>OX421403.1:14203461-19616415 GCA_949126875.1 Lochmaea capreae
CTTAGTTCATTGCTAGAAATCTCGAGGGAGGCGTTTTTCGGAGGGTATGACCTCATATCCTTTTTAGTTTATCAATTGAACGGTAGGGTCTTCGTAAATCTTGTACGAATCACAAATTCACCACGGAATAATTTGTAACCCTAAATCCAAAGCACACTCCACCCTCGGTCATTTTAACGTAATTTGATTAAATTTTGATTTTTTTTATCCACCTCGCTTTGTTATCTTCGATAATTACATCGAGATACATTTTTATATTTTCTATATTAGTTTCGTTTAATGGAAAAGAAAACCTGTTTGATATAAAAACCGTTAATAAAAAACAGACAAAGAAGTATCGTCTTAAGTTCCCTCCTATTTGCAATGCGAGCCAAACGTAGTTAACTTTATTATGATAATGCATTTTCTTCTCAAAAGCACTTTGCTGAATCCATAAATTTCGTCAAATTGGCGATAATTAACGTAAATGGCATTATTAATATTAGATTAGGACATGGTGCGACTAACAGTAGGTAATGTGTATTCTCGATGTGATAGAAAATTTATTGCTTGCAAAGTACCTGTATATTTTTGCACCTGTGCATTATAAAAAATTAAACCGATACAATATTGTTGAATGTTCACATTCGTCACCTTTACATCTGCTTGTGAAAGAAATATTCAAACAATAATAATAGCGACATTATTTAGTATCAATTTAAGAAACTTCTTAGATGATGTTCCAAATATGACAACTCTGGAATTATTCAAGAGAGGTTCCATGATATGTTATGTCATTTGTCACTAGTTGTTTGATGTCTGTAATAAAAGTTGCTTTCAACGTTTTGAGCTCATGGTTTTAAGGAACAGAATTGAAAAATCTACTCAGTAAGAAGATTGCAAGAAGTATGTATGTATGTATGTATATTGGGGTGAGACAGACCTAAAAGACCTATTGTGCCACGTTATCTCTACTACAATCCCTTGAAATACTAGGCAAGGAAAACAGAGACATTTTGACCTGGGTGCCGGGGCAACGAGAATGCCGACATTCTGCAAAAAAGGAATAAGAGTCTCTATTTATCGGGCCTGAACCGTTTTTTGGCTTACCGGGGCTCTGTCAGTCGAAGGCGTTCATATACAACCCTTCCAGTACAAAAAATAAGCAGATCCTGGAATGGAGTAGAATAAACCTACGCATTCAGTCGGGACTGCTTAGAGGACATTGTCTACTGAATTACCACCTCAAGAAGATGAGTCTGGTTCAGACCTCGGATTGTCGGTTCTGTAATTTGGAGGACGAAACTGCGGAGCACATATTATGCTTATGCCCAGCTTTGGGCAGGGTAAGGTATAACATATTCGGGTTTAGTACCTAGAGTCGAACGACTTCAACAAAGTATCACCAAATACAACCATGGACTTCGTCAGAAGCACAGGCTTGTGAGGTGAATTGTAATCCCTAGGGTTGAGCCACAATAGACCCAACGGGGGTCGCAGTGGAGATGGCGAGAAGGCCCCACTCACATAGAACCTAACCTAGTTCTACTAAGCTCCTTAGGAAAGTCTTGGAGACTAGTAGCTCCTTTAGGCCTATTTCAAGGAGAAAGTATAAAAAAGGTCACTGAAACCACCTTTCTAGTGTGACTAAGTCACTCTTGGGAAATTTGAACCGGGTGAGATCACTGGTCACTGAAACCACCTTTCTAGTGTGACAAGTCACTCTTGGGAAATTTGAACCGGGTGAGATCATAAAATGCATGACATAATTAAACTTACAGTTTTGGCATAGATGTCCTAACAAGACACTGTCGTCTGAATAGGCACCTCCAAAATGAAATTAGTGGAGAAGGAGGAATGTAGATTCTGGGAAGGGAAGAAGAAACCTGAGAAAAACTTTGCTGAACTGATGATTGTGTATAACCTAAGATTCTTTCAAGATAATATTGAATAAGGGTACCAATAAGAGATCTTCATCAGGAACTGAGCAGAAAAAGAAGGTGCAATAGATCTAGGTCTAGGTCCAAAAAAACCTACGTAAATGCCAACGACAAATTGGTTCCACTGTTATCAGGCATATTTCAGTTCTGCCAATAATTTATGTCAATAAAAATAGATAGAATTTCACATAATAAAATGTAATTATCTAAAATTCACTAACACTGCTGGACTATATTATGGAAGAAAAAGAAACAGTGAATAACATTCTAGCGTACAATTCGACTAAAACGATGATTTTTTTAGTGGCAACAAACGTTAGGCTGTTAATCTTAATTGAATCGACCCGCCTTCGAATGATCGAGATCAAAGTAACCGATGTAACGATAGGACCTCCCCTCAACCGCCCCCTAATCACCTACCCGACTCATTAAGAATCGTAAAAATGAACAACACGATCTGCGTGACTTGAGGAATCGTTCCAGGCATCTATATTAGCTGCCAAAAGTTTTATTGCCTAAATTTTCTAAATATAAATAAAGTAGTCGGCAAAAAACTGATACAATTTTGCTTAGATAATTTTATACTTTTGAAACGAAATAATTCGTCAATTTTTGTGTTTCAATTGGAAATTCATTCGAAAATACTTTGATTGAAGTAAAAAATTTAGGGTTTGATGTCGTTTATTTAAACTTAGCGAACTAAAAACGTAAAGTTTGTCCAAAATTAATTGCAGAAACTATCGTCGCCCTTGTCGACTTTTTCTTTTGATCGGCATTCGTTGCTTCTGCAGTAATTTATTATGGACAAACTTTACTTAGTTTCTGTGGTTAGTGAAACACTCGATGTTTCACATTCAACTACGCACTGTGCTACGTTTTTCAACAAAACACAAGCTTCACTGGTTTGGATCCCTTCACTCTTAAGACAAGATGTTGGTAATTCAAAAGCTGAAGACCATCTTAGAAGATAAAGCTGGTTCTCATGTTACTTAGCAAACCCTTGAATCTCTTTTTTAACTGTTGGTATTTCAAGGTCTCTGTAAATGTCTACATTTCTTATATTAACCATGGCAACTTAAACTTCATTCTGGAAGGTCTGACGAATTTTTATGTTGCTAACTTTGGTACAACTCCATAATTAAATACCAAACTACCAAATTGACGTAAGCACCATGTTATAAATTAGGAATTTGTGCTTTATATGCAAATTGGAGTTTCATCAAAGGATCCATCTATACTGTCTGTATTTAAGGTTAACATCTTATCTTTTTGCCCTATTTTAATAGGCAAAACATATGGATTGGTGACGTAACAGCGTTAACGTCACAGCGTAACTGTCACATCTCACCGTTATCAGTTACCGTCACCCACAGAACTAAATCTATTTCATTTTGTGGCGTCACTTTGCCGTGCTATAGTAGCTGTAGGTAAGTGGAGTTAAAATGACTACGTGAAAAGCTGGAAATTTGTGTATATAGTTTGGCAAGTTTATCTGAAGCTAAGCGGCATCGGTAAAGGGCGAGGAAACATGGCGGATATCTGTCAAAAACGTACCAGTGGCGTACTGTACCTATTTTTATAAAAGTATTAAAAATAATTATTATTATTACATAATAATTATATATAGAAACTGATTTTTGCTTTGCTTTAAAGGTAAGGTAATTTTCAAAACACGGTATTTGTTAAAAACAAATAATGTTAAGAATCGTACTTGAATTCAATATGGATACGAAATAGTTCAAAATCTGACACTGACAATACCAACGCCACTGGATAATCAATGTCAGTCAATTGACAAAGTGAGAGGGAAGAACACACGCACGCGCTTGCCAATAGGAAGTCAGCTGGTCGCTAAGCAACGTGGCCAATCGATAAATTTCACCAATTGAGTTAGTTAGCGCTTTATCTTTTCCATAGTTAAACGTGGCAATATCGAATGTTTTCGACTGCATTCCTTTCACGGCTTCAGATAAACTTGCCAAACTATACTGTGCATTTTGCAAATGATGGATACTGTGCAATTGTGCATTGTTTAAATTTTGATTAATTGAAGCGAAAACTTCTTTAGCCTCGCTGAGCAAATCATATGAACTGTTAACGTCATCGTCTCCGTCACAGGATATCATGGGAGTACGATAAAAAATTTGAAGGGGGTTGATTTATTTTAAAAAATTCACATCTAAAATGGGCGGACGTTGAAGTTGTCATTAGGGGTTAGTTTTTTCTAAAATTTAATTTTTAGTCCACATGACTTTTTACGTTATTTCCACTACATCATTACTTAACAAACAAAAAATGTTATTTATTAAAACTAGTAGTCTTTTCAAAAATAATGGCTTTAACTTCATCTAACTCTAAAGAAACCAGTTGGTTAAAGTCGGGGGCCATTCAATGATTCCTCTAATTCATACTGTTGATACTGCAAAAAGTGTCCATACCCCATCTCTTCGCTAGTTCATTTACATAATTTTTTCGATCCATTTCCGTGCTATTTTGCAACTGGTTACACAAGATATCAGTGCTTTAATGGCTACTTGAATATCCCAAATTATAATAATTCTTTGTCCAATATAATCAATATTTAACTGGGCACACTTTTTTATGTGTGAATTTCCGTTTGAAAGATGCTTACGAGTATGTTGTTCCCCAAAATTTTAGAGTATTTATTTCCTGGCCCGTAGACTTCTGTCCTAACCCCTTCCAATGTATTGAGACCCCATAAGCACACAACTGACAAACAACAATCCGCTGTAGGCAAAAATGAAACGTTTTTGTTGTAAACTAGAAAAAAAACAGGTATCATAATGAAATCTATCGTTTGTGAAATTATCCACAAAAAAAGCGATTTTTAGTTGACCACCATAATATTGTGGAAGTTTGTGAAGGAGATGAATTAGGAGATAATAATTTTCATTAACATCTGTTCTACTGGAAAATTAACAAATACTTGAGCATGTATAAAATAAGTGGTAAAATCACCTATTTAAATCATGAATTTGATGCGTCTTAAACTTACCCACAAAACGAAAAGATAGAAACGAAAGTCAATTAAGAAAGTGCATAAAATCGGGAAAGCATATTTCATACGGCTCGCTACCATTTTTCACTGCCACATCAAATAAGCTCGAGAAATTCCGACCGGGCGCGTTCAATATTTTTATGTTTCCTGCTTGCTCCTATGGGACACTTAAATGAAAACAAATGACATCTGCACTAAGTTCCAATCCTAAATAGTGGAGGGTCTTGATGTAGAACGAGACCGAGGAAGATATTTAGGATGGGAATTAGGGAGAGTTTACAAGTTAATGTATTAATTGACTTGAAATTTTTGGTATTTTATTTTTTAAGCTATAACATTGTTGAAATTATACCAATCAAAATAGCACTCTTTGTACATGTCACTGAAAATATTCGATTTTTTGTTTTGTTGAAATTTTACATTAAAAAAACTCCCCACTAGTGTCACTAAGTTAGGTTAAATTAGGTTTATGGTGAGTGGGTTTATAAGGCCCTCTACTGCGACTAGCAAGAGTCTATTGTGGCTCACACCTATTCAGATTTCACCAAACAAATTCAGCTTCTTAACAAAGTCGATTAGATTATTTGGTGAATGATATTCCAGGTCCGAGGGCGAGAGAGCATCCCTGCCAAACATCAGATACCTGATTCGAGCCGCGGCGGGGCAGGCACAAATTATTTGCTCTGCTGTTTCATCATCTTCCAGACAAAGACGGCAGGTCGGATCTTCCGACAGTCCAAGTTTTAGCATATGATGATTCAGATGACAGTGGCCTGTTAGACAGCTTAGAAACTGTAGTAGGTGCGTTCTTGGACATAGAAACGATCTTTTGACAATACTCATCATGTGGTTGTCAAAAGAGCAGGTCATTAGAACTTCTCCCTACTACGATATCAGAGACAATGATCAACAAAGAGGGTGCTCTCAAGGAGTAAATGTGGAGTATCTTGCAAGAGCAGGATCGTCAACCCTGATGAACGGACCCGAACCATCTGTGGGCATTCCCAGATGCTCCTCTAGGTCATGGTTAAAAGAGTGGGAAAAAAAATAACACAAAAAACTCTGGAAGAATACGCCCAGGCAAACACATGGGAAGAAATTTATAAAAGAACCATCAGAAAAAGTAGCGAAAGAACTGCGCTTAATGAGCAAGAACAAACTACGCACCATAACGGGGCTTCTTACGGGACACTTTCCCACAAAGGAGCACCTGAACAAAATAGGGCTGTATAACGGAGACCTTACATGCAGAAGATGCAAAAAGCACACCGAAACAGCTCTGCACATATTATGCAACTGTGAGATACTGGACCACATGAGGCAAAAACTGTATGGAAGACCTCAAATGACTCCAGAAGACTTCTACAACCAACCAGTAAAGAACCTGTATGAGCTAATACAGGGAACGGATTTGCTGAATAGGCTGTAGTCAGAACATTAGGAGAATCCACAATAAGGCCAAGAGGTTGAGGTGGTGCCGGCGAAAGGACGGCTCCTTTTTAAAAAAAAACGCAAGTAACGAAGTCACAATAAAAATCCCAACAAAACCAGCGGGTCAATTGTAACAATTATAAAATTTTCAATCCAATTTTTTAACGAATAAAGCAGATGTAAAGTAGTTTTTGGTCGTTGATTTGGTATCCGACGGCACCGCATAAACTAATATCGCCTCATTATTTTGAAAGAAACGATAAATCACTCGGTAGGCAACGAGTTTGGCGCAAAGGGTACCGCTTCTTCTTCTTCTTCGTATAGCACACATAAGACGCTAACGGCGAATCGCGTGATGAGACGATTGCGATCGCCTTAAAGGGAATTTTTACAATGATAGCGATGATACCAGTTAAAAGTAAATCGTAAATTTTCTATTTGAATTAATTACGATCATTATTAACTTGAGTTTCGATTCAATATTTTTTTTTTAGTTTGCTTTTATAGCTTATTAACAAGTCTTCATACAACTCTTTTACTCTTTGTTTCAAGTAACTATACTGGTCGATAAAAATTCACTTTCTATTTGTAGTATGAAATATTTTAAATAAAATCAAGGTTTGAATGGATATTAATGGTTTTAGGATATTGGAAACGGATATTAAACAAAGAGAATGTGTTTGATGTTTTCCAGGCTGTTAGGCCGTGGGACTCTCTATATTTCTCTTCCAAACGTTTCGGCTACGAATTGGCACCGTAGATTACGAGTAGAAGATCAATGGCTGAGTTATAGGAAACTTACAAGAAATTAAATCATGTCTCAAATGAATAGACTTTAAGAAACTGATTAATTAGTTGATAGAACAGTTTTCTTTTCTTTCGGAGATCTACAAAATCTGTATAGCGGAAACTTCTCCACGGACTACCACTACGACTAATATCAAGTACCATATTATCACCAAATTACAACCTGGACAAGCTGCAACAAAACGTTGATAATACTAAGTACCATTTTCTAGATTTCACTCAGTTCAGTGAGCTCTTGAAAAGTATCACTTTAAAAGAAGAAGATATCTTAGGTTTAACATTGCGTCTCTGAAAGAAGTAGTCAACTGCATAGAGCAAATTTTTCCAGATCATATTATTTCGACATTCGCCACTTAGCCATGATGTAGCTAACTTTTACATGGAACAATTTGAAGAGACATCTATTAATCAAGACAACGAGCAGCTGAAGTCGAAATGACAAACCGGCCAAGGGGACTTTTTCAACGTATTTCTGGTCGGAGATTACGAAAATCGTATTGCCCCGGTCTAAATTTCTTTCGTATTTGCAGTAAAAGCGGAAAACTGCCCCAATTCGACGTTTTTGCGATTATCTCCGAACGTATCAAAAATTACAAAGAAACGTCAAATTGGGACAGGTTTCCGGTTTTACTGCATAATTACAGTATGAAATCAGACATTATGATGGTATATTTCGACGCGGAATGGGAAAATCTATAACTTTTATTCTAGACTTTTTTGGTGATTTTTTATATAATCGCGGAAAAGGACAAATTAGGATACTTTTCCTCTTCTACTGCTAATACGATATTCGTAGTCTCCGACCCAAAATACGTTGAAAAAGTCCCCTTGAAAAACAACCGAAGCTGTGGTTCCTGTGTCGACACTTTCGTAGTTTGGAAAGAAGAACTTTAGAGTTTCCTAATGCATTCGAACAGTTTGCATCCAAAAAATACAGTTCACCATGGAGATCGAAGAAAGCAGATTTCGTTTATATAAGGTACAGCGGACAGATCGAGACGTGAACGGTCAGAAGTACCGCCCACGAAATGCGCATGAAATTCGATCGTCGCTAGCATTATCACCCGACTCGTATAAACAGTTTGCCTTTCTGTTTTCCGAATACTTTCTCTGTCTAACACTGACTCTGACTTCACGCAGCTCGAAGTTCTCCCACTGTTCACGTCTCGATCTGTCCGCTGTACGTTCTTTTTGACTGAGATCTCAGTTAATCTCAGCTCACATCAGTATTGTGCGCGTTCTCTTTTATTTACTCCTTCGAAGTGAGCTGAGATTGTTCCTCCTCCTTTACCGACGCTAAGTACAGGTGCTATGCGGGGGTATCAGTTAGACTTAAGTCGGAAATAATGCGGAGGAAATTAAGAAATATTTAATTTGTGATTTTTTTGGATTTTAAACAATACATAATCTAACTTTGGTTTTGAGTGAATGATATCTATGTGATTATGAGAAAAATACTTCGTTAGATGCTAATCTGTCTTATATTATAAATCTTTTTCGAATTTTGATGCGCCGGCAGATCGCACGTTTCAATTGAGCGTGTCGTTCTTTTTGGTGCTTATACTCACATCACTTTATCTCAGATCACATTAGCTGAAGTGAGCTCAGATAATATAATATTAGTATTAGTAGATAAGATAAAACCCTTAGACACAAAGTATATGGAAAGACGACACGTACAGATCGAAATCTACAGAATGGAGATTATCAATATTTTAGTAAATAGAGCACTACGAAAATGCGAACAAATATATTATATTCACGAAAAAATATAACGTCTAAAAACGGATACAACAAAAAAAAGTAATTCGGGATAGATGACCAATCAAAACAAGACGAACATGAATGAGGAACAGTTTACTTACCATATTATGTACACGGTGCTTAAAGAAAAAGACCCCAGATATTCAATAAAATCATCGGGTGTTCATAGGATTCCATGCTCTCGCAATATATCGGACAAACAAAGAGAAGCGTTGGCACAAGAGTAGCTGAACACAAACTTAGTAGAATGAAAAAGATGTTTCATCGCTCTTTTTCTGCTTAGCAATGGTAGCTGTCTTTTTATTCATAGACCGATTAGTGTATTCTTCAGCTATTCTTTATTTAGTATAAATGTACTTTGTATGTAGATCTCCAGGTTCTATGACGCTTTAATTCCATTATATGCCCGCTAAAATGACAATGTTTAAACAACTCGAAGCTAGTTTCCAATTTATATATTTCTTCAATTGTTAGGTTGAATAAGATACACCTGAAGATTTTTCCCTCCGCAAAGATTACGAACAAATCAATAATGTGTTTATTAAATATTTCATCCAACCCACATGTATTTATAATGTCCGTGTCGTATAATAAAATGTAGGCGCACTGAGTAAAGTACACATATTATAAATATACGTTTCATAATATGACTTAGATCATAAACATCGATTATGTTATAGACCATGAGATTTAATATACCAAGTAGTGCATAATAACGAGCATTCCCTATACTAAACTTGTCGCTTGTTACCAACGGATCTGTTGTATCCAATTACGCAATTATTTTAATTTTATAACGCTGGTTCACGGGCAATCAATTAAAAATGGTAGGAGCTTGATTCTTGATTAAATTTAAAATCAAACTATTCAATGTTACACTGGAGGCTACCGGAACAGGTAAAGTCTCGGAATAATCTTTGTACATAATTGATTTTAGAAAAGTCTATTCACTTAGGTATTGAGTACTCTGGGTATTTCAGTTTTTTCCAGAATATTATGCCAGGAATGTCTTAAAATTTGCAATACACCACACCTTTCCTGCTCTAGAATTGCTTAGTTTTGTTTGGGTAACTTTTAGTGAATGAATTTGCATTGGCATTCTCAGACATCTGAAATCAATTGACATTTTTTGTAATTCACTAACAATTTTCAAGTATTTTTTGGAATTAATAGACATTTTTATACATTTTTGTAATTTTATCGAATTACTTGGCATTTTTAGATTTTTTTGAATTAATTATTCATTATCAATAAACATTTTGGAAATTTCAAATATTTTTTACAGCTTTTCAACAATTAAATATCGTTTTCGAGTAATTTTTTTGAATATAATATTTTTAGGAGTTAATATGACATTTTTAGATATTTTTCCGTTCTGATTGGAGTTTCCAGATACTTTTGGAAGCAATTAGTATTACTTATCAGACATTAGAAATGAATTTTTAGTTATTTTATGGCATTTATTGGCATTTTCCAAATGAATTGTTAAACTTTTTTTTAACTACTCAGAACTTTGCTTCAATTGGATTGGCGTTTTTTTATTTAATTTTAAAAATTATATGATTATTATTTTAAGATCTTTTTGGAATGAATCGGATTTTTCCCAATTAGTCAAGGTTAAAATACTTTAAGCTGTTTTTTGCATTTTTCCTGGAATGTTTCTGGAATTAATTAGAATTTCTTGGAATCAATTGGCGTTTAATGTGTTATGTTGGAATAAATTGCATTTTTATTAACTATTTTTTAATTAATTGGCATTTTTAGTATTTAATTTGAAAATAGTATGTCATTCTCAGGAATGTACTGGAGCTTTTTAGTATTTCTTTTAGATCTTTTTCCAATTAATCGGCATTTTTGTAATTGACTGGCAAATTTCAAATTATTTTTGCTGCTTTTAGTTATTTATCTGGCACTTATCGGTTTGTTTCTGATATTAATTGGAGCTTTTGGGTCACTTTTAAAAATAATTGACATTTTTGGAATCAATCGGCGTTCTAGGCGTTATGTTTGAAACATTTTGCATTTCAAGTCATTATTTTCGAAATAATAGGCATTTTAAAGAATTTATTCGAAAATAAAGTCATTTTTAGGTAATATTATAAATTTTTGAAATTAACTGTCGTTTTATTTGAGAACTAATTTGCATTTTTGGAATTAATCGGGAAGTTTTTCAATTAAATGGCCAGTTTCAAATAGTCTTTGTATTTTTATGATTTTGTAATTAATCAGATTGTTTCCAGAATTAATTGGAGTTTTCTGATATTTTTTGAAAATGATTGACATTTTTTGAATTAGTTGGCGCTTTAGGCGTAATTTTGGAATTAATTGGTATTTTTGGAAATTTAATTGAAAATAATATCAGGAAAATTTTTATATCAATTGATGTTTTTAGGCGATGTTTTGGAATTAATTTGAATTTCTAGTTACTTTTTCTTGAAATAAATTGGCAGTTTCATAAATATAAGTAATTCTTAGAACTTTTTTGAATTACTCGGAATTTTTTAATCGATTGTCAAGCTACAAATAGTTTTTCGGTGTATATGCATTTTTTTATTAATTACAATGTTTCTGGAGTTAATTGGAGTTTCCAGGTATTTTTTGGAAATAATTAACGTTTTTGGAAATAATCTCCATTTTTAGACATTTCTTTAGACCGAATTGGTATTTTTTAAATATGTCATTTTTAGGTTATCTTTGGATAAATATATTTTTTTGACATTTTTTGTCTTCGATCAACATTTTTTTGGATTAATTTACAAATTTAAACTGTTTTCAATTGGCATTCTCATTTCAACGAGTTTTTGATAAATAATAATTTTTAGTACTAATGTAGTTAGCGATTTGTATATATATAAAAGAATTTGTTTTCTTGTTTTTCTCTAAATATTTTTTTGGTATTCAGCTTGTTAAATATAGGAAAAATGCTAAATAATCATAATCTAGAAAATAATCAGCTCTAATCACTCCATGGCTCTCGTAATTATTATCATATATTTTTTTTTTTTTTAATACAATTTTAGCGATAGACAAATTGATAGTAGTAGCTGAATACCTAACTTAATAGACCTAATGAGGTTACAGTTAAAAGCTACGGATTCACCCCTTTATTATCCACATAAAATGTAGCCTATGCTTTATAATCTATTATCTTAAAATAAATGGTTTCCATTCCTTTGAGTAAATTAACCCTTCCTATCGGGATCACATTACCGCCCGAATTGATCTAGTTAATTATTTTTAAGGAATATAAATTATACCTTTAGTACATATTAATTCAAGCACGCAAACGCTAGAAAGAAGATTCATTTGCTGGTACGTACGTCTTTCTCCAATACCGAGGTGGGGCAGTTATTTTGGTGATATTTGATATTGAATAAAATACAAAGTAATAGTAATACTAGTAAGTAATAGTTACACTATTATTGATTGATACATTGGTTCAACACCACCAGTCAGGGTGTATATCCGCTTCCTGTTCAGTTTCACCAGGAGATCGTCTATGACGAGGTCCCGCAGCAAAGGTGATAGGACTCTTCATCTCTTCATTATCGATACCTCCATGGAGTCTCCAAATAAGGTTGTTGTTGCTGTTCTGTTGAAAAGCATGTGTCGTCTGCTTCACGCCTTGCAACAGCTGCTATCAAGGAATTAAAGGAGGTGTGGTCAAACGCTCCTTCTATATCGAGAAATGCTCCGAGAGCTATTTCTTGATTTCCTAGTGCAGCCTCAATTTTCGACACCAGTTTGTGTAAAGATGTTTAACAGGATTTTCCTGATTGATAGGTATGTTGGTTATAGTGAAGTGGCCTTTCAATGAGAAAGTTCTCCCGAACATGTCTATCAATAATTTCTTCATTGTCTTCAGCATGAAAAACGGCAGAGTTATTGGCCTAAATGACTGCCTGGGAATATTCCTTACCTGGTTTGGGAATAAAGACAATTAGGGCTCTTTTCCAAGCAGTTGGAATGAAAAAACCACTATAGAAGCAAACTAAATTGGGAAACCAATAATTCAACATACTCTCCTCTTAATTGGATTCTATACCCTAAATTACAGCAACATGAGATTCGTCCGCAGGGGCATTGTCCTGCAAAAATAACCTTTCGTAACATTTGGATAAATTTCCGCATCCTCTCTCCATAATTTTTTCTCGTAATTCCTTGTCAATCCCAAGAATTTTTCCAGCATCTTTTTGGACACGAGGTGTTTGCATATTTTTCAAACCGAGTACAGATCGAACGCGATGTTTCTATCCTTCACGCTTCTGGTCAGCATTCAGTCATTTGGGGATCTATTGTGCAGACATTCTGCAACAATATGATGAAATATTCAGAGCCACAAATATTCATTTTGGACAATTCGACGGTCTGCTAAAATCGTGTCATAGACTGGATCGATATTTACGGAGGTGAACACCGAAACTGATCTTTCCGGTAGGTCTTCAATCGAAAATGTACTTCTTTGGAAGCTTGCAATCCAATTTTTCACGATCGTCTATGAAAGAAAATTCGTTTTAAGCATACATTCGTAAAATTGATCACCTTTTAAACCTTTCAAATACAGGTAAATGATGATGGCTCATACTTGTTTGTCAAATTGCGCCATTTTAGTTTGAGCTCTTAACTTGAAACTTTTTTTCCTGCAAGTTAAAACTGCATTTCACAAATCAGAAACATTTTTTTGACCTTAACTTCCATTTTGGGGGTATATTTTGGAATTCTACCTCTTTTGTTACTAATTGGTATATTTTCTATAAGTTCCTTGTGGCATTACTTATTCTTTTTTCTTATTTTTTTGGGAATCAAACCACAATAATGTTTTTTTATTTTTTATTTCGACGTTTCGGTAGCGTTCCAAAAATTTTTTCGTTGTGTCAGATAGGGACAAAAAAATTATTTCTATACTATAAATAGTTAATCTTGACAACGGTAGCAACGTCGAAATAAAAAATAAAAAAACATTATTGTGGTTTGATTCCCAAAAAAATAAGAAAAAAGAACTAATTGGTATGTTCAGGCATTTTTTGGAATTAATAGGATTTTTTCAATAATTGATTTCTAGAAGTTTTTTTCGATTAAATCTCATTTTCAGGCATCTTTTGTTATTATTTGGTATTTTAGGCATTTTTTGGCATCACTAGTAATTTTTCCAATCGGCTGGCCGCTTTAGATATCTTTTTGATATTTACCACTATTTTTTTCAATTAAATGTTATTATCAGACATATTTTGTGAGAAAACCGAATTTTAAAATTTTTTTCCAATAAATAAGCAACTTTTAGAATTGTTGATTACTATGTCATTCACAAGCATTTTCCAATTTAAATTTTAGTTTCAAACATTTTTTGTTATTCACCTATAGAGTTTTTTGAAGTTTATAGGCAATTTTCACTTATAATCTCCCTAGAGCACTAATTATTTCCGGAGATTTTCTCGAAGTGCGAATTTTCTTAAAAAATTCCCAACTGAGGAAAATTTCCGGAATATTAATTCATGCTCTAGGGAGATTCGGTAAGAAAATTTTATACCAAAATTTTCTTAAAATAGAAATTAAATTGGTGACATACTTAGGTGACATATTATTATCCATCCTTCATTTATTAACCTCTGATTTGATGTCAAATATTGTAATTTCCCTGCTCTAGTAAAACAAGGGTTAAATAATAATCTAAAATAAATATTATTGTTTATGTTTTTCCTAATTTTATACTACTAGAAACAAGGGAGAGTATTAAAATAATGAAAAATAATAACGCATAAAAAATACATGATCATTTTATGTGTTTATGACAGCTGTCAAGCCAGAGGAAAATTTCCACTTATTAATTTCCCTCTGCGCAGGGAAATTTCCGAAGAAATTAGGTTATTGTCATAGCAACATGTCAAAATGCAGGCATCTGATTGGCTAAAATTAACTGGTATAAAATTTTCGAATTAATTGGGCTTTTCAGTTATTATTTGGCATTTGCATCTCTTTTTTTTTGAATCAATAATAAGTTATTCAATTGATTGGCGTCCTAGTCATTTTATTATTACTTAGAATCAGGCTTCGAGTCGCCCAAAGACTAACAATATTGTGCAATTTTATGGAATAAATTTAGTTTCCATTTTGGATGCTATTCAGTCCTCCGTCATTAAAACTATGGTAAGGACAGTCTATAGTATTAGCTGCCTTCAGGAACCCTTTCAACAAATATCCCATTTATACCAAATTTGAAATAAAAAATAATTAATAATTATTTTTTTGCTTATTAAAGAATTTCAGTCCCAACTCTATTCTGTTCCTTCTTGCACTAATATCCATTGAAAATGTAGGTTGTGCTTTTGTCGGTCGCTGCTTGAGCACCTTACGAGCTTTCAACTGATTTCCCATGAGACCGACAACTTTCTGAAATCGACTTACCATTTTACGTAATATATATACTGAATGAGGGAAGTGTGTACCTACAACGGAAAAAATATATAATTTAGTTATAACTTGACATAAGCTATAAATCTTAAAGATCCGCATAAATATGAAGAAATATTGTTTTGTGGAATTGAAAAAAATTGTTTTTGGCGGAATTTACATCTAGCTTTAATTAATCACCAATACCGTTTGAAAAAAAAAGTTCGAATCTCTTTTAAAAAGATCTGTTACGTGCCGACCCAATAAATTAAAGTCTCATTCGAAAACAGTTTATAAATAATTAACAAACTACAAGGTGAAAAGAAAGTATGCGACGGCCATTGTAAAAACTCAACCGCATACTGCATTTCGATTCGAATTAATCAAATTTACTAAACGGCGGCCCGGTGGAATAACAAGCCATTGTCTTCGGTGGTTCAAATTGATTTGTAGTGTGCCTATCAGCCAGTTGAAGGCTGCTTTTTTATAATTCTTTAATCGGCGTACGAGAAGAGATTTTAATTTTACGTTCTTGTCTCTTTCACACTTCACAACACGTACCTCGATTGAATTGCAGTATTTTTATTTATCATTTTATTCACTCCATCTGTATCTTTTGTATAATTAAAGATATTTTTTCTATAGCTAATGTTAAAATGTTGTTATAGCAACTTTTTTGAGTAGATAAAGTAACACTTTAACAGCAAGTGCAGTAATTTTACAATTAACATTATTAGAGACATCTATTTTTGGAACACCACAACTTGTACTCGTTTGCTTAGACACTTGGATTGATTTACAGGTCCACCAAGTATACACTTGGATATAGCAATCTTATTGCATACTGACTGTTCAATGTAAGACTCTGCATCGGATGACGATTTCCATCCACCTAAGTGTTTAACTTTTACTAGATCAGTACCAGAGTTTGCCAACATGGTAGCTGAAAAACGACGGAAACAATGCCCCGTGTACATTTCTGAATTTGGTAGCTTCAAAAAATCCGCAATCTTCTTGGGTATCTTATGTATAGTGTTAATCCCCACTGGTTGAGTAGTGCGCACTTTTGCTGTCGGTAATTCACAAAAAACTTACGTTTTTGGGGCACAAGCCAATGTACTTTCTCACAATTTCCAATAAACTCACTCCAATTTTCTTGTCAGTAATACAAAATGACCTATCCTGCTTAGTTTTAGTATCAGATAATGAAACGACTATCACCGATTTTCTGTCGTCCACATTAAACACATCCAACTTATGCAATTCATCGGATCTAGTCGCTCCATGCATACCAAAAGTAGCAATAACCTTCATAAATAAATAGACGTCACCAGGAACTTATGTCAGATATTTAATAATGTCATCTGACTACAGGATTTTAGACTTTTTAGCTTTGTATCCTCCACTCA
The DNA here is from genome assembly GCA_949126875.1 of Lochmaea capreae. Taxonomy (NCBI): domain Eukaryota; kingdom Metazoa; phylum Arthropoda; class Insecta; order Coleoptera; family Chrysomelidae; genus Lochmaea; species Lochmaea capreae. Next base: position 14,220,198 of record OX421403.1, read on the forward strand.
GGTAAGGTGGTTAACTTCCTGAATTTAGACCATCAACAACGTACGCTTTAGCTAAGAATAATACGACCATAATGACACTTTCTTCGACAAATCAGAAAAAGACGCCTTTAGCATTTTTTCACTCACGCCATTGATATTCTTGATGCTTTTCCACTTTTTAAAGGACTGGTATTCCTTCTCATACATCATCCTAGTTTTTTGGAGCAATAATAAACTTTCTGCTTGTAATGCTGCATCTTCTACATCTGATGGCAGGTTTTTTTCTTCTTGTGTTAATTCTTCTCCACTCATTTCGTATTCACTTAGTACACAAAACGCAAAAATACTGAACACTCCACAAAAACCAGAATGTAAAATTTGTTTGACATTTCTTGACAGAGCAATTCATATCCGTAGTAACGGAGCAACACAGTCGCGATTTTATTTTTCACCTGAATTTGAAGTCTTGCTATAGAAAAAAATGTTGTATTGTACACGACGATAAAATCGCATTATCTTATCGAGCGTAATTAGCGTCTCGAGGATAAAAAGCACTCTCAAAGATAAAGTAGGTACAATTTTATCGTCTTATACAATAAATAACTATTTTTTTATTTATAATAACAATAAAATTTATTGCAGTCTTTATCTTGGGTGGGTTCAATACTAAATAACTTTAATGCTAATCAAATCATAATACAAATAATACATACTTTTGGACTATGTCGGGCGTCGGCTTGAAAAATTGACTATCAAATATCAGAATCAGAATTTTTTATTTTCAAGGAAATATTGTGAATCGATCTTGAATGTGAATGTCAATTACAATCAAACAATGCCTCTGCATGCTTTCAATAAGGTCGTTGAAGTAATGTTGATTGATTTGTCTCCAAAGTTGAGGTAAAAGCTGCCTAAGTTCTTGAAAGTCTGAGCAAGTGATTCATTGGAATTCGAGAATTCTTCGCAACCATTAAAACAAAAACCTCCCCAAACAGCAACTGTACCACCTCTGGACGTATAAACTTCCAGCATTACAATTCGATTTCTGGGCACTAGAGGAAGGCCATCAGAAAACCATCCTAACGTCGACTCATGTGTGAACAATGTCCCGTTAGGATCCCTGTTAAAACTGTGTGTACTTTTAGTTTGACTCATGCATTCATTTGATCTCAACGGGTTGTAGCCACCCATCAGAATCTTTAATTGTGTCTAAGCCCTACTAGATCTTTCCAATGGTCAGATTTTCTCTGTTCTTCGGCTTTGCCTATTTCTTCCAATATTACATTGGGGCAGATACTGCAAAAGAGTCTTTCAGTCCATCTATTTGCTAATCCATCTACTATTTCATTTCCTTCCTGTCCTGGAATACACGGTAAGGTTACTATATTGTTCTCGCCTAGTTCATTGAGTTTGCCTAGGCATTCCCACACCATGTTGAATCTGATTACACAGGAGCTCAGTGCTTGACCATCCGACATTATGAAAACCTTTTGCCTTCTACATCCTTTGTCAATATTGAACTGGGCACACTTTCTTATGGCGTGAATTTCCGCTTGAAAGATACTTGGGGGTTTTCCCAAGCTTTCAGAGTGTTTGGTTCCTGGCCCGTACACTCCTATCCCAGTTCCTAGAAGGATACCTACTTACTTAAACTGAAACCTGCTAATATCCTAAAATTCCTCCAGTAAATAGCATTATTAGATATTTACATTGTTAAAATTATTAGGACCTGGACATGTACTCTTGTAATTATTTTTATCAGTGTATAGTATTATGTTCAAATTTGGAATAAACGTATCTAACTGTTTGATTTTTTTGTTTCAGGTGAGTCATACTATGTTACTAAAAATTTGGTAAGTCAATATACTTAACTATATTCCAAGGAAATGTGAAAAAAAGGTTTTTTCTAAAAGTTTAGGATTTATTTTTGAGAAATTATGTCTTTATTTTTTAAATGTTTATACCTAAGCTTATGCTTATTTATTAATGTAATCATGGCAAAAATCCATGAATTGGACTGTTCGTTATCGACTACATCCAGCATATTCTCCAGATTTAGCCCCCCGCAACTATTGCACATCTGAAAAAATGACAATTCCTGTTGAAAAATTACAACCTACGGCTCCTCTAGCGAGAAGATTCGTATTAAATAAAGTATATAAAAATATATGTTAGTAGTACCTAAGTAGCATCAGGTGTAGAGTTTGTCTAAGAGCATCTTAAGTGTCCCTCTAATTCGTTTTAAGTGGCTATATCTTCTGAAGCTCATAACGATAAAATACTTTTTCTTTTGCCAGTGAATAAAGTAGAATCTGGAGACCTGTAGGCACAATATTGCAAATTATTTTGCAAGTCCAGATATTTTTTGTTATATTCCATTCAAAAATAGTTGAGATCACAAATTTTATAGAACTACCTACAGAGTTGAAAAGGTAATGTCATGAATAATGTAAAAATGTGAATAGCATTATTAAAATAAACCGTTAAAACAAGTAATCACTGTGAACTTGTTAGTTATAATTGCTTCAACCGTTGAGTGAAAAATCACTTCAACCTATTTTACATTTTTTGATGTTATTGTATTTTGGTTGGGTCTAGTGTTGCTCAGGGTGGGCATACTCGAAGGAAGTTCCAATATATTTTTTGAAATTTGAGTGATCAGAATGTAAAATAATAACATTTCCAAATAAACTATAAGTAGTTATTTATTGAGGGGTTCACATTGTAATTTCAATATTTTGAAGCATATTTCTATTTATTTGCGTGACTCCTTCCTCTCTTTTCATATTCTTTACATATTCTACAGGGTGAGTCGTGAGGAACTGTACATAATCCTCCCTCGTATTGAGGGTCCTATCGAAATATCAAATTACCATTGTTTACCAATATACAGGGTGAAATGTAAATGAATTAAAAGAACTAATTATTAAAGACTCCTTCCTGTTTTTTCTCGTTTCAATGAAATAGGGTGGTAGTGGTATAACCAAAAGGTATTTTAGTTTTTCCGCCAAAAATTTCAAGTTTATGCGGGAAATTTGGAATTTCGGCGGTAAACTTGAAATTTTTGGTGGAAAACCTGAAATTATGACGAGAAACTTGGAATTTTTGGCGAGAAACCTAAAACTTTATTGATTAATATTAATGACAGAAAAATCTACCACTTTTTTGACATAAACAAGTTTTTTTATAATTTTAGATTCAAACCAATGTAACTTTGGAATTATTAAATAGAATCATGCGGTCTTGACGGTTGTATTTGTAATTTAATAGATTATGCATCCTGTATACTTCTATTCGACTTATGCAGATGGTCTGGATTATTTGAAAAAACTTTAATTCAACATTTTTTTTTGTAAACCTAACGGAAATCGAAATATTAGCAAGTTACGTTACTTTATGTACACACTGTGTATATTATATATATATTATTCACGTCAATACATTACCTACTTACAACTAATGAACTTTCTTATACAATCTAGGGTTGGAATCATTTTTGCACTTGGTAGGTATATGACATAATTTTCTTCGGATTATATCATTTTGCAATTGGTCAACACATTTGGTTTTATTAGCGTCACTTCGCTTTTTTAGTTATTGGCTTATTGGTAATGTCTTTTACTGTGGATATTGGAGTTTTGGTCAACTTATGTTTATTTTGATGCATCGGTTGTACTATAACATCGATGAATGCTCTTTTTTGTGTGTTTTGGTCTCAAATCAATCATGTTGGCATAAATCAAAACGAAATTTCTTGTATACAATGGAAGCAAAAACATTTTAATGATCATTTGATATTCCTCATACGCTGTATATTACCCTGTATATTTTAAGAAGTATCTACCTTATACTGACGATTATAAATCCAAATAACCGGTTACTTTCAGTCGTAATTCACATTGAGCTACAAATACATGAATCATCAGACATAATAATTAACTTTCCGTGTATTCATTAAAAAATCTCGCGGCATTGTTTTCTAAAATTGTGACCGTATCAATCCAGACTCTCGTTGTTCTCAGCTGTCCTGTTTTATCGGAGACATAACACCATAGACCTGGCTGGCGACAATGTCGACTCCATTAGCTCAAACATCCCACTCTATTAAATCCAGCTGTGTTTCTACTCCATCACACCTATTTTTCTTGTAATTTATATACACAGGGGCGCGCCAATTATATTTTAAATTCATGCATTTCGTTTTTTGACTTGTGAACTTCTTTATATTTTTAAATTAAAACTATTAGATTAATTTATTACACAATTGTGTATAACAATTAATCGAATGTGAAAAAAACTTTATGAAAACGTCCAATTACAATTCTGAGCACATCTGTAAGCAAATCTTTGCTCCTAATTATCCATCTTTTGACATCATTTCGATTACTTAAAGAGCTTTCGTGTTATTAACAAAAAAAACTGTTTTTCGTTTAAAATGTTTATAACAATTTCGTGAATAACATTTGCGAGTCGAAAATATATCAGGTTCATACTACGTAATGTCTTTTACATGAAGGAACAGTTTTTTTTTAAAAAATTTAACCTAGGTTTCAAAAATCCAGCTCTCTATAATTCGTAAATTCAATTCAATCCTCTGTAATGAGTGTCCAATTTTTGTATTGGTTTCAAAATGTGTGTTTTTGAAATATAAAACAAACATTAATATACAGTGTGTCACAAATAGTAATACAAATGGTGAACAAGTTTCCCTTACATTTTCCAAAATAAATCCTTTGATAAAAAGACTTGTAGATCAATAATCGAGTACAAAATACATTTGCTTGAATACAGGGAAAATAGAAAATGATGTATGGGAATTAAAATTTATAAAAATTGATAATGAATAACAAAACATCATGTACATTTGTAGATAAGTGATCTTTCCAGGTAAAAATTGAAATTGAAGCTTGATGACTGATTTTGAAAAATTATTTGTTCTTATGTTTGTATTCCATGAGCTTTATCCAAAAAAAATTAGGGCTTCAAAGGAGAAATTTATGTTTCTAAAATACAATTCAAATTTCTCTCCAAAACATTGGAATAGTAATGGCGTCTCTATGACATCACACATCTGTAAATACTTCAAAAATATTCCAGTTTGCAAAGGACCCCGCGCTTTTCTTATGACAAAGTGGCGTTCTGTCAAATGTTATAAATTTTGGATATGATGTTGTACTCGACTTCGTGACCAAAAGTGTTAATGGGACCAATTCAATCCTATGACTAGTTTCCGATATACAGGGTATTAAAGTTGAAAAATCCTTGTTTTTCGTGACCACGTAATTTTATTAATAACAAATAAATATGCATTTTTAGTTGATAGTACCATTTATGTGCTCTAGATTATCGTAATCTTACATATAAATAGTTCAAAATGTCAACATATACAGGGTGGGACTCAATTATATAAGGACGAATTTTTGGAATTCTAGGAAATTCTTATATTGAATCAAAACAAGGTCAGAACTAAAAAGTTACTTCATATTTAATGTTCTGGCATCAAATATAGGGTGATTCTTGATGCTACCTGAAATTAGTTTTTTTCTATATGAAATAAATAAGTTACACCATGTATTTCAAAATTAGTTTTTGATTTTGAAAACGTATTGGTTACCTAGATATTAGTACTTTTCTTATAATGCAGGGTGATTTGCACATACATCTTGTTATTAAAACGACAAAAATTAGAGAACGTTTTTCTGAATCACCCTGTATTTTATAATTGGATCCGTCAAAATGATTAGTTTATTTTGTTTTGTAATAAGCTTAAAATAGTAAATGAACTGAAAAATTTTCATAATCTTACCAGTGTTTTTCAGACAAAAAATATTCACTATTTTCAGCTTATTACAAAACAAAATAGATTAATCATTTTGACGGATCGAAATATAAATTCTGAAAAAGTGTATTTTTTCTAAATTTTGTCGGTTTAATAACAAGATGTATGTGCAAATCACCCTGTATTATAAGAAAAGTACTAATATGTAGGTAACCGATACGTTTTCAACATTAAAAACTAATTTTGAGATACACGGTGTAACTTATTTACTACACATCCTTTAATTCTATGATAGCTGCTGTTGCTAGGCGTGGAGCAGACGACACCACATGTCGGTGGATGAAAAACATGCTTTTCAACAGAACTGCAATAACAACTTTATTTGGAGACTCCATGGAGGTGCGGATAATGAAGGGATGCCCACAGGGAGGAGTTCTATCCCCTTTACTGTGGGACCTCGTCATAGACGATCTCCTGGTGGAACTGAACAGGAAAGGGATATACACCCAGGGGTATGCGGATGATCTGACAATACTTGTACTGGGGAAATACCCTAATGTCATATCAGGGCTGATGCAACAGGCTCTGGGAATGGTGGAGATATGGTGTAGGAGGTGAACCCCTCAAAAACCGCGCTCATTCCCTTCACTAGAAAAAGGAAGTTTGAGGGACTAAAACTGCCAAGCCTCTTTAACGTGCAGCTGTGTCTAAGTCAGGAGGTTAAGTATCTGGGTTTAATTCTGGATGCAAAACTAACCTGGAACTCACACCTTCATGATAAAACTAATAAAGGGAAAATGGCCCTAATGGCTGCCAAACGGGCGATAGGGAACACTTGGGGACTAAATCCACGGATTGTACACTGGCAACTGTGGTAAGACCCATGGTTACCTATGGCGTCTTAGTTTGGTGGCCAAAAACAGATCAGAAGAAAGCTGAATTGGAGCTGTCAAAACTTCAGAGGCTTGCCTGTCTGTGCATAACGGGTTCCATGAGAAGCAGCCCGACTGCGGCAATGGAAGCAATTCTCAATCTTCCGCCTCTTGCTCTGCATGTTAAGGCGGAAGCGAGGATGGCTGCATACAGACTGGAATGCAATGGGAACTGGCATGAAAGAACCAACACCCACTGTCACTCCAGAATCACAGAAGTTATCACAAACTCACTCCTTAGAATGAGAAGTGACAACATGTTGGCAAGATGCAACGACACCCAACCATACCAAATCCAGCTAAACTGGGACGGGTTGGAAGAAAGCAGTCAGGAAGGAACGTTGATGTGGTACACTGACGGATCAAAGACTGACATTGGAACAGGTGCTGGAGTTCATGGTGCTAGACCCAGGTGCAATTTTCATGCACCGTTGGGGAATCTTGCTTCTGTATTCCAGGCAGAAATCTATGCTATCGATATGTGTTTGCAACTGAATATTGAAAGGGGTTACAGGGGTCAAAAGATCCTAATACTCTCTGATAGTCAGGCAGCATTAAAAGCTTTAGCATGTCCTCAAATCAGATCTAGACTGATCTGGGATTGTCTACAGAAACTTAAAACCCTGGCTAACCATAATAGAGTTACTCTCAAGTGGGTCCCAGGGCATAAGGGCATTGTAGGAAATGAAAAAAAGGACAACCTAGCAAAGCTGGGGTCCGAGACAGCATTCACTGGTCCTCAACCAGTATTTGGGATATCCAAAACTGCTGCACGTGGTTGTATATCTCGGTGGACTCAAACTAAACACCAGTCGTACTGGAGACACGTGCCAAAACAGGAACACAGCAAACTCCTGGTTAAAAAACCCTCGGAGAAGCTGACCAATGAAATACTAAACCTTAGCAGGGCCCAAATAAGGATAGTGATGGGTTTACTCACCGGTCACTGTACTCTAAGGAAGCACATGCATACAATCGGCATATATAGGGAGGAACCTATCTGTCGGTTGTGCATGGAAGAGGAGGAAACAGCCTCTCACATTATCTTTGATTGTGAAGCACTATCTCACTGGAGATACAGACTCCTAGGACTAGAATTTCCAAGGGAGGATTTCTCCAAGAAGAACCTAGTGAAAAGTCTGCTGAGCCTGATAAGGGCTGCTGGTCTCTTCACATAAGCGGCACAACCAAGAGCACAAAAAGCCTTAAGGCTGAGGTGCCGAGGACATCAAACCTTTGACTGGTGTGCTGATCCAATCAATCAATCAACTTATTTATTTCATATAGAAAAAAACTAATTTCAGGTTGCATTAAGAATCACTCTTTATGGAATACCTCTAGAATTAGTATATTTGATGCCAGAACGTTGAATATGAAGAAGCTTATCATTTCTGACCTTGTTTTCATCCGTCATCCGAACTTTTTCATGATCTGCTTTTTTGGGATATTATTTCAGAACGAATAATAATAATTATAATGAAAGACGATTAAAAGCAACGAACAGTTTGCTGTTAATTGAAATTATGTTGAGTAAAAATTTTAAAAGTAATGTCACTATTTTTGTTACTAAAACGTACGATTGTTTTCAAGCAATGGAATGGAACGTTCATTCACATTCGTCCGATGCTATTAACAATCTGTGGAAATCCACCTTAACAAGCTGCTCACAGAACATCCAAACTACTACAAGTAGTAGGCCACGCTCAGTCTTGACTAATATTTCATTCAAATGATAAGAAATTCCATACTTTTTTTCGTAAACGAATTCCAGTCGTTTTATGCTTCTAATACTGGTTTTATCTTACTAAAATAGGTTCTTTTTAAAGACTATATAGATTGGTTAGATTGCCCCGTTTCCCATTTATAAATTAACCAGACTTGTGAGAAACCCTAAGAAATCTAAGTACCAAAATACGAGTATACTTTTCGGCCGATTTGGTTTCCTTTCAAGGGTTATCTGCCGACTTGCAACTAACACATTTTACCACTTAGACGGGTATACATCATCCCGGATACGTCTTTTTTACAAAGCTGTCAACCAGATGAGACCGCGTTTGTGTTTTGACTAAGTGGCTGTTAAATATTAAGAAAAAAAAACATTTCACTTTAAATTTAATACTGTCGTTATTATTTAAGTAAGCTTTGATACAGTATTGTTTAATTAATATGTTCCAGTACGTACGATAGTAACGGGCAAATTCCTGATGAATAAAATGACGAAAGGAATACCGGTTGTCCCACAGTTTTTTAGACAGGCCATAACTTTAAAACTGCTAAAGATAACTCCATAAAATTTGGTAGAGTCCGACCACAATAACTTTGGGACACCACGTGGTCGCAAGTGTGTATCAGCCAGTGGCGTTACTGAGTAGCATATGAAAATGTAATTTTCGTACTAATTTATTGTTGAGAATCTATTTCAAATATATATCAAACTTTATGGTTTTGGCGACGGAATTAAAGCTGGTCCATTTTTGAATTCATTAAATTATATATTAGCAAGGAAGAAAACAATTTACCTAATCTAAAGATAATATATTCCAAACCTAAACACTTTCACAAATGTATCTAACATGTCAATTTAAACTTATCATACATTATAATCTTATTATTAATCTGAGTCATCTAAATTGTAATGGTTGTGCAAGTGTACTACTAGCGCTATCAAGATCTGAGAAACTTTCTTCATAAGAGCCAGTATTAACGTTAAAACATAAATGATCCAACGTATTATCGAGGATGTGTTCTCGTTTTCATATTCTTTGACGTGTCGACAAATATTCGTCCATTCTCTAAGTGGCAACTCGTCGAATCTTTTTCGGGATAATGCTTAAATAAAACAAATGTAGTATTACGAGGATGTATTGATATCTAGTTAGCCTAGACCAGTTCCATGCATAAACAAAATATTGCGTTACCATAGCAACGAACAATAACTTATTAGAAGTGTCCGTGTGAAGTTTGACGTCAAAAAAGTAAACCAGAGTTACGCAATAAATTAAAAGAAAAAAGATGTCCACCGAAATTGTGAAAATCGAAGAATTGGAGTATCGAGCCATCATCAAGTACCTGTATTTAAAAGGGTTAAGAGGTAAGCAGAATTATACGAAGATATGCTTAATACTCTTGGTGATCAATGATCGACGTATGCGACCGTGAAAAATTCGACTGCAAGCTTCAAAAGAGGTAAATTTTCCATTGAAGATGATGACCGATCGGGAAGGCCAGTTTCTGTGTCAGTCCCCGAAAATATCGATGCAGTTCATGACTTGATTTTATCAGACCGTCGAATTGGGCTAAAACGGATATCTGAAGCACTGAATATTTCATACGAACGCGTTCATCATAATAGTTCACGTCAATTTGGACATGAGAAAAATTGCTGCAAAATGGATCCCCAAATGTTTGAATGTTGACTAAAAGCGTGCAAGGGTAGAAGCATCGCGTTCGATCTGTGCTCGATTTGAAAACGATGTAGACTTCTTAAACCAAATTGTTACTATGGATGAGACTTGGGTACATTTCTACGATACAGAAACAAAGCAACAATCGATGGAATGGCGACGCTCTGGTTCTCCAAGACCTAAGGGTAGAACAATAACTGGAGTTTACTATTCGACATTACTGACCACTCTACGAGAAAAAATTAAAGAGAAAAGACACGAAAAGCTATCCAAAGGTATTTTGTTTTTGCAAGACAACGCCCCTGCACACAAATCTCTTGTTGCCATGCAAAAAATTCGTGATTTAGGGTTTGAATTACTAGAACACCCCCCTTATTCACCCGGTTTGGGTCCGTCCGACTATCATCTCTTTCCTCAACTGAAAAAACGTTTACAAGGTCGTAAATTTTCTTCCAACGAGAAGGTAATAAAAGCTGTGGAGGTCTGGTCTGCAGAGCAAGAAGAAACATTTTTTTTGAAAGGTCTAGAGACGTTGCAGGTTTGCTGTAATAAATGTATCCAATTAAGAGGAGAATATCTTGGGTAATAAAATATTTTGACATTGATATTTTGTTTGGTTCTATAGTAGGCTAAGATTTTTTCAATATATCCTCGTATGACTGATGCCCATATTTTTTCAATAGGGTTCAATTCAAAACTTTGTGTCCATGATTTTCCAACAACTGATCCAATACATGAGTGGGCATAAATGCAGCAACCCGATCAATAATTTCTTTTGTTTGACTATGCAAAGCTTTTCCTTGTTTCACTCTCTTCGGAGACATGACACAAAAAGTTCCAAGACATGAAAAATTCACTATTTGCAACAACAAAATTGCACAAAAAGACCGAAAGCAAAGTACTGTCTGGTCTGCTGTCAACACTGAAATGAAAACGAAGAAGCTACATAAAATAAAGCGCTCGCTGCTCCGCCGCTGACTCTAAGCCGCAGCCAGTCAGAGATCGGAATCGCATTCGAGGCGGCCTTACATTGAATCAGGTGGTGTCCCAAAGTTATTGTGGTCGGACTCTACGCATTTAATGTGACGGACTTTACAGTGAACATTATTTGATAAGAAAGATTGTGCTTGTTCGCTTAGTTCGCGAAATTACTTACAGACATGTAGGCCTACCGTTAGAGGATGTAATTCAATTTTTTAAAAATCCAAAAACTTTGCAAAATTTACAAAAGGAATAATTGTATTCTGCAATTCTGTAAATCTGCATGTATTGGTGGGGAAGAGTGGGAACCTTGTTATCGAAAAACGCCTGTAATCCGCTTCTGTTTAATCCATGTTTGCGGATTTGGTTTTCTCGAAAACGTTATTCAGGCTGTTTCTAAAAGGTGCTGAGTAAAATTAGGTTTTTACTTTTTCCCAAATTTAAGTAAAGTTAAAAACTTCAAATTTGTCAATTTCCGTGCACTCGTAATGACAAGCCCCCGGTATTTTTTCCACATTCTTGTTACATTATAAGGAAGTGGAACTATCAACCCTTATCCGGTCACCAGTAAACGGCGTTACATATTTTCTGGATTTCTGGACCAGACTTAACTGTCTCATATTTCTATCTCTAGGGACAAAATAAAGAGGCTTTTTTTGTCAATTGGACCCATTACTCGGAACAACTTAATGGAGAGAATACGAAATGCCATCCATAGTATTTCTAGAGCAGAAATTAAAGCTGTTGTTAAATCTACTCTGAACATTAGATGGTTTTGCTTAGGATATATCAAACGCTATAACATTTTGTATATAGTCTGGGAGCTAGGCCATGCCTCATGTGCACTTTTATGTCCCCTAAGTTTTGTTGCGGGACCTTGTTTAACACCTATAGGAGTGTAAAAAAAAGTTGGTGACATGATCCAAATCTTGGTCGTTTGGTCGCCATATTGGAAAATGGCCGCTTAATCGCTAGATTGTTTCTTTTAGTGTTTCTCTGCACCCAGTTGTCGGATTTTAATTTTGTAAAGCTTGTTTTATTCCTCTTTTCAAGGCAAATAAATTTTGTTATTGCACATTTTTTGTTAAATCAATTAGTTTTGGAAGTACAATAAAAATTTAACAATGGCGGGTTTTCTGTGTTATGAATAAAGGAATTAATTAAAAAACATAAAGATATATTTCATCAAAAATATTTATTTTAGATATTACCAAACACATACATTATAGTGGATATAGTATTGATACAGATCAGTTGAACAAAAAGAAATTGCAAACCTCAGAAGACAGAGGGTTCTTGCATTGGTCCAAAACACAACTTTTACATTTGCAACAGTTACAGCACTTTACTTTGAGTCTTCTACAGGGACATACATTATCTCTGAAGCATCTTTGGCAACAACATGGCTTAGGAAAATCTTCGGGGTCCGTTGGAGCATCTGTTGTTTGTGGAATTAAGGTGTCATCTTCCTCTATATAGGCATAGTCCAATGGATTGAGTTTCTCAGACGGTTACAAAGCATAAATCAATTTGTAGCATTGCAAGTAGCATCTTTTGATATGAAGACGGATAGATTTTGATGTAGGGGCCAAATCTTTAAAGTTTCGGACGCACCGGAATTCGGTCCCGCTACCTGCGGAAGGGACTACCTGTAACGGATTAAATTCGAAGTGTGGTCACACCAGCGAAAATGCGATTTCGGAATTGGGTTCCATGTACCTACTATTTGTTTAATTTGACTTTTATTTTCCTTCACATTTTTTTGGGCTTAGGACCAACAGTACACACTTATTGTTATTGTACTGGCATGTTTAAAAATTTACGCTAAATGCGTATCGTCAAAAATAAAAACAGTACGTGAAATAATAACCCAACCAAACCTACCCCTACCAAACCACCTTCGTATTTTTAGTCAATTTTTTTGTAGAATGAATTATAATAATTTTCAATAATAACCCAACCAAACCTACCCCTACCAAACCACCTTCGTATTTTTGAGATAATGATTTTTGAAAACAAAATTTAAACCCATCTATTATTAATAAACGCTTACCCTTTTCACTCGTCATAGAGGTGAAATTAATATTTTCCATGTCAAACAAACAAACAAAATCACAATAACGGACACAAATAAACACGTCTTACACTCTGCACTTCAGAAGAACAATTGCTAAAAATAATCTTTTAATACCCACATGAAATCTACCTACTTCGACAGCGGACCGAATTACGAAATCACCCTTTCGGATTTGGACAAGGTCCCTGTGAGCAGGTAGCCCTTTTGCTAGGTACCCGGACCGAATTCCGAAACACCGAAAGTTTCGTTATTTTTTGTATTGGAAACGTAATTTATTTAATTGTTCCTAAGCTTGAGCCAAAAACTAGAAATTCTTCTGCTTTTTTTACCATGCCATCATTCAGTTGCTTTTTCCCAAAATCTAACAAAAGGTCTTCTACACATGTTTCAGCTACTTTTAAAGCTGTTAACTTCGTACTGACCTTGCCTGTCGTGTCGCAGCCGGTTAAAGAATAAATAGCTGGTAAAGCTGTTGAAACAGTAAGTGGTCTTTGCGATCTAGGAATATTCAAAACATAAATATATATCACTAACTAATTAATTTAACAAAAAATGTGTAATAACAAAATTTGTTTGCCTTGAGAAGAGGAATAAAATAAGCTTTACAACATTAAAATCCAACAACTGGGTGCAGAGAAACACTAAAAGAAACAATCTAACCCTAATATATCCACTATAATGTATGTGTTTGGTAATATCTAAAATACATCTAGCGATTTGGCAGCCATTTTCCAATATGAGGGCCAAACGATTTGGATCATGTGACCAACTTTTTTTACACTCCTATTATAGGTGTTTAACAAGGCCCCGCATCAAAACTTAGTACACACGAGACATATGGCCTAGCTCCTAGACTAATAAGAGAAGGGAGAAAATGTATTCCATGGGAACCCCACAACAACTAAAAATGAACTAAGGGGAATCCTATTAGGATACATTGTTTTAAAAAACGGAAGCTTCTTATTATAACAGAATAACTCTGTATAGTTTCAATAGTTTAATCATAGATACAGAATCTTGTTTCTTTTTTCAACTCAGGCTAATTCATCTTAAAATTACCAACACAAACTAAGGTGTGGCGAATTTTAATTTTGTACCGTTTGATTTATGATCGAATAAATGGTTATTGATTTTATATATATATGTATAAAGTTTGTTCGTAAATAAATAATTCTCAGTGAACGTAGGTAGAAGTCTGGTCGTAACATCTGTCTAGTACCCCAAGGTACCGACAGTTTGATTAATATACTAAAATCCTCATTAAACGATTTTATAGATAATTATAATGATTAGATGAAATTCATTATACTTAGTGCGGTTGCTCAACTATTTGTTTGGTTGAAGGAACTCTATTCGGTGCTATTAAAAATATAAAGTGACAACACAATAATTTTCGGTAAAAATAATGCAAGCGATTTCGTTAAGAAAAGTCCCATAATTTGGTCTACTACCGTGCAGAAAGTAAATACTTTAGATGCGAAAAGAAAAAGTGTATGTAGTTAAGTTTTATGAAAATATATTGGATATTAAACCTGAGTATTTTTGCAAATCAGATATTGAAACATTCAGTAAAGTACCTACCTATGATATAGAAAATATTTAATTATTACTGGAAAATAATAATAGAATTGTGAATTATGAATTATGATTTGACAATTTAGCACAGGTTGGTTGTAAGTGACTAGCATTGAATCTGACATTAAAAAAATTAAAAATGAGTTAAAAAGAACCAAGAAGAGAGGTATAAGACCTGATGGTCTGCACCTTGGTGGAGTGCCACTTCCAGTGGTTGAACAAGTGAAATATCTGAGAGTGATGCTGGATAAGACGCTGACATTGAAGGCTCACCTTGATAGTCGCCTGGGCAAGGTGACTAACACGTACTGGGCTTGTAGGAGAGCCATTGGTCCGAAATCGGGACTAACCCCCAAGACGATCTTGTGGTTCTATAAAGTGATCATGCTGCCGATGCTTACATACGCGGCTATGGTCTGGTGGCCAAGGGTAACCCTGGCCACGGCAAAGTCGCAACTGGCACGCCTCCAAAGGGTGGTCGGTTTGGGGGCAACTAGCTGCATGAAAACTACACCAACTGCTGCGTTGGAGGTGATTCTTGGACTTCGGCCTCTTCACCATGTGATCGAGGCTGAGGCTGGGAGGGCACTCCTACGCTTAAAAAATTTGGAATATGTGCGAAACGAGGATGGGTGCAGGCACGTCAATGAGGGCTTCTGGGAGATGTCCCTGTCCTGTCTCAAGCGGCTGATGTCTGCCTGCGCAGGTACTCATTCGTAACCTCCTATAGGGTGAAGATCCGGAATAGAGAATTCTGAAAAAGGGAGGGGAAATTCACAGCCTCATGGGATCGTCTGGTACACAGACGGTTCATGCTCCAGCGATGGGGCGGGGGCTGGAATTTACTCCGGGAATCCAAGGACACAAGTCTATGTTCCATTGAGTGGATATACTATCAACTCAGGGCTTGCTGCTGAATGTCGTGAATGCCTTGCAGACCTAGCAAGGCGGAACACAGTGTGGCTAGAATGGGTTCCGACGCACTCTGGCTTTGAAGGCAATGAAGGGGCGGACGCGCTGGCTGTGGAAGGGGCGGCTACTCCTTTCAACGGCCCGGGCCCGACCTTGGGCCTCACAAAACAAACAATCCGTAAGGAGACCAGGAACTGGTTGAGAAACCAGCACCTTGCTCACTGGAAGGCTCTACAGGGTATCAGGCAGTCCCAGCTCCTATTGAGGGGATGAACATGCTAGAGCTGCTCTAGAACTACCAAGGAGTAAGTTAAAAAAAGATAGCAGGACTCCTAACAGGGCACTGCTGTCTGAGGAAACACCTCTGTAACCTAGGTTAAGAGGAAAGCTCCCTATGCAGGGGTTGCGGCATGGCTGACGAAACGTCGGACCATGTTCTCCTCGTATGTCCACATTGGGCTGTGCTACGCAGGCGAATCTTCGGAGTCCCTGTTATGGCCTCTGGGGATATAAGCAGGCATTCACTGAAGAGGATTGAGTCCTTCATCGAGGGACTCATAGTAAGGTATTGTTCTCGCCTAGTTCATTGAGTATGTCTAGGCATTCCCACACATTTTGGCATTTAGGCATTTTGGAACTGATTACACAAGAGCTCAGTGCTTTAATGGCTTCTTGACAGCTAGTACCTATAGATTTCGAGTTAACATTTCATTCTGTACCTATGACATGTTTCCATGCTTTCCTATCTCTTGTTAATGTTTTCTCTTCTTCCCAGGATTTGTCTATCTCTGGTAATATTTCATCCACTATTTTGTTCCATGTCTGTCCTGGCCTTTCTCGTCTTTTCTTTATTTGTGTTCTTGCCTCATGTATCCGTTTCACCTGCTGCCTGTTATCGATTCTGTGGATGTGACCTCGCCAACTGTATTCGTTGTACTGCCAACTCTTCTCTTATTTTGGTATTCTTTATTTTGTCAATTCTATTTACTCCTGCCACTCTTATAAGATACTTCATTTGTCTGGCTGAGAATCCAAGACTCACAACCATAGGATAGTACTGCTCTATATAATGTATTGTATATTTTTATGTTTGTTTTTTTAGATATTCCATAGCGTAGTACCTACAGTTTAATTGTTTCTGCAAGCATAGGCGTGCGCAGACTTTTTTATTGATTCATTTGAGTATGCCTATTAAAAATGATAATTAAGCAATAACGCTGCCTTTTCTATAACGCAAAAGTCCATTGCAGGCTCATCGGCGAAATAAAAAAAACGTCATTGCCCCATTTCTAATTAAAATATATAGTAATTACGCAATTATAAGTAATAGAACCAAAAAATAAACTAGAAAAACAAAACGTATAACATTCGTAACAATACTATCAACTAATCTACAAACGCATTCGACGTGTTGCTTCGGATAACACTTTAAACTCGTCTATTACATTGTCATAATTCACATTCGCCGTTTTCTCTTGTTCAATGAATAAAAAGAGAAGTAAATCGAGTCTCTGATGTGACATGGTACTCCTCAGTTTTGATTTAACTTGAACCATTTTTGAGAACGAACGTTCACAAGAGCAACTAGTAACTGGTATGACAGCAAACATTTTTAAAAGCGTGAAAAAGCTAGTATAGTATATTTTGTAGTTGTCTGCGGAAAGGTTCCAAGCCATCCAATCATCAAGATATAATTATCAAATTTATTACACTCAGTTCGGTAAGCAATTCTTCTTTTATATTTTAAATTTATTTTCAATT
The DNA here is from genome assembly GCA_949126875.1 of Lochmaea capreae. Taxonomy (NCBI): domain Eukaryota; kingdom Metazoa; phylum Arthropoda; class Insecta; order Coleoptera; family Chrysomelidae; genus Lochmaea; species Lochmaea capreae. Next base: position 14,237,598 of record OX421403.1, read on the forward strand.
AAAGTGAACGTTAAAATTTAGAAATTATAAAATGTTTTAATGGATTGATATTTTGAGGAATTGGGGTGGAACGATTAGAGTGGGCCATGGACCACCCTGCCCCCCTGTATTCACGCCTATGTCTGCAAGTCGTTCATTTATTTCAGCGTCTTGTTTTCCCGTTTCGTCAAACATTACTTGAACGATATATGTATATTCTGTTTTTGTTCCACCTCGTAAAACATAACTTCGATCGTACGGTTAGACGGGGCGAGGGGAAATTTGATGAACGATAGTTGTCATTCAAAACGACTAGATCGGTGAATCAACCCTAAAATAGTGTTCGTTCGACCGTAAAAAGACAGAAATAATTCGGTGTTTGGAAATGCAGAAATAGACGCACATAAAATACGTGGAATAATTTCTATCGATTTATGGTATACTTGCAAGTTTAACCCATTATAAATATTTATAGATCGTGTGTGTGTCTGTGTTTTTTTTTCGTCAACCGGTTTCAATATATTCCTATTTTTTTCCAAATAAATTACTTATTGTAAAGTCAATACCTAAAAATGCCAAAAGAGACGAGCTAGTAGAAAAAAAACAAGAAATGTCCTTTCCAATCTTAGTTCGAAAATGAAATCGCCTCGCCTCGTGATATATTCCATTTTAAAATTTTCCTATGAATACCGGTTTTACCGATAACTGTGACAATGGATTTTTCGAAACTTTTGTCTTTCAGCAGCTCCATGCTTTGACCCATTCTTTTCTTGTTTCACTTGCCTGTACATACCTATTTTGTATCATTTTTTGCGTAGATAGCGACTAGAACATACCAAATTTCTTTCTGTCTATTGTCTCAAATCTCTACTCTCCACATTCAGAAATTTCAAAACCTTTGGTAAACAATTTTAACAATACAATATTTATGTTTTATACATACAACAATCAAACAACTCATTCACTAATTACGGGGATATATTGAAAAATTCTTAGCCTACTATAGAACCAAACAAAATTTCAATGTCAAAATATTTTATTACTTAACATATTCTCTTCTTAATTGGATACATTTATTACAACGAACCTGCAACGTCTCTAGACCGTTCAAAAAAATGTTTCTTCCTGCTCTGCAAACCAGACCTCCACAGCTTTTATTACCTCCTCGTTGGAAGAAAATTTACGACCTTTTAAACTTTTTCTCAGTTGAGGAAAGAGATGATAGTCGGACGGAGCCAAATCTGGTGAATAAGGGGGGTGTTCTAGTAATTCAAACCCTAAATCACGAATTTTTTGCATGGCAACATGAGATTTGTGTGCAGGGGCGTTGTCCTGCAAAAACAAAACACCTTTGGATAGCTTTCCGCGTCTTTTCTCTTTAATTTTTTCCCGTAGAGTGGTCAGTAATGTCGAATAGTTATTGTTCTACCCTTATCCAAAAAATCAATCATGATTACTCCATGGCAATCCCAAAAAACTGAAGCAAGAACTTTTCCAGTAGATTTTTGGACACGAAACTTCTTAGGTTTTGGAGAACCAGAGTGTCGCCATTCCATCGATTGTTGCGTTGTTTCTGGATCGTAGAAATGTACCCAAGTCTCATCCATAGTAACAATTCGGTTTAAGAAGTCTACATCGTTTCCAAATCGAGCACAGATCGAACGCGATGCTTCTACCCTTGCACGCTTTTGGTCAACATTCAAACATTTGGGGATCCATTTTGCAGCAATTTTTCTCATGTCCAAATTGACGTGAACTATTATGATGAACGCGTTCGTATGAAATATTCAGTGCTTCAGATATCCGTTTTAGCCCAATTCGACGGTCTGATAAAATCATGTCATGAACTGCATCGATATTTTCGGGGACTGACACAGAAACTGGCCTTCCCGATCGGTCATCATCTTCAATGGAAAATTTACCTCTATTGAAGCTTGCAGTCCAACTTTTTACGGTCGCATATGTTGATCATTGATCACCAAAAGTATTAAGCATATCTTCGTAATTCTGCTTACCTCTTAACCCTTTTAAATACAGGTATACTTGATGATGGCTCGATACTCCAATTTTTCGATTTTCACAATTTCGGTGGACATCTTTTTTCTTTTAATTTATTGCGTAACTCTGGTTTACTTTTTTGACGTCAAACTTCACACTGACACTTCTAATGAGTTATTGTTCGTTGCTATGGTAACGCAATAATTTGTTTATGCATGGAACTGGTCTAGGCTAACTAGATATCAATACATCCTCGTATATTCACTGTGAGATGGAGTCAAGCAGAATAAATAAATAAACTGTGATATTGTTTATGTTGGCATAGAATAATACGTCTGTTTACTCTTCTAGTATATTCATTGTTCGTAGCCTATAACAATATCTTCCTCTTCGAATGGTCGCCAAAAATCCATAATTTTGATTATTACCCTGGGACGTTAACAGTCCATGTGGACTAATAATTCAAGAAAATTTTTCATATACCAATCGGAAGCTATATTGCACCAATGAGAATCAATTGTTCACTTGTGGGTAGGTCAAGATTAGAAATGATTTAGGTATGGCTTTTTTTAACTTTTCGGCTTTTTAATCCTCAAAGAGACCTTGCCGCGTACTGTTATATTGTGAAATAGTGCAAACTAATTTTACTCACAACTATACCAAGTGAACACTGTCTCAAGTCTCTGAAGAAGATAACTTTGTTATCGAAACACGCGTAAGAAAGTGTTGTGAAATGTTAGTGTATGAAAAGTGTTCAGTATCAAATATCGTAACGGTTCCAGAAATCGTAACTTAACTACCAAGTTGCCTGAGATAAGTAACACCTTGAAGACATTGGAATGAGTTATTTAACGTATTTGAAAGAATTAACAAAAATCATCATTAATAGCATCTTTTAGTGGATATTTGGAACGGAAATCGATTTCTCAAAAATACAAGATTTTAAATCTCCCAAATATGTAAATAATTTACAGAAAACTATGTATTCATTAATAATAATAATTACTTTCGCTACAAGCCCGCCGCATGTACCTCAGTACTAAATACCCGCAAAACCCGCAGAGAATATACCGAATAAAAATATTTCGAACGTTCCATAACTCACTTCGAGTGTACAACGAGCACATGACCGGTCAGAAGATTATTTATAATAGTAATAGTTATATCTACAGATGAACTAAACGGATGAGAGTATAATTCAACGTTGGTATCTTCAACACAAAAGCGCCGACTTTGTGTAAAACACGGTTTCGGAAAATCAATCAACAGTAACTTCGTAAGCAACTTTAATCGGCCAAAGCGGTGGGCAGATTAGTCTCAAACACGCAGATGTTCGATGAATTTGCGCAATCGGTTTCAAAATAATCAACAATTTTGTGAGGATACAAAAAAAAAATGTTAAAGGAGAAAAAATAGAAACAACAAAAGTTTAGAAAAAGAAACTTGAGAGTTCACTAAGCTGATAGAAAAGAAGTTTTGGGTTTGTGACTTGTGTACTTTCATTATCTTCTGATTTTTCGAGAAACATCATATTTTTCCGAGATGGAATGCTGCGTCCTTATCGAAACATCAAAATTGTAGAAAATCTTATACCCTATAACATGATGAAAATACTCTTACAAATCAAACCAACTGTTTCTAATTATTTGCACTATTCAATGAAACAATTATGAACATTCTAACATATTTATTGATAATTATTTCGATATTAACTCATCACAATGACAGAAGTACGTATACATTTGATGTGATGCCTACCTGATGTTTAATATTTTGACTAGACCAAATAGTAGCCTACCTTCATTCATTCGATTGGGTTGTGCTCAACAGCCCATGCACTTGAACTGAATATTTGTACTATTTATATTATTTCCTCTCCAAAGTGCTTCCGTCCGAGTCCATGTAAGTTCTCGGAGAAGCCGAGGTGTTTCATCATAGAGTTCACAATTTCCTGCACATAGGTTCACTAACTTTGCCCATTTTGTGCAGATGCTTCCTCGTGCTGCCCAGTCACCAGATCGGTAACTGTCTTCAAATATCTCCTACTCAGTTTCAATAGCCTGGTTGAGAGTTCCTTGTCTACTTCAGTAAACTCTTTGTATGGAGGTGCCATGTGTCGACCTCCATTTGAGTTGGTGTTCCCTATTTAGCCCGTTCCCGATTTCACCTCTTGTGCAATCGCTTCCGCACCTACGAAGTCTCCTTTAGAACCTTCTTTAGCTAACTGGTCAGCCATTTCAATACCTGCAATCCCCACATGTGCCGGCACCCATATTAAGCCCGCTACTCACTATTCGTTAATGCGTCGTTTCGTCGCAGTACTTCACGAATTTTTGCTCAGTGAGTATGACTCGCTTCGCCGATGCGATTCGTTGTGCGGCGCTTCGCCTTGATGTCGGTATTTGGACGAATCATCAAAGGAAAAATTGAACGATGCGACGAAGTCGACGGACCCATTCGGTCTCCACGCGAATCATTCGTTGTTGTCAGTCGTGGTGTGTCTTCAAAATGGAATGGAATGACGATTTTGTTTTTTCATTTATTCAAAAAATTCAATCGCATCCATGTTTATGGAACCCGAGCTGTTGTTAGAGCAATTTTACACCAAAATATTATTTTGTATTCTATGGTTGTGGATTGACAGACAGTCAGTCAATGGTTGGTATATAGATGTCAATTGTCAATAAAATGAATTAAAAGGTTTTGTTAAATCTGTGCTGTATTGAAAGAATAAATCTACAATAATCCATTCAGTATTTTATTAAAAGGTTCTGAGTATTACAAGAAGCCAAGCACTGCACTCTGAAATTAAAGTATTATCAGGTTATGGGCCCAGAATTCGCAATTTGGCACAAGTAAACTCAGAAGGTAATCAAGTTGAAGGAAAACGTGCTCCATCACGATGGCAAATCGAGAAGAAAAATATAAAGTTCCGCTATTTGATGGCAGCAACTACCACAGTTGGAAGTTTAGAATGGAAATTCTGCTAGATGAATTAGATTTGTTGAATTATGTACAACAACCTCTAAGGTTAGAAAATGTACCAAGCACCGGAACAGAAGCTCTAGAAATAAATCGTAGAAACAGTCAACTAATAAAAGAAGACAAAGCATGCAAAAGAAGAATTGTTTCGAAGGTATCAGATTCTCATTTAGAATACTTGCAAGGCAAAGAAACTGCATACGAAATGTGGGAAAGTTTGAAAAGTGGCTTTGAAAGGCAAAGTTTGGCCACACAGAATCGGATCAAAAGACAAATGGAAACATTACAAAAAAATTCAACAGTGAGTCTTTCTGACCATTTCCTACATTTTGATCAGCTAATAAGGACATATAAATCAGCTGGAGGCCAGATCAGCGAAAGAGAATGTGTTCTTCAGTTATTTCAATCTGTCTCTTCCAATGAATATCAAACAGTCATAAGCACATTGGAAACTCTATCCCTAGCTGATGAATCACTAATTACACTTGCCGCTGTAAAAGGAAGATTACTCGATGAAGAAGCCAAACTTTCTACGACGTTAACCAGGTCCAAAGAAGAAAACAAGTCATCTGCTGTCTTCATGACCAATTCCGGAAAGAAACCCTACAAACAATCATATGGAAAGCAAAGTGGAAGTTCAGGAAAAGGGGCCAACCAGGAAGCGTTCCCCTACAAGTGCTACTTCTGCAATAAAATTGGACACAAGAAGGCTGAATGCAGGAAAAGATTGAAATGGGTGGATCAGAAAACAGGACAGGTAAATGCTGCTTCAACAAGTGCACAAGCAGGTAACGCAGATTTTTGTTTTGTTGCTAGTAGTGAAAATTCAAAAACTTTTGTAAAATGGTATTTAGATTCAGGTGCGACTGAACATTTGGTTAGTGATAGCAATTTGTTGAATAATGTTAAATTTTTAAAAGAATCTATTAGGATTAGAGTAGCAAAATCAGGGCAATATATGCAAGCTAAAAAATGTGGTTCCATTAAAGTAAAGTCTATTGTTTTGGATAAATCTTATAACATAACTATTAATGATGTGTTACATGTACCTAATTTGCAGTATAACTTACTATCTGTAAGAAAATTAGAAATGAATGGTCATACAATTGTATTTGAAAAAGGTCAAGCAAAAATTATGAACAATAATATAGTTGTAGCTGTTGCTTTACGCAAGGAAAAATTGTATGAATTAAATTTTGAAACATTGGTAGGCACAACTGAGGCAAACATGACAGTAACTGATTATGATACTTGGCATCGCAGATTAGGTCACCTTGGTAAGAATAAATTGATAGAATTAAAAAATTTAGTTGACGGTATGCAAATTAATTATACTGACAAAGCTGAAAAGGTATGTGAAGTGTGCGTAAGTGGTAAACAAACTAAACTACCACATAATGAAAAGCGAACTAGAGCCAGTAGACCATTAGAGTTAATACATAGCGATATTATGGGACCTATAAATATTAATTCTTGGGATTCAAAGAAATACATACTTTGTTTCATAGATGATTTTACTCATTTCACGGCAGTTTATTTTCTAGAACATAAATCAGAGGCATTCAAATTTTTCAAAATTTATAAAGCTAGAGTCACAGCACATTTTAATCTCCCAATTAGCAGGTTTAGGTGTGATAGAGGAACGGAGTATCTTTCTAATGAAATGAAGAATTATTTTGAAAAGGTGGGCATTCAATACGAATGCACTATAAGGTATACACCTCAACAAAATGGAGTCGCGGAGAGAATGAATAGAACCATAGCAGAAAAGGCTAGATGTATGCTTATCGAGTCAGGATTGAGAAAGGATCTATGGAATGAAGCAGTACTTACTGCGGTCTATATAATAAATAGGACACCAACTTCTGCTCTGAATGGAAAGATACCAGCTGAAGTCTGGTATGGCAAGAAACTAGATTTGAGTAAACTGAGAGTCTTTGGCTGCATTGCATATCTGCATCCTCCAAAACATATGCTGAACGGGAAGTTTGGTTCCAGAACGATAACCTGTTATATGATTGGGTATTGTCATAATGGCTATAGGTTATGGTACCCAAAGGAAGAAGCAGTTATTGAAGGTCATGATATAGTTTTTGATGAATCTTCAAAACACATTGAAAGACAATTAACTGACTGGGATGACACAACTCAGCGAACATCAGAACAGGTAGAAGTCATGAATCAACAGGAAAATGATGAACACATTGAAGAAGAAAACATAGAAGAATTTGATGACACAGGAAATCATGAGATGAACCAACATGAGCCTACACCAAGGCAAAGTAGAAGAACTAGAAAACCACCAAATTATCTCAAAGACTATGTTGTTGATGATGACTTTGATGCACTTGCATTTAATGCTGAAATTTTTGTAGATGATGTTCCAGAAACATATGGTGATATTAAAGGAAGGACTGATGAGATACACTGGAAGCAAGCTGTTAAGAACGAACTGGATGCACTTCATGAAAATAATACCTGGACATTATGTGAACTACCAAAGGATAAAAGAATTATTGAAAATAAATGGGTTTTTAAAATAAAAAGTGATTCACAAGGGAATCCTCATACTTACAAGGCAAGGTTAGTAATTAAAGGTTGTAGTCAACGTAAAGGGTTTGATTATAAGGAAACATATTCACCGGTTGCTAGACTAGATACTGTAAGGGTGTTGTTATCTCTAGTAGTCTCTAAAGGTTTAATTTGTCAACAACTTGATGTTAATAATGCATTTTTAAATGGCGACTTAATGGAAGAAATTTATATGCGGAAGCCCGAAGGGTTAGAAGACGGTTCAACGTATGTTTGTAGATTAAATAAAGCACTTTATGGTCTAAAACAGGCTCCGAGAATGTGGAATTTAAAATTTGATGATTTAATTACAAGTTTGGGATTTAGAAGAAGTGAAAATGATCATTGCCTCTATATTCGAAAAATAAAAACTCGGATCATGTTTATTCTCATTTATGTTGATGATATGATTTTAGCATCAGATGATATTAACGAGTTAAATGAAGTAAAAACAAAATTAATGTTGAAATTCAAGTCAAAAGATTTAGGAAAATTAAATTATTTTCTTGGAATTAATGTCACTTACAGTACCGAAGCATTGTTCTTATCAAATGAACAATTTTTGAGGAGTGTATTGAAAAGATTCAGAATGGATGAAAGCAGCCCAATTTCAACGCCACTGGAGGCTAAACCACCTAGAGATTTAATGGGTCCTTGTATTGTAGAAGTCAAACCTTATCGAGAATTAGTCGGTTGTTTAATGTATGCCATGGTGTCAACCAGACCTGATTTAAGTATGGCAGTTAATTTTTATAGTCAGTTTCAGTCAAATGCAACTGAAAATCAATGGGTTGGCTTGAAGCGTATACTAAGATATATTAAAGGAACTTTAAATTATGGAATAGTTTTTACAAGAAATGTTACAGAACCTCTCATCGGATATGCAGATGCTGATTGGGCGAATGAATATGACAGGAAATCTATAAGCGGATACCTATTTGAAGTCTTCGGTAATTTAGTAACGTGGTGCACTAAGAAACAGAGAATAGTCACTCTGTCCTCTACGGAGGCTGAATACGTCGCTCTAAGCCAGGCAGCGTGCGAATTTATTTGGCTGAAAAATCTTCTTTTAGAAATGAATGTAGCTGTTCAAAGTGTGAAAATATTTGAAGACAATATGTCCTGCATTCATCTCTTAACAAAGCCAAATCATTCAAGACAAAAACACATTGATGTGAAGTATCATTTTATTAAGGAATTGATAGCTTCAAATGAACTTGAGGTCTTATACATAAACACAAGTGAACAAAAGGCTGATGTACTCACCAAAGGACTTAAGACTGCACAATTTTGTAAGCTACGTTTTGCATTAGGTGTAACTTCCCATAACTGAATTAATGATATTCTTGTCTCGGTTTGTTTCAGTTGTGGATACTAATTTTTCTTACATTATGTTATTTAGTTTTGTATTTAGTATGGTGGTAAAATTGAGGGGAGGTGTTGTTAGAGCAATTTTACACCAAAATATTATTTTGTATTCTATGGTTGTGGATTGACAGACAGTCAGTCAATGGTTGGTATATAGATGTCAATTGTCAATAAAATGAATTAAAAGGTTTTGTTAAATCTGTGCTGTATTGAAAGAATAAATCTACAATAATCCATTCAGTATTTTATTAAAAGGTTCTGAGTATTACAAGAAGCCAAGCACTGCACTCTGAAATTAAAGTATTATCACGAGCGACAAAAACAAAAATTGCATTTTAACTGGAATGCTTACCGAGATCTGCTTTTATATAAAGACTGGGTCCACCATTTTCGTTTTTTTTCTCTTTTTTTTTAATTCAAAATGACTTCAAAATAAGCTTGAGCCGCAGTAAGCAGAAGTATTCATTTTTATAAATGGAAGCTTGTGATCACACTTCGCACAATGGAACGAAGTTTCATGCATCATCGAAGCGAAGTGAATCAACGCACAATGAGTAGGATGTAATGCGTCGCTTCGTTCGAAGCGTTAATTAACGAAGTGAACCGACGAAACGCATTAACGAATCGCATCAACGAATAGTGAGTAGCCGGCTTTAGAGACACTTTGTTGTCTCTTTGCCAGCCTGTTGAGGGATTCTTTACAGTTTTTTACCAGTTTAAACCTAGTTGTTGGATTATTGATAACTTTAAACAGTAACCTATCTTGTTATTGACTTAATATATATTGTAATGATATTTTGTCTTACAATTTAAATTCTTTAAACTCGGCTAGCTCAAATAATCTTTTACTATCTAATAAAATTTGGATTTACGTTTTTCTAGCATGATTTTACTCTGCATAGGGGCAAGTTCTATATTTAGATTTAGACAATAGATTTACCTACTGTAGATTTCTAATTTACCTAATTGATTCTCACCTATTCAATTTTTGGAATTACAAAAAATAAATTGGACACCAGGCATCAAACATTTACAATAATATATTTTATAAACCTTTCAATGTATTATTAACAATTTTAGTATGTTTTTAAATTATTATAATGATAAATAATTGGCCAATTTTCCCCCTAAATTAGTTTCTGAAGAATGTCTTTTTTTTAATTATTATTTAAATTTTTAAAACTACAACTAATAAGTTCTTGTTATATTCAAAATTATAATTTATTGCTGGATGATAATTTAGGAACTTCAATTCTCTTATAAATTTCTGGTAATAATTTATGTTGAAATGTTTTCTTCTTAAAATCCAAATGGTTCAATTTAGAAAATTTTCTGTCAACAATATACTCAATTTTTCTTCTTAATTTCTGAATTCTTCAAATAATTATAGAATATATTAACAATTTACCTCTATATCTAGCAGAATTGGTTTAATTTATATTATTTTTATCACACCATACAACTTTTTGGAGAGATCCTAATCTTTTCTGTTTCCTCTCAAATTTTATAACAGTCAGTTTTTTTTTCATTTTGACATTTCTTCCTTATCTCAAATTTTTAATAAATGTCTAATGAATTTATTAGTCGCCCTCTCTACTTACAATTTCATTACAATATTAAAACATACCTGGCAATTTCCCAAAACTGATTAGGTGTACAGTATGATTAATTATTATTAATTCAATCTAAAAATCATATCAATCCAATTTTGCACCTTGCAAATTTTAATATCTTTATTACTTTCGACTTTAAATTTATTCTTCTTCAATATATACACTCACCGGCACAATTAACCGACCACCCAATGTTTTATTATTTAGTGGAGATATTCGTAATTTTGATTTTTTTTTACTTTTTAATGTACATCTTGAAAAAGCAAACAAATACCAATCAAATGAAAGTTTTTGTTTAATTTCAGAAAATAAAAGAAAAACAGTTTTTGAAAATTTTGAACTTTTTGAATAAGATGAAATGTATCGACAAAAAAGTATTGTTATTAACAAAATTCACTTTAGCAACGAGTGTTATTGCCCTATTGCCCTGATCACATCACTAATCCTGCTTTGAATGGTATCCATGATGGCTGGAATCTCAGCTTTTGGGATATTTTCCCATACTTCCACCGAAGCAGTTTTCAGCTCTCGAATAGTGGTTGGAGCTGATCTTCGTCACGTCATATCAATTAATGTCAAAAAGTGACGAAAATCTCCGAAAATTTCAGAAATAAATAAAAATAATTGGGTGGGCGGTTAATTCTGCCGGTGAGTGTATATGACTATTACAAATATTAAAGCATATGTTAGTATTATTATGGCATATCGTCGATATATTTTTTAACCTTTAAGCTCAGTATTACTGTGCAATGATATATAAGAAACTAAGGAAAACTATATCTGCTGATATTTACAATTTTTACTTCACAAGACAGTTTAATAGTGGAGAGTTCCGAGAATTATTGAGTGATGTAATGTTGAAATATAAATAATGCGGGACTTAACTGTCCTATTATTCAAATAATGTAGAACGTATACCCTGCCTCATGTTACCCACATACAATATCTACTTGTTAATGGTAGAGTGGATAATTTAATATGTTTCTTTCGAATGATAAATTTCATACTTTTTAACTACATATTTATAGAAGAGGACGAAGAACGAGAATGAGAAATTGCATTTATATGTTTTATACGTAAACAGATGCAACGTTTCCAATCAAGTTCCTTTATTGATATTCAGTTTGAAGGCAGTACGTGAACCCTTTTGTAAGTGGCTAAATGTCAAAAGTTACTTTTTTGACTGATTCAAATTGTCGTTTTAACTAACCTCGTATCTCTAGAAAATTATAAAATTCGGATTAGACTTGTGGCTAATATTTTGATATATTTTTTTGGTCAAATTAATTAAGAAAAAAAAATTGTATTTGGTCAGTTATTTTTCTGTTGAAGCACTTATCACTTGGTTGAACTCGAAGTAAATAAAGCTTTCGTGCTTGAACTAAAATTAAATCTCGACGTAATTTAGATGATGCGTTCTTACTGTATATTTTGTCAAAATGTAACAAATCCGAATTATTATATTGTTAATAAGTAACTAGAATATATATCATATTGTCACCTACGAACTCAACTGTTGAATCAATCCATCGATAATGTTGAAAGAATTGATATTATCAATCAGTACCTACTTTTAATTAAAAATTATTAATACGAAATAACATTTTTAGTTGATTTCAAAGATTGGTCGAACGAAAAATATAAATAAATTTCATTTAACTGATAGATTTTAGATGAAAATTCTTAGCTCCTGTGCAGTGGCGTGTAGTTTAGTGGCGCCTGACCCCTGCTGCGTCAGACCTGCCCTCAACCACCAACGGTTGACGTGTGTATGTAATGCTCCAAAATACCTTTACAGAGTCGGCCTTAACAAAAATATGTTATTTTCAATAAATGAAGCTACATGTATGTATGTATATTGGGGTGACATTCACTGAGATCTAATAGATCTATTGTGCCCCCTTACTTCTATTTAGTTCCTAAGGAACGTCTCAGAGACTAGTAGCTAGTCCTATTTCCATGAGGAATTTTAGGATATCTGCAGGCTTCAACTTAGGTAAATGCCCCTCTTCTATACAATAATATCCTAGGTGTTGTGCCCTAGGATTCTGAATTGCACAGGAATTGCAGTGCTATTTACAAATATGTTAATGGAGGTTTCTTCTTCCATGCCACAGAATCTACATTTTTCTTCATCTACTATTTTGAGCTTTTTCAGGTGCCCGTTCAGGCGGCAATGTTCCGTTAAGATCCCTGTTCAAACTCTTAGTGCAGTTTTACTTTGACCTCAACGGGTTGTAGTCACCCATCAGAATCTTTGATTGTCCAGACCCTACTAGATCTTTCCAATGATCAGATCTTCTCTTTTCTTCGGCTTTGCAGTCCCCCTCTTTGCTAGTCAATTTGTTGTTATTTCATTTCCTTTTATTTCAGTGTGTCCTGGAATCATTGAGTATGCCTAGGCATTTCCTCGCCATTTTGGAACTGATTACACAAAAGCTTTAATGGCTGCTTGTCTATCTGACATTATGAAAATATTTTGCCTTCTATAACGTTTATCAATATTGAACTGGGCACACTATCTTATGGCGTGAATTTCCGCTTGAAAGATACTTGGGGTTTTTCCCAAGCTTTCAGAGTGTTTGATTCTTTGGTCCCTGGCCCGTACACTCGTATCCCAGTTCCTTCTATTGCTTTTGAGCCGTCTGGGTACCATTGAATGACATTCTTACCAAGTCTGGTATTTGGATCCCATTCCTTCGTGTTGCTCAATTCCGTATCGAATTTCTTTGAAAAGTGTGCAACACACATGAACTCTTCTGTCTTTTCATGGGACATTATTTACAATGGGACTTCTTTCTTTGTCGTCAGTTGCAGTGTATATATTCCCTTTCCTTATTTCAGAAAGAGACAGAGAGTTTACAAATTTATAAACAGTGCGATCAAAAGTTGTGTAGTAAAAACTAGAATCAAAACCATAACATTCAATAAAATAGTTACTTATGTAACAAGGACGAAAAACTATCTATTTTATATTATAGTCGAGACATTACGTTGTTGACGCCAGCTTTTGAACGTGTAGTCTTTCCTATAAAATTCGGTAATTTAGGGGGGAGTAAATCCAACGTGGCCGGACACTTGCCGATTCCCGCAGCTCCGGAGGAGTGTTACTGATATCCATATCGCTATCAATAGATATCAATATCGTATGACACGCTAACGTATAACATCATAAACAAACTTAAATTTGTTTATACTGGTATCCGTATTGCAATAATTGTGAAATGTAAAACGATTGTCAATAGTGTCAATAATATCTTGCAAGATCAAGGTGTTGCTGCAATAAAATGCAAGAATAATTGCAAACTGTGAAGCGGCCTTAAGAAAGTGCTGATAATACGGATAATGCTGATAATGGGTACCTCTACCTTAACATTCACTCCACGGTCTTATTCACATGTGAAATCTAGCGAATTTACTGAATAATTGCAACAGCAAATAATAGTTATTGTCACAGGCGCCTTTGTTTTTATTATAGCTAGTTTAAAACCTCATGGGTCCTACGTCACAGATGTGCAGATGACCAAAATCGGTACAACGCGGCAAAACCGCATGTATAGCAGTACAGTTAAAAAAATCGTAATTTGAAGTTAAATCGTGCTACCGAACGCATCGAATTTGTTAGATACATAATCGTGTTTCGCAAGTCTTGGGTAACGGGTTTAATTGATAGCTTTGTTAGTTCTTGCACACAGTTGTCAGTATACATCATACATCCTTTTTATTTTTCCAATAAATACACATAGGTACGTTAAATATATCAATTCTAGTATAAACGATGTTCTCAAAATAATAAAATACAACTTTGCGCTACCGGGAGCAACCACATGAATGAAGTAACCCAACTACCACGGGATATGAGATGTTTTTGGAATTGACGATTGGCCGATTGCCGGCTTCACTTGGCGCACAGGGTTGCAGTTCCATAGCCCATGAGATATTACACTAACTGTAAATAGTGCATTCATTAAATGACTCAATTACGATCGTTCCGCAGAAATCAGCTAGTTACGACATCAAATAGTGCTTTTCCAACCTGGTTGCACGAATCGCTATTGTATCGAAATAGTATATTTTTGACGACTACTCCTGAAAGTAGCTCTTTCTGTATTCATTTATACGTATCGAAAGTTACGTTTTGTAAGTTCCATGTGCTGAAAGTGACAGTTCCGTACCAAAAAACACTTTCTGGACGCTCTAAGGTAGACAGCTTTAACAACTTCCTAGATGTAACTGTACCCACGTCAATTCTATTGACACAACCATCAATTATTATTATTAATTTCTTGCAGTAGTCATTGATTCAATAAATATTATTAATTGCCCTGGAGGTACAAATAATATTACTTTTTGCAAATAAATAAATTCTATTAATATTGCAAATACGTAGGTTACATTCTTAAATAATATTAAATAAATTGTTATTAAATCTGTATTAATTAATTATTTTCTCGGATTAATTTTATTTTAGTAGATTTATTTAAATCGTCGCCAAACAAATGTTGTGCACGCTGTGGCTGGATGCGTTAGTTTGTTGGACTTGCCTGTTGCTGGACTCGTTTCACTCGTCTCGCAATTTTCAGACTCGTCCAACAAAGTAGCACTTTCAGTCCTGATATTTAAAGGCTGCAAAAGCGTTTCCTGCATGTGTGACACACAACTGTTTTTCGCCTACCGAATAAACCAAAAAATTGGAAAATATAACAAAAAACCTAGGCTTTCACTGACTTTATATAAAAAATTTGGGTGAAACGTCACAATTACAAGTGACAGATGGTTAAAAACTACAAAAATCGTGGCGTTAAGAATTTTACGCCCTTGTGCTGCTAAACAATAATTTCCGACCTATTTTTGGTGTTCATGTATGATTAAAACTGATAGCCTTTGCGTTAGATGATGGATAGATTTTACTTATGCGACTCATTTTTCATAGAACATCAAATACTTATTGTAATTTATTTTTAAATCTTTCTTTCTTCGACTTTCACGTACTTAATCCGAACCTCTTGTAATAGGAATTGTAATATTCTTCAAATATGATAACATTAATAATAATAAGATTGTAAGTACATTGTTAAAATAATCAAAATTTATCGGAGACTTTGAGGTAACAAGTTTGAAGTAGGTACCACAAAAATATTGAATTTTATTTACATTATTTAAAAAAAAAGTGTTCAATAAAACAGTGAGTCAAACCACAAAATTACAATTTATCATATATTGCGCTACAAAACGAAAATTTTGAAAATTCCATGATAAAAAATTACACATTAATTGTACTCGTAATCAACAATTTGGAACAGAAGTAAATATATTAATGTTTAAAAAGGTCAATTATTTAATTTGTATGTAAAATTCAATAAAAGCATTATATTGTTATTAAACATGTAATAATTAAATTTTGACATAAAAGTGATTAATTAGTTTTAAACTTGAATAAGTCGATGAAAATAAAAATTCAAAGTGTAAACATGAGGACTGATTGTAAAAAACATTTCAGTTACCAAAAATTAAGTGGTTACAATTAAACTAAAACAGGGTTCGGACTCGGCTGGAGTACCTTGAGAACTTTGAAAAGTCAGGGAAAAATAAAATGATACTCAAAAAGGCTGGAAATGTCAGGGAATTTATAATTCGCACAAAAAGGCAGGGAAAAGCCAGAGAAATTTGTAGTAATCAACAAAGGGTCAGGGAATTTCAAACATAAGGCTGGAAAATTAAATTGAAAGTAACAAACAGTTCTCGATAACATAATATGAAAAGTAACGGTTATGCTAAAAAATCTTAGAAAAAAGATATAAGAAGAGATATACAAAGGACCTATAATAATGCAAGACACCTGAAGTTGGTAGCTTATTTTAATATTCATTTATATCAAAGTTTTTTTTATTAGAATTTCAGGGTTTTAGTTGACTAAGGTGTTTTTTGTGCAATTATTATCGAATACTCCTACAAGGTCAATGTACAATTTTTTTAATGTTTTTGTGCAATTATTACTAAGTACCTATAGATTACTCTAGTCCGATTTTGTTTTTCTTTGTAATTACAGATTGCATTTTTTTACAAAATCTTTTCTTTTAACATGTTAATACGGTTTATAGTATTATGTATATATAGCTTCAATATATTTTGTCTTATTTTTTGTGGATGGAAAAACTGGAAAAGTCAGGGAATTTTTTTTTAACTGGAGAGTCCGAACCCTGTAAAAGATACATAATTTGTGAATTTAATTTAAATGTCGAAATATATAAGATTGTGGTGTCAGAAAAATGTATAATTGAACAATTATATACCCAATATTTTAGGTACCTATACATAATTTTTATGTTTATTTTGGTTCCCGATATTTTCAGTTTACCTGGTCTCTATTCCGGGAAAGCAAATTATTTACCCAACATAAAGTTTCCACACAAAAATTAACTAAAACAAAGAAAGAAACATATGGATCAGCACATTCTTATGTAATAATCTTTTCGGACAGATCCTCGCTAGCTTTTCGTTTACAGAAAGAATTAACGATTTAAGTCCTGTACAACTGCATCGTCAAAATGTTCTTGTATATGTTTTGTAACTGTTAAACTTCTGTTTGTACAAGTCCATCGGCCTCACCACTTTTCAGGACCTTTAGAAGACAATATTTATGGTTATTAATAATTAGTAACTGTTTTTCTCGTCCACTCAAAATTACTTTGGGATTTAAGGGATAATTTAACACAATTCTGAAGAAAAGTGAAAGAGCGAGCACAATTCAAAACAAAACTAAATGTCACAGATGAAGTACATAGATAAAATGGAAACAATTCAGTTAGGCCAAAATACCTGCTATAATCCGTTGCTGCAAATGGTTCAATATAATCCTATAGATCCTTTGGTCCAATTTAGGAACAGGTTTAGAATAATAATCACGCGTTCATCATTAGGCATTATTTCATCTATAACTTTTGTTTTCAGGCTTTTACTCACACTCTGTTTACTTATTGTTTTGTCATGTTGATGATAATCTTACTTTCAATAACGTTAATTTCATCTTCTAATGTTTGCACTACATTTGCAGTTCACACATCTTACCGTACTTTAATGTATTTGCTTTAAAAAAATTTAAATTTATCTGTAACCAATAACTTACAATCTTTCTCACTAAACATTGAATACACTGAGAACTATTGTATCTTAATCAAAGAATGAATGTTAGGATTAGGATCTACCTGAGTTTTTGGCCTAACTGACATATTACGTATAAAATAATGCAGGTCAGGGAACCAAATTATACCAATGACCTTATTGGGGCTGTGAACCGAAAACAAATTATTGGCAGGCATCTTAAATTGACATCTAATCTACTACCTGGCGGGGACCAAATTACCAACACCCAAATATATATATGACATTGGTAGCTACTAATTATAATGTTATTAATAATATTTTATTGTCTCCTAAATGTTCCTTGTCCATAATTTATTAGATTATTATATTCACAGTATTTTTATTTCAATGTTCGGTAGTGCTCCAGCTGTTGTTATAAATAATAATTTATTTTTTTTAAGTACCTAGTCCTATCTGACACTTTTAAAAAAATCGACAACTAGACAATTCTATTATTTCATATTCGATCATTTTTTAAAAGGTACCTACAATGAAAAACTAAAAATATTATAAATAATTTTATTCATCTATTTATTATAAAAAAATACCACATTATGCTCGCCGTTTTTTATATACATAACGTATAGGAGCAACACCCAAAATTTTACAAAAAAAAAACATTTCTTTACATATTATTTAATAAATACATATATAACTTAGATAGTACAAGTACTTGTATAAAAAATCACAGTCTAGAATCGAAAATTCGACATTTCCGATGTTTAAAATTTAAGAAAAAACAATACCTAACCAAAACAATCGATTAGTTTGAAACAAAATTACCCAATCCCAACTCAAAATTCATTAAATATATTTTTTAAATCAGATAAATTTAATAAATTTTACGTTGAAACTAAAATACTTACAGCGTCTTTAAAAATTACAATTTTTCAAAACATCTAGAGTTTGTTAACATTTCCCTGGTCAATCTCCACACTTGTTTCGATGCATTTTCCAGCGCACTCGGCGATTTTCCTTTAAACAAATCTAAATTTGGTAGAAAGTAATGTGGACATCTTTTACACTGCAAACAAGATATTAATTGCAAAAAAATCCCGTTGATTCTATCCGCTATACACGATTCATCCCACTCGGATTCTCGCGGATGTTTTTCGCATTCATATAACAACAACGTCTTCATGTGGTATCCCGTAACGGGATTCCCTGGTAAATCTAAATGCCTATCTCGGAGAGTTTTCAAAATACTTAAACACCTTCTTCTACAACCGCCTTGCAATAAACGATTTTCAGCTTCGATGAACGATAGAACCCAAGCATCGCCTTCCATGGCAGATTGTTTACCTTGCAGAGCTATACATTCTTTGGAAAGTAGATCGAAACCTTCTGTTTTTACTTCTACGACAATGTTAGGGTGCGGCCAAGGGATTTGCGGTAGAGGCCAATGAGCCGCGCTTCTCGGCCACAAACCGGCGCACTTAAAAGCAGGAGTTATTTGCACAATGTATCTTTCTCTTATTCTCAATTTCACTTCAGTCGTATCTGCTATCATCTTGACACTGTCTCTATACGAACATTTATCACAAGCTTGAGCTACGAGAGTTTGAAAGCGCGATCTCATTTTTCTAGCCGACAAGTACCCAGAGGCTGTTATAAACTCAACCCACAACGACATGGATCTTTTTCTTCCGTCGCTTAACTTCAACACGGCACAGCCCGGTAGAGTACCGTCGTCAACGAAATTCAACACTCCCATTTGATTCAAATAAATAACAACTTCGAATTCGCACGGTGATATCACTTCTAATCCGTCAAAGCGACCGTTGTAATCTGTCAAAGAAGATATAAATCTCGGCTCTTGCACTTCCACTTCTTTTAACACGTCTTGTACGACTCGGCACACTTCTTGTATCGTTTTGGAAGTTTGCAATTTTCTTGCTTGCACTTTTTCCGTGTAATATTTGTTGAGTTGATAGACCATTTTGGATTGGGCAGCCAACATATCCGGCGGAACGAGCATCTTGGCAGTTTGGTGGCTACTAGAGCCTAATTTTTCCGCCGGTGCCACCTTGATTACGATGTCTTCTTCGGGTAAAACGAGGTGGGGGTGTGTGAGGAATTTTTCTTTTAAAACGTTTTGATTACAATACAATGTCGAATCGTTATCGAGTGCGTCGCGGTTGATTGTGATGAATCGGCTAACGTTGTCGTAACAAAACTGTTTAATGGAAAATGTGAAAGGAACAGGTAGGATAAGCGCCTCCTACTCTGGGTAGGATCTTCGGCGACAATCCGCCTATAGAGCACAGCCAATGGGAGACGGCGTATGCGGTTGCTATAGAGTTTTTGATGGGAGTTATGAGGAAGGGGAGAAAAGTGATCGATTGTGTAAGGATCACAATATAAAAATATTGGAACTTGCCACAGTTCGGTGGTTTGTTGTTGATAATGAGAAGCGACGTTCATATGGGTTTCCTTTAAAAATTTCCAAGGTAGTAAAAACGGATAAGTAAACGCATATTGTTAAAATCGTATCGTCATCCCATGTAGAACTTTATTGCCTTGGTAATACGAGGTGTTTTCATGATAGGATTCAGAATCTTTTTCATATTATCATCTACAACTCTAGTCAAATGTTATTTTACCAGCCAAATATTTAAGTTGTAAAATAATCATACTATTAGGCATTCTCTTTTCGCTTTTCGAAGAAACGGTAGGATACTGTGCTATTGTTAATTGGATTAACGACCAACTGCTGTGGATTTTGGTCTTAAATCAATCAAATTGGCATAAGTCCAAACGAAATATCTGGGAACGAAGTATACCAACCACTCGACAATGTTTAATTTTTCTATTAAATTGTACATAAAAAACATCTCTGGCAATATGAATGAATATGGATAAATTTTATGATAAACAATCGTTCTTTACACAACACGTGGTTCTTAATAATTTTGATCGTATTTGAAATCATTTAATTTTGATTTGGTGCTTTGTTCGACATTGTTTTAATTGCTTAGGTATTTTAAAAGCTTTATTCCAGATCATTAAATCAATACAAAACAACCAAATTACCTACAAATCTAAAACCTATCCAAATAATCCTTTATCCCCAGGGCGAATGTCATTATTATTATTAGTACCAACTTGTCAGTTGGTGGACATGTCCTATAACTGCAGCCAACCGTTAAATTTATGGTGAACAGAACAGAAATCCGAGAGTTATCGATGAGAACAAGAAGCCTTGCTTCCTATAGTTCAGAAAACGTTCGTAATAAAATGCTATAATGGTATATTTAGGCAACATTTTACTTTACCTGTTCGTATACATGGTTTCTGAAAATGGGCTTAATTAAAATTTTCATTACGGAGGAACTGGATACTGGTGATGGGAGATATTACTTTAATCACTTTCTAAAATTAGAAAAACGAGAAAATGAAAAAAATTACTTCTTTAGGACTCTCTTGTAGTGATGAGCACAGCGAGTCTTGGTCTTGCTTATTTGGTCTTGCTCAAATCGTGTTAGTCTTGGTCTTGTTCTTTTTACCTGTTACTAACTTATTTTTTCACAATCAATTATCAACTAGTAAAATTATTGTAACTGGCGACTTCTATACCCTAGTGATGAGCAAAGCAAGACCAAAACTCGGATAGTCTTGGTCTTCTTCTTGTTCTTGGCCTAGCTTTCTCGCAAGACCGAGACCAATTCTGCTCATCACTACTCCCTCGTCTTCTCTGGACAATCAGTGAACTCGAATATAAAAATTTTGTGATAAATTAAATAGTTATTTGTTTTACTAGGCATAAAAGCACAAGATTTAATGCCGCGGCTGGTGTTTCATAGCCGAGCGTAGCGAGGCTATGAAACCAGCCAAGGCATTAAATCTGATTTTCTGCCGTATGAAACATATAATTTTTTCTTCAAATTTGTTCCAATTCCACGCAAAATTGACTTTTTCATATTTAAATTGCGTTTCATTATCAATCATTTTGAGTTTTCTTAATGTCATTGTCAATTTTAATAACCAGTTTGATTTAAATTATTACTTGGAAGGTTGCCTAGCAACGAACTTTTTCTGCCTAGGCAGTAAAAGTGGACTTTTTCTGCCTAGGCATTAAAAGTACAACTTCTAAGCCTGCCAAGTGTCATTAAAAGGCCGCTTTTAATGTCATTTGGAGAAAAAAATAATTTTTACTTTTAAGTACGATCTACGAAAAAAAAAGTAAATAAAAAAAATTGAAAAATAAAAAGAAAGAAAATAACAATAATGAAAAAAAAATGTAGATAGTTCTAGATTTTAAATAAAGAAATATAATTTATTTCACGAATTTACGCCTGTTTCGGATTATCGGCAAAAACTCGACGAGCAGTGTTTAGCTTGTTCAATTCAGTAAGAAGGACGAAAGTAAATTGCCCTAGTACCACTTCTAGACACAAATGTAAAACAATTTTATTTTTCCCATTATTGTACCTATTCCTACAAATAAGAGATCTGATTACCAAAAATTAATAAAAAAGGGAAAAACATGATTAAAAAGAATAAAATTTCGGGTTTCTAACGCATCAAATATTGGGAGAACCTTTCAGTACAGTTTACCATTTCATTCGATGCTGTTATAGTAAATTCTAAGCCCGCGGTCATCCATTTCCATTACACACACACATCTACGATTTAAGCGTGTTTTTTTATTTTTAAATAATATCTATATTCACAAAATTTGGAAATATTTCACTATATACAGGGTGTTCCATTTAAAGTAAGAAATTAAGAACTGTTTTATTAATTTTTAATTTAATTAGGTAATCAATACCTCTTCGTTCCCCATCAGGCATTTATATGCCTTCCAGCATTCACTTTTTTCAATTTTTTTAAGGGGTCCAAAGCCATGCCTCCTTAATATTACTTGGGATACTACATACAAGTGGTAAAGAACGATAGAAAAAAATGTTGAGCTTTTTTAACGTGGAGCCGTGATTTCACAAATGTGCCTAAAATTTCCCCAAAATGTTGATGAAGTTCGTTGTCCAAGAACTTTCGTAATTTTTCATCGATTTCAATTGTCTCTACGCCAAATTGTAGAAAAATTCTTTGGTATTAAAACAAACTCCAGAAAAGTTTTCCAAAAATGTTGATAGCTTATTTATACAGGGTGAAAAAAAACATGTATTTGTAGTCCAATTTCTTAACACCCTGTGGAACAGTTCGGAAAATTTGTAGAGATTACGCTTAGTTTATTACCTGCAAAGACCATCCTTCTCTCCTTTCAGTTTTTATTTCACCTTGATATCTTTTGAAGATAGACGTATTCAAATAAAACCCTGGAATTGTTTTAGGGAAAAAATTTAATTTGTAATGTTTTAATATTCAACAGTAATTTGAAACAAAAAGAAAAACATGATTGGCATTTTTCAATATTTCGTATGCCTACCTCTAGCGGAAATAACTGCACGCAATCGCCTAGATAAGAGCAGCACGTGCCGAATTGTTCTTTATTGAAACCGAAGCTCTAAATCAACGGTCGGCAACAGACGGACCGCGGTCCGTTTGCGGACCGCGAAAGGTCGAAATTCGGACCGCCAAATATCGTAATGTATTGAATATAAAAAAGAAAACTCTGAAGAAGACATTGCAGTGTTAAAATTTTTGGCCGATCTTAATAACGAATTTGCTACAAGATTCAAAGACTTTGCAGAAGTGGACAAGCTATCTCCGTTTGTCAAAGCCATCACTTCAAATGGAAATGATTGATATGCAAGAAGACGTGTCTCTGAAAATATCCTATAAAACTGTATCGACTAAAGAGTTTTGGACAAAACATGTACCAGAAAAATATGAAAATTGCAAAAGACTAGCTATCAATTTGGCTCGACATATGTATGTGAAACGTCTTTCTCAAAGATGAATTTTTTGAAAAACAAATATCGTTCGAGATTAACGGACGCCCACCTAGAAAACACACTCCGAATTTTTCTGTTCTTCTCGAGAGCCAAACTTTAAAAAACTGACTCAAGATAGTCGGTGCAATTTCTCACATTAATTTTAGGACTGGTTTTTTTTATAATTCAGAACTTTATATAAAACCATACAATAAATACCACTTAAATGTTAATTATTATAAAAGTTTTTTTTTCTGGACCTCGTCAAAATTTTCCTACAGTATCCGGACCCTATCTAAAACTATACTTACCGACCCCTGCTCTAAATGCTCAACGTTACATACAAGACGTTCTTGAGGAAGCTGTAGTTCCCTATGCTCCATTTATTGGAGATGACGTCATTTTAACGCACGACGATACAAGACCGCATGTAGCAATATTTGGATGAGGTTGATATCCAACGATTATAGAATGACCTGGGATCTGAATCCCATTGAACAGGATTTTATTGAATACGTGTATCTTCAAAAGAAATCAAGATATTAAGGTGCAATAAACTGAGCGTAAACTCTACAAATTTCCCGAACTGTTCCACATGGTGTTAAGAAATTGGACTACAAATCCATGTTTTTTTTTCACTTTTTCAAATACCAAAGAATTTATCTTCAATTTGGCTTATAGAAACAATTGAAATCGATGAAAAATTACGAAAGTTCTTGGACAACGAACTTCAGCAAAATTTTAGGTGGCCAAGTTTTTTTCCCGGTGAGTGTAGTTTAATATCAGATATTAAAATTATAATCCGCTAGCGGCTTAAATTTAATTCCATTACTTTTATACTTAACGATTAGTGAGGCGCAGTTCGTATAATGCATCCGTTAAAATAAATAAATTTACGGGGTATTTAAAGACACTTGAAAATATTAATATTCATGGCTGTTAAATTATAATACAAGATTTACAGAATAGACCCCTTATTCAGTCAATTCAATCCCTTCCTCACACTGCACGGCACTGTTGTTGGAATAAGTCACCTTTGCTGTGTGTATTGCTATCCTTTTTTCGGAATGAAAGAATCGATTTAGATGTTGGATACAAACAAAGTCTGTGATCTATATAGCCGGTTATTTGTCTAGTCTGTTTAATGATCGAAGATATAGAATCTGATCAAATGTCTCAAAATTTCGTATATCAAGGTTGAACTCAAATGAAACATTAGATATTGTAGCATAATTTTAATAAATTAATTTTAAAATGTACATAAAAAAAATCAACAAACTATTTATTTTTCACATATAAATGCAGTCTTTTTTGTATATAAATACATAACTAAACATTATCTAATATTATAATATTGAAACGGTGTAACATTTTGAGTTACAGCGTTACAAAGATATCTTACATGCAAAATATATACCGGTAGATGGCACTTGAATACGAGATTTGCTGATAATATTTTATCCTACGTACTATTTAAAGCTATTTAACAAGAAAATTTTAAAATCGGTGGGGTATTTATTGAAATAATTATAAAAAAATTACATTTTACAAGCTGCTGTTTAAGTAATTGTTTTTTATTAAGTTATAATTATTAGAGTTACATTTTTGGTTATAAAAAAAACTATTAGAGTTTTCGGTTGTTTTTTTCTCAATTTATTTTTAATACTGTTTAAAATCACTGCACAATTTTGATATCATACCAAAACAACTTTAGATATGGAGGAAAATTGGGACAAATTGTTTTTTACACAAGTAATTGAAAGATCATTGCAAAGTGGTTTCCATTTAATACATATTTATTCTACACGCAAACCATTGAAAACCCTAAAAACAATAAAGTTTTTTTAATAAGAAAATCTCAATAAACAAGATCAATAATTACGTTTAATTGAAATTTTTATTTTTATTAATTTCTTTTTATTAATCGAATTCCAATGGAGCTGTAATTATATTAATTTTTTTACTTCTATTTCTTTGGGAATGAGATCACAATTTGAATTAAAAATATAGAAAGTATGCCTGAATATTTGTTCTTAATGTCCCCGGTCTATAGTGGGTTCATTTAAATTTATAATGAATTATTTTTAACGTGTTTACATTCTCTGAATTTCAAAGAATACCCATTAAGTATTTGTGGGTAAAAATGTATTTTAATAAAAATTTAAAAAATTTCACATTATTTCACAATTTATTAATACTAATATCACGTGAAACGACATATAAATAATTTCATTCCTTCTGCATAGTTTTCGATTAAAAAATAAGATTATAAAGAAGAATTTTTGGTATTTATCAATTTTAAAGTTGTTTTAGTATAAATTGATAAAGGAATTAGGTATAACAAATACATTGTTTATAGTAAATATTTATACTGATACACAACTACTTTTAATCTTTTAAAAATATTACACTATATAATTATTGGCTTTTTGATTATTCATTTTTTAAATGAAGCAAAATTTTTCTTTGTAGCTAAAAACTTTTTCCAGTCCAATACAATACAAACGTTGTTTATTTTCAATCTTATAAAATATAACGACGTAAATAAAACATACAATTAACAAATATAAAATGAAATAAATAAATTACATAATTCCAACAAAGTTTTATAACTTTTCCAAGCACCTGGTATTAGTTAACATTTCCCTCGTCAACCTCCACACTTGCTTCGCCGCATTTTCCAACGCACTCGGCGATTTTCCTTTAAACAAATCTAAATTAGGTAAAAAATAATGCGGACATCTTTTACATTGCAAACAAGATATTAATTGTAAAAAAATCCCGTTGATTCTATCCGCTATACACGATTCATCCCACTCCGATTCTCGCGGATGTTTTTCGCATTCATATAACAACAACGTCTTCATGTGGTATCCCGTAACGGGATTCCCTGGTAAATCTAAATGCCTATCTCGGAGAGTTTTCAAAATACTTAAACACCTTCTTCTACAACCGCCTTGCAATAAACGATTTTCAGCTTCAACAAACGATAGAACCCAAGCATCGCCTTCCATGGAAGTCTGCTTACCTTGCGCCGCTACGCTTTCCTTACTTAACAGATCGAAACCTTCAGTTTTAACTTCGGCTACAAGATTAGGATGCGGCCAAGGTATGTGAGGCGACGGCCAGTGCGAACCAGATCTTGGCCATACTCCGGAACATTTAAAAGCCGGCGTAATTTGCACTATGTACCTTTCGCGTATCCGCAATTTTACTTCCGATGTATCCGCTATCATTTTAACACTGTCTCTATACGAACATTTATCACAGGCTTGAGCGACGAGTGTTTGAAATCTCGAACGAATTTTTCTCGCCGATAAGTACCCAGAAGCTGTTATGAATTCCACCCACAAGGACATGGATCTTTTTCTTCCGTCGCTCAATTTCAAAACAGCGCAACCGGGTAAAGTTCCGTCGTCGACGAAATTAAATACACCCATTTGGTTTAAATAAAGCACTACTTCGAATTCTATCGGCGATATAACCTCCAAACCTTCGTATTTTCCATTACATTCGGTTAAGGAAGATATGAATCGCGGTTCTTGCACTTCAACTTCTTTGAGAACTTCTTGGACGACTTTACAAACTTCCCTGATGGTTTTAGCGATTGTTGTCATTCTAGTTTGCACGCGTTCGCCGTAATATTTGTTGATTTGATAGAGCATTTTCGACTGGGCGGCCAGCATATCGGCCGGGACCAGCATTTTGATTTTCTGGCCCGGTCACGTGTACCGACGGGTATCTACTAGAAGAACGTCAGTGGATTCCCGTAAGGTGTGGCATAATCCAAGGCGGGATTTTATGCTCCGCCTTTCTTATTAGTATGTGTATGGACTGCGCAGCGATGTTATCGATCGTTTAAAATGTTGGTAAATGTCTGTTGAATATTTTGTCGTGGTGTACCTACGTTTTCAGTTTTTTTTTCCTTTGTTATTTAACGCCGGGTTATTTCTGCTACAGAGGCGAATCACCGAGCACACTATCCCTAACCGGAAATTTTGCCGAACCCACTAGTGTTTCAACCCGTCGTAAGGATCTTTATCGAGACCTCGATTTCACATCTCCTCCGGGAGACGGCATATCTACATTATACCTCCTGCTCATTGGTATAATGCTTACCAGCTGTGATCTGCTATATTCACCCTAGTGGTTTAAAGTTCACCCTAATAGTCGAAAACGATGCAGACTGTACGGGCTCTACGACGGTGTTTCAGACTGTAAGAGCTCTATGACGGTGTTTCAGTGGTCACCAATCCAAGTACTAACCGCCTTCGACACTGCTTCACTGTAATTAATGCATCAGAGGCGTTCCACTACAGAGCTGGGTCGACGTACGGATTGTTTCGTAATCGAAAATGTAGCAAAGAACCGGTGGCGGATTAACGTAGTGGCTTAAGCACCGGGCCCCGAGATACACAAAAACATGTTATTTGAGGCTTTTCTCAGCCCTTAAGTGGGCCCCCGCTCGGCTTACTCCTGGGCCCCGCAGGAATTGAATCCCCCACTGCCTAGAACTGTCTTGAGGTTTGATTTCTTCGAGCTTCGACTCACATTGCCTGGCGGTCTATTCTTACAGTGACATTTTGGTCACATGCGAGATTGTACCTACTTTTGTTAATCAAGAATGGGGGACTTCAGTCCAAGTTGCCAACCCAAAAAATTTCATGTTTTCTACCACATGGGGAAGCGAAATTGCAGAACGAATTTGTCATGTGCAGGTTCGTATTATTTATAAATATCTGTAAACGGATCCCCGGCTCTTTAAATTGGGTAATTTGATGCGCAAATATCGATATTTGTAAAGGTCATGTATGATTGGCTGAAAGTTATGTTGGATCATCGGATTCCATATGTCAATTGCGACATATCTCTTATCCAAAGACGATATTGATTGATGTAAAATCAGGAGTGCTAGCATAAATTTCAACCAATCGTACATCATCTTTACAAATATCTATAATTGAATGCAATCACCTACCTGTTCAGTTTACATATATATTTATAAAGAACGCGAAGATAATGGCATGTTTACCTGATTTACCGGTACCTGAGAGGTGTATTTCACCAATAGTTACAAGAATACCTTGGGTTAGGCGGACCTAGAATTTAAACCCCGGCAAGTTTGGAGCTTTACCACCACACAACTTCCTAGGCTGCCATCTCATCGCCAACGATTCCTGTATGAAATGGAACCTAGAGACATTTTATTTATTTGATTCTCAGTAACCGATTTTGAAAAACTTTCGTAGACGATATGGTCGGCAGAAGCTCTTGTGCCAAACGCAAACTACAGATTAAATGGTTGTCTTTTATATGTTGCTTATAGAGCCAGTAAAAAACAGTGACAATTTTTAAACACATATTGCATTTATTAAAGTATTCCCCACGAAGAGAAGAAATGGGTTTTTGAAGTCGTTGACTGCATCTTTCGGAGACTGGAACCTTTGACCACGCAGTTTATTATTAATTTTTGGATGCTTCAAAAACTCGATGTTTTTTTACTATAAAAACTCACCTTTTCGAGCTTTGTGGGAACTTGCATTGTCTTGCTAGAAGATCATTCACCGTTAGGGGTTAGTTTTTTGAAACTCTGCAATTACTTCTGGCTAACAAATCGATACGTACCAATCAGAAGTAAAAGCTCTTTTGATTTCGCAGAGGAATTGCTTCTGATACAAATGTCGCCACAATCTTTTTGGAAACACTTTTAGAACGGATAACTTTTGTTAGTTTTGGTTCATCTTGGAACACCCAAACAGCCGACTGACGTTAAGATTAAATCTATAGAATTCATCACCACTGACAATATACTGTATAATATATTTTGAGTTTCCAGCGTTAAATTCGGAGCGTCCCAGGACGGTTAACAACAACAATAACTATGAACGTGTTTTTGAGCGAATCTTAGAAAATCCGAAAGCCAGGCAGACAAGAACAGCGTTGCATCTTGGCTTAAAAACAACTTCCTTGCAAAGAATCCTGAAGGATCTGCGTGCATTTTCGTATGTGATTCGCGTACATCAACAATTACATCCTCGGGATTATCGCAGTAGAGTGGAATATTGCGAAAGAATTCTTCCGTTACAGTATGAAAATCCTGATTTTTTGAAAAATGTATGGTTTTCAGACGAAGCACATTTTCATTTGTCGGGCCATGTAAATCGACGCAAAAATCGATTTCTGGGCTTTGACAGACAGACAGACAGATGAATTTGAAGAAGTTCCTTTACATATAGTGAAAAGGTGAGTGTCCGGTGTGCAGTTTCAGAACACGGAATCATTGGTGTACGTACTTTATCGAAGAGAATGGTAGGCAAGTCACAATTAATCAATAGAGGTGCATATGAATTTATGTCAATTCTGTCGTGCACGTAATTTGGCATTTCGAGACCAATTTTTCCAGCAGGACGGGACAACTTGCCATACTGCTGCCGCAGTTCGTCAATGTCTTCAGGGGCATTTTGCAAACAGATTTATTTCACGATTTACTGACTTCCCTTATCCTTCACATTTACCAGAGACCTCTCATCTCCAGACGCATCCATTTGGAGCATGTCTAAAACTGCCGTTCTTACACGGGCACCACAAACCATCGATTAATTAAAGGATGCCGTTGAGTATTCTTCGAGGACCTGAGACAACTCATATTCCATAACATGACGAGAAACTTGGAACATCGGTATAAAGTCTGTTTTGAGCGAGGAGAAGCACATTTAGAACATATTAAAAAAGTGTCAATAATATGTATTGCTTAAAACAATAAAATAATTACAACTTCAGTTATTCAGTTTATTTCGGGCTATACTGTATTTAAGAGAATTATTTTTTATATGTGCACCCAATTTTGACGTAAACATCCATGTATTTTTTATTTTTTTTTATTTTAATATCAAACTGCATCAACCACTAAGGGTTATTAGCAGTGGGACAATACAATTTATATGGTTTTAGTGTACAATGAAATACAAACAGTTATGTGGTAGGTAGCTTAAAACTATTATCAAACGCCAATTGGGGAAGCGACCGTACTACTCTCCTAAATATTTATAAATATTACGTTCGATCTCATTTGGATTATGGAGCAATAGTGTATACATCGACAAACAAAAAATCATTAAAAAAACTTGATGTCATCCAACACACAGCATTACGGTTAGCAACAGGAGCATTTTACACAAGTCCTAGAGAAAGCATTCTTGTAGAGTCAGGAGAAATGCCACTAAACCTACGCAGAGAACTACTTAGCTTGCAATACTCAATAAAAGTACACTCAATTGAATCCCACCCAGCAAAAAACGTCACTTTCGCCAGCAAATTCCAATCCCTCTACCTCACCCACTCCCGAATAACTCCGCCATTTTATGAAATAATTAATAGAACATGCCAAAAATACAGCATCACTTATCCACCAATTTACAACTGTTCAAATGGGGCCTCGCCACCCTGGACTCTCCAAACCGTGA
Organism: Lochmaea capreae; assembly: GCA_949126875.1. Lineage (NCBI taxonomy): Eukaryota > Metazoa > Arthropoda > Insecta > Coleoptera > Chrysomelidae > Lochmaea > Lochmaea capreae. The sequence continues at coordinate 14,268,552 of OX421403.1, forward strand.
AATGTAACACGCAGCTCACTGAATTTAATAAGCATGTACATCTCACCAAACTAATCCTAAATAGCTTTAAACACATCCTTGCGAAGTATCAAAACTACGAAATTGTTTACGCAGTAACGAACAGTAGCACCTCTGGATACAAACTACCTGATGGCTACTACAGTGTATACTCAGCGGAATATACGCTGTTTATAAGGCGACACAGTACTGCATCGATCATATTTCAAAATACTTCCTCATAATCACTGATTCACTAAGCACTATCGAAAGCATCAAACAAACGTATCCAACTAATTACTTAGTGATGCGAATTAAGGAGCAAATACACCACATTTTTAGTTCAAATAAAATGATAGAAATACCTTGGGTCCCCTAACAAATTGGAATCGATGGGAATGAACGTGCCGATGCGGTCGCCAAACAGACATCCACTAATAACACCTTACCACTCGCAGAATCTTCAATTCTCAGTTCAGATTTGAAAACAATCTTCAGAAGGAAAAGCGGTGTCCACTGGAAAGACCTTTGGACACATTCTTCAACGAAACTGAGAGAAATCAAGAAATCCACTTTACCATGGACCAACCTGCCGAGAACTAGAAGAACAGAGACGATACTCACACGCCTTAGAATAGGACACACACGACTCACCCACCAACATTTACTGTCCAAAGACAATCCGCCCATATGTGACATGTGTAATGTGCAAATAAGTGTATCACACATATTAGTGCAGTGCCCTAAATTTAAAACGCAACGTGAACAAAACAGTATTAAAGGACCGTTAGAGAACATACTGAATGAAAATTGCAACATAGAAAATGTATTAGGGTTCCTCAACCAAACTAATCTCTGTTCTAAAATTTAAACATCCATTTAAGTATTCGACAGATTGAAATACATTGACACTTATAACTTGAATCCCATAAAGGAGGAAATTAATCGACCAAATTCTCACGACAAGTGTTAAATGGAACGACTTTCCTTCCTAATATTAGAATATTTCATTAAGGGAATCAAGAAGCGGCGTCTTTTAGGCCTCTATCGCCGACAAGTGTTTTTCATCTCGCACTCACCAAAGTGCATCATAAATCTAAAGACTGTGTTCGCACTTTCGAACATATACACAAAATAAAATAAAATAAAATATAAACATGCGTTCGTCTGTCCCCGAGTCTTTTTATGAAACGAGAGTGACTACCAGTCGTGAAGATACCAAATATTCGAGATGCTGTTCGGTAATTTTTCCAATTTTTGTTATTTTTCTAAATAAATTAACTCGTATATGAACTGTGTCAGTTAATAATTTTGGCAGCGATAAAAAAAGTGCTTCAAAGACGAATTACCTGAGGAGAGGAAGCTGTAAACCGTGATATTTACCAATTTAAAGGATAAAAAAATTAAGATGGAACTCTAAGAGGGAGATTTGAATACAATTCAATATTTTCAAACACGGGACAAGGTGGGTCGAGTAAATTGGCAAACAGCAAATGGATAACAAAAAATTAAATGGGCAAAAGTATTTATCACGTGGCATTGTTAAAATTATTGTTACAAAACAGAAATGAAAACATAACATGTGAACGACTTTAAACAACTCCAAATCCTTTTCGAAAAATACAAAATTTCAAATTACAATAATATTCCAGAGTATTAACATGATTTTTACTTGGACCAAAAATTCTGCAGCTAAAATCGAACTCGTTATCACAAATAATTATTGATTGTCTAGTTATCAAATTTTTTCGTTGTGTCAGATAGGGACCAGAATTTATAAAAAAAACTTGATAACGGTAGCCGAAACGTTGAAATAAAAAACAAAAAATATTGCAGTTTAATTTCCCAACAAATAACAAAAAGAATTATGAATACACCACAAGGAACATACAGAAGATACAAATAATAAAATAACCAATCACGAAAATCTTATTAGTTCCGTACGAGCTTCGAAATGCATATTCCATAGTTCGCTTTTCATTTGCTGGACGATCGATTTCCAATATTTTTCTTGACCTATTTGCCATTTTTTGGCGGAATACAAAACACACGTGCACTTTTCTACACAACAATATTAACGCACTGAAAACTGTGTTATGTCCACACATGTAAAGTTTATTTAACAATATTAACTCCATAATAAGGGCGTCGGCCCAGAACTGTAGTGGAACGCCTCTGATGCGATAATTACAGTGAAGCAGTGTCGAGCGCGGTTAGTACTTGGATGGGTGACCAACAGAGAAAGACCGTCGTCTAAATAGCCCGTACAGCCTGCAGCGGAGTAGCATATCACAGCTCGCAGGCATTATACCAATGAGTATGAGGTATAATGTAAGTATGCCGTTGGAGGAGACGTAAAACTGAGGTCCCAAGTCCACGGATGTTGTTCTATAAAAAATTTAAATAAATAGATCTTTGTGTTAAGTGCGTAAAATGGGTATTTTTTAAAGGCATCGAATGTGCCACGAAAACGAATTTTATACACGAAATGCTAACAACATTTTTTGTACAACAGTGATTGTGAATTTAGTTTAAAAATAAATACTTCCAATACATCTTTACGTGGTTTTTTGTCCCAATAAGTCATCGCCTTTAAACGACTGTTGTCTTGAAAAAAATAAGTCCAAAATAACTAAATAATACTTCTCTTTTCCATACATGTTATCCTTAATTTCATCAATACTTCCAAAACAATTTCGCAGCATCAAGTGGTTTTTTACTATCAATTATTTTTCCAATAAATGAAATTGTCAAGTATTTTTGACAGTTGTACAAAAAAGTTTATTTTGATAATTTTAAACATTTTGTGCGATAGATAGATTCCAATGTGTTTCGATTGTATGCACAATGAAATAATAAGATATTTCCAATTAAATCCAATTTAATCAAAGTACTTCGTCTAGCTTTAATCTCCTAACGAGGCTCCATAGCCTAGACAAAAGCTTTTCGAGGTAGCTTGTACCCCTTGGTTTTTCCTCGCCAAGTTCTAGAAATCGCAGTCTTGCGAGGTGTTCACAGTGGCACAACACATGTTCTGCCGATTCCTTTTCCTCTTGACAGAACCTGCAAAGGTCTGCTTCTGCCAATTTTATAACACTCATATGACAGTTGAGTCTGCAGTGTCCTGTTAGTAAACCTTCTATGATTCTAACAGCCTTTTGGCTTTAAGCAGCAGGTCCTCTGTTACTTTGGCCGATGGTCGTTTGATGAACTCTTTGGCCTGTCTCTGTTCAGGGGTTGTTCTCCATAATTCCAGAAACTTAGTTTGCTACCAATTTTCAATGGCTGCCTTTTTGTATGTGTTAGCTACACCGCAGAAGGGTTCGGGGCCAATGCAGGGAGCATTTTCTCGATCTAGTTCGTCAGCTTCTTCATTGCCCTTGTGTCCTTCGTGCCCTGGTACCCAGGCCGTGGCCTAAATCTTGCGGAGAGACATTTCGAAATTCCACTTGTATTAAATATCAAAAAATTATACTTGAAATAATGAAGAACGAAATTAATATCTTTGTTAAAAAATCATCAAACCACGCACAATTATCCTTTTTCTCGTAAGTACCGTTTAAGTGATTTTAATTAAATAATTTCTATATCTGTCGGTTCAATAGTCACTGCAGAATTTATACATCGATGTTGGCGGAGAGTGAGAGATTAATTTTCATTTTGAGATATTGTGTGTGGAAATATGGTAGTTCAAAAGATTAGTCGAGCATTTATCTTCATAATTCAACTTAATTTCTCTCCGCTACGTTCTTAATTAAACGTTAAAATAACATTCTCGAAACTGATCTAATGAAACGACCAACCATTTCATAATGACAATGGTTATTTTTATTAGTATTATTTTCATAACAACATTAGTTAAATATCAATTTTATAGAAACAAAAAATACAAAAAAAAAGAAAGAAGCATCAATTTTAGCTTTAAAATTGAATATTTCATGGTAGCAAAAAGATATAACTATTCATTGCCAACTGAAGAACCGATTTCTACTTGTTTTGACCAAAAATCGGCTGTCCGAATTTCAGTATTCGTGTATTAAGTTGCGTTTAAATTGGAGCGAACAGAAGCGTAATTTACATGATAAATCAAACGCTAATGAACAAGTTCGTTCATGTTCCAACGTGTGTCTAGGGCTACATCAAAGATTACAAATCATCGAGACCAGAAATCTCGTCTCAAGGCAATTTCTCGTCTGTATCATCAAGACGAGAAATGAATAAAATCTTGTCCCGATCTTTTTTTGAAGGAAAAATAATCTACACTACCTATGGTCGTTTTGGGAAATTATATGCTCCTAGATAAACATGTGCTTTTGAGCTAGACAAATGCACAAATAGGAATACTACCCTCGAACCAGTTATAGAAGCTCTTCAAGCTGCAAGAGATAAAATCGTCAAACACCAATTAAAAACCAATTGGATATATTGTGTTGCATTAATATTGGGTCCACATAAGATTGGGACATTTATATTAACGAATCGTGGAAGAGATTTAAAGCAACAATCAATATATTAATTCGAAAACTTGAATAAAGAAGTTTATAATGTTAGTTCTAATAACGATATTCCTTCAACGTCATATCTTCTTACTGGCTATGTTATTGATGACCATGACAATTACACGATTTTAATTTGCGAAGTTTATTTGAAAAAAAACCACGGCAACAGAGAGCAGAACTATAGAAAAGAAATAGTCTTAGAAAGCTGAAGGGAATTAAGTTTTTTTTAGAAAAACGAGGCCATATATCCGAACTTAAAAAGGCTCCTGATTTTCAAATACTTATAGGTACAAGCCGCTTTGTGTGCGTTAAAAATATCATCAACATAATAATTGAGCAGAAGAACTGGCAGGTCTTCAATCCATTGGCTACATGTGTTAAATTGCTTTGAAAACTATACCGTTTCTTTTCTTAAACCCTTCCAACCAACCATTGGCTGCTACAAAAATTATTAATACCGAACCTTCGGGCTAAATCTTGTGCCTTTTCTTTAACCATCGGTCCACTTACCAGAACGTTTTTATTACGAAGCTGCTTGATCCATGTTAGCAAACACTGTTCAACTTCACGATATTCTGATAAACGTACACGTTTTGTTTTTACTTGTCCTTTAGAACATTATTATTGAATTTTATCTTTATTCTGAACTATTCTACAAATAGTAGATTTTGGCATATTAAATTCGTCTTCCCAATTTCATAAACGGATATTAACTTGAGTTTTTCACTTATACTGATGATAACGATTTAAGCCTTCGTTTCGGCATTTTTCAAATAAACTAAAATAAGAATAAGTAAGTAAACAAACAAAACGATGTTAAATACCAGATGTTATGCTATGCCTCTAAGTGTCAGCAAACAAATTGAACCATGCACTCTTTTCTCTCTTCCCAACTCATCCAAACTATCTTTTTTCAAACATAAAAAACTACAACCACATTCCTCCTCTGGAAAAGTCAAACGATCAGGTTTTGACCTTGAAAATTTCACGTTAACCAAACCATATTCATTCAAAGTTAATAAAAACTCCTACATTCAATACTTCCCTAATAACACTACCCGAACACCCCAGTAATCCCGTTTTAATCCTAACCCGCTTTCTGAAGATAATGAACACTTACAAAATCAACAGGCGTAGGAGCAGCAGTTGTCTTGAACAAAGTAAACCACGGACTGCGTCTACCAGCAATCTGTAGTTCTTTCACAGGAGAAAGTCTAGCTGTTCTTCACTCACTAGAGATATCCCTAACCATTAATAATAAGGTTATGTATGTTGATAATCACCGACTCACTCAGTCTTATAGAAAATCTCCAATCCGTTTATACAAAAAACGAAATAATGCAAAAAATCAAAACAACACTTTCCCAACTCCAATCCAAAGGCAAAACCATAAAATTTCTCTGGGTGCCATCTCACACAGGTTCGGTTAGGTTTAGGTATTAAACACAGATATTAAAGGAAATGATGAAGCTGACGAAACTTCCAAAAACTATAAAGACTCAATAAAAAATACATACTAAGATAGAATTTGAACCCCCGCAATAAGCTTCACCGAATAATACCTGATGCATCTAGAGCTTCTTCCTTACTAAACAATAGATCCGATCAGGTGAAGATCTAACCAAGTGAAGACATTTAGGCTTGGAATTGGACACACCAGCATAAACCACCAATACCTGATGTACAAAGAAGCCTTTCCTCTGTGTGATCAGTGCCAGTGTCTTAAATCTGTGAAGCATATTATTACAGATTGTCCACATATTTTTAATATGCGAAATTTGTGTGGTGTTCCCAATAATATAAAGACAGCTCTTACTCGTACAGACAAATTAGATAAAACCCTACAATTTCTTAAATCAATTAATATTTATAAGCTCTAGACCTTATTTTATATTTGTAATTACTTCCATATGTACTCTCCAAATTGTCAAACTGCCAATTATCCAAGTGAATGACGCATGTTATCTCAATAATGCCTATAAAATTCACTCGCTGTCTCAGTTATAGAGGTACCTATGACGATACAATCGAAAGAACGAATCCCAGATATAGTGGGTTTCTTCGTCCCACTAACAGAGGTATAGTTTGGCAAGTTTATCTAAAGCCGTGAAAGGAATGCAGTCGAAAACATTCGATATTGCCACGTTTAACTATGAAAAAGATAAAGTGCTAAGTATGTAGTGATAATACTTATAAAATGGACATTAACAATATTATTAAACGTCTTCTTTAATGTGCTTGTTTCGTTGGATTTTGTCTATTAACATAATTTTTTCAATTTATGAATATTAAAAGATGAACACTTTTCCAAATTTGTTATGGGCTCCTTCAAGCTCTGGCAGCGTTGTGCGATAACCATAATTTTCACGCCCTCCGAACTAACTCAATTGGTGAAATTTATCCAAAGGCCTACGTTGCTTAGCGACCAGCTGAATTCCTATTGGCAAGCGCGTGCGTGTGTTTTTCCCTCTCACTTTGTCAATTGACTGACATTGATTATCCAGTGGCGTTGGTATTGTCAGTGTCAGATTTTGAACTATTTCGTATCCATATTGAATTCAAGTACGATTCTTAATATTATTTGTTTTTAACAAATACCGTGTTTTGAAAAATACCTTACCTTTAAAGCAAAGCAAAAATCAGTTTCTATATATAATTTAATATAATAATAATTATTATTTTTAATACTGTTATAAAAATAGGTACCGTACGCCATTGGTACGTTTTTGACAGATATCCGCCATTTTCCTCGCCCCTTACCGATGCCGCGTATCTAAAAACTTACCAAACTATAATTCAGTGGAAGTTTCAGTTATGGAGATTTCTCACTTATCCAGGACCCACTTAACCAAGTTTCACTGTATATAAGATGTTTAAAACTCGCGTATAAATATCATTTTTTTCTTTTCCGAATAAATCCCGAACCTACAATAAATTCAAATCCTTAATAACCGAGTCAACATTTTTGCCAATTCATCAAGATTTTTTTTCGATAAGATCAGAGTATACCCCAATAAGGGTAACAACGGATATTCCTTTTGTGTAAATATCTTTAAAATCCCAGCTAAAGAGTCGGCATCATCATCCATTACAAAGATGTACTCGACAATAAGTATAACCTCTCTTTTGTCGTTCCGTGCCGCTCGTGGACACATCACCTAAGTATACTTACTTGAGATGTCTTCATATATTGTACATTTGTAAAGGTTGAGCGAAGCAAAAAGAACAACTATCTATTGTGCTTGTAAACAAACATATATTTTTTGTTTGGCTTTAATTGGGTATACAATACCTACAGTATCGGGTTTAGCAAAATAAAATTCTTCCCAATAAAAAAATATTACTTAAATACATTCGTTTTATACACGTAAGACAACTAACTAAGTGAGATCGGAATATTTTGGTCATGCAAACCAATTTCAATTCAGAAGAACTTTCTAAAAATGAGAGAGACGTCGTTTTTTTTTCAATATTTGATATTTTTCCGAATTTTTTCCCATTCGCGAGTTGTTCCAAACAGAATATTCTACAAAACAAATTGTACCTAATTAAGTGATTTTGATAATGTCATTTTAGCCATTTTTTCGAATGTTTTTTTTATTTTTGGTCCGTTTTGGAGTCTCAAATTTTTTATGTTCTTTTTTTTGCTATATTTTGGTAATTTTGAATATTTTCACCAAATTTATCTAATTAGGTAATTTAGGTAATAAACAAAATAATTAACAACTTAAATTGTACTACATAATAATAAATAAAGTTAATTGAACATGTAGAGGGAGCAATTCTATAAGCAAATGTTAAATTTTATTGCTTGGTTAAAAATTATACAATCTGCTAACTCCATTTTACCATTCTGTATGCATAATACGCTTTAAAATATTAACGAAAAACTCGTAATTGGACACCATACCTATTAAAATTCAAATCTATGTATAGATTAAAACGTTCTTAATAGCGGAAACTTCGTCAAATATAAAGACGTGCCGTTAATTTTTAACCACTTCTTATAAAATTGACCCTATTATCTGTCAAATATCAAAAACCCTTTTAATACCCGAAGGTGTAAGGGTATTTATTTATATCTAAAATTTATGTTCGTAGATCAAATTTGTCCATTCCTTTTTATTTTTTGCTATCTTTTTTGCTTCTTCCCATTTTATATGTCTTCTTTCCAGAATTTCTGAAACTTGCTGGTTCCAAGTTTTCTTAGGTCTTCCTCTCTTCCTTTTTGTATTAACTCAGGCTTCCCACACATCCCTGACTGGTCTGATGCTCATTCTTGTTAAAAATGTCCATACCACTTAAGCTTTTGGATATCTAATAATTTGAGCATTGGTTCTACTTCCAGTTCCTTTCTCACATCCTCATTTCTCATCCGATCTTCGTCTTATACCCTTCACTCTTCGCAAATATTTCATTTTGCTTGGATTCGACTTTTGGATTTCTGTGATAGTATCCAGCTTTTACTTCTATAAGTAAGGATACGGATAAGGATAAGGAGGTAAACTGTTTTATACACTGTTATTTTGGTTTTGGTATTGATTTCCGTTTTACCTATAATCTTGATAATGAATGATAAAGTTTCGATGCATTGGTAATCGTTTCATTCATTTCAATATCTTCATTTCAATTTTTATTTATCTTTATATTTAAATACGTCTACCTACCCGACTTCTTCTTCTTGCATCCTTAATTTAGTTTCTTTATCATCTGGTACAGTGGTCATTACTTTTGTTTTCTGTATGTTTATTTACAAGTTTTTCTTTTTTAGTTCTTTTTCCCAAATCTTTAGATTTTTCTGTAAGTCCTTTTCGCTAGGTACACAAATCATTAGATCATCTGCAAACGCACACTCAGACAATGTGATTGGTTTCAACCTGTTGTATCCTATATGTATCTTTTTAGTGTTCGTCTTCGTTACCCTAATGATGTCGTCTACTACAATTATAAACAATAGAGGACTTAGTACTCCACCTTGTCTCAGTCCATCTTCGACACTGAATGTATCGGATTCAAGGTTATCTCTCCTTACGTAGCTGTAATTTTGGTTGTACAGGCTCCTTATTCGTTTGGTTAGACTCTTTGGATCCGATCTTTGGTCTAGGCTTTTTTTTAAGGGAGCCGTCCCTTCGCCGGCACCACCTCAGCCTCCTGGGCTTATTGTGGCTCCTCCTAGTATTCTGACTACAGCCTATTCAGCCAATCCGTTCCCTGTATTACCTCATACAGGTTCTTTACTGGTTGGTTGTAGAAGTCTTCTGGAGTCATTTGGGGTCTTCCATACAGTTTCTGCCTCCTGTGGTCCAGCGTCTCACAGTTGCATAATATGTGCAGAGCTGTATCTTTCTCTACTTTTTCTGATGGTTCTTTTATGAATTTCTTCCCATGCGTTTGCCTGGGCGTATTCTTCCAGTGTTTATTGTGTTGTTCTTTTGGTCTAGGCTACTCCAAACTGTTTTTTGTGGTACACTATCGAAAGCGTTTTCAAGGTCCTAGAAAGCCATATAAACTTTTTTTGTTTGTGATTTTCATCATTTGTTTTATCGTGAAGTGGTCTTGGGTACTGTGCCAGATCTATTAAGGATCTTAATCTATTTTCCAATATGCTTTCATACAGATTGCGAAAGGGCTTTTCGAACCGTACGATTTACACAAGCACGACAAGGAAAATATGAGAAAAACAGCTTGAAAGAGAGAGAAAGAACAGCTGTGCGTGGCCAGCGAGGGCGTGTACTTAGTTCCAGAGGGCGGCCGAATGTCCACTCCCCCCCCCCCATTTCAACCCCTGTTGCTAGAAGTGCAGACTAATTTGTACAAATGATATGTTTGTCATCGTTGACTCATTTTCGAGCTCATGCACTATTAGGAAAAACCAAACACTCCATCCGGAAACAGTGTCATTTTCAAATACAATGGCATATGCGCTTCCAATAAGATCAACGTTTGTAGCGAAAAGACCTAGGAATAGCAATTTAAATGTGAATTCTCTCTGTAAAGGACACTGTTGCCGGATGGAGGTGTTTGGTTTTGCCTAATAGTGCTTGAGCTCGAAAAGGAGTCAATGATGACGAGACAAAAATATCATTTGTACAAATTAGTCTGCGCTTCTGGCAACAGCGGTTGAAATGGGGGGCAGTGGACATTCGGCCGACCTCTCTCTCTTTCAAGCTGTTTTCCTCATATTTTCCTTGTCGTGCTTGTGTACATCGTACGGTTCGAAAAGCCCTATCGCAATCTGTATAATGTGGAAACTACGCTTAATAATCGTTATTATTTTTCCTACCAGTGGATACCAAAAGATGAATAAAGAAAAAAATTAGATTAGGATGGTTTCTTCAGTTTTTTTATTATTAAATTCGATTAATTAATCGTTGGATTATGGCGACGACAATAATTTGTTTAAAAAAAGAATCATTATTTTGAATAATCCGGCTACTTCTAATTAGTTATTCCAAAAAATATCTCTTTATTCAAAATTCAGGTAAGGTGACCTTTCCTTATCTTCATTAGTAAATAATATCGAACGTTGAACATGATGACATTTTTCAAAAATTAGGAAGAAGAAAAAAAATCGAACAGGACCATCGTTTCACGAGAATCTACCGTCAGATGATTATCGTCTTAGTTAACATACTGTTTTATAGCCGTTAAAATAAAAACCCGAAGAAATAAATTATAGGATGGATGTCCCCTGTCCTATTTGTCATTCCATTCGGCGCCAGTTTCTACGTACGTAGGTATCATTTTTATACCAAAACTGTTTTCATTGGATTTTTTGTAGTTTTTAGTGTGACACTAAAAATAAAAGATTTGTTGTATCACTTTAATGCAAAATGTCTTTTAGGATATCAGTTATATTTTTCGAAATTATATTCTACTGTACTGATGATATGACCTAGTAGGTTTTAAAAATTAAAGAAAAAACAATGGAAGGCATTAAAAATATCCACCACATCATTATTTATGTACAAATTGTTAAAACTGATACTAATTTCAAATTAGGTCGAAGTTTAAAAATAAATTGAGAATAATGGCATATTTGTTGGAAAAACAACGAATTCAAATCCTAATGTTTGTTGGAAGAAGTTTATCACTTTAACGATTTAAATCCTGAATGTCCCAAAATTAATGAAACTGATAGTGTAAAGTCACCAATTAGTTTCGCACTTTCTCTCGGGGTCCGTTTTAACAAATGAAATGAACATCGCAGACAACATTTTATAGAAAAAATATGTATTAACACAAATATAATTATGGAAATAACGAAGATATTTTTTTACATTTCCATGAAAAAAATTACATTTTTTGTTGCGGCCTATCTGTCTGAAGTTTTGAGTAAAATTGGTGCAAGCTATTGACGTTAAATCATGGAGATGTTCATCAGTAAGTCGAGATCGAAAATTATTCTTGATGACGTTAATCTCCGAAAATGCTGCTTCACAAATACAGGGTTGGGATAAAGTATGGAACCAAGTAAATATCTTTTCAACGAAAAGAACGATATTTATGAAAATTTACAGTGAAGTACAATGGAATAAAATGCATTTTTTTGTTAATAATATACTTCCTGTTTAACCGGAAATGCCATCAGTTTCTTTAATTTAAATGGGACACCCTATATATTTTAACAGATTTTGAAAGGGCTTGTTATTTTGAATTCATACATACTGTTTAGTGTAAAAAAATTTGTAAAAACGAGGAATAACTCACTGTTAGTTGTACATTTCATTATTTTAGAATAATGAGAAACAAAATTACTTCAAATGTTCAAAATGTTCGCCGTTTACTTGCTGACAATATGCCCATCCTATTAACAAATTCTTGAGTCACTCTTTCCAAGACTTCTCCACGTATTAGTTCACATTCATCAATAATTATTTGTCTCAATTCCTGTAAACACGTGATTTTAGATAACCCCAAAGAAAAAAATCTAACGGGCTAAGATCCGGAGAACGAGTAGATCACTCTAGGAATCCTCTATGTCCAATCCATTGATTTGGAATATTCGCATCCAGAAAATCCCTAACCCGTCTATCATAGTGGGGAGGTGCTCCATCTTGTTGAAACCAAACATTTTGTGGTACCTAATTGCCCATTCTGTTAAAGTGCAGGAATAATTTCGTTATTTAGTAGATCCTAATATTTGTCACCATTCAAGTTTCCGTCGATAAAAAATGGGCCGTTCGTTGCAGTCCGCGGTCTTCCAGGTTTTAGCAAATTTTTGTTTTATTTACTGTTGAGCGTGATAATAGGATTTCTCTCCGGATGCAAGTTATTAAAAATATGACACACTTCTTCATGAGTTCTAACACGATCACCATAGCCGATCATCATTAAAATTTCAATACGCTCTTTTTCACTTAATTGAACCATTCTAAATTGTAAAATGTATTTCCGTCAATTAGAATTTGACACTTGGAGAACAAAAGACGTACTAAACAGTACTCGTTTATTTATTACTATGCATACAAACAACATCAATTAGTTATCTAAATAGTTTTTTGCTCTAATGCCAAAAACTCAAAGGAGGTTAATTAAAGTGCTATATTCCTCGTTTTTACAAATTTTTTCACACTAAACTCAGTATGTATGAATTCAAGATAACAAGCTCTTTCAAAATCTGTAAAAATATATAGGGTGTCCCATTTAAATTAAAGAAGTTGATGGCATTTCCGGTTAAACCGGAAGTATATTATTATAAAAACAAATGTACATCAGATGCATTTTGTTCCATTGCACTTACCTGCAAATTTTCATAAATATCGTTCTTTTCGTTTAAAATACATTTACTTGGTTCCATACTTTATCCCAACCCCGTATATGGTGACCCAAACAAATAAGAGGTTTCAAAGCCAATTTTTGTATTTTTTATTACCACACACAAATTTTATCCTGAACTCTTCACTGAAAACTTCCACATGTTTGTCTTTTTTTTTAAATTTAAATAGTCGTTTGCTGAAGTCTTCAAGTGTTCTAAAACGCTGAAGAATCTTTCTAAAACTCAGCCTTTGCTCAAACATCTCACATTATTATGCAACTGTAGGACGTCATATTTATGGTGCATCAACTTCTTCAAGAAATGATTTCAATTCACGATTTTGCAGGGATACTATCGTACGGAGAAAATGTACTATTTTGCTGTGCTCTCACGGTCCGCACAAAATGAGTCGGCGGAACTGATGCGGACCGGTCCGCATTTTGGCGACCCCTGGTGTAAAAGATATTCCAAGGTCTGATAGACCTAAAAGTGCAACTGAAGAAGATAAAACTAGTTGAAGCAGTTATGTTATTTGTAGTAGTACAAAATCTAAAAGAATTGACAGAAAATGATTTTGATAGATGATTACAATTTTGTGAAACAGTTACAAAGAAAATTAAGACGCAAAACAACGTCTTATATTTTTTGGTGTTTAGTGCTGAAGCCATATTTTGCTTGAACGGTTTTGTTAACGGACGTAATACTTACTGATAGCCAGGCTCTGCTTAAAGCTATTAGTAATCCAACAACTAGATCTAAACTGGTAAAACAACTGTAAAGAATCCCTCACCATACTGGCAAGAGATAACAAAGTATCTGTAATATGGGTGCCGGCACATGACTGGATTGCAGGTAATGAAATGGCGGACCAGTTAGCTAAAGAAGGTTAGAAAGGAGACTTCATAGGTCCGGAACCGTTTTGTGGAATCACAAAGTATTACATAAGAGGGAAAATCGGGAACTGGTTAGTTAAGGAAAACCAACTCAAATGGAGGCTGACACAAGGACACCTCCATACAAAAAGTTTACTGAATAGGGTAGACAAGGAACTCTCATCTAGGCTGATAAAACTGCATTTGAAGACAGTTACCGACCTGGTGATTGGACACTGCACAAGGAACTCTCAACCAGGCTATTGAAACTGAGTAAGAACAACCTGTTGACTTGGCACGAGGAAACATCTGCACCTAATGGGCAAAGTTAGTGAACTTATGTGTAGAACATGTGAACTCTACGATGAAACACCTACTCACATACTCTGCTTTTGTGAGAACTTACAAGGACTCAGACGGTAGCACTTTGGACAGGAAATTATACAACCATCACAACTACTGAAAATCCCTCTAGTTAAATTAGTGGCCTACATAGAAGACACGAAACTTCTGGAATGGAAGTAGATAACATGGAAAATGGTACAAAGATTCAGGTCAAGTGCTTGTGCTGTTGAGTACAGTAGGTACAACAACCCAAACGTATGAATGAATTTAGCGGGTACTGGTCAAATTGTAATCGGCACTTGTTTGAGGATGTTTGTACAGAGAATGACAGTGTAAGTTTGCATTTGAATAATATTTTGAATCAAAATCAATAGGTACTCTTGTCCTATGTTTGTAAAATATCCGCTTCCAATATAAAAAGCTGATTTAAGTAATTACTAGAAAAGTATATAACAGGTGCGTTAATCAACGTTTCACTTGCTAATGAAGATTAAAGATTAACGATTAACGATCAAATGTTTTAATTGGATATCAAATAACATCTGACGCCATCACTGAGTTTAATGAAATATCCTTTTTTTATAAAATAAAGGTCAACCGATTCGAAAAGAGAATTTTCAATTAGGATATCACATTTCAGATATTTTTAACTTCTGATAGGTAGATACTCGTATAAAAGTTGAGTGATAGAATATAAATTTGCAATTAGAGCCCGACTTATCTCTTTCTTTTTACTAATGCCACTGCTGCACAATTTCATCAAATTAAAACTAAATAATTTTGTCCACAATAATTTCAACTCATCTTGTAATGTATTAATGGTTCTTTTGTATTTACGAACCCCCTCTTTTCTTTATACACCACCACATACATTTTCGATTCACGCTTAATTTATGGCTTTTGTGACGCTTAATATCAATGAATTATCGTGGAGTTCACCACCTGGATCCACCTTTTCTACTCGTTGGTGGTTTACCCTGAGGCTTTTCCTTCTAATTTCAGTACTAGCCACATGTTCGCTTCCCAAACATTCCATTTGGCAGGATCAAGACCGGCTTATATACGAAATCTGGACTAATGTACCCTTACGAGATTCCATTAGTCAGTGGGCTGAGATTTCACTTAACTCCCGAGTTTATGTTTGTCAATTATTATGGTAGGTGGTCCTAAGAAGTAGAGAAATAGCAAAGATTTTTCGATAATTTGCAGTAATGCTATCTATTATACAGTTTTTAACAACTAGTTTAGTGGATGTTAAAGTTTTTGAAAATTACTTTTCAATTCAAAGAGCAGACCGTTCACTACATAGAATTTTGGTTTGTGATTAGATGTGGGATGGCGCCATTATCGCATTCTTAGCATTTCCTTTACTGAAGATAATGTATTGATGTGATTTCAGCATTATTTCCAGTCCAGGATTATGCTCTCAGAGCTTCTAGGCGGACGATATCTACCTTGTACTGAAGATGCGCAAATAAGCCGAAACCGGTCTACAAGTGATATTGTCCCTTCTAATTATAAACCAGAATAGTTGGTTATATATCGAGAAGATATCCTAACCCCGTTTAACTTAGAGGTGTAATTCAATATCTGTCGTGGCGTATAGCAAGAGAAGTAGTTGTTGATCCTTAGTGAGATGTTATAACCGTATGTAACTATTATTTCTGACATCTATTGATAACACGCTTTAGTAAAATGATAATTTTTTACAGGAAACTGTAATTAAGTAAATAACTATACCTTGTTTTTTTTTGTTTTTTTTTTTGGCTTAGACTTTTGTCATTCAGCCAGTCACTTAATGAGTATATATTCAAGGGGAGTTAAACAGGGACACTCGTTTCCCGTCCAGGGACCCATCAAGACATTTTTTTTAAGACACACAAGACATAGGCCGCGGTGTGGGTAGGGTAATAACAATAGGTATTTGGATATATAAAACAAAGGTAACAAATCTATTACAATCTTATATCTGCTTTTGACAAAAATTCTATCAAACAATCAAAGTTTTCCTTTTTACCTGTAGCCAATATTGATAATGTGTTAAACGGAGCGGTAATATTTACCTTGTTTTTAAACTAAGAGGAGCGATTAGAATTTAAGTTGCCATTTCTGCTGCCTAGTGATTGGTCAGATTGTCACCAGTTTCACACAGCTCTGTTGATACCACTGACACTAACACTGACATTTGTCAGTTTTGTGTTTATTTATATAAAAATAGTCATTAGTTCAATCATTACTACCGCGTTTGTTGTTTATTGTTTGTTTTTAACAAAGTATTATATTTTACCCAAGGTATTTGCTATTTTTATTATTTATTCCCTTTCGTGAAAAAAATCCATGCTTCTTTTTTCTTGTTAATAATATAAGTTTCACATTAAGTTTTACATACATTGCAGTACTATATTATGGTCTTTTTCGATAACAACACTTCTATTCACTTCACTTTGCTACACCAAAGCCTCAAATGTAAAAAAAAAATTAATCATACAATTGCATTTCTATATTCTCATTAATCCTCAAATTCTTAAAACATTTTACATAAACTACTTATTATAACCTTACATCTTTTCACAATAATGTGACATTTGGTTACTACTTTCCCAATGACCTGTGGCCAATCATCATTCGATATTTAGGCATGCCTTGGCGACGACAACAGCGAGCAGTACAATACATATTTCACGTAATTTTCATTTAGTTCAAAAAGTCTAAACACGACCCTTCCGAAACACACTCCCAATCTAGTAACTTTTAGTGGTGTGGTTGAGGTTTCCTAAAATTCTCCTCCTAGTTTAAAAACAAGGTATAGTTTAGTATTGGCACATTTTCAAAGATCCATTCACACAGCTAGAAAAATATTATGTTCGATTATTATAGTTGTATCTGTTTCATACTCGTACTGTACCGCCATATTTTCGGAAAATGGACACAATTCCCTGAAGTTTCCAAATCAATTATTATTTACTTTATTTAACAAGAGAATTTCATTTTCCTGGCCAGAATAGTATATTGTGCAACGAGTGATTAAAGTCCTTTCCCCGAATGATGCACACTATACTTTTTCTACAACTGTACAAATTTAGATTAGATTAGATTTTATTTTTGTATTTCTTCTCCACTCCATAAATTTTTCGTATGCCAATTCATACTTTTTTCTTGAAATTTCCGGCAACAAATCTAAAGTTACTTTTGCAGCTTTTTCCAGTATCTCTGGCAGAGTATTATCAAAATCGTCACTATTGTCACTATCCATATTATTTATTATAAATAAGTATATACAGTGTGACCCATTTTGTTTGGAAGCACCCCTATAAAATCCGCATTTTTCAACCGATTTTGATTTAGTCTTTTTTGTTAGATTTAGTGTCAAAAACAGTATTTGAGCACAAATTTTCATACCATAATAGCTATTTTCAAGGCCCTCTACGTTAATTTTTCTTTGCCAAAAAATACGAAAGTATATTAGGCATTTTTTTTTCTTAAATATGACTTCACCACTGGATTCAGAATCATCACAAATGTAAACTATCAAAATTTTATAAAAAAAGTTTTATTAACAACAAAGTTATCACCACATGAATTTGGAAAAAGTTGTTTTTTAATTTATTTTTTACTAAGAATGTAGACACATTTTAAAAATGGCAACATGGTAAACAAAAACTAGGACTCAAACATATTGCACTGTGAAAATTCGAAGCCGAAATTTTAAAAGACAGGATAATAGGTCCATTCTTTTTTGAGAGTAACATGAATGCCAATAACTTCATGGAATTCTTGGAAGGTGAGTTATCCGCAGTGATTGACGAACTGCCACTAGCAGAAAGAAGAAATTTGATATTTCAGTTAGATGGTTGTTCTGTACACTATTCTAGGATTGTCAGGCAGTGGGTTAACGAAAAATTTCCAAATGGTTGGATAGGTCGCGGTAGCGAGTTAATCGAATGGCCTTCTAGATCGCCCGATTTAACTACATTGGATTTTTGTCTGTGGGGTCTTTTGACACAAAAAGTGTATAAGACAAGTCCAAGGAATAGAGCAGAACTGTGTGACAGATTACGACAGGCGTGTGCTGGAATAACGCCACATGAAATAAAAAAGCGCTAAGACATAGTCGCAAACGATACGAGAAATGTGTGGAAATTAACGGAGGTCTAGTCGAGGCTACACAAATGTAGAATTCAATTATTATTAAGTAGTTTAATAATTAAAATGTATTATTTGGTGTTAATTTGTATTTTCGTCACACCAGCACAATTTTACATTACTCTCAGAAGCTATAACTCCAGAACGGGTTAAGGTATCGGCTTCGAATTTTTACAGTGCAATATGTTTGAGTCCTAGTTTTTGTTTACCATGTTGCCATTTTTAAAATGTGTCTACATTCTTAGTAAAAAATTAATTAAAAAACAACTTTTTCCAAATTCATGTAGTGATAACTTTGTTGTTAATAAAACTTTTTTTATAAAATTTTGATAGTTTACATTTGTGATGATTCTGAATCCAGTGGTGTAGTCATATTTGAGAAAAAAAAATGCCTAATATACTTTCGTCTTTTTTGGCAAAGAAAAATTAACGTAGAGGGCCTTGAAAATAGCTATTATGGTATGAAAATTTGGGCTCAAATACTGTTTTTGATACTAAATCTAACAAAAAAGACTAAATCAAAATCGGTTGAAAAATGCGGATTTTATAGGGGTGCTTCCAAACAAAATGGGTCACACTGTATGTATTGTTAAACTAATATGTAATGGAAATTGGGATTTTCTTCAAAGCACGTTTGAAACTACGTTTTAGAATTTAAAAACTTCCTAATATCATCTGACAGTTTTGTGACAACTAAATAGGTATTTAAAGATGACAGGAGCCTACTAAGTTTTTGTCGATTTTATTTGATTCTCCATATAAATGTATTGGCCTGGGCAAAGTGCCGTGAGAAATCATATTTCTCACAATATGAGCAGTATTTGGTTTTAAAATTAAGTAAGGTATGAGAAATATGTCACTTTTCATAGCAGTTATCAGTAATTTTGCGTTCCCTATTCTTTTTCTCCACCCTCACGTGTATGCTCATAGACTAAAATGCGAATCATACAGACTCAGTCACCCCATCTCTTCCGCTTTCTGCTCTTTATGTTGTCATTTGTCTATTAGATTTGACATAATTTGTTTACAAGATGATGGGGCTGAGGGCATTATAGACCAAACAGCAGGACTAAAAATATCAAAATTGCTTTTTTTCTACAGGAGATTAAAACTCGCTTTTGAATGAAACCTAGCTATTTAAATTTGTTAACACCCATGAAATATTTCTGAAATTATCAACTAAATATATTTTGTTAAGTGCTAGGGAGACATTTTCATCTCAATTACGACCGAGGGCTGATTTATCTCAAACTTAACGCCAAAATTTAAGACTGCTTTGCTCAAATCTGTACCCGAACTGGATTTTTAAACTTGATGAGTCAGTCGAAAAATGGAATTAAATATTGTTGGAGCATCGTCCATAAAGTCCCGACTTCGTGATCAAAGACTCCAGTCCACATAAGATGCAAAGATGCTTAAAAGTGTTTTTGTTTTTCTAGTTCTATATGCAAAATGTAAAAGGCAACCCTCGTATCCCCAAATGCCATGTGCTGTTCTCTGTTTACTCTGTTCCAGTTATCATAGAACTACCGTTTGTATTCTCAAAAAATTATGTTCAATAACAGATGACACGTTGTTGTGAATATCTTAAGAAGATTTGTTTTGGAAATATTTAAAGTTCTAGGGAGTTTACAAGTGAAAATTTCCGTTAATTAGATACTTATATTGCTCTCAAAAGTGAGTTTTCATAACTATTAGAGTACCAAATGTAATAATCCCTCTTCTTAACTTTATAATCAAAACACCGATAGATTCTCCCTTAATCACAAGGCGATTTGTTACTTTTAACAATAAGATACTTGAGGGTTGAAGTATCTTGTTTTGTCACTCGTTTTTATCACACTATGCAACCCCAAACATTTAGCCGAAATGTAAACACCAAAGTGTATTGAAATCGCAACTCTCTTGGTGTTTGATCAAAGAAGGGTGTACAATGATTTCGTGCTCTATCACATTAACGAGGGGGCACTCGTGTACATTAAATCATCCCTAATCGAGTCCCGGGGCATGGTAAGCTTCCCAAATATTTTATAGTAATGTTTCCGTTCGGTCTTCATGTACACGAATTATCAAAATTATGTTTAATTTATAATAATATTAATAGATTTATTGATAGAAAAAATGAATGATATATTGAATAATAGTCTTTTATATAACTAATTACAAACTTAACGTGTTTTTTGTACTGCTATTATGTGAAGTGTGCAAAAAACACCGCTTTGCATCGAAGTTATAAGCAAGATTTTTTATAATTCTGTTGACGGAAAAAAAAATATTTTTGATCTCGTTTGATTTTCATTTTGAATTTATTTTAATTCATTATTCATCAACGTTCGCTCTTTACTGCTATATATTATCAAAGCCATACTTATTTGCTTATATGAAGATAACCATAGTGATGAGCGAAACTGGTATTCGTCTTGCAATACCAAGACTAAAGGCCGCTTGACACGGTGCAATACAACGTGCAATGCAATGCAAGATTTCTTGATCAAAAGCATGCTCAATTGAGACCCAGCTGATCTGTTTCTGCCTCTCCCAGGGTGGATGTGATTATCCCATTCTTTAGATTGGCTGGAAGCCACCCGCAGATGATGGGTTCGACCCCTCTTCTTTCCATACACTTGGTTATAGATATTGGAAAAGCGTTATTGAATGCTCCCTCTATACCCAAAAAAGTAGCTCCTGATATTTCCTTGTCATAGATCGTCTTGGACAGTAGCCTGTTAAAATCACCCAATGCCAATTCTGTTGACTTGCCCTGTTGATAAGCACACTTACAAGCTTATCCAAAGTCTTAAGTAGAAATGACGTTGTGCTAATTTGTCTGTATGATCGGAGTGTTTGATCTGAGATTCTACCCAACTCCGGAAGGTAGATAACCTTCACCTTCCTCCATATTACCGGAGTATATTTAAAGGCTAGGCTTGAAAATCCTACTTACTTGCGGTGCTAATACCTCTTTACCTTTAGATTCCATCCCTCCCCCGGTGATTTAAAGGGTTGGAATTCGTCTATGGCCCATCTTATTTCATCTGGTCTTGTAATGGCAGTAGCGCAAGTTTTCCAGCCTTCCCGACTGGGTCTATCTGCCTCTTGGTTATTGCTGACTACCTCCTGCCGACTTTAATACATGGTAGCTCCTGGGAAGTGTGATTTTGTTAGCAACCCCAAGCTTTCCTGGGCCGTTCCTGCATAGTTCAGGAGACTTACCTTCTCACTAGGGCCCTCCTTGGCCAGGACTTTGTGGATTCGGGCGCATTCTGTGGTCTCTAGAATTTCCTCACATAACCTTCTCCATGAGTCCCTTTTGGCATTCCGGATCTCCTTATTTTATTGAGTGAGCTTACTCCTAATTCCTGTATAGGTCCCAGTTCTGGTTGAGCTTGGCTTTAGTAAGTAGCCTTCTTACCTCGGTTCTTAAACCCTCCAGATAATTGTTCCACCAAACTGTGTTCCCTTTGCGTTTTCTTATTCGTTCTGAGCAGTTTTCTCGATATGCATTCAAAATAATTGCTTCATTAACCTGATCAACTGCCACTTCTAGGTTTGTCCTCTCTTTTATAGTGAATGTCCCTTCCTTAAGTGACTCTGAGGGATTCATCGTATCCTTCCCAGTTCGTCTCTCTTGGATTTCTGAACTTAGTCACTATTAGGGCTGCTGACTGGGGTTATCCTGGATATCTTTTTTCCTATTTAAGAGTATAACTGTGCAATGATTAGGAAACCAAGGAGAACTACTCGTATATCTGCTGATATTTACAATTTGTTTCTCAAGAAGGCAGTTTAATAGTGGAGAGCTCCCTAGATTTATCTGTTCTTGATATTGTGGGACTCTTAAGTGTCTTCTTATTTTTAATTGTTCAAGGAAATCTAGTTTTTGTTACTAATCACAAATATGTAGTACTATTAGTTCTGTGTTGGGTGTTAATGAATGTTTGGTGTCAAGTAGATGTTTTGGATGATGGGTTTTATCCGGCTGTTTTTAAATGTGATAATATTTCTAGGCAATATTTAGATGCAACTTTTCCCAACCCTTGGATCGGTCGAGATTTTAATTAATATTTTTGTTTCACAAAACTCAATCTCGAAAAAAAATTATTATTGAATATTATAAAGGGTTGATAATAGCATATAATGTAAAAATAATGTTGAAAAAATACCCGTGGCTACAGTCGTTGCGAGTACATGGAAATAGGGTACAAGCATAAATTTTGCTATTGGTGGGAATTGACGCTTTATCAGGTCTCCTAACACCTTGCATGTCTATTTTTTCAAAAAAATATAAACTTTACTTTTAAAACGACTTTAAAAATCATAAAATTTGAAAGTTCGCCAAAACGCGCTTTACGTCATAAAGATGGCTGCCCCATGGAGTGACGTCATTTGTTTACTTTCTTATTCGTGTATTACGCTCTGAGTTCTTGTGACCTAATTTGTTTTTGAAAGCTTTAAAAATGGATAAAGCCGAAAAAAAACTTTGTATTACAAGTATTGCATTGTTCCAGAGTGTAAATAAACGACTATTAAAACTCCAGACAAAATATTTGTTACTTTACCTGGTGACGCAAGCAAAAATGCACTTATATTTATGTCCACTTTACGTTGACTTTTAGAAATAAAAAAAAACACACACAAACACGTAATGGTCTCAAACAAACATATAAATGATATTTT
Source organism: Lochmaea capreae (assembly GCA_949126875.1). Classification (NCBI taxonomy): domain Eukaryota; kingdom Metazoa; phylum Arthropoda; class Insecta; order Coleoptera; family Chrysomelidae; genus Lochmaea; species Lochmaea capreae. The sequence goes on from OX421403.1 coordinate 14,291,843, forward strand.
TACGTCGATGAAGCAATTAATAGTTAATTAAAATACAATATAAACACAAAACTACACAGAACCTAATGCAATACCGTCCATATTGACAAAAGTAATCACATGGTATGTCATCACACGTACATATCATTAGTAGCGTTCGGAAATCCTCGGGTGGTGGTCGGAAACTGCAATAAAATTTGAATTTTATTTTAAAATTTGAATTTTAATTTCCAATGGAAACTGGTTTATTTCCTATTACTAGTTATTTTTGACATCAACTTCACTATTATAAATTAATATCTAAGCAAAATATGCAATATGCGTACGTACCTAATTACAAAATTTCAAGTTTTCATTTTCCAAACTTCTTCTTATTGAGTTTTATGAAAAGTAAGAATATAACCTCATCGTATTTTCCTAAGAATGTAAAAAAAATTATTCGGAGTTTTGTTTCATCCTAATTTGATTGAATTGCAAAGTTCACTCGCCTTAACGCATCGTTGAGGTCATCTACGGTATGGAAAGAGGGCGAAAGTAATGCATAGACTAATACCCATACAAATTGCATTAATTTACTCGAAATCGAATTAAAAACAAGGAAAGAGAAAACGACAGAGGGCGAAAGGACTACAATAAATAAAATTAGTGTCGAGTAATGCGACATTACTCGTTCTTAATTTCGTTACTGACGGTTCATGCTCTGGTGCTTTCTTCTCTCTTCCTTCTACCCTATTACACTCGAACCCCATGAAACGGCTCCGTTGGAGTTGCATTAACGGAAGATGCGGCGTTGATACATTGTTTTCTAATTCGATTGGCATCGATTGCACTTTTTGATGTCATCATTAATTGGGTTTGTATAAATCGATTTTTTTGTGCTAATCGAAATGAGGAAACAAACAGAACTAGCAAAATTGTTTTATAATTGTTAGCTTATATAACAATTTTATTTTAATGTTGATATATTGTTGCTTTCAAGTATGCAACTTATTATATAAAGGTTCCATAAGAGCCAGTTTAGCTTTTCGTTACAAAATTGTTTTATAAATTTATGACAAAAACAATTTGGCAACAAAATTATATAATATTTATAAAGCAATTTTATACTTATTATGTAAAAGATTCATAAGACATTTATTGTTTATAAAATTTTTTAAGAGAGTTTGGTAGCATTTATAAATCAGGTATAGATACATAAAAAAGCTATTGTTATAACCACTTTTAGCAACTTATAAAATAATTTTAATAAAGCAGCAGATGCCTCAATTTTATTTCTATTGAAAATTGTGGTTACAGACACAGCTATATAATAATTATATAATTATTACATTGGAAGCTGTTATGTAGCTTTTATGAAATAACTAATAAATATATTAGATTTGGCTTGGCAGTTTTAGAAAAACACACCGAGTAAAATGTCGGAATTAACGGAGTGGAAGAAAATCAAAAGAAGTGGAACGTTTCGGAGAAACATAAAGAAAAACTTTGAAAGTATTATGATTAGCAATAAAGAAATTTTAAATAATACGCCTGCATGTTCAGATAGTCATCCACAAGAAGTAATGATGAATCACTCAATAATAATTACAAATAATGATGAATCACTCAATAATAATTACAAATAATGATACTGTGCCAGAAAAAGAAACCAAAGATGAGAACTTATCATTAGAAGTGCCAAATTTTTGTTTAGTCGTATTAAAAATTTTACAGAAAAAGCTAAAGTAAATAATATAATCGTGTTGAATTTGTTTATCAATTCCTTTATTAATTATATTTTTAAAATACGGTCTTGTTTTGTAGGGTTCTTTTGAAATTGAAGTAAATTTTATAAATATTTTAAATATTTTAAAATTATTTTATAAAACCTACTTTGTCCACTAAACTGTTATATTACTGGCAGCCATGTTAATAATCAGATATAGATAACATTTTAATAATATCTCTAAAGATAAAAATATATTTCACTATTACAAATAGTTTTATGTTAAAATAACATTGAGTATAAACAAATTGAGAATAATATAACTAGTAGTCTCAAATATTACTACCAAAACTTGATTTATTTAATTTTTTTACTTCTAAAATTATTATAAAACCTTGATAAAATCGAAGCGCAATAAAAATTCACTGCATTTATAACCTATAAATCACAATAAAATTTGTTTTGCATCAAAATTTTTCTTCTCTCGGAAGACACAAAAATCAATTTTAAGTGACAACAGTCGGACATATTTATTTTCTTTCTAAAGTTGGTGCTGCATTTATATTATCACCAGCAATTCTGAAATATAATTACATATTTAAAAACAATTTAGCTTCTTACAAACATATTAATAAAACAAAGTTGATTTATTGACACTACTACAATAGCAATAAAGTGACATAGCACGTTTATAAATCTTTTACAAAACAATTTTATTGAATTTTTATTAACTTTGTATATATGTTATATAGTAGTCGCTGGAGTACTTATAAAATATACCTATTATATAAAATGTTTTATAAATTGTGCCCATTTTTTGTTTATAGATATTTTATAAACATTTTAAAAACGATTCTGTGACTAACATTGTTTTATAATGTTTATCGCCAAAACATTCCTATGACTATTATAAAATAGCAAATTATTAGTTGTAAGTGTGTATGCACATTTATGTATGTATATTGGGGTAACATTCACTGCTGTGCAATTCGCATGTATGTGGAAGGAGGTTTTTTCTTCCATGCCTCAAAATCTACATTCTTCCTCCACTATTCTGAGCTTTTTCAAATGCCCATTCAGGCGACAATGTCCCGTTAGGATCTCTATTAATACTCTTAGTGAAGTTTTACTTTGACTCAGGCATTCATTTGATCTCAACGGATTGTAGTCACCCAGCAGAATTTTTGATTGCCTAAGCCCTACTAGTTCTTTCCAATGATCAGATCTTCTCTTTTTTCAGCTTTGCTTCAGTCCCCTTCTTTGCTAGTTCATCTGTGATTTCATTTCCTTCCATTCCAGTCTGCCCTGGAATCCACAGTGAGGTGAATATGCTGTTCATGCGCCTGGTTCATTGAGTTTACCTAGACATTCCCACACCATTTTGAAACTGATTACTCCGCCGTGCATGCGTAAATTATGACATTTTCGGCGGATTCCTAGATATGTCATTTAAACTTCCGCCCCATGACGGAATTCTAATTTTAAATATCTAGCCACACTGTTCTTTGAAAACCTTTATTGGATTTTAACCAAATTTGAGAAATGGATAAACTCCTAGATACGGATATACTTAAACAGTTATTGGGTATTTTCACGCAGTTTTTGCAACATTTTATTGTTATCTTTTTAAACACTTTGTTCATAAAATTATAGCAATTTTTCTCGACTATAAAGCATATGTATCTATCAATCTTATTTAAGTACGAAGAGATACAGTAATGAAACTAAACTTACGAAACAATTTAACCAAAAGTTGTTCCAAAATCCACATTTGCAACACAAAAGTTTTATAAAACTGGACTTTTTATTGTTTATTTTCTGTAGTATACCAATTGTGGTACGCCACTGAATTATTTTTGGTTCTGGTTTTTGTATGTTTGAAGTTAAAAACTAAGCGAACGGCAGTCTAGTTTTGGATGTAGAATAGGAATGAGATACATTAAAGTTTGATGACAAGTTGGTCGATATTTTTATTTCACAACCTATCATATTATAGGGATAGTAAATGTGCATCATCACATTTTGTGGCATAATATATCGCAGTGGCGACGAGGATTTTGTTCTTAAGTTCTGCAATTAAATCGCAGTTAGTGTGAAATTCCACGTGCAGTTTTTTTTTCTTGTGAGTTCACCCAAAATGGCCGAAACTCGTGAAATTATTGGACATTTGAGGGAATTCGACCCATCATCGTCAGATTGGTCTATTTTCAGTCGACGGTTAGAAAATTATTTTCTGGCAAATGCCATTGTAGAAGATAAACGCAAAGCCGCTATTTTGCTGAATGCACTTAGTGAAGAAGCCTACAAACTAGTGCAAAATTTGTGTTTACCAGTGCAACCAGAAAAAAAGAAATATTCTGAATTGATTACATCATTAACGGAACATTTTCAACCAAGTTTAGGTGTGTTTCCGGCTCGATTAAAGTTTTATAATTCGCGGAAATTGCCGAGTGAAACAGCGCGAGAATGGTCTGCTCGGTTGAGAAGCTTAGCAGTGTTGTGCGATTTTGAAAATACGGAGCTAGATTTAGTGCTTCGTGATCATTTTGTAATTGGGTATAACCCAGGTGCGGTCCAAGATCGATTGCTGGAAGAAAAAAAGAATGTTTCCTTAAAAAACGTTGTTGAAATTGCAACGGCTAAAGCAGCTGCTCATGGTACTTTGCCAGAATTTAACCATGCTGCTGTGAAACGAGAACTGGACATCCAGTATGCGCAGGCGAAACCAAATTCGTCGCGCACTCTCCAGAAGCCATCTACGTCAGTAGGTTCAGCCACAACGCGCAGTAACTACAACGAACAAGGGAGACAGCAACAACAAAAAACTCTACCGGCAAAGGACAAATGCAAGGTGTGTGGAAGGAAGAACCACAAATCAGATAAGTGTTCTTTTCGAAATTGTTTTTGTCACATTTGCAATATTAAGGGTCATTTGGCTCCGATGTGTAATAAAAAAAATAATAACAAATCTTCAAATCATTCTAATCAAAATTATTTAGAATCTGATTTTTCTTTGTACAATTTAGATTCAAAAACTGATCCAATAATTATTGATCTACAAATTGATAACAATAAGTATGCTTTCAATCTAGATACAGGGTCAAGTTTTACAGTTATTTCAGAAAGTTTTTTTGAACACAATTTCAAGGCTAAAACATTGCATAAAACGGACAAAATTTTCAATTTATACAACGGAGAGCAAATAGTACCTATAGGATACATAGTTTGTAATATTGTTTATAAAAATATAAACAATGAATTAAATATTTATGTTATACCAGCGGCATCTGGTCCACCTTTGCTAGGACGCGATTTTTTTAATCTGTTCAATCTTAATATTTCAAATAATTTTTACTTGGGCCTACCTGATGATTTAAAATTTTTACTAAATAAGTTTAGCGAAGTTTTTGAAACAGGCCTTGGTACTTTTAATAAGGGAGTGATTTCAATAAATTTAAAAAATGAAGAAGTTTCTCCGAAATTCATTAAAGCTCGTCCGCTCCCATTCGCGATCAAGGAGAAGGTTGAAAAGGAGCTGGAGCGACTTCAAAAACTAGGAGTTATTGAACCCATAGATTACAATCCCTGGGGAACTCCGATAGTCCCAATTCTCAAAAACGATGGTACAGTTCGAATTTGCGGCGATTTTAAAATTACGGTTAATCCATTTATAGAGATAGATCAGTATCCACTACCGCGAATAGAGGAGTTATTTGTAAAATTACAGGGTGGAGTACATTTTACAAAATTGGATTTAGCTAACGCTTATACTCAAGTTTGTTTAGAGGAAAAATCGAAGACGTTAGTGGCGATATCTACTCATAAGGGATTGTTTAAATACAATAGAGCCCCATTTGGGATAGCCAGCATTCCAGCTAAATTTCAAAAAATAATGGAATCACTTTTAGGTGGAATACAGGGTGTGGCTATATTTTTGGACGACATATTAATTACGGGTCGAAATAGACAAGAGCATATGTCACGGTTAAATGAAGTCTTGTCAAAATTACAAGACGTTGGCCTAAAAATATCTTTAAAAAAATGCGATTTTTTTAAAAACAAAATTTCTTATTTAGGGTTTGTCATTGATCACGAGGGGCTACACACGTCGGAAGAAAAAACTTCCGCTATTAATAATGCTCCGGTACCAGAGAATATTACCCAGCTTAAGTCGTGGTTAGGTCTAATAAACTACTATGGGAAATTTTTGCCAAATTTATCTTCGCTATTGCATCCTTTGTATGAGCTACTTAAGGCCGATGTAAAATGGTTCTGGTCAGCGAATTGTGCAAAAGTATTTGCTAAAGTTAAAAAATTATTGACATCCGCCCCGGTTTTAGTGCATTATGACCCGAATATGCCATTAAAACTTATTACTGACGCCTCACCGTATGGAGTAGCGGGGTTGATAGCTCATGTCATGTCGGATGGCACGCAAAAACCTATCGCGTATGCGTCAAGGACATTGACAAAAGCCGAGAAAAACTATTCTCAAATCGAAAAAGAGGGGCTTGCGATTATATTCGGTATTTGTAAATTTAACCAGTATGTTTACGGTCGCGAGTTCACCTTAGTAACCGATAATAAACCCCTTACTACTATCTTTCACCCAGAGAAAGGGATACCCCAATTCTCCGCAAACCGGCTACGCCGCTGGGCTGTGATTTTGTCTAATTACAACTATAAAATAGAATTTGTTAAATCCGAGCAAAATTTAGCGGATTCATTATCACGTTTACCGGAACAGTTCAATGAAAACTCGTGGGAAAATGTAGACATAGATTTTATAAATTTTTTTGAAAATAATGAACACTTTCCTTTAAATTTTAAAAACATAAAATCGGAAACTGAAGTAGATAAAACTTTAGTAACTGTTCGAAAATATGTTATGGAAGGTTGGCCCAAAAACATTTGTAAGTTAGATTCTGAAATGAAATATTTTCATAGGATACGAGATGAGTTAAGTATCGAAGATAATTGCTTATTGTGGAACAATAGAATTATAATTCCTATGAAACTCAGAAAAATAATAATAGAGGATCTTCATTCATCTCATTTGGGTATCGTGAAATCAAAAAGTTTGGCTAGATCATATTTTTGGTGGCCCAATTTAAATAAAGAGATAGAAAAAATTTGTTCTACTTGTGAGAATTGTATTTTGTATAAAAAAACACCTAATAAATCAGTTTTAAACTGTTGGCCTTATCCAGAGGAGGTGTGGTCACGTTTACACTTAGATTATTTAGGTCCTTTTTTACAAAAACATTTTCTAATTTTGGTTGATTCTTTTAGTAAATGGATAGAGGTCTTTGCAGTTCCCAATATAACGTCTAAGACCACTATAGAGATATTGAGGACTACTTTTGCAAGATTTGGTCTTCCAAAGCTTTTAGTTACAGATAATGCAACAAATTTTTGTTCTAACGAATTTGAATTTTTTTTGAAGCAAAATAATATTAAACACATAACGTCACCCCCTTATCAACCTTCTTCCAATGGAGCGGCCGAAAATGTCGTAAAGACCGTTAAAAATGCTTTAAAAAAGGCATTAGGCAAAAGTATATCGTTAGATTTGAATAAAGTTTTAAATAATTTCTTGTTTGACTACAGAAATGTATCACACTGCACAACAGGAAAAAGTCCGGCTAGCCTTATGTTTAGGCGTAATTTACGTACACGCTTTGATTCACTTTTGCCTAATAGCTCTAATGGTGACCCAAGTAACAAAGATCTAACGAATCATATTTTGGCAAAGCAAAAATTGCAAAAATTTTATCATGGTGGATCTAGAAATATAGTTCTTGACATTAATGATAAAGTTATCGTAAAAAATTATGAAAATGTTAGTAAACCTACCTGGTGTAAGGGTGTAATTAAAAAAAAATTAGGAAAATGTGTTTATTTGGTATTCATTCCTGAATTAAATATTGTATGGAAGCGCCACCTGAATCAAATTAAATTAATTAATCATGTAGAAGCCTCACTTCCCAGCAATACAAATTCAGATGGCACTACCAAAGAAATTACTGTAAGTGATGAAAGTGAAAACGAAAATGTTCGTTTGTGCGCGAATACAGCAACAGTTGAAGGTGAGCCCTTGCGACCAAAAAGGAACATTAAACCGATTGAGCGGCTTAATTATGAATAATATTATATTTGTCAAAATAATAACATTTTCTTTTGCGGGGGGGAATACTGTAGTATACCAATTGTGGTACGCCACTGAATTATTTTTGGTTCTGGTTTTTGTATGTTTGAAGTTAAAAACTAAGCGAACGGCAGTCTAGTTTTGGATGTAGAATAGGAATGAGATACATTAAAGTTTGATGACAAGTTGGTCGATATTTTTATTTCACAACCTATCATATTATAGGGATAGTAAATGTGCATCATCACATTTTGTGGCATAATATATCGCATTTTCATTATCAAGACACAAGACAATCCTTAAAGCGAAATAAAATCATCTTTTTCCAAAATAAACACTCTTACCAAAACCATATTTTTGCCTTGGGACGCTATTAAGAATTTTTTTGACATGTCGCTGGATTGCTGGATAATAATTAACACTATACACACACAAACAAAACCAATGTCAGCAAACTGTCAAAACAAAATTTTCCAAACATATTACTTACTAATATCAGGTTACTTCGGTAGTAATTTTATTTTTAAAGCAAACAAAATGTTAAGTATTAAATTTAATGTAGGCTATAAAATTTTCTATGTGTACCATTTTAAAATTATATTTATGAGTGCATTCAAACGTACGGTGTTCACCACATTTCATCTTTAATGTTGTCATTTGCCTACTTGGATGCGTATTAATCGGTTATAAACTTATAAAAAAACTGACTGGATTTTCGTACGAATTATTATTATGGCTTAGATGCTAAACACGCAAGACTGTTTACAAAACCTTTGAGTGTAGATAGTCGGAAAATAATTGGTGAATTTTAATGTAAGAGTTAAATGGGGTACTATGTTCATACTTGTAGTGAAGTGACTAAAACGGATTATTCAAGTATTATATTATGTATGTATGTATGATGGGGTGACATTCACTGAGACCTAAAAGATCTATTGTGTCCCCTTACTTCTACTTAGTTCCTGAGGAACGTCTCAGAGACCAGTAGCTCCTTAGTCCTATTTCCCCGAGGAATTTTAGGATATCCGCAGGCGTCAACTTAGGTGAATGTCCCTCTTCTATCCAGTAATCTCTTAGGTGCTGTGTCCTAGGATTCTGAATTGCGGTGCAATTCGCAAGTATGTGGATGTAGGTTTCTACTTCCATGCCACAGAATCTACATTCTTCTTCCTCCACTATTTTGGGCTTTTCCTGGTGCCCGTTCAGGCGGCAATGTCCCGTTAGGATCCCTGTTAAAACTCTTAGTGCAGGTTTACTTTGACCTATGCATTCATTTGATCTCGACGGGTTGTAGCCACCCATCAAAATATTTGATTGTCTAGGCCCTACTAGATTTTTCCAATGGTTAGAACTTCTCTTTTCTTCGGCTTTGTCTATTTCTTCCAATATTACATTGGAGCTGATAAAGCAAAAGGGTTCCAGCCCTCAAAAGGGTCTTTCACTCCCCCTCTTTGCTAGTCCATCGGCTATTTCACTTCCTTCTATTCCAGTGTGTCTTGGAATCCATAGTAAGGTATTGTTCTCGACTAGTTTATTGAGTATGCCTAGGCATTCCCACACCATTTTGGAACTGATTACACAAGAGCTCAGTGCTTTAATGGCTTCTTGACACCTAGTACCTATAGGTTTCGGGTTTACATTTCATTCCTATGAAATGTTTCCATGCTTTCCTATCTCTTGTTAATGTTTTCTCTTCTTCCCATGATTTGTCTATCTCTTGTAATATTTCATCCACCATTTTGTTCCATGTCTGTCTTGGCCTTTCTCTTCTTTTCTTTATTTGTGTTCTTGCCTCATGTATCCGTTTCACCTGCCGCCTGTTATCCATTCTGTGGATGTGACCTCACCAACTGAATTGGTCGTACTGATTGTACTGCCAGCTCTTCTTCTTCTACTATTTCATTTCCTTCTATTCCAGTGTGTCCTGGAATCCGCAGTAAGGTTACTATATTGTTCTCGCCTAGTTCATTGAGTATGCCCATTTTGGAACTGATTATACAAGAGCTGAGAGCTTTAATGGTTGCTTGACTATTCGACATTATGTCCCTCTCCAGTTAAGATGAACCAATCTAGGAACATTGTCAACACAATTGCGTTGTTTGTTAAGGGATTGGGTAATTTTCTCAATAAGTTTGTGTAACGCTAAGTCTGTTGATTTGTCAGTTTGATTAATATATAGGTGGATATAGACCCGCCTCATTCAGCTATCCAGAACTCTTACAAGTTCTTTGGTCAGGAAACCACATAACTGACAAAAGTACTAAAAAGTGATGTAGCATTAAAAAGCCTGATTATTTTTTTCACTTGTCAAAATCTGACATTTTGGTGGTTTCAACCAATAGCAATACATTACTCTAGCCAATCATTCGGTATTATACTGATAAAACTGCTTCCTCATCGATAATACCTTGTTTACATTGAAACGTCAAAATTTTACTTTGAATTTGTAATTATTGACAACTAAAAGTGCTTCGAAGTTTATTGAAATATGAACACAAACCGATTCAGTGCCATCACCCAAGAGAATATTGAACATTTAAAACAAAATCCTTTTAAATTGTTGAAAAAAATAATCTTCCCAAATACAACTCGTTCTTCAAATTTTATCACATAATTTTTTATTTTCATCAGTCAAACTTGTTTATTTGAGGCAAAAACATTCAAACTAACCGATTGATAAAATCACGAGTCCGGTTTTCGTGGAAAAGAAAACATTATCGATAAAATTTTAAGCACTCGTGGTATTACCTTTGATAATTTCCTTCCTAAAAAATATAAAATGAAAAAACCAAGCTGGTGTATTTTGTACAAACAAAAAATAGCGTTGATTTCGCCTTTCACTATTGTCTTAATAGAGAGATATTGCCAATTGCAATATCGCATACGGTGCGATATTTTTATGTAGCACTATTTTAATAACGGTCTACCTAATATTTATTTGGAAATAATAGCTATTGCCATCACTATAATTTAATAAGGTAGCGCTGCGTTATGTAGAAAGTGACATAACCTGTCTTTTTCTGTGTATACTACTATAATTTAAAAAAAAGTCAAAAACCAAACAACCTCACTATTTGCATATTTAAAAAAAATGAAAGTAATGAAATATGGATGAAGTTCTCGAAGCGGCGATCTTAGCTGGAGCTAATGAAAATGATATTGGAGTGGAGCAAAACCAAAATAGAAGATCGCTAATGCTCTATTATTGAATTCGATTTGGTAAATATGCAGAAATCCGATGCGATTTGTTCTATTTTGTCAACTGCGCAGGACAATTGTATTATGTGCCGTATTTACAATAACACTCAACGATACGTAACCGTAAATTACGCGAAGCGCTAACGTTATTAGCGTTAGAGACGTAAAAAAGTGAATCGCGCATTTAATAAACGTCAAAATACCGCAAACTTAATTACCGCAGAACATTTTTTAACAAGCAATAACTCTCTATTAAAAAATAGGCAAAGTAGTGAAAATTTCGAAAATTTACACTGTATATCTTAAAAAGTGCAACATCCCTAAACCCCTCGTTTGATTTACATACTTCTTTCATTCAATCCTACCAAATATTGTTATCTTTATGTTTATATACATAAAAAGTAAAAACTCTTTTTTCATTCTCGATTTTCTCGTTTACATTTCAACTTTTTTTCACGTAATGGCACATAACTGCCAATTAGCATTCACGTTGCTCGAACGATAAAAACATTTTATAAAACTACCCGGCCAATTAAATTTAATTTCACATGAAATCCGTACCGGTTTTGCATGCATCCTTTTTAAAATATTTTATTTGCGGTTGTTCAAAAAAAAAGTGCAAAAAAACGTTAGATTGAAAAAATGTTTGAATTCGTCGATTTTTAATCCAATGGACACTTCACACATGGGCTGAAAAGTCCCGGGCCTGACACATAGATGGCGCTAGTTTTATTGCAGTCACCTGTTTTTCAGTTAGTACTAATCATAAAAAGACAGCTGTCAAAATTTCATGATATTCCATTCATTAGTGACGCTACTTTTAATATTTTCAAAACAATGGATCAAAAACAATTTCGTGTTTTAATTCTACACTGCTTCTTGATGGCAAAAAATACCGTTCAAGCGAAGCAATAGCTTGAAAAGTGTTATGGGGACTCCGCTCCATTAAAAACAACAATAAAACGATGGTTTGCTGACTTCAAACGTGGTTGTAGAGTCACCGATGATGCGGAACACAGTGGACGTCCAAATGAGACGCTAACACCAGAAATCATCAAAAAAATCCACAAAATCGTTTTGAATGAACGAATAGTGCAGTTGCATGAATTAGCTGACATCGTAAAGATATCAAAAGAACGTGTTGGCTTTATATTGCATAATAAGCCATTGACTATGAGAAACCTCTGTTCAAAGTGGGTGCCACGTTTGCTCACTGTTGACCAAAAACAAGAACGTGTTGATGCTTCTGAGCAATGTTTGACCATGTTTCAACGTAACAAACTGGAATTTTTGCATCGATATGTGACAATGGATGAAACATGGATCCATCACTTCCGGAATCAAAACGATCGTTATCTGAGTGGATAGCAAAAAGGTTATGGCCTCGGTATTTTGGGATGTACGTGGTGTAATATTTATCGTCTATCTTGAAAAGGGAAATACCATCAACAGTGAATATTATATAGCGTTATTGGAGCGTTTGAAGGACGAAATTGCAAAGAAACGTCTGCATATGACAAAGAAAAAAATCATTTCATCAAGACAACGCACCGTGTCACAAGTCAATCAAAACAATGGCAAAACTACATGAATTGAACGTGTGTTATAATCGCGATACTAACATCAGGCAACCCCGTTCTTTATCACTCCTCCAACCCCTTAATTTTAAACTAGAAACATCTTCTGTAGCACATTACGATGTAATTTTAAACAATATAACTGTTCTTTCTTAATCAATACTTGCTAGAAAAGGTTTGGAAGAAGAGGCCAGCAATATTCCCAATTACCATAATTTATTGAATTATTTTGCTTCTTTGTCCCGAATGGCCCTTCGTTCTATTCGGTTCCAGTCCGAAAGATCGCCATGTAATTGTTGTTAATCGAAACTTCTTAAAAATTGTATATAATGTGTTGTGTGTGTGTTGTGATATTGACTGCGGATCCTTATGGTTGCATTAGCCTAACCAATTATTTGACTTACCATAATTTTACCATACATTAATAGTTTTTTTAAATCTAATTTTTACAATAAATCTACATTTTATAATACGATACCATAAGCTAGATAAATACTATTTTTTTTTAAATTCTTTTTTTAATTTTTTTTCCCTTTTCTTTTTCTAGTGTTTTTTTTCTTTTTTTTTCTATTTTTTTTCTTTGGATTACACGGGGATATTTTTCACGCTAAGGTGCCTTTCTTAGCAACTTTACAACAAACAAAACGGGCAACGGATAGAAGGGAAAATATTGCAACACGAGGAGCCAAATTGAAATTACCTACGCTAAATCAAACATACATTTTTCCCGTTATATTATGTCTTAGTAATTATTTCACATAAAATATATATATACTTACTTATATTTAACCTTCAGCCAACTGATTTTTAATAAAGGTCATAAGTTAATCTGTTTCCAAGATACAACCTCTTTTATTTGTCCACCCGGTACAGAGATAACGAGCTAATCCACAATTTTATCAGTAGAACCTTATTTTCAAATATTCAAGCTGTCAATTAGGTCTTTGTCACTTGAAAAATTAAGGTTAACGTGGTAATTACCAATAATTAACGTTTATAACATTTTTTTTTTGAAATATTATCAACAATATTTACCTATCTAGACGGTTACAATAACTACCGATCATGAATTTCCTTTTTTTAATACAAATTTCATAATTTGACACTTAAATTGATAACAGGTTATAGAAGACGGCCGGATACGAAATGCCTCCCGAAAAGGGGTTTCTTACCTGTCGCTAAAAGGGTCACATACGAATTGCCTCCTAAGCTCTAAATAAATTACCAGCTTCTAATCTTTGTACGAAGGTGAGACGTTGCCAAACTTTCGTCCTTTTATAGAATTTCGTTAATAACTCAATATTAACCATTATTTTTTGGTTTTAATATTCAATAATAACCTAACTAAAACCACCCTACCTAACCCCCTACCCTTATCCGAATCGAAAAATTGAATTGTGTATTTGACAGATTATTATAATAATTTTCAATAATAACCTAACTAAAACCACCCTACCTTACCCCCTACCCTAATCCGAATCGAAAAATTGAATTGTGTAATTGACAGATTATTATAATAATTTTCAATAATAACCTAACTAAAACCACCCTACCTTACCCCCTACCCTAATCCGAATCGAAAAATTGAATTGTGTAATTGACAGATTATTATAATAATTTTCAATAATAACCTAACTAAAACCACCCTACCTAACCCCCTACCCTTATCCGAATCGAAAAATTGAATTGAATAAGAATTAGAAAAATAAAAATAGATATATATTTACCTATTCAAATTATAATTTGGCAACATTGTGTCATTATACAAAGATTAAGCACACAAAATATTACCATAAATGATTAAGGACCCGGAGGCATTTCGATTGTACCCGGGAGGCATTTCATCTATGAAAATAGGTACCTGAAAAAACGGGAGGCATTTCGATAACACCGTAGAAGACTAGTTAAAATTATTATACGAACATTTCATTTTTTCGTGCCACAGAGTAGATATGCATATTGAATATTTAGGTTTATAGTCCGGGCGATTCCCATCTCGGCCCTTAAGGCAGGTATACTGAATAAAAATCGCCCAAGTCGGCCAGAGTATGATATTAAACTCGTACTTACTTGCTTCATACATGTTGTAAATAGTCAGGAATAGATGAATAGTAAATACATCAACTATTGCAGTGTTATTAAGTTTCATTTATACGTTAACTCATCACTGCTTGTGAAAATTTACTCAGCTTTTCGCAGCTTTTTATAACAAGGAGATGAAATAATCGAAAACTTGAATGATCAATATTAAACTGTCACAACATAACCTTAAAAATGTCAAGACGTCAACTGTACCAGATAAACCATTTTAATCGCGGCAACAGCGCGCATTTTTGCCAACATATAAAGTTTGTAGTAGGACTAATGTTAGTTTGAGTTTAATAATTAAGTAAACCACGAGTTGTATTACATATGAAATCAATTACGAAACCTTTCTTTAAGGATATATTCATATTTTTTTATAACATGCGACCTATAAATTTCAATATTTATTAGGATTAAGGCTGTAAAACATACTGATTGACATTAGCAAAAGAATGACATAATACAAGCGAACGTCTCTTTTTTGGCACTTTGAACACGTGGGTTGATATTTATAAGTTAAGAACTATATACAGCTTATTTCACGAATTTACGCCTGTTTCGGATTATCGGCAAAAACTCGACGAGCAGTGTTTAGATTGTTCAATTCAGTAAGAAGGACGAATGTAAATTGCCCTAGTACCACTTCTAGACACAAATGTAAAACAATTTTATTTTTCCCATTATTGTATTCGTATAAATAAGAGATCTGATTACCAAAAATTAATAAAAAAATAAAAAAAGGGAAAACATGATAAAAAAGAATAAAATTTCGGGTTTCTAACGCATCAAATATTGGGAAAATTTACTATCGAACCTTCCAGTACAGTTTACCATTTCATTCGATACTTTTATGACTAATCCGAAACAGGCGTAAATTCGTGAAATAAACTTTACTTGGGTTTGAACATTGAGAAGATGATTAACAAAAATAAATATTGATGGATGTGTATCGAACTATTAAAATGCGAATGAAATGATTCACAAGCATTGGTGGTTTGGGGTTGTAGATCCCAGACTATTTTACGGTTTTTCCACTGAACTATTCATTAAATATCACTAACTAGATAATAAATACTGTAATAACTACGTGCAAACTAACATAGAACCCTCTAGATAAAAATCTTCAGATTTTATATAATTTGATAAAATTCGAGTGGCTGTCGGCTATAGAAAAAATTTTCTACATGACTTCTGAGAAAGGCTAAGGTATCCCTTGCACAACAATCAACATGTGTTCAGGTGTGGCAAGTCAACTGAAAGTGCCTTACACCAACTGGTAACCCAGGTGGAGAAGGCGCTGGAAAATGGCATGATCGCCCTGGGAGCTTTTTTGGATATACAGGGGGGCGTTTGACAGTACCTCTGTAGAGTATTTGTAGGGCTGCGACAAATCATGGAATAGAGCCAATGATCACTCACTGGCTTGGGGCCATGTTGTGCAATCGTACAGTAGAGGCCACATGGAAAGACCATGTGGCAAAAGTGATCGTCGCTAGAGGATGTCCGCAAGGGGGTGTTCTCTCGCCCACATTGTGGAACCTAGTCATTGACGAGCTAATAACTCTTTTAAACGGTGAAGGCTTTCTAACGATAGGGTATGCCGATGATATCGTTGTCCTTGTTGTTGGAAGGCATATTACCGTTCTCAGGGACCTCATGCAAAGGGCTCTGAATAGGGTACATGGGTGGTGTAACGAACACGGACTTGCAGTAAATCCTGCCAAGGCTGAGATAGTTGCTTTCACCAAAAAAAGAGGTATAAGACCTGAGGGTCTAAATCTTGATGGAGTACCACTGCCTGTGGTTGAGCAGGTGAAGTATCTGGGAGTGATCCTTGATAAATCACTGACATGGAAGGCTCATCTTGACAGTCGCCTAAGCAAGGTGACAAACACGTATTGGGCCTGTAGGAGAGCCATTGGTCCGAAGTGGGGACTGACCCCCAAAACGATCATATGGTTCTATAGAGTGATCATGCTGCCTATGCTCACATATGCGGCTCTGGTTTGGTGGCCGAGGGTAACCTTGGTCACGGCAAGATCGCAGCTGACACGCCTTCAAAGGGTGGTCAGATTGGGGGCAACTGGCTGCATGAGAACTACACCAACTGCTGGAAGTGATCCTTGGTCTTCGGCCTCTTCACCATGTGATCGAGGCTGAGGCGGGGAGGGCTTTTCTGCGCTTAAAACAGCTGGGATACGTGCGAAGAGGGGAAGAGTGCAGGCACGTCAAGAAGCTCCGGCTACTGGAAGATATTCCAGTTCTGGCTCGAGCACCTGATGAATGCCTGCGAAAGTACTACTTCGCAACTCCGTACAGGGCCATGATCCGGGATAGAGAATTCTGGGAAAAAGAGAGGAATACACAGCCTAATGGGACTGTCTGGTACACAGATGGCTCATGCTCCGGTGATGGAGCAGGGGCTGGAATTTACTCTAGGAACCCAAGAACACAAGTTAGTGTACCATTGGGTGATGGTGTATCTGCATATCAGGCCGAGATATATGCTATCTTGGAATGTGCGCAGATAAACCTAGACAGAGGTTATGTGGATCGACGCATAACCATATACTCCGACAGTCAGGCAGCAATTAAAGCCCTGAGTGGGTGCACCAGCAACTCAGGACTTGCTAATGAATGTCGAGAACGACTTGCTAATCTTGCAAGGCACAACGTGGTGCGGCTAGAATGGATTCCAGCCCACTCTGGTTTTAAAGGCAACGAGATGGCGGATGCACTGGCTGCGGAAGGGGCGGCAGCTCCCTTCTGCGGCCCGGGCCCGACCTTGGGCCTAACAAAACAAAGAATACGCAAGGAGACGAAGAAGTGGCTGAAGAATCAGCACCTCGCTCATTGGAATGCTCTGCAGGGTCCTAGGCAATCCAAACTTTTACTGAAGGGATGGACTGATGGACACGCTAGAGCAGCTACTGAACTACCAAGAAGTAGGCTAAGGAAGATAGCAGGACTCCTAACGGGGCACTGCTGTATGATGAAACACCTCCACAACTTAGGAGTAGAGGGAAGTTCCCTATGCAGGGGTTGCGGCATGACTGACGAAACGTCAGTCCATGTTCTCCTAGAGTGTCCACACTGGGCTGTACTACGCAGGCGAATCTTCGGAGTCCCTGTTTTGGCCCCTGGAGACACAAGCAGACATCCATTGAAAAAGGTTGTGGCCTTTATTGAAGGGCTCGGCTTTATGGATGTCTAGGTAGCAGGAATGGCACAATGGGCCGCCAGTGGCCTCAGTGCCGGAACCTTGGCTTGAGTTTGTCCAGGACAAGGTTCGCCTGCAAACTTAGTAGTAGTAGTAGTAAGGCATTTTTCTATAAGGAATATAGAATCACTTTATAAGAACGTCTTAATATTTGGTAAAATTATCGAGTGGACGTATGAGAAATAATGTACATCACTTAAACGAAAGTAACTTCGCACACTTGTCGTACTCTGCTACAATATTTCCCAATCGTGTGATAAATGCAGAGACATATAATTATATGTCTGTGGAAAATGTCACTTAACGCAATTAAATTCTAACATTGCTTTTCAGAAAACATTTCCGTTTTTTCTGTGGCAGAAATATTTTTCTCGACAATCTCGATATCATATTACTATTTTTATCCCTTGTACTGTATAAACGCGCCTATGGTTTTGACTCTGATATACGATGCCATCCTTGCTATCTCTCGATCTTACTAATGTAATTAAAAGAGACAGACAATTCCAGCTTGTTTATTTATTATACCTGTCTCTAGTCCCTTTTCCAGTTACTGTACACATTCCACGTAAAACGAAACACTATTGATTTCGGTTTGTGTCCGCTGGATTTGCATCGGGTATGCAGAACATTTTTTTCCATCTTCAAAATGACGATAGTAAATTTCTAGCTTGAAGAACAGAATTGACCAGACGATGGATATGTGAGGAACGATACGTATGCAAACTAGAAGTGATTGAAATATTTTTTTCGAAAAGTGTCCCATTATAATGGTCAGTGGCGTAGCTACCGGGGTGTACCTCGATTAGAGTTCAAAAACCCTATTACTTTTTATTTAAATGTAAGTCGAACCAACATTCAGAAGAATTCTCAGCTTAATTCCATCAGTAATTTAATAAATTGTGAATTCGATCTATTTTCTTGTTATGTGCCATATATTAAGTGTGGATTTATGCAGACACATTTAACAATTATCAATTAGCATTTAACAATTAACATTTATCAATTAACAATTAGCAAAACTGCTATCGTTTATGCAGACACAATTAGAAATTAGGAGAAAATAGTAAGCATGCGCACGAGCCCGAGATTCTAGTTGTTTACAATAACCATTAACCCTACATTTTCATGTCCATTTGTGCATTGGAATAATTTTGAAGATGAATTGAACTTGAAAATTAAAAATAAACAAAACAAACAAACACAATATAACCTGTCAATCACTTTTCTATGAAAAAAGTGAAGTTAACTTCAGGATCTGCGTACTAGTTGCGCACTAGATGAAAATTCGGTACAATTAATTTAAGAAGTTAAAAGTTGGCCAACTTCGTAATTGTTAAATGATAAATGATAATTGTTAATTGTGTGCATAAATGGAGTCATAGTGAAATGGGTAGTTCAACTTATAATTGATAAATGTTAATTGTTAAATGCTAATTGATAATTGTTAAATGTGTCTGCATAAATCCACACTAAGTCACATTTCATTAAATAATCATATTTTGTGTTGTTTATAATGAATATATTTTGTTATTAACTTTTATCATATTGTTTTCTCTCTGTAATTGTGCTTTTCCCGTAGAGCAGTGTATCTAGTAAATAAATAAATCGTTCATTGTTCTGTTCGCATTGTTTTCTTGGTTTGATATTACTATTATTTATTTATTTATTTATTTAAGAAACCATCAGACAGAGCCTTTTTACATGTTTCTCTATAACAATGGTACTAAAATACAAATAAAAAATAGAAAGATAGAAAGTAATTAAAAAAAAATAAAAACAAAGAATATACAATAATAAAAAAAAATAATGTATAATAATAAAAAAAATACAATAAAAATGCAAAAGAAAAAGAAAGAAATTATTATAATTGCGAAGAAAAGTAGATCAGTTCAGCCATAAAATATCCTCAATTATCAATAAATATTTACTAACTTAATGAAATAATTATTAAGACTGTTCACACAATCTAATATTTTATGTGTTGCAAGCAGACTCTGAATTTTAGAAGGGGTACATCAAATATTTCCAACTCATTATATTTACTATATGTATTGTAAAGATCAGACATACGGTGCGGTGGAATAAGTGTTACCCCCCCCCCCCCCTATTAACTACTCTATTTTTATATCTTAAGAAAAAAGCTCAAACAGGTCAATTTTTATATTAAACGTAGTATGTTATGTCATAAAAGTTTCGAACCTGACATAATCCCTCTTCATGGGGGTGTCATCCCTTCGATTTTTTTAAATGAGAAAGAGCATCATGCGACACCTCATTTGAAACCTATTGAAACACTGATTTCAAAAATGTATAACACTTTGGTTCAAAAATTAACAGTCTGAATTATGCGAGATTAACGGATTATGATAAAGTCACTATTTAAAATAATGTCGGTCTATTGGGCGGTCAGGAAAGCGTTCATTAAAAATTCTGACCGCCTCATGATAATTACGACCAGCTTCGCCATAAATATTAATCATTTCGCATTTTCCTTGTAAATTGAGAGGCGGTACCATTTTTATCATTCACAAAAAACAAACTTATCTTCAAGAAGTAACAAAACTGAAATTACTTCAATATGTCACTGTCAAATATTTGACAGTGACAACTGATAATAATAAATTTGCTAGGTAACGAAAAAAGACAATTACGGTTTGAGAAAAAATCGACAGTGACTTACTCATAATCCGTTAATCTCGCATAACTCAGACTCTGTTAATTTTTGAACCAAAGTGTTACACATTTTTGAAATCAGTGTTTCAATAGGTTTCAAATGAGGTGTCGCATGATGCTCTTTCTCATTTAAAAAAATCGAAAGGATGACACCCCCATGAAGAGGGACTATGTCAGGTTCGAAATTTTTATGTCATAACATACTACGTTTAATATAAAAATTGACCTGTTTGAGCTTTTTTCTCAAGATATAAAAATAGAGTACTTAATAGGGGGGGGTAACACTTATTCCACCGCACCGTATGATATAGCGGCCCAAATAAAGGGTCTTTGAATAGTATTTTTTTGGGTCTTGTTCTGCACAGAGAAGTGTAAAATGATATTTCTCTTAGAAGATATTCTGAATTTGTAATTCCAGTAATTAATTTAAATAAGAACAGTAAACTGCGATTCTTCATCCTATCTTCCAAACGAGGGACTTTAAATTCTATCCTATAAGAAGTATATGAAGTAAATTCCGGATTCTTACGATACTTTTTATAAAACAAATATCTTACGAAATAATTCTGTACAGTGTCAACCATTTGTATTTAATTTTGTTTTAGGGGATTCCAGAAAACACACGCATATTCTAGTTTGGCACGAATAAGCGAAAAATATAATGATTTTATGGCATTTATATTCCAAAACTGATAAGTTATTCTAATAAAGCCCAATAATTTGTGAGCCTCTCTTGTGATCATTGATACATGCTCAGTGAATCTAAAGTTACTCTGAAATAATACACCAAGATCAGTGATTTTAGTATCTCTCTCCAATATAACATCTCCCATCTTGTACACAAATTGGTGAACATTCACTGCTGTACTATAGGTCATAACTTTACATTTATTTAAATTAAACAGTAATTTATTGGAATGTGACCAACTATAAATCATTTTGCAAAACCAGGTAATCACTTAGTTCATCGATTTTTCTAAATATTTTATAATCGTCTGCGTACAGAAGTGACTCTGATGACACACAAGATGGTAAATCATTAATGAAGATCAGAAAAAAAAGTGGGCCAAGGTTTGAACCCCCAGATACCGTCAAAAAGTTATGTGACTAGTTTTCTTTGTATTTACTTTCATCCCTTTTGTCTTTAGACGTTTTTTGTTGTGAGCTGAAATTATTAATGCTCAGATTCAAATCGAGCATAATTGTATTGAAAACATTCTCATTAACCAAAGTAGATTCAACTTTAATTTTTAAAAATGTCTTATTGGAATTACTCTTAACTCAAAATTCTTGAACAAGTTTTACCATGAGAGATGATCTTTTCGAAGTAGTTCATTCCAAGAGTTTAATATGTTTCCTTTCCCACATTTTCATGTTAAAATTACAAAACGCATTCCACCAGTTACGTTTATAAACATTACAAATAAATAACCAATTTAAACGATATTAGTTACACTATAATCTTTTTGGTCTATTGCTGTTCATAACTATAGAGATGAAGACGTCGAGCGAAAATCAGAAAGGAAACATGTGGAACTAATTCATCAAACCATATGGAGACTTGTCAGCAGAAAAGTCAGTTGCTATTTGAGTTTATTCTGAGACAGTTTATTTTCAATAAAATAAAAGTTGTTCAAATGCACTGCACGGGAATAGATATATACGAGGGTCAAGTTTAAAGATTTTTATTAATATGGATAAAGTATGGAACCAAATAAATATCTTTTAAACGAAAAGAACGATATTTATGAAAATTTGCAGGTAAGTGCAATGGAACAAAATGCATCTGATGTACATTTTTTTGTTAATAATATACTTCCGGTTTAACCGGAAATGCCATCAACTTCTTTAATTTAAATGGGACACCCTATATATTTTTACAGATTTTGAAAGAGCTTGTTATTTTGAAACCATACATACTGAGTTTAGTGTAAAAATTTTTGTAAAAACAAGGAATATAGCACTTTAATCAACCTCCTTTGAGTTTTTTGCATTAGAGCAAAAAACTATTTAGGTAAACTAATTGATGTTGTTTGTATGCATAGTAATAAATAAACGAGTACTGTTTAATACGTCTTTTGTTCTCCAAGTGTCAAATTCTAATTGACGGAAATAAATTTTACAATTTAGAATGGTTCAATTAAGTGAAAAAGAGCGTATTGAAATTTTAACCATGATCGGTTACGGTGATCGTGTTAGAAATCATGAAGAAGTGTGTCATATTTTTAATAATTTGCATCCGGAGAGAAATCGTATATCACGCTCAACAGTAACTAAAACATTACAACGTTTTAATACAACTTGGATGGTAAAAAATTTGCTAAAACCTGGAAGACTGCGGACTGCAACGAACGAAACTGTTAAACAAAATATTGCAATCGATTTAGAAGAATCACCTCAAACTTCCACCACAAATTTGGCACTAAACCATGGTATCCGTCGACGTTCTGTAGGAAAGACAATTTTGCTTCTAACATAGTTTTTTCCGATGAGGCAACTTTTTGTTTAAATGGAACAGTTAATCGCCATAACTCAAGGTATTGGTCAAATGAGAATCCTCATTGGATTCATGAAGCACATACCCAGCAACCCAGCATCCACAGAAGTTAAATGTTTGGATGGGAATTGTCGAAAATGGGCTTATAGGATCTTTTTTTATCGCCGGAAACTTGAATGGTGACAAGTATTTGGATCTACTAAATAACGAAATTATTCCTGCACTTCAACAGAATGGGCAATTACCACAAAATGTTTGGTTTCAACAAGATGGGGCACCTCCCCACTACGATAGACGGGTTAGGGATTTTCTGGATGCGAATTTTCCAAATCGATGGATTGGACGTAGAGGATTCATAGAGTGGCCTGCTCATTCTCCGGATCATAGCCAGTTAAATTTTTTTCTTTGGGGTTATGTAAAATCACGTGTTTACGTTAGACGACCAACAAACTTACAGGAATTGAGACAAATAATTATTGATGAATGTGAACTAATACGTGGAGAAGTCTTGGAAAGAGTGACTCAAGAATTTGTTAATAGGATGGCATATTGTCAGCAAATGAACGGCAAACATTTTCAACATTTGAAGTAATTTTATTTCTCATTATTCTAAAAAATAATGAAATGTACACCTATTGTACAACTAACAGTGAGTTATTCCTCGTTTTTACAAATTGTTCTACACTAAACTCAGTATGTATGAATTCAAAATAACAAGCTCTTTCAAAATCTGTAAAAATATATAGGGTGTCCCATTTAAATTAAAGAAGCTGATGGCTTTTCCGGTTAAACCGGAAGTATATTATTAATCAAAAAATGTACATCAGATGCATTTTGTTCTATTGCACTTACCTGCAAATTTTTGTTAAATATCGTTATTTTCGTTTAAAAGATATTTACTTGGTTCCATACTTTATCCCAACCCCGTATATGAAACACAATAACCCCCGTTGGAAAATTGAAACGATACCTTCAAAAATTGAAAAAAACGACCTAACTACTTTTTCAAAAATTTTTGACATGCTAGGAAG
Source organism: Lochmaea capreae (assembly GCA_949126875.1). Taxonomy (NCBI): domain Eukaryota; kingdom Metazoa; phylum Arthropoda; class Insecta; order Coleoptera; family Chrysomelidae; genus Lochmaea; species Lochmaea capreae. The sequence goes on from OX421403.1 coordinate 14,315,959, forward strand.
ATTATTGATAGTTCTCAAGTCATTAAGAGATGACGGATTCGAAACTTTGGGTAAGGGGATAACTCTAGCTTTTTTCCAAGCTGCAGGAAATACTGAATTGTTCAAACGAAAATTAACCTCAGTTTAAATGGAAATGCAAAGATGGTGGGTTAATATATATTAATATCATCCAAGCCAGTTGCTTTACTCTTCAATTTAACAATAATGTCTAAGATAACAGTTTCAAAAGTAAACGATTGTGGGATTCCCAAATTACTATCCTTATAAAGCGATAAAACATCACAATTGGGTTGAATATTCGGTACACATGAAAAAACACTATTTGAAAGAGAGAGACAAGAATTCTATGGGTAAAACTCACAATTATATCAGTCCCCTCTACCAAAACAGGTGGGCGTGTGTTCATTGCCCTATTTACTTTTAACTGTTGTGTTTTGGTAGAGAGTACTGATCTAATTGTAAGTTTCAGACAGAACAATTCTTGTCTCCCTCTTTCAAATAGTGTTGTTCATAATGATCCTTGTCGTACTTGCGTGAATCGTATGACTTATTAAAATTTTTCGCAAGGGCTGTTAAATTGTCAGCTTATATGTTTATTATGCTCTTGTTCAATATTAAGCTTTTATTTGTTTGTGCTCTATTTAAGCCTTTAATGTAAATAAACAATAATTAAACATATAATTGTATTTTCTACACACTAAATTATATTAAAAATCTTAGCGAATTGTTAGTTAGGTCATATTATTTTACATTTGTTCAGAATAATGTGACATTTGGTTTGCTACGTTTGTCATTGCCTGGCATTCGATATTTAGACATGCTTTGATCTCAAATTGACCATGACAACTGCTAGGCGTACTGATGTACACTATAAAATTTTTTAAAAAATAACAGGGCCGTATTGAAAACAATTATAGACATATTTGGAGCTTGATAATGACTGTTGGGGAACGAAAAAAATACTCCAACTTAACTCAATATGTTATAGACCGGTAGGCTTTATTATTTCAAATCGATGTCGTTTTAACCATCGAGTTTCATTTGAAAAAATAAGTAGAGAAAGGCCCAAACTGGAAAATCGATGCTGAACTAGTGGACATTGAAAATCTTGGAATTTTCACTAAATTGGAACAATTAACTTGTAGATGCCGTGTACGAGTACTTACTTGGATGCATTCCTCATAGGTTCTACTTTTCATCCGAAAACAACATGCCATACAAATCCAAATAATACTAAGGGTTCATAAGCGAGGGTTAAAAATTGATGGTGAAAGGTGAAAAAAAAACAGTTAACATGTATGGAAAGAGAGTTTAGATTTGGTTCTGTTAGTAGATGTTAAAAACATCAGTGGCATACATTTTGCGGCCATACTTCATTTCTCAATAATTTTCCAAATATTATGTAAAAGTTATAATTAACTTAGGCTTGTAACTTTTTGTACAGTGCTAATTATAACGATTAGTAGCATTAGGAATTTACCGTCGATTATCCTGTTTGGATCTTGGGGAATAGACTTATTCTACTTGTTTTTCACATGAAACTACATGTGTCCTGGGCTATTAGTCTACTCGTATAACGATCTACCATTCCTGTAATTTACGATACTGATTTACGCGACAGAAAATTTCTATTCTAACGTAGAAATCGGCCATTTTCACTTTCGTAAATGAATTCGTTTTGTCAGCGAAAACCGACAACTGCACCGGATATTTTTATTACTTGAGGAGGAGCAGAATGCAAATAACATAACATGATTGGTGAAAGTCTCAATTATATGCACCGCATTCATAAACTTTACTTCCAACATACACAACACGAAGTCACCCATGCATGAATATAATCAAGTACACAAGCTTAAATTGGTATTTATACTATAAGGGATGTAAGTAACATTTACTGGTAAATATACTTACATTGCGTGAAGTATATAAGATTTTTTCTCCTCTCTGCAGAATTTTTTATTTGATTTTTATTTATTTAATTAGATACTTTTCGCATGGAATTATGGACAAGTTTGAACGGTTTCTACAGCGTCATAAGCATTGTTATTTTATCAACAACGTTATGCTGACAGTTTATTATCAAAAATTGAGCGAAATTGAAATTATTGATTTGTATAACAGCCAAATGGATATAGAAGAATCAGCAAACATCTCCTGTCAGTCGAGAGAGAGAGAGGTATGAAACAACGTATCAATACTTCATGAAATGGTGCCAAACAAAGACTGCTTCTGCAGTTTCAGAAACCGTGCTTTTAGCGTACTTCCACGAAAAAATATGTTGTATTAAAGTCTCTATCAAGCTTATGGTCTGAATATTCCATGTTGAAGGCCACCCTTTTCATAGGAAAACATATTTCCAAGTATCCTAAACTTCGAGCATTTTTAAAAAGAAGAAATGACTGATATAAACGATACCTTTTTGGTAATTGTTACTTACGTCCTTCAAAACAGTGTCAAAATGCGTTGTTTAAGGAGGAGAAAGATAATGTTTTTAAATAAAATTAACCTTGAAAATATATGTCACTTTTAAAATGACAAAAATAAATATTAGATACGAAACCGTCAATGGTGTCAGACATACATAATATACATTGTAAGTCCGTTATATTTATTGGTTTCTAGTCTGTAGGCTTCTTTCCTGTTGTCTATATTTTCAGTTCAAACACAAATACCTACTCTTTAAATAAACTGCTACTTAAGAGTTAAGGAAATTAATAGATTCGGTTACTATTTTTGGTCACCAAGTCATTATATGTTATGAATTGATTTTTTTTGTTTGCCCTTTTGCTCTATTTTGCACCCGCATCAAGTTCACGTCTAGGCATTATTACAAAATTCTAAATTTTAATTCGGTAGAAACAATAACTGATTTAAAATTCTTGAAAATACAAAAGAAAACCCATTTTCCTTAAACTTGGAAACAAAGTAAATATTCAATATAATACAGACAAAATTTTGGTGAATAAAGCAGTTAATAATAATTTTTAACATGAATCTAATATTTGTGAAATTCCTAACTTTTGTGAAGCTTTTTGGAAAAAAACTATTTTCAAAAAAAACAGCGCATAATTGATAGAAATCCTTCAATTCATTAAAATATTTTCCCAAAAAACAAACTAATAAAAAACATCATGCACATCTGCTTTGAATAAAAAAAACTATCAATAACACAAAAGGCACTAATTCAATACTTGTAATATGTCATCGTTTAACGCCTTGACCATCTCAATATGTATAAATTGTGATTTTTAATGAAAGGCGCCACTTAATATCGAATGTCACTTCCTTAAAGGACGCTTCCTAAAACTATCCAAATCACTTTAAAGCAGATTTATGTATCCCATATGGTTTTTTCTTCTCCCGAATGTGTTTCATTCATGTTTTGGTTTGCTACTAATATACTGTTAACATAAAAAAAGTATCAGAGCTGGATTCGTGTCTGTCAACACTTAACGACCGGCATTTAAAATCATATTTTTAAACATCGTTTCGGGAAGTGAGAAATGTAACACTTTTATGTAAATAAAAGTGAATTATACAGCTTTAGGATTGTAATACTAAATAGAACGGAAACTAGACTATCTTATTTTATACATATTTCCAAAAAACAATATAAAAAATTTTTTATACTGTTCATTCAACAACTCGCCAAAATTATATCTTATTCTTTATTTATTATTTTCATTTCATGGTGAAACTCAAGTAGGTAATTTTTATATTTTTTGAAAATTAACATAATACACTCAGGTGCAAAAAATTCGGTCTATTGTATATTTTCCATTTATTGTGACTTTTAAAACTTGGTACTTATTATAGAATACGGCCGTTTTGCGCTCATCCGTTTTGCGCTCTTACCTGAAATCGACCTGTTTGCGCTCTGCGATTTTCATAATAGAAATGTATTATCCTTTTTTCTAGGATTTACCGATTTGCAATATAATTTTAAATTTATTATAACATAATAGCCCGGTAAAGGCTAGCTTAGAAAATTTGCTTAAAACCCATGGTACCTACTACAGAAAAATAGGAGCGTCTAAATGTAGCTCTCTTCACCGACGTTCCCAAGCGTAGTTCCAAGACACCCCGTGTCGTTCTCTATGAAAAGAACATCTCCTCGCTTTCCATACACTTTTTAAACTAAACCACCCTACCTTACCCCCTACCCTAATCCGAATCGAAAAATTGAATTGTGTAATTGACAGATTATTATAATAATTTTCAATAATAACCCAACCAAAACCACCCTACCTTACCCCCTACCCTAATCCGAATCGAAAAATTCTTCGTATTTTTAGTCAATTTTTGAAAAAAACAATAAGAAAATAAAAATAAAAATATCTTGACTTGGACACGACTCGAACCTGGTACCTCTGTGTTAAGAGCCCAGCACGCTCGAATAAACAAACATGGATTTTTGTATTTTACTTTATAAAAAAACTTTGAAAAAATAAATATAATTTTTGTACTTTCTTGTTTTCTTGTAAAACTAATATTTTTAACTTACCCTTTACCGGACTATTATTGTAGGTAGGAGGAATTTAAAATTATATTGCAAATGGGCAGATCGAAGAAAATAAAGTAGATTATGAAAGTAGCAGAGCGCAAAGTGGCCGATTTCAGGTAGGAGCGCAAAACGGTCGGGCGCAAAGTGGCCGACACCCTTATTATATGACATATAGAGCCTCGTATAATTGAAATTATTAACTTATATAGATACATTTTTTTATTTTTTTTATGACATTTTTTACAAACAATACAAATTTTAGGTTTTTGTCAGAAATTTCCGTCTGATAAAGCAGCAAGAAATTCATTTGACCCTAACAAACCCACCGAGTTAGTGTTTAAACTTATTATTTTGTTAATTTAATTGAAATAAAATGACGGATGCTGCAATTGCTGTGGCTTTAGTTCAAGATGGTCTTAGCTAATATTATGCGGCTGAGGTAATAGGTGTTAGCCGTTGTGCAGTTCAAAGAGGAATTCAGCGGTTTAATGAAACTGGAAAATTATACCAGAAGACCAGGATCAGGCCGTAGAAGGGCAACATGCGCACGCGATGATAGATTTTTAGTTTCTTTGTGTTTGAGCTGGCAAATCGTCTGAGCGAAGTAAGAAATGTCGATGTAAGCAGGTGGACAGTTAGTCGTCGACTCACTGAAGCTAATTTATATTCCAGAAGGGCAGCCCTACGTCCACTGCTTTCCATGGAACAAAACAGAGGGAGCACGAGGACTGGAATGACGCCGATTTGAGTAATGTATTATTCTCGGATGAGTCCAGGTTTTGTTTAAGGACACCGGATGGTAGATAAAGAATAAGTTATCGATGAGGCTCAGTCGTGGTTTGCGCTGGTATAAGTTCCGAGGCCCGTACTGACTTTGTTCTTGTAGGTGGAGGCTCTATGACTGAAGCAAGGTACATAACAAGTATTTTGGATGAGCATGTGGTGCCTTTTGCTCCATTCATAGGGCCTAATTTTATTTTCATGGACGATAACGCGCGGCCACATCGTGCAAGAATCGTTAATGAATATTTAAAAGAAATCGCGATTGTCCGTCTTCAAGTCCAGATCTCAATTCTATAGAACATCAATGGAACACACTAGGAAGAAAAATCCGAACAACTTGGCTGAATTTAGTGTGGCGCTTCAGGCAATCTGAGACGAATTGGACCAACTCATGTCCAACATTTAATTAGCTCTATGCCAAGACGTGTGCAGCCTGTTATAAGGGCCCGGTGAGGAAATACAAATTATTAATAAAAAAATAACAAAATAAACATTTCATTATAACCATTTTTCCATTATTCGAATAATGCCAATTGCCTTTATTATTTATATAAATGTTTCCTTTAACATTTAAAACCGATCCAAAACTTACATGGTCAAATGTTTTTCTTTTTTGCCAAAAAATAGTCGTGGATCGCATTTTTTGCACCTGAGTGTATTTGAAATACCTGGTATAAGAGGTATAAGATAACACACACACAGTTCGCCACAGGAAACACGCAATTAATTAATTTTCATAATAATAACTAATTAAAATATCATAGAGAGTCTGTGTGAGGGCCTGCTATGGTATACCTTTTTTCAGTTGCGAGTCTGAAATACCCGCAACATATTTTACATTCCCAAAGTCTTCCGTCTAAACCTACATCAGTTATATTAACTTACGAGGAAATGGTGAAAAATATTGTAGAAATTTAAAACACATTTTTATTCACAACTATATATTTTGGAAAAGCAGAGACAATTCCAAAAACGGTAATTTTTTTGTCTTTATTACCAACTTTTGGCTTTAATTGACTGTAATTAAAATTTAAAACACCCGGTATTGACTGCATATGCAAACGATATGTTTCTCTGAATCCCATTTTTATCGGGTTAATTTTTTGTCGTTAAAATTAGACACTTGAAAACGCAAATTTTAATAAGTTGAAAACTGAATGATCTTGAGAATAATTTCATCACGTCCCTCGTATGTTTGCTAACCACATGGTAGACAGGATGCGGATATAGTTATTTTAGTTATAGCGCCACCACCACTTACCATAATGAATTGCCCCCTGAAAATAGCAGCTAATTTGAAACAAGCCCTCATCGAAGAAATAAAATTAATTAACAAGTTTTCGTTTTCTTCAAATATTTATTAGAAAAGATTTTTTTCCAAGCCTGAATATTCTAATGTCAATTAAATTGAAAAATAAGAGAGCAAAATAGATTTTTATCATAAAAAAGTCGTAGGTAAATAGTATATTACATTACGAGTGCGGAAAGTGACATTTGTATGAAAAATCACTTTCGCGCGGGTAATGTACAGTATTTTTCCTACGACCACATGGTAATTTCACCAAATAGTCTGTAATTAACATCTGACATATTGGTTACAATTAAAGTCAACATAGCTCACTTCAAAAAGTAACAATAACTATTATTAATAACAAAAATTCATGTAGGAATACGTAGGTTATGACAATTATTAATTGGTTGCATGCTACGCTCGTTCGTGCGTCTAATAGTCTTGAGCTGCTAAAGCTCATTTTCTTGTGACACAATATAGTTACTATAAATGAAACTATTAATTCCGCTTTATGAGTAAATCTAATTAGAAATTATGTATTTAATAGATTATCCGCATGCGCGTGTTAAGTTACTTTCAGCTCCTGTGTGGAAAGTATTTCACACGTTTGTTGATATAAGCCACTTTCCCTGAGACTGCGATATACGTTACTTTCCTATGTAGTCGTAGGAAAAATTTTGTTAGATTAGGTTGACCCTATGCCACTCCTATAGCCAATCAGCCTAAACCTTTCATTTAGTTTTTTGCCTGATGCCTCTCATCGCCTAGTACAAGAAACCTCACATTAGCCAGGCGGTCGCACTGGCCTAGGATGTGCTCTACAGTTTCCTCCACTAGGTGACAGAATCTGCATATAGTGCATATGGCTCCACATTAACTTTGCGTTCCTATTAAACTTGCATACCTACTATACTCGATTTGAAATTGGTTGATAGTAATAAATCATTTTTAGCAGCCGATTCCATAGGCGCACCTACCTGACGTGCCGGTTTGAACCCTATTTACTTATCCGAATAATTTAGTAATCATTATTGTCATAACAGGTAAAAATAATTATGCCGAGAATTCCGGGAACAATTATACACAATGTTACTTCAGGTTGTTACGAAAAATTAGGTAGGTAGGTAGGTAGGTACTTATTGGTATAAAACTGTGAGTCATTTTAAGAGCGAACAAACCTAATGCGAGTATTCTAGGACACACATTTGGGTAATTTTTGAAAATGGAGAGTCTTTCAGGATTTATTCCAGTTAAGCGAGCTGCGAAATCAGCGCTAAGCATTAGTGAAAAGATTATTGTGCTTAATGTATTTAATGCACTTAGATATCAAAAAAGTGCAATAAGTATCGATTCTACAGTGGAACTTTGTTCAAAGATGACAGGTATTGGAAAAGCAACCATCTACAGGCTGATGCGGGAAGAAAAGACAGGAACCGTGACGCCACCAAAACCATCTCCAGGAAGGCGAACAATACCGATCGATGAGGACATTCATTCTATTTCAATAAGGAGATCCCTACTTTGGATAGAGTTTTAGGGGCAGTAAAAGAAGACTTTCCTGCAATCAAGAGAGATAAACTATGGAAAGTTCTAAGAGAAATGAATTTTAGATGGGAAAAACATAGTCGGAAGTCTCATTTGCTCGAAAAAGATGAAATAGTGTGTTGGAGACGTAATTATTTGAGAAAAATAAGACAATTTCGCAATGAAAACAAAACAATTTTCTATTTGGACGAAACATGGCTGAACGAAGGCTACACAGTTGGAAAAATATGGACAGACAAAAATGTGACTTCTCACCGGCAAGCATTTTTAGACGGTCTATCAACAGGAATAAATCCGCCCTCTGGAAAAGGAAAACGATTAATTATAACTCACATCGGTAGCTCCAATGGCTTTTTAGAAGGTGGACTATTATCATTTCAATCAGTTCGTACAGGCGATTACCACGAGGAAATGAATGCTGATGTTTTTGAGGAGTATTTCGAACAAATGATAGAGCTGATTCCACCTGGCTCCGTCATTGTGTTAGATAACGCTCCGTATCACTCCAGAAGATTGGAGAAGATGCCTACAACTGCTTGGCGAAAAGCAAAAATTATCGAGTGGCTTGTGGAGAAACAAATACAATTTGAGGACAATATGGTTAAAAAGGAGTTGCTATCAATTGTAAACACCCATAAACATCGGTTTCAAAAATATGTTGTTGACGAAATGGCCAAAAAACAAAATATAATAGTGCTTCGGCTCCCCCCCTACCATTGCGAATTAAATCCGATCGAACTGGTATGGGCTCATGTGAAAGGTTATGTGGCTAGAAAAAATACCACTTATAAAATGAGTGATGTTCAAAAACTCTTTGAAGAAGCGCTTCAAGAAGTCAACGCGGGGAAGTGGCAAAGATGTATAGAGCATGTAATAAAGGAGGAGGAAAAAATGTGGCAATTGGATAGTTTACTGGAGAAAACGGTCGAACCACTTATTATCAATTTAGGGGAAGAAGACAGTCCCTCAGATATTTCATTTTCTGATGATGATTAATTTAAAGCGAAGAAATGTAATGACTTACTATAAATTTTATAGAATTTCAAATAGAAACATTTTTCCAAATTTACTTGTTTATTGGTTGCTTTATTGTTATTAGTATTATATTTATTCAAATACAAGGGTAACAAATTATGCCACACATCCGAATGTTCACTAAATTATATAATTATTGTGTTTAATATAAACTTAAACCCACCCGAAAGAACGTGCATGAGTGCAAAACATCACAGGTAGAATCCTACCGCTTATTGTCTAGGTCTATACTTTCAATGTATATACTATTTAAAACTTGGCAATTTAGGTGGACCACTTTGTATACGTGTTTGACGGATTTTAATGATTTATTACTATCAACCAATTTCAAATCGAGTATAGGCTTTGATAGTTTTCCCATCTTTGTCATACATTTTAGCGAAAATCATGTAATGAATTAATGTTGCCATTTTTATTGTCGATTCGGAGATGCCTCAAAAGGATTCCGTTCCAATGAGTGACAATGATGTGCCTTGTCTGGACATTCCATCCGACTTATCGTTGTCCTCATGCTGCTCGAGCTCTGGTACACAGGCTACCGTGAACTTGTAACCGTCTCCAAGTGCGTATATGTATTAAGCAGCTTGGGTTTCTGTGAAGATAGCAACTTAACGGTATGTTATTTCCTGTCTATTAATTTCAATCTATCTGCCTGTATGAGTATACCTTTCTTCCAGTCTTCCCTACCTGGTGTGGTTTGGCTTATTGGACTGGGTTTACAAGTGACATTTAATTCCAAACCTGACCTGACCACCAAAAATTATTATTTAGTATGCATTCGATTGTAAATGGCATATCAAAAAATGTTTAACGGGAAGACGAGCTGTCCTGGCTTCGCCTTGAACAAAAATGTGTAAGTACACTCCAACCGGTATCTCGTGAAATGAGGTGACGATGCGCCGTAGCAAATCTGAAAGTGGGGATCCAGCAAAGCCAATCGTGCGGTAGACGTTATGCAGCTATGCAGCCGAATACGTTCTGTCTCTGCGTACTGGAAGCTCCGCCTTGTCACGAGATACCAGTTTACCTGTACCTATTGGTGAGAGTGACTTTTATGGTCCCCCTAAAATACAGGCTTTGTGCGCTAGTTAACATACTTATAATTCCCACTTTTAGTATCTTTGTTCACGACACTACTGGTTAGTGATTTTTTTAATAAAGTTTCTGTTAAACAAAAAAAAATATATCAAATTTTCATCTCTGCTAACAGTTTTAATTCCAGATTTCAGCTCCTTCGGGAACAACAAAATAAATCACCCCTGTTTTATCTAATGACCAAGAGGGTAAAAGTAATTTTCTCGTCGCATTACGATTGCAAACAAATCTTCAATCTCTAATATTTCATTACATTTCGACGTTGCCAAGTAAATCGATTTATTAGTAATATGATGAAATCGTTAAAAAACACCAAAATAAACATCCCAACACTATATTTTAAAAATGCTTTTTTTATTCTGAATAATTAGCCTGTTTCCTCTAAAGATTTAAAAATAATCCGCTAGAGACCGCACTAGTGGGGGGTATAAACGCCCAATAAGAATTCTTACTTTTTTGAGGTTTTTAAAAATGCATTTTTTACTATTATAATTACAGAAAGTAAGAATTATGCTGTCAAATGGAAATCAAAACATATGTACCCTCCGCTAGTGCGGCCTCTAGTGCATTATTTTTAAATCTTTAGAGGAAACAGGCTAGTTCAAAGAAGCCTTTTCTGAAATTCAAAACATTTTCTAAAATAATTAAAATTATACTTCAGAATTCCAATACTCTAAGTATTTGTTATTAGGTAGAGTCCGTTTCAATAAGGAAGAAGCCACCTGAAGTTGCAGTCGATGCGCGACCTTGATGTCAAAACCAGCGCCATATTTAAAAATTGATATTTTAATCTAAATCAGTAGAGTAACGTTTTCACATTTTGTAGGGTAACACAAAATTAGAAGTATTAGAACCATATAAATAACTGCTAAGTGCAGCAGACTATATGAATCATTAGCAGAATTCAATTATTTTTGAACTAATGTATACTCTTCCACAATCTGAATGCCATGAGTAATATATTGGATTACTATACTTTCTTATTTGACTTACCGATGATTTTGTAAAGGAATTTGGATTCCATGTTCAGCTTCAGACTCCATAAAAGTTGCAACGTTTTTAAGAATCTGTCGGCCTTCACTGTGGATAACTTTTCTTTTAACACCAACCAGTTTTGTAGGAGGCATGGTTTTAGATTAAATAAAACACACAGCACTCACAAATAAACTAGCAGAACGTCTTAAAATATTCAAAAATGAAAAATATTCGACAGTAAATGATTGTTTCAAACACAACCTCAAATGTCAACAATTTAATTGCTGTCGGCATGAAACATCGCTTGTAACGCCAATGGCATGGAACGATCGCTCGACAGATTTTGACTTATGCGCAGGTCGGTACGCCAACTTCAGGTGGCTTCTTCATTATTGAAACGGACTCTAGTTTCCTTCTAGTATGACGTAACTATTAAAACTTATAAACACAACATACAACAAAACGGAAAAAATAATCATAAAATGCAATAGTAAAAATAGTTTCCGCACGGCGTGTCTATGTATGTATGAAGGGGTGACATTCATTGAGACCTAAAAGATCTATTGTGCCCCCTTACTTCTACTTAGTTCCTGAGGAACGTCTCAGAGACTAGTAGCTCCTTTAGTCCTATTTCCCTGAAAACTTTTAGGATATCTGCAGGGTTCAACTTAGGTAAATGTCCCTCTTCTATCCAATAATCTCCTAGGTATTGTGCCCTAGGATTCTGAATTGCTGTGCAATTCGCAAGTATGTGGATGGAGGTTTCTTCTTCCATGCCACAGAATCTGCATTCTTCTTCCTCTACTATTTTGAGATTTTTCAAGTGCCCATTCAGGCGACATTGTCCCGTTAGCATCCCGGTTAAAACTCTTAGTGCAGTTTTACTTTGACTTATGCTCGGCGTGCGGAAAAATAGAACTATCTGAACTACAATGCGTTTTTTTCAGCAAGTCGGAAAATAGCATTTTACAATGATCAGCCAGGAAATGACGTCAGAGTTCTGTAAAATTGAGTACCTACTTGAAATAGGATTTATTTACCTATTTATATTATTCTATAATAATATGCAATTTGAAAAAGACAAAGTTGAAGCCAATCAATGGATGATCAAAATATAGGTACCAGATGCAATAGCTTTGTTGGTTTAAAAAAATCTTGTACCTAACATGTCCCGAAAGAGTTTTTACTGAACTCGCGCCTCTTCCTGAAATTTGTCCTCTCGTCCTTGTTACTAAAAGAACACTTTCGGTACTTGTTACGTGAACTAAGTACTATTTTTTTTTTATTTAAATTTGTATGTGTTTGGTAAAATGGCAACGCTGATACATCGATTCTTATCTCCGATTCAGTACCAACACAAAAACAATATTTCCACCCTTATACGTAATTCGATGCCACAATTTTCTGTCGGGATTAAGTCCTGCTGTTATATTTACCAGTTTCACTCAACAGGGATTATATATTCGAAGTATATGAGTATGAGATATGTCAACAGCGGCTAGGTAGGATGAAAAAATTGAGAAATTAAACGATTGAAAAATAAATTTATATATATATATTAGGGTGGCCCAAAAAAACAAAATATTTTTTTTTCGAGTTTCGCGTGAAAATATGTTAGTTTACTATGTTTTAAGAGCCTACACCAAAGGACAGGTCAAAAAAAAAATTTTAAAAGGTCGCTCCGAATTTTTTAAAAATTCCAAAATCGCCCAAAATTGGATTTTTTTTTTGTTTTAATTTTTTTTTCTCGTCATGTCATCTTTTTTAGTGTAAAATAATATAAGGATTCTGAAATTTTCAGTAAAAATTTTATTATCTAAAGGTCGATAATATTCATGTTTAGAGGTAGCTCAAAAAGATATAAAGTATTTACCTTGAAAATTTATAAAAATTCGGAGCGACCTTTAGATAATAAAATTTTTACTTGAAAATTTCAGAATCCTTATATTATTTTACACTAAAAAAGATGACATGACGAAAAAAAAACTTAAAACCAAAAAAAATCCAATTTTCGGCGATTTTGGAATTTTTTAAAAATTCGGAGCGACCTTTTAAAAATTTTTTTTGACCTGTCCTTTGGTGGAGGCTCTTAAAACATAGTCAACTAACATATTTTCACGCGAGACTCGAAAAGAAAAATTATTTTGTTGTTTTGGGCCACCCTAATATATATAGTGAAATTCCCTTCTACCTTTCGGTGTAGGGAGATTTCTTAAAATTTTACGTTCCATCAACAAAAGTTTTCTATTCTTTTTTATTTTTTGCTACTTCTATAATTGTGTTCCCTCTTTCTTTTGATATTTTGGCTATATTGCTATCCCAGGATTCTTTTGGTCTACTTCTGTCTTTTTTAAGAATCACCTTTGCTTCCCATACATTTTTAACTAGTCTAGTATCCTCCATTCGCTGTAGATGTTCCCCCAAGGTCAGATGTTTTTCTTCTACATAATCTATTATAGCATGGATTTTATTTCTAGCTCCTCTCTTATGTCTACATTCCTTATTCTGTCTCGTTTTGTTATTCCTTTCACAAAATAAATTTAAAAAAGATCATTCCAAGCTAGATGTCGACAGTTGCAGTGTGCACATTCATATCAGATTCACCTCAAAAAGCATTTTTTTTTCTTTTCTTTTTTCTCGCCCAGTTCAATATTGACAAAGGATATATAATGCAAAGTAGTATCATAATGTCTGATAGTCAAACAGCCATTAAAGCGCTGAGTTCTTGTGTAATCAGTTCCAAAATGGTGTGGGAATGCCTAGGCAAACTTAATGAACTAGGCGAGAACAATATAGTCACCTTACTGTGGATTCCAGGACACACTGGAATAGAAGGAAACGAAATAGCAGATGAACTAGCGAAGAGGGCGACTGAAATACCCTTTTGGGGGCCGGAACCCTTTTGGGGAATCAGTTCCACTGTAATGTTGGAAGAAATAGGTAAAGCCGAAGAAAAGAGAAGATCTGACCATAGGGAATATCTAGTAGGGCCATCTAAGCTTCTTCAGGGTGACTACAACCTGTTGAGATCAAATGAATGCATAAGTCAAAGTAAAACTGCACTAAGAGTTTTAACAGGAATCCTAACGGGACATTGTTGCCTGAATAGGTATCTTAAAATGCTCAAAATAGTGGAGGAAGAAGGTTGTGGATTTTGTGGTATGAAAGAAGAAACCTTCATCCACATACTTGCGAACTACACAACAATTCAGAATCCTAGGGCACAGTACCTGGGAGACTACTAAGAGGGACAGTTACCTAAGTTGAAGCCTGCAGATATCCTAAAATTCCTCCGGGAAATATGACTAAAGGAGCTACTAGTCTCTGAGACCCTCCTCAGAAACTAAGTAGAAGTAAGGGGGCACAATAGATCTTTTAGGTCTCAGTGAATGTTACCCCAAAATACATACATACATAGGTACATACATACATAGATAATGCTTTTGTTGAATCTTTCCAAGATCTGCCGAACTGTTTATAACATTGTTTAATAATTTCAGCAAAAACCTTTTTACGTAGACTGTAGTATATAAAATACGTATATATAATGGTGCCAACACATTGGGGATATTCTTGAAAATATAGGGTGATTCATTAAGGATGGCGACCGGACGTATCTCGGCAACCGTATGTCCTAGAATTTGGGGAAAAACATTCTTATAAGAAAACCGGCCCTAAAAAAAGGTTTTTGACTCCATAGTTTTACACTAGGTGGCGCAATCTATCACTTACAAAACATAATTGGACATAACTGTAACCAGCTTAAAAAAGGCAAATAAGATTATATCACATAACATATTATTATTAGAAAAAACTAATTATATCTTTAACTCCACTAAGGTCAGTTGTCTGACCGGAGTTTAAATATAAATATATATATATAAGATTAGAGAGTTATTGAAGATCTAGGTACTAAAGGCTGCTTTTATTAAAAGTCATTGAAAGTAACAAAAATACATTTTATTATGAGATTTATGTTTTATGCTGCTTATTTATGTGGATCTATTATCTATTGTAGATAATATTAATTTATATTATGGAAGAACAATTATTAGGAATAGCAGCAATAGGGAGCGAATGATGAAGAGATAGAGATGTTGATTTTGTGTTGGCAAATACTTTTGACTGTAAAATCTTTTTTAGTGAGCACAAACATAGGTACTTTGTACTATTGTTGATTTGTTTGATTTATTTTATTTGTTGATATCATCCCATGTATGTTTGCCATTTTTAAATGGATTCTGGGAAACCACTTCTCCTAGCATAGTAATATCATCCTCATAGGTGAAACGAAGACGGTTTTTCAACGGTTTTGATGATAGTTTCATAATTATATAAAAAATATAGCAAATCCAACGAAAAATTGTGCAATTTAAAATATTTCACTCGACAAAACAGTTATTTTCTGTCACATATTAACAAAAGTATATCAAACTTGTCAAAATTAAAAAGCTTTAACTAAAATTTTCCTTTCCTGTATTTAATTTAAATATAGGATATCCTTTATTTCCATAAAAACATTTAAGACAAACTTAGGAAATGCGCATGCGTATATGTCAAAATAGAGGAATCTTTTAATAAAGGAAATCCCAAAAGACGTTTCAATAACTCTCTATTATGTATAAAAATTATAAAAATATAATAGGTTTGTTCGTAATCGATTGGAGATTTATCAAACCCTTACATTCCGTTTGTGATTCGTTGTGAATCAATTGTCAATTTTTGTTCTACGAACGGCTGGAAAAATTTGACAGTAGAGAGCATGACGCGTTACATTTAAACATTAATATCTACTCCTATTCATCTGATTGAATAGCTCTAAATTGTATTATGGTAAACATTCAAGGTATGTTTGTACTTTTCAAACCTAAACTATATTTTAGAAGTGGTTTGCTATTTTGTTGTTTTTTTCACAATAAAAGAAAATTATTCAAAACCAAAAGATCTGAGTTCAAAACCAAATACTAAAAATATGTCACTACACTTGTCACTTTCAACAGCATCACAATGCGCATCCTTCTAACTGAAAATTTGATCCCGGTCAGCAAATTATCCTGATAGTTGGCAACTGGTCCGAAACTGCAAATTTCTTTCTTCGAACAAACTATTTTTTTCTACAAACGCCAAAAAATGACATGGTTTGCGAAGTGACACTTTTTTTCGGATTCTTGCGTTACCATGACACCGTGCGCCGTGCACTAGGGTGCGAAGTATTTCGCACCCTGTATGTAAATTAATAAGACTTTTGTATTTCAATCTTTGAAAAAATGAAGCAAAACTCCAAATTATTATTTATTTTTAAATGAATAACAAATACTTTTAAAATTATGATAGAATTTTACAATAACTTTAGTTATTATTTACAATATTAACATTAATCGTACAACCAGTACATGAACCGATATTTATTCCTAAACCAGATAATTCAGGTTCAGCTCGGGATATTGGGGTTTTGGGGGTTGAAACACTACTAATTTTTGAGGTAGAGGTGATACCATGTGATTTCATAATCTAAAATCTTATTTGATATTTGAATCTTATTATTGATAGAATCTTCGTTTGTAGAAAAAATATTGTTTGCAACTCGATCACCAAAGTAGCATTTCGCGCACTATAGTCTATTTCTTAATGTCTGACAGCACGCGAAAAGGTCACAGATGGTAGTCAGGTAGTAAACCATAAGCGTCACCCTTCATCTAAGGAATTTATTTACTATTTAATTTTATACCCGATCTGATATATAAAGGTAATATAAATTTAAATTCGGTTAGCTAAAACAACTAACTGACCTTCATACATTTGTAGAGTACATACAGTTAAAACAATAAATTATTTTTGAAATAATCTTATAACGCAACTATTCTGACTGAATATTTCATTAATTATCTTGAGAATTTGGCGCAGGTCAATTCTTGGGAGACATATCAACAAACCATATATCAAC
The DNA here is from genome assembly GCA_949126875.1 of Lochmaea capreae. Taxonomy (NCBI): domain Eukaryota; kingdom Metazoa; phylum Arthropoda; class Insecta; order Coleoptera; family Chrysomelidae; genus Lochmaea; species Lochmaea capreae. The sequence goes on from OX421403.1 coordinate 14,333,134, forward strand.
TCATTCTCCAGATAATTACTTTCTGATTTTCGAAATGTTGATAATAACATTTCCAAGGAACATTACAATAGGGTCCTACTAGGGATTGTCCTAATGACTACTTAGAAATTTTGCAGGTATATACGGTGAAACTTGGTCTCGCCCAAATTTGTATAATTTGTTTTGCTTAGAGTCGCTTACGTTCCATAAGTGTTGTGAAACATATCTTCAAGTTTTACCCCAGTAAAGTGTAAGAGCTTGCTTAGCTTACAAACGAAGACTGTAGTGTTAAATGTGCATGATGCTGTTGTACATCAAATGCCGGCTGCTACTGTTAGGAATATAGTTTCGACATGTTCCAATATGACAGGAGCTAGTGAATCTACTATTTACAGGCTTCTAAGAGAGAGGAAAAATGGAAATATATCTCCACCTAAAAAGTCAACTGGAAGAAAACGACTTGACCTTGATGAACATATGGAAAATACAATAAGACGAAAAGTACATGGATTATAATTTAAAAAAGAGATCCCAACGAGGACGAGAATTTGCCTGACATAGGGCGAAAAACTGTGGAAAATATTACACAAATTAAATTTTACTTGAGAGAAGCAAACTCGCAAATCGCAAATCAGTGCTAATCGACAACGAAGAAATAATATGTTGGAGACGCCAGTATTTACGAGATATCCGAAAATACAAACAGGAGGGAAGACAAATCTATTATCTAGATGAGACATGGCTCAATGAAGGACATTCAGTAAAAAAAATTTGACAGGACAAAAGTATTCAAACCAGTCGTCAAGCTTTCATAGAAGGTTTATTTACTGGACTGGAAACTCCTATCGGTAAAGGTCGCCGACTAAGAATAACGCATATTGGATCCAATCAAGGGTTCGTTGAAGGTGGTTTACTGGAGTTTCGGTCAACATCAACCAAAGACTATCATGAAGAAATGACTACAGATGTTTTTGAAGAGTATTTTACACAAATGGTCGAATTAATTCCAAATAATGCTGTAATCGTTATGGACAATGCCACTTATTAACAGAAAATCTTCCATCTACCTCTTGGAGAAAAGCTGATATTAGAAACTGGTCAATCGTAAAAGATATACCATTTGAAGATGATATGTTTAAAAAAAGAACTTTTAAAGGTTGCTTCAGATCACAAGCTACAATTTAAAAAGTTTGTTATTGATGAAATAGCCAAGAATCGTGGGATAACAGTGCTTCGTTTGCCGCCATACCATTGTGAATTAAATGCGATAAAGTTAATATGGGCCCAAATGAAAGGTTATGTAGCTAGACATAATAAAACATTTAAAATGAAAGATGTTCGTGAACTCATGAAGTACTTATTGACAACAATAACTGAAGAGAACTGGGGAGATGCTGTGAATCATGTAATTCAAGAGGAAGAGAAAATGTGGGTTTTAGATATAGAACATAGATCATAGAACAAACTATAGAACCGATAGTGATCTCTCTCGACGAGTCTTCGGATGATTCTTGTATGGCCAGCGAAGAGGATGATATTATAGATTGAATTTTATATTTCCTATAAATGGTATATTTACTTTACTTAATATACATTAATTCATTGTCAATAAATTTGAATTATGAAAATTAAACTATATTTTCTTTAATTAATTTAATTTAATAAAAATGAAAATGTAACTTGTTAATAGGCCTAAACGAATGAATTTTATTTCAACAGTAAAATGAGCTAATATCGTAATCTCCGCCACTGCCGCAATGTTTATCGTTTAGCTGGCATTGTTCAGTTTTATTACCATATTGTATTTTGAGCTGAAACAGGGATGTACAATAACCAATACAGGCACCTACTTGTTTTGCATTAGAATTTTAGTATTTACTTGTAAAATTCTTAGGATCACTCTGTAAGAGATAATTTTCTATTTGAATATTTAATGAGGCTACTGTGCTGTCAGACATTAAGAAATAGACTATAGATACAAAAATAACTATTAAATCACCATCTACGAACGCTCTTTTTTTAATGAGTGTAATGCATCTGACGGTTTCTGATAGTTTCTGATTGTTCTACGAACAAACCTAATATACAAGTAACTTTTAAGAAAAGTTTCTATTCACGACAACCCCAAACCTTTACAATCGTACAAACCATCTTTGTGACGTAAATTTGTTTGTATAAACGTATTAAACTTGACGTAACAGGTAGGTAGGTATATAACCAAAAACAAAATTTTATTACGAAAGTTTCTAGTCGAGGTAGCAATAAATTAAATTAACTACATTTAAAAAAATATATATCCATCGATAACGAAATTCCTAGAAAAGGTATGTTATATATATAATGAGATAGCCTCTCTTATTTCACTGACAGATTCCTCATGCTATCTTGTCCGCACGACCGTCCAATCTTTTACCTTATAACTAAGAGGACTGCCACCTTGACAGCTAGTTTATGTGGACTTGTTTCGATAAGAATTTTGAGATAACACTCGATGTTTCAACGGCAAATCCCATTGTTTTATTTTTTATTTTTGGGACGCCAAAAAGTGCCTTGTGATCCAATGTCGTTCTACAAATTATAAAAGTCGACAGACGAAATGTTTTTTTTTTGAGGTAAAATTAGGTACGTCTTTACCGGTATATTTATACAATTCACAATGATGATCAAATAAGGCGCATGTCCTCGGGAACAACAGTTGATTCGTAGTGGTAAACAGATCGATATAAATTGTAATCAAGCGGCTTTGCAACTCCTCCCATAAAAGAAGCGGCCATTTTCTAATAATTGTTATATACATTGCTTGAGTGTAATAATTTTCACTTTATAAAACGCGCAACTTAGCGGAACTAAATAAGTCAATGAATTAATTTCATATAAAAGTATGCGATAAAGAATTTCTAATCAAAACATTTTAAAAATTTCCAAGGAAATTTTTTAAAAAAATGCTAATTTTTATCAATTTTTAACGCTTAATTTTATCTTTACAACTCAATATCTCAAAAAAACCAGAGAATGTGACTGTTAGATATGATTCACTAGCAACCGATGTTCATGAGTGTAGAGTGTACCTAATTACTTATAGAAGCTATTAAAGTATACTTATTTAACAATATTTTGTAACTGGTCAAGTTTTTGAAATTCCTTATTGTACAGTAAACAATAACAGATCCGTAGTCGGTAAAATTTAGATACTAAAACATAGCAAAAATAAGTAATAGAATACTTAATTCAATAGATTAAAAAGTCTTAAATATTATTTTACCAGCCAAATATTTCAGTTGTAAAATAATCATACTATTAGGCATCGAATTAACGCCTGCTACGTGCTGTGGATTTTTCTATTGGATCAAATGTTAAGTTAAAACGAAATATCTTGGAATGGACTTTACATTTCACTATCTGTATCTGTAGAGTAGGGAGGGTGAGTTAGGCCCACAGCACTTATGCCACATGTGACCCATTGTACATCCTCCCGAGGAGTTGTCTTCCTAGGTCATCGTCCATCCTGTCCTTTCCTGTCACTAGGAGACATCTCCTTTATATCGGCAGGTGTAGGCCGAGACTCACCGAACACACACTCTCTTATTGACGATAACTCCGGCACATCTTCCTGTTCACACATCCTGCATAGAGGTGTGTCCACTAGCCACATTGTATGGAGGTGTTTCCTTAATTGTTGTGGTCAGTCAGAAATCCTATACTATTTTTCCTGGTCATCGCCAAATATTTTTTCGACTCTAGCTTCCCAGGGTGATCCTGGCAAGACTGCATCCCTTGGTTTCATCCCATCTCTTTGGAGATTGAGCATGGGTGTAACTTTTAGCTAGTTCCGCAATTGTCGAATTCGTCAGGCCGTAGGTGTCGCCGGGTCCAAGAATTCATAGTCCATCCGCTTCCCTGGCTAAAGAGTCAGCAATGCGGTTACCTTTGCTCCTGTCGTGCCCCTTAACCCACCTCAGGATAATATTGTTATCTACCAAGGCGTTAGCTAAATCTCGATGGTATTCTAATACTCCAGCTTCCCAGGGTGATCCTGGCAAGACTGCATCCCTTGGTTTCATCCCATCTCTTTGGAGATTGAGCATGGGTGTAACTTTTAGCTAGTTCCGCAATTGTCGAATTCGTCAGGCCGTAGGTGTCGCCGGGTCCAAGAATTCTTAGTCCATCCGCTTCCCTGGCTAAATAGTCAGCAATGCGGTTACCTTTGCTCCTGTCGTGCCCCTTAACCCACCTCAGGATAATATTGTTATCTACCGAGGCGTTAGCTAAATTTCGATGGTATTCTAATACTAGCCCAGATGTAACACGTTGTCTGTTCAAACTTAGTAGAGCTTGTCAGCTATCAGTGCAGATTATTACATTTCACTATTCGATATACCTTTTAAAGTTTTCGTTGACTCTGAATACATTTTTCTTATTATTTCCTTGATATAAGAACACTGTAGTTCGCAGTACCTAGAAGCTTGAATTTTTTGTGACCAAGAGCAGATTACTAGGTATATAGCAAAGAAAAACCAATTTTATTTTCCCAAATTATATCCACTTATGTTCTAGCACCCAAATTAAAGGAGATTAAAACATATTTTGCAGTGACAATTCTAAAATATTTTGAAATACAGGCTGATGATTTTAAATGGAACCGGAATTGCAATTTTGGAAACCGTACTAGCTACGAAATAGGTTATATAGGTACCAAAACATGCCCGAAATATGTGTTATTTTCATTAGTAATACCCCTAGGGTCTTGATAATACCGAGATAATTATGTCATAGAGATTGCTGAAAGCGTGTTGCTTGATAATAGCCCAAAGCCGCAGGCCTTGGGCTATTCTCCTTGAGCAACACGCTTGATTTATCAAGGCCTGAGAAGTATTCGATAAGATCATTTTTTACTTTGTAGATAATATATCAAAAAATTGATTGTCAATCTAACGTTTAATAATTTTCAATACAAAATTTATTAGTTTTAATCAAACAAATATTATTCATTTTTATTTAAAACTACAGTTGTGAAAAGTACAATTGGTAAATGTTAAATTGAAAGAAGAGTTTGCTGAACCAGTTGTCAGTTTGACGTTTAATTAATTTTTAATAAAAAAAAACACCAAATTGAAAACACCACATGTAGGGTATTATCGCTGTAATCCAGAAGTGATTGTATGAAATTTGACACATGACTTAAAATTAAGTAATTTGATTGGTTACTATATTTAATAGAAACTTATCATATATAATACCACGAGAGTGAAAATTTTGTCGGCAAAATTTTTCGAATGTCATGAAAGTTTGTTGCTCGGCAAAACTACGAGCCGTCAGGCGAGTGGTATTGTATTAAATGCCATGAGCAAAATTACCTAAAAGCAACAAACTTGAATACAAGAGAAAAATTTTACCTTACAAAATTTTTAATTGAGTGGTATTCGACATGACTATTTCACGAGAGAAAAACTAAAAAATCAGAATTTTATACACATAGATTTGATATATTAAACGTCAAAAAATTGCCGCGACAAGACAAAAAATTGCCAGTTCAAAACCTTCAAATTTTGTCAGTTATCAATTTACTCTAGTGAAATAGTCAGTAGTAATACCACAAGAGAGAGAATAAATTGAAAATAATTCGGCAGATTTTAGAAAACTTGTTGCCAGGCAATAGACACGAGAGCCCAAAGGGCTCGAGTGGTTATTGCCAAAAGGCAACAAGTTTGAGAAAATGCCTGGAGAATTATTATCTAATTTATCGAACTCTCGTGTGGTATTCGATAGATTGTTTTTTGACGTTACAATCAAAGTAACTTTTTTACGAATTTCTTGAAAATTTATGACAGACGCGTCAGATGAAGAAAATAAGTGGTTGTCATTCAATAAAAACAATGTACATTGAGTAATTCTCCCTGGAATAATGCAAGTAGATTATTCCCACTATAATAATGTTTTGATCGGCTAGAATGTATATAAATTACTGAAATTGTAAATTTCTATTGGTTTCGAGAAACGTCAAAAAATAATCATAGTTATACGACTACAGTCACTAGTGCCAGTACAACTTGAAGAGTTAATTTTATTTTGTACTTTAAACTAATGGAATATAACGGGTTTCTGTTTTAACTTTCTGTCGATATCCTCTGCAAAACTGTCATCAATTATTTGTAGATTTACACTACCACAACAACAACATTATCTTACGTAAGCGTGCCTATAAGTCGAAAGACTTTCAGTCTGAAGGTGTAAACTATGTTGTTTCGAATATCACTAACCGCTCTAGATTTCTCAACTAGGTTCTCCCTTTGCCTTTAGCACTAAATAGTTTTACTAATTTCGCTTCGCTTGTTTCAGATTTTAAAATATTGCGACCATCTTCATGGAAAATGGTACTTCTCAGAAGTGAGAGCTATATTCTCAAGAAGATATTTGCTACAGAACAATGCAATCGAAATATTTTTGGCAAGTAGAAGTAAGTATCAATATGGCACAAAAAAGTACCTAGTAGTAATAGTTTTAATAATTGTGGTTATATTTTTCTGTTTTCATACATTTTTTGGGAAGTATTAGATTTTCAAAGTCAATTAACTTAGGAAAATAATTTTGAAGAAATGGACCTTTTTGAAACAGTTTTAATTAACGCTTTGTATTCATTGGATACCTATTAGACTGGTAGTCCTTGACACATGTAGACTTCATTATTTCGTATGGTGGCCGTTTTCACCATCGAGTTCCATGTGAAAAACAAGTAGAATAAGACCAAAGACCCAAGCAGGATAATCGATTCGATTGATGTTTAAATCAATAGATCAAAAACAATTTCGTGTTTTAATTTTATACTGCTTTTAGATGGGAAAAAATACCGTTCAAGCAAAGCAATGGCAAAAAGTGTTATGGGGACTCCGCTCCTTTATAAACAACAATAAACCGATGGTTTACCGACTTCAAACGTGGTCGTAGAGACACCGATGATGCGGAACGCAGTGGACGTTCAAATAAGGCGATAACACCAGAAAAGATCAAAACAATCCACAAAATCGTTTTGAATGATCGAAAAGTGAAGTTGCTTGAGTTAGCTGACATCGTAAAGATATCAAAAGAACGTGTTGGCTCTATATTGCATGAGCAATTTACTATGAGAAAGCTCTGTTTAAAGTGGGTGTCGCGTTTGCTCACTGTTGACCAAAAACAAGAACGTGTTGAAGCTTCTGAGTAGTGTTTGACCATGTTTAAACGTAACAAACCAGAATTTTTGCAGCGATATGTGACAATGGATGAAACATGGATCCATCACTTTCACTCCGGAATCAAAACGATGTAATCTGAGTGAACAGCAACTGGAGAACCTCGTCCAAAGCGCCCGAAAGCACAACTATCATCTGGAAAGGTTATGGCATCGGTATTTTGGGATCATTAACTGTGAATATTATATAGCGCCTGAAAGCCGAAATTGCAAGGAAACATCCGCATATGGCAAAGAAAAAAAATTGTTTCATCAAGACAACGCACCGTATCACAAGTCAATCAAAACAATGGCAAAACTACATGATATGAACTTCGAATAGCTCCCACATCCACCGTATTAGTCAGATCCAGTTAATTGTTCTAATTTCGTGAAAATTCTGAGATTTTCAATATCTACTGTAGAGTCGATAATTCAGCTTGTGTTCTTGGAGAATTGCTTTATTCTACTTGTTTTCACATGAAACTCGATGGTGAAAACGACATCCCTACGAAATAATGAAGCCTATATGTGTCATTGGCCACCGGTCTATAAGTAATTATGTGAAATGACAAAAATATATTTATCGTTTGTTTTTTAATTTCACAGCTTCGATAATGTTCGCTTTTCCGGATCAAACTACTGTAAAGAAAATCATTAAAGCACTTCCCAGAGTGGGTGTTGGTATCAAATACGGTATTCCGCAGACTAGAAGAGCCAGCATGATGTCCGCTAGACAACTAATGAGGAATTCAAATATGACTCAAAAATGGCAGAGAAGAGAAATATCAAATTTCGAATATTTAATGTTCTTAAACACAATTGCCGGTAAGTATATTTCTGAGGTTATTTTGTTTGTATAGTAATTAATAAATGTAGAAAATTCTTCGATATAAATCATTGATTGGCGCAGAGTAGGTAGTCATGAGATTGCTGGCAGAACTGGAAATAAATATAAATGAACACCTATCAAAAATTTCATCGTACGCCTATGAGGGAAGTGAATTTTTAGAAATAAATTAATACCTTATGAAAATTATATCATAAATGCCCGTGGTAGATGGAAATTTCTGCAAATTAATGAATCCCTTTAAAATATTTTGTCGTGCGCCCATGGTAGATGGAAATTTTTGTGAATGAATCAATTCCTTTCAAAAACTTTATCGTACGCCCATGGTAAACGGAAGTGTCTACATATAAACTAGCTTCTTATGAAAATATTATCGTACGCCCATGGTAGGTGGAAATTTTTGTAAATGCATCAATTCCTTTCAAAAACTTTATCGTACGTCCATGGTAAACGGGAGTGTCCACAAATAAATTAACTTATGAAAATATTATCGTACGCCCATGGTAGATGGAAATTTTTGCAAATGAATCAATTCCGTTTGAAAACTTTATCGTACACCCATGAATTTTTTCGCAAATAAAACAATCCCTTTTCAAAATTTCATCTTACGCCCATGGTAGATGACAATTTTTCCAATAAAATCAATTGCTTTAAAAACGTTATCGTATACCCCTGGTATGTGAAATTTTTTGCAAATAAATCTATTCCTTTGAAAAAATTTAATTTTACGGCCATGGTAGATGGACATTTTTCCAAAAAAATCAATTGTTTTTTACCTAATAGTATTCATGGTAGATGGAATGTTTTGCAAACAAATCGATCCTTTTTGAAAATTCTATCGTAAGCCCATGGTAAATGGAATTTTTTACAAATAAATCAATCCCCCATAAAAATTTCATCGTACGCCAATGGTAAATCGCTCAACAAATCCCAGAATTACTCTTTCCAAAAATTCACATTCATCGACAATTTCCTTTCTCTATTCCTGTAAGGAAGTTTTACATCTAAACGAGAACACAATATCAGATAACTCCAAGAAATCTGACGTAATAAGGTCTGGATAAGAAGCAGGCACTCTTAATCCTCTACTTCCAATTTGAATATTCGCACCCAAAAAATATCCAACCTCTTCAACTCCTCATCTTTACTTTCTCGTTTTTAGAGATAATCTACTAAAATATGCAAAAATATACATTTAAATAAAAAAAGTTAAGATTATTTCCGGTTAAACCGAAAGAAAATTATCAACAAAATAAATCACATCAGATGTACTTTTTGATTATCACTTTGTTCCAGACTTTATTCTAACCTTACAGAAATTTTCAAGCCAAATCATTAACAAAACATTTCTATTTAAAAAAAATCGTTCATTTTCTATGACAAAATTAACGCTATTTTACTATCTCGGTTATAGAACGGGTACAGTATGTTTCTATACACCTTTACGGCCCCATTGAAACATAAATCGAAAGAACGAAAGAGAAAAAAAGGGGGACAAAGTAATCCGCTGTCTGTTGTGGATTAACTTGACTGAGGTGATGCCTAATTCACGACGACGTTTTTCATCCGCTTTTCGTTTTGCGTCGCGACGTATTGCACTTAAAATCTCAGGGGTTGAGTTGCATCCGAAAAATAATTGTGGGCATTTGTTAGTCTATTTTAGAAAAGAGAAAGTAAATGGCCCTTTTCATATACAGTATTTGTAATGGATTGTTATAATGGATTTATTATATAAAAGGTTCGGTAACTTTGGCAACTTTTTCAACTTTTACGACTGCTCGATAACTTGGAATATTATTTTATGTCACAAGGGCAGAAAATGAGCTTTAGCAGCACAAAAACTATTAGATGCACGAGCGAGCTTAGCGAAGCTAGGGCAGCTGAAGCGTTTTCTGCATGTGTGACACAAAACTGTTTTTAATAAGAAAATATAACAAAAAACTTTGACATACACTGACAATTGACAAGTGACATATGGTGAAAAGCTTCAAAAACGGTGGCGTTAAGAATATTACGCCCTTGGATTAAATAAACAATACTTTCCGCCCTATTTTTGGTATCCATATGATTGGTTTTCCGGTGAGGTATCAGTATACAGTGGCATATATTTCGCGGCGATACTTCATTTTCAATTTTCACAAGGAACAGCTAGCAAGAAATTTCAAAAATACACTTTACGCTTTATCGTTTTTTTTTGTATACCTTTTAGAACATACAATAAATCACATAAGATCAAAATTGAATGTACTCACATCTATATTAATAACGCCGGTAAATGCCGCAACTTTAAAGTCGAACGAAAATACACGCGTCTTAACTAATTAAGTGAAATCAAGATGAGAATTAACGAAACAAATAAAAAGTTTCATTTCTCGGTAACGAGGAAATAATTTCGTCTGTTGACGATGCGTAAATAACGACCGGTGATATTTTTGTTTTTTCCAAAAGAACGTCGCACGCAAAATTTGCAGTTGTCAAGATAGACTGGTTCTAAATTAAAAACGTATATATCACGTGTTCCCCTCTAAGATACGTCAAACAGTAGCGTCGCGGATTTAAATTATTTATTAGAAATGTATGGTTATTCTAATAATTAAAATTAAGTTACAAGTAACCATTCACCCTATTGGGAGTATTTATTAGAGACCTAAACAAGAGTACCACAAACTATGTTTTAAAAAGAGGACAGCTGATTGATAATAAGGAATAAATTAAATTGTATATACGTTCTCGGGAATTTACAGTATTTTGGTGTTTTTTCATTTTTCTTGAAATTCTTTGATTTTTTGTTACTATTTGATAATTATAAACACTTTTTTTGGAAATTGTGTATTCTCAAATATGTCATTCAATTTATAGTATTTTCTGTAAATTTTGGCATATTTTAACAATTTTTGTTTGTTTCTCGGTCTCTAGGTATTTTTTAAATTTTTTTAATATCCGGTAATTTTGATATTTCTTGGAAATTCTCTTAAAGTGTTTCGCAATATTTGGTATTTCCAGGTTAGTTAAAAAAAACATGGAGTCAAAATTTGAAGTACATTTTGTTAAGCGGAAACAATTAAAATGTTCTGCTCCAATCTCAGACTTTTTGAAATTTTGAATCGTATCTTGTATATAATTGATATTATCTTTTTAGGACGTACTTACAATGACCTCAATCAGTATCCCGTTTTTCCTTGGGTACTAACAAACTACGACTCCAAGGATTTGGACCTTAGTGAGCCCAGTAACTATAGGGACCTGTCCAAACCGATAGGTGCGCTAAATCCTAGTAGAAGAGCTTATTTCGAAGAAAGATACTCGACATGGGAACACGAAAGTATCCCACCTTTCCACTATGGAACTCACTATTCCACTGCAGCTTTTGTATTCAATTGGCTTATTCGAATGGTATGTATATTCATGTTTTAGTTGATTTTGTCTGTATTTCAACGAAATATAATCTATATCAGATGTATAAGCTTTTTTTCTAAATACTGCATGATATTTGTTTTGTTAGGTTAACAAGGTGAATTTTCTTATTTTCCTTGTATATCTGTTATTATTTTTAATATAGTATCAATACTTTTAATCCGTAGCTTTCAAATAAAAAGAATTTGTTGAAATACATCAATTTACAGCAAAAGTAAGAACAGGGTGAAATTATACCTTTACCACTTTGTATACGACCTGTAGATAGCTGCACTGCATTTTTTCTCTATTGAAAATCGTTGCAAAAAAATTTACAATTTAAAAAAACTCACTAACATAAAAATTAGAAAGCTCTATACCTCAAAGTTTGATTTCTCGACTTGAAATTAAAATTTCATTATTAACGTTAAAAAATAACTTGACAACTCTATGTAATTAAATTATTTACATTACACATTTTCTAAATACTCTGATTTTTGCAACAGTCGGCATCTAATGCTGGTTTTCAACACTATTGAGAAATAAACTCAGCGACAACTGCTTGATATTTTCATATATAGCAACGAGTTTAATTGATCGAATATAGAGGTCGCGCCAAGTCCTAAATATCTTGAATTTATAATGTTTAAAGCGTTAGGCTTTTCACGTGTCTGTAACTTTTTGTGTTACCTAATAATTAATGAATCTGAGATGTTATATTTTATTTTGTAGGAACCTTTTACTACAATGTTCCTATCGCTGCAAGGAGGAAAATTTGATTATCCAAACAGATTATTCTCATCGATTTCTTTATCATGGAAAAATTGCCAAAGAGACACATCCGACGTGAAAGAATTGATACCAGAATTCTTTTTTCTTCCCGAAATGTTCGTCAATTCCAATCGATATCGATTAGGTATAAATGAAGAAGGTAAACCGATCGGTGATGTCGAATTACCACCGTGGGCCAACTCCCCCGAAGAATTCGTTAGAATCAACAGAATGGCTCTGGAATCGGAATTCGTATCTTGTCAACTTCACCAATGGATCGATTTGATTTTCGGATATAAACAAAAAGGACCGGAAGCGTTAAGAGCGACAAATTGCTTTTATTACTTAACCTACGAAGGTAGTGTCGATCTTGATTCCATACAAGATAAGATGATGAGAGAAGCTATAGAAAATCAAATCAGAAACTTCGGGCAGACTCCGTCGCAGTTGTTGATGGAACCACATCCGCCAAGAAGCTCGGCGATGCATTTGGTAAGTATTTTTATCATTTGAAACTAACATTTTATGATTAGCAGAACAGTTTTGATGAAAAGAATTACTCAAACCTGTATCAAGAAAAAAGTACTTCCAGTAAGCAGTACAAATAACCTTATAAATGATTTTTTCTCCAAGTAATAAGTATTTTTTAAAAGTACTATTTCGGGTACATAAATTACTTGCTGGTATATGAAATAATATATGATTTTGCACTTTTTAAATGGTATGGATAGGAATGAGAAAGAAGAGACACCAGATATACATATTTTAAGTACTTTAAATACTTTTTAGTTCAAATAAGTAGGAGTATCCAGTATATTTTAGGCAAAGTACAGGAAGTAAACTACTTGAAGTAAAAAAGTACTGAATACTTTGGTTAGTTGGTTGGTTGGTAATCAGACGAAACAGGCCGGGTTAGTGGGTCCCAGCACTACAGCCGTTGGCTTATTGTATTGTCCTACTAGTCTGCGAGTCCGTGAGAAGATTGGTGACCTTGATGAGATCTCTCGTCTCTTCACAGTGCCTCTTTTGGTGAGGCTGGATACGGGGTCATCCGGCTCTATCTGTCTATACTTCCACCAACGTAGAGCCTCAAATTCGAAAATTATATGGGTGGCTGTTTCGTCCTCCTCACCACATAATCTACATATAGGTTCTTCTTGGAAGATCCCCATTGTGTGAAAGTGTTTTCTCAGGCCGCAGTGTCCGGTCATAAGGCCGGTTACCAGCCTGATATCTCTCCTATTTAACTTTAGGATTTTTTCAGTAAGTTTTGGTATGGGTTGTTTAACCATCAGTTTACTGTGTTTGAGCTTCGGAATTGTTTGCCAGTATTTGAGGTATTGTTTGTGCACCCACTGGTTTAATGTGATTCTTACCGAAGCCTTTGTTACACCGGTTGCCGGCTTAGGACCGGTGTAGCCGGTTGCCGATCCTTCTCGTGCTAGGGCGTCTGCTTTTTCATTCCCTTCAATACCCTTGTGACCTGGCACCCATTTCAAAGTTACCTTATTTGTGGCACTGAGTTTTTTGATGTTTTCTAAGCATTTCCAGTCAAGTTTGGATTTTATTGTACTACTATTAAGTGCTTTGGTTGACGCTTGACTGTCTGAGCAGATAAGAATGTTTTTACCGCTGTATCCCTTCCTTATGTTTTCTCTCAGACAAGACTCAATTGCGTAGATTTCTGCTTGGAATACAGTGGTATTTACTCCCAGTGAATGACTAATGTCACATCTGGGGGATTAACCGTATAATCCCGCTCCAGTACCAGTGTCCGTTTTGGAACCGTCAGTCAACCAAACTATTTCTTGTTTGGGTGTTTCCTTGAACTCTCCTTTCCAATCTATTTCGATGTTAAAGGGTTTTTCTAGTGATGTGGTCGGCGTCATATAATCAGTACCCATAGTTAGTATGGGAATTGTGATTATATTGATAATTGTCGCATGCCCATTAGGGTGAGGGTTCCAGTTATTGTTTAACTGGACACGATATGCCCCAATTCTAGTCTCCGCTTTGACGATTAGGTCAATTGGTGGGAGGTTTACAATTGTTTCCATGGTTGCTGTCGGAGTACTTCTTTGTGCTCCAGTGATGCACTGACACGCCAGTCTCTGGATTGCCTGTTTCTGGTTAACCTTAGGCCACCAGACGAGTGTGTAATCACACTCCTCACTTCGACTATCGATTGAGATCTTTTTTAAACATCTAAACAAAATTTTTGACGTTAGAGGTCATCCAATTTTTCAATAGCCTCATGTGTTCATTCATTTGAGGTACTCTCATTTTATTCACTTCAAAACTCAAAAACACTCGATCAAATAAAAAAATGGTAATTTGTTATGGAGGTGGTCACGCACTCGACGTTAATTATTAGTGCAGGTTGTCGCTTAAACCCAAAGCGCTGTGTCAGTACGTCTCGCTGTGTAGATTTGAACCACGTGGTGTCTGAATCCAACGCAATCAGCAGCGTTATAAAGTTCATGCTTTTGTTAGAATACAACGAAGAGTTTTCACGATATAGTTGACTATCTGCAATAATAATTGAATATAATGAATACGTTAATATACCAAGAGCAATTTCATGCTTTATCCATGAATCCAGACACCAGTATGCGCAGTAGAAAGAAGAAATCAAAGTTGCCATATTTTTACTACTAAATTGTCTGCATAATCTCCACCTTTACTAACTTGCTTTGTATTCTGTATGTTTACTTTAGTCTCCGATGATGTTCTCGACAATTCCGGACGACGTATGTATGACAATGAAATTTCTATCCAACAGTCCTGTTGTTCATATATCGGCCAATACTTATCCGCAACTGCCAAATCCATCGGTAGTGACAGTTACCATGCATCAACAATTTGCCGTGAATAAATGGAATTCGGCTTACGCCGCCGTTGCACAGTCTCCAAGCTATGCAGATACTCCGCAAAATCAAGCGTCCAACTTACCATTATCGATGGATGCTGTACTTTGTAAGTGATTTAAGATTATAGGTTGTATTGTATGTAATTTTTAATTGTTTTTTTTTTCAGCAATAACTAATAACAGTAACACTCAAAATCAAATGCAGAGACGACATTTGGGCGATAATTTCAGTCAAAATTTAAAGATACGATTTAATTGCTTCGTAACTACTGTCGATAGTAAATTTTTGATAGCTTGCGGTTTTTGGGACAACAGTTTTCGTGTGTTCTCGACGGAAACCGCTAAAATAGTTCAAATAATTTTCGGACATTACGGTGTCGTAACGTGTCTATCTCGTTCTGAATGTAATATCACTTCTGATTGTTATATCGCTTCCGGATCAGCGGATTGTACTGTATTATTGTGGCATTGGAACGCAAGGACGCAAACCATAGTTGGAGAAGGAGAAGTTCCGACGCCGAGAGCGACACTTACAGGACACGAACAGCCGGTGTCTACTGTTGTTATTTCGGCGGAACTTGGTTTGGTTGTTTCTGGATCCTACGGTGAGCGATTTTTTTAATTAACAATTATTTTACTATGAAACTTGTCAGTAACTGATCTACTTATTGTTGCTTTGAATAAAATCAAAAGGGAACAAATCCAAACCACATAAAACAGATTAAGAGTAGAGTTGCGCAAAAAAGAAAACTGTGATCATGTATATTGGGGTGACATTAACTAAGACCTGAAAAATATATTGTGCCCCCTTTTAATTTGGTAAGTGTCCCTCTTCTCTTAGTGCAGTTTTACTCTGCCTTGGGCATTCATCTGTTCTCAACCCAATCCTTACTAGATCTTTCCAATGGTCAGATCTATTTTTTTCGGCTCTGCCTATTTTTTCCATTATTACCTTGAAGCTGATATCTTAAAAGGGTTCCGGTCCCCAAAGGGGAGTTTAGTCTCCCTCTTTGATAGTTTATTTCCTTCTATTCCAGTGTGACCTGGAATCCTTAGTAAAATGACTATACTGTTCTCGTCTAGTTAATTGATTACTCATGAATTCAGTGCTTTAATGGCTGCTTGACTATCCGACATTATGGTAATCCTTCTTTATCCTTTGTCAATATTAAACACACTTTCCTACGGCGTGAATTTCCGCTTGAAATATACTTGGGGTTTTTCCCAAGCTGTCAGAGTTTTTGCACCTTCTATTACTTTTGATCCGTCTGTGTTTCCTTCTTGTTGCTTAATTCCCTATCGAATATTTTTGAAAAGTTGCAGGTTTTCTGAAGCGAGAAGAAGGTTTTTTTTAATGATGCTCTCTCTACTTTCATAGTCTGTATCTTGTTCTTTCCACCACCATATGTAGTGGTGTGAGATTGAGAATCACTTCCTAACCGCCGTTGGGCATGTTTTCATTGTTCCTGTAATACATATACAGGCTACTCTTTGAATTTTGGAGAGGTTTTCTCATGTTGTCAATATGCTCTGCTACTCCACGCAATGAAGGAATAGAAGAAACTGATTCGTTTAATTTCATGCCCTGTAAGCAAAAAATGTGAATGGGGTGTTAAACTTATCAAAAATATGATGTTTTCTCAATGTTAATAGTTAGTGGTGAACAAAATCATAATGGGGAATCAATTATTTGTAATATTTTTATTCTCACAAGGTTTTTATGTCGATTTGAAAATTCAACTTTTGGATGATTTAAATAATCCGCCATTTATGCTGTGACGTACATACACTAAAAGAGAAGTTAGCTACGTAAGGGTTGACATAGGACCACAATTCTGATGTGATAAAGTACTTATAGGTTATACTTATGTCATTTTGCTGTTATAGTGACTTGGGAGTTGTTTTCCCCAAACTTAACTAAAAAAATATTACCACAATGTTTTTATAATATTTAAACGTCAAGCTCGAATAAACCGTAAACACAACCAAAAAACTTATATTATATTATAGACTTTGACCGTTCTTCAAACTTCATATTCGAATGGCCTTTTTGTAACTGGATATTGATTCATAAAACTTCGAAATCAGAAAGTGGCTAACTTTATCTTTAGTGATATGATATATCTGTAGTGAAAGTTGCAAACATTTAGGAATTCTCAATTTCCAGTTTTGTCCTAAAATATTCGGTTTAAAAAATGTTTGAATGAAGTTTTACAAAGTAGTACCTACCAATATACTTTAATAAAATACCAAAAGCCGGATTTCGGTTTAACACCCCATTACAAAGAAAAAAGTTCACCTTTGACCTAAAGCAAAGGGAAAAATATTTGAAAAAATAGATGCTTTGTGAAACTTGCCAGCCAGAAGAGAGGGTTTATGAAGTTATTTCTTCGGAGACAGTTGTTAAGCAAAATAATTTTACAATGGCTACTAAAACATCGAATAAAATGGCTAATGAACACTAAACTAACTTAAAAAACGTAACTGCTCGATTGTCATTCACTCACATTTCATTTAATTTATCTATATCATTACAGGCGGTCCAGTATTGGTGCATACAACATTCGGCGATTTACTTCGATCGTTGGAGCCACCCAATACGTTTATCTCACCCGAAAATATCGCCATGTCTAGAGAAGGTGTAATCGTAGTAAATTATGAAAAAGGAAACATCGCGGCGTTCACGATTAACGGAAAACGTTTACGTAACGAATCCCACAATGACAACTTACAGGTAAGTGTTACTTACATATAAAATATAATATTCTATTTCAATTTTCGAGGATTTTCGGTTATTGTGAATCAAAGTGTATTCTGAGCTCGATTTTTTCATGCCAATTCCAATTTTTTCTTTTTTAACCAACGTATTTTTGTATATCTTTTGCTCCTCCTGTCGTCCTAGAAACTCGTCAGTGTTCAAATTTTTCCAAGCACTGTTAATTGAAGTTCTACAACGTCCTCTTCTGCTTTGACAATCTTAAACGTCGTTGACATTCTCAAACCAAAGTGAAAATCTTTGTTGAATTTCACGACTTCTATTTTTATTTTAACTAAGTAAATGGCCCAACTATCAGAATCAGACGCTTAAGAGAAAAGTCGAACTTTAAGCGTTCAGAAAAAAAAAAGGTCTAGAAAATCACTGATACGGATTGTTTTTCAGGTTCCTATATTTCTTTGCCTATCATAATATATTATCTCGTTTAATAATAATAAAAATCGTTGGCTAATAATTAATAATTTATTAAAAAAGGTACATTTGTCGGGGGTATGTCCCTATTATCGACATAACGATATATAATAGAACAAAAACATGAATTCTAATTGATTTAAAATGCAATAAAACAAGAACCAAACATCAATTCTAAACTGTTTAAAATACAATAAAAACGAAAAACATCAATAATAACGATTTAAAAAACCATTAATAAAACAAACTAAGTAGTTCTAAAAAATGTAAAATTATTTCATTATTGCAATTTCTTATACACCCCTTTTATTTATAAGCTTTGGTTTTTGAATGTTTTGCGTTATGTCGCATGTCTTATAAGTTAAAATATCTTCTCTGGCAGGCCATTTCCAGTTTTGACCACTAGGGGTCATAGCTTTAACTGTATACTCCTAGTTTTCATCATTATAATTTAATATGCACCCAGGATAACAAACTTCATTGTATTTCACGATTACATAGTCACCAACTAAATACCTTGTTTCCTTCTGAACCTCTTTTACCCTTTTTTCGTTAGGATCAATACATTTCTTTTCCCCTTTAGTTTTTGAAGCCGTAACTTTGTTTTCTTTATTTTCCAAGCGAATTATTTTCGTTTGTCTTTTTCTTCTTGTTCGTTTTGCTTTTTGTTAAATTTCCGCTTTTCATATTGCTGCCAAACTTGAGAAACAACAACTGATGGAGTTTTTTCTTTCGGTTTTCTGAGTTGCTTCTTTTTTTTTCTGGTGGTGTTATCCAAAAGACTTTTTTTTTCTTCAAAATAGACGATAGACTTAAAAATGGAGCATGGTCCTGGCTATCGGGCATGTAATAAAATAATTAATAGGAGACTTAAATGAAAACAAGCTTCAGTAAAATAATTTTTTACATGAAGCTTTATACTCTACATAATGTAGGTTAACATTTTATAACATATAAAAATCAGTTGCTAATTATTTTTTGTTTTTATTTAAACGTTACCTACTATTAACTATCTCAACTATCAGTCAGTTTATGTACCAAATATCGGTCATTTCATGTACCAACTATTGGTATAGCAGTTTATTAATGTGCTCACATAAATATAATATTTAGTTAACTCTTTTATTTAATGAAATGAAACTTTTTATCAGTATTGTGTAATGCAATTTAAAAAAAAATATAACATTGTTGTAGTTATCGGACACCATTTTATAGGAAAAAACAAGGATAAATTAACAAAAAAAACTATTGTGGAATAGTTAATATACAATATTATACTAGAAAAATTAACTCCAAAAAGATATTTTTTTAATAGACATTAAAAATGTAAGATTACTGAATAGCATTGTCTTACCTACATTGCTAGCGAAATGACGCCTTTGTTACCACTCGACTGTTTTGAAGCTTACTGAGAATTATAGACGTTCGTAGACTGCGTCGACAATGTTACCAAAATGTGCAATTTTACAGAAGAATATATTTTTCGTCTCAAAGATAAACACTTAACTTTATTATTAATAAAAAACCAAAAAAGTGTCCGATAATTGGGACGTGGCCGATATTTGGGCCATTTACCTTAATAGACTCTTTTTTTATTCCAGTTTCCTTAGTTTTTATCTGTTGTTTCTTCTTTTCATCAGTTTCCAACTTCCATGAGGAATTAAAAAAGTCCAAATGATTGATTTGTATTTATAAAATGTCTACTAATAATAATTTTGTATTTTTCATTTCAGTGCCTACTATTGAGTCGCGACGGAGAGTATTTGATGACTGGTGGCGATAAAGGAATAGTAGAAGTATGGCGAACGTTTAATTTGGCTTTGTTGTATGCCTTTCCGGCATGTGATAGTAGCGTTAGATCGCTAGCTTTGTCGCACGATCAAAAGTAAGTTTTTTGTCACTATTTTTGTCATAAATTAAATAAATAGTTACTTATGTATCAAGAGCGAAAAGTGAGGAATTGTTGTTCGAAAGCTGAGCGCGTTAATTGCTTGAGAACAATAATTTCACTTTTAGCTCGCAATAAATTTTTTCTACAATCACTTGAATATATATTATAAATAATTATTGATAAATTTATGCCTCTTATTTCAAGTACCTGTCAAATACTTTATACTTATTTTTTTAAACAGTCCCTGGATCAGTAACTGCCCTAGTTGGTGTCTCTTCAGACGATTGTACTCCTTATCTCTACCCTTCATATTAAATACTTATTAATACTAATTAATTATTTAAAACATTAAAAAATTTAAAAAAAACAGTGATTTATTAGATTTAAAAGATTTTCAGAAGACAAAAACACTCCCTAGCCTGGTTGCTCTATGATCCCCACTGCCACTGTCAACTTTTCGTTGTCAATGGCAAGCGAAAAAGCCTACTTTTCAATGTGATTGTAGAAAAAATATATTTCTATCGCCTAAATAGTTTTTTTATTTAAGATTTTTCAGTTAATTGGAATCTAATTTATTTTTATTTATAATCTGTACGAAATTACATTTGAAATGTACAAGTTACAGTTTGCAAAACATTTTTTTGAATAATTTTTCCTCAAAAATACGTTTTTGATCCGCCATATTCAAAATTCATTTATTTACGTTACACGTTCGTGTTTAGGTCGTTGTGATTCGTATTTGCATATAATTTCAACTGAATCGGTCCAGTATATTCCGAGGAATTTGAGGGAGAGACACATCCTCACACCACGCACTACCTGTGCTCCTTTACTCCATGTATGGTTTCGATCACCATATACCATATACCATATAACGAGATCTTTACAACAAGAATCTTTAGCAATAACGAGATTCAGTTGCCTGTCAATGCGAGCAAGCTTTTTGCTTCCTCTTCTTGAAAAATATCCAATACATAATTTGATTTTTTTTCTATTTTCAAGGTTCTTAATGGCTGGTTTAGCGCTCGGTTCAATCGTAGTTTTCCACATAGACTTCAATAGATGGCACCACGAGTTCCAGCAACGCTACTAGACAACAAAGTTGTCCGCTAAAATCAACAATTATCCGGTATCTGCAGGTACTTGATAAAAAAATTAAAATAATTGTTTATCCTTTTTTTGTTTTAATTTATTCAAATATTTTTTATTTTATTTACCATTCAACAAGACTAGTTAATATTTTTTTGTGTGCAATGAAGCTCATTTGATGAGATGAGTATAATTAATACTGTTGATTTTTACCATTTACCGTAGGATTTGTAGATAGTGGGATACTTTAAATATTGGATTTTAATCATTATAGTATTTAATACTTAACCCTTTTTGGAATATGTATTGTATTTGTTTTTATGTAGCTTTACTAAGGAAAAATCCAAATTTTTGATGGTCTTTGTTGTTACTTATTCACGATTTATCCTTGATAAGTTGATAAAATTGAATCAAATTTTAAATTACTACGCACTTACATTATGAAATGGCCAACATTATAACCTGAATAATGTTTTGCCTTTGAATAATGGCTTCACTCGATTGAATTAGGTTTTAATATTTTCATCGGATAACTAACAAAAGCTCAGAAAGAACATGCAACATTTTATTCTTATAATTATCAGCATCAGCAGTCAACTTGCTTTTGAAATTGTAAATTTAACCAAACATAGATTTTAACTTTGAATTTAATCAAATTTGCAGTTTAAATTGGAAATTTAACCCAATTAGCTCTTGAAAGTAGAAATTGAACTAAACTTACAGTTTTTAACTTTAGCACTTGAAACTGAATATTTAACCTAACTCTCTTTTCTAGAAATTGTATACAAATTGACAGTTTTCAATTGGAAATCAATCCAATATACAGTTTTTAACTACGAATTTAAATAAATCTACACTCTTAACTGGTAATTTATCCAATTTTGCACTTGAAACTCAACCAACCTAAACTTTTGAACTGATTTTTTTTCCAAATTTATTTATTCTTTAGCCAAAAATTTTCTAAACTTCCAGTTTTTAACTGGAAATTTAACCAATTTCACACTTATAACTGGTAATATTCCACTAAATTTATACTGTTAATTGGAAATTTTTCCAAATTTACGGTATTTAGTTTCACAAATTCCCAGTTTAGTACTGGAAATGTAATCATATTTTCACTTGTATTTGGCAATTTTAGTGAAATTAATAATTTTAGCTAGCAATTTCACTAAAACAATAATTTCAGCTAGTACTTGTAGTGGTAATTAACCAAATTTACATTTTTAACTGTGCAATACATGGAACAAGTATTGAGCATGTGAAAAGCTAAAAAAACTTAGGGAGTGGAAATTCAAGAAAACTGAAAACAAGATATTGAAATTAATAATAGGATACAAAACACTTTGAAATAATTATACTATGCAATGAACAGGTCATTCATAAACAAAAAAGAAATATCAAAGAAAACGAAAATGAATGTTTATAAAACCACACTGCGACAAAAGAGTCAAATTCAGGCCGTAGAAATGAAGTATCTCGGAATAGTCAGAGACACAAAAATAAGAGAAGTCCTGGAAATAGAACCAATGCTGGAATTCATTAAAAAACGACAGCTGGTGGGGCATCTCCAAAGAATGAATGATAAGAGGCCTGTCAAGCAAGTGTGGGAATCCAAGGTACAAAGAGCCAGGAAAAGAGAAAGACCGAAACAAGCATGGGATGGAGAAATAATGAACAAACAAGAGACAACATGGTTAGTGGCCAAGGCGCTTTACATTTTTAACTGTGAATTTAACGAGATTTGCACTTGAACCTGGTAATTTAAGCAGATTTGCATTGCCAACTGATAATTTACCCAAATTTGCACTTAAAACTAGAAGTTTAATCAAATTAAATTATTTTACTGGAAATTCATCCCAATTATCAGGTTTTAGCTGTAAATTTTCCAAACTCTCGGTTCTTGACTGTGACTTCAATTAAATTTAGACTATTAACTGGGAATTTAATCAAATTTGCACTTGAAACTCAGTCAAATTACAGTTTTTAACTGAAAATTTAACTAATTTCACAGTTTGGACTGGTAATTTACCAAATTTACATTTTTAACTGTGAATTTAACGAGATTTGCACTTGAAACTGGTAGTTTTAGCAGATTTGCACTGCTTACTGGTAATTTGCCCAAATTTTTACTTAAAACTGGAAGTTTAACCAGTTTTTAAATGAAAATTCAACCAAATTATCAGTTTTAGCTGTAAATTCTTCAAACTCACAGTTCTTAACTTTAATTAAATTTATACTATTAATTGGAATTTGATCAAATTTGCACTTGAAACTGGAAATTAAATCAAATTATCTAATCTAACTAATTTCACACTTTAGCCTGGAATTTACCAAATTCACAGTTTTTAACCTATAATTTGACCAAATTTAGAGTTATACTTGGAGTTTAACTAAATTTATAGTTTTATTTGCAATTCTAACAAAATTCACAGTTTAAACTGGAAATTTATTGAAATTAGCAGATTAAACTGTGCATTTAACAAAATTTACAGTTGCAAACTAGAAATTCTAGAAATAAAATGATCTTTTCATGCTTTTGTAGAAAACAATACTTTTACAACTTTTGCAAGATTTTTGTACCTTTCTAGAAGAATTTGTATATATGACGACACTTAAACTACCAGTTTTGCTTCTAGTTTCCTAAGTTTTACTAAACGTTTTTTCCGACATCAAATTATACAAACCAAAATTTGTTATATATACATACAGTGATGAAATATATATTACAAATTATATTGTCTGTTAATCCAATCAATTTTAAATACCTACAAAATGATTTCATAAAGCAATGGCGGAGTACTTTAAAACTATTGTTGTATACAAAAAAACCATCAATTATTTTAATTGTTTTCGTAATGTTAATTATAAGGCTTTGTACTTGCCCTGGTCAGCTATCCAATATTTTAAATATGTTATAGAAATTTCGTGCGGCAAGACTGATTGATTTAATATATTTATGATGTGTGTATCATTCCAAATTGCATTTATTTTAGTAAGATATTTAATTTTATTGATAATTCTAACATTTGCGCGAAATATGTTGTGAGATCTATCGTAATTTAATATACAGACTTCGACTCGTTGATTTGATTAGCAATGAGCATGCTTAATTGATTTTAAGCTCGGCATTTGTGTAGTTGAAAACTAATAATTTTTTTTGTCAATTTGATCAAAAATTAAAATTTTATCCAACCAATTGTGGACATGGTGATATTTTTACGAAAAAATTGTTTTTGTTACTGTGACGTTCTGTTCAGCAACAATTTGGGGGGTTTCCAAAAATGTCCGCCCTGTTTTAATGTCTTTATGTCGGGAATCTTCGTGTTTCTCCAAAAACTTCCATTTTTCAATAACAAACACCCTTTTGTACCTTCTTATCATATATAAAAATACTTTTTTTATTCTTTTACTTATTTTCTGTAATTTTGTTTCTGATATACTCAACACGTCTGTTAATAAACGAATATTATACTTTCCCATTTTGTGGCTAAATTGTTATTAATAAATCTTGTCATTTTCATTATCTGAATTGTTTCGAACCGCCTTTTCACCGATTTCTTTCACTTTTTAAATTTGATTTCACATTTCTGTTCCATATTAATTATTCACCATCAATTGTTATCTTTTGAAAACTTATCCTAGCTTTTTCATCAGGCTTTTTACTTTAACTGCCTTGTATTTCTCTTCCCTTCATTTATTACCAATTTTTTATTGTGTTTTAAGTAAAATTTTGATGCCACCCTAACTTCAATCCTACTTTTTTTTGGACAAGTCAACTGGGTGAAAACTGTCAGTAGCAGCAAAATTATTCATGTTAAAATGTAAGTAAAGATAAATAATCCCTTGAAAGTTTCATGTAAATTGGATTGGATGTAAAAAAGGAGTAGATCTATCGACGTAAATATTGAATGGCGACGAGAGCAAGTACTCGCAAGTTGTCAATCCTGCAGTGACAGTACAATTGATTTAATTTTTAAAACAATATTTATTGTTCAAAACGAAAAGAATTATTTACATTTGAAATGATTACATAAATGTTTCTTTGATGTTGTACAATTGGTTGTCGTGTCACTGTTGGCTGGTTTATTTCGATAATGTGAGTTTTTAAGCACCGTAGTGATGCTTACAGCTTGCACTTCCGATACCAGCAATTGTTAAAGCCATAAAGGCGCACTTTTTCGACATGGTATGTATTATATTTTGAAATAAATGAGAAAATATCATACATACTGTGACCCAAAAACACATTCCCTCCAGCAATTGTATATTATTACCTAATATATTGCAAATCTGTCCAAGAGAATCAAACTTATTGTAAATAAGTAAGATTGTTTCTTTCTTTTTTTTATGAAGCGCTGTCAACTAATATTGTGTATTGAAATATTTACTATTGACGTATTATTTTACTACTTATATGAAAATATGTACTTAATTGTAATAAAATATGATATGTTTGATGTTAGCAATAATGTTTCATTCATTTGTATACATGATAACTATGAAATAAATGTGTTTTGTTCACTGTTGTGTTTTAGTTTTATTTCATTAATTGTCCCTCCTCTCGGATAATAAAACATCACGCGATTCTTGTTTTTCTCAAATATCTTTTATAACAAAAGCAAATTTTTGTATCCCGGACGGAATAACTATAACCATCATTATCGTCCTTTGGAATGAATAAATAATAGGCATCAACTGAAGTGGACTTCAAATTCTGATGGCAGTATAAAAATGCACATTTCTTAGATGTCTAAGATACCTCGGATATCCTCTGTCAGTTGTATCAGTAAATCTGGCTGCCCAGTGAGCATGCTGGATTTGGGTGGAGAGGTATAGTTATCAATTGATTCTTCCATCGTCTTAAGTGCAAACAATGTTACTCAATTTTGGGTTTGTTGTGTCCCTTTTTCCATTTTTAGGAATTCAGGTGATTCTTGGCATTCTCCATGCTTCTGTGTAACGGTTTCAATTCAACATTGACTATTGAAGATACTAATAATAATAAATTTTATTCATACTCAAATATAATATAATAGCCATTAAAGTTGACAATACAAATTTATTAATATAAATAGTATTACTGAATGTAAAAGAAATGCACCATTCACCTTGTATATATTGCTCTAATACCATTCACTACTATAGTAAACACTAAACATCATTAATTACCCAGACTTTACTTAATTACCTTTACATTCTCTGACCATGAACTAACCTCTCATAAATCTTCAAGAGGCTTATAGTTACTGTTCATATTAACAATAACCAGAGGCCAGTTGATCATTTTAGTTTTAAACATCTCTTATCTATGTTTTAAACCTACTTAGTACTTATTCATTTTATAGGGCATGTCCATCAACTGACAGTTGACAATACCCCTGAGGAAAAACAATTATTTGGTTAGATTTCAGATTTGTAATTTGGTTGTTTTGTATTGATTCAATGATCCTTTTTATTATAAACAGTTATAACATTTAAAATACCTAAGCGACTAAAACAACGTCGAATAAAGCACTAAATCAAAATCAAATGACTATTAAGAACCACGTGTTGAGCAAAGAACGCTAGTTTATATCAGATGTTGTATGTTCCATGTCAGATTCCTCAGGGCATGACGTCACGTGGACATATTTTATTAGGTTAGTTAGACATTTGACGGCAGGACAGAGATCTCTCGATCATAGATAACTCTCGATTTCGATTATCATTTGACAGCGACGACAGCCAAGAGTAGTTCAACTGAGTGAATCGACCACGATCAGCTTTACTCCATCTACATAGGATGAGTAGCCTGTGAACTACACTATCACGAACTTATTTATTTCTCTATGATCTACGCCATAGAGGAATAATAAATAATAGAGGTCTTAATACATAATGGAAAGAGCTGGAACAACTTTTGTGCGCAACCTGTACCGCATGCATAGCGCTTCAAAGCAACTAACTGAACTAACAAACAAACCCTTGTGTATATTATCTCTGACAAACCCCTCCTCCCACTACGAAACTTGCCATTTTTAACATAATACATCCATTCGAGTTTAGTCGTTGCCATTTTTAAATTTATTTTTATTTTATCGGCACTGGCCTTTCTGTAAAGAGTGTAAAGTTAAAGTACTTACTTATTATTTATTTCTCTATCGGTAACACTATGTGTATATGATCTTTCGGGATTACACTTGATTCAAAGGTCGTAGAAAATCATAGGTAAGTTGAAATATAATTATTAAAATGAAATGAAAACCATAGACAAAATAAAAATATTATTTCTCTATGATGAAAACTTCTATGAAACTAATTGGTACTGAGAGTGAGAGAAGTTTTGTTCCTATGTTTAAACATAACCTACTTTTTAGTTATCTGTGGTTTCCTTTTCTTTCTTATTTTTTGTGGTTTATGTCTGTATAACTATGTAGCAACTTTTTGGCAACATAGTCCAGTTATAACAACTATTACGTGAAGTACATTTTATAATGAATAAAGAGTATTAGAATGTAATTTTGTGCTTTAACTCTGTCAGCTGAACAGGCATTGATGCATATTTGGGCTCATACGCATTAAAGGGGTAACTTTCTACTAGACAGCTTCGAACAAAATTTCTATTGATTGACCTCTCTTATCGTAGTATTCTGTGATTCATATTCCTCATTTATTTACATAGATAAGAGAAGTACATTGTCATTTGTCATTATTACATTTGAAGTGGCGTGGCATCTTCACATATGAAAAAGACTCTCGTCTGTAGCCTGGGGGACGAGGTGCCGACCTCGGGCGCCATCGAGTATCTCCGGTGGCGCTCGGCTTTCATGCGAAGCGCGCACGGTTCTAACACCCCGTGTCGCTCTCTATGAAAAGAACATCTCGCTTTCCATACACTTTTTTAACTAAACCACCCTACCTTACCCCCTACCCTAATCCGAATCGAAAAATTGAATTGTGTAATTGACAGATTATTATAATAATTTTCAATAATAACCCAACAAAAACCACCCTACCTTACCCCCTACCCTAATCCGAATCGAAAAATTGAATTGTGTAATTGACAGATTATTATAATAATTTTCAATAATAACCCAACAAAAACCACCCTACCTTACCCCCTACCCTAATCCGAATCGAAAAATTCTTCGTGTTTTTAGTCAATTTTTGAAAAAAACAATAAGAAAATAAAAATAAAAATATCTTGACTCGGACACGACTCGAACCTGGTACCTCTGTGTTAGTAGCCCAGCACGCTTACCCTGAGCTAATCTCTGCACACGTCAATGATATCGTATAGGAGGTTAAAAGCTTTATGGACGCATGAAAGCCGAGCGCCACCGGAGATACTCGATGGCGCCCGAGGTCGGCACCCCGTCCCCCAGGCTACAGACAAGAATTGAAAAAGCCGATTATCTTACTTTTTTTGTGCATATGTATTTATCTTATATAATTTATCCGTGAATTAAACTTTTGGTAACACTATTAATATTATCGTTCGGGATTACACTTGATTCAAAGGCGATAGAAAAACAGATAGGTATGTTGAAATAGACGTTAATATATTTGATACCTATTTATTCTTCTATATAAACTACTATACCAGTTTACACCTTCTAATCATTATGTGAAAATTGTTCTCCTTAATATTATGATAGGAGGTAATAAGGTCTGCTGAAGTTTCTCTTTCCAACACGATTTCTTTGTAGTTATTGTAAATATTTTATTCTATTTTAGATATATGATTGTCTACAAGTTTTCGTCCATCCAATAACCAGAGTATCATTTTAATTGGACCAGTAGGGTATTGTAGAACAGCAGATGTACAAATAGGAGCTCCTCCTCAACTATTTCTTGATTCATTCTTAGTAGTCTTTGGTAAGTTTTATTTGTGAATCTCCAATTAGGTTTTTTTCTAACTCTGTGTATAATACTGGTACAAACATTATAAGAAAAACTTACTAAGTAATTGATTTGGTGAGCTCAGTAAGTTTTTTATTTATAAGTTCAAATATTTCAGATGAATACCACACTTGGTATCAGTCATTTTAAAATTTGTATGTTTTTTTTAGGAAAGTGAAGGAAAAACAACAGCATGTCAATCTAAGTTTATTTTGTTGGAATATGAAAATATTAGGACAATGAAATGGAGGAACTGTGTGTTTTAATAAGATTCAACTGTAAGTATTATTGATATTCTAACATTACCTGGAAGTAGAAATAACAATGGACCTAAGCGAATAGAGTTTGTTAGATGAAAAATACATCTCATATTAGAATATAATTTTGTACTTTAACTTTCTCATTTGAATTTTTCCAAAATCTGTCTTTGCTAAATCTAAAATAGGTCTTTTTGTTCTATCTTCTTCCTCCAATGATTGAATTCTATTTGTGTCTTCAAATATTGTGAATTTAACTGTTATAACAAATTGATAGTTTCAACCCTTACTACATGGAATCTTTCCATAATTCTAAAATGAAATAAATCATTGTATAATCTAGTATAATTTCATTTGGACACGCTGTATCCCAACTATTAGCAACAAGGAGGTATGCAACTGAACAGACATTAATGCACAACACATTTTTCAAAGTTTATTATTGTGTGTTTTAACAAAGGTCGATTGTAAGTATACACAATTATGATAATATTCTAAGAATATTAACCATAAAACCGATGGACCTTTGTCAGTTGAATTTCTCCAAAATCTACATGCACATTAATTTCCTCTTGATGTTTCATTCCAAAATTACACAATATTGGAAAATAACATAATTAGTCACAACTATTAGAAATTGGAAGCATCTGATTATGTTGATTTGCATTTTTGTTAATTGTTGGTGCAAAAAGGGCATAATTGACGGTGGCTGTTAAATTGGAAATTGCTGTTTATGTTCATTTCTTAATCCTGTATATATACTACTGGCTTCTTTTTATGGAAAATGTTTCAAATGATGTATTTATCAAACCGTTTTGCTGATGAGAAATGCTCACTTATCATTTTGATGCATTTAAATATGTAACATCAGTTTGTTGTTACTGGATTTTACTTATCATGTTATTTTTTTTAGGATCCCAGATGATATCGTTAGGAATAATTCATTTGATTGAAGAAATGGAGAAGACGAAAATGACTTGAATTTTATTGATTTTGTATTATAATCATAAAATTATGGTGTATATATTGGGCTATATTCATGATAGCTCATCAATAGTATTGTATATAATCAAACAAAAATATGTCTATATCGATATGTTCATGAATTGTTTAATTTTCTTAAATACTTGCTTTTGCTAATTTAATAATGGTTGTATTGTTAATAATAGGAAAATGTCTATCTATCGTTCACAGTTATACCGATAAAGATATATTGGAAGTTTCTGATTATGGTAATTTACATTTTTCTAAATTGCATGTACAAAAATGTACATATAGTTCGGGAAAGGGGATAGTTGAAGGTGACAATTTTGCCGATTATGTTTTTTTCTCCTAACTGTGTATAACACCGTAATCACGTCGACATCGCCAATGTTACCTATAGGTGTATGTGGATGTGTGCGTTTATATGTATGACCAATTTTTATCAATATGATTGGGTGGCGACCATTAGTAATTGGAAGCTGCTCGATGATTTTCGTTAAAACGGAACCCATCTCTTTGAAGCTGTCTTACTCTGTTATCAAATCACAGTTCGAAACGGATCCTGATTAAGTAAGTAATAGTTTTGATTTTTATAAGAAAATAATTCTTATCAATTCACAAAATTTATCGGAATTGAATGTGTTTTGTTTATGAATTATTTGGAAACATTCAATTCAAGCAACTTATGCGATCTGTCGATATTAAAACAGGGGCCCCTTTTAGAACTGCGATTTAAAGACGGGAACATGAAAAGGGTACATTATTTTCCGACCAACAGCTTAAAGACAGGCTGTAGTGCAATAGTTAAACATTGGATTTGTGTTTAACCATAAACTGATTTTTAACCAGTACACTACAAAACGTCCCTTTATGTCTATACGGGCGCTCCTGCCAATAAAAGTCAATCAAATGCCTCAAATATTTTTTGAAGTGTGGTCCTAGGAATTGGTTATACTAAAAAGCCGGCTTTGGGGCCCTCTAGCGTGCGGATGTTTCCGTGCTGGTGTGTTACCAACTGAAGGGTGGTTCTTTCACAAAATGTGTGAAAAACCCTTCTACATGGTGATATGGCGCGCCGTTTATGATCCGAGCAGAAGGACTACACCTATCCTACTAATACGAAGGGGGGCGTATAATTGGGGAAAGACAAATGAAAGGCTGCAGCGTTTAAAATTTTGTATATTTCAACTTACTTACATCCAAATATGCAGATAAAGGACGAAACGCATCGATGGGACACAGTGGCCAAATTGCAGCGAGGAGGGGAAAACCATCACTCCGGTAAGGCTGTACTAAAGCTCCGGGCATAAGCGTGATAACCCTGTCAGTAATTTCCACGCTAGCTCGATTTTAGAGTGTTGTTTTTACCAATTCCAAGGAGCGTACTTCACAAATTATTTTATGCATTAGGTTGTAGTTTTGGTAATGCAGCAGCTTTCGCATGTTTAAGAGTTTAAGTGGGATAAGTAGTTTTGGAACTGACATTGGCGTCCTCTGTAAAAAAAGCGATACATTTTTAGCTTTTTTGAAAAATTGCATTAAAGGCGTTTTTCAGTGTATCGCAGTGTTTAACCATTGCACACTGACCCGTGTAAAGAAGGTGTCGCTTTCATTTTCACGAAGAATACGGACGTTCCTGTCTTAAACTTTCTAATCACCATAAATCTAAGAAGATCTTATCGTCGACGTGGAAAAATAGTCATAAGAGCAAATTTGTCAATTTTACAGGAGAGGCATTTGAAAATTCGATTTTTTTTTGTAATTTCTTTAAGCAGTATGTAGAAAAAAATATTTGTATCACATCAGAACCGAAGAATTATGATATTTGACGAGAAATATTTTTTTTTCAATGTCTGAGTTTTGAGATATAATGTCTCTTGCTCTTAAAAATCCATTTCAGTTGAAATTAATATTTTTTAAAAGAGTGGCACATTAACAAGCATATGGGTAAGAATAATAGAAAAACAATTTTTTTGTTCAAAATATTGGGTTTTAATTAAAAAAAAATGTCTACAATCCTTGGGATTACCAAATATAATAAAAATAAACAATTCCATTCTTCCTAGAAACTAGATAAAATCCCTATAAAATAATAGCAGTCGATGATGACTAGAAACAAACAAACGAAAAATAAAAGTAATGAAATGGATTCTAAAAGCCAATCACTGGAGGCGATACAAAAAATAAAACAATCATACCAAAAATATCCGAAAAATTAGAATTTCTATAAGTACAGACGATTCATCTGGAAAAGTAGCCCATGTTTTATTCAGACCTAAATATTTTTATAAACTATTGAAAAAGTCCAAATAGTAGGTTGGTATAACTCCTTTTTTTAATAATGATAAAATTCCTTTTTTCTTAGCTTCAGATATTCCAATTTTATTATCGTAGGCTCTCTTTAATGAAATATTTGAAAATCCGTCTCCTGCAGATTTTTTTGATCTTGTTTTGGCTGGTTCAGTTTTCTTCAAGTCCACACTTTTGAAACTGTCATCTTTATAGGAGGTTTTATAAAAGAACATGGTGAGACGTTCTTTCCTGAATTGAACAATATAAATTTTTGATGTTTTACCTGTTCGCCATTAGTATTCGTTATTGGTTTTTGTTCCTCCATTCCAATTTGGTTGCTTAAATCTTTCAAATCGTATACACTTTTGTGGTCAAATTCTATGAGCGAGTATGGTTGTCCGGTTTTCCTTGCAGTTCTTATTAGGGTGAAATATGTTTCAGGAATAAATATTTTTGAATATTTCTCTCAATCTGTGAGTGAACATGGTCTCCTTCATTTTGGGTATGTCCCACCACTAAAAATGTATGTGTTATGGATTTTATTGCTGGAAAAGTATTTACAGCATGAAGATACAAAGAAAACATAAAACGGTTTTTTTGTTGTCCTCCACAGCTGTCTGAGTAAAATATCACGTCCGCTGTTTTATCTTCATCTACAGACGCTAAAATTTTTGCGTTCAAACTTTCTAAGTAATTCTACACGCAAGAACCTATCTCATTAGAGCCCCGATGTGCTCCCTCTCATGCCAGACGTAACAAGTGACTTCTTTATTTTTAATATTGTACATGGTCAGATTATGAACATTTACCTCAGAGATATGATAAAAGGATGGCACATTGCCGTTTGAACATGACATAACAGCCTGTAGATCATAAATTATTGTAGGATTGTTACTATTTTTGTCGTTTTCTTTTTCTTTTCGTGATAGTTCTTTTTCTTCATGATGATTTTCGTATACATCTCTCATGGCAAGTTTTTCATTATCACTAGCGTTATCATAACTGACACATGTCACGCATTGATCCTTTTTTGGCTGAAAAAACGTAATATTGAATTCCCGAGAAAAAATATCGTTGAACATCATGTAGTTAACGAAAGGTAATTTTTTTTTCCGCTTGAATTTGCTTATAGTCATTGTATAAATCTGTTATTGTTTTTCTCCCTTCTATATACTCTTTAGAAGTTGTCGATCGACAGTAATGACTTTCACTACGTGGTATAGCGTTAATGTGATTCCTAACTTCGATTTTCAAAGCTTCAGGTACTTTCCTGTGGTTAGAGTGCCTGCCTCTTCCATCAGTTGCAACAATTCCGGTAATGTTAGTATCTTTTCTTTTATGAATAACGGTTCTTACAACTCTTGGACTTATGCCCAAAGTTGATGTGAAGAATAATTTACAAACCCTTTTCTTCACACCATCAATCTCGAAATAGAAGGCACTGTTGAGTGAACGAGGTTCGCCTTCCAGTTTCACCCTTCTGTAAGTGGGTTGTATAGTAGTTATATTATGTGACAGAAGTGCTCTTTGTCGCTGAAGACATCTCATCTTCAAATATTCCTCAAAGAGATGTTTTCTTTCATCTTCAGATATTTTGGTTGTGCGTTTAAACCTGCACTTGGGGCATGGTGGTAGCATCTTTCTAGCAGGTCTTTCATCTCCAATTTTCACCCAACTATTTGCTACTTTTTTAACTTGCCCAGACTTGTAGCTATTCCTGTTAGATTTTAAGACATTTCTTCTCCAATTCTCAATATTTCTGGTTCGTTTTCTCACTTTCTTTTCTGGTCGACGACACTTGTTTAACACTTTTCGTTTTCTTGACTGATGATCGAAACCATCATTTTCTTTCTCGCTTGCTTCATCAGATGAAACATAGTAATCAGGATCGCCGACTGTATCATCAGAATTCAAAGCATCAAAAATATCCGCAGTTTGCTGATTATGTTGTTCACTGTCGTCGGAGTCTGTTGAATCACTGTCGTCAGAATCTGACGAATCACTATGGTCTGAAAAACAAAATGAATTTGTCAAAATTTTACCAAAACATGTCTATCTTCAAATTATTCTGATTTCAGGCTGAATTTTGACACAATGTAAAATAATTGTGATGTATTTACCTTTCGAAGAACCGGCGTTGGTTGAAGCAATGACCGAGTTTTGTTGTGAAATGTTCAAATTTTGAGAACGCTTGTTGAAATCCACAGCAGAAATAATCGTTGGGATATTTTCTGTAAATAAAAAAAAGTTGTTCATAAAAACACCACTGCGAAATACCTATTAATTTACCATGAAGAATAATATTCTCTGAACCTTCTGAACGTCGTTCAGATGCTTCTCTTCCCAACAAAAGATGTCTGGTCCAGTTTGCATGAGACTCTGGTTCTGTAATATTGCTTTTTTCTTGGTTTTTTTCTTTGGCCAATTTCAATATCAATGCCCCTCTTGAGAGACATCGTTCAGATTTCCCTGGATTCCTAAAAACAATGACGAAAATAATGGAAGTGTATAAAAATTGTCTGTAAAAGTGCAAAACTGTTCCATCTGCATTATTGAACGTATAGTAATCTCCTTATATCCTAATATTTAAGTGATTTTCAAGTAAATACTGTCTCATTGGACAGATGTAACAAAAAGCAGAAATAGTCAAGTATTTATTTGAAAATGGAACTATTTTGTCCACAAAATAATAGGTCAATATATACTCACATTTCCGTTCTAAAAAGTTCTAACCAACAAATGAAGCACTCTTCTCTAAACGAAACACCTACATCAACAAATGTTACTCTCTTTCTCCGCACAACCGGCCTTCCCCGATGAAACTCAAAGCGCAACTGAAGATAGGTCGTTACCGCTACCAATAAAGGCGCGATTTTGTTACTTGGAGGGGGGCGTCATAAGTGCTCCCAGTGTCTGTATGAGAAAGTTGAGATGTGACACTTTTTCCTGTAAAACCAGACAACATTTTTGAAACATCGCACCAATAATATTGAATTTGCTTTTTTCGCACATGTGACACTGTTTTTCCGGGTCGAGGTTATGTGAATCGGGATCCGTTTCAAGCTGTGATTTGATAAACGAGATCTTGTGAAGACATCTCCAAAGAAGGCTCTGTAGCAGAATAGCGCTGGTCAAAAAAAGCGCTGGACAAAATAGCGCTGGACAAAACATAATTATGCTTCTTTATTTTACTACTATCTCATACATAAAAATAGACTATAGTACCGAATTAGCATTATTAGGAATAACATATTTTTCATAAATTACAGTCATAACAATAGTTTTCCTAATTCAATCCGTCAATTCAACATCGCTTCCCGACCAGTTGACAGTGATCAAAGTGTTGGTAACTGTCTATAACAATATCAGAATATAAGGAACAGAAAACAAGTAAGAACAACAATCAATATTTTTCATCATACTTCAACACATATCGCTTCCCGACCAACTGACACAGATCAAAGTATAAACAACTACTTGTCAGTGTAAAGTCTAAAAAAATGCAATTTGGCAAGTCTCAGAAAGAAGGTGATACATTATTCCACGAAGGATATAATTACCGAAATGACAAGCAACGTGAAATTGCATTTTTTTAGACTTTAAATAGATATGACACTGACAACTCTGACAAGTAGTTGTTTACACTTTGATCTGTGTCAGTTGGTCGGGAAGCGATATGTGGTGAAGTATGATGAAAAATATTGATTGTTGCTCTTACTTGTTTTCCGCTCCTTATATTCTGATATTGTTTGTTGTAAAGGAAGGTTGATGCTTAGCGGTGAAACTTGATTTTTCAATCACATCCTACTGTAATAGTTGATTTTGTAAGGATATTTCAACCGGCGCTATTTTATGGAGCGCTGTTTTTGTCCAGCGCTGATTTTGTCCAGCGCTGCTTTTGACCAGCGCTATTCTGCTACAGAGCCCCAAAGAAACGGGTGCCATTTTAACGAAAATCGCCGAGCAGCTTCCAATTACTAATGGTCGCCACCCAATCATATCGTTAAAATTTGATTTTGAACACAAACGCACACATTCACCTATAGGAAACATTGACTACGGTGTTTTAAACAGTTAGGAAAAAAAAATTGGTAATTTCCAATTGTCACTGTCAACTATGCCATTTCCCGATCTTTATATATTTATTATGAATAAAAGTATAATCTCTGATATGCGTGTCTTTTTCCATATTTACAAACTCTACCCCTTAGGGGAACCAAGTTTACTGAAAATTTCATTAGTTTGAGAGAATTCCGCTAGAGGGCGCTAATCAGGGCACTGAATTTCATTGGTTCGAGAGAATTCTGCTAGGGGGCGCTACTTAGTTCGAGAGAATTCTGCAAGGGGGGCGCTCCTTAGTTCGAGGGAATTCCACTAGGGGGCCCTACTCAGTTTGAGGAATATCCGCTAGGGGGCGTTATTTAGTTCGAAGGAATTCCGCAAGGGGGCGTTATTTAGTTCGAGTAAATTCCGTTAGGGTGCGTTATTTAGTTCGAAAGAATTCCGCCAGGGGGCGCTACAAAGTTCGAGAGAATTCCGCTAGGGGGCGCTACTAGATTCGAGAGAATTCCGCTAGGGGGCGCTACTTAGTTCAAGAGAATTCTGCCAAGAGGCGCTCCTTAGTTCGAGGGAATTCTGCTGGGGGGCGCTACTTAGTTTGAGGGATATCCGCTAGGGGCACTATTTAGTTGAAGGGAATTCCGCTAGGGGGTGCTACTTAGTTCGAGTAAATTCCGTCAGGGTGCGTTATTTAGTTCGAAAGAATTCCGACAGGGGGCGCTACTTAGTTCAAGAGAATTCCGCCAAGAGGCGCTCCTTAGCTCGAGGGAATTTCGGTAGGGGGCACTACTAAGTTTGAGGGAAATCCGCTAGGGGGCACTACTTAGTTTGAGGGATATCCGCAAGTGGGCGTTATTTAGTTCGAGGGAATTCCGCAAGGGGGCTCTATTTAGTTCGAGTAAATTCCGTTAGGGAGCGTTATTTAGTTCGAAAGAATTCCGCCAGAGGGTGCTACTTAGTTCGAGAGAATTCTGCTAGGGGGCGCTACTTAGTTCGAGGGAATTCCGCTAGGGGGCGCTACTTAGTTCGAGAGAATTCCACTAGGGGGCGCTATTTAGTTCGAGTAAATTCCGTTAGGGTCCATTATTTAGTTCAATGGAATTCCGCTAGGCGGCGCTACTTAATTCGAGACAATTCCACTAGGGGGCGCTATTTAGTTCGAGTAAATTCCGTTGGGGTCCATTATTTAGTTCAATGGAATTCCACTAGGGGGCGCTACTTAGTTCGAGAGAATTCTGCTAGGGGGCGCTACTTAGTTCGAGGGAATTCCGCTAGTGGGCGCTACTTAGTTTGAGGGAATTCCGCTAGGGGGCGCTATATAGTTCGAGGAAATTCCGTTAATGGGCGCTACTTGGTTCGAGATAATTCCGCTAATGGGCGCTACTTAGTTCGAGAGAAATAAGCTAGGGGGCTCTACTTAGTTCGAGAGATTTCCGCCAGGAGGCGCTCCTTATTTCGAGGGAATTCCTCTATGGGGCTCTAATAAGTTTAAGGGAATTCCGCTAGGGGGCGCTACTTAGTTCGAGGGAATTCTGCTAAGGGGAACTACTTAGTTTGACGGATATCCGCCAGTGGACGCTATTTAGTTCGAGAGAATTCCGCTAGGGGGCGCTATTTAGTTCGAGGGAATTCTGCTAGGGGGAACTACTTAGTTCGAGGGAATTCCGATAGGGGGCTCTACTTAGTTCGAGAGAATTCTGCCTGGAAGCGTTACTTAGTTCGAGGGAATTCCGCTAAGGGGTGCTACTTAGTTCGAGAGAATTCCGCTAAGGGGCGCTACTTAGTTCGAGAGAATTCCGCCAGGGGGCGCTATTTAGTTCGAGGAAATCCCGTTAAGGGGCGCTACTTAGTTTAAGGGATATCGGCTAGGGGCGCTATTTAGTTCAAGGGAATTCCGCTAGGGGGCGCTACTTAGTTCGAGTAAATTCCGCCAGGGTGCAATATTTAGTTAGACAGAATTCCGCTAGGGGGCGCTATATAGTTCGAGGAAATTCCGTTAATGGGCGCTACTTAGTTCGAGGGAATTCCGCTAAAGGGCGCTACTTAGTTTGAGGGAATTCTGCTGGGGGGCGCTACTTAGTTTGAGGGATATCCGCTAGGGGCACTATTTAGTTGAAGGGAATTCCGCTAGGGGGTGCTACTTAGTTCGAGTAAATTCCGTCAGGGTGCGTTATTTAGTTCGAAAGAATTCCGACAGGGGGCGCTACTTAGTTCAAGAGAATTCCGCCAAGAGGCGCTCCTTAGCTCGAGGGAATTTCGGTAGGGGGCACTACTAAGTTTGAGGGAAATCCGCTAGGGGGCACTACTTAGTTCGAGGGATATCCGCAAGTGGGCGTTATTTAGTTCGAGGGAATTCCGCAAGGGGGCGCTATTTAGTTCGAGTAAATTCCGTTAGGGTGCGTTATTTAGTTCGAAAGAATTCCGCCAGAGGGTGCTACTTAGTTCGAGAGAATTCTGCTAGGGGGCGCAAGGGGTTCTACTTAGTTCGAGAGAATTCCGATAGGGGGCTCTACTTAGTTCGAGAGAATTCCGCCAGTAGGCGTTACTTAGTTCGAGGGAATTCCGCTAAGGGGTGCTACTTAGTTTGAGAGAATTCCGCTAAGGGGCGCTACTTAGTTTGACGGATATCCGCCAGGGGGCGCTATTTAGTTCGAGGAAATCCCGTTAAGGGGCGCTACTTAGTTTTAGGGATATCCGCTATGGGGCGCTACTTAGTTCGAGAGAAATAAGCTAGGAGGCTCTACTTATTCGAGAGATTTCCGCCAGAAGGCGCTACTTAGTTCGAGAGAATTCCGCCAGGGGGCACTCCTTAGTTCGAGAGAATTCCGCTGGGGGCTCTATTTAGTTCAAGGGAATTCCGCTAGGGGGCCCTACTTAGTTCGAGTTAATTCCAGCAAGGTGCGTTATTTAGTTCGAGAGAATTCCACTAGGGGGCGCTATTTAGTTCGAGTAAATTCCGTTGGGGTCCATTATTCAGTTCAATGGAATTCCACTAGGTGGTGCTACTTAGTTCGAGGGAATTCCGATAGGGGGCTCTACTTAGTTCGAGAGAATTCCGCCAGGAGGCGTTACTTAGTTCGAGGGAATTCCGTTAAGGGGTGCTACTTAGTTCGAGAGAATTCCGCTAAGGGGCGCTACTTAGTTCGAGAGAATTCCGCTAGGGGGCGCTACTTAGAACGAGAGAATTCCGCCAGGAGGCGCTGTTTAGTTCAAGAGAATTCCGCTAGGGGGCGCTACTTAGTTTGACGGATATCCGCCAGGGGGCGCTATTTAGTTCGAGGAAATCCCGTTAAGGGGCGCTACTTAGTTTTAGGGATATCCGCTAGGGGGCGCTATTCAGTTCAAGGGAATTCCGCTAGGGGGCGCTACTTAGTTTGAGTAAATTCCGCCAGGGTGCAATATTTAGTTAGACAGAATTCCGCTAGGGGGCGCTACTTAGTTCGAGAGAAATAAGCTAGGGGGCTCTACTTATTCGAGAGATTTCCGCCAGGAGGCGCTACTTAGTTCGAGAGAATTCCGCCAGGGGGCACTCCTTAGTTCGAGGGAATTCCGCTAGGGGGCGCTACCTAGTTTGAGGGATATTCGCTGGAGGGCGCTACTTAGTTCGAGGGAATTCCGCTAGGGGGCGCTACTTAGTTTCAGGGAATTCCGCTAGGGGGCGCTATTTAGTTCAAGGAAATTCCGTTAAGGGTCGCTACTTAGTTTGAGGGATATCCGCCAGGGGGCGCTATTTAGTTCGATGGAATTCCGCTAGGGGGGCGCTACTTAGTTCGAGGGAATTCCGCTAGGGGGCGCTATTTAGTTCGAGAGAATTCCGCCAGGAGGCGTTACTTAGTTCGAGGGAATTCCGCTAAGGGGCGCTACTTAATTCGAGAGAATTCCGCTAAGGGGCGCTACTTAATTCGAGAGAATTCCAGCAAGGTGCGTTATTTAGTTCAATGGAATTCCACTAGGGGGCGCTATTTAGTTCGAGTAAATTCCGTTGGGGTCCATTATTCAGTTCAATGGAATTCCACTAGGGGGCGCTACTTAGTTCGAGAGAATTCTGCTAGGGGGCGCTACTTAGTTCGAGGGAATTCCGCCAGGGGGCGCTACTTAGTTTGAGGGAATTCCGCTAGAGGGCTCTACTTAGTTCGAGAGAATTCCGCCAGGAGGCGTTACTTAGTTCGAGGGAATTCCGCTAAGGTTCGCTACTTAGTTCGAGGGAATTCCGCTAAGGGGCGCTACTTAGTTTGAGGGATATTCGCTAGGAGGCGCTATTTAGTTCAAGGGAATTCCGCTAGGAGGCGCTACTTAGTTTGACGGATATCCGCCAGGGGACGCTATTTAGTTCGAGAGAATTCCGCTAGGGGGCGCTATTTAGTTCGAGAAATTTCGGTTAATGGGCGCTACTTAGTTCGAGAGAAATAAGCTAGGGGGCTCTACTTAGTTCGAGGGATATTCGCTAGGAAGGGCTATTTAGTTCAAGGGA
The DNA here is from genome assembly GCA_949126875.1 of Lochmaea capreae. Taxonomy (NCBI): domain Eukaryota; kingdom Metazoa; phylum Arthropoda; class Insecta; order Coleoptera; family Chrysomelidae; genus Lochmaea; species Lochmaea capreae. The sequence continues at coordinate 14,374,311 of OX421403.1, forward strand.
ATTCCGCTAGGGGGCGCTACTTAGTTCGAGGGAATTCTGCTAGGGGGAACTACTTAGTTCGAGAGAATTCCGCTGGGGGCTCTATTTAGTTCAAGGGAATTCCGCTAGGGGGCGCTACTTAGTTCGAGTTAATTCCAGCAAGGTGCGTTATTTAGTTCGAGAGAATTCCACTTGGGGGCGCTATTTAGTTCGAGTAAATTCCGTTGGGGTCCATTATTCAGTTCAATGGAATTCCGCTAGGGGGCGCTATTTAGTTCAAGGAAATTCCGCTAAGGGTCGCTACTTAGTTTGAGGGATATCCGCCAGGGGGCGCTATTTAGTTCGAGGGAATTCCGCTAGGGGGCGCTACTTAGTTCGAGGGAATTCCGCTAGGGGGCGCTATTTAGTTCGAAGGAATTCCGCTAGGGGGGCGCAGATTAGTTTGAAGGTTTCCCGCTAGATGGCGCTATCTGTCCATTAAGAATTTAGTAACAGCTGGCGCCATCTATCGGAGTATCTTCGAAGTGATATTAGTTTAAGGGTTTTCCGCCAGATAACGCCTTCTGTAAAAATAGTTAAGACTGGAAGAGCTCCTATTATTGCTTATTGTACATCTGTTATTCTACAATAACCTAGATGTGCAATAAAAATGGTACTCTGGTTATTGAAGCAACTTTATTGACAAAAACTTGTAGACAATCATGGATCTAAAACAGAATAAAATATTCACAATTACTACAAATAGTTTTGGAATGAGAAATAGCTCATTGGCTTTTTTAAAAGCTTATAATTTTAATCATTAATATAGTTTAGCAGACCTGATTTCTCCCTTAATGCTATCTATCATAATATTATGATGTAGTAAGTAAGAAAGTTTATCCATCTTAAAATTTTACAAACAAAAGTTACAAAAGAAAACATCATGTCATAAAATAGCTTAGACTTGTTACAATACAGAAATAAATCACATACATACAGCCCATTATTCCAGTCATTCATTCACCTGCATTCATACCACTTTACAGGGTAATTGAAATTCAAAAAAATAATAATGTACAACATTAGTGATTAGTGTTAAACTTATATGAAAGGTAGTTAGAATAATATATGTTCTTATAATTTATCTTCTATACTTTAAGAACTCATCAACAGAATAGAAAGCGTTTTTGCACAGAAATGTATGTAGCTCTACGTTGAATTTACTGTAAGTTCCATTACCGACAGTCCTACATGCTTGGTTAAAACATATGACACCCCAATAACCTCCAGAATCCTGACCAATATTTAGTCTAGAATAATATATTCTGTAACAAGGTTGAAATGAAAATTCGATGCGTGAGGAACCACAAGCATCTATATACTTTCTCCATGATCAAAGATTTTAAATATATATTTTCAAATTGAATTGAACAAAAGATAATTTATATTACTGAGCTCACCACAATTATATTAGGTACACTCAATAATTCAAGAAACATTCTACTTTTTATCAACTGTACAGTACTCGAAATGAAAAAACTGGTGCATTATTGGAGGAATAATATGAAGTGGAAGTTAATTTTGCAACTACGATGACAATTTACTTGCTCAAGACTAATGTATTGCTAACCAGTATGAGAATATTATTCTATCACAAGAGAGAGAATGTAAATACATTCAAATTGTATAAGGGGAGAGGTGTTGCAGAATATTTCAAGAGAGAGAATTCCAGCAGTCTGTAATCAAATTTGATATCAGAATTTGCAAATTCTGTGGTGATTGTGGAGAAAATGATATTATATAAGATCGCCTCCTGTCTTCTATTACGTGTATGTATCATGTTTGTAATATGTTTCATTCTTTTTTATAATATATGTAAGGTTATGAGAAAACATATAGTAGGGTTAATACTGAGTCAGAATTTAAATAGGTCTTTACAGCTCGCACTATCAGACATCTCAAGATTTTTTTTACATTACAAATGCTTCATACATATGAGTAGAATTACCCCAGAACTGTAACCCATATGATAATTTTGATTGTACTAGACTAAAGTATGCTATTCTGAGTATACTAGCAGGTTTGCCGTTCTGTATAGAAGTCTAAATACAAAGCATAAAAGGAACTTAATATTATTATAGATTGTAGTTTTCATGGATAACATCATAAAATATTAATGTGTATTTCAACATACCTATGTGTTTTTCTACCGCCTTTGGATCAAGTGTAATCCCGAACGATAATATTAATAGTGTTACCAAAAGTTTAATTCACGAGGAAATTTTCAAAATAAATACGCATGCACAAAAATAGCAAAGCGACTTTTTTCTCTGTAAAGACATAACGCCACTTTCCTCAAATATCAAATAATGATAATGACTATATTTCCGCCATTTCCGGAAATGCACAATCATAGAATACTGCGATAGATAGATCACTCATTACGAATAGGTTTGTTCTTTATTGCTGCACTCCGTTCATACTGCACTGCACTAAACGGAGCTGGTGCAAGGAGGACAAGTTATTTGTGATCAACTATAAAGAACGCATTAGTGCAATTATCAGAATCAGCTGTTTTATTGTTTATAAATGTTTGTGCTCATACACTTCCCACTTTTTATTGATAAAAAAAGTCTTTATTGTGTTCTTAAATGCGATCTTTTTCCACGTATTAATTTGTTATAACATTTAAATTCACAATATTTTAAGACGCAAATGAAATTCTATCATTGGAGGAAGAAGATATAGAACAAAAAGTCCTTCTATTCTAGATCTAGCCAAGATAGATTTTGGAAAAATTCCACTGACAAAGTTAAAGTACAAAATTATATTCTATAAGCAAACGTAGATTGACATGCTGTTGTTATTTTTCCTACACTTTCCTGAAAAATAACACACCTATGTTAAAATGAATATTACTAAGTGTTAGGTACATTCATCTGAAAAAGAAGTACTTGAACTTATAAATAAAACTTACTCAGCTCGCCAAATCAATTAGTGAGTTATTTATCTCATTAACAAAACAATTACTGTTCAATTCACGAGGAAATTCTTCAAAATAAATACATGTGCACAAAAATGTATCTATTCTGTGAGGACATGACGCCATTTTATCAAATATATATAGCGAATTCCGTTGACAAAAATAGTGCCGTACTAGAATGGCACCCACCAGAAATAATACCACACTCACACAGAGCAATTTAAAACGTGCACCAATGCAACTCCAATGGTGTTCACATTTGACCTTGAGGTTATGTTGATGGTATCTTTTCAAATTTATGTTTGGATTTTTAGAGAGAAAAAATTGTCTCAAAATGGGTGATTCAACTGAATCCAATATCCAGACACAATTCAAAATTAATGAACAGATATTTACTCTGCTCGAACCAGTCGATGAACCTGAACATTTATACAAGTTAACCAGTAAAGTATGTACATTATCCAAGTCTACAGAAAATTACCACATCAGTCTTCCTTGGAAAATAATCTAGCTAGAATAAAAGTTGATTTTTTTAATATAGAAAGGCTTGTAGATTGAAATTTAAGAAAGATCACCAAGCCTGAATACAATCAAAATGGCCATAAATTGCAAAACAACACTTACCTATGCCAAATTGCACTAGTTCCACACGACCTCAAGAAGCTCGTACTAAGTATGTTATCTGTGGCTCGTACGAGGAACTGATTGCACTCAGAGCAAAAAGTGTCGCATCAGTTTCCCAATGGGATTAAAAATCCGCACTAAATTGGCCAATGGTTGACAAATATTGCACTAGTGCCGCTCCAGTTCGTCCAATGGAATTCGCTATTAGAGATTTCCAGAAATAACAATCATACATAGAGTACTAAGAAGCATAGAGAAATCTATGATAGGGAGATCACTAGGTACAAATAATTGTTCGATGCTGTCATTTATCAGAAAGGCACCTCTCTAATAGGTATGCAATCAAACATGCATTAGTGCCCTTTTAGTTGCATACCTCCTTTTTGCTCAAAGTTGCTATACCGAGTGGCCAAATAAAACCATACAAGGTTATACAAAGATTGATTTTATTTTAGAATTATGGAGATTGCACGTAGTAAGGGTTGAAACTATTAGTTTGTTATAACAGTTAAATTCACAATATTTCAAGACACAAATAAAATTCAATTACTGGAGAAAGCGGATACAACAAAAAACCCTACTATTTTAGATTCAGCCAAGATAGATTTTGGAAAACTTCAACTGACAAAGTTAAAGTACAAAATTATATTCTGTAAACCAACATAGATTGACATGCTGTTGTTTTTCCTTCACTTTCCTGAAAAACACAAATTTTAAAATGAATATTGCTAAGAATCGTTACAGGTTATCTAATGGGGCTTTGGCATGGATATCGAGACCGTGACGTATAACATATAACTATAACTACGTATAACTACGAGGCAAGGAATTCAAGGAGATACATTTTCGGAGAGCCCAATATTACACATTCAATGGAACTATATCGTCTACGCGAAGATAGGGGGATAGCTGGGTGAATGAACTAATGAATGAATGTGAATGGGTGAATGAACAGGCTGCAAGGCTCTGGCATGAGGATGGCTCAAAAAATTATAATAGCATTTAATATAACTTAATTTATAATTCAACATATTATGCCAGTGATTAACGTGTCATTCTAGGAATGTTGCCAAGAAACTGTTACTCTAGATTTGGCTCAAAGTTAAGCAACAAAATGTTGTAGTCAATGCGTTTCCAACTTGAGGTTTGTAGAAAAAGACCCTGTATAAATCCTCCTGTAAACTACTTCATATGGCAATGAAAACGCCCATTAACAATTGAAAATATTTTACAAACCAAATACAAAGTCATAAATATCTAATATAGCAAATAAATAAAAAAGTCAAAAAATACATTTTACAATAGTTTTAAAAATGATCTCAACATAATACTAGGTTATGCCCCATGATTGTGATACAAATTCACTAAACTGAACAATATTTGACAATTGTAGAGTTGTTTAATCATAAAAGGATACTTCAACTGACAAAATATCAACATAATTTTCATTAAATACAAATATTCAAACCAAATATATTAGAAATGCTATTATTTTTTCAATAATACCTTCTTTAAAAACATTTCTTTGGCAAAATAAATATGCACAACAACTCTAAAAAATCATCAGTCCCATGATGAGCTAAAGTCATTTGAAAAATCCTAAATTATCACTTTATTTAAAGTTCTGTGTGTCTTGGTTTCAAGTCTTCTATCCTCTTCAAGTATTCACTTTTTTCAATGCATCCCTCACAGTCCTCACCCCAATCGTTGAGGATCTTTTTAAGATCTCTTACTTTAAGTTTCTTTAAATCAACAGTTTTCAAATCGATTTCAACATCATATCGGAGCTCACAAATTTGGGCATCCTTTTTCTTTAATTTTTCACAAATTTTTTCTGCTGGCATTGACCAAGACATGGGTTTTGACATCTCACCCAGTATTCCTGTGGCACTTTCTTCCAAACCTCCCAAGTAGTAACACTGCAATTAAAAAAAATACTTTCAGTTTTCTAATATTAGCTATCCCAAGAAATTCTGATTCATTTTGACAAAATAATAACGTGATGTGTTGAGAAGTGAGCATGAGTATATTGGAAAGTCCACAGTAAAAATTTTAAGATGAAAAATTAATACACTAGGTATATTTATTGAAGCTGCTGAATAACAAGAGTCCTAGCAAAGTGTGTACACAATAAATAAATGGTGGAGATGCAGTATTATATTAGAATTATACTTACAAATCGATTTTCCTTATTTTTCAAGCCTATACAGAAGTCCTTAAATTGGTTTTCAATTTTTTTAGGATCTTTCCTGGTATTATCATCTAACGTATCTGAGAACTTTGTTAAAGTTTTGATACAAACTAAAAATAATAAAATAAATGAAAGTAATGAAGTCTAAAGCTGTACTTCTTATCTGTAAAACTAACTTACCTTCACATTCATTTGGTTTTAGAGCATTTACTGCAAGGACTGATGCAAAAATTACTAAAATAATAGCTTGCAGATCCATTTTTCTTGTATCTTTGGTTCTAAAATAAGAAAAAAGTATAAATAAGGTTAGAAAATAAAATTTCAATAATGTTCTATGAAATTAATGTTAGATTATTGTATAAAACTAGGTAAAATATCTATTACACTTACTCAAAAATATATTTTTATTATTTCCACGTGTAAATTACTTTACTTCTTAATTCTCAACACGTTACAAAAAATGTGTAATAAATAAAACCGCTATCTGTATAAAATGTGAACAGTATACAGAATCTGACAGTGAAGTGTCAGCTTGGTGGCGATTTCTCATTGGTCCACGTTTTAGTGACGTCTCCAAAATGTCATCATCTACTTTAAAACGAATTAGGGTTATATGATATTTTTAACAGGCTACTGTATTGTGTGTGGCCTAGCTAGTGGTTCTTGAATTAATAACTGTTTGTAATACGAAGACTTATAAATTGTTTAGATACTTTTAAATGTAATTTTAATTATTTCATTATTTATCACTAGGAAAATGGTATCTTTACATTAAAATTCGTCAAACTGCAGTTTATTTTTATTTTTTATTGAAAATTATTTTACTAAAAATAAATGATTTATCGAAGGTTGTTGTAAATTGTTTGAAAATTTAAATGTACATTAATAATTAGAGATTGATTATAGTTATTACTAATCGATCATCATTTATCAATTAACCTCTGATTATTTATTAAAATTATTCATAATTTTGAATAAATTTCTAAAGTAATTCTGTCAAAAAATATCAAATCATTATTTTTGATTGATTAATATTTGATTTGATGATCTATTATTATTTACTCATTTCAAATTCATTATATAACTATGTTCTTTTTGTTTTAAATGTACCTCTACCTATTCCATTAGGAGACTGCAGATATAAAAAATTACTTAGAATGCAGCACTTGATAGAAGTTTTAATTGGCATTGTTAGCTTCACACTCCTTTGTAGAGATAAAAAATGCTGGAATGTATCAAAATTTTTTATGATAATAGTCAGAACATTAGTAAAATTAATTGAATTATTGAAGTATAATGACATCTTACCACATGTGAGGTGGATAAAAATTCATTTAAAAGGTTACGTTTTACACAACGGTTTTGGTAAAACCAATTGTTTGTTTTTAAAACATCTTAAAATACATAACATTAAATACGATACGAAGGATTCATATTTATTGTAAACAAAATAAACATACCTACTAACTAAGTATACGATTTTATTATAACTATTAAAAAATAAGAAAAATAAAGACGGAATTAATCTAATTTGGTGACGCAGGTGATATTGTTTATAATTGATCTTAATTATGTTAATTTCAACAACACGAATACTAATTGACATTAAACTTATTTTTGTTATTGGCTCATAATTTCGTTTTAAAAAACTTTAGATTTGGATCTAATTATCTCAACTATAAATATAAACCACTTAAAGTTGCAATACTTTTTCTCGGTTAATAGATATTTAAAGTTTTGATATTATAAATTTGCAGCGTTATTATACTGACTCGTTTTTGACATCCAAACAAATTCTATTATAAATTTTCAATGTCTTAATATGTTTTTAGAAATCGAACAAAACTACTTCGAGCATAGGCGTGCGCAGACTTTTTTGTTAGGGGGGGCCATTGATTCATTTGAGTATGCCTATTAAAAATGATAATTAAGCAATAACGCTGCCTTTTCTATAACGCATAAAAGTCCATTGCATACATGGAATCCAGCGGAAAAGATAGATACCTAATAATAATATACTATCAACTAATCTACAAACGCATTCGACGTGTTGCTTCGGATAACACTTTAGACTCGTCTATTACATTGTCATAATTCACATTCGCCGTTTTCTCTTGTTCAATGAATAGAAGGAGAAGTGAATCGAGTCTCTGTTGTGACATGGTACTACTCAGTTTTGATTTAACTTGAACCATTTTTGAGAACGAACGTTCACAAGAGCAACTATAGTAACTGGTATGACAGCAAACATTTTTAAAAGCGTGAAAAAGCTATTGTATATTTTGTAGTCTGAGGAAAGGATCCAAGCCATCCAATCATCAAGATTAACACCTTTTGGAATAGAATTATCAAATTTTATTACACTCAGTTCGGCAAGCAATTCTTCTTTTTTTATTTTAAATTTATTTTCAATTTTGAGGAATTGGGGTGGGCCATGGCCCACACCCTGCCCCCCCTGTAGGCACGCCTATGAATACGAGGGATGTCTTTTATATTTTGCATGTAGAACATTTTCAATTTTTGTTGGGACTGTATGGAGGATGGTCCAGTAAACTCATTTGTTTTTTGAGCTGTGTGGGAAACTTACATTGTCTTTGTGGAGGATCATTTGTCGTTGGAGGTTGGTTTTTCGAAACTTGGCAATTATTTCCGGAAACAAATCGATATGTACCTATCAACAGTAACAGTTCTTGTAGAGGAGTTTTTGCTATACATGATCCACTTTTGAGACAAATGTCGCCATCACCATCTTTTTGGAAACACTTCGAGACAACTTTCGTCGGTTTTGATTCATCTTGGAACATCCAAACAGCCGACTGACATTTATTTTCCGGTTCATAAGAGTAAGTCTAGGATTCATCACCACTGATAACACTGTATATACTGGTACGTTTTGAGTTTCCTGCGTTGAACCGGCTTAGAGTTTTTTGACAACAATTCACGCTTTTTGTTCTTCCGGCAACAGATGCGATATTCAACGAAAACACTAATTTTCTTACAAATAATTCTTCATGTAAAATTTTTTGATTTTTTGTGATCTTTAAAAAGCCCAATGATGTCCCAATTTATGGCCATTATTCACTCGGGTGACTTGCGCCCCTCACCTACGACGCGGGATGCAAACGTCACCCTGCGTGAATAATAGCTATCATAAATTGCTTGTTTAATAATATACTATTATATTTTATTAATTATATTCACAAGAGGTATATTTCATTCACATTACCCGTCATGGTTATAGCTGATAATCCCATTTCATTGAATTTAACCGTGAAGTCATTTCCGTTTGGGTACACCTCCCCTACCTGCCTTTAGGTTTACCAGCTCCGTCATAGGTGAAGGTGGTTAAAGTTGAACTCATAGAGTAGAGAAGCTGAAAGTAAAGTGTTCTATGGATGAACTTGAAGATTTGAGAAATAATATGGAAACATTAAAATTAGACATTAATGGAGTGGAAATTATTTTGTACTGTTTTTTATTGGATAATTTAATTATTAATATATTATCCAAAACTGTATTCATATTTGTGGCACTGTTTTTCAATTAAAAATTAATTGTATATGGATGAAGTGAGAGATTGATTTGAAATTTTTGAAGGATTTCTAACAGAGATGATGAGGAAGATATTATTCAAGTATTTGAGGCACTTCGAGAGCCTAGGGTATTTAGAGATAGAATAGAGACTAGATTACTGGAATGATAAAGAATTCATAAAAGAAAAAACTGTTCTGTGGCCCGCCTTCCTCTATTTTTACAGTGATCTTTGCATTTTAACCCGAGAGTTAACCCTCGGGGTAACTCGAGATATTTAACTCTACTTTATTAAACCGGGCATAAGCTGTGGTAGTGGGTAAACGTAAAGTGAAAGAAATAGGGTTTCAAAAATGGTTAATGTTGACGTCATTATGACGTAGTTGCCTCCCACCACCTTTACCGAGGTACTCTAAACGGGTTTAACGGGGAATGTGAATGAAATATGTCTACGATGACAGACAAATGACTGACTTGTAATTGAAAAATCAAATGACACAGAACTACAAAATTATCACGGAATATTAAATATAAATTACAGATGTTACACTTGATGTGACGTTTAAGAAACAAAAGGTAAACGAGGTGTGACTTTTCGCACTTTAAACACTAGTGTTTAAGGTGACGTTTTGCGAATGTCAAACCCGTGTTTTATATGCGGTTTTAATGACGGAAGTAGAAAAAAACCTATTTAAGTATTCTCTTAGACATCAATTAAATGTTTATTTGTTTTCTTTAAAACCGTAAATCATCCCACTGAATCTAGTACTACATTCAGAAAACTCCTGTCCTCTTAAAAAATATATAAATACAGATTGATGTGATTAAGGCATTATCCAATTACGTCATATTTAAAAAAATATAAGATACATTTTCGAACAAGTCATAATTAAGCCATAAATCAGGTGTTCCGCTCACTCTGCCCGTCCCTGTATAACCCTTTGTAAATTTTCAAATTGGCACACTGTATGTAAATTAATTTTGCCAAGATCAGCTACTGGTATTTATTTATTTTTCGAATGGCGCCGGACTTCACACATCGCGCCGAATTTCTTGAAATTGAATAATTATACCAATGATGTTAATATTTTTTTTATCGTATAAAATATGTAGGTATGCATCATTGTGTTGAATTCGGAAGGCGAACCTTACAAATATGATAAATAGACTAGCAATAAATATTTATTTTATGTTCATGCAGTGGAAAATTACATTTTGTTTTGTTTGTCGAAGAAAAAATGATAAATCGCTAATTAACTTTAAATATGTAGATAGTTTTAGCCTTGTGTATTATTTGGCGAAAATATGTTCCATTCAACGAGATGTATGCGAGCTACGCATAAATTCATTTTAATTTGATAAAACAACTTTCAGTAAAATCCTGACCGATGATTTTATATTGGCCAATGCCTTGTTTCACTAAGGATGTATCAGTAAGATTTTCATTCAAATGCATATGAATAGGAATTTTGAGGAGGGCAGTGCAATTCGGATTGGCTAGGTATCCGTTCAGAAGGTTGAAAAGTTCTTTCTGAGAGCAGTATTTGGATGGGTGGCTTCGTATATTTAGTGTTTGAAGCGACGTTGAAGAATGTGTAGGACGAACAAGACCGAACTGAGGATGCCTGATGTATTAAATGGGTGTCCACATTGGGTGTGTGGACGTCCCTTGGTCCTGGGTGCCCATTTATGTTTAATAAAACTCTCTGGTTCACTGGTAAACTGTACTTATATTTATTGATTACTATACGTAACTTAAAGATTATAATACTATTAATATTAACTTAGTATCAACTCAATCGTAATAAGAATTAATTAATAATGAAATAAGAATGAATCCCAACCAATATAATACCACATATATAATGATGTAATGTTATTTATTGTCGTGTAACCTTAATAAATCATATTATACTGCTTATTCAGCGTTGAACTTGACTTTATCACGTTTTTGATAATTTGTATAATTTCGAATGGATTTATTTCTTAATCTGGTTCATGCCTAGAGGACATTACACTGAGAAGAGTGTGAAAAATGAGTGGATGAGGCTGGAGATTTTGTTGCCTAATAGATTTTCGGATTTGATAGACGAGTTTATTAAGATCGTGGATATAGCGAAGTTTGGATGGATTAATTGGAGTTTCCATTAGGGGATGTGGATGTTCAGGAGAATTGGAAGGCTCTAAAGTTTGAAAATTGGTGGATTTGGATGTAAAAGGCAGTTGAGGAAATTCGTCGTTGTGTTTGTCTTTTTTCCGTTTCGTTTTAGTTTCAATTCGAGGCTTGGGAAGGGTATGGTTTTCTTACCCTGGTTTCGCTTACACTAGTGCACCGGTCTAATTACGGTTTCTGAAAAAAAACGCCCTTGGTTAGGTTTTTTGACTACCTATTTTTCAGACCTATAACGGTGTGAACCAGTGTCCGTTTTTTTGCCACGTGCCGGCTCGCGAATTAATACCCGTACTGCCACTTTTATGAGCACAAGTACTTTGTCAAAATGAAACTCACGATCTTACGAGTTTTTATATCCAATTGATGCAAAAGATTACTATAATTGGTACAACCAAAGTAAACCCTGTGTTCATTAAGTTTTCGAGGACTTCTACGGTTTGTACAACATTTCAACTTTCTGTACATTGACCTGCAGCATATGAGAGTAATGGGTTGAGGTAATGCAAATGAAAGAAATGGTCCATTGGTAAATAAGGAGGTATGATTGCTATAAACGCCTAACATTGCCAAACGAATACCCAATCGCTGACAAGCTGGTGACACAAACCGCAAACTACAAAGCAAAGCAACGACCCCCTGTGAAGGACATGCCAACCTATGTGAATTGGGCTTAATTGCCTGACCTGTGTGGATGAGAACCACTACAAAAACTTCCCAAGTCGTAAAGTTAAGTGGTAACTGAAGGGATGATCGCCTATGGGTTATTCGGCTTTTAGACCACAAACCTAGGGGCGCACCCCGTTGCATTTAGTCTTGTACTTGTATAAGGAGCTCCTTTCTTCTATACTATGGAAACAAATATGGACCAAGAGATAAAAATTATTACGCAGGCTACAGAGACTCCTAGTTAAAAGTATTCAGATAAACCGACAGCAAATGAGACAGAAGCGTCTTCAACGCATCAGTCAAATACCTCTATAGCGAGTCTTGTTAATTGAAAAGCTTTGTTTGAGAAAAATGGAGGCATCAAGGGCAAAAAGCTGAAATAAAATGAAGGAACGAGGTATTGACACCAAGAATGTGGTGCTGCCGATTTTCTCACCTTCCAAACAGGAATACACACAGCAGAGAAAGGGCATTAAGCGAACTGTTTCTTCTAGGAGCATGTTAAAAGAAAGACCACTGGTACCGGCACTAAAACTGCTATGAAATACAGCGTGGCCCTCAAAAGGATCAAAGCAGCTGTGATTCCTAAACATTTTCCAGAGACAATTGACTCTGAAGATCAAGTGGGGAGTAATAAAGAGAGCCTAACTAACATGATCCACGAGGTGCAAAAGGCGCCTAGGTTTGAAGCCAGTCGATATATGAGCTAGTATGGGCTAATATGTGACAATGAGGAGTCCTTCATTATATCGAGGGACTATTTGGCACGAAACACCAACTGGAACCTTATTTAGAGGGCAACAGCCCTACTTACCGAGAGGAAATAATACAATCAACAACGTTGGTTCATTGTGTGTATTGGCACAATTCTGCAAACATTACAAATTAAATATTGACATCTTTGACAGCGCTGAGTGAATAAAGCATAAATAATGGCCGCTGCCACTGATGCTCAACATTTGAGAGTCAGCAGAACAGCAGCATCCGCCTGAACGCAACCTATACCTAAGTTAGCAGCTCAACCGTTGAGCTCATCTGAACGTGCCCATTATCACGACAGTCGCACCCACAACAATTTCTACATCAGACACGTTGACATTGACTCTGCGAAAACAAACTGAAATTACATCAGCGTTTAACACGTACCCCAATATTGGCTTCCATATATTGTGTCACGATCAAAATTATCCTATCCAGCAATAATCTAAATTTCCACACATAAGATGGTTGAATTCGTAATGGCTTTTGGCTAAACCTATGAAATTACAAAATTCTTCAAAAATTATCACAACAATATCTTTGTAATACAATTAAAAGTTGAAGGTAAACATCCGTATAGTGTCTATCTAGTCCAGGAGGAATCGGCGCATGAGTACCGAAAACTATTTGACCTCAATTTTTTTATGCGATCCTCTTCAAATTGCCCTCCTAATGATATAAATGCATGTTGCCATGGCGCAACCCGGTGCCATATTGTTTAAACCGAAATTGTTTAAACAATTGCAAGGAATTGTTATTTTTCAACCGGACAAATTTTTTTTATATTCTTTATTGAAATACCAATAAAAAAGGTCCTATGACTTTTAACGATAAAGTTAATATTTTTAAAGATATGAATTTTTAAAGGTTCGAAAAATCTCAAATTTAGGTACTTTCGACCCATGAAAAATATATTAAAAAAAAACATAATGTCTAAGTAATATTTTTTTTTAAATTCTCTATACAATTGTTAATAATATTGTTAAAAGAGATTTAAAAAAATTTCATTGTTTATATCTTTTTTTTAATTGTTAATTCCGCGCGCTCACAAGTATGCGCCGCTTACCTTTAAGTATCGCTGTCTCTCTCTGACTCATGCGTTGCTCGGCCTCTCTGTGTCTTGAATCATTATTTATCATTTATCTTGAAAACTATCAACTTTATCAAGTTTGTTAAAGAGAGCAATGTTATTAATAATTAAATTGTCTACAATTTGTTTTTGATAAATTTTTTTCTGAAATCAATTTTTCAAAAGTTATTTAAGCATAAATCGAAACATGTAATTAAAATTACTTTTTTATCAGTTTATATTACTTTTTTGTTATTATTATTATTGTTGATATAAAGGCAAAAATTACTATATATACTAATAATACTAATGATAATATACTATACTATATATATACTAAAGATAAATGATAAATTATGATTCTAGACAGAGAGGCCGATGCAACGCATGAGTCAGAGAGAGACAGCGATACTTAAAGGTAAGCGACGCATACTTGTGAGCGCGCGGAATTAACAATTAAAAAAAAGATATAAACAATGAAATTTTTTTAAATCTCTTTTAACAATATTATTAACAATTGTATAGAGAATTTAAAAAAAAATATTACTTAGACATTATGTTTTTTTTTAATATATTTTTCATGGGTCGAAAGTACCTAAATTTGAGATTTTTCGAACCTTTAAAAATTCATATCTTTAAAAATATTAACTTTATCGTTAAAAGTCATAGGACCTTTTTTATTGGTATTTCAATAAAGAATATAAAAAAAATTTGTCCGATTGAAAAATAACAATTCCTTGCAATTGTTTAAACAATTTCGGTTTAAACAATATGGCACCGGGTTGCGCCATGGCAACATGCATTTATATCATAAGGAGGGCAATTTGAAGAGGATCGCATAAAAAAATTGAGGTCAAATAGTTTTCGGTACTCATGCGCCGATTCCTCCTAGACTAATCAGATTATAAACTTAAAAGGAAGTCGGAAATATTATTGGAATAACAATCACCTTGAACTTTGATCTGACTTGTTCCGAAATAATTACAGACATTAATTAGGAGCGTACTGAAGAACAGACATTAATGACTGAAGAGAACAAAAGTGATTGTGCGTGTGGGAAACAATATTAGAACGATATTTTACCAGTGTTAATAGATGCGTTGGTTAGTCAAGGAATTAAAAATATATCAAATTCGAGGGAGAGATATTTACAATCGTTTTTGAAAATTTTTATAATATTTATTGAGATAGGTTCTTTCATAACCAACATTTTAAAGACAGTAAAGGCTTTTTTCTACTAAAAGTCCACTTTTCCCCCCTCATTATAGAGTTGAAAGAGTCACTTTTCCGCACTAGTCACTTAGTACGGAAAAGTAAAGTTTTTGGGGAGTAAACTGACTTGCATATTTAAAATATATATTTGTATGGTTGTAGTTTACAAAATGACAGAAAAACTAAGAAAGTTATTAAAATTCTGCTATAATTTTTACAGTTTATTTCACGGATTTACTCCTGCTTCGGATTATCAGCAAAAACTCGACGAGCAGTGTTTAGATTGTTCAATTCAGTAAGAAGGACGAATGTAAATTGCCCTAGTACCACTTCTAGACACAAATGTAAAACAATTTTATTTTTCCCATTATTGTATTCGTGTAAATAAGAGATCTGATTATCAAAAATACATAAAAAAAGAAAAAAAGGGAAAAACATCATTAAAAAGAATAAAATTTCGGGTTTCTAACGCATCAAATATTGGGAGAATTTACTATCGAACCTTTCAGTACAGTTTACCATTTCATTCGATGCTTTTATGACTAATCCGAAACAGGCGTAAATTCGTGAAATAAAATTTAATAAAATGAATGAATGTTTCAATAATTTTTTGGTTGCAGCAATTACTGCTGACAAAGCAGTGGAAAATCGAAATCTGACTTCACTGGAAAACATTTTAGCCCCTGCAGAATGCTACAAAATTGCACGTTCAATATTAATATTAATAATAATTAATTTGTTGATATGTATTTAATAATAAATGTTTCTTTATGTTAACTTTTGGGTTTTTACCGCACGCTAGTAGAAAAAATAGTGTACCTAACAAGTGCGTAAAGTGACTTTTCCACTCGCGAATGCTGGCCGCCATCTGCAATCGCGTGCGGAAAAGTATCACTTTCCGCACTTGTTAGGTAAGTAACGAATATCGCACTGTACAGTCCCACTGAAAGTGGCTTCCGTATATCAGTAAAGAGCGGAAAGTAACTTTCCACAGGCATGCGGATAATTCGTCAAAATCATGATTTCTATTAAGATTGACCACTGACAAGCTGTCAAAAATATATAACTTCTTATTAGCAGTGATGAATTTAGGCCTAGGCATTTTAAAAATTGGCTCAGATTAGTTTTTATAAAAAAAATTTCTATAGAATTAATTATTCATAATGGAAGGATGGAAGTCATCTGCTGTCGCTGAGGGGTAACCACAAACAGGATAAGTGTTGCATCTAAAATTGTATGTGCAGTGCGAGCAATATCTGAAGAAACTATTGAGTTATTATAACAATAAATCTAAAACCATTAACGTCAAACACTATTACAAGCATTGGATTTTCTCATAACGTCCAAGAAAATTTAGAATCTAATCTTTCACACACACTACTACAATTTACAAATTGCAGCAATAACAATTTTATCTTCTGTATGTTCATTATCCTTTACGTTAATTATTTTGGGAAATTATAAAATACAAAAAAAAAGAATGTGGCTTAATTTCCCAAAATAATTAACAAAAATAACAATTTTACTTTTAATTTCTATAATAATGCAACCAATTGATAATTGTAATAACATACCTATACCTACTTGAATTTTTGTTACTAACGATATTTATTGTTAGTTTTTGAAATAAACGATGTTGATTATAATTGTAACATTTACTCATTACTCACTCAAAAGTGATTTTTCACAATCGAATGATTGTCGCTCTCGGCTTATGCCTCGTGCTACAATATTTCCCACTCGTTCAGACTATTTGAAGGGTCGGAAACCGTTTTTTGAGATGATAAACGTTCAATTTTACTGTTAGTAGCTGTAAAAAAACTAGACACTATCAAAATCCAAATAAACATGGTTTTATATTGATGGCAGCCTCTTTCTTGAAATTTGTGTGGACCAGTATTATAAAATAACAGCAATTTTTTTTAATCAAAATGCCACATTTTTTAAATAATCAAGTCATCGCTACGAATACACGTTTGAACTTTATTCAAAACAAACAATTTTTTTTCCGGCGGCTTCGTTGAATTTTTTTACTCACCGCCTAAATTTGGTTACAACGTCACAGTGAAAAAAAAATTAATTAACCAGAAGTAATTAATGCGGATTTTTTATTATTTAGATCACTTCGGGTTATTAAAATTTATTGAATAATCTCGAATAATAAATATGACTTCATTCTAATAACTGAACTGAAACAGTAGAAGATATATTGAATTATTTTCAACAGTTTTTGAATGCAAACAAATATCATTGACTAATTGCCACATGAAATATAATATATTATGCAATGAGCACTTAATAATGGCTAAGACGAGTAGGAAAATTTTGATCTTAATAGTCATTAAATGCAAATTTCATACATTAATTTTTCTCTCCCTATTATATTGTAAACAACGCATTTTGACAATGTTTTGGAGGACGTAAGTAACAATTACCAAAAAGGTATCGTTGATTCATGTATTAATTAAATATTGTCCATTTTCATTGCACAGAGATCACTAGAACGGCACGCTCCAGCAATTTCCATTACCATTAAGGCAGATTTAGACCTATCCAGTAGCTGGCACCAGTCTCACTGGCACGCCAGCTAGGACACTCCCAGCTCTGGACCAGGTCGTTTACATGAGTCCAGTCCAGTCTGTCGTGAATGTGTGTTTGTGATCAGGTGCGTTACAAAAATGAATGTGGGGCAAAGCCGACAGTTTAAAAGAAAATGAGTCAAGACAATTTCCGCGCTATTACTACAGGAGCTTACTGATATGTTGGAGGACGAAATATTGAAGAAAAAACTAATATGG
Source organism: Lochmaea capreae (assembly GCA_949126875.1). Classification (NCBI taxonomy): domain Eukaryota; kingdom Metazoa; phylum Arthropoda; class Insecta; order Coleoptera; family Chrysomelidae; genus Lochmaea; species Lochmaea capreae. The sequence continues at coordinate 14,392,275 of OX421403.1, forward strand.
ATAAGAAAATGGATAAGCGATAGGACTATAACGGGAGGTTCGTCTTTGCTACAACAACTGAGAGGAGAAGATCCCTCTGAGTAAAGGTTGGCGTTACGTCTTATGTCAGAAAATTTTGACGAGTTACTGTCTCTGATAGAATGCTCGATTCAGCATCAAGACACTGTGATAAGAGAGGCATTACCGGCAAAAATAAAATTAGAAGTAACATTGTTAGATTCCATAAACATTCGTGTTCGCGGTAGAGTTGAACCAACTTGAACTTGAACGTTTCTATTTCGTTTAGTTTTCGGGTCATTTTACTGCTGTCACTGTTCACTCTACAAAATGCGCCAACGACTGGCACAACGTGTTTAGACGTTTCGGCAACACTGGCTCGGGTGTTAGAGGGGACGCGGGTGATGGCTACTGGCAGCAAAAATAGACGAGCTCTCTATTCGAGACAGCATTTCTGACAGCACGAGTGTCTACATGGGGCCACTATCACGCCAGTGCAGGCGTGCCAGTGAGACTGGATACGTTTAAATCTGCCTTTAAGGCCCCATGTACCCATTTTTTTTTGGGCCAGTACAGCGCTGTCAGACAGTGCTGTCTCGAATAGAGAGCTCGTATATTTTTGCTGCCAGTAGCTCTCACCCGCGTCCCACCCGAGCCAGTGTTGCGGAAACGTCTAAACACGTTGTGCCAGTCGTTGGCACATTTTGTAGAGTGAACAGTGACAGCGGTAAAATGACCCGAAAACTAAACGAAATAGAAACGTTCAAGTTCAAGTTGGTTCAACTTTACCGAGAACACGAATGTTTATGGAATCTGACAATGTTACTTCTAATTTTATTTTTGCCGGCAAAACCTCTCTCATCACGGTGTCTTGATGATGAATCGAGCTCTCTATCAGAGACAGTAATTCGTCAAAAGACATAACGCCAACCTGTACTCAGAGGGATCTTCTCCTCTCAGTTGTTGTAGCAAAGACGAACGTCCCGTTATAGTCCTATCGCTGATCCATTTTCTTATCCATATTCGTTTTTTCTTTAATATTTCGTCCTCCAACATATCAGTAAGCTCCTGTAGTAATAGCGCGGAAATAGTCTTGACACATTTTCTTTTAAACAGCCGGCTTAGCACCACATTCATTTTTGTAACGCACCTGATCACAATCACACATTCACGACAGACTGGACTGGACTCCAGTGTTACTGGTGCCAGCTACTGGATACGTCTAAATCTGTCTTTACAACCTTTCATTAAATAAACATCATCGGGGGCTTCAAACAGGTATTTATTTACATCTTCTCTGTCAAACACATCAGATTTTTTGGGTTTATATCCGTAATTTATTCTTTTTAAAAATGGTCGAAGTTTAGTATACTTGGAAATATTTATGTTTTCCTATGAAAAGGGTGGCCTTCAACATGGAATATTCAGACCATAATCTTGATAGAGACTTTAACACAACATATTTTTTCGTGGAAGTACGTCAAAAGCAAGGTTTCTGAAACTGCAGTGCAGTAGCAGTATTTGTTGGACACCATTTCTTGATGTATTGATACGTTGCTTCATACCCCTTCATTGATTTTTCTGGCAGCAGCAACCGACAAGCGATATTTGCTTCGCTGATTTTTCCTATGTTCCTTTGGCTGTTATATAACAAATCAATAATTTCAATTTCTCTCAGTTTTTGATTATAAACTCAGCTTGACGTTGTTGATAAAATAACAATGCTTATGACCGAATATTGTGATGTATTCCTATTGGATGTAAGACAATTCCAGGCTTTTATTTGAATACCTACGTGTATCTTCAAAAGAAATAAAAACTGAAAGATGGTGAAAAGGATGGTCTTTGTAATAAACTGAGCGTAAACTCTACAAATTTCCCAAACTGTTCCACTGTTAAGAAATGAGACTACAAATACTTTTTTTTCGCCCTGTATAAACGAGCTAACAAAATTTTTGGAAAACTTTCTGGAGTTTGTTTAAAACCAAAGAATTTATCTACAATTTGGCCTAGAAACAATTGAAATAGATGAAAAATTACGAAAGTTCTTGGACAACGAACTTCAGCAAAATTTTAGGTGGCCGAGTTTTTTTGCCGATGAGTGTAGATAATGGTACGCAACCCTTCGTGTGCGAGTCCACTCGCATTTGGCCAGTTTTTTTATTTAGATAATATTTGGTGATATCTCAACCAATAGCATCTAATCTGGGATTATATAAAAAACAAAGTAGTAACTATCGTTTTAATGGTTTTCTTCAACTGTTTTCAAGTTAATAACACGAACATCCGCATCGAAATCAGTCTGTTCGTGTTCCATTATTTCTTAAATTTATTCTAATTCAAATCCTAGACGACCGAGAGATAATTTGAAAATAATTATATACGGTTAAATGATTTGCTTGAAATATATGTATTTTTTTATTTATTCCTTATCTTAAATAATCTCAGAGCTTATTATATTATACGAGAATTTTTCATGGTCGAAACTCTAGAGGTTATTACGGCGTTCTTTTTGAAGATATTCGGGAGATAATTTTAATAATAATTAAACCAAGGTTCGAAGTAAAGTGTATAAAATGGTTTCACAAAAACGTTTTTGCATCAACGTGAACATACAACAACGTTTCGACATCATGTGAACTCTTCTTCAAATCATATAAATATTTGTTGTCTGTTTATACTTGTGACGGTTAGAAACGAAAAATTAGACGTCATTTATATTTATTTGAATTGAAAATATAAATAGTTCTATAAAAATCACTTTAAAAAGTTTGTATTCAATCCCTTTTCACCGTTATGAGCAAATAAGCAAAAACATCGCAGAAACTTCTCATTCCAAATCAAGAATAGTAGACTCCGTTTCAAGTAAGAAGAACCCACTTGAAGTTGCAGTGGCATGCGCGAACTTGTTGTCAAAACCAGTATAGTTTAATTAAAACATATTTGGGAATTATTTGAAGCTTTTCGAGATAGTTTCACATACAATAGACACTGGTATATGAAAATACTTGGTATCGTTAAAATATTTATTCTTTCAATTAATGATTGTCGATGTTCGTTTGTAACGCCAATGGCATGACCCTGTCGTACGAGGCGACGTAGATAAACAAGACCGATTTTGATTTCTGCGCAAGACAGTTGGCAAACTTCACGTGGCTTCTTCTTATGTGAAAGGGAGTCTAACAGCAGATTCTACCAGCCACGGTGCTAGTTTTTATCAAGAATCCTGACTTACTTTAACATTAATTTGCTTTTTTACAAACGGTTATACGAGGATGTATTGATATCTAGTTAGCCTAGACCAGTTCCATGCATAAACAAAATATTGCGTTACCATAGCAAGGAACAATAACTTATTAGAAGTGTCAGTGCGAAGTTTGACGTCAAAAAAGTAAACCAGAGCTACGCAATAAATTAAAAGAAAAAAGATGTCCACCGAAATTGTGAAAATCGAAAAATTGGAGTATCGAGCCATCATCATTTAAAAGGGTTAAGAGGTAAGCAGATTTACGAAGATATGCTTAATACCCTTGGTGATCAATGTCCTTCGTATGCGACCGTGAAAAATTAGACTGCAAGCTTCAAAAGGGGTAAATTTTCCATTGAATATGATGACCGATCGGGAAGGCCAGTTTCTGTGTCAGTCCCCGAAAATATCGATGCAGTTCATGCCTTGATTTTATCAGACCGTCGAATTGGGCTAAAACGGATATCTGAAGCACTGAATATTTCATACGAACGCGTTCATCATATAGTTCACGTCAATTTAGACATGAGAAAAATTGCTGCAAAATGTATCCCCAAATGTCTGAATGTTGACCAAAAGAGTGCAAGGGTAGAAGCATCGCGTTCGATCTGTGCTCGATTTGAAAACGATGTAGACTTCTTAAACCGAATTGTTACTATGGATGACACTTGGGTAAATTTCTACGATCCAGAAACAAAGCAACAATCGATGGAATGGCGACACTCTGGTTCTCCAAGACCTAAGAAGTTTCGTGTCCAAAAATCTGCTGGAAAAATTCGTGCTTCAGTTTTTTGGGATTGCCATGGAGTAATCATGATTGATTTTTTGGATAAGGGTAGAACAATAACTGGAGATTACTATTCAACATTACTGTCCACTCTATACGGGAAAAAAATTAAAGAGAAAAGACGCGGAAAGCTATCCAAAGGTTTTTGCAGGACAACGCCCCTGCACACAAATCTCATGTTGCTATGCAAAAAATTCGTGATATAGGGTTTCAATTACTAGAACACCCTCCTTATTCACCAGATTTGACTCCGTCCGACTATCATCTCTTTCCTTAACTTAAAAAAAGTTTAAAAGGTCTTCCAACGAGGAGGTAATAAAAGCTGTAGAGGTCTAGTTTGCAGAGCAAGAAGAAACATTTTTTTTGAAAGGTCTAGAGACGTTGCAGGTTCGCTGTAATAAATGTATCCAATTAAGAGGAGAATATGCTGGGTAATAAAATATTTTGACAATGAAATTTTGTTTGGTTCTATAGTAGGCTAATAATTTTTCAATATATCCTCGTATACTCATCTAGTAGGCTAGTTGTTAGGTAACCAAATCCTGACCACATCATAGAAAAATATTATTTATTTCTCTATGGTCAAAGAATACTCACCAACCTTTGGTCCACACCGAACGCGTCGGTCTGCATATTGAACAAGTATAAAACTATTAATTTTAGTTTGACCCTCGTATCGATCGAAACATTCTACAACGATTTGTCTTTAATGATGGCCTTCCGAAATGACACTATCGAAACTTGAAATCATGGAAGTAGATACTGGAAATGAAATACATATAAATAATCGCATCGGTACTGTATAAAAAAGTACTTGAAAGTACTTTACGCTACATTATATTTTAAGTCCGGATTGCAGGAAATAAATAAGAGAATCCTTGACCATTTGTTAGTTGAATTCACTTCCTATTCAAAACGAAAAAATTGCCAAGTCAGAACCATCTGCCAACTCGCAGCTCGTCGACAGACTGTAGGGTCAAGTTGCGTATAGAAATTGAACATAATTGAATTTTAGAGTAGGTAAGTATATGAACGTACATTCCTAAAGTTAAAGTACACACATCAAAAATGTCTAAGGAACACAAAGAGTTTTCCTCGTATATACCTGAATTTTAATCGGATTTTCAAAAGTGACATATCGTTATGATCACTGATTAGTCAGTAATGAATTCATCTTAATTTCAGTGAAATTAATTTACTCTTTGATGAAATAATTTAACAAAAGTTAAAAGGTACACTAATTTAATTGAAATTCTCAACACATCCATGAATGTAAAACATAAAAATCTAAACAAAAACTGTTTTTAATAATCTGTATTTCCTCCAAAAGCATTAATTACATTGACACCGTCTTGGCATACTTAAAATTAAATTATCAATTTCGTTTTGTGTTAATAATGCCCATTCTTGTGTAAGAAGATCTTGGAAACCTTAACGAGTATTAACATTATGCAAATGAGGAGCGATCCATCTCTGGAGTATATCCCATACATGCTCGATGGGATTAAGGTCTGGTGACTGTGATGGCCACGATAAAAGGGTAATTTCCTCAGTATCAAACCAATCTCTTACTGTCGCTGCAGTATGTGGCCTTGCATTGTCCTGCATGTAAAGCAAATCAGTGCCTGCACCAGTGGCAAATGGATGGACAACAGGTTCTAAGATACGGTCAATATATTGAAACTGATTCAAAGTGCCTTCCGCAAAAACGGGAACAGTTCGAGATGAAAAATTATTCCAGCCCACATCATAACTTCTAGACCACCATACGAACAAACACTCTGTACATGGCTGAGTCTTTCTTGTCGACCAGGTCCTCTCCAGACTCTCCCTCTTCTTGAGTCAGGATAGAGACAGAACCTAGATTCATCCGTGAATAACACAGAGCTCCATTCTTGAAAGCACCAATGAACATGTTCTTGTGCCCACATTAACCTTAGTCCCTACCACATATCGATCCTGTCGGGGGATAGTTGCACGTTGACGACCTCCATGTCTTTCAGAGACATGACCAAATTGTTCATATCGATGCCACAATCGAAAAATCAAGCACCGATATATAATTTAATTTGAATTTTCTACCAACGAAACTTACATGTGGCTATGTTACAACCCCCGGAAAGGGGAGGAAAAAGTAAATAAGGCATTTCTTCGAAATCACGCAAAAACCGTTGGAGTTACAAAAAAAAGGTGTGAAATAAAAATTGTAGAGCTTTAAATTTTACATAAAAATGGTTATCATTTTTTCCACAAATGACTTTAGGGTGGCTAAAAGTTAAGGGGAGGTATTTCGACTTTAAAAAACTATAACTCGTAGCAAAAATTTTTTTCTGTAATTACTGTAACAAAGTTATAACAATTTGAAATTTTTAATAATGAATTAAAACTATCGCATGAATTTATTTTTTTTCTCATTATTTTGTTTGTTTTTTGATAAATTGAACATTCATTGAAATTTTTCATTTTCAGCCAGGCATAATATTTTTGCGGTGAAGGCTATGCATCTACAACCATGGGTCCGTCAGAAACAGTGCAAACAATAGACCGTCACAACTTTTCCAAACAATTCGATAACGCGTGCTATTAATATAGTTATAAATAAGAGTGATCGTTGTTGGAAATAAATAAAAAGAGATCAGTTGGAGACTTTTTTACACGAAAATCTGCAAGGTAAGGTTAAACATTTCTTGATAATTTACACGAGCTTTCGGTTTGTTTGGAAAAGTTTTTATGATCATGCCTCTTATGACGTCAGACTTAGGCAGTCCATTTCCAAATATCTTAATTTTTCTACGAGTTATAATTTTTTAAAGTATAAAAAACCAACCTTTAACTTTCAGCATCCCCACTGTAATTTCCGCACAGTGTAAACATTTCCTCTGTACACTTTATGCATGTTTTTTTTGTGAATGTTTTCCCATGCATTTGTCTTGGGATGTTTACTCAGTAATCTTTACGTTGCTCTTTGATCCAATTCATCACAGATCCTCTTACTACGGTTTTAGATATACCAAGAATCAATTCTGGTTCAGGCAGTGTGCGGAAGTTCGTCAGCTGTTTTATTGTCCTCAATACCCTGGCGACCTGGTGGTACTCAGGTCTGAATCCCTGGCCATTCAAATGAACAATGATGAAAAGTCGACCTCCTCACAAAGGAGTTTACCAGAGGTGGTTTTAACGGACCAGGACCTACCATTGACACTTCATTAAATGCTGCCAAACAAAAATTAGATCCCTGGACTTCTAGCAAAATGTACCAGGATTGAATGGTTTATTTGAAGATCTTAGCAGGCATGGCTTACGTTGTCTAGCAGACCTACTAATAGGCATTTGTCGAGTGATCATATGGAAGATCTTTTTTACTTTGTCTGGAATATGATGAAACAGCAAAACATATACTTTGTGCCAGTTTTGCTGAGACTAAAATCAAGTATCTGATGCTTGGCAGGGTCTCTCTTTCTCGTCCCCAAATATTTATATGGTGAAACATAAATAGGTGTGAATCACAATAGACTTTTGGGAGTCGCAGTGGAAGGCCAGATTGGATAACGTATCACAAACCTAGCCCAATCCAACCTATAAAGAACACAGATTGAGTGCTCACAACTTTCTATGGATAAATAATTTGAAATTGTTTTCACTATTTCCCAATTTTTTTAATAGATCATTCTTTTTTGCGACGATGCGCCTCTGTTTGACTGATCTCATGATACATACAAACAGGGATTATTCATTTTAGCAAAACCATTCATTTAATGGAACTACGTACAAACTTGGTCAAGGATGGTATTCTTGATTTTCAATCTAAGCTTTGTCGATATCCATCAAGATAGTTTTTGATTGATTCGGAATTTCATTTCGTAATACTTTAATGCCATCTTCATTTAGGAATTCAATTGCATTCGAAAGATGGGTAGGTTTTAAATGTGATTTATGGCCTAGACCTATTCTGTGGACAGATACTCTTTGTTTTAAGTGAAACGAAATAGATAAAGTATATTTTTATTCAAAGGGATAGATGAAATGCATGTAAAAAAAACTATGTTGAAGTAGGGGCATTTTGTTACTCATGGATTTTATTGAAGATGGAAGTCATAAATGGTCAATTATGTTAGGTACATCGTTTTATTTGGAATTCGAAATAGGTACTGCACAAAAGTTAGATAAAAAATACGTTCGTATTTGAGAAAAAAAAGGAGATGATTTGTTTGGAGACACGAAACGTCGTAGAAAAAAGGAAGCTACTTACTAAGCTAGACAATGTTAAGGCAACTAAATAAACGTGTTTCAGCCAATAATAAAAAAAACTTACATTTCTTTTTCCTCGTATAACTCTGAAAATAGCATCTTTCAGGCATGTTTTTATACCATTACATTGGTCACCTAAATAGGCCTATCTCGTGACTTTTACATGCATAATGAAATAACTCAAAAACCATAAAAACGGTTTTTGTACAACTGCGATTAAAAGTGACATTTTTTATGCCTGTCAAACGAGTTAAAAGAAGATGTTTCCAAAGTAGCGTGTTGAAAGTATAATACTTTTAACACTACTAGTGTTAAAAGAGACATAATCATTAATTTTTTTTAACCAAAAAGAAGTAAACGAGACATATTGATTCAATTTTTATTGGAACTTTCAATGTTATAGTATTATAATAGTATTATTAATGTATTAACATTAATAGTACAATTCAAACAACTGCTGATATTAATACCTTGGATTTTTGAACTAGCCGAGTTGCCAATTACATCAGCATTAGCAGTCAGTTCATGAAATGCAGTGCATGAATCGCTGCAGCTTACAGACGACATAATTCTTTCAACAATTTCCTTTTTATTAATGATAGATTGATCGATGTAACCCTCAGCTACTGTTGTAGACTTCTATCCTCCGTGCTTTTTTATCTCCGTTATACGTGCTCCTGAGTCTGACAGCAAAGAAGCAGAAGACCTTCTATATCAGTGACCTGTATATTCCTTTGGATCCGGTAGGTTCAAAAACACAGCAACCAATGAGGGCATTTTTCCAAACGTATTTATACCAACTGGGTTCACAGTGCGTTTATAATTTGAGTATTTGAGAAAAAAACGTCCAGAAGGGCGTAATGCAGCGTATTTATTAAAATAGTCAATATATTTTCCAGTAATGCAAAAAGAACGACTTGTTTTCGTTTTAGTATTTGGAATTTGAACAATCAATGATTTATCTTTTACCATCAAGTATGTTTCATCTGGCGCCTCATTTATAAACTTCTGAACTTGTTCAAACGTAAGTGTTTTTGACTATAACCATTATTTTTCCTCTTTAAGAATGCTATTACCTTGAAATATTTCCTTACATCAACCCCATTTTTAACTATCGCACCCGATTTTGTCATAGAAAACTTGCTCCACAAAATTGACGCGTTCCATATTTTTGATTTATCTTCTAGATATGCCAAAAAGGCAGATTCACTGAAGTTTCCTTCAACTTTTTCCATTTTACACCACTTGAAAAATTAGAATATGCGATATCATACTGCTGAGCCGATTTTTTCGGTAATAATACAAATGTCGCTCTTTTTGCAGCCTCTTCAATATCATCAGGAATACACGATTCATTAATACCTAGTATTCCTCATTATGCGAGATGAATATTAAACACCAGCAAGAACTTTTAATAAAAAGCGTGAACTGTAAACAATACTGTTTGTTGGTAACTAAATGATTCAGCGTCATCTAACATGGTCAGTTCCCAGGAAATGAGAATTATTGTTAAAACGTCAAAAAAATAATTACCTGACTAGATATTGCTCCACTCGTTTCGCAAACTTTTTCACTCACAAAATAAATAGTTATTCATGATACAAGTGCGTGAAGTTATACTTTTTCGCAACGAGTGCGCAAAAGTACTTCACGCACAAGTGTAATATAAAACTTTATCTACGACCACATGAAGAAAAAATAAAAAAATGTGCTCTGAAGGAGTTAAAAAACATAAAAATAAATTTTCTATAAACAAATATATACACAACGAATTCTAATTATTTAAATTAATATTTAAAGTAAAATGAGGACAAATTATTTCAATTACTAATTATAACATTGGGTAATTTGTATTTTTTTAAAGTAACTTGGTTACAAGACAATAATTGGAATGTTAAATTTGAAGTTGAAGGTGTATCAATATCGATGAAATCGTTCGATTTGGGCTGTGAGATTGAAGAATTTTCTGCTAGATGTTAACACTGAATAATGTGACCATAAAGTAGATGATTTCCATTGCATTGACTTTTCGGAAAAATATGCTATTAGAACATTTTTGGTGTAATTCTTGAATTTTTTATTGTTACACCAATCTAAAAAATCAGCATAAGATTTCGTGTAAATTTTTTGAGATTTCTTTGGAACCAGATTATTAATTGCATTTCCGGCAATTTCGGCAATTTCAGGTGGTGTGCAATCCGAAGAAATGCATTCTTCTCGAGGTTCTTCCATTTAAAATAAGTGTAATTAAAATTTTAAATGTAACAGAAAATATTTTTCACTATGTGTGACACTTCTGTCAAATTTACTGACAGCACAAAAGTTTATACAACAAACGACTAAATTCAAGGCAACTAGATAATTACGTAGCTAAACAAGAGTGTTAAAATGAAAACCCCATTTATAAAGCGTAATTTACGCACGCTTTTGGGTGTTATAATGAAAGTCCCATATAAAAAGCGTTGTCATTTACGCACGCTTTTTAACGTATGTATAATGAATGATTTCACAAATTTTTTTTGGTTCGTAAATGCCTAATTTTAATGGTGGTCGTAGATAAATGTTACTTTTAATACTAATATCATAAACAGCTACTATAGGCTTTGACCATTATTAGATCTATTTTTGAGAAAAACCTGTAGAAAGTATTGTCCAAAGCCTGGCAGCATACTAAAATATGAACCTTCTACTGTAATTTCTTGCAATTCAGCTGACGTTTGCATCTGTCACTTTCAAGATTTAATTGCAAATATTTTGAAAACTTCCAATAATTCTTGTATTTTAACATATATCGATAAAGGAGGAGGCAGCCGGCTTATAGAGAAATGGGCTTCGGTGAAATTTCATGAATTGTTAGTATATTGTAGTTGACGACTTTCTGAACAATAGTGTCCATGGGCCCAACTCAATCCTATGACTAGTTCCAGAGATACAGGATGTTGAAGTTGGAAAATAGCCATTTTTTAAAAGCATGTATTTCTTATATTCTTCAATGTATCAATCATTTTTTCCTGTGTTAGTGTTCTAATTACACTAAATATCAGTCCCTTATGAGAGAAAGTTTCATTTGCTACAGGGATACACAACAATTAGAAAAACGGAACGTTGACTTGAAATATAATTCAATTTTCCGGAATTTCAATATCTGGCTGGATTTGCTTCTGGTTGGTTTATAATAATGAGATATGCAAACATTTTTTACAGGGCGAGTCAGAAAGTTGAATCGCCCTGTATCCTACATTTAATAAAATTTTATATACTTTGTATTGCATGTTAGTAGGTGACATTAAGTCATTTTGAAGTATATATAATTTATATATAATATACAGGGCTATTCAAAAGATATGTATGGAAGAATATCCGAGAATCGATTTTTTTTTGGAAATCTCCCTGTAATTAAATATTTTCTCGGTGAATTTCTGTGATGCTTTCATACTACTTTTGCTTTGAGTTTGTTGGTCAGATGTAAAAGTTTTGTCAACTAGCTATGATCAGTTTTTTTATCCCGACAATATGATGATATGATATCGAAAATCAACCTTTGGAACTTCACTATTATTGTACTTGTAAGTCGGGAGCAAGAACTTTAGGTACATGTGTTCACGTGGTCAGTGTTTTATGATTTTTGGGTTATGCCAGATACGAACAGAATGTGAAATATCCATCTACTCATCTCCTAAATGAAATAACTGATGCATCTGAAAGGATAGCACCAGAAAACATAGATCATGGTCCAGATATTATAGAACTTTGAATTCCTTCAGTAATTTCAGTTAGTTTCAACATGTTTATGTTAATTGTTTTTTCCGTTATGAAGATCAGCTTATATTTATTTTGTTTGTTTTTATGTACATGTCGATCATGGTATAACGTAAACAACATCGAAAATACCGATATACATATATGAAGAAAATCATGATAGGCTTGTCATCATATTGTCGGGATAAAAAAAACTGATCATAGCAAGTTGACAAAACTTTTACATCTGACCAACAAACTCAAAGCAAAAGTAGTATGAAAGCATCACAGAAATTCACCGAGGAAATATTTAATTACAGGGAGATTTCCAAAAAAAATCGATTCTCGGATATTCTTCCATACATATCTTTTATATACACTTCAAAATGACTTAATGTCACCTACTAACATGCAATACAAAGTATATAAAATTTTATTAAATGTAGGATACAGGGCGATTCAACTTTCTGACTCGCCCTGTAAAAAATGTTTGCATATCTCATTATTATAAACCAACCAGAAGCAAATCCAGCCAGATATTGAAATTCCTGAAAATTGAATTATATTTCAAGTCAACGTTCCGTTTTTCTAATTTTTGAGTAGGTATCCCTGTAGCAAATGAAACTTTCTCTCATAAGAGAGGAAAAAATTCTTGATACATTGAAGAAAATAAGAAATACATGCTTTCAAAAAAATGCTATTTTCCAACTTCAACACCCTGTATCTCTGAAACTAGTCATAGGATTGAGTTGGGCCCATGGACACTATTGTTCAGAAAGTCGTCAACTACAATATACTAACAATTCATGAAATTTCACCGAAGCCCATTTCTCCATTAGCCGGCTGCCTCCTCCTTTATATTAAAATTGAACAAAGAATTCAAAAATGCAATAATATCCAAAATAAGCTAGCAAATATCGACAAGTGCCAAGTCAATGAAAATATTTTGAATGAGGGCATCCCAATGCTCTTATAGGTAGGACAACCTGTATATAAAATGATTCTTCCCATTCTTTGGCGCATATGTTAATTAACTTTTCTGCTGTCAATCACGAAGGATATAATCATGAAATAATTTTCATGTCAGATAATTTTTTAACTGTTTTTATAATACATTTGTAATAATGAATCTTAAAGTTTCGAGTTTATTGTCCTTTTTAACTATCAATCGTTTGGGTGCTTTTCGCCATCCAAGGTTATACCATTTTGTCACGTAAGCAATTATTAGTTTGCCTACCACTATAATAGATCTACAACGGCAATCTGGATGAATATGTGTTATTATTTTGTAATTATTTACAACAATCTATCACGATATATTTCAAGAGCCAACGTTATTAAGAAAGACTAAGGCAATGTGTTTTATTTCTGGGTGGTATAACTAAAGCCATTTTTCTTTGAACTTAACCACACAAATCGGGTTAACTAGTCAATATTCCTCGACTTGCTCTTTGCAGCAATGTAATCAGTATAAAGATGCAAATGTATCAATACATACAATCTCAACAGATCCAAAATTATGCAAAATGTTTCAAAATATTTTAAAAATTGGTAAACCTATTTCCAAATACATGTCAGTGCGCAGTGCCGTAACTAGGAATTTAGCGCCCGCAGTCGGTGTTAGGGCGGTCCTCCCTATTATGTACATTTTATAACCAGATGAAAACAGCAAACAGCTTTTTTAAATAATTTTCCTTTTTTTGGTTTATACAGGTACAAAAGGATTAAAGTCGACATTAAAATAAAATAAAAAAATATAATAACATAAAATACAAAAACTTGCAATTGTTGGATCGTAATGACTTAGAAGCTCAATTGTATTTAAAAATTGACCACAATTTGGATGTCCAATTATTTCTGATAATCCCCTCAATGCATCATTGTTTTTAATGCAATGTAAAATGGCGTCCAATATGACCTTAAGAATATTGCGCCTTTTTTGTTTTTCTGCCAAAAGTAATTTTTCAGTTTTATCGTCGATTAATGTGCCTATCTTAACAGAGTTTGTTTAACCATGCTTTGCCGTTACGTCATAATCGGTGACGTATTCTGCTGTTTTACGTTTGTCTTATATTAGTTGAATGTTATTTTACACTTAACCTCAAAATTATAATCAATGACATATGTTAAGGTATGTTTGTATGAATAAAATTAGTAATGCCAAAAATTGTATTTTGCTTTATGCGTACTTTGTTACATAATTTAGTTTTGTTTCAACTTGAAATACCCGTTTTTTTCTTAACTGATTTGTTTCAAATTTCTAGCTTGAGGATGTTTAACGCCCCTGAGCATGATTTTTTTATTTTATTTAGAAAATTACGGGCCTATAATATATTTTAAAAATGTATTATACGATTATATTTTTGGGGTGAACCCAAAGGTTATGTAAAATTAGATAGAATATCTATATGCTCATATTTTTGTATAGTAATTATTGTCTGTGTCATTGTGAGAAACAATTTCGTAGGTATTCCTGAGGAATACAAAAAAACACATGTATGGGAGAAAACAGGCAATAAATAAATTTCTTTCTGAAAAAAGCTCCCAATAAAAACAGGAAAAAGGATCGAATATAGGTAGATACTTACGTTGTAGACCGTATTTAACGGTAAAAGCGGCATTCCAATGAAAAATTTATTGAAAAAGGCGAAAATGACCAAAAATACTGAACAAATCAAAATATGACAACTGAACTATCAAAAGTAACAAATAGATTTACATCGACATTATCTAAGAGATACGTTAATGACGTCATAATTCCGTCTCATCCATTTCAAGAATGAAAGATAAAGCTGGACAATGTATGACGGCAAAGGACCGTTAAACAAACTCTACCTCCTTCGAATTCCTTCTATTTCAGGTAACTCTCTTTGTGAGACAGCGAGTTTTCATGCCGAGGAATAGCAGGATTTAAATGTTTCCAGCCGGATAAACCTATTCGCAAAAAACACCAAATACCTTTCGGTCAAAAAGTTTACAAGGAAAGCAATATAAAGAATTATTTCTTCTGCAATAAATTAGCCAGGATCTTCGTATTGTCTGTCCATTCACCAGAACTTTATTAAACAATTTTTTGTCAAACTGCCTATTATTTACTCCTGGATATACATTGATGTCATCTCCCGGGTCTGGTCCGCGTTCTACACAAACTATTAAGTTTTCTTTTGTCCAAGTCTGGGGATCATTAAAATCAAGATTTACTTCTGCACAACTTAAGCTTCCTACTGAATTTAATGGCTTATTATTATTGCTAATAATAAGATCATCTTTTTCTTAGGATTCCCGAACTAACACATTGACATTGCTCTCACAAGAAGAGGGCGGAGGAGTAGCTGATTCTGTTATTGAACTATCATTAACACTATTACAATTTTTTTCCTTTATTAAAATAATTATAATTATTGTCTAAATGAATCTGGTTCTTTTCTTTTTTTTTATTGTGAAAGTACGCCATTGAACTGGCTGCAAGAGAGCTGATGAATCAACCTGTTGTAAAAAAGAACATACACATACTTTCTGATAGCCAGGCTGCTCTTAAAGCACTGTGCTCGAACAGGATAAAATCTAAGCTGGTACTTAACTGTCTACAATCCCTTGAAATACTAGGCAAGGAGTCATTTTGACCTGGGTGCCGGGGCATCGAGGAGTGGAGGGCAACACGATAAGGCCGAAACTCAGGCAAAAAAGAGATCAGAGTCTGTATTTATCGGACTTGAACCATTTTTTGGCATTGCGGAAAGCACTGCTAGATCTGCCATAGCTACCTGGGCAGACATAACGGGGCTCTCTCACTCAAAAGCGTTCATATACAACCCTTTAAGTACAAAAAATAAGCAGATCCTGGAATGGAATAGAACAAACCTACGCATTCTGACGGGACTGCTTACAGGACATTGTCGACTGAATTACCACCTAAAGAAGATGAGTCTGGTTCAGGCCTCGGATTGTCGGTTCTGTAATTTGGGAGACGAAACTGCGGAGCACGTATTATGCTCATGCCCAGCTTTGGGCAGGGTAAGATATAACATATTCGGTTTTAGTACCTTAGAGCCGAACGACTTTAAAATCACCAATTACCAATTACCAATTACCACCATGGACATCGTCAGAAGCACAGGCTTGTGGGGTGAATTGTAATCCCTAGGGGCGAGCCACAATAGACCCAATGGGGGTCGCAGTGGAGGTGGCAAGAAGGCCCCACTCACATAGAACCTAACCTAACCTATTATGAAAAACTTTATTTCTATCGAAGGATTTGGCGCCCTTCACAATCTCGCGCCCGCGGCAAGTGCCGCCCTTGCCACGCCCTAGTTACGGCACTGTCAGTGCGTAGCAGGCACTGCTTGGAAATATATTATAGATGTAATTTCACTCATTTAAATAAAATATTTTGATGTTCAGTGTTATTTAATGCTTTGAATACCTGTTCGTCTTCCACCATCGGCCGTTTTATATCGCCAATGTATTTAAAAATGTCCATCAAACTATTTTTAACAAGCACCATCTCTCACAAAACACTTTTATCGCTTAATATTCGTTATTGAATCAAATGTACAGAGGCAAACAGAATTGGATCATTATGTTTGTTGTTTTCCCCATTGCATTGACAGCTTTGATATATACTGCAGCGCAACGAATAGGTGTATTCATAAGGAGCGTCTAAATGTAGTACTCTTTACCAACGTTGCCAAGTGTAGTCCTAAACTGAAAGGGCGCCATCGAGTATCTCCGGTGGCGCTCGGCTTTCATGCGAAGCGCGCACGGTTCTAAAGCTGTTAACCTTCTATACGATATCATTAATGTGTGCAGAGATTAGCCCAGCGTAAGTGTGCTGGGCTCCTAACACAGAGGTACCAGGTTCGAGTCGTGTCCGAGTCAAGATATTTTTATTTTTATTTTCTTATTGTTTTTTTCAAAAATTGACTAAAAATACGAAGAATTTTTCGATTCGGATTAGGGTAGGGGGTAAGGTAGGGTGGTTTTGGTTGGGTTATTATTGAAAATTATTATAATAATCTGTCAATTACACAATTCAATTTTTCGATTCGGATTAGGGTAGGGGGTAAGGTAGGGTGGTTTTGGTTAGGTTATTATTGAAAATTATTATAATAATCTGTCAATTACACAATTCAATTTTTCGATTAGGGAAAATGTATCTATGCATTCGTGAGTTTTCCTTTTTGTATGATAATTCTGTATTGTAAACTCGAACAATTTTCAGTACGTTTTGCTAAACATAATTTTAAAAATGACAAATATTGATTTCTTAACACATTGCTTTTTAATCAACTGTGATAAATATCATTATTAAAATATTTTTACTTTCCAAAACACAAACGTTTTAGTTTAGGACTACACTTGGCAACGTTGGTAAAGAGTACTACATTTAGACGCTCCTTATTCATAACTGAGGAAAACAATCGGAGCCTGTCGGCAGAGTCACAGAATTTTATGTGTGTGCAGGTCTGTTCATGCCTGTAGCACTGGCCCGATAGGTACGAATACCGAGCAGGTGTAAGTCTGTTATTTTTCATTTTATTTTTTAAAATTGAATAATGATGAACAATGAAAAATTAATCGGTTAGTTCAAGGATATTCCTTCCTATTATGTCTTTTATAGCAACTCTTGAGCAATGCATTCTGCTTCTACCATGGAGACTGGATAAGGAGCACTAAATCAATTAACAGAGTCTGCCTACAAAATTGTTTTTATCAGTTTTTCTCTTTTCACTACTGGTATAAAATATTCCTTTTGTAGCTTATGATTCTGCCGCCAGACGTTTGGTACAAATGGAACACTACCGCCTTCTCATTTGCATACATGTTCCCTTTATAGTCCATGGTTTCTATTGGAGTGAAAATCATTTTTGGTACATAACTACCTACCTTACAGAGGGGATAAGATAAGGAGGTTAATTGAGTCCTTTGTTCTTCAATAGGTATATTCATGGATGATATATATAATAAATATATGCGCAAATAAATCTTAAAAAGCATGTGTGGAATATAAAAACTTGCAAGCAGTTAGAATATGTGAGTCCTTATGGCAGAGGACCTTCAAGATCTACATCTGGAACAATACTCTAAAAGAATACGGCATGAAGATGCAGAAGAATTAAAGGTGAGATTATACAGCAAATAAAATAAAACAATGAACAAAATAAGAAAGATGAACATACGCATCTATTTACAAGAAATAAGGTAAAATAGGAAATAAGAGTTAGTACAAAAGATGGCCAACTTTTATCTTTTTGTCTTATTCTATTTTATTTTGTTTGGAAACCGATATTGCGCATGACCCAGATATTTCTGTTCTAAATGTTCTGTATTCCCAATTATTCTTATCTAAACATCTAACCTAAAAATATTATTTGTGATTAATAAAAATAGGAAACAGAATTCGAATAAATAAACATATAATTATTGAGGTTATGTACTGTAGTGTAGATAAGTAGTTACGGCAAAACAAAAAGTGAAATCACTGAACTTGCACACAAGCAAAGTTATTGTCAAAAAAGCTTCAATTTGATTGGCTTACTCTTATGTCTAACTTTATTTTAGTTATCTGTATAAACCAATGTTTAATGTTCTTATTTCTTAACCTATTCCTTATTTTATTTTATTTGCTTTATAGTGCTTTGAAAACATACTGCAGTATGAATCGTAGTTTTCCTAATTTGGACAAATGTAAAATCATAGATATTGGAGCAAATATATGCTTTATAAAATATATAAGTAATTTAAAATAAATTTTTATCTAAAAAACACGTTAACCACAAAGTAAAACATTTCTCTTTTACGAGTGATTTACTTTACTTTTTTCCAAAGTTGTCTGTATAAATATTAAAAAAACAGTTATTTGAAATATACTCTAAATTTCAAGAAAAGGAAAGTGAGATCGATGACTTGTAAAGGTCAGGACAAAAAGAAAGTTCTTGTTCACTCAAGACTGGTTGTTATAGCTGCCGTGTAGATTACAGAACTTAAATGTTCACAAATTTTTCAAGTCGTAGAAACTTTTATAAGATATATACGGGTTGTTTCAAATATGTTGAATGTGATATCAATATTACTCATTTCTTTCTTTACAGATAATTGACAAGTCATGACATTTTGACAAATAGTTTTCAGGATACAGAATCGGTAGTTGATCATGAAATTTTTGATTTAAAAAATAATTTTTGAATAAAAAAACTTCGTCTTCGTCTTCTTTTTTCAAAATGAGTTTACTGATACGATTTAAAATGTACTTAAATTAGTGCAATATGAATTTGATTATACAAGAGTGATTAGTCATCGCTTACATAGCTTACATCCGTTTTTTTATAGTAATGAAAGCCCAAAATAAAATATGGGTAAGTAGGAACAATGGCCGACAAAAATTTTTAATAAGAAAGGTGCTTACTATGAAAGAACTTTGATTTATGCGCAACAACTATTATCGCTAAAATATGGAAGAAAAAATTGAAAAGAAAAGCATCAAAAATGGTCAGAATAAACATAAATGCTGACAAGGATATTACCCATTATAAACGAAACTAGGGAATTTTTCACTTAAAAAATAACAAGAAATGTACGAAAAAGATTAAAAGAGGATAAAGGTAGAAAAGATCTAAAAAATTACAAAAATACCAAAAAGGACAAACATTGATAAAAATATATATGAAAAGATTGAAAGAAAAGGACAAAAGATGTGAAAAGATTTATAATTATACGTACTATAAGGACAAAATCAAGAAAATTAGGTGAAATTTGTACAAAAACATTGAAATAAGGACAAAAATAAAACAAAAAGTGGTAAAAAGCATGAAAAAATTCCAAAAAAGGTCAAAGAATTATAAAAAGAAACAAAAAGAGTGAAAAATAACCGAAAATAATAAAAAGAGTAAAAAACCAAAAAGAGAATGAATAACAAAAAGGGGAATAAGGCAATAAAGGACAGAAAACATGTATGCCTGAGATAATAAGATGTCTAATAGTAGAATAAATATCACCATAAAACCAAACTGATGCTTTGGAATCTATTTTTTTTCCTTTTATTATTTTTGGGAAATTAAACAATAATCTCATTTTATATTTTCATTTTAACGTTTCGTTAGCGAGTTTAAAAAAATATTGTAATTTAATTTCCCAAAAATAACTAAAAGAATGATAAATAGACCACAAGAAATATGCAAAACATATATTTTGCTTATTTACTGATTGATTTAATTGCTTTTTACACGCTTTATATTAACTTCACATGTATGTATATTTGTTTGTTTGTAACGCAACTTTTAAACTTGATATTCATCCACTTTAAATACTCAGATTAATTTGAAATTTTGCACACCTGTCAAGGCCCGATGACAAAATACAATGTAGTAAAAAAAATACAATATAGTAATAAAATATAGGGAGTTCCATTTATAACGCAACTTTAAATTCGATTCTTACCCACTTTAAACGCTCAGATTAATTTAAAATTTTGCACACTTGTCAAGGTCCGATGACAATACAATATAGTAATAAAAAATAGGGTGTTCCCTTTATAACGCAACCTTTAAGCTCGATTTTTACCCACTTTAAACGATCAGATTAATTCATTTTTTTTAGCACACTTGTCAAGGAATTATGACAATACAATATATATAGTATTAAAGCATAGGGTGTTCCATTTATAATGCAACCTTCAAACTCGATTTTTAACCAGTTTAAACGCTCAGATTTATTCAAATTTTTGTTTGCGCCCTTTTCAAGGAATGATGTTAATACAATATAGTATAGTAAAGTATAGAGTGTTCCATTTATAACGCAACCTTTAAATTCGACTCTTACCCACTTTAAACGCTCAGATTAATTTAAAATTTTGCACACTTGTCAAAGTCCGATGACAATACGATATAGTAATAAAAAATAGGGTGTTCCATTTATAACGCAGCCTTTAAGGTCGATTTTTACCCACTTCAAACGATCAGATTATTTCATTTTTTTAGCACACTTGTCAAGGAATTATGACAATACAATATAGTAGTAAGATATAGGGTGTTCCATTTTTAACGCAACCTTCGAAATCGATTTTTAACCAGTTTAAACGATCAGATTAATTCATTTTTTTAGCACACTTGTCAAGGAATGATGACAATAGGATATAGTAGTAAAATATAGAGTGTTCCATTTATAACACAACTATTGAACTCCATTTTTACTCACTTTAAACGCTCAGATTAATTCAAATTTTTTTTGCACTCTTGTGATGGGATGATGACAATACAATATAGTAGTAAAGTATAGAGTGTTCCATTTATAACGCAACCTTTAAATTCGATTCTTACCCACTTTAAACACTCAGATTAATTTAAAATTTTGCACACTTGTCAAGGTCCGATGACAATACAATATAGTAATAAAAAATATGGTGTTCCATTTATAACGCAGCCTTTAAGCTCAATTTTTACCCACTTTAAACGATCAGATTAATTCATTTTTTTAGCACACTTGTCAAGGAATGATGACAATAGGATATAGTAGTAAAATATAGGGTGTTCCATTTATAACACAACTATTGAACTCCATTTTTACTCACTTTAAACGCTCAGATTAATTCAAATTTTTTTTGCACACTTGTGATGGGATGATGACAATACAATATAGTAGTAAAATATAGGGTGTTCCATTTTTAACGCAACCTTTAAACTCGATTTTTACCGACTTTAAACGCTCAGATTAATTAAATTTTTTTTTAACACTTGTCTAGAAATGATGACAATACAATATAGTAGGGATATATAGGGTGTTCCATTAAAAAACTTTGATCTGGCATCGAGTTTTAAACATTTTTTAAAACACGCTTTATGGGTAATCGAAGTAAAAAATCATTCTTAATTTAAGAATGAACTGATTAACGAGAAAATTAATGCCATTTTGGTAATAGTGTATACCAATTGTTACAATTTCTTAGTAGTACTATTTCGAAATGCAGAGTTAGTGTAATAGACGTCAAAATAATAGTGTAAAACTATTAAAACACTTTACAAATTAGAAAATTACTTTCCAAATGATAGACCTTTCACCAGGAAGCAACATCTACTTCTCGGGCAATATGCCCCACTAGACAATGAATTACACTTCCAAGACAAACGGGGTTGGTATATATGGAAATATAGAGCCAACCATTCTGCTCTATCCGCTGGAAAGTACTTTTCTAATTTGTAAAGTGTTTTAATAGTTTTACACTATCATTTTGACGTCCAAACTATTATTAGTTTTTTGGAAATAACAAAGATATAGAAATAAATTTTAGCACTATTATTTCACGAACTTCCCCAGAATTTAGGGGCCAACAAACTAGGAAAGTAAGATTATTGAACTACCATTTATAAAAATTAGATTATTGTTTATTTTACGGTTAGACGGCGTATTGAGATGAATAAATACTTCAAAATACGAGGAATTTACAGAAATATATGAGTAAAAGATCATAATTAAAGTACAGGATGGATTTCACTGGAATATTTTATTCTCGATTGAAAATTACAATAAAAATGTTGTATTTATTCATTTATTAGTAGCTATAAAAGTTAAATATTAATAGAAAAACGTCACACGTTTTTGCCGAATATCCAAAAGATCAACAATGTCCGCATTGGCGTCGTACCGGTAATAACGTTAAAAATTTATACAAAAATGTGAAAAATTCGGCATTGAAAAACTTGATCGGAGTGGAATATTCGTTGAACTCTTGACTCTTATCGTATGGCATCATCAAAACAAGTGACAATTTAACCGACACGCGGATGTCAGAAGGCCGTGACACGGCCTTGCTGGGAATCTGGCGCCCGAAAGACGACCCAGCTAGAGATTTGCGATTGTTTTTTACAGCGACGGCACGTTGTTATTTTCGAACATACAAAAATTGATGGCGATGTGTAGTACTTTTTAATAAAAAAAAATGTTTTCCGTCCTGTGACTTTAAACAATAAAAAATCTGACGTACCTTATTTAGTTTGGAATTCGACTATCTTTCTTAACCATGTATTTGATTTTTGTATCTATACCATTGTTTTGAGTTCAATGAACATTGTTTTTTCTATGGAGAAAAATAATGTTGATTCCAAACAGTGGCTTGGTAAGTGTTGCAATATACACTAGGGAAATCCACAGAATAGTCACTGTACATGAAACCTTAAAGATGTTAAAAATTTTAGCATACCTGCCTTTCGGAGTGGATTGGACATAGGATCACATCTCGAGCGAGATAGAAAGATTTTCTTGCATAGGTATGTGACAATAATTAAAACTTGGATCCATTACAACACCAGCATTTCAACTTAACTGGATATAACGTTGGAGTGGTATACTAACAAAGGAATAGAAGCTGGAGTTCATGATTCCTTATCCAGAAGCAGCCTTTACGTTTCTTTAGAAAAGTTCAAATCTGTATTAGTTATGGCAGGCGGAAGTCCAGACTTTCGACAGTTTTCAGCCAATCAGCATTAAAAGAGGATATAGATTACAAAAGCCTGGAATAACCTGGGACTGCCTACAAAAACTGTCAACAAGGTATTTGGAAAAACTTTATACCCGAAGCTGCTGATCAATAAGATATTAAACCTAAGTAGGGGATGAATAACGAAAGTGACAGGATAATTCACTGGTCACTGCACCCTACATGTATACCATTGGCACGTCAGGAACTAATTAGAAGTAAGGGGGCACAATAGATCTTTTAGGTCTCAGTGAATGTCACCCCATCAAACATACATACCATCGGCATATACATGAGTGAATCGTTATGCAAGGAAGACGACGAAACATCGCCACGTATTATAATTAGAAACAAGGTTAAGATGTCCTTTTGCTCTCTTCTTGAGTCGCTTCACAATAACTGAAGAGCTTGCATCTTTACAAATCATGAAAAACCGCACAATAGCAGATGAGCTTTTTGAAGAAGTTATGCAGTACTTGAAAAGGTTACATTTAAGTTGAAATAACCTTTGCAGTCTAACAATAGATGGTGCACCAAGCATTATTGGTTTAACAAATGGATTAGTGACTAAAATTTTGCATCAAATGGCAATCCAAAACATTAGCTGTTCATTGCATCATTCACCAGCAAGCTTTGTGTTGTAAAATACTGGAAATGAACCATGTCATGAATGTCGTGAGAGACATTGAGATTGAGATTTTGCTAAAGGAGAAAGAAAAACGATACCCTGAACTTTCTGATGAATCGTGGCTTTGTTGCTTGGATTTTTTGACAGACATATGCAGCCACTGCAACGATTTGAATTTGAAATTACAGACCAAGGCAAATTCATATTTGAACTTTTAAATGACGCGATTTTAGAAACTTAAAGATCAAAGTGTGTTGCGTCGTTTGATTGAATAGTATATTACACTCCAAGGGCCGAAAGTTGGATTTTCGGCATCATGACGCGCAGGACCGAGATTTCAACTTTCGGCCCGTGGAGTGTATACTATTTTTCTTCATAGCCGGTCGGAAGCGAGTGCCGCTGGTCGTAGTTACGAGTATAAATACGCATGAGAAACTCTTTCCTCCCGCTGTTATAGAGGAAACGCGTGTACTTTTCACAGGGAGTAAATGTTGAACTTTCGTCCCTGCTATGAGGGACGAAAGTGCGTACTTTCGACCGAGGTATGAAGAAAAATCCTTTCCAAATTGATGAAACTACAGTACGGGAGAATTTTCAAATGAAAATTAGAGAATTAAAAACCAGTACTTATCTTAAAAACTTGTACGAAGAAAATTGTAAAAATGTTTATAAACATCTTGCCGAGGAGAGTTTTCCTGGTGAAACGAGTTTTTTAAATGTTTTGATCAAAGATTAGTGCGAGCAAACATTTTCAAGAATGAAGTGCATCAAAATTAAGGAACTGTCTCGCCTTACAGACGATCATCTTCATTACCTATTGAGGGCCGCCACTACAAAATTTGAACCTGAGAAGAAGCTGTCCTACAAAAACAAACTTAAGTTTCGCATTAATTTTGCCGCACTCTAATTAAGTATTTTTAGGAATCAACCATTTTTCAAACCTTTTTCCATTTTTATTTTATGAATTCCAAATTATCTCAGGAGCCGCACGTTGGTCATGCCCGGTGTACATCTTGGTGTACTCAACCAAACTATACTGTACTGTACTAGAGCCACGAGCCAAAGCAGAGACACAGCAAAATATTGGTAAAAAAAACCTTTGGAATCGCTGACTAACGAAATATTAAACCTCAGCAGGTGTTAAATAACGAAAGTGACAGGATTACTCACCGGTCACTGTACTCTAATGTATACAATTGGCATATAGAGGGATAAGCTTACCAGTTGGTTGTGAATGGAAGAGGAGGAAAAAGTCTCACACATAATCTTCCAATGTGGAGAAATAATTAGAACGCCAAAGCCCAAAAGAGGATTTCTCCCAGAAGGATCTAGGGAAAAGACTGTTAAACCTGATACTCACAACTAGTTTCTTCACATAAACAGTGTAACCAAGAGATCAAAAAACCTAAAGGTACAAAGGACCCAAAACCTCTGAGTGGAGGAAACATAAGATAACATAAATATGGGGCTTATGTGCTTCTAAGAGCTTCTTTACTACGACCTTTGAAGATCTATTGTGTTATTCTAGATTTCCTTATACTAGACTTCGAATGCCAAACCTCAGGTCCTCCATATCCTCCTATCGTTGAAAATCTCAGCCTAGTCAGGACTTCGCAGTAGCACAGTATGTGTGCTGAGGTTTCCTCATCTTATTGCCAAAACCTGTATATATTATATGGTTGTGTCTACCAATCCGATGTTATTCATGTGTTGGTTAAGTCTACAATGTCCTGTCAGGAGCCCAACTAGGATGAACTCTTTGAGGCCTGCCCCATACTTGGCGCCTTATTCCACCATTATCGAGATTGCTTTTGTATCCAAGTGCTGCAGTTTGTTTTTTATACCAAAGGAAGGTTCTAGGCGCTGTACCCTCCAGATCTGGCTCTCAATGATTACCGGTTTTTTGGAGAAAATCTATTTAACCCATATGAAGAAGTGATCGTCGAACCCAAGACGTATTTTAGGAGCAAATACTCTATCGCACGCCACTGTCTGTTGATTTCATCTTCAGACTGGAATGTGGTATCAACAATTAAATAATCATATTGCCGTTTTTAATCAGTTTGACAACAATATTTATTGGAATTTCGGAAAAACCCCCCGTAACAATCTAACAGGCTCATCTGCAACAGGAATATTCAAAAGCTTTTAGAATGTGATTGTCATACACATTTTTGGAATTCCGGAATTTGAATTTCAACTGATATCTCTTTAATATTTATTAAAAGTGTGACCAGAAATGTTAAAAATCATTTTTTTGACCGTGATCTTGTCGCTTTCGGTATATCCTGAACCATCGTTGACATTTTACCAAATAGATAAATTTATGCATTTTGATTGATAAGTGAAAGGAAGATAAAGCCGCTTTAAATACTTTTTTCTTCAAACGTCAGTAAATCTGTCATTTTTCGACTGTGTAGGCGACCGTAAAGTTTCATTTTTCCTCCGTCGGAGCTTTAGTTTTCACTTTCCCGCCAGCGGAGGGAAAAGTGTTATCATAGCAACATATATAAAAACAAGAAAACAAGCGTCAACAACTCAAGATTTATTAAACTGAAAACAAAACTAAAACTTTTATTTATCATTCAAATGAATATTGAATGTACAATCCGAAATTGTTGCATTTTGGCCACTTGTTTGGAACCTTTTTTTTTGCCAATATTCTTGATTTAGGAAGGGTCGAGTTGTCTACGAAGACCAGAAGGTAGATTTTTATTAGGGTCGAGTTGTCTCCCGTTATTGACAGTTTATTCGAGGAAGATGACTTTCCAGAATTTCACTTGCCCTAAGTATTGATTTTTCAATGCTTAATGTTCTTTGACTTCGCAATTAATTATTAACTTGTTCTTGAAAAGTTTTTTTACGTTTTTCTGCCTTGTTGAAGTAAAAAATATTTTTTATTAATATTTGGATTATAAAAAATGTTGGAATTTAAGAAACTATACCTGAATTGAATGGGACATGACCCTTAGTAGAAATTGGAGTTGAAAATTCGGTGAGTGGCATAATCATTTTTGTAAATCTCTAGGCCTAAATCCATCACTGCAAATCATGAGCTGCCTTATTTTTTTCAATTTTGTAGTATTTCTAATACATTTCAAATAATAATAATGATTATAAGTAACTTGATCATAAAATCTATAATGTTAATATAAACCTATTCGTCTTTATATATAGACAAGAATTCCTTGCCAATCCCCATTCCATTTTAAAATTTATTTATTTGATGACTTGCCAACAAAAACAAATCTTCGCATCTATGCATTTTCATTCCAAGTATTCTATTCAACCAATTATTATTAAGGTTATACTTGTTAATTTCAATGGCTTTTGTTGCTATCTTGATATTTATGTGGTAGTTATTCTTTATTAACCTCTTTATTCGCTTCAAATTTTTTATTAGTTCATGGTTACCGTGTTGCAGAAGCACCTCGGTGCACGTTATTGTAGGTACTTTCGAATACCATTACAGGTATTTGCTTTATGTAAGATAAAATATCTATTGCACCCCAGCCTTTAGGCTTTTTGTGCTCTTGGATGTATCATTTTCGTAAAAAGACTAGGTCAGTTCTTATCAGGCTTAATAGTCTTTTCACTTTCTTCCATTGGGCTCTCTATCGAAGAGTATAAGAATATTTCGGCCTCTAAACCACCTTTAGATGTTCATTTGAAAACAAGTGTCGATAGCATAGATTTTCGCCCGGAATACAAACTTTGCTTCTAGGATTAGCACCGTAGACTCCAGCTTCTCATTAAACCTGTAGTGGTTGTAAATATTGTTGACAATTTTCTATTGTTGATATTTCTTGCTAAAAAAATCCAGCTCCAGTCCCTTATGCGTAATCCAGCAGGTCCACTTAATCGTTGTTAAAGGTGCTGCTTAGCGTTTTTTGTGAATCTACTATGTCTTGATGTCCTAGACCCAGATAAAAGTCATCCTATGCAAATATATTGACGTTTAAGTATTTATTTTGAAATCAATAAATAATAAATTCTACAACAAAAATATAACTAATTTGTTTCGTAAAATTCTAAACTTATTTTTTGACGATTTTTCGGGGTTTATTTCTGTGGATGGCTGAAGAATTTCTCTCATAAATAAGTGTATAAATGCAATACGCATATATACAGACGGCTCATAAACCAAAGAAGGCTCAGGATGTGGAATTTACTCTAGGTCACTAAGCCTAAAGATTAAGTGGGAATGGGGAAAAACTCCAGCGTGGTTCAAACAGCTGGTATCGTAATTGCCACAAAAAAACTAACCAGAAAAGGAATTTCTGGCAAAAAAATAATAATCTGCACTGATAGCAGACAAGCTCTACTAGCCTTGAACAAACAATGTGTTACATTAGGGCTAGTATTAGAGTGCCATCGAGATTTAGCTAACGCCTCGGTAGATAACATATCCTGAGGTGGGTTCTTTAGCCAGGGAAGCGACTGGACTAAGAATTCTTGGACCCGGCGACACCTACGGCCTGACGAATTCGACAATTGCGGAACTAGCTAAACGTTACACCCATGTTCAATCTCTAAAGAGATGGGATGAAATCAAGGGATGCAGTCTTGCCAGGATCACCCTGGGAAGCTGGAGTCGCAAAAATATTTGGCGATGACCAGGAAATAAGTTTAACGGTAGGATTTCTGACTGGTCACTGTCAATTAAGGAAACATCTTCATACAATGGGGCTGGTGGACACACCTCTATGCAGGAAGTGTGAACAGGAAGATTAATCTGTCAGGCATGTCTTATGCGAGTGCCCGGAGTTATCGTCAATAAGAGAGTGTGTGTTCGGTTAGTCTTGGCCTACACCTGCCGATATAAAGAAGATGTCTCCTAGTGACCTGTCCACCTTCCTGGAAAGGACAGGATGGACGATGACTTAGGAAGACAACTAATCGGGAGGATGTACAATGGGTTACATGTGGCCTAAGTGCTGTGGGTTTAACTCACCCTCCTTACTCTACAGATACAAAAGTGGAGGCTATTTAAAAAAAAATAATGCTTTTTTTTCTATGAGACACATATTTTTTCTAGACATTTAACTAGCAATCACATAAAATCGCAAAAATGACAAACAGGGCAAAGAAAGTGGAGCAAAAAAGAGCAAATCGAGAAAAAAGGGAGAGAACGCAAAAACGAGTATTGTATTGTATAGATATGAATTTTTTCTAGACATAAATTGTAAATAATCTATTAGATAACCAACGAAGTAATGTTAATTATTTGAAAAAAGAAAAGAAACTTGAATGGAGTAGTAAGACAGATATTTGTATAGTTTAATATTGTTAGGTATATTTCCATATTATACAAATTTAGTATATCGATAAAAGGATTTCATTAATAATAGGTAAAATTAAAAAACTTGTCTCGATATCAATTCAAATAAAAATAAATTGCAACACCATAGAGCTTCTTAAGAAACAAAATAGTATGTACTAACAGTGGAATGCACACTAGACGACGTCGTCTCCGAGAAACGTTGTATTTATTAGTTCCTTTGGAGAACCATACATATTTATTAATTAATCCAAACAATTCAAGAGATTAAACAAATATTAAATTTCAAGGTACACATTTTGTTGTATACGTAATTTTAAAGAATAAATTAAAGATGATGCTCGATTTTATGCCAAAAAGTTGACGTCAAACGTGTTTTGAATACTATTGGAAGAATATCGGTGTTTATTTGAATTATTTTCGTCGGACAAGGATTAAGATATATGCGGTTTTATGGTAAAATATTCAATTATTATTAATTGAAAATACTCAAGGATTTGACGTCGTTGACAATGTAGTGTTTTTGTTTGTTATGATATTTTGAGGACCCTTATATATGTTTATTTTTCGGAAAACTACATAAATTAGTTGTATTAATAGAACAAAAAAAAATTATTCGTATATAAGAAATGTATTTATACCTTCATGTATTGGAAACGTTGACGAAAGTTTGTTTTTTACTTGTAAGTAGACGTAATTTCGCAATGAACAGGTTCTGTATTTACAGCCAGACGTTAAGTACGTTTTCTCGGAACCTGGAAGTAATTTCTAAAACGAAAGTCTTTAAAAGTACAGTCTCTGCGTCTGGTTTAATAGATAACAGGGTGGCCAAGGAAAGTTGAAAATCCTCTTTTAAGTTCGTATTTTGCCAAGAGGTTGGAACTTTCAGTATAAATTAATTCCTTGTTTTGGGGCAGTAAAATTATTATTCAAAGTTGCTTGAGATCCAAAATTTTACAACTTTTGCATGAGGAACATATTGGGGTGGTTCGATCTAAAATGTTGATTCGTTCTTATTGTTGGTGGCCTGGTCTAAATAGCGATATTGAACATTTTATTCAAAACTGTTTAATCTGTCAAAAAACTCAAACATTTTCTAATTCAGTAAAGCCCATATCGTGGCCTTGTGCTCCGACTAACTTTTATAGAATCTATATAGATTTTTTTTACAAATACGGCTTTACATTTTTTATTTTGGTTGATAATAAAAGCAAGTGGATTGATGTGAAATTAATGTCAAAAAATACCACTGCCAAAGAAACAGTACTTGCGCTGAAAGAATGTTTCTCGTTTATCGGCCTACCTTATGAATGAGTGTCTGATAATGGTCCACCATTTAGTTCTTTAGAATTTTTAGATTTTTGCTCTTCTAATGGAATAAAATTAATCAAATCGCCACCATATCATCCTCAAAGCAATGGAATTGCAGAGAAGGGTGTTCAAACAGTTAAAAAAAGTTTGGAGCGATCACTTTTTGGTTCAAATACAAAAATAAATTTGGAAACTTTGCGCAGTAAATTGGTAAACTTTTTATTTAATTATAGATATACTCCCTCAAGTGTAACCGGAAGAACCAGGTTTGATTTGTTAAAACCAGCAACAACAGAACAAGATTTATGTTCTGGACATAACGATTTTGTTATAAAAACACCTCTATTTAATATTGATGATAATGTTTTAATAAAAAATTTTAAAAGTTAAAGTTCTTAGTTTTTGTACTTTTTTGGTAAAGGTCGGTGAAGTCGATAAACATGTGCACGCCGATAGTTTACGCCTAAATTTTGCTAAAGTTAAGGAAAGACAAAGCCTAGGCTCACCAAAAGTATTATTAGATATTCCAATAAATGTTTCCAATAATGGAAACTGGAAGTAACGGTCAACAATCCGTATGTGAAACTGAGGGTTGCTAAGATTTGTAAAACGGGGAGAAATGTAGTGTACCATTTAGTTGTTATGGATTATATTTAGATATAGTGTTTTAGCTTAGAGACATGTTTGGCAGTTCAAAAATGTCAGGTTGTTAATGAGTTTGATTGTTAAGAAAACGTTAATAAAAGTCTTTAAAAGTACAGTCTCTGCGTCTGGTTTAATACATAACAACCTGTTCCAGGTATTTAAGGCGTTTATGACCCATAACAAAGTTACTAGATTTTTTAGTTCTTAGTGAATGTTAACCATAAAATGCAAACATACATAAATCTTTTCCTTTGAGTTTTTTTAGAACAATTATTTTTTTATTATTTGAGACAACCTGTATATAATCTCGAGACTTAACACGTTTTACTGTTAATCAGTTGGTTTTTTTAAATATTTTATCTTCATAAAAAAGACAATGTTCAATTAAATTAAATCGTAAGGCGTGTCAACTTTAAGTGTTTTATTTTGGGTTTTTCTAATCCGTTAGAATAAACTAGACAACGTTATTTTTTTTTCTATAACTGACTAATGACCCAATCAAAGGAAGAAAGCAAAATGATGTTCAGGCAAAAAAGCTTTTTAATACTCTAGACATTCTGAATAATCGTTTTTGACGCCCAAAAAGACTGATACATCACAACAACTATTTATTAATTTGGATAAAATATTGTATTAACGCGAAAATGAAGAAAAAGTGGGTAAAGAATTATAGAATCTTAAATAGTTAACAGTATGAAATTCTTGATAGATTATGGTTTGGAAAATTTATCAAAATAAAATATGGTATTTTAAAAAATTGAATAGATGAGGCTTTTACTTGATGTAGATCCATACTGACTGATGAAATAAAACAATTTAATTTAATAATTTTTCTATATTTCACAAACCATCACATAGAGACATTAAAATCCATAATAGTTCGGTCCACCTATTCAGTCATAAATTAGCAGCTTTCAATAGTATGATACACAGACTTTTAACAGTCCCATTAAATACTATTAATTGCAATAAAGAACTAAATGTCATTAAACAAATAGCAGTCAATAATAACTACGATCCAAATTTAATTGACTATATCATAAGTAAAAAGATACTAAAACAGACTTTAGAACAAGTATTTCTTTCTGATAAGCATAAAAATAATCAATTCAAATGTCTAACATTAAATTATTTTTGGAAAATTTAGACATGAATATTTGCTTTAAAACCGATTAGGTACAATGTATTCAATAGATAGTTTTAAATACTTAAGTACAATAATAGATTGCCTTAAATAGATTATTAAAAAGCAAGAATATATCAAGGAGCGTGAAAATCAAGAATTACAAAACTGTGATTAGGCCTATAGTTACATATGCCTCAGAAACGTGGACACTAAAACAAAAAGAACAAGAAATGCACAAATATGGGAAAGAAAAGTTCTGAGGAAAATATTTGGAGGAAAATTACCAAATGGAATTTGGATGAGAAGGGCAAACAAAGAGCTCGAAGAACTATATAATGATCCGAGTATTATTGGAATAATAAAAGCTCAAAGACTAAGATGATTAGGACATATAGAAAGAATGGGAACAGGAAGGCTACCAAAAGTATTGATATGTAGCTCAATAGGAGGAAGGCGAAGAAGAGGTAGACCCAGAACAAGATGGAAAATGGAGGTTGAAGACTTAATATCAGAAATTGGAAAGGTAAGACAAAGGACAAGGTGAGATGGAGGCAAGTCGTCAACCAAGCCATGGAAAGGTTAAGTTGATGACATGCGAACTGTAAATAGTGCAAGACATTTTTGGAACGAACCCAAGTGGAGGGCACTCGGATAGTCCATGCGAAAGTGGTAGTTGAACGTAGTAGATTGTCGCAGAAGAGTTTTGTATGGAACTTCAAGAGGCTACCGCTGAAGTTAAAATATCCGCCATTGATCTACACGGTCTGTAGTGCTACTATATATATATACTATATATATATATTGTGAGGGAATGAACTAGGCGAGAACAATATTGTCACCTTACTGTGGATTCCAGGACACACTGGAATAGAAGGAAATGAAATAGCAGATTAACTAGCGAAGAGGGGGACTAAAATACCCTTTTGGGGGTCGGAACCCTTTTGAGGAATCAGCTCCAATGTAATATTGGAAGAAATAGGTAAAGCCGAAGAAAAGAGAAGAGCTGACCATTGGAAAGATCTAGTAGGGCTTAGGCAATCTATGATTCTTCTGAGTGACTACAACCTGTTGAGATCAAATGAATGCATAAGTCAAAGTGAGAGTTTTAACAGGAATCGTAACGGGACATTGTCGCCTAAATGGGCACCAAAAAAAGTTCAAAATAGTGGAGGAAGAAGATTGTAGATTTTGTGGAATGGAAGAGGAAATCTCCATCCACACAATTCAGAATCCTAGGGCACAGCACCTGGGAGACTACTGGATAGGAGAGGGACAATTACCTAAGTTGAAGCCTGCAGATATCCTAAAATTCCTCCGGGAAATTGGACTAAAGGAACTACTTTTCTCTGAGACTCTCCTAAGAAAGTAAGTAGAAGTAAGGGGGCACAATAGATCTTTTAGGTCTCAGTGAATGGTACCCCAAAATACATACATACATGTATATTATATATACAATAATAGAAGAACATGTAAAAATAAAGAAAGAAATGGACCAAAGAGTTAGGCAAGGTATTTAATACATTCAGAAATAAAAATATCTAGGGAAGAAGGAAATAAAAACAAATGTAGTAAGCAAATGGGGAAGTTGCACAAAATAAATATGGACTTTTTATGAAGCTTATGCGAATTATTTGACTTGCAATAGTTCTTAATCTATAGATTCAAATTGAATATGTGTTGGAAATATACCTATATTATTCCTTTGGCAGTTGAAAATTGAGGCTTCTAACTACAGAGAGATCGAAAATGTTTTGAATGTCTTTGAGAAAAGGATGGTTCGGCAATACTTTGGTTTGTTTTTGTTTGATTTGGTCTCAAATGAAATTTGATATGACTGATTGGGACGTTTTCAGTGCTAGACTATGCTGTCAAATTCACATAAAAGCAGTTATCTCGTCCTAAAACAACTTTCACGCATTCAGTTAAACTGAAACACCTAACGATATGAAGTGAAAAAGAAAATGTAGAAAAATAATTTTAAATAAATCATAATAACTATAATATACTTTACTTCTAAGCAATATATCCATGACAATTATCATATAATTTAACGTCAAAACATGCCTTACACTATTTTTCTGCTTTCTTTTTTTAATTGAATTATAATTTTCCACGCGATTTGCTTTAGTAATTTTTTTGTTATTGGTAATGAACTTGACGTTATTATAACGTAATAAAAATAATAAAAGTCGTGTGAATTGGACGCGATGCTGTGTTTTGATTCCAATTAAATTTTATGTTTTCATTAAGCACCTTGAATTTATGTATAAGGATATAAAAACATATTTTGCGTACAATAATGTTTGTTTGTAGCCTTCACGAGAGTGATAAATTTACATTTTTTTCGTCGTAATATCTTTCTTATTAGTTAGCTACACTGTTTTTTTTTATTTTTTGGGGATTTGTGTGAGTAAAAAAAGGAAGCTGATGGATTTGAAACTGATATAGGAACAGGAGGTGGAGTCCTCGATGAGGATGACCTTCACAAATTATCTTCGAATGTGAAGCACTGTATCATTGGAGATACAAACTATTGAGCCTGATAATGGTTACTAGCCTCTTCACATAAATGGTACAACCAAGAACACAAAAAGCACAAAGGCTGAGGTGATGTGCGAAGCAAGGGCAGCTCTAACCCGACTGGAAGAAGCATCAGACCATGACGTGGCACATGGGAGAGGACACACAGAAATAAGGCACGTGGATGACGACATCTTTAAAATGCCAACAGACCACGTGACCGCCAGATATATCTTTCGCAAGAACTTCGAGATTGTCATCAAAGATCGAAAGGAGCTTGAGGAAGAGGACGCACCACCACTCAGCAGAGCGAATGAACTGATCTGGTATACAGACGGATCAAGGAATGAGCTCGGCACCGTAGCGGGTATATATAGCAAGTCGAGCAAATATAAAGGAATCGTCTCGCTTGGTAAATATGCCTCGGTATTTCAAGCAGAGGTTTATGCAATACTTGCATGTGCAAGGACGAATAACATGAGAGCCTACAACAACAGGCAGATCAGGATCTACAGTGACAGTCAAGCTGACCTTAAAGCACTTCAGAGCTCTAAGGTAACATCTCGGCAGGGGAATGAGACGAAGAACTTAGAAGACTGGCGACTCGGAACAGTGTAACACTGGAGTGGGTCCCAGGTCACAAAGGAATCGCTGGCAATTGAAAAGCTGACGAACTTGCAAGAGCAGTATCGTCAACACTGATGAACGGATCCGAACCATCTGTGGGCATCCCAGATGCTTCACTAGGTCATGGTTAAAAGGGTGGGTAAGAGAACAACACAAGAAATACTGGAAGAATACGCCCAGGCAAACACATGGGAAGAAATTCATAAAAGTACCATCAGAAAAAGTAGCGAAAGAGCTGCTCTTAATGAGCAGGAACAAACTACGCACCATAACGGGGCTTCTTACGGGACACTTTCCCACAAAGGAGCATCTGAACAAAATAGGGCTGTACAACAGACACCTTACATGCAGAAGATGTAAAAAGGACACCGAAACAGCTCTGCACATATTATGCAAAAACTATAAGGAATACTCCAAATTACTCCAGAAGACTTCTACAACCAACCAGTAAAGGACCTGTATGAGCTAATATAGGGAACGGATTAGGTGAATAGGCTGGAGTCAGAACATTAGGAGAATCCACAGTAAGCCCAAGAGTCTGAGGTGGTGCTGGCGAAGGGACGGCTCCTTAAAAAAAAAAAGGCTGAGCTGCCGAAAACTCGAAGCCTCTGACTGGTGGTGCCGAACTAAATATATAAGAAAATTTGCATAAAGCACAAAAAGTTTTCTTGATGGTAAATTCGAGTATACTTTTTTAGAAAATAACATTTGAGATTATTATGACTTACTTCACGACCGATTCCGCTTCTATAAATAGAAATAAATGGAATACGTGGATTTAAGAAAAGTTTAAATTACAACCTTCAATCTGTCCTCCCTGTTTTATGAGTCCTTTCGTTGCAAATTTTCATTTTATTATCCAGCTTCGAATGTTATTATTTTCGATGTCAACGTCTAACTGGTTTATCTCTATGAAAAAAATAATATAAAACAACAGTTTATCACAAAATAATAAACAAAATATTATCAATATCAATCTTGATTTAATATCTAATGTAACACTGTAAATCATCGGATTAGTTTGTTTTTACGGAATGGAATTTAGTAAATATAAAATGTTTATTTTTTATCTGGAATTACCTACCTAGTTAAAAGTTATTAGAAATCGGGTAAATAAAATATTTTTAATTCGTTGTTTGTGCTGTTATAGAATTTATCAAAAGAGAAAGTAATTTCTCCGCGATTTGAATCTATTAAAAGTAATAATAAGCCTTGTTTATTATACAGTGTGTACATAAAGTAACGTAACTTCGATTTCCGTTAGGTTTACAAAAAAAATGTTGAATAAAAGTTTTTTCAAATAATCAAGACCATCTGCATAAGTCGATTAGAAGGATACAGGGTGCACCGCTGCTCCAAAATAACTTATTAACATATTTTTTTAAATAGTACACCATGTATATATTTTCTGTTTTTCATAATCTATTAAATTACAAATACAAACGTCAAGACCGCATAATTCTACCTTCAATATTTCCAAAGTTACATTGGTTTGAATCTAAAATAATAAAAAAATTGTTTATGTCAAAAAAGTAGTAGGTTTTTCTGTCATTAATATTAATTAATAATGTTTTAGGTGTCTCGCCAAAATTTCAGCTTTCCCGTTGAGAATTTCAAGTTTCCCGCTCAAATTTTACGTTTTCCTCCCAAATTTCAGATTTTATGCAGATGGTCTGAATTATTTGGAAAAAACCGTTTTAATAATAACAGAAATAATTTCTCATCTAATTCTAACGTAAAACAATAAATTACTAGAATATTCGAATACGAATAGCGCGCGTGTGCCTCTCGAGGGCGGTACTTCGCTTCGGACGTTTAAAATTAGTTTGCACTGTTTCACAATAAACAGTGTGCGGCAATGTCTCTTTGAGGATTAAAAAGCCGAAAATATAAAAAAAGCCATAAATCATTTCTAGTCTTGACCAACCCACAAGCGAACAATTGATTCTCATTGGTGCAATGTAGCTTCCGATTGGTCTATGCAAAATATACTTGAATTGTTAGTCCACATGGACTGTGAACGTCCCAGGGAGGGCTTAGTGAATTTCTGTTATTTACGAGACATTGTGTTCTTAGATGTTGCTGTGATTGAGATTTTGTTTTATTGACTAAAACTATTTTGTTGGTAATAATTAAAATTATGTCTTTTTGGCGACCATTCGAAGATAATAATTTGATTGATTGTTTCAGAAAGATCCATCATCACAGTTATTGGTAAAACAAATGCTATTCATCGGAAAAAGAGAATACAGAAATCGCTAGTGCATCGGGATCCTGCAATAATGAAAAATCTGCCTGAAACCGGTTCTGCTTCTGCTTACAGATTTCTTTATCTCGCGGACAAATTGTGAAACGGTGCAAATTAATTTTACTCACAACTATACTATTTATTATAAATATTGGACGCCGTTATAAGGAGGGGTTGATTGGCCTTTAGAAAGGCAATTTCTTAACACTAAATTATTACGAACAACAATTGAAATATGACAATAACAAATGATAAAAGAAGATAAAATAAAAACGGTTTAAAGAAAGACACTAAATCAATGGTAAACAAACGATGGGAAAGTGTGGTTAGAACACAATGTGGAAGAAACTAGTTTACATTAGAGCGTCTTGTTTCTCTTGAAATGCTAATACTATTGAATATTTTGTCTAAAATTTCAAATCGTTTCACGTAACCTTTTCCTTTCATCTACCTGCTCATTTTCTTTTCCAAAATACTCTTCGATTTCTCTCAAACTTTTGCCTTTAGTTTCCGGCAACAAACATATAACAAAAATCGTCCCAATAAAGGAAATTACTCCGTAAAAACAAAATACTCCGGATCTTCCTAAATATTTCACCATATCTGGATAAATTTTAACAGTTATAAAGTTAAAAAAATACCCAGTTCCTGATATAATACCCGCTGCTGTTCCTCGAACTTTCGTGGGAAATAATTCAGCCGCCAAAGCAAAGGGTAATGGGAGAAAACCCACAGAACTAGTCACAAAATATGACAAAAGTAGAAATAAAGGAATGATCGGGAAGTTTTCTTCACCAATTATCCCTCGTTGTTTTAATTTGATGTACAGAGCTAATGGTAATAGACATAGTGTCATACCAACGCCTGAAAATATCGATAATGGTCGTCTACCGAATCGTTTGGCTAGAAGACTTGGTAAAATAGCGCTTAGAAGTCTTACAAAGCCGATTATTACTATAGTTATATAAGGATCGTAAGTCACACCTGCGTTGTTCACTATATCTATGGCATAAAATATTATGACAAATATGCCGCTAAATTGTTGGAACAAGAAGTACGCTAACACTAAAAAAATAGGTTTGAGGCAATAAGGTCGCATTAAAAATCTAATTTTTCTGTAAAATCTGCGTGGTAGAGAATTTTTTTCGTGATTCATCTTTGTCGTTCCTCTGTTTTTAACTAAAATGTCCAATTCTGTCCGTATTTCTGCGTTCTTGTCTAATATTTTACACAAACTCGACTCAGCTTCCTCGATTCTATTTTTCCCCACTAACCACGTCGGCGATTCTGGGATAAAAAATACGGTGATTAACATGCCTATGCACGGGAAAATTGTGATTGCCAAACAAATAGCTCCGAGGTTACCCTGAAACAATAAATTGTTCAGTAATCCCTCCCGTTTTGTATGACGCTGAAACTTGGCGTTCGTCGTTACGTTTTGAATAGGGCATGTCCACCAAACCAACTGACAAGTTGTCATTAATGACAGTCGCCCTGAGGATAAACAATGGGCCTTTTCAGTAATCTTTTTATTGCTTTGAATTGAAATATTTTATAGTAAAATGTCCCCGTGCCTTATTTTTGTTTGACCTGGATTTCTATCCCAAAAAATATATTAAAAGTGCGAAAAGCAAGCACGCGCTTTGAACGTGATGTCACTCTTCCCTCCCTGCGGACGTCAAAAAGCATAAACTTGAAAACGACATTTGCGTAGGATTGTAAGGCTGGCTTTCCTACAACATATTTTGTGAAACTTAATAATTCATTTTTTTAACAGTGTAAATTTTTGGCGGCTTTAGCAGCCGTTGATACGGAAGGTATATTTTGATTATTGAGATACTCAAAAAAAATTTGATTAAATTTCTATAACGCATACAGAATCTACAACATTTTTTGTGAAACTTGATATTTCATTACTTTTTTGACCGTGTAAATGGCAGCGGCTAAAGCTGCCATTCATAAGGAAGGTTTATTTTGATTATTAAAGTACTCGGAAAAAATTTGATCAAATTTCTATAATGCATATAGAATCTACAACATGTTTTGTGAAACTTGATATAATGCATATAGAATCTACAACATTTTTTGTGGAACTTAATATTTCCTTATTTTTTTTATCAGTGTAGATGGAGGCGGCTTTAGCAGCCATTGATACAGAAGGCTTATTTTGATTACTAGAGTACTCAAAAAAAATGTTATCAAATTTCTATAATGCATATAGAATCTACAACATTTTTTGTGAAATTTAATATTTCCTTATTTTTTTATCAGTGTAGATGGAGGCGGCTTTAGCATCCATTGATACAGAAGGCTTATTTTGATTACTAGAGTACTCAAAAAAAAATGTGATCAAATTTCTATAATGCATATAGAATCTACAACATTTTTTGTGAAACTTAATATTTCCTTATTTTTTTATCAGTGTAGATGGAGGCGGCTTTAGCAGCCATTGATACAGAAGGCTTATTTTGATTACTAGAGTACTCAAAAAAAATGTTATCAAATTTCTATATTGCATATAGAATCTACAACATTTTTTGTGAAACTTAATATTTCCTTATTTTTTTATCAGTGTAGATGGAGGCGGCTTTAGCATCCATTGATACAGAAGGCTTATTTTGATTACTAGAGTACTCAAAAAAAAATTGATCAAATTTCTATAATGCATATAGAATCTACAACATTTTTTGTGAAACTTTACGTTTCATTACTTTTTAACGGTGTAGATGGCGGCGGCTTTAGCAGCCATTGATAAGGAAGGTTTATTTTGATTGTAAAAGTACTCGGAAAAAATTTGATCAAATTTCTATAATGCATATAGAATCTTCCACATTTTTTGTGAAACTTGATATTTCATTACTTTTTTTACATTGTAGATGGCGGCGTCTTTAGCAGCCATCCATACGGAAGGTTTATTCTGATTATTGAAGTACTCAAAAAAAAATTTGATCAAATTTCTATAACGCATACAGAATCTACAACATTTTTGTGAAACTTGATATTTAATTACTTTTTTAACAGTGTAGATGGCAGCGGCTTTAGCAGCCGTTGATACGGAAGGTTTATTTTGATTATTAGAGTACTCAGAAAGAATTTGATCAAATTTCTAAAATGCATATAGAATCTTCAACATTTTTTGTGAAATTTAATAATGTTACTTTTTTTAAAAGTGAAGATGTTAGCAGTTTCAACAGCCGTTAAACTGAAGTTTTTTGTAGAGTACTCAAAAATATTTTCATTGAATTTCCATGATGCGTAGAGAAAATTGGATATTTTAATTCCTTCTAGCACTTCCCTAATTCAAAAGGTAACGACGCCAACGATTACATCCGGCTGCTAGCTCTGGATGAAAATTTCAGCGTCATCCACCTTGTTGACTTACCTGTAGAAGATACCCCAAGAAATAGACAACTAGCACTCCTAATGAAAAAAACAGAGATGCCCAAGTCGTAAAAATCCCTCGAAGATCCGGAGTAGAGATTTCCGCCATATACACAGTAGCCGGTGAGCTACACAAACCCGTAGAAAATCCAGTCAGTGCTCTGCCTACAATTAGTATCCAGAAATGTGATTGGTTTAAATAACAATAAAGTCCGATTGTGCTCCATCCTAACAGACAGATGACATTGAGGAAGATAATTGCGCTTCTTCGTCCATAGTTATCCGCAAACGGTCCAGCGAAAAAACAAGCGAATGGAGTTGCTAACGAAGCCACACTTGCTGAAATTAACAATTTATTTCCAAAATATAGTTATTTTTTACGTTTGATACCCTTATTATGACTAAGTTGAGAATTCTGGAACCGTTGGCGACAAGTTACACTATCACTACACAAAGGACCTAGTCTGCCCAACATACACTCCAACCGGTATCTCGTGAAATGAGGTGACGATGCGCCGTAACAAATTTGAAAGTGGGGATCCAGCAAAGCCAATCGTGCGGTAGACGTTATGCAATGGGATGCTCGATATTGGCCGAATACGTTCTCTCTCTGCGTACTGGAAGCTCCGCCTTGTCACGAGATAGCAGTTTACCTGTACAGTGTGGCAAACCTATCTGAAGCTACGAGGTATATGTAAGGGGTGAGGAAACAAGGCCAATAATCAATATCAGTCAATATCAGTGAGAAGGAAGAACACACAGAGCACGCGCTAGCCAATAGCAAGTTAGGTGGTAGCATAATGGGCCGATATTCACCACTGAGTTCGTTGGGAGTACGCAGTAATATGATTTTCGACATTGCCAGTTTGAAGGAAAACCATAACATCTTTGGAAACAGGTTTACCTTTTACCATTTAGTATAGTGTTGGTATAGTGGTAGTGTAGCTTATATTCGGTACCCTTATTAGGAAGAATCTTTTCGTAATTGAAGTAAAACAATTAGAAAAAATGTTTTCTCTACGACAACCTCGATAAAAGTTCATTTTATAACCGTAACTTCAATCATAAACAAGTACAGAATTTCATTTAAATGTAAAATGCTTTACAACACGAGTTACGTACTATACTTTACCTACGACCTACTTGTACTTGTATTTATACTCTTATTATTAATAATACTTGAACAACATCAACATTTTTAATAATTTTATTGTATAACATTTAATTCCATATTACCTATTAATTATTATAATAATTGTTTATAGTAACATTGCAGTTATTGAACACAAATGGTAAATCGCTTCCTTTGCTTGTTGAAACATAAGAAACAACATTTACATTAGAGGTGCTTGGTAAACTTTCATCTCTATTACTTGCACCAGCTATATATTTTAATTGAAGAAAACTTTACACAAATACACAAACCAGTTATAAGGATAATAAAAAATTTTTTTGTCAGTTTCTTGACAGTTCGTTCGCAAATTGCTATTGCGGCCTACTTAAGTTTGATGTTTTGACGGCTTATGCCATATTTTTGAATAAAATGGCGACGTCTATTGACAGTTGCTAAGATGTTGCTAGGGAAGCCGTGCGATTTCCTTTACAGCTGTGCGTTTTTTTTACCGTGCGTAATAGACGTCATTATATTGATGCCAACTATGTGTTATTGACTGATTACAGGGGGGGTCGTAGGTAAAGTTGTTTATATGCCAATGTTAGTTTTGTTTGATTTGATTTGTTTGATTTTTTATCGTATAATAGTGCAACGTCAGTTTGTCAGTAATTTTCATACGTCAAACTTATGCTACTATACTGCGATTGCGTGTTGAAGATGGAAGTGCCTTCACCATCAAAAGAGTGGGCAAATGCAGCTACGGCGTAGTGCAGGTAGTCGTTAATTTATTCACTTAAAAAAATTAGTATGGATATAATTTTTACTTACCAAACCATGAAAGTTGGCTACTGCTATATTGTTGTTTAAGTATTGGTAAGGCAACTGCGGAGAATCCAAGGCTCATACTTGGTGCTATACTTGAAAAATTTACCAATAAACCCAACATAACCTAAGACAAATTGTATTTTTCGGTGTTATGTGCATGACTTTGGTCATAGTTGCAAACCTAAAAATTAAGAAAATTTTCTACTACTGGGAAAAGGAAATTTCAGAACGATTTTGTCATGTTTGGGTTTACAGAAAAGAAAATATCAGTACACTGTGAGGTATTTGGATACAAGTTTCGATATTTATATATATCATGTCTAGTAGGCTGATTTAACGCCAAAATGTCAATTACGCCATAATATTTCCCAATGTAGCGCTATCGGAGCGATCATCAAGTTCCTGCTGAACGCGTGTTTTGTCAACTGATCAGATATGTGCGCTGTGGTAGCAGTCGCCATTTTATCGGTGACAAGACATTTCGTAACGCGATAGTTCGTAACCTCACAAACGGTAACGAACAATTAGTTACGCCGTCATTTCGTAACGGCGACAATTCGTAACAATGACAGTTCGTAACCACAGCTCTCCGTAACGGTATAATTCGTAACGCCAACATTTAGTTTTTGTTAGCAAGTTTAGCATTACTGGACAAACAAACAAAGCATTTTGCATATCTTCGATAATAATACCACTATTTTTATTGTAGGAAACTATACAAAGAGAATGTTGGCGATACGAATGATACCATTAAGAAAAGCTGTGGTTACGAACTGTAGAGGTTACGAATTGGCCGTTACCATTTGTGGGGTTACGAACTGTCGCGCTACGATAAGTCATGAATTTATTTTTTCCATCAGAATTGGAATACGCTACCAATTATACTGCCCCAATAAGCCAAAAAGCGCTATCTCAATCGGAGTAAGTTTTGAGAAAATCGACTTTTTTTAAATTGTATTTTCGCACCTTCATAAACAAAACTTCTTAGAGATGTTAAAACTCAAAATGTTTTAAGCTCGATAGTGCTATTTGGCTTATACCATTAGATACAAAATTATTATAGCTAGTGAATGGTATAAAATCACTAAAAGGGATAGCGCCTTTCGGCTTAGTAGGGCAGTATACCTCATTTGAAAACCAGGAGGAGTAATTTGAATTTAAGTTGGCAATTCTGAAGACCTTCGATTGGTCAGATTCCGCCCAGTTTCACACAACACTTTTTAGCATTGACATCAGCTGATAATTTCAATTTTTGATAGTTCTGACAGATAAATACACTTATTCATGTCATCGCGTCCGTTCTTGTTATTTTATTATTTGTACTTAGTTATTTGGTAATTATAAACAGCCGTATTAGAGTAATGTGGGTGTTCTAATCTTCCAGTTTAAATTAGAAACAGGAAAAACTTTTACATGTGATAGAATACCCGTCTGTTTAATGCTTAGGTATAAACATGTACAGCCTTATTAATAATAAATTTAGATTATTCTAACATGACTTTAAAATCAAACTAGTGAAAAAAC
This sequence comes from Lochmaea capreae, assembly GCA_949126875.1. Lineage (NCBI taxonomy): Eukaryota > Metazoa > Arthropoda > Insecta > Coleoptera > Chrysomelidae > Lochmaea > Lochmaea capreae. The sequence continues at coordinate 14,436,989 of OX421403.1, forward strand.
ATATTAATAAATACATTTAACATTATTTTAACATGCCATAAGTACGCTCTTAGTAATCATTAGTTAGTATGGTGTTATCGTCTTTATTAATAATAAGGCTGTTTAATAAGGCTGGTAAAGAATCTACTAGAGATCAGAGGAGAAAATGACATACGAGTATGCGTGGCTGATTTCTTCGTCCATCAAGGCATATTTCTCGGAACACACCCTTTAGTAACTAATCTGGTAACTTTTAGTGGTGTGAGCAAGGCTTTTCAAATTACGCCTCCTGGTTATTAAACGAACTATAATGATGCATTAACTGTCACTTAGCCAAATATCAAGTTAATAAACATACAAAACGACACGACATATTTTGGTGTGAAGGTATTTTAGACTTTTGCATCTTGAAAATGAACGGATGCCAGTGAGAACTGTCAAACTGAATTGATATCGAAAATGAATAAATAATTATTGAAGTATTTTATCAAAACTAGATTATTGTTATACAGAGCATTTCAATGAAAACTATCCTCACAAAATTCTGAAGACGTCACTTTTATGAAAAAAAAATGAAAAGACAGGTTAAAAATCATATAAAAGGGGACGACTTTTTGCTAATATGTAGACGTTGTAACTTCAACCCCCTCCCCCCTATGGTCACTTAGCACTCCTTCCAAGTTTTCAAATGGAACACCCTATACATTATTACATTGTTGTATTCTCCTCTACAAGAAGATTACAAAAATTTATAATACATAAGTAAAAGGTCAAAAAATTATAATAGGGTTTAGTTCCAACATAAATTTCAATCAATCAGACGTGATATTAACAAATATCGATATTTGGTTCTAATTACGTGGTTTGAAGAGCCGTGGTTCAGTTTAAGGACATTTTATAAATAATTCGAACCTTAAGATGACAAATTCGTTCTTCCCCAGACGTAGAAAATTCCAAAATTTTTGAGTTGGCAACTAGAATCGCAGTCCTCCGTGGAAAGTAAATGAAAATTATGTTTAAAGATTCGATTACAAAGATACCTACAGAGTTAGTTTAAAGTATGGGTTCAGTAATCTCACTTTGTATATATATTTTCTATTTTTTAAATTCTCAAAAGAAACTGAATATGTTTCTTGTAATATTTTATCTACCTAAATGCATAATTTCGGAGTTACAGCTACATTTACATGCTCAAGTTAGAAGTTCGCTGAAACTCGTATGAGTCACTTTTATGCGTAAAACGTTAGTATGACGTTCGTTTGGAATTTAAGTACTCCTTTTGTGAAAAAGAACTTATTAGTGATTTAGATTTGATTTAGACAATCAGTCGTATTACAATTTCCGCATAAACCAAAATTTATATAAATCGTTCAAACCGATTCCAAGATACAGTAAAAGTCACGAATGTTTCTCGTTACGTCATACTTCCATGAATGTTTCAAAGGCACTTCAATTTTATGAGGATATCACTGACCGCGTATGTCCAATTCAAACAAATTGAAAGGTACATAATAATATGTCTTTTGTGCATGAATTAAGCTAGGCCATTACGTCTTTATCGGTTTGTCACTCTGTCTTGTGTTGTGACAACGATTGTACTTAAAAAGCGAAATGTCATTTTATGCGGAAATCATTCTGTCACCATTGAAGTTCGTCGTCATTGTCATTACTTTAAATAGGTAAAATTCATTTACACTTATTGTGATATTTTTCGACAAAATGACCGGTAAACGTTTGGACGGAGGTAAACGTGAGTGTATTAGAAAGTTACCTGAATATTTCCAAAAGGAATTGGCTAATGGCGGACCACTTCTGCCGTTAAATGTTAAATGCCATTCATAAGTTTTGTGACAACTTATTTGTAGACTTTCAAATTGTAGTCTAGGTTAGGTTAGGTTAGGTTTATGGTGAGTGGGTCTATAAGGTCCTCCACTGCGACTCGCAAGAGTCTATTGTGGCTCACACCTATTCAGATTTCACCAAACAAATTCAGCTTCTTAACAAAGCCGATTAGCTTATTTGGTGAATGATTTTTCAGGTCCGAGGGCGAGAGAGCATCCCTGCCAAACATCAGATACCTGATTCGAGCCGCGGCGGGGCAGGCACAAATTATATGCTCTGCTGTTTCATCATCTTCCAGACAAAGACGGCAGGTCGGATTGTAGTCTAACTATGATATGTTAAATTTGGTTTTTATTAATTTCCTCTCATAATTAGATCACCAGAAATACATGCCAAACCCTCTAACAATGATGCGCCGCTGGTGAAAACTGTCTTATTGATTTGATTCGGGTATTTATGAGATATGACGTAACGAGAAACATCCGTCACGTTTACTGTAATTAAGGCGTTCCATACTTAAACCCCACTCTGTTTACATACATACCGGTCTAAATTGTAACCTTCCTCTTTCCTTTGCTGTAATCGGGTAAAAAATTGGTTAAAATTGTATGTGGGTTTTTTTATTTTGAAAAAAAGATCAACACTATTTAAATATATTTCTTCTTCCACATTATTTAATGAAAAAAAAATGTTTTTCCGTCGCAAAATTGATGATATTACGAATTTTGTTTTGTGCGTCATATTTCGGCTTAATCACTAGATATTTTGACCTCGGATATGTTTTTTTTAAAATAATTTTTAAAAATCAATCCATCTTCATAAATATGTATTTGTAGATATTTTACCAACATTGCGATGCATTACATAAAATTCTATTATTGTTATAAAACAGAAAAGTGAAGTAATGCTTTGAAGGACTTCCATAAACGATAAAAAACTGTATCATATTTATTTTATATTCCCGATATTTCTCAATAACATTAGTCAAGTGTTGATATTTATATAATATGACATAAGACGAAACGCATAATATAGTCAATGCGCTATTATTATCTTAAAAAAAATCTATCATCAAATTTTAATGCGGTTTCAAATAATAAAAGTAAACTAATAGACATTAGTACTACTATGCTAATAGAAATCATTTATAGAATGAAAATAACGGGTTAAAAATAGATGCATCGTGTATCATTCCAAAAAAAAGATCACTTTTTAAATATTTCGAAAAAAATTGAAAAATAAAAAAAAAATAAAAAATTTGGAGGTTTTCTCTAAAAAATTGTAACCTTGTTATTTTTTGTATTTTTAAAGTAATACGAAATATTGTTGTGGGCGATTTGTAGTTAAATTCTAAAACCAAAAACCCTTACAAAAATTTAATAAAATTTTAGTTATACAGTGTGGCCTTACTGTCACTGGCATATAGAATTATTCACTTACAGGTGAAAAGAGAGGTTAGGAAAATTCCGACTTTTTTTTGCAAATTTGGCACTGACTAATCATGATTTTCACAAAAAAAATTTGTTTTTAATTATATCAGTAGGAACACACATTAATATCAGTTGAAAAGACGAAAACAAGAGCTTCAATAAACTAGAAACGTTGATACTTCGTAGTAAAATCAGGTAAAATTGATAGTATAATGGTTTCCGCCCTTTTCTCGGTGTTTCAGGCACACAAAATTATTAACACGCATTTGTTTCGTTTGAATCTCAAAAGTTTCAAACAAAAACCTTATTTTTATTACATAAATTACTAGGATAGACTAGGATAATTATTTTAAAGTCGTTTTAATGTAATTTCTTAAAAGTAAATTTTTATTTTGTACGTTTCTATCGTGTCCTTTAATTCAGTTGTCGCAATTCAAAGGAAAAGTAAGACATCTGGCAAAGGGTCGGCAAGAATGTGATGTAATAATGGGTTCACTTTTAAATGGTAAGCAAATGTATCTTTTTAATGTATTAATCTGAGGTGTGGCAATTATTTTAATGTCCCTTTTATGGGTATGTCAAAAACCAAAAGGCAACACGTTTGAGAAAAGATCTGGAGAATAATTATTTTAAATGTTTTCTTCCTAATAATATTTTATTCTTCTACTTTCTAAACTTTCTTTATTTCTTCTTTCTGCGTCTTTCCTTTTTTTCTTCTTCCTCCTTTTTGAGTCTTTCCTTTTCCTCTTCGATATTTAAAAACCATGCAGGAAGTCCGGAATTATCCATGTCTCTGTCGTTTACGGTGGATCTAGTATTTACCATAAATAGATAGTAAAACAAATATTTCTTAAATCCCACCGCTGTCACGAATGTTACTCCTTTTTACGTCATGCGACAGTCTGATGATAACAAGCGTTCTTTAGATCGTGTTTGAGTTCATTTAATTTTGTATTGGTGCTTTCTTCGATATTGTTTTAAATGATTAGGTATTTTAAAAGCTATATCTGTTTATAATAAATAGGATCATTAAATAAATACAAAACAACCAAATTACAAATCTAAAATCTATCCAAGCGATTGTTTATCACCAGGACGACTGTCAATAATGTCAACTTGTCAGTTGGTGGACATGCCCTATACAAATCTTGTCTTACTTGTTAAACATAGAACTCAAATTTTTAATACTTCAAAACTAAGTAACTAACGTCAACTGTCGCGCTTTTTATACTTTTCACATGTTCCAGTTCGAGTTCGAGTTTTCGATGACAGTTCTAGATGATTCCAGATGTTTGTCTTCTTTTTTTTCGTTCATGGACCTTTACATATCCTCAGTACAGGTCTGACGTACATTATTTTTCAGCTCATCAAAAATCGACTTTTCCCGTGTGAATGTAAGGGTTGATAATTTCACCCCCTTATAATGTAACAAATATGTTAAAAAATAGGACACTCGGAAAAAACAAGATTTCAGGTTTCCAACTTCACTTAAATTTAAGAGAAAAAATAAAAACATAATTTCAATCAGCTCCTTTTAGGGGTGATATCTCAGAAGAGGGTGAGTAGATGACATTTTGACATATTAATGTGGAATACAAAGTATTGAATATTTTTTCTAGGATGCGAAGAAAAAATACCATGATTCTTAAAATATGTACATTTTTACTTTCCCCCCTCTAACCGATATAACCCAACCAACAGTAACAAATTACTGTAGGGGAATTGTAACGCAATTTTCAATGCCGAACTATACAGGGTGTTCCGGGACTTGATACAAAAAATTCGGGATGTAGATGACGTGAAAATAATGCTGTGACGAAAAAAAAGTTTTCTCATACGACCCCTCGTTTCTGAGTTATATGCCTTTAAAGTTGCGAAATCAGAACTTATATTTAAGTATATTTTCTTAATTATACATTGGAACATTATGAATTTTTGTCCATGTCCATGTAGTGTGTTTGGCGGATTAAATAATTCTACACTACTATCTGAAGGCCAGGGGCGGCTCATGTCCAATGATTAACAATCCGTAACATTTACAGGGACAACCTGTACAATCTAAAGATAGCAGAAATGAATTTATCAATCAATGTTTCAACAAAAAGGTACTCTTTGCTTAATTCGACAAAATGTATGGTTTAGAAGATTCTTAGATTCTTAGTACATGTCAAGGAAACCGTTCGCCATAAAGAGACATTCTGAAGAAAATTATCGTAAATTGTGATTATTTATTGAAAATACTTACATGAGGTAATAAAACACAATCAAACATTTCTAATTGAACTGCATACTGTCGAACATCGTGTTACTTACATAATGAAAAAATTGAAATACAGAAAAATTTAGAATTTTTTGCATCAAGTCCCGGTATAGTATAATTAGGAATAATAAACCTTTTACAAATAATAATAATAACAATAGTTTTATAAAAATTCAACTTCCCGACTAATTGACACAGATCAAAGTGTAACTGTATGTAACAATATCAAGAAATATGAAACACGAAAATAGAAATTAGTAGATAACTGAAAATATTCTTTCTAATCTATCACAAAATTAATTTAACTTCAGGAAAATAAACACCATCTGACAACACCACTAAAACTATCACCTGGTTAGACCACAATCCTAACTTGAGATCCTAGCTACCTAGACATAAGTTTCGAGGGTTTCGAAGCTTACTGGAAGCTTAAAATGTTTCCAAATGAAAACTTTGCTCACCATCATGTTCTTGTATCTATTTTCCTTTATTCTTACACAATTCCATCCACCGATCAGAAGTTAAAACGATTTTTATTCATATTTTTCACCGAACATATTAGAAAAGTAAAATTTATTTATTTATTTTATTGGAAACCACAGATGTTGATTATGTGAAAGTTAAAATCATCCCATGACTTAATTTCATTTCAAGTATACACATTTTAATATGATTATTTAGTCAATTTAAACCCTTCCTCACACAGCACGGCACTGTTGTTGGAAGCTGCGACCTTTGCTATCCTTTTTTCGGTAAGAAAGAATCGATTTAGATGCTGGTTATAATGTGTGTTGTCAGTATAGAGGGTTATTCATCCAGTCTGTTTAATAATCGGAGACATTTTTAAAAACTATTGACTGAATTCCACTGATATTTGATAATAAATAAAAAGGCACACTTTCGAAGTAAGACGGTATTTTTAAAAAGAAAAATAACACGCTCAGTGACGTTCTCTTCGAGATTTTTGAAGATATTCGAAAATTAATAGTTGAAAATAGACAAATGAATTTAGAATTTTAGAAACAGTTTTTTTTTCGTAAACAAAAATAATTAGATACAGTTTTCCCTATGGCTGAAGAGCTTATGGAAAATGAAACACGTAATTTTTTTGATAATGGTATTAAAAAAACGAAATGTTTATAACAATATTTAAAACCAACGGACCTACCTGTTTGAAAACTGATCTTTTATTCTCTTCCCTAAGTTCCCTAGCATTTTCAGTACTTTCCATTTTAATGTTTTTATATACAATAATTTGTTTTTTGTTTCTCTTCTAATAAATTATTTTCATACGTATGTAATGATTGCACGCACCAGATAACAACACACGTTCACAAATACTGTATGGATCTGAAATAGAAATAAAATTATTATTGTAATATTGTTCATAGCTGATAACGATTTATAAGTAATTAGGTATAATAAAGAAAAGGGAACGATTGAAGAAAATTACTTTACGAAATAATAATTTAAGAAAAAGAGATTCTATGTATAGTCGATAAATCCGTTGCAGTGGCGTACGATGTTATAATAAAAATTAATGTTTTAGAGAGGTAGTAAGCACAGTCTGGATTGATTTTGAACTTAAATAAATTTGTAGAAGACATTTTCTTCGAAGAAATTTTACCATAAGAGTTAAGGTCAGATTTTAAAATATATTATCTTGCAGAGTAATCTTTTTGACACAATTTTAACATCATTACTAGAAAGAGGAGGAAATTTCTCTTTTAGATTTCTTTATTCACTTACGCAGTCTAGTGGTGGCCTGTTCGTTCTTGCCCACGCCACCGCCGTGTATTATTGGGTATAATGTTGGAATAAAACAACGTTCACTTAATCAATTGGCATTAAACTTTATTTGTCAAAATGTAATCCTTACTAACAAGAAGATAGGTTACAAGCGTTATTCTGTCCTGTTGCCCAGAGACTAGCAACACAGAAGTTTACAATATATTACATCTTTCCCCTCAAATATTATAAATCCAGTCTTTGAGGAGCCTTTACAACACGACCACATCTGGTACGCATGGGTTCTGGGCTTGTCTTTGGATTTGCTAATTCAGAAGTACCATTATTATTAACATAAGGAGTGGAGGACATTACAGGTGGCGAACCATGAATTGAGACACTCTCAGTTTCATTAACTTCTTGATAATGTTCTCGTATAACAGTAAACTCATTCTGAGACCCTCTCAAATCTCTGCGGTTTCGTCTTACAATTTCCCCATTTTCGGCTTGTACATTATACGACCTGGGACTGTTATGCCTACTCACAATTTGGCCAGGCTCCCACGTTTTTCTGACATGATTATAGACAGTGATGTTTTGACCTGGCACAACATCTACTAAAGATTCAGGATTTTTGTTGTAATAATGTTCATTTAAGCTTAGTCTATGATTTAATTTATTCTGAACATCCACACAAAGTTTGGGTTGTAAAACAATTGCCGAAACAGGAATTTTGGTTTTACACATACAGCTCTGCAACAACTGTGCCGGAGAATAATTAATGGGCAAAACTGGTCTTGGTCTTGCTTTTTCGAAAGTCCAAGATCATGCTTAGAGTAGCAAGACTAAATCAACAAGACTAAGACCAAGACGATTTTAGCAAAACCAAGACCAAGACCGGATAAGCAAGACTCGGCTCATCACTAGATACAGGTCCCCCACGTTTGAACGCAAAAATGTTATTCCATAATCCCTGTTTCTAAAGTCCTGCAGCATGAAAATAATTACTCACAGAACACAAGTACATTATTAAGAAATCTATTGAACAGACTGATCCAACTAAGAAAACAGGATTAATTCCAATTCTTGCTCAGTGAATCCAGAGATCGAGCGAAAGAATGTTTTTAACTCGCCGAATTACTGGCTGATAAACAGACTTGTATCTAGCTTTCCAGAAGTTAAAAATTATCTTAGAACTTCTATGGGACAGAAGCGGATATACGATTTGTCAATATTATCCATAGAAGCAGGAATTCTCGGCAAGCTGAAAACGTCTTCAGCTCTGGATGATTTAATTAATAAATATGCCGAAAAAAGCTAAAAAAAGTGAATATTTAATCTTTTTTTTTTAGTACAAACAACTTTGTAAAATAATTTTATTTCATACATACCTTTACGTACTTGATTTCAATCCGGAAAATAGACTTTTACATATTAACGAGACGTCGATTTGTTGGGTATCAGATGCCCCGTGGCTTCATGAGATTTGCGCAAAATGTCCTCAGGAATGAATTGATCTTGAGCTATTTCGTGAAAATCGGATAATGACAATCGCTGACAGTATCATATTATTTAAACACAATATTATGTTTCTATGGGTACTAGCTACAGACCAGCTATCTTGGCATTGAATGGAAATTTCAAAAATAGCGAACGCCGATAAATATATTAATATTTTATTTTTTCAGTGTTCTTTTGTGTTTTTTAGCAGTATGAAATAAAATGTTGTACGTTACACGTCCAGTAAACTTTTACAGTACTCGTTTCAAAATTCCGTATACATCTCACTCGCACTGTAAAAGTGTACTTACCGGACTAGTAACGTAAATATCTATTACGGTAGTCGAATAGAAGAGCCCCCCGTAAAATGTTGATAAAGGGCCTATTTATGGTAAATGTATTGAAATATACAACGTATATAAAGAAGAGGCAAATACTAGTGGTTGATTCATGTTTTCAAGTGAATAAAATTGAGAAAGAACATCTTTTGAGGTAAGAATTTCCAAAATAAATATAACACGTTTTTAAACATAAATTAAAATGACATTTAATCCTTTTTCAATTGGTTTTTAATAATAATAAACATTTAAACACGTTTTGATTGCACACTGTATTTATTAAGTCTCTCAGAACTGATTAATAACATTCAGTTGATGGTTGTCTTAATATGTTTATAATTTCAACTAATTTGATCCCTCGGTTGTTTATTCTCACATGTTGTCTAGACTGGTTTATTTTTTCTTATCAAAAATTAAATATTTGGCCTTAAAAAAAATTGTTAATTGGTTAGTGTTTTAGTCAGTTTCCTAATTATTCCCACTAACCATGATACATAACAGAAACATTTTCCAGAGATAACTTTTGCAATATTTGCAAACTGTGAGACCACACGCGGTTGAATGGTAGCTTATGATACCGAACAGAACATTGATAGGTGTGAACCGCCGTAGCGCAGGGCTTAGCGTAAGGGCTTGTAACTGAGGGGTCCCGGGTTCGAGTCCCGGTGGTTCCGCTTTTTCAATTTTCAGAATATTTAGCTTATATATCAGAAGTGGGATTAGATCTACGAAAAATGTCCACATGAGGCCATAATGTGATGTGATAGTGAGAGAGAGTGACAGGAATGGGCGTGCAGACGTCAGGCTCGCCAGGAGAGTGAGATAGGCGTAGGCAGGCGAAAAGGCATCAGGCTCACGAACGAGTAGCAGGATGGCCGAATGTAAGACGCAGACGCGGTTGAATGGTAGCTTATAATACCGAATAGAACATTGATAAGTATGAACCGCCGTAACGCAGGGCTTAGCGTAAGGGCTTGTAGCTGAGGGGGGTTCGAGTCCCGGTGGTTCCGCTTTTTCAATTTTCAGAATATTTAGCTTATAAAACTTACATTGCATTAATGTTGTCATGAAATTTATGTTGCCCAGATATGTCTCATACATAGTGGTTATGTTATATATCCGATGTTTTTATTTAACCAACTCAAAACGTTACCCAAATGTGTACAAGAAACTTGGAATTAATATTATCTTAAAAGGTTCCTTTTTTTCCTTGATTAGATAGAGAAGTGAACAGGAAATATACGATTAGCCTGTGATAAAGTGAGATAGAAAATCAGGTGGTAGTTTGCGGAACGAGCATTACTTATTGATTACATATTTTGTTTGTTGAGGTTAGTTGTATCGTCGTTCTGTTTAACCGCGTGTTCCTCTTTTTACAATATACAGTGTGGAAACCACTTATGTAATAAAATTCTTTATGTCATTATTTTAGGAAACACATACATAAAATACCTGATGTATTTGATTTTAATACATTAAAATAAATGCTCAAAAGGTTCTCCACCTAGTTGTTGGCAATAGCACAGTCTCCTATAGAACTCCTCCTTAACTTTGTTTAAAGTTTGAGGTGAAGTATTCCGTATTTCTGTAGTTATCCTGTCTTTGAGGTCTACAATGCTAGTTGGTTGTGTTGCATATACTTTGTTCTTGAGATAACCCCACAGAAAAAAATCTAACGGCGTAAGGTCTGGCGATCTAGCTGGCCACTGAATAGTACCTCTTCGTCCAATCCATTTATTGGGGAAGATTTCATCTAAATAAGCTCTTACCATTAAAACATAATGGGGTGTTGCCCCGTCTTGCTGGAACCAAACATTTTCATTCGGTAAGCTAGGATCTATTGCGTTGGGATATAAGTTTGCCAACGCAGGAATAACTTCATTTCGAAGCATATTTAAATATTTTTCAGCTGTCAAATTTCCATCTATAAATATAGGACCAATAATATGGTCGCCTATGATACCGGCCCAAACGTTCACCTTTTTAGAGCACTGAGTATGTGTCTCAAGGATTTAATTAGGATTCTCTGCTGACCAATATCTACAGTTCTGTCGGTTTACCTCTCCATTCAATGTGAATGTTGATTCGTCAGAAAGAAGAATGGTACCAAGAGCTACAATCTTTCGTAGAAATCCATTCTACGATCTGGATCGTCTTCTGTTAACTCCTGCACAAAAGTTAATTTGTAGGGATGAAGTTTTTCTTTATGAAGACATCTTAGAACAGTTATATGACTAACATTATTTTCACGGGCAATTTGACGTGTACTTGAAGTTGGATTCTCTTCGACACTTAACAAAATATCCACTTTCACATCATCTTCAACGAAATGTGGTTTTCTTTTCAATGGTTTGACATGTCCAAGTTCTCTGAATTGTTCATGAATTTTAGACACAGTACTTTGTGAAATATTAGGCAATTCGGGATACCTGTGATTAAATAAGTTTGCCACTTCAACTTGACTTCTGCAGTTATCCCCGTACCCGATCATCATTAAAATCTCAATTCGGTGAGATTTTACTTTTTCAGTATAAACTGTCAACACATCAACAACTGACAGAACAGAAAACAATCCACATTATTTACCGATTTTGTCTAATTATTGGCGTTTTTAGGCAATTTTTAGGTATTTATGATAAAATTCATGGGCGTAGCAGGTTTTGTTTAATATACAAATACGTCTAATAATCAGTTAGGTGGTGCCTCCAACAGATTATAGAGGATGCGGGCTTTCTTAGTATTGCTCGTGGACTGGACAAAAACAAAATTTTGAAATTTCGGATTAAGACTTAAGTGCTCACCACTAATTTATTCTTCAACATCTCTCTCTCTCTCATATATGTATATATATATATATTTTTCAGAATCTGTGAAAGAAGTGTATGGCTCGACTACTGATAAACATTTCGAACTGATTGCAATGGAGTGGATGAGATTCGCGAAACATAGACTGAAAAGGAATGATTTGTTATAGAGATAAAAGTTATTTTTTTTAGAATATTTCTTTTTTTGTTCCACACTACATGTTTTATATATCTTTGTTTACATTTTTTAAATAATATTTTTTGTCTTCTTTGTTTTAATATATTTATGGGAATTTTTTAGTTATATTATATATTTTATGCAGATAAAGTTTTTTATTCAATATCCCAGTAGCATTTAAATTTTGGACATCATCATTCAACTTGTTCGATAATTTTTTTTTCAGCGGCAGACGGTGAGTATCTCATGGTATACCTTCTCTTTCTACATTTCCAAAAAATACGATTGAAATTCCAGAATTGTATAAATACCTATAGAAAAAATGAAGGTATACCATGCTGCTCCACCCTGTATACCGCGAAATAAAATTTAAATATAAAAGGGTACCGATATGTAACATTATAGGGATGTTATTGAATAAATGTTTTGGAGCCACATTAAATATATGTAATAAAATTACATTGAAGTTTCGTTAAATATGTTACATTTATGTAATGTTTATCATTAAACATTACATTGTAATATTTATAAGAGGCACAAAGTGCTATATATGCAATGTATCTGTAATATCAAGCATATCTCTGTATAACGTCACAAAGTCACAATGTGACATAACATTCATATTTAAGTTGTGTTTTTATGATTAGTGATCACTTGTCTTTGTTACTTGGTTGAAAATTTCTCTTTTCAGCTTTGAGAAGCCGTAATACGGAATTTTATAACCGAGTAAAATACTTGAAAATTGAATTTATGGTTATACATAGGAAGAATGTTTTCAAATTCGTATAACCTAAAAAGGTCAATAATTAAAATGTGTGAAAAGTTTTATTAATTTATTTTTTATTATTAGTAGTAGTGATAAAATGATTAGATAATTTCTTTATTACACCACTGTGTAAAGAAGGAATCGATCGATCCAATAAAAATAGGGTAATTGTGCCGATAACGGTTTTCGGCCAATTTTGCAATTTTTTAAAAACGGCTTATATAGACACTTAATATAGGTTTCCCTGATCATTGTTTAACCACCGCTGTTCTAAAATATTGTTTAAATAACTAGTTGTTAACTAAACAAACTTACGAGATAGTGCATCGAATAGGGGTGCAGGGTGGGGTATATTTCGGTAAATACTAACCAATTAACTTTGTATAATGTTCTGCACCTTCTTTAAATAATGCACAAAGTTTACACAATATTTCTCATTAAAAGTCCAAAAATATGAAAAATATCCAATACTTTGTAACGCGCGTTAAGTTATTCAAGAAGGGAAAAGAGAAGGGAATATAATCATTGGATTCACCCTTCCCCTTCTTGAATCTTGATATGCGCGTTACAAAGTATTGGATATTTTTCAAGAAGGGGAAGGGGAATGCGTGAACGCATTCCCCTTCCCCTTCTTGAAAAATATCCAATACTTTGTAACGCGCGTTAAGTTATTCAAGAAGGGAATATAATCATTGGATTCACCCTTCCCCTTCTTGAATCTTGATATGCGCGTTACAAAGTGTTGGATATTTTTCAAGAAGGGGAAGGGGAATGCGTTCAGCGATAAGGTGTTCAGATAAAGTCCAAAAACTAAGTTAAACGAGTCCACACAACCATGGCCTTTCTTTCTTCAGATTTCCATTTGGGGGGCTCAAAATTTATGACTATTTACGACTATTTATGGCCTGGGTACCAGGGCACAAAGTATACAAGGGCAATGAAGAAGCTGATGAACTGGCTCGAGAAGAAGCAAATGTTCCGTGCATTGGCCCCGAACCCTTCTGCGGTGTAGCTAACACATACAAAAAGGCAGCCATTGAAAAATGGAAGCAAACTAAGTTTCTGGAATGGTGGAGAACAACCCCAGAACAGAGACAGGCCAAAGAGTTCATCAAACGACCATCGGCCAAAGTAACAGTGGACCTGCTGCTGAAAAGACGAAAGGCTGTTAGAATCATAGTACGTTTACTGACAGGACACTGCAGACTCAACAGTCATATGAGTGTTATAAAATTGGCAGAAATAGACCTTTGCAGGTTCTGTCAAGAGGAAGAGGAATCGGCAGAACATATGTTGTCCCGCTGTGAAGGCCTCGCAAGACTGCGTTTTCTAGAAAGACCAGGGTCGATAATTTTTAGGTGCTTTTTCGACATTATAAGTTGAAAAATTAAATATTTGAAATCAAATGAATTTCAGTGTATTTGAGACATAAAAGGTAAGTTTTCACCAAATTTCGTGAAAAAAAATATTTTTTGTAGAAGATAAAAATAAAAAACCAATAACTTGTGTTTTTTTATTTTCCACATAAATTTTGAGGTTATGTGAAAAAAGTCTAAATACAAAAGTGGTAGATCTTTTTATTACCTAAAACTTCGCTATTTGATTTTTTTCCATGACTCGTAGTTTTGCTGGAAATCTAGATAAACCGTTTTTTACCCTTAAAACTTCACCCCCTTCCCCTTCCCCTTCCCGTCCACAGATCGCCTGTAAATTATTTTTCCTTTCCTTTTTATAATATGCTTCTCCTTTTCCAATGGGTTTCAACCTACTATTATTTTTTTCACTTTTTATTATTTTTAAAGGCTTCTACCCTGGTCTATATCCTAACCTAGCATTTAAAAATTTTATCGGATCAGTTTTTAAAATATATTATTGCTTTTTCACAAAAAGTTATTATTTATCATTGTTTTTATATGTAATACCGTTGAATGATAAATACATATATCATTCAACGGTAATACGAATTCTAAAGTATGTTATTGCGTATCTGATATAATTTTTAACAATTTTAAATAGTTGTTCACGTTTTCTATTTTTAAATTGTAAATTGAATTTGTTGTATTCTGTTTATATGTGACTAATGGGAAAAAAGTCAGGAGCGTATAATCTGAGCCAAAATAATGTTAGTACTTCATATAAATATTTTCTATGCAGGCCCTCGTTTTCGAGTTATAGGCCTCCAAAGTTTTAATTTTGAATTTATTTATATTTTATTTATATTTTTTGTACTAGTTATTTGATCTTAATAAAATTTACGGCAAAGCTATAATGTACGTGTATGTTTATTTTGGAAAGGTAAACAGATTTACAGTAGTGCCTTGAAGCCAGGGACGGACTACTCGCAATGGTTAGTGATCCAAAAATTTTGCAGGGATGGCAAACCCTGTATGAAATTATCGAAATTGACTTCCCCACACATTAAGCTAACGAAAAGGTACTCCTGTTGGAATTCGATAAAATAAGCCGTTTGGCTAATATCTACAGTTTTATTAATGCATTACGTACCAATTTACGCATTCACAATTTTTATAAGTACACAACGAGGTAAAACTAACTTATTAATACAAGATTTACCTACAGTGCTACAAAAAAATAATTTGATGATAGCAGATGAGGTACTAACATTATTTTGGCTCAGATTATACGCTCCTGACTTTTTCCCATTAGTCCCGTATATGTGTTATTAATTAACCGTTAATAGGTACATTTTTGACGAATTGCAAATATTTTCTTTATATAATATAATCAAAGCTAATATATTTCTTATAATTTGATATTCCATATTTGGGAATTATTTGAAGCTTTTCGAGATAGTTTCACATACAACAGACATTAGTTTATGAACATACTTGGTATCGTTCAAATATGTATACTTTCAATTAACGATTGGCGATGTTCCTTTGTAACGCCAATGACATGACATAAATAAACAAGACCGATATTGATTTCTGTGCAAGACAGTTGGCAAACATCACGTGTCTTCTTCTTACAGTTAACAGAAGCAAACATTAGACCCGGAAAATATGCCAACTAAAAGAAAGGTCATCGCAACGAGTCAATCAGGAGCTAATGTTAACGATTTTACATTAGTAATTGTTAACATAATCGAAACAATATGACCGAGTGATTTCATCAACATACATCAATTTTAGTGTCTGTATCAGTGTTGTCAATGCGAGGATAATTATCCGATTTTTAGACAATTTCGCTAATTTGGATCCAATAGTTTTTCGAATATTTTGCAGAAGGTATATATAAAATGGCTATTGTTTTTGGGGATTTATTTAGATAACGACTGTGTCCTTTTAGTAATTTTGACAAATTCTGGTAATTTGAATCGTAATTTCGGGCAATTTTTATTTTTGCATCCGCAACACTGGACTACATTCTATTTTCTATTTGATATCAGCTGCCATTTATAATCTGCTTCTTTATTTTTTAACGTTATTTTATTATTTGCTTCATAAATTACAGAACAACAATTTGATAATTAACTTAACATACTAATAAGGTATGTACTATAATTATTTTTAGCAAGTTTGACTTTGTTTACATATGTCTTGACACTCTTGACAGTTAACACTTATGGTATCGATATTTGGCTATCGATTCAAAATATTGATTGTTACTACAAAAATACAACTACAGCGACACCCAGGGCTCATGTTTGCTTCTGCTGACTGTATGTGAAACGAAGTCTATCAGTGATTTCATTGCTTGAACTACTGTGAATGCATACTGTATTTATGTTCTGCTATAGACGTTTTTTTGTTTACTTTTCGATATGGAATTGGGCTTGCTCATAAAAATGAAATAAACAAATAAATAATCTACCCGCCCATGGGCAAATTTAAAGATGTATTTCACTAATGTAGTCAGATTAATAAATCTACAGAATAGTTATTTATCCCACGTGTTCGATATTTTTTCCTATGGATTGTTTACATAAAAACAACATCAATAAACTACGACGAAATTCTATATGAAAACAAATGCACCGAATCCAGTTTTTTATATACCAAACTATAACTTTGATTGTTTACATCTTAAGCAATATTAATATAAATTATTACAACACCATAATTTAATTTTTTTGCGTGGTTTTCCCAGAACGAAAAATAAAAAAAAATCACTAGGTATTTTAATTGATGCTAATTTATACACTCGCTTACAAAAATCTAGCAAGTCATAGTAATATCACAGAATAATTAATAATTTATTGTATGAGATTTTGCAAATATTATTGTTGGCAGTTTGATAAGTCAGTGACTTTTTTTAATTTTCTGCGCAGTAACTTTAAATGCAACAAGGTGCCATATTTTAAGCAAACTACGACATTTAACTTGTGTTTGATAATCATTGAAAGCAGACAAATAATATAAAATCTCTTCCCGCCCATGTTTGGAAACAGTAAATAGTCGCTGGGGTATGTATATAGTCTTGGTAATATTTTAATTATAAATTTGCAATTGAAGACTACAGGGGAAAAAAGATGAGGGTCCAAAAAATTGAATTTTGAGATAAACACGTCAAGTCATAGTCAAAGGCCGTTACCTCCTGCATATCTTAGTATAAAGAGTAAAACAGATGAGAGTACGGAGTAAAATGAGTTTCAATATATGCCATACAGGGGAAAAAGGATGATGGTCCATTCGATTTATGCAAAACGGATGAGAGTCGAAATTGTTCTCACTCTAACTTGTTCGGATCGTTGTCGTCGGCCATTACAGGCGTCAGAAGAAATTAATAGCAAAACAGTTCTATTTGTTGTATGCTTTCCATAGACGTGGGACGTGTTTCCGATTCCTCGAAAAAGCTAAGATTGCAAACACATGAAACTGGTAGCAGTTGTAATTGTTCTAGGTTAAAATGTTTCGAAGTTATTGGTGTTCAAGACCGTGCAGCGATTATTAGAAACTTTAATGAGTTGAAGTCGCATGATGAGCAGAGCTTATGGGCCTAATTAATTCCAAAGCCATTTAAACGTAATTAGTTGTGAAGACCAAATAATTTTCCGAAGCTGGACTGATCATTTGAAAAGCTATTATGTACCGAAATGTCCGTTCGAAAGCCGCCCAATCCGGGAATTAGTTGTACAAAAAGAAGAACCCAGAATGATCAAACATCGCGACTCTTACAATGGAGGCTTCACATCAAGCATTGTAGTGCCGACAAAGAAAACTCAAGGAACTATCAAGAAAGGGAAGCAGTTAGAAACAACACAAAAAAAACGGGTAATGTGCATGCGGTACCAGATCTACCTTCTGGACAATTTGAACTTCCAAGTTTCAAATGTGAAGAAAGGATTCCCATTAATCCTAAGAAGTACCAGAACATACAGGAATTGAAACGCTTCTAACTTAGCCATCTTAAAAAAAATCTCGACGCTCATGTTGAAAAAATAAAAGTAACAAGTTCCTTTACCAAAAGAAGATACACAAGCCAATTTTTTTAAAATTTGTTGTTTTAAAAAAATTAAGAATTAGGGAAATACAGAGTTTTGAATTTTAAAATTCGCTCCACACAAAACTTCGGATTTGTGACCCTGTGGTCTTCAATTATAGCACCAACGAAGCATGGTGGACAACTTAAAGGTTGTCTAGTAACACATGACACCGTTACAAATCGAGTGGACATTCTATAACCTTTTTAAGAAATTCGATACAGAATTCAGTGGCCGATTTAGGCTTTCTGCGCGTGAACTCTGTAACAGAATAGAAAGGAAATTTCTTTCTATGTTAGGAAATTTCTTGTAAGGTTACTCCGTATGTCTATTCGGAGACTTTCGAGTAATTCCGTGTGAATATTCGGCAGTTAGAAATAGAAAGGACTATAAAGGTCTTTCTATCTGTTTTTAATATACATACTTATCCCGTTTTGCCATTGTTTATGTTGATTATTGATTATGATTAGGTTCTGAATATTGTTTATTTTTAATTAAACATGAATAGGTAATTTTTTTTAAATAAATGGTTGGTATATGATTAAATATACTTAGGTAATAGATTTTTTTATCTACTTCGCATTTTTGAGACTACCTTCTGGTTGACTTACATATCATTTTTATTATATTATTCTGCCAAACTATGATAATTGATGTAAAAACATAAAAAAAATTAAAAGTAAAACGATTTTTGTAGGAATTGAAACGACGGCCCTCGCTGTGCAAAGCAAGTGATTAGCCATCGCAACCAAGGAGTACAACATTCTAAGAGTTCAATAATACTTAGTCATGAAACAAATGTATCCTCTCGGTTTTTAAAGATTGGTAAAAAGTTAAACATTCTGTATAGAATGGCAGGATGAAAAGACATCGTAACAAAACTCAGAAATGGAAATAATTCATATTACTGGCAACTAAATGTCAAAAGCATCACAAAAAATAAAAATCTTAAAATATTTTCAAGTTAGATAGTACTCGTTTCCTTTTACCCGAACTTCACAGGAAAAAGTCATAGAGAGTAGCATTTGTCGATAGAAAGAAATATCTTTTCTTTGCTATTTCTTTTCTTTTCTATTTATATTTCTATCAAGTTACAGAGTACGCGTGCTGCCGCCCTAGGCCCGGTTTGATGCGCCGCCCTTTCAGTGGAAGCTTCTCAAACTAGCATTGCTAGTAGCAGTATCAAAACGATCTAAAATTGCATTCCAAACAATTACTAAAATTGTTGTTTCTAAACGCTCTAATTTTCGCTGCAATCCTGTAGCTTCAGAAGCGTAGTCGGTATCTCATTTCTGCCCTCGGCAATGAATTCCAGTGCATCAATGATTGCAGACTACTCTTTTTCTAACGCGTAACATGCATCATGTCGAGCAGACCAACGAGTTTGATAAAGAATCGTAACTCTCAAATTTGTACGCCGCACCGAAAACTCCCAACGATGTGAGAACAAATTAGTATGTACTTGTAAAGTAGAAAATAGTCGACTACTTCTGTTACAGATTCAACTGAATTTTGTGTTTTACTAAATTTAAAGAATGGGCATTGAATTATGAATAACTTATTCTGTAGACATTTTTTTTATAAAAACTAACCTGAACCAATTTTTAAAATGCCGCCTCTCGAATTATGCCGCCCTAGTCCCGCGCCTCACGAGCCTAGGCCTAAATCCATCACTGACAGAATTCAGTAACAAGAAGGTATGGGATCCCAACACTACCACCAGACTTGGAAATAATGAATTCAAGAAACCGATGTATGGACCAGGATCCAAACACTTTGATAATTTAGGAAAAGCCCCAAGTATCTTTCAAGCGCAAATTCACGTTACAATTTTAATGAAGGATATAAAAGGCAAAGGATTATCATTAAGTCGACGATTGAAGCTTATGTATAATCAGTTCTAAAATGGTATGAGAATGTCTGGGAAACCTCAATAAGCTAGGCGAGGACAACACCGTCACCTTACTGTGAGCTCCAGGACATGCTGAAATAACTGAAATACCCTTTTGGAGTCCGGAAACCTTTTCCGGTATCAGTTTCAATGTTGTATTTTAAGAAATAGGCAACGCCGAAAAGAAGAGTGGATTTAACCATTGGAAAGATTTAGTATAGAGCTAAGACAATAAAAAATACTCCTAGGAAGGTACAACCAGGTGAGAGCCAATAGAATACATAATCCAAAGAAGGACTTTACTAAGAGTCTTGACAGGAGTCCTAATGGGACACTGTCGCCTGATTTGGCACCCCCAAAAATCTCAAATTAAATAAGCTACTAGTCTCTGAGACTTTCCTAAGGATCTTAGTAGAAGAAAGGGGGCTCAATAAATCTTGAGGTCCCAGTGAATGTCACCGCAGTATACATACATCAAATATATCGCCTTGGATCGATTCTTCATCGCAATCTCCTATATATATCAACTCTACAGGGACTTAGTGGCCCTTGGTTTCAATTTTCTTCGTTTTTTCTCCCCATTTTCTTGTATTCAATGCTTCACTTTGCCAGTTCTGTACTCCTTATTTTTGTCATATCATCTTTTACTGCATCCAGCTATTTTGTACTAGGTCTGCCCCTTTTCCTTTTGTTACCTGTTCCACCCATTAAAACTATCTTAACCCATCTGTCTTCTAAAATTCTGCTAATATGATCCATCCATCTGGCCCTATGTTTGTTATCATTGGTTTTTTGTATAACGCTAGCAATTCGTTATTCTTTTTCGCTATTCGTTCTCCTCTGTTTTTACTCCTCTCAACATTTTCCTCTCCAATAGTCTGTCCTCTTCCTTTTCATTCATAACCTATGTTTCATAGGCATAGGTTACTAATATTGTTTGATATCTTAGTCCCTCTGGATATATTTTTTGCTTTTAATATGTTTGAAAATATTCCTGCAGCCTTACTACCTTTGGATATTCTTTTCTCTATTTATTTTTCTTCACTTTCTTCTGCTATCAAGATTACTCCCAAGTATTCTAGTCATTTCACTTTTCCAAATGTATAGGAGCAACCATTTTATATTCA
Organism: Lochmaea capreae; assembly: GCA_949126875.1. NCBI lineage: Eukaryota > Metazoa > Arthropoda > Insecta > Coleoptera > Chrysomelidae > Lochmaea > Lochmaea capreae. Next base: position 14,458,275 of record OX421403.1, read on the forward strand.
AGTCCGTATTTTTGTCTCTCATAACAGCCATAACCATGTAGTTAGTTTTCTTTTCATTAATTACCAGGCCATATTCCAGTAGATTAAATATTCTCTCTAGTTCATTTTATGTTCTCGTCATTAGAACTACGTCATCAGCATATTACGCCAGACATTAGTGTTTATTGTTGTAAATTAGTCCATTTGTCCTTATCGAGCTTTCTTTTAAGATGATTTCCAATACAATATTAAATAATGTCGTGGACAATGGATCACCTTGTATTCGACCTTTTTCTACTTCAAATTTCTTTGATGTTTCCCCTTCCAATAAGATTTTGCTTTGTCCTATATGTGAAAAGGGAGTAACCACTATAAACACTGAATTTTTAAATAATAGGTTCGTTCCAACTGGCGATAGAACCGTTGTATGTATGGTTCGCGCAACTTCTTGGGAACGATACTCGATACGATTGCAGAACGGTTCCTAAATACCATTTCTTATTTCAAATTATTCAAATGTTATATAACCCAAATTTACAACCTATGTTTATAACAACATTATTCACATTTTATTGTTTCTATTAAAAATTTGTTTAACCTATGTACAACCTTTTTTGGTAGTAATCATTCAAACAGTGAACTCACCTTGACACTTCGTTTTATAATATTCGTTATTCTCCCGCACTTTATCTAACTCAGTTTTTCTCGGAATTTCTATCATTGTTCACAACTACCTACAAGGTTGTTTTTACAATGGAACTTCCATATACGATAGCCTTTGTTAAAATATTATAAATAATGTAAAACGACGATTATAATAATTATTCTCTATTATTAGAAAATACTATATTTTGTAGTTTTTAATGTTCTTGTTAGAGATATTCATAAACATTTTCTAAGTTGACAGATGTAACCACAGAATACTACAAAATTAATATTATCCGTCGGTGAATTTAGCAATAGGCGCCACTTAATTGTTTATATTCAAATTAAACAAATTATTAACGTGAATTTTCAGCTTTAAAACTACCACATTATAAAATGCTTTTAATAACGAGTTTGTTTTGTGTATTAATTGTTTTTTAACAGAAAGAAAAAATTTAGAGAAACATCCCACAATTTTTTCTGTCAATGATAGATTTATTGGAGAAATAAACTAAATTATTAAAAAAAGAATTCAAAAAGGAAAAAAATATGAAATATGCTCAAAAATGCCAGTCCTTGAGCGAGGCATTACCTTAATCGGTTGTAAAAAACCTTTCGTTAATTGATTACATTGTATCTGCAATATTTTGACTAATTAGTGAAACTTGAGAAAGCAAATTTTAGTACCTAAGTCTGTTGTCATAATCATGGTGTAATAGAGTATAAGGTGTGCTCCCACGGAAGACGATTTTCGTTATGTTCTGCGCACCTTCCAAAACGCTGCCATTGCCAATCATATGTTCATTGTTTTGAATGCATGCCCATAACCAAACCATAACTCGTTCTCGTTAATTGTTAATACTGAACTGAAAAAATCAAGTGAAAGTGTTTTTAATTGTTACAACAAAATTTTGTCTTGTTTTCGTTTCAAAATTAATTATTTTTTAACGGGTGTTTTAAGCACGACGTAGTTTTGTGCATTTGTTACAAGTAAACTGGTATCTCGTGACAAGGGGAGCTTCCAGTACGCAGAAATAGAACGTATTCGGCTGCATAACTGCATAACGTCTACCGCACGATTGGCTTTGCTGGTTCCCCACTTTCAAATTTGTTACGGCGCATCGTCACATCATTTCACGAGATAACGGTTGGAGTATACTTTAAGCAGTGTATAGTTTGAATATTATCAGAGACAATATTGTCTCAATCTTTCAATAGTCAGCACCGTGTGTTTGGCTTGTGTTGTTGACTTTGCAATAATCTGTACATTCTATAAAAATGTGTAATGCAGCAAGACTTCCCTCTCACTTGAGGGAGTTCCCACTTGCAATGTCTTTATCCACCACACTACTGACTCATAGGCTATCTTTGACTAACAACCCTGGTGCATAGCCATTGGGACATTGGGTCAAAAAATGAATAGGTAGTTCTGGCCACTACCGACTGACTAATAAATGCACCCCTATTATAAATGATATCGTACTCCTATGGTAAACGGGAACTGTTACAAATTTTATCAAACGTCCAAGGTGTTGAAATTTTTACAGATAAATTAATATCATTTAAAAATTAAATCACACGCTATGATACGTGGTGACCAACCTATTGGGGTGATATTCACCGAGATCTAAAACCCTCGCAGAGGCTGGTAGTACCTTCAGAACTATTTCCTGAAGGAATTTTAGGACATCCGCAGGTTTTAGTTTAGTTAAGTATCCCACTTCCATCAAGGTGTCATATTTGGAACTCTCCGGTTACTTCCTTTATATCTCACAGCGAATTCCTCAGGAGTCGGGACCCATAATTTGGGAAACACTGGGAATATTCTAAACTTAATAATATGTTTGTAGGTATGATAGGGTGACATTCACTGATACCTAAAAGATCTATTGTACTTCTACTTAGTTCCTGAGGAACGTCTCAGAGACTAGTAGCTCCTATAGTCCTATTTCCCTGAGGAATTTTAGTAAATGTCCCTCTTCTATCCAATAATCTCCTAGGTGCTGTGCCCTAGGATTCTGAATTGCTGTGCAATTCGCAAGTATGTGGATGGAGGATTCTTCTTCCATGCCACAGAATCTACCCCCTCTTTGCTAGTCCATCTGCTATTTCATTTCCTTCTATTCCAATGTGTCCAGGAATCCACAGTAAGGTGACTATATTGTTCTCGCCTGGTTCATTAAGTTTGCCTAGTCATTCCCACACCATTTTGGAACTGATTACACAAGAACTCAGCGCTTTAATGGCTGCTTGACTATCAGACATTATGATAATCCTTTGCCTTCTATATCCTTTGTCAATATTGAACTGGGGACACTCTCTTATTGCGTGAATTTCCGCTTTAAAGATACTTGGGGTTTTTTCCAATCTTTCAGAGTGTTTGGTTTCTGGCCCGTACACTCCTATCCCAGTTCCATCTATTGCTTTTGAGCCGTCTGTGTACCATTGAATGGCATCCTTTCCAAGTCTGGTAATGGTATTTGGACCTCATTCCTTCTTGTTTTTAATTCCGTTACGAATTTATTTGAAAAGTTATACCTTTTCATCATACCATCTTGTGGCATGTCCCAGGTTTTTTGATTTCTAACAAGTAAGGTGTATCCCGCTCTTTTTGCAACGCTCAGATTTATTAAAATTTTTGTTGCACACTTGTCAAAGAATCATGACAATACAATATAGTAGTAAAATAAAATAAAATAAAAAAACTTAATAATAAACAGGAGGTTCTATTTAAAATAAGAAAATTGATGTTAATTTTCGTTATAACCGGAAGTGTCATGTTTGTCAAAATAATTCCATAATTTGAAAAAAGTACTGACAAGCTATTTCTGCATGTTATGCTCTCCAGCTAAACCTTAGGCTGGTATTCTAGTATCCCTAGAGCACTGTAGACATAGGCATTCTCTTCCGCCATTTTGGTGCCTTGTTGTACGTTGACGTTGTTGTTGTGTTGGTCAAGTATTTGGCATGAGATTCGGTATTTCTACCCAGAGACGTGGCCAGCATCCATTCGTTGCACTTTCTCAATTTTCTGGTGTTAATAGTCTGAAGGAAAGTTGGTAAAATAAAATGCTCTGTTCAATATCAAAAATTTCTCAACACAATATGTCAACTCGACACATCACAAAACAATAAAATTCAGGCACCAAAACGGCGGATGAGAATACTCTTCTCTTTAGTGCCTTAGTATCCCTACCAAATATACTTGCATCTTTCCAACACATTGACGCTTATGGATATACTTGTTCCTTTCCAACACATTGACGCTTAAACTGTCAAAATTGTATAATTTCATCGTGGAGCATCATGTATATACCTTTGACTCTCAACATCTGTCAATTATTTTCGATAAGCAAAATGAATAAAAAAATTTAAACCTACACAAACGTGAAGAAAAACAATTTTACGACTTTTCGTGGATACGATATTATTTTTTTAAACTGATTTAAAAAAACTGCAACCAATCGTAAATATACTTAGGTCGTATCGAACCAACATAAATCAGTTTATTTTTTATATTTTTTGTTCGATCCGAAGGAGGTAAAGCGTCTGTTGGATATCAACTTATTTTTAGCTCCAATCTAAAAATGTATGCTAATTTCTAAAAATATTTTGAGTCTGACACCCTCGCGCTTTGTTGGAATTTCGTAGGTGAGTCGAAAGTCTATGCAAAAAAAATGTCTGTTGAATTTTAAAAAATGCGAAATGTATTCAATAGAATTAGAATATTAATTCAGAATGCATCGGCGAAGAAAAATGCCGTTTGGATGACTTTATGAAAAATGTTTTGAAAAACAATTGAAAGACATTCATTCATCAAGAAATATGAAAATAAGCGAACAAGTGCGATTTGAAGCACTAAATATGTTGTTTGTATGTACTGTATACTGACATTCACCGATAACTAAAAGATCTATATTGCCTTGTCCTTTCTGTCACACTTTTCACCACCATATGTGTAGTTTGGCAAAGTTATCTGAAGCTATGAAAGGTATGCGGCCGAAAAAATTCGATATTGCCACGTTTAAGCATGATTATTTCCTTCCTATTAATTTTGACCTATCGCTATCAACAATTGGTATGTCAAATATAAATTTTAAGTGGAAAAATTACTTAACAACTGTCAACTTAGCTGTCAGCAGTTTTTCCGGAAAAAAATTTCATGCAAGTTTGACATGTTTGAGTTTGAAGTAATTACCTTTCCTAGCTACAAAGTTATATTGTTCTGATTAATTATTGTTCTTATTATTTTAATAAAAAAAAATGTTGTATTAAAATATGTTTATTTAACTCAGGAAATTATCTTACACTCGTTTCTAAGTAATCTGATTTAACAAATTACTAAAAAACTCGTTTTTCCGAATTTTTCCGGAAAAATTAAATGCACTAGGGATATTTACCCCCGAAAAAGATAAAGTGCTAAGTATGTAGTGATAATAATTAGAAAATGTACTTTTTATTATTAACAATATGCTTAAACGTTAATTCTTTATTGTGCTTGTTTCCTTGGATTTTAACTATTAACATTATTTTTTCAATTTATGAATATAAAAAATGAACACTTTTCCAAATTTGTCATGGGCTTCTTCAAGCTCTGGTAGCGTTGTGCGAATACCAAAATTTTCACGCCCTCCGAACTAACTCAATTGGTGAAATTTATCGAAAGGCCTTGGTTGCTTAGCGACCAGGTGACTTAGTATTGGCAAGCGCGTGCGTGTGTTCTTCCCTCTCACTTTGTCAATTGACTGACATTGATTATCCAGTGGAGTTGGTATTGTCAGTGTCAGATTTTCAACTATTTTGTATCCATATTGAATTCAACTACGACTCTTAACTCTATTTGTTTTTAACAAATACCGTGTTTTGAAAAATACCTTACCTTTAAAGCAAAGCAAAACTCAGTTTCTATATATAATTATTATTATTTTTAATACCTTTATAAAAATAGGTACCGTACCTCATTGGTACGTTTTTGACAGATATCCGCCATGTTTCCTCGCCCCTTACCGATGCCGCTTAGATTCAGATAAACTTGCCAAACTAAAAATCGCTAGTGAGATGGGATCCAGCAATAATGAAAAATTTGTCTGAAACCAGTTCTGCTTCTGCTTACAGATCTCTTTGTCTCGCCGACAAATTGTGAAACGGTGCAAACTAATTTTACTCACAACTATACCTCGTATAGATCCAATGACAAATATTTCCATAAAAGTAGCTTTCACCATTTCAACCCTGTTTCACTTCGATTATGTAACGAAATTAAAATAAAATTATGTAACGGGACAAAGAAATTGTCTATAATACGAGTACATACCGTTATGATATGATAGTAGAAATATACGGTTCACATCTAGATATAATTATACAAGTATTACATAAAAACGTCGATTGCCTTCTAGAAATAACAGTTTTTCAAAGCCAGAATATGTTAATAGATTGAATTGATTTGATTTTGTCGTAAAGATCACTCGTCCTTGGTTATCAGTCATGTTATGATATTTTCATTAATGCAATTTATTTAAAAAAAAACTGGTAAGTTGAAATAAGAATAAATATTAATAAATCAATCTGGATAGAAGGAATTTGAATTTTTTTTATTAAACATACTTTACCAGGTGATTCAATAGGGGTAACGAGGCAGACTTGGGTCGAATATTGAAATTTGGTATTCGAATCCGAATCCTGAATACTGCATTCTAAATTGTATTCGAATACTCAAGATTCGAATACAAAGAAAAAAAAGTATTCGAATAACGCTGTATTTGAATACCAGGATTTATTTAAATAAGAATACTTTTCGAATATTCCAACTAAAAAGAAACATATGCGCACTTTAAACTCAATTTTTATTTACGTGCTTGAAATAATAAAAATATAATATAACAAAATTAAAAATGCTCTACTACAAAATAAATAAAACTAATAAAAATAACATCGTTTGGTTTATAGTTTATAGGTAACAAAAACATAAATAAAAACTTAAAATAAAAGTCTTTTCATTTAAATAAAAAAATAAGGACCATATCATAAGACTTAAATATAAAGAGAAAAATTAAGTGTTTCCTATCCCGTTCGCCTTCAACAAAACCAACATTTCAAAAAGTTCGTCACCCAAATGTTCACGCTTTGGCGTATTTATCATACCCGCAAAAGAAAACAATCGTTCTACTTGAGCAGAAGATGGTAATATGGAGTTATACCTTAAAACTATTTGTTTAATTGAAAGGTAATCATTAAGCTACTCCAAAGCTAATCTTTTACCTTCAAGATATTGCAAAAGGTTAAGTTGAATTTTTGCTTTCAGTTTATACCTATTATCCCTGAAACCTAAATTGCTATTTTTTCCGGATTCTCCTCATTCTCAAAGTCGAAAAATTTAAGATCATTATTGGGCATTGTTTCTTCTCCATTAAAATCTGGTTTTTGAATACCTATTTGGTGTTCTATACCGGCATTAATATTGGGATTCGAATACAAAGTAGGTATTCGAATACTGGGATTCAAAAATGGTGTTCAGAATCCAGAATACCGAGTACCGACAAAAAAAGTATTCAGTCGAATACCAAATACACAAATGTATTCGAATACCAGCCAAATGTATTCTGAATAGGATTCAGAATACTGAGTATTCGAATACTACCCAAGTCTGTAACGAGGTACCATATCTCGGAAACCTAGAGTTTGGGAAAAAAAATTCTTATGAGAAAATCGGCCTTAAAAAATGATTAAAAATATTTTTGATATGTAACGCAATCTATTACTTACAAAAAATAAAATTGTATTTTTTACAAAATATTCACTAATTTAGGTTGGTAAGAAATATCAACTTTTTTTTCTGTATCACCTAGCTCTAATTATGGTTTTTTAATAACTCTAGCTAACTTACAAAAAGACAAATAAGAAGACTTATTGACCTGTCGAAACCGCGAACTGATATCTCTTGTAATTCCAACGATATTAGAATTTTTTTTGAGTATTGAAGAATGTAGTAAGCTGTAAGACAAATTATGTTGCTAAAATTTTTTAAAAATAAAATAACAAGTGACACCGTATCACAAACATTTTTATTAACATTACATAATAAAACAAAACTAAGGGAGCTGCTCATAACAGCTTCGTACCATTTCCCATGTTATCTACTTCCATTCCAAAAGCTTCGTGTCTTCTATATAGGCCACTAGTTTGACTGGAGGGAATTTCAGTAGTTGTAATGGTTCTCCAAAATGCTTCCGTCTGAGTCCTTGTAAGTTCTTGCAGAAGCAGAGTAAGTGAGTAGATGTTTCATCATACAGTTCACATTTCCTGCAAATGGGTTCACTAACATTGCCCATTTTGTGCAGATATTTCCTCAGGGTGCAGTGTTCAGTCACCAGGTCGGTAACTGTCTTCAAATGTCTCTTACCCAGTTCCAATAGCCTGGTTGAGAGTTCTTAGTCTACCTTGTTCAGTAAACTCTTTGTATGGAGGTGCCCTCCATTTGAGTTGGTGTTCCCTATCTAGCCAGTTCCCGATTTCCCCACTTATGCAATCCTTTGAGATTCCTCAAAACGGTTCTGGGCCTATGAAGTCTCCTTTAGAACCTTCTTTATCTGGTCCGCCATTTAATTACCTGCAACCCCCTCACGTGCCGACACTTTGTTGTCTCTTGCCAGTCTGACCTAGTTGTTTGATTACTGATAGCTTTAAGCAGACAGGCTGTCAGTGAATATTTTAATTTTTTGACCGGTATATCTTTTTCTGATGTTTTCATCAATACTGGTTATAGCGGCAATCATCTCTGCGTGAAACACAATCATACAGTCGTATATGGACCAAGACCGAAGAAGATCCTCTTTCTAGGTCCTTATATACCAGCTACAGTGCCATCGTTTGTTTTGGAACCATCGGTGAACCAGATTATTTCTCCAGAATTACCTGTTTTGGAGCCATCTGTTCCATAGACGGGATGATGATGTTCACTCGCTCAGTGAATGAACCTATTATCTTATTATTTCAAATACTCTAAATGCTTGCCATCATTTGCTATATGCTTTAACAGTTTTCCCACCTTTGCTTATTAGGTCTGCCGTAAATGATGGCTAATGTCCTCTAATAAACTGTTTCGCCTGTCTCTGTCCTGGTGAGGTCTCACTATTCTAGAGATTTCTATGCCACCCACTTCATTGTGGCCATATTTATTGTCGACTTTGCGACTTCGCAGAAGGGTTTCAGTTAAATGAATGGCATTGTCTGGCCGTTTCATCCGCCAGTTCGTTGCCCTTATAACCCTTGCATGTGTCTTGGTACCTAGGCTACCACGATAATAGTCTCCAAGTGCGTTTAAGGCATCTATACAAACCAGTTTGGAAATGTCTTTAGCTTATACATATAAAAAAGTATCCAATCATCGAACAAACAAATGTTTAAATTATAATTCTAAAACAATCTAGAGAATATGTTGTAGGTTTTAAAAAACATACATGCATCTATTTACTATAAAGTTCGTGACAAATATTATTATTATCTTTCTCAGCTAGATACAGATTGTTATTATGACGATTACGACTACACGACCATCCTATTTATTATTTTGATTGTATCATAATCACACTATAATATTCTTCCAAACGAAAAAAATCGTAATTTACTTTGATACATTCCACAACAGGATGTTAACAAAGATCAGAACAAACGATAAACTATAACTACTCTGAAGGCGGTATGAAACGTGAACCAGGATGGTTTACCGGTGTGAAGTTAACATCCAATTTTTAGAACTGCTCAATTTGCGGTTTCAATGGCGTGCAGATTTTGTAATAAATCAAATTCATGTTTCGGATAGTGTAGAGAGTACACTGTTTAAAGCTGTTAATATTTAGATGTTAAAAACATAAATATGTCGAGAACACACTGTTTGAAGGAAATTTGCTTACAATGAGATTGAAACGTCACCCCTAAAACTACAATATATTGTAATTTCCAAAAGAAACAAGAAGTCAATTTAATATTTAGTGTGATGTATATGTCGTGGTCACATAGCGAAATCCGTCATTTCGTGAAAATCCGAGGCAGCACATGAACCGCCGGCATATCGTGTAAAACTGCACCAATTCATTATCTGCCGCGGCATTTCATGAAACGCCGGACATGTTGTGTAACGAACCCTCAAACAGAATCTGCCGTGTTGTAGACGTTGGGGGTTCATGAAATGCGTTACAGACACGTCAGATAGTGTAACTGAAGTTTATTGTTGTCCGCTGATGTTAATTGCGAAAATGGCGGAAGAAAACAGTGAGAATGTAATATTCGAGCAGCACTACCTCAAGTATTATACAGCCAAACCAAATAAAAGGCCGTATACAATAAATCAGTAAATGTTGATAAAGTAGATCGGAGTCCAGGCGACCCACCGAATTTAGTAACTGTTGTCACTGACATAAAAAACGGAGTTTACCAAGTTGGTACAACTAATGGGATCATTAAATCCTGTTTCAATAGAACAGATCTTAGATTAGCAACATCCAACTTTATTGCGACAACTCAGGTAAACATGAGCAAACTTCTATCTGTCAGGGAAGCTGTATCGTTTTGTATTATTTGTTTTTGAATAAAAAACAAACTAAATATCTATAGAAGTTTCCACTTCCACCTAGAGTGTCTGTAACGCATTTCATGAACCCCCAACGTCTACAACACGGCAGATTCTGTTTGAATGTTCGGTACACGACATGCCAGGCGTTTCATGAAATGCCGCGGCAGATAATGAATTGGTGCAGCTTTACACGATATGCCGACGGTTCATGTGCTCCCTCGGATTTTCACGAAATGACGGATTTCGCTATGCAACCACGACATATACATTATTGCTGCTACCTACCAACGGGACGGAGGTTTATACAGAACACAGAATGTCGCAATAAAGTGTGACATTTTATTATGTTTTTCTTTCTCGGGTTTTCGTCCCGGCAATTAACATAAACGCGGACGTTGGACAAGCGTTTACGTTTTTTGCAGCATGTTCAGGATTTCACGAGTAATGTTGCAGGTGTGGAGATAATGACTGCTTTCTGTATGGGTAACACATGGACTGAAAAGTCCCGGGCCTGACACATAGATGGTGCTAGTATTATTGCAATCGCCTGTTTTTCAGTTAGTACTAACCTTAAAAAGACAAAATTTCATGATATTCTATTGATTAGTTCGTGAGTTATTGTGCTAAGAGTGACGCTACTTTTAATAGTTTCAAAACAATGGATCAAAAACAATTTCGTGTTTTAATTTTACACTGCTTCTTGATGGGAAAAAATACCGCTCGAAGATTGAAAAGTGTTATGGGGACTGTTATGAGGCGGTAACACAAGAAAACATCAAAACATCCACAAAATCGTTTTGAATGATCGAAAAGTGAAGTTGCGTGAGTTAGCTGACATCGTAAATATATCAAAGGAACGTGTTGGCTTGATATTGCATGTGCAATTGACTATGAGAAAGCCCTGTTCAAAGTGGGTGCCGCGTTTGCTCACTGTTGACCAAAAACAAAAACGTGTTGATGGTTCTGAGCAGTGTTTGACCATGTTTAAACGTAACAAACCGGAATTTTAGCGTCGATGTGTGACAATGGATGAAACATGGATCCATCACTTCACTCCAGAATCAAAACGATCGTCATCTAAGTGGACAGCAACTGGAGAACCTCGTCCAAAGCGCCCAAAAGCACAACAATCAGCTGGAAGGGTTATGGCCTCGGTATTTTGGGATGTACGAGGTGTAATATTCATCGACTATCTTGAAAAGGGAAATACCATCAACAGTGAATATTATATATCGTTATTGGAGCGTTTGAAGGCCGAAATTGCAAAGAAACGTCCGCATATGGCAAAGAAAAAAATGTTGTTTCATCAAGACAACGCACCGTGTCGCAAGTCAATCAAAACAATGACAAAACTACATGAATTGAACTTCGAATCGCTCCCACATCCACCATATTCGCCAGATTTGGGTCCCAGTGACTACTGGTTGTTCGCAGACCTAAAAAAATTCTCGCCGGTAAGAAATTTCCGTCGAATGAAGAGGTTACCGCAGACACTGACGCCTATTTTAAGGCAAAAGATAAATCGTACTACAAAAGTGGTATTGAAATGTTAGAATTACGAATTGAATTGAATTACGTTGATGAATGAAACTAATTTTGAACGAAAAACACGTGTTTTCTTGTTAGGCCCGGGGATTTTCAGCTCATGTGTTATAGTATGTGTGTTGGGGGGGGGTAGGTCTATTGCTTTGAGACTGTCATGTAGAGTCTTTGGAACTAAATCTGTTGCTAAGACTATAATTGGGGTTATTTTGACAGTATCCTGGTGCCACATCAGTCTTATTTCTTATTATTATTATAATGAAACAAAATTAAAAAAATAAATAAATAATATGGCTCTAAATGCTATAATTAGTCAGTAGCTTATTGTAAAATTGAAAGAAAAATACAATGCGTAGGAAAAAAAATTAAGAAAGCTGAACAAACTGGTCTAACTGGTTTTTAAAAGCAGTAGCAAACTGTGCACCGACCACATTGCTAGGTTAATTATTCCAGTAGGAAAATATTTAGTTAGAAAGAAAATTCTGTCTATTTGTAGTTTTCAAAAATTTCTTTTTTCCAACTTATATGGATGGATAAGCGAGTATCAGGATTTAAAGTTAAAATGGGTGACAGATTAGCACCAAACATATTAAATATAGTTCCACTGATGCCCAATTGCACCGATTTTAATTTAATCCAGGATTAGTTAGCTCAGAGTTAAATTTTACTCGTGGATTAACTGCTTCTGATTTGCATGGTAGCCAAAGCAAGTCGGTTTAGGTAATCCCAGATGAAAGCGACAACATTATGCGGCAACAGTGCTTTTTCTGGGGAGTTTTTGTTAAATTGGTTGTAGTCTTGTAGTTGGCAATCTGACAGTTATAAAATTTGTTAGTGTGGATTTATGCAGACACATTTAACAATTAACATTTATCAATTATAAGTTGAACTACTCATTTCACTATGACTCCATTTATGCACACAATTAACAATTGCGAAGTTGGTCAACTTTTAACTTCTTAAATTAATTGTACCGAATGTTCATCTAGTGCGCAACTAGTACGCAGATCCTGAAGTTAACTTTTTTCATAGAAAAGTGGTTGACAGGTTATATTGTGTGTTTGTTTGTTTAGTTTATTTTTAATTTTCAAGTTGTAAAAATGGATGATGCTACTCTTATCGACATGACTCTCTTATGGACATGAAAATGTAGGGTTAATGGTTATTGTAAATAACTAGAATCTCGGGCACGTGCGCATGCTTACTATTTTCTCCTAATATATAATTGTGTCTGCATAAACGATGGCAGTTTTACTAATTGTTAATTGTTAAATGCTAATTGATAATTGTTAAATGTGTCTGCATAAATCCACACTTACTTTCCGTAATTTTCGTTTATAGGTTATTGTTTTCTTTCTTGATAATTATTTTTACTATATTTTCCATATTATTTACCATATTACGTTACGTGAATTTTTCGCAATGGATAATAATGAAGAAAAAGAAATAAGCCATACACGGCAAAGGGGTTCCTATTTTAATTATGAAGAAAAATAAAATTTAGTTTAATTAGTTGATACTTTTAAAACGATCATAGAAAACAAAAAAACGGATAGTACAACTAACGGAGAGAAAGAAAGAGTATGGAAAAAAATCACTGATTCATTTAATGCTCAGAGCAGTAATACCTACAGATCCACTGAAAGTATCTAAACTATAAAATCGAACCAAAGTAACCGAAAAGACAAAAAAGTTTGTTTTAACGCTGAGCGACCATTAACAGACGATGGTTTTGATGCAAGACATTTCGTTTTTTCTTTTCAGATTCGAGAGTTAATACTTAACTCGAATTTAATCTCATTTCTCTAAGATTAAAAATAATCCTAGATTTACGAAATAAACATAGATTAAAAATGCGGTGCAAATAAAAATTTTGAGTTAACTAATAATTATTGGTTAACTCAGGATTAAACCAAGATACACAATAGGTGCAATCGGCCACTACAAACTTGAATACTATGTTATTGACAAGACAAGGTTAGTACGTCTGTCGGTTTTTTTTTAAATAAAATTACAAAGTATGACTTTTCAAAGTTATTTCTATAAAAATCTCAATTTAGGTAAACCCACAATATCCTTTTCGGTATGTACTAATCTCCTTGTGTTACCGCATCGAAAATGGTTAGGTTGAAAATACCCATGACTCGTTTCTATATCTAGACGTCGATCGGTGAGGTCCATAAACAATCATCATCTATTAACTAAATGATTCATCGCTTAACAAATTGCCATTACCATTACATAAAATCTAATTATTATGTAGGTACAATCATTTTTTTTTCTAGCTCTGCACAAACAAACAAAAAACCAACTTTAACTCGTCACGTGTTTTTATAGTTGCGGCATCTACATTAGGGTGTGTCATTTTGAGGCGATATTTTTTTGTTTACTGCTATACCAGAAAATCTGGTAGTATATAGAAAATAAAAAATTATGCCGCTGGGCTAAAGGTTTTAAGTCCAATAGCGGCTTAGCTCATCAAAAAATTCGATTTCCCATTTAAATAACACAGGAAACATTTTTTTTTTCAAGTGGACTTTTCGTTATTAAAAATTTTTTTTTTCGAAAAACCTTCTTATGGCTTTTGTAGGTAATTGAATTCTCTACAAAAATGTCTCTTTGGTCGAAGACTGTAGAACCACTAGTTTCGAAGTTATAGCCCGTTAAACAGTAACATTTAAAAAAATACACAATAAATTCCATTCAATTTTCATTTTATTTACTCTTACATGAATCATAACGATTAATTAATAATAATTTGACTTAGATTATTATATTGAAACGGGTCAATACTTAAATTAAAAATTTTAATGCTCAAAAATGTACAATAAAATTAAATTATTCATGTAAGAGTAAATAAATTGAAAATTAAATGGAATTTAATGTGTATTTTTTTAAATGTTACCGTTTAACGGGCTATAACTTCGAAACTAGTGGTTCTACAGTCTTCGACCAAAGAGACATTTTTGTAGAGAATTTAATTACCTACAAAAGCCATGAGAAGGTTTTTCGAAAAAAAAAAAAATTTTTAATAACGAAAAGTCCACTTGAAAAAAAAAATGTTTCCTGTGTTATTTAAATGGGAAATCGAATTTTTTGATGAGCTAAGCCGCTATTGGACTTAAAACCTTTAGCCCAGCGGCATAATTTTTTATTTTCTATATACTACCAAATTTTCTGGTATAGCAGTAAAAAAAAAATATCGCCTCAAAATGACACACCCTAATCTACATATAAAAAACTTTTCGATTTATTCGAGGGCAGATCAATATAGTTATTAGGGGAATCTTGTACGTTTTGGTTTTGACGCAATATAACTTTAATATTTCTCGCAGCCACAAACAATAAAAATAAGAAAATATATGTTTGTTGTGTATACAGGGTGTACCTTGACGTTTTGACAGTTCAATATCTTAAAAACTGTTCACATGACAAGTATCAAATTTGGCAACTATAAACAATTGAAAAAAAATCCCTTCTTCTTTTTATTTCCGGTCACATGACATTAGTTTTTATTGGAACAGCCAGACCACTACATCGAACAATAGTAACTGTAGACACCGGATACACACCTCTAAAAGAAATACACAGCTATGAAGAATAAACAGAGCACATCAACAAACAAGTAACTCAAACAAATAGAGCACAGAAGATAAGCTGAGAAAATGGTAATAGAAAACCATTCACGGAAAGCACACATCAATGAAAAACTAAAGCTTACTATAGGAGAACTACAACCAGAAAAGATTCACAGTAGCTATACAGGAACAGGACCAAGTCATAACAACAAAAAACTGCATCAAACATATAATAAAAGATAAAAGCATGCTTAACGATAGCTTCAGAAAATGCATCCAATTTACAGAAATATTCGAACACATGACAAAGGGATGCTAACTATTAGCCGGAACAGACTATTTATGTGTGTATGATGGAGTGACATTCACTGAGACCTAAAAGATCTATTGTGCCCCTTACTTCTACTTAGTTTCTGTGGAACGTCTCAGAGAATAGTAGCTCCTTTAGTCCTATTTCCCTGAGTAATTTTAGGATATCGGCAGGCTTCAACTTAGGTATCTAAATGTCCTTCTTCTATCCAATAATCTCCTGTACCCTAGGATTCTGAATTGCTGTGCAATTCGCAAGTATGTGGATGGAGGTTTCTTCTTCCATGCCACAAAATCTACATTTTTCTTTCTCCACTATTTTGAGCTTTTTCAGGTGCCAGTTCACGCGGCAATGTTCCGTTCGCACCCTGTTAAAACTCTTTTTACTTTGACTTATGCATTCATTTGACTCAACAGGTCACCCATCAGAATCTTTGATTGTCTAAGTCCTACTAGATCTTCTCTTTTCTTCGGCTTTACCTTCTTCTTCTAATATTATATTGGGGCTGATACCGCAAAAGGGGTCCGCTCCCCAAAAGGGTCTTTCAGTCCCCCTCTTCGCTAGTCCATCTGCTATTTCATTTCCTTCTATTCTAGTGTGTCCTGGAATCCACACTAAGGTTACTATATTGTTCTCGCCTAGTTCATTGAGTATGTCTAGGCATTCCCACACCATTTTGGAACTGATACCTTCTATACCCTTTGTCAATATTGAACTGGGCACACTTTCTTATTGCGTGAATTTCCGCTCAAAAAATCCTTGTGGTTTTTCTCAAGGTTTCAGAGTGTTCGATTCCTGGCCCGTACACTCCTATCCCAGTTCCTTCTATTGCCTTCGAGCCGTCTGTGTACCATTGAATTGCAATCTTTCCAAGTCAGGTAATGGTATTTGGATCCCACTCCTTTTTTGTTACTTAATTCCGTAACGAATTTCTTTGAAAAGTTATACCTTTTCATCATACCATCCTGTGGCACGGAACAGACTATACTAAAGGACATAATAAATATATAATCAGGATAATGTCATTGTACTACTACTCATTCTATGACTGACTGGAGTTATACCTCACACCATTCACACAAAATTTAGATCGGATTAACATATCAACAAACGTGCACACACAAACAAAAAAAGTAATTATACTAAAAACATGTAACATCGTCAGAAAATTCCTTAACTCACGTACTTAAACAATAGCCCTCTATGATACATTGTGAATAGCCAGTTACAGTAGAGAGAATCACCAGGTAGCAGAACCAGTGGCGGTCATAGGGGGGGCCACGGGGGCCATGCCCTAGCCCAACCGCAGTTGTTCAGAAATTAAAAAGAATAACATTCTTGTGTAATTATCTTCATGTTTAATTAACAATTAAAAAACACTTTAAAATAAAAAAAGTCGAAAATACTTTTCTCATCTAATAGAGGAATTTTAAACTTTGGCACTTAGACAAAGCAGGTAGAAAACCATACATTATACAATTCACATCTTTCGCAATTAACGACGACAAACACTTATCCACTGCTTCGGCAAGTCTTCATTTTTTGGAAATCCATAGTATTTTATACAGTTTCTTTCGTATTGCGATGGGTATTTTTGTATGTAGCCACAGCACAGCCCGGCATCATGGTCTTATAATTAAAGTAAAATAAAGTTAAACGTTTTAAAACAAAAAAAAAACACTTATATCTACTCTATAATAATTTTAAACACTGGCTTTAGCATAAAACAATATCAATTAACGCAGAAAAATCGAAAAATCTCAGGAAAAACAAACTAAACACATACAACTCTATCCAACAATTTCTGATTCTGATTCCAAGGTGACGTCATGCGCAGAGCGTGCACAATTTGAGTCGACAAGTCAGCATATCGTGTATTTTTACCGTGGTTTAGTCGTATCAGACAATCGCCCATGCCCCCCCTCTCAAAGTGTATATGACCGCCACTGAGCAGAACCTAAGAAAATAGCAAAAAAGAAATAATAACTCTACTAACATCTTTTAGAGGGAATTAAGAAAATTGGTAGGTAATCAATTCAATATTCGAACTAGCTTTAAATCTACCAATACAAAAAATTGCATATTATATCAAAAAATATATCCTGTGTATGCAACAAATTTTATTTAGGTGAAACATCTAGGACTCTAACAAACAGAATAAATAAACACAAAAACTACATTAAAAATAGGAAGTTACGGTCAGATTTATATTTGCAAACATGCTTGGGCAGAGGGCATGATGTTCAATGGGTTTCAGTGAACATAATATTGAAAGTACTTTATATATACAAAGAAGATTGTAACATTTCAGTATAATGTAGTTAAATTTGGTTTCCAATGTTTAAAAAAGAGAAGCGGCATACAGTAATCAATTACCTTCGTTATAAGTTTTAATCCAGGTTTCCTTATACGATGACTTATTGTTAAAATTGTTTTGTGGTTAACCAATATTTAATAAACAAAATCACAAAACTGATGATTAACACATTAACAAAAATAATAATACTAGGTAACAACAAAAGCCTTTAATTAACAACATTTCCAAAATAAACAAAAGCAATATCCTTGAAAAAAATGTTTCTGGAGCGTGCACAATCATTGTTATCAAAAATATGTGTACCGGAATCGACCACGAAAATTTGATAACATTTTTTAGCGGGCTTCAACAAATTTTTCAGTGTCACATAGGAACAGAATTAAAAAATCCTATAATTGATACCAGATAACGGTAGCTGGAAATAAAATGATAATTAAAAAAAGATTGAGGTTTGTTATAACAAAAATGATACCAAGTACCTATCTAGCAGAGTTTAAAATGGTACGGAAGTGTAGTATGTATGGAAAAGGACAAGACAGATGAAAAAATATATAGCTGACTCACGGCATTTAAAAAAAAATTAAGAAAACAGGACAAAAAAATCGATTTACGACAAGAAAAAACATTTCATCTTTACATTTTTGGAAAATTTTACCAATTTATCTAAAAATCGAAGCTGTTATCCTCAAAGCCGATTTTTATAAATTATTTGAACGTGACAAACAAAAACTCTGGCAAAAAAATCGCGTCTTAAAACACAACAAAAATCCCATCTATCTATTACATAAACTGCAAAAGAATTCAAGGAATGTGGACAGCCGGCTTAGCATATTTTTTACGAAAAACATAACAAAAAATAAACACCATCATAAACGCTACATTTGATTTACATCGCATCTCATCTATATAGCGAATAAAAAAAGGACTTCAGACTCCATCTTCTGGAATCTCCGATCACCATCCGGTTCACCGTGACGTCATGGAACTTATATAAAACAACCGAGTCGGACGAATCCTAAACAAAATATATTTGTCGCTTGAAGTGAAAGGTTTAAGATATTTACTTTTACGTTTATTATTATTATTTGTGCGATATGTTCGTCAAAATGTACGGCTTTGGACTAATTTTAAGTGTTTTTGTGTTTATTGGACATTCTGATGCTTCGGCCATACCAATGTGGGAATATCTCAGCAAGCAGGAAAAAGTGAGTACCTTTTTTCAAAATATTTTTTTTATAAAGGGACTATTTTAAACAAACTCCTTGTCGTCTGATATTAATTAAAAAATATATCTTCGAAAACTGGTATAGATATATTGATATCCTTGTTTGTTTTTTTCAACTTTCTAAACAACAATCTGCTGGAAGGTTGAATCTTAAGTTCCGGAAAAACAGGAAATGATCTTTCAAATGATAAATTCAAGTTCGAATTATTTCTGCTAGAAAACGTTAACAAATAAAAAAATTTGCTTCCCAATACAATTTTAACATTGATTTCTTTCATATTATAATTACATACAAAAAAAAAGAAAAATTTTCAGCTGATTTAAAATGTGCCAATCGTATTTTGGTAGGACTCTAATACTCCTTGGCTTAAACCTATTCAACTGTATAATTTTTTGTAAGCTGAAAATTTTATTGAATTCAATCTAAATAAAAACCCATTTTTTTATGTAAAAATTCCGATCAAAATAAAAATTATAAATTTTTGTGGTAAGCCAGAGAATTATTTTATTAAATTGCCTCAGTTATCCTACACGGATTACATAACTTGAAATAGCTTTGGTATAATTATAAAGCGTTATTATTACTAGAATATAGATTATTATACATAATTACATACATTAAATACAAGACATATATTTTTTTATTTAAATCATTAGAACTAATAACCTCTGGTAACAAAGAAAA
Organism: Lochmaea capreae; assembly: GCA_949126875.1. Taxonomy (NCBI): domain Eukaryota; kingdom Metazoa; phylum Arthropoda; class Insecta; order Coleoptera; family Chrysomelidae; genus Lochmaea; species Lochmaea capreae. The sequence goes on from OX421403.1 coordinate 14,478,127, forward strand.
AAAACAACTCGGGTTACATAATAGAAATTCTTATAGAAATAATTGTTTTGAAAACATTTTACAACAAATAAATTAACTGAAAGTTAAATGGATCGTTATACCCTGTATGAAAGGCTATATTTAAAAAATAAGAGCAGATATCGTCTAAGAAAATTTTAAATTTGAGCAGTGTATTAAAACATAGATAGGAATTCTGTTTTTCTAAACATTTTATTGAATTTTAGACTCTCTTATTAGCTTTGGAATTGTTCCAAAAATTATAAATTATTTTTAAGTAATAATAACAGTTTAAAATTTATTAATATAAAAACTAATTTCGTTATTTTTTTTACAGATGTCTTTCCTCTATTCGATGTTCGCTACTCAAGTTGAAAACTTCTGTGATTTCTCTACAATTCCAAATTGCAATCAAGACTTGTTGAAATATGGTTTGAACAAGCTGAAGCATTTACCTGAAGAATTTTTAGATTCGATGGACCCTTATCAAAGAGATGGCAGTTCTATGAGTAAGTTGATAACTACATTTTTTAAATTAGACCAAAATTATAGAAACATAGATAGTACCTACATGTTGATTGAATAACTTTATCCTTCGACATTTTAATATTGGTATAGGCAACTAAAAATACAGTAAACCATAGGTTACACTTGTTGGTTAAATAACTATTAAACAGTTTTATTCAAAATCAAAACTTTAATAAACATAAACTAACCTTATTCTGTGGTCTTCTGGTAAAACAGTTTTTTCCCTCCCTTAATTGAATTTTTTATATAAACAATTCCTTAACCAACTATTTTTTTGTTACAGTTTGGAACACCATGATGGCTGGTCACCCATTAGCCAACGCATCACCTAAACCACGTTCGACTACCACACCAAAACCAAACAGTTACGAAGATGAACCCTTCAGTGATTTTGAATTTGGTTCTCAAGGTTCAGCTTCAGCTAGAATTGACAACGTAGTAGTAGTACCAGCTCCTAAGGATGTTCTAAAACTTTACAATGTACATGCTAACAGATATCCTCAACAAGTTGGCAGTGTGTTAAACGCAATTGGAACACAGAAAAAAGGACCATACACTAGATTCCAAGAACATTATCCAACAACTACTACCACCACTACAGAAAAAGCTCCAGTAGATCCTATGGATGAAGGGATGTACCAGGATGCTCCTCTTACTGGTCCTATGGTTGTTAGGGTTTATTTAGATGGTACACCTGTAGAAGACAGCATGCCTTTACCTCAGGATGAAGATTTAAGACAGTATCAAATGTCTCAAGTTAAAATTCCCAACTTTTAACTTTGTCCTGTTGAAGCTGATCTGTGATATTCTTTGTAAATATTTATTCCTGTGGTTTGAAAGATGTATGGCTGGTTATTATTTATTTGAAGCGTTTGGTATTGATTTAATTTATTTATTGTGTTAATTTGTATATAATCGAATCACAGAAACTGTGATTTTTTATTGCTTAATATCCAGGTTTGTGCTGGAGATATGTATAAGAGTGTGATTTTTTTCTAATTTGTATATAAGTATATGTACAATAAATATGCTAAATGTTATTGAGGTTTTATTTGTTTCAAGTGTATATCGAGAATTATTTTCTCTTGGCAGTTTGTATATTGATAAAGGCTACATTTTAAAATTATTCTTAAATATACAGAAAGTCCCAATAAATTGTGAATTATCAGTTATATTATTTCTTGGGCAACCCCGTAAAAATTAGCTATATCTACTAGAGTGAATTATGAACTCATAATTCACGCTTATGCATTTAAATAACATGCCATGACAACTCAACACTCACAAAATTTCAGTACATAGGTGACTAGAGATGGGGGTACATAATGAAATAAACTATTAAATCTGCGTATTTTGTTTAGGAAATTTGTTTCTGAAATATATCGTATCAATAAAATATCGAAATTTTTAGTATTGATACTTTTCATAAAGGTATTTTTTAATATTGATATTTTTAAAACAATGTATTTATAACGGCCGGTACGCGGTGTATCGATACTTTGCACAGTATCGCCCAACTATATATGTCACATTTGACGTACTCCTGAAATTTATTAATTTTGACGTAAGAATTGTCAATAATACCAAATTATTACTTTCCGTTCTACACTCGCCTCATTTAATAAATAAATCAAGGGTCGTGGAGAAAGTATAGTATTCTACTCGCAATTTATGGTCATAATTCACTCGGGTGACTTGCGCCCCTCGCCTACGGCTCGGGACGCAACCTGCGTGAATAATGGCTATCATAAATTGCTCGTTTAATAATATATACTATTAAGTGACACCACTTTTCAATTACAAAATAAACAGATGATTTTTTCTGTAACTGCTTGTTATATTTATAACAGCATAGTTTTTGTGCAATTTACATTTTATTAAATTCAATCAGACTGAAGACAAATAACGCATATATACACGATCTAGTTAGTCACGTACTTTATAACATTGCAATCGAGTAGTAGTTTGAAATTAAGAAGTACTTAGTATCCGATTCACGGACATGTTACTTTGCACTGGGAAATCTTAAGATTAATTTTGATTAGGTAGTTAATTGCCCTGTTCCACTGCGACCTTTCCAGATCTATCGTGGTCGTCTGAACCTAGATTACGTACTCCACATTGACCTTGACCCGTTTTATATACCCAATCAGCCTCGAGACCGAGCCTTTCATGTCGTTGGCTTCTCATCCCTTAGATAGGTACAAGAATTCGCTCATTCGTCAGACAGACGCCTGTAGCTCCTTTCGTCCTATTTCCCTGAGGGATTTTATGATATTTGCAGGTTTCAATTTGGGTAAATGTCCCTCTTCGCTATCCATGCTGTGCCCTAGGATTCTGAATTGCGGTAGTGCAATTCGCAAGTATGCGGATGGAGGTTTCTTCTTTCATAACACATACTCTATACATTCTTCTTCCTCCACTATTAAGAGTTTCAGGCGGCAATGTCTCGTTAGGATCCCTTTTAGTGCAGTTGTAGTCTCTCATCTAGAACATTTGATTGTCTCAGCTTCTAAATCCTACTAGATTTTTCCAATGATCAGATCTTCTCTTTTCTTCGGCTTTGCCTATTTCTTCCAATATAATATTGGGGCTGATTTCACAAAAGGGTTCCGGCCAGTCTTTCAGTCCCCCTCTTTGCTAGTCCATCTGCTATTTCATTTCCTTCTATTCCAGTGTGTTCTGGAGTCCACAGTAAGGTTACTATATTGTTCTCGCCTAGTTCATTGAGTATGCCTACGCATTCCCACACCATATGTTGAATCTGATTACACAGGAGCTCAGTGCTTTAATGGCTGCTTGACTATCATTATGATAATCTTTTGCCTTCTATATCCTTTGTTAATATTGAACTGGGCACACTTTCTTATGGCGTGAATTTCCGCTTGAAAAATACTTATGGTTTCTCCCAAGTTTTCAGAGTGTGTTTGGTTCCTGGTCCGTACACTCCTATCCCAGTTCCTTCTATTGCTTTTTGAGCCGTCTGTGTACCATTTAACGGTATTATTTCCAAATCTGTTTGTTTGTTAAACATATATACTTACATACTATCGGTTTAGACAGTTCTCTTATCTTTTGCACATTCGCCAATTAGATATCTGCCGTGAATTTTGACAAAATGTCTTCTAATGAATTCCGTTTCCCTATGCTATGCTACATAATGTTAAAGACGAATTTATTACCAGGTTGAGAACTTTTGCTTTTTTGTCCACCCTCTGAGCTAATTTGAATTGTGATATATTTTTTAGATCAACTCAGCAAGGGGAATCAGCGAATTAAAAAGAGGGGGGATTTTCGTTTAAAAAAACTGGTGCTTGTGAACTTGCCCTATTAAAATCTTATTGACAGATCTCAAAAAGAAGTTCAAGATTGCTAAACTACAAATTTATGAACTACAATATTTTACTACTTGATACACTGGTAGAACATGAAAAATCCTAACCGAAAAAAAAGTGAGCTGGATTTCATAACAATTTTTTTAAACACAAAATACTGTAACTACTTTAAATATATTCGTTAATTACTATTTTTGTTATGCAAGATTTGGCACCATGTAAGGATAATCTCATCTTGAATATGTTGGGGACAACCAAAATGTATGCCTTGTCTATCTTTAATTATGTCATTGCTACTTTCCGAATGTAAATGGGTCCGGACAAGTGAAAGTTCTATTCACAATGAATATTAAGTGGTATGGGGATCTTTATTAATTGCTATCTCCTTTAGAGTCGTTCTGACCCAGCCAGAGTACTTCTGCGCCGTATCCAATCTCTAATCCTTGAGTTGCTACTTAAATTATTGGCAATTTCACTTGCAATAACTTGACAGCAGCAACTACTAGCAAATAAACTTGATACTTAATATGTAAACACAAAAACAACAAAAAAGTTTAGTAGCCATAAGTACTTTCTGCCAATAAATTGATAGTTTCCACAGACATATAAAACATATATGTCTGTGATAGTTTCAACCCTTACACTGTGAAATTCATACCTATCAATGTTTAAAAATACTCATTATTTTTATTTCACAATTTTCACAGTTTTACAAAAAACTTAGACCCGACCGGTTTCGATCATTTTCAAGGGGTGGAATGAAAACATTGTTTATTATGTAACTAAGAAAATGAAAGGAAGACTATATGATAGTCACCTTACTGTGGATTCCAGGACACACTGGAATAGAAGGAAACGAAATAGCAGATGAACTAGCAAAGAGGGGGAGTGAAATACCCTTTTGAGGGCCGGAACCTTTTTGCGGAATCAGCTCCAATGTAATATTGGAAGAAATAGGTAAAGCCGAAGAAAAGAGAAGATCTGACAATTGGAAAGATCTAGTAGGGCTTAGGCAATCAAATATTCTTCTGGGTGACTACAACCTGTTGAGATCAAATGAATGCATAAGTCAACGCAAAACTGCACTAAGAGTTTTAACAGGAATCCTAACGGGACATTGTCGCCTGAATGGACACCTTAAAAAGCTCAAAATAGTGGAGGAAGAAGATTGTAGATTTTGTGGAATGGAAGAAGAAACCTCCATCCACATACTTGCGAACTGCACAGTATTTCAGAATCCTAGGGCACAGTACCTGGGAGACTACTGGATAGAAGAGGGACAGTTACCTAAGTTGAGGCCTGCAGATATCCTAAAATTCCTCCGGGAAATAGGACTAAAGGAGCTACTAGTATCTGAGACTCTCCTCAGAAACTAAGTAGAAGTAAGGGGGCACAATAGATCTTTTAGGTCTCAGTGAATGTTACCCCAAAATACATACATACATACATATGATACCTATTACTATCCTACCCTAAAAGTCTTCCTTTCATTTTCTTAGTTACATAATAAACAATGTTTTCATTCCACCCCTTGAAAATGATGTATAAACATCGAAACTGGTCGGGTCTAAGTTTTTTGTAAAACTTATAAAATATTGTGAAATAAAAATAATGAGTATTTTTAAACATTGATACTTTCTGCCAGTAAAGTTGCAAAGTGTAAATAACGCTTTAGGGAGAGAACACAAAGAAAGCTGGTTTCTCGCGCTTGTCTATAAGCGCCGATAAGCTTTAAAAATGTATTCATGTTGATACATGCAACCGCGCACAAAAGAAGCAGCTCCGAGCTTGTCGGCGCTAGTAATACGCCCCGATAAGTTTATCGGAATTAACAAAACATTATTTTCCAGCGCGACATGTGCAGGGACCGCACTTCATTCATTCATTCTGTTTACATACTTTGCAGCGTTTACGTACTTCTTGGACAAAAATGGTTGGTGCATGTGTTTTTGAACACCCTGCATTATGGGACAAAAGACAAGAAGCACACGCAAATCGAAAAATTACAGAAAAATGCTCAGTGAGATATTAAATGCAGAAGGAAAGTAATTAGTTGTCTATTATAACCTATTTTATTTTATATAAGACAATGGATTATTTGCAAAATAAATTTTGAAAGTATCTCGGGTACACAAAAAGCTAAAGGGAATACCATAGGGTGTAGAATGACTTTCAATTTTCCGCCGCCAGCTTCGCAATAAAATTTTTTTTCTCATAATAGTTTAATTCTTATATGTACAAAGCACAAAAGTATTATTTAAATAGCGGCTCGATCGCCCTCAGGAATTCTTCATGGAACTTCTGATTACTAAACCGATCCGTCGACGCTCTAGCTTTTTCTCTAATTTCGCTGATTTCGGAATCGTCTAATTGCAAAATAAACTTAATAATATGCGCGAACTCGTCGGGAGTTTGAGCCAAAAATCCCAATCTGGAACCTTCAGAAGTTTCTATAATATCCAACAAAGGACCGCCTGATCTATGTGCCACCATTACAAGCCCCGCCGCCATCTGCTCGACCACACTAATACCGAAGTGTTCATCCAACATTGTATGGATTCCTATCCAGGAATTTTTAAATTCTTCTAATAATTCTCCGTAAGATACGTTAACTTTGAACTCCACGTTGTTTTCTAAACTTAGATGTTTGCTGAAATCTTTCAAATCTTTCACTCTCCGACTGTCGTCCGAGTTTCTACAGCTACCGCATAAAACAAGGGTTATGTTACTGAAAATTTCTTCCGAAACTATTTCTCTTAACTCGTACAATGCTTGTAACTGTAAAGGATGATCTTTTTCTGGTCTAAACTGGGCCAAGGACATTATTCTTATATTTTTAGGTCTTGTCGAATCTCTCTGAATTTTTTTCAAGTGATTGGTTTCACATGGCGGGTATACCAAATGTATAGGTCTATTCCACAGAGTGTTTAAATGTTCCATGGTAAATGTTGAATTGACTAAATTAATATCTGAACACTGACCTGCTACAGAATAAGCCTGAAATAAAGTTTGATGTCATAAAAGGTAAGTTTAATAAATATAAAACTTACCCATGCAAATATATGGTAATATACTAATTTTCCCATTGTAAGGATTGGACTTCTTGCTATAATGCCTCTGTTATTGTACATAGCTTGTCTGCTGGAAACCCTTTTCAACATATCAGCAGTAATTATAGGATAATGAATGTAGCAGCCCGTTTTACAATCTCCAATATATTTAAAAATTGGTATAACAAAAGTGAATCCCGTAGTTTCAATGAAAATATCTGAAAAATTTGTTACAGTTTGGTATAAAAACACTCTATTCCAGTAAGGTGTAGAATAATACATAATTGGAATAAGTTTGCCATGATAAAAGGTAAGCAGATGTAAACTATATAATTGAAAATTTACCTGGATTTAATTGATTCAAAGCTTCAAATCCTAGGAAGATAGAACCTAAAGCTTGACCCAACAAAGTGAAATATGGATACATGTCAGCTTCAACCCATTTTCTTCGGTGCAAATAAATAAACTTTACTTCCTTTTCTAATTTGACATTTAATCTATTTTTAACTTTATCCAATATTTCTATGGGAGTTGCTTCTACATCTCCAGTATATATATAAAATTCTGCTTTAGGATACCTAAAATATTAAAACAACCTTATTGTTACATATACCAAATCTGTGGTAAATTAAGAACTTTCAATGATACGAGAGACCAAAAACTACTAACATATAGTGGTGAAACTTTGTGTTTATGTATGTAAAACACTATATTTTGTAGTAATATTCTTACTTTTTTTGAAGAGCCTGTACTGCCACCCACAATACTTTTTCTCCTCCACCTCCAGCATTGCAATAAGGATGAAATATGCCTACCCTTAATTTACTAGAAAGATTTTTCAACTTATCAGTTCTGTATTTTCTTCTTAAGTATAAATAATATACCGGAACTACTAATCCGACAGATAAAACTACGAATATTAGAAGCCCCAGTAATAGTTTTATTAAAAACAGGATAATTTTTCTGAAAATATGAGAAAAATTATTATAAATTAAAAATTATACATTAATTCACTTACATGGTTTTAAAAACTGCACGCATTTTAAGCATTTGATTTGACTGTTGTCAGAGTAACTTTACAGATCAAACTTTTTTATCCATATCTATCACAATAAAAATACTTTATTTTCAAAATTATTCATTATTATGAAATTGTTGTAAATTGTCAGATTGTCACTGTCGAGATAAAGAATTCTTCTCTTCTTATCATGAGTTACACATAAACGATTTTTCTTTGAACTGAACCACGCAAACCGGGTTAACAATACCATGACGTCACGGTTAACTTTTATGACGTAACGGTTTGTGGAAATCCTGAAATAAACAAACACCTAACCTCCAATAAGATAACTAAGTACTATGTCAAACTATCTCAGTGAGCTGGTTTGTGTGGTTGGTTAACTTTTGCGTCATGGTTTGGAATACAAGTCGAGGTATATTGACTGGTTAACTTATAGTTAACCCGGTTTGTGTGGTCAAGTTCGAAGAATAATGGTTATAAGCTCACCAAATCAAATCTCCAAATATTGACAGATTTTCAATATACTTTGTTAAAATGAAAAAAATTTCTAATTTCTAGCCCTTGAATCTCAGATTACGACAAAAAGGAGTCAATGGAATATTTGTAGGACAGCATTAAGCTTGATACTTTGTGTTTAAAAAACACTCCTTAGTTCGATGTATTATTCTCTTATCAAAAAAGAAGAAAACATCATCATGTGTTGTGTTTACGTTTAGTCAAAGAAATTAGATAATTTTAAACTCAATTATTTTGAAAAAAATAATGAATGCTTTAGGCCTTAGTATAATATTGAAGATGGGATGCATATGTGCAAAAGAACATGTAAACATAAATGGAATAAGATATGTAGTGATAGAAAGACTCGGAGAAGGGTATTAAGTACACTGAACAGCTGTTTGGTATTATTTTATTTGCATGTTTGTTTTAGGGGCTTCTCATGTGTAGATTTAGTTCAAAATACAACGACGAAGAAGAGATATGCTCTTAAAAGAATAACCTGCCATAGCATAGAAGACCAAAAAGTAGCAATGCAAGAAATAAATTATTACAAGAAACTTAGGCATCCCAATATAATAGAACTTGTAGATTCTACTTTTAAAGGTAAGTACATTATTCGATGTGAAGCAGTGGAATGAATTAAAGTTTGAAAATATATTTTCAGGTTCAGCTGATATAGTAATACATGCAACATCTGAAGCATTTTTAGTTCTACCTTACTACAAGAGGGGTACTTTACATGATTATCTTACTTTAAGATCTTTTAATAAAAGTTACTTAGAGGTAACAGATATATTGAGGATATTTTTGGAAGTTTGTGAGGCTATTAAGTTTTTACATGATTTTACTCCTGATCCTATAGCACATCGAGATGTGAAAACTGCTAATATTTGTTTGACAGAGCAAACAGACCCCATTTTAATGGATTTAGGTATAAACAAATCAGTTACATATTCAATTGAAATTTCTTTAATGAACATTCCATTTGTCAGGATCTTGTGGTCCAGCTAAAGTTCAAGTTTGTGGTGCACAAGATGCACAAAAGTTACAAGATCTTGCTGCTGAAAGATGTTCTATGACTTATAGGGCTCCAGAGTTATTTCATGTTGAAAGTTATTGTGTTATAGATCAAAGAGTTGATATTTGGGTATGTTATTAAATAATAGTTACTTTCTCAACTAAATAGAGATGTATTTTCAGAGTTTGGGTTGTGTTTTGTATGCTATGATGTATTTTAAATCACCTTATGATATTGTGTATGAAAAAGGAGATTCTGTAAATTTAGCTGTGATATCAGGGACTGTTTCTTTTCCACAAGATCCACACTTTAGTGAAGTAAGTACAGATTATCTTGGTTCATTATTTGGTAGTAGTTGGGAAAGTAGTCTTTGTTTAAATAAAGTAGAGTAGATACATTTTGATATGAAACAAGTAAATAAATTAAATATTTAATGAATTCCTAAAATTCACAGATTCCCATAGGCAAGATTTACTTTTATTTGTTTTTTAGGATATCCATGATCTAGTTCGTTATTTATTAAAGGTAAATCCAACTGAACGGCCCTTTATAGATGCTGTTATCCAAAAAGCTCAGGTTTTAAAGAACAAACTAGAAACCAGGGTTTAATTTATAGATATTATTTGCCCATAACCAAATATATACATAAGTTAATTTATTTTTATTTTATACAAAACTACTTTTAAATCCATTAATATTTAGTATTATGTATATTTAGCTTTATCATAAATATTTTTACTTTGTTAATATATGCTTGTATTTTGCATATTTCCCATTTTTACTGTGATGAAAAAAGAACAAAAGAATATATAGTAAAAATGGCATTTTTTTAAAATTTCATCCAAGTACCTTTGATGTTTTCTGGAATATAATAATATATGTGGCAAATTGATGTACCTACTCTATCTCTCTTGCTAGTATTGGAATAGTTATTTATCTCAAGTAACTATGCAGGGTGTTGCAAAAAATTGGTCATATCCTATACCACCTAATCTGGGGGTCAAAAATAGGTAGATTGAATAAATATTTAGTGGTTTATGAGCAACATTTGTTGTTTGCACTTTTTTCATACATTAGTATATGACCTATTTTTGACCCTATTTTGGTAACAAAACATTAACATCACTTTATGGACGGCACTCTTGAAGTTTAAATTGTATTAAAATTATCAAATAATTTGTGATCCCATTTAACAATCCAGGTATAAGTTGTTTGTTTATGTCGAAAAATCCTGAAACAGAAAACTTGATAGGTAATGCCATAATCAAGTTGCTGGTATCTGAAAGCTGTTCCCTCAGTTGTGATCCTTTAACTTTTGATTGAAGAATTTGACAGAGGACAGCTAATTCTTCCGCAGCTTTCTCGATATCTTCACAAGAGGTAATACAACGACCCACGTAGATCTGAAAAAAAATGAAAACGAAAAATAATTTGCCGTTCAATTTCCTATAGATTAAAAGCTGGCGGCCGCCGAGGTTCTTTTTAAAGTTATAATGTGTAGACATGAGTAAATAGTAAGGTTCTCAGTATTGATCAGTAGTGTAGTAGACACAGACACTGCAGGTGGGCACACAAAGGCTTGCTTCCCTGAATATCACAGAAGACATAAACTCCGGTGCGATGAAAGTCTTGCTAAATCTGCCTCCTCTGAACTCTGTAGTAGTATACTACGTGATTTACACTGACGGATCCAAAACCGGAAACGGGGCTGGAGCGGTGGTCTTCATCAGGAAACTCAAAGTTGAAATCACAGCCAACCTGGCTAGGTATGCTACCGTCTTTCAGGATGAAGTATACGCCATTGAACTGGCTGCAAGAGAGCTGATGAATCAACCTGGTGTAAAAAAGAACATACACATCCTGTCAGATAGCCAGGCTGCTCTTAAAGCACTGAGCTCGAACAGGATAAAATCTAAGCTGGTACATAACTGTCTGTAATCCCTTGAAATACTAGGCAAGGAAAATAGAGTCATTTTGACCTAGGTGCCGGGGCATCGAGTGGTGGTGGCCACTCACATAGAACCTAACCTAACGTTCTCAGTATTGATCAGTAGCGTAGTGGACAAAGACAAAGCAGGTGGGTTGATTGATTGATTGATTGGATCAGCACACCAGTTAAAGGCTTGATATCCTCGGCACCTCAGCCTTAAGGCTTTTTGTGCTCTTGGTTGTGCCGTTTATGTGAAGAGACCTGTAGCCCTTATCAGGTTCAGCAGACTTTTCACTAGGTTCTTCTTGGAGAAATCCTCCCTTGGATCAGCAGGTGGGTACACAAAGGCTTGCTTCCCTGAGTATCACAGGAGACATAAACTCCGGTGCGAAGAAAGTTTTGATAAATCTGCCTCCTCTGTAATGCGTAAAGTCAACACAATCCAAACTGACTATCCATTACTTAATGGGGCAACCCATTGAAGCAATGGGCCCGAGATATAGCTTTAATAATCAGATCCAAATAACTGTACCAGGTAGGGAAGACTGGAAGAAAGGTGCCATACAGGCTGAGTTAACCTGGCGGTATCCGGACGGCTCCAAGACATATGTAGAAGCCGGAATTGTATGGCTAAAACAAAGGATAGCTATTCCAATAAGGCTGCCTATAGATGAACGTCATAACTTTCCAAGTGGAGGTGACGGCGATTCACTTCTGCGTTGAAGAAATTAAAATACAGAAAACGTTCAGATGCCTTCTTCACAGACAATCAAGCTGCACTCGACTTAGAGGTCAATTCTAAACTAGTATGGGATTGCATAGGTGCCTTAGACGCACTTGGAGACCATTTTGCGACAAGAAATTTAATGATGGGTTCAGTCTCGAGGCTGATTGGTTACATAAAAATAGTCAGGCAGGAGAATGTTGTAATTTGTAATGTAGATCCAGAGGACCATGTAACGAAGTTAGTTTTTAGGTCTAATAATAATTGGAATTGTAGTATTATTAACGTTGTTATTTCCTCCTTACTCAGTTTCTTTAATTTTAAATGTTGTAAGGTAGTAAATATAAATTTTGCCTGGTAAAACAATTTGATCACAAGACTGTTGATTTATAATATTTGGGCCGTCCGGTATATATACCTTTTAATTTTACTTAATTGAAATATTTAGGCCGTTCGGTATATCCGTGTGAATTTTGGTATAAAATAATTAAATTTAGTTTGACTTGTTTAGGCAAAAATTATTTTGAAGCGATGGGATTAGTGGGAAAGAAGGCATAAATAGCAAAACGAGAGTTTAAAAGGTGCTGCTTCTTCTCTCCGTACTGAAAATATACATACAGTGTCCGTCGGAAGTGACCGAGTTTTGAAAAAGTATTTGAAAGGTACAATTTCATTTTGCACCGCATATTTCCGTATTTAATTTCATTTCGTCCCGCAATTATTTTGATTATTGAATTTAATGTATTCTACAAATGAATAAATTTGTTAGACTTACATCCGTTTGTTTTACAATATGGTACTCAGTGGTATTCTTATTTTGCATTTTTAACTTTTCTTGCGTTTTCCGATAAATAAAATTGTAAGCTATCCGACGTATATTTTTTTACGTTTACCTTGAAAGGTTTATTTAAATAATTTGGTTCGTAGATTTGTTTTGTGCTGGGACTAAGAATCCAGTTTTTTTTCCCACTGGTCCTTTACTTTACATTGATTTGTTTTACTTAAGTTTTTTATTAGGGTTTCACTTGCTGGTTTTAAGAAATAATATTTGATTGCTGGATGTCACGCAAGTCTCGTTCAGGGATTAAATTATTTTTTTTTAACAGGAATCTCAGCAAATCGCCGACTGTCTCGGGTCTTGTTGAGATTTCTATTTTCTTCCGTTGTTAAATAGTGTCTACCGGTTGTCAGGAATAATATTTGATTACTGAGCGACTCGAAAGTCTCGTTCGGGAATTAAATTTATTCTGTCAGGAATTTCAGCGAATCGCCGACTGTCTCGGGTCTTGTTGAAATTTCTTCCTCTTTCGTGCATATAGATTAATATTAATAAGGTTTTGTTTTTGGTTTTTCCGAAATATTATTTGATTGTTGGACGTCTCGAAAGTTTCGTTCAGGAATTAAAATTATTTTGGTCGGAATCTCAGCGAATCGCCGACTGTCTCGGGTCTCGTTGATATTCTCAAATTTATAATTTTCTTGTCGAAATTAAGTTTCAAATTCTGTTACACCGCTATACTCAGTACCGTGAAATATTTTAGTTATATTGAATACGATAGCCACGTTTATAAAGCCACTGAGTCTGTATAACTTATATGTTTCTCTGATTTGTCTTGTACATGAACCGTTTTATATTTTGCCCAGTGTATTTTTTTTTAATATCCTGCAAATTTGTTTCAGTAGGCTTAATAAAATCTTTATTTGTTCCTATTTGCTACCTACTATGTTATGAAATAAACACACCTTTATCTAGTGCTTATGGTTTTATTCATAACTTACTGGCCGCTCGTTATTACCGTTGGTTTAAATTTGTTTTAAGGAAATTCTGTGCTGACAATCGAGCAATAAAGCTCGACTGAAAATAAGCATACCGCTACTTAGTCTCTACAGGTATTTACAGTCCGACCCCTGGCATTTTCCGTGCGTCCATCTCTTGTTATCCGGAACTCTCGAAATTTTGGAGTCGAGAGGCCGTGGAGTCAACCACGATAAAAATCTGGCGCCCGAGATAAAACTTGAATCCGTAGTTTTGGGGTGACAATTGTGACGTGTCCAGTTACTTAGTATCGTTACAGCCACAACAGATCTGAAAAGGTCGCAGTAGAATAGGCCGATCTATTGGCTTATAGTTTTATGGGATTCCGATTGAATGTGGCTTAAATATAAAACTAAATACTTACGAATTGAACTATTGCAGATAGGATGGCTAAAGCCGCATAAAAACCAACATTTTGATCGATGTAAAAAATATGCAGAACATAGTAGCAAACAAATAGTATACCTACAAACACATGTGAAAATATGTGAAAGAACTGACTTCCGAAATAATCATTAAAATAATTTCCGGCAAAAAACAAATTCTTGTACATCGAATTTATACTCTTATTATGACTTAACTTTAACGGATTAGAAGATAAATAGGTAGTGGTAATAACTTTTTTCATTTCCAACAGTCTTATTTTCAAAAATGCAGTTATTTCTAATACCATTATATCCGTGATTAAAAGGTTGATTATAATTTGTGAGCTTATCAACATTGAGAACATATTTTTTTTGTATATAAAGAAAAATGTAATGCAGAGGAAAATACCACCCATTATTGTTATAGCATAGTTAACAGCTCTGAAAATTATCGGATATTTGGAAATTTTAATGTTTCTCATTTGGTTATCACATCTTTGCATATACATCATCAGATCGAACCAAATTTTTCTTTTTAAAATAATGTCGTATAAATAAAAACTGTTCGTCGCAACACACAATAATCCATTTGCTGTGTACAATGGCTTGTCTCTGGTGTTACTTTCTTGGATTCCCAATATAAACATACCAAATCCTGATAAAATACAGGCGATTCTTGTTACAATTTGAAATACGATCGAGCTTTTTGTTTTTTGCGGAATTGCACCGAAAATGTCACCAATTTTGTTGTAGATGTAAATAGCTGCTAGATCATTATTAAGAGTAGTCTTTGGTAAATTCTTGTACATTTTTATAAGTAGTAAGAATATGGTGGTAATATATACGTGTGATAGTCGATACTTTATATGTGAGACTCTATAAAAACTATTAGTTATTACGAATATATGAGCTTTGGGTGAGTTAATTAATTACACTGACAGTTTTAAGTGAAAAAATCTATTATATAAATGGATGGAAAATAACCCAATAAATTATGCTTATATATAAGTAATGAGAAATGTGTGAATTATGGTTATTGACATGAAATAATAATGTAGATCAACAAATTTTATACAGTAGGTTACGGGGTCGTGGGCAAATTCAGCTATCTGATCACCATGCTAACCCCACTGGCAATAGTAAGAACAGGATCACTTTTGGTGCCAATTTTATTTGACCGAATGACATTCCTATTGCTCATTGACATTGAGTCTATTATTACGCTCTAACAGAACGTTCAAGGTGTTCTTGTCACCGTAATTCCGGGATATGCCTTTAACTTCTTTCCCCTCCCAAACAGCACAAAGATATAGTAAAGACGTCTATAAGATGTCGTATTTCGACATACAGGACGTCTTAGGAACGTCTGTTTTCGCCAGAAAGACATCCCAGCCAGCACAGTAACATTTCTAGGAAGTAAATCAACATTACAACACGATTTTCAACCTCGCAAGCAATGTTATTTTAATAGAGCCACAATGTTGAAATGTCCGTGCGTTGCACTATTCTACAAATGTTGCATAGATATTCCAATGAGATATTCTAGAGATATTGCAGCTAAACGTTTCTGCAATATTTTGGATAAATATTTAGGGGAGGTAAATTTACACGTCCGCCACAACGTTCCAATAAATATAAAAAAAGCTGCTTATTTTAATATGCCTGGAACATTAGAAATAGATGTTCTCTTGATGTCCCATGAAAAGTTTATATACAACCTGTTGTAAATGATAAAATATAAAATTTCCACTAAATTAAGCAAAATACTTCTCTAAATCAACAATGGTTTCAGAAGTGAAGTTTCTATCAGGATTGACAAGAAGCAATTGTCGATTTAGAGAATTATTTTACTTAATTTAGTGAAATTCTCAATTCTATTTTTGATCCGTTATGAATAGATTTCAAAAAGCAAAGGTTGAAACAATCATTATGCAACCGGTAAACTTAACGAGATCCAAACTTCCAGAGTTTCAAGTTTATAGCTAGTTTTCTTCACTATTGTTTAACACATAACGCATTTTTTACAAAAATGCTTCATACTCCTTACTTTCGATGGACTATTTCGTTTGAGATACCTACTGACTGAAAGATATTTTAAAACTGGCCAAAATTTAAAATTAATATTTTACATTTATTCCATTAGCTTTCCTAAAATAGGTTCGTGGTCAGTGGGTCTATGAAGCCTTATTCAACAAAAACATATTTTCTCAACCAATAACTGAATAGCATTCCGGGATGAAAAAACACCAAATAAACAATTATTTTATAAAATAAGCAATAATATAGTAAACTATACTACTCCAAGAAATTAACACACCACCAATGTACTAAACTAATAAGTTATTTTATATCTCTTCTTATTTTTGTTGAATGGGCATGTCTCAGCAATTCTGCCACATAAACTTCAAATTCTTTTAGGGTACATGATATTTTCTGGTTCACCTCTCCTAAAATAGAGAAATATTTAAATATTCACCGACATATCTCACGACTTCTACTTACTATACAATAACTCCAAAATTTTCAATTGTCATATTATTTCGTAGTTATTTTTTCTTCCTGTCAATGAGCATGCCTCTGCTAGCGAGTCAGTCATTATGGCCTTCATCATCCTGTAAGTCCAGTCTTAAGAGTCATGACCACACACAGCTTTCAAAAATTTTATCTAGAAGTAAAAAATACTTCATTTAAAATTAAATAAGAATATAATCGATAAACTTTTATTCGTTTACCATTCAAAATCATGAAACTAAAACATATTTTACATATCATTTGTTTAAAATGATAAAATCTTAAAAAATATAACATTTTTTCTGTCTTGCTTGCTATTTTTTATTTCAGTATCAAAATTTTCCAAACTATCCAAATCTGTCAATGGGAGAGGGTTGGACAGCTGAGCATCATCAAAACTAATATCTTTTTTCTTAATGAGATCGGGTATATTCTCCTTGAATTCTGCTAGATCTAGTTTAAATTCGGCCACCATGTTATACATAGTTTGTCAATTTTTGTTGCCAATTCTTTAATATCTGTTTCTGAAAAACAGAGTGATGTTAGAACCTTTTCATGTTTCAAGTCCATTTATTTAATAGTGAAAGTTTCTCAAATTTCAGGAATTAAAAGGAACCTTCACTAACATTGTCTGCCTAAGGCGTTTTCTATGACGGGCAGAAATACTTCTAATTGATTTGTACATAAATTGTATAGTATCGGTATAGCATATATTACTTACCTACTCAGCAATGCACGATTTTCTATAACACTTTACACAAACAAGAATGCACAAGAATGTTATGTAGTTTGGATAAAGCGAATAAAGGAGAAAAAGACACGGTAAACCACTTTTGTAGGGTTAGGATTGATCTTCTTTTTTTGTTCACAAATCACAATACTACATTATGAGCTACATTAAGTGCGATTTTCATACAACATTACCGTAAGTCAGTTCTTGTTTTATTATGTGTAAGTATAACATGAAATGTGTCTGCAATATTATTTTGCGTATTTCTTTTTCACACTAAATAAATATATTAAGTGATGTTCCATGATCATCTTAACAACATTTCACTGTAATGTTGCCATAAATGAAATAAAGAAATGTTGGTGGGAAGTTTTTTATGTAGCTTAAAAAAACGTTTCTTAGAAATGTTTTTAAAATGAATCAGGCACGTCTCTCGAAAACAATGCAATAGAAACGTTACAGCGCGGTTGTTACAATATAATCTTGAAATGTTTCAATGAGGCATTAAAACAAACGTTTCCCAACATCCCCTCAATGTTTGTGCTTGCTGGGATCGGATGTTACAAAAGTTAACGTCTTCAAGACATCTTTTGAAAGAAGTCTTACCGATGTCGCTGTCTGACCATTTTAACATATATACAAATATATTCTTTGTGAAAATAATATGAAAAATAACATTACAAATTTTAAAAATACGGGGTGACCCGAAAAGATACCGACAATCTTTAAAGGATTATGGGGGACATCAAAACAAGCATTTTTGTTTGATGAGCTGTTTAGGTTGTAGAGCAAAAAAAACTGCTTGTACTTATTATACTGCGCAATAATTAAATACCAGCTGTTATGTCTTCGAGGGGCCAAATATGGCTGTTAATGCTAATAAAATAAAATAACCATCGTGCGTAAAACATGCCTCATCCGAAGACAATATTCATGAAAAATCAGGTTCGTTGTAATCCAAAAACCATGGGCAGAGAGCCAATCGGTGTGGATAATCTTCAGGATTGAAAGCTTGGAAGGACTCTATGTACTGTCTTCCTGCTTGTTTTGATCATGGAAATTATTAGACGTCTTATGTCAAATACACATGTTTAAAAATTCTTTAAATTTCAGCTTTTATTGTTATTGGTTTGAGAAACGCAAATCATTAAAATCACCAAGGATTCTAGACAAATTTTTTTCTTATTATCTATTTTTTATAATTTTCTGTTTGAAACATCCTGCCATGGCATTTGAAAGACATTCTGAAGACGTCATGAAATGGACATCTTATAGAAATCTTTGGAAAAACATCTTTAGCATGTCTGTTTTAAGTCTTTAGGCGTCCAGACTTACAATGAACATAAATAAGACGTCTTTTAAGACGACGTGTGCTGTCTGGGATATCTACTCGTGGGACTTATGGATGAAGTAAAGGTAAATCTATAATCTACAGAGGAGTTGGACTTATCGGCTTCTACTAACCACCCTCTAACGTTAGATCGGAAACGCGAGAGCAAACCTAGAGGTGTAGCCAGAAAGAGGCTCGTTCAAGTCGCCTCCTTAAGCTTCACCAATCCACCTTTCACGAAATCTCTGAGCATCAGAAGCAGGATTAGTTGCAACAGATCAGCAAATGTTAATGTATGTACCAGCATGAATCACGCAAAGACAACAAGCAAATATTCATATTTTATATGGTGTCTCTACGTACCGGTGCGTCTCCTACCTCCCTATGTATAGTCTAACTATTGTCAGTGTAATGACCATAAAATAAAGCAATGTTGTCAGATATATTTTCTAAAGTTGTTAGGCTCACTACACAAATGTTCCTCTTACTTCAGTAAACTGTTAGTTCGTGATGTTTTAATAAGCTAGTTTGGAAATATTTAAAACAAAATACATAATATAAATTTATTAGTTAACATCAACATAAGTCGCTTAAAATTGCTGAAAAAAGAAAAATTAATTAAAATCACTTTTTATATGTTACTATATTTAAGAAAATTTTGAAGAGTTGGCAACGTAGGTGCAGGAGCACTCAAGACTTCCGAACAATCCAATCATCAACTACAGTATTTATCGTAATATAACGAAATAACCGAAGTATACTCCCTTTAACTACTTTCTCAGAAAAAATTCTACGGTCTTGAGGGTGTTCGGGGGGGTTGTGTTGTGGTTCGGCTTATAATCCAGTATTTATACATTCAGTGTCGGGTGTGAATTTGGTTTTAAAGAAATATTTAATATAATATCTATTTCTTGGTCGAGTGAGTTTAGTGAATTGTTATAGGTATTTATAGGAAAGTGTAGGTGATCTAGTGTAGAAAGGTATCATTAATATATTACCTATTTGATGGGGTACTGGTTAAGTGGCGTCAGTGAATTGATATTAATATAATATTTATTTGTTCGGAGACGTTATGGTAAGTTTTATAATATAATTAATTAGAATGGCATTTTGGAGACCATTTGAAATGACAGTCCAAGACGATGCGCGTGATTATTGAATTGTGGATTTAAATATAAGAAGTTTGATAATCGAATGGTAATAATGGAATCTCGGCGTATGGCTGAACTTAGACAGGAGTATTTGTGCAAAATAAAAGGGTACCGTGATTCAAATAGAGCTGTAATTTATTTAGACGAAAACGCATGATGTCAAGTATGGTTGGGTTGACGATACAAAAAACTGTTCTTTAGATACTCCGTGTTCTAGAGGAAAACGCGTTATTATTGTATTTCAAATTTTATGAATTGTGTATGCAGGTTAATTTTTTTCATTCAAATTGATATAGTAGATTAACATTATTTCACAATATTCGAATTTATAAAAAATTTATATGCACGCCATTGGGCGGCTTTTTCCTTCAAAGGTATTAAAAATATGGGTCATTACATTAACTTTGGAAGAACTATAACTGTGATGCGCGGAATTTTATTTGAGGTTATGTGCATGGTGTAGTTGTTTATTTGTGCCTGGCCACGTTCTACGCTCCGTTTTTAGTTAATTTTTACGAAAAAAAGTGACATAAATTACGCAAATTGTGTGTTTGTGTGTGTGTGGATTTAGTTAAAGGTAAGTTTTAAAATATTACGACAAAATATATGTTGCGAAACACTGCTGGAAATACCAAAATTACAGCCCAAGTAACATTTTTAAGTCAAGCAAGTTTTATTTATGTTTTATTATAGTTTTATAAAAGCAGAATTATATACACTTGTTTTAAAAAGATTATGATATATACTTTTATGACTTAAAGGCAATATTGTTTTATAGTATAGCTTTAAGAAGAACTTTAAAGTATAGTCTTAAATCCAAATGATCTTAAAAATATTGTATTCTTATTACTCTCCCATTAGTATCTCACAACTTATAGTGATAGGGCAGTTTACTCTTATAATACTCCTAAAGATCATTTTGTTTTAATAAGGTTAGATTCAATGTAGTTTCCTTATGAAAGTTTTAAAAGTTAGTTTTAAAAAGTGCAATATGCTTAGTTTTCTAGATAATCAACACTTAAAAGTTGTAATCTTAAAACTGGTATAAATAAGTAAATTATAAGAGGTGAATACGGCAGTATGGTTTTAAAAAGTACTCTTCAATAGGTAACCCAACTTTTTGAGTAATCGAATAAGTGAATATGTTTTTATACCATCACAAAATGGCATTAAAAAAAGTGGTAACTTTCACCGTATGTGGAAAGAAATTAAAAAAACAGTTTTAAACCTAAACAAGTCGTAAAAACGTTTGTAAATACAATTTGTGACCTGATGTCTACTGATAATTTAAATAATTTCAATTTCGAATTGTGAAAGAAAAAACTGGTTGTTCTCTTGATTTAATACATTCTTTTCTTAGTCAAAATTACCTTAAAATTGCATAAAATAAATACATTTTTAGAGTAAATAGTTTTAAGAAGGTTTATATTTATGCCAAATGGTTTTTACTCGTTCTGGCGTTAGAAGGTTGGGAGTCGACATTTTTTGTGGTAGTGGCTATTGCTCCCAACTATTGTATTATTCTATGCACGCAGAAGACTATTTATTTTCTGTACGAATTTATGACAAAAGTTAATCTTTATAAATTTTTCTGCTTATTTTTATAATAAAATAATAGTCCTCAGGCCCATGCCTTGTGAGAATATTTGTATTACCTACCGTTGAAACTTCGGTAAATGTGTTTTTTTTATGTCGAGTCGAATTGTACCACGAGAAAATTTTTGGTAGGGGGGCGGCTTTTAGGGGTGTCGGAATGTGGGAATGACCGAATATATTTTTCGACATTTTTTTTTAATAACAAACACTTTCCGATTAAAAGAAAAAAAATATTTGATATTAATTTTTTCCTATAAAAAATTAATAAGTTTTTAGGGAGACCTAACGCCCCCACGCGAGCTAGTGCAAGTCATAGTGGTATTGTACGACTATTTGCAAAAAAATACTTTAAAAAAATGCAAAAAACATACTTTAACATCTTGTGTTAACTGAGAGTTTTTGTTAAATTCAGCAAATAGTAATTGCACAAACACTAAAAATTGGAATTTCAATTTGAACATTGTTAGGTATTTGGGCTTGACTTTATATTATAAATAAGTATAGTCTTTTGTCTCCTGAAACATTTTTGTTTTCCTAATTTACTAACAACGTGTACATAACCCAATATAAGATTTTTTAAAATAAGCAGAATTTTTTTATAAAGAATCACTTTTAGTCATAAAACTCAAAGTAAAAGACTGCTTTCCTCCTCTCGTAACCCCATCTATGAACACACTGTATATCATTTATTTAACTAATGTGTTATTGAATAGTTTGAAAAGATATTTATTATTACCTTCCTCCTCTCAGTTTTAACGACCATTGACAATTATTTATAGTTCCGGCAGGTTTCTGATGATTTACTAGCCACTACTAAAAATTTCTTCAGTAAAAAACATTTCAACTTTTTATCAATTTCGATTGAAGAAAACAACAAAAATAGTGTTGCAACGTAAATATACATATAATATAATATAACATAAGTAAATAAACAGAAATACTTACAAAAATAGCAGTAAAAAAAATGTTACTGTGGAAACTTTTTTTTTGAAATTTTATAAAAATCAATATTTCACCGGGCGCGTCAAAATATATGTCCCATCATATTAAGTTTTAACAGAAAAGTAGTGTTCGTTTAAAAAATTATGGAACCAGTAAGCTTTTGGAAATAATTTCGAATACATTTTTCAAATAATTTGTTTATGTTTAGGACATCTTTGGAAATAAACTGGAGATAAGAGTACCATAAAACCGAATAATATTATGAAAGATTTTTTTAAACTATTTTAAGAGCAAACACATTTATAATTTATAAATTTAGTCTTATGATGCTTTTATCGTTCAGCTTTATCATGCTCCTAAAGCAGTTCTGGTATTTGTTACTCTTGTAAAAGTTTTAATAATAAGTTTTATGGTTATCCTAAAAACGTTATGAAAGGCTTCAAAATTCAACTAGTAGGTTTTAAAAAGATCTTTCAAATTACTCCTGAAATCCCTCTTAGGATTCTCCCTTTTTTCTTAAAGCCTACTTGTGACAGCTTTATAAGTATCCTGTAGATAAAAAAGTTTTATGGAAATTGAATAAAATAAGCTTTATAGGTATCCTGTATACCAAGTTAAAACTCAAATTGTTACTTGGGAGCGTAACTGGTCCATCAACAAGTGATCGTTCTTCCAAAAAAATACTACACTACGTTCCGATGTACCTGCCTACTGAGGGTAATACTCGTAGGAGATGTGCTCGCTGTGCTGAAACTAAGATTCAGAAGAGGACCAAGAAAGTGTGCAGTCAATGTAGGTTACCAATATGCAAGAATTGTTTGGCTGCTACCACACTTAACAACTTTTACGTTTATGTAAAATTTATAAAAATAATTTTTATACAGATATGTACCTACCACCTCAAAGACTGGTAGTACATATAAGTACCATCCCCCTACCACTTCTTATAAATAAAAATTCATTTAAATTTCGATACAGGTTAAATTTGATCGCCACTGACTTTAAACCACTGAAAATCTAACCCATATACCTCTTAAAACAAAAATTGTAATAATATGCCTTGCTTAAAAGCAGTAACCGCCATTTGAATTAAAATTTATAGAAATATGGCATAAAAATATGAACGTATTCAATTATAAGCGAAAGAACAACAACCCAGTTGAACAATTCCAGAATCCATAAATATTGTAATGGTGGCACAGCTTTATTTACCAAAATCTGCAATATCTCGAAACTAACATTTGTGGAGATACTGCCTTCTTTCTTAGGAGGGCAGAATACAATGACGTGACAGTTTTGTCTCATTATCTTGAACGGAATGTCAGGATATCAAGATTTCATTCCGGAGAGAGTCAATTCTATAAGAAGTGGTTAAAAATTAACGGCATGCCGAAGTTTCCGCCATTAGAAATGTTTTAATCTATACATTGTTAAGATTCTGTAACTCTTCCTCTAAAATTTAGAGGCCGTTAAAAGTTTAACCGGCGCTAAAAGTGAATCGGTATTCGTTAACCACATTTCGCTGACGGAAACCACGTAGCCAACCTTTGTCAGCTATTTTATCCTTTTAGTCAAGGCTGCAGGCTAACTTTCGTAGATCCTAGATTCACACATATCTTGGAACAAAGTATACATATGTATCAAGTATTTCTTTTTTTCCTAATTGAATTGCTCCTTAAGAAATTGCCCGATGGTCGCAATATAAGTATTTAGTAATAGCATATATATAAGAATTAGATTTAATCAAGACTTTTATGTACAAAAAATATAATACTTATAAAATTATTTTATTTCAAAAACTATATGTCGATCCCAGTCTGATTTTCGATACCTTGATAGATTTATCAGGACCTACTTAGAAATCTGTTCTACTTGGAGAAAGCTCATTCCAATCTTGAATTTCTCCAGACGCGAACGCTATGAAAAATAGATCGGTGACTAAATTCACACAAGCCGAAATTATAAAGATGGTTCTCCATTGCGTTTGGTTAGTCTAAAAATATTTTTAATAAGTATAAACGAAATTCAAGTATGATTTTTTACTTACTTGCTCGGTAACTATAAACTGTACAATTAGTGGAGATATTATTGCAAATACACTGGTCCAGCTATTGGTAATTCCCATTAAAATACCCGAATGGTTCGGAGAGAGATCCACGTGATTCACTTGAAATCCACATAAACCTCCAGCAGAAACTCCGCCGTTAAAAATTAATATAGCTAGTGACCAACCTGCGTGCTCTTTTGGAATGAATCCTAGTATACCTAAACTAATTGCTGGTAACAAAGTACCTGAAAATAAGAAAGTGTTGAATAAAATTAGAATGAGTTAAGCTCCAAAATTAATAACAAGTAAAGAGTAGAAAATAATAATAATAGCATTGTCTATTTTAGACAATGATAATAGTGATCACAGCTCGCTGTGTTCACGTAGTCTGCAACTAACAATACACTACTGTAATAAGAAGTGTACCTACCGCTAGAAATAATGCCATTTTGGATTGTATTATTCATATTTTTTGGG
The DNA here is from genome assembly GCA_949126875.1 of Lochmaea capreae. NCBI lineage: Eukaryota > Metazoa > Arthropoda > Insecta > Coleoptera > Chrysomelidae > Lochmaea > Lochmaea capreae. The sequence continues at coordinate 14,503,193 of OX421403.1, forward strand.
AATAATTAGATATCGTACCTATACTGTTGAATATTTTTCTAGCATTTCCTCTTCTCACAATGTTTTTGTTAATTAACCAGTCGCAAATTGAACTGAAAAGCAGTGAACACAAACCCATTGCTACATAAGGTGCTGCTGATAATAAACTATTCTAAAGGAAGGAACAACAATACTTTTCAGTTAAAATATTTATAGGTACTGTACTTTTCACTACTTACCGATTTGATATCAAATTCTAAAATTTTATGTAAGTATGTTGGAGTTTCAGTTGATATAACTGAACTATTCCAGTTTCCTCCAACGAAAGCTAAAGTTACAGCCCAAAAAGGTGGAGAAGTTAGAATTTTCTTCCATGGTGTATTGTACACCTAAAATATAATAAACATTTAGTTTTGCGAATCTATTCTACAAACAGTATATTGTGTCACAAGGGCATAAAAGTGACAGATGGTGAAAAACTTTAAAAATCGTGGGGTTATGAATTTTCTGCCCTTGGGCTACTACTTTCTGCCCTATTTATGGTGTTCATATGATTGGTTTTCCTGTAGAGTAGGCGAAAAACAAAATTAAGAGTTTATTACTGCATAACCCTGCCATCAGAATTAACTACTTTTGGAAGTGAGACGTGGGTCACCTTACAAAAGCACGAATTTTCGATAAATGCAGTGGAATTAGTGGAAATGAAATATTTGCGAAAGATCGCAAGAGTTACCAAATATGACCGACGTGGAAATGAAGAAATCAGAGTCAATCTGAAACAGGAACCGATTTTAGCAAAGATTGAAACCAAGCAATTGAACTGGGTATGGACGAATTTTAAGAATGAACGAAAACGGATTAGTCAAAGCAGTTACAGAGGCAGGAAAGGGATAGAAAAAGAAAGAAAGGAAGACCAAGGAAAACATGGATGGGGAAGATACAGGAAATCGGAAAGAAAAGACGGAAATCAATGGAAGAGATTGGAGATCTGGCCAGAAACAGAAGCGACTGGAAAAAATGGGTAAAAAGGGCTAACCCGACGCTGAACGGCATAATGATTTTAGAGAAAGAAGAAGAAATATTTCCTATCTTCCGTTTGGAAATCATTGGGGCCGTTTTCCCTCTATTTTCTCATGCATTAGGTGTGAATTCCAGGTTTGCTTTGCATTCAGAATTATTCCCAGATAATTGACAACCTGGCTTAGTCACAGCTGCACGTTGTATAGGCTTGGTAGTTACAGCCTCTCAAGCACAGTTCAATTTATTTTGGGTAATTACTTCGTTAGTTACACTCCAATCCTCCTTTCTACTGCAAGCTAGCGGAGCTGAAGATCTAACTGACTTGATATTGATAAAACAGTTTAAATCACTATATTTTCACTAGCTGTGCTATGTGATCATTACTTGTCAATATTGCGCAAAAGGGAACTTGGTCATATATTTATCACGTCTCTTCCTACCTTTGACAATCTGTACAAAAAACCATACCGTATGCTCATCGTATCCTAAACTATGCTGGATGTAATCTCTCTCTACGTCTGTTATTGTTTTATGTTCACTAGGTTTGTTAGAACCAAACATTAACCATAGCACTACCCATTTTAATCCTAATGCTCCAAATAAGTAAAAAGCTGTTGGCCATCCTATCCAGCTCGAACATATCAAACCAGTCAACGGCAGCGACAAGACAAATCCAAATATTGACCCTAAAACAAATAAATACTTACAACAATTCTAGATGACATATTGTAAACAAATGGTATCAGTGGGTGGAGTCTAAGGTCATACAAATAAGGTGGAACTGACAGTACCGGACTTATTATTTACATTATTAACTTTTGCATATAAACCTGCAGAATTAGAATTCATATTTTTCTTATTAATAGAATCCAAAGCGTAAGGTAAGAAGGGTGATAGATTGGCAAGGAAAAATGGTGGTGAAAATTAAGATATATGCTTGATATCAATGACCATCCCAAAACTTACCTGCGTAAGTGATAGTTCCTAAAACGGATCTCTCCGATGGAGGTGCCCAACATCCTAACAACGTATGAGTCATGGGTGCTACTCCTCCTTGCGCTAATCCTTGCATGACCCTGCACGCCATTACACCACCAGATCCGAAAATATTTGCCATCATAGGTATTGACATACAAGAAATAGAATCTACTGAAACACATATTACTAATATCCATTTTGCTCCGAATCTTTTTGCTGATTGTGCAATGGGAATTTGGAGTACTACGTAACCCCAGTAGAAGGCTGAAAGGATAACGCTTTGGTTGGTCCAGCTGTACGTCTAAAAAAATGTTTTAATCACGAGTTGAATAAAATGGAAATTGGAACAAAAAGTTAGGCTGGGAGAAGAGGCAGTGAAAGTAGTAAACAGTAGATGGCTAATCATTTTCTACAACTAATAGAAAGGGGAACAATAGGGCGGAAAAAAATGGATGGGTGAGAATTGTGAAGATATGTGAATATTAAAAAAAGTGCTTAGAGGATGATGGTTTTGTCTTAGGAATTATAGAGAAACAAAGGATGTGGTAAACACTGAGGAAAGAACATTTGTCTACAAAGTGCATTCGACGATACAGAAGCTGTAGAGATGCTAAAAAACAATCCTAGAGAAATTGTTTAAGACTGGACAGTAGAAGAATTAAAAAAATATATATTGAATGTAATAGACAAGATGTTTATCGAGCAATACAGATTTAGAGTTAATAATAGTGATAAAGTTGATATAAAAAGAAGATAATTATCGGTACATGCGAATTACACAACAATTCAGAATCCTAGTGCACAACATCTAGGAGACTACTGGATAGAAGAGGGACACTTACAGTGCCGTTCCTAGGGTGGCGAACGCCTGCGTGCAAGAATAATTTTGTGCGCCCCTATATACTATGCTCTCCAGAAAAGAATCACTTTGAGGCACACTCCGCTGATAAATGCATGAAAAACAGATAATGTATTTCATTTGTCGAGTGATCCGCCAAATGCGAGTCGCGGCGAGCGGCATCATTTGGAACTTTGGAGAGACGCAGCCGCCCATATGATGACTGTCGACATCAGTTTTTTGCATGAAAATTCGAGTGTAGTAGTGTAGTTAGGTACTATGTATTTATGGTATAATTAATAATTTGATTCATAATACGTCTAAAGCCGGTTTTTGATTTTTCTTCCAATTAAAAGTGCGTTTTTGCAAGAGTAGTTGGCGCCCCTAAAATTTGGCGCCTGAGTGCGGGGCATTCGCTGCATACCCGCCAGGAACGGCACTGGACACTTACCTAAACCAAAGCCTGCAACATCCTAAAATTCCTCCGGGTAATAGGTCTAAAGGACAAGTATGGGGGCACAATAGATTTTTTAGATCTTAGTGAATGTTACCCCAATATTCTTATATACATAGACCATAGAAATACTACAGATAGAGGTAACAAGTCATAGGCCGCTGTGTAAGTGGGAATGTCCGTCTGAACTCCGGTGAGAGAGCAAGAGACAGAGGATCATATGTTTTTCTGTGTTTGTCTGTATCTATAACATGCGCGCCACATGAGAAAGACAGCCTGAACTTCTGATTTTCTCTCTCTCTCTTACATGCTGATGGGTTCCGAGCTGGCTTGTTGCCTCTATCTGTACTATCTCTATGACATAGACACACAAAACTGTACAAACGCATTAGTTATTTCGAATTAAAATTTGGGATAAATATTGGCTAAAGTTGAATTGATTAAGAAACTATATAAAAAAGCTTTGGTACCCGTCATGTTAGAGGGTTTTTAAAATATAAAGACTTTCAGAAAATATACTTACCTCTACGTTTGGGTTGATGGTAACCGATCTATCATTCATCGCAACAATAGCCAGAGATAGAACTGTTCTCATGCAATAAGTATACGCCATAAGAAGAAAGTAAAACATCACCTGAAGGTGTCGAATTCCAAAAAAAGGGGCTGAAAATAAAAATTCATGCATAAATTTAGTTAACTTTTTAGAGGCAACTCAGTTTTTGGAGCTATGAAGAGGCAATCTAAAGTGCAAAAAGCGACCGTAACGACATACCGTGAGATACCTTCCCATGTCTTCCAGTGTGTCGATATAAGTATCCCTCTACGGGCAGAAACTGAGACGTGCTCTATCGAAAGTATACCAGTCGAGCTGTCGAGTCCTCGGCACGTCAACCAGAGATAATTCACTGGTCTACAGTGGTTTTGTTGCCCTAGATATGAAAATGATTTTGGGTCTATTTATGCCCACAATTCATGAAACTATCAATGATTTTGTAAGGTTTGCTCTGATTTTTTTTTAACTATATTTTCATTTAACATTACAAAAATCAAAAAAACCAAAAACAAAATAACATATATATTTATAATGACAGTAGTTATGTTTTAAGAAATTAGGATACATCGAAGTAAAAAAAGAGGAAAATGTCGAAAAAATATTTTATATTTCCATAAAACGCCTTTTATGAGCTTTTCTTTTATACTTTTTCAGGGGACAATCTCTTATCAAAGATCAGCAGTAATCTGCCATCATGTGACAATCCCATAAAAAATCATGAATATACGAGCACATCGAGAACTTTCATGAATATATTCGTAATCTGGGCACTTGAAAACGTAAAAATTCGCGATGATATCCAGGGCAACAAAAAAAGTTTGTTTTTGTAGAGCTGTGTAATATACACAAGACGTCAACTTTTAAACTTTTTAAGCTCTTGACTTTACCGTTTATGTTATGAGACCAATTTTCTGTCTCGGGTTTCTGGTTTATAATTTGGAAGATGGCAACATTGACATTATCAAGTGAGTGAAATGTAGATGGCAGCACAAAAATTACAGTTTCTGGTTACCTACTTTTTTTAATGTCTCAGTAAGTGTCACCCCAATATACATACATATTTTTTCACCTCATACCTACTTTCTAAATCGCATAAAATGTGACTAATTTTTAGTGTGGCGTTAATTTTTAGGTTAAGTGTGTGGGCCACTCAAATCAGTACAACTGTTTTTTTTTATTTTGTCTGGTTAAAGTTCTGAGGCAGGTCGATTTATATTTTAATTATCTGTTTCTTTTTCTTTTAAATAACAACCTAGTATTTATGACCAGTTAGATAAAGAAGGTTCTAAAGGAGATTTATTCATAGGTCCGGAACCGTTTTGTGGAATCACAAAAGATTGCATAAGAGGGGAAATCGGGAACTGGCTAGATAGGGAACACCAACTCAAATGGAGGTCGACACAAATATTTTACTGAACAAGGTAGACAAGGAACTCTCAACCAGGCTATTGAAACTGAGTAAGAGACATATTTGACGACAGTTACTGGACACTGCACCATGAAGAAACATCCGCACAAAATGGGCAAACTTAGTGAACTTATGTGCAGGAAATGTGAACTCTATGATGAAACACCTACAAACATACTCTGCTACTGCGAGAACTTACATGGACTTAGACGGAAGCACTTTGGAGAGGAAATAATACAACTATTAGGTACAACTACTGAAAATCCCTCCAGTCAAACTAGTGGCCTAAATATATAGAAGACACAAAGCTTCTGGAATGGAAGTAGATAACATGGGAAATGGTACAAATATTCAGTTCAAGTGCCTGTGCTGCTGAGCACAACCCAATCGAATGAATGAATGAACCTAGTAAGTATTTAGAGTAAACTACTACTGTGTATGTGATGACGCCATCACCAATTTTTTTTCAAATAGAACGCCGCATACATTTTTCTAATCTCTAAGTTTCCTTCTTATTTCAGAAATACTGCATACATAGGGTCTTAAGGAATATTTCCAGTGTTACAGGGTGTTGAAAATCATCTTTTTTTAACTTGAGGTCGTTTTTTTGTCCAAACTTTTGAATATTTCACAAAACGGCGTGTGTATCCTCAGTTTTCTTTCCCTGTTCGATGGTAACGAGGAGACATTATTATTCAAGCAATGAAGAAAGTAATTGGTACATTTTGATTCGCCGTGCACTGCTAAAATAATATAGACTGAGGCTAACCTAAAGGCAAAAGAGAGTGAAATGGACTATACTACAATAAATCTCAATGCACTTACGAGATAATATGTCAACGTTAGTTCTAGGAACGTCATTACTAGTCGAGGGAATTAAATAATCTAGATCCTCTTCCATAAATACGGGATTTACTGTTGGATAGATAACATAATTTGTCAACGATAATGATGCACTAATCACTGTTATTAACGGAAAACTACATATCCGTTCAATAACGGAAATACTACATTAACAATTATTTTTAATTGATGTTTAAATTAACCGTTAATAGCAAACTAAGTATGTACCTAAAATATGCGTTTGTTTTAAATGAACTATTTAAATTTCAATCGGATAATATTTAGGGAAGCCGAGTATCTTGTCTTTTATTTTTAACAGAGTACTTGAACGTTTGCTGATAGGTCAAATAAAAATAGATAGATAAGACCGAAAATAGTGTCAGCAAGTATTTGGACATCGATATTGGTGTGGGTAATGATATTTAGATTGTCGTAGGAATGCAAAACGATTATAACAAATAAATAAATAAACATTTTTTCGTGGAGTTATATTCAGACTTTCGAGAGAACAAGAATTTCATTTAAAAAATGTTGAAAAAATACAGGTGGTTTGTTATGGCATGTGCACTGAAATTAGAAAATATTTACATCTTTACTCAATTTGAGAAAAAAAGATAGAAACTTAATTTTACTCAGCACCATTGGGGATACCTGGGAAGGGGGAGGACTGAGGAAGTTTTCTCATAGGAAAGAACCATCATAATTTTATACTGGCAATCAGCTCCTGAATTTATTTCGCTACTAGGTATATTTACCATAAATATTCGAACAAAACTAATTATAAGAAAAACAGTTTTTGATGGCTTTAAAAGCGACCATTTTGAGGGGGAGAATACCAACACGGGATCTAGCGGTAATTGTCAAAAGTAAGTCTAAACACGAACTGATTGTAGAAAACTCTCATCGTCTGTTCTTAATTCTAATGTTTTTAATGATCCTAAGCAGTATTACAATGTTTATCAGTTTAATAATTCAAGAAGGGAAGAAATTCAAACAAAAAACCAATTTAAATTATGACGAAAGTTTTAAGATATACACCATGGAGGCTATAGGGCAAATCCACGTGACGTCATGCCCTGAGGAATCTGACATGGAACATACATCATCTGATGATAAACAAGCGTTCTTTGCTCAACATGTGGTTCTTATAGTCCGAGAGCTAGCCACGTAAAACGCATGTTAAACGGTTCCATCTAGATTTTTTTTTAATCGATGCTCTATGAGCCAAAAAACCCAAAGCCAAATTTCTGCCCACAGGTCGGACTGCAATAGGGTGTGGCGGGGGGGTAAACACGACGTTTTCATTAGGGCGATTGAGCACATGTGGTTCCACTCTGCAAGTTGTTTCTATGTGTAGTCTAGCCCTCCATTAGAACCGGAAAAAAATGGCAGAGCATTTCCGGGCTGCGAAGTGCTCGGCAGAGTGATGTAAACACGACGTTTACATTGTGGCGATTGAGGTCATGTGGTTCCACTCTGCAAATTGTTTCTATGTATAGTCTAGCCCCCCACTAGAAGCCAAAAAAAATGGCAGAGCATTTCCGGGCTGCAAAGTGCTCGGCAGAGTGATGTAAACACGACGTTTACATATCGCTAATTTAGCACATGTGGTTCCACTCTGCAAATTGTTTCTATGTATAGTCTAGCCCTCCACTAGAAGCCAAAAAAAATGGCAGAGCATTTCCGGGTTGCGAAGTGCTCGGCAGGCCTCGTCGGCGGCGGCCGCGGTGATCGAAATTCGATTAGCGATGAAAAAAACAAATCAAGCGGTACCACTCTGCGGGTTTTTTCATCGCATTTTGCACACCCCGTAGACCAATATTTAATTATGGCAGAGTAGTTACTGGGCGGTAAACACCTTGCCAGGTCTCGGCAAAGGCAACCGAGGTGCAAAAGCGGTGCGCACACTTGGGAACGGTGAAAAAAAAAAGAAACGAGAGTTGGTTCCACTCTGCCGTTTTTTTCTTCGCATTGTTTACATCATAAACAATGTATTTGAGCCCCGGCAGACAGTATTCCGTTGATCCGGGCGGCGGCAGACCCGACCGAAGGCGGTCACCCGGCGAGGCGCTACAACTTTCAATACATTTTTTTGCTATAAAAAAAACACGAACGCGCAGTCGCAGTCGCAGTTTATGATGTAAACAATAGGAAGAAAAAAACGGCAGAGTGGAACCAACTCTCGTTTCTTTTTTATAGCGAAAAATTGTATTGAAGGTCGTAGCGCGCCGCCGGGTGACCGCCTTCGGTCGGGTCTGCCGCGGCCCGGATCAACGGAATACTGTCTGCCGGGGCTCAAATACATTGTTTATGAGGTAAACAATAGGAAGAAAAAAACGGCAGAGTGGAACCAACTCTCGTTTCTTTTTTATAGCGAAAAAATGTATTGAAGGTCGTAGCGCGCCGCCGGGTGACCGCCTTCGGTCGGGTCTGCCGCGGCCCGGATCAACGGAAAACTGTCTGCCGGGGCTCAAATACATTGTTTATGAGGTAAACAATGCGAAGAAAAAAACGGCAGAGTGGAACCAACTCTCGTTTCTTTTTTTTTTCACCGAACCCAAGTGTGCGCACCGCTTCTGCACCTCGGCTGCCTTTGCCGAGACCTGGCAAGGTGTTTGCCGCCCAGTAACTACTCTGCCATAATTAAATATTGGTCTACGGGGTGTGCAAAATGCGATGAAAAAACCCGCAGTGTGGTACCGATTGATTTTTTTTTTCATCGCTAATCGAATTTCGATCCCCGCGGCCGCCGCCGTCGAGGCCTGCCGAGCACTTCGCAGCCCGGAAATGCTCTGCCATTTTTTTTGGCTTCTAGTGGAGGGCTAGACTATACATAGAAACAATTTGCAGAGTGGAACCACATGTGCTAAATTAGCTATATGTAAACGTGGTGTTTACATCACTCTGCCGAGCACTTCGCAGCCCGGAAATGCTCTGCCATTTTTTTTGGCTTCTAGTCGAGGGCTAGACTATACATAGGAACAATATGCAGAGTGGAACCACATGACCTCCATCGCCTCAATGTAAACGTCGTGTTTACATCACTCTGCCCAGCACTTCGCAGCCCGGAAATGCTCTGCCATTTTTTTTGGCTTCTAGTGGAGGGCTAGACTATACATAGAAACAATTTTCAGAGTGGACCACATGACCTCAATCGCCACAATGTAAACGTCGTGTTTACATCACTCTGCCGAGCACTTCGCAGCCCGGAAATGCTCTGCCATTTTTTTTTGGTTCTAGTGGAGGGCTAGACTATAAATAGAAACAATTTGCAGAGTGGAACCACATGACCTCAATCGCCACAATGTAAACGTCGTGTTTACATCACTCTGCCGAGCACTTCGCAGCCCGGAAATGCTCTGTCATTTTTTTCCGGTTCTAATGGAGGGCTAGACTACACATATAGAAACAACTTGCAGAGTGGAACCACATGTGCTCAATCGCCCTAATGAAAACGGTGTGTTTACCCCCCCGCCACACCCTATTGCAGTCCGACCTGTGGGCAGAAATTTGGCTTTGGCTTTTTTGGCTCATAGAGCATCGATTAAAAAAAAAATCTAGGTGGAACCGTTTAACATGCGTTTTACGTGGCTAGCTCTCGGACTATTACTAGTTATTAGATTTTGATTTAGTGCTTTTTCCAACGTTGTTTTAATTGCGTAGGTAATTTAAAAGTTATATATGACTGTTTATAATAAAAAGGATCATTGTATCAAAACAAACCAACCAAATTAAAAATCTAAACTCTAACCAAATCATTGTTTTTCCTCAGGGGTATTGTCAACTGTCAGTTGGTGGACATGCCCTATATAAGGAGATCGAACTCCATGTACCTATTTCAATTTTTGGTAATGATAGAGGGCGTCAGTGTCAATACCATACCAAAAACATCTGACTGCAGAGCAATAACCGCTAATCTTGAGCCTTGCATATACTTTCAATTCATGGTATTTTATTGGTTGATATCTCACTTGACAGTATTATAGGTACAGGGAACAGAAGTGAACAATTTTATGAGTAAGAAATCCGTTTTTGTCCCCGGCTTAAAAAATATTGAAAACTGTGATCGTTTGGTGGTGAAATAATTAGTTCGATTCTGTGCTACTGTGTTTATGCTTTTACGTGATGAAAAATACGAATATCTATTGTCATATCTTCTCTTCAGTATTAGTCCAGTAAATAAAGGCACCAACCTGTTTATCTCATTATTGTCGGACTTTTTTTTGCAACTTGTAGGTATTCATGTGTAGATTACTCTCTGAAAATATGTCCTCCGCGGGATTTGCGGAAGGGGCTGGAAAATGGCCCGAAAATTCAGTTTTTGGCCGATATCTCCCGAAATATGCTACTTAGAGAAGTGGGGTTTTGCTAGAAATGAAGTACAGCTCATTACCTACAATAATGGTCCCCATTATTTTTGTCCCTGTATCAATATTTCTTGAGAAAAAACAAACTGCTTACCCCTGATTTATAGATTCCATAACGCAACGTAACGCAAGGATTTCCGTGAGACGAAAAAAGATAAATCATAGGACGACTCCACTACCATTCATAGATTGCCCTTACGCATGACGCTGATCGCGGCTGTAACGCGAGAGATACCCATCCCTGATTTATAGATTCCGTAACGTAACGTAACGCAAGGATTTCCGTGAGACGATAAAAGATAAATCATAGGACGACTCCACTACCATTCATAGATTACTTCGGTCACCGTACCAAAACGCAACTTCAAAAAGATGTAGATGGGTATCTCTCGCGTTACAGCCGCGATCAGCGTCATGCGTAAGGGCAATCTATGAATGGTAGTGGAGTCGTCCTATGATTTATCTTTTATCGTCTCACGGATATCATTGCGTTACGTTACGTTACGGAATCTATAAATCAGGGGTCCATCTTTTTGAAGTTGCGTTGTGGTACGATGACAGAAGTGATCTATGAATGGTAGTGGAGTCGTCCTATGATTTATCTTTTATCGTCTCACGGAAATCCTTGCGTTACGTTACGTTACGGAATCTATCAATCAGGGGTTACATAGACTATTTTGAGGACATATTTTGTCAATTTTTCCGTATGAGTTGGTTCTCCTTATACTTATAGTCTCCATGATATTATACACACTCGGCTGTTCTATAGTTATTACTCTTTCACGATACCTACTTATTCTACTTTCGACACGTATACCGTTAGATAGCGTCACGATCTGCTCTCTTGCAAAATGGTCTCCTTTAAAATCATCAATAGCGATGTTGACTATATTTTGGGAAATTTAACATTATTATTTTAAATATGATCCAAATACTGGTAAACTGATGAGGAGGCGCAATAAAAGATTAATTATAAGCTGTGATTGGTGTTCAATGTCACGTGACATGGGTCCGATTTAATTAGGATCTACAAACTCTTTGAACGATATAGTCTACAAGATGGCGGGGATTAACTTTGCCCAAGTTAAAGCTAACCATACCACAGGAGCAGCGGCGATGATTGAAAGACCAATTATGGATGTGTTTGATTGAAGAATATAGAATATATAAAAGGTTTAGCATGTCTTATTTAAGCTAAAATATAAACCAAGAACGTATATTATACTTAGTAACAACCTCATGCTATTGTGCTAGCACCACAAAGGCTAGTAGATATTGGACTAAGAAAAAAAACTCAACCCCGAAACCGTAAAACAGAGGAAGTCAAGTTTTTAGGGTCTGCCTCTGGATAGTGAACTCCTGTAGAATAACATTCAAAGGAATATGGCAGTGCGGTTTTAACCCAAAGATTTACACAGCCATAGTGACATTAATCAATACCTATGGAGCCATTTCGTGGAGTCAGGATGGCAATGTACACTATAAAAATAAAGTTCCAACTGTTTGTGAAATTCCCAGTTTAAGCTGTACTTATATTTATTGAGCCTCAGTTTAAACTGCAAACCACAAACATTATAAAATTTACAGTTTGGGCAGGAAACTATAAATATAAGATGTTGAATGTTCTTTCTACGCAAACAGTGAAGGAATATGTTTGATAATTTAAGATAAAAAAAAATATTTACTTACCATTCTTCAAAAAAGGAGGATCTTTCAGAACAACGGAAACAGATTTAATCACCATATTTAAAAAGCATTTAATTTTCTCTAATCATTATAAACCAAATTAGCTGGCTACTAAGTGACTATCAACATGAAATTCACGAAGCGATTGTTGTTTTAGTCATTTTTATAGAATGATAGCTTTGCCCCAAACGTGACTGCTATTATAAAAATTGATTAAATAGTTTAGACATTATTCAGAAAATTTATACTTATTTTTTAATTATATTTCAACCATTTTTTTTTGCCAGTAGATATTTTGTTTGTTGTTTTTTTTTGTAAGAAAAATTGTACACATACAGGATGGGTTAAAAGGTAAAAGTATGGAAAAAATATCGAAAGTAAGGTGATGTTTTAAAAGGTAGGTACATTACGAATAGATTAGGATCAGACTGTTAAGATATACATTTTATATGAAAGCAAAATTTAAATCGATTTTATCTTTTTCCAAAGCTAGTTTTGCAGCTGCAGTTTCACCAGCTGCAATGGTAATCAATAATTTTAAAGTCATTCAAGAAAATATTATATCAAAATTAACCCTTATAACCACCGTCGTGTGGTCATACTGACCGCGCGAGATTTTCATTGGTCTGTATTTTCTCCTTTTCGTACAATAGAGATTTCAGCGTCACAGTACCTTCAATCCACCTACCCAATAGTGTGTTTCCAGAAGTAGGAGGCGACAAGTACATTTGTGGTCCAGCTAAGTAAATTTGAATTTCGTTGCCGGTCACTGTGACTACACAACGGCGTTACTGTAACTTTTTGTGCTTTCTCAACATTTAAATTTTATGATGGAGAATCAATCCAGACCATCAAAAAGGGTAAAACATGTTATTATGTCCTTCTAGAATCAAAAGAAAAACTTTTCATTTGCGTTTTGTGTGCCATAAAAGCTATGTTTGCAGTGCATCACGCAACTCTGTAACAATTGCCAATCTAATTTGTAAATTTTAAACCTTTGTGATTTTTGACTTTACATAATTTTTTTTGAAATTTAGAATGTTATAGAGGTTTTTGTATCCTTAAGCTTCAAGACAGTATCTTTAGTTTGTTCAATATTTTTTTTTATTTTTCCAAAAATATTTTTTTTGTGGTTACTGCATAAATTACTGATACATGTACGCATATTTTATTTTGTCAATAAAAAATTATATACAGTAATATATTCTTATTTTTATTTTTTTAACTTGTCAGACATCTATTTAAAGCAGTTCTTTCATGTAAAAAAAGATTATAATGAAAAAGCTTGCCAGTCACAGTAAAAAAACTTACCGGTCACTATGACCGCACGACGGCGACCGTGTTCCAAATATATGACGACGGTGGTTAAGGGTTAACTACACTTACTGTCAAAAAAATCCGAACAACAAAAATTTTACACATTTTCAAAAATGACTATCTCTTGAACGACCCATTTGAATTCGATGATTTTTTTTAGATTGTAGGTCAATTCTTCTGTGGCAATACTGTGGTTTAAATTTTTAAGAAATGTTAATTTTGAAAATATATTGGGTGCATAAATGTGTTGGTACCTATGGTTTTTACCTGAAATTTGAAACAATCTGCAACAGGAAGTATCAATTGAAGTTAAAATGTAGCATCTTTATGAACGTTTTTGTTTTTATTCATAAAATTCTATATGTCCAAGAGAGAACAAAATACTTTCCCTCCATGAAACACCCACCACTCTAGACTCTCTGTTGTTCTATAGGTAGCACTTAAAGAATGGCAATACGGAACATAATTATTTACTTATACTTTATCTGTAGAAGATAAAGGATTATGATCATGTCGAATAGTCAAGCAGTCATTAAAGCAATGAGTCCTTTGTGTAATAAGTTCTAAAATGATATGGAAATACCTAGGAAAAGTCAATGTAAGTAACTGGGCGAGAATAACATCGACACCTTAGTGTGGATTCCAAGACACACTGGAAATAGAAGGAAATGAAATAGCAGATGAACTAGCAAAGAGGGGGACTGAAACACCCTTTTGCGGTATCAGCTCCGATGTAATATTGGAAGAAAGAGGCGATGCCGAAAAAAGAGAAGATCTGATCATTGGAAAGATCTAGTAGGACTTAGACAAACAAAGATTCTGCTGAGTGACTGGAACCCGTTGAGATCAAATGAATGCATTAGTAATGAGTCCTTAGACTAGCAAAGCCAAGACTATCCGAGTACCTATTGGAGTCATATACTTGCGGATTGTATAGCAATTCATAATCATAGGGCACAACACCTAGGAGATAGAAGAAGGACACATACCTAAGCTGAAGCCTATGGATATCCTAAGATTTCTCCAGGAAATATAGGACTAAAGGAACTACTAGTCTCTATAAGACTTTTTTAGGAACTAAGTAGAAGAAAGGGGGCACAATAGATCTTTTTAGGTCTTAGCAGTATACATACATACATACAATCTTTAAAAGCCAGAGGTCGATGTTGATTGTCATGAGATATTAATATATCTCGAGCCATTAGTACATCTAGTTCAATTGGTGACAGAATGAGATCGAGAATAATTAATTTTTTTCAAATTATTCTTGATAATGGTAGCTGCAGTGCTACGGAAACGTTGAAGAAAAATATACAAAAAAGATTGTTTTTATTTCCCAAGAAAATACTGTTTTATGATTCCACTATGTGTGGCTACCTCTTACCAAGTAGGTTTGGCTAATTTATACCTAAGCAATTTTCTTTAATTTTCCCAAATTTTTTTTTTGAGAACGCCATTGAATTCTATGTAAAAAAAATATATACAGGCTGTTTTCAAATGACACTTGCAACGTTTGCATGTAGATACTTCTGGTAAAATTGGACAAAATGATATATATAAGGATTGAGGAGCGAAACATGACATTAAACAATACTTGCTTCCATAGTAACAAATAAACATCTCCAATTATACTTGGCGACTTGAAAGGAATCTACGATGAGGGACGCTCGTAGGGACGTTTCAAGTGCTTTAAATTTGAATTCAAATAATCACATCCTATTCAAACTTAGAAAAAATATTGTGTGAAACACTATTTTTCCACTTCCAACTTTTTATTTTATTAACAAAAGAATTAATGACATTGACAATAAAAAATAAGATAGTTACAAAGGTAAATAATATCCCATTCAAACAAAAATTTTCACTAAGCATGGTTGCCTGAAGTCCCTTGTCTACGATACAATAGTAGAAACGGAGGAGGTACTGATAGCAAGAATCCAGGCAGCTACAGAAAATATTTCCGGCAATCGCCAGTCTTTCCAAGGTATGCGATTTTCAATGAGAAAACGTTGCAGATTGTGTATAAAAGATCCTGTTACATATTCTAACCATTACTAGTTTGGTGGTTATTAAGATAAATTATTGACGATAGTTATTTGTATGCTTAGGCAGCGAAATACCTTTTTAACGTACCGAAAGAACAGTTATCGCCGAGGTCGCTTACGGCCGAGGCAAGATAATCTTGAGGTCGTTAAAAAGTTTCGCGGCCATGGCATACACACTATTTTTCGTGCAATCGTTAAAATTACTAAACTAGATAATTGTAAATAAATATATTATTGCTCTAAAATCAACAGCAGTTTAATTTATTTAACAATGTCACCGTATGCTATGGAAATGGTATGTTTCAATATATACAAAATATTTTGACAGTTCCTTACTTCAACTTCTGGAGTAAATATAAGTAATAATACAAACTGTACAATTAATGTTAATATTCATCCTAAATAATATAAGTACTTATGTATTTGTTGGTATTCAATAAAAAATAATTCTTGTCTTTGTAGTATTTTAGAAATGTCAAATTTGAAAGTGACATTTGGTTTCACAGCCGTTGCTATGGGTAACGGCCGCGAAATTAAATTTCGCGGACTGTGCTGAGAACGCGAAATACTGACTTCGCGTGCGATTGCACGAAAAAGATATCTTTTTTATTTCATTATTAAAAAGTGATCTTTGCAGATTTTATAAAAACATTAAATATTTTAAAAACTATAAATTTTTTGATATGTAAATGTTATACGTTTTTCACGTGAAAACCATTGAGGAATACAAAATAAAATGTAAATAGCTTCAAATGCCATTGGCGTAAAAAATGGGAGGGGAAAGATGACATAATCTTCCAAATGCACACCAGTGGATCAAGAATTAAAACATGTTTTTCCATCAAAATATGCCCTTTTACATTTAAAAACAACCTGCCAAGTGTCAAATCAACATATTCATTCATTTTAAAGTTATCAAATTAAAACATTTAATTTTTCATAACTTCAACACCCTGTATTTCGAAAAGTAAATAGGCTATGGACCCCTCAATCCTTATATCATTTTGTCCAATTTTATGAGAGGTATCTACCTACATGCAAACGTCGTGTCAGATAGCAGAGATAAGGGGCATCCCCAAAAAGCACAGATTTTAAAAATCGCACTATTATATTCAAAACTAAAATAGTTTCAAAAAATCTTTAGACAGCATTAAGTTTTTCACCAATAAAAATAGCAGCGCTTCGCAGCTCTGTCTCACCCAAAATTGGACTAACTGTACAGTAATAAGGGTAGGTATCTCCGGAAATCGAGTTTCTGCAAAAAATGTGAAACTGAAGAAGTGTTGAAACTATTAAACAGCTACTATGTTACTTCAGGCACTAAAAGAAATCATAGAGCTTCTTGAAGAAGTGGCCGTGCAGTCCTATCCTAGTACCAACGGTATACCATTTAATGGCATTCATATCTAGTCTGGTAATGTGTTGTTATCCCATTCCTAATCTACGCTAATGATTCAATACATATTTTTACGTTATGCAATTCAGAATTATCAATTTATATAACTCACGCGTAATAATTTACTACATT
The DNA here is from genome assembly GCA_949126875.1 of Lochmaea capreae. Classification (NCBI taxonomy): domain Eukaryota; kingdom Metazoa; phylum Arthropoda; class Insecta; order Coleoptera; family Chrysomelidae; genus Lochmaea; species Lochmaea capreae. The sequence continues at coordinate 14,520,209 of OX421403.1, forward strand.
TACATTAATATCGTGATATTACGCGACATATTAGATAAAACTATTAAAGCTTAACAGAAAATGACTTGCTATCATAACAAATTACATATATAAGTACGAAAAAATTGTTATTTGCCCCACTTCTTTGAACAGTAGTTCTAGCAGTAAAATAAAATTATGGCCAACCAGAACAATGACTTGAAATTCATAATGGTTTTAAAAAGCTTTGGAGTATTTTTGGGAATAATACCGTGTAAATCAAAGTATTTGACAATACAAATGTTGTTAACTTCGGCGGTAATCCCGCTTTGTGGTTTTCTAATCCGTCCTGTATTAGTAGAAAACTACTATTTACAGCTAAGAATATACTTAATACGAAGTTTATTTAGTCTAGTCAGTATCACCGGCGTTGCTTTGTATGGATTAGCAAGAAAAGATCAATATTGGAAAATTATGATTGCCAAGTTTCACACCATCGATGAAAAAATGGAAAAAATTTATACTCCAAACAATATAATCATTTTAAAATGCTTAGCTTACAGTCTGATTTACGTTTCAACAATAATTTTGGAAATTGTTAGTAACGACAGTATACATTTCGATTGGTTTATACATTTAATTAACATTTATGGATCCATCAAAATATATTACATCGATGTATTAGTTTTGGAAGTAAGTTTAGCTTTGAAAATAAGAATCGTCGAAGCGACGAATTTATTGAAACTATCTTTTATTAAGGAAAATATTTACAAAACCAATACGAACGTTTGTACCATTAAAAAAATTTACCGAGAAATATTTTACGCCGTCGACAATTTTAATGCGTTTTTTGGAAATTTGTTGCTGTTTAGATTGATCTTGAATTTTATGGTGATCCTGCAATCGTTTCAATTTATCCTAGCGATGTTTTATATTGAAATGTCAATGGGGCTCCTTGAAATTTCGCTTATATTATTCTTACTAAGACAAACTGTGAGTATTTTTTTACAGAATAACCTCCTGTTTCATCAACTGTTTTGTTTTTAGTATTTTACGGTCTGCTGTATCTTAGCCTGTGCTAATGTTGAATCCGCTGCGAAAAAGCTATATACACAATGCATAATTTTGCAGTCAGAAGTTCAAGATTTTCGCATGCAAGACCGACTGATCGATCTATCGACTTTGATTACAGGATTGCCTCTTCGTTTTTCGATTTCTGGATTTTTTGTAGTAAACAAAAAACTTATTCCTAGCATAGTTAGTGGCATCACCACTTATTTTATCATTTTAATTCAGTTTAAGGCTCAAGAACAATGTAAAAATTAATAACAGTATTTACTTACACAGTCCCGACGTCATGCGGTTCTCATTATACAGATTGCGAAAAATCTGTACCTACTAACACAATAATCAATAAAAGTAATAATTGTCACGTTGTTTATTAAATGTGTACCTATAAAACACAATAACTACGACATTACAGGTCATGTTTTAACCTTTGTTTGATTTCTTGAATTTCTAACATTAATTTTTCCTCCTGTAATAGGAACAGTCTGTGTTGCTGTTGAGATGCAGCTTTTACTTTTTGAATCTCTGTTTCTACCAATTCAATTTTCTTTTTGTGGTATTCTTCTATAAAACTAGTTTTTTTGTAACTTTCTTGTAAGCTGTGTTGGTTGTCTAGTAGCAGTGTCTTCGATTGCTGAGTTAGTATATCAGGTTGTGGAATTATTTTTTCAGTATGATTTACTGGTATGTCCATGCTTTCACCACTCTAAAAATTTATATTTTACAATCACATAATCAAAGTTCTAGCTTATAAAATACTTGCCTCTGCTTCTTTAAACATTTTTTTTCTCTTTTTCTTCAAGTTTTCATAAAATGTTCTTAGTTGAAGGGCAGTTCTATATTCATCTTTAGTATGGTCATTAAACTTTTGCGTAATTTCCGACCAAGCTTTGTTTTTTAAAAAATTTGTTTTGTGGTCGTTTCGTTTATTTTCAATTATATCATAATACTCTTCCAAAATGGCACAAATTAAATTACATTCATTTGGTGAAAAATTTCTTGTTCTCTTACGATGATAATTTTTCATCTAAAATAAAAATTCTAATATATTTTTGTAATATTCAAGGGTTAGCGCTTGAAATTCTAACCGAATTGAATGATGAATGTTCATAGCTGTCTTTTGTATAAACATCTTCACCTACTTCTTCATATTCTACATTTTCAAAGTCCGAATACTGAATTCCATCTTCTTCAGTAATTAAAATAGTTTCATTTGATTCGTTTTTCAATGAACTTTCCATTTCCATTTTGCAAGTTGTTTATGTTTATATTAGATTGTTTATAAAATATGACATCCACATGACACTGACACATATTACAATCCCTGGTCACTGAAATCAGAATAAATTGTACAACATAGTAGAGTTAAGGTAGTAGTGAGCAAGCGCATTAAATTTTGTAGTGTGGCGTGGTCAGCATTGCACATTACACCATTTACACCATAGCTTCCGCTCAATCAGAGATCAAGGATGTTAGATGATCTAACTTCCTTGACCAGAGATAACGTTAGGGCACGTCCACGTGACGTCACGCATTGAGGAATCTGATGATAAACAAGCTTACTTTTCATAGCACGTGGTTCTTAATATTGTTGATTTGATTTAGTGCTTTTTTCGACTTTTATTGCTTAGGTATTTTAAAAGTTATTATGACTGTTTATAATGAAAAGGATGGGAAGTATCAAGGCCCCACGGACCTTCGGGAAGTATCTAAGACTAAGAGCTATAGCCACAGAAGTATTTACATATATCTGTGGTAGAGCGTAGATTATCTGTGCATAACCCTACAAACAATTTATTTATGATCAGTGCAAAGTGAATCTCGGTCGGCAGACCCCAAAAGAACAAACCTTTGTCATTTTATTTGTTTACTTTTTATTACCACACAGCTTGCCGATACACTATAGAGCATACATCTATCCTCAAAGAGAAAGAACAAAGGCAGGCAAAAATAACGCCGACATAATGCCGGGCACAATTTTAGAAAATTTGAGTGGTAAAAAACTGAGTGTTTTAATCATAGTTCTTTTGGTATGTCAATTGGCGTGTTTTTTACTGGGTTTAATAGCTCCGAGCCCTGCTAAAACTCAAACAATCTTAGCGACAGTGTGTAAGGATGATAATCCTAAATCAACAGATATACACCGGTGGATCACAAGGAATCATTTTAAACCTATTGAATTGTCTGATGGAAAATCTACGTCTGGCTTGGATGCCAATAACTTGGTAAGTACACAATAAAATAATAAAATTTGACTAGACAAGAGTAAATTGTATGTGCGTGCGGAGTTTTTCATGATCTTATTATAAAAACATAATTTTACAATAACTGATGGTGATATTGGTGGAATTAATCTGATGTGCTAGTCCGAAAAAATGTCCAGTTGTAGAAATCTTTAGCCCATATCTAATTCAAAGCAATGTCTAAAATATCATCTTTACCAATTTTTATTAATGGATTATTTTTTTGCAGGTATTTGTTATGGAAATGCCATCGCTGAATTTGGATTACTCTCGATGGCAACAGAACTTAGTAGGAATCCTCCAAATCGACGTTATTTATCAAAACGATCAAAGAATTCCAAACCCATTAATAGAACTAACCCTAGACTCCCGTTTGGCCTACAGTGACAAAACCCCAGAAGGCGGAAGAACTCCCTGGAAATATTATTCGCATGCAGAAGAAAAAAGATACATGAACTGTGTATTTGAGGATGACCCAATTGAAGAAAAACATGGCTATCCCTATAATTGTACCATGGTACCTTTATTTGAATTAGGATCTCTATACCATGATTACTATTTACTCAACTTGCGTTTACCTTACAATTATACGACCAAAACAAATACCGGTTTAGGTAAAGTCGAAGATGTATTCCTTCATACTATTTACATGAATGGTGGTTTTACTAAAATATGGGTAAGTTTGAAGACATTTTTCTTTCCTATTCTTGTAGCTATAATGACCTGGTTCTGGCATAGAGTTCATAAGTTAAATCGTACTCCAGTATTGTTGGAATACATGCTTATTTCTTTGGGAGGTACTCTAACTTTTTTGAATCTTCCCTTAGAATATCTCAGTTTGATTTTCGAAATGCCTTATATGCTTCTTTTGAGCGATATTAGACAAGGTGTTTTTTATGCAGCCCTACTGTCTTTTTGGTTAGTATTTGCTGGAGAACACATGTTAATTCAAGAAAACAGCGAAAGGAATTCCATAAAAAGATACTGGAAACACTTGAGTACTATCATTGTAGGATGCATGTGTTTGTTAATTTTCGATTTGTGCGAACGAGGTACGCAATTGATAAATCCTTTTTATTCCATTTGGGTAACGCCGATCGGTACGAATCTAGCTCTAGCTTTTATTATTTTAGCTGGAATATCTGCCGGATTATACTTCATTTTTCTTTGTTACATGGTGTGGAAGGTTTTTAAAAATATAAGCATTAAAAAATCGGTTCTTCCCAGTATGTCTCAAGCTAGGAGATTACATTACGAAGGCATCATTTACAGGTTCAATTTCTTAATGTTGGCTACTTTAATTTGCGCTGCTGTTACTATAGTATCGTTTATACTCTCTCAAGTCGATGAGGGTCAAAGCAAATGGGACGAAACTATGGATTTGGAATTATCTTCTGTATTACATACTGGCGTGTACGGTATGTGGAACATATACATATGTGCTATGTTGATTTTGTATGCACCCAGTCATAAACAATGGCCGTCTGATCCGATTTGTACGGAAGGCGAAGAAGTCGAATTCAATCGTTTGCCGGTCGAATCTGGTTCGAATGAAATATCGGCTTTAACTAGTTTCTCGGCTAAAGCTAATATGGACTAATTTTTAGTCGACAATTCAGTATTAATTGTAATTCAAAGGATCTGATAACTTTAGTTGCTGATAATCAGCCCTATGTTGTAACTTGATTGTAACCCAGGTAGACTTAAGGCACAGAATAACCCACCGTCAAAGAAATGACACCTTCGATCTTAATGAAAACATTCTCCACTATTAGGGCCCTGTACTGATACTTTATTGTTTATGGGTGTTATGTGAAAAGTAGACAACTCACACCACTTGCAACACCTATTAATGTTGCATAAGTAAATGTAAATTAAATTTGCCATTTTGATTGTAATCTCTAAATTATTACCACATGATTATCACTCTACTCTTTTATTTTGCAATAATGGGCTCAAAGGTTTAAACTTAAGTGTGCCTAAAGTCAACACCTGAGCTGTCTGAATGCTTCGGAAGATTCATATCAGGACTATTAGGTGGCAACTGTAATGAAGGGATATTTACATCATTTAGGTAACCAACCACATGAGAGCAAGCATTGTCCTGCATAAAGGCAAGTTGTCTACTTTAGGGAGAGGTAATCGAACTATCAAAATACTTTTCAATCTAGAATTTTAATGCTAAATCTAGTTTTTTCGGGAAACAGATCTTGTTTCCAATCATTTTTGCTCCAATTCTGATGTAGTATTGCAAAATTTAATCTTTGAATTTTGTGTTTTCTGTAACAAAGGATTTTTTGGCCGGTTTTCTGCTGCTCAGTACGTCGTCATGTAAACGTCTTCAAACCGTTTGCTCTGGTACATTATGTCGTTCAAACTTGTTACTGATGCTGGAATAATGTCTTCCTACGAAACCAAATCACATTCATATCCTTCATACAGGAGAGCCAATGCTCGCATTGACATGTTTCTTTGGCAGTTCATTTTTTTTACTTGATTTTCTCACAAATGAATTTCCCAACACTCGTGATAAACAGAAGCACAATCAAGCTTGCTTTTACAGCACTTTTAAATACATCTTCAACTCAGTGTTTGTCTAAAACGAGGTTTACTATCAAAATAAGGTTTATGTGATACTATAGGAAGCTAAAATAACACCGGTCTACTTGTCATACAATAAGTTTCAATAAATGAAAAGTTTAAGTGGTTTGTTTGTCCAGTGTGTCGTTATTCTCTCTAACATTAATCATTAACAATTTTTATTTAATGATTTTTTTTAAATTTATTTATGTTGTTTCATTACCAATCTACATATTTACCATAATATATTTATATAATAATTATTACTTTGTGGCAAATTTTGATCAAAAATTAATAAAAGTGTTTAAAAGTAAATGTTTACCAGTAAAATAAAAATATATTTAAATCGAACTTTCAACAAGAAATTAGATCTTCATGTTTAAATGAACAACAATTTGTTGAAATTAACTTATCCCACATTGTTTTGTCAATTTTGATGATCTGAATATGTGTCACATTGTAGGTTTTATTGTAAAATATATAGAGGAACTTGCTAGTGATTTTAATTTAATAAACATTAACTTTTATATAAAAACTTAGCAAATATATTAGACAGCTACTTGTACTAAAAAATGTATTTTAGTTTTGTTGTTGTCTTAAAAATGGACAGTATACAGGGTGGACCGGATTTAATTGACGTATACAGAGATCTCGTGAACCACAATAGATATATATATATAGGCCGACACTCCTGTTGTCGGAGTATAGGCCGCTCATTTTGAGCTCTTTTGATCCTTATTGTACGGTGGATCAGTCCGTGTATTATCTTCTGCTTACTACAGCATGCGGTGTGAGTTCGCCATCTTTGTAATCGTCTTCCATTCCTTCCTATCCTCTGTTTTTCTACCCCAGTCACGGATTCCCATTTTCTTTAGGTCATCAATCACTTGATCTTCCCATCTGAGTTTGGGACGTCCCCTGGGTCTCTGGATTGCAGGCTTCCAGTCAGCGATTTTCCTTATTGGATCGTCCTTATTCCTTCTTCGAAGGTGCCCATACCATCTTAGTCGTTGTGCCTTTATATGTCTGACTATATCTTCACCATTCATGTATTGATCTATTTCGTAGTTATATAGCCTTCTGTACCCTTCATTCGGAATATGTTTTGGGCCTATTAACCTCCTCATGATTTTCCTCTCTAGAACTCTGAGATTTCCTTCGTCTTTATCAGTTAGTCTCATATTTTCTCCGGCATATGTTATTACTGGTCGAATTGCAGCTTTATAAATTTTGATCTTGGTTTTTCTACTGATGCATTTGTCCCTTAGTAGTTTCTGATACTTCCAATACACTTTGTTTCCGGCGATTATTCTTGCGTTGATCTCTGCACTTCTGTTGTTCTTCTCATCAATTATTATTCCCAGGTATCTAAATTGACTTACTCTTTCAAAAGTGTAATCTCCCATATTTATAGTGGCTGCGTTGTCCGTCTTCCTCGAGATTTGCATATATTTTGTCTTCTCTTGGTTGACTACCAGCCCTCTCTTTGCTGCCTCTTTTATTAAGTTATTGAATGTATTCACTAGGTTTTCTTTGTCTCTGGTAACCAAAGCTACGTCATCGGCATATCCTATTATTTGTGTGGAGCTGTGGCTGATCATTCCTTTTATGCCTATTGCTTTAATCACCCCATCTAGTGTTATGTTAAAAAGGGTTGTAGACAAACTATCTCCTTGTCTTACACCTACTTCGATGTTAATATCTCCTGTATTCCCATCTCTGGTTATCACCTTTGCAATCGCATCCTTCATTCTCATTTTCACTAGTCTTATTAGTTTTTCTGAAATTCCTATGTTCCTCATATCAGATATTAGCCACTCTCTGTTGACTGAGTCAAACGCTTGCTGAAAGTCAATGAATAGATACAATATTGATTAAATGGAGAAAAAGTTTGGTATATTAATGGGACATTAGATGGTTCAAAAAAATTTAAAATATCTCCACTACTTCCGGAGATATTTAACAAAATCCGAAAATGGTCCTTTTCGCTTTTTAAATTTGCCGTCGTTATTAAAATGATTCTCAACTTTTTTTAATAAACGAGGTTTTCTACAAATTACCATACCAAAAATTTCATTACGACGTTTCGTCTTTAAAGCGTCACCATTATCTTCATTTTTTTAAATACGGACCTGGATTTTTTATTGCTATATTTTTTACGTTTTGTATAGATACATACAATGACATAGCATATTTGACGATTCTACCACGTTTCGTCTTTCAAAAATCATCAACTTTTTTAAGACGAGTCTTCTTTACTAAAGTCAAATCAATAATTTTAAATATTGGGCATTAAATAAGAATTTTGAAAGAGAATGATTAAATTCAACAATTTATTTTGAAACAATGACAATGAATAAATAATTATGGTTTTACAAATGACACTCTAAGGTAATAATAAGTTAAAAATAAATTTAAAAATTCAATAAAAAATCAGTTATAAAAGTTGTTCAAACTGACGTCCGTTCTGTGCAATACATAATTCGATCCTCCTTGGCATATGAGACGCATATCTACTATATTATTCGGCATATTTTTGCTGGAAACTTCGTTTTTTATGAAGCCCCATACAAAATAATCTATGGAGTTGTGACATGGGGATCGAGGGGGCCATCTTGTCGGCCCGTTGGTACCAATTCAATTATCTTCAAAATACTCATATACTGTACAACTCTTCTCAAATTTTCAGAAGTTAGGTACTACTACAAAGTTATAAAACGATTTTATTTAGTTCGGCACGTAACACCTAGTTCTTGTTAACCGATTTTCATACATTTCCCGTTAACCAATTTAACAGATTTTTGGACACATGTTTAGTGCATTCATTTTCTTTCTTTCTTATTTAATGCCCAATATTCAAAATTATTAATTTTACTTAAAAAAGATGATGATTTTTGAAAGACGAAACGTGGTAGAATCGTCAAGTATGCTATATCATTGTATGTATCTATACAAAACGTAAAAAATATTGCAATAAAAAATCCAGGTCCGTATTTAAAAAAAGTGAAGTTGATGGTGACCCTGTAAAGACGAAACGTCGTAATGAAGTTTTTGGTATGGTAATTTATAGAAAACCTCGTTTATTGAAAAAAGTTGGAAATACTTTTTTTGATATCTTTCATAATAACGACGGCAAATTTAAAAAACGAAAAGGACCATTTTCGGATTTTGTCAAATATCTCGGCAACTAGTCGGGATATTTTAAATTTTTTTGAACCATCTAATTTCCCATGAATATACCAAACTTTTTCTCCATTTAATAGATATTGTATCTATTGCGGTTTACGAGATCTCTGTATACGTCAATTAAATCCGGTCCACCCAGTATTGTTACTTTTTAGTACTTAACTTTATTTGACAAGATAATATGTAGTTTCAAGTGTGAAGTATATTTTAAATAAGTGTATTATATTTTTGTATTTTTTTTATAACAAATGATTTTTTTTGACTACAATAAAATGATTGAGTAATTAATAAGTCTTATGCTTTCCAATCTATCTAAAACTAATTAAGGACCATCTCTTTTTAACCATATTTCACCGAACAGTGCAGTGAGTATTGAATTAAGTGCGATTTGTGAGAATTATGGATCTTGATTTTGTCATTTTATATAATGTGAATAAAGATATTTGGGATTTATACCCTACCAGTAAGTATTTTAAATGATAATGCTCAAATCAATTAAATAATAATAATAGTGACATTGAATTTAAATCAAAATACAGATTCAGAAAGATATTTTATGCTCAACTATGAAGTATCAGAGGGGTATCTGTTCCTATATTAATTGGTGTATTAATTGTTAACATTGAGGTTTTATGCAAGTGGTAGTTTTCAAGTAAGCTATTAGAGAGTTATTGAAACGTCTTTTGGGATTTCCTTTATTAAAAGATTCCTCTATTTTGACATATACGCATGCGCATTTCCTAAGTTTGTCTTTAAGGTTTTTATGTAAATAAAGGATATCCTATATTTAAATTAAATACAGGAAAGGAAAATTTTAGTTAAAGCTTTTTAATTTTGACATAAGTTTGACATACTTTTGTCAATATGTGACAGAAAATAATTGTTTTGTCCAGCGAAATATTTTAAATTGCACAATTTTTCGTTGGATTTGCTATATTTTTTATATAATTTTGAAACTATCATCAAAACCGTTGAAAACCCGTCTTCGTTTCACCTATTATGCTAAAGGTACGTTTTCCTCCACATTCGCAGCGAATTTGGGTAGCAGCTACTCAGTACCTACGCGTAGGAAAACACTCCCGTTTAAATACATGAATAGGTGTCTTGACGAATAAGTCGCTACTTTTTCGCGGCTACTAGCGACTGGCGAATGTGGAGGAAAACGTACCTTAAGAGAAGTGGTTCCCCAGAATCCATTTAAAAATGGCAAACATACATGGGATGATGTCAAACATAGTATGTTTGTGCTCACTAAAAAATATTTTACAGTCAAAAGTATTTGCCAATACAAAATAAACATCTCTATCTCTTCAGCATTCACTCCCACTAAAATTGCTATTCATAATTGTTCTTCCATAATATAAATTAATATTACAATAAATAGATCCACATAAATAAGCAGCATAAAATATAAATGTCATAATAAAATAAAGTTTTTGGTCTTGTATTTGTTACTTTCAATAACTCTATCAAAAGTCACATTAAAGGATACTTTAATAAAGGAACTTTTAATAAAAGCAGCCTTTAGTACAGATCTTCAATAACTCTCTATTACCTATGTATGTATATTTTATATTTTTCACAATAACTAATATCATTTATTTGCCGATAGTTTGTGGAGCCCTAAGGGGGTTAAATCAGTCCGCTATTATCTCTGTATTAAAGAGAATTACCCTACGGACTGCAACACAGATTCGCAATTATATTATTTGTCGAGAATGAAGAAAATTCATGCTTTTTTTTCTTCTAAATATTGTAGGTATCTGCTTTTTTATTTTCAATTATAGAATATCTCCCAAGAATATGCAGTAACAATTCCTTATCCCCAGATGTATGAAAATAATCTTGTCACATTGGCGGTATTTTTAGACTTACAGAGGGCGTTTGAAACTATTAATAGGGGTAGATTATTAATGCAATTAAGAGCTATTGGTTTGGGAGGTTGTGCACTTGACTGGTTGGGACATTATTTGGAAAACAGGAAACAGATGGTTAAGGTAAGTAATTGTATCTCAGATACCATAGAGAATAATATGGGGGTGCCACAGGGTAGTGTTCTGGGTCCGCTACTGTTTTTAATTTATATCAATGGCATTGCTAGTGTAGTCAAAAGATGCTCAATACATTTATTTGCGGATGATACCCTGGTCTATTTTACCCATGAAAACATTGAGACTTGTTTTAAAGAAATAAATAGCTCTATAAATAAAATAAATGATTATTGTAACGGAAATAAATTACGAAAAGACAAAATGGATGTTAATTGGGGGTAGTAGAAATTTAAAAAAAATTAAATATAGCAGCACAGAGTGTTTCTGTTGACGGAATAAAGCTTCAGAGAGTTGAAAAAATTAAATATCTTGGGGTGATGGTTGATACAAATTTACAATTTAAGGAACATGCTAATAACGTCATCAAAAATATTTCATTCAAAATTAATTACTTGAGACACTGTTCTCCACATCTCAGCAAATGGGCTAAAATAGTTATTAACAATACTCTTGTATTGCCTCATTTTAATTATTGTGCGACTATTTTGTATTTGCTCAACCAAAATGAGTTGCAGCGATTGCAAAGGTTGCAGAATGGAGGTATGAGGATAATAATGAACAGTTCGCGATTGGAACCAATCAACTTCATGTTAAATGTGCTTCAGTGGTTGTCTGTTAAAAAATATTTGCTCTTTTATTCTGTGCTATTTGTATTTAAGATTAAATTAGGAATCTCCCCAGAATATTTACAAAATATTTTAAGTTATAACCAGGATGTTCATGAACACATTACTTGAAATAAGCAAAATTTTAGAGTTCATAGGGTCACGAAAAAATGTACACAAAATTCAGTTTTTTTTAAAGGTGTACAGGCTTTTAATAATTTGCCTGAAGATATTAAATGCTCTACAAGCATAATAATATTTAAGAGAAAACTGAGTGATTACTTGCCGATAGTTGATGTTTTTTTGTGTTATGTTTTGTAAAATTGACTTTGTTATATCATTTTAAATGTATTTTGAATATATACTTATGTATTTTTTATATTAAATGTGAATTTATTATCATGTAAATTTCTATGTAAAATTAGTTATTTTTTGACTAAATAATTGATTTACCTATATATTTTACCATAATTTTAATTGCATATGTATTTATATTTTGTCGTGGCTAGTTAGAGAGTAGTTGAATAGAAAATAGTATTTAAAATCAATTTAAATTAAATAACATTGAAAATAAACAACTCACCTTAATTGAATATTGAAATAGGATATAACTAGGTATACTTAATAAACCGTCACCACTAAACTTGTGCTGCAATTCTGTGTAAAAATCTTAGCGATCGTAACGATCTATATGACTCATAATATCAGAACAGATACAAGTTTGGTATATACTTACAGGTTTTAAGGTTTAACGATTTTACTATTTGCGTACACAGAATTGCAGCATTGATCTTTTATCTGTTAGGATTGAAGTAGTAAGACCAGAATACCAAATACCTACTAAAACAATAATGGAGAATACACCATAAAAAGAAATAATCAGACAAAGGTTGCTTATAATAGTTTTAAAAGACTATATCTTTAAATAGTACAAATGTTTGCTTACTTTAGCATGTACTGCAATAAACATTTATATTTTACTATTACTACATTGCAATGAATTAAGATATTTATGTTATAATGCCATAAAGTGCTGTTGAGCACAACCCAATCGAATGAATGAACGAACCATAAAGTAATAGATTCATTTCATTATCCAAGTTTTAATGTTAAAATTTCAATAAAAGCATAACACACCATAATAAATAGAATTCATCAAGTGTAAACTAATGTGCATATTACAAGAATATCCCATTCGATGATGCACCAGAGGGAAAAGGAAAGAGATCAACTATGCAAAGCAAAACAATGGACTGTCCTTTCACTAACAAGTTGCCAGAAAAAATCTGAGATTTATAACCAGCGATGACTATGCATATGGCTGTCAGTTGCTTAAGGATTGTTTGCAGTTCCAAACTCCTTCAATGAAGAGGAGTAGAGGAACTATTAGTCACTGAGACTTTCTTTAGGAACTTAGTATAAAAAAGGGAAACAATAGATTTTTTTAGTCACAGTGAATGTTCACCCCAAAAATCAAACAAATAACAGTTCTATTGGAAAAGAAAACGAAAGTTGTTTAAATGTAATTTTATTAAAAGAGTACCAGAAGTGTGTATTATTCAATTGTAATATCAAAGAAAAAAAAACAATTGGCATTTTTTACAATTCAAAAAATCCATACTAAATGTAAAAATTAAAAATAATTGTTTACCAATACCTATACTTAATAGTTTTACTTTAACATCTTATAAAATATTTTATTTGATGACCGATATAGCTGAAACTGAATTTTTGTATTTGTGTTCAACCTCGATTATACTAAACTGAGGTGATGACTACTCTTCAAAACCTTTTGGGACTCTCATAAATAATTTTATATACAAAAGTACTTAAGTACTTCCTCTGGAGATAATATGGTAGAAAAAATATCCAAACAGATGAAAAGCATTCATTCTGAAGTGCATAATCATGTCATTTTCAGTTAATTTGGGAGAAATATAAATATTGTCACATGATCTATTAAAAATCAGTTTTTTAATATTTCAGAAAGTTTATAGTTGTTAGAATAAATAGAGTACTGATGAAATCAAACCAGAAGCAATATAAAAAAAAAATTAAACTAGATTTTAAAATGTACTTACTGAATATTAAAATAGTGTATACCCTAACTAATATTTGAAAATTTTGATGGTTGTACTAATGATGTTTTCCTAACTGGCACAGTTTCTGGGGTAGGAATAGCATCACCTGTTGATGCAAAAGGAATAGGACCAGGTAGTTGTAGCCCAGTTTTATTAGAAACATTTCCGAATTTTTGTTTGGCCATTTGATAATCACCAGAGTCAAAAAATTTTTGCCCTTTGGATAGGCGTTTTTGTAGAAAGGCTGTATGGCCACTGGCTTTTAATCCTGGACCACCACTGTTTGAGGAAATATTATATTTGGCTTTTAGTTTCGCTTCTTCTTGTTTTTCCAATTCTTGTGGGGTTAAATGAGCAGGTTCAGCTGCAGGTTGTTCTTGATCACTCATTTTGTGTAAATTTTACTAAAATATGAAATGCTGTGTTAATGATCTAGAAGTGAATAAATAAAAAGTATTTCAAAAAACGTTGTCCCAATAAATTAATGAAAAAGAATAATGAATACACCACAAGGAACATACAGAAGATATTTGGAAATAATACTTACTACAATGTGTTCAAGCTGGCTTGAAAGTAACTTCAAAACACGCAAAACCTATAGAATACTTCCAAAATATTTTAAATTAGTAACTATTACAGGAATAAACTTAATAAAGTCATAAAGAAACGGTTGACAATTGTTTACAGAAAATAGTCAAAATTTAAAACCATAGACAAAGAGTAAAAAGCTATTGTCACTTGTCATTACACAAAAAAGTTCGATGGAATTTTCTCTTTCTATTCTTTCTATTCTATTCTACCTAGGATGGGTACTTACGAATTTTTCAATTTTTTGCATACACATCTCCTTTTTGTTGTCATCTTTATTCAATTTTTTTTAAGAACCACGTGTTGTGCAAAGAACGCTTGCTTATCACCATAGATAACATCTTATCATCAGATTCCTCAAGGCTTGACGTCACGTGGACTTGCCCTATATACAACCGGTGTTGCTAAAAAGAGCATCTAGTTAACACATTTTGTCATGAGTACACCGAATTAAGACGAAAACAAACTTCATATAATTATTTTTGTGATCGTGATAACTGATAATTATCATTCTAAATTCTAGAATTATGTGGTCTGGTACATTTTACCAAAGTTTGTAATTTTCTAGTGGTTATAAAAGTGAGATATTTTTCAAAAATGTTCGAAAAAATAGAAATATTTGACGCCGATAATAAGCTTGTAGATGTTATTTCGGAAGAATTGGATAAAAAATGCCGTAGCTGCATTAAAAACGATGGAGTTATAAATTTGCTCACAGCTAAACACAAGGAAGTTTCGTTAAATGAAATGTTTGTTATGTTTTCATTGCCTGCAGTAAGTATTTGGCAATATCTTGTTTCTAATGTTCGTCAAAATAACGAGCTCTTCAAAATACCCGTTCAATTATAAGATGCAACAAGGAACAGCCTATTGTGATAAATAAAAACATTGCTGGTTTTGAGTATGTGTTAAGCAAATTCTAATTATTGTATACAATTTTAGTTATAACAAAAACCGTTATATTGACCTTTAAATCTTTATCTGGAATTAATGCTTTTGAGACCTTTATGGGAAAAGTAGTGAATTAATAGATTACAGATGTTAACTACAGGGTAATAAGAGATATAATGCCTGCATTTGCATTCAAATATAAATGTTTAATCTATCCAACCTAATCGCAATTTTTTATTGCTGAAAACAATGCAGTACGAGAGATGAACTCTGGTCACATAGAAATTGATAATCAACAATATGTAAGAAAAGTATATTTCATAGAGATACAAGTCATATACCAATGATGGATGAATGGATAGTGTATCACTTATAGACATAAAGAATTTTAAATACATTAAAAGTAAATGTAAATATAAAAAAACCCCAAAAAAGTGCAAGTACATGAAAATAAACAAGAAAGTTATTCACAACACAAGTAAACATATGTGTGAGAAACTCATTTATACTATAAAAGTTGGCTGTAATAGAATCTTGTGTATTGGTTTAATAGAAGAACATAACATGTGGAAGATATTACAAGAATGAGAATTAATTTTAAACTAAAAAGTTTAAGGGGATAGCTATATATTAATACAATTATAGCTGTTGATACATAAAAGTACATCAAGCTAAGACCCTTTTCAGATGTAAATTTTGAATCTCAGACAAGCGAATCTTGCATTTAGCAAATATATGCTTTCTAAAAATGGGATATTTCTCAATCATATTTTTGTGATTGCAATAAAAATCAACAAAGTGTGATGGAAGTGAGGGGGGCAACAATGTATTTTACTGCAAAGGCACTCCAACTATTTCAGCAGAAAATGTAATTCAGGTGCTGGCAAAAATTTTCATTTGTTTGCAATTCTCGCATACTGGTATCTGAGATTCAGAATCTATGTCTGAAAGGGCCCAGTCTAAAACTTGAGAATATCTACCTCTCTTTAACACATTATAGCATTTATTGAATTTTTTGGTTTAAATTAAAATTCTGGAAAATGTTTCTTACAAAGTCTGTCAATAGACAATGGCTTTGTTTAGCTTGCTTTTGTAAAATTGTACACATCAAAATAAGTATTATGATTATAATTATTTTTTGTTTTTAGATAAATGTTTCTGATCGATTACCTCAAAAAATTTGTGGATTTTGTGCAAAGACACTGATAGAATTTTATTCTTTCAAATTACAAATAGAGCAGGTACAATTGATGCTGCAAATAGCTGCTGGGCGGCAATCCCTTCCGATTCTTCCAAAAGTGAACAATGGATTGACCAAAGTAAATGGTGTTCACCCTATCCATAATAAAAATAATGACAGTATCATTCAATCTAACAGAACCTCTTCAGAAAATACATTTTCCACACAAGTCTACACCTGTTCAGACTGTCAATTACCATTTAAAAATTATGAAGAGTATGTAAGTCATCGAATAAAAGTATTGGAAAAACAAAATAAAGAAAAAGAAACCAAAAGTGATCAAAATACTGTCAAAGAAGATATATCTGACATTGAATTAGTTACAATTGAAATAGAAGATGATAAGGTTAAGAGTGAAGATCACAGCTACTCCAAAACACCAGATGACAAACCTAAATCCAAAAATACTACTAATTTAAAATCCAAATGTGTTGTTTGTGATCTTGAATTTGAAACCATAGATGAATACCTTGCGCACAAACGAGAAAACTTCAGAAGACACACAATACTGTGTAACTTATGCAACAAAAGAATATCATCGCATAAAATGGAACAACATAAATTACTCCACGCCCAAACTAAATGTCGATTGTCCGAGATGTTGATTGACCCCGAAACTGGCGAACTTTGCTGCAGCGTTTGCAAAACTACATTCGATTCTCGCTTAAGATATTTACTACATAAAAGATGCAAAAGTAAACAGCTAAAAGTCGAGAAATTGCCACGAATCAAATCGTCAATAAAGAAGAGAACACCGTCGGTGGTAAAGAAACACCCTTGTCCAATTTGCGAAGTACCATATGCCTCGTCAATATTAAAAGATCATATAAATACTCACACGCAGGCGCAACCTTATATGTGTGAAATTTGCGGTAAAAAGTTCAGATTCAAATCGAACTTTCGTTCACATAAGCACATTTCTGCTTTATGCGATGTGTGCGGTGCCATTTTGAGCTCGACCAACGGTTTAAGAAAACATATGAAGATGAAACATTCCAACATGACTTATTCTTGCGATAAGTGCAAAAAGATATTCCAAAACAAGGTACATTTGAATGCTCACCTGAAACGACACACGGGCGAAAGGCCTTATTTATGTACAACGTGCGGTAAGACATTCGCCCAATTAACTCATTTGAGGACGCATATGAAAGCGTTACATAGTGGAGAAACGTCTTTTTATTGTTCGAAATGTAATAAAAGATTCGAGAAGGGCCAAGACCACCAGTGCAACGGACAGTTCGATTTGTACAAAAAATGCCGCATTTGCTACGGTTTCGTCGTGGACTTGGAGAAGCATTCGTCGCTGCACAACGAGGGCTACGACTACATATGTGGTTTTTGTAATAACATATTCCCCGATAAGTCTCAATTGAAATCTCACAAAAGCTCTCGAGTTTGTAGACATAAACCCGAATACACTTGCAATGTGTGTTCTAAACTGTTCCATTCAAAATCTCTGCTTAAAATCCACATGCGGTCTCACACCGGCGAAAGGCCATATAAGTGTGAAGAATGCGGGAAGCGTTTTCTTCAGTTCGCTCATCTTCATTATCATTTGAAATTACATACTGGAGAAAAGCAATACGAATGTACTCATTGTGGGAAAAGATTCGCCTTGAACGGAAATCTCACTCAACACCTTAGAATGCATACGGGAGAAAGACCGCACATGTGCGATTATTGTTGGAAAGGATTTCCAACTTCGTCCTCATTGAAAAAACATCGGTCGATTCACTTAAAATTTAATTCATAGGAAGGGATTGGTGAGTTTTTTTAGACATCTCTTGAACTACACCAATCAATTCACTCTATTAAGCGATTTACTTCCCAACTATTTAGTTCACGTTGACTATCTGAACGAAGACAAACAATCTTCCGATCTGCTCGGCCAATAAAAACAGATTTAATGAATAGCTTGATTTGTACAGAGGTAATAATTAATTAACTCATCCATATCTCAAATATGTTTTTTTCGAATCCAAACAAAAGGGTTCAATAAAACTCCAAAGTCCAAACCACAATAATTTAATTTGTCTACTAAAAGGACAATCAATCTGCTACTAGTTTCGGTACACTAATTACCATCATCAGGCTTTATGAAACATATGCAACTGGAAAAATCGTAGGTTGCTGTCACCAAAATTTATCCTTATATGATACTAAAGTAAGATTATTGAATGAAAACACTAATCAAATGTGGTATGGAAAGATAAAGAAAAGAAAAAATGTGGAGAAAGACAATATGAAGTAGGTATAGAAGTTTTCTCATGAGAAAATATATAAAAATATATATCTAAATGGAAAAATACTACATTAAGTATTTTAGGTTAAATCTAAGGGGATGGTTTCTTTTTTTATAAAACAGAACAAACAACTTGCTTTCTAGTTGATGCCTGATGATGGTAATTAATGTACCGAAACTAGTAGCAGATTGATTGTCCTTTTAGTGGACAAATTAAATTATTGTGGTTTGGACTTTGAGTTTTATTGAACCCTCTTGTTTGGTTGATAATTGATTACTCATTATCAGATTCTGAAAGATTCTTGTTTGTATGTTTTTTGGGATGAATATTCACTGTGGGTCTACTGTGCCACCTTCTTCCACTCAGTACCTGAGGAAATTGTCAGATGCTTTTTAATTTTATGAATACTGCCCTTTGGTACTTTTACTTCGATAATTAACGAATGATATGCTCTCTCCAAATTTCTTTGCCATTCTGTTTTTTCGAAGCTCGCAATGCTAAAATGGCGACTATAAACATGTTTTTGACATATTTTTTCCGATCTATTTTATGATAAAAATAGTTGAGTAAAACATTAAACCAAAAGAAATTTCCCATAATTTATGTACAGCAAGCGCCAAACGTGATGGCGAGCGATCGCGCAGGTATAGACTCTTCCAACTAAATTACTATTGGATTACGATAAGCCCCTTGTCGGTCAGTGTCGTACCTATAATTATGATTTCTTTGTAATCTCGTTATATAATGATACACTTATTATTATTGGTGCTCTTCTAGGCCGCTTCTTTCTTGGGGTGGAAAATTTTACTTGCACATTATTTGCAGAAATTAATTGGTCCCCTCCTTTAACCACTCTTTCAATGGTTCTTATCGAAATACCTAATACAAAATATAGATTTGTGTTGAAATAGTTATTTTTGAAATTTATTTAATATTACCTGTAGTGAAAGATGTTTTATTTTTCACATTTGATAACGTATCCGACTCACATTTGACACTTTGAAAATAATTGAACACTTTATAGTATATTACGTAACGTGTGTGGTAAGAAGCATTTTACGCACGAATGGAAAAATTACGCACGATGCCACGTAGCGGCGAGTGCGTAATTCCGTGAGTGCGTAAAATGCTTTACAACAGTAGTTACGTACTATACTTTACCTACGACCTACTTGTACTTGTATTTATAATCTTATTATTATTAATACTTGAACTACTTCAACAATTGATATTTTTAATAATTTTATTGTATAACATTTAATACCATAATATTAGTTATTATAATAATTGTTTATAGTAACAGTACAGTTATTAAACACAGATCATAGATCGCTTCCTTTGGTTGTTGAAGCATAAGAAACAACAGTTACATTATTAGAGGTGCTTGGTAAACTTCCATCTCCATCTCTATTACCAATGAAAGAAGCACATTAAAGAACTAATGTTTAATTAATATATTGTTGATAATCAAAAGTCCATTTTTCAATTATAATCAATACATACTTAGCCATTTGGGCTTTTCATAGTTAAACGTGGCAATATCGAATGTTTTCAAATAGTAAATTTTGAACAAAATGGCGACGTCTATTGACAGTTGCTAAGATGTTGCTAGGGAAGCCGTGCGATTTAGTTTACAGCTGTGCGTTTTTTTTACCGTGCGTAATATACGTCATTACATTGGTGTCGACTGTGTGTTATTGACTGATTACAGGGGGGGTCGTAGGTAAAAATATTATTTCACGTACCTGACTCTTGATAGCTGGTTTTTTTGTTAGGCGATGACATTTTTTCAGAAACAACACAAAAATTATTCAGACAATGCCAAACGCCAACAAAATTGGAGGACAACTAATGATACGCCTCTGTATAGAGCATTTATATGTCTTGCAAGAGCTGTAGTGGGAGGTAACATTGAAAATGAGTTTGTGCGCATGAGGGCGGGCTCGTCATCACGTTTAGAGCTTGCAGTAGTAACCTTTTTTTTTTTGTAAAATGAATAGTTTCGGCGAACCTACGACCACCGCAACTCTGACACGCGTTTCTACACCACCTTACGATGTAGGTATGTATGTATTTTGGGGTAACATTCACTGAGACCTAAAAGATATATTGTGCCCCCTTACTTCTACTTAGTTTCTGAGGAGAGTCTCAAAGACTAGTAGCTCCTTTAGTCCTATTTCACGGGGAAATTTCTTCTATCCAGTATTCTCCCAAGTACTGTGCCCTAGGATTCTGAATTGATGTGCAGTTCGCAAGTATGTGGATGGAGGTTTCTGCCGTTCCACAAAATGTACAATCTTCTTCCTCCACTATTTTGAGCTTTTTAAGATGCCCATTCAGGCGACAATGTTCCGTTAGAATTCCTGTTGAAACTCTTAGTGCAGTTTTACTTTGACTTGCATTCATTTGATCTCAACAGGTTGTAGTCACCCAGAAGAATCTTAGGTTGCCTAAGCCCTACTAGATCTTTCCAATGGTCAGATCTTCTCTTCGGCTTTACCTACTTCTTCCAATATTACATTGGGGCTGATTCCGCAAAAGGGTTCCGTCCCCCAAAAGGGTATTTCAGTCCCCCTCTTCGCTAGTTCATTTGCTATTTCGTTTCCTTCTATTCCAGTGTGTCCTGGAATCCACAGTAAGGTTAGGTTACGATAGAGTAAGTGTTGCATTTTTTTAACGTGGTTTCCCCCAGTAGGCCTTATACACATGTATAACTTTTAGCACATCTCCTTCACTTTTCTTGACCATATGTAACGAGTTTCCTTTGTTAAGCATAGATAAATCCGTCAAAACAATACATCTTCATCGACATATATTACGGATTCGAATGTGGCTGATTGTGGTATTGATTGTTAGCGTATCCGAATCTTCTGTGGCTTGCTTGGCCATTCTGCTCCAAATTTTCTTTTTAACACTCGAATAGGGCTTTTTTTGTTTGCTTCGTTGTCAAGGAAGTTAGTTTGTGGCACTCTTACTCTTCCTCGCGTTGGTGTGGAGTTTTTTGAACGAAATATAAAAAATGTTCTCTATTTGAATTTATTATATTATTATTTTCATCATAAATTGTGTCGTAAAAGAGATAAGTATTGTCAAAAAACTGTTTTTCGTCGCCATTTTTCCAATATAAAAAAGTGTTTAATAGAATAGAGAGTTTTATAAAGTCAATTAGTCCAAAGTGACATCTTTATTGTGACATACGCAAGTGCATCCGATGTTTTAAATAAGAAACAATTATTAAGGTTTCTGCTTGTTATTATTTGTGCGCTCTTACTGCAGTTGCCTATTCCGACTTTATTTACCTAACATTGCTTTCACAGATTTACAGCTTCTTTATCACTGGTAGTCCTTCTGTCAAATAAAAAAAATATTTGGGTGGAAGTTCAATTATAATGTAATAATAGGGCACGTCCACCAACTGACGAATTGACACTAACGACAGTCGCCTTGAGGATAAACAATTTTTTGTATTTGTAATTTGGTTGTTTTGTATTGATTTAATGATCCTTTTTATTATAAACAGTCAGATATAGCTTTTAAAATACCTATGCGTATTGAAGAGAGCACCAAATCAAAATTAAATTAATTCAAACAATATCAAGATAATTATAAGAACCACGTGTTGTGCATGGAACGCTTGTTTATAATTAGATTCATCAGGACGTGGACTTGTCCTATAGGGTTTCAATATTAATACATTTTAAGTCTGTTTTAAGGTAGAGCACATTTATCTATAAGTCATCACAAGTACTGCAAGGTAGTAAATTCATGTTTCCAATACCTCTATTAATTACAAAAAAACTATGCACAACGTTATTTATTAACGTACAACTACTTATTTGTTGTGTCTTGAGCCGGTTCTAAAGAAAGTTGAACAGCAAAAATTTGTTATTTGTTTGATTATTGTTTTTAAATCTAGCCACTATTTTTTTTTTGGTCTTGAAACTATTCCTATTCTTTAATTTTTCCTCCAAAATCATAAATGTTTTTGTTCGACAGTTTTTTAATTCAAATCTAACACAGAATTTTTATCTCATCCAGTACTTGTATAAAAACTTTGAAGACGTAGATCGGAAGAAAATTGACCAGTTGTAGGTTTAATGTTAACCTTTTTATATTTTTTTTGTAGTTTACTTTGTTTTAGTTTTAATTGTTTTAAAATAATCCATGTTGAAATTTTGTACTTATAGTTAATGATATTAAAATGATTTCAGAGTGCCGCTAAGTGTTTTTTTTTCTGTATATCAGTCGCCGAGATGCAAATGCCAACAAGTCGCAAGCTTTTCTCAAAATCGGGTTTTCTGTACCAAAAATATTACACATAAACGGATGGTGCCACCATATAAAAGACATACGTAGTATTTGATATGATTTGGACACGCAAATGTTTTTCAGTAATCTGTTATAAACATTTATTTATAACGAAAAAAAGGATTATTACGTGAAAAGTACTGAAGCAATCTCAATGATATGTATACATAAATTGTAGAAACTTATAATACAAACAAAATGAGGAGTCGTGAGAGATAATCGGATGATTAGGAAATTTCGAAAATCCAAAAAACTTGTCATTTTTTTGAAAATTCATATTTTTGTCGTTTTTCAATTGTTATAATTGAAACTAGGTATAGTTTGGCAAGTTTATCCGAAGCCGTGAAAGGAATGCAGTCGAAATCATTCGATTTGTAGTGATAATAATTAGAAAATGGACTTTATATTATTAGCAATATTAACAATATGATTAAACGTTAATTCTTTAATATGATTGTTTTCTTGGATTTTTTCTATTAACATTTTTTCAATTTATGAATTTTAAAAGGTGAACACTATTCCAAATTTGTTATGGGCTTCTTCAATGTTTCTTCGCCCCTTACCGATGCCGCGTAGCTTCAGATAAACTTGCCAAACTATACAAAGGAAGTTCTTCATATTATATGCACTTTATATGTGGGAAGAGCAGACTCCAGGAGATGGTTACTTTTATTGCAAATGTAATTTTTTTTATGCGATACGTGTATGGATGCGTTATCGATTGACCGATTTTAAATTTTAGAACGGTTTTGAAAAGTATAGATGTAGTGCAACGAAATCCCCAATTAAATTTTTGTCATTATTATATAATAATAATAATAATAAACGTCTTTATTATTTCCAATCATTCATTACATTATTAAGCAAATATAAATTAATAAAATACTCAATTACATGGAAGTAAAGGGCGAAATTCATTTCCATTAGTAAAAGGAATTTTACTAAGGAAATGCTCTTCCATTTAACCCTGTTATTCATGACATGCGTGGGACATTTTTTAAATACAAAACAAAACAACTAACGATACATTCTGATATTGGGAGCAGAGCTGCAATCACTATTGCCTGGCTAGGAGTAGAGATTTATATTTATTTTTAAAACTACAAAAACTTACAGATTTTAATTCTTGTGGAATTGAGTTGAACAATCGGAATATTTGATAAGTAAAGGAGCGCCGGAATATTTCCGTTCTAAACATTGGAGGAGTTAATAAACCTTTAAACCTTAAATTTAAATTATGCACATCTGTTCTAAATGAAAGTTTATTGTAGAGGTACGTGGGAGTTTTGGACACAATTATTTTATAAAATAACGTAGCTGCATGGTGAATTCTTCTATTCTCCATACTTAACCACTTAGTTTCCTTTAATTTGTGTGTAATTCTTTGACGTCTTTTAACGCCATATATGAATCGTAGACATGAATTTTGCACCCTTTGTATTTTGTTTTTAAATAAAACGGTTAGATTTGGACCATATACTGTATTAGCAAAATTAAAATGTGATAAAACTAATGTTTCACATAAAATTATTCTAATTTTTTCAGGTAAAACTTGCCGTAGATCAACTTTAAAGAGCAATATGCGCGTTGAACAAGCTGGCCAACATGTTTTTCAAATCGTAAATCATTGTCTATAATAACACCCAAAATCTTAGCTCTATCAATGAACGTTAATGGCTCATTATTAATTTTAATGACATTAAGCGGATACCGTAAATTAGCACGATTGTAATTAGAACCAAATAACATTAAATTAGATTTAGAACAATTAATCAATAGGGAATGTTGAGAAGCCAAGTTAACAAATTTATTCAATTCTCGGTTTATTAAATCAAAAGCATTAACCGCTTGCTCTGGAGGAAAACTGTAATAAATTTGGGTATCATCAGCATAGACTTGAATCTTACATTGATCTAAAGACTTTATTAAATAAGTAGTATAAACTGAAAAAAGTAGTGGCCCCAAGATAGACCCCTGCGGCACACCAGATTTTAAATATAAAAATTCGGATTTATCTAATTCTATCTTAACGCACTGCTGACGGTTGTCCAAGTAATTTCCTATAAGACTAACAGCATTTTCTGAAAATCCTATGTAATGTAAAATGTTCAGCATTAGGTTAAAATTAATAGTATCAAAAGCCCTGCTGAAATCAAGTAACACTAGTATCGTGCATTGACCTTTATCAATCGAAGTCAGTATATCATCAACTACAGTGAGTAATGCTGTAGTGCAGCTATAGCCCTTTCGAAAACCAGATTGAACAGCGGGAATTAATGAATAGTTTGTCAGGTGCTCCCTTATTTGTACATCAACCGCTCTTTCAAAAATTTTAGAAAGCATAGGTAATATACTTATACCTCTCAGATCCTTATATTCTGTAGGATTTTGCTTTTTTGGCAATACACGTACCATGGCCCTTTTCCAAATAATAGGTACTACATTACTTTTTAAACAGAAATTTATAATATGTGTAATATAAGGTACCAACAAAGGACAACAAAGTTTAATGAGTTTAGCATTTAATCCATCACATCCCTCAGCATTGGACTTTATTTTGGAAATAGTGTGATATACAAACAAATCATCAATTTCCCTGAATTCAAAAGTGCTGGGAACAATATTATTACATTTGTAGAAGTTCAATAACTCATCAGGAGGCAAAACATTTGGAACAGAATTTATAAGGAAATCGTTTATTTCCTTCGGTTTCTTTAAAATTTCAGGAATATCATGACATCTATCATTAACAATATTATTTGATTTAAGTGTACGCCATAGGTCACGTGGAGTAGAATTATTAAGCTGAAATAAAAAATATGCCCTTTTTTCCCTTTTTATAGCTTGATTTGTGTAATTTTTTTTAAATCTTTATAATACTGTAGATGTGCTACTATTTTTGTACGCTTAAATTTTTTTAAAGCTTTGTCCCGTTCATTCATCATTTCCCTCAGATTGAATGTTAACCAAGGAGCTTTTTTCTTTGTAATTTTTGAAATTACGACAGGTGCATGCCTGTCAAATAAATCTACTAAACAATTTACCAGATAATTTATTTTTTCATCCACAGTTTCCTGATCGAAAATACGATAAAAAGAAACACTTCTTAGATCTTGAATAAACAGCTCCTCATCAAATTTTTTGAAACTTCTATAAGTACATGTTTTAGAAATATTCACTCTCTTGACATTAATTTTACAAAACACAAGTGAATGATCTGAAGTTCTGTGTCGATAGATACCTTTTTCAACTACAATTTCTTTATTAATGACAATATAATCAAGTAACGTTCTAGAGGTCGTCGTAATTCTAGTAGGTTCATTAATAATTTGATTCAAATCGAACATTGCCAAGATGTCAACAAACTTGTTCAACACTACGTTTGCCTTTAAAAAATCTATATTAAAATCACCCATACAAATTACCTCATCCACAGTTGGAAATATAGACACCAGCGAATCTTCAAATTCATTTAGAAAAACACTATCTGCAATTCCATGTGGTTTATAAATTACTCCTATACCATACGTTTTACCATTTATAGTTAATTCTATCCAAAATTGTTCCCAAACATAAGCTACATTTCTTAATTTTATTACCGTATTATATTTACCTTTTACATAAATACACAAACCCTTACCTCTAGCATTTCTATCCTCTCTATATAACGTATAACCATTAATATGTAACATATTATCAGTAACATGTCCAAACAACCACGTTTCACATAACATAAAAATGTCATAATCACACTTTTGTAATATATTTTTTACATCTCCTAGTGAAGGCAGAATAGATCGAACATTAAGAAATGCTATGCTAAGAAAATTCATTCAGTTATCAATGCCTATTATTTCAAAATAAAAACTCCCAATATCAATGTTTTCGAAATAAAGTCAACTATAAGTTAATTATACACCTGATAAATGAAAAAAGAACTAGTAGACCTAATACAATTAATACCAATTGCACATGGCTCATACAAAATAATATATTTAAACAAAAATAAAAACTAAGCACTATATCTAACCAAAGAAAAAAGTTTCAAGTACCTAAATCTAATTACAAATTATAACCTATACTCAAATTACAAATATAGCTACAACTGAGCTATATAATATCATTTACGTTCTGAATTTTTCGAATTTCACTGTCATTATTGTACTTAATAAAAACTTTACCATTATTGGACCACACTCTTCCTTTCTTGTTTATCTTCATAATTGCAGCATTCAATAATTTTAAGGCATCCATTGATAAATCCTCCCTTAAGACTATACCAGATCCCTTTAAATTTTTTTTATTATTAAATACCAGATTTTTGACATACTTCGTACTCAATTGTACAAGAATCGGCTTAATATTGTGTTTATCAGGTTTCCTTAATCGAAAGCAATCATTGATACAAAACTGATCCAATTTTAAGTATAATTTGTTATTGATTATATCTAATATCATATCAACACAATTCTCATTACCTACTTCTTTCACCCCATAAAAAATTATATTTTTAGATCGTTGAAAACTGTCAATTGATTCCTGTTTTGCCCTCAATGTCTTGATTGTTTCTTCATTATTTTGCAGTAATCCTTTTAACTTCGCATTGTCCATTTTTAGTTTCTCTATTTCTTTGTCATACTTTTCAGCAACAATATCCATAATAGCATTAGACAGCTCAGTTATAAAATCATTAGAATTCACTATTTTATTGACTACAGTTTTAATAGATGAGTGCAGTTCATCCTCCACTGCTTTCCCACCTTTTGCTCGAGTGCTCATATTGAAAAAATATCTACAGTTTATGGCCAAAATACGCCCTCTCAAAGTATAATAATCAGTTAAAATGTAACTTTGAGACTTACTTCTTCAGAGTTCACTATCCACTTTAGAAATTAGCACTTAAGAATATGATAATTTAGCATTAATGCAGAGCCATGTAAAACACGTCTACTCACATAGGAACATGCGCATATCTCGTTATTAAGAAGAAAATGAGTGGACTAAGAAAGGAATACTAGCAATTTTATGTTTATTACCATGGAGACTGTACAGTATGTAAGGAATAAATTCATTATTTCCAAAATAAACGACTTTTGAAAAAAATCCAAAAACAGGTAAATTTTAATTTTTGAATCGTCATCACATAATGTAGATGTAACGAAAATTGAGTTACCAGAATTAACGTGGTGACGTAATCGACAATTTTTTTAAATGCAACCATGTGTCTCAAGACACCTCATTGGAAAGGTCTTCTAATCGTCTTTACAACGATGTAATTATCTGAATATTTATTTATACAGGATCGACCAAAACTGTTTATTTGGTAAAATTATAATCATAAATTCCGATTCATCAATGAACTAAGTAATTGTAAAAGGACCGCCACTGGAAATAAAACATCGTAAGTACTGTACCCAAAAAATATTTTGTTTTTGGATATGCTACTGATAATAGTACTAAAATCTAATTTAACACTAATTGATGTGTATCAGTCAAGTGTTCAATAGTTAAAATCTTTAAATTAGCATAATTTAGTAATGAAACTTACAGAAACTGAACGAATCGGAATATTAATGATGATTGGCTATAAGGACACAGAAAGAAGTTGGCAATTTGTTTAATGCTAAATACCCCAATCATGAACCCATTTCTCAATCAACAATTAGTAAAATCGAGAAAAAGTCTCGAGAAACGGGCCATGTTAAAGATCTCTCCAAAAGTGGTAGAAAGTCAATTTCCGAAGACAAAAAAGTTGACGTTTTCCTAGAGTGTCAAGAAAATCCCCACACCAGCTCGAGACAAGTTGCGCTGGATAATAATCTACATCATTCTACTGTAGCTAGAGTGCTGAAAAAGAGGAAGTGGCATGCGTATAAGGTACATTTGGTCCAAGAGCTGTTAGAAGATAAAAGAGATCGTAATTTCATAAAAAATATACTTTTTCCAGATGAAGCAACTTTTATGCTCAACAGCCATGTAAACCGCCAGACGTATCGATACTGGGCAAGTGAAAATCCCCATTGGATGCAGGAGTATATAGGACACAATATCCTGAAAAGGTGAATGTTTGGGCCGGCATTATAAACAATCAAATAATAGGGCCATATTTTTTTGAAGGAAGCTTGACCGGTCCTCGATATCTTCAATTTCTTCAGGATTATCTATTACCACAATTAAATCAAATATTTCCAAATAGATGTGATTTGTGGTTTCAGCAGAATGGGGCACCTCCACATTACGCCTTTGATGTACGAACCTACTTAGATGCTGTTTTTCAAGATAGGTGGATAGGAAGAAGAGGAACGATCGAATGGCCACCAAGGTCACCAGATTTGACACCTTTAGACTGTTTTTATGGGGATACTTGAAAAGCAGTTTATCAGAGTCGCCCAAATGATATAGAAGAGTTGAAGGATCTCATCAGAACGGAGATTGCACAAATAACGCCTGAAGTTCTCGTAAACGTTAGAGACGAATTTATTGCTCGGCTGTCTCATTGTATTATTGCTGAAGGTCATCAGTTTGAACATTTAATATAATTTAATTGTTTTTTACTAAACAGTTCTCTGTATTTTAGTAAATAGACAGTTTTGGTCGACCCTGTAGAAATGAATATTCAAATAATTACATCGTTGTAAAGACGATTAGAAGACCTTTTCAATGAGGTGTCTTGAGACACATGGTTGCATTTAAAAAAATTGCCGATTACGTCACCACGTTAATACTGGTAACGCAATGTTCGTTACATCTACATCATGTGATGACGATTCAAAAATTAAAATTGGCCTGTTTTTGGATTTTTTCAAAAGTCGTTTATTTTTGAAATAATGAATTTATTCCATACATTAACGATATACTGTATATCTAGTCTCCGTGTAGTTCATGTTTACCTATTACAATGAAAGAATCATCTGGGATATATCTGTAATTAGCGGTATAATTTCCAAAAAACCTATTTTGATTCCGAATGATTAATGTGTCTAAAAATGGTAACCGTCCATTCATTTCTGATTCATAAAGTAAATGAAGGGTTCAAGGAAGTATTTCTCCAAGAGCCTAGTGAAAAAACTGTCAAGCCTGATAAGGACAACTAGTTTCTTCACAAAAACGGCACAAACAAGTGTCGCGGTACGGAGGATAGACAAGCATCTGACCCGTGGCGCTTATTCCTATGGTGATTTAATTGTACGGGTGGCGCCACCTTGAGAGCTTCTCGAGTAAGCTCTAACAGCTTTGACAGGTAATTTTGTGGTAAATTTCAACATACATTTAAGTGATAGGACTTCGCGAAACCTCTGATGGAATTGTTCACCAAATCAATAAATAACTTGCTCAGTTTCATCCATATACCTTAAGGAATGGGCTCCAAATACCATTACCAGACTTGGAAAGCATGAATTCAATGGTAGGTACTACACAGACGGCTCAAAAGCAATAGAAGGAACCCGTTGAGATCAAATGAATGTATAAGTCAAAGTAAAACTGCATTAAGAATTTTAACAGAGATCATAACGGGACTTTGGCGCCTGAAAAGGCACATGAAAAAGTTCAAAATATAGTGGAGGAATAAGAAACGTCCATCCACATACCTTCGAATTGCACCGCAATTTAGAATCTTAGTGCACAGCACCTAGGAGATTATTGGATAGAAGAGGGACATTTACCTAAGCCTGCGGATATCCTAAAATTCCTCGAGAAAATAGGACTATTAACTAGTCTTTGAGACGTTCATCAGGAACTAAGTAGAAGTAAGGAGGCACAATAGATCTTTTAGGAGTCAGTGAATGTCACACCCCATCATACATACACATATTCATACCACCGGCGGCCTACGTGACAAGTACCTAGGTAAACCTGTTTGACGATACGCTTTTATGGAATTTAGCCTACTTATTGATTTCCTGTTTCACCGTTCTTTACCAAATATCTTTTCAAATAACATTAATAAGATTATTTCTTTGTTCCCAATCACCTCCAATTACTTTTATCACCGTTTTTATCTAAAAATTTAACCCTTTTCCTGAAACTTGTAAACTAAAATTATTATGACACATAATATATAATAAAAACACGCACTAATAACGATTAGGATTTTTCCGATAAAACTAATAATATTCTAATATCAGGATATCCTAAACGTCAAATATAAGTTATATTAAAATAACCTTTGAATTTATAACTCATAATTCAAAAGAAATCCCTCAAATAATGTTTTTACTGTATTTGCGTAGTTTTTGTTGGCTTGATGTTCAGGAAAGATGAAAATTCTTCCAACAAAAAAGTGTTTCAAAGATCCCAGCCAACTAATTAAGTTTGTTATATTATTTATTTGTGCTATTTTTACTTTTAGCCAGGTATGTTTGTTTATATACAAAATAATTAAAACACATTTTAAAGTTCTTTCAATCATTTTTTTCTCATATTTCTTAAAATTGGATTCAAAGATTCTGAGCAGTCACTGAAATAATTCAAGAAGTTTTTTCATCATACCATCTCAGTTACATTCGTTTGAGACTATATATATATATATATTGTATATATTCGTTAATATATTTTTTTAATTTAAGTTTTACTGTTGCATATCAGTCATTTTGGTTACTGATGGCGACAAAGACGAATTCAACACAATTTTGAATAGCATCTTGATATTTGGGGTATTCTATAAGAATTTGCTTCACTGTAATTTGTTGGGATCATGTAGCGCACACCTTGATATCATGTTTATTACACCTAATTTTATTTTTAGGTAGCTCAATGTGTTCAAAAATTTATTCACCCTCCTACAGCTACGTATTCAAAGTTTGTTTTAAATGACAGTATTAGATATCCCTGTGTAACTGTATGTCGACGTCCGTCATTTAAAACTGAAGTATTTGAAGTAAGTTGATTTTTGTAATAAACGTAATAAGTATAATATCGTTACAATTTGTATACTTAATTCAACTTATACAATTGGGATGTTTAAATAGAAGAAAAAAAAGATATGAATTACATGACAATTTATTGTAGGTGTAGCAAAGTTAAATAATATTTTCTCTTTTTGAAATTTCTTTGATTAAAAATATATTAATAATGAATGGATAGGTATACGTGTTAATTCCTAATAAAACTGAATGGCATTCTATGCACAACCAGTAGGTGATTTAGGTTTGAGGGCGCCCTAGGTCCGAAACGATATGACGCCCTGTTTCTTTCAAAAATGACAAAATATTTATTTTGTATAATTAGTGATGAGCAAAATTAGTATTGGTCTTGCGAAAAAGCAAGACCACACTTAGATCAAGACTATCCGAGTCTGGGTCAACAAAAAGTGCAGAAGTAGGTAGCTACTGATGGAAAAATACCTTTAGAAAAAATTTGATAAAACACAACTTTATGCTAAAATACTTTTTATCAGTGTGATTCGAGTAAAGTTGGAAGCATTTATTATGATTCTCAGTGTATGCCAGAGTTAGCTGTCACCTTCAAGGTTATTTATTTTTGACCCTTCATCATCAAAGGATTTTCGCCGGGCCTCACTTCTTTTTGTTGTGTATATTCTTTGGCTAAACCTTGTTTTTAAACTATGAGAAGCATTTTAAGAACCAACAACAAAGAATACACCATGGTGTATTCTTTGACCAACAATCACACCACTAAAAGTTACTAGATTAGGAGTGTGTTCCGAATAGGTCATGTTCAGAATTCTTTAATTTTGTCGCGGCCAATGAGGGGTCAACTCATGACTAAATAGACACTTTTAGCTTGTCATAAGTTTTTGTTGAAGTACACCCAATAATACAGAAATACTCTAAATTAGAGTGTCTAACGGTCCTTGAAAACCTTGAAATCCTGGAAATGTCCTTGATTTTCAATCTTAACCTTGAAAACCTGGAAATGTCCTTGATTTTTTAGGAGCATCCTTGAAAAGGTCTACTTTTATGCTTTATTTATTATTTATTTAATACGTCATTTAAAAAGTTACAACGATAATTCAATAACAATAGTAATTTCAATATGACTGAAGAAATATTTAAAACAATCTTCAAATAGATTCATGCTTTCAGTTAGTAGTGAAATGGAGCCTTTCTTGACAAAGTACCAAACTGATTGGCCAATGACACCTTTCATGAGAAATGATCTATTTACATTGATTAAAGATATGATAAGTCGAGTCGTTAAGGAGGAAATTTTGTCTACAGTGAAAAGCATGAGAGATTTACAAAAAATTGATTTGACTCTTCAATCAAATCTTTTGCCTGCCCAATCAGTTCATATAGGAATTGCTACTAACACATCCATTTTTTCAGCATTGAAAAAAGACAGTCAAATCAAAAAATAAATGCAAGGAATTCCTTGTCACCATCTGTCAAATGGTTTTGCAAAAAGCCCCGCTCTCATCAATACTAAGGGAGCTGCTTGTTTGTCACCTTATGTCATGTTGAAAGAAAAAACAGCAAAGAACCAAGTTCAAATTGCACTTACACACTTAGTGGAAAAAAATTGCATTAATGCAATCGATGCTGACAAAATACAAAAAGAATACTGTCAATTTATTTCAAAAAAGACGGTTACAGAGAAATTGAAGTTGTTCGATGTTAGTAAAGAAAGAGTTGATAGATTTTTATTTGAACTGTTCTCTACTGAAAAAGTGTCAGAAAGCTTACTGAAATTCTCAAAAATGATTTTGATTATGTTTCACGGAAACGCTGATGTTGAAAGAAGTTTTTCGTATAATAAAGAATTTCTAGTTGAAAATCTACAAGAAGAGAGTCTTATAGCGCGGAGGAGCGTTCACGATGCAATTCGTGCTGCGGGTGGCGTTAAAGAAATTCATATTACTAGCTATATGATTAAGGCTTTTACAAAGGCTCCCGCACACCGAAAAAAAGTACTAGAGGAAAAACAATCTGATATTGCAAAAGAAAAAGCGGTAAAAAAGAGCAGCCGAACAATTAGCCGACATAGAGTTGAAAAAAAAAGAGATTAAAAGAAGAACATCAACAAGAATTGAACTTATTAAACAAAGAAGCAGACAGATTAAAAAAAATATCAAAATAATTATTACATATTGTATTGATAATATATTCCATAATAAATTGACTTAAATTGCTTTTTTTATGACTAAAATTTTTCCTTGAAAAATGATTTTTTTAGACCTTGAAATCCTTGAAATGTCCTTAAATTTTAGTTTCCAAATCCGTTAGACACCCATATAATTTTTAATAGTTGTCATAATTATACATTTTCTACAAACATGAAAGTCTTTTCATAGAGTATTTCTGTATTATTGGGTGTACTTCAACAGTTTTTACACGTATCCGTATCCGTATCCGTATTGGAGTTACGTTGACGTAAAGAAATTGTAAAGAAAACCTTTTTAGCAGAAAACGTATCGTTCCGTTCTGTTTTTAATTGTATAACCTCAAAGTTTTCTTTTTATATTTTTGTAAAACGTAAAATGGGGGCGATATTAAATAATCCATTGCTGCTAGACGAGGATTTTGGTAGTCACCAAAATTTTCATGTCAACTGATATTTTTTAGTTCTATTACTTAATTTCTTAGTTATTGCAGCAAATTACAAAAAGCTTACTTGTATTGGTCCTTGTTTGCTTTTTCTTCATATTTGGAAACAAGCAGGTTCACCCTTTCTCGTAGACTTCTGGTACTAAACTCCTTCCCAGTTGCCTTTGCTAGGTTTTCAGAAATTTTAGACGGGTCTTCGAAGTGGTTTTGGCCATCAACCTCCTTCAGGAGGTGAAGGTCGTCCTCTGGTCCGTAAAAAAGACGCTTTCGTTTAACACTCATAACTCAACACAATTCTTTGGTAAGAGTAAAAATAAAATTAAAAATATTGTGGTTATAAATAAACCAATCCAATATCAAAGAAGAAGAAGACCTATAAAATAGCACTAATAGCACGGAATACTGACTTTGGTCGGGATACGGATACGTTTAAGCATAAGGAGTAGGGTACGTAACAATACGTTCAACTCATCGTATCGGCTGAGACGTAACGGGTCTACACATGCGCAGTTCGTTACGGATACGGATACGTGAGAAATTCAAGACAAGCTAAAAGTCTTTAATATCGATCATCGTTGGCCGCATGCCTTGGCGAAAGTAGTAGCCAAATGCCACATTAGTGTGAAAAAATGTATGGTTATAATAAGTAATTTATGTGAAATTCGTTGATAATTTGAGGATAACTAGGGATGTAGAAAACGCCATTGTATATTCAAATTCAGACATTTGTACCAAAAGAGCTGTGTGAAACGGACGGTAGGTAATCTGACCAATCACTATACGCGCATTTAATACGCGTCATCAGTTGCCATATATCAAGCTTTTGGATGCAAACAATAAATTTTGGCTATTCTATTTACAAGTGTTTTAGAAATATATTTACTGTATTTTTGTATTAATAATATATGTATAACGATTAAAAAGGTATGAATATTATATATATAGGTACTATTACTTAACTAATTTAACACAGTTATAACAGTTTGTTTGCATCCAAAAAATTGACATATGGCAGTAGTGACGTTTTTACTAAATGCGCGTATAGGCAGCAGAAATGCCAACTTGAATTCAAATCGGTCCTCTTCGTTTTAAAACGAGGTATAGTGTATGTATAAAAATTGTTATGGCGGTATCCAAAAAAGGCGGCAAAATACAAAAAGAAAAAATTTGGTATAATTTTGACCTACACTTATTGAAAATAAAGGTTTATAGAATATGTTATAGTAAGAAATTCCTATTAATGAATGAAACTAGTCAAGCGTAAAATATTTTGATGGTCATTGACAGAGATTATTTATATTTACATCAAGCAATAATAATTTATGATAACATATGGACCGTAATTTGATTTACATGCTTTTATACGAATTTTATGTGGTATTACATATCAATTTATCCGTAATGAAATTGAAGCAATTTGATTTTATTTGTCGACAAATGAAAAATGTTAAATAAGTGAAAAACAAGATTAGTCGAGCATTTTAAGTACCATCAATCATATACCTACCAAATGTTGGATATTATTGATTGCCACCTACACGTTGACGAATATTTTTGTAGCAATTTATCAACTTCAAATTTATGTAATATATTTGGATACTTGTAATATCGTTGATTAAACAAAAAAGAGAAAAAACCTCGGGGAAGATGATTTTTAAAATGACAGGATAATGGAAAATGTAAAAGTCTCAATAATTTTTTAAATTTTATGACATCCCAGTGCTCCAAAACTCGTGGATAAAACAATTATCTACAATTAATCATTCCTTTTTTGAAAAGCATTTTCTTCCAGCATATTTCATTTAGGTATTTGTTATTTTTAGACGTTTGGTATTCAAAGTCAATCGTTGAAGTCAACCTTTGCCTTCAGATATTTCAATTTTTCAAAACATTCTCTAACAGAATTAATCGAAAACGCCACTTACAACTACGAGGAAATGTTTTACCAATACGCTTATGCTTCTAAAGGCGGTTCAAACTCTTCGAACGATCGTGAGTAGATTTTATAGTTTTCAATCGAAAATTTATGTTTCTCTGTATGGTACTTATAACAGGTGCAACGCTTACATATTCTTACATAAGCACGCATCTGTTTTCCAGGCGGAAACATACGCTACCAACACCTGACTTCAAATGAGCTTTGAAGTGAGATATAGAGACCAAGAGATCTTCATACTCTCTGATAGTCAAGCAGCACTGAATTCTTTAGCATGCCCTAGATCAGACCCAGACTATTCTAACTACAAAAACTCTTAACTCTGGTCTACCACAAGGCAGATACCCTAACAAAGCAGGGGTCCGGAACGAAATTCACTAGTCCTGAAACAGCATATACAAATATGCAGTACGGGAGAGCGTATTTTGGTGGATTAAAATGAGGAGATTTACTGTGAATATTTCTTCAATAATTTGAATTTTTGTTAATACAATTCGTTTAATTTCTAGTTATAAAACTAAAAAATATTTTCCGTATCGATAGAGGAAGATGTTTTGTCTTCGAGCCACTTCAAATGTCCAATATTTTTTCTGTCAGCGGAGGATTTATGTTTTATTTAAAACATAACGTGACATCGCAATCCATCAACGAATATGGAATTTCTACACATGGCTTTCAATTTTATTTACATGATCCTAACGAAATTTTAACTGGTAAGTATTATATTGAACACAGTTTACCCATTCATTACACCAAAACTATCACCTTTTTACAATTTCACGCACGTGCCGGCTTTTAGAAAAAATATTATGCCGCGTTACAAAGGAATGAATTGTTTACCATTTTGCAGCCAAACAAACTATGTTTTTAATCCCATAAAGTCTTTGAAAAACGGTATGGCGGAGGATAGGTTAGAGTAAATGTTATGAATTTTATTGTCGGGTTTTTTAGAACGGGAGAACAAAAAAAGGTATTAGAGATATTATTTTGGCCGACAAGGTCGTAGAAGTACCTAGGTATAAAAAAAACTATTCGAAATTTCTTAATAAAAGTGAATGTTAAACATTCTCCATACTCACAGTGTTAGTAGCTATATATTGCATATTCTACTAGAAAGTAGCCACTAACTTGTTACGAAATGTGTCATATTCATAGTCCGTACTTTAGTAGCTACTAGGTAGTTAATATTACGTTAGCAGAAAAATATGCAGGCAACAACAAAATTTAAATTTTGACGTGCTGTAACTAACTTAATTTGGCAAATGTCATGTTTTTTGGTTCTTGTGCATTTTGTTGGTTAGGGAAATGAGAGATCCAAACCAGATTTAGGGTGAAATTCAAAGTCGGCACTTGAGGGTCACTCATACTTCACTCATCCTGATTGTTTGCATTTTTTTTTGTAGAAGCCAAAAACTACGTGAAAAAAGTGGAAAAATGACATTTTCTGTTTGCACGGTTGTAACTCTGGAAAGAAAAAAGTTGGCATATTGCGGTTTGGCCCAAAAGATAGCATTTCTCCGAAAAAAAAAACAGTAATCAAGGGCGTTGTTATGAGGGGGGGGGGTAAGGTAATGGGGGGTAATCACCCCCCCAAGAATAATAAATAATTAGTAAATTATTATATTTAATAATTAACAAGTCAGATATAACACAATATTGTTTCCAAAACTATCCATAGTGAGAGGAGTCTCTTGTCTCTTTCTATCTTTATTTTTCCTTTTTGTCTTGTAAGTACTTGCCATAGAACATTATTTTAAATAGACGTTTAGTCTTATTTTTATTTTTGACTTGTTGGTCCAAATATAAGTTGTTTATTATTTGTAAGATAGGTAATAATAATACATTTAATATAATAGACGTTTATGGGCTGTTTGATTTGTGATTTGTTTGTCCAAAGAAGATTTTTGATTCTAATTTAATTTATGTTATTCATGGATCTCTACAATATGATTATAAGCCTCCACCCCCTCCCCCCAAGATTAGATTAGATTAGAAATGGAGTGGCTCTTTGTCCTATCCCACTGCGACCTTTGCAGATCTATTGTGGTCCTCCCTATCCTTAGAACTCGATATCTAGCTTTATTCTTTTTGTTAGACCTATTAGCCTGGATACCGCCTCCCTTGCGTAGCTCTCTGCCCTCGGCTTTTCTTCTCCGAATAGGTGAAACCGCACCCTTACTAGGCCTTCGCACTCACAGAGTATGTGCTCCGCGGTTTCGTCTTCTTCCTGGCAAAACCTACATAGGCTGTCATCTGCTAGGCCAATTGTGTGCATATGCTTCCTCAGCCTACAGTGACCGGTCAGCATTCCCACCATCATCCTCGTCGTTTCTCGACTTTGACATAGTAGAGGTCGCGTGCCAGTTTGGCCGTAGGGCTGCAAGCCACCCGCAGATGATGGGTTCGACCCCTCTTCTTTCCTTACACGTGGTTATAGATATTGGAGAAGCATTATTAAATGCTCCCTCTATATCCAAAAAAGTAGCTACTGCTATTTCCTCGTCGTCGACCCCTCCCAAGATTAAATATTATCGACGCCCCTGGTAGTAATAGTTGGTTTGAAATAATTATTTCAAGTAATATTGGATAATGATACGAGTTAGGTCTCGTAGTTTTCTGTTATTTATGTATTTCAAACTAAAATAAGAACTGCAAATACATTCATAATATGTGTAATCTTGCTATAAAAGATCTCTGGTTTATGAATCTAAAATAAAATGGTTTATAAATAAAATTTATTAATTCAATTTGTAGATTGTTTCATTTAAACGTAGAAGTTAATTGGTTATTTTCATTTATAATACTTAATACGAAGGTGTGTATCAACAATGTATAGAAATGCAAAACAATTTTAGTATAGGCAAAAATAAATTATTTTTCCGTTAATTTAGGCCTTTTTTCCACAAGATTATTGTTTCGACAGGGGGTCGTTTGCTGTTGTTATGGAAGATTATTAATTGAAATAACTTAATTACTTATTAATCTCAACCAAACACAAAATTCACCTTCTGTCAAGTAGAGTCTTGATAGCCTCTAACTTTGACTATAAATAAGGCTGGTAGTGTCTTATATGGATGTGCTCTTGTGTGATTAATTGGTTTCTGTAATTTTTGGTGGAAAAGTGTATAGACAGGTTTTAAGACTTTGTGAAGGCGTTGAATTTTTAAATCAGTTATCTATGGGTTATATTTCAGATGATGATGAAGAAAAAAATAACTTCTTAGAATACCTTGATTTAGAAGCTTCTGAAGACATGAGAATCAAATTCGAAGTAGAAGAATTCGGTAGGGCTCCTACTAAACAAAATCTTTGTATAGACGATAAAGAGTACAGCAGATCCAAAGTAAGTTGCATCAGCTTTTTAAATAAAAGTGCAAATTTTTGTTTTGTTTTATGTTTGTTTGTTTCACATCGACGCCTTAATAACTCGACCAATCATCAACATCATCAAATTCGGCTTCTTGACATTATTTATCTTTGAAGTATCTTAATAAAACAGGTATTTCAGTTCTTCAAACTGAATTTTATTCAAATTATTTAATTTACGATGGTTTTGAACACGTATTTAAGTACATCAACGCATCGAACAATTGGATGAAAGTTAGTAAGTTCATAATATCAACATAAAATTTCTTGTTACAATAAAACACTTTACAAGTGAAATTTTATAGTCTATTTGAAAATGATTTATAGCAGTGTTTATGGCAGAAGTTTGAATAAAATCAACAGTTTAAAAAAGTATTTTCAACAATATCTTCTCTCAATGTTTTAGATGCATTGTTGTTTCACAAATTAGTTCCTGTTACATATTCTAACCATTAGAAGTTTGGTTTGATTTTTTTATTTCATTACTGAAAAATGTTTTTGCAGATGACATCATAAAAACATCTAATATCTTGAAAACTACAATTTTTTGTGAAGGTTATGCGTTTTTCACGTGAAAACCATTGAGGAATACAAAATTAAATGAAAATAGCTTCAAATGCCAGTTGCGTAAAACATGGGAGGGTAAAGGTGACATATTCTTCCAAATGCACACCACTGGATAAAGAAATGAAACATGTTTTTCCATCAAAATATGCCCTATTAGATTTAAAAACAACCTGCCAAATTTCAAATCAATATATTCATATAATTTTGTCCAATTTTACGAGAGGTATCTACATGCAAACGGTTTAAGTGTCTAAAACTGTAAATGGCACTGGAGCGGAAGTATACTGCAAAAAACCAGGTGACAGCTATAGCTACGCACTGGGAAACTACACCTCTGTATTTCAGGCAGAGGTATATTATGCAATCTTGCAATGCGCGAGAGGAAACAACAGGAGAGCTGCCGAAGGCAAGCAGATCCATATCATGTCAGATAGTCAGGCGGCACTTAAGGCAATCTTAAGCCGGAAAGTCTTGTCTAGAGATGGGATTGCATCGAAGAACTGAAAACGTTAACCAAACGGAATAACGTCAAGCTGACCTGGGTACCAGGTCACAAGGGTATCGAGGGCAATGAAAAAGCTGACGAACTTGCAAAAAGAGGGCCAGAGGATACGCAGCCTGAAGCAGGACAGATTTTCGGTATACCGAAAACTATAGTACGAGGATCTGTAAAGACCTGGATCAGAGAACAACATAAACATTTCTGGGTAAACGTCCCAAGGCAAATGCATGGGAAAACCTTTATAAATGAACCATGCCTGAAACGTACAACGGAACTGCTAACGCTGTGCAGAAATGAGCTGATAATCATAACAGGTTTCATGACTGGTTATGCACCAGTAAAGGAACACCAGTACAAATTAAAACTATACAACGGAGACCTTACACATGTAGATTATGCGGTAGGGAAACGGAGACAGTGGAACATATACTGTTTACATGCGAGACTTTTGATTGCAAAAAGCCAACCGCAAGGAAACGCCGAGCTATATAGCAAACACCCAGCTAAGAACTTGTTCAAACTGGTACAGGGGACAAAGGTGCTGGACTGGGTGCTATGAGAAAGCACGAGAAAAAATACAATAATCCATTAGGCTGCAGTGTTATCCGAGACTTGTCAGACGGACTCGAAAAAAAAGTGTTATTTGAAAACACCCCGTATGCAACAGTTATAAACGAAGATAAATACAGTGCGTATATAATTTAAGACAGTAGATGAGTCACACCAACGATATGTCGATTTGCCGATGATATTGTCATATCAGCTTTAAGTATCTACCGCAGAGAATATTTTAATAATAGTTTTGGTATTTTTTCCACAAGACCATTGTTTCAACAGGGGTAGTTGTTGTAGTTGAAGATGGTGTTGCTGTTTCTTAATTCGGTGCTTCGGGGTTGATACAAAATTCACCTTCTGTCTATAAACGTGGTATAGGTATGTCACTTTAGTATACGCCTAATCATACTCAAGCACGCTGGTAAAGATTTAAATCGTTATGAGCTGCTTATGTTTATCACAATGTTATTGTTTCTATTAATATAATAAAAATATTGAATAATATTTCCGATTACTTTGCAAAACTCCTGTAGGTATAAAAAAAGGTCATTTGTAGGTCTATTAGGATATAATTCGCCAAACAGTTAATAGATATAATACGTAGACTCCGTTTCACGTAAAAAGAACCCACCCGAAGGTGCAGTCGTATGCGCGAACTTGTCAAATCAGTAGCTTAACATTTTCACATTTTGTAGGGTAACAAAATGTATTTATCATATGTATATTTGAAATAAAACATATTTGGGAATTCGTTGAAGCTTTTCGAGATATTTTCAAGTACAACTATACACTGGTATATGAAAATACTTGGTACCGTTAACATATTTATACTTTCAATTAACGACTGGCGATATTCGATTATATTGTTTGTTACGCCAATGGATTGA
Source organism: Lochmaea capreae (assembly GCA_949126875.1). Taxonomy (NCBI): domain Eukaryota; kingdom Metazoa; phylum Arthropoda; class Insecta; order Coleoptera; family Chrysomelidae; genus Lochmaea; species Lochmaea capreae. The sequence continues at coordinate 14,562,574 of OX421403.1, forward strand.
AACAGTCGTTACGAGGCGACATAGATAAACAAGACCGATTTTGATTTCTGCGCAAGACAGTTGGCAAACTTCAGGTTCTTCTTATGTGAAACGGAGTCTACCTAAAATCTTGAAAAAAGATATAGATGAGCGTGTGATTAGAATTAGTGTTCCCTGTTTTGACGCAATGAACAATAAATAGTTTATATTTTAGTGTGAAGAGCTTTGTGTAAATAAGCAAATAGTTCAAGATACAAACTGTACGGTACCGTGGATGATGTTTCCAAAAAATGGAACTTTTGAAGAATGTAACAGCTATACTTCTGTGAGAAAATCTATAAGATTGTATTCAAGGTGAGTTATTGTGATGTAAAAATAGGTATAGATACACAGAGTAGCCCGGATATTAATTCCCACTAAAAATTGTACAATTAAGTAACAGTACAATGATGCCAAGAAGTCTGAGATTGTTTAGCAGAATAATCAGTAAAATAATTACAAAAATTGTTCAAAGTGCCTTCCATTGATCACAATACCAACATGAATGCTATTTGAGATGCTGCACGAGACAAATATTATCAGGTGTGATCTTGAAAGACATCTATTCAGATCTTGGTGAATTTTTATTTCTATTCTTCTCTACTCTTTTTATTTATTCTATTTTCAGGTGTCACCAAACAAAACAGTCGACTGGATTGTGAGCGAAGTGGCCACTTAAAGTATGAGCCACACTAGGTTGGTTGCCAGCAGCGCTTTGAGGCAGCTGCTACTGTCAGCTACCGATTAACTTGTTATAATCCCAAAATTCGTCGCTGGCGCCACCAACCAGCGAATATTTCTAGCGACTGCCAAAGTTGGACATGTTCAATTTTTGGTAACAGGTACAGACGAGTAGCGGGTCACCTCACCAACTGCTGCCAGCAACAGCAGCTGGCCACTAGCCTAGTGTGACCCGCGATTAACCTGGGCAGCTGCTACCAATTCAGCATTAAGCAAATTTTAAATTTAAATCGAACCCTATTGGTATTATGAGAACTACATTCGTCCTCTATTAAGTATTTATTGATTTCACATAAATTGAATATAACAAAAAACCAACTTTGGAAGATAACAAATTATAATAATCAAAACGCCAATTCAAATCATACAGACGCTAAAGATAAACCAAATTTTTTCTGTGAATATTGGATATAAAAACTTCACTTGTATTGAGCCATACGTTCTTAAACTCATTCTAAGTACTCTTATGGAATTTGGCCAATTGTATGTATGTATGATGGGGTGACATTCACTGATACCAAAAAGATCTATTGTGCCCCCTTACTTCTAATTAGTTCCTGAGGACTAGTAGCTTTTTTAGTCCTATTTCCCTGAGGAATTTTAGGATATCTGCAGGCTTCAACTTAGGTAAATGTCCCTCTTCTATCCAATAATATCCTAGGTGCTGTGCCCTAGGATTCTGAATTGCGGTGGAATTCGCAAGTATGGGGATGGAGGTTTCTTCTTCCATGCCACAGAATCTACATTCTCCTTCTTTCACTATTTTGAGCATTTTCAGGTGCCCGTTCAGTCGGCAATGTCCCATTAGGATTCCTGTTAAAACTCTTAGTGCAGTTTTACTTTGACTTATGCATTTATTTGATCTCAACGGGTTGTAGTCACCCATCAGAATATTTGATAGTCTAAGCCCTACTAGATATTTCCAATGGTCAGATCTTCTTTCTTCGCCTATTTTTTCCAATATTACATTGGGGCTGATACCGCAAAATGGTTACGACCCCCAAAAGGATCTTTCAGTCCACCTCTTTGCTAGTATACACTTTTGTATCTGTTACTTCATTTCCTTCTATTCCAGGGTATCCTGGAATCCACAGTAAGGTTACTATATTGTTCTCGCCTAGTTCATTGAGTATGCTTATGCACTCCCACGCCATTTTGGAACTGATAACACTCGAGCACAGTGCTTTGATGGCTGATCCGAATTATGATATTTTTTGCCTTCTATATCCTTTGCCAATATTGAACTGGGCACACTTTTTTATGGCGTTAATTTATGCTTGACAGATACTTAGAGTTTTTCCCAAGCTTTCAGAGTGTTTGGTTCCTGGCCCAGTTCCTTCTATTGCTTTTGAACCGTTTGTGCACCATTGAAAATGGCATTCTTTCTGGTAATGGTATTTGGATCCAATTCCTTCTTGTTGCTTAATTCCGTAACGAATTTCTTTGAAAAGTTATACCTTTTAATCATACCATCTTGTGGCATGTCCCAGGTTTTTTGATTCCTAAGAAGTTAGGAGGTGTTTTTTAATGATTGCTTTTCTAATTAGTCTGTATCTCGTTCTTTCTGCAACACTTTCCACCACCATTTTTAGTGGTGTGAGGTTGATAATCACTTCCATGGCTGCCGTTGGGCATGTTTTCATTGTTCCTGTAATGCATATACAGGCTAGTCTTTGAATTTTGGACAGGTGTTCTCTCGTCGCCCATAAACTACTTCTGCTACTGCCACGCGATGGCTCCGCAAGTGATAATTGGTCTTACTATGGCAGTGTACACCCAGCTCAGGATTTTTGGAATACAGCACCAATTTGTCCCTGCTAGATTATTGCACACCAGAGCCATTTTTTGGCCAATTGATTGATTTATTGATCTGCTGGATTTATGAATAAACTATAATAGAAACGGGAACGGTACAGAAACGGGAACTTGCCTTAGTATTTTCCTATAACTTGCCAAAAACTTGCCGGCTACGGAGCAACCAAACGATAAAAAATTGTTCACCAGGTAATTCATTTAAAAATATATTTGACTGTTGCCTTATTGATGGCAGTCAGAGTAAAGAAATAGATCCAATCGAGAACTTGAAATTTCGAATATCTAAAGACAAAAATGGTAGGGAGTTTCATAAAATTTTATTTCGAAGTGTCACTGAAATTAACTGAATAAAATTTGTTAAAGCTGAACGGCATTTTACAAAATAAAAATCCCGTGCTTCAAAAATTAACTCAAACCTATTTTACAACAGTTGAAATTCTTAATTTATATTACACCTACTCAAAAATTGAAGAAAATTAACATTAATGACTCATATCACCGGTATTAATACATTGTTTTATATTCCAGTCAAAAAATTAGAGAACAGTATCTGAAAAATTGCAGCTGTCCATTATCTTGCAACTTTACAGTGTACAGAACTTCTGTAATTAGTCGACGATCTATTGAATCTATACTAGCACCGAATTGTATGATTTCCTTGTATTCCACTAATTTGGTATTTAGGATGTCTGAAATATTGGGATACGATTCAAATCAACTTCTGTCCGATATTGGTGGATCTTTAGGATTTCTACTAGGTAAGAACAATATTTCCAATAAACCTTTCCAGAATCACGTCACTGACAGGTCGGCCATATCGTGCTGGAGGACTCATATCGCATTCTATTCAGTTTTCAGTGTTTGCTGGTAAACAACGGATGATAGTTATAGACTTTTATTAGTGAAAAGTTTTTATTCAAATAAAATTAATATTACATTGACATTGTTCTACAAAGTCTGACAACCAACTGACTTACAGCACATGCCAAAATGGTTATCTATGTGTCAAAACACACAATATTCAAGGAGCGTCTAAACGTAGCTCTCTTCACCAACGTTGCCAAGCGCCCATTCGGGGCGCGCACGGTTCAAACACCCCGTGTCGTTCTCTATGAAAAGAACATCTCCTCGCTTTCCATACACTTTTTTAACTAAACCACCCTACCTTACCCCCTACCCTAATCCGAATCGAAAAATTGAATTGTGTAATTGACAGATTATTATAATAATTTTCAATAATAACCCAACCAAAACCACCCTACCTTACCCCCTACCCTAATCCGAATCGAAAAATTGAATTGTGTAATTGACAGATTATTATAATAATTTTCAATAATAACCCAACCAAAACCACCCTACCTTACCCCCTACCCTAATCCGAATCGAAAAATTCTTCGTATTTTTAGTCAATTTTTGAAAAAAACAATAAGAAAATAAAAATAAAAATATCTTGACTCGGACCTGGTACCTCTGTGTTAAGAGCCCAGCACGCTTACGCTGAGCTAATCTCTGCACACATTAATGATATCGTATAGAAGGTTAAAAGCTTTAGAACCGTGCGCGCTTCGCATGAAAGCCGAGCGCCACCGGAGATACTCGATGGCGCCCGAGGTCGGCACCGTCGATAAATTAACCTTGGGACTACGCTTGGCAACGTTGGTGAAGAGAGCTACGTTTAGACGCTCCTCAAGATTCAACTCTAACTAGTGATGAGCGATATTCAACGAACTGTTACTTTTTCACTGATACAAACAAATCACAGTCCTATTAGCAAATCTAAAGCGAGACATGATCTCAGCCAAAGAAAACGACAATGAATTGGGGGAATGAATCGAAATCGAATATAATATATAATCTTCTTGACCTTCATCGCTTTCTATAGTGATAAGCAAATCAAGACCAAACTCGGATAGCCTTGGTCTTGTTCTTGTTAGTCTGGCTAGTCTAAGGATGGCCTGAATCTTGCTGTTTCGCAAGACCAATACCAATTTTGCTCATCACTACTTTCATTCGACAAAAATTCGGCAACGAAATCGAATTTCCTGAATTACAGAAAGATTATGGAGAGATTTCGTACTCTTTTTACCAGAAACGAGGAACGGTAAACGGTATTCTAATATTTGGTACTCACTGTATTGTTATGATATGGTGACCCTGATATCTATTGATGAAACCGTGAAAAGTAACGTTAGTTTTTTTATTATGTCTTTACATCGTTGCTGTTGGTTACATGTAGGAAGTTTTTCTATTAGTAATTTGTAGGGAATAGCTATTTGTGTATCAAGAGCAGAAAGTAGTACTTTGGTAGTCGAGACAGAAAGAAACTAAACTACCAAAATACTTTCTGCTCTAAATACACACAAGATTTTTTCTACTGTCACACCAAAATGAACTACTAGCTCTCTTTTATCTATAAATAAAATTAGGCGTGCTTCAAAGTTACTTTCTGCTTAAAAGCGCCAATAATGTCAAATTATGACAGCTCGCGGAAAATTAGGCGTGCTTCAAAGTTACTTTCTGCTTAACAGCGCCAATAATGTCAAATTATGACAGCTCCCGGAAAACATAAACTTTGCAGTTGCTTTTCAAGGCACAAAAGACGACTTTCGATAGTGATAGTAGAAAAAATATTATGTACTGATACCGATGAATATAATTACATTTTTCAAAACAGAATATCAAATGTCGTGATCAAGTAACGTTTTAAAATAACTGATATTAAGAAATTTCATAACGTAAAAAATCACGATATTGTTCCAACTGATCGGTTGACCCGCAGGACAATATGGTCGACCTGTCAAAGTCATGTGTTCTGGAATGGTCTATATCCATTCTTAGGTTGACGCTCTAAATATTTAGTTTGTCTGGGAGAACATGCAGTGCTGGGAAAAAGTAAAACCCAGTTAGTCTGGACAACGATATTGGTGATCTGAACCGAACCACTGTTCAACTTATTTTTATTGAGATTATTTCAATTTTAGTCGTTTCTTATTTTGCTCAAAGTATAATTCGATACTAGTTCGTTTCACTGATTTGTTTTCTCACTTACCGACTATTTGAAAACTTGTTTTCAGGGTTATCAGTTATTAGCCTAATTTGTTTGGTCGAAGAATTATCCAAACTAATATTTAGAATGTTTTTTAAAAGAAAAGCCAAACTCGAACGAAATAGTAGCGAAGAAGTTCAGTCTAATAATCAAGAAGCTAATGACATTGACAAAACCACAGAGCAAGAGAAGAACATGGATGAAAAAAATGATTTGGAACACGAGTACACAAATATTAAAGATTTTATTAAGAATTATCAAAATGTTTGCTTAAAAAATAATAATAACAATAAAAGTAACAAGAATATTGATAATAATATGGTAAAATAAGCCATGTGGAAATTATATATACAGTGTAGAAAGTGTAGCTAATTTCAGTAATCAGATGATTATTTTTTTTGGTTTAATTCTTGCAATAAATTTTGAAAATGATCACTTTTTTGAATATAAACTGCATGTCACTCGAAGGATCACATTTTCACGTTAAATAATGTTAATTTATAATTTTAATTCGATGTGTTTCGCCAAAATTGGCTTTTTCCACACTGTATAAAGGCAATAACCGATTGGTTAGAAACGTTTTCTCCTAAATGTTCAGCTTCTGATGTTAGGTGCATTGCAAACGTGAAAACCAATTTTCGACAGTTTTTTCACTTTTTGGCTTCTATCTCAGCCGCAAATCAATATTTCTCAAACTCTTTTAGTTTGACTCATGAGCTAATATCCCAAGAAATATGTACGTTTCTAGACTTTTTTTGGGTTTTTATTGCTCACTAGAACGCCTTTTTTAATGAACTTCTACCACAGCGCTCACATCTGGAGCCCAATTCTTGACATCATCATTTGCAAGGGAAAGATGAAATGATAAGTGGTAAATTCACAAAAAACTTTACTACTAAATGCTTCGAAAAACGAAATGTTTTAATAAAAGCCGCTTCATTCACTGTCTTGAAGGGATTCGAAAGGATTGCGCGGAACCCGGAAATTTTGAATTACGAATTTAATTTTTTTCAGCAAAAATAATATCAATCTATACGCGCGCTGTCACTTATCTATCACTTTCAGTATGAATATAAAGATTATCTTGTTATCACGTACCTACAAAAATGTACTCGCTGCATAACGAACACTATCAAGCAAATGCGCTAAGCAGAGAGCGCTCAAGAATAGTATTTTAACGAATTCGTTAGGAAGCGAGTAACCTTGAGTGTTGCGAACGGTCAAGAATTGGGGTCCTGATCAGTTGACACGCGTTCAGCAAAAAATTGATGATTGCTCCGGTAGCGTTGTTATGTTGGGATAAACGCGACCATTGGCTTTATTCTTACTGTGTCATATGTCTTTTATAATAATTGTAATTATGTTTACTGACATTGATATATTAGGAAGCGAGTAACCTTGAGTGTTGCGAACGGTCAAGAATTGGGGTCCTGATCAGTTGACACGCGTTCAGCAAAAAATTGATGATTGCTCCGGTAGCGTTGTTATGTTGGGATAAACGCGACCATTGGCTTTATTTTTACTGTGTCATATGTCTTTTATAATAATTGTAATTATGTTTACTGACATTGATATATTATTTACATTTTGCACACTACTTTTTTACTACTCACAAAAAAACAAAAGTTATTGTTATTAAGTATTTATTATAATCTTAAATAAATATGTTTTTTTAGTGTTTGATTTATCCACACAAAAACAAAGAATAATGTTGATAGAATTTCATAGAAAGGCGCTGCACTGGAGCTTGAACTTTTTACTTTTTTGGTTTGAAATTTTAGCAATATGGCTATTTTTGTTTAGGAAATCAAAGTCACCATAGATATAATTTTTAAAACTCTTAGGTGTTCCCAAATATCCCACCTTTGGAGAACGAAACAGTGATACTATATAGGGTATTCAACTAAAAATAGATTCTTCTTAATGATTAGCAGATCGTTAATTCTAAGGAAACATATTAAGTATTTTATCATGTGTCGTTTTATTTTATCCCCAATTAAAGAATTATGTTTTAAAGATTTATAATCACATATTTTGACATGGAACAAAATAATTATAAGAGAATGTAGTTATCCAAATAGGGTACAAGCATAAATTTTGCTATTGGTGGGAATTGACGCTTTATCAGGTCTCCTAACACCTTGCATGCCTATTTTTTCAAAAAAATATTAACTTTACTTTTAAAACGACTTTAAAAATCATAAAATTTGAAAGTCCGCCAAAACGCGCTTTACGTCATAAAGATGGCTGCCCCGTGGAGTGACGTCATTTGTTTACGTTCTTATTCGTGTATCATCTGAGTTCTTGTGACCTAATTTGTTTCTGAAAGCTTTAAACATGGATAAAGCCGAAAAAAAACTTTGTATTACAAGTATTGCATTGTTCCAGTGTGTAAATCAACGACTATTGAAACTCCAGACAAAATATTTGTTACTTTACCTGGTGGCGCAAGCAAAAAGGAAATTAAGAGAAGGGCATTGTGGTTGCAAGCTATGCGTCACTGAACACTGAACTAGTAAATAAAATATTTTCTTCTAAACGTTTTAAAATATCCTCGGAAATATCGAATATTTATGTCCACTTTCCACGTTACGTTGACTTTTAGAAATAAAAAAAGCACACACAAACACGTAATGGTCTCAAACAAACATACAAATGATATTTTTACGTCGATGAAGCAATTAATAGTTAAATAAAATACAATATAAACACAAAACTACACAAAACCTAATACCGGCCATATTGACAAAAGTAATCACATGGTATGACATCACACGTATCATCGGTAGCGTTCGGAAATCCTCGGGTGGTGGTCGGAAACTGCAATAAAATTTGGAAGTAATTTTCAATGGAAACTGGATTTCCTATTATTAGTTATTTTTGATATCAACTTTACTATTATAAATTAATATCTAAGCAAAATATGAAATATGCGTGTACCAAATTGAAGAAGAAGTTTAGGTTAGAGTGACAGTGAGTTGTTTGCATTCGCATGTAATTTCATCTTGGTTTAAATTTTTGGTTAGATTAGTTCGCGTTTAAGCTTATGCCTCATATTAATAAAATAGATTCAAATTGAACAAGATAAAGAGCAGAGTGTCAGATGTCAACATTTTTGCCCTGAACAAGTTCAAGCATCCCAATGAAGGAGAAAGAAGAAGAAGAAGCTGTAACATAGAACAGCAAAGGAAGACTATCGACAACTTCATATTTAAATTAGTGACGTATATGCATTATAAGTTGCATAGTATCGGTACATTTTTATTTTTTTACTGTTAGATAATCTAAAGACTAAATTTAAAATAAATTTATTTTTGAATATCCCATTTGATACTTATTAATATTACCTAATGGGTCAAAATTTTAAGTTGAACACCATGCCAAAATTTTCAAAAATGAGTTGATAATGTCAAATTATTCTTCAAGCTCAACTCTATCCGGTACAAATCGGATATGTATTAAAGCGGGGTTACTCACAGAGGTGATACTTACCGTTACAAAACTAGCGAATGGATGCTAGTAAAAATAAAATTTGGCCGCTCGGTCAATAAGAAAAAACCCCCACAACTGGAGTAAGCGTACAGTTCCAAATTTCCTATTTCTTGGTGAAAAAAAGAAGACCATTTTCCACGGTGCGAGTTGACGCTGCAACTCGAAAAAGTTGCATGTAAATTGGCGTTTTTTTTCGTTGGGCGCGTCGGTCGCATGAATTAGAACTTGCTCTATTTTCGAGCGAGAAGTCGCTGCGACTTGGTAACTTTTCTGGTGGATTTTGTCGCACCAACCCAAAATTTATATTGGCTGCTACGCTCTGACATTGCTGTCACAGGATTTCTTCTACGTTTTCTTCTCGTAGACCAGCACAGGCCATAATACTAATTACTGTTACAAAAACAATGGACTCAATGTTTTCCTCTACTCTGTTAACTTCAAGACTTGATTCTAGAGAAACTACTCCTATTTGCTTTATCTTCACAGAACTGCCAATTTTTTAACGAAGTTGGCAACACGTAACGTTTCCCCTATGCCTTGATGAGTCGCAGTAACAAACTATCGATGTGCTGATTGTACTTTTTCTCGCACCAATTTGTCCCAGCAACAAGTCGCTGCGATTTGTCGCAACGTGGAAAATATACTTAACACTAATATTGGTCCAAAGTATTATGAACCATCTATAATACTTTCTGTTGAAATTTTTGGTTATTACGAATTTGTTTTGAGTTTATTTTCCATGAAGTACAAATTTGACTTTCAATGCACTTTCCTTATATCGCAATTCAGTTAAATTTTAGAGAAACATTGACACATTTTCAAAATTTCATGGATTAAGTTTTTTAATGTAACTTCTTATATCTGGTTTCCTACTTATTGCAAAAAACCATAAATTAATTTTAAAAACTTTAAATACTCTTGCTAAACAATTGATGAATTTGCATTTTTGTGTCAGTGTTTCTCCAAAGGTGCGATTTAGGTATGGATCATTAAATAAACAAAGATAAAATATCCTAGGAGATTTGCAACTTTTCAGTCAAAACATTATCAAAAGCTATTAATTTCACTGAGCCTGTTTAGCCGGGCTCAACCTAAGTAAAAAAAATGCGCAGACAGTCAAAAGCTATAATTTCCATCACTAGGTCATTCTTGGAGGAATCTTCATGCAAGTGATTCCTTATGGTACAATGACCGGTGAGTATCCCCGTCACTTTCTTTATCTGGCCCCTGCTGGGGTTTAATATTTCGTTAGTCAGTGACTCCATGGTTTTTTTTGGAGAGGAGTTTCCTGTGTTCCTGCTTTGGCTCGTTTCCATTTTCTCTGTATAATTCTTATCATTTTTGTATTCAATCCTTTTTCTGCTAATATTTTCCATATTTTTTCTGTAGGTACTGTATCAAAGGCTTTTTCTAAATCCAGCAAAGCCACGAATCGTTTCTTTTTTCTTGTCAACTGTTAATAGTAAATATGTGGTCTTGGGTGCTTCTTCTTCTTCTGAATCCACCCTGTAATTCTTCCAGTGTATTTTCTATTGTCGACCTGATTCTTTTCTCCAGTATTTTTTCCAACATTTCATCGCGTTGCTAATTAATGTTGTTCCACGATAGTTATTGCAGCCTTTCTTAAAAACTGGTACAATTAGTGCTTTTTGCCAGTCCCTTGTTAGTGTTTCTTCTTCTAGAATTTTATTGAAAATTTGTAACATTGTATCTTTTCCTTTTTGTCCAACGTTTTTAATCATTTTTAAGTTCTGTTATTATCACCTGTTCTATTTCTTCTTTACTTATTTTTATTTCTGCATCTTCCTGCTCATCAACTTGGATTTGTTCCTCTCTTCCTTTTGTATTATTAAGTAGTTCCTGATAATATTCTGTCCATCTTTGCATAATTTCATCTTGTTCTGTTGATATTTAAATTTTTGTCCTGCTTTTTTTTCTGTTTTTATATTCTTTAATGCTTTATAAAAGAGTTTCTGATTTACTTCTATTTCCTCTCCAAATGTTTTGCATTGTTGGCTGTTCGATGTCTTAATTAATTCTTTGGTTTTCTTTCTTTCATCCTTATATTTATTAAATTTCCCTTCTGTTCTATTCGATAAGTAGTTTTTCCATACCATTTTCTTTTGTTCCACTTGGTTTTTTTTAATTCCCATTGTCAACCACGAAGTTTTTTCATATTATTTTGTTTTCTATTTATTCTACACACTTTTTTTGTTATATATAGTATTGTATTTTTATCCTCTATATTTCCATTTTCTACTTCGTCATAATCAAGTTTTATTATGTAAAATCCTATTAATTTAAAATATCATTTTCTAGTTTCTTGCCCAGTTTTTAATATACTAATTAAAATAGTCCTATCTCTTTCTCAGATACTTCTAATTCTAATAATATGCGTCTTAAACTGCAAGTCATGAAATATTCATTCATTATTACATATTATACGATTACTTTATAATACAACGTATTAAGTATTACACACCACATACATAAAAATGTTTCAGAGCTCACTAACTGAGTAATTTATAAATGTAGCCAAAAATATATCGCGTGACTCAAAATTTTTCACTTTATAGGTGGACCGTTTGGAAAAGCAAATATTTGGCACAAATTTGCTTTTCTGTTTTTACATTTTTAATTTGATTCATAATTTATTGTTTCGAACACTTAAATTTAGATAGTAAATGTTGTATTTGAGGAAAAATAACTATATCTTTTCGTTAATGTAATTATAAAAAAGACCAAAGTTAAAATTGGTGCAGTTTACAATTTAGTATAACTAATTTTCATACTTTTCTTGGGGAAGTTGAGTTTATACTATTTCTACTGTGAAAAGGTGATATTGTGTATATATATTGTAAAAGCGCACGATCTATGAAATTTCAAAGATGAATTAATAATTTAAAAAAAAAATTTATTCACGATCGGTCAGTAATATACATAGTTACCTTTAAAACGGTAGGAAAGTGACTCATTACTTACTTTCACTTCCACGCTATAGCCGGAAAAGTACTTTTTTTAAGACCGACCAGAAAATATACACATTCTGGACAATTTTTCGTCCAGAAAATAACGTTTTGCCGATCAAGACCGGAAAATAGACGTGAGGGACCGGCAAAAGCTTTTTCCCACAACCAGTATGCAAAACACGCTTTTCTACACAAATTTTTATACGCAAAGCAGGCCTTTTCTTAATTCTTTTTATAACCGTTGGAAAAGTAATGCGAAAATTACACGCTATGGCACTTTTCCGCATCGAAATATCAAACAAAGCTTCCTATGACCTGTCAATTTTTCTAGACAATTCAACCTAATAGTGAATTTCTTATTAGTGTACAATTTTTAAATTTAAACCAAAAGTAAGTAAACTATTTATTTCAGTATTTATTTTAATTTACTAATTATAAAACCATTATAGTCTATTAAGCATAATTTTAGAAATTATGAACCAAGATCAAAATAATTTATCTTTTGAGTTGTCCAAAACTATACAGGGTGTTTCAAAAAAAGGTAACACCGTCTCTAGGATAGGTGAAAAACTGAAAAATAATTGGGGTTTGCTTAGTAAAATTTTTTTCTAACGCCATCCGTTTTCAAGATAAAGGGCGTTGAAGAAAATAAAAAATTACACATTTCTTACGATTTTGCCGAAACTACTGGCACCATTGTGATGAGATTTTATACGAATATGTTTTGGGAGCTGATATATCCCATGAATTTGTTTTTATAACTAACTCTCATAGAGGGCGCTAGTTACACGATTCATACAACGTATTATTCAACATAACTTTTTTAAGGGTAGAATCATTAGTCAAAACTCCACGTGAACATAAACATCGTTTAATTTTACACCAAAAAGGTACTCTTGGTAAAACTCGATATTATGTACCGTTTTCGGAATATTTTGATTTGAAAATTATGAAGTAATAATCGCTCCTGGTATAAACTAATGATAAAGTTCGCTTTTCTCTAAGTTTGCCATGTAAAATTGACATTTATTGATTGTTATGACAATAAGTCAACAATAAATAGAGTTTTGAAACCTTGTTATTTGTAAAATTAGATATTGTTAAACAAAATGTACTCAAATGTTGAATACACCGACATGTTATTAACTTTAGGCGAGTGTTTAGGAAACTCTAGTGCAGCTTTTACGCGTTATGCAGAAAAGTTTCCTAGAAGAAACTTACCAAGTAAAAAAACATTTAGAGCAGTTGAACGACGTTGTCGAGAAACTGGGAATGTAAGACCAAAGAAAATAAATTCAGGTAGACCAAGAACAACAAGAACAATTAATAAAGAAAATATTATTTTAAATTTAGTTGATCAAAATCCAACATTAAGTGTAAGGAATATGGCAAGACAAACAAATACATCTTCTTCAACTACTTGGCGGATACTTAAAGAGCAGCAGCTAGATCCTTACCATTACAGACAAGTTCAAGAACTCTTGCCGGACGATCTACCGGTTAGAGTCGATTTTTGTGAAACATTGCGAGAAAGGACAGCTCTCAATCCAAATTTTTTAAAATGTATTCTTTTTACGGACGAGGCCACCTTTACGCGACAAGGTATGTTTAACTCCCATAACGCACACTACTGGTGTGATGAGAATCCACAAGCCAAAAGGGTATCACATTACCAACACTCGTTTAAAGTTAATGTTTGGGCAGCAACTTTAGGTAACAGATTAATAGGTTATCATATTCTACCTGGAAATTTAAGTGGTGATATGTACCTTGATTTTTTAAATAATCACTTATTTGAGATATTAGAAGATTTATCGATAAATGAGCGAACATCATTATTTTTTATGCATGATGGAGCTCCACCGCACTTTGATAGAAGGTGTCGTAATTGGTTGAGTAACTATTTTCGGAATCGATGGATTGGTAGAGGTGCAGAAGCTCCGATTCATTGGCCTCCTCGGTCATGCGATTTTAATCCTTTGGACTACACAGTCTGGTCGTATATTAAGGAAAAAGTCTATGCTACAGAGGTAAATTCTCGTCAAGAATTAATAGACAGAATTAAACGTCACTTTAATGACCTCATAGCTGATCCCCAACCGTTAAGAAGATTAATGGATTCTTTAGAAAAAAGGATAGACTTGTGTATTCGTGAGAACGGAGGACATTTTGAACATTCACTCTAATTGAATTTTATGTTATGTTCTTTGTCTTTATTTTAATTTTCTTATTGTAAGTTTTTTTAATTAATAAATTTATCATTAACTTATACGAGGAGCGGTTATTACTTCATAATTTTCAAATCAAAATATTCCGAAAACGGTACATAATATCGAGTTTTACCAAGAGTACCTTTTTGGTGTAAAATTAAACGATGTTTATGTTCACTTGGAGTTTTGACTAATAATTCTACCCTTAAAAAAGTTATGTTGAATAATACGTTGTATGAATCGTGTAACTAGCGCCCTCTATGAGAGTTAGTTATAAAAACAAATTCATGGGATATATCAGCTTCCAAAACATATTCGTATAAAATTTCATTACAATGGTGCCAGTAGTTTCGGCAAAATCGTAAGAAATGTGTAATTTTTTATTTTCTTCAACGCCCTTTATCTTGAAAACGGATGGAGTTAGAAAAAAATTTTACTAAGCAAACCCCAATTATTTTTCAGTTTTTTACCTATCCTAGAGACGGTGTTACCTTTTTTTGAAACACCCTGTATAAATTACTGTATTTCTTTCATTCATAAATGTGGTTGCAGAAAAAATATTGTGTACAACTTATACGCAAATCACTCTTCCCACGAGCGCAGAAGTTTGTGGCACGTGATAAGGCGAGTGCCGCAAATCTATCGGCTACGCGCCTCGGCTCTCTAGCAAAGCCTGGGCTGTAATGATCTACTTCCCCGCTAGGTATGTAATATACTATTAAAACATAGCTATCAGGGGGAAAAGATATAAATTTAATATGGGTGGTTATGGTAGTTATTATTACATTGATGGAGAGAGATTTTGACAGGAAGAATAGATAGTAAACGATAAAAACCATAAAAATATTGTAATATTGGATTTGGAAATTTATACTGGATAAAAAAAATGATTTGAAATTTTTCAGTGAATATTGCACATAGAAATAAAATAGAAAATATTTAAAATGGAATATGGGAAATTGGAAGTAAGAAGTTTAAGGGTTGGTTTTATAACTGATTACAAGGAAGTAATATTGCAATTATATATTTTCTGAGGAATTTTTAATAATTAAAATGATAACATTTGGAGTACAATAGAAAAATTATGAAGATCCAAGAAAGTTGAGATCTTTATAAAATAGAAATTTTTATATTTTATATGAATGAGAAAAATTGAAAAAAAAATAAAATATAGTAATTAATTTATAAATAATTAGAAATTTGTAATGTCTAATGAAATTGTTTAATAAATAAGGATATTTTAAACAGAATTGTATTTAAAAGATAAGAATTATTTGAAGTAAGTTAACAATTGAAATTGAATAAAAAAAATATTATATAATTACAGGAAAATAATAACAAAATTTGAAATATCAAAGACCAAATAGTGACCTATCTTGTGATTGACTTTATGTGAATAGAAAAAAGAAGATATGATATTACAAACATTAAAGCTTTGGTATTATTAGTCTTATGGGGATATCCTGGATATATTTTTTTGTAATGATATAGGAAACCAAGAAAAACCATATCTGCTGATCTTTACAATAATTGTTACTTAAGAAGACAGTTTAATAGTGGAAAGCTCCTTAGATTTATCTGTTCATTGATGACTTCATATTGTGGGTCTCGTATGTGTCTCCTAATTTATAATTCTTCAAGGAAATCTAGCGGTATCGACTTTTTTTAGGAAGAAAGCTAGAAATTGCAGGAGGTGTATTATAGCTTCACTATCACTGCTATCACACTCATTCATTTTGATAAATTTAATTTTTGAATGTTGTGGAGTGTCAAATAATTTAAATTTTACATTTATTCATATATCATGTTACCAATTATCAACAGAAAAATAAATTAAATAAAATTTATATTTAAATTTTAATCTTATTTCAAATTATTCATTAAAAAAAACATTGTGCCTAACTTTTTTGGAAAGGAATTTTTCGCAATAGCATTAAATGCAGCCTGCAAACAAAGTGCTCATGCGAAAAATTTTACTTCCCAAATACGTTAGGTAAATATATATTCCTTAAATACCAGAATCTGGAAGGATTTTAAGTTTTCGATTTATTATTTGTTAGCAACTAATTTGTTTTTAGACAATAGCCGTTGTTATAATAGCTACGAAGTTAATTTGGGATTGTTATTTTTTTAATTGCTACGAGTGGGTAGTTGTAAAAATGCAACACGTCACTCCCATTTGCCAATAAATTTCATGGCAAACTCGAGTCTAAGAAATTGTGTAATAGTCACTAATATAGTAAAGTAGAAGATAAAATAATTATAAACGACATTTTAAGAATAATTTCGTGGTTAATAAATACATGTTGTATTTAATTGAAACGGATTTCTAGCAAATATATTACAGATGTCAAGATAATAGTATCATACTATTATAACACAAAGTTTTTGAAGATTACTTTTCACTTTCACTAAGAAGCAACCGACTGAGAGCATACTCCTGGATTGGAGACAATGTTAGCTGCAGTGAAGGGAGTGCTAAGAATGCGATAATAGTGACATCTCCACAACTATGTATGTATGTATGTATGTCTTTTGGGGTAACATTCACTGAGACCTAAAAGATCTATTGTGCCCCCTTACTTCTACTTAGTTCCTGAGGAAAGTCTCAGAGACTAGTAGCTCCTTTAGTCCTATTTCCCCGAGGAATTTTAGGATATCTGCAGGCTTCAACTTAGGTAACTGTCACTCATCTATCCAGTAGTCTCCCAGGTGCTGTGCCCTAGGATTTTGAATTGCTGTGCAGTTCGCAAGTATGTGGATGGAGGATTCTTCTTCCATTCCACAAAACCTACAATCTTCTTCCTCCACTATTTTGAGCTTTTTAAGGTGCCCATTCAGGCGACAATGTCCCGTTAGGATTCCTGTTAAAACTCTTAGTGCAGTTTTGCTTTGACTTATGCATTCATTTGATCTCAACAGGTTGTAGTCACCCAGAAGAATCTTTGATTGCCTAAGCCCTACTATATCTTTCCAATTGTCAGATCTTCTCTTTTCTTCGGCTTTACCTATTTCTTCCAATATTACATTGGAGCTGATTCCGCAAAAAGGTTCCGGCCCCCAAAAGGGTATTTCAGTCCCCCTCTTTGCTAGTTCATCTGCTATTTCGTTTCCTCCTATTCCAGTGTGTCCTGGAATCCACAGTAAGGTATTCCCACACCATTTTGGAACTGATTACACAAGAACTCAGCGCTTTACTGCTTGACTATCAGACATTATGATAATCCTTTGCCTTCTATATCCTTTGTCAATATTGAACTGGGCACACTTTCTTATTGCGTGAATTTTTGCTTGAAAGATACTTGGGGTTTTTCCCAAGCTTTCAGAGTGTTTGGTGCCGGGCCCGTACACTCCTATCCCAGTTCCTTCTATTGCTTTTGAGCCGTCTGTGTACCATTGAATGGCATTCTTTCCAAGTCTGGTAATGGTATTTGGATCCCATTCCTTCTTGTTGCTTAATTCCGTAACGAATTTCTTTGAAAAGTTATACTTTTTCATCAAACCATCCTGTGGCATGTCCCAGGTTGTCTGATTTCTAAGAAGTGAAGAGGTGGTTTTCTTTTTAATGATTCCCTCTCTACTTAGTCTGTATCTTGTTCTTTCTGCAACACTCTCCACCACCATATGTAATGGTGTGAGATCTCCACAACTAACCACAAACCAAAATTTTATATTGACAAAAACCCAGGTTTCATCCGTTATGCAGTTGGGTTTGTAGCCTTATCAAGCACTAAGTAGATCTGTTTCAGAAACTTAAGGCGTTGACGGAAAATTTGTATCATCGCAGAATCTGCATGTTTTTCTGTCCACTTTTGCTCATCTTACGGATATATGGTATCTGAGTGAACAGTGTCCATTAAGTTTCTTCACTAATTTTTGGACTTCTTCCACGAAGCGTCTTTTCAGGATACTACAAAATGATTTGGGTCCGATAAAAGGACTACAAACAAACTCCTTCCTTTGCGAGATCATCTGCAATATCATTTCCGATAATTTCTCAATGTCCTGGCAGACAGTTATGGATTGATTGTATTTCCAGACTGTTTTAGACTGGCAATCAGATGCAATCAATATTATAGCTGAGTTGAGGCGTTGTTTAAGGCACTCTTGAGCACAGATATTACTAACAGTTCAGCTTTGAATATTGTTGGAGTGTTTCCTAGAGCTGTTGGTATCCTAGTATTAGGACCTGTAACCACTATTCCTTCTCATTCGTTTGTTTGTGATCAATTATTGAATTTAGTCTCGTAATTAGAGCGATATGTGTCAACTCACGTTCGTTGATACCAACAGAGTTCTAAATTCTGTTTCACAGAAAATCCGTGGATATCTTCACGGATTGGGTTGCTCCAGCCCTTAGTATCTCAAGATGCCCAGCTAGATTGCCGAGTTTCAAAGATTTAGTCTGTGTCATCCTGTAGGCATATTACAGCATATAGCTAGAGGAAGGTCTAGCATTACCTCTAAGGCAACCCGTGTTTTCGATGCACCAAACCAACGCAGCATAGGTAATAATTGGTCTGACAACCGTTAGGTAGGGGTTCAATTTGATTATGGAGGGTTGGATACCTTTCGCTGTTGCTTTTTATAGCAGCCCTTGTTGCATTTGCAGCAAATTGTCACTCTCGAACGGGAAAATAATATTTTCTGAATTTGTAATGAAATTGTATACTATTTAAGCTTACAAATGTCAATAAACAGCCGCTTTTAATATCACTTGAAGATAAACAGTTAGATAATATATGAGATAAATGGTTGAATTTAAGTATGGATTTTGCAAATACAATTAAAATATATTTTTCGTGCAACCGGACGCGAAGTCAGTATTTCGCGTTCTTAACACAGTCCGCAAAATTCAATGTCGCGGCCGTTACCCATAGCAACGGCTGCGAAACCAAACGTCACTTCCAAATTTGAATATCACTTCCAAATTTGACATTTCTAAACTACTACAAAGACAAGGATTATTTTTTATTGAATACCAACAAATACATAAGTACTTATATTATTTAGGATGAATATTAACATTAATTGTACAGTTTGTATTATTACTTATACTTACTCCAGAAGTTGAAGCAAGAACTGTCAAAATATTTTGTATGTATTGAAACTTATCATTTCTATAGCACACATTGTTAAATAAATTAAACTGCTGTTGATTTTAGAGCAATGATATATTTATTTACAATTATCTAGTTTAATAATTTTAACGATTGCACGAAAAATAGTGTGTATGCCATGGCCGCGAAACTTTTTAACGACCTCAAGATTATCTTGCCTCGGCCGCAAACGGCCTCGGCGATAACTGTTCTTTCGGTACGTTAAAAAGGTATTTCGCGGCCTAAGCATACAAATAACTATTAAGAGTTCGATTTATTCAGTTCCCATTGTATTTAAACATTTTAAAAATAGGTTAGACACAGTCTCTTATTCCCTGATATTCTAAGAAAACGAGATACGGAAATTTCATAAAGTTCAGTTCGTATGTAGGTATATCTATTTTTATTCCTGCTAATATTGTAGTGTGTTGGTTTGGATTTGAATCTGTCGACAATTCCTAATTGCCTGTTTATTTCTTTATTCCAATCTATCAACTAATTGGATGGATAAATATTTGTATTGATGCGTTGCTTACGGAGGCGAAGAATTATATTCAAATCAAATATTTTAATTTAAAATAAAAACTTGACAGATGTTAGATTTAAATAAACGAGCTATAAAATTAAAGAAGAATATCTTGACAAGGGAGACGAGCACGTGCTTTAACTTCTGCTTTTGTTAATAGTATCTTGTACAATAAGTACGGAATGATAATCATACAATAATAAGCATCTTGTGCGAATTATACACTACCGACCAGTTTCGGCTTCTACGGGAAAATTTAAATTTATAAAATCTGCCAATAGCTTAAAACTACTAAATTTAAAGAAATATTTCCTTTTACTGTTAAAGAGTTTGTTAGAAATGTCAATATTTACGAAGAATTTTCGGAAAATAACAATAACCATTGTAAGCTCCTTGGAGACTATACGGGGTTGGGATAAAGTGTGGAACCAAGTAAATATCTTTTGAACGAAAGGAACGATATTTATGAAAATTTGCAGGTAAGTGCAATGGAACAAAATGCATCTTATGTACATTTTTTTGTTAATAATACGGAAATGCCATCAACTTCTTTAATTTAAATGGGACACCCTATATATTTTTACAGATTTTGAAAGAGCTTGTTATTTTGAATTCATACATACTGAGTTTGGTGTAAAAAAATTTGTAAAAACGAGGAATATAGCCCTTTAATCAACCTCCTTTGAGTTTTTTGCATTAGAGCAAAAAACTATTTAGATAAACTAATTGATGTTGTTTGTATGCATAGTATTAAATAAACGAGTACTGTTTAGTACGTCTTTTGTTCTCCAAGTGTCAAATTCTAATTGACGGAAATAAATTTTACAATTTAGAATGGTTCAATTAAGTGAAAGAGAGCGTATTGAAATTTTAATGATGATCGGTTATGGTGATCGTGTTAGAACTCTTGAAGAAGTGTGTCATATTTTTAATAATTTGCATCCGGAGAGAAATCCTATATCACGCTCAACAGTAACTAAAACATTACAACGTTTACAACTGGGATGATAAAAAATTTGCTAAAACCTGGACTGCAACGAACGAAACTGTTAAACAAAATATTGCAATCGATTTAGAAGAATCACCTCAAACTTCCACCACAAATTTGACACTAAGCCATGCTATCGGTCGACGTTCTGTAGGAAAGATATTGAAAAGTGAAAAGTATCATCCGTATAAGGTACAGTTGGTTCAAGAATTGTCTGAACATGATTTTGACCGACTGCTGGAATTTTTCGAACGGCTAAAGGACATCTGTAATGTCGACGACAATTTTGCTTCTAACATAGTTTTTTCCGTTGAGGCAACTTTTTGCTTAAATTGAACAGTTAATCGCCATAACTCAAGGTATTGGCCAAATGAGAATCCTCATTGGATTCATGAAGCACATACCCAGCATCCACAGAAGTTAAATGTATGGATGCGAATTGTCGAAAATAGGCTTATAGGCCCATTTTTTATCGACGGAAACTTGAATGGTGACAAGGATTTGGATCTACTACACTGCCTAGGCAGAAAAAGTACCCACTTTGCTGCCTAGGCAGGAAAAGTAATACTTTGCTGATTGATATGTGTCAGCAAAATTAATATTTGCTGCCAATCGGAGAAAAAAGATATTTACTTGGTTCCATACTTTATCCCAACCCTGTATTATAAGCTATATTCTGACTACCAACTTCTTTAAATCCCGACACTTAACATAACCTAAAACTAACTGTCAAAAACCATTTATCTCGCAAACACCTGTAAATATATCAGTAGCGGCACAAAATAAATAACCTTCGTGTATAACGCTTCTTTATTTCCTTCAATATTTTTAGTTCTGTGTTTTTGATAGGTGAGTTTATAATGAAAACACGCTACTGGTTAGATATGCGAGTTGGCAGCAATTTTGTGTTCCAATAACCTAAGAGTTATGCGAATGTAGTTAGTTTTCAGCTTTGATTTTGAATGTGTGCCTAGTGATATTTTTATTCTCCGACAAAACCAATTATCTAAAGCAACTAAAAATAAATCGGCACAGGCTTATGTACAATTCACTAAAGCTAACCTTTATTCTTTATAAATTACAGTGTAGACAACAAACCATCAATAAACAGTGCATGCCTAAAGATACTTGTAAATTTTGAATTTTACTCGGATTCAAAAGAAATTTGACAAAAGTAAACCATAGCAAAATAGTTATTTCTGCAAAAAGTAATACAAGAATCATGCTGTGCAATAAATATGCTTTTTGCACAATGTTATATATTATAATGCACACAATATATTTTCTATGATACAATTCAGTTACATGAAGTGCAGAATCTGTTGTGGTTTCAAGGAGAGGTTTCTTACTTCTCATGTCCAGGTGGGGAAGTTTTTTGAGTTAGAGAGGGTAGCAGTAAGTTCAGGGGTGTTGATTTCGAAATATATGTTGGTCCTAGTCCACATATTTATAAACTGCGAACGGATTATAATTTTCTAAGATGCCGAAGAACGGATTTTTCATAAGACGCGTCCGCCTGATAAGTCGGCTGTTATGAGCATGCAAAGAAATGTAATGGCCACTTTCGTATAAATTCGTATAAATTAATACAATATGCTTGAATTGACAAATAATTACGAGTATCAAACAGAGAAAGATAAAATATATACCAGTTCAGCCAACATTGATAGGAGGCAGAAAAGTGGCAGCAAAAAGGCGATATCGGTGAGATTTCCATTTGATGTTAAAAGGAGACAAAAGCACCTCATTCTTTGGACTAATGTGTTAGTAAACATATTGCTCTGGGCATTAATACATTAAAACAAAAAAGAAATGCTACAGATACATAATTACGTTACATATTTTAGTAGCTGTATTGTTTTGTATTTTCAATAAAATACATGAAGGTGTGTTTTATACTTTTTATTTAAAACTCCACAATAGATGTTATACAATCATCTTTAGCTTACGACATATGTCTGACTTGACAATTGACGGACATTAATTACCAACCTGGTTATCTGTAACAGTAGTACCACACTACATCTCCCTTATTTTAATTTTTAAATTTTCCATTAAAATTCAAGACATAATGTTTCAAATGATCAGGTTCCTTTCTTTCACGAATGGGACGGACAGGTACATTTGAATTCACATTATCATTAACAACCATTTCTTGGTACTCTAAGACATTTTCCTTATCAAGATTTAAATTTAGATTTTCAGAACTATTACTACTTTCCACAATACTTTCATCCACACTGTCTTCCTTCATCTTGAATAAAAGCCCTTTTGCCTGAAAAGAATATTGATTCTTTTTGTTTGCTTTCAGAATGTTTGTTTTCAGACAAAATACACTTTCCTTTTATATCTATACTGTTTCTACGCTTCACTTTATTATTAATATCATAAAATAAAATGGTTCGCGGTGTTTCACCATAATTTGTAAATTTTCCAGGTATCCATATATTATTGTGCCTCTATAGTAAATTTGTTGACCTTTATTGTATTTTATATTTATTTGTTGTGAACGTTCATAGAACATATACCTACAGTATAAAATGTTCTTTTTGGGATTACACACTTCCTGAAACTTGTTCAATACTGCTTCGAATGTTTCTTCTTCAAGTTCTTCAAAATGATTACCTACCTATATGTTTTTAAACCATCATCTCCTATGCAGTTGAGAAGAATTGCTATTTTCGTATCATCACTTTTTGCCATTTGACCAGAAGCTCTTAGGTAAATATTTAATGACTGGTTGAAACATTTCCAGTTTTCGTTTATATTACCAGACATTTTTAATGGTTTCGGCAAATTAAAGCCGGACATGGTATCTCGCCAATTGCTCAGAATATTATATTGGTGTATGATGATTAAGGTGTATCCCAGAAACTACGAGAAGCCACTGGAAAGTTTTCTACTCCACCGTTGGAGGGCGCAATTCACAATAATAACAAAAAACTTCATTTTTCTATAATAAATGTACCGTTATAAAAGCACAACATTTAAATATTCGTAATCATTAGATATTAGATCATTTCACGTAAGTTTTGCTCCAGTACTTTTTCCTCTATCTTTTAAAATAACTGGTAAGGGTGAGTGGGAAAGCTGACTCATTAAAACTGTTATTACTTTTGTTCCGCTTTATGGATTTTGACAAACTTGGTATCATTTAAAAGGGACTTCAATGCCTTATAAAATATTATAGTATCATTTTATTCAAGTGGTTTTAACGGTCGCTAGATGGCAGTGATTGAACAATTGTTTAGTTTTCAATTTTTTTGGAAATCTTCAAATGCGATGCTATATTTTTTAATCATTTACTTGAAAGAGGACGGAATTTAAAAAAAAATCAAAAACCGCATCTTAATATCTATTTTCTAACCGAAGATACGAAAAAAATAGTTAGGTTTATATCTTTTCCTACGGTTTATCGTATTTTTTTCTCTAAGCTGTTCAATAGATAGTTTCTGAGATACCTCTCTTAGTCATCACCCGGTATAAAGTATAGGATAAGGAGTATATGATATATCATATATATTATATTATATTGATCGTTAATTCTCATGTATCTGGTAAGAATATTGGAATTATTGTAATTTCATGGGTTCAATTCAAGCTGACGTTACATACGTGCAGGTGAAGGTAATAAAAGAGCATTAATAAATTTGTTTGATACAAGTTATGGACGATATAAAGAAGTTCACTTGAAAAATACCGATTTTAATCATTGACATTGAACTAGAAACATGTTTTATAAGCAATATAACGAAATCATATTTTCGATACATTTAGGAATACATTTTCTAAAAATATTACTAGAGTGAGTCAGCGACCTCCAAATTTTCCTGTAAGGAACAGAACGCGTAGACTCAAAAAATACCTTTATGTTTTTATAACTCAAATCTGGAAAACAGGAGTCATATATTGGGATATTTCTATATATAAATCTAGGTGAACACCAAAAGCAAAAAGTAGAAATCGTGACATAATTTCCTCTTATAAAACTAAATAAGTAATTTTAAAGTATAAAATAAGAAAAATAAACGCAAATTGTACTGGGTGTTTTTAAATAGAAGCCATGCGATAAGTTAGAGAGATTTTATTTTAACTGGACATTTTAAAGCATAAGGAA
Organism: Lochmaea capreae; assembly: GCA_949126875.1. Taxonomy (NCBI): domain Eukaryota; kingdom Metazoa; phylum Arthropoda; class Insecta; order Coleoptera; family Chrysomelidae; genus Lochmaea; species Lochmaea capreae. The sequence continues at coordinate 14,587,595 of OX421403.1, forward strand.
ATCTATTCTAATCTTGTCAAATCACGCAGAAGCATGTGCTGTAGGTTACACAATAATATCCCATCATTAGTTGACGATGCTGTTGAATAAGCAGTAGAAAATAGTAGCGGAAAAGTTCTACACAAATATTAGGCATATCAAAATCTAGGAAAAACCTTCGTTTGAGGTCTTGGAAACAGTAACTTCAATCAGGACTTAAAAATAAATACTGTCCAGAACCAGTTCTTAAGATTATACAGACCTTTTAACAATGCATTATGTACTGCAAGCGCCAAACGTGATGGCGAGCCCGCCCCCATGCGCACAAACTCATTTTCAATGTTACCTCCCACTACAGCTCTTGTAAGACATATAAATGCTCTGTACAGAGGCGTATCATTAGTTGTCCTCCAATTCTGTTGGCGTTTGGCATTGTCTGAATATTTTTGTGTTGTTTCTGAAAAAATGTCATCGCCTTACAAAAAACCAGTTATCAAGAGTCAGGCACATGAAATAATTATTAAAGTGTTCAATTATTTTCAAAGTGTCAAATGTGAGTCGGATACGTTATCAAATGTATCTCTCGCTACAGGTAACATTAAATAAATTTCAAAAATAACTATTTCAACACAAATCTTTATTTTGTATTAGGTATTTCGATAAGAACCATTGAAAGAAGAGGAGCAATTCATTTCTGCAAATAACGTGCAAGTAAAATTTTCCACCCCAAGAAAGAAGCACCCTAGAAGAGCACCAATAACTGATATTCCCGAGTATAAGTGTTCCAATATTAGACGGATTATTTACGACTTTCATAAGACGGAAGGGTGCCGTATTTGATGTTATGCTTGAACACGGCCATAACGCTTTGCGACTTCCACCCTACCATCCGTATTTGAATCCCATTGAACTCGTTTGGTCTACTGTCAAAAACAATGTGTCTCAAAAGAATGTAACTTTCAAGTTGGAAGATGTGAGGAAACTGGCGGAGCACGAGTTTGATCAAATCACTTCCGAGGAATGGCAAAAGCGTTGCCGGTATGTAGTGGATATAGAGCGGAAATATTGGGAAAATGAAACATTCACAGATGTTCAAACAGAGGTAAATCCAGTGATTATAAATTTAAATGACGCAGTGGCGGATTACCGCACAGACGCATGAGGCGCCTGCCTGGGGCCTCAACAAAGAAGGGGGCCTCAGAATTGTTGGCCTCATCCTCAAAAAACAACCAAAATTAAATAATTGTAGGTAAATGTTTAAAATGTTTACTGTTTCTTAATAAAAAACGTTATAATTTTCTGCCTTGTACATTTTGATGGATCCATTCCCCTCAAGTAAGGTCAATAAGGGGGCCTCAGAATCGAGTTGCGCCTGGGGCCTCACAATATCAAGATCCGCCACTGAAATGACGATAGCAGCACAAGCACAAGCAGCAGTGAAGATGAAGAAAATTTGTACTCAGATAGTGACTGATTAAAGTTTATTTTTTAAGTGTATCATTATATTATAACATTTTAATGAATTGTACTACTACCTATAATACTGAATAAAATATGAAAAGAAATTACAAGGGGCTTATCGTAATCCAATAGTAATTTAGTTGGGAGAGTCTATACCTGCGCCATCGCTCGCCATCACATTTGGCGCTTGCTGTAGTAATGTTAAACCATTCCAGCTGGTTCAGTTAAAAGACAACTGTGCAAAAATCCTACCCGTACTATTACTAAATCTTATTTTTTGCTCAGAAGAGTACTGCACGCAGGCTCCTCGAATTCCATTGGCAGTCTGGGCAAGTGCAGGGTCCCGCGATCGATGGGGGTCAAGATTACTTTTCTCCCTTGAAAACTCCGAGTTGAGACAAACCTGCGAAGAATTTTCTGAAATCTATTATGGAGACGTTAACGACAATGAGCTGGAAATAGAATGTATGCATTAAGAGACACATTTCTGAATGCAGAAATAGGTTTAAGAATCTTGTGGAAAGGATAAAAAATTAATTGAGAACTGTGGTAACATTCCCTGTGAGACCTAGATGATATTGTCTCAGAGACTAGTATCTCTTTTAAACCTTTTTCTTGAAGGAATTATCTGCATTTTTCTAGCTCCAGTAGTTTGGGCTTCTTGTTCAGACGGCATTGTCCTAATAGAGCACCTGTCCAAACGATGTTGTTCGGTACAAAATTCAAAAGAGGAATTAACATAATTAGAAATAAATTATTATTATATAGAGCTAATTATGATCACATATATTTTTGTTAATTAATGAAAAAGTTAAGATGCAAAGCTAAACTAAAGAATTCCTCAACAGGCTGGCAAGAGACAACAAAGTGTCTCTAATATGGATGCCGGCACATGAGGGGATTGCAGGTAATGAAATGGCTGACCAGTTAGGTAAAGAAGGTTCTAGAGGAGACGTCATAGGTCCGGAACCGTTTTGTGGAATCACAAAAGATTGCATAAGAGTGGAAATCGGGAACTGGTGAACACCAACTCAAATGGAGGTCGACACAAGGGCACCTTCATACAAATATTTTACTGAACAAGGTAGACAAGGAACTCTCAACCGGGCTATTGAAACTGAGTAAGAGACATTTGAAGACAGTTACCGACCTGGTGACTGGACACTGCACCCTGAGGAAACATCTGCACAAAATGAGCAAAGTTAGTGAGCCTATGTGCAGCAAATGTGAACTCCATGATGAAACACTCAAATACTCTGCTTCTGCGAGAACTTACATGGACTCAGACGGAACCACTTTGGAGAAGAAATAATATAACCATTACAACTACCGAGCATCCCTACAGTCAAACTAGTGGCCTACATAGAAGACACAAAGCTTCTGGAATGGAAGTGGAAAACATGGATAATGGTACAAAGATTCAGTTCAAGTGCCTGGGATGTTGAGCACAACCCAATCGAATGAATGAATGAAAGCTAAACCATGTGCAAATGCTCGTAGCTTAAATATACTAATAATACTACGAGTTAATTTAGTGACCTAAGAGAATCCATCTTTTGTATTATTAATATTAAGGTAGTGTACCAGATCATCAATATTATGAACATACTGAAAAAAACTGCTTTTAAATGGGACATTCAAAAAGCATATGATGTGATTACTCCTGGGAATCCATGTTACAGACAGACCAATTTTCTGTACTATTAATAATATAAAAATGTCCTTCAAAACACAATTTTAAAAATGCTTTGCTACAGGTTCCAAGCTGCGCTATTATTCTGTATTTCGTCCTTCTGCACGTCTGAATAAGCGTAGAGGACGGCGGTGGCGACGGAACTTTGTAAGTCTCGACACGTTGTACTGAATATGGAATATAAAAGCTTTTACAAGTAACAGTCGCCGAGCTTCTAAAAATATTATCTGCCTAAATTGATAGGTCAAGTCAAGCGTACATTTTTAGTTCTTCACCATACTTCGCTTACTAATTGTGAACCCCCATTTTGTCGTCACACCAACGAAGACCTCCGTCGACTCTCCATTGGACCCCTGGTGGAATCACTTTGGGAATCAATGTGCTAGTCCTTCTATTCCACATAATGGCTCCCTAAGTGATTATGGGTGTCTGTATAGCTTGGATCATAACTCCGTCTCAGGTTTCTGCACTTTATTACAGCCATTTTTACTTTTTGTGTGATTTCATTTTCGTGCCAGTTCTATCTAGAGCCAGACCTAGATACTTGACTTCTTGTCCCCATTCATCCTCACTTCCATCGAGTTTAACGATGTTTTGGTTGAGTTTTATTTTATTATTGAAGGCATTAGGATTGCTTTAATAGGTTAAAGATAGACATGACTTTGGAAGGACTTCTCTTTGCTGTTTTCCGTTTATTGGTTTGAAGAATGTCATCAAAATCTTGATTCGTGAGTAAAAAGAAATGTTCTATATCAAAATGGAGTCAAGGTACCTATACAAAACAATGTAGATCCAGTGCTCAAGCTTTGAAACTCATCTCATTTAGTAATTGGTGAATTGTCAGCACTAAGATTGATACTGTGAATCCTTTTGCCTCTCCTGGTATTAAGATAATGATTCGGCAATGTTTTACAGGCCTATTATGTATCTAAGTGGCAGTCAAGCAACTTTATAGCAACTGACTGACAAGCAACTCTAGATAGTAACTTTTTAACCACTTTCAATAAAATTGCTATTCTGGTGATTACTAGTGGTTAAGAAGAATGATTAGTCACTTTTATAGTGTAAATCGACCCTACTTTCCCACTAACAAGTCTGACAACTGAGAAAAGTGAGGTTATAAGAGTATTTTGTTATTAGTGTTCAAATGTTCATAGATAAAGATTAGTTTAGTAAAATGGTGACGCCCTGATAAAATTAGAGGGTGTTTCTTTTCGAAGCTAAATCTCGAATTTGACAATCTCCCACCAACCCTTAAAAAGCCAGAATGAATGGCTTTAAACTAAGAATTTTTGATGAATGTTTCATATTATTAGCCCTTATTTGCTTAAAATCTTCGGAAAAACAATTTGAATGAATAAGCATTGTTTTAAGCGATTGATCGATTTCACTTTCTATTAATGGACCATACTTTCGGTCCTTTGGACATTTTTATACATTATTAACAGAAGTAGAGGCAATAATGAATTTTCTCCTTATCGTCTGACCCTGATGATCTCACAACATTAACGCCTGGACATTTAATCATCGGACACCAGTGTATTTCATTAATATCATGATCTAACAAAATGTTCACAATCCACGGATCTTTCTTCCTACCACCACTTCCTACCTTTCTCTGACAGTTGCTAACGTTAACAACCACAAATATTGTGGTTGCTCAGAGCCGTTAATGTAAAGAAATAAGGTAGCTTTTATTAGAAATTTGTTTTTTACCCCTAGGTACACTTTCTTTTGTCAGTTTGTTTTAAAATTCGGCCATGTTCAAAAATACGGCCAATTTTAATAAGAGCAGCAGTGTTTAAATGTCAAATCGATACCAGGACAACCAGGAGCAAAGCTTAAGGTGAACAGTTGGTGATAATCTAGGTTCCATTCTAAAAATTCAGGATGCGGCAAATTAATGATTGTAACGCCATCTTCATTTGTTATATCGTTAGTTACTGAAAAAAATATGTTTTGCGTCTTCGAAATTTAAGGAAAAATTAAATAGTTTGGACGCGCACTTTATGCAACTGGAAATAATTAATTACAAATCCTATATATAAAAAAAAATATATAAATTACCTCTTGTAGATTTAGACAGTTGATAAGAAAGACGTTTTCCGTCCTAACGTCTCTTATCAAATGCGTAGCACTGGGTGAATGTACCTACATTCCCCCCACTTTCCCATCCCGAATTCAGCTCCTTGCCCCCCAGCCAACCGTAACCTAAAATAAGACTTGTTGAATGTATTTCTAGCCTACTCGATGCCCGCTATAATACAACTTGCGCCTAAAAAGGGTCCAGGCCCGGCTTGTAACGACCGACGAGATTGGAGCAGCGTCTCGACCAATCAAAAAATGTTTTACATATTAGGATACAGTGTCAGACATTTATATTTGTGGTAACTTAGGAAATATCGTCCAGATCGCCTTTCGAACGTAAGTGACTAGTGCGTTTGTTATATGTGTTTCCCAGCAGGTTGTGTGTGCCCCAATTTCCAAAGGATTTTAATATCAAAGAGACTGTGCTATTATTTTGTGAAAGAAGTGATTTGTGGCCCGATTGTCATTCCAGTGTCATACTAGCAATTGGGTGATTTGTGATAGTTTTTCTCTCTATTTAAACCTTTTGGATTTATTAAAAAGTGGTTTGTGTTGATGAAAGAAAAAAACTGTAAATTAGCCAAGTGCTAGTATGACATAGAATGTCAACATAAATCAGTAGATCTAGCACAGAACTAGAAAGTTTAATACTTAGTTAATGCAACAATTTCTTACATTCTATTGAAAAGTTTGTTGGTCAATCTTTTACATACTCTTCTTTTTACTTTCGCACAATCCGACAATATTCTTCTGTCACCGGCACGTGTGTTGCTAATTTAGTCTTAACAATGATTGTATAATCTTCATCTCATTCGTTCTCAGTCAGAGGTCCTCATTATTACCTAACTTATCGAGGTATTATAATATTGTTTATATAATAAAGAACAAATATTCACAATTAAACTTTTAAATTACAAACAATACGCATTCTTTGAAACAATACCAATAGACAAAAAAGGATATCTTTATGTAACATTGTCAAGGATAAACCCCACTCCAGCTGATCGATTGCGTCATGGTAGACATCTTGAATATTTTTTCCAACAAATCATAGTTTTATTAATCTTATTCGAATAAAAAAAACTGTGAATTAAGTTTGGACAAATTTCTTTCAAATATATACCTCTACATACAAATCTTTTAGGAAAACATACTTAATTTTTTTTAAATTTAATACATAAATATTTACAATTTTAGGATAATAAAATTGATCTCTCCTTTATAAAAAAAATCAAAATCTTTTAATTAATTGAAAAAAAAACTTTTAAAAATAAACCTTTGACGATAATCGGTTGTGACGATGTTGCCAAATTGTTGGACTTTTATTCTGATTTATATTTAGCCAGAGATTCAAAACTCTGCATTTAGTGTTCCACATTCTTATTCTATTTTAAAAGCTGGCTAAATTTAGAAATAGAAATCCATCTCTTAAACGTGGTGTTGATATCGATAGCTTGTAACCTATTTCTTCTTGTATTTGTTGAAATACTCTCGAGTAGTTTAAAACAAAGTGAAATAGAGCTTCGTAAGTCACTTCATTTTTTGATTAAATATTATTACGAAAATAATGAGATATGAGAAAATAAAAAATAGAAATTATTATTCTAATTTGAAGCAACAAAAAAATGGGGGGTTAGTAGAAAATAAAATATATATCAGATATTTTTTGTTATTAACATAGTTTTTTGACATAAGAAATAAATTTTTTAAAGGGTACGCCCTTCTTAAATAATAAACAAAAATATTTAAAATTTGAAGGTAGTTTTTATTATATTTTACTTTGGATATCAGGCAGTATTTAACTAAAAATAAATCAAGGAAATTCATATTTCTTAATTTAGCTCCAAACAATGTTTTTATGTAATTGTAATCGAAATCTAGTAGATATTTTGGCACAGGAAGCGAGTTCGAATAAATGAAATATTTCGAATGGCCTAAATTACTTCTATTATTACAGCTTTTTGGACAAAAGCCAAGGTCGTTGCGGAATCTTGACGTGTATAATCGTAATATCAAAAATTTGGAACCGTCTTAAAAACAAATACATAATACAACAAATACATTCCATAACCAAATTTTCGTTTTTGTTTTTTTAAATATTCCAATTTATACTTTTCATTACAAATTATTAATGGGGGCTCTGAACATTGGAATCTTATTCATTATTCACCACATAAATGTTGATCAATTGTTGTCTATTATGCAGGGACGGACTTAGCCTTTTGCCGCCCAGAAGCTGACAGGAATCTACCGTCTCTTTTGGGCAATTCATATTTCAACTACCTGTCCTCTATTGTAACAAAAGAAACATCCACTTTTAGAGCTATTATTATTTTGATTTAATATAATTAAGGCACCGATAATTTTGTAATCGAAGCCTTCTTCCGCTAATTTTTAAACTCCTTCAAATATACATATGCTGGAAATCAGCGTATTTTGTTGGTTTCAGTTTTATATATTTTAATTGCCACCGTCTACAGTCATTACGGCTCTCCTCTATGATTGTACTCAAGATAAGATTTAGGCTTCTTAAAAATTATTCGGTTGATTTTTGCTAGCTGCTGTAGGGTTCCTCTTCAGCGCCAATTTAGCTGCTGAGGATTTTTAAGAGTTTTAGTTTTACTTAACGGGAAAAAAGAATTGAATCTTTCTTAAAAATATTCGTCCAACTCAACTCTATCTTGCTTTATTGATTCATTGAGGGAATAAAAAGTATTAGTAGTGTAAGAAATGTTCGTTGTATAGCACAAGGAAAGATTTATTTATTTTAGCACAGTCTATATAAAATGGGAGACAAACAATCTTAAAAAATGTATACTAGTCGGTACTAAATATCAAGTTCAACATGTTTGTAACAAACTTAGAATAATAGACTTGAAAATGTTTTTAGATTACATATTCTTATCCTTTATATTTGTTTTAATAAAAACTTGATATTGTACTGATTAAGATTTGTATGAAATGCTTAAAAATTAGGTTGATAAAGAGCTTTAGCAAATTTGATGAAAAATATTTGTTCTGTAATAGCCAATAATTCTAACAGTATCAGATCCATATTTCAACAACCAATTAAAAATAGTATATTCGAGTCACCAGAACAACAAAGCTGCTAATCTAAATTATTGATTTCGGAGGAACATCATAGTGATGATATATCTTCCAAGATTACATGTGATCTTCATTTTGTAATATTTCCTTTCACACTGAATACTAGTACTTCTCCAAGGCATAGTTTTACGTTGGAATCACAGAAGAGGGATGGAGAAACGACTAAATCTACCTTGAGTTATTTCCATATATACCAGAAGACCAGTGTTCGGTCCCCTTGATGAGAACAATTTCTTTAGTAAGGCCTCTCCATACAGCAGCAATTAAATCCCGATCTCTGTGCTTTGGATGTTTACGATTGTGTACTACCTTTAATACAATCAAGGTTTCCATATCTAGTCTGAAATGCACAATTGCCATTACTGGCATTATAAAGTCAACTGGCTAAGCTACAATCAGTCTTGACAAGCCTTGACGAGATCGGACTGTACATTTATTTTAACAATAAGTCAATATCTTTAAGGCATAAAGGAAAAGATATTGCAGATGGGCTCACAATAGAAGGAACTTGGCCAAAGGCAGGCTAAAAGGTGGGACTGGAGGGATTGTCAGTAGTTGTAGTGGTTGTATTGTTTCCCCTCCAAATTGCTTCCTTGTAAGTTCTCACATCAGAAGCAGAGTATGTGAGTAGGTGTTTCATTATAGAGTTCACATTTTCTGCACAGACCTTCACTAACTTTTCCCATTTTGTGTAGATATTTCCTCAGGGTGCAGTGTCCACTGCCCAGTCTCTAGGGCGGTAACTGCCTTCAAATGTCTCTCACCCATTTTCAATAGCCTGGTTGAGAGTTTCTTGTCTACCTTGTTCAGTAAACTCTTTGTATGGAGGTGCCCTTGTGTCGACCTCCATTTGAGTTCGTGTTCCCCATCTAACCTAAGACCATATTAGAGACAATTTGTTGTCCCTTGCCAGCCTGTTAAGGGATTCTTTGCAATATATCCAATCCAGTAATAACTTTAGACTTGGCTTCATGTGACTCGAATAGTCTTAGTCTTGCTTATTTAGACTTGGTCTTGCGCACAAAAAGACCAGGACTGCAAGACCAAGACCAATCACCTACTCTCCTTTGCAGTTTGTTATATTCGATTGTAAAACGGTTGTTTTAACTTTATTGTTTCCAGGAAGGCTCTAGGGCTGCATTACGTGTCTCGATAGCCCCAATTTAGTCCGTACACCATGCCTAAACCACAAAAACAAGATGGGGATGATCCCGATCCAACTCCATACTTATTCGTTTCACTCGAACAAAAGCGTATCGACCAGTCAAAGCCCTATGATGCCAAGAAAGCTTGCTGGGTACCGGACGAAAAAGAAGGTTTTCTACTTGGTGAAATTAAGGGAACCAAGGGTGATCTCGTCACCGTTGGTATTCCCGGAGGAGAGGTAATATAAATTTAAACATATGATACGCAAATTTGATGTTTTTATATTGATTTGTTCTAAATTTAAAATTTTACTCAGTTAATTTAAGTGGAGATCAGTCGATAACGTTTTAGTAGAAAATCTCCTTGCTTTGAAAATATATCAATAATCATATTATATTCATATTAAAAATAAATAAAGTGGAACTTATTTAAAAAAAAATAAAAAATCGTAATTATATTTTTTAGTCCACTTTGTAATAAAAATGTTTGTATATGATTTCTAATCCAGTTATTCAAAAAATTAATCAATTAAAAATTATTTAATTTCTATTTCTTAATAATAATTATTAAGTTCATGATATTTCATGTGAATTTGCTTTATCATGTAGTTATGAATTCCAAGCTCAGCCTATACAAACAAATACTTTAGTTTGTAATGTATATTAAAATATTTTTTGCTGAAAATAGGAAAAGCAATTCAAAAAAGAAAATGTCCATCAAGTGAATCCCCCAAAATACGAAAAAGTCGAAGATATGGCCGATCTTACGTACCTTAACGATGCTTCAGTTTTACATAACTTAAAACAACGCTACTACGCCAAACTTATTTATGTAAGTATTTCCGCAAATTATCTAACATTATTTTTATGTTAAAATAGGAAAAGAACTTCAAAAAGGATCAAGTAACTCAAGTCAATCCTCCAAAGTACGAAAAATGTGAAGATATGTCAAATTTGACATATCTCAACGATGGTTCAGTATTGCATAACTTAAAACAACGTTATTACGCTCAGCTTATTTATGTAAGTCAGAATGGGTGACCATTTATAAGTAAAGTAACTGATTGCATGGTCAAGTAGACTTTGCTCTTGGACAAACGGCCATTACGCCGCCAGAGTACGAATAATTGGATTTTATTTAATACTGGATGAAACCAAATTATTCCCAGTAGAAATTTACTGAATCATTTTCCCACTTCGACAAGGACCGAAAAAATTGGGTTTTCATTTCATTTAAAAGTATACATGTGTGTCTTCATTATATTTATACATTTCAGTTTGAAATACAGAATCATTCAAACATTTTCTATATTAAAAAAAATCATAATTAAGAAACAACAAATTGAAGTGTATAAACTCTTGGCGTATCACAAATTCCAGAACCAAATGTGATACAACATTTCTCCATTCTTTATTTTCATCTTAACATTTTCAATCAACTTCAGACGAAAGTGATAATAGATATCAAAGTCTGTAATTTTAAATTATTTTGTTTTTGATCATGTAAATAACATTTTATCTGACCAGGAAGTTTCAGATTATTGAGAATCTTTTTATTATATAAATTATTACTGACGCCCTTATGAAAAAAGGTGATGAACATCCAGCATATGGGGCAGTTAATAAAATAAACAAATCCGTGTTTATAATTTTTGTGTATGTTCGTCCTACAAACATTTTAAAAATGAATTTAAATCTAGTTTGATAAATATGAAAGAACAAACCAACAGTCAATAGTGGGGAAACTGTTCTTTCAAGGGCTCTTTTGGAAATTTGTTCTATTCTTCATAAAGCACATTTTGCATTCCTGTCACAAAACAAGGTTAATATACACAAATTAAACTATTTCTTCTCAACTCTATCAAAAGCGGATTACATAATTCATTTTTAAAATGATTAAAATTTTGTCACTAACTTTATTTAATTTTTCAACGTATACTTTTTCAGACTTACTCAGGCTTGTTCTGTGTCGCCATTAATCCTTACAAACGTTTCCCTGTATATACCAACCGTTGTGCCAAGCTGTACCGTGGTAAGAGGCGTAATGAAGTACCACCACATATTTTCGCCATTTCTGATGGTGCCTACGTCAACATGTTAACCAGTAAGTTTTCAACGAGAATACGAAAAACTTGAAAAAACAAACCAAAACGCGGTTTATCAAAAATTTTATTGATTTTTGATTTTGGCTCAAAGACTTTCTACTTTACATGCTGTGACATGGTTTTCGTTAATACTCACATGAAAACTTTATAGAGCTTTCGATATTTCTTTCAAAGTGAATAAAAATCAATATTTTTCCAACTAAATCCTAGTGGTGATTGATTATCCTGTGAAATTTGTGAAAAAGACAATTTTATAATTACTAGTTAAATATGAGTACGAAGGAGATCAGGGCTGTAACTGCCACATAATCTACATTTTTCTTCCTCCACTATTTTGAGCTTTTTCAGGTGCCCGTTAGGATCGCTATTAAAACTCTTAGTGCAGTTTTACTTTGACTTATCCATTCATTTTATCTCAACGGGTTGTAGTCACCCATCAGTATCTTTGATTGTCTACTAGATCTTTCTAACGGTCAGATATTTTCTTTTCTTCGGCTTTGCCTATTTCTTCCAATATTACATTGGGACTAATACCGCTAAAGGCTTCCGGTCCCCAAAAGGGTCTTTCACCCTCTTTGCTAGTCCATCTGCTATTTCCTTTTCTTCTATTCCAGTGTGTCTTGGAATCAACAGTAAGGTTAATATATTGCTCTCGCCTAGTTCATTGAGTATGCCTAGGCATTCCCACACCATTTTGGAACTGATTACACAAGAGCTCAGTGTTTTAACGGCTGGTTGACTATCCGACATTATGATAATCTTTTGTCTTCTATATACTTTGTCAATATTGAACTGGGCACACTTTCTCATGGCGTGAATTTCCGCTTGAAAGATACTTGAGGTATTTCCCAAACTTTCAGAGTATTTGGTTTCTGGCCCGTACACTCCTAGACTTATTTCTTTACAAATTATCAACTTCCCTGGGAATTTGGATTGAGGCACAAAATACAATATTGTCGCAGTGCACGGTTCTGATAAGATCACTCACAGAAACCGAACTAAGCCAAAATTTTCCGAAAATATTCACAAAAAAATGCCTTAAAAATCCAGAACTCACATTATATCAAAGAACACAAACGAATTTCTTGATATATATTTTGAGACAAAAAAAAACATCAAATCTACGCGTTTAACACTTCTAAGGTTCGTTTTTTCAATATTGTTTGTTACTATTTCAATTTTCTTGTAATAAAAATATTAACAAACTTATTTTCTTGCCTTACAGATCACGAAAATCAATCTATGTTGATTACGTAAGTATCAAAGCGCACGATTTTTATTCTTTGCGTTAAACACTGTTTGAAAATATTTCTTTTTGTCCCCCAGTGGTGAATCTGGTGCCGGTAAGACTGAAAACACGAAAAAGGTAATTGCCTACTTTGCCACCGTCGGTGCCTCAACCAAAAAAGAAACTGACACCAGCAAGGGAAGTTTGGAAGATCAAGTCGTACAAACTAATCCAGTTCTTGAAGCTTTTGGTAACGCCAAGACTGTTCGTAACGACAACTCTTCTCGTTTCGTAAGTTTTAACATATTTTCAATTTATAATTTTTACAATTTCTAAATTTTTTAGGGTAAATTCATCCGTATTCACTTCGGTCCAACTGGTAAACTCGCTGGTGCTGACATTGAAACTTGTAAGTTTTCCAAATGCCTATTAAATTTTGTTTACTAACTTGATTTCATTACAGATCTGCTAGAAAAAGCTCGTGTAATTTCTCAACAGCCTTTGGAAAGATCCTACCACATCTTCTACCAAATTATGTCTGGAGCTGTAGCCGGTGTCAAAGGTAAAATATTTGTCCTACATCTAATCTCGTATATATAAAGTAATTATTTACTATGGACGTATAGTAAGGTACAAAATATAAGCGAAACTTTTAAAGGATCACCAGTGAATTATTACGTAGTATTTCAGCGTAGTAAAATATGTTAATTTATATTCATAAAAATTATCTTTAATCCTTTTTCCAGAATTGGCAACTTTGATTGTTTTCACATATAAGCTCATTTTTCTGTAACCATATATTTTTGTGACAGTCAACAACCATTTTAATTTTTCCAAAACTAAATTAAAAGAATGTTTCCTAATAGCTCTGGCTCTGGCTTCTTAAATCCTCTAGGAAATAATAGCTACGCTTATAAATTATGATCAGAAAACTATTTTCCGGTTTTAAAACACTCTATACAGTGCGTCCGTAACGTAACAAGTGAATTAATTATTTGCTAAATAAACAATATTATGAAAAAATCAGGTCGATTACAAGTTGATTCAAATTGGAACTGGGTGGACAAAAAAGCAAAAGCTGCTTATGGTATTTTATTATTTAAAAAATAATTAATAAAGAAAACTAACAAAAACGAACTAAAGAAAAGTCACTGTTAATTGTTCATGGTTTCCTGTTTTTTTATTATATTACTGTTTATTTAGCTAATATCAAATTTGTATAATTATTTGCACATAAATTTAAATCAAGTAAAATTATTTCGAACATTTCAGATCAAGATTTCTAAATTTCTCCTCTTATCCAATGAAAAATGTTTTCAGGAATAAGAGTTGTATTAGTGACTTATGTCAAGTTAATTTTGTTTATTTGAACTTCCAGTGGTATCAAAAACCATTCGGACTATTTGATTTTACAACTGAAGTTTTATAAAAATCTCCACGGATTTATTAAACTGAATTCTACTGGAACTACAATTATTCTTCCTGGATTTTTAATTTGTCTCAATCAATAGTTTATACATTTATATGTTATCGAAACTGCTTTGTTGATATTGTCATTTGTACATTTTCACTCGTTCTATTTTTCATCAGTTCTCTAGACTGAAGTCAATTTAGCTTCTCTTTTTACTTCAAATTATATATCTTCCGAGATTCTACCTTTAGACACAGTACAGATAATACACAAACAATACCTACTTTTTTGTTGGTTTATATGTAAAATCCTTTATTGTTTTTCCCGTTAATAGACTATTGTTTATTGTCTAATGACATCTACCAGTATCACTTCGTATCCCAAGGAAAAATTACCGTACCAAATATGGATGATGGTGAAGAATTTCAGTTGACAGACGTAAGTGGGTAAAGAAAAAATAACAAGAGTGTATATAAGTCAATGTTTCGATTACAAATTTTAATTATTTGATAATTGAAACTTTGATACGTGTACCCTTGATATTTTGAACTAGACACCCACTAGAACAGCAGTGTCTTGGAAATGCAGAATCATTATTTTCTACAAACGATTATGCTTGGTTTTTAGATTTCCGTAGAATTTCTTTTGGGATACACTTAAATCAACTCAAACAAATTTAAAAATGATTTAAACAATCACAGTAACTTAATTTCTCTTAACAATAACTTTATAACGTTAAATCTTTCAGGGAAAGTTTTATTTCATTTTTAAATTTCTCTCAGAACCTAATAGTTGATCTTAAATGTGAAATGTGCGTAGTTATTTGTTCAGGGCTAGATATATTGGCACATTAAAGCGACTAAACTAAATATTCACAAAGGTTCAATGATTGAGCAAAGTATACAAGGAATCATTGACATCAGGGATATTCAGGTATATTCTTTTCATAGCATTAATTACGATTTATAAAAAATGAAATACTAGATTCAGCTATTACTTTTTTTTTCTTTGTTATTCAACGTCGGTCTATTTCTGCGCCTAAGGCTAATAATAACCGACGCCGGGAGCACAATACCACTAACCAATAATTTTGCCATCCCTCTAGTGTTCCAACCAGAGGTAGCGACCTTTATCGAGCCCAACATCCATGGATTCGGGACTTCCGTTTTGCGTCTCCTCCGAAAGACGGCCTATCTACAGTATACTTCATGCCCATTGGTATAATGCCTGCTAGCAGTAGTAGTCTAGACTGTTTGGCTGCGGGAGGTGTTTTCCCAGTGGTCACCCAAGCACTAACCGCGTCACGCATCGTTGGGGATGTTTGTAACTGTATTCCAGACAGAAATCTACGCTATCGACACGAGTAATTGAATATCAATAGGGGTATAAAGGTCAAAATATCCTTATACTCTCAGATAGTCAGGCATCACTAAAATCTTTAGCATGTTCCCAGATCAGATCTAGACTGGTCTGGAACTGCCTACAAAAATTGTTAACCCTGTCAAACCATAATAGAGATACTCTTGCGGGCATTTCTTCTCCGAAAAGGTGGAACCGCACCCTTACTAGGCCTTCGCACTCACAAAGTATGTGCTCCGCGGTTTCGTCTTCTTCCTGGCAAAACCTACATAGGCTGTCATCTGCTAGGCCAGTTGTGTGCATATGCTTCCTCAGCCTAAAATGACGACTTTGACGTAGCGTGCCTTTGTCCTGGGGTTTTATGCCACCAGCACAGCGCCTGATTGTTTATCCATCGGTGGATGCTCTCCTTAGTGAGGTTTTTGCAATTCCACAGGAAGGTTCTGGCCCTATCATGACCCCAGTCGCTCCCTGCTTGGCTAATTCATCGGCCTTTTCATTGCCTTTTATTCCTTGGTGACCTGGCACCCAGGCTAGGGTCACTCTATTATGACTACCTAGTCTGTTGAGGGTCTTGCGACACTCCCACACCAGATTTGACGTTGTCCGATATGAGCTTATCGCCTTTGGTGCTGCTTGGCTGTCGGAGTAGATGACGATTCTTTGGTTATCCACCTCCCGTCTCATAAACTCTTCTGCACAGCATTGCACCGTGATCGTGATCTTCTCTTATACCCCATATATTTCGGCTCCTACTCCAGAGTCTGTTTTAGAACCATCAGTGTAACAGTTGAGATTCGCTGTTATAGGAGGCCCTGCCTCCCAATCCTTTCTCTCTGGAATGACCACTGTGTATTCATTTTTTAGCTATATTGTGGGGCAATCTGATCCATTGGCATTCCCAGAATTGGATATGACTTTATTTCTTCATATAGCTTTTTATAGGCATTGCCGTGTCATTGACTTATCGAAGGCTATTTTACTTACTAACTACTTTTATATTATTGGATAGATATGTTTATCAATAAAGAGGTATATAAAAGGACTCGTAAGCTTAAATATATACAGTTTTGATATTGATGACATGACATAAAAAAGGATGATTATGAAAGAACTTCAATATATAACATGTACATACAATTGATTTACTTAAA
Source organism: Lochmaea capreae (assembly GCA_949126875.1). Classification (NCBI taxonomy): domain Eukaryota; kingdom Metazoa; phylum Arthropoda; class Insecta; order Coleoptera; family Chrysomelidae; genus Lochmaea; species Lochmaea capreae. The sequence goes on from OX421403.1 coordinate 14,604,326, forward strand.
ATATAAAATGCAAGTGACTTTTAATTGTATGTGGAGAACGGTGAGACACTACAAAAATAACAAAAAAAAGATTTAAGTAGTAATTAATCGACTTAAGGTTAAAATGCCGTTATTTATTTAGCCTGTTTGTGTTTATATAAATATCCTCGTTAATGTGCCAATAATATGTTTCCCTTATTTGTATCGTTCAATTTGAATGCAAGTAAGTTTAGTATGAGAACGACTTTATACATGATCGTTTTTAATCCTCTAGAATCATGTTTGTTATCGAATAACATAAACGAATACAACTTCGTTGCTCAAGGAAAAACTACAATTCCTGGTGTAGATGACGCAGAAGAAATGAGAATAACTGACGTAAGTGCCTTCTAACAGGACACTTCGTCTATATTTGTTTGTTTCGTATTGAACCTTTAGTTCGGTACCTTCATTCTACAAAACGAATGAAAGGTTCCGGTTGTTTTCTGTCTGTTTAGTTGTTTTAACTTTCCTTTTGTTTATATTTACTAATTTCGTCAGGTGAGAGCGATGCCTAGACCATGTAACTATTGATGATTTTATTTAATTATAGAAAAATGTTTGTTGACCAATAGAATTTCGGATTATCCTATTATAAGTCAAGGAAAAACCAGGATTCCTGGTATCAACGACTGTGAGGAAGCGCTAATAACGGACGTAAGCAGATTGAAGTAACAGAATTTGATCTACCCTTATTTCGGGGAGCGCGCAATATGCATAAAAACACTCTAAACAAACAAAATTGGCATATTTCTAGGCATGGCTCGCTCCCTGATGTTGCGTGCTATTAAAAATTTGCAATCTTCGAACTAAACACTTTTTAGACCTAAATCAATCAAACAACCACTGTTATTTTAAAACTGATATCAAAAATATTCAACATGTGATTGTTTGATGATGAGGGTTTTCAAACACTACATCACTCTCACACATTGTATATAAATATACATATCATCTGTATATATTTCGCTAAAATATTGGACAATATAAATGTGTAAAAGTATAGCCTGCAATAATTAGTTGGGCACCAATTTCCAAATTCAGCTTCTATCTAGAAGAAAAAAAATGGTAAAGATGCAAAAATATCGGACCACAAAACTCATTTATTATTTCTTATGTAGAGGTCTGCCTTCTATCAAACGATATACATGATTACAACAACGTTTCTCAAGGAAAAACTACAATTCCAAATGTAGATGATGCCGAAGAATTCAGTTTAACGGATGTAAGTAAAATAAATTCCCCCAATGTGGTCATGTGATTGTAGGAATGACCAAGTGAATCGTTTCGGTAAATGTGATTTTAGGAAATGTCCAAAGAATTTGTATATTCACCCTGTTGATGTACCAATTAATACATACCCATTTCGCTTCTTACAAATATTTTTCACAACTAACTCATAATTGTGGTAAGTAATGTTGTATATATTTTCTGACGTTTTTGTGAATAACTGCTTTGTTAAAATTACTCGAATAAAGAATGTTATTAAATAGAATATTTCAATCTGTAGGAAGCCTTCGACATTCTTGGTTTCACTCAAGAAGAAAAAACTAATGTCTACAAAATTACCGCTGCTGTTATGCACATGGGTGGCATGAAATTCAAACAAAGAGGTCGTGAAGAACAAGCTGAAGCTGATGGTATGGAGGTAAGATCTGTTTTTAGCTGCACGATCGGCACAAATTTACACTTTCAAATAAAAAAAGTACACCAAAGGTGATTAAACTGAAAAGTATCTCCTAGAATAGAAAATTTTGGGCAATATTCGATAGGGATTGTACTCTTTTGCTCTAAAAGAATTTTAGATCGATGGTTATTCGAGAATCAATGTTGTCTACTTTTAAAAAAATTGATAATCTTAAAGTTTACTTTTAATTTAGATCTATGGTATTTTTCTATAAAATATCGGAATTGACCGTTCCTACATTTTAATATTTGAACAGTTGAATTGAGTGAAGACGTTACTTACTTATGTATTTCTTTTGGATGAACCTTCACTGATACCTAAAAAAACTATTGCACCCTCTTCTTCTACTCAATTCCTAAGTAAAGTTTCAGAAACTAGTAGTTCCTTTTTCTTTAAGGATGCTAAGAATATTCAGAGGCCAGTCTTCTACTTTTATCCAGTAGTCTCCCAGGTGTTGTGCTCTGTGATTCTGTAGTGACTTGCATTCCGCAATAATGTAAATGGAAGCTTCTTCTTTCAGTCCACAGAATCTACATTTTTCCTTCTTCACTTAGTCTTTTTGATAAACCCATTCAGACAGCAATGTCTTGTTATGACACCTGTACTGGGACTCTGCACACTATAGAATTCTACTATCGACGCTATTGTCGACGATTTCGTAATAAAAACTTCAATACATTTCATAATAATACGTTAGGAATAAAAGGAGACTTGTTGACAGTATACACACACAGTGAGGCTTCTGACTGCTGTCGACTGCAATAATAGTAGTAATAGTACTGTAGAAAACGACCGTTAGAATTCTATAGTGTGCAGCCTTCCAGTACTGATCTCACCTGGTTGTAGCTTCCAAGGTGTATATTTCCAATGTCCAAATTTCTCCAGACGACACTTGAAGAAGAAGATAAAAATAGTAGTCTTCATCTAAGAACACTACTGTCGTAGTTCACTAACTTTTCAAGCAGTTTAAGTCATATTTAAATTTTTTTTGATTAATCATCTTTTCTGATCTTTTTCAGCCATGTAAACTGTTCAACTTTTTTTCTGGTAATAGTTATTTTTTTTACTAGGCTTTGTTTTACCGCTGCAGGTATTTCATAGCCGAGGCTAGGAAACCATCAGGCATTGAATCTTCTTTTCTGCGATGTGAAACATAATTTTTTCTCCAGTTTCACGCAAAATCCAAATAATTAATTATGTCTTCACCCAATATCATTGCCAATTTTTATTACTAATTCGATTCAAATTATTACTTGGAACGTTGCATAGCAACAAACTTTTCTGACTAGACAGTATCAATACCATAGAGATACCACAGATAGGGGCAACAAGCCAGCTCGGAACCCGTCAGCACGTAAGAGAGAAATAGGAAGTCGGAGGTTTAGGCTATCTTTCTCTAATAGCGCGCATGCTATATATACAGACAAAGACAGAAAAACCTCTGATCGTCTGTCTTTTTCTATCTCACCGGAGTTCAGACGGACATTTCCACTTACACAGCGACCTATGGCTTGTTGCCTCTATCTGTAGTATCTCTATGAACAATACACTTTTTATACCTGTAAAGTGTCATTAAAAACCTACTATGAATGTCATTTTTAAATTATTCTTCCTAAAAATTGAAAATTATAAACTCACCCAATATACGTAAACTTTGATTTATACATTTTTTTTATTATAGGAAGGTGAACGTGTTGGTAAACTTTTGGGTGTTGAAGCCCCCGCTTTGTACCAAGCCTTCGTCAAGCCCAGGATCAAAGTCGGTAACGAATTCGTCACCCAAGGTCGTAATGTCAACCAAGTATCATACTCCATTGGTGCCATGTCAAAGGCTATGTTTGACAGATTGTTCAAATTCTTGGTCAAAAAATGTAACGAAACTTTGGACACCAAACAAAAACGTCAACACTTTATTGGTGTACTGGATATTGCTGGTTTTGAAATTTTCGACGTAAGTTTACGTTTGGGTTGACATAATTGTACAATGGATAACAATTTTTCATTTAGATATCCGTAAAGACGTATAGTTTGTTTTCTAGTAATTTTGTAAATATATAATTATTATTTTAGTAAAATCATACATTCACATCACAAATTTTATAAATATTATCATTGATTTCAGTAGTTTTGCCGTTTTTTCATCCAAACAAAACATTGTACAGTTATGTATATATAAATTTATGTATCATGTATCTCATCTATTCCTGTTCATGGTGGAGGACGTACGAAAAACCAAAACGAGAAATGTTATTCTATTCAATGCTTTTAGCATTTTCTATTTCACTTAGCGTCTTCTACTTCTTCTTAATAATAAACTCAACTTATTCTATTACTTTCTTGCTTTAGTATAATGGCTTTGAACAGCTTTGCATTAATTTTACTAATGAAAAGCTACAACAATTCTTCAACCATCACATGTTCGTCTTGGAACAAGAAGAATATACCAGAGAAGGTATTACTTGGGTCTTCATCGATTTCGGAATGGACTTGGCTGCTTGTATTGAACTTATTGAAAAGGTTTGCTTTACTTTAAGCCCACTGTAGTTGCTCTTAATTGAAATTTAACATATTACAAGCAAGTAAGTCTCTTCTTTGGAATATTTAGAAGGTACTATACTTGATTGTAATATGATAAACAGGGAATTTTCCTGCTATAAAGGTAAGCTTGCTTTTGCATACTAACAATTCCCATCATCTAGTAAAATTGTGACGTAATCGAATATTAATTACAACTTTATTATAATTATTTAGTACAACGGTTTTGAACAACTGTGTATTAACTTTACCAATGAAAAATTACAACAATTCTTTAACCATCACATGTTCGTACTTGAACAAGAAGAATACAAAGTTGAAGGTATTCAATGGACATTTATCGATTTCGGAATGGATTTGGCAGCATGTATCGAACTTATAGAAAAGGTAATAGCAGTACCGTTGGAAGAATTTTGGTGCCATGTTTTTTGTATTCGTTACCGCAAACAGCAGTACAGTTCAACGTCGTAAATGTCTGTAGTATATGTCTTTAGTACTTTGTTATAATCGTTATATGTTGTATCGTCCTCCCTTGATTCCACCAATGTTACAGGAAAGGAATCAATTTGTACGTAGTAGTTACATGTGTTTGTTTTGAATAGTTCAACGGCTTTGAGCAGCTTTGTATCAACTTTACCAATGAAAAATTACAACAGTTCTTTAATCACCACATGTTTGTACTTGAACAAGAAGAATACCAAAGAGAGGGTATTGTATGGGCTTTTATTGATTTCGGTATGGATTTAGCTGCATGTATCGAACTGATCGAAAAGGTACAGAACAAGAGTTGTACTTACAAATGCTGTCAGATTTGTTATTTCAAACATTATTAACGCTTTTTTACGTTGTGTACTCGTTAAGACATATTAAATACGCTTCAAATCACACAAAAACATAACAATCTACAAAGAACTAGTAACAACTACAGATACCAATATTTAGGTCTGGAGGATAATTGGAGATGAAGGAAGTACACCAAGAATCTGCTTACCAGCGACTTGGGCAAATAGGTGTGACTTTTTGGGATCCCACAAAATGATTCGGGTCCGATAAAAGGACTACAAACAAGCATCCTTTGCCAGACATCTGCAATCTCAATTTCGACAATTCTCTCATACCCTGGCACTCACGTCAAAGTTACTCCTTTGCCTTTTATATGTTTTATCAACATTGAACATTACTTACTTTTTAAATGAAACTAACATATTAGATCAGCAGATATAGTATTCCTTGGTTTCCTATTATCATTGCACAGTTATACTGATCTTAAATGGGAAAAAAGATATCCAGGATATCCCCATAGGGCTAATGATACCTAAGCTTTAATATTTGTTATATCATATCTTCTTCTTCTTGTAAATCACAAGATAGGTATCTCTCTATTTGGTCAATGTATTGAAATAATCATCAATATCCTTTCATAATTTTTTTATAACATAGAGAAATTAATTAAAAACGGGTCCAAACAGTATTGAACTTTTCAATGACATGAATTTCCGCTTGATAGATGCTCGGGGTTTTCACCATTGAATCGCATGATTTCAAGTCTGATAAGGGTGGAAATGTCATTCCTACTTATTATTGAATTTCTATTAAAGATTATACTTTTCCATCATTCCCTCCTGTGGCATGTCCCACAATTTCTGATTTCTAAAAAACTAGCAGGGGAGGAACAGGAGCAATAATTTTATATGCTCCTGAGATGCAAAATATTCCACAATGTGCAGGATAAGTTCTAAATCTTCGTTTAGTAAGGAAAGGACGCCAAAATAATTATTTTTATTGACCAGGAAATCTCATCTGTAAATGTATGTCATGATTATGCTGTTGTGTGATTTGAGTATCTATTAAATGGATACTGGGTGTATGAAATCGTCAAAGCTAAGAAGCTTTTTGTGTTAAGCTTACAGTAATAATTACAGTATAATGGCTTTGAACAGCTGTGCATAAACTATTCAAATGAAAAGATGCAGCAATTTTACAATCACCACATGTTCATCTTGGAACAAGAAGAATATGAAAGGGAAGGATTGAGCTGGAAATTTATAGATTTTGGTATGGATTTACAGCCGTGTATCGATTTAATCGAGAAGGTACTAGTATCTCCTACCGTCGTTTGTTTCACTTTGGTAGTATATGCACAGAACCTAATTTTTTTTGCAATCGCACAGTTTTCTTCACACTCTACAGGTACTGTATACTTTTTCAGCGCATCTTAGAGATATTTCAATTTATAACACAAAAATAAAATCACGTGAATCGATAACGTCCAAATCTTGATTGATTGTTAATTTGTTTTAACTGTAAACTGAAATATCTCAAATTGACGTTCACCTTATGTAACACTTGATCTTTCTATTACTTACTTAAAAACGTTATGGGAAGAAAATCTCACGGAAAAGTATTAATTAAACAATGAGTCATTAAAAAAATTGATCCATCGATCCGAATTCCTAATAATTATGTGTAAAGAAGGATCCTAGAATTTTAAGCAGATTATTTTCCCAATAAACAAACCGAGGATACAAATATCACTAAATTTGTAGCAATTTTCAATTTTCCACAGTATAATTGCAGTAGGTATTTTGCACAGTAAATAAAATAAACTTTTGCACATTTTTCAATTAATACTAGTAGATATATTGTACAAAAAACAAAACTCAGGTGTTATGTAACGTACTTTTGCTTTGCTAATTTCATTTAAACACACTTTGGTCAAAAAATAAAATGGATCGTTATCAAATCTAGCCTATGGGTATCTTATCCATCCTTGAAGAAGAATCTATGTTCCCCAAAGCTACTGATAAGACCTTTGAAGAAAAATTGAACACCAACCATTTGGGCAAATCACCCAACTTCCAGAAACCCAAACCACCAAAGCCCGGTCAACAAGCTGCCCACTTCACCTTGGGACATTATGCTGGTAATGTAAGTATCACCAAACGTGCTTCAAAGTTTTTTGTAACGACAGACTTAATGGAAATTTTGTCATATACAGATATACCGAAATGACAGAGAAATTCGTTTTTTTTTCTGAATTTAAACGAGCTTCATTTGAAAGAAACATTAATCCTGTTAAACTTGTTACGTACATTAAAATATTTTTTTATTAATTGAAATATTATTAAATTAGGTGCCATACAATATCACCGGATGGTTAGAAAAGAACAAGGATCCCTTGAACGACACCGTTGTCGACTTATTCAAAAAGGGTAGCAATAACTTGGTCTGTGAAATCTTCGCCGACCACCCTGGACAATCTGGTGGTGCTGCCGAAAAAGGTAAAAACTTATCAACCATCTATTTGATCAACATTATATACACCCTTCAAATTTTTTTAGCAGCATCAAAAGTCAGTATTGAAATAAATATTTCCACTGTTTCAGATTATATTGAAAGAATGTTACTCCAAAACAAGATAAAATAATGTTTGATTTGTTTTCGAGTATTTTCTAATATACAGGATGTGGCACATAACTTGAGATAACATTGGTATTGTTTTACCATAGTTTTTCTAATTTTTAAATTTACAATAAATACCTTAAAGAAATTATTTAATGTGACTTGTTTGCTTTTGACGAGTCGCACGCATACCCAAAATGACTTCTTCAAGCTATGTGTGACGTCCTGTTAACTCTCTTAGTATGAATTCTTAATTATAAAAAAAATATTCTAAACGATTTTCTTCCCGAACTAGGTGCTAAGAGAACTAAGGGTTCTGCTTTCCAAACAGTATCCAGTTTATACAGGGTAAATTATCTGCTAACAGACGCAGCTGTAAAAATCTTTCTTATCTAAAATCCTTAGCAACATCCCTGCTCATTTTTTTATAATAGCGGCGATTGCACAATTTTTTTTATTTTTTATAATTTTTAGTTGTATATTTCTAAACTGCTTTATTTGCATTAAACTAGGTCGTGGTAAGAAGGGTGGTGGTTTTGCCACAGTATCATCCTCCTACAAGGTACGTTCTGAACAAAAAAAAGGGTGTTTTATTTATTTTTTTAAAATTACTGCTACAGTAGAAAAGTATACTTCACAAACCACTGCAAAACACAGTGCTGCAATTTTATAACCACAATAGACACATGATTGGTCTATAGTTTTAGTTTTTAGGTTTGTAGTTGACAAAAAAAATACATTTGACGCAAAATTTAGTGTTACCCTCGTGTGGAAACCATACCGAAGCACTGTATGGATACCTCTATTAGTTCCAAACCCCCTATGTATGTTCAGGCATATACATACTCACTGCCTCTTATCCACAATTTTTTGCTTATGTATTAACCATTTTTTAACAAACAAATTAAACACAAAAAAACCCAAAAAATGTTTAAACCCACATTCTATTGCTGCTGATTCTTTTTATTCACTTCATTCTACACTTGGAGTCTTGAAGTCTTTGTTTCGCCTCTTGCGGAATTATTCAGAAGATAATCTTCTGTTCTATCTCAATATCTACATTATCTACTCATTTCACATAGCTGTGTCTGCTGACAAATTATGTAATAACCATGGTACACTCCATAAAACTACTCAACGATCCAGTAAAGTATAGCAGCAATTTTATTGATCATAGGAATTACTTTTCAAAAAACTATAATTTCCAAGAGTTACCCCTCTAGAATTTTACATTTAATTTGTTTGTTGAACACATTAATTTATTAATATATGCAGCTTTTACCTGTTTCCTTCAAAACTAAACCTTTTAACGAAATAACATTTCTTTAATTTTTTTTTAACACCATTAATATACATTCCGTTATTCCATTAGGAACAATTGAACAACTTGATGACCACTTTGAGGTCCACTCAACCTCATTTCGTTCGTTGTATCATCCCCAATGAATTGAAACAACCTGGAGTCATTGATTCTCACTTGGTAATGCATCAATTGACATGTAACGGTGTACTTGAAGGTATCCGTATTTGCCGTAAAGGTTTCCCCAACAGGATGGTATACCCTGACTTCAAACTTCGGTAAGTAATATCTACACATCTTTATTCATCATCAAACATTTAATTATTCGATAACTGTAACTGCAAATTATAACGAAGCCGATTACTACAATCAAATATCTGGGAAGATGGAATTTAAAAATAGTTCGCATAACTTCAAATTCCAGCATCGACGCGCTCTGTACAATTTATATTTTATTGTACATAAATTTTAACAAACACAAACAACGCAGAATACGTTTAATACAGATGGAATTAATTTTCATTCTTTGGATTTTCATTTTATGTTATCGCTTTTGGCTTCCCTTCAAGCATATATTGTTTAAAATTGTCTGAAGTATGGCATAGATTGTAGGAAGAAAATAAAGCACTTATTTCTACTTACTTTTTGATGAAAGTTTCAGAGACTAGTAGCTTAGATTTGATTTCTTCCAATATCACATTGGAACTGATAGGGTTCGGGACCGCAAAAGGACCAGTGTGTTATGGAATCAACTGTAGGGTGACGACAATTCTGTTCTCGTCTAGTTCATTGAGTCTCCCTAGACAATCCCATATACCATTTTAGAACTGGTTACACAAGAACTTGGAGATTTAATGGCTGCTTGACTATCTGATATTATGATTATCCTTTGTACGTAATTTTCTTTTCGTGTTTGTTACACAGGAGTTTTTCTGTATAGAGTCAGACCTAGATATTTGCCCTTTGATTCCATTCAACCTCGCACCAATCAAGATTAACGGTTTTGAGATTGAGATTGATGTCAAGTCTTACTCAGGTACTTACACTTATTTGTATAGTTCAGACCCCTTTGTTCGATCTCACAAAGGGTATTCTCGAATTTTCCATTGGCTGTTATGAAATTGTCATGGATATATCCCTACTCCTCTGGTAATAGAGAAAAACTATATTCTACAACTTTTAAAAGTATCCTAATACTATTATTTGCCAAATATGAAAGGTATCAAAATAATAGCAAAAAATCATTTTATGATATTTATAAAGAAACACCCTGAATCTTCGTGAGGAGGAATATTCTACTCAACTATTTTAGGTTAAATCTTAAATGTTCTAAATCTTAATAGATGGCAGCACACGTTTTACCAGCTCTGGAAATACTTCTGCTTTCTCGTTATTTCTCAGTTGTTTAGTCAGCTGTTCTTTATCTTGTTTGTTTCATTACCCACTCATACCAACGTTTTGAAAAAAAACAAAACCGAAGCAAAAATTTCAAACCTTTTACTATGTAGATACATGATTTTGGCTCCTGCTACCATGGCCAAAGAAAAAGAAGCAAAAGAAGCAGCCAGAAAGTGTTTGGAAGAAGTTGGTTTAGATCCCGAAAGTTATCGTGTCGGACATACAAAGGCAAGAAGGGTTTTAAAAAATGTACCCCCAGTATCTTGTCCAGTACAACACGTTTTGTGGGAGTTTTGCATGTCCCTTCTAAATGAATATTTTGATTGTAAATTTTTCGTTATCTAGTAGCGTAATTCGTAGAAAAAAATATTAAATCATCCGTAAATCCTGAAAATATAATTTGTTTACCTGTATGTAGTAGTTAAAATGTGTCAATATTTTGGAGTTGTCCTGTATCGTTTCCCGTAGTTACAAGATTCTCAACCCAGCTGGCGCATCCAAAGAAAGCGATCCTAAGAAATGTGCAGGTGTTATCCTAGAAGCAACTGGTTTGGATGCAGAATTGTACCGCCTTGGTCATACTAAGGCATGTGTATATGTGTAAAAACAATTATGTTGTATTTGAGTGTTTTTTTCCTTATTCCAGTTTACAACGCTATCGGACAAGCGATTGTACTGTTATTTTTCCTCTTTACTCTAAAACAATGTCGATGTATTTGGACAAACATTTTGACATTTAATACCTTTCGTTTTGATTGTTTTGTTCGTTACACTTTGTCAATTGACTGATAAAGGTATTTACTAGATTTGTATATCAAATATAAGAATGTATACAAACAACATTCAAATAGTCAATACTCAATTTTAAATACTGATTTATTATTAAATAAATATACAAAGTGAAATACTTATAGAAAATTCACCCCGTATATTTAATTATTAAATTAAAATGACCATCTGTCATTTATTATTCTGTCATGCCCGTAAAGTTATTGTTTTCAATAGAATACAAATCCAGTAGAACATATTGTTTTTATGTGTGTTTTTGTATTGGTTTTATTTTTATCATTTATGTTTTGTGTTTTACTTGCTAAATCAGATACAAAATTCTGGCAGCGAGTAATATTAAAGACAGTATGACAGCTGAAAAAGCGACGCAAATGATAATGGAGCATATTCAACTTGATGCTGAACAATACCGAATGGGTAAAACCAAGGTATTTGTAACCAAAGAGATTTATTCATTTTTATTCCTCATAAGTTTCAAATTTTAGTGTTTTTATATTCAAAAAATAGTTGTTTCAAATGATTGATCCTTAGAAAAGGTTATTAGGAGAACATAAGATACAAAAGTGGTGTTTTGTTGGCTACTACTATACAATTATAAAATTTTACCTTTCTTTTCATGCTCTCCTATTACATCAAAATGTTTATACTGGTGCTCTTGCCATTGGTGACGAAATCAATAAAGTGAGAGGCACAAAATCACTTACAGGTATATCAGTTTGCAAAAATTGCTTTTGTATTTTGGTTTTAATAAAATACAATCGAATAATATCTTATGTTTCCGTAATAAAATTAGTGTTTCTTTTCAACTTTATACCGCTAGGTATATCTCACATATTAGCTTGGATCGAGCACTAAAATTAAGGACATTTTTATGAAATAGGGAACTTGCCCATTTTTTTTTTATTCTACTAAAATGTGTGTTTATATATGAAAACACATTATACCAAATATCAGTCCTTAAATCGCAATACTTATTTCACAATAAATAATTAAAGTTGGAATCGCCACCGGGTGTATTCAAACGAAGAAAAATGCGCGGCAGCGGCTGTGACGTCACACCGCACCTCGCGCATCGGTAACCGCAGAAACAGCCATTTGAAGCATTATTGATTTTTTATCGAATTCGAATCGTTAGTGTCAGTTTCTCAGTTTTTAATAGAGGTGTGGCGTGACATAATTTTTGAGGAACTGTAGCTCACAGTGAAAAATCACAGTGACAAATCACAGCTCCATTTCGGAGCAGTGACAGCATTTTTATTTGTCTAAAAGTGACTGTCTTTGTCGTGATATTAATATAGAATAGCTCCAGTTCTTGTCACGTTACTGTGTCCTTGTTTTGTGACCGCGGGCTGGGCAGCAAAGTTTTGCAAAACACGGCGCGCGCATGTAATGATTGCGTGAGCGTGACATGGTTAATGTCAGTTGTTACGAGTCTGGAGCTGGAGTCTGCTTGTGTGAAAAATTGTCAGTATTATGGTCATATTTTCAACCTACAACAGGCCAAAAAGCAACATGTAATATGTGTAGGCAAATGGTAAGTTATAAAACTTCCATAAGTAATTTAAAACGGCACCTCCAAAGAAAGCATCCTTTAATCGACAAATAGCATTGAACATCAGCCGTCAATTACCACTTCCATTGCCGGTTCGTCAAAATCTGTAGTCCAAAGTAAATTGCATTTTTTTGCCAAAGAAAATTAGTCTCCAACAAAAAAATAAACTTGATAGAAGTTTAATGGGTTTATTTATTATTATTATTTCAACCAGTTCCGAAAAATCACTGTTTGGTTTTTAAAACTACAGTGACAATACATAATACATCAAAGAGGTACAAGCTCTTTGCAATAAATTAACCAGTTCAGAAGAATCACTGATCCAAAAAAAAATCGCAAAGAACTATCTGCTCCGGTTCCGACAAAGGAACGGTGACAAAATCACCGACAGTGAAATCACGCCACACCTCTAGTTTTTAAGTGTTGTTTGAATTGTCGGTTCACAATCGCCTGACTCGAAAAGTGCGGTCTGACGTCACAACCAATGGCAGCGCGTTTTAAGAGCAGTTCAAATTATTCAAATTTTAACCCTTTATTTCTCAGGTAATTTAATCGTTATTGGAATTTTTCTTTTTCTACGAAGTTCCTTATGATAATATCTTACGATTTTAATTGTTTTTAAATGATTTTATTTTTTTGGCAAGTTCCCTATTAGGCAATGTCGTACTGACATAGGATGTGCTCTGTAGTTTCCTCCTATAGGTGACAGAATCTGCACGTGGCCTCGTCTGTCAACTTTGCGAGCCTATCAAACTTACAGAGCCATCCTTCTTTCGGCCTGGTCAGATTTATTTCTACAGATTTCTGTGGCACCCACTTTCTTGAAGGGTTCGGGTCAATGAATGGCATTGATAGCCTGGTCTGGCCTTTTCATACAACTTTTCATTGCCCTTATCAGGCTACCGTGGCCATACAACGGTTTTCCAGTGCTTTTGTGGCACGTACTCAATGACATATCAGCTTAGAATTGATGTCTATGCAATCGAGTAGTACCTTCAGTGCAGCTTGGCTGCCTGTGAAGATGGCAACTGCATCCTAACTCCTCTTCTCAGCCGTCCGTGTTCCAGGTTGCCTCTGCCTGGAATTGTAGATCTTTTGCCAGCTACATATTTTATTATGTTATTTGCTAGCTAACCACAAGACTCTCAAAATGATATTCATATATACCGAAAAAATCATAATTTTCCGACATTAAAAATCACCGTTAATTTGTCTTGTCTTGAATTAGAAAGGGATTGAAACATGAGGTTTTGGCGTATTTTTATCCACCGTTTCGAAACGCTCAGTGGACCGATTTCCAAATTTTTAATGACACATTAATCACACTTGTCGTCCTTTTAGATAAAAACTTAATTGCCACAAACTGTAATATATTTTTGTATTTTTTGAGAGCATCGTCACCTGTGACCCATTTAAACACACTAAAATTTGAAATCTAACTCAGAAATCTTTGTTTTGATTTTTTCTTACGCTTAATAAATAGCAAAAGTAGATCTTTTGGTGAATATATTAGGAAGCTTTGCGATTAATATGCTTATAGATATCTAAGATTTTATACTTTTATAACTCCTCACACAGTTTTTGAAATATATTTGCGGTGGTTTTTAAGATTCCCTTTACTTTGGATATGTGTTGATGCGATTTAAGTATCATTTTCAGTCCAGGATTATGTTCTTAGAGCTTCTGGACAAATAATCTCTAGCTTGTAGTGATGAGGCGCAAATACCCCGAAACCGGTCTGCAAGTGAAGCTGTTCCTTCTAATTGCAAACCAGAATGGTTGATTTTTTATCGTGCATATATCCCAACCGCGTTCAACTTAGAAGTGTAATTCAATGTCTGAAGGGGCATATATCCTAAGAAGTAGTTGTTTCTTCATAGTTGAGCGGTAAACACTTTTTAATGCGTTATAATAGTATAGAATCTTATTACTTTCGATATCTATTGGTAACACGCTTTACTAAATACTTCAATTTTACAGGAAACTGTAATTAAGTATATAACATACTTATGCTTAATCAGCCCATTAGAATTGTACACTTGAAAAATAAAAATAGACTTATTTTTTCAGCTATTATTAATAGAATAATAATATTGATCTTAGTAATTTGACCCTCAGTAGCTTTTTGATAAAAAGTTTCCACAAAACATAGCTACATGGAGAGGACCCATTATGTTAACTCTTTCTTTTTAGAAAATACTTATCCCCCTACTTAAACTAATGCTTTCATTGATCTTTTTATTTCCACTAGTTTGTATCTTTTCCTTTCTATTTAAAAAAAATAAAAAAATTTCCAAATTTTTATTCGCCAGACTTTCTCTATCTTCTTCAAGATTTCTATTGATACTGCAAAAAATAAGTTTTCTATTTTCACTACTTTGATGAAGCACAAAGAGGGAAGTGTCATATTTTTCTCTTACTGTGTTTGAAAACAATTTTTTAATGTCCCGAACCATATTAGGTATTCTTCCGTGCCGGAGTATTGGGTCAAATGGAGGAGCTTCGTGACGACCGTCTTGGCAAAATTGTCACCTGGATGCAATCTTGGGTCCGTGGTTATCTCTCAAGAAAGGAATTCAAGAAGTTGCAAGAACAACGTTTGGCTCTACAAGTGTGCCAACGCAACTTGCGCAAATACTTAAAATTGCGTACATGGCCATGGTATAAATTGTGGCAGAAGGTCAGACCTCTTCTTAACGTCACCCGCATTGAAGATGAAATTGCTGTAAGTACCAAAATTACTTATACGTTTAAGTAAATTTATTTTATTATTAACAATATTCACATTTATATATTCAGTTAAAGTATATTGTTAGAAAACAATTATTTTTCCAACTATGTGGATAGTGCTGCTGTATAGGAGGGAATTGCATCTGATACCATTTAAATATTATTAAAATAAACTCGTACGAAAACATTTGAATCTCTAAAGTAATTTATCGAATTATCTGCTGCACCTGTTTTCACCGTGAACAATTTTTGCAATCGGTGATTTGACGTCAAACGTGTATCAAAATTACTTAACATTAATATTCCCTTTCAATAAAAATCATCCAATTTATTTTTGAATATTATTAGTGACACAGTAAATATATTTGATGCCAAGAGATGAACTAAGAAATAAAGCATGAATTATTATTTCAAAGATTCTGTCAAATTTTTCTACCGAATTTTATCAGTATTTTTTGTCATTTCCTCGCATGTCCATTTTTTATTTATTTTTTCATATCCTGCTGAAGTTACTTTCCCATTCGAGTTAACCATGAGATATTTTATGATATTTCAATGCATATATTTTCTTAACTTTTGCAAAGAATTCGTTCACATGTCATCCAACTTTTCTTGATACACTGCTCTATTCTAGAAACAGATTAAAAAAATCAAATTTAAATCTAGAAAATCGTTTTCACCTGATCTGAAGTCTCCTTTTAAAGATTTTTTTTTATTTAGATTAATTTCTTTCCAACACTTGCATTGTGCATTTTTATGAAATTTTTATTAGCTTGTCCTGGACAAAATCATCAGAATAAAAAAATTGTGTCATGTTATAAATAAACTTAGGTGAGAACGCAGGTGATTATATTTATAAACACAAATATGTGGGAGATGCGTTTTTTTACGTTGGTGTTAACTTTTTGCATTTAAATTTATTTTGAGAAAAAATATTTATACTGCCCTGAATTCTCCATAAGTATTCTCAAAAGTTGAGAGCAAGTTTTTATCACTATTTTCTGGAAACCACTTAAATAATGCAAATTTCATATCCCTCCTCTATTTTTTTGGAAAACACTTAAATTATGTTGAGTCGTGGGATCTCCTTCACCTTATTTTTTATGCAACCGAAAAAATCATATTTTCTCGCTATTTTTAGAAAAACTACTGTAATATGAGAGCGGCAACCAAAAAAATAAACCTCTTAAAAATCATCTTCTAAATAAAATTATTCAAAGACCGCTTTTGCGAATTTGTCGGCGAAAGATTTATTTATGCAGTTTCAATCAAAACAATTTAACTAATAAATCATAAAATAACGATATTCTCCGTAATATTAGAGGAATTCAAAATGAGGTTTTCAGCTTTAAAATACCCGAACATTAATAAACAGGCCGATCGCAATAAATAGAAATCTTCTTATGCGTCACACGCAGTAAACACACAAGCATTCATGTATTTAAATTACCCGATGTATATGTGGATACATAAACATAGATTTTTATAGCTTGGATAAATATTACCTGTCCTATATTAATCTAAATATAAAACCGTCTTCCATTTAATCTGTCATCGAATTTATATGAAGCACCGCATATTTTTCTAATCTTTCATCAAATCCTCCCATCTCGCCCACACGAGATTTTACGATATACCCCGCAGCGTATCAACACTTTAGTCTTTCGCGAAACTCAGCTCTTGCCACTCAGCGACTTTCGGTTACTTTCCAAACTTTTTTTTACTTTTTATAGTTTCGTTAATAAGACTCGCGATCGAATTCAAACATTTATACGATGGCCGACTCCGAAATACTTATCGATTTAACTAATAAAGAAAATGAT
Source organism: Lochmaea capreae (assembly GCA_949126875.1). Taxonomy (NCBI): domain Eukaryota; kingdom Metazoa; phylum Arthropoda; class Insecta; order Coleoptera; family Chrysomelidae; genus Lochmaea; species Lochmaea capreae. The sequence goes on from OX421403.1 coordinate 14,621,560, forward strand.
TTGCAGAAACTTGAAGAGAAAGCCCAAAAGGCACAAGAAGCATTCGAACGTGAAGAGAAAGCCAAGAAGGAACTCGAAGTTCTCTACGCCAAACTCTTGGCTGAGAAGACTGAATTGTTGGCTAATTTGGAAGGAGAAAAGGGATCCCTTTCCGAAATCCAAGAAAGAGCCAACAAATTGCAGGCACAAAAGAATGATCTTGAATCTCAATTATCTGTAAGTATATTTTAATTTTTCAATCAATTAATTTAAAAGCTTTTCGATAATAATTATTTTTCAAGTATATTTTCTTCAATTTTTATAGACTTGAAAATTTAATTTTTTCAAAGAATTCATTTACTTGAAAATGCACTATTGATAAATACCTTTTTGCAACGTAGTGTCATATTTCCCCAAAACTCATTATTAAAAACCAAATATAGATTTAAGTCCTTCTCATATTTTCCATCACAAATATGCTTCACTTTTTCTTTGAATATTCTTCACAGCATAAGCTATTTATTTCAAATACCACATTCTTTAAATAATTTCATAAGATTTTCAAATGGTTTTCCAGTTACAAAGCTTATGCCGGAAATCTATGAAAATTGTTAAGCATCTAAGTTTCTGAAAATAAATTGTTCAGTAAAAAAGTTTCTGATTCGAAATTCATGTGGTGAATCGGTACTTGGAACACTTCCAAGAATATACTAACCAGTTTTTTAAATCTCGATGACTCAAATTGGCACATCGGCGTTTTTAAACTAAAAATTTTCGATATTAATTATAAAATAAATACACCTACATGTTTATATGATGCTTTAAATTCTTCTCGGCATATTTAAATATTTAATATTCAAGCTTTAACAATAAACTGAGGGATTCTAAGATAAACAGAGGAACATTATTTTTCAACATAAATTATAAACGTACTATTTAATATTTTAGGAAACTCAAGATCGTTTGAGCCAAGAAGAAGATGCTCGTAACCAGTTGAATCAACAAAAGAAGAAACTTGAACAAGAAGTTAATGGTTACAAAAAGGACATCGAAGATTTGGAACTTAATTTCCAAAAATCCGAACAGGACAAAGCCACAAAAGATCACCAAATCAGAAATTTGAACGATGAGATCGCCCACCAAGATGAACTTATCAACAAACTCAACAAAGAAAAGAAACTCTCCGGTGAGAACAACCAAAAGGTTTCTGAAGAACTCCAAGCAGCCGAAGACAAAGTTAACCACCTTAACAAAGTCAAGGCTAAATTGGAACAAACCTTAGATGAACTTGAAGATTCTTTGGAACGTGAAAAGAAACTCCGTGGTGACGTAGAAAAGGCTAAACGCAAGGTTGAGGGTGACTTGAAACTCACTCAAGAAGCCGTAGCTGACTTGGAACGCAACAAGAAGGAACTCGAACAAACTATTCAACGCAAAGACAAGGAAATCTCATCTCTCACTGCCAAACTCGAAGACGAACAATCCGTTGTCGGTAAACAACAGAAACAAATTAAGGAATTGCAAGCCCGTATCGAAGAACTCGAAGAAGAAGTCGAAGCCGAACGTCAAGCCCGTGCCAAAGCTGAAAAACAACGCGCTGACTTGGCCCGTGAATTGGAAGAGCTTGGTGAACGTCTTGAAGAAGCCGGTGGTGCTACTTCAGCCCAAATCGAACTCAACAAGAAACGTGAAGCCGAACTCGCCAAACTCCGCCGTGACCTCGAAGAATCCAATATCCAACATGAAGGAACTCTTGCTAACCTCCGCAAGAAGCACAACGACGCTGTTTCTGAAATGGGCGAACAAATTGACCAACTCAACAAACTTAAAGCTAAGTAAGTAATTTTTATTATTTATATATTCACTGTAAACAATCAAAACCATTTATTATCAAATTGTGTTAAGGTGCTGCTATTTGTATATTACGTTAAATCAAGTGTATCGTTGGACTGTTGGTAAAATTTTTCAAATTTCGTAATCAATATAACACTTGTTTTCACATGAAACCGAATAGCAGCCAATACTAGAGAACAAGAACTTCATATAAGTATGCTTATTTTTTATTCTGACGATCCACAAAATAATAAAACTACAGTGAAGCGCACACATACACGTATTCAACCCATTCTGTTATTTGACAGTTAAAAAAATGTAATATTTGATATTAATTTTTTGACACACTTTCACAAATATACTGCCAGCAACACCATGTAAAAGATAGTGTATTTATTTTTATCCAATATGCTCTAGGGCTGAAAGGGACCGTGCTAATATTTATTCTGAGCTTCAACAAACCCGTGGTGCTGTTGAACAAGTTGGCAGGGAAAAGGTACAAAAGTCCGTTGACTGAATGTTATCTGGAGTAAAAGGTTTTTTGAAAAAAATTAACCTACTTGTGAAATTTCTATTTTAAAATGATTTCAAAAAACAGTTTATTTCACGTGTAACGATGACTCTTGTACTTGTTGATTTGACCCTTTATATCCTGCATTTTACCTTTTTTTTATTACCCCGTTTACAATGTGTTAGTTATATTTGTTGTTTCAATTCTAAGGGCTGAAAAAGAAAAGGCTCAATACTTTGGTGAACTCAATGACCTCCGTGCTTCCGTCGACCACTTAGCCAACGAAAAGGTACAAAAAAATATCGTGCGCTCTTGCTTCTTCACTATTGGCATCTAAAAGAAGTTGGCTACTAAGAACCTTAACAAATAGACATTATCAGCTTTTCCACTTTCACTTCAATTAATTTTAGCAGCTAATATTGGTAAACATATGTTTGTTTAAATTTAACGATATCCACTTAAAGAGCTTCATCATTGTCACCTACATTGCTAATTTCTTACCTTTTAACTCGTGTGTTTTTTGTCGCTTTCTTTGTTACTTTCAAGTATTATATCAATTACTAATATTATTTTTCCATGTATAGGCCGCTATTGAAAAGGTATCTAAACAATTAGGACAACAACTCAACGACGTACAAGGTAAACTCGACGAAACCAACCGCACTCTCAACGACTTTGATGCCGCCAAGAAGAAGTTATCTATTGAAAATTCTGACCTTCTAAGACAATTAGAAGAAGCCGAATCTCAAGTATCTCAACTCAGCAAAATCAAGGTATCCCTTACTACTCAATTAGAGGACACCAAGAGATTGGCTGATGAAGAAAGCAGGGAACGCGCTACCCTCCTTGGCAAATTCCGCAACCTTGAACACGATTTGGACAACATCCGCGAACAAGTCGAAGAAGAAGCTGAAGCTAAAGCTGACATCCAAAGACAACTTAGCAAAGCTAATGCCGAATCCCAACTCTGGCGCCAGAAATACGAATCTGAAGGTGTTGCTCGTTCTGAAGAGCTCGAAGAAGCCAAGAGGAAACTCCAAGCTCGTCTTGCTGAAGCCGAAGAAACCATCGAATCTCTTAACCAGAAGGTTGTAGCTCTTGAAAAGACCAAACAACGTTTGGCTACTGAAGTCGAAGATTTACAACTTGAAGTCGACCGTGCCAACGCCATTGCTAATGCTGCTGAAAAGAAACAAAAAGCTTTCGACAAGATCATTGGAGAATGGAAGCTCAAGGTCGACGATTTGGCTGCTGAACTCGATGCCAGTCAAAAGGAATGCAGAAACTACTCCACTGAATTGTTCAGACTTAAAGGTGCTTACGAAGAAGGACAAGAACAGCTCGAAGCTGTCCGCCGTGAAAACAAGAACCTCGCTGATGAAGTTAAAGACCTCCTCGATCAAATTGGAGAAGGTGGCCGCAACATTCATGAAATTGAAAAAGCCAGAAAACGCTTGGAAGCTGAGAAAGACGAACTCCAAGCTGCTCTTGAAGAAGCTGAAGCTGCTCTTGAACAAGAAGAAAACAAAGTACTTCGCAGTCAACTCGAACTTTCTCAAGTCCGTCAAGAAATCGACAGACGTATCCAAGAGAAAGAAGAGGAATTCGAAAACACCCGCAAGAATCACCAACGCGCTCTCGATTCTATGCAAGCCTCTCTCGAAGCCGAAGCCAAGGGCAAGGCTGAGGCTCTTCGCATGAAGAAGAAGTTGGAAGCTGACATCAACGAATTGGAAATTGCTTTGGATCACGCTAATAAGGTAAATATCGTTAACCAATATTTTCTTATTACTCTTATTAGGGAATAATAAATAGCAGAACGTATAAATAATTTTATCTTCCAGGCTAATGCTGAAGCCCAAAAGACAATCAAACGCTACCAACAACAACTCAAGGACACCCAAACTGCCCTCGAAGAGGAACAAAGAGCTCGCGATGAAGCTCGCGAACAACTTGGAATTTCAGAACGTCGTGCTAACGCTCTTCAAAACGAGCTTGAAGAATCACGCACTCTTCTTGAACAGGCCGATCGTGCCCGTCGCCAAGCTGAACAAGAATTGGGAGATGCCCATGAACAATTGAACGAACTTGGAGCACAAAATGCCTCCTTGTCTGCTTCCAAGAGGAAATTGGAAACCGAATTACAAACACTCCACTCTGACCTTGATGAACTTCTCAACGAAGCTAAGAACTCCGAAGAAAAGGCCAAGAAAGCTATGGTCGATGCTGCTCGCCTTGCTGATGAGCTCCGTGCTGAACAAGACCACGCACAAAATCAAGAAAAACTTCGCAAAGCTCTTGAAGCTCAAATCAAGGATCTCCAAGTTCGCTTGGATGAAGCCGAAGCTAACGCACTTAAAGGAGGCAAGAAAGCTATTGCTAAGCTAGAACAACGCGTAAGAGAATTAGAAAATGAATTAGATGGAGAACAAAGGCGGCACGCCGATGCTCAAAAGAATTTGAGGAAATCAGAACGTCGTATCAAAGAACTTAGCTTCCAAGCTGAGGAAGACCGCAAGAATCACGAGAGGATGCAAGACCTCGTCGACAAACTTCAACAAAAGATCAAGACATACAAGAGACAAATCGAAGAAGCCGAAGAAATCGCAGCTTTGAACTTGGCCAAATTCCGTAAAGCTCAACAAGAACTTGAAGAAGCCGAAGAAAGAGCCGACCTCGCTGAACAAGCTATTGCCAAATTCCGTGCCAAGGGACGTTCAGGATCAGCAGCCAGAGGAGCCAGCCCAGCGGTAAGTTATTAAAAAATTTACCAAAAACATTCATAAAGTCGTAAAAAAAGATATACACTATTAAAACTAACAACTTAAAAGTAGGTAATATTTAATTATATTTAAACAAATCATAATGCTCTTTCTTCGTTTTGTCTATTTCTAAGCTCCATGTATATATTAAAAATCACGAATTGGACGGAATAAGTCAATATTTTAATACTGTCAGTTGAAGATGGCATAAATTGAAATAAAACTTCCATATAAATATCAATACAGCTCAAAATGATAAACCCTATAACAAATATTATTGGGTCTGGAAGAAATATTTTCAGAAACACTTTTATAATTTCATTGTTAGGTTTTGATTTCAATCACATTCCAGTTTGGAATTATTATTACACTTTATTATTCTCAATTACTTCTAAAACCACACAGATATTTTGAATAAAAGTTATTCCAAAAAAATAAATTTATAATTTGTCTTTAAAGCCACCGAAACAATCTGCGGCACAACGTTTACAGATTTCATTGGAATAACGTCATAGTTCAATAGTAAGTTTTCCTAGCTTGTCTTCGATTTCGAAATGTTCATATTATTAACATTAGAAGATAGCTGTATATACAAAAAGTACTTTTAAATGCAACAATGATTCAAATACACTTGGGTACTATATAGCCTGGAGATTGATTGATGGTTGCCCTATATAATCCCAATATAGTATGATTTATAAGGAGAAAAAAATATTTGTACATTTCTAATATGTTTTTGGATATAATTATGGTATGTGACAATTGTATTTCACAATCTCACTAGATACTATAGCTACTTCGCTATAAGAGTAATCAGAAACCATGACATAAGTCCAGGTGACTAGAACTTCAAATCTATAAAACAAGTACTTACTTTTGTAATTTCAGCAATCTTTTAATTCATTATTGTGAAATGTCCTGTCTTATTTTTATCAGTAGTTTTATTTTGATATTTTTCCAACAACTCTGGTACATAATCTAGTTGGAATTTATTATTGGAACTTTGAAACTGCATGATATTATCACTTATTGTTAAGTCTGTTAATTCTGTTATTTAAAATAAATTTAGTGGTTTGAATATTTTTTTTTGATAAGAACTGTATAAAAAAATCTTACATCGAGTTCTTACTTTTTATATATGTACAAAAAAATTATATATGTATAACTTTAAGAGGTTATTTAACTATCCTTTTCTAGTCATTCTTCCTATTAGGCTTCCAGCCCCTGGGGTATCAAGACAATCCTCTCGAGTTATTTGATTACCAAAATCTCTGTGGTCACCTTATAATCCGATTTGTTTGTTATGTGAGATATTCTGACTACCTTTCCTACCGTATTTTTGGATATTTTTCATATTGTGAGGAACTAAATTTTGGGAATTATCAAGAATTTAATATCTGCCTTAAGATTAAACAGATTCTAATAAATGTTTTGATGTTTCAGCCAAGACAGCGCCCTACCTTAGGATTGGGAGACCAGCTCGGCGGTTCATTCCCTCCAAGGTTCGACCTAGCTGAATTCGAGTGAACAAGCGCTGTGTTAGAATCTTTTAAAAACAAACGAACTGTTTACATCGCAGTATAACCAACATTACGCGAATTTACTTTTATTAATTTTTTATTTTCGTTTTTGAATATTAGAGTTGTATGATTCCGTAAATGTACGAGAAAATGGAGAACGAAGGGATTTTTAGAGACACGTATTTAACAACTACAGCCCTTTGATCTCTTGATTTCTCAAAATGCCAATTATTTTGTTATGAAAATATGTAGGTTGTAAAATGATATTGTATGTATGAAATGTTGTATGATATAAGGCACCAATAAACATAAAAGTTATATTGTTTTTGTGTTCTTTTAAAATTAATGACACCTGATACTGGCCGCAGCTCTACTGTGCCAGCATCTTCCAGACAAAACGCATCCCAAGTCTTAGCCTGTTAGACAACGTGGGTCGTGCCTGCTATGGATTATAATTTGTTTGAGGATGTTAAAGCCTTCAAATGAACCAAAATGTTTCCAAGAGTTCCACTCTCATACTCTCCTGAACCCGTTGAGATCAAATGAATGCATAAGTCAAAGTAAAACTACACTAAGAGTTTTAACAGGAATCCTAACAGTACATTGCCGCCTGAACGGGATCCTGAAAAAGCTCCAAATAGTCAAGGAAGAAGAATGTAGATTCTGTGACATGGAAGAAAAAACCTTCATGCACATACTTTCGAATTGCACCGCAATTCAGAATCCTAGGGCACAACACCTAGGAGATTATTGGATAGAAGAAGGACATTTTCCTAAGTTGAAGCCTGCAGATATCCTATAAAATTGCTCAGGGAAATAGGTCTAAAGGAGGTACTAATCTCTGAGACGTTTCTCTGGAACTAAGTAGAAGTAAGGAGGCACAATAGATCTTTTTAGGTCTCAGTAAATGTCACCCCTTCATACATACATCTGTAGAGTAGGGAGGGTGAGTGTAGGCTCACAGCACTTAGGCCACATGTGACCCATTGTACATCCTCCCAAGGAGTTGTCTTCCTAGGTCATTGTCCATCCTGTCCTTCTCAGGAAGGTGGACAGGTCACTAGGAGACATCTCCTTTATATCGGCAGGTGTAGGCCAAGACTCACCGAACACACACTCTCTTATTGACGATAACTCCGGACACTCGCATAAGACATGCCTGACAGTTTCATCTTCCTGTTCACACTTCCTGCATAGAGGTGTGTCCACTAGCCCCATAGTATGGAGGTGTTTCCCTAGTTGACAGTGACCAGTCAGAAATCCTACTATTAAACGTAGGTTTCTCCTGGTCATCGCCAAATATTTTTTCGGCTCCAGCTTCCCAGGGTCGCCCAGGGTGATCCTGGCAAGACTGCATCCTTTGATTCCATCCCATATCTTAAGGGATTGAGTATGGGTGTAGCGTTTGGCTAGTTCCGCAATTGTCGAAGTCGTTAGGCCGTAGGTGTCACTGGGTCCTAGAATTTTTAGTCCAGCGGCTTCCCTGGCTAAAGAATCAGCAATGCGATTTCCTTTACTCCTGTCGTGCCCTTTAACCCACCTCAGGATAATATTGTTATCTGCCGAGGCGTCAGCTAAATCTTGGTGGCACTCTAGTACTAGCCTCGATATAACACGTTGTCTGTTTAAGGCTAATAGGGCTTGTCTACTATCAGTGCAGATTATTATGTTTTTGCCAGAAATTCCTCTTCTGGTTAGTTCTTTTGTGGCAATTGAGATACCAGCCAGTTCTGTTTGAACTACGCTGGTATTGTTTCCCATTCCCCACTTCATCTTTAGGCTTAGTGCTCTTGAGTAAACTCCACATCCTGAGCCTTCTTTCATTTTTGAACCATCTGTATATATGCGTATTGCATTTGCAGCACCTGCCTCTGTGTTCTGTTTTATTTGAATTTTGTAGGGTTTGTTAAACAAAAACCTGGGTTCAATTGCATCATTGGTTGCCTGCAGCAGAGGTAGCGCAGTGAGCGCTTCTTGCCACAGGCTCAACCTCAATTGGCCCACTCCTACTTCGGGGTTTACACCAGCCGTGCGCAATCGTACCATGGCCATTAACGCAACCTCCTTGACGTACAGGTCCAGAGGGGTCAGACTAGTAATTAGTTCCATTGCTGCGGTTGGTGTTGTTCTCATGGCTCCTGTGATGTTTAAGCAAGCCATTCGCTGTATTTGATATAATTTTTGGATGGCCGTTGCTTGTAGAACCTTCGGTCCCCATGCAATTGCTCCATAGGTTAACATGGGTCTTATTATTGCAGTGTAGATCCAGGTAACCACACGGGGTGACAAACCCCATGTGCGTCCCACTTCATACATACATACTCTCCTGAACAAGTATTTGATTCTGGTGTGGCAAAATTTAATCAGATGCCAATTTTTTTTTCTTACGGTATGAATAAATGGCTCATTATATTTTATATATATTATATTTACAATAGCAACATACTTTATCTGTCACATAAGCAATAATAAATATGAGATTTGAGACATTTCAATGAAATAAATTAAATATTTTATGTTTTCACGAAAAAACAATATTTTATTTGTGGATTAAAAAAGAAGTGTTTAGTAAGGGGCAGATATTCTGGAATTTTAAGGGAATTGGATGAGAGTTTTTAGGTAGCAACATCAATAAACCATTTAAATCGGTTTGATAACCAAGTCCTTATACACTGTGTTCATTTTAAATGGACCCACCCTCAATATTTTACAAATAAGACATATTATTAGAAAGAAATGCCGAAACAGGTCAACTTTTAACTTGAGGGGGCACCTTTTAGCGGTAATGTCATAAACGTCAGATTCACCCCTTCCCTACTGAAAATACCCCTTAAATTTTTTCAAATGGTGTTAGTCATTTAAAAGGTCTGGTAAATATCTATTCAATCATTTTGTTATCCTTTGATATCAGCCTCCCATTGTTATTTAAAATTGGATCTCTTTCAACTTTTCGTATGCCCCCATATTATGTGGTCTTTATTATTAAATTGTCGCTGTTTTTGGCAGTTATTAAGACCGAAAGGACCGAAATAATTTTTCATTGCGGAAAATATGACAAAAGTGCAACAAGTGGGGAAAGTTCAACTTTTCTCACCAGTGTGGAAGTTTGTAGCACTGCCGCAAACACACTAGTGAAATAGTATATTGTGCAACTAGTGGGAAAATGCTTTTCCCACATGTACTTTTTCTACGACTGCAAATTAATGAATAATTTAACTATTTTAAAGTGGTATATTTTTAATATAGGTACGAATACAATGAAATTTTTTTAAGCTTATCTCTACTTTTAAAACACTACCATTTGGGTACTCTGTACTTTTTAACGTTTGACGTTTTATGACAGGAGTCCAAAGCATTCTATGATCAAGAATTGTGTTGATTCTCTATCGTACCGTGGGATAAGCCGTGGGAAAAAATCTTTCCCACGGCTTAGGCAAAGTGACACTTTGTAGTTTCGTAAATTGTGGGAAAATAACTATTTTCCATAGCAGTCGTAAAAAAAAGTACTTTCCCCACATGTTGCTCACTATACTTTTTCTACAACTGCACAAATTTAAAGAATACAAGTAAAGAAACTTAATATTTATTTTTATGGTTAGTAAAACAAACATAACACTAAAGTATCCTATTTCTAAACTGTTAAATAATTTTATGTATTTCCAGCAACAAATCTAAAGTTACTTTTGCAGCTTTTTCCAATATATGTGGCGGAGTATTATTAAAATCGTCACTACTGTCAGTATCCATATTATTTATTAGAAATAAGTATATGTCTTGTTAAACTAATATTTAATGGAAATTGGGATTTTTATCAAAGCACGATTGAAACTACATTTTAGAATTTAAAAACTTCTAATTTAATCTGACAGTTTTGTGACAACTAAGTAGGTATTTAAAGATGACAGTAGCCTACTAAGTTTTTGTCGATTTTATTTGATTCTCCATATAAATGTATGTGGTATGGGCAAAGTGCTGTGAGAAATATTTGGTTGTGAAATAAAGTAAGGTATGAGAAATACGTCACTTTTCATAGCAGTTAACAGCTACTATATTTAATGAAATACACCCAGACAAACATATCGATCATAAGTATGTGTTATTGTTAGTCAAAAAATTATTGGAAACAGGTTCTGTCTTGAATAAGAAAGGTATGGGGAAAAGATTTCTAGATGAAAACACACAAACAGAAGTAATTGGAAATTTTGCTATAGAAGAAATTAATGAAATGAACACAGTGTATAGAACTTTTCAGTCTTTTTGGGCCGTCACTTACATAATACTAGGTACCTACATACAGTGTGACCCATTTTGTTTGGAAGAACCCTTTAAAATCCGCATTTTTCAACCGATTTTGATTTAGTCTTTTTTGTTAGATTCAGTATCCACAACAGTATTTGGGCACAAATTTTCATACCATAATAGCTATTTTCAAGGCCCTCTACGTTAATTTTTCTTTGCCAAAAAAGACGAAAGTATATTAGGCATTTTTTTTTCTCAAATATGACTACACCACTGGATTCAGAATCATCACAAATGTAAACTATCAAAATTTTATAAAAAAAGTTTTATTAACAACAAAGTTATCACTACATGAATTTGGGAAAAGTTAATTTTTTAATTAATTTTTTACTAAGAATGTAGACACATTTTAAAAATGGCAACATGGTAAACAAAAACTAGGACTCAAACATATTGCACTGTAAAAATTCGAAGCCGAAATTTTAAAAGACAGGATAATAGGTCCATTCTTTTTTGAGGGTAACATGAATGCCAATAACTTCATGGAATTCTTGGAAGGTGAGTTATCCGCAGTGATTGACGAACTGCCACTAGCAGAAAGAAGAAATTTGTTATTTCAGTAAGATGGTTGTTCTGTACACTATTCTAGGATTGTCAGGCAGCGGCTTAACGAAAAATTTCCAAATGGTTGGATAGGTCGCGGTAGCGAGTTAATCGAATGGCCTCCTAGATCGCCCGATTTAACTATATTGGATTTTCATCTGTGGGGGCTTTTGACACAAAAAGTGTATAAGACACGTCCAAGGAATAGAGCAGAACTGTGTGACAGAATACGACAGGCGTGTGCTGGAATAACGCCACATGAAATAAAAAAGCGCTAAGACATAGTCGCAAACGATACGAGAAATGTGTGGAAATTAACGGAGGTCTAGTCGAGGCTACAAAAATGTAGAATTCAATTATTATTAAGTAGTTTAATAATCAAAATGTATTATTTGGTGTTAATTTGTATTTTCGTCACATCAGCACAATTTTACATTACTCTCAGAAGCTACTACTCCAGAACGGGTTAAGGTATCGGGTTCGAATTTTTACAGTGCAATATGTTTGAGTCCTAGTTTTTGTTTACCATGTTGCCATTTTTAAAATGTGTCTACATTCTTAGTAAAAAATTTATTAAAGAACAACTTTTTCCAAATTCATCTAGTGATAACTTTGTTGTTAATAAAACTTTTTTTATAAAATTTTGATGGTTTACATTTGTGATGATTCTGAATTCAGTGGTGAAGTCATATTTGAGAAAAAAAAATGCCTAATATACTTTCGTCTTTTTTGGCAAGGAAAAATTAACGTAGAGTGCCTTGAAAATAGCTATTATGGTATGAAAATTTGTGCTCAAATTCTGTTTTTGATACTGAATCTAACAAAAAAGACTAAATCAAAATCGGTTGAAAAATGCGGATTTTATAGGGGTGCTTCCAAACAAAATGGGTCACACTGTATAATACTGAACTTTTTATATTCAGCACTATCATCGTCACAAAACAAAATATCACTGGAAATAATTTTATCAAATTAACTATAAAAAAAAATTTCACTCTGGCGGGCTTCTTATTACAAATACTCGTATAAGATGCATTAAATAATATCAAATTATCATTACCTACATTTATGGATGTAACGCCCTAATTGCTTATCACTTAGGTACATAATTACATACTTACCTAAAAACATAATAAATATTTATTCTTCTTTTTCCTTAATTTATTGAGAAATGAAACCACAACATTTTGAATTCAAGAATAATTCTTGATAACGGTAGATGGAGCGCTACCGAAACGTTGAGATGAAAATACAGAAAATATTGTGGATTAATTTCCCAATAAGTTAACGAAAAATAATAATGAATAACACCACAAGGAACATACAGAAGATAAATATTTATTCATACATATACAAATGGAATTTTTCTTATCTTACACCACCAATATCTCCATATCTATTACATCAACATTTATAATTTTTTTATACAAATTAATTTTTTGTAGACGGTAAAACAGAGCGTGGCCATTAAAAATTTGGAAACATTAAGTTAGTTTATAACAATTTTTACCTATTGTTTGTCTAGTTGCTGAATTTCTTAAGGGTCAGTTAGGGAAAAAATTTAATACCCTTGATAGTGGCAACTGCAACGCTACCAAAACGATGCCAAGCGGGAAAATCAACCCCCTTGTAAACTACAAGAAGGATGTTGAAGTGAATCAGTATGATTTATGAAAAAACCCGTTGCAGAATATGACACAAATCATATCCTATGTTGTATGACCAATCAACTGAGAAATTTGTATAGATAATTTTGGGTAGACGGATTTTTTACAAGTGCCCGTGTGTAATTCTAATATTGGCAGTAAACTCGTAGTTTTACAGTGTAGAAGTTCAATGGCAAGCTTAAAACATAATTCGTCTTTAGGTTTAAACGTGACAAATCACAAAATAAATATAGTGTCGCAAACGTTGCTCATAATTTCTCGTCGTTCATTTAAAAACAAACAAATTTCCATCTTGTTCTCCTACAGCACACTTTTTAAGTACCTACCTGGTAGCCAACAATATTAAAATAACAAACGATACCAGAGAAAATTCACTTCTAGAATTATAACCGCCGCTTTGTTTACCACCCTGGGTTGCGTTTACATTCATATTTGTTCTATTTGCTTGTGTGATATTTTTCATTATGTGATGATCGATTTTAAACGTTGAATCGCAAGTAGTACCTGTGATGGCTTCTTTAACGGAAGATTTTAAAATTCTAAAGTTAAATTCGCGATAGTTTAGATGTTTATACATGAAAATCGGAAGTTTGTCTGAAAGCACCCAAATGGTATCGTTAGCATCTACTTTGATATCGTTAGGAAATACCATCAATTCGTTGCTCATAAACACTCTTCCTTGAGATTCCATGGTGTAGTTTTTAAGGGAAGTCCTCCAACAAGCTACTGCGTTAAGATTAATCAAAGCATAAAACAAAACTCCTGTTTTTTTATGTAAGAACGATACACCGCTTTGCGCTTTCGGTCCTCTCGAACCGAGTAGTTTGAAATCTTTGAAGATAGCTGATGCATTTTTGGTCAATTCTTCGTTCACAAGAATTTTTGTGCTCACTTTGAATTCGCTGAAGCTTGTCATTGGATGGAAGTACAATGTGCTATATCCCTCGGAATCTTTTTCAGAAAGCGCCATACCAAATATTCCATCTCGCCATTCAAAAGGTATCTGAAAAAAGGTTTATTTTAACTAAACAAAAAATCAAACAATATTAAAATGTAGAGTTGTAAATAGTAAAATTTAGTTTTTTTAAAATATGAAACTCATTTTTGGCACCTCTCTAATTTGAAGCACATTAAAGAGTTGAGTAATTATTTTTCAAATGCTGCTGTAGGTACTATTTAGACCATTACTAATTGGAAAGACGTAACAAGAAATAGGTTGGTTGACTGACGATTCCAAAACGGACTCTGGTGCTGGCGCTGGAATATATGGTCAATCCCCCAGATTAGTCATTCACTGGGAGTAAATACCACTGTATTCCAAGCAGAAATCTATGCAATTGACTCATGTCTGAGAGAAAATATAAGGAAGGGACACAGCGGTAAAAACATTCTTATCTGCTCAGGCAGTCAAGCGTCAATCAAAGCACTTAATAGCAGTACGATAAAATCCAAACTTGTCTGGGAATGCTTAGAAAACCTCAAAAAACTAAGTGCCACAAATAAGGTAACCCTGAAATGGGTGCCAGGTCCCAAGGGTATTGAATGGAATGAAAAATCAGAAGCCCTAGCACGAGAAGGATCGGCAACCGGCTACATCGGCCCTGAGCCGGCAACCGGTGTAACAAAGGCTTCGGTAAGAACCACATTAAACCAGTGGGTGCACAAACAACACCTTAAATACTGGAAAACAATTCCGAAGCTCAAACACAGTAAACTGATGGTTAAACAACCCATACCAAAACTTACTGAAGAAATCCTAAAGTTAAATAGGAGAGATATCAAGCTGGTAACCGGCCTTATGACCGGACACTGGGGCCTGAGAAATCACCTCCACACAATGGGGATCTTCCAAGAAGAACCTATATGTAGATTATGTGGTGAGGAGGACGAAACAGCCACCCATATAATTTTCGAATGTGAGGCTCTACGTTGGTGGATGTATAGACAGATAGGGCCGGACGACCCTGTATCCAACCTCACCAAAAGAGATACTGTGAAGACTTCTAGATCTCATCAAGGTCACAAATCTTCTCACGGACTAGCAGACAAACAGGACAATATAATAAGCCAACGGCTGCAGTGTTGGGGCCCACTAACCCGTCCTGTTTCGTCTGATTACCACCCAACCAACCAATTGGAAAGACGTGGCACAGTGTGAAATTTTGAAGAAAAAAGTAAAAACTCGGCTTCAAAAAGGTTTGCGCAATTAATGAAAACATTTTTTTTACATTGTAGCTCTCGCGATAAGCTATTTGAGATACCGCGATTTTCAAATTCTATGAGTTTTTTCAAGAGGCTGGGTTAATGTGTTTATTAACTTCGTTACGTTTAGTTTACTATACCTGTAACCATTTTGATTTCAACACTTTTTTACGAACCCGGCGTTCAACTTGTTATTAACATTATCTTATGCGCATGAGTGAACAGAATAATGTACCAAGTAGGTTCCAAACAAATGGTGTGCTGAAACATTTCTGAAAAGTATTTTTTTCTGAATATTTTGATAAGAAAGAAAAAAGATATAAGGTTATGTTATAAAAATATCCAAAGTATGTAACCCGACAGATCACTCGGAACAAACTACTAATTACAGGAATATGACCTTTGGCGCTCATTTTGTCATTTCCACCTGTTTGGGGATGAAATAAATCGCTGTTTTAAAACTGTCTTGAAATGCTATTTACACACTCTTTATGAATTCTGATATGCTCAACAAACTCAGTGTCATTATATTGCTGTATCGTTTCTTCAATGTAGTTCTCATTTTTTGGGCGCTGTCGATCTTCCTCTTCAAACTCTGAACACTCACTATCATCTTCGAACATATCCGAAAATTCAACTTCTGATTCACTCTCAATAAGAAAAGCCTCCATTTTGTTTACAATAACAATAATACCTATACACACAAATATCAATATCAAACAAATAACATAACCAGAAAGCAAACTTATTAAAAATCATTACAGGGGCAATGAGGACTACTCCTACAGCGGCGCTGGAAACAATGCTACACCTTCCTCTGCTACATTGTGTCATAATGTGCGAAGCTAGGGCAGCTCTAACTCGACTGGAAAAAGCATCAGACCATGACGTGGCACATGGAAGAGGACACACAAAAATAAGGCACGTGGATGACGACATTTTTAAAATGCCAACCACATGACCGCCAGATATATCTTTCGCAAGAACTTCGAGATTGTCATCAAATATCGAAAGGAGCTTGAGGAAGAGGACGCACCATCACTCAGCAGAGCGAATGAACTGATCTGGTATACAAACGGATCAAGGAATGAGCTCGGCACCGGAGCCGGAATATACAGCAAGTCGAGCAAATATGAAGGAATCGTCTCGCTTGGTAAATATGCCTCGGTATTTCAAGCAGAGGTTTATGCAATACTTGCATGTGCAAGGGCAAATAACATGAGAGCCTACAACAACAGGAAGATCAGGATCTACAGTGACAGTCATGCTGCCCTTAAAGCACTTCAGAGCTCTAAGGTAACATCTCGGCTGGTATGGGAATGCGACGAAGACCTTAGAAGACTGGCGACTCGGAACAGTGTAACACTAGAGTGGGTCCCAGGTCATAAAGGAATCGCTGGCAATGAAAAAACTGACGAACTTGCAAGAGCAGGATCGTCAACACTGATGAACGGACCCGAACCATCTGTGGGCATCCCCAGATGCTCCACTAAGTCATGGTTAAAAGGGTGGGTAAAAGAACAACACAAAAAACACTGGCAGAATACGCCCAGGCAAACACATGGGAAGAAATTTATAAAAGAACCATCAGAAAAAGTAGCGAAAGAACTGCTCTCAATGAGCAGGAACAAGCTACGCACCATAACGGGGCTTCTTGCGGGACACTTTCCCACAAAGGAGCACCTGAACAAAATAGGGCTGTATAACGGAGACCTTACATGCAGAAGATGCAAAAAGGACACCAAAACAGCTCTGCACATATTATGCAACTGTGAGACGCTGGACCACAGGAGGCAAAAACTATATGGAAGACCCCAAATGACTCCAGAAGACTTCTACAACCAACCAGTAAAGAACCTGTATGACCTAATACAGGGAACGGTTTGGCTGAATAGGCTGTAGTAGGAGAATCCACAATAAGCCCAAGAGGCTGAGGTGGTGCCGGCGAAGAGACGGCTCCTTAAAAAAAATCAAAAGAACTAAAGAAGTCATTTACATAAAAAGTGCTCCTTTTATTTTGGAGCCCAGAGAACTAGTCTTGCGGGAGCACCAAACAATTATAATTTGCTCTGAGCTCTGGTCTGCTGGAACGCTTGTTTTATACTGCGCACTGTGCACTGCGGACTCAATGTGTCCATAACAGTTAGAAACTTACTTCGGAAACAAACCTATAATCTACAAGCCCGTAGTTTCCCCACTGTTTAATTTATGTGTTAGCAATGAAAATTTCACTCACCCCAGAAACGTTCATGTTTCCTGCCAAAGGATCAATATTGAAGTAATGATGTTGGATCATCCAAGATTTATTTTGTTTGTAGTCATAAACCACTAACGCAGGATGACCCAAATCTGCCAAATAGGTAAAACTGTCCTCACAATTATTCTCGTCCACGGCAATATTAGCGAAAAAGCTTTTATCAGGATTCCACTGTTCTTTTGGTATTTCGTAAGTGCGTAGTAACTTGTCCGTTGCCAAATCGTAGATGAGAATTCTTGGAGCTGTAACTTGTTTAGCTATGGTTTCGTCTAGATAATGTTTAAAGCCTGTATCGATTACCCATAAGCGACCGCAGCTGTCAGCTCGAATTCTAAAAGCCGTTACTATTCCAGGAACTTCGACATCTTGGTTGTGTGTTTCCCAGTTTGGATACGGACGAAGCAGAGGAGAATCCGGATTATCTATTTCAAAAAACAATTTTCAAATTTGCTATTATTAAATAATAGAAATAATTACCTGTTGTTTTAATATAAGTCAAAGACGCAGCTACCCCTTCTTTCCATCTCGGTAATGTAATAAATATTCTATCTCCGTATACTTCTAATCCTAACGGTAAGTTATTTTCTGGAATGTATTGTCCTTTGCTAGTAGCATCCCATCTGGCTTCGGGACTTGGATAGTCAAAATCTATTTGTTTCCATTGAAAAGCTACCTTTAAACTATCGATGGCAACTGTGCTTTCTAACAAACACACAAGAGGAAAAAGAAGAGCAAACATTTTAATAGATTCTGAAAAGAAATAGAAAAAGTTTAAAAATGTTTTCTTTATCGTTAATGTCACTACCTAATATTCATTTATGTTTCAAACTATTTATTAGCAAAAGTTTATAATCAGTAAACGCATAGGTAGAATATACCTACCGAGCAGTATATCACAATAAAAAGTAAACAATATGAGGCTTAGAATAAATGAATGTAATTTATGATACAAATTGTATACAGAGTGTTGTATTCGATCGATAACTCTCTAGCACAGAGAGTTTATTGCTTGGTCCATAACATATACACAAATATATAATAATATAATATATCTAATATAAAATATATATACACAAAACAAACAATTTTGTTATTAAAAAAATTCTTCACTCTCATCCGAATCAGACATTGTCACTGTAATTACTAAAGGTTCTATGGTTTCTTCAACAAGATTATCAAGGTACCACATCTTTTGCTCTTCTTAATAACGTGGTTTACAGCATTGCTACAGTTTTCTTTGGTAACCCTGCCCACCGCCGCTTTCAAAAGTTCTCCAACATCTTTGATTTTAAAGGCACTATAATGTCTAGCAATAAATCCTTTTACTTGAGCCCACATTAATTCTAAGGGATTTAATTCGCAATGATGAGGTGGCAAACGAAGAACAATTATATTATTATGTTCTTTGGCAATTTCGTCAACAACATGCCGTTTAAATTTTTCATTATTATTTTATATCTCACTACTTTTGAAAGCTCTGCTTTTACGGCATCATTATCAGGAGGTATTTTTTTTCAGTAAGTTAAGTTTTCCCCTCAAGACTTTGACACGTCTTGTTGTAATTGACCCTATATTGGACCCCATTAGGGGTCGACCGTTATAATGTTTATTAATCTTGGTAACAAATAATAATAATAATAATAAGTTATGCTTAAAAAAGTGCATAGATACATCACATTACAATAAACTAACTGATTCTCAATAAGTTTATTTTTTGTTACTGTCAGGATAATTTGTGTAATGATCTATTTCTTGTGTGGTAGATGTGGCATATTAATATATGGGTTTTATTGAAGTACTTTACACTCGAGCACTCTACAGTTGTCTGACTTCCAAAACTTCCATAACAATAAAACAAAAACTGAAACACAACGAAAAAGAATCAATTGCCACAATTTTATTTATGACATGTTGATAAAACACAGCTTTGTGCTGAAATACTTTTTATCATTGTGATATATTATGATTCTCAGTGTATACCAGAGTTAGCTGTTACCTTCAGGGTTATTTATTTTCGTCCCTATACCATCAAAGGATTTTCGCCAGGCTTCACTTCTTGTTGTTGTGTGTATTCTTTGACACTACCATTAACACCACACTCGACTGTAGATCTATCTTCTTGGACAGGTTACCAAAAAATTATTAATAAATATTGTGAAAAAGTTCAATAGGGCATACGATTCACACAAGTACGACAAGGATCATATAAACAGCACTACTTGAAAGAGAGAGGCAAGAATTCTGTGTGAAACTAACAATTAGATCAGTCACCACAACCAAAACCAAAAGATCGACGAATAAATATCTCCAGCTTGCTACGCCTCGACTACCAATTTGCAAACTCGACATAATAGACAGTTTTTCGTCCTTGGTACATAAATAACTATATTAATTTATACAATTTATCAAGTATTACAATTAAAATTGCATTATAAAGGTTGATTGCTTTTATATAGAGTTGGTTTTACGTATGAAACGACTCAATGACCTCGGAAACGGCTATCACGAATTTCAGATCTCACTTTTGTGAGTGTTAAGGCACATCCCTAATCAATTTAGTGGCGAAGTGACACTTCGGCACGCGTGCTAGGATAATGATGTTTAAACGTAAGTATACTCAATACAATTTCGTGCTGACATCCACGCTGATGTAGAAGTGCAAGCTGTAAGCTTTTTCGGTGCGTGCCGAATTGTGTCATGCGCATTTTATCATGGAAAAAATCATTTAGGTACCCTAACCCATTTTTATTTTATTATTTTTGTAAACAAACATACATTATTTTCTTATTGCGTTATTATATTGATTTGTTGTCTTTGATAAGTACTTGGTATCCAAGTATATGGAGCGGAATATTATTAGTACTAATTTTTCACTGCTTTTATTTACAGTTTACAGGAAAATTCACAAGGTAAACTCCACATCCAAAATAATAAAATAGCAATAACAAAGAAAATGCGCACGTGCAATCTCATTCAGGAATTGACATGATTGAGGATGGGTGACCGTTTTGCAGCACGCGTGCCGAAGTGCCACTTTGCTAGCAGATTGATTGAGGATGTAGCTTTACTTTGAATTTCCCACGCAGTTACTTTAAATGGAATCCCCAGTATCCTATGCCGAAAGGACCCACTTACCACAAAACTAACCTAACCTTACATTAAAGGTAACAAAAGCTGAGTCATTTAGGTTCCTTTGACAGACATTTAAAGTGGAAAAACTGGTGAAGTTGAAAAAAAATGGATAAAAGAGAATTTCGACAAAACTCTCTTACCACCCAGACTTTTCTTCAAGTTTGAAAACATAAATAGTCGCAGAGGGATAAATATGCTGGATGGGATATCTGGTTTCTGGTTCTAATTAATATTGAATTTTTCCAAAAGTGCTGAATAATCACTTTACCATTTTCAAGATAATAGATGTGAATGACACCGAATGCATTCAAAAAAACAGCCATGACCTTATTGGTAGGCTGACCCACCTTGGCCTCGTAACAATGGAAAATGTTTTTTCTATGTAAATATTTAAAATCCGCGCCCCAATTTTTGGTACATATTTGTTCAGAGGATTAAAAATAATCGTAACAATGTACAAGCAATCCGCGGATAATAGTTATATAAACTAAATTACCTAAAGGCAGAACCAAAATAGAAAATGATTGTTGTTAATACACTTGTCACATGCGATTGCACAAAATTAAACACTACAAACTGGCGAACGGGATGTATCTTTAAACAAAAATGTTAATCTCCGTCAATTTTATTTGTTGATCAACATAAAACTAACACCAAACTGGAGATAATGAAAACAATCTACCGGCCTAGTATGGTCAAAGGTTTGTTTGTTAAATGTATGAACTATTAAGTAGACAATTGTCCAGAGGCGGACTAAACGCAAGGAATTACGTAAAAATACAATTTTTAAATTTACTCTCTTACTATGGCAAGTGAATTAGACGATATCATAACCTAAAAAATTTAAAATACTTGCAAAATTTAATAGCTTTAATTTATCTCAATCACTTTCATATTTTTACTATTTTCAAACTTTCACATTTACTGAATCAAAGTCTGTGCCTTGCATGTTATTGACACATAGTATTTATTTATATAAATTCTTCACTAAAATGATAAAGCTGACAATAACTTATTCGTTGGTTTTCAGTTGTAAATATCCACTATAATAAATAACTTTTCCTGAAAACATTAAATAATTTATGGTATTTGTTTTAATTAGAATTGGATTTATTGAGTTTAGGAAAAACTCCAAGTATCTTTCAAGTGGAAATTAACGCCCGATATTGATAAAATATGTAGTATCTATATGTGTATCTTATATAAACCGTTTTAAAATGGTATAGAAAAGCCTAGAAATTATAATGAACTAGCCAAAGATAACAGAAGGGAACGGAAAACAGATAAGAGAAATACCCCTTTAGGGACCGAAAACTTTTGGAAGAAATAAGCAGAGCCAAGCCACTCAATTGCGAACATACTTTACCGAACGATCTAGAGCAAATTGAACCAGCAAAAAAGTCGTCCATGGGCGTGGATATTTGTAATAATGCAAACACTTATTCAATATATGGATGGAACATTATTGTAAATACCTATAATATCACCACGGAATTTACATGTTGGTCGCGATGCTACTGATACGTGATGGAAATTAAATAATAGTACTATAAGAAAAATAAAACAACATTAAAAATTGAAGCATTGCTCAAAAACTACTTCTCCTCGGGTATGTGTTTGTATGATGGGGTGACATTCACTGAGACTTAAAAGATCTATTGTGCCCCCTTACTTCTATTTAGTTCCCGAGGAACGTCTCAGAGACTAGTAACTCCTTTAGTCCTATTTCCCTGCGGAATTTTAGTATATCTGCAGGCTTCAACTTAGGTAAATGTCCCTCTTCTATCCAATAATCTCCTAAGTGATGTGCCCTAGGATTCTGAAGTATGTGGATGGAGGTTTCTTCTTCTATGCCACAGAATCTACATTCTTCTTCCTCCACTATTTTGAGCTTTTTCAAGTGCCCCTTCAGGTGGCAATGTGTCCCGTTAGGATCCTAGATAAAACTCTTAATGCAGTAAAGAAACTATTCGCTTAAGCGTATTTTAGTTACTTAGAGTAAATAAATGTACTCCAAGTACTAACAGAAAAATTACTTAAAGTAAATGAATGGAAGTACACACATGGAAGAAACTTGTGATATATGATATTAAAGGAAAGCTAAAAAGGAATTTTTGGCCACTGATCCGACTCCAAAACAAAAAATATGATAAACTCCATGTTCTGTACTGTATGGGATAATACAGCGAGGTATAGGCTACCAGCGATAGCGAGTGAGTGCCTTTAATAGTTGGGTTTATTAAGCGCCCATTAGCAAATGAGTAAACTCTTTTTTTGTGACAAAATTCACTTTTAAACAAAGACTATTAGGAGACAATAATGTCAACTCCATACCAATGACGTCGAATCACGACTGATCGTCAGTACAAATCATCAGTCCTTTCTGAAAGTGGCCTTATCGTTAATGAATAGAACAAAATACATTTTGTAATACATCTTTACCTAAACGACGTTTCTTCCAATCTAAAATCTATTTGTTCTTTCCTCTGCTATTTATAACCCGAATATCAAACATTGCTTTAAACAATATTAACCTATTTATATTTAAACATATCTTAAACATAATACCAGACAATTAACACTACCTTATATCTAGTTTTATTAAAAAGAAGTAGAAATAATATAAATTTCAAATAATTCATTATTTTTTACATCTTTGTCTGAACTATAACTATTTTTGAGAGAGGGTTTATTTACTTTTCTCGAACAGGTGTTCTCTTTAGTGGGTGGTCTGACATCAAGAAAGTGTGTGTGGAAATTGTAAGTAAGTATACATACTTGGAACAAGTAACTAAGTATAGAGAAGAAAACCGGCCAATTATCTATTTGGACGAAACTTGGTATGATACACACGATACAATTAAGAAAGGATGGACTGATGGGTCAAAATACAAATACAATATAGAATTATGTTTGGAAGTAGCCAAATTAATATTAATACCTTTCAGAGTTTAACTTCGCAACATAACTTAAAGGGTATATACGATTAGATAGCTGCACAATATCTTTTACGTCAACTATACACAAGTGTTACCTTCTTCAACCAAATAAAAATCTAGGAAGTTTATAATTTATAAGTATTTCTTACTTTTTTCTGTATTGACGTAACATGTATGTAATCGGTGTTTTAGCTAAGATGGCGGATTGTCATATTTTGTATTTATATTTTTATTAAAATAAATATAATCAATCACAGTTGTAATTTGTAATGTAAAAATAAGTGATTGTTTCAGAATCTTTGTTATCTATACAATTATTTCAAATGATTATTTCTTAGTGACTTTCATCATGCCTATTATATAACTTGAAAATAAACTTATTTCAGAAAATAAAGGAAACTACTGAACGTAAAGATTTCTGTATAACTCTGTATCTTTCTTTAATATATTCCAAGTGTAGAAAACGCATTGCTTTGTTAATGAACGCTGACTTATAATAAATAATAATCGAAGGTAGAAGAATTAACCTTGCATTGCAAAGGTTTTTTTAAGTCAGGATATATTACGGAATATCCTTCAAAAGGATATTTGCAGCAAGAATATGCAAGTATCTCACTGTCTCGAATAGTTTTCTTGAATTACTTCCTGAGTAACATTTTATTTGCATTTAATTTTGGTGATGTGAAGTAATTATTAAGCTGAAAATATGAATAATTGTATATTATAGTCAATCAAAATAGTGATTTTTTCACACAAAAATCAAAGTAAACAACAGACTGTGCCATTATGTCAAATATATTACGTAGTATATCAATCTGATATATTTTGGACTCACAAATGTTGCTCTCGAAATTGTTATAAATATTTAAAATGGATAAAACGTCCTTTTTTTTTAGTTTTTTGTCAATTACTTATAGCTTATAAATGGTGTAAAAAGATGAATTGTAGATAAAAGAAATACAAATATTTTTTAGCGAAGTGATTGGATAATTATAGGAACTAAGAAAATTTAGAGGCATTAGAAGTATAAATTGGCCATATGAGTATAAAAACTACTATACTATGAATACGAGTGTCTCGATAGCTATAAATTGCGAAGAATGTTCCACAATATTTCGTTGACTCTCATTGTACAGTAACAGATCCGTAATCGGTAAAATTTGGATACTAAAACATAAATTAAATTTAATTTGTTAAAAAAAATCACTCAATTTTTCAAAAACAGATTTAACTTCTATTTATTAATTGGGATTTACCAAATTAAATTTTTGAAACATACAGGGTGGCCCACCGTATACGCTTGGATTTTTTTTATTTAAAAAACTTAAATTCCTGCATCAACATCTGGGGTTATTAGCAGGATGACATACACGATACAATAGGCAATTCAAATTTCGTGATACATATAAATGTATTTAAGAAATTGGAGTCGTTCTGGTAATTTGTTTTTGCAGTCCACTTAATTCTGTTCTTGATTCTTTTTGATGAATACAGTGGGCATTCTAGGATGATGTGCTTCACAGTTAAGGTAATTTTGCAGTTTGTACATGTACGTATTGGTGGTGGGTCATAACTATTTTTATGAGTTATATTTGTGACTCCAATTTGAATTCGGTTAATAACTGTTTGGTATCTGAAAAGTTTCATGAACTAAGAAGGGTTTAATTTCTTCCAAGTTTGCCACAGTGTTTGCCACTCCTCTTTAATATAGTTTTTTTTATAATTTTGTGGTCACTATTCGGATATTTGTGTATTGTGTATTCCCACGTGTGACGGTACCCACATAAATCTAACGTGTTTTCTTTAAAACTGTAGAGTTGAAAGCTCTTCTTTTATTTTTTATAAAATGGTATGTATAGTGGATATAATTGTTTAATACCATGTAAAGCACTTGGATTTATTGTATCTAGTTGGTAGATGTTATCAAAAAATATGTAGTCTAATACTAAAAAAACAATCACTCACTCACATAAGGACGACGGGTATTTCACGACACCTCTGGCCTTTTTTTATGTACGTTTCAATTTCAGGTTTATGACAATTCGAAAACAAGGCTGTACTTGACTATGATCAGAGACAAACTAGGTCTAGGTCTTGTGAAATAATTAAACTTAAGAAAACCCGACTGCAACAAATACAATTAACTAATGGTTTAATTACAATTTAATACTTATTTGTTGGTTCTTTAATTGTACGGAATTTTCTTGTGTTTTACTTAACTGTCTTTGTTGAAGTCGGTTTGTTCTTGTTATTTAATCAATTTCTATACGATCCTTCGTTATTTAAACTTAACAACACCCTGTATGATAATATAGATTAGACACAATGTATTTGTAATACAGTATATAGCTGGACAACAACGGTTTATAAACGCATGACATAGTTATTAGTAGAATTAGTTTGCACTGTTTCACGATAAAATAACAGTATGCGGCAAGGTGTCTTTGGGGATTAAAAAGCCGAAAAGATAAAAAAACCATAAATCATTTCGAGTCTTGATCTACCCACAAGTAAACAATTGATTCTCATTGGTGCAATGTAGCTTCCGATTGGTCTATGAAAAATGTACTTGAATTGTTAGTCCACATGGACTGTTAACGTCCCAAGGTGGGTTTAGTTAATTTCTGTTATTCACGAGATATTGTGTTCTTAGATGTTGCTGTGATTGAGATTTTGTTTTATTGACTAAAATTATTTTGTTGGTAATAATTAAAATTATTGCTTTTGGCGACCATTCGAAGAGGAAGATATTGTGATAGGCTCCGAACAATGAATATACTAGAAGGGTAAACAGACGTACTATTCTATGCCATGAATTAAAGTGAAGTTGTTTTATTGTTGTATGTATAAAACATGAATATTTTATTTGTTAAAATTTTTTACCAAAGGTTTTGAAATTTCTAAAAGTAGAGAGACAATAGACAGAAAGAGATTTGGTATGTTCTATAAGAAGAGCGATTTGAATTTAAGTTGGCATTTCTGCTGCCTAGTGATTGGTCAGATTGCCACCAGTTGCACACAGCTCTTTTGATACCACTGACATTTGTCAGTTTTGTGTTTATTTATATAAAAAGTCATTAGTTCAATCATTACTACCACGTTTGTTGTTTATTTTTAACAAAGTATTATATTTTACCCAAGGTATTTGCTATTTTTATTATTTATTTCCTTTCATGAAAAAAATCCATGCTTATTTTTTCTTGTTAATAATATAAGTTTCACATTAAGTTTTACATACATTGCAGTACTATATTATGGTATTTTTCGATAACAAAACTTCTGTTCACTTTTAGTTTTGCTACACCAAATCCTCAAATGTTAAAAAAAAATTTAATCATACAATTGCATTTCTGTATTCTCATTTATACTCAAATTCTTAAAACATTTTACATAAACTACTTTATAACCTTACATCTATTCACAATAATGTGACATTTGGTTACTACTTTCGCAATGACCTGCGGCCAATCATCATTCGATATTTAGACATGCCTTGATCCCTCATTGACCACGACAACAGCAAGCAGTACAATACATATTTCACGTAATTTTCATTTAGTTCAAAAAGTCTGAACACGACCCTTTCGGAACACACTCCCAATCTAGTAACTTTTAGTGGTGTGGTTGAGGTTCCTAAAATGCTCCTCCTAGTTTCAAAACAAGGTATAGTCACTATCTACGCAAAAAATGATACAAACTATTTACAGCTGCTGAAAGAATACATAATTGACAAGAGTTTTTAAAAAATCCATTACAGTTATCGGTAAAACTGCTATTCATCAGAAAAAGAGAGTACAGAAATCGCTAATGCATCGGGACCCTGCAATAATGAAAAATTTGCCTGAAACCGGTTCTGCTTCTGCTTACAGATTTCTTTATCTCGCCGACAAATTGTGAAACGGTGCATACTAATCTTACTCACAACTATATATATGTGATCCAAATGTTTTATTTTCAAGCAGCGCCAGCGGGAATAACAGATTTTATAGATAATGAATATTCATTGCTAAATAAGTTTGGTATTTTCAAGAAACGTGTTTCGTAGAAAATAGCATCATTGAATTTATTATAAAATATTGTAACCACCACTAAGCGGATGAATTACGAAAGTAATCTTTATCTGGTTTTTACGTGTAGCCTTTTCCGTTCACATAAATTAGTCATAGTTTTATCATATTTTGATTGTTGCGGATAAAAAGAAAATTATATAGGTACCTACTCGTTAACGCTGCTGATAAAATTTGTAAATACACGTCGAATTTCATTTCAATCTGACCGCTCATTCTTTGTTTTTACAACAATGGAAAAAATTGAATATCGCTCAGTTATTAAATACCTTGAAAAAAGTTTAACGCCAAAACAGCCGAAGGAAATTCATACAGACATGGTGAATGTGTTGAAGATTCAAGTTTGATTTAGCGTGAAATTGCTAGTATCGTAGTTAGGTATCTCAAGCCGGTCCCAGACACTACGTGTATTTGGTAAACATTTGGTATTCGGATGTATTCGCGTAGCGTGTGGGAAGTTAACTTTGGCAAATATTCGTCCTTCGTCATTTTCCCGGCGCTGGTCGGAAACTAGCACGAAGTAAAGGATGCCGTAGTTGTTCGAAGTAAACTACGTGTACCTTTGCTATACTACGGCACCGTGTGGGAGATCAAGCAAACATTCGTACAAATGATAAATATTGGCTTATTCGCCAAATACACGTAGTGTCTGGGACCGGCTTCAGATAAACGAGTAAAGTATGTTCGTAATATTAATGAAGTAACTAAGTCCCATAACACTTGGTTGGTGGGTGGATTCAACAAAACAAAAACCCTCGGAGTCGCTGACTAATGAAATATTTAACCTAAAGGTACGTTTTCCTCCACATTCGCCAGTCGCTAGTAGCCGCGAAAAAGTAGCGACGACTTATTCGCCAAGACACCTATTCATGTATTCAAACGGGAGTGTTTTCCTACGCGCTACTGAGTAGCTGCTACCCAAATTAAGTCGCTATTCGCTCAGTCTCCGGTCGTAAGACCTCTCTGGGAGCAGACAAGCGACTGATTCGTGACGATTTTTCAGGTAGGATAGTGTTTTAAAGGTTATGTTGTATTAATGATTTAATCAAAAATGTATTTATTTTTTTTATTTTTAGGCACAATGGAAGACCAACCAAATGTTTATTAATCAAAATAGAGTGAAATTCTTCAATCTGCCTATTTTTAAACATTGGCAATACCTTTTCCCGCCTTTTTTTAGGTTCTAGTGCTAATTGAAGAAGCAAATTTTTGATTTTGAGCCTAATAATGTAGAAGCATTAAAATCACTCTTTGTATAGAAATATTTTATAATTATAGGTGTAGCAGAAAAATATAATAATACAATAATTATTAATATAAAAGAGACTGCTATAAGATGAAATTTGTTGACGAATATTTAACAAGATCCGATCGGAGGAAAACATCTTTTTGCAAAATTCGTCGACGAATATAATCGTTGCTACTTTGGTCGCAGTCGTTAGCGACCTGCGAATGTGGAGGAAAACGTACCTTTATCATGGAAGAGGACGAAACACCTCAAACATTATTTTCGAAAGTGAAGCACTGTCTCATTGGAGAAATAGACTCCTAGGACTAAAGCGTCCAAAGGAGGATTTGTCCAAGACTGATAAGGACTACTAGTCTCTTCACATAAACTGTACAACCAAGAGTACGAAAAGCCTAAAGGCCGAAGAATCTGACTGGTGGTACCGAACTAATCAATAACCTAAGTACCCCTAAAGACAGCTGTGAATCGGAAATATGACTGAGTAGATCCGTAATTTTCTAGTTTATCTACCTATATAAAAATGAGAACTGCAAATACCTTCATTACCAACGTTCCCAATAAACAATATTTTAATTGCAAATTCATCAAGATTCATTCAAATTTCACATGAACAAGTCAATTAAAATTAAAATCTTAGTCTTTAAATTGTTGTTAAATTGCGTCAAATATAAGTCGAAATATATAGTATTTTTATTTATTTTAGGGAAGTAACATTTTTTACGTAAATATGTAAATTAAATCAAGATGTATATTTTTAAAAAGATAATAAATCAAACATTTCAATTATATAAAAATCATTGGGATTTATGTTTAAATTTTAGCTCAAATTACTGACTTAAAAATCTAAAAATCTTATTTGAGAAACTGTAGGTTAATTGGGGCTGTAACCCAAAAATCCTGAGCTGGAAGTACACTGCCATAGTGAGACCAATTATCACTTATGGTTACATTGCGTGGAGTAGTAGAACTAGTCTATGGACGACGAGAGAAAACCTCTCCAAAATTCAAAGACTAGCCTGTATATGCATTACAGGAGCAATGAGAACATGCCCAACGGCAGCCATGGAAGTGATTCTCAACCTCACACCACTACATATGGTTGTGGAAAGTGTTGCTGAAATAACGAGATACAGACTAAGTAGAGAGGGTATCATTAAAACCTCCTCCTTCTTTACTAGGAATCAAAAAACCTGGGAAATGCTATAAGATGGTATGATGAAAAGTAATAACTTTTCAAAGAAATTCGTTACTGAATTAAGCAACAAGAAGGAATGGGATCCAAATACCATTACCAGACTTGGTGCACAGACGGCTTGAAAGCAATACAAGGAACTGGGAGTATACAGACCAGGAACCAAACACTCTTAAAGGTTGGGAAAAACCCTAATAAGTATCTTTCAAGCGGAAATTCACGCCATAAAAAGTGTGCCCAGTTCAATATTGACAAAGGATATAGAAGGCAAAAGATTATCATAATGTCGGATAGTCAAGCATCCATTAAAGCAATGAGCTCTTGTGTAATCAGTTGCAAAATGGTGGAGGCATACTCAATGAACTAGGCGAGAACAATACAGTAACCTTACTGTGGATTTCAGGACACACTGGAATAGAAGGAAATGAAATAGCAGATGGACTAGCAAAGAGGGGGTCTATTGAAAGACCCTTTTGGGGAACGGAACCCTTTTGCGGTGTCAGTCCCAATGTAATATTGGAAGAAATAAGCAAAGCTGAAGAAAAGAGAATATCTGACAATTGGTAAGATCTAGTAGGGCTTAGGCAATCTAAGATTCTTCTGGGTGACTACAACCTGTTGAGATCAAATGAATGCATAAGACAAAGCAAAACTGCACTAAGAGTTTTAACAGGAATCCTAAAAAGCTCAAAATAGTGGAGGAAGAAGATTGTAGATTTTGTGGAATGGAAGAAGAAACCTCCATCCACATACTTGCGAACTGCGCAATTCAGAATCCTAGGGCACAGTACCTGACAGACTACTGGATAGAAGAGGGACAGTTACCTAAATTGAGGCCTGCAGATATCCTAAAATTCCTCTGGGAAATAGGACTAAAGGAGCTACTAGTCTCTGATACGTTCCTCAGGAACTAAGTAGAAGTAAGGGGGCATAATCTGTTAGGTCTCACTGAATGACTCCCCATCATACATACATACATATAAAATGAGAACTGCAAAACCTTCATTACCATCGTACCCAATAAACAATATTTTAATTGCAAATTCATTACGATGCATTCAAATTTTACATAAACAAGTCAATTAAAATTAAAATCAGTCTTTAAATTGTTTATCTCCTCAAAGATAAGTAGTATTTTTATTTATTCTTAAGTAAGTAACATTTTTTACGTAAATATAAATTAAATCAAGATGTATATTTTTAAAAACATAATAAATCAAACATTTCAATAATATAAAGATCAATACGATTTATATTTAAATTTTAGCTCAAATTACTGACTTAAAAATCTAAATATCTTATTTGCTAAACTGTAGGCTAAGTACCAGTTACTTAACTAATAATGTCGCTAAAATGATATAAATAACAGTAAGATTATTCAATTAATTTACCTTATTTAGTTTTAAGTACAAGGAAAACGTCTTCGATCGTATTCCACTATTTCACATACTAAGAAAATAATCCAAGATGATGAGGTACAGCTTCTCCACAAACAGAAATCACCAAGTCGACAATAAACTTTTAATAGAGCCGACAATTTGTAAATTAGACCAACACTCGTCAAGAACTGTTTTGATGGTCAGTAAGTCTAAAAACACGAGGTGTGGTGTTTGTCTTGAAACAGTTGAAACTGACCTTGGTTACTTCTTACGACACTCACACATATAAGTATAGAGTGAAAGTGCAACTGTTGGGGATAGCTGGTGATAACCACAGCGTCATGGGTATTTACTTCATAAGAATTAACTTCTTTTTATTTGATATCAATTCTTAAATTTATTTTATATACAGAGTGGTCTACTGAAAACAATCCAAACAAATAACTATTTTAAAAAAAAACTTTATAACCTATAATAGTTGTTTGTTTTTTTTACCATATTTTATGATACCGAAAGGTCTCGTTCTGATGTTCCGATAGCCTAATCGACAATCTTGTTTACTCGTGCGGTGAATCAGCGACCTGAAATGCATAAGGAAAACAGCTTCGCACAAGAAAAATATATTTTCATTATACCTTACTGAAAACCCTATCTTAACATGCCTATTTAGGGCTCCGAAATAGTTATTTATACTATAAGGGTTGTATTGGAACTAACATAAATATTATAATTACATCCCGTGAAGTAACACATGGGCTGAAAAGTCCCGGGCCTAACAAGGAAACCACGTTTTTTTGTTCAAACTTAGTTTTATTCATCAACGTAATTTCTATCAAGAACAACGCAAGCGCCGCTCTAACATTTCAATACCACTTTTGTAGAACGATTTACCTTTTGTCTCTAAATAGCCTCAGTGTCAGCGATAACCTCTTCATTCGAGCAAAATTTCTTACCGGCCAGCATTTTTTTTAGGTCTGAGAACAGCCAGTAGTCGCTGGAAACCGAATCTGGCGAATACGGTGGACGTGGGAGCAATTCGAAGTTCAATTCATGTAGTTTTGCCATTGTTTCTTTGCAATTTCGGCCTTCAAACGCATGCTCCAATAACGCTATATAATATTCACTGTTTATGGTATTTTCCTTTTCAAGATAGTCGATGAATATTACACCACGTAAATCCCAAAATACCGAGACCATAACCTTTCCAGTTGATTGTGTTTTCGGGCACTTTGGACGAGGTTCTCCAGTTGCTGTCCACTCAGATGACGATCGTTTCGATTCCGAAGTCAAGTGATGTATCAATGTTTCATCTATTGTCACATACCGACGCAAAGATTCCGGTTTGATGAAAAATGTTATTCTTCTATGTGAAATTCATGAAAACGGCTATTTTAAATACCTAAATTGATAAAAAATGTCATTTTTCAATGTAAAATTTATAACAACTGCTATTTTAAACAACATAATTGATGAAAAATGCTGTTTTTCAATTTAAAATTCATAAAAATTGCTATTTTAAACCAAAAAATTTATGAAAAATGACGTTTTTCGATATATAGAATTCATAAAAACCACTATTTAAAACAACTAAATTGATGAAAAATGCTATTTTTCAATGTAAAATTCATAAAAACTGCTATTTTAAACAACTAAATTGATGAAAAATGTTATTTTTCGATGTGAAATTCATGAAAACTGCTATTTTAAACAACTAAATCGATAAAAAATGTCATTTTTTAATGTAAAATTTATAAAAACTGCTATTTTAAACAACAAAATTAATTAAAAATGCTCACTTTAATGATAAAAATCATAAAAACTGCTATTTTAAACAAAAAATGCTATTTTATAATATACTACAATGCTAAAGCCTACAATACTTAAGCCTATCATGCTTAAACCTACAATAGTTAAACCTACAATGCTTAAGCCTACAATGCCTAAACCTCCAATGCCCAAACTTACAATGCTTAAGTCTACAATAGTTGAACCTACAATGCTTAAGCCTACAATACTCAAGCCGACAATGCTTAAACCTACAATGCTTAAGCCTACCATGCTTAAACCTGCAATGCTTAATCTTACAATGCCTAAGCCTACAATACTTAAACCTACAATGCTTAACCCTGCAATGCTCAAGCCTACAATGCACCTGGTAGGTGTTTATCGAATGTTGACGGGAACCATGCGGAAATCCCGAATTGTTTTATTCAATAATCGTGGTATTAGCCAAACGTATTTCATCTTCAGTGCAGAATCCATTAATTAAGACTTAAGTCGTATAGCAACTTAATCTGAGTGTGTACAGTATGTTTGCTAGGAATAGCATAAAAAAATTGCATATTCATTAACTTTTGTTTATAAAGTTCTGTTAAAGAGGCTATTTTATATTATCCAGTATGTGTGTTTTCATATCTTAATTTCTTTCACCAAACTACTCACCATCCCAGATATATTTTTAAAATGAAAACAGTGTCGTCAAAGGTATCATATTATTGTTGGATCTTGAAGTATGCTAGGGTAGTGATTCCGAGGCGGGAGTAACGGCGAGCTTTGAGGTGGGTTTGGTTGGTAGGCATCCCTTGGGATGAGTCCAACACTGTCTGGCTCATGGAACATTGCACCATTCGAACATAAGTTTCCCATCTCGGATATTGTATGCGTGAAATATGAACCTATTTTATATTTGTTTACCTTCTTTATTAGATTAGGGGACTAAAAATTAATTAACTTTTTTATCGAAAAAGAAATATCAACATGTATTACCTGTATATTAACATGTAGCTTTACCATTGGAGAACAAACCTGCATATTCAATGCTAAACCATTCAGACCTTGAAACACTACATCGTTATCGTTATAATAAAGTAAAAGTCATTAATACCGCAAGAATTGTTACCGTGGGTCCGGTGAACTACACGGAGATGTATCACACTGTACAGGAAAGTGATCAACAACATGTATTCTCGCTAATTAAGACATGGGCTGAAAATTCCCGGGCCTGACACATAGATGGCGCTAGTGTTATTTGCACTAACCTTAAAAAGACAGCTGTCAAAATTTCAAGATATTCTATTCATTAGTCCGTGAGTTATTGTGCTAAATGTCCAAAAAAATCCACAAAATCGTTTTGGGTGATCGAAAAGTGAAGTTGCTTGAGTTAGCTGACATTGTAAAGATATCAAAGGAACTTGTTGGCTTTATATTGCACGAGCAATTGACTAATGAGAAAGCTCTGTTCAAAGTGGGTGCCGGGTTTACTCACTGTTGACCAAATACAAGAACGTGTTGATGCTTCTGAACAGTGTTTGATCATGTTTAAACGTAATAAACCGGAATTTTCGAGTCGATAGGTGACAATAGATGAAACATTGATTCATCACTTGACTCCAGAATCGAAACGATCGACATCTGAGTGGACAGCAACTGGAGAACCTCGTCCAAAGCGCCCGAAAGCTCAACAATCAGCTGGAAAGGTTAGAGCCGGCGCAAATTGGACCCAGCCCATGTACACGCCACGCGCAGCACACGTGTGACCGAAACCCAGTCCAAGTACACGTTTTTAAATAGTAACGCATATTGAACTCAGCCCACGCCCAACTCATAAGATGACAACAAGCCAGCAGCAACTTCTTCTCGATTTAGAATCTGAATCTGAGGACGATGAAAGGTATATAGTTTCACACCTACTCGGCAAAAAAAGAAAAAAAAGTAAAACGAATGAATATTTTCGAAAAAGAGAGAGTCATGGAGAGTTTAAGTTATCCAGTGAAGTTCCAGATAGTGTGTTCAAAGAGTCGTTTAGATTAAACAGAAAACAGTTTA
This sequence comes from Lochmaea capreae, assembly GCA_949126875.1. Classification (NCBI taxonomy): domain Eukaryota; kingdom Metazoa; phylum Arthropoda; class Insecta; order Coleoptera; family Chrysomelidae; genus Lochmaea; species Lochmaea capreae. Next base: position 14,656,916 of record OX421403.1, read on the forward strand.
GTGAAGTTCATGAATTAATTAAAATGGATATCACTGGTCTTAATTCTTTAGCTATCTTATCCCACAAATCATCTTTCAGTTTTGATCTCATATAATCTTCATGAGAAGTATCATACAAAACAGGAAAGCCTCTAACAATTTCAATTAATTTTTCCATCTTAAAAAATATAGGAAATATAGGAAAATATATATTAATATAATATATTATAATATAATCCAAATATAGGAACCCACGATCCACGAAACTGTGTTGAAAGCACAACTTTACCCATGCGAACACAGGCTAGAACTGTACTGGCCGTGGGATAGGTTTAATATGCGCCACTCCGTCTCAATCAACGTTCTACAAAATAGTCCACGCGTGTGCTGCGCGTGGCGTGTACATGGGCTGGGTCCAATTTGCGCTGGCTCTAAGCATGGATATTCTGGGATGTACGTGGTGTAATATTCATCGACTATCTTGTAAAGGGAAATACCATCAACAGTGTTAGCGTTATTGGAGCGTTTGTAGGCCGAAATTGCAAAGAAACGTCCGCATATGGCAAAGAGAAAAATTTTGTTCCATCAAGACAACGCACCGTAGTCAATCAAAACAATGGCAAAACTACATGAATTGAACTTCGATTGCTTCCACATCCACCATATTCGCCAGATTTAGCTTCCAGCGTCTACTAGCTGTTCGCAGACCTAAAAAAAATGGTGAGAAAACCAGGTGGGAATATGTAACTATATTTTAAAATATGTAGCAACTTTGTTTTTGTTTTATTTCATGTTACATAATAATTCTAATTTATGTCACGACTTAAAACTGGTTATTTGATACTACGTATCTCGAATAATGTTATTCTTATAAATAAAAAAAACTATCCTTAATTTATGCATTCGTGCCATTAATGAGAAAAATAATAATTATAATCCTTTGAAATCATAAATATTAACAATTAATAAATACGTGATAGTATTAAAAGGAAGTATAAGTTCTCATAATTACATTTTAAAATACAATAATTAAAATCCTACACTGTTCAAAACATTGAAGTGGGTTATTTGTTCGTTTTGGATTTTATTAGAAATATATGTTGAAGTTAAAGGAAAAAGTTCTTAATAGATTAAAATTTCAAGAAACACAATGAAATACAGTGAAACTCACGAATGTTTCTAGTTACGTCATAACTCATAAACATCCGAATCAAATAAGACAGTTTCCACCAGCGGCGCATCATTATTAGAGAGTTCGGCATGTATTTCTGGTGATCTAATTATAAGAGGAAATGAATAAGAACCAAATTTAACATATTATCATAGTTAGACTACAATTTGAAATTCTACAAATAAATTGTACCTTTTGAAAAGCATTTAACGGCAGAAGTGGTCCGCCATTAGCATTCCTTTTGGAAATATTCATGTAATTTTCTAATACACTCACGTTTACTTTCCAAATGTTTATCAGGCATTTTGTCGAAAAATATCACAATAAATGTAAATGAACTTCACCTTTTTAAAGTAATGACAATGACGACGAACTTCAATGGTGACAGAATGATTTCCGCATAAAGTGACGTTACACTTTTTAAGTCCAATCGTTGTCACAACACAAGACAGAGTGACAAACCGATAAAGACGTAATGGCGTAGCTTAATTCAGGCGCAAAATACATGTATTATGTACCTTCCCATTTGCTTTAATTGGACATACGCGGTCAGTGATATCCACATAAAATTAGAGTGTCTTTGATACATTCGGGGAAGTATGACGTAACAAGGAACATTCGTGACTTTTACTATATTAATCTTAAGACGAAAAAGGTTAATATGCCTTCTAGGGCGGTATCGTGACCACAGACGTGTCGAAATATGCCATAATAATAATGACAAACCTCCAACGACAACATGGCCAATGTTTGCTAATATTGGTGAATAGTTTGGACAATGTTTGCCTTCGGTATTTTTGCATTATCCAGACGGTTTCCCTAGCCTTGCCTAGTTTAAAAAAACTCCATTCCAAGATATTTCGTTTTAACTTATCATTAATCCGATAACAAATAGCACAGTATCGTACTCGTTTCTTGTAAAAGCGAAAAGATAAAGCCTAATAGTGTGATTATTTTACAACTGAAATATTTGGCTGGTAAAATAATATTTGAGACCAATTTTTTAATTATTTTATTACTTATCTGTGTTTCGGAAGATAAGCATATACAGTCAAACTCCTCAAACTATGCAGGAATCAGCTGAGACTTATAACTGGTTTCATAATTGGACGTGGACCAATAAAGGAGCATCTGCACAAATTAAAACTATACAAGGTAGAACTTGGAAGATCGTGGAAGATAGTACTGATAGCGAAATTGATTTAGAGTAAGATATGGTGTGTTTTATTTTGTTTTTAAATGTAAGTATTATATACTCTTAGTAGTATATTACGTAACAAGAGTTGTAAGTAACCCATTACGCACGAAGTGAAAAAGTTTAAATTTCACGAGTGCGTAATGGGATTACAACTCGTGTAACGATACTATACTTTTTCTACGCCCATCTATTTTCTTCTGAGTGCTCATAATTTCATATTTTTCATTACTAACAGTCATATTCATAGGTAAAGTTGAGAAAATGTTCGGATACTATAATTTGTTACCAAAATTGACAGCATAAATGAGATGACGTTTTTTTCCCATATCAAGAAACACCGAATTAATTTTTTTGGAAATTGTAAAATGTGTTGCCGACATTTAGGGGCATCACTCTTTTAACCTAAAACGTATTTCACTAATGCTAAGAGCTTTTATGTTTTTCAATTGATTAAAAGTATGTAAATAAACCAAATAAAGTATTACGTAAATGAAAATTTGATTCAACAAAGAAATCTAAGTTTTTCTATCTAAACGCACATGTATGTTATGAGATTTTCATTACGTGCATGTTATTGTTAAATGTCACTTACGAGGAATGTTGTCAGTGCGATTTTTGACGTTTACAGACATGGGCGTAGAAAAAATATAGTATTACAGCAAATTTTTGTTTGTTCATTTAATTCCCAACCAGCTTTACAGGGGAATATAAACAAAAATAGATTAATATATTGTAAATATTAATTTACTTAGTTCTCTTCCTTTTTCATCGGATAAATTCGAAAATTTTCATGGTTTTATTGCATGTCAAGCATAAGTCAAGTCAAGTCAGTTTCTTAGATCGTGAAAAGAACTATGCGAGACACGTAAAGAACTTTTACTACTTGGTCAACTGCAAGGCGTCGCTGAACTAAATATCATTCAAAGAACGTGGTTATTTTAGTTGTTAAACTTTTTTCAAGATTATGTGATTCCGAATATAAAAATTGAACCCTTAAAGCTTCACTGGTACCACATATTGCTCCGAATCCACTATACCGATTAAGTTGAAATTTGGTATACTGATGAATCTCAATGATCCAAACACCAACGTGCAATGTTAATGAATGAGTTTTAGATAGAGGTTTCTGTTCGGTGGCTAATTAAGAAAAACAAAGTTTTGTAAACTGTACCGAGCTACATATCAAATGGAAAGCGCTTGTTGCGAAGATTTTAAATATATTTCTTATAACTTTGAAATAATATACCTAAGACCGAGCTCCCACTACTCGTGTATTTGGCAAGTTTGCAAATATTTGAAGTACACCAAGTTCGAACTCAATTTGACAAGTGCGGCGTTCCCACTACTCTTGAATTTGGCAAGGACGCCAATATTTGTGTACTTGGCAAGTACAGCAAGTTTTGTCGTCTATCGGCCTTCAGTGTTTATTTTGCATCAAAATTTGTGGTATTGAGTGGTTGCTTTGTGAGAAGAATTAAAGCTTATCAAGCTCAGAAGCCAAAAAGAAAAAGAAGATGGTGGATGACTTCTTGAACAGAAGTCGAGACAGGTGAGTTAATACCTCTACCTGTCCTGATCGACCAAATATATTTTCAAAATTGATAAACTAATCAAACATTTTTTTGCAGTACAATGCCTCCATTATGATAGAACCGTCGAGAACCGTCAGGAAGACTGGAGAAATTCCTGTGAATGTCTTACACCAACTTGTACTGAATACAGTGGGACATACGATAAGGAGAAAGATGCTCAGCTAAGAAAGGTAATTTTAGTTCAGGAAAGGTTCTGCGTTGCTCTTAGATTCTTCGCTAGTGGTGACAGTTTCGTGAGTTGGCCATACCTTAGATTTTGACAACCAGTTCGCGCATGCTACTTCAGCTCCAAGTGGCTTCTTCTTACGTGATACGAATTCTAACTGACTCATTTTCGTACAGCTCGAGAAATTCAAAAACAACTTCTTCAGGCCACACACCACCACACGCGACGTCAGAAAATGGAATAACAGCAGAAATTAATTTCGGAGAAGACGGCAAGTAGTGGGAGCGCATCGACAAGTAGAGTCCGTTTCAATAAGGAAGAAGCCACCTGAAGTTGCAGTCGATGCGCGACCTTGATGTCAAAACCAGCGCCATATTTAAAAATTGATATTTTAATCTAAATCAGTAGCGTAACGTTTTCACATTTTGTAGGGTAACACAAAATTAGAAGTATTAGAACCATATAAATAACTGCTAAATGCAGCAGACTATATGAACTATTAGCAGAATTCAATTTTTTTTTGAATCAATGTATATACTCTTCCATATATTTTACAACAATCTGAATGCCGTGAGTAATATATTGGATTATTATACTTTCTTATTTGACTTACCGATGATTTTTTAAAGGAATTCGGATTCCATGTTCAGCTTCAGACTCCATAAAAGTTGCAACGTTTTCAAGAATCTGTCGGCCTTCACTGTGGATAACTTTTCTTTTAACACTAAATCAGTAGCCAGTTTTGTAGGAGGCATTGTTTTAGATCAAATAAAACACACAGCGCTCACAAATAAACTAGCAGAACGTCTTAAAATATTCAAAAATGAAAAATATTCGACAGTAAATGATTGTTTCAAACACAACCTCAAATGTCAACAATCTAATTGCTGTCGGCATGAAACATCGCTTGTAACGCCAATGACTCTCGTCTGTGGCTCGTGTAGGTGGTGTCGACCTCGGGCGCCATCGAGTATCTCCGGTGGCGCTCGGCTTTCATGCGGGGCGCGCACGGTTCAAACACCCCGAAAAGAACATCTCCTCGCTTTCCATACACTTTTTTAACTAAACCACCCTACCTTACCCCCTACCCTAATCCGAATCGAAAAATTGAATTGTGTAATTGACAGATTATTATAATAATTTTCAATAATAACCCAACCAAAACCACCCTACCTTACCCCCTACCCTAATCCGAATCGAAAAATTGAATTGTGTAATTGACAGATTATTATAATAATTTTCAATAATAACCCAACCAAAACCACCCTACCTTACCCCCTACCCTAATCCGAATCGAAAAATTCTTCGTATTTTTAGTCAATTTTTGAAAAAAACAATAAGAAAATAAAAATATCTTGACACGGACACGACTCGAACCTGGTACCTCTGTGTTAAGAGCCCAGCACGCTTACGCTGGGCTAATCTCTGCACACATTAATGATATCGTATAGAAGGTTAAAAGCTTTAGAAACGTGCGCGCTTCGCATGAAAGCCGAGCGCCACCGGAGATACTCGATGGCGCCCGAGGTCGACACCACCTACACGAGCCACAGACGAGAATACGCCAATGGCATGGAACTATCGCTCGACAGATTTTTACTTATGCGCAGGTCGGTACGCCAACTTCAGGTGGCTTCTTCCTTATTGAAACGGACTCTACGTACTTGTCAATTACGCAAATAATTGAAATCCCTTTGACTCGCAGCATTTTTACCGACAACCTGGTGGGACTTCGCCAGCAGCAAATAGTTGTACAAGTAATGGCCGAGTGAACCACTCCTACTACATGGCAAATATAAACAAGTAGGTAACAAATGTTTGCCAAATACACGAGTAGTGGGAGCCCGCCTTAATGAAAATAATAAGAATACATATAAATTGAAATATAGAAAATAATAGAAAGATATTAAATCGATATGTAATTAAATTGATTTCCAAACTACTACATCCAGAGGGCACGAGAAGAAGGGGTTAAACATGCACTTAATCAATATTATAAAGGCTGGCCTCTTTTTTCCTGATTAAGCAACATATCTACAAGTATTTTTATTTAAACGTTACGTATTTAAATGTGTGCATTGCTACCTGAATAAAATAATTTTTATCTCATTATACTTCCAAGTACCTTGTTTTGTTTATTACTTAAATTTGAATATGCAATAACAATATAATAATAATAATAATAATAATGTTGAATTTGTCTCACGACCGTGACCTCTTTTGAGAAATCTGTATAAAGCATAATTTTTTTTGAAATATCGTTAACCAGCTTGCATTGTTTGATAACTTCATATTTGTGTCATTGGTAAAACAATCTCTTTTACACGAATAATTTAAACCGTTGCATTAACTCTAGTCCATAACTAATAACATAACTAGCTAGAATTAATTTTTGTATTCTTCAATGTTTTAAAGAAAAGGAAAACTACACTGTAGAAGGAAACAAGACGAATACAATAAGTGAAAATAAATTTTAAGTTAAATGCTTTTATTGCGAATAAACATAGTAATGGGAGGGGTTTTTGTGGCTTTCGTAAGGCACAGACATGTGATGTAGTGGAGGAAGGTCTAGGAGGAGGTGGCACAGAGGACCCCCTAAGACAATATAGCCTATATTTGTTTTGAAGTTTATTAAAAACACATGATTTTGTGTTTACATGATTAAGAAATCTTTGGTTATCGACTAGTATTCGAAATTAGATTTATTTCTTACTTACATTTTAGTTGAACTGAGAATTTCAACATGGCAACTCATGTCCCTGTTGCCCCACTGCTCGGGGCGAAAAGGTCCCCTGGTCCCTTTCACCCCAAATGAATTATGGAGGTCTAGTTAAACAAGCTAAATGATTATATTCCAAAAAAACATTTATTTATAACATTCTTTATCCTCTTCTACACCAGCGCATGCATCGAGAGCCCACTCCTTGCATAGCACACATTGTATTCACACTTCTCCAGATTTGGATCCCGTGAATTTACTGTGGCAATACAGGCATTCGGTATAATCTTGATTACCATCCTCACTTTCTGATGAATCATTGAGTTTCCTTCGGTTTATTATTAGTTGTTTTTGTTTCTGTTTCTTTCTCTCATTTTGTTTCGGCCCACTAGTTGCCGCTTGATAAGCTTATTAACTTTCGTCTTTTGTGACTCATATTTAGTGAAACTAACTTCCAATTCCTCTTTGGATGGCGTGCTTGTCAGTTCTTCCGCTCTTTGGGTCTTTCTTCTACTTTTTCTTTCTTGTGAAGTTGTGAGTTCAGGAGAAATTAATTCAAAGGCCTCTGAAAATGTTGCATTCTTTTTAGAGCAACCTGGTTTTGGCTCAAGTTCTTTAGAGCAGCTTGGTGTTGGCTCATGTTCTTTAGAGCAACTTGGTATTGCCTCAGGGTCTTTAGAGCAACTTGGTATTGGCTCAGGTTCTTTAGAGCAGCTTGGTGTTGGCCCAAGGAGAATAGAATATTCCTGTAGTTGAGCATTATTTTCATTTGGCAAGTGTTCGCTTTGTTTCATTCAGAAATCCAATGTTGGTATCATTTGGTGTCTGGTGGACATGCTGTTCCTCATTAGTAACTTCAGCAGGGAGAAAGTCTTGGTCATTAAATATACCAGCGTTAAATGTCCATGTACCTGATACATCAATAAAAATATTTGAGGACCGGTCCTTATCACCTCCCATTCATATGGTCCTATTCGCCCCAAATGACAATAATATTTGCTCCCGCCATTTTACTTAAAGTTTATCTTTCAGCGAAGACTACTAAAATTGTACCAAAATGATGTAGCTATTACCACACGACCTCGAAAATTATTAACTAATATTTACAAAAGCATATACGGGCATTTCTAAAATTAAATATTTTCAAATCACTTACCTCTATTTTCGATTTTTAGATACCACACTTTCAAAGCACATCCCTAAGTGTCAAACATGAATTCTCTACTGCCGCCACTGCCGGGGCGGGTTACTCTATAGGTGACAGGCTGTAGCGAGTTGATAGCGCATGGTATTAGTGTACTCAGTCGCCCCGGTGGTCCTTTGTACCCTCTCCTCCCCTACCTCTAAGGCTGCACTAGAGAACGACCTCATTGCACCCGTAATTCCCATGCAGACGAATAATCACATCACTTCTTCTTTTTGTTCTTTGCTGTGTTGTTTTGTTCCACCAAACCAGTGCAGCATAGGTAATAATTGGTCTGACATTTTGTTTCGTAAACCACGTTGGCTTAATCCGCCATTTTCTGGCAGCAACTTTTTTCGATCTACATCTGTATTGAATACACATAATTATATTGTCATCAGAATTGCAGATGTGTACCAAATTTGAGATCAATTGACCGAAATAAGAGGAGTAAAATTTCAACTACTAGATTTTACCCTCACAGGAAAAGCTGTCAAAAGCATGAAAACTCTCGAAATTGGTGATATTTGAAACAAGTGTTTCCAGACTGAATCTCAAATTGGCGCAGCCAGTAGTATTGCTACCAAAAATAATGTTAAAAACGTATCCTTATCGATTATTTGTGAGTAATTGAAAATTTAATTTCAGGAAAAATGTTCAACTTGCTAATCTTATTTGAAACGGATAGCTTTTTAACAGAAATTTTGAAAAATTTTCAAACGATAATAATTTTTGTTTTCAAAGCATATCTACTTCTAAGTGCCATAAATTTAAGTTGGAGTTTGATTGTCGTTCTTGATCAGTATCAGTTATAAATTTTTTATCATAATTACTTATGATATCCAATATCCACTTTTATAAAGGTAGATAGATCTCGGCTATGGAATCAGTATATAATTTGAAATCGACATCGATAGAGAGTTATTTTTTAAAATGTCTTTACCTGGAAAATACCTCTTTTACGAAGAAGAAAACTTCATTCAACTTTTTAAAAGTTATGGTAAGATTTTTCTTTGAATTTTATTCATTGTCTTCAAATGGTGTTTCGCACAAAGCAATATTCAGTTTACATAATTTAATTTTTTTAAATTGTATTCATCTCTTTTTTAAATTATTTTGACTTCCTATGAAATCCTCAACTAAATATTTCTCAAAAAATTTAATATGATTCACTCTAAAAAAGTTTCGAATCATTGTTGAAATATAGACATTGAAAAGGGATTGGTTCTAATCGATTAATTTAAAAATAAACTACAATTGAATAAATTTATAATGTGTCATAAATAATAAACAGAAAAGGATTAAAATTATCTACACATCGTATGAAAAGACAAACAATGGAACAAATAAGGTTGATCAAATTTAATGTTATAAAGTTCAATTGAATTCGATGTCGCCTTTTAATACAAGATAAATACTTATTTTGAGAAGTATGCTAGAATCTCTTAATTACACTGTAAATTCAATTAATTTAACAGTCAGTACATTTTCTTGAATTTTCAGTTTAAACTGTTTTTTTTTTCGAGCCCGTCTGACAAGTCTCCGATAACACTGCAGCCTAATGGCTTATTGTATTTTTACAGTCCAGCACTTTTGTTCCCTGCACCAGTTTGTACAAGTTCTTAGCTGGGTGTTTGCTATATAATTCAGCGTTTCCTTGCGGTCGGCCAAGTAATAACTGTCTTTTGCGATCAAGAGTCTCGCATATATGTTTCAGTCTCCGTTTCCCTACCGCATAATCTGCATGTAAGGTCTCCGTTGCATAGTTTTAATTTGTACAGGTGTTCCTTTACTGGTGTATGACCAGTCATAAAACCTGTTATGATTCTCAGCTGATTTCTGCACAGTGTTAGCAGTTCCGCTGTACGTTTTAGGCATGGTTCTTTTATAAAGGTTTTCCCTTGCATTTGCCTTGGGACGTTTACCCAGAAATGTTTATGTTGTTCTCTGATCCAGGTCTTTACAGATCCTCATACTATAGTTTTCGGTACACCGAGAATCTGTCCTGGTTCAGGCTGCGTATCTTCTGACACTCGTTTTGCAAGTTCGTCAGCTTATTCATCGCCTTCGATACCCTGGTGACCTGGTACCCAGGTCAGCTTGACGTTATTCCGTTTGGCTAACGTCTTCAGTTCTTCGATGCAATCCCATACTAGTATAGAGGTCACTTTCTGGCTTGAGATTGCCTTAAGTGTCACTTGACTATCTGACATGATATGTATCTGCTTGCCTTCGGCAGCTCTCCTGTTGTTTTCTCTCGCGCATTGCAAAGATTGCATATACCTCTGCCTGAAATACAGAGGTGTAGTTTCTCAGTACGTAACTATACTCCCGCCCCAGTGCCATTTACAGTTTTAGATCCATCGGTGTACTATGTCTGTCCCTATCTAATGGTACTGAGTTCTTCATCAGCCCATTCCTTTCTGTCTGCAATGGGCTATCAAATGAATATCGCACGGTTGTGTAGTCTGTTCTCATGCTTAGCACGTCCCTCGACACAACTTTTACGATATTCACGTGCCCTGATGATCTAGCATTTAGACTGCTCATAGTGTTTTCCAGTCTATGGATACCTAGCCTTGCCTCTCCCTGTATCAAAAGGTGCAAGTGAGGTAGGTCTAATAGTACTTCAATTGCTGTTGTAAGGGGTAGTTCTCATTGCCCAGACGTGCAAGTCGTTGCAAGGAATGTCTGGCCACTACTAGCGTGGTCTCCGCTTTCGTTAATACTTTTTCCAAATGTTGGTTCCAGATAAGTTTTGAGTCTCTCTCTCAATTTCTACTATTTCTCCTTAAACTGTTCTAGCATTATCCGTAAATTGTATACAATAATACCATTTAAAACTACAGTTTAACGTGTAATTTTAGATAAATTCTCAGTTTAAACGGTAAATCTGGTTTAATTCTAAGTTTAAACTTTTAACAGGTGTTTATCAAATAATACAGAGTTGTACTCAACATTGACGAAATATTTTACAATAATTTTAATAGTAACTTTAGGTAGGTACTACTTGAGAATAAATAATTTTTATGTAGTTCAAGTTTATAAAAGAAACCTTGTATTGAATCACTTCGAATATAACATTATGTATTATATTAATGTACAAATTCATCATTATGACCTATAGGTAGGTAGGTACTTATATTAGTTTTAATTATGGTTTTAATTTTGTAATAACCGTCTTTGAGGTTTGTATTTGTGAAAGTTTTATGAAAATGAGTGAACGTTGTATTAAAGACCAATAAGTCATCAAGCCTTAACAATAAACGATTATTTTGTACGTATCTCGGTATGTACAGAAATATTAATCAGTAAATTATGTTCAAATTCCAGTTTAATCTGTAAATTTTGTTCAAACTACATTTTAAACTGCAGATTCTGTTTAAATTCCTGATTAAACTCTAAATTCTGCTTAAATTCCAGATTAATTTGTAAATTCTATTCGAATTCCAGTTTAAACTGTAAATTCTGTTCAAACTACACTTTAAACCGTAGATTCTGTTTAAATTCCAGATTAAACTATAAATTTTGCTTAAATTCCAGATAAATCTGTATAAATTCTCTCCAAATTCCAGTTAAAACTTTAAATTCTGTTCAAGCTACACTTTAAACTGTAGATTCTGTTTAAATTCCAGACTTAACTATAAATTCTGCTCAAACTCCATATTAATCTGTAAATTCTCTTCAAATTCCAGTTTAAACTGTAAATTCTGTTCAAACTACACTTTAAACTGTAGATTCTGTTTAAATTCCAGATTAAACTCTAAATTTTGCTTAAATTCCAGATAAATCTGTATAAATTCCCTGCAAATTCCAGTTAAAACTGTAAATTCTGTTCAAACTACACTTTAAACTGTTGATTTCTGTTTAAATTTCTGATTAAACTGTAGATTCTGTTTAAATTCCAGATTAATTTGTAAATTCTATTCGAATTCCAGTTTAAACTGTAAATTCTGTTCAAACTATACTTTAAACCGTAGATTCTGTTTAAATTCCAGACTTAACAATAAATTCTGCTTAAATTCCAGATTAATTTGTAAATTCTATTCGAATTCCAGTTTAAACTGTAAATTCTGTTCAAACTACACTTTAAACCGTAGATTCTGTTTAAATTCCAGATTAAACTATAAATTTTGCTTAAATTCCAGATAAATCTGTATAAATTCTCTCCAAATTCCAGTTAAAACTTTAAATTCCGTTCAAACTACACTTTAAACTGTAGATTCTATTTAAATTTCAGACCAAACTCTAAATTCTGCTTACACTCCATATTAATCTGTAAATTCTGTTCAAATCTCAGTTTAAGCTGTAAATTCTGTTCAAACTACACTTTAACTGTAGATTCCGTTTAAATTCCAGATTAAACTCTACATTTTGCTTAAATTCCAAATAAATCTGTATACATTCTCTTCAAACTCCAGTTAAAACTCTAAATTCCGTTCAAACTAGGTACACTTTAAACTGTAGATTCTGTTTAAATTCCAGATTAAACTCTAAATTTTGCTTAAATTCCATATTAATCTGTAAATTCTGTTCAATAAGTTCAGTTTAAACTATAAATTCTGTTCAAACTACACTTTAAACTTTTGATTCTGCTTAAACTCCATAATTATGTTCAAATTTCAGTTTAAACTTTGGATTCTGTTCAAAATCTAAGTTTAAAGTATAAATTTTGATTTAATTATTATCTAGGTATAACATACTCGATTAGAAAGAAATATTAAAAATTGTGAGTTATATCCATAACTAATATAAAGTTTTCATTTTAATATGATTTTTCTAAACACACTGTAGAAACAATCGGGGAAAAAAGTATGTTTCACACGGCAGGAAATCAGATTTACTACCTTGGCTAGTTAAACAAATAACTATGTAACTGTCACTCACAGGGCAATATATTCTGAGCTTAATCAATATATATTGTTTTTAAATAAATTTTTAAATACTTTTTTGCTTAATTTCAGGAATGGAATTAGAAAGCCTTGTGGGCAAAAAATACACCTTAGATATTACACAAGATGGTAACAAATACAGCATTGTGCGTACTATAGGAGATGACCGTGCGGAATTAAAGTTTACTTTAAATGAAAAATTCAACGAAGATTTGTTTGGAAAACAATTCGAAGTAAGAGATCTTTGTAGAATTCAACGAGCATCTATTTATCTTTCTTAATACCTGTAAACCTATTAAAATGATGAATTTCGTTAGAAACACTTTACAAATGACAAGGTCATAATTTGAATTAATCTCTGTTTCCAGGCAATAGCAACATTGGAAAATAACGTACTTAAAATTTCAACTACGGAAGATAGACGGAGATATTACAACGTTACCGGCGAGGGTCTTGAAGTGGTGAGTAAATAAAAACAATTTTCTGATATTATGAGTAAATTTGTTATCTATTTAGAGTGTTTGTTTTTGAAAATTTAAATATATACTCGATAATATGTTATTGCTGTTATACTTGCACACATTAATTTATTTTCTTACATGTTTTTGAAACAAAAATCAAAACGGTTTCGTGTCCTCTTATTTCAATACTAATCTTCAACTACAATAAAAAAAGAAATCCATAGATATACAAAAAAAATGTAATAGGTACTATATTATTATGAATAACCAATATTTTAATTTTGTAAATATTTTTCTTCTTAATTAAACTAAATTAAATTTTTTATTTTAGGTCTTCAAAAGCCCTAAAGGAGAAGCAATTCTCAAATACAAAAGAATTTAAAGTAGGTATTTACTGTAAATGCATTGTATTATAATGGCTGTTTTGGATTAAATTATAGATTCTAGTTGGTTGTATTTTTGTTCCACCCTTCGAATGTTAACCTCATATTATTCATATATACAGAGCATTTCAATGAAAACTATCCACGTAATACTGAAGGCGTCACTTTTATGAAAATATGAAAAAACACGTCAAAAATCATATAAAGGGGGAGTCTTTTTGTTCATATGTAGAGCTTATAACTTCAACCTCCTCCCCGTATGGTCACCACTCCTAATTTTTTAAATGGTACACCCTACACATTATTGCATTGTTGGATTCTCCTCTACAAGAGAATTACAAAAATGTATAGGTAATAAGTCAATCAGTTGGGTATTTACTTGATTACATTTTCCTGTATCAATTGTCACATTTAAGTAAAGCGTGTTATCAATAGAAGCGAAAATAATAGTATAAAACTATTAAAACGTTTTACAAATTAGAAAATTACTTTCCAAAGCTATATAATTACTAGGAAGCAACATCTACTTCTCGGGCTATATGGCATGCCCCGCAGACAATGAATTACACTTCCAAGTAAAACGGGGTTGGTATATATGAAAATATAGAACCAACCATTCTGGTTTATCATTAAACTTGCAGACCGGTTTTGGCGTATTTGTGCCTCATCAGTACAGGGAAACTGTAATCAAGTAAATAACTACAAAACCGAGATGGTTTTTTTGTCAATATAGAATTTTGGTTTATGGTTAGTCGTAGATATGTCGCTATTATCGCATTCTTGGCATTCCCTTCACAGGGTTTAATGTGATTTCAGCGTTGTCTTCAGTCCAGGATTATGTCTTAGAGCTTCTGGACGATAATATCAACTTTGTACTGATGAGCTGCAAATACGCCGAAACCGGTTTGCAAGTGAGAACCCAGCAAGCACATAACATAACTGGGCAGTTTTGCGATGTTCTATTTTAATAACAAAGAAACATTCATTTGTAATGCAACTTTGATATCACTTGCACGTAACTGCAGTACATTGAATATCACATGTATGTCATTATTTAACATTTGTTTGTAGTATACCTGTGATATACAGAACATGTGGAAACGTTATATTGTGTTTAACATTCTAGCCTGATGTACACCTACACACAATGTATTTTTGTGAAGTTTCTACAACAGAAACAAAATATGTTGTATTGATGTGCTTTTAAAAGACAATGATGCATTTTTCGTATATTTGTTACACAATTATGTAACTTAGAAGTTTCCAATAGATGTGCACCGAACGTACGCCGGGAACCGTGCTTGAACGTACCTTCAATATATTTCCAGCTTCTTCCACACAGAAGACGCTGTTATTGCAATGTTGATAGTTATAATGAAATTTCATAGGTTACATGTCGTTAATTTTCGGCAGACATTGTGTACAAACCACAGAGTCTATGGTACAAACTTGACTAACAGCAAACTAGAAATAGCAGCATATAAGGTGGGAAGTGATCGACAGTGAATTTCAACAATATTGTTTTAAGGTATGTATAAACAAATTAAACATATTTCCCAGAGACAAAAACGTAACCTCAGACATAAAATTATGTATATTATATAGTAGCCATTATTCTTCAAGTAGTTTCCAACAGTGGTCGAGGGTAGCCTCGTGATTGGGAAACTCTAGATGAAACATTTGATGTTACCCCTTCAAAGGTATCTTAATGTTGGGTAAAAAATATTCGAAAAATTATTTGATTATCATACAAAAACTAAATTATATATTTTTATTTTTAAGAAAAAAAAAATGTGTGATAAAAGTGAATTGAGAAAAATATTTTTTTTTCTGTTTAGGTGTAGTGCATCAAAAATCAAAATGCGCCAGAAAAGAGTTTGAGGAGGTGTTGAGTGAGTGGCTTCGTAACTCAAATCAGCGGCGAATGAGAGAAGAAAAAAATACCTAATATAATTATATACTCATATATGTTTTGAATGTTTCATAATAATATATATGTAGGTACCTATATAAGAATAAATCTCCAAATAAATCACGTGGTGTTTTATTGGTATGACTTCCAGCTGATATAATATATATGATATGAAAAATAGAAAAGATGCGCATATGAGCGATTTTTGAGATGTAGTGTGAAAAAAACTCACTATATCTCAAAAATCAATCTTGTGCGTCACTATTTTTTAAATACTGGATCGTAACAAAACAAAAAAGGTATGTATACTTAATATAAATATTACATCAATATTGCAAAGTAACATTGAGAGGACATTTTATAAGGATCACTCGTTTCACTTAATAACGTAGTACCTACATTGCACCGATCCATGAAAAACAACTAACTTCTCATTGTTACATCACAAAAAAGTTATGAGGCGATGTTACTGGTATGTAGTGTGAACGTTCTGTGTTGCGGAAATTTGGCGGTTGCAGAGAGCTCCCACGAACATTTAAAGTATATTACATGGGACGTTCAATGTCTCTGTGTATCGTTATGTTACATACAGACAGGTAATGTTTTTGTGCTTGCTGGGAAGTGGATGTTGCTTTCTAGTGAACGGTGTATCGTTTATATTTTATGAGCTGATTACTAATTAAATAAGTCTAACTGTCATTCGTTGTTTACCTGTAAACAACGAAAACTAAATAAAATAGGACATGAGTCCTCCACAGCAATATAACCGACCTGTCCTGTAAGTAATGTCATTATGTTTTGCTTCGGGACAAAAAGATAGCGACCAAAAAACTAGTGTTTGACGTTTTTTAAATAAAGTGTCGCGAAATTTTTGTTCTAATCTGCTTTATTTAAGGTAAGCTATCAAACAAAATCAAAATTAACATAAAATTCCGAGGGTCGCGAAGTCGACCAGAACCGCTATGGAAGTTGCCGTGTTAGGACAACTTACGTTAGAAGAACAAGTCAATATCATACATTTCTAGTGCAGTGGGTGTTTCTCACAGCAGTGTTTTCAGAATTTTACCTTAACACAAATTCTATCCTTACAAAATTAAATTATTCCATTAAAGACGATTTCGACCGGCGCGGCGTCTACAGTTTTGTAGTGATCAGTGAACGACTGCACGACACTTCAGCTTTATTGAACAATATCTGCTTCTCCCACGAATATTCATTTGCATTAACTGGTGTAGTAAACAGACATAATTGTAGATATTGGGCAGAAAATGACCACACGTAATGCGGGAGTTTCATAGCTAAACACCACAAAAATAATTGAACTTCTGGTGTGACATTTTTGGTGACCATATTGTTGGACCATATTTTATTGAGGGAAACTTAATTGGTGATGATTGTCTCTACAATTACTCAGAGAAGCTATTGATCACGAAATAACACGAATACTAGAAAATAATAATACCATGTCAGAGGCTTTGCTAGCGCTTTAACAAGATGGGGCACCTCCACATTACGCCCTCGATGTAAAACGGTTTTTAAACGAATCATTCTTTAATTTTCCAAAGTACACGCATCTCTCAAATATAAGAGAATTTAGAGTAACTATTGACAATGTATTAATAAAGATATTTTAGATTAAATTGATATTAAATAAGTCATTTTTGTTCCACCCTTAAAATGTTTATCCCCCATTATTTTTTCAACACGCCCACAGAACTTGTGGAAAAGGAATGCTTGAATCCATTTTAGTTGGTCAACTTCAATTCCATTATAATCAAGTTTAAACAAAAGCCGATGAGATTCTCAGTCAAACGGTTAAAATGTTTACCTATACAATATCTATTGGTTGCTCTTTTTGTAAAGTGAAGTAGAACACATATGTTTATATGAATAAAGTCGACATCCCAATAATATGGCACCACTACATATATCAAATAAGCAGGGAAATTATCAACATATATTCTGTATATTTAGGTTTGACCTACATGTTCTAATATATCCAGTCAAATAAGGGGTGGGCGCAGAACTAATTATCAATTTCTTATTTCTGTGGGGGTGGGGAAGAATGGAAACTTCATTAAAAGGAATCAAAATTGCTAGCAACCTACTGTGATTTAAATAACCATTTCCGTCTTTGAACTAAGTATATTAATGTAGGTAATCTCTTGTTATATTAATAAACGATTCTGAGGTAGGCAACCAAACATACAGTCATATTAAAAATAATTAAAAGCTATTTAATTTAATGCTGACTTCTCAATAGAATATGTACTTATACTTTTTTACTGATAAATAGTTTTTGTTAAAATATTCAGTAAAACTATGATAATCATTAGTTGGTTCAAACTCTACACATGTAGTGGTTTTAAAAATGAATCCCTTAATTGTTGATAAACGATCAACAAAATAGCTAAATGATTAATCAGATAGGTATTATTTCCACCTGAAAACTGACCAAAATATTAAAACGTCTTTTATTCATACTCGAAAGTATTATTTCCACAGGCTCCTCTCATTGCATTATGCTCATTTATTACTACTTTCTAAAAGTATCTACTTAACAAGTTCTATCTAATTGGGTTTCTAAATACTTTAATAGTGTGGTTAATTATGATATCACAGGAGAAGAGACAACAATACTATAGAAAAATATTTTACATCACCAACATTCATAAAGGTTTATATATTTTTTAAGTAGTTTATAATATATACATGTGCTTTATGTGTTAACTTCCAAAGTTAATACTTTATTAAAAATAAATAATTTTAAAATTCTAAACTTGGTTTAAACTAAAAGTAAGCTGAAGTTATTTGTATACTTTGACACTACAATTAAATAATCTGTTTACTGTCGTTTTCAGTTTATTACCTGAGTTTGTGCTATCAATATGATGAAAACAGGGTATAATACACTTGTTGGTTAAATAACAATTTTAAGATAAGACCCATATCTCTAATTCAATTAAGTGTAATTTTTTAATTTGATATTTTAAAAATTACCATTGTACCTATCATGTTTTTTATACATGTTAGTGTGACACTTGGTTAAACCTGACATTGACATAACAATTTCTTTTCATAAGTGTCATGGAGACCTCCATGATAAGTGTTTTAAAATTTCCATAATCAATTGTATAGAAAAAAGGCATTTATAATAATTAACATGGAATGTTTATTTACTTGAAAATATTTTACAAATAATTTTTTTCAAGTCAGTTCTTCATTTAGCTTTGAATCCAAGTTTACTTAATTCAATATTGGCTTCCTTTATTTCCTGTAAAAAATTGATTTCAATTTTTTAACACAAATATTCACATATTCAAAAGTTCTACAATATTTAGCAAGTATTAACAATTTTTGTATCCTTTGTACAATGATTTGGTGTTTACCTACCAGAAAATAGCAGTTTTTAATCAATTATATTTTTTCTTATAAATTCAGTAAAATTAAGAATAATTCAAAAGATTACAATGTAGTATAACCAGAAAGAGCATACTTTACTATACTATGGATTTCAGTAGACATAAAGGATTAAATATACCAATATATTTTAAACTAATAACTTACTTTTTGCAATTCATTTGCTGCTTCTTCACAGTTGTTGAAAGTAAAAACTCTATATAAAACCACAAAACCAGCGTAAACCTACAAATTGAAGAAAATATATATTAATATTACAGACAGTTTATTCTAATACATGGAGCTGATGTGGAATAGGACATGCATGAAATAATAGTAAATTATATTACTAGGAGTAGAAGGCACTTATTATGTGTTAAGCTCAGAAGTTTACTGCCAAGGATGTGAAGTGCACAAATAATGAAGTCTTCTTCTCCGAGTAATATATTGCATTTTTTCTTCAAGCGTGAAGATAGATCAAGTTATATTGTATTATTTGGACATTTTTGTAATAAACTTTTCATAACTGACACATCAATGTAAATTATGCTTTATTACTTAATCAATCTTCAGCATAGTTAAACTTTAAATATCCCCTATATTTAAGATTAAAATTGTTCTTACTCCAAAAAAACCTGCTAAGATAATTGGTGAATATAATATTAAGAGGTGTTCCTCAGATGTGTGATTTTTTGAAGTTAGTAAATAAAACCATACAGCAACCAACACAAAGAATCCACAAAGCCATTCCATAAGCTTAGTCATTGTCGTTTTTATTTATCTTTAAAGTTGCTATTTAATCTTATCAATCAACGATGAACAAAGTATAAACATGTATCTAGAAAATATATTACTTATAAAAGTTTTAAAGTGAGGTTAGATTTAGATCATGGACAACGTAGAACCATAGAGCCACAAAAATAGAACCTCTGATAAATCTCCACTTACATAGGCAACTCAAAATACAAAAAAATATTGTCAAGTCGAGAAGCGATATGGAAACAAGCATACAAAACAACATACAGATATAATTATTGATTTGTAATTGCTTCGTTTTCAAGGAATATAGTGGTGTAGAGAAAAATGTACCTTTTGAATAATGTGGAACTTTTAACCGAACTTGCAATTAAAAAATGAGTATGAATTTTAATCCACATTTTGTTTGGGAATTTTTGATAGACCTCAAGTTTTTGTTCTTTAACAAATAAATCGAAACAAAAATTTGATTTTCTTATCAAACACCACCCCTCATATGCTCTAATCAAATTTTGTACCGGCTTGTATTAAATTTATGTTTAAACAAATACAAATGGCCGGGTTTTTGCAGGTAGGTAGTTAATTAACCACAAAAAATGTTAAAATTCCGAAACAATAATAATCACCGCAAAATGTAAACAACTTTTTCATTCCATATTCAAATTATTTTTACTTTCTTTTAACAAAACTGCTTTGTTTTGGCTTCGGACACAGAGTTGGGACTAAAGAAACAAAAACGTTACGTTTCAGTAACACGTTACTATAAAATTTCGTTCACAAAGTAATTTTAAATCGTTTCTCTCACTTCGTTGCAGTAAGGCGTTACTGCAAAAGTAAGACGCTATACTTGGTCCAGGTTTTTGTATATTCCTGTTGCACAGGGCCGTTGGAAGCGGGCGTGCAAGGCGTTCATGGAACGCGGGCAGCCAATTTTTGGGGCGGCCTCACAGGGCCAACTCTTGCTTAGTTTATAGTTGCCAACATTTTCAAAAAATTAAAATATCGGAAGTAACAAGTAAGATCTGTATAAAATTGGTGCAATATTCCATACTTATCCCCACATCATAAAAATTTATTGATTGGTGTTTAAGTACTCAGATCTGGGGCGTAGCAGGTAGCAAAGGCAATTATTTTGTTACTTTACAGCCACTGTAAAGTTCTTTGTTGAGTAGACATTAGACAGAATTACTGGATTTTCCCAGCGCCGTCGATCTTATAGTCTTTGTTGATCACGTACTTGCATGTTATTCTCAAATTTAGCATTTATTTTATTACCTTTTAGGGCAAAATATTTTATGAATTCGTAATAGCGTTTATTTTTGGTATTTATTCGTGCTTAACGCCGCCCATTTCTACCCCCTAATTGTGGTAGATTTTTCTCATTGGTTATACATTAATTTTGCAGTAGGAGTAGGTAATAATAATATTTTTGTAATAAACTATTTCTTTTAGTTTCACCAGTCAGTTTCAGTTACATTTTTGCACTTACGTACGAATCAGTTATATCATCTTGAATCCGAAATTCGTTAGTTAAGTGTCGTGTTTTATAATTACTAATTTTCGTTATTGTACTTATGTTAGTTATTAATAATGTTAGTGTGTTAACTAAAGTTTAGTAAAGACATAAACATCATTTTTAAATTTATTGTTGTGAGAAAAAGACGAGGTATTGAACAGTGAAAATATGGACAATATGGTAAGTAAATTTAGTCTTATTTTTTAAACTTTAAGTTGATGTCTATTGAATTGGATTCGGTTTTCTTTTTTTAAATAATTTTAAGAAGATAACAGGTGCGTTGTTGTTGTTGTTTAGTTTTCGTAAAATAATTAAAATTAATAAATCATTTTACAATCTGAAACTAATTTTACAATCTGAAATTACATCTGAAACTAAATATTTGAATATTAATGACACAATTCATTAAGAATTTGCGGAAAGTAAAACTAGAAAAGTACCTTTTTTATAACGTTTTATTATGATAGACAATTTAGACCTAAGCGTTTATTTCTTTTTATGTTTATTTTTTATTTTTATTTAATATTACTTCCATACTTGCATTATATGTTTAAATGTATTTTATACGTGCTAATTTGCACAAATAATTTAATGTTTAATTATTATTATTAATAAAAACGTTACAAGTTACAACATTTACTTCATTTTTTAAAGTTTATTTTCAGAGCGGGCGGCCGAATTAATTCTAGCACGCGGGCGGCCGAAGGCCTAGCAACGGTCCTGCTGTTGCAGCCGTTTAAAGTGTTAATAATAGTGATAATAAATAATTGTGTACATTTACACGTCACACAAATGACTTTTTTATCTAATACCACAAAATATATTTGTTACCTAAATTATTTGGTTTCCAAAAAGGTTTGTGTTTATGGTGTCAAAAATAAGTCAAGTTAAGTGACTTGCATATAAAATATGTCTATTTTTCTCTATGAAATTGTAATAGTATATTACGTAACAAGAGTTGTAAGTAACCCATTACGCACGAAGTGAAAAAGTTTAAATTTCACGAGTGCGTTATGGGATTACAACTCGTGTAACGTACTATACTTTTTCTACGCCCATCTATTTTCTTCTGAGTGCTCATAATTTCATCTTTTTCACTACTAACAGACATATTCGTAGTTAAAGTTGAGAAAATGTTCGGATACTATAATTTGTTACCAAAATTGACAGCATAAATGAGATAACGTTTATTTCCTTATCCCAAAAATATGCAACACTCTTTTAATCTAAAATGTATTTCACTAATGCTAAGAGCTTTTAAGTTTTTCAATTGATTAAAAGTATGTAAATAAACCAAATAGAGTATTACGTAAATAAAAATTTGATTGCAATTTGATTTAACAAAGAAATCTAAGTTTTTCTATCTAAACGCACGTGTATGTTATGAGATTCTCATTACGTGCATGTTATTGTTAAATGTCACTTACAAGGAAAGTTGTCAGTGCGATTTTTGACGTTTACGGACATGGGCGTAGAAAAAATAAATAAAACTATACTCGTTGTGGTTGGTGTTTTTTATTGGCAACTGATCCTGTTTCAAATAATGTTTGCATTAGGTAATTCAGGTACTTACTTATATGTGTGGCAGTTCTTCTAGGATGAGCAGCATTAAGCTGTCAACGATTTTTCTACAGGCAACCCAATGCACATCTTACACATTATATTTATATTGACAGTTACCTGTGGTGTAAGCAACCAAACATACAATAACACCTTTAAAAGAATTTAAGAAAAAGGAAAACAGTGACATTTGAACCGGCGACCTTCTCTGTGACATTTCAATGTCATTATTTATTTTTGACAGTACTTACCTATGAAACAAATCAATATTTTTAGTTTTTAAATAATGAGAAAAACGAATACAACTTGTACAGTCGACGGAAAAGCTTTTGTAACTAACACGAGTATTAAAAGGGCAATTAACAATCTCGAACATTGAAGTAAATTATCTCGATTGTTAATGGCCCGCATTAATACACTATTATAATCCTCTTGTAGCGGATAATCCAACAATGTATAGGATGTTCCATTTAAAAAATTGGGAGAGGTGACCATCATAGGGGGAGAGAAGTTTAGAGAAGTATGTTATATCTGGTTAAAGTTATAACGTCTACATAATATGAGCAAAAATATGATTTTTGACGTGTTTTTTCTTTTTTTTTAATAAAGTGACGCCTCCAGAATTATGTGGGGTGGATATAGTTAAGATAACTTTCATTTTACCTTTCTTGATCTATCAAATTTGGTAGTAAAGATGTACACCCACATTTTATTGATTTATGAATAAAACACTATTGACGTTTTTATAATTCTTTAAAAGTAACGTACCTACAATAGTGCGTTAATTTCGAAAAGTAACGAATATTTCGTTACTCTTAAGCAAAACTAACGGTAAAGTAACGTGTTACTTTTTTAATAATCATCCCAGCTCTGGTAGGACATTATGTTATATCGGAATTAATCTACGTTTAAAGCGTACTTGCAAATAATTGAATGTATACATTCTTATGTATCAAAACCATAATCACAAATGATTCACCCTACATACCTAACCACTACGTTGTTTGCAGTTTTATTCCAGTGCAAACGGAATAATGGACGGTGGTGAATAGTAGTGCGAAATACAGGCAGTGCCAAGTCGGTTTTTTATTTATGTGAGTGTGTAAGTGTTGTTGGGTTCCTTTTGGATGAATCTAAACGCTCTTTTAGATATGTGTATGCGACATTGAGAAAGGTAAGTTTTTTTTTTATTCCCCCATTTATAAGAAAATCTGTTGCGGTAGTTTCTTTCCACTATTCATGACCATAATTTATGCCCAATATCATATTGTATTAATAAACATTGTGTTGGAAAACAATCCAACAGATTTATTTTATATTTCAAGCTTCTAAACGTGACAACTCTGCAACGCACGAAATTTACCAGATGTGGGTTCTTAGGTCGACTCGTTCCTTTTCCCCGCCTGGGATCGGCCTATCTCAAGTTAACCACTCGCCCTTTCAATACAAGAAAAGAGTCTAACAACGAAGGTCAAAAACACAACATCTCGAAAACACCAAAAAATTGTGCTCTTCAATTCAAACGGAAATAAATCCTAAGTCACTCTCTTACGGTTGCAGAAAGCAAGCTTTATACGCGAATACGTACATATGTTAAAAGTGCGGTATTTCAAGTGTCTCTCTAACGTGCTTTAGAACCGTTATTGTGTAATGTGTAAATCGTTTTGTATATACTGATAAATATTGTGTAACCAAAATACCCAGCAAGCACAAAAACATTACCTGTCTGTAACATAACGATACACAGAGACATTGAACGTCCCATGTAATGTACTTTAAATGTTCGTGGGAGCTCCCTGCAACCGCCAAATTTCCGCAACACAGAACGTTCATTTCCGCAACACAGAACGTTCACACTACATACCAGTAATATCGAGTCATAACTTTTTTGTGATGTAACAATGAGAAGTTAGTTGTTTTTCATGGATTTACTATAAAATGTCCTCTCAATGTTACTTTGCAATATTGATGTAATATTTATATTATACCTTTTTGTTTCGTTACGATCCAGTATTTAATTATACCAATAAAACATCACGTGATTTATTTATTATATATTATTATGAAGCATTCAAAACATATATGAGAATATTAGGTATTTTTTTCTTCTCTCATTCGCCGCTGCTTTGAGTGACGAAGCCACTCACTCAACACCTCCTCAAACTCCTTTCTGGTGCACTTTGATTTTTGATGCACTACACCTAAACAGAAAAAAAATATTTTTCTCAATTCACTTTTATCACATCTTTTTTTATTCTTAAAAATAAAAATGTATAATTCAGTTTTTGTATGATAATCAAATAATTTTTCGAATATTTTCTACCCAACATTAAGATACCTTTGAAGGGGCAACATCAAATGTTTAATCTAGAGTTTCCCAATCACGAGGCCACCCTCGACCACTGTTGGAAACTACTTGAAGAATAATGGCCACTAATAATATACAAAATTTTATGTTTGAGGTTACGTTTTTGTCACATGACGGAACCCGTCCATGTAATGATTTAGGTTGGCAACATTGCCAACTGGCGTTTGTGACACGAGTGTCACTTCAGAAAATAAAGACAGTTTTCCTCATGCCGTTGACTTAACAACAAGTCTTTCATTTAATACCTTCTCCCTAAAATATAAAGTTAATGTTGAGAACATAAAGTAATATGGCGCAGTCAAATAAAAGAACCAAATAGAAGCTCTCAATGCCGTGAAGAAGCTGAACTGAAAAACAAGAAAAAACTATTGTATATTTCGTCGATGATTTAAGATTTCGTTTTCCAAAGATGGACCGTGGAATTTCGCCCATGTGCATGAACGGTGGAAACTTGAATCAGACATGGAGATTCTGGAAACAGAAGTTTACTATGTACCTGAAAGCAACTGAAATCATCAAAAAGGACGATTCAACAAAATGCGCTCAACTATTAACGCTCATCGGAGATGAAGGTATCAGAATTTATAATACTTTTACATTTACCAATGGACAAACTGAAACATTGGAGGTATTATTGAAAAAATTTGATGACCATTTTAACCCCAAAGCAAATTTGACTTTTGAGAGATATAAATTTTTGACATGTCGTCAAAAAGAGGGCCAAACAATTGAACAATTCATCACAGAACTCAAGAATTTATCCCTATCATGTGAGCTTGAGGAACTGAGGGAGTCTTTGGTCAGAGATCTGTTAGTTTGTGGTTTGAAATCTGACCAGTTAAGAGCACAGCTGTTCGACAAAGACTGTAAGACGTTAGAAGATGCTGTTAATTTTTGTATTAACAGTGAATCGACAAAAGAACAAAACCGTCAAATATCGGTTGATGTAGGGCTTTCGGGTCTAGCATACTTCCAGAGATGATAAAAAAAATTTTTTCACGGAAATGTATTGGTGGATGATAATTTTTAATTTTACCAAAGTCAGCCATCCCCATCCCCCCCCTAGGGGGGATGGGGGGGTCGACACCGTGAAAAATTCGTAAAAATCCATTTTTAAATATGGAATCAAATTCTACGTATTTTTTCACGTATAACCCTAAAATTTCATTTCAACAACTTTTTTTTTAAAAAAGTTATGCGGAAAAAATGTTTTAAAAAAATTGATAATTCCATAAATATAAAAATCTTTATTCCGTCTTTACGAATAAAAATAAAAATTTGATATTTGGCATATGTATATTTAACAGAATCACTAAACAAAATAACATAACTATTCATCCCCATCCCTCCCATAGAGGGGGGATGGGGGGTTGACACCTTCAAAAATTCGTAAAAATGAATTTTTAAATATGGAACCAAATTCTACGTATTTTTTCACGTATAACCCTGAAATTTCATTTTAACAACTTTTTTTTTAAAAAAGTTATGCGGAAAAAATGTTTTAAAAAAATTGATAATTCCATAAATATAAAAATCTTTATTCCGTCTTTACGAATGAAAATAAAAATTTGATATTTGGCATATGTATATTTAACAGAATCACTAAACAAAATAACATAACTATTCATCCCCATCCCCCCATAGAGGGGGGATGGGGGGTTGACACCTTCAAAAATTCGTAAAAATCCATTTTTAAATATGGAACCAAATTCTACGTATTTTTTCACGTATAACCCTGAAATTTCATTTTAACAACTTTTTTTTTAACAAAGTTATGCGGGAAAAATGTTTAAAAAAAATCGATTATTTCATAAATATAAAAATCTTTATTCCGTCTTTACGAATGAAAATAAAAATTTGGTATTTGAGTGTGTCATAAAATTCTACACCCTTTGTTAAGTATGTATGCCAATTTTCATATTTTTTTCTCCATTATTGCCAAAGATATTTATTAAAACGTGTTTTGAATTTGTGGACTTGTAATTTTTTTGGAAAAAATTTAAAACCTGTTGATTTCGAGATACGGGTTTGAACCATTTAGAGTCATATTTTGAAAATAAAAAAAATACTGCGAGCTAAGATTAATGGTGAGTATTGAAACCAAAAAAAATTTTTATGCAAATATCATACCATAGGGGTAGAGGGTGGGGGTGAGTTTGGGAAATATTAGGGTTGGGGTAATTTTGAGTGTGTCATAAAATTCTACACCCTTTGTTAAGTATGTATGCCAATTTTCATATTTTTTTCTCCATTATTGCCAAAGATATTTATTAAAACGTGTTTTGAATTTGTGGACTTGTAATTTTTTTGGAAAAAATTTAAAACCTGTTGATTTCGAGATACGGGTTTGAACCATTTAGAGTCATATTTTGAAAATAAAAAAAATACTGCGAGCTAAGATTAATGGTGAGTATTGAAACCAAAAAAAATTTTTATGCAAATATCATACCATAGGGGTAGAGGGTGGGGGTGAGTTTGGGAAATATTAGGGTTGGGGTAATTTTGAGTGTGTCATAAAATTCTACACCCTTTGTTAAGTATGTATGCCAATTTTCATATTTTTTTCTCCATTATTGCCAAAGATATTTATTAAAATAAAAAAATATTTCCCAAATTCAAAACACGTTTTTTGGAAAAAATTTAAAACCTGTTGATTTCGAGATACGGGTTTGAACCATTTAGAGTCATATTTTGAAAATAAAAAAAATACTGCGAGCTAAGATTAATGGTGAATATTGAAACCAAAAAAAAATTTATGCAAATATCATACCATAGGGGTAGAGGGTGGGGGTGAGTTTGGGAAATATTAGGGTTGGGGTAATTTTGAGTGTGTCATAAAATTCTACACCCTTTGTTAAGTATGTATGCCAATTTTCATATTTTTTTCTCCATTATTGCCAAAGATATTTATTAAAACGTGTTTTGAATTTGGGAAATATTTTTTTATTTTAATAAATATCTTTGGCAATAATGGAGAAAAAAATATGAAAATTGGCATACATACTTGACAAAGAGTGTAGAATTTTATGACACACTCAAAATTACCCCAACCCTAATATTTCCCAAACTCACCCCCACCCTCTACCCCTATGGTATGATATTTGCATAAATTTTTTTTTTGGTTTCAATATTCACCATTAATCTTAGCTCGCAGTATTTTTTTTATTTTCAAAATATGACTCTAAATGGTTCAAACCCGTATCTCGAAATCAACAGGTTTTAAATTTTTTCCAAAAAAATTACAAGTCCACAAATTCAAAACACGTTTTAATAAATATCTTTGGCAATAATGGAGAAAAAAATATGAAAATTGGCATACATACTTAACAAAGGGTGTAGAATTTTATGACACACTCAAAATTACCCCAACCCTAATATTTCCCAAACTCACCCCCACCCTCTACCCCTATGGTATGATATTTGCATAAAAATTTTTTTTGGTTTCAATACTCACCATTAATCTTAGCTCGCAGTATTTTTTTTATTTTCAAAATATGACTCTAAATGGTTCAAACCCGTATCTCGAAATCAACAGGTTTTAAATTTTTTCCAAAAAAATTACAAGTCCACAAATTCAAAACACGTTTTAATAAATATCTTTGGCAATAATGGAGAAAAAAATATGAAAATTGGCATACATACTTAACAAAGGGTGTAGAATTTTATGACACACTCAAAATTACCCCAACCCTAATATTTCCCAAACTCACCCCCACCCTCTACCCCTATGGTATGATATTTGCATATAATTTATTTTATCCCAAATTTTATTCCATCAAATATACATATGCCAAATACCAAATTTTTATTTTCATTCGTAAAGACGGAATAAAGATTTTTATATTTATGAAATAATCGATTTTTTTTAAACATTTTTCCCGCATAACTTTGTTAAAAAAAAAGTTGTTAAAATGAAATTTCAGGGTTATACGTGAAAAAATACGTAGAATTTGGTTCCATATTTAAAAATGGATTTTTACGAATTTTTGAAGGTGTCAACCCCCCATCCCCCCTCTATGGGGGGATGGGGATGAATAGTTATGTTATTTTGTTTAGTGATTCTGTTAAATATACATATGCCAAATATCAAATTTTTATTTTCATTCGTAAAGACGGAATAAAGATTTTTATATTTATGGAATTATCAATTTTTTTAAAACATTTTTTCCGCATAACTTTTTTAAAAAAAAAGTTGTTAAAATGAAATTTCAGGGTTATACGTGAAAAAATACGTAGAATTTGGTTCCATATTTAAAAATTCATTTTTACGAATTTTTGAAGGTGTCAACCCCCCATCCCCCCTCTATGGGAGGGATGGGGATGAATAGTTATGTTATTTTGTTTAGTGATTCTGTTAAATATACATATGCCAAATATCAAATTTTTATTTTTATTCGTAAAGACGGAATAAAGATTTTTATATTTATGGAATTATCAATTTTTTTAAAACATTTTTTCCGCATAACTTTTTTAAAAAAAAAGTTGTTGAAATGAAATTTTAGGGTTATACGTGAAAAAATACGTAGAATTTGATTCCATATTTAAAAATGGATTTTTACGAATTTTTCACGGTGTCGACCCCCCCATCCCCCCTAGGGGGGGGATGGGGATGGCTGACTTTGGTAAAATTAAAAATTATCATCCACCAATACATTTCCGTGAAAAAATTTTTTTTATCATCTCTGGAAGTATGCTAGACCCGAAAGCCCTACATCAACCCAAATATCAAATGGTAATGGTGACAACTATGGCAGACAGATTAACGTAGTCCACTCAAAGTTACGCAACAACAATCCAGCAAAGGCAAGCCCATCACACAGCAACTGGACACCAAATCCAAACAATCCGGGATGTAAGAAATGTGGAAGAATTCATCCACCTCGGAGATGTCCAGCTTATCAAGTTAAGTGTTTTCATTGTAAAGGATTAAATCATTTTACACAATTTTGTCGAAAGTATCCTAATTCTAATCATAATTTTAATTATAGATCTTTGTTAAGGAATGAACAACACAAAAACAATAAACACAAACAAATACATACACTTGAACACAATACACAAGAAAGTGATAACAATGATACTGTTAAGAAATTTGTATTTTTAGATGCCGTAGAGCAAAGTATAGCTATACAACCACAGTCTGGGACAATCGGGACTGTGTCTGAGGATTCCTGGGTCGAGAACATTGAGATCGATGACACCAGCAACATAGCATTTAAACTGGATACAGGAGCAATGGCAAATGTTATCCCTATTAAGGTATTAAAACAAATAAAATTTAATATGTCAAAATTGCAAAAAACAAATGTTCAACTTAGTTCATATACAAAGCATTCCTTACCAGTACTGGGCCAGCTATATTTAAAGTGTAAAATCAATAAAAAGACTAGAAATTTGTTGTTTTATGCTGTAGAAATGGAATGTATTCCAATTTTAGGTCTAAAAGGTTGTTTAGAGCTTGAGCTAATAAAAAAAATACAGGCAATCGATAATAACTTTCAAAGTGATTCAAAGTTAAATAAAATTTTAAATAAGTATGAAAATATTTTCAAAGGTACAGGCTGTTTAGAGAAAGAGTATCATATAGAACTCAAACAAGACGCTGTACCATCGATTTGCACTGCTAGAAGGGTACCATTAGGCATAGAAGAAAAGCTAAAATATTCTTTAAATCAATTAGAGAAAAATAAAATTATAAAACGAGTAACGGGTAGCACGGATTGGCTTCACCCCATAGTAATAGTTAAAAAACCTGATGGCAATTTAAGAATTTGCATGGACCCTTTTAAGCTAAATATGTCTATAAAGAAACCTACTTTTCATTTACCAACCTGGGAAGAAATAAGTTCAAAGTTACATGGATCAAAATTCTTTAGTACTTTAGATGCAACCCAAGGTTTTTTGCAAGTCAAATTAGATAAGGAAAGCCAAAAACTATGTACTTTTGCTACACCTTTCGGTAGATATTCTTTTTGTCGTCTACCACATGGTCTTTCATGTTCTTCTGAGGTTTATCAGGAAAGAATGTATGAAATCTTCGGAAACATAGAAGGATGTGCAATTTTCATAGATGATTTGATAATATTCAGTGAGAGTATTTCATCTCACAATTCAATTTTAGAGAAAGTCCTTGAGACTGCCAAAAAACATAATATTCGTTTCAATAAAGAAAAATGTAAATTTTTATGCAAAAAAATAACATATATGGGACATCAAATAAGTGAACAAGGCATAGAGGTGGACAAATCTAAACTTCAAGCTATTAATGACATGCCTAGTCCTAAAAATGTAAAAGAGTTACAACGTTTCTTGGGCATGGTCACATATATTGCAAGCTTTGTTGAAAATCTTTCAGAAAGAACTTCGATTCTGCGTTCTTTATTAAAAAAAGATTCTATTTTTCAATGGTTACCACAACATGAAACAGCATTTCAAAATTTGAAACTACTTTTAGTCGAAACTCCGTGTTTGAAATTTTTCGACATAAATCAAATGACAACCATTTCAGTTGATTCTTCTCAGAATGGAATGGCAGCTGTTCTCATGCAAAATGGCCGACCTTGTGCTCATGCAAGTCGAGCTTTGACTGAAACACAGTCACGTTATTCTCAAATAGAAAAAGAACTTTTGGCTTGTTGGTTTGGAGCCACTCGTTTTTATCAATATGTTTTTGGGAAAAAGTTTATAATAGAGACTGATCATAAACCTTTAATTTCTATAATTAAGAAACCATTAAATCTTTGTCCACCAAGACTTCAAAGAATGCTAATGCAATTAAGAAAGTATGATTTTGATTTGATATATAAACCTGGAAAAACATTAATCATAGCTGATACTTTAAGTCGTGCTTACAACTCACAAAGCAGTTTCAATGAAAATATAGATTTTGACATTGAATCTGAGATTTGTGCTGTTGAACTTTCTTTAAATATTACAGAAAACAAAAAGCAACAAATTCAAAAATTAACAAGTGAGGATCTAGAACTAAAAACTTTAAGAAGTGTCTTAGAAAATGGCTGGCCCACGAGCATAAAATACTGTCCAGAAATTATAAAATTCTATTTTAAGTTCAAAGAAGAATTATCTTGCATAGAAGATTTGATCTTTAAAGGTCAAAAACTTCTAGTTCCCAAGGCTTTGAGGCATGAAATCCTACAAAAGCTTCACTATGAACATTTGGGTTATAAAAAAACATTGGATAAAGCTAATTTATCATTTTACTGGCCAGGAATGCGAAAGCAAATTGAGGACATCATAACATCATGTAACACTTGTCAAACTCATCAGAGATCTCAGTGTTCGGAGCCCTTGATGACTCATGACATTCCCAGATTACCCTGGCAAAAGGTGGCTGCAGATCTTTTTCAATTTCAGTCACAAAATTACCTTTTAATTGTTGACTACTATTCCAAATTTGTAGAGGTCATTAACTTAACTAAAGATTTAACTTCTCAAAATTTAATTAACAAATTTAAAATCGTTTTTGCTCGTTTTGGTATCCCAAAAATTTTGATGACCGATAATGGTTCAAATTTTGGTAGTTTAGAATTTAAAAATTTTTCCAAAGAATGGGAGTTTCAGCACATAACTTCTTCTCCTTTGTATCCTCAATCAAATGGTCAGGTTGAAAGAACTGTACAATCTATTAAGAATCTTTTAAAAAAATGCTTTATGGACAAAAAAGATCCATATTTAGCTCTTTTAAATTTTAGAAACTCACCTTTGGATGGAAGGAACTCTCCTGCAAACGCATTAATGAATAGAAACTTAAGAACTGTTATACCTGAGATAAATAGCAAGTTTTCAAAAAATTTTGATAAGAAAAAATTTAATTCTCATATTTCTAG
Organism: Lochmaea capreae; assembly: GCA_949126875.1. Lineage (NCBI taxonomy): Eukaryota > Metazoa > Arthropoda > Insecta > Coleoptera > Chrysomelidae > Lochmaea > Lochmaea capreae. The sequence goes on from OX421403.1 coordinate 14,690,018, forward strand.
AACTCAAAGTAACCAGAAAAGACATTATGATAAAAATAAAAAATTTTTACCACCTTTAAGAGTTAATTCTTTTGTGAAGGTTCAAATAAAACCAAATGCATCATGGCAAAATGGCCAAATTATAAAAAAATTGCCTTTTCGTTCATATATAATTAAATTAGACAATGGCTCTACTCTCAGACGTAACAGAAAGTTCATCAGGGAGTTTTGCACATCTGAAACCTGGAGTAATTCTCAAACTTCACCTCAGACAGGGACTTTCCCTGATTTGTTTTTGGAGAACAATTTTCAATTTGCAAATAGAATGTTGAGGGTAGTAGAGAATGAGGATCATTCAGTGGAGAATGTAAGAGATTTATCTGTAAATAATAACAGGGAGCAGACTTCGTCATTGGAAGGGGAAAACTTTAATGACGACTCACTCCTGAGCTCTGTAAGCTGTAGTGAAAGATCGGACAATTTTGTCAGTGGCAATTCAAGCTTGTCGAGTTCCCCTGACAAAAACAACATTGTAAATAATTCTTTTGACAATTCGAAATTTGAAAGCTTTGTAAATAAAAAACTTTTAGAGGGTACTACTAACTCTGAAAATATTGACGATAACAATTTTGTTTCAAACTGGGAACTTCCTGGTACTTCTTTTGACATTGAGAAAACTTTTAAAAACTCTGAAAAGGGGGAGGAACATCCCACTACCAGTTTTAGTAAAACTAGATCGGGCAGGTTAATAAAAACTCCTGCAAAATTAGATCTTTAGCTTTAAAGATATTACAACTAAAAGCTTTCCTTAGATTGTTACTTTACATAAAGTAAAAATCATTTTTAGTTTTCATTGTCAATTTGACTATTAAAAAATTAAATAAAATTTTTATCTGGCTAATTAACAATAGTTAGTCAAAAACATTAAATAGGGCTGATAATTCACTACAGCATGTGTCAATTTGTTTGTAATATTATGTGTTTGTAATTTACTACGTGTTTGTTTGTAATTATACTTATATATGTGTTTTTTTTAATGTAACAAACAAACTGTGATAAAAGTATTTTAGCTTTGAAAAGGGGGATGTCACATGACGGAACCCGTCCATGTAATGATTTAGGTTGGCAACATTGCCAACTGGCGTTTGTGACACGAGTGTCACTTCAGAAAATAAAGACAGTTTTCCTCATGCCGTTGACTTAACAACAAGTCTTTCATTTAATACCTTCTCCCTAAAATATAAAGTTAATGTTGAGAACATAAAGTAATAGTTTTTGTCTCTGGGAAAAATGTTTAATTGGTTTATACATACCTTAAAACAATATTGTTGAAATTCACTGTCGATCACTTCCCACCTTATATGCTGCTATTTCTAGTTTGCTGTTAGTCAAGTTTGCACCATAGACTCTGTGGTTCGTACACAATGTCTGCCGAAAATTAACGACATACCTATGAAATTTCATTAACTATCAACATTGCAATAACAGCGTGTTCTGTGTGGAAGAAGCTGGAAATATATTGAAGGTACGTTCAAGCACGGTTCCCGGCGTACGTTCGGTGCACATCTATTGGAAACTTCTAAGTTACATAATTGTGTAACAAACATACGAAAAAGGCATCATTTGTCTTTTAAAAGCACATCAATGCAACATATTTTGTTTCTGTTGTAGAAACTTCACAAAAATACATTGTGTGTACATCAGGCTAGAATGTTAAACAAAATATAACGTTTCCACATGTTCTGTACATCACAGGTATATTACAAACAAATGTTAAATAATGACATACATGTGATATTCAATGTACTGCAGTTACGTGCAAGAGATATCAAAGTTGCATTACAAATGAATGTTTCTTTGTTATCAAAATAGAACATCGCAAAACTGCCCAGTTATGTTATGTGCTTGCTGGGTATACCACATTGTTAAGTTTACGCAGCAGTGTATTATTTTAAAGTTTAATGGTTCCACACCATTAAAAGTGGTCCTAATCGAGCCGGATTCAAATTTCAAATCTCTACATTATTTTTCATTACTATATTTGAATCAAATCAGTATTTAGTGACTCTTATTAAGTGGTGAAATTATACCTACTCAGTTTCAAAAACGATATTCTCTGTGGTCCTTCGAAGAAAAAATCCCAAATAATACAACTGTACTGCAATAAAACCTTTATTGGTTCTAAAGTTCTACCCTCAACTCGTGCGCTGTTGCCAGAAGTCAACGTTGGACAAAAAAAAAAAAAGAAAGCTAATCTCACAAGGGCTGGGAATAGCGTTCAGGTGAAAATCCAGTAAAAACTCTAGTGATTGTTATTAGTAATAAGCTCTTATTCACAATAAGCCATTATGGATCTGAATAATTTAGTTAAAAGTAGGAAAGCTCTCAAATCTCAAATAACTCGAATTTTTAATTGGGCACAAACTAGCAAAGACACTAATACAGACTCTTTTGAATTTATTAACCGCTTAGAAACTCTAAAAGATGTTGTAAATAAATATAATAATGTTCAGGATGAAATTGAAAATTTATATTATGACGATTTAGACAATAAGTTATCCCCAGATTCTGAAAACAGAATTGCCACCGAAGAGAAATATTTTAGCACACTCTCTTTATTAAATAATTGCATTAAAAAACTCGATAATCAAGACACAGAGAGTAACTTCTCTGGTGCTCCTCAAATAACTAGCTCGCGCAATACAGGTATGCTCAATGGAAACTTGTCAGTGAAATTACCATTGATCAACATACCCATTTTCTCAGGTCAATTAGCTGATTGGCATAGCTTTTTTGATTTGTTCGAAAGTTTAATAATAAATAACCCTCAACTCCACTCTAACTCAGAAAAATTCTTTTATCTAAAAACTCTCTTACAAGGCGAACCATTAAAAATTGTAGACGGTCTAAAAGTAACCAACGATAATTTCACAACCGCTATCGATTTGCTAAAAAGTCGTTATGAAAATAAATCTAAGGTGGTCAATTTCTATTTCCATAGTCTGATTTCTTCTGAAGTTATGCAAAAATGTAATTCTGCAACCTTAAGAGATTTTGTAACACACTGTAGAAGGAATTTAGAATCTCTAAAAAATCTAGATTTCTCAATTGAAATTTTATTCGAAGCACTATTAGTATATATTTTAGAGCAGAAAGTAGATTTTATCTCTAGAAGGGAATTCGAAGAAAACAGAGCAACCGCAAATTTGCCAACCACGGTCGAATTTCTCGAATTTATGGAACACCGCTGTGTCATTCTAGAAAATCTTTCAAGTTTCGATTCACATTCAGTGAAAAAAGTTATAAAGGCCCCCAATAAAGTACACTTGCATAGTGGTAATTCCACCTCTGACTCCACCCCAAGCTCATCGCATATTTATGACAGCTGTAACTATTGTAATGATACCTCCCATAAAATTTACAGTTGTCAAAAATTCAAAGCAATGCCGATTATCGATAGGTCAAATTTCGCTAAAAATAGAAAACTGTGCTTAAATTGTTTAGGCAATAAACATTCCACAAATATTTGCTTCTCCAAGTCAAGATGTTTTCATTGTAACGGTCGTCATCACACCTATTTACATTTCGATAGGTCCAGCCCAAGTTCCGAGCGACAACCCCGTCGCGCAAACCCTCAAAGAGACCGGTCACACTTTCTCGGAAATAGTCTTTCAAATTCAGAAGGCAGGTCTAGCGGTTTTCCTCAATTGAATCAAGATAACAATAATCGAAATGATAACTCTCGAAACACGACAAATATGGACGTGGCGATACAACCGTCGTCGTCTGGTACTCAAACGGCGTCCATTCATCACTCTACTTTAACTGAACGTGGTCATGTGTTATTAGCAACAGTTAAGGCAACCCTATATACTAAATCCAAAGAACCTGTATCAGTAAAAGTTCTCTTAGACAATGGTTCACAATCGTCATTTATAACTCGCTCCCTAGTTAAAAAGCTAGGATTAATGACTTACAAGCATTCTTTGCATATATCTGGCATCTGTGATAATAAAAGCGCTTCAAATGAAATGGTAACTACTTTCATTCACTCCCGCGTAGACGACTCCAAACGGTACAATATTTCATGTGCTGTTGTCGAAAAAATAACTCAAAAGCTTCCTCAAATCCCCATACTAGCACAAAGGTTGCCAATACCCCAAAACATATTGCACAACCTTGCCGATCCCGACTTTTCTACGCCTTCTGATATTGACATTCTGGCGGGTTGTGACATATATCACAAATTATTGACACGTGGTTTTGTACGAATGGGAAACGGATTTCCCACTCTAATAAACACTCATATGGGATGGATTATATCCGGATCCTTGCCAGACGAATGCATTTCAGATGAGACTCCGGTGTATTCTCACACTTTTCTCACAGTAGCTGAAGCCCCCAGTAACCTAGAACTTCATAACCTTTTAGCGAAGTTCTGGGAAACTGAAGAAATTGAATCTAAATCTATCTCTCTTTCCACTAATGATAAGTTATCAGAAGAGATCTTCAAATCAACCACAACAATTTTAGAAAATGGATCATTTCAAGTAAATATCCCTCTCAAGAATGACCAAGCACATAAAAAGTTGGGTGATTCTCTGTATATAGCAAAAAAGCGCTTCTTCTCTCTTGAAACTAAACTACACAAAAACCCCTCCCTATTTAATGAATACAAGCACTTCATAGATGAATATGTGTCCTTAAATCATGGAAAATACGTAGAATTAAACGCAGTTAACTCTCTATCAGAAAATAAATATTTCATACCCCACTTATGTGTGATAAGGGAAGAAAGCAAATCTACTCGTCTACGTGTTGTATTTGACGCTAGCTGTAAATCAAGCACAGGCGTTTCCCTTAATGACGTAACTCTCAAAGGATTTCAGGTACAGCCTGATCTATATGATATTTTATGCCGCTTCAGGTTTTTTAAATACGTTCTCACCGCTGATATTCAGAAAATGTACAGACAAATAAGAATTAACCCAAGACAAACATTTTTACAAAATGTTTTGTGGCGAGACTCTCCTCACGGGCCATTAAAATGTATTGAACTTCAGACAGTCACTTATGGGACTAATTTTGCTCCTTACATTGCCACCCGAGTATTGAATGAAATAGCCCAAAAAGCTAAGGATCATTCCTTAGCTGCAAAAGCTCTACTATCTCAGACATACGTCGATGACATTCTCGGTGGATGTGATACATTAGAAGATCTAAAAATATTACATTTCCAACTAAATTCTCTACTCAATAAATTCGGATTCACGCTTCATAAATGGAGATGCAATTCTCAACAATTCCTCAAAACTATATCTAATACGAGCTCTGAAAAAAGTGATTTAAATCTAGATGAAATCCCCAATAAAGTTCTTGGCCTAAAGTGGAATCCACAATCAGACAATTTGCAAATTTCTGTTCCTCTCTCTTTTGAAATTTCTACTATCACAAAAAGAAACATACTGTCCGCGCTATCCCAGTGTTTTGATCCTCTAGGCTTGGTGAACCCTATTGTCGTCAAAGGGAAAATTCTCATGCAAACATTGTGGATCAACCAGCTGGAATGGGACACGGAAATCACTGACACTCAAATTCTAAATGAATGGGCAAAATTCATGTCGAGCCTCTTAACCCTACAAACCTTGAAAATACCCAGATTCGTATTCCAGGATGGCGAAATAGAATCTGTTGAACTTCAAGGATTTTGTGACGCCTCTCAGAAAGCCTTTGGAGCATGTATTTACTTACGAACTCTATACTCTAATGGAAGCGTTACGTGCACCCTACTCACTGCAAAGTCACGTGTTGCACCGGTCAACAAACAGGTGACAATTCCCAAATTAGAACTTTCCGCAATGGTATTACTTTCTGAACTAACAGTCAAAATCTCAAACATTTTAGCAGGCAATATCCCCGTCAGCTCTGTTAATTTATGGTCCGACTCACAAATTGCTTTAGGCTGGTGTAAAAACAGCCCTCACAAATTCAATGTATTTGTCGCTAACCGCATAACAAGGGTACAAACTCTTACAAAAAACTATCAATGGTTTCACGTTGGCACAGCCGATAATCCAGCTGACATCATTTCTCGCAGTAGTTTAAACTCCGAGAATTTGAATTTTTGGTTCTCAGGTCCTCAATTCCTGTATGATGCAAATTTAGACCTTTCAAAATTTAATAAATGTTCCGATATCACAAATCTCCCGGAAGAACGAAAAGTATCTTCACTCGCAGCCACAACCGTACCAAATTTTTGGCAAACTTTTTTCTCAAATTTTTCCTCTTTCACTAGAATCCAACGTGCAGTGGCGTACCTCTTTAGATTTATGAAGTGGATAAGAAATAAAAAAGAAAAATTTTCAAACACTTTGACTGTCGACGAATTGCAAAACTCCCTTGTATCTATTATCAAAGCTATTCAATTATCACACTTTTCAAAGGAATTTCACGAATTAAAATCCTCCAAGCATATTAGTAACAAGCAATTACTTAGCTTAAAACCCTTTATTGACAAGAATGGCCTATTAAGAGTGGGAGGGCGCTTGGACAATGCTCAAATCCATTTCGATCAGAAATACCCAATTCTACTACCCTCCAAGAACCACACTGTTACACTAATACTCAAAAATCAGCACATACTTCTGGGGCACAGCGGTCCCCAAAATGTTTTGTCTAATTTCCGCCTCCGATATTGGCCTCTGGATGGTTTGCGTGAAGTCAAAAGAGTTATAAGAAACTGTAACACATGCTTTAGATTTAATTCTCAAATGGCCCAGCAAATTATGGCCGCGCTACCCAAAGACCGAGTTGAAGCTTCACGACCGTTTCAGAAAACAGGTATAGATTTTGGAGGCCCCTTCTCGATTAAATCTTCTCCACTTCGGAAAGCTCCAACACTTAAATGCTATATTGCGCTGTTTATCTGCATGGTAACAAAAGCAGTGCACTTAGAGCTCGTCTCCGGTCTCTCAACGGAAGATTTTCTCCTCACGTTTAAACGGTTTATGTCGCGGAGAGGAAACCCTTCCATCATCTATAGTGATAATGGTACGAACTTTCACGGAGCTAGAAACCAACTACATGAATTATATAAGTTTTTCAACTCCCAAGACTCTTTCAATTCGATAAAAAATTATCTCGCTCAAAACGAAATTCAATGGAAATTTCTTGCTCCCAGAGCCGCGCATGCAGGTGGTTTGTGGGAAAGCGCAATAAAAAGTACCAAATATCACCTAGTTAGAATTGTAGGAAACTCCTTGCTAACATTTGAACAATTTAGCACGGTCCTGGCGCAGATTGAAGCGATACTTAATTCACGCCCTCTTACCCCTCTCTCTTCAGATCCATCGGATCTGCAAGCGTTAACTCCAGGCCATTTTTTAATAGGTTCGAGTTTAACCGCATATCCTGACAAAGACCTGACTTTAGTATTAGAGAACAGGCTCTCAATATGGCAGAGATGCTCCAAAATTCAACAAGCATTTTGGAAAAGATGGTCAGTTGAATATTTAAACCGGTTACAGAATCGGCCTAAGTGGATGAAACATATTAAAAATATAGAAGTGAATGATATGGTTTTGGTTAAGGACGAAACTAATCCCCCTCTCAGATGGCCACTAGCAAGAGTGGTAGAAACAATGCCGGGTGTCGATGGAAAAGTCAGAGTCGTACGCCTGAGGACATCCACTGGGGAGTATATTAGACCTATCACTAAGATATGCCCCCTACCTAATGAGAACAATGCTCAATCGGAAAATGAGATCAACAGTATCGCTCTTTCTCTCTCTCTCTCTCTTTCTCTCTCTCTTTCTCTCTTCTCTCTCTCTTTCTCTCTCTCTCACACACATTCTCCCTCTCACACACTTTCTCCCAACCTAACTTGGTTCTCCACGCCCCTGACCTACATTTTACCATAACCCGCCGGGGGAGAATGTTGGAAAACAATCCAACAGATTTATTTTATATTTCAATCTTCTAAACGTGACAACTCTGCAACGCACGAAATTTACCAGATGTGGGTTCTTAGGTCGACTCGTTCCTTTTCCCCGCCTGGGATCGGCCTATCTCAAGTTAACCACTCGCCCTTTCAATACAAAAAAGAGTCTAACAACGAAAGTCAAAAACACAACATCTCGAAAACACCAAAAAATTGTGCTCTTCAATTCAAACGGAAATAAATCCTAAGTCACTCTCTTACGGTTGCAGAAAGCAAGCTTTATACGCGAATACGTACATAATATGTTAAAAGTGCGGAATTTCAAGTGTCTCTCTAATGTGCTTTAGAACCGTTATTGTGTAATGTGTAAATTGTTTTGTATATACTGATAAATATTGTGTAAACAAAATATACCACATTGTTAAGTTTACGCAGCAGTGTATTATTTTAAAGTTTAATGGTACCACACCACCTGGCAATGTAAAAACCCCGTATAAATTGTCTGGCTTAATTTTTTTTTATTTGTTAAACATAAAACTACAACATATATAAATTGCATGTTGCCTCAAACATATTTTTCGATAAAAAAAATTATTTTTAAAAATTTAGGGGTTTACTCAGCCCCGCTACCCACCAGCCAGGTCTTCAGTTCCGAGTTGAGGTATATCAGGAGAGGTATGGACCAAGTTTTAAGTTTGCCTCAAATACCTACCCAAAAATTGGTGCCAGCTCTCCTACTATATAAAATTTTATGTAGTTATGATAACGTCAAAATTATCATTACCTTGTAACAGGGCCGGATCTACGTATGGGCTTAATGTGCTGCAGCCCAGGGCCCCCGGGTTCCAGGGGGCCCCGTTTCCCGTTAAGATAAACAGAAAATGATGCATACAATCAAATTAATAATAAAATAATAAACCAGTAAAAAAAAATACTATTATTCAGATGACTTATTAGACCAACATTTAATATAGGAATGTATTCAATTAAAAACGTATACAGTGCTATTAAAAAGTCCCCTCCCCCCCTCGTATCTTTTGAACGGTCACACTTACATTGATAAAATTTGGAGTGTGAAAATAAAGTGTTGTAAACTTCTCTACGAATGGTAACAGGTGACGTAATAGTAATAGATGACGTCACAGTGCCACTCTGGCCAATAATTTTAAATAGGACCTTATGGCAAGTGATATCTCGTTTGAAAGGCATTGACATTGGCTACATAGCCATATTAATTTTGTTTGGGTTTAAACTAATTTTGACGGATAAATTAAATAAATGCCAACATTATTATTTCACATTTAAATATTGAAGGTTTTTCAGTCCGCCTCTGGTTAGTTGTCAAAAAAATTGACGTTTTTAATTTAATAGTATTTGTTGCTTTGCAAAGTTTTTCTAAATATTTAATTTTATTATTGTTTAAGTTTACATAGGCAAAATGGTACGTACTCAAGCCGACAAAGTAGCAGCTATCTTAATAATTGGTGAATCTGGAAAGAATCTCCATGAAGCGGAACGTTTATTTAATGAGAGATACCCAGATCGCCCTATCTCGAGAACTTATTTGAGGGAGCTTCTTCACAAGTTTGAAGCAACAGGTAGTGTTCAAGATGCCAAACGATCTGGTCGACCAACATTTGGTGATGATAAAAAAATTGATATAGTTGCTGAAATGGTAGTAAACCCTACTTCCTCTTCAACTAAAGTTGCGTCTATCTGTGAAGTGAGTAAAAGTACAGTACAGAGAGTGTTGGCTAAAAATAAATTTCATCCATACAAGTTAAAAATGGTGCACCACCTTTCGGATGGCGACCCCGACAGAAGACTCGAATTCTGTGAATGTATGACAAATAAAATTAGTCAAAACCCACATTACACAAAAACAATTTGTTTTAGTGACGAAAGTACTTTTGGCCTCAATGGAATGTGAATACACAAAATGTAAGGTATTGGAGTGACACAAATCCTCACACCTTTCGTGTACAACATACCCAATTTCCAGAAAAAGTCGATGTTTGGGCAGGTATTTTGGGAAACCACATAGTTTGTCCTGTTTTCCTAAATTCAAATTTAAGCGGTGAAGTGTATCTGGAGATGTTACAAAATGCAATTGAGCCGTTAATTCTTGAAATTCTGGAACATAATCCAGATGAATTCGGCCATCTGGAAATTTCAACAAGATGGTGCTCCTGCACATTATTATGGTGCAGTAAGACGTTACCTGGATGAAGAATATCGAGGTAGATGGATCGGTCGGCGAGGTCCTATAGAATGGCCACCTCGTTCACCAGATTTGACACCATTAGATTTTTTTCTATGGGGGTACTTGAAATCCAAGGTTTATACTACGGCACCAGATAGCATTGGCGTTTTGAAAGAAAGAATTATTTAAGAATGCAATGCAATTTCAACTGAAAAATTCGAACGAGTACGACAAGAGTTTACTAATAGGATGTATTACTGTCAGGAAGTAGACGGAGCACATTTCGAACACTTGCTATAAGAATCCATTGTTGATATTTGATTAATTAAATTTAAAAAAATAATTTCAATAATTTTGGTATTTATTTAATTTATCCGTCAAAATTAGTTTAAACCCAAACAAAATTAATATGGCTATGTAGCCAATGTCAATGCCTTTAAAACGAGATATCACTTGCCATAAGGTCCTATTTAAAATTATTGGCCAGAGTCGCATTGTGACGTCATCTATTACTATTACGTCACCTGTTACCATTCGTAGAGAAGTTTACAACACTTTATTTTCACACTCCAAATTTTATTAATGTAAGTGTAGCCGTTCAAAAGATACGAGGGGGGGAGGGGACTTTTGAATAGCACTGTATAAAACAAACTGAGCTAGAGTCCTATACCCTTAGCGATATGTTGAATTTAATTTTTGGAAAAAAACTTGTTGACGTTTTTCCAAATTTATATACCATAGATTTTTCTAACGCTTCCTATTACTAGTTGTGAAGCGAAGCGTGCGTTCTCTAAGTTGTCCTATATAGAAAACAAATATAGGACAACAATGACAAATACAAGACTTAATTATTTAACACTTCTTTCTTACAATGCTGATCTCACCAAAGACTTGAAATGTGTAAAGCAAATCAAATAATTTGCAGCACAAAAGTGTAGAAAAGTTATTTTATAAATTTCTTATTGTTGTTATGTTATGTTCATTTATTAATACTTTCAACTCTGTCTTGTTCAAGTTATGTTTATAGGTTAAGAATTAATGGCTTTAATTTTCTGTTCATCAAAGATAAAGAAGGTACCTGTTTATTTTAACTACTTTTATAATGTATTTTTGTTTGAGTTAAAAAACAAGTTTCGAATGTTAAATTTTCCCGCATAAAACATTTTTTAGGAAAATGCCTAATTTATATAATTTCGTGGGGCCCCCAGATATCGTTAGCCCAGGGCCCCTCAAAGGTCACGGTCCGGCCCTGCCTTGTAAGGTAATCATTATTTAGTATTGTTATCCTCTCGTTCCTACCAGAAACTAAATTCGGTATAATGCACAGTGGTTTTTAATTACCAATTTACTGGAACACTTTTCGATGAGAAATTCAATTAATTCATTTGTTCATTAACTGTTGCAATATAATGACATTAATTGCAACTGAGGCTCTGACAAATAAATCAACCAATATCCTCAACTACACCGCTCTCTTCTAGAACAATTCCTACAAATTTACCAATCAAAATATGCTTCATAACCACTTGCTTCGGCTAAATCCATCCATTAACCCAGATTAAAGAAGCACAGGAGTGAAAGGCTCCAAAAATAAAGATAGTGTAAAGTTGGTCACAATGATGATAGCAAAGGAGGAAGACGAGAAAAAAGACAGAAAATAAACAATAAGTTGATGGAGGTAAAAAAAAAGAAAACGGTAATATAGGAAAACAGAGAGTTAAAAAAGACTAAGAAGGACACACATGAAAGCTAAAGAAAGGGAAGAGAGAAGAAGCACTAAGAAGAAATAATGAAAATAAAGGGCTGTCGAAAGCGAAAGAGTGGAAGTCAGAGAAAACGGGAGATAGAGAGGAATGGGCATGAATAGTGAGAAATAAAGAGAGTAAAGAAGAATAGCCAGAGGATAGGAAAAAGAGACACATGAATGATAGACAGAGTGTAGAAAAAAGCGAGTAAAGGGAAAGACAAAGGAGAGTTGGAGCAGCAGGAAAGATAGTAGCGAAAGATAAGTTGAAGAAAAGACAGGAAAGGAAGCTAGCGAGAAGATACATAAATAGAATAGGGAAAACAAAGAGAGAATAGTAATAAAGGTGGTGAGGGATAGATAATTGATTTCGGGTTTTTTATATTTAACATAATTTGAATGTTTGTAGTATTTTGGAACTCCAGTAAAATAACTAGTCTGAGCAAAAAGATAGAAACAGAGGAAGGAGAGATAGAAATAAAATAAAAGGGTGTAGAAAGTAAGAGAGTGAGAGGCAGGGGGAGCGAACGAGGGAGATAAGAATAAATACACAAAGAGCGCGAGAAAAAAAGTGAGACAACAAAGAAAATAGAGGAACCAGAAGAATAAACAGAGATTGGCAAAATGAAGGAAGGACAAAGGAACGAGAACGAGAGAGGAAATACAGAAATGAAGTAAGGAAGAAAGAGATGAAACATTTGCACCGATAGGAAAAACGGTGAGAAACTTGCAGACAGAGGATAGTGAGCGACTCAGGAAAGAGAGGCACCGAGAGAAGTATCAAAGAGAAGCTAGAGAATGGCAAGATGCGGGAAAGAGCGAGGAGATACAAAAATAAATTAAAAAAAACAAAGAGAGAGAAAGCAAGCGAAAGAGAGTGGAGACAGTAATAGAGATGGTGAGAGAGTTGTTTTCGTGCCCGTTTTTTTTTTATTTAACATAATTTGAAAGTTTTTATTATTTTGTTAACAAGATTTGCTAAATTTTCTATAATTTGTTAAACCGATTATCACAAAGAAAAAGTGTAGCGATTTATTTAGAGAAACAAGAATCGTTTCTATAATCAATTTGATATGCAATGTTCAAGATTACTTTTTAACAGAAGATTATGTATTAATTGCACAAAAGTACAAATTGTTTTCAAAAAAATAAAATAAACTCTGTATTAAAAACAAAAAGGGAGACATTTGAGAAAAATCACTTCTGGGATAACCCGAACAATCAAAACGCTCTTTAAAATTCATTGGTATTTTAATATTCACACTATCAGCTTTATGTATAATATTAATCATACTTGATCAAAGTAGTCGCAACATAAATCAATATTGCTTCCCAAAATATCACAAAAAAATAGGCTCATCAACACGTTCACCATGTCCGGATCTATGAAACCACAAAAAAAGTTCCGAAAAAAAAAACAAAAAAAAACTTTCCAGTCATACTTAAAACTGACGTCATGACAAAATACTATCCAAATCTAACGAAGGGGTTTGCTGTAAGTTCAATATAGAATCGATAGCGGATTGTACTTGTTCGTCGATACTATTATTTTCCGGTTCGTTATCCTCGTGCGACGAAAAACTACAATTCTGAGCACTATCGTAGGCAGACGAACAACCACTCGACACTTTCGTATATATCGTACTTGGCGCACTATTTCCGACACCACTACCGCCGTCTATAGTTTTTTTATGGTGTTTATCTACACGAAATCGCTTCAGTGTTTCCAACCTGGAATCGGTGCTGGCCGATCGTTTCGGATGGTTGTGCTGGGATAATTTCGACTCGATGTGATGCGGCAAACAACCCAATTCGCGTTGTATACACGCCCATTCGTCGTAATCTTCGCACGAAGAAGGTTCAGATGTCGAAACGTTTTGTATCGAAGTTGATTGTGATGTGTGAGTAACGGGAGGGGGTTGTGGCGGCGGTGGCGGTAATGAATGGGGCATTTCTTGTTCGGTACTTGAAGGAATGTTGAGAAGTTCGTTTTCGTAGTCCTGTCGAAGTTTGATCAGGGACTGCTGCTCGTCGGTTAAAAACATGCGGTCCAACATCATCAGCTCTGAAGTTTGAACTTGCCGCTGTAAAAAAAGAGGTTATTTCAACGTTTATTTGATGAGAGGGTTGAATAGAGATTTAAATACATTTTTGTTGTTGTTGTATGTTGTCACCTTGATTTTATTTGAATTCCCTGCAATTTTTCAGAATAGGCGTAATGACTGTCTCTAAGATAATTATTTTAAATAACTATGTACAATATGGAGATTCTAAAAAATCACTAATTTTTACATTACAATTGTAGACACCGATCAGAAGCGTGTGACGTCACGCTTTTGTAAACATCATTTGACATCTTGTATATTTTTCAAACTTATATTTGAGTTATCCTGTATACAAAATGAAAGTTATGATAAATTGATACAAAACTAGCTACCACGAACCCTAAGTTGTTTCACATCGATATTAATATATGCTCTAAAGGCCTTGTAGACCCAGGGTAGTTATTTTTCTCCACTCCTCTCTATTCTTAACTTTCTGTTTCCAGTTTCGTATTTTCAGTTTATTTATATCAGACATCACACTTTCAAACCATCTTTTTCTAGGCCGCCTTCTTCTTCTTTTGCCAATAAGAGTCCTGTAATGAGCCATTTTTGTCATTATTTCTTTGTTTAATCTTTCTACGTGTCCCAACTATCTTAACCTGTATGTTTTTATTCTTGATGTTATCTTTGATTCTCCATATAACATGTCTATTTCTTCATTCGTTCTCCTTCTCCAGCCTTCAGGTGTTTTTATTCCACTGAAGATTGCTCTAAGAATTTTACGCTCCCAGCGCTCCAGCTTTTCTTCCTGTTTTTTGTGTTAGAATCCATGTTTCAGTTTCGTATGTTACAGTGGGGTTTATAATGGTATTATATATTCTTATCTTCATCTTTCTTGAACAGTATTTTGATTTCATCAGTGACTGGAGCATTCCAAATTTTCTATTGCCTTTCGTGTTTCTTGACTGTATTTCTTGTTCTTCGTGTGCATTGCTAGATATTAGTACTCCCAAATAAATAAATGCATGTACCTTTTGGAAACTCTAGTCCATTTCCCATGTCGTTTTTGCTATCAGATTTTCGCTAATACTTCCAGTTTCTCCAAGGACCATATATTTTGTTTTTTCGTGATTATTTTGCAGTCCTAAAATGTTTGCTTGTTCTGCGAGATTTTTTGTAATTTTAGTGAGCTCTTTCTTTGATTTTGCCAATAGTGTCAAGTCGTCTGCATACGCAATGCACTGATGTTTCACATAAACGTGGGCATATGTTTAAGAGTCCCCAGTAGAACACAGCAAAATTCTATATTGCCGGAATGGAGAAAACGAGGAAATACAATATATAGGGTGTTTTATTTAAAAAAACATAACTACACTGTAACCGACCAGGTGAGATCAAAGATATGCATTACCCAAAATAAGATTGCACTGAGAGTTTTGACAGGTATCATGACAGGACACGCCACCTGAATGGCTCACATACTTACAGAGTGCACAGCAGTACAGAGCCCTAGGGCAAAACACATAGGAAACTGTTGGACAGAAGAGGGACTTTTACTTAAATTAAAACCTGCGTATTTCCTGAAATTCCTTAAATTTCAAGGAATAGGACTGAATAAATCACGAATATTTAAGACTTTCCTATGGAACTAAGTAGAAGGCTTTTAGATTTCAGTGAATGTTTATCCAAAGAAAACATACAACCGTTAAGGAAAAATATGTTTGCTTAAAGTAAGAGAGGAAATACTTACCATGCTTTCCTTCATCAATAAATATTTGTACTTATCCTCCATTCTAGAAAATTTACCAATGAAATGTTGGGCAGTCAATTCGAATATTTCATCTGCCTTATCTAGGTCTTTTTCCGATAAAACGGGTTGATCTAAACAATGGTATCGTATTAATCTTATACAAGCATCTTTTTTAGTTTTAAAAGGTGTGTGAATATCCGGCTTCGTAGCTCCAGTTTGGTCCATTGACAACTGAGTTTCAATACTAAAACAAAACAAAAATATATAAATGTAGTTACTAGTAATAAATTTAATCGTTTATATAAAAATCTTTTCATATCGTTTTGTATGCATTTCTATTTTGGTCTTGTAGGTTTCTTTACCAGGTAATATTTTATTTGAAAATAATTTCGAAATTTCAGAGCTTTCTCTATCAACCCTAAAAGCCGTAGACAACATTGCTTTGTCTAAGATGGAAATTGCTTTGTAACTCAAAATCTTTGATAAAAAGTGGATTCCTTCATGTAGTGGAAATCAGATCGAGTGTAAAACACATAGAGATACTACAAATAGAGGCGACAAGCCATAGGCCGCTGTATAAGTGGAAATGTCCGACCGAACTCCGGTGAGATAGAAAAAGACAGACGATCCGAGGTTTTTCTATGTATATAGCATGCACGCTATTAGAAAAAGACAGCCTAAACCTCCGAATTTCTCTCTCTCTCTCTCTTACAGCATGACGGTTTCTGAGCTGGCTTGTTGCCTCTATCTGTAGTATCTCTATGGTAAAATATCTCTCGGGAAATCGAAGTCTATTATTTCCAGATTGTCAAAATCAACTTCGAAAATGTCATTCATAAAGAAGTTGAATCATCTGTGATTTTAAACTAAGTTGAACTTAAGTGGCCCCAATCAGAAACTCAATATTAAGTGCTTCTTAACTAGTTTAAGAGACCGGTACAGCGCAAACTAATATTTTCAAGATCACTTTATTTTAAGACTCTCTTAAAATAAATGGTTTACTGAAATAATGATTCGAAATAATTATATAGGATACAGAGACTCTAAGGAAATCAATTATTTTTACATTACATGAGCCATTATGTTTGTTTTCGTAAAAGTGTAAATAACAAATAACAACCCGCCACTTTAGCTCACAAACAGATCAGAAATCAAAACCGTGACGTCACGCTTTTGTAAACATAATTTGACGTTACGGGTTTGACATTTTGTATATTATTCGAATTGATAGCATATGGGTATTATACGCCGATCAAAGGAAAAAAAACCTATTCCAGTTTTTGCAATTGATTTTGGACATCTATTTTCTATAACAAGATTTTGTTTTTTGTAAACGTTGGTATTTTTGACAAAATCTTTATTATTTTCATTCGGCATTTTGTTTTTGAACGAGCATTTATTTATCTTATTATGCGCATTCACAAAAAACCGAGCATGAGCAGACATTTAACAACAATTCTATATTTTACCTGAAGTTCAGGATTCTATATCGAATATTGCATATATTATACTCAGCATTCCATATTTTATAATAGGTTTGTTTGTTCCAACAAGGCGTCTTAGGATAGTTTCCAAATTTGTTACGAATTATTTTTTGCGCAGACGTTAACAACTCATAGTTCGAAATTAGTTCTGTGTTCCAACTATAACTGTTTGAGATGTTTCTTCTCAGAAAGTAGTCTCAACCTTTGTACTTACTCAAGTCACGAAATTACATTCATCGTTCTTGAACTAGTTCAAGACAAGGAGGAAATCTGGACATGATAATGGTGCCGGTCAGATTAAGTACCTAATCTACTATATGCAGACGATATTGTACTCATAGCAAAATCAAATAATAAAATGCAGAAACTAATTAACTTATTGGCAAGAGAAATAGAAAATATGAAAAAGACAATAAATACAGAAAAACCAAAGTAATGATAGTAAATGGAAAACAGCGAGAGGGGAGTAATTACAAGGAATTGAAATGAAATCACAAAACATTAGAAATAATAACAACCTATACCTCCAAAAGAAGGGAAAATAGATGCAGAACTTAATAACAGAGCAAATAAATCAACAAGATTCTATTATTCCTTAAATCGAACATTATTAAGCCATAAACACATTGATTTGGACACAAAGCTGGAAATCCATAACAAAATTACAGTACCAACTATTACTTATGCTAGTGAGAACTGGGTACTGCAGAAAAAGCAGGAAACAAAAATAAATGCAATGGAAATGAAACATTTAAGGAAAATAGCAGGTAAAACGAAATGGGACAAAGTATTAAACGAAGAAATCAGAAGCATAACTAATCAAGATCCAATAATATCAAAGATTAAAAAGAAACAATTAAACTGGTTTGGCCAAATTAAACTGGTTTGGCCACCTAGTAAGAATGAAACAAGATAGAATTGCGAGAAAAGTTATGGAAATGGGAATATCAAGAAAAAGACAAAGAGGAAGACCCAGGAGGAAATGGATAGACCAGAGACAGAAAAGAATGGAAAAAATGGGTACAGGAAGAACTCCAATCCGACGCCTGAGAAGGCATAAGGATAAGAGAAAGAAAGAAAGAGCACTAGTTCTGGTACATGCGGGGCATTTAATTACCGAACGTTTAATTTGTAGCGTAAATATATAATACTAGAGGGCCCGGCAGACGTTTTCCCGTCCTAACCTAGTCTTGCCAATAATATATTATGCAAATTATACTGCCGTGCTAAAAACAAACGCCGTATTTGGTTATTATTGCCAATAGGGTGTTCAACTTAAAATTTTGGTTAGGTAATATTAATAAGTGAAAAATGAGTTATTCAAAAATAAAATTAACTTCTGTAATTCTGACGATGATATGTCAATATTGAAATGATTATCAATATATTAGAGAATTATGGCAGATTCAAATAGTGACAGTCAGTAATTAATGCGTCCTTATTTTGGCATTGTTGATAAGTGCGCATGCGTAGTTGTAGATAAAAATAAGGGCAGTCAGTAATTAAATACGGACTATCCTTAATTGTGACTGGATAGTGGCGGGCACAATTGGCGTCACTATTTGCACCTCCTAGAATGGCAGCTTGTAATATTTCTTCCATTATTCGAATCCGTGAAGATCACCAAGAGATTCCAAAAGTAAAATTGACAACTTGATAGACATAAACAAAGAACGAAGCACAAACCACAGAAAAGTGAGGTTATAGGTAAAATAATAAAATAAATATAACCACCACCCACCACAAAATTATAGGTACCGTATCTCACTTTACACGATGAAAATACTGACGCCAGTATATAAATTAGACCGATCATTAATAGTGACGGTCAGTATTTTAAAAAGTGCCATAATTCTCTATTATCTTCATATTTTTTCATTAAATAGTGGAATTAATTATTAGAAACAGTTTCATTTATAACATTAAAATTACTTTAAATTTTATTCTTTAGATTAACAGAAAAAAATGAAAACAAGTATTTATTGAAATTATGCAACTTATATTGCAAATACGTCACTAGCTTAAATGTGAAGTTGACGATAGTCCTCCTTTGCTGTTCCATATTTCAACTTCTTCTTTTTCCTTTATTGGGATTTTTGAGCATATTCAGGACAAAAATGTTGACATCTGACATTTACCTCTGTCTGTTGTTTACCTTGTTCAATTTGAATTTGAAGCATTCTATTTATAAAAGGTATAAAGCTTAAACTAATCAAAAATTTGAGCCAAGATGAAACCACATGCGAATGCAAACAACTCACTGGTCACTCTAACTTAAGCTTCTTCTTTTCTTCTTCAATTTGGGTGACTACCCTCTCTTATGATTATTTTGTTCCATGTCAAAATATGTGACTAACTTCAATTTATACTAGTGACGTCAAAATCTAAAAGGCGGATTTTAAGAATTAACGATCTGCCAATCATTAACAAGAATCTGTTTTTAGTTGAACACCCTATTGCTTTAAAATGGTTAAAGTTAAGTATTTACTAAAGAAAAACGTCGTATCTGACATTTTGAAAAAAAAAAAAAAAAAAAAAAAAAAAAAGAGGCATATTTTACCCATTTCATTCTGTCTTTCCACATCTCTAAATTACTTTAACATATTCAAAATCTAGAGTAGTTTTTTTGGGACTAGCATACAAACTTTGAAGTTTAATATACAATTTCGGTGCGCCTTGTAGATACAGCATTTAATTTTAGGAGGGCAATATACATGGTGTAACTAAAATGACTCTATTTTATATATTATAGTATAGATATTTACTCACATGTTGGCTTTCTTATGCATCAACTGCTGTCTCTGCATCTGCTGTTGTTGAATAGAAATTTGTTGCAATGGCTGCGGACAATTGAATCTCGGACTAACTATGTGATTGTAGTGAGTGGTCACCTGTAGATGATTCTGATGTAAGCCATTCGCCGCATTACTGGGTGTTTGGTGATTAGTAACTTGATGACTCGATACGACGTTGTGGTTGGTACTTGGATGTATCCCAGATGGACAATGAGACGCCGGTAGATGATTCTGAACATGAGCATCGGTGGAACTAGAGATAGTTCCGTGGGCAGCGTGTTGCGGTTGGTGTTGATGCGTTTTAACCGATTGGTGTGTTGTTGTTATATTGGGATGACTGGAGATGGAGTGAAGAGTAGATAAAGATATGGCCGGAATTTGATGTACGGCTGCAGAATGTGAAGATACCGCGTGGGTTATATGCGTAAAGTGAGGTGTTGTTTGGTGGTTATTCTGCGGTATTGGTGATGGTAAATGGTGAATAGTTTGAGTAGCTGTAGTTTCACTACACGGTACTGAAACTGATATTCTTGCTGCCGAATGAGCTGGTGTTGTAATTGGCTGAAATATAAAATAAAATTGATTTTTCATTCAAAGTGATATTTTTTGCGGTGCAAAATATTCATAAAAGTGGTCATTGCTAAATCCAATCGGATAGCTATAAGGTAACTTTTAAACACTATTGTTTTTCCAAGTATTGTCCACGAAGATAAATGCATTATTTGGAACCAAAACCACTCGATTGTGAGTAGAGTGCGACCACAATAACTTTGGGACATCACGTGATTCAACGTAGGGCCGCCTCGAATGCGATGCCGATCTCTGACTGGCTGCTGCTGTGAGCCAGCGGCGGAGCAACGGGCGCTTTATTTTTATGTAGCTTCTTTTTCATGTCAGTGTTGCTTTCGGTAT
This sequence comes from Lochmaea capreae, assembly GCA_949126875.1. Classification (NCBI taxonomy): domain Eukaryota; kingdom Metazoa; phylum Arthropoda; class Insecta; order Coleoptera; family Chrysomelidae; genus Lochmaea; species Lochmaea capreae. The sequence goes on from OX421403.1 coordinate 14,710,869, forward strand.
TCTTGTGCGATTTTGTTGTTGTGAATAGTGAATTTTTCAAGTCCTGGAACTTTTTGTGTCGTGTCTCCCAAGAGAGTGAAACAAGGAAAAGCTTTGCATAGTCAAACAAAGGAAATTATAGATCGGGTTGCTGCATTTATGCCCACTTATGTATTGGATGAATTGATCTCTATTGAAAAAATATGGGTCGCAGCTCATAATACTACATTTGTTTTAAAGGATGTTGAAGCATTATCCCGAAAAAGATGAGTTGCCACTTAGTGAATGGACGAATATTTGTCGACACGTCAAAGAATATGAAAACTCACAAATAGAACGAGAGCACATCCTCGATAATACGTTGGATCATTTATGTTTTAACGTTAATACTGGCTCTTCTGATGAAAGTTTCTCAGATCTTGATAGCGACAGTAGTATACCGGCACAACCATTACAATCAGTTGATGACTCAGATTAATAATAAGGTTATATTTATGATCAGTTTAAGTTGACATATTAGCTACATTTGTGAAAGTGTTTAGGTTTGGAATTTGGAATATATTAACTTTAGATTAGGTAAATTGTTTTCTTCCTTGCTAATTTATAATTTAATGAATTCAAAAATGGACCAGCTTTAATCCCTTCGCCTACCTGCATAAAGCGAGCGATCCAAAACCATAAAGTTTGATATATATTTGAAATAAATTCCTAAAAATAAATTTATTATCAAAATTACCTTTTCATATGCAAGTCAGTAACGCCACACCCGCGACCACGTGGTGTACCAAAGTTATTGTGGTCGGACTCTACAATATAAATAGAGTTTTTGAAGGAATTGACTGCATCCTCTGGGGACCACGCAGGACATTATTAATTTTTGGAAAAGTAAAAAAGTCGTTAGGACTTAGATCGGGACCGTATGGAGAAAGGTCCAACAAAGAGAACACATTTTTTTACAGATAATTCTTTTTCTTGGGTGACTGCCGTTGTTAGTGGAACTGATCATTGCCAAGGTTAATCAGTCCATGTTTAAATTCTCCATTCCAAAGAGAAATTGTCTGAAACTTTGGCGTTAAGCTAATTAAACATGAAAGTTAATTTTGACATTTGATATTTTTTGTCGACAGGCGCTAACTTAAATAAAAGACAACCCTCGTATTCTAACGCTATTTAAAATGTATCTATCGAGATTAATCTGTGTATATTGGTTTATCGTAGAAAAAATTTTACGTGTAATTCGAGCGGCAAGCCGCTTTCTATGAATGAGGCAAAGTAGCACTTCCCGCTATAAATACACAAATAGCTATTTATAACCTTTAAAACGACCACACTTTTAATTTAAAAGAAATATTGATGTGGGATTCCCCAAAGTTGAATTTTATACGATTTGATCCTCTTGTCAATAAAACTTGACATATGTTTTTTTTTAATTTTAAAAAACTTCTTTTGCATCTGAATTTCCAAAGTGGGTAAAGTTTTTTATTTTCGTCGGTTTAATGGTTTAGTGTACATAAAATGACTAAACTACTACTTACAAATAAAGTATGATAATTGAAAAATTCTTCACAACAATAATCCCCGCTGTACAAATTCATTATAATTATCTACTATTTATTTACCAAAAACTGTCACTATTACTTAAATACAATAAAAAAATGTTTAAATACTTTAACTAGATTCGATAAGAAAAACGTTATCGTATATATTTCATTATCCACTGATAAGTAACAGTTTAACCATCGTCACGAATTTTTAGATAACGAAAATAGGCGCTAAAAAAATACCAAATTGATGTTTTCTATCAATGAATCAAAGAACCCCGCATTTTTTAAGTGCAAATCCGATCTCGGTCAAATCTTGTACGTCTGAGATGGCGAACAAAAGTTCTCATAAGCAGAACTACCGAAAACCCCAAATAAGGTCAATTTTGTCACCCACCTCAGGGTCCGTCAAAGAAAGAAGAGTATTAAAAAATAAGCAAAGTAGTGCCATAAAATATTTAATTACAAAAGATAATACGCCTTTTTAATATATTTTTGATTATACAGGGTGATCCAAAAATTCATGTATATTTTACACGGATGGGGTATCCTATAGGTGAAAACTAGGGATGTACTGGAACGAGTATTTAGCCGGTCCGGCCGGATCGGGATTTATATGGAAATATTTCAATTTCCTTAATGATATTTTACAGGCACTATCTATCTAAATCATAAAACTCTATATCATTTTCTGCGTTATGAATTATAAATAAATAAAAAATTTAAATGTCATTGGTCATCGCTTTGTGTACTGCCATCTATTATTCTAATTTCGAATAAAGCACACTGGCTTCCATAAAGAGAACAAAAATAAGGCTGTTAGCAATTTATGTGAAACGATTGTTTCAAAGGGGTAAATTCTAATGATTTACGACTTTCAATTTATTAAAGTACAAAATATTTTTCTTGCTTTATTCATATATTTAACCTATTTTTAAAAATATTAATGTTCCGGCCCGACCGCAACTGCGGTTCGGCCGGATTTAGTGGTACCACCGGAATTTTCCGGTACATCCCTAGTGATAACTGTTTAAAAATTAGTTTTAGTGAAAAATTTCATTCTTGATAAAAAGTTTTGCTTGTTCTGAAACCCCATAAAATGCAATAAAATTCAAGTTTTTCAAAACCCGTCTCATTTTATAGCCAGTTTTATGAAAACCGTATGAATTTTTGACAACAATGTTAACTATTCAACAAAGAGAATATCCTATTAAGTGTTATGGTATTGGAGAAGTTTCGTAGCAGTATGCAATTGCTGAATTTCATGAAAAATATCCAGATGTACCCATTACGCGGTGTGGATTAAAAAAATTAATAAAGAAGTTTGATGAGACAGGATCTCTTCAAGATAAAAAGAAATTGAACAAAGCGTACGTTGAGGAGGATGATGCAGCTAGTGCACTAACTATGCATTCGTTAAGGGAAAATCCCAAGTTGAGTCTACGAAAAAGAACAGTGGAGGTTGGTTTTTGCAAGAGTCACTTACAGAAAATATATAAGCAAAACAAAATTCATCCATTCAAACCGAAATTTATTTATACCTTACAAGATTATGATTATGACACAAGGTTAGACTTTTCTGCGATGATTGGTGAAAAACGTTTACAGCAACCGGAGTCGTTTCTTCCCAAAATTGTCGATATTGGGCTAGTGAAAACCCGAGCTACAGGATTAACTGTAATAGTCAATTTGCTAAAAAAGTTGATGTTTGGGGTGCGGTTTTACCGGATCGAATTTTCTGGAAGATACATTAAATCCGGAGGTATATTTGTATTTGCTGGACAACTTCTTAATACCTGAATTAGAAAATATTCCCTTGGAGCAAAGGCGTAAAATGTACTTACAACATGATGGATGTTCGTCACATTCAACTTTGCTAATTAGAGGCAGGCTGGATGAATATTTTTCCTGGGCGATGGACCAATATTTTTTCCACCCCGATTTAACTATTTTAGATTTTTTTATGGGGCTACTTAAAACAAAAAGTTTACGCAAATAATTTAAACCATAATATTGAAGACTTGAAACGAGCTATCATTGATGCCGTTACCAAAATTACCTCAGAAATGCTGCAAAATACTTACAAAAGAATTTAGAAAGAAAATGGGGAGATGTTTTGAAGCTGGAGGAGGATATATCGAATAGATGTTTTTTGTTTACTTAGTGTTTCTTACATTATTATTTTGTATTGTTATTTTTGAAAGTGATTATACATTGTTGTCAAATATTTATTAAAGAATGACAATTTGAACATTATTTATAAAAGTTGACAGTTACTTGGTACATCGTAAACGTCACTCACTAGATTAATACATTATTTTCGAACTTAGTACAAAGATTCATACGGTTTTCATAAAACTGGCTATAAAATGAGACGGGTTTTGAAAAACTTGAATTTTATTTCATTTTATGGGGTTTCAGAACAAGCAAAACTTTTTATCAAGAATGATATTTTTCACTAAAACTAATATTCAAACATTTTTCACCTATAGGATACCCCATCCGTGGACACGCTGTATATCAAACTTTGATTTACATTTTTTCATATAATCTAAAATGTTGTATTTGGTTACTTCTACGACAATATAGCTTGAAGCCAGCGTACGGACAAGCAGCATAGTCGGCATACCTACTGTTTTAAACGCACACTTATACTTGATCATACTATCAAAATCATTATTGTAAAAACGACCATCTCTAGACTGGTCAGCTGAATGTGATAAACTAACAAGATTGCAAAGGCGATGCATATTTATTATGAAATAAAACATTGATATACAGAGTGTACATAAAGTAACGTAGCTTGCTAATATTTCTGTTTCTGTTAGGTTGACAAAAATAAATGTTGAATAAAAGTTTTTCAAATAATCCAGACCATCTGCATAAGTCGATTAGAAGTATACAGGTTGCTCCAAAATAACTCATCAACATATTTTTTAAATAGTACACCATGTATATATTTTCAGTTTTTCATATTCTATTAAATTACAAATACAACCGTCAAGACCGCATAATTCTACCTTTAATAATTCCAAAGTTACATTGGTTTGAATCTAAAATTATAAAAAAATTGTTTGTCAAAAAAGAAGTAGGTTTTTCTGTCATTAATATTAATTAATAAAGTTTTAAGTTACCCGCCAAAATTTCCAAGTTTCCCGTCAAAAGTTCGGGTTTCCTGCTTAAAATTTCAGGTTTTCCGCCAAATATTTCAAGTTTCCCACCTAAATTTTAGGTTTTTCGCCAAATATTTCAAGTTTACCACTTAAATTTTAGGTTTTCCGCCCAAATTTCAGGTTTTTCGCCAAATATTTCAAGTGTCCCACTTAAATTTTAGGTTTTCCGCCAAAAAATTTAGGTTTTCTGTCGAAATTTCAGGTTTTCCGCCAAATATTTCAAGTTTCCCACTTAAATTTTAGGTTTTCCGCCAAAAAATTTAGGTTTTCTATCCTAATTTCAGGTTTTCCGCCAAAAAATTTAGGTTTTCTGTCGAAATTTCAGGTTTTCCGCCAAATATTTCAAGTTTCCCACTTAAATTTTAGGTTTTCCGCCAAAAAAATTAGGTTTTCTATCCTAATTTCAGGTTTTCCGCCAAAAAATTTAGGTTTTCTATCCTAATTTCAGGTTTTCCGCCAAATATTTCAAGTTTCCCAATTAAATTTCAGGTTTTTCGCACATTTTCAGGTTTCCGCCATATTTTCAGATTTCCCGTTAAGAATTTCAAGTTTTCGCACAAATTTTTAGGTTTCCCGCCAAAACTTGAAATTTTTGGCGCAAAATTAATTAATATTAATGACAGAAGAACCTACTATTTTTTTGACACAAACAATTTTTTTATAATTTTAGATTCAAACCAATGTAATTTTGGAATTATTGAAGGTAGAATTATGCGGTCTTGACGATTGTATTTGTAATTTAATAGATTATGAAAAACTGAAAATATATTTTGGAGCAGCGGTGCACCCTGTATACTTCTAATCGACTTATGCAGATGGTCTTGATTATTTGAAATAGCTATTTGTATAACAAGGGAGCAAAATGCTACTTTTCCTCCCGAGGATGAAGTAATCATTCGAGGGAGGAAAAGGCATTTTACTCCCATGTTATACACATTATTTTTCCGCCTCCCTCAAATAACAACATTTTTAAATAATTTATTTATGAAACTAACAAACAAACTAAAACTATGAAGTAGGTACAGTATAACTTATAGATACATTATAGCGTAGCACACTTTGAAACTGTTAATCTGTCAATGGACCATAGCATGCTATATAATGTACCTATGAATTGAACTCAAATTGTTAATGTAAAAATCGTTAAATTAAAATAACAATTCACTGATTTCTACCATTTTGCAAAATACAGGGTGTTCTATGAATAAACGGTAAAAGTTATACTTATATAATATTATATAGTATAGGTTGTCAATGCCGTATAAGTTATTTCATTGATGACGTACCATGACGTCATTTTTACTTTTCCTCCCTAGGGAGGAAAAGTACGACTTTGCTCTCTACAATGAGGCCAGGAAATGTATACTTTGGATAGAGGTAGGCGGAAAAAACTTTTATTCAACATTTTTTTCTGTAAATCTAACGGAAATCGAAATATTAGCAAGTTACGTTACTTTATGTACACACTGTATTACAATAAAGGAAAAAATTATTGAAAAATGGACTATTCTAGTATTCTATAGTTTAGGACTCAAATAATCTTAGTGTAAGCAATATAAAAAGTCGATGTTTATTTTGTGTAAACCTATTTGAATAAAAGAACAATTCAATACGTTTATTTTAATGAACGACTAAAATTTTATTTTTTTCCACATTGATTTTTATTGATAATATTCATTCACGGATAAAACTTACCTGGTATCTAGTCGTGGCTTGTGTTTCGATGCTTGAGCTCCGAGACGCATTTTGGCTATTGCTTAAAACTGGTAGGAAATTAGGAGTTTCTATTTTTTCGTTTTTAACTGGTGTAGATGGTGATAGACTCAAAGCGGACGGGTTCATAATAGTCAGCTGATTGTTGTGGTAATGTACCTGCATGAATTAAAATATTTTTGTGACAAAAAATTTATTTTAATAATAAACATTTTTATGTTAAAACTTCATTGCGGAGGGAGAAATGATGCGAAATTTTTTGAACACGTGCATTCTGAACATGTTTGTGATATTTTTTGGAATTAAAAGCATTTTAAAGTAATTTTCAGTTAAATAACATCATTTTTATCACATACATTCAAAGATTACATAAAAACTAGTACATAATTTAACACCTTTTAAAACACAAATTCCTCCTCCAATCATTTTTAACTAACCTTATCGAGGGGCAATAGCTTTCCAGACGCCAAAATTTTCTGTTGTTCCGTGAACAACATTTTCAAAGTATTCTGCAACTCCAAATCTCCGGGTGTTAACCTAGCCGACAACGATTGGATCTGATGTTGGATATTCTTTAGTTGCTGTTGTTTTTGCGGAGTAAGTTGAATTGTGGTTATTCTTTGATGGGGTTGAGCCGGTGGAGGCGTTGCTGTCGTCGTGCTATTCGGTACGTTATTCATGTTAGATTCTTCGAGAATTTGGACTAGAATTTTATCCACGTCGGGATTAGCATCGATGCCTGAAAATAAGATACACAAAAATCGTGGGAATTTACTGCTATGTCAAAAAAGTACCGGGAATTGGTTTATGAAACACAAAATATGTATTTTTTTTGTCTAAATTTGTAACGCCTCACGCCAACAAAGAACTCAATCCTCTCAACATTTTTTAAAAGCTTATTTTGGAAATGACTAGTCACCGCAAATTCTCTTTTATGTCTTTTATCACCTTAAAACGGATGTCTCGTAGTGGCAATTTGAGTTGTTCAATAAGGTTTGTCAAGTTTTTGTTTTGTAGTTGAGAAGGATAAGTCTTGTGAGATGACCGAGTATGAGTATTCTTCTCACAAATCTGTTCTTTTGGATGATGGTATTTTGCATTAAAATTGACTTGCTTGAATTTATGTATTACCTAACAAAACATCCCCATTCAACGGCCTAGAACCCTTGCGGATCATAATGTCACATTTGACTCTGTTACATTTAACAAACATATGGATACTTTAATTGCATCTAATTACTTGTAAGCCGAACCAATATTCTGAAGAATTCTCCGCTTTATTCCACTTGTAATTCATTTGACCCATACAAAACTCCAGGACCAGATGATTGGTCCTTTAGTTCTGATACTACGCTTCAAAGGTGGTGTTTATTCCCTAAGCAGGGAAATCAACTTACAACCTACCAACCAATTAGACTGACAAAAGTTATACAAATGCATTTGCAAGAAGGAGTAATCAAGAGCATCCTTCTACACAAAGTTCAATGGATTTATCAAGCAGTAAAGTCAGGAGGCGCTGCCCTACAGAATTCGGTCTCAGGTCCCGAAAGGAGTCTGAATCTCTTGCAGCATTTCTAAACATCGAAGGTGCTTTTGATAACATATCAATGTTATCAATAAACAAATTCTTCAGGAAAAGAGGAATGAACAACACCACTTGCAGATGAATAGAATCCATGATTGAGGATAGGAGAATAATGGCACATATACAAGGCAAAACTTCAACGTTGGGATAACTAAAGGGTGTCCTGACGGCGCAGTACTTTTCTTTCGATACTAATTGTGGATGACTTGATCTACAAGTTAAATGATCAAGGCATATGGACGCAGGGCTTAGTGACATAATGATTGTCACCAATGGGAAATTACCGGAGACAGTTATGAATGTTTTATAAGAAGTACTACGAATTGAGGAAGACTCGTGCTTCAAAGTGGACCTTTCAGTTAATCCACAGAAAACCAGACTAGCTGCTTTTACGAATAGAAGCAAGGTAAAATTAAAAGTTTTGGGAAAATACTAGGAATATCTAGAGAACTTAAATATTACGAATTGAATTGGAGGAAACGCCTAGCAAAATTTACTACCAGGACCACTAGGCTTTTCTGGCAAGGCAGCAGAGTCAAGTGCTAAGCCTGATGAGTACAACCTGAGGTAGTTCACTGAGATTACACAACCGTGTTAGAGCCAACGATCACCTACGGAACGATAGCCTGATGGAGGAGGACCTAAGTGTATTCTGCAGTGAATATATTAACTGCGATCTACAGAAAAGCTGTCCTTGGTATTATCGGGGCACGAGCATCAATGAAAGATCTTATTGATCTTCCTCCTTTCGAACTTTTTGTAAGGGCGGGGGGGCGAAGATGGCGATTTTTAGGCTGAAATCGGGAGGCATGTGGTCTCCAAACAATGTTGGAGAAGGACACATATATACAACTGGGCGAATAATAGATAAACACAATATATTTCAAGAGTTGGATAGCATGACACTGGAGAACATATTCATTGAGCGAGGAACAAGAGAATGGTCCCTTGGTCGACATATGTGTTTCAAGCAGCTGTCTGTATTGATAAAAACATCAGGAGAGGATAAAGTTAACAAAAAATTAAAATATTTGCTGACGGCTACTACTACTACTACTACTGCTAATTTAGTCATGCGAACCTTGGCCAAGACAAACTCAAGCCAAGGTTCCTGGAGTAAATTCCAGCCCCCGCCCCATCGCTGGAGCATGTACCAGACGATCCCATCAGGCTGTGAATTTCCCTCCCTTTCCCAGAATTCTCTATTCCGGATTTTCACCCTATAGGGGGGTTACAAAGGAGTACCTGCGCAGGCAGACATCAGCCGCTTGAGCCAGAACAGGGACATCTTCCAGAAGCCTCGTTTCGCACATATCCCAAACTTTTCAAGCGTAGGAGTGCCCTCCCAGCCTCGGCTTCGATTACATGGTGAAGAGGCCGAAGTCCAAGAATCACCTCCAACGCAGCAGTTGGTATAGTTTTCATGCAGCCAGTTGCCCCCAAACCGACCACCCTTTGGAGGCGCGCCAGTTGCGACCTAGCCGTGGCCAGGGTTACCCTTGGCTACCAGACCAGTGCCGCGTATTTGAGCATCGGCAGCATGATCACTTTATAGAACCACAAGATCGTCTTGGGAGTTAGTCCCCATTTCGGACCAATGGCTCTCCTACAGGCCCAGTACGTGTTAGTCACCTTGCCCAGGCGACTATCAAGGTGAGACTTCCATGTCCAGGATCACTCCCAGATATTTCACTTGTTCAACCACTGGAAGTGGCACTCCACCAAGGTGCAGACCATCAGGTCTTATACCTCTCTTTTTAGTGACTACGGCTAGACTTTGCTTAAAGCTGTCAGCAATCCAACTAAGTCGTAGAGTAGAGTAAAAAAGTGTAAAGAACCCCTTAATAGGCTGGCAAGAGACAATATTGTGTCTCTAGTTCGAGTGCTGGGACATGAGAGGTAATGAATTGGCGAACCAGTAGAATTTTCAAAATATATGCTTCAAGAACATTTTTATGGAAAAAGTGAAATGTAACAAAAATATTATTAACTGAATTTTGTATATTATGTTATGTTCGTATAAGCTTTCATTTACATTTTAGCAATCCATATTACAAGTTACGTCTCCACAATAATAATTAATAAAAATAAACCGAATGAAAAAGTCATGTCCTTAAGGAGGCCTTTTAAATGATCAATTCCCGGTACTTTCTTGACAATATGCATAAAAAATTGAATACGTACCGTTCGAATCTTGTGATATAATAGTAGGAGCAACTTTTTGTTGTTTGGGTATGTGAGGAGAGACCGCAGGTATGGCTTGGATAGACTTGGATCTATCGGGAATCGTCTTAGGTTGCACTTGCACGGATGGTTGGACCAAAGCGTGGGGTTGCACGGCCTTAGTTTGTTGTAGAGGTTGAGGCTGAACGTGGTTTTGAGGTAGAATTTGTTTTGGTGGTGCGTTTAAGGCACTATCTACAGATTTATTCACATTTTCCTTGATCGGGTCTGAATTATTGCTTGCTTTAACCTGTAAATACAAAACAAAAAAAATTTAATTTCAATTTGGAAAAATAGATATAAACAGCGCACTTACTGGTTCGTTTTCCGATTCGTGTAAAATATTTTTGATACTTTGAATTTTATTCACCTTCTTGGTATTTTTCGATTTAGGAGATATTTTCTTATCGAGTTGATCCTTATTGGGACGCTGCATAAAAATCGTCTGTCCGTTCACGGTCAACTGACCGTTTCTCTTCAACTGCTCCAATTGATCGGGCGTTAAATTTACGACGTACGAAGCCGGCGGCGGCTGTCCGCTATTTTGATTTTCCCTCAAATGTTGTTGTTGCTGTTGACTTTGATTGCTGATGTGATGCTGTATCGGTTGTACCGTTTGTACCGGCGGTTGAGACTTTTGAAACGGTTGCACCTTCAAAACCGGTTGATTTTGCGCGTGCGAGTGATTCGTATGGAAAGTTTGCGCTGTCGACTGAGGTATACTTTGAATGTTTTGCTGTAAACTTTGAACGTTTTGTTGTACGCTGCGCACGTTTTGTTGTACGCTTTGTATATTTTGTTGTACGCTTTGGACGTTCTGTTGTAAATTTTGCAAGTTTTGCTGCATGCTTTGAACATTCTGTACGCTCTGTACCGTTTGCGAGTGCACGTTTTGCGTGGGAACGTTCGAATGCTGTACGGTGTGGTGGTTCTGTTGTTGCAACAGACTTTGCAGTTGTCCTTGTATCTGCGATTGCAGACTGTGAACCTGGGACTGGGATATCGAATGAATAGGCTGCGCTTGAGAATGGATACTTTGTATAGGTTGGGGTTGTACTATTTGCATCGGCTGTTGCAGCGCGTTAACAGTTTGGTGTTGAATCGTCTGTTGGACAGTTTGCTGTTGTATTTGAGGCTGTAATGATTGTATCGTGTGTTGTACTGTTTGTGGTTGTACAGTTTGCTGTTGAACGGTTTGTATCGTTTGGCTCTGCACTGTTTGTTGTTGTATCGTTTGTACTGACTGTTGTTGGATGGTTTGGACAGTTTGTTGTACGGTCTGTTGATCCATCGATGGTTGTAAGACTAATCCTCCCAATAAACTTTGTAGGATAATTTGAGATTGTATGTCGGAATTGAGAGTGGGATCGTGTTGAAGTATTAATCTTCCGTCTTCGCCCATCGTTAGTTTAAAACCACCGCTTCGCTGAAGCATTAGACCATTGTTTATGGTATAATTCGGAGTTATGAAGGAATTAAACGGAATACTCGCTTGAGCTGTACCCGCCTGCGAGGTACTATTTGAGATCATGCCGCTTTGAAAATTTTGATTCAAAACCTGCAAAAGAATAAATAAATTTCAATGTAAAGCTGGGTCTACACAAAGAAGGGGAACATTTTGGTGCTCATTGTTTTAAGTAACTAGAAACAACTACATAAATTATCTGTCCAGACTTTCTTGTCTAAAATAGTATAGGAAAGCTTAGAAAAACTAAATGAATAGGCGAGAGCAGCATCGTCATCGAGGGGTGAACCGCTGTCAAAAAGTTGTACACTAAAATACCATATTTGACAAATGATACCAAAAATTACCAGAAAATACCAATATTACCCCAAATATATACAGCATTATATCCACAGAGTCTTCAGAATGGACCACTGTGTCATTGTTAGAAACATTGAGTTGTATGCTCAGTTGTACCTGATACTAATCAGCTTCAAACTTATCGTCTAGCTCATCTTGAAAATTGCTTATTGTCTAAGGCGGATTTTCAGCTGAAAGTTTGATATCTAGTGTGTATGCAGCTTCTTACTGCAGATTATTCCTAACGAAGCTGAGTCCCCTATCCTATAAGCGTCATTTATCGCATTTTCAATAATAAAATCAAGGTCAAAATTTAGCAGTTCTTCCTCAAGTTCCCCATTTGACACCAATAACTTTTGTTCAGCCTTTTTTGTTTCCCTGGGAAACACAAATGTTTCTTTGAGATCAGTTAGGACACTATTTAAGTAAGTACATAAGAAATTCTATCAATGCCTGATATGAAATCTCTAATAGAAAAATTTTAGTCGAAAATGTAGACGTCATTGATCTAGCAGCTCCAAACAAAGACTCGCAGGGTTGGTTGCTAAAAAGCCAAGGTATAAGAAGGTTAACATTGAGGTTTTCATCTGTCTGAAATATTCTGATTAATTTTAGCAACATGTCCGTTAATTTCAATCCAAGTGTCCTTTCTAATTATAGATGTTAGTACGCACGCGCATATTAAATAATTATCCTAAAAATTTTGCGATAATACCATGAAATTCTTATAAAAATACCGATAATACCAAGTTTTTTAAAAAAATACCAAAATATTTCCAAAAATACCATACTAGTGTACACCAAAATACCATCAGCGGTTCACCCCTCGATCCTCACCTTATGGAGAAAGAGAAGAACCTTCCATTGGAAAGATCTAGTAGAGATAAGACAATCGAATATACTCCTGAGAAACTACCAACAGGAGAGGGCAAATGAATACTTAAGCCAGAGTAAAACTGCGCTAAGAGATTTGAAAAGTGTCCTCAAAAAGCTCAACATAGTTTCCGAGTTTTCCACTAAATATGAAACTTTTATTTCTATAACCATAAACAATAAGAAACAAGTTCTAGGAGCAAGCAACACAAACACAATGTTCCTAATTGTTGCTTTCGATGTGGATGTAGCTTAAAAGATAGGTAATAGTAAATTTAAACGAAAGCAAAATAGTAACTTACCTGAACAACTGGAGTAGCTGCATTGATTGTTGGCTGAGTCATGGCCGAAATTTGTATGTTCTGTATGTTCTTTTTTGTATCGGTATGAACAAAATTCGTTTGAGCCTGAACTGTACTGTGAACATGTTGAGGCTGTAAAATAAAATGTATATATAGGCAAGAGAAAACTACTAAAAAATGATAAATTATTCTAGGCTAGTAGCAGTGCTTCAACTTATGCAATTAATTTTGGACAAACTTTAACTATACCCATCCAGATGAAAATGACTTTTTCACCAATCGAAATAAAATGTTCTTACCTGGGGAGTTGTCGGAACAGAATTATGTTCGCTTTCGCTCTGCGACGTGTCACTCTCGAATTGTATATCATCTTCATCACCGATACCAGACAGTTTCATGATGTTTGCGAGATCGAGTTTTTTCTTCACTTTATTTTTGGGTTTCTTTTTCATTTGTTGATGTTGATGGTGTTGTACCACATGATGCGCTTGTGTATTATTCATTAGAGTCTGTTGTGTGAGGTGACTAGCACTGTTTGGTTGCTGAGTACCAACCTTTAAAATAAAAATGCTTAAAATAATTGGCAGGTTGGTTCAATACATCGTTACCGATGACTCTGGAGTTACCTGGAAGCTATAACAGGCAACCTTATTGATACCTTCTCACTTGGATTAGGAGTAGTCTAGTATTCCAAGCCAGTTTTCAATTACAGCTATTGCATGTTGCCCAAGACTCTCAATAAATAGTCTTTGGACAGCTACACTAGGATACACAGCTTGGACATGCATTAGGGATCTGTCTATGAATCAGCTCATATCCACCACAGGCGGAAGATTGATAAAACCATGTAGCATAGGTTCTTGAACATGTAGTTTTCTGATCCCCGTGAAAGGTACAATTACACATTGGGTAGAATGGACAGAGTAGTTACCTGTCACATCATCTGCACATAATGTCTAGAGCTTTTTGAGTTTTTATCAAGAGAGCAGGTGCAGAGTTGCCTCTAGCTAGGATGACTAAGTTGCCAGCATAGGTTTGAGTTTGAAAGTACCCCCACCCTGAGGACAACCTCTGCCAGCAAAGAAGGTTAGAGGTTATTACTCTCTCTGATAACATTCATAATCAAGTTGTTAACAACTGGTGGTCCTTTTCGTTCTGGTAGATGTGTAAGTGCCGAATAATACTTACTTGTGTAACATAAGTAGTCGTAGTTGGAGTTAACTGCATTCCATTAGTCAAAACTCTGACCATAGGCTGTGATCTGGGTTGCTGTATTTGTAGTAGCTGTTGTCCACCTGGCTGTAAGATTAGTCCTTGTGGAGTTGCTGTAGCCGTCTGCACCTGGGGTTGTAATTTGGTAGTCTGCTGTGGCCTTAGAATAAACTGAACTGAAGGAGTAGTTAGCATGGGCATTTGATTAAGTAGCAAGGGTTGGGCAGTCGGTACTATCGTAGCAGTTTGCTGATGATTGGTTGGTATGACTATTTGAGGACTGAAAAATATAATTAATTGTATTTAATATTGGTAGATTCGCCATAAGATCCACAAATCAGCTAAAAAAAAATATTCAATATCTGGTTTATATTTAAAGCGAGATTTAAAGCCATACATTGACATTTATTTATTGAAGGGCAGATCCCAATTTTAGCATAAAATTGTAAAGTACATAATAAAAAATACACAGATATTACAAAATTACAAATAATTGAAAACACAAACAGAAAAACATGTATGTTCATAGACATATAACTGCATTCTACTGCATGTTCATCAGCAAGTTTTGATACTTTTTGTAGAAAATGATTTGTTTCCAAGTTTGTCATATGAAAAGGAACAAATGAATCAGTAGAATTGACAAACCTAGTACAGTTATTTGTCTTAAAAGAGAGAGATATGAACCTCTGGAATGGAGTAATAATAAGTCATTTCTTAAATGTCTATGTTGTAACAGGTACATATTAAATTCAGATTCCATAAGGGAATAATACAATAGTATTGCAGAATGGTTCATAAATGCCAGTTGGAACAAACCTATAGTCTTGATGGAAAATTATATATTTGAGGATTGAAAGATAGGGGATGATTAATAATTATACCAAGGTCTCTAATTTGTTGAACATTATCCAAAAGATCACCACCAATATTATAGGTATAACTAGCAACACTCCTGCAATGCCCAAAAGACATTGCACGGCATTTAGTTACATTGAATTTTTGCTAATAATATTGTAAATTTAATAGGTACAGTTTTATTGCCCAGTACCAAGAATGTATTTTCTATGTTTTGGAATCACTTATTAAAGTCACGTCCAAAAATATCCGTTACAGTAAAATACTAATAATTAAAAATAAAATCTACAACTAAGGAATGTCAAATATATTATTAAAGACTTAAATATAACAGTTAACCAGGATGAGAGTTACTTAAATTATAAAAACCATACTTGATCACTTTTCAATGGACAATCCTTCCTTATGAACACATTTTGCAATCATAACATAAAAACCGAGGATAACAACAAAAATTGGATAGTATATTTCAAGAGAGCAAGGAATATTATTCGAAGGCATGCAGAGTGATTTAATGGGCACAATAGGATTTCAGGTGGACAATAAGTCAATTAACTGTGTATTTTACTGGAATTTGGCAATACGATAAAATGCTTGGAGCACACATATCTGTTGTAATTGTGTATGGTTAAAGTAAAGAATGACCCTAAACAATAACATAAAATGTTATAGTAATTATCTGAAAATATTAATAAGGAAATTAATTATGTCATTATGTAGGTGAATAATTATAGAGTAAGAAATATTAAGTGTTTCACTTCAAAAAACATTAATTTAATCATGTTTCTTTGCACATCTGCTCCAGTGGGAAGATTGCTTTCTTATATAATCATGACAGTAAAATAAGGAACTTTAAATGATAAGAATTTTGAAAAACTTTGCTATTAAGCTCCTAGTTAAACTCCGACAAACATTATTGTTAATTGCATTTTGTTCATAATGTATATGTATATGATCTATTCAATGAATTTTTATCGAGATTTTTATTTATAATTGCTCCACATTTGTACTTTTATTTCAAATAAGTACCTATTTTATATTTTGCATCAATTTTGAAAATAAGTAGGTTTGGACTCATGCAACTAATATGTCTTTCTATACCAACATATGGCCTCTTTAAACAAAATTCAACAATTCTACTGATTTAAAACATTTGTGAACTAAAAATTACATACCTAATGCTAGGCTTGGGCGATGGTTGAGGACTAGCTGATGGTTTCGGCAATATATTCAAATGTGGCTTCAACTTGATGATATTCTGAGGTTGTGATGCTTGTATGGGCCTTGCTAGTATGTTATTTTGTATGATTTGCATGACTGGAAAATTAGGCTGGGGCGTAGGTGGTTTTAAAGAAGGAGATGGAGATTTAAGACTAGCTGGAGAAGAATAAGGAGATGGTGGATAAACAGGACTAGGATTAGAGTAAGCAGGAGACACACTTGTAACTATTTGTGGTTTTTTGACGAGATTCAAATTATTTGATCCCACAACAGTGCAATTGGTACTTAAATTTTCATATTCAATCTTCTCATGCTTGATGGTTTGATAGGTGGAATTTTTTGGAGATTTACACATTTTTTGCAGAGGTTTGTGAGGAGTCTGAGACATTTTTTCACGACACTTAATGTACCGGATTAAAGCACACTAAAATTTAAGTACATTTTTGTTTGATTTAAGTCCACTTTGGAATGTTGTCCTAATACTAAATCATACTTTTTCATTGTTTTACAACTTTAGGAATAACAAGGGCTTCATTATTACTTATCCGAACTCGAATAAAGCCATTTTATCGTTGTAGACATAGAAAAAATATAGCATTAGCCACAGCATTATTTCACTTTAAGTCTGAAAGACATTGTGTGGTTTTTAAACATTCAAATTAAAAAATATTAAACTGCAGCACTATAAATAATTTTGCGATGCACTATATCTTTAAAAATCACTTTGTCTCCTGAAGTAGATTCCGATATTTTCTAAATGTAAACCTAAAACAAACGAAATAAAATTTATAATGCAAACATAACCTCTTTGAAAAAGTCAAACTTTACCCTCAAGCTAGTTCCTTTCAAGTTGTAATTTTAAACACCACCACATTATCATTAAATATATAATACTATATATGCGTAGTGGGACAATTTAATTAATAAATTAATTGATTTGGCAATTTTGCGATCACAAATAAATTATCAATGTACCGCCATCTTTATTGATGCACCTTTTCTGCTTCTTTTCTTTTCCATTACATCCCTCTCGAACGTCTAAAATGGACCAGTCCGAGGATTGAGATGTGAGGATTTTTAATTAAATTTTTATTTTATTATTAATATGATTTCAATTAAATGGTCTCTGTTTTCTTCCCTAATAAGTTAATTGTATCGAAATGCATTTAATTAATCAAACAATATAAGGTAATAGACTTGAGTGGGGATACCTACCTACCAAGTCAAGTGAAATTTCACTCAAGGTAAAAATGATAAGAGGTTGGAAAATAAAAAAAAATGTACCTACTATTAATAAAAGATAAATATGATTTCCAGATTATAAGATAAGCATTTCTAAATTATATTTATTTAACTGCTACACAATAGGGATTTAAAAAAAATCAATAATAAAGTAAGGTTACAAAGAAACAATGCAAAAATTTGAGTTATTCCAGATATGAGTGTTATTCATAAAAAACAAATAGGGTTATTTAAATAATATGTCATTTTCAGCTGGTTTCTAACAATAAACATCATGTATCCAACCCACACGGTTTTCAACTTAAAATGAATAAAATTTCTACATACCTTTTAACAATTTCACTTGATGGGTAAAAACGGGGTTCATTTTAGTAGGAGCAGGGCAACGGGCAATTCTATTGGTCGACAGGAAGCGTCATTTGATACATAAAAAAATAACATTTACTTTGAGGTTAGATTAGCCGATTAGCCATTTTGAACCTTGTTGTTAGATGAACTAAGGTCAGTCTCTTTTGATTCATTGGATAATCCATAAACTTAATTTATCTAAACATTCAATAAAATAAAATACTACAAAATGTATTATTAATAGCAATTCCTTCAGGATTTGGCAAAAGATATTTGATACATGCTATGTACCTACTATTAAAACTATAATTATTTTTTATTTCAAATAAGAGGTGGGTTTAGAAAAATTATGGATGGTAATTCATTTGTTGGAAATTATATTTTTATGGGCCACATTCTTAATTTTGGTAAAGTATGAAGCTGCTAAACAATTTCGTGTTATCTAAATTGAAAAGTGGGCGTATTTCATACAGTCTAAAAGGGATCGCCAGCACCCGGTAGCGCATATAAATTGAATGGTGGGGAGAAAATGTAGGGGAATTTACTTGACAACCATTTGATGAACGACGAAGAAAGAGGAAAGCACAGGCGCTAGCGAATCATGTTTGCATTGGAGAGTTGGTACAATTATTTTTGTAAGGTATGTTTGAAAGTGTAATATTTTATAAAGTCCAATACCTATTACTAATTCATTGATGTTTTAAAATTAGTTTCAACTATGAAATTGACATTTCTGACAATTGAATAGGTATGTTCTTTAAACTGATTGTATTGGTTGAAATTAGGTACACATGATGTTCATTCATAATATTCAGATTCAGCGCAGATTGACAGCTATGATTGATATTAGTTGTATGGGAAGTGTTGGTTCCGGATTATTTCTCTTGATTATAGGCATTAGATACAGGGTGTCTAAGAAATATGAATATAACTTATAGCTCATTGTACCTATACCTATTAAATACCCATTACAAGTTCAGTTTTATTTAAATGGGACACCACATCCAAAACAATTATTAAGAAAATCGCCACTGAATATATATTTTCGTTGTTCATTCGTTAAAGCTACTTTTTAAAATTATTTAAAAAAATCTTAGCAAAAAATTAATTTTATCTTAGGCATCCTGCTGAACTCTGATACATTAGAAGTCTTTAATAAAAATATGATGATTTTATGATTATGAGAATATTGACATTCCACTATCCGAAATTGGTTTACCTGAAAATCAAATTTTTATATCTAGTGGCGCCATCTAGTAGTTAGGAGCCATGGCAGGTTGTTTGAAATTACAAGTAACCATAGCATCTTCGCAAATTTTGCTAGAGATGGCGATAGTGGTGGTAATATGAAGATTATTTATAGAATAACTGTCAAACTATCTCAGTGAGCTGGTTTGTATGGTTGGTTAACTATTACGTCATGGTTTGGAATAGAAGTCGAGAAATATTGAGGGCGTGTTGTATCTCACACCTAAACTCGGTTTAATTATAACTGATGTTTAGACTGATGTAATTAATAATAATAAATAAATCAATACGTCACAGTCTAAACATCAGTTATAATTAAACCGAGATTAGGTGTGAGATACAACGCGCCCTAACTGGTTAACTTATAGTTAACCTGGCTTGTGTGGTTAAGTTCAAAGAAGAATGACTTTATCAAGAAGTTCGATACTTTGAGCTGGATTAGCTGCGTTTCGTTATTTGCGTCCGATGAATCTGAATCGTTTTTTTACATCTAAAGTCTGAAAGTAGGGGAGTACCTAAATCTGAACTGTTCCGTAATCCCGTTCAGATTAGTCCTTGAGCTACCTCAGAAACCGTCTGTATCTACGAACAGTACGTAGGTACAATCCTGGCGCTGCCGGTAAATCTTCTTCCTTTGATGTGATATCACGGGATATTTAAGGCATAACGCCCATTTAATACATTCGAGCCTTTCAGGATCGTATAACATGTACTTTCACAGAAATTAAATTGGTGAATGAGCTTTATCAACTGTTGTGTGCCTCCTCTAGAAGTGCGATGTGTTTGTATATTTAACAGATATTCGTGTGACTGAAGCAGGCCGTCATATTATCGAAACACATCGTATTAATGAGTCCTTTAAAGTGCAGATCAGGGGATCTATTTCCAAACAGTGACATTTTGTGTCACATGCGCGATATTGTACTTTTTTGTATAATTCTTGATTCACAAAAGTACAATCTCGCATGCGACAAAAAATGTTACTACTGTTGAAAATAGACCGCCAGAGTTTAGGTAGGTATTATCTTTCGTCACTAGAGAAAACTGTATCTGAAAGTGTGGAATAAAAATTTTTAAGTAAAACTAGTAGGTATTTTTCTTAGAATCTCTTTATTGGAATTTTTTACATCGATATAAATAAGTACATAAGTTATTAATCTACTAATACTTAAATTCATTTAAAAAAATATAAAGTCAATACTATTTTGGAATCCTTAAGAAAATTTGACTAGAATTGTCGATTTCGTCCGTTGCTTATTTTGAGCCCTGCAACAACAACAAAAAAAGAAATCTATAAATATATGTATATAAATCAACTTGTTATCAGAACATCAAGAAAGTTCGTGTTTTATACATAGAGATACTACAGCTAGAGGCAACATAAGCCATAGACCGCTGATATTGTGAAGTTACAGCGATAAGCTGTTCTATTCGTCGGAAATTTCAGCAGTACTCAATCGTTATTTTTAATACTTAATAAAATAGAAAGAGGAAATTAATTAAAGGATTTTAATTATATCCGTGGAATTTTCTGAATGGTACCTAATATATTTTACCATAAAATTCGTTAATACATTTTTACTTGTTAATGAAAACTAAATTGTAATATTTCGTATATATGGGTAATTCTTGTATGTATGTATGTAATATGTATGGGGTGACATTCACTGAGACCTAAAAGATCTATTGTGCCCCCTTACTTCTTCTTAGTTCCTAGGGGAACGTCTCAGAGACTAGTAGCTCCTTTAGTCCTATATCCCTGAGGAATTTTAGGATATCTGCAGGTTTCAACCTAGGTAAATATGTCCCTCTTTTTTCCAATAATCTCCTAGGGGCTGTGCCCTAGGATTCTGAATTGCTGTGCAATTCGCAAGTGTGTGGATGGAGGTTTCTTCTTCCATGTCACAGAATATACATTCTTCTTCCTCCACTGTTTTGAGCTTTTTCAGTTGCCCGTTCTGACGGCAATGTCCCGTCAGGATCCCTGTTAAAACTCTTAGTGCAGTTTTACTTTGACTTATGCATTCATTTGATCTCAACGGGCTGTAGCCACCCATCACAATATTTGATTGTCTAAGCCCTACTAGATTTTTCCAATGGTCAGATCTTCTCTTTTCTTCGACTTTGCCTATTTCTTCTAATATTACATTGTGGCTGATAACGCAAAAGGGTTCCGGTCCCCAAAAGGGGCCCCTCTTTGCTAGTGTGTCCAGGAATCCACAGAAAGTTACTATATTGTTCTCGCCTAGTTCATTGAGTTTACCTAGGCATTCCCATACCATTTTGGAACTGATTACACAAGAACTCAATGCTTTAATGGCTGCTTGACTATCCGACATTATGATAATATTTTGCCTTCTATATCCTTTGTCAATATTGTACTGGGCACACTTTCTTATGGAGTGAGTTTCCGCTTGAAAGATACTTGGTGTTTTTCCCAAGCTTTCAGAGTGTTTGGTTGCTGGCCCGTACACTCCTATCCCAGTTCCTTCTATTGCTTTTGAGCCATCTGTCATTGAATGGCATTCTTTCCAAGTCTGGTAATGGTATTTGGGTCCCATTCCTTTTTGTTGCTTAATTCCGTTACGAATTTCTTTGAAACGTTATACTTTTTCATCATACCATCTTGTGGCATGTCCCAGGTTTTTTGATTTCTAAGAAGTAAGGAGGTGGTTTGTTTTTAATGGTTAATCCTTACTATATTGATCATTTTATTGTTAGACAGCCCAAGTTGTCGAACATGTATAGTAATATTTAGTTGTAAAATATTTATTTAATAGTGTCCAGTGTGTTAAAAATTAATATGAATCAGGCGAAAGGAAAATATTCAACTCCAGAACAACGACAGTTCATAATAGAAGTGGAAAGTTATTTCAAACGCGAAAAATATGGTGGACCCTTACACCCTACTTGCAGTACAAGACCGAACAATAGATCTTTGTAAAATATCAAAGAAACGAAGTTAGGCCTGTGGTAATAAACCTCAAAGAAGAAAGTGATAATGATTCAAGTGATGACGAATATTCTGAAACGGAATAGATTATTATTGTGTTTTAAACTCAATTTCTTTTGTATCAATAACCTTATTTATCATCAAGTTTTTAATTATAAATTGTTATTAAATACTATCCACTTTTTTCTAAATGTACCTACTATTAAACTTTTATTTGCAAAAACAGATAATGTATTATTATTCTTAAGCCGGTCCCAGACACTACGTGTATTTGGCAAACATTTGGTATTCGGACTTATTCGCGTAGCGTGTGGGAAGTTAACTTTGGCAAATATTCGTCCTTCTTCATTTTCCCGGTGCTGGTCGGAAACTAGCACGAAGTAAAGGACGCCGTAGTGTGGCGAAGTAAACTACGTGTCCCTTTGCTATACTACGGCACCGTGAGGGAGATCAAGCAAACATTCGTCCAAATGATAAATATTGGCCTATTCGCCAAATACACGTAGTGTCTGGGACAGGCTTTATAAGAAAAAGCCCCCATTGTTGAGATTTAAGTTAAATTTAAAGAATCTCATTGTACGGCAAAAAAAGTCAAAAAATTTCAAACTGTTCTTGTATTTAAAACTGGAGTAGAATGACTGGTAAGAAGAACTAGAGATTAAAAAGGGATCTTGTACTCGGTTGAGAAAGGAAGTAAATGAAGAAAAAATCGACAATTTAAACTAACTTACCTGCATAGGATATAAAAATGTTTCTATCGAATCTTCACCAACGGAATTTTCAAGCGCGCATACGTACGCACCCATATCCGACCATTCTATAGATCTTATTCTAAGTTCTCCTTCGCGTGAAATGGAATATTTTTCATTTTTTTCGATCACCTTATTATTTGGATTTATCCATATCACGTTCGGTTTTGGATTTCCAACATATTTGCACGGTAGTATAACGTCGTTACCTATAGAAGTAAAATACATTTCATTACAGGTGCCTACAGTTTAAACGTTTTGGAAAAATAGAAATTGAAGAATAAAGTGACCATTCGTCCCGGATTAGGCGGGACTGTCCCGTTTTTCAGAGTCCTGTTCCGCATAGATAGTGTCCCGGAAAATGTCCCGGATTTAGTTATATCGAGTATATATGCTAAATTTTACTACACAACACTAGCGAATAACGAAATAAACTACAGAAATCAAGATTATAACATTTTAAATAAAATAATGCGTTTCATATTGATATGCGGTGAAATAGGCCTCATCAACATTTTTCTCTGGGATTGTCCCGCATTGTCAGTTTTTAAATATGGTCACTTTATTGAAGAACTGTCCGTGATAAACTGTAATTGACGTAAGCGCCCATACTAATTTTCTCCTCAAAATAACAGACCCAAAAAATGATGAAAAATTGTATAAAATTCGTTAGAGCTCATCATTTTTTTTTTCAAGAAAACTTGCCGCTTATATGTATACAGACGCTAATAAAGTAAGATATTAGTATAGGTGCTTCCGACACTTTTAAAATTATTTTATCTTACCTATAACATCCATGTAAGTACTAGCCCAGAATGTCACTCGTGGTAAATGATGCGCTCCAAGAATTTTAGCACTTAGCAATTGCGTAAAGTTCATTTCACTGCCGTCGGTAACTATTAATTTAGTAGCTGCAGTGTCTACTTTCGTTCCAGATTCTGCGACGCATCTGTAAACATCTTGATGTCGTGGAAGTAAGTAGTTTATGACTAGACGAGAGGTCACCTGTAATAAAAGTAATTTAATAATAATAATATTAATTAAATTGCGTCTCAATGTAGGTAATATAAGAAAATTTAATATTTAAACAGGGTATTTAACAAAACTTACTGTTAAAATTAACAATTTATCAAAATTCACTGTTTATACTGGGAATTTAATAAAATTTACTGTTTAAACTGAGAATTTAACAAAATTCACTGTTTATACCGGGAATTTAATAAAATTTACTGTTTAAACTAGGAATTTGACAAAATTCAAGAGTCAAACAGGAACTTTAACAAAATGTATGGTTTAAACTGGAAATTTACCAAAATTTACAGTAGAAATTTGAAATTCAATAAAAATTACTATTTTAATTCGGAATTTGACAAAATTTTTGTTCAAACTTAGAATTTAAGAAAATTGTCAGTACAAATTGGAAATTTAATAAAATTTACTGTTTAAACTAGGAACTTAACAAAGTTTACAGTTGAAACTAAGCGAATTGCGATTATTGACTCATCAGGATCAGGAACTTATTAAATGTTTAAAGATACATTAAATATTTTCTTTTACAAAAGCTTGCGCGTACGTGAAGGTGAGGGAGAGTTATCGGAAGACCTATAGCGATTTTACGTTATGGTGAAAATCTAAAATAATTTTCCAGTAGTTTTACCTGAGCTAAAGCTGGATTTCTGGTTACTAAATTAGTATCGAAAGCTTCATTTTCGGTTATTTTCCTATTCGACTTGTACCATTCTATGGTAGGAGGCGGTGAACCCATTGCCTCGCAGTGAAGTTCCATGTGCGCACCGACTTTTTTGTTCATCACCACAACAGGAGGATTGCTGATCTTTACCCATTCTCCCGATGAAAAACTAAGATTTTCTTCGGCATTACTGCTTACTTCGTTACTAATATCATCGACTATCCTTCTGCATTCAAACTGGTTGAAAGTAAAAGCGATAAATAATACTGATAGGAACATCTGAAACAAAAAAAATGTCATTTAGAGACACAATAAAAAATTTCAATGGATTAATGCTAAACTTAGTTAAATTCCCCGTTTAAATTGTAAAATTTGACAGATTAATTGTAAATTCAATTAAAACTCCCAGTTAAAACTGTTAACTTCAACAGATTAAGTCTAAACTTAGTTAAATTCTCAGTTTACATTGTAAAATTTAACGGATTAATTGTAAATTCTCAGTTAAAACTGTTAACTGCAACAGATTAAGTCTAAACTTAGTTAAATTCTCAGTTTACATTGTAAAATTTAACGGATTAATTGTAAATGTTAAAACTGTAAACTTCAATAGATTAAGTCTAAACTTAGTTAAATTTCCAGTGTACATTGTAAAATTTAACAGATTAATTGTAAACTCAATCAAATTCCCAGTTAAAACTGTAAACTTCAACAGATTAAGTCTAAACTTAGTTAAATTCCCAGTTTACATTGTAAAATTTGACAAATTAATTGTGAATTATCAGTTAAAACTGTTAACTTCAACAGATTAAGTTTAAATCCCCAGTGTACATTGTACAATTTAACAGATTAATTGTAAATTCAATCAAATTCCCGGTTAAAACTGTAAACTTCAACAGATTAAGTCTAAACTTAGTGAAATTCCCAGTGTACATTGTAAAATTTAACAGATTCATTGTACATTTTATTAAATTCTCGTTTAAACTGATGTAAACTTCAACACATTAAGTCTAAATTTAGTTAAATTCCAAGTTTACGTTGCAAAATTTGACAGATTAATTGTGAATTCTCAGTTAAAACGGTAAACTTCAACAGATTAAGTCTAAACTTAGTTAAATTCCCAGTGTACATTGTAAAATTTAACAGATTAATTGTAAATTCCCAGTTAAAACTGTAAACTTCAACAGATTAAGTCTAAACTTAGTTAAATTCCCAGTTTACATTGTAAAATTTGACAGATTCATTGTGAATTATCAGTTAAAACTGTTAACTTCAACAGATTAAGTTTAAATCCCAGTGTACATTGTAAAATTTAACAGATTAATTGTAAATTCAATCAAATTCCCGGTTAAAACTGTAAACTTCAACAGATTAAGTCTAAACTTAGTAAAATTCCCAGATAACATTGTAAAATTTGACAGATTAATTGTGAATTCTCAGTAAAAACTGTAAACTTCAACACATTAAGTCTAAACTTAGTTAAATTCCCAGTTTACATTGTAAAATTTAACAGATTCATTGTAAATCAAACTAAACTTCCAGATCAAGCTGTAAATTTCAACAGATTACTTGTGATTTTAGATAAATTTCCAGATCATACTGTAAATTTCAACAGATTAATTATAAGTAAATATAGTTCAATTCCCAAATTAGACTGTAAATTTCAAAAGATTAATTGTAAGGTTCTTAATAAAAAAGTTACAATTTACCATCATTATCCTTATATCTGTAATGTATTATTTTCTTGAGCAGTAGGGTTTAAGTTAAAATGTCAAAGAAGCTGAAAATGCCATTTTTTCATTTTAAAAAACCAGCACTCTCTTCTATACCCTATTACACCATCTTATTCAATAGACTTTATCACAGGAAACGATTTCATTATCAATGAAATAACAAATTGTGAAAGTTGAGTATGAATGAATATTTTTTCGGCGATAACAGTTTTATAGTAGAGTATTAGTGTCAAAGTGCAAGTCTAGTGTAAAGTTCGTCCAACGTAAGACTGTCCCAGCAAAAAAACACATTTAACGTTGACCATTTGTTGATTATAAAGACGCAAATCGTTCAATAATGATCACGTTCATTGTTCAAGGGTATTAACCTACATTAACAAAGATTGTAAAAAGAGAAAAGTATAAGAGATCTATCTCAAATGATGGATCAAAATGCCTTAGCATTATTGGCATTAGCCTTAATCTGCAATGATTGAACCAGATTAAATTCGTGAATTTATATGACTTCGGTCATTTTTAAATATTGTTGCATAATGTAACACGGTTTGACAATAATATTTATTGTGTAAAAGGATATCTAACCAGTGAGTCGTCTCAATATATATCACGAAAAACATAATGACGAACCACAGCTAAGGAGTTCAAAAAATCATATAAGTTTTTGCAATTGAACTCCCTGTATTTTATTCCATCTTCACAATACCAATGTTTTTTTGCATTACATCCAGCTTAAGCCGTTGTTGAGTTATTCAACATTGTGGTTATGCCCCTTATTTGCCATTTGGAAAAGTTAGCAATTATTGTAAATATTGTATTTTCAATGCTCTTTCACTTTCCTGCAATTGTCATATCCTACTTGGCAAAAATCAACAATCAAGAATACTATACTGTATTCAAACCCATGATGCCGATTTTGTAAACAGACACTAGCGCACGTCATACGTCCATTCACGTGACAGATATTCTGCCGTTGTAAAATTTAATAGATTAATTGTATATTCAATCAAATTTCCAGACAAACTGTAAATTTCAATAGATTAATTGAAAATTTAGCTTAATTTTCAAATTAGATATAAATTTTCCAGATTTACTTGTGAATTTAATTAAATTTCCAGTTAAAGCTGTGAATTTTAACAGATTAAGTCTAAACTTAGTTAAATTCCCAGTTTAAATTGTAAAATTTAATTAATTAATTGTAAATTCAATTAAATTCCCAGTCAAACTGTAAACTTCAACAGATTAATAGTAAATTTAGTTTAATACCCAAATTAGAATGTAAATTTTAACAGATTTACTTGTGACTTTAATTAAATTTTCAAGGTAAAACTATAAATTTAAACATATTAATGATAAACGTAGATAAATTCCCCGTTGAAATTGTAAAATTCAACGGATTAATTGTAAATTCAATTAAATTCTCAGTTCAAACTGTGAACTTCAACATATTAATGCTAAACTTAGTTAAATTCCCCGTTTAAATTGTAAAATTTAACAGATTAATTGTAAATTCAATTAAATTCTCAGTTCAAACTGTGAATTTCAACAAATTAATGCTAAACTTGGTTAAATTCCCCGTTTAAATTGTAAAATTTAATAGATTAATTGTATATACAATCAAATTTCCAGACAAACTGTAAATTTCAATAGATTAATTGAAATTTTAGCTTCATTTTCAAATTAGATATAAATTTCAACAGACTTACTTGTGAATTTAATTAAATTCCCAGTTAAAACTGTACATTTCAACAGATTAAGTCCAAACTTAGTTAAATTCCCAGTTTAAATTGTAAAATTTAATTAATTAATTCTCAGTTTAAACTGTGAATTTCAACATATTAATGCTAAACTTAGTTAAATTCCCCGTTTAAATTGTAAAATTTAACAGATTAATTGTAAATTCTCAGTTCAAACTGTGAATTTCAACATATTAATGCTAAACTTAGTTAAATTTCCCGTTTAAATTGTAAAATTTAATAGATTAATTGTATATTCAATCAAATTTCCAGACAAACTGTAAATTTCAATAGATTAATTGAAATTTTAGCTTAATTTTCAAATTAGATAATAATTTTAACAGACTTACTTGTGAATTTAATTAAATTCCCAGTTAAAACTGTACATTTCAACAGATTAAGTCCAAACTTAGTTAAATTCCCAGTTTACATTGTAAAATTTAACAGATTAATCGTAAATTCAATAAAATTTGCAGATGAAGCTGTAAATATAATTTAATTTCCAAATTAGACTTTAAATTTCAAAAGATTAATTGTAAATTTAGTTAAATTATTTTTGTGGACTCTCTGTATAGCAATAATTAAAGAAATTCAAATTAGTATTCTAAAATATTATTAATCAGAATAATTTTGCAATAACCAGCAAATGACTAATACTAATACAATTTTATTAAAGTAAATTGAATACCTTATCGAGTATTTCTTATTCCTCGTTATTAAAAAAAACTAATTAATCTTACTTGGCGATTTTTTTTTATATTAATCACTCCAACTTTTTATCATCCGATTATATAAACTTTATTTTTTTCTCAATAGATCATGTCACGGGTCAAATTTTCGCGTAGTTGCCAAGTTACTTCTCAAAGACAATTGGAATGTTATCGGCAAAACCCGATTTCAGGCCAAGCAAGAGTACCGTGTGCCAAATAAAATTGTAGAATAAAATAAAGAAAGAGAAGATAAAATTTTCCTGCTAATTTATTATAAAAACTTGAAATAAAATTAACCAGTTTTGCCTAGAACAAAAAAATTTAACCTAAAATTGCGTTTGCCAATAATTAAACTCGTGCCTAATTTCAACTCGCTATAATTATTCAAAATAAGCAAAATGGTTTTATGTCCACTTTGGTTGTACCTTTTTGTATGATAGATAACAATTTCAAAAACCATGCATTATTTTGAGCTCTACCATTGTATAAAGATACCGTAGTATAGTTGTGAGTAGAATTAGTTTGCACTGTTTCACAATAAAATAACAGTATGCGGCAAGGTCTCTTTGAGGATTAAAAAGCCGAAAATATAAAAAAGCCATAAATCATTTCCAGTCTTGACCTACCCACAAGCGAACAAATGATTCTCATTGGTGCAATGTAGCTTCCGATTGGTCTATGACAAATTTACTTGAATTGTTAGTCAACATGGACTGTTAACGTCCCAGGGTGGGTTTAGTTCATTTCTGTTATTTACGAGATATTATCTTCTTAGATGTTGCTGTGATTGAGATTTTCTTTATTGACTAAAACTATTTCGTTGGTAATAATCAAAATTATGTCTTTTTGGCGACCATTCGAAGAGGAGGATACTGTTATAGGCTCCGATAATGAATATACTAGAAGAGAAAACAGACGTATTATTTTATGCCAACATAAACAATGTAAAAGTTTATTGATTTATTCTGCTTGATTGCATGTCGCAGTGAATATAATCGAAACGGTGCAAATAATTTTACTCACAACTATACTACCTTCCAAAAGATTTGACAATTCTTTAAAAAACAGGTACATATTTTTAGTTTCTTTGTTGATAAAAAGGTAAAATGACAACACTGGAGAAACGAATTTATGAAAAGAATATAAAATCATGGAGATTTTTTTGCCAAAACTAATGAAACGGATGATTCATATAATATATCAACAAAAACCAGTAAAACGAGTTTAGACCGTAAAATTTTAGATAATTTCCTAAATAAATATTATTCTTATTCTAATATTTCGATACAGTTTGTCCCAAATCATAAGACTAGACAAAGAATTGATAAAGACTCCGCATAAACTAAGCAGATGTTATACGTTATAGTAGGGAAGCAAATTGCATACTAAAGTGTTATTGAATTGTTGAAATTTGTATTAAAATGTGGCATCCGTTAAAAAGTGTAGTGGATATTGTTAGAAGCACCGAACACAGATATAATACTAGGTTCACTCGTCGTCGGCACTTTCATGTAGCGCTGATAAACACAAGCCGAAAAATGGTCGTTTTAACGACCATTTTTAAAACACACGAAGTGAGATTTATTCCAGTAGACAGTTAGTGTTATTTTTGAAAAATAACTGAAAAGAGATAATATATAATTGTTAAAATCAGTTCTTTTGAAAGCTCTTCTAGCCTTTTTATTCAATGTTACGTTGGTAAATAGGAATTTAATATACAGTGCGTTCCTAAAGTAATGCATGAATTCATTATTAGGTGAAAAACAAAAATATGGAAAAATGTCAGAACACATCGATTTTTGATTTGAATATACTATTTTTCAAAAGAATAATTTATCATACAGAGTGAATAGCGTTTGGGTGATAACGTTAGCACCTGTTTTTGCAAATGAAACACCGCCTTTTTTCCAATTTGCGGGTTTCTCTTTCCAAAAATGTACAGGGTAGACAAAGACGTAAAAGTAATATAATTTTAAAAATATTTTCAGTTCTTTAATTTGACTGGTTATATTATTCACCCTATACGATAGATTATTCTTTTGAAAAATAGTATTGAAGTAAAAAATCGACTTCTTTCGAAACTTTTTCATGCGTTGCTCAATCGACGCACTGTATTATCAAAATGTTCAATAATGCCTAAGATGATGTAAGACCGGAACATACAATACATATTTTCGTAAATTTCTATAATTGCCAATTACCTAATAAACAACGGACTTTTGGGATATTAGTTATAATAGGTTTGTTCCAGCAATGAGTTGTAGGATAGTTCTAGTACATACTTTGAGTTGATTTACTGCGCACGACAATTCAAATAATAGATCGAACTAGTTTGGAATTTGTTGGTGCTGGAACGCAATTAATAATAATCAATAAATTCAAAAACTCATTATCGTCATGCTAAAAGGATTATAAGGAAAACTAAACACAAATTCTAACATTAAGAAATTACTGAACCTTTTCATAATTGATTATATTTGAAGTAAATATACGAAGGTGAAAGAAAAACTTCCTCCCTTACCTTATATTTACATATAATTACAGAATATTCATAAAAGTTCGTATGCGCTGGTTGTAATTGTAGTGATTTTGATTTATTATAAAATTAATCTCAAAACAAAACTTGAAACATGCGCTGCGCTTGCGTGATATAAGAGCAAGAACAGTTCTATTGCTGGAACGTCGAATTAGTAGTCCAGGTAGTAGTTCCCAAAAATAAGCTCTGGAACACTAAATTGCCACGGCGCATACGCAGTACAATAGAGGAGTTCAGTCTGAGGTCAGTGTGGAAAACAAAAAGTGGTTTCTCTGACAGTAATGACAGTTAATGTCTATCTTTCAACACATAAGATTTTTGCAGGTTTTTTATCATTATGAACATCTAAATTGCTTTATTAAGACAATGAAGCGTGAATCTTAAAATTTAAAATGACGTTTTAGCTGAATACTCAACGCATCGGTGGCCAATATTTCTATGAACTTTTGGAAATTCACCATTTCATTTCTGTCATTATGTCACTAGTTATGTCAGATGTCACTGGAAAAGCAATCGGAAGAATTAGGAGATAGAACTAACTAGAACTAGAAAAGTCTAATTGAAAATAAACATGAACGATTAAACGAATATCATTAAAAACAAATAAAACTGACATCTGACATATCTAGTGACAGAATAACAGAAATGAAATGGTGACATGAAAAAAGTTTCTGGAATTATTGGTCACTGATGCGTTGATTATTCAGCTGAAACGTAATTTTAAATTTTAAGAATTATGCTTCGGGGGTGTATTCATTGCTTTGATAAAGCAATATAGATTTTCTCAACGATAAAAAACCTGCAAAAACCTTATGTTTTGAATGGTAGACATTAACTGTCATTCTTTTCAGAAAAACCACTTTCTGTTGGCTACACTGACCCTAGACTGAACTTCTCTATTCCGAATTAGTTTCATCGCGTGCTTGAACAAACCTATACCTTGTTTTTAAACTAAGAGGAACGATTTGAATTTAAGTTGGCATTTCTGCTGCCTAGTGATTGGTCAGATTGCCACCAGTTTCACACAGCTCTTTTGATACCACTGACACTGACATTTGTCAGTTTTGTGTTTATTTATATAAAAATAGTCATTAGTTCAATCATTACTACCACGTTTGTTGTTTATTTTCAACAAAGTATTCTCATTAATCCTCAAATTATTAAAACATTTTACATAAACTACTTATTATAACCTTACATCTTTTTACAATAATGTGACAATGACCTGTGGCCAATCATCATTCGATATTTAGACATGCCCTGATCCCTCATTGGCCACGACAACAGCGAGCAGTACAATACATATTTCTCGTAATTTTCATTTAGTTCCAAAATTCTGAACACGACCTTTTCGGAACACACTCCCAATCTAGAAACTTTTAGTGGTGTGGTTGAGGTTTCCTAAAATGCTCCTCCTAGTTTAAAAACAAGGTATAGTGTATATTTCTCCTGCCATCTTGATTTGATTCATAGGATGACGAATAAGTAACGTGACGCTAAAGATTCAGCGTATCCAATGTAGTTGATGTTATAATCGCCAAAACAAACAGCCCTCTTATTTTATAAGGAGATCGCTTGAAATGTTAGTTCTACTAAATTATTTGTTTGAACTTCTAACTTAACATTGTAATAATTGTATTACTATTCAAAATAAAGTAAATAAAATGAATTTCGTCCGAGATAAAGAAGGTTCTGATACGATACCGCGAAATGTACTTATTCTAAGTACCACCGGAGGTGCCGGCGCCATCATTTTATAATATTCATTTATAAGGTTTGGTTTGTCACCAGCGTTCTCCGAAAACTACCGAAATAATAGACATCCATTTTACTAGGAAATTCAGTGTATCTATCTGTAAACATTTTTACCACAAAGTTTCTTTGTTACAACCACGTAGTCCAACGCAATGTAGTAAACTTAAAGTTTCAGTCAATAAATAAATTGTTGTTAAACTCTTCCGTATTTTTCTGTTTATACATTGGTTTTAATCGCCTTCTTCATTTTTATATATGTACATTTTATAATTGAACATACAAAAATAAATCTAAGGGTATTGAATCTGTCAACATTGGTGGCCACCCATTAGCTAGAGGTGACAGATAAACCAGACCGATTTTTATTTCTGCGCAAGTCAGTTGGCAAAC
Organism: Lochmaea capreae; assembly: GCA_949126875.1. NCBI lineage: Eukaryota > Metazoa > Arthropoda > Insecta > Coleoptera > Chrysomelidae > Lochmaea > Lochmaea capreae. The sequence continues at coordinate 14,744,437 of OX421403.1, forward strand.
TTTACGTAGCTTCTCCTTATTTGAAACGGAGTCTACATACACTGTGTCCGTAAAGTATGGAACAAATTCATTTTTAGCTAAACAGGCCATTTTAAGAAATAATCCTTAAACACGTCGATTTTTGATTTTAATTTACTGTATTTTAAAATAATAATCTAATATACAGGGTGAATTACTTTCGAGTAATGACGTCACCGTCATTTTTTTTAAATGGAACACCCCCATTTTGTTTCAATTTTCGGATTACTCTAGCTGAGCTGATTCCAAAAATGTATCACATGTTGATTCCAATTGGTACAGGATGGACAAAAATACAATAGTTTTGTGTGTGCTCATAAAGTAACGCGTAACATTCTTTATTAGGTAAATTAAAAATATTATCAAAAATACTTATTGTCTAGCGGACAGAATATGATGAAATACATGACTTTATAAATGTTCGAACTGCAGCCCTTGCAGTATTTGACAGTAACCCAAACGGTGTACAAATTCTTGTTGAACCTTGTTTATTGTGCCTCGAGAAATATTGTTTACTGCTGTCCGAATTCTCTCTTTTCTTCTTGAATATTTGCTGGTTTCGTTTGATACACAACATTCTTCAGATGGCCCCACATAAAATAATCCAAAGGATTGAAATCTGGTGACCTCGCTGGCCATTCAAGTTCACGTCTACCAATCCACCTGTTCGGAAAAATTTCATCTAGGTACCTTCTAACATCTACAGCATAATGTGGAGATGCACCATCCTGTTGAAACCATAAACTTTCATCAAAACCTCCAAGATTACGTCTGCTGGGAAACAAATTACGTAAAGTAGGTACGAGATACCCCCTTAAAAACTCAAGGTACGTTGCCCCGTTTAAATTACCTTCGATAAAGTAGGGTCCGATGAATCGATTTCTTACAATTCCAGCCAATACGTTTACCTTTTGCGGATATTGTGTATGATGCTCACGCATCCAGTGGGGGTTTTCTTTTGCCCAGTATCTACAATTTTGACGGTTAACCTCGCCATTTAACGTGAAAGTGGCCTCATCAGAAAAAATAATGTTTTGTATCAAGAGAGGGTCTTGGTGACATTTATGTAACAAACTACAGGGTGTTACATTTAAACCAATTGCCGCTAGACAATAAGTATTTTTGATAATATTGTTAATTTAACTAATAAAGAATGTTACGCGTTACTTTATGAGCACACACAAAACTATTGTATTTTTGTCCACCCTGTACCAATTGGAATCAACATGTGATACATTTTTGGAATCAGCTCAGATAGAGTAATCCGAAAATTTAGACAAAATGGGGGTGTTCCGTTTAAAAAAAATTGACGTCATTACTCGAAAGTAATTCACCCTGTATATTAGATTATTATTTTAAAATACACTAGATTAAAATCAAAAATCGACATGTTTCATGATTATTTCTTAAAATGGTCTGTTTAGCTAAAAATGAATTTGTTCCATACTTTACGGACACAGTGTATATTACATATGACACATCTTAAGGTGCTTATACATACAACGAACAAAGACGAACGAACTGTTAAGCTCCTTTAGGAGAGAGAAACAAAAATAAAGATAATAATAATGCCGCACTTGCTATATTCAACTCCTATAATATGATGCCATCATAAATAATCGTTAGGTACCTCAAATTCCAGCAAAATCTGTGAAAATGGGAATATGCATTCTTCGCTATAGGTGGACAGAAGGAACATTTTTAGTGTGGATTTGTGCAGACACATTTAACAATTAACAATTAGCATTTAACATTTATCAATTATAAGTTGAACTACTCATTTCACTATGACTCCATTTATGCACACAATTAACAATTATCATTTATCATTTAACAATTGCGAAGTTGGCCAACTTTTAACTTCTTAAATTAATTGTACCGAATTTTCATCTAGTGCGCAGCTAGTACGCAGATCCTGAAGTTAACCTCACTTTTTTCATAGAAAAGTGGTTGACAGGTTATATTGTGTGTTTGTTTGTTTTGTTTATTTTTAATTTTCAAGTTGTAAAAATGGATGATGATGATCGACATGATTCTTTTATGGACATGAAAATGTAGGGATAATGGTTATTGTAAATAACTAGAATCTCGGGCTCGTGCGCATGCTTACTATTTTCTCCTAATTTCTAATTGTGTCTGCAAAACGATGGCAGTTTTACTAATTGTTAATTGATAAATGTTAATTGTTAAATTCTAATTGATAATTGTTAAATGTGTCTGCATAAATCCACACTTAATCGAATGTCGAAAATATTCCCATGAATTGATTCGATAGAATTCGTTCGGATACATAAAAATGTATTCCATATTTCACGTAGGTACGCCTAGAATATTTAAGATCGCCCCCCGTACTAATGTTTTAAGGAAAATAAAATAAAAATCGAGAGTGAAGCTACCACGGTATGTCTTCGTTATAATTAAAGAAAAAACCGAATTAACTTTCTAGCTAAATATATGTATCAAAAAAGGGGATGGTCACAATTTGTTAGGCTTCTTGATCATTTTTATAGTCTTCCATAAAAGAACTATGTTCTGGAAATTATTTAATGAACGTTCAATAAAGGTCACTTTGTAATTAATTGTTTCCGAAATTGAATGGCTTGATAGAAGACATTCATCAAAAACGCTCCATAACTCATCAAACTAAAGTAATCTCCGATATATAAATCTGATGGATATTTTCACCGATTTTATTAACACGCTGAATATATTAAGTTATTACTTTATTTTTTTTTAAATCCGGTGTAGGTAATGAATGGACTGTCACATTCTCGTTTATTGGTGCTAGTTCATGGGCGTACCTGCAAAATATTTTTGAAAAAAGGAAATTAAAAAATATCACGATTTTTTGTTTCGTTTCAAATATCCGTTAAACTTTGTATGTTTGTATGTATATTGGGGTGACATTCACTGAGACCTAAAAGATCTACTGTGCCTCCTTACTTCTACTTAGTTCCTGAGGAAAGTCTCAGTCTCCATGAGGAATTTTAGGATATCTGCAGGCTTCAGCTTAGGTAAACATTCCTCTTCTATCCAATAATCTCCTAGGTTAGGTTAGGTTAGGTATATGTGGATGGAGGTTTCTTCTTTATTGCCACAGAATCTACATTCTTCTTCCTCCACTATTTTGAGCTTTTTCAGGTGCTCGTTCAGGCGGCAATATCCCGTTATGATCCTTATTAAAACTCTTAGTACAGTTTTACTTTGACTTAGGCATTCATTTGATCTCAACGGGTTGTAGTCACCTATCAGAATCTTTGATTGTCTAAGCCCTGTTTCCAATGGTCAGATCTTCTCTTTTCCGAGGTTCCGCAAAAGGGTCTTCCATCTTTGCTAGTCTGCTATTTCATTTCCTTCTATTCCATTGTGGAATCCACACTAAGGTTACCATATTGGTCTCGCCTAGTTAATTAAGTAGGCATTCCCACACCGTTTTGGAACTGATTACACAAGATCTCGGTGCTTTAATGGCTGCCTGACTATCCGACATTATGATAATCTTTTGCCTTCTATTGGTATCCTTTGTCAATATTGAACTGGGCACACTTTCTTATGGCGTGAATTTCCGTTTAAAAGATACTTGAAGTTTTTCCCAAGCTTTCAGAGTGTTTGGTTCCTGGCCCGTACACTCCTACCCCAGTTCCTTCTATTGCTTTTGAGCCGTTTGTGTACCATTGAATGGCATTCTTCCCAAGTCTGGTAATGGTATTTGGATCCCATTCCTTCTTGTTACTTAATTCCGTAACGACTTTCTTTGAAAAGTTATACTTTTTCATCATACCATCTTGTGGTATGTCTCAGATTTTTTGATTTCTAAGAAATGATGATCCGTTATACTTTAAATAAAGTTTTAAACTCCATAGAAGATGCAGATAGACCAAAAAATATAAGTGGAAGCAAACTATAGATTACAATGAAAGAACTGAATTTTGGATATTAAACGCGGAAGAAATTCTGTATTAATTAAGAGTGACAATTTAATTCATGTATAAAAAATCGCATATGCCACAGTGCAATTGTCACTTTGAAATTGGCAAAAGTTAGCTTTAACTTTTACAGCGACAAATACACTAGTGGTTTTTTCACTTATTCATTTGTTCATCAATTATCGCGGTGTTGGTTGCCAGAATAAATCGTTTGGCATGTTTGTCAACAACTTATTGGATTTTCAAGAACTAACAATGAGTCGATTCGGTGTGTACGAACGCCGAAATTAGTCAAATTGTTAATACCTGTGTGCCTACGAATACAGTTGCGACGCAATCATCAATCTGGCGACAGTTTTCTACGTTTTGCGATGCAAAAAGATACACATTTGAGCCAGATACTTCCATCGAGAAATTGAATGTAATATTGCAAGATTGGGCATTTAATATGCGAAAAAGTAACGGAGAAGACTATACAAAGAAGTGGTAGTTAAAACAATTTGGAACACCACCGCTAAAATGCTACAAAGTAAATATTATAACGAATTTAATATTGTATTCAACCCTTTCACCGATGTTCAGTTTAATTCATCACGAGCTGCACGTAATGCTAAACGTAAAATCCTACAAGCACAACCCGAAAAGACAAAATGTAGTGCATCAGCTCTTAATAAATCTGAAGTATTTGCAATGACCAGATTATATAACGAAAATGAACCGGAAAGACTTTAAAATAAATTATCACATTTTGGCGTTTGAACTAGCTTGGCGCGGAGGAGAAGCAGCTTACTGCAAAACCACATATTTCGTATCTAAAATTGAAAATAATGGAATGGAATGGAATTAATGGAATTTCCAAATGGACTAAACGCTCAGCACAACGCATTGGTTTAGATGTCAAACGTGTCAAAATTACAAATCACTCAAATCGAGCGGCAGCAGTTAGCGAATTAAGTAAAAGGGGAATTGAAGAACAAGCTCTAATAAAAATAACAGGACACAGCAATTCATCATCAATAAAACCATACTTACAAGTTGACAAAGAGTATCATTCAAGCATTATTCAAGCAATTCGTTTTGAAAATGAAAAAACTTCAACATCTACTACATAAACGATTAGCTGTGGCACCCGCAGCGATATCACTGTTCCTAGTATGAATTTCAATAACTGCGTTTTTAATAATTGTACATTAAAATAAAAATGTGTTTATTTTTAATGTTTCATAAATAAAGTTTGCATTGATACGTTTCCAAATTTCTCATTCATTAAATTGTCCTGCCGAATTACACTCGAGGTTTGTATTGATATTATTGGGTAAATTTGGGTTGTTCAAATTCTAAACTGCTTCCTAGCAATTTGACGAGAATAACTGTCAACAATTAAAAACACGACACCGAGGGTGAAGACAGTTATTCTCGTCAAATAGCTAGGAAACAGTTTCTCCTTAAACAACCCAAATTTACCCGATAAAAATCAAACCACTTGTGCAATTATAAGTGATAAAATTGTGTCTTGTGGAAGAGATTGGAAGTGTTCAGCCGGGCTGAACGATTGAAACAGCACAAAATATGTTGAGCAAACTCCAATGTTCTTCAAGAGGGGAAAGGGAAAATAAAAAGTTTATTCGCCCTTCCTCTTCATGGAAATCAAAGTTAATGGATATTTTTTCCCTTCCTATTTATGTAAATGTTCAATAAGTTATCACAATAGGTTTTTTTGTCGGAATAAAATACAAAATTTATAATTATTTCCACGTTGAGGACGGATTATACAGCAAATCGAATAAAATAAGGAACTAATTAAAATAAGAGAAATAAGGACAAAAAACATTGGTTTATACAGATGACTAAAATAAAATAAGAGTAAGCCAATCAAATTGCAGCTTTTTTGACAATGACTTTGCTTGTGTTTTGTGCAAGTTTAGTGAGTTCACTTTTTGTTTCGCCGTATCTACTTATCTACACTGTTACATAACCTCAATAAAATTATATGTTTATTTATTTGAATTCTGTTTCCAATTTTAAGTCTTCCAAAATTATATCTATACTTAAATTAAAATATTTTAAATAACGGAACTAAAAATGTGCCCAGCTCTAGTTTATGCTTTTTATGTTATTTAAATATACAAACTTGTAAAAGTCCACTTAGAAAAGTGGTACTTTTAATGACAATCAGTAATATCTTATTATCTTAATATCAATCTGAAGATCTTATATGTTCAAATAAATTAAATTAAACTTTTCATTAAACCTACACACACCGCTACCCCGATTTTTTTTCAAATCTATTACCAACAATAAAATTAATTGCATTACAAACGTATTTCTGAATTAAAATTTAAATTTGTGGTTTACTTACGACGATGACGTCATTTTTAGTTATTTTCCGGCTTATCGGAATACCTAAATATAAATTTACCAATCGTAACTATATACAATTTATAGTTAATGGATAGGGCAATTTACAGTCTACGGGTTGGCAAAACTTCAAGACGTTGTCAGATCAATTGGTAAAATTCTTTAGTTTAGTTTGACACTTATAGACATTCGATCATCGTCTTATGCCCGATTGCACCAGTTTAGCTTAAATGTGAGACTTAACAAATTGCAGCTTATTGCTAATTCAAATATTTCATTGCATTATGTTTGGTTTGGTAAAGACACGCTTACGAACAATACCGTATGTCTTAACTTGAATACAATAGGAAAGTTTATTTTTTATCAATTAGGCTGTCATATTTTAAGTTGGCAGCACTAGTATACCATACAAAACGTATGTAGTATACAAATACTTCAAAAGTGTCTAAACTACCACACATATAACCTTTTTAATATTTCTTCAATCCAAATAATCCAATTTCTATCATGTAAAGTGAAAAGAGAATTTGATCGGCATATTTAAATTCACAAGAAAACATGCCTGAGTTTGGGTTAAAAATATAAATATATATTAATTTAATGCAAAAAGCCGCACGAGGTAAAGTGGAAAGAAACAGAAGTAGTGTGGAAAATAATTTAACATTCAAATCCCTTCCGCAAACTACTTAAAGTTCGTTTCAATGGAGTTGATAGCACAGGGCCCACTTTTCCCGCCTAAAACTATAAGCAGTGACTATAAAAATAATTATTTTTATAGTCACTGCTACAAGAGACGTAAGTTATAATATTTACATTCATTATTATTAATATTAAGGACTGCCAGATTGACATTTCTAGTTTTCTTATTGTAAAGAAAAAAACTATAGTTTGACAAAGTCACAAAAATTTGTTTTCTAACGTCATCTTCTTTTTATCGTAAATAAACTTTACTCACCATATCTTTAATTAAACGTAATAAATATAACAAGTAAGTACCGATGACGAAATAAAATATCACAGCACGCTTTCAAGCTCTTCGGTGTTAGTCACTACGTAGAAATACAATAATTGATTTCACAAGATTTTAGTTTGTGTCGTTGACTAGTCAGTACAGTAGTCAGTCTACTCTAAAAAGGTAATACGTACACTGAGAGAGGTTGGGGGACATTCGCTTTATTTAAAATTAACCAATCCCTAAACTAGAATGAACATGTTCGAACCTGAAAATCACACTACGATTGTCGTTGGGTTAATAATTAATAAACGAGAAAGGTAAAAATGTATGCAGCATAGAAACAAGTTTTCTGAATAATTATTTAAAATAATACTATTTAAAATAGATTGAATAGACTGAAACAATTTGGTCTATGTTGTAAATTTTTATTCTATGCTACAGAGGAAGTAGAAACCACCCTGAACACAAAGAAAGGGCCAAAGTTTACTTCAATCAGAGGTGGAATTATAAAAATCCTTTCCAAGAAAATAATAGTTATTCTTACCATCATGTTACAATGTATGAGTAATAATTTTTAAACCTGTACTTTCTAGCTGCAAAGTAATATAATGAGGTTGGCACAAAACAGGCAAACAAATTATGCAAACTCAGAATAAAATTTAAAAACGCCATAAAAGTGTGAAAGACGTGCTATAAATATAAACTAAAAATTTTACTTTTGCAATGGGGTGGTGTATACTCAGGTGTAAAGAATGTTTCACAACGTTTCGTTGACTCGGCATCTGGCCTTAAGGATTTAGAAATAAAAGTAGTCGGTAAAATTTAGATACTAAAACATAAATTAAATTTATTTTGTAAGGAGAAAATCAATAAACTTCTCAAAAAAAATTTAACTTTTATTTATTGATTGGAATTGAATAAATTAAACTGTTAAAACATACAGGCTGGTCCACCGTATACGGCGGGAAACTTGAAATTTTTGGCGGAAAACCTAAAATTTCAGCGGAAATCTTGAAATTCTTAACGGGAAACCTGAAATTTTTGCGGGAAACCTAAAACTTTATGAATTTTTAGCAGGAAACCTTAAAACTTGACGGGAAACTTGAAATTTTTGGCGGAAAGCCTGAAATTTGGGCGGAAAACCTAAAATTTCAGCGGAAATCTTGAAATTCTTAACGGGAAACCTGAAATTTAGACGGGAAAATTGGAATTTTTGGCGAGAAAACTAAAACTTTATTAATTAATATTAATAACAAAAAAACCTACTACTTTTTTGACATAAACAACTTTTTTATAATTTTAGATTCATACCAACGTAACTTATTATTAAAGGTAGAATTGTGCGGTCTTGGCGGTTGTATTTGTAATTTAATAGTTTATGAAAAACTGAAAATATATATACATGGTGTACTATTTAAAAAAAATATGTTAATAAGTTATTTTGGAGCAACGGTGCACCCTGTATACTTCTAATCGACTTATCCAGATGGTCTGGATTGTTTGAAAAAGCTTTTATACAACATTTTTTTTTTGTAAACCTAACGGAAATCGAAATATATACCTATATATAAGTTACGTTACTTTATATACACACTGTATAATTTAATAGACCCTTGGTTTCATTCAGAAATATTTTTCGGTTTTTTTTCGTTTTTTCTTTTACAAAAGTAGCAGATCCTACGATTGTAGTAGGATTGGCAGCGCTGTTATTCTATACTGGTGTATTTGCCACCTGAATGTGAATTCCATTATAATAGTTATTAGATAAAAATGAACGTGTGCTTTTAATATTAATTTTATTTAGACAAAAGAAATTTTATTTAGAAAGAAAAGATATTGAAATAATATGATATACATTGAGGAAGTTGAAATAAAATTTTCAAAATTCGCATAACTTCGAAAGTATTTATTAATTCATTTAAAATTCAAATTAACCATGAATGGTATGACGTGTATAAGTAGTTATATATTAAAAAATCTCTGCCACCTGGCAGATTTTTCCATAATCCTTTCAATATACATAATACGTATTAATTACACATAAATATATTATTTATAATGAATAACTAGTTATTTGATATTTTCTTTAAGGGTACAATAGTAAATTTATCTTTTAATTGTACTATACACTGTGTCTCAATTAAAAAATAGTAAGAATAAATTTAAAATATTATAAATCTTTTGAATAATTAATTAGGGAGTCCCAGTATTCAAAAAAAAAACTATATTAATAATCTAAAATAATCTATTTATTCAAGAAATAAAATAACAGCGTGGGAAAGGTAGTAAGAAAGCGACATTTTGAAAAATAACGAACAATTCAAGTAAATGTGCTATCGCTGGAAACATCAGAACATATTTTCATGTAGTCATTTATTACTGACATCCGCAGTGAATGGGTTGGTCTAAAATATAATTTAAAACCTTGGCAATTTGTAGAGAATTTTAATCGTATTACATACAGCATACGTTTGTAAAATCACGTCTTTATTTCTGAGAAGTTGAGAGAGGCATAAACTGATAGTCGATCTTTGTGCTAACAATATAAATCTCGTCTGTTGCTTGCTTAAGGGGCAGAAATGTACGCGACCCCAAGCACGTAACACGTTTTGATGGTTAACAATAAAAAAAAATTTCCCTAATTGAATTAAAATCGGTAATTTTTATATTTTGAAACGATGGAGGTATTACGAAATTAATAATGTTTAATTCATTTCAATTTTGACAAAAGATTTGGGAAATACGGAGTATTGAAAAGCGAATTGAGACTGTGAAAGAGTATTTAAGAATAAAAGACGGTTGAAAAGATAATTGTACGAAAGAGTATCATGCAACATTATTTTCATAATTTTGTAGGTATTTTATTTTCCAGATCAATCTGTATAAATAAGAAGAAATTCCCGGAAAATTCTGTTAAATTGTAAAAAGCAGTAAGAAAATTTGCAGTATGTGAAAACTTAATGAAATTTACAATTTAAAGCTATAGGAATTTGTCAAAATATACAGGTCAAACAGGAACTTTAACAAAATTTATTATTTAAACTGGAAATCTACCAAATTTTACAGTACAAATTTGAAATTTAATAAAGTTTATCGCTTTAATTAGGAGTTTCACAAAAATTTACAGGGAGGTTTAACAAAATTTCTGTTAAAACTGAGAGTTTGAGAAAATTGACAGTGAAAATTGGAAATTTAATAAAATTTACTGTTAAAACTGGGAATTTAACAAAATTGACAGTGCAGATTGAAGATATAATAAAATTTATAATTTAAATTTGGAATTTCATAAAATAAAGATTACAATTTAAAAGGGATGTTTAACAACATTTCTGTTCAAACTGAGAATTTAAGAAAATTGGAAATTTAATAAAATTTACTGTTAAAACTGGAAATTTAACAAAATTGACAGTGCATATTGGAAATTTAATAAAATTTATAATCTGAATTTGAAAAATCATAAAGTTTACAATTTAAACGGAATGTTTAACAAAATTTCTATTCAAACTGGGATTTTAAGAAAAATGGAAATGTAATAAAATTTACTGTTTAAACTGGGAATTTTACAAAATTGCCAAATTGGAAATTTAATAAATTTTATAGTTCAAACTGAAAGTTTAAGACAATTCAAACAGGAAGTATAACAAAATTCACTGTTAAAACTGTGAATTTAAGAAAATTGATAGTGCAAATTGGAAATTGAAACTGGGAAATTGAAAAAAATTACAGATCCAACTGAAAATTAAACAAAATTCGTGGCCTAAACTTAAAATTTACTGTGTACTACTTTCAGTTAAACAAAATTTACACTTAAAAATTTACAGTTCAAACTTAAGCAGAGCTTACAGTTTAAACTGGGAATTTACAAAAATTTATTCTAGAAATTTAACAAATTTAATATTTAAACTGGAAGTTTAATTAAATTTACTGTTTGATCTCAACGCTACAATTTAAACTGGAAATTTGGAAAATTTATAGTTCAAACTAGAAATTTAACAAAATTCAATGTTTAAACTTGGTATATAAACTAATTTACAGTTCAAACTGCAAATTGAAAAAAAAATACAGTATGAATAACAGTTTGTAATTTATTATTTTTTTGAGGTACTGGTACACTGGAAAGTTTAAATAACAACCCAAAGACATAGAAAAATTACCAAAAATGCTATTATTGCATTTAGCATGTGAAAAGGTTCGAATATTGGAAATTGATGATATCAAAGAGGAAGGCAAACATTCAGTGTCGAAATAAAAATTTAAAAATCACAGATATTAATTTTACATAGCTGAAATTGCTTTTTTGTTTTTTGATAGCTAAACGCAATTTCACAACATTTTTAATAAAAAAAGGATATTTAGAATTTCTTACAGATACCCTTAAATAATATTTGACCTTTTCGTCACAAAATTGATATCAGTTTCTCATAATGGTTTCATCACTTGCGGATTTATACCTCGGATCAGGCGTTTTTAATCAATAAATTTAGGATTTTGCAATACATTTTACAAAACTCTATTCCTCTCGTTTGATTCCGCGTCTTTTAAAACTAATATGAAATATTAAAATTTTCAAATAATAAATAAAAAATAATTATTATTTGTACCGACTACGATTTCACCAACACTTTTCATTTTCTGATGCAATCGATTACAAAGTTATCTTCTTCATAGACCGGAAGTGGAAAAGAAGAAGAACACGTTTCGCAAAACAAGAATTAACTTCTACTCAATTATTGTCACATATTTATAATGAAAAGTGACAGTGAAACTTGTATACGTCATAAGAATTTCCCACTGGAAATCAAAACACGACGGTAGGTTTCAAAAATTTTTTCAGAACACTAAAGCACTTTATATTTTTATTATTAGATAAATTATAAGTATATTTTAAAAAATTTAATATTTTCATAAAAGACTTACCTTAGAATCAAATTTAAATTATTTCTATTAAGCTTGTACTGAATGAAACGCTATTGCGTCACTAAATAAATACTATAATATTAAAATACCTATACACCTGTCTAAATATACTACTTTGCGCTACACACTCACTAACCGCTGTTATCTTAGGTTGGATCCCATTGACTAACCATGTATTTATACATAACCTCCCAAGACATACCTCCTATTTTAACCAATCACATCATTCCTAAGCTCTGTGTAGAATTACATTCATAATTCTCATTCTATTCTCTTCGATTTTGGCTTTATTTGCAGGGCCGTTTCTAGGTCATGCACTAGGGACTACATCTTAGATCGTATATAAGAAAATTTTCTGTCCAATTTGATTTTTCGGGTTTATTCAATTTTCAAATTTATTAATCCATTTTAGCATTTAAATTTTTTGTCTCCATACCGTCAAAATATTTTTTTTTATTTTCTAATCAAATTCAATATAACTACTATTCTATTAGTCGAGGCAATGAACTAGTAAAAAGGCCAAAAGTTGGAAAACTAGTTGTAGTGGACGGATCGGAATGCGGTTTTCGGCATTCTCTTCCAAAAAATATTTGTAAGAAATGTGACTGGTTAGATTTTGCAGCAAACGAAAAATTGCATTCAAAAAATGCATTATTTGGGAGGCCGTTTGGAAGATTTCAAAACTTGGTAAATAAGTGTCAGAACTGTCCCAGATCGGGTACTCTGGGGTTTTGGAGGTCGCTGATCACGAATATGATGTTTAAATTGACCCCCCGAACACCTGGAGCTCAGGAACGCGCCGAAGAACGTCGTCTCCGTGGGAATCTCCCACAAATCACGCGAGAAAGAAGAGAAACTCAACGCCCAGTGGTTTTTTGAGTCGCTGAATCCAAATCTGGCATCGGCGAACACCCCACGGGCACCTGGTGCGCCGGACCCTGGGCGCGGACGTCATCTCCGAGAATTTTGCTGAGAGGAGTGCCAAAAACCACTCGAAAATCATAATAGGGGCGTTTTGTGAGGCGTTGAATCCGAATTTCACGTCGAAAACGACCCCCCGAACACCTAGTGCACCAGAACCTGACCCTAAAAGTCATCTCCGGGGCGTTTCCTGACACAATCAAAAAAGGCGAACTGACCCGGACCCCTGGTGCACCGGAACCTCACGCTGAACATCTTCTCCGAGGGGTTTCCATGCACGATCGAAAAAGAAAAACCGAAAATCGTTAGGGGGGTTTTTTGGGTCGCTGAATCCAAATATGACATCGCCGAGCACCCCACGCCTACCTGGTGCGCCGGAACCTAGACGCGGACGTCATTTCCGAGAATTAGCCCACTCAATCAATATGGAAAAACATTTGAAAATCACGAGTCAGAAATTATTTCAATTGCTCATGCCATAATGAGCGCGACGTTGCCCCGCAAAATATTGTCTCCACTCCAGGTCGCTGTCGGGGTGACTTTACATCGGAAGTTTGGTTCACGAGAATTAGTGGAGATGTGCCTCGCCATGGGATTCAGTTGCTCTTATGCCGAAGTTCGTAATTACGAGATATGCAGGGACAAATTAATGTAAAAGACAATTCTTTCGTTCAATTTGTTCACGATAACGCGGATTGGAACGTAGAGACTTTGGATGGAAAAGGGACATTTCATAGCTTAGGTGGCTGTGAAATTATCATACCTGCATCATATTTATTGCCCAAAAAGCCTCTGCCCCGCCTGACAATTGTAACTGAGCTGGAAATCACTGCAGAAAGTAAAATCACAATTATGAATTACCCACACCTCGCAATGGATGGCATGACATTTTTCAATTTCCAGCAGCCAAATCCACGCTTAAGTTTGAAACTTACAGACTCTTCAAAAATTAATTGCTTTTGGATGTTTCACAAGTATGCTAGACCCAGTTTCGAAAAGGGTTGGAATGGATACATAGAAGCCTTGACAGAAGATAAAAAAGAATACGAATTGTCAGTGATAAATTTTCTGCCTTTCATACATGCTTATCCAAGTGAATACAGTACACTATACACAGTGATAAATGAATCAGTCTCTGAAGCGCGGCGGTTGAAAATGTCGAGTTGTATCGACGACGTTCTTCGGCGCGTTCCTGAGCTCCAGGTGTTCGGGGGGTCAATTTGAACATCATATTCGTGATCAGCGACCTCCAAATCCCCCGAGTACCCGATCTGGGCCAGTTCTGACACTTATTTACCAAGTTTTGAAATCTTCCAAACGGCCTCCCAAATAGTGCATTTTTTTAATGCATTTTTGGCTGCAGCAATGCAATTTTTTGTTTGCTGCAAAATCTAACCAGTCACATTTTTTACAAATATTTTTTGGAAGAGAATGCCGAAAACCGCATTCCGATCCGTCCACTACAACTAGTTTTCCAACTTTTTTAGTTCATTGCCTCGACTATATATACCTACTCTTTGATAGTCAGGCAGCACTAAAATTTTAAACATGTCCTCAGATCAGATCTAGACTGGTCTGGGACTGTCTACAAAAACTAATAACCCTGGCTAACCATAATAGAGTTACTGTGGGTCCCGGGTCACAAGGGCATTGTAGGAAATGAAAAGGCAGACATCCTAGCAAAGCTAGGGTCTGAGACTGCATTCACTGGTCCTGAACCAGTATTTTGGATATCTTAAACTGCTGCACGTGGTTGTATATCTCGATGGACTCAAACTATACATCAGTCGTACTATAGACACGTGCCAAAACAAGAATACAGCATACTCCTGGTCAAAAAAAACCTCGGAGACGCTGACTAATGAAATACCAAACCTTAGTAGGGGCCAGATAATGATAGTGACGGGTTTACTCACCGGTCACTGTACCCTAAAGAAGGACAAGCATACAATCGGTGTATATAGGGAGGAACCTATATCTGTCGGTTGTGCATGGAAGAGGAGTAACCAGCCTCTCACATTATCTTCGATTGTGAAGCATTATCTCATTGGAGAGATATAATATACTCCTAGGACTAGAACATCCAAGGGAGGATTTCTCCAAGAAGGACCTAGTGAAAAGACTGATAAGGGCTACAATCAATCAATCAACCACTATTCACTTTTTAATTTGAAATAACTTCATAAGAAGCAATCGCGAGGAGCAGTGGCGTAGCGCAAAATTCGGACTCCTCTCGCATGATTTTAGTCGGGGGCCCCCTCCATAGATCTATGTTATTTATGTTAAGTTTTTCTGGAAGATAATAAAGAAAAATTGATGAAAATAATCTATATTCGATAACAAAACAAATACTTAAACAAAGATAATATAAAGAATAAATGTTCTGAATAAAAATAGAAATTTATCTGTGAAATAAATAAGAATATGAAACTTAAAAAATTATTTAACAAAAATTGGTTAGCCGTTTTCTATTTTTGTGTGCAAACATATCTATCAGCTTGTCGATGTCCAAATTTCTGGCCACTTCTAGTTCAATGCTGGGTAGTCTCAAATCTGATAGACATTGAATTCTTTAGATAATTCTTGGTTATCTTATGCTTGGAAAAAGATCTTTCCGCACTGGTAACAGTGACAGGAAGAGTTGTAAAACGTTTTAGTGCTATAAGCTATAATTAATAGTTGTGTTAAATCTATTACAACGGCTGTTGCACTCAATTCTTCCCTGATAACGGTTCTTAGAGAAATCAGTTGTTTGGCAAAGTCAGTCGATAGATCTGCAGTATAAAATGATGATAAAGCTCTCTCCATCAAATCATTATCACTCAAATGAAGCAAGTTGAGACTAATCATCGATTATGGAAAATAAATTTTAGATTATTAATTTTATAAACTGACCCTTGTGTCAATGTACAAATTTTGCTAGCGCGGTCATCTATTGAACTGTAGTTGAAATAATACTTTTATTTTTATCGTTTTCTATTTACCCGATTGAGTCACGTTTTCTTTTTTAAAAGTAAAAATAGAAGGGTAAAGTCATACTAGCGTTTAGAATCTTGTTGTCCCATTTCTTAAAATATCGCTACCAATGTGCCATATTCCACGTCGAAAACTGTAATCTTTACTTAGTTTTCCTTGTGTATAGACAACAATCAGCACAATACTTTTTTTGGGAGCCGTTCAAGTACTGGGAGCACTGCAGCCTGTTGGCTTATTGTACTCTACTCCCACCTTCCACCCACCCAGCCATTCCCGTACCCTCGAGTAGATGATATAGGTCAACTGGATGCATGCCATATGCTTCAGGCGGCACGTAGGCCTCTCCGAAGATTGTCTGTCTCCTTGAGTCCCAATATAATTTACGATTATTTCCAGAAACCTTGCGATATGCTCCACCGACACAGATCATCAACTTGGACGAAACTAGTCTAACTAATGACCCAGGAAAAAATCAAAATAACGAAGAGAGGCTTCAAGTACTGATATCGTGATTTTTTAAACAGGTTGTAAAATGATATAGTGATTTTTGAATATCCGTTTATTTTAAAACATGACGTGATCACGACATTTGAAATTCCGTTTTGACAGAGCACGAATTCGATTTCGTTGCCGAATTTTCGTCAAATGAGAACGTTGAAGGTCAAGGAGATTAAATTATGTTCAATTTCGATTCATTCATTCAATTCATTGTCGTTCTGATCGCGTCACGCTTTTGATTTGCTAATAAGAACTGGACTGACTGTGATTTATTTGTATCAATGAAAAAGTATCTCGAGACCACTGTCTGTCGTGTTTACCACCACATTAAATGGTGATATACTACCATGCTATGTGATATACAAAATTAAAAAATGTATATACGACTTGGATGGAAGGTGGATAAAAAAAAACTCGATATAATAATTGCGTTCGGTGTTTACATCGTAGAGGCGACGGATTTTTGGTCACGTCATGACAGATTTGTCGAAGCAGATTGCAATTAACGAAATAATACTAGAAGAAATAGGTAAAGCGGAAAAAAAGATCTGACCATTGGAAAGATCTAGTAAGGCTTAGATAATCAAAGATACTTCTTTTGAGAACAAATGAATGTCTAGGCAAGAGTAAAACTGCAATTTCGACGGAAAGTGTCGCTTGAAGGGGTACCTGAAAAAGCTCAAAATAGTTGAGCTAGAAGAATTTAAACTCTGTGGTTTGGAAGAAGAGACCTCCGTCCACTTTCTTGCAGGCTGCATAGCAATTCAGAATCCTATGGCACAACACTGGATAGAAGAGGGACACTTACCTAAACTGAAGCATACAGACATCCTGAAATTCCTCCGGGAAATATGTCTAAAGGAGCTACTGGTCTCTGAGACTTCCCAATTGCTAGCGATCTAAAAATCCTTGACCAGCTTCCCTTTGAAAAATGTTTAATGGTCTAGTCTATAGTTAAATATTGAACCTAGTTCATATTCACTGAGTGAGTGAACATCATCATCCCATCTTGGGAACAGGTGATGCACCCAGGTAACTCTGGAGAAATCATCTGGTTCACTGATGGTTCCAAAACAAACCATGGTACTGGGGTTGGTATAAAAGGACCTAGAAAGTGAATGATCTTTAGCCTTGGCCGATATACGACTGTGTTTTAAGCAGAGACGATTGCTGCTACAGCCTGTATTGATGAATACATCAGAAGAGTATACACCGGACAAAAGATAAAAATATTCACTGACAGCCAGGCCTTAAAGCTATCAGTAACCAAACAACTAGGCCTAGACTGGTAAAAAACTGTAAAGAATCCCTCAACAGGCTGGCAAGAGACAAAAAAGTGTCTCTAATATGGTTGCCGGCACATGAGGGGATTGCAGGTAATGAAATGGCTGACCAGTTAGCTAAAGAAGGCTCTAAAGGAGACTTCATAGGTCCGGAACCGTTTTGTGGAATCACAAAAGATTGCATAAGAGGGGAAATCGGGAACTGGCTAGATAGGGAACACCAACTCAAATAGAGGTCGACACAAGGGCACATCCATACAAAGAGTTTACTGAACAACTCTCAACCAATCTATTGAAACTGAGTAAGAAACATTTGAAGACAGTAACCGACCTTGTGACTGGACTCTACACCACACTACAAAAGCGAACCTATGTGCAGGAAATGTGAACTCTATTATGAAACACCTACTATCATACTCTGCTTCTGCGAGACCTTACATGGACAGACGGAAGCACTTTGGGGAGGAAATAATACAACCATTTTAACTACTGAAAATCGCTCAAATCAAACTAGTGGCCTACATAGAAGACACAAAGCTTCTGGAATGGAAGTAGATAACATGGGAAATGGTATAAAGATTCAGTTCAAGTGCCTGGGCTGTTGAGCACAACCCAATCGAATGAATGAACCTGGTTCAGTTAATCAGTGAATTAAACAGTCTTCGAACAACCAGCCCTTATCTTTTTACTACCAACCCTACCACAGACAACTTGGACATATCGCGAACTTCCAATTAATGCCTTATCCCTTAAAATATGTGTCCATTTACAGTGAAGCCGAAAGTGTTACATTTATCCCAGAAAGTGAAACCATAATACAAATATCCATAATAATCAATAAAAAATATTTAAAAAAAATAATATTTCATAAACTTTCAAGATTACAAATCCCACAACCAGATTGTGGTCACTTGAAATCAGTTAGGTCCCATCGAAAAATTAAGGATATGCATACAATCGATGATTATATTAATAATAATATAAGGCCGATTTGAATATGAATACATCCCAGTCCCTTAACTATAACAACCTTAATCAGACATCAAGATTTATCACATGTACCTAATTGAGTTATTGTAGCGAAGAAGAACGATGTTCTTGATTAAAACTGGAAAATGCTAGAAATGCATTGTTTTATCTCAAATCAGTTGCACACAGGGAATTCTGACAAAAATAAATCTTTCGTTAAACGTTAAACTGTTTTTGTGAAAATTTGTTCGTATAAATAAAAATAAAATAAGTTGTCGTTTTATAACTCGTGTAGTTTTTTTTTTAATTTTGTCTATGGATTTTGAAAGCTGATAAAAATAAAATATTCCTTAGAAAACATGACACATGTGAGTTGATCTCATCATGTTATTTCAAGAACATAAACTTCATGTAGGCTTTCCATACCTACATTAGAGAGCAAAAAATTGAGGTCACTTACCAAGTAATTTTATGAGCAATAATAATAAACGCATGAATGTAAAGGCCGCTTTACATGGTGCAATACAATACAAGACGCAAGATTTCTTGATCGACGCTGAAACCCAACTGAGCAATTTTTGCAATTGCAATTTTATCGGTTTGGCGCCATGTCTAGTGCATTCAAAGTGCAATTCTAGGAAGAAATCTACATAAAGTAAAAGTCACGAATGTTTATCGTTACGTCATACTTCCCTGAATGTATCAAAGACACTCTAATTTTATGTGGATATCACTGACTGCGTGTGTCCAATTAATACAAATGGAACGGTACATATGTCTTTTGTGCCTGAATTAAGCTACGCCTCTACGCCTCTACGTCTTTATCGGTTTGTCAATCTGTCTTGTGTTGTGACAACGATTGTACTTTCTGTCACCATTGAAGTTCGTCGTTATTGTCATTACTTTAAACAGGTGAAATTCATTTACATTTATTGTGATATTTTTCGAAAAAATGCCTGATAAACGTTTGGACGAAAGTAAACGTGAGTGTATCAGAACTAATATTTCCAAAAGCAATTGGCTAATGGTGGACTCAAAAGCAATTGGCTAATGGCGGACCACTTCTGCCGTTAAATGCCATTCAAGAGGTAAGTTTTGTGACAATTTATTTGTAGAATTTCAAATTGTAGTCTAACTATGATATTTTAAATTTGGTTTTTACTTATTTCCTCTTATAATTAGATCACCAGAAATACATGCCGAACCCTCTAACAATGATGCGTCGCTGGTGAAAACTGTCTTATTGATTTGATTCGGATGTTTATGAGTTATGACGTAACAAGAAACATTCGTGACTTTTACTATAGTTTATTTTCTGTTACCAGCCCACTAACTGGTTCCAATCAAATGATTCCTATCAGCTAATTGCTGTTTGTGGTGACAGACGCTTCGTAAATTAATTTTAATTGACTTTAAAAGTTGAATTTTCAATATAATTTTGAACTGTCTTAAACATTCTATTTAAATGTTAATTGTATATTTTGCAAACTTGTATTGAATAGATGAAGCTTTTACTTGATGAAAATCCATACTAAATGATGAAATAAAACAATTTAATTTGTTCAAATCTTCATTATATTAGAACTACGTTCAATATATATTCGTGACGCGTTTTGCTAACACAGTACAGTAGCTTTCTCGTTCGTAGCAATCAAAGAAGACAAACGTATTAAAAAATGTATCTCTAGGTTCCAGTTGCCGATCACAAAATATAAATTACCGACAAAAGAAAAATGTTTAAATAAGTCAGCGATCAAACTAACTGCAGAGGATTGGGAACATTACCAGAAACAGTATTGGGAACAAAGATATATGAACATTCTTAATGATACTGAATTTAAAAGAACTCTCTCTGAGCAAAATAAAGCATGTATCAACAGCAACGATTCGTGAACGGTTCCGAGAAGAAATTCTAAAAGTACAATATATAGCCGTCAGATGAGATGATTCCCAAGTATACCTTCGGGAAAAACTTAAAAACTAGGGCAGATAAATTCCAAAATTGTTTCGGACTGCTTGGAAGACGCTGCAAAAGCTGGAAGATCATAATAGTTTGTCCTTAGCCTGGGTACCAAGCAATTCACATCATAAGGACAATGAAAAGGCAGACCCACTAGCCCTAGAAAGGGCACGATGTGCACCCATTGACACAGAACCTTATTGTGGCATAGCGAAAGCGCAGCAAAAAACAAATCCAGTACTTGGATAAAAAATCAGTCTCGAGAATGGTAGAACAAGGCACCAAAGAATGAGGCGGGCCAAAGAATTCATCAAAAAACCCTCGTCAAAATGCATGGAGTACCTACTGAGCCAGAATAGGAGACCAATTAGGATTGTAGACTTAGTTAACAAACATTAATAACACGGATTGGCAGACACAAAAATATGTAGGTTTTGCCAAGAAGATGAGGAAACCTCAGCACACATACTTTGCTACTGTGAAGGCCTGACTAGAGGCTGAGGTTTTCAACGATAGGGAAGGAAAAACCAAAACCTTCCCAATATAAGGAGGACCTGAGGTTTGTTGAAAAACTTAAAAACAATCATAATAAGCAGATAAATTCCAAACTTGTTTCGGACTGCTTGGAGACGCTGCAAGAGCTGAACGGTCATAATAGTTTGTCCTTAGCCTATCGCTAAAACCACACAATATTACGGCTTACCCCGTGTTATTACATATTTAACCCTATAGAACACAAGTGCCATTAGCTAAAATCCAGAGTTAGATCTGAAAACGTTTCATCCACATTAAACTCAAGTGTCACACAGTTAATTAGAAATGTGACAAGTATAATAGGTACACAACAGCTGGAAAAATTCGATTCAACATATTATTAAGGTTGAGAGTACCTACCTATCGAAGTGTCAATGTCACAGAAGCACCATTAGTGAAGACGATAGTGATACTGAACTAGATTTGGGTATAGTTGACGTAAAAGGTATAGTGCGAACTTAAAGTTGCCGGCTTTTTGTTTGACGCTATGACTAAGAGTATAACGTCATAGCCCAGTCAATATTATAATTATTTAAAATGCTTACTTAGTTGACGATAAATTCATTTAATATTGTTATCAATGAAATATTTTCTCGGTTTTTTTTACGTTATTTTGTAAAAGTGAATCATCAAAATAACAGGTAAAATTTTTAGCTCTTTAACTTTCCCCACTACTTAGATATTAAAGGTTGAAAATAGAGGTCCGTTAAAAAGCGGCAGAACCGACTGTGACGTCACATTGCATATTGGGGTCTGATATTCGGCAGTACACCGCTGCGTTTCACATAGGAAAGTTTGTTCCAGCTGCAATATCTTTTAATTTCAAAAGTGTTAGTGGTTTTTGCTATTAAAAATGTATTCAGTAGATACTGGGTTTATTAAAACAGATTCTGCAAATTTACCCGAAGCCGATATCTTTATGGTGATGGACTACTTTAATAAAAACTGTGACCGTGGCTTTGAACTATGCGTTGTAATTCTATTTTTTTGACAATCAAAAAAATCTCGGTACAACTCCAGCTTTCAGTTTCTTTTCCACTGTTCATTGTTTTAATGTATATATAATTTTCTATATCTTCCTCTACCTAATACAAATGATTTGTGTTAAACGCTATATAGATCTTATAAGTTATTTCAAAAATCTACAAATTTTGTTATTGAAAATAGCAGAAAGTAGACATTTTTTCTTCATTTGAATTTTTTTTAGCTCCAATGAAATTTTTTTAAAAATAAATTTAGGTTATTATTTATATAAAGGGATTATTGTTTTAGCTAATCACGAGCTTTCGCATAATAAGGATTTTGGTAGAATATCTTCATTTTACATACCTACCTAATTACGCGAGAGTAAGTCTTTTAAGATTATGTTCCGGAAATATTATCAATATTTTTATAATGTACTGTATGAAGACACCATAACTTACAATACTTTAAAATGATATTCACAGCAATACACATGCGATTTGTCAGATACAAAAACTTCACGACGCATTGCTGTCTGCCAAACTTTTCTTATTTTAATGTCAGAGGGCACATTAATAAACCATTTTTCCGCCTACCCCTATCCAAAGTATACATTTCCTGGCCTCATTGTAGGAAGCAAAGTCGTACTTTTCCTCGCTAGGGAGGAAAAGTAAAAGTGACGTCATGGTACGTCATCAATGAAATAACTTCTACGGCATTGAGGACCTATACTATATAATATTTAATAAATGAATGATTCAAGCGAATTTGAAGATATAAATAATACACCACCGGATATTTGGGAACAAGTTAATGTAAGATTACAATCTCTATTGCCCCAAAAGTCTAAAGAAAAATTCGAAAAACAGTATTTACATTTCAAGCAATGGGCCGAAAAAAAGCATATTCGAAAAATGAGTTGTTATTTGAGAGAGGCGGAAAAATCATATGTATAACATGAGAGTAAAATGCCTTTTCCTCCCTTGAATGATTACTGCCTTCTGCTACTCGTCGGGCAGTAAACTTCATACTCGGGAGGAAAAGTAGCATTTTGCTCCCTTGTTACACAAATAGCTATTTCTGGTGCATTCTTGGATGTGTTAGGACAGTCAGGAATCAAACAGTATTTATTTACCACTTTTTTCTCACTCATTATAAAATAAAATAACGAAACAGTACAGTCAACATTCCAGCGTTTTGTTTCTCACACAACACGATAGGTCTACTTACAATATACACAGTACACAGCTCTCGACTCGCGTTAGGTATAGCATATGCAGTTTGACGTCACAGGTAACCACGCCCCGTTTTCGTTCAATCCAATTTCTTTAATTAATTTGAGGGCTTAAACGTTCGCGGAAAAATATAAAATTTTGGGAATCCGTTTAAAATGAGTTTTAGTTTCGATTTTTAAATTAATATTTTTTTCTTGAACAAGCCCATTTCAACTAATAATCGTTAATAGTTATTTAATAAACTAGTTTGTGAATGAAGGCGATTAATAAACGAAACTGTTTAAAGCACGAACGAGCGATAGCGAGTGAGAGCCTTTAATAGTTTGACTGAACTATAACTATTTTTGAAGGATGGTTGCAGGTGTTCTCTTTAGTTGGTGGTCTGCCATCAAGAAAGTGTGTGTGTTTTTGTGTGGAAATTGTAAGTAAGTATACATATATTTATTAGCAATTATCTATTTGGACGAAGCTCGGTATGATACACACGATACGATACGATATAATATATATGTATAAAAAAAAATATATATATATTATGTTTTTTTCTCTAACTACTGCCAGCTTTTTTGTTTTATTTACAGACACAGTTTATGTACTACTCCTGCTCCTTTTCGATCTTATTTCAATTTAACATCAGTTATATTATTTGAAAAAAGTAGCTTCGATACCTTCCACTGTTCTGCAGATACCCTGTATAGAACAAAATATTTTTATAATGTGTCCATTATTTTAGATGTAATAAATCAAACTCTATACGTTGGACCACCCTGTATGTTTCCACAGTTTAATTTGTTCATTTCCCATTAATAAATAAAAGTTAAATTTGTTTTTGAAAAATTTATTGATTTTTTTTTACAAAATAAATTTTAGTATCCAAATTTTACGGACTACGGATCTGTTAGTGTTTACTGTACAATTAATAAATCGTTAAGGCCTGATGCCGAATCAACGAAATATTATGAAACGTTCTTTACGTGTTGTTAATATATTTTATGATCAAATAAAAGGAGTAGCCCTATAACCTACTACACGAATGAATTATAGCACTTTGAATATAAAAATGTGGTAGGTATTCCCTTTAATTAAATCATAATTTATTGTTTCCCCGTATTGATTTCGTTTGTAGATAATTAAATCGGATTCTAAGAAACTCAGCTTCAGATCCACCAGATGTAAATTAGCATTTCATAGAAGTTGTTTCAGTTCCACTGAAACAGCAATAGTTGTTGCGTAATTTCGAAATGTGAGAACAAGGTTTGAAACTCACGTTCTATGGACTAATATTTGCAAAAATTAATAGGTACTATGATACCACAAACGTAATTAGAGCTAAATGGATATTAATTATTATGGTGTAGTATCAGAGATTACATAATCTTTGGTAGTATGTGCAGTGGCGGATCTATGGGGATGGCTACAGGGGCTTTAGCCCCCCCAAGCCACCTCCCGTGTGACCCACTAAATAACAGCCGCCATAAATTAAAAACGTCTTAAGAGAAAACATGGTACTTATTTAATAATACCATGTTACTTTTCTCCCTATATCTACAAGAAAATAATGCCGGCAACACTGCTTGCAGAGAGTAACTCTTTGGCTTGATTATGAAGCGAACAATTTTGGATTTTTTTATTTCTAAATCACCAACGGCAAACAGCCTTGCCAGTGAAATTGGTGCGACCATTTCTGTGCCTCGAATATGTAAACGGCAAACTGAGAGAAGCAATATCGGATCATCAAGTACAGAAGAATATTAGAGAATCAACCTATTTATACCATTTATGGATCATATAATTGCTCAAATTGAATCCCGTTTTGATGGCATATGCAATGTTGTTGCACTCGAAGGCTTAATTCCAGTATATCTTCACAAATATGAAGATGCACAAATTCTTGAAGTATCTGCCTTATACGAAATAGATATCCCCGGATCAGTTATGGAATTAAGTTCTGAGCTTAAAATTTTGAGGCAGCAGTGGCAGAGTCATCAAGTAATTCCAAAAACTACTCAGGATGCTCTGAAAGAATGTCATCATTTATTTTTTCCAAATTTAAGAACGTTACTTCATATATTCATTGTATTACCCCATGGTATTACCGGTAACAATAACAGCTACCGCGGAGCGGAGTTTTTCCGTTTTAAGGAGGCTCAAAACTTACCTTCGAAGTACAATGGGCGAGGTAAGGCTGAATGGGTTAGCATTAGCGAATATAAACTCATCACGCGAGGTTGACATTAATGAAATAATTGCTACCTTTTGTAAAAAAAAGCTTCGTCGTTTGGAAATGCCAAATTGGAACTGGACCAATAAAATACATTCTATTTATCGATAAATTAATAATTATTAATTTATTGGTATATAATATGTATATATAGATATTATATTATATAATAAATACAAAAAATATTTTATTACCTATTATTGTTTTATTTATTGATTTTTTTAATCTGAAAATGTAAAATTTTTGAGTTTTTGATATTCCCTATATTGTCAATCAAGCCCCCCCCCCCATGAGAACATCCTAGATCCGCCACTGAGTATGTGCATTGCGCATCATATTTCGAATTAAAAATTCAACATTGTTTAGATATAGTGGACTGTATTCATCAAATCACTCGCTGGATTCTACTAGGTATTTAATTACTAAAAATGTGTGAACGAACATATTATGTAACATTTAACGAAAATAAAACAAACTGTGCCAACTAACAGTACGATAATCTCCGTCTTTTTGTTAAAATTTACAAAAAGGGTGCACTTTAGGCGTTGCCATATTTTACCATTTTCCGACATCTGACGACACAAATTTATAGTTGTGAATTAAAATGCACTGTTTAATATGTTGTTGGTGGGATAAAGAAACCTGTAAGCAGAAGTAGAACCGTTTGCAGTCAGATTTTTCATTATTGCAGGATTCCGACGCACTAGCGATAACTATAATAATGGATTTTTTTTGAAACTCTTGTCAATTTATGTAGGTATTCTTTCAGCAGCTTGACCCATTATTTTCTTGTTTCAGTTGCCTGTACATATTTTGTATCATTTTTTGCGTAGATCGCCACTAGAGCATACAAAATTTCTTTCTGTCTATTGTCTCAAATTCTTACTCTCCACTTTCAGCAATTTCAAAACCTTCGGTAAAAAATTTTAACAATAAAATATTCAAGTTTTATACATACAACTTATTATATTCACTGCGACATGGAAATAAATAAATAAACTTTGACATTGTTTATGTTAGCATAGAATACTACGTCTGTTTACTCTTCTAGTATATTCATTGTTCGGAGCCTATAACAATATCTTCCTCTTCGAATGGTCGCCAAAAAGCCATAATTTTGATTATTTACAACAGAATAATTTTAGTCAATAAAACAAAATCTCAATTACAGCAACATCTAAGAACACAATGTCTCGTAAATAACAGAAATTAACTAAGCCCACCCTGGGACGTTAACAGTCTATGTGGACTAACAATTCAAGTAAATTTTTCATAGACCAATCGGAAGCTACATTGCAACAATGAGAATCGATTGCTCGCTTGTGGGTAGGTCAAGACTAAAAATGATTTATGGCTTTTTTTATCTTTTCGGCTATTTTATCCTCAAAGAGACCTTGCCGCATAATGTTATTTTATTGTGAAACTAATTTTAATCGCAACTATACTTAGTTTGAAATTTAAAGTAAGTATAGGTTGCAATTTCATTATATTATTTTCATAAATTATAGTCTGTATCACTGTATACATATGCAATGAATAGTTTTCGGGATATGTAAGCTCATTCAGTGCTCTGACATTTGACAGACAAATATTTTATTTCCCCTATTTATTAAAGATAAATACATGATGAACATCCAAGTTGTATTAAAATATTATCGTGAAATGAAATAAATGTTTTGAACGTTTAGAATAAATCTGAATTTTATAATTTGAATGTACAGTGTGGCTAGAGCTACGCCGGCAGAATTATTAAATTAAAATTAGAATTCCGCCTCGGGGAGGAAGTTTATTATGACGTATCTAGAAATAATTTACGCAAGCGCGACGGAGTTTTAAAGTTGATTTTTGTAAGAATTCCGTCCGCAATTTGGTTTAGTATTATTTTATTTTATTTTAAGGGGAATGATTATATTTCCTTACCCTTCTTCAAATATACAATGTAAGGATATCATCATATATAAATGTGTTTATAATTCCATTTATTTTTTTGAGTTTGTAAGTCTGACAGCAAATTGAACACGGGAATTCTTGAAAAAATAAACTTTGGTCCGCCGTTAGACGGAATTTAGGAATCAAATGTCAACCGTCCTCCGCTGGGACCTTCAGGGCGGCGGAAAAGTAGGTATGTAATGTAATGTTCCGCCGTGCTAGCTCAAGTTATAGCATTTTCGGCGGATTTCTGTATATTTGGTATAAACTTCCACACTGTTGAACGTAATTGATTATTTCTCTTTTGGCTTATTTTATGCAAACAACGGAATATGCCGAATTTTTATTTGAATATTGAATATAAAAAGTTCAACTTATATATTGAGCCACGCATATTCTCAAATTTATATCAATTACGGTTATGGAATTTGGTCAATTGATTGATTTATTGGAAAAGTTTTTCATAAAATTTGTTCGTTTTCAGATGAAGTATATTTTTTGTAGCAACTTTTACAAAAAAAAAAGAAAATCTGTAAAATACTTATTTGTATGCCTAGGCCGCGAAATACTTTTTTAACGTACCGAAAGAACGCTTATCGCCGAGGCCGCTTGCGGCCGAGGCAAGGTAATCTTGAGGTCGTTAAAAAGTTTCGCGGCCATGGCATACACACTATTTTTCGTGCAATCGTTAAAATTATTAAACTAGATAATTGTAAATAAATATATTATTGCTATAAAATCAACAGCAGTTCAATTTATTTAACAATGTCCCCGTGTGCTATGAAAATGATATGTTTCAATATATACAAAATATTTTGACAGCTCTTGCTTCAACTTCTGGAGTAAATATAAGTAATAATACAAACTGTACAATTAATGTTAATATTCATCCTAAATAAAATAAGTACTTATGCATTTGTTGGTAATCAATAAAAAATAATCCTTCTCTTTATAGTATTTTATAAATGTCAAATTTGGAAGTGATATACAAAGTTGGAAGTGACTGTGCTGAGAACGCTAAATACTGACTTCGCGTGCGATTGCACGAAAAGGTAATTATAGTGAAATCGCAATCGGTGCAGGGTAATAAAACTGTCGGAACAGGTCATTTCAGGGGTGGGTACCTATTATTATTTTTAAGGTATAGAGACATACGGATTACTGAAATATTTATTACGAATATTGGCAAAAAGCAATTCATCATGTATTAAAAGAGGAAGAAAACATGTGGAATCTGGACAAAATCTTAAATGCAGACATTACAGTGACACCATTAACAATTTCAATAAATAATGACTCCTCAAGTGACGATTGTGATTCCGACAATGATTTAGAGACATTTGCACTTACTAATCTAGACTAAGATGATGGAAGAACTATTTAAAAAAAATTACAAGTGGTATGTTCATATTAATTTGGTAAGCAAATTACAATTAGTACCTATCTTAACATTGTATTATTTAGAATTCGAGCCATAATTTAACGGTAAACATTTTAAACCACACTTATTTAATACGTATTTTCATAATTTAAAACTCAAGCAATACAACAAATATTAACAATATACAGTGCTATTCAAAAGTCCCCTCCCCCCTCGTATCTTTTGAACGGCTACACTTACATTAATAAAATTTGGAATGTGAAAATAAAGTGTTGTAAACTTCACTACGAATGGTAACAGGTGACGTAATAGTAATAGATGACGTCACAGTGCCACTCTGGCCAATAATTTTAAATAGGACCTTATGGCAAGTGATATCTTGTTTGAAAGGCATTGACATTGGCTACATAGCCATATTAATTTTGTTTGGGTTTAAACTAATTTTGACGGATAAATTAAATAAATACCAAAATTATTTAAATTATTTTTTTAAATTTAATTAATCAAATATCAACTATGGATTCTTATAGCAAGTGTTCGAAATGTGCTCTGTCTACTTCCTGACAGTAATACATCCTATTAGTAAACTCTTGTCGTACTCGTTCGAATATGTCAGCTGTCAGCTGAAATTGCATTGCATTCTTCAATAATTCTTTCTTTCAAAACGCCAATGATATCTGGTGCCGTAGTATAAACCTTGGATTTCAAGTACCCCCATAGAAAAAATCTTATGGTGTCAGATCTGGTGACCGATGTGGCCATTCTATAGGACCTCGCCGGCCGATCCATCTACCTCGATATTCTTCATCCAGGTAATGTCTTACTGCACCATAATAATGTGCAGGAGCACCATCTTGTTGAAATGTTATATCCAGATGGCCGAATTCATCTGGATTATCTTCCAGAATTTCAAGAATTAACGGCTCAATTGCATTTTGTAACATCTCCAAATACACTTCACTATGTGGTTTCCCAAAATACCTGCCCAAACATTGACTTTTTCTGGAAATTGGGTATGTTGTTCACGAAAGGTGTGAGGATTTGTGTCACTCCAATACCTTACATTTTGTGTATTCACATTCCATTGAGGCAAAAAGTACTTTCGTCACTAAAACAAATAGTTTTTGTATAATGTGGGTTTTGACTAATTTTATTTGTCATACATTCACAGAATTCGAGTCTTCTGTCGGGGTCGTCATCCGAAAGGTGGTGCACCATTTTTAACTTGTATGGATGAAATTTATTTTTAGCCAACACTCTCTGTACTGTACTTTTACTTACTTCACAGATAGACGCAACTTTAGTTGACGAGGAAGTAGGGTTTACTACCATTTCAGTAACTATATCAATTTTTTTATCATCACTAAATGTTGGTCGACCAGATCGTTTGGCATCTTGAACGGTACCTGTTGCTTCAAACTTGTGAAGAAGCTCCCTCAAATAAGTTCTCGAGATAGGGCGATCTGGGTATCTCTCATTAAATGAACGTTCCGCTTCATGGAGATTCTTTCCAGATTCACCAATTATTAAGATTGCTGCTACTTTGTCGGCTTGAGTACGTACCATTTTACCTATGTAAACTCTTAAACGTCTCGTTAAACAATAATAAATCAAAATATTTAAGCTATTTAGAAAAACTTTGCAAAGCAACAAATACTATTAAATTAAAAACGTCAATTTTTTTGACAACTAACCAGAGGCGGACTGAGAAATCTTCAATATTTAAATGTGAAATGATAATTTTGGTATTTGTTCAATTTATCCGTCCAAATTAGTTTAAACCCAAACAAAATTAATATGGCTATGTAGCCAATGTCAATGCCTTTCAAACAAGATATCACTTGCCATAAGGTCCTATTTAAAATTATTGGCCAGAGTGGCACTGTGACGTCATCTATTACTATTACGTCACCTGTTACCATTCGTAGAGAAGTTTACAACACTTTATTTTCACACTCCAAATTTTATTAATGTAAGTGTAGCCGTTCAAAAGATACGAGGGGGGGAGGGGACTTTTGAATAGCACTGTATACTTACGAACACCTAATACTGTTCCTAAGCCTACCACTAGAAAGTATTAAGATAAAACTCGGTTATATTTCTACAATATCCGTCGGTACAAATAAATTTCTTGTTTTCACAACATTCATTACAGCAGGTAGTGTAAAATTACATAGTTTGTTTGGTCCATTTGTGCTGAGCAAGTCCTATAAAATTTTGATTTATTACCCCGCACCGATTGCGATTTTACTATAATTAAAAATATTGAAGACAAAACTTCAATTATTCGTTATTTTTTGTACCTGCGAAGTAAGCTTTTAAAATTTAAAGGATCGTATTAACCAGAATAATTTTTTCGGGGAATTACGGATCTACCTGCCTATACAACAAAAGAACGTCGTTACAGATTCACTAGAAAATGTAACAAATAAAGAACAAACTTAGTTTCAAGGAATAATAAATGGTACCCATCGATAACCACTTTTTAACATATACCGACTAAGAAAGAAAACCTGAGCAGTTGACTGAGAATTGATGACGTATACGCATTATTTGGAGTTCCCTTAAATATTTCGTGGAGTCAGGGCCGTTCTTAGCGGGTGTGCAACACGTGGTGGTGTAATATAAAAATTAATGTTGCCTCATAAAACATTACAATTATCTACTGTTTGTTTCAAAAAGTAACAATAACTATGGAGATAAGAGCTTTATGACTACTACATAAGATTTATTTGTTTGAATTGCTATAAAAGTCAAATCATAATTAGATATACAGTGTGGAACAGCCAAATGGAATAAATTCGATAACGAATAAATGAGGGCGTATTGGGGAAAAACGCTTGGACATGTCGATTTGTATTTTTAAATGCGTATTTAAAAAAAATATATATATAGGATGTCATGTGACAGTGGTCAATACCAACTTTCTTATTTTAAATACAACCCCCTGTATATTAGTGCTAATCTGGTATAGAAATGTCTTTTAGCCTCATCGCAAAATGAGACACAGCGCTAGTCACGGCGAGTTTTTGTGGACCTAATAAAGAATACAACATGCGCATATTTCCTCGCAGAGTGACGTGACGCAGTTTTGGTGCAAAGTGACCCTGCGGAACGCAGTGTAGTTGCCGCAGTTTTTCTCAGAAGATCACGGCTCACGTCGTGTGTTTTGAAAACCATGGAAGAAAAATTAATCGAAGCTGTGCGGATTCGACAAGTTTTGTACGATACAAGTCATGTATAGACTACATGAGGACAAAACTGAAATATGGAAGGAAATCGCTAAATATATAAAGGATATAATTTCGAACTCTAACTCGTCTTCTGAATCAGATTCAGAACTAAATAGAGAATCAATCAGTTCAATAGCAGTTGACATTTTTCAGAACCGTCCAAGCTTCAACGTGAAAACTACAATCGCGCTAGCAGTTTTCTCCCGCCGTAAACTCGCCGTGACTCACGCTGCGTCACCTCACCAAGCTGCGTCTCATTTTGCGGCAGGACTTAATGTTTCTCAACATCTCAGGCGTGACTAATCTAATCGCAAGCGTGATTCGTCTTTTTAAGTCATCTTAGTTGACGGGTTTAGCTTTGTATACAATACTTTTGACTTATCCTCACAAAAAGTAGTGTAATGGCGTCAGATCAGGAGATCGTGCTGGCCATTCTATCAATCCGCGCCTCCCTATCCACCGATTTGGAAAAATTTGGTTCAGGTACTGCCGGACATTGATTTGGTAATGGGGCGGTGCTCCATCTTGCTGAAACCATATTGTATTGGCAGAAGCTTGTGGGTTTGCTGGATCAGGATATAAGTTTGTCAAAGTTGGCACGACATTAATCTAAATATTTATCTCAATTCAGGTTGCCATCAATGAAAAAGGAACATACGATATGATTTCCAACAATTGCTGCCCAAACATTAACTTTTTCAGGATATTGCATATATTCTTCTCTCATCCAGTGAGGATTCTCACTAGACCAATAGCGGCAATTTTGACGATTAACATAACCGTGAAGTGTAAATGTGCTCTCATCAGAAAACAAAACATCTTCTAATTGTATCACATTGTTATCTAACATTGCCATCGTTTGTTCACAAAAATACGTTCTCCTTTCGAAATCGTCTTCCATGAGCTCCTGAGTTGGCATCCTTTTATAGGGATCTACTTTACTTTCCTTTAATATTCGAAAAATTGATGTGTGGCTAACGTTAAACAGTGGGGCTGCTTTTTGACCAGAATTATGTGGGTTTTTTTGAAACTCAAGCATAATATCCAAATTTTTTTGGAAAAAATTCGCATTTAAAAATTACAAATCGACGTGTCCAGGAGTTTTTCCCAACAAGCCCTCATTTGTTCGTTATCGAATTTATTCCATTTGGCTGTTCCACACTGTATATTTTTAATCATTAATTCTACATTCTTATGATATCAACATATCAAATCAGAATCAGTGTATACAGGATATTTCACGACGAGCTTATACACTATTCGAGGCTACTCTCACACGATTTTCATAAAAATTGACATACATGGAGTGCTAAATAAAGCGAAGTAATGGAAAATATTTTGACATACATGTCACATTTTCAGATATACCGAAAGTGAGCGACAACTTTGTTATTTTAAATGTAACACCTTGTATATTATCATTTTCGGATTCTACATTAGATTTTAATGTCACTTTGTGTAGAATACCCTATATCTAAAATATATATCGAGATATGAATGTTTTTAATAAAAAATTGACAGGTGCAGACATTCATATTGAAAATTCTGTGTGAACATCCCCAATACCATCAAATAAAAAACATCTTGTCGGGTTGATTAGTAGGACGATCAAGGTAATTGGTGACTAGTCGAAAACTTCTTTTTTGTATACAGGGTTATTAAAAATATGATGAAAAGTTCAAGTTCAAAAATGTTGAAACACCTCAATTTTTTTAAATGAAACAACTACATTTTTATTTTTCCCCTTAAGTTTAAGTCCGAAACTAAGGGCAGTTTAAGATAATTTCCCTATACCCAGTCTTTAGCATTTTTGAGATATTAACATGTATTTAAAAATATTAATTACTTCAGCCTTATTATTGCGTAGACGTGGGCCGTATTATTTATTGTTTTATTTTAGCAGGCTGTGTGTATTTACCTGTTACAATTAAATAGTATTAATTGTCATCAGTTCCAAAATGGTGTGGGAATGCCTAGGCAAACTTAATGAACTAGGCGAGAACAATATAGTCACCTTACTGTGGATTCCAGGACACACTGGAATAGACGGAAACGAAATAGCAGATGAACTAGCGAAGAGGGGGACTGAAATACCCTTTTGGGGGCCGGAACCCTTTTGCCTTTTGCGGAATCAGTTCCAATGAAATGTTGGAAGAAATAGGTAAAGCCGAAGAAAAGAGAAGATCTGACCATTGGAAAGATCTAGTAGGGCTTAGGCAATCAAAGATTCTTCTGGGTGACTACAACCTGTTGAGATCAAATGAATGCATAAGTCAAAGCAAAACTGCACTAAGACTTTTAACAGGAATCCTAACGGGACATTGTCGCCTGAATGGGCACCTTAAAAAGCTCAAAATAGTGGAGGAAGAAGATTGTAGATTTTGTGGAATGGAAGAGGAAACCCCCATCCATATACTTGCGAACTGCACAGTAATTCGGAATCCTAGGGCACGGTACCTGGGAGACTACTGTATAGAAGAGGGACAGTTACCTAAGTTGAGGCCTGCAGATATCCTAAAATTCCTCCGGGAAATAGGACTAAAGGAGCTACTAGTCTCTGAGACTCTCCTCAGAAACTAAGTAGAAGTAAGGGGGCACAATAGATCTTTTAGGTCTCAGTGAATGTTACCCCAAAAAAAATACATATAAATACATACATACAAATACATACAATCATACAGTGATAGAAATGACTCTTCAAAAATTGCTTCATTAGACCCGTTATCTTATACTCCTATCTTAACGAGGTGTTCACGGAATTCAATACTCATAGAAAAAAAATGCTCCCTCGCCTTCCTCAATCTCTGACTATGCCACTGAATTTTTCGTAAATTACTTTTGTATGAAACATTGAGAAGTAAATAAAAATCATTGCCATTGGTGAAAAATTAGTTCTATCCAATCGAATTCTACACTCACCGCCATAAAAAACTCGGCCTCCTAAAATTTTGTTGTTCCGTTGTCCAAGAACTTTCGTAATTTTTCATCGATTTCAATTGTTTCTACGCCAAATTGTAGATACATTCTTTGGTATTAAAACAAACTCCAGAACAGTTTTCTAAAAATATGATAGCTTATTTATACAGGGTAAATACAAACCATGTATTTGTAGTCCAATTTCTTAACATCCTGAGGACAAATTTGTAGAGTTTACGCTCAGTTTATTACAAAGACCATCCTTCTCACCATCTTTCAGTTTCTATTTCACCTTGATATCTTGATTTCTTTTGAAGATACACGTATTCAAATAAAAGCCTGGAATTGTTTTAGGGAAAACATTTAATTTGTAATGTTTTAATATTGAACAATAATTTGAAACCAAAAGAAAAACATTATTGCAATTTTTCAATATTTCGTATGCCCACCTCTAGCGGAATAAATAACTGCACGCAATCGCCGAGATAAGAGCAGTACGCACCAAATTGTTATTTTTTGAAACCGGAGCTCTAAATGCTCAACGTTAGGGTAAATGCGTATAAGAGTGCGCACTTAGTACAATATTGACTGTGAAATTAATATTTTTTCCAGAAAAATGCGTAGGTACATATGTATTGACGATTGATGAAAGTAATTATGCTTGATTAATGGAAAAATTCTAATAATAAGAGACAAAATTCATATTTTTCGGTGGCAGTGCCAATGCGCACTCTTAAATACAGATGTGCACAAGAGTACGCGTATTAATGCACAAGAGTGCGCAACGACTTATGTATTGTAATTCTAGCAATAGCGGTAAAAAATTATGAAATATAATCAAGACAGAATTTTTAAAAGCTACATTTATCCTTTAACTTACAAAATAAAACATTATAGCCTTAAAAATATCAAAATAAACATGTGTTATCCTATTATTTAACAAATAACTTTAATTTGAACTTGAAAAAATAAACACGTACCTAATCATTAGGTAGGCATGTTAATTTTTGCTCCACTTCATTCACACAGTGAGCATGTAAATGTGCCTATTACGTATGTAGTGCAAGACTCGTGCCACCAGTTATTGCACTCAGAATACATTATCCAGTCCTCGATTGGGGGATCTTTATAATTCTCGCCGCAACCTGGACAGTTCACGTCTTTGTCACACTTCGCTTCTTTCTCCTTCCTTTTCTTTACTTGTTTTCCTGGCATTTTCAGCTTCCTAACTGCTGCTTTTATTTTCTTAGATTCCTCATTTGTTTGCTTCACCCGAACATTTTTTCCTAACTCGTTTGCAAATGATGTGCTTGAAAGGATCTCAGACCGCTGAGACTTGATTTTACGCCGCAATGGTTGTTCTTTGCCTGCATGTAACCCGGATCTGAATCCGATTGAACATCTCTGAGATGGAATTCAAAGAAACATTCGTCGTCGTCCTGTACTACCCGAAACAGTTGACGAGCTGCGTTTTGCGTTGCAAGCTGAATATGACTCAATTCCTCAAGATCTCATTATTCGTCTTATCTATTCGATGTCTCGGCCATTGCGTGCAGTTATTTCCTCTAGAGGTGGGCATACGAAATATTGAAAAATGTCAAAGTTTTTCTTTTTGTTTCAAATTACTGTTGAATATCAAAACATTACAAATTAAATGTTTTCCTTAAAACAATTCCAGGCTTTTATTTAAATACGTGTATCTTCAAAAGCAATCAAGATATCAAGGTGAAATAAAAACTGAAAGATGGCGAGAAGGATGGTC
The DNA here is from genome assembly GCA_949126875.1 of Lochmaea capreae. NCBI lineage: Eukaryota > Metazoa > Arthropoda > Insecta > Coleoptera > Chrysomelidae > Lochmaea > Lochmaea capreae. Next base: position 14,781,392 of record OX421403.1, read on the forward strand.
TTTGTAATAAACTGAGCGTAAACTCTACAAATTTCCCGAACTGTTCCACAGGGTGTTAAGAAATTGGACTACAAATACATGATTTGTTTTCACCCAGTATAAATAAGCTATCAACATTTATGGAAAACTTTTCTGGAGTTTGTTTTAATACCCAAAAATTAATCTACAATTTGGCGTAGAAACAATTGAAATCGATAAAAAATTACGAAAGTTCTTGGACAACGAACTTCAGCAAAATTTTAGGTTGCCGAGATTTTTTGCCGGTGAGTGTATGTTTAACAATCACGTTTCAGCTTTAGCAACAGCTGTGAACTTATTACAACCGATGCTAGAAAAAAAATAAACAATTTTCTCTCATATCTGAAAAAATAATTTCCAAGAACGAACAATTATTTACACTTCACTTAGAAAATAAAATCGGTTTCAATATAATTTTCGATAGACATTTTTATCGTAAATTCTTGATCGGTGAAAAAAAAAAATGTGGACGTGTCCTTTTACGCATAAACGCGCAATTTTAAGATTGAGAAGGAAAAAGATAGATTTCATTGATTTTAGCTAATAAAAGAAAGAAAATAAAATTTTATGACGAAAATTTTATATTAACCGTGTGTGATAAATTTTTTTGTTAATTATTTTAATGTCACAGGTAGGATTTTATTGCCATAATTATGTGTATTCAGGATCGTATTCAATATTTTAGACTTATTAAAAGGGTCGGGCTCGAGTTGTCCCGAACCGGACATTATTACCTGCGTAAAATTTTATTTCAACAAGACAAAAAACGTAAGAAACTTTCCAAAAAGTAGTTAGGTAATAATTAATTGTGTGGGAAAGGAACATAGCACGTTAACAAATCAATACATGGGGTACAGTGAAATTCTGACAAGTAATCTTTCTCAAATAAAGTGTCAATAACGGGAGATAACTCGCTGTTTCCGACTAATAAAAATCTACTGTAGGTCTTCGGAGACAACTCTACCCTACCGCTTAAAAGTAGCTTGTCATAGGATCTAGATTAATTTATTTCGTATAAATGGAATTGTGTTTTTCTTCTGTTAAAATAGTTCCTCGTTTCATAACTTTCCCTATAGGTACCTACAATAAAACTCAGTACCGAAATTTTACAACTATTGGCAGCAGCGTTTTTGTAGCTTCCGATTATACCCCTTCCCCTTATGTAGTGTGTTGGCATCATAGAGAAATATTGTTTCTCTATGGTTGGCAGTTAGCTACACGCGCATTTAGTACACGTCAACAGTTGTCATATGTCAAGTTCTTGGAGCAAACAATAAATTTTGGCTATTCTACTTACAAGTGTTTTGGAAATTGCTTTATTATTGTATTAATAATATATAACGATTAAAAAGGTATGAACATGATATATTTATTAATACAGTAAAATTCACGAATGTTTCTCGTTACGTCATACTTCCCTGAATGTATCAAAGACGCTCTGATTTTATGTGGATATCACTGACCGCGTATGTCCAATTAAAACAAATGGAAAGGTACATATGTATTTTATGCCTGAATTAAGCTACGCCATTACGTATCTATTGGTTTGTCACTCTGTCTTGTGTTGTTTCAACGATTGTAGTTAAAAAGTGAAACGTCACTTTATGCGGAAATCATTCTGTCACCATTGAAGTTCGTCGTCATTGTTACATTTATTGTGGCATTTTTCGACAAACTGCCTCGTAAACGTTTGGACGAAAGTAAACGCAGGGCCGGATTTAGCATTTTGGCGCCCCTAGGCCCAATAATTTTTTCCGCACTTCATCAGGCCTGAGGGGTGACAGAATTAAAATAGCGTTTTGGAGAAATTGCTGTTTTCCTTTAGATTACTAAATTGCCTATCTAAAATAATAAAAACAAGTATCGTGTATCTAAACGCTATAAAAACGAATAATCGAAATAAAAAACGTACTTACGGTACAAATTGAAATCAAGGAAAATTTGTAACCCCTATTAATAGTAAACATCAAGTGACATATACGAAGTGACTTTATACGTTTAGCTTAATACTAACGCAAATAGAATAAGTAAATAGTTCCCATTTTTTTAAACATATAAGCACTTCTTCACATATTTTTATTCTTATAGGGCCTTCCTTCTTGCTTTTTGCTGGGCGAATGTATCTACTGATGTAATGTCATCATATTGAATGTCCCTCGATGCTCAGCAGTGCCAGTGATGAAAGTCTATCGTGACCAGTTGTTGATCGTAGGTAATTCTTTACTCGACGGAGAGTAGAGAAAGATCTTTCTCCTGTGCAGTTAGTAGCAGGAGCACATAAAACCATTCTCAGGGCAATGTCAATGTTGGAGTAGATATCTACAGCATCAAAGTGACGCAAAAGCTTGATTATCTCAATCAGGGGATGCTTGTTTTGCTCTGTTCAGTGTTTTGCAACAAAAATGGCTTTAAATGTAAACACTCGTCTATTACGGCAGGCTCAAGATCTTCCCCTTTTTCCCTCTCCGCCGTGCGCCACTTAAATTACTCTACGACTCACAGGATTGATCCGTTTTCGACGTGCGTCACCTTAAAATGTTCGTCTTGAGTTTGCCTATCGACCCTTGTTCCAGGATTTTTGATTTCGAATTTTATTTTTCTGTAATTTGTGTCCAAAAATTTACTTTCATGGAAAAATTGCGATTTTGGGTGCAAAAATCATCCTAGCGAACGCAACATTGAGTTTTTACAAAACTTTTTTGAAGGAAACTCTTCATCTTGACAACCCCTACAACCCTGTGTACGTGAAATTGCGAGAGAAATTGGCCGTCATGCCTAAAAACGACCATAGTGATCCAAAACTATTAATGCGAAAGGAAATTGTTCCTCAAAAATCTAAATTTGTTTCAATAAAAAGTGTTTGTAATCAATCCAGCAATACGTACAAATTTTCTCAGAATGTTTGAGGATATTTTTGGCCATTTAATTTGGCCAGGAAATCGCCAAATTCCAGAATCTCGGAAAATTTCCAAAAATTCTGTAAAAATATTCCTTAGGTGATACTGAACACTTTTCGTTCAATACAAGTTTCTCATAAAGGTCGTCATTTCCGACAGGGGTTGTCAAAAGGAAGAGTTTCCTTCAAAAAAGTTTTGTAAAAACTCAATGTTGCGTACGCTAGGATGACTTTTGCACCCAGAATCGCCATTTTTCCATGAAAGTAAATTTTTGGACACAAATTACAGAAAAATAAAATTCGAAATCAAAAATCCCGGAACAAGGGTCGATAGGCAAACTCAAGACGAACATTTTTAGGTGACGCACGTCTAAAATGGATCAATCCTGTGAGCTTGCGCCCATAGGCCCGGGCCTACTGGGCCTATTGAGAAATCCAGCCTTGAGTCAACGTGAGTGTATTAGAAAATTACATGAATATTTTCAAAAGGAATTGGCTAATGGCGGACCAGTTTTGCCGTTAAATGCCATTCAAGAGGTGAGTTTTGTAACAATTTACTTGTAGAATTTCAAAATATAGCAATAGGCGATTTTTTCTTGCATGTACCAGGCATACTTTGGTATCGTTATAGGGTACCTCGACTGTACTACGCGTATGATATATAATCTGTCATTCCACAGAATAGTGAAATCTCTCGTCCATTCTGAAGGAGATTTATGTCCATTTTTTAAATTATTCTCCATAAACAATAAACGAATAAACCATAGACTACTCTAATAAACACAAGATCGAAATCTTTTTGTGGTTATGTACGGTTTAAAACCACAGAAATACAGCTCATAATTCTGGTACTGCTTCGCAAGTCGAAAACCACAAGCACCCATACTAGGTATACCGAAGTATATGTAGTATACCAAGAAAAAATCGCCTAATGATGCGCCGCTGGTGGAAACTGTTTTATTGATTTGATTCGGGTGTTTATGAGTTATGACGTAACGAGAAACATTCATGACTTTTACTGTACTTAATTAATTTAACACAATTATAAAAGTTTGCATCCAAAAACTTGTTATATGGCAGTCATGACGTTTTGAATTAAAGCACCATAAGGTTTGTCACACCCCACGTGGTTTTTTTTGTTATTCATATTATTGGCGCTGGTTTTTCTACTTAATTTTTGTTTTGGTGTACCTAGTGTTTTTACGTAATTCATGTTTAGGGATTATGGGCGACTTCGAAAAAAAAGCAAGCAATTTTGCAAAAGCTTTGGGATGAATGCGAAGGTGAAGTTATTAATATAGAAGATAGTGGGCAGCTAGAACCAGTTGCAACTATTTCATATTACTTTGGTAACACACTATATATTCAATAGGCAGAGGGCCTTTTCGGATACTTGCTTCAGTAAGCTGCAGTTAAAAATTTGGCCACTGTGCGTTGTTTTGAGATGACAAATCTCAGAAGTGTATATGTTGCCTACTAAGTTTTAGCCAATCAGAAGCCCGATTAAAATGCTCGGGAATACGTGCCTACCAATTCAAACTGCTTTGTGGTATAGAGCATATGATGTAGGTACGTCAAAATTAAATAAACGACCTTTACCATATCGCTTTCGGTTAACACTCGATTTTACTCCTCATATGATAATTGTCATGCCGCGGGCTAAAAATGAAAATCTTTTCTTAAGGAGGTAAACTCCGATAATAAAATCAAGAGCAGCAGATTCAGGTGCACAGAGAGGTCAATTAAATAGACACCTCATTTGGAACACTACAAAACGATCAGGGCCTATTTTTCATCTGGTCGGGCCCTAAGGCACAAGAAAAAATTCGGGCCCTCTTTTCCAATAAAATTCAAAAATTCTCTTATCATAAACAAAAACGCCGCGTAAAAGAAAACACCGCCGCCGCCGCCCTTTGCTGTATGTGCCGCAATACTTATTTAGTTATTTTTAGATTGGGGAATCGCCGATGCCGGTATCTTTAATATAAATTTATAAATAATTTTAAAAAATGCATTAATTATACCAATCTAAAGCTTATTTTATTTAATTCTATTTTCCTTATTCCTTATCAGAGGTAACTGTTTTTTTTTTCTCTGCTATGTAAATTTACATTTGAAATTATGAATATTTTACAACCTTTAACGGGCCCCCCAGACCACCGGGCCCAAGGCCCGGGCTTTATGGTAAAATAGGCCCTGAAAACGATGGCATAGTGTGGAATGCGGGGAGCAAGTGATGAGGTATATTTTTTTCGATTTCCGGCTGTTTTAACCAAGCGAGGTGACTATTTAATTGATCTTTCAGTGCACCTGAGTCTGTTGCTTTTGAATCACATAACTCATCTGTTGATTACGTTTTCCGTCTTCTGACATTTTAATTATTAAGTACCTATTTAATTCAATTCAGAGACAATTTACAGACTGCGCCATGTGTTATTTGTAAAGTTGTGTAGTTTTATTTAAATAAAATGCATATTACATTGACATTGTTCTACAAAGTCAGTCATCCATGTCACACACCTGCTACTTATATTAATTACAGAGCTCACAATAAATTGTTCTACAACATAGTTGTGTTGCAATCAATAGTTTTGTCAGGCCTAAGATTTGATTTACTTTATTAAAGTTGTAAAGTTTTATTACTTTCACTAATGTTATTAAAACAGGAGATACCGTTTGTTTGATTTACTAAATAGGTAGATATGTAGGCATAGTGTTTATGTCAAGGTTTATAACACAGGTTTTAACATGTTTTCCTAAAATTTCTTCCGGTATTAAAGAGAAAAATAAACTAATTAATTTTGGCTTGTGCTGATAATGAGAAATCTTGCAGTGACACGTTCACAAGAAAACATTTACGTACTGATCCTAAAGATGTAATAAAACATTTTTACCAATATTGTACAAATAAATACAAAAACCTATCGTTCACAGAAAAAGGCAAAGTGACATTTAGAACTGTTGATGGAAATGACTTGGATTTACTAAGAAGAAAAATATATCAAATGTATGAAGAACAATCAGTACCTAGCTTGGTTTCCCTTAAAATATAACTGACCAATGACGAAGTAGACATATCTTGCAGCATTTCAAGGCTAAGAAGAATATTAGTTAAAAAGGGTTTTAAATATAAAACAATTAATAAACGGCAAATCATAATGGAATCTTGACATACAGGATATTTGAGAGGTATAAAATGTTTTTAAAATTAATGAAGATTATCAATATTTTTCGCCCATTAAATAAACAGCTTACACGTAATATTTTTTTTCTACGCCCATGTCTGTAAACGTCAAAAATCGCACTGACAACATTCCTCGTAAGTGACATTTAACAATAACATGCACGTAATGAAAATCTCATAACATACATGTGCGTTTAGATAGAAAAACTTAGATTTCTTTGTTGAATCAAATTGCAATCAAATTTTCATTTACGTAATACTTTATTTGGTTTATTTACATACTTTTAATCAATTGAAAAACATAAAAGCTCTTAGCATTAGTGAAATACATTTTAGATTAAAAGAGTGATGCCCCTAAATGTCGGCAACACATTTTACAATCTCAAAAAAATAATTCAGTGTTTCTTGATATGGGAAAAAACGTCATCTCATTTATTTTATGCTGTCAATTTTGGTAACAAATTATAGTATCTGAACATTTTCTCTACTTTACCTATGAATATGACTGTTAGTAATGAAAAATATGAAATTATGAGCACTCAGAAGAAAATAGATGGGCGTAGAAAAAGTATAGTACGTTGCACGAGTTGTAATCCCATTACGCACTCGTGAAATTTACTTTTTACTTTTTCACTTCGTGCGTAATGGGTTACTTACAACTCTTGTTACGTAATATACTATTAATGTGTTTATAGTCTAACTATTGTCAGTGTAATGACCATAAAATAAAGCAATGTTATCAGATATATTTTCTAAAATTGTTATGCTCGCTACACCAATTTTTCCCTTACTTCAGTAAACTGTTAGTTCGTGATGTTATAAGAAAGCTAGTTTGGAATTATTTTTATAAAAATATATAATATAAATTTATTAGTAAACATTAAAATAAGTCGCTTGAAATTGTTGGAAAAAGGAAAATTAATTAAAACCACTTTATGTATGCTACTATATTTAAGAAAATTTTGAAGAGTTGGCAACGTAGCTGCAGGTGAACTCAAGACTTCCGAACAATCCAATCATCACCTACAGTATTTATCGTAATATAACGAAATAACCGAAGAATACTCACTTGACCGTTTTATCATAAAAAATTCTTTTGTCTAGAAGGGTGTTCGGCTAATAATCTACTAGTTATATGTATTTATAGGAAAGTGTAGGTGATCTAGTGTAGAAAAGTACCTATCATTAATATATTACCTATTTGATGGTGTAGTGGTTAAGTGGCGTCAGTGAGTTGATATTAATATAATATTTATTTGTTCGTAGACGTTAGGGTAAGTTTTATAAAATAATTAATAAGAATGGCATTTTGGAGATCGTTTGAAACGACAGTCCAAGATGATGCGCGGGATTATTGAATTGTGGATGTAAATATAAGAAGTTAGATAATCGAATAGTAATAATGGAATCTCGGCGTATCGCTGAACTTAGACAGGAGTATTTGTGCAAAATAAAAGGGTACCGTGATACAAATAGAACTAAAATTTATTTAGACGAAACTTTGTTTGATACGCATGATGTTGTCAAGTATGGTTGGGTTGACGATACAAAAAACTGTTCTTTAGATACTCTAGAGGAAAACGCGTTATTATTGTATTACAAATTTTATGAATTTTGTATGCAGGTTAATTTGTTTCATTCAAATTGATATAGTAGATTAACAATAATATTTCACAATATTCTAATTTATAAAAAATTTATATGGCTTTTTCCTTCAGAGGGATTAAAAATATGGGTCAATACATTAACTTTGGAAGAACACATAGTGATGTTCAGACAAAGGGGAATAAGACGACGGCTATCCTCTGAATATCATTATTGTATATTATCAATACAAACATCAGCTCTAATTTTTCTTTCCAAGCAAAATTTTGATACTTCGATAAAATGACAATATCGATGAATCGTTAAAGAAATGTTATACAGGGTGATGTTTTAGTATTACTCAAAACAGTGTGTATATCTTTTGAAAGCCGAATAAAATATTTGTATTACTAAAAATATAACACGAGGTATGGTACTACTAACTATTGAAAATGTTATTTTTGTACGAAAAATTAAATTTTTTGAAATGTATGGTTCATGTTGCTAAATTTGATTTTTTCGTTAAAATTGAGCAATCGCGTGGGAAAAAAATAAATACCTACGCCGTTTTTGTTGACTATTTGTGTACTTTTTAATATCCTTATTAGAGTTTTGAAAAACCATATACAGGGTGAAATTTTTTATATGAACAAAAGGGAAGTAATTTTCAAGACCGGCACTGATTTTCCAGAGAACCTTTTAACAAATTATGAGACAAATCGAGATTACGGTTAAAAAAAAAAAGTTCAAAAGAATTATCAGTCAAAATTCACAACTTCCCCTGTATATTATTAAAATATGGGATCCAGACACTTTTTAATGGCAGTTTGACATTCCCCATAGGGGTCTTCATGATTCAACCTGTATAAAAAGTTTTGCACAAGAGTTTAAGTTGAATATTTAATTAAAACACTATTTCACTAAAACTGTACACTTTTTTCCGCACTCGCTTATCAATTTAAATTAAAAAATTAATGAAAAACTTAAGAAATTCTACTCACCATTTTATCTGGAAGGGTTTTCAACGGAAAGTGATAAGAACAAACGTGTACCAATCATTTATATATAGTCGTGTGCGACAGGCAGTTTCCTTAGCTTCGGAATAAGCCTTTATTAAATAAGGATAAGCAATGCGCATGAGGACATTTTTGCATTTTTTTACGGAGGATAATTGGAAAGTGTTTTTGTTGATTATCGGTTATTGAGAGTTTGAAGGCAATTTACACGCTTTTATTCGTTTTATTACCAGAATGAATTCATTACAGGGTGTTAATATTAAAATAACGCTTTTACGCTTAGAGTTATATAACTTCTCCATTTCAAAAATATTTGGTTATATCGGTTATAAGGAGATTTACAAAGTTATAACTAATTCTCTAAATCGTAACAAGTTTAACTACCTATACAGGGTAAGTTATGAGGAACTGTACAGGTAAACTGGTATCTCGTGACAAGGCGGAGCTTCCTGTACCTACGCAGAGAGAGAACGTATTCAGCCAATATCGAGCTGCCCACTGCATAACGTCTACCGCACGATTGGCTTTGCTGGATCCCCACTTTCAAGTTTGTTACGGCGCATCGTCACCTCATTTCACGAGATACCGGTTGGAGCATGATACAAGAAAACATGGTATACCACTGCGCGTGTTTAGCTTGTTTTTCCTGTGGTTTTTCGATTTTTCTGCGTTAATTGATATTGTTTTATGCTAATCCAGTGTTTAAAATTATTATAGAATGAATCAAAGTATTATTGTTTATTTTTAAAACGTTTAACTTTATTTTACTCTCATATTAAGACCATAATGCCTGTCTCCAACATGCAAGAATAACAATCGGAATACCAAAGAAACGGGTATAAAATACTATGGATTTCCAAAAAATGAAGACTGCAAAGCTACCCTAAACTGGAAATTAAAAGCTATACAAAAATGTATCGTACGACAATTATTATGCCATGTTGCAACCCTGTGGATGAAAATAAAAAATATTAAAATCGCAATTGAAAAATAGGGGTTGATCGTAGAAGGGTGAAAATTTAGGAAACTTTTTCAATGCCAAATCATAATAAAATAAAAACAAACAAAAATGTCTAAAAAATAAAAATTAGGGGGTGGACCACCCTTAACATTTGGGGGAATAAAAAATAGATGTTCGATTCTCAGACCTACCCGATATGCACACAAAATTTCAGTGTTTCCGATGTCCGTCCGGCGGTCAGGGTAAAACGCAGGTACGTCCGAGGTCCGTCCCGCGGTTAAAAGGGTCAAGACGTTTGTCCGAAGTCCGTCCCGTGGATCTGTATGATAATTTATATTGCAGATATTATATATTATATATACATATAAGATATAATATGTAGTAGATACTTTATTTGTAATGCTAAAACCATTACATTTTATTTCATATTTTTCCCTTCACACTTTTTCCAGGCTTAGGACTGGCAGAAGCAATGGCCAAAATTGACCTTTTCTTTCTGGCGTGTTTAAAAAAATGGAGTGGATGAAAATCCAGTTGTCAATAGGTAACGCAAAAAAAACACCAAGTTACCTTACTTACAAAAAAACTAGATACCTACAATACTACAACACTAATATTTTTAAATATATACTTTTTTAATTTTTTAATGTTTTTCCTCATTTTTTAATATTTTTCTAATTTTTTTATTTTATGTTTAATTTTTTAGGATATTTTTCTATGTAAAACTACACAGAAATGGGAAGAAATTTCTGCGACACGTTTTTTAGGAAGTGTAATCTAGATATTTGTCCGCTTGTTAATAATAACATTTGTTCCCTCAAAAAAATTTCTTTCTCCAGATTTGTTTTTAGTTCGTTCTTTGTACTGCACATGTTTACATAAGTTTCGCATTGAATGTCTACCAGTGCATCAATGAAAACCAAAATATTTGGACTTGATCGCGAAACAACGAGAAGCACTACTAGCTATTATTTAAAATATTCCTCTATTTATAGGTAAGGGTCTGTGGAAGGGAGTCGATAATACACGAATCATACTAATTATTCTAGGAATAATATTCTACCCTGCCCATTCTACCTGTGTATCCACCTGACCGCGGAACGGACATCGGTCGGGGATTAAAAACCCTTTTCCTAAACCCTCAATTTTCTGACCGCGGGACGGACATCGGTATTGCCCTTAAAAACATCGTGACACGAAAATTTTATAAATTATCAATATACCTACTTCATATTTTGATATCAGGTAGATAACAGGATTATAATATTATTTTTCTACTCCTGTTTTATAATATACTTATTAAAAGACTAAAATCTGTATCATAATGATATTCATTATGATACAGATTTTTAAGCCAATAGGAATGCGACATTCGCACAATATTTAATATAGCCATGGATACCTGGTTGACATTTCTGAAATTAATTATATTAGGTCTGTTCCCTGCAATAAAAGTGTAGCACTGAACTATACGATTTTATTTATTTTAATTATGTTTTAATGCTTCTTGCAGTATACAAATGCAATATACATATAGATAGTCCCAAATTTAGCAATTTTACACGCATTTTTTCACAGATAGACCTGAATTTTCCAAAATTATATAGCTCAGTGCTACACTTTTATTGCAGGCGAACAGACCTATTAAGTGACACTTAATTTGACAGCTGTCCAATAATTTCCAGTTCAACAACCATCCGAACAGGATCAGCCCCCCCAATAAATTTTACAAATTGAACAATACATAATTTATTTGTTGAATGAAATTCTTGTTTTTTATAATAAATGATAATTATTAATTAAATAATTCTTATTAATCGGAGTAGAAACAATATTGTATGCAACTTTCATGTAATGGCCATTGATACACTCGCATATTATATACGAATCCTACAACATGCTCGTGTCTTAATGGCTATCATTACATGATCGTTGCATAAAATACTATTATTTACCTAAATATTGCCAGTTACTTCATTATTCCTTTTATTTAGGAATAACTACCTAACCAATGTTGCTAGTATAGCTTGTTCCATAGGCAAACGGAGTCTATCACCTAATTAACCTTCTCTATCTCATTGTGTGAAATGGGAGCGCAGCTTATATGCACGAAATTTTAAGTACACCTTTGTCCATTCAAGTGAAGACATACGATATTGTACGTAAGTGTAAGAATTGAACAATCTCACTAAAAAATTGTGAATGAATGTATGTATGTATGTATGTAAAATGGGGTGACATTTAGGTACTGAGACCTAAAAGATCTATTGTGCCCCCTTATTTCTACTTAGTTCGTGAGGAACGTCTCAGAGACTAGTACCTCTTTTAGTCCTATTTCCCTAAGGAATTTTAGGATATCTGCAGGCTTTAACACCATTTTGGATCATATTACTCAAGAGCTATCAGTGCTTTAAGGCTGCTTGACTAACTGACATTATGATAATCTTTTGTCTCCTATATCCTTTGTCAATATTGAACTGGGCACACTTCCTTATGGCGTGAATTTCCGCTTGAAAGGTTAGGGGTTTTTACCAAGCTTTCAGGTTTGGTTCCTGGCTCGTACACTCCTATCCCAGTTTCTTCTATTGCTTTTGAGCCGTCTGTGTACCATTGAATGGCATTCTTTCCAAGTCTGGTCATGGTATTTGGATCCCATTCCTTCTTGTTCCTTAATTCCGTAACGAATTTCTTTGAAAAGTTATACCTTTTCATCATATATCATCTTGTGGCATGTCCCAGGTTTTTTTATTTCTGAGAAGTAAGGAGGTGGTTTTTTCATTGTGAATAAAAGCGATAAGTACCTAATTTTTTTATTTTACTACAATTAAACTTGAACTTGATATAAATATAATATAAGTATCATTTTATAATAAAGTTAGTTATTTTAAAATAAGTGAGCTTCTTACGAGAGTTGTCTTTTATGTGTTGCATTATAACGTAAAGCGGGATTTATAGATTGACGGACTGTAAACGTATACTACACGTAGACGCACTGGATACGTAACGAACGGTATGTGAAAATTGTTGCAGTTATAAATAAACGGAACGGAAATTTTGCGAATGGGCAGAGGTAACGTACTCGCGACATTCAAACTAACCTAGAAATTATACAAATCATCTACAGCCTGTGTCCTATGTTGTTTTGAGCTTTAAATTTTGTATTATAATCTAAATATTTATATAGTTTATGAATCACAATGGATTACGAAATACATGAAGATATTCTTCTTGGGGCCGTGGGACTACTATTGTGTGCAGTAGCATTGGAAAAGTGTCGACAAGCTCAAACTCGAAAAACGACGCTAAACTAAACAGTAAACAAAGGATATCTATGCCAATCTATGGAAAATTCAAAAACGCAACATTAAATGACAGCTGATAGCCACGCTGACATCACACAAAATTATTTCCTTTGATTGGCCGGACGTAAGAACGCACTGTAAAAAGATAAAAGTTGGCCAACTCTTCCGTTCCAGTCCGTTCCCCTTACGTTACGTCATGCACTTAAGTTCCTTTATAAACAAGGTATGTAAATTATATAGTTCATCTTTTCACAGTGCGTCTAAGTTTACAGTCCGTCAAACTATAAATCCCGCTTTAGTCGTTATCTTAAACGCATTAACATCATGTTGCTAGGGAAATAAATTATAGAAATTTAATACTTGACTTTTATCTATGACAGATGTAAAACTTGACAGCAGAATAAAATAGTTATTTGTTTTACTAGGCATTAAATCTGCTTTTCTGCCGTGTGAAACATATAATTTTTTCTTCAAATTTGTTCCAATTCCACGCAAAATCGACTTTTTCATATTTAAATTGCGCTTCATTATCAATATCCAGCATCATTTTGAGTTTTCTTAATGTCATTGTCAATTTTAATAACCAGTTTGATTTAAATTATTACTTGGAAGGTTGCCTAGCAACGAACTTTTTCTGCCTAGGCATTAAAAGTACAACTTCTAAGCCTGCCAAGTGTCAGTAAAAGGCCGTTTTTAATGTCATTTGGAGAAAATAGTTATTTGTTTTACTAGGCATAAAAGCACAAGATTTAATGCCGCGGCTGGTGTTTCATAGCCGAGCGTAGCGAGGCTATGAAACCAGCCAAGGCATTAAATCTGCTTTTCTGCCGTGTGAAACATATAATTTTTTCTTCAAATTTGTTCCAATTCCACGCAAAATCGACTTTTTCATATTTAAATTGCGTTTCATTATCAATATCAGCATCATTTTGAGTTTTCTTAATGTCATTGTCAATTTTAATAACCAGTTTGATTTAAATTATTACTTGGAAGGTTGCCTAGCAACGAACTTTTTCTGCCTAGGCATTAAAAGTACAACTTCTAAGCCTGCCAAGTGTCATTAAAAGGCCGTTTTTAATGTCATTTGGAGAAAATAGTTATTTGTTTTACTAGGCATAAAAGCACAAGATTTAATGCCGCGGCTATGAAACCAGCCAAGGTATTAAATCTGCTTTTCTGCCGTGTGAAACATATAATTTTTTCTTCAAATTTGTTCCAATTCCACGCAAAATCGACTTTTTTATATTTAAATTGCGTTTCATTATCAATATCAGCATCATTTTGAGTTTTCTTAATGTCATTGTCAATTTTAATAACCAGTTTGATTTAAATTATTACTTGGAAGGTTGCCTAGCAACGAACTTTTTCTGCCTAGGCATTAAAAGTACAACTTCTAAGCCTGCCAAGTGTCATTAAAAGGCCGCTTTTAATGTCATTTGGAGAAAAACTTGTTTTTTAGTATGTAATTACTTACAGCACTCGTGTAGATAAAAATATAAACAGTATTGTCAGTGGTGATGAATCCTGGATTCACTCTTATGAACCCAAATATTAACGCCAGTCGGAAGTTTTGGTGTTCCAAGATAAACCAAAAGCGACGAAAGTTATCGGTTCTCGAAGTGTTTCCAAGAAGATGGTGTTGATATTTGTCTCAAAAGTGGGTCATGTAGCAGTAATTTCTTTGCAAGATCAAAGTACTCTGTTACTGCTAATTGGTACACATCGATTTGTTTGCCGGAAGTAATTGCCAATACAATGTAAGACACAGCTCTAAAAACAATTGAGTTTTTAAAGCAAGAATACATGGAATTGCTGGACCATCCTCCATACAGCTCCGACCTAAGTCATAACGACTTTTTTATTTTTTCAAAAATTAAGAATGAACTGTGGTGTGGTGTTCCAGTCTCCATAATATGCAGTCAACGCATTCAAAAACTCTATTTCGAATGTACCAGAAAGCGAGTGAAATAACTGCTTCCAGAATTACTACCAATAAGGGATTTCTCTTTGAGGAGAATGCTTAAAACAATAGTGTTTCAAAGTTATCAGCTGTTTTTTTTCTAGTTCTACAATATGTCTCAGTAAGCTGGAACCATATGGGAAACTTTTTTATTTTCAATTTTAGGAAAAAAACTTATTCTCCCTAAAAAGTTCTGCATGTTCTAAAATCTAAAATACAATATGCAGATATCAATTTTTTTCAGTATTATACGAAATGTTAATTTTACTCAAGAGTAAAGTACCTTCAAATTTGACAATATCGAAAAATGTTATTGAAAAAAGTTGATTAGAACTGAAAATTACGATCAAATATAGAATTACATCCATTTACTTTGAAAAAATAGGTTTTGTACTTATTTAAAATTGTCTCTATTTTGAATAAACATTTTTGCAATTCCGAAAATAAAGTGGTCACTTTAGTCTCACTTGTTAGAAACTAAAGTGTCACTTTTAGACCCAAGGGATATAAAGTGACAGTTAAAATCCCAAGGGATTTAAAGTACAAATAAACACGTACCATGGTAATATTAATCACCCACCAAAACCATCTTGATAGCCTTCACTAAGAAAAGAAAACTCTACCTCAAAACCATTAAACTTGATGGGAACGACGTTGAATGGAGACAAGAAGTCAAGTATCTAGGTTTGACTCTAGACAGCAAACTCCTGTGGAACAAACTCGAGAAGGAGATTACATACAAAGCAAAAATGGCTCTAATGGAATCTGGCAGGGAGAAACTGGGGTTGTAACCCAAAAATCCTGAGCTGGATGTACACTGCCATAGTGAGACCAATCATCACTTATGGAGCCATTGCGTGGAGTAGTAGAACTAGCCTCTTGACTACGAGAGAAAACCTCTCCAAAATTCAAAGACTAGCCTGTATATGCATAACAGGAGCAATGAGTACATGCCCAACGGCAGCAATGGAAGTGATTCTCAACCTCACACCATTACATATGGTGGTGGAGAGTGTTGCAGAAAGAACAAGATACAGACTAAGTAGAGAGGGAATCATTAAAAAAAAACCACCTCTTCACTTCTTAGAAATCGGACAACCTGGGACATGCCACAAGATGGTATGATGAAAAAGTATAATTTTTCAAAGAAATTCGATACGGAACTAAGCAACAAGAAGGAATAGGATCCAAATACCATTACCAGACTTGGAAAGAATGCCATTCAATGGTACACAGACGGCTCAAAAGCAATAGAAGGAACTGGGATAGGAGTGTACGGGCCAGGAACCAAACACTCTGAAAGCTTGGGAAAAACCCCAAGTATCTTTCAAGCGGAAATTCACGCAATAAGAAAGTGTGCCCAGTTCAATATTGACAAAGGATATAGAAGGCAAAGGATTATCATAATGTCTGATAGTCAAGCAGCCATTAAAGCGCTGAGTTCTTGTGTAATCAGTTCCAAAATGGTGTGGGAATGCCTAGGCAAACTTAATGAACTAGGCGAGAACAATACAGTAACCTTACTGTGGATTCCAGGACACACTGGAATAGAAGGAAACGAAATAGCAGATGAACTAGAAAAGAGGGGGACTGAAATACCCTTTTGGGGGCCGGAACCCTTTTACGGAATCAGCTCCAATGTAATATTGGAAGAAATAGGTAAAGCCGAAGAAAAGAGAATATCTGACGATTGGAAAGATCTAGTAGGGCTTAGGCAATCAAAGATTCTTCTGGGTGACTACAATCTGTTGAGATCAAATGAATGCATAAGTCAAAGCAAAACTGCACTAAGAGTTTTAACAGGAATCCTAACAGGACATTGTCGCTTGAATGGGCACCTTAAAAAGCTCAAAATAGTGGAGGAAGAAGATTGTAGATTTTGTGGAATGGAAGAAGAAACTTCCATCCACATACTTGCGAACTGCACAGTATTTCAGAATCCTAGGGCACAGTACCTGGGAGACTACTGGATAGAAGAGTGACAGTTACCTAAGTTGGGGCCTGCAGATATCCTAAAATTCCTCCGGGAAATAGAGCTAAAGGAGCTACTAGTATCTGAGACTCTACTCAGAAACTAAGTAGAAGTAAGGGGGCACAATAGATCTTTTAGGTCTCAGTGAATGTTACCCCAAAATACATACATACATACATACATACATATTAATCTTTATTTTTGGATTTCTCAGGGGTAATATCCCTAGTGCATTTAATTTTTCCGGAAAAACGAGTTTCTTAGTAATATGTTTTAACAAATAGCATGAGCGAGAATGGTTTTAAAAATCCGAGTCGAACACGAGGATTTTTCCACTTAAAATTTATATTTGACATACCAATTCTTGATAGTGATTGGTCAAAATTAATAGGAAGGAAATAATCGTTGAAATACACAAACAACGCGTTTTCATTGTACTCCGTGCCCAACATGATTCGTACTGTTGTTCATATAGTTTTCTCGATTTTTGTGGTATTCGTTCTTGAGTAATTGCCTCAGCAGCCCGATCTTCACTTTTATTCATTTTCACTGACTTTCTCTACGTTTACAGTGGCGCCGTTTTGACAGGAACTTTGTTTATCATTACCACAGAAACAAACAACATACTATGTTTATTGTGTATGGCTTCAAATGTAAGTAGTGTTTATTTTTATTAAAAATGTATGTAGAATTACCGGAATTGCAAAAAATAGCGTATACACCTCCCGACTAAAGTGACAGGTGGATTGCGTGGATTGCGTTCCTCGGGCTCCGCCCTCACCACCCGCGAGATTAAATAGGTCACTTTAGTCGCTTGGTGTATAATGTACTATTATCTCTTGTGATTATAAAAGTCATGATAACCTTCTCGTTTCTTAATGATTTTTAACAATTTTGCAATTTAAGCCCGTAATGAACATGAAGGGACAACATCACTTGTCCGTTCTAATTACAAACCAGAATGGTTGGTTATATGGTTAAATCGTACAGATATCCCAACCTCGTTCAACTTAGAAGTGTAATTCAATGTCTGTCGGGGCACATAGCCCGAGAAGTAGTTGTTGCTGCTTAGTGAACGGTCTATGTTCTTTGAAAAGTAATTTTCGAAAACTTTATAATAGTGTTAAACTCAATGCCGTAACTAGGAATTTAGCGCCCGCGGTCAGTAATAGAGCGGCGCCCCTATTACATAAATTTTATAACCAGATAAAAACAGCAAACAGCTTTTTAAAATAATTTTCCTTTTTTTGCTTTATACAGGTACAAAAGGATTAAAGTCGACATTAAAATAAAATATAATAACATAAAAAATAAAAAAAACAACTCTGATATTTGGTCCATGATCTACACATTGATTCTACAGGGGTGCTGTCGGAAGCCCCCTGTATGTCCAAGAATGCGCCCAGGGCGATCATGCCACTTTCTAGGGCCTTTTCCACCTGTGTTACCAGTTGGTGTAAGGCACTCTCCGTTGACTTGCCACACCGGTACGCATGCTGGTTGTTGTACAAAGGATACCTAAGCTCAACCTTTTCCCTTATATACCTATCAACCAACCTCTCCAGTGTTATTAGCACAAAGGATGTTAGACTGATAGGCCCAAACGACTTAGCCACGGCCTAGGCTTGGGTATAAAGACAACTCTTACCTGTCTCCACTGCTCAGGAAAAGATCTGCTTGCCAAACAGGCCCGAAAGATATGCACGAAGATTGAACCAATAGCGTCCCAGCCCTGCTGAAGTAGTGCCGGAAAGATTTGGTCCTTCCCCGCAGATTTGTAGGGGCAATTTGCCTTATTCGACGGACGATAAGCAGCATTGCCACGGTTAATATGGACTGATTGATGGTACTGTTTTTTTTTTGAAATTGTCATCTAGAACCAAAAAATACGCCTAATTTTTTCCATTATTAAAATAATTATAATTATTGTCTTAATAAATCTGGTTCTTTTATTTTTTTTATTTTGAAAGTACGCCATTGAACTGGCTGCAAGAGAGCTGATGAATCAACCTGTTGTGAAAAAGAACATACACATCCTGTCAGATAACCAGCCTACTCTCAAAACACTGTGCTCGAACAGGATAAAATCTAAGCTGGTACTTAACTGTCTACAATCCCTTAGGCAATGAAAAAGAGTCATTTTGACCTGGGCCGACACTCTGGCAAAAAAGGGATCAGAGTCTATATTTATCGGACCTGAATCATTTTTTGGCATTGCGGAAAGCACTGCTAGATCAGCCATACCTGGGCTCTCTCACTCGAAGGCGTTCATATACAACCCTTTGAGTACAAAAAATAAGCAGATCCAGGAATGTAGTAGAACAAACTTACGCATTCTGACGGGACTGCTTACAGGACATTGTCGACTAAATGACTACCTAAAGAAGATGAGTCTGGTTCAGACCTCGGATTGTCGATTCTGTAATTTGGAGGACGAAACTGCGAAGCACATATAATGCTCATGCCCAGCTTTGGGCAGGGTGAGATATCATATTCGGTTCTAGTACCTTAGAGCCGAACGACTTCAAAAAAGTATCACCAATTACAACCATGGACTTCGTCAGAAGCACAGGCTTGTGGGGTGAATTGTAATCCCTAGGGGTGAGCCACAATAGACACAACGGGGGCCGCAGTGGAGGTGTCGAGAAAGCCTCACTCACATAGAACCTAACCTAACCTATTATGAAAAACCTTATTTCTATCGAAGGATTTGGCGCCCTCCAAAATCTCAAAAGTGCCGCCCTTGCCACGCCCTAGTTACGGCACTGGTTAAACTATTACCTTTGACGTTTATTTTTCAATGTAAATGGTTGTAATTGCATATTTGAACGTAGTTTTCAGTTCTAATTAACATTTTACAATAATATTGTTTCATATTGTCAAATTTAAATGTACTTTACTCTTGACTAAAATTCATATTTTTTGACAAACCTCGTATAATACTGAAAAGAATTGATATCTGATGATTGTATTTTAGATTTTAGAACATGCAGAACTTTTTATGAAGAATAAGTTTTTTACCTAAAACTAATAATAAAAAAGTAACAATTACTGAGATATATTGTATAAGAAAAATATAAAAGAAAACCTTCGTAGACGAAAATGTATTTCACAGTTAATATTTCAAGTATCGATTTCTATTCGTTACAATTCAAAAAGTCAAGTAAAACAAGAAGAAAACGAGTTGGCGACACAATATTAATTGATTATCTATTTTTAGATGAAAAAAAAACTCTTATTCTTACTTCATTTATTAGACATAAAACCGAAAATTGAATGGTGGTAATAATGCAACCCCTCTGAGAGATGTTCATTAGAGTCGCTTGTTTTCTAAATTACTAATGAATAGAAGGAAAATTAGCCAGAGTCTACCGATAAACTATTAATCTTTAGTAAAGTTTCTCAAATAAAATACTTATTATGAATTTTGTAGAATTATTAATTAATATGATTAAATTTGTTAATTATTCTAAACAAATCACTTCATTACACTAAAAAACGTGCGTTACGTCACGCGAACTTTAGGACTTTTTAACCCCTTCCCCGTCCTTGTCACAAGCAGATCGAACTAAAAGGAAAATAAAGGAATAGGCAGTCAAGGGCACTGCCGACAGAAGTGAAAATACAAATAAATAAGCCCCCTTTAATAATTTTAGCATACGCCCATGATAGATGAAAATTTGGGTCTATCCATCCCTTAGACTATTAATAGTTAACTGTTTAATAGTCTAAGATCCATCCTCACCCCTGATGTGACATCACACATTTTTTAATTTTATACCTGTATTTAAAAATAATCAAAATAAAAAAGTTTTATTTACATTTTTTTTATTTTTATTAAATATTTTTTAATAAAATCAAGATACAGTCAAATATCTTAGATAACAAAGAAAACAATAAACAAATAATTATGTTAATTAACGATACAAAGCTATTATTAGTATTTTAAATTTTAACGTGTGATGTCACAAAACTTTTGACCCCTCCCCTGCTCCTTGTCACACAATGTCCCATCCCGGTGATACCATCCCTCCTTTAACGTGTGACGTAATTTATGGATGGCCCCCTTTTGCTATTAAATGAATCTATTTTAATAATTTTATCGTACGTCCAACTGAAAATTTGAAATACTGTGAACAACAAATCTGGAACAGTAACAAATTTAAAAACAATAGTCTTCCAATCATTTTGCTTTTTTAATAAGGTTCCCCAATATGTGTCATTCAATACTTATCATATGATATACATAAATTAATGAAAATAGATTCGTTTATCTCAATATGCTGCGCCTCATTTATACATTAGGCCGTTCGCAGACCGAGGATACATCAAACATAAAGCATGCAACATGCAGTATACATATTATGCAGCATATTTCTCGTATGACAGATATGTGCAACATACTCGTATAACATGCTGCTGGTGTGACTATTTTCTTTTTAGTATGTGAAATGACTTCTAGCGAAGAAAAAGTCATAGTTGCTTGGCAGTTTTTGCGTATGTGCAATCAAAGACAAAAGAAAAGACGTCGTTACTGGATACACCCATTGTTTGTAGATAATTTACGTCACAGTCCAGCAACAGTAACGCAAGAACAACCTTCTTTAAATCCTCAAAAATTTAAGGAATATTATAGAATGAGCAAAGAGAGCTTTAGATATTTGGTGGTCTGTGATACTTGCAACGCCTTCCATGTAATTAAATCTGCTGATCATACATATGCAGTATATACCGCATGTTGCATGCTTTATGTTCGATGTATCCTCGGTCTGCGCCCGGCCTTAGTTGTAGTTTATGAACAACTTGCCAATTGATATTAAGCAACAATGATATTGACAAAGGTCGATATACAAACATGATCTATCCATCAGTGGCGGATTCTCATTAATTAGAAGCAAGAGAGGCTAAACCTGAAATTTTCAGTAATCTTGTATTTAAAACTAAGTAGGTGGAGTCCTAGGGCAATTAAGTGAATTTATCGCCGGATGCGAGGTGTTGTGCCCTAGGATTCTGAATTGCGGTGCAATTCGCAAGTATGAGGATATGGAGGTTTCTTCTTCTATTAAACAGAATCTACATTCCTTTTTTTCCACTATTTTGACCTTTTTCAGGTGCCCGTTCAGGCGGCAATGTCCCGTTAGGATCGCTATTAAAACTCTTAGTGCAGTTTTACTTTGACTTATCCATTCATTTTATCTCAACGGGTTGCAGTCACCCATCAGGATCTTTGATTGTCTAAGCCCTACTAGATCCAAATGGTCAGATCTTCACTTTTCTTCTAATTTTACATTGGGGCTGATACCGCAAAAGGGTTCCGGTCCCCAAAAGGGTCTTTCAGTCCCCCTCGCTTTGCTAGTCCATCTGCTATTTCGTTTCCTTCTATTCCAGTGTGTCCTGGAATCCACAGTAAGGTTACTGTATTGTTCTCGCCTAGTTCGTTGAGTATGCCTATTTTGGATCTGATTACACAAGAGCTCAGTGCTTTAATGGCTGCTTGACAATCCACCATTATGATAATCTTTTACCTTCTATATCCTTTGTCAATATTGAACTGGGCACACTTTCTTACTTGGTGTTTTCCCAAGCTTTCAGAGTGTTTGGTTCCTGGCACGTACACTCCTATCCCAGTTCCTTCTACTGCTTTTGAGCCGTCTGTGTACCATTGAATGGCATTCTTTCCAAGTCTGGTAATTGTATTTTGGATTCCATTCCTTTCTTGTTGCTTAATTCCGTAACGAATTTCTTTGAAACATTATACTTTTTCATCATATTTCATCTTGTGGCATGTCCCAGATTTTCTGATTTCTAAGAAGTAAGGTTTGATAATATGTACTAAATAAGATAAGAGATGGATAAGAGATGGTCCTTTTTACCAGGAAAAGGAGTTTATCGGGTTTAAAATCCCCCGAAATCTTCAAAAGCAAACTAAACTTTTCGGAAGAGGTGAAATACCTTGGTATTACCCTCGACAGGAAACTAACATGGAACTCTCATCTACACAGCAGAGCAAAAAGAGCATATGTGGCTTATGAACAGTGTCGGAGAACAGTGGGACGCACATGGGGGCTGTCACCCCGAGTGGTCTCCTGGATCTACACTGCAATAATAAGACCTATGTTAACGTATGGAGCAATTGCATGGGGACCGAAGGTTCTACAAGCAACGGCCATTCAAAAACTATATCAAATACAGCGAATGGCCTGTTTAAACATAACAGGAGCCATGAGAACAACACCAACCGCAGCAATGGAGCTTATTACTGGTCTGACCCCTCTGGACCTGTATGTCAAGGAGGTTGCGTTGATGGCCATGGTACGATTGCGCAAGGCTGGTGTAAACCCCGAAGTAGGAGTGGGCAATTTGCGGTTAAGCCTATGGCAGGAAGCGCTTACTGCGCTACCTCTGCTGCAGGCAGCCAATGATGCAATTAAACCCAGATTTTTGTTTAATAAACCCTACAAAATACAAATAAAACACAACACAGAGCCAGATGCTGCAGATGCAATACGCATTTATACAGATGGTTCAAAAATGAATGAAGGCTCAGGATGTGGAGTTTACTCGAGAGCACTAAGCCTAAGGATCAAGTGGGGAATGGGAAACAATACCAGCGTAGTTCAAACAGAACTGGCTGGTATCTCAATTGCCACAAAAGAACTAATCAGAAAAGGAATTTCTGACAAAAACATAATAATCTGCACTGATAGTAGACAAGCCCTATTAGCCTTGAACAGACAACGTGTTATATCAAGACTAGTACTAGAGTGCCACCAAGATTTAGCTAACGCCTCGGCAGATAACAATATTATCCTGAGGTGGGTTAAAGGGCACGACAGGAGTAAAGGAAATCGCATTGCTGATTCTCTAGCCAGGGAAGCCGCTGGACTGAAAATTCTTGGACCCAGTGACACCTACGGCCTGACGAATTCGACAATTGCGGAACTAGCCAAACGTTACACCCATGCTCAATCCCTTGAGAGATGGGAGGCAATCAAAGGAGGCAGTTTTGCCAGGATCACCCTGGGCGACCCTGGGAAGATGGCGCCGAAAAAATACTTGGCGATGACCAGAAGAAACCTACGTATAACAGTGGGATTCCTGACTGGCCACTGTCAACTAAGGAAACACCTCCATACTATGGGGCTAGTGGACACATCTCTATGCAGGATGTGTGAACAGGAAGATGAGACTGTCAGGCATGTCCTATGCGAGTGTCCGGAGTTATCGTCGATAAGAGAGTGTGTGTTCGGTGAGTCTTGGCCTACACCTGCCGATATAAAGGAGATGTCTCCTGGTGACCTGTTCACCTTCCTGAGAAGGACAGGATGGACGATGACCTAGGAGGACAACTCCTCGGGAGGATGTACAATGGGTCATATGTGGCCTAAGTGCTGTGAGCCTACACTCACCCTCCCTACTCTACAGATACAGAGAGAAGATACATATAAAATTCCAACACGAGAGAAATTGATTAAATTAATTTTATACCAACATATTTTTAAAAACTCTACACTGATGGTATCTTAAAATGTATATCTTTTAAGCAGAGCTGGGACTAACTAAGCAAAAACGTTACTTTTTGAATGTAACACTAGAAAAATCGTTAATTCGTGTTACTGCAAAAGTAACGCGTAACCACAAATTTATATCTTTATTATCTAAATAATTTTTCTTCTAGGTTTTTGTGATACCACCACATAACCATATATCCCACTCCTTGATATTTCAACAGAAAACTGGTGTCTAAAATATAGGTAGATAGATATAGCTTTATTGAGTAAGCTGGGAATTCTACAGCCATTGGCGATATTCGATATTGAACAGAAGTTACACTACCACTGCGTTAACACTAATATACTACACCATCTGACACTCGTTTCGATAAGTTATCGTCTTCATGGAAAAAACGAGTTCACTTTCGCTGCCCGCGTTAGATAGTGTAAAGTGTGCAGTGTTGGTATTAGCAGAATTTTACATGAAAAATAATTATATAAAATCCTCGCGTAATCCTCATTATAAAAACTCCAAAAATACAAATAAGGGCAGGAATGAGTTGCGCGCAGCGGTCATTTTCTACCTGAATACGAGTAAAATTAGGAGCCGAATTGCGCGCAACAAGATAAACACAAAATTAAGGAGATTAAGGACACACTTAATTTCCATAATTGTTGTACAAAAGTTCGAAGACAAAATAAATAAAATACAGCCCGTAAAATATTGTTAAGATAGAATTCTAATAAAATCTCTGCCTACTCCCTACCAGGGTAAACTATTAGGGCAGTCCCGATAACAGAACATTTATTGGCTTGTTATTGTCTTGAAATTCTATTACAACAAATATCCCAATCACGGTATTTTGGTTTTTTCCTCATTTTATTAGCATAAGCACCCCTCTGTATTATCGTCAAAATTACGTATTCCAGGAATGCCGATAATCCCTTGACGGTTACTACCTGAGACACCCCTTATTAAATAAGGTAAAATTTTAACCATTGCGCGACAAATAATTGTTAGCGTTGTAATTTTGTTGTATTAAAAATATAAAAAAATGCTAGGCGTAAACTTAAAATACATACTATATGCTATACTCGATTTGAAATTGGTTGATAGTAATAAATCATTAAAATCCGTCAAACACGTATACAAAGTGGTCCACCTAAATTGCCAAGTTTTAAATAGTATATACATTGAAAGTATAGACCCTTTTGCATTTATTAAACTTTCCATTCCTATAGATCTGATAAGGGCGTCGAATACAAAGCTTAACCCGAGGCTCGAACAATAAGCGGTAGGATTCTACCTGTGATGTTTTGCACTCATGCACGTGCTTTCGGGTGGGTTTAAGTTTATATTAAACACAATAATTATATAATTTAGTGAACATTCGGATGTGTGGCATAATTTGTTACCCTTGTATTTGAATAAATATAATACTAATAACAATAAAGCAACCAATAAACAAGTAAATTTGGAAAAATGTTTCTATTTGAAATTCTATAAAATTTATAGTAAGTCATTACATTTCTTCGCTTTAAATTAATCATCATCAGAAAATGAAATATCTGAGGGACTGTCTTCTTCCCCTAAATTGATAAGTGGTTCGACCGTTTTCTCCAGTAAACTATCCAATTGCCACATTTTTAACCATATTGTCCTCAAATTGTATTTGTTTCTCCATAAGCCACTCGATAATTTTTGCTTTTCGCCAAGCAGTTGTAGGCATCTTCTCCAATCTTCTGGAGTGATACGGAGCGTTATCTAACACAATGACGGAGCCAGGTGGAATCAGCTCTATCATTTGTTCGAAATACTCCTCAAAAACATCAGCATTCATATCCTCGTGGTAATCGCCTGTACGAACTGATTGGAATGATAATAGTCCACCTTCTAAAAAGCCATTGGAGCTACCGATGTGAGTTATAATTAATCGTTTTCCTTTTCCAGAGGGCGGATTTATTCCTGTTGATAGACCGTCTAAAAATGCTTGCCGGTGAGAAGTCACATTTTTGTCTGTCCATATTTTTCCAACTGTGTAGCCTTCGTTCAGCCATGTTTCGTCCAAATAGAAAATTGTTTTGTTTTCATTGCGAAATTGTCTTATTTTTCTCAAATAATTACGTCTCCAACACACTATTTCATCTTTTTCGAGCAAATGAGACTTCCGACTATGTTTTTCCCATCTAAAATTCATTTCTCTTAGAACTTTCCATAGTTTATCTCTCTTGATTGCAGGAAAGTCTTCTTTTACTGCCCCTAAAACTCTATCCAAAGTAGGGATCTCCTTATTGAAATAGAATGAATGCACCTTTCGTCTTATGATGGCCTTTTCGTCCTCATCGATCGGTATTGTTCGCCTTCCTGGAGATGGTTTTGGTGGCGTCACGGTTCCTGTCTTTTCTTCCCGCATCAGCCTGTAGATGGTTGCTTTTCCAATACCTGTCATCTTTGAACAAAGTTCCACTGTAGAATCGATACTTATTGCACTTTTTTGATATCTAAGTGCATTAAATACATTAAGCACAATAATCTTTTCACTAATGCTTAGCGCTGATTTCGCAGCTCGCTTAACTGGAATAAATCCTGAAAGACTCTCCATTTTCAAAAATTACCCAAATGTGTGTCCTAGAATACTCGCATTAGGTTTGTTCGCTCTTAAAATGACTCACAGTTTTATACCAATAAGTACCTACCTACCTAATTTTTCGTAACAACCTGAAGTAACATTGTGTATTAATTGTTCCCGGAATTCTCGGCATAATTATTTTTACCTGTTATGACAATAATGATTACTAAATTATTCGGATAAGTGAATAGGGTTCAAACCGGCACGTCAGGTAGGTGCGCCTATGGAATCGGCTGCTAAAAATGATTTATTACTATCAACCAATTTCAAATCGAGTATAGTCAATTATAAGAGAAACTAATAGACAAAACTAATGAACTCATCGACATACTGTAGAAACAATTAGACAGAAGTTGAAGATCTTTCATAATATAAAATTATCACTGGTTATTTCAGCAGTTCATTGTACAATATTATCACATCACATCTAATATTTTGTGAAACGTGTAATCTAGATTTCGGCGGCACGAAACTCACCGCGTTCCTTGTGTCATAATTATGAACATCAGAGTGAGAAACCAACGCTTCTTTATGTTCATGGATGTATAATATTGTCTGTAAAATATATGCGCAAGGAAGCGGAATACTCTCGTATTTTTTTAAATAGAGGACGACACGTGGCATCATAATCCTCGTTATTGATTGTGCGCATTGCTGTTTTCTACAATAAAAAATTGTTACCCCATAAGTATACCGTAATTTAGTACATTATTAATAGTTGCGAGATATACATACTATTTTGAGAATAACTCAGTTGTCTCAGTGTACACAGTTGCGAAGATAATTTATTTGCCAATGTATCAATTTGTGGTGTCCAATATGTAACCGTGTATCAAGTGTGTGATGCCCTAGAGCTTCACTGGTTTTAATGCATATATTCGTTTGTTTGAAGTAAACATAATCTGGTTTTTGTTTGTTTACCTGAAAACCATTTTTCGTTTGCAGATACTTCCTCGAGTTCTCTTCAGTTAAGAAAATAGTATCATCCGCTACCGCTACAAATACCTAGTAAAAGCAACAGAAGGCTCTAAACAGAACACTAGTACTCCCCTATTAACGGGTGATGAATTCGAATCTACATACTACATATGGTGAAAACATATGTAACAGATTCTGTCTAAACACAAGACATTGTTAGTATCGTTATCCTTCACTACTTTATTAATGATAGCAGCTCTGTGAATCAACTAAGATATTTTTTATTTCCAAATAAAGCACAAATCCCTGCTTCAAAATTATTTCAAGTACTTTTCCGATTACAGGTACTATGACAGTAGGTCTGAAATCTTTGAGAATATAGGTATCTCCCTTTTTGTATATCGGTATGATCTAATCAATTTTCAAAGCATCAGAGCAAGGTACCTCTATACACTTATAAAAAACACTCAACGGTTGTCTGGTCAATCACGAGCAGATTTTAGCATACCACTGTTCAAACCGTAATAATCAATGCTTGACGAATTTTCAAGTTAAAGAATGGCTTCGTTAACGACACTTCCAATAATTAATCCCAGAAAAAATGATGTGAATGACTCTCTTGTACATCAAACGTTTGTTCGCTCGCTAGCTCGTACTCACTAGCTTCAGAATGCCCGCATGCGCTTTTAAATAGTATCAACACGCAATAAAAGATATGAGGATGCTGGAGATACGATCCAGATAAAAAATTAACATCAAAGGGTTTGCCGATGGAAAATGAATGTCGTGGTAATTGTACGAGTATATGTTTGATAAAGTTTATTAAATCCGATTTTTTAATAATATACAAAAATTCCTCGTGCAATGCTTATACACTTAAATTAGCAAATAATTAGTATTAAAAAAATTAAATATTTACAAATTGTATTATTTTTACGAACATTCCATGGTAGCCCAAGAATTTGAATTTTCGTTGAATGTTGGTAATTCCGCGGGAGTTGTATTTTCTACTTCCGTTGAAGTTGACGCTAATGCCATATTCGGATCCAAATTCGTGCCGTTTTCTTGAGAAGTGGTTTCTTCCCAATTAATTTTGAATCTTGTTACTCTTGGCTCGGATGCCAGAATATTTCTAATCACCTAAAATAATGAAATATTTAACCAAAACTGAAATTTGAACAAAGCAAATGCCTACAATTTGGAAACTTGCTACAAATATTATACCAGAATTGAGAACACTAAAAGCAAGTTTCTTAAATTTTTATAATATACAGTTAGAGGAGTTTATCTATTTATTTTAACGGGTAATTCCCAATACTTTATAGAAATAAAGATAAAATAGCTTATACATGTAAAATAAGTTGAACAAACATAAAAAAAAACAACAATTATTACAAATTAATTAAAATAATTTTAATCCTAATTCTATACTAAGTTTTCATCTCTCATAGGAATTGCATAAGAGAGTACCCAGATATGGTGAAAAAATCCAGATCCAACCTAACCAAAATTATGTTTATGGAATAGAACTGCAAAAATATGAAGGACTATTTTTTGTTGATCTAGGAGGGACATGGAAACCAATACGGGTTAGCAATTGTTGACAAGTTTATATTATGAGAGAGTAAGTTATACAGAAATTTGATATCAGCTTGAGATTTACAAACTGAATGTTTGTCTAGACTGAGACAATCTCCTATCTCTTGATATGTATCAGTTGTCACAGGCATTCTGATTTTAAAAGACATATATAATGAAACTATTTTGGACTTTCTCCAAGCTTTAGACTTTGATCTAGTAAGATGGAGAGCAAACTGGTGAACAGTATTCCATCATCAATGACCTGACTAACGCAAAATACATTGACTTGAGGGCAAAGATGTTTTTCCCTAGCAGTTCACAATACAAATCCCAACATTTTCATTGACTTGCTAATGATATGATCATACTGAATGTGAAAATCAAGTTTATGGTCTAATACTCAGATTAATACATTAAAAAGAAACATTTGTTTACATTTAAAAGTGAACCCAACATTACATCACATTCTAAGGTAACTTGCCGACCCTTTGCCAGATGTATTACTTTTCCCTTTTCCTTTGAATTGCGACAACTGAATTAGATAGAAACGTACAAAATAAAAATGTACTTTTAAGAAATTACATAAAAACGACTTTAAAATAATTATCCTAAGTAGTTTATGTAAGTAATAAAAATATATTTTTGTTTGAAACTTTTGAGGTTTAAACGAAACAAATGTGTGTTAATAATTTTGTCTGTCTAAAAAAGGGCAACACCGAGAAAACGGTGGAAACCATTTTACCTGATTGTACTACGAAGTTTCAACGTTCCTAGTTTATTGAAGCTCTTTTTTTCGTCTTTTCAACTGATATTTGTGTGTGCGCATACAGATATAATTGAAAACAATATTTTTTTGTGAAAATCATATGGTTTGTCAGTGCCACATTTGCAAAAAAAATAGTCGGAATTTTCCTAACCTCTCTTTTCACCTGTAAGTAAATAGTTCTATTGGCCAGTGGCACTGTCCTACAGTTTCTCCCCACTCCTTGAAAGTCATTGTGAAAACATATGTATGGTGATAGAATGTTAGCCATCTTTTCAGATAGTTTTATGAATGACTTGCAGACTCTATTTGTAGTATTACTCTAAGGTCTAATATCACACCAAGATTCCGAACAGAAAGAACATTATTCAAATCATTATCTATTGATATTAATTTCCATTAAATTTATATTTATCTACATAGAGATATTGACATCAGTTATCAGTAGCTTCTTAGAGGCTAAGCCTCTTGAAATTTTCAGGAAATCTATTTTTTTCATTCCCGTTTTTCTAATTTAATTCAAATTATTGAATGATTCCAATTTAATTCAAATGATAGTGTGCTTCAATATCCAGTCTCTGCATTATATAGATTTTAAATACATCTCTATCTATGCTGGAGACAGACTTTCTCTGTTCTCCTGTGTATGGACTATACAGACCATTAAAAAGAATGAGATTTGTTCCTATGGCAATCAGAAAGCACGGATGTAATTCTGCACAGTATGTAATTCATGTTCCCAAAAAGCACTATTCCAACAAAAGTGATGGATGGTTTGATTATCAGAGTTGTTTGAGGTTTTAGATTTAGGTGTTAGGTTTCTTACTTTTTGTTGTAATGTAATTTATTCATTTTTTGTAGCTTAACATGTTTCTTCTGTTTTTTTTCTTTTTTGAGTATTTTACCAATGTTTTTTTTGTAAATTGCGCTCTCACAAATAAATAAATAAATTAGCATAGTTTGAATACTAACCTTATCAAACTGAGGAGGACTTGGTAAATTTTCTCTCATTTCTGGATCACTATATTCATTGTTGATAAAATATCCCACTCTTATGAACTCTTGACTTTTATAGGAACAAGTTAATAGTACCACTGTGACACCTATAGCATCATTTTCTGGTATACGAGACACATTTGGAGGATCAGCCTAAAATTATAACCAGATTTTGCAAATACCTTAACTTGACAATGATAAAAAAAAACTCACTTGAAATACAAACATGTGTTTTCCTTCTGGAATTGGACCCACAAATACTGAATCTAATATTTGATCATAATCCTCACTTTCAGCTGATCCTACATATATCATTTTCCATTCTAGATCTAAAAATAAAACTTGCTCAATGAGTCTTACTTTAAGTAAACAAATATCTAACAATTCAGTGATAGAGAAGATAAGAGGTACCACTAAGTTGTAGACATATTTTACTTTACCTTCTTTCAGTTCTTCAATGCATTCAAACGTTATTTCGAATTGGAAAGGATTTAAAAATGGACTGGGATTATCCATAACTGTTATATTACACAACTGAACCTTTGCCATTGCTTTTTACTTTTTATAAAGCAAATAAAATAAAAATCCTGGTATTCCTAACTATATGTTCCTACAATATTACTTTTGAATAAGCCTAAAGCACAAAGAAAAAACTATTAGACATCTTGTTTTTTATTATTGGAAATTATTTACCCGCCAGAATTCTTCTTCTAGTTTATTTCACAGAACACTTCTTCTTCTTCTTTGAGATAATGGAAGCTTTCACAGAACACTTTAATTTAGTTCCTTTTTGCTACCTTTAGATTGACACAGCCACCTTGAACCATGAGATTCATGGAGACTAGATATATCTAGTCTCCATGATGAGATTGCTACATCCACAATGGTGCCAATGGTGGGAAAATTGGAAACTTGGACCAGAGATGAATAAATTATCTCTGCTTGGATTGACTGATCACAAAATTCCGAAGTACTCTAGTCATCTTTATCCTTCGATCTCCATTGGACAATACAAGATAGATGGACATTTAACAAGAATTGTTTTTGTTTTGTTGCAATTTTGTTACACTACATTTCTATTTCTATGCTATTAAGTGACATGCTCCAAGTGTAGAATGCTCCAACTTTAGAATGGTGTACTCCTTCAGTGCAAACACTAGTGTAGAAATTGAAATTAGTGCAAACTTGAAGTGATTGGAAAAATGTTCTCCACGTTAAAAAATAGTGGCGGAGTATATTATGCTATATATAAGTCAAATGTCTTACTTTTTACTTTACTTGAGGAAAATAGGCTGTACTCAAACCAAACTGCACATCGAGTTGTTTAAAAATTAAAATTCAGAATACGGATAAAGTATATAAAATAGCTTGTCTATTTCGTTGGTTCTCTGAAACAGACATCCAATTACATATCAATTTTTAGCTGTGGATAAGTCAATTGTATATTATCCTTTACTTTTTATCAGGGATGATAGTGGTTTCTCGTAATTATCGTAATCGCAATGATTCCTAGAGGTACATAGCCATAGAAAAATCGTCTTATCTCAACATCATTATTTGAGTTTCATGATTAAGATCTATGATTTATTTGGGAAAATTTAGCTCTATTATGTTCGTTGACAGTTAAAAACGTTGGGACACGCGCAGATCTCGTCGGAATTCGTTCGTCCGATCCCCTCTCAGTCTTTTCGGGTGCTCCATGTTTCTCGTTTCACAGTGCGAACCCGAGAATTGCACAAAGCGCAATGTATGTGCGCCATTGCTGTGGGGAAGAGCTGCGAAAAGTTCTATCAAAGTATATTCGGTTTTCACGTTACAAACCGACTTTAAATGCAGAATAACGTAACAGAATTAACACAGAAATTGCTACGTTCACTGGACAGTAATTATAATGTAAGAAATTACAGGATATATAGGAATTTTAATGAAATTAATGAACACCATTGAGGTATTCATGAATCAGGTGGATTGCACTATCTAAATACGTTATTTGAAAATTCGTTAAAAATAGTCGTATTTTTAATTTTAGTAGAAGTATTTTCAATGTATAAGCTCGATAATTTGAGACTACAAAATTTTTAATTCTTAAATGAGTGATTTCACGTCACAATGCCTGTTTTACATAAGACATTAAAGAATTAATAACTCCGTGCTGACACGATTCTGATCAAAAAACGTTTTTGTTGCTTAAATATCTAATCTTTGGATGTATTTTATACACACTTCTCATATTAACTGAAACTCCAACCACAAAAAAATTGTTGCCACCAGTACAGTAAATCATAC
The DNA here is from genome assembly GCA_949126875.1 of Lochmaea capreae. NCBI lineage: Eukaryota > Metazoa > Arthropoda > Insecta > Coleoptera > Chrysomelidae > Lochmaea > Lochmaea capreae. The sequence continues at coordinate 14,814,952 of OX421403.1, forward strand.
AGGGTGTTTTCTAATGTCATCAGAAAAAAAATTGCAAATTTATTTATTTTAAGGTCATCGATATGCCTGCAGTCATTGAGATCATATCCCTATTGGAGAAAGTGTCTATTACCAAAGAATTATTGGAGGTAAGAAATGTCCTATTTCTTTTTTCAATTTTTATTTCTTAATTATAAAATCTAGTGCCAACATTACTATTAATTTTTATACTGGTTTAAAGATCTGCTTACCCATAATATGTATATATTCATAACAACAGACAGTGTAATTTTTGATTTACTATCAGTTATTAGGTATACTTACACTTTTATCCAGCTCCTACTCAATACCTATTAAAATAAATGAAAAAGTAGACAAACTCCTCTAAGATTTCCATTATCTCAATCTCAACCAAGGATGATATAAGTTTTTCTAGTGAATTTTTGATGCCCTAGAAAATTTTAAAATACCTATGCATGGTTTATATATATTTTCTATTTTTTAGCCTACCTGTCTTGCCATTAATTTTGACCCAGTTTCATATGGGACAAAAAAATAGACTATACTATTATTTTTGCTTACTGTTTTAAAGAATACTCAGTTTTACTAGGATTCTCTAGTTCTTATGATGCCATCTAACCTTGATCGATATTTAAAATCATTGTAATCTACTGTTTTCCCATATGAAGCATTTTAAACAAACTAAATTGCTAAAAGGTGTAGTTTTTATTGAAAATAAATAAAGTTGGAAATATCCCTAATATAAGGCAAAATGTGAGTTGTATTTTAAGCATGCTTATGATTGTACTTTGATGGGATAATAAATACCTACCTAATATACTGAGACAGTTTACATGACCACCTGCTAACTAAAATAAGAACTAAATGAGTACTTTGCACATGTTTAGTCTATAATTTATAAAACTTTAAGAGTTCAGTGACTAAAATATTTAAATAAATCTTGAGATGTATGCAAAAGTTGGGTTATATTATACATGGCACTATTTTTTCTCACATTGGCTTTGGTGTATATTATCAAGTAACAATCATTTATTCAGAATAATTAATATACAAAAAAACATAAATACTATTACAACTTTCATTTGTAAATAACAGTGAAACTCTACAATTGCTTTGCCACATATTTAAAATTATGAGTCTTGCAAATATATCAATTTGTTTATTGTGAATCAAGTAATTATCAATGTCTTATTTTAAATAGTTTATTATTTTGCAATTATTAGTTTGATTAATACACTTCTTAAATTCTCTTAATTATAAAGAATTAGAGTTGAAAACTGAATAAAAATGATAAAATAACAAACGAGTGAATGAGACGATAAAAATGAATATATTATATGTCAGAACTGATGATTATCAATATTATGTCATAGCGAAAAAAGTCAGAAGTCTACAGAATTGCCAACTTGAATTCAAATTACTACACAAGGTTTTGAAATAAGGAATAAGAGAGAAAATATATTTGACTATCTAGATAAATCATGGATAGCAATGGTTTTACTGGTGTTACCTACTAATTATTTATTATTTTCTTTTGCTAAAATCTAGTTTACAATGAGTAAGTTTTTCTCATTCCTAATATACTACAAAATTAAATCTAAGAGTTACCCTGCAATATCTTTTTAATTTCTACTATTTTAAATTGGGTAGGTATGTTATTGATGCACTAAGATTTTCAATTTAGACTATACTATAGTAACACGAGGTTTAGTCTTCTTTTCTGATTTGAGTGATCCAGGAGGTGGATGACCTAAGTATTCTTCATTTGTGGCTTCTTACATCTTTTGTTAATGGTGTACTCAATTATCTAAGATTTATGACTGGATATTCCTATTTAACCAATTGTTAATGTTCTATACTGATTAAAGTGAGTATTGTAATAATGCCTGACCATTTGCTTTTCTTTGTTTAGACCACCAGATTGGGGAAATTCATAAATGAACTTAGAAAGAAAACAACAAACGAAGCTTTATCAAAGAGGGCGAAAGAACTTGTTAAAAAATGGAGGAATGCAGTTTTGCCCGAATCGAATGGACAGTTAAAACAAAGCCCACCTCTGTCACAATCATCAGCTTTGACTTCAACCTTAAATCAAGAAGATGTACAGTTTAATAAAATAAAAGGAAAGAAACGGTCGGCAAAAGAAGTGATAGACAATACAAACGCTAAACGAATTAAGTTAAATGGAGGAATGTCAGAATTAGATTTTTCTGATAACTCGAATTCGAGTTTTAAAGATGTGATAGATACAGTAAAAACAGAACCAAAACGCGATGTGATTATTATTAATTCAGATTCGAATTCTAGTGTTCCAGAAAAACATGATCCTCCATTAGACCAACAGATGCCTAAAAAGAGAGGTCGAAAAAAAGGTTCTAAAAATCATAAAAATCTACTCGATGAAGCCGAGAGTTCGTTTACCATCAAATTAGCCGTTTCTAGGGGAAACTCCAAAGTTAAGACAACTCAGGAGCTGGTAGCCAGTTTACAAAGCAAGAATTCTACTTCTGTGTTAAATTCATTTGCAAAACCTAAAGAAGATCTGAACGAAAAAGCAGCAAAGCTTACTGAACGTGTGTCTATGATCGACCAACAATTAAATACAAATGCACACAGAAATAAAAATTCTCAACGCCACAAATTTAAATTAGAGAGAAATGAAAGGGTGATAGAATCGGGATCTGTAATCAATGATAAAAGCATACTTGTCCAGGATTCATCTAACAAAAAAGAGGAAGAAGATGTCATTGTTGTTGATAATGAATATGAAGATGATGAATCACGTAATGAAGGTAGGTCTAATAGATTACTATTATTTAGTGGTAAGGCATAACATAGTATACCTGATAGTTTATTTATTGGGTAGAGACTCTTATTTTTACAATAATATAAATATAACTTTCACATTAAACTGAAAATTCGAATAGTGCACTTTATAAACAAGTTTGAAATCTTAACAGATAATTTGAACAGTTTTAACTATACCTTCATCACCCCTAGATGGCTCAAAAAAAGCTGGATTTATAAACTCTGTTCTTTGTTCGTAATTTCCGCTGCTCGAAAATAAAACTTTGACATCACATACATGCGTTTATAAAACGTTGTCGTTACTTCCACTTCTTTCGTCGTTGCTCTCAAATAACCAAATTTTGTATCTTGTTATTCGTGATGAGATTTCAACATCTCCAAAACTATACCTAGTCATCTCAGTAACAACTGTTGATAACGAATCTTACAAACTTAAAGCTTTCCAACAGGAACACACACCATGGCTGTAGGAGAATATGGCATTGGTATTTTCCTTCAACTCTTGCCTTGATTACTTTCCTCGACAGTGCTGTATTGATGCAACTTTTGCCTGGAATATCGTCACATGTTTACCTAAGCACTGTGAGACTCTTATCTTTGTCTTGGCTATAAGATATTCCTGCTCCTATACCTTTTTCGGTTTAGAAGATATTTCTGCATTAATTGGACGTTCTTTCTTCCTTGCCTCCCTGTCGCTTTAAAAAATTTATAAAGCTTGTTAAAGATGTCCTTACAAAGAAAGTGTCCTACAATCTTTAAAAATATTAATACTTTGCTATGATTTATTTTTATATTTCAATATTTATTTATTTTATGTTGTAAATTCATACTTAAAACATATTCATATGAGTTTGTTTCTATTAAATACATTTTGTCAATGGATTTTTACTTTTGTGGATATCTTGAAAATGTTGAATATTTTTGAACCAACCTATTTTATCATTCATTAAATAAAATGGGGGCTATGAGATACTAGTAGTACCCTATTCTTTGAAGGAATTTTAGGATATTTGTAGGCTACAATATATGCAAATATCTTCTATCCAGTAGTCTCCGCCAGAGACAGTAGAGCTTCTCAAGAGAACAGAAGTAAACAAGAAAGATAAGACAAAATATGTGTTTTCTCAGGAAGTTCTAACATCTTCTATTCTACATAATCCAAATTCTTCCTTCTCCACTAGTTTGAGCTTTGTGAAGGTCCTCTTCAGGCAGCGCAGCAGTGTCCTCTTAGGGCATCTGTCAAAATTCTACTCATATATACATCCAGTTTCAAGTTCTCTTTGTTAATTCATCTTCTATTTTGTTTCATTATATGCCAGTGTGTTCTGTCACTCACAGTAAGCTAACAATGTTATTATTTCTCAGTTCTAAGTTTGTCTATGCATTTCCAAACCATTTTAGATCTGATTACACAAGAACTTTGGCTTAAACGGCTGTTTGACAATCCCACATTTTTCCGTAGTGAATTTCTGCCTAAACGATATTTGGTGTACCATAACAAAACAAAATAAAATTTAATATTTTTTTATTCTAGAAATTGAATAAGTAGCATTGTGTGTGACACATTTAAAAAGTATAGAGCAATACGGGGTTTGCAACGAGAGGAAATTGCAATTCAATGGTGGCTTGAAATTGTTGTAATAAGAACTCAAATTCGTAAGAAAAACTATGCGATGTGTAGTTACTTTAGAATAAAGTTATTTTTAATGGGGATCCTTCTAATATTCAGTTGCTATTTTTTTTTATATTAAATGACATTTGACAATGTACTGATATATATTTGTAGAATTTTTGCTTTCCAATCTCTCTTAACCAGTCTTCCCCATTAAAGTTGCCTTTCTTCTATAAAGTATAAGGTTAATTGTATTCTTAGGTTCTTTTTTATATCTATGTTTTTCATTCTATTCTCATTTGTTACATGTTTTACCATTCTTAAATATTTCATCTCTGTCACCTGTATCTTACTTTTGTTGTTGTTCTGGTAACACCCATGTTTCACATCTGTATGTAAATTTTTGTCAATATATCGTTTTATATACTTTTAATGTCATATCATTAAATTTTGTTTTGTTTATAAATCTGGTATTCATCGCTTAGTATAGTTTGTTAGTTTTAACTATTCTATTATTAATATCTGCTTCCTGTGTTCCTAGCTACTGGAAGTGTTTAACTTACTCCATTCTGTCTGTATCTGTGCCCAATTCACATAAAATATAAATGTTAAAATGCTCTAAAAACAAAGAAAAAAAAGATAAAATTACAAAAAAAAAAATAGTAAATGACATGTAATAAATTTTTGTATAAAATAATAAAAGCAAAAATCCGAAAATGCACTAAAATTTACAGAGTAATAACACCATAACATCAATCGACAATCAAAAATTTGAAAATATCAAAGTTTAAGCTCTAGTAGAATAATTGCTAATGTCCCACACATAAAATATCAACTGATAGGAGATATTGTATGGTGATAAATAAATGAGATCCACTAAGTTTTTACGAATTAAAACATGAGTCACTGATTTTCTTTTTTAATACATTTTATTGTTATTTTTGAATATACTTCTTAATTGTTATTTTTTTAGCAAACGAAGAGCTCGATAGAAAGATAAAAACAGAGACTCAAGAGACTGATAATCCAAATTTTATATCCGCCTTAAGCGTGGAAGATGCTTTAGCCCAACTTCCCCCAATCGATAAGTCGGTTCTATTAGATGAAGTCCAAATCGCCCCTTGCACCTGTCTACTAAAAGAAAACAAATCGGACTTTTCAGTGGCGGGCGAAGAAGATAGCGAAATAAATTTAGAACAGAAGTTCGAATTCGTCGAGGATCACAACTGCCAGGCCAAATTAAATTTAAGTGAAACCTATCATTTCGATCGAGTCGATAATGAAATGGTGGAACGTTTACACAATACATTTATACCAAATGTAAATGGCAATTTCAACATAAGCCCTCCAATGTCGGGCGATGCCATACAAGAAAACGGACTGTACGTGAATGTAGTGCCTATTGTAAATATAGAAAGTATACCGAAAAACGTGAAAAACTTTGCGACAGAAAATTATAGTAGATATAGATTTTCAGAGACGCAAGAAGTGCAAGATGATGATAATGTCGATAGTCGGACAGAAGGTGAAGTGTCTGTTAGTGATAATAAATGTTTTAGAGAATGGCACGAGGTCATTGACACGACCTCGTACCAGGGTGAAATTTTAAAAATTTTGCCTTATGTTATTATAGATTGAAATACTAGTCCCTTTATTATTATTATTATTATTACTACTACAACTATTATTATTACTATTGAAGTAAAGGTGAATTTATAAAATAAAGGATATTATAATTTTTCTTAAGCATATATCCAAAAAAAAGCAGCTAATCATAAATGGACATTTAATTGTTACGGGTTTTTGAAAAAAAAAGTTTATATTGAAGTCGAAAGTTGAATGTCGTCAGAGACGTCCAAGTATATGTGAAGTGTTTGTTTTACAATAATGAATTGGTCCACTGGAATATACAATGAGTGGAGATGGCGCTCGCGCTTCTCAGAACATTTAAAAAACCGCGCGTTTATTTTTGTTTAATTTTTTCATTTAAAAAAAACAAACCTAAAAAAACAGTTTATTGAAAAGTACAAAAAGTGAGTGTATATCGTTACCCTCGTATCTCCAAAATCTAAACTTTTACAAGAGATAAAAAAAACTGTTTCTTGTGTTTTTTATTTGAAATCTTAGGAATATCTTTTAATACATTTATTCTATAATGTCTGTTGATATCGTAATAATAATCTTCTGAGCTCGTAATACTTTTGCCGAGATTTCAACGGAGATACGTGGTTTTCTATTACGTTTTTATAATAGACAGGAGTTACGAGGCAAACAAACTTTATTTCAAATAATAAAATAACAAGTTATTCACTAAAAAAAAAACTAAATTTTAAACTGCTTTAAATAACTGCAAAGTGAAAAGTAAAGAGAACCTAACTACAGTTTATTTCACGAATTTACGCCTGTTTCGGCTTAGTCATAAAAGCATGGCAATGGTAAACTGTACTGAATGGTTCGATAGTGAATTCTCCCAATATTTCATGCGTTAGAAACCCGAAATTTTATTCTTTTTAAACATGTTTTTCCCTTTTTTTATCAATTTTTTGTAATCAGATCTCTTATTTATATGAATACAATAATGGGAAAAATAAAATCGTTTTACATTTGTGTCTAGAAGTGGTGCTAGGGCAATCTACTTTCGTCCTTCTCACTAAATTGAACAAGCTACACACTGCTCGTCGAGTTTTTGCCGATAATCCGAAACATGCGTAAATTCCTGAAATAAACTTTAATTTTTGTTCTATAAATATAAAAACTTGTATTTTATATTATTATTCATACGGTAGGGAATCACAGCAAAAATGATAGTCTTTTTCCAAGCAACTTTTTAGTTGCTGTAACTGTTCATACTTGGCTTTTGATATTTTTCAATAACCAGGCACTAAATTAACAACAGAAAACACACATTCTGATTATTTGACAATAAATGTACATCGGAGTTACGAGATTTGCTTTCATATTATGATGTTTTTTGGAGATACGAGGTTTGTGTCTTCTTTCGATTTTCGTAGCTACAAGGTTTTCTAAGTACCATTTTACCATGGTCGGAGTTAGGAGCTTTTCTATTTCTGGAATTAATGCTTTAAAAATAGAATTGGAGTTCTGAGGTTCTTGGAGTAACGTTCGCTGAGTGCCATGCTGGTAGATGGCGCAAAAAACAGGATCTCGATAAATTCTGTTACGTGGTTTGCGAATTAGGGTAACGATATGAAACATTTTTTTTTGTTCTTATTACTAAATAGCAGTGATTAGTTTGCTTTGTATACTTTTATGTTATTCTATGTGTATCGTCTGCACTGCTTCCACACGCGATCCAACGTCGTACTGAAGCCATACCGAGTCAAAATAATTAAATAAATAAAAATGTAACTGAGTCTTTACCTTCAGCGATAGAAAACAGTTTACACACAAACTAATCACCAAACAAGAGTCTAAAATAATTGTAAAGCAACCCACTGTTACAAAGTCAAAGTCAAAGTCAAAATAAGAGCGTTAATTATTAAAATTACATTAAATTCAGTAAATCACCATAAACAAAACGTTAAGCAAACACATTAAAACGACAAAGACAAACTTTGTTTTCAGATGTCGAAGAATAATTATTTATATTCACACTATGCATTTTTGAAAAATTATTTTTTTCAAAAACTGTGCGTTCAACTAAGGAGCAACAACTACTTCCAGTGCAATATGCACCGCCGGATATTGAATTACACTCCAAAGTCAAACGGGGTTGGTATATCTACAAGATATTTTAAAACCAACCATTTTGGTTTGCGATTAGAAGGGACAACACAACTTGTAGACCGGTTTCGGCGTATTTGCGCCTCATCAGTACAAGGTATGTGCTGTCCGTCCGAGAATCTCTAATCCCGGACTGAAGAGTACACTTCAATACGACAATATTACAGAAAACTGTAATAAGCTTTAAACTTTGTTGTGCCAAAAATTCAATGCTCCTACTGCCATCTGCGCTTACTTAGCGAAAATAAGACAAAAGATATTACATGCCCTAAACTTATGAGCTAAACAAGAATAGAGCTAGCAGGACTATTTTATTTGCCAATCAAACAATAATTCTCATGTACTTGGCCGTCTCTTGGTTGTCTCTGATATCGTCGACTTTTTTTAGGAAACACTTTGTATATTTTTATCTTGAAAAGTGAAGTCATTCTATTTCTGAAAAATGTTGTAATTTTTTGCAGTTCAATTGAAAAATGATTGATTTTAAAATGCTTATACGGGTATTACGTTAAAAGTACAAGTCTCGTTCGTTTAAGTTTGGCCCAATCGAACAAAAGTTGCAATTACTTTTTATAAAATTTATATCAAATCAAATTATTTGAAGACCAACCTAGATTCTCGTTACTTTCTAGAGATTTTAACTAAATTGTATAACTAAGTAAGCCATGGTTAACACGTTGTTCAAAAGATCATATAATTAAAATATTTATATTGTTTATTATAACAGGCCTGTAAATGCGAAACCCGACAAGTCCATTTAGATAACTTTTACAGGTAACGCGAAAAACTTATCAGCGAGTTATTATTAGCCACAGGATACCGAAATTTTAACCACTTTAAGGGTGTATGACTTAAAACCGAATAGCTTCAGCTGCGTCCTCACCGCGTCGACACTGTCGATCAACAAGTCGACAAAACTGCATCCGTCCACACCAAAGTTGACAGAAATGTTGTCGATCAGATTCATTAGCAATTTCCATAAGGGCATCGTGTCTCATGTTTCTGTTTTTATAGTTATTAGTTTTGGAGTCCCATAGATTTGATTTTAATTTGTATGCCTCAATAAAAGCTATGACTTTGTCTTGTTCTGATTCCATTTCCAACGAAAATACACGACTACGATGTCAACGTAAACGTCAAGACGTCACTGAGTACTCAATTTGTCGATCGTCGAAAACACGTGGACCACACACTAGAGTCGATCGACAGCTCTTTCATGTTTACCGACAGTCGATGGAAAACAATTCGACACCGTCGATTGCAACGTACACGCCAAGTCGACTCGGTGAGGACGCAGCTTTAGAGGCCAAAATCCAGTATCGTTGGTTCTTCTTTAAATTGGGACTTGTCGGGTTTTCACTAGAAATTATTGGTTAAATTATTCTCTTTCGCAACTCTATTTCTTGATGTGGACATGTCGGCGTTTGCATACAAAGAGTGTTCGGTCATGTCGGTTTTTGCACCCACGCTCACTGTTCTAAGCGTGATTTTTCGTATAAGTTGTCGGTTTTTGCATTAAAACTGTATAGCAATCGATAGTCCTGTTATCAACGAAACCATTGCTGCAAATCTAACTTACGAAAAAAGTGTGACTTGTCGAGTTTTGCATTTAGGGCGCGTTGTATCGAACACCTAATCTCGGTTTAATTATAACTGATGTTTAGACCGATGTAATTGATGATAATAAATAAATCAATGTGTCACAGTCTAAACATCAGTTATAATTAAACTGAGTTTAGTTGTTCGATACAACGCGCCCTTAGAGGCCTGATATACTTCTTGATCAAGTGATTGGGTCGGTACAAGAAGGCCAGGTGACGCCGATTGTTACGCGTAAAAAACAAATAACGTCAAATTTTTTTCTGTCCCTTACAAAAATTTAATACTGTATCACATTAACCAACAAACCATTAACGCTCCCGGCTATTAAATTAAAGTGAGTAGCGGAAGTGAATTGAAATATGTTTGACGTTTCTAAATGTGTAGTAGCATGTGTCAAAACTATTCTAACGCTAAATACTTTAAGTTGACCGAAAAAATATTCGCAAAATAATCGTAAAAATATGGCAAACTATTTCATTTCAAACGGCGGTTGGTTAACTATTGGTTACCAACCAGCAGTCCATTCAATATTGCCACTACAAAATTTTCAAGTCTAAAACGATTGACATTTTCTAGTCCTTTCTGGGAACGATTCAAAGTCGAGAAAGACATAAGTTTTGATTTCAAAGGTTTCTAGATGTTTCCGAATATCTGAACCGGGCTAATAATGTTGTTTCTTAATAAACTTGAATATTTACGTGCTCGTTGCATGGACGAAACCTGTCAATGTCACATGTCTTGTTTTTGACATTAAAAAATTAACTTCGATTTCGTTTTTTCTCGAACGAGCATCTAATCTAAGTGAGTAATTCATACTAATTTGTGATCTAATCTAGTATATTTTGTGGTTAATCGTTGTCTTAGCCTTGTTTTACATTGTTTTCAAATGTCAAAAACAAGTCATGTGACATTGAATTGACAGGTTTTGTCCATGCAGCAAACACGTAAATATTCAAGTCCCTTAGGCTATTTTAGTTTTTTCAGTAATAACATTAATTGCCCGGTTCAGATATTCGGGAACATCTAGAAACCTTTAAAATCAAAAATTATTTCTGTCTCAACTTTCAGTCGTTTTAGACCTGAAAATTTTGTAGTGGCAATATTGAATGGACTACTGGAATCATCCATTGCTTAGTTTACACAATATCGAAAATCCGTATAGTTAACTAACATTAAATTACATCCGAAATTGAGCAACCTCGGTCATTCAGTTAATTTCTGTCAAAAATTGAAATTTTTGACGTTTCTAAGTAATAAAAAACAATTGTTGAGTATTATACTCCATTCCAAGATATTTCGTTTTAACATAACTAACATCAACATGGTTGATTCAAGGAAAAACCCCACAACAAGTAGTCGTTAATTCGATAACAATAGCAGTTTCGTATCGTATTTGTTTCTTCGAAAAGATAATGCCTAATAGTGTGATATGTAATGGTGTATTTATGTTTATGGTGACTACTACTTTGGATTTTACAAATTATCAAAAATATTACACCTGCAACGTTATCAAATACGCGACAGGCTTTTTACAACCTATTAAGGTATTGCCTGTCTCAGGGAGAGGGAATATCTTAGCATATGCTTTAATTTTTTGTATTTGGATTAAATTGAACTTATGATTATTATATTGGAGTACCATGATTTCGTTTTAAAATTTACCTACTGACATAAGGATACGCAGTGTGTACAAAAGCATCAAAAATGGGAGTAGGAGTCAATTCGGGCGTTCCACCGATAGAACTGCTAATTAAGGAAAGATATGAAATGTATACAGGAGTAGATAATAAAGAATCTAGAGCCAACCTGATAGATGCATGGCAGGTTAAATGTGAAACTTATGACAGATGGACTTATTCCTTAATAACCAACATCAAACTTTGGTATGACAGATCGCATGGGAAAATCGATTACTTTATCACTCAATCCCTTTCAGGACACGGGTGCGTTAAGAAGTATCTGTTTGAACTCGGGAGAGTGCAAACAAACGATTGCGAGTGATAGTGATGATGCGGAGCAAACACTCTTCTAGATGAACTTCTAAGAGACAAGTACAGAAGAGCTACCGGCATATAATATGATGAGTAGTCTACTAGAAACAAAAAAAGCTGCAAACATACATAAGTAATTAGAGGGATCATATAGAGACGAAAGAAAAAGAGGAAGGAACGGACAAATAAAGGTAGATAGCTTTTTACTCTGTAGTAATGTGAAAACGGTTCCAGAGTAGAGTGCAGATGGGTTTAGTGGAAAAACAGTAATTGCACAGATCCCGGAGTCTCACAATAAGAACGATATAATAGGGTAGTCTCCATGTTCGCACTGTATAGAGTATATCAATGGTGGCGTTCATCCCAACCAAGTTGATCAGGTAGCGATTTTCAGAGTAATCCATCTTTTCTTAATTCTCCTGAACGTTCTAATCTTGATACAACATAATCAAATTTTATTTGACATATGACTGCAATAAATATATTCATTCATCTGCGATTTCAATTTAGTTTAATAGTTCCCAGTGGTGTTCATTCATTTTCAAGATACAAATGTCTAAAATATCTTCAAACAAAAATAATGCTATATCATTTTATATGTTTATTCACATATTTGTCATAAATGACAGTTAATGCATCACTGATCGGTAGCGAAGCGTTTTTCAATACTGATGGGAAAAATGGCGACTGCTACCACAGCGCTAACATCAATCAGTTAACAAAACACGCGTTCAGCAGGAAATTGATTAACGCTCCGGTAGTGCTACGTTGAGATGAACGCGACCAATATCACCAGAAATGCTTGTAAATTAGTCTAAATGTCAAGGCATTCTTACACTCATAAAAATGACTATATATAAAACCTTATCTTTGATAACCAAATATTTCAAATGAATAGTAACAAGTTATACATTTTTGGAAAGGATGAATATACGGAGTGTTCTATGTAAATCCATTATTGATTAAACTACTGCTTGCAACCAAATGTTGTTGCCTTATTTTTTTTTAATTAGTGTTTGTTTATAAAATCTTTGGAAATATGAGAATACTTTTAACTATATATGTGTATTTATTTTTATGGTACAATGGGTAATAATCGAAAAATCGTCAATAAAACGGTTACTTTTATACCAACAATTGATTTATTGAAAGATTTTATCAAAAAAATAACAAAAGGAATTCAAAATTTTTGTTTTAAAACACGTACTTCATGATAAAAAGTTGATTTGATTAGAGGTTTTCAAAGTTTGTTTTACAATTGCCTCATTTGTTGGCATTTGGATTAAAACAGAAAAAGAGGAAAGGGAGCTCTTTTAGCAGTGGCGGTCAAATACACTTTGAGGGGGGGGGCATGGGCGATTGTGTGATACGACTGAACCACTGTAAAAATACACGGTATGCTGACTTGTCGACTCAAATTGTGCACGATCTGCGCATGACTTCACCTTGGAATCAAAATTGTACGTGTTTAGTTTGTTTTTCCTGAGGTTTTTCGATTTTTTGCGTTAATTGATATTGTTTTATGCTAAAGCCAGTGTTTAAAATTATCATAGAGTTGATCAAAGTGTTTAACTTTATTTTACTCCAATTATAAGACCATAACGCCGGGCTGTGCCGTGGCTACATGCAAAAATACAAATCGCAATACGAAAAAAACGGTATAAAATACTATGGATTTCCAAAAAATGAAGACTTGGCGAAGCAGTGGATAAGTGTTTGTCGTCGTTAATTGCGAAAGATGTGAATTGTATAATGTATGGTTTGTCCAAGTGCCAAAGTTTAAAATTCCTCTATAAGATGAGAAAAGTATTTTCGACTTATTTTATTTTAAAGTGTGTTTTAATTGTTAATTACACGAGAATGTTATTCTTTTTAATTTCTGAACTGCGGTTGAGCTACGGGGGGGCATGGCCCCCCGTATGACCGCCACTGTCTTTTAGTTAGTGCCATCTCATAGTCTAAGATCCCCGCCAGAGTACTTTTTTGAGAATTTTTCTGTACGAAACTATTCGTTACTTAATTCAATAGTTTTTTCGACAAAAAAAATTGATAAATGAGCCGGTAGGAGCGAATAGGATGTTTAAAAAAAATACGTTTTGCAGTGTCCACGATAATTGGTCACAAAATCAACAAATAATCGAAAAAAATCATCAATCTAGAAATAAAACTAGGAAACAACGCTGTCTTTTTTATTTTCATTATTTGGAGATTGGTGGAGTCCAACTAAAATATTTATTACAAAACTATATTTAACATAAATCGGATCGGTCGATCTGTGCAGATGTTTTTAAAATATTGTGTCCATTGACAGACTTTTGAAAAAACGCTGACTTACAGCCATAGAGATACTACAGATAGAGGCAAATAAGCCATAGGCCGCTGTGTAAGTGGGAATGTCCCACCGAACTCCGGTGAGAGAGAAAAAAATAGACGATCAGAGGTTTTTCTGTCTTTGTCTGTGTATATAGAATGCGCGCTATTAGAGAAAGACAGCCTAAACCTCCGACTTTCTATTTCGCTCTTGCATGCTGACGGGTTCCGAGCTGGCTTGTTGCATCTATCTGTAGTATCTCTATGCTTACAGCACGTGCTAAAACCTCCAACTGATCGGAAGACCCAGCAGTACAATATGGCCGACCTGTCAAGTGTTCTGGAATGGTATAGTTATATACATTCGGTATTTGCATCGCAGAGGCGTCAGATTTTTGGTCACGTGATCGCAGATTAATCTGAGCTATTAACGAACGGCTCAACCTACCATAGATATAAACTGACTTCTAATTAATTATCGGTCATTTTTGCAAAGACATGGAAAATGCACAAGTAAAAATTTAATGTTTGTATAAAAAACACGGGGTTATCAAGAAAAACACTAGGAGATTTATCTAGTAACTACAACAAAACTAACACAGATTAATCTTTCTCGTCGGTCCACATATTTCGAACAATAACAGATTTATATCGGACTGATCAAATTTACCTCTCCCCTACCTCTAGATGTAATAAACGAACACAGCTAGGATGACGTTAACGTATCCTTCTAAAAATTGACCTGGAACCGTATATTTGAACGTTCGACTATTCGCGCGAGAACGTCGAATGGATTCTGTTCGTACGAATGAATTCACACGAAAATCGAAAATTCAAATAGCAATATCTTCCAAACACAGTGGGCGAACAACTTTGTAGATCTTATTTTTTAGGTAAAGTGTAGTGTAGAGTAATGTAAAAAGCACGTGACAGGAAGAAGATTATAGGTAGGTATGTAGTTTGTGTTTATTTCCATTTTGTGTATCAGAAAACCTTCTTGTCGTATCTTCCGCCATTTCCTCAGCATCTTGCAAATTATCAATTATTTGATGCAGAAAAGCTTCATTTTTGTTCAGTAGTATTATTTATCAAAAAACTTAGTAAGTAATTTCTCTTATATCTCGCTATATTCACAGGTTATGTTTGATATTTATTTGTTTTTCTGACGTTCTGCGCAAGACTCTACTCGCTTACTCCCATGTGGGACTGATACGACTGATAAATCCATTCGTTTGCAAGTCGAACTTTCGAGATTTCGAAGATAGTTCTCGAACATAACAAATCCACTCCCATCACATGAAATACGTAGGAGCATTTGGTCGAACGTTCAAAGATACGGCTCCTGCTCCAAGTACGTTATCGTGAAGAATTTCTGTCACCGGACAATCTTCACACTAGCTTGACCATACAAACCGGGTTAACTATGAGTTCACCAGTCAATATTCCTCGACTTGTATTCCAAACCATGACGTAACAGTTAACCAACCACACCTAACCTAACCAGCTCACTGAGATAGTTTGACAGAGTAGTTATCTTATTTGAAGTTGGGCGTTTGTTTATTTCAGGGTTTCCACAAACCGTCACGTCATGGGTATTGTTAACTCGGTTTGCGTGGTTAAGTTCAAAGAAAAATGGCTTACATGCTAATATAACCTCAAACCAAATAATAGTTGCTTTTTTTCTACCACCAATCTAAGCTAAGCTAGCGTTCGTTTTGCCAATGAAGTTAGATTTACTAAGATCAACTGACCTCCCCCCTTGCCTCTGCCAAGTATGTCGGATTTTTAACTTGGCTAAGCTTAATCGCTAATGCAAGAAAAGTCACTCATTTTTGATATATGATAAATATTCTAACCTTATAAAAACATATTGGGCGCTATTTTAATAGAATCCGTTTTGAATTTTCATTTTAATCTGCTACTAGTTTCTTGATTTTATTGGTAATTTTATTTTTAATTAACCTTCGAAATTGAAAGTTCTTTTGATTTATTAATTTCATTTTTTTATTGGTTATTTAATTTCGGTCTATTTCTGCGACTGAGGCTAATCACCGACGGGAGCACTCTACCCCTAACCGGAAATAATGCCGAACCCACTCGTGTTCCAACCAGTGATAGGGTTCTTTATCGAGCCCAACATCCATGGACTCGGGACCTCGGTTTTACGTCTCCGAAAGACGGCATACCTAAATTATACCTCGTGCTCATTGGTATAATGCCTGCGAGCTATGATATGCTACTCCGCTGCAGGCTGTACGGTCTTCCCCAGTGGGCCGGTCACCCATCCAAGTACAAACCGCGCTCGACACTGCTTCACTGTAACTATCGCATCAGATGCTTTCCACTACAGTGCTGGGCCGACGCCCGATTTATTTATTTATTTACCTTTTCATCTTTTGTTTGTATGCAAAGGCGCTTGCGCCGATATTGTCGATTGTGCAGCGTTTCTTTGAAAAGTGCGTGCTCAGCTAAGAATTCTATTGTTAGCTAAGCTAAGCCGGGGGATAGAAAAATAGCAACTAATAGAACACAATAACATTCATAACAATTGCTCTTTTACGGGCTTATTCTGTACAATTATCCGTAACAACTGTAAATTTAACATCGATGTAGTTAAAATCGCAATGTTAAATCAAATTCAACATCGCGGTTAAAAATCGTATTCTGAACAACCCGATGTAAAAAAATTATTGACAGCGCAATATTACATCGCAGCTAACTTAACTTATATTATGTTATGTAGTAGAATTTGTCCAATTTTAAAGTTATTGGCCAGATGCTGTAAAGCAAGAGGTCAACTCAAGGAACCAGATGAGAAATTTTTAGGTTATCGTTAAATTATATGCAGATACTTTATTAGTGGGTTTATATATTTATCATTTTTATTTACAAAATGGGTGAATTTGCTAACACATATTTCTTTATTTAGCCAGTAATAGGCAATGAAAAGGTCTTCCGGTATATCAAACGGATTTTGTGAATCGCGTAATATTTTTCTTCCTATACATAATTCCTAAAAAATATTTCAAATTATAACCTAAAATTTGGCCTATTTTTTTGTTTCAATATTGCTAATACACACGTCGGTAATCTGCCTCATGTAAACCGTATGCCAAAAGTGGGATGATATATTGTTCATTTTGATTTATTTCTTGAAAATTTACAATTCAACTTTCAAACAAACAGTGTCAAAACACTCCTAACACGTCGAATGTTTTGGTCGGCGTTATTTTAACAGCGAAAATGTTATTATACATCGATGTAAGTTACATCAAAAGCGTACAGAATAGGTTTTTCGTAATACCTATCTCTCGACCTTGAAAATTTACAGCGCTGTGACCGCTAACATTTTTGTACAGAATAAGCCCATTAAATTATTATAGTATCCAAGTAATGCAAACTAGTACAAAAATTTAACAAAACCAATTTACTTTTGTTCTGGATTTATATTTAAATCAGTAAAAATTGCTATTTCCATCCATCTTTCTGAAGGTTGTTCGTGATCAGCTGACATGGCGCGGGATGACGTCACTGGGAAACGCTCCTTATTTTATTCAATAACTGTACAAATAAAGTAAATAAAACAGACAACGTAGGCTAAACATATACAAAAATATTCATAAATTACATAAAAAAACATCATTAGTTTTACAAGAGTTATTCAGTCATTATTTTTACAAAGCACCGTGACCGGTCCTCGAACGCAGTATTTAACAAAATGTATAAGTAATAACAAATACACCAACTATCAAAAAGCGAAACCCGCCGCAATCTCTTTGATGTTTTGGTAACAAAAATGTATGACCTTGAGTGACCGACGTTGACAGATAACTTGAGAAAATGATCAAATTTTTAAATATCGGCGATATAATTGGTCGACAAAGTGAAGTATGACAAGTATCTTATTATAAAAATGGCTCCTTTCAGACATGCGGATACAAAAAAAGATTGGCAGCTTCGCTTCTTGTTTGGTAATACCATAGAATTCACCAACTGACAAGAAGCGGATCCCGGCAAAATTCCTTTGATGTTGAGGGGATCGAAATAAATGTCGGACTTACACTGAGAACTATAATAAACGCTTCCAGCTTTACTCGAATCACACTGAGAAAAAGTAACTTTCCATAAAGTTATGGTTTATTAAATGTATTATTTGGGTATTTTGCCATCAGTAACTATTTCTGCACTTTTCGTTAGACGGAAAATAGATAATTTAAATAATTTCAACCTACAAGCAAACTATCTAATTTGGGTCTGTAAAGAGCATAATTAGGAGGCCCGAAGTTTCGCTTATTGTCAGTTGGTGTATTCTTTGGTAATAGCCACTAATAAAAAACTTATTTAAAACTATCATCAGTACTACAGTTAATATTCTGATATTCATAGTAAGGCTTGTGTAACAAATCCAATGGTACATCTTTTATGATATTTTGTTCCCATAAGGATGATGGCACTATACCGTTTTCTAATGCGTAAAAAGTTGGAATCAAATGCATGTATTTTATTTTCCTCCTGTATTTGCTCGTTTTATAATTGGAATTGCAAATCTTCGTACCACGCGATGCTATACCTTTTTCGATCATCTTGTCATTGATTGAAAAAACACTTGTGTCATTAACACCGAACAGGGTAACGTGCAAAACTTTTTCTTGAGAATCAATTTCAGCTATTTTCGCAAAAAGTCGTTTTCCAGACGTTAACATTAAAAATTCGTGTAAATCCGCTTGCGTCCATGGTTCTTTACAATCTAAAAATATATTTTTGTTAAGAATTGAAGACTCATAAGATGATTTAGTAGCGTTTCCAAATAACAGCCCACCTCCAGTGGCGTACCGTGGGCTTTCGCCGCCAGGAAATTCGACCCCCTTTAATTATTAGTTTAAAGTTTAAATATTTTGTCCACGACTATTTGATAATGTTTACATTTTACGTGTGTATAATAACGTACATTATTCACCAGTAAACAATAGCTGTGGATAATAATGAACAGATACGGATAAATAGAACCTATATTGAAGGTTATTTATATACAAATGTCACAATATGGTAAATTCATTTATAAACAGGTAATTAATAGTGGTGGATAAAATATAGTATTCTACTCGCATATAATAGGATTGTTCGTAGAGCTATCACAAACGGGTGGAAACTAGACGACTCACGCGCAGTGAAGAAAAACCGTTTACAGAAAAGCTCTGCTCATGAGCGTCCAGTTTCCAACTGTTAGTGAAATCCCTGTACGAAATGTTGTAGGTGTCCAAATAAACGATTGTAATAATCGTGTTTTTAATCTGTTGAAGCTTGATATTGATCGACTAGTTCAAAAGCAGTTCTCATACAATGCTTAAAATCCCTATGTTCCGTTTCTCATTGCATGTATCTGTATATTATTATTCAACGAATGTAATGTACATCTTATAGTGTTTCTAATGTGAATGTAACGACAATAAAATAAAGCAATGTAATCAGATTTATTTTCTAAAATTGTCAGGATCACTGTACAAATGTTTCCCTTACTTCAGTAAACCGTTAGTTCGTGATGTTCTTAGAAAGCTAGTTTGGAATATAAAAAAAAATACCTAATATGAATTTATTAGTAAGCATTAAAATAAGCCGCTTGAAATTGCTGGAAAAAGAAAAATTAATTAAAATCATGCTACTATTTTTAAGAAAACGTAGCAGCAGGTGGATTGGAAATCGAATAGCCCAACTCCAGTAATTGGCATAATATAACGAAGTAACTGGTCAGTTATTAACGCGGTCCACTGTTTCATAAAAACTTTTAAGGACCTAAAGAAGTTGGGGTTACTTAGCATTAATTTAATCCAGGGGCGTGTGCGAATTGTGTTGTAAAGAAATATTATTAATATAATATCTATTTGTTGGTTGAGTGAGTTTAGTTATATTATGTTACAAATTTTATGAGTTTTGTATGCAGGTTAATTTTAATCTACTATATTAAATTCAATGAAAAACATTATTTCAGGATATTCGAATTTGGCGGCATTTCTCATCAATGGGATTAAAAATATGGGTCATTACATTAACATTAGAATAACTATACAAGTTATTGAAAGTCAAGATAAGCTACCACTACTTTGGAAAGAACATACATCTATGGGAACTTGAGAAAATAAGAAATTGTATTGTTTTGTTTGATTAAATAACTAGTACTCGCTATCGCTTGTTTCTAGTTCGATCCCTTTCAGGAAAACTCGGTGCCGGCGGTCTTGTCTTTTCTCTTTTGCACCCTTGCGGTTTCGTTGGCAAATAACATTGAGGGAGTGATTTGCAAACTATATATTTTTTTATTTTCCAATTGAAAAAATCGTTACGCTTGCCACCGCCCCCTTTCCTATGTCGCTCGAGGACATGACCCTTGCTGGCCCCCCCACGCTACGCCACTGCACCTAATAAGTTATGTCACATTTTCTAAGTTAATCTATAAATAAGAAAAGGAGAAGTTACAGAACATAAAATGTCTGTTATTAACAATTAAAAATAAGATATGCACAACTGAAAATTACTAGCTAAAAGTAAAAACCAATATTAACACACAAAGACTGAACAAAAAAGTGTTTATTTTCTGGAATAAAACACATCTAATCAGAACAGTAATATAATTTGGTTTTGTAAAAGATAATTATACAGATTATACTTTAACCTGTTTAATGATTGTCATGGTAATTTGATTCCATTTCTAAAACGGCCCACTACAACATTCATGCATGACTATAGTCTGATAATTTACCTAACTATCCTTCAGCAAGGACATAATACAAACAGACTTTGTAACAGAGTTAAAGTCTGTTCATACTAAATACTAGTGAAGTGACTAACGAGACCTATTGTTAAGAAAGACCCGTGGGTCAAGCTGTGAAATTGAAATATGATTGAAGAGGTCCGTGATTATAAATTATAAAAGTATTTCAGTGCCTTGGCATTAATAGTGGGGTGAATGGAATTACGACGAATGGCAAATTTCAATTGTTGCAAAATATGTTCTATAGGATTAAAGCTTAAAACTGTATACCCCAAATCGTTTGCATACGTATCAACGACGTATTCGTTTTTAAAATAAATGTAATCTTCACAGAAATGTCATACACATTGTTTTTGAAATGTTGCTTTTGCATCGTTTGAGGAAGGAGCTTCAACCACTGCCTACTGTGGTAGCTTGCAAGGGAGGTAGGTCTAATAGTACTTCCTTTGCTGCTGTAGGGGTAGTTCTCATGGCCCTCGTGATTCCCAGATATGCAAGTCTTTGCACCTTGCTTAGTCTCATCTTAGGTTTTGGCCACCATACCAAAGAGGGGTATGTTATGGCGGGCTTTACCACCTTGTTGTATAGCCAATACAGCATGTCAGGTTTTAGTCCCCATTTTTTCCCAAAGGAACGTCTGGCCACTACTAGCGTGGTCTCCGCTTTCCTTACTACTTTTCCCAAATGTTGGTTCCAGGTAAGTTTTGAGTCAATTAACACCCCAAGATACCTCTCCCTTAATTTCTACAATTTTTCCTCGAATTGCACCTATAATGTTAGATTAAGTTTACACTTGAATAATTTGATTTAGTCACTTCACTATAAGTATGAACAAACTTTACTATATTGGGCTTTTTAAAAAAAATACTAGAATTCTAGATTTAAACAAAGTTTTTAGAATTTCGAATCAATAAAACAACATCTCAAGTCAATATTGAGTTCTTTAGTTGCCTATTTAAACGATAAAATGTCATATATGTTATAAAGTGTGTCCAGTTAAGTTCACAACATATGGGAAAGTTTATGGTTATTAATTTTATGGAAAAAATTCATAAAAAGTTCTGCATTAAAACCTATGTATGTAGGTACACTAGGGTGACATTCACTGAGATCTAAAAGATTTACTATGCCCCGTTTCTTCTACTTAGTTCCTGAGCAAAGTTGCACAAGACTAGTATAGTTCCCTTAGACTTATTCTCTGAAGAAATTTTATGATATCCACAGGCTTTAGTTTAGGCAAGCCTTCCTCTTCTATCCAGTAGTCTCCTAGGTGTTGTGCCCGAGGATTCCATATTGCTTTGCATCCCACAAGTGAGTGAATGGAGGTTTCTTCTTCCATTCCAAAGAATCTACATTTTTCTTGCTCCACTAGTTTGATCTGTTTGAGGTGCCCATTAAGTAAGTCAACAATGTTGATCTCACCTAGTTCATTGAGTTTACCTAGGCATTTCCATTGACCATTTAGAACTGATTACACAATAACTCTGTGCTTTCATGGCTGCTTTCAGTATCCTACATGATGATAATCCTTTGCTTTCTTTACCTATTATCAATATTGAACTGGTCACACTTTCCTATGGCATGAATATCCTCTTGAAAGCTACTTGGGGTTTTTCCCAAGCTTTCAAAGTGTTTGGTTCCTGAACCATTACTCCTATCCTATCTCAATTTGATAAAAAATAAGAATATTTTACTTTTGGGTAAAATTCATATTTTCTGATACACCTCTTATGACTTTTTGATTCCTTCATTTTAGGTTTTCATATCCTACAGAACTTTTTATGAAGAATAACTTTTTTTCAAAGAATTAATAATAAAAAACTTTATTTTGTGTGGAATTTGTTATTTATTGGAGGTTATGTTACTAATTTTTAATATTTTTAAGGAAAAATATAATTCAATACAAAATTGAGTTCTGGTGTGCAAACTGTAACTTGCAGAAAATACATTCTACAGGCATTTTAAACAGCTTCTGCAAAAATTGACTCAAAATACAATGAGGTTGTGTTCTATACAATTAAGTACCATTGATTTTATTTGATAATTAAGGAAAGATTCTTATAGTGGAAGCTGAAACAATTAATTTGTATTTCAAGTTTATTACTTACTAAATGGTACAATTTCTGCTAATGTTGCTCTTATTGCAAATCTTGGTACAGTTTTATGCTGTTTAAAGATATAAAATATATCTTTCACTGTAACATTGATAGTCTGGCCATAATCTATCAGGAAAACACGTACTTTTGTTCTATGATGAAGAAGCACTGGTAAAATAGTTGCTCTATAATAAACGGAGTTTCTAGATACTATGCAGGTTGCAAATTTTTGTATGTGAAATTCTGACATTAATATTTTTTTACTTTTGTAGTAGTTTGTTAAATATTGTTGGAATAATTGTCTCTCCTTTATATACATCATTAACCAAAACTTTGAAGGATCATATACATTATCAATTATAACATTATATACATTATTTAGCTTTACTGATTCTATAGAGTATGGAATATCTGTTACAATCTCTGTCATTTCAGTATTTTCTTCCATTTCTTTTTACTTTACCATTGTATAAACCAGAGTATTTAGTTTCACTTCATCCATAAAACAAGGACCAAAGCTTTACCTCAAAAGTACTGACAGAAGTGCTTATTCGGATATTATTTTATAGTTCTGGGGGCATACATTTTATTTGTATCCCATCTGCAAAATGCACCATAATCAATTCTTAAGGATAATTATTTTATACTGTCATTCAATGCATACCAAACAAGCTAGAAATTAATATCCTGCCGGTTCTGGCAATGTGGGCATTTTTCGAAGATTATATAGGACTTTAAATATTTTAATTTTATTTTATAAAAACTCAAATAACCATAGAATTGTTTTGTTTTTTGTTTTCCAAAGAAAGAAGATCCATGACATATACATATCACTGAACTAGTTTAGTTCAGTGATACCAGAGCCACCTATACTTACAAGCCATGATCCTAGACTTGGCAACGCTGTATTATGTACTTACCGTAGTCCGGTTTTAGACGTCGCCGATGGTTACTTCATAGGTAATCATATTAAGGAAACGTTAAATTTCAAATCTAATATATTTTCTGTAGAGTTCCACAAAATTGTCTATAGGAAGGCCCAAATAAAACATAATATATATTCACTAATAACAAAAAATATAATTATATTAAAATGAGTTAACACTTACACTACCTATACAAAATCAACTTTGTAAAGTTTTTAATTTTCTTTCTTTATTTTGTTTGTTTGCCGTTGTTTGTATACGTTTCCTCCGTTTTTCTTCCTTGACTTGCTCTTTATATGCATCATTGTAATATTTGGTAAAGTTATTTAATAAAATATTGGCAAAAGTAGAAATTACTTTTTTGATAATATTATGTATGTGTTCTCCACAGTGACATTGATCAGTAAATTCTTTAAAAAAGTCACTTGCCTCCAGACTTATTTCTGTGAGATTGACTAATATCACATGTTGATTGTCACATTTAAAAAACTTACTTTCTAAATCAGGGTTGTCAAGTATTGTTTGAAAAATACAACATGTGTGAAAGAAAACGGTCTTAACATAAGAAGTAGCCTTATATAATCCTCCTCTTTGCAGATGGTCATTATACTCATCATTAAATTTTAAACCTTTAGATTCTACAAGAATAGGTAGACACATCGAACAATTTGAGAATTTCATCAGAGAATGTATGGCATAGCCCGAAATATATTCTTGAACAGGATTATCGATTTCCCCAAATTCTAATTCCATTTTTGAAAATACTGAATAAAAATCAGAACAATCGACTGCATCAACATTAGAATAATTATGTTCACTTTCGTTTGAAATATTATTTATGTTATCAAGTGTTACAGCTAAATTATTGTCTTTTATATGATGAAATAACTTGTTGATTCTAATTTTCTTTTCAGATTCCAACACTTGCCTAAAAGATACATTATAATTACAACCTGAAAGACCTCTGTATTCTCCAAATCTTCTTTCCAAGTTATCAGTTTGCAATTTACCAGGCAAAATGTAATTTATCGATAATTCTGTTAAAGAATATATACTTAATTTAATTAGAACTAAGGTACACCGATACATTGCTTGGAAAGTATCATTACTTAATTTTCCAACCAAGTCTCCTTCAAGAGAATGCCATCTTTCTAACCAAACTATAAACTGCCTTAGAAAAATAAGTTTATTATCATTTACATCTACAATAGGACCACACAATTCATCTTTCCGTTTTACTTTGGCTTTTAATGTATTTTTTGTATTCACAATATCCCACCACCTTTTTATAATTTGCAAAAACTTAACAGTGCCCTCACAACCTGGTTGACATTTTAAAGCAGCAGTTGTAGTCTCATGAAAAATATTGTCTACCAAAAGCACATTCTGTCTTTCAAAATTAGTTGGATACAATGATTTTCTATTTAATTTAAAAGCTTTGCGGACAAGACTGATCTTTTCTTCATTATATAAAATTCGCAAGTGTTGAAAAGAGGCAAATGTTATTTCATTATTTTGAAAGTCAGGAAATACAAATGTTTTCATATCATTTTTCAAATTTATCCAATTATTGCGAATATTTTTAAAAACATGAACAAAGTCATAAGTTAAAAATATTACCGAGTTTTCATTTACTGGGTTTTTCATTGACTCAGAAACAGATAGTGCATTAAACATTTTCTGGTTTATTCTGTTATCATCAGTAATGACTGTTAAAACTGTAAAACCACATTGTTGAACAAATTTTATTGTTTCTAAAACCATGTCTTTCAATTCAGAACCAGTTATACATTTGACAGGCGATAATCGGACAATTTCTCTAAAGTTACCAAATGTTGAAGTTATCATAAAACTTTGAACTGTTTTCGCTAAGTGTTCATTACTATTATCAGCAAACCCAACTATGTTTTGACTTTTAAAACTTAAAGAACTGTTAACATAAATTTCATCTACTAATAGTGATACATAACGTTCCCGAGGAACTAAATGTGAAGAAATATATTTCAGGTAATGAGATGTATTTTTATTATTTTCTGGAGAAATATTAAAACTGGAAGCCAAATATTGTAAATATCTTTTACTGGGTAAAATTAAATATTGGTGAATACAGTTATAACATGCTGGTGATTGAGAGAAAATTAAAAAAGAAAATATTATTGTTTCTGGAGAATATCTTTTTCTTTTCAGTGTGATTAGATTTAATTGATCATAAACAAGTTCTATTGTAGTTTTATGTACAAATGTAGCACATTCCTCTAAATTTAAACAGTAATCTAAACTTTGTTTGGCCCTCTCAATACTATCATGTAATGTAATGTTATTATTAGTCTGATTGGTGTACCTTATTAGAATATTCTCAAGCTGAGACCATCTGCTAAGTTTCGAATCCAAAGGCAAAATCCACAGTAAGTCATGTTCTGGCACCTGAACTCTATTCAAAAATACCGTTACAACTAAATTACTATTTACACTAACACTAGAAACTACATTCACCCCATTTATGTCTATACCAATGTCAATATCCAGTAAATAAAACCAAACCACATCATCTTTTTTTTTAAAGCTCCAGGAGGATATATTTTGTATTTTTTCCACAAACTCTGCAGAAAAGTTATTAAAAGATGAAATTTTGTCACTGTCTAAAAATGTCTCTATTTCAGCACACTTTCGTTCAAAAATATCGTCTCTTCGTTGTTGTGGGTCCGTACGAGGTTTCGACTCTGATGTCGATAAATAAGATGGGAGATTCTGAAAAACCTTCGGCACTGCATGTTTTTTTAATTTAGGACACTTTAAAGGAAAACTGATCGTATCACCTTCCTTGTTCTTAGAGATATCGAATCTTATTATATCTTCCTCATGAAAATGATGTAAGCAAACGGCTGTTGATCGTGAAGGCTGCCAATCTTTTCGAGGAATAGCTCGTAACCATCTCCGTTTTTCTTTTTCCTCTTTGGGGAAACCAAATGTGCTCACAGCTTCCCCATGTTTTAAGCGGCTATCATAATTGGACTTGCATCCTGGTACACAACACCTTCTCGGCATTTCTGAAATAATTTTTTATTGTTAAAAGCTAGGTTATGTGAAAATGTAAAATGCAGCACCATTTCAAAAGAAACCGTTCCCCCTTAAAGTACATATTCTCATATGGCGTCTTACCTTTGAATTAAAAATATCGCTCCAAAAACAAACTTCAAAATAAACAACTAATAGAACAAATTCCGGAAGCAAAAACAAACACAATCAAAAATTCACGTCTATCATGAGTCAACTCAACTCAAACCAAACCAAACAAGGACTACCAAGCGCTGTTGCCAGATTTATAGAACATGGCTTGTAAGTATAGGTGGCTCTGGTGATACCATTGTCCTTTTGGTGTACCTTTAATCTAAGGGTGATACATATCCATGATCAGGAAAAAGAAGAAAATTCTTCTTCTCTTTGACATCCAGCTAGATTTTTTTGACCCTAGTGGAGACATATCCTCTATTTTCAATGCACCAAAACTACATACATCATAGATAACGAATGAGCATGGCCACTTCTAGGTTAGAGCACAAACCACCTACTACCTAGAATAGGTGGTTTGTGGGTTAGAGGGTGTATATTATCTCTGGTTAGAGGTGGCTATGGAAATGAGAGCAAGATTATGGCCCTTTTTTTCTTTGAACGTTGTTTATTCCCAGTTCAGGATGTTGTAGTGAAACTGTCGAGTTTGTTTGGATAATAAATTAATGTAGAAATACCTTTTAATTTTTTGGATCTAGTGAACGTAACATTTTAATTGTCGTTAAAAAGCTCCTTATCTGCTTACTTCACAATTTTTCCGTAAGCTGTCACAAGATACCAGGAATTCAACCAATCATGTGTGTGCTACTATGATTACTTGGATTTCATGCACGTTGATTGGTCCAATTGAAATGCAGATGCATTTAACATCAAATTAACCGTTTCCTATGAATGGCGTGTTTTGTTTACCGACAAATTTTTTTAGAAATAAGTAAAAGTGATTTTTTTAAATCTGGTGAATTTTAGATATCGAAATGTCTTTCGCAAGAAGTTTACAAGAAGAATTAAACGAACCAGATGAGTTGGATACGTCGTCAGGCTGCGATATGTCTTTTGAATTGTCTTGTGATATTGATACTAGTGATCATGTAGCTTTCTGTAGCCATGGACCAAGAAAATTAGAATTTTCTGGATGTGATAACAATAATTTAACTCCTGGACCAAAGAGTGGATCGTTTAGTCCTCCTTATAAAAGAGTTAGGGCTTTAAGATTATTTGATAGTCCTTTGACACCAAAGACCATTATACACAATTCATCAGCAGATACTCCTGTTCCTAGAAGCAGACTATTTGGTAAACCCAGAGCCGTAGCATCGGCATATCCTAGAAAGGAAGAAAGACCCATAGCTAATGTAAATCCATTTACACCTAATGGTAAAAATAATAGTCTATTACTTTATTAAATACTTTTTACATTTACGATTGAAACATTGCTACCACTCATAAATATTTGTTACATATTTTATATATTTCTTTTTTAACATTAAAATACATGTTTCTATGCTGAAATACTAACGAGTTGAGTTGACTTAGTATGGAGTTAATATTTTGAATTGAAGTAAGTGTCTACATATGGAAGAAAATTAATAAAAAACCTGTTTTATGTTTGAGACAAAGAGACATAAATAAACACAATATTTTGATTAATATAAGTGCCATTTTTTTTTCAGGAATGTTACTGTCAAAAAAACGAACTAGGTCCATAAGATCTTTGTTAGGATCACCTGACGTGAGACCACCAAAATTTGATTTAAATGAAAGTGATGCATCAGATGTGGAAATAGAACAGCCTACAAAACGAGTAGCTTTACAGGAGAATAATATTTCTAGATACCATCAAGAATTTGTTGAGCTGGAACTGATAGGTAAAAATATCTTTAAAAAAATGATAGTTGAAACAAATGTTTGTTTTATGATTCCTTTTTTAGGTATATTTGAGTGGTTTTGTGTATCATTCAGTCTTCTTGTTTGCTTTTTAGTGAAATAAATTGAAGGTTTTTGAGTGTTTCATTGAATGTTTACTTGTGTTATTGGATGAAATAACTTCTCATTGTGTGTTTTTGTTTGTTTTGAACTGTAATTCAGTTCCCTTGTGTGTTTTTGTCTATATTGTGTGATATTGAATGAAATATTATTGCTCGATTATTTTTGTTATTAAGGATATCTGAATGGTTCTCTTTATTATTGATTCATCTTGGGGTTTTGAGTGTTGTATTGAATGTTTTGGAGTGTTATTGGATGATATAACATCTCATTCATGTTTTATTTTAATGCCAAGTATAAAAATGTGTGTTGATCTTGCTGTATTTTGTGAAAGTTAGATCCATGTTCTGGATTCTGAATTGAAGAAGCATATATATTGTTCAAATAATGCATTTTTTTAGGTAAAGGACAATTTGGATCAGTTTACAAATGTGTCAATAGATTAGATGGATGTGTTTACGCTGTGAAAAAATCAACTAAACCTGTAGCTGGTAGTGTTTTTGAGAAAACTGCTTTGAATGAAGTATATGCTCATGCTGTTTTAGGTAAGTAATAATACCAATTAAATTATTTTGTGACACCCTGTATATCAAAGTAGTCTTTCAGTTTTTAGACATTAAAATGTAGGTTAATAAAAAGACCAGAAATTTGGACTATGATTATTATTGTTCTGAATTTGATAATGTCAGCTTGTACCGAATATAGTTAAGTACTGATTGTATATATGTGCAGATGTAAAATATAATATACAAGTCTTGTTAAATGAACAAGATATTACAAATTAATTTCAATTAAATCTTTATTTTTAATAATTATTCTGATTTAACTCGAAACTGATTTACT
Organism: Lochmaea capreae; assembly: GCA_949126875.1. NCBI lineage: Eukaryota > Metazoa > Arthropoda > Insecta > Coleoptera > Chrysomelidae > Lochmaea > Lochmaea capreae. Next base: position 14,844,699 of record OX421403.1, read on the forward strand.
AAGAATATTTGTATTTAAATAAAAAATCTTTTTCAATAAATTGACACCTAAGTTTCTTAATCTTTAGGAAAGCATCAACATGTAGTTCGATATTATTCTGCCTGGGCTGAAGATAATCATATGATAATTCAAAACGAGTATTGCAATGGGGGTTCTTTAGCAGATAAAATTTCACAAGAACCTCTCAGTGCACAGGAACTTAGGACATTGTTACTTCATGTTGCAGAAGGCTTGAGGTAAATTTAATTGAGTAATTATTATTCAAATAACTAAATTTGAAACTCGACATGTTTTTTAGGTACATCCATTCTGAAGGCTTAGTGCACTTGGACATAAAACCTGGTAACATATTTATTTCAAGAGAAAAGAAAATGCACGTTACCAATTATGATTCAGCAGATGATGGATTTGAAGACTTGGACGATAATTCATTATTGGAAGAGGAACTCACTTATAAAATTGGTGATTTGGGTCATGTAACCAGCATACAAAATCCACAGGTAAAAACACAATATTTAAATCCTTTTAAACAAATATAAAATATGTTGAAATGAATTTTCTAGGTTGAAGAAGGTGATTGTCGTTATCTACCAAATGAAATTCTTCACGAAGATTATTCTCACTTAATGAAAGCAGATATTTTTGCGTTGGGACTTACAGCTTTAGAAGCTGCCGGAGCCGGTGCTTTACCGAAAAATGGAGACCAATGGCATTCACTACGAAATGGAGAACTGCCTACTTTACCTCAAAAACTAAATCGTGATCTTATTGACCTTATCAAGCAAATGATACATCCTGATCCTACACACAGGTAAGGAATATTCATATATCACTTTGCACTGTCTAGTGAAACTGACATAAAATGAGTTCTAGATTTTGCAGTTTTTTTTCTTTCCCATATAGTTTACTTTTTATTATTGTTATTACTTTGTTTTCTATTTGTTTTACATAACCTAACCTAACCTAAGCGAGTTAAAATGAAATAATTTAGTACTTAAGGATCAAGAAGATATTGGGACTAACTTGGAACTGTACTAGTACGTCCCTGATCGTAGTTAGGTACCTTCTTTTGAAATTGTCATAAACCTAACAATATCTAAATCACTATATAGTTTGTTTCAAAGTATATCGTCTTTGCTTTTGCCTGCAATCATCTGCACCTTCTTAAAAGAATTTTACCTAAAATGAAACCCAACAACAGTCGAGTGACAAGGCAAGGGCGGGCCATCAGGTATAAATGAGTTTTGTATCGGGTGTGTGATGGCTGCATTGAATTCATTTGGCAGTATTAAATATCCCGTTTTAGCGTGCGTATGAGTATTATAAGTTATCATTAAACAAGAAGCTTTAAAAGAAACCTGCTTATTTACAAAGTCACCAATATCCTCTATAAAGGATATTATTAACAGTGAAAAATTAAGTGGAGGAAAAAAACGTAGTGATTTTCAACCTAATCGTCTGGACAATGGCCAAAAGGATATGTAGAAAAATATATTCCCTCTATGAAAGCGAGATTGTTCCTACTTTGGACAATTTAAAAAGGAAGCTAGAAGAAGATGACACCAATATAAATATTAGCCGGGCCACCCTCCATAGATTGTTGGTAAAATGGGATTCACATATCGTAAAATTGACTAAAAACAAGTGGTAATGGAATCGCAAAGATTGCGTACTTGGAGATTCAATTTTCTTCAGGACATTAAGAAGTACCGATCCGAAAACAGATCTATAATCTACCTGGACGAAACATATTTTGATACACACGATTAGTATCCAAAGGATGGGTTGATTCCAGTAAAAACTGTAAGACTAAGGCACCTTCAAACAAAGGAAAAAGCATAACTATTATTCACGCTGGATCAGAAAACGGATTTATTCCAAATTGTATGCTGCTGTCTGCAAAGAATATTAAGGATTCAAGCTTGGATTATCATGAAGATACAACTGCAGAACTTTTTGAAAACTGGTTTCAAAATCATCTTATGAAAAATATTCCTGACCACAGTGTAATTGTAATGGATAACGCAAGCTACCACAGCTCCAAACTCATCAAGTAGAAAGACTGAAATTCAAGAATATTTGTTACAAAATGAATCTGATTACAAGAAGGAGCAACCTTTGGAGATGTTAAAATCATATGATTTTAAAAAACAATATGCATGTGACAGTTTAGCTGAGGAACAGGGACATAATGTGCTATGTCTTTCTCCATACCATTGTATATTCAATCCCATAGAGCATTTGTGGCATCAAGTAATATCAAAGTTAAGAGCAGAAAATATTACTGTTACTTTGGGTCCCAGTGTTATAGAATCATTTAGGAAGAAAAAGAAGAGTTTAGAGAAATGGTCTTCACATATTAAATAAAAAACAAAGGATGTACAATAAAAATACAAAAAGGTAGATATTTGTGAATTTGATCCTTTTTAAAATAATTTTAAATAGTCTGCCACTGGCGATCTCTTCTACAGCAGCTATTGGCCATATGATTTAATAATAATAATAATAAATGCTTTTATTGGCCAAACATACAGTGCAAACAAATAAAGAAATACAAAAAAAGGTTCATAATGTTACACCGCAGTTTGCCAAATGGCAGGGATCAAATTTCTTGAATAAATCAAGAATTTGCTCTTCCACTCAACCAGTTACCAAATACTTATAACTATGAATACAAATCAAAAATAAAGACAAACTACAAAAAAAAGTAAAAAAATAATAAAAACAAAAAAATAAAAATAGTGAGAAATCCTTTACCAAGAAGAGAATTACAAATCCATTATTATTTAATATCGACATTTTGTGTAGGAACCAGAAATTACAAGTTTTATGACAAAGAAAACAATAATACTATTTCAAACGAAACCAAACCAAAAATAACGAAACGACCACCAACTCCGAACTCCCAAACAATTGCAATTGGCCCATTAATTTTATGATTGCCGGCAAAAGTGAAGACGATATATTTTGAGACAAACTATACATTTCCTATTCTTTGCATTGATGTAAAATAACCGTCATTTTAAACATTGTGACTTATGACCGTCATTTTGGTCATTTTCGTAATCTTTGACAATTCATTAATTTTTCAATTTTTTGAAATATACCTAAATGCAGAAAGACGTGAAATACAGATATGTGAATCATTATCTTGAAATGAAACAAGGATATAAGAAATAAACAATTTATTATCAATATAAATAAAAACAAGACCAATACCACACTAAAAATTTTAAAGGTACTAGTTTATTTTAAGTTAAGGTTATGTGCAAAATGACCTGACGGTCATTTTCGAATGTGACATGACCGTGACCGACATCATGACCACCAAAATGACGCGGTCATATGACCGACTCACATCACTGATTCTTTGTGTATGAGATTTAGTAAAAAATGTCGGAACTGCTTTTTTGGATTTCATGCGGTAACGAGAATTCAACAATTTTACTGTTTTTTTTTTTTGTTTTAGACCTTCATCTGCACAGATATTGCACAGCAGGGCGCTATTTCCCGACAGTACGAAATCGAAAGCAGAATTGACGCGAGAATTGAATGCAGAAAAATTGAGGAATGAAATGTTGGTGAAGCAGCTAAAAGAAGCAGCAATTTGTATAAAAACGATCGCCAGCGAAACCGTAAAATTGCCGAATGCGGCAAAAATGAACTCTAGGTTGATAGGTAAAAAAGTGAACAGGAGTATCAGTACTACCACTTTTTAAAAACAAAAAGTGAGTATGTGTTAACGACACATTTTTTTTTATCACCTCATATTGTATTAGTATATTTGACGAACAATGTTTACTAATGATGATTGTCTTTTTTGTTATGAAAAAAAAATGGGACAGTGGTTTTCAGTTGAACTTCCCTAAATCTATTATTAAGTGTTAATTATTGATAACGGCTGATTTATATCGGCATATTGAGTAAAATTGGCTGTAATGGATAGAAAGTAAATAAAAATACACGTATACGTTCAATTAACAGATCGACTAATGCATGATGTGGGTTAATTTTTAGAAAATTAAATATTTTAATACAAAATGTATCTAGGTTTGTTTTTCCTTTTTACTCTTTTCCCAATACACACGTTTTTACAAAGTGCAGGGTTTTTAGTGAAGTCCCTTTTTCCCTTAAAGTCCCTTTTTTTTCGATGGTCCCGTAAAGTCCCTTTTTGGAATTTGATCCCTAAAGTCCCTTTTTTGTGATAGGAGGAGCATATTGAGATAATCCTCAATGATGTGAAACCTGAGGGAGCTTTTAGCTTTTTGGAAAAAGCTTTTATTTTATAAAGCTTATTACAGTTTCCTGTAATATTGTCGTATTTAATAAAGTGTTTATGTCGAAGAATAATTATTTATATTCACACTTCATACATTTTTGAAAAATAATATTTTTCAAAAACAGTGACCGTTCAACTGAGGAGCAACAGAATTTAAAAAATAACCCTTCCCTGATGCCGATGTCAAAAGAATTAATTATGCTCGCCACAAATGCCCACAGAAGCTATCAGGCTTATTTATTAGAGCAAAAAGAAGAGAAAGAGAGACAAAAAAAAGAAGAAAGAGTGTTATTTAATACAAAACGTGAAGAAGCAGGTACACTTAAAGAACTTGTTGAGAAACAGAAAACTGAAGAGGAGAAAAAAGCTGCAGAGAAGTTATTTGAAGAGGCAAACAAACGGCTTGAGTCAGGAATGAAGAGAAAAAATCACTTTGGCCCAAGGTATGCTACACATAGTAAAAATGCTGAGGAAGGATGAAAACAAAGCCTCTACAGACGCTATGACAATTGCTAAAAAAAATTAAGACAAAGTCGTCAAAAATTTCTTTTTATTTAAAAAAAAGTATTTTTTCTTTATTTAGTTAAATTTTTGATTAGTGTTGAAAGAAAATGTTCCTTTATTTGTACCTTCTAGTTCTAATGTAATATTTTGAAATACGCATATTTATAAACCATAAATAAGCCATACCTCATCCAAGAAATGTTTAAAAAGTAAGCATTCACGTTTTTCAATCATTTCTCAACCGGCATTTTGGTAGGGGATTGAAAAAAAATCCCTTAAAGTCCCTTTTTTTCTCAGAATTAGTCCCTATTCACCTTTTTTAGAGCAGAAACTTGCTAAAAGCACTGAAAGTGCAAACACAGTAATATTGATCCATCCTCTACCAGTTATTTAATGACCTGGAAAGGTAGTAACAGGACCGTAATTGTGTTGAACTCAAAAATCATCATCTCTTGCTAACCGACAAATTTCAGGAACAAATATTGCAATAAATAGAAATACTTCCTTCTTAGATGAATGATCAAATTGTCGCTCTTTCTACCAGCTTTAATATTCATTTTCCTTGGGTACAGGGTGCGTAATGTGACCAATACCAGACCCTTGAAAGAATGTGATGGCCAATTAATGGAAAAGTTGACGCGTCCGTAAAAACGGCGTTCTTAAGCACGGGTCACATTAGGCTGGCTGGCAGTCGCTGATAATCAGCGGCTGGCACCCCGGCCACATTTAACAACCTGCTCGCCTGGTTTTTAGTAGCTCATTTCTAGTCGTCATGTCGTCTGTAGGTCCACGTAAACGAGTACTTAATCGGTTATTGAGGATGTGCGTGAACGAGCTATGTATAAAAATGGTTAACCGCAAGAAGAGACGTTGGTGGTGTAGGCATTGGATTCAAAGAAGGGAACAGTTAGGAGCAGCTTCAAGACCCAGAAACATACAGAAATGTTTTACGAATGCCTAACCTAACTCACGTTAATTTAACAATATAAACAATTAACACTGAACAAAGAGAGCCACATCAAACAAGTACACATTGAACCACGTGTTGCACTAATCGCCGCTGGCTTGCCACTGTGGTGGTGAGGGGTGGTCAGACTACGCTGGTGGATGGTGCCAGCGGGTGCGAGTGATCACGTGACCTGCTAGAAGCCGCTGCCTGGCTGCCAAAAGTTGAACATGTTCGACTTCACCATCCGCTGACAAATACTCGCAGGCTGGCGATGCCATCTGTGAATTTTATGGTCACATTAAGCTGATTAGTAGCGGCTTCTTTTTATTCGCGGCTGATGCCAGCCTAATGTGACCCGTGCTTTAGTGAACTCTTCATTCATTCGATTGGGTTGTGCTCAACAGCCCAGACATTTGAACTGAATCTTTGTGCCATTTCCCATGTTATCTACTTCCATTCCAGAAGCTTTATGTCTTCTATGTAGGCCACTAGTTTGACTGGAGGGATTTTCAGTGGTTGTATTATTTCCTCTCCAACGTGCTTCTATCTGAGTCTATGTAAGTTCTCGCAGAAGCAGAGTGTGTGTTTCATCATAGAGTTCACATTTCCTGCATATAGGTTCACTTAACTTTGCCCATTTTGTGCAGATGTTTCCTCGGGGTGCAGCCAGCAGGCAGGAAACTGTCTTCAAATGTCTCTTACTCAGTTTCAATAGACAGGTTGAGAGTTCCTTGTCTACCTTGTTCAGTTAACTCTTTGTATGGAGTTGCCCTTGTTAGTGAACTCTTCTTTGTTATTAATCGTTTCCCATTACTTCCTCACAAAATTCCAATCGTCGAATATTGAAAGTAATAAGAATTTATTAGTTTTTTCTTACTTTAAGCGACCGATTTTTCTTAAGAATTATTTCAGCAGCTGCGCCGCTTGAATTTACTGCAACAGCAATTTGCTCACTAGAAAGTGTAGGTTCTTCTATTGCAGCACAAACCACCATTTCTCCGTCCAATTCTTATGTTTAAAAGATTTTATTCCAGAGAAACAAAATCATATATACCAACCATATAAATATCTTGCAATTGAATAAATCTCAAACCATGCGATGTGATCTAGTTGGTATTATCTTAGAAGAACTCGAACGATTAGGTTTGTGGCGAGTGGGTATATTCGGACCTCTATTGCGACTAACAACAGTTTATTGTAGCTTACACCTATTCATATTTCACCAAACAAATTCAGTTTATTTAATGAATGATACTTTAGGTCTGTGGGTGAAAGAGAATCTCTCAGATAACAGAAACCTGATTCGGGTGAGGTGCGACAGGCACCTGCTGTTTCATTATCTCCCAGAGACGGCACCAACAGGTCAAGTTTTACTATATTATGATTCAAGCGACTCTTTTGTCATGTCTATTATGAACTAATTTGTGAAACTGGTGGAGTAATGGCCTGTTCGACAATGGAGGTCCTTCCTGGTTGGTAACATTCTTCGGGTGTTTCATTGGGAAAGGGCCTAACTTTAACTGTAGATGGGAATCACTTTGGTACTTCCAAAAACCTATACTTAATGTGTCTTCTGCACTTTATAACCGAGATACAGGCTGTTTTATAAATTTATCCTGTTTCTATATCGAACCTCATAACTTCCGAGTTACCCTGTATATTATTTTGAAATTTGGTACACGTAATAACCATTACCTAGAAACTCCATCAAAAGCATCTCCAAAAAGATAATGCAGGTCCGGCTTAACAAAAATTTCAAAATTCGTCTTTCCTAAAAACAACAACCTGTATATAGATTTTTTTTTAAATTGCTCTTTATAATTGGAAATAATATAAAAAATCGAATCTACTTATTTCCTTTTTATTCTTCCGCAGACAATTTTACTACCAAAAATTTACCGTCAAAGTTATAATTTTTGCACGTTTTGGGGGTTAACAATGGTATCGTAGAGGTTTTTTTTTTATTTTTTAGCTTGAAATGAAATCTATTTAATGGATCTAGAAAAGCATCCTAGAAATTCAATTGAGTTTGTATGTTTACGAGTACAGACCACTAAAAAATGTGATTACAGGGCCGTACTTAGGACATACTCATTCAATATGTTTCGAATATTTCGAACACCCTGTATAAGGATATGTATCTGGAAACTATACACTTCTACATTTAGGATAACAAGAGTAAAATACGAGAAATAAATTTATACTTCAAAAAACGGAGAGATTTTTAGTAATTTTATTAATTGACATGGAAAGAAAACAAGAAATTCTAGCAACATTGTCCAAACGAAGCAAGTCTAACCTACAAAAATTGCTCAAAAATAACCTCCATTCTGCTCTATGCACTTTCTTGCCCTTTTTGTAAATATTCGAAACATATTGAATGAGTATGTCCTAAGTACGGCCCGGTAATCATATTTTTTAGAGGTCTGTACTCGTAAACATACACTCAATTGAATTTCTAGGATGCTTCTCTAGCTGTATTAAATAGATTTCATTTCAAGCTAAAAAATAAAAAAAAAACCTCTTCGATACCATTGTTAACCCCCAAAACGTGCAAAAATTATAACTTTGACGGTAAATTTTTGGTAGTAAAATTGCCTGCAGAAAAATAAAAAGGAGATAAGTAGATTCGATTTTTTATACTCTTTCCAATTATAAAGAGCAATTTTATGAAAATCTATATACAGGGTGCTCTTTTTAGGAAAGACGAGTTTTGAAATTTTTTGTTAAGCCGGACCTGCATTATCTTTTTGGAGATGCTTTTGGTGGAGTATCTAGGTAATGGTTATTTCATGTACCAAAATTCAAAATAATATACAGGGTAACTCGGAAGTTATGAGGTTCGATATAGAAACAGGATACATTTATAAAACAGCCTGTATCTCAGTTATAAAGTGCAGAAGACACATTAAATATAGGTTTTTGGAAGCACCAAAGTGATCCTTCACTTGCATGTATGTTAGCTTAGTTTATGGGGTGGTGGGCAAATTTAGCTATCTGATCTCCATGTTAACATCACTGTTAATAGTAATAACAGGATCGCTTTTGGTCCTAATATTCTTTGACCAAATGACATTCCTATTGCTCTTGTTCGTGCCGAGGGGGTGTATGACAGTGAGTCTATTATTACCCTCTAACAAAACGTTCGAGGTATTCTTGTCACCGTAATTCTGAGCTTTTACCCTCTTTCTCCTATCTACTCGTGGGAGGTAAATCTAGAATCTGTAGAGGAATTGGGCGTCGACTTATCAGCTCCAACTGACCAACATCTAACGTTAGATCGGGAACGAGAGCTTCTTTGCTCAACGCATGAAAGCAAACCTAGAGGTGCAACTAGGAAGCGACTCGGTCTAGTCGCCTCAAGTTTCACCACTCCACTTTGCACCAAATCTCAGAGCATCGGAAGCAGGATTAGCTGCAAGAAAGGAGACACTTACTCTTGTGTTGTTCTAAGAGCGTGGTGGCGCAACTGTAGCAGATGGGTAAATGTTAATGTAAACTCCAAAATCGATAAGTAGTAAAATAGAGGAAGTAAACAACTGTTTCATCTATTCTGGTCACCAAAAACATTAAGCTTGTCAACTCTGCGCATTTTACTAACTGGTAAATTAATTTCATACGCTAACGTCATTCAGGTAAGTTTTTAAAATGTTTTCACCGCTTAACCTGGACATTTTTCCAACTGGTCTCCCTTTCAAATCTGTTTTCCTCACCTTTATCCACCATAGTCATAACAACTACTACTATTTTTACGCAATGCTAAATAAACATTCGACAGTAAATTTCGGTGGTTAAAAAAAAACACAACACTAAAAATTTTCCTTACATAAATATATTTATTATGTAAAATGTTACAAATATTTTAAAACGCCTTATTAAGATAATGTAAGTTTCGGCTTACAAATACAATATAAAGGATGTATTACTCTACAATTTGGATTGTGAACGAGAAAATGTTCGATACCGACTTTAGTAACACTAGTGTACGTTAAATCGATCAACTCTATATCTAAATTTTTAAGGTAGCTTAAAGTGCAGTCGGTGATTTTTTTATAGCCGCGTAGCGAAAGACGTTTCAATGGAATTTTCCATTTAATTTTCCACCTATCCGGATTATCTGGTTCGACGTCCCGTGAAAATATTCTGAAACCATAAATAAATGTTTGTGTTAGATAAGGTTGGCAATAAACGATAATGAAAACTCCAAAAGCTATAAGTAGAAAGATAGATACAGTAGAAACGGTGGAGCTTTACCATCACGTGTCCCAATCTACGATTTAAGGTGAATTTCCACAAATCCGTCATACGATGTCCGATTGTAAGTCGAATCACGTCGTATGGGATGAATGCAAATGCCAATTTCCATTGCTTGGAAACAATCGACGTTTTAGTAACAAAAATAGAAACAATCGTACGTTTTAGTAACAAAAATAGTAACATATCACTTTTAAGTTTGGTAACGTGAATGAGAAGTGACAGCATATAAGTCATTGTCGACAGTTTTTTGTAATTTTAAATTTTACCTTACTGGTTTGTTGCACAGTTTGTTGTTTGGGTTTGGTCTTCGACAATAAATTAGTTTATTTGAGATTTTCTTTTTTTGTAAATATCTCTAATCCAAAATCTTGGTGGATTTCTTTTCTTCCTCCTATTTCTCAACACAATTGAAATCTACAGCAAACTGTTCGTTGCTTTTAATCGTCCTTCATTATAATTATTATTGTTCATACTTGAATAGTATCGCACAAAAATGGCAGATCATGAATAAGTTAGGTTAAATCAGATCCGATGACGGATAAAAGTTAAACATTTTTCAACTTTATCCGATAACGGACGTTAGTTAAAACTTTCGGACAAATATTTCGCGGCTTGTCAATTTTGAATTTTTCCACCATCACCGAACTTTCGGATGATCGTATCGTCGGATGACGGATCTGTGGAAATTCACCTTTATGCAACACATATTTTCTATACTCTAACTATTGTCAGTGTAATGACCATAAAATAAAGCAATGTTGCCAGATATATTTTCTAAAATTGTTAGGCTCGCTACATAAATGTTCCCCTTACTTCAGTAAACTGTTAGTTCGTGATGTTATAAGAAAGCTAGTTTGGAAATATTTTTTAAAAAATACATAATATAGATTTATTAGTAAAAATTAAAATAAGTAGCTTGAAATTGCTGAAAAAAGAAAAATTAATTAAAACCACTTTATATATGTTACTATATTTAAGAAAATTTTGAAGAGTTGGCAACGTATGTGCACTGATTGTGCAGGTGGCTCAAGATTTCCGAACAATCCAATCATCAACTACAGTATTTATCGTAATAAATAACGAAATAACCGAAGAATATTCACTTGACCGTTTTATCAAAAAAAAACTCTTTGGTCTAGAAAGGGTGTTCGGCTAATAGTCCACTATTTGCATTCAGTGTCGGGTGTGAATTTTGTTCTAAAGAAATATTTAATACAATATCTATTTCTTGGTTGAGTGAGTTTAGTGAATTGTTATAGCTATAGAAAAGTGTAGGTGATCTAGTGTAGAAAAGTATCATTAATATAATACCTATTTGATGGTGTAGTGGTTAAGTGGCGTCAGTGAATTGATATTAATATAATTATTTGTTCGTAGACGTTAGGGTAAGTTTTATTATATAATTAATTAGAATGGTATTTTGAAGACCATTTGTAACGACAGTACAAGATGAAACGCGGGAATCTTATAATTTGGCGCCACATACAAATGACTTAGCAATAAATGATACCGATGATAGGGCCTAATTTAAAAACAAAGATTCACATGTTCAGTGTCAACGCGTTGTTTTAAATACGTACGCGTGTTTGAAAAAAGAAAATTTTGAAATTTCTGATAATGCGGTTATCGCGAGAATTCACGAATTAACGTTAATCGGGTTTACAACGATTTATAAAGTAATAGTACCAACTCTAGAACTGATTCGTGATAAATTGCGGGATATTCCTGCATATATACTTATCAATGTTTAGAAACACTGCGCGCGGTTTTATTGAATTGTGGATTCAAATATAAGAAGTTAGATAATCGAATGGTAATAATGGAATCTCGGCGTAACGTTGAACTAAGACAGTATTTGCGCAAAATAAAAGGGCACCGTGATTCAAATAGAACTAGGTATAATTTATTTAGACGAAACTTGGTTTGATACGCATGGTTTATATGCACGCCATTGGGTGGCTTTTTCCTTCAAGGGGATTAAAAATATGGTTCATCACACTGACTTTAGTTAGATTTTACATACTATCTTCTTCTATCAATTTAAATCAAACATAATAACGTACGATCTATTGTCTTCTTCACAAGACGTAAGTAATAGTTTCTTTAAATTTGTCCTAGTAATCGTAAAAAGAGACAACGATATAATAGACGTAACATGTATAACTGATCGTACTAAAAGTTGACACTATCGCATTTGAGTTTATGTTAGTTTAGTTTATTGTCTTGTTTTTAGCGAATGTTTGGATTGAAAGTGTATTTATTGTTAAAATCAGTTCTTGTAAGAACTAATTTGACTTTTTATTATATTTGACATTGGTAAGTACGAATATAATAAATTATCAAAATGTTAACTTTTGACATTTCATAACACCTAAAATGCCGTGAGACGTGAATATTACAATGCTTATTTTACTAATTAATTTTGGATTTTGTAACTTATTCACCCAGTATATCGATAGTTTTAATAAATATGTCGATGTTAACCATATAAATAAAATAAATACAATTAAAAAAGTTGAATTTCTTGTTTAATTACCTACCAATTCGTCAAAGGCCCGACCTTTGAAATATTAGTCATAACGATTATTTATATTGAGTTGACAGAAGTTTTGATTTAATTCATTTATGAATATTGTTGCTGACGTAACAGACACGAGATGGTAAAGCTCCACCCCTTCTACTGTAAGCAAAACAACAGCTTCATGTACTTCGAGGTACTCTGGTCAAAGTAATGCTGGGCTATGCCTTGGAGCTCTTTCCTCGTGGGACTTTTTATGGATGAAGTAACGGAAAATCTAGAATCTACAGAGAAACGGACGTCGACTTATCGGCTCCAACTGACCATCCTTGGGAACGAGAGCTTCTTTGATCAGCTCCTGAACGGTTGACTATAAATTGTAGTGCCGATTTTTAACTATACAAACTTTTGATTTTAGTCCCAACTAGCTAAAACCCGACTACGCGTTGCTGTTGCTTAGTTGTTTATGCACTCTTCACGACATCGTATAAAGGGTGTAGGCAGGTGGGACGAAACATCAATTCCACCAACACCATTCTAATAGCCTTCACTAAGAAAAGGAAACTCGGCCACAAAACCGTTTAGCAAGGTTGAATAGAGCCAAGAAGTTTCTACTTTTGTCCCAACATAGTAAACCCATGTGGAACAATCACAAAAAAGCAGAAGAAAAGGAATTATTCTGGGAAGAACTGTAGAAGAATCAAAAGGAACCATATATATTGCAGGATATTTTAACAGTAGGGTGGGCAAACAAGACATAGAATATAGAAAAATAATAATCATGGAGAAGAAATAAAAAATAACAATGGTAAAAGACTATTGGAATTTTGACAACTACAAGACCTAATAATTAGTAACTATTAAGAAATTTACCGTAATTCTGGTAGACCATCGTTTAGAGGATTGTACGGTATTCTTATTATGTCATTATTGGGATAGAAAGGTACGTATGGTCTATCGTTATCACCAGTCTCTCTGCCTTGTCCGCTCGAATCCTCACTTTTACCGGAATCGTCGTTACCGTTTCTATTATTGCTAGTTTTATTTTTAGAACACGAAGGTCGATTAGTTGAATCGTTATTTATTGACGAGGTAGACGCCTCTATAGTTTTGGGATGCAAAACACCATTTTTTGCTCCAGATGTTGAAGGTCCACATTCTCTAAAAAAAAAAACAATTCAGATTATTGTAATTTAACAGATTGTTTTAACCATTAATAATTAACTTTGTATAGGTGCAATTCTGTAAGCAAATGTTAAATTTTAACGTATGGTTAAAAATTAGACAATCTTCTAACTCCGTTTTACTATTCTGTACGCATAATAATCTTTAAAATATGAACGGAAAACTCTTAATTGGACACCAAATCTGTTAAAATTCAAATCCTAATCTTGACTATGTATAGATTAAAACATTTCTAATAGCGTAAACTTCGTCAAATATAACGGCTTGCCGTTAATTTTTAACCACTTCTTATAGAATTGACCCTTATATGGATTAATAATGGCGAGTTAAGAAAATTTTTGAGAGTTTTCTTTTTAAAATGGGGAAAAGCGTCAATGTGTCGATGTTTTAAAATGTTATGAACAGCATTTTAATTCATTAATGATTGTAATTCTGATTTGAAGGTAGATCGATGGACAATGTAGTTGAAATTTTAATAATTGAGGGATTGGCCAACCGAAACATGTTAGGTTAGGTTATATAGGCGACCAGGAGCGTTCCGGCACCGGTCCACTCGGAGGCACTAGGCTTACAGTGATACCCTTTGGCTCATGGTGTTAAGCCATCCAGTTTTTACCTATCCTTAGCCCTTTATATATTTCCTCTAATTCCTTGTCTTAGGCATTTCCATCATCCTATAAAATTCTTCAAATTTCCGATGTCCATCTCAGATGCCGCTACTAGACTCTTAAGTCGTCTACTCATCAAATACCTCTGGCGCTTACCTGCCAGGGCAGGGCATAGACACATGAGATGTTCCACCGTCTCTTCCTCGCATTCATTGCCAACAGATCATCCAGTGTTACCTTGATTTTCCGGAGTGTTGCCCCTACTGTGCAGTGTTCAGTGATCACTCCCGTGATCTTCTGAATTGAGTCATTTCTATATACTAGGATCTTTTTTGTTTTTTCGCTTCTCTCACTCCATCTCTTCCGGTGTTCTGCCCCTGTTATATCTTCTATGGTGTCCTTCAATATAATTGAATCGGTGGTCTTGGTCTGTCTAACGTTTCTGCCCTGTCCTTCTTCGCTCCTTCCTTTGCGAGGTTATCTGCTGTTTGGTTCTCTTCCACACCACTGTGTCGCGTATCTAGGACAGGGCTTCGCGACAGCTCATTACCGATCTCGATCCCACCGTTGTGACCATCATCGCATTCAGAGCAGTCCGACTGTCGATGAAAATAACGGCTAGTTTTGCCGTTTTATCCTTCTCCTCTAGCACTATCGCTGCTAGCTCTGATTGCAGCACACTACATTCGTCTCTTTTTATGTCCAAATCCAGAGAGTATATCCCTGCCCCCGTGCCATCCGCACTCTTTGATCCATCGGTAAAAATGGAGATTGCTTAATCTCCATCATTCTCCTGTTCTGCATCTCTGATTTCTATTTCCTCTCCGAATATGGGTCTAGCAACCATATAGTCAGTGCCTTGGTTTAGGACACCCCCTTTTTTCTTGCCGCCGTTTCTGCATTGTTGATTCCAAGATCTCGGTGTGTCCATGTCCGAATTGCTTCCACAGCCGGTTTTCCCTCAGTCTAAGGGCACCGAAACATGTTACTGCATGCTAGTATTTTGAGCGGTGGTAGTAAACTGTTTCCTGGATGGTAGTACGAATGGAACCAATGATTTCTCTATGATGTTCTTCATCTAACTGAAGGTACGGTTTTAATGACGATGGGTTGCTATGTCCCGTAATTTTCACAAGTTTTTGTTCACCTATACCACTCCTGGACAATTCAGTTACGGCGGCAGCTCGATTAGAATGGTTCGTAATTTTCACCCGCTTGATATCAAGTCCAATATTTTTCGCCGAAGATTTGGTCCATTTAGATATATTTCGTTGATTCCAATAAGGGAATTTTTATACCATCCTTTCGAATTTGTTTTTTGCCAGAAAGGATTTGGAGTTAAAAAAAACTTTTCACATGTGATATGGTTTCCCCGTCTTCCCATAATTTGTTTAAACAATCTTACTGGACATACACAATCTTCTGCAGTGTTTGCTACCAACCGTTTACTGTCGGCCAACTTCTGATTTCCCCCTTGTGCTGGCTTCGTAAACACTGGGTTATATTCAACTCTTCCGGTCTCTATTCCACGGTTGTCTGTCTCGATTTTACAATTTGCTGCTTCTCCACCTCTCCAAGCCAATTCATACGCAGTAATATCATAAAAGTTTCTTTGGAGGCCTACAGGTTCTTCTTCACTCTAGGACAGTGCCATTTCAAAAATTTCTCGTTTGGTGAGAGCATTAGAACTCACCTTCCTTTTTTATGGGATTGCTTGTAAAATTTTGCGTTTTGTGTCGCGTGCATTTCTCGCTTTCTTAAACTGTATATCCGTGAACGGATTAAAAATTCTTTTATAATCATTAAAGTACTTCTCTTGTAACATTTTTGCTGAAGTGTTCCAAAACGTCTTGACTGCACTCTCTTTATAATCTCCATTGTTCTTCTTCATGTTGAATGCCCAGTCACATAAAATAGAAGCTATCTCTTCAGTGGAAGTTTCTGCAATGAGTTCATCTTTTATTTCCAAACAAAACATCGCAAATTGTCGCCAAATTGATGTAGTTGAATTCACAGTATTGCGAAACACATTATCATTGATGGTTTTTTCAATTTCTCCACTCGAAGACTCTCCTAATCGCGACATTTCCACAAATAAAAACTTTTCGGACAACGCAAGTTGTCATAACCTCATCAAAAATTTGTTTACAATGGTGGTTGTCATGCTTTCAAAAGTTAGGTTCCGTTATTGTCGATGGAAAAGTTAGGGCAAACTTTTTTCGCTGTCATAATGACAAAATCACGCGGATTATGGGATTTTTTATACATGAATTAAATTGTCGATAACAAAAGTTTAAATAAAATATGTGCAACCAATGAGGTTTGCATGCTATTGAACTGTTGAACCAAAAAATATTACATGCCAAATAAATATCTATTATATTCTTACGGTTGCAATTTTGCTGGATGACTTCTGTTTAAACTACTAGAACCAGCCTCTACGATTTTTTCTATTCTCGAATTAACATCGTCTATACTATCTACTAAATCATTAACCAATGCTTCTTGTGCCTCGTTACTCAAACCATCAAAGGAAGCGTTATTTTTCTTCGACTTTTTAGCTTGTCCCAGATCGATGTCGTCATCTTCGTCGCTGTTGCCATGACTTCTTTTAAACGGATTACAAGCGTATTTGTAATCGGAGGAGCTTCGTCTGCGTGTGTTTTGTCTGGATGTGCTAGGAGAATTACTAGCGCTGAAATAATCGAAAAGTTTGGTTTGTAAAATAGTGAAGCTGATACGAATTTACTTAAAAAATTTTACTATACATTCCCAAAGGAGGAGACTCATTTTTTCTACAAAAACTTATTATTTTTAAAAGTTTGTGCATTTCCTAAAACTAAACATGTATAGTTTATCTGAAGCTACGCGGCATCGGTAAGGGGCGAGGAAACATGGCGGATATCTGTCAAAAACGTACCAATGGCGTACGGTACCTATTTTTATAAAAGTATTAAAAATAATAATTATATATAGAAACTGATTTTTGCTTTGCTTTAAAGGTAAGGTATTTTTCAAAACACGGTGTTTGTTAAAAACAAATAATGTTAATAATCGTACTTGAATTCAATATGGATACGAAATAGTTCCAAATCCAAGGAAACAAGCACGTTAAAAAAATAACGTCCAATCATATTGTTAATAATAAAAAGTCCATTTTCTAATTATTATCACTACATACGTAGCACTTTATCTTTTTCATAGTTAAACGAGGCCATATCGAATGTTTTCGACTGCATTCCTTTCATGGTTTCAGATAAACTTGCCAAACTATACTAACAAAATAAGTAAAAATAGTTAAGGAGGTTGGGTTAGGTTGATGAAACTTGATATATTTTTATATAAAATGATTAGTAAAGGTGGATTCATGCAAGCAAAAATTAAAACTTAGATTAATTTAAAACTAAAACTAAGAAGATAAAACCTTGTAATGTAGTGTAGATGTTCATTCAAGAAATTAAGATTTAAATTAAAACTAAGAAAGATGGCCAACTTTCAACTAAGAAATTAATTTCTTCCGTGAATTCGACACAACGCATGCGTCAAGCCATGACCAGAGATCACAAACTAGTTATTGTTTACATGAACTTGTATTAAGTACATGTTAGAAAATATTTTATAGTTTACAACAATTTTTTTTGTAAATAAGTTGGTTTACGTTTAATATAATATATCTTCAGTTATTTGACAGCTCGATTGCTATTGGAAGTTTTGACAAATGATTGAAAAGAGTGTGCATTTCCGATTGGTTCATCAATTTCTTATGCATGAACAGCTGACAATTCTTAGTTTAAATTTATTCTTAATCTTAAATTAGTTTTAATTTAGTTGATGTTGCATGAATCCACCTCTGTTTCTTGCATCTTACTCACTCTTTTCACATAAATAAATACACTCACCGGCACGAAAAACGGAGCAGTTGAATTTTTTTTAACAAACTTCAAATTTTAATGCTTTGTGATGTTTTATTATTATAATATCTTACACACAAATAAAAAAACATGTTTAAAATATTTTTTAACAATTGAACCTTTATTTGAAGTAAAAAAAGTGTTCCGAACAATTTAAAAAACGAGAACAAAAAACTTTTTGTAACAATTTAAAAAACCAGAACGAAAATAAATTTCTGATGTGTAATAACGACTTTAAATTATTCAAAACTGAAACGACTTGCTATCCCAAACTTTGGAGCCGCATTATTAATAACGGGTGTTGCCCCCACGTGCTCGAATTAATGCCTGCATGCCTAAAATCAAGTGCCGAATGTCCGCTTGTGGAATAAGTTTCCATTCCTCTAAAAGAGCTTGTCGCAGCTGATTTAAAGTTAAAGGAGCAGGAACACGACTTCGCATTCTTCGCCCAAGCATGTCCCAAACATGTTCTATGGGGTTGATATCTGGGCTTAATGCTGGCCAGTTCATAACAGGAATGTTTACCTCGTTTAAATGTTGTTGAGTGATTCTCGCAGTATGAGGCCTTGCGTTATCATGCATAAGAAGAAAGTCATTTCCAATAAAATCAACATAAGGGACAACAAAATCTTGGAGAACGTCCTCAATGTACCTGGCAGCAGTTAAGGAGCCTCCCGTAAGGATGTACAATTCTGTGTGTGCCTCCAGAGAAATTCCGGCCCACACCATAACGGATCCCCCTTGATATCCTACCCTAGGGCTGAAGGTACAGCAAAACGCTCGTGTGGCCTTCGCCATACTCTCTCACGGCCATCTGGAGACCGTAAGCTAAATCTGGACTCGTCAGTAAATAAAACGTGCTCCCATTCATTTTCACCCCAGTGCTCATGAATTCTGGCGAACTGAAGTCGTGCAACACGATGATGCCTAAGACGTTCTGGGCCTGTCTACGACTGGTTAGGTTGGCTTCCCTGAGTCTTCGCCTAACTGTCCGCTCGCTTACATTAGTTTGCCGGACGTACTGAAGTTGATTTCTGATTTCAACAGCTGTAGCATGACGATTTCGTAGACTTTGTAAGGTGATAAAACGATCATCACGAGCGCTAGTTCTGCGTTGAGGACCAGTTCCAGGTCGTCTATTGTAAGCTCCAGTTTCCAAAAAACGTGTAAAAATACGGTGCACAGTGCTATTGGATACATTATACTGTCGGGCAACATATAGTTCACTCCTCCCATCTTTAAGCAACGCAACAATAGCAGCCGCTGTTTCGGGATTAACAGACATATTTTTTAGATTAAATAAATGTATCACTATAGATTAAATAAACACAGCACAAATTTAACACGTATCTGTCACGTTGGATCTGTCACATTTCTCAAAATTCATGGCCAACAATGCACTTGCACTTTACGGCCAAGTAATAAGATCTATGGGGTTTATTATTTTAACTCAAATAAACTTCTTTACTTCAAATAAAGGTTCAATTGTTGTTAAAAAATATTTTAAACATGTTATTTTATTTGTGTGTAAGATATTATAATAATAAAATATCACAAAGCATTAAAATTTGTAGTTTGTTTAAAAAAATTCAACTGCTCCGTTTTTCGTGCCGGTGAGTGTACTTATATTGAATAAATCTTAGACTATTATACAAGCCTTTTATTTGTAATAAACACCTTTGATTTATTTATTTTGGCCCAAATAATCGTATCGGAACCGTTTTTTTTTTCAAAATGTGCGTAATTTTAGATATGTTATTCTCGAAAATATAAGCTATCTTTTGGGCCTAACCGCAATATGCCAACTTCTTTCCAGAGATACCTCCTTCCTTGCAAACAAAATATCATTTTTTCACGTAGTTTTTGGCTTCTAGCGCTTTTCAGGTACGCCATGTGGTAAATTCAATAGAGCCATCGTATTCTGTGTGGAAAAATGAGTATCATATGTTCAGCAGTACTATAGAGTCCATCCCCATTTCGAAAGGAGTACAAATTTACGTTAATTTATTTACGTGTTGTTATGCGGTATGCGAAATTTTTGTAATATTTGTCAATTTTCAAGATCAACTAAATAACTTTTTCCAACATGTGCTACATGTTTCCGATCTATATTTTTTAGTAGAATACAATGGCGCTATTAAATGTTTCATAGAGCGTACCTGAAAAGCGCTAGAAGCCAAAAACGACGTGAAAAAATAACATTTTGTGTTTGCAAGGTTGTATCTCTGGAAAAAAGAAAGTTGGCATAATGCAGTTTGGCCAAAAAGATAGCTTATACAGTGCTTTGAACGGCTACACTTACATTAATAAAATTTGGAGCGTGAAAATAAAGTGTTGTAAACTTCTCTACGAATGGTAACAGGTGACATATGGCAAGTGATATCTCGTTTGAACCATAACCATAATAACGGAATATCACTTGCCATAAGGTCCTATTTAAAATTATTGGCCAGAGTGGCACTGTGACGTCATCTATTACTATTACGTCACCTGTTACCATTTGTAGAGAAGCTTACATCACTTTATTTTCACACTCCAAATTTTATTAATGTAAGTGTAGCCGTTCAAAAGATACGAGGGGGGGAGGGGACTTTTGAATAGCACTGTATATTCGAGAATAACATATTGAAACTTCGCGTTAATCAAAGTGGGCGTTTTTGAGAATCGCACTTTTTTTAGTTTTTCCGATTTTCCTGAATATTTTTCCAAGATATTGGAAATACGGGAAAAGCATGGTAAAGCTGATTAAATTACGCACATCCGACACCTTAGGGTATAAGCATAACGATTATATATAATAATTAAGCACATTTTGAAATAAAAACGGTTCCGAAATGGCGACCATTTTAAATAAAAGGTAGTTTTTACTTTTCGAAATAACGGCTTTACGATGTATACCTTGAGATGGCGCTACAGGGCTCCAAAAACGGTTTTTGGAAAAATCGCAATTGGAATATGATCTCAAAGTTTCAAAAACATCGATTTTTTTGCTCGTTGAATCGACCCTTTATAAGTTTTTTTGGGAATCAAACCACAATAATGTTTTTTATTTTTTATTTCGACGTTTCGGTAGCGTTCCAGCTACCGTTGTCAAGATCAACTAATATAGAAATAATTTTGTAATGCCACAAGGAACTTATAGAAGAGACCCTTTATAAGATATCGGTCAGTTATGTAATTTCCGTGTTTTCTTCAAGCTGGTAATCCTGTTTCTCACAAAACGAATTAAACTGTTTCATAATGGACACATTGCTCACCATCGTATCCATTTTCCTTTATTTTTAAATTAATTTCATCGATCGATCATGAGCTTAAGTTATTTTCATTAACATTTTTAAAAACCATTGACTGAACTGAACACGAAATTATTTTCGCGCCAATAGGAAATATAGTATGATGATTTGTCGAAACGAAGTGTTTTTTGGCATCTAGAAACGTCAAGAAATAATCAACATGATAGTCATTCCTTAGAGAATTTATACATTCTTAAAATCCAAAATTATTGTAAAATACATCAAAATTGTAGAACAATCATCCGTACTTGCCAAAATCATTCAAAAATAAGCACAAAGAAAAATGTATTCATACTTTACCATTCATTGATATCTTCCAACTCATCCGCTGATTGTATAACTACTCCTCGTGGACAATGTAAATTTCTGGCACCTTCCTCAGGAAGCGTCATTTCTTCGCCAACAGAAGGTGTTCGGTCATGAGGAGTTGGTACGATTAAACTAGTACCCATTCCGAAATAACAGCAGCTATCGCCTTCATCTTCTTCATCAGATGTAGATTCTAGATCCGAATGAATATCTAAACATATGTATGAAGTGGGTGATAAACAGAATTTGTCCACGACCTTTTAATAATAAGTCAATATTATTTTACCTCCTAACAATAGGTATATGGTACCCATATATCTACTAGAGTGAGTTATGGTTCATAATTCACTAGAGTGAATTATGGTTCATAATTCACTAGAGTGACGCAGAAGTAACTTTAGATTTGTTGCCGGAAATTTCAAGAAAAAAGTATGAATTGGCATACGAAAAATTTATGGAGTGGGGAAGAAATACAAAAATATAATCGTGTTGTCTACACTTTGGTCACAATATTCAATGTTGCGAAGTACTATTTTTTATTTATTTATCAGTATAAAAAATTATTTAACAGTTTAGAGATAGGATACTTTAGAGTGTTATTTTTGTTTTACTAATCATAAAAATAAATATTAAATTACTTTACTTTTATTATTTAAATTTGTGCAGTTGTAGAAAAAGTATAGTGTGCAACATGTGGGGAAAGTACTTTTCTCACTCATGTGTTTGAAAAGTTGAGCTTCCCCCACTTGTTGCACAGTATACTATTAACGTTTAGCCAACCGTTAACAAAAAGATCATAGGAAATCGTTATTATTTTTTAATCTAATGCCCGGTTGCAAGAACGCTTATTAAAAATGATGAATGATTAACGGCTAATCAATGAAATAATAACTCGTTAATTCTTCAAATCAACCATCATTTACACAATCAAAATGCAACGGATAGGTACCTGCAAAGATGAACAATTAAACGACCATTACTTTTTTCGTGCAATCGGGTTCCCATTGATGGTTCATCATTTTTTAATCAACCATCACATGATGAGAGATTTGATTAGCGTTCTTGCAACCGGGCATAAGTATTTAACGGTTCATTAAAAGTTGAAGATGCTTTGTGAATAATTCAAAAAAATTTAAAAATAAGCTTGTAAACACAAAACATATGGATTGTAAACATGCGTTATGCAACCACTATAACAAATAAAGACAATCACCATTAATAGGTGGCGCAAAAAGACGTTACAGTTTTGTTTACATTGCTTGCTTGTTCCTTGGGTATGTTCTGTGGATTTTAGAACAGAACTTCCTCAAATAGATGTCGCCTATAAATAAACGGATAGCAACCATAGAGATAATACACATAGAAGAAGCATGCCATAGGGGCTAGTGTAAGAGTATTTGTCCTCCCATTAGAAAGAGATGGACAACCAGTTTGGTATTGCTTTCTCTTTCTAATAGCGCATACATTCTTAAAAGGTTAGTAGTGTTACAGCCCTCGCGCATGTGCATCACGCGATGTTAGAGACAGACAGCATCACCAATTTCATTCGCCATCTCTTTTTATTGCGTGGGCGCTTTCGACTATAGGTTGCCTACTCTATGTTTATTATCTCTATGACAGCAACAGTCTTCAACTCGAAATGAAATTAGATGGCGCAAAAAATTTCCAAAACGAATTGTTTTTATTGACGGTACATTACCTGGATCGAATTTTTGTTGTGAAAGAAAGAATGCTCTAAAATTACTCGGAAGTCTTTCTACATTTTTCATATGTCTGCGACACAGAAATTTATGCTCGTCTACTCCAGGAGGTGTATGGATCATATCCTCATCGGGAAAAACAATATTTGAATCTAAAATATTTAAAACATTTGATTTTTCCTATTTGTAAGTACAAACTATTTCAGTATTATGATGTTCACTATGTTAAAATAAAAATATAATTTTAACGCAAAAGTGGTAGTTGTTATGTTATGATAGAAATAGAGTTCACAGAAACTCTCGTAAGCCGTGACCTTGAGAAGGACAAGTGCAAAATTTGTAAGGTTGAAACGAAAATCGTTGATTTGCGATAGATACTTCTGTGATGTTACTTAGTATGAATATCTGGGAGGAAAAGCATTTTCACACATATGTTTTGTCAGTAATATTGAAACATTTTATGATTATAAATAAACTCAAACTAGCGTTAGACACCTGAATGACCACTAGTTCACGTCCAAACTACTAAAAAACAATAGTATATTATTTTATATGGAGGAAAAGTGATACTTTTCATGACGCGCTCGTGTTTAACAGCCTTACTCCGTTCGGCTGGTAATAGAGAGCAAATCATGAAAAGTAACTTTTCCTCCAAATAAAATATGGTGTTTTTTCTTCAAATGTCGACAAATTAATGCAAAAACGTCTCTTTTTGATAGTAATAATTTTTAAAGATAATTGGGTTCGCAAGGCAGTTTAGACCGGTGTCGGTTAGTAGGCACAGGTTGTTGCTATAGTAATGTAACATAAAGCTGTCAGTGGACAATGTCA
Organism: Lochmaea capreae; assembly: GCA_949126875.1. Taxonomy (NCBI): domain Eukaryota; kingdom Metazoa; phylum Arthropoda; class Insecta; order Coleoptera; family Chrysomelidae; genus Lochmaea; species Lochmaea capreae. The sequence continues at coordinate 14,869,043 of OX421403.1, forward strand.
ACAATATTAATTTATTTTTTATAATTATTGCGTCTTCGGTTGCGTTTTAATTCCGAATTGATACGCAGTTTTATCGAGTAAGTTCACTTAAATAATAACCAATTAGTTCCTAAATTAGTGATTTATAGAAATGCAGTGAACTCCGCCGGAAATTATGCAAGAGGCAAAAGAAGCAGTATCGTCCCTCGGACCCTCAAAATCTGCCGAGAAATATTCTGTTGCCTATCGGCATTTTATTGAATGGTGCGATACAATAGGTGTCAGCAAATATTCGGACAATGTCCTTCTAGCTTATTTTAACTTTTTGCTAAAAGAGAAGAAGTGGAAATCCTCAACTCTCTGGTCTCGGTATTCAATGGTTAAATACGAATTAATTATTAAACAAGGAGTGGATATTAGTCAATATTTAAAGTTACGGGTCTTCCTGAAGAAAATCAATGAAGGTTATTGTGCCAAAAAGTCCAGGATATTTAGCAAAGAACAGTTTGAAAGATTTTTATGTGAAGCGCCAGACACAGTTAATCTGTGAATGTAGGAAAGTACAGTTTAATTTAAATTAATACGTGATTTAACAAAGGATATTTTTTATTCAGATTGTTCTATTAATTGGAATATCTGGGACATGCAGATGCGACGAAATGGTGAAAATGGCAACTCATGATATAGGAGATTTAGGAAATTTAATTGTTATAAAAATTCCCGACTCAAAAACCAGGAAGGTTCGTTCTTTCACCATTATCGGAGAAACATATTTAAAAATATATCGAATTTACGCTTTAATGAGACCCAAAAATATGGAGGAAAAGAGATTTTTTTTTAAATATCAAAATGGGAAATGCTTTAGAAATGTAATGGGAATTCACACTATAGTAGGGACATCTAGGAAAGTAGCATCATTTCTGGGATTGAGCAGCCCCGAAGAATACACTGGGCACTGCTTAAGGCATACTTCAGCGACATTATTGATTGATGGTGGAGGAAATATTGAATTTTTGAAGAGACATGGGGGTTGGAAAATTAACTGGAGTAGCTGAGGGTTATATAGAAGAATCTCTTCGAAATAAGAATGACACAGCTAGCAAAATATTAAACCTGAGACAAAATATCGATGAAATTGACAAAAGTTGCACTGAATCCTCATCACTAAAATCTTCGGTAATATCAACAGTTGGAAACGCTACTCTAAATTCACAACAAGATGCTACAACGGTATTGCGCGGGTTTAATTTTCAAAATGTAACAATTTCGCATTGTACATTCAATATTCATTTGAATGATAAATAAAAGTTTTAGTTTAATAAACCTTGAGTTGTTGACGCTTGTTTTCTTGTTTCTATCTATGTTGCTATGATAACACTTTTCCCTCCGCTGGCGGGAAAGTGAAAACTAAAGCTCCGACGGAGGAAAAATGAAACTTTACGGTCGCCTACAAAGTCGAAAAATGACAGATTTACTGATGTTTGAAGAAAAAATTATTTTCCTCATTTTTAAGGAATTTTAGTAATCTTGTATCATAAAATAGTTAAAAAAATGATTTATGTGAAACGATTTTACCGAAAACAAAGATTATGTAGTAAAAGCTGAAAAATAATTTGCTAGGCACTAGGTAACAGTAACCACACAACTCTCCTAATCAATATAGCTAGGGCATTGATCAGACACAAAAATAAAATCGTGGGACCGTTCATATCCATTATAAACAGTATTTAAATATTTACCAGAGTAAATCATAATATCCTTAATAAAGCATTTCAAAGGAGGAAACTAAAATATTATTTATCAAAATATGACTTACGTAAACCATCTTCTCTTGGTCCTTCTCCTCCACATACACATTCTGGATAAGGATCTTCATACAAAACGCTGTTGGTTATTTTTTCTACTTCACTTTTAGATTTTGCCGTAGTCGTCAGGTACTCGCACAAATGAATATCGGCAATACTCATATCAGTATTAGGTTCTGGTAGTGAATTTTTTCTACCCGATGAAGAGTAATCAAAAATATTTTCGTGGTAGTCAATTTCGGCAGATTTGAAACTTTGAAAATAGAGTCTTTGTAGATTTTCTTTTGAATAAAATGTTCGTAAAAGCTCGCTACCAATACCAGTAAATCTGCAATCGAATATTTTAAGGTTCTTGCAACCCAGTTTGGCAACACTCAAATAGGGTATCATATTGCGGTGAACTCTTAAACATTTTACTATAGAAATAATTTCCAAATGTTCGTATTTAGAAACTGATAGTAAAAAACTACAGGTAACCCAAAAACATTCATCCAAAATCAATACCTGAAATTCAAAAAAAAATTAATTTATCAATATTAAAAGAAAAATTGTAACAATACCCTTAATTTTGGTATATTTTTGACCGAGTGTTGGAAAAAATAATCAGAATTTGAAACATACGTTCTTCTGAGACTCAGTTCTTCCAATCCAGAAGGAAAATCTCTCAGTGTAACCTAAACATTCAGAATATGCAATTTAATTTGGAATCAAATTTAAAAAAAATATATAATGTTTACCTTTGATCCTCTAATTTTAACATTTTCCAAAGCTAAAATCTTAATATTTTCAAATGGTTTAGTAGTTTTGAAAAAATTCGGAGGTAAATCATTAAAACTCAAGTTGCCTTTAATACAGAAATGTGCAGTCTTTTTGTGTATTCGATGTGTGCAATATTCAATTTTATTAAAAATATTTGGATCATCCCTCGCATCTATATATTTCCAAAGCAAAGGATCGAGGATGAATTCTTTCAAATAGTTACAAGTCCTAAAATTATAATTTTGAATTAATGGTTTTATACAAACATAAAATTAATTTGCTGAATTCACTTTTACTTCATCTTCATGTTCAGTTTTGTTTGTTAACTTTTATTACAATTTAATAAACAAAATTCTGTGAAGAGTGATGATCTTCTCTCCCACAGCTACAAAGAATGGAAACATTGGATCTATATGTTTCAAACATTTTTGTCATCTGCAGTCACTTTGAGGAAGAAAAAGAGGCAAGTACTAAAAAATTAAATATTGGTACTAATGTATATGAACACATATCCAAGTGTTCTTCTGATGAGGAGGTACTGAACATCCTGGGAAAAATTTATATTGAAGAAGTGAATCAAATATACTCTAGACACGTTCTTGCACTTTGTATAAACTATTGATGTGCACACTCAAATTTTATATTCTCTTAGTGAAGACTGTCGAATATCTCAACATATAAGACTACTGGAAAATAAAACATTAACTTTACATCAAACTTTCAATCAAGTGAAAAGCTACACAAACTCGCTTCAAATCCACTAATCTGCACGTAGATGGCATCCTCGAGTTAAATGTCCTGACAAAGACTGTATGAAAAAAGGAGTCTGGGCCTCCATAATATCAATTATCCAAAATAAAACAGTCCAACAGAGATACTATTACATACTCCAAACAATGAATATACTAGAAAAGTAAACAGATGTATTATCCTATGCCAACATAAACAATGTAAAAGTTTATTTATTTATTTTGCTTGATTCCACAGATGTTGCCATGTTGCATGATTTAAAATGTAATATTCATCCAATGACTTGCATATTTATTGGGGTTCGTCAATACGTCTTTTAATAATTATTAACCCCTATAAAGTTAGCAGAGCCACTTGCAAATAAATCGATGAAACCTATTCCAATAATTGTCGAATAATTGTCGAGAATTTGTCGTGAACGTAAAAAATTTGTCGCGCTCTTAGTTTTTTTTATAAGGGGTGGCTCTGCTAACTTAATATTAAGTTAGCAGTGCCACCCATAAATAAATATTAAAATGCATCAAAATTATTACGAATAATTGTCGAGTAATTGTCGAAATCCATCTGACGTAAAAAAAACGCAAAAAATCTATTCCGTCTAGCATATATATACGTTTTTCTTGTAAATTCCTGGTTTTTGTAGGAATTTCGTATTTTTGGCAACAGCGCATGAGTATATTGATATTTTACGTGTTTTCCATATCATTATTGACGATTATAAATTTTTTTAAGCAGCTTCCTATTTTCCAGAAGCAAAAAAATTATGTTTCAAAGCTGAATGATAGAACATTAAGTAGTACACTTATGTAACTTTGTTGATTTGTTATTTTTTCAATAATTTATCTGAACAATTGTCAAATAACCAAAACGTGTTTGTCGTGGGGTTTTAACGAGGGTTTTCTCCTATATATGCACCGTGTGATGTAATGAAAGAAATTTTCCGATTTCTCAGTAATACCCACTTGTAATTTGGTTAAATATGATTTTTTCCATCCAGAATTGTACTGAACAATTGTCGAATAACCTAAATGTAATTGTCGTGAGCACAGAACAAATGTCGCGCTGTTAATTTTTTTTATAGGGGGTGGCTCTGCTAACTTAATATTCGGCTGATAATTTAGTAAACAAAGAAACTATTTTGTGTAAACTGAAAGCCTACACGACAAAGAAGGATGAATTAAGTGGGTTATGTATACTATTGTATACCGTCAAGGGACATTGTTGAAAACATTATTGCGATGTAGAAAAGTTCAAATCCAAAAACCTTTGTTATACCTAAAGAATCCTATCAATTTAAATATATATTTCTTAAATTACCCTTGTATAGCTTAAAATGAAATAATCTTTTCGAACTTCTCTGGTACCTACCGGTCTAATTATTGACAACAAAGGCGATTCGTAAAAATGATTTATGAGAGCGGCGTCACTTCCGGACAGCAACTTCAATCAAGCCGCCCTGGAGTGAAACATCTTATAGTTTTCTGTAATCTTTGCCAATAGGGTAGGGTATCATCTTACAAGATTTATATTTTTCACAATAACACGCCGCTTTTAATATTGCTGATAATACCCCTTGTAATACCCTTTTTTAAATAGACTTAGAATTAAGACTATTTATTATTATTTATATTTTGAAAATAAAGATATGCGGTTTCTTTTCATGTTTTTTTTATCTCAATTTTGAATTATTCAAAATATGGGGCGGCAGTTGGGAGACATGCGTCACCCTGAAAAATATCACCGCACTACCCAGTCTTAAATCATAAGTATTGTCTGTCTTGTTGTGCTATTAGGATTAAGTCGATTGTAATTCGTATTTGGTGAAAAACAATAATTAGTGACTCTTATTACTTTGGTGAAAAACAATAATTATTAGTGACTCTTATTACTTTGGTGAAAAACAATTAGTAGTTTAGTTATCATCTTGTAGGTAGTTTTATTTAAGTTTAAAAACAATTTATAACTTTGGTGAAAAACTCTTGGTGTTTCAACATTCATTCAGAAATGAAAAAATTCGTTCCTGGAAAGAGACCCCTAGTTCCTCGCGACACTTTGGTCGAAACTATACTTCTACACAAAAATGAACTTGTTTTCAATAACGAAATTGCGAGGGCAACAGCAGCTATTTGGAAAGTGATTGAAGATGAATTAGGCAATAAAATAAAAGCAACCTCTCTTCACTCCATGTGTGTGGGTAATCGATACAATTTGAAAAGTTTGCTCACAGACATAGCATCGCTGGATAATGAGGACAAAAAGGAAGTATCCTTAAACAATCTTGAATTGTCTCCTGAATTGTCTCCCGAATTGTCTTTCGAATCAAATTCTATCAACTTCATTCTTTCCATTAAGACGTCCAAATTTGAAAGTCTCCTAACCGAAAGAGTTTGTGCGAGAAAAACAAAAAAAGGAAAAATTGGTGAACGCCGGATCACGATTTTTCAACCCAGTAAATGGACTCAAACTGTATCAAAAAAAAATTTTTGATGATTAGAGACTCACCCATGGATTCCATTTTAAAAACCATCATTTGACCAGGAAAGCTGACTTCGGTATTTTCAAAGGTGAGTTTATCAATTTTTACAAGTTTTTACCTATTAAGTTTCACCTGTTTCGGTGTCTGTGTGTCTGTCAGTCTTTAATCAAATCACTTCTAATAGTTCGATTGATTTGAAATTTGGCAGGGTTACATAAGAAAATGGCGAGGGCGTTGTGGGGTCGGACATTGGGAAAATTTAAATATTATTCAAGTAGAGGATGAGTTTTGTGATTATGGTCCGATTGTATTAAAATTGGGTGTATAGGGGTCGGAGATCATGATTTTCTAATCAAAATTCATGAATTAAAGATGGCGGCTACAAGATGATGATGAGATTTGTTATCATAGCCCAATTTCATTCAAAATTTTAATTCAATAAAATGACGCGTTTCACGAATGACTACAAAGAATCATATGAACTGTGAGAAAAGAACATTTCAAAATACAAGCTTTCATTCAACTGCACCCAAGTGAATAAAGTAAACTTTGAGGAGTAAATTGAACCCATTATTTTATTACATTTTTTTTATTTTTTAGTGCACTTTGAATAAAAGCTTGTTTTCGAAAAAGATTTTTTTATAATCAATTTCTTCAATTCAGACTGAAACCTTTTAATTTGTTTTCAGAACAACCACTACTAATGCTCAAATTAAAAACTGTCCAATAATAACAAAATTAGAATTTATGAATTTTAACAAAACTGTTTCATCATCGTCTAGGTGTCTATCGAAATATGTCTGTTCACACGTTCATCGCGGAGGGGCCTTTTTAGGAAGTGAATACAAAAAAATATTTTCTATATTGTGGTTATCGATATTTTCACACACCCGTCATTTCATTCATTTCTCCCGCAGAAAATTCCACAAATGATTTAATTAAACTATATTTGATTGAACAAGCATTACAATTTTCAGGTTTTTGCAAATGTGGAAGTATCGCCATTTGCAAGGTACTGCCTCCAGATCAGGAAAAAGCAATTCGAAAAATAGAATGTTCAATTTCTGAAGGCAGAGGAGATTGTGGAAAACGCCAACTACGCGGAAATCTCAGAAAAAAAATCGCGAAAGACCTGCAAACCGAATCTACAGTTAAATGGAGATGTAGATTAGCTGGTGAAATGATGGATGTGGGGGAAACAAAGGAGCCACCGCACTTGTATGACGCAGAAGTTTTGAGGGTTGCAAAACATGAATACATTCGATCACAGTATCTGGACCAAGACCAAATCAGAGCAATTGCAATTTTGAAAAGAAGTTCCTTTGGACAAAATGTAATTCGTGAAATTGGGTATGACCCGTTTCATGTCGTGATCGCCTCAGCTCATCAAATTCGTGTTTTCAACAAAATGAATAAAATATACGAAACAAATTTATGTATAGATGCAACTGGAGGAGTTGCGAAGAAAATCATTCATGTTGATGGAAGTGTTTCCAAACACATTTTTTTGTACAACGCAGTGGCATATTGTGGAAATCAACAATTTTCAGTAACATCCCAATTTTCAGAATCCCATGACATGGTGTCGATTAGTAAATGGCTATTAGGTACAATAAGATGTGGAATGGAATTTCCTCGAGAAGTGGTAAGAAATAAATAATTTGAAATGAATAAGAAACTCATATACTTATATTCAATTCACAGACTATCGACGAGTCGAAAGCACTTGAGAATGCATGTGCTCTGATATTCTCGGGGGATTTTAATATAATCGTTGAGTATTTTTCACTCAACGATTCTATATATTTTTTGTGAACATAGAAATAATAGTTATTTACAAGGCAGTAAAGTGAGTCTTAATCGGACGAGTCTGAAATTATGAGGCGACTAACAGGCGAGTTCGATAAAGACACTTTACTGACGTGGTGCATACAAAATGTTATCGCCAACTTCTCTTGAATTTCATGTGGCGTGCATTGAATATCTTCCATAATTTGTTATGAATAAATTGCAAGAAAACTATTATCTAGCCGTAATAGGGAGAAGTGTGACACTGACAGATGATTTTCGATTAAATGTCAAAGTGTGCAATGAGAAAGCACGAGCAAAAAGACAATAAGCATTAGGCTGCAGTCTATCGGAGACTTGTCAGACGGGCTCAGAAAAAAAAAAGATCAATTATTTTTATTAATAATACAGGGTTGGCATAAAGTATGGATCAAGTAAGCATCTTTAAAACTAAAAGCATGATATTTATAAAATTTTGTAGATAGCGTTATTTCAGATATTTCAAAAGTAAAATTTAAACGAACCAAGGTCTGAAGAACCAGAGGTCACTTCTGTGAATCCATCGATTTGGAAAATTCGCATGGAAAAATTGAGGCAAAGAATAAAAATGTTAATTCAACGTCTCTAAGATCGTCTTCTGTAATGACGATAAATTAATGGTTGTTCACAGTATATCCAAATAAATGTTCCCATTTTCATTGTCGAGTAAAGATATGGGCGGTAGCCAACTATTTTATGAAAAACATACTTAGTTCTTCCGGGTAATGAGTACAATATTATAGAATAATTTTATTCTTGTATAGTGTTATGATGTTAATTAGAAGTGAAGTAGAAGGCAACCATACACACAGTTGTGGTTATCAAGAATTATAATGTACTAAAAATGATTCATTAATGACCCCTATTAATGAACGATTTTCTATTAATAAAAGATTTTGGTATATGCAACCAAACATACAGTCATATTGAACAATTATTTGTGTAATGCTGAATGCTTTAACAGAATACTTCTGGTTTTTGATTCACACATTAGTCGGGGAGCCCAAGAGGGTATTTTGCGCGTTACACTTTTATCCATGTACTTCACTTACCTTGTCTTTACATATTTTTTTAAAAATCAGCACACAACAAGCCATCATTTTATACAATCTTGAGAGAATAAAAAAAAGAAATTAAACAAAATCCCTTAGTGCTTCTTCATTTTGTGAATCAGGGAAACAAATTAAAGTAAAATATCCCCTCGAACACATACATCAATACTACAATAAAATATTTCTCCTGTATAATCCAGGTAAATTATCCCCTGTTAAAGAAAAAGAAGAAGTTAATAGATATTCCTTAGTCTCTTCTTCTTTCCGTTAATCGCAGAAAAATATGAAGGTAAAATACACGTTCTAATACATGTTAATTGTGTCGATATATACACTGCCTGCCAAAATTATACTGAAAATAGAATTCACAATAACTATTTTCTTGTAAATTCTTAGAATATCCTAAAAAAATTGATTTAAGAATTTTTTTTAGAACTTTTCTACTTTCCCTGTATATTGAAAATATCAAAAATAATAGAAAACGTTTTTTAAAATAATATATATTTATATTCTTAAATGGGGCGGCCAGTGTATATTGAATTCACATCGATGACAAATACTTGTTTATGTGTAATAGAGTGACTAATGAATATCTTATTGCTTTCAGTAACGAATGAATTTTTAAATCGGACGGTCGTGTCGGGAGTGTATTTTATTAATTTACGGGAATATAAGTGTGTTTTCGAATTTTCAGGAGTGTACCTTTGTTCGAAATTATTTTCGGTAGTGAAACTGTGTGTGTCTTCGAACTTTTCGATAGTGTACCTAAGTGCAGTTCGAATATTTGGTCATGATTTCCAAGGATTATAATTTTTTATATAAGGTAAGTCAGTATTTTATTATTTGGTAGTTACTAGCACTACATATATACTCTATTTATTCATTTTCCATTTTTTTTTCAAAAGACATAAGTAACTATGTTGCTTTGTATATTTTACCCGTATATATTACCCTTTCTTTACTAGATCTACTAGCAATATATGAATAGAGTGTATTTAAAGGTTTTTATAATATCATGGAACTTTTACAAATAATTTTCATACAAAAATTTCAACCGATTCTTAATTTATCAACAAATTGGATTTTAAAATGGTTTAAGGCATTCAGAAATAGAGTAAGTTATATACTTTTCGAATATTTTTAGTTATCGTATTGTCGGTTACTTATTTTATAAAATATAGTCTGTATTTATTTATTTCCAAAGACATAGGATACCTATGTTGTTTGTTGTATTTTCCCAAAATATTATCCTCTCTTCATTTCTCACTACCACTATAAGTACGAGCAATAAATAAATATACACACTGTATTTAAAATATTTTGGATCTTTTACAAATAATTTTTATACAAAAAGTTTAACTGATATAAAATTCATCAATAATCTGAGTACTCGCTTATTAGATTTTAAAATAGTTAAGAATAATCTTTGATACAGTAAGTTATATACTTTTTAGTTATTGTACAATTGGTTACTTATTTTATAAAATCCATTCTGTATTGATTTATTTCCAAAATATTTTTTTCCAAAGACATAGGAGATCTATGTTGTTTCCTATATTTCCCAAAATATTATCCTTTCTTTATTTCTCACTACTACTAGCAATAAATAAATACACTGTATTTAAAATGTTATGGATCTTTTACAAATAATTTTTATACAATAATATTAACCGATTTATAATTTATCAGCAAACTGATATAGGTACTTATTTGATTTTGAAATAGTTTAGAACACTTCGATAGAATAATAATTGCCTACTCATGATTATTAACTTATATGAACTTGGAATATTGTTACAAATTATGTATTAGAATTTAAAACTGTTTATGCACTTAATTTTCAAAAGACACGAGTAAGCTATATTGTTTTCCATCTTTTCCCAATTTTTATAACTTCTTTATATGCCTTTTTCCAAAAGACATAGGTTAGTATACCTTTTGGTGAAAGCATTATTGAAAATGTAAATATTTTGGTAATATTTGACATACCGTTTTTATAATTCCTGAATTCATGTGTTCATGTTTGTACATTTTCATTCCTACACTTAGCAGGTAAAGACAAACTTCTGGTAGGGTTTAGCCAATGGAAAACATCCTATGAGCCGGTGGGGAATATTTTCCATCGGTTTTAGACTTTTTGACCGATTGATTATATTTTCTACTGGCTGGGGTCATCTTCCAGCCATGGGGGACAAACTTCCATCTACGCAAGGTAACTTTCAGCCTTAATTGCTTAACTTTTCAAAATACATACCTAAGTAAGCTATGTCGCTCCTCATTTTTCTAGATATTGTCCTCCATTTCTTTTACGAGGTGGTTATTTTTCAAAAGACATAGGTAAGCTATGTCGTTCCTCATTTTCCTAAGTATTGTCCTCCATTTCTTTTACGAGGTGGTTATTTTTCAAAAGACATAGGTAAGCTATGTCGTTCCTCATTTTCCTAAGTATTGTCCTCCATTTCTTTTACGAGGTGGTTATTTTTCAACAGACATTGGCAAGCTTTTTATTTTACATGTCAAGGACACTACATGTAATCACTAGGTTGCTTCCGATTGACTTTTTCCTTCACGGATGCACGTAGTACCACACTGTGGGAAAGTGCTCGTTCCCTAGGTTGTCCGTCAGTCTCGTTTGCAAAGCGGGCAGTCAGCCAGATGGGGCGAGTGCGCTTAAGTGTTTTCCGTTTGTTGAATGGGTATGGATGAACAAGTTGGGGAAATTGTTGCCCAGTATGGGCTATCAAAATATCGTAGAAGCCAAAGCTGATACATGCAAAGTGACTACTTGACAGATTCTGACTAACAACTAACAATAGGTAAACTATGACGTTCCTCATTTTCCTAAATATTGTCCTCCCTTTGTTTAACAAGGTGTTTATTTTCTCAAAAGACATAGGTAAGCTATGTTGTTCCTCATTTTTCTAAATATTGTCCTCCCATTCTCTTATGAATTGCTTATTTTCTCAAAAGACATAGGTAAGCTATGTCGTTCCTCATTTTTCTAAATATTGTCCTCTCATTCTCTTAGGAATTGCTTATTTTCTCAAAAGACATAGGTAAGCTATGTTGTTCCTCATTTTTCTAAATATTGTCCTGCCTTCCTTTCACAAGTTGGTTCTTTTTTCAAACAGACATTGGTAAGCATTTTATTTTACTTGTCAAGGACGCCACATGTAACCACTTGTGTGCTTACGATTGACTTTTTCCTTCACGGATGCACGCAGTACCACACTGTGGGAAAGTGCTCGTTCACTAGGTTGTCGGTCAGTCTCGTTTGCAAAGCGGGCGGTCATCCAGATGGGGCGAGTGCGCTTAAGTGTTTTCCGTTTGTTGAATGGGTATGGATTAACAAGTTGGGGAAATTGTTGCCCAGTATGGGCTATCAAAATATCGTAGAAGCCAAAGCTGTTACATGCAAAATGGCTACTTGGCAGGTTCTGACTAACTACTAACAATTTTTTGCAGCGCTTCCTTTTCAGCACACTAACACTCTCTTACAGGCTTCAAGATTCCAACGGATTTTTGTTGAATTTTTTAATTTTGTTTGATTTTCTGTTCTAGAAATTTTACCAGCGATGGATATGCTCTTCAGAATTTATTTGGAATATATCGATATATTCAAACTTGCTGATAGGCCTATTTCAAAAATTATAAAAAATTTTGATACTTTTTTTTCATGAATATAATTTAATTTAATTTTTTTCAGTGCTTCTTTTCAGCACACTAACACTCTTTTACAGGCTTCAAGATTCCATCGGATTTTTGTTGAATTTTTTAATTTTTTTTTATTTTCTGTTCTAGAAATTTTACCAGCGATGGATATACTCTTCAGAATTTATTTGTAATATAACGATATATTTAAACTTGCTCATAGGCCTATCTCAAAAATAATCAAAAATTTTTTTTATCATTAATTTAATTTTTTGTTCCAGAATTTCTTTCAGGAAAGGATTTTTCAGGTTACAAAAGTTATCTTTGACTTTTTCAATTTGGAGCTCCAGATTTTTTTCCAGTACTATTAATAAATCAAAATTTCCATTCTAATTCATTATAAGGCTTATATTATTTGGTAAAGTACATATTATTTGCATGTTTATTTTCTTATCTGCATGGGTTTAATATTTGCATACTCAAGCTTGAGTGTGGTAGGGGTTGGTGAAGTAGTGGTGATATTGGGGTGTTAATATGTTAATTTTATAATATATTATGCTGTGTAATTTGTGTTTGATATTTTTGGTTAAAATATTGTATTAAATGTACATTGTTAATTTTTTGTTGATATTTGACATATAATGTTTTATAATTGTTGATTTTGAATTTGTTCCTGATTGTATATTTTTATTTCTGCACTTTGCTAGTAAAGACAAACTTCTAGCAGGGTGCAGCCGGTAGAAAACATCCTGTAAACCGGTGGGGAATATTTTCTGTCGGTTGTTGATTTTTTGACCGATTGATTATATTTTCTACCGGCTGGGATCATCTTCCAACCATGGAGGACAAGCATCCATCTACTAGGAGCAGCTCCAGCCACAATTTTATTTATATTTGTTTATATTATCTTGTATTTTTCACTCAACGATATAATGGATTACACAAATAGGTGTTACAATTCTGGAAGAAGAGAGCTGGGTAAATTTCTTCAAGAAATAATGCAAAGAAAAATGGAAAAAAAAATTCTACTTGTGTGCGATTGGACAACTCATTTTATGTCGTGACAGAGACTCTGCCAAGCGTGTTATTACCGCACTATTGACAATTTCTTTGTTTGAAAAAGCGGGTGTAGGTGCAATTTCTTTGAAGGAATCTCTTGATGTCATTGTTTCTCTGATGAATAGCAATACTTGCCAAGAAGAAGTTGGGGAAATCATAGATAAAACAATCGAAGACTCCGAAAAAGAAGTGAATTTCGAAGAATCAACAGATGAAGAAGAAAATGATGAGGAAGGAAACGAAAAATCAGATCTGGAGAGGAAAGGAGTTGAGAGAAAACTGGAGTGCGAAGACGGAGATGATTTCAACCCCAGATATTTTCCCGTCTTCGCCGATCGTCTAATAAAAAAAATGGCAACAATACCCCTTTGGAGTTGCATTTGCAGGGATGATTTTGGCTATGGGCGAATACCTGCCAGTAGTGCTCCTGTGGAAGCTGAATTCAACATAATAAAGAATCATGTTCTCTGCAATCGCATATTACGAGTAGATGTCGCAGTGAGAACATTTCTTGAATACAATGACGGAAAGTTGAAAATATTCGAAACTAAATCGAATGAAAATGTACATTCAGCTACGAATATTATAGATATAAAACCAATATTGAAAAAATCACAAAGGAAAATGAAAATTGATGTTTCAAGTGACGTCTCTCTGAATCGTTTTGAAATCGAGAAGGAATTTTCCGCAGATTTTCCCGTCAGTTCAGTTAACACCACAACTGCTTCTGAAATTGTCCAAACATTTAATGACAGTCGACTGTCCGATATATTTGATGATCATGATCATTGGTCCCCCCCCATTTCTTCCACAAAAAATGAAATTTATGATGAAAGTTTCGACAAAAAAACATCTGATTCCAATAATAAAAGGGAAATAGAAGACGAATCTACGGAGAGACAACCTTTTCAGGACTTGTCGTCAGAAGTAAATGTATTCAAACGAGTATTTGTTTGCGAATATTGCAAAGGAAACTCCTACAATGCTCGAGTGTGTGCAATTTGTAAAGCTGCAATTTGTTTAAATTGTACAAAATATAATAAAGAAGAGGAAGATAAAATAATATTATGCCCCGAATGCTTTTACAACTCAAGGAAAGACGACAGACTCGCAACTCAAAAAAATTGATAATTGGAGAGGAAAGGGTGGCTCACCGAAAATTTCTAAAAAATCCAGATATTTGAATAAAAATACTGTGGAGTTTCTCGACGCAATGTCGTACAAAAGATACGGTAAATTGCCATGTTTAAAAAATGAAACCGTGTCATCTTTACGACTAATTAAATTGGGAAAATCAGAAGTGTCGCTCACAAATACTTGTGCGTTCGACAGTATTTTCCAAATATTACTAGCGGCATTTGGCGATAATAGAAACATAAGAAATTTCATCAATTTAAATAAAAATGAAAATAATTTTTTTCACCTTGTGTGTGATACAATGGAGAACGGTGTCAGACAAACGACATATAAGAAAAGGGCCGAAATAATATGTATATTATTTGGGGAAGATTTCAAAGAAAATACACCAACACGAGAAATTAACTGTACCACCAGCGTGAGTTCTCTTGCAGCAAAAATTTTCAAACAGTTTCCCAGTTTTGTGGAAATCCGAAACTGTAAAAATGGGTGTTTTCGAAGAATTGAATACCCAACTTACGGCTTGCATGCGAAATTATCAAAGAACTTAGGAAGCTTTATAGAAGGAATCATAACCAACGACAAAAAATGTAGAAACCACCACGAAACATCACAATCAGTTTCATTGGATATAGGTTAGTTAATTAACTTTTTTCCACTTAAGAAATTATTCCAAAAGCTTACTCGAAATTTTGATATGAATTGATTTGTTTTGCAATAATGACTTTAAAAACTTTGCATTCAAGGTCCCTTCATGAATATATCTATCAGACCTTACTTCTACCACTGCAATTAAACAAAAATAGGGAAACATACTTGTTAAAAATTATCCAAACTCTTTTTCTAAAATTTTGATGAAATTAACTATATCTAGTTCGAAAATAGTTATGACTTGCTTAAAAAAATTCCGGGCTGAGTGAGGCCACAAAGTGGTGCGGTGTTTTTGTACCGTTTATTCATCCCAACTGAAAAAGTTCAGTCATATTTCTTTCGTTCCTGTGATAATTTCCGGAAACCGAAGCTATGACAATGTCATTAATCTGACGTTTTTCATTTCACGAAATAAGATTTCTTGTTTAGAAAAGATAAAGATACTTGCCTACATAAAAAAAGACGGGACAAAAAAATTCATGATATTCGAACATTTTCGCTGGTGACAGATATTAACAATTTTCAGGGCCAATATAAGCAAGAAGTAAGCTTCAGAAAGTCCCCACCCTCTTTTGAATTCAAATTTTTTGTTTATTTATTCAGCCGTTTGGAATACATCATTTTGTTAATGTTATATTTCAGGAAATATCGTTTTGTTCGAAATATATGGACAAGAGGAACCAATAACTATAGATTCGATAACAAATTCATTCACGGATGGAAAAACAAAGGAAAAATACGAACTTATAGGATTGATAAATTTTACTGGATCCAAGATACAAACTAGGACTCCTATTCCAGGTCATTATACGGCGTTCTGTCGAAGGGGAACGTGTTGGATCCAATATGATGACCTCAAAGAAAAAGGAGAAAGTTGCCCACCAAATAGAAAAGTCTATCCAGAAATTCTTATATTTTGTAAAATATAAATAAAACAAGTTTTATCCAGGGTTTCTATTCAAATATCTACATCACTGATGAATATCGGCGAATCTCCACAGTTTTGATTATAACTTCCGAAGTAAAAATCTATCTAATAAGGTCAAAATTTGCATAATTTTACTTTCTCGCACTAGTGCGGGAGAGTGACACTTTCAAAAATAAAATGCGTGCGGGAAAGTTTAAATCGCACGATCGTGGGAAAAACAATAATTAACCAAGTTTCCTGGGTATATTATTGAGAAATCGGAATATTTTTTTCATCCAATTTCACCAATTACTTAGTTTTTTGCTTCAAAAAATCCAAATACCCCACGACAAACACGTTTTGGTCATTTGACAATTTTTCAGATAAATTCTTATTGAAAAAAAATAAATCAACAAAGTTACATAAGTGTGTTCTATCATTCAGCTTTGAAACATAATTTTTTTGCTTTTGAAAAATAGGAAGTTGCTTGAAAAAAAATTGTATTCGTCGATAATGATATGGAATTTCCAAGAAAAAGGTATATACAGTTTGTCCGCGTAAGTTGGCTACATATGGAAAACTTTTTTATTATTGGTTTTAGGAAAAAAAGTTATTCCTTATAAAAAGCTCTGCATTATCTAAAATGCAATCATTAGATATTTCTTATTTTGAGCCGTATACGAGGTTTGTCAAAAAATATTAATCTCACTCAAGAGTAAAGTACCTTTGTTTTTCACAATACAGAAAAATTGTAAGAAGTAAAGTTGTTTAAAATTGGAAGTTATATAAAAATTAAGATTTGGTGATTACTTACGATTATAAATACTTTATAATGTAAAACTTAAATAATCACCAAATCTTAATTTTCATGTTAAATAGCTGTAATTGCATATTTGGATATAACTTCCAATTTAGATTAATATTTTTTGACAAACCTCGTATACGGCTCAAAATAAGAAATATCTAATGATTGCATTTCAGGTTTTAGATAATGCAGAGCTTTTTATGAAGAATAACTTTTTTTCCTAAAACCAATAATAAAAAAGTTTTTCATATGTAGCCAACTTACGCGGAAACACTGTATATATATGCTAGACGGAATAGATTTTTTGCGTTTTTTTACGTCAGATGGATTTCGACAATTACTCGACAATTATTCGTAATAATTTTGATGCATTTTAATATTTATTTATGGGTGGCACTGCTAACTTAATATTAAGTTAGCAGAGCCACCCCCTATAAAAAAAATTAAGAGCGCGACATTTGTTCTGTGCTCACGACAACTACATTTAGGTCATTCGACAATTGTTCGGTACAATTCTGGATGGAAAAAATCATATTTAACCAAATTACAAGTGGGTATTACTGAGAAATCGGAAAATTTCTTTCATTACATCACACGGTGCATATATAGGAGAAAACCCTCGTTAAAACCCCACGACAAACACGTTTTGGTCATTTGACAATTGTTCAGATAAATTGTTATTGAAAAAATAATAAATCAACAAAGTTACATAAGTGTACTACTTAATGTTCTATCATTCAGCTTTGAAACATAATTTTTTTGCTTCTGGAAAATAGGAAGCTGCTTAGAAAAATTTATAATCGTCAATAATGATATGGAAAACACGTAAAATATCAATATACTCATGCGCTGTTGCCAAAAATACGAAATTCCTACAAAAACCAGGAATTTCCAAGAAAAACGTATATATATGCTAGACGGAATAGATTTTTTGCGTTTTTTTACGTCAGATGGATTTCGACAATTACTCGACAATTATTCGTAATAATTTTGATGCATTTTAATATTTATTTATGGGTGGCACTGCTAACTTAATATTAAGTTAGCAGAGCCACCCCCTATAAAAAAAATTAAGAGCGCGACATTTGTTCTGTGCTCACGACAACTACATTTAGGTCATTCGACAATTGTTCGGTACAATTCTGGATGGAAAAAATCATATTTAACCAAATTACAAGTGGGTATTACTGAGAAATCGGAAAATTTCTTTCATTACATCACACGGTGCATATATAGGAGAAAACCCTCGTTAAAACCCCACGACAAACACGTTTTGGTCATTTGACAATTGTTCAGATAAATTGTTATTGAAAAAATAATAAATCAACAAAGTTACATAAGTGTACTACTTAATGTTCTATCATTCAGCTTTGAAACATAATTTTTTTGCTTCTGATATGGAAAACACGTAAAATATCAATATACTCATGCGCTGTTGCCAAAAATACGAAATTCCTACAAAAACCAGGAATTTCCAAGAAAAACGTATATATATGCTAGACGGAATAGATTTTTTGCGTTTTTTTTACGTCAGATGGATTTCGACAATTACTCGACAATTATTCGTAATAATTTTGATCCATTTTAATATTTATTTATGAGTGGCACTGCTAACTTAATATTAAGTTAGCAGATATTAGCCTTATAAAAAAAACTAAGAGCGCGACAAATTTTTTACGTTCACGACAAATTCTCGACAATTATTCGACAATTATTGGAATAGGTTTCATCGATTTATTTGCAAGTGGCTCTGCTAACTTTATAGGGGTTAATTATTATATAATTGAGATAAATATATAAAAAGTAATTTACTTAATCTTTGACAATATACAAAATTTAATTAATACATGAATGAATGTTTATAAACAGGTTGACAATTTGAAGGTTTCTGTAATTCTGCATTTTTCAGTTCATATGATAAAACTGCTTATATTGAATATTTACATTTTTTTATAGCTGTTTGTTTTGATTTTTACTAAATATATTATGGCTGTTGTGTTCAATTGTGAAGAAATTTTAATGTGGATCAATTAAGGATACTTGGTTAAATAATATTCACAAGATGGTGTACTATGCAAAAAATAAAGTATAAGTGAGGTTTACATTGTTTACAATACATCCTTTCACAGGTAAGCTACAAGTTCTGAACAGTTTTACAGTTCTGATATTCCCAGTATCGTATCATTTGAAATATATATATATTTATTTATAGGCATTGATGGCATCCCCCCATGTTAAAAATACGTCTGCAGTGACTTCCACGTCCCCGTGGCATCCGATATACGGACGCCACGGGGATTTTCGATAAAACCCATCGCAAATGAAAGGATCCTAGCCCTACTATCTCTCTGCAAAATATTGAAAGGATGCCAAATCGGTCTATTTTTGTATATTTCTATACATGGCAGTTCAAGCAGTGGCCGCAAAGACCGCCACTTTCGCGAGCTGTATACTCCGGGATCAATTCAAAGGTGATGGTGGCATCAACAGATATGTTTATTCATTTTAGGTATCTGGTTGCTTCCGTATATTCCATTTTCGGCTCGATGGCATCCATTGCACGGTTGTCAGCTCTTATGCTTGCTAATGATTTAGGGATATGTTATTTCTACAGATTTTATCATATACACAATTAAGGAGACCTTTGTGACTTTCTTCCGAGTAATTGAAATAGGAGATATTCATTGAATATTTGAAAAGGTGAATAATATTCGTATATTATGTGAAGTTATTCGGTCTCTTTTATAAACTGTTTAACAGATCCAGTTTCGTGTCGTGGTAGTCGTATTTTTCATAAGACGGTAGAGGTACTCGTATAATGCGTAACTTTTTCAGGCATACTATACAGGGTGTCCCACGACGAGTGAAAACTATCTGTATATGGCAAAATACTCATAGTAAAATCACGAAAATTTCTACGTTTGGGTTTTCGGATACGATCTTTTCAACTAAAATATTTTCAAAGATGGCCGACTTCCGTTTCTACCGGAAGTCGACTGTAACTTTGGTATTTTAAACGGAACACCCTGTATATTAATACATTTTTGAAATATACGTAATATTTTAGTATACTTTTGTCGAAAAACTTTTTTCAAAAAATTCACACTTTTTGAGTTATTAATTTTTTTGTAGAAAATTTGACCGTTGAAGACCCTTATAAATTATTTTTTTACGAGAGGACCCTTGAAGATATGAAAATGGTTTCTCTTTGGTTGCCTTAAGCAAAATTTTCCATTTAATACAGGGTGTGTATAAAAAGTGTTCAAAGTTTAACGTCATAAATATCAAATTTCTTCATTTTTTTAAATAAAACCACCCTGTTTTTTCTATTTGAATGAATTCAGGAGAAAAAAATAAGGCAAGTTCATGTATACTTTCCTATACCTAAACCTTACCGTTATCCAGATATTAAATATTTTCTGTAAATTTTTAGAGATGCAGGTGTAGTCTAAATAATAAAAAGAATTATGTAAATTTGCTTTTAATACATGGTAAATATGACAAAGTTGTTACAAGAACATGTGCTTTATTTGCAGTAAGATATCCAGATTGACCGCGATCGAAATCGCACATTGTTAAAAGAATACTTAACAATTTGAAGCTATTCGGTTAATTTTAAGCAAAAGTTAATCGAATTAAACCATTTGTGACAATAATAAGATATGCTACCAAATTTTATGGAAAATTAAAAGTCAAAGAAAAATAGTCTTATGTTTCAAAGTAAATGTTCAAAATTGCTACCTTGAACTTCAATGCATTTTTCAACCCTTCTCAATATGCCTTCATTCGTCGCACGGCTGATCATCATCTCAGAAAGAGAATTGAAGGAATTTCGAACTCTTAGCTCACAATCTTTGAACATTGAACTGCCACCGATCTTGAAAAGCACGTTCTTTGGTTAAATGAAGATTATCTTGACTCCAATAATGGGAATTGTGTCTATTAAATAATCCATTTTTCGTGAATTTCGATTTACTTTTGCTTCAAATGAACCGTATAGCTTTAAATTGTTGAGGATTCTTTTAACAGTATGCGAGTTTGGTCGTGGTCTATCTGGATATCTTGCAGCAAATAAAGTACATGTTCTTGTAACAACGTTTTCACATTCACCATGTATTAAAAGCAAATTTACATAATCTTCGTTATTAAATTGGGAACGAGCCATTTTAACGATTTTCGAAAGTATCAACAATTAACTAATGTCAGTTAAATAAGTGTCATTTATTACAAAGCCTACTAAAAGTATACATGAAAAATTTAGACCACACCTCCATCTCTAAAAATTTACAGAAAACATTTAATATCTGGATAACGGTAAGGTTTAGGTATAGGAAAGTATACATGAACTTGCCTAATTTTTTTCTCCTGAATTCATTAAAATAGAAAAAACAGGGTGGTTCTATTTAAAAAAATGAAGAAATTTGATATTTATGAAGTTAAACTTTGAACACTTTTTATACACACCCTGTATAAAATGAAAAAATTTTCAACATAGATTCGAATACGTTTGACCTTGCTTAAGGCAACCGGAGAGAGACCATTTTCATATCTTCAAGGGTCCTCTCGTAAAAAAATAATTTATAAGGGTCTTCAACGGTCAAATTTTCTACAAAAAAATTAATAACTCAAAAAGTGAGCATTTTTCCAAAAAAGTTTTCAGACAAAAGTATACTAAAATATTACGTATATTTCAAAAATGTATTAATATACAGGGTGTTCCATTTAAAATACCAAAGTTACAGTCGACTTCCGGTAGAAACGGAAGTCGGCCATCTTTGAAAATATTTTAGTTGAAAAGATCGTATCCGAAAACCCAAACGTAGAAATTTTCGTGATTTTACTATGAGTATTTTGGCATATACAGATGGTTTTCACTCGTCGTGGAAATAAGTAGTAAAATTGATCTATTTTATTTCATTGTACTACTTTTGATTTTAGCGTTTTCTAGCGGAATGAAAAAAAAAACGGTTACCATTATATAGTGTGGCACTTCATTTTAAAGCTGATTTTATTAGTAATTTATTATTTTGGGTGATTAAAGTTAAATTGGTTACCTACATTGTGACTCATTTAGATTGGAAACACCTCTATAAAATATTAAGATATTAACCGATTTCAACTATTTTTTTCAAATGTCGAGTACTAAAAGTCTACTTTGGGATTAGCGATTTTTTACTAAAAAAAAAATTAATACGCCGTTGGATTCAGAGTGCTCCCTAACATTTTAAATTTTGTCCCAAAGTAGATCTTTTGTTACTTGACATTTAAAAAAAAAATAATAACTTCATGATAACCTTTCATGATATATTTGCGTGTACTAAGACTAAATTTCCATATCTCAACGGGTTATCGATAAATGGAAGATAAACTGTTAAGACGGAACATTTTAAACATTTAAACTGAGCATTTCCGGACTAATGTTTATATGAACTTTATTCATATTTTTAGATGTAGAATCTGCCATTAAATTTTCTTCATAACATTCTCTCAACACCCTGTAGGTATAATCAAATTTGTAAAATATTTAGTGATATACTGGGAAAATAAGACATTGCACAGTCACACAAAATGGTTTCAACGACCCTAAAAACATATGGTAAACATGTACTGACCTCCACAGCCACAAAAATAATTTTTGATTATTTAGAGTTGTAATGCTAAATTCCTCATAAAATTACCTTTTTAATGATGTGTCGTTTTTGGTACATTCCCTATTTAAATTGTGTTGAGTAGAGAGTCGGTGGGGAGGAAAATGAAGTTATGATGAAAAGCTCCCCTTAGAATAAAAATCGATTTGTTTAGGAGTTCTTTTTTTTTATTTTCTTGTTTAAAATGTTCAAAATGGAAGGTATACTAGAAAATGGACTGGAGTTGAACGGAAACAATGACAGAGGATAGAAATATACAATGTAATCATAAAGTGAATCCTTCTTTTTTAACTGTATTTAACTGTGTGTAGTAAAATTAACTGAAAAAAAACAAAAAAATACAATTAAAAAGAACTTTTAACTTTGAAATCATCCTGTATATCCCACAGACACCGTCTAAAGAACCGACATTTTGTAACCATTTCTGAAATTTCAAATTTTTACTTTTTTTCATTAAGAGGAAGTAATATCTGATTTATATTTTAAATTCACTTAAACCGCTTGAGAAATATAAATCAAATATTAAGTTGGGAAGTAACTTCTTCTTAATAGAAAAAATTTTAAAGTTGAAATTTCAGGAATAGTTACACTATGTCCATTATTTAGTTTTTTGAAAAGCCAGTTTCTTAAAAAATGGTATATTGAAAAAATTAGTTTTATCTCAGCGAATCAGCTTAAATTAAAAAAATTGTAAGAATAAAAATTAATATAGTTTCGTGTAATATGTGTTAAAAAATCATTTGAATCGCTGGAAAATGTAAATCAAATTATGTAGGAGTGGGTATTACTTCCACTTATTACCAGATTTCGCTGGCAAAGGCATATTATATCTTTTTTTAACACATACAAATACGTGAAAAAGACTAGATGATTCAAATAGTCATTTACAATTATGGAAGGCATGAAGACAATTCTATGTATTATAATAAAAGGGTCTGGTAGAAACCTGCCCAGTAAAATATACGCCTTTCGTGGTATCCAATATATAGAACATAATATTCTAGTTATAATTTAAAAAACACTCGTATATTAGGATTCTCTATTAATTTATATTTGTTCAAAATTTAAATTTAATTTATGTTAAAATATTCAACATTCAATGTTTAATTATGAAATGTATGTAAAGTCCTTACACAGCTGGGCCTAAGAGGAATATATACCCTAACCTAGTATGGAAATAATTGTTTTGGTCCCTATCTGACACAACGAAAAAATTTGACAACTAGACAATCGATAATATTTTGAAGTTTAATACTACAAAACTTTGTTGTCAAATTTTATTAAGGTCCATTCATAGTAGATCACACCTCTGGTAAAATGTGAGATAAAATATCTTATTTTATGACATTCTAACGATATGTAGTCCACTAGAAATGGAATCCAGTGAAGTGCACGTTCCAGGAACGGTTTTTATTGGGATAGAGCTTTTTTTTCGCTTATTTTGGAAATCTTGTTAATAAAAACGCGTTTGTTGTTACTTTTTTTGTTTCCAAAATATGTATGACTCAGTTTGGTGATTTTGTGTACTGAAGTGTGTATCGATTAACATAAAATAAAATTCAATGGGATTCGACAAAAATAATAATAATAACAAGAGCCCAATAATAAAAGACGAAAAATCAAAGAAAGTGCTTCAATACAACTAAATGCAGGTAAATGTGAAGCTAGTATTTCAGCCGAATGTAGTCAAATTTGGTTACCAATGTTAGAAAGAGAAATTTCCAATAATCAATTACCTGCGTTATCAGGATAGCATCATAAGTTTTTATCCAGGTTTTCTTATGATTTATCTTTGGAATGGTTGTTAATCGATACACACTTCAATACACAAAATCACCAAACTGAGTCATACATATTTTGAAAACAAAAATAATTATACACAAAAAAAGTAACAACAAACGCGTTTTTATTAACAAGATTTCCAAAATAAGCGAAAAAAAAGCTCTATCCCAATAAAAACCGTTCCTGGAACGTGCACTTCACTGGATTCCATTTCTAGTGGACTACATATCGTTAGAATGTCATAAAATAAGATATTTTATCTCACATTTTACCAGAGGTGTGATCTACTATGAATGGACCTTAATAAAATTAGACAACAAAGTTTTGTAGTATTAAACTTCAAAATATTATCGATTGTCTAGTTGTCAAATTTTTTCGTTGTGTCAGATAGGGACCAAAAAATTATTTCTATACTAGTTAGTCTTGACAACGGTAGCTGGAATGCTACCGAATCATCGAAATAAAATATAAAAAAATAGTATTGTGGTTTGATTCCCAAAAAAAAATTAGAAAAAAGTATTATCTAATGTTATGTTCAGTAAAGTTTTTTTATCGTATTCACTTGATAAATTAAAAATGCAAATTGAATAATTGGAAATTTAATTTGTACCTATGTAGAAGATCGATTCAATATTAAAAAATAAAGTCTTAACTCTTAACCCTCGGATTCAAGTTAATGATTTTATTTATTTGTTCCTAATATAAAATATTGTGGATGCCAAGCCAACCTTTATGTATACATGGAAGTAGCTCAGTATTTCTGTTTTTTTACAAAAACTTGTAATATTTCACGCAATTCCAACCGAACAATGTTGTCAAACTTACAGATGCCACTAAAGTCGCTATAAGTATCTTAAATTCTTCTTAATATACATGGTGTATATTGGGAGGATGCCAACAAGGGTCATATCTATACGGAAGCCACGAACGACTACAATGCAATATATATATATATATTATATATATATACTATTTATCCATTTGTAAGACGCAGACGCGGTTGAATGGTAGCTTATAATACCGAACAGAACATTGATAGGTAGGAACCGCTGTAGCGCAGGGCTTAGCGTAAGGGCTTGTAACTGAGGGGTCCCGGGTTCGAGTCCCGGTGGTTCCAGCTTTTTCAATTTTCAGAATATTTAGCTTATATATCAGAAGTGGGATTAGATCTACGAAATGTCCACATGAGGCCATAATGTGATGTGATAGTGAGAGAGGGTGACAGGAATGGGCGTGCAGGCGTCAGGCTCGCCAGGAGAGTGAGATAGGCGTAGGCAGGTGGCAAGGCATCAGGCTCACGAACGAGTAGGTGAGATAGGTGTACGCCCAAACGTCAGGTCCAGCACTCTAGGTACCTCGAGGACGAGGAGCGGAGCAGGATGGCCGAATGTAAGACGCAGACGCGGTTGAATGGTAGCTTATAATACCGAACAGAACATTGATAGGTAGGAACCGCTGTAGCGCAGGGCTTAGCGTAAGGGCTTGTAACTGAGGGGTCCCGGGTTCGAGTCCCGGTGGTTCCAGCTTTTTCAATTTTCAGAATATTTAGCTTATACATTCTAATAAGATTACAAATTTACGCAAATTTATATTATTAACAAATTTAAACAATGTCTAACTATTTACGTTTATAATTCAATATCGATGGCAACTAAAATTCATTCCTTGTGTAATAAATAAATCTAAGATAAATATTTCTATTAAATTTGAATCCTCACACAGTACTCCAGTGTTATTGGAATCTATGACCTTTGCTTTGTGTATTGCTATCCTTGTTTTGGAATGAGAGAATTAGATGTTGGTTGTAAACAAAGTGTGTTGTCAGTATAGCGGGTTATTCATCTAGTTGGTTTAATGATTGAAGATTACATATGCTATGGGAAATTCAATTATAGCTGCTTTTCATCCTAGTCTATCTAAGTCTACAATTAAAATTTTAGTATTGTATGAAAAATGATTAGATTGGCTCTTTATTCTTGTAATCTTCAGATGAATCAATGGGAACAAGTACTGCCTGAAGCTCTTCACTCTATCTGATCATTACTATGTACAACTTCTAACTCTACACATCATGAAAGAATATTCACCCATCTGAGATGCTCAATGAATGAACCTCTCTTCCGGCTTGGCTAAGTATTGGTACCATTTTGATGACTAAAGTAATAGAAGGAACAGGGATAGTGTACAAGCCAGGAACCAAATACCCTGTTAGTTTAGAAAAAGCCCCAAGTTCATTTGAAGTGGAAATTCAAACTATAGGAAAGTGTCCCCAGTTTAATATTAATAGATAGTCAAGCTATCATTAAAGCACTGAGTTCTTGTGTAATCAGTTCTAGAATGGTGTGGGAATGACTAGGTAAACTCAATAAACTAGGCAAAAACAACATTGTCACCTTACTGTGAGTTCCAGGACACATTATAATTAATAAAAGGAAATAAAAAGCAGATAGACGAGGAAAGACAGGGGCTGAAACACCCTTTTGGCACCTATATAATATTGAAAGAAATAAACAATGGTGAACAAAAGAAGAAGATCCAACTAATCTACTGTTACAAATTTTCTATTTTGAGCAAATATCACACAATTGTATAAATTCCAGAATTTGAGTAAACCAACATAGGCATAAACTTTACAAAATGTTGGATATACTTATTGGCCATTTATCAAGTGTCTGAGTACTTAAAGTATTATTTTTTCAATGGAAGAATACGTCTTCATCACAATAATAAAGTATATTCATTTGCTACACATAAAAATATGATTTTGAATTATAGAAGATTACCTATAAGCATTTTAAAAATAATTGTAAGATCAGTTATATCTTACTCTTGAAATAGTTCATATTGTGGAATATTTTCTCCAATTTAATAAATTTCCCTTCATTAGTAGTTTGAATTGAGTACATACCTGCTTAACTGATATAAAGAAGTAGCATCTAAGTAGGAGAACAATATTCTCATAACATAATGTGGCAGCTCCAGCAGCTTACATGGACCATTATAGTACTCTCCCTCAACAACCATAACGAGCTAGGTGACTAACTTGAAAAATAGGTTTATTATTTTTTATAATGTATAAAATATTAATTATTTATATTTTGTTTACATATTTCCAACCACTTCAAATGAAAACATGTCAATGTCATCGGATGGATGGTGTACGCTCTTACCATAGAACTATAAAACAACTATACTACTTTTGGTTAGTTCAGTGATTCATAAGATATAAGATCGATTATTTACCGAATTCTCAGATGTCATGTCACTCATGTTCCCCGACACTGGCACTCATAGATAAAGGATTATATCTGGCACTTTTCGAAGCGTTCGATTTTCGAACGCACCGAAGAGAACACCAATACACCCAGTGTATTCTTTGGAACGCATCAATACCAGCAATATTTTTACCACAGAGTACACCAGATGGTGTACTCTGTGATTTTTACCATAGATAAGAGAAGAAATTTTTACTCTTCCCAACGTAAACAGAGAATTTTTAGTTTTTACCTTCTTATTTTAAAATGTAGATACCATCAGAGATACCATTAAATTAATAACAGTTTTAAATTTCTTGAGAAGATGCATCTGGGTATTAAAAAGTTTTGTTTCGAAAACATTTACTTGTTTTTAGGCATTACAATAGGATTATATTTTTCAACTATAATTTCTAACACAGATGAAACAAAATGTACCCCAGTAGAGTTGCCAATGAGAAATGAAACAGCACAACAAATCATAAATTCATCTGTAAATAAGTTATCGGGACCGGGACAGTATATTAACAAAACAGCTAGCTCTAATCGAAATAAACCTAAATTAGTACGTCCTAGATACTACTCAACAGAGCTAGGAATCAAAGAAAAATTATTTGTTGGAATCTTTACATCAGAAGAAAAAATAAATACTCAGGCTTTACACATTAATAAAACTATTGGCCATTTGGTTGATAGGATTAAGTTTTTCATAACTGCCCAATATAAACTCAAGACGAAATATAATTTAACTGGTTTAGTGGGATTTACTGATGCCAGATATAAGTATAGGCCATTTCAAGTTATTAAGTATGTGGCTGATACATTTGGGCAAAGTTATGATTATTATTTTTTTGCCAATGATATTACATTTATAAATGCTCACAAGTTGAAGGATATTGTAAAGAAAATAAGTGTTAGTATGGATGTTTATATGGGATCAACTGTTGAAGATGGCAGTTACTGCAGCTTAAGTATGATTATGTATATTATTAGTTCTAACAATAATGTAATTTGTCTAAATTACTCCATTTAAAAAAAAGTAAACTTAAAATTATTATAATTCTTCTTTTCCAGATTCAGGCATAATTATAAGTAACTCTGTGTTAAAAGCTATGAGGAATCATTTAGACTGGTGTATAATGAATGCCGTTTCAGAAGATCCCAGTGAAAATATAGGTAGATGTGTCTTCCATAGTTATGGAATTTCTTGCCAAGAAAATATACAAATGGAACAGTTATATTCCTTTAGAATTAAACATTTTGAATTAATTCCACATTTAAAAGAACTGTCAGAGAAGGTGGATTTTAATAAAGCTGTTACTGTCCATCCTGTATTACAGAAAAATGATTTCTATACATTAAATGCTTATTTCTTAAAAGTAAGTATATGTAAACTATTGTGACATTACATTCATATTATACACAACTTTGGGACTAAACCATTGTTTCATCCCATCTTTCTTCACTTATTAGACGTTTTCATAAATATTTCGTTTAATAAAATGCCTAGAATGGACCTTGATAAAGTGAGTATAATTGATTCAAAAGATATAGATATTTTTGTAAAAATTGTGTGTAATTTATGTGCACTATTTAAGATTGTTATTATTTTGTGTGGTGATAAAGAGGCAGACTCTTCACTATCCCAAGAAGGAGCAGCATGTGCTGTCATTGTGTCATGAGCGTGAATATCACTATTTTGCAAGTAATTGTTCCTATTTCTGTAAATTGTAAAAACCATGCTGATGATCAGTAACCACTTTATGAATTTTTAGAAATTTCAACATCTGTGTCAGCATGGCATACTCAAGTATTTTTAACAAAATTGTTAATACTGAAATTGGTGATAATTTGACACCACTTCAGCAACACCCTTTTTTAAAATAGGAGAAACAATTGAAACTTTCAGTTCATAAGGGAACACTTTTATTATAAAATTTTATTAACAATACCAGATATGTTATCGGTTTATTTTTGATTTTATTCTTGATCATTCCAAGAACATCTCTTGTGACACATAAAATAAATATGCTGCACCACTACATATCGATAAAATAAAAATATAGAGAATTTTTATGTTAATTTTAGCAAAGGTTGTCATTAATCAATGGAGAAATTGATAAAAATACAATACAAGACTTATGGCCACCTGGACAAAGGCCAGGTGCAAAACCAGCTACCCGTTTTGATTTACCAAGACAGTATTATTTTAATCGATCCCATATATTTTTTCCGAATGATTTTGCAGTTATAAAAAAGCATACAACAGCAGAATTAATAGATATTGAAGTAAGCATGATACTATCAGTCTAGTGAGTGTATCTATTTATATATTTAAAACGTTTTAGAATATTATAGAAGA
Organism: Lochmaea capreae; assembly: GCA_949126875.1. Classification (NCBI taxonomy): domain Eukaryota; kingdom Metazoa; phylum Arthropoda; class Insecta; order Coleoptera; family Chrysomelidae; genus Lochmaea; species Lochmaea capreae. The sequence continues at coordinate 14,898,947 of OX421403.1, forward strand.
AGTTAAACTAAAAGCAAACAGTATTTATGGAAATTACTTGAAATATGTGGATTTGGTTAATGGATATAAAATTTTTGATTTAAGTAAAGGAATGGATTATATTATTGACGCCAAGTTTGAAGATGTCAGTAGTAAAAAAGAAGTAATAAAACGGTGAATAAATTATTATTTTAATAAATTTACTGCTCATCCAATTTTTATGATCAATATAAATTAATTGATTTTTTTAGATTCGAGATCTGCAAACCCATCAATAATGTAGAATTAATATCAGTGCCTTACGTGACTGAAAATTCAAGGGTGAACATAATTCTTCCAATTCAAGATAACGAAATCCATTTTGCAATGGAATTTTTAACGATGTATGCGTCAACCATAATGGATAGAAAAGAAAAAACTTTTCTTATGCTGGTTTTATTCTATCAATACAATAGTGAGAGTAAGGGAGAAGCTGATAAATTCGTTGATATTAAAAATTTTGTTACTACATATTCAGCAAAGTATAAAAATGATGATGTTAAAATTGCTTGGTTATCTGTACGTCTACCAGATGTACCGAATCCTTTATATATTGAAGAAAACAAATCATTGATGTTTGCAATTGTTGATTTGGCTCTTAAAAAGATTGGTCTGGAAAGTTTAACGTTAGTTTTGGATGTTTACTGTAATATTTCTGTGGATTTTTTGAACAGGGTATGTGTATATTGATTTTATAGATAATGTATAAAAAAAATTAATTATTTTTTTCTTTAAATATACTGAAAATATTGTTGGACATATTTAAATTAAGAGGTACAGAATTGGTAATTTCTATTTTCCATTTAAATAACATGAAAAAAAATTTGTCTTGTGCTCACGTAGGAAGCGATACTTCGGAACGACTGAGATATATTCTTGTAGGAAATTTGACGCTCTACAAAAAAGGGCTACTATATTTTTTTGATATTTTCACTATTTACAAAGTTTTTCGGGGTTAAAGTAAAATTAGTAATGAATTTTGACATTTTTTCAATTTTTCCAATAGGGATTATGAAAAAATTTTATAGGATATTTTTTGTAGTGCGTTTTATTGGCTAAAACTTATCTTTATAAAAAATTTTCATATATTTTATGGGTCGAAAGTTATTCGCATCTATCTGCATTAAATAATATATGTCAATACAGGAAGAAATTTCTTAATTGTAATAAAAGTCTTTCAGTTTAACAATTACAATTAATAAAAATATGATCAAAAAACAATTTTCAGATTGAAATGTCAAAATTTAATACTAATTCAACTTTAACCTTGAATAACTTTGATAAGAGCAAAAATATCAAAACGTGAGCTCCTTTTTTGGAAAGTTTCAAATTTCCTACAAGAATATATCTCGGTTATTTTGCAGTAGTGCTCCCTAGGTGAGCTAAACAATTCCAAAGTATTTTGTTACCTTGTTATTTAAATGGACAATAGAAATTATCAAAGTGGCACCACTTAATATAAATATGAAGAGTGCTTACTTTTACAGTATTTTGTTCTCGTCATGTTCATCAATATTTTCAGTATATTTGAAGAAAAAAAAATAATCTATTGAAATAGTCCAATATGATTATTTGATTTTGAAAGTTTTACACCTTTTCATTTGTTAAGCTATAAATATTATTTAAAATATCTTCTAGACAAGTTTTAATAACTTTATAACGCGTTTTCATACTCGGGCTATGTTGCTCTTGGCATGTCACACTTGACACCCTTGACACTTGCTCTCGGGTACCAGATTTTTAGCGTTCTTTTTCCAGCAGCAGATGGAGGCTACAAAAATTCTAGGGGTCGGTTGAGTTGAATTTAAATAAGTTAAATAATATACCTTAAGACAGGCTTTAACAGGGTTTTCCTATAGGACAAACGTGAGTCAGTTATATAATGAAATACAAAAAAGGAAAACAATAAGAATATTTCTTTTATAACAAATTATGGTATTTTGGATGTTTACTGGTGTGTATGTTCATCTGTTCCCAAAAAGTGATGAACTAAATAAAAAAGTTGTTTTGTATAATGCCGTGCTGGGCATCAAATGAAAGGACTTAATTAGCACATTTAAAAAATATATATATATAGCTCTTGTTCATGAGACTTAATTATGTTTTATTTATTAAATTCTTTCAAAATAAGCAAAAATATTGTTTTTAATAAAAAAAACTATCTTTTTATTTGAATACAGTCAACATACTCATTGCTTAAATATAAATTAATGCATTTAATTTTTATTAGGTTCGAATGAATACAATTCAAGGGTTCCAAATTTTCAGTCCGATTCCCTTTCGGCAATACAATTCAAAAGTATCTCAAATGCTCACTATGGATGTTAATAAAAATACTGGACATTTCGATAAGGAAGAGTACAGATATATTTCATTTTATGGAAAAGATTATGTTATTGGTAAGTTATATAGTTCTACTTTAAAATATTGATTTAAATAAGGTTTACTGCAAGAATTTCTGCTGGAACATCATGGGAGTGTATATTTCTTTATAAACTTGTTATTTCTAACCCAGATCTTATGATTTTGGATACTTTTGTGTATCATACATATACATTGTTTAATAGTAGAGTCCATTTTACATGAAATAATTGTTGGTAGGCATTTTGTAACGAACTGCTTGTTGTTCTTAGTTGAGCATCAATTTGTAACCAAAAGATGTTTCTCTTCCTACAAATAAATAAATAAATTTAGGTTCAGCCATTGTTATGTTAAATAGAAGCTTCATTTCATCTTGGTATTGACTAATAATGCCACACAGCGTACTTCTTGGGATTGATTCTTAAGGGTTGCTTACTGCTGAGTAGTGCGCAAGGAGGACGGGAGACGCCATTAAGAAGGATATATTTGGACTTAAATATTTCCTTCTTAATGCGTGACGAAGTGTCGCTCCATGCCGAAGAAGGGTTCCAGACCCCAAAATGGTCAGTTCCACTCTTAGCTTTTTCATCTGCTCTTTTGTTTTTTTTGTATTCCAGTTTGTCCTGGAACTCACAGTATGTTCTTTCCTAGTTAATTGAATTTTTCATACCATTTCAGAACTGTTTACACAATAACTTTAATGGTTGCTTGATTATCCAACTTGATAACCCTGAGCAATTCCTATGGCGTGAATTTCCGCTTGAAAGTTACTTGGTTTTTTTCCCAGATTAGATTCGATGAGTTGCCTAATCTGCCTATTCCACTGCGAACTTTTCAGATCTATTGTGGTCCTCTAAATCTATTTTACATTATCCAGTCCTACTTTTTTCAAATAGCTTCGAAACTGAACCTTTCATGTAATTTCTTACTGGAGAATTCTCATCGCCTAGTACACATTTGCAGTTTTCTTCTCTTGCACATGGCTTTGTCTGTTAACCCCATTAGCTTTGTGTTCCTGTTAAGCTTACCGTTGTACCTACTACAGCATTGACAGTATTCCTATCTTTACTTATTAGGTCAGCCGTAAATGTTGGCAAATGTGCTCTAATAAATTGTTTCACCTGTCTCTGTCACCATTCTAGATATTTCTATACCACCTTGTGGTCATATTGTCGACTTAACGACGCTGTAGAAGGGTTCCGGTCCAATAAATAGTATGGATAAGCTTTGTCTGGTGGTTTCATCCGACAGTTCGTTGTCCTTATGACCCTTGTGCCATTGTCCCAACCTACCACGACCTTTAAATGGTCTCCAAGTGCGTTTAAGGCACCCATGCAATCCCATACTAGCTTAGAGTTCACCTCTATGGAATTGTGTTTTTTTCCCAGACTTGCAGACTGTTTGATTCCTAGCCTGTATCCCATTTCCTTCTATTGTTTTGGGAACACTGGCAGCATCTTTTCTGATGCACGCAAATTGTTATTTTTTTTTCTTGGAAGATATTGGAACAAGTGTTTGAAGTTGTGTAAGTATCATTTATTCCTTTTGTTAATTATTTTGGGAAATCAAACAACAATCTTTTTTTTGTGTTTTTTTATTAAATTCTGTATTATTTATTGACAAACAGTGCAAGAATAGTGACGTGGTACCTATGATTTTTTCTTATTTTAGCGAGAAAAAAACACCAGCATGTAATACCTTTGATACGAATTGATAACGATATAACTAAAATTATTGACGAGCATCACAGACATATAGGAAACCTTCTAGAAATGTTCGTGAAGTTTTATGACACGATTCATTGCATGAGAGCAACAGAAATGAATTTAAAAATAAAATATCACGAAGAAAAGGATTTACAAAGAGAAAATCTATTTTTGGGAAACGAAGCACAATTGGCGAAGTTTCTTTTACAGAAAAATATTCCGGAACTTACGTAACATACCATCATTTATTTTATTATTGGCGATATGTACATTATTAAAAGACATTTACAAATTTTGAATTTGTTTATTAATTAAAAATAAATTGACAATCCTTAACCAAACATTTGTAGTCATTTTTGAATAAGTACTCTTTCTAAAATGTTTTGTTGGACATTATTAAACGGTTTAACAAACAAAGAAAATTTCACATCAATCAACGAAAAATTTTCCATACAAAAGAAAAAGAAGAAATCGTTATAAAGGTAAGCTTAAATAGGATGATTGGTGTTTGACTCAAACTCAACCTCTGTAGAATCGCCTAACATATTCCACAACCTCTAGAAATAATACTGAAAACTCTGTTTCTCCAAGCTCAAAATATGGAGGAGAGACATTAGATTTGTTTTCAGAATGTGCAAAGTGGAAAGTCGACAATCTAGATGTCTCTGAAGAAAGAACTATATCTGACTGTGCCTAATGCTAATGTCAAACCCAAAGTTATTGAAAAATGGTTTGATTTCTCTCTAAAAATGAATACTAAAGTCCTGTTATCAGCGAATATAGTGTGTCTGTAAAATCAGACATTCACTAATTTGTCGCAACAAAATAATATGAAAATTGTCAAAAGAATAGTTTTAATACTATTTTAAAACCTTACCTAGTTTGAAAACTATTTTTTGAATGAATGAAAGTTTAACTACGAAGAAACAACTACATTACAGGTATATAGGTAATTAGTGAGGTGTAATCAAAAACTGGAATAGAAGGAAATGAACTAGCAAAGAGGGGGACTGAAACACCTTTTTGAGGGCCGGAACTATTGATGCGGTATCAGCTCCAATGTAATATTGGAAGAAATAGGCAAAACCGAAAAAAAGAAAATGTGTATTGGAAAGATTTAGTAGGGCTTAGGCAATCAAAGCTTCTGAGACATATTTCATTCACATTCCCCGTTAAACCCGGTTAGAGTATCTCGGTGAAGGAGGTGGGAGGCAACTACGTCATAATGACGTCAACATTAACCATTTTTGAAACCCTATTTCTTTCACTTTACGTTTACCCACTACCACAGTTTATGTCCGGTTTAATAAAGTAGAGTTAAATATCTCGAGTTACCGCGAGGGTTAACTCTCGGGTTAAAATGCAAAGATCACTGTAAAAATATATAAAAATAGAGGAAGTCGGGCCACAGAACAGTTTTTTCTTTTATGAATTCTTTATCATTCCAGTAATCTAGTCTCTATTCTACAGTGATGGGTATTAACCGGTTAATAATTTTGTTAACCCCGTCATTGGTTAATAACTAATAATTTATAGAAATTTTATTGTTGGTGGACTATTTAGATCGGAGAATACATTAAACAACTATGTTTCGTTCGTGTATCTGTATACAAGGTTTAATCGACAAAATAATATCAAGTTGATGCAAACTCAATAAATGACTCTTAGGATTCTTTCTCCTACAATAAGAACATAAATGTTGTATTGTTCGATAAATTGGAATGATAAATTTGATTTAAATTTAATATTTTAATAAGTATTGAATACAATATAATAAATTATAAACTAATTACATTTGTAAAATATAGTACTATATAAAGCAGTTATAAAAAGGTACAAATACAGTATACATTGGTACATTAGTCCACAAACCGAAGTCTTCTTAGGTTTGAGAAAATTTGAAGGATATCAGTCCATTATCTGCAATATAAATGGTTTATATTAAGATATTGAAAATTCACAATTGTTTGAAAATAAAACTATAGAGAAATTCAATGAAAACTATCTACCCTACATAATTCTATAAGCGTCGCTTTTATGAAACAGTGAAAAAACATCTCAAAAATCATATAAAGGGGGACGTCTTTTTGCTCATGTGCTAATTATAACTTTAACCACATCCCCCTATGGTCACCCCATCCAATTTTTTTAATGAAACACCCTATATTTTACTTCAAAAATGAATTCTGCTTCAATATGAGGTTGTAATTTCTTATGAGGGGTATTTTAAAAGTTATAACCAATTTTTTTTGAAAATCGTATCAAGTTCAACGCCCTGTATAACTGGATGATAGGAAGAAAAGAATAATAGTATAGTATATTCAAGCCAAGATCATTAATAATTATCAAAATTTGCAAACATAACTGATTTAGCAAATATTCATTAAATCAAAGAGTAAAAACTCAAGTATATTATTTTCGCAGTAATTTTAAATGTATCACCCTGTATTTTATATAATTGTTTCAAAGTACTATTATCATAGGTCTATTTTTATCAAGCATAATATCCCATATTTAGTTTTTGAGATATTTTAATGTTTCTATGTAAAGCACCAATTAGGTATGTAATAGTTTACCAGATGTAATGTAATTAAGACCTACTTAATTTTAGTGAAAATAGTGTTGTGTTTGCGAGATGTTTCTTATTTTTTGTAAACTTTCAACTAACATCTGGTAAACTATTTCATACCTAATTATTACTTAGCTTAGAAAAATGAAAATATCTCAAAAACTAATAACTTTAAATATGGGATATGCTTGATAAATATATAAGTATGATAATAGTACCTTCCGAAAATGATATAAAATACAGGGTGATCCATTTAAAATTACTATGAAAATAATGTTCTTGAATTTGACTCACCTTGTCTTTGATTTAATGAATATTTGCAAAATCGTTTATGTTTGTAAATTTTGATAATCAGTAAAAGTCTTGACCTGCTTAGATTATTATTCTTTTCCTCCTATCCAATTATACAGGGCGTTGAACTTGTTACGATTTTGACAGAAAATTAGTTATAACTTTTAAAATACCCCGTATTGTTCTAATGGCGACGTGAAGCAGATTTCATTCTTGAAGTAAAATATAGGATGTTCCATTAAAAAAATTGGATGGGGTGACCATAGGGGGGATGTGCTTATATAATTATGTGGGATGGATAGTTTTCATTGGAATGCTCTGTATATTAATAATGTACATGAGACTTCAACAGAGAATACCTAAAGTATGCGCGAAGAAATAGGCTCGCAGAAGTCCGTTTTTTGTCGGTATTTTGAGTCATAATATCTCAACAACTTTTTCTATTTCCTCTAATTATCGTTAATGTATAATTTTCTTTTAATAAACGATTTTGGTATAGGCAACTAAGCATTCACTAAATCTTGTTTGCTAAGCTTTTGAAATGTGCTAATTTTCACTGAAATAACATGTACAGTCGGCTAAAAACTTTTATGACTAGCACATATTAAAAGAACATTAAAGCGCTCGAGCATGGGAATCTCACGGCCTCAAAGACCGCTTCAAGCGCGATTCGCCATATCTATACGCACCTTTAGATTATTCTAAACCCATCAAAATTTAATCAGGTTACTTTTTTATTGAAATGAAATTATACAAAGCTTATGCTTATGTTTGAAACTAGTGAAAACTAAATATGGAGTGTTTAAAAATCTTTATGTTATTACTGATTTTGCTAAATGCATGCATATTTATTTCGTGCTAAAAAAATGTTTACAAAGTTTTTAAAGAACTGACCGGTATAAATCAGGTTCCTTTTAGAATGTATCGAAAACAAATTCTTACCTGTGTTATTCTCATGAAAAGCAATTTGATTGACTGTGTCGAATAAAATTACTTTTAGATGTAACTTAAAACTGAAACTAAAAGAATTAAATTAGTAAAAAAACTATAATTTGGTGAAACAAATTAATATAACAAAAATCAAAATGTAACAAATCGTATATTTTAAAAATTATAACTTTCCAAATTAGAAAACTGCAAAAAATATCTTCTCTGGCAATCCTTACTAATATTGTTTGTCCCAGTATTAAAAATTGATTCTTCCATCTCATATTTTTGTAACAGTGAATGCAGTTTCAGACCCTAGCTTTGCTAGGGTGTTTACCGTTTCTTTGCCCACAATACACTTGTGCCCCGGGTCTCACTGTTTTAGTGATAAGATTAAATCAAGTTTAAAATTTATGATCATTTTAGAATAACAATTATCAATTTTTTATTGTAACTACAATATAATTTTAGTTGAAACTTTACAAATCATAATACACTCACTGTTTTAAATAACGAATTACTATTTTGTTCTGCTTTGTCAATTTATTTTATATTAAACACAAACTTCTTAAATTCAATATAAGATTTACCAATGGTTATGTTCATCCGACCCACATGCTCCCTCTTTGACTAGAAGATATCTTGCTCAGGATTTGGTATTAAACGCAGTCTGTATTCTCAACTCTTAATAGAAATGAGAAGTGGTAATAACGGAGTAAAAATATCATTAAAAGTAATTCAGCATTTAAATTTTATCTTGGAAGTATCTTACTACAAATAGTAGACCAAAGGAGTTGGAAACGATTAAAGAAAGTGTAAAGAAATACATCAAATAAAAGCTTGGAAACAGTTGGAATGGTTTGGTCTTGTAATAAAAATAGAAAGATCAGAAAAACTAAATGAGACTGGCCAAGGATAACATAAATAATGAAAAAGTAAAATAATTGGTAAACACTAAACATTGATACAACTTAATATTTGATTCGCATGAATAAAATAATTTTTTACAAAGGAGTTATCCTGAACGCAACCTTTGTCCGTAACAAATATTCGGAGGTTGGGAGGCAATGAATGAAACACTTATTAGCAACATAGTATTTAATACAAAATTGTCTAAATACATTTAGATAAAATATATACGTGAACGTCCATGTTGGAAACAATATCGCAAGATAAATTCTTATTATCGATTTAAGAACGTAACTAGACGATTCCGATCTATTAAAATATAAATAAAAATTTGATACATTCTTATCTACACGTATTTTGGTTGTTGGCCAGGTTCAAACGTTTTTCTGAATTAGAAAAAACCATTTCCAATCCGTTTCATCTAAAAATAAAGTAAACATTTTTAAAAATAATCTAATAGTTAACATCCAGCTAAATTAAATTCTAAATTTATTACTATTATATGTTAATGTAATGATCTGGATTTCATGCAAAAATAAAAATATCTCAATCTTCAATAAGAAGTGTTTGACTGGTTTCAAAAAAATATTTGTCTATGAAAAAATTATGTTCCAAGATTGCTAAGCACACCGATACAAGAAACAATTAAATTGTTAGAAACAGATACGAAAATTTTAATAAGTAAAGCTTATACCAAAAATTTCACTTTATAATAAAATGTACATTTGTCATTCTATACAAATTTGACAAAATGTGGGATAAGAGATTACTTGATTTAACTTATAACTAAAATGTATTGTGATTTTTGCTCATTTCTTTTTAACCGTTTAAAGGAGATTCTCAATTTGAAATGTATATTTTTTATTTTCAATTATTTATGTTCAAATATAACTTCGTTACTTATGAACCATTTTTAATGATACTTTTTGAACTGACCTTACTATTAACAGGGAAGTACTAATAGAGCAACAAGGTGGTTTCAATTTCATTGGTATAGGACATGTCCACGAACTGACAAGTTGACACTAATGACAGTTGCCCTGAGGATAAATTATGGATTTGTAAGGTTATTTTGTATTGATTTAATTATTCTTCTTATTATAAACTGTTATGTTAGACATATAGATATAGTTCATAGTTGGGTTAGTTAGAGAGAAATGTCAGGGATTGATATTTTTGACGTTCTGATTCAATAGCTTTGAATAAAGTTATAACAGTTTTAAGAGTTTGTTATTCGTAACTAAACATGGTGGCAGCGGTTTAACGAAAGCCCAGGTGTAGAAAGAACCATCCCTGATTAAAAGCATCCAAATGAATGATTCAGACGACATTCCAACCTTTAACGTTAGTAATAATAACATCCCCATTCAGGTGCCCTCACCAGACAAATTCAATTTTAATTCGCCACAATCATGGCCCCAGTGGCGTAAGCGCTTTGAGAGGTTCATGTCGGTCTCAGGACAAGATAAGAAGTCAGATGAAGAAAAAATAAATATCTTAATATATGTAATGGGAGAACAAGCAGAAGAAATAATGGTCCAATTCCGTAATGCTCCAAATACATATAAGGAAATCCTTGACAGCTTTGAAGCACACTTTATTCCTCGTAGAAATACTATATTCGAAAGATTCAAATTCAACTCACGAACACAACAGCCTGGGGAGTCCATCGAATCCTTTATTACTAGCCTGCACAGCCTAGCTGAACATAGTAATTATGGTCCATTAAAAGATGAACTCATAAGAGACAGAATTGTAGTTGGGATGTCAGATAAAAAAACCAGTGAAAGACTTCAACTTCAAGCTAATTTAACGTTAGCAGACTGTGTCCTCGCAGTTAAACAAGCTGAAATGCAAGCTTCACAAAATAAAGAAATTTATGGTAGCCCTACACCCATTCAAGCGGTTTCAGTAGCATCCAGAAGCTTTAATAATCCTAACATTCATGGCCATAGCTTAAAAGCAGTGTCTAAACCTCAACACTATCAAAGGGAGGGGAAGAGAACTGAAATAAGAAAGTGTCTATTTTGCTTTTTAGAAAGCCACCCCAGAGAGAGATGTCCAGCAAATAAATCAATATGTAAGGCATGTAACAAGCTAGGTCATTGGGCTGTAGCTTGTCGCTCATCAAAAATAAGACAACTAAACATCGAAGAAGAAGAAACAGGTGAAGTAGAAAATTCTGAATTATTTTTAGGCTCTATACAAGTAAACCAAGTGGGTACCGTTAAAGCATGGACTGTGTCTATATATATCAGTAGTCTAAGTAAAAAGTTTGATTTTCTTATAGACTCTGGTGCAGATGTTACTTGTTTTCCTGCGCATCTTCTAAATACATCAAATTTGACTACTTGTAATAAAAATGTTACTGGCCCATCAGGTGAAACTTTAAAAGTTAAAGGTACTTTTAAATCTGATTTAATATGTAGCAATAGGAATCATTATTCTGAAATAATTGTTATTGAAGGTTTAAATAAACCTATATTAGGTAGGGGAGCAATCCTAGGGCTAAAACTCCTTGAGCTTGGAAGTGAGGTATGTATCAATAATATACGTATTATTAATCAGTCATATATTTTGAGTAAATTCCCAAACTCATTCAATACCGTAGGATCCTTCAAAAATGAATTAGAAATTAAAGTAAGAGAGGATATCGAACCTTATGTACAGACAGTTCCCAGAACTGTACCAATTCCTCTACTTAAACCCTTAAAAGAAGAGCTTGATCGTTTGCTGACCTTAAATATCATTGAGCCTGTAAACTACCCTACTGCTTGGGTCAGCCCAATAGTAGTGGTTAGGAAGGGAAATAAAATAAGGTTGTGTGTCGACTATACTAAATTAAATAAGGCTGTATTGAGGTCACATTTTCCTATAAGTAAGGTAGAGACAACATTGTCTAAAATAAAAAATTCTAAATATTTCACCAAGCTAGACGCGATATCAGGGTTTTATCAAATTCGTTTGAAAAAGGAAAGCTATAATTATACTTGCTTTATAACCCCTTTCGGCAGATTTATTTTCAAAAGACTACCTTTTGGTATAAACTGTGCGCCAGAATACTTTCAATGCGAACTATATAATATATTAGGGGATATTGAAGGGGTAGAAATTCATATTGATGATGTACTGGTGCATGCTGAAAGTATCGAAACTCATAATAAATTATTGACCCTAGTGCTTGAACGACTTCAAGCTCAGGGTATTACCCTAAACAAAGACAAGTGTGTTTTTGGTGCGACTACACTAACTTATTTAGGACACATTCTTTCAGGTGAGGGTGTTTCTGTTGATTCTGAGCGGATTATTGCTATAGAAAAATTTCCTGAGCCATCTAATAAAACTGAGCTCCTACGCTTTTTAGGCATGGTCAACTTCTCTTCTCGGTTTGTTCCTAATCGCTCTCAAATCCTAGAACCTCTTACGTCACTTCTAAAGAAAAATGTCCCATTCTTTTGGGACGTTTCCCAGGCGGAATCTTTCAAAGAAATAAAGAATATTCTTAAAACAAGTCCTTGTTTAGCCTACTTTGACCCCAATAAGAAAATAGCTATTTCGGCTGATGCTAGCTCCTTTGGGCTAGGAGCTTGTCTTTTCCAATACAATTCACTGGGCGCCAAGGAGGTAGTCAGTTACGCGTCACGACTGCTCTCAACTACAGAGCAACGTTATGCTCAAATAGAACGAGAGGCTCTGGCTCTCGCTTGGGCATGTGATAAATTCAATGAATATATTACAGGTGTAGAGGTATTTCTGGAGACCGATCACAAGCCACTTATTCAGGTTCTACAGACCAAACCTATCGACGAATTGACTCCTAGACTACAGAGATTTCGACTCCGCCTCATGAGGTATGACTATCAAATTTACTATTCTCCTGGTAAAGAATTACTGGTCGCTGACGCTTTATCCAGACATTTTTCTCAAAATGAGCCCCCTCCTCAAGAGCAGGAGCTTTCTAATGAGGCTGAGGCGCATGTCAATCTCATAACCAATCACTTTGAAGCAAAACCGGATTTTCTTGAAATAATCAAACAAGAACAAAGTAAAGATCCCGTTTGTCAACTGCTTAAAGAATATTATTTTACAGGTTGGCCAAATAAGAACAAAATACCTAACCTTGTCATCCCTTATTATCAATACCGTCTTGATATTTCTTTTTGTGATGGTTATCTTCTTCGAGGTTTGAGAATTATTATACCCTTTTCCCTGCAAGAAAAATGTTTAAATTTTGTCCATCAAGGTCATTTGGGAATTGTGAAATGTAGAGCGCGTGCAAAAAGTAGTATATGGTGGCTAGGACTCTCCACCCAAATTGAAAACCTTACCCGAAATTGTCCTAAATGCGTAGAGCACAAAATCAATTTTAAAGAACCGATTATTATAGACAAACTTCCGGACCGCCCTTGGCAAAAGATCGCGGTAGACCTCTTTAAGTATGACCATTGGTATTTAATAGTGACCGATTATTATTCACGTTTTTTTGAAATATTTAAATTGACTAGCCTCACTGAAAACGCCGTTATATCCAGACTCAAGGAGTTATTCTCTAGGTATGGTATTCCTGAAATAGTGAGATCAGACAATGGACCTCAATTCCAGTCTTTTTTCAATAAATTTGCCATGGACTATGATTTCAAACATATAACTAGCAGTCCTTATTTTCCTCAGTCTAATGGATGTGTCGAAGCGGCAGTCAAAACTGCCAAGAGCTTGCTTAAAAAGAATGAAGATATGTATGAAGCACTTTTAGCATATCGCACTACTCCATTAGATTGCGGATTTAGTCCATCTGAGCTTCTTATGAATCGTAAGCTGCGTTCTAATTTACCTGTTCTTCCCAGCTTGTTGAATAATTCAGTGAACACTGAAACGTTTTTTAAAAGAGAAGTTAAATCCAAAGAGAAATCCGCAATTACTTACAACAAAAGACATGGCGTGAAAAAGTTGTCAGATCTAGAGATAGGTGATAGTGTTTGGATAATTGATCTCAGGCAATATGGAAAAGTAATTGAAATACTTCCCCAACCTCGTTCATTTTTAATTGAAACCGAAAACGGGATTTTCCGTAGAAATAGGTGGCATCTTGTCCCCGCTCCGTATCATTGTTTACCTAAATTTCAACCGATATTAACTCCACTACCTGAGAGCAATTTTCAAACTCCCGCCCATAGTGAAGAAGTGGTGACCTCCTTTGGAGCCACAGTGCCTCTTGAGAGCTCCCTTAATTCTCACACAAGTGCAAATAGACAAGATGTGCGCGAGGATGTCGCTAGCAACGAAGCTGTGAGCGAGCGCATCTGTGATTCGCCAGTGTCCACCTTTAATGCGATAGCTAAGAATAGACCTTCTAGAAATGTGAAACGTCCGTCCTATTTGAAGGATTATATTACTTAACTTATATTTTTTTCATTCAAGATTACCTTCAAAAAAGGGGAGATGTTATGTTAGACATATAGATATAGTTCATAGTTGGGTTAGTTAGAGAGAAATGTCAGGGATTGATATTTTTGACGTTCTGATTCAATAGCTTTGAATAAAGTTATAACAGTTTTAAGAGTTTGTTATTCGTAACTAAACATAAACAGTCAGATAAAGCTCTTAAAATACCTAAGCAATTAAAACAATGTCGAAGAAAGCACGAAATCCAAATTAAATTAGGGTCCGACGTCACGTGGACTTGTCCTATTGGACCTTGGACTTTGAAGATACATTATTAGGTATCTGTCATGTAATTATTAATTGCTTTATAATTTTGAAGTCGGTGCGAAGTAAACGCATTCCTTCACAGTAAATTTTTGTCGCACAATTCCTCCTCAAATGTTTTTTAAAGTTATTTTTTAAAAAACTTTGTGAAACTTCATATTACTGATTTCAATAGAGTATAGTTGTGAGTAAAATTAGTTTGCACTGTATCACAATAAAATAACAGTATGCGGCAAGGTCTCTTTGAGGATTAAAAAGCCATAAATCATGTCTAGTCTTGACCTACCCACAAGCGAACAATTGATTCTCATTGGTGCAATGCAGCTTCCGATTGGTCTATGAAAAATTTACTTGAATTGTTAGTTCACATGGACTGTTAACGTCCCAGGGTGGGTTTAGATCATTTCTATTATTTACCAGATATTAGGGTCAGCCATTCGAAGAGGAAGATATTGTTATAGGTTCCGAACAATGAATATACTATAGTCAAATGCAGTCTTATCACGCGGGTCATACGATTCAACAAAGACATACTCACAGTTTTTGTTTTCTTTTATTGCGTTTAATCATAACTTCCAAATAAAATCCGTAAGATCAATAAGACAGACTTATGCAATTTTGACAGGAGAAATACGGATATGTATATAGTTTTCAGCGATTCTAAAAAGTTTAACACCATCCTCAAGCAAAAAAAGTGTTACTTAATCTGATAGATTATTTCGAGATTGAAAGAAAAAGTGGAAATTCGTCAACCAGTGTACAGGAAACAGTAGCGAAAGCACTAGGAATTAGTTTAAGAACTGCATAGAAAATTGTGCATGAAAAAAAGCATAATATAATATCGAGGAATACTAAAAAATGCAAACGAAGAAAGCCAAAGACTGAGGATTTGCGGAAAATATTAAAATGGATGTCCGAGATGTTATTTAAGATTTATATAGAACGAAAACCAATATAACTCTTCCAGTTTTAAAAGAACCTTTAAATATTCGAGGTGTTTTGGAAATCGGAATTACATCATTATCAAAATCAATAAAAAAAATTGGGGTTTCGCTATAAAAAAGAATGTAACCGAAGATTTTTATGTGAGCAGCCACAAATACTGAGTCAGCGTGTTCAGTTTTTAAAAAGATATTCGGAAAATGACCAATCAAAATTTAGAAAAGTGGTAATTTTGGACGAAACGAAATTTATATTTTTTCTTTTTATTTCTTGAAATAGTTAATCAGATTAAATACCATTGTATTTTTTGGTTTTGGTTCTGATCATAAAATTTTAAAATTGTTCTGTTTATTATTATTTTCGTTTTAAAAAAAGAGACTATTGATTAAGAATAACGATTATATACAGAGTGTTTTTATGTTTTATGTTCTTACCAAACAGAAACCTTTTTATCATTGATTTCTCAGAAACTTTTAATCTTGGTTAATGTATGTGTATGTTGAGAAAATTATTTTGACGTATCCAGATTTTCTTTGGTGTATACCGGCAGGGCCTATTTTACCATAAGGCCCGGGCCTTGGGCCCGGTGGTCTGGGGGGCCCGTTAAAGGTTGTAAAATATTCATAATTTCAAATGTAAATTTACATAGCAGAGAAAAAAAACCTCTGATAAGGAATAAGGAAAATAGAATTAAATAAAATAAGCTTTAGATTGGTATAATTAATGCATTTTTTAAAATTATTTATAAATTTATATTAAAGATACCGGCATCGGCGATTCCCCAATCTAAAAATAACTAAATAAGTATTGCGGCACATACAGCAAAGGGCGGCGGCGGCGGTGTTTTCTTTTACGCGGCGTTTTTGTTTATGATAACAAGAGAATTTTTGAATTTTATTGGAAAAGAGGGCCCGAATTTTTTCTTGTGCCTTAGAGCCCGAATTTTTTCTTGTGCCTTAGGGCCCGACCAGATGAAAAATAGGCCCTGTATACCGGGTGAAAATTAAGCACAAAACATGACGAAAGTAAATCAAAGTTTTTTAAAAATATAGAATCTGAAACAGGAAAATTCAACAACTGACAAAACTCGAATTTCTGCAATTTTTTGCAAATTCATATTGACATTTCTTGGAAAATATTAGTATTGGAAAAAACTCAGATTCCATATTTTTAGAGAAATTTGATTTACTATCGTCATGCCTTTGTGCTTTTATTTTCACCCGACATACACCACCCAAAATCTAAATACGTCAAAATAATTTTCTCAAGATACAAAAACATTTATCAATATTAAAATTTTCTGAGAAATCAAGTATAAAAAAGTTTGCCATTCTGTATAGTTTTTGTAATCTTTGATCACCACATGTACTTACTACAGAATTTTTGCAAAAATAAAAATACCAGGTACGTTTATTTTAATTAAAATAATAAAACCATCAATCTTTTCTCCGGGTATAACTGTAGTCTCACATTTTGGTAACCTCTGTGTTTTCTGATTTGATACATATAGTTAGTGACCTTTGAACCCGCACGAAAAGAGCGCTTTTGACTATAGAAGAGTAAACAGACGTATTATTATATGGCAACATAAACAATGTCAACGTTTATTTATTTATTCTGCTAGATTCCATGACGCAGTGAATATAATCAGTTGTTTAATTGTTGTATGTATAAAACATGAATATTTTATTGTTAACATTTTTTGCCAAAGGTTTTGAAATCTCTGAAAGTGTAGAATAGGGATTTTAGACAGAAAGAAATTTGGTATGTTCTTCGCTATCAACGCAAAAAATTATACAAAATATTTACAGGCATCTGAAACAAAAAAATAATGGGTCAAAGCATGGATCTGCTGAAAGAATACATAATTGATAAAAGTTTCAAAAAAATCCATTATTACAGTTATCGGCAAAACTGCTATTCATCGGAAAAAGAGTACAGAAATCGCTAGTGCGTGGGGATCCTGCAATAATGAAAAATCTGTCTGAAATCGGTTCTGCTTCTGCTTACAGATTTCTTTATCTCGCCGACAAATTAACTTTACCCACAACTATAGGTGGGGATGTGAGCAAGTTCTTTATTGAACATAAAGTAGACAGTTTTTATTATTGTCTACCTGAACGAGAACCCGATAATCGATATCCGTCATTCGATTAATTAAATATTTCCGTTGAACTCAATTGTATTTGTGTAACTGATTAATGCTTTTTTTATAAGCCAAAGGACACGAAAGTACAAGGGCAAAACTAGCTTGATTTTGATTTGCTCATCACTAGCAGCGTGTTTTCAAATAACTGTTTTTTATTGGAGGACTATTCGATGAATAATATAAATCATCACAAAAATTTAAATATTGTAAGATAGGGCATTAACGTTCTATTTACATGTTTTTTAGGACACTTTCGGTGCACCAAACGGAAAAGGGGAATTGAACACAATTAATTTAATTCTATTCTTCCGGTCGCTTTCTACAGCAGATTACTATTATTCTAGTCTCACTCTGTATACTGTCAACAACTCTTCTTTTATTACTGACATTACTATCCGTTTGAAATATATTGGATCATATACCTCCATCTGTTTCTAACCAATCAAATGCCATTTTGCGACCAATCGGAAGCAAATTATACTGGATATTTTTTGACATAAGTGAATATACCCCGGCCCACCTGCCACAACCAATTTTTAATGTTGTCACATTAACTTCACATTTTTGTTAATTAACATGAATTTCAATCGATATATTTTGAAAATCTTCCATTTTGTTGTATGTTTTCGTCTTTTTCGGTATATAATCTGACCATATACCACTCGAAGTATATATTTTTTGACATTTTCCGCAAAATTTCTGTAAAAATAGCCCTCGACAAAAATTATTTTTAAAAATTTTACACAAAAATGTCAAAAAACATTCACCTCTTATAACTAGTGAGTATTTATGAAAAACTTGTCGACAACAGACGTGCGAATATAGTCGATAGTAGAATTCTATAGTGCGCAGAGTCCCACCCCAGGTCGATTATAGACAAGAACTTAAAATTGCAAGAGACTTGCCAAATTATCCTCTTTTGATCAAGAATATTGCATGACTTCATAACGCATGTTTTGAAGATAATCCATTCTGCGTGGAAAAATTGGTCAAAATGAATGAAAAAGTGGTTAAAAACCTAATTCGGTCTTCTATATCTGAAATATAAACAGCAACCCACCTAATTGTTTCTTCAAAGAAGATTTATTTCGTTTTAAAAGTAATTTTAACCTAGTTTAATATTTTGACAGATACATAACCTCACTTTCAGGATTAAGAAATCCAACGACCTGTCAAATAAATTCAATATGGCGCCTGGTTGGCAAATAATTGTTTAATACGTTTGTTTACTTGTTCAGTTTTGTTAATTGTTGAAGCTTTTTTGAAGTATTTGGGTATAATTACCTTTGGTTTTATTCAGATTTATAGAAAATAGTGAGACCTAAGTTCAGTTTTGAAAAAAAATGCCAGTAACGTGTATTGTGGTGGGTTGTGGAAGCCGTGCAGATCGGGACCATTTACTTAGTTTTTTTCGCATTCCCACATTGAAAAACTTTGTACATTGCCCACATATAAACGATTTATCAAGGAAAAGGAGGGATATGTGGTTAGCAGCCATCAAGAGGGAAGATCTAACACTTGAAACTCCTTGAAACAATTAACGATTACTTCGATAATAATCAAAATGCAAAATAAACACCATTCAAACTTGCTACGGCTTAAAAGCTTTGTCTGCCAACCAGGCGCCATCTTAACAGTTGAAAAGTCACGTGGTTTGGATTCCCTAATCACTTGACCTAATATGGCCGTCCAGGACTAGATATGTTGACTTTCGTTAAGTAATCATTTGTAATATTAGTTACTATGATTATTGAAAAGTATTCGAAATACGAATGAATAATGCTACTATATTAATTCATTGGATTGGGTTGTACTCAGCAGCCCAGGCACTTGAACTGAATCTTTGTACCATTTCCCATATTATCTACTACTTCCATTCCAGAAGCTTTGTGTCTTCTATGTAGGCCACTAGTTTGACTGGATGGATTTTCAGTGGTTGTATTATTTCCTCTCCAAAGTGCTTCCGTCTGAGTCCATGTAAGTTCTCGCAGAAGCAGAGTATGTGTTTCACCATAGAGTTCACATTTCCTGCATATAGGTTCACTTAACTTGAAGTCCTCGGCACCTCAGCCTTTAGGCTTCTTGTGCTCTTGGTTGTGCCGTTTATGTGAAGAGACCAGTAGCCCTTATCAGGCTCAGCAGTCTTTTCTTCAACCGAGTAAGTGGTGGAGTGGTTACGCTCTCGACTTGCATTCGGAAGGACCGGGGTTCAAATCCCAGGTCCGCCTTACCTGCTATGAGTTTTTTCAGAGGTTTTCTCGTAGCAATAGGCGAATTCTGGGTCAGTACACACCTCTCAGGCACCTACCACCGTTCCTTCCACTCCCATCCCCTGAACCAAAAACAATCCTTATTCCTTCCAATGTTGGCTGAAGAGGCTCCGGAAAGCCTATAGCGGCCCGCTCCCCTCGAGGGGGGGAGAATGAAAATCGATCCTTCCTTTTTTTTCTTCAATCTAATTTGGGTATGTAAAGACCATAAGAAAGAGGCCCACATGTGATCGTATGACATATGATGACTAATTTAAAACATGGCGTATGTAGACACAGTTTTATCCGAAGTTTCGCTTCTTGTTGTTGGTGTATTCTTTCATCATACGAGTTGTTGGTTGAGTACTTGTTACTTCGGGTATCATCGAATGAGGAGTACTCGTGTAACGAATAATTCCTTTCTTAACACCTCTAATCTAATGCGGACAGCTAGTCAATGGTAAACAGTGTTCAAGAATTTTTTGTTGATTTTATTAGTGTGTTTTTTATGTGCGTACGCAGTGATTTGACTTTGTGTTTCTTTGAAAACGTTCATTGGATTTTTACCACATTTGAAAGATGGATGAACCCCTAGATATGGATATAATCAGTTTTTGCACCGAAAGTCAAAAGTTTACATGCCATGGAGTAACTATTTTAGTAGATAAGGTCAATTGTGACATATCTCTTACTCTTATCCAATGAGGATATTGATTGATAGATATTATTGACGTAAAATCAGGGCCTGCAACCTAAATTTCATCCAATCAGACATGATCTCTACTAATCTCGATATTTGTATGAAATTCCCCATCCCAGTGGTAGAAAACTACAAAATTTTGGATTGGCAACTTGGACCGAAGTACCCCATTATGATAACATGTATATTTCATTAAAAAAATATGTTTTCATCAACTGGTAATTTAAAATATTGGAATAAGCGTATCCATCATGCAAACAAAACCATGCTACATTAACACGATGCACGAAATCATCTACTCGAAACAAAAAGAAATACGTATTTAGTATATTATTTTTTTACATGCTTCATGCGGCGAATATTACAATATTATTAAAATATATTTGAAATTCACAATCTCGGGTTTCTATTGAAAAAAAAATTATTTCCAACCAAAGAAATTACTTTGGTTGCTAAATTTAGTTGACAATTACTTTTGTTCGGACTTCTCTACTGTTTGATGTCGTCCCCCTCTTTTCAATTTTTCGTTTCTTAATGTGTGGGTCAAATTTATTTTTGAAATTGTGAATGGTTTTCCCCATACCTACGATATGGTATAATTATTTTTATAGAGAAACATCAACACATTGAATTTACTTTTTGGACCCTTACTTTGTGGAATCTACTCATATTACTTTTTTAAATGAAACTAACTGTTTCTAATTAATTCCAGGAATTAATTAGGAACAGTTAGTTTCATTTAAAAAAGTAATTCAACACATTGTATCTTATTTAATAAAAACAAACTAGAATCATCTGTAATTGTAGATGTATTCTGGAAAAAAACGTATTCTTTTGGGGATATTTTAGTAACCAACAGAATGCAACAAAATAGGTCTATAAAAAAACTACCTAGTAAGTAAATAAAATCATTTAACTAAAACATTTTTTTACAAAAAAATACAGTTACTATTTTTAATATACAATTTAAATATTATTGTAATAAAATTTATAAATATATATAATATGTTGTAAAATATACAAAAATTAAAATAAAAAAAGTTATGTAAAATCTACATAAAAAGCAGCAGACATGTAAATTTGTGCCTAAGTTAACTAGTGTTAAATAAATGCAAACACGTGTTTACGTGTTTTAATGTACAAAGTTTTTTGCAAATCAAGTGAAAAGTATAAACGTTGCAATTGCACCTTCGCCCTAGAAAAAATAAATACCATTTGTAGCTGCCATTTTTTTAGAACAGTCGAAAATATTGTTTTGACAAAATTTAAATTATAATTTCACTTCAGAATAAAGTTATGTCAAAAATTTAATTAAATTACAGGTTTGTAACCAAACCAAACTATGTTAAAGATATTTTTGTCAGAAAGCAAGCAGCTGTTGGATCTTACCGGATTTCTGCTTCTTGTGAATCTCGCGTTAAACAATTTCTATATTTATATTTTATTTTCTTTATTGCTATCCGAAATTTCCACCGGCGCGACACTGCCTCCAAATAATTCTAAATTCGTCCAAACAGTAATTTCGCTGTATCTTTTTGGCGCCCGGCCGACGTCTAAAATATTTATGGCGCCCGGCTGACGTCTACAATATTTATGGCGGTGCATTTTACGCGAAGTAAGTGCATTTTACGCGCGAAATGCTCCATCGTTGCTGTGCTAGGTTAAAGTAGTAAAAGTTAAGATTCCGACACTAAATGTACACCCAGTTAAGGCCCTATGTTTCCTTTCCCGGTATAAAACCAAAAATTTCAGACCAAATGGGTAAAATTCCATAATAATTAATTTTAATTCCTATATTTTCCTACTTATGAGGTTAACGTTTACGAAGTATTATAGTGATTCAAAAAATACAAATTAAGGTCTAGGTTCAGATTGTATAGTGCTTTGAAAACTACAAAGGAAAGAGTAAGATTGTTCCTAATAATTTCCAATTTCACACTGAAATGCTTGTCTATACGGGGTTGGGATAAACTTTGGAACCAAGTAAATATCTTTTAAACGAAAAGAATGATATTTATGAAAATTTGCAGGTAAGTGCAATGGAACAAAATGCATCTGATGTACATTTTTTTGTTGATAATATACTTCCGGTTTAACCGGAAATGCCATCAACTTCTTTAATTTAAATGGGACACCCTATATATTTTTACAGATTTTGAAAGAGCTTGTTATTTTGAATTCATACATACTGAGTTTGGTGTAAAAAAATTTGTAAAAACGAGGAATATAGCACTTTAATCAACCTCCTTAGAGTTTTTTGCATTAGAGCAAAAAACTATTTAGATAAACTAATTGATGTTGTTTGTATGCATAGTAATAAATAAACGAGTACTGTTTAGTACGTCTTTTGTTCTCCAAGTGTCAAATTCTAATTGACGGAAATACATTTTATAATTTAGAATGGTTCAATTAAGTGAAAAAGAGCGTATTGAAATTTTAATGATGATCGGTTATGGTGATCGTGTTAGAACTCATGAAGAAGTGTGTCATATTTTTAATAATTAATAATTAATTTTATTTGTGTCTAGGCAACTATTGCTAATGAGGAATGATTGAAAGACGTCAAGTCAAATAATATTGTCGATTGGAATTGTATACGTATAAGTGAAATTTTGATTCAAATTTTGCTTGGAGCAGTATACAAATTAGAGATATGACATTTTACTACAAGTAATATATTTCAAAATTACCCCATTTCTAAAACATGTTCAATGCCACCCAAAAATTTATGTTATGTTGCAAAAAACTTTTTACATTATTTTTATTGAGTAGAAGTTTGAAAAAATTAAATGTAAATTAATAAAACCAAATGAAATAAATTAAGTATTTAAAATATGCTTATTTATAAAAATACACCTTAAAGAAACAGTTTTCATTCAAAAGAGAAGGAAGATAGAGACAAACGAAACGTCTCTATTTCAAATTGCCAATGTTTTCTAATTTATTGCAATTATTGACATTTATTTGACGAAATTCGAAACAGCACATTAAAAAACCAATATAATAGTCATGGAAAAATATTTTTAAAGACAAATCTTAATACAGAAGATATACAAAAATGAACCATTGGATTTAGCTAATCCTACTAAGACAAATATTTACAAAAATGAACCATTGGATTTAGCTAATCCTACTAAGACAAATATTTTGAATATCATACTCTTATCTCAATAAAAAGAAGTCTAGCTGCATAAGATCCAGTGAAAGTGGTAGCCACCATCTACCCATCCACCAATCTGTAAATATTACATCCTCCTCACTAAATCTCGTCTTAAAATAACTTGTTTGCATCCCCAAGATAATTTCAGAACTACCACAAAGTCTGCTAGTTTCTTGGTGGCTCTTTCACTTTGTTCTAGTAGGACGAAGACAATCAAAGACACTCCTGAGAAATTACAACCAAGGGAGATCAGAAGAATGAATGCAAAAGTAAGCGTAAGAATGCACTAAAAGTTTTGACCCAAAAGGTCAACCAGTGAAATATGTGGAATGGAAGAAGAAATATATCCATTCATACACTTGCGGAATGCACAGCACTAGATAGTCACAGGTTACTAGACCGTGAAGAAAATAGGATAGAAGAGAAAGAGTTGTCTGAACTCAAGGAATAAAACTGAAGAAACTATTAGACCCTGAAACTTGCCCAAGAAATTTAGTGTCAGTGAAGGTTCATCTCAATAAACATACATAACATCTATGGACACAATAATTGAGATACTCCATTTTGAATTATTTTAAAATAACATTTCCTACAATGAAAACTTTACTAATGAAAATAATCAAATGGATATATCATTAGGCGAATATAAGACGTTAGTTTTTAAAAATTTGATAGCAATTTAAAACATATTTACTGAAAAAAATTCTTTCAACTATCTACTCAATAAAAATATAAATAATAATCAGTCACATTCTACATAACATCCACAAACATTTCACATGGATTACCCATGGCAATTTTAAAAGATTGTCTACTACCGGCAATGTCTTTTGACTGTGGATTCGTCGAAACTTGCGTTCCGCTGCTCTGTTCTGAACCGTTCGAACTACCATTTCCGTTTCCACTGGTCTTCGGAATGGCAGACGATCGAGGTCCTAAAGAAGTGATGTCGCTATCCGAGGCACTGCTGTGTCCAGCTGCAGTATCCTTCAAGTGTTCCGAACCTCCAGACGAACCACCTGTAAGATATTTAATAGGATTAATATTAATTAAAGATATTTTTCCACGGCGCTGTAAAATCTCAAATAATAATTTTTTTTGTCCATCGCTTTATCAAAAATAATTGAGATTTTTTAAATTTTGTACCTATCTGACACTACAATCGATAATCAAGGAAAATACTTTGAAGTTTAAGACTCTAAGAAATGATTGTCAATTTTTTTGTTTCAAAATAATGTGTTAATCAGTTTTCTATATTCAAGTGTGTATTGGTTAACAACGAATCCCACAATAAATTATAAGAAAACCTGGATAATAAGTTATTATACTTTCTTGACAACAAAGGTAATTGGTTATTGGAAATATCTATCTTCAACATTGGTAACCAAATTTGACTACATTCTGCTGAAATATTAGTTACATTTTCCTTTGTATTTAAGCATTTTTTTTTAAATTTACCTTTTTCTCTTCCCAAGAATGCCTGCAAATACTTCACTTATAACGCTCTTTACTTTCAAAGTACTTTTTGTGTTCACTCAATTCTGATTTTTAATGGTCTAGATGTTTCCCCTTAATAAAATTTGTCACAGGATATTTGATATATGTTTTTTGAAAATTATTCTTCATTTTTGGTTGGGATAGATAGGTTAGAGGTATTGGTAAATGTAAAGATAGTTCGAATATTGAATGGAATACCAATTTTTTAAATTATTTCTAATAAACTGTTAACGGTATTATAAAGTATTTAAAAAATGTCAGTTGAATTATTATTTTTTTATGCGGCATCGACTGTTAAGTTCATTAGCTGCAGTCTATATATCTAAATACGATTATTATTATTATTGGGTATTAAAAATGATCCATTTTGTATATTTCTAATTTTTGTGTTTATAAATTCTATCGGATAATTATCATCATTTAAAACCGACTTTAACATAGTTGTTTCCTTTGTGAATTCATTATTATTAGAGCAAATAATTTTGGCTCTATCCCTCGTTTTAGACATATAATTAAATACCTATTATTCTGTGTTAGTTTACACTTGTTTCATACCCTGTGGACGCTTTATCGATGAGAATATCTAAAAATGGTAAAACATTATTATTTTCAATTCCAAATATAGATTTTTTACCAAAAAAGAATTAGAAGATACCAAGTCATGAGGTCATATTGCGAAAATTTCGTTTATAATCTCCACCAATGTGTCTTAAATATTTAGTTTCAAAAAGTTCCATGCAAATATTGGAGCCCATGGCAAGACTAAAATTTTGTTGGTAAAAATCGTTATTGAATTGAAAATATGTTTTACATAATTTTAATAATTCTATTATTGTTGCTACTCTCAATTTAATTTACTCCATCAGTTTTTAATTTTGATCTATTGATTTTTGGACTGGTACATTTGTAAAAAGGCTAACTACATCAAAACTAAGTTAATAACAGTTTTTATTAATGTTTAAATTTGATAATGCATTTAGAGGTATGCGCAATTCTTTATGATATCCATCTATATGCCGTCTTTCCTTTGCCTAACCTCTCTTTAAGGATATTATATTATGTTACCCTTCCTGACGTGGTATTTGCCATGATGACGAAGACGTCTAATGGCTTCATCTTGAAGAGATAAAGTGAGTATTCCACGAATATAAAAATGTAAGGAAAAAAATAGCCAAATCCAAATATATAACTAATAAAAATGAAAAAGCAAGCGGGAATTATCTGGTGCCTGAAGATGGCGTTTAAGCCTTTCCATGTAATATAATTTATTTCACAATTTTTATTATGGAACTTAATACCAATAAATCGGGATATTAGATGAGGTCAAAATAATGTTAGAATTCACAATAAATGTTGAACTTATCTACTCGTATCGAGTTCCTGGACACCATTTGTATATACAGGGTGTTTCTAAATTCATGCGACAAAATTCAGGAGGTGATTACTCGTATGAATTTAAGATGAGTCTTTCCTATAACGAAATTTCCTCAGCCCACCCCTTTCCGAGATATCACCCTTAAAAGATGGTGACTAAAATTGATTTTTATTTTTTTTCCTAAAATTTCAGTAAAGCTAGAAATTTGAAATTCTGTAATTTTCGTGCACTCGCAAAGGACTTTATTTCGATTTGGTTTTATGAAGTAAGGGGTTGCTAATTTCATCCCCGTATAATGTAACAAGAATATTGAAAAAATACCCATGGTTAGTCCTTTGCGAGTGCACGAAAATTACAGAATTTCAAGTTTCTAGCTTTACTGAAATTTTAGGAAACAAATAAACATCAATTTTAGTCACCACCTTTTAAGGGTGATATATCGGAAAGGGATGGGCTGAGGAAATTTTGTTATAGGAAAGACCCATCTTAAATTCATACGAGTAATCACCTCCTGAATTTTGTCGCATGAATTTAGAAACACCCTGTATATAAATATTGGGTTTGGCTATTCATTACCTTTCATTTTCCCCTTGAAATTTTGTACCCTATGTATGTCACTCCCATGACTAAGACGAATCTAATGACAACTCAAATGTTGAAATCCATTAAACCATTTAGTTTAAGCAGCGTACCAAAGACATGGACATACACAGGATTTCTTTTTAATTTAAGGAACACCGCTACTTTTGAACTACTGATCAAACTGTACCATAATTAACATCGAGTCCACTTTGAGTTGTTTAATACCGTCGAATTACCAAAACAGAAACAACACACGACACAGGAGTACCCATCATCATGGGGTCATTTCAATATTTCATATGGTTCAGTAAAATCGGTTTGGTGTAATGCCAATTAAATCGGCACTCGCTTTTCACTCACTGTAAAGATTTCCACAACGAAAATGTTTATAATGAATAATTTTGCATTTTTGTTCACCCTGAATTTGAAGCTACTTTATGGACGCACTGTATATAAATTTGACTCGTTAGCTATTTCAAATGATGTGCGATAGTAATGGTATGTTTATTAACGAAGTAAAAATTACTAATATTGATATAGTAACTATAAAATGTTAGGTAACACTTTAGGACAAATTTTTAAATAAAAACTCTATAGATAGGTACTGAATGAATTTCATACAGCTTTTTGCGTTTCGATACATTTTCTTACATGTTATGTTTTTGATAGCATGTACCATACCAGATCACCATTCTAGAACGAAATATACCGAATCTTCGTAATGAAAAACCGAGTAATATTTTCAGTGTGGAGAATAGATCTGTAGTTAATAATAGCGAAATGGTTGTTGTGTGGATAAATAATAAAATAAAATTAAATAAAGGCACGTGGAGGTAGTAAAAAATAAAATAAAAACAAAGTACAACCATTTTATTAACAAAGTAAAACTCAAAACTGAAACAAAGTTTGAACGAAAACAATTGTAAATTTTGCTGTATAATTAAGTGAAATGTCAGTTTAAACTTTGTTTCATTTAAAATGGCAAAATTTCACAGAAGTTGGTAGTTGAAATAATTACAAAAATAATTAAATCGAATAACACAATATTTACAATAAATAATAAAAAACAAAAAATGGGACATGTATATACATTATGAAAAAAATAATGATTAATTGTTTTTAGCAATTTTTTTTGGATAGTTAACATAGCTTCAAAGAAAATTTAGTTCTCGATGGGATTGACGGTTGTTTTGAGGAAAACAATAATTGCACCTTTACAATTTTTATCAAATAATACAATTT
The DNA here is from genome assembly GCA_949126875.1 of Lochmaea capreae. NCBI lineage: Eukaryota > Metazoa > Arthropoda > Insecta > Coleoptera > Chrysomelidae > Lochmaea > Lochmaea capreae. The sequence goes on from OX421403.1 coordinate 14,927,330, forward strand.
CATGATTTCGATCGGTTTCGCAAAATTGATTCATCATAAGGAATCTTGTTAAGAACAAGAGAACAAACAAAAAACCGGATATAAGATCTAATGAATTAACAAATGAAAAATATATTGACTTGCTCTTCGAGGTTATCATCGAGGATGACTACTCGAGAGATAGAGGAAAGCCCAGATTGGACAAAGTTTGGTACACAGATGGCTCCAATATAAAGGTTGCGGCAGATATAACGTAGATTAGACAATATTTGGAAAACTGAAGGTGTCGAATACTGAAAATTGGAATGGTGGGCTTTCTAAAGGAAATCTATTCGATTTATCCTTGTGGATACAGGAGTAGGCATAGTATAGACTAACATTAGGTTCTGTTGGTCTCTTGACCAACCATCTTTCAACAAGCAAAAATTGCACTAGAGTTTTCAGATTGACTGGAGCAATAGAATTTTTTTTATTATCGTTTAAATAGTCGAATACAACTTTACAATAATTTAAGGATGTACTACGTAAAGAGGTTATAAATAATTAACAATCCCATAAAGTACTAAATAATCTCACAAAATAAAATAAATACTAATAATAAGAGGAACACAAAGGTATTTAAAAGTACAAAATATTAACAAAACACATAAAAAATAATAAAAACGGGAGATTGGATTTTTTTTATTTGAAATTATACTCATATCGCAAAATTGTATAGGAGACAAACCGCAAAGGTCACTTAAACTAAATCTGTAATTTTACTAAAACTACTTTTCAAAAATGTGGCTCTACCAGACTTATAATTTTTCAAGGCGTAAAATGTTTTGAAAAATGTACGCTGGCCAAAAAAAAAGAAAAATCGTAAATTATCTCAAAAACAATGCATCGATGGATTTAATTCAACATTAGCCGATGAAAATTTGTCGAAAACCTTTGTATATGAGTAGTATGGATTTTGATCAAAGCGTATGATCCATTTATCCACAAAATCGGTATTCCAAGACAAGCCAAAACTAAACAAAGCCGTCAATCAGGTATATATGGTTCAAAATCATTTGTAAAAATGAGGGGAGGAATACAAATTAATAATTGAAACCCTTACTACATGGAATCGTTCTATAATTTTCAAATAAAATGAATAAATAACAAATGTCACAGACTGGTCTGGGACTGTCTACAGAAACTAAAAGGCAGACATCCTAGCAAAGCTAGGGTCTGAGACTGCATTAACTGGTCCTGAACCACTATTTGGGATATCTAAAACTGCTGAACGTGGTTGTATATCTCGGTGGACTCAAACTATACATCAGTCGTACTGGAGACACGTGCTAAAACAGGAACACAGCAAACTCCTGCTCAAAAAAACCTTCGGAGACGCTGACCAATGAAATACTAAACCTTAGCAGGGGCCAGATAAGGATAGTGACGGGTTTACTCACCGGTCACTGTACCCTAAGGAAGCACATGCATACAATTGGCATATATAGGGAGGAACCTATCTGTCGGTTGTGCATGGAAGAAGAGGAAACAGCCTCGCACATTATCTTCGATTCTGAAGCATTATCTCACTGGAGATATAGACTCCTAGGACTAGAACATCCAAGGGAGGATTTCTCCAAGAAGGACCTAGTGAAAAGACTGATAAGGGCTACTGGTCTCTTCTCATAAACGGCACAACCAAGAACACAAAAAGTTGTCAAGGATTTCAAGCCTTTGACTGGTGTGCTGATCCAATCAATCAATCAATGTCACAACGTAAATATAACATATATCAGTGACACACAAAGAAATCTTGGAATAAGATATTATACTGAACATCTTAGTTGCTTTAGAAATAAACATCCAGGTAAGTCAAATAATGCAAAACACTTAATTGAAGAAAATCAATACCCCACATTAAATAATATCATTGAACTTTTACACAGTTGTCGAAGGTTTTTCTTTTTATTTCCGTGGCAATCAGCTGCATTTTATGCCGGTGACAAGGTCACCTGTGCCGCCGGCCTACACCAGTTTGTTGAAGTCCCGCCTTTAAATTATGAAATAACTTTATCCACATATCCAAATGTATCTTAGCTGTTTATTTGTATCAATTTATATAATTAATCCCTGACGATACAAATGTAATTGGTGAAACTGGCGGAGTAATATATGTTATTTTGTTGAGGAATTAGTTATTTATTGATTTTAATTAATAACTAGAGGAAATAATAGCCAATAAAGCGTAATTCTTCACCTTGGCCATGTGAACTCTCATATAACTGCTCATTCGACCAACCTAAACGTACAAATGAATGGTCAATGGTATTACCTTGATTTGGCATTTTTATTCTCTGACAAGAATAAAGTGAGTGGACAGTTGAGTGACAGTCAGACGGCACTCAAGGCAATCTCGAGCCTGAATGTGACGTCTACATTAGTATGGAATGCAATATATTTCATAGTAATAAGTCAGAAATGAAAGAAGACTTGTCGACAGTATACAGATGATATACAGAGTGAGACTTTCGACTGCTGTCGATTGGAATAATACTTTAGAAAACGATCGGTAGAATTCTATAGGGAATTCTGGGCTACAGATATCGAGGGCACTGGAAGAGTTACAGAATAAGCGACAGAGGTTACAGCTTTAAAATCGTGTTATGAACTACCACAATCAGTGTCGATCGCGAAAGAGTATAATTTGAAATAAAAAAAAGTATCCCTTCAATATTAACCAATTCGTTAGATTAAGTTAAACGTTCAGCATTTACCGGAGCTTCCTAAAATATATTTGTTGACGATAAAATTATGTTTAAAAAAAGGTAGTAAAAATTCACGAAAACCGTTAAACTGTTAGGCCGATCGTAAGCGTTGAAAGACAAAATCAATAAATTGAATTAGGAAAAAACCGTATTTAATGCAAAATGCACGTATATTCCGAGCGTACTTTAACAGTGGCGGTTCGTCAAAAAGGAGTACAAAGCCATGATACTAAAATACACATGCGAAGCACTAAAGTGCGATACATTTATTGATTACGGGAATAAAACACACTACGTAGTTTCACAGGTCTTAGGAGGTACGTTTGTCGATGATAAGTTGGATGACTTAGCTAATTACACATAACTAACAGTGACGTGTGCGAGTTAGAAAAGGAGGAGTCAACTTAATGCAAGGATTGCTATGACGAGACGCGAATAACTCTGAAATGAAGTGTATTGCATTTTGATACAAGATTCACCAAATTGTTTTAGAAATTAAGAATATTGAATAAGGAATCACAAATATTTGTTTGGTTTGCTTGAACCGTTGCTTAAATATATTGTTGACAATTGGTGTCGTATTCTACATTATTTTATCAGGCCCTTTTTTATCGCGAGCCGCCACTGTACTGTATGTATTAGACTGGTTTAAGAAAATTGACTTTTTTTAAATCCCCTCTTGAATTATTCTGGAAAGGTGCAGAGATGCCGGTTAAAGGCAGAGTTGTAATATTAAAGAACAGAGAACAATGATATCAAGAATTGGAATTTTATTGCTCAACAATTTTTACAGAGACAACCTGTATAATTACTAAATATAAAAACTGAAATTTTCAGTCGATTTGTTAATAAAAACGTACTCTTGTTTAAAGTCGATAAAAGGTGCGGTTTCGAAGAAATTTCAATTTTTTGATCAGTGTGTGTAGAAATATGTAGCCTATGACCTTGAAAACGACAGACCTGTGTTTTGCTAGTTGCTTTCCTGGTTTTTTACAGCGTTATTGCTGTTATTGTTTCGCTTTTGGAAATCCGAGCTCCATTTTCTTACAATAATATTCGCAAACAAAGCACAAGGAGATTCGTAAAGTAAATCAATCTAACCACATAAACAAAACTGTCAATTGTAGTTCGCTTTGATGCATTTCTAGCAAACACTAACATATTTCCAGGCTCGGTGATATCAAGATCAAATGCTTAGATTATTAAACGCACTAGGTGAATAACCCGCTATACTGGCAACACACTTAGTTTGTAACCAACATCTAAATTGACTCCTTCATTCCAAAACAGAGATAGCAATACCGCACAGCAAAGATTACAGCCTCCAACAACAGTGCCGTGCTGTGTGAGGAAGGGGTTAAATTGACTGAATTAAAATAATAATAGAAATACTCATCAGACATTTATTCATTATGGCCACAAGGAGTGGCACAAAAATCTCTAGAATAGTGGGTAATCCAGGACAGAGACAGGCGAAACAGTTCATTAGAGAACATTCGCCACAGCGCATACGGAAGACCTAATAAGCAAAGATATGAACTGTCAAAGCCATAGTAGGAATGTTAACAGGGTAACAGGTAAACTTAACTGGCACGCAAAACTGATAGGGTTGACTGACGAAGCCATGTGCAAATTCTGTAACCTAGAAGAGCACATACTATGCTCGGCGAATATGCGATTTCTTGTCGAGCTGCCTCACCAAATGATCTATTTATTACTCAAGTAATAAGTTTTAAATTTTAGTTGCCATTGACCAAATTGAGTACAGGCTCTGATACTGCTCTATTTTTTTTTCGTAAGATCCATTCAAAGTATCACTCGAAATGAAATGGCTAGAACATAGTCTAGCTTTCTTTGGCATATTCTCTTTCCCAATATTTTTCGCTCAATCATATAGTAAGTATTAAAGGAAATATATATATTGAGAAACCACAAAAAATATTTATTAAACTCGTGACCTTTATGTTTGAAAGAAAGTTACAAAGGTGAAAAATTATCAGTAAGCTTTCAAATAAACATATCTGTATTGAGATTTAAGCATCCACTGAAGAGGCACATTTGTGTAAGGACAGTCTGTTTCTACAGAATATGTCGATTGGGGATCTTCTACGCACACTTCCGGATTTCTATGAGCAATAGAGATTCAGTTATACTATCAAACAACAGATGGATGTACGTAATCAATTACTAAAAATTGAGTGTTCCAATGTATAGTTTACAAATTATGTATCTCTGTATCTGTAGAATAGGGAGGGTGAGTTAGGCCCACAGTACTTAGACCACATATGACCCTTTCCAGGAAGGTGGACAGGTCACTAGGAGACATCTCCTTTATATCAGGTGTAGGCCAAGACTCACCGAACACACACTCTCTTATTGACAAACAAATTATGTATAAACATAAGTTTTAATATATTCTATAGTTGGTAGCATTTCAGAATAATCGTTTGGCAATAATTTTAATAAATAATCCACAACATAATTAATAAAACTGTTCCAGTGTAAGTTGAAACGAGTTAAAGACGGTTCATTCATAATAAAACTGTTTGAATTTTATAACCATTTGAATATTGGCCATAATAAAATTATTTGAAAAAAAGTCCACTGCTATTAACAGGCATCTCTTTACACATTCATAGAATAATTCGGGGGTAAATGCTTTTAACCAGTCTAGTGTTTATGTAATAGCATTAAATATTGTACTGTAGTCAAAGAATATCACAGAGCACCAACCATAACACCATCGATTATATATATACATAACTTACGTAAATTTCTCAAATCTTTAGTAAATAAGTTTATTAAGCACGAACGGATTTAAAAACTCTGCTCTATCGTTACCCTCATGAAGATTCAATCAAGCGAACATCTGAAAAAGAAGGTTTTATATTCTGATATTTTGTTTCAACGAATAATGTACATACCTATACTAGATGTCAAGTACTTTCTACTACTACAACTATCTTACAGTTCACCAAAAAAATTCACTGGAAACACTCATTGGCGTACCAAAAATGTGTAACTATTTAAAATTTCGTATATTCTTAAGAATATTTTGTTAGTTTTGTGGTTAAAATAGAACTAATCAATAATGGTTGTTACAGATTTTAAATCAACCCAGATACAAAAGTTAAGCAATATTCTTATGAACGCGACATCCTAAAAAATGTTTGTACTAAAAGAGCAAGAATGCCGTTTGAACAATGATAGTTTTCTATGTACATTTCGGGAATTGTCAGAAGTAAAATCTGACGGTAATTTGGCATTTTAAGCGAAAACCTATAGGAAATTATCTCATTATGTTACATTCTATATAACGGTTTGATGATATAATGCTTCACCTGGTACAAAGCCTACTTTGAAATTCTCTTCCTCTAGCGTTTGTATTCGGAGATATTTAAATGATTATGTTTATCAAAGATACGTTTACATTCGATTCCAATATGAATTGGGATTGAAATTTTGATTTCTGTCAAATGAAAAAATGTTACATTACTTATTATCTTTACCGTCACTACCACGTCCAATACAAATGTTCATGTAAGCATTTTGACAGGACCAATGAAAAATTCTGTAATTTATACATTTTAAGGTTATAATCACGGTGTTGTTGGTGTTGATATGTTTAAATTGAAAATGTAGAAATCAATTTTTTTTTAAATCAGTGAAACGTTATCTCAGTGAGGAGTTATTAGGCAAATATGAATAATGGAGTAAATCCTGAAGATTCCTGAACGGATTTTAACGAACAACTTTTTTTAAAACATATTTTCAATTCACAAAATAAACAATTCAACATAAGTGAACTTTCGCATCTGGGTCGAGTTAATCTGTATATTTTAGAGACAATGGCACTTTTTTTTGTTCTAATTGGAATCTTCTTTTGGTCAATATTTTGGAAAAAGTAGAGCGTTCGTTACAATTAAATCTACATATCGATGAAATGTGTACACTATCTAACATAAGAAAAAATAAACAAATGATATAAGGAACATCAAAATTGAATCACACCCCGTTTTACTTTTTAATCGTCAAAAGAAAACTTGATGTACCCTGTATCTTGGTTACAAAGATCGCAAGACCCAAAATAAATGAGGTATTTTTAGATCAGTCTCTATTTCCCGTCCAAGTATTTCTTTTCCCAATGAAAAGCCCTGTATATGCTGGGGATATTTTTAGTAAAATTAGTCAAACCATGTAATTCGGGCTAATTTTACAAAATACGAAGCCACGATTAGTCAAGTCCAATACATTTATATAAAAAGTAAGTCATTATCAAGAAATAGGAATAGGTTCAGTACAATTTTCTGGTTTAAATTTGCCTAATCCACTAATCATATTGTACCTGTCAGTTCTCAATATGTCTACTTCTCAGATATAACTAACGTGTCCTGGGTCTGGACGGTAAATTTATAGGTTTAGAAATGGATGGAAACAATAGAGAGATTTGGAGGTTAGGTGGGTTAGTTTTTTTCTATACCTTTCACTGTTTATCAAAAAAACCCACTTACACACGATAAAACATCCAAAAAAACCTTAAAACACTTGAATAATGTAGCGTTTAAAAATATACCCATTTCATAAATGCAATCATATTATTAAATTCCCAATCATATAGTCCCAAAAAGGGTCAAACCTTGGAAATAAAGATAATAAGCTGACAATTTGTACATACCTACCTTTGTTTTAACAATCTATTGTTGGATCAATAGTCTCTAAACATCAGTTATTTATATCAAAATCGCGAAAATTGATTTTTAGTGAACATCTGGCTCATTAATATGAGGGATGTAGAACAGAAAATTCCCTAAAAATTATAAAGACTACATTCTAACTACAGTGACAGTCAAGCTGCCCTTAAAGCACTTCAGAGCTCTAAGGTAACATCTCGGCTGGTATGGGAATGCGACGAAGAACTTAGAAGACTGGCGACTCGGATTAGTGTAACACTGGAGTGGGTCCCAGGTCACAAAGGAATCGCTGGCAATGAAAAAGCTGACGAACTTGCAAGAGCAGGATCGTCAACCCTGATGAACGGACCCGAACCATCTGTGGGCATTCCCAGATGCTCCACTAGGTCATGGTTAAAAGGGTGGGTAAAAGAACAACACAAAAAACACTGGAAGAATACGCACAGGCAAACACATGCGAAGAAATTTATAAAAGAACCATCAGAAAAAGTAGCAAAAAAACTGCTCTCAATGAGCAGGAATAAACTACGCACCATAACGGGGCTTCTTACGGGACACTTTCCCACAAAGGAGCACCTGTATAGCGGAGACCTTACATACAGAAGATGCAAAAAGGACACCGAAACAGCTCTGCACATATTATGCAACTATGAGACGCTGGACCACAGGAGGCAAAAATTGTATGGAAGACCCCAAATGACTCCAGAAGACTTCTACAACCAACCAGTAAAGAACCTGTATGAGCTAATACAGGGAACGGATTGGATGAATAGGCTGTAGTCAGAACATTAGGAGAATCCACAATAAGCCCAAGAGGCTGAGATGGTGCCGGCGAAGGGACGGCTCCTTTAAAAAAAAAGTACTGAAGAAATTGGGTATTTTTTTACTAAAACAATAGTCCATTATGCACCAAGGTAGAGAAGAGATTCTTCTGAGCTGAGATTTATTACTAGTGAGAAAGTGGTTTTTGATGTTATACTTCGTATTGATAGCATATTATGTATGAAAATACCTGTTCAACTGTTTTAAGAAGTTTGGGTAATTCTGACAAGTTTTGTATGGTCACTTAATTAACAAGTTTTAGGTTGCTGCCAGGTATATAGTAGAATACCATTGTTGTCGAGGTCCGTTGCTTGTTGTCCGAAATATCACTGTCAGTGTCAACTAATTCAAGTTATGATTTTTATAATATAAATTTTAGAAATATTTTTAACGGAAAGCGGTCAATGAGAGTAGTAGGTACTGTTACTAATTTATTATTATAGTCAAATGCAGTCTTATCATGCGGGTCATACGATTCAACAACAGTTTTTGTTTTCTTTTATTGCGTTTAATCATAACTTCCAAATAAAATTCGTATGATGAATAAGACAGACTTATGCAATTTTGGCGGGGAAAAAATATGTATCTAGTTTTCAGCGATTCTAAAAAGTCTTACACCAGCTAAGTTTTTATTTAAATATGTCAGTTTTGAGACTTTGACAATTCAAAGTGGCAATATGAATAATAAGAAGCAATTTTCCGGTTTTTTGCATCCTCAAGCAAAAAAAATGGTACTTAATCTGATAGATTATTTCGAGAATGAAAGAAAAGTTGGAAATTCGTCAGCAGTGTGCAGGAAACAGTAGCGAAAGCACTGGGAATTAGTTTAAGGACTGTGCAGAAAATTGTGCATGAAAAAAAGCATAATATAATACCGAGGAATACTAAAAAATGTATTTTTGCAAAAATAAAAATACCAGGTACGTCTATGTAGCTATCTTCATGTTAGTTAAAATAATAAAACCATCATTCTTTTCTCCGGGTATATTTGTAATTTCACATTTTGGTAACCTCTGTGTTTTCTGATTTGATACATATGGTTAGTGACCTTTGGACCCACACGATAAGAGCGCTTTTGACTATATTCATTATTTATTCAGTTTTTTTTTCCTTAAAGTGTAGGCAGCCTTAGCTAAAACTCTTAACTGGAGTTAAGGTAAAACTTTTAGTAAATAGCTAAATGATCTTTTCTACTTGAAATATACGATTGTTGACTTTCAATTTTTACCCGGATGGAAAGGTCGTACTGGAATTACCAATTTTTGATTATTGTGTTTGACTAGTTACATAGAATACTCCTTGTATTCTCGTAACTCGGGAAGTATACGTATAAATTCAAGACCTTTAATTCGTCACAAAAGAATTAACAATTAATTTGACCTTGAATAACTTGACGTGGGCACATAACGTTATTAGACTTTTGACCCAACCTTTCAAATGTCAATACGAAGGTATGTACAAATTAAAACCTTATTATTTTTATAACTGGTTTAAAATAACATTTGGCAGATTAAATAAGATTAACAAAAATATTAACTTACCGCTTCCACTTAGAACGGATTCCTCCTTATTGTAACCGTATACTGTATTTTCACTGTAAAATGGCATCGGCATGTATTCTAGTGGATTGTATGTCCCGCTGTATGGCATGTAGTTAGGAACGTTCGGCAATGGCCCCACGCTATCTGTATCACCCTGTATTTTGAGGTTGGTCATTGCGGAACAAAGATCACCGAATATATAGTAGCACTGTAACAAAATAACAAGATTAGTTACAAAACAATTTTTAAACAACATTCAAATTTTAACAATCACAGTTTTGATGAGTAATGGGTATCTGATTAAGAGAAATAACCTCAGAAACTATAATATCGTCAGTCAGCTTTCCACTCACCCCTACCAGTTATTTTACTAGAGGAAAAATTATTGGAGCAAACTTAACGTAAAATGATATAATTATTACGAATATTTAAATTTGGTGGAATTATAAAAAATTATGTTTTTGTGTTATTATTGTGAGCTTGTAACACCCTCTAGAGGTGGAGTGGGAAACTTGAATAGTATATTGTGCAACAAGTGGAGAAAGTTCAATTTCTCACGAGTGCCGGAAACACAACGTTTATTTTATTGTTAATAGACTCCTGAACGTATCCTTCTGCTACGGAGACAACTAAGTCGTTATTTAAAGATGACAGTAGCGTACTAAGTTTTTGTCGATTTTATTTGATTTTCCATATAAATGTATGTGGCGTGGGGCATGACCAATATTTGGTTTTGAAATTAAGTAAGGTATGAGAAACACGTCACTTTTCATAGCAGTTGTAGAAAAAATGTTTTCCAGCAGTTTCTCGTATGCGAGTTTGTAATACAGATTTTTTTGTTTAATTTGTACAATAAATAGTTTCCGAGATTCACCGGGTACAATAATTCTGATATCATTCACGAACATAATATCCAACTATATTTTAAACTTGTTAAAAGATTTAGAGATCACCAAATAATTAAAAAATAATCCTAATAATGGCAATACAAATATGGATTAAAGTTGTGAGACTATTTTCAAATCAGTACACAGAGATCTGTTCCAGTAAGTTCCAGTGTTGCTCTGGTGAAATAATGTTTAGGATATTTATATTGTTTACTTAGTCTTTTGGTTGTCATTGTCAAAATTTCCACTTCATCAACGTCCATAACGTTTCGAAAATGTTAAACCATACCATTTTAACCATTTTGAAAAAATATCAAATTATTTGTAGTGTGATTAAATTTTGTGAACGAATATTAAATTTTTTTTAAATTCAATAAATAAGACATTTATTTGGACTTTCAATATTTAACAAGTAAGTTATATTAGTATAAAAAATATTTTTTAGTGAAATTATCCTTTAGATATCAAATAATAGTTTTATACTGTTAACAAAATTTTCAAAAACCTGACTGTACACTTAGAAGAAACAACTACTTCTCGGGCTAGATGCCGTGATAGACATTGAATTACAATCCTAAGTTAAACGGGGTCGGTATGATATACAAGATTTAACCAACCATTCTGGTTTGCAATTATCTATTGGTAATACGACAATTTACGGAAAACTGTAATAATCTATTAAATTATCCTTTTTTCAAATTTTTTAACAATATTTTTTTTTTTTTACAATTTCCAAGATACCAGGGGAGTTCGATCTGTATAAATACCTGTTCGGAAAACGTGATCTTATTGACTGTATGTCTGATGAATCCTGCTTTCAATAAATGCGAAGCATACTTTCTGGCATCTCTTCTTTCTTGAAAACCTTCGATGTGTGTCAATAACCAATCGATCATGTCAGTACCGATGAACGCATTGGGAATTGTAATTTTAAGCCACATCCTGTCCCGAATTTCCAATCCGCTGTCGGCTCTTTGCATTGCTTGAACCACTTGAGACATTGGTGAATTTACCGATAGTGGTTCTTCCATGTCTATAACAATAAATTTCAATCTATATTTTTGGTGGTGAATTATACAGGGTGTTTCATAATTAAACCACCATAGGTTAACTGCAAGTAGAGGACACTTTGGTGGTTCCAAATAGCCTTGGTTAATTGGTCTAACATAAATAATTATTAACAGAGATACAGGGTGTTTTATTCATTTAGTCCAATGCTTTTGAAGGCTATAACTTTAGAACCACCCTATATATTTCTTTCATTTTTGGTAAGGATATATTGCATTGATAACACAATAAGATAGTGTAATAAAAATAATTATAACCAGGTCTGGTTAAAGAAAAATTTGCAAAATTCGATAATCTCCAAAACAACACCCTGTATATCAGAATTTTTTAAATCCAATAGATTATTCGAAGAGAACAGAAAAAATAGAGCGGCACCAAAATATTTTTCGAAGTGCACATCCCGTTTTACTGCTTAACTTTTAATGTCAAAGTTATTTAAATGTATCATTGACATTTTCGTACGTAATAACTTTAGAACCACCCTATAGATTTCTTTCATTTTTGGTAGGTGTAAGTAACCTAAGCATCAAAATCTTATCATGTAACAAAAACAGTTATAATCCAGATTCGGGTTAAGAAAAAAAAATATTTTATAAGAATTTTATAAATCAACAGTTTATTCCAAAAGAACAGAAAAAATTGAAATGTTTTTCGAAGTGCACACTTACTTAAACATTCAAGTCAAAATCATTAACAATTATCAAGTAGGTCTAATATTCTAAAGAGAGGAGGAGTGCGACGATTAGGAAAGTGTCTTTCATATTCCCTTACTGCTTCTCTACCATTTCCTTTACAGAAGCCATACACAAATAGTATGTCTGCATATTCTACATTTCTAAATTTATGAGGCATAATTAATTATTATTCAAAATGATCTAAATTATTTCGTGCGAAATTTACTAACAACAAACGATTAACTACCAATAACAAAACGAACTCTCAAAGTTTTCCGTACTTCAACCTATTTGATAACTTTTCTGTTCCTTTAGAATATTAGACCTACTTGATAATTGTTAATGATTTTGACTTGAATATTTGAGTAAGTGTGCACTTCGAAAAACATTTCCGTGTAATTCAATTTTTTCTGTTCTTTTGGAATAAACTATTGATTTATAAAAATCTTGACAAAATATTTTTTTTCTTAACCCGAACCTAGATTGTAACTGTTTTTGTTACATGATAAAATTTTGATTCTTACGTAACTTACACTACACCTACTAAAAATGAAAGAAATCTATAGGGTGGTTCTAGAGTTATTACGTACGAAAATGTCAATGATACATTTAAATAACTTTGACATTAAAAGTTAAGCTGTAAAACGGGATGTGCACTTCGAAAAATATTTTGGTGCCGCTCTATTTATTCTGTTCTCTTCGAATAATCTATTGGATTTTAAAAATTCTGATATACAGGGTGTTGTTTTGGAGATTATCGAATTTTGCAAATTTTTCTTTAACCAGACCTGGTTATAATTATTTTTATTACACTATCTTATTGTGTTATCAATGCAATATATCCTTACCAAAAATGAAAGAAATATATAGGGTGGTTCTAGAGTTATGGCCTTCAAAAGCATTGGACTGGGCAAACTATTCGTTAACGATATTAAATTTAAAAAAATGGTGCTATAAAAAAAAACCTAATATTTGAGTGCATACATACCAGGACCTAGAAGACACTCACGTTCATTGGCGGGTATCGTACTAGCTATAGATGAACTCGATACTGTCGAACTGCTCGGAGGTCGAGCAACGGGATCACCTCGAACAGCAGCTGTATGTGCCACCCATGCTCCTAAATAACAAATTCTTTTCAAACATCAATCTTGATATATTTATACAGATTGACCCACTTTTACCACGCCTCGGCGTTCCAAATTTTCCCTTTTGTTTAAGTAAACAGAATATCGTGATATTTAGTTTGCAGTGGGTCAATCTGTATAAATATAAAACACCATAATTAAAAAATGTCATCGATTTGAAAAATTCAAAATGTAAAATCTCTTTGCGTTAAAAGGGTGAATGTCACTATTAACGGAGGTCTGGGGAAGGTAGTGACCTTTTAGAAAATGATTTGGTGTTACTTACCAGGATCTATAGGTCTAACAGGTTCTGTTCGTGGTATTGTAAAGTAGCCTTTGGGATTGGGATCCCAGCATTTGGCAACTACTAGTTTAATCGGTCTAAAAATATGAAGTAAGGTCAAATTTTTGAAAAGGATTTCAAAGTAATCGTTTTTATTTTGGAAACTTAATAGTTATGAGTACTAAAAATATCCATAGGTTCTGGTGCAGGTGTACGCAGTCACTTCAGACAGCATTTATATGTGGAGAGATTGGAGGAAACCAATCTCACACATAGAACAATAAAAATTTTCTTGGGCTGATAATTTGCTTTAAAAGCATTTAGTTCCTACAGTGTAACATAGGGATATTGGTATCAAGCTGCCAAAAAAGACTCAACAAAGTGTCTGGTCTGGATCCCTGGTCATTCTGGTATGGATGGCAATGAAAAGGCAGACTTCCTTGCAACGGAAGGTGCTGCAGGGGATTTTATCCGACCAGAACCTGCAATTGGATCTCATTAAGTTTTGCCAAACAAACACTAAATACCTGGACAAAGAATGTCTCGAAACAGGTGTTTGGCTATAGCATGCATGAACTATGTTGTCTAACAGGCCTTTCAGCAGGACACTGTCGTCTGAATCATCACTGCACTGCACTTGTCTGGATGATGATCAAACAACAGAGCAAATTTTATTAGAAAAAAATCAACTTTGAACTACTCTGGCGGAACATTTACAGTTTGTCCCATTTGCCTTTTTAGATCTCAAGCATCGATGTGATATCTGATTGACTGATATTTTTTTATTTTACGGCATTACCCTAAAATATAATTGACCATAATAAAGTCATCAAAAGGTATATGAAATTGAAGTGTGGTTTACTGTGAACCAAAGTTAAACCATTATGAATTATGTATTTGTGCAAACTCTATTTACATCTTGGTTGTATTTAAAAACAAACCTGGAATTTGGTTAAGTTTTCAATAAAGTAGTTCAAACGAACTGAATAGCGTTTGTGTTCTTTTTTCAACAAAAACCGGATTGGCCTTAACAGATTCAGTGAAACATTGAAAATTGTAAGGGGATAATCTGAAAAATTGCATTTGTAACAAATAAAACTATCAATAAAAAATCTTACCCCGGTTTTTGTACAACTTCTCTTAATACTTTAACAGCTTCGTCATTTGACATATTTTCAAAATTTACATCATTAACCTGTAATATCATATCACCCGGTTCTATTCTACCATCTAACGCTACAGCTCCCCTATAAAAAATAATAATTATTAAGAATTATAATTTTCACTTTAATAATTTCAAAGTAATTTAAAATAAATTCCTTTACTCTTATCAAAGTAGTCCATCAGCTGTTAAACATTAAAATGTAGGTTCTTAATTAAATATTGGAGTCAGCAAATACTTTCTACAGATTCGGCAAATAATTTTATTATGTTCCGTATAGGGAAGTATGCTGTTCTCTCTTGGACATATAAAATTCAATTTATACGAGGATGTATTGATATCTAGTTAGCCTAGACCAGTTCCATGCATAAACAAAATATTGCGTTACCATAGCAACGAACAATAACTCATTAGAAGTGTCAGTTTGACGTAAAAAAAGTAAACCAGAGTTACGAAATAAATTAAAAGAAAAAAGATGTCCACCGAAATTGTGAAAATCGATAAATTGGAGTATCGAGCCATCATCAAGTAACTGTATTTAAAAGGGTTAAGAGATAAGCATATTTACAAAGATATGCTTAATACCCTTGGTGATCAATGTCCTTCGTATGCGACCGTGAAAAATTGGACTGCAAGCTTCAAAAGCGGTAAATTTTCCATTGAAGATGATGACCGATCGGGAAGGCCAGTTTCTGTGTCAGTCCTCGAAAATATCGATGCAGCTCATGACATGATTTTATCAGACCGTCGAATTGGGCTAAAACGGATATCTTAAGCACTGAATATTTCATACGAACGCGTTCATCATATAGTTCACGTCAATTTGGACATGAGAAAAATTGCTGCAAAATGGATCCCGAAATGTTTGAATGTTGACCAAAAGCGTGCAAGGGTATAAGCATCGCGTTCGATCTGTGCTCGATTTGAAAACGATGTAGACTTCTTAAACCGAATTGTTACTATGGATGAGACTTGGGTACATTTCTATGATCCAGAAACAAAGCAACAATCGATGGAATGGCGACACTCTGGTTCTCCAAGACCTAAGAAGTTTCGTGTCCAAAAATCTGCTGGAAAAGTTCTTGCTTCAGTTTTTTGGGATTGCCATGGAGCAATCATGATTGATTTTTTGGATAAGGGTAGAACAATAACTGCAGATTACTATTCGACATTACTGAACACTCTACGGGAAAAAATTAAAGAGAAAAGACGCGGAAAGCTATCCAAAGGTGTTTTGTTTTTGCAGGACAACGCCCCTGCACACAAATCTCATGCAAAAAATTCGTGATTTAGGGTTTGAATTACTAGAACACCCCCCTTATTTACCAGATTTGGCTCCGTCCGACTATCATCTCTTTCCTCAACTGAAAAAAAGTTTAAAAGGTCGTAAACTTTCTTCCAACGAGGAGGTAATAAAAGCTGTGGAGGTCTGGTTTGCAGAGCAAGAAAGATTTTTTTTAAAGGTCTAGAGACGTTGCAGGTTCGCTGTAATAAATGTATCCAATTAAGAGGAGAATATGTTGAGAAATAAAATATTTTGACATTGAAATTTTGTTTGGTTCTATAGTAGGCTAAAAATTTTTCAATATATCCTCGTATTGCTCCTATATGAGATTCTACAATAAATATTTGCCGAACCCGTAAACTAATTATGCAAGTCTAATGCCCGGTTGCAAGAACGCTAATCAAATCTCTCATCATGTGATGGTTGATTAAAAAATTATGAACTATCAATGGGAACCCGATTTCACGAAAAAAATAATGGTCGATAACTGTTAATCATTGCAGGTACCTATCCGTTGCATTTTGATTGTGTAAATGATGGTAGATTTGAAGAATTAACGAGTTGTTATTTCATTGATTAGCCGTTAATCATTCATCATTTTTAATAAGCGTTCTTGCAACCGGGCATATGCATATAAGTGAAAGTGATTGGTGACAAGAAATTGGGGCTACGATTATTATAGATCTGAATTTGATAATGTCAGCTTGTGCCGAATATAGTTGAGTCCGATTATATACATGTAAAGATGAAATATAATATACAATTGGTGTCAAGTAAACCAGTTTCAATCAACTGAATTTTATTTAAATAAAGAGAAAAATTAAATAATGTTTTCCAACACTTTTCAATCAAAGTATTTTATACTCACCCTTTCATTATAGATCCCACATATATTCCTCCATCTCCACCTTTATTACTCTGTCCTACAATAGAAATACCCAAAAAGTTGACAGTATCCATATTTAGGGTAACTGTAATTATATTTAAAGACATTGTAGAATCTGTGATGCTTGAATAAGAACTTGTTCGAGACAATGCCTGTAAAAAATAAATATTGAGTCTAACTACTTTTAAAAACGACAATAATAATAATCTATTAATACATGAGAACACTTTGATTAAATATTAATAAATATTCGGTGTTTTTTGGCCCAGATTCTTTGAATAAGAGATTTTGTCGACTTATAAAGTATAATAAATGAAAAAACAAACCTGTAATCTTTGTTTTCGTCGTCTTTGGTGACGTTTTCGTCCAGCTACGTGCAATCGGCTAACACTTGAACATTCTGATAAAGCAGTATGTCTTCCTGTAGTTTCTGACTGAAAACTGGTAGTTTCTAGATCTGAACTTACTACAGATGCCGTTTCATATACCCTAAAACCAAATTTTTCGATTCTGTATTAATTAAGTAAAAATATCACTTATCATGATCAATAACACCGATGTGGGTTTACTGTTGGAAAGTCAACAGTAGATGCTATCCACACAGCCAAGTAGAAAATAGTTCAAACACATAAACATCAAATAATGGAAATAACGATACTCTCTACAGATTTTGAAAAACCTTTTGACTCTATTAAGATGGGTCAAAGATGTCAAGATGCCGGCTTCTAGCCTCCGACTCAGGGGATCAGCAGAGATGGACTGGCAAACCTTCGAGGATGCTTTTCCCAAGACCGTCTGTGTACCTACACATGGTGGCCCTGTTTTATGCAGAACACAGCAGATGGAACCAACCCAAATCCAAGGTGTGAGACACCGTGCTGAGGTATGAATGGCACTAGGGTCAAATAGTGTCACGAACGGTTCCTCTAAGGGCAGCTCTAACCCGACTGGAAAAAGCATCAGACCATGACGTGGCACATGGAAGAGAACACACAGAAATAAGGCACGTGGATGACGACATTTTTAAAATGCCAACAGACCACATGACCTCCAGATATATCTTTCGCAAGAACTTCGAGATTGTCATCAAAGATCAAAAGGTGCTTGAGGAAGAGGGCGCACCACCACTCAGCAGAGCGAATGAACTGATCTGGTATACAGACGGATCAAGGAATGAGCTCGGTACCGGAGCGGGTATATACAGCAAATATGAAGGAATCGTCTCGCTTGGTAAATATGCCTCGGTATTTCAAGCAGAGGTTTATGCAATACTTGCATGTGCAAGGGCAAATAACATGCCTACAACAACAGGTAGATCAGGATCTACAGTGACAGTCAAGCTGCCCTTAAAGCACTTCAGAGCTCTAAGGTAACATCTCGGCTGGTATGGGAATGCGACGAAGAACTTAGAAGACTGGCGACTCGGAACAGTGTCACACTGGAGTGGGTCCCAGGTCACAATGGAATCGCTGGCAATGAAAAAGCTGACGAACTTGCAAGAGCAGGATCGTCAACCCTTATGAACGGACCCGAACCATCTGTGGGCATTCCCAGATGCTCCACTAGGTCATGGTTAAAAGGGTGGGTAAAATAACAACAAAAAACACTGGAAGAATACGCCCAGGCAAACACATGGGAAGAAATTTATAAAAGAACCATTAGAAAAAGTAGTGAAAGAACTGCTCTCAATGAGCAGGAGCAAACTACGCATAATAACGGGGCTTCTTACGGGACACTTTCCCACAAAGGAGCACCTGAACAAAATAGGGCTGTATAACGGAGACCTTACATGCAGAAGATGCAAAAAGAACACCGAAACAGCACTGCACATATTATGGAACTGTGACACGCATAACTCCAGAAGACTTCTAGAACCAACCAGTAAAGAACCTGTATGAGCTAATACAGGGAATGGATTGGCTGTAGTCAGAACATAGGAGAATCCACAATAAGCCCAAGAGACAAAGAGATGGCTCCTTTTTTTATAAAAAAAGATAAGTAAACTCCTGAGGACATTGAAAAAACTAGATATACATCCAGACTTGAGAAGACTAATAAAAAGGGTCTCTAGAAACTCTCTTGCCAAACGCAAACTAAAGATACTAGTGATTTTATGTCCATCTAACACAATTTTTCAATTCAATTTTAGAAAAAGTAGTCTATGAACAAATTGTTGATTTCACAGAAAGAAACGTCAATTTGAGCTGATTTGTCATGAATTAAAATGTTACTAGGAGAATCCAACAATGCAAAAATGTATAGGATGTTCCATTTAAAAAAATTGGGAGGGGTGACCTGAGGGGGGAGGGGGTTAAAGTTATAATGTCTGCATATGAGCAAAATACGTCCCTATTGCCACTCCCACCCTAACGCTTGAGATAGCAATAAAAAACGCAGGTTTGCAGTAAACAATTTATTTCATACTTATTATATTTTCTTAGTAATCAGTAAGTATCAAGCTAAAATAAATGTCAGTAATCTGATATTTCATAGTAATAAGTGTTATTTGAAAAGTGTAGTTGATTGAAAGTGAGGCGATAGACATTTTGATGCGTAGTATTCACGATAAGATAAGAATATAAGTGGCATGCAGATTATTTTATGAAAACACAAAATTTAGGTTGAGATCATTAGAACAACTGTACAAATAATTTGGACCTCTGGAGAATAAACAAAAAATAATGACACTCACAGCATCAAATCTACTGAAGATATACAGGATGTCCAGTAAATTGGAGGAATAGTAGTCATAAAAAACTTTTAAATTTGCACTTCTATCCCCCAAGAAGATATAGGCAATAAAATATGTTTTTCTTTTGCACCCTGGATCTCACAAAGTAACAAGGTTAGAGAATAATTGTATATAGGTAATCATCTAAATTGTTATACGTCAAAATAACAGTGTAAAACTATTAAAACGCTTTTCAAATTAGAAAATTAATTTCCAAAGGATAGGCCTTCACCAGGAAGCAAAATCTACTTCTCGGGCAATATGCCTCGTCAGACAATGAATTACATTTCCAAAATATATATGGGAATATATGGTTGGTATATATGAAAATATAGAACCAACCATTCTGGTTTATAATTAGAAGGAACAATATCACTTGCAGACCGGTTTCGGCGTATTTGCGCTCATCAGTACAAGGTAGATATTATTCGTTCAGAAGCTCTAAGAGCATAATCCTGGACTGAAGACAACGCTGAAATCACATTAATACATTAAACACAGTGAAGGAAATGCCAAGAATGTGATAATAGCGACATCTCCACAACTAAATATAAACCAAAATTCTATATTGACAGTGATATTGTTTCTTCTAATAATTATAAACCAGAATGGTTGGTTCTATATTTTCATATATACCAACCCCGTTTATCTTGGAAGTGTAATTCATTGTCTGGCGGGGCATATTGCCCGAGAAGTATATGTGTCTTCCTGGTGAATGGTTTATCCTTTGTAAATTAATTTTCTAATTTGTAAAGCGTTTTAATAGTTTTACACTATTATTTTGATGTATATTCATAACATGCTTTACTATGACAATTGATACAGGAAACTGTAATCAAGTAAATAACCTACAAAACCGATCTAAATTGTTCTTTACGATCCATCATTCCTTTGATTCGAGTTATTTATGTGACACCCTGTATAAAAAAAATTGAAATGTAAAGTAATAATGAGAAAAAAATTTATTCAGATTCCTATATGTTTAAAATACTTACCTTGGAAGATGTCCATTAATACGAGATGAGTATTTATGATGTCTTCTACCATGTCTAGAACTTATAATACTTTCTGTGTCAGTACAAACCGATTCAGGTGCTGGTGGTGGAAGTCGAGTTTCTGATTGATGTGTTACACTGTCTGTACATTGAGAACCTCCATCAGAATGATTAGAGCCATCAGCTGATACCAACTGAACAGAAATTTTAAAAAAAATTAATAGTCACAATTTGTGTATGTAATTAGTTTGCATATTGATGATAGAATATATCATTCAGTTAAATATGCAATGGCAAAATTTTGTTTACAAAACTTTAAGGGAACTTACGTAACAGTCATAAAGACCAATAACCCTATAAACAACGTAATAAAAGCTACTGGACAGGATATAATAGGTGAAGATTTAAAGGATAACTCCCCAAGCAACTGTCAAACAGACAAATCTTTGGATCTGGAACTGAATGATCTAAGCAGACTTATCTTAAAGTCTATAGAAGACAAAGATATAGTGATGTCCACTTTCTTAGACATTTATGGAGCATTTAACAATGTTACTATGCAGTCAGTAATGCTATAGTAGTCAGGAGCAATTTGCTGGAATGGGGTCGAAAAGAATGCAAACATCCTTAAATATAGTTTATAATTGGTATATCGTATATACATGACAGATGCAGTTAATGATCAGAAAACACAAATAATCAACGTTACTACAAAAAGTGCTAGAGGAACGGTGATTCCCTTTGCCAAAGAAACAAAATACCTAGAAGTACATTTTGATCAAAGGGTTTCTTGAAACACTCATTTTCAGAAGACATGCAAATGCAGAAGAATGTGTTGAAAAAACTGGGGTCATAACACAAAAACGACCCAAAGGTTGTTAAACCAATGATATCATATGGATCAGTAGTGTGGTGAACAAAGACAATGGTCGCGTTCATCCCAACAAAGTTGATCAGGTAGCGATTTTCAGAGTAATCCATCATTTCTTAATTCTGCTGAACATTCTAATTATGATACAACAACATAATCAAATTTTATTTGACATATGACTGCAATAATTATTCATTCATCTCATCATTTCAATTCAGTTTAATAGTTCCCAGTGGTGTTCATTCATTTTCAAGATACAAAGGTCTAAAATATATTCAAAGAAAAATATGTTATATCATTTTATATGTCTATTCACATGATATTTGTCATAAATGGCAGTTAATGCATCATTGATCGGTAGCGTAGCGTATTTCTATTCTGATGGGAGAAATGGTGACTGCTACCACAGCGCTCACATCAATCAGAATTAAATTGATTATCGCTCCGGTAGCGCTACGTTGAGATGAACGCGACTAATGCAAATAGGAGTTATAATGCTGTAAAGAAGCAAACAAAGGCTTCCTTGATTCGACAATGAACAAGGCCACAACAAGTTGGTGGATAGAATGCTGGGTAATCTCAGCAAGTCAGGGAAAGGCAAAACAGTTCATTACAGGACATTCGTCAGCATTTTTGTCAGACTTAATAAGCAAATATTGGAAAACTAGAAAACCTGTAGCAGGTATGTTAACAGGACGCTGTAAGATAAACAAACACAAAGTTAATGGAGTTGACAGACAAAGTGATGTGCAAATTCTGTCATCTAGATGAGAAAACTTTGACTGCCTGATAAATGTGCAGTTTCTTGTACTAGGCAATGAGAAGCCACTGGCAAGAAACTACATGGAAACTTCAGTCTTGAGGCTAATTGGATACATAAAAAGAGTTGGGCTGTAGAATTTAATCAACCAACGATGGGTTGTGTGGATAAGAAAAATTGTACATATCTACATATAATCATAAACAAAATTATTAAATTTTACAAAACTTACCCAACTAACTACACGCCCATTAAAACATGGTAGATTTGCTGAATCCTCTACAATTTCTTCTTTTACAACCCTTAAAAGTAAATAATGCTTTGAATAATACTGAATACATTAATTATCTCAAAGAAATCAATACCACTATATTATATGTATTATACAAGGATATATTGAAAAATTCTTAGCCTACTATAGAACCAAACAAAATTTGAATGTCAAAATATTTTATTACCCAATATCTTCTCCTCTTAATTGGATATATTTATTATAGCGAACCTGCAACGTCTCTAGACCTTTCAAAAAAATGTTTCTTCTTGCTCTGCAAACCAGACCTCCACAGCTTTTATTATCTCCATGTTGGAAAAAAATTTACGACCTTTTAAACTTTTTTTCAATTGATGAAAGAGATGATAGTCGGACGGAGCCAAATCTGATGAATAAGGGGGGTGTTCTAGTAATTCAAACCCTAAATCACGAATTTTTTGCATGGCAACATGAGATTTGTGTGCAGGGGCGTTGTCCTGCAAAAACAAAACACCTTTGGATAGCTTTCCGCGTCTTTTCTCTTCAATTTTTTCCCGTAGAGTGGTCAGTAATGTCGAATAGTAATCTCGTTATTGTTCTACCCTTGTCCAAAAAATCAATCATGGTTACTCCATGGCAATCCCAAAAAACTGAAGCGAGAACTTTTCCAGCAGATTTTTGGATACGAAACTTCTTAGGTCCTGGAGAACCAGAGTGTCGCCATTCGATCGATTGTTGCTTTGTTTCTGGATCGTAGAAATGTACCCAAGTCTCATCCATAGTAACAATTCGGTTTAAGAAGTCTACATCGTTTTCATATCGAGCACAGATCGAACGCGATGCTTCTACCCTTGCACGCTTTTGGTCAACATTCAAACATTTGGGGATCCATTTTGCAGCAATTTTTCTCATGTCCAAATTGACTTGAACTATATGATGAACGCGTTCGTATGAAATATTCATGAACTGCATCGATATTTTCGGGGACTGACACAGAAACTGACCTTCAGGATCGGTCATCATCTTCGATGGAAAATTTACCTCTTTTGAAGCTTGCAGTCCAATTTTTCACGGTCGCATACGAAGGACATTGATCACCAAGGGTATTAAGCATATCTTCGTAAATCTGCTTACCTCTTAACCCTTTTAAATACAGGTACTTGATGGTGGCTCGATACTCCAATTCTTAGATTTTCACAATTTCGGTGGACATCTTTTTTCTTTTAATTTATTGAGTCAAACTTCACACTGACACTTCTAAAGAGTTATTGTTCGTTGCTATGGTAACGCAATAATGTGTTTATGCATGGAACTGGTCTGGGCTAACTAGATATCAATACATCCTCGTATATAACAAAAGTTAACATGGAAAGTATACATATATTATAATACATTTTTATATTCTTTATCCAGTTACATCAAATAAGCATAGGTTCAAATGCATTCATTCATAAGGGATTGTTACTATTTCTGCAGCCTAAACTAAACAAAACATAAAAAATTATCTACTGACTAAGTAATATAAATATGGGAAACTTAGGAATTGCTTAAAAATCAAAACATAATACTTTTAATATTAGTGAATAAAACTAACTATTTACTCAAGCTTAAATATTTTGCATAACTCATAATTTGTACCCTGACAAAAAAAGTGACAAACTAAAAAAATATCAATTTTGGGTACATGACAGTGAAAAATGTATATGATGTACCATCACCTTCAAAAAAATTATAACATCTGCCACTCAAAATTTATCAACAGGAAGCTGTTAACACCACATTTTCAACAAAAACTGATTTAGGTACAAATTAATATGTAGTAAATCAAATAATTTACTGACAAAAACGTGCATAGGAGATTTCAAAAATAAATTTTATACTTGTCTGTTCTTTGCTATGTCTCAAAAATAGCATTTTTGAGTAGTGTCATTTTTCTTGCTGGGGTGCAAAATTTATTTGCAAGACCATCAAATAAAATGTGACACCGGCCAATTTAACTGCCCATGTGCTTTTGTTTACAATTAAATCAGAACAGAGTATAGATGAAATAAGTAAGGAAAATAATGAAAAAACAGAGCCTGGAAAGTATCTTTGATATTTAAACTTGCTAAGATTCTTGAAAAGCTGCTGCACATTAGGATAATGAACTATTTAAATAAATCTGGCTTTATATCTAAAAACCAGTATGGTTTCAGGAAAAATATGGGCTCAACAGATGCCATTGCTGTTCTGAGCAAATTTATTTCTGCTTAGATAGGAGTAGCCCTTCTGCAGCAATTTTTTTTGATCTCTCAAAAGCATTTGATACAGTGAATCATAAAAGACCTATTGAGAAACTGTAGGCCAGGGATATTAGAGGAATAGTCTCAGCATTATTAAAAAACTATTTAACTGAAAGATCTCAAATTGTTAAATTAAACAACATTAGGAGTGACATAAAACCAGTTGTTATGGGAATTCCGCAAGGCGCTATTTGGGGGCCTTAATAATTTTTTATTGGTTTATATAAATGATATTTTTGACTTACACATTGATGACTCTATTATAATTTCATATGCTGCCAACACATTTGGATTTTGCACCAATAAACCTTGGGATACAGTCAAAGATAAGGCTCAAAAATTGTTACATGAACTCAAAATGAGGTTTGATGGAAATTTACTAACTTTAAATGTTAAAAAATCGTCCAGTATAATGTTTGGTAATTTCATTGACAGTGTATGAAATTCTTTGAATTATCTATAAATAAGGAAAACCTATTCACAGCTTCTAGTGTAAAATATTTAGGTGTTATGATAGGCCAACATCTTCAATGGGATGTTGAAATCACAAGCAAAGTAAATAAGCTTAGATACGCTGTATATGTACTTGCCAGATTGAAAAGAATACTACTGCCAAATAATCTAATGATTAATTATGTATGGAGTCCATTATAGCCTAGCAACTCATGGGATTATCACATGTGACTCTGTGAGTAAAGTACATGTAAATATGTTATTTCTATTCACGAAAAAATTATGAAAATTATCACAGATAAGTGTTACTAGCTCTCCGAAGACGATATATTTTTCACTAGATTTTATATCATTTTGAATCTCTATAATAATAATAATAATAAAGAATTTATGTTACAATGGGATCAACATTTTTGGCAATCAATGCTAAATGTTTATGAAGCAAACCACTAGAGGGAAATAAATTCATAATAATTGCTCCAAGTAGGGAATTAGAAGGATAAAAAAATCAGCAACAATATAAAAAGAAAACCCTAAGAGAAAATACACAATAAAGAGTCCAAAGGAAATACAGAATGACCAAGATAAGGAAAATCTAGAGAAAAGGGGATAAATGAACATGACTTTAGATCAAACAAAATTGATCTATTGAATAAGGTAAAGTTTGTCGAAAATCAACTGCAGTAGTAACGTTTGTCTCCCTTGGTGACTTCTGCAATCAATTTCAAATAAATTTTACTGAATCATTGTACAAAGGACAGATAAATCATGTAATTTTTTTTGACCAAGTTATCACACAATTATTTAAAATCAGCACATTATTTTCTGTAAAGCAATGTACTGTGCAGAATCTAAATGTAAACACAGTAAAGGCTACCAAATCTTAAAATATTAATTGGGCATGAGTGTACAAATTATGGGTCCGTTCCGAATTACGCATGTAACGCATAAGCTGCATTACTGTTGCACGGCGCTTCGAAATCGTTCCGTTTTAATAATGTGCATGAAGCGCTATAGTTATTCGGAACGGTTGTATACGCATTCTGCCATCGTTGTCACTTAATACTACCTTCATTTGCTCTTTCCATTTCATTTTTACTTAAAAATAAGGTTATTATTTCATTACTTTCATCTATTAAAACTGGAAACTCATACAATGTTGTTTCTGTCAAGCCCTCCATAGTCAAGTTGGTATCCATTAGGGTTGTGATCAGAGATAATGTTGTGATTAGGGGTTGTCTCTGTGGTCTCTGTCATTACCTGTGTTCAGTTGTGTTTCGAATTACGCATAAGACGCATAGATTGCATAAACGCATCAACTGCCTCATGTCAAGAGTAGAAGCAGTCAGTGCGCTGGAAGGAGCGTAAAAATTCAGTACGGTTAGTACAACATTGCAGAAGTCTCAGCGCTATCAATGCGCGCATTGATTAAATCGGAACAATTTTCTATGCAGTCAACGCGCTTTATGCGTAAATCGGAATGCACCCTATGTTTACTGTAAAAGCTGTATTCTTGTTAAACTATCAAAATAAGCTGAAAACTTATCCATTACTAATTGAAATGTTTAAACTAAATTGTTTACATATACATGTAAGGGTGTCAATATAAATATGGTGAACATAAAAAGCATCCTACGCCCATTTATTCACACTTCAAGTATCTACATAGCGACTTACGATAAGAAATATTTAACATTTTAATAAATATGAAAATTGATTACCCAAAATCATCATCCATTGATTTAAAGAAAAATTTATAGTTAGGCCTGTTAAGAACATTTTTAAAATCCACTAATGTAACTTTATCAGGTGAAATAGGTATTTTCACTAAATATGGAGTTTCTTCATCGTCTATATGGTATATTACTTTCGTTTCTTCCATTTTCTGGCACTGTATAACAATATATAATTTATTTTTCGGACAATAATAATACACCTTTAGTCAACATGGCGGATAGAACTGCCATAGAACACTTTATTATGGAAACACAACAATCACAGACCACTGAGATTAGTGATTTGTGACAACAATCAACAATGTTACCACCATAGAGAGATTTTAAAACACATGAGCTGGAGCTGGAAAACCATTTGTGCGCAGCCTGTAGCGCATGGCGCTTCAAGGCAACTAACTGAACCACATTGATGCTTTGTGAACTGAGCCAAAGAATACACCAGTTTGGTGTATTCTTGAACTAACAAACCCCACCTCCCACTACGAAACTTGCCATTTTTAACAGGTCAGTATCACGTCAGTATATAAGTATTGTTCTATGTAACAGGTCGTTGCCATCTTTAAATAATTATATTGAAGTGAAAACTTCTTCAGGCGCGTTGAGCACTTTTTGGGCGGAGAAAAAACAGTCATCATCAGGCGTCATCTCTCATTGTCAGGATTTCTATATTATGTAACACACAAAAAGAACGCGCACATTATCGATGTGAGCTGAGATCAGTCAAAAAGAACGCACGAATTCTTACATATTTGAAAAAATGGCGTGGTGATTTCGCAGAGAAAAAAGCCGCTTATCTTTTACTATTTTTGTGCACGCGTATTTTTTTTGAAAAATTTCTGCTTACATTAAACTTTTGGTACATAATTTTGTACTTTGTCAGTTGAATTTTTAGAAAATATATTTTGGCTAAGTCTGAAATAAGGGTCTTTTTGTTCTATTTTCCTCTAATGATTGAATCTTATTTGTGTCTTGAAATATTGTGAATTTAACTGTTATAACGAATTAATAACCTAGTATAATTTCATTTGGACACTGTATTATAACTATAAGCGACAAGGAGATATGCAACTGAATAGGCATTAGTGCATGTTTAGTTGCATACCTATTGGAGAAGTAATTTTCTTAACAATTTTTGTAATGAGTGACCTCTCTATCTTATCGCAGTATTCTATGATTTCCGTTTCCGGAACAAAATGTAAAAAACTGTTTATATCTTACTAATTTCGTGCAAGAGTATTATATTTTAAATAAGGGGCTCTCTCAATAATAAAAGACGAAAAATCAAAGAAAGTGCTTTAATACAACTAGTTGTCAAATTTTCGTTGTGTCAGATAGGGACCAAAAAATTGTTTCTATATTAGTTCATCTTGACAACGGTAGCTGGAACGCTACCGAAACGTCGAAATAAAAAATAAAAAAACATTATTGTGGTTTGATTCCCAAAAAAATAAGAAAAAACAATTATCAAAGTGCAAAATAATTTAATTGCAAATAGTGTGCAATATTAGGCGTATCCTTAAAATTTAAAAATTCAAAAAGCCCGCGCGTCTTATGTGATAGTTCATACCTGTAGCCAAGGCAGGCGCTAGTGGTAACTTTATACCACAGAACGCTAGACTCTCTTATTCTTTTTCGTGAATTTAAACATTTCTTTACGAATTTAAAAAATAATGAATACATCACAAGGAAGATACAGAAGCTCTCTTATTATTTATTTCTCTATGGCTACCACTTTCCAATATATCTTTAGTTTTTGAAGTGATACCATAGCAAAAAAGACATTACACAATTTTATACTCTTTTAACAGTGTTGCCATACAAGTGATAATCATCGTGTTTTTACGTTTATTTTGCACTGCATGTGATAATGAATCCAACAAATCTGTGACTAGTTTAACATTCCCGTATCCTAATGCAGAAATTAAAAGTGAGTATATTATTGTATTGATGATTATTCGGTATTTTTTAAATTCTGCATGAAAGTATTCAGAAGTATTTGCTAATTCCGATTTAAACTATCATACTATTTTTTATTTTACCGGTCTGGCATCACTGCCGTATAGTCAGAAAGTGGTCGGTCAAATGTCAAAAAGTAGGTCAATATTTTACATTCTACCAATTCATAATTCTATTCTACCTTTCAATAGTTTCAATACGTGTGTTCATATGTTGAGATATTTGTAGTTTTTTTTTGTGCGACTGATTATACGTTTGAAGATGTGAAGTACTTCTGCAAAAGTGATATACTTTTCGTTGCCTTAAAAGAAGGTAGGTAGTGTCAAAAAAAAATATATCAAAATTTGTTTTGGAAAACCAACCCCAGAGGATGGTTTAAATTTGAAACAGTGAAATATGGCTGAAAAACTGGGACTAGGTAGTGAGTGTCGAGAATTGAAGATTGGTCAGAGTTTCAGTAATCCAAAATCTAAAGCTTTCCACACTATGAAATGTAAGTTAAAATTTTAGCCACTTTTAATTTTAGTTCTCTCACAACCATGTTTTTTTTAGATGATTTCAAGCCAGCATCCGTTGATACGAATAAAAAAGCTACTGTAGAAGTTCCTGGAGTTAATCAAGTTACTGTTACAGTACCTCATTTAGGTATGGATCAACTAATAAATTATTTGGTTAGAGGATGACATGTTATGTTTTCATTCCTTTATTTTGTCCATATAAAGCTGCTTATCTATTATTAATATTACTTAGTTGGTGTAGAGCTTACAAATAATTCCATATTAACAGTATTTTTTTATTTGGAGATTACAAACTTATTTTTGAACAAATAAAAAGAACTGTGAAGTTAACTCTCAGTAAAGGAATTAAAAGCTAAGAAATGTATGAAATCACATTCATTACACTCCCATTTCCATAGATTATAATGTTTCTTCTCCCATCTTAAAACTGACTAAGAATAGTGTTAAGTTTGGATTGACTTGAAATAAATTCATCTTTAACCTATTTCTTGTGAATACTTCTACATCTTTTATTAATTTACCTTTATGTGTTATATTTAATTTGCTACTTCCTGTTTAGTTGTTTTTGATTCTCATATTACCCTTTTTGTCAAACTTTAGAGTTCACCACTTTATTGGTTCCTCTGTCCCATTTAGCATGTTACCTTTCTGAAAATTTGATTCCATTAAATAACATTTTAAATTATTAATTAAAATTTATAACAAAATATGTATCTTTAGGAATAATAAATGTTATTTACAGATGGAGCTGGTATTCCACAAACTGTTTTTAAAGGCTCTCAAAAACCATATACTAAAGAATGTGTACTCATAATAGACCGAGTTACTGGTGAAATTACATTAGAGAAATTGCGATGTAATATTCAAGTTAAAAAAACTAGAAGTGAATATAACAAACCACATAATATATCTAAAGGTAAAGTTTAATCATTATTATTAGCGAATTCATATATTTTGTTAATGAATGACACTATAAATATATATTTTCAGGTGACAAATTATCTCAACAAAATAATGATAGATCCAGTAGTAGTTTGCTCTCAAACTCCAATTCAAAACAGAGTTCAATGAGATCTCAAACGCCTCCAGGAAACACAGCCGGAGGAAGTGCAACAATGACAGGTGTTGGCCATCGTGTTTCAAATAAAACTAAAGTTGCAAGTGGTAGCCGTAGAGGGGCTGATAGACAAATAACACATTTGGTTCCAAAACATTCTCCACTTCATGCGAGTCCTAGTTACCCCTCTCCTGGACATCCAGTCAAAAGTCCAAAGAGAGATTTATATACTAACATTAATGAGTAAGTAGGTATACATTATCATCATAATTCTGATTAAAGAATTGTTAATGTGATGAACCAAAATAATCTATATATTAGGATTTCACTAATAATCCAAAATACTAAGTTATTATTGATTTAAAAAAAAATTAGATGTAACTGATATTGAATGAAAAAAAATTCCTTATTGTGTCTGGATTTTGTTTAGTGGTAGAATGAACCTTACTCTGTCAAATCTGACAAGGAATGCAGAGTACAACACCGGATTGATTTTATTCACTTACTAAATCAATGTCAACCATTTTTTGGACAATATTTTATTATAATTGAAAGTTTTGCTAAAATAAGTATGGGTCATATATTTTGCTAAACAGATATCAACAGTGAGCTATGGAACGTAAATACAGAGTATTCAATTGAAAAAATTTAGTAATTTAATTATCACCTCTGGATTTTCTGAATTAAATAATTTGATTTTAACCTCCAAATGTAAAAATGAAAGTAGTATGTATGGGATACTCAATAAGTCGCTATGACGGGCGGATTAGCGTGAAAACAGTATCCCCGATTTTCCTCTTGCTGTTTTTTTTTATTATTTGTTATTATTCTATTATATGTGGTTTGATGGAGGTATGAATGACTGAATGCATGAATTGACTTAGGACCTTTACTTAGCACCCAAGGCCGAAAAACAAAATGAAATTGACCTATTTTTGTATATCTATCAGAAAAGCTTAAATAGGACTCATTTTGAATTACTGAAACGGTGATTGGGCATTAATTGTTGTAGGTCGCATAATATTAGTACTCTTGCCAGCCTTCCAATGATAGGAATAGATGATTTTTCGGAACCTCGTCCACCTTCCAGGAATGCCCAGAACCCATCTACTGTTCATAATTCTAGGACAACACAAAATTTGAACAGCCAACGACCTTCACCAGAAAAACGACCAGCGCCTAATCCATTCCCTCCGTTAAAGGTTAGTAAATTAATTTTACACCAACATTTTCAATGATGAGAACATTAAATTCGAGAAATATGATTATCTTCAGAATATAGCATTGGCTTTTAACTGCTAGAAACACAAAGACGTACCTTTGTACATTACACGATTGTAAAGGTGGCTCACAGCTTTATAGAACTTCGGTTTTGAGGTTATAACTTATTGTAATAATAATAATAATGTTTCTTTTACAGGTTGAAAACGGCGTAGGAGAAATAACCGATTCATCTTCATCAAGTAGCGGAAGCGATTCGGATTCCGACGAAGCAGCTACAGTAGTTAATACAAATTTAAATAGTTTTACAGGTAGTAAAATAAATGGATATAGTAATGGTAGTAGCAGCACTCCGATGAAGATTGATACAAGGTTGCTCAATGATGATTTGTGCCTGTCCGAAAGTGGGTCTGACTCAGACTGATGTGTTAAATAGAGGTAAGTTATAATTCAATATTTTAGTTGATTATTTTAAAATTTCATTACGATGAACTGAAATGATTTAAGCAGCTCAATTTTAAAAAGCATTTAATTATTCATTCGTTTCCCCGCTGCAACTTTAACACTTTTAGCAATCCTACGATACATCTTTAATTAATCTAGTATCTTACCTTCGCTACATATGTACCCTCCATTTCAGTTGTCTTTCTTCTATGTAATCCATAAAATCTATGGATTTTATTTTTAGTTTTTCTCTTATGTCTACATTATTCTTGTAATTTCACGCATTTATATTCTATAACTTGTATTCTACTTTTAATGTTCTGTTCTATTCCATCTTTTTGCTTCTGTAGCACTCTAAAAACTGTTTGGAACATTGAAATTTTGGTACTTTTTTAGATTTATTTCTTGTTAATGAATCCAGGTTTCAGCATTATGTGGTAAGTTGTTATGGCGTTTCTGTTCTCTCCTGGTTAACAGTGCTGTCAATTGTTGTTCCTCAGTATTTTAAGTAGGTAATTTAATTTTCTTATTATTTAGAAATATTATATTGGTGCTGATACAGCCAAGTGATTCCAGCCCCAAAACTGTGTTTCAGTCTATCTACATCCTATGGTAGGGAGACAATATTTTACTTGTCTAGTTAATTACCTGTCATTACCATACCATTAGGGCTAAGAACCCGGTAATTGAATGTCAGC
Source organism: Lochmaea capreae (assembly GCA_949126875.1). NCBI lineage: Eukaryota > Metazoa > Arthropoda > Insecta > Coleoptera > Chrysomelidae > Lochmaea > Lochmaea capreae. Next base: position 14,960,451 of record OX421403.1, read on the forward strand.
TTGATGATAATCCTTTGCCTTCTATATCTTTTATCAATATTGAACTGAGACACTTTTCTATAGCATTTAGGAGTTTTTTCCAAACTTTCAGTACTTACACTCCTATCTCAGGTCCTTCTAAATTTGGACCCAAGTTTGACTTAATTCCAATTTCATCTATTGACAATCTTTCAACAAATATTTATCTGCGATATCCAGGGATTAATATCTTTGTTCAGACACTTTTAAAGGTTCACCTTGGTTTTATAGTTGGAAAATTATCAAAAAATCTAAATTATTTTGAATCAATCCCCAATCTACATATTTTTCAAACAAAATATTCCAATTAAATTATAGAATAGTCAATTTACTACAATAGTGTTTTTGTTTTAGGCTTTTATAATGTTCGTCATGTGTATTTTTGTGAAAAAGACGATATGGCAAAGTTTATATGGAAATGATATTTAGAATTTGTAATAAATGAAATAATATATGTACTATATTTCCAGAAATATATACTGCAAAAATTTAAAAAAATGTGCGTCATTGTATCATAATCTCAGTCAAATAAAAAATCTTAGATTACATGGAACAACCACAAACAAAACTATACCTGTACCACTAATTTTTTACTGCAGTTGTATTATTTACATTTTTACCAGTGGAAAGTATCACATCAGCACCTTTAACAACTGAATTGTCCATTTTGCGGCGCCATCTAGCTGCGAGTGTAAAGAAGTATTTGAAAAGTAAAAAAATAGGCATCATGAAAAAGTATCTAGAACAGCAGTGTGCATTGGGAGTATTAAGGCGATGTCTATCTATGTCACTTCACTAAAACTACACCATCTAACGGTTTAAATTAAAAACTCAATCATGTTCATTTTCATTCTTTTTGTACCGATTCAACTCAAAAGTAAGGCAGTGAGATTTTTATTATTCTGTACAGCAAATCAAAATTCTAGTCCTTATTATAATTTCAACCTTAAAAATTCGTTTTCAATGCTCTCCTTATATTTTATAACTTATATAGAGAATTGTCGGATTCGATATTATGTGTTTTTTTCATGTGTTGTTTAACGTATGATTTGTCGTTGAATTTTTTATTACAAATTGCACAAAAGAATGGTTTCTCTCCACTGTGTGTATACAAATGCCTTGTAAGTTTGTTCTTTGCATAATATGCCTTCGGACAGATGTGACAAATGTATTTCCGTTCTTTGGTTGGTAGTTTTATTTCTCCAACACCTATCCCTAAAAAGGAAATATTTAATTAACGTACAGTTTTAAATCTACTTTTGTTTTGTTTATTTAGAGGTTTATTAGCAAAGAAAAACCATGGATTTGACCATAAAATAAGAGTAATGAGAAACATGTCAAATTTTGAACACACTAGACGATTTTTTCTTGCACGTACTAGACATACTATGGTATAGGGTACCTCGACATGTCATGATACCATACTCTACCAGACAATTTTAGCTATTGTCAAACCATGCCTCCTAAAAAACTTGTTGATGTTAAAGTTACAAAACTATCCACAGTCAAGGCCAACCGATTCTTAAAAATGTTGTTACTTTTTTGGAGTCCGAAGCAGAACATGAAATTCAAATTCCTTTAAAAAATCTTCAGGAAATCAAATAAAAAAGTATAATAATCTAATATATTACTCCTGGCATTCAAATCCTGAGCTACTAAAAGAGGAGCATCTACATCCTTTAGATTTCCTCAAAAAAATAGACCAAGGAAAAAAATGTACTGGAAGCATTAAAGTTTGGAGAATTGCAAAGGATTCAGGATATCATTTATAATTTCTACATCCTGGAGAAAAAAGAGTTCTTATCTTAACATGTAAGTCTTATTGGAGTATAATAAAGATACTAAAATTAATTACAAGAAACTTTTGTCAGCTTGCTTTTACTATGAGTTTTTGGGATAGAATTACTTTTAATAGTTTAATAGATAATTTTATATTAAAATATATTAATTTTTTCTAGGCATTCTGCAGAAAGTGCACACTTTTATCTGAGCTTCTAAGTGGTGGTGTGGCTTAATATTTTTAAGCTGTCTTACTTGTTAAGCCAAGATGGTGCAATCGGGAACGAGTGTTCTGCAGAAAGGATATATAAACTGGCTACTGTATTGGTGGATTTTTTTAATATTGACTAGGGTCAAATTCTGATAATTTTTATTTTTGCGCCAGTAACACTGCACTGCACTGCATTTTATTTGATGTCATCTGTCATTTAGAATCTGCTTTTATATTTTTATACGTTATTATTTGCTTTATAAATTACAGAACAATCTGTCTATCAATTCATTTTTGTAAAAAGTAACAATTCTAAATACACTTTCACAACTATGGGGCCTTATAGTTTGGTGGCCAAAAACAGATCAGAGGAAAGCCGAATTGGAGCTATCAAATCTTCAGAGGGTTGCCTGTCTGTGTATAACGGGTTCGATGAGAAGCAGCTCGGCTGCGGCAATGGAAGCAATTCTCAATCTTCCGGCTCTTGCGCTGCACGTTAAGGCGGAAGCGAGGATGGCTGCATACAGACTGGAATGCAATGGGAACTGGCATGAAGGAACCAACAACCAAAGTCATTCCAGAATCACAGATGATATCACAAACTCGCTTCTTACAACGAGAAGTGACAACATGTTGGCCACAATTAACTACACCCAACCATACCATATCCAGCTAAACTGGGATGGGTTGGAAGCATGCAGTCAGGAAGGAACGTTGGTGTGGTACATAAACGGATCTAAGACTGACATTGGAACTGGTGCTAGACCCAGGTGCAACATCCACGCATCGTTGGGGAATCTTGCTTCTGTGTTCCAGGCAGAAATCTACGCTATCGACATGTGTTTGCAACTGAACATTCAAAGGGGGTATAGAGGCCAAAAGATCCTTATTCTCTCCGATAGTCAGGCAGCATTAAAATCTAGACTGGTCTGGGAATGTCTACAGAAACTTAAAACCCTGGCTAACCACAATAGAGTTACTCTTAATTGGGTCCCGAGGCACAAGGGCTATGTAGGAAACGAAAAGACAGACATCCTAGCAAACCTAGTGTCTGAGTCTGCATTCACTGGTCCTGAACCAGTATTTGGGATATCCAAAACTGCTGCACGTGGTTGTATATCTCGGTGGACACAAACTAAACATCAGTCGTACTGGATACACGTGCCTAAACAGGAACATAGCAAACTCCTGGTCAAAAAACCCTCGGAGACGCTGACTAATGAAATACTAATCCTTAGCAGGGGACAGATAAGGATAGTGTCGGGTTTACTCACCTGTCTCTGTCCCTAAGGAAGCACATGCATACAATCGGCATATATAGGGAGGAACCTATCTGTCGGTTGTGCATGGAAGAGGAGGAAACAGCCTATCACATTATCTTCGATTGTGAAGCATTATCTCACTGGGGACATAGACTCCTAGGACTGGAACATCCAAGGGAGGATTTCTCCAAGAAGGATTTAGTGAAAAAACTGTTGAGCTTGATAAGGGCTACTGGTCTCTTCACATAAACGTCATCACCAAGAGCACAAAAAGCCTAAAGGCTGAGGTGCCGAGAACTCTAAGCCTTTGACTGGTGTGCTGAACCAATCAATCAAATACACTTTGGTCATACTATTGATTTGAATTAAATAAAAAGTTAACAAACTGCTGTACTCCAAAAGATCCTGTAAACAGAATTCGACTTTGTTGACATATCTTTTGACAGTAGACACGTATGGTTTCGATAATTGGATTTCGATTCAAAATATCGATTGTTACTACAAAAATACAATTAGAACGACATGGACACGCCCACCCAGTGCTCTTGTTTGCTCCTGTTGACTGTATTGTTGCAAATAATACAGGGTCCCCACTATAAAGTAACACATTTTGACGGCTTATTAAAGAGAATGGAAAAATATATCGACGTGCAGTTTTCGCTAAACTTTTTATATTTCCTTCAAATTTTTATTGACATAGTTGCCAAATGTATATTTTTTCCCGAAAGCGCCGAAAAAAAAATGACCATTTTTGAAACGAAATTATCGGTTTATTTTAAATACAACACCCTATATTTTTTAATACCATCTGAAAGTCCCTTTCTTCCCCTTTCCAAAAATGTATACATTATCGGCATATACTCAAGTTTTTAGGGAAAGATTTAATTTTTCATGAAACCATGTCAATAACTTCCAAACGTAAATTATCACATTTTAACAGCTTGCATAAATATAATAATATAGATTTAAATGAAATTAATATTACAATTAATGATGAGAGAATTGATATTGTAACATCAACTAAATATCTTGGTTTTCAACTTGATAATTTCTTATTATTTGGTGATCATTTTAATTATGTTTTAAAAAAGATATCAAAAAAACTTTACTTTTTTGCAAGAATTTCAAGAAGCCTATCAGCTGAAACTAAAATTACAGTTTATCGTTCAATTATTCAACCACATTTTGACTATTGTTCATCAGTTATATTCCTTTTTAACCTAAACCAAAATGCGCAGTTACAAAAACTGCAAAATCGTGGTATGAGGATCATCTTAAAATGTGGCAAACATACTTCTGTATCTATTAAGCTCAATTCATTGCAATGGATTTCAGTTTACCAGAGATTGTACTATTTGACAATGGTATTTGTATATAAAATATTAAATAATTTTGGACCACCTTATTTTCAAGAATACATTACTTTTAACAAAAATATTCATACTTACTCTACCAGAAATAATAATAACTTACATATAGTTAGAACAAATAAACGTACGTCCATGAATTCATTATTTTTTAAATGCTTCGATCATTATAATAAATTACCGATTTGTATAAGATCTAGTTCGTCAATAAGAGTTTTTAGAAAAAAAATAATGAAACATATTCATAATTAATAATTTTGATGTTTTTGTAGTTGTAGTAATTTTTTGTATATTAGGGTTACCTATTTAAATAAACATTTCAAGTACATCTTTACTTTCGTCAGTTCTCGAAAAAGTCATGTAGTTAATATTATAGTTGGTAGTTTTTAAGATATAATATATTGATTGTTAATAAATGTTGAAAGAAAAATGTTTATGAATATTTTGGGTTCTTTCGACCAGGGAAATACAACGTGCTAAGTATCCAATTAAACTACAAGTCGGGAAGATATTAAGGTTTTCATTCCCGCACACATAGTATATTATGTGGTTTACCATGAAAAAATCGTCTATTGTGAACAACTCTGACAGACAAGTACATAGTTAAAAATTGAGATCTAATTTTCTAAAAGAACTAACCATGTATTTTGGCCATATGAATCTGCATAACCCTTTTATCTTTGTATTCCTTATCGCATTGGCTACATCTAAATTCTCTAATGTTGGAATGAGTTCTCATATGTCGTTGTAACACACATTTGTCGGTAAATTTCCTATTACATAAATGACATTCGAAATTCTTCTCTCCTGTATGGCGACGCATATGACAATCATAATTTGATTTTATTGGAAAACGTTTGTCACAATATTCACACAAGTGTTTCCAAAGTAAAGGATCTGTGTGAACAACAAGTTTATGAGACCTTAAATAAAAGCGATTCTTATTTAGCTTTCACCATAAATTTTAACTTTGAATAATGATAATGTTTACCTTAAATCCTTATGAGTATTAAAACCTTTCTTACAAGCAGTACATTCATATTCCCTTTTATTTAGGTGCTGTTTTTCGTGTATTTTTAAATCTGTTTTAGTAATAAATCCCTTTCCACAATAACTACAGACATTTGATCGAATTGCGTCGTGGTATTTGACATGTTGAAGCAAATTTGAAGAATTTCCTACGGTTAAATGGATTATTAGAAATATCATCCACGTGAAATTTTTTTTAAATAGACAGGATGGATGCTGATAAGACAAAAGACCACACTTTTCTTAAGCAAAATGCATCCTGGTTAGTTTTTCTGAATTTTTGGTATGTTGTAGAGTATGATCTCCTGATCAATAGTAACCATGGGCACATTTCACTGCTATGACTAGTTTTTGTGGTACAGGAAGTAAAATTGAAAAGGAGCGGTTTCTTCTACCTTTAAATATGTATATATCACAAAACCTGATCATGTAAAAGTTTTAAAAAATTTAACAATTTCATTGGTATATCCTAATCATTTTTCGACTGCTTTTCACGCGTGAGGGAACATTTCGATGTAAAATTTCATGCTCTACAATATTTATTTAAAACTTTCTGTGTTATTGTTTATGGTTATTGAAATAATTGCAAAAAATATGAATGCCGAACGGTTTTTCACTATTTTCCAGGCGATTTCGACTCCATAAATATATTCATTCGATTCCTCATGCCAAAATTCACTTTATAAACCTAATCGTTAGCAAAAAAAAGTCAATTCACGGTCTTTTTATTGGACTTTAATGCCTTATTTGTAAGATCAACAATCATGAAAAGTAATTTATAATAAAAAGGTTTTGCCAAAAAGAAATATTACTTTGAAAAATCCACTACTTTACAACTCTTGTGGTCTATATCTCAAAAACAAGTAATAGGACTTAAATGAGCCCAGGGACACTTTTGTTCAGGATATCAATCTCTACAACATATCCAAAATTCAGAAAAATAAACATTTTACTTAAGAGAAGTGTGAAGACCTTTGTGCAGGTCTATTTAAGAGAATTCTGTTTAAAAATATATTACGGATAGAGAATAAATTTACCAAAACGGCTATTACACCTTGTGCAACCAAACGGTCTGACTTCTTTTTGAATCATCATATGAACTTCTACACAATGTTTTATCAGTTCAATACTAGAATAGAAATTTTTTGTACACTTTTCACATTCAAATACAAACTTTCGATTTCTTCTTTTTCTGCGGCGTTTCTTTTCTAAAATAAAATAGGTACACACAATGAAACATATTTTTAAGTGACTTCTAAAAAAGGAGGGTAAGAAAACAATCAAATAGGAAATGTATAGTGATTGAGGTATTGTTAGGTTGATGGTAATTCCAAAATAAGATATCATGTCGTGCCTACTTATGATCATCAGCAATGAACTATTGTATAGAGTATGGTCCAGATAAAGGAATACATTTTTATAAGTTTTGGTAAATTTGATATGAAAATATACTGCACACTCTAGTGTCAGATGCCAGCCCTTCTACAACATCTTGAAGGTACAATTCTTCATAAAATTTTTTCAGAGCTTTTTCAACTGCATGAAATCTGTAGAACTTAGGTATATGAATCTTTATTAAGGCGAAAATCAGGAGCCTGACATATGATTTTTATTCTGTCCTAAAAGTTATATTGGGTATAATGAACATTCAATGTTGATAAAACATTTTAGAACAAATAATTCTAGCCTTACAATTATTTTCCTTCATACATACCTTTATAGTACTCCAATAGTTTTATTACTTTTATAGTAAACATTTCTGGCTATTACTTATAAAATATAAATATACATAAACTTGCATTGACTAGTAGTGCCTTACACAGATATGGTGCCTTATTTTTGGATTAAATATTAAATTAAGCTACTAACACAATAAAATATTTCTCTTGGATAAATTATCCCCTGTAATATTACCCATTAATTGAAAAAAGAAGAAAGTACACGTCTCTTCTTTTTACTGTGAATCACAACCAAAGAGGCTTTGACCTCATTGATCACAATGAATTTTGTGTGGAGAAAAAAGGAAAGTGAAATATTCATCATGGGTAAATTATCCCCTGTGATATTACTCATTAAACTAAAAAAGTAGAAATTAGAAGTCTCTTCTTTTTGTGGTTATTTTACAGTCGGGTAAAGACAAACTTTTGGCAAGCCAGTGGGAATATCTTCTCTCAGTTGTGGATTTTTTGACCAATGATTATATTTTCTTCTGGCTGGGGTCATCTTCCAACCTTGATTGTTTAACTTTTCAAAAGACAGAGGTAAGCTATATCGTTCCCCATTTTTCTGAAGATGATCCTGCCTCTCTTTCACAAGTTGGTACTTTATTCAAGACAGTCGTTCATCATTTTCGTAAATATTGTCCTGATGACGACCTTACCCGATTTATTGTTGGTATCAATAAATACATCATAACAATACTTAATTAATTAACAAATCTGTTCGAATATCATTAATACTTTTGACAACATAAACAAATAAAAAATTGAGCCACTACGGTCGAATAGATATATAAAAGAACTCTCAATTATTGCCTGGCAAGACCCCCTTTACTTTTTAAAAATGTTATTGATGACGCTATCACGCTCACGTAGATGACGTCAAAAATAAAAGTGATCTGACGGAGCGCCCATTTAAGAATAAAAAACGATGGGTTTTCTGAATTTTCCACTAAAATCACGAAACAATGTATTTATTCCTTTCTTTTGGACCATACTGGATGTCAATTTGTGGTAGTCGTAGTACCATTTTAATTTCATGGGTATTTCAATTTGGGTTTCGAAGATACACCAAGAAAATCATTATTAATTTTCAGCTTTTTAGTAAACTGTGCTTGCTGATGTTTTTTTTAAAATTATTTATTATTTCATTCTAATGTTCATCTGATGTTGCTGAATAACTATAATAATGAGGTATTCTTCAGAAGATTTAACCTAACCTCAATTTGGTCCTTGACGTGACACCTTACTAAACATGTGCTTTTTGTTTTTATAAACCAATACAATGGATATAGAAAATAAACCAAACGTTAATTTTATATCATGTGCTAGATGGATAAAACGAGGAGTTGCTAATTCAAATCCAGTAAAATTACAGCTTTCAAAAAATGAACTTGTACAGATAATAAATGACACTAAATCAAAATTACAAGATGCAAATAATGGAGAAGACCAACCTATGGAAGAAGGAACGCCAACAACAGACGAATTTGGATTAGAGCAATATGATAGCGATGAAAATGATGATGCAGCAAATGCATTAGGTATTAGTTCAATTGCTGAACTGGATAATGAGGCACAAGACAACTTTTCAGGTACATATTATACATGTTCTTTACAGTACATTCAATGATTGTTTTCTGAATTGGTTATAAGGTGTTACAGTTCAATTTGTTGAATCTATTTTTTAAGGGATCCTCAATTCCAATAATTTGGAATATTATTCAGCATTTTCTTCAGTTGCTGAATTAAAAATAATATTTACTAATTCTGTTTGTACTCAAATTTTATTTTAGAATCTGACGATTCTGATAAAGAAGATGATAAAATCAAACTCACAGACAATTTAATATTAGTGGGACATATAGAAGGAGATGCGAGTCTGTTGGAAGTATACGTATACAATGAAGAGGAAGAAAATTTTTATGTCCATCATGATATTATTCTACCATCATTTCCTCTTTGCATAGAACCTTTAAATTATGAACCAAAAATGCCCAAAGGTAACTACTGTGCAGTGGGATCTATGACACCCATTATAGATGTTTGGGATTTGGATATCATGAATGTTATTGAACCTTCTTTCACATTAGGAAAAACTGTTAGTAAAAAAAATAAAAAGCCAATTGGTAAGTATCTCACTGTTATGGATACATCAAGAGATAATATTTAATAAGTATATATTTAGAAATATAACTAAATCCTGTATATCCTAAAGTGCATTTATGTATTTTAAGCCACCTGCCCTTTTCCTAGAACCCATTTTTTGTTATTTCAGTTAGTTTTATTAATATATTACTGAAATGTAGGTCACACTGATGCAGTACTTGCTCTGGCATGGAATAAAACATTCGAACATATATTATCAAGCGGATCTGTAGACCAAACTGTATTACTCTGGGATATGGAGATTAAAAAACCAAGTACAACAATCAAATCTTTTCAAGAAAAAGTCCAATGTCTCGAATGGCATCCATTAGAAGCTCAAACTTTATTAGCTGGAGGTAGTTCTTTGTTTTTATTCATTTTATCTATATTATGATAAAATTCCATTTTTATAGAGGATAACAAAAACTTAACGAATTAAAATTTCAGGTTGTGATAAGACTGCAAGGGTCTTTGACTGCAGAACACCTGAAAGCCATCAAACTTGGTTATTAGATGGAGAATCTGAAAAATTATGTTGGAACCCACTTGAACCTTTTACATTTTTGGCTGGCACAAGTAATGGATCTGTTCAATGTTTTGACTGTAGGAAAGGTCAGTTATGGTCAACAAATGCACACACAAAAGAAATAACAGGATTAGTTATAAGCAAACAGTGTCAAGGACTTTTAATAACATCTTCTACGGATGAAACAGTAAAAATTTGGGATTTCAGTTTAGAAAATGAGCCTAGCTGTGTTGCTGAGAAAGATTTCAGCATGGGAAGCATTCACAGTTTGGATTTATGCCCAGATTCACCATTTGTTTTAAGTATTGGAGGGGACAAGAAGTCAAACAATTTTACAGTTTTTGATATTCAAAATATCGATGTTGTAAATCATACCTTTGGGCTTAGAGAACTAACGCAGTTAGTTCCTGATACATAGAATTGTTCAATAAATGTTAATTTTTTACTTGAATGTCTTTCTTTTTTATAAATAACCTGCATTTATATACACAGTGTGTATTTTCTACACTTTTTTTGCAAAGTATTTAAAAAATGCATTTTTCTTCAAATATCCTTAAATATAGTTGATACTTCGTGCATATAAGAGAGACAGACAGCCAATGTTCAGAAAACAGAAATTATTAACTGTACTGTACTTAAAGAACTGTACTACAATGTGTAAAACTAATAGTGCTAAGACCACTGATAGCCTACAGTAGAGTTGTGGACAAAGACACTGCAACTGTAAGCTATCGTAAGTTAACCATACAAAACATGTTTGCCTGTGTATTACTAAGGCTATAAAAATCAATCCCACAATTATGATGCCTCTTTATTCAAAGCTAATTGAGGCAACCTATTGATGCAACGATATAGCTCCAAATAACTATGGGTAGGTGGGGAAGATTGGAAGACAGATGTACCTGTACAGGCTGGTATGAGGACAGCTTCAAGGTAGATGTAGAAGCACTAAGCAGTAATTGTAGGACTAAAGCAAAGGATAGCTATTTCAATAAGCATTTATAAGGATGTCACTACTTTTCAAATGGAAGTTACTTCATCGGAGAAATTAAAAGGTAGTTCAGTTGCCATCAAACTGCACTACAGGAACTTGATTCCATGGATGTCAATTCTAAGCTAGCACTTGGTATCAGGGTACAGCCCTTTTGAGGTGTGACAAAATTGACAATAAACATGACCACAAGAAAATGGGCCACACAGAAATCTCACCAAAATTGACACAGAAAAAGTTGTGCTGAAGAATGTAATCTAGATTTAGGTCATGGTGAAATAAACCAATTAGCCACCTCATCAATTCTAATCTAAAAATACTTTTGTTGAGAATGTATATTGTACAGAAATATGAAGTCAATGTTAAGAGTAGCTTCACGGTCATTAGTAATAATTTTAATTAATGATATTATCTACCATTTTTCATACCTTCAATATTTCCAGTGCTTTCATTTTTAATATCATTATCACTTATATCAATTGCATCAGAATCTTCATTGTAATTAAATGGTGTATTGTCTGTTTCAATAATTTCAAAACTGCTATCTGTCTTAATTTCCTGTTTGGTAATATTTTTGTCAAGTTTTTCGATTTCTTGATTCCTGGTAAAGTTGGATTTTAAACATAGTTCACGGAAATTGTATACAATGTTAAGCAAATTAGTACAAGGCTCACATATATGATGTTCTAAAGTCCACTCCTGAAATTTGGACACAAGAAACATTATTACTTACAATATATATCATTCGGTAATTAGGATAACTGTAAACTTACAATTTCTGGAATACTTAGAATCAATTTTGATAATAACGATAATTGATTTTCATCTTTTTTGGAGAGCTTATTTAGTATTAAACTATTATTAAGGCAAGTGCAACAAATATGGTCTTTGCTCATTTTAAGCAGATTATTAAAATGAAAAATAGTTTATTGCAATATTCATTCTCAAGTTAATCATCACAGTTTAGTAAATAAATTAGTATATAATTGTACTCAAAATGTGACTCAAGACAACAATAAATAATTGTTTGATTTTATATAACCTAACCCTACATTCTCTTCCTTTTTAGATTCTTCAAGTGAAGTGGTCGATGATAATGGCCTTTTTCTTGGCCTCGTGCTACCAACCATTTAGCTAGGTATACAAAAAGTAGACAGCCTCAAGATTTAACAATTAAAATAGAAGACAAAAAGATAACGTTAAGATTGTTTACTTGTTTTTATTTACGATATAAAAGAAAGTATTAATTTTGGTTACAATTTACATTATCTATGACTTTGTAAATGTCCGCATTGGTAGATTTTTGTTACATATGTGTAGAAAAGGATTCTAGTCTAACCAACATTAATGAATCTGACGAAAACAATGTTAAATTCATCTACAAATTGTCGATATGTGTGTCCACTCAGGTGATATATATAATTCTGAACTAATTATTTTGCCCGTTTTAATTATTACTGTAGTAATTTCTCACACATTTTCAAATAAATAAAAGTATACTGTAAAATAACCATATCAGTGACAATTTCTTTTCCTGCACATTAGAGAACTATAATTTATTTTTATCCATCAGTAGAAATAATGAAATCTGATTTATAGTATAGTCTTCAGCCATAAGCTGGGTTCTAAGTTGCTAGTTCGAATATTGAATTGATTACCAATTTTCTTACGAACCCTTAACATATGGTATTGTTAAAATTTTACAAATTTGGCAGTCTTAAACTTTAAAATTTCATTGATTTTCTAGTTTTCATAGTGTCTGATAAGGACCAGAATTTCATAAAAACTTAATTATTCTTGATAACGGTAGCTGGAACGCTACCGAAACGTTGAATTAAAGATATAAAAAATATTGTAGTTTGATTTCCCAAAAAATTATTAAAAAGAATACTTCAATTATCTCAAAAATGGCTTGCAGGGCTTTTGTAATATGACTGACTTTATGTAGTATTTACATCATTGTCAGACCTTCCGTTTTTCTGAAAATAAAATGAACTTTGTTATTACTGAATATTACATGAACAATAACAAAGAAAAACAGAAAATAAATTCTACTATAATATTGGATATTACAAAACCCTCACAAACCAAAATTTATAAAAATTGCTCAAGCCGTTTCTGAAATAATTGAGGCATTCATTATTTGAATCTCACTTCTCAAACTGACCAACATTTTACAGGTATGGAAGGAGGAAGTTAGTATCTGTCAAAATTGCATAAAAAATCTGAATTTGGCATACAATTTTATTCAAGATTGTATAAAAAGTGAAGATCTAAGAAATGAAAAGAAAAAACTTATTGAACAACAATCTCAAAAGTTTTACTGTGATAAATGCAATAAATCCTTTTCACAAAAAAGATGGTTGTTATCACATATTACAAAAATACACAATAAACAAAAGGAAATACACATAGAAATTACACCAGAATTGGATTACGTACCTAAAGATGAAGACCTTATTCTCAACAATGAATATATTGACGATGGAAACTATTCCAGTGAGGATGAAACAAAGGTTAATCTCAAGAAAAAATATAATAAACTTAAAGTTCCATTGTCTTGCAATTATTGTGGAAAAACTTTTAATAGAAGACAACACTATTCAGCTCATATTCGTGCTAAGCACACTTTTGAAAAACCTTATAAGTGTAATCTTTGTGATGCAAAGTATACAAATTCTCACAGTTTGTTGGTTCATAAAAGGAATCATAATAATGAGAAACCATTTGTGTGTTCCTATTGTGGCAAAAGTTTTGTCTGCTCGGGTGATTTGTATCACCATAGCAAAATACATTTAAATAAAAGAGAATACAAATGTAATTTGTGTGATAAAAGTTTCAACACTGCCAGCATTCTACGAACACATAAAATTTGCATGCACTTGGAACCTAAAGATTGGAAGTATATTTGTAAACATTGTGACAAAAGATTTCCCATAAATTCTAGCTTAGTTAATCATATGAAACGACATTTAGGAGTAAGAGAATTTACGTGTCACATTTGCGATAAAAAATTCTTTGATAAATCTGAATTATCGAAACATTTAAAATCGCACAGTAACGAAAAACTATTCAAATGCAACGTTTGCCAAACTAAGGAATACAAAAACAGTTACGGTTTGAAAAAACATATGAAAATTATACACAATATTGGTACAATTAACATAGTTAAACCCGAAAAAAAATTTGCTTGTCCTATGTGTTCCAAAACGTTTGCTTTTAATAATAAACTCCAAAAGCATATTTGCACCCACACGGGAATTAAACCCTTCAAATGTCATTATTGTGACAAGAGGTTTATAGAGAACTATTACAGGAAGATGCATTTAAAGAAAAAACATAATATTAATGAAATAGTGGATGTAGATGAAGTAAAATATACAACTATAACACCTGTCTGACGGAAATCGTGGCACATATCCAGAGGAGGGAAAAGGGCTATCATCTTGACCTGGAACATGAGCTTTAGGACTTCAATGGGACAATAATCGATTTTTTTTTAATTGAGCTGTCCTCTTTAGGAACAGTCAAGCAGTAAAGATCGATCCTGGTGGAATAATCATTTGTCAGAATTAAGACTACAAAGAAATTAGAAAAGCTAAAAGTAATAGTTTTAAAAAATTCTGTGAAAAAACTACACCCACTTCGGCAAGGCTTTCTAAAGTAATGGCAAAAAGTATGATCCACATTTAAAATCACACAGTAACGAAATTTTCTCGAATGCAACGTTTGCCAAACTAAGGAACAGAAAAACAGTTACGGTGTGAGAAATCAAACGAAAATTATACATATTTGCACTGGGAATTAAATCTTAATGATATTATTGTCACAAGAGGTTTATACAAAAGTATTACAGAAAGTTGCATTTGAAGAAGAAACCTTATATCAACAAAATAACTGGTGTGGTAAAATAACTTCATTTACTATAACAAGATTTTCCTTATTAATATTAAGAGTCAACTACAAACTTACTTAAATACATTGTTCATGATAAAAATTATTTCGCCAATCAGCATTAATATGTTGTATGTAGCTCCTTCTATCGTGTGATGTTTTCGTCTGCTAAATGTATTGAAGGTACATTATTTGGTTTTATTGTGATTTAAATAATTTATACATAGAGGTATATTTTTGTAACGTTAAAATTGTAAAATAAAGCTATACTCTACTTTAAAACAAATTTTACTATCTCTCCCACCGACTGCCAGCTTTAGTTTGGGCAGTGTTGCTGTACAGCTGCTTATGGCAAAATTCAACATCTCTATGCTGTCTTACGTGCTTGTCCATGTTATAGTCCGTCAACCTGGGCATCTGGTCCGGCGGGATTTTTTTTTTTAATTTGCAGGTATCCATAGGTACATTAAATTCCCAAAATATCAGGTACTTGGAATTTGTGGAAAGGTGGGAAAATGGCTCTGGAGTTCTCGAAAATCCGTTTTCCGGCGATATCTGCCGAAATATGACTATAAGACCATTTTTGTTCACACAAAAAATGAAGAGCAATTTATTACCTACAAAAGTTGTCCTTATGATTTTTTTCGCTACCTCACTACTTTTTGCAAAAACGGCGGTTCAAAATTCACCATTTTCCGAAACTTAAAATCCGGCGCTTCCCTATCAAAACCTGGGGTGAGGGGCCTGCAAATAAACCAATTCCTATGGTTAGGGCTTCAAGTATCAATTGTAGATGGCGCCACCATACTTTTTCGCACTCGCGAAATGATCAAGGCCATTAATGGTAGTCATGAAAATACTCTTTTTCTTAACAACTCTCGGGGTCAGAACCACTATTACTTCCCCCCAAAATGAGTCCTTGGCCTACTTTAATGGTGTACCCAAATCTTGAGAATGATTACATGCGAACGGGATGGAAAATGGACGCTATCCACTATCCATGGGTGGCGGCGTGCGCGGAAAATGAAAAAATGAGACGTAAATTATATCAACTTTAGATAATAAATTCTTTTCCGTGCGTTCACACCAAAGGAAAGGTCAGAATGTTACCTTTCATCCAGTGGCGGATCTTGATATTGTGAGGCCCCAGGCGCAACTCGATTTTGAGGCCCCCCTTATTGACCTTACTTGAAAGGAATGGATCCATTAAAATGTACAAGGCAGAAAAAATTATAACGTTTTTTATTAAGAAACAGTAAACATTTACCTACAATTATTTAATTTTGGTTGTTTTTTGAGGATGAGGCCAACAATTCTGAGGCCCCAGACAGGCGCCTCATGCGCCTGTGCGGTAATCCGCCACTGCTTTCATCGGGTACAATCCTTGACCGGAAAAAATTTCACCGTGAGGAGAAAAAAACCTCCAAAAAAAAATGTCACTTTTTCAGTGGGCTGACGATTTTCCGGAAAACTCGAGAACTTAGACAGAAAATAATGGAAGTATCGGCAAGGGGACAATCTAACCTTTTGTATACTATACTTTAAAACCCGGTTTCATCATTAATTATCAAGAAATTGCCGATAAACTGGAGCGTTTGCAAAAACGACTATTAGTTTATGAAATAATCATGCTGATGCAGTAAGATGACGACCTATCATATATCTGTTGTTATTATATTGGATACGACAATACATTTTTGGCAAATATCTCGCATCGAGAGAAAAATGTTGTCGATAAAAGCAGACAACCTACACCACTTTCCATCCGTATAGAATTTGCATAAGTGAATATTATGAATTGAATTTGCCTGGTAATGAATTTAAACCGCTCAATTCTTTTTCGCAGTGTAAGTTGTTTCGACAGTTTTTCAGTACGTGACGATTCCCTATTGCCAAGAATAATTACACGAGATACAATTAACTTTGATAAGATATAATTTATACCATTAGGACTGTATGATAGGAATTGCTAATGAGAAAATTATAAGACCAAAAAATTATTTATTTGAATTTAATTATACGAAATATACTATTTTTGGCAGGGATATTGATAACCTATCACAGTTTTTGAATATTTTTTACACAAAATATTCTAAATAGAAATTTTATTAACAAAATAAATACAAACTTACAATATGTACAGAGATATATTAAATATATTTGATTTTAATAGGTTTGTAATCGTTACACATACAAACCTAGAAATTACAACTTGCGTAGCTGAAAATTTTGAGTAAGATGGAGTAAGTGTGACCATGATTTCTAACGATTAAAATTTAAGTTGTATTCGAGTTTTTCCTGTAGGTAAGTACAAAATAACTTTTTTCAATCTGCAAGTGACTGCTTTTTATTTAAATCATTAAAAGGTTAATAGTTGCTTGGATATGTTTTTTTTACCACGGTAAGTTATGTGTATAAAGGTGGGATTATACAGCAAATAAAATAAAATAAGGAACAAAATGAGAAAGATGCACATACGCATCTATATGAAAGTGTTCCTATTTTACCTTATTTCTTGTATAAACACTTTCATATAGATGCGTATGTGCATCTTTCTCATTTTGTTCCTTATTTTATTTTATTTGCTGTATAATATCACCTTATGTTAAACAACTCTGATGGCAGCATATTCACACTTACCCCTTTTTGTCTTACAAACATAAATAAATTGATTTAAATATATATAAATAGGAACATGTTTGACACGAAAAAACTGGTGGAAATACGGGATTTAAATAAAAATACGTACATCTATTATATTCAACGAAATCACATAACATGACATAAAATTTGATTGAAATATTTTAATCTGGAATTAAAGTGAATATATCAAATACCAGTATCACTGGAAATTTTCAAATTTGCTTGTACCGTACACTACTTAACTGAAATTTAGCGAAACAAAATAAATGGGAGCAAATATATTGACATTAAAAGAAGAAATGGCATAAGCAATACCCAACTAACTGCCTTATGTTAATACCTTCAAAATATTTGAAAATTGCTTGCTCTTCATTGCCCCGGTAATACCAAAGACAAGATTCGGTATTATAGGGGAAATTAAGAGCACGGGGACGGCACCAATAGGAGCCTTTATTGGCCTTTCTCCTGTTGAACTTTTTGTAATTGCGGAGGCAATGATGGCGATCCTCAGGCAGAAATCAGGAGGTATATGGACTCCGAAAAATGTTCAACTGATACAACTGGACAATACTAAACTTTAAACCAAAGTTTTAAATGAGTTTGAAAACTGAGAACATTATCCCATGTAGGCAACAGGTAATGCGTCCATGGAATCCTGGAGACTTCAACTGGTTCATCAATGGTTCTAAAACAAATCATGACACTGGGGATGGTATAAACGGAACTAGAACGAGAATGTTCTTTAGCCTTGGTCGGTGAAAACATCAGATGATATACCGGAAAAAAATGTAAATATCCACAGACATCAAGGTTCTGTTTAAAGCTAGCAGCAATCCAACTACTAAGTCTAGACTGGTATAAAACTGTAAATAATCACTTAACAGGCTGGCAAGAGACAACACAGTGACTCTAGTATAAGGCCATCCAAAAATCCTTGTCACAGGTACAGGTCACATTTTTAGAACCCCCCCTGATATGACATCACACATTTTCCAATTTTTTGCTTGTATTTAAAAATAATCAGAAGAAAAAAGTTATTTTAATTTTTTTCTAATTTAAAGTCAAATTCAAAGTAAAAAAAAACGATTAGTAAGGAAGCAATAAACGATTAATTATGTTAATTAAGGATACAGAAACCCCGTTTTTCTTTAATCTACATTTTTCACTTTAACCCCAGATTAGCAAATTTTCAAGATAGTACGTTAAGTAATGATAGTAGGTATTTTACATTGTTTTTTTAGAAATTAACTTCAACCATTATACCATTAAATAATTGAGGACCTAAGAATAAAACGGGTATAAGTGCATTTGCTAACATTTTAAAGTTAAAAATTCTGCAAAAAAAATTTATTTAAAAATTATTATTTTAATAGGTCAGGAATTTTAATAAGAGATATTGTTCAGCAATGTGTTAAAACTTGGAAAAATTATGTATACCCCTTTTATTCGTACGATCTGTTGGTGTTTATATTTATTTTATTAATGGTATTCAATTTGATGCAAATTCAAGACAATGCACCACGAGGTATTTTCAAATTCAGCTCGCGCAATCCCTATATGGCTACAACAGAGTCTATATCGGTAAAAAGAAACTACTCAGAAAAATAGAATGTAGATTTAAGCTATGGAGGGTAAAAGTAGGAGGACAAACTCATACGGTATTAAAACTGAGAAAGTGGCCTTTCATAATAAGTAAATAAATAGTATGCCGAATAGGAGAGGGTAGATCCACAATTAATAAAAAATAGATTTTAAGTTGTAACATCTGAGCTTGATTTATGTTACATGTTGCTTAAATTATTTAGATAATTAGCTAGCAGCAATGGACGTGTACTTTAATATCAATAAAAACTTAAAATTCGTTGGTATTGGGGATTCAAATTAAGATCGTAGCGCCGTAGAACTACTTCTTTGTACATTGTTGTATAACCTCAATTATCTTTTACATAAGATTTCCATTAAACGATTGTAGTTTAGACGTTGCCTTTGGTTTCTTTTCGTTTTTTTATTATATTCGTAGTTCTATAAGTATTGTAATTGTATTTATTATACAAATATATGTCAGCATATATGGCAAAGGTTACAAAATAATGTACAAAGAAATAGTTCCGTTTTATTCCACCAGATAGAGTATTGCTTATATTGAATTCCCAATAGCGTGTATAGTTTTTGAAAAATTGGCTGTTAATTTAGAAGTTCTAAGATCGTGTAATTTTCCATACAAATATTTTGTTACACCATTGAGTGATACTTATATTTATCACTCAATGGTTACACTTAACGCCCTTTTTATTTAAAGTGAAACGTGACCCACTTTTTGATACATATAATATGGAGTCTGCCCCCCCCCCGTGAATAAAACAATAGGCGTTTACTTGTGTTGATCTCAGACAAATATTTTAGCTGATTTGTAAAAAGATTTTAAAAGCTATATGAACAAGATATTTTAGAATTTCACAAATAGACAAGAAAAAAAACAAGATATAGTCATGTAATTTAAAATAGTATTGAATTAGGTCAAGTACACTCTAAAAACTTATAAGCTTCAGCTTGAATGCTGCTACTAACATTGTTTGTATGCTTTATTTATTTTAATAAAGTTTGGACCTGCTGAAGCTTTTGAAAATATAATCACCACTTGGACTTCTTACCGATATATACTCTGGTGATTTACAGACAATATTAATAATAATTATTCAATAATTAGACATTTTATGAGCATAAAAAAATATTACCTACCTTTGTGTATAAAAATATACCGGTTTGTATTTTTGCTAAAAGAATAATTCTATTACGCCGATCCAGTGTATAGATTCAAGGTGAGAGTGAACAATTCATTTATTTAAGCTTTCGTCAGGTTGATCCAGATTAACCCTTAAAAAATGTCGAAAAATAAAACTATGTTGTACTAATTTAATTTTCTAAGTAGTAAAAAGCTAAGCATCTCGCAGAAGACTGAAAAACGAAATGAATGTTATATTGTGAGTCCACAAAAAAGGAACAATTTTTATTTTTAGTTTTATCATGTCAAAAGTGTACCCAAACCCATTAAATAATAAAAAAAAATATATATATACCAGTTTAATTATGCATCAAGTTTGTTCAAATATTATTAAAATAAAGGAGTGTATTTTTGATTCAAAAGGTTTTTGGACAAGCAGAACTTGATATTTATTAAAAATAAAAATTAGTCTCCTGTGATTCTAGTCCTGTGGATACACTGCACATACTACGTAAAAGATGTAAAACTAAAATACCAAAAGCGAATGAAAATGGTTGATTCGTTCAAAATTTAAAACTGTTCAAAGATCTTATTTTTACGAATATATTGTTTCCGAAAAAAGTTGTCAGGTTTTTCTTACATTTTACCTAGTTTCACTATTTATTTTTATGAATGGAAAAGTGAACATTAACTTTACTTATTTTCTACAGTTTAAAAAAAAATTGATTTGACATTTTGGAAGGTAATATTTTCATCACTGTTTACAAACCCTGTACTCTGTAAATGAGTTTTCAATATATCACTGATTATATCAAGCCGAAACAAGTCTGGTATTGTAGTTTTTCGAGATACACATACTATTTTTTCAAAAAATCTTTTATAAAACGAAATAAATTAATACATGCTTGATTTTATTCATAAATAAATATTGCCATGAAATTCTTAATAACATTTGTTGCTTAACTATAGAATCATATCAATATTGAACAGTCAAATTTAGCCATATTTATAGACGATTAATTGCTGGTAGTGAAAAGTGAGGCAGCTTGGCCACCTTAAGCTTTCAATGGTTATAAAAATTGAAAAAAATACATGTTAACGTTTTCACTCAACTTTCGGTCGCATGTGCGGATGTGAGGGAAAATAACAACGTAGTAGCACACCGCGTGGCAGTCACTGCTTGTCTTAGAACAAGAGTAGACGTTCAAAGAATAAATATTTTGTTCAAATGAATTAGAAAAAGTAAAAATAAATATTACAAGATATGTTCTGAAATTTTAACGGTTTTCTTTTTCCAACAATTTCTGGAAAGATGTTTTCTTTCGTAATATCAATGATATATGAACTTCTTTCTTTTTATTTAAGGAATATGCCTCAGTGCTTGATACCGAATCTAATTGCTAAATTCAGATGTAGAAGTACGTTGAAAGGCGTTAACAGTGACTATCAAATTGAAAAATATACATTTTTATTTATTTGACATATCATGTTACAAAAATGAGAATTTCTCAAGTTATTTTTCGTTGCCTGATGATAATGACTATAAGACTTTTGTTTCTAAAAATGTTGTCAGTAATGTCTATATTTACGATCGATTTCCGTAAAAAGATATCCTTTTGCTATAATGGAAGATGAACTCCATTTTTTGTAGACAACTTTTTGGGTCACACTATAAGCATATAAAAATAGATCTTTGTCTGCAGCCATACCCACTTCTAAGTAACTAATTAATAAAAGTCTCCCAAAGCGTCTAACCAAAATCGAACCAAGTTGAATAGAAGAACCTTACCTTCATGTTCCTACCTCAATAATAAACCAAGCGTTGCAAACAAATTGTGTCCTTCAAATGAAAGCAGTTGTTTGAATTTCATTTCATAACCCACTATTGAAATATATTGCAAGTTGTCTATGGTCGCGTTCATCCCAACGTAGTGCTACCCGAGCGATCATCAATTTCCTGCTGAACTCGTCTTTTGTCAACTGATTCATGTGTTGCACATTCTCCATTTTTCCCATCAGAATTAAAGTACGCTATGCTACCGATCAATGATGCAACAACTGTCATTTATGACAAATATCATGTTAATAAACATATAAAATGACATGGTTTGAAGATATTTTAGACATTTGTATCTTGAAAATTAATGAAAGTTTTATAACAAATAAAATTAGGTTAAAGTGTTATATCAAAATTGGCATGTTCTTCAGCAACATTGTTTGGATGAACGCGACCTATGAGATAAACAAGTTTGGGAGCCTCTGATTTGAATGGGTCCAACATAAAAAATTACATATGTATTCATATCCTCCTGATCAATAGATCGACATCTACAACTTAACTGTATTTCAAGAAATATTTCTCATAAGATTTGTAAGTGGGAGGTCGTTTGAAATATTATAACTTCTATGGGTTTTCAGTCGGTAAAGTGTATGTTGGTACTTATAGCTGGTACGACATAAATAGTTCATTAGTTAGTACATCATGTATTCGTAATACTATATAAAGCCAAATAAAAAATAATATTGTATAGACTTTATTTGACATATTATACTAGCTTCTCATCCTATTAATGTCCAGTTATGACGTGGATTGTGATTTATGTTGTATCAGGTATATTTGAAAGTGCAGTTTGTCAAACGTTGTAAGAGACATGAGTTTTTAAATATGGCCACGACCCCTACTACGCAATAAGCAGCGGCTGAATTAATCAGTTGTTAGAGGTATATCGACGAGTAAAGATCGAAGAAAAATTAAAAGAATTTCTTGAGGAATGAAATCTGTTGAAGCAGTCGCCTCCACAAGTTTTCCAACGACAAATAAAACAAGACAAAGAACGACATCCAAATCTCTTTTAGACGAGTGTGACAAAGGAGTAATCAGTGAGATCACCGTTCAATAATCCGTCACATTTTCACGCCTCTTCCTATGTTTGACAAGCTGTATGTGTTGTATAATCTCACATTTTAAGTACTTATTTATAACATACATTAAAATTCAAAAAATATCCAGTTTCCAACTTTGTTATTTCTCAAAATGACTATAGCGAGTTCGGTAACTTTTTCGAATAAGTAAAGCTCATTTAAAAACAGATAAAATATTTCACTGTTCAGATTCGTCGTGGACGCTATTAAAATATTTTCAATATTAAAGAACTACAGCCTCTTCCGTATTACAATCGTCGGTTATTGAACATTCCGATTGAAATCTGTAGGGAACAAAGCAAAATTTTAAAAAAAATAATTTGTTAGTAAAAAAAACCAATAAAAACCAACCAAATAAAATGCCATTAAAAATATCATTCAGTAACAGTTAAGTAAAATCTTGCTGCAGAAAAAAATTTGTGAAATGATTTAAATAGCTAAAAAAAAATTGTTGTTTTTGATGATAATTGTTATGTTGGCATTTTATTTTAAGACCAGGAGCGTAATTGAAAGAATACAGTAAGCACCTATTCTCCAGAAGCATCAGAGTTCTGCCTGAAAGTAGAAATGTTAACTTAAATATTATATAACGCATTTAAAGAATAATATTTAAATCATGCTGAGAGAAAATTGGGGAAATACCCCAAGTTAACTATCCATCTTTTACTTCAAATATTTTTTCAAATATCACTGACAAAAGTCAAGCAGGTCATCTGTGAGATACTGGTTGTATAAGGCCCGGTTCTATCACCTCTAGTTGTTAAGAGTTCTAGTTATGGTTAACAAGATCTGACAAGAGGTTTGCTGTTCTATGACCGCTTGCTTCGCTATAACCATAGGTTAAAGTTCTTTGACCAAAGGATAAAGTAACAGGCACTTTAAGTTCTTGTTAAGACTGTGACCACTGGTTAACCTAATTTTGGTGAAAATTGACTTTACAATTCTAAATAAATATATTTTTGTCATAGCACATCTCCATTTAATTTTAATTTATTATTTGTAAATAAATGACGTTAGCGCTTAATATATAAATCCTATAAAGTATCATAATAAAAATAATGATTGATCCCGGACTTGATGGCTCAGATGAGGATGAATTATTCTTTCCCCATGCCTCAACCTCGAAGACCAAAATTAATCCGCGAAAGGGCAAATTACTATGAAATTCTCAGTGACGATCAGTTTTTTGAGGTTTCGCCTGAGGAAAAAAACTGTGCAAATTTTGTTGGCAACGATTCGAAGAGATATTCAATGTAGATACATGGTATTGGTTTTGGTAAATTAAAACTACATTGATTACAGTAATTACATTTACTTATGGTATTCTCTTACGGCATCTTTTATTTTCTATTATTTTATAATATTTTTTGGTTAAAAGAAAAAAGTTTTTCCCCTACTTTTTTTGTTCTTTCATTATAGAAACGAAAACAAGGTGCCTTGACATATAACCCAACTTTTATATGCAATTTTTAGGCGGAAAAGTCAAATTTTGTACAATATCTTTATAATGGATAGTACATTTACGAAAACTATCGATGTTAAGTAACCACTAGTCAAAAGTAGCTAACACATGATGATAGAACACATTTTTTCCTAACTTCAAGGTCAACACCTGACCAGTGGTTGACAAACTATCACTTTTGACCAGTGGTGATAGAGCCGGACCTAAGTTTGCTTTTGATGGGGATTTAAACCAGTTTTTGAATATTGGTTATTTTTAATGTTTCGGTTTTTTAACAAACATTGATTAGTGCGATAAAGCTCAGTAAATGAGCATTATGTGCTGTACGGTGGCAGTTGTTTTGCGAATTAAATGGTGAATAATCAACATTAAATTAATTTACACAACATAATACAAAAATTGATAATTTATAATAATTTGCCTATTCGATATTTTCATAGCATACTTTTTGAGTACAATCAAAAAGGTCTTGTATTGTATTTGTAGAAAAATTGTTTGTTTATCGACTTGGAGTGTTTCCACAACTAGGATATAAAATATAATTGTTATAGTAAAAATTACCACTAAAACTAAACATTTCTCCGTCTACAATAAAAGCGAGTAAAAGATTAGTGACATCATTGAAAAACGTTAAATGATTTAATACACAATACCACTATTTCGGCAGACGATAACTTTAAACCGTTAATTTTACCATAAAATGAACATAATTCGTATTAGACGAGTCATTTAGTGTCGAGATTGACACAGAAATGGCGCCACCAATGCCATGCCGCTTTTGTTTGTCAGTTGTACCAAAAATTGACGTTTTTTTCTTGCATGTACCAAGCGTACTTTGGTATCGTTAAAAGGTACATCGATTGTTCTATGTATATACTGGAATAAACATAAGATCGAAATCTTTTTGTGGTTATGTACGGATTAAGACTTTGTATCTTGAAAATGAATGAACACCACCATTGTTACATCGGACCTGTACTGGCAACTATGTAAAGGTACATGAAGAAAAAGGAAAACATGTGGAATCTTCTAGAAATGTCATCGAAAAGTTTAGAAATGTCATCGAAGAGTCAAAAACTGTCTGGAATATGTGAAAAATATAAAAAGCGGGACAGTTAACGTCAGTGAGTGAGTTTTGAAGAATTAGACATTTGAGTTCTGAGTTTTAAAAGTAAGACGAGATTTATTTACCAAAATCATTCGGAGCTACAAATTGCTACGAAAAACTATGGATTTATAAACATTTTTATCAAAAACAAATCTGTAAATATCAATAGAAGTTGCGTGAGTGGTCGCATAAGCTAAAAAATAGCGACATATTGCTAACTAACTATGTTCATTTTAAGATAAAAGTCATACCTCTCTGCAATAGCGAAAACACAGAACATAAAACTGTAGCACTGGAAATAATAAGATAAATTTTACCTTGTATAACAAGTCGGGCTGATATCCAACGTTGCATCCACTGGACCCATTACATATTTGTTGATGAAACTGTACCGTAATAAACTGGTACTACCCATAGATATGGACATGTGCAATACCAAATAACAACAAACAATCAAATACATAATACCGATTATTATCACCAGAAACAGCAGAAATCCATCTAATTTTAAATCGTCAACAGTATTTATTACGAAGAAGGTATTGATTGCTATAACTACAATACTGAGTATAATTGAAGCTACTTTGTTGCCACTGAAAAGAGAAAAATATTCATCTCTACATCGTTTAAACAGAGTCATGAGGAGCTCTACGTGTATTGAGGCTCCTATAGGGTATTCTTCGAGTTCGATTTGTCTCATATTTTGGTAAAACTACCACCTTATTAACACGCACAAACAGTTTGAATTTTAACTTTCCGAATACTCCCACTGAGTATTACTTGATGCAGCTACAAGTTTCCCACTCTCGAGTGGTACGAGCAAATTAACAATGATGATAATAAAATGGTGGAAATTACTTACATTCCATTTACGAATTCTCCCATAATTTGAGGATTACTGGTAAAAGCTATCGTTGGAATTGTAGCAAACGGCAATTGAAGACTCATGATGGCATTTAAAATATCATTCATATTTGTCAAATCGTTGATGTTGCTGAAAAAAGCCAAACAGAATGTTGGAATTATTGCTATTGTACGGGTTAACAATACTCTCTTCCATCTGGGCCACTGCAAATTCAAAAATCCTTCCATAACAAATTGACCAGCGTAGGTACCTGAAAATGTACATATCTCTATAGATTAAGACGTTTTACATTTATTCATAATTAAGTTCCAGTTTATCAACTAATAATTGAGCGCTTTACTGGCAGTTCACTATACAGGGTGATTGATTAGTGTGATAAAGTTCAGTGCCTCTTTTGTCCTTTGAGATATCAATTTGAAAATTTGAGGGTTTACAGCCATTATCAGTCTCCACATTTTAAAATTATCTACAATTTTACAGGGTGTTCCAGAATGCTGTGCCATATCAAAGTTACATTTTTTTAAATGAAACACCCTACATTTTATCGCATATTTGGAATCAGCTTGACCTCCCCATTACAATAATATAGGGTTGTGATGTGTTCTACGGAGTATTTAAAAAGTTATAACCAATTTTCCATAAAAATCGTAACAAGTTTAATACCCTGTACAATGTAAGAGAAATTCAAGAAAAAAAATCTGTTGCGGCCAAATCATTTGAATAGTAGTAAAAATCCTGGAAAAATATTTACTTCGTTAATATTCATTGAATCTGATACAGGGTGAATCAAAATAAGAATACATTATTTTCTCGATTTTTTTCAAATGGATCACCCTGTATTTTATGTGAGAATCGAAAAGTACTACCAACATATTTCTTTTTTTATATAGCATTCCCTATACCTTAAATTATTGAGATATTTTGATTTTTCTATGCAAAACATTGATTATATCAAAAAAATATGGTCCTACTACATATTCACCAACAATACCTCCCCACACATTCAACGACACTCTAGTTTGACTGTGTGTCACTATGTGATATGGATTAGTTTATGAATAATAGTGAAAGTTGTGCCTATTAACACAACCATTTTTATGAAACGTGGCTCCTTACACTTGTGAGTGGGTTTTCAGTAACTACCAGCAAAACATTAATTTCATTTTGTTCAGTCACAGAAGTTTTTGTTTTGTAGGTTGCCGCCTTTCAGAAAAACGTTCAACGTTCATGGTATTCTATTGCTGATAGTAAGGCGTTTTTCAGATCCAGATCATATCAATCATTTCATCACTAGTGAAATTCATTTTTGCCCTAGTTCAAATTCTTCGAAACACCAAAAAATGTACCAAACCGTTAAATCAAAAAACACTAATGTACCTACTACCATGTCATGTTATTGTCAAATATCAGTTTTTGACAAATCAATCACACCCAACTCACACTTAATTATTAAATAATTAGATATAATCAATGTTTTGCATAGAAAAATCAAAATATCTCAAGAACTAACAATTTAAGGTATAGGGAATAATTTATAAAAAAAGAAGTATGTTGATAGTACTTTTCGATACCCTCATAAAATACAGGGTGATCCATTTGAAAAAACGGAGAAAATAATGTTTTCGTATTTTGATTCACCCTGTATCAGATTCAATGAATATTAACGAAATAAATAATTTTCCAGAATTTTTACTACTATTCGAACACTTTGGCCGCAACAGATTTTCATTCTTGAATTTCTCTTACAATGTACAGGGTATTGAATTTTATGGAAAATTGGTTATAACTTTTTAAATACCCCGTAGAACACATCACAACCCTATATTATTGTGATGGGGGGGTCAAGCTGATTCCAAATATACGATAAAATATAGGGTGTTTCATTTACAAAAATGTAACTTTGATATGGCGCAGCATTCTGGAACACCCTGTAAGATTGTAAATAATTTTAAAATGTGAGGACTGATGATGGCCATAAACCCTCAAATTTTCAAATTGATATCTCAAAGGACAAAGGGGGCACTGAACTTTATCACACTAATCAATCACCCTGTATATGCTTTTTCTGACAGTTGACAACGACGCACCGATGTTGAACAATACGCTTACATGACAGATCGTGGGGTCAACTGTCAAACTGGGTGTGTCTGAGTGTCAAACATTTAGGTTAGGGTGTTAGTTTACTCGTTGTGTACAAAGCACGTAACAATATCTTCTTCATTCCATCTCTGAAATGGTCTAGTGTAGGACGGAAAATCCTTAAACGTTTTCTTCTCCTGGTAAATTCAAATAACAATTCATCAGCTGATGCATCATACAAAGAACTTGAAGTTCCCCAAAGCATCATGCTGATGCTGACTTTAAATGTGTCATTTCTATAATGCATCTAATCTAGCAATTATCTTCAACAATCAATCAATTGGAACGTTAACATGAAGATATAAAATGCAAACTAGCTGTTAACTAAGGTTAAGTACCTCTTAACGGACAGTCAATGGCACATTATAAAATTGGCTCTTGATTTATGTGAATGATCTTTTTAAAATCGTACAAAAATACTATATTACCCCTTCAACTTCAATCTTCCCGAGGAAATTGATAATATCTGTGAAGGGGCGCACAAACGCTGCTCTTAGGGTCTGTAGTCTGACCACAAAGTAGCACAGAATGTGTTCCACCGATTCATCTTCTTCTAGACAGAAAGGACACTCGATGTTTTCCACTGACCTTACTCTGCTAGTCTTTTTAAGTTATAATCATACAGTTTTGTTGTACTTTTAGTTATTATTCAGGATTTAATTCTTGCATTTTACATTTAATTTGTATTAGAGATGCAATAAACATTATTCTATTCTATAGTCTTCCTTGTATATAAACAACAATCGGTAATAAACCATACAACTGGAGCAATGATCACTATAGTGTAGCTAGATATAAGCGTTAATATCAGATAAAAAAAGACACACATGGTTTTTTATCCAAATTTTACAAAGAAAAAATTCAATCAAACAAAGTAGAAAATTCGATCTACAAAAAGTAAGCAAATAAATTACAAAATTAATAATACCTGTCATTGTAGAGCTTTGTCCTGCAGCCAGAATACCTACAGCCCAGATGTACATTGCCAACACTCCGTACATGCAACCTAGGAATATACCACCCTTATACAGATCTGCATCTACATAATCGGAATCTTGCTGAAATAAAAAAAAACATTTATTATAAAATTATAAAATTAACACTATTTGTGATATTACTCACCGGAAATATAGATGCGTTAAGGGTGGGATGAGTGAGGCACAAATCATGCTAAAATAATAGTAAAAAAATGTAATTAGCATTTTGCCAAAAATAGTCAACATCCCTATTAAGGTCAATATCATAAGTGGCAAGTGTGTTATCTGATTTATTTGGCTAAGGTACAATTTGTCTCAAAATATATCATCTTCACATCCTTGGTTTTTATTATGACCATTTCTCTAATTTTTTTTCTTTTTCCTTCTAAATGGGAGATTATTAAATACTAAGTTGAATAAAAAATCTAATTCTGTTTCACTGTCTGACTTATCATTAAGATTAATTACAATAGGCTCTATATTATTTTGAATATGAATGTATGACCCTATATAGTTAAAGCACAAAGAGCGAGATGGTTGGGACATATAGGTAGAATGACAGAAGATAGATGGGTAAAACGAGTTCTAAAAGGTGGAGAAGGTGGTAAAAAAAGAAGACGAAGACCAAGGAAGGAATGGTTGGAGGAGGTTAGGAGAGACCTGAGAACAGTGGGAGTAAGGGACTGGCAAAACGAGGCGAGGAACAGAAAAAAATGGAAGGAGAGAGTGAAAGATCTCGAAGCCGAGGGCCAGATAGGCCTGTAGTGCTGATATATACAGTGTGGAAACCACTTATGGAATAAAATTCTTTATATCATTATTTTAGAAAATTATAAAAAATTCCGAGACACGTCAACTTTTGAATTGAGTTGTGCGTTATGTAAACATAAATTTAAATGTACTGGGTGATTCACGCAAGTATGCCATAGTCGGTGTTTTTTTTTTTAATGAAACACCCTGTATATTTGCATATTTTTGAAATCCGCTTAATGAACCGATTTCAACAAACTAAATAATGTATGGTCAATTATGAATTATACAGGGTGAAATTTTTATTTTTACAGTTATTAAACACATACATAAAATACCTGATGTATTTGATTTTAATACATTAAAATAAATGCTCAAAATGTTCTCCACCTAGTTGTTGGCAATAGCACAGTCTCCTATAGAACTCCTCCTTAACTTTGTTTAAAGTTTGAGGTGAAATATTCCGTATTTCTGTAGTTATCCTGTCTTTTAGGTCTACAATGCTAGTTGGTTGTGTTGCATATACTTTGTTCTTGAGATAACCCGACAGAAAAAAATCTAACGGCGTAAGGTCTGGCGATCTAGCTGGCCACTCAATAGTACCTCTTCGTCCAATCCATTTATTGGGGAAGATTTCATCTAAATAAGCTCTTACCCCATTAAAGCATAATGGGGTGTTGCCCCGTCTTGCTGGAACCAAACATTTTCATTCGGTAAGCTAGGATCTATTGCGTTGGGATATAAGTTTGCCAACGCAGGAATAACTTCATTTCTAAGCATATTTAAATATTTTTCAGCTGTCAAATTTCCATCTATAAATATAGGACCAATAATATGGTCGCCTATGATACCGGCCCAAACGTTCACCTTTTGAGGGTACTGAGTATGTGTCTCACGCATCCAACGGAATATTTAATACTGCCAAATGAATTCAATGCAGCCATCATACACCCGATACAAACTTGATGGCCCGCCCTTGCCTTGTCTCTCGACTGTTCTTGGATTTCATTTCAGGTAAAATTCTTTTAAGAAGGTCGTAAATGGTCGTATTTAGAGGATTCTCGGAAAAAACTAGGAAGATATATTTTGAGACAAACTATAGTAAGATGATAATGTGTAATTTTTAGTTACTTTCTTGGTCATCAGAATAAATATAAATTTAGCAATCATAAGTACAATTTATACTTAAGGGACAGGACAATGGGGAAGACCACTAAGAGATGAAATCCTTTCAAATATATTTCAATTGGTTTCGAGAGGTTTTCAGATCAATTGGAAAAATTCCGCAGTTTTGACAATAAATTTAGTTTAGGTGTAGTTTATCAATTATTGTTTATTAACATTCGACCCTACCCTAATATCTGGCAAAAAACAGTAGAACACACTTACCAAACAATGCAAGATTGATAGGATAGAGAAGTGATATTTGAAAGGATTTGCCATCGTTTATTATCAACTTTGACAGTAATTTTAATATAAACTATACTAATTGTTTAATTAAAATCCGCTGATAAAATACTTACAACTTCTTGGTTCGTTGTTTTAAACAGTCCATGAGCAAATACGGCAACCACAAATACGTTTATAACAAAACTTACAAATAACGCTACAGACGCTTCTATAAAAAAGTACATGTTGGCGTCTCTGACTTTCTCCGGTTTTGTACGGTCGACATCTCTGGATTTTACAAGAGCCGAATGTAAATAGAGATTGTGAGGCATGATAACAGCACCTAAAATTATCAAAGATTGTATAAAGTACAGATAATGTGATTATAATGGCCTAGCTGTTCACACTTAAACTCGTTTTAATATTAAACTAATCAATTTAAACTTAAACTCCCAATATTGAAGGTTTAACTTTAAACTGTTCATTTTGACACTTGGGCAACTTATGTCAATGTCTCAAGCAAGGTTGATTAGATTTGATTAGGTAACTGTCAAAAAAAGTTGTTGATCCTAATAGAGGAGTTCAGTCTAGGGTCAGTGTGGCCAACAAAAAGTGTTAATGTCTATCATTCAAAACATAAGATTTTTGCAGGTTTTTATTATTACGAACATCTAAATTGCTTTATTAAGACAATGAATACACTCCCGAAGCGTGAATCTTAAAACTTAAAATGACGTTTTAGCTGCTTAATCAACACATCGGTGGACAATATTTCTAGGAACTTTTGGCATGTCACCATTTCATTTCTGTTATTCTGTCACTAGTTATGTCAGATGTCAGTTTTATTTGTTTCTATTGATATTCGTTTAATCGTTCAGTTTATTTTCAGTTAGAGTTTTCTAGTTCTAGTTAGTTGTATCTCTTAATTATTCTGATTGCTTTTTCCAGTGACATCTGACATAACTAGTGACAGAATAACAGAAATGAAATGGTGACATGCCAAAAGTTCCTAGAAATATTGGCCACCGATGCATTGAGTATTCAGCTAAAACATCATCTTAAATTTAAGATTCACGCTTCGGGAGTGTATTCATTGTCTTAATAAAGCGATTTAGATGTTCGTAATGATAAAAAACTTACAAACAGCTTATGTTTTGAATGGTAGACATTAACTGTCATTATTGTCAGAAAAAGCACTTTTTGTTGGCCACACTGACCTTAGACTGAACTCCTCTATTAGAAGTAATGTTGGAAGTTTTGACTGGAGTCTTTGAACGAAAAATATTTCTATATAAAAAAGAAATTAAAAATAGGTCACTTGCAACTTCCTTAGGAATAAAAGACAACATTCCTCTAACCTTTGACGTAGTACTAGAAACAATTAACGAAACGGTACAAAAGGGAACATTGAAATAATGGCCATCCTGTATAGTAAGGAGAATAAAAAACAAAAATATATCTTACCAATAATCCCAACTCCTTGCAACAACGCCCTGGAATCACATTCTGAACACCATGGAATTAACATTCCTTTAATCACACCTGCCTCATCGGGTTTCGATGTGATGTATTCAAAACTGAATGTTATGCCCATTATTGTTATCAAAAGTCCAAAGAAAGATTCGAGTTTTCTTAGACCGTATTTATCGAGAAATAAAAACGTGAAAGTATCTATTATAGTTATTAAAACTCCTCCCCATATAGGTATGCTATAAAAAAGAAAAAAGGTAAAAAGCTACATGTACTGTACTGTTTGCGGTTCAAAAAATAAATGGTAGTGGACTGTAAAAGAGTGTAAAAAAAAGTTGGTCACATGAACCAAATCTTGGTCGTTTGGTCGCCATATTGGAAAATGGCTGCCAAATCGCTAGATTTATTTTGGTTATTACCAAACACTTACATTGTAGTGGATATATTAGGGCTTGATTGTTTCTTTTAGTGTTTCTCTGCACCCAGTTGTTGGATTTTAATGTTGTTAAGCTTATTTTATTCATCTTCTCAAGGCAAACAAATTTTGTAATTACGCTTTTTTTGTTAAATTAATTAGTTACTGAGATATATTTATGTTTTGAATATTCCTAGATCGCAAAGACCACTTACTGTTTTAACAGCTTTACCAGCTATTCATTATTTAACCGGCTGTAGAAGATTCAAAGTAATGTGCTGTGATTTTTGCAAATGTAAAAGTTGTGTTTTGGACCAATGTCAGTCTTCTGAGGTTTGCATTTATTTTTGTTCAAGACCAGACCATGCTACTGATCTGTATCAATACTATATCCACTATAATGTATGTGGTAATATCTAAAATAAATATTTTTGATTAAATATATCTTTATGTTTTTAATTAATTCCTTTATTCATAACACAGAAAACCCGCTATTGTTAAATTTTTATTGTACAGGGTGGCCAGATAAGAATGCAAAGTGCTGTATCTCGGAAACTATTCGTCGTACAGACTTGCAGTAAAAAATTTGATGACTAAAATGGCCAAAAGAAAATCCTGGAAATTATTTTCAGGTTCCCAAGATGGCCGCCAGAGGGCGTAACCGTCATCTTAAACTTTTGAAGTGATTTTTCACTGAAATCTACCTTGTGAATGTACCGAAAAAGTATATGCTCTTCAAAGTTGAGCATTATTCGAGTAATTTTTGTCCGAAACTTTTTGACGTATCTATTAAAATAAAGTGGTGGGGGGCGATTCAATGTTTTTTTAAATAAACAGCTGTAACTCCTAAACGACTGAACGGATTTCAAAAAACTTGGTCTTGTTGGAAAAAGCATTCATTGCTCCATGAAATTCATACTACCTATGATATATGTAATTCTCAGTGATGCCGCTAGAGCGCGTTTTTTGATATAATAACATAATATTACAAAATTCTCTAAAAAATTAAATGCAATAGTATGACTTTCTTTCCATAAAAATGTAGTGAAATGATACTTGAATAGGCTAGTGAAAACCGTATCTCGATATCTAATTCCTGACCTGAAATATCGAAGAAAGAAAATTACTTATCATACAATTTCAAAAAGACTTCGGTATTTATTCTTCCATGATTTTATAATAATCTTCCATTGAATAATAAAAGTATTATTAGTTTGAAAATTTAAAATATACGTGTAGGGACATAATAATCAATGCATATAAAATGCAAGTGCAAGGTAGGCAGAACATGAAGAGTAGGCCCTGGAGGAAAAACAAATGCCTAAAATCAACTTGTCAACAAATATTGAAGTTATACTTATAGATACAGTGTAATTTGTGTTTGTTGCACACACAAGTGAGGCCTCAAAACCATTAAAATGCCTTTTACAAATGATGAAGCTGTTGATATGATTGCGGTATATTTTGAATGTCTTCAAAATGCGGCATTGGCTCAAAGAGTATATAGAGCACGATATCCAAATCGGCGTTTACGCGATGCGAGAATTTTTCCACGTTTAGTACGAAATTTGCGTAATACTGGCAGGTTTCGACCTAAGTTGCGAAGACACTCGGCTAGAACAAGAGAAAACAGTATAGTTAATGTCTTAGCATACGTGGAAATGAATCCTCACGTTAGTACGAGAGCAATGTCTCACGAGTTGGGTATATCACGTACCACTGTTCTAAATATTTTAAAGGATCATGGGTAAGTTCATATGTCACTAAACACATAAACTCACATGTTTCACAATATGTTTGTTATTTCAAATTTTTAGACTGCACCCATATCATATGGTTTTACATCAAGCCTTGAATGACGAAGACTTCGACCGACGTATAGATTATTGTTATTGGATGTTGGGCATGATTAGGGAAAATAGAGATTTTTTATCCGAAATTCTTTGGACGGATGAGGCCACTTTTAGAAGTGATGGAAACGTTAATTTGCATAATATGCATTATTGGTCTGACAAGAATCCTCACTGGTTGCGCGAGGT
The DNA here is from genome assembly GCA_949126875.1 of Lochmaea capreae. Lineage (NCBI taxonomy): Eukaryota > Metazoa > Arthropoda > Insecta > Coleoptera > Chrysomelidae > Lochmaea > Lochmaea capreae. Next base: position 14,996,295 of record OX421403.1, read on the forward strand.
ACAACATCAAGGCCATTGGAGTCTCAATGTATGGTGTGCCATCCTTGGCGGAATGATTATAGGTCCCTATTTCTTTGATCAACCACTGAACGGTGCCGTGTTTCTTGATTTTCTGATAAACCAATTGCCTGTTTTATTAGAAAATGTGTCTTTGCAATTACGGCAAAATATGTTTTTGCAACTAGACGGTTGCCCAGCACATTTTTCAATAAATGTGCGAGAACATTTAGATCTAATATATCACCAGAGGTGGATTGGACGAGGTAGTCTATTTCCTTGGCCACCCCGATCCCCAGACTTAACCTGTTTGGACTTCTATCTATGGGGTCGATTAAAAGATATTGTTTACCGAATTCCACCAACAACGAGAGATGACATGAAAATACGAATACAAGAGGCCATTCTTAGCCTGTCAAGAGAAGAAGTTGAAGCTGCTGTAATGTCCACGCATGAGCGGCTCCAACAATGCATTGAGTGTGATGGAAGACAGTTCGAGCATTTAAGGAGACATTAGTTTCATTTCAAAATCGGTCCTTTTTGCTTGTTATGCCCCTACACGTTCTTTACTTTATTGAGCTAAGAATACTTTTATCATTTGAAAATTATAAAGTTATGAATTTCCATCACTGATTCTTAAAGAAGACAAATAAATAAGAATAAATACATGTGTAATAGCGTCATTTTGAAATTTTATGATAACTACATTTTCTTTCTTCGATATTTCAGGTCAGGAACTAGATATCGAGATACGGTTTTCACTAGTCTATTTAAGTATCATTTCACTACATTTTTATGGAAAGAAAGTCATACTATTGCATTTAATTTTTTAGAGAATTTTGTAATATTATGTTATTATATCAAAAAACGCGCTCTAGCGGCATCACTGAGAATTACATATATCATAGGTAGTATTAATTTCATGGAGCAATGAATGCTTTTTCCAACAAGACCAAGTTTTTTGAAATCCGTTCAGTCGTTTAGGAGTTACAGCTGTTTATTTAAAAAAACATTGAATCGCCCCCCACCACTTTATTTTAATAGATACGTCAAAAAGTTTCGGACAAAAATTACTCGAATAAAGCTCAACTTTGAAGAGCATATACTTTTTCGGTACATTCACAAGGTAGATTTCAGTGAAAAATCACTTCAAAAGTTTAAGATGACGGTTACGCCCTCTGGCGGCCATCTTGGGAACCTGAAAATAATTTCCAGGATTTTCTTTTGGCCATTTTAGTCATCAAATTTTTTACTGCAAGTCTGTACGACGAATAGTTTCCGAGATACAGCACTTTGCATTCTTATCTGGCCACCCTGTACTTCCAAAACTAATTGATAACAAAAAATGTGTGATAACAAAATTTGTTTGCCTTGAAATCCGACAACTGGGTGCAGAGAAACACGAAAAGAAACAATCTAGCGATTTGGCGGTCATTTTCCAATAAGGCGACCAAGATTTTGATCATGTGACCAACTTTTTTTTACACTCCTATAGGTGTTTAACAAGGTCCCGCAACAAAACATAGGGGACATAAAAGTGCACATGAGACATGGCCTAGCTCCTACACTAATAGTGCTTAGCGCCATTACTATCCTCTAGACCAGCGATTTCCAAAACTTTTTTTCCTCCTAGACCACTTTCAAAATTTTGCTGGTTCCAGTCGACCCCCTGCAACTACATTTTTTCCATATATCCCCAAAACTCGACAAAAAATGTAAAAATTAGATCCCCGTCGAGTCTCCCGTGAACCCCTGTGACCCCTATATATACTCACCTTCTATTGGATAAAAGATATATAGCCACAGCAGTTCCAATAACTTCTTGCATATCGCTTCCTATGATGGCGATTTCTATCATTATCCATAATATCACCCTCGGCACTCTTCTATATTGTCTGTAACACATTTCTGCTAAATGCAAACCTGTTACAACACCTAATCTGGCACTGAGTCTTTGCATTAATAATCCTAAAAGAGTGGCTCCCAGAAGCAGCCATAGTAATTTATACTGAGCAACAGTTCCACTTTGCAAATCACTTTCTATATTACCCGGATCTAAGTAAGCGATAGACATCAAAAATCCTGGACCAGTAAATGCCCATAATTTTCTGAAGCTGAAGCTAGTCTAAAAAATAAATCATTTCTACAAATTTTTTATACACAATAGTGAACGTCTTTTATTTTGAATTTGTTTTTTATACATATAGGGTGGTCCTTAAGTAATATTGTACATAAAGTTACAGTACAAACTTCAATTTAAAATATTGCGATTTAAACTAAGTAGGTTATCTATGGTTTAAACGTCGTGTACTAATCTGAGGATCATCCAAAACGCGAACCATTATCTCATCTTCGACATCAGGGGAGATCATTCTTAGTCGGCCTAAGTTTTCATGTATAGAATGACATTAACCAGGTGGCTGCCTGTCTGGATATTTTCTCAAATATTCTCATTTCGCAGCAAGACCGTTGAAGATTTACTGACAGTAAATAGCAATCATATCTCTCATATCTGTATTAGAGTAATTGTTATACAGTGTGGAAACCACTTATGGAATAAAATTCTTTATGTAATTATTTTAGAAAATAATAAAAAATGCCGGGACACGTCAACTTTTGAATTGAGTTGTGCGTTATGTAAACATAAATTTAAATGTACAGGGTGATTCACGCATGTGTGCCATAGTCGGTGTAGTTTTTTTAATAAAACACCCTGTATATTTGCATATTTTTGAAATCCTCTTAATGAACCGATTCCAACAAACTAAATAATGTATGGTCAATTATGAATTATACAAGGTGAAATTTTTATTTTTACAGTTATTAAACACATACATAAAATACCTGATGTATTTGATTTTAATACATTAAAATAAATGCTCAAAATGTTCTCCACCTAGTTGTTGGCAATAGCACAGTCTCCTTAACTTTGTTTAAAGTTTGAGGTGAAATATTCCGTATTTCTGTAGTTATCCTGTCTTTGAGGTGTACAATGCTAGTTGGTTGTGTTGCATATACTTTGTTCTTGAGATAACCCCACAGAAAAAAATCTAACGGCGTAAGGTCTGGCGATCTAGCTGGCCACTCAATAGTACCTCTTCGTCCAATCCATTTATTGGGGAAGATTTCATCTAAATAAGTTCTTACCATTAAAGCATAATGGGGTGTTGCCCCGTCTTGCTGGAACGAAACATTTTCATTCGGTAAGCTAGGATCTATTGCGTTGGGATACGGTGCGGTGGAATAAGTGTTACCCCCCCCTATTAACTACTCTATTTTTATATCTTAAGAAAAAAGCTCAAACAGATCAATTTTTATATTAAACGTAGTATGTTATGACATAAAAGTTTCGAACCTGACATAATCCCTCTTCATGGGGGTGTCATCCCTTCGATTTTTTTAAATGAGAAAGAGCATCATGTGATACCTCATTTGAAACCTATTGAAACACTGATTTCGAAAATGTATAACACTTTGCTTCAAAAATTAACATAGTCTGAGTTATGCGAGATTAACGGATTATGAGTAAGTCACTATTTAAAATAATGTCGGTCTATTGGGCGGTCAGGAAAGCGTTCATTGAAAATTATGACCGCCTCATGATAATTACGACCAGCTTCGCCATAAATAACAATCATTTCGCATTTTTCTTGTAAATTGAGAGGTTGTACCATTTTTACCATTCACAATAAACAAACTTATCTACATGTAGTAACAAAACTGAAATTACTTCAATATGGCACTGTCAAATATTTGACAGTGACAACTGATAATAATAAATTTGCTAGGTAACGAAAAAAGACAATTACGGTTTGAGAAAAAATCGACAGTGACTTACTCATAATCCGTTAATCTCGCATAACTCAGACTCTGTTAATTTTTGAAGCAAAGTGTTATACATTTTTGAAATCAGTGTTTCAATAGGTTTCAAATGAGGTATCACATGATGCTCTTTCTCATTTAAAAAAATCGAAGGGATGACACCCCCATGAAGAGGGATTATGTCAGGTTCGAAACTTTTATGTCATAACATACTACGTTTAATATAAAAATTGATCTGTTTGAGCTTTTTTCTTAAGATATAAAAATAGAGTAGTTAATAGGGGGGGGTAACACTTATTCCACCGCACCGTATAAGTTTGCCAACGCAGGAATAACTTCATATCTAAGCATATTTAAATATTTTTCAGCTGTCAAATTTCCATCTATAAATATAGGACCAATAATATGGTCGCCTATGATACCGGCCCAAACGTTCACCTTTTGAGGGTACTGAGTATGTGTCTCACGCATCCAATTAGGATTCTCTGCTGACCAATATTTACAGTTCTGTCGGTTTACCTCTCCATTCAATGTGAATGTTGATTCGTCAGAAAGAAGAATGGTACCAAGAGCTATCTCATTTCTGTTCAGCTTATTCATCAATCTTTCGCAGAAATCCATTCTACGATCTGGATCATCTTCTGTTAACTCCTGCACAAAAGTTAATTTGTAGGGATGAAGTTTTTCTTTATGAAGCCATCTTAGAACAGTTGTATGACTAACATTATTTTCACGGGCAATTTGACGTGTACTTGAAGTTGGATTCTCTTCGACACTTAACAAAATATCCACTTTCACATCATCTTCAACGAAATGTGGTTTTCTGTTCAATGGTTTGACATGTCCAAGTTCTCTGAATTGTGCATGAATTTTAGACACAGTACTTTCTGAAATATTAGGCAATTCGGGATACCTGTAATTAAATAAGTTTGCCACTTCAACTTGACTTCTGCAGTTATCCCCGTACCCGATCATCATGAAAATCTCAATTCGGTGAATCTCAGTTAAATATTTCATTGTTATGTCGACAAGGAAAGAGTGTTTGACAAAGATATTACTTTTTCAGTATAAACTGTCAAAACATTAACAACTGACAGAATAGAAAACAATCCACATTATTTACCGATTTTGTCTAATTATTGGCGTTTTTAGGCAAATTTTTAGGTATTTATGGTAAAATTCATGGGCGTAGCAGGTTTTGTTTAATAGATTTTTGATAAAGTACCAATATTTCAAGTGTAATCAATTATTAATTTTAAAAGTTCACCCTGTATAATTCATAATTGACCATACATTATTCAGTTTGTTGGAATCGGTTCAATAAGAGGATTTCAAAAATATGCAAATATACAGGGTGTTTCATTAAAAAAAACACCGACTATGGCATACTTGCGTGAATCACACTGTACATTTAAATTTATGTATACATAACGCACAACTCAATTCAAAAGTTGACGTGTCTCGGCATTTTTTATAATTTTCTAAAATAATGACATAAAGAATTTTATTCCATAAGTGGTTTCCACACTATCTAGGTCTAGGCATTTTATTTATTTCAAAACCCAGATTATCGAAACAATAATGTACTATTAAAATCATTTGTAACGTCCATCTATTATGTTTATATTATTTCTCAGACGCCCGCCTACTATATTAACATTTTTCGAAATGAATAATTAAATTTGGATCATGCAGCTAATCACAAAAATGTGATTATCTCTAAAACCGTTAAGATTTGGGGATACTAACAAATTTCCAATTTTTTTGTTTTTGTTAAAATGATGTGGCTGATATGATAAGAAAGTATTATGTTCTGCATTTCCTGCCTGATTCAGGTATTTAGGTAAAGGATATTGTCAGGTCTGTTTTCTAATCTTTTCATATAACATTATTGCATCCAATTTGGATGGAAATTTCAATATCCAAGTCCTTAGATAACCCCCCACACTAAAAGGTGTGGTTCGTCTACTGCCGACAAAATTATATTCTGTTTACCATAGGTTGAGAGATACGTTCACGATCTGGGTTGAATCCGCATCCTATCGCCAACAACAATCAATAACATTACAATTATCTTTCAGTTAAGGGGGGCCTCCTCACAGGTGTACAAACCTTAAAACTTACACAAAACTCGTTGTTCGTTTACAAAATTTTCCGTGCAACAAATCTTAAAAAATACAATGATTTGAGATTCCATATTTTCAGAATCGAATTCTCTAGGCTTTCTTATGGGGATCAGATCTTGACGTTTAAATTGGTGACCACAAATTGTCAAAACAGTCAAAATCACACCATCACTTATTGGCTTGTATCTTTTTTATAACAATTTAAAACTCAACCAAAATACCTGATCCCCAAGACAAAAGTCCAAGTTATATTGTGTTAACATTTCAACACTTAATTTTACTGCGTTCTTTAGATTTGTTGTTTACAAAATGACCTAAATTTTTTTGCAAGTCAGGGGTGCCAACTGTTTTAAGGTGTCTGAAATGTGAGACATTTTCAAACTGTACTTGGATATTTATGATATTTTTAACGTCAAATTAAAAAACAAATGACAAGATATACTTTTATACTCTAACTAAAGTCAGTGTGATGACCATAAAATAAAGCAATGTTGTCAGATATATTTTCTAAAATTGTTAGGCTCGATACACAAATGTTCCTCTTACTTCAGTAAACTGTTAGGTATTTATAGGAAAGTGTAGGTGATCTAGTGTAGAAAGGTATCATTAATATACAATCTTTTTGATGGTGTAGTGGTTAGGTCGCGTCAGTGAATTGATATTAATATAATATTCATTTGTTCGTAGACGTTAGGGTAAGTTTTATAATATGATTAATTAGAATGGCATTTTGGAGACCATTTGAAACAACAGTCCAAGATGATGCGCGGGATTATTGAATTGTGGATTTAAATATAAAAAGTTAGATAATCGAATGGTAATAATGGAGTCTCGGCGTATCGCTGAACTTAGACAGGAGTATTTGCGCAAAACAAAAGGGTACCGTGATTCAAATAGAACAATAATTTATTTAGACGAAACTTGGTTTGATACACATGATATTGTCAAGTGTTTATTCATTTATTTGTTATTCAAACAATCCCTACGGTTTTATTACATGAATAAATATATAAAATAAAATTCATTTTAACTTAATATGTAAGAAAATAGAAGTAATGGTAATTATATTATAATTAAAACTGTATGAGGATATACACCCACCTTTAAAATATGGTTGGGTTGACGATACTCCGTGCTCTAGAGGAAAGCACTTTATTATTGTATTACAAATTTTATGAATTTTGTATGCAGGTTAATTTTTTTCATTCAAATTGATATAGTAGATTAACATTATTTCACAATATTCGAATTTATAAAAAATTTATATGCACGCCATTGGGCGGCTTTTTCCTTCAAAGGGATTAAAAATATGGGTCATCACATTAACTTTGGAAGAACTTTAAAACTGATAAAAGTGGATAGATACAATGTTAAAATAATAAATAACTTTTGCATTTTTGTCCACCTTGTACTAATTTAAATCAACTTTTGACAGAAATTGGAAAAAGGGTAATATTTTAATTAAAAAAAAACTTGTGCTAGTGCATAGTGATAATGTATTTATGCAACACACTATATTTATTTTTATAGCGAAATAATAGAATTGTATTGAAATAACATAATTTGTTTTATATCAATGCAGTTGATAATTTATTATTTTTATGTTAGCCCAGTAAATAAAGACCGAGAAACCCCTCATCCTGTTCATCTCATTATTGTCGAACTTTTTTTTTTCAACTTATAGGTATTCACGGGTAGATTACTCTCTGAAAATATGTCCTCCGCGAAATTTGCGGAAGGTGCTGAAAAATGGCCAATAATTCCAAAAATTGAGTTTTCCGCCGATATCTCCGGCACTTAGAGAAGTGGGGTTTTGCTAGGAATGGAGAGCAGTTTATTATCTACAAAAATGATCCTTATAATTTTTGTCACAAGTTTAACCGTTTTCGAGATAAACGGGCCCAAGCGTACCTTGGATTTCGAGCTGCTGCGCGGCCTCTCCAGGAGGACGCTCCGTGAATGTAGGCATGGGAGGGCGGGCAAATTGGCCCATAACTTGAGTAAAAATGAATCTTTTTTCATGATTCAAAGTGCATATGAAAGGAGGGACCTGTACCTATAACATCGTGTAACTTTTTCGTTTTTTTTACTTTCCAGGAATATTGAAAAAACTGGCCAAACTTTATTTTTCCTGAATATTTGACCGCCCTTATCAATACGTTCATATTTTTTAAATTAAGCGTAGTTTTACCGAAACATTTTGGATAATGGGACTTTGGTAGGTGGTGAATGTATTCCGAAAGAATGAATAAATAATTTTTGTGTATCTGTATAAACAACATGTTTTTCTTGGGACCGCAAATTGATAAACAATGATTGGCAATATCGATCTTTAATGCACACCATTTGAAAGCTGGAAATGTCCTCTTTTCGATGGTTTTTAAAATTTTTGGCAAAGTTTTTTAGTTTTCCGGAAAATTTTTGCAAGCTTTTTTTGCAAGAAATATTGATCCAGGGACAAAAATGATGGTGACCATTTTTGTAGGTAATGAGCTGTACTTCATTTGTAGCAAAACCCCACTTCTCTAAGTAGCATATTTCGGGAGATATCGGCCAAAAACTGAATTTTCGGGATCATGGGCCATTTTCCAGTCCCTTCCGCAAATCCCACGGAGGACATATTTTCAGAGAGTAATCCACACATGAATACCTACAAGTTGCAAAAAAAAAGTCCGAAAATAATGAGATGAACAGGTTGGTGCCATTATTTACTGGACTATGTTGCTAACTGATGATTTTGATAATGATTATTTCCGTATTGATTTGATTTGTCTTATGTTGGTCAATTAGTATGGCCTTGATTAGAATAATTAACAATAACAAATTTGAAGAGTTGATATATGTCCTGCCATATTTATGATAACCTCTTAAATTAATAAGTCTTTCAGATAAACGAATTAGTTCGAAAAAATGTAACATCTCAAACACCCGAACTCATTTTACAGATTGTTTAGTATTTTTGTTTGCAGTTTTCTTTCAAAAGTATTTCATCCAGAAATGTTTTTCTTTTAAACTGTTTTATAGTAATAGCACTTTCTAATAAAAAAAATACGTTATTTTAGGTTCGCGAACTTTACCAAAATAATTGGTACCTAGTAACAGTGCGAGTGTATGTATATGTGACATTAACTGAGATCTAAAATATCTATTGTGTCACAGATCCAGTAAAGAATATCCGAAAGCTTTTAAAATTATTTAACCAACAAGTGCTAGCGCGTTAATGTGGGATTGTTAATCATCCTTATTTATACACATATTAGTTGCAACACTTTTTAGTCATACAAATGTTTTAGTGTATGTTTGGTTGCCTATACCAAAATCGTTTGAATGAATTTGTGTACATTAATACAAGTTAACAGAAGGAAACATGAGACCCGGAAAATATGCCAACTAAAAGAAAGGTCATCGCAACGAGCCAATCAGGAGCTAATGTTAACGATTGTTAACATAATCGAAATAATATGACCTAGTGATTTCATCAACATACATCAATTTTGGGTCTGTATCAGTGTTGTCAATGCGAGGATAATTATCCGGTTTTTAGACAATTTCGCTAATTTGGATCCAATAGTTTTTCGAATATTTTGCAGAAGGGATATATAAAATGACTATTAGTTTTGGGGATTTTCCATATTGACTAGGGTCGAAGACTTTATTTAGATAACCACTGTCTTTTTGGTAATTTTGACAAATTCTGATAATTTTTATTTTTGCATCGGCAATACTGGACTACATTCTATTTTGATGTCAGCTGCCATTTATGTGTGAGCATATTTTGTTGCTTTCAATACAAACTTGACCCTTCTTTTTTATGACATTAGTACAGAGTCATGAAATTTGTAAAATATAGACATTTAGGGCAGATATTAGTTTTATTTTTGGTCCAATATAAATTTTTTTATTAATATTTAGAGTTAAATTTTTAGCAAGTTTGACTTTGTTTTGACAGTTATGGTATCGATATTTGGTTATCGATTAAAAATATCGATTGTTACTACAAAAATACAACTACAGCGACATAAACACGCCCACTCAGAGCTCATGTTTGCTTCTACCGACATTGATTGACTATCAAGAATAATCAGTCAACATTAGTTTAGCTCAAAAATGCACGGTCGACACAAAAATCTACATAAGAAGTTCGAATTTAAAGAAAAGATTACAGTGCAAGCAGCTTGATTTAAAATATATTTATTATGCGGAATACTCGAACTCCTTTACAGCAATGAAATTAAAGAGTAGAGTGATAAACTCGTGGGAGCGGTTTAGGGATTATTAACAAAATGACAAATTCAATCACAATAATATTCAAATTCATGTATGAAACATTGATATCTGTGAAAAGTGACTTTTCACATAGCAGCCATATATAAACAATAAATGTCAATATCTGCACTTAATAATGGAGGCTGTTTTTTAAGATGAGTGTGTTATAGTTAATAAGAAAGGTCATGATCACTAAAAAAGATCTGGTTTGGGTATTTTAGTCGTTTTAAAAATAACTTTTGAGTACTGCTGAAATTTCCAACGAACACAACACCTTATCGCTATAACTTTCTAATTCGAAAGTGGTAAAATAAAAGCGACCCGACTATACTTGTCACTTCTGTTCGAGTGGGTTATTCCTAGAGTTACGACCTGGCCGGTTGGCCTCCAAAAAACGCCTGTTTTGTTACCATCTCAGTAGGTATACCTAGTCATGAAACAATTACGGAATGATGACAGCAACAGATTGACAATTTAAATGGTAAAGACAGAACTTTACATTAGTTTTCAATTCAAATGGTAATGACAGAACTTTACATTCGTTACCCTACCAACTATACTTTAACCAATACAATCTTGGAATACATCGATGTATTTAACACTTCGTCATATATGACGACTAATTAAACACATGCAGCCTAATTAATAATAAAGACGATAACACCATACTAACTAATGGTTACTAAGAGCGTACTTATAGCATGTTAAAATAATGTTAAATGTATTTATTAATATGTTTTTTCACTAGTTTGATTTTAAAGTCATGTCAGAATAATCTAAATTTATTATTAATAAGGCTGAATGTGTCTGTAGACACGGTTTTATGACAATTTTCGCTTCTTGCTGTTGGTGTATTCTTTGCCTTGACATTGCTAATCAGCAGTGGCGGCTCCTCAACAATTTATCCAGCAAATAGCACCAGAAATATTTTGTTGATTATTCTTCATTTTATTTCCTGTTTATATAATAATTTTCAAATTTTACAATTAATTTTTCACTAGTTATTTTTGAATCTGACAACAGTGCTCTGAGGCTACATTCTACAAACATCTCAATATCGAAACACGTGTTGCTCAACACGGTTGCCGTTTTTTCGACCAGTCCAATTGCTAATAGCGGAAATGGCAACACGAACTGTCACGTCGGCATCGGTGGAGATATCATTTTCTACTCTCAAACGAATTAAAACTTACCTGCCAAAATCGTTTATACAATGTTAGTTTAATATCTATTAAAAAAGATTTACCTAGTGAAAGGCTTAAAACAAAATGATACATTTTATGATAATATTATTGATCATTTTTCACAAACTAAATGCCGTAGGATTCCGTTAATATATAAAAAAAGTTAATAAAACCAATAAAAAAAAACAAAATATATGAAGAATTCAAAAAAAAATTATATATTAAAAAAAAAATAAAAAAAAACGACAAAAAAAAATGTTTTGGCAAGAGAAACTCTATACCTCCACGTTGGTTCTTGCTGGGCAACAATTAATTTTTTCACTGAAGGTTAAATTAATTGGATGAATAGAGTATATTTTTACAAAAACGTTTTATGTCCAGCCTCCTCTCTTAAAAAGTTCACGAGCCGCCACTGCTAATCAGTGGTATGTTTCGTCTGAATAGGAGCGTAGTGCGCATTTTATTGCGTATTTAGATATTAGGTGAAAGGTAATGCTAAGAAGAAGGAATTTTATGCAACGCAGGTTTGAAACTAAATCCATTCTCCCAGCTTTAAATAATCAAATAATTCAAAATTGTAATACTTTAATTGTAAATGTAACTCCTGAAACAGCGTAGACTCGTTTGGAAAACAATAGATAGTTCGTTAAAAAGTTTCCTCCATACTTGTCTCAAGTTTGGGAAATATTTGTTTATAGCGTAGTCAAAGTACACAAAATATCCGTAAAATGCCGCAAAAAACACAAAAAACTTGGAAATTCAAAATTGAGTATTTAAAAGGGTTGTGATTAACATGAGAAAAACTTTACAATGCTAGGCATGCGATTTTCCGGAAAATCGTCGAATGAAAATTTTTGTTTTTGTTTTTTCGCTCTAATTGTTTAAATAATGAAAACACAGAAAAATGTTCAAATCAAAAATTGTAGCTAATACATTTATCTACAAAATGTGTCTGAACATTTTTTTTGTATCTGCATTAGTTTTTAAAATATATACGAAAATTCCATAGTAGTATTTTTTAACATCATCATCAATTTTCATGTTTTTAATTTTATGATAGTAAATAAACAATGACATTTAGAAAAAAAAATTTCATATGAAATGTGTTCTAAAATGGGGTATCTACAAATACATTGAAAAAAAATTATTTTTTTTAAAATTTTTCAATGTATTAACATCGATTATCCACGCTCTCTATAACCTGCTTTTTCACCTTTATTTGTGCTCCCTTCTCTTTCTTACCTGAGCCATAGGTGTGTTCTTTTGTATCGCGATCACTTCTGAATAGGTTCATTATAAAGTTCACAAATGTTTAGATAATATCATAAACGGTATAAAAAGTTATAGAAGGTTTGCTGACAGACCTCTGATTTAAGTATTTATTTTAAATAATTGTGTATTATTTAAAAAATTTGATATTGATAGAAAAACTGTATAGTAGTTTCGAAAGTAGATGCTTCAAAGTGTTTAGTAGTAAAGTTTCATTTAATTATATTAATTTAGAAAAGATATAATTGAATGAAGTCTAAAAAAAAACAAGTAAAATTAAGCATGCAAAAAACAGATTTTTAAGAAGCATTCGTTTAAAATTCTAAACATTGGTGACTTTGCTTTTATAATAATAATGTTTTATGATCATTTGCAATGCTAAATCCAAAAGGAAATTTCGCTGGGATAAGTATTAATTAAATAGGAATTATAATAAACTGATATTACAGTCAGAAAATCTACTTTTTCAAATTTGAAAGTATTTCTATCTAAAAGTTCAGATCTATCTTCACATTTTACATGAGTTTATTTATTTTTTCAGAATGTTATAAGCCCAAAATTATTAACTTTTAAGTCGAGCGGTTAATAAATTTGGCTCACGGGCCGTTCGCGCGTAACCACGAATTGAATACCACTGAAATTAATTTTATCTCTGAAACGTTTTAATTTACAGAAAAACTTTTTAGACAAAATTTGTAGTTAAATGCATCAGCTACAAATTTTGATTTGGGAGTTTTTCTGTATATTTATTATTTAAACAATTAGAGCGAAAAAACAAAAACAAAAATTTTCACTCGACGATTTTCCGGAAAATTGCTTGCCTAACATCGTAAACTTTTTCTCATGTTAAACACCACTCTTTTAAATACCCAATTTTGAATTTTCAAGTTTTTTGTATTTTTTGTGAAGTTTTATGTGTACTTTGATTAGGCTATTAGTTTTGCGCATATTTTTCAGGCATTACACGAATTCTACTTTCAACTGAATTTACAAAACAGTTAAAAAAGATCACAAGAAGCGATAAAACAACAAATTTTCAAAATTCAATTTTGGGAAGAATTAAAATTTAGTATCAAGGTAATCGAGTCGATTAAAAAATAAGTATCTAAGTCTGGCAGACAAGAATTAACATCAATGTTCAAATATTTAACCAAATCACGATATTAAAAATTAACATTAACAATTTTGAGTAGAGAGTTATCACATTCCTCGATTTGAAGCAGCTTATCGACTCGACGTTTATTTTTATTATTCTGATTCATTTATTGTATACTCATCGCAACAATGCAATTCAATGTAATCAAATTGAAATCAATGGAAATTGTAATTTTTAAAGATTTAACAATAATTTAATGTTTCCCAAATTATGATTATACAAAGTCATTTATTTACTGTTTAACAAGGTATAAATACCCAATTACAAAACAGTGGGGGTTGGTAAAAATGCACAATCATATAATATCAACGAAAAAAGGCAAACCGTCGAATTGCATCCGTAATCCAAAATGGTCTATTTATTAATAATCGCCTATCATGGTCAAAGGCTGGTCGAATTTTACAGCAAGGTTACCGATATATTATAAAAATTGGAACATATATATCTGTATGAGATTTGAAAATTCAAACAAACAGCACACTTTTTTTAAAGTCATTTTTAAAGTCATGTCAGAATAATCTAAATTTATTATTAATAAGGCTGAATGTGTCTGTAGACACGGTTTTATGACAATTTTCGCTTCTTGCTGTTGGTGTATTCTTTGCCTTGACATTGCTAATCAGCAGTGGCGGCTCCTCAACAATTTATCCAGCAAATAGCACCAGAAATATTTTGTTGATTATTCTTCATTTTATTTCCTGTTTATATAATAATTTTCAAATTTTACAATTAATTTTTCACTAGTTATTTTTGAATCTGACAACAGTGCTCTGAGGCTACATTCTACAAACATCTCAATATCGAAACACGTGTTGCTCAACACGGTTGCCGTTTTTTCGACCAGTCCAATTGCTAATAGCGGAAATGGCAACACGAACTGTCACGTCGGCATCGGTGGAGATATCATTTTCTACTCTCAAACGAATTAAAACTTACCTGCCAAAATCGTTTATACAATGTTAGTTTAATATCTATTAAAAAAGATTTACCTAGTGAAAGGCTTAAAACAAAATGATACATTTTATGATAATATTATTGATCATTTTTCACAAACTAAATGCCGTAGGATTCCGTTAATATATAAAAAAAGTTAATAAAACCAATAAAAAAAAACAAAATATATGAAGAATTCAAAAAAAAATTATATATTAAAAAAAAAATAAAAAAAAACGACAAAAAAAAATGTTTTGGCAAGAGAAACTCTATACCTCCACGTTGGTTCTTGCTGGGCAACAATTAATTTTTTCACTGAAGGTTAAATTAATTGGATGAATAGAGTATATTTTTACAAAAACGTTTTATGTCCAGCCTCCTCTCTTAAAAAGTTCACGAGCCGCCACTGCTAATCAGTGGTATGTTTCGTCTGAATAGGAGCGTAGTGCGCATTTTATTGCGTATTTAGATATTAGGTGAAAGGTAATGCTAAGAAGAAGGAATTTTATGCAACGCAGGTTTGAAACTAAATCCATTCTCCCAGCTTTAAATAATCAAATAATTCAAAATTGTAATACTTTAATTGTAAATGTAACTCCTGAAACAGCGTAGACTCGTTTGGAAAACAATAGATAGTTCGTTAAAAAGTTTCCTCCATACTTGTCTCAAGTTTGGGAAATATTTGTTTATAGCGTAGTCAAAGTACACAAAATATCCGTAAAATGCCGCAAAAAACACAAAAAACTTGGAAATTCAAAATTGAGTATTTAAAAGGGTTGTGATTAACATGAGAAAAACTTTACAATGCTAGGCATGCGATTTTCCGGAAAATCGTCGAATGAAAATTTTTGTTTTTGTTTTTTCGCTCTAATTGTTTAAATAATGAAAACACAGAAAAATGTTCAAATCAAAAATTGTAGCTAATACATTTATCTACAAAATGTGTCTGAACATTTTTTTTGTATCTGCATTAGTTTTTAAAATATATACGAAAATTCCATAGTAGTATTTTTTAACATCATCATCAATTTTCATGTTTTTAATTTTATGATAGTAAATAAACAATGACATTTAGAAAAAAAAATTTCATATGAAATGTGTTCTAAAATGGGGTATCTACAAATACATTGAAAAAAAATTATTTTTTTTAAAATTTTTCAATGTATTAACATCGATTATCCACGCTCTCTATAACCTGCTTTTTCACCTTTATTTGTGCTCCCTTCTCTTTCTTACCTGAGCCATAGGTGTGTTCTTTTGTATCGCGATCACTTCTGAATAGGTTCATTATAAAGTTCACAAATGTTTAGATAATATCATAAACGGTATAAAAAGTTATAGAAGGTTTGCTGACAGACCTCTGATTTAAGTATTTATTTTAAATAATTGTGTATTATTTAAAAAATTTGATATTGATAGAAAAACTGTATAGTAGTTTCGAAAGTAGATGCTTCAAAGTGTTTAGTAGTAAAGTTTCATTTAATTATATTAATTTAGAAAAGATATAATTGAATGAAGTCTAAAAAAAAACAAGTAAAATTAAGCATGCAAAAAACAGATTTTTAAGAAGCATTCGTTTAAAATTCTAAACATTGGTGACTTTGCTTTTATAATAATAATGTTTTATGATCATTTGCAATGCTAAATCCAAAAGGAAATTTCGCTGGGATAAGTATTAATTAAATAGGAATTATAATAAACTGATATTACAGTCAGAAAATCTACTTTTTCAAATTTGAAAGTATTTCTATCTAAAAGTTCAGATCTATCTTCACATTTTACATGAGTTTATTTATTTTTTCAGAATGTTATAAGCCCAAAATTATTAACTTTTAAGTCGAGCGGTTAATAAATTTGGCTCACGGGCCGTTCGCGCGTAACCACGAATTGAATACCACTGAAATTAATTTTATCTCTGAAACGTTTTAATTTACAGAAAAACTTTTTAGACAAAATTTGTAGTTAAATGCATCAGCTACAAATTTTGATTTGGGAGTTTTTCTGTATATTTATTATTTAAACAATTAGAGCGAAAAAACAAAAACAAAAATTTTCACTCGACGATTTTCCGGAAAATTGCTTGCCTAACATCGTAAACTTTTTCTCATGTTAAACACCACTCTTTTAAATACCCAATTTTGAATTTTCAAGTTTTTTGTATTTTTTGTGAAGTTTTATGTGTACTTTGATTAGGCTATTAGTTTTGCGCATATTTTTCAGGCATTACACGAATTCTACTTTCAACTGAATTTACAAAACAGTTAAAAAAGATCACAAGAAGCGATAAAACAACAAATTTTCAAAATTCAATTTTGGGAAGAATTAAAATTTAGTATCAAGGTAATCGAGTCGATTAAAAAATAAGTATCTAAGTCTGGCAGACAAGAATTAACATCAATGTTCAAATATTTAACCAAATCACGATATTAAAAATTAACATTAACAATTTTGAGTAGAGAGTTATCACATTCCTCGATTTGAAGCAGCTTATCGACTCGACGTTTATTTTTATTATTCTGATTCATTTATTGTATACTCATCGCAACAATGCAATTCAATGTAATCAAATTGAAATCAATGGAAATTGTAATTTTTAAAGATTTAACAATAATTTAATGTTTCCCAAATTATGATTATACAAAGTCATTTATTTACTGTTTAACAAGGTATAAATACCCAATTACAAAACAGTGGGGGTTGGTAAAAATGCACAATCATATAATATCAACGAAAAAAGGCAAACCGTCGAATTGCATCCGTAATCCAAAATGGTCTATTTATTAATAATCGCCTATCATGGTCAAAGGCTGGTCGAATTTTACAGCAAGGTTACCGATATATTATAAAAATTGGAACATATATATCTGTATGAGATTTGAAAATTCAAACAAACAGCACACTTTTTTTGAAAATTCCTGAATAATATGTTTCAGTAATTTCACTATAAATATGAACATACTTTACATTATAGTATTTATAAAAATAGAAATATCTTACCCCATCTATATCCGGTATGTTTATTTTCTGGTCGGCAAAATAAGTTTGGTTAGTAGAATCATCAATTTGTTTATTTGGACTGTAAGTAGATGTGGAAGCATTAGATTCTACAGTATGACCAGCATCGCCTCCACCAGAACTGACAGCACTTTTATATGCTTTTTTAGCCATTCTAGAAAATAAAAACACTTTATTTATTGAATCATTTTAGAAGCATAATGTTCAAATAAGTTTTAAAATAATGGGTCTTTAAACTAAATGTAATAATTATGTCTACCAAATCTAATACAGTTTTTATATTTTACCCGAGAATTATTGAAAAATTGAAATTTGTTCGTATAATTGATATTTTCTAAGTCATACCAAATGTAAAATTTATCACCCTGTATGATTGTACCGGATATTCAGCTTTTTATTGGTAACACCTAAACAAGAAGAGATAGGGGGTAGTTGTAATTAGTTCAAATTTGCATATTTATAAGAAAAGTTTTGGAATCCCCAGTAATACCAATAATATTTACCTATATTGGGAGGTCAACATCTACAACATATGCATTTCAAAACAAATTCAAATAGTATTTCCGTATTTACTATCAAGTGACTTATAAACATTTATGAAAGATTAGAATGCTACACTATAATTATAAGTTCCCAATTTAATTTCAGTTGTTTAAACAAACAAAGTTATATTCAATTCAAAAAATTCCTTACACTGACCACATTAATGCAATCAATTAACATTTATACTTAATTCTTGGCAAGTAATATGGAATCATATGACATCCAAACGAAAAGAAGTTAAGCTACAAGTTGAATTTTATCTATCAATAATAATAATAAACAAACAAACGTCGTGTCGGACAAGTGCAGAAGGTGTCAAAAAACAACAGAGAAGATACAACACATTATGTCAGGATGTTGAGCCATAACTAACATTGATTACCTATGCAGGCACAATCACATGTTCCATCAGAAGTTGGCCAACAAATTTGGATTCATTAACACCTACATGCCCTATTACAAGTACCATCCACATTTGGTTATATAGAATGCTGATTTTAGACTATACAAATCAAATATCAACAATAGATGGACAAATAACAGGCCTGATATAGATGTGGATAAAAAAGCTAATTTGGTTCTTCTAGTTCTAGTGGATGTTGCTGTACCCAATAACAATGATATTTTAGACAAATACAACAAGAAAATTGCAAAATACACCGATCTTGCAATCGAGGTAAGACAGATGTGGCATGCAGAGAAAGTAGAGGTGGTGCCAGTCATTGTTTCATCTATGGGACTAAATGTACACTTAAGATAATGATAATAATAAATGTCTTTATTTGGTATAGAATTACATACATATGTAAAACTAGTACCAGACAAATGAAGAGATAAGTAATCTTAAGCTGCCTGAGTAAAGGTCTTACACTCCTCACACACCAATATCTCCTCAACAAAGAACCAACAGCAGAATGTCTTCTCTTACTATAAAACACATCATCTTAGAGTGTCCTGAGTATGCGAGACATAGAAGAATAATTTTAGTGCAGTATATAAGGATGTGCTCTCAAAAGACACCAGTGCATTAGGTAATTAAGTATATCAAAAACATTAAATTGTATAATAAAATTTAAAAACTATCTATAACCCAAATGCAACACAAACTACTTGTGTAAGTCTTCCTGTTAATTACTCTTAGTAGTTAATGCAGGTATGTTTGTATACCTACTAAAAAAAAATTATATTCTTATATTTGAAGTAAAACAGAAAATGGTTTAGCTTGTTTTCAAAGTGGGTATCAAAATACTGTATTTTTAAAGAATTTATCCAAATGGAGCTTATATTTAATTCGAAAGTATTAAAAAATTGGGGAAAACCCCAATATTTGCATAATATTCAAGTTCTTGTTTACTGAATATATAATATGGATCAACAAAAAAAAACAAGAGGAATGAGGATATAGAACAAGCTATCTATTATATTGGTAGTTCTAATTGGAACAATCCTATTCTACCTCCAGGGTTTAATCCTTCATATAATACTAAAACTGTTATACATCTCAAATGGAGATCCCAAGAGATATCAAGAAATAAAATTAACTTTACAGACAACCAAATATAATATACATTTATTTGTAAGGTATTTATAAAAGAGCCCACTTTCATTTCTTGTAAATTGTACTTATTATTACACCTTATAATTTTGTAGTTGTTGAAATGAAAAATATATTCATATTCATATATATGTTAATTATTAATAGATGACCATAGAAAATAAATTTAACCATGACATTTACTTTTCTTGAAAAAGTAATTTATATTTTACATATTTTTGAATCATAATCCATTTAATACCATATACTTTATTATATGATCTTATTTAAGGCTAAAAATAACACTGTTAAACTGACAAGTAGAAATTAGAAATACTAATTAGAAAAGTTTGATGATGATTGTAGTTATATACATAGGAGATATATAATTAAATATATGAAAATTGCTCATTAATTGAATTAAATAAAACAATGATTGTTTAAAAAAACTCACCTATAAAAATTGGATTGGTCAACTAATGATTATAATATATTTATAACAACTAGTAGGAGAATGAAAGATTTTTATAATGACTCAACCAATAATACAATTAATTCATTTTAATTCATTTTAAATAACTTTTAAGCACTAAAATTTCAAACAATGTCCAAGTAAAGTTGATTTGTCACGTTGACTACACTGTCTGACACTGTCGCTCTGATCTGACACTTTTGGTTTTGGCAGAATGTATCATAGAATATAAGTTCCTGTAGAGAAATAAATTCTCTAACGTATTGAATAGTGGTACAAAATTCCGCACGAAGGGGGCGTAGCTAGAGTAGAGTACTTAATTCGATTCTAATCGATTCACTACTGATACTCTTTCATAATAATTATTATTAATTTCTGGATGGCCAAAAAATACAGCTGTTTGGTGTATTTTTTGCTATGGCTGATACCATGCAGAGATCACAAATTATCCAGATATCAGCATGTTGTCTCTCTTAACACTTAACAGTTTATCTGCTTTCACAACAATCGCCATAGCTAGCAATATAATCTTTGCACCTAAAATTATAACTTTTTTTACTTCTTGGTTATTCAGTTAGAATCATTCTATGGAAACATGTTGATTTCGGGCTCTTAACTTTATTTAAATATCAAACGCGTTGTTTTATTTACTTTGAGCTTCCTTACTTTTTTAAAAAGAGTTCCTACGTACTTTGCGGTCTCAGCCAAAGACAAGACGTGATTTTTTTGTGGATGCTACTCCTGTATAAGGGGAACGTGAGCTACGATTTTCGAAAATTTTGGACAAACAATATATACCTAATATGGCTGTGTAGGAAAAATGTTTTTGAACACAAAAACGAGACATGGATTTTTACGCCCCCCAACGTACAACCTCGGTCCTCATAGCTTTCTCCGAAACTATATGACATATTAAATTGAGACCCCCAAATGAAATTCATACAAGTTATTCGGCTGTCAACCCAACCATCCCGTACAAGCTTTTTTGTTTTATTTGAGCTATCGAAACGAAACAAAAACCATTCGACTCGTAAAAATCGTCCGAGTCTATTTTTGTGTTCAAGACCCGCCAAGATATCAATTCGAAACGAAAATATTTTGGGAATCTTTCTCATTCGAGGTGCTCATAATGCAAAAAAATGTGTTCGTCAATTGTCCCCCCAAAAAGTCAATTATTAGGTAGTTTCTTGTGCCAAAACATCAACTCTGCCACCGGTGTGAAGTTAGCAGCCAATTTAGCTGTAAAAAATGTTGAGAGCTGCTCAATTCGGGATTACAGTGACGTGCAGAATATTCAGTGAGAAGGGAAATAGTTGTGTTGAGAACACACTGTTTGAAGGAAATTTGCTTACGATAAGCAACAAGGGTTGAAACGTCACCCCTAAATCTGAAATAATTTATAGCTTCCAAAGAATACGATAAGCCAAGTTAATATATATATGGGGGGTATTATAGAAGCATTATAATATTGAGAACACACCGGTTACGAAGGGGAAAGGATTGAAACGTCACCTACAAAACCTAGTTGGCTTACTTTTTTTTATTAAGTTATCTTCAAACAAATTATTTTTTTACAAATAGTCAAGTTTAGATATAAAGTACAAAAGGACTATCAATGTAAAAATACAAGTATACCTAAAAAATACAGGGCACAAAATGTCGGCAGTTGGATTTTTTTATTTTACACGATTTTGTAAATTCTTTTTATGTATAGGTGAAAATAATGTCTTCGTCAGTCCCATAGCTTTTGCGAGCCAAATCAAATATCTCCATTGGTATAACACAGACGTCTGAAACATTAAATTACCAGATGTAAAATGTTATGAGCCAAAGAAAACTTAATAGGTATGTAAACAAACACTTGTGGGAGTTGATTAATAACAATAATTTAATTCTATTAATACTTACGATCACTAAAGGATGGATTCCTATAAAAAAGTTTTTTGTTATGAACATCAAATCCACACACAACTACATAATGTCCTTGGTACGGAGCTGGCCAAGGAATACATTTCCTAAATTCACTGGAAATTTTATTATACTTGCAAGTATCACAGCTAAGAATTTTTGCATTGGTTAGTACTATCACAGGTCCATTTGTAAGATGTCTTATTATTTCCAATATCGACACAGATTTCTTTCTTACAGATAATCCTACTTTTTCAGCATCTTTAAACCTGGCATTAATCCTACATTCATCCTAAAATTAAAATAATATGACTAATACGAGTTTTATGAAATCAATTCCGAAAACTCACTACGCAAGACCTGACAAGTAGAACATTATAAGTAAGGAGCAGTGTATATGGCGACTCTTATTTACTTGGCGAACTAAGGCCATACACACACATAACCGCACCGTTCCCGATGCAAATGTCGGAAAGAAAAGCTCACTGAGTTCCTGAGGAAAGTCTCACAGACTGGTATACCCATTACTTTCCTACGTTTGACAAGCTGTATATTTTCCAAGGATTATTCAAGGACAGTAACTTGCCAAGTTCAGCGTAGTGAGTAGTCGTCTTAATAAGTACTCTATGACGTGATTCGGAAAACCGGAAACGTTCTCTGTTTATTATGCTATTATGCATCTGTCGAGAATTCTTCCCTCTGTCCAATGACCCGTGTCTGCTGTGCTGTTTTGTATTGTACTTAGCTTGTGTATGTTATCTCTGACTTGGCTGTAGTAATGTCAAAACCGTTGAGTCACACACAGTCCCTACCGAGCCAATCTTCTGCCGACGGAATGTTCATATGTTCCTCATCACATTTCATTGTAAACGCACTCTGTAATCAAGTACTACTTCAAATTAATATATCAGAAATATACGAACCTTATTTAAAACTGTATGATAAAAACTATTTTCTCTATAACCCTCATGGACTCCTAAAGTTATTGTATAAAAAATATGTGGCACGTCGAATTTTTTCAATAAATAACAGAGATCTATAGTCCATGTACTAAAATATATAAATATCAAGATAACAACTATTATTGCAGAACTTCAAATAACAATTTTGTGTATAGTTATCCAGAGCATGGGATCGTTATATACCTATACTAAACGCGTTACTTTGTCATTACTTTTGCGTCATATATTCGTTACCGTTATTACTTTTTTTAAAAAAAGTTAACTAACTACTATATTATATTGTAACTTCGTTACTTTTAAAGTAACGCGTTAGTATTAAATTAACGTATTTCTAAAAAAGTAATGCGTTGTACTTTTGGCAATAAAACTATATAAAGTTGGAGAATACATTACTGCTTTATATTTAATAAAACAAGAATGAAAAATCAAGGTACATTGTTGTATGTTGGTTACTTTTAATAACGCATTATACTGAAGAATAAGGCTACATTCGTAATCAATTCGCTGGCCAAGTAGCACTTTGGCAGTCAAGTCAGCACGAAATTTATTGCCATTAACAATAACTTCAAAGTCGACTTTAACTACCTAAATAATTGTCAGGATTCCTTCAAACATATGGTCGAAGCATGATTCTAGTTCAGTCTAAGGTTAGAGGTTACAATTTATAATATATAATTTGGATTTATTTTTTATAGCAGTATATATTGGAGTTTAGTAGTGATGGACAACGACAATGATGATCAATTCGATGAAAATGTCAAACTATATCAGACAGATGTCAGAATGCGCATATGTCCCATAGCCGGCACGAAGTGCAAGTCGAAGTGAAAGTTTGCAGCTTGCAAGAAATTTCGACGAATTCAACTTTGACGACAAATTGCGTTGTGAACGATCAGACTGAAATAGATTTGCTTAGCTTGCGTGCCACTTGGCCAGCGAATTGGTTACTAATGTAGCCTAACGTTTTTTTTTTTCGGTACTCCCCAGCCCTGGTATTATCTTACAAGCACGACGTGCTTGTGCATAACAGGATGGCGCGGAAACAAAAACAAAACAAATATAAGTTCAGTGGAGCTTCATATCTACAGCCTTCGTGTAATGTCACGTTCTCATATCTTTCACGGAATTTTGTCTATATATTCACACTCGTTTTCCTCTTCAGGTGGCGGAATATTACAATATACATGATGGAGGCCTATAAAAATAAAAAAACTGGAAACCGTGAGGGACGAAAATATCGAGGACTTCTGGCGCCTGTCTTGTTTAATACGCCACTGATTTTGCGTTTGTATTTTTGTTGAAATAACGCATGCGCATAAATTAATTACCTGTCAAGATGAACAATAAAAACAATGATCTATCTAATAAAAACAACGAGAAAACTTTTAATCTTTTGTTTTGACAGATCTCACCTTTTATTAAAGCCTTCACTTTTACATATTTGTGAAAAATTGTTTAAAAACTCTTCCCTTTTCTTTTTCGGCAATACCATCAGTATACATGATATTCCACAGTCCCAATTAGACTTTTGTTTAAAATGTGATAATTGGATTTGTAATTTTTCAGGTTGTACTGCAAACAAAATAAATTATTGTCTAAATGGTTATTCAAATTAATAATATATGGTACATACAAAAGTATCATTAACTTCCACATATGTAATGAATTTGAAATAAAACATACCAGACTCGAGCTTTATTTTCCTCCCCATAATCGTGTGTCAGTATTAAATTTAACCTGTATGAAACATTTTATTGAATGCTGTACATTATTATAATTATAAATGTAGGTTAAAATCGATAAAAACACTACAAAGATAAGAATATGATGAGAAATGAGAAACATGCCAAATGGTTATTCCTAAAATCACAGATAACATACTAAAATGAGATAAAACCAGTGCAGTACGACGGAGATACACGTGAATTTAAGGATAATCCTTTGATGGATTTCCGGTGATAAATATGAAGGCTAGGCGAATGCTCGTCTTTGTAGATCAGTCTTGGAGTGTTATTTGTTCCATTATATAATATATGTTTTGATCTAAATCAAAGTGTCTTCGTTATTTTGAATTAGGTATCTATATACTTATCCATTAAATAGAGATAGGTACATCGCATCTATTTTTCAACATATCTACAGCATTTATTTATAATTTATATAAATAAACTCACCTTCAGAGGAACGATATTGCTTATTGTACAGATTCAACATGCTACAAATACGAATTAAAAAAGATAATCAAATGATATCACCATTGTAGAATTACCTATACGAACTCATCAAAAATGCAAATGTGACGCGAACCAAACTTATTATCGTCGTATCTACCACATTTAATAATAGTAAAATTGCACTACGGTAAAAATTAAGCAAATTCAAATGTTTAAATTAACATACAATACATTTTTTTTTGTATTTCCGGTATAAAGGATGTCCTCCGAAGGTTATTGATTGACGAAGATCTAGAAAGTATATAAAGCGGGTAATTTGAAAAATAAATAACGTTTACTTCAACTTCATTAAAACGTTTATACCTAACATAAATTAATATTTAATCTCGAGATATCAATTTATTTTAAAATAATTTAATTGAAGAGATTTTCCTTCTTAATTTATGTTTTATTATGATATTGAAAATATTTAAGCTTAATTTTGGATTATATTGATGTTATTTTCTTATTCTTACCCTAATGCACCCCCTAGTTGGAATATCTTGTGTTTTATATCAAAGATTATTTTTATATTAAGATTAAGTGGGTTATCTGTGTTTTATATACCTACATGTAGATTTTCATATCAAATTTATGCTGCAATTCTGTGTACGCAAATAGTAAAATCGTTAAACCAACCAAACTTGTATCCGTTCCGATATTACGAGTCATATAGATCGTTACGATCGCTAAGATTTTTACCAATGACGTATTATAATACCTTTCCAGAATAACGTGACTGACAGGTCGGCCGTGTTGTTCTGGGTCCTCATATATCATATTCTATTTAGATTTCATTGTTTACCCATTGGTAAACAACGGATGATAATTTAATTTACAATTAGTTCTTAAAATTATCTAAAATGCCATCGTATTGTAATGTTGATAAGTGAGCAATGCGGAGAGGATAGGTTACTTTTTTTCGATTTCCGGCAGTTTTAACCCAGCCAGCGAGATGACTATTGTTCACCTGAATCCATAGATAAGAGAAAACTTGAATCTGTTACTTTTGACTTTCGTATCTCTTTCCAGAACACCTCTGACAGGTGCTTTGTGACCTAAGCCGTTTATAGACGAGACCCTAAATCGTCCACGCCGATCCTCGCTCTGCGCATGCCTACGTTTAAAGCATGGTTTTAAAATTCGCGCGCACGGTTCTAACACCCCGTGTCGCTCTCTGAAAAGAACATCTCCTCGCTTTCCATACACTTTTTTAAATATATTCCTAACCTAAACCACCCTACCCTAATCCGAATCGAAAATTATAATAATTTTCAATAATAACCCAACTAAACCTACCCCTACCAAACCACCTTCGTATTTCTAGTCAATTTTTGTAGAATGAATTATAATAATTTTCAATAATAACCAAACCTACCCCTACCAAACCTTCTTCGTATGTTTAGTCAATTTTTGAAAAAAACAAAAAATAAAAATATCTCGACTCGGGCACGACTCGAACTTGGTACCTCTGTGTTAGGAGCCCAGCACGCTTACGCTGAGCTAATCTCTGTACACATCAATGATATCGTATAGGAGGTTAAAAGCTTTATGGACGCATGAAAGCCGAGCGCCACCGGAGATACTCGATGGCGCCCGAGGTCGGCACCACCTGTACGGGCCACAGACGAGAATTTTTATTTACACTATATTAACATGCGCAGAGCGAGGATCGGCGTGGACGATTTAGGGTTTCATGTTTATAGTATTATTCTATGGTGATCTTATGTCTATCTATAATACCTACTAATCGCAAAAAATCTGATCATAGAGAACTTTTTGATAAATATCACGTCGCGAATTCATGCCTAACACCTAACTTGTCAATAATTGGATATACAAAAATAAATAAAAACTACATTCTTTTTGTTTGTACTTTGTTAAATATTTATACCTCAGATAACAATGTTTATATATAGTTTGATCTTTGATCTTCGGATAAGGAAAAACGAGCTCTGATCAATGTTTAATAAATTACTTTAAAATAGTATCAAATTTAAAAAAAAATTGTGTTTTTAATAATAGTATGAAATAGTTGAGTACGGTGAAAGTGCCAAAATATCTAATAATGATGTATACAATTGACTATTGAACAGGTATTCAACGTTATTAAATGATTTCAAAAACAATACTTTACCATCAGTTAAGACTTGATTACATATTTCCATTTTTATCACAAAAACATTCCTCTAAAAAATATGTCGTACTACTCATGTTTGCCGTGTAAACTAACATCAAAATAACCACGAAATAGGAATTCCAATATGTCTAGAGTTTGACCATGGGAATCTCTGAAAAATCATACTGGTTCCTTTAAGGTTAACATTTGACCTTGCATATAAATACCTACTTTTTAAATTTGTTTATTTTAACCATATAATTATTAAAGCATTTCAACATCTATTCAATTGAATTATTATTTGTAAAATATTTACCAATTGTTATCTGGATCTTTGTATTACTTTTTAAGATTATGAAGATAGCTAGTCAAATATTTAAGCTAAAGATGCAAAGTTTCAGTTTACAAGCAACACAAAAGAATAAAGATGTGTATTTTATTTGTAAATGTAGATCCAAATCCTGAAAAAGGTGCTTACAGACTTGTACTAGCTACAAATCGAGATGAATACTATAAAAGACCTTCTTTACCAGTACATATTGATAAAGATGAAATTATTGGAGGTAAGTATGGAAATAAAATTACTTTTTGGAAATTCTTTGCTTCCATATTGTTTATAAAGTTCTGATGATTGCTATGTTGTGCTAATGGTGTAATTGTTAGGTAAAGATATGGAACAAGGTAGAGAAGGAGGAACTTGGTTAGCTTTTAGAACAAAAGAACAAGAAAATGGTAAAAGTAAGAAACATTGTATTGGTGTTATTTTAAATGTTACTGGAACATTATCGGAAAATCCCAAAAGCAGAGGACAAATCATCTTAGACTATTTATTAAGTAATAAAAGCTTCCCTGAATATTCTGAAATGTTAGAGAAGACCACTTATAATGGATATAACTTTGTTTCAGTCGAGCTCTGGTAATTTTTTTAAATACAAGTAATATTCTATCAATGATGTTAATTGGAAAAGAATGTTTTAACATAAGTGATAATATAGTTATCATGGTTAAAAAAAACATTTTATAATTTTTAATAATAAAAACATTCATACACAGTAGAGGATTTAGACCCGGGCCTAGGGCGGCAATTTTTGAGGAGCGCCAAATTAATAAGACGACTAAAATTAAAAATCGTTTGGGTTTTCTGTAAACTAATTTATTATTAATTCTATATTTAATTGTTATGTTTAATGTTAAAAAAATAAATGTTTAATTTATACCTGAATTAGATTTCTTATTACAATTGTTATTATTTTCATTATTTTATACACACACATATCAGTATATCTATGTTTGTAAATATAAACTGTTAAGACAGAAAAAGGGCGCCATATCGTCTCGGCCTAGGGAGCCCTCAAACCTAAATCCACTACTGTTCATACATTATGTTACAAGATTGATATCAGTAATATTTTGTTTTGGCATAAGGAAGTTTTTTGCATGAATATTATTTTACAAAATAGATTTTGGCACACCAAATTTCACTTACAACTTTTTGTGTAATGAATTTAAGGGTAACGATTAAAAAACGACTAAACTGTTTAGTTGAGTGTAGTCAAAAGGGTGCACCAACTGCTTTTGATTTAAAAATTGAGTTGGTCCCCTATTGTACTGTGTGCGTACTTACATTAGAGCTAATACCATTAGAAAGCCGGCTAAATTGTTGTACAATGAGAAATCGACTGTGTGCGGTTACCCTAATATTTGGTTTTGAATTAAAGTTTATCATTTTTATTCAACTCAAATGTAAATATAATTTTCTACTATCATGTCAGGTGTGGAAAGAAGTTTAATTAATTGAATGACAAGATTTTTATAGAATTATGACTTATGAAAAAATTTAAGTAGCTGTCTGTAACTGTTAGAAGTAAAGTTAGTCCTTCCAACATTATCAAATAAAATCAGTTGAATAAAAATTCAGCAGCCTAACTCGGTGGTGCCCATCGATGTTTGGCAGGGTTTCTCTCTCTCCTCCTCAGACATGAAATATTCATCAAATAAACTAATTGGCTTTGTTAAGAACCTGGATTTGTATTACTGTAGATGTTTTAAACTACAGTTAAAGGAAGAAAAAGACTTCATTTTATTTTCCTTGGGTTTTTGTCGAGGAACAATATTACTCATTATTATTCAATAGTTTCCTGTGACTAACTAACCTAACGTGAAGAGGCACAGGGCTATTTTTAATAAAACTCACATTTTACTACATTGTACAAGATGGTTAGCAAAGGCCAACCATTCCTGTGGCTACACTGGTAGCTACTGTCGATACCAACTTTTGCATAGGGTAAAAAATTGGAAAATTAAAAGGAATTTTTCGTTTTCTGCAATGAAGAGGTTGAACAAGGACAAATACCCTAAGGTTTGAAAGTCAAAGAAAGGCATTGAGCCTTAAATTGATTAGTTTTACTTTTTTTTCTGCTCCTAAAAGTGTTAGGGAAAATGACATCATGAAGTTTGTGATTGGTCCTTTTGCGATTCTTCCGCGACTTCTATGGTTTTGGCGGGAGTAGTAATTATCGTACCAGACAACCTCAAGATTGGGATGTTGAATCAACGTGTTGTAATGTAGCCAGAATGTAGAATGAAAGGGTGTAGTTATGAAAAAGTGGCTTGGAATTTTAGTTGTGAAATAGAGTTGAGGTTGTTTGAATTAATTGTTCTAAATCTCATTTGTAATCAGGGCCGCGCCGCCACCAGATGGTAGCAATTTGCCCCAGGCCCCCATAAAGAATCTAAAAAAATGGAATTGTTTAGAAGTTATAGCCATTGCGGTCTCGTTTAAATATCTAACGAGGTCTAGACTTAGCTATTATAAATATGATGATTGAGTAAAATTTGGGTTTTTTAATTATACATGGCTGTAAATCATTTCCAGGATTTTCTCGAGGCCACTTTATTTTTGTTGTAGTTGTAGTACAAACAATCTCCACTTAAGATATGGCAAAAAGCCTTTCTTATCTACATACCCGGTAAAAAAGATTAAATTGTTCTATATGAATACACAAAAAATATCCTCACAAATAAATTAAAAATGTACTGACCCCTATGGATCAATAAATTAGTTTTATATGTTGTGGCATAAAAACTCGCCCACCCTATATCATTTAACTTTTATGTGTGGTATCTTTAAGACATGTTTTTCAGTTTTCTTAACTACATTTTATTCTGTTAATTTTAAATACTTAAGTAGGTACGTTATAAATTTGTAATTTCACTTGGAAATATTGGTTCACTTAATATGACCATCTTCAATTACCTTTTGCATTGAAAATAGAAATTTATGTCACATGATTGTAGTAAAATTTATTATCGAGCTAATAATATTTGGAATCATAGGTCAAGACAGACCACATATTATGGAGGTCAACACAACTACAGGGTCCGGCTAACGGCAAGCCTCTGTCGTAGTTCTTTCTATAACAACAGATTTATTTGAAAGATTTCTATGAAGGATGGCATACATTTTAAAATTATTTTCATGTATACATGGTGGTTTATTAGTAAACTAGACAATTTTTTTCAAATGAAACGCCATATTTTTTTACATCTTTAGAACTGATATTTTATTTGAATTTTCACATTCATTTTTAAAAAGTCACAACTTCTTCAGATTTAAGGCGAAAGCATACAAATTACGCATGTACAAAGACAAAGAGGGCTGTGGATTTTTTTCGAATCGGTTTGAAATTCTTATTTTTCACGTGGTCAAAAATAAATTTTATATTGCAAAAACTTCCATTGAAATCTTTTCAAATTGCTTTTCGCACCTTTAATTATTTAAAAAAAAACAATAAAAACATTAAAAATCAATCTGAACCCGTTACTGTAGGAACCATAAACATTCTAGCACTTCATTATGCGTTCATAGCCTATATACTTATATACAGGTTGTCCCATTAAAAAACACTGGAAAAACTACAAAGAAAGTTATGGAATGTATAACATTTTTTTATTTTACACCCCCTCAATTATTTTTGTACGTTGGTAATTTTAAAGCTTTAGCGATAAATCTGAAAAGGGTGCGATTTAAAAAAAAATAAGTACAAATTCAAATATATTTTTTTAAAAAGTTGTTTTCTTCGAGGTAGCTGAGAGTTTTACAAGTTGGGGGTGTGTAATACTGATTATGTCGGTACTAAGAATTTTTTTTAAATCATGTCATTCCATTTGATAAAATATAATTCTGTAAATTTTACACAATAAGGTTGCCGGACCCTGTATGACATCATCAAGAAAGAGAATGTTGAGTAATATCTTTGTAGATTCACTCTCAAGGCATTGAGGGATTCATTAATATGTAAAATATACAGAGTCTGAAAATTTCAGAATACAAAAGATTAGAAAAAAGTTGATATGAATGAGTCAAACAAATTATAAGATTTTTTAAATCATTAAAAAAATATAGTAGATCTGCTTCCAAATACATCTCTTTTAGCGTTAGTTAAAATTTTCCAATTCTCTCAATTAAAATGGCCTTTAGATAATGGAGATTTTTATTATTTTTTAGTAAAGAAAATACAATCATTTATCACCATGGAAACGTTCCTAACGTGAATTCTAGTTACATTGGTAAACACAATTTAGGATTTGGAAACTCTCCTATATTCGCTCCTCTAAAAAAAGTAACAAAAGGAAGGCAGGCATTTGAAGAAATTATAAAAAGGAATCTTTCTAAAGAAGACTTACAAGCCGAATTATTCAAACTGCTCAAAGATGAAACTAGGTATGATTAACATTATATTTTATGTGTTATGTAAGATACATATAAACAGCGTTCTAGACCTTAAAGGATCATGGCTTCTACTTTTTTTTTTGCTACTTTTTCTCCTTTCAAATCTTTTTTAACAGCATGAATTCTTTTTTTTAGGTCGTCCCCCTTTTTTCTTACTTATTCATCTTTCGTCATCCATCCTGCCGACATGTCCAACCGTTGAATTTAATATACAAACTTCATATCTGATATAGTATGACCTTTACATAAATAAAAATATAAAATATCTAATAATAAGCAATTAAAAAATTTTTTTAGAGAAGACCAGTTTTGAAATTTTTTGTTAAGCCAGACCTGGATTACCTTTTTGATAATACTTTGATGGATTTTCAAGGTAATGGTTCAATGGTTGTCACGTGTACCAAATTTTGAAATAACTTACAGGGTAATAGCCCAAATTGATAAAACACACCCTGTATCTCGGTTAAAAAGTGTAAAAGACACATTGAATATTGGTTTTTTGGAACCACCAAAGTGATGTTAAAGTTAGGACCTTTCCAATGAAACACTCTGCATTTAGTTTGTTCTTCATTTTTTTCAAGCCATACTATCTCGAAACATTTATTATTGCGATGTCGTCAGTGCAGGCCATCACTTGGTGTTGTTTATAATAAATTATTGCTTTTGGATCCATTAAAGTGTTTTTTATTACACTTTCCATCACCAGATTGAATAGGAACTGTCGAAAGTGGATCCTCTTGTCCTAAATTTCTGCGTTCATCAAAATTCTTGAATTCCTTCCACCAAAACTTGGTTCAAAGATTCAGTTAGTGTAATTTTTATCATTCTTAAAAGTTTTACTGGAAGTGCCAATGCTATGTACACTTTTTGTCTATAAATTGAATCAAATGCCTGTTTGTAGTTTATGAACAATGAGATGCCAGATTTTATTCATAACTGGTGTTCATTATTTATATTATTTGAACTATAGATATTAGTTAAATAAATATTGCTTAATGTATGCTCTATGATAACTTTCTTTTAAATATTAGTTTCAAGATTTATTTATTGTTTGCTAGGTATCAGTTTTATTTAAAAAAAAAATGTATAGACTTCCTTCTTGTAATCTTTATACCATTTAAGGTCTTGAATAGTTGTAATGGTTGTATTATTTCAGACTGGTTCCTTGTATATTGTCACAGAAGCAGAGTGTGTATCATATAGTTCACATTTTCTGCACATGGGTTCACTAACTTTCCCTTTTTGTGCAGATGTTTCCCAGGATACAGTGTCCAGGTTGGTAACTGTCTTCAAATGTCTCTTCGTGATTCCGGACCTTTGAACTCTCCTTTAGAGCCTTCTTTAGCTAACTGGTCCCCCAATCCATTACCTGTAATCTAGTATTGTTTTTTTGATTAACTGAAAGATCCTCTTTAAAGCACTAGTCATCAACAATTCGTGGTGCTTGTTGTAAGACATACATAACTGTCTCTGGGAATTTCCCATTGGTGACAATCACTGTGTTGTCTGCAAATCTCTGTGTCCATATACCTTGATCATTTAACCTAAAATCTGATTCGTGATGAAGTCTTATTAGAAAAATGTTCAAAAAAGAGTGTAAATACTTTTGTAGGAAATTGTTGATAAGCTCAACACAATTTGCACTCATGTTTAAACACTTTTTTTAAATTTATTTCAGACATTTACCAGATGAAGAGCTGCAAAGACGACAACCTTTAGCTCACGAAATTTTAAGTGCCATTTTTTATAAGGTAGATCCTCCTGGATTTGGAACTAGGTAAGTTTTGTAGGAAATTCTATTACCACAATACTTACCTTGAACGATCAATAACATATATCCTTCCACTTCTCATTCATATATTTCCTGCTTTACATTCTCTTTAAAAGATCTATTGTGCCCCCTTACTTCTACTTAGTTCCTGAGGAAAGTCTTAGAGACTAGTAGCTCCTTTAGTCCTATTTCCGTGAGGAATTTTAGGATATCTACAGGCTTCAACTTAGGTAAAAGTCCCTCTTCTATCCAATAATTTCCTAGGTACTGTGCCCTAGGATTCTGAATTGCTGTGCAGTTCGCAAGTATGTGGATGGAGGTTTCTTCTTCCATCCCACAGAATCTACATCTGAACTCCATCTAGCGTTACTTGGTACGGTCTCCAAGTAGATTCAGGAGCACGCACTCAATCCCATACTAGCTTAGCCTTTAGCTCTGCCGTTTGACATTATACCGATGTTGTCGTGCCGAACCGAAAGATCTCGATTGCGCCGATCAGATTCCATTGTGCTTGCTCCAATCTATTTCTGTAGGAATCAAAAAATGTTGAGCTGTGTCATATCCAGCCGAGTCGATCAAGTGTTTGTTTGTATATTTGTTTTTATATGTTAATGGTTAGAGTAAACTGAAATATACTGTTTGTAGGACACACACATTAATATTAATAGATTACGATTGGAACCTCTCATTTATTGAAGATACCATGCATGAACCTATAGACGTGAACAATCCACAATGGAAAAGAACCAGCTTTAATTTCAAATTGTGATCGATTCAGTTAGGTTTGTTATAGTTAATTTTATTTAGAATATATTTATGTTAATATATATGTTTTTGAGTACGAATTTTTCTTATGTGTACTTATTTTTCAAGTGGAGACTTCTTTTTCCGCTTTGAGCGATTTTTAGGTGCAAAACTTGAGGGGTTGGTAACGACACCAATACCGTTATGCTAAGGCTACATTCGTAATCAATTCGATGGCCAAGTGGCACTTTGGCACGCAAGCTAAGCATCTATTTCATTGTCATCGTTCACAACGCAATTTGGCGTCAGTGTTGAAGTCGTCGAAATTTCTTGTAAGCTGCAAACTTTCACTTCGTGTCGGCTATGGGACATGCGCATTAATTTTTGTTATTTGTTTTTTGATATATCTGACATTTGTCTGATAGTTTGACATTTTCATCGAATTGATATTCCGCGTTGTCCATCACTACTAAACTCCAGTATAATATACTGCTATAAAAAATAAATCATGTGCGCGTTGGACTCTTTTAGATGGGTAGAGTTAGTGTATTATCTCATGGGCTATGGAACTGCAACCCTGTGCGCCAAGTGAAGCCGGCAATGATTTATTTTTGACAGTACTTGGTCTCTAAATGTCAAATGAGGCTTTAGTATAGAGGATAGTGGAGTAAATTTCTTAGGGGATTTTTGGGTGATCAATTACCGGAAGTTTCTTGATAGAATAAAAAATAACAAACAGAAATAGGGATATGACTGAAAATAAAACGATAAAATGAACAATGTATATTCAGAAAGCAATTATTTTATTTTGTGTAAACAAACTTTAAAAATATAACAATAGAACCGATTTAGAAATCAACTCCTTGCTAATAATTTTTTCTTACCATATACACAAAAAGAAAATAAACAAATCGAGTTCTAGTTAAAAAAATTTAATATCTATTTAGTTGATATTATTTTGTTTCGAAAAATAAATATATGTGGATGAATTAATATTTTTACGAAATTCTACATAGGTTACTTCTCAGGAATAATTTTTTAATTCTTCTATATACTTAAGATAAATATATTACGTTAGCACCAGCATGAATATTAAAAAAAAACAATAAATTAATATTAATTTAAATTATATTACAAATGTATATTATAAATTTTTTGAAATTCAATTTAATACAGCCACTAGAACGGTTTTTTTCTAGAAAAACAATAGTAGTCTTTTATAATGGCTAATAATATTAAATACCGAATAGAATTAAATAAACAGAAGGTTTCAATTTCCAAGAAATAACCTATTAGAGAATTTTCTTAACATTTGTTTACTATTTATTAATACAAAATAGACTAAAATAAAAAATAACCAAAAGCAAAATTAAAAGAAAAACAACAAAATAAACAACAACTATGTTACAAATTAGTCGGATCATTTTACATCAAGGCTGAAAATATATAAAGTTACTCAAAAATTAATTGACTTAAAATCCGAAACGCATCACAAAAATATTGAAAAATGTTTTTCAATTATTAGTAAATAATATTAGAGAATTATGGCACTTTCTAAAATACTGACCGTCACTATTAATGATCGGTCTAATTTATATACTGGCGTCAGTATTTTCATCGTGTAAAGTAAAATACGGCACTTATAACTTTGTGATGGGTGGTGGTTATATTTATTTTATTATTTTACCTATAACCTCACTTTTCTGTGGTTTGTGCTTCGTTTTTTGTTTATGTCTATCAAGTTGTCAATTTTACTTTTGGAATCTCTTGGTGATCTTCACGGATTCGAATAATGGAAGAAATATTACAAGCTGCCATTCTAGGAGGTGCAAATGACGAGGATATAGAGTTTGTAATATTAGAAAATGTCCTAATTGACACTAATGAAATATACAATTTTGTTTTACGCATCTCTCAAAAATAGTGACGCCAATTGAGTCGGCCACTATCCAGTCACAATTATCGATAGTCCGTATTTAATTACTGACCGCCCTTATTTTTTTTCTACAACTACGCATGCGCACTTGTCAACAATGCCAAAATAAGGACGCATTTATTAGTGACTGTCACAATTTGAACCTGCCATAATTCTCTATTATTTTCAACACAAAAAATTAAAAGTACTTCATTATGACTTCAATATTTAGTTTTCAACATTTTACATAATAACTGCTAGATTTAGAATTTTTTGGAATCATTGTGTCGAGTCTTACAATGGTAATATTAATAAAATTATTATTGAAAATTAACTTTGAATTTGATATTATATTGGTACTTTTCGGTGTTTAAAAGGGGGTAATATGAAAAAATTAGCGGGGTCAGTGTCAGTTTATTATTTATAACAAAAGTCCAAAGTCCACTTTAGCGAATGTTTTCAATATTAATATTGACGACTTCTAAAAACTGAGATGGTACTCGAAACAACCATAAATTAGGCTGCATTCCACTGTTACACAACGGTGTGGAAATGATAAGTCCTTCAAGGACAAATTTATTAATGTGTTTTGGGATCTTTCCCTTCATTGTTTTCAAACTATATACACACAGTATTATCATAAATAAATAAATTGCTAACAATTGAACGAAGTTTTTAGTATTTAGTTCATGATTATCTCTAAATTCAGTAGTTGGGACTCAACGAGGGAATATTATTTTTTTGGCTTTAAAAACAATAACGACCTAGAGTTAGCATCTATTTTGAAAAGGAAAGAGAATATTTGACTATTTAGTAGTATTGAATCAATAGTAATTATAATAAAATTCCAAACAGGGGTTACAATAAAAGTTTCATCATAGCAGCAATAAAAATATATTTAATTTTAAATTGATGTATATATTTGAAATGTTTCGAGTTAGTAATGATTGAACTTTTTTTCTGAAAATATTTCAATGTTACATCTCACTTAAGAAAGCAACAAACTGATTTACAGGATGTTCAAACAAACAAGGATAGTCAGATATTATAACAGATTTTAATTATTGAAAATTTTATATCATATATTTACAAGGGTTCCTAATCTACCAGTTTAGTCAATGGTTTATGGTTTAGACATTAACATTTAATAGAAAATGATTGTTTTTTCCTCAAGCTTCTTCAACTTCATACTATAATAGGATTAATCAAATGATTTTATTTAAATAATAATAACCTTTTATTTAGGGAATTAACAATTATTACAACTCTAAAAGGGTTAAGTAGAAAAAATAAATTAAACCTCGAAAGAAACAGAGTATGACAGCAGATCAAATTGAAGTGCAGAATTTCAAATAAAGATGGATGAACTGAATTTCATTTCATTTTGTAAGACGAAAGTTATTCAAGTTTGAGAAAAATTCCAGTGACGATTTTTGGTCGGACAAGGCATCCTGCCTATATGCCAAAATGACTCTGGACAGCAAATAATTAACGGAACCTCACAAATCTTTATCAAAGCCGTCCAATTCAATTTTTTTTTTGAAGAATAGGGCTTGTTGGTTCACAAAAAAAGCTGGAAAGTGAAAAAACGTGAAGTAACAAAAGACTATATCCAAGTAAATAGACACCAGTTAAATTAAATTACATATTGTGACTAATAACAACCCATGTTCAATGGAGCATATTATTTAAAAATTACCTAAAAATCATAAAACTGGTTTTATCAATAATACAAAAACCACTCTAGGTTAATTTTTTGTAACCCGTTAGTGGATAACTTAGTGGAATCATTAAAATATATTAATTATAATATATCAATACCAAGATAGTGAGTGCCTTGAATATGTTCATGTGGAAAGGACAAAATTGGTTCATTACTTTTTTAAATACTAAAATTGTGTAATGGTAGAGATAAAGTTAATATGGGTTAAACTATTAAAAAAAATTTTAATGAGAATCACTCCAATTACCCGAAAATTTCATAAACAAATGCGTTGGTAAATTATTTATTGAAACTCCACGTTTGCATTTCGAATTTTAAATATAGATAAATACTATATTTTGTAGAAAATTGAGATGTTCAGTATCCTGACATATATAAACTTTACAATACCTTAACTACTATTAACTGAAGAATTTCAACTTTCCTTCAATAAAAAATATTTTTAAAAATTTGTTATTGTTAAAAAAATGTCTACTCGTGTTCATCTCACAATATAAATTTCATATTTAAAGATACAATAGTTCCAGAAAAATTTGATACAATCCTTGACTTTTTTCAAACATTTACAGAATTAATATGATTGGAACTAGAAAATTTAGATGAATTTTTCAAAAAAATATGGTACGCCCCAAAATAAACGGTACAAAAACTTGTGCTGTGAAAATCATGTTTGTTGTATAAAACGAACCTCTTCTATGTAGTTTTTTGCTTATTGTTTAAACAAAATGGATAGTTATGAAAAAAGTAGTTTTTTTTTCAATTTAAAACGAACCTAATCGTATACCTCTCAATTTTCTATCTAAAACAATTTACAAAGCTTTTTAACAACAGCCTTGATATCTAAAAACCTAAATGAGTTAACAATCGGATATTTTAACAATTTACAATTTGAAAAAAAAATACCTGTATATATAAAATCTAGCAATAGGTTCACCTAGATCTGTCTAAATTTTCAAAAATAACTATTTCAGCCGTATTATTTAGAAAACTAAAAAAATGACTTAGCTGTTTTTTTTATTTTTTAATCTATTATTTAAATATAACTATTTTACATAACAGCCTAAGAGTGTACCCATTTGTGTGTTATTGCAAGACGAAAATGGTTTCAACTTTTTTTATCTCATATTTTCGATAGAAAAACTTCAAACAAAAATAAAATTAATTTTGCTAAATTATGAGTATCTATCGATATTTTAATTGTTTTTAATACTTCGACAAAGCTCAAATAAAACAATTCAAACTTTATAAATAAATTCATTTTTATAGATGATAAAGTTCCAACCCCCAATACAAATTCAACTTTTTACATTGAAACTATATCAATATTGGTAAAATTAAAAAAATTATTAAAACAAGGCATAATGAGCATATCAATTGAAAATAATTATAATTAGACAAATAGCGCCGGACAACCATTAAAATGAGTTTCTTAAAATATAAAAATCGCATTTTATATACATAGGCCTGAAAAATAAACTATGAATAAATATAAAAGTGACATGCGCCATAGGCATGTTAACCTATGAGGCATTACAGAGGCGACGTGGTGACTACCACCACCGCCACGCCATTTCGATGGCATACAAAAGTGTAAGATTCAGTTTGCCCTTCGTTATTAGCACAAAATGTGTGACGATCTCCAATTGAATATCAACTTCTACGAAGAAGCTTAGTCTGTTTTTCCATAAAGTAAAAATGAAATCTCGATTTTACTCAAGAACAGGTGCGCGGTGGCGTCGTGTTACGAATTTGTGTCAACATGTTCATGTATAAGGCAATATGGACAAAAGTGACGTGGCACGCCATCAGAAGCCTACACGAGTGACACATGCCATATAAAAGTGTGAAATTAGTGTTTGTTCTTCGATATTAGTACAAAAATAACAATTTTCAATTGAATATAGTGTTCTGAGAAGTGCAGCTGTAAGCTACTTCATTGTCGTACTATGCTCGCCACTTCCGCTACACATTTACACTATGCCAATCCCACGCCATCACCATGCACCCGTTCAATGTGAATTACGCCTTACACTTTCATTAGCTCATTGTAAGAAAATATTTTATAAAGACCCAAGCTAATTTCGTGCTCTAAATGTTTGGAAAACTTTATCAAAAACGATTAAAAATGCGGTTATTTTTCCAGATATTACTTAAATTTGGAAAACAATTGGTTTTGAGAGCGCGCCAAGAAAGTTCTCGGGAGTCAAAAAATTTTCGTCTTGAAATACGTACTATACAAAACAACGGGTACCTCTTTCGGACTTTTTAAACAAGGCGAACATTCCTCGAGGTTAATGCCATTTGGGTATCCGGAATCAAATCGCATAACTCCGAGACATTTATCAGATGTACCTAATGATTTATATCAATAAATAAACATAGTTAAAGATCTAGCTTTAACAGTGATATCTATTTTTTTTCTTATATTCAAAGTAAGCTTTTCATACGGTATGTTTCTGTTTTTTTTTAGATTCAATGTATTGTCTTCAAATATTTTTGAAAATAGGATATTTTTTAAACGATAAAACTTAGGAAAGAAGACATCGTGTAGGTTTATTGGTGACAGGAACAGCGATTTATTAACTATTCTATTCAGTTTTTGATTAGATATTCAACAGAAACATACCGATTTTAAAAATAAATCCATCTAGATTATAAACTTTTAGGTATATATTATATATAAATATAGGGAATTAATCGGTCATAATGTATGCATTATTAAAAAGCACTTTTTATTATGATTCCATAAATTCAGTTGATGCCCAATTGCACCAGTTTAACTTAAATTTAAGGCTTCAAAGTGCAACTTACTGTTAATTCCAATCTTTCATAGCACCATGTTTTACTTAGTAAAGTCACGTTTACCTACAATACCCTGTCTTCACTTGAATGGCTTAGAAATGTGCTTAAAATTTCGTGCATATAAGCTTTGCTTAGATGACGGTGCAGCGAGCTTAATTTTTTAAGCCTGGCTTAGGTGTTAAGCCAAGGTGGTGCAATCGGCGTGAATGAATTTGTCATATTCATTTAAGAATACTAGTGGTTGAAACACTCAATACAGTGGCCGCGTCAAGTGCTTAAAGAAGAAACTGTCACATGGATTAGATATCGATATTAAATGTTTTATTATGACCACAATAGAAATATTTGAGCAAAATGAACAAATAGGAAAACAATAAAACCACTAAAATATTTGTGTGTGTTTAAAACAACAATAAAAGTGAATAAAATTTTGCTGAACATCCCTAGAAACGAGGCCAAGTGATGTGACAGAATTGCACGCGCATTTTCTAGAAAAACGTAAAAGAATCTATAGGGCTTTTCGGAAACTATGATCGGGTTAACCCGATCATGATCTGAATGTTCGGAAAGTAATCCGGATCACGATCACTTACGTTCGGAAACTGAACGAATTGAGCGGGTCATAGTCATATTATTGGATCCGTTCTACCCAAGTATACCGGTAGATAAATGCGATCAGCTGACGTGTTGTTCCGTTTTAATCGTTTTCTTTAACCTCTAACCTAAAAGTCATGTAAGCTGCGTAGTTGATAGGTGTTTGAAGTTTTGCGAGTTTTGTACTTTTCAGCTTTTCTATAAAAAAATAATTTGTTGGTTTCAAAATTTAGTGTTAGTTGGTTGTTTTTTTGTCAGTGATTTAGCGTGAACGATGAGTGAAAAACAAGTTATAGCTCTTCGTTACTCTAAAGCCGCGTTTACACCGGAGTTGGCAACCAATGATTGCCGACCTTTATCGGCAATTTTGAGTTGCACGCATTAAAACAACTGCAACTCGCATTGCCGACCGGTAGTTGCAGACCGATTTTGCGAGTTGGCAACCGAAATTTGGTTTTCCGACCGGAGTCGGTAAAGATCAAAGGCGGTTGCCAACCCCGGTCGGCAATGCGAGCTGCAGCGCCAACTTGAGCTGCGACTTGAGTCTGCAACTAACCCCGCTACCCCTCCCGCCTGTCGGCTCCACGTGGTCGCGCTGCGTCAGTTTCTCAGTTCCAGCGAGTTCCAGTTGGTTGTTGTTTGTGCTAGTGCAATGGAAAATCTGTTAAGTGAAGTGGAGTGGACAAATGATCAGGTCATTACTTTGATAGAGTTGTTTAGAGAGAAGCCTGTCTTGTGGAACCAAGCCCTTTCGGATTTTAAAAACAAAAATTTGAAAAATTATGCTTGGAATGAAATTTCCCAGGAAATAAAATTAAACAAATCTGAAGTCCAGTCTAAAATGAGGAATTTGATTACAACATTCCAACGAATTCTTAAGAAGGGAAAAAGTGGTTCTGGAGCCTGCTCAAAATCAAAATGGTTTGCTTTTGACCACCTCATGTTCTTACAAGACAAAACAACTCCAACATTTAGCCGTGACGCTGGAATAAATGACACACAAGCACAGGTAAGATAATTATATTTACACTAATGACAGTAAAATGAAAAATCGCAATGTAATGGCCAATCGCACTGGAATTGCTTTCCTGTAGTTAGTATCCTGTTTACTAATTATGTGTCCAATACCAACAATTAAACTTTCAAAATCGTCACTCGACATTCTTAAAAAGTTTTTTATACTGCCATCGCATCTCAATTCTCCCGTCAAAGGATCTGTATCATCTCGATTCAAATCATTTAAAAGATCGCTGCCGCTATGCCTTGCCTGCAATGAAGGTCGAACCCAGTATCTTCTCGGTCTTTTACATTTTGATAAAATAACACACGCTGTCGCAGCAAGAATAACCTCTTCAGCACTCGACATTCTACATACTGTCTGATTTTTTGGTTGCACGTTGCAGGCTGCAGACATAAAAACAAACTATGTGCCCAGGTTGCAAGTACAAGTTGCAAACTTCCATCGGCAACTAGCGTCTGCAATCGAAGTTGGCAATTTTTGGTTGCCAACTCCGGTGTAAACGCGCCTTTAGTCAGGATCATTACAAACGAATAATGAATGGCTTTTTTGAAGCATATATTAATAAATATTCCTCCGCATCATCAAAAATAATAGTTTGGACGTATTGT
Organism: Lochmaea capreae; assembly: GCA_949126875.1. Taxonomy (NCBI): domain Eukaryota; kingdom Metazoa; phylum Arthropoda; class Insecta; order Coleoptera; family Chrysomelidae; genus Lochmaea; species Lochmaea capreae. The sequence continues at coordinate 15,039,724 of OX421403.1, forward strand.
ATATAAAACCTGTCCATGTTTGTGATTCGCTAATAATAATTATTGAACAATTAAAATCTTTTTTACAACCGAATAAAGGGTCTCTGATAAAGGTATATAAACACAGAAAAACTATAAAAAATCTATCCACGAAACTTTGGATAATAAAAGTTTTAAGTTTGACGTTTCCACAAAAACAGCTCGCGTCGTTCGGAAACTCAGATGAAAATCTCGTTCATGGTTAGGATCCGCAATCAGCTGATACGTGATCTATCTATCTATCAGGATTACGGTTTCCGAAAAGCCCTAAAAATGACAGTGTTGACATATTCTGCTGAAAGAAGCTGAAGAACTGATCTGGAGAGACGACAAAACTGTTGTAAAATTTTAAAATGAGACAGAATGAGAAAGGAAAACGAAAACAAGAGATTATTGAACAAGTGCCGATGGAAGGAGGTTAGGAGAAAGAAAAACGAGACTGGAAAATTGAGTTTGGAATCACAAATTCGAGAACAGAATTAACAAAAGACGATAGATGACTGGTGGATGAATTATTAGACAAAAACAACTGGTTGTGAGTGAAATATAAGTGGAAAATTATACGTTTCACAATTGCTGGTTAGAATAGCGGCCACTGCTGTAGTGAAATTTAAAAACGGAACAACATACATTATTTCCGAGCCCAACGGTGTGTATCAAATACCAATTTTCAAATGGTTTCAGTCAAAAATTAGCATCTGCACTATTTTTCTGAAAAGTAAGAAGCATACACACATTATTACACATATTTTCTCCTATTACACATTTTTTACATATTTATATATTTTGTTTATTTCATTTCAAAAAAATTAGATCGTAACAAACGAAAAATAGGAAAAAAAAAATATAAAATATTATCACCGTCAAAAAATAAGTATTTTATCCTACACTTTTTATTCCGAACAAAATAACAGAGTATATTATACGTTTCCCCAATTGTCCTAGGAAAGAAATTTTATACACTTTTTTATCACTTCTACCATTTAAAACGAAAACAATTCCGAACGGATTTATTGCAGATGTCTAAAATTATTAAATAAAGCCAAATGTACATCGATCTATTATTATAAGGAGGTGAAACGTTCGGAACAGTTTCTCTCATATCACTAAACAGTCATTTTATTTTACAAAATATATTAATTTTTTTTTTAAATTAATCAACAGGACATATCCTGGATAGGGCGATTTTTATATTTTGATTTTTTTTTTGTCCTTACATAGGGGACATTTATTATCCTATAAAACACTGCTTTGAAAATGAACAGCCTCTTTGGTAACATATACAGGATGTTCCATAATTCGAATTTCACAAACGTATTGTTCTAAACCGAAAAACTATTATAAAAAATGAACAGTACAAGTGAAAAATAAAAATTTTTCACGTGAAAAATTATAATCGAGGAAAACTTTGTTAATACCAAGTAGTATAAATATATATTAGAAAAATAGCGATAGAGGGTGCAGTAAATTATAGTCAAATTATATTGGCAGCCTGGCGGCACTAAACAATGACAGTTGACAATACAGGCGATACTCTATTACATGAATATAAATAATACTACTGATTATGCAACAGACTTACGCGCCCCAATCCAAAATTTGTCACGGTCTACATCTACAGCTGTACTTTTTAAATTCATTCATGAGTTCGAATCACTTCACGTTCATGTTATATCCATTATATTATTAAATCCTCTTTATACTACTCAATATTTCACAAATTTAATTACATTTTGAGATCCGGCTAGATGTTAGATAATAAGTGGATCAACAAATTGCACATGTGGGACCCAGCCTATTGTTATTTATGAAAATCCAGTATTAGTCGAAAGAATGGAAAGAAATTGGATAAATATTTGCCTACTTTCCCTTTACTAAAACTATAAGGTTACCAAATACAGGGAAACATACTCTAGTCAGTTATTTGATTGAATTTTTTAAAAATATTATTTATTTATTATATATTGGGTTTTCTGTCAAAAAAGTGTCATCACAACCAAGTGAAAGCAAGGAATAACAAAGAAGCGTTGCGCGGTGCAGATGAAGAGAGACAGAAATGCTCCAGGCAGATGCTGTGTGAAAGAGAGTGTAATGGACAAGGGAGACTGAGTTAAGGCCGCTTGACATTGTGCAATACAACGCGCAATGCAATTGTATCGGTTTGGTGCCATTTCGCAAGGCGCAATACGCGCATTTAGTACGCGTCATAAATTGTTATATGTCAAGTTTTTGGATGCAAACAATCAATTTTGGCTATTCTATTTACAAGTGTTTTAGAAATATATTTGCTGTATTATTGTATTAATACTATATAACGATTAAAAAGGTATGAACATGATATATTTATTATTACTTAACTAATTTAACACAATTATAAAAGTTTGTTTGCATCCAAAAACTTGACATATGGCAGTTGTGACGTTTTCACTAAATGCGCGTATTCTAGGGAGAAATCTAGTTTCTTTTGCGTTACCAACCAACTATTTCCAATCGACTGATACCGATCAGCTGAATGTGGTGAGATTGACTTTTTATATATTATGTTTAATACCACAAAAAATTTTGCGCAAAATTTATGTTAATATAATGTGACACTGTTGCAACAAATTGAAACCATAAAAAGGCAAAGAAGAGTTTGATTGCGAAATAGGTATTTCTGATTAGTTGATAAAAAATTGATATTATTCAACAATCTGTGTCCCACATTTAGCAGCAACCTATGAGGAAATTATTTATCCACGTATTATCTAACATCTAATCTGGACCATAATAACAATAACAGATGAGGGTAGTTATTTCTTAAGTCGGAAGTCTATTAAGATTTATCCAAACCAAAATTTGTTAAGTGATTAAAGTTTGATATCAGAAATATCAATTTAATGGTAAAGACACTTGGTAAGCATGAAATCTAAGGTAATAATACAAAAAGGGACTACAGATAGAAGCAAAAGAAAGAAAATAGTGGAGACATGAAAAAAATGAAGATGAACTTGACCAAATTCGATGTGTGATCGAGAAAATGGTAAAAAAGTGCAAAATGTATTTTTTTTTTGTAATATAGGAAGATAAAAAAGGATTTTTTTGAAGAGCAGAATTTTGAATTGGGCAACAATTAGAAAAAATAAATAATAATAATATAGTGAATTACACAAAAGTAGGAAAAATTTAATAATATTTAAGAATAAAAGGAATTCTTTTAAATAGAATATCAGATCTGAAGATACTTCACAAAGGAAAATCAACAATTTAGAAGATAGATATAAGGGGGAGAAAGCGCGGAAAACAGAATTTTAAAAAGTGAAATTCTTGGTGTGGGAATGTTATTTTTTTTGGGTCTATTTTTCTTTCTTGTATTTTTCTATTAATTTTAGTTAGTATTTGTTTGGTTTTGATTATTGTATTCGTTGTAAAAAATTTACCATAACAATATATACAGGGTGGCGCAAGAAAAAGTAATGATCGCTTAAAAAATGCTCAATCATGAAAACATGAAAACTTAGTAACACCAAACGAAAAGGGAGAGATGGGAAAAATAGAAATAACCCTTGAAGAGTGGAAATAGTATGGAAATAATCAACCCAAGAAGATGTGTGAAAGAGAAAATTGCAAACATGAAATTTTTTCAAACTGTATTATTATGTATTTTCTCGAAATAAATAATGTTCCTTCATAAATGACATAATTCTTAATGATGGTACGTGGGGATATCAAAACAAAAAGAAAAATGGAGAGAAAGGAAAGAGTGGGAAAATTATATAGTACAGATGGAAAAGAGTTGAATACTAAAAAAGTATAGAAGAGATAAACATGACCAAATTCGATGTATAAAAGAAAGATTGGTAGGAAATTGCGAAGATCTGGGACAGTCATTACGATTTTTTTCGAAACGAGTTCTTTTAGCTCGTAAATAACAACTTTTGGAATGTATAGGGTAGCTTTTACTTTTCCAACAGTATACTACGAGAACAATCGATTGAAAATTTGAATATACAAACGGTGTTCTTAAAAAACGCAAAATAATGATTTGCTGTAGGCATACTATTTAAGGGAACAGTATGGGAGAGAAAAATGATATAAATGACTGAGATGTTGAAAATGGGAAAGTATTTTAACGTATGAAAAAGGAAAATAGCGAGAGAAGGAAACCTTTTCAAACTGTAAAGTGATAAGTTCCCTTTGTGTATATGTGGGGACGTGCAAGTGCAAATCTTTTTTATCCAAGAAATTGTAACCTTTTGCATCAACTAATTCGGTGTTTTTTTTTTAAATTAATGCTTTGCTCTGGATAAATTATTTTTTGGAACAAACTGTACAAATCCCAATACGCAAAATGTAAAAAAAAATTCAATCCACATACGCACCCAAATTACAGGAACAAAATCACGCCGGTATTACACCGAGCACTTTTTTTAACAAAAAAAAAAAATAGTTATTTTTCAAGACATTCGCAACACTTTGGTGTCAACATTAAGTTAAATAATAAATAGTGCTTTTTTTATGGCCCCGAAATGCCGGATGCGACTTAGGGAAGCCCTTAAAAAATTTCCCATCACTACAATCATCAAAATAGTATATTCAAAACCAAAAATAAATATATGTGACCATCTTTTTTGAAAAACCAAAAGAATATGCTGAAAAAAGGGCAATTCTTTTAAATTTAAGGAAATGTTACAATTAGTATCTCCCATGACGGTGAAATTTTCATATTAGTTGAATAAAAATGATATTTTTTTCCTTTTCGGAAAGAGAAAACGACAAATATCATGTGAGAATTTTTTTGGGGAACCACCCTAGGATGACATCCCGGAGCCACCCCTGTTAACTGTTTCGAAATATTGCTGAAACTATTGAGTTTTTTCTTCTAGTATGGAAAATTCGAGATTTCCATCTACGACACACTATTTTTGCTCCCGACGACATATTTTTTTTAATTTGCTGTCAAAGTCTACACACGGTCTATTTTTTATTTATATATTCATATAAGTTCTCGCCACGACCGCTTCCGTAATTTTTCACTAAACAACATTTACGATTCCAAATTTCATTCATTGGGTTTGAAAATTCGTTTTTAGTTTTTTTTTGTTTAATACAATAAATGTCGATTATTTGACTAGTATTTTAACGATTGTAACACAATCACTTTCCACACGATTAGGATTCTTCCATGTAGTACTGTACTTTACCGTTAGATTGGTTGATAATAGCTTCCCATGCTGAAAAAAATACATCAAAGTTAATCACAAGCTAAGAATAAAAAATATTAATCATTTTAAAAGTATTATTAGTTTCCTGTAAAATTCTCGTATTACCAACAGATATCGAAGAATAAATTATTCTAACGTTTTACAAAGTTTTTAAAGATATTTGTCAAAAACAGTGATCGTTCAAATAAGATGAAACAACTACTTCCCGGGCTAAAGGCACCGAAAATATTGAACAAATGTGTCGCAAATACGCCGAAACCGATCTGCAAGTTCTGTTCTCCCTTCTAATTACTAACCAGAATGGTTGGTAGATCATACCGACCCCGTTTGACTAAAGGCGATTTCGGCACACTTTGGTCTGTCGATTTGGCCAGTCGATTTCGTTTTTGGTCTGTCAAATCACATACCGAGATCTGCAGCAAGGTTACTGAAATTGGTAGCTTTCTATCCTTGTCTAAAGTAGTTTTTGTTTCTATTTTTATTTGTAAGTCGTTGGAACGAATTGTATTGTTTGCCAATATTCTAAAATTCTTCCAGTTTTGTCCGTTTTTGTTTCTTTTTTTGTCTAGTAATGATGGAATGGAGTACATAAATGTCAATTTCATCAATCAACTGTTCTAATTGAGAACCAAACGATTTCGCCTGTAATTGGTATTTTACGTCATACCTGTTGTAGCATTAATATTTTACTGATTTCGTTGGAACTCTCATATCGAGTAGTATTCCAAATTAATTAAAATATTTAAGTAGTACTAGCCGCGCCACCTACTTACCAGAGGTGAAACCGTCAACAATTTGATAAAGAAATCGTCTTACAAACTCTTGTGTGAGAGTTTTGCTGTAGTCGCTGTCGGTAGCATTGTCAGAAAGACAGAAACGGCCATTTTACTCTTGACGGTGATAACGATAGGATCCCTAATTATAGGTAAGAAAATTCTAAGACTTTTAAGAAAACTTGTTCGATTTAAGCCAGTCTGAACCAACTCGAGTGTTTGTTTTCAATTATAGGGAAAACTGGGTAGGCTGAAGACCCCAGCATAAGTAAATTCATCGGGCCGATATTGGCTAACAACTTTTTGTGGTAGCTAAAACCACTGTAAATTTCTGGTATCCGAAATTACTATGCTTATATGAGAAGCACATAATTCAGAAGCATTCTTGGTGTTAAAGATTCATCCAGTCCTACGTGATAACCATCCCGCTTTAACAAGCCGGGATCACAGTTCCAGTGTCAGCAAGTTTTTTTGACAGATAAAAAACACAACCAGTAGACCAGTACCTTTCCGGGCCTCTTAGTTTGTTGGACATAAAAACTATGTAAAATAATCAACAACACATCAATATTTGGTATGTACACAATTTGTTCAGCTGAATATATTGAAAATGTACATTCGGTAAGCCCGTGTTGGGTATTACTTATATTTTTTTTTGATTTTTTTATGTAATTCTTTGGTAAATTTTGCTGTGGTCATAGTTTTCCTTAGATTGGTCATGTCCCATTTTATTGAAATTGTCGAGAGACCTCCACGTTTCATTTAAAATATATATATGTTAACTAGCTCGGTGAGCTAATTTATTTCTTAGTGTGGTTGCTTGTTTAAAACATGTCAATGCTCCATCGGGAGATTTCACATTGAATTTAGATAATTGGTTTGAGGCCTGTTATTCACAAATACTGTGGAGTGTAAACATCTCTGTACTTCAGAAACTTACTTTGGAGTTTTAATTTGGACTATTTAGTTTTCACATCCCTTGTCTATGGCTTCACTATAGGCAAGGCTTAATTTTGTACCCTAGTATTAGGCCCTCAGTCGGCACAAGTGGTTATAATCACCATCAGAGTAAAAAACCTAAATGTTCTTAGTGTAATTGTCCCATTTTTCACATATTATGTATCTTACTTAAAAAAATTTATATTTACTAACTTATACATTATTTACTATTGTAATACAAGCTATCTAACGATTCCTGAGTATTATTGAGCTATGTAAGTCTTGATTACCAAACTGTGAACTTCAAGTAACTCTGCTAGTAAGTCGTCTCCTTTTCTACGCCTTTAAACCAAGAAAAGGTGGCGTCCATTAAATTTGGTTTGGTTCTTAAGGTTACAATCCTATATATAATTTTGAGGATATCCTAACTTACTCACCTGCTCTACCGACGAACAGCTGCCGTTCGCAAAAGTGGTAAGTTTCTCAATAAAAATCTGGTATATTTTGGGAAATAGATCGGGGTTTAAAATTGACTGATATTTAGCCTTTCGAGTAACTTATACGGCCACACTGTGACGTGGGACCTACCAATTGGTTAACCAAAGTCCCTACCAACCAAAGCGTGCCGAAATCGCCTTAAGAAGTGTTATTCAATGCCATCAGAAGATAATTCGGCCTATAATCGATAATAATCGTAACACTAGTTATATTACTCCCGATTACATTATGCTGCATTCCGAATTGCGCTGGTAATGCTATCGATACACGAACTGCTTAGCAAGTCCGATTTAAACGGCGGGAACAATTCGGATGTCCTCACGTACCGACTATCACTTGAAATTTCAACATAATCTTTATGACAAGCATATCATGTAACAAAAATGAATGAAAACTGGTGTATATTATTTATGGAAGCGAAACAAGATATAGTTATTCTAATGTTAATGACCCATATTTTTCATCCCATTGATGGCGTGCATATAAATTTTTTTTTAGAAATTCGAATAATATCGTGAAATAATGTTTTTCATTGAATTTAATATAGTAGATTAAAATTAACCTGCATACAAAACTCATAAAATTTGTAATATAATATAACTAAACTCACTCAACCAACAAATAGATATTATATAAATAATATTTCTCTATAATACAATTCGCACACTCCCCTGGATGAAATTAATGCTAAGTAACCCCAACTTCTTTAGGGTGTTAAAATTTTTTATGAAACAGTGGACCGCGTTAATAACTGACCAGTTACTTCGTTATATTATGGAGTTGGACTATTCGATTTCCAATCCACCTGCTGCTACGTTGCCAGCTATTCAATTTTTTTTTTCAAATAGTAGCATACATAAAGTGGTTTTAAATAATTATTCTTTCTCCAGAAATTTCAAGAGGCTTATTTTAATGCTTACTAATAAATTCATTTTAGGTATTTTTTTTATATTCCAAACTAGCTTTCTAAGAACATCACAAACTAACGGTTTACTGAAGTAAGGGAAACATTTGTACAGTGATCCTGACAATTTTAGAAAATAAATCTGACTACATTGCTTTATTTTATTGTCGTTACATTCACATTAGAAACACTACAAATTCAGCATTTTTTAGTAATCTCAATATCCTTAGAAGGTTTGTGACGTAGAGAAGTAAAATATTACCGCGGCAATTACGTAAACTAATTTTAAATTTATCTAGAAATTTTTTGGGACAAGTCGAAAAATAATTTCTAATAAATCTTGATCATTTCAGCCATTTCGAACAGCCATGGAAGTGATTCTCAACCTCACACCACTACATGTGGTAATGGAAAGAGTTGCAGAAAGAGCGAGATACAGACTAAGTAGAGATATAATCATTACAAAAAAACACATCCTTACTTCTTGAAATCAAAAAACCTGGGACATTGAAATTCAGTAAACTGTTAGTTCGTGATGTTCATAGAAAGCTAGTTTGGAAATATTAAAAAAAAAATACATAATATAAATTTATTAATAAGCATTAAAGTAAGTCGCTTGAAATTTCTGAAAAAATAAAAATTAATTGAAACCACTTTATATATGTTACTATATTTAAGAAAATTTTGAAGAGTTGGCAACGTAGGTGCAGGTGTTCTCAAGACTTCCAAACAATCCAATCATCAACTACAGTATTTATCGTAATACAACGAAATAGCCGGTACAGTCGGCAGAAGCAAACATGAGCCCTGGGTGGGCGTGTTTATGTCGCTGTAGATGTATTTTTGTGTTTACAATCGATATTTTGAATCGAGAACCAAATATCGATACCATAAGTATTAACTGTCAAGAGTGTCAAAATATATGTAAACAAAGTCAAACTTGCTAAAAATTTAACTCTAAATATTAATAAAAGGATTTATATTGGACCAAAAATAAAACTACCATCTGCCCTAAATGTCTATATTTTCTAATTTCATGTAAAAATCGTATAATCATTATCCTCGCATTGACAACACTTATACAGACACTAAAATTGATGTATGTTGATAAAATCACTCGGTCATATTATTTCGATTATGTTAACAATTACTAATGTACAAACGTTAACATCAGCTCCGAATTGGCTCGTTGCGATGACCTTTCTTTTAGTTCGCATATTTTCCGGGGCTCATGTTTGCTTCTGTTAACTGTATATACTGACCAGGGCCACTTAGTCAAAAAAAAATGCTACGGTATTGAGGGAGTCCGGCTTATAATCCAGTATTTTCATTCAGTGTCGGGTGTGAATTTTGTTTTAAAGAAATATTCAATATAATGTCAGTGAATTGATATTAATATAATATTAATTTGTTCGTAGACGATAGGGTAAGTTTTAGAATATGATTCATTAGAATGGCATTTTGGAGACCATTTCAAACGAAATTTATATAGTAGATTCACATTATTTCACAATATTCGAATTTATAAAAAAATTATATGTACGCCATTGGGCGGCTTTTTCCTTCAAAGGGATTAAAAATATAGGTCATTACATTAACATTGGAATAACTTTACCACCATAAAATACTAATAAATAATTTCAATACTTACTTGACCCAATAAAGTTGACAATTTTGTCATGATTATGCGACGCATGCGTATATCCTTCCGGTGCTACGAACCTTGCTATGAAATTATCGCAAACGTCATCGTGTAACAACTGTTCGTTCACGTCAAATCCGAAAACAAGACCCGTAACTTCTTTATTCCCCATACCGCTCAAGATGACTACCGGCGGAGGTCGCTCCTCGTCATCTCGACTTTCTCTTTTACTATTGTTGTCATCCACCACCATCGTTCGATCACCTATTATATCACAGTCTATTTTTTTGTTGCCAGGTGATGATGTCGCGGTGTCCGTGGGTATTTGATTCGGTTCCAGTTGAGTGGGATGGATCGGAGTGTTGGCGTTTAAGATAAGAGGCGGTGACGATAAGTGGTGATTCTGTTGCGACTGCGGTAGTTGCGGCGGCGGCGGTTGTGAATGACATTGCATAAAATGGATTTTTTCAATAGTTTGGACGTCTGGGATGTTCGGCGGCAGCCTCTGGGCGTTATACTGGATCGATTCTTTTTCGTTTGAATGAAGTATCTAAAAGCAATTTTATATTAACTAACAGTAGTTCATTTGTAACTAGTGGAGTTTTGTGCCGTACTGTTTATTTTGTGTCGAAACATAAGATATATGAAAGAAAGCAGTTGAAGAAAGACTGGAAATATTTTGTGGTACCAGTACCAGTATATTTAAAAAAAAATCTTAGAAGAATAGACCACTGCAATATTCTAGTAGGACTAAGACAATGGTTTAAAGATGTTTCACGATACACCGCATCCTGTTCAAACCGGCACTGAGTTCCGTCTGAGTTTTCTATATATGCAACACCCAGTTTACAACAAGTCTCTGGTGTCAACTATCACTGTATTCGAGGCGCCTGGCTTTAAGGTACGGTTCCGAAGGCAGCAGCTATACCGACTACAACTCCAAAAATGTAACCGCCTGACAAAATTTTAATATTTCTGTCAGTTTGTCCCGCTATTTCTGTCAGTTTGTCCCGCTATCAGTCGCAAACTGGTACAATAAGCAATATGGCTGATTTTTTTTATAACTACCTTAAAGTATGTAGATTAATATAAAAAAAAGTTTACCAGTCTATCGATTTCCCAAATTTAAAAAAAAATCAAAAAACCTTTTTTTTTTTAAATTCTTTAATATTTCGCGCTGGGAGGAAGGTAGAGAAAAATAAAAAACACCACCGTGTAGGGGAAGTGTTTTTCAATAAAAAAGGTCTGTTGCATTCTTTTCGTCCGGGCAAAGGTTTGTCCGTAAAAAATTCGGTAAACTAAGTATGTGTTCCGCGTCCGCGCGACTCTCCTGCACTGCGGAAAACCTACTTTCTGAATTGCGAAAAAAAAAAAATATTTAATCAGAATTTATTTTTATTTTAAGAGTCAAGGTTGAAAATAATAAATAAAAGGTAATAAATTAATTTTTACATATTTTTATTGGAAAAAGGTATGCAAAAAATTATATCTTAAAATTATAAATTAATCATCTGCATCTTGTGCATTATTATACCTGTTTTCATTTATAAAATACTTTATACCTGGATACTTTTATACCTTTTCACTATATACATTCTATTCGTTGAATGTTTATCTATATATTACAGGAGTATCAAATTTTATTTTGAAAAAACAAAGAAGGTTCCTTGATCTTAGAAGTTTCCCCAACATTTCTAGGCAAACCCCATTAAAATTACTTTAGTTTTATTAAAGTTACAGTACTTAATATATATATATATATATATTTTCTTGTAAATTCAAGATTCCTAAAATTTACAAGATAAGATGAAAAGTGTCGTATTTCGTAATTAGGAAAAATTAATTATCCGTAAATTTTATTTATGGAAGAGACCTCCTAAATAACAGTTTCCATCGTTTAAAAAATTGTCTCAATTCCTCCTTATTATATAATATATTTTTTATTGAGATACTTGGTTTTTGATTAGAATATAATATATTTATATGAGTAATTTGCTAAATGACTATGTGCTATGACAAAAAAAATGCCATCTTACAGCTGACACTTCCCTCTTCAAAATGCCCTATTACAATTATTTATATATTACATTATAACTGTACAATAGTTTATAAAGTACTCCGCCGCGCTCCAGAAAATAGGTTTTTTGCCGTGTGGCAGAGTCGCGCGGATGCGGAATACATACTTAGTTTACCGAATTTTTTCCGGACAAACCATTGCTCGGTCGAAAAAAATGCAAGATACCTTTTTTATTGCAAAACACTTCCCCTACACGGTGGTGTTTTTTTATTTTCCTCTACCTTCCTCCCAGCGCGAAACATTAAAAAATTTCGAAAAAAAAAGTTTTTTGATTTTTTTTTTTAATTTGGGAAATCGATAGACTGGTAAACTTTTTTTTATATTAATCTACATACTTTAAGGTACTTATAAAAAAAAATCAGCCGTATTGCTAATTACTTGTAGTTGTGACCCCTATCGATTGGCCTATTTGACCGCAGCCTAATAGCGCGTCAGGGTAAAATGTTGAACGAATTTTTGTTTTTATTGGACGAGGAAAATGATTAATTTATAACAGAAAAAAAATGCGACTTGAATTAGAAATAGAATATACAAGGGAAATTACTCATTGAAAATAAAATTGTTTGATTAATCGAAGGATCCTCGTCAGCGGCGTCTGAATATCTCATTATTTATAACAAATTGTTCAGTGCTCCTTCCATGGTACGGCTTGGCAACGGCACGTTGTGGCATTAATAGGTCTTAAATCATCATTTGAGCTGGGCACATCATAGAGATACTACAGATATAGGCAACAAGCCATAGGTCGCTGTGTAAGTGGAAATGTCCGACTGAACTCCGGTGAGATAGAAAAAATATAGACGATCAGAGGTTTTTCCGTCCTTGTCTGTGTATATAGCATGCACGCTATTAGAGAAAGATAGCCTAAATCTTCGACTTCCTATCTTTCTTTCACGTGCTGACGGGTTCCGAGCTGGTTTGTTGCCTCTATCTGTAGTATCTCTATGGGGTACATTCCACAAAGAAGGCACCTAGCCCCGTCTGTATGAGTTATACAGATTGGCAACGAGGGTAGCGTCCGTGCCGAATATATTCGAGAACACAGTCCGATTCATCAACATAAAATGTACAGTAGTATTCAACACGAACAATACCACTACCTACTCTAGTCACCGACCCGTAAGAGCGGAGAACAAAATTCTACAGACATTTCTGTGATGGGACACTCACGCGATCTGTCAAAGCTCGGATAGTTTCTGGCCCAGCATGGATGTATATGTGCAAATGACATCTGACAATTATTAATGGACGTGCCTTCACCGGCGGTATACTGTGAACGTTTGTTATGGTCGGAAACTGGACGACTCATGCGGAGTAAATCAAAAACGTTCACAAAGTGGTGGAGAATGGAGATTTTGTGAAATAGATGTGTTTTACCACATACAAGTAAACTTAGTTTTACTTCGTGGTTAACCGTTCATTTGTACCCTTTTTATTTATAAAATTTTGTATCTGTAAAGGAATCGTACAAATAAATATGCATTCACGTACTTGCTGAATACAAGGTACTACAGAATTACGGATTACAACACCTGGGAAACTGCTGGTTAGAAGAGGAAGACTTAAACTTAAACCTAGGGATATCCTAAAATTCCTTCAAGTATCTGAGTGGATGTTCACTCCAAAAACATACATGGACAGTTGGTTTGTTTTTTGAAAATATTGAGTGAAAAGAAATAGTAAATTATAACTTACCGATAAATCATTTTGTATATCGTTATATACACCGTTTTGCGACTCGGGACTTTTCGCGTTAAGATTGTTATTAAAATTGGCAACTTTCGTAACGGGAGTCACATTTCTCACTTTACCACTCATCGACATATTTTTAACGTTCGTTTTGTCTACACTAAACGACTTATTGTTATTATTATTACTGGCAATAGACGGTAAAGTTTTTGTACTGTTAACTTCCAATCCCGTCGAGAACATTCCTTTCACCGCATTTTCAGTCGGCATGGCCGGAAATGATTTTGTATCGTTGACATCGGGTGGAAATAGCCGTACGTTTTCCGGTGGAAGTGCGGGAAAGTTCGATACGTTCGAATCGATAATCGGCGGACTTTTTAGATTCGTCCTTTCGATGTGCATCGCTGGAAAACTTCGTGTATCGCTGAAATCGGGAAGTTGAACACTTTTCGGGGACTCGATAGGTATTGTGGGAAAGTTCTTTACGCCGCTCTGGACGTCCGATGACGATTTGACGTGGTTTGGTGGATTCTTAATGCTAATGGCGTTATTTATGTGAGACTTTTCTCTTTTACACGTTAAATCTGTATCTAGTTTAGAAGATTTCTCTTTGTTTGGCACTTTTTCTATTTTTTCCGGTGTAAATTTCTTATCTTTAACTTTTTCCGTGTTCTTAGCTATATCGGCGTATGATGTCGGTAAGTTAACGCCATCTATCGGGAGCGAATGTACGGAATCCGCATCGGAAGAATCCGATTTTTCGCTGTGAGGTACTGAGGATATAGATTTTCCATGAAAACCCGGTGAAGGGGCACGATTTAAATGCTGTTTTGCGTTGTAATCGGACGTTGACGTTTGGCGTCTACTGCTACTACTGCTGACGCTATTGCGACGTTTTTTGCTTTTCTTCTTGGTTTTAGAGACGACCCAATTTTCCGCCGTCTCCAAGTTTTCGGTAGAAGCATTACTGGACAATATTTGAAATGGTGGCTGTAAAAAATCGATAAAAATTGTTAAAATTAAAAGTAAGTATTTAAAAGGTGAAAAGTATAATATAATTAGATTTTTTTTGTAAAGTTATATTAAAATAACATCAACAACATTTGATTGTTCATTACTATCAACACATCTTACCTCGACATTACCCCAAGATCTTCTCTCCTTTGGCCGATCAGTCTGATTTTTATTTCCTCTTAGAACAACCTTATTTTCTTCACCTTCTTCTTTAGAGAAAAACGTAAAATCATCCAATTTAGCGGTGGATATTTCGCCTAAGGAATTACTCTTCTTTATTTCAGATCTAGGTTCTTTGCCTTTTGAAGAATGTGCCCTTTGTTTTTTACTACTACTTCCGCCTGAGAAAAATAAATTATAATCAATCATGAATAAACACATTTCAGTTCTATGACTAGTTTCTCGGATATAGGACATTAAAGTTGGAAGGAAGCCGGGTTTCAAATAATTTCTTTTTAGTGGCTTCTAAATGGACAATATTTTTACTGCAATATTGGCAACATAGCTCAGCTATTATTATAACATTTTAAATGCAGTATATGGAAAAAATCAGTTTTTTGCAAAAATCTCGCTTTATCTGGGTTTAATGAAAAATAAGCAACAAGCAAAAATGATATGGCAAACAAAAACATGTGGAAGGCGACCAAGGGGGAGACCACGAGAACCTGTGATGATGCAGTAGCGGAAATCCTGAAAGAACGGGGACTAAACTGGCAGGAGGCAAAGTTAAAGGCTGGAAATAAACAGGAATGGGCTAAATTTGTACATAATTAAAACCCCTTAACACCTTAGGGTACATTAAGGTTCTGATTAATTTTTATCATATAACCATATACCCAAGAAAAAAAAAATCAAATAAGAATTATAATCAATGGTTAAAGAAAATATATTAATATATATACCTATATATGAATATTGTAGAGAATGAAACTTTCGTTTCAAAAATTTTTTTATACTCGAAACTTCTTTTGAGATAGTGGGCGGAAAGCCCGCAGCTGTTAGCTGTTTGCAGCATAATGCGAGTGTTCAGATAAATAATACGCTGTATCAAATCTACAAATCATTATTAAATATATATAGTCATAAATGATTTGCACTTTTCTTTAATGATTACATTATATTCAATAATTTGTCATCAATCTAATATATTTTTATTTAATGTAAACGAAAAATCGTTGAGTGAATTACTTTTATTATAATCTAATCACATTTTAGGTTCGAAGAAATTAAGTATAGTAATTTTCATTACGTTTTTATTAAGAAATACTGTTGTAAATTTATCAGTTGAAGTTCAAATTTTGGGGTATTTTATAAAAACTTTAACCAAAACATAATTTTTCTACGACAACCTCTATAAATGTTCATTTTATAACCGTAACTTCAATCATAAACAAGCACATTTTGTACAGAATTTCATTTTTGCATCGGATGCTAGGCAAGTTGCTAAGCAACAAATGCGAAATGGAATATTTCGTGTTAGGTCTAGGTTCACTAAAATCACGACGACTACGGCTTGTCAAATTATGACGTCCAGCGACAAATTGATGAAATGTCAGCAGATCGTTTCTGTCAAAGTTTTAGTAGGTGACGAGTAATTTCATAGTTGTTTTCTATAAAAACTATTAATTAAAATGGAAACTGAGTGATATTGACACCTCCGAACATAATTTATATTTTAATTCTGATAGAAAGCCCATTAGCGGCGAATTCGGAGTAATGAAATATTATCAGTTTATTTCTTTCAAAGTTTTTGCAATGTATGCATATATTAAACGTTGTTAAACGTTGTCATCGAAAAAGTATAGTATGCAACAAGCAACAAAATGGGCATCATTTTGTGCTCATTGCGTAATATACTATTTCTCCTTCTTTCGTCTTCCTGTCACTCGAAAATTTCCAAATTCGTATCCTCATCATTCTCGTAATTAGGCATATTTGTCTCCAGGTCGTCAAGTATTTCAGGGTCAAAAGTACTGCCTTCATCCTGCCAATTTCCTGTATCCACATCGTGAACCACAACCAGCCTTGCAGTGTCTCAGTGCAAACGGTTGAGAAGATAATTTATTTGGCAAAGTATTAATTTGAGGAGTCCAAAGTCACCCTGTATCAAGTGTGATGCCCAAGAGCTTCACTGGCTGTGATATACATACTCGTTTGGTTGAAGTAAACATAATCTCCTGTCAATTTCAGCTCATTACCGGAAAACCATTTTCCATAGCAAAGATACATTCGCTTGTGTCATACTACTCGTGGCTACATGGTAGCTCCACCACGTCCATAAATTCAGGTAGAAATTTTATTTTAGGGGATTAAGGTCATCGGTCAAGTCCACCATGCTAATCTTTTAATGACATCCTGTTAATGTTGGAAATTATAATAATTTTCAATAATAACCCAACCAACCTAACCCTACCAAACCACCTTCGTATTTTTAGTCAATTTTTGAAGAATAAATTATAATAATTTTCAATAATAACCCAACCAAACCTAACCCTACCAAACCACCTTCGTATTTTTAGTCAATTTTTGAAGAATAAATTATAATATTTTATGGTACAATAAAGATTATCCTCTTATCTATTTAATCCCTCGGCTTGAAATCGGTGGTGGAGCTGACCGGCCTTTTTCGTCTACCTGAGGTTCGTGGTGGAGTTGACATTCTCCCCTACTCGTCAGCTACGAAAGAAGTAGACTGTAGACAACTGCCAGATTGTAAATTGGCTGAAAGATTGTTCACATATATTAGAAACCACAGAGGGTTCCAATAAAGAACCCTGTGGTACTACCTTGTGAATATGTGAGCAAGATAATAGCAAAAAACTGATTTTTTTACCTTTGACCCCTGATAACTCGAGGAAGCGGACGCGAGATTTTATAAGACATTTGAGAAAACTTTTAGAACGTCAACATAAAGGTTGACCTCCTTTTTTTGCTTATATTACTGGACTAATTTAAAAAAGAACGCCAAAAGGCGTAAAAGTTTAGATAACATAATTCCTAATAATGTTATTTAAAAAAGAATGTCAAAGGGTGATTTCGAATTTATTAATGCAATACAAAACATTCCATCAATATTTTTATATTCTGGTTTCCACATTCCACAATTCAGGATGTTAATATGTATTTTATCAAGTATTAGCAATTTTAATCTTAAAATTTTCCAAAACAACGACAAAAAAACACCAAAACAAACTAATACTGCAAAGGATTTTCTCTCGGCAAGCAATCGTCCGGCATTTGTCTGTAAAACATGTGAATGTAGGTGTAATGTGTGGCATCATGGCCGAGACACATTCAAAATATTGCATAGTCTGACTACTATTGCTGACAATGTTGTTGGCCACTCTGTTGTAGCCACATATTGCAGTAGAAATATTGCCCGTTTAAAAGCCCCTTTAGGAAAACCTTTTTATTATAAATGTTAACCATTATTAATGAGGCATTAGTTTTAAACTAATTTTTGGTTAAAATGATTACAGAGCGAATCGGGAAATATTTAAAATGAAATCTTTACTAACTGCATTCTGAAAGTTTTTATGTGCAATTTTTTATCAATTGATTTTATTTGATAATCATGTAAAGAATACAAACGGGCAATTATAATTTTAATTTATTAGTAATCAATCAAATGTTTGCTTACCACGACCAGAATCTTCAGAAGCATGCTGTTTATGAAGTTGTTTGGATTTATGGACATTGGATTTGGCAGTTTTACTCGAAGTTTCATTTTTCTCACCACCAATGTATTGGATAAGTTTATCTACATCATCAATAATGTCACCACGGTGGCCTTCAACCTACAAATACAAGATATATTAATACAACTTGAACTTGGCTATGTACACGTATGTACTTGTGGTATCCAAGCACATCATTTTTGGATATTTTAGTGATAAGACCCCTTCTAATTACAAACCAAAGAAGGTAGTAAAACCCCGATTTTCGTTGAAGTATAATTCAATGTTCTTTGGGGCACATAGCACGAAGACTATTAATTTGTTTTTTTAACGTTAAACGGCAATTGTTTTGAAATGTGTTTCTCGAGATATTATTATCAATTTCTTAAAAAATAATTGTTTTGGTGTAGACCATGCATGGGTAGACAAAGCTTGATATACAATTTAAAAAAATAATTCAGTAAAAATTAGACAATAAGTCAATTTTATATTTGGATGGGACGTGGTATAACACACACGATACCGTTGAGAAAAGATGTACTGATAGTTTAAAAATTTGTTTGCCAACAATGCCTGCAAGCAAAGGATCGACACTAATCATTTTGAATTGCAGAGGAAATAAAGGATCGCTTAATGTTTTGAAATTAGGTGTGAAAAAAAAGAGACTGTAACGTTCATTACCTTAAGTATGTGGGCGTTTTCCTTAGTATAAATAATTGTGTATTAACAAAACAACAACCTAAGAGTAGCCTATATATTATGATATTGAAAAACTGTAAGTTAATGATCCTATTTTTCAAGAATCACTGTATACTGAATTGTTTAGTTAAAAATTATGTTCTAAAAGAGAAATTATATCTAAGCCAATTTATTTCTATCCAAATATAATACTTTAACTTTTTCAAAATCGTTAGTCGGTAAACCCTTAGATAATGTGCACTTAAATTTTTACTTAAAATGTGAATAGGTGAAGGAATAATGTGCTAATTAATGGAGAAAAGTGATATTACTTACTATTAATAAAATGACAAAGAGTCTACAGTAAATGTGGTAGAGGAGGAAATCATACTTAATTTAGAAATTTGGACAGTATGAAATTATTGGAAACTCGTTCTCAGTTCAATAACTTTAAACAATCTTGTGGTTTCAAAAAAAAAGTATGTAATGCAAAGGAAATTTGGCTTAAAGAACTACAAATGAAATGAGTGAAAAATTACACAGAAGAATAAAATAATAAAAGTCGTATTCCAAAGAATGAGACGATTGAAAGGATTTTATAAATTGTACAGTATAAAAAATGTTTCGTTCAAATACATACTTACACTTTCGGCTGTGAGAACGACAACGTTTTTGTCGGTTTGAATTTTCTTTTTCTTAGTTTTCGTATTTTGATGAAGAGCATTCCCATTTTCATCAACTTTCTGTAAAAAAAAAAATATCAAAAATGAAACAATACAAATAAAAATAGTTTTCGAACATTTTATGAAATATAATTTTGTTTCCGCGATAAAAATAGTTTTCGAACATTTAATTTTGTTTCTGTGATAAGAAAATAGAATAATTAACCTCAAGTATCAAAAATTTGGATATAAAAATCAGTAATTGACGTGCCCTGCAAAAACCATTGATGATACACGATCTGGGGTATTTCATGAAATAATAATGTGTATACCTCTTGTTGAGTCCGCATCCCATCGCCAACACCAATCATTCTTAAAATTTGAAACAATTCGTTAAATACGATATACTAAATTAGATTAACAATATGAAATTGTACTTGGGATATTTATTATCGTTTTTAACATCAAATTAAAAAAGAAATAGCAAGTAATACTTGACCGGCTAGTATTACATATGGAGGTGGTTAGAATCACGGCCCGGGCCTGACCTTGGGCCTCACAAAACAAAAAACAAACAATCCGTAAGGAGACGAGGAACTGGTTGAGAAACCAGTACCTTGCTCACTGGAGGGCTCTACAGGGTCTCAGGCAGTCCAAGCTCCTATTGAGGGGATGGACTGATGGACATGCTAGAGCTGCTCTAGAACTACCAAGGAGTAGGTTAAAAAAGATAGCAAGACTCCTAACAGGACACTGCTGTCTGAGGAAACACCTCTGTAACCTAGGTTTAGAGGAAAGCCCACTATGCAGGGGTTGCGGCATGGCTGACAAAACGTCGGATCATGTTCTCGTACGTCCACATTGGGCTGTGCTACGCAGGCGAATCTTTGGAGTTCCTGTTATGGCCTCTGGGGACATAAGCCAGCATCCACTGAGGAGGATTGAGTCCTTCATCGAGGGACTCGGCTTCATGGATGCATAAGTAGCAGTGGCCTCAATGCCGAAACCTTGGCTTGAGTTTGTCTTGGCCAACGTTCGCCTGACTAAATTAGTAGTAGTAGTAGTAGATACAATGTTAAAACAACAAGAAAATCAAAAACTGAAAAGGGATGATACTGACCTCATCACTCACAGCTTATTCACCCGGTACGATTTACTGTATTATTAGAATAGGACCTTTCGTTTAGAAGTTGCGACGAGTATAAAAATGCTAAATGTAAGAAAAATGTAAAGAGTACATACTTGGCGTAGCTGATTGCTACCAGTAAACAGAATTTCGAAGCGAGTGATTACGTTCGCATTAGTTTTTTAGATCATTAAATTATTCCATATTCCCTCCCAGGTAATCAAATAATATAAACCCTTCATCCTAATGAGTCCTAAATACGTATATATATTATTATTTATCAAAAATTATTAGCTACGTTTAGAGACAGCTCACCACTATACCTAAGGTTTTTGATTAGGAGGAAACAGCCTGTCACATTATCTTCGATTGTGATGCATTTTCTCACTGGAGATATAGACTCCTACAGTCGGCAGAAGCAAACATGGGCCCTGGGTGGGCGTGTTCATGTCGCTGTAGTTGTATTTTTGTAGTAACAATCGAATCGATAACCAAATATCGATACCAATAAGTGTTAACTGTCAAGAGATATGTAAACAAAGTCAATCTTGCTAAAAATTTAACCCTAAATATTAAAAAAAAAAAATTATATTGGACCAAAAATAAAACTACCATCTGCCCTAAATGTCTATATTTTCTAATATCATGAAAAATCGGATAATTATCCTCGCATTGACAACACTGATACATACACTAAAATTGATGTATGTTCATAAAATCACTCGGTCATATTATTTCAATTATGTTAACAATTACTAATGTACAATTGTTAACATTAGCTCCGGATTGGCTCGTTACGATGACCTTTCTTTTAGTTCGAATATTTTCCGGGGCTCATGTTTGCTTCTGTTAACTGTAGGACTAGAACCTCCAAGGGAGGATTTTTCCAAGAAGGACCTAGCGAAAAGACTGCTGAGCCTGATAAGGGCTACTGGTCTTTTCACATAAACGGCACAACCAAGAGTACAAAAAGCCTGAAGGCTGAGATGCCGAGGATTCTAAGCCTTTGACTGGTGTCCTGATCCAATCAATCAATCAATCCCTAAGCTTTTTTTTCGAATGGATCTGACCTAGTTATAAATATACAGTTTTTACCAAAGAAAAATAGATCCCTTCAAGAAAGCACAGTTCCTAGTAACTCATTGATTAATATGATCAATAATAACACAAAAACCTTCTAATTTTTAGAATTAATGAACATATTGTTCAAAATGACCTCCACGTAATTATAAAATCTAGTTGCAAATAGTTCTAGTCACGCAAATTGAATGTAAATGTATGTATTTTTTGTTGAATTTCCCTTTTTGTTGTAGAATTTTTTCAATACATAATGACAGGTATATATTAGCTTCACTTTCTTTTGAGAATTTCAAAATGTATACCGATGGAATCCTCACAGCTCAAATACATTTGTAATATTTTCGACTTTACTTATACCTTGTTTTTAAACTAAGAGGAGCGATTTGAATTTAAGTTGGCATTTCTGCTGCCTAGTGATTGGTCAGATTGCCACCAGTTTCACACAGCTCTTTTGATACCACTGACACTGACATTTGTCAGTTTTGTGTTTATTTATATAAAAATATTCATTAGTTCGATCATTACTACCACGTTTATTGTTTATTTTCAACAAAGTATTATATTTTACCCAAGGTATTTGCTATTTTTATTATTTATTTCCTTTCATGAAAAAAATCCATGCTTCTCTTTTTCTTGTTAATAATATAAGTTTCACTTTAAGTTTTACATACATTACTGTACCATATTATGGTATTTTTCGAAAACAACACTTCTGTTCACTTTTAGTTTTGATACACCAAAGCCTCAAATGTTGAAAAAAGATGTAATCATACAATTGCATTTCTAAATTCTCATTAATCCTCAAATTCTTAAAACATTTTACATAAACTACTTATTATAACCTTACATCTTTTCACAATAATGTGACATTTGTCGCAATGACCTGTGGCCAATCATCATTTGATATTTAGACATACCTTGATCCCTCATTGGCCACGACAACAGCGAGCAGTACAATACATATTTCACGTAATTTTCATTTAGTTCAAAAAGTCTGAACACGACACTTTCGGAACACACTCCCAATCTAGTAACTTTTAGTGGTGTGGTTGAGGTTTCCTAAAATGCTCCTCCTAGTTTAAAAACAAGGTATAGTATCTATTTTCTTTCATGGAATTTCAACTTCATATGCCAAATTTGACAGCGTTGGATTTATTGATCGTTCCGTCATATCTGTATAAAAAAGTTTTTCTCTATTTCAAATTACAAATATCAACAAAACTAAGAAACGTACACAGGAGAGTTATTTAAATTTGTAGACAGTTTCAAACATCAATTCATAATTCAATTCATTCGGATGATTGTACTATTGAACTGTTTTGATTCAAGTGTGCGCTACTAATGTTACTTTTCCACACACATGTCATTTTTTTATGAAGTTAAAAGTTATCAAATAAAACTTTCGATGAACAGGAAAGAAAAAAACGAATTGGAAACGGAAGGATTAATGAAATCGATGGATAAAGCAGCCAACTGCCTACCTGACTTTCGAGAACCGTCAGGAGGTAGTCAGTGACAAACATCAGCAACTGCTACAGTTTTTAACGTCAACGAGTTCGTTCAACGTTCCTCGCGCTTAGACATAAATCAACATGTGGGCAAAGAAGATGGAGAACAAGATCATTTTCGAACCAATGCCAAAATAAGCTCAAAATTTCCGTGAAAAATAGATTTTTTTCGTTTTTTATTTTGGCAAAAGTATAACTTTTTTTACTTCAATGTCCAAGTTTTTGAGATATTCATTTATTGTTAAATTTAAATTTTTTTGTAAAATAGTAGGCTACCTTGGTATTGTCGTTTTCTGTAACCAAACCGTTATAGTTATACGCTGGCAACGAATAGGGTTTTATTATCCAAAAAGGGCAATCACCACCGTGATCTTTCTCGACAATCATTTAATACAAAACACACACAAACACATACACAAATCACTCACTAGTAAAAAATAATTGTAACTGTTATATACATCGAAAATTGAAAAAGGAACTGTTTGAAAAAAGTGCTCGACGACATAATGCATTAATTCTTACGTATAACCGTATAAATAAATAAACTTCAGACTGACCTTTCCTCTCTAACGTTGACGTTACATAAATGTTTATCATAAATAATAATTAGATCCCCGAACAAAAATGTGATATATTCAGTGTACCGGGTGAGTACCTAAATCAGATCGGCCAACGGAAATATCTTTAAATGCGATAGTAAGCACAACTTTATAAAAAAATTTAAACCCCACTCTTGACTGTGGATTAAAACATTTTCAATAGTGGAAATTTCGTCAAATATAACCGAATCGATTGAAATTCAAGTTAATTGGAATGCACTTGGATAGAAACTTAATTTTGGAGGTTATAATTATGTTGCTGACAACTCGAATATTTTTTTAAAGGAAACAGTATTAAAGAATTCAAAGATAATTTGAATCCATATGTATTACCTAATAAAAATATTCATTAAGCTTTTCAGAATTTCTTTATAAATACATTTAATATGATTGCCAAAGAATAATACTTTTAAATAAACATATACTTTTCTTAGTCATGGAAGTTACCAAACACTCATAGATCAGCTTTATGAAATCATATTGAGTTATCCAATGGACAGTTGCAGTATTACAAAAGTCACTTTGATCTACTTGACATGCTAAACAGTAGTTTAATCGGTCACCACTGCTTTATTCAACACCATCGCTAACCACTTCTTATAGAATTGACCCTTGTATGTATGTATGTAGTTTGGGGTAACATTCACTGAGACCTAAAAGATCTATTGTGCCCCCTTACTTCTACTTAGTTTCTGAGGAGGGTCTCGAAGACTAGTATCTCCTTTAGTCCTATTTCCCGGAGGAATTTTAGGATATCTGCAGGCTTCAACTTAGGTAACTATCCCTCTTCTATCCAGTAGTCTCCCAGGTACTGTGCCCTAGGATTCTGAATTGCTTTACAGTTCGCAAGTATGTGGATGGAGGTTTCTTCTTCAATTCCACAAAATCTACAATCTTCTTCCTCCACTATTTTGAGCTTTTTAAGATGCCCATTCAAGCGACAATGTCCCGTTAGAATTCCTGTTAAAACTCTTAGTGCAGTTTCACTTTGACTTATGCATTCATTTGATCTCAACAGGTTGTAGTCACCCAGAAGAATCTTAGATTGCCTAAGCCCTACTAGATCTTTCCAATGGTCAGATCTTCTCTTTTCTTCGGCTTTACCTATTTCTTCCAATCTTACATTGGAGCTGATTCTGCAAAAGGGTATTTCAGTCCCCCTCTTCGCTAGTTCATCTACTATTTCGTTTCCTTCAATTCCAGTGTTTCCTGGAATCCACAGTAAGGTCACTATATCGTTCTCGCCTAGTTCAGTAAGTTTGCCTAGGCATTCCCACATCATTTTGGAACTGATTACAGAAGAACTCAGCGCTTTAATGGCTGCTTGACTATCAGACATTATGATAATCCTTTGCCTTCTATATCCTTTGTCAATATTGAGCTGGGCACACTTTCTTATTGCGTGAATTTCCGCTTGAAATATACTTGGGGTTTTTCCCAAGCTTTCAGAGTGTTTGGTTCCTGGCCCGTACACTCCTATCCCAGTTCCTTCTATTGTTTTTGAGCCGTCCGTGTACCATTGAATGGCATTATTCCCAAGTCTGGTAATGGTATTTGAGTCCCATTCCTTCTTGTTGCTTAATTCCGTAACGAATTTCTTTGAAAAGTTATGCTTTTTTATCATACCATCTTGTGGCATGACCCAGGTTGTCTGATTTCTAAGAAGTGAAGAGGTGGTTTTTTTTAATGATTCCCTGTCTACTTAGTCTGTATCTTGTTCTTCCTGCAACACTCTCCACCACCATATGTAATGGTGTGAGGTTGAGAATCACTTCCATTGCTGCCGTTGGGCATGTACTCATTGCTCCTGTTATGCATATTGACCCTTAAGACAGTTAAGTTTTGTAAACTGCCTAGCTCAAAAAATTAGGGTATGTATCATCTGAAAAATCTCCAGCACCCTTTATCGGTGACAGTAATAATGATCATGAAATCATTATCAATTTTAAGTATTTGCAACAGAATGGTTTATGTTTCAATTATTTAAACTGGTCAACTCTTTTTTGCAGTGTAAGTTGTTTCTGCAGTTTTCTGAGTGCGTGATAGGTACCGATACTGTCATCAATGTCAAATCAAAATCGCTTGCCCTAACAACAAATTATTTCTTATGGAAATTTCAAATGATGTCGTTTCTGTCTTAGTGAGAATATTCTGAGAATAGACTACCACCTTACAGAAGAAATATCAGTAAAAACTGTTATACTAAAAAATAACGAACTGGCATTGAATTTAATAATTATTCCTCTCGGATACTAATTAGTTAAGCAAAAATGATAAATACATACTTTGAAGCTCAAGGACGCAAGTTTGGAACATTTACTTTAATTTATGTTTATCAACAATAGAAAAATTTTAGTATTATAACAACTGTACTGTTTTCTATTATTCTTTTAATAGTATAATAGTTAGATCTTGGCCTATATGGAAATTTTCTGACAACACATGCTCATGTACTACTTTCAACTTTGTCATACTTCACATTAACCATGAATTAAAAGCAAAAAATTTACATAATCTTTATTGTTTAATTATAAAAGAGCTAATAGAGAATTAAATGTAAACTTTACAATGGTCAAAGAATTGTTAATTTATTTATTTGCTTTAATTTTAATACTTGTACCAAACCCTAAGCAAATGATATGATTTATTTGTTGAAATTTTATAGTTGAAGTAATAAAAATGTTTTCTAAATAATTATAATTTAGGAACAATGCTGATACCTCAATAGGGTTTTAGGGTTTTTCCAAGCAGTCAAAGTGTTCCTATCCTATCCCTTCTAAGCCAACTGTAATACCATTAGGACCAATAGAATTTTTGAAAGAATTCGGCAATATTTAGTTGTAAACATGTTTTATGTAACAGTTTACCATTCATACTATTGTTATTCTATTTATTTTCCAGTCATCTGTCACAATTTAGAAATTTATTTGTAGAAATATTAAAATGTATTCATTTCATAACGGAAATAGTTTGAGATACAATAAAAATACCCCACACAAACAAGTCACTTAAAATATTGTATTTATGTAATTTGATTGGGCACCTTTCAAAGAATTAATCTACATAATGATTTCATTCAACAGGAATTTATTTTAAAGACTTTTGAATTAAATCGATATTACACTGCCATCTTTAAAAAGCTTTAGCTACTCAAGAAACATTTTTGGCTGACTTTAGACTTTGCAGTATTTTTCTCTGAATAACCTATATATTATTCAACTTTTAGGATATTTATCGATTACACAAACTTCTAATAGAATTCAACAACATTTTCAGGGTATCATCCCAAGATAGTTCGCTCACTACTTAGTTGCATTTAAATTGACTATGTCAATAAACTATTGGCTATAAGTTTTCTCAAGTAAATTCTACAAACAAACTTCAACTAAGCCAAATTAATAAATTAATTACACAGTACACTAAAATTATAGGCATATTAGTAATTTTAAGTACAACCAGATGACCTAGACTTGGTGAATTATACAACTGTAGTGTGTTGGGGGAAAAAGACATCTGTTCTCACTATTTGGCACATATCTGATAAGGTAGTCCAAGAAATTGAAAATAACAATTTTTTGCCATTTTTAGATCAACATCTACAGGATATGGAACAATTGTTTACCGTAAATCAATAAACACTAATAGGTATTTGAATTTTATCTCTCTCTTAACTTAAAAAGAGGGATAATAAAATCTTATCGAACAGAATTTATGAACAAAGAAATTAGGAATATAGAGAATGACTCATTGTTACCACATAATAATAATAATTATAACAATATTAATAATAATTCAACTAATATCAATTTTAAAAACTTAACCATACCGTATGTTAAGGGTTATCAGTAAGAATTAAGAAAATTGGTAATCAATTCAATATTATTATTACATATTGATGAGGGCAGAGGAGCTGGCTCATATTGTGTCCAGAAAAAAAAATACATTTCAAAAGAAATACCTACTAGGGGTAAACAAACAAATAAAAAAGAAAAAACAAAAAAAACTGCATACCTATATCAGATAACCTCTGAACGCAATAAATTTTATTTAGGTGAAACATCTAACATCTAGACATTCTAGACCATTGAAAATCCGAATAAAAGAACACAGTAAGTATATTAAAGATAGGGAATTCTTTAAGTCGGGTATTTGCAAACATGCTTGGGAAGTGTGAGCATCATATAATAGTAAAAGACAAAAAATCAAAGAAAATGCTTTAATACAATTAAATGGGGATAAACGTGAAGATAGTATTTCAGCCGATTGTAGTCAAGTTTGGTTATCAGGATAGTATCATAAGTTTTTATCCAGGTTTTCTTATGATTTATCATTGTAATTGTTAATACATACTCAAAATCACAAAACTGTTTTAGACATATTTTAAAACAAAAATAAGTCTTACCACAAAAAACCCGTTTTATAAACAACATTTTTGAAATAAGCTAAAAAGGGTTCCTTGAGCGTCCTCTTCTTTGGATCCCATTCTTAATAGACTATAATATTGTCAGAATTTCATAAAAAATATATTTTATTTTAGATTTTATCAAGAATATATGATCTACTATGGAAAAATTTGAGTCTTGAACAAATATTATTGATTGTCTAGAATTTTATAAAAACTTGATTGACCAGTTTCACAAATAATATTTGCATCGTCAGGAGCAAATTATGGAAATGGATATAAATAAATAAGTAACTAAGGTACCTCATTTTGATATGTAAAATATTTTTTGATCCAAGATATTATCAACCACTTATAGCAAGTATAAATTTATATGTTATCTAAGTGGCAATCTAACGATGGATAATGTAGAGTATCCAGCTGTTGATTTAATAGTAATAACAGCTTTTTAATATATTCCAATTTCTGAGAAATTAAGTCTGTGATAATTTTGACAACTATGTAACAGTTCAATGTGGAGTGATGATTTGATTCAAGTTATTGTGTTGCTTAATTTGACTTATTGGAATATTTATTTCTAAAGCAACTAAGATGTTCACTCTATCTTATTTCAAGATTTCTTTGTGTTTCTACAATAAAAACTGCATTGCAATGAGAATATTTGATCTTATATACACCTAATTTTTGTAAAAAATGTAATTTGTCTAAAACAATATTTTTATAAGAATGAAATGCAATATTATCATTTGAATTATATGTTAAATCTTTGAATTTTGAGTTGAAATTTTGCCCAAGTATGTCCAAGATTTATATTTTGTATTGGACGAATTGAAATGATGGCCTTTTTATATCTGTTTCTTTCCATCATTTTATCAATCATCTTGAGCACATATCCATTTTATATTGTAATTTGTTCAATTATATTAATTTCTCCAAAATTAGCAAAGCTCTGTGTATCAGTGATATGCTGCTAGTTTGTGTGAGTCTGATGATATTGTAACATCTGGTATGATGAAAAAGTATAACTTTTAAAAGAAATTCGTTACGGAATTAAGCAACAAGAAGGAATGGGATACAAATACCATTACCAGACTTGGAAAGAATGCCATTCAATGGTACACAGACGGCTCAAAAGCAATAGAAGGAACCGGGATAGGAGTGTACGGGCCCGGCACCAAACATTCTGAAAGCTTGGGAAAAACCCCAAGTATCTTTCAAGCGGAAATTCACGCAATAAGAAAGTGTGCCCAGTTCAATATTGACAAAGGATATAGAAGGCAAAGGATTATCATAATGTCTGATAGTCAAGCAGCCATTAAAGCGCTGAGTTCTTGTGTAATCAGTTCCAAAATGGTGTGGGAATGCCTAGGCAAACTTAATGAACTAGGCGAGAACAATATAGTCACCTTACTGTGGATTCCAGGACACACTGGAATAGAAGGAAACGAAATAGCAGATGAACTAGCGAAGAGGGGGACTGAAATACCCTTTTGGGGGCCGGAACCTTTTTGCGGAATCAGCTCCAATGTAATATTGGAAGAAATAGGTAAAGCCGAAGAAAAGAGAATATCTGACAATTGGAAAGATCTAGTAGGGCTTAGGCAATCAAAGATTCTTCTGGGTGACTACAACCTGTTGAGATCAAATGAATGCATAAGTCAAAGCAAAACTGCACTAAGAGTTTTAACAGGAATCCTAACGGGACATTGTCGCTCAAAATAGTGGAGGAAGAAGATTGTAGGTTTTGTGGAATGGAAGAAGAATCCTCCATCCACATACTTGCGAACTGCACAGCAATTCAGAATCCTAGGGCACAGCACCTGGGAGACTACTGGATAGAAGAGGGACAGTTACCTAAGTTGAAGCCTGCAAATATCCTAAAATTCCTCGGGGAAATAGGACTAAAGGAGCTACTAGTCTCTGAGATTTTCCTCAGGAACTAACTAGAAGTAAGGAGGCACAATAGATCTTTTAGGTCTCAGAGAATGTTACCCCAAAATACATACATACATACATACAACATCTGTGTGTTGCCTAAAAAGCTTATTGATTTATTTTCCTCAATGCCTCACAATCTGTTATTCTTCTTCAGATGCATTTTTAAAGTATTTAGAAAATGAATGGGTACTCAAATTATTATGAATTACTTCCAATTTTCTTGATTACATAATATATTATCGAATTTGTTATTTATTGATTTTATTTAATACTTATTGAAAGATTCCTCGTAGTAATGGTTGACACAATTAATTTATTGAGGAATTTAATGTTCAAAACAGCCAAATTGTGATGATATAATAGAAACAATAGAATTTTTTACATCTTATGATTTAAAAACACATCGACTAATAATAATAATAACTTACCCTTTCATCAGTACTTCTGTATGTTGGTATAAAAACACTGTATTTGCTGTTCATAAACTTATTTTCTACATTGCTTGCTTCTTGGATTTTCTTTTCGGCAACATTATCCAAATCCAAGGCGATAGCTTCGTCTACTGGCGTTGCGGCTGATTTGAAACAAAAATTAATAATTCAGTAGAAGCATTAAATTATGTACAGAAAATTAATATTCTCCTGTAATTTGTATAAAAATTAAATGCTAAACTAAATAAACTTCTCAAAATCAGCCGTTTAACAACAAAAATAAGACAAAATAAATTTGCAATAGATTCAGAAATAAGTCTCGAATAAGTTTTTAATTTCAGATTAAAATTATTTGAATGATAAACCTAAAATTTATTTTAACCAGCAATTCACTTTTAATTAAGTCTGGTGAACAAAACCTCTACAATTTTTTCTGTCATGACCTTAATATTCCTACCTTCAACAAGCAAACCTACATTCTCCAATTTGCTGACGATACTGCCGCCATTGCCCATAACAAAACCCTGCCACAAGCTGTTGATGAGTTACAAAATGTATGTAACAGCATAGTTTCATTTTCTAATAAATGGAGAATTCAAATAAACCCTACAAAAACTAACTTTATTATCTTCAACCTCATAGCCTACCAAAATGTTTATATGATAAATATCCAAAACCACATAATTTAACCCTCACAACACTGTAAATACCTTGGTATAAACCTCGACCATAAACTAAATTTCCACACAAAGAAAGTTAAGAAAAAAGCCAACCAAATGATATGTAGACCACTTCTGGAATATGGCTCTATATTATTTCAAACCTGCTCGAAACCAGCCCTGAACAATCTACAAGTAGCAGAAACAACTTGCCTCAGAAGCATAACCAAATTAAGACACCCCCAGAACCCTATACACTGTCCATCAAACCAAAGTCTATATGATACTGTCAACATCACACCTATCTTGGAAAGAATGGATGAGTTAAGCAAGAAGTTCGCAAAAAACCTAAACATTGAAATGCTTCAAGGTATGGTCATAGCACCAAAAAGGAAAATCCCAGAAAACTCCTTGTGGACAAAAATAATGAGTATTAAAGCAAACGCTGTAAATTAGTAAATTGATGCAATGTAGGTCTCTAAATCAGACTCTATTAAGTGTTCCGATTACATCTTACATAATATATACTTTTATACAAGAAAATTTTAAAAATCTGTGACAGAAAGACCTCGGTCGTTAGCCAATTAGGTAACCAATAAAGATAACCTCCTCCTGATGAACAAAGATTTCTTTAGTTACACCATACTGTTTTTGCATTGCTAACTGGAATACTGAATAGAAGTTCCCAATAGCTTTGGAAGCTGGGGAAGTTTTTCGTTTAATTTGAAAACATTTAGCCATTTTTTCACACTTCCAGGTATTCCTTCAGATAGATGGAATAATAATTTTAATACTGTTGTAAGTCTTCATATAGACCATCAAGATCCGATTCCCAACTTCCACTATATTGGTTAAAATTAAAAAACGAATCAGTCCATACAAAATCCTAGGATTCCTGCTCTATCAGATAATCCTTATATATTTTACATTAAAAAAATGTTATTTCAATTGAAAATAAACAATAAATTTGTTCAGCTGATATGGGTCAAAGCACATATAGGACTTAAACTAAACATAATGAATATGTAGATCGTCTAGCTAAAGATGCAGTAGTAAATGGTGGCACATCTATCTATCTTCTAACTGTTCCAGAGGATTTTGCTAATTCCAAGCTAAAACAAATTCGTCTTTGGAAAAAATATTGGAACAATTATTGTAAAATATCTAATACCCAATATTCCCTAATACAACAAGAAATTCCACATACAGTTTGGCTCAACTTATATTCCTGCCCACGTAAATACATCACAACTATTATTAGACTACGTTTTGGACATGCATGTTATCCAGCACATTTGTATAAAATAAAAATTTTAGAAACATACTTGTGTCAACACTGTCATATTAAAAGTGAATTAAATCATATTTTCTTCAACTGTATTTACTCGCTAGAATCACTAAGCCTTATTAAAGATCTTATAAATAGTGGTTATTTCCCACCTTCCAATATGTGGCATCTTTTATCATTAAACAAAATGGAAGTATATGACTGTCTGATGAAATTCATACATAAATCAAAGGTACATTTGTGAATGTGTGAACCATATTTGTTACCTCTGTTTATCCCATTTGTTGTTATTACTACTTTCCGTGGCATTATTTTTGTTTGTGACAATAAAAAGTCTTGATGGGCCCTTAGACAAGTCAGTTCCTATAAGATTAATTAGGAGTGGCCAATTTTCCTGCCAACACTGTAATTACTTTTCCCAGGAAATATACAGATTGTTTTTGTAGCAAAACATTTCAACAACCAGTGTGCATTGCAATCATACAACTTCAGTACTCCCCAAAATCTTCCAGAACACTTGGAGTTACATTAAAGAGAAATTGCAGTATTGAGCTCAGTAACAGTAATCAATAAGTTATTTAAAAACCAGAATTAATACGTACAGCCTGCACAATAAGGTTTAATTATGTTTATGTCCTTACTTGTAGTTCTTGATAATATTTTCTTCCTTTTTTTCAGTAAATGGATATTATCGAGTAAAAACACAACTACTTGGTAGAAACACATTTCTTTGATATTAATAATAAGAGCTGAATGTGCTATAGAGTGTAATCAAAATTAAACACTAGGTTCATTAATGTTTTAGTATATGACTACAATTATCACAACATAAATATTCATTTTAGCTGACAATATCAATTTTAAATGAGACTTCAAGGTCATTGAAGTAGATTCTAACCTGACCAATCCTGATATACATTCATTCGGTAGTTTGCATTAAAATTTAAAACATTGAAGTTTCTACTGTCAAAATATGGCTTAAATGTTTATTTATTTTGGTAAGCTCTTAATAAATTGGAGAATTTCATGGAATTTTCTCAGGTATGTTTCTATATATAATTTCCCGATAAAGATTTTTCATTAACAAAATGTATTAAATAAATACTGTGTTACAAATTGCTGCAGAGTTAAGAATAGTTTCAAAAAATCTTAGCATAATATAAAGGTTTGTATATAAGAATAGTTGATGATGCAACGCCCATAAAAAGCTGGAAACCCTGTATACACATAAACGTTTTTGTTTATGTTGAATTTAGAGAGAAATAAAATAGTTTTTGAATACTTTAACTTGCCATCTATCGTTCAATAGTATCTCGGTAACCTAAGCAAATGAGAGTAAATAAGGTCCTAAATTTCACTTCAATTTAACATTCAGTATACGGGTTCAGAAACATTCATCTTCCCATAGGTAGAATCTCATATTGGAGCAACATATTGAGCACTATAAATTAAATTTTATATGTCCGAGAGAGAACAGCATACTTCCCCTCCATTTCAACAAGATGTTAAAGTAACAATATTACTTACATATTTGCAATGTAGCTTTTGACGTATATCTAGGAACAATGGTGATTTCTTGTGACTCTTGATAATTCTGTGCTAAAGCATCATGATCCAGAAGTCTCTGCGATTCGGAAGACTCAATATCTATAGCTGTATATTCTTTATCTTTCATAGCAGCCTGACTTTTCTTGGCCTCCTTGATAAATGGGAGGTTACTGGGAGTTATCACACTAGCATTCACATCACAAGGCAAGCTCCCTGAAAAAAAAAACAATTATAAGTAAAAAAAGAAAATTTGAAGTTATAACATTAAGTTTAGATAAAAGTTGAAAATTATTTGCCAGCACTGGCAAATTCTCAAGAAATTTGGTTACTATTTTTATCATAACCATGCTGAAAAAGTTCCTCATTCCTATGTTTCAGTAAAAACAATCTAAATCTAGCGGAAAATATGTTGAAGCAGAGCTGCAGATCAAAATGGGTGCATATTTTTCTGTAGCTCTTTGCATTATCAACAAATAACATCCTGTGTATTATTATGGTGGGGAATACAGTGAATAAATAAAAAAAAATATTTCCATAACAAATAATGCAGATATCACAGTACAGGTGATGAGTACAGGACAGATGATATCATTGAGTAATAAAACGGGTTGGAAAAAAATTCCATTCACTTTCAGCTGCATCACAGGTTCGATAAATACAACAAAATAGCTCAAAAAATGCATTAGCATTTAGTTGTTAGCAACACTTAAAATAATTACATTTTTTATAAAAATGAATATTGAGAATATGGACAGTTTAAGAAACTGTTTTAAAATTAAAACTATTATCCAGTTTGTAAGTCAAGCAATTGTCAAATATAATAAAATCATTTTGAATCTCAGGAGTATTCTTTCTATAAAGGTATTGTCCCGATTTAAAAAAAATCTAATTAACTTTATCATCAAATATTGGCAGTTATTTCAAAATACTCCACATAAGAAGTATATAGTGAATCCCAAAAAATTACTATTTAACCTCATTCCAGAATCACTGCATACATACATAACAAGAGTTAATAAAGGATTTTTTTAGTAACCAATATAAACTAAAGATAAGTATTATGGAGTCTTGTCACTATATCTTAGAATAATAAATAACTAAGTAAATTTTAATGTGGATAATCCAGCACTTTTTAAAACAATTTTAGTCATGTAGAAGCTTAATTAATATGTTAATGTATCAGAGTAAAAGTAAAAAATTATGAAAAAAACAGTTTTCGCTACGAAAACAAATGATAACATTCAAATACATTTAAATGAAAATTGCATAAAAAAATTATTTACAATAACATAAAAGTTAAGAAAACAATATCAGTGTTTAATTCATTAACTTAATTCATTTAATCTATCAGAAAAATCGAAAATTTAACTTCAAATACGGTTGCATAATTTGTTGCTAAAATAAAATACAAGTAATACAACCGACTAGTGATGACACGAACATGAAAATCGATTGTGGTAGACAACCAGGAGCTATTATTGAACAAATTAATTGTATCTTAGAAAAATATCAACTCACAACTAAATGAATTTCCGCTCAAAGATTTCAGAGTTTCCATATCAATCAGGGCAATCGGTGTTTCAACAAGTAAGGATGTTCGCCGTGACGTTCAACTTTTCCCCGATGCAAACCTCCCAATTTTTCGCTAAATCGCGATCACTCTTTAATTTGATTCTACATCTGTAGATGTTTTTCACCTTCGTAAAAACATTGTAGATGATTAAGAAACACAAGTCTTAATATACAAATTCACGACACATCAACTGAAACCTTCTACAATATCTATATCTATTGACTGGACATAAAAAGGATTTGAGGTTATGTCGATAAGACTATCGCGCATACAAAAAACTGCTCGATTCAATCGACGTTGCCGTATTTACTTCGTTTTTTTAAGAATACTGAAACAATTAGATCACTTATTATATTTTAATTGATTTAAGTTATAATCAGTAAGGTATTCGGGTACTTATAGCAAATATCCAACAGCTAAATAGATACTAGTTTTAAATGGTCATTCACATATTGAAATATTTGCACATTTGGTTTATTCATTTTGAATGCCATTCGCCATATTCATCTAAATACAACATGGGAATGTCAAGGGCGTACTAAACTGGGAGGTTTCAGTTATTCAGTTTAAAAATTATTGAGACCACCTAGCGTTTTATTTCATTGAAGATAGGGTCATTTCTGTTCGTAAATCGTTAATACATTTTACCCGAATCCCACATTTAAAGTAGATTTATTGCAAATAGTGTTGTGAGGGATTTTAAATAGAAAATAAAAATTATTAAAATTTATCTATTCTTTTGATTTAGGACGTAGGTAGTAAATACTACCAAATTCGAGATACGGGGGTGATTCAAATAATTACTTGCCGAATATACCGTGTGGACCAGTAAACTGATCTATCGGTCATAACTTTAGGAAAAAATGTGTTTCTAAAAGTGGCCAGGAGAAATCTGCAGATAAGCTTTCAAGTTTCCAGCATGACCGCTAGCGGTTGTATTCTATGAAGAAAGATTCCAGTTTCCTAGATTGCCTAATTATACTAGGTGTTAAATAAGTAGGTAAACTAGAAAGAAGCCTTATCGAATATGTTTTATTCACTACCTTTTGTTCTATTTTTTAAAGTAAAGGGTAGGGAAGAATGGGAATGTTTTTTTGGAAAAATACCTATAACATTGGTTGAAATAAACCGGTTTTAACGAAATTAGTCTCATTCGAAAGAGCGTAGATGCACGATATAAACACACCATCAATTACATTGTATGAAACAATGACATTTAGTTGTAATTGTCATAGATAGAGGGCACTTTAGAATGAAAAAAATTTACTTTTGTCGGTGTATATTTTTTTTAAATGGAAACACCAAGTATTGTAAATAACAACGAAACTAGTTAAAATCATAACAAAATGGCACAAGCCGTGTATTGATAACTTGCTCAAAGTTGAATTCTCATTACTTATTAAATCTTGAACTTTTTCAAAATTTTGTCTTTTTAAATTAGCGGTGTTCGTTTGCAAATATGTAAATAAAAGTCTAGTGACCACACCTCCATGTAGAAAAAATAGGAGTAACAGTAAGCACTATGTCCAAGAGAGAACATCTGGTATTCTATAGCTTCCTATAGATTTGCCATGTACTCACAAGGAACAACGAAATGAATAGGCCGGAGACATCTGGAAATCATATTTAGTTAAAAAATTGGTACCAATGGTTTTGTATTTGTTTTTTTTTTTAGTTTCGTCAGTGTGTTTTTACAAAAACATTTTTTTCCGATTACCTCTTTTGTCTATATTTTTTTTCCACTTATTTTTGAAGCACGCAAAGACCGCCTATAGTCTATTTGAAATTAATTGGAGGCCTATTGTTCAAAAAGATTTTTCTACAGGTTGGCTTACAGCAGAAAAGTTCAATTGTTCAGTATGTCCACTCCGAACAACACCAGGTCCAGACCCAACCAAAATACAGTAACATCATAAAATGGAAATTAAACACCTAATAGGTGTGTTTAATAGGTGTGTTCTTTTTGACTGAGGTCTCAGTTAATCTCAGCTCGTTCTTTTTGATTTACTCACTTCGAAGTGAGCTGAGATTTTTCCTCCCCCTTCAACGATGCTGAAAATGATGTAAGGGGGTATCAGTTGGACTTGAGTCGGAAATAAAGTGAACGGGATGAAGAATTATTCTGAATTATTTGATTTTGTTTACATATAAACACGCATAACCTAATTTTCTTTCTAATAATGGATTATTAGCCGTAATAAAAAACTATTTTATACCAAAATCAAAATAAACCGTGGTTATCGGAGATATCCAGATTCCAGATAGGTTTATGTTTATGTTAGGATCAAACACCGATTTCAGCCAATGGTCGAAAAATACGCCCAAAACGCGTTCTGGCCCTCAGCATATTGCCAAAATCCGAAATTACGCTTTCCGGCCGCTTAATGTAAACCAGAACGCATTCGGGACCTTTTGCGATTGCCAGAACGCGTCTAACACACAATTAAACCGTCCAAAAACCGATTTTGTGCATGTCTCAGCTTGCAACATCTACTTGTTTTTACACGAACTATTGTTATGACACTTGCTGTTACATAGTACCCTTACCCTTATTTTTACAAGCTTTTGCTACCTTTACCTCTGTAAGTAAGGGTAAGGGTACTATGTAACAGCAAGTGTCATAACAATAATTCTTGTAAAAACAAGTAGATGTTTTAAGTATGCCATTAAGTCACCAGAATTATACGTAGACGAATAACAAAATTCTTTCAGACTAACTTGGGAAAGTCAATACACATTCTGGCAATTGCAAAGGCTCCAGAACGCGTTCTGGTCTACACTAAACGACCGGAAAACGATATTTCTGACATTGGCAATATGCTGAGGGCCAGAACGAGTTTTGGGCGTATTTTTCGACCATTGGCCGATATCGGTGTTTGATCCTAACATTTATATGTTTTATGTCTCTTATTCAATTGAGTAGTTCGTTCTTTTGGTGCTTACTCATATCACTTTATCTCAGATCACTTTAACAGAAGTGAGCTGAGATCTCAGTCAAAAAGAACACCTATTGTTTGCTGCTTTCATCAGTTTATTTTAATCATAGAATTAGACAATGTTTTATCCACTCAAGAAACTTTCTTAATTTTCTCAAGTGGATAATAGTATATTATTATACGAACAATTTATGATAGCCATTATTCATGCAGGGGGAAGTCACCCGAGGGAATAATTGCCATAAATTGCGAGTAGAATACTATACTTTGTCCACGACTCTTGATTTCTTTATTAAATATAATGCGAGTGTAGAGCGGAAAGTAATAATTTGGTATTATTGACAATTCTAACGTCAAAATTAATAAATTTTGTGGAGTACGTCAAATAATGTGACATATGGAGATGGGCGATACTGTTTAAAGTATCTATACTTCGTACCTTCATAAATTAATATATTGTTTTAAAAATATCAATATTAGGAAATATCGTTATGAAAAGTATCTATACTAAAAATTTATATTTTATCGATACGATACATTTCAGAAACAAATTTCCTAAACAAAAATACGCCGATTTAATAGTTTATTTCACATTGTACCCCCATTTCTAGTCACCTATGTGCCTGAAAGTTTTGATTGTTGTGTTGTCATAGCGACATATGCTTTTCAGATGCAAAAGCGTGAATTATGAACCATAATTCACTCTAGTAGATATATGGGTATCATATACTTTCTGTTAGGAGGTAAAATATTGACTTATTATTAAGTGGTCGTGGACAAATGCAATACAACGTTCTATCCACAATCACAGTCATTTAGAATCAGATTTGACATTTCTCTCTGACAGCAGCTGTAACGTCACAAATTATTAAAATTACTTGGGAGGTGTAAAGCTGGATTTATAGATTGACGGACTGTAAACGTATACCACACGTAGACGCACTGGATACGTAACGAACGGTATGTAAAAATTGTTGCAGTTATAAATAAACGGTACGGAAATTTTGCGCATGGGCAGAGGTAACGTACTCGCGACATTCAAATTAACCTAGAAATGATACAAATCATCTACAGCCTGTGTCCTGTGTTGTTTTGAGCTTTAAATTTTGTATTATAATCTAAATATTTATATAGTTTGAATCACAATGGACTACGAAATACATGAAGATATGCTTCTTGGAACCGTGGGACTACTATTGTGTCGACAAGCACAAACTCGAAAAACGACGCTAAACTAAACAGTAAACAAAGGATATATATGCCAATCTTATGAAACATTCAAAAACACAACATTAAATGACAGCTGATAGCCACGCTGACATCACACAAAATTCTTTCCTTTGATTGGTCGGGCGTAAGAACGCACTGGCCAACTCTTCCGTTCCAGTCCGTTCCCCTTACGTTACGTCATGCACTTACGTTCCTTTATAAACAAGGTTCGTAAATTCTATAGTTGATCTTTTCACAGTGCGTCTACGTTTACAGTCTGTCAAACTATAAATCCCGCTTTATTCATTCAAGATTGTTTGTCTAATGTTAATTTCATTTGAAGCTGTGTGATATCTACATGTGTGCCAGGGGCTGGGCCCAGAATGTTTTCTGAAATTCTTCTAATGAACTCTCAACATATCGGCTACACTGTTGGATTTCCAACCTCCGTGTTGCTTTATTTTCAGAATGTCCGCTCCTGACTCAGGACCTGAGTCTACCAGGACGACCGTCTGAAACAATGTCCTGTGTATCCTTTAACATTAGGTAGACCCAGGTATTGAGCAATCTTTGCTGGTAATTTTCCAATGGTATTCATGCCCACGGAGGTCTAATATTTCTATACTATTTGAGGAGGTCAACTAGATTGCAATATTTCCAGCAGTGACCACAAATTCGCGTGTGTTGTGCTTCCTGGAAATGTAATTTTAAAAAGGTGCCTTCATCAAATACATCTCCTTCTCGTAGGTACTTCAGTTCAGCCTTCCTGCAGGCTCCCGCAATACCTATTATCATTGCGACCTAAGGAACAGATTTATTTAATAATAAATTATAAACATAATATCGTAAATTAAGTCGTACTTTTGCAAATAGAAATCTTTCGTCTTCAGCCCCTTTTATAAATCTTTCTACATTTTTTTGCATGGTATCCTGCTGACGGTCTCTTCAGCCAAGCCAAAAGCATAGTGTACTTCTTGATATCGACATTTGAGTTGACACGGTGAGTTCAGATCTCAACATTGAATATGTAGTCCACAATTCGACGCCTTTAAATTTACAAAATAAGCAAGTATAGTACATTTTCGTTGATGTTATAATCTATTTCACGTGTATATTGTCAATGAAATGTGCAGAAATAGTTACTGATTGAAAAATACCTATATACTACATTTGATTAAACACAACTTTATGCTAAAATACTTTTTCTTAGTGTTATTCGAGTAAAGCTGTAAGTATTTATTATGATTCTCAGTGTATGCCAGAGTTAGCTGTCACAGAGTTATTTATTTTTGCGCCTTCAACATCAAAGAATTTTCGTCGGGCTTCAATTCTTATTGTTGTATATTCTTTGAAATAAATTATTGTATAATAGGAATAATTAATTTCTAATCATACGTAGCTTGTTTAATTCAATAAGTGCGAACTGTAAAATCCTGAAATACTCGTTAAAAAAAATAGTAATTAATAAACAACAATCAATTATAATCAATAATTTAAATTGTCAATTATAAACCTAATTTACAATTTAAGTGAATTTGAAAAATACATTTATAATCAGAAAAGTTTTATAACAATAATATAATATAGGTGTAATTGTGGGTATAAAAAAAGTAACGTGTTTGGTAGGCAGCATTTGTCTTGTATAAAACTCGTCTAATAATCGTTTTAAAGACTTTTCCGTATAGGCAATTAAAAATACAATGAAATCGGCATTTAGTACAGGCAAACAAACACACATGGAAATCGGCTTTATTATAAGCGCAACTCAAGCATACTCTGTAAAATTAAACTGTTTTACCAATATCTGTCATAGAAATTGTTTTGATTTTATTTTAAAATATCTATAATGTCAAAGTTTCTCACCGGAAGTAAGGCACTAAAGAGATGAGTGTTCTCATCCGCCATTTTGCCATTTGGTTCCTGAATTTTATTGTTTTGACACGTGTCGAGTTGACATATTGTGTTGACAATTTAATTCATGTATAAAAAATCGCATATGCCACAGTGCAATTGTCACTTTGGCAGCGGCAAAAGTTAGCTTTAACTTTTACAGCGACAAATACACTAGTGGTTTTTTCACTTATTCATTTGTTCATCAATTATCGCGGTGTTGGTTACCAGAATAAATAGTTTGGCATGTTTGTCAACAACTTATTGAATTTTCAAGAACTAGCAATGAGTCGATTCGGTGTGTCTACGAACGCAAGAAATTAGTCAAATTGTTAATACCTGTGTGCCTACTAATACAGTTGCGACGCAATCATCAATCTGGCGACAATTTTCTACGTTTTGCGATGCAAAAAGATACACAT
This sequence comes from Lochmaea capreae, assembly GCA_949126875.1. Classification (NCBI taxonomy): domain Eukaryota; kingdom Metazoa; phylum Arthropoda; class Insecta; order Coleoptera; family Chrysomelidae; genus Lochmaea; species Lochmaea capreae. Next base: position 15,082,108 of record OX421403.1, read on the forward strand.
TTGAGCCAGATACTTCCATCGAGAAATTGAATGTAATATTGCAAGATTGGGCATTTAATATGCGAAAAAGTAACGGAGAAGACTATACAAAGAAGCGGTAGTTAAAACAATTTGGAACACCACCGCTAAAATGCTACAAAGTAAATATTATAACAAATTAAATATTGTATTCAAACCTTTCACCTATGTTCAGTTTAATTCATCACGAGCTGCACGTAATTCTAAACGTAAAATCCTACAAGCACAACCCGAAAAGAGAAAATGTAGTGCAACAGCTCTTAATAAATCTGAAGTATTTGCAATGGCCAGATTATATAACGAAAATGAACCGGAAGGACTTCAAAAGAAATTATATCACATTTTGGCGTTTGAACTAGCTTGGCGCGGAGGAGACGCAGCTTACTGCAAATCCACTTATTTCGTATCTGAAATTGTAAATAATGGAAAAGAAACTGGACGTATCGAGTATAATACTCTATTTTCGAAAACGAGACAAGGCGGCAACAATAAATTATGTGACAGCAAATGGATCACGCCTAATATTTTCGACGAAGATATTTGCCCAATACGTTTATTCAAAAAGTTAATGGAAAAACGAAACACTTTTATAACTTCGGACAGAGTATTTCTTACACCAAATCCCTTTTGGAAAAAGAAAAATTCTAAAGGTTGGTACAAGAATTTGCCGATTGGAATTAATGAAATTTCCAAATGGACTAAACGCTCAGCACAACGCATTGGTTTAGATGTCAAACGTGTCAAAATAACAAATCACTCAAATCGAGCGGCAGCAGTTAGCGAATTAAGTAAAAGCGGAATTGAAGAACAAGCTCTAATAAAAATAACAGGACACAGCAATTCATCATCAATAAAACCATACTTACAAGTTGACAAAGAGTATCATTCAAGCATTATTCAATCAATTCGTTTGGAAAATGAAAAAACTTCAACATCTACTACAGAAACGATTAGCTGTGGCACCCGCAGCGATATCACTGTTCCTAGTATGAATTTCAATAACTGCGTTTTTAATAATTGTACATTAAAATAAAAATGTGTTTATTTTTAATGTTTCATAAATAAAGTTTGCATTGATATGTTTCCAAATTTCTCATTCATTAAATTGTCCAGCCGAATTACACTCGAGGTTTGTATTGATATTGGGTAAATTTGTGTTGTTCAAATTCTAAACTGTTTCCTTTAGCAATTTGACTCGAATAACTGTCAACCTAAAAACACTCCACCTTCGGTGTCGTGTTTTTAATAGTTGTGCAATTATAAGTGAAAAAATTTGATATTGAACAGAACATTTTATTTTACCAACTTTCCTTTAGACTATTATCACCAGAAAATTGAGAAAGTGCAACGAATGGATCCACGTCTCTAAGTAGAAATACCAAATCTCATGCCAAATACTTGACCAACACAACAACAACGTCAACGTACAACAAAGCACCAAAATGGCGGAAAGTAGAGGGCAACAAGTTTGTTACCCAAAAAAATGCAAACTATTTTATTAATTTAAATATTAAATAAACCTTAAATATAATCAATCTCAAACATTAAAATATTTCCATTGTTAAAACAATCATTTGTTAAATAACTATTACAAATTAAGAGTCACAATTTATTCAATTTCACTATTTAATGACAATTTAATTCATGTATAAAAAATCGCATATGCCACAGTTCAATTGTCACTTTGACAGCGGCAAAAGTTAGCTTTAACTTTTACAGCGACAAATACACTAGTGGTTTTTTCACTTATTCATTTGTTCATCAAATTATCGCGGTGTTGGTTATCATTCATTAAATTGTCCTGCCGAATTACACTCGAGGTTTGTATTGATATTGGGTAAATTTGTGTTGTTCAAATTCTAAACTGTTTCCTTTAGCAATTTGACTCGAATAACTGTCAACCTACAATACAAACATTTTGTAAATTATAACTATATCTTGCAAATCAGGCGTCATTACTTTCTGTCCGCTTGATGAAAAGTAAAAAATATTAATAATTTTACTCCAAATATTTTTTTACATTAGTAATCCACCCTTTTCAAAAAAAGTATTTCAAGGATATAAAATTAAAAAAATTGGATATAAGTATTTGTGAACTATCCGTAGCTTAAACAATTGATTCCATGACAAAAAAGTATCAGGTACTTTTTGACGAGAGTTGATGTATGTACCTTGACCCTAGACCTAAATACGTACACGAATTTTTGTATTTTTGTTTCGTTCTAATCAATAAAACTTTTAAAAGTTCACATTTTATTATTAACTATTATTCTAGGATTTTATGTTTTTTCCTTCAGTTAAAGAGACCTAAAATTGTATAGAAAACAATAAACGCTTTATCCAACCCTCCCTTAAGATATCTTTAACTTTAAGGAATCCTTCAGAGAGTCGCTGCAATCGGCTGTTAATTTAACAGTTTGAATTATACCTACCTATTTCGAAATTTTATTCGTACCGGTTGGTTCCTCCATTTTATCATAATTTGTTGTTTTATCCGCAAAGTAATTGATAATTCCTTTTTTAATGTAATTGTAATTAAATCAATATAATTCCTATTTTTATGACATGTACTTTGTAATTACTTACTTTTTTGGAAAAGTATTTTGTAATTGTAATTATTTTTAAAGTACATGTAATTACCCAGCACTGGTATTTAGCCGGTCCGGCCGAAACCGAAATTACAACCGGCAGCCGGATCGGGATTTATATGGAAATATTTCAAATTCCTGCAGCAACGTTATTTTACAGGTTCTATCTACATAAAGCATTTCATTCATTCATTCGGTTGGGTTGTGCTCATCAGCCCAGGCACTTGAACTGAATCTTTATACCAAAGCATAAATCTCTATACCATTTTATTTTTTTTGTATACACAGGTCCTTAATTTATTCCGTTCCGCGTTATGAATTATAAATAAGTAAAAAATTTATAAGTCATTGGTGATTGCTTTGTGTGCTGCCATCTACTATTCTAATTTCGAATAAAGCACACTGGCTTCCATAAAGAGAACAAAAATAAGGCTGTTTGCAATTTATGTGAAACGATTGTTTCAAGGAAGTAAATTCTAATGATTTACTACTTTCAATTTATTCAAAAGTACAAAATATTTTTCTAGCTTTTTTTATATATTTAACCTATTTTAAAAAATTTTAATGTTCCGGCTGGACCGCCACTGCGATTCGGCCGGAATTCCGGTACATCCCTACCTTAAACAATGGTTTTACCGAATTATGGTATTGTTTATAGCGGTCCTTACCGTATTGGGAGCACATTTCTACAAAAAATTTAAAATTAAGTTAAACCAATTAACTGTTCGTTAAACACTCATATTCACAAAACTAATTATATAAATAGAATTTTACATTATAAGGCTATTCTAATTGAACGGTCTGGGTTTATTTTCGATAAAAATGTCTTTATCAAGTATCGGTTAAGAGGCGTAAACTGTAATATGATAATTACTACAAAAATGTGACTCGTTAACGATAGTGAGTATCAATAAAACGAAAACGTGCAGATGACGACAAATTTATGAGTTTTATTCGACAAATTTGTTTGGATATCTTTTCCAATTTAATTTTGGGTTTTCTACGATATTGATACGATGTCGGAAATAGGTCAATTTTCTAAATATCAAATTTTATGACATTAGCATCTTTATGTATCCCTGTATTTTTTTTACAGAATTTTAGGTAATATTTGAAATCTGACAACGTGGCAATTAATGCTCTGTTAAAAGGTGTGTTCTTTTTGACAGATCTCAGCTCACTTCAGTTAGAGTGATCTGAGATAAAGTGATGTGAGTAAGCACGTAAGAACGAACTACTCAATTGAAACACGCGATCTGCCGACGCATGCGTGAATTAGAGACATAAAACATATAAACATAAACCTATCTGGAATCTGGATATCTCCGATAACCACGTTTTATTTTGATTTTGGTATAAAATAGTTTCAAAGAAAATAGTTTTTCATTATGGCTAATATATCCATTATTAGAAAGAAAATTAGGTTATGTGTGTTTATATGTAAACAAAATCAAATAATTTTGAATAATTCTTCATCCCCTCCACTTTATTTCCGACTCAAGTCCAACTGATACCCTCTTACATTCAGCATCGGTGAAGGGAGAGGAAAAATCTCAGCTCACTTCGAAGTGAGTAAATCAAAAAGAACGCGCACATTACCGATGTGAGCTGAGATTAACTGAGATCTCAGTCAAAAACAACACACCTTTGTAGCATTCGGCTAAATCTTAGCTCTTGGCCAATGCAAAGAATACACCAACAACAAGAAGCGAACCTTCGCATAAAACCGTGTCTACAGAGGCCATGTTTTAAATTAGTCGTTATAATATACAGGGTGTACCAATCTTACGACAATCTTCGATATGTGAGTTATTTTAAGAGATATCAAAAAATGTTATCAACAAAAATAGTAGATGTCTTTAAGGTCCATATTTTGAAATCATATCGAACTATACAGAGTGCTGCATAACTCTGTTACAAACCAAACATGATTTTTTAAATGAGAACCCTTGTATATTATAACGAATTCGGATTGCTCTCATTTTTTTTGCTACGTTATACAGAGTCCTTCAAAAGCTATGGACACGTTTAGGTGAAAATCGTAGGTAAATCAACGCTATGTAGCTTATTGTACGTTGGAGAAAAAAATTTTATTTTGCCTAACAGAGTTTCGTAATATGATGCAATATCTCCGTATTCTATTAAATTTTAATGATTTTCTTTTTTGTATACAGGGTGGATGGAAAGTCGAACCTGTCATTTTCTTTCAAATGGAACACTCTGTATTTTATAGCAAAAATAGAATCTTCTATTATGTAACTTTAATTTCTGTCAAGCATTCCCTATACCCAAAGTTTATAAAAACAGAGTAATATTTATTGTAAACTATAATTATTGACCTATTATGTGAAAACAATAAACGTTTTATTAAAACAATTTATTCTAAACAAAAGAAACGGGTCACCAAAAGTATAATCCTAACTGTAATATAAAACTAAATGTTCAAAGTGTTCACCGTTAACATAAATGCAATGCTCTAAGAGTAGGCCCAACTGATTGGCCAGCTCGGTCTCCCGATTTAACAAAAGTGTATTTCTTTTTTTGGGGTCTTATAAAAAATAAGGTTTGTAAAACTCCCTCGACTATTAGAGAGGACATGAAAGAGAATCAGAGCGTATGCTGAGAAATGTTAGTCAATCATTTGAACCAAGACTGCAGCATTGTATTTAAGTTAACGGTGAAAATTTTGAACCTTTATATTACGTTTTGAATTATATAGTTCATATTAATATCCTTTTTGGTGTGCGTCATTGATTGTTTATATCCTTCTAACACATTACGTTGGAAGAAATAGAAAAAAAAGGAGGTCTGTGATAAATCCTAATCAAAATATCACAATAATGAACCGTTCAAACGTATTACAAACGTTAACCCTAATATTTGACTTAAAAAAATTTGATTGGTTGATGTTTAGATTACGCGCAAGCACGACCTATTAATCGGGCGAAATTATATCGTTCAATTTACGATGCAGACGTACCTTTCGTAGCGGCAATGTCCCACTGACAGTTCTCGTCAGGTCTGTACTTTGTTGTTGATACTAAATTTTATTTCCGAAACTGCGACTAATACAGTTTTGTAACAATATAGTGGATAATAGTCGAGGGAGTTTTATAAACCTTATTTTTTATAAGACCCCAAAAAAAGAAATACACTTTTATTAAATAGGAAGACCGAGCTGGCCAATCAGTTGGGCCTCCTCTTAGAGCATTGCATTTATGTTAACGGTGAACACTTTGAACATTTAGTTTAATATTACGGTTGGGATTATATTTTTGGTGACTTGTTCTTTTGCTTAGAATACATTGTTTATTGAAATTTATTATTATTTACGATATTACATTCAACGTTTATTGCTTTCACATAATAGGTCAATAATTATAGTTTACAATAAATATTACTCTGTTTTTATAAACTTTGGGTATAGGGAATGCTAGACAGAAATTAAAGTTACATAATAGAAGATTCTATTTTTGCTATAAAATACAGAGTGTTCCATTTGAAAGAAAATGACAGGTTCGACTTTCCGTCCACCCTGTATACAAAAAAGAAAATCATTAAAATTTAATAGAATACGGAGATATTGCATCATATTACGAAACTCTGTTAGGCAAAATAAAATTTTTTTCTCCAACGTACAATAAGCTACTTAGCGTTGATTTACCTACGATTTTCACCTAAACGTGTCCATAGCTTTTGAAGGACTCTGTATAACGTAGCAAAACCTAATATCAAGAGCTTCTAAAAAATAAGAGCAATCCGAATTCGGTATAATATACAGGGGTTCCCATTTAAAAAATCATATGTTTGGTTTGTAACGGAGTTATGCAGCACTCTGTATAGTTCGATATAATTTCCAAATATGGACCTTAAAGACATCTACTATTTCTGTTGATAACATTTTTTGATATATCTTAAAATAACCTACATACCGAAGTTTGTCGTAAGATTGGTACACCCTGTATGCCATACGATTATAATGTGGGCCTCGTTCTTATGGTCTACAGAACCAAATTAGATTAAACTTGGCTTGTAGGTTAAAATTATTTTTTCAAACAAACTATTTCACTTGTATTAGCTGTCAGTCAAACTTTCGGCCATCCTAGCTGCCACTATCCAGTTGATGAAATATCTATGTATGTTCCAACTACCTAAAGACAACAAATTCAAAACAAAAATGTGACCTTACAATATCGAACATATTTATAACTTTCCAACAACACCCAGAAAGAAAACACAGTCGTCACCACAGTATACCCCAGCGACCGTAATTTTTTTGCGATTACTCCTAAGATATTGATTTAAATTATATGGTGTAAAAGAGTAAAATAATGTGCATGAACAGCTTAAAGCCTCTAACTTAATTAAAATAATAAGGATTAATACCGTATTTGTGTAAATAGCTTTTACATTACCGCATTATAATTGCCAATTTTTTAAAGTATTAAAATTGATATGTTATCCTTAAAAGACTTTTCTGTAAACCAATAAAAGGTAGACAATTATTTTGTTAAATCTCAAAGGGTTTAGGAAGCGTTTTCGATGAAAACTCCTAGGCGGATTATTTTTTTCCGACACGTCCAACAAATATCGTTATATTTTAGCCAATGTGTACAAAAAGTTAACAAATTATAATAGTAAAACCTTCCTCAAGAACCACTCTATCCATTGGAGAAAACATCTTGAAAATAGGTGCAGTCGTTTTTGAGTTTATCGCGAACAGACAGACAGGCGCGGCGGAGGACTTTGTTTTATAATATGTAGTGAAGTGATAGGACAGAATTTTAATTTGAATCTTAAATCAATCATAATGGACAGATTCCTTCTTATAAATCATGTAGATAAATTTTCACCGATTCTTATATTTTCAAATGTGGTTTAACTAAATAGCGATTTTACCTAATATGGACTATTCTCTTTTCTACATACGACAAATATAAAAAGCGAATGATGAAACTATTACAATGACCTGAATGACAACAAGAACGTCGAACTCTCAGATTAAAGTAAGTGTATGTATATCACTAATGTCCGTTTGTAATTATCAATGATTAAGTACAAGTTTTAGTCAATTTTTAAGATCCTAAGCTTATGATACTAAAAAATTGACAAGAAAAAAATGTGTTTGCAACACACCATGTTTTAGTCACTTATTTAGGTTGTGATTATGCGCGCTGAGCAGTATGATTTTGTTAGTAGCCTGTCACTTTTCAGATTTTAGCAAAGAATTTGAATTTTTTAATTTAAATAGGTATCAGTAAACAATGGACACAGAATTTTTATTGTTAGCAGCAGCAACTCTTATTAATATAGTAGTAGTTAGGAATTATATAAGAAAGAGAAGCGTGTCAAAAAGAGAATAATAAGAAAGCCATGGTTGAAAAGGAGGAGTGAAAAGGGCTTAGGAATATTAAAAATGCTCAATGAAGAACTGGCAACAGAAGACACAGACTCTTATAAAAATTTTCTACGCGTATTGGAAGAGCATAAGACGAAAACAGACACAGAGCGTGTTAAACGTCAAACCCGGTGTACATACCCGCAATTTTTGTCGAGAATCTCGTCTGACGTAAGTTAGATATCGATAGGAAGTTTTTTTAATTTGAAAATCGCGCCTTTGAATACATCAAAATGGCTGTACAAAATCACAGGAGTGAACTTTGCAGCCCAAAAATTAGCAGCCAATACGTAGGTAGATATTTTTTTTTAAATCAGCACACAGCAAGCCATCATATTGTTGAGAGAATCGACAAATATTGAGAATATAATTTAAAATGGAAAAAACAAGAATTTAAAATGACTCCGATACATGTTTCTATTTTATTAATACAATCAAATATCTATGGTTTATTTACGACAATTTAATTCATGTATAAAAAATCGCATATGCCACAGTGCAATTGTCACTTTGACAGCGGCAAAAGTTAGCTTTTTGGCATGTTTGTCAACAACTTATTGAATTTTCAAGAACTAACAATGAGTCGATTCCATGTGTCTACGAACACCAAAATTAGTCAAATTGTTAATACCTGTGTGACTACTAATACAGTTGCGACGCAATCATCAATCTGGCGACAATTTTCTACGTTTTGCAATGCAAAAAGATACACATTTGAGCCAGATACTTCCATCGAGAAATTGAATGTAATATTGCAAGATTGGGCATTTAATATGCGAAAAAGTAACGGAGAAGACTACAAAGAAGCGGTAGTTAAAACAATTTGGAACACCACCGCTAAAATGCTACAAAGTAAATACTATAACGAATTTAATATTGTATTCAACCCTTTCACCGATGTTCAGTTTAATTCATCACGAGCTGCACGTAATGCTAAACGTAAAATCCTACAAGCACAACCCGAAAAGACAAAATGTAGTGCATCAGCTCTTAAAAAATCTGAAGTATTTGCAATGGCCAGATTATATAACGAAAATGAACCGGAAGGACTTCAAAAGAAATTATATCACATTTTGGCGTTTGAACTAGCTTGGCGCGGAGAAGCAACTTACTGCAAAACCACTTATTTCGTATCTGAAATTGAAAATAATGGAAAAGAAACTGGACGTATCGAGTATAATACTATATTTTCGAAAACGAGACAAGGCGGCAACAATAAATTATGTGACAGCAAATGGATCACGCCTAATATTTTCTACGAAGATATTTGCCCAATACGTTTATTCAAAAAGTTAATGGAAAAACGAAACACTTTTATAACTTCGGACAGAGTATTTCTTACACCAAATCCCTTTTGGAAAAAGAAAAATTCTAATGGTTGGTACAAGAATTTGCCGATTGGAATTAATGAAATTTCCAAATGGACTATACGCTCAGCACAACGCATTGGTTTAGATGTCAAAGGTGTCAAAATTACAAATCACTCAAATCGAGCGGCAGCAGTTAGCGAATTAAGTAAAAGCGGAATTGAAGAACAAGCTCTAATAAAAATAACAGGACACAGCAATTCATCATCAATAAAACCATACTTACAAGTTGACAAAGAGTATCATTCAAGCATTATTCAATCAATTCGTTTGGAAAATGAAAAAACTTCTACTACAGAAACGATTAGCTGTGGCACCCGCATTAAAATAAAAATGTGTTTATTTTTAATGTTTCATAAATAAAGTTTGCATTGATCTGTTTCCAAATTTCTCATTCATTAAATTGTCCTGCCGAATTACACTCGAGGTTTGTATTGATATTGAGTAAATTTGTGTTGTACAAATTCTAAATTGTTTCCTTTAGCAATTTGACGAGAATAACTGTCAACTATTAAAAACACGACACCGAAGGTTAAACAACCCAAATTTACCCGATAAAATACAAACCACTTGTGCAATTATAAGTGATAAATTAACTCCAATGTTAAAATGTCATATACCTGGAAATATTATTGTCACTATGACATCGATAAAAACTTCTCTTCCTCAATATCTAGTAAGCGGACGTCACTTTTACACAATGACAATGAGTCGCAAGTTTGGTTACTTATCATTTCACACCAATTAAGTGTTGGCAAAACTGCAAAAACTGTCAATTAGTATGTCAGATTTTTGAATTTTAATAAAGATAAATATTGTTGTTGTTCACCCATATATTCTGTCGTTAATTTATCTTGCCAAAAAACACTCGAGCTTTTCTTTTATCAGATAAATTTCTCTTTAACTCAAAGTTTTGCCAATCACTAAATTTGCTCGAAAACCTGACATTAGATAAAATTAGTGATTGGCAAAACTGTTTCGTTGCAAAGAGAAATTTATCCGATAAATTGACGTACTCCTGTTATTTATTAATTTTGACGTTAGAAATGTCAATAATACCAAATTATTACTGTCCGTTATACACTCACCTTATTTAATAAAGAAATCAAGGGTCGTGGACAAAGTATAGTATTCTACTCGCAATTTATGGCCATATTCACTCGGGTGACTTTTGCCCCTCGCCTACGGCTCGGGACGCAAACGTCGCCCTGCGTGAATAATGGCTATCATAAATTGCTCGTTTAATAATATACTATTTTCAATTCATCTTTTGTCTCCGGTTCATATTCTGCCACCTTATTTTATAAGAAACCCCATAAAAAGGAATCGGGTGGTGCCGACCAATGTATTGTACCCCCTCGACCTATCCACGTATTTGGGAATACAGTATCATGTTGATACCATACTGAAACATTTCTAGGTACTGCATTTGCAGTTTGGGGTCCAATTTCATTTTGGAGAAGATTCAAATATTTTTGGCCATTGAAGTTATTACTTAGGAAGAAAGGACCAATTATTTTATCACAAAATATGCCGGCCAATACGTTTACTTTTTTCTTGTATTGGGTATGAGACACATTTATTTTACGTGGATTCACTGTATACCAATACGTTTGATTTTGTTTGTTTGTTTTTTTCTTTAAAACAAAAGTACACTCGTCGGTAAAGCAGATGTATCTTAAAAAATTCCTATTTCGGTTGGCTTTGTCTATCATAATTTCGCAGAAAAATTGTCTATTAAAATAGTCTTGCTCAAAAAGATCTTGCACATCATGAAGTTTGTAAGCTTTAAAGCCGTTTTTAGAACACTGTTTACTTTAAAAATACTAACATTTAAATCTCGTGCCACGCGTCTAATGGTGGTCCTAGGGTTTCCGACAAAAGCCAGAACAATGGACAGGTCAATATCCATTAATGTTGTTCGATTTCTTCGTCGGTGTTTTAGGCAAAACGTTGTTTCAAACTGTTTAATAATTTGATGTATCCTGTGATGCGGTACATCAATCTGGCCATTGGACATATTAAATAGAAATTGGGTTCCGGTGAACTATAAGGAAACACGAATTTTTTAGTGATTTTGCGAAAAATCGATGGTACTCACCTAAATTGAAGATTATCCGTCGAAAAATTTGCGGGTTATTCACAATTTACAGAGAAAACTCCAAAAAAAGATTTTTTTTCGCCACTTGAACCATCACTTTTGGATTAAATCTTTTATAGAAACAACAGTTTAAACGTATCACTCCGTACAGGGAAGTGATGAACAACATGTATTCTCGCTAATTATAACATTTCAATTAGTTTGTTCATATTATTCTTAAAATTACCACATATATTTGACAGGCTGCAAATTTGCATGAAAACAATTAAATCAAATGACAAATGACATAGAAGCAATAGCGTAAGCAGTAGTGTGTAACGCACGTAAAAAATCATCAGCGATAACCACAGATATACACCAAATTTGTAGTAAATATATTTCTTTCCTTTATTGTTTTTTAAGTTTGATTTCGAACAAGAAGTGTTGGTCGCACTGCTTGAGTGCAAAGTATCAAGTTATTCTAGAAGGGGAAGGGAATATAATAATTGGATTCATCCTTCCCCTTCTAGATTAATGGTTTTGGTTATTCATTACAGCCATATTTTTGCGATCTAGCGTCTTAAAGCGATTCATTTTCGCGAATAAGTAATGACGTCACGCTTAAAAACGCTTGAAGCGGAAACTGGCGTGGTCGGGAGTGCGCCAGAAAACTTTGAAGCGGTAATTGACAGCATTGAGAGAATAAATTGATAGAGAGTGGACCAATGGTGTAGCTATTTTTTGTTTGGCAATAATATCATGAATTTATCAACAAACTCATAGATAACAAAAAATTTTATTTGAAATTTTTTTTCCAAACATTTATATCTCTGCGGGGTCGTTGCGAGGTATCAAAGAACGATTTTGGATTGTCTGAAGGAATGTATAAAGTTGACCTTAATGGTATAATGTTGGAAGTAGACCAGGAAACCTTTTTATTATTAAAAAGGAAGTACTGCTTAAACTCCAATATTTTATTTGATAGTTGATGGAAAGTTTTATTTAGGTATAATATTATTTTGCTTATTAGAGATTAAGAATTTCAGAAAGAAAAAAATAAACAAGTACAGTATATGTGTCATGAGAGAAATTTCAATCCTCGAACACATAAATGAATAGGTACTATATACAATAAAATATTTCTCCTGTATAAGCCGGGTAAATTATTCCCTGTTAAAGAAAAAGAAGAAGTTAACAGATATTCCTAAGTCTCTTCTTCTTTCCGTGAATCGCAGAAATATATAAAGGTAAAATATCCCTTCTAATACATGTTAATTGTGTCGATATATACACTGCTCGCCAAAACGATACTGAAAATAGAATTCACAATAACAATTTTCTTGTAAATTCTTAGAATATCCTAAAAAATTGAATTTATGAATATTTTCTAGAGCTTTTCTACTTTCCCTGTGTACAGAAAATATCAAAAAGAATAGAAAAACGTTTCTTAAAATAATGTATACTTATATTTTTAAATAGGGCGGACAGTGTATATTGAATTCACATAGATGTGTATATTATCTCTGGATGACAAACACTTGTTTATGACGAACGGTGTGACTAATGAATAAATTTTAAATCGCTCGCTTTCAGTAACGAATTAATTGTTGAATCGGACGGTCGTGTCGGGAGTGTATATTCGTAATTTACGGGAATTTAACTGTGTTTTCGAATTTTCGGGAGTGTACCTTTATTCGAAATTATTTTCGGTAGTGAAACTGTGTGTGTCTTCGGAATTTTCGATAGTGTACCTATAAGTGTATAGTTCGAATTTTTGGTGGTGATTTCCAAGGATTATAATAATTCTATATATAAGGTAAGTCTTTATTTTATTAAATGGTACTTACTTATTATATACTAGCACTAAATAAATACTGTATTTCTTCATTTTCAATATATTTTTTTCAAAATAAGACATAGGTAAACTATGTTGATTTCTTTACTTTACCAATATATTATCTTTTCTCTAGTAGCAAAATAAATGAAAACAGTTTATTTAACAAGTTTTTATAATATTTTGGATCTTTTATGAATAATTTTTATACCGATTCATAATTTATCAACAAATTGAATACCTATTACTTTTGAAATAGTTTAGAACATTATTCATATCAATAGAGTAAGTTATATACTTTTCGAATCATTTTAGTTATTGTACAGTTGAGCATATATCGAGGCATATATTTCATAAAATTTTTTCTTTATTTATCTATTTTCCAAAAACTTATAGGGTATAGCTTTTGTTGTTTCTTATATTTTCCCAATATATTATCCTCTCTTTATTTTTCATTTCTACTAGTACTAGCAATAAATAACTACACTGTATTTAAAATATTTTGGATCTTTTACGAATAATTTTTATACAAAAAGTTTAACCGATTAAAAATTTATCAACAAATTTAGTAAGTAAGTACTTATTTCATTTTAAAATAGTTAAAAACATTCATCAATAGAATAAGTTATATACTTTTCAAATCTATTTAGTTACTGTTCCGTCAGGTATTGATATTATAAAAATTTTTCTGTATTTATTTATTTCCCGAAAGAATTCTAGCTATGCTTTTAACTATATTTTCACAATATCCTCTCTTTATTTCCCTCTATACAACTACTAGCAATAAATAAATACAGTGTTCCTCCAATATATTTTGGATTTAAAAAAAATAGTTTAACCGATTCATAATTTATCTGAGTACTTATTATTATATACTGCATGCAAATAATTGCTTACTGCTAATTATTGACATATATAAACTTGGAATATTTTTACAAATGATGTATTAGAAATTAAAACAGTTTATACACTTAATTTTCAAAAGACATGAGTATAAGCTCTATATTGTTTTCTATATTTTCCCAATTATTGAGTACTTTCTTATTTGATTTTGAAATAGTTTAGAATACTCTTTGATACAGTAAATTATATACTTTTCAAATCTTTTCAGTTATTGTACAGTTGGTTACATATTTTATAAAATCCATTCTGTATTGATTTATTTCCCAAATATTTTTAAGATGTTGTTTCCTAAAAATATTATCCTCTCTTTATTTCTCACGACTACTAGCAATAAATAAATACACCGTATTTAAAATATTATGGATCTTTTACAAATAATTTTCATATAATAAGTTTAACCGATTTATAATTTATCAACAAACTGATATATGAGTACTTATTTGATTTTGCAATAGTTTAGAACACTCTTCGATAGAGTAAGTTATATACTGCATGTAAATAATTGCCTACTGCTGATTATTAACATACAGGGTGTACCAATCTTACAACAAACTTCAATATGTGGGTTATTTTAAGAGATTTCAAAAAATGTTATCAACAAAAATAGTAGTTTTCTTTAAGGTCCATATTTTGACATTATATCGAACTATACAGAGTGCTGCATAACTCCGTTACAAATCAAACATGATTTTTTAAATGAGAACCCCCGTTTATTATACCGAATTCGGATTGCTCACATTTTTTGAAGCTTTTGATATAAGGTTTTGCTACGTTATACAAAGTCCTTCAAAAGATATGAACACGTTTAGGTGAAAATCGTAGGTAAATCATCAACGCTCTGTAGCTTGTTGAACGTTGGAGGAAAAAATTTTATTTAGTTTCGTAATATATGCAATATCTCCGTATTTTATTAAATTTTGATTATTTTCTTTTTTGTATACAGGGTGGACGGAATGTTAGTTTATATTATCACATTCTTGGCATTCCCTTCACTGGGTTTAATATATTAATTTGATTTCAGCGTTGTCTTCAGTCCAGGATTATGCTCTTAGAGCTTCTGGACGAATAATATCCACCTTGTACTGATGAGAGGCGCAAATACGCCGCAAGTGATATTATTCCTTCTAATTTATAAACCAGAATGGTTGGTTCTATATTTTCATATACCAACCCCGTTTATCTTGAAAGTGTAATTCATTATTGTCTGGCGGGGCATATTGCCCGAGAAGTAGATGTTGCTTCCTGGTGAACGCTATATCCTTTGGAAATTAATTTTCTAATTTGTAAAACGTTTTAATAGTATTACACTATTATTTTGGCGTCTATTTGATATTCCGTTTTTATAATTCCTGACTTGGAATGAAAATGTACAAACATGAACAAATGAATTCAAACACTTTGCCATTAAAGACAAACTTCTGGTAGGGTGCAGCTGATAGAAAACATCCTGAGCCGGTGGGGAATATTTTCTGTCGGTTGTAGATTTTTTTGACCGATTGATTATATTTTCTACTGGCTGGGGTCATCTTCCAGCCATGGGGGACAATTTTCCATCTACGCAAGGTAACTTTCAGCCTTAATTCCTTAACTTTTCAAAAGTAATCGATGTCTTACCTCAGTTTTCTAAATATTGTCCCCCATTTCTTTCACAAGTTGGCTATTTTTCAAAAGACATAGGTAAGCTATGTCGTTCCTCATTTTCCTAAATATTGTCATGCCTTTCTTTTTTTAACAGACATCGGTAAGCTTTTTATTTTACCTGTCAAGGACGCCACATGTAACACATGGTTGCCTACGATTGACTTTTTCCTTCACGGATGCACGCAGTACCACACTGTGGGAAAGTGCTCGTTCCTAGGATGTCGGTCAGTCTCGTTTGCAAAGCGGGCGGTCATCCAGATGGGGCGAGTGCGCTTGAGTGTTTTCCGTTTGTTGAATGGGTATGGATTAACAAGTTGGGGAAATTGTTGTCCAGTATGGGCTATCAAAATATCGTAGAAGCCAAAGGTGATACATGGCTATTTGACAGTTTTTTAAAAATATTTTTAAATGTTGTACTACCTTTCTTCTGCAAGCTGCTTATTTTTTCAAAACACATAGGTAAGCTATGTCGTTCCTCATATTCCTAAGTATTGTCCTCTCTTTCTTCTACAAGCTGGTTATTTTTTCAAAACACATAGGTAAGCTATGTCGTTTCTTATTTTTCTAAATATTGTCCTGCCTTTCTTTCACAAGTTGGTTCTTTTCTAAGCAGATATTGCTAAGCATTTTATTTTACTTGTCAAGGACGCCACATGTAACCGCTTGTGTGCTTACGATTGACTTTTTCCTTCACGGATGCACGCAGTACCACACTGTGGGAAAGTGCTCGTTCACTAGGTTGTCGGTCAGTCTCGTTTGCAAAGCGGGCGGTCATCCCGATGGGGCGAGTGCGCTTAAGTGTTTTCCGTTTGTTGAATGGGTATGGATTAACAAGTTGGGGAAATTGTTGCCCAGTATGGGCTATCAAAATATCGTAGAAGCCAAAGCAGTTACATGCAAAATGGCGATTGGAAGGATTCTGACTAACTACTAACAATTTTTTTCAGCGCTTCCTTTTCAGCACACTAACACTCTCTTACAGGCTTCAAGATTCCATCGGATTTTTGTTGAATTTTTTAATTCTGTTTGATTTTCTGTTCTAGATATTTTACCAGGGATGATGGATACGCTCTTCAGAATTTATTTGGAATACTTGCTGATAGGCCTATCTCAGAAATAATCAAAAATTTTTAGATAATTTTTCATTCATTAATATAAATTAATTTAATTTTTTTTCAGCGCTTCCTTTTCAGCATACTAACACTCTGTTACAGGCTTCAAGATTCCATCGGATTTTTGTTGAATTTTTTAATTTTGTTTGATTTTCTGTTCTAGATATTTTACCAGCGATGGATATATACTCTTCAGAATTTATTTGGAATATATCGATATATTTAAACTTGCTGATAGGCCTATCTTATAAATAATTAAAATTTTGGATACTTTTTTTTTTATCAATTTAATTTTTTGTTCCAGAATTTTTTTTCAGGAAACGATTTTTTAGGTTACAAAAGTTAATACTTATTTTTGACTTTTTCAATTTGGAGCTACCGATTTTTTTTCCAGCACTATTAATAATTCAAAATTTCTATTCTGATTCATTATATTATATTTGGTAAAGTATTCTTTGCATGTTTATTTTCTTAACTGCATGGGTTCAATATTTGCATGCTCAAGCTTGAGTGTAGTAGGGGTTGGTGATGTTAATTTTAAAATATATTTTTACTGTGTAATTTATGTTTGATATTTTTGGTTAAAATATTGTAACAAATGTATTTTATAGATGTTATAATATTTTGTTGATATTCGATTTTTTATAATTGTTGATTTAGAATGTATTTGTTCCTGATTGTATATTTTTATTACTGCACTTTGTCAGTAAAGACAAACTTCTGGCAGGGTGCAGCCGGTAGAAAACATCCTGTAAGCCGGTGGGGAATATTTTCCGTCGGTTGTAGATTTTTTGACCGATTGATTATATTTTCTACTGGCTAGTGATATCTTCCAACCATGGAGGACAAGCGTTCATCTACTAGGAGCAGCTCCAGCCACAATTTTAGTTATATTTGTTTATAAATATAATGCTTTGTGTATTTTGTTAGGTTAGGTTTAAATATTGACGGTAGCATTTCTACCCCTTCGACGGCACCGAAGCGATTTTCCCTTTGTGTGTAGTATCCTTATTAGTACGTACACCTTTTGTATAAATTTCAACCAGTCTTCCTGTTTATTTCATTATCATATGTCAGAATATCGCTAGATATTTCCATTTTTGCGAGGTTAAGCGTGACGTCACAATTATGACGTCACGCTTAAGCTACACTGTTAATCCGCTTAAAGGCGCTAGATCGCAAAAATATGGCTCAAGTTTCACGAAAAGATATCTGTCAATTATGTCATTAAAATTATTTACATACAAATTGGTTACCCAATGTATTTTATAAAAGTGGTAATTTAAACAATATTATGAAGAAACTAATTGAAATGTTGTTATAATTAGCGAGAATACATGTTGTTCATCACTTTCCTGTACAGTGTGATACGTTTAAACTGTTGTTTGTATAAAATATCTAGTCCAAAAGTGATGGTTCAAGTGGCGAAAAAAAATCTTTTTTTGGATTTTTCTCTGTAAATTGTGTGTAACCCGCACATTTTTCGACGGATAATCTTCAATATAGGTGAGTACTATCGATTTTTCGCAAAATCAGTCAAAGAATCGTGTTTCTCTATAGTTCACCGGAGCCCAAAAGAACTTACAAAAATATCAACAAACGAAAGAAGAGAGTACTCACAACTACACTAAAGTTACAAATCTAATCGCTTCAAAAATACTTATTAGCTCCAAAAATTACAAATTATCAACAATGAAAATGACATGACTTGGAAGGCTATCTACTAGATTTTGAGTTTTTAAAATTGATACTAAATTGTGTGCGAATCGAAGCGCCATACTTCAGGTTTAACTTTTAAATTTCCCGTGCAAATTCCGCACTTAGAAATGTTTCAGTATGGTATCAACATGATGGTTGTCCGGCTCACTCCAGTAAGGAAGTACGGGAATACCTTGATACTGTCTTCCCAAATACGTGGATAGGTCGAGGGAGTACAATCCATTAGCCGG
The DNA here is from genome assembly GCA_949126875.1 of Lochmaea capreae. NCBI lineage: Eukaryota > Metazoa > Arthropoda > Insecta > Coleoptera > Chrysomelidae > Lochmaea > Lochmaea capreae. The sequence goes on from OX421403.1 coordinate 15,100,998, forward strand.
CAAAATCTCCAGATTTAGCACCCCCCGATTCCTTTTTATTGGGTTTCTTAAAAAATAAAGTGGCAGAATATGAACCGGAGACAGAAGATGAATTGAAAAATATTATTATCAATGAATGTCGAAAAATTAGTAGAACTGTTAATAATAATGTACGGCGAAACTTTTATGATTTTTTGGGACACTGTTTAGCAAACGGAAAACAATTTGAGCATTTAATTAAATAAATAAATTTTTGGAACAAAAACTTTGTTTTATTTTAAATTTAATGTTTTTTAGACAAAAATTGTGAAAAAAGAACTAAAAACAAAAAGAAAAAATGGAGTTTGACTTTTTTAAACATAATTATCAATTTTTTTATTAAACCAGAGCGAATTTAAGAAAGTTAAAAGCGCTTATTTTTCAACGACCTTTCCTAATCTGTTATTATTTTTTATGAACGCGTTTGACAGTTTTGTACAGGAATCCCTATGTCGCATCTTATAAATAACACACAGTGTATACTGCATGTGAATAATAATTGCCTACAGCTGATTATTAACATATATGAACTTGGAATATTGTTACAAATTATGTATTAGAATTTAGAATTGTTGATGCACTTAATTTTCAAAAGACACGAGTAAGCTATATTGTTTTCCATATTTTCCCAATAATTATCACTTTTTCATATGCCTTTTTCCAAAAGGCATAAGTTAGTATACATTTTGGTGAATATATTATTGAAAATGTAGGTCCTACCTACTTACATGTAAATATTTTGTTGATATTTGACATGCCGTTTTTACAATTCCTGACTTTGAATTCCCTGTTATGACCTCTGGGGACATAGCAGGCATCCACTGAAGAGGATTGATGGATGCATAAGTAGCAGGAATGGCACAATGTGACCGTCAGTGGCCTTAGTGCCGGAACCTTGGCTTGAGTTTGTCTTGGCTAAGGTTTGCCTGACTAAATTAGTAGTTAGTAGTAGTTGAATTCATTTGTTCATTTTCATTCCTACACATTGCCAGTTAAGACAAACTTCTAGCAGGGTGCAGCCGGTAGAAAACATCCTGTAAGCCGGTGGGGAATATTTTCCTTCCGTTGTAGATTTTTTGACCGATTGATTATATTTTCTACTGGCTGGGGTCATCTTCCAGCCATGGGGGGACAAACTTCCATCTATGCCAGGCAACTTTCAGCGTCAATTGCTTAACTTTTCAAAAGACATACCTAAGTAAGAGATGTCGTTTAGGTTAGGTTAGGTTAGGTTAACATATTTCCAAACTTTATACCAAAACAATCATACTATGGATTAAAGTTATAAGGATTTAGTAACGGAGGGAGAAACTGAACAGCAGTACCGACCCTCTTTCGAGGAATATATAGATGTTGTGAAACAACTTAAACCTAACAAGGCGGCAGGCCCAGATGATATAAATAACGAACTAATCCAACATGGAGGAGACGCCTTACTGCACGGAATATATGACCTGATAATGAATATATGGAACACATGCCAAAAGAGTGGAGCATTGGACATATAGTGCCGATCTTCAAAAAAGGAGACCCAACCAAATGCAAGAATTACAGGAGTATAATGCTGCTTAACACTACTTATAAGATATTGACCAATCTAATAAAAATAGAACTGAATAAACAGGCTGAACCCAAATTAGGTCAATATCAACAGGGATTTAGAAAAGGAAGATCAACGGTAGATGCCATACATTTACTAACACAAACAATCGAAAAGTGCTATGAACATGACATAGAACTACATATACTATTCATTGACTTTCAGCAAGCGTTTGACTCAGTCAACAGAGAGTGGCTAATAGCTGATATGAGGAACATAGGAATTTCAGAAAAACTAATAAGACTAGTGAAAATGACAATGAAGGATGCGATTGCAAAGGTGATAACCAGAGATGGGAATACAGGAGATATTAACATCGAAGTAGGTGTAAGACAAGGAGATAGTTTGTCTACAACCCTTTTTAACATAACACTAGATGGGGTGATTAAAGCAATAGGCATAAAAGGAATGATCAGCCACAGCTCCACACAAATAATAGGATATGCCGATGACGTAGCTTTGGTTACCAGAGACAAAGAAAACCTAGTGAATACATTCAATAACTTAATAAAAGAGGCAGCAGAGAGAGGGCTGGTAGTCAACCAAGAGAACACAAAATATATGCAAATCTCGAGGAAGACGGACAACGCAGCCACTATAAATATGGGAGATTACACTTTTGAAAGAGTAAGTCAATTTAGATACCTGGGAATAATAATTGATGAGAAGAACAACAGAAGTGCAGAGATCAACGCAAGAATAATCGCCGGAAACAAAGTGTATTGGAAGTATCAGAAACTACTAAGGGACAAATGCATCAGAAGAAAAACCAAGATCAAAATTTATAAAGCTGCAATTCGACCAGTAATAACATATGCCGGAGAAAATATGAGACTAACTGATAAAGACGAAGGAAATCTCAGAGTTCTAGAGAGGAAAATCATGAGGAGGATAATAGGCCCACAACATATTCCGAATGAAGGGCACAGAAGGCTATATAACTACGAAATAGATCAATACATGAATGGTGAAGATATAGTCAGACATATAAAGGCACAACGACTAAGATGGTATGGGCACCTTCGAAGAAGGAATAAGGACGATCCAATAAGGAAAATCGCTGACTGGAAGCCTGCAATCCAGAGACCCAGGGGACGTCCCAAACTCAGATGGGAAGATCAAGTGATTGATGACCTAAAGAAAATGGGAATCCGTGACTGGGGTAGAAAAACAGAGGATAGGAAGGAATGGAAGACGATTACAAAGATGGCGAACTCACACCGCATGCTGTAGTAAGCAGAAGATAATACACGGACTGGTCCACCGTACAAAAAGGATCAAAAGAGCTCAAAGTGAGCGGCCTATACTCCGACAACAGGAGTGCCGGCCTATATATATAAGAGATGTCGTTCCTCATTTTCCTCCCTTTCTTTCACAAGTTGGTTATTTTTCAAAAGGCATAGGTAAGCTATGTTGTTCCTCATTTTCCTAAGTATTTTCCTCCCTTTCTTGCACAAGTTGGTTATTTTTCAAAAGACATAGGTAAGCTATGTCGTTCCCCATTTTCCTAAATATTGTCCTCCCTTTCTCTTACGAATTGCTTCTGTTGTCAAAGGACATAGGTTAGCTATGTCGTTCCTCATTTTCCTAAGTATTTTCCTTCCTTTCTTTCACAAGTTGGTTCTTTTTTCAACAGACATTGGTAAGCTTTTTATTTTACTTGTCGAGGACGCCACATGTAACTACTTGGTTGCTTACGATTGACTTTTTCCTTCACGGATACACGTAGTACCACACTGTGGGAAAGTGCTCGTTCACTAGGTTGTCGGTCAGACTCGTTTGCAAAGCGGGCAGTCATCCCGATGGGGCGAGTGCGCTTAAGTGTTTTCCGTTTGTTGAATGGGTATGGGCTAACAGGCCTCAGTGCCGGAACCTTGGCTTGAGTTTGTCCAGGACAAGGTTCGCCTGCAAACTTAGTAGTAGTAGTAGTATGGGCTAACAAGTTGGGGAAATTGTTGCCCAGTATGGGCTGTCAAAATATCGTAGAAGCCAAACCTGTTACATGCAAAATGGCTACTTGTCAGGTTCCGACTAACTACTAACAATTTTTTTCAGCGTTTCCTTTTCAGCACACTAACACTCTCTTACAGGCTTCAAGATTCCATCGGATTTTTGTTGAATTTTTAATTTTGTTTGATTTTCTGTTCTAGAAATTTTACCAGCGATGGTTATGCTCTTCAGAATTTATTCGGAATATATCGATATATTTAAACTTGCTGATAGGCCTATCTCAAAAAAAATAAAAATTTTAGATAAGTAATTTTTTTTCATCAATATAATTTAATTTTTTTTCCAGCACATTAACACTCTCTTACAGGCTTCAAGATTCCATCGAATTTTTGTTGAATTTTTTAATTTTGTTTGATATTCTGTTCCAGAAATTTTACCAGCGATGGATATGCTCTTCAGAATTTATTCGGAATATACCGATATGTTTAAACTGGCTGATAGGCCTATCTCAGAAATAATCAAAAATTTTAGATATTGTTTTTTTTTATTAATTTAATTTTTTTTTCCAGAATTTCTTTCAGGAAAGGATTTTTTAGGTTACGAAAGTTAATAAGGCTGCTGACTTTTTCAATTTGGAGCTACAGTTTTTTTTTCCAATACTAGTAATAAATCAAAATTTCTATTCTGATTCATTATAAGCCTTATATTATTTGGTAAAGAATTATTTGCATGTTTATTTTCTTAACTGCATGGGTTTAATATTTTCATGCTCACACTTGAGTGTGGAAGTGGTGATATTGGAGTGTTAATATGTTAATTTTAAAATACCTTTATGCGGTTAATTTGTGTATGATAATTTTGTAATGGTGTGGTGAGGATTTAGGATTAGTTCAGTTTCAATTTATTCAGTATTTTAGTTCTAATAAAGGAAATAAAAGTAAGTGAACCATAAAATGTCATCACCACGTACAATTCTTCATAGTTATACTGCAAAAAATTGTTAAAAATTGTAAATATTTTTGGCCCTAGAGTTAACAGGGGTCCTAACAGGATGTTGTCGCCTTAATGGGCACCTGGAAAATCTCAATTTTTTATATTTTTTTTCATTGTATTCAATTTTATTATTGTATTGTATTTTTATTACTGTATTTTATAATGCGAAATTTTTTCATGTTTCATTTTTTATTTCGAATTGGGCTTTCCCATCAAATAAAATAAATAAAATAGTGTTGGAAGAAGAATGTACATTGTGTGGTATGAAAGAGGAAACCTCCATCCACATACTTTCAGATTGCATAGCAATTCCGAATCCTAGGGCACACTGAATAGAAGAGGGACACTCACCTAAGCTAAAGCCTGCAGACATCTTGGGAAATGAGCCTGAAGGGCTTCTAGTAACCGAGTCTTTCCTCAGGAACTTAGTAAAAGTAAAAAGTAATAGATCTTTTAGGTCTCACTGAATGTCATTCCAATATAGATACCTACATACCGCGCCACTCTGGTCACTTGTCACTTTCTCAGTTTCAACATCATCTAACCTTTACCCTCCATACTTTTGTTGGTGACATTTTCATGTGTCAAATACATTTGTTACTAGTAAATTGCTATAAACATATCTGTACAAACTTACCCCCTTCCCTTTGTCTAGCGCTGACCTTCTTCATCTTATTGACCAAACAATGTGTCGATTCTAGAAACAATTCCTCTTTAGCCAGATTATCTAAGCTACCACCATGCATCATATTCTCCGAAATTGAAGAAGGTTTCCTATGTCTGTCATGGTGTCTCCTGCCTCCGTGTTGCCCGCCGCCCCCGCTGCCGTCAGCGCCTGCGCCGTGACGACCGTGGTGGCGGCGTGCAGCAGAAGGATTGTAATGACGGGCTTCTTCAGACCCACCAGCACTGGTCGCCCTAGCGATTCGCTCGGTTTCTTCAGCTTGGTTAAGAAGGTCCTAAAACAAATATGATCATTATATTAATTTTATAAACTTTTAATATAAGTTATTGGAAAGTGTAACTGTATTGCTAATCTGTCAACTTTGGTAATTTCATTTTGGTTTTTGCTATATTACCTTAAAAAGTTTGCTTTTGCCTTCTCTATCTTTTGGGTTTTTATAATTGATAGCCTCATCCAGCAGTGCCTTTAGTTCCCCGTCGTTTAAATTTGACAATGTCTGAAACAATAATAGAAACAATTTATTAAATATATACAATAGCTACCTTTTTTTCAAACATTACACCAATGCAGAAAAAACAAAAATCATCAATTATTCCTAAAATCCACATTTTTTTGTAAATTCACAATTTCGGCACCTATAAACATAAAAGCATCTGCCCTAAGCACTCCCACTACTTGTGAACTAGATGGTTAGTGATCACTTACACTCGGAATCCTATTAGAATAATTTTATTGTACACCTACAGTAAATGGAAATCTTTGCAAATAAATTAACTTCCATTAAAAATTAAACTGTATGTATTCTTGTATCATCTAAAGAAACAAATACATCAAAGAATATATTTAACAAACTCCCTGTACCCATACAAAGCTACATATTATCACATCCACATTTTCAAGTAAGAAAATGTTGTTCTGATTGCTACAACCAACTAATAAGGCAAAAAAGTCAAGGTCAAACTATTTGAAACGCAGCAAAAAAAAATAAAACAAGTGGATACTGATTGTTGCTTAGGTATTGTCTTGTGTGTTTGAAGGAGAAACATAAGTAGAAAAACCTCAAGACTGTCTATAATATAGTATATATTAGGTATGCAATTTTAAGATAACCACTTTCCATTTTATTTGTTGTTTAAAAAATAAACCTAGCAGTGTTGACAGAGATTCTGAAATTATCATACCATTACCATAGTATTATATAGGTATAGATGTAGTATTTTTCAAATTCATTCTTGTATTGTGATAGCAATTAGCTAAATAAAGAGATAATTTAATAAATTTAATAATTATTCTAAATCAAGATATTTTTCCATACAACCCTGCATAGTTTTATAACATAAGATTATTCCAATACATCTATACCAAAATAAAGCACAGAATTAACACATCCATATTTTTGTGAGACTTATGTACTACTGAAACTTATGTGATGTTCACAGACATAGAGGGACCATGATATGTTTTCTGATCCATTTTTGGTTCACAAGACGTATTAACCCTCTAGGAGTGCAGATTAATCTATTATCAAAAATTTTTACCTTCATCAAAAATTAGAGAAGAAAAACCAAATTGTAATTGCCATGGAATTTGTTCAAAACGATAGCAAATGTTTCACAATAATTAGAGAGTTGTGCTAGCTTGAGTTTAAGGTAGTACAGCTTTTAAAATGTGAATGCACACAATAACAGCAACAGTTTAATTGAAATTGAATCATAATTACTTACAGAAGTTATGCTAGCTTTAGTTTAAGGTAGCACAACTTTTAATAAGAAAAATAACTGCACAATTGTGATTGATGCAGATAAATTACACATAATTTACACAAAATTATTAATACCTTTCAAATTGATTATGCTTAAGCTGTTGTGCTAACTTTATCCATTTCTCTCGATTATATTAACTTTGTTTCAAAAGTAAAGATGAAATTTGATTGTTTCCTGTACTAAAATTTGAATAACTATCACTATTATACAATACTACAATAAAGATAACTATCTACAGTAGATAGGTACTTTTGATTGAATACTTCAGACTGAAAAGTATCAACTATCCCATATCAAATGTTCAATGATATATTGATGTAGGTTATGGATAATTGTGAGTGTATAGAATTTATATATAAAACTCTGAGAAAAGGTGATTTAAAGTAAATATTTCCACATACGTACTAATGTGATTATAATATAGATGGAACATAATAGGAAGTTAGTATAAAAGTATACATTTCAATTTCGGACATTTGTTGGTCACAAGATTTCTTTAAAATTCAAGGTAAATAAAAATGAATTTTATTTTTAGGTGCTAAAAACGCTTACGCCCAATTTTTGCAACGTCATACTTCACATCAAATGTAAATAAGGAAAACAAAAGCAGTAAAAATAGTTTGAAAATTCGATAAATAATTAGGGGTAGGTAATTTTAACTGAATAAATATTGACGCATACGAAAAAAATCTATTTTTAATTAAGCTTATTTAAATATTACGAAAATTGGATAAAGTGTACTCATTGGAAAACAAGTAAATATTTTAGTTTTTCCATTGCACTTAGATAGCGAATAAGAGTAACGAGCAATCTCACTTTCTTATTTTCTAAACATGCCTAAAAAAGAACATCACTTGAATGTTTGACATACCTTCTCGTCCTTGTCGTTATCCCTATTGTTATCCGATAAAATAGCTTTCTCAGATTTGTTCTTGTCAGTTTTATCAGGAGCTTTAGGTGCATTGTCATTTTCTGGAGATGGGGCCATTTTTTCAAACCCAAATAAAAAAATGTTAAATTTTTGGAAAGACAGGTACTTATCACATATAACACATTGTAGGTTTGTTTTGTTTACACATCACTTAGATAATAATATATATTAACTAAAATTTTCACTGCATTTTCAATGGCTTTTTTATGTTCATTATCCACATTTTTGCTGTCCGCCATTACACTTTTCATACATTTCCAATGACTTGAGAACTACATCCTTCATACGTAAACCTGCGACTGCTCATTTTGTCAAAACAATACAGAGACGACTTACAAATTTTTTAACTTAGTTACAATTTTGTCTACAATAGATTCGCTTATGTATACCAAATAAATTATATTAGCATAAAAATTTATAATTTAAATGTTTATGTCTACATCGCAATCAAAATGTCTTTCAGCAATCAAAAATTAAGATATTTTCCTTACATTTGCCACTTTCTTCAACACCGCCCCTGTAGAAATATTTTACGTTCAATTCCACAGAACTGTCATATATCATAGATATTCCTATGGCCACTACACCGGCAAACACACCTTGCAAGACATGTCATTATTATTTTAAGTCCATTTCCAATTTGCAATGTTCATTTGTTTAAGTTCGACTTGAATAGTGTGAAGATTAAAAAAAGTCATTGGTAGAAGTTTGTTTAATCCAACGATTATATACTAGGAAGGATAGTCTACTTTGACAAATTTGTTTGTGTGCGATGTTGCAGCTATGACGTCACCACAGGACCTCGCGTATATTTAAATACATTGGTTTATACTTACTGAAAATGTGTTTCTATTGATTTTAATTAAAAATAAAGGTTGTTCGGCTTTAAAACTAATTACCTTTACCATATTAGAACACTATATTTGCTTTAAAAAAGAAAACACATTTTTTTTTGTTTTATTTTATTAATAATTATTGTATATCCTTACAAAAGAATAGGAATATCGAAACAGTTTATATTTACAAAAGGAATTCATATAGTAATGTAGCTAGAAAATATTTATGTCATTTAAATTTTCTATATTGGAGCTAGTAGAACCAATTATTTCTTCAACAATGTTTCTATTAGTTTTTTTAGCTCTTTTTGCCCGAAGTGTCTCTTCACTCTCTTCAGAAGATTCAAGGGCTCTTTTTAGTTTAACAGTGGGGACAGCTGTCTTCTTTAAAATCTTGCGTAAAGGTAACTCTGAAAATAATGTAGGAATGAGTCTTAAGAAAAATTATTTATTTTTAATTAAATTATAATTAAAGAAAGCTGCAGATTTATAATTGTTTTGAAATAAACCATAGAATACACTAAAAAATTGTATAGTACTTACTTAACAACTCATTCTGTAAGTCTCTTCCATAATCATTTGGTGTAAAGTGTTCAGAACAAATTGTAGACGTATCTAGATTAAAATTATCTGCCCTTCTACAACGCCTAACCCATTCTTTGCGAATAGTGGAAGACACTAATAAATCGTTCCCTTTTGGGGAATAATGAAATATAATAGGAATGCCTTTCTTTTTACAAATAATTTGGTTGTTTTTGCACGTAGCAATAGCACATATTCTACCAGGCATGCCTAGACTAAAATAGAAAAAACAACCTTAAAATAATATTTCTATCAAGTCATAAATCAATTTTACCTTGAATATAATAGTACAAAAACCAAGTTTTCAAAATAAAATAAAACGAATTATGATTAAAAATCACTAAAACTTTACCAGAAACAGAAACATTCTGACAATATAATAAATGTAAACGTAAACCACTATGTAAACAAACTGACTGTCTGCTATTTAGGTCCTACTGTGACGTAATAACGCATGCGCCATTGCGATCTTGTTTTCAAAATGCTTGAGAATAGGAACTAGTCCATCCTTAGTTATTCTAGTATATAATCGTTGTGTTTAATCGACCTTTGCCGTTACGTCATACATTGCCCAGCTTTATCTCTCATTCATGAAATGGATGAGACGGAATTATGACATTATTAACGTATTTCTTAACTAATGTCTACGTAAATTTTATTTGCCACTTTTGACAGTTCAGTTGTCATGCATCATAAACAATTCTAGGATCGTCTAATCGTAGTACACTTTACCAACGTTGCCAAGTGTAGTCCTAAACTAAAACGTTTGTGTTTTGGAAAGTAAAAATATTTTAATAGTGATATTTATCACAGTTGATTAAAAAGCAATGTGTTAAGAAATCAGATTATTATAATAATTTTCAATAATAACCTAACTAAAACCACCCTACCTAACCCCCTACCCTTATCCGAATCGAAAAATTGAATTGTGTAATTGACAGATTATTATAATAATTTTCAATAATAACCTAACTAAAACCACCCTACCTAACCCCCTACCCTTATCCGAATCGAAAAATTGAATTTTGTATAATTGACAGATTATTATAATAATTTTCAATAATAACCTAACTAAAACCACCCTACCTTACCCCCTACCCTAATCCGAATCGAAAAATTCTTCGTATTTTTAGTCAATTTTTGAAAAAAACAATAAGAAAATAAAAATAAAAATAAAAATATCTTGACTCGGACACGACTCGAACCTGGTACCTCTGTGTTAGGAGCCCAGCACACTTACGCTGGGCTAATCTCTGCACACGTTAACGATATCGATAGAAGGTTAAAAGCCGTGCGCTTCGCACGAAAGCCGAGCGCCACCGGAGATACTCGATGGCGCCCTTTCAGTTTAGGACTACACTTGGCAACGTTGGTAAAGTGTACTACATTCAGACGCTCCTAACAATTCTTTACATATGTCATTGATTATAATTTTGAGGTTGTAAAATAACATTCAACTAATATAAGACAAACGTAAAACAGCAGAATACGTCACCGATTATGACGTAACGGCAAAGGATGGTTAAACAAACTCTAATATGGTTTATGAAACTTTTTATTTCTCTACAGCTCTCAACGCTATAATCCAAACCAGAGATAACATACATCCAAACTATATACCAAATTTAAATATCCCGCCAGTAAAAATTAGTTCCGGCTCCCCTTCCTGGTGCGCTGCGATCAACAAGATGCCAACTGCTCTCGACAATTCTTAAATTCTCATTATATATTTCTCTATGGTGGAAATCAAAATATCAATAAATAAATAAATCAGAGTTTACAATTTCTAAGATATTTATAATTATCTTATTTGATATTAAGAATGGCCGATGAAAACATTTTTATATTTGTTCCAAATATTATAGGTCTGTAGCGGTGTATTTACAATTTTAGCAATACTTTTTTACTTTTCTTTTAGGCTATGCAAGAATCGTTTTGGCTATAATTTCATTCTACTTCATGCCAACTAACTATATTATCGCATGTACCTGCTACATAGTATCAGCCCTCTTAGATGCTTTTGATGGTCATGCTGCAAGGTATTTTTTCCTTTTAAGAAATCATTCAAAAAGTAATCAATACTATAATATATTACAATTGGATTAACATGGAATGCTTTATTCTAAATGAGAAAATAAGGCTACACGTATTTGGACAAAATTATTTTTGCATAAGAGGGGAAATTGGGAACACCAACTCAAATGAAGGTGGACACAAGGGCACCTCCATACAAAGAGTTTACTGAACAAGGTAGACAAGGAATTCTCAACCAGGTTATTGAAACTGAGTGAGAAACCTTTGAAGACATTTACCAACCTGGTGACTGGACACTGCATCCTTAGAGAACATCTGCTCAAAATCTAATTTCTCCTCAAATAACAACATTAAATTATAATATACAAAATTTATATAAAAATCCTCATTTCAGACACTTCAATCAAAGTACCAAGTTTGGTGGTATGCTGGATCAACTTACTGATCGTTGTGGAACTATGGGATTGGTAACAGTCCTAGCTCATTTTTATCCGAAATACATGTTTTTGTTTATCATGTCTATGAGTATTGATATTGCTTGCCACTGGATATTTTTACATACGTAAGTATCTTCTTTTACATCAACCTCCCTAGTATTTTTTTTCAAACAGCCAAAAAGGATCTAAAAGCACTTAGCTCTTACCGTAATGTTGAAATTGGTATAAAACTTCAAAAACAATACTCTCCTCAATAGGAAGACTCAACAAATTGTCTCTGGTCTAGATAGACTAGATCCCAGGCTATTCTGGTATGGATGGTTGACTCCCTTGCAAGAGATGGTGCTGCTGGTGGTTTTATTGGACCAGAATTTGCAGTTGGTATCTTATTAAGCTTTGCCAAACAATCTTTAAATATCTGTACTGCTAGAAGAGTTCTAGACTAGAATATAACATATACTTTGTGTCTCCCCCACCATGGAATCAGACACCTGATGTTTGATAGGGTCTCTGTTTTGCCCTCAGACCTGAAACAGCATTCACCAAATTTTGTTTGGTGAACACAATAAACTCTTGTTTTATCCATAAATCTTGCCTCCTGAGTAATTTTTTTTAAATTAAAAAACTGTTTAATACATTTTCAGATCTGTTTTGCAAGGAAAAACTAGTCATAAGTTTGTGGACATGTCTGAAAATCCTATTATGAATTTATATTATACCAATAAGATTGTGCTATTCCTAATGTGTGCTGGTAATGAAGCATTTTATGCTTCATTGTATCTTCTTCACTTCACTGAAGGACCAATAAGTAAGTATAATGGAATATGTCAATAATTTTATTGTTATCCTGAAATTTGTATACTTAAATCAACAAGTATCATTGAAGTTGCAAAATAAAGCACTTTTGAACATACATACATACATAATTATTAACATTTTATTTATTATTAGTTGTAGGCCTAGGACTGTTTAAAATAATACTTTTCCTCTCGGCACCGATCTGTATCCTCAAGACCGGAATTTCAGTTCTGCACTGCATTGTAGCATCCAAAAATTTGGCAATTATCGATGTAAATGAAAGAAAGAATTTGTCTAAAAAAGCATTTTAATAAGTAAATGAATATTGTCTATTTCGAAACATCTTAAATAGTTATATGTTCTGTGAAACTCTAGTCTAACATATTGTGAAAAACTTGAATATATCTTACGATTTACAAAAGTATGACAAGGATAATATGAACAATGCTGCTTGAAAGAGAGAGACCAGAATTGTTCTTTTTGTGAAACTCACAATTAGATCAGTCACCTTTACCAAGACACAACGAATAAAAGTGAGGAGAGCTGTGAACAGCAAACAATTATCTCTCTTTCAAGTAGTGCTGTTCATATTATCCTTGTCGTACTTGTATAAATCGATTTTTCGTATCTGTATATTAAGTAGAAGCAATATTCTCTGCTTTTTCTTCCAACTGCCTTAAACTGTGTTTAACAAAATTATTGTTTAAATGATCTATGTAGCAAATACAAAGCATATTGGATGGTATTGAACCAGTGGTCAAATAATCCTTTACCATAATACTTTGTTGGCTTAATTGTCCACTTTCCCAGTTTCATATTTTTGATTTGTCTATTTACAAACAGAAAGAAAAATGTATCAGAACAGACATATTCAAATACTATTACGTTAAAGGGCAGTACTTTATTACTACTCTATAGTTTGGCAAACATATCTGAAGCTACGCGGTATTGGTAAGGGGTCAGGAAACAAGATCGACACTCAATCAGTCAATAGTCGAAGTGAGAGGGAAGAACACACGCACGCGCTTGCCAATAGCAAGTCAGGTGGTTGCATAGCAATGGGCCAATAGTGTTCGTTTGTAGTATGCGGTAATATGATTTTCGCACTGAGTTTCCGCATTGAAATCAAAAGTATATTTTCAAATAATTATATAGTTGTGAGTAGAATTAGTTTGCACTGTTTCACAATTTGTCGGCGAGATAAAGAAATCTTAGTTCAAGCAGAACCGGTTTCAGGCTCATAATGTGAATTTTCAAAAAATGATTGCCAATGTTTGTATATTGGGGTGACATTCACTGATGCCTAAAAGATCTATTGTACCCCCTTACTTCTACTCACGTCCTGAGGAAAGTCTCAGTGACTAGTAGCTCCTTTAGTCTTATATCCCGGAGGAAGAAGAAGAATATTATATTGGCTAATGCCTACTAGATCTTTCCAATGATCAGATCTCCTCTTTTCTTCGGCTTTGACTATTTTTTCCAGTATTACATTGGAGTTCCTGATTCCGCAAAAGGGTTCCGGCCCTCAAAAGGCTGTTTCAGTCCCCCTCTTGATTGCCAAATGTCGGAAAATTTTTCTTTAATAATCTTAAATGTAGGAACGATGTTACCGGCGTAAAACTCATATATTTTTCTTCTAAGATTTTCCATTATTGCAGGATCCACACGCACTAGCGATTTCTGTATTCTCTTTTTTCGATGAGTAGTAGTTGTTTTACCGATAATTGTAATAATGGATCTTTTTGAAACTCTTGTCAATTTGTGTATTCTTTCAGCAACTTGACCCATTATTTTCTTGTTTCAGTTGCATGTACATATTTTGTATCACTTTTTGCGTAGATGGCGACAAAAACATACAAAATTTCTTCTTGTCTATTGTCTCAAAACCCTCCTCTTCACTTTCAGAACCTTTAGTAAAAAATCGCTTGTGGGTACGTCAAGGCTCGAAATGACTTATGGCTTTTTAATCCTCAAATAGACCTTGCCGCATACTTTTATTTTATTGTGAAACAGTGCAAACTAATTCTACTCACAACTATACTACTACAAGTTTAGCCCTTTAGCTTTTTTATTGTTAAACGTGGTAATGTTTTCGGCCGCATTCCTTCCATAGCTTCAGATAGATAAGTTTTCCAAACTATAGGTGTTAAAATAAATTCGTGATTATTTATTACCAAATAATTTATACAGGGATCTATAATTGTTAAAAATAAAAGTATACCTAATTTACATTTTCGTATACATTTTTAAGAACGGTTGCCAAAAAGGAAAAACATCTTCATCGGCAAAAATCTATTAAGTATCTAGCAGATGATGACGGTGAGCTGCGATTCTTTTAAAACTTTTTCCAGTAGTTATTTGAAGAATTCAGGATAATTTGTGTGATTACCTTTTAACATAGATAACTGTTGATGTAATTAAAGTTTGTTTTTGCAATAAAATAAATAATCTTTTTTTTTTGTTTCATTAGTCCTTTATATCACCTAAATCGATCGACAGATTAAAAAGTTACAAAAATAAAACAAACAAATTAACGAAATACTTTAATCCAAAAATATAAATAAATGGTATATTCACTATAGTGAAAGTTGTATAAACAAAAAAAAGAATGATATAAATTTGAAAACATGAAATACAAAAATGTAAAGAGACCAAAAATAATGTTAATCAAACATTTAATCTCTATTAACCTTTATAGGAATATCTTTTTCAAACACCAGATCAGTTTTTGATGGATAAACTACTTTGAGCTGTTCCGACTGATCAACTGTCCTGACTTGTTGAACTTCTAGATCACTGTCTAAAAACAAAACCATATCCTTAAGAATAGTATCTAGTACAGTTTTGCAAGTATGTAGAGATAAGGAGCTGGTGACTTCCAAGAATACTTTAGATGTTGTTGTGTCTATCTGAAAAGAGAGATTAGATTATTGCAGTCATTTACAGGTCACGCAAATTAGCTGGAAAATCAGCCAAACGATGGAATAACTCGCATAACAGGTAAACAAAGTTAGAGAAGGTGGGAGATAATGACAGACAGTATGGTGTAGGAAAGTACAAATCTCTTCAACCATGTATGAATTTCCACCGTACTTTCTTGTTTGTGGCTTTTTCTTTGCTTCATTCTATGCTAGATTTCTTTCTTTTAAGAATTTTTCAATTGTTTTGTCTCAGATGTATTTCGGTCTTACTGTGGTCTTGCCTGACATATTTGTTTGACTACTCTGGTACTCTGTAAGTGTCACCACCAACTCAGTTGCCTCTTTTTATGAAATCCAGTAGAGATTCTACTTTTAATACCTCTCTTATTGTCTGGTAGAACAAGTGAATGATTTTCAATATTTAGGAGTCATAATCGAAAATACTGGCAAGCAGGAATTAGAAATTAACATGAGAATAGACAAAGGCATTAAGTACTAAATTTTAAAATTAACAATTGAAATTAATTTAAGTGAAAATACATGTTTCATTCAAAGTCATATATACATTTTTTAAATTAAATTGCAAAAATCAATATAATATTCATTATCCTAATTATCTCATAGAAAATCATGTTGAAACAATATCACATTGTTTTATCATTAATCAGCATTTTATGTAATGAATGAATCATTTCATGCCAGTTGTATGAATAGAAATGATTCAGTAGTACTCTTAAAAATTCATAAATAAGATTAATAATGCTATTTTTAATAAATATACTTCTAAGTCAAATTTTGATAAATAACATATAATGAGAAAATGAACATGAGCAGTTTGATTTTTCAGTTTTTTGCACTTTGCACAATATTTTTCTGTTGAAGTAATATTGTTTTTTTTTCATATGAAATCTGAAGTCCTTACAAAAAAATTAGGCCTGCCAAAACCCTATCAATCAAAAAATTGCTTTTACAGGAACTTGAAAAGAAGCATATCTTTTGCGAAAATTGCAAATATCTCAAAATTTGTCAAACAAAATCTGATTATTCAGCATTTAAAGAGCAAGTTCGGTAACTCTAAAATTATTTTCTAAAAAAAACAGGAGTGAAAAACAAAAAAATTGTTTTTTAGCATATCGATGCATTTTTGCCAAACTAACAAAAGTGACATTTCTGGTGAAAATCATGTTTTTTTATTAAAATAAAGCTTCTACTGTTAAGAAGGTACTGTCAAAGTGTAGTAAAAATGACAAAATTAGGAACACAGATGTAATTAAGACATTAATTGATCAAGTGGGTACATTTACAAAGAATTGAAAAGGCAAGACATACTTAAAGAATATAGTAAAAATATTTCAAATATTATAATGAAAACCAAGCCAAACAATGAATAAGACTTTCAGGAATACTGAAAAAAACATGGTTGGATGCAAAAAAAGGCCGAAATCTAGACTTTATATGTCTGATTGAAATCTACAAAAAATACAAAGAAAATAATTACCTTACTAATGTCAGAGTTGGTAATGGGAGGAAATGATATAACTTCCAGTTTTGAATTTAACAAGCATGGATATTGTGGTTTTCCTTCAATAAGGTACAAAAACTTATGAATTCCACTATAAGCATTTCTCTTTTTTTCTTTCCTCAAGTTATTAGCTTCTGTTTGTAGTTTGGAAAATAGATCTGCTCCAGTCATTAGAGTTGCTCTGTTTAATGGTTTGATCATTAGCTCTGAAGGTAAAGCAGTTGTATACGTTAGGTTTCCTAAAGGCTAAAAAATAATTAAAATAACTAATAATATAAATTGACTGTTTAAGTAAACATACCAATTTGTTGAAATCGTGAGTAGCTATAGTAGCTGCATTCCTTTTATCACAAACTGTATCATGTAATTTATTTTGTAATTGAATAAATTTTTTGAATGTTTCTTCAGTAAATGAAACATTATTCACTATGCATGCTACAAAGTGCTCTCTTACTGATTTTACCCCATTCATTATTAGTACCTAAAACATATAACATTCTCTATATTATTATTTTACATCAATTAAACAAAATAATGTATACCTTAAATTCATCTGGGGAATTTTTAACATTTATACAATACTTGTAATTTAGTTCTTCACCATTATCATCATGTTTACTTTTAGCTTTTTTCTTTGTTTTACCTGTATTTCCAGGATTTTCATTTGTAACAGCTTTTGGACAATGTTGTTTTACATAATCTAAAACTTGCTTTGTTCTACATTGATCAATTAATTTTAACAGTCTTCTATCTGATATTGGGTTTGACTTCAAGTTTAAATCTAAAAGAGATATTGCTTTGGATATTTTGTATTGCTACATTCCCTTCTATTAGAAATTTTTGGTATGATTAGGTTGTTGATGGAATATATTATGTATTTTACCTTTTAATTTTTGACAATCTGCTAGCTCACCAGGAAGTGTCTTTAGCTTGTTATTACTTATATCCAGATATTTTAAAAGAGGTAAAACATTTATATTGCTTGGTATTTCCTCTATTTCATTCCATTGCAACTTCAATTCTGTTAAATTTACCATTTCTTCAGAACAAACAGAAGGAAAATACTTTAGATTATTATTAGATAGATCTAAAACCGTCAATTTTAATACTTTGGTGAACTCAGGAAAACTATTCAAGTTATTCCCATTTAAATTCAAAGTTACAAGTGGTAAATCAGAAAAACTATCTGGAATTGTTTTGATAAGGTTTAAGGACAAATCTAAAATTTTAAGTTTATTTAGCTTCGATACATTCTCGTTTATTTCTTCCAATTTGTTTGAATGCAACACCAATGTTTGTAAATTAGATAATTTACTGATGGCATCCGGCACTTCCGACAATTCTGTTTCACTTATATTCAAATAATTTATACCACTTAGCGCGAAAAGTTTTTGATCTAGCCCTTCCTTAACTATTCTTGAGCTAATTTCTTTCCCTGTTAAAACAATTTCGTGTCTATTTTCGGTTTGGGCTCTCTCAATCTCCGGCCACATTTTTAATAGGTTATAACAATTTTTTATAAACTGAACTGTTAAATGTATTAACTAAAGTATTTTAACGTTGCGCAATAATCTTACAAAAATTTTCAAGATAAGATACTAAAGCTACATTAAAACGTATTCTTTTTCATTATACGATCTTCAAGAAATATGACTGTAGTTCAAATAACCGTGATTAGGATCAGGATTGTCTCGTCTATATGGTCATAAGCCCGTATGTAACATATCAAACTAAAACAAAACTAAGCCAGATGGATCAAGTGAAAATTAGATTAGACAAAAATGATCATTCAAAATTGAAGCGTTTACTAATTCTACTTTTAAATATAGATTATCTATATGAATATTAAAATAAATCAGCAAGGGAAGTTATTAGGTTGTATATTTATTGTGTAAAACAGGATACTCAAAGAAAAATAACTATTTATATAAATATTATCTATAAATTAAATTAAGTGAGTTTTTGAAACTTTGCTTATTTTACCAAATGAGAATTTGCGAGAATGGTTTGTAGCGATAACGACAACGTATTGATATAACCAACTTAAGAAAATGAAAAAAACTAGTTTTTTTGTACTTTAGCCCTCTAGTGGAGAACATCTGAAGTACATTAATTAAAAAGTCCCTAAATTTTTAGAGTCTGGGATATTCTTTTGTCACCAGAAATCAATGTTGGCAAGCGTTAGTACATTTTGGGATGTCGAATGGCGTACTAGCGTGACTGGTTATTGCCGTTGTTCTCTCCTAAAACAAAAATAATGCCGCGATCTAAAAAAGTTGTAAGTTAATTCTAGTGTCAGTGAATACTTAGAATACGTAGCTATTATGTTTTATATACATTAGATGCTTTACTCACTTTCTGCATGCATGCGAACGAAAAAAATATTGTCATTTTTCCAAGACCCTTTTTTATTTTCCCGAAATGTTTATTTTTCATTTTTCTATTTTGAATTAAGTTTGTATTGCATTGTAAGTAAGCAAAAATGCAATTTGGATAATTTAAAATTATTGATTTAACATTTTTTTACTTTTTTCCTTTTTAGCAGCCTTAAAAATTCATAACCAAAAAGTATAAAAAAAACTTTAATATTCGATATTATGTTGAAGTATTGGCTTAATATGAAGCTTTAAGTTTCTGGTAGACCGTATTTTACTTATTTAGTTAACTTAGGGCGTTGGTTAACGCCATGTTTGTCTTAAAATAAAAATTTAAGCCCTGGATACTTGAGAATTCCTTATGAATTTTTAATCCTCTCTGTATTGAGTGTTTATTTGAATTGATTTCTTCTTTGCTTTATAAATACAAGAATAAATACATTAATTCAAAAAGATGTGGGTGCTTAGGTATTTATTTGCTTTGTAGTTACTTAACATTTTGATATTTGTATTACAGAAATAACATAAGATTTACAATACTGTTACTATTTGTTCTTGCTAGTCTAAAAAGATGACTGATGAGGAAAATATGTCAGATAGTGATTTTGGGGAAGATGAGGATCCAGATAAAATTGAAGTCCCTGGTAAGTTTTATACTATATCATGTAGGCATTAATTAGTATTAGTATGCTATTCTACAAATCTATATTTTATTCTATACTTTTATACAACTTTAAAAGAATAATGTAAATAATTAAAGGTACACTACCTAAAATTTTTATGGAATCTGACACATCAGCCTTTAGGCCAAAATATCCTCTCTCTTCTATGATAAAAATATTTATTTGCAAAAAAGGTACAAAGCTGCAACAAGTATAAAATATATAAATACACAACATAAACCCACAATAGTCCTCAAACTATCTGTGGGAAAAATATTACAATTGTTAGTATATGAATGAACGTTTAAAATACATTAATAACAAAAAGTAATACAAGTATCTATTGTGTATGTATACATTTGAATGATTCAAAAAAAAATATAAAATAGTTTCAGTAGAAGATAGTCTCGGCTGACTAGTTCAATACTAAATATATTCAGAAGGTAAAATATATTACCGAAAGCTTTCACTGTATCTTTAAAGAGTATACATTAAAATTACTGGCTGCAATCCCCGATAATTGAATATATTTAGTTAGTTTCAATAGATGCATCTTATTATCTCTGGAAGATATTCAAGGAAGTGGGGTTTGGGATGAAAAAATGTTGGGAACATAGACCTTTTAATTGAAATGCTCATTTAAAAAATCAATTCCTGTATTATCTATAAAGTTTTGGTAATTGTTAATATTTTTCCCTGTCAATTTAAAAATGATTGTCTGTTTTATCTACATTGTGAAAGTAAGTAATAGCTTTGTTTACATTTTTTTTATATCTAATTTTAATTTTAATAAAATTATGTACAGCTAAAATGTTGTTTTACTGTAGGAGGGGGAAAAGATTTGGCTGCAGCAGCTGCTATGTTGGAATCTAGAGACAAACAACTCAAACAAGATATTTTCAAAGAAGAGTTTAAACCAGATTTGATGAAAATGGGTCAAATGCCAATGAATGCCTTCCCAAAAATGCCACAAAATGTACATCCTAGTACATTTGATATGATGAGAACACCAGCAAGTAAGTAAAATTTTGAATAATGTGTAATCAAATGTATCTACCTAGAATTTAGTTTTATGTTGAAGTATAAAAAGTAAAAGATATTTTTGGATATTTTACAAGGTAGAAAGATCTAAAAGCATGCGTACCAACAAACTATTGTTTAGAATTTCTACAGCAGAAGATAAAAGGGAACAGAATACACATCTTTTGCAATATACAGATTCAGCAAATAATTATCAAAGGTAATTTCACGAGTGCTTCAAATTTTATCAAGCTTGTTTGTTTGGCAAAATATATAAAAACAAACCAATTGATAAAATCACGAGTCCGTTAGAACAAGTGATTTTATCTAAATTCGGTTTGTTTGAATGTTTTTGCCTCAAATAAACAAGTTTGAGTGATGAAAATAAAAAATTATGTGATAAAATTTGAAGAACGAGTTGTATTTGGGAAGATTATTTTTTTCAACAATTTTGCATTAAATGTTCAATATTCTCTTGGGCGATGGCACTGATTCAGTTTGTGTTCATTTTTCAATAAACTTCAAAGCACTTTTAGTTGTCAATAATGACAAATTCAAAGTAAAATTTTGACATTTCAATGTAAACAAGGTATTATCGATGAGGAAGCAGTTTTATCAGTATAATACCGAATGATTGGCTATTGGTTGAAACCACCAAAATGTCAGATTTTGACAAGTGAAAAAAATAATCTTTCATGAGCTGAAGAGAGGAAGCTATAGAATAACAGTCTAGAGAAGTGGGTGTTTTGGGATTGGGAAATATGCTGTTCTCTTTTAGACATGTATAATTTTAAGTATAGTGCTCATTGTTGTTCCTATACGAGATTCTTCCTATGGTAGATAAATATTTACCAAACCTGTATAATCAAATACAGTTTGCTACTTCTAATTGATAAATAAATCAGTCAGAGTGCAAAAATTATATTTGTTTGGCTGAGGACTGTTACAATTGCAATGGATTTTTGAGTGAAATACAAAGGGAAAAAAATTGGAAACTTCCCTATTATAATGTAGTTTACTGTGAGTGTCTATCACAATATTAGACAGTAAATCATGTACATAGGATAATACTAGAATTGTGGAAATACAATCAGGAATGGAACATGTCATACAGCTCGCATTGAGTATAGTGTATTCCACAGGATTACCATTTTAATATCTTTGAAGAACAAAAAAATGTGAAAACAAATTAATATCTTTAATGTATTTAAAAATTCCCAAATCTGCAAACTCCAGACCTTCTTAAGTGTGAAGGTTAATAACAGTAGCAATGAAGACCACAAGTGGCCAAAGAAACCTTCTTGGCTAGAGCGTCATGCTTTATAACAAGCTGCCTATCGCACTAAAAACAATGGAAGTTGAGATCTTAAAGATGCTTAAAATAACTGGTATTTTCAGTGAATAAATGAAAAGGTAGTTTCCTGTTTTTTAAATATGATACTGCATATACTATTAGTTTTTTTTTTGTTTCCTAAAAAAATTATAACCTTGAAGAGTTTTATTTTCTTAGTATTTATTATATGTTAGCAATTATTCTTCTGTGATGTACCTATTCGTTATATAGCCCGTAAGGCTCAGTGACTTTTAACAGTGTTTTGTAAAATTTATTATCAATTACCATTACTTGAAATAAAGGAATATTATTAATTCTTTGCATGTTTGTAAAATCTGAAAAGTACCAAGTAGTAAATTGTAAAGTTTGAGAATTTACAGTATTTGTTATTCTAATTGTATTTTCCAGTGGGTTCCCCATACGGGATGAGCAGCGTAGCCGCGATGGCGAGTATGCTCAACAGTTTGGGGAGCCCGATGAACGTCGGCTCATTATTTCCGCCGCAAGCTTCTGGCACAGGAGCAACACCGGGCTTCAACGCTGCACAGTTTCTGCAGCAGAGTAAGTCCTATCTAAGGAGCTGTGAGTGTCGTTATAGACGTTAATTATTTTCCGTTTTTCTTCTTTCAAAGAGTAAGACTTTATATAACGCAAGATTTTGGCCTTCCGAAAATATTTTGAAAATTTCATGCGAAAATTCTAAAAATGTCAATATATATGATGTGCTTTTTAAAAGATACAAGGTTGAGATAAATATAGTGTGAATCCAAGCAAATATCTTGAAAATGGAATACACAAATTCCTACATGAAGTGTACAAAGTATACATAGTTGAGTAAAAATATGGGGAACCTACTAAATATCTTGGATGATATTTACCAAACTTTGTAGGCAAGTACAATGCACATTTCAATAGATGTAAAGGTAATAATGTTTGATGATATCTAAAAACGAGACAGCCATACTCTTATTTTACATATACAATCTGAGGAAAATCTTGTGGCTTAGGACCAAAACTGCTTGGTAGTAAAAAGCTTTACAGTGAACAGCTCAAACAAAAATCTCTGACTGGCTTGTCTGGCAATTACTAGTGACATTAGCACCACACTGTCAGCAGCCATGGAAATCCTTCTGGACCTACCTCCTCTCCATATCTTTCTTTCTAACATAGTGCTTCTAATAGTAAAGTACAACCTGCCTTATGCTACTACTAAGAGCAGATAGCTGTTTGTATGCAGATGCTCGAAAACAGCAGGTCGCAGCCCTGGGACAGAAACATCAATCTTCCTAGGATCATATGCATTTGTATTTCAAGTGGAAGTTTATGCCATTGGTTCATGTTGGAGGCAATCAATTTCACAGAACAATAAAAAATTTTTTGAGCGACCAACTCGTTTTGAAACACTTAGCTCTTGCTGTGAAACGTCGAAAATGGTATTAATCTGCCAAAAAAACTCCTCAATAGGAATACTCAACAAAGTATCTCTGGTCTGGATCCCAGTCTGACATAGATGACAATTGGCATCTCATTAAGTTTTGCCAAACAAATTGCAAGAGTTTGAGACTTCTGACATCTTTACCAAGATGGCCTTTATACATCCTTTCAAGAATGTCTCCAAACAAGTATTGGAGTATAGCTGGAAGATGATTGCATATTCTTTGTGCTTGGCCTGCCACAACTAGAATCTGGTATCTGACATATTATGGCACTCAGACCCGAAAATAATTCACCAAATAAACCAATTGGCTTTGTTCAGAAGCTGAATTTGTTTGGTGAAATCTGAATATGTTTGAGCCAATTTCTGTGGAGGGCTACTACTCACTCATCACAAACCTAACTTAACCTCATTGGAATTTGGTGGTAGCTGATATATGGAAACTACCTGGCTTCATATAAATGAGCTGATATCAGTAATTTGTCACTTTTTATGTGATTGACAGTTTTAACTACATTCCTATATACTCAATATGATACAGAAGGGAACTTTTGAAAATACTGAACTTTTACAATATCTAGAATATCTTTAATCTACTTTTAGTAGATTCCAAGGCAAGTGCATGGGAAAACCTTTATAAAAGAACCATACCTGAAACGTACAGCGGAACTACTAACACTATGCAGAAATCAGCTGAGAATCATAACACGTTTCATGACTGGTCATGCACCAGTAAAGGAACACCTCTACAAATTAAAACTACAATGGAGACCTTACATGCAGATTATGCGGTAGGGAAACGGAGGCAGTGAAATATAATAATATACTGCTTACATGTGAGACTCTTGATTGCAAAAGACAGTTATTACTTGACCAACTGAGCTATATAGCTAACACCCAGCTAAGAACTTGTACAACAAACTAGTGTAGGGGACAGTGCTGGACTGGGTGCTATGAGAAAGCATGAGCATAAATACAATAAGGCTGCAGTGTTATCGGAGACTTGTCAGACGGGCTTGGAAAAAAATAGTAAGGTTTCAAGTCTCTTTGTTTTTGACTGATTTTTTGTAGTATTTTAGATGAGATTTAGGGAAACCACATTAGTGTCAAGTTTATAATGTTACTTTGGTCAAGTTGGATTGATCTGATCTTGTCACTTTTGATCCAGAAACTAAAATGTTAGGAAGGACCATATTTTGCGTTATTTTTGCAATATTCTTTTCTTTGCAGTGTCAGAGTAAAACAAAGATTTGGCTTTTTATTTTGTTATTAAGAATTAATACAAAGTGTAATTGAGAAGGTTAAACTCATTTCATAAATCAATGATATGTTAGAAGAAACCGTTGAATCTTGTAAGCTTAATTATTTTGATGTTGGGTAGGGTCATTTGAAATATTTTATTGGACACTAAAACTAATGCAATGATTTTTTAAGTCACTTTCTATGTTTAAAAGCTTATTAAATCATGAAGTAAGTAATGGTGAGAGTGTAATTATATCGGAAATAAAGATAAAGTTTTGTAAATCTGAATGTGATATTTTAAAAGTGACTTAATATTGGTATAACTTTGTGAATTTTACAGATTTATGGGTCTATTCTGTGCACGTCTGTAAGATAATCTGTAACTTTACAGGGGAATTGCTATTCTGCGTACAACTGTATCTTACAGGAATCTTTAAAATAGTTACAGATTTGGTAAATATTTACGTGTGTATTGACTGCTGTCGTTGGAAATGGAATATTTTTGTACAGTTTGAGGTTGTCTCTGGTTATTTGGTTAAAGTTATAGGTTAGAAGTATCAAAATTTGACATACAGTAATTCAAATGTCTATCTGTAATTCAGTGAGTTACAGACAACATCACAGAATCGCAAAGTTACAGATTCTGTAAAATCCCATTTACAGAACTTTCGTTAGCTACAGATTCGTAAGCTATTACGAAAAACACAGAATCGACCTATTAGATATGTATTAAAACACATGCTTAGTAGTGATCCACAACTGATTAATGTATTTTTATTATAATTATGGAAAACCATAAATATCGATTTTTTCATTACATATCATCGGGCATTAAAAAAAAAAAAATTGACATGCAGAAGTGTCTATGATAAATAAAAAGCCATTTTTCTATTTACACTGACAAATTTGCATGCAGCATGAACGCACTTTCAAAAGTAAAACATTAGTTCAAATTAGTCTGTAAATGCCAAATAAAAATCTTAATCTGCTAAAAAAACTAGAGCTGATACAAAACAATTATTATTTCGCTTTGGTTAATGTTCTGTGCCTGTGGTATTGAGTATATACACTCGAATCGGCGAATCAGATGGATCGAGCTATACAAAAAAGTGCACTCTGTCCATCTCATTTACTACAATGCTAGTGACAAAGCGGTTTGAGTGTACCTTAGCTGTACTATACATTATTCGCTGACCGTCAAAAACATCCAATCAACAAAACATTTTTAGGATATCCACAGGCTTTGGTTTAGGTAACTGTCCCTCTTCTATCCAGAAGTCTCCTAGATGTAGTGCCCTAGGATTCTGTATTGCTGTGCAATTCGCAAGTATCTTCACATAAAATTCTTAATGAATGATTTTTGCAGCTCTGACCTTTGCCAGGCAGCCTCCAATATCTTTGAGTGGGATTACAAGAAGTATTCAATGTAATTCCACAGCATTTCATTAATTCGATGCCAGTCGATTAAGTTATGTCATTTTAGAGGCCACAGCTGATATTATTTTATTTTTTTTTCTTAAATTTAAATGGTTTTATCACATTTAAGGTATTAAAAGTAAGTTTCAAAATTACTTGCAGTTCTTTTTATACCACTGGTTTAGAAATAATGAATTTTCTTTAATAACAAAGATAATAAAAAACCAAAATGTTCATAATGTATGGTGATAGATTTTTTTGTATTTGCTGCATCCTACAAGATGTTTCAAATTTTGTCTAAATATATCTTCACATTTATGTATCCCGTATATTTTCAACTTAATCTCTACATCAAAATTTCAACTACAGTGTTGCTTCGGAAGAATTGACCTACAGTTCACAAAAAAAACATAAAAATCAAAGGAAAATGTTTAAAATTTTTGGTAAATTGATTTTTTCGACTGTCAGTGTTTATATTATACAGCGTGGCACGGATTTTAATTCCCACTAAAGTAATTTCCCAAACTTTAATAGATACACAGTCAGCCAAAAGGAACAGAACTAAGACATTACCGACATGGAATCGGCTATTAAGTGTACAACTTCTATTTTACTGACTGTGTATATTTTACAGTTTAGGAGATTCCTATAGAAGGAATTAAAATCCTATATTTAGAAATAACTTATTAATTTATTAAAACGTAGTTTGTTCACTGCCAGCTCTCTTAGATTATTACAATAAAGTAGACCTAACATTTAAAAAAAGCTTAGCATCTCGAAAATTCGTTGTTCATCTACTGTTATGCAACATTATTATAAAAATTAGTTAATAAGCGATATAAATAGTCCTTTTCATTATCATGACAAAGCATATAATATAAAAATATAATTCTCAATATTTTCTTTTAACAATTTTTTTCAATCAATATACTTTATTTAGATTTATTTGCTGATACTGATGCACACACATTCAGAAAAATTGTGATGAAAAGGCCTAGAAATTCATCCTTCAAACATTTAATGTACAAGTTTTCCTATATTTATAAATTTGTCCCTAATTTTAATTATCTCTCGTTTTTAAAGTTATATTAATGTTTCAAAATTTGGAATTATGGTGGATTACTGGGAACGGTATTCCTTGTTTAATCCCCACCTCCTACGCCTTCTGAATAATTGTGTTACTTTCGATTGTATGGGTACACCTCCCCATAATTGTATCTGCTTTTAGCTCCTCCATTAGCTACCGAAGATCATCACAATACGTTTGTGTGTGGTGGTAAGTTCTATAGAACCTCCATCGCCGCTATAGGAGTGAATCTGATGGTCTCCGTGACACACAGACATGCTAGCCTTTGTATTACTAGCCTTATTCCTAGTTCACGAGACCACAGACCGATAGACTATCATTGGTCTAATAACCATCTGCTCAAAAAGATATTTGCTTTCTGTGTTGCTTCTTGTTTGTGAGTGTTTTAGGCCTGCCTGTTTGTCTTGTAAAGTTGATGACCTTTGTTTTCTGTGAACAAAACTTCTTCCTACCTTTAAATATCACTCATATTCTAAGCAGAGATAGCTGGTCCACTTTTATCATACTCTTAAATTTCAACAAAGATCTAAAAATTGATATTTAAGTGAGATTACAACAACATTCTCTGGCTAATGGACCAGCTTCCGAGCCATTTTCTTTCCACACACACACTTTGTTTTCTGAGCATTGACTGACTGTCAGTCGCTCTTGCTTACACCAGTTATAAAATATATTTAGGGTTGTCTGCATTCTTTCAGTTAAAAATTCAACAAATTTTCCCCTGACAATAATTACTGTCATTTGCATATCCTAGGAAGAAAAGTCTGTCCTGGATAGTTTGTTGAGGTCATCTATTAATGTCGCCCAAAAAAGTGTGAGCATGTTCCACCTGCTTTTGCTTAGATATTATCATCCTTATCCAGGGTTGCCATTGTCTATCTTAAAATTACCTTAGATGTAACCCGTCTACTCAACGCATTTACCAATGAACTGGTAATACCCTTACTTTCTTTTGGTTTTAAATTAATTGTTTTGTTCCAATTTAGTGAAATCTGTATATAAATGCATTTGAGAAGTTTAGGTGTTGAAAGGAGCACCTGCTATTTGAATATAAATTTCATTTTGACAGTATTTATTTTATATCTACGACACTATTTTTTCAGTCGATGGTTCCAATTGGTGAGAATTTTTTCACCACAAAGCTCCACTCATCCACCCATATCCTAGATATACATCTTATTTAAAACTGTAAATTAAAATGTCATTTTCTTAAAGAAACCACCTTGTAACACAATAGCTTATTTAGATATAAAGGATTTATATAAACATTTTTATTATCCTTGAAACAACTGCCTAGAAAAATATATTTATAATAACGTTTTCAGTTACAGAAAACACTCAAACTAAAATGAATTTTGATAATTAACACATGTTTCTTTTAGTGGAGATGCTAAACCCCTATTTTAACCCCGGGTATTTCTCAATGTTCTATCCGGGCAACAATATCCCCCCATGGGGTGGTCCACTCAGTAACAAAGCAGTTCAATCCATGTGGATGAATCAGATGGACAGTAAACCTATGCAACAGCAAGAAGAGGAAGAGGTAAGTTAATTTAAAATATAAATAACCAACCCAAAGTTATACATTTGTGTGTTACATGATACAACATAACACTAAATATCTTTTGTAAGATCCTTGTGGCATTCTTTTTTCTCTTATTTGTGGGAATCAAACCACAATAATTTTTTTTTATTTCGACGTTTCGATAGCGTTCCAGCTACCGTTGTCAAGATTAACTATAGTAATGAAATAATTTTTGATCCCTATCTGACACAACGTAAAAACTTGACAATACCGTATGTTAAGGGTTTTTCAGAAAGAATTAAGAAAATTGGTAATCAACTCAATATTCGAACTAGCTTCAAATCTAACAATATTATGTATACTACCAAAACGAAACCAAAAAATGAAGAACAATCTTCAAAAAACTGCATATATCAGATATCTTGTGAATGCTACAAATTCTATTTAGGTGAAACATCTAGACCGTTGAAAGTCCGAATAAATGAACATAAAAAGTATATCAAAGATAGGGAGTTCTTTAAGTCAGGTATTTGCAAACATGCTTGGGAAGAGGGGCATAAAATTCAATGGGATTCAACAAAAATAATATTGAAAGAGCCCAATAATGAAAATCAAAGAAAGTGCTTTAATACAACTAAATGCAGATAAATGTGTAGCTAGTATTTCAGCCGAAGGTAGTCAAATTTGTTTACCAATGTTAGAAAGAGAAATTTCCAATAATCAATTACCTGCGTTATCAGGATAGCATCATACGTTTTTATCCAGGTTTTCTTATGATTTATCTTTGGAATAGTTGTTAATTGATACACACTTCAATACACAAAATCACCAAACTGAGTTATACATATTTTGAAAACAAAAATAATCATACACAGAAAAGTAACAACAAACGCGTTTTATTAACAAAATTTCCAAAATAAGCGAAAAAAAGCGCTATCCCAATAAAAAGCGTTCCTGGAACGTGCACTTCACTGGATTCCATTTCTAGTGGACTACATATAGAATATTTTATTCCACATTTTACCAGAGGTGTGATCTACTATGAATGGACCTTAATAAAATTTGGCAACAAAATTTAGTAGTCTTAAACTTCAAAATATTATTGATTGTCTAGTTGTCAAATTTTTTTTCGTTGTGTCAGATAGGGACCAAAAATTATTTCATTACTAGTTAATCTTGACAACGGTAGCTTTCTGTGTATCCAACGAGAACTAATTTTTTTAATAGATAATTGTAAAGATTTAAATTTTCATCCATAATTTAATTTAAGCATATAGGACAAGAGGGTTTTCCACTTCAGCCATCATTTCAAACCAGTCCATTATATTTCTAAGCGCATTTCTGTCAAAACTCAAAATAATACTCAGTATTTTTGTCTACCATGTTACATTGTTGATTTTAACATGAACATTCTGCCCAATTCTTTGCTTTATGCTTATTTAATAAACAATATTTTAGTAACTAATTTAAATATATTCCAACAGGTAGACGATGAAGAAATGGGTGTTGCAGAAACATATGCTGACTACATGCCTTCAAAATTGAAGTTGGGTAAAAAACATCCCGATCCCGTGGTAGAAACTGCTTCTTTATCTAGTGTAGCTCCAGCAGACGTTTGGTACGAATTATCAGTACCAGATGAAACGATAAATAAAGGACATTTATCTGCCTTGCAGTTGGAGAGTATAACATATGCTTCACAAGCGCATTCTCATATTTTACCCAATAAATCTAGAGCTGGTTTCTTGATAGGTATAGTAATTTTTATATAATGCAAATTAAGTTCACCTGCTGAGATTTACGTGAAAAACTGTAAAACAACAACACCATTGTTGCTGATTCTTGATACGGGGGTTGTCTTTTATATTTTACATATAGAGCTAGAAAAAAAACAGTAAACAACTTTTAAACACTATTCTCCATGAAGCGAAATGCATTTTTGCTTCTTTTGGAACCAATTCTGGAAGCAGTTATTCCATTCGCTTGCTGGTACATTCGAATCAGAGTTCCTTCGGCCATGCAGTTCATTCTTAATTTTTGAAAAAATAAGGCAGTCGTTAGGACTTGGGACGGGACTGTATGGAGTTTATGGAGGATGGTCCAACAATACGACGGTTTCTTGCATTAAAAAATCAAATGTTTTTCGAGCTGTGTGGGAACTTGCATTGTCTTGGTGAAGGATCATTCATCATTGAGGGCTGGTTTTTCGAAACTCAGCAATTTCTTTCGGCAAACAAATCTATATGTACCAATCAGCAGTAACAGTTCTTCGATCTTGCAGGGCAATTGTTGCTACATGACCCGCTTTTGAGACAAACGTCTTTTTGGTAACACTTCGAGAACGGACAACTTTTGTCGGTTTTGGCTCATCTTTGAACACCTAAACAGCCGGCTGACGTTTATTTTCTGGTTCATAAGAGTAAATCCAGGATTCATCACCACTGACAACACTGTATATATTTTTTTGAGTTTCCTTCGTTGAACCGGTTTATAGATTTTTGACACTGTTAGTGATTAGTTTAGATTTTCTTAAAGATACTTGAAGTTTTTGATAAGATGTCAATATAATTTTTATAATTGTGACAGTTTTGTAATCTTAAATAAAGATATAATTGCCTTTTAAGCGTTTTCGACAAAACAGACACCAATTGACTCTAATTGTTTTCTGTTCTTCAGTCAACGAGAAACTAATTCTTCAAGTAAAATTGTTTGCGAGGTCTTTGAAATGCCCAATGATGCACCAATTTCATGATTTGTGATATGTCGATCTTTTTCGATCAGCTCACGTACAGCATCAATGTAATCCTGGCTGACTGTTGTTGTTAGTGGACCTGTTTTTGGATCGTCGCTTAGATTAATCAGTCCGCGTCTAAATTTTCCATACCAACGAGAAATTGTCGACTAATGTCCACCAACTCGGCAAGGCACTCTTGTCGAGTCAACTAAACATGACAGTTAATTTTGATATTTGTTCACAGGCGACAACTATGTTGTCATTGCAACACTTGAAAGACAACCCTAGTATATAACTTAGTGTTTTATATATAAATATGAATGAATTTATTGTAGGTGACGGAGCTGGTGTCGGAAAAGGGCGTACAATAGCAGGAATCATTTACGAAAACTACCTAAAAGGACGTAAGAAAGCCATTTGGGTGTCAGTATCCAACGACTTGAAATACGACGCCGAAAGAGATTTACGCGACATAGGAGCGGGAAAGATAGACGTCCATCCTCTTAACAAACTTAAATATGCTAAAATTAATTCGAGCACTAACGGCAACGTGAAAAAAGGCGTAGTTTTTAGCACGTATTCAGCTTTAATTGGCGAAAGTAATTCAGCAGGTGGAAAATACAAGTCGAGGTTAAAACAGTTGTTGCAGTGGTGCGGTTCGGACTTTGATGGGCTCATTGTTTTCGACGAATGTCACAGAGCGAAGAATTTGTGTCCGGTGGGATCTTCAAAGCCTACTAAAACAGGTAATTATTTACTCACTAGACTCAAGTTTCAATTTCCGTTGTACTTTCTATTCAAATCCCACAAATTCAATTATCACATAGACATTAAACTTGTTTATTAAATTGTTATCAGAATCCAGGAATTCTTCAAAAACTAGCCACACATATCCTTTTATACCGAAAATTGAAATTTCGTTTATTTTTTTCCCATTTAATTACTTGATTTGTTGATGTGACTTCGAGTAGTTCAAATGTCACCTTTTCAATTTACCATAAGTGAAGATTGTGTTACCATTAAAACTTGGTAAACCTTAAACAAAGCAAATTTCCATTATATCTTATTAAAAAATTCATTATATACGCACATAAATGTATTTTTGTAGGATTGACAGTACTAGAACTGCAAAACAAACTTCCATTGGCAAGAGTTATTTATGCTTCAGCTACTGGAGCCTCAGAACCTCGAAATATGGCATACATGGTAAGATTAGGACTGTGGGGAGAAGGAACTCCTTTCAAAGAATTTGCAGATTTTATATCTGCTGTCGAAAAGAGAGGAGTTGGGGCTATGGAAATCGTGGCTATGGATATGAAGTTGAGAGGAATGTATATAGGTAAGTGAATTCATTTAGAGCATCAGGGAATATTCTGGTTTTATTTATAAATTACTCATTAATAATCATGCATTGTTTTTTAAACGCCTGCACCTTACATCAAACGAAAGGCGGCATTAGAATCTTATTGTGCCGGCTTTTAGAAAAAATTATGCCGCGTGCCAACGAAATAATTCTTTGCCATTTTCCAATAGAATCGGGAAAGAAAACAAAAACAGACAAACTATATTTTTAATTCCATAAAGTCTTCTACAACATCTCGACTGTAAACAAACTAAATGTCGGACCAATTCCTCGTTATTATAGAGGACAGTTGCGCCAACAAAATCTCTTCTACTGGGTCTTTTAAATGATAAATTTCTGTTATTTAACAGAATGTATGTCGTGGAAATATAAATCAATTTCTTGATATTTCAGCGAGACAGTTGAGTTTTCACGGCGTAGCGTTTAAAATCGAAGAAGTTCCATTGTCGAAAGATTTCGAAAAAGTATACGACGCAAGTGTAAAATTATGGGTCGAAGCAATGCAAAAGTTCCACGAAGCTGCCGAATTAGTCGATGCAGAAAACCGTATGCGTAAGACAATGTGGGGACAATTTTGGTCTTCGCATCAAAGATTTTTCAAGTATCTCTGTATAGCCGCCAAGGTTGGTATCGGTTGATATGTTTTTAAATGTAAATATTTTCAATGTTGAAATGTTTAAGGTACCACACGCAGTAGCAGTGGCTCACGAGGCGATAAAAATGGGAAAATGTGTCGTAATTGGTTTGCAGAGTACGGGAGAAGCCAGAACCTTGGAACAGCTTGAAAGAGATGATGGAGAGTTGACAGATTTCGTTTCAACTGCTAAAGGTAAATGCTGAAATCTGTTAACTTATTGTCGTTGGGGAAGTAAAAACATTGTAGTACTAGAAAACTAATTGAAAATAAACTTACATTAAATAATTTTTGTTTTAGGTGTATTCCAAACATTGGTGGAAAAGCACTTTCCTGCACCAGATAGAAATCGTATCCAAAAACTTTTGGGTTTAGAACCAATTGCTGCAAAAAAAATCACAATCACAAATGGGAATGATGAAGGACATAGTTCGTCAGGAAAACGTAAACCAGGTATGTCATTTCAATTAATATTACATTGTACAAATGGCTTCAAGAACTCTGTGACAAAAGTGACAACTGATAGAATTTACGGTTAAGGTGCCCTAAATTGGAATTTCTGAATAATTTCGTTTATTTTTTTTTTTTCGTTTAATTACTTCATTTGACACAATTTTGACATGTTAACCTTGCAATCTTCTATAAGTAAAGATCTTGTTATCATTAAGTACTGGTTCATTTTTGCCTATACGTAAAGACGTATCGTTTTCTATGATTACTGAGAAATCTGTGATGTTATATTCCCAAATTTATAATATTCAACAAAAAAGACAGAAAGATAAACCTGATAATAGATCAAAACTGTAGTTTTCTTTAGACAAAATCGCCTGAAGAAGGAGAATCCATCCAGATCAAAATAATGATTTCTATTATATACTACTAGCACGGGTTCTTTACAGAAAATACTAAATAGCCTGTGCTACTCCGAGGATATGTGGCTTTCGGTAAAATTGGTATGTTCGTAAGTATTTGTGTATGTTCCGACTACTACCTAAAGACAACAAATACAAAACAAAAATGTGACCTTACAACATCGAATGCAATTATAAGTTTCCAACAACACCTAGCAAGTCGTCACCACAGCTTTTAGCCAAACAGCAGGCATGACGGTGCGGGAGGAGGGTCGGCGATAGCTCCTAAGATATTGATTTAAATTATATGAAGTAAAAGAGTAAAATAATGTGCATGAAGTGCTTAAAGCCTCTAGCTTATTTAAAATAATAAGTATTAATACGGTGAATAGGTTTTACATTACCGCATTATAATTGCCAATTTTTAAAAGTATTAAAATGGATATTGTAATCCTTAAGAGATAGACATATGCCATCGCGGACTATAAGAGAGACAATTCCACTATACATGGTTTTGTTATATCTCGAAGGTTTTAGGCATCGTTTTTGTCGAAAGCTCCAAGGCGGTTAACTTTTTCCGACACCTCCAACAAATATCGTTGTATTTTAGCCAATGGATACAATGTTTCGCGAACAGACAGGCAGAAGCAGCGGAGGACTTTGTTTTATAGTATGTAGGGAAGTGATAGGGCGGAATTTTAATTTGAAACTTAACATAATTAAAGTCCGGTTAACACACGGTACAAAGGTATAATCGCACTTTTACGTTAAACTAGGTTAAGCTGTCATTAAACGTAACTGTGCTAGTGTGTATAAATAATTAAAAGATGCTTGTCATGGTGCAATGCAATACAAGACACAAGATTTCTTGATCGAAAGCACGTTCAGTTGAAACCCAGCTGATCAGCTCTGCAATTCGTTGTAATTGCAATTTTATCGGTTTGGTGCCATTTCTATTGCATGGAAGGCGCAAGTCTAGGTAGAAATCTAGTTTCTTTTGTGTTACCAACCAACTAACTATTTTCAGCTAATTATGTCATTTGCATCCCTTACAAGAGCAACTAACCTATACACTATACACACTTCAATCTCTAGATAAGATGTTGGTAATCCAACAGCTGAAAAGTTTCTGTATTTTAAAGGTGGAGCAGGTCCTCGTGCATCTTTGCAAACCTCTTAACCGTTTTTTTAACAGTTAGTATTCCAATTCCAAGGTGAATGGCACATAATATTCTGGAAGGTCTATATTACTCTTATAAAATAAATGATATACCATATAGACAAATAGGTTTAAACGCCAGGATTTTGTTCAGTAGAGACAAAAAGGTGTTCTTTTCACTTTAATTTGGAATCCAGAGTCATACTGGATATTTCTATTTGTAAGGGGTAATTAATTCTTTTAATAATGGAATTGATTTGAACTCATTTAATTTGACGTTCTTCTTGTTCTATGTGAGTGGGGCCTTCTCGCCATCTCCTCTGCGACCCCCAGGATCTGCTTATTTTTTGTACTCGAAGGGTTGGATATGAACGCCTTCGAGTGAGAGAGCCCCGGTATGTCTGCCCAGTACGTGAAGGTTTTTCTCTCCGCCCAGGTAGCTATTGCAGTGCTTTCCGCAATGCCAAAAAATGGTTCAGGTCCGATAAATAGAGACTCTGATCCCTTTTTTGCCAGAGTGTCGGCCTTCTCGTTGCCCCGGCACCCAGGTCAAAATGACTGTTCACTTTGCCTAATATTTCAAGGCTTGTTTGTAGGTACAATTTCAGTGGATGTTTGCAAGAATCATTAGTTGCCAACGCTAGTTCTGTGTATATGAAAGGCAATGTACTGATTCAAGAACGCTTTCTTGGGATATTGCTTCATGAATTTTTTGTCAGAGCATTTGTCTTCTTGTGTGATTCTAAACAATCCGTAACATTAACATATAATTCTAGACTTTAATACTTTAAAAAAATCATATTTTTTACGGTTTTTAGAAAGTTTTAACGAAACATATCATTTATTACTTGCTATTTCTGAATTTTCAGTTCGACAAGCAGCTGCTCGAGCGGTGAAACGCAACAAATGGTCGACTTCAGATACAGAAGATTCGATCAAAAGTGAGGGTTCAGATTTCGAAATGTCCGAAGTGGAAAGCGAAATTTCCGAAGAACATTCCGATTCAAACGTCAGTAGTGATTTTAATCCATTCCAATCGGGCAGCGATTCCGATGATGATCCTTGGAATAGAAAGAAAAAAGGAAAGAAACAAAAGAAACCTCCCAAAAAGAAGATATCGGCGCAGGATAAATTGTCATTGATGTTGAGCCAAAAAACAACCAAAGGTTTGACTTATTTTTTTATTTTTTCTATCGAAAAATATAAATACCTTTCCTAACCAACCAGTTTTTCAAAAAACTCATTTCATAAAAACTAAGGTAAAATTTTAAGAAATTATCTGTGCCAAAAGCTTCATCATCCCTATTTCATAATTTCATTTTATCTAATGTTCAATGTTTTGTTTTTTAAATAATAAGCCTAACCAAACTTTTTGATTTGTGTTTCTGTTATTTTTTTAATGAAAAACAATCTTTTGTCGTCAAATTATACATCCGACAACGTTGAAGTTATTTCGTAGTTCATCTGACGTATGTCATTTGTCATTGGATTATCGGCAGTCAGTTCACTATTGTTACATGGATAAAAACAAGTTTGATCAACAAAAAATCCTAGAATCTACTGCATTTAAATTTCCTTTATGTCATATCAAAACACTGTATACTTTTTAACTAAGTGGATCTCAAAATCTAAGGCTCCCTTAAAAATATAACCCTTGCACCTTGTCAATTATGGGTCGGCTTTCTCTTCGCCGTGGAATTTTAGAAGACTGAAGGTTCGGAACAGTTATAATTAGTATAACAAGTCTTTGAAAATGTATGTTCTCAACTTATTAATAAGTTAATTTCCTATTTCTAAATACCAACTGAATTCATATTTTTCTGTAGAAAGTGTATAGTTTTTTTTAATTAATTTCACAGCTTACTTCTTATAACAACTATCATATCATTGTTCACCTTTTTTCTTCCAGTTCTCTTGAATTTTACTTGTATACACCAGAATGGTGTCATCAGCAAAAGTAAAGTATTTTGTGTGCAATTGTGCTTTTTCTAGACTTTGTACGAGTAATATAAATAATTTGAATCTTATCATAATAAATCTTCTTCCCTACCTTATTTATCTTTGAATATTTTTAATCACTTTTTGTAACTGCAAACACTATGGTTTTCTTAAATTCAATTCACGACTTTTCGTTTTAAAGCATATGCACTACCAACCACTACTGTATTGCAATAATTTCTAACATCGCACACCCTGCCCCTTTTTAATTTTTAACAATTTAATCTTTTTAGTTCCTACTTTGAGTTATTATTATTAGGTCACAAGTAATGTTTACAATTTGACTACTGTGGTATCGTATTTGCAATGCGCGATGCTGCAGGGAAAAAACAAACTGCTTAGTTAGACGATTCTGAGGACAGGTTTTGTCAATTTTTCCGTTAGTTAGTTCTCCTTATATAGTCTCCATACCCTAACCCTTGACTTAATAGTCGGTGCAATTGGCTCTTAATCAACACATTTTCTTTCTAGTAGCTAGCAAACCGAACGGCAGTGGTTTCACCGCTCCACCTATGGATGCGATCGAACGCGCTTGTTGTATGAAAGAAGAACTTTTAACGGCGATCGAAAGGTTAGGAGAAAAACTACCGCCCAATACCTTAGATCAACTCATAGATGAATTAGGAGGACCGGAAAATGTCGCCGAAATGACCGGACGTAAAGGTAGAGTCGTTTCGACGGAAGATGGTGGTATACAGTATGAAAGTAGGTCGGAAAATGATGTTCCTCTGGAAACGTTAAATTTGACGGAAAAACAACGGTTTATGGACGGCGAGAAAGATGTTGCAATCATTTCGGAAGCTGCATCGAGCGGTATGTATTTTTTTAAATTTAATTTTATTACAAAGGGTGTGATGCCTTTTGGCCCAATATAATATCATAATAAATATTTAAAATAAGAATTAAATTCCCTTGATCTTATTTCAACAAAACGTTCGAACATTTCATTATTAAATAAATATAAATAAAGAAGGTTATTGTCAAGTTCAAGCGTGGTACAAAACAAAAACAATTATATGTTTATCTGTTTTGCTCGAACTTGACCGGTTATATAAATATACATTCAGTATTGTTGAAAGGAGAAGTCGATGCAGAATACTTGAAGAAGACTATTCTATATAGTTGAATAGTCACCTACTAGTAATTATTAACCATTACGTATAAGTATGCTATACATCTAGGTACTTATGCATAGTATTAGTTTAATAAGTAATGTAATGTATTTAGTAAATAAATCAAACATATCCCAGTGCTAGAAGTAGTTGTTTCATTCCTCTTGAGATGATCCTCCACACCTATAATCTACCAAAGTATCCATCGACG
Organism: Lochmaea capreae; assembly: GCA_949126875.1. Taxonomy (NCBI): domain Eukaryota; kingdom Metazoa; phylum Arthropoda; class Insecta; order Coleoptera; family Chrysomelidae; genus Lochmaea; species Lochmaea capreae. Next base: position 15,140,225 of record OX421403.1, read on the forward strand.
ATACATCCATTACAAGGGTAAAAAATAAAGTACGACGAGGCGCACATTTAGAGGAGGAACCTGAATCACCTGGAGAAATGAAGTCATGAATTTCTCCAAGATTGCATTTTAGATCTCGTATAATGTTTGATGTCTTATAGGTATATCACTACAAAGCGACAGGCGAGTAAAAAACCAACGGCGGAGGGTACACATCACGTTAGAATTACCTTGGTCTGCCGATAGGGCTATCCAGCAGTTCGGTAGAACCCACCGGAGTAATCAAGTTAACGCTCCCGAATATATTTTTTTGATATCCGATCTCGCCGGAGAAAGAAGGTTTGCTTCGATTGTCGCAAAAAGGTAAAAAAAATGGATATTCTTAGAATCGAACAATTACCTAGCGGAAACGCAAAAATTAGTATGAATAATGTTATTGTTTTAGATTAGAAAGTCTAGGAGCGCTAACTCACGGAGATCGTCGTGCGACAGAAACCCGCGATCTTAGCCAATTCAACATCGACAACAAATACGGTCGTTCGGCACTAGAAGCAATAATGAAAGCTATAATGGGTTATGAACAGCCGGTAGTCCCACCCCCGCGAGACTACAAAGGTGATTTCTTCAAAGATATCGCAGCGGCATTAATAGGCGTGGGGATGATTGTAAATAGCGAAAATATGCCGGGAGTGCTGTCCTTGGATAAGGATTACAATAATATGTCAAAGTTCCTTAATCGTATTTTGGGTATGCCAGTAGAGTTACAGAATAGATTGTTTAAGTAAGTTGATTTTTTTTTAATATACTACAATGTAGTAATGATTTGGTTTAAAAAAATTCTTATATTTGTTTTTGCTTTCAGATATTTTACTGATACATTAGCTGCTATCATCACATCTGCTAAGAGATCTGGAAGATTTGATTTGGGTGAGTTAAATTTATTGTTTGTACAAAAAACAAAAAATTTTATCCGATTTCAATTGCTGTTATTTTGTCGAGTAACCGCAAAAAAAATATTTTTCAAGGTATTCTGGATCTTGGAGCTGGAGGAGAAGTAGTGAAAAAGGTACGCACGGTGACTTTCCTACGAAAACACGCGACAGGTACAGCTCCAACGGAACTTCATACTGTTCATGTGGAACGAGGCATGGCATGGCCGGAAGCTTTAGAAAAATTCTCCGATCTTGTAGGTGAACACGAAGGTTAGTATTATGTGATTAAAATAAATTAGCGCCTGTAACATCCTGTACATCAAAGTAGTCCGTTAGTTGTTAAACACTATATCTATTATTCTTCGATATACAAATCCATGCAATGAGAAACGGAACATAGGGATTTTAAGCATTGTATCAGAACTGCTTTTGAACTAGTCGACCAATATCAAGCTTCAACAGATTAAAAACACGATGATTACAATCGTTCATTTGCACACCTACAACGTATCGTACAATTCTCACCACTCCGTAGTCTCAACTGTGGGCGGTCCTTAATTAGCGTCAGACAGTCAGTAAACAGCAGTCGATATCAGTGTACTGTTCAAGCCCATAACTATTCAAAATAAAATAAATTCGTAGAGAAATCAGAATTCTGGAAATAATTCAAATTTTATTCTGGTATTTTGGAGGTCACTCGATTAGGCAAATATTCGTTGCTGCTTTTGAAAACCGACCTTAACAGTCTACAGTTGATCGAATAATTGAAAAATTTCGTAATTGTGGATGGTTACAAAACTGCAGTAATCTCTGTCAACCACCTGTAAGGCAAATTAGTTGACAACGAATAAATAGAGAAATTGATGTTTGTGCAGTGGTTGAAACTAGTGAACCATGTTCGAGCAGGGAAGTTGCTAAAGAAGTAAACATAAATCATAAATCAAAGGGCTCCGTAGCAGAATAGCGCTGGACATAAATAGCGCTGGTCAAAATAGCGCTGGTCAAAATAGCGCAGGACAAAAACAGCGCTCCATAAAATAGCGCCGGTTGAAAAATCCTTACAAAATCAACTATTACAGTAGGATGTGATTGAAAAATCAAGTTTCACCGCTAAGCATCAACCTTCCTTTACAACAAACAATATCAGAATATAAGGAACGGAAAACAAGTAAGAGCAACAATCAATATTTTTCATCATACTTCAACACATATCGCTTCCCGACCAACTGACACAGATCAAAGTGTAAACAACTACTTGTCAGTGTCATATTTATTAAAGTCTAAAAAAATGCAATTTGGCAAGTCTCAGAAAGGAGGTGCTGCGAAGGATATAATTACCGAAATGACAAGCAACGTGAAATTGCATTTTTTTAGACTTTAAATAGATATGACACTGACAAGTAGTTGTTTACACTTTGATCTGTGTCAGTTGGTCGGGAAGCGATATGTGTTGAAGTATGATGAAAAATATTGATTGTTGTTCTTACTTGTTTTCCGTTTCTTATATTCTGATATTGTTATAGACAGTTACCAACACTTTGATCATTGTCAGCTGGTCGGGAAGCGATGTTGAATTGACGAATTGAATTAGGAAAACTATTATTATGACTGTAATTTATGAAAAATATGTTATTCCCAATTATGCTAATTCGGTACTATAGTCTATTTTTATGTATGAGATAGTAGTAAAATAAAGAAGCGTAATTATCTTTTGGTGGCGCTATTTTATGGAGCGCAGTTTTTGTCCTGCGCTGTTTTTGTCCAGCGCTATTTATGTCCAGCGCTATTTTGCCCAGCGCTATTTTGTCCAGCGCTTTTTTTGGCCAGCACTATTCTGCTAAAGAGCCAAATCAAAGTACAGTTTGACGTATTTTAAAAAGAAATGGGTTTTGGTGCTATAAGGTGCAAACTACACAAGAGCTATTTCCCGAGGACAATATTAAACGGATGGAGTTCTGTGAAGAAATTATGGAGAAAGAAAATTCAAATAATAATTTTTTAAATATCTTTTTATTTACGGATTAATTGACATTTTCACAGAAAGCACAAAAAGCACTTGAGTATTCCCGTTCGTATGCAATATCCACAAAAACTTAATGTGTGGACGGGAATTTTAGGTGATTACATCATAGGACCACATAACTAACAAATATTGGAAGGAGAAGAGGCGGGGTTTCTTACAGTGGTTCTGAATCCAGCTGTACAGCGAAATACTTGATATTTATTGAAGTAAATTTATAGACATTTGTTGTTGGATCGGAGAATACATGAAATCCCTATGTTTCGTTTCTCATTGCATGTATCTGTATATTGGTACCACGCTTTATTAAATATGACAATTTAAAGGAAACTGTAATTAAGTATACTTGAAGTTACAAACAGATGGGTTTGTGTCAAAATTTTGGGGGATATGTATGTCATCTTCAGTCCGGGATTACGCTTTCAGAGCTCCCGGGCGGAGAATATCTACCTTGCTCCGAGTTTACCCAGCAGACAAAATTTTAGACAGGTCATTGTTTTTATATGACATTTGTGCGGTCAAATTATACCACGTATATCGGTGTATATATTTCTCCGCCTGTAAGAGCCGGATCTAACTGGAACGGTTTGGTATAGTTGACGTAAAAGATATAGTACCAGCTATCTAATCGTATATCCCATATAAGTTATGTTGCGGAGCTAAACTCTGAAAGGTATTTATATTATTTTCGTATACTTACCAAACATAATTCTATATTGTTTTTTTAATTTGATCAATCAGTCCATCCTTTCTTAACCGTATCGTGTGTATCATACCGAGTTCCGTCCAAATAGATTATTGCTAATAAATATATGCATACTTGCTTACAATTTCCACACAAAAACACACACACTTTCTTGATGTCAGACCACCGACTAAAGAGAACACCTGCAACAATCTCTCAAAAACAGTTATAGTTCAGTCAAACTATTAAAGGCACTCACTCGCTATCGCTCGTTCGTGCTTTAAACAGTTTCGTTTATGAATCGCCTTCATTAACCAACTAGTTTATTAAATAACTATTAACGATTATTAGTTGAAATTATAACATTAAATGAATTTATCGTCAACTAAGTAAGCATTTCAAATAACTATAATGTTGACTGGGCTATGAAAGGTATACTCTTAGTCTTAAGCCAGTCCCAGACACTACATGTATTTGGCAAACATTTGGTATTCGGACTTATTCGCGTAGCGTGTGTTTTGGCAAATATTCGTCCGAGATCAACCAAACATTCGTGCAAATGATAAATATTGGCCTATTCGCCAAATACACGTAGTGTCTGGGACCGGCTTTAGAGTCAAACAAAAAACCGGTAACTTTAAGTTCGCACTATACCTTTTACGTCAACTATACACACATGACTTTCTGCAATCTAAACACGGACGTGCAACGTGAATACATGATTTTTTTATGAGGAGGTCCCGTTTTGGGAGGTAAATAGAAAATTCAACAAATTTTTGCAATCTGTACAGTGTGACATATCAAATGAGGAGTTTTTGCTCAAATGTATTTTTTTAAAATTATTTTCAACGTTATTCTTTTTGGTAAATCAAACCACAATCTTCTTTATGTTTGTATTTCAACGTTATTAGTTTTCTTAAATTTTTGTCCCTAGCTGACACTTATGAAAACACTTGACAACTATACTTTGTTTTTAAACTAGCGATTTGAATTTAAGTTGGCATTTCTGCTGCCCGGTGATTGGTCAGATTGCCACCAGTTTCACCAGTTTTTGATACCACTGACACTGACATTTGTCAATTTTGTGTTTATTTATATAAAAATAGTCATTAGTTCAATCATTACTACCACGTTTGTTGTTTATTGTTTATTTTTAACAAAGTATTATATTTTACCCAAGGTATTTACTATTTTTATTATTTATTCCCTTTCATGAAAAAAATCCATGCTTCTTTTTTCTTGTTAATAATATAAGTTTCACATCAAGTTTTACATACATTGCATTATGGTATTTTTCGATAACAAAACTTCTGTTCACTTTTAGTTTTGCTATACCAAAGCCTCAAATGTTAAAAAAAATTTAATCATACAATTGCTCATTCTCATTTATACTCAAATTCTTGAAACATTTTACATAAACTACATCTTTTCACAATAATGTGACATTTGGTTACTACTTTCGCAATGAACTGTGGCCAATCATCATTCGATATTTAGACGCCTTGATCCCTCATTAGCCACGACAACAGCGAGCAAATACAATACATATTTCACGTAATCTTCATTTAGTTCAAAAAGTCTGAACACGGCCCTTTCGAAAACACACTCCCAATCTAGTAACTTTTAGTGGTGTGGTTGAGGTTTCCTAAAATGCTCCTCCTAGTTTAAAAACAAGGTATAGACAATCAATAATATTTTGAACACATTTTTAAGGTACATTTCTAGATCATGGGAGTACGACAAAATTTCATTTGTTAGCAAATAATACGATGATATTTTAAAAATAACTTAATTTATTTCTATTTTCTCTTTTGTCGGCAAACAATCTAGTAAATACTGTTTATGACATTACATTACTAGGTTTCTGGTTATCACATCAAGTGCGTAACGGTAAGACGACCGCCATATTGGCCGTTGCAGTGGATACGGGCGGCGGAGGAGGAGGCAGTACCAAAGGAAAGAAAGATGGTAAAAAGGAGAGCAAGAAAGATCAACTATACTCGGTTTATAGGCCTAATACCGGGTTGCAATTCCGACAAGAAAGCTTAGCCGAACTAGAAAAAAAGTATAAAAAGGTATACATAATTTTATATTACTTAAAAGTGTTTATAAAGTAGAGAACAGACCAAATTCTCAAACAGTTCCCGATTTCTTTTTGAGCTTGGCGTATACGTGAATTCTCGAACAATTCGGCAGTTCGTTCAAAGTTCCAAGTCCAACCGGTAAAAATCGAAACAATTCAAAATGTTTTTTTCGCGAACACGGGCAGTGTGGATTCCAGAGAATGTTCGGCATAATAGAAAGTGGTAATTAATTTATGGGTCCAAAAGGAATGGTTTATTTACTCGAAATAATCAATACAGCATGGGATGAAGAGCAAATACCTGATGATTGGAAAATGGCACTGATCGTACCAATTTACAAAACGGGAGACAAGCACAATTGCAACAATTACAGAGGAATAACTCTACTGAGCACGGCTATGAAAATATGTGAGAAAGTAACAGACAAGAAGTTGATACCACATATAGAAAGTACACTAGAAGAATCACAAAGCGGTTTTAGAAAAGGAAGAAGTATACAAGATCACCTTTTTACAGTTAAACTGTTAGCAGATAAATTACTACAACAAGATAAAGAAGCTTATGTTGGTTTCATTGATTTGGAAAAGGCTTTTGATAGGGTACCACGGGAAGCGTTATGGGACATCTTAAAAAAATAGAGGAGTTGACAAGAAGACAATAAGTATAATAGAAAACATATATAAAAACAACATATGCTGTGTAATTCGTGAAAATAAAATTTCAGAAAATTTCAAAACTCAAAAAGGATTAAGACAGGGAGGGGGATTGAGTCCACTATTATTTATTATCTTTATGGATGAAATTATAAAACAACGTTCACCTAAGATGAAAAAGCTATATATAGGCTACAGACAATTACAAAAAATAGACATCGCTGAAGGAGCATTTGCAGACGATTTGATTATTATGACGGGGACAGAAAAGGACCTACAACAGAACTTAGACATATGGAATAAAACTTTAAAAGAAAATGGGATGAGCATAAATAAGAACAAAACAAAAGTACTGCACATATGTAGAAACAGTAGAGAAATGAAGATTTCAATAGATGGAACTAATATTGAGCAGGCGAAAAGCTTCAAATACTTATGAGTTGAAATTCAAGAAAACGGAAAACAAGATAATGAAATTAATAATAGGAATAGGTCATTTATAAACAAAATAGAAATATCAAAGAAAACGAAGATGAATGTTTATAAAACCATATTTAGACCAATCCTTACATTTGGATGTGAATCATGGGTGCTCACACAGCGGCAAAAAAGTCAAATTCAGGCCGTAGAAATGAAGTATCTTAGAAGGGTCACAAAAAGAGACAAACTGAGAAAAACAAAAATAAGAGAAGACCTGGAAATAGAACCAATGCTGGAATTCATTGAAAAACGACAACTTAGCTGGTGGGGGCATCTCCAAAGAATGAATGATGAGAGGCCTGTCAAGCAAGTGTGGGAATCCAAGGTACAAAGAGCTAGGAAAAGAGGAAGACCGAGGCAAACATGGGATGGAGTATTAGGAGAAATATTGAAGAAACGAGAGATAACATGGTTAGCGGCCAAGACGCTAGCAAAGAACAAAAAAGCATGGGCAAAATTCGTGTACAGACATTATTAAAATAGATTGTTAACAATACAGACATTAACATATACCCTACACCATTTAAAGGGAACAGGGATTTTGATTATATATAATTAATTTATGAATATTAGTTTAAATCCAGAACACCCAACAAACGCGAACGAACTTGCTCTACCGGAACCATTCACATGCAATATTTTCTAATTTAGATGATTTAATAACGAGTAGCTCGCGAACTCTTTGTTTCGATCTGTTCCTTCTAATAAATAATAATTGATCTCGTTGGTTCACTGAAGATATTGTTTGTTTCTTTAGGTGGAATCGGCAGAAGCAGAAAAATCTTGGTCTCAGCAATACGACGCATCTGTAAATACCTGTTCTCATGCATATTGGCGAGGGAATTGTCGAAACGTTTCAGTTGGACACGATTGCGAAGTAGGATTGAGACGACGAACCTACAATGTAGTTTCCGGCTCGGTACTGTCCGTGTGGAGTAGAGTAGAAGGAGTGCTTGCCAGTAAGACAGGATCTCAAAATAAAATGCAAGTTATTCGTTTGAGGACCAAAGATGATGTTAAAATTGTTGGTGGGTACCGGTTTTTTAACATCGTTTTATGTAACTTTGAAAATTATCCATTAATTTGTTTTTAATAATTTTTTTTATTTTGCAGGCACGCTTATTCCAAAAAATTGTGTAGACGATTTAATAAAAGTTCTATCATCGGACGCTGAGAAAACGGAGGAAAAAACGTTCGAAGACTAAATAGACTGATGGTCAAGCGATGTTCGAATACCGAGTTCGAGTTTAGTTTCAGCAGTTGATGTCACAAATTGGCGGCGATTATTTCAGTCCTTAACTTATTTAAATAAAAAAAATAATAATGATACGTTTGAAAATTCAACGATTTGTAACATCAAATGTAACGTTTTAGGAAAAAGATACAGGGCAAAAAATAGTATTTTGCGGCACTACAGAAATAAATGAGTTGCATTGTAGTCCAGTGATTCGTCAAGTGTGAATTTATTTTGGATGTTATATAAAGAAACGGGAACCAAATTATTCAATATATAATCAACTTCTACATTTTAATTACCCAATTTTACTTTAAAAATTTTACAAACGTGCTCAATCCCCACACAAAAATTCGAAAACTGGCATCGTACATGCAAATTTATAACAGTAGTATTTGCAGTAGAACTAGTTAATTTTTAATACATTTCACGTTGATGACATATGGAAAAGGTTTTAGTTAAATTGGAAATCTTCAAGACTGTTCAAGTAGCTCTTTCTTCATTTGAGTACTTCTGAACTCTGATCATATGGAAGATTGATATGTGTTAGAAAGAAACAAGTTTATTTGCAGCGATACAAGTATACCAACAGAAAATCATATCATGTGGAGGAGGTTTTGAATCGGAATTGACAGCTTTACTCCCATCCACAAATAACCTTGCTCCTACCGGAGAAAGCAGCGGTTAGAAGATATCTTCTATCGGACACGGCGACATTTCCATTTTAATTTTCCGCCCTGTCTCTGTCTTCAATTTCTTTTCTTTCCAAAATATTGCAGATAAATGCATACATCAGGTTCCACTTTTCCGGAAGGCTGAGCATGATTTCAACTAGTTCATCCGTTCCTGGGAATACACCCATACTTGCTGCTACTTCCTCTCTCTCTTTTCCCCATCTACTGAATTTTTCATACATATGTTCCGGACTATCGCTGACGTATGACATAAATCAGTCGTGGTTTTACCAATTTTATTTGTATAAGTCCCAAAAGATCCATGCCCAGTTAGGTACTGTGTGAAATAATAATTTGTTCTCTTATGCTTACACTCTATCCAGTTCGGGATATCCTTAATGAGCCTCCGGGTCCACTTCGCTGTTTTCTGTCCATCGTCTGCCATCTCCCCAGCGTTTTTTTCCGCGCCATCATTCTGTTCGCAGGAAGTCTCGTTCCTATTTTTTACACCAAACAGATCTCCGCTGACATCAACTCCAATGGCGGGAAGCTCGATATTACTTGGGCCGCATCCGCAGATACCGTTTTGTAAGCCGATATCACCCTCAGCAATCCCTTTCTCTGTGTGCTAATAAGTTTGTCCCGGTATTTTTGAGTTTTAAAAACTACTCTCCACACTGGGGCCGCATAGATAAGAACACTATGCATGATTGTGCATAGCACCTGTCGCCTTGCATAGTTCGGTCCGCCGAGTAACTCCAACCTTGAAAATGGATCAGCACTTCCATATTGACACATTTTTGTTATAAAAATCACTGTTGGCATTTTTAAACATCTTTCTTCTACTTTCCCCTACTTCTAAGGTATTTTGAAGATTCTTCTTTCCATTTGGTTTTGTTATATTATGCTACTATTTACTAATTTTGTTATCTTTGGTCGTTTGAACTACTAAATGTATATTTTTTGAATTCCAATAATTTTCTTTATACATTTTTTCCTCCTGTTATATTTTTAAAATTCTATAATGACCGCTACCAAATTTTTGATCGCCTGCGTGCTTCCAACTCTTCTTTTACCGTATTAAACCCCCGAGGTATACCAGTTGTCATTTTAGCCTTTTAGAGTCTTTAAATTTTATTATATATAAAATAAGTACTTAGTATTATGTAGAAAGTTTGTATCGATTTATTGATCAACTTTAAAGTTAGCGATGAAAATTGTTTTATTAGCAATTTGGAAACTTGAAAATTTTTGTATATAGTTTTAAAATTAATATAAATATAATAAACACGCATCTAAGGTGTGAAACATTTAAAACGCAAAATCCATCATTTAAATAGGTCCGTTTTCAATATTTCAAAAGTTATTCTGCGTATTTTTTTATGGAGGGGAAATCTTCAAAAAATACGCATGGGAAAATGTACCAGAGGTGCGGATTCAACCGGAACTTCCGCTGCAGTTAAAATTCCTCCTCTATCAACTCAAAACTGCTGGTTTATAATGTTGATTCAACATCAACAGCTACGATTACGTGCTGTAGTCTTTTGTATTCCCTCTAATTTATTAATCTATGCATTCCGTCCCATGCTTCTTTTACTTCCATGAACTTCTCGCATAGTCTTGTATCACCTTCCAATTATCTCTTTAACATTTTACTTACTTCCCGTATAAATTGTCCCAGAGCTTTTGTTGTACTTCGATCAATTCCATCTGCCATCTACTTTACAAAAATATAGCGTCTTTTCGAGAGTCATGTTCTTTGCAATAGATAGTTTGTCAAACGAAGGAAGAGACGTGAGTTGTCAAATACGCTCCCTAGTACACTGAATTCATCCGTTGTTAGAGGTATATCACAGTCAGTGAAAGTATAGTCGAGCTGCTCATTTTCCATAGTCTCGTCATAATTTTGTTCCACGGAGCAGTGTTGAAAGCGTTCCTAACGTCCATCGTGACTGATACTCCCATTTATACTGACTTTGATTGACTACTTCTGAGGCTATGTTGACTAGCTGAAAAATCAAGCAGTTGAATGCACTCTGTTTCTGACAACTGGTTCGAACAGTTTAATTAGCGAGCTAGTCAAGGATATAGGCCTATATGATTTCGTCTTCTCAGGTTTAACCTGCCATGCTAGTACAACTTCTGCCCCTTCCATAATTGTGGGAACTCCTGCTTCTTTATCTGCGTTGATCACTTTCTTTACTACTTCTGATCTATAAGTGGCTATCAACTTCACCGCTTCGGGACGGATACCGTTTTGACCTGAGGCCCTTTTTATTTTTATTCGATCCACAGCTGTTATTAGTTCCACATTAGTAATCTGTAGGATATGCTTGACATTACGCAGCTAACCTACACAATGGTGATGTTAGTCAACCTTTTATATAGTTATATTAAATTTTTTTTTCGCGCGAAAGTATATTGATGCTGAATTCAGCTGTTGTATTTCTATGAAAACTGCCTGGCATTAGATTTGTTGAAAAGATAAAGAACTAAACTTCCAATTGGTGTAAAAATATACAGGCTGTTTCATTAAAAAAAATAGGAGGGGTGACCATACGAAGGAGGTTGCTTAAGTTATAACGAGTACATATTAGCAAAACGATGTCCCCCTTTATATGAAAGTGGACTACAAGGAATATGTTCGTGGTTTTGATATAAAAATTATCTATTAACTTCGTGGATGCCATTTTTTCTTACTAACGAGTTCTGTCTCATTGAAAATATCTTTTAAAAGGTATTGTCCGTTGTTTAATTTTTGTACTTCGGAAAAATAGTATTTTGCTAAGGGACTGTATGTTGTAGTAACAAAAATATTTCTCAAAGTTCTGATTAAAGAACATTTGGCTCCAATAGATTTTAAACGATGGTTTTCGCTTAAACGGATCACACTGTATAAAGAAAATGGATATCACATCCCCGCATTTTTCCAAAATTAATTTGGTTCCCGTTATCTTAGGCCCATTTTATACGGACTGTTTTAACGCGGCAGTTTAGCACGCCGTTTTTTTTGCCAACTATACGAACCGTTCAAAAGCTAGCGGTTTACTAGCCGTAGTCTGGGCGCTGCCGGACCGCTCGTTGACAGCAAATGTGTAAATTTCTTGTCAATATGGATGTCGTAAGTACAGTGTGTGCGGTTACAGCTAGTTTGTTGGAAAGTTATTGTGAAATTGAGTTTAACGCCCGAGAAAAAAGTAGATGGGGAACTCACCCTGTACTAGCAAGTCGATTGTCTACGGGTCAGTTCCACATAATGTTTGTAAGCAGCGCAGTTACGAAGAAAACATTTTTCAATGCTACAGAATGTCGACCATCTATTGAGTTTAGTGGGAGACAAGATTGTTCAACAAGACACAAATATGAAGAAGAGCATTTCTCCTACTGAGAGTCTTGTAATCACTTTAAGGTAAAGGTGATTATGTATTAGATAAACTAAAAGTATTGATTTAATTTCGATAGACGCGGTGCTAGGGTTAATAGAAAAATATTCTTAAAAAAACACAGATTTATATTCTAAAAACACTGCAACGTTAATAAGTTTCTCTGTAACAACACGATTGTACTTTTTTCAACCCTAGGTTTACAGCAATTGTAAACTGGCTTGTTTGAATTAAAAATTCGTCATTGACTCCTCTTTATTAAAATTGGCTCGTTTTTAAATTCTGCTAAATTTTTGTTAGAGTTGAGTATTTCTGAGTATTTTCACTAGTAAATAAAAATTTTGAAAAAGCTCGTTCTAGTATAAATTTGGCTCGTTTCCACCACATCACCTGGTTCGAAAAAAAATAGGCATGCGGCGTCACTTGGCGTTTTCAAGACGTTCAAACTGCCGCGTTTAAACAGTCCGTATAGAATGGGCCTTATCGTTTTACTTTTTTTAAAGTAGCGTGTTTTTAAAACGCGTATTATTTAAGAAAAATCTGTGAAATAGTTATATTTAGGTATGTATTTATACGAGTAGGATTTTATTATGTACTTTTTTGTATAATTTTTTTTTGTTAGCTATTTTGAGAGGGAAGACTTTGTCTTTTTTTTTAAAGAATTTATTTAAAAATTTGTATAATATTGTGTTCACAGTAAAAAAAATATCATTCTGACAAATGTACTTTTTATTTTCCATCACTATAATTTAATTCAGAAAATTTCAATTATCTCAAAAACTATAAACATTGAAATAAGATCAAGCGCTAGGATGAATGAAGGTAATGAAATACGGCACAAAATAGAGTAAAATCGGGCGTCGACCCAGCACTGTGGTGGGACGCCTCTGATGCGATAATGGGGTGTTAAACTTAACAAAAATATGATGTTTTCTCAATGTTAATAGTTAGTGGGGAACAAAATCATAATGGGGAATCAATTATTTGTAATATTTTTATTCTCACAAGGTTTTTACGCCGATTTGAAAATTCAACTTTTTGATGATTTAAATAATCCGCCATTTATGCAGTGACGTACATACACTAAAAGAGAAGTTAGCTACATAAGGGTTGACATATACGACCACAATTCTGATGTGATGCAGTACTTATAGGCTATACTTATGTCATTTTGCTATTATAGTGACTTGGGAGTTGTTTTCACTTCCGATTTATTTTTACGGCTATTACATTATTTTAGGAATTTTACCGTTACCATTATAAGTTTTTGTTAACGTATTTAGGTACAGTTAGTTTTTATTTTCGCTAGTGTTAGATATTTTTCTTAAATTATTAGAATGACTGGGTTCGTACAGGCAAATACACACACATATATAATTACTACATCAAAATAATCTTCACAGCAATAGTAACTAGTTGTATTCTGTTTGTATTTTCTTCTAGCAGCCTCAAACCATAATTTTCGTTTAACTTTTAGTGCAGGCACAAACTTTTTACGAGGCGTTGTAACTGTTGTGTTCTTGCAGTATGATACAAAACAAGATTTATATGATATTGACATTATTATAGCTTGTCAAATTGTGGGTAAAAACTAAATAAACTTAACTAAAAAAAAATATTAACACAATGTTTTTATAATATTTAAACGTCAAGCTCGAATAAACCGTAAACAAAACCAAAAAACTCATATTATATTATAGACTTTGACAGTCAAACTTTTTTGTAACTGGATATTGATTCATAAAACATCGAAATCAGAAAGTGGCTAACTTTATCTTCAGTGATATGATGTATCTGTAGTGAAAGTTGCAAACATTTAGGAATTCTCAATTTCCAGTTTTCTCTCCTAAAATGTTTGAATGAAGTTTTGCAAAGTAGTACCAATTAATATACTTTAATAAAATACCAAAAGCCGGATATCGGTTTAACACCCCATTACAGTGAAGCACTGTCGAGCGCGGTTAGTACGTGGATAGGTGACCACTGGGTTAACACCGTCATAGTCCCGTACAGCCTGCAGAGGAGTAGCGTATCACAGCTCGCAGGCATTATACCAATGAGCATAAGATATTTAGGAGATAATGAGTCTTTCGGATGAGACGTAAAACCGAGGTCCCGAGTCCATGGATGTTGGGAACGGTAAAGAACCCTAACACTGGTTGTAGCACCAGTAGGTTCGGCAAAATTTCCGGTTAGAGGATTTCCCGGCGTCGGTGATTAGCATCAGTCGCAGACAGGGACCCGGACCGGAACCGTTATTGACCGAGAATCGGAACCCTAATGTATGAGATAAGGTGAACTGAAACCGGAACCGTTATAAGTAAAACGGTCTTTTCGGTTTTTTTTACATTTCCTTTGATAAATTCGTAAACATATTTGACCACTGACTTTTTTGTGGTTTTTGTACCCTTGTAAAAATGGCCTTATCTGGAAGAGGAATGGAGACAGGAACAGGAAGTGAATAATATCATATAGATGTAATCCATAGGTTTCTTTAGTAAATCTGAAGCTAGATTAAAGAAAAGTACCTATGCTGTAGTTTTAATGCTCAAACAAATTTGAAGATAGAAAATAAACTACGTAGGTAAACATTAAGTTGTTAATTTTCTAAATTGGGTTGAATATTAATACTACAAAACAAGGTACATAGTACAATGAACAGATTAAAATGAAGCCATTTTTAACATCTAGAATTATTAACTAATCTATCTCAATAATAACGGGTCAGTCACTAAAAACTTAACTGTTGAAGAACCTTCATCGGAACCCTTTGGACCGAAAAAAATATAGGAACCGAAATTTTGCACATAACGCGGTACCGGAACCCTTATTTCATTTCGGCCCGGGTCCCTGGTCGCAGATATAACCGATTAAAAAAAAGTAAAATCAATAAAAATTTTAATAGGCGCAATCCATGAATGACATAAGATCCAAGTGTTAGAAACATATATAACACCCAATATATTTGCCTTGATCACTGAATAACCTATACTCACGCAGAAGGGACAGTTTTTGACATTTTCATGATAAATGGATTATGAATTATAGTGTTGAAACGTCCAAAAGATAATTTAAGGAAAACGAAAACAGTGACATTTGAACTGGTGACTTCTTGTGGCATTTCAATGTCATAATTTATTTTAGACAGAACTTACCTATGAAACAGACAAAAAATCCTTACGTTTTTAAATATTGAGAAAATAATACAACTTATACAGTCGACGGAAAAGATTTTTGTAACTGACAGGAGTATTAAAAGGACAATTAACAATCTAAAATATTAAAATATCTCGATTGTTAATAGCCCTTATTAATACACTAGTTCGTTAAATAACTATTGATGAATAATCTGTGTGTTTGATTCCATATACCAAATAAATACAAAAGAAGTCTGTGGTAAACCAAATGAATCTGGATTTAAATATTGGCTTCAGGCAATTTGTGTCTTCTAATCGGTTCATTGTTCGAAGGTTTGAATATATGAATGATGAAAGAGTTGTCACGTTTGTTCGAATTTACTAAATACTCAGATTTTGAGATACTATTTATTTAAAGAGTAATAACTTTTTAATACGTTTCACTAGAATTTTCCAAATTTAATATTTATAGGAGTGTACAGGACAAAATAAATACTGATATTTTTAAAAATAAACACACTGTTCATGGATCTGACGGGGACAGTTTATTATTGTCAGATGTTTCATCAGTTGGTTTTTGAAGACTCAAGTTTTTCATTAATAAATCCACATCTTGTTTAAATTTATCAGTACAAGTAAACTGTTTCGCTATTTGATGCAGTCGTTCCATACCCTTCTTCATTTTTTGTATTTGATCTAACAGCACACCCAATTGGTCTTTGTCTAAAACATTAGATCAAATGTTAAATAAATACGTTGAAATATCTTAAATACTCTTTACCTTTTTCAAGCACTGGTGTTTTCTTTAGAGGCAAGGAAGCCAATAGTTCTCTTACATTAATTCCAACTTCTCCATGCGTTTCCCCACTCTTTGTTTCGAGTTTTTCATCTTCTACATGAGATTCCTTATTCACGTAGCTAAAACTGGGTTTGTCTCCTACTTCTTCGTCAGTTGATGTATCAATTGCCTCCTTATTTTCTTGGTTGATCTAATAAACCACAAATATGAGATCATTAAAATATTAAATATGGAATTTATTTGTAATTTTTGTTTTTCATTTCAAGTTGATATTGAAAAATATTTCATATTTTTTAGTATTAAGTACGTTAATTTTTCAACTAGAACTTAAAATACACTAATTTTTAATATTATTTATTTGCAAGCAAATTAAAAAGGATCATATGATCTCAAACGGTGTCTTAATATCCCATTGATATACAGGGTGTTTTCAAATGACACTTACAACGTTTACATGTAGATACCTCTCATAAAACTGAATAAAATGATATAAGGAATGAGGGGTCCAGCTCATTTACTTTTTGATAAATTAAATGTTTTCATTTGATAACTTTAAAATGGATGGATAAATTGATTTGACATTTGGCAGGTTGTTTTAAAATGTAAAAGGGCATATTTTGATGGAAAAACAATTTTCAATTCTTGATCCAGTGGTGTACATTTAGAAAAATATGTCACCTTTCCCTTCCCATTTTTTACGCCACTGGCATTTGAAGCAATTTTTATTCAAATTTGTATTCCTCAATGGTTTTCACGTGAAAAACGCATAACCTTTACATATCAAAAGATGTATAGTTTTAAAGATATTATATTAAATGAAAACATTTAATTTTTCATAACTTCAACACCTTGTATCTCGAAAAGTAAATGAGCTGGACCCATACATTATATAATTTTGTTCAGTTTTATGAGAGGTATCTACATGCAAACGTTGTAAGTGTCATTTGAAAACACCCTGTATATGTGGGTATTAAATTTTTATTCAAGAAAAAAATCTATCTGCAACACTAAGATTTGCTTTACAGAAAATTGACACTAATATTTGTACAGGATAAAAATTAATTTTTTTTTCAACCCGTAAAAATCTATATATACAATACAATTAGGTACATTAATATGAAATATTGAGAATTTGTAGGTACTTACCTGCTTTTTAGATCTGATATTATTGTCTGTACCATGTTTACAAGTGACTGCATCACCTTGTTCGGTAGTAATGGTAAAATATTTTGACGGTTGAGTCGTTTCGACCGCCTCTACAGACTTCATCGTCTTTCTACACTTTCCATCAATTTCTAAATCCATATTAATCTTATGATCCACCGGACTCGACACCAAATATATAACTGTACTAGATTTTTTATTATTATACTCTCTATCCGAATCTATTATATTTTGAAATAAGCTGAAGATACTACGTAACATGTTTTCTTACGTATAGAACATATTCTGATAATGTATCAGCTAAATGCGAATCCCCGATCAATATTAATAACTTGTGTGTCTAACAGAACATTATATCAACCACATGGTAATTTTTTGAATATAGATTGACAATTATTTTTTAGCTTGACATTACTTTGGGCTTCTTTGATAGAAATTGTAAGACCTTTTGGCAGTGTACCACCTACTTATCATATAGTATAGAAATATAGAGCAGTGGCGGTACGTCAATAATTTCAGAAAGCCAAATTTGGTTCATGTTTGCCCAGAATCGAATGCTGGTAAAAGTACACTTATAATGATAGTAATTGCACAGGACATCAATTGAAGATCGTCGGGAACGTTGGAGAACGTCACCGACACCTAAAATATTCTTATTACAAGCAACGAGGTGAAGAGCATTGTAAGTAAAGTATCTTTAGATATGAAAACCATGGAACACCCCACAGAAAGGACAGGCAAGACACAAGCAAACTGACGTTATCCCGAGGTGGGACCTGATACACAGAAGGGTCAAAGACTAGGGAGAGAACAGGAGCAAGAATGTATCGTGAAATGAGGAACGTGAGTTGTTCCTTCTCACTAGGAAAATATACCTCTGTATTTATACTATCCTACAATACGACAGTATGAACAAATACCGACGGACTCTCATAGGATAAACATTTCAACTGACAGCCCTTGCTGCTTTACATGGTCACAAGGTCACATCTAAACTGATTGAAAAATGCCAGTAACAACTAAATGAACTAGCAGAGACATAACGATATTCATGGAAATGAAGAAGAGGTTCAGCAACAATGTTGGGTCAGAAAGTCCACAAAGTGCTCCGAGGACAAATAATAAAATGGACACAAAGGCCATCACAGAATACAGTGGAGGAACACTCAAAAGCAGATACACAGTAAGACCTTTATAGGGGATACACGTCTTAAACGGGCCGAAGAACTACTAAATTTCATTAGGAATCCCTTAATCGGCTAAGATTTGTCTAAGCAGTCACACCAAGGTAAAAGACAACCTGCATAAAATTGGTACCTCAGCTGTGCCTTTGTGGCATGGAGAATCAAACAGTAACCAACATCTTATCTGACTGAGAGGTAGTGGACTCAAGTAGACAAATCATTTTCAGAGAGACAAATGTGCACATATCCTAAGGACCTACATTGTGTACTCTATGGTACTGTGTTAAACGGTGGGAATGGAGTACAATAAGCCAACAGATTGCAGTGCTCCCAGCATGAGGTGCTGATGCACTCCAAGCATTGCCAGACTAAACAAGCGTTCTAGAATCTAGGGACATTTAAATTGCACTTCAGATTTTTGATTTTACTCTAAAACAATATATACAGCTAGTTTACAATAAAAACAACTTTCTCATGACTTCGCATACACCAAAATTTAATATGTAGTTCAAACGTTATAGTGGATTTTAGCCAAACAGTAAGTTTTCTTTTTCTTTCTATAGTTTCATCTGTTCTCCAAATAGTTGGTACTTGAGAATTTAGGGGGTCATTTGTGGAGTTCCAAAAATCAAAATATATTTCAGAACTTTTCAGAGAATAAATACATAATAAAAGAAACTGCATAAACTTAATGAAAAAATTGTTATTTTAAAATACTTTAAACTTATACTTAACTAAAAATTTGGATTTTGAACTTAAAAGCCTAAGTAACATTCTGATTTTTCTTAGCTTCAGCTTCTTTTGCTCTTCTGATTTGCATATCTCGTTGTTGTTGCAAAACTTTTTGGAATGTTTCAGCCTCTTCTTCTTTTTGGTTACCTGTGAGAAAAATTAATAAACAAGCAGAAAAAGTTCGAATAGTTTCATGGAATATTTTTTTTAGCCAACTGGTGTAAGTGAATCGTTCATTTGATACATACTCTCAAAGGGTGCTTCTTCTCCTTCAGAATCAGAACTGCTTTCATTGGTGGGATGCCTTAGATAAATATCAGACAATTCTCTGCCGCTGGAAACCTCTGTAATTAATGAACTTGAAGTTTCTTGTTTATCTTCTTTTTCAGCTTTCAATCTTTCTACTTTTTTTGCTTCAGCTTCTACTCTAATTTTCTCCCATTCAACCCGATATTCCCTTAAAAATAACTCCAATAAAACAGCTCTTTAAAATCTATTAATACTTGAACTTACTTTTCATATTCATCTGCAGCATCTTCAATTAGTTTATATAAATCTTCTAGTCCTTGACCTGTTGCAGCACTTACACCACAAACTTTAAGATTTTGATAGAACTCATCCAATGCTAGAGCCATGGATCTTGTTAAATTACTGATATAGCTTTCATCTGATTCCAAAGCTTCTTGGAAGACTTCAAAATCAGTCATCCAATCTTTAGCATATGAATGATCTACAATATCTATTTTATTCATAACTACAATAAAAGGCAGTCTAGTTTTATACAAAATTGAACATGCATATAACATATTTGACATGAATGTAACTGGTGATGTACTTCTAACACAATCTACAACATATAGTATAACTGTAGGAAATGAAGAAGCTAGAGTTTCTGTTATAATGGACCCTGATACAGACCATGTAAAAACTTCTATTTGACCAGGAGTGTCTAAAATGCAGTGTTTATGTTGTGATTTTTGTATAAAATCAAGAACTTCTGGAAACTTCGTTGAAAATAAATTCAGTGAAGTAACAATCGCTCCATTAGGTCCCAGGTTATATTGTTTCATTACTTCTTTATAGTTTACTGTATCCCTAATATCTAAAATAATTGTCATTAGGACAAACATCTTATTTGGATTATCACTAAGACTATTAAACTTAAGAGCCTTGGTCTCATTAACTACCATAATTACTAACCTATGTTGGCAAAATAAGGTAAATTAATACAGGCTGGGTCTAAATTTACTACAAAAGGTTTATCTTCACTACTGGTTAACCTGGTAACCAACGAAGTTTTTCCACTTCCAGCCATACCAAGAATTATTAAACAAACTGGTTTTCTACTTTGTTTGGCATCTTCAGAACTTGCAGCCATTGTTTTAAATATTCCTAAGTAAATTAAATATTTTCTTACAAATGTTTTGAGTAGACATTCACAAATTTTAAAATCTATTTCTTCTTCTATTTCTGTTTTCGTTTCTCGTGTTATCGGTTCTCGACCATAGAATTCTTGACGGTCAGTCCAATAAACAATAGGTTGGTGGTGGTGGTTGGTCCTTATTAACTTATTATATACCAACAGTAAACAGATAATTAAACATTTTAAGATTGAGAGTTTTTGTTTTTTGTGTTTAAATGTTGTTTCATTGACTTCTTACTGTTCAAGAAAGTTTAACTGATAATTCTGGAGCAATAGCTTTTGTAGTTTGTACTGAAAAGCTAGGCCATAAAAATAAAAAATTTACACATACACGTACATTGAACTAGAAAAACATAAAAGAGAGATTATTTCTTTAATTTAATTCTCTATGACCTCCACAAGTCAGAGCCATATCTATGGTCAAAGCATCAGTCAGAGAGAGACATCTACTGAATAGTATCGGTACTTTCCCTGAAATTAAATAGACACCTGTGAAAAATCTTGAATTATTGGCAAGTCCCAAAAATGTCCAATTTCCAACCAAATTCTAAATGTAAAATGGCGTCTAGTAAGTGTTTGTGGGATGTAGTTTTTGCGAAGAGCTAAAATTTGCGTTAAATCTAATGATATTGCTATATGTATGAATGAATAATTATTAATTAAACCGGTTGTGACACATTGAAAATGCTTAAATTGCGGACGAAGTAATATTATTAATTAACTTACAAATACAGTCAAGTGGGCCATGATATACAAATATTTTGCTTTGTTTTAATAAAAATGTAGTGAAAATGCTGAAAAATGGAAACGAAATTGTGTCGAATCTGTGGAAAACTCGGACAAAACTTCGTACACATTTTCAAAACGGAAGGATTAAGAAGCAAAATCGAGACATGTCTCCCAATAATTGTAAGTATATAATGATTTCAAATCAGGTAGATGCATTTAATTTATAAAAGAATTTTAGAATATTCTGTATTGTGCATTGTTCTAGTAGGATTAACGATTATTTCTAGTGAACAAAAAGGAATAATCTTCCACAATGGACCAAAAACAGAAGAACGTCAAACGTACTGGTACCACAGATCCCCAATTTGTACGCTATGCTTCCAATTCGAGTACTGGTGTCCTTATGGTGGGACCCAATTTTCGAGTTGGTAAAAAAATTGGTTGTGGTAACTTTGGAGAACTCCGTTTAGGAAAAAATCTATATAACAATGAACATGTAGCTATCAAAATGGAACCTATGAAATCCAAAGCTCCACAATTACACTTGGAATACAGGTTTTATAAGTTACTTGGATCTCATGAAGGTATACCCAATGTATATTATTTTGGACCATGCAGTAAGTACAATGCTTTGGTTATGGAACTTTTGGGTCCTAGTCTTGAAGATTTGTTTGACATGTGTGAGAGAAAATTTACTTTAAAAACTGTACTTTTGATTGCAATCCAATTGCTGCACCGTATTGAATATGTACACTCCAGACACTTAATTTACAGAGATGTAAAGCCTGAAAATTTCTTAATAGGTCGTACTAGCACAAAAAGGGAGAAAATTATTCATATAATAGATTTTGGTTTAGCCAAAGAGTATATAGAGCTTGAAACAAATAAGCACATACCTTATAGAGAGCACAAATCCCTTACAGGTACTGCCAGATACATGTCTATAAATACCCATTTAGGAAAAGAACAGTCACGTAGAGATGATCTTGAAGCATTAGGTCATATGTTTATGTACTTTCTAAGAGGATCTCTTCCTTGGCAAGGTTTAAAGGCTGATACACTCAAAGAAAGATATCAAAAGATCGGTGATACTAAAAGAGCAACTTCAATAGAATCACTTTGTGATGGTCATCCTGAAGAGTTTTCAGTCTACATGAGATATGTAAGAAGACTAGATTTTTTCGAAACACCTGATTATGAGTATTTAAGAACCTTATTCACAACTCTTTTTAATAAAAAAGCTTATGTGGAGGATGGAGAATTTGATTGGACTGGAAAAACTATGAATACTTCAGTTGGCTCCCTAACTACAACAACACATGATAAAGTAACATCACCAAAAAGAGGCTTTACCAAGAATACTAAAACCAATGCAGCTCACGAAACCAATAAACAGCATCATTTAGGAAATTTGACTCCAGCTGAAAGACATGATTCAGTTCAAGTTTTAAGTTCTACAAATAATGAACTAAATGTTGATGACACTACTGCCCACAGCGGTGCACCAATTGCTCAACCACAAGAAATTGAAATTTTTGATGAGACTAAATGTTGTTGTTTTTTTAAAAGAAAAAACAGAAGTGTTGCTAAACAGTGAACTTCTTGGTATTTAGACACATTGTTTGTTTTTATTGTTGAAGTAGCCCAAATTTTAGATGCCAATTGAAAACAGTTTTTAGTTTATAAGGACACATAGGAAGTTTTTAAATTCAATTTTTATCTAATGTATTAAATTTGGATGTTTTTAAATAATACACAGTCAGGGTTCCCATCAAGCTGTGAAAACTGTAATTAAATTTTAGTAGATATACTTAGGTACCTAATATAATATATATACATCTATAAACACAATGAAAGGTATCTCATCATAAAGTTATAAGAATTAAGTATTCCTTTTACCAATAATGATGAAAATATACTCTCTTCACTAGGCAGTAGTTTTGCTGAAATGCATCAAAACTCTTTCAGAAACCATCAGAAAATGGGTTTTCCATTGTTGATATCCATAATGTTAAAAAAAAAACAGCATTATTATTTTTTTAGTATTAAATATTGACATTTGTATTGTATACAAGTATTTGAAAACATACTGAGGTTAACCTGAAGGAATATTTTACAATTAAGCATTAAATGATTTATCCAAAGTACCCACCCATTTAAGCACAATTAATTCGAAAGGTATCCATAATTTTGTGTAACTTATGTGTACTAATCATGACTTTTTGAATTAAAGAAAGAAGAAGAATGCTTCCATGACATTATTTTCATTCCAAATGACAAGAATTCCACATATTTTGTACAAAATAATATCAATGGTTCCATTGAAATCGGCTGATAATTAAAATAGTTGTGCTAGCTTGAGTTTAAAGTAAAACAAATTTTAATGAAAAAAATATATCTATAAGTGCGCAAAAGTGGTAGTTGGTGCACATAATTTGGACAAAAAAACAACAATTGAAATTGGATGATAATTAAATGTTGGCTTATTACACTTAGCACAAGTCAAGGTACTAATACATCCGATTTTTGAAGGGTATGCAGAGTATCTCTTTTTCTTCTTAAAAACATGTTTCACCTTATTCTGCTGAAAGGGTTATGAAATTACTCATATCCTTTTTTAAAGCTCTTTCTTCCATCAAAATTTGGAAAAAATCAAAAGCAATTATACGCCTACTACTACTACTACTGGCCAAAGCCGGGTTTGATGTTTCATTGTGTAGTTTCCAACCATTTTATCCATGTGATTAATGCCTCGTTTTGTTCTGTTATTATTATTATTATTATGTTTTTATGGAAGTTCTATTAACTCATTGTAAAAGTTTACTAAATGCGATATTTATGAACTCAATAAGCATCCTATGGTTAAGGTAACACAACTTTTAATAAAAAAAATATAAGTGCACAAAAATCGTGATTTATGCACATGATTTGCATAATAATAATCATCAATACCTACCTTTTGAATTGATTGTGTTTAAATGGTTGTGCTCACTTTATCTATACCTATTAATATCAGATAATTCAATGCCTCACATAAAATTTTGTTCACATTAAATCCAATTTAATAAACATAATTTTACATATATATTTCAACCATGATAGTCAAAATTGAAATAGGTACTTTTAATTTTGGAGTTAATCAAAAACTTTATAAAAATTATACATCTTTTTTATTTTTACAAAATTACCATACTTGACATTAACCTAAAATGAAGATCAGAGCCATAATATGCTCTTGTGAGTCCCAGTGGAAGGAATATAGAGCAAGTCCACGTGACATCAAGTGACAGTCGTCCTGATGAATCTGATGATAAACAAGGGCAACAGTTCTTGATAGTTATTTTGATTGTGTTCTAGTTCATTTAATTTTGATTTGGTGCTTTCTGAGCTTAGGTATTTTAAAAGCTATATCTGACTGTTTATAATTCAAAAGCATCATTAAATCAATACAATACAACCAAGTTACAAATCTAAAATCTATCTAAGTAATTGTTTATCCTCAGAGCAACTGTCATTAGTGTCAACTTGTCAGTTGATGGACATGCCCTATACAAGCTCTTTTAGAAACTGAAACAAAAAAATATATCATTGTAGATGTTATTCTTTAATATCAAATATGATTCTTTCTTTTACATCTATGAAACAATTAACAAATGCAGGACTAAAAAATTATGCTCAAAACCAAAAACTACAAAAAATATTACATTTTTTCAATAAATAATATAACAAACTATATATTTAAGTATTAATGGTTGTAAATTGACAACTATAAATGTGAAAATTATTCATTCAGGTTTGCAACAGTTCTCTAAATTTTCTACTTTAAGATTTTGAAGGCAGAACCTTTATTATTAGTGAAGACTGTTTGTTTCTGTCATTTTGGTTGTAGGTATTCTGTCATGATATATTGCTATGTGTGGTGCTTTATAAAATTAAGTTTATTAAATTTATTATTATTATTAAAACTAAATTTCGTGTACTGTTACCAGTTTTCAGACAAAACCATGTAATTGATTTTGTTATAGAGATATACTGTTTATGCTAATATTTGTTAGTTCTCTCAATGTTTTCATCTATGTACTGCCATGGAAACTAAAAAAGTATCTGCATGGAAAGAGGATAATTGGTGGGAACCCTGTATGATGAAGGTGAGTTTATAGAGAACATTATGCAATTATTTTTTAAATATAAGTGATTAATCCTAAACTTGTGGCGTAGGTTTCAGCATTTTATGTATTTTGGAAAGGATAAAAATTCAAATTTCATTTTTGTCTTTATTTAAACCAAAGGACTAACTATTTGCTAACACTTTTTTATCATTTTTTTTGTATCTTCAATAGCTCTATATTTTTTTTCTCTTGATTAAATGAATACAGTAAATTTTACTATTCTATACTTAGTATCCAAGATATTTGAATGCAATCTCCATTATTGTAATAGTTATATAATTGACACAATTAGTCATGTCAAAATTCAAGCTTCAAGAGATCTTACATATTTTCTTACTTTAGTACAACTCTATGCAGCATCCATTCCATTTCAAAATATATGAATCAGTAATAGTCATATTTTCTTTACCTTGTCTCACTTTAAGAAACATTTACTATGCATGTCAAAAATTTATTTTTAACTATCGCTGTTTTTTTAAATTTCTGATTAATGATTGTTTCAGTCAGTATGTCATTAACAAATGCTTTGAATTATTCGATGCCTATGTCCTCTGGCACTGAATTCTTTAGTTTTTTTTTTCATTATTTTCACTTTTTATCTAATTTTATCTTAGTTTATTAATACATTTCTATGGTTCACTTCTATTATTAAATCCTTCAGCTTCTCTAATAACTATAACACAGATATTCAGGGTATTTTGAATATATGTCTATAGTTATTTCCAAGGACATAACACTAGTAAGGACTTGCACTTTTGTAATGGCATATGGAATTATCACTTTTCATTTTAGTTCCTCCTCTCTACCCCAGAAATGGTTATAAGATTTTTTTGACACTTTTTTTTCGTTCATGAAATATAGTCTATTGTAAGTTTTAAAATTGACACTCTGTATACATATACATATCATCATAAGGTAAATTAAATGATAAAATTTAACACTGTTACAAATTGGAATGATCTGACTGTATGTCTGTGCTGAAATATACAAGGTGTTACTTGTATTACGAACAAAATGTATGTTGGTTAAACTAAGAGAGTTATTGATAAAATTGTGACATTTGTTCTAAGGTAAATTTTACCATAAGATAAAAAAACAGACTAAATTAATGACTGTTGATTATGATGCGTACAAAGAATTTTTGTGAAGGAACCTGGCCTTGATGTAAACAAATTAAAAATAATTGGTAATAATTAGGAAGTAAATACAAAAAAAATCAATACTTTATGCTTTGAAGTTGAAAAAAAACTTTATTTATATTTTTGTGATATTAGTTTTAATAATTAGTTAATGTTTAAAAAATTGACTTGCTGACAGCATCTAAGTAATAGGTAAATAATATATTCTTATAACACTTAACTTTTTACAATTGCTTTCAACATTTTAAACAAACATGTTGCCTTCAAGTTTAATTGTTCATTGTATCACATGTCACACATATTATTAATAAATTAACTAATTTTTCTATTTGACCTGAGATATGTTAAAATGGGATATTTCATGAACTAAGATTCCAAACACTTATACAGGGTGTTTTCAATTGACACTTACAACGTTTGTATGTAGATAACTCTCGTAAAATTGGACAAAATTATATGAGGATTGAGGGGTCCAGCCTATTTACTTTTCGAAATACAGGGTGTTGAAGTTATGAAAAATTAAATGTTTTAATTTGATAACTTTATAATGGATGAATATATTGATTTGATATTTGGCAGGCTGTTTTTAAATGTAAAAGGGCACATTTTGATGGAAAACATGCTTTAATTCTTGATCCAGTGGTGTATATTTGGAAGAATATGTCTTCTTTCCCCTTCCATTTTTTACGCCACTGGCATTTGAAGCTATTTTCATTTCATTTTGTATTCCTCAATGGTTTTCACGTGAAAAACGCATAACCTTTACATATCAAGAAATTTGTAGTTTTTAAGATATTTAATGTTTTTATGAAGTCTCCAAGATCACTCTTAAATAATGAAATAAAAAACTATTTTTCTTCAATTCATTTTAATAACTACCAAACTACTAATGGATAGAATATGTAACAGGATCTTTTATACATAATCTGCAACGTTTTCTCATTGAAAATCGCATACCTTGAAAAGATTGGCGATTGCCGGAAATAATTTCTGTAGCTGCATGGATTCTTGCTATCAGTACCTCCTCCGTTTCTACTATTGTATCGTAGACAAGGGACTTCATGTAACCCTGCTTAGTGAAAAATTATGTTTGAATGGGATATTATTCAACTTTAAATAGTCTGGACCCCTCAATCCTCATATAATTTTGTCCGATTTTACGAGAGGTATCTACATGCAGACGTTGTAAGTGTTATTTGAAAATATGCTATCTAAAATTCGAGTTAACAGTGGAGAATGGAGAGTATCTTTCTAATCATTCTAAGAAATTAAGTCTGATAATTTTGGCAACCATGTAAAAGTTCAATGGTATTATTTAATGTGGAGTGATAATTTGATTCAATTAAGAGTTTTGCATAATTTGACTTATCTGGGTGATTATTTGTAAAGCAAATAAAATGTTAGTGAACCCTATTTCAATATTTCTTTGTGTTTCACGAATATAAACTGCACCACAACCAGACCGTTTTGTTCTTATAAATACCTGATTTTTGTAAAAAAAGGTTAATTTCTCTTTCACATTTGTTAAAGTACATCCAATATTTTTGTGAGTACAGAATGCACTAATTATGTGTTGAAAGTTGAAAGTTTGATAAATGTTTTAAAAAATATGATGATAAATTTTAATATTCTAGAAAAGAAGTTCAAAAAGGACCAAACAAAAACTTTTCTAAAGTGTGTCTACTGGAAAACTTCTGCATGGTGCAAAACTTGAAATGCAACCATCAGATATAATTTTTTTAAACTGTATACAAGGTTTGTGAAAAAATATGAATTTCGCTCAGGAGCTCAGTTGTTTCTTACAATACAGGAGAATGTTATAAAGTTATTTTGAATTAAAAGTTACATTAAAATATACAATTACGGCTGAAAATTCATGTTTAGTCTTAATTACTATCATTTCGTCTCAATTATTCTGGCTTAATACAATTTAAAGTTATCTAGGATCCACTGCCCAAGTATTTGTTAGTGAATGTCAGATTAAATTGATATTTATGAAATGGAGAATTTCCTAATTCATAAAAAAATAGGAATTGTGTTAATTGTTGGAGAAAATTACAGAACACATAGGCAGCAAATATTTTTTATTAAAATACATCCGCATAGAAACATTGGGCATTCAACAGTTTAAAAAATATTTTAAATAAATTCAGGACCAGTGGAAGTATTGAAACTAATTTCAAGAATAAACGTAAATAATCATCAAACCTGAATTTTCATGCTAAATAGTTCTTAAAAGTTAATTTGATTGTGTTTGAGTACATTTAATTTTGATTTGGTGCTTTCTGCGACATTGTTTTACTTGCTTATATATTTTAAAAGCTATATCTGACTGTTTGTAATAAAAAGGATAATTAAATCTATACAAAACAACCAAATTACAGATCTAAAATATATCCAAATAATTGTTTATCCTCATGGCGACTGTCATTAGTGTCAACTTGTCAGTTGATGGACATGTCTTATACAAGATCTTTTAGAAACTGAAACAAAAAAATATATCATTGTAAATGTTATGCTTTAATATCAAATATTATGGTTCTTTCTTTTACATCTATGAAACAATTAACAAATGCAGGACTAAAAAACTATGTTCAAAACCAAAAACTACAAAAAAATATTACATTTTTTCAATAAAAAATATAACAAACTATATAATCAAGTATTAATGGTTGTAAATTGACAACTATAAATGTGAAAATTATTTACCAAGGTTTGCAACTGTTTTCTATATTTTCTACTTGAAGAATTCGAAGACAGAAACTTTATTATTAGTGAATACTGTTTGTTTCTGTCATTTTAGTAGTAGGTATTCCGTCATTATATATTGCTAAATAGCTGTAAGTGCGTATTTTAATAAAACTTTCAATTAAATAATATTCTTCTGTATTGTAAGTAATATTGTTCATAATTGTAAAACATAAACGTACTTTACTCTTGAGCCAAATTCATATTTTTTGACCAACCTCGTATATGCCCAATAAAATAGATGGTTGCATTTTGAGTGTTGGAACATGCAGAACTTTTTATCAATAATAATTTTTTCATAAAACCAATAATAAAAAAGTTTTTCAGATGGTTCCAACTTATGTATTTTGGGGTACCATTCACTGAGACCTAAAAGATCTATTGTGCCCCCTTACTTCTACTTAGTTTCTGAGTAACGTCTCAGAGACTAGTAGCTCCTTTAGTCCTATTTCCTGGAGGAATTTTAGGATATCTTTATGGCTTCAACTTAGGTAACTGTCCCTCTTCTATCCAGTAGTCTCCCAGGTGCTGTGCCCTAGGATTCTGAATTGCTGTGCAGTTCGCAAATATGTGGATGGAGGTTTCTTCTTCCATTCCACAAAATCTACAATCTTCTTCCTCCACTATTTTAAGCTTTTTAAGGTGCCCATTCAGGCGACAATGTCCCGTTAGGATTCCTGTTAAAACTCTTAGTGCAGTTTTACTTTGACTTATGCATTCATTTGATCTCAACAGGTTGTAGTCACCCAGAAGAATCTTAGATTGCCTAAGCCCTACTAGATCTTTCCAATGGTCAGATCTTCTCTTTCCTTCGGCTTTACCTATTTCTTCCAATATTACATTGGATCTGATTCCGCAAAAGGGTTACTCCCAGGAAAATGAGTTTCCAGTAAGAGTCGCACTCTTTCCTCCTCATTATCGGTATATTTACCGTCTGGCTTCCTCGAAGCCATATCTGTGTTGGCCCTACTTTTCGCCATGACTTTGTAAAGTCTTGCTGCAGCATGTGTTGTGTTTATATCTTCACAGAATTTCCTGAAGCTATTTCTTTTAGCTTTTCTAATTTCCTTGTAGTAGGTGTTTCTCACCTCGATGTACCTCTGCCAGTCACCGGCGAATTTTGCTCTATTAAAAAGGTCCCGGGTTTGAGGGTCTGGTCCAGGGTGCATCTTTGCTGCTTCGATTCAAATGCATCGATTGTTGCCCTGTTCAGATCCTCAAGCCCATTTTCCAGGTCGAGGTGGTGCTTAGCCCTTCGTTTCCTCTGTATATGTGCTAGATTTCCTTTCAGGCAGGTGTTATAGTTGTCCCAATCTGTTTTTCTTGGTTTTCTTCTGGGGCTTACCTCAGGTATTCCTAGCTTTAACTTTAATGTTATGATACTATGATCGGAGAGAGATGGTTCACCCGATACTCTCCAATCTTTTACTAACTTAAGTAGACACAACAAAATTATATATTGGTTGCAGAAAAAATTTTTCAAACAATTTTAGATAGAAATTTTATTTAAAATGCACTAAGAATGATAGCCTTATCAAATGGAACCACAAGACCCAAGTTTCTTTACAAAAGTGTTAAATAAACATTATAAATGAACAAGTTTTGGAATTTTGGCTTGTTTTTTATTTTATGGTAATAATAACTGTTTTATCTGGATATTCCAAGACCGCATTAAAATATTCTACCAGTCAAATGTCGAAACAATGTTTATAAGGCATTAATGCTTGGATTTTTATGTTTTCTGAAATGTAGCTAACGAATTTATTGTAAATAATATAATCACAGAGTATGCCTAAAAGTATTCTATTAAGTAACTAAAAGTTTTTAGAAATGCTTCTAATTTGTGATATACATATATTTAATAATAAATTAAACAATAATTAATTTTGACTAAGTATTATTATAAATAATAACCTTACTCGTAAAAACTAAGAAATTTCGAATTCCTCCTTTTAAAATTGATAAATATGTAGGCAGTTTAATTATAAATTTTTGCTTGAAGGATTAGATGGAAAAATACGTTTAAATAATTTCCGTTCCTCAAGAATATTATGACTATTTTTTCCGGTCCATGCCGTCATCAATTTGCTCTTACATACTAAGTGCATTTCACGGTTGAATGTTATTTTAAGACCATGAGTTTCTTATAGATATTCCTGTAATCTACAGGGTGACCAATGAAAAAAATTTCAAAATCCAGAGCTGATTTTATGTTAATTTTACATAAATCACCTTATCCAAAAATGTTTCCTAAGTGATCTAGAGCTCATTAAAGATGGTGCTGTAATTAAAATAACGTCAAAACGAATTAATCTTGAAATTTTGTAAATTTATTCCATGGAATGTGCCCAATCAAATTAGATGAATACGATTTTTTAATTGTAATCATAAGCGGCTCGTTTCGATGGAGTTATGGGTATTTTTATTCAACATGTTGCCATTATCACATGATATTTAATTAATCTCGACATTTTTACAAGAGATATGACGAATCGTTTTAGAGAAAAAAAACTTTTTATGTGACAGTGCATATATTTCCTTTAAATAACAAATAAATTTCTAAATTATGGAAAATATACAATTTTTAGACCGAAGTAAATTTTCCGAAATACCACAACATACATCATAACTGAGTAAACTAATTTGATCTTACAAATACCATATCAGAACAATTTCAAAACAGTCTTAAAGTTGTAAAAAATTATCATCATTTTTCCTTTCTTTTTTGTTATTTTTTATGTTTTTTTTTTCTATACTATATATTATACTCTCGGAAAAAAACATCCAAACCCTTGCTATAACATGTATGTGTTTCAGAAGCAATACAGTTTTTATTATTATTGTCTCAAAACAGGCCAATTTTGATTTTAATGTACCATTTTTTAAAAGAATAATCTATAATACACAGTTAGTGATTTGCGGATTTCCCTTGTTGAACTGATTCCAAAAATATACAAGTTGATTCAAATTCATTCAGGGTGGACAAAAATGCAAAATTTGTTTATTTTTTAACATTGTATCTATCCACTTTCACAAGTAGGTAATCGTAACTGTTCGACTGAACACAAAAATATTGAAAGTATTTCTTGACATTTGTTTATTAATTTGACGTTAAAAAATATCATAAACACCCAAAATAATATTGTAATGTTAACAGTTATTTAACCAACAAGTGTGTTAATAAGGGCGATTAACAATCGAGATAATGTTAATGTTCGAGATTGTTAATTGTCCTTTTAATACTCGTGTTAGTTACAAAGCTTTTCCGTCGACTGTACAAGTTGTATTCGTTTTTCTCAATATTTAAAAACTAAAAATATTTATTTGTTTCATGGGTAAGTACTGTCAAAATTAAATAATGATAATTGCAATGTCACAGAGAAGGTCGCCGGTTCAAATGTCACTGTTTTCGTTTTGCTTAAATTCTTTTTTGGATGTCTTAACACTAATAATTAT
The DNA here is from genome assembly GCA_949126875.1 of Lochmaea capreae. NCBI lineage: Eukaryota > Metazoa > Arthropoda > Insecta > Coleoptera > Chrysomelidae > Lochmaea > Lochmaea capreae. The sequence continues at coordinate 15,173,029 of OX421403.1, forward strand.
TATAATTTTGTAGAATAATAAAATAAAAACGATAGGTAAGTCAAAAACTAGAAGTATTCTATGCTAGGAATAATTTTTAAAAAGATGTTATTGTATGTTTGGTTGCCTACACCACAAGTAATTGTCAATATAAATAAATCTATAAGATGTGCGTTGGATTGCCTATAGAAAAATCGTTTATTAATGAAATTCATGCATTAATAGGGGTCATTAATAATCGATTTTGTGTACCTACATTAATATAGCTCAAAAACGCACGGTCGACGGAAAATGTAATTTATAATATCGTATTAACAAACTGTTTTGTTGAAATACCTTCAATCGAAAGTGAGAAAATTTAAATTTTAATGATGATTGGTGTTGGTGATAGGATGCAGACTCTACTATAGTATATATAAAGAAGAGAGAGTAATAAAAATGCAAATTTGGATACATTTTGTACTGAGTGATCAATCACTTTTTCTTCTCTTTTAAAAATTTTCTAATGCACCTAAAGTAAAACACCTTTATTTTTATATACCTCACCCTGTTCGACCGAAGAATACAATAGAACCCAAAACCGAGAACAATAGAAGGCAAGGGATAAACTATTCTCATAGGCGCCGTAATTGGGGGAAACTTACATTTCAAGTCCTTGGTATATAGGTATTAGTAAAGAAAATAAATGTTGGCCAAAACACCTACGCCAATGGTACGCTCGAAAAAATGGGTTTTTCATCGTTTTATCACTCTCTCTTCTTTATGAATACACTATAGAAGTATGCTCATTATTTCATGAAATGCTCAAATTAATTATGATTTACTTGAATGAAGTAAATTATTGTAATTTTTCCATAAAATTCTTCAAAACATTATTAAAATAAACATAATGAAGATTCTGTGTTGGCCGACTCTGTATAGTTTTACAAACTCTTTTTTAACAGGTAATGATGGATCTGTGTCGTCATATTAAAGCTCTAAATAAATAATTAAATTCAAATACAAACAAAAAATGTATAACTATATTTTAATTCCGACTTAAGTTTAACAAATTCCAGGTCAACAAATCAAACTTATAGACTGGCGACCTGAAATTTTGTGGAGTTTGTGGGATGACTGAACATTTGCATGGTTTCTGTTGCTGTGTTTCTGTGTTGAAATGTCAAACGAAGATGAGGGAAACAATTTTTCGCTAAAAAATTACAAAGTTGAGGGCGTCTGGCACCTCTTTGGCAGCGACTTGGGAGTCTGGCGATTTGTATACGTCGTAACCTTCATACAAGAACCGGAGGTATAAACATTTTTTAGCATATTACAGCGACTTTGAACAAAGTCTTGGTAGCTGGTCACCCCAACAACTTCTCAAAATTCCAACCGGAGGTATAGTTGTGAGTAGAATTAATTTGCACCGTTTTACAATTTGTCGGCGAGATAAAGATATCTTAGAAGTAGGACCAGCGAATTTTCAAAAAATGTTTGCCAATGTATGTATATCCAGTAATCTCCTAGGTGTTGTGCCCTATGATTCTGAATTGCTGGGCAATTCGCAAGTATGTGGATGGAGGTTTCTTCTTCCATGCAACAAAATCTACCTTCTTCTTCCTCCACCATTTTGAGCTTTTTCAGGTGCCCACTCAGGCGACAATGTCCCGTTAGGATCCCTGTTAAAAGCCTTAGTGCGTTCATTTGACCTCAACGACTTGTAGTCACCCAGGAGAATCAATTTGTGTACTCTTTCAGCAACTCCACGCTTTGACCCATTATTTTCTTGTTTCAGTTGCATGTACATATTTTGTATCACTTTTTGCGTAGATGGCGACAAAAACATACCAAATTTCTTTTTGTCTATTGTCTCAGATCCCTCCTCTTCACTTTCATAAATTTCAGAACCTTTAGTAAAAAAATACAATATTTCAACACTTACAACCTAATTTTGTTGCGTTTGTTGAACACATTTTTTCAGTTTAATAGGAGAAATATTTCCTGTCCATATTTACATACCTATAACAATATCTTCCTCTTCGAATGGTCGCAAAAAGCCACAATTTTGTATAATTCTTATTCAGAAAACAATGTGTTGTTAATAACAAAAATGAACTAAGCCTACCCTGAGAAGTTCACAGTCAATGTGGACTATCCGTTGAAGTAAATTTTGGATAGACCAATCGGAAGCTACATTGCACCAATGAGAATCAATTGTTCTCTTGTGGGTAGGTCAAGACTCGAAATGATTTATCACTTGTTTATCTTTTCGGCTTTTTAATCTTCAAAGAGACCTTGTGGCATACTGTTATTATAACGTGAAACAGTGAAAATTGATTCTACTCACAACTATACTAGCCAGCTCTCCGTATATTAACCTCATTTTTACATATTATGTCATAGACTCTTCTTTTTATTATTGATCCGTCATTACTTGAATAAACATGCAATGGTCTCCGCTTAATGTGAATTCGGTTGATTCATTCATAAAATATGGACTATTCTAAAAACATTTTCTTATATTTAAACCTTTAAAATCTTTTAAATGTCACTGAGATCTAAATCTGGAGGATTAGGTAAATGCAGAAGCTATTTTCCCATTGTTACAATCGACTTTTGAAAGAGCACCTTTTTTCTCTCAAATCCGTTATTTCAGCGTTGGGTACGTATTATAGTATGTTTTTGCGATAAATATTTACTGAAATGTTTTCTTTTTCTTATCCAGGGAAAAATCTCAATAACTAGTCCTTTATTTCTGTTCATTGAAGGAATTTTGGGATATCCAGAGACTTCAGTTTAGGTAAATCCTTCTCTTGAAGCCAGCAGTTCGCCAACGGTTCCAATATTCCCAACTGTAGTGTCACTTGCTGGAGACATTATGACTAACATTTAAAAATTGAGTCATATGTTCCAAATGGTAGTTCTTTTTAAAAATTTTGAAATGTATTCCTATTTTTCTTATATATACTACTCTAAGCCGATCTGACCATTGGAAAGATCTAGTAGGGCTTAGACAATCAAATATTCTGATGGGTGGCTACAACTCGTTGAGATTAAATGAATACATAAGTCGAAGTAAAACTGCACTAAGAGTTTTAACAGGGATCCTAACGGGACATTGCCGGCTGAACAGGCACCTGAAAAATCTCAAAATACTGGAGGAAGAAGAATGTAAAAGAGGAAGAAACCTTCATCCACATACTTGCACCGCAATTCAGAATTCTAGGGCACAGCACCTAGCAGATTATTGGATAGAAGAGGGACTTTTACTTAAGCTGAAGCCTGCAGATATCCTAAAATTCCTCAGTGAAATAGGACTAAAGGAGCTACGTCTCTGAGACGTTCCTCAGGGACTAAGTAGAAGTAAGGGGGCACAATAGATCTCAGTGAATGTCACCCCATCATACATACATATACTACTGAATATTAGAATTTAATTTCTAACCGTTGTGAAGATAGAAATTTTAGCTGTAAAATTTTGAGAACTGCTCAATTTTCACCCCCGAAACTAAAATTGTAACTTCCAAAGGAAACGAGATGCCAAGTTATTATTTGTTGGGTAGGATTATAATACTGTAGAGAATACACTGTTTGAAGGTAATTTGTTTGTGGAACAAGGGCTGAAACGTCACCTCAAACTAAAGTTTTCTCGTTTCCAATTTATGTTAGCTTTAGGAATGACGTTCCTACCATTGTTTCCAACCGCAAACAAATTTGCTTTAAACAGTGAATTCTCTACATTATTATGTTTCCACCTTTTAATTTTTAAAGACTGATTGTAAGTTTCTAGAATCTGTCCACCATGTTTCATGGGTTCTTTCATTGCAATTTATTATCCCAGTTCCTAAGAACACAAACTATCGAATACTTAAAGGAAATTTTAGCTGTGAGGAAGACATTAAAGCAGAACGCGACCAAAACGTAGCCCGCGAAAAATAATTTTCAATAATGTAATAATTTTTACTAGGTCCCAAAGTGATCTCATTAAGCGGTGCACCCTGCATTTATATATATTTAACAGGTATGTTAATGTCGAGTATATTAAATATCTAACTTCTGTTGTAAATAATCTAATTAATCATCATCATTTTACTACTTTTCAGCTTCTACATCTATTAATAATAATATATCTATTTTAATACTCATTTATACGCCTAACTAATATTTGTACATATTTATTTTTAATAATGTAATTATTGTAGTTTTTCTGATTATTAATATATTAATTATTGACACATCGGACAAATTACAATTGTTGCAAGGTTTTATATTTTTTAACATACACCCATTTTGGTTAATCTGACATAATGAATATTCTTTCGTTCTCTATTTTTAAAATCTTCGTAAATTATTTTTTATGGAGGACAATTTTGCATAACATTCTATTGGAAAATTATTAATAGCACAAATTTTATCCTGATGAACTGGCAAAACACTCTTGATAACTGTAATTATAGTTCGAGCAACAGATATAGTAATGCAAAACGATAGCGATAACAATAACCTCCGTCTGTAATTAACACATGCTACAAAGCGAGAATAAAGGAGGAGGCAGCCGGCTTATGGAGAAATGGGCTTCGGTGAAATTTCATGAATTGTTAGTATATTGTAGTTGACGGCTTTCTGAACAATAGTGTCCATGGGCCCAACTCAATCCTATGACTAGTTACAGAGATACAGGATGTTGATGTTGGAAAATAGCCATTTTTTAAAAGCATGTATTTCTTATTTTCTTCAATGTATCAAGAATTTTTTCCTGTGATAGTGTTCTAATTATACTAAATATCAGTCCCTTATGAGAGAAAGTTTCATTTGCTACAGGGATACTCAAAAATTAGACAAACAAACTTTGGCTTAAAATATAATTCAACTTTCAGGAATTTCAATATCTGGCTGGATTTGTTTCTGGTTGGTTTATAATAATAAGATATGGAAACAATTTTTACAGGGCGAGTCGCCCTGTATCCTACATTTAATCAAATTTTATATACTTTTTATTGCATGTTAGTAGGTGGCATTAAGTAATTTTGAAATATATATAATTTGAAGATGATATCGAAAATCAACCTTTGGAACTTCACTATTATTGTACTTATAAGTCGGGAGCTAGAACTTTAGGTACATGTGCTCATGTGGCCAGTGTTTTATAGTTTTTGGTTTATGCCAGATACGAACAGAATGTGAAATATCCATCTACTCATCTCCTAAATGAAATAACTGATGCAGTTGAAAGGATAGTTCCGATATCAAGATCAGCTTATATTTATTTTGTTTGTTTTTAAGTATATGTCGATCATGGTATAACGTAAACAACATCGAAAATACCGATATATATATATGAAGAAAATAATGACAGGCTTGTCATCATATTGTCGGGATAAAAAAAACTGATCATAGCAAGTTGACAAAACTTTTACATCTTACCAACAAACTCAAAGCAAAGGTAGTATGAAAGTATCATAGAAATTCACCGAGGAAATATTTAATTGCAGGGAGATTTCCAAAAAAAATCGATTCTCGTATTTTCTTCCATACATATCTTTTGAATAGCCCTGTATATTATATATAAATTATATATATTTCAAAATGACTTAATGTCACCTACTAACATGCAATACAAAGTATTTAAAATTTTATTAAATGTACGATCAACTTTCTGACTCGCCCTGCAAAAAATATTTGCATATCTCATTATTATAAACAAACCAGAAGCAAATCCAGCCAGATATTTAAGTTCCTGGAAGTTGAATTATATTTCAAGTCAACGTTCCGTTTTTCTAATTTTTGAGTATCCCTGTAGCAAATGAAACTTTCTCTCATAAGGGACTGATATTTAGTGTAATTAGAACACTATCACAGAAAAAAACTCTTGGTACATTGAAGAGAATATGAAATTCATGCTTTTAAAAAGAGGCTATTTTCCAACTTCAACACCCTGTATCTCTGAAACTAGTCATAGGATTGAGTTGGGCCCCTTGGACACTATTATTCAGAAAGTCGTCAACTACAATATACTAGAATTCATGAAATTTGACCGAAGCCCATTTCTCCATAAGCCGGCTGCCTCCTCCTTTAGCCGGGTGTACGCCCCTTTTAAAATTTTTTGCTACTTTTAAATAACTACTTTATTGTATACTCATTATTTCCAGCAAGAATTACTTAACTATATTGAGCCAATTTAAATAGTATAACTACTGTATGTGTAGGTGAAACGGTAAACGAGCAAATCCTCTCCTTTCAGAGTAGATCCTAAATTAAATAGTATGTATTTACAAGATAGTTCAATTGAAACCCATCTTTGGTCCACGAAAAATTTATTGACAAATACAGTTACAAATAACTACCACTACAATTGAGGCACATATCCCACTGATTCACCAACCGATGTATACCCTGCTTATAGAATTCTTGTGGCTGCTGCTGGAAGAATTCTTGCACAGCGTTTTGTACTTCTGCGTCCGACTGAAAACGGTTACCTTTTAAAGTTCAATTGAAACCCATCTTTGGTCCACGAAAAATTTATTGACAAATACAGTTACAAATAACTACCACTACAATTGAGGCACATATCCCACTGATTCACCAACCGATGTATACCCTGCTTATAGAATTCTTGTGGCTGCTGCTGGAAGAATTCGTTCACAGCGTTTTGTACTTCTGCGTCCGACTGAAAACGGTTACCTTTTAACGCCTTTTTTAGTGGCCCAAAGATGTGAAAATCGCAAGGCGATAAATCGGGACTATAGGGTGGATGCTCTAATATCCTCCATTTCTTTCGTTGCAGATTTTCTTTCACTACGTTGGCAACATGAGGCCGATCATTATCGTGAAGCAGAATAACACCACTTGAAAGCTTCCCTGGAAGTTTTCTTCTTATTGCTGATGGAGCTTGTTCAAAGTTTCATTATACAGGTTTGCGTTGATATGCACTCTAGGTTCTGTAAACTCTATCAGCAAGGGTCCTTCATGGTCGAAAAAAAATGTCAACATCACCTTGCCTGCAGAAGGTTGAACTTTAAACTTCTTTGGTGGCGGAGAATTTGCGTGTTTCCATTGCATCGATGACAGCTTACTGGATGGTTCAAAATAATGACACCAAGATTCATCGCCAGCAACTATTGACGAGAGAAAGTCATTACCATTTTGACTGTATTCCGTGAGGTGTTGCAAAGACAAGCCCATTCGCAAGCTTTTTTGGTCCTCAGACAAAAGACGAGGAACCCATTGCGCACAAACTTTGCTGTAACCTAGTTTGTGTACGATACTATGGACAGATCCTATACTCACACCAACATTTTCTGAAATTGCTCTGATTGAAATTCGACGATTTTCTCTAATCAGGCCTTCCACACATGCCACATTCCTGTCTGTTGATGCAGTAATCAATGCACCTGGTCGTGGCTTATCATTCGTCCTCTCTTCTCCATTCTTAAATTTTCGACACCATTCCTTCACAGTTGGATATGCAAAACATGCGTTTCCATACACTGCTTGCATTCGCGTATAAATTTGCAACGGTTGCACACCTTCAGCACACAAAAATTGAATGACCGCACGCTTATCACATTTGGACGGATTGTTAACAACAAACGCCATTTCAAAGTCACAATACTTAAAATCGCTGTCAAATATAAACAGTTACCGACCTGGTGACTGGACACTGTATCCTGAGGAAACTTCTGCACAAAATGGGAAAAGTTAATGAACCTATGTGCAGAAAATGTGAACTCTATGATGAAACACCTACTCACATACTCTGCTTCTGCGAGAACTTACATGGACTCAGACGGAATCACTTTGGAGAGGAAATAATACACATAATACACTACATAGAAGACACAAAGCTTCTGGAATTAATGATTTAAATCCAATATTTTTATTTCATGTTTAATTTTTTTGAACCTTACTTATAATAAGTAAGCCTACGTTTGGCGTGGAATTAAAATGATACGATGTGACTTCAGGTGAAGCAAAAGCAGAATTTGGTCCACAATAACGCTCTGAAAAGTTAAACGAGCAAAAATTGCACATAAATCCGGAAGATATTATCGGTATCGCTTTGTATCACTATATCTCCTGTTTGTACTATAATTTATTCTAATTTACGGTTTATAGTGTTGTTGAATGTTGCTTGGGTATAATGTTGTTCTGAAGGATCAAACATACTGAAAGTCCCTCTATAATTTTTGTATTCTGAGAGACTATAGTATTGGTTCAAAAATAAACAATGTGGTCAGTGTACGAATGCCCTAGTTTAATCATTATTCCAGACTAGCCCTGTGTAGCTATAATCGGGGCTATGATAAATATGATTTTATTATTTACTTTAAAAGGATGCCTATTTCTAAAAAACAAAGTATCTTCTTCAGGAAATCACAGAGTTACAGGATGTAGAAAAATTAATTTATCTAATTTTGACAGATAAAGTGACATTTTTCAAAACTGACTTCCGTTGCAAACGTCACATTTTTCGTAACCAGTTACATAATAAAAAATATTATGTAACTGGTGATGAAAAATTAATTTTATCACCAGTTAATAAAAACAAGAGAGAAAAGAAGAAAGTTTAATGTCATATTATAGAAAAATAACAACAACTAGAACTGAAGAGAACTACTAACAATAAGAACAACTAGAACAATTTACTTTTTATTTTATGCAGTATTAGCTATTTTCGATTTTAATTTAATATTAATGGTAAAATAATAAAGAAAAGTCTGAAATTAATGTATAAAATAAAAGTATTGTCTTGTGTAATATTGGTTGCATAACTTGTAGGAATCAAAAAGTGCTGTTTTCAAATCAGAAAAATTAAAAAAAAATTAAAAATTAGATAAAATCTTGTATGAAACACGTTATGAAATGCTTTTTTGTGTAACTGGTTACATAAATAGCTATTAAGTAAATTTTTAAACATCTTGTGGTATATTCAACATTTATGGGAAAAAAACAAAGTTTTTTATATTTTTCGAGCGGATTCTTGTATTTTAGTTGGAAGTGCATATTTTGAACATTTGCTCGTATACTACTTTTATATTTATCACAATGTTATTGCTTCTATTAAAATAATAAAACCATTGAGCACCCTGCATCTCCTTAACGATAAAACATATCAAACAGTATAGGAACATTTCGTCTTAAAATTGAATGACGATTCGCCCACAGCAATAATTCGAATTACTTTTGAAACACCCTGTGTAATCTCTATGATTTTAAACCTCACTATAAATGAATCATGAAAAAGATGCTTTGATTTCTAAAAAATGATGTAATAATAAATCTGAATCGCAGTATTTTGAATACAATTTTGATGTGTATTAAATTCATCATATTGAAAGGATATTTGCGAGAGTTGGCGTGTGAATCGTAATAAATCTACTAGAACTAAATGAAATCGATTTATCGTAGCCCTGAAATTTAAATCGGTATTTGAAATATAAGGAAGAACATAAAATTGGTTTGTATTCACGATTTCATCATTGGATATATACCTAAAGTGTTCATTATTAAATAATTAATGTTTTTTATGCAAAGTGTGTCACATAGTTTTGGTTAACATTGTCAACTTGAATATTAAGAGATACTAGTGTCGTTTTTATATGTTATAACAATGTCAAATTTCAAGATTGTAACCCTAGTGCTGTTAATTGAATATTATACAATTTGACTACCTATCAATTTTTTTTAATACGGACTTGCGTTTTTAATATTTACATAACAAATTGATATAGATATCCGGTACGAAAGAGAGTGTAATAAACAACAAAGTTCTATCGACGCTTCATATATTGCAAGTCTATTTGAATGCACCTCTACTAGTTTCTTCCAATAATCGATTTGCTATGAAGGCGATAGTTTCACAATGCCCTTGAAATGAAAATTGACCAGAACCTCATTTAAAATTGATCACTTTGTTCATTTTTAAAGTTCAGTTTTTTTATAAAAACGGAAAAAGTATTAAATCGCTAAATTTTTCCATTCCTACTTACCTCTTTTCTCAAAATGTACAACAAACATTTTATTTCTTGAAAAATGCCAAAAATTCATAAAATGATTTTTGTCGGCTGGTCGACTTAGTTTTTTGATAAATAGTGTCATGAAATTTTTAAAAAACAGATAAATAAATGGGTACCACAAAACTGTGAATATTGAACTGAAATTTCAACGGAGTACTCTAAATCATAAGTCCAAAAATAGAAGATCTGACCATTGGAAAGATCTAGTACGGCTTAGGCAATCTAAGATTCTTCTGGGTGACTACAACCCGTTAAGATCAAATGAATGCATAAGTCAAAGTAAAACTGCACTAAGAGTTTTAACAGGGATCCTAACGGGACATTGCCATCTGAACAGGCACAATTCAGAATCCTAGGGCACAGCACCTAGCAGATTATTGGATAGAAGAGGGACATTTACCTGCAGATATCCTAAAATTCCTCAGGGAAATAGGACTAAAGGAGCTACTAGTATCTGAGACGCTCCTGAGGAACTAAGTAGAAGTGAAGGGGCACCAATAGATATTTTAGGTCTCAGTGAATGTCACCCCGTCATACATACATACATTCTGGGAACAAATTTTACAGTATAACCTGAAGGATTTTCATTTCATAAAACGTCAAAGTAAAATTACTGAAAATCAAATTACTTTTCAACCCACCTTATTCTCCAGACCTAGTCCTTTTCTACCAATATATGTTATAAAAAAATTTAGCTGACCGTGTCTATATACAAAAATTATCATACTTTTTTTAAAACCGGCAATAAAATTAATAAAACTGATATTAATGTAGCGAAAGAAATAATTTTAATATCGAAATTAATGAGGCAAAACAATAATGCCGCTTGGGCAAAATGTATCGTGCAAACGTTTTTGCATAATAAAACAATACCTATCGATTTTTCTATTTCCAGAAACTAAAATGTTTAACGTGAAAAATCTTTAATCTTGGCGCATGTAGTATCACCCAAAGCTACTTTACAGATAATTTAAATTGAAAAGTTTAAGCTTTTATTGGATCAGGACTGAAATTCTTATAAAATAGTTGATAGAATAATTATTTTCTAAAAAAAACAAGTGGTTATAAAACTAAGGAAGTGGTTGTAAAATGGTTAGAAGAGTATTGTTGGCTAAGAGAATATCCAATTGGCGGTTTATATAATACTCCTGTTACGATTTTTTGACTGTACTCATTAGGTAATTACTGAAATGTAGATATAAATCTAGAAATCAATCGTTAAAATCTTGAGAATGCTTAGAAAGTATATTTTACATCCTGTTTATACTGTGATTGTTCTCAAATTTCTTGTAATATTCTTAGTTCAAACAAATTTCTCAAAAATATCCAGTTTAAACTGCGAATTTTGTGAAATATCCAATTTATACTGTAAGTTTGGTGAAATTCATAGTATAATTTTGCGAAATTATCAGTAAAAACTGCAAATTATGTGAAATCACAACTTAAACTGTAGTTTTGTGAAATATCTCGTTTAAACTGAGTTATGAGAAATTCCCAGTTTGAACAAAATGTTGTGAAATTCCAAGTTTAAACTGTAAATTTTGTGAAATTCCAAGTTTAAACTGTAAATTTTGTTAAATTGTGAGCTTACACTGTGTATTCCTAAAATTCTGAGTTTAAACTAGATTTTGTAAAATTTGAAAGTTTCTTAAATCCTCCAGTTTATACTGTAAATTTTTCAATCTAAACTGTGAATTTTGCGAAATTCTCAATATAAACTGTAAGTTTTTTTGGAACTCTCAGTTTAAACTGCAAATTTTTTGAAATTCGTAGTTGGAACTGTAAATTTTTTTATGTTTAATGGAATTTTACTAAATTTTCAGTTTTCGCTTCAAATTTCACAAGTTATAAATCAAACTGTGAATTTAACAAAAATTACAGCTTAAACTGTACATTTCAACTGACCTATTTTTAACAGTTTTTATTAATTACAGTCCACAGTCCAGTTGACTTGATACGAGATATCAAATAAACTCTTAAGAAAATTAACAAAAATACCTTTACTTGTCATTTAGTCCTAAATTGAAAGCAAAAATTAATAATTATTATCTATTATGCCCCCTTATATTATCTCCTTAGTTCCTGAAGAAAGTCTCCGATACTAGTAGCTCCTTTAGACCTATTTCCCTGAGGAATTTTAAGATCTTTGAATTAAGAAGCTATGTGACATGTACAAATTTAATAGTTATAGTGAATCACTAAAAACATTTTAACTAAAACACTTTTATTTTCTTCCTATATTCAACCAAATTCTAACTGGTTTTGTTTGATAATAATTTTATTTAAAAAAAAAGTTACTCAATTTTTATTGTAAAAAAAACTATTACAGTTTATAAAATGATGTATCAAACAAAACCAACAAAATATTAATGCAAAATTTAAACAAATATCTGTACAAATGCCTTATACTAATCAAAAAAATTTAACTAATTGTAAGTTTAATTATCTATTGATATTATTTTGCCCTTTTTAGGTGACCCCATACTCTCTTCTTCCGGATACCATTTGCGGAGATTGCGCGGAAAGCGTAGACAATTTCTACTCCTTTATAAAGAATTGTTTACAAAACATCATCATTCTAGAAGCACAATATGACATACAGGAATCCTGCTTGAAATCCAAACAAAAAAGGGACAAGAGCTGCTTGGTCGACTTCAGCCACAAGCAGACCAGCAAAGGAAATCAGACGGATGATTATTTGGACGTTTTAATTGGAAGACATGTTGACCTTGACGAATTTAGACAGAGCTTCCCTCACACAATTAACTATCTAAACAACCCTATCAGTACGGTGACTCAAAATGAAATTCGTTTAGTTGATTACGATGTCGACTCCGAATCTAGTCTCGATGAATGTTTCGACGGCAAAGGTGAAATTATTCTGTGTGATAAATTACAGTCTTTTACTAAAATTTGCAAATTAGTTGACTCTTATACTAGTCGGCGGGTGTTTCCATCGAAAACTGACTATTTTGACGATACCCAGAAAAATTTGATCACTGAAATATCCCAAAGAAAAAATCTCAAAAGAAAAAACGAATTTATTGAAACGTACAAGCCAAAAATTTACAAACTAGATAGTTGTAATAGAAGAAAAAGTAAGATACCAAAGAAATTAGATACTCCAAATATTTGCGAGGAAAATTTTAATTATGAACATCGGGAGAATTTTCTCAAACAAGATCCTATTAAAAAGGAGTTGATCAACGGAGACCCGGAAAATCTGCAAAATACGGTAAATTTTACAATATTTCATATACAAAAAAAAGTAAATTAACCATCCTTCAATGTTATTATAAACATTTATGATCTGGCACTTTGACACTAACAGCTCTTACCTATTTCGAAAGATATTCTATACAGGGTGATTCATTACTAATTGGAAATGATTTAACAGTAGAATCCTGACTTCAAATTATGAAGATTTAACCCAAAACACCTAAATAAAATGTACATAGCTGCTTACTTAGTTACAGGGTGTTTTGTTTAAAATTTTAAAAACTATTTGTGCTCATTCATTTCATATTTGTCAGAAAGTGTAGATACTGTACACCCTACTAAATTATGTTAAACAAACGTTTATGACTACTACCAGAGGCGTACAACAGGAGCAAGTAACAGGTTAATCATTCCCAAATTATAGAAATTTTATTACAATTTTTCGATTCTCCAATACTTTTTACATAAATAAAGTACTCTTGTTTCATAACGATAAAGGCAATATTTCTAGAGATATTTTAAGTTAAACATGAAGCTGCACAACGGGCTCAAAATTTGATAGAATTAATGGCGAAAATTGTCCAGCATTGTGCAAACATTACACCGAATTAGCTCAGAGATACAAGATTATCTTTGTTCAATAGATTCGGTATTTGTTTGGCTAACAAGGAGGACTATTTGAAACTTTAATTCATGAATATTTTAGTTTTACATTTTAAGTTGGTTTTCAGAATTTATTTTCAATTTGTTTTAATTTAAAGAATTTTTATTTTGGAAGCAGTTATGGCCAAAAGAAATCAAAAGACACTTGAATACTAAAACGCACATACGCACATAACTAACAAATATTGAAAGGAGAGGAGGCGGGATTTCTTACAGTAGTTCTGTACAGCGAAATACTTGATATTTATTGAAGTAAATTTATAGAAAGTTTTTGTTAGATCGGAGAATACATGAAATCCCTATGTTTCGTTTCTCATTGCATGTAGGTATCTGTATATTGATTATATGAAATTTTGTCCTAGCAGTATTTAGTACTTTTTTATTATTACCAATAATTGATTTCGATTTTTAAAAACAATTTGATCCTGTGTTGAAATTTGAAAGTAAATTCCATAAATCAAAATATTTTATTAGTTTCCCTGTATGCTACCCAAGTATTTTTTTAAAATAAAACTGTAACTTTTAACCTTATTTATTTCTTGACCTCATCGACTTCGTATCTTCCATATTATTTTGATATTTTCTCAAATACTATTAAATCATACCCTGACGCCTTTTTTCATATTAATTTGATTTCTCCCATTTTTATTTCCATCCAAGTATTTTTTGTTTCCTCTTTTGTCTCATGTCTTTCAGATTTTATAAAAACAACTTTTGAATTTCTTTGTATCCATTGTATATATGTGAATTTTTGGAGTGGACTTTCACTGAGACCTAAAAGACCTATTACACCCATTCTACTCAGCTCATGTTAAAAGTCTCGGAGACTATAAATTTTTTTAGGAAATTTTATAGTATTCGTAGGATTCAATTTATGCAAATATTTCTCTTCAATACAGTAGTCTCCTAGGTGTTGTGTCATGTATTCCAGAATGGAGGTTTCTTCGTCCAGTTTGAGCTTCGCGCCATTTCCAGTCTGAACCAACTGTATAACTATAAGGATGGTTTATTTATTAGACAAATCCAGTCTAGTGCGAACGCGAGTCTTAAAAACAATTAAATGTATAATAACGACAATTATTAATTTTTTTTAGAACGAAAAGCTACTGTCTTCTTTGCCACAAAGTTGTTTGTTATGTGATACTCACTTTTCCGGACCTTCGGCTCTAGCGTCACATGTATTTGAATTTCACGGGATCGATATGTCTGAAGTTGTATCTTCCGGATCTGGAGAATCGTTTCCAGAGAAGAGCAAGAAAAAGTTACCAAATCTCGTTAAGATTTCCGATCTCAAAAAGACTGAATCGATAGGTAAGTACAAAGTTTTTGTTTCCAATTATTATGGTTCATCCAACAGAGCTAGAGGAAATTGGTCAACTACTGTTCCTGGCCTTTTAAGATTATCTATCCGACTAACTTTCAAGTCAGAAGATTTACAAAAACCTGTTGTACAAAGTAAAAACCAAATTTAAAATTCCCGCCGCCACAAAATGGTGAATTTCATATTTGCTTCAATACCCTTAATTAATAATAGTTCGAATCTACTTTGTATACCTTGTTCATCCTAAAGCTATACAGTTTCAAGCAAAGTTCAATCATTTGACAGCTGAAAGAATGATGCTGCCCTTAATTTTGCCATTAGTTTCAACTGTTCACAAAATGCAAGTCAGTACTATTGTAGACCACGCAGCATTTAGTCCCGGCATTTGAGGAACGACAAGCTTATAGTTTGACAAACCTATCTGTAGCAACGGTGTCGGTAAAGAGTGAAGAAATAAGGCCAATAATCAATATCAGTCAATAGTGGAAGTGAAAAGAAAGAACACACCCACGCGGTTGCCAATATCAAGTCAGGTGGTTGCATAGCAACGGGCCGCCGTCACCAATTGAATTAGTTCTGAGTACGCCGTAATATGAATTCGCACGGCGTTGCCGATTTTATGGAAACCCATAACATTATTGGAAATTGATAATAATTAATAATTATTTCGATATTAAAAATATCATCGTCAGAATGACAAAAGTTATATTTGAAGTGATACCTACTTGATGTTCAATATTTTGAACATTCAGTATTTGAAAAAAAATGTTACTAGACAAAATCCAATGAAACAAGCACATAAAAGCACTATCCTCTAATCATTATTAATATGTTGTTGATAATCGAAAGTCTATTTTCAAATAATTATTACTACATAGTACATACTCAGCGCTAGCTTTTTATAGTTAAACATGGCTAGTCTTCCATTATTAATTATGTATTAAGGTGTTGGACTGCAACAAATTGACAGGAAAAAACCTTGTAATAATGAGGTACTTTGGCAACATTGTGTAATGGGTGTATCGTCGATGGATACTTTGGTAGATTATAGGTGTGGAAGGGCCTCTGAATAGGTGGTGCGGGTCACTTGGAGGATCATCTCAAGAGGAATGGGACAACTACTTTTAGCACTGGGATATGCTTGATTTATTTAGTAAATACATTAAATTACTTACTAAACTAATACTATGCATAAGTACCCAGCCGTATAGCATACTTATACGTAATGGTTAATAATTACTAGTAGGTGACTATTCAACTATATAAAATAGTCTTCTTCAAGTATTCTGCATCGATTTCTCTTTTGATCAATACTGAATGTATATTTAAATAACCGGCCAAGTTCGAGCAAAACAGATAAACATATAATTGTTTTTGTCTTGCACCACGCTTGAGCTTGACTATAACCTTTTTTATTTATATAATAATGAAATGGGAATTTAATTCTTATTTTAAATATTTATTATTATATTGGGCCAAAAGGCATCACAATTGCTAGTTTTCCATGCATATAGAAAGCATTATTATCTCTCCAATGTTGCTGTAGATTCCACTGTTATCTATGTAATGCTAAAGCTGTCCTAGTATTGATTTTTTTTATCGATCTAATGTCTTCCATCCTGAGAGTGTATGTTTGAAAATTTCCGTCCCTTACCACATTGTCTGCAGAGAGGTTATCATTGCCCAGCCCCATTTTTTGCTCATGTCTTCTCATTGGACTAAGTGGAAGAACCCACTTCTTGAGTAGTTTTTGATTACAAGAATTCATTAATGAATTTTTTTTACTTGATTACAGTTTCCTGTAACAATTATTGTCATATTTAAGTAAAGCGTGTTATCAATAGAAGTCGAAATAATAGTAAAAAACTCCTTACAAATTAGAAAATTACTTTCCAAAGGCTAGACCGTTTACTAGGATGCAACGTCTACTTCTCGGGCTATATGCCCCGCAGACTAATGAATTACACTTCCAAGTTAAAGGGGGTTGGTGTATATGCAATATAGAAACAACCATTCTGGTTTATAATTAGAAGGGACAATATCACTTGCAGACCGGTTTCGGCGTATTTGCGCCTCATCAAGGTAGATATTATCAGTCCAGAAGCTCTAAGAGCATGATCCTGGACTGAAGACAACGCTAAAATCACATTAATAAATTAAACCCTGTGAATAGTGATGTAGGCCGGGCAAATGCCCAGTGGGCAGGACGTTTATAAATGGGCATTTGCCCAAAGCAGTTTTAAGCTCCAAAAAACTGGCCATTTATGAAAAAAAGGTTTCACTCTGTATATTTTGTTTGTAATAATCATTTGAGCTCCTTTTTTTTATTTGGTCTATTTCTGCGAAGTGGCTGGATAGTGGCAAAATAATAGTTATTTATTTATACTGCTTGAAGTTTTAGTCCTACAAAAATATTCATAAACATAAATAATTCAAATAATAGTATTGTGGATTTTTGAATAAAGAAACTTTATTCCATACATACTCTCATACACATACAAGATACCAGATGAAAAAGGTATTATGAATAACAGAATAACTATCAATGAATATAATCATCATCTTGAAGAAATTATTTTGTAGTATAAAATGCTTTGTTTAGTAGATATTAATTTATAGATTTAATTTATAAAAATATGTAAATTGCCGATTATAGTACAAATAAAGGTACACTTGCTTGACTTGCTACTAATATTTAACAGATTTTTAAAAAAAAACGCATAATGTCACAAGACTCAAGGGCAAGCGGCAAATATTCGGCTATACTGTAATATTATTAAAGATCACTGTAAGCGATTGGTGTGATGAACAAACGCGATTATTACACTCACTAAATTATCTTTATTCTTACTTTACATATACAAAAATTATATAAGATTATTAGCAAATATAAATGTTTTTTAACCTCTCTGCATACATTTACCACCACTCGCCACGTGGTAATGTCAACGTATATCTTCTTCCCCATTGGGGGCGCCAGACGATAGGGTGATGATTGGAGACGGACTCAGTTGGTATAGTAGTGGACTGTATCGTTATTGATTTATATTATACGAGGTGCGCTCAATAATAAAAGGTATAAAGGCTACATATAAAGTACAGACAATCACACTTCCTTCTTCCTTCCAATTTAACATTTTCTTAAAAACCTGTTTTATTTGTGTCAACAATATTTTATATCTCTATAATTCTATATACATAATGTAAAACTAAAAATGTGAATGTAGTATTTAAACACCAACAGAGAGTCACTAATCTAAATTAATTATGTTTGAGACCAATATATCTTAAACACGGATAAATGTCTTGGGCATTTTCCCTGACTTATAAATGTCCGGGCATTTTACATCGCTACCTGTGAAGGGAATGCCAAGAATATTGCATACAGATTGCGTAAATTACTTGGGAACCCTGGCCTCGGATTACACAAGTACGACAAGGATATATGAAAGAGAGAGGAAGAATAATTGTGCGCGGTCATCACTTTGTTTCATCTTAGGGGTGTATACTTATTTCCCGAGACTGGCCGAATGGTCCTTTACAGAGAGAATTCACTAGTTGGAGGTATTCAGTATGCTCCCAACATGGAAGGAGTGAGGGTGTTAAAGAAATAAAAAAATACAATCGTTATTACGTAACCTGTACATCTTAAAATTCATTTTTGTCAACATGATCATTTCAGACCAAGTTGACA
Source organism: Lochmaea capreae (assembly GCA_949126875.1). NCBI lineage: Eukaryota > Metazoa > Arthropoda > Insecta > Coleoptera > Chrysomelidae > Lochmaea > Lochmaea capreae. The sequence continues at coordinate 15,191,903 of OX421403.1, forward strand.
ATTTCTAACTACAATAGGATATTATTTTAGCCATTGTAACTTGAAAATAAAACAGCATTTCTTGAGAGAACCATAATTAATAAACTAAAAATCCCTTCCATTAATAAATTAAATTGAATAAATAAAATAAGTAGGTACGTACCTACACCTATTCTAAACATAAAATATAAACTTCCTGAAAAAATGAAAATAAAATCCATTCTAAAGGTAAACATAATTTTAATGAATTAAGTTCTCAAATGAACCACCTTCCTGTGCCAGATAATAACCAAATCTGTGATAAAGATTTGATCTCATATCTCCAAGATTATTAGGCGTAATGCTGGCACAAACGTGCTGTATTTTCACCCTCGAAAAAAAGTCAACGATAACGAGACAAAAATATCATTTGTACAAATTAATCTGCGCTTCTGGCAACAGCGGTTAAAATAGGGGGGCAATGAGCATTCGGCCAGTCTCGGGAAATAAGTATACACCCCTAAGGTGAAACAAAGTACACGCCTTAATGACCGCGCATAATTATTCTTTCTCTCTTTTTCAGCTGTTTTTCTGTCGTACTTGTGTAATCCGGACGGTTCGGATGTAATTTACGCAATCTGTATATACCAACCCCGTTTAACTTGGAAGTGTAATTCATTGTCTGCAGGGCATATAGCCCGAAAAGTAGAAAGTTGCTTTCTAGTGAACGGTCTAACCTTTGGAAAGTAATTTTCTAATTTGTAAGGCCTTTTAATAGTTTTATACTATAATTTTAACTTCTACTCATTAATGAATGTTTTCCCCTTCTTGATGCTTCTTACTCTACTTGCTTTAAATGTATATTAATTTCTAAATTTTATTTCAGATAATAACCAATCTTCTGAACCTCAGCAAGACTCGAAATTTTCCAAATTGTCCTGCCCGAACTGTTCAGGAGTATTTACCAGTAAACAGGATCTCATGATGCATTTAAGACTGAAACACGCACAGATAGCTGGATTCGTTTGTGGCATATGCCTATATCAATGTTCTTCGTACCTGAATTTGAAAAATCATCTTCAAAATTGTTCTAATCCTCAAGCTACACCCACAAAATATATCTGTCAGATATGTCAGTACGGCGATGATAACTTTAAGTGGTTGGAAAACCACGTTTTAGTACACGATTTTTTAATAGAAACTTGTAAGAAACAAATGAGAATGTTCGATCCGGAAGACTACATAGACATAAACGAAGCATGCGCAAACACTCCCTACAAAGGTTTGAATTGCGTCGATTGCGGTTTAGACGAATTCTATTCGTTTAAAGAATTCAGCGCTCATAGAAGAAACGAACACTCCAACTTCCATTGCGATCTTTGCAATAAATTTTACGGACGCAATTCTCATTTGTGGAAACACGTTAATAGACTGCACAAAGGTCATCCGAGCATCACGTGCCAATTATGTTACAAGACGTCCGCTTCCAAGTATCATCTGTCGCAACATTTTAATAAGATTCATCTAGCCAAAGGCGGTAAAAAGTCTTCTGCTACAGAAAAGGAAACGTTACCTTCCAAATTTTCATTCGATTTTTTATCTTCAAAACAAAATTTTATCAAAGAAGAATTCGAGTATCCCAGCGAACAAGACGATAATTCGAATTTAAATTTCGACCAAGAAGACGATAACGGCATTAAAGAAGAATACGACGAAGATTCTAACAATAAAAACGAAACGCCCAGTGCGCCTAAGGAAATAGATTCTTCTCATGACATGTACACGAATATCATTACGAATTATACGCCGCCGTTGAACGATGGCGATTTTAAATGTCCCAAATGCTCTAAAGGCTTCCATAAAAAAATGCTACTCAAGAAACACAAAAAGAATTGCAGACCGAGAATGCAAAAAGATTTGTTAACGAGATGTAAAAGCTGCGCTAGAATCTTTAAAGACCGCCAAAGCCTAGCCAAACATCTAGTAAACTATCATTCGGAGTACACTTGCGAAATTTGTACCGAAAAAGTACAAAGTAAATGCGAAATAGTGTCACATATAAGATTTAGACACCCCGGCTGTCCGTTATTTTGCAGGATCTGTACAAATGTTCTAAGAAGCAAGAGCGATCTTCAAGAACACATGAGAAACCATTTCGATTCTCACATTTGTCAGTTTTGCGGTGACCCGTTACCGAGTAAAATCAAACTAAAGATGCACATACTCAGTTTACATCGTAAAATTCTAAGCTTATCGTGTGGAATATGCTTAAAGTTGTTTGAAAACCAACACATTCTCCGAGATCACGTTAAATTAATCCACAAAAATCAACTGACACCTTTAACGTCGTGTCCAGTTTGCGGCAAAAATTACGGCTCCAAGTGGAAAACCTACGATCATATAAACAAATCCCATGGTAGAATATTCAGGGCGTGTAAAACTTGTTTGGAAATATTCGATAACGATGCTCAATTACAGGCGCATTGTGATGTTACCGCTCACGGGGGAGGAGGACAAGTCGGTAATTCTAATACGACGGCTCTCAGAAACAGTATTATGGCTCATATAAAGTCTGCAATTAATGAAGTGGTGGAACAGAACGAAGAAAACAATGATGATTCAGATAGTGATGATGAGGGTAAGTATTCCAAATCAAATTTTTTTGATACACAGAGTAACCAAATACTGTATAGAAAATTCACAATAAATGTTATAATTGTTCTCCATTTACCACTCGACAATAACTTAACCTGGTAATAAATTAGTCTTTAAAATTTTGTAGCAAAGCGGTTGTTACGTTCAGCATTTCCTGTCTGATTTACAGACGTTGTCAGATATGGTTGTGTATACTTTCATATTTAGCTATACCTTGTTTTTAAACTAAGTTCACCAACAGTTCAATGTCGACTGTGGTTTAATGACAAAATTAAAGTTGTACAAACCTCGTTCACTGTTGATCGACTGTTCATAAACAAGATCAGTTGAACGCTGATATCTTGTCGGTTCAAAGGTGGTTCAAGCTTGATCTTTTATTTTGTTGACATCATTCTAATATATATTGTTATGGTATGAACATACCCAAAATAAATCATTTAAAAATAATCATAAGGCAATACGACCAACTCTGTTATTTGGTTACTTAGTTAAATAAATTCATCACAATAAAAGAAATATAATAGAAATAAACTAATAAATAAGTCAAATTAAAACATGAAAAACTGATAATATTAATAAAAATAAATAACATTCTTTATAATAAGTTTTAAGAATTTAAGCTATAAATTGACAGATAAAAACAGGAGTACCAACTTCAAGCAAATCGTGTAAAATACCAACCTAAATTTTAAGGTTATAAAAGATATAAATACAAATTTTTGACCACTGCAATGATAAAAACAATAACATAAAAATGAAACAAACACCATATAGTAACTAAAACATAATTTCATTTGAGTAAACTTACAATAATTTTAAAAATTGGAAATATCAATTTAGTAACAAACTTTTAAAATGAATTTCATTGCTTGAAATAAAACAAAAGAAAGTTTGTTTAGGAAACAAATGAAAAAATCAACAACTTGCAAAAATTTCTCCGAAGGAGAAAGAGGTAGAAAAATTTGAGTTGAAATTAAAAGTAAAAATCTTAATAAAACTATATAAAATATTCAAAAGATTAATAATATATTCTTTATATAAACATTAATTATAAGGAGTCAGTGATACCTATAATTAATAAAAGTAAAATAAGTAAGAATACTTACAAAGTGCCGGTAAGCGTACATCTACCTCTGAATTATAATTTTAATCAAGACGAACTGATATATCTGGCATAGTTTTGTCGATATAACCAAGAAATTTTCCACAACGAACAGACTGTGTAAAGTCCACCGTTTTTGAAGAAGGAAAATACCGGATTTGATCCTCAGCTGACAGTCTGTATATTCTGCAGGCCTTTCCCACATTTTCCAACCCATTGAAACCTTCGAATTTGAAGAGAGAATAAAAGTATAAACTAACAAACATTCAGGTACCTACCTACTGTTCATATTAATTTTAAGTTTTTTTTTATGTAGTATAAATTGTTTGCTTATTAGAATTAAATTATTTTTTCTTATTTTCTTGGGAATGAAACCACAATATGTTTTTTTATTTTTTATTTCACGTTTCGGTAGCGTTCCAGCTACCGTTGTCAAGATTAACTAATAATGTTGTCAAATTTTTTTCGTTGTGTCAGATAGGGACCAAAAAATTTTTCATTAATTCATTATTAGTTAATCTTGACAACGGTAGCTGGAACGCTACCGAAACGTGAAATAAAAAATAAAAAAACATATTGTGGTTTCATTCCCAAGAAAATAAGAAAAAATAACAAGTAATGCCACAAGGAACTTATAGAAGATATTTAGAATTAAATTGTTTGCTTAGATATAATTAGATAAAAATACCATAGCCACGTAACTGAATTTAGTTCTGTGAGTATAGTTAAATAGTGTGCCTGGATGAATGAATGAAAATTTAGATAAATAAGAATTGGAATAACTGTATAATTGTATAATTTGAATATTTTATTATCTAAAAAAACTAATAATAATAGTTCAATAAAAGATAAAACACTTATCCAATAGTTCAGGTGGCTGTTTTGTTTAATGTCTATGATTCAATTGCAGTAATATACTTTAGTGCCAACTTCCAACACGAAGGCCAAAGAACAGAGTCGGTCTTCAAAAATTTTAATTTGACCTCACAATAAAATATTCCCTGAGAGTATAAAAAAAATATACAAATAATAATATAATAAAATAAAAATTAAGAGTCTCATAAAATAGTCGAGATAATCATTAATGGCGCCCAACTAAAATATAAATAAAATTTTAAATAATAATAAATATAAAAAAAAAGGTAAGTATTAAACACTATAATAAACAAAATTTATACATATTAAATTTATATAAAAAGCATACTTACCATAACCATAACAATATATTATATAAAATGGATTTTTTGGGAGAATTAACTGATAATGAAGATTTTTTGGAGTAAATTGATAACAGAAAATCCACGTTTATAACCAATCTATGTTTACAATTTACAACCACGTTTATAAGCAGATATAGATCCTAACCATTGACATATAAATATGTCAATGATCCTAACTAACCAAGTTTATGACAACAGAGACAAGCAAAAAAGAAAGAAGTTATTTTATAGAATCACGAAAAACAACTGCCACGAATAAGCCCATAATTCAGTAAAATACATGCCAAGGATAACATGTTCTCTATTTATAGAACTACCAACATTAGAAAAAAATCACATCATCGCCGATCAATTGAACTAAAGTCAATATAAGTTGGAACAATGCGCTTTCTTTTGAACTGAGATCACCTCACGGCTAACAGTTCAGTTGATCTACTGATGAACGTTGTTTCGTACAACTCGGCCTAAGAATAGCGATTTGAATTTAAGTTGGCATTTCTGCTGCCTAGTGATTGGTCAGATTGCCGCCCGTTTTACACAGCTCTTTTGATCAGCTGACAACGACATTTGTTTGTTTGTGTTTATTTGTATGAAAATATTCATTACTCCTATCTTTATTACCACTTTTTTGCGTTTGTTCTTTATTGTTCTATTTTCCAACAAAGTATTATATTTCAACCAAGTTAATTGCTATATTTGTCATCTATTCAGTTTATAAACAAAATACAGGTTTGTTTTCCTTGTTAATAATGTGGGTTTCTAAATGTAAAATCTTATTTTGGTTTATATTATATATTTTTATATTTTATTTAAGCCTCAAATGTCATTTAAGAATTTTTTAAACATACAATTGCATTTTCTACATACCTATTTGTACTCAAATTATTAACAAATTTTACCCATACATTTTTTCACAATAATGTGACATTTGGTTACTACTTTTACCATGGCCTGTTTCCAATGATGATTCTATATCTGGACATGCCTTGATTCCACGACAACTGCGAGTTGTATAGTACATATTTCACGTAATTATCAATGAGTTCAAAAAGTCTGAACACCACTCTTTCAGAACACACTTCCATTCTAGTAACTTTTAGTGGTGTGACTGAGGTTTTCACTTAGTTGAAAAAAAAGATAAAGTTGTATAAAAATTCTGCGGTCTAAAGTGTTGGTTTTTTTCCCGAGCCTGTCTGACAAGTCTCCGATAACACTGCAGCCTAATGGCTTATTGTATTTTTGCTCGTGCTTTCTCATAGCACCCAGTCCAGCACCTGTACCAGTTTGTACAAGTTCTTAGCTGGGTGTTTGCTATATAGCTCAGCGTTTCCTTGCAGTTGGTCAAGTAATAACTGTCTTTTGCGATCAAGAGTCTCGCATGTAAACAGTATATGTTTCACTATCTCCGTTTCCCTACCGCATAATCTGCATGTAAGGTCTCCATTGTATAGTTTTAATTTGTACAGGTGTTCCTTTACTGGTGCATGATCAGGCATGAAACCTGTTATGATTCTCAGCTGATTTCTGCACAGTGTTAGCAGTTCCGCTGTACGTTTCAGGCATGATTCTTTTATAAAGGTTTTCCCATGCATTTGCCTTCGGACGTTTACCCAGAAATTTTTATGTTGTTCTCTGATCCAGGTCTTTACAGTTCCTCGTACTATAGCTTTCGGTATACCGCGAATCTGTCCTGGTTCAAGCTGTATATCCGCTGACCCTCTTTTTGCAAGTTCGTCAGCTTTTTCATTGCCCTCGATACCCTGGTGACCTGGTACCCAGGTCAGCTTGATGTTATTTCATTTGGCTAACGTCTTCAGTTCTTCGATGCAATCCCATACTAGTCTAAAGGTTGAGATTGCCTTAAGTGCCGCCTGACTTTTTTCCCGAGCCCGTCTGACAAGTCTCCGATAACACTGCAACCTAATGGCTTATTGTATTTTTGTTCGTGCTTTCTCATAGCACCCAGTCCAGCCCCTTTGTCCCCTGTACAAGTTTGTACAGGTCCTTACGCTGACTATCGGATATGATATGATATGGATCTGCTTGCCATCGGCAGCTCTCCTGTTGTTTTCTCTCCCGCATTGCAAGATTGCATAATACCTATGCCTGAAATACAGAGGTGTAATTTCCCAGTGTGTAGCTATAGCTGTCACCTGGTTTTTTGAAGTACTCCCGCCCCTACTGAGATTTCCTCTTAGTTTAAAAAAGGTAAAGCTTTATAAAAATTCTGCGGTTTAAAGTGTTGGTAATATAGGTATCAGGGAAATGCTGGAACAAATCTGGAATTAATGGATTTTGCAGAAAATCCAGATACAATTTTTGTATTGAATTGTCATCGAAAATATATGGACCAACAATACCTTCCAATACTTTGATTTTTTGTTGTCTTTGCCCATGGCATTCCTGCAACCAATTTGGATTTTCATCATTTTCATTTTGTTGGTTCACATAAAACGTTGCGTCATCTGAAAATAATATAGTATTGACCAAAATTTCAGGAAATATTATGTAACATCAAGTTTTTCATGTAACTTATTTCTTTTTGGCATCATATTTCATTTGAGCATATTACTCATTGTAATAGTAAGATACTATCATCGAGCCGCTCTTAGTTTACCACTTTCGGATTAGAAGGTTATACTGAAAAGGTGTTGTATTCGTCGGAAATTTCAGCAGTACTCAAACGATATTTTTACCTGACCTGTAGCAGAAAACACCTAAAATTGTGTCGTTTTCTTATGAGCGTATAGTCAGATCTATTATATACTTCATTCTACGTATGAAAACAAAAATCACGACCTTTTTTTAGTGATCATAACCTCTCTTTTATTAAAAAAAGAGAAATTTCGATTGTTTTAAAAAAAACCTTTCGTGTATTCAGCGACATATTATCGAAGTAAGCTATTGACAAGATCTTTTTTGAATGATGAAAAGATTTAAAAGAAGAAGCTGGAAAATGTCACAAGAAAGTTAAATGATTATTATCATCTCAGATAGTCGAGCAGCCATTAAAGTGCTGGGAATGCATATAAAAGCTCTGAAAGGCTCTTTTGAGTACCGCAACACTTTTTGTGGTGTCAGAAACAATTTTATATTGGAAAAAATTAGTTTAACCGAATAAACAATCGAACTGTTCATTGGAAGGATCTACTAGTGCTAAAGCGATTAAAGATTCTCTTGTAAAACTATGGCCAGGTGAGTCTCTGGCTTATTCTTTATTTTGAAGTGAGACCAAGAGTTTTTGAAAGCTGTTCTTACAGTAACGAAGTAATGGATAAGGAAAAATGTAGATTCTGTAGAATGAAAAAAGAAAATCAGTTCAAATACTTGTGGAATACTTAGCACTACAGAATCCCGTGAATCTACTCTATTATCCAAAAAGAGACCAAACATTTTTATTTCCCTGTCATGTTTCATGACGTTTAGTTCGTTCCATTGGCGTTGAAAATTTTTTACAATGTGATTTAAATTTTGTTGTAGGTGAATCTGACGGTGATTATAAAAAACAAGAGTTCGAAGAACCCAAGTTCTATTTATCCCAAAACGCCAAAATATCTTTATTAGAAAAACGATTGTTGGGTAAGACATTAACAGATGACGAAATCAGTATTAAACCTAAATTAGCAGCAGTCAGTAGCAATAAGAAAACTAAAATACCCATCAACGAAACCAAATCCAAAACGGCAAACAAAAAAGAAGAAGAATCAGATCCTACAAATCCTCAAACAAATTCGTCTAAGCGCACAGTGTACGTTAACAGTAATGATCCGTCTTATTGTGAAATTTGCTACAAGACTTGGCCGGCGAAGAAGCATCTTTGGCAACATTACATACGTTGTCATAAACGCGTAGCAGCTACTGTTTGTGGAATATGCTTAAAAACGAATGACAACTACAACACCCTTCAGCATCATCTAAGAGACAATCACCCGAAACTATTACACGGTCAAGGTTTTGGTTCGAATTTTATATGCAGGATATGCGGAAGATATCACAACGCTAGTTCGAAGTTAAGACTGCACATGGTAATACACGAAAATTTCGATTGGAAACTTTTGGACGGAGATAAATCCGACAAAGATATGATTTCTAAGTCGACAACTAACGGCTTCAAATTTACAAAAGGATCCGAAAGAGAAGAATACGATGAAAATATTAATTATGAAAGTCTAATCGAACAAGTCGAGTGCTCTTCACAGTCAGAATCTGATAACGATCAAGCCGTGCAACTCAAACAAGACGATTCTTCTTCATCCGACGAACAAGAAGAAGCCAGCGAAGATTCTGTAATATCGTCCAATTCTATACAGGGTGAAATTAATAAAAAAATGCCGATATCAACGCAACAAGAATCCTCACAACGTCAAGATTGTTCTTCCTCTAGCGAAGATTCAAGCACAAGTTATTCGGAAGGAAGTAAAAGTGATTCTTCCGATGATTGTTCTCGAGCGTCTCAGTCACTGTCTTCGCAAAGTAAGTTTAATCCCAGATCGAATTCCAACACTGCTGATGATTCGGTGTCGAGCGGTAATATTTTTAGGCGGAAACCAGGAGAACTAGATTCGGCTATTAAATCCATTAGTTATGAATGCATGGAACCGGTGGATCTCAACGTTGTCGACGATTATTGCGACTTGCAAAATAATTGTCTTAACGAGAATGAAATCGAATCTGCTGTTGGTAGTATTCTTTAAACTTTTGTATATATACTTATTTGAAGTTTTCCCTTTGCAACATTTTACTGTATAATTTTAGATGCCGGATGTACAGGGCGAAATTTAACCAAAAAAAATATGATTCGAATAAAGTAGTTCAAATGTACCCTTAACGTAATGTCTCCAGCTGTGCTAAGCAATTCTTGTTAGTTATATTAGAAAAGTGGCAGCTCGTTATAAGTCTAAATGAGGAGGCAAAATGCAAAGCAATTGAAAGTTCTCCCTTCTACGGTGCCGAAGACGAAAGTTTTCAAGGTCATGCGTTCTTATGGCATTCCGATTTTAATAAATAATTTGATTGCACAAAAACTTAGACTTTCTCAAGGAAATATTGCTAGTACGATTTCGATTTTATGTTCAATAAACTGGGAAAATTGCTTACCAGCCAGTTCACAATGTCTAGTTTGAGTTTGTCCAGTTTATCAGAAGTTGCACTAAATTTTAACTATTGAATTGCTCACAAAAAATAACCTAATTTATGAACCAAGATAACAGATTTTAAATTACTGCAACACTCCGCCAAATCCGAAAGCGTTACCGATGAGTAACCGCAGGTAAACGTTCTTAATGAAATGTTATAATTTCACAATTAGGCAACACTTTGCATTTGTTTAAGGACCTGTATCATTGACAAGATTAGAAGGAGGACAGATAGTATCCAATTTTTCGCGTGATTTTTGGAGGAAGCACCGTCTGTCATTAAAACGGTGGCAAACATTTGGTTACTGTGAATTTACCTTAAATTTGTGGCTATCAGCAAACGAGAAGTATGGTTAATTGCTGTGCATTTCTCTATACCATTCGTAGAAATACAAAAGATTAAATTGTTTTATTTGAAAAATAAGCGGTGTGGTTACACATTGCCCTTTCTCTTATCTAGTCAAAATCCTGCATCGTCCGTAAACAGGAGAACAGAGGTTTGCCTATAGCGTGTATATATGGTGGTCTGCGTCATTGAACTTATACAGAGGCTGGATACTGGTGCGGGCTATTATTTGAATTACTTTCGAGAATTATTAAAACAAAGGAATCATTTCCTGAAAATGTTAAGGAAGACTTTACAACGCAAAGTTTGGGTCCTCTGAGGTGATATCTTCACCCATCCATTTAATGAATGAGGAGTATTTTATAAAAAATTTAATATGTTGAAAAATGGGTCAGATTATGATTAATTAGATATTAAAAAATTACAAAAATTGGTGCCAATAAAAATGTGGGCTCTGTAGCAGAATAGCGCTGGTCAAAAAAAGCGCTGGACATAAATAGCGCTGGACAAAATAGCGTTGGACAAAATAGCGCTGGATAAAAACAGCGCAGGACAAAAACAGCGCTTTATGAAATAGCGCCGCCAAAAGATAATTATGCTTCTTTATTTTACTACTACCTCATACATAAAAATAGACTATAGTACCGAATTAGCATAATTAGGAATAACATATCTTTCATAAATTACAGTCATAACAATAGTTTCCCTAATTCAATTCGTCAATTCTACATCGCTTCCCGACCAGCTGACAGTGATCAAAGTGTTGGTAACTCTCTATAACAATATCAGAATATAAGGAACGGAAAACAAGTAAGAACAATCAATATTTTTCATCATACTTCAACACATATCGCTTCCCGACCAACTGACACAGATCAAAGTGTAAACAACTACTTGTCAGTGTCATATTTATTTAAAGTCAAAAAAAATGCAATTTGGCAAGTCTCAGAAAGGAGGTGCTGCATTATTCCAGGATATAATTACCGAAATGACAAGCAACATGAAATTGCATTTTTTTTAGACTTTAAATAGATATGACACTGACAAGTAGTTGTTTACACTTTGATCTGTGTCAGATTGGTCGGGAAGCGATATGTGCTGAAGTATGATGAAAAAAATTTTGATTGTGCTCTTACTTGTTTTCCGTTCCTTATATTCTGATATTGTTTGTTGTAAAGGAAGGTTCATGCTTAGCGGTGAAACTTGATTTTTCAATCACATCCTACAGTAATAGTTGATTTTCTAAGGATCTTTCAACCGGCGCTATTTTGTCCTGCGCTGTTTTTGTCCAGCGCTGGTTTTGTCCTGCTGTTTTTGACCAGCGCTATTTATGTCCAGCGCTATTCTGCTACAGAGCCAAAAATGTGACAGTAGAAAAAGTGTGAAAGTATAAAAATGTTTTTCTAAATAAGAATAAACAAAGTATCTTATTATCGTTCTGGTATGGTTTTTCTTGTTTAAAGCACACTTTAAACTTTTTTGTTGAAATGTTAGACGGTGTTATAGACGTAACAAGTACTCACTGCATTCATTAAACCGATACGTGAAGATATTTGTCAGGTTTCTTCAAAAAAGTAATAAGTAAGGTTATATTACAATTATTATTTATAATCGACGGTTTGAAAAAAATAAGAAATAATCTTCCCCGTAATCTTCTATCCTGATGTTGTGTTCCCCAAATCACTTCCAACATACAATGTGCTCCTTAGTGTAATATTTTCAACCAATTGCTCTCTAACATTGATTGAATTACATTTTATCAATACTTAAGATAAGGTATTAATTAAATTTCGCCCTTTTTGACTTCATTTATCTGTATATTTGTGATGTGATGCCATATTGTTTTGTAATTGCCTGTATAGGTATATCCATTAAACTAAACGAGCTAGGTCTTAACGTCCTCGTTTACCACCTGTTCTAAAATAAAAGTATTGATATTTTACTAGTCATACGGTTCCTTCTTCTCTTTTTGTAGTATAAGGTGTTAATCTCCAGTCTATTAATACATCGTAATTTGATAAATATTATTTATATTGATTTCTTCTGGATTTAAGATGTATTGAAAGGTTAGGAATTATTTACCCTCCTACGACCGAAATAATTTAAAAAAAGTAAACTACCGAAGCTGGGTCATGAATAAAACATAGTATTTTATTGTAAGCTGGTAAATGTTTAATTGTTAATGAAAACTTTAGTTTAAAGGTGGTTTTCTCACTATTTTTAACAATTATTATTACACACTTTGTATTGTCATCTATGCTGCTTAGTTTTTACCTAGATTCAATGTAATTTCATCATCCTATGTTTATTCCGAAAAAATACAATTGTATACAGTGTGGAACGGTGAAATGGAATTAAGTAATTATTTCAGCTATTGTACATCTTTATAGAAAATCCTGAAAGACGACAATCAGATAATTTATTTTGTACGTTAATTTTTGCAATAAAGGCGGATTTAACGGTTGCACAAGCATAATATTTTCATTAATGCATAATCATAACTATTACAAATTCTCGAACACATAGTGCTTAACAGATGGGTCATTTATCCATTCCTTAATTCATAAGCATAATCATAAGTGTTTGTGACAAGTGACAGTTCTATCTATCACGGAACATATACAATTAGTGTGTTCTGTAACCTTCGTCATATTTCAACAACAATAACAGAGTTATACATTTATTGATATTTCTGTATTTCAATTTCATCGAAACAATAAAATATTCATCATGAAGACCAAAAAGCTCCTTGTATTATTATTCTCGTACGACTACACATTATTAACGGGCAGCTGTTTCATCATGAGAAAAGAAAGACGTTGAGGTGTGAGGCGTATCAACCGCAACAGGGACACTGAAGGTCTATATGCATGAAAATGAATAATATTGCCCTACCTGTGCACTCCGCCAAAACAGACAATGGCATTCTCCAGTACCACTTTGTTTTGGTGCTCTTTATTTTTGAGATCCCATATACATGGAAATTTTTCAATTTCCTCAATGAAAAGCTCCTCTACCAAACTCATACTGACAGGTTAATTTTAACAAAAATGATGAAAGTGTACTTATTACTTATTTATATTTTTATTTATATCTTGATTCTGGACAAACTTTTGAGGTTAACAAGTATGACAGTGACATTTGGGAATAAAAATACGGTGCAATGAAATCCACGCAGGCGCACTTTCTATTTCGATACATCAATATTCATAAAAGTTGGGAACTTCAAGGTTATGCGTTATGGAATGTGCATTACAACTAACTGTTACGAGTTGGATAAACCGTCTCATTTGCAACTACATTGTTCAACTTTTATGAGTTATGCATTAAAGTTATGCTAACACAAAAAATTATGCTTATGCATCCGCTAAATCCGCCTTAAATTTAAAAACAATATCATCAGTTTTAAATAGATAACATAAGTCCCTACTCTCCATTAGAAAAATTGGGGTTTTTAACAGTCACACGAAATGAGTTGAATGTAGGGATGAAATTTTTTAGTTGCAGGATTCCAATACATAATCTTGAATTAACGTGTTTCAGGATTTTCTCGAAAAGTGTACAATAACGGAAGTAATGAATTTATTCCACAGCTGTATATGGATTGCGTGAAAGTTTAATAAGTCATACGATCCACACAAGTACGACAAGGATCATATGAACAGCACTACTTGAAAGAGAGAGACAAGAATTCTATGTGTGAAACTCACAATTAGATTAGTCCCCTCTACCAAAACGGAATGGTTAAAAGTAAAAGGCACCTGTTTTGGTAGAGGGGCCTGATTTAATTGTGAGATTCACACTTTGAATAATTCTTGTCGCTCTCTTTCAAATAGGGATGTTCATAATTATCCTTGTCGTAGTTGTGTAAATCGTATGACCTGTTAAACTTTTTCGGTAATTTGAGGGTTAAACGAGTTTAGAACATGGTGCAGAAACTAGACCTAAAATAGCAGCAACTATTATATTTTTGTATTAGCGTTTACTTCATGCAAAATACTGTTTTCTTGGGTATGATCTGATTTTTATGCTAATAAGTGAATATTTATACCTATTTTTGTATTTATTTTTATTGAAATTTTAGTCCTTAAGTATAATCTATTTAACTTAAATCATTCCTTTCTCATACTCATTATGGTTAGTAAATAAATGTATATAAACTAACGATAAACTATTTTGCAAAATGTGTAATTTTATTATTCCTTAATCTATTTTGTGGGAATGGGATATCCAGTGAAGTGTACAATCCAGAGGTTTTATTAAGGATAGGTCTTTTTTGCTAATGTCGTTAATAAAACGCGCTTGGCGTTATTTTTTTTGTGATGAGTATTTTCGTTTGTACGAGGATATATTGAAAAATTCTTAGTTTGCTATAGAACCAAACAAAATTTCAATGTCAAAATATTTTATTACCCAACATATTCTCCTCTTAATTGGATACATTTATTACAGCGAACCTGCAACGTCTCTAGACCTTTGAAAAAAAAATGTTTCTTCTTGCTCTGCAAACCAGACCTCCACCTCCAAGCTTTTATTACCTCCTCGTTGGAAGAAAATTTACGACATTTTAAACTTTTTTTCAGTGGAGGAAAGAGATGATAGTCGGACGGAGCCCAATAAGGGGGGTGTTCTAGTAATTCAAACCCTAAATCACTAATTTTTTGCATGAGATTTGAGTGCAGGGGCTTTCTCCTGCAAAAACAAAACACCTTTGGATAGCTTTCCGCGTCTTTTTTTTTAATTTTTTCCCGTAGAGTGTTCAGTAATGTCGAATAGTAATCTGCAGTTATTGTTCTACCCTTATCCAAAAAATCAATCATGATTACTCCATGGCAATCCCAAAAAACTGAAGCAAGAACTTTTCCAGCAGATTTTTGGACATGAAACTTCTTAGGACTTGGAGAACCAGAGTGTCGCCATTCCATCGATTGTTGCTTTGTTTCTGGATCGTAGAAATGTACCCAAGTCTCATCCATAGTAACAATTCGGTTTAAGAAGTCTACATCGTTTTCAAATCGAGCACAGATCGAACGCCAAGCTTCTACCCTTGCACGCTTTTGGTCAACATTCAAACATTTGGGATTCATTTTGCAGCAATTTTTCTCATGTCCAAATTGACGTGAACTATATGATGAACGCGTTCGCATGAAATATTCAGTGCCTCAGATATCCGTTTTAGCCCAATTCGACGATCTGATAAAATCATGTCATGAACTGCATCGATATTTTCGGGGACTGACACAGAAACTGGCCTTCCCGATCGGTCAACATCTTCAATGGAAAATTTACCTCTTTTGAAGCTTGCAGTCCAACTTTTCACGGTCGCATACGAAGGACATTGATCACCAAGGGTATTAAGCATATCTTCGTAAATCTGCTTACCTCTTAACCCTTTTAAATACAGGTACTTGATGATGGCTCGATACTCCAATTTTTCGATTTTCACAATTTCGGTGGACATCTTTATTCTTTTAATTTATTGCGTAACTCTGGTTTACTTTTTTGACGTCAAACTTCACACTGACACTTCTAATAAGTTATTGTTCGTTGCTATATGGTAACGCAATATTTTGTTTATGCATGGAACTGGTCTAGGCTAACTAGATATCAATACATCCTATCCTCGTATGTATGTATATTGGGGTGACATTCACTGAGAACTAAAAGATCTATTGTACCCCCTTACTTCTACTTAGTTTCAGAGGAAAATCTCAGAGGCTAGTAACTTTAGTCCTATTTCCCGGCGGAATTTTAAGATGTCTGCAGGCGTGTACCTGGATAAAAACTAATTTTTTTGAAATATCTAAGGCATGAATATAAAGACAAATTATTTGTATATATTTTTAATTAGTATTTGCAATATAATTTGACAATTGAAAATTCTATATTTACATCCAATAGCTTTTTAACAAAAACAACAAAACATTGATTAAATCCCAATAGTAACAAATATGATGTTTAATACCTATGGTGAGGATAACAATGAAATACAGATCCAAAATGAAAAACGACTATACAGTCATGTAGATAACTGGTAGAAACAATAAATTCGCAATATTTAATGTAGAACGTACTTCTTATGTATATTCAATTTTTATACAAGCTTACAATTAATAGTACTCATAATATTCGAATTATAAAATAAGGCAATCAAATCATCATTATTTCAACTATTAATATCAATATAATGGGTTATTAGTGGCTTAAAAGATTTAAAATATATAGTTGTATCAAAAATCGGCATATAGTAGCGAACACGTGTTTAAGCGTTTGCAATTGATTTTGGACAAACTTTAACATATTAAAAAGTCCACTACAGATAATATTTTCGGTTTCCAATTGACAGAAGAGTTTTTGTACACCCTTTATTTGAGTATTTTTGAAAAATTAATGAAAGTCAATGACCTGCTACACAGGTAATAACAGAAAGTCTTAAATTCCCAATTTTTAATCCTATAAATGTATTTACAAAGGTACTGATGCAATGGAAGCAACATTCCTCCGAAGGCAGAAATAAATAAATTTGTAAATTCGGCCGGTGTTCAGGACCTGTCAATAGTGTCAACTTTAAAGCGAATTTTTAATTCAACATAACCTATCATTTTAAAAATTATAGAAAAAGGTTTTCTCATGTTTACTGGTATTTCTGAGGCAGAGAATTGAAATGTTGGCCTTTTTTTTAAAACTCCTGCCACCTCGGTCTGGAGTCAATAGCTTCGGACTTCGGTAAAGTAGCCGGAGACAGTACATTGGCTGGACCTTAAAAAGTCTTACAATCTACCAACTTCTTCACTTTCGTACTGGTACGACTAGTTCTTTTACTGGACCCTATTGAGTGAATTAATTGAAAGTATGTTTTGATGCATTATCTGACTGACTAAAACATCATAAATGGCATGAAAAAAGCTGTTTATTTAAATTTTATTACTCGAGAACGGAAAAAGATATCGACGTGCAGTTTTCGCTAAACTTCTTATATTTCCTTCAAATTTTTATTGACATAGTTGCTATACTTCATACTACATAAATAACCTTTTGACGTTTGTTAATGTCAGTTATATGTATTTGTTTCAAAGCCACCTTTCTGTAAAAAATTAACAAAAGTAAATTTCTTACGAAAATTTTAGACGACTTTTGAGACTTGCAAACGGTGTCATAAAAAACATTCCTAAGAATTTCAGTGAAAGCCGCTCATTAATCCCTTGTCTTATTTTCGAGTTATAACGTTTCCAAGCTGTTAAAATGTTATTGACATGGTTTCATAAAAAATTAAATCTTTCCCTAAAAACTTGAGTATATGCCGATAATGTATACATTTTTGGAAAGGGGAAGAAAGGGACTTTCAGATGGTATTAAAAAATATAGGGTGTTGTATTTAAAATAAACCGATAATTTCGTTTCAAAAATGGTCATTTTTTTTCGGCGCTTTCGAGAAAAAATATACATTTGGCAACTATGCCAATAAAAATGTGAAGGAAATATAAGTTTAGCGAAAACTGCACGTAGATATCTTTTTCCATTCTCGAGTAATAAGCCGTCAAAATGTGTTACTTTATAGTGGGACACCCTGTACTGTACTGGAAGGGTACCAACTGATAAAGGAGAACAATTTATACATATTATTTAAAGTTTTGTGTCTTGTGTCATGGGCCATTGCAAACTTAAACTCCAAACAGTCAAATGTAACTAGTTCTGCTTCCATTTATCTTGCCCAGGTCAAAAGGTAAGTTAAATATTCCCTTCCCTCTACTTTCAGCCTTAAAAAGATGAGTGATATGATATCTTATTACAAGTTACTGACTATATGATTTATATAAATGTTTTAGAGAGACTAGAAATTATATTTTTAATTATTGAAATCTGGCTGACATGAGTATATTGTATATCTACTATAAAAAGACATTTTTTATCACAAAATGCAGTGGTAATTGGCACAAAGAAACCATTAATCAGAGTAACACAGGTTGTCGCACAATTAATGACAACCAACCATATAAAATCAGCTAAACTGGAACAATGGTGCAGCCAACTGATAAGGACCAGGAAGTATACGGTGCTAAGCCCAGGTGAAATGTTTACGCATCTTTGGTGAGGTTTATATTCTTATTACAGGTGAAATATTTTGACAATTCAGTGGAAGTTATAATTAGTTGAAACATCATTTATAGTACCCAAATCTTTTATGTTTGAGAGCTATTTGAAGGTGATAATATTGCATAGAATGAAATTATGTACATGTTTTTGTTCACATATAAATACTCAGATAATGTATAAATTTGAGTACACATTTTTTGAGCATAACTAATAAATTAAATAGATATTGTCAAATCACTATGAGTTTACCCTGGTAGGTCCTTACAAATTTTTATGGCCATCTCGGCTAACGGTTCAAGTTCCTTTCGATTCACTAATTCAAATTCAGTTACAAAATAATAAAAGTGTTTGTAACAAGTGTTCACATGTGCTTCCTGAAACAAGATAATTACATTATTTAATTTGTATAAACTAATTTAAACTTATGTTTAATACTTTGAACATCGTCATATGTATATCTCTGGCACTCACAGTCCTATTACTTTAGTATTGCCATGTGGTTAGAGTGGGCTTGACGATATACTATGTCATAGAGAACTTTGGCCAGAGGTATTGTTAAAAAAGTTTAAAACATTTTTTTGAGTATATATTTGCAGAACTGAAAGAAAACATTACCTCTAACCTTCTAATCGTAGCAAATATGTCTTCTATAGCTAATAAATTAGAAAAAATACTCACTGCGGCAATGGTTACAACATTTTGGAAATGATGTATATAAACGTGTACAAATACTCTATGTAATCTTGCCAAAATTTTACTACATAAATTTGAGAAATTTTTTGGAAATGGTCTATCACTGGTACAAGGAAATAAATCTTGATTATTTATTTGCATTTCTATCCAATCCATGAGGTGACTTATATACTTTTTAGCAGGAAGTGGTGTGGGCTTTTTAAATTTATCTCCATCTGCCCAAAGATATTCAAATCTAGGGCCCCCCGACATTGTTGGACAAGTTTGCTCTGTACAAAACTCACATATTGTGCCATATATGAGATTAATACGATTGAAAAAATCCACAACTGAAATAGATAGATTTTAATTTATATTATCCATTATATTATTTACTTACCATGGACTGCTATCCAATCATTTAAATCTTCTCCATGAGGAAGTTTTACTGCAGATCTTAGATTTATCCCAGAATTTAGACTAGCTTGTGCTTGTTTGTAAAGACTATAGCGTATTGTTCCATGAGCAAATTTTTTCTTTGGTCTGAATGTCTAAAATTAGAATTTACTTGAAAAACCTTTAGTTATTTGTGCAATTGGAATTTGCATTTTTTATAACACACCTTTCCTTTTTGGAAAAAATCTAAAAAACCGTTTAATGCCATAATTTATGTTGTAATACTAATAAAAATAAAATATTAGTTGTGTAAACAATACCCAAAATTAAACGTATTTTGTACAAACAAATATGTCAATGTCAGTATAATTATAATTTTTGACATAGAGATATAAATGAGAAGAGAGCAGCGATCTGTGGTATGAAGTAACCGCTAGCGCCTACTTTGGCTACAGGTATGAACTATCATTTAGAACAGGGGTTTTTTGAATGTTTAAACTTTCAGGATACGGGAAATATTGTACAATATTTGCAATTAAATGCACCTTAATATTTGTTTTTTAGTCTTTTAATTCTAAAACTGTTTTTCTTGAAATTTGGTGTATCCGACAAAACGTCAACTGATATTTTAATTGACAATATTGACATTAGGCAGCTGGCAGGCAACTCTTTTGCTGCTGCTGTTTTTGTGTATATCTTTAGCTTTGTTTTTTTTTACTAAAAAATACAGTTAAATTAAATACCGAGTGTGTCACCTGAAATATTGAACTACACCATCTGTTTTATCAATTCGTACCTACTTTGTACCTATTACAAACCGGAAGTTGCATTGCTGCAGCCAAAAATGCGTCTTATGAGAGGCCTTTTGGCAAATTTAATAACTTCGTAAATAAGAGTCAGAATTGGCTCAAGTCGGGTAGCCGGGGCTTTTCGAGGTCGCTGATCACGATTATGATGTTCAAATTGACTCCCCGAACACCTGGAGCTCAGGAATGCCGACGAACGTCATCTCCGGGGACTATCCCTTACTTTATGCGAGAGAGGAGAGAAACTGCGGGCACCCGGGGGTTTTTTGGGTCGCTGAATTCGAATTTTATGTTGAAAACGAACACCTGGTGCACCCTAACCTGGCTCTGAACGTCATCTCCGAGGGTTTTCCAGACACAATTGAAAAAGACCAACCAAAAATCTTTACTGGGGGTTTTTCGGGTCGCTGAATTCAAATTTGGCACCGACGAACACCCCACCGACACCTGGTTGGTCTTTTTCAATTGTGTCTGGAAAACCATCGGTGATGACGTTCAGAGCCAGGTGTCCTTGGGGTGTTGGCCGGTGCCATATTTGATTTCAGCGAGCCAAAAAACCCCCCGTAACGACTTTCGGGTGGTTTTTTTCAATTATATATGGAAAACCCTCGGGGAAGACGTTCAAAGCCAGGTTAGGGTGCACCAGGTGTACGGGTGGTCGTTTTCAACATAAAATTCGGATTCAGCGCACACAAAAAGCCCCCATAACGTACTATACAGGTTTCAGTATTAACTGGAGGTCCTGCCTTTCATGCCCCTATGACTGTTTTGAAATTTTTTCAGAAGCAATACTTAAGAAGCATCTCGTCCAATGACATTCCCATTCTTGGGTCGATATCCAACTCTTTATCTTCTGTATGTTCCTTGTGGTGTAAAATATTGTGGTGTTAATAGACAAAAGTGTTTTGATTTTCACGTGCAGAATTGTTTATTTTCCTGCCTAAGATTTAAGTGAAACAATAAAAGGAAAAAATACTTCCGTAAGCCAATCAACCAACATCTTAAGACCTAGAAATTTGTAAAATTTACACATATTGGTGATATCTTTTCGAATTTTATGCTAGAACCAAAATATTTTTCATCGAATATAAAGCAGTTTATATTCTGTATTTTAAGAACTAATTGGTTTTTTAAATGTTATTTTGGTATATCCTGAAATTTTATACATTCTTTATGGTGTATTTTAGGAATTTTTTTGATACACTTGTTGTTTTTCAGATATGAGCATCGTCTTTAGATTGGCCCAGGAGCTGAACATAAAACGAGGAAATCACGCAACGCATTGTGACTGTTTGTCAAGATAAAACGTGAATCACCCTCTTTCAATTTCCTAAGTAATTTCCCTATTCGTTTTTTAATAATACTAGAAATTAAGTAATAGCATGAATTTTCAAATAGTCCAACAATGTTACATTTTCGATTTCTTCTAATTTTTGAAAAATGTTTCGTATTTCGAGACTCAGCATGAAGGATAAAACTGAGAAAAGCAGGAAAATTCGCATTACGAAAATTGTCATTTTCCAGCAAGTTTAATTAGAAATTTTGATTGAATGAAATATTATTTCGATGGAACTATCATTATCCACTGGCATCTCCAGCTTCTTACCGTTATAGCAACGGAAGAATGACGAACAGCTCGAACGTTGACATCGCCCTTTTCTGTGAATAAAATTATTTCATTATTTTCTTTATCCACTCCATTTATTTGTACTTGTAAGTGTATAGCTTGGTTGAGTTATTTGTTATAAAATAAAACACGAAGATATTTTATAACTACGTTTATTAATTAAATAAAATGTACAAAACAACTCAGCTTTGTTATATCGTACTACACGACTGTCAAAAAATTGTAATAATCAATAATCCCAATGTCCATGCCGATTAGACAACACACATAACATGATGTGGTGTAGTTTGGGTTACCTAACCACAGAAACTATGAAATATATATTATTTATCTAATACAGTAAGAGAGTAAAAGAAGGCAGAAGAGGTGAGATGATCGAAGAAGACCGACAGAGAAAGATAGAGTGACACTCAGACAAACAGAAGACAAGGAGAAAATGAGTCAAAATGACAGTGTACGCGTGTTAAAAGTAGGAAACTAGAAAGTGTAATTAATATGCCGCTATCTCATTCATAGAGATAATACACATAGAGTAGGCATGCCATAGGGGCTCGTGTAAGCGTATTCGTCCACCCATTGGAAAGAGATGGACAACCAGTTTGGTATTGCTTTCTCTTTCTAATAGCGCATGCAATCGTGTGTATAACATACAGCTTAGTCTTCGCACATGTGCATCACGCGATGTTAGAGAGAGACAGCATCACCAATTTCATTCGCCATCTCTTTTTATTGCGTGGACGCTTCCGACTATAGGTTGCCTACTCTATGATCTCATTGCGCTCAGTCAACAAAGTCGTTGCTGCCATGTTTCAATTATAAATGGACATTGTTAAGGGAGTGAAATATAGATGGCGCCACACTAATGACACTTTCTAGCTACGGTAGCGCTACGTTGAGATGAACGCGACCCTTGTTATCAGAAAAGTAACCCACTCATGTATGCAGGGATGAAACCATTCCTATAGAGAAAGTCGCGTACGAAACTCAAAACTGCATTAATCTTCATGCTTTATAAATTATTTATTTGTGCTTATTTTTGATTAAATATAATTCACAGGGAAAATTAGCTTGTTTTCTTATTTTCCCTTACCTCCCCTCTTTAACATTTTCTTCTATAAACGGTACTAATTCAAATTGGTACTGCTAAGCGTTCACTGAATTTTTGATGAAAAATTGGTTTGTAGGTTGTTTGATAGATGGCGCCACTTTTGTGTGAATCCCCGAAAAACAGCGCCAACTAATTTTTTTAGTTCATAGGTTTTTCCATATATTGCGCTGTTTTTTTCTGGGTTCACACGAAAGTGGCGTCATCTATAAAAAAACCTGTCAACTAATTTTTTTTAGTTCATAGGTTCTTTCATAGATGGCGCTGTTTTATCTGGGGTTCACACGAAAGTGGCGCCATCCATTAAAAAAACCTGTAAACTAATTTTTTAAAGTTCATAGGATTTTTCATAGATGGCGCTGTTTTCTCCTGGGATTCACACAAAAGTGGCGCCATCTATCAAAAAACCGGCCAACTAATTTTCTTTAGTTCATAGGATTTTTCATAGATGGTGCTGTTTTTTTCTGGGATTCACAAAAAAGTGGCGAACTCTATTAAAAAATCTGCCTACTATTTTTTTAGTTCATAGATGGCGCTGTTTTTCCCTGGGATTTACACAAAAGTGGCGCCATCTATAAAAAAAACCTGCCATCTAATTTTTTTTAGTTCATAGGATTTTTCATAGATGGCGCTGTTTTTTTCTGTTTTTTCATAGACTTCGTCAGAAGCACAGGCTTGTGGAGTTAATTGTAATCCCTAGGGATGAGCCACAATAGCCACAATTTTTAACATGAAGTAACTCCATTGATGTTTAAAAATTTTCTTATGACAATAAGTGTAGTGTAGTGTAGGAAGGGGTGAGACCATTAATTTCTTATAATACAATATTATTTCAAGACATAAATAAAATTCAATCATTGAAGGAAGAAGATAGAACAGAAAGAACTTCTATTTTAGATTTAGCCAAGATAGATTTTGGAAAAATTTAACTGACAAAGTTGAAGTACAGAATTAATGTTAGAATATCAATAATAATTATTTATACTTACAGTCGAATATTAAATCACACAGATCCTCCATATAGGATTGTCCTAATAATATTTTTATATTCCAAATAAAATAAACTTAGATTCCTTCACTTTCCTGAAAAACATACAAATTTTAAAGTGTTTGTAGTAATCACAGATAATATATTTATCATCATGTCAAACTATAAACTATATCAGTGAGCTGGTTTGTAGGGTTGGGTAAGTATTACGACGAGGAATACTGTGAGACTCATGACATATTTGACATTTCAGAACGTCACTTGTCATCCACATCCAGCAATCAGTCATCAGTCAAAATATTTCAAGATGGCGAAAGCCAGCTTGTCGTTGTAGAGGTCAATGGATTTTTTATTTTGTACCATTTATTATAATTTTAGGATTTAAATAATTTAATATTGTGAAACGAGAACAGTGTAATAGTAACTTAGAAGTGATAAGTAATAATCAAATTGTCTCGAAAATGACCAAATAATTGGAAACTATTTACCTGTCAAAATTTTGTATTTTAGATTTTTTTTAATTGTCTCATTAATTTACTTAGAGAATATACAGAATACCTTTGGAAAGTGTTGATCAAAGAAAATTGGAAAACATGGAGGCTATGCAGTATGAAACGACTCGAAATATGACACTTTTATTCTTTTTTGAACGTTTATTAGACAAGGGAGAACCAAGAACTCTACACGACTTAAGTTGTCAGTTTGGCTCTAAAGGTTTTACCAAAGAAATGCGACAAATTGCTGGTGGAAGCCAGAGTGGCCTTAAAAAATTTTTGTCCCAATATCCTTCTTTATTTTGCATGGATAATGATTATGTTACTGTTAATACTTTTCAACATACCAGCAGTAAAGATAATCAAGGTAAGGGTCCACCACTATTATCCATAACTGATTGTTTTTTAAATGTACTCATTTTCTTCTCACATTAATGCATGTGTAAGTATATTTCCCTCTAACATATTTATTAAGATTTATAATAATATAACTTGCCCATATTCTGACTCAATATAATTCTGATTAATGCCACCTGTGTTCTTCGGCATTAAAAATACATTTATATGTTTGAAGCTGTATTAATGTGTATTCCAAACATACTTTCAGCTTTAAAACTGATTAGGATAGGTTTTATTATATAAAATTCTTTAAAAAAGATTTATTTATTATGTGAAAGCCCAATTAATAAAAAATTATACAGTGCCAATTAAAAAAATAATCACAAGGTAATAGCAGTTTTGAAATAAAGTTTAAGCTTTAAACTTAAATATAATATGAATTAATATTACATATTAAAAAGTGGCTTTTGAATCTGTTTATTGGAGTATTAAAGAGCATGAGTTTTTTATGTGAACTTTCTAATTTTATGTTATGATGTTGAGTTAAAATTTTTCACTCAACAGTTATGAGCAAAACAATTAAATTTATATTACCTATTATATTGGAAAAGTTTATGCAGAAAGCTTGTATTTCATTTTGGCTCTGAGTAAGAGTTGTTTTCATTAATTTTTTATTGTTAACCCATTTTATGGTAATCAAGTTTCAGTAAATGTAGATGAAATATCTCTAATTTTTTTCCTTTATTTTTTTTATGGTTTTATGGCTTTAGAGGTTTTCAGTAAACCTCTGCAGTAGTGGTTATGGTTAGATAAAATTAATAGAGAATATATTGAGGGATTTTATTAAACCACACATAAATTAATTTTTCACAAAATAAACAAATTTGGGAAATTTTCCAAGACTAATTGATTTTTAGTTTCATTTTAATTTCAAGTAATTATAATTAATACATAAGTAAAGGTAGTGATGTCAATGGAAATTTCTCAATTAGTATTAATTGAGTGTATATGTTTTAAGATTAAACACCCCCAATTGTTAATTTGTTACTCAGCTGATTAAAAACATGTATCACGAGTTTATTCAAATTGGTAAATGGTGTACAAAATTACAAAAGTTGTAATCATACAAAATAGGTTTATCAGCTTTGCTGTAATTTCTTCGTCACTTAATTTCATCATAGGTTTGCTCAAGAACAGTCTCTGTATATTCCTCTTCATCACTGTCTTATGATGAAACAAATTATCACAGATACATTCTCTCACATGTCTACGAATTTGCAAGAAATTATAGGTCAATTCTGTGTTTTTCGTAATAGCTTACGAATCTGTAGCTAACGAAAGTTCTGTAAATGGGATTTTACAGAATCTGTAACTTTGCCATTCTGTGATGTTGTCTGTAACTCACTGAATTACAGATAGACATTTGAACTACTGTACGTCAAATTTCGATACTTCTAACCTATAACTTTAACCAAATAACCAGAGACAACCTCAAACTGTACAAAAATATTCCATCTCCAACGACAGCAGTCAATACACACGTAAATATTTACCAAATCTGTAACTATTTTAAAGTTGTACGCAGAATAGCAATTCCCCTGTAAAGTTACAGATTATCTTACAGACGTGCACAGAATAGACCTATTAGTTTCAACATAGCTTCTCCAGCTAGGGGTTTGAGTGTGGTAATAGGCTTTAGCCCATTCATGTTCATTTTCCATCCTCAACATCTTGTTGTCTCTGCTCTGGACACATTATTGAATTTATTTTTTTATATGCTGATGTAAAGCTTGTGCCCCTTCATACATATGGATTCTCTAGGACGTAATAAGCCAGTTTTTTTAATGGGTTGTACAGGAGCCTATGGCTTGTTGCCTCTAACTGTAGTATCTCTATGGTTTGAATAGACTTTGCGGTGCTCGTACGCCGACACCATTCATTTTACAAAAAAAAGCTAACTATATAAATTGTAGAATATTTTCCGAGATATTTTCTCTATTATAATATATAATATTACTACATTCTTTGTGAAATGAACCTGAAAGGAGATATTGTCAAAAATCTGTTTTTAATCGCCATTTCCCAATATGTCGGCTCGGCACGAGTAGAAATATACTATGTGGCAAAGTAAAAATTTGGAAAGGGCACTTCAAAATCCCCTGAAAATTTTTCATGTAACCTATTTTTTTTTGGAACCAAAAGAATTTTTTTTATTTAAAAATATGAAACCTTTTTACATTAAGGGGCCGCTTCATCTGATGATTTTGCTACGGGCTTCAGATGATGGTATAGTAATGTCAATCATTAATCAGTAATTTAATATAAAAGATCAACAATATGTGTTTAACCAGAAATAAATTTATGCCTGACTTTGTGGACAAGGTAGAATTTTTAGTTTTTTTCAAGTTCAACTAAACGCTCCTATCCTTTGATAAATATTTATTTTAATATTTTGCATGCATTTACATTAATTAAACTTGTTTTGCTATAAATAAACCAACTGCTGTTTTACATTTCATAAAGAATGTGAATATGTACTGTTTATTGCCCGATTCTTATAAAATATACATTGTATTTTCAGTAAAATCATATTTAAATGCATGATGCCACTATACTTAAACAATAATTTACATTTATACTGTTTGCCCAGCTTTTTTTTAATGTATGTTGTAAAAACAAACAGATGGTTTTAAAACCTTCAAACAAAACTATTACACTTTAAAATTCAATATATAATTTATTCGTAGCGCCAAATTCAATTAATAAATCACAAATTCCACAACAGACATATAACATTATTCTTTTTATACTTTTTGAAAAATTAAACCACAATCTGTTTTATATTTTTATCTCAACATTAGTAAATTTCATAAAAATGTTTGTCCTTATTCAACACCTATAAAAAATTTGACAAACGTTTGATGCCTATTCACAGTAGATTATATTTTTAATAAAAAATATTGTTATTGTAGTAATCTACTAGAAATGAGATCTTGGTAAGCGATTTTTTGCTTATTTCGGAAATATTAATAAAACGCATTTGTTTCATTTTTATGACATGATTATTTTTGTTTTAAAATTTGCAGCACGACCCGTGTATAGTTGCCGGATTGTACTTTGTGGAAACAGTTGATAGTATTTTTGTATATGTTTTTTTATCTCTTGGGGTCAGTATTTTTTCTGTATAAAAGGTACCCTATATCCTTTTCTGTATCCCTGACACATGCTGATCAGTTGAGAGTTGAGACATAAAAAAATAACAAACAAACTAATAAGGATATAACTTTTTTATTCAATGATATATGTTTTTTTAGGAAAAGACTATACTACTCAAGCTGTAGAATATTTTTCTGAAAAACTCGCTCAGTATGGCGAAGGAACTGAAGTGCCTATTCGTAGCCTTTTGGGACATCGTTCCCAAGCAAGTCCTGAGGTGCGTCATGTCTCAGGACAACATTTTCACGAATTCAGAGATTTCCTTTTTAAACATCCCGAAACATTTTTGGTAGATGACGAAAAAGAAACTGTGATTTTAGCAAATTTTGAATCTGTAAAGAGTCACTGCCCTCCAGAGTTACATTTTCAACCAGATGTTAAAATTGATCCTCAAGAAACTCAAGCTTTGTTAGATTTTCTGGCTCAATGTATTGAGGTGAGTAATATTTGATTATTAAATCCTGAATCCTAGAAATCATAGACTGAAAAAATAGACCCGGAAGATACAGATCTGGAATAACTAGATAAAAAGAAAAAAATCTTTTATGAGGAGTAGAGCTAAAAATGTATGTAAATTTATTAACACTTGTACAAATAATAAAAATTTCAATTATATAACATAACAGCTCTATTTCTTTGGAATATTTTTTCTTTTTCCAATTACCTTAAATGCCATATCCTCAACAACTACTTCATAATGTACCACATCACTTAACTTTAAAATTGATTGTTGAAGGTCAAAGGTCCTGTATTAGTAGAACAACTCTTCCAAATAGTCAGCTGCAACCTTCCTGAAAGTATGTGGACAAATTTGTTCAACACTCCAACTCAACTTATGAGTTTTTTGAGACTTTTTTCTGACAGCTTTCATATACATTCGAACTTAGTAACACTGATTCAACCACCAAAATTTAATCAAAAACACATGTCGGCACAAGTTGATCTTATGAAGGAATATAAAAAAAGTAATGAAGAATTGAAAAATGCAAAAAATCTATCGATCGATGTCAGCAATGATGTAGATAAAATAGAAAAGGTTAGTATTGTACAAATAATATGCTTTCTCATCTGATATTGTTTCTAAATTTTATTTCACCAATAGAGAAAATTGTTTTGTTTAAACCTGATACAACTGAACATATCACCACTACACATTTTTATACAGGGTGAAACTAGATCTGTAATGTACAAACTACAACATATAAGCCAAACGAGCAATGTTAACTATCAAAAGCTTATTGAGCAGCTACGAGTAACAGTGAATGACTTAATGGGACAATCCAAAAACCACAAGATAAAGCTTTAATAATAAGTTTGAAATATCTACCAAGTAGGAAAGACTGGAAGAAAGGTAGTTGAGCGTCACTATTCTTAGTAGCGGTACAAAAGAACTACTGGGTATATTTCACTGTTTTGGCTGAACTAGTTTTCCACACGCTGGCAGTATGTAGTAAGGAATTCTGCACACAGAGCTTATCGTCATAGGCGTGTATTAGATGCGACGTATGGAAAGTATAATACCCCTTGGTGCTGGTCATACAGTGGTATAAGTCGCTTAGCTGCAAAGGTAGGGTGACATACCAGTAAAGGCTCCTGTTTTAAAAAACCCCAATATTTTAAGTCAAAATACAGATTCTGTTGAAACAAAGAATTAGGGAATCATCTCCCCTAATTATAATATGGGTTACTTTTTAGGTGGAAAGAATAGTGAAACGTGAAAAATCCTTACCTCTCGCTGTGGAAGGAATAGAAATAGGCGAAAAATCTTCTCCACCTCCTACCGAAAAGGATAATTCTCAACTATCTCCTAGATCTATTAGTGATCGATTGAAGCAGCCTAAAATTCAAGCGAAATCTATGAGTCCAGAACCTCCTATT
Organism: Lochmaea capreae; assembly: GCA_949126875.1. NCBI lineage: Eukaryota > Metazoa > Arthropoda > Insecta > Coleoptera > Chrysomelidae > Lochmaea > Lochmaea capreae. Next base: position 15,221,934 of record OX421403.1, read on the forward strand.
TCTGCAGTACCACCAGCAGTTTCAAATATTCAAATTGAAGACAGGAGTAGAGTTAATTTCAAATTAGGTAAGTTTCAAAGTTCTTTTGATTTCATTCTTTATTTGTATTTTTAAACTGTTTTATTTTTAGGGAATCCTCTCAGACAAAATTCACTAGAAAATCAAAACGATCGAATCGCACCACCACCGACTAATTTTCAAAAACCTCCCCCTAAACCGATTTCTTCGTATAATCAAAGTTTGAAGCAACGTATTAATACTCTCGTACTTAAAACTCTTCAAGAAAATACTGGTAGAGAACAAAGACAAAGTATGATGAATCAACACATAACGCACACCGACACTTGGAAAACAAGACTCTTCCAGAATACCAGGTAGATAATATTTAATGATATTTAAAAGATTGTTCTAACAATAACTACAGTGAATGGTCATTTACAAAAATATGATGAATATGAAATAGAACACCCTATTTTCGTTGTGTTCTTGGATTGTACATACGTAGAGTTGATAGTTTTTTTCTTTTGCTCCAATACAGTAAAAGTTCCATAGTTTAGTATGTATTCAAATTTTGCTCAATACTTTCACAAAAGTAGTGCTAAATTATCATTGAAAAAATTGTACAAAATTTGAAAATTTTAAACAAACACATATTATTATTTTTACGTATCATGAAACTACGTTGAAAAATAATCTATGTTCATATCATTTATGTATTGGGATCTGACAGATGGGTGTGACCTAATAAACATGGCGGAAAATAGCTTACACTTGAAACTGTCACACATGACAGTAAGGCAAAACCCAAAAAGAAAACTAACCTATATATATAAAACTAATGCAAACGTCAATTATATCCAGAATAAAACCCCAATTCTCACTTGAGCAATAAACTAATAATTTTTTTTATATCTATACATTTTATGTCTGTTAGTTAGGTATAACTTTCGAAACGTTTGAAAGAGTTGACTTATGTTACTTTGGTGTTGGGTTTATCATAGTGATTTTTTGGTTGTATTACAATGTGGCGTCCCTCATAAGAAAAATTGATGCTAATCAAGTAATAAAAAAATGTTTTTTTACAACCCTAAACAAAAAGTCGTCATTTTGTAATAGAATACTTTCAGCGAAAACGTGATTTCCGTCACCAGTGAGAGAAAGTGTCATAACGTTAACTTTCGTGTCTAGTGACGACAGTTAAATTTATATTTTCATTTATTTGCTGCCCTCGTATATAATGTTTTGACGACTTTTGCCTATAGGAATCATTTCTTTAATAAGAATGCATTTTATATCTAGTTGTCAGGTTTCATTAGTTTGACACTCGGTTTGACATTTCTCTTTAATTGTTTACACTCAAAGCATTGTTAGTTTTTTGAGTAAGTTATCATTTCTGAATCAGAAAGTGAATTAGATTTTCCAAATACACCACCAGAAATAACAAATCAAGCTGAGCAGACCTCTTTGGATTTATTACCATTAAAATCCAAAAAGAGATATGGAGAAATATATGAAAAATTCATGGATTGGAGAGTTAACAATAATCTTAATTCATTTTCGGAAAATGTGCTGCTTGCCTACTTTGGATGGTTAAAAAAAAAATTTAAGTCATCGATGCTGAAAGCCACTTTATTGATTAAAAATAATATAGATATAAGTAAATATCCCAACTAACGTCCTTTGTTTAAACGAAATTATTTAAAAGTCAAAAATCTAAAAATTTTCTTCCGATGACATAAGTACTTTCTTCAAGAATGCACCCAATTCCAAATACTTAATGATTAAGGTAACAATTACTTTATTAATGTGACAAATTCTTAATATTAATATTAAATTCACATTTGTAGGTAGTCTTAATTTTTGGAATCTCGGGAGCTTGTCGTTGCTATGAATTGAAGGATTTGACAGTAAATGATGTAAAAGATACTAGCAGTATACTCTTAGTTACGATACTTGATACAAAAACAAAAGTACCACGTTCCTTCCACATTTCTGGATTCTTCTACGAAATTTCTAAAATATATATGAACCTTCGTCCACTAGATATGGACCAAAAAAATTCAAGATTCTTTATAAACTATCAAAACGGAAAGTGTACTCGACAAGTTGTGGGAATGAATAAATTTAGTAAATTTCCTATGCAAGTAGCTGAATATTTGAAATTGCCTGATCCCCAAAAATATACCGGGGATTGTTTGCACAGAGCTTCCGCAACGCTGTTAGTGGATGCAGGAGGTGATTTACTTCAATTAAAAAAACATGGAGGCTAGAAATCTAGTAACGTTGCAGAGGGATATGTTGATCAATCAGTTAACAGCAAAAATCAAATACAAAATAAAACGCCCTCCGATTACGGCGCATCATCATCTGGAGTGACATCAGTTAACAACATAACACATGTGACATCTTCTACCTCAATAAATAAAAATCGTGATTGTAATACTCCTATAATTTTGAATAGTTGCTCGAATGTAACAAATAACCAATATTTAAATCATAAGTAATGTTTTGAAAAATTCCGTTATTTTTAATTTCAAATAAAATATTTGTTCAATGTTCTTTTTTAGTATATTATTATGATATAAACAGGGTTGTAGAAAAATTATTATTCACTCGTCGAAAACATTTTTTGAAGCTCGTGAACATTACCAGCCTCGGCAGGTAAACTGTTGTACTCGCTTCAAAAAATGTTACTTTCGTCACTCGTAAAACAATATACTATTACGAATCTTTGCTGTCAAGAAATTTCGATATGAAACAGTGCGAGGATTGATTGCTATTTCTCTGGTTTTAATGAGATTGTTAACCCAAGGTCATCCAAAAATTACTTTCATCCGCAGATGTGACTTCTTTTCTCCATCTTTGAGTTTCGAGATTATGCAATTACCTTCTCTGAAATTAAATCACCCTTGTCCAATTTGTGATTCCCAGTTTTTTGTCCAAAATATATTTTTGGTTTTCCTAGAATTATTTATAGTTCATCATTTTTATTTAATTGTACAGGGTGTTTAAAAAAATGGTGCACTAAAAGATAAATGGTGTTTGCTTCTGTATTTAAGATTCAGTTCATATACAATTACTATACAATGTTGCCGTTGCGAAAATTTCGTACTTAGCAAACCCCACTTATTTTTCAGTATTCTACTTATCATAGCAACGAGGCTATTTGTTTAAAACACCCTGTACTTTAGCGAGGCTATTTTGTTTGCAGGGTAATTTGTACAACAAGAGAGTGCAAATTAGTTATCGATGATATAATGAATAAAGCAGAAAAAGTAAAATTTAATCTAAAGTGGCCATTTACCGCCGAAAGAATGGTAATAGCTTTCGATTGTGAAGGAATCAATTTGGGTGTAAAAGGACAATTAACTCTTATGCAAGTTGCGACAATGACGGGATTTTCTTATGTATTTGATTTGATTTCCTGTCCTGAGATGATAGAATACGGACTCAGACGACTCTTGGAATCTACGGATGTTATTAAGGTGAATTTAAAATTAATTTTTCCTTTTTTTGATTATAAGATTATTTAATTCAACGAGTTCTTCATAATTCAGAAGGGTTAAATTCAAACCTTTGTCAATATACATCTTTTTAATTGAATTGAAACAATTTTCATTTAAATAATTAACAATAGTATATTATTAAACGAGCAATTTATGATAGCCATTATTCACTCAGGGTGACGTTTGTCACCCGAGTGAATAGTGGCCATAAATTGCTAGTAGAATACTGTACTTTGTCCACGACCCTTGATTACCTTATTAAATAATGTAAGTAAATAATGCGAGTGTAGAACGGAAAATAATAATTTGGTATTTGGTATTATTGACAATTCTAACGTCAAAATTAATAAATTTCTGGAGTACGTCAAATAATGTGACATATGGAGATGGGCGAAACTGTGTAAATTATCGATACACCGTACCGTTATAAATATATTGAAGATTATTTGTAATGCATACTGACTTATACATGTCTTGGATTCCTTTGTTTGTTCTTCTTCTCCACTACCCCGCAACCTTAATTCCCCTTTAAATTTTTCTTGAAATCTTTCATTTCCACTTCTCCAGTTTACTTTTATTCTTTTTATTCAATATCCAAGCTTCACTTCCATATTACAGGGTAGGTTGTTCTCCTTGTTAATAATAATTTTGATTTGATCATATTTTCTACGGCTCCCAAGGCTCTGTTGGCTTTCATTATCCTTTTGTCTATTTCCATACTTTCATTTATATGTATCAAAACATTTTCCTGATTTCTAAAAATTTGATTTAGTTATTGTTCTGTTTGTGTTATTGCTGCAATGTCTTTTGCATAAGCTACTACTTGGGTTTTTTTTTAAATACTATCGCTTTTGAATCCATAAAGTTGTCCCTATTATACTTCCCAGTACCAGATTGAATAGAACTGTCAAAAGTGGACCCTCTTGTCTTAAACCTGTATACAGTTGGTTCGGTGAATCTTTTTCCATGTATGAAATTATTCACATACTACTATTTATAGTACGTCTCGTTTCTACTCACAGAATCTAAACCCTCGAAATGAAACCGTTTGTTCCACTACAACATAATATAACAAACAGAGATAGCCATATGATGAATGTCGGCGATAGGTGTAACCCAAACAACAAAAGTTCTGTGGTTTAAACTTGAATTTGTACATTGACAAACGAAAGACTTTGTTTACATTTTTATTCTACATTTTTGTCCATTTTTTTTGCCCCTGATATATAAATTTATTTCAAAAACAGTTGTTATAACGACTAACTTATACCTGAGTGTTCGAATTATTGTGGTAAGTAAATATTATTACACCAGCTTCAATACAATAATAACTAACGTTCACCGTCATTTTAGCCACATTCTAATTAAACCATCAATCTACGACCTACGTGTTACTGAATGAATTGATGTATTGCGTTTGTATATGAATGATGACGCATGGGAAAAGATCCACCGAACCAACTGTATACATCAAAATACTTGAATACTGTGCCTTCGAACAAAGCTTTGAAGATTCAGTTGGTGTAATTATTACCATTCTGGCAGTCCCAGTCTGCTCAATGCTATGTACATGTTGTGTCTGTGAATTGAATCTTACACCTGTTTGTAATCTATTAACAATATATGCAATGCCAGATGTTGTTGATAACTTTTTGATTAGACACTTTATGGTAAATATTTGATCTATAGTTGAACGACCTTTGTGGAATCCTCCTTGATATTCCCCTCTGGCTTCGTTTGCATAGTGCAATCAATTTCTCATTATATGAGCTACTATTTTATATATCGCTTCCAGAAATGCAATGCCTCTATAAATGTCGCTAAAATTGGTATCTTATTTTCTACGAATCGGACAAATCATGGTATTCCTCCTTACACGTCGTCTTTTACTAGTTAGTTTTCCTATTCTATTTTTTAGTAGTTCAGCTCCTTTTAAAATTTCTGCTGTATAATACTTTAGGACATTTGTTATTTTTTCAAATAAGCTATGATCTCCTCCATTTCCTTGTCTTGTGTTCTTCAATCAATTCATTAAAAATAAATTTACTTATTTTTTTGTAGGTTGTTCATGACTGTCGCAACGATTCGGTGAATCTCTACAATCAGTACAACATAACCATGCGAATGGTATTTGATACGCAAGCTGCGCATGCCATTTTAACATATCAAGAAACGAATCGACCCGTATATAAAGCTAAAAGTATAGCTTTGAATGCACTTTGTGAATGTTACGGAGCTCCGATCAATCCAATGAAAGATCAGTTAAAAACAATTTACAGGTAAGAACTTTGTTAATAAATATATTCACTAATTATACAAGATTAACTAAAATCAATAGAACTAATAAACGTTGTGACTAAGATTCCAATGGTAGGTTTTGGTAAAATAGTATTTTATTTTTTGTAGGAGGGATCAGAAGTATTGGTCGCGACGACCCCTAAGTAGAGAAATGATATTGTATGCGTCTGCCGATGTTTTAAGTTTGACTAGTGAAAAAATATATTATCATATGAGTAAAAACATAAAACAGGAGAATCGAGATTTGATGTTGGAACTGTGTGAAGAACAGGTTCGTATAAATATTTTTTTTTCTTCCGAGTCCGTTTGACAAAGTCTTCGATAATACTGCAGCCAAATGACTCATTGTATTTTTGGATATACTTTCTCATAGCACTTAGTCTAGCACCTTTATTTCCTGCACTGGCTTGTACAAGTTCGTACCTGGGTTCATGTAAGATCTCCATTGTATAGTTTTAATCTGTGCAAGTTTACTGGTGTATAACCAGTCATGAAACCTTTTATAATTCTGAGATGAGTCTTGCACAGTGGGAGCAATCCCGCTGTATGTTTTAGGCATGGTTATTTCAGAAGGGTTTCACAGAAAAGTCAATAAAACGTTCTATGGTTGGTTTGATGCCAATGCCTTGTTAATAAATCTCTTCGAACATGAAATATATATTATCATTCAGCCTCTCCTTTCGGTCAATAAGTCATTCTAGAATAACATAAGTTATCACAAATCTGCTTCTTGAAATAAGGAGTGATAACGTGTTGGCCTTAATTAACAATAACCAACACACCATACAATATCCAGCTAAACTGTAATATGTTAGAAACATGCAGTCGGAATGAAACTTTGGTCACAGAGTACACCATCTAACAAGAAACGAAAGAAAGTAGTTTTCGTGATCGCAAATTTGTGTGCACATGCGTGAATTAATTAGTTTATCTGTCAATGTCAAGTCGTCACTCCGACAGAGTACACCATCTATCTGACGGAATTCAATAAACATCATTCCTACATTATTTTAAACGATTTTCGTATATTTTGATCATTTCTATATACCTGTTGTCCAAGGACATTTTCTAGAGTTCATTTTTGATATTCATTTCATAAAATGAATAAGTTTCTAGGTAATTTCTTTAAAAAAAATAAAGAATTTCATTATTAACCTAGGTGAATAATGATTATTTACCTAGGTTAAAAATGAGCTACTTCTCATTTTCAGATATGAGATGAATAATAAGGTGTTTTCATGTTAGTAGTTAAAAAAATATTCTATTAGTCCTAACTGGGGGGGATGCTCATCAACACTATACTATTTTTCTTAGTGTAGGTATGGTTTTACTTCGAATCAATACTCGCGTTACTTTTCTCAGTGAATCAGGTAGTTTATATTTCAATGCCTCGACGTATTTCCGCTCAATATCGTGTAAGTCCGACTTCAAAGGAACCGACAAAGCTTTCGTCTCTTGTTAGATGGTGTACTCTGTGCTTTGGTGTGGTACAATGACATATCTAAAACTGACAGAGGAACAGTATCTGGATTACATGGAATCTATGCTTTGCAAGTAAACATCGAAAGAGGGTGCAGAGGCGGGAATATCTTCCTACTCTCCGGTAGTCAGGCAGCACTGAAATCCTTAGCACAGATCCAGACTGGTCTGGGACTGCCTTAAAAAATTCTTAACCCTGGCAAAACACAATAGGGTGACGTTTAAATGGGTCTCGGAGCACAAGGGTATTGTAGTCAATGAAACGGCAGATATCCTAACAAAGCAAGGGTCTCAAACTTCATTCACTGGTCGTGAAGCAGCACTGGGCGTGCCAAAGCAGAAACACAGCAAATTCCTGGTCAAAGAAACGTCGGAGTCGCTGACTAACGAAATATTAAACCTAAGCAGGGGCGAAATTAAGAAAGGGATTACTCACCGGCCTCTGTACACTAGGAAGCACATGCATACAATCGGCATATATAGGGATAACCTATCTGTCGGTTGTGCATCCTCTGACATGTTCTTTGATAGTGGAGCACTCACTCATTGGAGATAGACTCCTAGGACTAGAGCGTCCAAGGGGGGATTTCTCCAAAAAGGATCTAGTGAAAAGACTATTGAGCCGCATAAGGGCTTCAGGTCTCTTCACATAAACGGTACAACCAAGAGCCGAAGACTAGAAGCCTCTGATTGTTGGTACCATACTAAAGAATCTATTCAAACAATAGGGAACTTGCCAAAAAAATAAAATCATTTAAAAACAATTAAAATCGTAAGATATTATCATAAGGAACTTCGTAGAAAAAGAAAAATTCCAATAACGATTAAATTACCTGAGAAATAAAGGGTTAAAATTTGAATAATTTGAACTGCTCTTAAAACGCGCTGCCATTGGTTGTGACGTCAGACCGCACTTTTCGAGTCAGGCGATTGTGAACCGACAATTCAAACAACACTTAAAAACCGAGAAACTGACGCTAACGATTCGAATTCGATAAAAAAATCAATAATGCTTCAAATGGCTGTTTCTGCGGTTACCGATGCGCGAGGTGCGGTGTGACGTCACAGCCGCTGCCGCGCATTTTTCTTCGTTTGAATACACCCGGTGGCGATTCCAACTTTAATTATTTATTGTGAAATAAGTATTGCGATTTAAGGACTGATATTTGGTATAATGTGTTTTCATATATAAACACACATTTTAGTAGAATAAAAAAAAAATGGGCAAGTTCCCTATTGTCCTCGCCATATATCTATGTTTATATTTGCTTTGGTTTTTGTAGTTGCAAATGCACATATCACCGGAAGGCGTAAAAATGAAAAAACGCCAAAGGAAAACGGAGACTGAAGTGATGGAATTGAGGATAAAATTGGCTCAGGCAACTAAAAGTGTCGTATTGAGTAATAGAGAAGTTAGACTGCTCAGGTACATAGAATTAACAGATGACGAAAAAGAGAAACTTAAATCATCGGCTAAGGTGGCGAAAAAATTAGAAAAATTGGAAAGTTTAGGTAAGTACATTTGTTTGAATTAGTATGATTGTCAATGTTCATTCATTCAAAAAATGTTCGCTTGATGTGTGATGTTTGACATGAGACAGTTGGTGTTTGACAACGTTGACAATTGACAGTTGACACCTAACTGTAAAATGTGTTATTAAACAGCGTTAACTATCACACAGCGAACTATGGCACGAGATCAAAAAAACGTTTATCTACTGCAACCTTAAATTCAACCAAAATATAACTATTGCATGAACTGGTGCTAGCTCCTGATCTGAGTAGAATAAAATTACAACGCCATTCGATATTATTCAATAGATCGCTTTTCCCTTTTTTTAACCAAATATATAAGTTTTTTGGTTAACAAGTGCGTAGAATTCCGCAAACCGAATTAAAATCAAACTTTGTACTTTTAATATTCTTAAAAAAATAATTAAGACCTCAGAAAAGATACATTTGTTTACGTTTAAAAGTGAACCCAACATTACATAATATTCTAAGGTAACTTGCCGACCCTTTGCCAGATGTCTTACTTTTCCTTTGAATTGCGACAACAGAATTATAGGACACGATAGAAACGTACAAAATAAAAATGTACTTTTAAGAAATTACATAAAAACGACTTTAAAATAATTATTCTAAGTAGTTTTATGTACCTAATAAAAATATGTTTTTGTTAGAAACTTTTGAGGTTTAAACGAAACAAATGCGTGTTAATAATTTTGGGCGGAAACCATTTTACTATCAATTTTACCTGATTTTACTACAAGTTCCAACGTTTCTAGTATGGCCATAGAATGTTAGCCGTCGGATTGTTTTATGAATGACTCTATTTGTAGTATTGCTCTGAGATTAAGACTCATGTTTGTCAGCTCGAAAAGCACAAAAATATCATTTGATTCAGTTTGCGTTGAATCCAGCTAACTAAATCAAAATCATACACCGTTCAAAATATGTCATAGTCAATAAACTCAAGCTCAAAAATCAATAAAAAAACGTAGTAATATTTACGTCCGTAAGTGATATTTTTCAACTCGAGAGCTTGAAATGAATCCTGCAAACCAAATCAAAATAAAACATGGTTCAAGATTTCGTTATCCAAAATGATTTTTGAATAACTTGATAGTTTTGTGCGTAGTAAGAATATTTTTGAGCTCGGATAGCTCGACAAGAACTTAAGACCCGTTTTTGAGCTACAAAAATATAATTTTTTGGTCAAGAAGTGTTTTGAGTGTTACAAACACCGAGTGTGTTTTCAAATCATTACAATTTTTGAGCTCAAAAAACTCGCAAAAGTTCGTAGGTAATATTTCTGAGCTTGGAGAGCTCGAAAAAGGATTAAGATCCATCAAAAAATAATTAAAACCCATATTTTTGAGCTCGAAAAGCTTATCGTTCAGAACAGATCGTAGTTCAAACACCAGCGAAGTACCTATTTTGATTAAGAAGTATGTTTTTGAGCTCATAAACAAATAAAAAACGTACTAAGTAATAATTTTGAGCGCGGAGAGCTCGAAAAAGGATTAATATCCATAAAAAATTATTATGTCCCATGTTTTTAAGATCTAAAACGTTCGTAAGTAATGTTTTTCAACTCTAGAGCCCGAAATGTATCCTGCAAACCAAATCAAAATAAAACATGGTTCAAGATTTCGTTATCCAAAATGATTTTTGAATAACTTAATATTTTTGTGTGTAGTAAGAATATTTTTGAGCTCAGATAGCTCGACAAGAACTTAAGACATAAGACAAACACATAAATATAATTATTTGGTCAAGAGGTGTTTCGAGTGTCCCAAACACCGAATGTGTTTTTAAATCATTCATATTTTTGAGCTCAAATAACTCGCAAACGTCCGCAAGAAATATTTCTGAGCTTGGAGAGCTCGAAAAGAAGTTAAGATCCATAAAAAAAATCAAGACCCATATTTTTGAGCTCGAAGAGTTTATCGTTCAAACATATCGTAGTTCAAAAAGTTACGAAGTACTTAATATGATTAATAAGTTTGTTTTTGATTTTGAAAAGCACAAAAATAGAGACTTTCACTTCATTAGTTTTACAATATGTCAATTTAGAGACTACCAAGCATTATTTCATTCATTAACAATATATTTCTCGCTATCAATGTACACGTTTACTCAACATCGGCAAAAGCGGCATTGAAGCAATTACCGAAATCTTATCTCATGTACTATGAAAGTTTCTTGTTCGAAAATTGAAAATAATTTAATATTTCATTTTGACAATAAATTATCCACAGGTCAAGACCGCGACGGAGACAGTTCAGACGAAGACGGAGATAACGATCAAGATTATCCGAGTCTGGATAGCGACATGACGTCACCGCGCAATTCGGAACCAACTAGTCTAACTGAATCGATGCAATTGGTCGATACGATATTGAACGATAACAAATTGGATCGATTAGATAAAATAGAAAAATTAGAAACAATTCTCAGCAACGCTGCCATATTGCAAAACGACATGGATTCGGGAAAGTGTACGTGTAGTTGTCATTGCAAATTGAATAACGGGTATAAGCAAGAACGTGTCGTATCTCCTACTAACGAATACGTTAGTAGCGTTAAAGATAACGATCACGGTTACGTCAAGGCGAATCATTCTAATGTAGGCACGCAAACACTCAGCACGGGCGATGTAGTCGTCACGAAAATATATTTTAACGAAACTACCGAATGAAGTAGGTAGCTACGATTTCTTTTATTTGGAGTGTTTTATGGTAGTTGAAGCACTAATTTATAGATTAGATCGGGTCGATATTGGTAACTAACAATATTTAAATAAATACATAATTATCATTAATGTAAAACCCGGGAAAATGGTTTTCTGTGGGATGTCCACTGCCGGTAATTTTATGTTAAAAACCGTTTAGACGCGATGGAAAAAAATTGAAGGTGAGTCTTCTCTTTGCACCCTAGAACCTGTATTTAGCAAAGCAAAGCAAATTCACAGTTTTAATTGAGAATTTAAACAAAAGCTCAATTTTTATCTGATAATTTTACCAAATTCACAATTTATACTGCGAATTCAACCAAATTCACAGTTTTAACTGAGAATTTTACCCAAATCATAGTTATTAACTGAGAATTTAAACAAAAACGCAGTTTTTATTTGAGAATTTAACAACATTCACTATTTAAACTACGAATTTGACCAAATACACAGTTTTTACTGAGAATTTAACTAAATATACATTTTTTAATTGGGAATTTTACCAAAATCACAGTTTTTGATTGAGAATTTAAACAAAAACTCAATTTTTATCTGATAATTTTACCAAATTCACAATTTATACTGCGAATTCAACCAAATTCACAGTTTTAACTGAGAATTTTACCCAAATCATAGTTATTAACTGAAAATTTAAACAAAAACAAGTTTTTATTTGAGAATTTAACAACATTCACTATTATTTAAACTACGAATTTTACCAAATACACAGTTTTGACTGAGAATTTAACCAAATATACAAGTTTTAACTGAGAATGAAACCGAATTCACCAATTCAACCAAATTCACAGTTTTAACTGAGAATTTTACCAAAATCACCGATTAATTGAGAATTTAACCAAATTCACAGTTTTTAACTGAGAATAGGCATGATGACAGTCACTAAAAATCACTAAAATATTGATTTGATGTAATTATATATGATGCAGAGATTCTAAAAAGATTACCTATTTTTATTTTACATGTGTGATGACCAATATTTTAGTAAAAATATAAGCACATAATTTAACAATCCGCCATCTTAGCTCGAACGCCAATCAGAAGAGAGTGACGTCGTACTTTCGCAAATTTGACCCTGATATTTTGTCTTGTCCGAACTATCTATGGTCCGAACATCTGTTCTGTTTTGAATTTCATTTGTTTGTGTGATTCAAATTATGTATCAAAATAAACTTCTAACCTGCAAGTTTTCAAGTGTTTGAAGTTTGACGATTTTATCAATGACATAAAACAGTCTGTTTTTTGTTCTAAGAATGACACATATCACCTATAAATAATATTTACGAATTGTTGATGTCACAGACAGACGCCATTACTGTTCTTGCGTTTTGGCGCAGAATTTAAAATGCATTTGTAAAAGGTAAATTTCTCCTTAAAAAACTTTTTTCTCAGATAAATAACATTTATTGTAGATAAAGTATATATGTGAAAACATCGTGGAGCAGTTTTTCAAAATCAGTCATCATGCCTATTTAACCAAATCCAAATTTAACCAAATTTAACTTAGAATTCAATCAAATTCACATATTTAACTGAGAATTTAAACAAAAACCCAGTTTTTATCTGAGGATTTAACCAAATTCACTGTTTAAACTTCAAATTCGACTAAATTCACAGTTTTTACTGAAAATTTAACCAAATTCACAATTTTAACTAAGAATTTTGCCAAAATCATGGTTTTTAACTGGGAATTTAGCCAAATTCACTGTTTAAACTGCGAATTCAACCAAATTCACTGTTTAACTCGTATTTTAACCAAATTAGCAATTTCAAGTGGGAGTTTTCCCACTTCAAACAATTTTGTTAAATCCCCACGTCAAACTTGAATTTTAAACTTTCTCAGTTATTCACTGAGAATTTTACGTAATTTCCGGATTTATAAATATGACATGTCCTTTCCACAGTTTCGTATACCTTGAGTATGTGACCAAATATTTTTCCCATGTTGACCGCCAAACTTGGTTTGGCATGGTCACATTTTTGTAGCAATAAATGTAACATATTCAAGAAAAAGTACTATTTTATAATAATTACTGCAAAAACTGGCCTACTTCAATCACAATTTTTTCCATTGGGTATTTTCAACACCACATACGGTTTATTACAACAACAAAAAATGGGTAATTGTAACCTTTATACTGAATTTCAAAATAATCTCTCGGAAAACCAAGAAAAGCAACGGGAACTTTGAGAAAATTAGAAAGATATTTCAATATATGTGATATTTATTAGTAACAAAGTCGTTAAACCTGACGTTCATTATGCCGGTCAGCTTTTCGTAGAATGTATTTTAATAGATGATGGCGTTAATGAATCTGTGCGTCGTCGGAATCTGCAACGGTGAAGGGAACGTTGAATATATGGGTTGATGGAAAAATTTTATGGAAACAGTCACATTTCAGCTATTTCGATCCATAACGTATTGGCAGATATCAGAAAGACTGAAAGTTTGTTTTAAATCTCTCCAAAGTTCCAGTTTTTGTCTTCTTGAGGGCCTGGTAAAGAGCCTATTTCTTTTACTTTGCAGTTTTGCAGTGGCTGAAGTACTTTAAAGTTTCAGATATCGATATCGACCTCGGTCTTACGTAACGATACAAGGTAAACAGTAGTATGAGTTTTATTCACAAAAACTAATATGCTCAATAACGATGTTAATTTTGATGTTTTTAGATAAAATTTTATACACTCAGTACAAAATATCGCGAGATAAAATGTAACCGTACAAAAAACAACAAAAAATCATCCATCTCGAAATTATTATACGAAAGTGTATTTTTTCTTGCGATATTTTGTCGGAATACCATATTAAACAATGTAGGTATAATTTTAGAAAAAAATATGTATATATATATTAACGATACTGTTTTTGTTTTAAATAGAAACCAAAAGTTTGTTTTGGACGAAAAGACTGAAGTCTTGATGTAATTGGACGTAGTTATGCAAAAAGTAACTTTTTGAATCTCCTCGATAACTTAAAACTGCGGTATTCACCTTCATTTTTACGCTAGGTATGGATTTTAGTGTTTGGGCACTAATTGTACAAATATATTAGATTTTTTTCCCTTGTTATTTCTGTGATTGAGGCTAATCACCGACGCCGTGAGCACTCTACCCCTAACCGGAAATTTTGCCGAACCCACTAGTGTTCCAACCATTGGTAGAGATTTTTTATCGAGCCCAATATCCATGGACTCGTCTACGACATATCTACATTATACCTTGTGCTCATTGGTATAATATCCGCGAGCTGTGATATGCTACTCACCTTAGCGATCTAAAGTGCACCCTAGTAGTCTAAAGTGTTTCGATGCCGGCGCTACGACGGTGTTTACCAGTGGTCACCCATCCTAGAACTAACCGCGCTCGACACTGCTTCAAAGTAATTATCGCATCAGAAGCGTTCCACTTCAGTGCTGGGTCGACGTTCATTATTTTAGATTAGATCATTGTAAATTGGATTGAATTTAAACTTTTCTGATTTATATTGTCAAGTTCTACTTTTTTGGTAATTATTCGACATGAAAAAGTGGATGCAACGATTGTGTAATACAATTGAAATTGCACGGCAAAGAGAATCTTGAACTTGATTATGGATTTTAAAATACATAGAAAACATTCTTTTCAATATTCTAAAATAAAAAAATAGGAGGTAACAGTCGGGAAATGTTCAGAAAGGAACTAACAAAAAAAACGAGGTATTCCCTTTTATTTTGGCGTAAAGTGATGAGAACATCAGAATAGAAGGAAATAAAGTAGCGGATGAACTAGCAAAGAGGGGGAGTCAAATACCCTTTTGGGGGCCGGAACCTTTTTGCGGAATCAGCTCCAATGTAATATTGGAAGAAATAGGATATGTAAAAATGAGGAGAAGATCTGACCATTGTATATATCTAATAGGGCTTAGACAATCAAACTGATGGCAGGTCTCCTGAATGATCACCTCAAAAAGCTCAAACTAGTGGAGTAAGAAGAATGTAGATTCTGTGGATTGGGAGAAGAAACTTCCATTCTCATATTTGCGAATTACATAGTAATAGAAAAAAATAAATTTAATGGAATTTGTTTGACCGACAGAGGAAGAAGGTAAAAATAATATGATTTGAAAGTATCTAATTGTATTATATGAGCGTCGTTACAATTCAGGTGTTGCAAAACCAAAATTTTGAACGACATATTCACAGTGTACCATTAAATAGGTCCGAAATTGTTCACTCACACTCACACTAAATATAATGGATTTACCGACCTTTGAACAACGTCGTCATCGTGGGGAGATGATAGTCACCTTTCGCATTTTAAATTTTAATTATGGTAACTTAAGAAGTATATTTAATGTGGACACTGATAATCAGCTTCGAGGGCACAAATGGAAATTGAAAAAAGAAATATTTATTTGTCGGACAAGGCAATATTTTTTGCGTAATCGTGTTTTTTCAACATGGAACCATCTACCTGAAGATATTGTAACGGCACCGTCTGTCAATATTTTTAAGAACAGACTGGACGCTTTTCTGTTTTCTAATTAAATTTTTTTCCTTGCAATTTTTAATTGTATAATTACTTTAATTTTTGTAATATTTGTATTGTATAATTCAGTGCTTATGGATCTTAGGGTCCCTGCCCGTACTTTGTTGTATTAATAATAATAAATGATTCATCTTGTTTGGAGTTTATCCAAAAGTAAGATTTTCAATATGGAGGATAATAGAATTTTCCAAATTAAAACGAAATTTGTATTTCTATACCTAAAATTAAAAGTGGAAAAATATTTTGTATTTGATGGAATAAAAAATAAACCCGACTAAAGTGTTAGTCATTAAGGAGAATTCTTTTTATTTAGATATTTTTCTTTGTTGAAAATATGAGTTGGTGAATTTCTGCATAACTACGTCGATTTAATTTTTTGTTTGTTTGTACACTGATTGGGTTTTTAAAATGATTTATGTTTTTTTAACTACATTCCATGGTTAGATAACATTGTGCCTTCTCAGATTTACTTGAATGTGAAAATTACGCCTTTAAAATTGTGTTTTCTTTACACAAAGATATTACAGTTGAAAATGTACAATCATTTTTTAGAAAAAAATACCTCTGCAGACTACAATAAATACAAAGTGCTTTAAAAAATTATGATTAAAAACCGATAGTTTTTAAGTTTAATGGTCGCGTTCATCCCACCGTAGCGTTACCGGAGATTATCAATTTTCTGCTGAATGTAAAGGATACTTTTCGGTCTCCTTCAAAAATGATTATGAAACCGTCCATTAATTGAAATTGAAAATGGGTAAATAATTATTGAAGTTATATGTCAAATAAAATTAGGTTATGTTGTTGTAGCATGACTAGATATTCAGCAGAATTAAGAATCTCTATCTGATCAACTTTGTTGGGATGAACGTAACCAATGAAGTTGTAGACGAGTTAGAGTTGAAAAATTTAGGCCTAAACTATTATGGTACAAGATTATTCATTTTTTGAGACGTTACGGTCCCCATCAAAAGTAAGTCAAATTCTATATTATTTGTCCTCACTATTGGATTATTTTTGTTTAACATGAAATTAGGTTATTAAAAAACTGGAAAATAAATTGAAAGTTAGGTTTTTGACAGTGCACAAGTTTCACTTCTATCACATTTACGGTGCTGCACTTGCAATAATTTTTCTCTAACGTCAACTTTAAATATTTTAAGCCCAAATAATTTCTTTACTTGATTATGGCATGCAGGTCTGCTCTATAAAGTAAAAGATACCCTTAACAACAACTTGTACGTCCTGTTGAAGTCCTACCTAACTGAAAGACACTTCTCAGTCAAACACAATGACTCAATATCAGAGAGCTATCCTATAAAATCTGACGTGCCCCAAGGAAGCGTGTTAGGACCACTCCTCTACCTTCTGTACACTAATGACCTGCCTGAAACAAACAACACTACGATAGCCGTCTTTGCAGACGATGTTGCCATCCTCTCTGTAGACAGTAATCCAGTCACCTCTTCAACAAACATGCAAACTCATCTGAACCAATTGAATGCCTGGTATAGAAAATGGAGAATTAAAATCAACCAATCCAAATCTGCTCAGGTCACTACCTACAACAATTGCCCACCAGTTACCATTGATGGTGTTCCAGCACTAATAAAAAGTAATGTGAAATACCTGGGCCTGCACCTAGATCGGAGATTAACTTGGGAGAAACATGTACAAACAAAAAGGAGGCAGCTAGACATCAAATACAAACAAATGTACTGGCTATTGGGCCGAAAATCCAAAACCAAACCAAAAACAAGCTGCTGCTATATAAAGTAACACTAAAACCTATCTGGACATATGGGGTGCAACTGTGGGGCTGTGCAAAACCTACCAGCATAAAAACAATCCAAAGATTCCAGTCGAAAACGCTGCGCTCAATTGTTAATGCTCCCTGGTACATTAGCAATCAAACTCTCCATGAAGACCTGCAAATCCCGTATGTCACAGAAGTAATTAGAACAGTTTCCACCAATTACCAAATGAGACTGACTAGCCATCCAGACGACCGAATAGAAAACTTGTACAACGCTGGACCAACCAATCGAAGATTAAATAAAAACTGGTCCGAAGATCTTCTCCAGCAACATTAATAGTGATTAGTGTAAGTTATATAGTTAGTATAAGTGAAAATGCCAATGGACATTTCACTTCCAAGCTCGATAACATACAACCCTTTTACTAAATACTCTTGTGACGAAGTAGATTGTAAAATGACAGTAAATGTTAAAAAAAAACTTCATTATAGTTTCCCGTAAAAATTGTCATTTTAGTAAAACGTGTTATTAGTAGATGCTAAAGATAATAGTTCAATATTATTATCTTTTTATTATGTGAATTTTGACAAACTACATATTCTCTCACCTTCATAAATGTCTTCTAAACACTTTAAACAAATTACTATAAAAAACGAAAAAGAAAAGCACTATTATAATTAAAATCTTATGGGCAGAGTAGTTCGAGGCTGCCAAACTAAAAATTTAAAAATATTTCTAATCCAATTACTTCGTGGTTTGTTCAGGTGTTTATTTTATTTTTTTGTTAATCATTTTACTATTTGATATCGGTAGAACATGAAAAAAAGTGAGCTGGACGGTGGGTTGGGCATACCTCTTTTAAATGCTTTTCACTCTTTAAACGCATAATAATGCAAAAACCTCAAATATATTCGTTAATTACTATTTTTGTTATAAGAGCTTTGGCATGCGTAATATTCCAGGCCAAAAACTCAGGTAGCTCCTAATCCTACGATTCAGTTGGGCCTAGAATATGAAATAAAGAGATTAACTACTAACAACCCTTAATAATATTTTAATGCAATGTTAGGTAGGGTTAGGTTAGATTGGTTCCAAAGCAAATACATTAAAGTGCGGTAAGATACGTTGGAGATGTGTGAACCGCAAATGTAGTGTAAACATTAGAAGATTAGAAGATTGAAAGTAAGATTAATCATAATCATCAACATGACAAAACAATAAGTAAACAGAGTGTGAGTAAAAGCCTAAAAAGAAAAGCAATAGATGATCCTACGGAATTTTTGAAATAATGCCTAAGGAATGAAGACTTATAGGATTATATTGACCCATTTCCAGCAACGGGTTATAGCAGGTAATTTGGCCCAACTGAATTGTCTCCTTGGCACGATATAAGGATAGCCTCGTCTTGAATATGCTGGGGACAACCAAAATGTAAACAAAGCTTGTCTACCTTTAATACGTCATTGGTTCAAACATTCTCTCAATACAACTTTTCTTTAGTTGAATCGTAATCAACTTGCAATACAAATAGAAAAAAAAATTAACAAACGAACAAATATTCAATTTCAATAATTGAAAACATTTCTTTTTGTATCCTTGATTATATACCTCCATCCGTTTTTAACCAATCAAATGCCTTTTTGGAACCAATCAGAAGCAAATTATACTGGATATTTTTTGACACAAGTGAATATACCTCGGCCCACCTGCCACAGCCAATTTTTAATGTTGTCACATTAACGTCACGTTTAACAATACTTATAATTAATATTATGTTGGTTTTATTGCATTGTCAATTGTTTAGGTTTCGTTTCGTTTTGCCCGTTTTTCCTAATCAAAATATAAATTATTATGTAGCTACATAAATTATTTTTAAAATCTTCCATTTCGTCGAATGTTTTCGTCTTTTTCGGTATATAATCTGATCATATACCATTCGAGGTATATATTTTGTTTTGAATATTTTTTGACATTTTTCCGGACAATTTCTGTAAAAATAGCCCTCGACAAAAATTATCCCTCCAGCTCCGCTGTCGGGATATTTTTAAAGAATTTTTTTTTCGCTTAATTTTTACAGAAATTTTACACAAAAATGTCAAAAAATATTCACCTCTTGTGATATAACTAGTGAATATTTCTCTGGAATTCGTCTACAGCCTAATTAGTTTTTCAATCAACTAATTTCCTATTTGTAGCCTTATTGATACGCTTAACATTTCATGTTAAATTTTGTAGTCTGCGAGGTTCAGGAAGTAGTTTTTTGTTGGCGAATATATTAAACTTGTAATAGGTAAATAATAATAAAAAAGAAGAGTAGCGACAACAATTATATTGTGTCAATTAAATTTTCATAATTCCAAATTTGAAATTTTGATTTTAATATAAAACAAAAATTTCATATTTTTTTAAAGAAAAACTTATGCATGTCGCCATGTGATATTATTTATTTGTAATAATTGTAGGGTAGGTTTTATTAAAGTAGCTAAATTTTGTTCACCAAATATTGGTGTAATAAGACACTAACAATTTATTCTCTCAAAATTGTTTTGTGAACTATTGGAAATGGTATCAAGAATTTAATTTCTAAGATCAAGCAATATATTTAAATACTTATAGTTTGGCAAGTTTATCTGAAGCCGTGAAAGGAATGCAGTCGAAAATATTCGATATTGCCACGTTTATCTATGAAAAAGATAAAGTGCTAAGTATGTAGTGATAATAATTAGAAAATAGACTTTTTAATATTAACAATATGATTGAACGTTAATTTTTTTAATGTGCTTGTTTCCTTGGATTTTGTTTATTAACATTATTTTTTCAATTTATGAATATTAAAAGATGAACACTTTTCCAAATTTGTTATGGGCTTCTTCAAGCTCTGGCAGCGTTGTGCGAAAACCATAATTTTCACTCCCCCCGAACTAACTCAATTGGTGAAATTTATCAAAAGGCCTTCGTTGCTTAGCGACCAGCTGACTTTCTATTGGCAAGCGCGTGCGTGTGTTCTTCCCTCTCACTTTGTCAATTAACTGACATTGATTATCCAGTGGTGTTGGTATTGTCAGTGTCAGATTTTGAACTATTTTATATCCATATTGAATTCAAGTACGATTCTTAACATTATTTGTTTTTAATAAATACCGTGTTTTGAAAAATACCTTACCTTTAAAGCAAAGCAAAAATCAGTTTCTATAAATAATTATTATATAATAATAATTATTATTTTTAATACTTTTATAAAAATAGGTACCGTACGCCCTTGGTACGTTTTTGACAGATATCCGCCATGTTTTCTCGCCACTTACCGATGCCGCGTAGCTTCAGATAAACTGAACAAACTTTAATTACAGTTTCCTGTAACAATTTTCATATTTAAGGAAAGATGGCAAGATAATAGTTAAATACTATTATAACTCCTTACATATTCGATAATTATTTTTCAAATAGCAGACCGTTCAATAAAAAGCCACAACTACTTCCTCGGCTATATGCCACGAGGGACATTATAGTACAATTCTAAGTTGAACGAAGTTGGTATATCTTGACCAATATAGTTAAAGTTTGTTATCATAGTACTTTTTAAAATTGTTCTCACTCTATGAAATCTGTCGAAGAACTTTATAAAAATTATATACCATAGTTAAGGAACAAAACAAATGGAACAGTAGTGGCGGCTCGTGGTTACTCGTAGTTCTCCCCGTCGGAGCCGCAGGTAACGGTTTTTCATGGTCATACGTTCTCCTGGAACTCCTTAAACAGTGCCCCACTCTTTTCAGTCAATAAATTATATTTTGTAATTATATTGATAGTATAGCAAGAACTAAAACGAAAGGATTGTTTAATGCTCTGAAAAAAATTGCTTGACAACCATAATATCCTCACAATGTTAAAAATAATTAACAAACCGCCAAATTGAATTTTAAACAAAATTAAGACGTTTCTGAGCTATATTAAAGAGAATAGAAGGCTGGATACTGATGAATTCTATTTGAATTAATATCGAAAATTAGAAAAACATATGACTGAAATTATTTTCTGAAAATTTCAGGGGGAGGCTTAGATTCCCTTGCTTTTGAGGAGCCGCCACTCTGATACAACCCCAGATATAAATTTCTCAATAAATTAACCCTCAATAACAGTCTGGTTAGAAATTCCAAATAATAAATTTAATGTTAATAGTAATTTGATACATGATAATGAGGGAATCTTGCAAAAGTTTTACCTAGAAATACACAATACGGATTATTGTTTATATTACCTAAGTGTTAAATTAAC
This sequence comes from Lochmaea capreae, assembly GCA_949126875.1. Lineage (NCBI taxonomy): Eukaryota > Metazoa > Arthropoda > Insecta > Coleoptera > Chrysomelidae > Lochmaea > Lochmaea capreae. Next base: position 15,244,031 of record OX421403.1, read on the forward strand.
GTAGTATTGCAATACTATCGACATTGAAGTCAATAAACATGTCGACGAACCAAATTTTTGTTTGTCAACGTCGATTAGTCGTAGGAAAATGTATGTAATGAATATTAAATTTTTAAATAAATAATTTGGCTAGCTATATACACTCTTATATATACCTTTTAGATTATAATTGTTGTCGTTCAATACACTATATACAATTGATCTTAATTAAATCAAATTCTATCCAAAGTTTTGTAATAACAAGTGAGATAAGTAGGTAACCATCTTTTAATAGACTACTGTCAAATTTTCTGCTTTAAATGACTGTCAAACACAAACTGAATGACCTAGTCTGCTCAAAATTTGGTACTATATTATTATATAAGTAGATGACAGTTGACGGGAACAGTGTTCCATTTAAAGTTATGACACGGGAAATTCAAAATATCTCTGACGGTGTCTCCGATGTCCGTCCGGCGGTCAGGGTAAAACGCAGGTACGTCCGAGGTCCGTCCCGCGGTTAAAAGGGTCAAGACGTTTGTCCGAAGTCCGTCCCGTGGATCCGTATGATAATTTATATTGCAGATATTATATATTATATATACATATAAGATATAATATGTAGTAGATACTTTATTTGTAATGCTAAAACCATTACATTTTATTTCATATTTTTCCCTTCACACTTTTTCCAGGCTTAGCACTGGCAGAAGCAACGGCCAAAATTGACCTTTTCTTTCTGGCGTGTTTAAAAAAATAGAGTGGATGAAAATCCAGTTGTCAATAGGTAGGGTCTGTGGAAGGGTGTCGATAATACACGAATCATACTAATTATTCTAGGAATAATATTCTACCCTGCCCATTCTACCTGTGTATCCACCTGACCGCGGGACGGACATCGGTCGGGGATTAAAAACCCTTTTCCTAAACCCTCAATTTTCTGACCGCGGGACGGACATCGGTATTGCCCATCTCTGACTTATCAAACATTTATAAACTGCTTTGGTCGAATTAATTTCATGTTTTGAAAACAGCAGAAGTTAATAATTTTCTTATTTTGTTTATTTCTAGTCTAGTGCAGGTATGTTTTCAATACCTAACTAATTCACAAAGTTTGTAGTCAATTACAATTTCGTGACCATGTTGAATAATTGGAATTGAAAAATCCTGAGTATTTGTTCCTAATCTTTTTTAAAAGGTATTGATAAAGGTGGTCGAATATTCAAGAGGGTTGATGGTACTATTTCGGTCAGTATGAAAAAAATGTTGTCATGGTAAAAATCGTAGTGATAAACGGGTTGAAATAATGAATTTCAATCGTCAGGGTGACATTACCAAGTTAGATGATAAAGATTTAAAAGTTTGTTTGAAAATATCGATTATATCAGAATCTAAAAAATATTAGGAATATTTCTCATTCTAGTCGATGACTTATGAAGAATTCTAAAAATTGTTAGGAATTATTTAGTTAATAACAACTCCGGAAATTTGTGTCTACTGATGTTCAATTTACAAAAAAAAAAGAAATGGTATCCGTCTCTACAGAATTAATGAAAAAAAAATTGAAAATTTAAAAATTCTTAGTATTCCAAATTTATTTCTCTAGGAAGATAAAAAAAATACTGTTTTCAACTGATATATTTACAATGAAAAATGAACTGTAGTATAATAAGTGATAAAACCGCGTGAAAATATATTCTTCTTTCGACATATTTCAAAACTGACATAAATATCACCTTTCTAGTAGAGCAGGGGCCGGCAATCTATCACCGAGTAACCCATTCTAGTTAAGAAAAAAGTATAATATGTAAAAATAAATGGCTTGCGTTACTTGAATTTAACCATTGCAACCATTTTTTCGTAGCGGATTTCATGTCTAAAAAGAGCAATAAATGCAAAAAAATATCTATCGACTTGAAAACTGTTTCATGCTACTCTGTTTTTGGGAGAAATTTATTATGGACATCTAGAAGGTGTGACTTTAGAGTAGAGATACTATAATTAAAAAAGTCTTCAACATATATATAATACAGAATGGTTAATTTAAATAATTATATAGTATTTAAACATAAACTAATTACTTTTAACATTATGATAAATACTGAAAACATTTCATGTAGATTAGATTAGATATGGAGTGGCTCTTCGTCCTATCCCACTGCGAACTTTGCAGATCTATTGTGGTCCTCCCTATCCTTAGAGCTCGATATCTAGCTTTACTATTTTTTTTAGACCTATTAACCTGGATACCGCCTCCTTGCGTAGCTCTCTGCCCAAAGAGGATGTGCTCCGCGGTTTCGTCTTCTTCCTGGCAAAACCTACATAGGCTGTCATCTGCTAGGCCAATTGTGTACTTATGCTTCCTCAGGCTACAATGTCCGGTCAGCATTAATACCATCATCCTCGTCGTTTCTCGACTTTGACATAGTAGGTCGCGTGACAGTTTGGCCGAAGGCTTTTAAGGAATAGCTTAGCGTGCCTATGTCCTGGGGTTTTATGCCACCAGCACCGCGCCTGGTAGTTTATCCATTGGTGGATGCTCTCCTTAGTGAGGTTTTTTGCAATTCCACGGGAAGGTTCTGGCCCTATCATGACCTCAGTTGCTCCCTGCTTGGCCAATTCATCTGCCTTTTCATTTCCTTTCATTCCTTGGTGACCTGGCACCCAGGCTAGGGTCACTCTATTATGACTACCTAGTCTGTTGAGGGTCTTGCAACTGTTCCAAAACTTGATTTAATCTATTAATATTCCTAGGTAATATACTTTTATCTTCCGTCTACATCAATTAAATATTCGGCAATTCAAAAGCCTTCATTTATAAGGGATTAATATCAAAAAGACAAAATAATTATCTGCTGAGTAGTATAAATATCCAATACTTACGAAATAGTATTTTGTGTTAGACATATTTATTTGCAAGGCAATAAAATAAAATGCGGCCCTGCTCAATTTAACTGTCCACGTGCTTTTGTTTACATTGTGCGTAAATGAAATATGAACAGAGTATAGTGCGAGAGTAAAACAGAGTAGGCTCAACCATATTTTGTTTCCCAAAAGTATTGATTGAATGACAAAACACAGTAACTTTTTACTGAAATAAATGGGAATTTATTGGGTTTTTGATTGAAAATTTTGTTAATTTTGGGAAACTAAACCACGCTCTTTTTTATATTCTTAATGAATATATCACAAGTAACATACAGGAAATCCTTATAGCTCCTGGGACATTAAAGACCTCTATTATTTCCAAGTTAAAAAATTTCCTTTGAATTGCAATTTTGTTCCCGAACCTCTCTAAAAGGTAAACTAAAATACAACACCAAAGTAGTTATTTCCAAAAACAGCTATCACATGTTAATTATATTTCTGTCAAATCGTTGGGCCGACTCTGGCGCTAAGGATCGACGGCAAACAAAATGAATTGAACTCAAAATAACCATTTTAAATATGCCTGTGTCCATTAATTTTTTTATTTGAAAAACTAATTCAGATAGATTTTAATGTAAATAATAGATATAAAATAAATTAATTTTGTATCTCTACTTTAAACATACTTACGTTTTCTTTTTGATCTTCATATTGAGATAGATATTTTTAAAATAATTGATTTGTATTTTATTATAATAATTTATGTTTGCACGTTTCTTATTTATGTTTTGATTATTTTTTCGTTTATATCACAGTCGTCTTCAAGGAAGTTTCCAAAAAATGTGCTTTACTGATTTATCGTAAAATATGAATAACGCATCTGATTAACCAAAACAAAATACTGCCGTCGAGCTTACGACAATAATCAAAAGCAATAATAATATACAGGGTGTTCAATTAAGAAATTAATTTTGGTTCCACAAACTCTAACCATGCAGTATATTTCGAAATGTTTTTAAAATTGTTGTCAGTATGAAACTTTATGTCACTTCAAAATACTTTTTGATATCTCCTTCATTTTCGGTGCCAGAGACCGATTGAAACTAATTTGCACACCCTTTATAAAAATGATCCAAAAGTTTCTTCTTGCTTGTTTTCTTTGGAAAGCTTTCAGAATTGATATTAAGGTGAATTCCTGCGTGCAAAAATTAAAACTAAGAAATTGAGATTTAAATTAAAACTAAGAAAGATTGCCAACTTTAAACTAAGAAATTAATTTCGCCCTGACCACAGAAAACCTACTGATGATTTGTGTTAGCTAATTGTTTATATGTTTGAACATTTTTATAGTTTACAATATTTTTCGTAAACAATTTGGTTTACATTCAATATTTATCTTTAGTTATCTGACAACTGGATTACTATTGGAAATTTTGACATATGATTAAAAAGAGTGACCGGTTGGTTTATTAATTTCTTAATTTATGTTGCATGAACAGATGACTATTCTTAGTATAAATAAGATCTTAATCTTGGGTCAGTTTTAATTTAGTTGATGTTGCACCCTTACACTAACATACTTTCTTTAAATAAATAATTTTTATTGTAGCTGCCATATTTAGTTATCAATATTTTTATTGTTTTTAGTTGTGATAATTGGAAATGGTGATTAGATAACTGAAAACAAATGATTTTGTTTGAAAAATATTAATTATTGACAAATTGTGAGGTGTGGTGTTGTAGCAATTTTTAAGGTCCATCTCACATACACTCTAAAACCAGAAGATATTCCTCAGCTCATTAACTACTCTATTTTCTCAATATAGTTGATTGGGTTGTCGGCAGATTATCGTGGTAAACTTTGTCCAAAATCAATTGCAGAAGCATGTATTTATGTAAATGGTGGCATTCACTGAGACCTAAAAGATCTATTGTGCCCCCTTACTTCTACTTAGTTCCTGAGGAACGTCTCAGAGACTAGTCCTATTTCCTTTAGTCCTATTTCCCTGAGGAATTTTAGGTAAATTTCCCTCTTCTATCCAATAATCTCCTAGGAGCTGTTACCTAGGATTCTGAATTGCTGTGCAATTCGCAAGTATGTATGGAGATTTCTTCTTTTATGCCACAGAATCTACATTCTTCCTCTACTATTTTGAGCTTATTCAAGTGCCCGTTCAGGTGGCAATGTCCAGCTAGGATCCCTGTTAAAACTCTTGCAGTTTTACTTTGACTTATGCATTCATTTGATCTCAAGGGGTTGTAGTCACCCATCACAATTTTTGATTGTCTAATCCCTACTAGATCTTTCAAATGGACAGATTTTCTCTTTTCTTCGGCTTTGCCTATTTCTTCCAATATTACATTGAGGCTGATACCGCAGAAGGGTTCCAGTCCCAAAAGGGTCCCCCTCTTTGCTAGTCCATCTGCTACTTCATTTCCTTCTATTCCAGTGTGTCCTGGAATCCACATCACTTCAACCAACTGCCATAGATAGGCCTTTTGTAAGTATATGAGGCCTAAAATGGACCTTATGAAAATATCGAATTTTTTCATTAGTGTCAGATAGGGACCAGAATTTAAAAAAAACTTTATTGTTCTTGATACCGGTAGCTGAAACGCTACCGAATTGATTTTATTTGTTGATTAAATAAACACAAATAGTTTTTGCTGGAGATGAATATGTTGAAAGATTTATTTCTGCATGCTTTTTTAGTTTAATTATGACTGTAGTAATTGGCCCAAATAAAAGCAATTTTTTAATTCTTGGTGTAAAATTTTGAAACTAGCTGATATTATTTATTTTCAGTTGTCCGAAATGTGAAGTAATACAAACTTATATGTGTGTATAACGTATTAATAAAATATATGAAACTTTCAGATAGTTATGATAAAACATGGAATCTTTACTTACAGGGTGATCTCTAAAGATGGAATATTGCGCTAAATATATTATAAATAGAGTTGAGAGCCCACTGTATTAATTACAGCTAAAAAGTACTGGGTGGACAAATAACAAAAGCAGCTTCCATAAAAACCTGGAAATTTTTATAGGTCTACCGATACAGTCGGCGTAATTGAATTTAAAAAACCTAATTTTACAAAATTTACCCAATTAAGAATTCTGCGTATACAAGTTTTAGTCTATCTACTCAAGGAAAGAGTGAACCTTGTTATGGAAATACGCTTGTAAGACCAGTTCTGTTTGATCGATATTTGCAGGTTTGATCTTTTGAAAACAGATCTTTTCCATAAGTTTGAAGGTTGCATACTCAATCCAACTTAATAAGTAATGTGCACGTTAGAGGGCACTATTTAATTTTTTTAGAAATCCAGTATTTTTTGAAAAATACTAAATAAAAGTGTGCAGCTTCAATTAAATTATAGCAACAGACTAGCGAAAACGGTATGTCGATATCTTTCCCTTATCCCAATATATCTTAAGAAACGTATAAATGTTAAGAATCTTTCTTCGAGGTTTAGATTATTCTGGCTGGAACAAAACAACGATTTTTGACTTCTTAATATTAACTTTCCTTATCCCATTGATAATGATATAACTTTTCTCAATATTACTGTTACTGTCATCGGTAAATAACGCGAAGAAAGTTGAAGTGCAAATGCATAAATTTAAGTAGGTGGAAAATAATAAGCACACGTGTAAAATGTTACTGTATATAATGGATTGAAACAAAAATTAAAAATCAAAGTAACTATTAAGTAGTGACAACCTGAATGTTCAAATTATCTCCCATTATTTTCAATGCGAGCGTTTGTTCTTTGAAGGGTAGATTGAACACTATTAATTTAATTTTTGTTCTTGAAATACTCTGAATGGTATTTCCAACCCTCTCGATGATGTTGTTTCGAGTAGTGGACCTAGATACAAAATTAAGTTCTTCAATCACACCCTTTAGCGGTGGATCTACAAGTCTGTAAATAATTTCTAGGTTTTTCTTGTGGTTGCTTTTGTAACAGAATTTTTTTTCAAAGCTACATTACATCCGATCCTAAGATTTTACCTACCCGGTACCTACTATATTTATTTGGGATATCCTGTATTTACCATTTTTTATTGGCATCTACCGTTGTATATTTTAATAAACATTTAAATAAATTTTTTCATCATTATTTGAAACTATGAATATTCAATAATTACAGTGGTATTAAAAATTTAAAAAATAAACAATGTTAGCTTTAAAATTTTTAAATCTTTGATACAATTGTATGTTACTAATTTTTTTTTATACTTTTTTTATTAAAACTTGTTGGTTGTCTTAGTCTTTTTATCTTAAATGTTTGTTTTAAGATGTACAAAGACTGTAATGAGATATATATTAATTCTAATACTAAAGCAATAATTGTATTTTCTAACATACATTTTATTTGCTGGTAATGGTTTTTTATTACTTATATAATAAATAATTTATTTATGTTGTTTGTAACTGTGTTAACTATAAAATAAACGGACACAAGTATCTTCATTATTTGTTTTATTTCTTTACCCACCGAGAATTTAACAAAACAAGACAAAAAACCTAGAAAAGTACAAAATTATACCCAGTGCCCAATCTGGATTTCGACGTCACCGATCTACTCGTGATAACCTTGTCTTATTGCAAACCCAGATCTCCACAGCATTGAATAATCAACAGGATCTCGTAGCAACTATCTTTGATATCGAAGGTGCTTTTGATACAATTTCCAGAAATGCAATAATGAATAAACTATTACAATATAATCTAGATGGCAACATTTTCTTTTTCATACAAAACTTCTTAACTGCAAGATCGTTTAGAGTCTCCGCAAATGGCAAACTTTCCCAGCCTCGCTCCCAAAATGATGGTGTCCCTCAGGGATCTGTATTAAGTCCCACCCTATTCATCCTTACAATAAACGACTTATGCGCCAACTTCCCTTCTCCCATCAAATATGTTCAATACGCTGATGATTCAATTGTCTACTGCCATGGAAAATCAGTTTCCACCATCTGCAAACTTCTACAAAACGCAGTGAATATGCTGCAAGATAGAGCCAACAGCGTACATCTCTCCTTATCTCCAAGTAAATCGAAGGTCATAAAGTTCAGCAGAAGATCCCCAACCAGTACACCGCTAATCTTCTTTAATAATTCCCCGTTACCTGTTGTGAATCATTGCAAAATTCTCGGAATGATCTTCGACTCTCGCCTTAATTGGAAACTTCATATCAACACACTCAAAGGCATGTGTCTTAAAAGACTGAATATCATCAAAGCTCTCTGTCACTATCACTGGGGATCCGACGAAAACACTTTACTAAGAGTTTACAGAGCCCTCATCCGTTCTAAGCTAGACTATGGGAGTTTCATTTACATGTCAGCCTCCAAATCCGACATCGATTCACTAAACTCTGTTCACAATACAGCCCTTCGACTCCCTCGGTGCTTTCCGCTCTAGTCCTGCTGCTAGTCTATACTGTGAATCAAATGAGCCACCCCTCTTCCTAAGACGTCAATCGTTCCTCCTTTCATACGCTGCCTCAACGTCCTCTAATCCAACTAACCCTGTTTACCCACTGTTCACCTCAATGTCTAAACATCATCCTACCAACACTATTTCCAAACGTAGCATAAAATCTGTTGCTCAACTACTTTCCCCATTACTTGAGAATACCGACCTTTCAATAACCACTCCGCTTCCCCAACCTCACACCCCTCCTTGGACTAAACATCTCCCTCTTTTCAATACCTCTCTCACCAAATTCAATAAACATGAGTCGCCTAACACACTTATTAAAAAAGCATTCTTAGAAATATTGAAAAAAACACCGTATGATGTAGTTTTCTACACAGATGCTTCTAAAACTTCTTTTGGTGTTGGGTGCTCAGTCACAACCAACCACGAACTTATAGGTTCCTATCGGTTGTCCTCAACATGTAGTGTTCACACTGGTGAGCTGTATAGCATTTTCCAAGCCTTTAAACATATCTCACCTCCTTCCAAGCATGTAGCCATTTGTACCGATTCACTTTCTTCAATTAATTCACTTAATACTATCTTTACTGACCATCCAATAGTTCAAAACATCCATTATATCTATCAAATACTCTCAGCTCGTGATGTAAAAGTCTGTCTTATCTGGCTCCCATCTCACATTGGAATTACTGGCAATGAAAATGCTGATTACCATGCCAAAGAAGCCACCTCTACCATCACCACAACATCGATCCAGCTCCCAGAAGACCTCAAACACCTATTCAAAAAGTCCGTCAAAGAATCCTGGCAAAATTTTTGGCACAACAGTAAAACAGCTCTAAACAATATACAGCCTTCCATTGGCTCTCTCCCCCTCGACTTCTTAACCAGGAGAGAAGCTGCTGTTATTAGACGATTGCGGATCAACCATACCAGATATACTCACGGTTACTTGATGTCATCTGAAAACCTTCCCGTCTGCCGTTACTGCAATGTTGATTTAAGCGTTAAGCATATACTCACGGACTGCCAGATATACAACAATTTGTATCAGCGCCTAGATCTAAAACCGAACCTGAAAGAACTTCTAAACTGCACCGTTGAAATTCCGAAGATATTGAAATTCCTCAAAGCAGCTAACCTCTACCACAAACTATGAAATATCATTGACTGTATTAATATAACTACATATTTTTTGTGTATTCTGATGTACTCTTGTATAGTGTCAATGGCCATAGTTGTCGAGGCACTTAAATTCTAATAAAAAAAAAATTATTTATATTGTTTGTAACTGTGTTAACTATAAAATAAACGGACACAAGTATCTTCATTATTTGTTTTATTTCTTTACCCACCGAGAATTTAACAAAACAAGACAAAAAACTCTTTAGGTATAGTTTAGTGACTGAGATAGAACAAAAATTTTAAAGGATCGATTGTGAGTGACCACCAAATATTGTTTCTCTTGTTTGTTCAAATAAAACCGTACCGTAACCCATTTATACTCTAAGGAAGCACATGCATACAATCGGCATATATAGGGAGGAACCTATCTGTCGGTTGTGCATGGAAGAGGAGGAAACAGCCTCTCACATTATCTTTGATTGTGAAGCACTATCTCACTGGAGATAGAGACTTCTAGGACTAGAATTTCCAAGGGAGGATTTCTCCAAGAAGAACCTAGTCAAAAGTCTGCTGAGCCTGATAAGGGCTGCTGGTCTCTTCACATAAACGGCACAACCAAGAGCACAAAAAGCCTCAAGGCTGAGGTGCCGAGGACATCAATCCTTTGACTGGTGTGCTGATCCAATCAATCAATCAACCCATGCCCGTGAATCATAATAATGCGGCGGTCGTGCAAAGTTATTAGGTTTGTTCCAACTGGCATTTAGGAACCGTTCTGAAATCCTAGAACAAAAATTTTAAAGGATCGCTTGTGAGTGACCACCAAATATTGTTTCTCTTGTTTGTTCAAATAAAATATAATCGTACCAGGCCCGAGAATTTAAATAATGCGGTGTTCGCGCACAGTTTATTAGGCTTGTTCCAACTGGCATTTAGGAACCGTTCTGAAATTCTAGAACAAACATTTTAAAGGATCGCTTGTGAGTGACCACAAAATATTGCTTCTCTTGTTTGTTCAAATAAAATATCATCGTACCAGGTCCGCTAATCGTAATAATGCGGTGGTCGCGCAAACTTATTAGGTTTGTTCCAACTGGCACTTGGGAACCGTTCTGAAATCCTAGAACAAAAATTTTAAAGGATTGCTTGTGACTGATAAAAGCAATGACTCCAAAAGAAGTAGGTATCATCAAACATCATAACACCATAGAAACTCATCCAAATCCACTAGGTACTAGAGGTATTGTTAAAATCAAGAAACACAACAAGACTGAAAAAAAATTGCCAATAGGCTTAGTATGAGGTTACATCACTGGATCTAAACCTCATTAAGACATTATAGATGCTAGTTCACCTAGCACTTGCCAGCAAATTCACCCATAGAATGTAACTTAATATTATGATTGTAAATAAAAGTAATCCAATAAAAAAAAAGTTCATGCTATGCTAGATGGATAATATTTCCCTACTCGAGTGGTTTTTGCAAATTGGTTACTGGACAAAAAAAACCAAGGTCCCAATTTTTTCCCCAAAACTTTATTCTACAATGAAGATACGTTAACTCGGAATGGAATTTTTAATTAACGTATTGCACATATCATTATTCCTACATTGGGAACAATACCCGCACGCATTGAAAGAGACGAAGCACCAGCAAATATTAACGTAAATGGATAGATGCAATCGACAACAGCTTTGACAAGGTTGCTAAGTCGGACAAGAAGATTCCTTTTATCAATTTGAAAAGTGTACACTCTACCAAACAAACAAACAAACCAAACAAAATTTACAGTAAATGTTCTCCATTGGCTACTAAACAATGACTTAACGTAGTAATAAATTCGTCAATTCAATTCTGCGATCACCAGTCATCGTCACTCATGTATATTTGTACTTTGTAAAGATGGTATTCTTCATACTGAATACTTTCCAATATCCACATCCTCGGATACCTCCCTCATTGTGGATCGTCTTTTGCCGACAACATTTTAATTTGTTGAACGGTGGTAGTGCAGAAAAAAATAACTAATCCGCCATATTGGAAATAGAATCACGTTACATAAGCATGCATTGACATCCAAAATAAACGTGTATACCAAATTTTAGATGAATCGGTTAAAGATAACTGATTTAAAATTCAATTGCAATATTCCACCAGGACAAACATACATTGCTAATTAACAAAAAGCAAGTAAAAATAGTGCTGTCATCACTCTAAGGATATTCGCAATATATTATGACTACTAGGGCGACTAGGCTTTTCTGGCAATGCAGAAGAGTTATGGGCAAAACCTGGAGAATACGACCTAAGGTGGTTCACTGGCTTTACACAACTGTAATAAGGCCTACGATCACCTATGGATCAATAGTCTGGTGGAGGAGGACAGAAGGGACCTCTGCAGTGAATACATTAACTACAATTCAAAGACAAGCCCTCCTTGGTGTTACCGGGGCAATGAACAGCACGGGGACGGCATCAATGGAGGCCATCATTGGACTCCCTCCTTTGGAACTTTTTGTAAGGGCCGAGGTAATTCTCAGGCTGAAATCGGGAGACTTATAGTCACCGAACAGTGTTCGAGGAGGACACACTTATACAACTGGGACAATACTAGATGAACCCATATTTCACATGAGTTTTGATAGCATGACACCGGAGAATATATTCACTGAGCGAGTGAACATCATCATCCCATCTAGGGAACAGGTGATGCATCCAGGTAATTCTGGAAATATCATCTGGTTCACTGATAGTTCCAAAACAAACCATGGCACTGGGGCTGGTATAAAAGGACCTAGAAAGAAAATGATTTTTAACCTTGGCCGATATACGACTGTGTTTCAAGCAGAAACGATTGCCGCTATAGTCTGTATTGATGAAAACTTCAGAAGAGGATACACCGGAAAAAAGATAAAATTATTCACTGACAGCCAGGCTCTGCTTATAGCTATCAGCAACCCAACAACTAGGTCTAGACTGGTAAAAAACTGTAAAGAATCCCTGAACAGGCTGGCAAAAGACAACAAAGTGTCTCTAATATGGGTGCCGCCACATGAGGGGATTGCAGGTAATGAAATGGCTGACCAGTTAGCCAAAGAAGGCTCTAAACGAGACTTCATAGGTCCGGAACCGTTTTGTGGAATCTCAAAAGATTGAATAAGAGGGAAAATCGAGAACTGGCTAGATGGGGAACACCAACTCAAATGGAGGTCGACACGAAGGGCACCTTCATACAAAGAGTTTACTGAACAAGGTAGACAAGGCATTCTCAACTAAGCCAGTAAAATGCAGATTTTTTCAGGTGAAAAGTTAGGGATTTACAATATCGGATGTCGCTGTCCAGCATATGCCATAGTAACGGGGAAGTAGTTGTTTTCCATTAGGTACTTATTACAAATGGTAATTTTGTTCTAATTCTGAAATTATTTTTCCCAATTTAATAGTTTCCTTTTTCAATATAGAATATCTTGTACTATTCTCAATGCGAACTCTTAAAGACCACGCCACAAGCATTACATGCGAATATCGCAAAGTGACCTCTCATGGATCTCACAAAAGGCTATATATGCGAATTTCCTACAGAACTCGCCAGAGGCACTGCATGCGATGATCACACAACGAGCTCACAGAGACGTCGATATGAGCAATAAAAAAGAATTTCCCGAAGTAATACTAACAGGATGTCACAGAGAACTCGCCAGGGTGTATTGTAAGGAATTTCCACGTGAGATATCTCTAAGACTTCGCTGAGAATATCCCGGCGGCGGACATTTTGAGGAGATATAGAGCTCTCAACAACCTTTCGGAGAGGTAACAAAAGTTGTCACAATTTCTTAAAAAGAGATTGCGGGGATATCTTTAGGACCTCTTTGTGTTGCCTGGGAAGGTAGACAAGGAACTCTCATCCAGGCTATTGAAACTGGGTAAGAGACATTTGAAGACAGTTACCAACCTGGTGACTGGACACTGCACCCTGAGGAGACATCTGCACAAAATGGACAAAGTTAGTGAACCTTTGTGCAGGAAATGTGATCTCCATGATGAAACACCTACTCACATCCTCTGCTTCTGCGAGAACTTACATGGACTCAGACGGAAGCACTTTGGAGAGGAAACTATACAACCATTACAACTACTGAAAATCCATCCAGTCAAACTAGTGGCCTACATAGAAGACACAAAGCTTCTGGAATGGAAGTATATAACATGGGAAATGGTACAAAGATTCAGTTCAAGTGCCTGGGCTGATGAGCACAACCCAACCGAATGAATGGTAGATTATACTTTTAACAAATAGTAAATTGAATTAAAAAATCGAAAATCAGCCTATTTCTGGATTTTTTACTATTACCATTGTTTATTTAGCTAATAATTAATGTATGCATTACTTTATCGACACACTGTATATATTGTAATTTTTAAAGGGGTAGTGAATTAGAAAGTGTGATAAATAATACATTAATTCGAACAAACAATTAAGGTTGGGAAACAAATTTAAACCAATCTTGTTGGGCTATTTCCCTTGGAATATAATATTTAATATTCAGTGTTAAAACTTTGATACAAGATAGGTAATGGCTACCTACACAAACTACTCAATTCTTTATGAGTTACACATGGCATTTTTCGAATCGAAGAAACACGTAAATGCGATATAGGTCACGAGTTCATCATTCAATAGCGACGTCATGATGTGACATGCCTTCACTTTGCTCTACTTTCGTGTTTTAAAGTGAATAGAGGCGGGAGAGTTATGAATAATAAGGACAATAAAATAATTTTTCCGAAGCTACTTTTTATGTTGACATTTGATTTATTTACCAAATGTCGATAAAAAAGTAAAATCAAACTCACATGACCTTTTACTATATATACAGAGCATTTCAATGAAAACTATCCACCCTAAGTCAAAGTAAAACTGCACTAACAGTTTTAACAGCGATCCTAACGGGACATTGGCTCCTGAACAGGCACCTGAAAAAGCTCAAAATAGTGGAGGAAGAAGAATGTAGATTCTGTGGCATGGAAGAAGAAACCTCCATCCACACAGCACCTAGGAGATTATTGGATACAAAAGGGACATTTACCTAAGTTGAAGCCTGCAGATATTCCAAAATTCCTCAGGAAAATAGGACTAAAGGAGCTACTAGTCTCTGGGACGTTCCTCAGGAAATAAGTAGAAGTAAGGGGGCACAATAGATATTTTAGGTCCCAGTGAATGTCACCCCATCATTCATACCTACATTCCTAGTCATTCACTGGGAGTAAATACCACTGTATTTTAAGCAGAAATCTACGCAATTGACTCATGTCTGAGAGAAAACATAAGGAAGGGATACAGCGGTAAAAACATTCTTATCTGCTCAGACAGTCAAGCGTCAATCAAAGCACTTAATAGTAGTACAGTAACATCCAAACTTGTCTGGGGGTGCTTAGAAAACCTCAAAAAACTCAGTGCCACAAATAAGGTAACCCTGAAATGGGTGCCAGGTCACAAGGGTATTGAAGGGAATAAAAAAGCAGACGCCCTAGCAACCGGCTACACCGGCCCTGAGCCGGCAACCGGTGTAACAAAGGCTTCGGTAAGAACCACATTAAACCAGTGGGTGCACAAACAACACCTCAAATACTGGCAAACAATTCCGAATAGCAAACACAGTAAACTGATGGTTAAACAACCCATACCAAAACTTACTGAAGAAATCCTAAAGTTAAATAGGAGAGATATCAGGCTGGTAACCGGTCTTATGACCGGACACTGCGGCCTGAGAAAGCTCCTTCACACAATGGGGATCTTTCAAGAAGAACCTAAATATAGATTATGTGGTGCGGAGGACGAAACAGCCACCCATATAATTTTCGAATGTGAGGCTCTACGTTGATGGAGGTATAGACAGATAGGGCCGGATTACCCTGTATCCAACCTCACCAATAGAGATACTGTGAAGAGACTTCTAGATCTCATCAAGGTCACAAATCTTCTCACGGACTAGCAGACAGACAGGACAATACAATAAGCCAACGGCTGCAGTGTTGGGGCCCACTAACCCGGCCTGTTTCGTCTGTTCACCAACCAACTACACCTACATACATACATACATACATCCACCCCATATAATTCTGAAGGCGTCACTTTTATGAAAAATAATTGATAAAAACACGTCAATAATTATATAAAAGGTGACGTCCTTTTGCTCATATGTAGACGTTATAACTTTAACCTCGTCCCCCCTATGGTCACTCCTCTCAATTTTTATCATTATTGCTTTGTTGGATTTTCCTCTACAAGAAGGTTACAAAAATGTATAATACATAAGTGTAAAGTCAATCAGTTGGGAGTTACGGATAATTCCAATTTACTAATAGTAAAAATGACCCCCCCCCTCAAGGTGAAAGTAGACGTGTTTCGACATTTCTTTCTAGTGTTACATTTCTAAAATATTAAGGGATGGTCCTTTTAAAATGAATACAGTGTATATATACTTTTGCATTAACTTTTTAAAACAATTTTTCTGCTGCATTTTTATTTTCTCCCATTGTACTCATTAACACTGCATGTGGATTATTTTGTTCGTTTTCTTAACATCCTCTCAAGTTTGTACAAGTCCTCTAAGCCATAGCAACACATGAAATTGTTCTTAACTTTTGCTGTTATTTTCATAAATATTGTAGAAAAATATCTCTAGTAAGTCTAGTTTACTATTGTCTTTACACTACTGACCGATCTACAGCAAATTGAACCAGCAGAAAAGTCGACCATGGGCGTGGATTATTATAATTTGTAATATTGCCAACACTGATATAATTTAAGGATGGAACGTTGCTGTAAATACTTACTTATATAACATACTATTGATATAATATGAATATGAGTAGACATATTAACATACGATTGTTGGGCTGCTACTGATAAATAACGTAATGAAAAAAGACAGAGGAAAGTACCTACTATCAATGTTTTTTGGCAATTTTAAATCTTTCACTATAAGAATTTATTGAAAATAAATTGAAGTAATATTTTTTCGGAACAGAAGGTGAATTCAGTTTTTGGGAGATCGAAACCCTTTTTTGATATAAATAGTAATATTGGAATAAATAGGCGACGCCGATAAGTAAAGAAGATCTGACCGTTCGAAATATCTAGTAGTGCTAGGACAACCAAAATACCAAGAAACTACAACTAACTGACAACAAAAAGCCAACGAGAGCTTTGACAGTTGCCATAACAAGTCACTGCCGCCTGAATGGGCACCTCTTCGATAGTAGTCATATAGTTATTTAAGAGCTTCGTCAGTATAAAGACCAAGAAACTTAATGGAATTTGTAGATCTTATTAAGTTATTGTTTTTTGAAATCATACTATTAATTTGAAAAAATGTAAAGCACTTATGAAGAAAATAATATTGTGTGATACATTTTTCGGAAATACTTTCTTTACAAATTGTCACTTGCGCTCTTGAACGTAATTTGAAAGAAGTAGAGTAAATAAATTTTTTTACGGTTTCACGAATCACTAATTTAACTACTATAAATAATGTGATGCTTTGTAGCGCTGTTAAACATTACTATACAAAATGTCCCACATAGAACAGCTAAAGATTATTTATTACATTAAATGAACAAAATATGCTCAAGTACCAAATACTGAGTGTTAAAATTAAAACATTATTGACGATTATAGTAGCAAAGACAATTAAACGTTTCCAGGGGTATACTGCATAGTATTTTTGGGGTCAATGTTTTTTCTTAAGGTACAACGTTTATTGTTGTTTGGTGTTTAACTTTTTGATATTTTGTCTTTAAAGAAACTACATTTTTTTCAGTTTCAAGATATATCAAGACTCTAGTGATGGTTAAGATCTCAATTCAAAAAATTCCGCTTTTATGTCTCAAATTGATGGGATTTTTAACCGAGTTGAATGGAAAAATTCAATTTTTTTTTAACTTTCTCAGTATTTACTGTACCCATTACGTATTGATTTATGAATAATAACCACCGCTTGCCGTTTTAACGCCCCTCCATGGACCAAAAAGCTACAATGAAATTCTTCTACTTTCCAAGAAGTAATACAATCCAGACCGCACGATACGAAACTCAACAGCAGCAAGTATCTAATGAACTGAGTTCTTCATCCACAACAAAAATGAGAGTCAAACTTGGCATATGGTGTTGTCTTCTGGGGATTCTGTAGTCAACATCTCTTTTAATCTGTATTTGTTTTGCAAAAGAGAGCAGTTAGATATTTATGCAGGATTCATGTAAACAATTATTTATAAAGAAAAAAATCTTACCCTGACTTATATTTTTATTTTGGAAACTGATTAATATGAAAAGAAACTTAATATGTTAAAGACAAAGAAAGCAGCTGCCTATTCCAAAATCAAGTTTGAAAAATTATATCTTCTGTAAGTTTCTTGTTGCATTACTTATTCTTTTTTCTCTTATTTTTTTGGGAATCAAACCACAATACTGTTTTTTATTTTTTCGGTATTTCGGTAGCGTTCCAGCTACCGTTGTCAAGATTAAATAGTAATGAAATAATTTTTGGTCCCTATTTGACACAACGAAAATATTTTGACAACTAGACAATCAATAATATTTTGTTGTCAAATTTCATTAAGGTAGATTATTGTGGTTTGATTCCCAAAAAAAAGAATTGAAAAATTATTGTACAACCATACAAAGAAAAAGTTTAAAAAGCTTATTAAAGACACTCTTACAAAGAAAATGTACTACAATCTTGTAAAATATAATGAAACTTTGTTATACTTTATTTTTATATTGCACTATTTATTTATTTTATGTTATAATGCCGTATTTATAAAATATGGACTTGTTTTTTGCATTTTTGAGATATTGTAAATTGTTTTTTTTGTCTCAAAATATATGTTTATGCCTTAGACTCTCCCTGTACCATCCACTCCACAAGTATCTAACCATTCATAACAAATTGTACTGAAATAGTATTTCAGGAATCCTGATGTGGAAAAACGAGAAAGCAGACCAAATAGCAAAAGAAGCCTGGTTTTTAGAAATCCAAGATGTAAGTATCCAATTATTCAAAGAGTTAAAGCCGAACATTAAACAGCTAAGTTTAAAAACATATTAAAACCACTGGAACAGATCCAGTAGCAAATTCCACATCATCCAGGCCACAAAACATTCCCTAAAGATTCCTGAAATGTCAAGGAGAGACAAAATAATAATAAGAAGGCTTAGAATGGTGCACTCCCTTAACTATGGATACCTAATGGCTTCGGGATATCTGTCCGTTTGTGACACACACAGCGATGCCAAGAAAATACTGAATTCACAGTTTGAAGCTCTAATTCGTTTCCTAAAAGACTGTAATTTATGCCAAACTCACTCACTAAGTTTTACTAAAATTACTTGAAAATGAAATCCATAGCGTAACCATTAGACGCAGAAACTCTTTAATTTTGATACAAAAACTTATCTACTTCTCTACTGTCCTCCTTTAGGGGATACACTTTTTTTTCTAACAAGTTTTCTTGAACATCTAACGAATATTCATCGATTTCTACCAAATTATTCTTAAATTATAAATCGAGCATTTAAACTGTCTACTTTAGGAATCCTAACGATTATTTTTACATCGATGAATTCAACTTAAAAACATTAGAATAAGGGATGTGAATGTAATGCTCGCACACTCAAATGAAATTTGTGGGTTAAACTATAAGCAGGATAAGTTATTTATTAAATAAATAGTGGGTAGATTCATCGGTTTTGTTGAGTTTTTCGATGGGAGGGTCAAAACTGTTACCTATTTAATAATAAAATTGTAGGTTGTATTTTATGTATGAAATTTCCTATACTACAGAAAATTGTTATTGTAAATAATTTGAATTCACTTTGGTTGTTGTTTTTACAGTTTTTACAGTTCTTAAAATCGAATGAATAACAAATGTATATTTCTAAAAATGTTCCAATTCATCAGTATAATCTCCAACACTCTTAGACTGACAGTCAATGATTAGAAATGATCAACTTCACAAAGCCAATAGTGCTAGGAGGAACGTTAATTCCATTCTCTAAAGAAACAACGTACATTTTTATCAAATGCTTTCATCGAACATGCACTCTCATAAGACCACACATAAAGCACTATGGTAGATGTAGAAAAATGTGTGAAAATACTGGGCTGTCAACGAAAAAGATCCAATGGCTAAACACCAGAGCTGTAAGATCAATGATAGCCTACGGATCGGTAGTGTAGTTGACAAATACACTGCAAATAGAAGCTGTAAGGTTGTTAAGTAGCACACAAAGATTTCCTTGCTTTTGTATCACGGGGACCATAACAACTCCCACATTTGCGATAGAGGTTCTGTTGAATCTGCCTCCACTACACATTTTTATACAAGGAGAAGCCAGATCTGTAACACATAGGCTACTTATTCAAAGTTAATAACACCTAAGCATAACTCACAGAGCTGACTATCGAAAGCTTATTGAGGAGCTAAAAGCGAATGATGACAAGATAATAAGTTCAAGTGAACTAAATCTGACAGGAGAGACTGGAAGAAAGGTGAAGCAACCTTGTTTATGGGCGGCTCCAAGGCAAAGGTAGGTGTATGAGCCGGAATTGTTGGGCTAAAACAAAAGACCTATCAAAAGTCGTCACAACTTTCTAAGTGGGAATGAAGGCGACTCACCACTGCGTTGTTATTTTCACAAATAGCCTAGCTACACTAAAGGCACCTGTACAGAAGAGCATCAACCTTGGCAACCAGGTTTGGCTCTTAACGACCTTTTCAGATCTATCGTGGTCCTCTGAAGCCAGACTACCTTCTACAGCCCAACACTTAATATGTAGTCAATTAGCCTGAACCTCATGGCTTCTTCTGTCAACCCCATTAGCATTGCGTGCCTATTAAGGTTTCAGTGCAACGTTAACATATCTACTAAAGGAATCTTATCTTTGTTCATTAGACCTGCCATCAATTTTGGCGAAAGGCATCTAATGTACTGTTTCGCCTGTGTCTGTCTTGGTGAGTTTTTTTGCCTCTCACTTTCTTGTGGTTATGTTTATTGTTGATTTTGCAACAATGGCCAATGAATGGCATTGATGTGCTCTGCATGATTCTCGTACCTTGGTATCTTGCAGCGGTCTCCGGTATGTTAATTTCTTCACTTGTGACGTCCTTAGATACGCTTATTGGAAGAGATATCCATATCCATACTTTACAAGTGCTATTGATATTTTATTTTAGTCTACAAAAGTTTCAACATCCAGTATATAACAAATACACATGTACGATTTATTAAATAAACAGCATTTAATTGTCTACTAATTTTCACAATTTAATTTTAATAGTCTTAACCCATTTTTAACTAACAAGACGTTTTTTGCAAGCTCTAATAAATTTTATAATCTATCTAAAACAATGACAATTCTTTAGCATACATCCAAGCCAGTTTAAATTTTAAAGTGGAAAGATAAACATGCTCTAAATATACATCGACATGTCTTTAGCAACATTTTTATTTGTTTTAATGCTAAACAATGTGAAAAGTGATACGGTGTTTACGAAAAACTTTAATGGAAATCAAAAATCTTTGATTTACGGTAGACCAAATAGATTAAATTCGGAAAAACTATCTTTGTTGGATT
This sequence comes from Lochmaea capreae, assembly GCA_949126875.1. Lineage (NCBI taxonomy): Eukaryota > Metazoa > Arthropoda > Insecta > Coleoptera > Chrysomelidae > Lochmaea > Lochmaea capreae. The sequence goes on from OX421403.1 coordinate 15,265,096, forward strand.
TGGAAGAAAACTCGAATTTGGATAAATTGTATTTTCATTATCCGCATGTAGAATTTCTAACAAAAGAAGCAAGTTTGGAATCAGATTATGAAGATGTAGACGACGGATTTACTTTGATTCAAAGCGAAAGTACGTCACATCGAGACAATAGAAGATTTCCAAGACAAAAGCTGCCGTCGCAAAACGTTACGGTCTTATATAAACCAGTACGACTATCTTATGTCCAGAAAATATCAAAGCCTAAAAGTATTCAAGATAATGAGTATTCTAGATACGCTGAAATATCTACAGGTTCATCAGAACTTATAGAAAAAACTAAAAAACAAGATACAATAAATGCTTTGTTGAAAAATTACTTGGACAAACTTTATACCAAAAAATATGAAACAACTACTATTTCACAAGAATCTTCAGAAGGATCTCCAGAAAATAAATTATTTCCAAATAAAAATATATGGAAGACACAAAAAAAAGATAAAATCGATAACATCAAGAAACTGTTTAGCTTATTCACAATAGTACAATTTAATAATACTGAATGTAATGCCACTAGCGACGCCGTATCATATTTAGGGTTGTGTTACACTGTTGCTGAATGTACCAATTTAGGAGGAACTTCTGTGGGAAACTGTGCAAATGGTTATGGAGTTTGTTGTGTATGTAAGTAAGAATTGTAACATATTTATTATCAGAGGAAGGAAGTCGATTTTTGATAATCATTAATGATTGTTAATTTAAATAGTTCGCAAAGGACTATAAATGATCAAATTTGGTCTTGGTCTTGCGAAAGATCATCCTTAGTCTAGCAAGACAAAGACTAAATGAACAAGACCAAGACTATGCGAGTCTTCGTCTTCCTTTGCTACACTACAAAGGACCAGTTACACTTTTAAAGTAATCATGGGATTGATAGATTTAAAAAAAATTATTATAGTGCTTACGTTCTAGTCTCCGCCATCCGATTCAGGGGAACATTTTACATATAGATAAGAATTTTGAGTTTATATTTCCGAGCAAATTAAATCGTGAAAATATTCAAAAATCCACTTTCTGAAACTTTATGTATCCATAACTCGACTAATTGGAGAGATAGAACTTTCTAGTCTCCGCTATTCGATTCAGGGGATCATTTTACATATAGATAAGAATTTTGAGTTTGTGTATTTCCAAGCATTGAGGGAGAGAGCAGAGAATTCAAATCGCGAAATATTTCCATTTTTCAAAATTTCTTAAAAAAAAAAAATTTTGCGAAATGAAATTGGCTATAAATTGGTAACCGGGGGTTTTTTGGGACGAAAAATCGACTGGCACAGTCTGTTTTTTAATAAAATCATTCTTTCGCCTTCAAATAACGTAATAAAATTTCGAAAATCCACTTTCTAAAACCAAAAATACTCATAACTGGCCTAATTGTAAAGATGGAACGTTCTAGTCTTCACCAATCGATGCAGGGGAATATTCTACATATGAATAAGAATTTCGAGTTTATATTTCCCAGCATTTAGGGAGAGAGCAGAGAAACATTCAAATCGCTCAAAAATTTCTTACAAAAAAAATTTTTGCGAAATGAAATTGGCTATAAATTGGTAACCGGGAGTTTTTTGGGAAGAAAAGTCAACTGGCACAGTCTGTTTTTTAATAAAATCATTCTTTCGCCTTCAAATAACGTAATAAAATTTCGAAAATCCACTTTCTAAAACCAAAAATACTCATAACTGGCCTAATTGTAAAGATGGAACGTTCTAGTCTTCACCAATCGATTCAGGGGAACAATCTACATATGAATAAGAATTTCGAGTTTATATTTCCAAGCATTAAGGGAGAGAGCAGAGAAAAATTCAAATCGCTCCAAAATTTCTTACAAAAAAAAATTTTGCGAAATGAAATTGTATATAAATTGGTAACCGGGGGAACATTTTACATATAGAAATGAATTTTGAGTTTATATTTCCGAGCATTAAGGAAGATAGCAGAGAGCAAATTAAATCGTGAAAATATTAGAAAATCCACTTTCTGAAACTTTATGTATCCATAACTCGACTAATTGGAGAGATAGAACGTTCTAGTCTCCGCCATTCGATTCAGGGGAACATTTTACATATAGATAAGAATTTTGAGTTTATATTTCCAAGCATTGAGGGAGAGAGCAGAGAAGAATTCAAATCGCGAAATATTTCCATTTTTCAAAATTTCTTACAAAAAAAAATTTTGCGAAATGAAATTGGCTATAAATTGGTAACCGGGGGTTTTTTGGGACGAAAAGTCAACTGGCACAGTCTGTTTTTTAATAAAATCATTCTTTCGCCTTCAAATAACGTAATAAAATTTCGAAAATCCACTTTCTAAAACCAAAAATACTCATAACTGGCCTAATTGTAAAGATGGAACGTTCTAGTCTTCACCAATCGATTCAGGGGAACAATCTACATATGAATAAGAATTTCGAGTTTATATTTCCAAGCATTAAGGGAGAGAGCAGAGAAAAATTCAAATCGCTCCAAAATTTCTTACAAAAAAAAATTTTGCGAAATGAAATTGTCTATAAATTGGTAACCGGGGGAACATTTTACATATCCGAGCATTGAGGGTGATAGCAGGGAGCAAATTAAATCGTGAAAATATTCGAAAATCATATAAAATAAGTATTTTTTATCTCACGCCAAACCAGTAAGTATACTGAGTGTAGTAGAAAAAGGGGACAAACAAATAAATGTGTCACACCATAAAACTCTATAAGTGCTTCGAGTGTGATTGGAAATACTTTCTCTTATAATAGTTTCAAATCTGCAAAGTAATTTCTCTCATGTATCTGCTCACAATATGATTTGATGATTCTTTAAAGTATACTGGGTAAACTACTAATGTAGTAACATTTTTTAAACTACACATAATCTTCAGTAGTGGTATATAAAAAAATTATAACAGAGTTATTAAAAAAATATGTCGATAAAAATTAAGGCTAATAAAAAAGTTATAAAGTTTATTTCACGAATTTACACCTGTTTCGGATTATCGGCAAAAACTCGACGAGCAGTGTAAGAAGGACGAAAGTAAACTGCCCTAGTACCACTTCTAGACACAAATGTAAAACAACTTTATTTTTTCCATTATTGTATTCGTATAAATAAGAGATCTGATTACCAAAAATTAATAAAAAAAAGGAAAAACTTTATTTTTAAGTGATTCATAACTATTCCTAGCTTAAACGTAATTTGGTGGAAACGGCCATTATCACATAAAAAAAATATAAAAGTAGTTTTAGTCAATTTTTGAAGAATAAATTATAATAATTTTCAATAATAACCCAACCAAACCTACCCCTACCAAACCACCTTCGTATTTTTAGTCAATTTTTGACGAATAAATTATAATAATTTTCAATAATAACCCAACCAAACCTACCCCTACCAAACCACCTTCGTATTTTTAGTCAATTTTTGACGAATAAATTATAATAATTTCCAATAATAACCCAAACAAACCTACCCCTACCAAACCACCTTCGTATTTTTAGTGCCCGGTTGACGGATAGGATTAAGTGACCTTTTCGGCAATACAGGTAAATAGGGTAGTTTGGAGCCCGGTTGACACCCGCCGAAATATTTACACTTATTAATGAATCAGAACTGAAAAGGTAGAAACGAAGGTATAGAAAAACTGGGTAGAATTAGAGATCTGTAACGCTACTTGTCTCATTAAGGGTATACTTTTTCTAGCCTCTCCGATTTTATTATTTTATTATGCGTTTATTTAATAACACCCCATTTTTTTGAATTCGGTAGATTTCGTGAAAATTATAATATATGAAAATTACCATCTATATTATATTTTTAGTTAGAGGAACGTGTGGAGGTTCTGCAGCTCAAAATTGTAGTTACTTCGAAAGTCCAAATTACCCTGATTATTATCCAGCCGGAGGGGCTGTAATAATTCCTTCGACTATAGCTCCACCGATTACAACTGCAAATCCTTCACCAACGCCGGACCCGAGACTGTATTGGAGTTTTTTTAATAACGACGATATCGCTAGACAAAGTGTAGATTCTGCCCTGTCCTGTATTTTTAGCGTATACAAACTAAATAATAGTATAAAGAAAATGAAGATCAGTTTTTTGGATTTAGAGGTGAGTAGTAGAAGAAGTTTAGGTGGGATAAAATATGGAACCCACCCACGTCTATTTAACTAAATGACAAATAAAATAATATTCAACTTATTTGATTTTAATATTTTTTTAGATCAATTTTTAATAAATGGAAAAATAACAGTGTTACAATAATTTTATAGGTTAAACCAAAATGCACTTCGTATAAACTTTCTTAATTTAGGTCCTCGACTCCGAGTTCTAGGCCTTCAAAGTTAAAATTTCACATTTTGTTTTTTATTTTATTTTTAGTACTGCTAATTTTATCAGTATTTAATTATTAGCGTTCTTAGAACGTATATGTATGTTTATTTTAGAAGTGGATATGCATCATTGTTGAATTTAGGTACGCAATAGTCGTAAAGCTACGTTCACACCACGACAGTTTAGTTTCTAAAGGCTTACATGGTGCAATGCGATGCAAAACACAAGATTTCTTGATATAAAAGAATGCGCAGCTGAGACCCAGCTGATTAATTTCTGCAATTCGATGCAATTGCAATTTTATCGGTTTGGTGCCATTTCTATTGCCTGCAAGGCGCAATTGTAGGGAGAAATCTTGTTTCTTTTGTGTTACCAACTAACTACCCTTCATGGTGGCCAGATAAAGACCAAGCATGGTACACTGGCTGTACAAAATGGTTGTCATCCCCAGGATAACATATGCATCTCTGGTCTGGTGGCCAAAAATTAGACAAACCTCTGCGATGCTAAAACCAAGCAAGGTCCGAAGACTTGCCGGCATAGGCATTACAGGGGCAATGAGGACTACTCCTACAGCGGCGCTGGAAACAATGCTAGACCTTCCTCCGCTACATTGTGTCATAATGTGCGAAGAAAGGGCAGCTCTAACCCGACTGGAAAAATCATCAGACCATGACGTGGCACATGGGAGAGGACACACAGAAATAAGGCACGTGGATGACGACATTTTCAAAATGCCAACAGACCACATGACCGCCAGATATATCTTTCGCAAGAACTTCGAGATTGTCATCTAAGATCGAAAGGAGCTTGAGGAAGAGGATGCACCACCACTCAGCAGAGCGAATGAACTGATCTGGTACACAGACGGATCAAGGAATGAGCTCGGCACCGGAGCGGGTTATATAGCAAGTCGAGCAAATATGAAGGAATCGTCTCGCTTGGCAAACATGCCTCGGGATTCCAAGCACAGGTCTATGCAATACTTGCATGTGCAAGGGCAAATAACATGAGAGCCTACAACAACAGGCAAATCAGGATCTACAGTGACAGTCAAGCTGCCCTTAAAGCACTTCAGAGCTCTAAGGGAACATCTCGGCTGGTATAAGAATGCGGCGAAGAACTTAGAAGACTGGCGACTCGGAACAGTGTAACACTGGAGTGGGTCCCAGGTCACAAAGGAATCGCTGGCAATGAAAAAGCTGACGAACTGGCAAGAGCAGGATCGTCAACCCTGATGAACGGGCCCGAACCATCTGTGGACATCATGTGGGCATAACGGAGACCTTACATGCAAAAGATGCAAAAAGGACATCGAAACAGCTCTGCACATATTACGCAACTGTGAGACGCTGGACCACAAGAGGCAGAAACTTTATGGAAGACCCCAGATGACTCCAGAAGACTTCTACAACCAACCAGTAAAGAACCTGTATGAGCTAATACATGGAACGGATTGGCTGAATAGGCTGTAGTCAGAACACTAGGAGGATCCACAATAAGCCCAAGAGGCTGAGGTGGTGCCGGCGAAGGGACGGCTCCTTTGTTTAAAAAAAAACTAACTATTTTCAATCAGCTAATTGTGGGGACTGATGATTTGTCATTTGTGATTTGATAATCGACAATGATTCACTTAGGTTTTATCTCTGAGCTCTTCTCACTTTCGCTATCTTCATTTTAAATGATAAGAAACTTTATATCTTGTATCAATAAATTATTTTTTGAGTTTTTTACATCCTTTTTTCTTTCTACTATTGGTTGGGTTGGTAGCAATGTTGCAATGAAAGAGAATTGCAAGCATTGCACGTTGAATTGTACCAATGTCAAGCGACCCGAGTAGGTTGAAAAACCTAGATGACGTATTTGGAATTATATAGTTTGAGTATTCAATTTGCCGTAAATAATAATAATAATTTAAATAAAGATCAGTATAGTTGAAATTCTCAAAATTAATGAAATAATTAATAATTTACAAGATGCCTCTTGTGTTTGAATTGTGATTATGTCTCTTAATTTTCAGCTATCAAAAATAATAAAAAAAAATGTAGGTACTACCTACGTCTTGTATTTTCAGCGCGTTTTTGTTATTGGTTTGCATGTTTTATTGCCTAATATGCCAGAGCAGTATTAATATTAAAAATAAAAAACGGATGAATCGTTTGGAAACTTTGGGAGCTCGAATTGCTGAATTGAAAAAGTTTATATCAAGTACTTACTGACGTTACTTTATCGATTTTTACCCATTATTTATGGGACCCTTGTATTGGATAAAAGTTGCCTTTTTTAAGGTGCCTTATTGTGGCATTGACAAATTCAAAATATCATGAGTATAATCCTGGTAAAAAACCAAATTTGTTTCATATCATATTATAACTTTTTTTTTAAATTTGCATTGACTATAAGACGTTGCTACAATGTTTGTACAACGTTTCGTTTCACAGGGCCACCTAATACTTGTGTAATGCCCCTCGTATATAAAAGTAGCTCATTAGTTATTAAACATTAAAATGTATTGTATTAATTCACAGTAGAATACCTACTTACAAATCACTTTAATAATATTGATTAGATATTTTTCAAAACAAGTCAATGTGATTGTAAGCTAAAATATGTTTCGATAAAGATTATATTGGACAATTAATTAGTATTGAGTTAATTATAATTAAAACTCGAATAAGGCCAGCTTGTCCTGACCATAGTTCAATATAATGCATATAAAAAAGGAAAAAGCCTTTTGTTTTCCATGTTTTAGAAATCGATTCAGAAGTCGCTCGCCTTTTTAATGACCGAAGAGGAAAACTATATAAAAATAGAAACTGAACCAAATAATCAACAACAAAAAAATTATAAATTCTACAGTACACTTTGGACAATTTCAACCTACCTTTATCTCTCAATCAATTAACATAAATATTTAATATTTAACTGTATAAATGTTTCTATTCACATGTTAATATTCTCATATTTATATTAAACACGTCCAAAAAAAAATAGTTAATAGTATTCATTAATTATTTGCTTCAATTCAATATTACCCACTCAATATACTAAACCGTGCTTTAACCTATGAAATACGTAGGTGACACCCAACCCGGAATTTTATTATTTACCTGAAACATTACGTTTAATGAAGGGGCTCCAATATTTACTTTCCCATCTACCTATTATTACAGTTCATTATTCTATTTTTGTACGCCATTGAATATTCATTACTGAATCTACAACTTACCTAACAAGTATATTACTTTATTATAGATATTTAGGTAGCTTATTTATACAGGCTGTCCGGAAACTCTTCTGGCAAATGCAAACTACAGATACCAGATGTGATTTTATGTCCATGTGATTTATTTTTATCTAAAAGTTTCTCCGCATCTCAAAAAACCCTACAGCTACCAACTAACTTTAAACTTGGTACATTGGATAATCCTGCAGAGATAAATTGTTTAGCATAAACCCCCGTTTTTTATTGCCACCACAAGCGTCTACGTGCACATATGCATGATACAACCTACACCAAAGAATACAGTGTATTCTGTGCCTACACCGTTAGGACAACCCACTTTTATGGAACCTAATTGTGGATGACTTGATCTTCAGGTTGAATGATTAAGGCATATGGACGCAGGGCTTTGCGGACGACATAGTGATTGACACTAATGTGACATTCCCAGAGGTAGTTATGAAAATCATACAAGAAGCACTACGAATTGTGGAGGAATGGTGTCTTGAAGGGGGCCTTTCAGTTAATCCAAAAAAAACCAAACCAGTAGCTTTCACGAATAGAAGAGTTATCCCGCTGGGTAGAATACTGATGGTCGGAGAAGAACTAGAAATATCCAAGGAAGTTAAATATCTGAATTGGAATTGGAAGTCACACCACAAAAAATTACTACCAGGGCGACTAGGCTTTTCTGGCAATGCAGAAGAGTTATGGGCAAAACCTGGGGAATGCGACCTTAGGTGGTTCACTGGCTTTACACAGCTGTGATAAGGCCAACGATCGCCTATGGTTCAATAGTCTGGTGGAGGAGGACAGAAGTGTCCTCTGCAGTGACTATATTAACTGCAATCCAAAGACCTTCTTGGTATTGTCGGGTCAATGAACAGCACGGGGACGTCATCAATGGAAGTCCTTACTGGACTTCCTCATTTGGAACTTTTTGTAAGGGCTGAAATCGGGAGACTTATGGTCACCGAACAATGTTCGAAAAGGACACACTGATACAACTGGAACAATACCAGATGAACCCATATTTCACGAGTTTTGATAGCATGACACCGGAGAATATATACACTGAGCGATTGAACATTATCATCCCATCTAGGGAACAGGGAACATAATTTGTATGGCACAACATATGGCAGAGAAAAATGTATCTATCTAGTTTGATTAAGCGTGAAATTGCTAATGCTATGGAATGATAAAGCTATTTGGAGAGACTTTGATCTACTACCATGATCCTAAATTGAAGCAAGAATGATTGCAGTGGACTGAGGCTGGCTGCTCAGCTCCCACGAAGGGCTAAGATGAGATAAGATAATGTACGTTCTCACAAAAGTGTATTAACTATGGCTAATTTCAAGGAAAGAAAGTACGAAGTGCTTCATCATTCACTTTATTCGCCAGGTTTGGCTTTCAGTCACCACGATATTTTCGGCAACCAAAAGATTTCGGAATTATACATATTTGTGTGTAAGAAAACGTGAAAATCTGTCAAATATTTTAGATTCATGAACTGAAAAGTTCTTAAAGTAGTGTGGACTGAAAATTGATGTTTTTTTTCGTTATCTCTTACTTCTGTATGTTAATGATTGCTTGAGTTTGATATAAAGTTTATATTTTAGTTGGCAGGACCTACAAACGGAACTTGTACAATGGAAAGATTGGTGGTTACAGGACAAAGTTCCAACAGTATAGTGCCTCCCATATGTGGTTACAATACCGGCCAATCCAGTAAGTATATGTTCAAATATAAATAAAACATTTATTTGAAACAAGTTCATAGTTTTTACGTACTTTTATTTAACTTGCAATGTATGTTTGTCCAGGTGGAATCTTGCAACTAAGTTTTGAATCAGTTATCTTTTACCGATTGAGCTGAAGTTTGTTATACTTACACGCTTATTTTGGATGACAATACATGCTTAGCTATATGTGACGTCATTATAATTCCAGCATGGCGGATTATACAAGATGGCGGACTAGTTATTTTTTCTGCACTATCACCGTATAGGTATCAAATGAAAGGGCTTGCTGGGGTGAACACGAAATACACAGCCACTTGGCCAATGAAAGTCGCTGAAGTGTCGGTCTCCTTCAAAGGAAGCCAATGAAAACGGAGATTGGCGACGTGCCAACCACTGGCCTTTCCTGGCTTCAGTTGTGATTCAGACTGTCTGCCAGCTAGCAACTGATTTCAAATGGAGTGGACCAACGAGAAAGTTTAATAAATCTATACCGGGATCATCCTGTTCTGTGAACAGTATGCGACTAAACCAAATGAATTCCAACACATATGTGGATGGTTTTACAGTCGCTGGTGTTGCCAATAATATAGATTTTCATTATCACCCCCTTCCTTCCATGCGGCGAAGAACTTAGAAGACTGGCGACTCGGAACAGTGTAACACTGGAGTGGTTCCCAGGTCACAAAGGAATCGTTGGCAATGAAAAAGCTGACGAACTGGCAAGAGCAGGATCGTCAACCCTGATGAACGGACCCGAACGACCTGTGGGCATTCCCAGGTGCTCCACTAGGTCATGGTTAAAAGGGTGGGTAAAAGAACAACACAAAAAACACTGGAAATATACGACCAGGCAAACACATGGGAAGAAATTCATAAAAGAACCATCAGAAAAAGTAGTGAAAGAACTGCTCTCAATGAGCAGGAACAAACTACGCACCATAACGGGGCTTCTTACGGGACACTTTCCCACAAATGATCACCTGAACAAAATAGGGCTGTATAACGGATACCGTACATGCAAAAGATGCAAAAAGGACACCGAAACAGCTCTGCACATATTATGCAACTGTGAGACGCTGGACCACAGGAGGCAGAAACTATATGAAAGAAGACTTCTACAACCAACCAGTAAAGAACCTGTATGAGCTAATACAGGGAACGGATTGGCTGAATAGGCTGTAGTCAGAACACTAGGAGGATCGACAATAAGCCAAAGAGGCTGAGGTGGTGCCGGCGAAGGGACGGCTCCTTTTTTTAAAAAAAAATCACAACCTTTCCAGTTGGTACAGTTTTTGTACCGTCCCAATACCGATACTATAATCAGTTGGAACGCGACAGAACTACATCACAGACCTATTTTTACCAGATTGTGGTTTTATTTTTATTGGACAAAAAATGGCAGTAAATTATAATCTCTGTATATCGATGTTTGTCCGAATTAAACGGTGTTGAAGTTAATAATAATTGTCATAATTACATTTGTAGAAGTATGAAATAAATGAAAGCTACTCAATTCAATTGTGTTTCAGTTTACGTCGATGTTTCCCAATCAACTGGACCCCTTAAACTGATGATTTTAGCGAATATGGTTTATAGAAAAAGATTCCGAATTATGATATGCCAGTATTCAGATTTATGTTTACCCGATAATTGCTTGCAAATTTACGATGGGGTGACTGGTAATATATCATCATTTAATTATGACCAAGCTAGTATGTTTAATAGAAGCGTTCCTGGTTATTTTGTAAGTACCGATCTTACTTCTGTGAGAATCCAATCTTTAGTGTGCTGAGAGGAAATATTTTATTAACCAACTAAAAAATATGAGGAAAGTCAGAGATATTGTGAATTTCTCGTAACTTTACATGTAACTGGTTGCGTTCATCCCAACGTAGCGCTACCAGAACGATCATCAATTTCCTTCTGAATGTGTCTTTTGTTCAACACAACATAGAGGGATAATCGACAGATGGTTACTGTGTCATTCAAACGGTATTATATTGAATTGCGTGAAAATTTAAAGGATGTGACTAAATTAAAATTAGCCATGCTACAATTTGTAGATTATTAAGGTATTTTTTTTCAGAACAACTTGAATTACGCCATATGCATCCGAAAAGCGCCTGGATACTGTTCTATTACGTATACAAACGTGAGAAACGGAATAGAATATCCGTTTTCATTGGTAAATTTTGTGAGTACGTAAAAATCAATTTCAAGATATTAATTATTTCTTACTTTTCATTTATAGGATAATAAGATAACATTTTCTCTAATTGATTATTATAAATTGTCTAGGAATATATTTATTTATTTATAAAATACAGTCGACTCTCGATAAGTTGAAACTCAAGACAAATTTCAAATTACCAAGAGTTCGAAATAACAAGAGTTTGATCAAGATTCAGATTTATTGTTTTAAAAATAATTATTAGTTTTTGTTGAAAAGTACCTAGTCCGAAATTTTCTGTTTAGTGAGCGACGCAAAACATATAACATACTAATGGCAAGAAAAAGACTTCAAACTTTAGAGAGTATGGAAGCCCGGACATCAAATTATTGCATGTTGGCGGGCAAGACACTATTCCGAGGCGACCGATTAATACAGTAGAGCCCCGATTATCCGTGCCCGATTTAACCGGGCAGCGGATTTTCCGTGCGGCATTTTAAACTGATCATCCGTGCGCGGATTATCCGTGGCTGTCGGGTAGAGGTCGGCGCGAGAAGTCTGAACTGTGTAGCTCGCTGACATTAAAAAAGCATTTGATAAAATAATGACCTTAGAAGATATAGCACATGAAGAAGATACTGAAGATGAAAGTCACTTAAATGAAGGTGAGTTGTCAATCGAAAACATGGAAGAAATAGACAACGAAAAGATAAAAGAATGGATATAATGTGATCACGAAGAAATGATTATGGATGAAGATTATCTAAATAACCAGACCTTTGCAGAAAGTTCTGACAAAAATAGTGATGACGATGAAAATACTTTCATCAAAACAAGCCATCGAGAAGCAGGAGATGCAGTAAATGCACTTATCGCTTATTTTGAAGAACAGCTTGAAACTGATGACATTTATCTACTTCAACTTGAAAAAATGGAGAAAATTATAAGGGATAGAATTTACGAAGCCCAAAAACAAACAAGAATTATTCAATTTTTTAAATGATTTTATTACAGTTCATATACGTAGAATTATGTATAACTATTAAAACTTTTATTTTTTGTTACATGTATCACGTTTCCTTTGTTTCTGACGTATGTATCTGTCTAAATAAATTTTTTTAAAATTTGAAATGAGGCTTAGGATTATCCGTGTTTTCGATCATCCGGCAAAGGTTCGGTCCCGATTGGCCCGGATAATCGGGGTTCTACTGTATTGATTTTATTCAATTCATCGAGTATTTTTGAAGGGACCGGGAAAAAAATTAAAATTATCGATAGATTCAAATTAACGAGTGTCAAATTATCGAGAGTCGACTGTAACACTGTTAATCAAATCCAGAATAAAACCACGTAATATGTATACATGTGAGTAAAATTAGTTTGCACCGTTTCACAATTTGTAGGCGAGACAAAGAGATCTGTAAGCAGAAGCAGAACCGGTTTCAGACAAATTTTTCATTATTGCTGGATTCCAACGCACTAGCGATTTATGTACTCTCTTTCTCCGATGAATAGCAGTTTTACCGATAACTGTAATAATGGATTTTTTGGGAACTTTTGTCTATTATGTATCCTTTCAGCAGCTCCATGCTTCTTGTTTCAGTTGACTGTACATATTTTGTATCATTTTTTGCGTAGATAGCGACTAGAATATACGAAATTTCTTTCTGTCTATTATCTCAAACCCCAACTCTCCACTTTCAGAAATTTCAAAACCTTTGGTAAAAAATTTTAAACATAAAATATTCATGTTTTGTATATACAACAATCAAACAACTCATTATATATTCACTGCGACATGGCATCAAGCAGAATAAATATATAAACTTTGACATTGCTTACTCTTCTAGTATATTCATTGTTCGGAGCCTATAACAATATCTTCCTCTTCGAATGCTCGCCAAAAAGCCATAATTTTAATTATTACCGACAAAATAGTTTTAATCAATAAAACAACATCTCAAACACAGCAGCATCTAAGAACATACATTACAGAAATGAATTGAACCCACCCTGGGACGTTAACACTCCACAAGGACTAACAATTCGGGTACATTTTTCATAGACCAATCGGAAGCTACATTGAATCAATTGTTCGCTTGTGGGTAGGTCAACACTAGAAATGATTTATGGTTTTTTAATCCTTTGCCGCATACTGTTATTTTATTGTGAAACAGTGCAAACTAATTCTACTCACAACTATACTAGTCCGAGAGCTAGCCACGTAAAACGCATGTTAAACGGTTCCACCTAGATTTTTTTTTAATCGATGCTCTATGAGCCAAAAAACCCAAAGCCAAATTTCTGCCCACAGGTCGGACTGCAATAGGGTGTGGCGGGGGGGTAAACACGACGTTTTCATTAGGGCGATTGAGCACATGTGGTTCCACTCTGCAAGTTGTTTCTATGTGTAGTCTAGCCCTCCATTAGAACCGGGAAAAAATGGCAGAGCATTTCCGGGCTGCGAAGTGCTCGGCAGAGTGATGTAAACACGACGCGGCCCGTTGATCCGGGCCGCGGCAGACCCGACCGAAGGCGGTCACCCGGCGGCGCGCTATGGGGCTCAAATACATTGTTTATGAGGTAAACAATGCGAAGAAAAAAACGGCAGAGTGCAACCAACTCTCGTTTCTTTTTTTTTTCACCGAACCCAAGTGTGCGCACCGCTTCTGCACCTCGGTTGCCTTTGCCGAGACCTGGCAAGGTGTTTGCCGCCCAGTAACTACTCTGCCATAATTAAATATTGGTCTACGGGGTGTGCAAAATGCGATGAAAAAACCCGCAGAGTGGTACCGATTGATTTTTTTTTCATCGCTAATCGAATTTCGATCACCGCGGCCGCCGCCGTCGAGGCCTGCCGAGCACTTCGCAGCCCGGAAATGCTCTGCCATTTTTTTTGGCTTCTAGTGGAGGGCTAGATGGAGGGCTAGACTATACATAGAAACAATTTGCAGAGTGGAACCACATGACCTCAATCGCCACAATGTAAACGTCGTGTTTACATCACTCTGCCGAGCACTTCGCAGCCCGGAAATGCTCTGCCATTTTTTCCCGGTTCTAATGGAGGGCTAGACTACACATAGAAACAACTTGCAGAGTGGAACCACATGTGCTCAATCGCCCTAATGAAAACGTCGTGTTTACCCCCCCGCCACACCCTATTGCAGTCCGACCTGTGGGCAGAAATTTGGCTTTGGGTTTTTTGGCTCATAGAGCATCGATTAAAAAAAAATCTAGGTGGAACCGTTTAACATGCGTTTTACGTGGCTAGCTCTCGGACTATACGTCCTCTGCTACTATCATCGTAAACAAATATTTCCAAAACATAAAATCACATATTTGATTTTCGAGATCCCAATCTTTGATACTATCAACAGTAAAACCATCCTTATTTTAGACGGCGTTTCTACCGTACCATTAGGATTTGCTGGGATGGATGTAGTTGACTGTCCCAATGATTACATAGTTATTGGTGGAGCAACTTTGTGCGGTTATAAATTCAACGATGGATCAGTAACTTCGAATTTATCTATTAACGCAGCTGTTACAGGTAAATACTGTTTTAAACGAAAATATATTTGTATGACTTTAATTTAATATCTTCCTTTATAACAAGTTGATTTTTTTCTTCTCATACTGACTAAAGACTTTTATTATGAAAAATGGATCTTGGTTAATTTTTTCATAAGTGTTCATGGACACAATTCAGTTCAATAACTAGTTTGTGAGATACAGGACGTTAATGTTGGAAAGTAGTGGTTTTTTAAAAGTAATATTTCACTTGGGAAAACCTTTTTATTATAAACGTGTTTCACGACTGTTAATCCTTACCCATGATAAAGGTATTAGTTTTAGACTGATTTTTGACCAAATTGATGGTTACAGCACTAGTCGAATAAAATTTATAATGAAATTTTAGGCTCTCTCAAAATATCACGAATAGCAACTACCTCTAAGTCAAAAATCTGCATTTTTGTGTGGCATGTATTTTTTATATCTTTTGTCTATACCCTACATCTACATTCTAGGCTTCTGATACAGCCTATTATCCGATTTGTAACTAGGTCTGTAGGTAGCCTAATTAGACACTATTCTAGGTATCAAAGGCGTTAGGGACAATTACCCCATATAATTGTAGATGATATGTTCCGCCGTCTTATCTGCATGTACCATTGTTCACTTTGCACATTTTACAGAGATGATTTTCCAGTAGGCTCCACTAATTTACTTTTCCCATTTTCGGACTCCAAGAATCCAAAAAATCACATCAAGATTTTTTGTAAGGTCACCGAGTTTCAAAGATTCAGTATGGGTTAGTCTACAGCCATTTTCCAGAGCGATCCTCTGTACTTGTAGATGTAGTGGAGGAAGGTCTAGCATTACCTCTAAGGCTGCGCTGGAGCACGATCTCATTGCACCTGTGAATCCCATGCAAGCGAGTCGTTGCACTTCATACAACTATGTTTTTGTCCGATTTTGCGTTGTTTGGCAAATGTTATATTGTTCTGACAACCGTTATTAGGTATGACCAGTAGGTTTCAGATCCCACTTTTTCCCAAATAGCCAGCGGGATGACTGTGTTGCTTCTGGAGTAATGAATGCGAGGATTGAATTCCAAGTAAATCTCATATAGGGCGACTCTTATGTACCTAACCGCTTCTGAGAGAGAGGGTTTATTCCATTTACGTTCGAAGAAAGTATTTTCAATTTCCTTTTGTTAGTGAATGAAACAAGTATCATTTTATTGGAATTAGTTGATAGCCCTTTCGTTCGAAAACCAAGTGGTTATTAGTTTTAAGGCATGTTGCATGGGATTAGCAATAATACTGTCGGTAGTGTTTGCCTCTAGAACTCAGGACACGAAATCCTTCTCTTTTGAGCTTCGCCAAGAGGTCGTAAACTACTAGTGACCACATAGAGGTAATAAAACTTCTCCTTGAGGACAGCCGTTTAATAACCATTCAAATTGTATATGAGCCGATAGTAATATATAGTATGAGACGAAAGATGAAGAGGATTGTAAATATTGAGAAAATACGAGTTTTGTTCATAAATGATATTATATTCAAAAGATTCGTGGATTAAATCCGATAAAATGATTTTGTGTGGTGATTTTAGTAAGAATTTCAATTACTTACCAATCCATAAATGTTTAATTTCTTTTTATAATTTTCAAGTTTCGCATCAGACAAAAATGACGTCTTCTCATTATGGTTATTAATAAAATTTGTTTTCTTCATTTTTACAGATATCAGCGCAGGTCCGATTGTAATTCCAGTTAGGACAAATGCAGCTGCAGTTGGATATGGATTTCGTTTATTTTATACTCAGAATAGGTGCTGATATTATTTATACATAGGTATATACTAACAACCTCTCGCCATTTGAAAAAAAATTGCCAATTTTGAAAGTTATTTAGATTTTATTTTGATAATTCCAAAAAACTTATATTAAATTGGTGATGATAGTTTGTTGGCCAACACTTTTGAAATAGGAGTTTTGATAAAAAGGGTGGATAGAATATCTGTTTAGCACTATTTTTTTTTCGAAATTTCTTAAAGACCAGTACAAGAATTCGTTTATTAATAAATAATCAAAGAAAATATGAGGAATTGTATCGAGTTCTCGCGTGTAACTTCTTTATTAAAGGAGATAATAAAAAAAACAAAAATTTTATAAAAAATGGTGCTACACCCTCTATTGCAGTTGCTGCATCCTATATGGCGAGTTTCAAATTTCGGCGAAAAAACATCTGCAAGTTTATGCACCAGGTATATTTTCAAATTCAACTCTACCTACATCAAAATTTCAAGTAGGTACATTATTATTGCTACAGATGAATTGACCTGCAGTTCAAGAAAAAATCATGAAAATCAAATAAGTGGTTTGAGGGATAACCACTTTTGAAAAAGGGTAAAATTTTTGGATTTTGATTTCATTTTCAAAATTGATCTACAGTGTGACCCATTTTGTTTGGAAGCACCCCTATAAAATCCGCATTTTTCTACCGATTTTGATTTAGTCTTTTTTGTTAGATTCAGTATCTAAAACAGTATTTCAGCACAAATTTTCATACCATAATAACTATTTTCAAGGCCCTCTACGTTAATTTTTCTTTGCCAAAAAGACGAAAGTATATTAGGCATTTTTTTTTCTTAAATATGACTACACCACTGGATTCAGAATCATCACAAATGTAAACTATCAAAATTTTATAAAAAAAGTTTTATTAACAACAAAGTTATCACTACATGAATTTGGAAAAAGTTGTTTTTTAATTAATTTTTTACTAAGAATGTAGACACATTTTAAAAATGGCAACATGGTAAACAAAAACTAGGACTCAAACATATTGCACTGTAAAAATTCGAAGCCGAAATTTTAAAAACAGGATAATAGGTCCATTCTTTTTTGAGGGTAACATGAATGCCAATAACTTCATGGAATTCTTGGAAGGTGAGTTATCCGCAGTGATTGACGAACTGCCACTAGCAGAAAGAAGAAATTTGATATTTCAGTTAGATGGTTGTTCTGTACACTATTCTAGGATTGTCAGGCAGTGGCTTAACGAAAAATTTCCAAATGGTTGGATAGGTCGCGATAGCGAGTTAATCGAATGGCCTTCTAGATCGCCCGATTTAACTATATTGGATTTTTATCTGTGGGGTCTTTTGACACAAAAAGGAATAGAGCAGAACTGTGTGACAGAATACGACAGGCGTGTGCTGGAATAACGCCACATGAAATAAAAAAGCACTAAGACATAGTCGCAAACGATACGAGAAATGTGTGGAAATTAACGGAGGTCTAGTCGAGGCTACAAAAATGTAGAATTAAATTATTATTAAGTAGTTTAATAATTAAAATGTATTAATTTGTAATTTCATCACATCAGCATAATTTTACATTACTCTCAGAAGCTATAACTCCAGAACGGGTTAAGGTATCGGCTTCGAATTTTTACAGTGCAATAAGTTTGAGTCCTAGTTTTTGTTTACCATGTTGCCATTTTTAAAATGTGTCTACATTCTTAGTAAAAAATTAATGAAAAAACAACTTTTTACAAATTTATATAGTGATAACTTTGTTGTTAATAAAACTTTTTTTATAAAATTTTGATAGTTACGTTTGTGATGATTCTGAATCCAGTGGTGTAGTCATATTTGAGAAAAAAAAATACCTAATATACTTTCGTCTTTTTTGGCAAAGAAAAATTAATGTAGAGAGCCTTGAAAATAGCTATTATGGTATGAAAATTTGTGCTCACATACTGTTTTTGATACTGAATCTAACAAAAAAGACTAAATCAAAATTGGTTGAAAAATGCGGATTTTATAGGGGTGCTTCCAAACAAAATGGGTCACACTGTATATAATTTTTTATTTAATTTTCTGGAATATGTAAGGTACACTTAAAAATGTAATACTTAAATCTAACTTTAATGAGAATAAGGTGTCATAGGCGGAGAACCTTGTACTTAGAATTATCTTAAATTATTAAAAAATTGTTACTTCAGTTAGAAAATAAGATTTAAATTGTAACATAACAAAGATGTATGTATTTATAATTTTTTTTAATATGTAGCAGTAGTAGTAGTAAAAATATATAATTATTTATTATATTTATAAGATTATATGAAAATAAAAGTATATAAAAGATTATATCGACACAACAATTTTCAATTACACATACTTATTACGCTAACAAGACAATAGAAAAATATAGGTTAAAATTGATTTTAACCTCTGTATATATTTGTGGTTTCTATGGCTATTCCTTATTAAATATTAAACTCCATTTGGCCGGATGGGTATTAAGCTTCTGGGTAGATATTCAATTATTTTGTACGCTCACGTCAACTACGCTTCTTTTGAAAAACTAATAACAAAAAAGTCGCGAGTTTCCGCTATTGTTTGGATCCGTTTTCTGGTGGTATGCGTAAAAATATTTTTAACGCTTAAGTGATTTTAACGAAATAGTGATTGTTTGATTTTAGGATAAATTTAGAAAATAGAAAAAAATATCGGTGGTTCCGAATTAATATTATATTTTGCTGATTTCAAAGAAATATTCAACAAAATCGGCAAGTATAGATAGATAAATAACTTATTAATTAGGCAATCCTGATATACATAAAAAAATTACATTGTCATGATCGTAAGTCATAAAAATTAAAAAAAAAATAACACTGTTAAAAGATACAAAAATTATAGTTTGTCTCAAAATATATCGTCTTCGCTTTTGCCGGCAATCAAAAAATTAATGGACCAATTGCAATAAATCATATGGTCAATAGCTGCTGTAGAAGAGATCGCCAGTGGCGGACTATTTAAAATTATTTTAAAAAGGATCAAATTCACAAATATCTATCTTTTTGTATTTTTATCATACATCCTTTGTTTTTCATTTAATATGTGAAGACCATTTCTCTAAACCTTTTTTTATTTTTCCTCCTAAATGAGATATTATTAAATACTATTAAGTTAAATAAACTATAAACAGGTGAAAACAACAATATCCAACTTTATTGCTATGGTTTAATATTATTCTAATGGAGGAATTCTGAGAACATCTGTAAGATCTATAAGCCGAAATCTGTAAGAGTTACAGGAAATGCGATTCTAACCTTACCTGTTACTTACAGATTCCTTACAGATTCGTAAATATTTACGGGCTAGACATCTGTCACTGTAAGCAGTACAGGGTGTGGTACAGAGCGTTGTATTATTATTACCATTTTTCTTGTATTATTAAGCAAAAAGTTGTAGTTTTTAGTTTTTTTGTGATTTTTAAGTGATTATTAAGTTTTTAAGTGAACATCATGGCATTAATATGAACGGACAATTAAATATTTTCGCCAGTATTCTGTTGGAAGAGGATGAGAAGCGGTTTTTACATATTTTTTATGGTATTATTATAAAATACACTTTCCATTTTTCCAGAAATCATATGAGAATCCAACGAAAACATTTAAGGGATCTATTAAATCCGTTTGATATGCCAGACAGGTATTTTAGACAAATGTTTCGGTTGGACAAAAATAGTGTTCAATTCTTAATTTAAAAGACCTCATGTTATGGAGAATAATTTAGGAATTCCCTTTGTAGTGAAAGTAATAATAATTAATTCACAGTCTTTTTACAATGCATTTAAATATATTTTTTAGGTTTTTGCTACTCTAAACTTTCTGGCCACGGGCTCATTTCAGAACGCTGTTGGCTGTAATGCTTGCATAGCAATTAGCCAGACATCTATGAGTAGAGTCATTTCACAAGTACACACACAGCTTTTAAAAACTTTTAATGATTTTGAGGTTAGAATTTTGACATTATAAAAAGAAGTGAATTTGAAACCTAGGTATATGGTAAAGATCTGCAACTATAACTCTTACATATTTGGTTCCAGAATAGCAAATTTTACAAATCTGTAAAGGTTCAAGTTACAGATCCTATATCTTACAGATTCTGTAGCTTATAGGTAAATTCTCAGAATCCCAACTGTTTCACTGTCAGACTCATCATTAAGATTAATTACAATACGCTCTATATTATTTTGAATATGAATGTATGAATCTTTAATTTTTAAAACATGCTGTACAGAATTTTTCCAGCTTTGAATGGGTAATAATCCAAGCTTGAATCCTTAATACCCTTTGCAGACATCAAAAAACGTTTTCTGATCCAGCGTGAATCATAGTTATGCGATTTCCTTTGTTTGAAGGTGCCATAATCTTACAGTTTTTACTGGAATCAACCCATGCTTTTGATACTGTGTCGTGTGTATCAAACCCTGTTTCGTCCAGGTAGATTATAGATCTGTTTTCGGATCGGTACTTCTTAATGTCCTGAAGAAAATTGTATCTCCAAGTGCGCAATCTTTGCGATTCCGTTACAAGTTGTTTACGATATGTGAATCCCATTTTACCAATAAGTCCATGGAGGGTGGCCCGGCTAATATTTATATATTTATATTCCTTTAGCTTCCTTTTTAGATTGTCCAAAGTAGGAACAGTCTGGCTTTTAGAGGGAATATATTTATCTTATTATTATAACCTGTTGGCCACTTAATTTTTCACTGTTAATAATATCCTTTATAGAGGATATTGGTGTCCTTGTAAATAAGCAGGTTTCTTTTAAAGCTTCTTGTTTAATGAATCCTCTATTTATAAAACAATCATACACATTTTTCACCATTTGTTTTGCATCTAATGACAACTGTTTTCGACGCAAAATTGCGAAAAAATTAATGATAACTTATAATACTCATATAGAAAGCTCTTTGAAAACGCACGCTAAAACGGAATATATAATACTGCCAAATGAATTCAATGCAGCCATCACACACCCGATACAAAACTCATTTATACTTGATGGCTCGCCCTTGCCTTGTCACTCGACTGTTCTCAGGTTTCATTTCAGGTAAAATTCTTGTAAGAAGGTCTTAAATGGTCGTATTTAGATGATTGCCGGCAAAAGCGAAGACGATATACTTTCAGACAAACTATACACCAATAACTCTAACATCTAACATTTTAACGAAATTAATTAATTTTTTTATCTATACCCGCGAGAAGTTCTTATCACACTAATTTTGCGTGAGATATAATATATTTTTATCATTGGTGAACCATTTTACCTATTTAAAGCACGCCTTAGCGTGTTTAAATCGAACTTTCAAAAACGCGCGTTTTTTAAAGTTACCGTGACAACATCAACAACTCGAGAAACGAAGTCTAAATGACAATGTTTTTATTATTGATCTGACAGGAATACTTTGTAACGTCAAAACCTTTATTCGAACTATATTTAACAATTTCAATTTTATAAATGAAAATGGAAAGTACAGTTGGTATTGTTGGATATATTAATATTTCGATTTTTCAAATCGGAGGAAAAAGTATTTAAATTAATACTATTTTATACGCATCAGAAGATTTTTGCGGTATTAGATTCTGCTTTAGTACTTAAAAAATCGATATTGGAATTCATTTTTATGCACTACGGTGACAACAATAAATCTTACAGTCAAAATGCAAATTAGTTTATGTTTTTCTCATTTCCATGACAACGCAAGGTATACTGATGTATCATCACGAATTCAACCATTTTACATTATTAGTTCTTATTTCCATTTCTTTTTGTTGTAGTAGTAATAGGTACCAATATTTATAACTTCAAAGTGCACCAATAAAAAAAAATAGCGTAAAGTATTCGTGGATAATTGGTCTCTAAAACACTTGCTCTATTTCGAGCACTCCGGCTTCGCCGTCGTGCTCGAAATATCGCGCGTGTTTTAAAGACCTTAATATCCACTTATACTGTAATATACTAATTCAACAAGCATATTATAATGATAGCTTTTATTCATGAAGCCATTATATGCGAGTAGAATACTATATTTTGTCCACCACTATTAATTACCTGTTTATAAAGGAAATTATTTTTTCTCTATTTTCACCAATTTAAGAGGGGATTCTTACTTATAGGCTTTCATATACCTATAATTTTTTCAACTTTTCTGGCAATAAATTTAAGGATAAATATAATTTTTCAAAATATTCAACGATGTAGAACTTGTAGGAATCCGGAAGGAGGGAGGTCATATTGAACAATTGTTGAGTTAACTTAAATTTATATCGTGTTTGTTTATAAATTGTAATGTAATAATAAAGTTGTTTTTGATATTTATGAAAATACCGTACAGTTTGATAATATTTAGAAATTTACCTTTAAAAGGGTGGATGTATCTTTCACACTAAAATATTTACAAAGAAGTACAAAATGGCGAAAAAGTTTGAGTATGAACATTTTATTCCATATTTGGTTAAAATGTAACCCTCAAAAAAAGTTGGGGGTTAAAAGGGTGTTCAACCCCTCTAAAAATCCATAATAAATAAAAATGAATGAACGCTAAATGAACGACTTACAGTCCAGTTTATGATATACTAGTGACTCATATACATTTTCATAAGTTTATGTTACACCGTTTTAAAGCAGCTTTAAAAAAATGAATTTTCAAATAAATCACCCTGTAACATTTTTTGTATGAACTTTTGTATAATATTCAATAAACCTTTTTTTGACCCCAGAATACCTGGTATAATTCAAGACCAATAATTCCTCTACACCTTTGGACACAAATACAAATTCATTAATTGTTCAGCAAACGCATTTGAAGTTTTTTAAATTCATTTTTGGTTTTTAGCAGTAAATAGGAAAATAGTTATAAGAAATTAGATTAAAAACTATGCAAATTGTTAGTTGATGTATAAGTTATACGAATAATTGATATTTTTGTTTTTATTGCGAAATAACCTCTCTCAAATCCATGAAATTTGGAACAAAGTTACAAATGTGTCATTGTTTCTCTAACATTTTTCTGAATTAAGATAAAGAGGGAGGGCATTTAAAAGATAAATTCATGGAAAATAAACTCAAACCCAATTCATAATGACCCAAAATTTTAAAACAAAGTATTATAAAAGGGTTCATAATATTTTTGAAAAATACTAGGCTTGTTCAACTGAAACCCATCTTTGGTCAGGTTAGCCTTGGAAACAATTGTAATTATTCAACTGACGTTTTCCAACATTAGTAGTGTATGCAAACGTCACACTGATCTGTTTATTTCGTTTATATTTGACAGCGATTTTAAGTATTGTGACTTTGAAATGGCGTTTGTTGTTAACAATCCGTCCAAATGTGATAAGCGTGCGGTCATTCAATTTTTGTGTGCTGAAGGTGTGCAACCGTTGCAAATTTATACGCGAATGCAAGCAGTGTATGGAAACGCATGTTTTGCATATCCAACTGTGAAGGAATGGTGTCGAAAATTTAAGAATGGAGAAGAGAGGACGAATGATAAGCCACGACCAGGTGCATTGATTACTGCATCAACAGACAGGAATGTGGCATGTGTGGAAGGCCTGATTAGAGAAAATCGTCGAATTTCAATCAGAGCAATTTCAGAAAATTTTGGTGTGAGTATAGGATCTGTCCATAGTATCGTACACAAACTAGGTTACAGCAAAGTTTGTGCGCAATGGGTTCCTCGTCTTTTGTCTGAGGACCAAAAAAGCTTGCGAATGGGCTTGTCTTTGCAACACCTCACGGAATACAGTCAAAATGGTAATGACTTTCTCTCGTCAATAGTTGCTGGCGATGAATCTTGGTGTCATTATTTTGAACCATCCAGTAAGCTGTCATCGATGCAATGGAAACACGCAAATTCTCCGCCACCAAAGAAGTTTAAAGTTCAACCTTCTGCAGGCAAGGTGATGTTGACATTTTTTTTCGACCATGAAGGACCCTTGCTGATAGAGTTTACAGAACTTAGAGTGCATATCAACGTAAACCTGTATAATGAAACTTTGAACAAGCTCCATCAAGCAATAAGAAAAAAACGTCCAGGGAAGCTTTCACGTGGTGTTATTCTGCTTCACGATAATGCTCGGCCTCATGTTGCCAACGTAGTGAAAGAAAATCTGCAACGAAAGAAATGGAGGATATTAGAGCATCCACCCTATAGTCCCGATTTATCGCCTTGCGATTTTCACATCTTGGACCACTAAAAAAGGCGTTAAAAGGTAACCGTTTTCAGTCGGACGCAGAAGTACAAAACGCTGTGAAAGAATTCTTCCAGCAGCAGCCACAAGAATTCTATAAGCAGGGTATACATCGGTTGGTGAAACAGTGGGATATGTGCCTCAATTGTAGTGGTAGTTATTTGTAACTGTACTTGTCAATAAATTTTTCCTGGACCAAAGATGGGTTTCAATTGAACTATCTTGTACTAGTGTTAATTAGTAGGTCTTGTTTTTATCTCTCATTAATTGGAAATTTTGAAGTGTACGCTTTCTTCAGTTATGGGGTTTTTTTCTCATTGAACGAGCAGCCAAATTTTATTTTTACTGACATCCATTCGCCACTGCAACTAGTTTTGAAACGGTAAGTATCAGCTGTTAGCGACCATGCATAAGACATTGCCCCCATCTAGCGCATAAGGGGAGAGTTATAATTCTGTCTTTGTTGTACCGGATAGAGTTGAGCTTTAGGAATAATTTGACATCATCAACTCGTTTTAAAAATTTTTTATACTTGTGTCACTGTTTCCCCAAAGGTGCGACATACGTACATGATTTCCAAAATTTTTATTCTTACTGTCACTTGAGTGGTTATTATCATTTTCCACAATATCAGCGTTACTATCGTACGAATTATTTTCAATCGCGAAATTTTTCCATGTTTTAAGCATAACACAAATTTCAGTAATTCTATAATTCACAGATACAACACTCTACCCAGTGATTTGCTTCCCAACCACAACGTATGTTAAGTCCATAATAATAAAATCAGATCCATGATTTTTCAAATACGAATATTTAACGTTTCTAGCTTGTAATAATAATTAATTCAAAACAGGTGTTAATAAATAAGTGGTTATGATTATATTCAGTCTTTTCTGTGTAGGTATTTGTCACGAAAGAAGAATAAATTATTTATAAACGTTTATCATTAATCAAATTATTATTTGACTAAAATATAAAATAGTACATTAATTTCTTAAAATATGTCCACTTCTGAAGTGCATCTTGACTTTATACAAAAGTGCTTTGATAGATGGAATACAAAAATAGACACGAGACATTGATGAGAAGCTGTAAAAAGATTAAACTTGGTAATCATATTTCACTTTTTTCAATTCCAGGGAAACTATTTAAAATAAGTTTAAATCTTATTTTACAACTCTTATTTCAGTAAGTAATGTTGGTAGAGGAATTGGCTTAATAAGAACACCACTTATCCTGTTACCTGATAAATAAATGTTTTTACCATGGTTTTATTAGTGTCACCTGTATGTAGGTATGTATGTTTGTAACCGACTTCTTTGGACTCGATTTTGACCCACTTCAAACGAATATATTTAATTCAAACTTTGTACACTTGTCAAGGACCGATGACAATACATTATGATAGTAAAATACAGGGTTGGGATAAACTACGGAAACAAGTAAATATCTTTTAAATGAAAAGAACGATATTTATGAAAATTTGTAAGTAAGTACAATGGAACAAAATGCATCTGATGTACATTTTTTTGTTAATAATATACTTCCGGTTTAACCGAAAATGTCATCAACCTCTTTAATTTAAATGGGACACCCTATATATTTTTACAGATTTTGAAAGAGCTTGTTATTTTGAATTCATACATACTAAGTTTAGTGTAAAAAAATTTGTAAATACGAGGAATAAGTCACTGTTAGTTGTACAATACGTGTACATTTCATTATTTTAGAATCATGAGAAACAAAATTACTTCAAATGTTCAAAATGCTCGCCGTTTACTTCCTGACAATATGCCATCCTATTAACAAATTCTTGAGTCACTCTTTCCAAAACTTCTCCACGTATTAGTTCACATTCATCAATAATTCTTTGTCTCAATTCCTGTAAGTTTGTTGGTCGTCTAACGTAAACACGTGATTTTAGATAACCCCAAAGAAAAAAATCTAACGGGCTTAGATCCGGAGAACGAGCAGGCCACTCTATGAATCCTCTACGTCCAATCCATCGATTTGGAAAATTCGCATCCAGAAAATCCCTAACTCGTCTATCATAGTGGGGAGGTGCTCCATCTTGTTGAAACCAAACATTTTGTGGTAATTGCTAATTCTGTTGAATTTCGTTATTTAGTAGATCCAAATACTTGTCACCATTCAAGTTTCTGTCGATAAAAAATGGGCCTATAAGCCTATTTTCGACAATTCCCATCCAAACATTTAACTTCTGTGGATGCTGGGTATGTGCTCCATGAATCCAATGAGGATTCTCATTTGACTAATACCTTGAGTAATGACGATTAACTGTTCCATTTAAACAAAAAGTTGCCTCATCGGAAAAAACTATGGTAGAGGCAAAATTGTCGTCGACATTACAGATGTCCATTAGCCGTTCGCAAAATTCCAGCCGCCGGTCAAAATCATCGCCTGACAATTCTTGAACCAACGGATAATACTTTACAGAACGTCGAGTGATACCATATTTTAGTGCCAAATTTGTGGAGGAAGTTTGAGGTGATTCTTCTAAATCGATTGCAATATTTTGTTTAACAGTTTCGTTCGTTGCAGTCCGTGGTCTTCCAGGTTTTAGCAAATTTTTTACCATCCCAGTTGTATTAAAACGTTGTAATGTTTTAGTTACTGTTGAGAGAGAGAGTTCTAACACGATCACCATAACCGATCATCATTCAAATTTCAATACGCTCTTTTTCACTTAATTGAACCATTTTAAATTGTAAAATTTATTTCCGTCAATTAGAATTTGACACTTGGAGAACAAAAGACGTACTAAACAGTACTCGTTTATTTATTACTATGCATACAAACAACATCAATTAGTTTATCTAAATAGTTTTTTGCTCTAATGCAAAAAACTCAAAGGAGGTTGATTAAAGTGCTATATTCCTCGTTTTTACAAATTTTTTTACACTAAACTCAGTATGTATAAATTCAAAATAACAAGCTCTTTCAAAATCTGTAAAAATATATAGGGAGTCCCATTTAAATTAAAGAAGTTGATGGCATTTCCGGTTAAACCGGAAGTATATTATTAACAAAAAAATGTATATCAGATGCATTTTGTTCCATTGCACTTGCCTGCAAATTTTCATAAATATCGTTCTTTTCGTTTAAAAGATATTTACTTGGTTCCATACTTTATCCCAACCCCGTATAAGGTGTTTTATTTATAACGCAACCTTTAAATTCGATTTTTACCCATCTTAAGCGAATTTAATTTTTTTTTGCATACTTGTCAAGCGCCGATGACAATATAATATAGTAGTAAAATATAGGGTGCTCCATTTAAAACTCAACTTTTAAACTCGATTCTTACCCACTTTAAACGCTTAAATTAATTCACAATTTTTTACACTCGTCAAGGACCGATGTCTATACAATATAGTAGTAAAATATAACGTGTTCCATTTATAACGCAACCTTAACTCCATTCTGACCCACTTTAAACGCTCAGATTAATTCGTTTTGCACTCTTCATATTATGTGTGAAGGTTTCTTCAGTTACTAAACGCTTGTCAGAAAAGAGATAGGGGCTTGTTCATCTCTTCGTGAAATAGCAAAAGAGTACAATTGTATATTGAAACAATCATGTCCCATAAACAAACTTAGTCTATGACCAGTCTTAAATTAGTTCCTAAACTCCTTTCAGACGTAGACATTGAATCTTAGATTCGAGAATCTCGCATTTAGCAAATATATGCGTTAAAAATGGTGTCGCACTGATATAGGATGTGCTCAGCAGGTTCCTCCTCTAAGTGACAGAATCTGCACCTGGCTTCGTCTGACACATTGATGATTTTTTTGCGCGCTGCTACACAAATCAAAGGTGGGTCGCGGGAACATAGTGAGATAATGATGATGAAGAGTTTATTAGCGTTATTGAGATCAAACATTTTCTCTCATATATTTCCCATCCAGATTATTCCAATCACGACCAATAATAAAAAATAATATTCCGTAACAAACGCGTATTTTATACTGCCTTTCAATTTCTATCTTAAAAAATATTCTTATCATTCCCTTGAGGCATTGGATCAAGTACCCCAACTTGAAACATAAAATGGTTATTAGGAATTTCCTATACACAAATATCATCTAGAATCTAGAACATATCCGTTAACATAAAATAAAAATAACAACGACTAAACTAATTAATTAGAAACGTGGTTAGTGTGTGTGATATGGCTTTAAGGAAGCCAGACGGCAAATATACCGAAAATGAGGAGGAAAGAGTGCGACTCTTACTAGAAACTCATTTTCCTGGAAGTACCCCAAACAGAGGAGTTAATCCTCTCGAAGGTCATAACAGGCCTTCGAGAGAAAGTACTACAATGGCCAAGCACATTTGTAGTAACGATAGGTTGAAATGGGCTATGAACACCTTTTCACCTTTCAAAGCACCTGGAGCAGATGGGATTTTCCCAGCATTGCTCCAGCAAGGACAAGACGAAATTCTTCCACTTTGGTTAGAATTAGTCGAAGTAGTTTGGAACTGGGTTATATACCAGAAGCATGGAGAAGGGCAATAGTAACCTTCATCCCAAAAGCTGGACAAAGGGACACAACAAACCCCAAATCCTTCAGACCAATTAGCCTAACATATTAGAACGGAAATCCTAGAGAGACTACCTCTCCACCCGTATCAGCACGCTTACCGGACAGGCAGATCTACGGAGACTGCACTGGTACAACTGACGGAGGATATCCGAGGTGCCTTAGACAACCAAGAAACTGTAGTATGTGCATTTTTGGACATAGAAGGAGCTTTTGACAACACTCCACATGAGGCTGTCAAGAGAGCATTAAATAGAAGAGGTGTAGACAGCACAACATCCAAATGGATGTCGGAACTGCTCACCACCAGAGTAGCAGAGACGAGAACGAGCAAAGACATTGTCTCCATCTGCACAACCAGAGGATGCCCACAGGGAGGAGTAGCATCCCCATTCATGTGGAGTCTGACGGTTGACGAACTCCTGTGTGGTTTGACGGACCTCGGAATATCCTGCCAAGGATATGGCGATGATATTGTCATAACAGCCAGGGGAAAATTTAAAACACCCTTTGTGACATCGTACAAAGGGGTCTGAACTATACAAATAGCTGGTGTAGGCAAGTGGGACTCAGCATCAACCCCACCAAAACCATCTTGATAGCCTTCACTAAGAAAAGAAAACTCAACCTCAAAACCATTAAACTTGATGGGAACGACGTTGAATGGAGACAAGAAGTCAAGTATCTAGGTTTTACTCTAGACAGCAAACTCCTGTGGAACAAACACGAGAAGGAGATTACATACAAAGCAAAAATGGCTCTAATGGTGTGCAGGAATCTGGCAGGGAGAAACTGGGGTTGTAACCCAAAAATCCTGAGCTGGATGTACACTGCCATAGTGAGACCAATTATCACTTATGGAGCCATTGCGTGGAGTAGTAGACGACGAGAGAAAACCTCTCTAAAATTCAAAGACTAGCCTGTATATGCCTAACAGGAGGAATGAGTACATGCGCAACGGCAGCAATGGAAGTGATTCTCAACCTCACACCATTACATATGGTGGTGGAGAGTGTTGCAGAAAGAACAAGATACAGCCTAAGTAGAGAGGAAATCATTAAAAAGAAAACCACCTCTTCACTTCTTAGAAATCAGACATCCTGGGACATGCCACAGGATGGTATGATGAAGAAGTATAACTTTTCAAAGAAATTCGTTACGGAATTAAGCAACAAGAAGGAATGGGATCCAAATACCATTACCACACTTGGAAAGAATGCCATTCAATGGTACACAGACGGCTCAAAAGCAATAGAAGGAACTGGGATAGGAGTGTACGGGCCCGGCACCAAACACTCTGAAAGCTTGGGAAAAACCCCAAGTATCTTTCAAGCGGAAATTCACGCAATAAGAAAGTGTGCCCAGTTCAATATTGGCAAAGGATATAGAAGGCAAAGGATTATCATAATGTCTGATAGTCAAGCAGCCATTAAAGCGCTGAGTTCTTGTGTAATCAGTTCCAAAATGGTGTGGGAATGCCTAGGCAAACTTAATGAACTAGGCGAGAACAATATAGTCACCTTACTGTGGATTCCAGGACACACTGGAATAGAAGGAAACGAAATAGCAGATGAATTAGCAAAGAGGGGGACTGAAATACCCTTTTGGGGGCCGGAACATTTTGCGGAATCAGCTCCAATGTAATATTGGAAGAAATAGGTAAAGCCGAAGAAAAGAGAAGATCTGACAATTGGAAAGATATAGTAGGGCTTAGGCAATCAAAGATTCTTCTGGGTGACTACAACCTGTTGAGATCAAATGAATGCATAAGTCAAAGCAAAACTGCACTAAGAGTTTTAACAGGAATGCTAACGGGACATTGTCGCCTGAATGGGCACCTTAAAAAGCTCAAAATAGTGGAGGAAGAAGATTGTAGGTTTTGTGGAATGGAAGAAGAATCCTCCATCCACATACTTGCGAACTGCACAGCAATTCAGAATCCTAGGGCACAGCACCTGGGAGACTACTGGATAGAAGAGGGACAGTTACCTAAGTTGAAGCCTGCAGATATCCTAAAATTCCTCGGGGAAATAGGACTAAAGGAGCTACTAGTCTCTGAGATTTTCCTCAGGAACTAAGTAGAAGTAAGGGGGCACAATAGATCTTTTAGGTCTCAGTGAATGTTACCCCAAAAGACATACATACATACATACATAGTGTGTGTGTGAAAGGGATGTGTTGGCATTGGAGAACTCCATTTGCCACAGACTTTTATGTTTGGATGTAGCTTATATATCTAGTTGAATTTCAGTTAGAAATTCAACTAAAGCATTAAAAAATATTGTTCTGAAAGCTAAGTAGAGTTGAATTATTTAATGGTAGAACAATACGATTTGCTTTTAAAGTTTCTGTTAATAAATTAATTTGTCTTTGATGGTTTTTACAAGAAAAAAGATGGGATTTAAATCACAAACTGAATTATCGCAGGCGCAAGAGGGAGAAGTTATAAGTCCACATTTGTGTAAGTGTACAGGGAATCTGCTATTATTGAGTATCAGTCTTGTAATTGTGACTGAATTTTTCCTTAAATTTGAAGAGATATATGGAATTGTGTGTGGTATAGTAGGATGTGGTTAAGATTACCTCTTCTTGAATCGCTTATAATCTAGTTAAAATTTTAGGATCAGGTCTCGAATCATTTTCAAAGCAAGCCCGCTGTCAAAAGATAACAACCGCTTTCATACTGATTCAAAATATTCATAATAAAAAGTCACTCTTTAAGAGTCGATCCTTCCGCTTACCAGTTATCGTTCTGCTATCTCTAACTTCTAAATCAATTCCTACTGCCTCTTGGTGTATACTTGTTCAAAAAGAAGCCCAACAAGAACTGCCAGTTTGCAATAAGAAGGATTTAACAGGTGGCGGTAGTGTACTAAATTCAGAAACTACTACAAAATTATCAAACCAGAACGTCTTCATGTATCTGAAACACTAGTTTGAAACCTAAATACCGAAAAACAGAATATAATTTAAAAAAATGAAAAGGAATTTATAAAGCACTAGCAGATGTTTTGGACATCGCAGTATTTAGGAATAAAATTTTTAATTGGAGGGCTGGTCAGAAGGTTACTCTCGAAATGTTAGGTACAGTTTGGTTTGAAGAAAGAAGAAGAGCCCATTCGGAAAGATGGAAACAAGTGTGAGCACACATAAATTTATCCAAAATGCACTGATTGCCACTTGCGTGGTCCAATTAAACCCATGCGCAAATAACAATAATGATAATATCGTTTTTTTTAGTTGTGGGATCTGACCTCTTAACAATGAACGGATGTGGTCATGAATAGAGCGACATATCAGAGATTCACATATGGTTTTTTCACATCCCAAGTCTAAGCTAGAAAAAATGGAACGTAATGGCAAGGAGGCTAATTCCCATTTTATTGAATCCGAGAGGATCAGATCGACCGGTAAGTTCAGTTGGTTTACTTAATTACAGTTTCCTGTAAAATTGTCGTATTTAGTGAAGCGTGTTATCAATAGATAACCAAGATAATAGTTTCGATATCTTTTGGTTAGCTTATCACGAGAATTCTTCAACAAAATTTTAGGCGTTATAATATTTGTTGCACCCCTATTTTTGAGGAAAATAGAACTAAATAAAATTTTTAGCAGGCTTAGAAAGTTCGCCAAAGTGTCCAAAAGGTTAAATTAAATACTTTTAATAAAAATCCGCAAACAACACGCCACTGCAGCTGGTGGTATTTGTTAGTGCATTTCTTGTTTCAGATTTTGGCTACAAACAAAGTGTGTGCCATTTGAGCCTTTCGAAGAGGCCAAGGGTGTTGCATCCAAATTTTAAAGATTTTGGCAAGATAAGTCTGAAGAAAATACCTTTAGTTTTTAAATAATTTTCTTAAGCAAAATAAAGTCCATACTGTTTCATTATTAAACAAGAATCAATATCTGCTATATGAAACTAATTTCTTAGAAAACTGTACAACTTTACAGCTTTTTTTTTATTCAATTTTTGTAGAAAGCTTCAGACGTGCCAGCGGCGAAACCTCCGAAAGCGAGAATGGTTCTCAAGATTCGTTTCCCGACAGAGAACCTACTCCTAATTTTATCAGTACCATATTATCAGCACCATCCGATAGATTCAAGTCACAATCTTTATTTAATATAAACAAATTCCATAAAACTCTTTCAATGATAGATTACGAAACTCACCTGAACGGGATAGAAGAAAGTCCTAGAGAAAAGAGTTACAGAAGAGGATCTTTGCCTGTAGATCAAGTAAGTATAAGAGTTTAGAAATAAATAGGCTGGTAGAAAATGTGTAATGGAATGAAAAACATAAGACATCAGCTTAGTCAATCCCATTGCTATTTTTATTACTTTATTTTTATTTTCCTGGAAGGTTCGGTACCAAAGTGTTTTCGAACCGTTTCTCAAATACCATCTCTTCATGGTAATCTTCAGCTCCTTTTTTAGCAAGAAAACTTATGTCAGCACCTTCAACAAATCCATCTTTCCTTTCCACGTGGAATAAAACAAATTTTGGTCGTTTTTCCGCGTTTTTAAGCCATTGGTAAGTCCATTTATAAAAGCCTATCGTGGATTTATATTGTTGAATTTTACTATACTTTTATATTGTGATTTACAAAAAATTTGGGATATATTCCGTTTTCTTAATTTTTTCTAGCAATACTTCAAGGGTCCATGAAAAACCGAGCACTATTTGGCTTATTCTAAAGCTAGTTCCTTCATATTATTCATTCTCACGACTATTCGAATAAACGGTTTTGTTTTCTTACGGGAGTTACGAGAGAACAATTTTAGCCCTCTTCTCCATAGAGTGACTCAGAGACTCCTGTCTGAAAATATAATGGTTCTGGTGAATATGATAGATGGAGGCTCAAGTAGTTGAAAAACAAAACGCCATTGTGTGCTTGTGTAAAGCCTGGTCTTTTGTATCCTAAAAAACTGATGCTATATATTTGGTGATCTGTGCGTTACCTACTTTTAAAAGAATAAACCTCCATCCACGTACTTGCGAATTGCACAACAATTCAGAATCATAGGGCACAGCACCTAGGAGATTACTGGATAGAAGAGGGATATTTTCCTAGGCTAAAACCTGCAGATATCCTAAAATTCCTTCGTGAAATAGGACTAAAGGAGCTACTAGTCTCTGAGACTTTCCTCAGGAACTAAGTAGAAGAAAGGGCGTACAATAATTCGTTTAGGTATCAGTGAATGTCACCCCAACATACATACATACATTTACCTAATTTGGAGTTAAACAACCAATTTTAGTTTTCTTCAATGCTACTAGTTTCAATTTAGGATAATTATTGTAGACCCAGGTCTCATCTATTACTATAAAACAATGTACAAAATAGGTTTTATTCTTGTTCGTTTTATTGTATTGTTAACGAAAGGAGCACTATTTTTCCAAACAGCTTTTCCTTTCGTAATTCTTCATGTTAAATATGATGTACCCATCTTAGATACCTACTGGATTTTCATTAATCGTATGGTGTATTTGCTCAATGATTTTTGGTGTTGTTTGTTATGGTTGAGCTCAGTCAGAGACAGGGTTCAGTAAAAATTAAACCTTGATCTCTCCCTACGATTCGATGTATAGTTTGGCAAGTTTATCTGAAGCCGTGAAAGGAATGAAGGCGAAAACATTCGATATTGCCACGTTTAGCTATGAAAAAGCTAAAGTTCTAAGTACGTAGTGATAATAATTAGAAAATGTACTTTTTATTATTAACAATATTAACAGTATGATTAAACGTTTATTCTTTAATGTGCTTCTTTCTTGGATTTTATCTATTAACATTATTTTTTCAATTTATGAATATTAAAAGATGAACACTTTTCCAAATTTGTTATGGGCGTCTTCAAGCTCTGGCAGCGTTGTTCGAAAACCATAATTTTCACGCCCTCCGAACTAACTCAATTGGTGAAATTTATCGAAAGGCCTTCGTTGCTTAGCGACCAGCTGACTTCCTATTGGCAAGCGCGTGCGTGTGTTCTTCCCTCTCACTTTGTCAATTGACTGACATTGATTATCCAGTGGCGTTGGTATTGTCAGTGTCAGATTTTGAACTCTTTCGTATCCATATTGAATTCAAGTACGATTCTTAACATTATTTGTTTTTAACAAATACCGTTGTTTGAAAAATACCTTACCTTTAAATTAAAGCAAAAATCAGTTTCTGTATATATAATTATTATATAATAATAATTATTATTTTTAATACTTTTATAAAAATAGGTACCGTACGCCATTGGTACGTTTTTGACAGATATCTGCCATGTTTCCTCGACGCTAACCGATGCCGCGTAGCTTCAGCCAAACTATACGTCGATTCAATGGTTCTATATAATTCCAAATTGACGAAGGGAATTGAGCTTACGTTTCATCGTCCCTCTTTCTCATTCCGTGTGACGGGCTCCTCGTGGTATTGGGTAAGGACTTTCTAGAGACCTCTAGACGAACTCAAAAGAAAAGAAAAATCTCTCAGCACGGAAGAAGGATAGTTCCCCTTCGGCGGGTGTAATTTAGGCGCTAACCATCCTTCTTTAGAAGTGCAGGTAGGTCCAGTCATAAAATAACTCTTATCTTTATAAAATACGAAGGTGGTTTGGTAGGGGTAGGTTTGGTTGGGTTATTATTGAAAATTATTATAATTTATTCTTCAAAAATTGACTAAAAATACGAAGGTGGTTTGGTAGGGGTAGGTTTGGTTGGGTTATTATTGAAAATTATTATAATTTACTTTACAAAAATATATTTTATTATAAATGTCGGTGATTTAATAAATAACTGTATTTCATAAATCACGTACTTCAGTCGGTTAGGATTAAAATGGTCCTTCGGTCTTGGCGCCTAGTTTACATGTTGTAAAAAGTGCATTAATCATTTAGCGCCCAAATTACATCCGCCCGTTCCCCTTTATATCAAAACGATAAGTTCAACACACAAGGCCGACTGAAGTCTTCTTCTTCTTGGTCTTTCGTACTCGTTGCGGATTAGTAAAAATTGGTAACTCGTTAAGATGGTCGTTTTGTTTATTTCTGGACGGTATCGCTATAGATATCGATAAAGGTTTTTGTTAATGGACGTCCAATACGTGGATCATGTTCAACATTAGGTACTACGATCTCCTTTGAACAAGCCAGCTTACTTGTACATCATTTTTTCAGAAGGAGCAGATTTATCTTTAAATTTATTTTCTTTGCAGTTAAACCTTTTTTTTTCGAGGGATAAAATAACTTTTTCGATTTTCAATGATTTTCTTTGTAAAAAAAGAAGCGGATACCTTACAGGTTTTTCACACTAGAATATGTACGGATTCGAAAAAACATGATCCAGTAAAATGTACAAAAATTTACAGGGTGTTCCATTTACATAATAAAAGTTAAGGGCATTACCGGTTAAACCGGAAGTTTAATAATAACAGAAAATATTACGTTAGTTACATTATGTGAAGTTTCGTAAATATTCCCCTTTTTCGTTTTAAAGATTTTCACTTGGTTTCATACTTTTGGACAACTCTGTGAATAGTAATAAATAATGAAATTATTACATCCGATGAAACTGGAAGAAACTTGAAAACCAATAATAATTCAGTTCAGATGGAGTTAAAGTGACTATAGGACAAGTACACGTGACGTCATCTGACAGTCGCCCTGATAAACAAACGTTCTTTTGCACAACACGTTCTTAAGAGTTATTTTCTTCTTGTTCAAGTTAATTTTTTTTTATTTGCTGCTTTCTTCGTCATTGTTTTAATTGCTTAGGTATTTTAATAGCTTTATTATATTCGATGAAACTGGAAGAATATTATTAGAAAACTTGATATTGTCACACGGCATTCAAAAGTGACTCAGCATACAAAAGTCGATGAAATAAAATTTGACGTCTTTTACTTTGACCGATATTTAGAAGTTTTACATAATTTTTTTGAATACTTTTTAAAAATTGTACACACCCCTATAAAATTACGCCAGTCTACTTATAGACCGAATATTAAAAATATAAATATATATAATTTAATAGTGTTTTGATTAAATCTTTTTACATCATCGTCAATGAACATGTAACTTCTTATCTAATCAAACATGAAACATTTTCCGTTTAGATAAAGGATATTTTATGAGGATAAATAAAACAAGGATAATGCATTAACCCTCTTTTACCGATTTATGTGGAAACATTGTCAACAGTTATTGCATGATACTTTGTTGTAAATTGTTATTTTTTAAAGTTATCACGAGAATATTAAGCAAGGATGAATTTTATAAAATAAACATTTACTTTCGAATAAATGTGCTGTACTGCGTATGAGTTAAAAACAAATACAAATTCAGTTCAGATGAAATGAAAGTTACTATTATGTGAAAGGGCAAGTCCACGTGACGTTATCTGACAATTGCCCTGATGAATATGATGATAAACAAGCGTTCTTTGCACAACACGCCGAGTTATTTTGTTTTGTTCGAGTTAATTTTTTTTTATTTGCTGCTTTCTTCGTTTTTGTTTTAATTGCTTAGGTATTTTAAGAGCTTTTTCTGACTGTTTATAATAAGAAGAATAATTTAACCAAAATACAAATATAAAATCTATACATAATATATATGATTGTTTATCATCAGTACGACTGACATTAGTGTCAACTTGTTACTAAAAAAGAAGATGAAGTTTGAAAACCGGATATATAAGTATAGGCGGTTTTCAAAATTTGGGAAAAACTTTTTCCTGACATGTCGTTCATGACATTCGTCCTTTCTCAGGTTCTCTTTAAGCCCATGTCTCACGGTCAAATTTTTGATCAAATTAGTTTGACCAAAGTGACGTATTGACGTCATACCTATAGTTTGTTCAAATTTTAAGAAACTGTCACACCATCATTCAAAATTTGACCAAATTTATTGACGGATGTCTAATTGGCGTCTGTCATTTGTCAAACTAAAAATAGTTGGTGTTGTTTTAATGTGATTGAACTGCAATTTTTTTGTATTTTCCACAATGAAAATAAAAAAAATTAAATCTGTTTTGGGTAATTAAGTATAGCTATTGTTCTGGAATACCGGGCTGGAAAAATAGAAAAGGAAAAACGAAGAATGTGGGCTAGATCTTGGCTTCTTCGACGAAACGAAACCAGTCATAGCAATATTTTTATTTACATTTTTACAATGACATTTATGGCACTCACGTCAACCGTCAATATTCTTTTTCCACCAATCACCTTGAAAAATAGAAACGCCTCTATTTTTACAGGATTTGATCAAACTAAGAAGATGACGTCATATGCTGTCAATTTTTTGGTTTGCTCAAACTAATTTGATCAAACATTTGACCGTGAGACATGGGCTTTAGGGCCATTTGCACCACCTTCAGTTAAAACTTAAATGACACTTAAATCGCTAAAGGGAAACTTAACTCTTTGTACCAAACGATAAGTGTCATTTATCTGCCAGTAAGTTTCCCTTAATTTAAGCGGTAGTTAGACCGGCCCTTAAAGGTATTTGAGTGACACTTAACCTAAAATTTTTGGATAACGCAAGCGAAGAGCTGAGTTAAAGAAAGAGGTAATAAAGCAAAGTCTGTGTAGGTGTGTCAGTATGGAATTATTACGATTAATACGTGACTTTGACTCGGTTGATGACGATATTGAAGTCCTAGACATAATTCGTACACGTCCTGATCATTTTTATGATTTGACGATCTGTCGTTTTATAAAAGATTCCGTCTTACGAAACCTACTGTTTTACATTTATTAATACTGATTGAAGACCAATTAGAATATCCATATGATTTGTTTATTTTTTTGAAAGCAGGTTTCGTTGTTTCTAGTGCCATTTATAATCGTATTGCAATTCAGAGAATCTACTTATAATTTATAATGATAAAAAAATACGGGAAACTATAAACTAACCTAACTTTAAATTTCATGCGACAAACGACATTAATAAAAACAACATGGCCAGTTCCAATACAAAAATGGAAAAATAGCTATAAAATTCCAACGATGCCACTTCTTCTTTATTTTAAGTGATAGTGTGTTAGCTCAGTTAAACCAGGTCAAAATCTGAATGGTGCAAAAGAACATAAATATAAGTGACCCTTATAGTTAAGTGATACTTTACTAAGTATCAGTTTTAGGGATAGATGATGCAAATGGGCCCTAAACTTATAAAAGACAATTTCGGGAAATTTATCAACCAGAACAGAAATCAGACTCTCCGGTTACGTCGTATGTGGTCCTCGGTATCGCCTAGATGTTCCAAAATATCTCGTCTCGTCTGATCTTATTTTTTCCAGATGAGACGAGACGAGACGAAAAATTTCGCTACACTAAATAAAAATAGCATTCCTTACTTTTTCCGATACGCTTATTTCCGTGCACTAAAATAGAAAACAATTGATTTGTTTTCATGACTATCTTTATATTTATAGTTTGATCAATTGCTTACGATGGTTTTACGTCATACATACACCTAACAGTATTTTTTACTCACATCACGCAATGTGGTCGGAAAATGCATGTTTACTCAATTTCATTTTTCAGTTTAAGTTATAGACATTGGAATTGACAACATTTATCAAGGACTCATGACGTTAATTATAGTCTAAATACTCTCCGTACCATTCTTCATACTTAGATAATAACATATTGAATAGTTGAAGAGAATTTTAATGTATAGGACGAACCTTTGTATATTTTCAGACATTCCCAATTATTTGTGTGGCGTGAACTTGTCTTCAATCGCAGAGACAACTAGGAAACTACCTTCTTATAATGAACAATTTTTATAGGTTATGAATCTGTGGAAAAGATCAAAATAGGGCTTGTCCACCAACTGGCAGTTGACAATTGCCATGAGGAAAAACAATTAACTATTAAGAACCACATGTTGTTCAAAGAACGCTTCCTTCTCATCATCAGATTCATAAGGGCGTGGACTTGCCTACTTTTATATGTTTGTTGATGAACATATCTATCCAATGCTATAAAAGTATTAAATAAGTAATAGCTGACTCTAGGATTTCATCAATAACCTACATTTACTACACCATTTTTAGCATCTTATGTATATATGAATAGACTGATTACAAAAATACAGCTTTTAATAGTTTTAACTTTCGATAAAACAAGATATCTCAATTTATTTTACGATTTGTTGTTTCAGTCAAATACCAATAGTGCGACAGCCAAAGACGCTTTTGGACCACAGTTAAATGATGATTCCCAGAGGAACTTACCTGGTACGCCACTGCCATCATTAGTTCAAGACAACGAAGACTTTTTAGATATTTCCACACCTGTAACTCCAGTAGAAAAAGAACAAGTAAGAAAATCATATTTTTTAACTTATTTAAGACTAAAAACAGATATACGAGTAGATTGATCAAGGATAGAAGCATCACCCTGCGGGGGGGATGCGCTAAAAAGATGTATGAAAAGTTTATGGATGTTTAAATCCCGTACTATAACACCTACCTGAAAGAAAATCTAGTACATATCTCTAGGAGAGGTAGGACTAGACACGATCTTGACCAGGAACATGAGGACTTGAATGGATTTGAATCGAGCTTTTCAAGAATAGCGAAGGAAATTGAAAAACATAAACGCTATGGCAAGGCTGTATAAAGTTATGGCGACAAGAAGTATCAATACAGATATGGCTTTGAGTAATATACCGAAAATAAGGAGAAAAAAGTGCTATTCCTGCTAGAAACTCATTTTCCTGGAGGTAACCTTCAAGAGATAGCACTACAATGGATAGGCACAGTTAGATACTACCTCTTCACCCACATCAGCATTGTCACTGAGCAGGCAGATCTCCGTAGACTGCACTGGAGCACTGGTACAACTGACGGAGGATATGTGCCTTAGAAACTGTTGGTCAAAGAATGGATGTCGGAACTGCTCACCACTAGAGTATCAGAGACGAGGATGAGTAAATGCATAGAACGCAACACCTGCAAGAATCTCTAGATCAGCTAATAAGTTCTATCAATCTCTGTCTCGCACGAACATTTGCCATAATTCATACATTTCCAGAACAAGATTGGCGAATAGCTTACCAGAAATAGATTTCTTCAATAGTTTTGAGCGTTTTAAAAGGTCACTTTGTTGTATAAAATAAGAGGAAGGAAACGATTGTTCCTTTTAGAATAGGTAGAATGGATATTGATGTATTGTACTCATGTGACTCGGTGTGATTATGTTTATAGTGTAGTAAAGTTAAAATTTTAACTATTGTAAATGAGTGGGTAATGCCCGTAAATAAATAAATAAATATACTGAATTTTCTTAGGAAAATAGGTGTCTCTATCTCTGAGACGTATTTCGGTTATGCGGCGACATACATCAATTAAACGCCACCAACCCATAAATTTAATATCTACCAAAAATTGTTCAGCGCGGTTAATTTTAAAACTCTTCATTTGATCATGGTGATCTATCTATGAATATTTTTGATTCTAGAATTTTGTTTAGTACAAATATTGAACGATAAAGTCAAGAAATATAAAAATAACGCCATCGCATATTACAAATTACTTCATCTGTTGATTAATTTCTTTTGAACGTTATCAAACTTTATCCATTCCCAACACGAACTTCATAATGTTTCGATTTCTACGTTAGGCGTAGAGTGGTATTTCATATTGTTCTACGTTACTACGTTGTTTTTGTAGGTAAATATTTTTCTAGGTCAGTACCTAATGGATTAATGATTGTAATAAAATTATTAGTGGTAATCCTTCCAATTTTAGTAAATTCGCCAAGCAACCCTTGATATAAAGTCGATTATCAATACATTGATGAACTGTCCACGTGGCTTTTAGGGGCGTCTAAGTGTCTGAGGTTGAATATTAAAGTATCAATAATCGATAATCCAATTTAACGAATAAATTTATTATTATTTAGAACAATAGGGCATGTCCACGTGACGTCATGCCCTGAGGAATCTGACATGGAACATACAACATCTGATAATAAACAAGCGTTCTTTGCTCAACACGTGGTTCTTAATAATTATTTGATTTTGAATTAGTGTTTTTTTCGACGTTGTTTTAGTTGTTTAGGTATTTTAAAAGTTATATATAACTGTTTATAATAAAAAGGATCATTGAATCAATACAAAACAACCAAATTACAAATCTGAAATCTAACCAAATAATTGTTTTTCCTCAGGGGTATTGTCAACTGTCAGTTGATGGACATGCCCTATACCAGCTAAAACCTACCGAGCGCGTTGCTGTGGCTCAGTTGTTCATGCCATTATTGAGGTTATGAAAAAAGTGGCATTTCTTTCATCCGAAAATATACAGGGTGTTGCATTCAAAAAAACAAACAAATACAATTTAGGAATATGTTTTTTTGCTTTTTGGTTAGTCGGAAGTGAGAAAGAAAACTTTGATGAATCCAAACAATATTTCTGGCAAAATTTTCACTTATAATCTCCCTAGAGCACGAATTATTTCCGGAAATTTTTTCGAATTGCGAAATTTTCTTAAAAAATTCGCAACTGAGGAAAATTGCCATAATATTAATTCATGCTCTAGGGAGATTCGGTAAGAAAATTTTATACCAAAACTTTTTTAAAATAGAAATTAAATTGGTGACATACTTAGGTGATATATTACTATCCATGTAATGGACATCATAGTAGGACGTTGTTAAGGCTTTGTCTCACAACAGCGAATTGCGAATTATTTTTTTTGCGGATTTGATATCATCGGTTAAACATGCACAAAAAGTTTATCATAAAAATGTAAAGTATTTAACTGATTTGGTGAAAAATTCTGGCCTAAAACCTGAACAAGAAGATCTATTTAGGAACATGAGCAATATTCTTTGTGAAACTATTCCATATTTCACCCTGTGTGGAAAAAAAACAAAATGGTGTCGAAGTATTAGGTATTACTATTTCATGAAGCATAGACATGGACAAAGACAAAGACATGGACAAAGACAAAGACATGGACAAAGACAAAGACATGGACAAAGACGTGGAAAAGGAATTTCTAATATATTTGAAATTTGTAACAGATAATAACATGTAGGTATAGTCAACGTAAAACTTATAGTGCCAGCTATCTAATCGTATATCCCCTTTAGGTTATGTTGCGGTGCTAGACTCTGAAAGGTATTATTATTTACGTTACGTAATAATTGTTGAAAGAGCGTTAGGTTTAAACGGGACGTTAACTGAGCCCTTTTTGTATCCTATTCGATTTTTTTATGGAAAACGAAATTTCAAAGCCATAAACAAAACTAAATTCTATGAAAACAAACCAAAACAAAAGAAATTTTATAACAATGAATAAAACAATTCTTCAAAAATAAATATAATTTCTAACTCCAATTTGTCACTACTACATAAGTAAAATAAATATATTAAACTTAATTAACTTTTTTTTTCCAAAAATCCTATTAATCCTTCTTCCATACCATCTGCTTCACTATCATTATCTTCTTGTAAATCAATATTTAACTT
Source organism: Lochmaea capreae (assembly GCA_949126875.1). Classification (NCBI taxonomy): domain Eukaryota; kingdom Metazoa; phylum Arthropoda; class Insecta; order Coleoptera; family Chrysomelidae; genus Lochmaea; species Lochmaea capreae. The sequence goes on from OX421403.1 coordinate 15,309,185, forward strand.
ATTTCCCCAATTAATATGGACTTGTCCAATGTTCTTTTACTCATCTTCAATTTTGATTACTTTTTAAATCATTTTCTGCCATTCGGCATACACGATTTTGTCCCAACAGTCAATCCTTTCTTAAACGTATCGTGTGTATCACACCAAGTTTCGTACAAATATACAATTGGCCGCTTTTATTCTCTATACTTAGATACTTGTTCCTAGTATGTATACCACATATCCACTATTTTTCTGCTTTCCATGACTGTTTGATGTTTATTAATCGTTTTGAATTTGCATCCCAGTTTTCAATGGGTTTCTGACAGCAATTTATATTACGGCCGGCATTTGTTAATTTATTTCTTATTATTTCAATTGTAGGTAACTCATTTCTTCTGTAACAGTCATAAATAGTGGTTTTTAATAATGTTATCAAAGACGCATCTAAAGGTTTGACCGATCCCTTATCACATCGCTTCTTGCCTTCATAAGGCCCATTCTTGGCTATTTTACGTATAGTTGACAGGGGAACTTGTGTTAAATCAGATACTGCTTGCATTAATTCTGTTTTTTCATGGAAACCAAACTTTTCCCGTAGATTCTTATATACACATTGAAACATATTTTCTGTGCTTCCAAATTTAAATGTCGTCGAATCCTGTTTTCATTACTTTCACTATCACTAAAAGCATCACTCTCATCACTATTATTTAAATTTTCGTCGTTGTTACACACAATATTTTGAATCGAACTCGATATTTCCCACATGGTAAAATATATAATGTTTAACTAAAAATATAATTTCTAATATCTAAATATGAATATTTACCTACAATTTCCACACTACACTTTGTTGATGTCAGACCACCGACTATAAAGGAACACCTGCGTGCTCCGTCAAAATAAATAAACCCTCTCTCAAAAATAGTTATGGTTCAGTTAAAGAAGTAAAAAATAATGAATTTTTTGTTCAGTCGATAAATTTATTTAACAAATAAAAATTATTAAACACACTTTTTCCGTTTATTAATATCGATATTAATGAATTATTTTAATTAAGAAAGGATGCGTTAATGGACGTCATTAACGCACTTTGTTTGTGATTTTGACATTTTGATATAGATAATATACCAAAGTTTGCACTCAACAACACTGCAGCAGGTAATTGCACAGTGTGTTCTAACTCCATAACTGCACAATTACAAATTCACAATAACTTTTTCACAATGACAACTTTTTTGACAATTCGCATTTTATTTTTCAATGATAACTGAGATTTTTAGCAAACGTGATTTTTACGTGAAATTTAAAATGTATGTCAATGACATTCTAAGTCATTGGTATGGAGTTGACATTATTGTCCCCTCGTAGTCTTTGTGGAAAAGTGATTTTTGTCACAAAAAAAGAGTTTACGGTCAACGAAAAAATATTGTAATCAGCTCATTTGTTAATGGGCGATTAATAAACTCAACTATCGCTCGTTCGTGCTTTAACCAGTTTCGTATATTAATCGCCTTTCTTAACAAACTAGTTTATTAAATAACTATTAACGATTATTAGTTGAAATTATAACATTAAATGAATTTATCGTCAACTAAGTAAGCATTTTAAATAATTATAAAATTGACTGGGCTATGACGGTATACTCTTAGTCTTAGGATCAAACAAAAAGCCGGCAACTTTAAGAAGGCACTATACTGTTTACGTCGACTATAATTAAGTTATAAATAAATATCTATCAAAAATATTTTACGCCACTGTGTTTATGACTGTCAAGCCAGAGGGAAATTTCCACTTATTAATTGCCCTCTACGCAGGGAAATTTCTGAAGAAATTAGGTTATTGTCATAGCAACATGTCAAAATGCAGGCATCTGATTGGCTAAAATTAACTGGTATAAAATTTTTGTGGTAATTTCAGAGTAATTTTCTGCTTAATTATTTGCCGTATAACACGGCTCCAAGACTTTAAGCTTCAGCTGCAGCACTGCTCCTGTCAAATATTAATATACTACTGTCAAACTTGAAAGCATTGAACCATCTTTTTCTCGACCGTCCTCTTCTTTTACCAATCAAAGTAATATATTCAGTACCATTTTTGTCTTTCCTTTTTTGCCTAATTTTTCTGGGTATCCCAACCACCTTAACCTATGTGTTTATATTCTTGAGGTTATTTTTGGTTCTTCTTATTCACCCTTCAGGTGTTTTATTCTGCCAAAGACTGCTCTAAGCGCTTTATAACGTTCCCATCGCTCCAGCATCTTCCTGTTTTTTTCTTAGGGTCCATGTCTCACTTTCGTAGGTTTTAAAATGGTATTATAGATTACTTTTCGCCTACCTAACCGGAAAACCAATAATATGAACACCAAAAATAGGGTGGAAAGTATTGTTTAGTAGCCAAAGGGCGGAAAATTCTTAACGCCACGGTTTTGAAGTTTTTCACCATCTGTCAGTAGTAATTTTGACGTTTCCCGTGAATTTTTTAATTAAGTCGGTGATGTCAAAGTTTTTTGTTATATTTTCCTATTTTCGCCACGCTCGTTCGTGCATCTAATAGTCTACTAAAGCTCATTTTCTGCCCTTGTGACATGATATATATCTACATCTGTCTTGAACAGTATTTTGATTTCATCAATGACTGAAGCATTCCAAATTTTTTGTTGCCTTTCGTAATTCTTGACTTTGTTCCTTGTTCTTCATGGGCATTGCTAATTATTGGTACTCTTAGATAAACAATTCGGTTTATTCGATACCTACAGTCTCTACGTGTTTTTTCTTGATTGATTTTCAGTCATATAATGCCAAACGCTTAGATCACCCAAAAGAGGTGGTCACGCTACAAATTGTCGATGAAAACCGTATCAATTGACTTTTTTTGCATCATCTTACGGGATCAAAGTTGTAGAAACTATTTATTGTTGCAGTCTTATTTTTTAGGTTTTGGATCCAGAAAGCTTATATTTTCGTGATGGTCGTCGAAAAATAGATATGGTACTAGTATACGAAGAAGAAGAATTAGGTGTAATGACTGAAGCGGAAGCAAAAAGGAGAGATAAAAGAAAATCGTTCCAGGTATCAAAATATAGATATCTTTTTCTCCTAAATAAAATTTTGTCACATTCACTACTTCTTACTTACATTGTATACTCAGACCTAATGTTCTTCTGTAGTCCAGAAATGTCATAACAATGCACGAGAAGGAGCGAAACAAATATCAGGATTAATTCTAGAAAAACGAACTTTCAGCTAAAATAGAATGTTTTTTTTTTCAGGAAAATCTTATTAAAGAAGGCTTAGAGTTGGAACTAGAACATAAAGATTTATCGTTTGATGAAAAAACTTGGTTCTTGAAAATTCATTTACCCTGGAAAACGAAGACTCGATTCGCAGCTTTGATGGGTATGAAGTTGCCAATTAAAAGGTTTATTACGATATCAGTAAAAGCTTGGGTAAGCGATTCATAGTTATTTATTGTATAAGTGTATTAGATAGTGTTTAGTGGACCTCTGAATCCAGTTTACATTCTCCATTCTTTTTAAATAGCCAATCAGACTCGAGACTGAATCTTTCATGTAATTTATTGACGGTGGCTTCTCATCGCCTTGTATAAGATACTGCACATTCGCCAGGCATGGGATGTGCTCTACAGTTAACTCTTCTAAGTGACAGAATCTGTCAACTCCATTAGCTCTGCGTGCCTGTTAACATACCTACTAAGGCTTTGACAGTTTTCCTATCTTTGCTTATTAGACCTGCCATAAAAGATGGCGTTTATCCTCTAATGAACTCTGTCCTGCTGAGATCAGCTACTTACGATACAGTAATCAAACATGTATTTCACAACCGTTTTGTCGAAAGTTTCTTCAAGAGTTACTTGATTTATGCGGAGGAGCGATTGGAATGATTGGTTATTTTTACCTTTTGATATCAAACCCAATGCTCTGCGCGCCTAGACGTGACCATTTACTGGGTTGGTTGATACCTATTGGACAATTTTTGTACCAAATTCCTGTCTTCTTCCAACCCGGATTTGGAGTTAAGAACAATGGATTCGTTTTGATATTCGCTGTCCTTTGGCTAACATCTTCTGTAGTAGACGCACTGGACACTTGATATTATTTGTTCGATGTTAACCATTTTGATGAAAAGGTACGGTTTTCTCCGCCCTGTGCTGTTTTGGAGAATGTGGTGTTGTATTTAATACAGCCTGTAAATATTCACCATAAATATCGACTTCGTTCTTGGAAAATTCTATTAGACATAAGGTTGCCTCGTTGCCATTACAAGCGAGCACGACGGCAGATATTTGGAAGATCTTTCTTTGTAAGCCATCCGGTGAGTTTTCATCACAGTTTTCCACAATATTGCTGATCGTTTCAGTTGTCAGAGCTACAGAACTGGATTTTCTTTTCTCTGTAAGTGCTTGTAGCTCTCTGCTTTTGGCCGTACGTGCGTTTCTGGTATCCTTTAAAACTAAGTCTTTTAATGGGTCTATTTTCTGATTGAAATATTGAAAATACTTTTTCTGCAAATCGTTTTCATAACTCCCTCCTTATAATCGGTGATCACTTCACATTGAAATCCCAGTCTTTAAGAATACCTGCCAAGTATTCATTGAAGCTGTTCCGAACCGATTCCTTGGGATTTTAAGACGTTTTTTGAATCTCCATTGGCTAATTTTATCATAAATTTTGTAACCTAATAAATTCCAAATAAAGTTTGTCTAATATGATTGATTTTTTCCAGTAATATACCCAGTCAAGGTTTCGAGTCCCAATCTTTATGCATTTTGTGGTTTTGGTTGTACAATTTATGTGAAAACAGTTGTCATTGTTAGGTCTTTTCACAAGATTATTTTTGAAGCAGCCTTTCCTTAGGCGCTCTAGTTCCAGCAGTATATAACTCCAGTGAATCAGTCCTTCGGATTCCAAGATAATGCTGTCTTCATATTCCATGTAGAACCGACAAATAGATTGTTCGGAGGTTGTATCAGTTTTGTGTCACTCCACATAACTTTTTTTTATTCATACAGATTTAAACACTGAATTGAATGCTTGTTAACCATATTAATAAAAAATGAACATACTCGAAATTTACTGAAAATAAATATTTTTTTGTAGGATGACAAAAAAGAATTGGGAAACGCCGAAACAATGTACTCGAAATGGCAAAAGAAATGGAAAAACTTTTTCGAATTTAATCACGATCTAATAAATAAAGAACCATCTTTTTATGACGCTACGGAAGGAGGAGATCGAGAAGAGCAGTAAGTGAATTCTAAAGAAATTTCATGGTGACTGTCAAACAAAGTAGTTTATAAAACTGAGGTAAAACTTGTTGCAAATCATTATTTATCATACATTTTATCATATCGTCGTGACTGTCGTAGGTACTGGCCTAAAATATCTATCAGAGTATACAACGCATTGTGCAGTGCTATTTTATCAAAAAATGTATATTTTAGAACTAAGTTATCTTGGGAAACTGTTTTGAAAAACATTCGAATAAGCTTTTATTCGTCATGTCGAAAACGCACGCAACACGATGTGTCTTCGTGTATCATCGCGACCGCTAGAGGCAAGCCTCCTGAGAGTGTTGCCATTTCGGCTATTTTTTACGATATTAGCAATTGGACTGGTCGAAAAAACGGCAACTCTGTTGAGCAACACATGTTTCGGTATTTAGATGTTTGTAGAATCTAGCCTTAGGGCACTGTTGTCAGATTCAAAAATAACTAGTGAAAACGGGGAATTAATTGTAGAATTTGAAAATTATTAGATAAACAGGAAATTAAATGAAGAATAATCAACAAAATATTTCTGGTGCTATTTGTTGGATGAATTGTTGAGGAGGCTGAGCGTCCTTAGCCTCCTTCGAAGAGCCGCCACTGTGGTGGACTTAAGTTTCCAATTTATTCAGTTTTATATTGGATTCAAGTTAATTGAAATATTTTTGTAGGTTTGTTGTAAAGGATCGAGTGACGGAATATTCCAGTGCACAAAGAAGTTTAATAGTTATGCAGATTCTGCTGAGAGTTAAATTTGATGATACAGATAAAGTAAGTAAGTGTCTATTTTGCACGTGTATGTGTTTATTGGCATCATAATTATAAGAGTTCTGTTAAGCCATCGTCACGCAAACTACGTACCTTACGTCGGATCCTCAGAGCTGAAGAAAACACAAAAAGGAGCTGATTTCATTGGCCATAAAAACATAACAATTTAGATCATCATCAGATTATAAGGCAGCGGATACTTTTAACTACACACCACAGAAACAACTAACTAAAAAAATACCTGAGAAGAAGCACCGGAAAATATTTTTGCTTCGAGTGCAGAATATCCTATATCCGCCATTGTGTTAGGTAAAACCTTCTGAATACGGAACGTATCGTCAGATACTTGTACTAGATTTGATCTTCAGCGACAAATTCCTATAGCCTAGAAGACTGTACCGACCTCTCTGCTGTTTATCAGGAACTATCCATTCAGGAGAAAAAAATTTTCAGTTAAAAAGCCAAAAGAAATGTCTATACATAACTTTTTTCGAGATATAAGTGAAAAAGCATAAACATACGTAACTAGTATCTAGTATTGACTAAATATGTCAGTGTTTTCAAAATTTGGTACATGGGGCATACATATCGTATGGAATTCAAATTGAAATTGAAATCATGTCTAGCAACGAAGAAGATATATTCTGTTTCTAGTACCTACGACGTCGGAATAAAAAGAAAAATTCAAGATTCTAGATGTACTTAAGTATCCAAACAAATTCAATAGCCGATTAGCCATTGCGACGAAAGAGTTTTTGAAGACAATTATAAATTCCAAACGTTCTTAGTATTTGTGGGCCATTTTATATAACATTATATCCTTCGCCATTTAGGCACAAAAAAAGTTCCCGATTAGAGTCCCACCACAATAACTTTAGGACACCACGTGATTCAACATAGGGCAGTCTCGAATGCGATGCCGATCTCTGACTAGCTGCGGCTTCCAGCCAGCGGCGGAGCAACGGGCGCTTTATTTTATGTAGCTTCTTCGTTTTCATTTCAGTGTTGACAGCAGACCAGACAGTACTTTGTGTTCGGTCTTCTTGTGCGATTTTGTTGTTGGGAATAGTGAATTTGTCATGTCTTGGAACTTTTTGTGTCATGTCTCCCAAGAGAGTGAAACAAGGAAAATCTTTGCATAGTCAAACAAAGGAAATTATATATCGGGTTGCTGCATTTATGCGCACTTATATATTGGATCACTTGTTGGAAAATCATGGACACACAGTTTTGAGATTGCCACCATATCATCCTGAATTAAACCCTATTGAAAAAATTGGGTAGTAGCTCATAATACTACATTTGTTTTAAAGGATGTTGAAGCATTATCCCAAAAAATATTCGACGAGTTGCCACTTAGTGAATGGACGAATATTTGTCGACACGTCAAAGAATATGAAAACTCACAAATAGTCGTTAATACTGGCTCTTCTGATGAAAGTTTCTCAGATCTTGATAGCGACAGTAGTACACCTGCACAACCATTACAATCAGCTGATGACTCAGATTAATAATAAGATTATATTTATGATCAGTTTAAGTTGACATGTTAGATACATTTGTGAAAGTGTTCAGGTTTGGAATATATTAACTTTAGATTAGGTAAATTGTTTTCTTCTGGCTAATTATTTAATGAATTAAAAAAAAGGACCCGTCGCCTTCCTGTATAAGGCGAGTGATACCATTATGTAATTTTCTACAGGTATCCAAAACCATAAAGTTTGATATATATTTGAAATAAATTCCTAACAATAAAGTTAATATGAAAATTACATTTTCATATGCAAGTCAAAAACGCCACTGGCTGATACGCCACACCCCCGACCACGTGGTGTCCCAAAGTTATTGTGGTCGAACTCTAACTTATTCTTTATAACATATATATACCCTCGGGCGACTTACGAACCCAAATACAAGGCTGACTTGACCTACTATGAGTTTTTCCAGAGGTTTTCTTGCAGCAATAAGCGAGTACCGGGTCAGTACACACCTCTCCGGCATTTACTAGCGATCTCTCTACTCCCACGTCTTGAACCCAAAATCCTCACTCCTTCCAATGTTGGTTGAAGCCTTAGGGGGGAGAATTAAATACCATCCTTCCTTTGGCACCAAAGCGTATATCGTCGTCTTGGAGGAGAAGTGAGGTAAGCCACACAACTGCTGTTTGTAGAAAATGGACAGTAAAGTTTTTCTCAATAATTATTTATTCGTATCATATTTGTTTATTTATCTTAATTTAATGAAAGCTTGCTCTCATATTTAAGGCTGTCTACTTTGAAGCTGTGAATATTAAAAGATGTAAAAAACTTATTATCACTGGTGATAATAAGATAATTAACACTTGGCTTCTTTCACCACCCTAACATATTTAAGACCACATAATTTGTTTATGCATGTGAAAAGAGCTAAGTGATAAAAATAAACTATTATTATAATACCAGAGACCCCGATTATCAATCACGGAATGTTACTATGTGGCGTAGCTCTGTTCACCACAAAAGAAAATTTGTAATTGGTTGGGGATTGTATTGGTGAAGAAATGTATATGCTGCTTGAGGTAGTTCCACCACTGCAGGGAAAATGCGTATTTTCATTTAGCTTCTTTCACACTTTACTGGAATTCAAGGTTACCACTAAAGATTCAGTTAACTTTCATCACCACTGTATTTTTCAAAGTTTTTTGAATGGCATGTTATTGTTAACTCAATTCACCCAAAAATGTGGCTTATCTCTTTTCACCACCAAGGCGACGATATGTTCCGAATTAGCAGAATGTCTTAACAAACCTTTTGTTCATAGGAAGTCATTTTTTGTAGGTGGGAATAAGAAGACTTCTAAATGATTATACATACTACGCATGTTTTCCTTTACACGAAGGACGATGGAATAAGGATACCAGTGATGGAAAAATTCTTGATAGAAGGGTAAGATATTATTGGATTTAAGCAGCATTCAAACATTGTACGAGTACAATGGTTTTGTCTTGTTAAATCTTACTACTTAATAATGTCCTTTCAGTTATTGTATTTGGAATGGGCTAGACCGACAAAATGGATGAAACGACAACCGTTAAATCTAGTTAGGAAATATTTCGGAGATAAAATAGGTCTTTATTTTTGTTGGTTGGGTTTTTATACTAAAATGTTATACGCTCCTGCTATAGTAGGAACACTTTGTTTTTTATACGGTATATTCACCATTGACGGTGACGACAATATTCCTACGTAAGTTTTTTAAAAATTATTATTATTATTATTTATTTTTTTCCATATTTTAGTAAAGAAATTTGTGATTCAAACGGACCTGGCAACATAACATTATGTCCAATGTGTGATAAAGCGTGTAAATATCAAAAATTAATAGACAGCTGTAAATTTGCTAAATTAACTTATTTATTCGACAACCCCGCTACTGTCTTCTTTGCCATTTTTATGAGTCTCTGGGGTAAGATCTTTACTTCTATTATTAATTTGTCTTTTAATAAAACATTCATTTAATTTGACATTACAGGTAATAGAGATGGTCATTTTTACAATAATAAAAATGAGATGCCAAATCGTTATTGTAAAAACGACTATCTGTAGACTCGTCAACAGAACTTCCCCAAACAAGATAACATAGGCCACGTTCATTCCAACGTAGCGCTACCGGAGCGATAATCAATTTCCCGCTGAACACAACTGATTGATGTGAGCGCTGTGATATTAGTCGCCATTTTTCCCATAAATACGCTACCGACTATTAACTGTCCTTTATGACAAATATCATATTAATAAAAATATTTTTGTTTGTAAGATAGTTTAGACATTTGTATCTAGGAAAAGATTGAACACCACTAGGAACTACTAAACTAAATTACAAGTGAATAAATAATTTTTGAAGTCATACATCAAATACATACATAAAAAATGTACCATGAACTGAAAGCAAGGCTCATGATTGGCAATTATTGTTCTGCAATCAGATGTGTTTGGTATGGTATTAGCACTGGCACCCTCTACCATTACCAAAAATTGAAATACATGGAGTTCGGTCTCCTTATACAGGGTGTACCACGACGAGTTAAAACTATCTGTATATGGCAAAATACTTATAGTAAAATCATGAAAATTTCTACGTTTGGGTTTTCGGATACGATCTTTTTAGCTAAAATATTTTCAAAAGTGGCCGACTTCCGATTCTACCGGAAGTCGACTGTAACTATAATGAAATTTCAGTATAGTTTTGTCTGAAAACTTTTTTCGAAAAATGCATACTTTTTGAGTTATTATTTTTTTGTAAAAAATTTGACCGTTGCGACCCTTATAAATTATTTTTTACGAGGATACCCTTAAAGATATGAAAATTGTTTCTGTTCGGTTGCTTTTAGCAAGGTCAGACGTATTTGCATCTATGTTGAAATTTTTTTCATTTTATACAGGGTGTGTATAAAAAGTGTTCAAAGTTTAACTTCATAAATATCAAATTTATTAATTTTTTTAAATAGAACCACCCGGTTTTTTCTATTTTAATGCATTCAGGGGTGAAAAATAAGGCAAATTCATGTATACTTTCCTATACCTAAACCTTACCGTTATCCAGATATTAAATATTTTCTGTACATTTTTAGAGATGCAGGTGTGGTCTAAATAAATAAAAAGGATTATGTAAATTTGCTTTTAATACATGGTAAATATGGCAAAGTTGTTACAATAACATGTGCTTTATTTGCAGTAAGATATCCAGATATTCCACGATCAAAATCGCACATTGTTAAAAGAATACTTAACAATTTTAAGCCATTCGGTTCATTTTAAGCAAAAGTTAATTGAATTAAACCATTTGTGACAATAATAAGATATGCTACAAAAATTTATGGAAAATTAAAAGCCAAAGGAAAATAGTCTGATGTTTTAAAGTAAATGTTCAAAATTGCTCCCTTGAACTTCAATGCACTTTTCAAACCTTCTCAGTACGCCTTCATTCGTCGCACGGCTTATCATTATCTCAGAAAGGGAATTGAAGGAATTTCGAATTCTTAGCTTACAATCTTCTCTAGTTGTAAAGGCTTGTGAGTAAACCTCTTGTTTTATGTGACCCCATATAAAAAAATCTAAAGGCATCATACCGGGAAAACGAGAGGGTCACCGAAAAGGACCATTATTTGCTAACCACCTGTCTTCAAATTGCTCTTCTAAAAATGTATTCATGACGATTGATTTGTGAACAGGAGCACTGTCATGAATAAAAAAAAGTTTGTTTAATTCGTCTGGTGGTTTTAACAATGTGCGATTTCGATCGTGGTCTATCTGGATATCTTACTCCAAATAAAGCACATGTTTTTGTAACTACTTTGCCATATTTAACATGTATTAAAAGCAAATTTACATAATCTTTTTTATTTCTTGGTGCTTGTATCAGCGGGTCAAAATAAAATTTAGACCACACCTGAATCTCTAAAAATTTACAGAAAACATTTAATATCTGGATAACGGTAAGGTTTAGGTATAGAAAAGTGAACATGAATTTGCATTATTTTTTACCCCTGAATGCATTAAAATAGAAAAACCGGGTGGTTCTATTTAAAAAAATAAAGAAATTTGATATTTATGAAGTTAAACTTTGAACACTTTTTATATACACCCTGTATAAAATGAAAAGTTTTTCAACATAGATTCAAATACGTCTGACCTTGCTAAAAGCAACCGAACAGAAACAATTTTCATATCTTTAAGGGTATCCTCGTAAAAAATAATTTACAAGGGTCGCAACGGTCAAATTTTTTACAAAAAATTAATAACTCAAAAAGTATGCATTTTTCGAAAAAATTTTTCAGAGAAAAGTATACTAAAATTTCACATAGATTTTAAAAATGTATTAATATAGAGGGTGTGTACACTGTAAAAGGCAGCACCTTATGTTTTTTGTGAAACCTTTTATAACTTTTATCTAAAATTCGCATTTTTCAGCTACCGTTTTTTTGGAGATGTGGAGAAGGAAACAAAACGTAATACAGTGGGAGTGGGATCTTCAAGCTACTGATCAGGATGAGGAGCCCAGACCAGGTATAGGTCTATAGAAAAAATATTGTATGCATAAAAGAGTCTTTTTTCACTCATGGAATTTTTACCCGACGACTCGTGCTGTCAACTTTTCCATTCGTGAAAAAATACTACCACTTTATGCACTTGTTGCATAGATTACTATTATTTTTTTCAGAATTCGAAACAAGTGTCAAAACTTTTAGAACTAATCCTGTAACTAGAGATAAAGAACCGTATTTACCTACTTGGACAAGGGCGGTGAGGTTAGCAATTACAGGGTCTGTTGTATTTTTTATGGTAAGTGTTCAATCCTATTTGGTATTTTGGTTTACTTAATGTACAAAAATAGTTATTTGTATGCTTGGGCCGCGAAATACCTTTTTAAGATTATCTTGAGGCCGTTAAAAAGTTTCACGGCCATGGCATACACACTATTTTTCGTGCAATCGTTCAAATTATTAATGTAGATAATTGTAAATAAATATATCATTGCTCTAAAATCAACAGCAGTTCAATTTATTTAACAATGTCACCGTGTGCTATGGAAATGATTTGTTTCAATATATACAAAATATTTTGACAGTTCTTGCTTCAACTTCTGGAGTAAATATAACTAATAATACAAACTACAATTAATGTTAATATTCATCCTAAATAATATATTTATACTTACGTATTTGTTGGTATCAATAAAAAATAATCCTTGTCTTTGTAGTATTTTAGAAATGTCATATTTGGAAGTGATATTCAAATTTGGAAGTGACGTTTCGTTTCGCAGCCGTTGCTATGGGTAACGGCCGCGAAATTGAATTTCGCGGACTGTGTTGAGAACGCGAAATACTGACTTCGCGTCCGATTGCACGAAAATATTATTTATATGATAAAGTTTACAATACAAAAAAAGATCATCAAAGTTGGACAAATAGTTTGGGAAAAAATCTATAATATTGAAACATTGCTTAATAGTCCAAACTTTGAGCAGTCGAATGAAAGCTCCTATGTTAAAATCCGTCAAGTCGTTTATGTTACAGAACATGCCAAAGTAATGTACATAAGTACACTAAAAAAACTAAAGCTCTCACTGCTTTTAAAAATATTATTAATTACACATTTTTTTCAGGTGGTTGTCATTTTGTGTGCTGTCTTAGGAACAATAATTTATAGACTGTCATTGGTTTCGGTGATTTACGGAAGCAAAAACTTTTTTATGAAAAAACATGCCAAAATTGTAACATCAGTATCTGCTGCCGTCATTAATTTAATAATTATCATGTGTTTGACGAGAGTAAGTACGAATAAAAAAATATTTACTTATATACAAAAATATTGTCTTAAAGACAGTAAATCACTTTAAATAGGGGTTTGAGTTCAAAAGTTTTGAGTGGGGACATATACATTTATTTTCATTGGGCTAAAAGTAAAAAGTAAAACTAAGAAATATTTAACATTTTTATTCAAAACTGTTGAGATTATGAGAATATCGTTTTATTTCCCGATCTACTGTACCCGTAGGTGTTTTTTGCTATGATGTTTCCTGCTGCCTAGGTTTTATTTTTTTTTTCGCTAAATTCTCTACAACCACATCACTCCATGTTTTCTTTGGTCTGCCTCTCGTCTGTTTTTTGGATTGATCTTGCTCCCCATATCCTTTTGACTTGCCTATTGTTGTTCATTCTTGCCAAATGACCAAACCATATACTACTTAATATCGATACCATTTCTAGATCATCTCTTATATTTTCATTTCGTTTTCTATCTCATTTTGTTATTCCCTTTGTATTTTACTTTTCTGTTAATTAGAGACTGTCCAGCTTTCACGTCCATATGTAAGTGTAGGTTTAACGACTGTTTTATCTGTATGTATGTATGTGTTTATTTTGGAGTACCATTCACTGAGACCTAAAAGATCTATTGTGCTCCGTTACTTCTACTTAGTTTCTGAGGAGAGACTCAGGGACTAGTAGCTCCTATAGTCCTATTTCCCAGAGGAATTTTAGGATATCTGCAGGCTTCAACTTAGGTAACTGTCCCTCTTCTATCCAGTAGTCTCCCAGGTGCTGTGCCCTAGGTTTCTGAATTGCTGTGCAGTTCGCAAGTATGTTGATGGAGGTTTCTTCTTCCATTCCACAAAATCTATAATCTTTTTCCTCCATGATTTTGAGCTTTTTAAGGTGCCCATTCAGGCGACAATGTCCCGTTAGGATTCCTATTAAAATTCTTAGTGCAGTTTTACTTTGACTTATGCATTCATTTCATTTCAACAGGTTGTAGTCACTCAGAAGAATCTTAGATTGCCTAAGCCCTACTAGATCTTTCCAATGGTCAGATCTTCTCTTTTTTTCGGTTTTACCTATTTCTTCCAATATTACATTGGAGCTGATTCCGCAATAGGGTTCCGGCCCCCAAAAGGGTATTTCAGTCCCCCTCTTCGCTAGTTCATCTGCTATTTCATTTCCTTCTATTCCAGTGTGTCCTGGAATCCACAGTAAGGCTTACTGTCTAGAGTCAAACCTAGATACTTGACTTCTTGTCTCCATTCAACCTCGTTCCCATCAAGTTTAATGGTTTCGAGGTTGAGTTTTCTTGTCTTAGTGAAGGCTATCAAGATGGTTTTGGTGGGGTTGTTGCTGAATCCCACTTGCCTACACCAGCTATTTGTATAGTTCAGACCTTTTTGTACGATGTCATAAAGGGTGTTTTCAAATTTTCCCCTGGCTGTTATGACAATATCATTGGCATATCCTTGGTAGGATATTCCGAGGTCCGTCAAACCACACAGGAGTTCGTCAACCGTCAGACTCCACATTGATGGGGATGCTACTCCTTCCTGTGGGCATGGAGACAATGACAATGTCTTTGGTCGTTCTCGTTTCTGCTACTCTAGTGGTGAGCAGTTCCGACATCCATTTCCATTTGCATGTTGTGCTGTCTACACTTCTTCTATTTAATGCTCTCTTTACAGCCTCATGTGGAGTGTTGTCAAAAGCTCCTTCTATGTCCAAAAATGCACATACTACAGTTTCTTGGTTGTCTAAGGCACCTCGGATATCCTCCGTCAGTTGTACCAGTGCAGTCTCCGTAGATCTGCCTGCCCGATAAGTGTGCTGATACGGGTGGAGAAGTAGTCTCTCTAGGATTTCCGTTCTAATATAGTAGTCAATAGCTTTTTCCATCGTTTCAAGCACAAACGATGTTAGGCTAATTGGTCTGAAGGATTTGGGGTTTGTTGTGTCCCTTTTTCCAGCTTTTGGAAAGAAGATTACTATCGCTCTTCTCCATGCTTCTGGTATATAACCCAGTTCCAAGCTACTTCGACTAATTCTAACCAAATGTGGTAGAATTTCGTCTTGTCCTTGCTGGAGCAATGCAGGGAAAATCCCATGTGCTACAGGTGCTTTGAAAGGTGAAAAGGTGTTCATAGCCCATTTCAACCTATCGTTACTACAAATGTGCTTGGCCATTGTAGTACTTTCTTTCGAAGGCCTGTTATGACCTTCGAGAGGTTTATCTCTTCTGTTTGGAGTACTCCCAGGAAAATGAAATTCTAGCAAGAGTCGCACTCTTTCCTCCTCATTTTCGGTATATTTACCCTGTGGCTACCTCAAAGCCATATGTGTGTTGACCATGACTTTGTAAAGTCTTGCCGCAGCAGGTGTTGTGTTTATATCTTCACAGAATTTCCTGAAGCTATTTCTTTTAGCTTTTCTAATTTCCTTGTAGTAGGTGTTTCTCACCTCGGTGTATCTCTGCCATGTCTCCTGTTTTATATATTGTCAGCTTTGTTTTCCTGGATATCTCTTTTTACCAAATAAAAGTTTTATTTAGTGTATAATACAACTTTATTGCGCTCTCTACCCTATTGTTTATTTATGTTTCATTTTCTCCATTCTCCTGTATTGTAACTCCTAGATACTTGAAACTATTGGTTTGTTTTATATATTTGTTATCTAAGTTTATTGTCTACGTTTATTTTTAAATTTCTTCGTTTTAGTGCCAAATATCATTTATCTATGTTATATTTTGAATCTTTCTCGCTTTTAGCGCAAACCATTAAGTCATCTGCAAATAATTTTCATAATAATTTTATTATTTTTTTTTTAGTTTTACCATAGACTAGCGATATATTTAACAAATTTAGAAAGTCCCAGAACGCAAACTGAATACGAAAATTCGTACACATTCAAAATATTCTTCTTTGAATTCATGAACTTTTATTCTTCGTTAATATACATCGCATTTTTTAAGGTGACTATTTTTTTTTAAATTCAACATATATGGACGGATATTATTGACGCATTTTATTTTAGGGTAGATTTTATGATTATCCTGGTGATACAGTAACCAGACAATCCGTGTTCTTAAGAGTCAAAGGCGACATCTGTGATCCAGCTGGTTGTTTAAGTGAATTATGCATTCAGCTATCTATCATCATGATAGGCAAACAAATTTTCAATAATTTCGTAGAGCTTTTTAATCCGTAAGTATTAAAAATAAATCTTATTTAAACCCCTTTGACTAACCATATTTATTACCATTGGAATTTATTTTGTGTCAGATTGACTGTATAGAAACGACACCAGCTTCGGGTAGTCTGTGAAAAGATCGGCAACGTTGAGCTTATTGAGCCTGAAATTGTAGTTTTTATTCGCAAGTTTCATCATTTACAATATTTACTTAAAGTGAGAGGAAAGGAAAATACTTTACCTGCTAGGGGGGAAATATAAGTTTCTTCCCCGATGAAACAAGAAGTCAAGAGTATCTAGGTCTGATCGTAGATTATAAGCTCATGTTGAATGAGTAGGAAAAGGAGATTACATACAAAACAAAAAGGCTCTAGTGGTGTGTAAGAACTTGACAGGGAAAAAGCTGGATGTACACAGCCATCACTTATGGAGCCATTGCGTGAAGTAGTAGAACTAGCCTATGGACGACGAAGAAAACCTTTCCAGATTTCAATCACTACTCTGTTTATGCATTTTACAGGCTTAACGACCGCCATGGAACTGGTTCTTAACTTCGCGCCACTACATTTGGTGGTGAAAAGTTTTGCAGAAATAAAATTCAGACTAAGTAGAGATGAACTCATTAAGAAAAATACATGGCCTGTAAAAAGCCACAGGATAGTATAATGAAAAAGTACTGTTTTCCAAAGAAAGTCGATACAAAATACAGTAACAAGAATAAATTGGATACCAACAGTACCAGATTTGGAAAGAATGTCATCCAATGCGATACAAATGGCTCTAAAGCAATAGAAGAGGCAGAGATAGGTACGTACGCGACAGAAACCAAAAACTATAAAGGTTTGGGAAGAGCCACAAGTATTTTTGAAGTGGAAAGGAAATTGTGACCAAATCAATATTATAAAAGATATAGAAGAAAAAGGTTTATTACCATGGATAGTCAAGCAGCCATTAAAGCACTGAGTTTTGGTGTGGGGGTTCGGGATCAAAGATACTCTGCACGAACAGTTTTGACAGGTGTCCTAATAGGACACTGCTGCCTGATTAGGTACCTCAAAAAGCTCAAACTAGTTGAATAAGAAGAATATGGACTCTGTGTGGAATAGAAGAATTCTACGTTCACATGGCAGAAGCGTAGGGCACATAACTTAGGAGATTACTGAATCGAAGAGGGAGACTTATATATGTAAACTGAACCTGCGGATATTCTAAAATTCTTTATAAATGGTCCCATAGAAAAAATTTAGAGAAATTGAAAAGACTTGTTTAGATGGTTATTTGACAGTTTCATCGAAATAAAAAAACGGATGTAGTGGTCACAACCTAAACGCGCAAACTATTAAATTTTTAGCGCAGTTTACAACTGGTGGCGGATGAGATCCCACAAATCCAACACCAAAGATTTAACAAGAGAACACACCAGATGGGAAGAAGATTACCATTTACAAGACCCCGGCAGATTAGCCTTATTTGACGAATATTTAGAAATGAGTAAGACTTCTCACACTTAATACTAATTAAATCTGAAGTTAATTTTATATTTTTCAGTTCTTCAATATGGTTTTGTGACGTTATTCGTAGCCGCGTTTCCGTTAGCTCCATTATGTGCCTTGTTAAATAACATAGCGGAAATACGTTTGGACGCTTACAAAATGGTTACTCAAGCAAGAAGGCCCCTTGCTGAAAGAGTTGAGGATATTGGTGCCTGGTACGGGATATTGAGAGCGATTACTTATGCGGCAGTGGTTTCCAATGTAATGATACATTATTTTCTGATAAAAACAGTTTTTAAAATTTGTAGTATTAGCAATTGCAGTAATTATACTCTTTCTCAAATCAATGTGGAGACATGAGAAAAAAGCGAGGATGCCAGATATATTTTGTAAAATTGCTAAGCTCACTATACAAAATATGTTCTCCCCTTACTTTAGTAAACTGTCAATATACCAAATTGGATGAAATATGAATGAATATGAATGGGAGATGGTGTAAGTGGTGTATAAAAGGAATTAAATCTCGGAGGGAATGATAAATGGTTACGTTCATCTAAAAAAGGTGATCAGATCCATCGATTCATAATTCTGACAACATAACCTAATTTTATGGAATGTATGGCTTCAACAGTTTTTTATTAACTTTTAATTTAGTTTAATAGTTCCTAGTGGTGTGCATTCTTTTCCTAGATACAAATGTCTAAAATATCTTCAAACCAAAATATGTTATGTCATTTAATATGTTTATTCACCTGACATTTGGCATATGAAAATGGGGCTAGAATATTGGCATAATAGCATTTGCTACGGTTATTGATTATTTTTGTTGTAAATAATGTAAATAGTTATTTTGTTTGTATATACTTAATTAATTACCAACAAAGATTGATTCATAATTATTAGAAAGCTATATTGGAAATATTAAAAAAAATACATAATATTTATATACAAATTTATTAGTTAGCATTGAAAAAAGGAGCTTAAAAATGCTAGAAAAAATTAATTGAAACAACTTCGCTGTGTCGTTAAAATGATTTACGACATTATTTATTTCCGCCAGTGGCGCCGTGACTCGTGTTGTGTTTGGATGTATAGCAGTTATTTGAACTAGGTTGAGATAAAGTATGGGACCAAGTAAATATCTTTTAAACGAAAAGAACGATATTTATGAAAATTTGCAGGTAAGTGCAATGGAACAAAATGCATCTGATGAACATTTTTTTGTTAATAATATACCTCCGGTTTAACCGGAAATGCCATCAACTTCTTTAATTTAAATGGGACACCCTAGATATTTTTACAGATTTTGAAAGAGCTTATTATTTTGAATTCATACATACTGAGTTTAGTGTAAAAAAAATTGTAAAAACGAGGAATATAGCACTTTAATCAACCTCCTTTGAGTTTTTGGCATTAGAGCAAAAAACTATTTAGATAAACTAATTGATGTTGTTTGTATGCATAGTGATAAATAAACGAGTACTGTTTAGTACGTCTTTTGTTCTCCAAGTGTCAAATTGTAATTGACGGAAATAAATTTTACAATTTAGAATGGTTCAATTAAGTGAAAAAGAGCGTATTGTAATTTTAATGATGATGGGTTATGGTGATCGTGTTAGAACTCAAGAAGAAGTAAGTCATATTTTTAATAATTTGCATCCGGAGAGAAATCCTATATCACGCTCAACAGTAACTAAAACATTACAACGTTTTAATACAATCGATTTAGAAGAATCCCCTCAAACTTCCTCCACAAATTTGGCACTAAATCATGGTATCAGTCGACGTTCTGTAGGAAAGATATTAAAAAGTGAAAAGTATCATCCGTATAAGGTACAGTTGGTTCAAGAATTGTCAGGCAATGATTTTAACCGACGGCTGGAATTTTTGCGAATGGCTAATGGACATCTGTAATGTCGACGACAATCTTGCTTCTAACATAGGTTTTTCCGATGAGGCAACTTTTTGTTTAAATGGAACAGGTAATCGCCATAACTCAAGGTATTGGTCAAATGAGAATCCTCATTGGATTCATGAAGCACATACCCAGCATCCACAGAAGTTAAATGTTTGGATGGGAATTGTCGAAAATAGGCTTATAGGCCCATTTTTTATCGACAGAAACTTGAATGGTGAATTAGAATTAGCAATTACCACAAAATGTTTGGTTTCAACAAGATGGAACACCTCCCCACTATGATAGACGGATTAGGGGTTTTCTGGATACGAATTTTCCAAATCGATGGATTGGACGTAGAGGATTCATAGAGTGGCCTGCTCGTTCTCCGGATCTTAGCCCGTTATATTTTTTTCTTTGGGTTATCTAAAATCACGTGTTTACGTTAGACGACCAACAAATTTACAGGAATTGAGACAAAGAATTATTGATGAATGTGAACTAATACGTGGAAAAGTCTTGGAAAGAGTGACTCAAGGACTTGTTAATAGGATGGCACATTGTCAGCAAGTAAACGGCGAGCATTTTGAACATTTGAAGTAATTTTGTTTCTCATTATTCTCAAATAATGAAATGTACCTTCACCTATTTTACAACTAACAGTTTTTACAAATTTTTTTACACTAAACTCAGTATGTATGAATTCGAAATAACGTGCTCCTTCAAAATCTGTAAAAATACATAGGGTGTCCCATTTGAATTAAAGAAGTTGATGGCATTTCCGGTTAAACCGGAAGTATATTATTAACAAAAAAATGTACTTCAGATGCATTTTGTTCCATTGCACTTACCTGCAAATTTTCATAAATATCGTTCTTTTCGTTTAAAAGATATTTTGTTCCATACTTTGTCCCAACCCCGTAATTATTTCACCAACGAACAATAATAAATATAATTTATTAGTATCGAATTTTTGGAGACAACTTGAAACGACAGTTTGTGATGATCTATCGCTGGAATAATTTATAAAAGACATAATGTACATTGAAGCACTCGCTTTGAAAACGTATACGTCTAAATGTTCACGAGTGTCATCGGACGAAGCCGGGGCCAAAGTAATATAAAGAAAGCATAATCTCAAAGTTAGGATACTCACACATTACTTAAAATGTATAGAGGCTAATTTCTCAAGTATACAAGTTTTAAATGCAATTTTATCGAATAAATGATAAAATATTTGTTTTCAGGGATTTGTAATAGCTTATACCAGTGATTTTATACCAAGAATGGTATATCAGTATAAATATTCCGAATCATTCAATTTGACTGGATACATAGATGCCTCTCTTTCAGGTCAGTATATTAATTTGTACACTTACCATTTGCATGCTCAAGGTTTAACAAAAAAAAATCAAATTTGACTGTAAATTAAAAGTTTAGCAGCGTGAACCTTCAGAAATATCATTTTTCTTTCAAAAATTAAATTTTTAATAGATATAGCTCGTGTTATATTTTTAATAACACAAATGTTTTATTATTCTAAAGGTACCTACACAGTTTTAAATAATACTAAAACATCACCATGTGTAACATTTCTTTAATAATTAATCGATATTATCATTTTATCGAATAATCAAAGGAAATTCGAAGGAAAAATACAGTCTGATCTTTATTAAAGAAAATAAAATGGAACATTAAAAATGAGCGAACTTATTTACATTGTAATAAAAAAATAAATACGCCATTTTTGTTGTCTGTTTGTGTCCTTTGTAAGATCCTTATTAGAGTTTTTGAAAAACATATACAAGGTGAAATTTTTTATATGAACAAAACGAACTAATTTTTCAAGACCAGCCCTGATTTTTTTTCTAGTTTGAATAAATTAGTTAATTAGGTGATAGCAGTGTAAAGTTTTATCAAAATATGAGCCAAATCGGAACTACCGTTCAAAACTTATGATCAAAAGAAATATCAGTCAAAATTCACAACTCCCCCTTGTATGTTATTAAAATATGGTAGCAGACACTTCTTAATTGTCATTTAATATTCCCCATAGGAGTATGTACAGTTCCTCATGACTCATCCTGTATACTTTCTCATCTTTATCTTTGTCTATAACGATTCTCTCTGCCATTTTCGGCCAGAAACTTTTACTATCTAATTTCAATTTTCCTTCTTCATTTTTATAGCTTCCAAAACCTTTGAAATAATGTTTGGCTCATATTGAAGAAACTATTTTCAAGCACAAATATATTTTTATAGTTTTGTCGGTCAAAACCGAAGTAGGTTATAGGAAGCGTTTATTACACACCTTAGAATTTTAGTGTGTGCTATTTGTAAACTGCTTTTGCTGGAGCAAATTAATATTGAACTGAATAAGCTAGTCACACTATTTCAACAGTAGAAACAAAAAACATTAAATAGAAATATAAAAAAGTAACACTAAGATTAACGTAATTGTTGTTTTAGTTTTTAATACCACTCACTACAGAGAAGATATGAAAGGAGATGAAAAACATCCACCAGAAACGTGCCAATATAGAGGTGAGTACTAGAATCGAATTTCCATTAATGACACTACCATTGAGATACAGCGTTCAGAAAAATTGAAATAGCCAGGCAGTACTGAAAACTTTAACATTCCCCAAGTTCAGATCCAGACTGGGACTGCCTTCATAAACTCCAAACTACGATGGAGTGATACATAAGTGGGATCCAAGGCACAGGGATATTGTAGGTAATGAAACGGCAAATACCCTAGCAAAGTTGGGGTCTGTAACTGCATTCACTTGACCTGAACAAATATTTGGAATATCAAAAACTATAGCTTGTGGTTATAGATCTCAGTTGATTCAAACAAAACACTGGAGCCATGTGACAGAGCAGGAACGCAAACTCTTGGTCAAAAAACTCTCGGAGCTGCTGACTAATGAAATATTAAACCTCAGCAGTGGCCAGATAAGGAAAGCGATACAAATGGGATATTGGAATATATATCAGTCGTCTGTGCATGGAAGAGGAGGAAACATTATCTTGTAATGTGAAGCACTGTCTTATTGGACTAGAGCGTCCAAGGGAGCATTTCTCCAAGAAGGACCTAGTGAAAAGACTCTTGAGCCTGATTAGGGCTAATGGTCTTTTCACATAAACGGTACATCTAACCAAGAGCACAAAAATCCGAAAGGCTGAGGTACTGAGGACTAGAAGTCTCTGACTGGTGGTGCTGAGCCAATCAGTCAATCAAGTAGTTGCTTCAATTACAAACATTTTACTTTTGTAATATCGGTAGTATTACGTTAACTATATGTGCTTCTTTAAAACACATTATCCCGTTTGATCTATACCAAACGAAACTTATGACTGTCATGTTTTATACATTGATTAGAAAACTTGAAAACTGCTATATATTTGAACTTTATTTTGTTAGGTTATAGAAATGGTCCCGATGAACCAGATCCCTATGGATTGAGCCCTCAATACTGGCATGTATTCGCTGCAAGATTAGCGTTTGTTGTAGTTTTTGAGGTAGATAGACATTTTTCATAACGGTACTCTTTATTTGCATTAATTTTTACTGTCAGTACAGTTATTCCAAGAATATTATTTCTGTATAGCATTAACAATTTTAACCAAATTTCTTTCGTCCATAAACATGCTTAATAAGACACATCCTTAGACATACACTTTGTTTGAAGCCAAAGTCTAAGATCCGGCTTAAGAAATTTCATCTGTTATTTGATAATGATAAAGATTAGATGTTAGATAACACATTGATCAATAAATTGAACAGACATTGCCTAGTTAAACGTGGGACCCAAACTGTTTTACCAATTACCTCGAATTGTTATTCATGAAAATCCAGCACAAGGAACAGGAAAAACACTTTTCCCTCGGTTCAACTATTATAAATATTAATTTTGATGTGCAAGTAGGGGGAGTGACATATGGTCGACAAGCTGAGGCAGCTGATGAGTGAAAGAGAGGGAAACATGCTCCTCACTCCGTGTGATAGAGAAGGATGACTGGTCTAAAAAGTACATTGAAGTACATACTACATATCATTTTTGACAGGCATCTATCAAAGATTCTGGACTTTAAAGTCGGCAGTATTTGGATACACCGTATGTTATCCAAGAACCTTTTCAGACCATGAGCATACTAAAAAAATATTGATTCAAAGAAATCTTGATAAAACTTTGGCTATTCACTGGGAAAATAAAAATGTTGTATCTGTAATCAAAAATAAGTTCAAAAACTCCACATTTACCTAGACAACATCTGTGATAATTGCTGCTGTAACTATTCTAGTAGCATTGTTCTAGATAATGAAAAAAACACAGTAAAACCATATCATACAACTTTGACTAACGATCCGAATGTGTTTTAGCATGTGGTTTTCGCGTTGGTTGGAATAATGCAATACGTTATACCAGACATACCATCTGAAGTAAGATTATCTAACACACATTTTCACATGATTATGTATCCATTAAATTATGTTGTAGCTCAAAACGCAGATTCAAAGGGAAGCACTATTGGCGAAAGAAGCCAAATATGAACACGGTTTGAAAAAAAGCGAATACGATTATGAGGAGTTAATGCAGTCATTTAGAGATACGAATAATAGTTCTAGAAATGAAAATAAAGCAGGTAAGATTATTGAACTATTAGTAATTACTAAGTTTTGTCATTTTAAATGCTTAATATAACTCGTTACATTTATATACTTCGTAACTACTTTAACAATAAAGAATTTTCTTATATAGTTCTTTTTAGCGTTTATGAGCCATCACAGAAATTAAAAGTGTTTTTATCAAACCGTAGATGGAATAGCAAAGAGAGGGGTAGAAACACTCTTTTGGGGACCGGAAGCCTTTTACGGTATCTCCAATGTAATATTGGGAGAAATAAGCAACTCCGGAAAGATGAAAATATCTGACCATTGGAAAGATCTACTAGAGGTAAGACAACCAAATATACTCCTGGTAAAATAAAACCAGGTGAGAACAAAATAATGCCCAAGCCTAAGTAAGGTTGCACTAAGAGTTTTGGCAAGAGTCCTGGCAGAAGACTGTCGCCTGAATGGACACGTCCTTCTGAAATGGAAGTAGATAACATGGGAATTGGTACAAAGACTCAGTTCAAGTGCCTGGGCTGATGAGCACAACCCAACCGAATGAATGAATGGACACGTCAAAAAAGCTCAAACTATAGGAGCAAGAAGAATGTAGATTCTGTGGATTGAAAGAAGGAACTTCCATTTACATACTAGTGGATTGTATAGTAGGTAATACCGAACCCTATAGCAGACTACTGGATAGAAGAGGGACGCTTAACTAAACTGAGATATGCGGATATCCTAAAATTTCTTCGGGAAATAGGCCAACTATTAGTCTCTAATTCTTTCCTCAGGAGCTAAGCATAAGAAAGGGGGCACAATAGATCTATTAGGTCTCAGTGAATGTCACACCAGTATACGTACATATTAAACCATCTATCTCAGTAACATTCATACATAATACTTATTACAATAATTAATATAAGTTCAGTAGTAACGGTGGAGCTTTACCAACACGTGACCCAATCTACGATTTATGCAACACATATTTTCTACATACTATCTTCTATCAATATAAATCAAACATAATAACGTACGATCGATTGTCTTCTTCACAAGACCTACTATACAAAACATACGTAATAGTTTCTTTAAATTTTGCCGTAGTAATAGTAAAGAAAGACAACGATATAATTGACGTAACGTGTATGATCGTACTAACAGTTGAGTTTGACACTACCGCATTTGAGTTTATTGTCTTGTTTTTAGCGAATTTTTGGATTGAAAGTGTATTTATTGTTAAAATCAGTTCTTGTAAGAACTAATTTGACTTTTTATTCCATTTGACATTGGTAAGTACGAATATAATACATTATCAACTTGTTAAATTTTGACATTTCATAACACCTAAAATGCCGCGAGACGGGAATATTACAATGCTTATTTAATATTAATATTAATATTAATTTTGGACTTTGTAACTTATTCACCCAGTATATCGATAATTTTAATAAATATGTCGATGTTAACCATCTAAATAAAATAAATACAATTAAAAAAGTTCTTTTTTAATTACCAATTCGTAAAAGGAATAATAGTCATAACGATTATTTCTACTGAGTTGACAGAAGTTTTGATTTGTGTCGCTGACCTAACAGTCACGTGATGGTAAAGCTCCACTGTTTCTACTGTAATTGTATCTAAAACCAGAACTACAACTACAAAAGGACTGAATGGTTCAAGCACCTGGACGTAAACCAAAGAATAAAAGAGAAGAAAGAATCGTGAAAAAAATTTGTATGAACCAAAAATCTAATTAATTATGAAAAATGCCAACAAAAAGAGTAGTTAAGGAGAAAAAAAATCTCATTGGAAAAAAAAGATGAATTACAGATTTAAAGAAAAAAAAATTATTTTATATAATTGAATACCAAGAAAAACCACACTATAATTAGCATTAAAGATAAAAATAGGACGGTGATCACTAGAGATGAAATAATTTTATATTTCCAAGAATTTTTCGGTTTATTTTTCCTATAACCATTGTTTTTAACTTTATTCATATGATTGTGATGACGTAAGACTCAAAAACGTTAAAAATAACTATATTTGTGAAATGACAGCGGTAAAAAGTTTAAGTATCTTCTATATACATTATTTTTAAAATATATGTGTAGGTCTTAGAGGATCGTGGGCAAGAAGATTAAGTCGTCTTTCTGACGGTTTAGATGCACACGTAGAAGTGACAAGTCGAAAAAGAAATTCTATGGAAAACACAGTATGGGAGGCAACTTATTGATATTTACTATTACCTAGCCTAAGTTGTAATTGTTTTTTATTGTGTTTAATATATTATATATTTACTGTTTTATTGAACTTTTCTTTTTTTTATTCGATGTGCATTAAGTTTTTTTTTACCACTGTCGACGCTAATATTTTTTTTACTTAAGGCTTAAGATTAGTTGGTATTGTTCTGCTGCCTGACGTTTGGTACAAATGAAACTCCAGCACCTTCTTATTTTTGGAACATATTTTCAAATATATGGAGTTCGTGCTCCTTACAACGCAAAGTAAAGGTATGAACAAGAAAAAACAAACTTAAATATGATTATTTAAATATCTTCTGTATGTTCCTTGTATTCATTTTTCTTTTTATTAATTTTTTGGGAAATTAAACTACAATATTTTTTATTTCAACGTTTCGGTATCGTTCCAGCTACCGTTATCAAGAATAACTAACTTTTTTCTAGAATTTTGATCCCTATCTGACACTACGGAAAAATTAGACAATCAATAATATTTTTAAGTTTAAGACTGCAAAAAATTTGAGATCTCATTCCTAGTATACTATAGTACTGTTAGACAGTCATACAATAAAATATTTCATAACACATTTTACGAAGGATATGATCTACACATTTTTTGCAGTCACTTCAAAGTATTATTAATTGTCTAGTTGTCAAATTTTACCGTAGTGTCAGATGGGAACCTCCATTCTATAGAAAATTTTTTTCATCTGTCAAATTTGACATTTCAACAATGTTCCGACTATTTTTTTATTGTTGTTTTAGCCAATGAGCATACAATTAGGCGATAATTTTGCACTAGTGCAAAATTATCAGGTCCCTTAAAATAAATGCAGACGTTTATTATTTTTTACCTAAAGTAACATGAAAAATGTTAAACCTAATTATTGAAATTTTTACAATTAAAAACGCAATTATTGAAATTTATGACTGAACCAGTCGAAGTTTGTTGTTGGTCAGAAACAACGATAGGTACTTGAAACAGAAGTTGAAACTGAAAAAACACTAAACTCGTTGTTTTCACTGTTTCTCATTTTCTTTATTATCTCTCTTTATCGAATTGTAAATAAGTTTTATTGAACTGACAGTGACACAATACGATTTGATTAATTAATTCTTTCTTTCTTTCTCTTATCCTTATGCCTTTGCAGGCGTCGGATTGGAGTTCTTCCTGAACCCATTTTTTCCATTCTTTTCTGTCCCTGGCCAATGCCTTCATCTCTCCTAATGTGTTTCCTTTGTTCTTTCCAATTTCTTCAAACTGGTCTATCCATTTCCTCCTGCGTCTTACTCTTTGTCATTTTCTTGATATTCCCATTTCCAAAACTTTTCTCGCAATTCTATCTTGTTTCATTCTCACTAGGTGGCCAAAAAAGTTTAATTGTTTTTAATCTTTAATATTATTGGATCTTGATTTGTTATGCTTCTGATTTCTTCGTTCCTTACTTTGTCCCATTTCGTTTTACCTGCTATTTTCCTTAAATGTTTAATTTCCATTGCATTTATTTTTGTTTCCTGCTTTTTCTGCAGTACCCAGTTCTCACTAGCATAAGTTATAGTTGGTACTGAAATTTTGTTATAGATTTCCAGCTTTGTGTCCATATCAATGTGTTTATGGCTTAATAATGTTCGATTTAAGGAATAATATAATCTTGTTGATTTATTTGCTCTGTTATTAAGTTCTGCATCTATTTTCCCATCTTCTGTTATGATACTTCCTAGGTAGTTATAGGTTGTTACTCTTTCTAATATTTTGTGATTACATTTCAATTCATTGTCATTACTCCCCTCTCGCTGTTTTCCGTTTACTATCATTACTTTGGTTTTTTCTGTATTTATTGTTATTTTCATGTTTTCTATTTCTCTTGCCAATAAGTTGATTGATTAATAAAATTTTCTTATAAAATTTAACTCTTGCAGTGAAAATGAATCGATAATTTTTGACAAATCCGCTCTCCTAACCTAACTTAACTTGCATTCGAGCATCTTTCCCAAAAAATTTCGATAATTTTCATTGCACTAGTTAAATTATAACTGAAAATTGAATTATTCTTGATAACGGTAACTGGAACGACCGAAACGTTGAAATAAAAAACATAAAAAAGATTGTGGTTTTGTGATTTAATTTCCCAAAAAATTAACAAACAGAAAAATGATTATTTAAATACTGAAAATTGATAACTTTCAAAAGATAAAGATACATTAATAATTTTAATCATCCGACTTTAATCACTTCCTCATTGGCGTATTCAGCAGTTCGCATAATTTTTCGTAGACTTTCGAAAATATTTTGGAATATCCGCTATTGGTTAAATGCAAATAGTCGTGCATTATATGATGTGAGATTGTTTGATCGTTGCCGACGATGTGGTCATCTATGACGACAATATGACAATTTTCAGTGACTTCGTCAGCGTTAGCTTCATTGCAAAATTTATCTAGAAGAAATGTATTTACGTGATCATTGCGTTCTCTGTACTGGTTGGGATAATGGCCGCGTGGTAGTAAAGTCTGAAACACAAATCAATATATTATGTCTAGATTCACTATTTGAATATCAGACGAAATTTGGCTAACATTGTGACAAATTGGAAATTTGGCAACAGCGCTAGTAGAAAGTTGAAGAATAGAAGCTTTCCTTTTTTTTTATACATATATACAGCGTCTCCACTATAGGTGAAGAATGTTTAAATAATAGTTTTATTGAAAAATGTAATTCTTGATAAAAAGTTTTGCTTGTTCTGAAACCCCATAAAATGAAATAAAATTCAAGTTTTTCAAAACCCTTCCCATTTTATACCCAGTTTTATAAAAACCGTATGAATTTTTGCACTAAGTTCGAAAATAATGTATTAATCTAGTGAGTGACGTTTACGATGTACCAAGTAACTGTCAACTTTCATAAATAATTTTCAAATTATCATCTAATTATTTGACAAAAATGTTATCTATTCAACAAAGAGTAAATCTTATTAAGTGTTATTATTTTTTTTTTTTTGGCTTAGACTTTTGTCATTCAGCCAGTCACTTAATGAGTATATATTCAAGGGGAGCCAATATTGATAATGTGTTAAACGGAGCGGTAATATTTGCACTGCAAAGTTTTTTATACAATTCACAGATTCCGAAACTTAGAGCATTCGAAGAAAATGTGCTCTAGATCACCTTTATCTCCACAGTGTTCGCAGTTATCATTGGTTATAACATTTATACGAAAAAGATGTTTGGGATAACATGCGTGTCCAAATTTAAGTCTAATGATTGTAGTAATAAATCTGCGAGGTATATTAAACTGATTGTGCCAATATTTTGTGGGTATGGTTGGATGTAACATTGTATATCTTGTTGGGTTGGTGAAAGAAAATTCCCTCCATGAGTATGCCCACATTAAATGTAGTTTGTTTTTGAGAGTAATACAGTAATCAGTAACGCATAAGTCGTAGTCTGGATGTGGATTTCCAGTACCAATACTATTTTTAGCAAGTTTATCAACATGTTCATTTTCTTCAATTAAGTGTTATGGTATTGGGGAAGTTTCGTACCAGTATGCAATTGCAAAACTTCACAAAAAATATCCAAATGTACCCATTACGCGGTGTGGATTAAAAAAATTAATAAAGAAGTTTGATGAGACAGGATCTGTCCAAGACAAAAAGAAATTGAAAAAGGTGTACGTTGAGGAGGATGATGCAGCTAATGCTTTAACTATGTATTCGTTAAGGGAAAATCCCAAGTTGAGTCTACGAAGAAGAGCAGTGGAGGTTGGTTTTTGCAAGAGTCACTTATAGAAAATATTTAAGCAAAACAAAATTCATCCATTCAAACCCAAATTTATTCATACGTTACAAGATTATGATTATGACACAAGGTTAGGCTTTTGTGCGATGATTAGTGAAAAACTTATGCATGACCGATTCTTTCACAAAAATATTTTCTTTTCTAATGAAGCAACGTTTACAACAAACAGAGTCGTTTCTTCCCAAAATTGTCGATATTGGGCTATGAAAATCTCAGCTACAGGATTAAATGTAATAGTTAATTTGTTAAAAAGTTAATGTTTGGTGTGCGGTTTTACCGGATCGAATAATCGGACCGTATTTTCTGGAAGATCCATTAAATCTGCATTTGCTGGACAGCTTCTTAATACCCGAATTAGAAAATATTCCCTTAGAGCAAAAGGCGTAGAATGTACTTTCAACATGATGGAAGTTCGTCACATTCGATTTTGCTAATTAGAGGCTGGCTGGATGAACATTTTCCTGGGCGATGGATGAGACGTTATGGACCAATATTTTTTCTGCTCCGATCCCCCGATTTAACTATTTTAGATTTTTTTTATGGGGCTACTTAAAACAAAAAGTTTACGCAAATAGTTTAAACCATAGTATTGAAGACTTGAAACAAGCTATCATTGATGCCGTTAACGAAATTACCCCATAAATGCTGCGAAATACTTACAAAGAATTTATAAAGAGAATTGAGAGAAGTTTTGAAGCTGGGAGAGGGTATGTATGTATGTATGTATGTATGTATTTTGGGGTAACATTCACTTAGACCTAAAAGATCTATTGTGCCCCCTTACTTCTACTTAGTTTCCGAGGAGAGTCTCAGATACTAGTAGCTCCTTTAGTCCTATTTCCCGGAGGAATTTTAGGATATCTGCAGGCCTCAACTTAGGTAACTGTCCCTCTTCTATCCAGTAGTCTCCCAGGTACTGTGCCCTAGGATTCTGAAATACTGTGCAGTTCGCAAGTATGTGGATGGAGGTTTCTTCTTCCATTCCACAAAATCTACAATCTTCTTCCTCCACTATTTTGAGCTTTTTAAGGTGTCCATTCAGGCGACAATGTCCCGTTAGGATTCCTGTTAAAACTCTTAGTGCAGTTTTGCTTTGGGAGAGGGTATATTGAATAGATGTTTTTTGTTTACTTAGTGTTTCTAAAGCTGCGTCCTCACCGAGTCGACTTGTTGTGTACGTTGCAATCGACGGTGTCGATCGACATCAAATCTATGGGATTCCAAAACTAATAATTATAAAAACAGAAACATCAGGCACGATGCCCTTATGGAAATTGCTAATGAATCTTCGTCAGACATGTTGATTAGTCTGATCGACATCATTTCTGCCAACTCTGGTGTGGACGGATGCAGTTTAGTCGACTTGTTGATGGACACTGTCATAGGTCGCATTCATATCAACAAAGTTGATCAGTTAGCGATTTTCAGAGTAACCCATCATTTCTTAATTCTGCTGAACGTTCTAAATCTTGATATAACACCATAACCCAATTTTATTTGACATTTGACTGCAATAATTATTCATTCATCCGCGATTTCAATTTAGTTTAATAGCTCCCAGTGATGTTCATTCATTTTCAAGATACAAAGGTCTAAAATATCTTCAAACAAAAATATGCTACGTCATTTTATACGTTTATTCACATAATATTTGTCATAGATGACAGTTAATGCATTACTGATCGGTAGCGTAGCGTATTTCAATTCTGATGGGAAAAATGGCGACTGCTACCACAGCGCTCACATCAATCAGTTGACAAAACACGCGTTCAGCAGGAAATTGATTATCGCTCCGGTAGCGCTACGTTGAGATGAACGCGATCATAGCTTTTATTGAGGCATACAAATTAAAATCAAATCTATGGGATTCCAAAACTAATAACTATAAAAACAGTCTAAAACAGAAACATGAGGCACAATGTCCTTATGGAAATTGCTAATGAATCTTCGTCAGACAAGTTGATTAGACTGATCGACAACATTTCTGTCAACTGTGTGGACGGATGCAGTTTTGTCGACTTGTTGATCGACCATGTCAATCGACAGTGTCGACTTGGTGAGGACGCAGCTTTACATTATTATTCTGTATTGTTATTTTTGAATGTGATTATAATTCTTGAATAGTTAACATTGTTGTCAAATATTTATTAAAGAATGACAATTTGAAAATTATTTATAAAAGTTGCCAGTTACTGTTAGTGTTAGTGCAAAAATTCATACGGTTTTCATAAAACTCATAACTGGCTATAAAATGAGACGGGTTTTGAAAAACATGAATTTTATTTCATTTTATGGGGGTTCAGAACAAGCAAGACTTTTTCTCAGGAAGACATTTTTCACTAAAACTAATATTTGAACATTTTTCACCTATAGGATACCCCATCCGTGGACACGCTGTATGTGGATATATAGGTACTTTTTTGACGAATTACATATATTTTATTTATGTGATGTAGGCTATATCTAATCACTTATTCCAGTTTATTTTTTATAATTTGATGTTCCCAATTCAAGACTAGAACATAGGGTACATAGCAAAACAACATCGTTTTTTAAAATAATTCAAACACACAATCTATCAATCAAGCTATGCGGGTAGTAAACCACACGACCCCTGTATAAACGGTGCACGTGTTTTTCAGCGAAAGTGCCGACGACGAGTGTGCGGTGGTATTATTTATGTCATAGTATTTTATCATTTGCTTTTTTTTCTTCTAAAAGTCCTTTACGAACTGATAATATGTCTATTAACAAACGTTTAAACAATATTTCAGACGTCGCTGTCAAAGTCAACATCAATTACGTAAATTGAATAAAATAGGAAGAAAACAATCGAGTAGTAGTGGTCAAAATTAACGAGTTTGTCGATTAAATTATATTGTAGAGATAATGTCATTTTATTTATAAACAGTTACCTAACTACTCTACCTCAAATAATTAACAATTTGCTAATAACTGGATATCGTTGAACCATTTATATAATGAAATTGTAAACATGCGATATTCCGTGAAAACAAACAGTTCAACGATACACAACAAAAACAAATAAATTAATATGGACATGGAGTTGTTTCATTGATAGTCTATTATTTACCAAAGCAGAATTCAGAAAATTTTTGTTGACGAGAATTTTATCATAATTTCTGTGGCGAAAAAACGCTAATTATACAGAGTATCCTAATATTATGTCTGAATAAATTAAGGTGCCATCAAGATTTAGCTAACTTCTTGGTAGAAAACAATATTATCATAGGGTGGGTTAAGGAGCATGACAGGAGCAAAGGTAACCGCTTTGCCGATTCTTTACCCTGGGAGGCGGCTGGACTAAGACTTTCAGGACCCAGCGACACCTACGGCCTGACGACTTCGGCAATTACGGAGCTATCCAAACGTTACACCCATGCATTTTTGCCAGGATCTCCCTGGGCGACCCTGGAAACCTGGCGTCGAAGAGATACTTGCGCAATGACCAGGAAAAGCCTACGTTTAACAGTAGGATTTCTGACTGGCCACTGTCAACTAAGGAATCACCTCCATACTATGCAGGATGTGTGGGCAGGAAGACGAAACTGTCAGTCATGTCTTATGCGAGTGCCCGAAGTTATCGTCAATGAGAGCGTGTTCGGTGAGTCTTGGCCTACACCTGCCGACATAAACGAGATGTCTCCTAGTGACCTGTCCAACCTTCCTAGAAAGGACAGGATGGATGATGACCTAGGATTCCTAATTACCTGTATAATAAAATAAGTTTCAGGACAGATGTCCATAATTTAAATTTAAGGAATAAACGGAAATATTTCGTTGATCTTATGCTTACCAAATTGTTCATATTTATAACTCTCTTCCTGAAAAATTGCGAGCTATTAGTACCAATAGCTTTGAAGTAAGATTTTAAAAATAATCTCCAGGGACAACGGGATCAGAATAGAACATATTAATACAGAGTGGTTATTTCTTCTTGATGTGTAGGTATATTTTAACATTTGTATTTAAATTTATATTGAGATGTTTGGCATTTGACTAATTTTTTTTTCTAGTTATATTTCTATAGTTTTAGCTAGTTTTAAGTGAAGGTTTAGTGGAAGAGCATTTTCATTGTGAAGCTATTCACAATGGAACATGAACTTCGCCATTTGTTTTCTTTTGGAAACTACTAATTTAACTTGTACTTTTTTCTCTAAAGACATTTATTATTATTATTAACACCTCGGGAGGGGAGGGGTCACATGTGACCTAAGTGCGGTGGGCCTAAACTCACCCTCCTTACTCTACAGATAAAGATATAGGTATAGGTTAATATAAAAAACATCTTTTTATTTTTATTAAAATATTTCTGAACGTTCAACACGATGTAAATTCAGGGTCAAACTAATAAAGTTATCTCCGTTTACTCGAATACAAAAAAAACGGGTTGATTTATTGATTTTTATATTGAAGCAACGTAAATAAACCAATCAAAATTTCAATAAACATAAAAGAGATACATTTTACGAAAACTAAAGTGCACCTAACTAATAATGTAGATGCTTATTTACATTTTATCTTGAGCGTTTCATTCGTTAAAACTATTATTAGAGCAGGAAGTCAACGATCGTGTTCAATTTGCAAAACAGAATTAAATTTTAGTAAAAATTGTGTTTTTCAAGTACGATGCCAGAGTAATCGATTAAAACTAACAAATAAAATGCATTAATACCTATACAATGACGACTTTTTGAAAACTTACATTATTTAAATAACAATTTTGAAAAGAGAAATTAAACCGAAACGCAAATATATTACAATTCCCGCAGAGCTAAATGGGGAATGGCTACAGAAAAGACCTAGAGTATTGGTTGAAGGGGATTGAATCTAGCGTATATAACACAAATGAGCTTGAGTTGGTTACGGGACAGCTACAGGATGCAACAAACCAACAGAAAATAATATTGGTCGGAAAACTCTTTAATAAATCAAAAAATACAGGTGAGTCGAGGAGATACAAGAACTCTCGCTGAGTACAACGCGGCTAGTCAAAATAGAATCGCGAAGAAAGCACGGTGGGGATGTAGAAGACACTTATGAGTTAGGGAGGCTCTACAAGTTTATCTTCAAAGAGCCCCCACAAAAGAATCATCAGGAGAGAATCAGGGACATAAACGTAGAATGGAAAATATACATTGGAAGAAATGTACAAGGTACACTTTCCAGGATCAATACACAAACACATCAACTGAATCCTGAAGAAACCTGGAATGGCATGACTCAAAGAAAGTAGCGGATGTGGAAAAAACGAAATGGTCGATTAACTAATTACAACCGTATAAATCGCCAGAAACGAATGTAATTTATTCCATTATGCTACAAAGAAGAGTAGACTTACTAGCAAATAAGCTATGCAATATAAGAGCCACTTTTACACTTAGTTACATACCAAAAACATGGAATCGCTGGATGAATTGCACAGGATGGAGCGAAGGCACTAAGACCGATAAGTCTTATGTTATTTATTCGTAAACCAACGTCTACACAAGAACCTATATGCGTATACGACTGGAAAATTCCACCAGCTGGTAGAGATGGTGAAAACAGTGCTAAGAAACACAGAGTTTTTGCTGGGTTCATTCCTGGATATCGAAGGCTATCTTGCACTGCGCTAGAGACATAAATATGAGGAAAACTGAAGGCTCTTATGCCCCAAAAGTGACATAAATACTACTATGGGATTGCCAAGAAGAGCTCAGAGTCAGAACATAACAGAATAATGTTGATGTGGGTTTCCTGACACGGTTGCATCGAGGGCAATCAAGAAGCTTGCTCAACTACATAGAGCTCGCACTTGGAGTTATCAAAACTACCATCCGAAGGTCAAACGAAAACAAAAAAAGAGGTGAAATGAAGCCCCTCTCTTGCACCCCGAGAAAACATTTATTGGATAGTCCAATGAGGGGACAACTATACAAAAATGGGTAGGAACCACCAAATATATACTGTCAGAATTCGAGGGATTATAACGCAGAAGACAGGCAATATTCGGACAACTTAGGTTAAATAAATAACTTCGGTAAACTATTCGAGAGAATGATAGCGAACCGTTTGGAGACAGAGATGGAGGAAAAGAATTTCCTATCTCCACATCAACATGGATTTCGAGCAAACCACTCCACAGTTACTGCGGTTAAGGAACTGCAGGCAAAAATAGAAGCGGGTAAACGTAAATGGGCTATTGCCGTAGCAATCGATATTAGTAACGCCTTCAACACGGCCAAATGGGGAAGAATAATTGACGGCAGAATGTAAACACAAGAATACCTCTAACTTCATCACGCAGATTCTTACGGGACATGGGTCGTTCGGCTCCTTCACGCATAAAATACGAAAGACGCCAGATGACATCTGTGTAGAGTGCGGGGTAGGATGATCCAGGCCATGTCCTTTATGAATGCGCTAGATGGAACATGGAGAGAAACAACCTAGAAGCAAGTATCGGCGTAATACCTCCAGTGACAGAAATTATCGGTTACATGTAAGAGAGCCAAACAACATGGAAGGCAGTGGCCGCATACATGGTTACGGTCATGGAAAAGAAGGAAAAAGAAGACAGGAATAGGCAAGGGTAAATAAGGTGAATAGATACACAAAACGGGAGGTGCGCTGATGAAATGACATTTAATGTCATTTCAGCGTACACCACTCCCATGTAATAGAGGAGGGTGGTTTAGTGCAGTGAAAGTCCCACACGAACCACAGCATTGCACTGCCCACTGTGAGGAAGGTATTAGCACGGTATTACCACTGCGTCTTCTGTCGACGATTAAAAATTGTATATATTTTACTTACAGGTAGAACTATGGCAACTTTGCCTAGTTGTCGTTTAATTTCCTTGATTATCTCCAAAATGCCTTCGTATATTTCGTGAGGGGTACAGTCGATATTGTTCGTTCCGACGAATAGTACTACAGCTTTAATTTTTGAATTAAATTCTAATTCACCGTGCCTTACTCTCCATAGAACATTTTCGACTCTAGAAACAAAGTAAAACAATTATTATTAGAAAATTGCACAATTAACTTAATCAAAATTGATGGTATTCTAACTGACAGTTTGAACGTGAATAATGTTTATTTTTTAAATATGCAGCCAAAGTTAATTCGGCTTAAGATGAGTCATAAAGGAGTCATAAATTATATAACTTATCAAAAATGTAAACAACAGGAATTACAAATTTTGTATAAGTACAGTAGCTACGTTCGGTATTTGCATCGCAGAGGCGACAGATTATTCTGAGCAAATTGCTGTTAACGAACCAATCTGACCAACCATAGATGTAAACTAATTTATAACTCACTATCGGTCATTTTTGCCAAAGCCATGGATATTGGACGAATGAAAATTAAATATTTGTATTAGGCAATCCAAACCACGTGACTTTTTAGCTGTCAATATGGCCGCGACGGTCAAACATTGGATTCAGTACCTACCTAGAAAGCTGCGGAGTTTTATAGTTATCAAACGGTTTACTTTGTATTTTGTGTGGTTTTAAGGTGTTTTGTAGTGTTTGAGAAGGACAATTTTGCAATTTTAAGATGGAGGATGCTTATTTTAAATCGTTATTAGTGGGAAATCCAGATGTTGGGAAAAGGTATGCTGGATAACCCATGATTTGTTTTCTGTACTCATGTATCAGCAGAAATTGAGGATAATAAATGGCTTAGATTCATACACTGTTGATATAGAGAGCCTCACCACCAATGACAAATATGGATATTGTTAGTTATTTAGTTCTAACACACAGCTTCTCAAAATAGTGGAGGAAGATTGTAGATTTTGTGGAATGGAAGAAGAAACCTGCATCCACATACTTGCGAACTGCACATCAATTCAGAATCCTAGGGCACAGTACCTGGGAGACTACTGGATAAAAGAGGGACAGTTACCTAAGTTGAAGCCTGCAGATATCCTAAAATTCCTCCGGGAAATAGGACTTATAGAGGAGCTACTAGTCTCTGAGACTCTCCTCCGAAACTAAGTAGAAGTAAGGGGACACAATAGATCTTTTAGGTCTCTTCTAGGTCTCTTTTAGGTCTAACCTGCCAAGAATTAGAAGAACAGAGACGATACTCACACGTCTTAGAATAGGGCACACATGTCTCACCCACCAATATTTACTCTCCAACGACCATCCACCCTTATGTGACATGTGTAATGTGCAAATAAATGTATAACTCATATAAGTGCAATGCCCGAAATTTAAAACGCAACTGAACAAAACAGTATTAAAGGACCATTAGAAAACATACTGAATGAAAATTGCAACATAGGGAATGTATTAGGGTTCCTCAACCAAACTAATCTCTTTTCTAAAATTTAAGCTACCTACCACATAACTATGTATTTTATTGTAAACTAAAACCATGTAAATTGTATTGTCCCACTGCTAATAACCCTTAGTAGTTGATGCAGTTTGATATTAAAATAAAAAATAAAATAAAATAAATTTACCTATCTCCACCAATTCCAAAATTGGCACAGTGTAACGAACTTATTTTATCCGTCCATAACGATGTAAACTGAAGTTGTTGAATAATCGAATCTCCTATAAACAGAACTTCAGATTCGCTAGTTTTTGTCTCTTGAAGGTATCGTTTATGCTGAAATAAAAAAAAATAGGTATATATTGGACATTGTACAAGCATTTTTGGACAAAGAATATTTTTTATGACAACTGTTCATCAAAATCCCACAAACATTTTCATTACTTATAACTGTAAATTATAAAAATTGTTTATTTGACTAATAGACCAGGGTCGATAATTTTTGAAACCAAAAAAAATAATAGTAGGATGAAACCCATTAGAAAATGAGGAAAATACTATAAAAACATTTACTGGCGATCTGAGGTCAGGAAGGCGAAGGGCCCAATAAACATTTTCGTTTATATAATAGTAACCGAAAAGTTACCATCACTATTTTATAAAACTGCAATTTATATAAGCTAAGCATAGTAATATTTCTGTAGCTCTTATAAACCCTTCACAACACTTAAATGGAGCAATTTATAAGAGTTGC
Organism: Lochmaea capreae; assembly: GCA_949126875.1. Classification (NCBI taxonomy): domain Eukaryota; kingdom Metazoa; phylum Arthropoda; class Insecta; order Coleoptera; family Chrysomelidae; genus Lochmaea; species Lochmaea capreae. Next base: position 15,348,807 of record OX421403.1, read on the forward strand.
GAACACCTTTATTTAGTAACGTTATAAAACCCATAAGTCTATAACTAGAAGTAACGGAAATATTTCCGCTACCTTTATAAAACTTCTTTTAGGAAGAGGATGTAATGATATTTAGTTTTATTACTGACTTGGTTACTCTTATAAACTTTTCCTATAGACTTGTTGGTAACCTTACCATTGCTAAATTATTTCTTTGTCAAGCTGTCATCTATCACATTTCCAATATGTGTTTTCTCTTTTTAGCATACATTGGTTATTATATTGTTTCTTTTTGTTAATTCCACAATTAAACATCAGGCAGTATAGTAATTCATTTTTGTCTCCATGTTTATATGATATTAAGATGGATGATGTGATATATTATGTGCACTTTAATACTTGTCACATCATTTCCACACATAAGGTTAGACCAAAATTATATTGCCAATCATTTTTCACTGTAAATGTTAGCAAGGCACTTCTAAAAAATTCATTGGCCTTTGAAATATGTATTATTAAAAAAATTATTATTAAATTTTAAAAAATAATTATTTTAATTTTTTAAAATTTGTTCATAAAACAGAATAAATCATATCTTCTTATAATATAATGTAAAATAAGAGTCCAATCTAAATTCAGTTTTCCAAAATTTTGTTAAATATTTAATTTTCTATTCCTCTTTATATCTGCGTTTTAGAAAATTATCATGGCGGATAGAGCCTACACCCTTATAAAAATTAGTTACCACAAAATTACTGTCGGTAACACTATAAAACTTAAAGTAACACTATACAGTGATCTTTACGAAAGTGGATCATAAAGTGTATTGAAGTAAATGGTGGGCATTTTAAGCATTTGCTTTAAAGTTTTTTATTTTTGTTCACAAATTTGTTATTGTTACATCTTTAAGGAATAATAAAAATTTTTTATGAAAAAATTAAAATTGGTTGAACTTTTTAGAAGCAAATAACTCGATAACCGATTGAGTTACACGAATAAAAGAAGAGTAACTTTTTTTTGTAGAACTTAACGCTTTTTAATATTTTTTTATTATTTTAGTTGTAAGTTTAGCCCAAAAAAAGTTTACTTTGATTTAATTAACACAAACAAGTGTAACTAGCGCCCTCTATTAGCAATGTTAAATTAGAGTGCAAGTTATGATTCTTCATGCCAAAAAACGTAAAATTGCCAATTTTCAAAGAGAAATTGTGAAAACATAAAAAATTATTGCGAAAATCAAAATTTAAATTTAAACTTTGAAACTAGCAATATTCGCATAAGGAATGTTGAGCAGAATCATCATATTTTGAGGTCTAGAATCTACAGTTCAGATATTGGACATTCTTAATGAATCACCCTGTATATCCATAAATGGTTATTATATAAAATTTTAAGTCTACTATAAATTATTAAGTGTTAGTTGAGTGTCACAGCACACGACAAGTGATGGTTAGAGAACTTTTGGTGGTAATATTCAACGGTAAAGAAGAAAAAGAAGAAATGTTGACGTCATTTGTTGTTAAATTGGAACTGGAAGATATTTGTCGATTAACGAAAGTGGTGCTTTTTAATTTAACAGAAGATGCTGGCACTACTTGTGTTATTCTGGTAAAACGCCTAGAAACATTTCGGCAAAATGTACTGCTGTACTTGATTTTTTTCCAGCCATGAATCATAGTTTTATTCACAATTATGTTACACAGTTAATAACCACTCCTATTTTAGGTTAACTTTTTACTGAAAACACAAAGAGAAAACATCAGTTACCCAAAGTTTCATAACGTATTATTTATAAAAGAACTTGTTATTAAAAGTTTCATAACGTATTTATAGAAGAACTTAAGTATCTGAAGTTTTAAAAAGGTAAACAACGATGCTATTATAAAACTCAGAAACCATTAGTTTTATTACGGAAGTAACGGGAAACCTTATATAAATTTGTTATATAAATTGAGGTAACGATTACTTAAAGTTTTATAAAAAAGTCATATAAATAGTTACAACACTTCATTATAAATCTAGAACTTACAGTAATGGCATAAAACCCTAATAAACCTAGTTTACTATAAGTGTTGCAATAAAACTACAAAGCATTTCCTTATATAATTGTTTAACCTTTATGAATACTCTATAAAAATATCAGTTACTATAAGTCACGAAAATTGTTTGTTGGGGGGGGGGTGAGTTTTTAAGGGTAAAAAACCAAAAACTTGGTTTTTTTAATTTTCCACCTAAATTTTTAGGTTATGTGAAAAAAGTGCGAATACAAAAGTTGTATATAGATCTTTGATTTTTTTCATAGGATAGGAGTAGTTTTGCCGGAAATCAAGATAAACCCTTAAAAACACCCCCTTCCCCTTCCCGACCTCAGATCGCCTGTAAATTATTTTTCCTTTAATTTTTATAATATTCTCCTCCTTTTCCAATGGGTTTCATCCTACTATTATTTTGTTTTCACTTTTTATTATTTTTAAAGGCTTCTACCCTGGTCTATAAATAAGAAAGTAAAGATTAGACCATGAATAGTGAAACCAATTGGAGTGAGAGTTAAGTATGGAACGCCTCAATATCTCGGAAACGGCTCAAACGATTTTTATAGATTTTGGTATGCCCTGACTACTGGCTTTGTTTTCTCCAGATTTAGAATCAGTTAGGTAACATCCTTCGCTATTCAAATATTAAATGTAACACTTGGTATTTCTTTTACATCTTGTCTTACCCATGTTGAAAATAAGTACGTGTCTTCAACATTAAGTCCTGCAACATCTAGCAATATGGGTAAAATATTTTGCAGAAACTCCAAATTCATGTGGTAGGATATGGGGACTCCTTAAATTATTAACACCATCTTTGGTAAATTGAGCTTTATCGCTAAATAAATACCTGTGTACTGTTCTATTTTTTAATACCCAATTATTAAAAGCCACACAAGAGCACAGTATGTATGCTGAGGTTACCTCATCTTCTTTGCAATACTTGTATATTGTTGTGTCTGCCAACCCGATGTTGCTCATGTCATAGTTGCGGGTCTACAGCGCCCGTTCAGAAGCATAACCAGGATCCTGTTATTTACTTGATTACAGTTTCCTGTATCAATTGTCATATTTAAGTAAAGCGTGTAATTCATTGTCTGCGGGGCATATACCCCGAGAAGTAGATGTTGCTTCCTAGTGAACAGTCTATCCTTTGGAAAGTAATTTTCTAATTTGTGTTTCAATAGTTTTACACTATTATTTTGACTTCTAGGATCCTGGTTGATCCATTACTGGCTTAGTAAATACTCCGTAAATTTTGGCAATTATTTTTCAAAATACTCTTTGGTCTGCCTCATTCCAGGCTCCTTGTATCACTATTCTCAAACTTTTTGAAGCGCGTTCGCTACACCACCGAAAGGTTCTGGTGCTAGTGAGTCTGCTTCTTCATTGCCCTTGTGATAGGAGTTGCCTGGTAACCAAGCCGAGGACAGTCATTTTTGATCAAATTTTAAAATAGTTTAAAATTTCACCCTGCACGTTTGGTAATGATTTATCACATTGGCACTGTGACACAAGACTGGGATAATTTTATATGTTCTTTGAAAAGATTTACTGTGACCTTGATAAAACCATTTATATAATTAAAAGGTGATAATATAAAATATGTTATAATGTCTGCGTATAAATATGTCAAGTTAAACATCGCTCTCGGTCTCAAATAATATAAATTTGTTTTTAGCTTTCCAGCGTTTCTTTTTTTTTGCTGATACAGTATTTTAAAAAGCGGCGTCAATTCAATGTTAAAAATAGGCGAAGATCTATAGCGGAAGGTGAATATAATTTTACTTTGATGATATATTTAGTCATTGAAAAAAATAGAATAAAAACTATTATTTATAAAGCAAAAATTGCTTTAATTGTGTACAGGAATCTAGCAGGAAGAAACCTAACCCAAAATTCCTGAGCTGGATGGATACCGCCATAGTAAGATCAATCATCACTTATAGAGCCATTGCGTGGAGAAGTAGAACTAGCCTGTTGACGACGAGAGAAAACCTCTCCAAAATTCAAAGACTAGCCTGTATATGCATTACAGGATCAGTGAAATCATCCCAACGACAGCCATGCCTCAAACCCCTACATATGGTGGTGAAAAGTGTTGCAGAAAGAACAAGATACAGACTAAGTAGAGAGGGAATCATTAAAAAAAACAACCTCCTTACTTCTCAGAAGTCAGAAAACCTGGGACATGCCACAAGATGGTATGATGAAAAAGTATAACTTTTCAAAAAATTTCGTTACGGAATTAAGCAACAAGAAGGAATGGGAATCAAATACCATTACCAGGCTTGGAAAGAATGCCATTCAATGGTACACAGATGGCTCGAACGCAATAGAAGGAACTGGGAAAGGAGTGTACGGGCCAGGAACCAAACACTCTGAAAGTTTGGGAAAACCCCAAGTATATTTCAAGCGGAAATTCTCGCCATAAGAGAGTGTGCCCAGTTCAATATTGACATATAGAAAGCAAAGGATTATCATAATGTCGGATATTCAATTAGCCATTAAAGCACTGAGCTCTTGTGTAATCAGTTCCAAAATGGTGTGGGAATGCCTAGGCAAACTCAATGAACTAGGCGAGAGCAGTATAGTCACCTCACTGTGGATTCCAGGACAAACTGGAATAGAAGGCAATTAAATAGCAGATGAACTAGCAAAGAGGGGGACTGAAACACCCTTTTAGGGGCCGGAACTCTTTTGCGGTTTCAATGTAATATTGAAAGAAATTTAAAAAGCCGAAAAAAAAGAAAAGATTTGACCATTGGTAGTAGAGCTTAGACAATTCAATAATGATTTTTATGAACAGAATTTTGGTCTTGCCGTGGGCTCTTGCCTCTCACCAATTCTATCGAATATTTACATGGAACATTTTGAAGCCAAAATAGTAAATAATCAAAAATTAAAACCAATTGTCTAGTGGAGATATGTAGACGACATTTTTGCAATATGGCTTAGTATGTCTGAATGATTTTTTAATAAATATAAATAGGAAAAAATCTATAAAATTTGAAATTGAAAATAACAATTTTTTGCCATTTTTAGATGTTCTTATCAATAAAACACCTGCAGGGTATGAAACAAGTGTTTACCGTAAGATAACACACACTAATAGGTATGTATTTGAATTTTGAATCAAATCATTCTATAAGCGTTAAAAAAGGAATAGTACAATCTTTATACGATAGGGCCAGAATAATTTGTTCTAATGATAATCAATTCACAAAGGAGAAAACTTTGCTGAAAAATGTTTTAAAAGCCAATAATTACTCGGCAGAATTTGTAAATAAAGAAATTGAGAATATAGAGAAGGGCTCATTGTTAATACCCCATAATAATAACTATAATATTAATAATTCAGCTAACATAATTTTTTTAAACTTGACAATACCGTATGTTAAGGGTTTATCAGGAAGAATTAAGAAAATTGGTAATCAATTCAATATTCGAACTAGCTTCAAATCTAACAATACGTTGAGATCTATACTAACAAAAACGAAACCAAAAAATGAAGAACAATCTTCAAAAAACTGCATATATCAGATATCTTGTGAATGCGACAAATTCTATTTAGGTGAAACATCTAGACCATTGAAAGTCCGAATAAATGAACATAAAAAGTATATCAAAGATAGGGAGTTCTTCAAGTCAGGTATTTGCAAACATGCTTGGGAAGAGGGGCATAAAATTCAATGGGATTCGACAAAAATAATATTGAAAGAGCCCAATAATAAAAGACGAAAAATCAAAGAAAGTGCTTTAATACAACTAAATGCAGATAAATGTGTAGCTAGTATTTCAGCCGAATGTAGTCAAATTTGGTTACCAATGTTAGAAAGAGAAATTTCCAATAATCAAATACCTGCGTTATCAGGATAGCATCATAAGTTTTTATCCAAGTTTTCTTATGATTTATCTTTGGAATAGTTGTTAATAGATACACACTTCAATACACAAAATCACCAAACTGAGTTAACATATTTTGAAAACAAAAATAATCATACACAAACAAGTAACAACAAACGCGTTTTTATTAACAAAATTTCCAAAATAAGCGAAAAAAAGCGCTATCCCAAAAAAAACCGTTTCTGAAACGTGCACTTCACTGGATTCCATTCCTAGTGGACTACATATCGTTAGAATATCATAAAATAATAGTATTTTATGCAACGATCATGTAATGATAGCCATTAAGACACGAGCATGTTGTAGGATACGAAACGAGCCGCAGGCGAGTTTCGTATATAATATGCGAGTGTATTAATGGCCATTACATGAAACTTGCATACAATATTTTTTCTACTCCGATTAATAAGAATTATTTAGTTAATAATTATCATTTATTATAAAAAACAAGAACAATGAAAGGAACTTCAACAAATAAATTTTACAAATTGTACAACAAATAAATTTAAAACTTTTGAACATAATAATATTAATTCTTTAATCTTCTTTGTGCATTAATTATTTATTGTACAATTTGTAAAATTTATTTGGGGGGCTGATCTTATTCGGATGGCTGTTGAACTGGAGGGCATGTTAAAGTTTGTTTCATTCCTATTTTCAATTGAATTAAAAATTTTATTCGATACATTTTTTTTTTTTTATATTTTCTTCAATATAACCCTCTGCAACCGTAGTGGATTTCCAACCACCGTGTCTTTTTAAGGTGGTAATATCACTGCCGCCATCTACCAATACGGTTGCAGATGTTCTACGAAAGCAGTGTCCCGTATATAAATTGGGATTGGGAAGCCCTAAAAAGGTGGCAATTTGCTTGCCCAAGTTCCCAAATTTGTTTATTCCAATGTCAATGTCAACCAGGTATCCATGGCTATATTGAATATTGTGCGAATGTCGCATTCCTATTGGCTTAAAAATCTGTATCATAATGAAAATTTGTATCATAATGAATATCATTATGATACAGATTTTAGTCTTTTAATAAGCATATTATAAAACAGGAGTAGAAAAAATATTTTATTTCACATTTTACCAGAGGTGTGATCTACTATGAATGGACCTCAATAAAATTTGACAACAAAGTTTTAAACTTCAAAATATTATTGATTGTCTAGTTGTCAAATTTTTCTGCACTCTAAGAGTTTTAACAGATATCATAACGGATCATTGTCGCCTGAATGGAAATATGAAAATGCTCAAAATAGCGGAGGAAGAAAAATTTATATTCTGTGGCATGGAAGAAGAAACATCCATTTACATACTTGCGAGTTGCACAGCAATTTAGAATCTAGGAGATTACTTGATAAAAGAGGGACATTTACCCAAGCTAAAGCCTAGAATTCCTCCAGGAAATAGCACTATAGGAGCTACTAATCTCTGAGACTTTCCTCAAGAACTAAGTAGAAGTAAGGGGGCACAATAGATCTCTTAGGTAGAACACACTAAGACCAATTTCGAGAATTTTTATCGAGACTTTTCTTCAAATGTACTCTTAACATTACGTGACATATTTTCCTGGACCTTTTTACTTTTCTCCTTTTAACACAAATAATAAAACTGCAACAAAAATGAAAATCGAATATTTATAAATACTGCTAAAAATATTTTAGTGTAAGTATACTTGTTCCCGATATCCAAATATTTGGTGGATTCAATTTATTTTATATTCAAATAATATTTATATTAAAAAAACAATATTTTATTGATATTAATGGGATTCATTGAATGATAGAAGTAATATTAAATTAACAATATGTGGATGTTTACATTATTTCGTCTGTTTGAATCAAATTTAATATTGGAGATACAAAAGTACAGTTTAAAAAGTTTTGCAAGACATTTTATATATACCTACCCGGATTCTATAACTCTAATTTCTCATGTTTATAGGAGAAACCTCAGGAACCGTATTATTAAGGGTTGCCTAAAACATGAGAGTTCTATATTTGTCGTGTTTATGACGAAAAACAGTTATATCTGTATTGCTGCTAGATTTCTACACAGATTGAAAAACTTCTATTGCTCTCAATCATTTAATAATAGTTTTACTATTGTTATACTGTTAAATCTCCCTCGTTTCAGGCTATCCATAATACACCAATCTAATGGTGAAGTGATCAAAATAAAGTGGCTTGTTTTTCACTAAACCTCGTATGTGACATAAAATAAAAATACCTGCTGATATTTTTTCATAGAATTGTCTGCCTTGAATAGGATACGCTACTGATTGGTTGATTGTTTTTTTTTTATTATTGACGCTGCCGAGAACATTATCCAATTAGTCAACCTCATCATATGAAAACAAAGACATTACGTATCTTAATACAAATAAAACTTCTGTAAAAAGGAAGTATTTAACTTGACACTGTAGTTTCCAATCGATAACATTCTATGCAGTAGAGCCAGTCTACGTTATTAGTAATAAAATTGCTTAATAATTATTTTAAACAATGGTAATAATAAAGAGTAATAATAAAGATACACATACATTTATTCAAAATAATCCACCAAGAAAAGAAATTTGTAGGCTTAATTGTGTATGGTTTTTATATTTAAAATAATACCAGTTTTGAGACGAAAAAGGTTTTGTATGGTTTTTTGATTAATAGTCAGACGATTTCTGGGATTGATCCTGCTAAAATTGGGTTATCTAAACCTGGAATTCTACTAGATAGCAAAATTGTTATTCTCCAGTGAAACTTACTACACATTATAGAAATAAATGGGAGTCGAGTATTGGATATTGACGATCAGTTGTCATTAAGGACCACTATTAATATACGATTTTGGTATAGGCAATTAAGCATACCATAATGAAAAGACATTTGTGTAATACTGACTTCTCTAATAAAATACTTCTAGTTTTTGACTTACACATCCTTTTTGTTCTATTATTATACACTGTGTCCGTAAAGTATGGAACAAATTCATTTTAAGCTAAACAGGCCATTTTAAGAAATAATCCTGAAACACTTCGATTTTTGATTTTAATTTACCGTATTTTAAAATAATATTCTAATATACAGGGTGAATTACTTTCGAGTAATGACGTCACCGTCATTTTTTTTAAATGGAACACCCCCATTTTGTCTCAATTTTCGGATTACTCTAGCTGAGCTGATTCCAAAAATGTATTACATGTTGATTCCAATTGGTACAGGGTGGACAAAAACAAAAACATTGTTTATTAGTTAAATTAACAATATTATCAAAAATACTTATTGTCTTTATAAATGTTCGACAGTAACCCAAACGGTGTACAAATTCTTGTTGAACCTTGTTTATTGTGCCTTGAGAAATATTGTTTATTGCTGTCCGAATTCTCTCTTTTAATTCTTGAATATTTGCTGGTTTCGTTTGATACACAACATTCTTCAGATGGCCCCACATAAAATAATCCAAAGGATTGAAATCTGGTGACCTCTCTGGCCATTCAATAGGTCCACGTCTACCAATCCACCTGTTCGGAAAAATTTCATCTTGGTACCTTCTAACATCTACAGCATAATGTGGAGGTGCACCATCCTGTTGAAACCATAAACTTTCATCAAAACCTCCAGGATTACGTCTGCTGGGAAACAAAGTACGTAAAGTAGGTACGAGATACCACCTTAAAAACTCAAGGTACGTTGCCCCGTTTAAATTACCTTCGATAAAGTAGGGTCCGATGATTCGATTTCTTACAATTCCAGCCCATACATTTACCTTTTGAGAGTATTGTGTATGATGCTCACGCATCAAGTGGGGGTTTTCTTTTGCCCAGTATCTACAATTCAGACGGTTAACCTCGCCATTTAACGTGAAAGTGGCCTCATCAGAAAAAAGAATGTTTTGTATCAAGAGAGGGTATCGGTGACATTTATCCATCATTTTTTCGTAAAATTGGATTCTTCTATCGGGATCATCTTCGTTTAATTCCTGCACAAGTTTGATTTTATAAGGATGCCATTTTTCAAGCTTTAATAGTTTTTGTACCGTTGTTTTGCTAACACCGATATCGCGACTAACTTTACGCACAGAAGTGTGCGCATCTTCTTCAAAACTAAGTGTGTATTTATGCAGACACATTTAACAATTATCAATTAGCATTTAACAATTAACATTTATCAATTAACAATTAGTAAAACTGCCATCGTTTATGTAGACACAATTATAAATTATAGGAGAAAATAGTAAGCATGCGCAGGAGCCCGAGATTCTAGTTGTTTACAATAACCATTAACCCTACATTTTCATGTCCATAAGAGAGTCATGTCGATAAGAGTAGCATCATCCATTTTTACAACTTGAAAATTAAAAATAAACAATACAAACAAACACACAATATAACCTGTCAACCACTTTTCTATGAAAAAAGTGATGTTAACTTCAGGATCTGCGTACTAGTTGCGCACTAGATGAAAATTCGGTACAATTAATTTAAGAAGTTAAAAGTTGGCCAACTTCGCAATTGTTAAATGATAAATGATAATTGTTAATTGTGTGCATAAATGGAGTCATAGTGAAATGAGTAGTTCAACTTATAATTGATAAATGTTAATTGTTAAATGCTAATTGATAATTGTTAAATGTGTCTGCATAAATCCACACTAAGTAAAACATCTAATGCTGTATCAGCATTTGCAGAGGTACGACCTGATTTGCGTGCATTTTCAACCGTACCAGTTTCTCGAAATTTATTTTCAATCTTACTGACTGTTGAACGCGTTATAGGTCTTTCTGGATATTTATCATCAAACAAATTGCACACTTCCATCTGAGTTCGCGATCTGTCTCCATACCCAATCATCATAAGTATTTCAATTTTTTGTTTTACACTTAACTCCATTTCGACTTCAAATTAAATCTAAGCAATAATTAAAACATTCACGAATACCAAAAATATTGTAGTACTAAACTGTCACTGAACATCAATAAATTACTAAACAAATAATGACATTTCACAAAAAACTAGACGACTGTTTTTTTTTAAATTGATAAGAAATAATTTCTTTCATATTCTGTCTGCTAGACCACAAGTACCAAACATGTTTGGAAACAGCACATTTTTATTAATCTAAAAATGTAACAAACTACAGGGTGTTACATTTAAACCAATTGCCTCTAGACAATAAGTATTTTTGATAATATTGTTAAGTTAACTAATAAAGAATGTTACGCGTTACTTTATGAGCACACACAAAACTATTGTATTTTTGTCCATGCTGTACTAATTGGAATCAACATGTGATACATTTTTGGAATCAGCTCAGCTAGAGTAATCCGAAAATTGAGACAAAATGGGGGTGTTCCATTTAAGAAAAATGACGGTGACGTCATTACTCGAAAGTAATTCACCCTGTATATTAGATTATTATTTTAAAATACGGTAAATTAAAATCAAAAATCGACGTGTTTCAGGATTATTTCTTAAAATGGTCTGTTTAGCTAAAAATGAATTTGTTTCATACTTTACGGACACAGTGTATTATAACTATGATCTAACAAACGCTGACTTTCATAATTACCCAACTCGAAGAGGTGCACAACTGAGGCCTCAATTTTATCGACAGGATCTATCAGCTCGAAATTCACCCAACATACAGTCGGCAGAAGCAAACATGAGCCCTGGGTGGACCTGTTCATGTCGCTGTAGTTGTATTTTTGTAGTAACAATCGATATTTTGAATCGATAACCAAACATCGATACCATAAGTGTTAACTGTCAAGAGTGTCAAACAAAGTCAAACTTGCTAAAAATTTAACTCCAAATATTAATAAAAAAATTTATATTGGACCAAAAATAAAACTACTATCTGTCCTAAATGTCTATATTTTCAAATTTCATGTAAAAATCGGATAATTACTGTCCTCGCATTGACAACACTGATACAAACAGATCACTCGGTCATATTATTTCGATTATGTTAACAATCACTAATGTACAAATCGTTAACATTAGCTCCGGATTGGCTCGTTACGATGACCTTTCTTTTAGTTCGCATATTTTCCGGGGCTCATGTTTGCTTCTGTTAACTGTACATTTATACAATAAAATACCAGCAGACATTACTGGTTTGAGTTACAACCATTTCAAGGTTAGAGTTAAGCACTCACTATTGAGGCACTGTTTCTATTCCATCGAAGAGTATTTAAATTGTGAGGCAATAATCTTTTATGTTAGTTTTTTTGTTTTAATTTTAGAAATAACTATTTTTGGACGTATTGTGTATAATTGTAACTATTGTTTGTTTTTACTTTGTCAGTTTGACTTGTCACTATTGTACATTTGTATTTAATGTGTTATTTATACTAAAGAAAGAATGTACAATAAATAACATTTACATTACATTATATTTTTATTCTTGGATTTTTATTAATTTAATTCGATAGGTACCTTTCCCATGAAATTATGGACAGCTTTGACCGTTTTCTATAGCATTATAAGCATTATTGTTATTTTATCAACAACGTCAAGCTGACAGTTTATTATCAAAAATTGGGAGAAATTGAAATTATTGTTTTGTATAACAGCCCAATGGATATAGAAGAATCAGAAAATATCGTTTGTCTGTCGCTGCTGCCAGAAAAATCAATGAAGAGGTATGAAGCAACGTATCAATACTTCAAGAAATACTGCAGTTTCAGAAACCGTGCTTCACGAAAAATGTGCTATATTAAAGTCTCTATCAAGCTTATGGTGTGAATATTCCATGCTGAAGTCCACCCTACTCATAGAGGAAAACGTAGATATTTCCAAGTATCCTAAACGTCGAGCATTTTAAAAAAGAAGAAATGTCGGATATAAACCCAAAAAATTTAATGTGTTTGACAGGGAAGATGTGAATAAATTTCTAGTCAACTCTGTGCAAAGAAAATGGACAATGTAGAATTAAGGCATAAAGTCATAATTGTTACTATTCCTAATTCCAAAAATGGAAAGTGCTTAAGCCAGCCTGTCGGGAAAAACTGGATTTATTCAATTCCAAGTAAAATTATACTGGAGTTGATGTCTTTGCTTTCAAGCGGCATATGGCGAATGGAAATCTGCAACTATTGCGGAAAGTTTGTAGCGGAGAGCGTCAACAATTCAAGAGTAACAGAAATCTTGGTTTGAGATGGAGAAATTATGGAGTCAGAACATTTCATACAAATTGAGAAAAAACGAGAAAACATTTATCCAAATTTTGTAAATAATGTTCATAATTGTGATAATTATTCTACTATTAATTTTCATATAAATAAATAAGATACACGTTTTATATGGCATAAATTATTACCACCCAAGGGTGGAAAGTTGACTTACAACCCGTCGTCAAGAACAATCGATCGATACCTTTTTTTTGGTAATTGTTACCTTTACGTCCTTCAAAACAGTGTAAAAATGCGTTGTTTTGCGAAAAACAAATGTTTTTTTTAACTAACACGTGTGTTAATAGTACATTAAAGTATAAGTGGATATTAAGGTCTTTAAAACACGCGCGATTTTTCGAGCACGACGGCGAAGCCGGAGTGCTCGAAATAGAGCAAGTGTTTTAGAGACCAGTTATCCACGAATACTTTACGCTATTTTTTTTTATTGGTGCTCTTTGAAATTATAAATATATACTGGTATCTATTACAACTACAACAACAAGAAATGGAAATAAGAACTAATCATGTAAAATGGTTGAATTCGTGATGCTTGCGTTGTCATGGAAATGAGAAAAACATAAACTAATTTGCATTTTGTCTTTAAGATTTATTGTTGTCACCGAAGTGCATAAAAATAAATTCTAATATCGATTTTTTTAAGTAGTAAAGCAGAATCGCGGTTAATACCGCAAAAATCTTCTGATGCGTATAAAAAAAAATTGAAATTGTTAAATATTGTTCGAATAAAAGTTTTGACGTTACAAAGTACTCCTGTCAGATCAATAATAAAAAAATTGTCATTTAGACTTCGTTTCTCGAGTTGTTGATATTCCCATGGTAACTTTAAAAAACGCGCGTTTTTGAAAGATCGATTTAAACACGCTGAAGCGTTCTTTAAATAGGTAAAATGGTTCACCAATAAAAAAAAAGGACAATAAACAATCTCGAACATTAAAATATAAAATAGCCCTTATTAATATACTTTTTGGTAAAATATCTATTAACAGGAAGTGAAGATTTAAAATTTTAATGATTGTTGGTGTTGGCGATAAGATGCCGACATTGTATTCAGATCGTAAATGTATCTGTCAATCTACGGTAAGCAGAATAGAAAGGATCCGAGTACTGAAACAACACAGACCCACACTTAATGCAAATATTTAAAAATATGTCATTTTGTCAGCAGTGGACGATCCACTCTGCAGAGTGCAAGAATTATCTTGGAATTTGAATATTAGAAAGTTTTCAGTAACAAATATTTTCAAAAAGTCGAAATACCATTCTTATAAAATACATCTCATCTATGAGTTGGTTGAACATTATTGTGAATTCTATGAATACTATAGGTACGTGATGAGTCAAAACAATGTTAATTTAAATAACCATTTCATTGGCGTTTTATTTTCAGATGAGCCAATGTTTTATTTGAACCAGCAAAACACTCGATATTGGTATTATGAAAATTCAAATTGGGAGCACGAATATCATGCGCTAAGGCATCAAAAAAAATATTGTATGGGTTGGTACTGTGGGAAATACTATTATTGGTCCATATTTTTTTGATGAAAATTCCACAGGGGGCGTTCATTAATTACGTGAGGGGTTCAGGGGGGAGGGGATCAACCAAAACTCACTTGGGGGAGGGGGGGTCTTGGCAAATATCACGTAATTTTTTTCTATCAGAAAACGATGTAAAATTGCGTAAAATTTCAATCAAATTAAAATAAAAAACGTGTCTTGAATTAAATCTGACACAAAATTACGGTAATATTCCCTAATACCAGTCTTTGCTAGTCTTTAAAAAAAGTAACTGAGTAAATTGTTTTTTTTTTAAATAAATCCAAGACATTCACACCCAAAAAACAAATATTGAAAAATCTCAGGTAAGATTAGGGGGGGGCGAGAAAAGTCTCACCACATCTCACCAAGAGGGAAGGGGGGGGCAAACAATCCTCAAAAATCCCTCACGTTATTATTGGACGCCCCCACAGGTGAATCAGGCAAGAATATGCAGAGCCTCGCTTATGCTACAAAAGACTAATTTATCACCAGGTAAAGTCATTATCGATGGAGAACATTATTTGCTCTGGTTTGTTTACAAAAGCTTACGTTTATTCTTTATTATTTATTTATTTTTCAAACAATAAATCATCATAAACAACGTTCGCATTTTTGTCCACACTGTACCAATTTGAATTAACTTGTGATACATTTTTGGAATCATCTCAACAATGAAAATTCGTAAATTGCGCTCGTTTATGCGTTACTTTATGGAAGTACTGTGTTGTGATCTAGCCCAAAATCTAATGGTTGGCACGCCACTGTGCGTAGGTATTTTTATCGAAAGGTCCCTTTTAGTATTAGGGCCATGTGTTTTTGCCACAGTAAATAATTTTGCCGCTTGTAACTTGTACTTCTAAAAGCGTAAAATAATAAAGCTGAAAAACCAACCATCATGTTTCATTTTTAACATACTGTGTATAATTATTATTTGGATATAATTTAAAAATATCTAAAATACATTTATTTTCTATTGTATACTTGAGTTGTGTTTTATATAAAATTACGAAACCTAATCTTAGTCTCAGCTTACATGTAGAATTTGTAAGATTGTGTTACATCAGTATTTGTACTCGAATAATTAAAGGTATCTAGCATATTTAAGAATTGATTTACAAGGAAAAAGTTTCGATTTTATCGAAATAATATGATTCTGAATAAAATTTCCTTGTAGAGGTACAGTATCAAATAATTGATGCGTTTCTACTTTTTGCTGTAAAGCTAGACAATCAAAAGGACGGTAACGTGTAGGTATTTTAATAATTTTAATAATATTACCTGAGACATCCACCTTCCATCACCAACAGTATCCTCGGGAGGTTCAGGTTTTACACATGGATTTAACATATTAAACTTTTTCCTTTCCGAAAACTTCTCACTCAAAACACTGACAGCTCTTTTTTTTGAAATTTTCGTTCGCCCCTTGTATTCAGTTTGTTTTTCGTTTATAAAATTATCAACTTCAAAGCACCCACTTCGTCCACGTCGAATAAGGTTTAATTTAATACAAACTGCTACACTTGCCGGTTGGTTGTATTTGAACCCATTCATAAATGGTGTAAATATCCGGCTATTCAGAAAATAACAGTTGTCTTCACATCCATCTCTTTTGCATGTTACAAACGTTCGTCCACTTCTATAGTCAGCTCTAGACAACTGTTCGAAGACGATATTTAATGAATTGGATTGTTGGGTTGATTACTTTAAAATTCAATTGCAAAGAATTGTAAAGATGCATTCTATTGTTCTATAATTTGATATTGGTAGAGAACCTCAAAAATAGATGGCAGCATATATTTTAAATCTGATTTAGAACGGAATATTATTTTTTACGAATTACAAATATAATAATAAATCAAAGCAATGGTTCAATTGAAAATTAATATATATCATTATTCTTGTTACTGAAACAACTGCAATGATATTGTAGGTATCAATTGTTAGAGTGTTAAAAGTAGAATCTTTAAAAAAGTTATTGATATTGTTTTTAAAATAAATACTCTAATAGAAAGATATACACTTTGATACAACTACAGTAAATACTTTTATTGTAGATACAACTGGATTAATTATGATTGGACTAATGTTTAGAAGATTTCTACAGCTTATAAATTGAAAGAAATCTGCAGTATTGAAGTTACATTATACTTTTCGGTACCAGAGGGAGATACAAAATTGTACAAGGTATTTGTTTAGGAACAATGAAATACCCTAATTAATATTTGAAATTCTTTGATCATACATAATTTTTCAATCTTTCAATAGATACTTTGTAAGAAAGGGTATAAAAAAAGTAGTAATCCAGTGTGTGAGTTTTATATTACATGAATATACAGGGTTTCCTAAGTAATCTAAAATATTGTAGTGGGTGCTTTGTCACTCCATTTTAAGACGAAAAGTTCTTATAAACATGTGCGATAAGTCTTGTTAATGAGATACAGAATGTTGAATTGTTTTATTATTTTATTAGAAGCAACAATAACATAACATTCTTTCGTATTACTTCTAAAAACCAGTAATGACACCAGGAAAAATAAATTTCACTTACACACTGATAAAAATGGGTGTCTTGAACCAAAGTAGTCAACTCTCTTGACAAGAAATTATTAGCGACAAGAGAAATTATTTCAGCATAAAAGAATATCTCTTGCCCATAGAAAAAAGTTCTTAGCTAAAATAAGATGGTTCTCTTGAAGAAATGTCTTGAATCTCTTGAATAGTTTTCCCTTCAACCAAGTATAGTTTGTTTTGCTTCAAGAGCTACGAAAATTATAAATATCACGGCATTCATTCAAGAGACATTTCAATTCTCCCAAGTACCTGGTGGAAATCCTCTCAATGTCTATGTCTAATTTTCCTTTCAAAGCAAGTTCTAAGGTTCTCATGTCAAGAGAGTTGTTTTTTTTTGTTAAAAATCTAGGCCTTGCCCCTAGAAAGATTTGCTTTCAAAGCAAGTTCTAAGGTTCTTATGTCAAGAGAGTTGTTTTTTTTGTTAAAAATCTAGGCCTTGCCCCTAGAAAGATTTGCTTTCAAAGCAAGTTCTAAGGTTCTTATGTCAAGAGAGTTGTTTTTTTTGTTAAAAATCTAGGCCTTGCCCCTAGAAAGATTTGCTTTCAAAGGAAGTTCTAAGGTTCTTATGTCAAGAGAGTTGTTTTTTGTTATAGTTCTACAGCATTGTCCCAAGAAGTGGATTCCTTGAAACAAAATATTTAAGTTTAATATCAAGAAATATCTTACATACTAGTTTGAAGCTAAGACTGTAAGGACTTTGAACAAATAGATTAAGTTCTTCCGTGAAGGAATTTTAAAAACTTATGAAAAGACAATTAATCCTTTGGCTGAAGAAACCTCGCTCTTGGACCTATTCAAAAGCGCCAATTCTTTGTGCCAAAGGTACTATAATCGTTTCTTCCAAGAGTTTCTTTTTTTCAGTGCAGTCAAAGCTCATTTATTACAAATAATTTAACACCCTGTATCTCATTAACCACAAGACTTATCACACCTGTTTTTAAGAACTTTTCGTCTTAAAATGAAGTGACGAAGCGCCCACTACAATATTTTAGATCACTTAGGAAACACCCTGTATAACTATGCCTATAGTTTTTTTTATAATTTATATATTTTACACTTTTTGAAATGCAACAGAAAATATGAAATTTGAAGGTTGTGATTATCAATTCAATTTCAGGATACAAATGTCTAAAATATCTTAAAAAAATATATTATGTCATTTTATATGTTTACTATAGAGCTCCCATCTGATCGCTGATAGAACACAGCAGGAAATTTTAATCCTCAAAGAGACCTTGCCGCATACTGTTATTTTATTGTGAAACAGTGCAAACTAATTCTACTGACAACTATACATACATGCAACTACACTTTATACGCATGTGGCTCTTACGCTACAAATAACAAACTTCTTCATTAAAATAATACATTTTACGTGGCAACATCAACATCACTAATTTTTACACTAACTTTACTACACCAACTGGTAAACTCACCTTCAGCATCTGAAGAAGATAGCTTGGTTATCGAAAAAACGCTCGTAACATAGTGTAAAGTGTTAATGTTGGTGTAATGATAGTGTAAACAGTATTCAGTGTCAAGTATCACCAACAGTTTCAGAACTCCCAACATAATATTTACTAATTCTACGTTTTCCATCAAACTAACGTAAAGTAAATCTTTTTTTTTTAGTTTTCAAAAACGACACTGCAACCACTTTATATCCACACCCTTACGTCGCAATTTAACCGAAGTAAAAAGTAAAAGATATCACTTAGATGAAGTAGCTGGTTTTTGTGACGTGTCTACTACCGCTTGTTTCGAGAAATAAAAGAAAAACTCGACCTTATCATCGTCGAGTACTCTTCATGGTGCTTTTGGAGCACAAAGAATTCCAAACAAAAGATAAAGGTGCCGGAAGGCTCATTAGAAAGCCCGTATTTTTTTAAATTCGTATTACTAATACAGGAAATATGTTTATCAAAGTACAGACAGTAGTCGTAAATTACTTGAATGTACAATCGTTCGTCAGACGAATAAAGTATGATAGGCATTGGCGTCAGTTCAAGTAGTTCATTCATTATTATACTAACAAAATAAATTTATAAAATAAGATTTATTCGCCTGGCTTACACTAGGTGCGGTTTTTTAGAGACGTTATTTTAAGAATACACTCGCGCATAGGTTGAATGTCAAAATAACATATGCGGTAATACGGCCTGACGCTATTTGGGTTACCGATACCTCTCTATTATTAAGGTTTTGGTGGCATTTATTAACAAAAAGTGATAAAATATAAGTATGTATGTATGAATGTATGAATGTATGAATGTATGAATGTATGAATGTATGAATGTATGAATGTATGAATGTATGAATGTATGAATGTATGAATGTATGAATGTATGAATGTATGAATGTATGAATGTATGAATGTATGAATGTATGAATGTATGAATGTATGAATGTATGAATGTATGAATGTATGAATGTATGAATGTATGAATGTATGAATGTATGAATGTATGAATGTATGAATGTATGAATGTATGAATGTATGAATGTATGAATGTATGAATGTATGAATGTATGAATGTATGAATGTATGAATGTATGAATGTATGAATGTATGAATGTATGAATGTATGAATGTATGAATGTATGAATGTATGAATGTATGAATGTATGAATGTATGAATGTATGAATGTATGAATGTATGAATGTATGAATGTATGTATGAATGTATGTATGAATGTATGTATGAATGTATGTATGAATGTATGTATGTATGAATGTATGTATGATGGGGTGATATTCCCTGAGACCTAAAAGATTCATTGTGCCCCCTTACTTCTACTTAGTTCATGAAGAGTCTCAGAGGCTAGTAGTTCCTTTGGTCCTATTTCCCTAAGGAATTTTAGAATATCTGCAGGCTTCAACTTAAGTAAATGTCCCTCGTTTATCCAATAATCTCCTAGGTGCTGTGACCTAGGATTCTGAATTGCTGTGCAGTTCGCGAGTATGTATATGGAGGTTTCTTCTTTCATACCACACAAGCTACATTCTTCTTCCTCCACTATTTTGAACTTTTTTAGGTGCTCGTTCAGGCGGCAATGTCCCATTAGGATCCCTGTTAAAACTCTTAGTACATTTTTACTTTGACTTATGCATTCTTTTGATCATAATGTGTTTTAGTCACCCTTCAGAATCTTTGATTGTCTAAGCCCTACTAGGTCTTTCCAATAGTCAGATCCTCTCTTTTGTTCGGCTTTGCCTATTTCTTCCAATATTACATTGGAGCTGATACCGCAAAAGAGTTCCGGCCCCCAAAAGGGTGTTTCAGTTCCCCTATTTGCTAGTCCATCTGCTATTTCATTTCCTTCTATTCCAGTGCGTCCTGGAATCCACAATAAGTTTTCTATATTGTTCTCGCCTAGTTCATTGAGTATGCCTGGGCATTCCCACACCATTTTGGAACTGATTACACAAGAGCTCAGTGCTTTAATGGCTGCTTGACTATCCGACAAATATAAGTATAATTTGTATGTATTTGAATAAAACTATTTAAACTTTTTAAAGCAATTTAAAGGAACTTCTAGTAAAATGTAAAAAATCCCGGTTATCGGGAGTTTAATTGTATCTATTAAATCCCGGCAGCAGGGATTTCTAACTAAAATGTAAAATTTCCCAGGAAAATTGCCGGGATTTCGATTGTAATTTTTAGGTGCCGGTTGCCGGGATGCCTGATCCATCACCTTTTTTTTATGTCTACAACCAGTGGACCCAATAATAATAATAACGAAGTCGCACCATCGGTGCTTCAGTCAATAATGAACGATTTCCATGGAATAAATTTTGAATGCGTATTGTCCATACATACACTTCTCAATTAATAAGTATTTGTTGTGAATAATACATCTTCAAAGCTGAACCCTAATTTAATAAAACTGCGTTAACCTCCCATAATTCAATATATCTCTTCCTTCCAATAAATGAAATACATTTTCACTCAACGTCAACTTGAAATTTATTTATGTGGACCACTGTCAAATAATTAACTGATAAAAGGGCTCATTTGGACCCAAAATTGACCAACAGCTCAATAACCATAAGCGTACATTTTATACATGCGCATATTTTATTTAAAAAAAAAGTAGAGAGCTTGAAATAATACTATTTATACAGTGCGTTCATCAATTATTAGCTAAAAAGCAAGGATCCATAAATACACTCACCGGCACAAAAACCGGAGCAGTTGAATATTTTTAAACAAACTTAAAATGTTATTGCTTTGTGATGTTTTATTATTATGATATCTTACACACAAACAAAATGAGATGTTTTACATATTTTTTAACAACACAAGTGTTTTTGAGTAAAAATCGTAAATTCCATAGATCTTATTACTGCAAAGTGCATAGTTGGCCATGAACCCATGTCAACAATGCTGTTGTTGTCATTGTTGTGGGTAACTGACAGATCGAAAGTTTTTCTGCGGTTTATTAATCCAAAAAATATGGATGTTAATCTCGGACACGCAGCGGCTGCTACAGTTGCGTTGCTTCAAGAAAAAGTGAGCGATATGTTGAGAGTATCATGTCCCCGATAGCACTGTGCACCTTTTTGGATCTGAAGGTTCCACCAGACGACCAACGCAGAACTAGCGCTCGTAATGATCGTTTTATCAACGAAATTGTCATGCTACAGCTGTTGAAATCAGGAATCGACTTCAGCAAGTCCAGCAAGTCCAGCAAACCAACGTAAGCGAACGGGCAGTTAGACGACGACTCGGAGAAGCCAATCTTACCAGTCGTAGACCTGCAGCAGGTCCAGATGGTCGTGAGAGAGTATGACGAAGGCCACATCAGCGTTTTGCAGAATGTACCTTCAGTTCGAAGACAGAATACCAAGGGAGCTCAGTTATGGTGTGAGCCGGAATTTCTCTGAAGGCACACACAGAATTGTACTTCCTTCCGGGAGGATCCTTAACTGCTGCCAGGTACATTGAGGACGTTCTCCAAGATTTTGTTGTCGCTTTTGTTAGCTTTATTGGAAATGACTTTCTTCTGATGCATGATAATGCCCGACCTCACTCCGCGAGAATCGCTAGAGTACTTAAACGAGGTAAATATTCCTGTTATGGAGTGGCCAGCGGTGAGTCCGGATGTTAACCACATAGAACATGTTTGGAACATGCTTCGGCAAAGGATTCGAAGTCGTGTTCCTGCTCCTTTATCTTTAAATCAGTTGCGACAAGCTCTTTTAGAGGAATGGAAACTCATTCCACAAGTGGACATTCGCCACATAATTTTAGACATACCAAAGAAGATACAGACAGTAATTCGAGCACGTGGTGGCAACACCCGTTATTAAGAATGCGGCTCCCCAGTTTTTGCTAGCAAGTCGTTTCAGTTTTGATTAATTTAAGGTAATTTTTCCACAACACCAATTTGTGCGTTTTCGTTCTAGATTTTAAAATTGCTACAAAACACTTTTTTCTTCAATTAAAGGTTTAGTTTTTGTTAGAAAACAAGTAAAACATGTTGTTTTGTTTGTGTGTAAGATGTTATAATAATAAAACATCACAAAGCATTAAAATTTGAAGTTTGTTTAAAAATATTCAACTGCTCCGGTTTTCGTGCCGGCGAGTGTATATCGATTTTTGATTTTAAATTTTTGAGTGATGATAGAAATATTGAAAACATGCATGTTGAGATCCCGCGACGATCTTCTTCTCTTTTATTAATATTTAATGTTGAAGAAGCTTCAGAACCAAGTAAATAATATTACGATTTTGTAAGATTTTCAAACTTAAAGATTTGGTTGAAAACAGTAAATTTAATTACACTTTCTACCAATAAAACTATTACCATGCATAGGATTAGATAATTAAGATTTATATCTGTACCACAATTTGGAGAAAACGAGGTTTAAAGATTTGAGATTTAGTAATGATGGTTTTTCATAATTATTGGATGAAAACAACGATTCAACTTCTCAACTATTCATTCAAGTAAATTATCCACATAATTTCACCTTGCCAATTTTAATAAAAATCTTCCCCTATTGAAAATTAAGGGCACTTGCGGTTATTTACCACTGAGTAGAAAAATCAGGTGAAGGAGGAAAATAAATCGTAAAAAGTGAACTAAAAAAAGGTTTAAAGAAAAGGATAAAATTATTAAAATAACTCGCAATTTTCATTACGTATCAGATTCGTTAACTTCCTCTCAGGTTTCTATAATATTAATCATGAAATTGGGAAGGTCCACTCAAATAAATTCAAAACATGCACTATAAATTTTGCGTCTTGCATCTATTCAAATCAACAGTTCTAAATTCGTTATCAGTGACGTCTGTTTTATAATAAAGTACACCTGGGCCTTGTCCCGCTAGGTACAATACTGATGTTCGGAGAAGAGCTAGAAATATCCAAAGAAGTTAAATATTGGGGAGTGACCCTAGATTCCAAACTGAATTGGAAGACACACCTGGAAAAAATTACTACTAGAGCGACTAGGCTTTTCTGGCAATGCAGAAGAGTTATGGGCAAAACCTGGTGAATAGGACCTAAGGTGGTTCACTGGCTTCACACAACTGTAATAAGGACTAGGATCACCTATGGATCAATAGTCTGGTAGAGGAGGACAGAAGTGTCCTCTGCAGTGAATACATTAACTGCAATTCAAAGACAAGCCCTCATTGGTATTACCGGGGCAATGAACAGCACGGGGACGGCATCAATGGAGGCCCTCATTGGACTCGCTCCTTTGGAACTTTTTGTAAGGGCCGAGGCGATGATGGCAATTCTCAGGCTAAAATCGGGAGACTTATGGTCACCGAACAATGTTCGAGGAGGACACACTTATACAACTGGGACAATACTAGATGAACCCATATTTCACGAGAGTTTTGATAGCATGACACCGGAGAATATATTCACTGAGCGAGTGAACATCATCATCCCATCTAGGGAACCTGCATCCAGGTAATTCTGGAGATATCATCTGGTTCACTGATGGTTCCAAAACCAACCATGGCACTGTGGCTGGTATGAAAGGACCTAGAAAGAGAATGATCTTTAGCGTTGGCCGATATACGACTGTATTTCAAGCAGAGACGATTGCCGCTATAGCCTGTATTGATGAAAACATCAGAAGAGGATACACCGGACAAAAGATAAAAATATTCACTGACAGCCAGGCTCTGCTTAAAGCTATCAGCAACCCAACAACTAGGTCTAGACTGGTAAAAATCTGTAAAGAATCCCTCAACAGGCTGGCAAGAGACAACAAAGTGTCTCTAATATGGGTACCGGCACTTGAGGGGATTGCAGGTAATGAAATGGCTGACCAGTTAGCTGAAAAAGGCTCTAAACGAGACTTCATAGGTCCCGAACCGTTTTGTGGAATCACAAAAGATTACATAAGAGGGGAAATCGGGAACTGGCTAGATAGGGAACACCAACTCAAATGGAGGTCGACACAAGGGCACCTCCTTACAAAGAGTTTACTGAACAAGCTACACAAGGAACTCTCAACCAGGCCATTGAAACTGGGTAAGAGACATTTGAAGACAGTTACCGACCTGGTGACTGGACACTGCACCCTGCAAAGTTAGTGAACCTTTGTGCAGGAAATGTGATCTTCATGATGAAACACCTACTCACATACTCTGCTTCTGCGAGAACTTACATGGACTCAGACGGAAGCACTTTGGAGAGGAAACTATACAATCATTACAACTACTGAAAATCCCTCCAGTGAAGACACAACTGAGGTCATGACAGGGCCAGAACCTTCCTATGGAATTGCAAAAAACCTCACTGAGGAGAGCATCCACCCAGGACAAAGGCACGCTAAACTATTCGTGAAAAGTCCTTCGGCCAAACTGTCACGCGACCTACTATGGCCTGGGCCTTGACGAAGTACTTTTAACCATACTGCTAATTAAATAAGAATATTTTCTTTTTCTAAGTTCGATTTACAAATGGAGATGTGTGAAATATGTCAATATTTTTGAAATCAGTTACTTCTATATTCCAAACGTAGGATCAGTTGATCGAATTAACTGTTGCCAATCCCATGGTGTAGCTATCGTCATTATGGGTTGTTTCTTTCCGGTACGCTCAATCAGCGCGTGGATATGGTTAGCTTCCATATGAGTATGACCTCTAAGAATAAATTGATGTACTATGGATTTAAAAAAAGGGAAAGTTATTCAAAATATAAGATAATACTTGCTTATTATCTATGGAGTGATAAGCGCAAAATTGGTTTTGACGAAGACCGGACGATTCGAGCAAGACCAAGACTATCCGAGCATTATCTTGATTCAATGCAAAACTGGAGATACGTCAGGACATCTGCAGTTTTACTCTGGCTTAGACATTCATTTGTTCTCTGGTTCTAGTCTTCCAAGAGTATCTTTGATTGTCTAAGGGCCGGTTCTACCACCTCTGGTTAAGAATTCTAGTTATGGTTAACAAGATCTGACAAGAGGTTTGCTATTCTATGACCGCTTGCTTCTTTGTAACCATAGGCTAAAGTTATTTGACCAAAGGATAAAGTAACAGGTACTTTGAGTTCCTGTTGAGACTGTAACCACTGCTTTTGGTGACATTTGACTTTACAATCTAGACAATTATAAATAAATAGTAGTTTTTGTCACAGCACACCTCTATTTATATTACAAATATTTTATTTGTAAATAAAAGACGTTAGCGCTTAATATAGTTCCTATATAGTATCATAATAGAAATAATGATTGATCCCGGACTTGATGGCTCAGATGAGTCAGAGACCAAAATTAATCGAAAAAGGGTAAATAACTATGAAATTCTCAGATATGATCAGCTTTTTGTGAGATTTCTTGTGGAGAAAGAAAATGTGCAAATTTTATTGTGTGGCTGACCTTCTGCCATAAACGTCGAAACTGTTTAGTTCATTGGTAATTTTGTCCCAACATTGCTGCTTTGCTTTCCAGATTCCAGCACATATTATGTGCTTTTATTTTCAACTATTTTATAATAATTTTTGGTAAATACCAAAAGAGTATAAATTTCGGGATTTTAAAATGTTTTCCCCTACTTTTTTTTTCTTTCTTTTATTTTTTGTTCTTTCACATCGTGTTTTACTTCAAATTTTGACAATATTTTCATAATGGATAGTACATTTACGAAAACTATCGATGTAGAGTAACCACTAGTCAAAGGTAGCTGACACATGATGATAGAACACATTTTTCCTAACCTTAAGGTAAACACCTGACCAGTGGTTGACAAACTCTCACTTTTGACCAGAGGTGATAGAACCAGACCTAAGCCCTACTAGATCTTTCCAATGGTCAAATCTTCTCTTTTCTTCGGCTTTGCCTACTTTTTTAAATATTATTCTGGATCTGATACAGTTTATAGATAATTAAGATACACAATATTCTAAATTATTTTTATTTTTAACGTGAGTACCTACGTCCATGTAATCCAGCGGAATAATAATAATATTATCTTGAAAATTACTCACATGACATGGCCCTTAATCGCTAAACGTACGCCTTCTAATTGGGGATTGTAAAATCAAGCCACCCTTGACTGACAACCGTCAGTCAATTGTTCCCTGTATCGGGTTACTAGGGTTACTTCTATTCATTTCGTCGAGCTTACTAGGATTTTATTAAGTTTCACTGACACGTACTTCATACCTTCTAGTGGGATGTGATTATCTCAGGCAGGATTTCTATTATCTTTCAAAACAGGAAATTTTCAGAAGCTGTCAATAATTTTTAATCATCAATGAGGTATTCATTAGTTTCAAATATATCATTTAATGTTATAATTTTATTGGTATTTAAATACTGGGTGACTTAGGACTAGGTAATGCATCGTGTTAACTAAAAAAACATTTGTTGTTGTTTGTGTAGGTATATTTGCTCGTGTTCGTTCGATATGTCGACATTTCGTCCATACCAAAGCGAATGTATTCAGGTTCGCAGTCGAATTACGTATGACCTCCGAAAAATAAACATATAGAAGAATATCTAAACTTCAATTTTATGTAATTCCTCAATATATATCTTTTAATACTTATTTTATAATTTAGATAAGTGAATGCTTATAAACATGATGTCGATCTGAAAGTTTCCGTAATTCAGCATTTTTCAGTAAATGTGACAGAGCCGCTTATATTGAGTATGTACATTTTTTGACAGCTGTTTGTTTTTATTTTTACAAAATATATTATGGCTGTTGTATTCAACTGTGGTAGATGTTGTGAAGAAATTTGAATGTGGATCAATTACGTATACTTTATTTATTGGTTAAACAATATTAACAATATGGTGAATAGTTGTTTACTTTGCAAAAAATAAAGTACAAATGATGTTTATAATACATCCTTTGACAGGTGAGCAACAAGCTCTGAACATTGCTACAGTTTTGAAATTCCCATTCTAATAAAAGAACAAATTTATATTATAAGAGAAAATAAACAATGTACAACTATTGTCATGATAATGTACTATTCATAGTAAAAAAAATTATAAAAATAGAATTGAATGTCATCAATTAATATTTCTGATACTCTGTGTATAGTTTGTTGAATGTTAGAGAGTGTGAAGAAATTGTATTGGAATATTGTTATTTCGAATAGTTTATATAATTTTCATAAAATATGCATTGCAGTTTATAAATAGCATTTAATGATAATTTTGAAAAATTTAGATAATTTATAAATTTAATTTAATTGTATATTAGTACTTACGGTTTATTGAATTTAAAAAGTTAATTTGAAGTAATCAATATGACATAATATCAATGAATTTTTATTTCAAAATATTTTATAATCATAAACAGCCTTATTAATAATAAATTTAGATTATTCTAACATGACTTTAAAATCAAACTATTGAAAAGACATATTAATAAATACATTTAACATTATTTTAACATGCTATAAGTACGCTCTTAGTAACCATTGGTTAGTATGGTGTTATCGTCTTTATTATTAATAAGGCTGAAAAACTTTAATGTTTTGTTTAAGTATATCAGAGGATATGAACGTTATAAAAATTATTTATTTGTCAAAAATGACAGAATTATGAAATATAAAAATTTATAATTTGACATAATATTTATAGAGCTATGAGCAATTTATGATAGCCATTATTCACGTTTGAGTAACGAGCCGTAGGCGAGGGGCGCAAGTCACCCGAGTGAATAATGACCATAAATTGCGAGTAGAGTACTATACTTTGTCCACGACCCTTGATTTCTTTATTAAATAAGGCGAGTGTAGAACGGAGAGTAATAATTTGGTATTATTGACAATTCTAACGTCAAAATTAATAAAGGGACTGAAAGACCCTTTTGGGGACCGGAACCCTTTTGCGGTATCAGCCCCAATGTAATATTGGAAGAAATAGGCAAAGCCGAAGAAAAGAGAAGATCTGACCATTGGAAAGATCTAGTAGGGCTTAGGCAATCAAAGATTCTGATGGGTGGCTACAACCTCAGATTAATACATTAAAAATATACATTTGTTTACATTTAAAAGTGAGCCCAACATTAAGGCGCGTTTAGATTGCGCGAAATTGTTTCGCGCAACAGTTTCGCGAAAATGTTTCGCGTCGTATATACCTGGTACTCACCCCGAAACTTGTTTCGTTGGTTCTCGCGAGTTGTTTCGTGGTGAGACACTCGTCAGTCGGTATTGAAGCGCGCATCAGAGAGCCTCGCGACTCGTGTTTCTTGTAGTGTAAACCGATTCTACTGTTTCGCGCCAAAAATGAACCAGGAGGATAGCATCCGCCTCATTGAACTTTATGCAAAGTACCGATTTTTATGGGATGCCAAAGATAAGGTGCACCATAACCGCATGAAGAGAGAGGATGCTTGGAAGGAAATGAGTTCAAAATTGCAGTACCCTGTTGCTACCTTAAAGGCAAAAATTAAAACATTGATGGGTTCCTATAGGAGTGAGAGGTCCAGGGAGAAAAAAAGCAGAGCCACTGGTTCCGGTATGTACATTTTTATTATTTTATGCTTTGTATTAATATATACTTGTTTGTCGGACTTTTTGTTATTGTGTCACAGCATGCATACTAGTACCATAATGCGAGATAACTCCTTAAATAAATGCACTGAAATAAGCTTACTATTTATTAGTATTATTGTTACAGGTAGCGATGAAGTATGTATATGACTCTAAATGGTTCGCCTACAAATACTTTGAGTTTTTGGCCGATAAAGACATCCCAAGGGAAACTGTGAATACCGCTAGTGAGGTTAGTGGATCCTTAATATTGGTCCTACCACGGCAACGGTTGATTTAAAATAAAATGATTAGCTAAATGTAAGCGAACATCTTTGAGCTGTGCGGATGTCCTTCGCATCATAATTGCAAATGCTGCACTCGGAGCAACCGGCATGCTTGTCTCTCACAAACTGGCGGCTTACCTTGTTTTCGCTTGTCAACCCGAAACGTTTCGCCTCGTGTAAACAGTTATGCCAAGACAACGAGTCGCGAAACTGTTGCGCGAAACAATTTCGCTCAATCTAAACGCACCTTTACATCACATTCTAAGATAACTTGCCGACCCTTTGCCGGATGTCTTACTTTTCCTTTGAATTGCGACAACTGAATTATAGGATACGATAGAAACGTAGATACAAAATAAAAATGTACTTTTAAGAAAATACATAAAAACGACTTTATAATAATTATTCTAATAAGTTTATGTAATAAAAATATGTTTTTGTTTGAAAGTTTTGAGGTTTAAGCGAAACAAATGCGTGTTAATAATTTTGTCTGTCTGAAATATGGCAACACCGAGAAAAGGGCGGAAACCATTTTACTATAAATTTTACCTGATTTTACTATACGAAGTTTCAACGTTCCTAGTTTATTGAAGCTTTTGTTTTCGTCTTTTCAACTGATATTTGTGTGTGTGCATACAGATATAATTAAAAACAAAATTTTGTTTGTGAAAATCATGGTTTGTCAGTGCCAAATTTGCAAAAAAGCAGTCGGAATGTTCCTAACCTCTTTTTTCACATGTAAGTAAATAGTTCTATATGCCAGTGGCATTGTCCGACTAGTCCGACAATTTCTCTCTCACTCCTTGAAAGTCATTCATGAAAACATATGTATGGCGATAGAATGTTAGCCGCATTTTCGGATAGTTTTATGAATGACTTGCGGACTCTATTTGTAGTATCATTCTAATGCTACAACCCGTTGAGATCAAATGAATGCATAAGACAAAGTAAAACTGCACTAAAAGTTTTAACAGGGATCCTAACGGGACGTTGCCGCCTGAACGGGCACCTGAAAAAAGCTCATAATAGTGGAGGAGGAAAAATGTAGACTCTGTGGCATGAAATCAATATTCCTAAACATCGAACAACTCAATTTGAAAATTCTTTCGCTTATCAGATCTCGAAACATTATAACCTTCTACCGGACGAATTAAAAGAATTGCCTATCTCACTATTCAAAAAAAGAGTAACCAAATTTATTTTTAATGACCAATGTACAGGGTGGCCAGATAAGAATGCAAAGTGCTGTATCTCGGAAACTATTCGTCGTACAGACTTGCAGTAAAAAATTTGATGACTAAAATGGCCAAAAGAAAATCCTGGAAATTATTTTCAGGTTCCCAAGATGGCCGCCAGAGGGCGTAACCGTCATCTTAAACTTTTGAAGTGATTTTTCACTGAAATCTACCTTGTGAATGTACCGAAAAAGTATATGCTCTTCAAAGTTGAGCATTATTCGAGTAATTTTTGTCCGAAACTTTTTGACGTATCTATTAAAATAAAGTGGTGGGGGGCGATTCAATGTTTTTTTAAATAAACAGCTGTAACTCCTAAACGACTGAACGGATTTCAAAAAACTTGGTCTTGTTGGAAAAAGCATTCATTGCTCCATGAAATTCATACTACCTATGATATATGTAATTCTCAGTGATGCCGCTAGAGCGCGTTTTTTGATATAATAACATAATATTACAAAATTCTCTAAAAAATTAAATGCAATAGTATGACTTTCTTTCCATAAAAATGTAGTGAAATGATACTTAAATAGACTAGTGAAAACCGTATCTCGATATCTAGTTCCTGACCTGAAATATCGAAGAAAGAAAATGTAGTTATCATAAAATTTCAAAATGACGCTATTACACATGTATTTATTCTTATTTATTTGTCTTCTTTAAGAATCAGTGATGGAAATTCATAACTTTATAATTTTCAAATGATAAAAGTATTCTTAGCTCAATAAAGTAAAGAACGTGTAGGGGCATAACAAGCAAAAAGGACCGATTTTGAAATGAAACTAATGTCTCCTTAAATGCTCGAACTGTCTTCCATCACACTCAATGCATTGTTGGAGCCGCTCATGCGTGGACATTACAGCAGCTTCAACTTCTTCTCTTGACAGGCTAAGAATGGCCTCTTGTATTCGTATTTTCATGTCATCTCTCGTTGTTGGTGGAATTCGGTAAACAATATCTTTTAATCGACCCCATAGATAGAAGTCCAAACAGGTTAAGTCTGGGGATCGGGGTGGCCAAGGAAATAGACTACCTCGTCCAATCCACCTCTGGTGATATATTAGATCTAAATGTTCTCGCACATTTATTGAAAAATGTGCTGGGCAACCGTCTAGTTGCAAAAACATATTTTGCCGTAATTGCAAAGACACATTTTCTAATAAAACAGGCAATTGGTTTATCAGAAAATCAAGAAACACGGCACCGTTCAGTGGTTGATCAAAGAAATAGGGACCTATAATCATTCCGCCAAGGATGGCACACCATACATTGAGACTCCAATGGCCTTGATGTTGTACCTCGCGCAACCAGTGAGGATTCTTGTCAGACCAATAATGCATATTATGCAAATTAACGTTTCCATCACTTCTAAAAGTGGCCTCATCCGTCCAAAGAATTTCGGATAAAAAATCTCTATTTTCCCTAATCATGCCCAACATCCAATAACAATAATCTATACGTCGGTCGAAGTCTTCGTCATTCAAGGCTTGATGTAAAACCATATGATATGGGTGCAGTCTAAAAATTTGAAATAACAAACATATTGTGAAACATGTGAGTTTATGTGTTTAGTGACATATGAACTTACCCATGATCCTTTAAAATATTTAGAACAGTGGTACGTGATATACCCAACTCGTGAGACATTGCTCTCGTACTAACGTGAGGATTCATTTCCACGTATGCTAAGACATTAACTATACTGTTTTCTCTTGTTCTAGCCGAGTGTCTTCGCAACTTAGGTCGAAACCTGCCAGTATTACGCAAATTTCGTACTAAACGTGGAAAAATTCTCGCATCGCGTAAACGCCGATTTGGATATCGTGCTCTATATACTCTTTGAGCCAATGCCGCATTTTGAAGACATTCAAAATATACCGCAATCATATCAACAGCTTCATCATTTGTAAAAGGCATTTTAATGGTTTTGAGGCCTCACTTGTGTGTGCAACAAACACAAATTACACTGTATCTATAAGTATAACTTCAATATTTGTTGACAAGTTGATTTTAGGCATTTGTTTTTCCTCCAGGGCCTACTCTTCATGTTCTGCCTACCTTGCACTTGCATTTTATATGCATTGATTATTATGTCCCTACACGTATATTTTAAATTTTCAAACTAATAATACTTTTATTATTCAATGGAAGATTATTATAAAATCATGGAAGAATAAATACCGAAGTCTTTTTGAAATTGTATGATAAGTAATTTTCTTTCTTCGATATTTCAGGTCAGGAATTAGATATCGAGATACGGTTTTCACTAGTCTATTTAAGTATCATTTCACTACATTTTTATGGAAAGAAAGTCATACTATTGCATTTAATTTTTTAGAGAATTTTGTAATATTATGTTATTATATCAAAAAACGCGCTCTAGCGGCATCACTGAGAATTACATATATCATAGGTAGTATGAATTTCATGGAGCAATGAATGCTTTTTCCAACAAGACCAAGTTTTTTGAAATCCGTTCAGTCGTTTAGGAGTTACAGCTGTTTATTTAAAAAAACATTGAATCGCCCCCCACCACTTTATTTTAATAGATACGTCAAAAAGTTTCGGACAAAAATTACTCGAATAATGCTCAACTTTGAAGAGCATATACTTTTTCGGTACATTCACAAGGTAGATTTCAGTGAAAAATCACTTCAAAAGTTTAAGATGACGGTTACGCCCTCTGGCGGCCATCTTGGGAACCTGAAAATAATTTCCAGGATTTTCTTTTGGCCATTTTAGTCATCAAATTTTTTACTGCAAGTCTGTACGACGAATAGTTTCCGAGATACAGCACTTTGCATTCTTATCTGGCCACCCTGTACAAATCTACCCTAAAACCATACTTTTGTAGCCTTATAACGTAGGACTTAGAGTGTATTGTCTATTTAGATAAAAGGTATGTTCCTTTTTTTTTTTTTCTTTTCCTTTTTTTGTAAAGGCTTCTGAGGAAGAACAGTTTTACTGATCAGTAGTCCTTTTGACCAAAATTATACTAGGTATACTTATTGTAATATTCAGATTATTATTTTTTGTTTATCTTGGTCAATAAATCTATTATTATTATTATTATTATTATTATTATTATTATTAAATAGAAACCTCCATCCACATACTTGCTTGCGAATTGCACAGCAATTCAGAATTCTAGGTCACAGCACCTAGGAGATTATTGGTTAGAAGAGGGTCATTTACCTAAGTTGAAGCCTGCAAATATCCTAAAATTCCTAAGATAGGACTAACGGAGCTACTAGTCTTTGAGACCTTCCTCAGGAACTAAGTAGAAGTAAGGGGGCACAATAGATCTTTTAGGTCTCAGTGAATGTCACCCCATCATACATCCATACAAGGTAGATATTTGAAACGAAATATAATTTTTGGTATTCCCATACCTAGTAGGTAAAAGTTGAGTGTATGTATGTATATATATATCGACTGAATTGGAATTTTGACAAACGTTTAAATTAAATTTGCGTCATAATATGATGTGTCTTAATCCGATTCTGTTCGATGGAAAATAATACACTAAAGTATTCTACCTATCCCTTTACATAGTCCGCGATTAAAATCTTTTCAAATGGCTCTTTATTAAATTTATGTTGTCGACTAAAGGAATAGGGTGGACAAAATAAAGAATTTAATGAAATTATTAACTTTTTGATGTTGCTAATGAATAGGAACAAGATAATAGAAAATAAAAGCGTGATCTCTGTTGGCGCTTCGATGCTTTGTTGTTTGTATTTGCGTAGCATATT
Organism: Lochmaea capreae; assembly: GCA_949126875.1. Classification (NCBI taxonomy): domain Eukaryota; kingdom Metazoa; phylum Arthropoda; class Insecta; order Coleoptera; family Chrysomelidae; genus Lochmaea; species Lochmaea capreae. The sequence goes on from OX421403.1 coordinate 15,383,270, forward strand.
TTTAATGTTTGATCCCCCTATTGGTAGGGGTGTTGCCGGGGTGAGAATACTAGTGGGTGGTATATTAAATGTATGTTATTTTATCATGCCATTTAATTCGATCTCTAAAACATATCCGCTGTGCTACTTACAGAATAATGGATTTTATAGAATTTCATACTAAATACAGGGTGTTTCTGAATTCAGGAGGTGATTGCTCGTATGAAATTAAGATGGGTCTTTCCTGTAACAAAATTTCTTCAGCCCACTCCTTTCCGAGATATCACCCTATGACTAAAATTGAGCTTTTATTTTTTTTTCTAAAATTCCAGAAAAGCTAGAAACTTGCAATTCTGAAATTTTCGTGCACTCGCAAAGGACTAGCCACGGGTATTTTTTCAATATTCCTGTTACATTATATACGGGGGTGATATTAGCAACCCTTACTTTATTTCATATCAAAACTTTTTTTCGTGATGAAGTTTTATTAAATAAAATTTAACTTAAAATCCATGTTTTATTTAAAAATTATTTTTATTCTTAATTTTTTTTTCCAAAACCCTTCGTCATGTATTTTGGCTAGAGGTGGTCATTTCTAGCATTTATTATGAATCGTATTACATTATTTCTACTCCTGTTTTATAAAATACTTATTAAAAGACTAAAATCTGTATCATAATGATATTCATTATGATACAAATTTTCATTATGATACAGGGTCAGGGTTCAATCCCTACCCAGACCCCACTTTCTTTTAAAGTTCACTGTTAAACTTTTTTCAATTATTTTAGGTAGCAATGATATTCGGACTCATGGGAGCATGCCGCAGACATGAACTCCACGATTTAAAAATTGAAAATATTCAAGATAAAAGCAATATATTAATTGTCAATATAGTTGAAACATGAACAAAAACTCGAAGAACATTTACAATTACCGGCAAATATTATGATATTTGCAAAAAATATATCAATCTTCGACCAACAAACTGTCCTTCTAAACATTTCTTTTTAAATTACCAAAATCGAAAATGTACAGTACAAAACATTGGAATAAGCAAATTTGGAAACTTGGGCAAGTAAATTGCCACCTTTTTAGGGCTTCCCAATCCCAATTTATATACGGGACACTGCTTTCGTAGAACATCTGCAACCGTATTGGTAAATGGCGGCGGTGATATTACCACTTTAAAAAGACACGGTGGTTGTAAATCCACTACGGTTGCAGAGGGTTATATCGAAGAAAGTATATCCAAAATAAAATAAATGTATCGAATAACATTTTTAATTCAATTGAAAATAGGAATGAAACAAACTTTAACATGCCCTCCAGTTCAACAACCATCCGAACAGGATCAGCCCCCCAAATAAATTTTACAAATTGTACAATAAATAACTTATACATGCACAAAGAATATTAAAGAATTAATATTATTATGTTCAAAACTTTTAAATTTATTTGTTGTACAATTTGTAAAATTTATTTGTTGAAGTTCCTTTCATTGTTCTTGTTTTTTATAATAAATGATAATTATTAATTAAATAATTCTTATTAATCGGAGTAGAAAAAATATTGCATGCTTTCAAGTAATGGCCATTAATACACTCGCATATTATATACGAAACTCGCCTGCAGCTCGTGTCTTAATGGCTATCATTACATGATCGTTGCATAAAATACTATTTTCTACGCCCATGTCCGTAAACGTCAAAAATTGCACTGTAGACATTCCTTGTAAGTGACATTTAACAATAACATGCACGTAATGAAAATCTCATAACATACATGTGCGTTTAGATAGAAAAACTTAGATTTCTTTGTTGAATCAAATTGCAATCAAATTTTCATTTACGTAATACTTTATTTGGTTTATTTACATACTTTTAATCAATTGAAAAACATAAAAGCTCTTAGCATTAGTGAAATACATTTTAGATTAAAAGAGTGATGCCCCTAAATGTCGGCAACACATTTTACAATTTAAAAAAAAATAATTCGGTGTTTCTTGATATGGGAAAAAACGTCATCTCATTTATGCTGTCAATTTTGGTAACAAATTATAGTATCCGAACATTTTCTCAACTTTACCTATGAATATGACTGTTAGTAATGAAAAAGATGAAATAATGAGCACTCAGAAGAAAATAGATGGGCGTAGAAAAAGTATAGTACGTTACACGAGTTGTAATCCCGCTGCGCGGCTTCGTGCGTAAACTTTTTCACTTCGTGCGTAATGGGTTACTTACAACTCTTGTTACGTAATATACTATTTACCGTTCTTGAGCCTTATGTCATCATAACCGAATACAATTAGTCACAAACAGTATAGTAGTTCACGGAGCAGTTGTCTCTCCTTTTCTTACTCCGTATCGTCAAATTGTTATTCTCCTTCGTGGTGAAATAATCTAACAAATTTAATATAAACTGTCGATTTTCTCCAATGGGGGACATCGGTCCAATATGTCAACCCAAAAATTTTGGAATTTTCTACCACTAGGGAAGGGAAATGGCATTTTGAATCGATGTCATGTTCTTATCAATTTCTATTTTATTAAACTTTGATTATAGTATAAATTTTCATTAATTATCTTTTACTTGTTATTATTTATTTATCTTCTGTAAGTTCCTTGTGGCATTACTTATTCTTTTTTCTCTTATTTTTTGGGAATCTAACCACAATAATGTTTTTTATTTTTTTATTTCGACGTTTCGGTAGCGTTCCAGCTACCGTTGTCAAGATTAACTAGTAATGAAATAATTTTTTCCGCCTACCTCTATCCAAAGTATACATTTCCTGACCTCATTGTAGGGAGCAAAGTCGTACTTTTCCTCCCTAGGGAGGAAAAGTAAAAGTGACGTCATGGTACGTCAATCAATGAAATAACTTATACGACATTGACCTATACGCTATACTACTTATATAATATTATATAAGTATAAATTTTACCGTTTATTCATAGAACACCCTGTATTTTGCAAAATGCCAGAAATCAGTGGATTGTTATTTTAATTTAAGGATATTTACATTAATAATTTAACTCCAATTCATAGATACATCCGGTTTTCGAATTTAGGACAGAACTATTATATAGCATGCTATGGTTTATATTGACAGATTACAGTTTCAAAGTGTGTTACGCTATAACGTATCTATAAGTTATACTGTACCTACTTCATAGTTTTAGTTTGGTGATTTTGTGTATGGAAGTGTGAAAAGAGATTTCCAATAATCAATTACCTGCGTTATCAGGATAGCATCATAAGTTTTTATCCAGGTTTTCTCATGATTTATCTTTGGAATAGTTGTTAATCGATACACACTTCAATACACAAAATCACCAAACTGAGTTATACATATTTTGAAAACAAAAATAATCATACACAAAAAAGTAACAACAAACGCGTTTTATTAACAAAATTTCCAAAATAAGCGAAAAAAGCGCTATCCCAATAAAAACCGTTCCTGGAACGTGTACTTCACTGGATTCCATTTCTAGTGGACTACATATCGTTAGAATGTCATAAAATAAAATATTTTATTTCACATTTTACCATGAATGGACCTTAATAAAATGTGACAACAAAGTTTTGTAGTCAAAACATCAAAATATTATTGATTGTCTAGTTGTCAAATTCTTACGTTGTGTCCGATAGGGACCAAAAATTATTTCATTACTAGTTAATCTTGACAACGGTAGCTGGAACGCTACCGAAACGTCGAAAATAAAAACATTATTGTGGTTTGATTCCCAAAAAAATAAGAGAAAAAATAATTATTTATTTGTCATCTAGTATAAGTTTTATAATATTATTTTTTCCTTGCAAACAAGCCTTATAGGCTTCGCAAGTGTATATATTTATTTCGGATAACGTCGTTTGTTTTGTTATGTATGTATTTTGAACTATGTGTAAATAAATAATTTTCAATTTTTTAATTACTTACCAGATTAATTTTTTTTATGTTTTGAAATTTCGACCTGTAAAGTTGATCAGTATGTATTTTCTTAGTGTTTATTCGGTTTTTATTAACAATACTATGGTAATAACATTATTTTTATATAAAAAATCTTACATAGAACAAAAGTATCTAACGTATATTATGTTTTATAAACGATATAAAAAACTCTTATATAGGAAACACTGGAAATTCTCTGCTTTACTATTAGACAAATAAAGAACTTGCTTTCGAAGTAGATTTTACTTTTCAATAAACCTGAACGGTTTGGTTTATTCAGTTATATATTTATCTTAAAAGTCTTCTGTGGGACTGGTACTATAAAATCTTCTAGAATAAGCTGCTGGAGATTTGTCGAAAATCCCAAAAACACTAAACCATCGTTTTTGGTAAGCAAATACAATCAACAGAATGGCTGGAATGGATATTAACAATCCTGAAATAAAATGAAAAAATAATCTATTCTGTGCGTAACTTTTTTTCGTATCTCAAACAATCACTAACATGGGTCCTTATACAATGAATAACCTTGTATATTGCGTATTTGAAAACCTCCAATAAATCTTAAGATTTACAGCAGGATTATGTTATGTATGATGGAGTGACTCAGACCTAAAAGATCTATTGTGCCCTCTTACTTCTACTTAGTTCCTGCGGAACGTCTCAGAGACTAGTAGCTACTTCAGTCCTATTTCCCAGAGGAATTTTATGATCTCTGCGGACTTCAACCTGGGTAAATTTCCCTCGTCTATCCAATAATCTCCTAGGTGCTGTGACCTAGGATTCTGAATTGCGGTGCAATTCGCAAGTATGTGGATGGAGGTTTCCTCTTCCATGCCACAGAATCTACATTCTTCTTCCTCTACTATTTTGAGCTTTTTCAGATGCTCGTTCAGGCGGCAATGTCCCATTAGGATCCCTGTTAAAACTCTTAGAGCAGTTTTACTTTGACTTATGCATTCATTTGATCTCAATGGGTTTTAGTCACCCATCAGAATCTTTGATTGTCTAAGCCCTACTAGATCTTTAATATGGTCAGATCTTCTATTTTCTTCGGCTTTGCCTATTTCTTCCAATATTACATTGGGGCTGATACCGGAAAAGAATTCCGGAACCGAAAAGTGTCTTTTAGTCCCCCTTTTTGCTAGTTCATCTGCTATTTCATTTCCTTCTATTCCATTGTGTCCTCGAATCCACAGTAAGGCTACTATATTGGTCTCGCCTAGTTCATTGAGTATGTCTAGGCATTCCCACACCATTTTGGAACTGATTACACAAGAGCACAGTGCTTTAATGGCTGCTTGACTATCCGACACTATGATAATATTTTGCCTTCTATATCCTTTGTCAATATTGAACTGGGCACACTTTCTTATGGCGTGCATTTCCGCTTGAATACTTAGGGTTTTTCCCAGTGTTTGATTCCTGGCCTATCCCAGTTCCTTCTATTGCTCTTGAGCTGTATGTGTACCATTGAATGGCATTCTTTCCAAGTCTGGCAATGGTATTTGGATCCCATTCCTTCTTGTTGCTTAATTCCGTAACGAATTTCTTTGAAAAGTTATACTTTTTCATCATACCATCTTGTGGCATGTCCCAGGTTTTTTTGATTTCTAAGAAGTAAGGAGGTGGTTTTCTTTTTAATGATTCCCTCTCCCCTCCCAGCAGGATTAAAATATACAATGTGCCCATTGATAGGATTCACACGTTAAGAATTACTGTAAATTTTCTGCGAATATCTATGCATTTTACCTTCAGGCTAGAAAATAATCTAGGGCATGGGTGTCCAACCGGTGGAACGCTGGGACGTTTCAGGACATAAATAGCAAATAGTTTAACTAATATTCTTCTTAGACTTGAAATACTACAAGTAATGTCAGTTTCTCATGGGTTTGTTAATTGTCCAGCTGAACGTTCGGTAAACGAAAAATATTTTAAATAAATTAAATAGTTTGAAAAAGACTAAAAAACATGCAATCGAAATAAAAAATAATTCTTGATTTTCTGGTTAATCAGTTTATTCTTAAATTGAGAATTATTTTTTACTTTTTAGTTCGATTCATTCAGTTTTTTTTCTCAAACTCGATGCCAGATCAAAGTTATGTTTTTTTAATTTGAACACCCTATATTTTATTATAATATTGTATTGTTATCGGTCCATCACAAGTGTACAAAGTTTGAAATAAATCTGTTTGCTTTAAGTGGGCCAAAATCGAGTCGGTTACAAGCATACAGGTGTTCCTATTATAGGGGTGTTAAGAATCTTCCGATTTTAAACCTATTTAAGTCTTTTGTATAGCTTGAATGTTGAATGTGCACTACACTTTATAGAAAATGTATAGAAAATATTCACCCGTTAATACTCCTACAAGAAGTAACCCATCTTTTTCAGGTCTGTGTCCATATGCGTCCAAACATCTCATGTGACTCTTTTTTTGATAAATAGTGTAGAAACTATAAGACCTCATTTCTACTGGGGCTGCGCACCTAAAACATCATTGTTAAATACGGAAATTCTCAAATGTAATTTAAATATATTTTACACTTACATAACTTGTTTTGCCATATTTTCATCGATTTTCAAATAAACCGGCATAAGATCTTCTATCAACCATTGATTTTCACATTCGCAAGTCCACGGATTTTCTCTAATATCTAATTCTGAGAGAGCATCCCATCGAGCAATGATTTCACTATCCAAATAAGATATTTTGTTATTTCCAATTAAAAGCTGAAAGATAACAATGTCAAGTATATGGTTGAATTAGATATGAGTAGAACGTGAGGCATTAAACGAAGAAGACACTTTAGTTTAATAGATTGAGTGAATTTTACAGAAGCGACATGTGTTCATCGTGGTAAGTACGGAGAACGGACGTGATGTGTGCAGCACAGATATAGTTATTCTAATGTTAATGTAATGACCCATATTTTTTATCCCATTGATGAGAAATGCCGCCCTATGGAGTGCATATAAATTTTGTTTTACAAATTCGAATATCGTGAAATAATGTTATTCATTGAATTTAATATAGTAGATTAAAATTAACCTGCATACAAAACTCATAAAATTTGTAATATAATATAACTAAACTCACTTAACCAACAAATAGATATATTAATAATATTCCTCTACAACACAATTCGCACACGCCCCTGGATGAAATTAATGCTAAGTAACCCCAAATTCTTTAGGTCGTTAACATTTTTTTTTGAAACAGTGGACCGCGTTAATAACTGACCAGTTACTTCGTTATATTATGCGAATTACTGGAGTTGGACTATTCGATTTTCAATCCTGCTGCTACGTTGACAGCTATTCAAAATTTTCTTAAAAATAGTAGCATACATAAAGTGGTTTTAATTAATTTTTCTTTTTCCAGCAATTTCAAGCGGCTTATTTTAATGCTTACTGATAAATTCATATTAGGTATTTTTTTTTTCAAAATTTCCAAACTAACTTTCTATGAACATGAAGTAAGGGGAACATGTGTATAGTGATCCTGACAATTTTAGAAAATAAATCTGACTACATTGCTTTATTTTATTGCCGTTACATTCACATTAGAAACACATAACTTATTCTTTATTTAGTATAAATGTACTTGCACGTCATAGCTGTCATAACTGGACTATGTTGCCAAATAGTTAAAATAGTAATTATTAGTACAATATATCTATAAAAACATAAGCGGTGTTACTTTGCTCATAATTTCCAATTTTTTTTGTTTTTATATTGGATTTTTTTCCCAAATAGACGTGATTACAAACTATGTGATATTTTTATCATTTAGCTATCGGTTGATGCATTCAAAACTGATTTAAAACACTCCTATATATATTTTTTTTTGGTCAAAAATTTGGCAAAGTCACCTGACGATCAGTAAGACTTTGCCAACCCTTTTAAAACGCTTTCTTTGGCAGTTTGTGATACGGTAAATGGTTAGTTTGCCTCTTAAATACGTTTTTAAAAAATTTTGAGGACAAAAAAAAATCCACAGATAATTAAAAAACATTTTTTATCATTTTTTTTAGAAAACTTTATTGTTTTAATACAAACAAACGAAAAACAGATTCTAACTTCTAAAAACATACAAAAGTCTTTCTTTGAACACCTTATAAATTACATTTGTAACAAACAAAACATGTTAATCCTAAAAAATTCTAAAAATATCTTATTTTAAAACACTCTTTAGGCAAGATTATAGGAAGATAAATCTTCCGAAAAATGATGGAATCCCCTATATATTTTTGGGTTTTTAAGGCATTGAACAATGTCCATCTCTTGTATTTGCGATATATCATCGACAACAGGAAAATAAAATGCCTCCCTTTCTTTGCTAGTATTTTTTCGCATAAACTTTATCACCGGTTCGTCCTTATTGTCTGCCTCCAAAACTTGTCCTATAAAATGCTTTTCTATTTTTTTTGTTGGAAATACCACCACTACAAAGTCACCTATAGCAAAATATCAATTTTTAACTTCTTCCAGATTTTGTTCTCTTTCTTGTTCTGCGCCTATTTCTGTTTCGCTTTTCATTTCCTGTTCGTTTTCGTTATCGCTTTCCATTTCTTATTGAGTTTCCCTGACCTTCGCATTTGTTTCTATATACAATTCATCAGTTGACTTTGAAGGTCCTGCTTCCAAAAAATCTTGATCTGAAACTGATTTTCCAGGCTCAACTCTAACCATTTTTTTTCTTTTTGGAACTTTTGCATCGGTGGAAGTTCTGGTCTCTTTTAAGAATTCCAGAAGCGTATCGCTTATTTCTGCTCCTATGTTTTCCTGAGCTCTATAATTTGGCAGTTTTTGTAAAACTTTAAGCCGGTTTATTGGTATAATGCCTGTTGTTCGAAAACATTAAAATTAAAAAATATACATAATGGCAAAGTAACCTCGAAAATTTCCCCTTTGACTAAATTTTCGTTTTTCTTCTAAAATACTTAATAAAATGTTTTGAAAATCACACACAAATTAGCTAAATAAACATACTACTTAACAAAACACTTGTTAACCCTCAAGCTGTAGTCACATTTTGTCACCAACCCTTAGCATTTCCTATTTTTAAAATCTGAAATTATCACCTGCCAATTCGCACCTCTTTTCATCGATGCTAACGATCCACTGAAGAATCCCGCGCAACAGGTCTTGGTTAAGACATGTTCAGCCGTCACTTTGCTTTGTTGCTGACTCCAGCACTGTTGCCAAATGTTCAAAAAATAAAACTATTGCAAAATCTGCATATTTTGGCAAAGACACCTGCATTGGTAAAGTAACACCGCTTTATGGTACTAAGTATTATGTGGATATGAATCATATTTTATTAAACTACTCAGAGAATAATTGTTTTTCCTTGATATGAAGTAACATGATTATCTGTAAATAAATTGTCAGATATAATTTCTAAGAATTATAAACAATATAACAAAATATAATAAAAATTGTTGAATAGCTATATAACAAAGAGGATAATAAAAATTTTATTAGTCGTATACTTAGGTACTTGCTTTATGCCTGCTGTGAATAGTATAATGAATAGAAAATGCATCAACTTTTGCAGTATTCCTAGCAGTTTTATTTATACGTTCTTTTTGGGGGAACCTTAACTTTGATAACACATCACGTCCTCTGAAATATTTTTCACAGTTCTTTGCAGTTTTTTAGTAACCCGCAAATTGAAGAATCAATTGAATGAACAAATGAAAATAATCAAAACATAACCTCAAATCAAGAGTAGACATCAAATTAAGCCTGATAAACCAATGTTATCGCGGCAACAGCGCGCATTTTAGCCAACATATAAAATTTGATAGTTTGAATTTGACATTCAATTATTTAAAAAGATGCATTTGGTATGAAATTAAATACAAAACGTTTCTTTGGATATATATTTATATCTTTTAATACCATGCGACCTACAAATTCCTATATTTACCAAGTTTACAGTGATAAAACGTACTGATTCACAGCAGCAAATAAATGAACTGGGTCCAACGAACAGCGTGATATCTGCACTTTGATGACGTGCAAGTACATTTATATTGAATAAAGAATATGTGTGCAATGCACACAGATTGACCGACTGACGAGGAAAGTCAGTCGAGTTAGGTTACCGACTGATTTGGTGATGAACATAATGTTGGATATGGCAAATTTGACTAATGTGCAACTTATCTTGAAGATAGGTACTTACACTTGAATAAAAATAAAATCATATAAAAAATCACTTACTTTTTTAATCGGTGGGTAAATAACACCCCCACTGATGTTGGAGGTACACGCAAACGCTAAATCTTCAATGGTTACTAAATCTATATTATCGCTCAATATCAAATCAGTCAAATTTCCTAGACCGCATAACGCATACCTACTTATTCTATGCAAATGTTCATTTCTGCTCAAATGTAGAACTTTCAAGTTTGACATTTTTGGAAATCCGCTAAAATAAAATAAAAATATTTAGATTCGTATCCGGATACTTGAGCCGTCTCTCTTAAGGTCCGAAAGTGTATGTAGGTACTGCTATTTTCAACCAGAATACTGATGAAAACTGCTCATTTAAATGATAAAAATCATAAAAACTGTTATTTTAAACCACAAAATCGACAAAAAATGCTCATTTAAATGATAAAATTCATGAAAACCGCTATTTGAAAAAGAAAAATTGATGAAAAATGCTATTTTAAAATGTAAAATTTATGAAAATTACTATTTTAATTTAGGAACCTATTGAAAAATGCTCATTTAAATGATAAAAATCATAAAAACTGTTGTTTTAAACCACAAAATCGACGAAAAATGCTCATTTAAATGATAAAGTTCATGAAAACCGTTATTTGAAACAAAAAAATTGTTGAAAAATGCTATTATGCTATTTTAAAATGTAAAATTTATGAAAATTGCTATTTTAATTCAGGAACCTATTGAAAAATGCTCATTTAAATGATAAAAATCATAAAAACTGTTATTTTAAACCACAAAATCGACGAAAAATGCTTATTTAAATGATGGAAATCATAAAAACTGTCATTGTCTATAATAAGAGAGTGTCAAAACATTATTATCATTGAATTTGGTGTCCCTATGAAAAACTTACTTTGTGTGGGTTAAATTAATGAACCCTGTATTGTTCAAATATAGTTGCTCTAAAGTCCTAGCCTCGGAAAAAGTGTCGGGAATTTTTGTGATTCCCTGATTACCGGATATATCTAAAATACGCAGAAACTTTGGAGTGTGCATCATATGGTCTGGTAAATCACTTATTTGAGTGTATTGCAAGTAAAGTTCCTAAAAATATAATAAAATATCGAGGGAATTATATTCAACTTTAACATTTCTCTACAGTCCTAACTATAACTAGCACTAGCACCATCTCGACAGGCGTTGAAAAAAGTAAAGCTTTAGTTCAAAAATCTGATACTCATAATATCACTCTTCATTAGCAAAACTTGCTTTTGTACATATATAAGTATACCTAAGTATGTATGTATTTAAAGAAGCATTGAAAACCCTCAAACTCTCAATTTATAGAGACATTTGCACGAACTTATATTCTTATATTTTTTGACAAAAAAAAATTTGGAAATAAAATAAAAATTGGAATATAACCCATTGAAAATTTTCAAAATATGAAACTGGAAAATCTTAAGAAGTCATGCAAGTAATATTGAAAATGGAAAGATAAATTATACCATAAACTACCTACGTATTTGTAAAAACAGAAGAATTGACAATATTCAGAGCAGGAAAGTCATATTCATTTTTTCAGTAACAACTGATAAATAAATCAAGAACAACGAACAACGCGCCGTTCTAACATTTCCACCACTTTTGTAGAACGATTTATCTTTTGCCTCAAAGTAGCCTTCAGTGTCAGCGATAACCTACATTCGAATATGGTGGATGTGGGGGCAATTCGAAGCTTAATTCCTGTAGTGATTGACTTGTGACACGGTGCGTTGTCTTGATGAAACAACATTTTTTTCTTTGCCATATGCCGACGTTTCTTTGCAATTTCGGCCTTTTCAATATAGTCGATGAATACGTACATGACAAAATTCCAAGGCCATAACCTTTCCAGCTGATTGTTGTGTTATCGGGCGTTTTGGACGAGGTTCTCCAGTTGCAGTCAATGACGATCGTTTAGATTCCAGAGTGAAGTGATGCCTTGTTTCATCCATTGTCACATATCGATGCAAAAATTTCGGTTTGTTACGTTTAAACATGGTCAAAAACTGCTCAGAAGCATCAACACGTTCTTGTTTTTGGTCAACAGTGAGCAAACGCGGCACCCACTTTGAACAGAGCTTTCTCATAGTCAATTGCTCTTGCAATATAAAGCCAACACTTTCTTTTGATATCTTTACGATGTCACAACTTCACTTTTCGATGTTTCAAAAAGATTTTGTGGATTTTTTTTATGTTTTCTGGTGTTATCGCCTCCTTTGGACGTCCACTGCGTTCCGCATCATCGGTGTTTCTACGACCACGTTTGTTCGTTTTATTGTTGTGATGTGTCGAGTTGACATATTGTGTTGAATAATATTTGATATTGAACAGAACATTTTATTTTACCAACTTTGTTTCAGACTATTAACACCAGAAAATTGAGAAAGTGCAACGAATGGATGTTGGCCACGTCTCTGAGTAGAAATACCGTATCTCAAGCCAAATACTTGACCAACCCAACAACAACGTCAACGTACAACAAGGCACCAAAATGGCGGACGAGAATACCTATGTCTGCAGTGCTCTAATTCGGATGTTTATGAGTAATGACGTAACGAGAAACATTCGTGATTTTTACTGTATTTTAGTTGTAATTTTTCTCCCTATGTACTATGTAATTTATGTACAATGCTCAGCTCATGTAGAAACCTAGGTCTTTTGGACTAAAATATAGATGTAGAGTATAGACAAAAGATCTTATAGGTCGTAGTGTAGTAAGTCAAACCGGGCCAATAGACCCCCTCGTCATCTAATCTAATCTAAGTCATAAAAAATTGTACTCCATCTAATACTTACCTTCAAATAAACCAAATTGTCAATAGCAAGCAGTGTATGATGATCAATAACTTCCAAAGGATTGAAGCTCAAATCCAAAATTTCAATGTATGTCGTATGCTCAAAAATATCCTGATTTAGAGTATGTAATTTATTATGATCTAATCTAAGTTCTTTGAGACTTCTTAATGGCATAAGGCTTTCTTCTAAATATTTCCCCTAAAATATGTAGTTGATTAGAGTAATTTTGAGTCAATACGTTGTTATTTCAATTTCTTGATGATTTCTTTACGTAATGGAACCAGTACGACTAATTAACAAAAATCATTGATCCCCACGAACGTAGGTAACTTTTGGCAAAACCAACTAACCCAATGCTCGAAAAAGAGCGCGTTGTCCAGTGGTTTCTTGGAAAGATTCCTGTGTGTGGGGTTAAGAATTACTTAATTTTCGATAACTAGAAAATTTACACAAACTGTTCGATGAGTACCGAGAAATTCACTAAAAACTTCTTCTATTCCACAGAATCTACATTCTTCTTTTTCCATTATTTTGAGCTTTTTAGGTACCCACAGGATACCTGTCAAAACTGTTGGTACAGTTTTACTCTGCCTAAAGCATTCATTTGTTCTCTGGCTCTAGTCTCCCAGGTCTAAGCCCTGCTAGATTTTTCTAATGGTATAGACATTCTCCAAGTTTCGGCTTTGCCTATTCTTCCAACCTTACATTGGAACTGATACCGCAAATGGGATCCCATAAAGAATGTTTCAGCCTCTCTATTTGCTAGTTCATCGGCTATTTCATTCCCTTCTATTCCATTGTGTCCTGGATTCCATGCTGTTCTAGCCTAATTAATTTAGTTTTCCTAGGCATTCCCACACCATTTTGGAACTGATTACACAAGAGCTCAGTGCTTTAATGGCTGCTTGACTATCCGACATTATGATAATCATTTGCCTTCTAGATCCTTTGTCAATATTGAACTGGGCACACTTTCTTTGGCGTGAATATCCGCTTGAAAGTTACTTATGGTTTTCCCCAAGCTTTCAGAGCGTTTGGTTCCTGGCCCGTACACTTATATCCCAGTCCCTTCTATTGGTTTTCAGTCGTCTGTATAGCATTGAATAACATTCTTTGCAAGTCTGGTAATGGTGTTCGGATCTCATTCCTTCTCAATTCCTTATCGAATTTATTTCAAAAGTTTACTGTTTCATCTGTAAAATGTTTTTTGTTTTCACCACTATATGTAGTGGTGTGATGTTGAGAATCACTTCCATGTACGTATTATCCTGGCCAGGATACTGGAATAAACTTATTTTATTGACATCAGTCTGTGATAAGTGAGTACTGTACAGTTTCAATTCATTTCGTCGTTTTTGAAGTCAATGAAAACTGTATTTGCAGATCTCGTTCCATACAGGTATAGTTGACGTAAAAGGTAGTGCGAACTTAAAGTTGCCGGCTTTTTGTTTGACTCTAAGACTAAGAGTATACCGTCATGGCTTAGTCAATATTATAATTATTTAAAACGCTTACTTAGTTGACGATAAATTCATTTAATGTTATAATTTCAACTAATCGTTAATAGTTATTTAATAAACTAGTTTGTTAATGAAGGCGATTAATAAACGAAACTGTTTAAAGCACGCACGAGCGATAGCGAGTGAGTGCTTTTAATAGTTAGACAATGGTTTGACTGAACTATAACTATTTTTGAGAGATGGTTGCAGGTGTTCTCTTTAGTCGGTGGTCTGACATCAAGAGCGTGTGTGTGTTTTTGTGTGGAAATTGTAAGTAAGTATACATATGCGGGGTTGGGATAAAGTATGGAACCAAGTAAATATCTTTTAAACGAAAAGAACGATATTTATGAAAATTTGAAGGTGAGTGCAATGGAACAAAATGCATCTGATGTACATTTTTTTGTTAATAATATACTCCCGGTTGAACCGGAAATGCCATCAACTTCTTTAATTTAAATGGGACACCCTATATATTTTTACTGATTTTGAAAGAGCTTGTTATTTTGAATTCATACATACTGAGTTTAGTGTAAAAAAAATTGTAAAAACGAGGAATATAGCACTTTAATCAACCTCCTTTGAGTTTTTTGCATTAGATCAAAAAACTATTTAGATAAACTAATTGATGTTGTTTGTATGCATAGTAATAAATAAACGAGTATTGTTTAGTACGTCTTTTGTTCTCCAAGTGTCAAAATCTAATTGACGGAAATAAATTTTACAATTTAGAAAGGTTCAATTAAGTGAAAAAGAGCGTATTGAAATTTTAATGATGATCGGTTATGGTGATCGTGTTAGAACTCATGAAGAAGTGTGTCATATTTTTAATAATTTGCATCCGGAGAGAAATCCTTTTTCTCGCTTTTTAATACAACTGGGATGGTAAAAATTTTGCTAAAACCTGGAAGACCGCGGACTGCAACGAACGAAACTGTTAAACAAAATATTGTAATCGATTTAGAAGAATCACCTCAAACTTCCACCACAAATTTGGCACTAAACCATAGTATCAGTCGACGTTCTGTAGGAAAGTAATTAAAAAGTGAAAAGTATCATCCGTATAAGGTACAGTTGGTTCAAGAATTGTCAGACGATGATTTTGACCGACGCCGACAGCTGGAATTTTGTGAACGGCTAATGGACATTTGTAATGTCGACGACAATTTTGCTTCTAACACAGTTTTTTCCGATGAGGCAACTTTTTGTTAAAATGGAACAGTTAATCGTCATAACTCTTTGTATTGGTCAAATGAGAATCTCATTGTATTCATGAAGCACATACCCAGCATCCACAGAAGTTAAATGTTTGGATGAGAATTGTCGAAAATAGGCTTATCTAGGCCCATTTTTTTATCGACGGAAACTTGAATGGTGACAAGTATTTGGATCTACTAAATAACAAAATTATTCCTGCACTTCAACAGAATGGGCAATTACCACAAAATGTTTGGTTTCAACAAGATGGAGCACCTCCCCACTATGATAGACGGGTTAGGGATTTTCTGGATGCGAATTTTCCAAATCGACGGATTGGACGTAGAGGATTCATAGAGTGGCCTGCTCGTTCTCCGGATCTTAGCCCCTTTAGATTTTTTTCTTGTGGGTAATCTAAAAGCATTTTGAACATTTGAAGTAATTTTGTTTCTCATTATTCTAAAATAATGAAATGTACACGTATTGTACAACTAACAGTGAGCTATTCCTCGTTTTTACAAATTTTTTTACACTAAACTCAGTCAAAATAACAACACTTACCTGCAAATTTTCATAAATATCGTTCATTTCGTTTAAAAGATATTTACTTGGTTCCATACTTTATCCCAACCCTGTATTTATTAGCAGTTATCTATTTGAACGAAACTCGGTATAATACACACGATACGGTTAAGAAAGGATGGACTGATGGGTCAAAATACAAATACTATATAGAATTATGTTTGGTAAGTAGACGAAAATAATATAAACACCTTTCAGAGTTTAGCACCGCAACATAACTTAAAGGGGAGATACGATTAGGTAGCTGGCACTATATCTTTTACGTCAACTATGACGCAAATAAAACCGTGCAGATATTTATACTTCTACTTGATTTAATAGCTGTAGCATATAGAATTACAGGCTTTTATTTAAATTTACCTCATTTGTTTAAATAAAAATACACTTACCCTAAAAGCATCCGGATGAATTATCTCCAAATCGTTGTAACTCAATATCAAAACAACCATTTTTTGTAGATTTTTGAAAATACTGTCAGAAATATTGAAGATGTTGTTGTTTGCCAAATTTAAATAAGTCAGATCTGATGTCGGAAAAGTACTTGTGAAGTCAATAAACTTGTTGTAGTTTATAGTAAGAGAATTGTACGGTATGGATGTATTGGTGTCATTTGCAAACCAGAAAAACTTTGAAAAAATTTCATATTCTATAGGCTTATTACAAGTAACATTGGCAGTTGTCTCATTAGAATTGACAGTGCATGCGCAGATTTTACACAGTGGGAATTTATTCTGATTGACATCTGCTTGTGAGTAAACCACCAAAGTACTCAAAATTGTTAGAAAGAGAATCTTCTGCATTCTGAAAATTATAAAAAAATGTCTTTTCTTCTCTTTCAAACTCCATATTGTTGAATAAGTTTTAATTAAAATTAATAATTGTATGATGCAGAGCATTTAAGTAAAATAGTTCAAGTCCAAAACAATCAGAATTGAGAGTAATGTTTATAAAGCTAGTACAATACAATACACGTCATTTAAACTCAAAACACTAATGTTTGTTTGTCTTTTTTTCACTCAACTTTTCAACGTACCACTTTATTCACTGGTTGCACTTGTCTACATGTGTGTCTACGTGTTTCTATGAACTGGTAGTTAACTGTGACTTATTAGACCTTGTGAAATTATTTTTGTGTCCACAATATATTTACTATGACTGATAAAGGATATTACAAATGGTAATCGTAGAATTTGTCTCTTGCTGATATGTTAATAATAGCAAATTTTATTCAAATTGGTGAACATTTATATCCGTGGTGTTGAAGCAAATAGGTAAACACAAAAGTTGTTAAGCACTTTTTCCAAAAATATATTTCAATTGAAAGAGAGCTGAACACTTTTCAACAGGGTATTTCGAATAGAAAATTGAAATTGGTTTTCCGAATCTTATTTGTAATATTGTAAGATAGGTATTTGAAATAAAAGTACAAAAAATGTGGTGCAAATATAAATTTATTTATAAATTGAGATTTATTAAAAAGATCATATTTACAAAAAGAGATTTAAAAAAATGTTTGATTGTGTTCCTATTAGAAGCAATTAATTGAAAAATTATAATAAAATTTACTGGGTTCCGATCTATTCTTTTGCATTCAACCAACTACCTATCTGGGATGCCAAGTTTGAAGTTTATAGGTCATCTGAAACTGGGTTAGAGTTTTGAGTAGAGTTTTGGTATAGGTAAGTCAGTGATAAAAATGACGATGTTTGGACCATTTTGGACGTAAATATTTGAGGTGTGTTTATGAAATTTGGAGCACACATGTATCAAGCAAGTCTCAATATATGAGCCAAAGTTGACATGTTTATGTGAAATATTTTTCGAGTTATGTCTAGATCAGTGAAAGAATGTTTGTGAATCAATTAAGCTATTAATTTTTAACAACTTTAGACTTTACAATGTATTTCTAATATTAGGAAAAAGTTAGTGAGGAAATAACATGAAACTTACTTTTTTGCACAATTCTAGAACATAATTCGCATCACAATAATATAAAAAGGTATAACAAATATAGGTGTAATTCACTATAGGTTTTGTTTTGTAAAAACTGTAGAATATTTAGTCATCAACTAACTATCTAATCTTATCTCGATTCGTATTAGGTAAATATTGGCATTTGACTCGTATGAAAATATCTCTAGATACCTACTTGTTTGTGGTAAAATATAATCACCGCGAACTGTAAAAATGCGTTTGTTTACTGAATCATTCGATATTTGATTGCTAGAATTGGAACAACAGAAATTATCTGAAATTAATACAAAATTAGTTCTCGTATATTATGCAATGACCATTTAATGATGATTTGCAGCTCGCATCGTAATGAATACGAGAGTCTCAAAGTCATTAAATGCGACTTGCATACACTTTTTTTTAAATCCCATACTTTTTACTTTATTTTGAAATTTTTAAAGTAAAACCTGCCACTGCTTAACCCTCTCCTGATGTTGTGAGTATAGTCGTGGCAATGAAGCATTATGATAGGAAATCTTTTAGGATAGGACGTATCGGAATGCGGTTTTTTGCATTAGCTTGCAAAAATTATTTATATCGTTCGTACCTACTTTGTACCTATTACAAACCGGAAGTTGCATTGCTGTAGTCAAAAATGCATGCAAAAAATACATCTTTTGAGAGTCCTTTTGGCAAATTTAATAACTTCGTAAATAAGAGTCAGAATTGGCTCAAGTCGGGTACCCGGTGGTTTTCGAGGTCGCTGATCACGATTATGATGTTCAAATTGACCCCCCGAACACCTGGAGCTCAGGAACGCCGACGAACTTCATTTCCGGGGACTATCCCGAACTTTATGCGAGAGAGGAGAGAAACTGGGCACCCGGGGGTTTTTTGGGTCGTTGAATTCGAATAAACCATCGGCAAACACCCCACGGACACCTGCAGTTTTCAATATTTCAAATGCTGGTTCAGGACCAGGGCATGAAGTTTCAGACCCTAGTTTTCTAGTGTCTGCGGTTTCATTGCCTACAATATACTTGTGCCTGTGACCCACTTAAGTGTCACCCTTTTCTGGTTTGCCAGGGATAAGAATTTTTGAAGCCAGTTCCAGACTAGTCTAGATCTGATCAGGGGACATGCTAAAGATTTCAGTGCACCTTACTACTTGAGAGTATGGGATCTTTTGGACTCTATACTATACTGTATACTCTATGAATCTCTATTTAGTTTAGGTAGGTTATCTTTTTCCAGGAAGTTTTTTTATGCATCTTATTAAGGATGCGCCGCTCGTCTGTATGAACTAACAAACTTCAGTTGTTTAAATATCTGTCGCAGTCTGTATAATAATTCCATGCATTGGTATCACTCGTGTAAGTTTTGAACATTTTTCTTTCATTTCTTTCACTGCATGATTTTCGTTCGTGCTTTCAGACTGTACGCCGCAAATTGCTCGTAACGAATCCTATTCTGATGTAATTTTTCCAATAACGTTCAATTTTCGTTCAATATGGGTTTTCCAGCTAGCTCGTACACTCACTTTAAAAACAGATAAGTTAATAATGGAGAAAAATCAATAGGGCTATGGAGTAGGGTGGCTCGGGGCGGTCGGAAAATTAGCGAGCCGGGCAAAAAGGGCACAACGACTTGTTTTGTTCGTTTTGAATTTGTTACTGTGTAATGTTTTCAAGGAAAAAACGAAATTTACGAAAATATTGAATATTGGATTGTTCTTTATTGGTGGGAACGGTTAGGGGGCTAGGATGATGACTCCATCAAATCAAGAACATGACATAACATAAAATAAAGAAGTGATATTCATACTAAATACATTCATTCATTGATAGGTTTGGGTTGTGCTCAACAGCCCAAGCAGTTGAACTGAATCTTTATACCATTTCTCATGTTATTTACTTCCATTCCAGAAGCTTCGTGTGTTCTATATAGGCCACCGATTTAACTGGAGAGATTTTCAGTAGTTGTGATGGTTGTATAATCTCCGCTCCAAAGTGCTTTCGTCAGAGTCCCTATAAGTTCTCAGAGAAGCAGAGTATGTGAGTAGGTGTTCACATTTTCAGCACATAAGTTCACTAACTTTGCCCATTTCGTGCAGATGCTTCCTCAGGGTGCAGTGTCCAGTTACCAGGTCGGCAACGTCTTTAAATGTCTCTTACCCAGTTTCATTAGCCTGGATGAGAGTTCTTAGTCTACCTTAATCAGTAAAGCTTTTGTTTGGAGGTGTCCTTGTGTCAGCTTCCATTTGAGTTGGTGTTCCTTAACTAGCCAGTTCTCGATTTCCCCTCTTATATAAATGTGTCTAAATGCATGAAAAAGTAAATAAAAAAATATTAATATATGGCTGGCTTAGCTAACGAATGGTGCGTAACCCACAATTCTTAGTACGTAATGGATGTTGTTAAACCTTAAAATTTATATGTAACGGTTTACCCAACGTACAGTGAATAGTGCATTATTTAGTGTTAATTGTTACATTCGAGCAACTATTCAAAATTATAGGAGTATTACAATCAAGATTTTTATGTTTTGAGGTAGAATATGTCACATCTGTTATGTTGTTAACTGATGATGTCACTCCAGATGATGATGCACCGTAATCGGAGAGCGTTTTATTTTGTTTGGATTGTAAAATTTTGGTTTGTATTTGATTTTTGCTGTTAACTGATTGATCAACATATTCCTCTGCAACGCTACTAGATTTCCAGCCTCCAAGCTTTTTTAATTGAAGTAAATCCCCTCCTGCATCCACTAACAGCGTTGCGGAAGTTCTGCGCAAACAATGCCCGGTATATTTTTGGGGATCAGGCAATTTTAAATATTCAGCTACTTGCATAGGAAATTTACTAAATTTATTCACTCCCACAACTTGTCGAGTACACTTTCCGTTTTGGTAGTTTATAAAGAATCTTGAATTTTTTTGGTCCATATCTAGTGGACGAAGGTTCATATATATTTTAGAAATTTTGTAGAAGAATCCAGAAATGTGGAAGGAACGTGGTACTTTTGTTTTTGTATTAAGTATCGTAACTAAGAGTATCTTTTACATAATTTACTGTCAAATCCTTCAATTCATGGCAACGACAAGCTCCCGAGATTCCAAAAATTAAGACTAGGTACCTACAAACGTGAATTTAATATTGATATTAAGAATTTGTCACATTAATAAAGTAATTGTTACCTTAATCATTAAGTATTTGGAATTGGGTGCATTCTTTAAGAAAATAGGTACGTATCTCATCGGAAGAAAAAATTTTAGATTTTTGACTTTTAAATCCATCTGATTTTCGTTTTAAAAAAAAACGTAACTTGGGATATTTACTTATATCTATATTATTTTTAATCGATGAAGTGGCTTTCAGCATCGATGACTTAAATTTTTTTGACAACAACCATCCAAAGTACGCAAGCAGCACATTTTCCGAAAATTAATTAACATGATTGTTAACTCTCCAATCCATGAATTTTTCATATATTTCTTCATATCTCTTTTTGGATTTTAATGGTAATAAATCCAAAGAGGTCTGCTCAGCTTGATTTGTTATTTCTGGTGGTGTATTTGGAAAATCTAAATCACTTTCCGATTCAGAAATCATGATAACTTACTCAAAAAACTAACAATTCTTTGAGTGTAAACAATTAAAGAGAAATGTCAAACCGAGTGTCAAACTAATGAAACCTGATAACTAGATATAAAATGCATTCTTATTAAAGAAATGATTCCTATTTTTGTTTATTAATAGGCAAAAGTCGTCAAAACATTTTATACGAGGGCGGCAAATAAATGAAAATATAAATTTAACTTTCGTCACTAGACACGAAAGTTAACGTTATGACACTTTCTCTCACTGGTGACGGAAATCACGTTTTCGCTGAAAGTATTCTATTACAAAATGACGACTTTTTGTATAGGGTTGTAGAAAAAATGTATTTCATTTTTGGTTGCCTGTACTACAATCGTTTATTAATAGAAAATCGTTCATTAATAATAATAATAGAACTTTATTCAGTATACATACATATACAAATAATAGTAATGGAGTAACAATAATAGGGTTGAACAAAGTAGTAATCGATAAGTGATCATTCACTTGTTTCGATATTTACAAATAAACAAACAAGTATATATATATATAGTTATAGTAGATATTTGCCGAAAAATAATGTACAAGAACAGGAATATTGGGGAAGCGGCAAAAATTGTAAAAAGAGTACCTACTCTTTACACTATTTTCCAAGCTTTCGGAATATCTTTATTTCCATTTTCAAGGATAGCATTCGAGATTGTATTACAATAAGTGGTTGATTACAGTAAAATATTAATACGGTGTAAGTATGGATCTATTTTATTTTGCTGCTATGATTTCATTTCTATAAGATCGGATATCATTTTTCTATCGCTTTCCAGAATATATTTCTTTAGTTCTCTTTTGAATTTGAACTTGTGTTTGTTTCACTTTTGATTCTATCAGGAACACTATTATGTATTTTTTTTGTAACATATGCATATGATCTTTGGGATAACGACTTTTTTACTTGTGGTAGTTTTGATAAGTTTTTTTTGCGTGTGTTATGATCGTGCATGGGTCGTTCAACAACTCCAGTTGAGTGCAGTTTTACATTCACACAATAATAAAATAGTTGTCTCATATCCATGACTTCGCATTGTTTTTATAACAAGTTGGAGGGATATCTTGTGCGTTCCCTCATGATTAATTTGAGGAACCTTTTTTGTAGCACTTCGAGAGGGTTTATGTGTGTCCGAAGGGCACTGCCCCACAATAGAATTCCATATCGAAGATGACTTTCCACCAATGTATTATATAATATTTTCATTGACTTTAATGGCAGAAAATTATTGAGGAATTTGAATTTATATAAAATTGTTCGAAGTTTTTTTGTCATGTAGTTAATATGTATGTCCCACTTCATATATGAGTCTAAATAAACTTCAAGATATTTTATATTTTTTACGGCATTAATTTGAAAAGTGCCTCCCTGGACTTTCATGTCGAGTTGTTGAAACGGGGGATTTCCCGCTTTGTTGCAGATGAAGGGTAGAAAGTTGGTTTTCTCTATGTTGATCGTTAGTAGTTTGCTGTCGAACCAGTTTTTTAGAATCCTGAAATCTTCCTCAACCTTATGTTTCAGCTCATGCCATGTTCCCGCTTCGTAGAAAATGGCGGTGTCATCGGCATACCCTAAAGCAGTTCCTTGGGAATCGAGGGAAAATAATTCATTAACATATAAATTAAATAAAAGAGGGCCTAATACTGTTCCCTGAGGTACGCCATATTCTAATCCTCTCAGATCACTCATAGTGTCAGACACTTTTACCTCCTGGCTCCTGTTTTGTAGATAATTGGTGAGAAGATTTGCACATTTGCCTCTCAGACCTACTCGCTCTAAGGTTTCAATAAGTAGTCGGTGGCTGACAGTATCAAAGGCCTTCGAAAGGTCAATGAACACACATAGACATGGACGTCCTTTTTCCAGTGAGGTGTGAATTTTTTCAGATAGTGCTAGAACAGCATCTTCCGTTGACGTTTTTTCCTTGAAGCCATATTGGTTGCTGGAAATACTTCTATATTTTGTTATGAATTATGTCAATATGCCTTTCAAAAACCTTTCGAAGATCTTCGACATATGAGTGATGAGAGAAATTGGTCTGTAGTTGGTTACTACTGTCTTGTCCCCCCCTTTGAAAATTGGCATGACAATTGAATGTTTGAATATATCAGGCCAGATTTCTGAGTCTATACATTTATTCAATAAGTGTTGAAGAGAAAGAAGAAGAGGAAGAGACAGCTTTGATAGTTTCTGCTTTTATATTGTCTTTTCCAACAGTTTTTCCATCCTTCAGGCTCATTATTAATATTATTAATAGGGGTCATTAATAAATTACGAATGGTCGGTCGACGGAAAATATTATTATTAGATGTTGGGTACACAATTAAAATAAAAACTCTTTAAACTAATAAAATATTGTGAATGTACACAGATTATATCCCATCTAAGTGATTATCCAAGCTGAAAGACCTAAAAAATACTCAAATTACCATTATTCACTTATAGTGTATTGTAGATGCAGGACAAGCTACGCTTATTAACAATAAACCTAAAGGTTAATAATTGTTCGATAGGCACCGCACGATTCAGCGTGAAATGTCACCAAATGTCAACCCTAAAGGCACTAAAAGGGCTGAAAAGCTGCCGCTACCGGCCGTTTACGCTTCACGCTAGCATGATATCCATGCGTCTGTATAGTCAAGCAGCTAAAAATACCATATCGGGTATTATCTTGAAATTTTCATTTTTGACAAGCTGACAGCAAATGACAGTTTTGACTCGAATAGACAATTCCAGAATGACAACTCGGGTAAATTGTGTTGTGTTTACTGGTAAACAACGGATAATAATTAAGCTTTAATTAACAATTACTTCTTAAACGTATCTAAAATGCCATCGTTTTGTAGAGTTATTAAGTGTGGAATGCGAGGAGGAAGAGGTAAGGTATCTTAGCGAGGTGACTATTTAATTGTTTTCTCTCAGTAAATCACAACTTTAACTTTGTCATGTGTTGATTCATTCGATTGGGTTATGCTCAATAGCCCAGGCACTTGAACTGAATCTTTGTAACATTTCCCATGTTATCTACTTCCATTCCAGAAGCTTTATGTCTTCCATGTAGGCCACTAGTTTCACTGGAGGGATTTTCAGTAGTTGTAATGGTTGTATTATTTCCTCTAAAAGTGCTTCCGTCTGACTCCTTGTAAGTTCTCGTAGAAGCATAGTGTGTGAGTAGCTGTTTCATCATAGAGTTCACATTTCCTGCACATAGGTTCACTAACTTTGCCCTTTTTGGTCGGATGTTTCCTCAGGATGCAGGGTCCAGTTACCAGGTCGGTAACTGTTACTCAGTTACAATAGACTGGTTGAGAGTTCCTTGTCTACCTTGTTCAGTGAACTATTTGTATGGA
The DNA here is from genome assembly GCA_949126875.1 of Lochmaea capreae. NCBI lineage: Eukaryota > Metazoa > Arthropoda > Insecta > Coleoptera > Chrysomelidae > Lochmaea > Lochmaea capreae. Next base: position 15,408,455 of record OX421403.1, read on the forward strand.
GGTGCCCTTGTGTCGACCTCCATTTGAGTTGGTGTTCCCTATCTAGCCAGTTCCCGATTTCCCCTCTTATGCAATCTTTTGTGGTTCCACAAAACGGTTCCGGACCTATGAAGTATTTTTTCCCACTCCAACTAATCGATTCGGCTGCCCATCAGCACAATATAGACGACCGGTCAAAGTCATGTTTACTGGAATGGTCTACTAGGCAATCCAGCGACTTGTCAAATAAAATTCAATATGGCGTCCCAGGCAAACAAACATATGGTTTTGGTCTTTTGGTATACACAAGAGTATTTGTTTTGGAGAAAGGTGAATTTATTTGGCTTTAAGGATTGTCTTGTGTCTTATTTAAAAATATGTTACGTTTAGGTAAAGAAAAGCGAAAATAAACTCCCCTTATTTTTAGCCGTAGGTTTGAATAAGAGTGACAAAATTAAGTTATTTTACATTTTTGAATTTAAAGTTCTTACCATAGCTGTATATAAGTACCCTGCACCTGTCAATTTTCTATTAAAAACATTATTATCTCGAAACGTTCAAAATTTAGGCATTTTAAAGTAATATCAAAATTGAATGTAGAATACGAAATGTTGATAAGTACCTACCTACAGGGTGTTTTTTTTATAATGTAAGCAGGTATGGCATGTCCGTCAAAAATATTTTCTATTAATTTACTATAACCTGCAATTTATAATTCATACAAAATCTGACACTGACAATACCAACGCCACTGGATAATCAATGTCACTCAATTGACAAAGTGAGAGGGAAGAACACACGCACGCGCTTGCCAATAAGAAGTCAGCTGGTCACTAAGCAACGAAGGCTTTTCGATAAATTTCACCAATTCAGTTAGTTCGGAGGGCGTGAAAATTATGGTTTTCGCACAACGCTGCCAGAGCTTGAAAAAGCCCATAACAAATTTGGAAAAGTGTTCATCTTTTAATATTCATAAATTGAAAAAATAATGTTAATAGACAATATCTAAGGAAACAACCACATTAAAGAATTAACGTTTAATCGTATTGTTAATAATAAAAAGTCCAATTTCTAATTATCATCACTACATACTTAGCACTTTATCTTTTTCATAGTTAAACGTGGCAATATCGAATGTTTTCGACTGCATTCCTTTCACTTCTTCAGATAACCTTGCCAAACTATACAAGTTGTTTAATTTATTAGATCAATGGCTAAACAAAGAAAGAGGTCAGATATAGTACATAAATATTCAACGGTAACTTATGAAGTACTAAGTATGGGAAATTATAAAAACAAAGTTGCCAAAAGGAGAGTATTATTTGAACTGTTATGCAGAATCAGTAGGTAAGTTACAAAGTTTTACGTCTACTGCTATATCATTGCCATCAGTACAGCAGCATTGAAATGGTTTACTCAGAAAGTAATGAAAGTTGATAAAAACTGAACAACCACACACAGACACTTTCACTTTTTCCATATATATACAATTATAATAATAGCGCAATGAAGAGTGTTAATAATACGTCATACTATAAACCGGACCTCAAATTTGCTGCTTGTTTGCGTTAACGCGACATTTCATCAAATTTAATGTTATGTTGTTCTAAATAATCATATTTATTATATCGATTAAGTGACATAATGTGGTGTTCAATTTCAAATTAAAATCTAATTATATTTAAATATACCTATTTACTCTGAAATCTGATATTAGTGCGTTAATAATTTCATGTTTGTTATAATGCAAATATAAAACTTAAGTCATTTCAAAATTACATTTTGGCAATTTCAAGGATTTATGGAAATTATATGTAATACTTTTTTTTCTAAAGGACTTCATTTACGCGTACTGTATAATTCATCAAGTTTTAATTTAGATTCTTTGGCAAAAATTGCATTTAATTTATAAATAAACCAATTCCAAACAACTACCGTATTACATGCAACCATTTATGTGACTAGTATTAAAAGCCAATCCCTTTTTAGCACACTATTGTCCAACAACATAGTATATTACTATCGGTAAAGAAGCACATAGAACCAAAACAAACAGATTTTAACTTCTACTAGAGTTATCTCCATGCGGTAGAAGATCTAAAAGAAACCGGAAGCTTCGATTGAAAAACGTCAGTAAATACACTTATATCCTTGAAATAGAAGATGACAAGCAATGGATGGGGGAAGGAGCATTTGACCACACGATTGATAATACCATCTGCAGATGGATCAAGTCCATATTAAACCTCAGGAATATAAACTCGACCATGGCAGAAACCACCTTAAAAGTAACAGCGGCAAAAGGGTACCCACAGGGACGCGTCCTTTCACCACTCCTGTGGAACCTAGTCGTAGGTTCGCTTTTAAGGAAACTTAACGAACAGGGATACTTTACCCAGGGTTGCGCTGACGATATAGTCATTGTAATTAGGGGTGAGTACCCCAGAACGGTATCAAACCTCATGCAAGACGCTCTGAGGAACATTGAGGGTTGGTGCAAGGAGGAGCAACTTCGTGTAAACCCCTCCAAAACAACCCTGATCCACTTTACAAGAAAAAGAAAATTGTAGGATCTAACATCCCCCAGACTTTTCCAACAAACGTTATGTTTTAGCAAGGAAGCTAAATATCTAAGAATCATCCTGGATACGCAGCTAACCTGGAATCAACACATAAAGAAGATAACTACCAAAAGCAAGATGACACTGATGTCACTAAAAAGAGCGGTTGGAAGTATATGGGGACTGAAACCGGCAGTGGTACATTGGCTGTAAGACCCATGATAACATACGGCGCACTTGTCTGGTGGCCTAAGGTTAACCAGAAACAGGCAATCCTAGAGCTAACCAAAATTCAGAGACTGGCGTGTCAGTGCATCACTGGAGCACAAAGAAGTACTCCGGCAGCAACCATGGAAACAATTCTAAACCTCCCACCAATTGACCGAATCGTCAAAACGGAGGCTAGAATTGGGGCATATCGTCTCCAGTTAAACAATAACTGGAACCCTCACCCTAATGGGCATGCGACAATTATCAATATAATCACAAATCCCATAATAACTGTGGGTACTGATTGTATGACGCCGACCACATCACTAGACAAACCGTTTAACATCGAAATATATTGGGAAGGAGAATTCAGGGAAACACCCAAACAAGAAATAGTTTGGTTCACTGACGGTTCCAAAACGGACACTGGTACTGGCGCTGGAATATACGGTCAATCCCCCAGATGCGACATTAGTCATTCACTGGGAGTAAATACCACTGTATTCCAAGCAGAAATCTACGCAATTGACTCATGTCTGAGAGAAAACATAAGAAAGGGATACAGCGGTAAAAACATTCTTATCTGCTCAGACAGTCAAGCGTCAATCAAAGCACTTAATAGTAGTACAATAAAATCCAAACTTGTCTAGGAATGCTTAGAAAACCTCAAAAAACTCAGTGCCACAAATAAGGTAACCCTGAAATGGCTGCCAGGCTAAACCGGCCCTGAGCTGGCAACCGGTATAACAAAGGCTTCGTAAGAACCACATTAAACCAGTGGGTGCACAAACAACACCTCAAATACTGGCAAACAATTCCGAAGCTCAAACACAGTGAACTGATGGTTAAACAATCCATACGAAAACTTACTGAAGAAGTCCTAAAGTTAAATAGGAGAGATATCAGGCTTATAACCGGCCTTATGACCGGACCCTGCCGCCTGAGAAAACACCTTCACACAATGGGGATCTTCCAAGAAGAACCTATATGTAGATTATGTGGTGAGGAGGACGAAACAGCCACCCATATAATTTTCGAATGTGAGGCTCTACGTTGGTGGAGGTATGGACAGATAGGGCCGGATGACCCTGTACCCAACCTCACCAAAAGAGATACTGTGAAGAGACTTCTAGATCTCATAAAGGTCACAAATCTTCTCACGGTCTAGCAGACAAACAGGACAATACAATAAGCCTGTTTCGTCGGATTACCAACCAACCAACCAATGTATGGGGGAATAGGATGTCCTTACACAGCAACTGAAGTCATGCAGAACGTGTTTCCGTAGATGTTCAAGGAAAGGGGCAGCAATGAATATCTGCAGGCTAAAAAATCAGTACCTAAGTACGAGGTAAGGTAAATTTTAAATAACAATGTTGGCTTGAAAACAAGATGCTTTTAGTAAACAACCAATTGTATGGTAAACAGAGAAATAAAAGATAATAGATCATAGTTAGGCTAGAAATAAATGGATATAACATAACATAAAACAAATTCTTAAAGCAAAACGGAATTCATGCGGAAAGTTTTATAAGAATATCTCGGATGTAGGTTTCATTGGGAAAACGAACGGCACCTATACAGAAACCAAAGAAGTCCACTTTTCAGCCTCATCAATTCTAGCCACCGACACGGTACGAAAGTACGTACTGGAAAATAGCCACTGCAGTTGTCAGTAAAATTAGTTTCACAATTTGTCGTCGAGATAAAGAAATCTGTAAGCAGAAGCAGAACCGGTTTCAGACAAATTTTTCATCATTGCAGAATCCCGACACACTAGCGATTTCTGTACTCTTAATAAGGGATCTTTTTGAAACTTTTGTCAATTATGTATTCTTTCAGCAGCTCCATATGCTTTTACCCATTATTTGCTTGTTTCAATTGCCAGTACATATTTTCTATTATTTTTTGCGTAGATCGCGACTAGAACATACCAAATTTCTTTCTGTCTATTGTGTCAAATCCCTAGTCTCCACTTTCAGAAATTTCAAAACCTTTGGTAAGAAATTTTAACAATAAAATATTCATGTTTTATACATACAACAATCAAACAACTTATTATATTCACTGCGACATGGAATCAAGCAGAATAAATAAATAAATAGTTTTAGTCAATAAAACAAAATCTCAATTACAGCAACATCTAAGAACACACAATATCTTGTGAATAACAGAAATGAACTAAACCCACTCTGGGGCGTTAACAGTCCATGTGGATGAACAATTTAAGTACATTTTTCATAGACCAATCGGAAGATATATTGCACCAATGAGAATCAACTGCAATTGCGCATGTGCGAGTGGAGTCTGGCTCAAGGCAGCCTGCGACCTGTCTTGAGCTCGACTTGAGATGCGGTTTCTGACATTTGTCTTGTTATTTGTGATTAGATTGTGTTTGTAATAGAATAAAAATTTTAAGTGATTAGTGAAAATGAATTATAGAGAACACGAGGATCTTTTAGAATTTCGTGGAGCAAAATATACCAAATGATAGGATTCCAAAAAGATACATACCTACGGGATGCAGAAAATCCTATAGAATTTTATAAAGCGGAATACGTTATTGATTTCCAAAAAATATCGTTCATGATATTATTTTTCCCTTGGTTGTTGCAAATTTAGCGAAGGTAAATAATCAAGGGCTACCAATTCTGCCACTATAATAAGTCTAAAAAAGTCCAAAATTCATACACAAACAATAAAGAAAATACTCAAAATAGCGTTACGGCATCAAAATCCACGACAAAGGAGTCACAATTGTCATAAAATACACAAACAATTTTGAAGTACATCTTCTTTTTTTAAATTTTTCATGTTGGCCAACATAGAAAACCTACTTACTTTTAAGTTTACGCTTGAGATACGTCTTGAGTCTATCCTCTAGCCAAGAGTTCACGAAGATCGGACTATAATATGCATCCAATCTCGAGTCCTGTCCTGATTAGAGCTTGGCCAAGCACGACTCAAGTCGGAGATTCGAGTTTTGACTATAAATACGGGCATTAGTAGTCTTCAAAAACCTGATATTAAAAAAAAATAAACAATAATCCCTAGTCTTAGGTATACCTATGCTACGCTCATGCTACTATAACCTTACCTGTGAAATTAACGATATCATTCTTATTACATGTATTTTCACACACTTCACATTTTCTCACCATCATAAAAGCACTTTAATATACAAATATCAATCAGAAACCAAATAAAAAACACAATTATAATAATTAAAATCTTATTGACAAACTTCACCAAAATGACAGGTTACCAAGCTGAAAATTTATAAACTATTTTACTTATGGCATTAATAGAATATGAAAAATTCTGATTAAATATGTTGGGAACAACCAAAATATAAACAAGGCTTGTCTATCTTTAATACGTCATTGGTTTTTCCTATTTAAAGCTATTATTTTTTATGCATAAATGATTTCTGGTTTGATCACTATGTCGAAGCGTCTACTTTTAGTATACTTAGAAGGTTATTTTTATAATGAATCCATTGTTTTCTTGTGAACCACACGCGCCCATATATCCCATATTATATATGCGTTAATTTCTCACAAATTTATCACCCTCACCTCTTATCCTGTCTGTCATTGAATCCCCGTACTACACACATTGTGAGACGATACTAATGAGCTGCTTACATTCCCATTCTTAGTGTTTGTCGTCCTAACCACGTACTTTACTTGCCCTGATTTAGGCCCTTAGATTGAGATAAACCATGAACTCGGTGATGCCGTTTGAATTTTAAAAGGCGCCACTGAATGTTTGAAGCGTACAAGAGCCAATTATTTCCATTTAAAATCGGAGTTTGATGGTTTCGAGATAAAATTAGTAAGTGACTTAACCTCAACACGGTCGTGTATTTTGAAACAAACATTTAGGAAATATTTCCATATTTAAAGAGAGAAATTATGGGACAATTTGTATTGTCTAAATTTAAAATAATATCATTAAATAAACCTCAGTTTTATTTTTACCGGATTCAATATATTATGGTTTGTTCCAACAAGCTTGAGAATCAGTTTGGAAATTTACTGAGTTTGCGTAGATTAGTAAAATCCTGAACTGATTTTCAAGCTTGTTGCTCGTTATTTCGCGTTGCAGACAATATTTGATAAGTTTCAAAAATGAAAGACGACGAAGAATTTAATGTAGTGTTTGTGTCAGTTATTGGAAAACATTAGATTCTTTATAATTACAAGTTGAATGCTCAGTTAATTCTTTTGACATTATTATTATCAAAACACAAAAATAAATCAAAACGAAAGAAACGACGTTACTGGGTACATCCGTATAACCATACAGGGTGTCCAGAAACTCTCCTGCCATACGGAAAAGTTACTAGAGGTGATTTTAAGTCGATTCAGCTCAAATTACCTTAATCCGAAAATGCTTCCTAAGGGAGCTACAGCCCTTTGAAGAAGACGTCTTCATATATGAGTTTTCTTCAAATTATTCAAAAATTCCGTTACTTAAAATATTCAAACTTGGTATAATCAATAAACAGTTACAAACCAGTCGTTCGCTGATGTAAATAAATTTTTTTCAGATCCATCACAAGCGTGTCAGTCGGGGCACCAACAGGTATTTTTATTAAAAAAAATTTATTTTCAAGTTTTTTATGTACCCGACACCGAATTTGGAAAATTTGAGATAATTTTCATAAAAAATGTTCTCTTTTTTCAAATCGATATCATGAACCGTTTTAGAGAAAAATAAATTTAAACTTTTTGTGTTTCTTACATAAAATCATGTTGTATTATAAAATTGTACCTATCTGTAATATCAAGTTGGCTTTGAAAAATCAACAAAATCTGACAATGTGTGAAATTATTTTGATTCTTAACAGTTATTATTGTTATTGTGTGTGCAAGGTAAAAAATAATAGTTAATTTGATCAAAATGGTTTATTTTTCGAATGAATAATATGCTGATATGCATTTAGTTTATGGGGAAGTACAATGTAACGCTCGTGCAGCAGAGCGAAGATATGCGGAAAAATTTCCAAAGAGAAGGCATTCTGCTCGCGCAACATTTGTAGCCGTACACCAAAGATTAAGAGAAAGTGGCTCAGTAGTACCTAAAAATACTGAAACTGGTAGACGACCTGATGTGACAATGGAATACGAAGACGATATTTTGATTGAAATCAAAAATAATCCTGAGGTTAGCACTAGAAGACTCGCTGCTATGTATCCTGGCATTTCCAAGTCTTCCATATGGAATATTATTCATAAAGAAAACCTTCATCTTTTCCATTTTCAAAAAGTTTATGCCATGGTAGATGGTGATTTCCGTGCCGCATAGATTGCGGAACAAAAAAAATCAGGATCCTAATTTATTTTCCAATATTTTATTTTGCGATGAATCTACGTTTACCACATACGGAATTTTTAAATTACATAATGCACATCATTATGCCTACATTAGTGATAATCCTCATGCAACAGTATATAGAGAAAAAGCACCAGCAAAGATTTAGTATAAATGTTTGGATAGGTATAATCGGTAATCAGCTTCTGGGACCCGTAGATCTTCCTAGCCGTTTAACAGGACAAGAATATCTTAATTTCCTACAAAATGTTTTACCTGATTTAATAGATGAGGTGCCCCTGATGATTCGAAATAATTTATGGTTTATGCACGACGGCTGTCCAGCTCATTTTAGTAGAGAGGTTCGTCAATATCTCGACAATAACTATCACGATAAATGGATTGGAAGAGGTGGTCCAGTTAATTGGCCCCCGAGATCTCCAGATTTAAACCCCTGTGGTTACAACCCCAACTATACTGCGTCGTTCAAACTATCATCGATGTCCATTGCTAACTGAAACAAAATAATTTAATTTGATTCTGGTTTGTGCATCGATAAAGCACAAACTTTCTGTTTCGTATTTCATATTTCATGTTTTAGATTTCATATTTCACGTTTCTAAAGTTTCCTTGATGTGTGGCCTGGCGTATAGCGTTCGAGGTCTTATAAAATTCTGGTCCCTATCTGACACTATAGACAGTCCATAATATTTTGAAGTATAAAAGTATTGAAGTATTAAAGGACAATTTTTAGTTTCATAATGATACTCATTATATAACACTGGTTTTCATTATGAAACTGAAAAATTGACCAATATAAATCTAGATTTTTAAATAACCAAGTAGGCAGACCCAATATTTTCTGTAGAAAGTTTGACAGTTTCTAAGATATTCGTGTTTCATGGCTTTTGCGCTAGTCAAAAAGGTGGATACTTTCTAGTTTTTAAAAGAAATATCGAGCGAAGAAGAGTTTTCATACACACATCAACAGAATGGTACAAACGATGAACGGCAGAAATATTGCTATGTCCCACAAGGTTCCGTCCTCACCATATTACAAATGGAATTGGGCAAAGCAGTAGATGATGATCACCTGACAACGATTGTGACGGAAGCGGCCCTCAAGAATATAACAGCCGATGCTATTAACCGAATAACGAACAAATTCCTGAACAAAGACATCATAAACCACAAAAATGGTAATATTAATTGGATCCAGTGATGAGACTAGAAAATCGAATTAGAAAGTGCCAACATAAATAAGTCTAGGTCAATTCAAATACATGGGATTATAGATAGGTAAAGAAATGAGGAGGTCAAAAAATATTAAGAGATCTTGTAATAGATCCAACAATACCATGTATGTATGATGGGGTGACATTCACTGAGACCTATAAAAGATCTATTGTGACCTTACCTACTTCTACTTAGTTTTTGAGGAATGTCTAGGAGACTAGTAGCTCCTTCAGTTCTATTTCCATGAGGAATTTTTGGATATCTGCAGGCTTCAGCTTAGGTAGGGGAAAGGCGGGAGGTTTGGGACGATTTTCATAAAACGCACACTGATAAAAATGGGTGTCTTGAACCAAAGTAGTCAACTCTCTTGACAAGAAATTATTAGCGACAAGAGAAATTATTTCAGCATAAGAGAATATCTCTTGCCTATAGAAAAAAGTTCTTAGCTAAAGTAAGAAATGTCTTGATTCTCTTGAATATTTTTCCCTGCAACCAAGTATAGTTTATTTTGCTTCAAGAGCTATGAAAATTATAAATATCACGGCATTCATTCAAGAGACATTTCAATTCTCCCAAGAACCTGGTGGAAATCCTCTCAATGTCTATGTCTATGTCTAATGTATTTGCTCTTGTAATAAGAAAGATTTCCTTTCAAAGCAAGTTCTAAGGTTCTCATGTCAAGAGAGTTGTTTTTTTTGTTAAAAATCTAGGCCTTGCCCCTAGAAAGATTTGCTTTCTAAGCAAGTTCTAAGGTTCTTATGTCAAGAGAGTTGTTTTTTGTTATAGTTCTACGGCATTGTCCCAAGAAGTGGATTCCTTGAAACAAAATATTTAAGTTTTGTATCAAGAAATATCTTACATACTAGTTTGAAGCTAAGACTGTAAGGACTTTGAACAAATAGATTAAATTCTTCCGTGAAGGAATTTTAAAAACTTATGAAAAGACAATTAATCCTTTGGCTGAAGAAAACTCGCTCTTGGACCTATTCAAAAGCGCCAATTCTTTGGGCCAAAGGTATAATCTTTTCTTCCAAGAGTTTCTTTTTTTCAGTGCATAGCTTCTCTGTTAATACAACTAAGAACACCCCAAAAACTCACCAAAATAAAGAAAAGACAGCTTCGAAATGAAACAGAATCTTTATTGTTGAAACATTATATAAAAAAAATTGAAATTGACATTTCCAAAAAAAATGACAAGTGATGCAAACCTCCCCTTGGGAGGGATGGTTGGATCAGGCAGGTGGGTGGTTTGGGACAGGTAAAAAATTAACGTAAATTTCCGTATATTTCTAGATTCTCCGCGAAATATATTAATTTACACAATCTTTTACTCGATGCGATGTTTTTTGGTTTCTCCAATTTCCCCACAACTTGGTTTTGAGAAATTTCATCGATGTCCTCTTCATTTGGAAAATAGAACTTATTCACGTTTCCGCTCTTACGCAGGTATTTTACTTTCAGGTAGGAAGTTTCAGTTTGGAGAACCTCTAAAATCCTGGCGATGTAGTTTACAAAGCTTTCCTTCCTACCGTCTACTTTTAATTTTACTATAATATAATCGTCTTCATTGAAAAAGTGTTCACCTCAATAGTGTCATTATATTAATCGCTAGTGAATTCTAAATGATCACTACTATCTTTACACAGATTCTTCTCGTCAAGGTTTTCATCATCGGAAGAAGAGCTTTCCTTGGTCACTTTCATATTTAGCTTCCTTATTGCTTTTTTCTTCGTTTGTAGCTCTATCTTTTTTCTCTTGCATAACTGTTGTTCTTCAATCTCATTTTTTACAGGGGTACGTGTTATAACTCTGGATTTCCCAGTTTGTCTGCCACCAATTTTTTTGATACGTGGAGCTGCTTTTGGGAATGGCAAAATTTTTTCTGGGGTAAATTTAGTTTCCTTGGTTGCTGCGAAGCTTGTTCCGGTTCGAGTTCGGGCTGTTCAGACTTGTTATAGGTATAAGACAGTGCCCCAAACCTCCCTCATTGTGTGGTCCAAATCTCCCTCATATACACCATATTTAATAAAAATCCTAATTAAAAAGTTGAGGTTAGATTTTAAGAAATCTAAATACGTCAATGATTACTATTTAGGACATAATATCGTAGCCCCACTATATTTTTTAAAATCTGATTATATTTTGTTGGACTAAAAAAAGTAATCTAAAGTAAAATCTTACTAAAATATGACAAAAACATAAATTATATCCTGCAGCACCAAGTCACAGTAACAATCTAAATGTTTGGTCACGCACGTGGTATTACACTAGAAGCAATTTAAGGCGGCAAATTTGAACATGTCCCAATTCAAACCCGTCCCAAACCTCCCGCCTTTCCCCTAAATATCCCTCTTCTATCCAATAATCTCCTAGGTTAGGCGATGCCAAGAATTACACGGTGTACCTAAATCGGAGAATCTAAGAACAACAATTTCAAAGTATCCTATTAGAGGAAAGTCGCCTAATATGGGGGTAGTGCCTAATATGGAGTAGTTCAATTTTAAGCAAGTACTTGTTCCGACATCTATTGTGAACATTAAAACCTAACCACCGACTTCCTAAAAAGCGCCCATTCACGTTTCGGAGCAAACACGTGTTCCGTTTGGACGATATAGGTTATGGTAATTTTGTGTATAAATAAAAGTTTCCGGTGACTGTTTCATTTTAGTTATTTAAGGTAACGTTAAGGTAAGTTTTTAAAAATTTAATAATATCATTCAATATAGAATTTGGCGTAGTTTATGGAGGGCGGATGCAATTTGGGCGCTAAAGGATTATTGCACTTTTACAACATGTAAACTAGGCGCCAAGACCGATCCTATGTGTATTTTGGGCGCTAACCGACTGAAGTACGTGATTTATGAAATACAGTTATTTATTAAATCACCGACATTTATAATAAGATATATTTTTGTAAAGTAAATTATAATAATTTTCAATAATAACCCAACCAAACCTACCCCTACCAAACCACCTTCGTATTTTTAGTCAATTTTTGAAGAATAAATTATAATAATTTTCAATAATAACCCAACCAAACCTACCCCTACCAAACCACCTTCGTATTATATTAAGATAAGAGTTATTTTATGACTCGACCTACCTGCACTTCTTAGCGGCGAAAATACATGTCGGGTTATCTATCCTTCTTGGTCAGACAGGTAAAGAAGGATGGTTAGCGCCTAAATTACACCCGCCGGTTTATGGAAATGGTTTTGGTTTTTTAAGAAAGCATCACAGTTTTTTCAAAAATATTCCCCTTCCAAAAATCTATAAATTTGCTCGTAATATGGGGTACCTATCTTCCTAATTTGGGGTACCCCATATTAAGAGACTGTGTACTTTTCCGTGTAAAACCAAAGTATTTTCTTTCAGATGCCTAAAAAACGAAAAGTTTGGAACAGGGAACAAATGATTTCAGCAATTTTAGCTGTTCGGCAAGGAGAAATGGACTACATGAAGAGTGCGCGTGCCCACGGTGTACCTCAAACGACCTTGGAAAGGTACGTAAAGATGGAGGGAGCGCCTGAAGACATTGTAAACTCTTCGTTAGGACGAAAGATAGTCTTTCCACAAGAAATGGAGTCAATGCTCTCAAATCACTGCTTAGAAATGGAAAGACATTTTTTTGGAATTACTCGAAAAGAAGTGTGCAGATTGGCATATATAGCTTATGCAAAGCTAATAATATAGAAAATCTATTTAGCGTAGCAAAATAAAGTGCTGGAAAGAAATGGTTTTCACTTATTTTTAAGTTTTACATATTAAATTGAGTACCCCATATTGCGAACACCCCTAATATGGGGTAGTGCACTTTTTTTTTAAAACTTGATAATGCTTGATAGTATACCCAACGAAACATGAAATATGGAAATAATGCTTTAAAACTACCTCCGTTTTTTTATTATGGTGTTTTGAAAAAAACTACCCCATATTAGGAGATCTTCCTCTACAGAGACATGCTACAGCAAATTAACAGTTCCATTTCAACACAAAAGGTGTGTTTTTGAGAATTGGGAAGATCGTTACATGTCTTTCCTCGATAAAATTTAAAAAATGCAATCGAATAGTTTCTGGCGTCTTGAAAGAGGCTTTTAAATTCAAGCAATTTAACCAATCTATAAAGCAACAATTGAACTCTAAACTTACTTCCTTTAATACACCGCATATTGTCCTTAAATGGCCAATTTGGCCTGAATGTATGCTCCGATCAGTATACAATACAACTAAGGGTGGAGTTTGCATCCAGGGGTTAACAATCGAAGAGGCGAATCATCGCTATTGGTCCGTTGTTGTTTGCCCCACCCTCGTATCCATGACGACCTAATCTCCAGGTTTAACGCACCTTAATAGGGTTGAATTTGGGGATGAAAAGAATGTTAAGGGATGGGATTGAATGAGCGTGAGAAGGATGCTGATAGGAATTGGCTGATATCGGAATATAGATTTACAGAAAACGGAACCTCACTTAGTTTTCGAATGTAAAGGTATTTCTTTGACGCTGATGGGAGTAGATGATAATAATCTGAATAGGTCTTTTGAGTAGATGCTTGAATCTAAAACTCTAAATTATATAACTATTTGAGAGCTTACTGATAACTTATCACCTATATAAGTATTTTGTAGCCATTCTATTATTTCAGCTTTTCTACATTAAGAGGTTGGTAATTTTTCTTGCAGGGCACTATGGTATAGCTGGCATTATCGAGAACTGTGAACTAAGAGTATTTCGTGTGGAATATTTTCCAAAAACGACAAACCCTTTTCAGTAAAACTAGATGCTGAACCAACATATCCAATAATCAAACAACGACGACCTTCCCACAAGAACCTTTAATACCAGGGGTGTTGGCCACTTGGTCGCCGAGGTCAGTTTTGTCAGCGGGGGTTCCATAATGTCATCGCTTGGTCGCCAGTTTTAAAATCGGGTAGGCCTCTTGGTCGCCGTAGTTATCAATCATTAAAGGTATTTAATTTTGTTAGGTACCTATATGTGTACTGTTTAATTTCACATAAGTATTTAACTGAATATCGAGAAATACATCCACTAATTTGAATATATCGCGATGCGCTGAATAAAAAGCAGAATTAAAATGTTTGTGGTTAGGTTAGAGAATCACTTTTCAAATAAAAAAATTAATCTTTTCAGTAAGAATGCAGACAACTAACTGATGAAAAATATTTTTATTTTGGTTGTCGACAGTTCACAAACCCATATTAGTATTAGGGTAATAAAATAAGCCCATAATTTTCTTGGAACCCTTAATCCAGCTTTGGCGACCAAGTGGTCTGTACCTTTCGAATATAGTGAAAGGATTAAATTTGGGTAAAACTGACCGCGGCGACCAAAAGGTATGTTCCCAATACCAGATGACCATCCATCCATAAACGCTTGTTCACACCTTTTAATATAAGAATCCTGTCAGGTTTTTGTTTTTTGAGTACAACTCTGTAATATCTGATAAACACCTGTTAGTTAGGAGATTATTGGATTCCAATATTCTATGTACCTACTTGTTGAAATAAAATATAACACTTTTACTCTGCTTCACATTAACATTTAATTTACTTACTCATGGGGCTTTTTCCTCATGAGTTTTCTTATCTGGTTGGTATTGTGGAAAAGCTGGTATATACCCTCAACATTCATGTGATTCGATATACTACTAGCTTCACAAAATTAATTTAGTATTAGCTGTTCTAGGTGTAGTTGACGTAAAACATATAGTGCAGCTATAGCTAATCGTATATCCCCTTTAAGTTATGTTGTGGAGCTGAACTCTGAAAGGTATTAATATTATTTTCGTATACTTACCAAACATAATTCTATAGGGTAAAACAGGGAGACATGACGCGGCGGGAGAGACGACGCAACCCGATAATTCACGATTTCGGTGCACGCGGTACCGGTTGCCCAAGATAGGTGCATGCAGACGGTTTACTCTTGCCGTTCGTAGAAAATCGTGTTCAAAGTGTGATATACTTACAAGATATTTGGTGATATATAGTTGGTAAGTACCGAAAAAGTTTGTAAGGTGTTTAGTTTGATCCACTGTTTATTAGAAATCCGCTAAAAGTCGACATTCTAACGAATGTAGTTTGAAGTTGGGTTATTATAAAAGCTATATTCACTAAGCTAACGCCAACACTCGGAATTTGTAGTAACCTAAACAGGTGCGTCATCTGACGTTTCGGGATAGATGACGCACAATAGTTTTTTTTTTATTTTCAGACCCAAAATGCCGACTTTTTCCACTAGTTGTAAGAGTACAAGGGGGAAATGGACACAGGAGGACTTGGCGAGAGCAGTGAACGTTGTGCTTTAAGATAAGGTGCCCATCAGACAAGCCGCTCGCAATAACAACATCCCCGATAGGACACTACGTGCGTGGAGTGCCGCAGGTGGCTTCATGACACGTGCACATCCTTTAAAAACTACTGTATGCCCTGTGGGAAGAAAACAATTGCCGAAAAGTAACCATTTTATGTTGAGCTCGTATTAGCAATCTCTCCCACACCCAATTTTATTTTTGAAACATGTTGAAGTTTTTTTTATGTCGATGTTATGCAATAAAAGTTTAATATCTAAAGAATTATTTATTATTTTAGGACCACGTTCAGTTGAAAACAGTAGATTTTTGGCGCATTTTCCAAAAGGTGCGTCATCTCTCCCTGTTTTACCCTATTATATTTGTATTTTGACCCATCAGTCCATCCTTTCTTAACCGTATCGTGTGTATCATACCTGCCGAGTTTCGTCCAAATAGATAATTGGCCGGTTTTCTTCTCAATACTTAGTTACTTGTTCCAAGTATGTTTACCACACATCCACTATTCTTCTGCTTTCCATGACTGTTTTTATTTATTAATCGTTTTGAATTTGAATCCCAATTTTTTAATCCAGTTTTCAATGGTTTCTTACCAGAAATTTACATTATGGCCGGCATTTGTCAATTTATTTCTTATTATTTCAATCGTAGGTAACTTATTACTTTTGGAACAGTCATATGAGGTGGTTTTTAATAATTTTATCGAAGACACATCACCTAAAGGTTTGACCGATCTCTTATCACATCGCTTCTTGCGTTCATAAGTCCATTCTTGGCTATTTTACGTATAGTTGACAGGGGAACTTCTGTTAAATCAGATACTGCTTATTGCATTAATTCTGTTTTTTCATCGAAACCAAACTTTTCTCGTAGATTCTTATACGCATTAAAACATATTTTCTGTGCTTCCAAATTGAAATGTCGTCGAATCCTGTTTTCATTTCTTACACTATTACTAAAATCCTAACTCTCATCACCATTAGGTATTTAAATTTTCGTCGTTGTTACACACAATATTTTGGACCGAACTCGAAATTTCCCAAGGACGCCACATGGTAAATATATATTTTTAACTAAAAAATATAATTGCTAATAAATACATATATGACGTATACTTACTTACAATTTCCACACAAAAACACACACATTTTCTTTATGTCAGACCACCGACTAAAGAGAACACCTGCAACACTCTCTCAAAAATAATTATAGTTTAGTCAAACTTTCAAAAAACAGTTTCTTTTATTAATCGCCTTCATTAACAAACTAGTTTATTAAATAACTATTAACGATTATTAGTTGAAATTATAACATTAAATGAATTTATTGTCAACTAAGTAAGCATTTTAAATTATAATATTGACTGAGCTATGACGGTATACTTTTAGTCTTAGAGTCAAATAAAAAGCCGACAACTTTAAGTACGCACTATATGTTTTACGTCAACTATACAAGGCGAAAGTCCATCATTTTAACGTACGTTCAAGATTTAAATGTCCTATGGAATATGGCGAGGAAAAATTTAATTCCATCTTCATACCTAGTGGAAAGGAATTATAGCGCTGTTGTCCATATCCTTACAAAAAAAGAAGCAAACTAAACATCACTAACCGAGGAGATTTGAGATTAAACCTTACTAAATTGACGCCAAATATTAAAGTACCTATCAAGTTGATCTATCCCACTAAAAACATTTACTTTTTTTTAGTTATTTTATGTAATAGCACACTTCACTACAGTGAGAAATTGAAATATCTCAAAGTGAGTAACAATTAACAAGAGCAGGATGGTCACAACTGATGAACGGACCCGAACCATCTGTGGGCATCCCCAGATGCTCTACTAGGTCATGGTTAAAAGGGTGGGTAAAAGAACAACCATAAAAAAATACTGGAAGAATACGCACAGGCAAACACATGGGAAGAAATTTATAAAAGAACCATCAGAAAAAGTAGCGAAAGAACTGCTCTCAATGAGCAGGAACAAACTACGGACCATAACGGGGCTTCTTACGGGACACTTTCCCACAAAGGAGCACCTGAACAAAATAGGACTGTATAACGGAGACCTTACATGCAGAAGATACAAAAAGGACACCGAAACAGCTCTGCACATATTATGCAACTGTGAGACGCTGGACCACAGAAGGCAAAAACAATATGGAAGACCCCAAATGACTCCAGAAGACTTCTACAACCAACCAGTAATAAACCTGTATGAGCTAATACAGGGAACGGATTGGCTAAATAGGCTGTAGTCAGAACACTAGGAGGATCCACAATAAGCCCAAGAGGCTTAGGTGGTGCGGGCGAAGGGACGGCTCCTTTTAAAAAAAAAAAAATTAACAATATTATCAGCTGTCAATAAAATATTTTGATTTTGATGAATTTGCAAAAATCATTATAAAGTCCTCCCAAAACCAAAAATTACTGTCGACAACTTTGGAGACCTCATAGGAAGTTAACAATTAAGCAGTAAGCACTGCAGTAATTGTGCCATTAGAATGCGGGATTGAATTCCAAAAAAGTTGCAATAATATTTGCTAAAAAATATATAAAATAATATACGGACGATATACTCTAAGAAAAAGAGAGTTAAAATGATGAATTTAAGTGTTGAAACGTTACATCTATCCAATAACTAATTCATATGAATTGGGTTGTATAAAAATATAAAAACTACCAAAATGTTATCAACGATAATTAATTTACAGAAATCGCGTCAACCTTATTTTCTAAATTTATGATATTTATTTGTTATGATGGAAGGTTGCCAGTTCATCTGGGATTCCAGCATTATCAGCAAATGTAAAGATGGCAAGATAATAGGAAAATAACCGCAAATATTTAACGCGTCCCTATTAAAATTTACTGCAAGTTTATAATTTGTATAATAATAATAATATTAAATGAATTTATCGTCAAGTAAGTAAGCATTTTAATTTATAATATTGACTGGGCTATGACGGTATACTCTTAGTCTTAGAGTCAAACAAAAAGCCGACAACTTTAAGTTCGCACTATATCTTTTACGTCAACTATACATATAGGGTATACAGCTTTTTATTATCATTGGTATTTCGTCTGGACCCAACACTGGGGATTACACTTACAAATAGGCAAAACAACTATTCATTACTTCTTATTGTTCACATTTTACAACGCCGATAAAAAATGGATACTCTGTATATTCACAGTGAAATATTCTGCTTATATTCCGGATGCATGCAAACCAAAGTTATTCTGTCAAGTAGCACAATCTAGAACACTAAATCTGAACCCCAAACATTCACCCCTAATCTTATTAGGAAATTCCACTTTATCCAAGCAACGAACTCCGCCTACCTTTTTCTACCCACTCCGTATTATCTAGCTTGTAGATTATACAGAGTGTTTTTAAAATTAAATTCAAGCTTTGTACGCTTATGTTGGAATTTATTCCAATTATGAGTAACATGTTGATAATAAAGTATTGTCCAGTAGGGTATTTTGGGAAAATTAATTAAAATGGTATAAGCCATCAAAATTTTTTAATCTAGTAATTCAATCTTTCTTCGATTTTCCTGTGACAATCTACTTATAAACTTGAATTTAATTCTTATTTGTGCATGGTGATCTTCCGAGAACCTTTTGTATTCTTTGTGATCTGCTTTCTTTTGAGTACACTAAGATTAACTTAAAAAAAGGAGAAATCAAATGATTTTCCACCAAACACACCCACACATAAAATTTTTGTGGCCGCTAGGTATGAACTTGATCAGTACCGAGAATTTTGTCTGTTTGCTGAATCGTTCAAGCTAGAAATAAGCAAAATTGGTCTTGGTTTTGCGTAAAAGCAAGGCCAAGACCAAGACCATCCTTAGATTAGCAAGATCAAGACTAAATGAACAAGACCAAGACAATAATTTTGCTAGTTGATGATTGATTATAAATTATTAATAATTTATAACCATCATGATGACCTTTGAAAGTAAAAAAAAGATAAGTAACAGCTAAAATGAACAAAACCAAGACTATAAGACTAAATAAGCGAGACCAAGACTAAATAAGCAAGACCAAGACGAACACGATTTGTGCAAGACCAAGACTAAATAAGCAAGGCCAAGATCAAGACTAAATAAGCTAGGCCAAGACCAACACGATTTGTGCAAGACCAATACTAAATAAGCAAGACCAAGATCAAGACTAAATAAGCGAGACCAAGACCAACACTATTTGTGCAAGACCAAGACTAAATAAGCAAGACCAAGATCAAGACTAAATAAGCGAGACCAGGACCAACACGATTTGTGCAAGACCAAGACTAAATAAGCTAGGCCAAGACCAACACGATTTGTGCAAGACCAAGACCAAGTTAGCAAGTCCAAGACCAAGACTATCCGAGTCTTGGTCTAGCTTTTCTCACCACTAAAACAAACCATTTGATTCGTTTATAGGCGTACACTCATGAATCTCCTAGTTTTGTGTATTTCTTGTCATATTTATCTTGATATAAAATATAATACTCATTGGAGAAGTGAAGAGGTATCTCAAGCTATAGGTACATTAACATCCTACAGGCGTATTCAAAAAGGGATGCTACCGAAAGGGCATGGTCAGTGTACTTATGCTGGAGCAAAAGCTTCCACTAGATTAATATAGTATTCTTTCGACGTTCTGTAAAAGTAGGTACATAAATTTTGTGTCTGTAGCATTTCATGTGCAGCATCAAAAAGTCTAGTTTTCAAATTTTGGATAATGCCCCAAAAGCAAAACAAAGTATAATGGACAAAACTTTCTATAACAAGAGTCATCGACTCACTAGAATACGCTAAGTGCAGATGCAGACGTCTCGTTGAGAAGATTGTGATTGTGACGTTTCTGCAATAGCTTCATCCACGTCGCTAATCGACCCATGTGCGGAGAACCTAACAGTTGATCAAAATCATCAACTGATAATTCTTGGAGGGATAAATATGCAGAAGCAGGGCTGCTGCTCAAAACTGATCAAAATTTGTTGTAGTCCTTTATATAATTAACAAATGATTTCTTTGTAATTCTATTATGCAAGAAGCTTTGAAACCCCATTAACATAATTTAAAAAAGCTTACCATAACAAATAATGCACGTGTATCTAAGGAATATGGTTCTGTTAGGCTAGATGCAGCGAAAGTTATGGGGATGTATTAAATTCAGTTCAATTCAAAACGCGATATTGTTATTTCTTCAGATAAGATCATATCACAGATTCAACTATTTATAAAACTAAGAAGAAATGTGAGGAAGTCAACTCGAAAATAATAACGAATTTTGATCTTTCACAGACGTGCCCCATTGAAGAGTTTTGAGAAATATTAAGTAGAAAAGTTTATGACAATGGTTGTGAGACCAGAAATGGAGAACAATTAGAGTTTTCGCAAACAGAGAACAGTACAGCCCGTCATCACCGAAGACATCCGGTTGCTTGGCAAATGATCACATGTTTAAGTCCCAGGGACGTCCAGTAAATATCGTTTCTAGAAGAAAGGTTTTTCCTTTCTTCGTTTATTGTTGAGTGACGCTGTTCCTAACTTTATGTTAACTTTACGAAGCAGAAGCTTTCAAAAAAATTCGGGATATAGATAATCTGATCGTCCCGGACATGATGTAACAAGCTAGACAAAAATTGCGTTCCTTCGACGACAACTTTTGTTAATTCGATACCTCTCTGTATGTATGTATGATGGGGTGACATTCACTGAGACCTGAAAGATCTATTGTGCCCCCTTACTTCTACTTAGAACGTCTCAGACACTAGTAGCTCCTTTAGTCCTATATCCTTGGGGGGATATCTGCAGGCTTCAACTTAGGTAAATGTCCCTCTTCTATCCAATAATCTCCTAGGTGTTGTGCCCTAGGATTCTCAATTGCTGTATGTACAAGCACTATTTTGAGATTTTTCAGGTGCTTATTCAGGCGACAATGTCCCGTTGGGATCCCTGTTAAAACTCATTACAGTTTTACTTTGCCTTATGGATTCATTTGATCTCAACAGGTTGTAGTCACCCAGAAGAATCTTTGATTGTCTAAGCCCTACTAGTTCTTTTCAATGGTCAGATCTTCTCTTTTTTTCGGCTTTATTATTTCTTCCAATATTACACTGGAGCTGATTCCGCAAAAGGGTTCCGGCCCCCAAAAGGGCATTTCAGTCCTCCTCTTTGCTAGTTCATCTGCTATTTAATTTCCTTTCATTCCAGTGTGTCCTGGAATCCACAGTAAGGTGACTATATCGTTCTCGCCTAGTTCATTGAGTTTGCCCAGGCATTCCCACACCATTTTGGAAGAGCTCAGTGCTTTAATGGCTGCTTGACTATCAGACATTATGATAATATTTTGCCTTCTATATCCTTTGTCAATATTGAACTGGGTACACTTTCGTATGGCGTGAATTTCCGCTTGAAAGATACTTGGGGTTTTCCCAAGCTTTCACAGTGTTTGGTAATGGTATTTGGATCCCCTTCCTTCTTGTTGCTTAATTCCGTATCGAATTTCTTTGAAAAGTTATACCTTTTCATTATACCTACCATCTTGTGGCATGTCCCAGGTTTTTTGATTTTAGATCCTCTTTAAATACTGTACTATTTTTTTAATACTATAAGGAAATTTTTGTTGCATCCGCTAGAATTTCACCCGTTTCAAAGATAACGTCTTGGTGGGATATTTTTTCGCTGCTCAATAATAAGTATCTATATTATGAGTAACTGTATAAATTGGAATCTTCCTGTATATACCGTAAGAGTCGCTGACAATAGACGATGCCGAACGTAATTAACTTAGGAGAAACACAATTATCCTCTAATCAATCTCTGCTGATGCCAAATCAACCCTTGTTAACCAACCTCGCCACTCCGCAGACGTTATCGAAACTTCCTTCCTCCGTTTAAGGGTTGAAATGACATGGTAGGCGGAGCTTCGGTAAATCGAGCAAGCGTTGGCGTGTTTTAAACATCAGATAGCGATTGTTTGCTAACAATTGAACAACTTAATCTTCAAACCACTAGAGCCGATTGTCGACCGTAAAATAATGGCCGATTTGCATTTAAACGATACGAATTTAGCGCAAAATCGTACGTCGTTTCTTATTGAAGACATACTTTACAGACAAAAATCTGAACACGAACAAAATTTCGACGGTGTTAATCGGGAAAAAGTGTTTCAATATCCGAAGGTTTTGGACAAACGAGAAAAAAGTGGTTATAATTATTTTCAATCGAATGTAGTGCCGGGAGGGATGATGCAAAGTTATCCACAGCCCGAGAATGGTTACATACAAGTGATGGGAGCGTTGGGAGCCTACCTAGGACCACCGTACAAAAATATGACTGATCCGTATTTTTTAGCGCAAGGTAATTTTTTATTTATTTCTATATTCGGTTTGGTTTCTATGAGTGGTTTGTTAAGAGCTGCGCTCTGCAACAAAACTGTCTATTGTGCCCCAACCAAGTTTAGTCTAATCTTCAGAAAAGAGTTAATCATTATTAAAGGATAAGTTTATCTACATCCTTAAGGTGCACAAACGTAGGGTTTGTAGAATGACTCGTTCAGCATCCATACAATGTTCCGCCTATTCGTCTTTTTATCTACAAGCGTGCGGTAAGTAACTACTTACCGCACTGATTTGAGTGCGGTAAGTATCACTTTACCTCACTAGTGTTGTAAGTAATTATATACTATAGGAATAACTTTCTTTGATGAACACCAGTCCATTAAGAGCCAATCTCCCTTCTCATTCCTATGCCGTGATTTATCCGGCATTCCGGCAATACATTAAGAGTAGCTGCTTTAGGAATGTCCAGATCTTTCTTCGGAATTTCATAATCACTGCTGCTACTGACTTCCATTTAAAGGACTTAAAACACAGTTTTACGAAATTGTTACAAAAATAGTTATTGAACAATTTTAGCACATTCGTTGTAAAATCGTTTGATACAAAGTGTAGATAACTGTCTAAGGTGATGGTTAGTTTGATGATTAAAAATTAGGAGGTCTTCTTGAATGAAGCGATTATGGACAATTCAACATTCTTTATTATAGGTATAAACACCACAAAATCTCAGTACATATTGATCAATTGAAAATTCGAAAAAATTAATTTTTTGTCTTGATAATGCGTGAATTTAATTAAATTTTTACTGTCACTGTCACTTATATATTTTACATAAACATACAATATGATATCAAGTAGTTAAGGAATTTCTTGTGATGATAAAATGTTAAAAGGAAATAGTTAAAACTTGCAGAAAATTCTTGTGACAACATTTAATTGGTGTGGTTGCAACGGTGGTTGATACATGATTCTCATCGTGAATTTAGTAAGGTACCTACTACGTGACTTGGCGTAAAGGAGGGATAAGTTGCGACGAAGTAAATAGTAATATTTTACTTTTTCTGTTCAAATGGCTGTGGAATTTGAACAGTTATCGTTTATTCCGTTGTCAAGTTTTAGCAACCTAATGTTAATGCATTGTTGATAACGACTCACCACTCACGAGGCGCCTACGTGGGGAGTTAAAACAGTGATCTTTTAGAGTTTTTAATATTGGTGCCCTAAAACATGCTTGTTAATAAAATATCGTAGAATATTCTATGGGCTATGATAATAAGAGCTGAAATTGGGTTTGCAGAAATTGAAACAAAAAAGGTAGTGACAGATTAGATTGTTCACAAAGAGATGTGAAAAATCCTTACTCCAAATTAGTGGCGTGAAAGTGGTAGTTGAAAAAAATAATATTTTTAGAATGGATAGTTAAGCTTTGCCTCAAAAAAAGCTTAGTGACATTTTAGCCGATGTAGATGCTACTACAAATGGGGACTTGTTACTTCACACTAATTTCGATGGTTAAGCGCCGGATATCGTTTGCAACGAATGTTTGCTCTACGCAAGGAGATTCCTGGTTTCCTTAACGAAGAAGACAATAACAACACTACGGACCCAGAAATTCAAATGGTATATAGATGCACATTTTTGAGCATACCTTGAATTTTTAACAGACCTGACTTCTCACCTCAACGAATTCAATTTAGAGCAACAAGGAAAATAGCAAAATATTATTTGAATATATAAATGGATTCAAGAGTAAAATTAAGCCTTCATTATTGGAAAAAAATGATTTTTCATTTTTTCCAAGCTGTAAAGAGCATTTTGAAGAAATTAAGGATTTATAGAAAGTTTCAAATTTCGTCTCCTTTAAAATCTGAATTTTTGGTGGAATAGTCAACAATTCTATCCGGTTAATTTTTCAATTATAAATACCTATACAGTAAAAGTTTAGAATGTTTCTCGTTACGTCATAACTCATACACATCCGAATCAAATCAAAATTGATTAAGAAAAAGTATTTCCTTTGTATAGTTAAGCAATATTTATAGCCTTCAGGCAAGGCTACTTACAAATATGACTTCAATACCTACCACACCCATTTCTTTCGCCTTCACTGGCATCTTCTTTATCGATGAAAATGTCGACAAGCTCTATCTTTGTCGGCATACACCTTTGACGTCATGTCTCATATCGTAGGCTTAGTTTCTACCTCAATTTATGAAACATTCTGTTCAAAGTACCTACCACACTGAACTGGTGGCGTTGACAAGACGCTACAGTGTGCTAAGTTTAATAACAAAGTATGCAATGTCGTGGTGCCGCCACAAAACGATGTCTCAAGAAGTCGCATCCCCGAGACACTATTTTGGAAACGCGGTCAGTCGAGCCACCAACTCTTAGTAAGCAGTTGTAGTGATTCGTATGGAACAATGATACAACGTGGTGGCCCAATGTGCAGAGGCACTTAGTGACACATCAGAGAGGAAGAATATATCTGTAAATTTTAATTAACCGTTATATTTTGCTATTTTTTGTTTATTTGGTAGGCGAAAAACAGTTGTGTGACACGCATACAGGAAACGATTAAATAGTCTTGGACTGCTAAACCTCATTTTCTGCCCTTGTGACAGAATATACTATTGAATTTATAAATTGCATGTTGAAACAGCAGATTTCGGAAAAATACCTAACACTAAGCACAAGAGCCGTATTCTTGACTGATGGAGTGAAGCTTCTGTATCTGTAGAATAGGGAGGGTGAGCTAGGCCCACAGTACTTAGACCACATATGACCCTTTCCAGGAAGGTGGACAGGTCACTAGGAGACATCTCCTTGATATCGGCAGGTATAGGCCAAGACCCACCGAACACACACTCTCTTATTGACGATAGCTCCGGGCATTCGCATAAGACATGCCTGACAGATTCATCTTCCTGTCCACACATCCTGCATAGAGGTGTGCCCACTAGCCCCATTGTAAAAAGGTGTTTCCTTAATTAACAATGGCCGGTCAGAAATCCTACCGTTAAACGTACGTTTTTCCTGGTCATCGCCAAATATTTTTTCGACTCTAGCTTTCCAGGGTCGCCCAGGGTGATCCTGGCAAGACTGCATCCCTTGATTTCATCCTATCTCTTTGGAGATTGAGCTTGGGTGTAACGGTCAGCTAGTTCCGCAATTGTCGAATTTGTCAGGACGTAGATGTCGCCGGGTCCAAGAATTCTTAGTCCAGCCGCTTTCCTGGCTAAGGAATCAGCAACGCGGTTACCTTTGCTTCTGTCGTGCCCTTTAACCCACCTCAGGATAATATTGTTATCTACCGAGGCGTTAGCTAAATCTCGATGGCACTCTAATACTAGCCCTGATGTAACACGTTGTCTGTTCAAGGCTAGTAGAGCTTATCTGCTATCAGTGCAGATTATGGAGTGAAGCTTAATAGAACAGGTATTTTGTCTTTGCCTCTGCAGTGACATACTAACCAAGCGGAATATAGACAAAATATGTGTTCTCTCGTGAAGCTGTACCTAGGGTATCGTTCCACTGGCAGTCACTTGAAAAAGTTCAATTCAGTTTCAATTTTTTTTTGGTAAGAAAGACCAGATTGCAAATCACACAATTCTAGTTAAAGATTTGCTCCGTTTACATTCTCAACTGAAATTGTGGACTGAGTAAAATGTTTTTTTAAAGTCGCTTAATCCCCTTATATTCGAACTCTTTTGCAATTATATCAATGTATTTTTTGTAAAAAAAATTTGAAACTTCCCATCAATCTTTAATTTCTTCAAAATGCTCTTTACAGCTTGGAAAAAATGAAAAATCATCTTTTTCCAATGAAGACTTGGGAGGCCATTTATGTATTCAAATAAGTTGGCAATATTTTGGTATTTTCTTTGTTGCTTTAAATTCAATTCGTTGAGGTGAGATGTAAGGTCTGTTAAAAACGCAAGTTCTGCTAAAAAACCTGCATCTACGCGCTTAACCACGAATATCAGTGTGAAGTAACAAGTCCTCATATGTAGTAAAATATTACTAAGTCAAAGCGTGACTGGTGACTGTCCATTCTAAAAATATTAGTTCTTTCAACTACCACTTTCACTCCATTAATTTGGAGTAAGGATTTTTCATATCTTTTTGTGAACAATATAGTCTGTCACAATATTTTTTGTTTCAATTCCTGAAAACCCAATTTCAGCTCCTATTATCATAGCCCTGGTTCCATCAGTGACAATACTGAATACAGGGACACAACTTTATTTACATAATTAAAATGATCTGTACTCTGGAGAGGGATAAGATCAAGCACCTCATCTGTTACACTAAAATCGTTTTGAATGGGTGTTTTTAATTTTGTTCCTGCCAGGTAGTAGATTAGATACGAATTTAAGATGCCTGTCAATAATATGTAATTTGGGTCTTAGCCCCAAAAAAAGTCATTGGTACTTTGGTTCCTGGGCATTGCTGTCTTAGAGGCACAGCCTGCGTATTTTATTATAGTTTATTGCAAAGTAATTATCTATGTACCTACTTCATCTGTGACGTTTAGTTTAGTTTTGAATTGTGCTTGCTCATTAATTTTTCTTTAAAGTTGTGTTGAATCCTCCCATAAATCCCGAAAAAGATTTGGATGGAAGAGAAAAACAGTTATTGTTTATAAATAACCATAAATATTGTTTATTTATGTTTTGTTTAAGGTTTTTTTATTGTTTATCCGTTATTTTATTTGTGTTGAAAAAATGTAATAATTTTATAGTTTTTATTAAAGCTAATAAGTTTAAGCCTCTTTTTCTTTGAACTTCTATCACCATCTGTCATTTTGTGTAGCGCGGATCTGCTTCAAAACGTCCTGAAAAGTGGTGAGGGCGATGTACAAACAGAAAGTGCAAATCATTTATTCTTACTTTGAGCGAATGTGATGAAAGTTGGACATACAATTTAAATAGATTATACCTATAATTGTGTGTGTTGGTTTGCACTTGCTTCAAATCTTGTGAATGCTTTATTGATAAGATCATGTTAAAATGGTAAAGAATTGTTAATTTTTATTTCAAATTTCATGGATTTACTTCCTTTATATAGGTTCCTCAAAAAATTATAAAAAGACTAAGTCACAAGGCCATATTGCCAAAATTTCGTTTACCTACAAATCTCCACCAGACAATGGATTTTAAATTTTGATTATCCACTATTTGGTTTTTAAAAATACCCCATGTAAATATTGGATAAAATTGGTGAATGGCAAGAACCCATGGCAATAACAAAATTTTGTTAATAAAAATCATTATTGAATTGAAAATATGTCGTGGTTTTACATAGATTTAATAAGTCTATTATTAGCCTAATCAAAGTAAACATAAAACCTCACAAAAAATACAAAAAACTTGAAAATTCAAAATTGGGTATTTAAAAGGGTGGTTTTTAACATGGGAAAAGTTTACGATGTTAGGCATGCAATTTTCCGAAAAATCGTAGAGTGAAAATTTTTATTTTTTTCGCTCTAATTGTTTAAATAATAAATATACAGAAAAACTTCCAAATCAAAATTTGTAGCTGATGCATTTATCTACAAATTTTGTATAAAAAGTTTTTCTGTAAATTGAAAAGTTTACGAGATAAAATTAATTTCAGTGGTATTCAGTTCGTGGTTACGCGCGAACGGCCCGTGAGCCAAATTTATTAACCACTCGAGTTAAAAGTTAATAATTTTGAGCTTATAACATTCTGAAAAAATAAATAAACTCATGTAAAATGTGAAGAAAGATCTCAACTTTTAGATAGAAATACTTTCAAATTTGAAAAAGTAGATTTTCTGACTGTAATATCAGTTTATTATAATTCCTATTTAATTAATACTCATCGCAGCGAAAATTCCTTTTGGATTTAGCATTGCAAATGAGCATAAAACATTATTATTATAAAAGCAAAGCCATCAATATTTAGAATTTTAAACGAATGTTTCTTAAAAATCTATTTTTTTTGCATGCTTAATTTTACTTGTTTTTTTTTAGACTTCATTCAATTATATCTTTTTTCGAAATTAATATTATTCAATGAAACTTTACTAACTACTTACTAAACACTTTGAAGCATCTACTTTCGAAACTACTATACAGTTTTTCTATAAATATCAAATTTTTTAAATAATAGACAATTATTTAAAATAAATACTGAAATCAGGGGTCTGTCAGCAAACCTTCTATAACTTTTTATACCGTTTATGATATTATCTAAAAATTTGTGAACTTTATAATGAACCTATTAAAAAGTTATCGCGATACAAAAGAACACACCTATGGCTCAGGTAAGAAAGAGAACGGAGCACAAATAAAGGTGAAAAAGCAGGTGAGAGAGCGTGAAAAATCGATGATAATACATTAAAAAAATTTTTAAAAATTATTTTTTTTGAATGTATTTGTAGCTACCCAATTTTAATACACATTTCATATGAAAAATTTTTTTCTAAATGTCATTGTTTATTTACTATCATAAAATTAAAAACATGAAAATTGATAATGTTCAAAAATACTACTATGGAAATTTCGTAAATATTTTAAAAAATAATGCAGATACAAAAAAAATGTTCAGACAAATTTTGTGGATAAATGTATTAGCTACAATTTTTTATTTCAACATTTTTCTGTGTTTTCATTATTTAAACAATTAGAGCGAAAAAACAAAAACAAAAATTTACAATCGAGGATTTTCCGGAAAATCGGATGCCTAGCATTGTAAAGTTTTTCTTATGTTAATCACAACCCTTTTAAATACACAATTTTGAATTTTCAAGTTTTTTGTGTTTTTGCGGCATTTTACGGATATTTTGTGTACTTTGACTACGCTCTATTGCTGCGTTTAAAATATTATGTACGAGATACAACATAAACTTGCAATTATTATAAATTTATATATTTTTTTGTCCGTTTCAGGAATTCCATTCCATCATGCTTTATTTGGAAGCTCTGCTAGCGAAATATCTTTAAACGCTCTAAAGCATTGTCGAAGGAGGAAAGCGCGAACAGTATTTAGTGATCCACAGCTAACAGGTGAGTTCTCGAAACATAAATTGATGTTACAATAAAGAACTGGGAATATATTTTCAGTTTAGTCAAGTTTGACAATTAAATAAAATAGGCAGTTAATGGGTGGCACCGGGGGAAAAAATTTCGGGTTTGAATTTATTTTGTTGTAAAAAAACTAGATATTTGTAAACTTTGGTTATCGCTGATGACTAACGGTATCTACCTCCAAGTCCCTATGAAGGTTGCTCTTAGTGGCCGTGCGTTAAAAACGTTGGCACTTATATAATTGGAGGGAGTGTCGCTTAGGCTGCGGTCAAAGTAGCTCAGGTATCATCCGTGTCATGCCTTTAGAGTATACCAGTTTGCGGCTGATAGCGGGTCAAACCTGTGATGAGCAGAATTGGTATTGCAGTCTTTGCCTTGGTCTTGCTTTTTCTCAAAACCAAGATCCTCCTTAGACTAGCAAGACCAAGACTAAATGAACAAGAACAAGACGAAGACCATGGTCTTGCAAGACTATCACAATTCTGTCAGCAATGGATTTATATTCTCAATAGTACTGTATTACAATTGCCTTTTAATTCAGAAATTTCATTGTTTGAAACGTTCAGACAATAATAATACCATAAGAACAATATTTGGCTGAAATTTAATGCTGCTCCGCCTCACTATGTGCATGAGGTGAAGCAATATCTAAATAATGTGTTCCCCAGAGGATGGATCTTCGATTGTGTACGCCCTACTAGGTCTTTCCAATGGTCAGATCTTCTCTTTTTTTCGGCTTTGCCTATTTCTTCCAATATTACATTAGAACTGACACCGCAAAAGAGTTCCGGCCCCCAAAAGTGTGTTTCAGTCCACCTCTTTTCTAGTTCATCTGCTATTTGATTTCCTTCTATTCCAATGTGTCCTGGAATCCACAGTAAATTGACTATATTGTTCTCGCCTAGTTAATTGAGTTTGCTCAGGCATTCCCACGCCTGATTACACAAGAGCTCAGTGCTTTAATGACTGCTTGACTATCCGACATTATGATAATCCTTTGCCTTCTTTATCCTTTGTCAATATTGAACTGGGCACACTTTCTTATGGCCTGAATTTCCGCTTGAAAGATACTTGTGGTTTTCCCAAGTTTTCAGATTGCTTGGTTCCTGCCCCGTACACTCCTATCCCGGTTCGTTCTATTGCTTTAGAGCCGTACGTATAGGTACCATTGAATGACATTCTTTCCAAGTCTGTTAGTGGTATTTGGATCCCATTCCTTCTTGTTTCTTAATTCCGTAACGAATTTCTTTAAAAAGTTATACTTTTTCATCATATACCATCTTGTGGCAAGTCCCAGGTTTGATTTCTAAGAAGTAAAGAGGTGGTTTTTTTAATGATTCCCTCTCTTCTCAGTCTGTATCTCGTTCTTTCTGCAACACTTTCCACCACCCTATGTAGTGGTGTGAGGTTGATAATCATTTCCATGGCTGCCGTTGGGCATGTTCTCATTGCTCCTGTAATGCATATAGAGGCCGCAGTCTTTGAATTTTGGAGATGTTTTCTCTCGTCGTCAATAGGCTAGTTCTACTACCCCACGCAATGGGGTGTTAAACCGATATCCGGCTTTTGGTATTTTATTAAAATATGTTGGTACTACTTTGCAAAAATTAATTTACAAATTTTTTAAACCGAATATTTTAGGAGAAAACTGGAAATTAAGAATTCCTAAATGTTTTCAACTTTCACTACAGATACGTCACTTCACTAAATATTTCTGATTTAGATGTTTAATGAACTAATAACCAGTTACAAAAAGGCCATTCGAATTTGAAGTAAGAAGAACTGTCAAAGTCTAATATATTTGAGTGTTTTGGTTTTGTTTACGGTTTATTCGAGCTTGACGTTTCAATATTATAAAAAAATTGTGTCAATACTTTTTTGGTTGAGTTTAGTTAGTTTTTCTCCACAATTTTTCATGTTGGAATAATGTCAATATCGTATAAATCTTGTTTTGTATTATACTGCACGAACACAACAGTTACAACGCCTGATAAAAAGTTTGTAACTGTGCCTGCAGTAACAGTTAAAAGAAAATTTGGTTTGAGGCTGCTAGAAGCAAATATAAACAGACTAAAACTAATTACTATTTCTGTGAAGATCATTTTTATGTAAGTAATTGTATAGGTGTGTGTATGTTTGATTTTTAGTTTGAAAGTGACATGGACAAATTATACCCAACACTCGATGATGGGAGGAAAAAAAACAATTCCCAAGTCACTATAACAGCAATATGACATAAGTATAACCTATAAGTACTTCATCACATCAGAATTGTGCTCCTATGTCAACCCTTATGTAGCTAACTTCTGTTCTAGTGAGCATACGTCACATTATGAATGGCGGATTATTTAAATCGTCCAAAAGTTGAATTTTCAAATCGGCATAAAAACCTTGTGAGAATAAAAATATTAAAAATAATCGATTCCCATTATGATTTTGTCCACCACTAACTATTAACATAGAGAAAACATCATATTTTTGTTAAGTTTAACACCCCATTGCTGAAACAATTGCTAATTACATCTTCGTTTTCAACAAACTCCACAACTCTATGATCAGGCTCTTAGAATTATTAACAAAAATCATAAAAATGTTTCCTCCTTTTTAGTCGATATTTGGATTGGTATTATCGAAGATTATGTATTAGAACCATCTGCTCCTCCACATTTTGCAATGATCGTATGGGAGTTTTCAAATAACCGTTTTCCAGAGCGTTAGATCGGACGAGAATCTCCACACCCATGCCCCCCCCCCCCCCCCAAGGACACCAGAACACAATTCTCTGAATTTTTTTCGGGAGGGGATATTTGAAACCACTTGACTACACAATCCCGATCTCAAATTTACAATAGGTGCGTCCTTTTTGACTCAGATCTCAGCTCACTGCAGTTAATGTGATTTGAGATAAATTGACGTGAGTAAGCACCAAAAAAAACGACACACTCAATCAGTGGCAGATTAACGTAGGGGCCCAATACATCATTTTTTGAATTTTTCACACACTTTTCTTTCTACTATTGGGTTGGCAGCAATGTTGCACTGGAAGAGAATTGCATGATGTCAAACAGCACGAAAGATTCATCAATTCCAATATACCTACTGACCTTGCAAGAAATTGCATTGTATTGTACCATGTCAAGCGGCCTTTATATCACAATACACCCTATTATAGGTACCTACATAAACAAAATATGGTTATCCATTTTAAATAACAGAAAAACGGAATATTTGATAATAATGCTCTCGAGATAATCGAGTCGTTCTATACTTAAAACTTACTCCGTATTCTACGTTTCCCATTGTACTTTTTGAAACAATCGTAGCCACAGTAGCACTTTTGTTGAAATCTTCTAAATCTGACCATTTTTTTCCACCTGTAATATTATTTCTCTTGTATATAACATAATTTATTTGTTTATTGATCATTTTAAGGTTTAGAAAAAAGATTTTCTGCCCAGAGGTACCTATCGACTCCAGAAAGGGTGGAGTTGGCCAGTGCGCTAAGCCTCAGTGAGACCCAAGTTAAAACGTGGTTTCAAAATCGAAGAATGAAGCACAAAAAACAGTTAAGAAAAGTACAAGAAGAAAAGACAACAAATTCTGTGAAAATACCTTTGGAACCATCTGAAAAATTAGGTAAGACAACCATAAATATTTTAATCGAAGAGGTATAGTAAAATGAATGACAAAAATAATTATTTCATATATAGTCGCAGCATTAACCGAATTGCTTATTAACGTGTATTTAGTAGATAACGGAGGTGAACAATCTTTAAGTGCGTACTCATTAGAGCAAATTTGCGCAAACGAACGATTTACGAGCACGAAAACGCGGAAACTTGTTTGGAAATAATGTAACGAAATATAGCGATTGCGACCGAGTGCAGCTTTTTCGCCTTTACATTCAGCAGATTTACGCGTAAATATCTTTTTTCGCTTACCTTACCGGAAAACCAATCATTTGAACAACAAAAATGGGGCGGAAAGTATTGTTTAATAGCCTGATGCCCGGTTTTATAAAGTAAAGTTCAATATCTCGAGTTACCCCGAGGGTTAACTCTCGGGTTAAAATGCAAAGATCACTTTTATGAATTCTTTATCATTCCAGTAATCTAGTCTCTATTCTATGGATCTAAGTGAATTGATCGAAAACAATTTATCGAATGACAATTGACCGAATACAATTTATCGAAAAACAATTTATCGAATAGGTGAATTTATCGAATGACAATTTTTGTAAAGTAAATTATAATAATTTTCAATAATAACCCAACCAAACCTACCCCTACCAAACCACCTTCGTATTTTTAGTCAATTTTTGGAGAATAAATTATAATAATTTCCAATAATAACCCAACCAAACCTACCCCTACCAAACCACCTTCGTATTTTTAGTCAATTTTTGAAGAATAAATTATAATAATTTTCAATAATAACCCAACCAAACCTACCCCTACCAAACCACCTTCGTATTTTTAGTCAATTTTTGGAGAATAAATTAAAATAATTTTCAATAATAACCCAACCAAACCTACCCCTACCAAACCACCTTCGTATTTTTAGTCAATTTTTGGAGAATAAATTAAAATAATTTCCAATAATAACCCAACCAAACCTACCCCTACCAAACCACCTTCGTATTTTTAGTCAATTTTTGGAGAATAAATTAAAATAATTTCCAATAATAACCCAACCAAACCTACCCCTACCAAACCACCTTCGTATTTTTAGTCAATTTTTGAAGAATAAACTATAATAATTTTCGGGAGTAATACCACAAGAGCTCAGATTTAGCCGGATATTTTTTGTGGTTGTTTTCGAATACTTACTTTCATTGGCAATTTAACGAGAGCTGTTCTGACAAAATCACGAGAGCGTAGCTCGAGTGATTTTGTCAGAACAGATCGAGTTAAATTACCTACATGAAAGTAAGTATGAGAAAACCATCGGAAAAAATATCCTACTAGATCTGAGCTCGCGTGGTATTTGGTAAGACAATCCCATGAATAAAAAACTCAATTCAATTAAACTTTATTTAACAAACTAAACGAACAATGAGTAGAAATATAATGTTTAGAAAGTACAATTGTTAAAAATACAATTATTATATACAATTGGTCCAGTAGAAATTTGCTCCTTTACTGATGTAGACTTTGTTGTTGACATTGACATGGATGTTGTTGACACTGTGGCTAATTCATTATCCAAAGCTTTATCTCGGAGATTTGTCACAAGATGCGAATGATGCTCATTATCAAGTTGTAGATAAGGCTTTATAGACTTGGAAGAGGAATGTCCAGTTATTTTAATTAATTCTTGTTCATTAATACCTGCCTTAGCTAAAGTTGATACGGCGCTTGAGCGATGAGAA
The DNA here is from genome assembly GCA_949126875.1 of Lochmaea capreae. NCBI lineage: Eukaryota > Metazoa > Arthropoda > Insecta > Coleoptera > Chrysomelidae > Lochmaea > Lochmaea capreae. Next base: position 15,443,859 of record OX421403.1, read on the forward strand.
TGATTAGAAATTTTTTCATTCTTTGTATCCAGTCCAATTTTTTCAGCTGAAATTTTCGTCCACTTAAGAATTTCGTTGACTCCTATAGGAACATTTTTGTACCAACCTTTTGATGAATCATTTTTCCAAAACGGATTGGGAGTTATAAATAATCTATCAGTTGTAATATGGTTCGGTCTATGTGACAATATTTTATAAAACAATGTCACTGGGCATATGCTAGGGTTTTCTATGTTCTTTATTAGCCATTTACTATCGCAGCACTTGTTTGAGCCACCCTGACATGTTTTGGAAAAAACTGTATTATATTCAATGCGACCAGTTAAATCACCATTATTTGATTTTTCTTCTTTAAAATAGTGTACTTTACACTTTGCAGCTTCACCTCCTCGCCAAGCTAATTCATATGCAGCGATATGAAAAAATCTTTTTAAAAGACCTATGGGACTATTATCATCCCATATTAATGCCATTTTAACAATTTCACTTTTAGTTAATGCTGTTGAACTATTTTTACGTTTTTGTAAATTACCTTGTAAGTTCTTTCGCTTAGAATTACGTGCATCACGGGATTTCTTAAATGCCAAATCAGTGAAAGGGTTGAAAGTAACATTAAATTTTTCGAAATACATGTTTTGCAACATTTTCGCTGTTGTGTTCCACATTGTTTTCACCACGTATTCTTTATAATCTTCTCCATTCTGTTTCTTCATATTAAAGCCCCAGTCCATCAATATTCCTGCCACATTTTCCACTGACTGTTCGGTTTCCAAATTGAAGTTTCGTTGTTTACAAAATTCACTAAATTGATTCCATATGGAGGAATGAGTTTTTATTGTATTTTCTGGAGTTGATTTTTCAATCTCCCTTACTATTTCTGCCTCGCAAATATTTCCAAATCTCGACATACTTTTTGGAATTGTTATATGCTGTTTAATTCTTTCTGTTTTTGACATTTACAATTGTCAAACTGATGCGACGCCCAACTCTTGATAAACAAACAGTAAATGCTAGCGTTGCTACGGTAACGTAATTTATCCGATATTTTTATCCACTTGCAAATTCTCTTCCTTCCTATTTAGCCGATAGCAAACTACGATTTTTGTATTCACAAATGGGAATTTTTATACACATGAGTGGGATTGTCAATAATAACCCAACCAAACCTACCCCTACCAAACCACCTTCGTATTTTATCACCATTAGGTACCTGCCACCTATTCGATAAATTCACCTATTCGATAAATTGTTTATTCGATAAATTGTTTTTCGATAAATTGCATTCGGTCAATTGTCATTCGATAAATTGTTTTCGATAAATTCACCGCATACCCTATTCTATCTCTAAAAACCCTAGGCTCTCGAAGTGCCTCAACTACTTGAATAATATCTTCCTCATCATCTCTGTTAGGAAGTCTTCAAAAATTTCAAATAAATCTCTCATTTCATCCATATCCTAATTTTGACAAAAAGAAAATTTAATTTATTTTATGTGAGTTCTTTTGACAAAAAGAAAATTTAATTTATTTTATGTATTTTTTAACAATTTTTAATTAATTTTTCTGATTTGAAAACAGCATTTTTTGATTCCTACAATTTATGCAACCAATATTACACAAGACAATACTTTTATTTTATATATCTTCTGTAAGTTCCTTGTGGCATTACTTATTCTTTTTTCTTATTTTTCTGGGAATCAAACCACAATAATGTTTTTTATTTTTTATTTCAGACTTTTCTTTTTTATTATTTTACCAATTTTTTTAAATTAATTTTTAAATACAAAAATAAAAAAAAATCTCCACTAGTTTAGGCTCGAAATCTCAACCCTAGCATCACGAAATTACATCAACTTCTAATTCTGAGGGGGTTAACCTAACAAACTGTTCGAATTGTGTCATAAATATTTATAATGCATAAAATAAAAAGTAAATTGTTCTAGTTGTTCTTATTGTTAGTAGTTCTCTTCAGATCTAGTTGTTGTTATTTTTCTATAATTTCTTTAAACATTCTTCTTTTCCCTCTTGTTTTCATTAACTGGTGATAACATTAATTTTTCATCACCAGTTACATTAGTATATTTCATTACCAGTACAGAAATGAGGATTTTTCCGTGCGCGCGTGACAAAGGGAAGTCATGCAAGAACGGAAAATCCATTTCTGGACGAGTAATGAACGATATTTTTTATTATACTTAGGTACCTGAAATCAACATAAACAAAAAATATCGCAAAAAATTATTAAGAAAATCGGGAATATTTATTTTTATTTTTAAAACAGTAAAAATGTAAGTACATACAACTCAAATTAACAAAAAAAATACAAGTACGTAATTCTAAGAAAATTAATTTTGGACAGAACCGTTATTATTAATAGTAATATTTATTGTACAATTCGTATTATTGTTGAAGCTCAATCCCTTTTGCATTTCTTTTTGTTGAACTAAAGACTCTGCTAAAGATGTTGAAGCGGAGTGTTCGTGTGTGCTTTGGTTCTCTTGATTGACTGTTACAGATGTTGTAGTTTCCAAGTTACAAGTGCTAAACAACTTCCGTGATACTTCAATTTTTCTTTGTATGGACTCTTCTATATATCCTTCTGCTACATTGGAAGAAAGCCATCCTCCCTGTCTTTTCAAAGTGAGCAAATCACCGCCGCTTTCCACCAACATGGTTGCCGAAGAGCGCCTTAGCCCATGTCCGGTATATTCTTCGGGATTTTTTAGTTTTAGGTATTTTGCAACAAGTTTTGGAATACCACTGATAGTATGGCACCCAACATGTTGAGCGTAACATCTTTGGTTTCGGTATGCAACAAATAATCTTCTACTCTCCATATGTTTAGGGCGGAGACCTGCGTATTTACGGTAAATTGTACAGGGATCGAATTTGCAATTTTCATTGGTAATGGTAAAACTTCTTGACCTGTGAGTTTTTCCATCTCGTAAGAACACGACAAGGAAACGCCCATTATCTTCCACATCATCTAAACTCAAACGTATTAAATCATCTCTGCGGCATGCACCGAAGATGCCAAACACTAAAATTACTTTTGCTAGTAGATATTCTCCATCTGAAGCTTCACATAAAAATTTGGTTACTTGTTCTGCTGTAAGAATCTTGGATTTCTTTGGTATATATCCTACAGCTTGTCGTTTCAAAAAAGCAATCGTTTTTGGATATTGATGGTGAGTATTTTCTTTTATTGCCAAACAACTCTTTAACATAGAGAATCGACTCCATAAAGTGGAGGATTTCATAGTGTTGGCTTTTTCAGAAAAATATACTAAAAGAATATCGTCACTCACAATTTTGATTCGTTTCTGAGTCCGCCATTCGGTAAAACTGTTATATTCTTGTTCATATCTCAACCTGGATTTCACTGGTAATAAATCTGCACTCACTTCTGCCGCTCGTTGTAAGATATTTTCGGGAATATCCCGATTTTCTTCACAATCTGAATTCATTTTTGCAAAATGTAATAAATACTTAATTTTCACTGACAGAAAATAAAATTTGTCATTAATAAATAAATCGTTGCTATAGACACATTACTCGTTTTTTTTTTTTCTTCGGGTTGCCATAGGATATCTAGTATTATGGATATCTATGTTTATTATTAAGCGCACGGAAATAGGGATCGGGAAAAAATGTCCGTGCGCTGTTCCGAAAATGTCATATTTACTGTATTTTATAAACAGTTGAAAATGTAGTATTTTCTGTTAAGTATAATAAAAAATATTTTTCATTATGTAACTGGTTACGAAAAATGTGACGTTTGCTAACGGAAGTCAGTTTTGAAAAATGTCACTTTATATGTCAAAATTAGATAAAGGATATTTGAATTATTTCGCCTAGATTTTAAAACATCAAATTCTTTTTTATGTGATACAAACAGGACCATATTCAAATTTGAATTGTTCCTAATGTAGTTTACAAAATCTCTCAAAATATGTTTTAGAAAAGAAAAACAAACTAAACAAATTTTAAAGTCAAAGTACGCTAAAAGTATACTTACATTCTTTTTCTTTGTTCTATTTAAAGCAAATTCGAAATTATTCCATTACAGAGGTCTCATTATCAATTGTGCGAAACTTGGCAATAAAATTGAAGGAATATATCTTGAGAATATTCAGTGAAAAGGAAATTGGGATTGGGAAAAGCAACTTTGATAATTTTGTTTCTAAGTAGAGAAGATCTTGGATCTCTCACCCGCCATCTTATATCATAATTTAGTTCATTAAGTTGTGAACTTGCCTTAATTGATGTTTAAGATTGGGTACGCTTTCTCTCTTTCTCTCTCAAGATGCCGAGATTCGATTTTCAGGTTATGGTCTATTAAATTAGGAAGAGGAAGTTTAGTATTTCCTTCAAGTTTTCGTAAGATTCGAAATTGAGTTTAAAATGTTCATGCCACCAAAACGGAAATTGCATAATAGGCATCTTAATCTTGGCTAGAATGTTTAGTTGGAATATAAAAAAGATTAAGAGTTGTTTGTCGATTGAATATTATAATATACGTCATTATGGCACTGAAAATAGTGTCAAATCGTACCCGTTACATGACAATTGTAGATAAACATAATTACATCCTGGTATATAGACTGCACAGGCTGTTTCATGACGAGCTTACACTATATACGGGGTTGAGAGTATGGAACCAAGTAAATATCTTCTAAACGAAAAGAACGATATTTTTATGAAAATTTGCAGGTTAGTGCAATGGAACAAAATGCATCTGAAGTATATTTTTTTGTTAATAATACACTTCCGACTTAACCGGAAATGCCATCAACTTCTTTAATTTAAATGGGACACCCTATATATTTTTACATATTTTGAAAGAGCTTATTTTGAATTCATACATACTGAGTTTAGTGTACAAAAATTTGTAAAAACGAGGAATATAGCACTTTAATCAACCTCCTTTGAGTTTTTTGCATTAGATCAAAAAACTATTTAGATAAACTAATTGATGTTGTTTGTATGCATAGTAATAGATGAACGAGTACTGTTTAGTAAGTCTTTTGTTCTCCAAGTGTCTAATTCTGATTGACGGAAATAAATTTTACAACTTAGAATGGTTCAATTAAGTGAAAAAGTGCGTATTGAAATTTTAATGATGATCGGTTATGGTGATCGTGTTAGAACTCATGAAGAAGTGTGTCATATTTTTAATAATTTGCATCCGGAGAGAAATCCTATATCACGCTCAACAGTAACTAAAACATTACAACGTTTTAATACAACTGGGATGGTAAAAAATTTGCTAAAACCTGGAAGACCGCGGACTGCAACGAACGAAACTGTTAAACAAAATATTGCAATCGATTTAGAAGAATCACCTCAAACTTCCACCACAAATTTGGCACTAAACCATGGTATCAGTCAACATTCTGTAGAAAAGATATTAAAAAGTGAAAAGTATCATCCGTATACGGTACAGTTGGTTCAAGAATTGTCAGACGATGATTTTGACCGACGGCTGGAATTTTGCGAATGGCTAATGGACATCTGTAATGTCGACGACAATTTTGCTTCTAATATAGTTTTTTCCGATGAGGAAACTTTTTGTTTAAATGGAACTCAAGGTATTGGTCAAATGAGAATCCTCATTGGATTCATGAAGCACATACCCATTATCCACAGAAGTTAAATGTTTGGATGGGAATTGTCGAAAATAGGCTTATAGACCCATTTTTTTATCGACGGAAACTTGAATGATGAGAAGTATTTGGATCTACTAAATAACGAAATTATTCCAGCACTTTAACAGAATGGGCAATTACCACAAAATGTTTGGTTTCAACAAGATGGAGCTCCTCCCCACTATGATAGACGGGTTAGGGATTTTCTGGATGCGAATTTTCAAATCGATGGATTGGACGTAGAGGTTCATAGAGTGGCCTGCTCGTTCTCCGGAAGTTAGCCCGTTAGATTTTTTTCTTTGGGGTTATCTAAAATCACGTGTTTACGTTAGACGACCAACAAACTTACAGAAATTGAGTCAAAGAATTATTGATGTATATATGAACTAATACGTGGAGAAGTCTTGGAAAGAGTGACTCAAGAATTTGTTAATAGGATGGCATATTGTCAGCAAGTAAACGGCGAGCATTTTGAACATTTCAAGTAATTTTGTTTCTCATTATTCTAAAATAATAAAATGTACACCTATTGTACAACTAACAGTGAGTTATTCCTCGTTCTTACAAATTTTTTTTACACTTAACTCAGTATGTATGAATTCAAAATAACAAGCTCTTCCAAAATCTGTAAAAATATATAAGGTTTCCCATTTAAATTAAAGAAGTTGATGGCATTTTCGGTTAAACCAGAAGTATGTTATTAACAAAGAAATGTACATCAGATGCATTTTGTACCATTACACTTACCTGCAAATTTTCATAAAAATATCGTTCTTTTCGTTTAGAAGATATTTACTTGGTACCATACTTTATCCCAACCCCGTATATTGGAGACTACTCACACGATATCTATAAAAATTGTATGTATGTTTGGTGGGGAGACATTCACTGAGACCTAAAAGATCTATTGTGCCCCCTTACTTCTACTTAGTTCCTGAGTTCGTATTTCCATGGTAAATGTCCCTTTTCTATCCAATAATCTCCTAGGTGCTGTGCCCTAGGATTCTGAATTGCGGTGCCATGTGTTTTTTCAATGAATCACTCGGAAAGCTTGGGAAAAACCTCACGTATCTTTCAAGCGGAAATTCACACCATAAGAAAGTGTGCCAAGCTCAATATTGATGAAGGATACAGAAGGCAAATGTTTATCATAATGTCGGATAGTCAAGCAGCCATTAAAGCAGTGAGCTCTTGTGTAATCAGTTCCAAAATGGTGTAGGAATGCCTAGGCAAACTCAATGAACTACGCGAGAACAATATAGCAACCCTACTGTGCATTCCAGGATACACTGGAATAGAAGGAAATGAAGTAGCAGGTGAACTAGCAAAAAAGGGGGACTTTTGGGGGACCGGAACTCTTTTGCGGAATCAGCTCCAATGTAATATTGGGAGAAATAGATAGAACCAAGAAAACTAGATCTGACTATTGGAAATATCTAGTAGGGCTTAGACAATCAAATATTCTTCTGGGTTACTATATAACCCGTTGAGATCAAATGAATGTCAAAGTAAAACTGCACTGAGTTTTAACAGGGATCCTAAGGGGACATGTCACCTGAATGGGCACCTGAAAAGTCTCAAAATAGTGGAGGAAAAAAAATGTAGATTTTGTGGCATGGCAGAAGAAACCTCCATCCACATACTTACGAATTGAACAGCAATTCAGAATCCTAGAGCACAGCACCAAGGAGATTACTAGATAGAAGAGGGACATTTACCTAAGCTGAAGCTTGCAGATAACCCAAAATTCCTCCGGGAAATAGGACTAAAGGAACTACTAATGACTGAGACTCTCCTCAAAAACTAAGTAGAAGTAAGGAAGCACAATAAATCTTTTAGCTCTCAGTAAATGTCACCCCAATAAATATAATATGCATACATACATACAACAGGATCGGAAACCTAGAATCGGTCCTAAAATAAGGTAATCCCAATTCCATTAGAATAGAAAAACGGTTTGGCTTTAATGAATATGAAATAGGGACATGCGTTGTGTAAGCAACAACGAACGGAAAATTAGGAAATTATCATTTAACTAGACAAAGAAAAACTATACACAAACTAACAAGTTTATAAGTAGTGGTTGGTAGTAAAAGTAGAAAGGATGAAAATACATAAACTGTTTAGTTTTTTTGCTAATGTTTCCCTAGTCCATAGGTCTCCATAGGCTACTTTAACCTATTAACAGTCACTTAGTTGGTATGAACAAAATATTTCTGAACCAACTATACTTTAAAATATTCAATCACTGTTTTTCTAGCACGCCCTTGTTATATCCTATTGTGAGATACGAGTAAATGCTGGTTTGTTTCGAATTACCGAATAATTGGCGTTTTAAAAAGAAATAAAATGAAGCTTTGCTATAATACAATTTTAATGAAGTCCCGGAGGAATTATTGGAAACCAGAGACTGGCGTTAAGGTGCTTCCCGTTGTTTTATAAACGAATGTCACACGCCGATCTAAGAGGATTTTCTCATATTCTAGGATGAGTTTTCTGCACAATTATCAATTTTACCTCAAACGGTAACCTATTATTTAGAATACGATGAAATACTTTTCACTGAGTTTTCCCAAAAATTATTGACTCTATATTTATTAATATACAGGGTGGTCACTTTTATAATTAACTAAATTTGGTTGTGTTCTAGTTTCTCGTTAATTTGAAGTTTTTAATAAAAAATAACAATGTACGATATTATTAATTAATAGTGATTATTCATTCATTCGATTGAGTTGTGCTCAACAGCCCAGGCTCTTGAACTGAATATTTGTACCATTTCATATGTTATCTACTTCCATTCCACAAGCTTTCTGTCTTCTATGAAGGCCACTGGTTTCACTGAAGGGATTTTCAGTAGTTGTAATGGTTGTCTTATTTTGTCTCCAAAGTGCTTCCGTCTAAGTCCATGTAAGTTCTCGCAGAAGCAGAGTATGCGAGTAGGTGTTTCATCATAGAGTTCACATTTCCTGCACATAGGTTCACTAACTTTGCCCATTTTGTGCAGATGTTTCCTCAGGGTGCAATTTCCAGTCAACAGATCGGTAACTGTCTTCAAATGTCTCTTACTCAGTTTTAATAGCGTGGTTGAGAGTTCCTTGTCTACCTTGTTAAGTAAACTCTTTGTATGGAGGTGCCTTTGTGTCGACCTCCATTTGAGTTGGTGTTCCCCATCTAGCCAGTTCCCGATTCCCCTCTTATGCAAAATAGTGATGATGTCAGCACCAGTTTTTTTAAAAGACACATTCACCTTTTTTGCGGATTTCCTTTGCTGAGCTTTAATTGTAATTTTATGTTTCAGGATCTAGTCAGAATTTAACGAATATTTCTCAAGAGAAACAACTACCGTCGGGAAGTTCTGGAATGTCAGTAACAAATTCGGATTTAAGTGATTGCGAAAGTGACATTGACATAGTGGGGGACTCTAAACAATTGAACCATTATAAAAGAGCTTAATATTTAATTTCGTTATGGGTTTTCTATTATTTAATTAAACCATTATTATTTGTTGTTTTTGTTCAAGTTTTTCTAATTGTTATTTTTCTGGTAATTCTAATCCAAACACTACAAGCCACTTAGGTGCGAACACAGAGACTAGTTTAGTTACAGTACGATCGATCTAGAGAAAATTGAACCAGCAAAAAATTTGACCATTATTATTATTTTTAATGCAAATAATTATTTAATTTAGAGATGAAACTTTTGTCGCGCCGCTACTGTAGGTACGTGACGGAATGAAAAAAACTAAGGAAGGTACTATTAGTATATTTGGGTAATTTTAAATATTTCCTCACTGGAATTTATTAAAATTGAGAATTCAAGATTTTAATGAAATTATTTTTCAAAACCAAAGTTAAATTTAAAACGAAAGCATAATAATCCAAATTACAAAACGAATACAACAAATACCAAAATTAAAGAGCATATATCCTCGAAAGTTCTCCCTTATTTAAACGAAGCATGTCGAGTAGTGGCGAAATTTCCGGATAAATAAATTTGGGACACACCATAAAAAAATGTTTATTTATTTTACATAAAAAAACAATATATTATTACCCTAATTATACTAATTACGTCCCCGTAACGTTCTTAATACCTTTGCCTACAACTTACTCTACGTACCAAAAACGTTTTTGTCCGTGTTTAAACGTTATTTGAACGTTTTGTGTAAAAAAAGAGGTTGAAAGGGCGTTCAAAAGAACGTTCCGGAAACGTTTTTTAACGTTTAAGAGACGTATTAGGAACGTTATTTTTAACACCTCTTTAAGACGTTGCCAGTAGGATTTTTGGAAACGTTTTAGGAACTTATTTCAAACGTCAAATACACATCTGGAACGTTTCAATAACGTGCAATACTTGAAAATGCTAATTATTTTAATGTTTATTGTAGTTACAAAGAAAGAGTAATCTTCTTAGCAACTGTCGATTTTATTCAAATTAAAAACGAACGAAAATTAACGGTCACCTGCTGAACACACGCTGTCAAATTGTCAATCATTTGTCAAATGTCATCTACCATTTTTTTAACGAGGTGTGTGTTAAAGAATTAAAAAGGTTGTATTCGATCGTCATAAGTTTATCCATTCTCTGAATAATTTTACATAGCATTGCAAACATTGTTGTTTTATATGCAAGGATCGATATACGGGAATAAAATAGGTATTGTTATAGATACATTTGACAGATAATCGAGAAGGAACTAAAAAATGCAGTAGTTTATTATTATATCCCAAATTTTTTTTATTTTGTTATTGGAAACAGATATAATGACAAACTTTCTTATATTTAATTGAAAAGAAATTTAAAAAAAATATCGCTTCTTTCTATGTACGGTAAAGTTCATTTAGTAGAAATGTTAACCGGGAACATTATCAATTGCTCCTGTTTTCAAGTCTCGCGTTCGCACTAGACTGGTTTTGTCGGTAGAAGAAATTGTAATATGTACAGAATATATATTATATAATATAAGTTTAGGTCTTGGTATAAGAAATTTACATTTAATGATTCCTTTAAATTACAGGTAAAAAATGTAAAAAGGGGATTACAACAGATTTTATCAGTTTATCCTTGTACTTACCAAATCAATAGAATGACAGAACGTGAACTCTGTAACAGAATAGAAAGGAAATTTCTTTCTATGCTAGGAACACAAAACAGTCTAACCCTCAAAACAGTCCAACCTTTATTCTGTTTTGTGGGTTAGACTGTTTTGTGTTCCTAGCATAGAAAGAAATTTCCTTTCTATTCTGTTACAGAGTTCACGTGCAGAATACGTCGCAAGTATACAGTGCGTCCCCAAAGTAACAAATATATTCATTATTATCAGTGGGTATATGAAAAAATCCCAAAGTCGATTTTTCATTTTAATTTACAGTGAATATTCATGTTGTTATCCATTCACCATTAAATAATGACTAAAAAGAAGTCAAATTGGGTAAAATCGGGTGATCTAGTGGGCCAGTCCACTGTTCCCCTCTTTTCGATACATTTGACCAGGAAATGTTGTCTAAAAACTATCTCACTATATATGCTGCGATCTAAATGCAATTTGGATATCAGAGAAAGCTCAGTCAAATCAGTAAAATTACTGTATTTTGCTCAAAATCTAGATTAATTGTCCTATTAAATTTTCATCCGAAAAATGTGTAAATTCACGCCATAAGAAAGTGTGCCCAGTTCCATATTAACAAAGGATATAGAAGGCAAAAGATTATCAGAATGTCGGATAGTCAAGCAGCCATTAAAGCAGTGAGCTCTTGTGTAATCAGTTCCAAAATGATGTGGGAATGCCTAGGCATACTCAATGAACTAGACGAGAAGAATACACTAACCTTACTGTGGATCCAGGACACACTGGAATAGAAGGAAATGAAATAGCAGATGGACTAGCGAAGAGGGGGACTGAAACACCCTTTTGCGGTGTCAGCCCCAATGTAATATTGGAAGAAATAGGCAAAGCCGAAGAAAAGAGATCTAACTATTGGAAATATCTAGTAGGGCTTAGACAATCAAAGATTCTGATGGGTGACTACAACCCGTTGAGATCAAATGAATGCATAAGTCAATGTAAAACTGCACTATGAGTTTTAACAGGGATCCTAACGGGACATTGCCGCCTGAACGGGCACCTGAAAAGTGGAGGAAGAAGAATGTAAATTATGTGGCATGAGAAAAGAAACCTCCATCCACATACTTGCGAATTGCACAGCAATTCAGAATCCTAGGGCACAATATCTACGCGAGATTATTGGATAGAAGACTTTTACCTAAGTTGAAGCCTGCAGATATCCTATAATTCCTCAAGGAAATAGGACTAAAGGAGCTACTAGTCTTTGAGACGTTCCAAGTAGAAGTAAGGGGGCATAATAGATCTTTTAGGACTCGGTGAATTTCACGCCAGAGGATTCATTTTTTGTGGTCTTTGCGTTGGCATTCTTGCATCCAATTGGATTTTCATCAGACCAATATTAAGGTTTTTTGCTGGTTAGCATGTCAGTCATTTAAATTATTATGATTGATATTTCGCCTTTTTTTAAATCTTCAATAGTGTATAGTATGGATCGTCTACTGCCGTCAAAATTACCTACATCTTGTTAAATATTTGCACAAAGTATGGCCTACCTTGCCTCGGTACACTTGCGATGTATGTCAACTTAGTTTCTAATAATTAGGGTATTTTAGAATATTAGTGTGTATCTATTTGTAAAAATTGATTGCGTGTTTTCTAAGGATTTAAGTATGAAGTAGCAGCTTAAAAAATTATGTTCTTTGTTATTTTTACTAGACTTAGAAGCTGTAAATTGTGTTAATAAAAAAATGTCTTATTATTATCATTTGTTTTATTTTATCCTATAAATATATGAGTGTTCTAAAACTCATATTAGTTTACTGCTACTACTAAGTATAAGTAGGTTATCTATGGTTTACTGACCATAAAAATTTGATCGTGAATGTTTAAAATTCACGGTTCAAATATTCTGCAGTATATAAACAACACGAATTCTAAGAATTTTATCATCTAGACACCTTAGAGTAATACTACAAACATTCTATCGCCATACATAAATGTTTTCATCAATGACTTTCGAGGGGAGAAACTGTCGGACTAGTCGGACAGTGCCACTGGCCAATAGAACTATTTACTTATACAGGAGAAAAGAGAGGTTAGGAAAATTTTAAATTAGTTGTAGTATGAGATATGAGATGCACAAACGAACAACAAATTATGATACCATGTCAGAGACAACCAGACCCGGTTAAGTACATGTGAAATTTATGTTCTACAATAATGAATTGGTCCACTGGACTATACTGTGAGCGGAGATTTCTTCTCAGAAAATTTAAAAAACCGCGCGTAAGCCCTCTCGTTTATTTTTGTTTTATTTTTTCGTTTCTTTCATTAGAAAAAAATACAAAACTAAAAAAACATAGTTTATTGAAAAGTACAAAAAGTAGGTGTATATGAAACATTTTTGTGCTTATTATTTTAATATTATTAAATAGCTGTGACCACTTTGTTTTTGTTATCTTTTAAGTTATTATATATGTAGATGTAGTAATATTATTGTATCCTCTGCACTGCTTCCACAAGCGATACAAAGTCCTACTGAAGCCATACCAAATCAAAATGTAACCGCGTCTTTTACTTCAATTGCTATCGATAGCGTTAGGAAACAGTTTACACACAAACTAATTACCAAACAAATGTCTGAAATAAATAAGACGTTGAATGTTAAAATTAAACTGAATTTAGTAAAACACCACAAATAAAACAAAGTTAAGCAAACGCATGAAAATGACAATGGCGGATGAAGATTTTGGCACGACACTTTTACTGCTTAGAACATCAAAAAAACTTTGTTTTCTAAGGTTTGACGTTGTGTCAAAAATGCCATGCTACTACTGCCATCTGCGCTTACTTTGCAAAAATGAGACAAAGATGTGATATGCCCTAAACTTATGAGCTTAACAAGAATAGAGTTAACAGGACTATTTTATTTGCCAATCAAACAATAATGCTCATGTACTTGGTCATCTCTTGGTTGTCTCTGACCATGTCAGTATTTTTGCTATCGTTTCAACTCAGCCAGCATCTATAGACGACTAATGCCAGCGAATTATTCATGAATGTCGACAAATAACCTCAGAAACATTACATGATGTCCGAAACTCATTTGAGTCTCGACCGTATGGAAGTCAATTTGAGCACCTTATAAAATACTTTAGTATTGTTTTGCTGATTTGTTACGAATTAAAATGTAACTATTAGTAAATTGGAATTATCCGTAACTCCCAACTGATTGACTTTTCACTTACCTATGTATTAAACATTTTTGTAATCCTCTTGTAGAGAAAAATCCTTTGTAATAAAGGATTTATTAATATAAGTGAGTTTTTGTAAAACATAGTTAATAAAGTTCATTCGTACGAGTTGGTTGCATTATTTTTATACAAGAACAATAATTCCCATTACAGGGCCATCATATAAATAACAAAATAAGATATAGAAATGGCTATCCAGGTTACAACAACAAAAGTGAAGTAGGTAAGTATTATAAAGTGTAACCTTCAGTATGAGATGACAATAATAGACAAGGAGTTCGAAGAGGTCTCCTGATTTAATCCCTCTTGATTTCTTATTATGGGGATACTTGAAAAGAAAAGTGTACATAAATAGACCACAAACTACTAATGAACGCAAAGAGCGGATACGCATTGAGATGCAAAAATAACTCTGGAAGAGTTGGCTACTCGTCTTTCGTGATGAATTTATTCCTTTTATTTGGACCATACTATATATTTAGCGACAAATTAAATGTTTAAATGCTTATCATTTCTGACAAAGAATAACTTTAAATCATTATATTATTAGTTATGCATACAATTGTTTAAGTAAATAGTGACAACTCAAGAAACAAGAAAATATTGAAAACACTTACATTTAGAACCATCTACGGAGTACTCTCCATCCCAATTCCCTTTTTGACTGCGCCGTTTCTACCATTAACCAGCACTAAAAAACCGAAATCGACCATTTCCATTTACCGACCGGCGATTGCCACCACATTTATCTCTTAGTCAAAGGCATACATCACATAGTTTTCCTATGATACTGACTCTAAGTCCACTACGTTAGAGCAACATCGAGCCAGTACCCATGTGTTTATAAAGTAACTCACCTGTCTATAAAAATCGGTTGCATGTCATTCAAAATAGATTTCATTTTAGAGTACTGTATAAATTCCTACACATCTCATGTTGTACCTAATTTACTAAATTAAATAAATCATACAATTCGATTAGTATAGGGAAGATATGAGCATAACCCGACATCCTTGCCCTTGTAGTTCCTGAAATCTTACCATATTACCCGAACACTCTCTTAAGCAATACAAAAATTAACAAGTTTCTACAAAATTCTAATTGGGTATACTGTAAGAATAAAAAATATTTTAATGTTTAGAATTGTTAGATTGAGGAACTTGTCTAATAAATGAAATTGTTTAACTTCAATCCGGTGCAGTATCCAGATTAAGATTATATTATAGTGAGCACTATTAATATTTTTAAACAATATAATAATGAGTATATCTAATTTTGAAAAAAACTTGTTAACCAAAGTACCTTAAGTTAGCGAGTAGTCCAAGTAATCTGGGCACAAGAAGTGTCTTTAGTGAAATATTGAAATTTTTAAAGAAGTGAAGAGATTAAAAATATAAAAATTCGTTTGTACTGGTGAGTTTTTGAAAATACAAAAATAGGTTGGAAGTGATTACGTTGAAAAAAAAAAGATTTTGAAAAACTACAAGACTTTACTGTCCCCAAGGAAATTTCTGTGATCACATATTACTATAAATACAGGCATAGATATGACAATTTGTGTAACCACAAAAAAAAATTATCAGCTGATAAAAAATTGAATTTAAGATAAAAAGTAAAATGCAAAAAATTGGAAACACCCGAAATAATAAATTGTTGTCACTTCTTCTGAGTTGTCTGGAAGATCTCGTTGAACCTAGTGCGTTCTGGGAGTGTCTTAATATTTAAAAAATAATAATTTTCTAACGAAATTTATAGTAAATATGCTAAATTAAATAAATGTTTTAAATTTGGAGAAATTGAGTTTCTTAAAATATTTCTGATTTAGAATCAAATTGTGAAGAAAATAATAATTTTTTAAGCAATTTTATTTATTTTTTCATTTAAAAACATACTAGGCTAAATAAATGTTTTTTGTTGAAAAATTTTGAGGAAGAAATTTATTTTTTATATTCTATTATCCCTGTTTTAATAACTTTCTGTTTAAATTATGTTAAATGGTTGACTTATTGACACCCAGAACGTCGCACTACGAATCCTTCGTTTTTCTCTTCCTAAATTATCCTTTCTGAGCAATTGATTTCAAAAAGTCTAAAACTATTAAGTTCTCCAGAAGAAGAAATATTCAAAACACTGAATATCACACTGAATAATATCGCAATTCCCACTTTTGACCAAGTTATGATTCTAGGAATGCTATTTGACAAGAGACTTAGCTGGAAAGGGCACATCAAACAACTCAAAGACAACTGTCTGGGTAGACTCAGCATCCTAAGGAGCCTATCGCACCAACACTGGGGAGCTGAAGACGAGATACTATTAAGGATCCACAGATAACTCATACGCTCTAGAATAGATTACGGAAGTATTCTCTACATGTCAGCTACTAAAACAAATTTAAGACCTCTAAACAGTGTACAAAATTCAGCTCTAAGAACTTGTTTAGGAGCTTTCCGATCAAGCCCAATTGAAAGTCTGCTGTGAAGCCAATGAACCTCCTCTTTGGCTAAGAAGACAACAGATCCTCCTGTCACACTGCTTCAGGGTGGCTGCATGCCCAGAAAATCCAGCCTATGAAATTTTACACAAAAAGAGTATAAACCATGCTACACCAATTAGCTATATCTTGCCATCACTACTTTCAGATGTAGACCTTAAGCACACAACATCCATTACTCATTCCTTCACTCCTCCCTGGAACAAAACCTTACTCAAAATTAACCTAACTCTAAACTATCACTCAAAGCATGACACTCCCAACAAACTCATAACACAAAGCTTCCTGAATCTTATGCATAATTCCAAATTCGATAAAGTACTGTTCACTGATGCTTCTAAACACCACAATGGCGTAGGATGCTCAGTAACTCTGTCCCAAACAACTGTCTCTACAAATTTACTTCCACCAAAATCCAGTGTTCAGGAGAACTATTTGCTTTACTTCAAGCCTTCCATTCTATAACCCAAACTACAGCAAAAGTCGCTATATGCACCGACTCCCTTTCCTCAATTAAATCTATCCAGGACATCTACTGCTCTCACCCCCTCGTGCAAGCAATACATGAACGATACCAACAACTTTACCATGAAGGAGTAATCGTCACACTACTTTGGGTACCCTCTCATGTCGGAATTGTCGCCAACGAATTGGCAGACCGCACAGCAAAAGACGCAGCAACATCTAATCTTCCGGTAGAAAAAGTTCATCTGTACAGACCTAAAAAACTTTTAAAAATAGCACCTACTCACTATGGCAAGAGCACTAAAAATATGCCAGACTAAATAAATGTCATGAAAAACTTTCTTAAAATATCTCTGGATCTGAATTCACCTATAAAAAATATTAAATTCTGGACCAATTTTTCATTTTATATTATACAATTGATAAAATTAATTTTTGTGTTTAATAAGATTTTAAATTAAATTTTCAAGCGATTTCTTTTCTATCATTCAGTAAATAATTTCTTTTTGTATTTTTTTCACTATACTTGTTTTGACAACTTTTTAATTGAAATAAAAAATATTAAATTTTGATTATAACCTAAAAAAACCAATCTGCTCACAGAAAGATGCAATGCTGAAAAAGAAGAAACACAAACAAAATCCACATAAAAATATCCTCTGGCTGGGGCGTTTCCAATATTTAATATATTTATAAAATTATTGAAGGTGAAACAACCTATACGAAAAAATTATAAATAGCAAAAACATTTCAGGCATACTTTTTTAATAACAAAAATAAAAAATAAATTTATAAAATTTCAAAAATATTTTAATAAAAAAATTATCAAATACAGTCAGAAATGGAAAAAATTATTATTTGCTATAAAAGTTGAATGTTTAAAGAGGAAATTTTCCAAAATATAAACTATTATTATTTAAACAATTATTTATATTTTTGTTATTCGTCACAACATTCTCCTACCTTTAGGCATATCGCATTTCTTGAGCTGAAACGAGATCGGTAAAATCTGTAAAGAAAAGAAAACGATATTAATTCAATATTGTTTGATTATATACAGTAGAGAAAGACATTTGAAATATCTCGAAAATAATGAGCATTTAAGGAATTAATAAAAATGGATCCTTAAACTGGAGGAAATTCTGAATAAAAAAGTCCCAACTCCCGGAACCCTATCTCCATTATTTATAATTTTAATTCAACGCTGAGAATAGGTTTCCCCCCGTCATTTTGGGTTTAATTAAATTTTTCAAAGTATTAATTGTTTATTGAATAATTTGAAAACGTTATGGTGGATTCTAAACAATTCAAGGAGGTCATTGCCGTTGGAAAATATTCTTTAGACAAATTTTAAACAAGCTAAGTAATTGTTCATTAACAATATCTTCTTGAACCTCCTTGCTTATTGTAAACTAAAAAAAATAATAATAAATAATTATCTTAAACATTTTTCGCGTCGTGGAGCCCTTTCTATACACATACTTAACAGGATCACGTCATAAGAGTTTCAAACATTTCAATACTTTTGTTTATAATAATTAATATAAGTTAGCAAAACATTGCGAATCAGTTATTTATTGTTAAAAAAAAAATTATAAACAGAGTATTGGAATTTCTCAAAGTTTTAAGACGTGATCTTTTTAAGTATGTGCATAGGAAGGGCTCCACTAAGCGAGATATTTTTAGGACCATTACTTCAACATTTTTTTTAGTTTACAATAAAGATGAATATTCGAGAGAATTTTATTAATTGACAATTGCATAATTTGTTGAAAAATTAAGTTTAAGAACTTTTTCCAATGCCACTGAATTCTTCCAACTGTTTAGAATACATCGTAAATTTTTCAAATTTTTAAAATAACAATTATTAATACCTTAAAAGTTATTTTATCTACGACCACCTTTAAAATTAGGCATTTACGAACCAAAAAAAAAGTGTGAAATCATACATATACATACGTTAAAAAGCGTGCGTAAATGACAACGCTTTTTATATGGGACTTTCATTATAACACCCAAAAGCGTGCGTAAATGACCAATGGGGTTTTTATTTTAACACTCTTTTTTAGCTACGTAATTATCTAGTTGCCTTGAATTTAGTCGTTTGTTTTATAAACTTTTGTGCTGTCAGTAAATTTGACAGAAGTGTCAGACGTAGTGAAAAATATAATTATATCGAAAATTCGTTACAAAAGAAACGACAAAAAAATTTTTCGGAGCCGAAAATCAAAGCTCTAAAGAAATGACCCTGGCAGAAAATTTTTCAATCTCACAGCCCAAATCGTACGATTTCATCGATATTGATTCACCTTCAACTTCAAATTTAACATCCCAATTATTGTCTTATAACCAAGTTACTTTAAAAAAAGACAAATTACACAATGTTATATTTAGTAATTTAAATAATTGTCCCCATTTTACTGTAAATATTAATTTAAATAATTAGAATTCGTTGTGTATATATTTGTTTATAGAAAATTTATTTTTATGTTTCTTAACCCCTATCAGAGCAATTTTTTTATTTTTTCTTCATGTGGTCGTAGATAAAGTTTTGTATGACACTTGTGTGTGAAATACCTTTGCGCGCTTGTATCATAAATAACTATTATTTGACTTGACGAAGCGCGCGCATCCCCTAAATGACAGGTTGACACCTGTTTGCAGCCTTGAATAATGGATATAGAGTTCTGGGAGTCAGTACTTTTGTATTGGAAATTTCGTCCTCTTCAAGAATCCTTTTTTCAAATTTCTTAAATGTCAATGCTTACTAAGTGAAATATTTTCGTAAATTATTAAATATAAATCATAATATATTATCAAACCGGTATAAAAATATATAAATGTAATCCTGACAATGTAAATATAATTTATGAATCCTGCAGAGTAATATAATGTTATATTTCTGTTGTGCAATTTTTTATTTTTCGATTGTGTTTGATAAAAAATATTCTTTTTATTAACCACTTTCATATTTAAGAAATCCCTTTTGAATCCATACACTTGTGTCTATATAAAACAAATTACTAGTTGAAATTATCTAATAGATTAATAGTTTTCAAAAATATAAAAGTCATACGACATACCTAATAAGTATCAAACATTAAAAGTGCATATATTTAAATAAAATAATCAAAAATTACCTGAATAACATCATAAATATCTATTCTAATACCTATTCACTACTTAAATAACTAACACAATGTTTTTATGTTATCAATTCATAAAGCAGTTTTTTTCTAGTTAACAAAAAACACCAGCTTACTGTAATTTTTAGTTTATACAGAGTCGGCTACGTTGGTATTTAAATATACAGAGAGGAGATATTAAATATGAAACGACTCACAGGATATTTTAATGAATTTTAATTTGTGAGAGTTTTATGATGTGAACGATGTTTTGTTGGTATTAACATTTTTAGGTGTTGCAGTTTTTGTAAATCTTTTCGTTAACATTTTTTAACAAATTTCTTACAGTAATAATTTCTTTATTATACTGACCTCAGACCTCAGTGTTATAATTGTATGTGTATGAATAATTTATTGTAAATGATGAATTTGATTTATTATTTTATTTAATTTTTAATTTTAATGTTTAATGCTCACCTTTCTTATTTACTATATAGCTCAGTCGGATTATCTATGTTTATATTATTCACTTTTCTTTTATTAAAATTTAAATGAAATAAATCTTATTATTAACATGAGACTCTTGATTTTTTTTTTAAATTTAAACTATTAATATATCTTTTTCTCTCAGGGAATTAAATTGTTAGTTCAATCTTTGAATTATTTTAAGACCAGCTCTGTCCTTTGACCTTCAAAGACATGAAAGTTGGCAATTACTGATGTCTGTAGTTTCTAGATAGCTCATAGAAATAAAACAACCACATTCAAATTTTAAACAAACGTTTAGTTTTATTATCTATCAAAAATATTCGAAAATTATTTACACTGTCTTAGGTATTTTCTCATTCATTCTTTAAAATTATACTTATTGAAATTAGTTTCGACAAAGATGGTTGATACTTATTTACTGACGGTAATATTTCTGTGGTTTTGAAAAGAAGAAGATATTTTAGTTTAAAAACAAAAATGTACTGGTTGTCTCTGGTACTATGTTTAAACTTTATAATGATATGGTGATACTAAAGTTTGTTTTTAGTAAGTATAATCTTATTTTTTTATGATAATCGAAATACTATCAACTTAAATTAATGATTACTAAACGATTTATGTTTCTTTCTGTTCCTTATTCTTATTGGATTTTGAAGGACATCATGATTTGTCAATTTGTCAATTTGTTACGAGACTTTTCCACATTGGATTGGAGATGGACGTTGGGCAAACAGTTTCAAATAGATTCTGCTTCGGATTTGTGATTTATTGATAACTGACGTCGGATATCTTATGTTTGAGGGTAGGTATAATGGAATGGTTTTAAATTTTATTACAGTAGAAACGGTGGAGCTTTACCATCACGTGACTGTTACTATACGTATTTACGTATACATAAATACGTATAGTAACGTATAGTACGTATAGTAACATATATATGTATTATGTATACGTATATACGTATAGTAATGTACAAAACGTTTAGTAACGTATATACGTATGGTAACAGTCACGTGATGGTAAACCTCCACCGTTTCTACTTGTAGACCATTCTTAATACATATGAAACTCTCGGTGAGGAACACTTTCACATTTATTTTTGTTAAAGTCACTTGATATTATCTAATTACTTCTCTATTTAACAAATTTATAGTTATTCCTTCTTCAAATTTTATTCTTTTACAGAGAAAAACCTCTTCCTTCTTCCAAAATTTTTAATTGTTTTTTTCAAATGTTTAAACTACCTAACTTTGTTTGATTTTGATTCCAAATTATTTTAACCGATGACTTCCTAAGTTTTAGTTACTAAATTAATATGCCTATCTTCAATTATATCAATACTTTGTTTATACTAAGTTATATAGTTGTTTTATTTTTATAGGTATCATAGTTTTCAAAATTGTGGTGGTCATTTTAAATTTGCATTAAGTTTTAAAGACATTACTTTGACAGCTGGTATTCTGCAAATTTTTTATTTGAAAGTTTGTGTTCCTTTTATTTTTATTTCTCATTTTACTTAGTATGAAGGGTATGTCAAAATTTACTTTTTGTATATTTTATTTTGTATACTCTTTGAATGTTATGATAATATTGTGTCTGTTTATTTTAGATTTGTGACTGACTTATTACAATGGTTTTATTTTCTTCCATTGAGGCAAATTAGGAAATCGGAATATCAAATGATAAAGTTGGCTGCATAACTATCATTGAAAAACATTATTATCTAATATTTTATGGTCACCCCCCCCCCTCCAATTTTTTAAATGGCACACCCTATACATTATTGCATTATTGCTACAAGAGGATTACAAAATTATATAATACAGAGCTTATAAATCCAACTTTATTCTTGCGTTCACTCACAATGTGAATTAAAGATTTATTTCTAAAATGAATCAGGTTATTTCATCTATTACTAGTAACCAGAAGTTGTCGACTACAAGCTACAGGCGACTACTCAGTAACACTAGTAGATTTAGATACTCAACAAGAGATGTCGCCACAATTATTTCGGTTATTTATTGAAGTAACTGCATTGTATTATATCAGTATGAAGTTGCAACATCTTTAAAAAGTCAAATAACTAATTGGTAAGAAACTAAGAATTAAAAAATTATTTCACTACAAATCGGTATTTTCCTAAAGCTGAAGTAGCAGCTTTTTGGATCACTGAATGCGTTAAGGCGCCCGTAGAGCGACAAGCTTCAGAAGGGGCCCCTTCGATTTCTTTACTCTCAATTGTTCAAAATGAAGGAATAAAAAATTGATAACAATATAAGAACAAGACGTATATATTGTTATTACTGATTATTAAGCAATATTATTATGGACCTACCAACTATCAATAGTGAACAAGTGCAGCATAAAATAATGTCGTACCACCCGCGCGCCCTTAGTCTTATACAATATCTAGAGAATTTCACACAGACCTTCAAATATCCAAATCGATAAAATATTTAATCAGATCGACTCATGATTATTAAAGAGCATTTACATGAGATATTTTTCCAAGATCTGAACATTGTGCCAATGTTCACGGTAATCAATTTTGAACATTAACATCGGCACTTGAAAAACGTATTATTCGCCACTGTAAACAAGCACTAGTGTGAAATGAAATATCTTCTTTAAATCACGTACAGGAAGCGCCAAACGTGATGGCGATCCCGCCCCCATGCGCACAAACTCATTTTCAATGTTACCTCCCACTACAGCTCTTGCAAGACATATAAATGCTCTGTACAGAGGCGTAACATTGTTGTTCTCCAAATCTGTGGGCGTTTGGCATTGTCTGAATAATTTTTGTGTTGTTTCTGAAAAAATGTCATCGCCTAACAAAAACCAGTTATCAAGAGTCAGGCACGTGAAATAATTTTTAAAGTGTTCAATTATTTTCGAAGTGTCAAATGTGAAAAATAAAACATCTCTCCCTACACCTACAGGTAACATTAAATAAATTTCAAAAATAACCATTTTAAGACAAATCTTTATTTTGTAATAGGTATCTCGATAAGAACGATTAAAAGAGTGGTTAAAGAAGGGGAGCAATTAATTTCTGCAAATAACGTAAAATTTTCCACCCTAGGAAAGAAGCGGCCTAGAAGAGCACCAATAACTGATATTCCCGAGTAAATCCAGTGATTATAAATTTAAATGACGATAGCAGCACAAGGAGCAGTGAAGATGAAGAAAATTTTT
Organism: Lochmaea capreae; assembly: GCA_949126875.1. Classification (NCBI taxonomy): domain Eukaryota; kingdom Metazoa; phylum Arthropoda; class Insecta; order Coleoptera; family Chrysomelidae; genus Lochmaea; species Lochmaea capreae. The sequence goes on from OX421403.1 coordinate 15,467,599, forward strand.
ATTCAGATTTCAGTTTATTTTTCAATATATAACATTGTAATAAACTGTACTACTACCTATAATACTGAATAAAATATGAAAATAAATTACAAAGAAATCATAATTATAGGTACGACACTGACCGGCAAAGGGCTTATCGTAATCCAATAGTGATTTAGTTGGGAGTGTCTATATCTGCGCGATTGCTTGTCATCACGTTTGGCGCTTGCTGTATAGCCTTTAACTTTAACTTTTACTCAATTGCATATATAGGCAGCTTTGACAGATTTCAGCGTTTTCACGGTGCTACGAAATTAGATTTATTTATTCACATCAATTATTAATATTAGTTGTGAAATATCAGAGAAATATGAGAATTTTCATCCAACGATGAAAAAATGCCAGAAATTCATGGTTTAGCAAATCAAACAACGAGAGAACTGCTACCACAAATATCAAAACACAAAATTAGTTTTTTCCTTTTTGTGTAATACATCTTTTTACTAGGTATGTTATTTGGTATGCAATATCTATTAAAGCCCCACTGTTACGTCCATGGAGGGTTCATCCATATATAATATATACCAATTGTATGCATGTGTTTCCTACCAAGTGGCCATCCTTTGGGTGAACAGCCACAGCTGTCCCTACCGCGACCGTCAAATCACTTGATATTAATATAAAATCAAACCCAGAAAAGGACTCACTCTACTATATAAAAGAGTAGAATCAAAATTTTGCTATATCCAATGGAGGATAATTTCATATTCAATAATAAAACCATTTTCCAAAAAAAATATGTGTTTCCTTAGGCTTCAGTGACCGGTGAGTAATTCCGCCACTTTCCTTATCTAACCCCTGCTGGGGTTTATTATTTCGTTATAGTCTGCGACTCTGAAGGTTTTTGACCAGAAGTTTGATGTGTTCCTGCTTTTTCACGTAGCTCCACTACGTCTGTGCCAAGATGTACAACCGCGTGCTATAGTTTTTGATGCCCCAAATGCTGATTTAGGACCAGTGAATAAAATTTCAGACCCCATATTTGCTAGGGTGTCTACCGTTTCATTGTCTCCAATATCCTTGTGCTCAGGGACCAACTTAACTGTCACCCCATTGTCATTTGCCAGGACTAATACCCGATTTCACCAACCTGATTTTAGGAACTTCCTAATTGAGTAATTCCTAGGCTAGGAAATACCTAAATCCGATACTTACCTAAATCGGATTTCACCAACCTAAGTTAAGATATACGTAGATAAAAATTCGATTTGGACAGTTTTCTACATAAAATTGGTACCACTGTCACTGACAAATATAATAAAATTTGATAGTTCATGTCAAATGTATTTGTGTTTTGTTCATTCTTGTGGGCTTTTGTGATTTTTGAATTATATTTATCATAATGGAAGGAAAAAAAGAATAGAAGTGATAATTTCACGGAAGAAAAAAAGCTGAAATTACTCTGTTCATTGCAGATACACAACGAAATTTAAAGCAAAACTTGAGCAAGAGTTTAATTCGACACTTCTCGAAAAACTAAAAAGTAATAGCTGTACTCAATAAATTATTTGTGTAACATTACTCTAACCCAGATTAAATAGTCTAAAGAGTGTAGTAACTTCCCTATCACTTTCAAATTCAAGAACATCTTCAATTTTCTCTATTTGTAACGTCGTATTTTTATGTAACCGAAAACGCCAAAAGAAATCTGTTTTGTCTAGAGTCTCAAAATAATTGTTACGCAGACCAATTACTCGTTTTCAGGGTCTTTCATTTTCAGACTCTCATGAGCTACAAAACGTACAGCTCGCATATTTTAAAAATAATTAATAATTAAAAATCTCTCGATTCGCTATCAATCAAAATGACAACCGAGAAATGTCAGGTTAGGTTTTTCCTAAACAGTTTAGGCAGACCGAGCAAGCTGTCCTAATATTAGGTATTTCCTATCTCTCTTGGGTATTACTTAGTGCGTGGTGAAACGTAAATTGCAGGAAATGGTTGGTGAAATCGGGCATAAGGTTCCTAAATAGATAGATAAGTTTGTATTATGAAAATCTGGAATCCACAATTTCTGGATACCATAGACTTGGAAAAAATTACTGTCCAGACTTATCCAAAAATGCTCCATCAGTGCTCAGAGATAAGGCCACAGAGACAGGGATTTGATGACGCATGTGGAAAAGGAGGAAAAGAAGTGAGATCCCATCAAAAACTACATGTAAAAAAAATGTGGCTCCCATAGGTAGGTAGTAAATAAATTAATCTACTGGGTTTTTCAATATAACTATTAACTATTTAAATTTTTTTAGATGTTATGTTATGTTATTGATGGGATAATATAGTTTCTTACCAATTTCTTCTGCTGGTTCGTATATTGAAGCGATGAAGAATGTCTATGTACAGTGACTGAAGGGAGTGAACTGTCTACATGACCTGTAAGTACTTGCTATCGAATATTTTCTTTCTTTTTTATTTGTCGTACGTCTGGATGTTTTAGAGATGTTAAATATAGTTTGGTGTGAATTTAATGAATCAGATACACTGAAACAAAGTTGTTTAACTTGAATTATACACTGTGTCCGTAAAGTATGGAACAAATTAATTTTTAGCTAAACAGGCCATTTTAAGAAATAATCCTGAAACATGTCGATTTTTGATTTTAATTTACCGTATTTTAAAATAATATTCTAATATACAGGGTGAATTACTTTCGAGTAATGACGTCACCGTCATTTTTTTTTAATGGAACACCCCCATTTTGTCTCAATTTTCGGATTACTCTAGCTGAGCTGATTCCAAAAATGTATCACATGTTGATTCCAATTGGTACAGGATGGACAAAAATACAATAGTTTTTTGTGTGTTCATAAAGTAACTCGTAACATTCTTTATTAATTAAATTAACAATATTTTCAAAAATACTTATTGTCTAGCGGATAGAATATGATGAAATACATGGCTTCATGAATGTTCGAACTGCAGCCCTCGCTGTATTTGACAGTAACCCAAACGGTGTACAAATTCTTGTTGAACCTTGTTTATTGTGTCTTGAGAAATATTGTTTATTGCTGTCCGAATTCTCTCTTTTAATTCATGAATATTTGCTGGTTTCGTTTGATACACAACATTCTTCAGATGGCCCCACATAAAATAATCCAAAGGATTGAAATCTGGTGACCTTCAATATGTCCACGCCTACCAATCCACCTGTTCAAAAAATTTCATCTAGGTACCTTCTAACATCTACAGCATAATGTGGAGGTGCACCATCCTGTTGAAACCATAAACTTTCTCAAAACCTCCAGGATTACTTTATGAGCACACACAAAACTATTGTATTTTTGTCCACCCTGTACCAATTCGAATCAACATGTGATACATTTTTGGAATTAGCTCAGCTAGAGTAATCCGAAAATTGTGTTCCATTTAAAAAAATGACGGTGACGTCATTACTCGAAAGTAATTCAACCTGTATATTAGAATATTATTTTAAAATACGGTAAATTAAAATCATAAATCGACGTGTTTCAGGATTATTTCTTAAAATGGCCTGTTTAGCTATAAAAATGAATTTGTCCCATACTTTACGTAGCAGTGATTATTAATATGATTATTTTATAAGAATATCTATAGTAATTAAGAACAATTCCCATCGAAAATATCGCTTTTGTCAGTAAGAGGTTGCGTGATACGGATGTAATTCATTAATAAAGTTAGGTAGGTATAACACTAGCTGCGGGAAAGAAAGAATAATTACGAACAGTCTCTTATATGTCAACGCGAAGCACAATCAACAGAGTGAGAAGTAAATATACAGAGCGTCCGTAAAATAACGCATACATTAATGATTAGCTAATATGAAAAAATCCGGAACCAGTCGATTTTTTTTAAAGAATAATCTGTTATTATTAAAATTTCAATTTTGTCACTTCCACTTAAAAGCATTTTAACAAATCAATTTGTTAAATATGATATAAAATTGTACTCGTATTAACAATATGGAACTGTACTTGGATGTTTATGACAGTTCTTTAGGTCAAGTTAAAAAACAAATGACAAGGAACACTCTTGAACTGCTTCTTTTTGGTCGAGCAGCTAGGGTTACTTATGAAAGTGGACAGATACAATCCCAACACGGCGCTACCGGAGCGATCATCGGATCATACATTTTCTGCTGATTGCGTGTTTTGTCAATTGATCATATATGAGCGTTGCAGTCGCCATTTTTTCCATCAGAATGAATGTTCAACTGTCATTTATTCCAAATATGATGTGAATAAACATATAAAATGACATTACATGTTTTGGTTTGAAGATATCTTACATTTGTACCTTGTAATTCAATGAACACCAGTAGGTACCATTAAACTAAATTGAAATCTAAAAGGAATAAATAATTTTGAAGTCGCATATCGAACAAAATTAGGTTATGTTGTTATATCAAGATTAGCAAGTTCAGCATAATAAAGAACCGATGGATCACTCTGAAAATCGCTACCTGATCAACTTTGTTGGGATGAACGTGACCAGTGTTGAAGTAACATAGGTACAACTTTTGCGTTTTTATTCTCTATGTACCGATTTGAATCAACTTGATGAACATTTTTGGAATCAGGTCAACTAGATAAATCAGCTTATTAAAAAAAGGGGGCCTACACATAGATATACTACAGATAGAGGCAACAAGCCATAGGTAGCTGTGTAAGTGGAAATGCCCGTGTGAACTCCGGTGAGATAGAAAAAGACAGACGATCAGAGATTTTCCCGTCTTTATCTGTGTATATAGATAGCCTAAACCTCCGACTTTCTATCTCTCTCTTAGGTGCTGACGGGTTCCGAGGTGGCTTGTTTCCTCTATCTGTAGTATCTCTATGGGTCTACATCGCACAAAAATACCAGTAAATATTTCATGTTTTTCTGGTCATTGACTGGCAGTTTCTAACCATAAACTATATTTAAAGCTGTTTGCATTCTCTTTGATACATCCTCTGCAAACTTGCACCCGACTTCAATAACGATGTCGGCTGCATATTCAAGACTATTGTGGATATTTTCGTGAGGAAGTGGTCCACTTGGCTGCCCTCAAGTTCTCCACCCGACCTTGCCTGGAGAGTAATTTGTCCCAGAGAGGATATTATTGTCCTATCCTCTAGAGCTGCTTTTGTCCGTCGATTTATTATTGCGGGTGTGTCCCGTCTATTCATTGAATTCACCAATTAATGAACTCGCTAGATACGTAGCATAGTGATAATTGTTTAGGGGTTTATCCTTCAGCACTTCTTTTTTTTTGTACATTTTCAGACGGCTCAAAAGCAATAGAAGGGACTGGGATAGGAGGTTCTTTCCAGTATGTATCCCCATACCAAACAGGATTTGATAGTATAACTTACTTGTGGTATTACCATATCCATTCCGATTTATAATTGGTAATGGTTGAAATAGGTAAAAGCTGTGAATGTTTCTCGTTACGTCATAACTGATAAACATCCGAATCAAATCAATAAGACAGTTTTCATCAGCAGTGCAACATTGTAAGAGGGTTCGGCGTGTATTTCTGGTGATCTAAATTATAAGAGGAAATAAATAAAAACCAAATTTAACATATCATAGTTAGACTACAATTTGAAATTTTACAAATAAATTGTTAGAAAACTTACCTCTTGAATGGCATTTAACTGTAAAAGTGCGGTCAGCCATTAGCCAATTCCTTATGGAAATATTCATGTAGTTTTCTAATACACTCACGTTTACAAACGTTTACCGGGCATTTTGTCGAAAAATATCACAATAAGTGTAAATGAACTTTACCTATTTAAAGTAATGATAATGACGACGACCTTCAATGGTGACGGAATTATTTCCTCATAATGTAACGTCTCACTTTTTAAGTACAATCGTTATCACAACACAAGACAGAGTGACAAACCGATAAAGATGTAATGGCGTAGCTTAATTCAGGCACAAAAGACATAATAATATGTACCTTTCCATTTGTTTTAATTGGACATACGCGGTCAGTGATATCCGCATAAAATTAGAGTGTCTTTGATACATTGATACATACTCTCGACCCATGCCCAGTGAGCACCTATGTCAAGAAGTAGTTCACCTCCCCAAATTTCCGGTCCATCCATTCTCTCTCCAATCGCACCTTTTAGCGCGTCCTCAACTTATAGTACTCCTTGAGAATTTCCGGATCACATGACAATTTCACAGCATAAAATGAGATTTAAAAATTAAGCTGAACAACAAAATTACATTATTATTTGTTTTGTAATAGAATTTTAATATTAAATTTTATACAAAGGCGACATGTAGAAAAATGTATGAGGCGCTCCTGTTTACACCTACAAAAACCTCGGTGTCCATATTTTTTCTGTCTCCGTGTATATTAATTCTACCTACTCTTGATAATACCTACCGCAACACCAACTGAAAATAGATTTGCCGCTACCCATTTATACCGGCCGTTACTAGGCATACCGGGGTTCAAGTTATCATCGTGCAGCTAGCGTCATCGTTTGCACCGATGTTGTCGAGTCTACAAAAACTCTCTCGAATTAAGGGAAATTCAATAAAAAATATTTTTAATTATCCATTGTGAACTTAACATATTATTATTATTATTATACAAATTATAAACTTGCAGTAAATTTTAATAGGGACGCGTTAAATATTTGCGGTTATTTTCCTATTCTCTTGCCATCTTTACATTTGCTGAAAATGCTGGAATCCCAGATGAACTGGCAACCTTCCATCATTACAAATAAATATCATAAATTTAGAAAATAAGGTTGACGCGATTTCTGTAAATTAATTATCGTTGATAACATTTTGGTAGTTTTTATATTTTTATACAACCTAATTCATATGAATTAGTTATTGGATAGATGTAACGTTTCAAATTATTTTAACACTTAAATTCATCATTTCAACTCTCTTTTTCTTGGAGTATATCGTCCGTATATTATTTGATATATTTTTTAGCAAATATGATTGCAACTTTTTTGGAATTCAATCCCGCATTCTAATGGCACAATTACTGCAGTGCTTACTACTTATAATTGTTAACTTCCTATGAGGTCTCCAAAGTTGTCGACAGCATTTTTTGGTTTTGGGAGGACTTTATAATGATTTTTGCAAATTCATCAAAATCAAAATATTTTATTGACAGCTGATAATATTGTTAATTTTTTTTTAAAAAAGGAGCCGTCCCTTCGCCCGCACCACCTCAGCCTCTTGGGCTTATTGTGGATCCTCCAAGTGTTCTGACTACATCCTATTCAGCCAATCCGTTCCCTGTATTAGCTCATACAGGTTCATTACTGGTTGGTTGTAGAAGTCTTCTGGAGTCATTTGGGGTCTTCCATATTGTTTTTGCCTCCTGTGGTCCAGCGTCTCACAGTTGCATAATATGTGCAGAGCTGTTTCGGTGTCCTTTTTACATCTTCTGCATGTAAGGTCTCCGTTATACAGCCCTATTTTATTCAGGTGCTCCTTTGTGGGAAAGTGTCCCGTAAGAAGCCCCGTTATGGTGCGTAGATGGTTCCTGCTCATTGAGAGCAGTTCTTTCGCTACTTTTTCGGATGGTTCTTTTTAAAATTTCTTCCCATGTGTTTGCCTGTGCGTATTCTTCCAGTATTTTTTGTTTTGTTCTTTTACCCACCCTTTTAACCATGACCCAGTCGAGCATCTGGGGATGCCCACAGATGGTTCGGGTCCGTTCATCAGTTGTGACCATCCTGCTCCTGTTAATTGTTACTCACTTTGAGATATTTCAATTTCTCACTGTAGTGAAGTGTGCTATTACATAAAATAACTGAAAAAAAGTAAATGTTTTTAGTGGGAGAGATCAACTTGATAGGTACTTTAATATTTGGCGTCAATTTAGTAAGGTTTAATCTCAAATCTCCTCGGTTAGTGATGTTTAGTTTGCTTCTTTTTTTTGTAAGGATATGGACAACAGCGCTATAACTCCTTTCCACTAGGTATGAAGATGGAATTAAATTTTTCCTCGCCATATTCAATAGGACATTTAAATCTTGAACGTAGGTTGAAATGATGGACTTTCGCCTTGTATAGTTGACGTAAAACATACACTGCGTACTTAAAATTGTCGGCTTTTTGTTTGACTCTAAGACTAAGAGTATACCGCCATAGCCCAGTCAAGATATTAATTTAAAATGCTTACTTAGTTGACGATACATTCATTTAATGTTATAATTTCAACTAATAATCGTTAATAGTTATTTAATAAACTAGTTTGTTAATGAAGGCGATTAATAAACGAAACTGTTTAAAGCATGAACAAGCGATAGCGAGTTTAATAGTTTGACTGAACTATAACTATTTTTGAGAGATAGGGTTGTTCTCTTTATTTGGTGGTCTGACATCAAGAAAATGTTGTGTGTGTTTTTGTGTGGACATTGTAAGTAAGTACCTATACATATATTTATTAGCAATTTTATTTTTAGTTAAAAACTATATATTTACCCTGTGGCTGTGGCGTCCTTGGGAAATATCGAGTTCGGTCCAAAATATTGTGTGTAACAACGACGAGTGATGATTTTAGTAATAGTGAAAGTAATGAAAACAGGATTCGACGACATTTAAATTTGGAAGCACAGAAAATATGTTTCAATGTGTATAAGAATCTACGAGAAAAGTTTGGTTTCGATGGAACAACAGAATTAATGCAAGCAGTATCTGATTTAACAGAAGTTCCCTGTCAACTATACGTAAAATAGCCAAGAATGGGCCTTATGAACGCAAGAAGCGATGTGATAAGGGATTGGTCAAACCTTTAGATGTGTCTTTAATAAAATTATTAATAACCACCATATATGACTGTTACAAAAGTAATAAGTTACCTACGATTGAAATAATAAGAAATAAATTGACAAATGCCGGCCGTAATGTAAATTTCTGTAAGAGAACCATTGAAAACTGTATTAAAAAAACTGGGATTTAAGTTCAAAACGATTAATAAACGTCAAACAATCACGGAAAGGAGAAGAATAGTGGATACGCGGTATACATACTTGGAACAAGTAACTAAGTATAAAGAAGAAAAGCGGCCAGTTATCTATTTGGATTTAGTCAAAAATTATGTTTGGTAAGTAGACGAAAATAATATTAATATCTTTCAGAGTTTAGCTCCGCAACATATAATTTAAAGGGGATATCTATACCATTAGATAGCTGCACTCTATGTTTTACGTCAACTATACCTTCAAGTTAACCTCATCAAACTTATTGAACAAAAGCGTCTGATCTCTACTCGATTAAATCTTCTTTAGCATCCAAATTTATTGGATCCTAATTCAATTCTTAGGGACCCCATTTTTTTCGCTGGCATTGACCCCTTGCAGGTCTTAGTCGATTAAAGTAAAGTACTAGATAAGTCAGGAAAACGAGAATATCTTCAGTGTCCCTCGTATATCCTTTTACGTTATTCTATGCACAATGCTTTTCATCTTCCAATGGAGTATGTTCTTTCAAAAGTTCTATTTGTCAACAATTTATTATAAGGACATTATCAACAATATAAATAAAAAACAATTAACGTTAACGGTTAATTTGTATTTTGATTTTTAAACAGTGAGGCGGCAACACCGCAGTGCGCTGTAAGCTTCAGACCTCGTACAACTTCTGGTTAAAGAGAATACTTTACGTACAGGTACAGTCGGGCTCGGGCCAAAGTGGGGAAAAGTGCGCGTAAGGTCGTGTGCTTGTGCTTCATGCACGACGGTTTTTACATCTGTCGAACGAATTTTTAATAAAACGAATCTCTTAGCATAGTAAGCATTTCGCACATTTTTTGGAAAAATGATGACTGACGGCTATAATAACGTCGATCAAGACGGCTACATGGAACAAGAAGAAGAATGGGAGAGAGAGGGACTTCTCGATCCAGCTTGGGAAAAACAACAAAAAAAGGTATGAAATAAATACCTATAACATCGACTAAGTAGTATTCTTCGAGTGATGTGTTAACGTTTGTTAAATTCTTTTTTGGATAAACCGTTAATAACGAAATTGTAAACAACTGAGTGTAACAGCTTACCTATAACCTCGAAGCACCCCTCATCTTCCATGCCGGAAATACACATTCGCAATAGCCCTATAATATATACAACTATTTGTATTTAAACTAATAAATGTTATTTTACTTTTTGGATGCGATTTATGTTTAAATCCTTGAGTGTAGTGTAACATTATATCGTCAAAACTATTTTTGGCTCGACTTGGCAAGATTCTTTTTAAAATGTGTTTCATAATATGCACGTTTCACAAAAATGTATTGATTAGGATAGTTCTACACATTCTTTATACATTTTATTTTGATACTTTGTTTTGGTTTATAATGGTAGATAATTAGGGAAATATTTCATTACATTGATTAGGTATTTCCATTAATTATTATTTACTGTGTATTCGATCTATTCATATATTATTTCAATCCCTATTTATATCCGTTCTCTTATCATATCTCGTATCAAGTAATTAAATAGATTTTTAGGTAATTAATTGTTTGATTGATAGTTATTTTTAATCGGCGGTGTTGTCACGCTTCCACCATTCATAATGCACGAAAAACTAGTGAATGTCTTAGTAATATGTGATATGGAAGTAGGTGGAAGTTAAGATTAATAATAGAACAACAAGAATAGTTTTTAGTACACATTAATTTCAATTTATTCGTGCACTTATAATGTAGATTATTTGTTGTAACTTCTACAAACTTTTGTCTTAATGGTATACATTTGTCATTAAATAAGGAACCTAAGGAGATTGATGAACTATGTGTAATATTTGAAAAAATAAAAATAAAACTTGGTCGTTTGTATATTCAATTCTTATTTTAATTTGATATACGAGAATTTACATAAAATTGACCTAAAAGTATCTCACAGAAATAAGAATAACATTGCTCAATGAATACGGATATGTGTTAATCTTCCCATAAACAATAGTAATTCATATATAGCAGTGAATGTCATGGTTTCCACTCCACACTAACTTAGATACATCTCAATGAATAGTTCAAGTTCTTCATCCGTGTTTCAGCTTCATGAAATAAATTTTTCATTGATATTTTTACACAGTTGCAAGGTGGAAATGTATTACATTTCCGTTTTAAATTACAATTATTCTTCTGCAATAAAAGTATCATATTTATACTTTAGCTTTGCAAAATAGATAAGGTTGTTGACCAGGAATTGAACAAAACTTGTTTATTATTTAATCTTTGTTTGCAGTCTATATTTTAATGAGGGAAATATTTTGAAAACAATTAACTCGAGTATTGTCTCGCTTAGAACACTTAAGTTGTTTATATATTTACCACTTGTTTTCTTTAGATCTCCATCCCTACCTAGTTGGACTCGGATGTAATTCCTTATCTAATTGTGGACATTATAATTTATTTAGGGGGCTGTCACAATTTAAATTTTGATGAATTTAATTCTATAGAATACTCACCACTTGCTTTAAAAACATAGGTATACATAGCTAGACACCTACTTTCAAGTACAAACACTTTATCAATTGTTTATGCATGAACTTGAAAACTATAACAAACTTCAGACAGACAACTGACATTTGCATAACTTGTTAAATAAGAAGTTAAATCATTCACATACATGAATCAATCATAAATAACTTGTTATATGCTAGCCCATATATTTATTGTTCGTAGCGGATCTGTATTTGTTCCATCATTCAACAACTTGTTTTATATTATGCACCAGTAGCCATAAATCAATCCAAGATCATAAATTTCATGGTGTCCCAGTTTTTGCAGCAATACTTATATCATGATTTAAGCAATCATAACTTTTAATTAAATCTAGTTATCAACAACAACTCTATGATTACTCTTTTATTTGCATGGTTTAACTGGTCAGTAGGTACATAATTAAGGATCAGATAATCATTTTCATCTTCAAAACATGTATACGAGATAGGCTCATGAGGTTTGCAACATAAAAAAAAAACTGACAATAATTGTTCCCAGAAAAGCAAATAAGTAGGGTAGTTGTTTTTATTCAGATCGATTCAGATTTATGTCATGCTGTAGATACATTAGTTGTTTTGTATATTTGACCCTATTGTATCCCGACTTATACCTTCTATTAATATTTTTTTCAATGAACGTCTGTAAAAGAAAATGTAATTAGGTATAATTTTATTTTACAATTTTCCTGGACCGTACATGAACATTATTTATCTGGCAACGTTGTTATTATTTGAAAAGCGAGTTGAGTTGCACATGTGTGTATTTTATAGAAACGGCAGCTGCGCGAATGTTTCACAAAATCTCAGTGAGTACGAGAGAGACATAAAACATAAGGCGTCGAATTTCTGAACGCCCTGACCAAAAATGGTTTCACTCAATAATTGTATGTCTATCTGTAAACATCCCAGTCCTACTGTACTGTATTTATTCAATTATGTTAGTTGTCTTACTGATAAATTAATTCTGAATCGTTGTCAAACGAATAACTAACTACTGAGTGTTCCAAAAGTACACGCAACATTTTTAATTATGAGTAAAACACAATTAATTAGTCTATTGAATCACAAATGAACAAAAATATTAATTTGTGTAACTAGTACGGAAAGTGAATGTTTGTTGCACGATGCTTAATGTTTGCGTGCAGAGTGCAACAGATATGCTTTCTACACGCGTTGCACATACCATTTTTTCTACGGCCAAATTCCCTTCTAGGGAGATTTCTTAAAGTTTCAAGTTTCTTCAAAGAAAGTTTTCCATTCTCTTTCATCTGTTGCTAATTGTTTTGCTTCTACTATTGTTTTCCTCCTTTCCTTTAATATTTTGTTATCCCAGTATTCTTTTGGTTTACCTCTGTTCCTTTTAACAATCACCTTTGCTTTCCATCCAGCGGAGTTGTATTTCTTCTATATAATCTAGCCATGATTTTGTTTCTATCTCCTCTCTTATGTCTACATTCTTTATTCTGTCTCGTTTTGTTATTCCTTTCTCAGGTATTTCATTTCTATAGCTTTTATTCTGCTGTTACCAGTGCTGTCAATTGTTGTTCCGAAGTATTTAAAGTAGGTAACTTGTTCGATTATAATTTCGTTAATTCGTATATTCAACCTGATTTTTTGCTATCATCATAATTTTTGTTTTATTTGCAATTGTTTTCATTCCTTTCAATTTTAGAGTCCTATTCCATATATGTATATTTTTTATTGGCCATTCACGCATCATAAAAACTTGATAAAACTTTATTCATACTAAATACCTAGGTTTGTTCCAGCAATGAGGTGTAGGGTAGTTCTAGCACATAATTTGAACTGATTTACTGCACATGACAATTCAAATAATAAGTCGAGCTAGCTTGGAATTTGTTGGTGCTGGAACGCAATTATTAATAACCAATAGATTCAAAAGAAGCTCATCATCCTCAGATGACACACAAATTCTAACATTGAGAAAGTACTGAACCTATAATTGATTATATTTGAAGTAAATATACGAAAGTGAGAGAAACACTTCCTCCCTTACCTTATATTTACATATAATCACAGAATATTCATAAAAGATCGTATGCGTTCGTTGATTTATTATAAAATTAACCTCAAAACAAAACTGGAATGTGCGCCGCGCTTGCGTGAAATAAGAGAGAATTTGAAATACCTGCTAAAAAGCAAGAACTGTTTGAACTATTCTAGAACGGTTCTATTGTATGTTGATAAATTGCTGAATTGCTTAGTAGTCCAACGTAACTACTAGTTCTCAAAAATAGGCACTGACACTAAATTGCCACGGCGCATACGCAGCTCAATTCCGAATTAGTTTCATCGCGTGCTGGAACAAACCTAATGTTTGTTTTTATTATTAGAGTAACCACAAAAAGATGTATCAAGTTTCTATGATGCGTTAGTATTCGTTTATTTTTTGTGCATCAGCAGCCGTTGATTCTGAATGTTTAAAGTAAAAATGTTTCATTAAATATGAAAAAATCTTGAGGAATTTTTAATGGGAAAGTATTTTCTGATGAAAATGAATCTTTAATTTGTTTCATTCAATTTAATATGTCTGACAGTACCTAAAATGTTTTTTTTTCTGCTTGCAGTATTTTCTGTACAGTTTTCGAACATTTACATACCCATCCTAGAATTGTCATGAAAATGACCAATTATAACCCACATAGTTTTAAATAAAGAAAATCTTGCGTACTATTCTGCTACCAATCAATCACAAACCTAATTTACTATTTATCGTTTAATGTATATTAATGTCTGCCTTTATTGTCATATAAATGTTACATGAGAAGTCAAAAAAATAAATTCGCTATAATTTATAACACAATGCTGGAAAATTATTACGTTATTATTATGTGATGATTTTGATGGAAATAAAGTTATGCATTGTTGAATTTAGCAAGAAATACCAACAAAAAATTTTATCACTTACGGCGGCGTTGTATACCCGGAGAATAATGAAATTGAAAATGGCAAAATGTTTGCATAAACTGAATGGGATTAAAAATGGCGGAATTACAAAAGATGCTCCACGAAAAGAGTGAAGTGATTACTTATAATAATTCAAGTGATTATTATAAAAAATGTATGTTTAAATTACTCAAATTTGGATAGTTACGTATGTAGTGTGCCGGGAGGAAAGAGGGCCCTCGATTTGTGTACACTGTTTATTAACTTAATATTACAGAGGTTTCACAATACTAAACTCTACATTTGTACTTAAAATATTATTAGTTTATTTGTCTACTAATTTCCAAAGATAGTCGAAATTATTACAAGATCTCGTTAACTTACATAGGCGTAGTAATAGGAGCATTACATGTATATTTCCAAAATAAAAAACAAAAACAGTTTGTATGGTTGGTGTATCCAGAAATAAAGGGCGGGAGGGACGACATCCTTCAATGGCACATTTTTTTACTATTGACTTACGTAAAAACCTCGTCAAGAGAAGAGTAAGGGATAACAAAATATACATTTTTTTTTAGGAAATAAGCACTTACATAATAAAACAAATACATTTAGTTTCATATATAATATCACAAAAGAAAATTTTCCCATGTTATCTACTTCCATTCCAGAAGCTTTGTGTCTTCTATGTAGGCCACTAGTTTGACTGGAGGGATCTTCAGTGGTTGTAATGGTTCTATTATTTCCTCTCCAAAGTGCTTCCGTCTGTAAGTTCTCACAGAAGCAGAGTATGTGAGTAGGTGTTTCATCATAGAGTTCACATTTCCTGAACATAGGTTCACTAACTTCGCCCATTTTGTGCAGATGTTTCCTAGGGGTGCAGTGCACAGTCACCAGGTCGGTAACTGTCTTCAAATGTCTCTTTGTATGGAGGTGCCCTTCAGTCGACCTCCATTTGAGTTGGTGTTCCCTAAGTAGCCAGTTCTCGTTTTCCCCTCTTATGTAATCCTTTGTGATTCCACAAAACAGTTCCGGACCTATGAAGAGCCTTCTTTAGCTAACTGGTCAGCCATTTCTTTACCTTCAATCCCCTCATCTGCCGGTACCTATATTAGAGACATTTGTTGTCTCTTGCCAGCTTGTTAAGAGAAAAAGACAAAAAACAATAAAATTAAAGAACGTTTATTTAACAATGGAGCATAAACAAACAAATAACTTATTTATTTATATAAGTTACAGTTATGATAATTAAACTTTTTTGCTGTTTCATACGCTTTCTTGGCAGCAAATTTAGTATATCTTCCTTAACTTATTCGACGTCTGAAGGTGGTGAAGTAGACTCAGGATATGTCTTGACATTTCAGCTTTTTATCGTTGTTATAATGGTTGTCTACATAGAAACAAACAAGGATGTCTCTAATGCTATCTAGCAGAAAAAGGCCGACAATGAGTAGGTAAAATAAATTCAAAATGTAAATTTTTTTCCGCCAACAGATTTATAAAAAATCAGTAGAAGCAGAACCATTTTCAGGCTCATAATGTGAATTTTCAAAAATTATTGCAAATGTTTGTATATTGGGATGACAGAAGAAGAATCTTTTATTGTCTGATGCCTATTAGATCTTTCCAATGATCAGATCTTCTCTTTTCTTAGGCTTTGATTATTTCTTCCAATATTACAGTTGAGCTCCTGATTCTGCAAATGGGTTCTGGCCCCCAAAGGGTGTTTCAGTCCCCCCCTTGATTGCCAAATGTCTGAAAATATTACAAGAAATACACTGTGTCCGTAAAGTATGGAACAAATTCATTTTTAGCTAAACAGACAATTTTAAGAAATAATCCTGAAACAAGTCGATTTTTGATTTTAATTTACCGTATTTTAAATTAATAATCTAATATAAAGGGGGGAATTACTTTCGAGTAATGACGTCACCGTCATTTTTTTAAACGGAACACCCCCATTTTGTCTTAATTTTCGGATTACTCTAGCTGAGCTGATTCCAAAAATGTATCACATGTTGATTCCAATTGGTACAGGGTGGACAAAAATACAATAGTTTTGTGTGTGCTCATAAAGTAATCCAGGTGGTATTGATGAACGTTTATGGTTTGAAGAGGATGGTGCACCTCCACATTTTACTGTAGATGTTAGAAGGTACCTAGATGAAACAACAAGTGGGTTGGTAGACGTGGACCTATTCGGCGGGCGTAATTTCGGCCGGTAATCCCTTGGCCTACCTGCATAAATCAAGGGGTACCATTTATGACAGGGGTAATTTCGGCCGACCTACTTAAGATTATTCCTTTAAATGTATAAAATTCACAAATAACAGGTATAAAATTATTATAGCTAGTCAGTATTATAACTTATCTTGAAGCTACTAGTCGATAGAAAGCATAAAATATATTATTTGTATACGATGGCATCAGTTTCAGTAATTAAGAGTTCACGCGGTTGTGACTTACTAGTTGTAGAAAAGTTTCAGTTTTGTAAACAGGACGTATTAAAAAGTGGTGAAGTACGTTGGAGGTGTATAAAGAAAAATTTAAGATGTTTAGCCAAACTGTACACTGTTGGTGCGGAATACACAGTTACTAGAAGTGAATTAATCCACAACCACGAGTCCGATGAAACTACGTTGGAGTGAAAAATAGTGACGACTTCATGCAAGCGCAAAGCTGAGGAAGACATATCGGAGAAACCTTCAAAAATTATTAAAAGCGTTCTTTCAAATCATTTGCCAGAGAATTTGTCATCGATAGATGTCAGTCTAATAAGAAGAAATTTGTACAACAGCCGCCGTAAGCTCTTACCAGCCCTGCCTAAGGATATTCACGATGTACATTCTGTACTCGATAGTTATGGACCGAAAACCACAACAGGTTAGGTTAGGTTATTGAAATAAAGAAATATTTTAATATAAAGCATTCTGTTATTTTATTTGATTTGCGGCCGAAAATACCTATGAGATAAGGAAGCAACTTAAAACCTCCGGCCGAATTTACCTACCGGCTTTTAGTACCTGCCCTTTTTCCGGCCGAAATTACATCCGCCCGACCTACTGAATGGCCAGCGAGGTCACCCGATTTCAATCCTTTGGATTATTTTATGTGGGGCCATCTGAATAATGTTGTGTATCAAACGAAACCAGCAAATATTCAAGAATTAAAAGAGAGAATTCGGACAGCAATAAACAATATTTCTTAAGACACAATAAATAAGGTTCAACAAGAATTTGTACACCGTTTGGGTTACTGTCAAATACAGCAAGAGCTGCAGTTCGAACATTTATAAAGTCATGTATTTCATCAAATTCTGCTCGCTAGACAATAAGTATTTTTGATAATATTGTTAATTTAACTAATAAAAAATGTTACGCGTTACTTTATGAGCACACACAAAACTATTGTATTTTTGTCGATCCTGTACCAATTGGAATCAACATGTGATACATTTTTGGAATCAGCTCAGCTAGAGTAATCCGAAAATTGAGACAAAATGGGGGTGTTCCATTTAAAAAAAATGACGGTGACGTCATTACTCGAAAGTAATTCACCCTGTATATTAGAATATTATTTTAAAATACGGTAAATTAAAATCAAAAATCGACGTGTTTCAGGATTATTTCTTAAAATGTCCTGTTTAGCTAAAAATGAATTTGTTCCATAGTTTACCCATAATAGTAGAAAAAAAGTTAATCATCTGGTGAGTTTTCTTCCTCACTCGATGTGTCATCCAGCTCAATAATAAATGAATGAACAGGAAAACGCTGTCTATAGGTTGCTTCTACATCTTTTACATGCTTGACTCAGTTATACCACACATCAGGACTCACTTCAGAACAAACATCTCTAATAAGTTTAATCACACTTTCAGATAAATTTGGTGAAACATTTTTTTTCTTATTCCCTGTTTGATGTTAGACCTATTTCAGGCTCTGAAATACAACATAATATCAACAATATTAGAACCTAATTCTGTTGCATTCGTTGAATACATTTTTTCAGTTAAAAAGGAGAAATATTTCCTGACCATATTTACATACCTATAACAACATCTTCCTCTTCGAATGGTCACCAAAAAGCCAAAATTTTGATTATTACCAAAAAATAGTCGCAATCAATGAAAAAGTTTTAATCACAATTCTTATTCAGAACACATCTGTCCTAACTAACAAAAATGAACTAAGCCTACCCAGAGCAGTTTACCGCAGCTGCATTGTACGTGTGGACTCTCCGCTGACGTACATTTCAGATAGACCAATCGGAAGCTACATTACACTAATGAGAATCAATTGTTCGCTTGTGGGTACGTCATGACTCGAAATGATTTATGGCTTTTTTTATCTTTTCGGCTTTTTAATCCTCAAAGAGACCTTGCCGCACACTGTTATTTTATTTTGAAACAGTGCAAACTAATTCTACTCACAACTATACCTAAGTTGAAGCCTGCAGATATCCTAAAATTCCTCTGGGAAATAAGACTGAATGAGCTACTAGTCTCTGAGACTTTCCTCAAGGACTAAGTAGAAGTAAGGAGGCAAAATAGATCTTTTAGGTCTCAGTGAATGTCACCCCATCATACGTACATATATTTTTATTTCAACATTTCGGTACTGTTACAGTTTCAAGAAAAATTATGATTTCTCAAATTTTGTCCCTATCTGACTATAATATTTTGAATACGGTCCATGATATTTTGAAAATGTCAGTGCGATATTACGGATTTCCTTAATTTACAACTTTTATGGAACTATTTTGGAATGGATAGTATGAATAATTTGAAAGTATTTTTAAAATGACGTTATTTTCTTTTTGGTTTCCACTCGTATAAACTAGCAAGAAAAATGTAGTATGCACAGTTTATTTTTACACATTTATGTTACAACTGTACACAAAAAGTATTTTTAGATAAAATCGTTTCGAATTTCAGATTAAATAATAAGAAACTTGTTTGTTTCTAGTCGAGCAAGATCTTTCAAAGTATCCGCTTTAATTCAAACATTGACCTAATAAAAGAGACCGTACGTTACATATGAAATGGATCATCTTGTAGGCGATTTTTAACACAAAAATACCACAGCGGCTATTTTTGCACTTGACCTCAATATATGCATCTGGAATGTAATAAAACACTTTTGCAAACACTATCATCAGCATCTCATTATTCTTGTAAGATAACTGTTAGAAGTTCAACGTGGAACTTTAACTGTTGATTGCAAGACAATACTGGGAACTGTTGAATGTTGTCGAGTTATAAGGATAGGTAATTGATTTTATCTGTAGATAATTCACATATCGATTTGAAAGCTAAAGTTATGAAATATATCAAGGAAGTTTATGCAATTAGGACTGTTTAGTATTACTCAGCGTCTGGCACCGAAGCGGATAAAATGAAATTTATGAAACTCTAGGACGATGGGTGAGACTATATTCTGCATATTTTAGAGCAAATGTCAAATGTTTTTGACGTCAGCGTTTAGCGTACGGCCACCATCTTGAATTTTTTGAAATGGCAACCTAGGACGTGTGACGTTATTTTTTTGTCTTTCCAAAAATAAAAGCATTGTATCTACTGTACGAATGATATGACCTTGTAGGTTTTTAAAATTGAACAAAAAACAATAGTGGGCATTAAAAACGTCAACCACATCATTCTTTATGTACAATTTGTCAAAACTGATCCTAATTTCAAATTAGCACGAAGTTTAAAAGTAAATTAAGAATAATGGAACATTTACGAAATCGAAATCTCAATGTTAGTCGGATGTGGTGATCGCGAACGTTCCCATGACAAAGAAGCTCATATTTTTAACGCTTTGAATCCTGAATGCTCTCCTGTAAGTAGATATACTGTGACTAGATTAATAAACAAATTTAATGAAACTGGTAGTGTAAAGCTATGTTAAATGAAACTAAAAGTTTCTGATTAAGTAATTCCACTTTGATAATTAATAATAATATTATATGAAAACTCTAAATCTAATCAGAATCATTCTGACGATGATATTTTGCATATCTAAATATTTATAAATTTAGAGTTTCCATATACTTATTTGTTATTATTAAAGTGAAATTAATTAGAAACTTTCAGTTTCATTTAACATAGAAATATGAGTAGATTTCACAAAGTAAGGGTAGTGTAAAGGTTATCAAACCCAACTATCTTTTAAGCGGAAATTCATGCCATAAGAAAGTGTGCCCAGTTCAATATTGATAAAGGGTATAGGAAGCAAAATATTATCATAATGTCGGATAGTCAAGCAGACATTAAACAACTGAGCTCTTGTGTAATCAGTTCCAAAGTGGTGTGGAAATGCCTAGGCATACTCAATGAACTAGGCGAGAACACCTTACTGTGGATTCCAGGACACACTGGAATAGAAGGAAATGAAATAGCAGATGAACTAGCAAAGAGGAGGACTGAAAGACCCTTTTGGGGGCCGGAACACCCTTTTGCGGTATCAGCCCCAATGTAATATTGGAAGAAAAGTGAAGATCTGACCATTGGATCTAGTAGGGCTTAGACAATCAAAAATTCTGATGGGTGACTACAACCCGTTGAGATCAAATGAATGCATAAGTCAAAATAAAACCACTAAGAGTTTTAACAGGGATTCTAACGGGACATTGCCGCCTGAACGGGCACCTGAAAAAGCTCAAAATAATGGAGTAAGAAGAATGTAGATTCTGTGGGCATGGAAGAATAAACCTCCATCCACATACTTGCGAATTGCACTGCAATTCCTAATCCTAGTGCACAGCACCTAGGAGAGTAATGGATAGAAGAGGGACATTTACCTAAGTTGAAGCCTGCAGATGTCCAGAAATTCATCAGGGAAACAGGACCTAAGGAGTTACTAGTCTCTGAGACATTCCTCAGGAACTAAGTAGCAGTGAGGAGGCACAATAGATCTTTTAGGTCTCAGTTAATGTCATCCCATCATTCATACAAACATATATACATACAAAGGTTATTAAAAGGCCTGGTAGACCGAAAAGTGCAACTAATGAAGATGTTCTATTAGATGTTCAAGAAAACCGTAAACCATCTACAAGTGTATTGGCAAGAAATCATGGTATTTGTAGACAGTCTATATAAACTATTCTTCATAAAAATAACTTTTATCCGTATGAAGTTCAAGATCTCCAAGAATCACTCTACAAATGATCAACGATTTTGCTCGTACCTTCGATTGTATCTTTGCCAACAAACAAATGGCCAGTATTTTGAAAACTTATTGTGATGAAGTATTTGCAACTTTAATGAATGTTTCCTGTAACATCCAGTTTTGTTTATTAAAATTACAATTTTAATACTTTTATATTGAATTTACTGTTTGGGCCTGAGTTTTGATAGCATGACACCGGAGAATATTTATATTCACTGAGCGAGTAAACATCATCACCCCATCTAGGGGACCTAGAAAGCAGAGACGATTGCCGCTATGGCTTGTATTGATGATAACATCAGAAGAGGATATACCGGGCAAAAAATGAAAATATTCACTGACAGGCTCTGCTTAGCTATCAGTAATCCAACAACTAGGTCTAGACTGGTAAAAAACTATAAAAAATCCCCCAACAGGCTGGCAAAAGACAACAAAGTGTCTCTAATATGGGTGCCGGCACATGAGGGGACTGCGGGTTATGAAATGGCTGACCAGTGAGCTAAAGAAGGTTCTAAAGGAGACTTCATAGGTTCGGAACCGTTTTGTAGAATCACAAAATATTGCACAAGAGGGGAAATCGGGAACTGGCTAGATAGGGAACACCAACTCAAATGGAGGTCGTCACAAGGGTACCCTCATCTAAAGAGTTTTCTGAATAAGATAGACAGGGAACTCTCAACCAGGCTATTGAAACTGAGAAAGAGACATTCGAAGACAGTTACCGACTTGGTGACTGGACACTGCACCCTGAGGAAACAACTGCAGAAAATGGGAAAAGTTGGTGAACCTATGTGCAAGAAATGTGATCTTCATGATGAAACACCTACTCACATACTCTGCTTCTGCGAGAACTTACAGACGGAAGCACTTTGGAGAGGAAATAATAGAACCATCACAACCACTGAAGATCTCTCCAGTCAAACTACTGGCCTACATAGAAGACACAAAGCTTCTGGAATGGAAGTAGATAACGTGGGAAATGGTACAAAGATTCAGTTCAAGAGCCTGGGCTGTTGAGCTCAACCCAATCGGATGAATGAATGACCCTTACTTCGTGGAATCTACTCATAAATAAATAAATAGTGTAATTTATATCTTTTGCAAAAAATCTTATGAACATTTAGTTTATTAGTATAATTAATTAACGACTTAAACCTACGCTATGGTTGTAGGTCGGGCAGAGTATAATCTCCCTAGGCTCATTTTAGCCATTTTTCTTTGAACTTGACAACACAAACCGGGTTAACTATAAGTTAACCAATCAATATTTCTCGACTTGAATTCCAAACCATGACGTAACAGTTAACCAACCACACAAACCAGCTCACTGAGATAGTTTGAAAGAGTAGATATCTTATTTGAGGTTAGGTGTTTGTTTATTTCAGGGTTTTCACAAACCGTTACGTCATAAAAGTTAACCGTGACGTCATGGTATTGTTAACCCGGTTTGCGTGGTTAAGTTCAAAGAAAAATGGTTCTAAATAGTTGGTTTAACCGTCCTTTGCCGTTACGTCATACATTGTCCAGCTTTAACTCTCATTCATGAAATGGATGAGACGGAATTATGACGTCAATAACGTATCTCTTAGCTAATGTCGACGTAAATTTTATTTGTTACTTTTGACAGTTCAGTTGTCATATTTTTATTTGTTCAGTATTTTTGGTAATTTTCGCCTTTTTCAATTAATTTTTCATTGGAATGCCGCTTTTACCGTTAAATGCAGTCCACAACGTAAGTATTTACCTATATTCGTTCCTTTTTCCTGTGTTTATTGCGAGTTTTTTCAGAAACAAATTTATTTATTGCCTGTTTTCTCCCATACATGTGTTTTTTTGCATTTATTAGAAATACTTACGAATTTGTTTCTCACAATGACACAGACATTAGTTACTATACAAAAATAGTAGCATATAGATATTCTATCTAATTTTACATAACCTTTGGGTTCACCCCAAAAATATAATTGTATAATACATTTTTAATATACAGGTATTATGGGTCCGTAATTTTTTATATTCAGTAAAAAATCATGCTCAGGGGCGTTAAACACCCTCAAGCTAAAAATTTGAAACAAATCAGTTAAAAAACGGGGATTTCAAGTTAAAACAAAACTAAATTATGTAAAAAAGTATGCAACGCATAAAGCAAAATACAATTTTTGGCATTACTAATCAAATAAACACACCTTAACACATGTCATTGATTATAATTTTGAGGTTAAGTGTGAAATAACATTCAACTAATATAAGACAAACGTAAAACAGCAGAATACGTCAACGATTATGATGTAACGGCAAAGGATGGTTAAACAAACTAAGTATTACTAACAAATTGATTTGTTTATTCACAACCATTTTTATCTGTAAATGGATTTTAAGAAAATTTGACAACAATTTTACAGTGTCTAGTTTTTTTATCAGATAGGAATAATTTCTCAAACATACCATAATTCTTGACAAAGATAGTTGGAACGTTGAAATAAAAAAATAAATATTTCGAAAAGTTCATTATAAGACAATACATATTATTTTCTTAAGTTTATGAAAGTTGGCACCTATTGTATTTTTTTTATCAGTTTGAAGGATACATTAATATCGCTGACAGCTAAAATACAACACTATTTTGTCACGTCAATGTATGTACATTATATCGTATCTTTAACTTAACTAAAAGTGACATCAAAGTTATGTTCCGTAACAAAACCTGGCAAGACATGCAAACTAGTTAGTACATTCACGTAGCCAACTCATAGAGTTTATTTTTGATTGCTTGTTTGTCCCTAAAAAAGTAAATGTATTACAATAAAATTTCGCTAACGTATATAATGAATTACTCATGTCGGGTTGGGTGGATGACCAACCCACCGATTGTATTTGAACAATTTTTTATTCAAACATTTGCATGGTTAGATTAGATAAGGTCATTTGTTTAAGAACATTTCATTTTCGTGCAATTTGCATTGTTTTCTGTTAGAATTGGTCTTAAAATTTAACGATGTGTAACAAGTAAGTGGTTGTCATTTGAATTTTTGTAAGTGGGGTAGATTGGTTATAGGGAGTTGATGAAAGTGCAGTATTATATAGGTATTTTTAGTTTTCCCTGTCTACCTTGAAACGGTATTTGTTTTTTTAATCTCTTTTCATTAACGAGATATAGTCCATTTTGAGTTTTAAAATTTACACAGTTCTCCCTAAATCCGAGCTAGGTACTTCTTCAAATACGTCGATCTGGCTTTCAAATAATTCTCCGGTTCGATACATATGTCATATATGGCAACACTGTTGACAGAGCCATAATATATCTGAAATTCTTCGAGTCAAAATATAATCTTACAGTTAATTATAGGTTACAGCAGTTATGGTGATCCTATTTTTGTAAAACGTGTTGATTGAACAATGGGAAAAATACCCTTTACGCTAAACAGTGGCTACGCTCATGGGTATTATAGAAAGGTGAAATTATTAATAGCGTATATCCAGGGGTACCTACATTTTAAAAGATAAATGTCGATCGATATACAGATTGCGTAAATTACATCGGAACCCACGCCTCGGATTACACAAGTACGACAAGGATATATGAAAGAGAGAGAAAGAATAATTGTGCGCGGTGATCACTTTGTTTCATCTTAGGGTTGTATACTTATTTCCCGAGACTGCCCGAATGGTCCTTTACAGAGAGAATTCACTAGTTGGTGGTATAACGGTGGTATTCAGTATGCTCCCAACATGGAAGGAGTGAGGGTGTTAAAGAAATAAAAAAATACAATCGTTATTACGTAACCTGTACATCTTAAAATTCATTTTTGTCAACATGATCATTTTAGACCAAGTTGACAATTTATAACTACAATAGGATATTATTTCTTGAAAGAACCATAATTAATAAACTAAAAATCCCTTCCATTAATAAATTAAATTGAAAAAATAAAATAAGTAGGTAGGTACCTACACCTATACTAAACAAAAAATATAAACTTCCTGAAAAAATTAAAATAAAAATCCATTCTAAAGGTAAACATAATTTTAATGAATTAAGTGCTCAAATAAACCACCTTCCTGTGCCAGACAATAACCAAATCTGTGATAAAGATTTGATCTCATATCTCTAAGATTATTTAGCGTAATGCTGGGACAAACGTGCTGTATTCTCACCCTCGAAAAACAGTCAACGATAACGAGACAAAAATATCATTTGTACAAATTAATCTGCGCTTCTGGCAACAGCGGTTAAAATAGGGGGGCAATGAGCATTCGGCCAGTCGCGGGAAATAAGTGTACACCCCTAAGGTGTACTCTCTCTTTCAGCTGTTTTTCTGTGGTACTTGTGTAAGCCGAACGGTTCCGATGTAATTTACGCAATCTGTATGTGAAACTAACTCTAAAATTTCGTTTTTGTTGCAGGTTAGCTCAAGATTTCTCTTTAAAAATTGAAGAATTCCTTTGATAAGATATACATTTTGGCATAGTTACAAGTTTAGTTTATAATAGTTGTAAATATTCTACTAGCATCTGCACTAATTACTGGGATTCTGTGAATAAGATGGGACGCCACCAACTTTTGAGACCAGACAGAAGCCATTTTACTTTAAATTTAAAAGCAATCAAAGAAATAGCTAGTGCGACTTGATAAAAATGGAACGTAACGTTATTAATTTGAATTAAAATAACCAAGAAAAGTTTTAAAACAAAAACATTTAATTGGGGAGAATTTAGATGGTAATCTGCTTATGCCTAATCAAAAGAAACAGTTCACAAAAAAGATGACCACTTGCTTTAACTTCGGCAATTGATTATGGACAAACTTTACCAACACTAAACATAAGTACAATGAAATTAAACAAATACCTATTACAAACTGATCTTTGCAACACTACACAGTAGACTTTTTCAATACATCCACAATGTGGCATCGCGTTAAAACCATTTTTGTCGCTTCTTATAATCTTCCGGAACCGATACAAATGTTTTAGCAGGTGTTGTATGAGACGGATTTTTCCAATAAAGCACGAAACACCGCTTGAAAGTCGATAAATGTATTTCAAAGGCATTAACAGCTTAAGGTCTATGCGTGCATAACATAACTCAGCCACAGCAGCAAGCAGCTGACGTCACAACGCGATTCCATTCTCCCATTGTGAACAATTTTTACGTCAACATATTTTTAAACTTATTTTTGTTTGTGTCACGTATTAGTTCCTCCCACATTAAAAGTGAAACAAAAAATATTAGAGTCAGCTTTATTGAAAAGAAATCACTACCAAAGGGTTTCAATAACTAGTTCACTGTCCAGGTTAATAACATAATTGCATTAGAGATAGATACTCAAGATTCTAGCACTATTTATTTATAATAATCCCACATAGCGCATTCAACACAATATCTATTTAGGCCAATTACTTTTAGCTATTTAAATATAGAACAAAATATACCAGTGTGAATTTTTGCTACGTAACCTAATATATAATATTCTTGATTTTTTAGAATAAATATTAGCCTGTAAGTAATGTGCCAATTTTTTTAGAATTCTGACTTAAAAAATACTATGTAAACAATGGTTGTTTATCGATTTTTTATACACGGAAAGTCATAAAAGAACTGTGCTTACCTAAGGCACTAAAAAAGTTTACCAACCTTTGGTACCACGCCACTGGCTCATTAGAATTTGACAAAATTTATACTGTTGATGTGCTTTGAAGAGACTATAACCTACAAAAAGTTTCTATCCCTCGGGAAGGTACCTATGCAATAAAATGTGTATTTCATAAAGAGACGCAACGGAATGTAAAATTTTGTGCTTTATGGAGTTTCCAGCATACCCTCCAATATTCATTAAATTTTTTTTTAAACTAACAAAATATCTTAAATATTGATAGTTTTGGAGTTGTTAACAAAAATCTAAATGCATCTTTTTTTCATCTCAATTTGTTAATAAGGTTAGGAAAATTCCGACTTTTTTTTTGCAAATTTGGCACTGACAAACCATGATTTTCACAAAAAAATTGTTTTTGACAAAATTATTAACTCGCATTTGTTTCGTTTAAACCTCAAAAGTTTCAAACAAAAACATATTTTTATTACATAAACTACTTAGGATAATTATTTTAAAGTAATTTTTATGTAATTTCTTAAAAGTTCATTTTTATTTTGTACGTTTCTATCGTGTCCTATAATTCTGTTGTCGCAATTCAAAGAAAAAGTAAGACATCTGGCAAAGGGTCGGCAAGTTACCTTAGAATGTGATGTAATGTTGGGTCCACTTTTAAATGTAAACAAATGTATCTTTTTAATGTATTAATCTGAGGTTGGTACCGTCACTATCGATAGTTGTCGATAGTCCGAAAAATAAACTTGTCCATAATCATCTATCTACTGACTGGAGTAATTTGAGATATTGATATTATGATGTGGAATAAATCAAAATTCATAATTCACAGCAAAAAACAAACATAAATAAATATGTTGTAAGGATATATCTTCTTCTTTTTCTTCTTCTATAATGGGTAGCGGTTGTTTTTCAAGGACAAAAGATCAAAAATATGAATGGTATCTTTTTCAGTTTGTTTTTAATTATTGGACACTCTTGGACAGCCCAAATCTATCCAGACTGGTAGGGCTGCGGCCTGTAAAGTCTGGTTTTCTCACCATCGAAAAATATCGATAGTATAAATCATATCGATACTTTTCGATAGTTTGTACTATCGATAATTTATCACCTCGAATCTCTTCTTATATTTATCACACAACGGTTATGGTCAGAATAATTTGTTGGTAAAAGTCTGTTCAATGTTAGAAGATTTCGTACAAAACAGGAAACATACATAAAAATACAAATAATTGTTTATACAGACACTACTAAACGCGTTATTTTGGGATATTCTCACATATGTTTCACAGTTGGGGGTATTTATACGTGTGATAGATGTAAGTTTGAAGATTCGGCAAAAAATTTAAATCTGAAACATGCTAAAACAACTACAGTATTATTTTGAAGGAAAATATTAGTATTCTTGTTGGGAAACTTCAAAAGTTTAAAATATAATAAAAACACTTGCGAAGCGCTAACGTTATTAGCGTTGGAGACGTAAAAAAGTGAATCGTGCATTTAATAAACGTCAAAATACCGCAAACGTAATTACCACAGACCATTTTTTAACAAGCAATATCTCTCTAATATACTTCCGGTTTAACCGGAAATTATATCAACTTCTTTAATTTAAATGGGACACCCTATATATTTTTACAGATTTTGAAAGAGCTTGTTATTTTGAATTCATACTGAGTTTATTGTAAAAAAATTTGTAAAAACGAGGAATATAGCACTTTAATCAACCTCCTTTGAGTTTTTTGCATTAGAGCAAAAAACTATTTAGATAAACTAATTGATGTTGTTTGTATGCATAGTAATAAATAAACGAGTACTGTTTAGTACGTCTTTTGTTCTAATTGACGGAAATAAATTTTACAACTTAGAATGGTTCAATTAAGTCAAAAAGTGCGTATTGAAATTTGAATGATGATCGGTTATGGTGATCGTGTTAGAACTCATGAAGAAGTGTGTCATATTTTTAATAATTTGAATCCGGAGAGAAATCCTATATCACACTCAACAGTAACTAAAACATTACAACGTTTTAATACAACTGGGATGGTAAAAAATTTGCTAAAACCTGGAAGACCGCGGACTGCAACGAACGAAACTGTTAACAAAATATTGCAATCGATTTAGAAGAATCTCCTCAAACTTCCACCACAAATTTGGCACTAAACCATGGTATCAGTCGACGTTTTGTAGAAAAGATATTAAAAAGTGAAAAGTATCATCCGTATAAGGTACAGTTGGTTCAAGAAATGTCAGACGATGATTTTGACCGACGGCTGGAATTTTGCGAACGGCTAATGGACATCTGTAATGTCGACGACAATTTTGCTTCTAACATAGTTTTTTCCGATGAGGCAACTTTTTGCTTAAATGGAACAGTTAATCGCCATAACTCAAGGTATTGGTCAAATCAGAATCCTCATTGGATTCATGAAGCACATACCCAGCATCCACAGAAGTTAAATGTTTGGATGAGAATTGTCGAAAATAGGCTTATATGCCCATTTTTTATCGACGGAAACTTGAATAGTGACAAATATTTGGATCTACTAAATAACGAAATTATTTCTGCACTTCAACAGAATGGCAATTACATACCACAAAATGTTTGGTTTCAACAAGACGGAGCACCTCCCCACTATGATAGACGGGTTAGGGATTTTCTGGATGCGAATTTTCCAAATCGATGGATTGGACGTAGAGGATTCATAGAGTAGCCTGCTCGTTCTCCGGATCTTAGCCCGTTAGATTTTTATCTTTTTGTGGGTTATCTAAAATTTACGTTAGACGACCAACAAACTTACAGGAATTGATATAAAGAATTATTGATGAATGTGAACTAATACGTGGAGAAGTCTTGGAAAGAGTGACTCAAGAATTTGTTAATAGGATGGCGAGCATTCTGAACATTTGTCTGGGAATGCTTAGAAAACCTCAAAAAACTCAGTGCCGCAAATAAGGTAACCCTGAAATGGTTGCCAGGTCACAAGGGTATTGAAGGGAATGAAAAAGCAGACGCCCGGCAACCGGCGTAACAAAGACTTCGGTAAGAACCACATTAAACCAGTGGGTGCACAAACAACACCTTAAATACTGGCAAACAAGTTCGAAGCTCAAACACAGTAAACTGATGGTTAAACAACCCATACCAAAACTTACTGAAGAAATCCTAAAGTTAAATAGGAGAGATATCAAGCTGGTAACCGGCCTTATGACCGGACACTGCGGCCTGACAA
Source organism: Lochmaea capreae (assembly GCA_949126875.1). NCBI lineage: Eukaryota > Metazoa > Arthropoda > Insecta > Coleoptera > Chrysomelidae > Lochmaea > Lochmaea capreae. The sequence goes on from OX421403.1 coordinate 15,498,018, forward strand.
AACACCTTCGCACAATGGGGATCTTCCAAGAAGAACCTATATGTAGATTATGTGGTGAGGAGGACGAAACAGCCACCCATATAATTTTCGAATGTGAGGCTCTACGTTGGTGAAGGTATAGACAGATAGGGCCGGACGACCCTGTATCCAACCTCACCAAAAGAGATACTGTGAAGAGACTTCTAGATCTCATCAAGGTCACAAATCTTCTCACGGACTAACCGTAGGGATTTGAGACAATAGACAAAAAAATTTGGTATGTTCTAGTCGCTGCCTACGCAAAAAATAATACAAAATATGTACAGTCAACTGAAACAAGAAAATAATGGGCCAAAGCATGGAGCTGCTGAAAGAATACATAATTGACAAAAGTTTCAAAAAATCCATTATTACAGTTATCGGTAAAACTGCTATTCATCGGAAAAAGAGAGTACATAATCCTGCAATAATGAAAAATTTGTCTGAAACCGGTTCTGCTTCTGCTTACAGATTTCTTTTTCTCGCCGACAAATTGTGAAATGGTGCAAGCTAATTTTACTCACAACTATAGTTCAAGGGATATTAAAAAAATTTTGGTTGATGGATTTGTTTGACAGTCGGTATATTGCAAATCTTTTGGGTTTTCTCGTTAAAATATATTTTTTGAGAAACAAGATTTCAATTCTGATAAAGCTAGTGTCGCTTTTCCTGTTGACAATTAAATATAAATAAATACCTCTAAAATTATTTATCGCTTCTAATTATAGCACTGTGTATACCAATTGATTTTAAAATTTTGTTTATTAACAGGAAAAAATATAATTAGCTCATGATTTTTTTTAATGCGTAAATCATAAGAAAGGCATTCACTTGGAATGAGTTCATAAATGTAAACAAATTCAACTGAATTTAAAAGCAATTGTTTGCTTAAATTATCATATTACAGTGTACCATTAACATAAAGGACTGATTTTTATGTGTGTTGATTTTAAAGTGAAAGAATTTTTTTTTACTTATTTGGCGTTTCAAAAAAATTACTGAGGAATTTATCGTCAGCCCAAAATAAAATAAAACAATGATCAATTTAGTACTTATTTGTCTTAATGTAATTGAAAAATTATTGTTTATTATGCAATTATTAATCATTTCATTTGAAATATAGAGAGGTACTCGGTTTGCAAGGTTAATGGTGGCGTGTACATTTTGCAGTGATTGAAGTCATTTTAAGAACTCATTAGTCTGGTCAACAAGTGCATTTCACGTCAAACTTTTTTCTCCGCCTACGAAAGATTCTAGTACAAAAATTGCAAAAGTTGTAAACAATTAAACTAAAAAAAATATGGTTTGGTTTTTTTGCAAATATCTCGGAAATTATTTGACATTTTTCAAATTTGAAAAAAGATTCAAAAAGAGTAGAAAATTTCCAATAAAAAAGTTCGGACTTCTGGAACTCTATCTCTATTAGTTATAATTTTAATTCAACGCCGAAAATAGGTCTCCGCCCGTCATTTTGGGTGTTCGTGCGCCAACATCTAAGAACACAATATCTCGTAAATAACAGAAATGAACTAAACCCACCCTGGGACGTTAACACTCCATGTCGACTAACGATTCAAGTACATTTTTCATAGACCAATCGGAAACTACATTGGAGAATCAATTGTTCGCTTGAGGGTAGGTCAAAACTGGAAATGATTTATGGTTTTTTTTATCTTTTCGGCTTTTCAATCCTCAAAGAGACCTTGCCGCATACTGTATGCATACATACATTTTATTGGGAAACAGTGCAAACTAATTCTATTCACAACTAGTTAATTTTTCAACAATTTAGGCAATTGTTAATTAACAAAATTTTCTTGAACACCCTTGTTTATTGGAAACTAAAAAAAATGTTTAAATAATTGTCTTAAAAATGTTTCTTAACGTGGAGTCCTTCCTATATACTTGCTTAACGAGACCACGTCATGCAAGTTTTAAAAATTTCAATACATTGTTAATAGTAATAATATGTCGAAAATATTTTTTAAAAAAGTGACTGTTTCCTTAGAAGAAACAACTACTTCTCGGGCTATATGCCTCGATAGATTATATAAGTTAACAATAAATTACTGATATGACATTTCTAGTTTAGCACATCAATTTTTCGAAGTTAACTGATTATTATACAATTACTATTAACTAAAACCGTAAGATCAACACTGTAATTTACAGACGCAGTACTTTTAATAGACTTGTATTAGAAAAGTTAATATTTCCACATTCCAGCATCTTCCCATTTTTCTTAAAATAACTCTATTCCAGTAATTTCTTCAACATTTTTTTTTAATTATTGATGTACAGTTTGACTTATTCTTGAATCGTAGAATTACTTTTATCTTGTACTATCTACCACATGCTGTAATGATACAGATTAATACAGCAAGAATGAAGTAATCATCACTGTTCTTTTATGACATAATGTTTCATCTTCAAACAATTTACCTCGTTTCCGTTGAGGTCTTCGTCACACGATGCTAATTTTAGTGCATAATATTTTTTGGTTCAGTAACTTCATACGGACTGGAATTATTCTTTTTTTTAAATCCTTGTTGGTAGCAGTTTAAAATTCTTCAAATTCTTGACGACGCATTCTTTCTTCCATCGTTACCATTTTCTTCTCTTTGTTGTTCTGTTAATTTATATACCATGAGTGTGTTTTTAGTTGAAACCGGTTGGGTTGGGTTGGGTTTTTCAGGCACAAATAATCGTATCGGAACCGTTTTTTTTTTTCAAAATGTGCGTAATTTCATCGGCTTTATCATGCTTTTTCCGGATTTCCAATATCTTGGAAAAATTTTCCGGAAAGTCAGAAAAACTAAAAATAGTGCTTTTTTTTAATGCGATTTCTCAAAAATGTTCACTTCGATTAACGCGAATTTTTGAAATGTTATTCTCGAAGAAATAAGCTATCTTTTGGGCCAAACCGCAATATGCCAACTTTTTTCTTTCCAGAGATACAACCTTCCTAACACAAAATGTCATTTTCTCACTTTTTTCACTTAGTTTTTGACTTCTAGCGCTTTTCAGGTACTCCCTATGATGAATTTAATAGCACCATCGTATTCTACTAAAAAAAATAGATCGGAAACATGTAGCACATGTTGGAAAAAGTTATTTAGTTGATCTCGAAAATTGACAATTATTACAAAAATTTCGCATACCGCATAACAACACCGCGCATTGTCTCACGATGTACTACTGCTGAACATAATATGGTACTTATTTTTTCCTACACAGAATACGATGGCGCTATTGAATTTATCATAGGGCGTACCTGAAAAGCGCTAGAGGCCAATAACTACGCGAAAAAAGTGGACAACTAGTGCGCAGAGCGTCACTTTTCCCACGAGCGCAGAAGTTTGTGGCAAATCTAGCGAGTGGGAAAAGTGATTTGCGTACAAGTTGTACACAATATTTTTTCTACAACCACATTTATTAATGAAAGAAATACAGTAATTTATATAGTTATTTTATTTAAACTTTGAGCAGAAAGAACTTACAGTATGAAAATAAATAGAAAACTACTATTTTGATATTTCTCTTTCGAAACCTCAGGTAACAAATTTTCGGTTGCAGTTCGAGCCTTTTCGATAATATCTGGAGGAGTATTTTCAATGTCCGAATTGGACAACTCAAAAGATAAATTATTTTAATCTTGATTCATAATTTCCAAAATAATGCTTAATAGGTTAATGTTTTTATAATTAATAAATTAAAATAAATAATGAAATAAATAGTTTACTTACTTTTGGTTTAAATTTAAAAATTGTACACTAATAAGAAATTCCCTATTAGGTTGAATTGTCAAAAAAAGTTGACATTCGGTGCGGAAAAGTGCCATAGCGTGTACTTTTCCAACGGTTATGAAAAGAATTAAGAAAAGGCCTGCTTTGCGTATAAAAATTTGTGTAGAAAAGCGTGTTTTGCATAGTGGTTGTAGGAAAAATAACATTTTGTGTTTGCAAGGAAGGAGGTATCTCTGGTAAGAAAAAAGTTGGCATATTGCGGTTTGGCCCAAAAGATAGCTTATACAGGGTTAGTTTAAAGTATGGAAACATCTGAATATCTCACAAACAAAAGAAGATAAAAAAATATTTTAACACGTCTTGCAAGGTTGCCGTAGGAGCATATTTTCATGATACAACAAAACTTACAGGGTGGTCATGAAAGGCGTAGTAACTGCAGAGATTGATTTTTTTAAATGGAACACCCTGTATAATATATCATTTTATGAATCCTTCCAACTTCTAGATTAACTTTTCTATGAGGTACCCTATGCCCAAATTCTAGGGTTAGGCAGATATCGACAATTACAAAATAAGTCACAAAGTCTGGCTATGCTTTGCAAATAAATATTAACGAACTGTCAAAATTAGTTAACGTCAGTCACTTTATAAAATGACATATCTTAGTAATACAGAACGAATACAAATCCTAACTTTACGAGGCTTTGGCGATATTGAATGAATTGAATCCTCAACACGTTATTAACAGATCAACCGTTTTCAAAACTGTCAAGAGGTATAGAGAGACTGGAAATGTTAAAAACTGTCCTAAGCCTGGCAGGCCGAAAACCTACGTACCTACCTAGATACAGTGTTTCCACAGAGATGGATTGGACGTCGAGGAGCTGCAATAGAATGGCCGCCCCGGTCACCAGACTTGACCCCATTAGATCCCTTAAAAATAAAGTTTACAAAAATAGACCAGTTGATTTACAAACTCTACAAAATCGTATTTTGGAAGAGATAAATCTGATACCAAAAACATATTTACGTGATTCAATTTGACAATTTTGTAAAAGACTTGGATACTGTCAAATCGTAAATGGTTTGCACTTTGAATATTTACTATAGAATTTGTTCAGTTATTTTTCTTCATTTCTTTGAATGTTGATTCTTATTATTAGGATTCAAGATGTAATACTAGAATAAACATTTACTTAAAGTGCCGATATCTGCGTAACCATAGAATTTGGGCATAGGGTACTTAATAACAAAGTTAATCCAGAAGTCGAAAGGATTCATAAAATGATATATTATACAGGGTGTTCCATTTAAAAAATCAATCTCTGCAGTCACTACGCTTTTCATGACCACCCTGTAAGTTTTGTTGTATCATGAAAATATGCTCCTACGGCAACCTTGCAACACGTGTTAAAATCTTTTTTTTTTATCTTCTTCCGTTTGTGAGATATTCAGATGTTTCCATACTTTAAACTAACCCTGTATATTCGAGAATAACATATCGAAAAGTGGGAGTTTTTGATATATCGCATTTTGAAAAAAAGCACTTTTTAGTTTTTCCGACTCCGGAAATTCAGAAAAAGCATGATAGAGTTGATTAAATTACGAACAATTAAAAAAAAACTGTTCCCATACGATTATTTGGGCCGAAATGGCGACCATTTTAATCAAAAGTTTTCGAAATAACGTCTTTACTTTGTATACTTTTGCAATGGCGCTACAGGGCTCCAAAAACGTTTTTTGGAAAAAAGAAAAAACACGTGTCTCATGAAATCACAAATGGAATATGGTCTCAGGGTTTCAGAAAAATCAAAGACGATTTTTTTTGCTCGTTGAATCGACGTGCAATCAGCCCTACAGTAAAGTTGTCGAGGTATTACACCTTCGTTGTTTGCAAATTCATGAGCTTCCGGCCTAGTTTTAGGTAGACTTTGCTCAGTTTTAACAAAATAAGGCATAATTTAACCACTATCTGTTTTACTACGCCTATACTAACAATAATAGAGCTCATATCTTAACGACATGTAACATGTACAAATGTACACGCTTGTTTACGGAGTTCGAATCATTCTAAATTCTACAATATTTTATCAATAAATGAAAATGGTATATTTCCTCAAGAATTTTGTTTGGAAAATTGTATAAAATGTAAAACAGAGATACTCTTTTAAAATGGCTGAATCTTTTTTGCCACCCTGAAGGCTTTACACGCACAAAATTTGGTTTTAAAAGCTTCGAATGGTGTGTGATTGGGCAGGGATGAGTTGCGCGCAGCGGTCATTTTCTACCTGAATACGAGTAAGAACACCAAAATTAGGAGCCGAATTGCGCACAAGATAAACACAAAATTAAGCCACACTTAATTTCCATCTTTGTTGTACAACAGTTCGAAGACAAATAAAATACAACCGATAAAATATTTGTTAAGATAGAATTCTAATAAAACCTCTGCCTACTCCCTACTCCCTACCCCTACCAGGGTAAACTATTAGGGCAGTCCCGATAACAGAACATTTATTGGCTTGTTATTGTCTTGAAATTCTATTACAACAAATATCCTAATCACGGTATTTTGGTTTTTTCCTCATTTTATTAGCATAAGCACCCCTTTGCATTATCGTCAAAATTACGTATTCCGGGAATGCCGATAATCCCTTGACAGTTACTACCTGAGACACCCCTTATTAAATAAGGTAAAATTTTAACCATTGCGCGCAACTCGCGTATGTCTGTGTGATAAATAAGACGTAGAATCCGTAAAAGCTATAGTAACAGAGTAGTTGGCGACATCATCTACTTAATTTTTTTGAATGTACATTAAAAAGTCAATAGTAATTTGTTGTTGGTGATCCTATAAAAACAGTATTTGTAGGGAAGCTAATAAAAGCGTATAAAAAGCGTCTATTCTACGTAAAAAATAGTTAAGCTGCAACAGTGGCGGTCATATACACTTTGGACGATTGTGTGATACGACTGAACCATGGTAAAAATACACGGTAAGCTGACTCAAATTGTGCACGCTCTGCGCATGACGTCACCTTGGAATCGGAATCAGAAATTGTTGGATAGAGTTGTACGTGTTTAGGTTTGTTTTTCCTGAGGTTTTTCGATTTTTCTGCGTTTATTGATATTGTTTTATGCTAAAGCCAGTGCTTAAAATTATTATAGAGTTGATCCAAGTGTTTAACTTCATTTTACTTTAATTATAAGTCCATAATGCCGGGCTGTGCCGTGGCTACATGCAAAAATTCCAATCGCAATACGGAAGAAACGGTATACAATACTATGTATTTCCAAAAAATGAAGACTTGGCTAAGCAGTGAATAAGTGTTTGTCGTCGTTAATTGCGAAATATGTGAATTGTATAATGTATGCATGACATCCAAATGGATGTCGGAACTGCTCACCACTAGAGTAGCAGAGACGAGAACGAGCAAAGACATTGTCTCCATCTGCACAACCAGAGGATGCCCACAGGGAGGAGTAGCATCCCCATTAATGTGGAGTCTGACGGTTGACGAACTCCTGTGTGGTTTGACGGACCTCGGAATATCCTGCCAAGGATATGCCGATGATATAGTCATAACAGCCAGGGGAAAATTTGAAAACACCCTTTGTGACATCGTACAAAAGGGTCTGAACTATACAAATAGCTGGTGTAGGCAAGTGGGACTCAGCATCAACCCCACCAAAACCATCTTGATAGCCTTCACTAAGAAAAGAAAACTCAACCTCAAAACCATTAAACTTGATGGGAACGACGTTGAATGGAGACAAGAAGTCAAGTATCTAGGTTTGACTCTAGACAGCAAACTCCTGTGGAACAAACACGAGAAGGAGATTACATACAAAGCAAAAATGGCTCTAATGGTGTGCAGGAATCTGGCAGGGAGAAACTGGGGTTGTAACCCAAAAATCCTGAGCTGGATGTACACTGCCATAGTGAGACCAATCATCACTTATGGAGCCATTGCGTGGAGTAGTAGAACTAGCCTCTTGACGACGAGAGAAAACCTCCAAAATTCAAAGACTAGCCTGTATATGCATAACAGGAGCAATGAGTACATGCCCAACGGCAGCAATGGAAGTGATTCTCAACCTCACACCATTACATATAGTGGTGGAGAGTGTTGCAGAAAGAACAAGATACAGACTAAGTAGAGAGGGAATCATTAAAAAAAAAAACACCTCTTCACTGCTTAGAAATCGGACAGCCTGGGACATGCCACAAGATGGTATGATGAAAAAGTATAATTTTTCAAAGAAATTCGTTACGGAATTAAGCAACAAGAAGGAATGGGATCCAAATACCATTTCCAGACTTGGAAAGAATGCCATTCAATGGTACACAGACGGCTCAAAAGCAATAGAAGGAACTGGGATAGGAGTGTACGGGCCAGGAACCAAACACTCTGAAAGCTTGGGAAAAACCCCAAGTATCTTTCAAGCGGAAATTCACGCAATAAGAAAGTGTGCCCAGTTCAATATTGACAAAGGATATAGAAGGCAAAGGATTATCATAATGTCTGATAGTCAAGCAGCCATTAAAGCGCTGAGTTCTTGTGTAATCAGTTCCAAAATGGTGTGGGAATGCCTAGGCAAACTTAATGAACTAGGCGAGAACAATATAGTCACCTTACTGTGGATTCCAGGACACACTGGAATAGAAGGAAACGAAATAGCAGATGAACTAGCGAAGAGGGGGACTGAAATACCCTTTTGGGGGCCGGAACCCTTTTGCGGAATCAGCTCCAATATAATATTGGAAGAAATAGGTAAAGCCGAAGAAAAGAGAAGATCTGACAATTGGAAAGATCTAGTAGGGCTTAGGCAATCAAAGATTCTTCTGGGTGACTACAACCTGTTGAGATCAAATGAATGCATAAGTCAAAGCAAAACTGCACTAAGAGTTTTAACAGGAATCCTAACGGGACATTGTCGCCTGAATGGACACCTTAAAAAGCTCAAAATAGTGGAGAAAGAAGATTGTAGATTTTGTGGAATGGAAGAAGAAACCTCCATCCACATACTTGCGAACTGCACAGTATTTCAGAATCCTAGGGCACAGTACCTGGGAGACTACTGGATAGAAGAGGGACAGTTACCTAAGTTGAGGCCTGCAGATATCCTAAAATTCCTCCGGGAAATAGGACTAAAGGAGCTACTAGTATCTGAGACTCTCCTCAGAAACTAAGTAGAAGTAAGGGGGCACAATAGATCTTTTAGGTCTCAGTGAATGTTACCCCAAAATACATACATACATACATACATAATGTATGGTTTTCTACCTGCTTTGTCCAAGTGTCAAAGTTTGAAATTCCTCTATAAGACGAGAAAAGTATTTTCCAATTATTTTATTTTAAAGTGTTTTTTAATTGTTAATTACACATGAAGATAATTACACGAGAATGTTATTCTTTTTAATTTCTGAACAAGGGGTCAGACCCCCTCCTATGACCGCCACTGAGCTGTAAATTACCTTCAACTCGGTATCGTATTTCGTATAAATCCGTAGTAATACACACACCGCAAATGACCTTTATTTCCTCAATTCAAGCAATAAATTGAGTGGTGGTTCCTTAATCAAATATCTGGTTTGCTCACATTCCGGATGTTTTGCAAACAAAACAACAACAAACTGTCTATAGTTTACTTCTAATATTACTGCATACTTCCTGTACAATAAAAAAGATACCGAGTCATGATCCCAATCAAACAATTAAACGTTTAACCATCGAGATAACGCAGGAAGTGAACTGGTTACAAACTGGATACAAATGTTTTATTTAGATAGTTTGATATAGTTTGTTCCTGATGATGTCTTAATAAATAACCGAAACGTATAATTTTAAACGGGCTTTATTTAAATTTTAATTATCAATTATTATACTAGCATAAAATTTAAAGTTTTACGATCTTTATGTTCATTGTTTTTTTTTAAATTTGCTAAAACGATAAGTATACAACATTCTGTAAACTCTTCATTTTCGAGATATACATCGAAAACTAAAAATGCTGCTTTTGGTTTTTTAAACGGGCTTTATTTAAATTTTAATTATCAATTATTATACTAGCATAAAATTTAAAGTTTTACGATCTTTATGTTCATTGTTTTTTTTTTAAATTTGCTAAAACGATAAGTATACAACATTCTGTCAACTCTTCATTTTCGAGATATACATCGAAAACTAAAAATGCTGCTTTTGGTTTTTTAAACGGGCTTTATTTAAATTTTAATTATCAATTATTATACTAGCATAAAATTTAAAGTTTTACGATCTTTATGTTCATTGTTTTTTTTAAATTTGCTAAAACGATAAGTATACAACATTCTGTAAACTCTTCATTTACGAGATTTTACATTGAAAACTAAAAATGCTGCTTTTGGTTTTTTGAGCATTAAATTTATTTATTTGATCAGAAATTCAAAACAAAGTACTCCGTACTATTGTGAACGCTTCATACTATATTCGAAACGCAAATCTGCACAGAGACCTCAATGTACCAACAGTTAAGGAAGAAATTATATGAGATATGCCCAAAACCACGAAGACATAGACATAACCATGTTAACATCGAGATGCTCCAACTACTCGATCAACACAACCTAAAGAAAAGATTGGAAAGGACGAAACCTTCAGATCTGGTGTAAGTGAAAGTGTTGAAAGCAGAGTACAGTGATAAGTGAAAGCTCACAGTTAAGAACTGAGTGACATTGAATGGATTATAACTTAGTTATAAGGATTGTATATATAATTTAGGATAAGACAAAATTGCTGTTTGGGTAATAAAACTTTAAAAAAGAAATTCAACCATGTAAATCTTCTACCTCTTTAAAATCCAAATTTAGTGATTAATCACCATAGAGATACTACAGATAGAGGCAACAAGTCAGCTCGGAACCCGGCATCAGCACGTAAGAGAGAGATAGCAAGTCGGAGGTTTAGGCTATCTTTCTCTAGTAGCGCGCATGCTATATACACAGACAAAGACGGAAAAACTTCTGATCGTCTGTCTTTTTCTACCTCACCGTCTGACATTTCCACTTATACAGCGACCTATGGCTTGTTGCCTCTATCTGTAGTATCTCTGTCAATCACACTTTTTATATGAAATAAATAACATCAACAATGAAAACAATTTAAATATAAACAGGAATGTTAAAAAATACCGATAATCAGCCATTTGTGAAAAAAAAACTCAATTTTACTCATCACCTTTTAGGTGGGTGGGATGAGAAAATTTTGATATGGGCAATCGCATGAATTTCAAAACATCCTTTATATAAATTGTAGCATTTAGGGAGGTGTCCCCTTATTTCCAAAGTATTTCTTGATTTTAAAAATTGGGAGCATATAGAATAATTTATTTGAGATAACGTAAGTTTATTTTATTTCCACAACAACAGAAAATCTGATAACAATGTCAATAGTAGCATAAAATTAGTCTTACTACAAAACCAACATTTATAAAAATCGTTCCACATATAAAACGGACTCTGTATATACCGAGGTTAACTTCAAACACACTAGGTGTGTCTAGATATGTTTGAGTAAACAGCTAATTAGTTAATATTAATTTACAAACTATTTTTCTCTATCAACAATAATTATTAGGTTTGTTCGTAGAGAAATCACAAACGGTTGGAAACTGGGCGACTCACGCACAATGACAGCTAGGCTCTGCGCATGAGTCGTCAAGTTTCCAATCGTTTGTGATTGCTCTGCGAAGAAACCTCTAGTTAGATAAATTTTTTTTTCAAATTAAATCTATTAAAAAATAATACTACAATATGTGTAGCTATATTAATTTTAATAACATTTTGCGTTGTTTATTAAAGAAAAGAAAATGTTTTCTTCCCATTATTACTGCTGAATTACAGTTTTCAAATAACACTAATTTTCTGTAAATCTTCCTCGAACTATTATCTACCATAAGCTGCATTATCTTGATGAATCATTTTCTAGTTTAATCCGTAAAGAATTTCATCATCTCCTAGATATTATTTATTTCATAATAATACGATTTGTTATGAAACGAAAGCAAAAATTCTTTTAGTTTGTGGTCGATATTCTAGACTGTTAAGTGTTATTTAATATGTTTTAAAAACTTTCTATTCGTATAAATATATGTACGTAGTTAATTGTTATTTAAATACTATTTTTTTCATAATTAAGTCATAAGACTGTTCCATCGTAGGTCTGTATAGCTTGAAATACAGGTTGTTTCAAAAATATGATATAATAAAAGTTCATGAACCCCTGGCACTACGCAACTGGCTTATTAGAATTTGAGAAAATTAATGCATTTTTTTCTTATTAAAATATTTCTCATGCACGTTAATTTTTTTAATTATGATTTCTCTATGATTTAATATCAGATTTGGATCTTCTAAACATACATCATGTTCCAATTAAATGGTAATAACTTCTTAATGCGGTAGGCAGTATCTAAAATACTAAAAATATACAAACACAAGGAATGTCTATTCAAACATAAAATATTATCAAAGTTACTGACAATATAATTTTTTTATTGTGATTCATTTCAAATTGACGCTGTAAATACCAACCATCAGTCGTAAAAAGCATTGTTTGATGCTATAACTATTTTTGAAAAAGTTTCTTATCTTTAGAATACACTAGGCTAAGTAGTTAGTAGTCAACAAAAAATGTTTATGACTTCAACTTAACTTAACAAAATGAAAATGGTGACTGATAATCGTCGTGTACGTCTGTGAGAGGTAGCCGCTGAAGATTTTCATGGAGTAGCAGGACGAGAGACAACCTTTCCCGATTTCAAATATTTGCTGCTTGGAACTGGTTCTTAACTTCACGCCACTGCACTACATATGGTGGTGAAAAGTGGTAAAGATTGAACAAGAAAGTAGAGATGGAATAATTGAAAATAAAAACCCTTTTTCGCATAACAAAATTCCTGGTGACAGGATGATATGATGGAAAAGTATAACTTTTCAAAAAAAATCAACACACAATATATATCAACAAGAACGAATGGGTTCACAACACCATTACCAGACTTGAAAAGAATGATATTCAATGATATATACAGATGGCTATAAAGTAATAGAATAGAGGTGACTGGGATCGGAATGTACGAGCTGAAAAACGCAAGGAAAATGTCCACAGGTCAATCTTTAAAAAATATGTAGAAGGCAAAAGATTATCACAATGTCGAATTGTCAAGCAGACATTAAAGCACTTTGTGTAATCAGCTTTAAAACGGTAGGGAATTCCAAGAAGTATTCAATGAACTAGACAAGAACAACATCGTCACGTCACTGTGAGATCCAGAAAGGAAATGAAATAGCAGATGGACTTGCAAAGAGAGGAGCTGAAACATCCTTTTGGGGACCAGAACCCTTTTGCAGCAGGTCTGACTATTGGAAATATGTAGTAGAGCTAAGACAATTGAATATTCTCCTTGAAATTACAACTCGATCAAGGAAAATGTAGATTCTGTGGAATTGAAGAAGAAACCTCCATTCACATACTCACGGTATACATAGCAATACAGAATTCTAGGGGAAAACATTTAGGATAATGCTGGATTGACTCAACTTTCATAACATTTAATTATTACAAAGTACTTTCCTTTTTATGTCTATTTTATTTTCTCTTTTCTTTCTGTTCTTCGTTATATCCATTTAATTCCTGCATCTACTATATGGTATATTGCCTGCTTAAATTCATCATATCAGATTCACCTAAACACACCTCTACCTCTAGGATATACTAAATCCAGTGTGGACCATTGTATCCTATCAACTATACCTTGGCAATTTGACTTTTAAGAACAGGTTGCGTTATAAGGTTTCTACCAATCTGAGGTAACACCAATTCTATTGGACGGACACATTTTATTACACGATCGTCAACAGGTAACCTTCACACCTTACTTGTATCAAGGAGTCCATTAGTTTGAGTAGAAACCAACATTTGTCACACTTACTGAGGGAGCTCAGTTTCCCTTGTGTCATTACCCTCTGCTGAGGACAATTTTACTGTAGATTTGATAATAATAAATAGTACAATCACTACGAGTTTGTAAACCAGCGTATGCATACAAAGGGTATTTATTTAATATTGTTCGGTATCCAACAACCCCTAAGGTTAGGGTGGATACTTTAGAACTTTTCTCTTGGAATATAACTTTTACCATGCTTTCTAATTAACCTAAAATTTTGAAAGTCAACTTCATCCTTCATATAAATAGGTACAGCGGAACTAGTTCAGGGAGTTTTTGGTGTCACAACTATTAGGCAAGTCCTAATTGTAGTTTCATATACCAACCAAAAAATATTTTATTATATTCAACCAACACTAAATTTGAATCGGCTTTTTTATTTCGAATACCACCCTGAGATCTGCATGATCTCGTAAATCAAGGTAGTAAAGAAGAGGAACACTTATGCTCCAATTCTGTGTACGCAAATAGTAAAATCGTTAAACCTTAAAACCTGTAAGTATATACCAAACTTGTATCCGTTCCGTTATTACGAGTCATATAGATCGTTACCATCGCTAAGTTTTTTACACAGAATTGCAGCATTAGCTAAACTGAAGGCTGCGGATATCCTAAAACTCTTTCAGAAAATAAGTCTAAAGAAACTTTCCTCAGTAACTAAGTAGAAGAAATGGGGCATAACAGATCCTACCCACAAGCGAACAATTGATTCTCATTGGTGCAATGTAGCTTCCGATTGGTCTATGAAAAATGTACTTGAATTGTTAGTCCACATAGACTGTTAACGTCCCAGGGTGGGTTTAGTTTATTTCTGTTATTTACGAGATATTGTGTTCTTAGATGTTGCTTTGATTGTGATTTTGATTTATTGACTAAAACTATTTTGTTGTTAATAGTTAAAATTTCGAACAGGAAGATTTAGTTATAGGCTCCGAAGAATGAATATACTAAAAGAGTGAACACTTATGCTGCAATTCTGTGTACGCAAATAGTAAAATCGTTAAACCTTAAAACCTGTAAGTATATACCAAACTTGTATCCGTTCCGTTATTACGAGTCATATTATAGATCGTTACCATCGCTAAGTTTTTTACACAGAATTGAAGCATTAGCTAAACTGAAGGCTGCGGATATCCTAAAACACTTTCAGAAAATAAGTCTAAAGCAACTTTCCTCAGTAACTAAGTAGAAGAAATGGGGCACAACAGATTATACCCACAAGCGAACAATTGATTCTCATTGGTGCAATGTAGCTTCCGATTGGTCTATGAAAAATGTACTTGAATTGTTAGTCCACATAGACTGTTAACGTCCCAGGGTGGGTTTAGTTTATTTCTGTTATTTACGAGATATTGTGTTCTTAGATGTTGCTGTGATTGTGATTTATTGACTAAAACTATTTTGTTGTTAATAATTAAAATTTCGAACAGGAAGATATAGTTATAGGCTCCGAAGAATATACTAAAAGAGTGAACATACGTATTATTCTATGCCAACATAAACAATGTCAAAGTTGATTTATTTATTCTGCTTGATTCCATGTCGCAGTGAATATAATAAGTTGTTTGATTGTTGTATGTATAAAACATGAATATTTTATTGTTAAAATTTTTTACCAAAGGTTTTGAAATTTCTAAAAGTGGAGAGTAGGGATTTTAGACAATAGAGAGAAAGAAATTTGGTGTGTTCTAGTGTCTAGTCGCTATCTACGCAAAATATGTACAGTCAACTGAAACAAGAAAATAATGGGTCAAAGCATGGAGCTGCTGAAAGAATACATAATTGACAAAAGTTTCAAAAAATCCATTATTACAGTTATCGGTAAAACTGCTATTCATCGGATAAAGAGAGTACAAACATCGCTAGTGCGTCGGGATCCTGCAATGAAGAAAAATTTGTGTGAAACCGGTTCTGCTTCTGCTTACAGATTTCTTTGTCTCGCCGATAAATTGTGTTACTTCCGCTTTCCTTTTCCCCAAATTTCAAATTAGAATTTGAAATACGCGATTTTATTGAAATATTTACCTATCATCTTTACTAACTATTTTGTTTGTTATCAATTTCAATAAATTATTACCTAAGCATATGCTCTGATCGATGACAGTGTTGTTTATATTTTTGTGTATACGGGTCAGACACACACACGGGAAATATGGATGAGTAAGTTTTTATCATTTTTTTTATCACTTTCATTCATAATTTGTAATAAATTTATTTTGAAATTACATAGCAGATGTTTTGTTGCATTTTTAACTTTTGCCATAATACATGGTGCAATAGATAGATAAACCTTAGGAACAACTTCTATTTATACTCTAACTATTGTCAGTGTGATGACCATAAAATAAAGCAATGTTGTCAGATATATTTTCTAAAATTGTTAGGCTCGCTACACAAATGTTCCTCTTACTTCAGTAAACTGTTAGTTCGTGATGTTATAAGAAAGCTAGTTTGGAAATATTTTTTAAAAAATACATAATGTAAATTTTGTTAGTAAACATTAAAATAAGTCGCTTGAAATTACTGAAAAATGAAAAATTAATTAAAACCACTTTTTATATGTTACTATATTTAAGAAAATTTTGTAGAGATGGCAACGTAGTTTCACGTGCAGTCAAGACTTCGATACAACCAGTCATCAACTGCAGTATTCATCGTAATATAACGAAATAACCGAAGTATGCTCCGTTGGACGATTTTCGCAGAAAAAAATTCTACGGTCTTGAGGGTGTTCGGAGGGGTTGTGTTGTGGTTCGGCTTATAATCCATTAGTATCATTCAGTGTCGGGTGTGAATTTTGTTTTAAAGAAATATTTAATATAATATCTATTTCTTGGTTGAGTGAGTTTAGTGAATTGTTATAGGTATTTATAGGAAAGTGTAGGTGATCTAGTGTAGAAAGGTATCATTAATATAATACCTTTTTGATGGTGTAGTGGTTAGGTCGCGTCAGTGAATTGATATTAATATAATATTCATTTGTTCGTAGACGTTGGGGTTAGTTTTATAATATAATTAATTAGAATGGCATTTTGGACACCATTTAAAACAACAGTCCAAGATGATGCGCGGGATTATTGAATTGTGGATTTAAATATAAGAAGTTAGATAATCGAATGGTAATAATGGAATCTCGGCGTATCGCTGAACTTAGACAGGAGTATTTGCGCAAAATAAAAGAGTACCGTGATTCAAATAGAACTATAATTTATTTAGACGAAACTTGGTTTGATACGCATGATGTTGTCAAGTGTTTATTCATTTATTTGTTATTCAAACAATCCTTACGGTTTTATTACATGAATAAATATATAAAATAAAATACATTTTAACTTAATATGTAAGAAAATAGTAGTAATAGTGATTATATTATAATTAAAATCGTATGAGGATAAACACCCACCTTTAAAATATGGTTGGGTTGACGATACAAAAAACTGATCTCTAGATACTACGTGTTCTAGAGGAAAACGCGTTATTATCGTATTACAAATTTTATGAATTTTGTATGCAGGTTAATTTTTTTCATTCAAATTGATATTGTAGATTAACATTATTTCACAATATTCGAATTTATAAAAAATTTATATGCACGCCATTGGGTGGCTTTTTCCTTCAAAGGGATTAAAAATATGGGTCATCACATTAACTTTGGAAAAACTATACTATAGTTTGTCTCAAAATATATCGTCTTCACTTTTGTAGGCAATCATAAAATTAATGGGCTAATAGTCCAGTAAACGAAGGTGCCAACATGGGCAACTGGTCCAGCAAGAGCAATTTTTTTTTTATTTGCAGGTTATGGTAGGCACATTAAATTCCCAAAATGTCAGGTACCTGACCCCTGTGGAAGGGTGGGAAAATGGCCCTGAAATTCCAGAAAATCCGTTTTCCCGCGATATCTGCCGAGATTTGACCAATAGAGAATTTTTGTTTAGATGAAAAGTAAAGAGCAGATCCTTACCTACAAAAATGATCCCTAGCATTTTTTCGAAAAATTGGATAGTTTTCGAGATAAATGGCCCGAACGCCGACTCAAAATTGAGCTCCAGACCGGCTTATAGAGAGCACGCTCTGAGGGCATGACGTCCACAAGTGAATTACTAATTTTTTAATAACTCGCGTGAAAATCGATATTTTTCAATCAATCAAAATGCGAGTAAAAGAGGAGATTTGTGGCTACTGAGGCATGTTTTCATCCACTCAATTCGTGCTCCCGTGTCATTGTAAAACTGGGCCAAAATTCGTCTTTTTCAGATTTTTCAATGCTTCCATGGATTTATTCATATTATTTTTATTAAGAGGTATTTCAGCCAATCCTATTAGATAATGGTTCTTTGGGAGGTACTTTATCTATTCCAAAACAATGCCACTAATAATTCGCCCGTATTTTTTTGAATAATGTGTTTTCCAAGAGACAATTTTTGTGGATTTTTGGAGTTTTCCCGAGCGCTCTGGTTTATTGAAAACTTCTCGATAATTAAATGTCAAACCCGCTTATAATTGATATTGGGACAAAAGTTAGAATATCCTCTTGCTGATGGTATAATTTTTTTTGGCCCAGACCCCCGGGTTTTCAGGAAAATCGGGGAAATTTCCGATTTTCTGATGAAAAACAGCTATTCTTCTGATTTTTTTCGAGCAGTTTTTTCTCTTTCCAGTAAAATTCTTCCCGGTCATACATCATACCCGATGAAAGGTCACATTCTGAACTTTCCTTTGATATGTGTACCAAGTATTCTATTTGATGTATTAAAAAGAAATTTGTCTCTAAATTTGTTGTAATGGATGCCTCATTTTATTCTCGGACGCCGCCACGCCACCCATCTATAGTGTGGTCGACGGCGTCTGCTATAGTGCGTGTACACGTGGATGCTTTCTGCTGCATTGTTTGTCAACAACAGACAATTTTACAAGTAAACACTATCTCTTCTGTGATTTTTTAAGAACAAATTAGTAGTGTTCCAGTGTCAAAAGTGAAATTGAAGTCATTAGTCATCTTATTGTTATTATTAAATAATAAATTTTGAAATTTTTGTTAATAAAAACACAGAAATATTGAAAATTCTTGAGCTAGAGGACAGTGTTAACGAATTGGAGCAAGGCGCGAATGGTGTTTCCAGCTTACGATATGTAAACGAAGGTGAAGAAAACACGAGTGACTGGTAATAAACTGATAGATAATTGTTCATATCGTTGTTATACATGTTCAATTTTTCATATATTTTTCAAGAATAAAATGTATTTTCAAAAAAGTCCAATCATATTTTATTGCAAAAATTTGCGTTTTTTTTGCAAAATTCCAAAGATGTGCAATTTATTACCGAGCATCATGGCAGACGCATGAATCTCCCAAAAATATCTGATTCTTGCTCGGGAAACCCGCGGAACTTGGGGCTCCCGCTACATACGGAAAGTTATTTTCGCAATTTTAGCGTTTATGTTCAATCCTTTGCGCACACAATCATTCCTAGGATTGGTCTGTCCAATAAAAGCAGGCCGGGGTCTCAATTTTAATGACAGCAATAACTTTTGTGACGTCGAGAAAGGGTAAGAGATCGATCATTTTCAAGTTTCGTTACATGGCCTAAATTATTTCGCGGTTGCGAAATCTCAAGGTGGCGCCCTCTACCATAGTTGCCTGGAAGCCTAAACATAGAAATTCGTGTATTTTCAGAGTCCCTGATCCCAGATTTCGGGCTAGAAGCATCAATTTTGGAGTTTTAGAAAACTGCGAACTTTTCAACCACCATTTTTGCAAAAAATATTGGTGTACCGAAAAAAATCGTGGGGACAACTTTTGTAGGTAATGAACTGCTCTTCATTTTTTGCCTGAACAAAAATTCTCCAGGGATCGTAGTTCGGGAGATATCGCGGGAAAATGGATTTTCTGGAATTTCAGGGCCATTTTCCGACCCTCCCACAACTTCCAGGCACCTGACATTTTGGGGGTTCAATGTACCTACTATTACCTGCAAATTAAAAAAAAAAAATTTCTTGCTGGACCAGATGCCCATGTTGACGGTATTTTTCGCCTTCATTTACTGGACTATAATTGCAATAAATCATATGGCCAATAGCTGCTGCAGATGAGATCGCCAGTGGCGGACTATTTAAAATCATTTTGAAAAGGATCAAATTCACAAATATCTATCTTTTTGTATTTTTATCATACATCCTTTGTTTTTTATTTAATATGTGAAGACCATTTCTTTAAACTTTTTTCTTTTTCCTCCTAAATGAGAGATTATTAAATACTATTAAGTTGAATAAACTATAACCAGGTAATAAAAAACAATATCCAACTTTATTGGTATGGTTTAATTTTGTTTCACTGGTTTCACATATTGGTGCCATCTTCTTGTAGCTTCCTTTTCAGATTGTCCAAAGTAGGAACAATCTGGCTTTCATATAGGGAATATATTTTTCTTCTTATTATATCCTGTTGGCCATTGTCCTGACGATGAGATTGAAAATCACTACGTTTTTTTCTTCCACTTAATTTTTCACTGTTAATAATATCCTTTATACAGGATATTGGTGTCTTTGTAAATAAGCAGGCTGCTTTTGAAGCTTCTTGTGTAATGAATCCTCTACTTCCAAAACAATCATACACATTTTTTACAATTTGCTTTGCATCTAATGACAAGCGTTTTCGACGCTACGTTGCGAAACAAATTAATGATAACTTATAATACTCGTATAGAAAGCTCTTTGAAAACGCACGCTAAAACGGAATATTTAATACTGCCAAATGAATTCAATGCAGCCATCATACAACCGATACAAAACTCATTTACACCTGATGGCCCGCACTTGCCTTGTCACTCGATTGTTCTCAGGTTTCATTTCAGGTAAAATTCTTTTAAGAAGGTCTTAAATGGTCGTATTTTGATGATTGCCAAGACGATATAGTTTGAGACAAACAATACCAATAAACATGTTGATTTCTCGACTCCTTGTATAGATTGTTAACGGGTTACTTTTAGACGCAATGGCCATATGGCCCGATAGACTATCACTAAAAATATTTTAGTAGACGAAACTGAGTAACCGACTGTAAAAAAAGGACCACATTACACACTTAAAGCCCAATCTGTCGCTGTGTGGGATATTTTTTATGGCCGACAGTTGGTAGTAACTATCCAAACAAAACGTTAAAACATATCATTTTTCCACAATTTTAGAGATTTGTTTCGAGAAAGAACCAGAATTTCAGTAAGTAATTAAATATACAAGGTGAACTACGAGTAGGTCGAGATGTCGACGGAATTATTTCAAATAGTACATGTAATTCAAAATCGATATATATAAAATATTGTATAATTTATTTTTCGAAAAGAAATAATTAAATGCAATTCTGTGATAACATTAAAAAAATAAATGCTAGCCGACTATATATATTTTATATAAAATTTCAGCGTATCTAATGACAAAATTCTGTATGAAAATCGCATTTAATGGATATTAAGACATTCGTAGCTGTCTACAACAGAATAGTGTTCGTTGCACTTCTGATATAACGAATAATGATTTTGAAAGTAATAATAAAATACCGATGAAACAAAACAGTTGCAGAGCCATCAAATTATGACATCTTCGCTGCAACGGGTGGAAAATTTTGACAGTAGAGAGCATAATCATTAATATCTACTTCTATTCATCTGATCGAATTTCTTTAAATTGAATTTATGGTCGACATTCAAAGTTTGTTTGTACTTTTCAAACCTAAACTATATTTTAGAAGGAAGTGGTTTGCTATTTCGTTATTTTTTTCACAAAATTATTCAAAACCAAAAGATCTGAGTTCAAAACCAAATACCAAAAATATGTCACTACACTTGTCACTTTCAACAGCATCATCACAATGCGCATGCTTCTAACTGAAAATTTCATCCCGGTCAGCGAATTATTCTGATAGTTTGCAACTGGTACGAAACTGCAAATTTCTTTCTTCGAACAAAGTACTTTTAAATCACCATCTGCCAAATTGTTTCTACGAACGCTTTTTTTTAATGCGCATGTATCTGACGGTTTCTGACTGTTCTACGAACAAACCTAATACGTATCTGTATTTCGTCACCCTAAATATTAAACCTCGTAACTCTAAAATCACAAAATTTACAGGAAACACAAAAAACATTCCAAAAAATTCAGATAGTTCGCTATCATTTCAATTTTTGTTTTGTTTTTTAAAGTACATTAATTACTATAAAAGTAAGTAATTTTATATTATTATATTTAATTTCAATAATTTTTCGGGAGAAACGAGTTTTTCTGGAATTAAAGCTAAATAAATATAGGAGATACGAGGTTTTATTTTTCAAGCTAGCTCTGTGTTTAAGTTTAAAAAATTGAAAACTACTTATTTATTTTATTTTATTTTATACAAAAATACCAAATTAACTAGCTATTACAAAAAATTAAACGCTATTTTTTATAAATTTACAAAAAAAATTTTTGCCAAATTACTCGTGAGGTAAGGAATCGTAAAACCCGTGGTAATCAGTGTCAAGACTTTTTTTAATTGTTGCAAATGGTTATATTTTTCGGTTTTAATTTTCAACCTAGAATCATATAATGGTGGAATGTTCTCACTCGTAGTAGTAGTTTTTCTATTTATTCGTATCGGAAGCTCCTTCCATTCTTCAGAATGCCTTAGTTTAACATCAATGGTATACCACTTGGATTATACTTCAACGCACGAATATCTGTTACTACTAGATCTCCCACCTTCTTACCTGGTCTCTTTCAAAATAGCTGATCTCTCTTCTCTTGAAGTTCTTTTATTTTTCTGCCTTGCTCCTTTATCTTCCTGCCCAGTAACGTACTCTTCTTCATGAGCAGCCTTTTCTTTTTCCATGAGTTTCCATGAGCGTACCGTCCATTCCCCTATATCCATTGTGTTCAAACACATTTTTTTGCACACCTTGATCATCTCATTATCTTTTCGTAAATAGTAGATAAATGAGTTGGTTCTCCTTGATTTGTTTTCATTTTTTCTATCTCTTTGTCTTTTAGTACTGGACACCTTTACATGCAGCTGAATAAATAAATGTTTTTCCTTCCAATTCAATTGCCAAAAGTCATTAAATAATAATTTTTTTCTTTTGTCTTCTGTAAGTAGATAACATTTTAAGGTGTTTTTCCCGTTATTTTTTGAAATATCGTACTTCCATCCAGTGTCTACCAGTTTTTTTCCATTATACTCCTTTCCGGATTCACGATTTTTTCTATTTTCCTCTCTTTTCCAAGTACAAGTTTCACATGTCTTCTTTTTCTTCTTTTTTTTTTAAAGGTTCCTCTTCAGTTTCATTTTTGTTTCCAATGTTGGTAGATATATTTTCATGATTTGGATCTTCACTCTCTATTGTTGCATCAGGGCGTTATACATTATTTAACAAAGGCGCAGTGTCGGAATCAGAGAGTGCATTTTCAGTATGAAGTGAATCATTTTTTACAATGGTATATAACGGTATATGTCACCATCAGTATTTACAGTACTGGTCCAAGTAACAGAATCTTCAAAAATTAATTCATGTTGGAATGGCATTTCCAAAATTTTTTAAGCGCGAGACATTCTGAAAATTTATTTACGATTTGTTAACGCTATTGAACAAAAGTTATACCAGTGACTTACCTCCCTTTTTTTATTATTTAACATAAAGCACAATTAATACACTATTAAAGCTTCTATCAAACCAAATATTATAATAAATTTTGTCTTTTAAAATTTTTAGGTTAGAGATCATGAAGTTACGAGGTATTCTAGGGCACGCGGTTGTATATGGAGTTTTCTCTTCTTTCCATATTATTAAAATAAAGTAATGTGGAGTGACATGGTTTTCTCCATCATAGGTAGTTTTTTTTTCTCCCACAGATGGCACCAAAATCTCATTTTTGACTAAAATTAGAGTTACGAGGTTTGATAATTAGGGTAACGATTTGTTAACTACTGTAGAATATAATTATTCAACTCGTAAACTAAGAAAGAATATATTAATTACAAAAGTACAAAAATAGGTGACAACCATCCAAATTATCTTGTCACAAACTCTGACATATTATAGACCTTAATACTATATCCCAGTTAGTAGTAGTCTATAAAAGTGTTAGTATTCTCTATACCTATCACATGTATATTTTCAATAATTCAATTTAATACATTTCGCAGTAGTAAATTTATATTTTTAACACATGCTAAGGATTTCATAAACTGCTATTAAAATTACTGTCATTATTTGTCACGCAATTGTAGACTCCATAGCAATTTATGAAATCCTCAGCTTAGTGATGAAAACATAAATTTAGATTGGCAAAATGTATAAATTTGAATATCTAGGTACATTGTATAGGATAAGCATATAGGCCCTTCGAAAGTGGCTTCGTTATTGTTTTGATATGGTATTTTTGAATCCAAATATAGTGAGCGATTTTTTTCTTCTGATGGATAATGTTGCAAAGTTGATTGTGCCTGCGTAGGTAATGGTTGAACATCCCGACGTAATGTGTCGTATCGTATCGTATCTGTTGTTTGTTGACACCTTTTGCACTTGTCCGACACGATGTTTGCATCTCTTATGACAAATGTCTTGAAATTGTTGGTATTAATTACTTGGTCTTGAATTGTCATCATAAATCTTTCTGTTTCTGGAAACAATGTTCCATCAGAGAGCCATTTGTTTGATGCGTCCTTGTCGATATATGGTTTATTGAGGTCGTGATGATGTCGACCATGGAGCGCTTTCTGGGCCCACTCCGCCTGAGTCTGAGAGTCTGTACGGGAGAATACTTTTTATCTGCTTTCACGACCAGCTCATGTAATTTGCCAATTAAGAAATTTTGGAGTTTAGATATTTGTTTGTAATATAAATTATCTATGTCCGTTAGAGCTTTCCCCCCCTCTTTTCTTGACAGTGTGGGCCTAATAAGTGATGACGTCGGGTGGTTACATTTGTGTTTGGCCGTCATGGTACGCGTTGTTCTTTGAATCTCTCCCAGTTCTGTTTTTGTCCACTTCAGAATACCAAATGAGTATGTCAGGATTTGGTTTGTCGTACTTGTGTAAATCGTACGGTTCGAAAAGCCCTTTCGCAATCTGTATATTTTTTTTACCGAACAGGCATTTGGTTGCTTAGGGCAGTGTCAGCTTCTCAAGTACTTATCAGCTACTTATTTTTATAAATTCAAGGAATTGGGAAATACTATATTCCATCAAGGTTTTGGAATCAATGGAACTATAGTCTGGCCGGTCCCAAGAAAAACCGCTTGTAAACAAAGACCATGCGTGATCTATTCTAAGTCGACTGCGTATTGGACGACTCGCATAGAAATGTTAGCAGTAGGGGAACAGAATATGCCTCGTTCAACCTTATCCACTTGCCGAGGTCATTCAATATTCACGTGATTTTACTTCATGCGGTTTTTCTTGAGAACGAACCGACTTTAGTGCCGTTGATTCGAAAGAGAGATTATAGCTTTATCACATGCAGACTAGAAACTGCAAAAAATAAAGAATATTTCTTTTTATAGCAATCTATTGTTTTCATTCCATTCATTTTGTTCAGTGTTACCAGAGATGTTACAGTTGCACCAGATCTGATACCAGTTATAGTTTGGCAAGTTTATCTGAAGCTACGCAGCATCGGTAAGGGGCGAGGAAACATGGCGGATATCTGTCAAAAATGTACCAATGGCGACGGTACCTATTTTTATAAAAGTATTAAAAATAATAATTATTATTATATAATAATTATATGTAGATGTAGATTTTTGCTTTGCTTTAAAGGTAAGGTAATTTTCAAAACACGGTATTTGTTAAAAACAAATAATGTTGAGAATCGTACTTGAATTCAATATGGATACGAAATAGTTCAAAATCTGACACTGACAATACCAACGCCACTGGATAATCAATGTCAGTCAATTGACAAAGTGAGAGGGAAGAACACACGCACGCGCTTGCCAATAGGAAGTCAGCTGGTCGCTTTCGATAAATTTCACCAATTGTGTTAGTTCGGAGGGCGTGAAAATTATGGTTTTCGCACAACGCTGCCAGAGCTTGAAGAAGCCCACAACAAATTTGGAAAAGTATTCATCTTTTAATATTCATAAATTGAAAAAGTAATGTTAATAGACAAAATCCAACGAAACAAGCACATTAAATAATTAACGTTTAATCATATTGTTAATAATAAGAAGTCCATTTTCTAATTATTATCACTACATACTTAGCGCTTTAACTTTTTAATAGTTAAACGTGGCAATATCGAATGTTTTCGACTGCATTCCTTTCACGGCTTCAGATAAACTTGCCAAACTATACTCTGGTTAATTCTGGTCCATGTTATGATGAAATCCTTGCATAGGAAAAAATAAAATGAATAATAAATTATTTTATGACTCCAGAAGACCTCTACAACCAACCAGTAAAGAACCTGTATGAGCTAATACAGGGAACGGATTGGCTGAATAGGCTGTAGTCAGAGCATTAGGAGAATCCACAATAAGCCCAAGAGGCTGAGGTAGTGCCGGCGAAGGGACGGCTCCTTTAAAAAAAAAGCCTTAAAAAGTCAGCTGTCAAAATTTCATGGTATTCTATTCATTAGTTCGTGAGTTATTGTGCTAAGGGTGTCGCTACTTTTAATATTTTCAAAATAATGAATTAAAAACAATTTCGTTTTTTAATTTTACACTGCTTTTTGATGCGGAACGCAGTGGACGTCGAAATGAGACAGTAACACCAGAAAACATCAAAAAAATCCTCAAAATCGTTTTGAATGATCGAAAAGAACGTGTTGGCTTTATATTGCATAAGCAATATGATTATGAGAAAGCTCTGTTCAAAGTGGGTGCCGCGTTTGCTCACTGTTGATTTTGTTTCATCAAGACAACGCACCGTGTCACAAGCCAATTAAAACAATGGCAAAACTATATGAATTGAACTTCGAATTGCTCCCACATCCACCGTATTCGCCAGATTTGCCTCCCAGCGACTACTGGTTGTTCGTAGACCTAAAAAAATGCTCGCCGATAAGAAATTTCGCCTATTTTGAGGCAAAAGATAAATAGTTCTACAAAAGTGGTATTGACATGTTAGAGCGGCGCTGGAATGATTGCGTTGTTCTTGATGGAAATTACGTTGATAAATAAAACTAATTTTGAACAAAAAAAAGCGTGCTTTCTTTGTTAGGCCTGGGAGTATATTTCCCAATCTCCTTTTTACCATTTCTGTTTTAAAGTACCGAAGTTACCTCTTACATCAAGTTACAACCATAACTGTGCAATCATCCGAGGCCAGAACTTTGTAATACCCTGTATAAATTACAATCCTGTAGCTTTTAGTTTCCAACAAATTTTATCTTAATACTTTTTGGTGTTATCAAGTCTTGAATTTTTTTCTGGTTTTAAAACATATTTTTAATTTATAAAAAATAAATACTGGAAATTGATTTGAAAAATAAACAATTAGATTAAATACAGTAACAATGTGACATCTTGCATATATGCTTCAAAAAATATGTTAATTCAACTTGAAAAACAGCAAATCACTGTTCATAACAAGTGTACTGTAATGTTATAACTGAAAATCCATCGGATCACCGACAGATGGTCAATACTAACATTAAATTTAATCGATTCACTTCTCCTGAGGCTGGGCCGTTTGGTTTGGTTAGGTTAACACTCATGATTCACAAAATAATCATCAGTTCCGTGTGAATAAGTAGAACATGTTAATTTTTTGGTTTATCGAAAGTTTTGAATGGTTTTCAAATCGAATAGCGATGATGCCAAGTCAACCAGTAAATAAAGAAAATAAATTGGAGAAAGAATAATTAATTTTATCATTGGTTAGCGGCAGCAGAGTGGAATAGTTTTTGTACGAGAATAAGTGGAAAAGTTTACAGAAAAAACTGTAATTCAAGATAAATTCTCAGTTCGAGGTAAGAATTGAGAAGACAGAAATCGACTTTCAATATAATAGGTGTGAATTATAATTAAACACTACATTTTATGTACTCAACTAAAATAGTATAATTTTGAAAAATCTTTTTTGCACAACTGCCATTAAAAGTGACATTTTTAATGCCTGTCAAACGTGTTAAAAGAGACATACTAAATCTAATAAAATAAAATGTTACTTTTAACACTAATATCATTAATAGCTATTTTACACTTCTCTCAATTAAGGGTAAATCGTTTCCATGTGTAGATCACACTAGGTATGTATGTGTATTGGGGTGTAACCTAAAAGATCTAATCATAATAGGTATGTCAGAGGTTTGTTAGATCAGACTAGAAGATGCTTTGAGCGCCCTTAGAGGCGTGGTAAAGATCTGCATATGCCGGCACATGCCAAATCAAAGGAAAAAGTCGACGAGGGAGAAAAACACATGCTTAAACTACTGCCATTGATTTTGGAAAAACAGCATGAATAATACGGTTGCCCTGAGGTTCAAGGGTGTCCTAGAGGCTGTGATTCAATGACGCATCAGAGACTGTCCTTAAAATAAATGTCAATGTTGGTTTAGCTTTTGGGGGCTAAAATGGAAGTACATTTTTTCAGTTTAGAAGGAGAAATATTTCCTGTCCACATTTATAATATCTTCCTCGTCGAATGGTCACAAAAAGCCATAATTTTAATTATTACCAACAAAATAGTCTTAATCAATGAAAAAGTTTTAATCAAACAAAACTTTAATCGTATAGCAACTGCTAACAGATATAATTCTTATTCAGAACACAATTTGTCGTTAATAACAAAAATGAACTAAGCCTACCCTGAGAAGTTCACAGTCAATGTGGAATATGCGTTGAAGTGAATTTTGGATAGACCAATCGGAAGCTACATTGCACCAATGAGAATCAATTGTTCGCTTGTGGGTAGGTCAAGACTAGAAATGATTTATCACTTGTTTATCTTTTCGGCTTTTTAATCCTTAAAGAGACCTTGCCGCATACTGTTATTACAACGTGAAATAGTTTAAATTAATTTTACTCACAACTATATTCTCTCATATCTTCTGATTGTTTTATTGTAACGGCCTAATACCCTTGAGATTCAAAATATCATTCCATAATAATGGTCTCTGTAACTATTCGCCTATTGTAAAAAAACATGAAATAAAACGCGGTCTACTTGGAACGTTGGAATTGTTACACATTTAATTGTTCAATTTATTATGTTACAATTTTATTCAAGGTCGAATGCTGCCCGCAGACAATATACGAAGTGTACCAATAAAATATCGACTATATTTATTTGTATTGAAACACTTGATATTGGTTTTAGTGGAATCCAAACGAATAAAAGTTTCAGAACCAGTATTTCCTTTTAAGGAATCTTAGGATATCCGTAGGCAAACATTCCTCTTATATCCAGTAATCCTCTGAAGTTGTGCCCTGAGGTTCTCTGGTACCATTCATTCTACAAGTATGAGAATGCAGGTTTCTTCTTTCATTCCACAGAATCTACATTCTATATTTTTTTTCGCGAGTTTGGGCTTGGCAAAACTCCTATTATAATCTCACTCTGATCTGGTTCACCGATGGTTCCAAAACAAACCATGGTACTGGGGCTGGTATAAACAAACCTAGAAAGAAAATGATCTTTAGCGTTGGCCGATACACGACTACGACTGTGTTTCAAGCAAAGACGATTGCCGCTATAGCCTGTATTGATGAAAACATCAGAAAAGGATACACCGGACAAAAAATAAAAATATTCACTGACAACCAGGCTCTGCTTAAAACTATCAGTAATTCAACAACTAGGTCTAGAAAGGTAAAAAACTGTAAAGAATCCCTCAACAGGTTGGAAAGAGACAACAAAGTGTCTCTAATATGGGTGCCGGCACATGAGGGGATTGCAGGTATTGAAATGGCGGACCAGTTAGATAAAGAAGGTTCTAAAGGAGACTTCATAGGTCCGGAACCGTTTTGTAGAATCACAAAGTATTGCATAAGAGGGGAAATCGGGAACTGGCTAGATAGGGAACACCAACTCAAATGGAGGTCGACACAAGGGCACCCTTATCTAAAGAGTTTACTGAATAATATAGACAGGGAACTCTCAACCAGGCTATTGAAACTGAGAAAGAGACATTTGAAGACAGTTACCGACCTGGTGACTGGACACTGCCCCTGAGGAAACAACTGCAGAAAATGGGAAAAGTTGGTGAACCTATGTGCAGGAAATGTGAACTCTATGATGAATACTCTGCTTCTGCGAGAACTTACATGGACTCAGACGGAAGCACTTTGGAGAGGAAATAATAGAACCATTACAACCACTGAAGATCCCTCCAGTCAAACTAGTGGCCTACATAGAAGACACAAAGCTTCTGGAATGGAAGTAGATAACATGGGAAATGGTACAAAGATTGAGTTCAAGTGCCTGGGCTGTTGAGGACAACCCAATCGAATGAATGAATGATTCTCACTCTGGCATGCATTCTTTTGATATTACTTGGTCATAGTTCCCCAGGAGTATCTTTGTTTATGGTAAAAACTAGGTGCGAAAATGATAAACTAGACGCAGTTAAGATTTTTCTGTAATCACCAAAAAACCCAAGGGTTTGCTAGATTTTCAAAATCTGACTGGCCTTTTATCAAAATCTAACTTTTGTTCGGAAATGAGAAACATTCAATACTTAGGTAATAGTGACATTTGGGCTCCAGACTCCGGACGCAATTCAAGTATCTATTGACTGCTTAATATATTTCAATCAATCAAACGTTTCACTTGAAACTAATTTTCGTAGTAACATATCTTTGTATTTATCAGAGGTATGAATTACTTTGCTGGAAATATCCAGAGCGAGTTTATGAGTTTTATTTATTTGCTTTTGTAAAATCTCTTGCACTTAATATCACCGTACATAGACAATGAATAGTAAGTTCATTTTTAAAATAGTTTTCCAACAACGTACATTTTTATCAGCCCCCGTACCAAACTACCCCGTACTATGAAGGTAGTAATTCGCGCTACCGCTGTATATACGATACACGTGTGTTTTAACAACCGTTTTTTGGCTACATGAAAGTGCCGACGACGAGTGAACCTACTATTTCATTGTCTATGTACGGTGTGAATATGCACTTAGATTGCATTTGGTTCTTTTTTTCTTAAGAGCCTTACCGCTAGATACTTCAAAATTAGCAATCCCAACGTTGAAGAAAACAAAATTATCACAACTTTTTGAAAATCTGGCAACCTTTGGTTTTTTTTGTTAATTTCTCCAAAATTTTAACACCCAATTTACGATTTACACGCCTAAAAAGCACCTAAATTTCATGCAATTTTTTTAGTTAGGCCCGCCCTATTTTTCAGGGGTGCCATATACTTTTGTTACACTCAGTATTATTATTAACCGTTAAGTTTACATTTCACTGGTCCTTTATGTATAGAAAATCTCAAGCTATAAAAATATAATATTTATATTTAAATTGTTATCAATAATTTTATCGTCATTTCAAGGTTTTCAATTATTTTAAATAAGTAAAAACCCGCTCAGAAAGAATGTTTATAACTCAATAGACAGAAAATTTAAGTGAATATTTTAAATGTTATTTTTTTGTTCAGAAAATTGTAACCTGAAAGCTGTAGTTTTGACATGTTACTAAAGTCTGTTGAGGTTGGAGAAGGAGACTCTGGTTGTTCGCACAGCTGCCTGACCACCACATCTTTGTTAATAATCAAGATTGTTGGTATAGATATACTAAATGTTTAAAAACTGGACAGAATCAAGATAACTGGTTGTAGTAATTGAGAAGTATCTTTGATTGTCCTACTAGATCTTTCCATTGATTAGATTTTCTCTTTTTCTTGGCTTTGCCTATTTCAACCAATATTACATTGGAGGTGATATCCCAAAAGAGTGTTTCAGTCTCCTCTTTGCTAGTTTATCTGATATTTCAATTCCCTCAATTCCAGTCTGTCCTAGAATCCTCATTAAGGTAACGATATTGATATCACCTAGTTCATTGAGTTTGCCTAGGCGTTCCATTTTGGAATTTACTGCTCAATAACTCAGTGCTTAAATGGCTGTTTGACTATCCGACATGATTATAGTCCTTTGCCTTCTATATTCTTTATCAATATTGAACAGGACACACTTTCTTATGGCGAACAAAAGGGAAGAATTCCGACACAGTTAGACGTACTGAATCGCCCTGAATTTTTAAAATGTTTTTTGAATAACATACAATTGGATTCAAAAGTTGATATGTCCCAGTGTATTTTATAATTCAGTATAATAAGGTCACAAATAACTGGTATCCACACTGTATACAAATTTAATAGAGGAGTTCATTCTAAGGTCAGTGTTGCCAACAAAAAGTGGTTTTTCTGACAAGAATGACAGTTAACGTCTACCACTCAAAACATAATGATATTTTAGCTGAATACTTAACGCATCGGTGGCCAATAATTCTAGGAACTTTTGGCATGTCACCATTTCATTTCTGTTATTCTATTATTAGTTATGTCAGATGTCAGTTTTATTTGCTTTTGTTGATATTCATTCAATCGTTCATATTTATTTTCAATTAGATTTTTGTAATAGTTCTAGTTAGTTGTATCTCTTTATTCTTCTGTTTGCTTTTTCCACTGACATCTGACATAATTAATGACATAACGACAGAAATGAAATGGTGACTTGTCAAAAGTTCCTAGAAATATTGGCCACCGATGCGTTCAGTATTCAGCTAAGACGTAATTTTAAATTTAAATATTTACGCTTTGGGGGTGTATTTATTGTTCTAGTAAAGCAATATAGATGTTCGCAACGATAAAAAAACCTGCAAAAATCTAAGTTTTGAATGGTAGACATTAACTGTCATTCTTGTCAGAAAAATAACTTTTTGTTGGCCACCCTGAGCTTAGACTGAACTCCTCTATTAATCCGCTTTACATTTATTCCGATGGTTGTATCATAGTCTCCATGGTTGTATCTCTAATATTATTGTAATACAATACTTTCAACTTGCTTACCATATACTTATTTTTATAAAGTCTACTTCTGCTTTCATTCAAATATTAACATAGAACCTATTTTTGAATTTATGTCTCAGTAAATTTAAGTATCTTTACTACAAATTGTTTTCCCCCTTATAAATTGGTTTATTGGCCGGTACTGAATCATGATCAAAATATGCAATGCTCTGGCTTGGCAATCGGCCAAAATTTAAAAATATATTTTAACGTTATCCCACGTTTTTCGTGTAGGTACAGATTTATATAATTATGGCACGGCATATTTCGTTAAAATAGAACATTTAATAATTATTTTATCAATTAGTGCATTTATTTTAAAAACAATATCAACTAATGCACATATAGAAATGTATACCAGTGATCGTATTACTTCGTAGTACGAACAATCTGAAGGTTAACATAACAAAATAAAATGGCTTGAATTATATAAGAATTGGAGGTCACAGAAAAGGGTTATCTGTTAATCTATCACCTCACCCTCGCATTAAAACAAGGTGAAAAGCAAATGTGAACATTTTAGGCCCTTTAATAATAATTTTTTTATTTTGTTTTCAGACATTCACGGCATGGTGCAACAGCCACTTAAGAAAAGCCGGTACAGGTATAGACAATATCGAAGAAGATTTCAGAAATGGTTTGAAACTTATGTTGCTGTTGGAAGTAATATCCGGAGAGACACTACCGAAGCCCGACCGTGGCAAGATGAGATTCCATAAAATCGCCAACGTCAACAAGGCATTAGATTTCATCGCTAGCAAGGGAGTCAAACTCGTATCAATTGGTGCAGAAGGTGAAATTCATTTAAATTTGTCTATTTACTTTTACGGAATTAGTATAAGATTTTACTTACGTTTTACGAGGTGCATTCAAAAATTGTTTTCAAGAAATAATAACTTTTTCTATAACTGCTATGAAAAGTGACGTATTTCTCATGTCTTACTTAATTTGAAAACCAAATATTGCTCATACTGTGAGAAATATCATTTCTCATGGCACTTTGTCCACGCCACATACATTTATATGGAGAATCAAATAAAATCAACAAAAACTACAGGCTACTGTCATCTTTAAATAGTTACTTAGTTGTCACAAAACTGTCAGATTATATTAGAAGTATTTAAATTCTAAAACGTAGTT
Organism: Lochmaea capreae; assembly: GCA_949126875.1. Lineage (NCBI taxonomy): Eukaryota > Metazoa > Arthropoda > Insecta > Coleoptera > Chrysomelidae > Lochmaea > Lochmaea capreae. Next base: position 15,531,903 of record OX421403.1, read on the forward strand.
TCAATCGTGCTTTGATAAAAATCCCAATGTCCATTAAATATTAGTTTGACAAGACATATACTAAATTATAATAAACAATATGGATACTGACAGTAGTGACGATTTTAATAATACTCCATACAATATTATACAAATTTCACCATCAACCATAATTTTATATAAAATTATTCAACAGTTTAGAGATAGGATCTGTATCTGTAAAGTAGGGAGGGTGGGCTAGGTTCACAGCACTTAGGCCACATGTGACCCATTGTACATACTCGAGGAGTTGGAGGAGGAGTTGTCTTTCTGGGTCATCGTCCATCCTATCCCTCCCAGGAAGGTGGACAGGTCACTAGGAGACATCTCCTTTATATCAGCAGGTGTAGACCAACTCACCAAACACACACTATCTTACTGACAATCACTCCGGGCACTCGCATAAGACATGCCTGACAGATTCATCTTCCTATTCACACATCCTGCATAGAGGTGTGTCCACTAGCCCCATTGTATGGAGGTGTTTCCTTAATTGACAGTGGCCAGTCAGAAATCTTACTGTTAAACGTAGGTTTTTCCTGGTCATCGCCAAATATTTTTTCGACTCCAGCTTCCCAGGGTCGCCCAGGGTGGTCTTGGCAAGACTGCATCCCTTGATTTCATCCCATCTCTTTAGATATTGAGCATGGGTGTAACGTTTAGCTAGTTCCGCAATTGTCGAATTCGTCAGGCCGTAGGTGTCGCCGGGTCCAAGAATTCTTAGTCCAGCCGTTTCCCTGGCTAAAGAGTCAGCAATGCGGTTACCTTTTATCCTGTCGTGCCCCTTAACCCACCTCAGGATAATATTGTTATCTACCGAGGCGTTAGCTTAATCTCGATGGCACTCTAATACTAGCCCTGATGTAACACGTTGTCTGTTCAAGGTCTGCTATCAGTGCAGATTATTATGTTTTTGCCATAAATTCCTTTTCTGGTTAGTTCCTTTGTGGCAATTGAAATACCAGCTAGTTCTGTTTGAACCACGCTGGTGTTTTTTCCCATTCCCCACTTAATCCTTAGGCTTAGTGATCTGGAGTAAATTCCATAACCTCTGGTTTTTGAGCTGTCTGTATATATGCGTATTGCATTTGTATTTGTATTTTGTAGGGAGATAGGATACTTTAGTGTTATTTTTACTAACCATAAAAATAAATATTAATTTACTTCACTTGTATTCTTGATGCACAATATACTATTGTTACATTCACCAAAATATTCTTCTTCTTGATTTTTTGCTTTGTTTTCCGTCAGGTATACCAGGAATTCAATTTTTGACTAATTTGTTTTAAATGTCATGCTTTTATTAGCTTAATCTGTATCACACTTATCAATAACCTATGACAATACAAAAACTTAGTGAGATTTTTCCAATATCCTCGCCAGAATCATCAGGATTAACGATTCCTTTTTCGTATTCTAAACACTTTCCGACCCATACCTTATACTCAGACTATCCTATATTGTATGATGGGCTAGCCCTTTTGGGGGCCGGAAACCTTTTGCGGTATCAGCCCCAATGTAATATTGGAAGAAATAGGCAAAGCCGAAGAAAAGAGAAGATCTGACCATTGGAAAGATCTAGTAGGACTTAGACAATCAAAGATTCTGATGGGTGGCTACAACCTGTTGAGATCAAATGAATGTATGGGTCAAAACGGCACTAAGAGTTTTAACAGGGATCCTAACGGGACACTGTCGCCTGAACGGGCACCTGAAAAAGCTCAAAAGAGTGGAAGAAGGAGAATGTAGATTCTGTGGCATGGAAGAAGAAACCTCCATCCACATACTTGCGAATTGCACCGCAATTCAGAATTCTGGGGCACAGCACCTAGAAGATCATTGGATGGAAGAGGGACATTTACCAAAGGTGAAGCCTGCAGAGATCCTAAAATTCCTCTGGGAAATAGGACTAAAGGAGCTACTAGTCTCTGAGACTTCATCATACATAATCTATCCATCATATTTAGAAACTATTTATTAACTCTCAAAAATTTGTTGTTCATTGCTTGTTGTGGTCGTAGGGATAATTTTTGATCATTTTGTATACATTTAAAAGTGGGATTTTCGTTAAATCAAAAGTTTCAATCTTTTTTATAGTATTGTGTATACCTACATTGAAATATTTAATAATTTAAATACAATCGATTCTTTTTTACTGATAGCTCTTTTTCAAAAATTACCCTCCCGTTATCACCACTAGAATTATTATTAGCGTTGCTACGCTTTATTTTAAACTACATTCACAGCTCCAACTGGGCGATCTGTTTCCCAACTATAACCTATAACCCCGTTTCTCACTTTTGTTTGTTGAAGTAAAAATCAAGATCTTAATTAATTTTTTTTTTTTTTTCAGAAATTGTGGACGGTAATTTAAAGATGACCCTTGGTATGATATGGACAATTATCCTTCGTTTCGCCATTCAGGACATCTCCGTAGAAGAGATGACTGCCAAAGAAGGTCTCTTGTTATGGTGTCAACGTAAGACTGCCCCCTACAAGAACGTTAATGTACAAAACTTCCACTTGTCGTTCAAAGACGGTCTGGCCTTCTGCGCCCTCATACATCGTCACAGGCCCGATCTCATCGATTACAATAAATTGTCCAAAGATAATCCTCTCGAAAACCTCAATACTGCCTTTGATGTTGCCGAGAAGTATCTCGACATTCCAAGGATGTTGGATCCAGATGGTAAGTAACTTCTGGTTCCAGTCCCTAGAAAATATATCTATAATGTTAATAATTATAATAATCTATAGTATGTATATATAGGAGGTGGGGTTGTGTAGGATTGAACGAGAACAGGGGTAATTGATATGTCAAAACATTTCAGGAACGGTCGGTTTCACTGGTACAGGCCATTTTGTAGACAAGGGTAATAAGTTCAACTAAAAAATAGTAGTTTATTCGACTACTTAATATTTGAATGAATCCGGCGGAGCAATAAACCAATCAATTGTCCAAATTCCATTAGCGTACTTAATATAAGTTTAAGAATGAATCATTCAGATGTATACAGTGTACTGCACTGTCTAAGTCTGACGTCGTAAGAGGCGTGGTCATAAAAACTTTTCCAAACAAACCGAAAACTCGTGTAAATTATCAAGAAATTTTTAATTGTACCTTGCAGATAATTTCAACTCGGGATAATTTTCAAAATATTCATGAGTTCGAAAAAATTTCCGGACTTAATTTGACCTCGTGTGGTATTTGGCAAGAAAATTCCACACCAAATGTGTTTATTTCCAACATCAATTTTCGTGTTTATCAAGTACTTGCAAAACAGAAGGTTTTGTCGACTTGATTATTTAGTTACCATGGCAACTCAGTGAAACTCTACGCTAGAAATTATTTCTGTTTTGAATTTGTCAAAAACAGCACGACGTAGAAAAATGTCTCGCTTCGGTCAAGAAAGTAGAGAAAGTATTCGCTAGAATATTAAGCAGTTGACACCCGCGAATAATAGGAAATCGAAGGCAAGTGTATGGAAGCAGTTTATAAACTATTGCGCAGAAAAAGCGTATGATTTCGACAGAGCGGATATACCTGTGGAAGAACTGGCGCTTATTCTTGAAGACTATGCCTTCAACATGCGAAAAAAGAACTCCGAAGACTACAAGGAGAGTGTTATCAAAGTTCTATGGAACTCTACAGCTAAGCAGTTGCAGGAATATTTTTTCGGAAGGTATATTCGCAAATTTAATCCATTCTCTGACATAGAATTTGTCAACGCAAGAGCTGCAAAAAATGCTAAGCGTCGGAAGCTACAAATAGATCCAACCAAGAGAAAGGCAAGTTCATCCGCACTATCAGCAGACGAATTGAGAAAGATTATTGAGCTTTGGAACGAAAACACTCCGGAAGGATTGAAAAGAAAGTTCTTTCACATTGCAGCTCATGAATTGGCCTGTAGAGGAAATGAAGGAGCGGCAGCAACAAGAGAATATTTTGTGGAGGAAATTGACAATCAAGGGGAACCAACAGGAGGCATTGAGTATAACCCGGTTTTCTCCAAGACCACCAAAGGCGGTTCAAAAAGAATGGCCGACAGTAAGTGGCTAGTACCGAATACAGTCAATGAAGAATTATGCCCAGTAAGACTGTTCAAAAAACTAATAAGCAAGCGAGACCAACTCATCAAAACGAATCGTTTATTTTTAACTCCAAATCCAAACTGGCAGGACCCCAATTCTAAAGGCTGGTACAAGAACAGCCCGGTTAGACAAAATACAATACCTTCCTTGGAATCGATGTCAACTAGATCAAGATAACAAATCATTCTGCGAGGGCCACTGCTGTTTCAACTTTAACCAAAACGGGAATTGGGAGAACAGCAATTAAAATAACAGGGCATGGTAGCAGTCACTCCATGAAACCATATCTGCAAATTGACTCGGGCCATCATCAGGATATAATTGAAGCAACGAGGTCTGCTTCAACTTCTGCAAAGACAATCCAAGAACCTCCAAATCAAGAACAAGCAACTTCCAATCAACCTGCCATAGTATATAATAGTTGCGTTTTTTATATAAACAGTAATCTTAATGGTCCAAAGAATTTAAAAAACATCTAAGCTTGTAGTTGAAATGAATCAAAATTATCATGTGAACAAATAAAAATTAGATTGTCAAAAAAAATATTCTGTCATTGTAAACGTCGAAGAAAATTCTAGTATAATTCGCTGTTGGGTACCCACGAGGAAAATATTTCCACTAAAATTCATCCGTTGCGAAATACACGTTCTGATTGGTTAAAAATCACATGTGTGGAATTTTCATGTAAAAAATTTCCAGCTGATCTCTTATTTACTTATTTCTAACAACGATCACTCTTATTTATAACTATATTAATAGCAAACCGCAAATAAAACATCTCTTATGACGTTTTACACGCGTTATCGATTTGTTTGGAAAAGTTGTGACGTCAGAGCTTAGGCAGTCCATTCAGATTTATTCAAATCGTTCAAAACATTTAATTAATTCCCTGCCCACGTTACTGATTACAGTAATATCTTAATTTTTAATCTCTTGACAATAAAAAAGACCCTAAGCTCATCTTGATACGACGTGGAGCTACCTGCCCGAGACACGGAATTAGAAAAAAAATTAATGTGTTAACGATAATATTTTAACATCAGAAGAGGATACACCGGACAAATAATAAAAATATTCACTGACAGCCAGGCTCTGCTTAAAGTTATCAGTTATCCAACAAGGAATGGTAAAAAAACTGTAAAGAAACCCTCAACAGGCTGACAAGAGACAACAGAGTGTCTCTAATATGGGTGCCGGCACATGAGGGGATTGCAGGTAATGAAATGGCTGACCAGATAGCTAAAGATGGCTCTAAAGAAGACCTCATAGGTCCGGAACAGTTTTTTGGAATCACAAAACATTGCAAGAGAGAGGAAATCGGGAACTGGCCTGATAGGGAACACCACCCCAAATGGAAGTCGACACAAGGGCACCTCCATACAAAGAGTTTACTGAACAAGCTGGACAAGGAACCCTCAACCAGGCTATTGAAACTGAGTAAGAGACATTTGAAGACAGATACCGACCTGGTGACTGGACACTGCACCCTGAGGAAACATCTGTATAAAATGGGCAAAGTTAGTGAACCTATGTGCAGGAAATGTGAACTCTATGATGAAATACTCTGCTTCTGCGAGAACTTACATGGACTAATACAACCATTACAACTACTGCAAATCCCTCCAGTCAAACTAGTGGCCTACATAGAAGACACAAAGCTTTTGGAAAAGATTCAGTTCAAGTGCCTGGGCTGTTGATCACAACCCAATCGAATGAATGATAATATTTTAATATTACTTGGATGGTTCATCCAGTATTGGTTTTGCAAGACTCGCGAAGCCTCTGCCGAATTTATGAATAAGCTTTAATAGTAGTAACACTTCGATTTAACAAACTCATATTTCTTGCAATTTGCATTTGGAGTGTGTAGGTGAAAAATTACTGATACAGAATTTTCAAAAACTATCATTGTACCATATAACCTTTGAGTTATTCACCCTGTATCTTGAGTCCTTTAATTGCAAAATTACATTTTATTACCCAGCTCCAGCTCCGATGTATACATACTGAGGAACTGAATTTAAAACATACCAAGTAATTAAGTAATTTTGTCTATAACCGTTGAGTGAAAAATTTCAACGCTAAACTTTATTTTAATTAAAAAATGTAGTTCTCTATTCCGGGCAACAATGTAAAATGATTATACTTTCTGGCAAATTTAATAGAAATATTTACGTCTGAAGCTTTGGACAAAATTAATTTTTACGTATAACACCCTGTAAGTGATTAAGAAGTCCCAATATTTTTCAATTAAAATATTAACATTTTTTTTTTAGAAAAACAATATTTTGTGGAATTTTGAGTTTCACTAAAATTTAAAAAGTCCTCCTGGATCTTTATGAAAATCGTTTTCTCATTTTCACGTTCAAAATCAAACTTTCTTTCTACCTATTTTATAACAAAACTACCGAGTATTTTTTTTTTTCAATCAAATTGAACACTGTTTGTAGAAGTTTATTTTTTCATTGAATACTTGCAGATTTGATCAACACTCCTAAACCCGACGAGCGTGCAATCATGACTTACGTGTCATGTTATTACCACGCTTTCCAAGGGGCTCAACAGGTATAGGTTGCAAAAAAAATGTCCATTTTTATGTATTAACGAACAACCACTTACTAAACAATTATGAAATAAGCACAATTATGAAAAGGTGAATATTATGTCCATTCGATTTAAATTACACTATAATTTATATAAATCGATTTAATACTGAGTGTAGTTAAAATTGTGACGTTTATTTAGTTAAATTCTATGTAATTGTTGTGTTACCTTGGTTAATATAAGTTTTGTCGAGGTATGATTTTCTCTACAAGAATTCTTGATCTTTCTGTTTTTCTATTATAGTCAACAGTTAGTTCTTTTATTGTAATTTTCTGATCCATATTTTGCTTCTACTTATCTTTGGTACCTACATCTTCACCTCAGGGTGGAATTTCTTTTCTGAAATAGAATTTGTGCACTTTTCTTCTAAAAAAATACTTTATAAATTTCTTCACAAAGATCAATTTTTGTCCTCCCTGGATTTTTTGTTGGTTCTCTTAAAAAAATAGCTATTGCAGAAGAGGGGATCCAGTAAGAGTAACTATCGAGTCAAATGTAATCAGTTGATCAAGAATATGAAAAAATAATTTACTGTTTCAACCCTTACTTCGTGGAATCTACTCAGTTTTTAAATAAAACTAAGAGTTTCTCATTAACTCCAATTCAATAATAAAAAATATGAAAACTCTAAATTAAATTGATAATTATTTCGATATCTAAAAATATCATCGTCAGAATGACAGAAGTAATGTAACTTGAAATGGAGTTAATTAGAAACTTTTAGTTCCATTTAAAATACAAATAATTATACTTATTTGTTGTTCTTCAAGTCAAAAATTAATTTTCCCATTTCAACAGACCTTTTGCACGAACGCCCCTGAATCAACTCAAATAAACCAATAAACGAGAATGTGATAGTTTCATGAGGTTTGTTCGTAGAAAGTAAATCGATTGGAAATGCCTCCCACCTCTATAGTTCGTTTGTGATTCGTTGTAAATACATTGGCAATTTCCATTTTATGAGCTGGTGAAAATTTTCTTGACAGCTGACAGCATGACAGCCGTTAAACCGCAGTCAGAAACTCGTAAGCCCTATTGTCACAATTATCTTGATAAGAAAGAAGGATTTTCGTAAAGTGATATTGTTCTTTCTAATTACAAACCAGAATGGTTGGTTATGCCTTGCAGATATACCAACCCCGTTTAACTTGGAAGTGTAATTCAATGTAATTCGTGGCATAAAGCCCGGGAAGTAGTTGTTGCTTTTTATTGCACGGTCTGTTCTTTGAAAAGTAATTTTCAAATTTTGTAAGGCGTTATAATAGTAATAAACTATTATCTTTGACATATTATATTGATAACATTCTTTACTAAAATGTAATTAAACTGTAATTAAGTAAATAAGAAAATAATTTCCAGTGAAAAAATGTCAACGTTGTCCTTGTCTTTCAATTGTATAAAAACTTAAACAATTGTAATGTAGATATTTATTGATAATTATCTTTTTAATTAACTAGATTGTATAGTGATGTACAATAAGGGCGCGTTGTATCTCACACCTAAACTCGGTTTAATTATAACTGATGTTTAGACTGATGTAATTAATGATAATAAATAAATCAATACGTCACAGTCTAAACATCAGTTATAATTAAACCGAGTTTAGGTGTGAGATACAACGCGCCCTTACTGGCGAATCTGCTGTTGAGTTAAAATTAGAACGGTTGGTTCAGAAATCTGAGAGTTTCGCTTACTAGAAATGAATCAATATCTGGCAATAATGCAATTTAACAAAAACTATATCATCAAGTGTATAAATAAATGAATCATATATGGAGTAATAATTAAATCTTGTCATCTTGTACCAAAATATTCGTTACTATACTTGTAAAAATTATCTTTTCGAGTGTTTATTCACCTTTTCCAATAATAATTGTACTTGTTGCATAATATCCCCTTGAATTTTTTTGGTGTTATTGAATTTTTGTTGTAACTCACATAACGCTTTGTGAGCATAATTTTTTTGAAGCATTTTTTTTATGTTGTTGATTTTGATTGTCGCTATGTTTTACCTTTTACCATTCAACGTTTGTTTGCATGCAGACTTACAGAATACAGCGATGCCGGATGAAAGAGCCGTAATGACGTACGTGTCTTCTTACTACCATCGCTTCTCTGGTGCACAGAAGGTGATTTTTTTTATATTAATCCGATTAACAATTTTTGTTTCTAAGTTACAATAAACATCATTTTTCAAAACATATCTCCTTAATTTTAAAGTTTGTTATGCTAATATTACTATGATCAGAAAGTAAGTACATCTGTTTGAAATGCATTTATCCAAATGTATAGTCGTCATAATATATTTGCCTTGATCAATAAGTAAGACGGTGATTTAAATCTTAATGAATATGTATACAGACCTGATAAATATATATACATACGAGTTATTGACGATCACACAAGACTTTCGATCAGTCATCAATATAATTATTGGGTTAAAGTAATCTAAAGTATATTTTCCACGTTGCGACAAATCGCAGCGACTTGTTGCTGGGACAAATCGCTGCCAGAAAAAGTACAATCAGCCCATCGATAGTTTGTTGCTGCGACTCATCCAGGTATAGGAGAAACGTTACATGTTGCCAACTTCATTAAAAATGGCAGTTCTGGTTTCATAACCTCATAAAGCAAATAGGAGTATTTTCTCTAGAATCAAGTCTTGAAGTTAACAGAGTGGATGAGGAAAACATTGAGGGCATTGTTTTAGTAACAGTAATTAGTATTACGGCATGTGCTGCTCTACGAGAAGAAAATGTAGAAGAAATCCTGTGACAGCAATGTCAGAGCGTAGCAGCCAATATAAATTTTGGGTTGGTGCGACAAAATCCACCAAAAAAGTTACCAAGTCGCAGCGACTTCCCGCTCGAAAATAGAGCAAGTTCTAATTCATGCGACCGACGAGTTGCAGCTCGCACAGTGGAAAATGGACTTAATGTGGTAGTATGATGACAAGTATTTAACACATGAGTTAGAGAAGTAATAACGTAGTTACAGTGTAATTCTGGGCGCATGCTTTGATCCCAGCTTCTTATATAAACTCATTACCGATGTACATCTAAACTACCAATATTTTTATGTATTCAAGTCAGATAACTAGGTTTGACTCTAGACAGTAAACTTCTGTGAAACAAACACGAAAAGGAGATTATATACAAAGCGAAAATAGCTCTAATGGTGTGCACGAACCTGGCAGGGAGAACTTGGGATTGTAACTCAAAAATCCTGAGCTGGATGCCATAGGTAGACAACCTCTCCAAAATTAATAAACTAGCCTGTACCTATATACATGACAGGAGCAAACAGAAGATGCTCAACGGCGGCCATGAAAGTAATTCTCAACCTCCCACCATTACATATGGTGGTGGAAAGTTTTGCAGAAAAAATAAGATACAGACAAACTAGAGAGAATCCTTAAAAAAACCATCTACTTACTTCGACATCAGAAAACCTGTGACATGCCATAGTATGATGAATTAGTATAACATTTCAAAGAAATTTGATACGGAATTAAGGAACAAGGATGAATGGGATCCAAATATCATTACTAGACTTGGAAATAATGCCATTTAATGGTACAGAGACGGCTCAAAAGGAATAGATGGAACTGGGATAGAAGAGTGTACGGGCCAGGAACCAAAATAGGTCTAAAGGAGCTACTGGTCTTTGAGACTTTCCTCAGGAAATAAACAGAAGAAAGGGGGCCCAATTTTTTTTAATAGTGTAATACAATTCGTTCCTAAGATCGTTCTTATCAGCTCACCCGGTACATGGGCATCAATTTAAATATTCACATCATTTTTTTTATTACTTGCACTGTTTTATCGCTAATATTCCGGTTTTTTAATAAAATACTTTACTATTGGAAACTATGAAACAAATGTTATCATTAGTACACAAACAAATCATGACGTGTTTAGTATCGTTGAATTTGTTTTTGAAAGATTAGTTCTAAATGTTATATGACACGGGAAGTTTTCGAATTATTTTAGATATTAAAAATATATTGGAGCCACATATTAAAGAACTCTTAAAGCGATGAGATAACTAATAATCTAATCTCATCCAGTCCAAAAGGCAGGAAATAAAATAAGTACAAATTTAAATAATTTTCAAAATTTGTTTTGTTCGTTTAGCTGATAAGGGAATATTTTTTTTGTCTGATTCAATATGGGAATTATGAAAAACAAAAATATTTTGCTCCAATATCCCAATGCACTAGAGGTGTTATAAATTTATTTGATGTTATCTCCTAGATACAATATACCATTTATGACGGTGACTAGAATATTTAATTAATCATCAGATTGAACATTCATGTTTTCAGATATTTTACAAAATATAAAAAATTTGCTATTGCAAACATTTACCTAACATATTTTGAATGATTTTCGTTATTTTTTGATCATAGAATTGTTCCATGTCTCTTTCTCTTAGTTCACTATTTTTGCTACTTTTCCTAATAATAGTAATATTGTAAAATTGAATACTTTGAAAAATGATCCATTTCTTATAGGTATTTTTATATTTTCTATAATATTTTTTTTATTTATATACAGGCCGAAACTGCCGCTAACAGAATCTGCAAAGTATTGAAAGTCAATCAAGAAAATGAACGTTTAATGGAGGAATATGAACGTTTAGCAAGTGATGTAAGTATGTTTATATTTTTAACATTTCATAATGTTGCCCACGTTGAGACATTTCATAATGTTGCCCACGTTGGGACATTTCATAATGTTGCCCACGTTGGGCGCCAATTTGTAACCCATAAAACCCCAAGCTAGAGCACTCCACCTTATTCACACCATTTAAACGATTTTTTAGGCTATCACTGGAATGGGGTGTGCAAATAATATTACATTAGACTCCATCTGCTGTTAATCGAAACGAAAGCAAAGGGTGGAAAGCTTGTAAAAATTAACGTTGTTACTTAAAAATACAAATTTTAACTTTTGTTATCCTGAATTTTAAATAATCAATACAAAAGTTGGAAATAATAAACATATATTGATTTAACCAACAATTCAGATAAATTGAATGTTCCAAATCCAAATCTACTCGCTAACGATATGACGGAGGAACTTAAAACTGGGCTGTTTGTAACTTTTCGCACAATGGAGACGGTAGAACAAACGAAAACGGGAACTTGACGGAAACTTGAATTATTGCATATATTTTGCCTTGTAACTTGCCTACATCTTGCCGGCTGCAGAGCTGCGGAAAAAAGAAAAAAAATGGATAAGGAACGAGACTACATTATTCAGCAAATGATAATGAAGTTAGGCATGCGAATTTCTACAAGTGCAAATATCAGTTTACCTCACTCGCGAACGAAACTACGGGACAAACAATTAATTGTATAACTAATATAACTATATTTCTTTTTTTAATTGTATATTTTTTCAAATTAACCAACTGTCACTTTCGTGGAATGTGGTTGTAACTGACAGGCTAAATTATTAAAAAATATCTTATTTTTACGATGAGATTTTATTTCACAACCAGAATACACTTTTAAGATTTGCCAAGAACACACATCTATTATTAAATTGCTAAAATTATTCTCCAGAATTTTTAAATAATACAATACAGAGCTGTGTATACCTAACTGAATATATTTTCCGAAATATATTTAGAATACTTTTAAATTTAAGTTCAAAGATATTCTAGAAAAAAGTTATGGAAAACGGGAGACTTCTATCAAAAAGATCTGTATATTTTTTGTCTCGAGTTGATTTGTGCCAGACCTGTGTCTCGAACTTGGACCATTCAATTTCAGGATTTACTTTTAGTTGCCATGTTTGGTCCAAAATGTTGATAGCGGTTTCCCCAAACTTTAGTCGCAAATCATGGAGACTCAATAAGGACATCGGACTCCATGTTTTTCAATTTTTGGTAATCGTAGAGGGCGCCAGTTTAAATCCATTACCAAAAACTTCTGACTGCAGACTAATAACAGCCAATTATAAGTCTTGTACTCAGTCCATGGTGTTTAATTGATTGCTAACTCATTTGACAGTATGTGGAGTAAGTAAGGTTAGGGAACAGAATTGATATGATAGAAAACCACGAAAATTGCAGTTTTACACCAAACATTTATACATCAACAAAGACTCCTCCAGGTCTCCCCACCGTTCTCTACAATCTATATTAATTGCTGTTACAAATATGATTTAGCACCAAAACATTTAAATTTGTAAATGTAATAAGTGTACCAATAAAAAGTTCTGTATATTTTTAATCAATAGGCACAACTTACTAATGACATTAGTTCATGCACAGGTTTTCAATATAAAATATCTTTAAATAATTCCTAACTCTGGTTTTCTTAAATTAAATTCAATTCCCGTCTTCCTTTTAAATAAGCTGTACTACCAACTACTATAGCAATAATTTTTAATTACGCAAACCCTGCCCATTTTTAACAATTTCAAAATTTCTAGCTCTTACTTTGGAGGTTTTGTCATGGGCAATGTTTACTATTTTACTTCTGTCATTTATTTGGATGGTATAGACTATAGACCATTCCAGAACACCTGACTTTGACAGGTCGGCCATATTGTGGTGGGTCCCCCGATAGTTGGAGTTTGTGTGATTTGACATGTGGTGGTAGTCAGTTGGTTATCAGACAGACTTTGTAGGAGAATGTCAATGCAATATATATTTTCTTTGGATAATAAAAACTTTACAAATAACACATGGCTTGATCAGTAAACTGCGTCTGAATTGTGTTAAATAATAATTTAAATGTTAGACGAGTTATGGGATTCAAGGGCAACAGATGCAGGTGCACAGAGATATCAATTAAATAGTCAACTCGTTTGGTTATATTGTTATTTATTTTTTTTGTATTTACAAAATTTTTAGCTACTAGAATGGATCCGTCGTACTATGCCATGGTTAAATTCTCGCCAAACCGACAATTCCCTCGCCGGAGTTCAGAAGAAACTGGAAGAGTACCGTACGTACCGTCGTAAACACAAACCCCCACGTGTTGAACAAAAGGCCAAATTAGAAACGAATTTCAATACTCTTCAAACTAAATTAAGACTGTCAAACAGACCCGCCTACATGCCCACCGAAGGAAAAATGGTTTCGGTAAGTAATACTCCTTTTTCTTTTTACACTTCTATAAACTGCAGTAGTTTTAATTTTAATGGAATTGATTTACCATCAAGTAGTAATTTGTAAATTGACACGTATTTTATGATTATTCATCCGTCAAAATTATACAAAGCATTCAATTCTTACCGAGCAAAACTCATGAAACGATTATGCCCGATATTTCGTATTAAAGACACTTTGCGTGTCATATAAAAATATTGACCTATAATGGTATTTTCCCTCGCTCTTTTTAAAACAATCTTTCGAATATCATTTTAAAAATAATGTCTTTAGGGTAGGTACGTATACACTCTTTCCTATACTAATACAAATATAATAAAATCTGATATCAACAAACTCTTTTTAGGATATTGCCAATGCCTGGAAAGGTTTAGAACACGCCGAAAAATCCTTCGAAGAATGGTTGTTATCTGAGATGATGCGCTTGGAACGTTTAGAGCACTTGGCTCAGAAATTCAAACACAAGGCCGACGCTCACGAAGACTGGACCCGTGGAAAGGAAGAGATGCTCCAAAGCCAGGACTTCAGACAATGCCGTCTAAACGAATTGAAAGCTTTGAAAAAGAAACACGAAGCCTTCGAATCTGATTTAGCTGCGCATCAAGATCGCGTTGAACAGATCGCCGCTATAGCACAGGAACTGAAGTAAGTTTATTCTCTAAAACAATCCCTAATACTTACACCAATTGTAGTCTCCTCTAGATGACAGGGTATGCACATGGCTTTGTCTGTCAACCGTATTGGCTTCTTTTGTCAACTACATTAGCTTACAGTGTACCGTTAGCATACCTACTACGGCTTTAGCAGTTTTACTACCTTTGCTAATTAGATCTGTCGTATATTTTTTCGAATGTCCTCCAATGTTCTAGTGAGATTTCTCACCATTCTATTTATGCAATCAACTTTCTTGTGGCCATGTTTATTGTTGATTTTGAGCCGGTTTAATGGATAGTATTGATGCGCCTTGACTGGCCATTTCAACGGTTTTCTCATTACCCATATGATCCTCATTACCCATATGATCCTCGTGACCTGGTATCCAGGCTATCATAACCTCCAACGCAATTCCAATCTATTGATCTATATGATATGATAAAACATGCAGATTGGGACAACTGAATAGTATAATATACTGCCTTTCAATTTCTCCAACTCAGTTCCGCATCTCCGTCACACATTTCAAAAGTTGCGACTCCCTTAGATAAACTTATTGTAATAGCTCATTCGTATTAGGCCTACAATTACTTCTGCCTCTGCCTTGGATACATCCGTAGACCATGCTGCTTCAGCTTGCTCGGGTAAACTTTTCTTCCGCTATTCCCCACCTGGTAAACTTATTTGGAACATCTTGTGGCTGTTGCTTCATTAGGTTGCCCCATCAAGTCATCCGTTTTTAGGTCCTTGATAAACTTCCTATAGTTAGCAATGTGCGTTTGGTTTATGTGTTGTTGACATTGAAGTAGTCTGTGCGTTACAGATCTATATAAAAGTACGTGCTGGTGGTTGATTCAACTACATCGCTATTATGGGAGTGGTTTTTACGTCAACGCACTATAGTTTGTTGTAATATTCTGATATGATTAATTGGTCTACTTTTATTTTAAAGTACGTTGGAATACCACGACAGTGTGAGCGTAAACGCGAGATGTCAACGTATCTGCGACCAATGGGACCGACTTGGAGCGTTAACTCAACGTCGTCGTCAAGCCTTAGATGAAGCCGAAAGAATTTTGGAGAAAATCGACATCCTTCATTTGGAATTCGCCAAACGTGCAGCTCCTTTCAACAATTGGTTGGATGGTACCAGAGAAGATCTCGTTGATATCTTCATTGTACACACAGTAGAAGAAATCCAAGGACTTATTGACGCCCATCACCACTTTAAGGTACATATTTATTAGGGATTTGTTTAATTTAATTTTTTTTTATTCTTTTTTATTTTAAGGCAACTTTAGGAGAGGCAGATAAAGAATACCAAAGCATTGTAGGACTTGTTAGAGAAGTAGAATCTATCGTTAAGCAACATCAAGTACCTGGAGGATTAGAAAATCCCTATACAACATTGACAGCTCACGTAAGTCTTGATATAACCTCGATAGCATACCTCATCAATACCAAATCATTTCATTCACTCACACTAACATTATCGTGCACTTACACCTACAAGAAATGTTTTCCCCGCATCTACAGATTTTTTACATAGGCAAAGAACATTTGTTATGCTGCAATTATGAACACATTCATCATATAAGTAATGAAAGCATTCACATGGTGGTAGTTTACTACCAAAAGAGTGTTTCAGCCACTTCCTTTGCTAGTACATCATTATCTTTGATTTCTATGTGTCCTGTCACCAACAGTAGGATGACAATGTTGTTCTAGGCTCTCCCATACCATTTTAGAAATGATTACACAAAAACTTGGTGCTTTAATACTCCAATAAATGAGTCTTGTTGTTCTACTCCAGACGTGCGCTCCTTTGGATCTGCTTTCATAGTAATCACTAAACACTCAAACAGGAACCATATGTGCGTGTCACAAACTAAAGTTTGGACGAGTCTACTCTAAAATTATAATCAAATAATATTTCTTGTAGGTTCAATCACCCATTGATTAAACTTGATTGGCATTTTAGAAATTAAGTATTTTAATATAAATTGTTATTTTTTTATTTTTGTGCTAAATAAGGAAGGATTTGGTTGTGACTTAGAGGTAAAATGTCGGTTTTGTAAGATTTAAGCCGAAAGAAATTTATCAATTCAGATTAATTTTTTCAGGATTTGACGAGAAAATGGGGAGAAGTTAGGCAATTGGTACCACAGAGAGATGCCACTCTACAAGCCGAACTTAGGAAACAACAGAGTATCCTTTTTAATCGTTTAATTGCTTCGAAATGTGTAAAAGACGTTATTTTTATTCAACTGTATAGCTCAGTACATAGCTTGAGGTCCAGGTAGCCAACGGTGCAATCGATTTTATCAAATAGGTTGACAAAAGGAGTAAAAACTATTTTCCGCGTTTGTGAGGCTCTCAAGGGAAGAAAAGGGAAGACTAGGGACGTGAATCCGTCCACTTTTAATTCCCCATGAATTTATTATCATATATTCACCTTTTTTACTTGTTTTTAACATTTTGGTCTACTTATTAGTCTTCAAAAAAGCAAAATTAATTATTGTGTATCGAAAAAATCACTGCAATATTATTTAAGGACATACATTTCAATAAATTTCTTTTTTCAAGTTAAACTTTTTTGATTCGTGCAGAACTTATGGTTTGGTAACAACACCGCGTTACCGTCACCGATATGCTAATGTGATGTGCTGCGCCTCGACTGTACATGTACTAGGCGCATAGGATGTTTGTTTGCAGCAAATTTTTTTTTGTAAAAATTCGATATGGGAATACCATATACTTTTAAAATAAGTTCATTTTTGTTTGTATTCTTACTTCTGTTGGCTGTTCGAATGACCGTTGTCAACGGAAGCCATTATCAAACGATAAAGATTGGTTGTGAGGTCCAAGAAAGTTTTTGACACAAAAGTTTCCGCCTGGGTCTCATTTGATATGCGTTGTGTAAAAGTCCCGAGCACTTCAGAGAGTGGAATTCGGCACTAGGTGAACCGTCTTGAACAATATCACTGGGATGGAGTGGCAACAGACCGTTTTAACGTTTTTTGGGAGCCGTTCTAGTACCGGGAGCACTGCAGCCTGTTGGCTTATTGTACTCTACTCCCACCTTTATTCCAGCCATACTGGATGCATGCCATATGCTTCAGCTCTCCGAAGATTGTCTGTCTCCTTGAGTCCAATGCCTCACAGTCGGATAAAATGTGGGTTACGGTCTAGGTCTCCATGCCACCAAGTCTGCAGCTGAGATCCCATTTTATGCAGATGATCCTTTACCGGGGCATGACTCGTTAGATAACCTGTAAGAATTCTTAGCTTGTTCCTACTAGCATTCAGTAGTTCTTCAGCCTGTTTTACACATATATCACCTATGAAGGTCTTAACGTGTACATGCTTTGGAGTGTTTCTCCACTGTAGTCTATGTTGGCGTTGTACTCATTTTCGCATTTGTTCTCGGACTACCTTCTTTGTGGTCCCAAGAACTGGTTCGGGTCCAACATATGTCGTTGCTGAATCTCTTCTCGCGAGTTCATCAGCTTGTTCATTTCCAGAAATATCGTTATGTCCCGGCACCCACACTAGTCTTACTCTACTGTGGTCTGCCAGTACATTCAATTCTTTCTGGCATTCTTCTACCAGTCTGGATGTTACCTTGCGGCTACTTAGAGCTGCAAGGGCTGCCTGGCTGTCAGTTAATATGTTTACCCTATGAGTGTCAGTCCTATGTTTGTTAATTCTGGCACATTCTAGGATGGCATACATCTCCGCCTGAAATACAGAGACATGTACTCCTAGTGAGAAGAAACACCTTGTGTTCCTCATCTCACTATACACCCCCTGCTCCTGTCCCTTCCCCAGTCTTTGACCCGTCTGTATACCAGGTCTTTCCTCTCCTTCAGTCTGCTTGGGTCTTGCCAGTCCTTTCTGTGGGGTATCTCTACCTCATATTTAGGACTGGGGAGAAGTTAAGTGGCCATATAGTCTGTTTTCGTATCTAAAATGGCTTCACTTACGATGTCCTCAATGGATGTGTGTCCTGATCTAACTGTTTTGCTGCTCAGGTTATTTTGCAGCCTAAATAACCCCATTCTTGTTTCTCCCATTATCACGATGTGCAATGGAGGAAGGCCAAATAAGGCCTCTAGTGCTGCCGTTGGCGTGCTTCATGCACCCTGCAATACTGAGACACAAGCAAGTCTTTGCACCTTACTAGTCTCGTCATTGCATTCTTTTGTATTGTCTTTGTCCACCAGACCGTTTTAACGTTCTCCACCTGTAGGTTTATATGGGAAATAAAGCCATTTTAAAAGGATACTGTAACGTGGAGAGCTTTGACAGCTGTGCCTAAGGCTACGACAACGGTATATTTCTTCTCTTTTTTTAGGGACATGTCCAGAGAACAAGGACTTTTTTTCGGAAAATCTTCGTGTGAACGAGGTTACATTTCTTCTTTTTTTCATGTTTTATCTTCTCTATCTGTTTGTGTTTCGTTATGATTCATGAGCAAAATAAAATATTTTTATATCGAAGTTATACACTGACGGTTCATTTTTGTTCATTCTATCTTTTACTTGTTCAGGCTTACTTACTTACTTAAATACTTATTAGCAATAAATTGGTAGTCCAAACAATTACTGTAATCTTATCCATTTTTGTTGTTGTTTTCCTTAATATTATCGAAATGCAGATAACGAAATGCTTAGACGTCAATTCGCCGAAAAAGCCAATGCCGTCGGACCGTGGATCGAGCGTCAATTGGACGCCGTCACGGCAATCGGTATGGGATTACATGGTACATTGGAAGATCAGTTGCATAGACTTAAGGAATACGAACAGGGCGTGTACGCTTACAAACCGCATATTGAGGAATTGGAAAAGATCCACCAAGCCGTACAGGAAAGCATGATCTTTGAAAATAGGTGAGTGATAAGTGAATAAAATTTCTGTTTACAGCACCTGCAAAACTATGTATACTTTCTCGCGAGAATATAACTGATACAATATGAATTTCAATGCATATAATTGAAAATAACAACAATGATAGCGTGTAGATTCCGTTTCACATAAGAAGAAGCCACATGAAGTTTGCCAACTGTCTTGCGCAGAAATCAAAATCGGTCTTGTTTACCTATGTCCCCTCGTATCGACCGTTTCATGCAATTGGCGTTACAAACGATTTCATCGAACATCGCCAATCGTTAATTGGAAGGATAAATATTTGTATTTTCATAATATACCAGTGTCTATTGTGGGTATATGAAAATATCTCGAAAAGCTTCAAAGAATTTCCAAATATATTTAAATTAAACGATACCATAAGATAAATACATTTTGAATATTCTAATTTTGTGCAAACGTTACGATACTGATTTGAAGTCGAATGTCAATTTTACAATATGGCTCTGGTTTTTACAACAAGTTCGCGTATACGACTGCAACTTCAGGTGGGTTCTTCTTATGTGAAACGAAGTCTAACACCAGCACTCTTTCACGAGAAAAATCAAAGTTTCGAGACAAAACCTAGATTCTCATACTGCTTCAATGGCTTGGCAACCCAGTTCAATTATTACCAGTTTATTTGCTTTTCCGTTTTCTTCTGTTCCAGTGACTCCTGGAACCCATAGTGGGATGAGGTTATTGTACTTCTCTAGTTCATTAAGTTGTTCCAGGCATTCCCATACAATTTTAAAACTGATTATATAAGAACTCATCGCCTTCATAAATTCCTAACGGCTGCTTGACTATCAACATTGCCTATCAAAATTCTGCAGTGTTGTTCCTGTGAAATTGTTATTGCTTGATATCATATTCGTACTTCACATGTTTTTTGGTAAATTCAGTAAGATCTAGCGGTGTTGGAATTTTACTATCGTAGCTAACCTTTTTCTTTGATTACACCAATACCCACATCTCATCTACTCCACTCCACTGCCTTGGGGTTTAAGTCACGTCCAAGGGCTCTTCCTCCGACTTTCATAGTTAAAGTAGGTAGTCATTGGTCCTGTTCTCCCCAACTTAGCGCTACCGGAGCGATCAGCAATTTCCTACTGACCTTAGTCTGGAATCTATTCCCTTCCACTGCCCTGGGCTTTAAGTCACGTCCAAGGGCTCTTCCGACTTGTCATAGTTAAAGTAGGGTCATTGGTAATAAACACATAAAATACCCTACTACATTTTGGTTTGAAGACATTGTAGACTTTTCCATCTAAAAATTAAAGGAACACCAGTAGGAACTGCATTGAAATCGAAAATGAATGAATAATTATTGAAGTCATATATCAAATAAAGTTATAGGTTATGGTGTTTATATCAAGATAAGCTCGTTCAGAAGAATCGAGAAACGATGGATCACTGCAAAAATTGCGGGTTGTAAACGAACTTTATCGTTTCTAATAACACATCTAACATTCTAGTCTTCTTGGTTTAATAATGTAAAGATTATGTGTTGTTATTATGGGATATGTATAAATGAAAATTGATCTTATATTTCTTATCATCGACCTATCTAAAACTATGTGTTTATTTTTTCCATGCTTACAGTGAGGAAGAAAGGTATGTGGACTTTTATACTTTATTTTATTTTCATACAAACTGGGTTATGAAAATAAAAATGGTTGTCGTGATCACAAATACACCCATTACTTTGTGTCCCACATTTAAGGTAGTTGCCATGCCATAATTTTCGACCTGTGAAGATATACATATACACTAATACTGTCTCTAATATAGTTTTCATAACCTGCAATCTAACACGTCACTCGTGCTCACACTCTATCCTTTTGAATTTACCGCTCTACTCTACTATACTCAGGTCCAGTGCTGCAAGATGTTTCTGTTCAACTTCCAGTGCTTCCCGGAACATATATTGCTCATGATTTTGAGTTAACAGTGGAATGATAACTTATTTTAAACAAAATAAATTAATTAATAAATAGTTAGTTTTTTGAAAGTTTTAGAATGTCAGTTGTTTTTTAATTAAAAAAACTGGCTAAAAAACAATCTTCCCATCGATCTCCATGTTAATGATCTGAACTTCAACTTAAAATTTATTTAGTACCGAACAAACCTACACAAATTATGAACGATGTGGGCCTTTTCGGAAACTCCCTTCAGTAAGCTACAGTAAAAGATATGGCAACAGCGAGTTGTTTTGAGATGACAAATGTCGCTTCTCCCTTTTTTGAGAGAAATTTCGTTTCATTTAAATTAAAATTAGGAATACCTATCAGAATTAAATTCCCTTCTATTGGCTAAATCATAAATGTTAAAGGATTAAGTGGAAATAAACAGAAAGAAATCAATAGAAAGAGGGAGGGAGTGAGTGAACCTGAAAAATTTGAGTAAAATTATGACAATGACATCCTCTTAATCATTTGTCATCTCGAAACAACGCGCTGTTGCCATATATTTTACTGGAGCTTACTGAAGAAAGTTTCCGAAAATGCTCGAATATATTTATGTCATTGGAATAGGTAGTTGTATCGATTAAAGCAACTGTTAATAAGAAATAATTCATTTTGTTTCATTTTTAATTAGATATACTCAATACACTATGGAAACTCTCCGCGTTGGATGGGAACAACTCCTAACCTCAATTAACCGCAACATAAACGAAGTTGAAAACCAAATACTTACCCGCGACTCTAAGGGTATTACACAAGAACAACTTAACGAATTCAGATCGTCATTCAATCACTTCGATAAGAACAGAACTGGTAAGTAATTAACATACATTGAAAATTAGGCTCAGTTTATTAAAATCCTTTAAATTCGTATTGAATAGTGAAATTTATACTATTTTTGAAATTGAACAACAACATAAATTGAATGGACCCCTAATTTGTGGAATCTACTCATATTAATATTATAAATGAAACAATGTTTCTAAATAATTCCATTATTTAATAAATAAATAATGTAAAGTATGGAAACATCTTAATAATTATATCGATATTGACAGAAATTACATTTCATGTGATGCCTACCTGATGTGTAATATTTTGGCAAGACCAAATAGTGACCTATTTTGTGATTGACTTGATAAACATACAGAGATTGCATAAATTACTTTGGAACCCTGGCCTCAGAGTACATAAGTACGACAAGGGTATATGGAAGAGAGAGAAAGAATAATTGTGCGCGGTAATCACTTTGTTTACTCTTAGGGGTGTATACTTATTTCCCGAGACTGGCCGAATGGTCCTTTACAGAGAGAATTCACTGGTGATATGGAAGGAGTGAGGGTGTTGAAGAAATAAAAAAATACAATCGTTATTACGTAACCTGTACATCTTAAAATTCATTTTTGTCAACATGATCATTTCAGACCAAGTTGACAATTTCTAACTACAATAGGATATTATTTTAGCCATTGTAACTTGAAAATAAAACAGCATTTCTTGAGAGAACCATAATTAATAAACTAAAAATCCCTGCCATTAATAAATTAAATAAGTAGGTAGGTGCCTACACCTATTCTATACATAAAATATAAACTTCCTGAAAAAATATTGATCCATTCTAAAGGTAAACATAATTTTAATGAATTAAGTACTCAAATAAACCACCTTCCTGTGCCAGACAATAACCAAATCTGTGATAAAGATTTGATCTCATATCTCTAAGATTATTTGGCGTAATGTAAAGTCAACGATAACGAGACAAAAATATCATTTGTACAAATTAATCTGCGCTTCTGTCAACAGCGGTTAAAATAGGGGGGCAATGAGCATTCGGCCAGTCTCGGGAAATAAGTATACACCCCTAAGGTGAAACAAAGTACACGCCTTAATGACCGCGCATAATTATTCTTTCTCTCTCTTTCAGCTGTATTTCTGTCGTACTTGTGTAATCCGGACGGTTCGGATGTAATTTACGGAATCTGTATATGAATAGAAAAATGAGATATAGGGATATCCTGGATATCTTTTTTTTCCCATTTAAGATCACTATATCTGTGCATTAATATAGGAAGCCGAGAAAAACTATATCTGCTGATCTGACAATTGTTACTTAAGAAGACAGTTTAATAGTGGAGAGCTCTCTAGATGTATCTGTTAATTGATGACTTGACTCTTGACTCAAGTGTCTCTTAAAGGAAATCTTCAGCCAGTCCATGTGGACAATACCAGGAGGGATCAGTGATGGAATTACTGACTGGACCCCAAAAATAGTGAAACATTCAAACAATAACGTGTTACTTTGTTTAGGTTTGTTCCAACCTCTGCAGAAAACCGTACTTTTTACTTTACCTGTAATGCAGACCTATTTTCAAACGAAAGATGCTTTAAATCTTGAATGAACTAACATTTATTAGAATTACTGTGATGTTTAATGTTTTTTTAGGTCGCTTGACACCCGAAGAATTTAAATCGTGCCTAGTCTCTTTGGGCTATTCCATAGGAAAAGACAGACAAGGAGATATCGACTTCCAGAGAATTTTGGCCGTTGTAGATCCGAACAGCACCGGCTATGTACACTTTGATGCTTTCTTAGATTTCATGACCAGGGAGAGTACAGATACAGACACAGCCGAGCAAGTGATCGATAGTTTCCGCATTTTAGCTGGAGATAAGGTAAGTGAAATTATAGTGGTCAAAATTAAGAAAAAAATTAGCGAAACGTATTTAGGACAACTAATTACTTTGGGATGCTAAAAAGCAACGTCTTTGGGGCTAGTGTAATGAATTCTATATATTTTTTTGTTTTTTATTCTAGCCTTACATCTTGCCCGATGATTTGAGAAGAGAACTACCACCAGACCAAGCTGAATATTGTATTCAACGTATGCCACCATACAAAGGACCCAATGCCATACCTGGATCTTTAGATTACATGTCCTTTTCAACAGCTCTTTATGGAGAATCAGATCTTTAAACGGTTTTAATTAAAATTGAACCAAAAACACCCATCGTACTCGCGGTGATATTATCAAAGCCATATTAGGGTTGTCGTTTTTCGAGGTCCCTTTATAATTAAAAAAAAAGTTCATATATTTATTTTTCTTAAAAAATCCGCTGAAAATTACACATATCAGTTTTAATATGCTTTCTGTTACTAAAAACATAAGTTAACGGTAATTATTTTTTCAGCGAGCCGGCTAAACGACTCTTGATTCGAAATCAAGTTGAAATCGATCCATCGAATTATTTTGGCTTTTTGTACTTCCCCCCCCCCCTTTTCAAAATAAAAATAAAAAATATCGGTAATCTCTCCCTTCCGTTATTTAATTTTATTATGTACTTTTTGCAAGTGCCCAGATATTTATTTATTTACTTTTAAGCTTGAAGTGTACAGATTTTATTTTATAGGTAAATGCTCTTTATTATTCTCTAGATTTTAAGCTCAATTGTCACTTTTAGTTCAAACTTGGTATGTAATAAAGAGCTTTTATTTGTTATATATTATATTTTTTTTGGTTGGAGTTTATGTAGTGTAAAAATAAAGTATTTTGCCCAAAGTATACTAACTTTATATAAGTATCAGATGAAAAATAAAATATATTTGATTCGAATTGTTATTTTCTTTCTAAGTTTACGTTCTATTAAAAAAACACATGAAAACTGAACAATAGGTACCTATCATGTGAGATTTTTGATATTTCCAATTATAAATATGGTTATACAGTGTCTCAATTTTGAAACAAACTATGGACTAAGTATATTAGTAGTTATTTGATAGTTACCAGGAGAATTTCTACCTTGTATCTTGGCCGCTCCAGTTGCCAAATCGGAAAAAAAATTTACGATGGAAATTGTACGGAATTTTAAATGACGTAATTACGAGATAGAAGATATAAGTATGAGATACAAGTCGTATTTTGTGAATTTCGACTCACTAAGAGGTAATTACGAGATAGAAGACATAATTATGAGATACAAGTAATATTTATTACATTTCGACTTAGTAACTCATCATTTCGACTTACTAAGACGTAATTACGAGATAGAAGACATACCTATGAGATATAAGTCGTTTTTTGTGAATTTCGACTTACTAAGATGTAATTACGAGATAGAAGCCACAACTATGAGGTAGAAGTCGTATTTATTGTATTAGGACTTAGTAATTCGTTATTTCGACTTACTAAAACGTAATCACGAGTTAGAAGACATAAGTATGAGATATAAGTCGTATTTTGTGAATTTCGACTTACTAAGAGGTAATTACGAGATAAAAGACATAATTATAAGATACAAGCAGTATTTTTTATTAAATTTCGACTTAGTAAATCGTTATTTCGACTTACTAAGACGTAATTACGAGATAGAAGACATACCTATGAGATATAAGTCGTATTTTGTGAATTTCGACTTACTAAGACTTTATTACGAGATAGAAGACACAACTATGAGGTAAAAGTCGTATTTATTGTATTACGAGTTAGTAACTCGTTATTTCGACTTACTAAAACGTAATTACGAGTTAGAAAAGTCGTATTTTGTGAATTTCGACTTACTAAGATGTAATTACGAGATAGAAGACATAACTATGAGATATAAGTCGTATTTTGTGAATTTCGACTTACTAAGAGGTAATTAGGAGATAAAAGACATAATTATAAGATACAAGCAGTATTTTTTATTGAATTTCGACTTACTGAGACGTAATTACGAGATAGAAGACATAATGAATCATTTTGGATTTTAAAACAATTTAATTAGACTTTTCAAAAGCTACTTGAAAATAAAAAACTTACTGTTAGATATGAAGGAAACACATCAGGAAAATTTCAAGTTAATTCAGGAGTGCCACAAGTGTCAAATTTAGAGCCATTACTATTTCTGTTGTACATTAATGATTTATCTAAGTGTATACAATATTCTGATTTTTTATTATTTGCAGATGATTTTAAAGTGTTTATGACTATTTCCACAGTCAGAGATTGTATAAAGTTACAAAAAGATTTGAACAATATAAGAGAATGGAGTATACAGAACAAATTAAATTTTAATATCAATAAGTGCAACACGATATTTGACTACATGATGGGCGTAATATTTGACTACATGATGGGCTTAGATACATTGAGCCGAGTAAATGAAGTTAAGGATTTAGGAGTGTTGTTTACCAGTAACTTTTCTTTCACGTCGCATATCAATAAGTGCGTATCAAAAGCCTATAGAATGTAAGGATACATTTGGAGGCATACTTACTTCTTTTCAGATACAAAAACAATGATTGTTTTATACAATATGTTAGTGAGGCAAATTCTAGAGTTTGTTTCAATAATTTGGGGAGAACAAGCACAAGTACATTTAGAAATGGTAGAAAAAGTGCAAAATAGATTTTTGAAGTATTGTATTATAAAGAATACCACATTTGCACTTCTAGCGGACTATTGTCGATGATACATTTAAGTTCCCCAAAAGCTGACAAGGCATACCCTTTTATTTGGAAGGCTAAATGTATCTTCTTCTTTAGATGCCATGCTTTGACGAGCAAATAATATTGATGGAATGATAAATATAAATTGGGAAATATCCCTTTGTGAGTTTAAAAAAGAGATTTATAACCATCTAAAAGGCTATGAAGTCTAACTAAGCACGTATGTGGAATTTTGTCATATTTTCGTTAATTGAATATTTTACTTCTGTTTAATAGAAATGTTTATGTTTATAGGAGGATTGTACATATATTTTTGTATTTTATCTTCATTAATTTTGAAATTGTATATATATTAAGTTCATGTAATTAGGTTGTAAAACCTGTTTGAACTCTAATAAATAAATAACTATGAGATATAAGTAGTATTTTGTGAATTTCGACTTACTAAGACGTTATTACGAGATAGAAGGCACAATTATGAGATAAAAGTAGAATTTACTGAATTTAGATTTACTAACTCGTTATTTCGACTTACTAAGACGTAATTACGAGATAGAAGACATAACTATGAGATACAAGTCGTATTTTGTGAATTTCAACTTACTAAGACGTTATTACGAGATAGAAGGCACAATTATGAGATAAAAGTCGTATTTATTGAATTTCGACTTAGTAACTCGTTATTTCGACTTACTAAGACGTAATTACGAGATAGAAGACCTAATTATGAGATACAAGTAGAATTTATTGAATTTCGATTTACTAAGACGTAATTACGAGATAGAAGACATACTTATAAGATACAAGCAGTATTTATTAAATTTCGACTTACTGAGTCGTAGTTAGGAGATAGAAGACATAACTATGAGATATAAGTCGTGTATTGTGAATTTCGACTTATTAAGACGTTGTTACGAGATAGAAGGCACAATTATGAGATAAAAGTAGAATTTATTAAATTTAGATTTACTAACTCGTTATTTCGACTTACTAAGACGTAATTACGAGATAGAAGACATAACTATGAGATACAAATCGTATTTTGTGAATTTCAACTTACTAAGACGTTATTACGAGATAGAAGGCACAATTAAGAGATAAAAGTCGTATTTATTGAATTTCGACTTAGTAACTCGTTATTATGACTTATTAAGACGTAATTACGAGATAGAAGACCTAATTATGAGATACAAGTAGAATTTATTGAATTTCGATTTACTAACTCGTTATTTCGATTACTAAGACGTAATTACGAGATAGAAGACATAACTATGAGATATAAGTATAAGTATTTTGTGAATTTCGACTTACTAAGACGTGATTACGAAATAGAAGGCACAGTTATGAGATAAGTCGTATTCATTGAATTATGCTTTATTAACTCGTTATTTCGACCTACTAAGAGGTAATTACGAAATAGAAGACATAACTATGAGATATAAGTCGTATTTTGTGAATTTCGACTTACTAAGAGGTAATTACGAGATAGAAGACATACTTAATTATGAAATACAAGTAGAATTTATTAAATTTAGATTTACTAACTCGTTATTTCGACTTACTAAGACGTAATTACGAGATAGAAGACATAATTAGTATGAAATACAAATCGTATTTTTGAATTTCGTCTTACTAAGACAGAAGATACAATTATTAGATAAAAGTCGTATTTATTAAATTTCGACTCACTAAGACGTAATTACGAGATAGAGGACATAATTATGAGATACAAGTCGTATATATCTTGTAACGACGTCTTAGCAAGTCGTAATTTCTGATAAGGAATTCATTTAAATTCATGTAGCCCTTCTACGCTAACGCTATCGTAAAATATATATACAATAAATTTATGTTGTGACCTTTTTTTTATAAAATAAACAGTTTCTGCGTACGCGTTTTGCAAACTAGGCTTTATCCTTATACAATACAATAGAGCAATCACAAACGGTTGGAAACTGGACGGCTAATGTGCAGAGTCTCTTCGTGAACGGTTTTTATTCACTACGCGTGAGTCGTCCGAGTTTCCAACCGTTTGTGATGGCTCTACTAACAAAAATAATATTTACCACAGATTCAAATTTCCTCTTCACAATCCGCGATGGGATTGTTATCTTCTTCCTCGATTTCATCACAAGTTTGCTGGAAAACGTTTCTCCCTTTTCTTATGAAAGAACTTGTGAATCACTGCAATTAGTGCATTTTGCTAATCCCGGCAATCCAGATTTTAGATTTCCTGTCTATCCTCAACATTTTGCATCTCGTTCAACTTCACACTACTGATGTAGTAGAATAATTTCTGGATCAGCGTTTGGATTACCTGAAAAATATATCGTATAAATCTGGGTTATTTCGGAGTAATTAGCAAATTTTATTTTTCCTTGATTAGTGCTAATGTTGTGTCACAGCCACAACAAGGCGAGCAATAATAGTGTGTGATCTGCTGAGGTTCATTATACTTTTAGATGAATATATTTTTTGCGACAGCTATTACGTAAACAAATGTGGATGAAACGCTAATTGCGTTATTGGTTATTGCCGCTTACGTATAATTTGGAATATGATAGGTGACATTTTCAAACTCTCAACAAAAACATTTTGTCCTATTTTTCTGGTACAAACCTCTGACTCTCAAACATTTTCCGCGTCTACTAATATTTAAGAAAAAGTTATATAAGTAGGAAGTGGAGATAAAGCAATTGTAGCCCTGACAAAAAATTTTCAACCGGTTCTTCAAAGAACATCCAACAGCTTCTTACATAACAATGGTTTTTCTCACTAAAGAAAGTCCTGTAAATTACTATGTACCAGAGCTGGGTAAAGCACTTTTGGAAAGTGCTTCAATGGAGTGCTTGAAGCACATTCGTTGCTTTAAGCCATGTGCTTCAATTACTTCTGGAAAAGAGTATTTGGTGCTTTGTAATTAAAGCACTTTGTACAAATGCTTGTGGCTTTCAAGCCTTTTAAGAAAAATAGAGAATTTTGTTATGTTACTTTGTTTTGTAAAATAGCTTACTATCACTAGCTTTCTTAAAATTAGTTCTTCTATTTTTTTGAAACGACTTTTAAAGCTCATTTAAAAGGCTTCAAGTACTCTTAAAGGGCTTTAAGCTTGGATCTTTATCAAATATTTTTAACATTTTAATGGCTTCAAATACTTTGAGTATTAGATGCTTGGTGCTTGACAGTAAAAGTACTTTTAAAATAAAAAGTATTTGGCACGTTCAACACTAAAGCACTCGATTGAAGTGATTTGTGCTTGGTAATTGAAGCACTTTCCAAAATTGCTTTACCCAGCTCTGCTATGTACATAGAATGAGTAAAGTGGATTGTGGAATGCGCAAATTGTGTTGGATAAACAGGAGCAGGAGAACATTCACTTCTAGTCTGTATGGTGCAGCTTTGCACATGTTTAAAACAGACAAAAACATACTCACAATGCTCTTCGAGAACGGTATGTAAAGATGCGATTATAATCTGCACTACTCAATAATTTCTTAAATAAAGCATCTTTGTAAGTTAGTCTGATCACGTGGTTTGGTTTTATCTTAGCAAAGAAATAACTTAGAGTGACTGGTAGAGCAAAATTTGTGACTGCTTTTGAAATGGTTTGAAATTGTGATAGTACTGCATCTTAATAAATCATGTTACATTTGCTGGAATGGTTTTCAAAACTGCAGATTAACGAACATATGTATGACATATTTTTGAAAGTTCTTGGAAATGTGGATTTCCAAAATTATACAAAATATGCATTACAAAATTAACAGATGCAGAATTGGCAAGAAGAGTATGCAAGGGAAGCAAAAACCGTAAAATTTCAACGGGTACTTTTACAAGTTTACAGAAAACCCTGGTTTAAAAATACGAAACACGTCTTCCGTCAATTCTGTTAGATAATGTTTATGCCAAATTTGAAGTAGATTGGACCCCAATTTCACCTCCTTAGGAGTAGAATTTCGGAAAATCCCTTCTTATCGGATGCCTACGTCATACAAAGAACACACCCTCCAAGTTTCAGGTCTCTACGATCAGCGGTCAGTTAGTCATTCGTGACATGGCATTTTATATGTACATATTTGGACCAATCAGTGTTACAAAAATATTAAGATAGATTTGGTAAAATTCACTTATTTTCTTTTCTATAGACTTACTTACTAATTAATACAATTAGTAGGTATAAGAGCAATTTCGACTAACTTGAAGTGTTGAATAGTAAAAATATTTTTGATAGATACTACACTATATTGAATTGTTTTAATTAAGCTTGGTTAACCGAATTGTAAAACGTAGTTAAAACACCTATTATGGAAGGACCAACGCGATCTAAATAGAAGAACCTATTTCTGTCTTCTACGCAACAAAAATCATTCTTTATATGATATAAATTGTTTAGGAAGTAATAATATAAGTGAACAACTGACAATTCATAGTTCATGATCTATATTCGCCGTAAATTCCCTTATTATTGCAACGTTTTTATGATTGGACTGAAGCCAATGCCCAATGGGACGGGGCTCATAGTAACTTTTACATAAATAATTGTAAACCTGATTACATCAAAATAAACATGGTTTTATAATTAGTATAGATGGGTATTTTCAAAATGGTAACCTTCTCTATTACAAAAGTAAAATGACCAGAACGAATAATATCCAATAGTTTCCTTTACACACAACAGTGATTTTTAAGGCATGATTAGAGTAGAAATTGAACCTACCTCTAGTCGTAGTCTAATACAAACCGTTTCGAATTAAATAACAGTAAGTACACTATGAAAATTAACCCACTTAAAATACTATTAGAAATAAACAACATTGAATCAACCCAGTATATTATTCGAGATCCGTTGCCATAATTATCTCCTGCTGCAATATTAACATAACCGTAATATATGAATATAACGACCTGAGTTAAAGATAATTTGAAGAAACTATTTTATATTATTTATGAAGAACTAACGAATCAAATTGCGGCTTATCAATACCCATTGATACGTCTATGTCTTACAAAAGTCTAGACATCGTAATTTGAAAGATATACCCTAACAGTTCGATTCTATCTAAAGAAAGAGTGGCAAAACTTTGTAGCAAAAAAATAAGGTACAATCCGCAAATTGTCACAAACATTCCGAAACTTTTCAACTGTCCGACCAGGCGTGAAGTAGTGAGTTGGCTTAAAAGTTTTCGTTAAAGATACGACTTCCAGCATATGACCAACTTCATAAAGATGGTGGAATGAAGTTGAGCTCAACAAAAAAAAAACAAGAAATTGATTCTACCAAAGAGGGTTATGTTCAAAGAATAATGCTAGAGATATTTTGAGGCACAAAAAATTGTCGATCTGCACAAATAGATGAGAAATCTCAATTTTCGGAAATTTTTCACTAGTAGCAATGTTCAAAGTCGAATTTTTAAACCAAACATAAGAAATTGGTACACGTAATTTGTTATATGATCTGCCAAGCTGGGAGGTCCTTCAACCCCACACCACCTAGGCCTCATTATATGCTCTTTGTGTATCCTCCTGGAAGTCCCGCTAAGTACGTCTACCAGCATATATGTAGTTGATAACGTACCCAAACGCAACTTCTCCAAGCATGCCCAAATAATAACACACAACCTTGCTGGTATATCCCACTAAGGTCCTATACACATGTCCCAATGTTTATGACTTAGGTACGACATGCCAGAGATGTTTGTGTTGGGACATCCCTCTTATGTTTTTATTAGGATGATCTAGGAACATCCCTTTTAATCTTTTTTCATAAAAGAAATATTACTTATTACATTTTTATTGATATTTTATTTGATTAAACAGTTGTAAAATTTGATCAAGAATTGATAGTTATTTCTTTTTATATCTATATATACCTACCGAAATGAAATAATCATGAAATACTTACACTAA
Organism: Lochmaea capreae; assembly: GCA_949126875.1. NCBI lineage: Eukaryota > Metazoa > Arthropoda > Insecta > Coleoptera > Chrysomelidae > Lochmaea > Lochmaea capreae. The sequence goes on from OX421403.1 coordinate 15,564,606, forward strand.
AAGTTTAGTCAATAAACAAAAACTACAAATAAATCGATTCCTCAGAGTCATATGATTCAATATCCAAACAAAAAGTTTTGAAAATCCCGCTATTAAGTAAATAACCGCCGGTATTTGGCGCGCTTGCGATGATTATTGATAGTTGATAGTCGCGATCGCTTGCAACAATGCCTGTTGTTTGTTAAAACTGTATTTCCGTAGAATCGAAAACAAAGTGATGAAATACTGTTTAAATTAAACTAAATTTCGACAAACTATTTAAACCATAAAATCTGTTGAAAATTCAAAGTTACATATTTTCAAAGCTGTCGAGGATATAAATCCTCATTCTATAAAGATGTTTGTTCAATTGACAATATCCGGTCAGAGTCCCTGTTGCAATACGTAGGTTACTTCTAGTTACTCTTTACTATACTCACATTTACTATTTGGTGAAAATAACAATTATTTGCAAATACCTGCACATATCAACATAACCAGAATAATAGCGCAGCTTAGAGCCTGTAGAAAAACATTTTTTTAAATTGTCTTTAGGAAATATTCGTATTATTAATAGCACAGAAAATTTATCAGTCTGTAACATTTTTATTCCCCGGGATCATTACATCATATGCTTTTTGAATGTCTATAAGAAAAAACAAAACAGTTCTTACAAAATGTTCTTAATATTGTTGATCTTGATATTAAAGCTACGGGCATTTGCACATGATGATGAATGACCGGCTTCAGCATGAAGTACACACATTACTTTAGCTTTGTATCTCAATTTGGTCATTCATTACCAAAAATATCTGTGATCATAATTATTTCTATATCATATAATTTATTTCTAATTATTTTATTTCTTCTGTAGAAATTTTGTACCGAACCCTTGTGAAAAGATTTATCTTATGCACTATTTATCTACTTATCTGCTATTTTCAACATTTCGTTTTATATGTGTTTTTATTGAAACTTATAGTTTTTGATTCTGAATCGAGAGTATCATATTTATTCCACTTTAATTATGCTTGGTTAAAAGTCACAAATTCATGCTGAATCATCCTGATATTTTGACATCGTTAAAAAACCTACAAAGCTAAAAAACCGTTTAAAAACCGCCACTTTGCAACCAGTAAAAGGAGTGACATGTGCCTGATGTGAGCACTGTTGTCCAGGATAAAATTCTACAACATATCCTATAAAGGACCCTGCACTTTTTATATGGAAAAATGGTTTCAGTCCCGAGGTCTAATTATTTTTGGAAAAGGTAGTTCTCATCATCCTGAACAAAAAAGCTTATGGACACAAAAAAATCTACCGTCAGGATTTTGCGCTACGGCGCATACAATGTGCTGCTGAATAGCGCGATTATGGAGACATGCATGAGTGAAGGTGTGTTGGAATGAAAAGGTACTATAAACGAAAAATGAGGATTCCGGTCTTCTACACCACCTAATGAGGTTCCGAATAAGGTGCATGATCTTTTTTATAGTGGTTTTTCGCCAATACCTCTATACTCCACTGATATTCCACATTATTGCAACATGATCATTGGTATTTGCTCTGGCACCGCAGACGCGATGTAATAATGCTGTAAGCGTGGATACGGAAAAAGGTGGTTGAAACGTGTTGAAAGTAGGTGGTGCAAAAATGAGGATTCCGGTCTAAACTTTATTCCGCGTATACAAATACCTAACCGTTTATAAACATTTCCCCTGTTCAGGATGATGAGAACTATCTTTCCACAAAAAATTAGACCTCGGGACTGAAACCATTTTTCCATATAAAAAGTGCGGGGTCCTTTAACAGAGATCCACTTTGTGTGAGAAAAGTGTGGGGTGTCCTCTATCTATCTATCTCTATAATGTAACCTATTGTATTCCTTATATTGAAAAATATTTGTTTGCATACGTTTATTGAATAGTTGAATTGACACTAGTATTGGTCTTCATTTTATTAGTTTAAATTATGAAAAAACATCTGGAAAAATATTAATCTATAACATGGCAAAGACAGCCAGAATAATCGCGGTAATAAAATTTGACAGTTGTAAATTATGGGAATAGGTCAAAAGGAGCTGGTGTGATTTAGGAGGCGTGTGGAAGAAATTGCCTATGAATAACCATCAGCCATCACTCGTAAATTACGAAAGTTCTCTCGAAAGTATGTGTAATTTGATCCCTAATAATGCGATGGTAATATTTTAGGAGTGTGAATGGGGTTCATTCATTTTCAAGAAGGAAAATTAATTGATGTTATCACGATTTTATCGACATTCTTTGCACTGGAAATAACAATGCTCGAAGGGGAATTGGCGATGGTGAATAGTTTTATGTTAATTTCGAAGACGACGTCAAAAATAACGATTGTATTCAAACATAATATACAATGTATCCGTGAAATATGGAGTGAATTCATTATTTCCTAAACCAAAAACTTCCTCAACATTTTTTTTTAATACATTTCGTAAATCGTATCATAGACCCACATATTTCTAAGAAACCTATTTGGTAAGACTCACTTGCCTCACTCTTATGAAACATGTAACTAGAAGTTTTTTTATTATTAGTGTCATATTATTACCTAAAACTGTTTTTATGCTTTTTTTTATATATAATATAATCTCAAAGCCTTTCTGTCACTTTGTGGGGTAGGGCGTGTTGCAGTTACTCTTTCCAATTTTGAGCTTTCTTTCCAGCTTCTACCTCTTTTATCTAGTAATCCTTATCCCAAATTTTTCCAGATTTGCCTCTTTTTTTATTCTTCCCGGTTTTTGCTTTCCATATCTTCTTAACCGGTCTTCCTTCATCTTTAAATTGTGAATTGCAGTTGTCTTTCTTCTATAAAGTTTAAGGTTGACTGTATCCAAGGTCTTCCCTTATATCTGTCTGTGTATCTATCTATCTGTCTGTATATCTGTGTCTCTATCTACCTGTCTGTCTGTCTATCTGTATATTACTTTTTTGTTTGCCTGTTAACACCCTTGTTTCACATCCATATGTAAGTTTTGGTCGATATATTGGTTTAAATACTTTTAATTTCATATCTTTTGATATTTCTTTTTTATTTATAAATTTGGTATTCATGACATAGTATAGTATAGTTTGTTAGTTTGAACTATTCTATTCTCAATATCTGCTTCTTGTGTCATGTTTTAGTCTAATATTGTTCCAAGGTACTGGAAATGTTTAACAAGCTGTCTCTATTCTGCACTTCCTCTTTGTCTTCTACAATGACCATAACTTTTGTTTATGTTCATTCCTATTCGTCAGTGCATTTATGTATTTTTGTAGCTCTTTTTCATTTTTTGCATTGAATTGACAGGTTTCGTCCATGCAGCAAACACGTAAATATTCAAGTCCTCTAGGTTATTTTAGTTTTTTCAGCAACAACATTAATAGCCCGGTTCAGATATTCGGGAACATCTAGAAATCTTTGAAATCAAAAATTATTTCTGTTTCGACTTTGAATCGTAACCTGAAAGGCCTAGTAAATGTCAGTCGTTTTAGACGTGAACATTTTGTAGTGGCAACACTGAATGGGCTACTGGAATCTCATCCATTGTAACCATAGAGACAACCTACTCCAAAATGATGCACAGCATATACGAGTCTATCGCCATCCTTTTTTATTTTCAAGAACAAATAGCATGCGCACTCTCTTTTTTGAAATGTGCGGACTTTAAACAGCTGCTATGCTGAGTCCTCTTCTATCGCATGGGATGGTTGGTTGGGACCTCTCAGTCGCACACATTCACTCGCAGCAATATTTCACTTTTTAAAATTCGACAACCGGAGATTTTTCGCAGGTTCATAATTAAATAATCTTTATTTTCATATAATTTTAATTCAATAATCACACCGGTGCAAAATGCTAGTACCGATTTACCTGTTTATACCTGGCAACCTGAGGGTTGTGACCGGAAAAGAATAGGCAACCTAACGTTTGCATATTCTATGGGCTTCACACTTTCGATATAGAATTTGTCTAATAATCAAACCGGTGAAATGTTTTAAAAAAAATTGTTTTATAATAATTAATTAATCATATACTGGACTGAAATTTGTTAGGCAACCCATATGCAATATATTTATTGACATATTAAATTAAATATAAAATACCTTTCATCAAATAAGCATCTCGGTGAAGGTCGGTTTATATCGGAATCTTAGACTATAACATTGTCTTCAAATGTTTCTTCACTGATGTTTACCCTTCACCATGGCAAATATCCCACACATACTTTTTCACTTGGTATTCTTAATCCATTAATCCATGTAAATAATAAATATCAAATGGATTGTGCTCCCTCCTTGCCTTAGTGAGATTGTGTGTTCTCATTTTTTTTCTCAAAATCAACAAATATGAGAGCATCCATACATTTTATAATATATTTAATTCATGTTTGAAAAAATGTCCTGAAGTCAATCATGAGAAAAAAATATCTAGAACTGAGTATATAGATTGTTTTTCAACATTTATGGTTCTTAAGAAAAAAATTACGTTGGATGAGTCGCAAAGTGGCTTTAGGAAGGGCAGAAGCACACTAGATCATATTTTTTCTATAAAGCAAATAACGGGAAAAGCCTGGCAAGAAAAGAAAAAGATATATCTAGCATTTATTGACTTAGAAAAAGCATTTGATAAAACACCAAGAAGAAAGCTATGGAATATTCTTAAAAAACGCGGAGTTAGTAATAAGCTTATAAAACTAATTCAAATAATATATACTAATAATACTAATTCCGTTATAACCAAGAATCTACAATCGTCAACATTTAAAACCACTGACGGACTAAGACAAGGAAGCAGATTAAGCCCAACTTTATTCATTACCTATATGGACGAAATAATAAAGAAATGTTAGAATAAAAACAAAAAATTCAATATAGGATACATGGATCTTAACGAAGTAGAAGTTTCAGAAGGGGCATTTGCTGACGATATAGTTATTTTTGCGAAAACTAAAGAAGACCAATACAGAAACATGGAATAGTATCTTGAATAAAAACAAAACAAAAGTTATGGTTATAGGAGAAGGACAGGAAGAAATAAATATAGAAATTGAAGGACAAGTTATAGAACAAGTGACAACATTTCAATACTTGGGAATAACAATCGATCAACACGGAACACAAGAAGCAGAAATTAATACAAGAATAGAAAAAACAATGAAACTCTACTATACGAAGAACAAAGCATTCATAAACAATAAAGAAATATCGAAAAATACCAAGATAAAAATATTTAAAGCAATATATAGGCCAATATTAACTTAGGGATGTGAAACGTGGGTGCTAAACCAAACACATAAGAGCAGAAAATACAGGCAGTTGAAATGAAATACTTAAGACGAGTCCGAGGCGTTACAAAAAAAGACAAAACAAGGAGCACGGATATAAGAAGTCATCTAAAAATAGAATCAATTCTAGAATTTATAGAATACAGACAATTGGGATGGTGGGGGCATTTACAAAGAATGGAAAACACAAGACAGACTAAAAGAATATGGAAAGCAAAAATAGTTAAAAACAAAAGAAAAGGAAGACCAAGACAAACATGGAATAAAACTATTTCAGGAATATTAAAAACTAAAGGGAAAACGTGACTGGAAGCAAAAAAAAATTGCATTTAGTTAAAGACACATACCCTGACACCAAGTATTTGGTAAATAGGGTCCCGATTATATTATATATTATGGAAAAAACCAGAAATTGATTTATTCATGAAACTGTATCTTTTAGAACGGGCACAGTATCGCTTTCACAGAATTTAACACAGCATCATTGTGCGACGTTATGCCATTTGAAATAAACCACCCATGCTTCGCCATCCTGGATTCTGTGTGTCTTTGATTAAAATGATATTTAAAGGATAGCCGGGCTCGTATGTCACCTACCGTAACAAAACAATACATTTCAACAGTAGTAAGCGATCATAATCCTTAGGGCAAAGTGTCACACGACTATTCTTTGAACATCACTATTAATATGTATTTTTATTTTATTGTATTTTATATTAAATAAATTAAAATATATTAATAAATTAATAGAATAATAAATATTGCACGGTTTGTACATTTATAGATGAGAATATTTCCTAGTTTCATACCGTTTCAGTAGTCCGGTTTTAGTTTTTATTAGTTTTTTTTATCTCGAGTGACCTATAAGAGTGAATATCTGCTTCTTTAAACCGTGTTCTGTAAAATTAACAACCCACCCTGGTAAATTTGTCTTCTTGAACATTGTGTATAACAAAAATTTCGTAATTAAACGAATAAGCAGAAGTTAAAAAGTGGATAATTATACCGCTTATTAATTTTCATTTTTCACGGTACGAAATTCCCACCGGTCCAATGCGAATACGTTCCAGAGACCAAAAACTGTCGCAAATGATTAATACTGCCTGTCTTATTTACGTCCAACATAAATTTATTACGTGAAGACCATTTCTTTATATTTTTTTGTTCATGGTAATTGGTAGGATTTGAAAATGTTAAATTGCTTCTTACAAGTAAAAACGAGGGCATTTATTTTAGTCAGAGTGCCGAACTACCTGTTTTTGTTTAAAGGGCATTTTTCATAGTTGTTTTCACCACTGATTACGACCGATTTCATAAAGAAACATAAACGATACTTTAAGTTTAAAGGATACTTTAGTAAATATTATTAATTTCATAACCAATTTAGAGTATTCTTTAAGCCAAAAATGTCCTTTAAAGGTTAAAGTCTAGATTTCTCGACTTTAACTCGCTAAAGTGTCATTTAATTACAAGATTATTATATAGTTCATATAATAGCCTTTTTGGTGTGCGTTATTGATTGTTTATGTCCTTCTAACACATTACGTTGGAAGAAATAGAAAAAAAAAGGGAGGTCTGTGATTAATCCTAATCAAAATATCACAATAATTAACCGTTTAAACGTATTACAAACGTTAACCCTAATATTTGACTTACAAAAATTTTATTGGTTGATGTTTAGATTACGCGCAAGCACGACCTATTAATCGGGCGAAATCATATCGTTCAATTTACGATGCAGACGTACCTTTCGTAGCGGCAATGTCCCATTGACAGTTCTCGTCAGGTCTGTACCTTGTTGTTTACGGTCGATAATTGTTATTTATGAAAAGTGAATATGAATATATATTATTAGCATTTTATTTATTTAGATAATACAAAGATATGCCTAGATTTACGAAAAAAGAGCAGCATCTTATTTGAAAGTTCTCAAGTATTTTCAGTTAGAAAAAGAAGCTTGTAAACCATTGATACCTTTAACTTCAGTGCACCAAGTTAGTATTTTTTATATAACATTGAGTGAAATTGATATAAAATAAGTTAATCCTATGTATTTCATTGGGATTGCTTGAAGATTTCATTTTTATTTATTAAGTTTGAAGTTATGAACATCAAATACATGGGGTCAGTAAAAAAATCAATGAGACCGGGACCGATGAGTTGCATCCCACTAACAAATTTAATATGGTGTCTAAAACTGGTAGATAATTAAATAAAAGCGGGCATTGTTGTTGTTATTTCCGAAACTGCGACTAATACAGTTTTGTAACAATATAATGAATAATATATTAATTTAATTTAAACAAAATCCGGATATACGTCACAAACGATGACGCACACCAAGAAGGCTATTATATGAACTCTAACCTCAACATTTTTATATTTGTGATTTTTTGTGCCACCAGCTACGTTTGCTAGTTTTGTGTTAGTTTAGTCGTTCTAGTTGAAGTTCATCTGATGAAGAATTTATTTATATTAGAAGACCAAAAGTGTATATGAAAAAGAACAGACTGTTTTGAAAAATATGATGAGCTTGACTTTTACTAATGTTTTCGCTTAAAAAAACAAACTGTTTTGTATCTACTAAATGAAAAGAAGAGCGAATCGCTTTACCTACTAATAAGTAAGATGTAAAATACATATATATAGTTGTGTTGTATACAATGACCAATAATAGAATTAACAAAAACCTATAAAAATATTGTAGAATTTAAGATTCTATGCATCAAGAAATATGCAAATAACAGTTTCAGATTTTATGGGAGTGTCTAGAAGTTCAGCTAGCATGATTATCAAAAAGGTGTCTATTGTTATTGCCTCACTAGCCCGAGAACACATTCCCATGTATGAAAATAATCGAGAAATGGAAGAAGCAGTTGGAACATTTTATGAAATAGCTTCATTTCCCAAGACCATCGGAGCAATTGATTGCACATTAGTTAAAATTGATTCTCCTGGTGGATATGATGAAATATTCAGATGTAGAAAATCTTATTTTGCAATAAATGTTCAGACAGTAAGCGATGCTAAACTGAAAATAAGAGACATTGTTGCGAGATGGCCAGGATCAGTGCATGACCAAACAATTTTTAATAATAGCAGCTTAAAGCGAAAATTTTAAAATAGTCTGAAAGGGATGAAAAGTCGCTAGAGGAAGTATATATACGGAAATATTGGAGAGAGTTTGAAGGTTTCCCTCGATAAAATAATTAGGTAGTTCAAATATTGGTTTACTATCGTTTTTATATTGAACTTAATTTTAATTATATAAATTAATCAATAAAGGAAATGTGCTTGTTTCTTTAATCATTGATAAATATTTCCTCGCTGGAACTGATTTACGATTTTTGAGCAGCTCTATAGACCTGTGATATCATTCATTTTGACATTAAATAAAGGGTGGTCAATACATAGATGTACAGTAAAATCTTCACTTCAAAATATCGCGATTTAAACCAACTAGCTTTAATAAAATGTTGATATTAAGAGAGATACAGGATGATAAATATGAAATTTTAATTTTTGTTTTTTACAATAACTATAACGCCGCTTTTTCACGTGTAAGAACAATAATTTAACGGTGGGGCTTCTTGGATATGAGAAATCATAATTTTGTACTTATTTGGATGTATTTTGTAGAGGGCGCTACATAGGCCACGTGTGCGGCATAAATAGACGTTAAACTTTTTTGCTGTTTAAACTAGCGCTACGTTTGTCAGAAAATATAAAAGCCACATCATTTTAACATGGAAAAGGTATATTTGTTAGGGACGCACCGGAATTCGGTCCCGCTACCTGCGGAAGGGACTACCTGTAACGGATTAAATTCGAAGTGTGGTCACACCAGCGAAAATGCGATTTCGGAATTGGGTCCCATGTACCTACTATTTGTTTAATTTGACTTTTATTTTCTTCACATTTTTTTGGGCTTAGGACCAACAGTACACACTTATTGTTGTTGTACAGGCATGTTTAAAAATTTACGCTAAATGCGTATCGTCAAAAATAAAAACAGTGAAATAATAACCCAACCAAACCTACCCCTACCAAACCACCTTCGTATTTTTAGTCAATTTTTTTGAAGAATGAATTATAATAATTTTCAATAATAACCCAACCAAACCTACCCCTACCAAACAACCTTCGTATTTCTAATCAATTTTTGAAGAATAAATTATAATAATTTTCAATAATAACCCAACCAAACCACCTTCGTATTTTTGAAAACAAAATTTAAACCCATCTATTATTAATAAACGCTTACCCTTTTCACTCGTCATAGAGGTGAATTTAATATTTTCCATGTCAAACAAACAAACAAAATCACAATAATGGACACAAATAAACACGTCTTACACTCTGCACTTTAGAAGAGCAATTGCTAAAAATAATCTTTTAATACCCACATGAAATCTACCTGCTTCGACAGCGGACCGAATTACGAAATCACCCTTTCGGATTTGGACAAGGTCCCTGTGAGCAGGTAGCCCTTTTTCTAGGTACCCGGACCGAATTCCGAAACACCGTTTGTTAGTATCCCTTACAGTGACGAGTTAATAAACCAATTTGATGAAACTGGTAGTTGAAGAAAAGGGATCTAGGTAAATTGTTCGAAATCAATTCTTCGAAAGTCAATTGTTCGAAATCAATTATTCGAAAATCAATTCTTCGAAAATCAATTCTTCGAAAGTCAATTATTCGAAAATCAATTGTTCGAAAATCTATTGTTCGAAATTCAATATTCTGAATAGAATATACAAAAATAGATAGATAGAAGTTTTTATTACTTTGTTTACCTTATTAAATGTTTGTTAAGCGTTTATCTCTTAGAAATCTTTTGCGATAATGGGAAATCCTAATGACAACGGTAGGTCTAAATTATACATATGTGAATTGATCGAAAACAATTTATCGAATAAACAATTTATCGAATAGGTGAATTTATCGAATGACAATTTTTGTAAAGTAAATTATAATAATTTTCAATAATAACCCAACCAAACCTACCCCTACCAAACCACCTTCGTATTTTTAGTCAATTTTTGAAGAATAAATTATAATAATTTCCAATGATAACCCAACCAAACCTACCCCTACCAAACCACCTTCGTATTTTTAGTCAATTTTTGAAGAATAAATTATAATAATTTCCAATAACAACCCAACCAAACCTACCCCTACCAAACCACCTTCGTATTTTTAGTCAATTTTTGAAGAATAAATTATAATAATTTTCAATAATAACCCAACCAAACCTACCCCTACCAAACCACCTTCGTATTTTATCACCATTAGGAACCTGCCACCTATTCGATAAATTGATTTCGAACAATTGATTTCGAATAATTTACCGGTACCCGAAGAAAAGTGCAGTTAATGAAGATAAAACTTTAGACGTTCTATTAGATTTTCAAGAAAATTCTAAGATATCTACCAGTGTAAGAAATCACGGTATCAGTATTAAGTTCAAAATCTCTAAAAATTAGTTGAAGATAATTTTGATAGAGGATTACAATCGTTGTGAAACAGTTACAGAGAAAATTAAAACAGTTATAGAGAAAATTGGAATGCAAAAAAATTCTTAAATTCTTTGGTACATATTCAATGCTGAATCTACATTTTGCTTGAACAATTCTGTTAACAGCCGGTACTGGTTAAATTGTAATCCGCACTGGTTTGAGTTTGTACACAGCGACCACAAAAAGTTGATGTGTGGGCGGATCTGCTGGATCTTGTATTGAAGGTACGCATGCCGGTGTAGTTTATTTTATAAATTTCTGTAACATCAAGTTTTGTGTAAAATTACAATTTTGATTTTGGAAGTTTTTGGAAAGAGAAAAAAATTAGCTTCTTTGTGATAAGTCACTCGACCTAGGTTGCTATTTCAAAAAATTCAAGATGACAGCCGTGCGTTAAACTCTTACGTCAAAAACATTTGACATTTGCTCTAAAGTATGCAAAATAAAGTCTCATTCATCCTCCTAGATTTTCACAACTTTCCCTTTATCCGTTTAAAAGATAATCCCTTGGTGCCAAATTTTAAGCAACACTGTATAAACATTACGATCTTACCTTCTGTAAATAAAAGAGCATTAGGTAGAATTTGTCGTGGTAAATGAAAGGGTCTGTTGCTTAATCCCGGTATGCACCCTGCGTCCCTTTTCGGTCCAGAGAGTTCAACTAACCAAGATTAACTGCCCAATGCCCATAGACAATCCATCGTTGGATGCCTCTGAGCCAGCGTATTTTATCATTCCGACCGCATCTTATATAGATGCCTATATATTATATCCTGACGGTTATCAAAAGAAAAGTTCCATCAAACGGAAACAAAAGGGATTAAGGGTTTAAGTGCCGTATGAGTTATTAGTTTTCCTTCGTCAAAAATCAGTTTGTGCTCAGGAATGGATTTTACCAATTTAAACATTAAAATTATATAATTCTTAATCGAATGATTAGATTAATTTATAAAGGACAACGCACCCAATTATTATATCTCTTTGCTCCTTGGAACTAGGAAAGTTCGCTAAATTTTGATAGTTTTTTAAGTCAGCGACTTTTTGTGCTTTCCGCTTAGTAACTTTAAACGCAACAGTGTTTCTGTCAACTGTCATGTATTAATAGAGTACTATCAAATTTTAAGCGGACAATCTTGTTAATTTTAATGATAATGCGAGAAAGTGAATTTTTATCAAAATCTCTCACCATACAGCCCATGAAAAATCACTTTTTTCTTAGCCTAATGAGGTCGCTTCTGATTTAAATCAACATCGAACATCTGTCCAAAAGCTCTAGATAACATTCTCTGGAGATCGTTTTACTCATTTAAGGTGAGTGACACCAAGTAGATATATCCCAATAAACGGTGGCCAGCTCCTTGTTAGCCGGCAGACCCACATTGAAATTCTTTAGTCCTCGTACACCTGGATAAATCCACTGTATTATATGTTCCTTGGTCTGAAGACAAACTGATAGCGATGGTCACTTTCTTAGACATCGAGGAAGCATTTAACAATGTCACCACGATATTAATTGGTTTGCGATGGATAGACGGGTAACATCCTCAGCAATATGTCGATGGATGAAGGCAACTCTGGCGGATAGGATTCTGTTGCCATCTACACCGACAGCCAAGCTTGACTGAAGTCACTCGATTCCATAGAGGTCAAATCTAAACTAGTGACTGCGTAGGTGCCTTAAATGCATTTGGACACCATTGCAGTGTATATTACATTTGATTAGCTGTTTTAATATCGGGCTGCACTCAGTTTACCACTTTCGGATTAGAAAGTTATAGCGATAAGCTGTTCTGTTCGTCGGAAATTTCATCAGTACTCAAACGTTATTTTTACTAATTAATAAGATAGAGAGCCAGTTTAGCAATACACACTAGTCTTACTCTACTGTGGTCTGCCAGTTCATTCAATTCTTTCTGGTATTCTTCTACCAGTCTGGATGTTACCTTGCGGCTATTTAGAGCTGCTAAGGCTGCCTGGCTGTCAGTTAATATGTTTATCCTATGAGTGTCAGTCCTATGTTTATTAATTCTGACACATTTTAGGATGGCATAAATCTCCGCCTGAAATACAGAGGCATGTACTCCTAGTGAGAAGGAACACCTTGTGTTCCTCATCTCACTATAATACACCCCTGCTCCTGTCCCTTCCCCAGTCTTTGACCCGTCTGTATAGCAGGTCTCTCCTCGGGGAAACTTCAGTCTGCTTGGGTCTCGCCAGTCCTTTCTGTGGGGTATCTCTACCTCATATATAGGGCTGGGGGGAAGTTTAGTGGCCATATAGTCTGTTTTCATATCTAAAATGGCTTCAATTACGATGTCCTCAATGGATGTGTGTCCTGATATAACTGTTTTGCTGCTCAGGTTATTTTGCAGCCTAAATAACCCCATTCTTGCTTCTCCCATTATCACGATGTGAAATGAAGGAAGGCCAAATAAGGCCTCTAGTGCTGCCGTTGGCGTGCTTCTCATGCACCCTGCAATACTGAGATAAGCAAGTCTTTGCAACTTACCTAGTTTCGTCATTGCATTCTTTTGTATTGTCTTTGTCCACCAGACCAAAGACGCATATGTTATTATGGGTTCAACCACTACACTGTATATCCAGTGTATCATGTTTATCCACAAGTTCGCCTTGCCATCATTAATGTGGTCTCCGATCTTGTGTCTACTTTTTCCAGTTGTTTGGACCATGTTAATCTCGAGTCAATAATTACCCCGAGATATTTAACAAACATCACAATTGGAATCTCCGTACCTTGAAGGGATAGTGGTGCCAATCCCACCAGGTCCCTTCTTTTGGTATAAGGCACTATGTTTGATTTGGTTGGACTTATATTTAAACCCACCTCTTCCGTCCACTTTGATACTACGATCAGAGCATGTTCCATGCGCTCTCTGACTGTAGTATTGAATTTGCCTTGTGATATGATGACCAGATCATCCGCATATCCTACTCACACCATTACATATGGTGGTGGAGAGTGTTGCAGAAAGAACAAGATACAGACTAAGTAGAGAGGGAATCATTAAAAAGAAAACCACCTCTTCACTTCTTAGAAATGAGACAACCTGGGACATGCCACAAGATGGTATGATGAAAAAGTATAACTTTTCAAAGAAATTCGTTACGGAACTAAGCAACAAGAAGGAATGGGATCCAAATACCATTACCAGACTTGGAAAGAATGCCATTCAATGGTACACAGACGGCTCAAAAGCAATAGAAGGAACTGGGATAGGAGTGTACGGGCCCGGCACCAAACACTCTGAAAGCTTGGGAAAAACCCCAAGTATATTTCAAGCGGAAATTCACGCAATAAGAAAGTGTGCCCAGTTCAATATTGACAAAGGATATAGAAGGCAAAGGATTATCATAATGTCTGATAGTCAAGCAGCCATTAAAGCGCTGAGTTCTTGTATAATCAGTTCCAAAATGGTGTGGGAATGCCTAGGCAAACTTAATGAACTAGGCGAGAACAATATAGTCACCTTACTGTGGATTCCAGGACACACTGGAATAGAAGGAAACGAAATAGCAGATGAACTAGCAAAGAGGGGGAGTGAAATACCCTTTTGGGGGCCGGAACCTTTTTGCGGAATCAGCTCCAATGTAATATTGGAAGAAATAGGTAAAGCCGAAGAAAAGAGAAGATCTGACAATTGGAAAGATCTAGTAGGGCCTAGGCAATCAAAGATTCTTCTGGGTGACTACAACCTGTTGAGATCAAATGAATGCATAAGTCAAAGCAAAACTGCACTAAGAGTTTTAACAGGAATCCTAACGGGACATTGTCGCCTGAATGGGCACCTTAAAAAGCTCAAAATAGTGGAGGAAGAAGATTGTAGGTTTTGTGGAATGAAAGAAGAATCCTCCATCCACATACTTGGGAACTGCACAGCATTTCAGAATCCTAGGGCACAGCACCTGGGAGACTACTGGATAGAAGAGGGACAGTTACCTAAGTTGAAGCCTGCAGATATCCTAAAATTCCTCAGGGAAATAGGACTAAAGGAACTACTAGTCTCTGAGACTTTCCTCAGGAACTAAGTAGAAGTAAGGGGGCACAATAGATCTTTTAGGTCTCAGTGAATGTTACCCCAAAAGACATACATACATACATACATACATCCGCATATCCTAAGACAGTATGGTGTTGCTTTTTGAGTCTCCTTATCAGTCCGTCCATTACAAGGTTCCATATTAGAGGAGACAGGACTCCTCCTTGAGGACACCACCTTGAAACTCGGGCTGATAATGTTTCATCCATCAAGGTTGAAAAAATCACTCGGTCTTTCAGCATGCATTCTATCCATCTGCAGCTTGTTTCGTCAATTTGTTTTTGACGAATTGCCTTATTTTCGAGAGCATACTCTATCCCTTGCTATACGCTCATAAAAATACGACACAATTTTACGTGATTTCTACTACAAGCAAGGTAAAAATAACGTTTGAGTACTGCTGAAATTTGCGACACAAAACATGATCGCTATAACTTTCTAATCCGAAAGTGGTAAACCAAGAGAATTGTACACTTATCAAACGCTTGTCCCCTGTATATAAACATATGAAGAAATTAGGATTTTTTCGCTCTATGCTCTATCCAAAGAAGAGGTTAATCTCGTTATGTACGGTGTTGCCATATACGTACAAATCGAGTTGATCGTGTTATCTGTATAAAGAAACTTATTAATAATTATGAGCACACATTTACCGAGCCTAGTTCTTTATAAATGTGCTTTTAACTATGAATTATTAATACAAGTTATTACTGAACGTAAAGTTAGAACAAAAAATTCTATCATGACGCAAAAAATTGAAATTTTTTTATATAAATAGGCCAGTAAATTTCGTTTATTATTTATTGGAAATTGAACCACAAACTTTTCTTTATATTCCTATTTCAATGTTTTGGCAGCATTCCAAGCTACCGTTCAAATTTTTTTAAATATTTGTTCATACCAAAAAAATCAGTTATTAAATTTGACTTTTCAGTTATATAACAAAAAGATAACCAATAAAGCGTTTATTTATTTAAAATGTCCACCAGTTTAAACAGGGTGGTCCAAAATGAAATGAAACATGCTTGGGCTTAAAATATTACTAAAATATTGATAATAAAAAAGATAGAGGATGGCAAAGTTGAAATGTAAAACATGCTTTTTCACAGTCAATCGGTTGATTTTGGATATAAGAAAGTAAAAATTGAAAAACTTGGAGTTCGATGTATTTAAAATTATATTATGAAAATCATATGCTGATGACACTCAACTATACTTATTATTTTATCCAGATCCCCAACGATATTTTTTAGTGATGAGTAAAATTGCCCGTTACAATAATTTTGATTGTAAATTATTAATATTTTCTAACCATGATGATCTTCAAGAGTAAAAAAAAAGTAACAGGTGAAATGAACAAGATCAAGACTTTGTACGTCAGACCAAGACTACATAAGCAGGACCAAGACCAAGACGATTTGAGCAAGACCAAGGACGAATAAGCAAGACCAACACTATCCACATACTTGCGGATTGCTCAGCTCAGCTTAATAGAACTAATAGAAGAGGGACACTTACCTAAAGTGAAGCCTTCAGATATATAACTCCTCCGGGAAATAGGTCTAAAGGAGCTACTTGACTTTCCTCAGAAACTAAGTAGAAAAAGGAGACAATATATCTTTAAGGTCCCTGTAAATATCATCCCAATATCCTTATAGTTTGGCAAGTTTATCTGAAGCCGTGAAAGGAATGCAGTTGAAAACATTCGATATTACCACGTTTAACTATGAAAAAGTTAAAGTGCTAAGTATATGTAGTGATAATAATTAGAAAATGGACTTTTTATTATTAACAATATGATTAAACGGTAATTCTTGAATGTGCTTGTTTCTTTGGATTTTGTCTATTAACATTATTTTCTCAATTTATGAATATTAAAAGATGAATACTTTTCCAAATTTGTTATGGGCTTCTTCAAGCTCTGGCAGCGTTGTGCGAAAACCATAATTTTCACGCCCTCCGAACTAACTCAATTGGTGAAATTTATCGGAACATTCGTTGCTTAGCGACCAGCTGACTTCCTATTGGCAATCTTCCCTCTCACTTTGTCAATTGACTGACATTGATTATACAGTGGCGTTGGTATTGTCAGAGTCAGATTTTGAACTATTTCGTATCCATATTGAATTCAAGTACGATTCTTAACATTATTTGTTTTAAACAAATACCGTGTTTTGGAAAATACCTTACCTTTAAAGCAAAGCAAAAATTAGTTTCTATATATAATTATTATATAATAATTATTATTATTTTTAATACTTTTATAAAAATAGGTACCGTACGCCATTGGTACGTTTTTGACAAATATCCGCCATTTTTCTCTCCCCTTACCGATTCCGCGTAGCTTCATATAAACTTGCCAAACTATACAAACATACTTATTATTTGTAATATCAATTTTTATAATTTATACTGCATTCCTTGTAATTTGTGAAACATGTCGAGAATTATATTTTATAATGTTGTGAAATTTGTTATTCAAATATAAAATGAAAGTTTAAGAAATTACGATATTAGAATATAATATTTTTATATCTGTCAGATTATCGGAAAACTATACAAAGGTTGAAATTAATCGGAATTTTTACGGCAATGAACATTAAATTTATTTAATGATTCCCAGTCTTTCCGGAATCAACCGGCGACATCTAGACATAATAATTCTTAATCAAGTTTATTTGAAGCAGTGTCGTAGCAGATGCGGAGTTTTTATTTTAAAACGAATTCATTCACTTGAATAATCTTTGAAAATTTGAATATTCAAAAGCTCTTAATGCAAAAATTCAAACTTCTTCTTGGAAATGAAATACCAGGTGTCCACGATTACTTTTATGATTCATTTGGATAATTTGTAGCGAAAGAAAGATGATTACCTTTATTTATTTTACCGTCTTTCTTTTCTTTGTACTTATTATCGTAATAATGTCAGTTAGGCCAAAAACTACTAGCAACCCTTAATAATATTTTAATGCTATGTTAGGTAGGGTAGGTTAGGTTGGTTCTAAAGCAAATACATTATACTAGCTGAATATAGGTATAAACACAAATTGAGCAGACTTTGTATCACTTCAGAATGAGGCCATCAGCTAGGCCAGGCCATGCTTGTGGGAATGTCGAGGGATCTGTGGACAATTTTGAGGGTAAGTGCTCAAGCAAATCTATTATATATATAGTTTGGCAAGTTTATCTGAAGTCGTGAAAGGAATGCAGTCGAAAACATTCGATATTGCCACGTTTAACTATGAAAAAGCTAAAGTGCTAAGTATGTAGTGATAATAATTAGAAAATTGGCTTTTTATTATTAACAATATTAACAATATGATTAAATGTTAATTCTTTAATGTGCTTGTTTCCTTGGATTTTGTCTATTAACATTATTTTTTCAATTTATGAATATTAAAAGATGAACACTTTTCCAAATTTGTTATAGGCTTCTTCAAGCTCTTCAAACCATAATTTTTACGCTCTCCGAACTAACTCAATTGGTGAAATTTATCGAAAGGCCTTCGTTGCTTAGCGACCAGCTGACTTCCTATTGTCAAGGGCGTGCGTGTGTTCTTCCCTCTCACTTTGTCAATTGACTGACCTTGATTATCCAGTGGCGTTGATATTGTCAGTGTCAGATTTAGAATTATTTCGTATCCATATTGAATTCAAGTACGATTCTTAACATTATTTGTTTTAAACAAATACCCTGTTTTGAAAAATACCTTACCTTTAAAGCAAAGCAAAAATCAGTTTCTATATATAATGATTATATAATAATAATTATTATTTTTAATACTTTTATAAAATAGGTACCGTACGCCATTGGTACGGTTATGACAGATATCCGCCATGTTTCCTCGCCCCTTACCGATGTCGCGTAGCTTCATTTAAACTTGCCAAACGGTACACATATTATCTCGCTGATGTACAAGACAGGATGGTCCGAAAATTGCTGGTGCCATCAGCATCAACACCATCAGCAACCATGGAAATCTTTCTGGACCCTCCTCTTCTCTATATATTTCTTTAAAGAAAGTCGATAAACACAGCTAATGGAATTCCTAAATTTCAACGGACCGTAGCAGATGGCTATTGATACTTGGATGGCTCAAAAACACTCTCAGAGTCTGGTGCTATTTGGTCGCAAACTTAGGACAGGAATATTAACCTCCCTAGGATCCTATGCAACTGAATTTCAGGCAAAAATGTACGCCATTGATTCGTGAGGAGAGATGGGCGGAAAAGTAATCTAGGTCATGGAATAATAAAAATTTTCTCGGGTAGCCAAACGTCATTAAAATCACTCAGCTCTTAGCGTTCAGCGTCAAAATTGGTATAAACTGCCGAAAAATACTTAACAAAGTGTCTTTGGTCTCAATATCTGGCCAATAATGGCTATTCCGTATTGAGGAAGTGATTGAACAAAAGAATGGTATAGGTATTACTTTTATTTGTTAGAAATTTAGAATATTTCATTAAATTTAAATAGTATTGAACGTAATTCACTACGCCTAATTAATAATTTGTTTCATTGACCTCAATTTTTGTCATTTCCGAGTCTATCAATAATAGATTATTGAAATTGTATTTACATATTTTTTTTGTTTCCCTTACCTACGTCTTTGCTTATATTTAATTCATGGGAAGCAGTTGCTGATAGAGTTGGATTACCGATTTTTTTTTATACTTTTCTTGATACAGAGGGAAAAACTTCAAAGGCAATAAAAACTTTATTCGCTTGTTTATGAAATCCAACACCATGTTTATTTCATGACTAAATATTTTAATTGTGTTGGGTTGGTACTCATACATATTTATGTACAATTAAATTCACTTTAGTTGGGAGTTTAATTTCTATTTACAAATCTTAACATGTTTTAATCCACTTTAACGAGATGGTCTAATGAAAAAAAAAGAACGTAAGCTTTTTTAATCGAGTTAGATTGATCTGTCGTTCGGAGATGTTTTTCGAAAAAATATACTAGTTGGTGTTGTCGGTGGAATAACAATAATCTTGAATCTCGGGAAATACTGAAATTTGTGATCATTCCTATTTCAGTTTTAGGTACAGGGTATTCTATACATTTTGACATTTGAATTTAACGTAGGATTCGGATTCGTAGATTTGTGTGGAGAGATGGGCGGAAAACCAATCTCAGTTATAGAACAATGAAAATTTTCTCGGGCAGCCAAGCAACATCAAATTCCGTCAGCTCTTATCGTGAAACGTCGAAATTTGTATCAAACTGCCAAAAGAGACTTAACAAAGTGTCCTTGGTCTCAATCTATGGCCAATAATAGGTTTGTTCGTAGAAAGGAATTTCCAATCGATTGGAAATTTCTCAAACTTTTACATTCCGTTTGTGATTCGTAGCAATTTTTGTTTTACGAACGGGTGGAAAATTTTGACAGTAGAGAGCATGACGCATGACATTTAATTATTAATATCTACTCCTATTCATCTGATTGAATAACTTTAAATTGAATTTATGGTCGACATTCAAGGTATATTTTGTACTTTTCAAACCAAAACTATATTTTAGACGGAAGTGGTTTGCTACTTCGTTGTTTTTTCCACAATAAAAGAAAATTATTCAAAACCAAAAGATCTGAGTTCAAAACCAAATACCAAAAATATGTCACTACACTTGTCACTTTCAACAGCATCACAATGCACATGCTTCTAACTGAAGATTTGATCCCGGTCAGCGAGTTATTCTGATAGTTGGCAACTGGACCGAAACTGCAAATTTCTTTCTTCGAACAAAGTATTTTTAAATCACCAACTGCCAAATGGTTTCTACGAACGCTTTTCCGTGGTGCGTGAGAGGAGCTTCAATCCAATTCTCTCATTGTTTTCGTTTGAATCAGTCTCGTATGCGTCTTAGGATTGTCCTCGATGCAACAGTGTGCCGGAACCCACACAAAAGTTATTATTTTTTATTCTGAGAGGGCACCGAGTTCTTTTTGACATTACCTTATGTCACTTTTGGGTTCGTAAGAGCCTTCAGCGATACATGGCTGTCTGTGCATACTTTGATCCGTGAATTGCGTAGGTAAGTGAATGTTAAAGAAGTATCTAGGAGACATGTGGTTTAGCCTTTTACTTATTATTACGTTATTCTTCCAACTTATTAGATAGTTTCTGGAACCATTAACTTTAGCGTTTGTTATTCACGTTATCGTTGTTTGGCGCAAGTGCAGTAAGTGAAATGATCAACTCCAGTGAGATCTTTATAAACAGTTTTTGAATTGATGTCAAATACGTCAAATCTTTGGTGTTTGTTGGTAATAACCTTACTTTTTAGACGTTCGTTGGTTTGCTAAATAGTGAGTTGGATTTTTTATTATAATTCATTGTAATCGTGGTAGTGAGGAGGAAGTCTTGAATATTGTATTAAATCGTAATGAAGATGGCTACAACCATGACATGATTCGTGGAATTATTTTCCAAAATATATTCGAAAATTTTCCTGATTCTGAAGTTGAGGGATTTGATCTCGACATTTATGATGATAGAGTAGACTGCTTTATTTTTTAGTATATATATACTGCTTCACTGCTAAAAGATTTCTGAGATGGTAACACTCGCACAAAACCAAAGATGATAATCAGATTATAAACACCATATACACGATCAACCAAATGTCAAAAACAATAACAAATTATTTTAAAATTAAACATCGCTGCATTCCTCTTACTCGTGTTGGCAGATTTCCGTTCAACAAATAAAACAGCATTTATAACTACAAAATAAATATATTTTTTCATGGTAAAATTGTGTCGGTGATTCGAAAAATACCAATGTCAGGATATTTTTCATCTTATTTGGATAATAGGGTCTTTAATAAATAATTATGCTATCAAACACGAAAACTAACTTGAATATATCTGGAAACCTGCATCTATCAAAATAAACATTATGTTAACGAAATCTTAACGCAATATTTTGTAGATAACGGAACACGTTATCGTAATTAACGTTAACGAAAGCATCAAATTCTTCTGCGCATGCTCCGAATAGTGTTAACCTTAACGACAGAACGAATTGAGGGTTCCAAAAACTCTATAATTTCCATTCTCTCCGTATTTAAATTTAAATACACTATGCTTCTGAAAGACTCGTATATCTTCATTTCTTAATATGTTCTTATCTCGCTTTACTTTAAAGAGACCTCTTGGAAGTTTAAGACAGAGGATCGGTATTTGAGATTAATGACGACGAATATAAACATCTCAGCACTACAATAACATAAAATTATCACCCCAAAAATCGTTGTATTGCATTCCAGGGCCGTCGCTGAGTGTACCTTACTGATTGGAAACAAAATTTAAAAAAAAAATAACTAACCCCCTGAACATGATTACTGATCCAAACCAAATGGACTGATTCGTTACGCCGTTTGAAATAGAAAACCTAAATATTTTTTTAAATGAGTGAAAAATAGGTATGCTAGGTGGATTGGGAAAAAAGTAACACTATCTATATATTTTTTTAAACGCAGCTTTTTCGAGATATTGAAGGTGTTTCAAGC
Organism: Lochmaea capreae; assembly: GCA_949126875.1. Classification (NCBI taxonomy): domain Eukaryota; kingdom Metazoa; phylum Arthropoda; class Insecta; order Coleoptera; family Chrysomelidae; genus Lochmaea; species Lochmaea capreae. The sequence goes on from OX421403.1 coordinate 15,586,990, forward strand.
TGTAAACTTTCGAACATAATCTCTCTGATTCATCTGACGGGTTTTGTTTTAACACTGAGAAAACTTTCATCTTACAAATGAGTTTTGCAACCTCTCATACTGGTTTGCACCTCTTCGAATCCATATTGAAATTGCAAAAAGAGCTATTCGTTACGTTTATGTTTTAAGTAGTATGTATGTATTTTGAGGTAACATTCACTGAGACCTAAAAGATCTATTGTGCCCCCTTACTTCTACTTAGTTTCTGAGGAGAATCTCAGATACTAGTAGCTCCTTTAGTCCTATTTCTCGGAGGAATTTTAGGATATCTGCAGGCCTCAACTTTGGTAGTCCCTCTTCTATCTAGTAGTCTCCCAGGTACTGTGCCCTAGGAAACTGAAATACTGTGCAGTTCGAAAGTATGTGGATGGAGGTTTCTTCTTCCATTCCACAAAATCAACAATCTTCTTCCTCCACTATTTTAGCTTTTTAAGGTGTCCATTCAGGCGACAATGTCCCGTTAGGATTCCTGTTAAAACTCTTAGTGCAGATTTGCTTTGACTTATGCATTCATTTGATCTCAAGCGGTTGTAGTCACCCAGAAGAAACTTTGATTGCCTAAGCCCTACTAGATGTTTCCAATTGTCAGATCTTCTCTTTTCTTTGGCTTTACGTATTTCTTCCGATATTACATTGGAGCTGATTCTGCAAAAGGGTTCCGGCCCCCAAAAGGGTATTTCAGTCCCCCTCTTCGCTAGTTCATCTGCTATTTCGTTTCCTTCTACTCCAATGTGTCCTGGAATCCACAGTAAGGTGACTATATTGTTCTCGCCTAGTTCATTAAGTTTGCCTAGGCATTCCCACACCATTTTGGAACTGATTACACAAGAACTCAGCGCTTTAATGGCTGCTTGACTATCAGACATTATGATAATCCTTTGCCTTCTATATCCTTTGTCAATATTGAACTGGGCACACTTTCTTATTGCGTGAATTTCCGCTTGAAAGATACTTGGGGTTTTTCCCAAGCTTTCAGAGTGTTTGGTTCCTGGCCCGTACACTCCTATCCCAGTTCCTTCTATTGCTTTTGAGCCGTCTGAGTACCATTGAATGGCATTCTTTCCAAGTCTGGAAAGTCTGGAAAGTCCTTCTTGTTGCTTGTTGTTAATTCCGTAACGAATTTCTTTGGAAAATTACTTTTTCATCATACCATCTTGTGGCATATCCCAGGCTGTCCGATTTCTAAGAAGTGAAGAGGTGGTTATTTTTAATGATTCCCTCTCTACTTAGTCTGTATCTTGTTCTTTCTGCAACACTCTCCACCACCATGTGTAATGGTGTGAGCTTGAGAATCACTTCCATTGCTGCCGTTGGGCATGTACTCATTGCTCCTGTTTAAGTAGTAAGACGAATTGCAAATTCTATTTAAAAAAATACAAAATTTTAACTCTTTCCGCTCTATTCATTTTGAAATCCGTGTATTTGGTTCGAAGGCACTCTCAAAATATAACTGAGAGACCCTTTTATAGTTACCCTACTAGAAGAAACAATTTAGATATTCATTCAACAATATGGTGAAAAATTCCACCACCTTCAATGCCAAACAATTATTCAATCAGCTACCTTTAAAATTAAAGACCTTATTATACAGTGACAGAATTCGACAATCTACCTCAGACTTTTGAGTTACATTGGGCTAATTCAATATTTAATATTCAGTATGATGTACGATATTATAATATTATTTATTTATTAAAATATTATTTATTTTTATATTTCATCTGAATTATGTCGCTTTTTCATCCAATAAAGCTTATTTGGTTCTCTCTCCCTCAGCTTCTACTGATAGTCCAGTAAACGATAGGTTTTCCCCCTGTCTTCCGTTAGGGCGGTCTCACCGACGTGTAATTCGGAAAACAACTCAATAATCATAACTAAATATTGTGCTGTATGAAAATAACTGCAAAAATAGATAATGGCAAACATTTTTTCAAAAAGTTTCCTAAGAACATTTTACGAAAGGTGTATATTTTTCATTGAAAAAATATTCGATAATTTTTTGGCAAATCAAACCAAAATTTCGGAGACACTTTTCTAAGAACGAATTTGCTAGTCGTTCATTTATTCATTCATTCGATTGGGTTGTGCTCAACAGCCCAGGCAATTGAACTTATTCCCTGTACAATTTATCTACTTCCATTACAGAAGCTTTGTGTCTTCTATGTAGGACACTAGTTTGACTGGAGGGATTTTCAGTAGTTGTAATGGTTGTATAGTTTCCTCTCCAAAGTGCTTCCGTCTGAGTCCATGTAAGTTCTCGCAGAAGCAGAGTATGTGAGTAGGTGTTTCATCATAGAGTTTACATTTCCTGCACATAGGTTAACTACCTTTGCCCATTTTGTGCAGATGTTTTCTCAGGGTGCAGTGTCCAGTCACCAGGTCTTCTGTCAACTGTCTTCAAATGTCTCTTACTCAGTTTCAATAGCCTGGTTGAGAGTTCCTAGTCTACCTTGTTCAGTAAACTCTTTGCATGGAGGTGCCCTTGTGTCGACCTTCGTTTGAGCTGGTGTTTCCTATCTATCCAGTTCCCGATTTCCCCCCTTATCCAATCTTTTGTAATTCTGCAAAACGGTTCCAGCCCAACGAAGTCTCCTTTAGAACCTTCTTTAGCTAACTGGTCCGCCATTTCATTACCTGCAGTCCCCTCATGTGTCGGCACACATATTAGAGACACTTTGTTGTCTCTTGCCAGCCTGTTGAGGGATTCTTTACAGTTTTTTACCAGTCTAGACCTAGTTGTTGGGTTACTGATAGCTTTAAGCAGAGCCTGGCTGTCAGTGAATATTTTTATTTTTGTCCGGTATATCCTCTTCTGATGTCTCTGTTTGAAACACAGTCATATATCGGCAAATGCTAAAGATAATTCTATTTCTAGATCCTTTTATACCAGCCCCAATGCCATGGTTTGTTTTGGAACCATCGGTGAACCAGATGATTTCTCCAGAATTACTTGGGTGTATCACCTGTTCCCTAGATGGGATGATGATTTTCACCCGCTTAGTGTATATATTCTCCGGTGCCATGCTATCAAAACTCATGTGAAATATTGGTTCTTCTAGTATTGTCCCAGTGGGAATATCAGTGTGCCCTTCTCGAACATTATTCGGTGACCATAAGTCTCTCGATTTCAGCCTAAGAATTGCCATCATTGCTAGCCGTTGAAATTTAACAAAAATATGATTGGGGCAGTTTCCAATTAAAAAAAACACGCATATGACTATCAACAAAAATTTCAAATTTCTAGAAAGATGTAAACATAATTTATAATAAAAAATGTTCACTTTCAAAATAAATTCGTAAAAAAATTGTTCATCGTTAATATTAAAAGCCACGCCGGGCCTGTAATAATCTTCAAACATGAGCTGATGATCTAAACAGAAAAATCGAAATAATAAAAATCCGAGATAACATAATGTGGTAAATTACTGAGTGATGATCGTTCGGCAAAAGATTAATTATTTTATATAGTGGCTGTTTCAGTTTTAATAGATGGAACTTTCGTTGGAGATAAGCGACACTTCGAAGGGAACAGGTTCATTTTGTGTTAATTTTAATGCAGTCTTGTTTTCACTCTGAGCATATTTATTTTCCGTATCAACAGCTGGATATGTTTTTAGAATATTCTTTTCTTTTTTTGTGTAAGTTGGTGACATTTATCATTTCGTTTTAAATTAAAAGCTTGTGGTTGTAATAGCTGTCTGTAAGCAAACTCGTTATAACGTTATTATTATTATTATTAATCCCTATAGAATTACAATCTATCCCTTATATCAACTTATTCAAAAAGAAAGTTAAATTTTTTCTATCATCAAGAGCAAGATATTTCTATAATAATATCCTTACCAAGTTCTAAAAATTTCCAAATATACACTCTTACAGCCAGTTTCACAATCGGTGGTAAGCTCTTAGGGTTAAGTAACTAATCGAACTTGTTTCAGGGTGCATTGTAACACAGCATGGTAACCAACAGGTCACCGGACCAAGTGTTAAACTACGGTTAACCATTAATCAATGGTTAAGCCATTTTTCGTTGTAACAGGAATTGTAGATCAAGGGTCACGTAACCAATGGATTTCAGTTGACATTTCAGGGTGTGTTGTAACTCTACAGGTTAACCCACTGGTCACAAGACCAGTGGTTACACTATGTTTAACGACTATTCAGTAGTTAAGCCTTTTTTCGTTGTAACAAGAATTGTTGATCAAGGGTCACGTAACCAATAGATTTCAGTTGACATTTCAACCTTTCGTTTCCGTTGTTGTCATTAATATTTAGTAATTTAGTTTCATGCTGGGTGTTTTAAAGTGTTCTTGATATTATTTGGTATGGGAAATAAGCGTTGTGTAGAATAATTTGACTTATTTTTTTATAATAAATATAGCTATTTCGGTTCAGTTTATTAGTTTTAATTTCCTCTATATAATGGGTAAGTTTCTAGAGTTTTCGGCTCTAACAACTCATCATCTGTGAGTTATTGTAAATCAGCTCATGCTCCTTCCAATTCCCCCGTTTCGTTTATAACAATAATTCGTACTTAATGTTGAACGGGATAAATATATCTTTATAAAATTATTTTTTTACTTATTAACAAAAATAACTATAAAACGTCAATTGCAAATATAAATTGTCAAATTAAAATACACAATCAGATAGAAGAAGTAAAATTGCATTGTTCCGTGTTTGACCATAGGTTAACTCTCCGAGATCTGATGCTAAACTTTTCGGAGGTTAACCAGTTGGTGAACGTCTCAAATTTCGTGTTACAACAACCTTTTGAAGTTAACTAATGCTTAACTATAACAATGGTTTGAGCTACCGAGTTACAACACGCGCGTTGTATCGAACACATAAACTCGGTTTAATTATAACTGATGTTTAGACTGTGAAATACTGATATATTTATTATCAGTCTAAACATCAGTTATAATTAAACCAAGTTTGGATATTCGATACAACGCGCCCTTAATAGTTAACCTACACTTATACCCTTTACCAGGCAGGGCGGATGTAATTTGGGCGCTAATGGATTAATGCACTTTTTACAACATGTAAACTAGACGCCAAGACCGAAGGGTCATTTTAATCCTATGTGTATTTTGGGCGCTAACCGACTGAAGTACGTGTTTATGAAATACAGTTATTTATTAAATCACCGACATTTATAATAAGATATATTTTTGTAAAGTAAATTATAATAATTTTCAATAATAACCCAACCAAACCTACCCCTACCAAACCACCTTCGTATTTTTAGTCAATTTTCGAAGAATAATTTATAATAATTTTCAATAATAACCCAATCAAACCTACCCCTACCAAACCACCTTCGTATTTTATTAAGATAAGAGTTATTTTATGACTCAACCTATCAACTCGGATTATCTACCCTTCTTGGTCAGACAGGTAAAGAAGGATGGTTAGCGCCTAAATTACACCCGTCGCCTTTACCACATATTGTGAAACCCATGGTTACTTCTTAACCACGAGGTAATCTTTTATTGTGAAATTGGCTGTTAGAGTTTATATGAACATAACAATAAAAACTCAATCGGATATCGTTTAAAAGTTTGGTCATAGTATTGCATAGCTCCTTATGATTATTCACAAAAAAAATTCGCTTTTTCGGTACACTCGCAGGATCTCTAAACACAACTCCGTTTTTGGAGCACAATTCTTGTTACTTTTGCTATTGGCATTTAAAGTTGCAGTTTTTCAATTTATGCTGCCATTTTTTTAACACTGTATACCTCCTTCAATCATTTTCCTTGTCCTTCTCGATAAATTAATCACGTCATATTATAAATGCGATGTTATCAGATTGTCAGGATAATCTTATTTCTAATAATCTTCTCTCTAAGTTTTTATTATTTCATTGGAAAATATTATTTAATAACAAATAACAAGTTAAGTTTCTGTGCGCTGACTGAAACTTGCAGAAGATACATTCTACAGTCATTTTAAACAATTTCCTGCAAACATTGACTCAAAATAAGATAAGGAGCTGTTTTATAGTTGTGAGTAAAATTAGTTTCACAATGAAATAACAGTTTGCGGCAAGGTCTTTTTAAGGATTAAAAAGCCGAAAAGATAAAAAAGCCATAAATCATTTCTAGTCTTGACCTATCCACAAGCGAACAATTGATTCACTTTGGTGAAATGTAGCTTCCGATTGGTCTATGAAAAAGATACATGAATTGTTAGTCCACATTGACTGTAAACGTCCCAGGGTGAGTTTACTTAATTTCTGTTACTCACGAGATATTGTGTTCTTAGATGTTGCTGTGACTGAGATTTTGTTTTATTGACTAAAACCATTTTATTGGTAATAATCAACATTATGGCTTTTGGGCCACCATTCGAAGAGGAAGATATTGTTACAGGCTCCTAACAATGAATATACTAGAATAGTAAACAGACCTATTATTCTATGCCAACATAAACAATGTCAAAGTTTATTTATTTATTCTGATTGATTCCATGTCGCAGTGAATATAATGTTGTTCGATAGGATGTATAAAATATGAGTATTTTATTGCTCAAATATTTTTACCAAAGATTTTGAAATTTCTGAAAGTAGAGAGTAGGATTTGAGACAATAAACAGAAAGAAATTTGGTATATTTTAGTCGCTATCTAAGCAAAAAATGATACAAAATATGTACAGGCAACTGAAACAAGAAAATAATTGGTCAAAGCATGGAGCTGCTGAAAAAATACATAATTGACAAAAGTATCAAAAAAATCCATTATTAGTTATCGGTGAAACAACTGCTATTCATCGGAAAAAGAGAGTACAGTAATCGCTAGTGCGTATATAATGCTGCAATAATGAATAATCTGTCTGAAACCGGCTCTGCTTCTGCTTACATATTTCTTTATCTCGCCGACAAATTGTGAAACGGTGCAAATAAATTTTACTCACAACTATACACAATCACCGAAAGTTTTACTATTGGTCTATTGGTCCATGGTAACAGAATTATTCTAAGGTTTGTGTGTTAAGTCCATTTTAATTTTAGTTTAGTATAATATACAAAGGTTTATTAATATGTTTCAGTGTTATGCCGAAACAGGTGTTTTTTTTATTGGTGAACCATTTTACCTATTTAAAGCACGCCTCAGCGTGTTTAAATCGAACTTTCAAAAACGCGCGTTTTTTAAAGTTACCATGGCAACATCAACAACTCGAGAAACGAAGTCTAAATGACAATTTTTTTATTATTGATCTGACAGGAGTACTTTGTAACGTCAAAACCTTTATTCGAACAATATTTAACAATTTCAATTTTTTTTATACGCATCAGAAGATTTTTGCGGTACTAACCACGATTCTGCTTTACTACTTAAAAAATCGATATTAGAATTCATTTTTATGCACTTCGGTGACAACAATAAATCTTAAAGACAAAATGCAAATTAGTTTGTTTTTCTCATTTCCATGACAACGCAAGCATCACGAATTCAACCATTTTACATTATTAGTTCTTATTTCCATTTCTTGTTGTTGTAGTAGTAATAGATACCAGTATATATTTATAATTTCAAAAAGCACCAATAAAAAAAAATAGCGTAAAGTATTCGTGGATAACTGGTCTCTAAAACACTTGCTCTATTTCGAGCACTCCGGCTTCGCCGTCGTGCTCGAAAAATCGCGCGTGTTTTAAAGACCTTAATATCCACTTATACTTTAATATACTATATTACACCTCTCGGAATCCTTCCGGTTAATTTATTCATAATTAGCTAAGTTACCGTACATTTATATACCTGTCATACAATGCTCTCTTATATTTTGTGATTTACTGTTATCATAGTGTATTTACACTTTTTGAAATAATTGAATAAATTATTATTATAATATTCAGAAAAATTAAGGCATTAGATCATTTTACGTAAGTTTGCTCCAGTACTTTTTCCTCTATTTTGTAAAATAACTGGTAGGGGTAAGTGGGAAAGCTTTTTTTAGCTTTATCGAATTTGACAAATTTAGTATCTTTCGTAAGGGAATTCAATGCCTAATCAAATATTTCATCATCGTTTCATTCCAGTGCTTTTAACGAACCCTAGGTGGCGGAGATTGAACATTTTTGGGTATAAATATTCCAATATGGCGCCTGGGCCATAATGAGTGGGGCGGGGGTTTCTGTTTCAGTTATGAAAATATGGTGCTTAATTACAAAAAGAAGAGTACCATACTACCTTGGACAACGAATGGAATGGCACAAGCAATTGATTAGTTTGGTTATTGTAAACCGCTGCAAAAATCTATGATGTTCCTCGTGCTATTTTCGGGTTAATGAAAATATGCCTTGTGCAGTTAAAAAAGGTATGTTACACTTTAAATATGTATTTACATCAGAGTAGGAAGAGGAGATTGTTGGCTTTGTACAAGATATGGAACATCGCCTGTTTGATCTTACACCAAGAGATCTTGCTTGATAGCTTTAATAGAGCAACCAAAATGGCGGGAGAAGATTGGCTGTCTGCTTTCCTTGAAAAACATGATATTATTTCCTTGAGAAAACCGGAGGCAACTCCTGCAGCACGTGCTACGGGGTTTCAGTAAATAGCTTCTTTGAACTTTCAGTTGATTCCATTGAGAAATATCAGATAGCAGCAGATCGGATATTTAACGATGATCAGACTGGCATACCCTCTGTTGCCAAAAGTCTCAATAAAATCTTTGCAACCAGGGGAAAACAAGAAGATCTTTGTCGTCCTCAGAGAGGGGAAAGACACTAACCGTGGAAATGTGCAAGAGCGCCGAAAGTTCGTTCATGTCTCCACTTTTCTGTTAGAAAGCGCTCCACCAGGGTCTTGGGCTGAGTATAATTATTCAGGCTGGGTGCAAAGTGATTTGTTTGTCAAGTGGTTTGAAAAATTCATAGTGTGTTCAAAAGCTCCAAAAGAAAATATTGTGTTGTTGTTATTAGAGTGTCTTGTCACGCACACAAAAAATTTAAAACTTATTGAAATTGCAAGAGAGCATAGTGTAATTCTGTTATGTTGTCCACCCCATTGTACTTATAAACTCCAGTCACTAGATGCAAGCTTTATAAAAAAATTAAGTGTCTATTACGCCGAGGAAATTTGGAATTGGTAAAGGTTGCATCCAGGCCGAATAATTCCTCACTAACAAGTGGCTGAGCTTTTCGGAAGGGCATTTATTCGAGCAGCGACTGTGTCAATAGCTATAAACGGTTTTAAGGTTACTGGGAGATGGCCACCTATCCCATCTATTTTTACGAATGCTGATTTTGTGGCAGTGGAGACCACATATATAGAACATCCGCAAAATGCTGACGTTATGCATCCTCGGCTAGATATACCACCTTCACAAAGCATAAGACACTCCCCACAGCCTGGATGGTCCAACAGATCTCCTTCCCAGGAACTACCTCATCAAAACAACAATCCCACTAGATTTGTTCCCATCTCTCCACAGCAAATTTTACCCATTCCCAAAACCATACAAAAAAGACAGACCAAAAATATCCTAACATAGTCTCCTTATAAGAGCGAGCTCATGGAATCGACCAAAATTGAAAAGGCTAAGAATTCTAGCTAGGTAAATCTAAGAAATGAAAAGTGTTTAAGAATAATGAGGATGCAAAGGAATGGGAAACACAAAACAAGAAACCAGAAGATCTAAAAACAAAAAAACTGTTGAAGATGACTTAGAAAGTGTCGTTTCTGATGTAAATTGCCTATACAGTGGATACTCATACTTGTAGTAAAGTGAAGGGTGGGTCGCCTGCGGCATATGTGGAAACTGGGCTCATTGCTTCTGTGCAGGAGAAGAGGATGAAGACGATGACTGTAAGTATATTTGTCAACAGTGCCAGAAATAAGTGAAACTTTTTACAAATGTTATGCTTATTTTACCCCATACTAGGGGCATAATAATTTTTCGTTAAATTAATATTTCTTATTATTTCCTTTGATTATTGAGTTATTTTTAGGTTAAAATTAAGTATATGTTTTAATAAGGGTTGATAAACATATCACTAAATCTAACCAAAATAATGTCCATATTATCACTAATGAGATCAGAATTACCTTATTTCCTTAGGGGTGTTATTATGCCTTGGTTTTCTCTATCTTCGTAACTAATCTCTTAAAGGACTCTGCGGTAGAGCGATGTCGAATATCGCAGCAAGCACTCAGTATAACGTGCTTTGGTCCTTATTATACATATTATCCCCTAATCCGCAAACGATTCAAAACCGTTCCTATTTTAAGCCCTTCTTAATAAAATCTCACAGCCGCCACTGATGGTTAGCCTAGCTAACCCTTTCTCTCTTTCATACTCTATCCCTTGTACAATTTGCTTAATACCAAATTCAAAACGTCTCTTTGCGGCACAGGGACAAAAGCCGAAGGTCATCTAAGCCCTTTTCCTAATCAGCATAACTAATTGTAATTAAATTTACCGTCATCGGAGATCTAAGAGTGGTGTTAAAGTCGACATTTAATTTTAACACTCGAAATAACGCGTCAAATTCTGTTTTCAGAGGGCAGGACAGGTAATATGTTCAATATTATTTGTAATTTTGAATTCAGTGCAAGTTAAAAATGCCTCTTTTATATCACGAATATATTTAAACATTTCATTGGAAACAACTGGAAGAGTAGAATCCTCCTGCTCAGCAACTAATAGCTTTGGAGCTATTTTTTCTAAACTAGATACTGCTAGCAGGACCGGACCCAATACGGAAGTATACCTAGAAATCCTTGTCATTTACAGCTTACCAAGCGTAGGAAGGATAGTTGTGTTAAACTGTGTTTTATCAATATCTATACTTCTATACTTCTATACGTCTATACGTCTACACGTCTATACGTCTATATGTCTATACGTCTATACGTCTATACTTCAATACTTCAATACTTCAATACTTCAATACTTCAATACTTCAATACTTCAATACTTCAATACTTCAATACTTCAATACTTCAATACTTCAATACTTCAGTACTTCAATACTTCAATACTTCAATACTTCAATACTTCAATACTTCAATACTTCAATACTTCAATACTTCAATACTTCAATACTTCAATACTTCAATACTTCAATACTTCAATACTTCAATACTTCAATACTTCAATACTTCAATACTTCAATACTTCAATACTTCAATACTTCAATACTTCAATACTTCAATACTTCAATACTTCAAGTCCCAGGCTAGAGCACTCAACCTCAGGGAGTGGAATTCGGCACCAATTAAACTATTTTATTCGTTATCACTGAGATGTGGCGTCCAATTTAATATTAATTGTACGCCGCCTGTTGAAGCGATCGCCGCCATCGTCGCCAGAGCTGCACAACATCCCAGCCCTCTAAGATAAGTTCCTTCGTCTTATCTTTAGCGTATGCAAGATTTGGATTTGGAGTGTTGGATTATAACTTGGTATCCTACTCGTATTTGGTATTCAATTTATGTGAATTTTTGGAAAATCCGATAAATATTTAATATCTTCAATTTTTGTATTGATTATTCAATATTTATTAAATTGGATACACGTGTTCGGGAATAAGTAGTTTCATTTTATTAATATTTTTTAGGAACTTAACTTTAATTTTTACGAGGTGTTTCCAGCTTTCCACCTTTTGTTTCTGTTTTTTTCATTGCATTCGTTTGATTGAAAAGCTGGTGGCGTCCAATTTAATATTAATTGTACACCCCATCCCAGTGATAGCGAATAAAATAGTTTAATTGGTGCCGAATTCCACTCCCTGAGGTGGAGTGCTCTAGCCTGGGACTTTTAAGTTACAACTTCTATACTTTTATACTTTTATACTTTTATACTTTTATACTTTTATACTTTTATACTTTTATACTTTTATACTTTTATACTTTTATACTTTTATACTTTTATACTTTTATACTTTTATACTTTTATACTTTTATACTTTTATACTTTTATACTTTTATACTTTTATACTTTTATACTTTTATACTTTTATACTTTTATACTTTTATACTTTTATACTTTTATACTTTTATACTTTTATACTTTTATACTTTTATACTTTTATACTGGGGGTCCACGATAGTTGACAATATTTTGAAAAACAATTTATGAAGTGGAAAACAGAAAACAGAATTGTTTACAAAATTTAATATGGTTAATTTGCAGTTATAGGGCGACAGTCTAAATTAGATTTAAAAAAAGTCCATCTTATCAGCGTTTCTTGCCAGAGTTGAACTAATGAAGCAAATTATTGGACGGGGCGGATATTCCCAGTTCCCCAATATGTCACAGACAAACTGCCAGGAAAACGACGTTTCAACGTACGTTTAACATTTAAATGCCCTTTATTCAGATTTTGAAACTACGTTTGAGGATGTTTTGACTATGGTAATACCACCGTAGATAATTAACCCATATGGTGACAAAAGAAACGGATGTCATAATGCTAGAGGAACTGACTGAAATAAGTACAAACGAAGAACTTAAGGTTCAGTTTAAGCATGGATATCAGCACTTCTGGCTGACTGAAAACATACCCTTTACTTATCCCGTAATATGGAATATAGCGAGGACATTTTTAATTTCCTTCGTCCTCCATCATACCTAGTGGAAAGGGGGTTCAGCGCTGTTACCAATCTCCTAACGAAAAAAAGAAACAGACTGGACATCATTAGCCGATGAGATTTAAGATTAAACTTTACAAAATTGATGCCAAATGCTGATAAGTTATTATTAAAGAATCAGGTTCATCCTTCCACTCATAAAATTTAATTATTGCTCAGTTTATTTTATATAACATTTCATTTTGAGTGGTTTTAATTTAAATTCAATTTAAATGCATAGAACTTAACATGTGTTTTTACTTTAAGTTTTTAACACTAAACATCACTACAATTAGAAATGTATAAGAAATTAATATCAGGAAGTAGGGGGTCTACCAAAAACCGAAAAACATACAAAAAAGTTTGGGAGCCTCTGGCTTAAAGTATCGATAAGTGGTCAAGTTTTTAAAGAGAGTGAGAACAGTGTAACTATACATGTAGAAATCAATGAAAGCTTATAACTTTTTTATTCGTTTTTGCATACCCTTACAAACCTTTGTTAAGGAAATTTAAGACTTCTTTGTAGTGCACGCCATACATTTAGGAGTTTATTTAGTCTATGGTCCAACGTCATTACAACCAGAAAGGTGTCTGAATTCAACTACACGCCTTGTTTTCGAAAAACAAACAACGTTATTAAATTTCAAAGAGGACACGGTTGGTTCTTTTGTTGATTGTTATTCAAGTCGAGCGGGTTAATTTAGAACTACATCATTATTTAAAAGCAACAGATTTAAGGGGAAGATTAAAAGGGCATTTAGTGTTTTTGTTCAATCGGACAAAAGACCACCTGAGAGCCATCAACTTTTTTTACTGGAATCAAAGACAAAACTGTGAAATATTATTATTATTAGACGATTATTATTATTTATTCTCTCTCAGGCTGAGTCTGGTTGGTAATGGGAAGACACACGGACTATAGTGTACGCCTGCTCATCTTTTGCTGGTAATGTTCATCTATCCCGAGAATGTGAATGCAAATGGGATTAGGCTCAGCAGTTACATATTCAGAAATTTACGGTCAGTGTGTAAAGCATTCAAAACAGCAGCCTTCTGCGAATGTGTTTTTGTGACGTAGTTTGGTGAGGTTGTCTTGTAGAGTTTTGGGAGTCAGTCCTGTAGATGAAATGATGACCGGCACCAGCTCTACTTTCTCTGCGTGCCAGATCTGTCCTACCTCAATTGAAAGATCGGTGAATTTTGCAATTTTTTGTTGTATTTGTCTGAAATATTCATACATACTGAGTTTAGTGTAAAAAAATTTGTAAAAACGAGGAATATAGCACTTTAATCAACCTCCTTTGAGTTTTTTGCATTAGAACAAAAAACTATTTAGATAAACTAAAGTTTATTTCACGAATTTACGCCTGTTTCGGATTAGTCATAAGAGCATCGAATGAAATAGTAAACTGTACTGAAAGGTTCTATAGTAAATTCTTCCAATATTTGATGCGTTAGACACCCGAAATTTTATTCTTTTTAATCTTGTTTTTCCCTCTTTTTCTTTTTCTCATTAATTTTTGGTAATCAGATCTCTTATTTATAGGAATACAATAATGGGAAAAATTAAATTGTTTTACATTTGTGTCTAGAAGTGGTACTAGGGCAGTTTACTTTCGTCCTTCTTACTGAATTGAACAAGCTAAACACTGCTCGTCGAGTTTTTGCCGATAATCCGAAACAGGCGTAAAATCGTGAAATAAACTGTTTGTATGCATAGTAATAATAAACGAGTACTGTTTAGTACGTCTTTTGTTCTCCAACTGTCAAATTCTAATTGACGGAAATAAATTTTACAATTTAGAACGGTTCAATTAATGATGATCGGTTATGGTGATCGTGTTGGAACTCATGAATAAGTGTGTCATATTTTTAATAATTTGCAACCGGAGAGAAATCCTATATCACGCTCGACAGTAACTAAAACATTACAACGTTTTAATACAACTGGAATGGTAAAAAATTTGCTAAAGCCTGGAAGACCGCGGACTGCAACGAACGAAACTGTTAAACTGTTGCAATCGATTTAGAAGAATCACCTCAAACTTCCACCAGAAATTTGGCACTAAATCCTGGTATCCGTCGACGTTCTGTAGGAAAGATATTAAAAAGAGAAAAGTATCATCCGTATAAGGTACAGTTGGTTCAAGAATTGTCAGACGATGATTTTGACCGACGGCTGGAATTTTGCGAACGGCTAATGGACATCTGTAATGTCGACGACAATTTTGCTTCTAACAAAGTTTATTCCGACGATGCAACTTTTTGTTTGTATGGAACAGTTTATCGCCATAACTCAAGGTATTGGTCAAATGATAATCCTCATTAGATTCATACCCAGCATCCACAGAAGTTAAAAGTTTGGACGGGAATTGTCGAAAATAGGCTTATAGGTCCATTTTTTATCGACGGAAACTTGAATGGTGACAAGTATTTGGATCTACTAAATAACGAAATTATTCCTGCACTTCAACAGAATGGGCAATTACCACAAAATGGTTGGTTTCAACAAGATGGAGCACCTCCCCACTATGATAGACGGGTTAGGGATTTTCTGGATGCGAATTTTCCAAATCGATGGATTGGACGTAGAGGATTCGTTCTCCGGATCTTAGCCCGTTAGATTTTTTTCTTTGTGGTTATCTAAAATCACGTGTTTACATTAGTCGCCCAACAAACTTACTGGAATTGAGACAAATAATTATTGATGAATGTGAACTAATACGTGGAGAAGTCTTGGAAAGGGTGACTCAAGAATTTGTTAACAGGATGGTATATTGTCAGCAAGTAAACGGCGAGCATTTTGAACATTTGAAGTAATTTTGTTTCTCATTATTCTAAAATAATGAAATGTACATCTACTGTACAACTAACAGTGGGTTATTCCTCATTTTTAAAAAATTAACCCAGTATGTATGAATTAAAAATAAAGAGCTCTTTCAAAATCTGTGAAAATATATAGGGTGTTCCATTTAAATTAAAGAAGTTGATGGCATTTCCGGTTAAACCGGAAGTATATTATTAACAAAAAAATGTACATCAGATGCATTTTGTTCCATTGCACTTAACTGCAAATTTTCATAAATATCGTTCTTTTCGTTTAAAAGATATTTACTTGGTTCCATACTTTATCCCAACCTTGTACATTCATTAATTGAATTTAATTTAAAACTACTCAAAATAAATTGTTTTTATCTGTTATATAAAATAAACGTTACATAATATAATAAACTGAGCAATAATTAAATGTTTTTAGTGGGAAGGGTGGACCTGATGCTTCAATAATAAACTCGATAATAAATTATCAACATCTGGCGTCGATTTTGTGAGGTTTAATCTTAAATATCCTCGGCTAATGATGTCCAGTCTGTTTCTTTTTTTCGTTAGAAGATTGGTAACAGCGCTGAACCCCCTTTCCACTAGAAATGGCGATGGAAGGAAATTAAAAATGTGCTCGCTATATTCCATAATACCGGATGAGTAAGTGGTAAGTTTTTTTGCAGCCAGAAGTGCTGATATCTGTGCATAAACTTCTTCTTCTTCGTTTGTACTTAGTTCAGTCAGTTCCTCTTGTATTATGTCATCCGTTTCTTCTATGTCACCACATGAGTTAATTATCCACGGTGGTATTGCCATAGTCAAAACATCCTCAAACCTAGTTTCAAAATCTGAATAGAGGGCATTTAAATGTTGAACGTAGGTTGAAACGTCGTCTTCCTGGCAGTTTGTCAGTGACAAATAGGAGCACTGGGAATATTCGCCCGTCCAATATTTTGCTTCATTAGTTTAACTTTGGCAAGAAGCGCTAATAAGATGGACTTTGTTTTAATCAAGTTTAGACTGTGGCCTTGTAACTGCAAATTAACCATATTAAATTTTGTAAACAAATCTGTTAAATGGGCGATGTCCATTTTCCACTTCATTAAATTGTCTTTAGTATCCAGAAATTCTAAAATAGTCTCAAAAAGTGCAAAAAAATCTTGTCAAACATAAGCCTTTGGACAGCCAGCCTACTTCAGTGTGAAGAAGTAATTGATGAAAGTGTTCGTCAGTTTCTTCACACAACTGAGCAAATAGCCGCGTATTCAACGCGTTGCTTCGGATTCGGTTTACTTCGTCAATGACTAATTGAAGACTTTTATGCAATCTGACAATCAAATTTTTAGCAACTAAATGTTGTCGATGGATGGCGAAATGTATTGCTAATACCCCTGGCACATTTCGTTTTAAATTGCCTATAAATCCACGATAGCGTCCAACCATGGAACTATCGTAGACTACCATTTTCATTTCATGAACCCCCAAATTTTTTTTTTCGCTGACTACAGGTTTGTTCATTTTATCATGCACGTATCGTTTCCAGGTCCTATCGTTTCGGTTCCAGCAAACGGACCGATTATACTTTCAGTTCGGTTCTGTATGTTGAGCCATAAAAAATTGTGTGCAATTGCACTATTATTGGATGAAGAAGATGAAAACAAGAAAATATCAAAAAGATTTGCAATACACCCTATGTTAAAAAAAAATAAAATATGAAGGAGAATTTTTGACCTTATTTATACAAGGAATTAATTGATGATGATGCTAAATATTACGGATATTTTAGAATGAATAAAATGCAGTTTTATTACATTGAAAAGAACTGATGGTAATTCATATTATGCGTTCAGACAAGCTCCGTATGTACGACATCCGGCAAATATTCTCCGACAGAATACTGTACGGAAGCGTAACGTGCCTGATACGATACGTGCCCGATAATGTGAATGCATTTGTATAATTCATATGTAAACCCTTATATAAAACAATTTACAATATTTTCCAGAACTGAAACGATACGTGCATGATAATATGAACAGACCTTTAGACCTCTTGTAGGTTGTCATAGACCCCTGGGTGTCGATATAAACCACCTTGGGAATCACTGCTCTAGAAGAACCGAGTTACCACAACTCCAATATCAGGACGGTTATTCGTCACGCGTCTATCGGTGATAATTGACGTATCGTAGTATAGTCTAAAATTAGCAATCAGTTCACTATTAATTTTTTTTAATGTGTTAGCTAATCTTGATTGAATAAATGGCAAATATAAGTGAGTAACTACTCAAACTACCATTTCAAAGAGTAACTTAATGAGTTAGTAAGTTGGTTCAAAAAACAAGATTTTTTCAGTAGAACAAAATTTTTTTCCTGATTTGTATTCTTCTTATACTGCATATGAGGAACTGGAGAATGTTCCTAAAAAGGAAAAATATTGATTCCATGACTTACAGCCTCTTGAAAAAACTCATAGAACTCGAAATTTGAAAATCGCAGTATCTCAAATAATACCTTATCGCGAGAGCTACAATTAAAAAAAAAATTTTTTCAATAATCGCGCAAACCTTTTTGAAGCCTAGTTTTTACTTTTTTTTTCAAAATTCCACACTGTGCTACGGTCCACCATTTGCCTAGATCATAAATAGTTTGCATTTAAGCCACAGGATACTTACCATTGAGTAGAAAATAATCTGGGATTGGTTTCAACTTCCTGAATATAACCCAAGATTTATTTGAACAATCCTGTAACAAACAAGAATCGGCTGGTAAATATATTCATGCAAAAATATTTATAAAGAACTAAATGACCTAACGGCGCCTATTGGTTATTAATTCTGTTTTTTTTTGTTTAGCGACGACTTGACACTAATTTCATCAATAAAGATGCCATCGAGGAAATTGAAAGCGTATTTTTTTTTCGAAATCTTCGCAAAGGCGAACATTTAAATATGCGTAAAAACTTGGAAAGTATCCACCTCAGTAAAATTGAATTTTATCGTAAGAAGTATATATACAACAAAGTTGTGAATGAACATTAAACGTTTTCTACGAAATTTATGTAAACCAAAACAACGTTGCCACTTTTGTAAAGTGTAAGTATATTCAGTGTTTTCGTATAGTATGTATGTATGTATATTGGGGTGACGTACACTGAGACCTAAAAGATCTATTGTGCCTCCTTAATTCTACTTAGTTCCTGAGGAAAGTATCAAAGACTAGTAGCTCCTTTGGTCCTATGTCCCAGAGAAATTTTGGGTAAATGTCCATCTTCTATCCAGTAATCTCCTAGGTGTTGTGGATGGAGCTTTCTTCTTCCTCCACTATTTTGAGCTTTCGCAGGTGTCCATCCTGGCGACAATATCACGTTGGAATCCCTGTTAAAACTATTAGTGCAGTTTTATTTTGATTTATGCATTCATTTGATCTCAACAGGTTCTCGTCACCCAGATGAATCTTTGATCATCTAAGTCTTTGCAAAATTCATGGTAGTTCTGGAAAGAAGCTATATCTTTGGGCCACTGAATCCAATTATTAAATTCCCACCAAAAATTCCCCCCACAACCCCCCGAAATTTTGACAAAAAGAAAAAATATCGTTTTTTGCATATTTTAAATAAAACTACCGGAAAACTCAGAAAGCAGAAAAAATTTGCGACAAAAAACTCTTTAAACATTTTGACGTAAGATAGACGTAGACGATTTAGGCCTGGCGGCTGAAATGATGCAGTGAGCCAAAGTCGTGCACTTGGTCTTCCATTTATCCAGATTTCCTTTCTTATTATGTAAAATCACACGCTCTAAAAAAGTACTGAGACTTTTGGCCATATCAGACTCTGCATCGCGGAAAAAATCGTCGAAGGAGGATATTCTTGTTTCTCATAAACTTTACTCCTGATGTCTTCTAAAATTATGCTAGCTGCTACTTGCACGACTCGATTTCGCTCTTCTTGCTCATTGGCACATTTCTTCTGGTAAAACAGATCATTAAGAATTTTATCTCCTGAGCTAGGAAAAGAAACGACAGCAGGTTTTTTTGTGGGCTTGATCCTTTATAGTCACATTTAATTTGATCCATGACTTATTTAAACGACATTCTTCACTTCATTACAGTTTCCTGTAACAGTTATCATAGTAAAGCGTGTTATCAATAGAAGTCAAAATAATAGTATACAACTAATAAAAAGCCTTACAAATTAGATAATTACTTTCCAAAGGGTAGACCGTTCACTAGGAAGCAACATCTACTTCTCGGGCTATATAACTATATAACTTGGAAGTGTAATTCATTGTCTGCGGGGCATATAGCCCGAGAAGTAGATGTTGCTTCCTATGTGAACGGTCTACCCTTTGGAAAGTAATTTTCTAATTTGTAAGGCGTTTTAATAGTTTTATACTATTATTTTAAAATTGACATTCTTGCTTATTTTCTTGAAGAAAAGGAAATACGTACTACATGGCAGCTTATACTTCCATTCCGAAAGCACCACGGTCTGCAGGTTCTTCAGATTTGAGTTTTGGAATTAGACTAAACTTTCTCTGCCACTAAATTGCCTTTAGCAGAAGTCAAGCGACTCACAATTTTATCACCTTAATCATCTATTCGATTTTTTGCGTATATAACTGACGCACATTGTACACGGGGTAAATTATGTATTTCCTGGACTATTAACAAAAAGAATACTTTTGATTGAGATATTCTCTAAGATATTTTGTTTCTTTGTCCAATGAATTCTCGGCTCCTTCAAGCATCTCTAGTTATAAGTCTTGTAATGTATCTCACACACTGTCCTACTGCGGAAGACGAGACAGCGTCAACGCTTCTTTCTGGAACTAGGAATGATAGACGAAGGAAACTTGGTTGGAACGATGACAGAGACAAGACGAGGATGGAGCACGATACATGGGTATATTACGGAAATAATGAAAGCCAAAGAAATGGAAGAGCACGTTTAAAAGGAGAGTAGGATAGTAGTAGTCACAGCTGTATCAGAAATGCTCATTCCGTGCCCTGCCAGAAGTAATGCCGAAAGGCAGTGCGTAAAGCATTTCCTAACCTCTATAAAAAAAAAGGTCTGGTGATCTTGAAAAATTGATGACCTTTGGTTTTTGAAACTTCCTAACTGTTATTTTTTTTGTGGAATTGAAAAACTGGTTAAAAAGTGGATTGCATTCCATGTAAATTATTCGAGCTAGAGATGATCAGTCGACTTTTACAAGAAACAACTTCCTTTATCAATAAGAATTTTCCTTTGAACAATTTTCAACAAGACGAATAGATAATTTAAACCAATCCAAACGGCATTCAATTATCCCAGGTATACTGGCAACGCTGAAAAACGTTTTGAGAAGATATTTCGCGGTCATATTCGTAAATTTATTTAAGATTTAGGTTTCGGGCTTGGCTTGTTTGTTTTATGTTAAAACAATTAAAGTGGAAGAGTCCCGAGTTCGCCGCTTTTACGGCCCATCGTAATTTTTACCGATCGTAAACAGTTAACGATATTGGTACAGGATGATTCGAGTCAAAGTAACTTATGGGAAACATGAACATCATCCGTTTAACAAGAGTGATCGTGATAAGCAAGATAACATTTAAGAATGGAGGCTGATGATTTATAGTCGTTGAATAAATAATCAAGGAATAATGTTTAAAAACCACTAAGGCATTTTAAATCAATACATGAAAATGAATCAAAAGCCTTAGACACTGCTGAAAAGAACAAGAATCTTCTGAACACAATCAATAGATATTTTTTGTGAAAACAACCAAAAAGAAATAAAAAACTAACTAAGGCAGTTGAAATTGATGAAAAAAATTAAAATTAACGATTGTATGTTTATGTTTTTTTAAAATTTAATTGCAAATTTACAAACTACTTAATAAATATCCAGTAATAAGTAAATGGTATGGTTTCTTGCTAAACGACTTGAGGCGGGCACCATCCACTGATGGGGTTCCGTTGATCACTCTACGAGGTCTTCTGGCCAGCGTCTTTTCAATCTTCTCTGTTCCACTGGATCAGTGTAAAGGTTGGATATTGGTGGATTTTTGTGGTTTTCATTGAGGTTTTTGCTTCTTATGGCTGATGCCTGAATAACTTCATTGATGGTTGTAACACCGAGATCAGTATGTAATGCGTGGTTGCTTATAAACCATGGAGCATTAGCTATAATATGAAGTGTTTTAGATTGGAACGTTTGCAGTATCTTAGTGTTCGATCGCTTATTGCAGCCCCATAGCTCTATGCCATATGTCCATATTGGTTTTAGGATGATTTTGTTCATTAGTATCTTATTTTCCATTGTCAACTGTGAACGTCTGCCGATTAGCCAATTTATATTAAGAAGTTTTGACTTTAGTAGTGGTTTTTTAGCTTGTATGTGTAGCTTCCAAGTTAACTTTTGGTCCAAGTGTAGTCCGAGATATTTGACTTCTCTTTTATCTGTAATCGGCATATTGTTTTATGGGGAATGTGATTTTTGCGGATTTGTCATTGTTGACTTTCATTCTCCACCGATGTAGCCATTCTTGTAGAAGATTTAGGTGGTATTGTGGGTTTTCTGATGCGCTTGTAGGCTCTATATATGAAGACATTATTGCAGTGTCATCTGCGAAGGTAGCGATTAGAGTATCGTTGGTAGTTGGATTAATATCAGCATTATACATAAGGTATAGATAAGGGCCAAGGACCCTTCCCTGGGGAACGCTTTATTTTATGGGCCGATAATTGGATAAGGAGGTTTGGACTTTAACTTCTATATATCTATTACTTAGGTAAGATTTGAGTAAAAGGAAAATATGATGAGGTAATTTTTGTTTTATTTTAAACAGTAGTCCTTGATGCCATACTTTGTCGAAAGCTTGTTGGATGTCTAAAAATGCTGATGCCTTTGAATTTGTGTAATAATTTGTCTATTGCCATGTTTCGTCTTTCCCTAAAATGTATATCTCAAATCCCTCTTTGATCCCCATTCGACGTCTGATTAGTGACGTACAGCCCAACCTGCACCATAGGAAGATTGTTAACTGTCAATCGCCTTTTTAATTTCCTTATTCAAACCGTTTTAGTTGCCTATATCGAATAAGCTCCGCTTTCATTTTTAATTAATTGCAGTGGTAAACAGTCCCTAGGACACCTAAGCTCAACCCTAGGACAACTCTAGGCTACCCTAGAGAAACCTAGGAAATTCAAGTTTAACCCTATGACATCTCTAGTTTCCTAACATCATTTTCCAAAGACATTCAAATAAGGAATTAACCACCCATAGAGAAAAGTACCACAGGGCCAGGCTTAGCCCAAATATGTAGAACTCTGGGCCAAGCTTGTAAGCCCGGTCTAGGTAGAAGTCTGGAGTGAAAACTATGGACCAGGCTCGGTTGCCAAGACTGGGCCATCGGAATGCCAGGACTGGACCATGGATAATTCCCAGGACTGGCATCATTATTATTTTTCAAACAATAACTGATACTACTTTTTGAGTCGTTATCACTACTACTGTCAGAATCATTATCACTTGTACTGATAGAATCATTATTGTTATTGAACGCTTGTAGATTACACGAGTCTATGCTACTAAGATCGTTAACCTCATTCACAAAGCTGATGTTTGCTTTTGGATTATTTAAACTTTGCATAACAACTGTATTAGTTTTTTTATTTACAACTTTTTCTGCTTAGTTTAACGCACGCCACCTTTGAACTCTAAGATATGCAGCAGACATGGTTGCTTTAAGTAGTGATAAAAAATGTGAGTGGATGAGTGAAGGTCGAATTGACCTGACAAATAATGGAAACAAGTATGGCTGGCGACGGGGCACTGAACGAACATACTTGAATCACTCCGTATGTAACCGAACGGCCCAAGCTTGGGTAATCATCGGAATGGCCAAGGCTGGGTTACCCAGTCTTGGCCCAAGCTCGGATAATCGTAGGCATTGCCGAAGTTGGGTTAAACAGCCTGGCCCATGCACGGGCCAATACAGGTACGCCGAATCTAGGTTTCCCAGTACTGGTCCAGGCTTGGCCCCTTTGTCAACGTTTGGAGGTTTCCTACATGGGCACTCCTTCGAACCAGTGCAAGTACTCCCTTCGAAGAGGAGGTATAAGTGCTTAAAAGTGCAGGCATCACTTTATCCAGTATCTTTGAGGCCATCAGACGGTAGATCATTTCCGTTTTGAATGCTCGGATCATAAAATCTAATCTAATCTCATCTATACCGTTAACCGTAAGTTAACAGAAAACAAGTAGTAAAAACAACTAACAACAAGTAAAAGCGAAAAAATTCAGTAAAACCAATGGATAGTAGGCACCAAAAACTATTAAACAAACTCAAGAATAGCCAAAAACAATAAAATGAGTTCAACTGAAAGTAAAAATAACGGGCGACTGAAAAGGAAAAATATAACTTTTTGTACAACTGCAATTAAAAGTGACATTTTTAAAGCCTGTCAAACGTGTTGGGGGAGGACGTCTACAAAGTAGCGTGTTAAGAGAGACAATCATTGAATTTTTTTTAACCAAATAGAAGTAAACGAGACATAATGCTTCAATTTTTAATGGAACTTTCAATATTATAGTTTTATTATAGTATTATAATGTATTAACATTAACATTAATAGTACAATTAGTAGTAGATTTAATTTTGTTCGTGAAATTGCTCCACTCGCTTCGCTCGTTTCGCAAACTTTTTCACTCGCAAAATATAATGTTACTTTTAACACTAATATAATATGTATAGCTATTAACAATCAGTTAAAATTGAGTAAAATTTACTGGTAGGTAACAAGCACTGAAGACTAACAACCATATTTTACCTAAAAAGAAGTGAAAACCTCTGAAAACTACTGAAGCAAACTAAAAGATTAATCATCACTAAAGTGGTTCAACTAAACAGAAGACGATTGAAATCAACTAACAAAAAACTAAAACTTGCCAACAGGTGAAAACAACATTAATTTTCATCCTCAAGCTACTCTAAATTTTCTATCTGAATCGTCCTATACAGATGGGGAGCCAAAAGATAATAAAACATTGAAAAGAATAACGGATAGGCGTTCTAAACGACAAGATACTGTAATACGACTAATTGGTAGTTGGGCGGAGAGATTAATAATTGTAAAATAATGAGTGCTCGCTGCGGAGAATATTGACATTTTATTGGTAGACCGTCATAATCTTCGAGAATTTTAATTATCATGTTTTAATTTCCAAATGAACGTTCGAGGAAAAATTTTTAAATTATTCAGTTAAATGGTTTATGTTCTTTGTCAGATGAAGATTCCTCCCTTTTTTCGTGTTAAACTTGGATCACTTACTATTTTCTTGAGTTACATTTTTCATCCTAACATCCTTACCATATTCTTTTTTCGTTTGTTTTTCATCACCTTCAATATAACTTTCAGCTTCTCTTATTTAACTTGTATGTATGTATGTATGTATGATGGGATGACATTTACTGAGACCTAAAAGATCTATTGTGCCCCCTTAGTTCCTGAGGAACGACTCAGAAACTAGTAGCTCCTTTAGTCCCTGAGGAATTTTAGAATATCTGCAGGCTTCAACTTAGGTAAATGTCTTTCTTCTATTCAATAATCTCCTAGGTGCTGTGCCCTAGGATTCTGAATTGCAGTGCAATTCGCAAGTATGTGGATGGAGGTTTCTTTTTCCATGCCTCAGAATCTACTATTATGAGCTTTTTCAGGTGCCAGTTCAGGCGGCAATGACCCGTTAGGATCCCTGTTAAAACTCTTAGTGCAGTTTTACTTATGCATTCATTTGATCTCAACGGGTTGTAGTTACCCATCTTTGATTGTCTAAACCCTACTAGAACTTTCCAATGGTCAGATCTACCCTTTTCCTTGGCTTTGCTTATTCAATCCAATCTTAAATTGGTGCTGATACCGCAAAAGGGATCCTGCCCCCGAAAGGGTCCTTCAGCCCCCCTCTTCGCTAGTCCATCTGCTATTTCATTTCCTTCTATTCCAGTGTGTTCTGTAATCCTCAGTAAGGTTAGTATATTGTTCTCGCCTAGTTCATTGAGTATGCCTAGGCATTCCCACACCATTTTGGAACTGATTACACAAGAGCTCAGAGCTTTAATAGCTGCTTGACTATCTGACATTAGGATAATCTTTTGCCTTTGTGAATACTGAACGGGCACACTTTATGGCGTTAATTTCCGCTTGAAAGATACTTGGAGTTTTTCCCCAGCTTTCAGAGTGTTTGGTTCCTGGCCCGTACACTCCTGTCCCAGTTGCTTCTATTGCTTTTGAGCCGTCTGTGTACCATTGAATGACATTGGTATTTGGATCCCATTCCTTCTTGTTGCTTAATCTCCTGATACATTTTTTTGAAAAGTTATACCTTTTCATTAAACCATTTTGTGGCATGTCCCAGGTTTTCTGATTTCTAAGAAGTAAGGAGGTGGTTTTTACTAAGTAGAGAGTCTATATGGGGTACATAGTTTTAATTGAAATGCTCTGTATATTTCACCCGAAAGGTTCTAGATTAAATATGCGTACGCCTATGTATTTTGAGTAGAAAACTGTCTAAACATTCAAGACTAGAATTCTATTTAACGAAAAGGCCAGTGCCAGTGGTGTTTTAACCCGATGATAATTATTCCCGATGTTTGTTTTCCAGTTTACCAGCTCAACAATAGAAATTGACTATCATTACTTTTGAAATACATCTAGAAACGTTTTAAGTTTACTTAAACAATTTGCACCAAAAAGCAATTAACAGAAATTCCTGGTGTACTATGTGGTCGGAAAATTAGTAAAGGAAAGCGACGCGACAGTTGGGTCTCTGTTTAGTTTAGCGAACAAACATGGCGGAATGGGGCTTTATTAGAATTTGGGTCGAGACTGTGGCGGCCTAAATAAATACCGGCCAATTTTTAGCACAACCCTCTTGACTACTGGCGAAACTTTTTACAACACAAATATACACAGAATTAGCATGTTTGAAGAAGGTGCGGTGCGTGGAGTAATATAAATTATCCAATAAATAAAATCTGGCTTATCAAACTATTTACTCGTATAATTAAAGGCAACTAGTAGATCCAAATATTTTGATATCGAATAATAGTCGTAGGATTAAAAATAATACGTTACTCGAGCGCGTAAGATAATCTACAATAATATATGAACCCTTAAAATCGATCGTCTATCGATAACTATCGATATTTTTGACTATTGATAGTTTTCGGTACTATCGATAATTTTTAATAATAAAATAATATCTTGAAAGTTGATATGGAGTAAAAATGTGTTCAATGGGATGCTGTACCATTATTAAGAAGATTAAAAGGATTATCAAATCACCACTGACAAAACATCACTATCAGCTGATAGGTAAAAAATCATTCGATTGAAAATAGTTAGTTGGTTGGTAAACTAGATTTCTCCCTAGAATTGTGCCTTGCATGCAATATGAATTAGTACGTGAAATGTCATTATTTGTAAAAGCCAGCGAACATTTTTTTTCTCTTCCCATTTCCAAAATTCATATTGTAAGGCGACTAATACATATAACAATATAACCAAAGCATATAAAAAACAATAATAGAATTTGACCTAGAAAATGTGTGGTCCGACTATGAACAACATGTATAATATAATAAGATTTCGTTACAGTTATCCAGTCTGTAGCGAAAGCAGCAAGTTTATTACTAGGGATTTAACAACATTTCACATTCCAAAGTATTATCCTTCCAATTCCATCCAATATTTATCTTCTTTGTGAATAGTGTAAACAGAAAATCGGATTATAACCCTACATATTTGTATACCTAATGAACTACATCCATATTTCTAAGATTGGGCAACATTCCAATTCGACAAAACAGAGTGTGTGTGTTATCTCTGAAATCGGATATATTCAGTTAATTACCACCTGCATTTCGATTTTCTGTTTTCAGGTATTGTTTCACCGATGCTATCGACAAATATAACTCACGATGTTTAATTTCCCAGAGTCGAAGTCATTTAACCATAGCGAGAGCAATCTTATTTCACGAATTTAGTTGAGATCGGCGATGATTTTTTTTATATACAACGTGATATGAAAATTAATACAGAAACTTTGATGGATGTGATAAAAAATGAAAAATGTATTTATTAGTATTTCATTATTTCAAGAAAATACAGAACACTTTAAGTTTGAATAGAATCTGCGCTTGTTACAAATTAATTTCCAACTTCGATATTCTACAAATTCATACAGTAACATCTCTTAGATAACACAAATTTGAAAATAATTTTCAGTATAGTTGAAGAGAAAACTAAACATCACGCTAGTTAATCCACTTATCAAATGTGGTTGAAATCCGAAGGAACACAATTCAACGTATATATTAGGGTGAATAAAGAAAATGTTTTCTATTTTTTTGAAAACAGGCTTAAAAGTTCCGTTTTATGTTAACTCCAAATTTGGTCTTCCGAAAAATGTGAATCAACAATTTTTTGCTACAGTAAAAAATCAAACGTTTTAATAATTTTATTCCAAAGCAGGTACACAGTAGAACTACTAGATGTCAGCAAGAATCAATTATTACAGGTTATCTAACGGGCATGCCTTGGTAGAATACCACCTGCATAAAATGATGCTGTATGACGGGGATCTCAGGTGCAGACTTTGTGGTATGTAGATCGAGACCGTGAAACACATATCTGCCTGTGAGGCACTGGATTCAAAGATACCAACAATGTACGGAGATGCCAATGTGCCACCTGAGACATATGGCACACATCCTAAGGACCTATATCGTCGATAACTGGGTGGGTGCATTAAATGAATCAAATTCAAGAAAGTAATACTTGCTTATTATGTTTAAATAGGCAGAGGAGATGGTTGATTCCAAACAAAAGTCCAAAGTTATATGTTCTATGTCAGGGAATATAGGAAACGATGGTTTTGGAAATAATTCATAGAAAATGATTTATAAGGATTATATTTAAAGGAATTATGAGTGTTATCATTTGAATAGTATTTAGGTTTGACTCTAGACCGTAAACTCTTGTGGAACACGAAAAGGAGATTATATACAAAGTGTGCAAGAATCTGGTGGGAAGAAATTGGGGCTGTAACCCAAAAAGCCTGAGCTGGATGTACACTGCCATTAATGAGACCAATTATTACTTTATGGAGCGATTGCGTGGTAGTCTATGGACGACGAGAGAAGACCTCTCCGAAATTCAAAGACTGGCCTGTATATGCTTTACAGGAGCAATGAGAACATGCCCAACGTAAGCCATGGAAGTGATTCTCAACCTTACACCACTACATATGGTGGTGGAAAGTGTTGCAGAAAGAACGAAATACAAACTAAGTGCTCTTGTGTAATCAGTTCCAAAATGGTGTGGGAATGCCTAGACATACTCAATGAAATAGGCGAGAACAATATAGTAACCTTATTGTGGATTCCAGGACATACTGGAATGAAAGGAAATGAAATAGCAGATGGTATTTGCGGTATCAGTACCAATGTAATATTGGAAGAAATAAGCAAAGACGAAGAAAATATCTAGTAGGGCTTAAACAATCAAATATTCTGATGGGTGACTACAACCCGTTGAGATCAAATGAATGCATTAGTCAATGTAAAACTGCACTAAGAGTTTTAATAGCAAGCACATTTGTAGTAACGATAGGTTGAAATGGGCTATGAACACCTTTTGACCTTTCAAAACACCTGGAGCAGATGGGATTTTCGCAGCATTGCTCCAGCAAGGACAAGACGAAATTCTACCACATTTGGTTAGAATTAGTCGAAGTAGCTCGGAACTGGGTTATATACCAGAAGCATGGAGAAGGGCAATAGTAACCTTCATTCCAAAAACCTGGAAAAAGGGACATAACAAACCCCAAATCCTTCAGACCAATTAGCCTAACATCGTTTGTGCTTAAAACGATGGAAAAAGCTATTGACAACTACATTAGAACTGAAATCCTAGAGAGACTACCTCTCCACCCGTATCAGCACGCTTACCGGGCAGGCCGATCTTCGGAGACTGCACTGTTACAACTGACGGAGGATATCCGAGATGCCTTAGACAACCAAGAAACTGTAGTATGTGCATTTTTGGACATAGAAGGAGCTTTTGACAACACTCCACATGAGGCTGTCAAGAGAGCATTAAATAGAAGAGGTGTAGACAGCACAACATCCAAATGGATGTCGAAACTGCTCACCACTATAGTAGCAGAGACGAGAACGAGCAAAGAAATCGTCTCCATCTGCACAACCAGAGGATGCCCACAGGGAGGAGTAGCATCCCCATTAATGCGGAGTCTGACGGTTGACGAACTCCTGTGTGATTTGACGGACCTCGGAATATCCTGCCAAGGATATGCCGGTGATACTGTCATAGCATTCAGAGGGAAATTTGAAAACACCCTTTGTAACATCGTACAAAAGGGCCTGAACTATACAAAAAGCTGGTGTAGGCAAGTGGGACTCAGCATCAACCCCACCAAAACCATCTTGATAGCCTTCACTAAGAAAAGAAAACTCAACCTCAAAACCATTAACTTAATGGGAACGACGTTGAATGGAGACAAGAAGTCAATTATCTAGGTTTGACTCTAGACAGCAAACTCCTGTGGAACAAACACGAGAAGGAGATTACATACAAAGCAAAAATTGCTCTAATGGTGTGCAGGAATCTGACAGGGAGAAACTGGGGCTGTAACCCAAAAACCCTGAGTTGGATGTACACTGCCATAGTGAGACCAATTATCACTTATGGAGCCATTGCGTGGAGTAGTAGAGCTAGCCTCTTGACGACGAGAGAAAACCTCTCCAAAATTCAAAGACTAGCCTGTATATGCATAACAGGAGCAATGAGTACATGCCCAAGGGCAGACATGGAAGTGATTCTCAACCTCACACCATTACATATTGTGGTGGAGAGTGTTGCAGAAAGAACAAGATCAGATTAAGTAGAGAGGGAATCATTAAAAAAAACCACCTCTTCACTTCATAGAAATCAGACAACCTGGGACATGCCACAAGATGTTATGATGAAAAAGTGTAACTTTTCAAAGAAATTCATTACGGAATTAAGCAACAAGAAGGAATGGGATCCAAATACCATTACCAGACTTGGAAAGAATGCCATTCAATGGTACACAGGCGGCTCAAAAGCAATAGAAGGAACTGGGATAGGAGTGTACGGGCCAGGAACCAAACACTCTAAAAGCTTGGGAAAACCCCCAAGTATCTTTGAACGGAACTTCACGCAATAAGAAAGTGTGCCCAGTTCAATATTGACAAAGGATATAGAAGGCAAAGGATTATCATAATGTCTGATAGTCAAGCAGCCATAAAGCGCTGAGTTCTTGTGTAATCAGTTCCAAAATGGTGTGGGAATGCCTAGGCAAACTTAATGAACTAGGCGAGAACAATATAGTCACCTTACTGTGGATTCCACGACACTCTGGAATAGAAGGAAACGAAATAGCAGATGAAACTAACGAAGAGGGGGGACTGAAATACCATTTTGCGGAATCAGCTCCAATCTAATATTGGAAGAAAAGAGAAGATCTGACAATTGGAAAGATCTAGTAGGGCATAGGCAATCTAAGATTCTTCTGGGTGACTACAACCTGTTGAGATCAAATGAATGCATAAGTCAAAGCAAAACTGCACTAAGAGTTTTAACAGGAATCCTCCTAACGGGACATTGTCGCCTGAATGGGCACCTTAAAAAGCTCAAAATAGTGGAGGAAGAAGATTGTAGATTTTGTGGAATGGAAGAAGAAACCTCCATCCACATACTTGCGAACTGCACAGCAATTCAGAATAATAGGGCACGGTACCTGGGAGACTACTGGATAAAAGAGGGACAGTTTCCTAAGTTGAGGCCTGCAGATATCCTAAAATTCCTCCGGGAAATAGGACTAAAGGAGCTACTAGTCTCTAAGACTCTCCTTAGAATCTAAGTAGAAGTAAGGGGGCACAATAGATCTTTTAGGTCTCAGTGAATGTTACCCCATAATACATGCATACATACATACAAGAGTTTTGATAGAGATCCTAGCGGAACATTTCCGCCTGAACGGGCACCTGAAAAAGATCAAGTGGAGGAAGAAGAATGTAGATTCTGTGGCATGGAATAAGAAACCTCCATCCACATACTTGGGAATTGCACAGCAATTCAGAATCCTGCACAGCACCTAGGAGATTGGATAGAAGAGGGACATTTATAAGTTGAAGCCTGCAGATATCCTAAAATTCCTCAGGGAAAAGCTACGTTCCTCAGGAATTGAGTAGAAGTAAGAGGGCACAATAGATCTCTAAGGTCTCAGTGAATGTCACCCCATCAGACATATAAATCCACCCCACATAATTCTAGAGGTGTCAATTTTATGAAAAAATGAAAAAACACGTCAAAAATCATTCGTTCAAAACTCATTCAAGAAATTTGAACCCAGGCATTTGGCAAACTGCTAACTATTTTTTTGATTTATTTATTTGTATGTTTAGCCAATAAAAGCATTTATTATTATTATTATTATAAAGGGGAACGTCTTTTTGCTCAGAGTGAGTGGATATTCTTTAGAAAAAGTAATGTCAACTTTAACTCTATAGCTTGCGGTTTATTTCTCAATATTTTTATTTTTGAAAAAGTATTTCAATTAAATTTTAAAAAACCTCACAATCCGTTTCGCTAATGATATGCATTCTCTCATAGTATATTGCATATAAAACAATATTGGGATTTACAACCACGAGATATGCACAAAAGCACGCTTATATAATATATGGAAGTTTAAATATAAATGTTTTGAAAATTGAGCTGGGCTTTAGGTTTTCTCGGCGCGGCCGCCCGCCCGTCCGAAATACGGAGGATCATAAAGAGAAATATAAATATTGGAGCAGCAAGAGTATGATTAAAATTGTTTTGGGTTCGCCCATGAATAAATAAAAACATGATGAGTGCGCATAAATCCGCTATTATTCGTTCAGCCCTTGTTACTTTTTAATGTTTTTCATTTACCAGTTATATTCGTTTCCATTAAAAAGACAATAAAAATGTAAATTTTTCCAACTAAATAGTACGATTTTATTTTCGTTTTATTTTAAATACAAACGGTTATGAAAATAAAAAATTCAAATTCATTTAATTACTTCTACTATCTATACAAGGTGTCTAGTAACTCTGTCCAACGCAAACTACATAATATATTATGTACTAGATATAATCTTATGCCCTAATTTAACTTTATACAAAAGTTCCTTCTAAGGGATTTTTTTTTAAAGGAGCCGTCCCTTCGCCGGCACCACCTCAGCCTCTTGTGCTTATTGTGGATCCTCCTAGCGTTCTGACTACATCCTATTCAGCCAATACGTTCCCTGTATTAGCTCATACAGGTTCTTTACTGGTTGGTTGTAGAAGTCTTCTGGAGTCATTTGGAGTCTTCCATATAGTTTCTGCCTCCTGTGGTCCAGCGTCTCACAGTTGCATAATATGTGCAGAGCTGTTTCGGTATCCTCTTTGCATCTTCTCTGTTATACAGCCCTATTTTGTTCAGGTGCTCCTTTGTGAGAAAGTGTCCCGTAAGAAGCTCAGTTATGGTGCGTAGTTTGTTCCTGCTCATTGAGAGCAGTTCTTTCGCTACTTTTTCTGATGGTTTTTTTATGAATTTCTTCCCATGTGTTTGCCTGGGCGTATTCTTCCAGTGTTTATTGTGTTGTTCTTTTACCCACCCTTTAACTATGACCTAGTGGAGCATCTGGGAATGCCCACAGACGGTTCGGGTCCGTTCATCAGGGTTGACGATCCTGCTCTTGCAAGTTCGTCAGCTTTTTCATTGCCAGCGATTCCTTTGTGACCTGGGACCCACTCCACACACTGTTCCGAGTCGCCAGTCTTCTAAGTTCTTCGCCGCATTCCCATACCAGCTGAGATGTTACCTTAGAGCACTGAAGTGCTTTAAGGGCAGCTTGGCTGTCACTGTAGATCCTGATCTGCCTGTTGCTGTAGGTTCTTATGTTATTTGCTCTTGCACATGCAAGTATTGCATAGACCTCTGCTTGAAAGGGATACAGAATAGGGCTCGAAATTGTATTCGAATAACTTAAATTCAAAATTCTAATCTTTTGTTAGTTACAAAATTTCAAACATTCGATTATTGGAATCAATCGATTATTCTAAAGAAATACCAAAATCCTATTCGAATACCTAAATATCAAAAATTCTTAATGCACTTTTCAGTATCCTGGATATATTCGGCACAATTCACTTTATATTCTAAATAATATTATTTCGCGACAATATAGTGTTTAAAACGACTTTTTCGGCATTTGAATAGACGACTTTTCAAATATTTGACTAATAATACCGGGTGTCCAGGAAGTTTGTGATCCGTTAACAATCGTTCATTTGGACACCTACAACATATCTTACAATTCCCACCACTCCGTAGGCGGTCCTGGGCGGTCCTTAATTAACGTCAGAAACCCAGTAAACATCAGTCAACCTCCGAGTACTGTTCAAGCCAATAACTATTCAAAATAAAATAAATTCGTAGAGAAATCAGAATGTACACCCTTCAGAAGAAAATTGAAATTTTATATTTTGGAGGTCACTCACAAGATCAGCGGATTTGTCCTCGAATGATTTGTTTTGATGGGGTTTTTTAAAAAATGAAAATCGGCACAATTTTGAACGAGCTCAAAACTTGATAGAATTAAGGACGAAAAATGTTCAGCATTGTGCTAACATTAGGTACACCGAATAAGCGCAGACGTAAAAGATCATCTTTGTTCAATAGATTCGGTTTTTCTTTGGCTCAACAAGGACTATTTGAACCTGAATTTTTTAGTCTTAGCATTTTAAGTTGTTTTTCGGAATTTATTTCCAATTGGTTTCAATTTAAGGAATCTTATTTTGTTTTATTTATGAATTTATTTTCATTTTGGAAGCCGTTACGACCTAAAGAAAACAAAAGACACTTGAATACTAAATCGCACCGCACATAACCACAAAACTAACAAATATTGGAAGGAGAAGAGGCGGGGTTTCTTACAGCAGTACTGAATCCAGCTGTCCAGCTAAATGCTTGATATTTATTGAAGTACATTTTTAGAAACTCTTTGTTGGTGAATTATTTAGATCGGAGAATACAATAAATCCCTACGTTCCGTTTCTCATTGCATGTATCTGTATATAGAAGTCTGACACATACGTTTTAAATGAAAAACAATTACTAAATTTGCCTGCTAACTAATACCTACGTTTAAAAAACATTATACCGGATGTTTTTGAAAGAAGCACGACTTAACATTAAAAATAACCGAAATAACTTAACAAACTTGGAAGGTGAATCAAATTTTAATAAAAATTATCATTATTAATTATTCAATTTAATAAAAATCTTTAAGATGTTCCAAGTATTGTCCATTTTGAAGTAATCAAAACAATTGCGTACATTTCCAGGGTAGTTTATTGAAATGTTCGGAAAATGTTACCTCGCAGTTGTTCCAGAGTCTCTGGAATAGTCAAGCCTGGAGAGTGCGGCTCTGCCAAATTCCCTTATCTTCAAATGTTTCTACTAAAAAATTTCTAGCCACAAGTGAAAAGTGAAAAGTGAACTTCATCAAGTTGTGTAACATGTCTGTGTAGATATTACCTTTGTATTTTCTTCAAAAAAGTGTCCGTAAAGTATGGAAGAAATTCATTTTTAGCTAAACAAACCATTTTAAGAAATAATCCTGAAACAAGTCGATTTTTGATTTTAATTTACCGTATTTTAAAATAATAATCTAATATACAAGGTGAATTACTTTCGAGTAATGACGTCACCGACATACTCTAGCTGAGCTGATTCCAAAAATGTATCACATGTTGATTCCAATTGGTACAGGGTGGACAAAAATACAATGGTTTTGTGTGTGCTCATGAAGTAACTCGTAGCATTCTTTATTAGTTAAATTAACAATATTATCAAAAATACTTATTGTGTAGCGGACAGAATATGATGAAATACATGACTATAAATGTTCGAACTGCAGCCCTTTCTGTATTTGACAGTAACCCAAACGGTATACAAATTCTTGTTGAACCTTGTATATTGTGTCTTGAGAAATACTTATGATGATTGGGTATGGAGACAGATCGCGAGCTCAGATGGAAGTGTGCAATTTGTTTAATGATAAATATCCAGAAAGACCTATAACGTGTTCAGCAGTCAGTAAGATTGAAAATAAATTTTAAGAAACTGGTACAGTTGAAAATTAACGCAAATCAGGTCGTCCCTCTGCAAATGCTGATACAGCATTAGATGTTTTACTTAGTTCTGAAGAAGATGCGCACACTTCTGTCCGTAAATTGCGATATCGGTGTTAGCAAAACAACGGTACAAAAACTATTACAGCTTGAAAAATGGCATTCTTATAAAATCAAACTTGTGCAGGAATTAAACGAAGATGATCCCGATAGAAGAATCCAATTTTACGAAAAAATGATGGATAAATGTCACTGAGACCCTCTCTTGATACAAAACAATTATTTTTTCTGATGAGGTCACTTTCACGTTAAATGGCGAGGTTAACCGTCAGAATTATAGATACTGGGCAAAAGAAAGCCCCCACTTGATGCGTGAGCATCATACACAATACCTGCAAAAGGTAAATGTATGGGCTGGAATTGTAGGAAATCGAATCATCGGACCCCACTTTATCGAAAGTAATTTAAACGGGGCAACGTACCTTGAGTTTTTAAGGGGGTATCTCGTACCTACTTTACGTAATTTGTTTCCCAGCAGACGTAATCCTGAAGGTTTTGATGAAAGTTTTTGGGCTTCAACAGGATGGTGCACCTCCACAATATGCTGTAGATGTTAGAAGGTACCTAGATGAAATTTTTCCGAACAGGTGGATTGGTAGACGTGGACCTATTGAATGGCCAGCGAGGTCACCAGATTTCAGTCCAGTGGATTATTTTATGTGGGGCCATCTGAAGAATGTTGTGTATCAAACGAAACCAGCAAATATTCAAGAATTAAAAGAGAGAATTCGGAAAGCAATAAACAATATTTCTTAAGACACAATAAACTAGGTTCAACAAGAATTTGTACAGCGTTTGGGTTACTGTCAAATACAGCAACGGCTGCAGTTCGAACATTTATAGAGTCGTGTATTTCATCATATTCTGTGCGCTAGACAATAAGTATTTTTGATAATATTGTTAATTTAACTAATAAAGAATGTTACGCGTTACTTTATGAGCACACACAAAACTATTGTATTTTTGTTACCCTGTACCAATTGGAATCAACATGTGATACAATTTTGGAATCAGCTCAGCTAGAGTAATCCGAAAATTAAGACAAAATGGGGGTGTACCATTAAAAAAAAAATGGCGTTGACGTCATTACTCGAAAGTAATTCCCCTGTATATTAGAATATTATTTTAGAATACGGTAAATTAAAATTAAAAATCGACGTGTTTCAGGATTATTTCTTAAAGTGGGCTGTTTAGCTAAAAATGAATTTGTTCCATACTTTACGGACACAGTCTATATTTGTTCTTTAGAAACGCCACACCAAACGTTCATCAGTTATTCTTAAACTAAGTTATTTTTTACTTTTTAGTTCGATTAACTATGAAGCGTGCTTTCTATTTTTTTTCAACTATTATTTAGTAACTTATTTTTTGCTTTAGCACCTTATAAATTTCGTTACATAAAACTAATGAAAGAAACTGAGGTAGAGAAGTGCATGTCGAACTTTTATGCCGTTAAAAAGTTAGAATAAATAAGGACTTTGATACTTGTTACGAAACACACTTGAAATCTAGTAGAATAACTTTTTCAAGTAACGAAACCACGTAGATATTCAACAAATAAAATAGCTTCCCCAAAAAAGCGTCCCTTTTAAATTACAAAGGAACTTCGACTAGTTTAACAACCGACTTGAAAAGTTTAATGAGCAAGGACTAAACAATCTAACACATAAGTAAGTTTTTGTCCAGTATATTAATGATTTACAGCTTTTACTGTAACATGTTTTGTTAATTAGCGAAAATGCTCGGAGAAACAAGTTAGTTATAGTGGGTTTATTTGAGTTTGAACGGGCGATAAATACAAACTTATTGAATTGGGTCAATAAAACAAATTTCTCATTCGCTTAACGTAAATTAAATTCGCCAGAAAGTTCCAATTTTGAATGGTTTCTCTACTTGGTGTAATACCAGGACTCAATTGAATTAGAAAATGTGAAAAAACAAAATAATGGATAATATAACCTAGATATAAAATAGCTATTTATGATATTAGTGTTAAAAGTAACTTTTTATTTTGTGAGTGAAAAAGCGAGCGAAACGAAATCATTGATTGTTCAAATTCTAAAACGGAAATAAGTCGTTCTTTTTGCATCACTGGAAAATATATTGACTATTTTAATAAATACGCTGCATTACGCCCTTCTGCTATTATTTATGGACGTTTTTTTCTGAGATACTCAAATTTAAATGCACTGCGAACCCAGTTGGTATAAATACGTTTGGGAAAATGGTTGCTGAGTTTTTGAACCTACCGGATCCAAAGGAATATACAGGTCACTGTTATAGAAGGTCTTCTGCTTCTTTGCTGGCAGACTCAGGAGCAAATATAATCAATAAATCTATTATTCATAAAAAGGCAGTTGCTGAAAGAATTATGCCGTCTGTAAGATTTCATGAACTGACTTGCTAACGCCGATGTAATTGGCAACTCGGCTAGTTAAAAAATGCAAGGTATTAATATCAGCAGTTGTTTGAATTGTACTATTAACGTTAATACATTATAATACTATAATATTGGAAGTTCCATTAAAAATTGAATCATTGTTTCGTTTACTTCTATTTGCTTAAAAAATTTTAATGATTATTTCTCTTTTAACACGCTACTTTGTAAACGTCTTCTTTTAACACGTTTGACAGGCATTAAAAATGTTACTTTTAATGGCAGTTGTACAATAGTTATTTGTATGCTTAGGCCGCGACATACCTTTTTAACGTACCGAAAGAACAGCTATCGCCGAGGCCGCTTGCGGCCGAGGCTAGATAATCTTGAGGTCGTTAAAAACTTTCGCGGCTATGGCATACACACTATTTTTCGTGCAATCGTTAAAATTATTAAACTAGATAATTGTAAATAAATATATTATTGCCCTAAAATCAACAGCAGTTCAATTTATTTAACATTGTCACCTTGTGCTATGGAAATGATATGTTTCAATATATACAACATATTTTGACAGTTCTTGCTTCAACTTCTGGAGTAAATATAAGTAATGATACAAACTGTGCAATTAATGTTAATATTCATCCTAAATAATATAAGTACTTATGTATTTGTTGGTATTCAATAAAAAATAATCCTTGTCGTTGTAGTATTTTGAAGTGATATTCAAATTTGGAAGTGACGTTTGGTTTCGCAGCCGTTGCTATACGTATACCTTTACACATCAAAAATTAACTGAAAACTTCCGAGATCGGTCATAATTTGACACAGCAAAGTTATTTTAGCGCATGCAGCCTATAGAACATGGTAGATGGAAAAGTAGTGAGGTGACTGAAAGTTATTAATATTGTTGATGAGCAATTTCCGCAACATTTACGTTCCAAGTTTTTATGTTTTTTCACACTCGGCTACTTTACGTGCTACTTAATATTTCTCCCACACGTGTGAAAATGTCAGTTTCCGCTCTCGTAATATACTATTTTACGATGGTTGTCTTTTATATTTTGCATATGGTGCTAAGAAATCAGTAGATAACTCTTAAGCACTATTGTTTTCAAAGTATTCTCCACGAAAAGAAAAGTTACTTATACTACAAGGGATATTAGTAACATTTACTAGTCGAGAACGATTTTGCGATAATGGCTTCGAGGGATTACCTTCCCCTTTTTGGAAACCGTCATGTGGAATGCAAATTATTTAATATTTCTGTCTATCTATATATATATGCATAATATTTATAACTTTCTCCTTCTCGAAAAAATGTCAAATAATCTATATTCCACATGAAGTTTTTCAAAAAAGGGGAAGGACACCACCACTGTATTTCATTAAACCTATTTTCGGTCTTAAGGCGGTTTTGGGGGTTATATTAGGTCCTCTATACAACGCCGTAAAGAAATGTGTAATGTAACGTGAAATTAGAACCGGCAAGAATAACCTACATAATCTTCTATTGTGAACTTTTGGAAGCTTATTATCTAAAGTAAACTAAAGTATATTTTCCCCGTGATTGAATCACATAAGGGATATTTCAAAAGGCACAGGTAAAACGCTTTCTTATATTTTAAAAATATATTGAATAATAGAATAAGCCGGCAGTAATAAAAAAAACTTTTAGCCTAAGTCAGTTTACAGGTTGGTAGAAAATTTTGTCTATTCTGAAGAGTCTGAAAGGATTTTGCTACAACTTTAAATCATCGAGAATGAGAATCAAATTTCAAATTGTATACTGACTCACATACCCACGATACTGACATAATAAATTTGGTGGACATTCTTTGAAAAAATCATTCAATTCATTGTTTTGTAAAACCTTTATATAATTTGTAATTTATGAGATAATTAGTTTGAATCATTTATTACGACATGTTTTCTCTGAATTGTTAAACTATACAAAAAAAGTGATTAAATATACAGTTAACAGAAGCAAAGATGAGCCCCGGAAAATATGCGAACTAAAAGAAAGGTCATCGCAACGAGCCAATCCGGAGCTAATGTTAACGTAGGGTACAAGAATAAATTTTGCTATTGGTTTGAATTGACGCTTTATCATGTCTATTTTTTCAAAAAAATATAAACTTTACTTTTAAAACGACTTCAAAAATCATAAAATTTAAAAGTCCACCAAAACGCGCTATACGTTGTAAAGATGGCTGCACCATGGAGTGACGTCATTTGTTTACGTTCTTATTCGTGTATCACGCTCTGAGTTCTTGTAACCTAATTTGTTTCTGAAAGCTTTAAAAAAACTTTGTATTACAAGTATTGCATTGTTTCAGAGTGTAAATCAACGACTATTAAAACTCCAGACAAAATATTTGTTACTTTACCTGGTGGCGCAAGCAAAAATGCACTTAAGAGAAGGGCATTGTGGTTGCAAGCTATGCGTCACTGAACTAGTAAATAAAATATTTTTTTCCAAGTTTTAAAATATCCTCGGAAATATCGAATATTTATGTCCCCTTTCCACTTTACATTGACTTTTAGAAATAAAAAACACTTAAAAAAAACACAAACACGTAATGGTCTCAAACAAATATATAAATGATATTTTTACGTCGATGAAGCAATTAATAGTTAATTAAAATACAATATAAACACAAAACTACGAAGAACCTAATGCAATACCAGCCATATTGACAAAAGTAATCACATGGTATGACATCACACGTATCATCGGTAGCGTTCGGAAATCCTCGGGTGGTGGTGGAAAAATACAATAAAATTTGAATTTAATTTTAAAATTTGGAAGTAATTTCCAATGGAATCTGGTTTATTTCCTATTATTAGTTATTTTTGATATCAACTTTACTATTATAAATTAATATGCGTGTACCTAATTGTTAACAAAATCGAAATAATATGACCGAGTGATTTCATCAACATCAATTTTAGTGTTGTCAATACGAGGATAATAATTATCCGATTTTTACATGAAATTTGAAAATATAGACATTTAGGACAGATGGTAGTTTTATTTTTGGTCCAATATAAATTTTTTTATTAATATTTAGAGTTAAATTTTTAGCAAGTTTGACTTTGTTTACATATCTCTTAACAGTTGACACTTATGGTATCGATATTTGGTTATCGATTCAAAATATCGATTGTTACTACAAAAATACAACTACAGCGACATGAACACGCCCACCCAGGGCTCATGTTTGCTTCTGCCGACTGTAATCAACAATATCTAGTTAACACAAAAATGTCATTAATAGAATGTTAATTATTGGTCAGTGGGAACAAATAACAAAGGACATACAAAACCACCCATATGCATGAGTTTGAAAATGTCTTAATTCTTCATAATAATCTCCTATGTTGGAACCACACGTTCACCAATGTGTATATTTATATTGTTTGTTCTTTTGTTTCTATCCGAAATTTCTACCTTCGCGCCACTGCTTCCAAATAATTTTAGTTCAAATCATTATTTTGCGGTAACTATTTGGCGTCAGAAAGATGTTTACAATACTTTCGGTGTTAAAGATAGGCGTGACTAGTTCTCCCTCGTTGCTTGCGAGGTTAATGATAGTAGATGTTAAACCTCCAACTCTAACGATCATCCAGTTAAAACCTCATGTTTCCTTTCCCGGTATGAATCCGAAAATTATAGTGTTGATGTTGAACCTCCAACTCGAACGGTCACCCAGTTAGGACCTTCAGTTTCCTTTCTCGGTATAAAACCGAAATTCTCAGACCAAATGGCTCAAATTCCATAGTACTTAATTTTAATTCTTTTATTTCCTGCATTTTCCTATAAAGGTAAACTTCATGATGATAGTATAGTGATTCAAACCTAAAAATCAAAGTTATGTTTCATAGTGAATAATGCTTTGAAAACTATACAAAAGAATGAGTAAGATTGTTCCTAATAATTCCGATTTTAAACTTAAAGGCTTGTCTACATTCATTGTTGCATATGTATGTATTTTTGACGTTCGTTGAGGTTATTATACTTTACTGAATTGTTGACGAGTTCCAGCGTATTATTTGATGCTCTTAGGGAAATACAGTCCACTGCAACCAAGGCAGAAAAACAAATGTTGTGGTAGAAACGGCCGCAACATCCTAAAAGCTTTATAAGCTATAATAGGCCCAATTGTGCACTTAAGAGGCTATAGTTTATTTGAAAATTATTGTACACCAATATAATTTCCAAAAAAGTGAAGTAATTAACTTAAAACAAGTAGTTATCCAAATTCACGGCAACTCACAATTACGTTTACATTAATTTTTTATCAAAAAGTCGATTAATTAATTTCAACTTGGAAAAAATAAAAACATCCAAAAAAGGGCAGATATAAATTGCAGCGCTTGGTAATCCTTAATCCGTATACCTGATAAGAGTTGATAATAGAATCTGTAAATTGCAGCGATGGTCAAATTTGAGATTTTAATCCGACTTGTAAATTGCAGCAATTAAATTATTTTAAGAATTTCACTAAACAGGTGTTACAGCTTATCTATTCCTGGAGAACCTATCTAATTGGTGGCGCAAATCGGTGCCGCCCCCGTTATGGGGTTGTTCACCCCTTTACCTGTATATAAATAAGTAGATTCTATATTTTATCATTAGTTTTTGCTATCTAACATGAGCGAAGTAACAGAAATTGTTAGTGAACGTGGAAACGTGTTGTTCCTATTAAGTAACTATAAGTTCTTTAAAAAAGAAACGTTGAAATCTGGAGAAGTCAAGTGGTGTTGTACCACAAGGAAGTGCACCGCCAAGATCTACAGCATTGAAGATGGACCCGAATTTCAAGGAAGAATTTGGAACATAATCATTCAGTAAAATATTTCGGATGTTCATCTTGCCGTTTCTGATGTGAATTGTATCAAAAGGAATATTTACAATGCCCGACGCCGAGAATATCCACCGCTACCGAAATCTATTATGGACACCCATTCTGCTTTGGAGTCAAACATTTGGAACACAAATTGTGGTGAAAACTTTGTGTTATTAAACAACATCAGTACAACATTATAATATTTTCGTGTGTAACCAATTTAAAGTTTTTATGCAACTTCTGTGACATTATTTCTGCCAATGGAACATTTTCATACTGTACTCGCTATTTTAAGCAACTGTTTACAATTCATGGCTACAAAAATGTCCACTATTTACCTTTGTTGTTTTGTTTAGTTAAAGATAAAACATGCGACTCCTACAAAAAATGTTTAAAATTTATTGTAGATATATGTGCAAAAAATGACTTAGTTTTTAAGCCCAGCAAAATAGCTATTGATTTTGAACAAGCTATCCACTCAGCCGTAAATAGCATATGGCCCGATATAAAAATAATTGGATGTCGTTTTCACTTAAGCCAATCATGGTGGCGCAAGATTCAAGAACTAGGTTTGGCAAACGAGTACAAAGATAAAGATTCCGAGATAGGGTCTTCAGTATCTTACACCCGCCGAAGTAGGAGACTGCCTTGTTTTTGACTTGGGAGAAATACAACCACCAGACAGTAGGGTTACCCAATATGTCGACTATTTAGTAAATGTGTATGTGTCAGAAAGTGCCCTTTTTCCTCCTGAAATTTGGGCATCTGCTTCACCTAGTAGGTATGTGTCGGACAACCAATGCATGTGAATCCTTTCACGCTCATTTTAATGATAATTTTTATAGTAATCACCCATCATTTTACATATTTCTGGAAACATTGTTACAATTTAAAATAGATACTTATATTAAAATAAATAGCATTGATACTGTTAAGCTTCCAAATACTCGAACCCGGAATAAATTTAATTTCTTAGATATAAAATTAAATCTGTATTATAAAACAAAAAGTATAACGAGATTGCAATTTGTAAAACAAGTCATTATTTTGGAAATGTTTGAGCACATAATATGTACATTTAGTGTAAATATTGTTTTTGATTTTATTATAGCGCTTATAGTATACTCGTATGTATGTGTAATGTGTATTTGGTCATCAATTAATAAATATTAAAAAGTATTTTTCTTTTCTTTAGTATAGATAAGTAATGCAGTATAAATAATCTACGGTTTGTTTCAAGTTTAACTCAGTAGGTTTTCATCAATTTTGCCGCTGCAATTTACAGGTAAGATTAACGCTCTTTGTTGGCCGTGCGCTGCAATTTAAATAGTTACTACGAACCCATACATAACCATTCGCTGCAATTTACATGTAAGGATTATAGAAACTCTGACCGCCGCTGCAATTTACAATCGCCGCAAAAAAATCCTTGAACATTCACAAAAAAAATGAAACTTTGTCTTGCATCATAAAACAAGCTTTTCACACACTACTAAATCAGTACAAAGAATAATACCAAATATATACTGATGTCTCCAAAACTGCAAATGGCGCAGGAGCTGCAGTTATTACCCCTGACACGAAATTATCTTCCACCCCTCAGCATTGTTCACAAGAGAGAAATGTACGCATTGTTACTAGCACTGTTACAAGTTTAAACTTATCCAAATTCCTAATAATAACAGATTCCCTCAGTTCACTTGAGTCCATCAAAAAAATGTATGAGAGTCATCTCTCCATGAAAGCAGCACTAGAGGAGCTACACACAACCGACAAAGAGGTACAATTTATGTGGATCCCATCCCACATCGAAGAGAAACGAAGAGGCAGACCAGCAAGCAAAAAAATCCACCGAAAGGGAAAGTGCAACAACAGTGCAAGAAATGACGTTTGATTAACTAAAAATAAACGTCAAGGAAAAGTGCTTAGTGCGTGCCAGAGTCAGTAGCAAGAATCCAAA
Source organism: Lochmaea capreae (assembly GCA_949126875.1). NCBI lineage: Eukaryota > Metazoa > Arthropoda > Insecta > Coleoptera > Chrysomelidae > Lochmaea > Lochmaea capreae. Next base: position 15,631,921 of record OX421403.1, read on the forward strand.
GTGAAGTTACGCCAGCTAAAAACCGGAGTGACACCGTTGAAGATGATTCCTACAAAACGCCCTCACCAAGCTTTACTAACAAGACAAAGAATAGGCCACACCCGACTAACCCACCAGCACGTATTCGAGAAAACGGAACCACCCAAATATGATCTGTGCAGATGTGACATAACAGTAAAACATTTTCTAATTGACTGTCCTAAGTCTAAACTACAGAGACAAAACAATAATCTACCCCAGAACCACAGATTATGCCAGAACCTTAATACTTCATTAAAGTCTGTCCCAATGGAGTTGATATCACGGTTCGGGGGTTCGGACCATAAAATAGTTGTAAACCATAGGCGCGATGGAACTACCTGCCCCGTAACCTATACAGGCACAGGTACAGGTATAATTTCCTGTTAATATTTAAATATAAGTACCTGTATATAATAAAATTTGGAGTAGTTAGTATTCGGCAACTAGCAAGTAACGTGTATTCGTCTAATTAAGATCGCTTCAAGTTCAAGTTTTTCTTCAATTCCTATTCAACGAGTTAGCAAAAGTGCATATTCTTTGTGGGAAAAAACATTAATCCTGAACGTTCATCATGCTCTTGTGCACCAAAAACCCACAAGTTCTGTTCGCGACATAATTACGAACTATGCCAATATGATAGCGGAAAAAGAATCAACGATTTATAGATTTTCACGTGAGAGAACCTCGGTGAACCTATTTCTCACACAGGGAAGAAACCATTAGAAATTGACGACGATGTTAAAAACAGTGTTCGTAGAATAGTGTATGGTATGTATTTCGCAAAAGTAATACCAGCATTGGACAAGATTGTGGAAGCTTCCCAGAATGACGAAAACCATAAAATGTTTTGACACCCGACCTCCGTTTTTCGTTTATCATAGGCACTCTGTGCTATCAACTCTTTTGAAACTAACTTTAGGAAATGACTGTAAAGTATACTCTCTAGTTAAGTACCTGTACAAAATACAATTAATTCATAAACTGTAAGAGTACCGAGTCGCTAATAACTCACATGTTTCATGCGACTAGCTTACAAAAAACATTCCCATTCAACACACCGTACAACATAAATTACAAACTAAATCACAATTTGTCAGTTTCAAGATAAAAATAAAGCTAGAGATTGCATTAATTTTATCGATACAACAAATCAAAATCTTGCCTGTCACTTCAACCCCATTCTAAAGTCTCAATTTCCAACGAATACACAATTGTTCGAATGAACCTACCTGACTTATCGCGATCATCAGACTGAGAAAACATGATAATTCTTAAAATAATTCAGAGACCCAACAACAAAGGTTCACTGTAACCATGAACACATCCAATCATCCAAGAATCGAAAGAATAATTGCTGAGAACTACCACGAGAACAAATACTTTTTATAGTTCTAAGTGTTTTTGTCACCGGGCGTCTCTCTATCTTTACAAGCCCTCTTCACGGGTAAAATATGTCAAACTGTCTTGAAATATTGTCCTAGGACCACCCCCGTTCACACTAGGAACAATAAAAGTATACAAAACTGTTTATGCAACCGAACAATATTAAATCTTATTACAGATCAGGGACGGGGTTGTCACTATTGAGATAACATTATGGATTTTAGTTTTAAAATTTTGTCTTTTTCTGACACACGATTCGATTTTGTAGCAGTCTGACCTCAAATCTGGGAACGTTATTACTCAATATTTTCATCAATGACATTGTAAAGGTTATTGACACTCATTTTTTACTTTATGCAGATGGCATAGAGCAATCGTCTCTAATTGTTAGCGCTTGTCATTAAATATGAATCGGCTTGTTAACTGGTGTCAACAAAATCACCTTAATCTTAAGGTATCGAAGTGTAAAGTAATGTCTTACAGCTTGAAATCTAATCCTTTACTGTATGATTATAGCGTTAATAATGAGGAGCTTCAAAGACAAGATACCTTTGTTGACTTGAGCGTTACATTTGATAAAAAACTCTTGTTTAATGATCATATCAATATTGTTACTTTAACAGCATTTCGAGCTTAATTATGGTTTGATAGAGATGTAAGAACGCTGAGGATACTTAAAGAAGGGCTCAGACGACTCGTGTACTTGGCGAATAATCGTTGCTTGTGTATACTTGGCATGTCGTGTGAATGGGTTACTTGTACCTGCTTGTACAATTAATTGTCATTCGTTGGTTTTCCATTTCGGGTCGGTGAAAATGGTCCGAGTCAAAGGGATCACGATTATTCGTACACTTGCCAAGTACATACTTGTCTATACTTGTAGAGGCGCTCAAACTAAATGCACAAATAATTTGCTTTTACTAGTACGACTATTCATTTAGTTTTCAAATACTACCAGAAGAGTACAGACGTTTTTTTATTGTTCTTTTTTGATTCAAATGGAGTGGACAAATGAGATTTTGTTGGAATTTCTTGTTTTTTATGAAAATGAGCCGGTCATTTGGATGGCTAAACATAAGGAAGTGGAAGCAACAACTAAATTCTCCTGACGACCGCTATCCATAATGGCAGCCACACCACTGTGCTCTATTCATTTGTACATCAAGTTTTTTTTATTTAGCCAAATGTTCGCATTCGCGTACTTGTAAACTGTACACGTCGTGTGAGCGCCCTGCTTGCCATCGCAATTCGCAAAGATCGTATACTTGCCAAGTACGCAAATAATTGTGTATTCGCAAACTACACGAGTCGTCTGAAGATCTAAACTTGAATATTCGACGATTGTATGCAGTCCTTACTATAAAAATCAGATCAACAGATAGAATCAGTTCACACTATGCTGCGATTTGACGTAGGCAATACAAATTGGCAAAGCCAGCGACTGTAAAATCGTTTACATATGTGTTGGCATTCATTTAGTTTACTCACACAAATAATTGCTTTAGCTGCGGTTATTAAACAACGATTTTGGGTACGTCCAAACCTTCAAAGTAGAGCACAATATGGATTTCGTGATTTACTACTGGACGATATGGACCAATTGAATCTTGAGTACAAATCTGGTTTCAGAAACTTTTTTTAGCTGTTTCCGCTGATGAACTTCTTATCATTCGTTAAGTTACATGTTCAAGATGTTGAAACAAATAATTTCAAAAATAATACCGAGTGAATCACAACTGAAGCCAGTGGTTGTGCACGTCCCCACTATCTGTTCTGATTGGTCCGCTTTGAAGGAGACCGACATTTCTACGATTTTCATTGGCATACGGCTGATTTATTGGTACGTGCTAATGGTCGCGTCTACATCAAATCGGCTTTGCCAATGGGCATGATGATAATCACTAAGAATTTTTTTTTTAGAACTTTCATCGTATTTTCTGGTTTTGCATAGCTTAAATGATATTTACTCCTTATACATTTCATGACATCACACGTAATAAAAACAAATTTTTAATTTGCAAACTGTGTGGAATACTAAAAGTATTTACAGATGTGTGATGTATTAATATTCTAGCGTGTTGGTAACAGATTTGAAAAAATAAATTTCTCATATGAAAACATTAATTTTTTCAAGAAACAACATTTCTTTGGATGAAGCTTATGCGTGCCAACATCGTGGAGCAATTTTGAAAAATCAGTCATCACGCCTATTGGCAAAGAGCGGCATTAGTGTGGACGCCTTTAGAGAATCGTCTCATTTTTTGTATGACTCATTGTTTTTTATATAAAATTATTCATAAGTCGAGAACGCCAAATTAACTGGAACGATTGATTTTTATCATTCCTCGGTTGTCGGCGAAAAATCGGTGCATGTTCGTTCTACTTGGACGTTCCCAAAACCAATATTTTGAAACATTCTTCCTTATATCTTATGGCAGACAAATGTAACTCAAGCAGATCTAAGAAGATCAACATGTCACATTTCAAGAAATTGGAGCAACATTGGGTGTTTCAAAGACCACAATTCAAGAAACTCTAAACCGGTTTAACACAAAAAACTCAAATATTATCAGTGGTGATGAATTCTGAATCTACTCTTATGAATCCAAAAATCAACGTGTTATTCCAAAAAAATGGTGGTGACATTTGGTCATGTAGCAACAATTCCTTTGCAAAATCAAATAACTGTTACTGCCAATTGATACATACGGATTTGTTTGCCAGAGGTGATTGCTGAGATGCGAAAAACCAACCCCCAACGACGAAATATCCTATATTCATCTATAAGTTAACACATGCCACTGCATCTTCTTTTTTTTTGTGTATCTAATATAAATATTTATTATTCAAAAATTATGTTATTAAATAAATGTGGGAGATCTATAGCATAACTATTTACATGGTTAATATTACAAAATCGAGAAAAACGGAAAACAAACAATCTATAATTCACGGCCTATGCCGCTGCGTAGGTGTTCTTGCTCCGCTAAAGTGCCCCATCCTGTACAATACCCTCCGTTGCATTATCCGTATGTTCTGGTAGTTTATGATATATAATCCAATCGACCGAACTAAACCGTTAGCATTCCCTCAGAGCTTATGTTGTAATGTCTCTGAAAAGCTTGCGAAAAACAGAGTCACGTTATTTGTGTATCTAATAAGTAACATGGTTAATGAAAAAATAAATCTCCAGCTTAGGTAGTCGATACATTCTTTAGGATTATTTTTTGTAAGCAGAATGAAACAACTAAAAATATTTTTACAAGTAATGAAACATGTTACGCTACTGGTGCCACCCATGAGATAGATGTCTCGTTTTTTTTTTGTGTACATTTGTTACTCATTCGCGTAGTTAAACGAGTGCGTGGAAATGTGGTTTTTATCAAAGTCACATGTTGATCCCGTCCACAAAAAAATTATAGGAGCATCGTATTACTGAATTAATTTAGTTTAAATAATTCCTGTTGTTCGAAAAACATAAAAAATGTTCTCTTCTTTCAAATCCGTTTTCGAGAAAAATAAATTTAAACTTTTTGTGTTTCTTACATAAATTCATGTTGGATTATAAAATTGTATCTGTAATATCAAGTTGGCTTTGAAAAATCAACAAATTGTACAGATACTGGTAACAAAAGTCGTAAGTTTTAAGTTACTTACATTGTTTTGGAAATTTTAAATTAATTTTATTTCGTGAGGGTATAAAACAACAATTAACATTAAAAAAAAACAAAGTTAGAGATAATCACCAACAGAAATAAGAGAATTAATTTTACAACAAATGCTCTACATGACGACCATTTGTCTCAATACACAAATTTATTCTTTTCTCTAAAGATTGTCTAATGTTTGCAAAAATTCGTGCATTATTTCTAATTTCATTACAAGCGTTTTGAATTCTTTGCCACAGCTGATTACGGGTTTCTATTGGAACAGCATAGACTAATGATCTTAAATAACCCCAAATACAAAGATCACAGGGGTTTAAATCTGGAGATCTTTGGGGGCCAATCGTGATAGTTTGTCGAGATACTGACGAACCTCTCTACTAAAATGAGCTGGGCAGCCATAAATTATTTCGAATCATCAGGGGAACCTCATCTATTAAACCAGGTAAAACATTTTGTAGGAAATTGAGATATTCTTGTCCTGGTAGACGGCTAGGAAGCTCTACGGGTCCCAGAATCTGATTACCGATTACACCTATCCAAACATTTATACTAAATCTTTGCTGGTGCTTTTTCTCTACTGTTGAATGAGGATTATCACCAATGTAGGCAGAATGATGTGCATTCTGTAAATTAAAAATTCCGTCTCTGGTAGAAGTAGATTCATCGCAAAATAAAATATTGGAAAAGAAATAAGGATCCTGATTTTTTTTGTTCCGCAACCAGTTTGAAAAATCTATGCGGGCAGGGAAATCACCATCTACCATGGCATGAACTTTTTGAAAATGGAAAAGATGAAGGATTTTTTATGAATAATATTCCATATGGAAGACTTGGAAATGCCAGGATACATATCAGCGAGTCTTCTGGTGCTAGCCTCAGGATTATTTTCGATTTCAATCAAAATATCGTCTTCGTATTCCATTGTCACATCAGGTCGTCTACAGTTTCAGTATTTTTAGGTACTACTGAGCCACTTTCTCTTAATCTTTGGTGTACGGCTACAAATGTTGCGCGAGCCTGATGCCTTCTGTTTTTAAATTTTTCCGCATATCTTCGGTCTGCTGCACGAGCGTTACATTGTACTTACGACTTACCCATAAACAAAGTGCATATCAACATATTCTTCATTCGAAAAATAAACCATTTTGATCAAATTAACTATTATTTTTTACCTTTCACAGACAATAACAATAATAACTGTTTAGAATCAATATAATTTGTCACATTGTCAGATTTTGTTGATTTTTCAAAGCCAGATACAATTTTATAATCCAACATGATTTTATGTAAGAAACACAAAAAGTTTAAATTTATTTTTCTCGAAAACGGTTCATGATATCGATTTGAAAGAAGAGAACATTTTTCATGAAAATTGTATTGAATTTTCCAAATTTGATGTCGGATACATAAAAAACTTGAAAATAAAAATTTTTCAATAAAAATACCTGTTGGTCCCCCCGACTGACACGCTTGTGATGGATCTGAAAAAAATTTATTTACAGCGAACGACTGGTTTGTAACTGTTTATTGATTATACCAAATTTGAATATTTTAAGTAACGGTATTTTTGAATAATTTGAAGAAAACTTATATGAGCACGTCTTCTTCAAAGGGCTGCAGCTCCCTTAGGAAGAATTTTCCGATTGAGATAATTTAAGCTAAATCGACTTAAAATCACCTCTAGTAACTGAAGTTTCCGTTTGGCAGGAGAGTTTCTAGACACCCTGTATATTAAAACCAAAGATCCAACAAATATCAGTTCTATTCATCATCTAAAGAATTTACTGATGAACTGCCACGGTTGTTTAGCGTCCAAAAATGTTTCAACTTCTTAGTGTTCCAAATTTAGTAGTTGTCCATGTAATTGGTTTTGTTAATTTTTGTAAGTGTTTCATTTCAAGTCCGAATTACATCATTTGGAGTTCCAGTAGTCTTAATAATTCCTTGATCGTAGATTCTTTTACTTTTTGACTAAACCATATCAATGCCGATATTTTGGCAAACTGGTAAACGTAAAAATGTGTGACCCATTGAATCTGTATGACAGTCCAAAGTCGCAGCTGACGGTCGCGAGTATTCATAGTATAAATCCCTGATGCATTTCACGAATTTTCGATTGGGAGGAACTTGGTCATGAAATCTGTCACTGGCTCTTGGGCTACAACCAGAAAGTAACTTGTATTGTTTACTGTTTCTATGCCTAATTGAATGATTTTTTTTCATTTTCCGTCCGCTCATACAAAAAATATTGCTCCTGGTCCTTGCGGAAAAGTATTACTTCAAGCATTAGTTAAGAAAATAACTATAAATCAATTGTTAAACTTTTAACTCGACATTTTTTTTTCGGCGATAGTTGAACATAAAATCTAACATAATTGAAAACTTTCACCCTAATACAAACTGTTCCCTAGTGAGTTCTTAAAACTCTTCGCAATCAAAAAAATAACAATTAAACCTCCTCATAGTCTCCCGTCACCGGTATCCATCATGTCTGTTACATTAAATTTGCCACCATTACCCCTGAACAAGTTAATATCTCTGTGAGTATTACGCCGTAATGGCCTGTAATTTGCTTCCTACCGGGAATGCGGGGTTATTCCCCATTCTCTATTACTCGCCTAACTCTCACTACCTTTTTCAAGTAAATAATAGGCTTGTCATTGATCGTCAATCTATTCTAATTTGGTCGTTTATTGTTTATTGATATTATCTGTTTTATTTTCGTTAAATGTCTAAATGTTTGGCAAGTTTATCTGAAGCTACGCGGCATCGGTAAGGGGCGAGGAAACGTGGCGGATATCTGTCAAAAACGTACCAATGACGTTCAGTACCTATTTTTATAAAAGTATTAAAAATAATAATAATTATTATATAATAATTATATATAGAAACTGATGTTTGCTTTCCTTTAAAGGTAAGGTATTTGTTAAAAACAAATAATGTTGAGAATCGTACTTGAATTCAATATGGATACGAAATAGTTCAAAATCTGACACTGACAATACCAACGCCACTGGATAATCAAAGTCAGTCATTTGACAAAGTGAGAGGGAAGAACACACGCACGCGCTTGCCAATAGGAAGTCAGCTGGTCGCTAGGCAACGAAGGCCTTTCGATAAATTTCACCAATTGAGTTAGTTCGGAGGGCCTGAAAATTATAGTTTTCGCACTACGCTGACAGAGCTTGAAGATGCCCAAAACAAATTTGGAAAAGTGTTCATCTTTCGAGATTCATAAATTAAAAAAAATAATGTTAATAGACAAAATCCAAGGAACAATCACATTGAATAATTAACGTTTAATCATATTGTTAATAATAAAAAGTCCATTTCCTAATTATTATCACTACATACTTAGCACTTTATCTTTTTCATAGTTAAACGTGGCAATATCGAATGTTTTCGACTGCATTCCTTTCACGGCTTCAGATAAACTTGCCAAACTATATGTGTATGTATGTGTTTTACGCTTGCTCAGAGGTCATACAAGATTGTGCATACGTATATACTGAAACCTCTAGAGGACCAAATACTTTGTAGTATATCAAGAAACTAGTCGATTGAGTTGCCTATTTATACAATGCTCATTAAAGAAAATACGACACCAAAAAAAATTACAAATATATCTTGTTTCTGTCAAAATGAATCTATTTTTTTTGGTATTGATTCGATAGTTGTTGTAGTAGTTATAAGCGGAAAGTAAGCAGAATCACACTCTACACATTATATTAATTGAGCCAAAGGGGTAAGAAATCTTGGTTCACTTATGATCAATATGGTATATTGCCACCTCGATTCTGAATTACACTCATTTTTAATTTCGGTTAGACAGCAGCACGTTTTGAATGTCTTCATGAGGAAAATTGGTCAATTCCTAAATAAGTGCCTATTGAAGCTCTTGGCGTGTTGTTAGAGCAAGTAAGTGACGTCTCACATGTCTTTTGAGCTCATCCCAAGTATTAGATTAGATTAGAAATGGAGTGGCTCTTTGTCCTATCCCACTGCGACCTTTGCAGATCTATTGTGGTTCTCTCTATTTTTAGAGCTCGATATCTAGCTTTATTCTTTTAGCTAGACCTATTAGCCTGGATACCGCCTCCCTAGCGTAGATCTCTGCCCTCGGCTTTCCTTCTCCGAATAGGTGAAATCGCACCTTTACTAGGCCTTCGCACTCACAGAGTTTATGCTCCGCGGTTTTGTCTTCTTCCTGGCAAAACCTACATAGGCTGTCATTTGCTAGGTAAATTGTGTGCATATGCTTCCTCAGCTTACAATGTCCGGTCAGCATTCCCACTATCATCCTCGTCGTTTCTCGACTTTGACATAGTAGGTCGCGTGACTGTTTGGCTGAAGGGCTTTTAAGGAATAGTTTAGCTTGCCTTTGTCATCCCAAATATGCTCAGTGGGATTAAAATACAGATATTGCGCAGGCCACTTCAGTTTTGGAATATTAAGATATTGTGTTATCATTCTTGCTATGTGCGGTCACGCGTTATTCTGCATTAGCAGAAAACATTGGTTAACCAGTCAATAATTTATTGTTTTCTCCAAGATGAAGTTGGAGTCTTCTCTATGCGTCGAGAATGATAACTTGCGTAGTCCATAACTACTACTGAATCAGCCGGAAGATATTTTATCATTTCACCAAAATAGTCTTTAAAAATCTGCGAATCCATGTCCTTGTGGCTCTCCCGTATGGCACGACTGAAAGGTTAGCAAACCTTCTTTTAAAAATCCCTCTTCGCTTCCAATATGGACGATTATTAGTCTTTTCCCTTTACCTGAAGGCAGCTTAATACCCGTTGACAGGCCTTCCATGAAAGCTTGGCGAGCACTGGTTATATTTTTGTCTTGCCACATTTTTGGTACTGTATAACCTTTATTAATCCACGTCTCATCAAGATAAAAGATTTTCTTTTGCTCTGTTCTGTACTGCTTTATACTTCTTAAGTACTTTCGTCGCCAGCAAACAATTTCATCGCTTTCCAGTAAAACTGCTTTACGGTTATGCTTTTCCCAGGCAAAATCCATATTTCTCAAAGTGGCCCATAAAAGTTTTTTAGTTATCAACGGAATACTGTCATCCTGGCCAAGCTCCATTAAAATCTTATCTAGGGTGGGTATTTCTTTTTTTTAAATAAAAAGAGTGAACTTTTCTTCGAATTACACTTTTGGTGTTCATCAAGGACTTTTACTGGTCTGCCTGGACTTTTCTTGGGAGGCTCCACCTGGCCTGCTATCTTTCTCCCCCGCAATAATTTAAAAACGGTGGACTTTTCAACTCCAGTCATTCGGCAACATCGGTCGACAGTTTCTTGTACAGTAAATTTCGAGTAATAGTATTTTATGCAATCGTGTACATTTAAAATAATAAGTTTTCCATTCACTGATAGTGGAGAATTATTGGAACATCTTTTCGTTGGTGTAAATATCGCCATTTTATTACTAATCTTATAATACTGTGAATACTGTTTACGGCTTAACAGCAAATACTGATGCGATAAACTAAACAAATATACTTATAAAGGTTTAAAAATTTTGGGTAAGGCACCTTGCGGCGCATGGTTAGGCCGAATCTGAAATAGGGTTTGAATTAGGCAGAGGCACTAATAGAAGGTTGAACGGTACCTGTTAAACGCAAAACGTAACTGTATAATCTACTACCTAAGTAATCCCTACACAATATTTCGATATTGACACTTCAGGCCAGAAAACATACTTTTCCTAATTCTCTTATGCAATTACTTGAAATTTTAATATCACAAACAATACTATTTCAAGACCTACGCCTATGGCCGACACCGAAATTGAGCCGAACTGGACGGAATTCCCCATTTTATTATCTATACCTTTCCGAAATAGACTATAATAGCCTATCATTGAAATAATTTACTCACTTTTTATCTAAACTTCAACAAATTATACATTTTCCGAAAGGGGAAGAGTTTAGCTTTGGAAATAAAAAAAAAATTAAACATTTACTCTGGCAACACTTTCTGTAGAAAAAAATTGTTTATCGATAACTGCACCTACCTGATTTTTGCAGTTAAAATGGTTCAGAAACTTCTGGGACACCCGATAGTGAGAAACTTAGCTGTATTGTGGTTAAGCAAAAATTTATAATTCTAGTTAAAATAATTACCCATATTATTTTGCACAACTCTATTCACGGACTGGACTACCTCCCTAGCAACGTCATTTTTCCAATTAATAAATCAACACGAAGTAACAGTGGGTACCGTAATCCGTTTAATGCTGATTTATATTCATAGTTATCGTCAGGTAATCCCTAATATTTCGTAGTTCATTCTTATAATGAAATATATGCTCCATTAGCCTTAATGCATAAAAGAACTATTAAATATATAATATACACCCGAGATGAGCCTTCTTTAATATCCCTCGAATTTGTTAGTTGAGTTGATACACAACCCAGAGGCGCAGAAAAATATATATTCGTTAAATATATTCCATTTACTTTATGGAATCTACTCATATTTCTATTTTAAATGAAACTAACAGTTTCTAATTAACTCCACTTTAATAATAAAAAATATATGAAAACTATAAATTCAATTATTGATAATTATTTCGATATATAAAATATCATCGTCAAGTTAACTTCTGTCAGTTTGGAATTCCAAATATGGCCTCGCGATTAGGGCCGAACTTTGGAAAATCTCTTTTGAGGATATTTTTGGAAAATCTAAAGTAATATTTCACAGGTGAATTGTACCAAAATAAATATTCGGCGTCAATCCTATTATATCAATTGAAGATTAGAATGAACATTTTGACAAATTTTGGGACCTCATTTTCTACAAAAAAAAATAACCAAGTGGCCAATTTCAGAAGTATCAAAAATATTATGAAATTTTCTGAAACATACCAATTAAATTATTTTGATAAATTCCGTCCCTGTGTAACTTTTTTTTCTTTTTCACTCCCGGCGGAACGCCACGACAAAAAAATTGAAGGCATAAAAATTGTCATTATTGTCGTTTGTCATCTGTCTTTGTGTGCTCGAGCCTTTCAAATACCCGGCTTATTAAGGTCGGATCCTGTGACACAAAGTCCAGGATGTTTGGAAACCTCCAGGTAATGAAACAGCCGAAGTTCTCGTGTGTACTTTTCTTTAGTGTACAAGAGAATGACGAGGTTTGTTTGGTCCATTTTAATATCAAAACCAATGTGCATACAAAATGAGAATTTTACTTGTTTGTTAGTAGCAGCTAAAAATGAATCAATTCACGAAAAGTTTGACGTCGCATTTATACCAGAGTTTAATTAGATAATTCCGTTAAAAAAAATTACCGTGAATTATCGATAAATGTATGGAGTTTTATTTAATGTTAACGTATTGTGCTCCCTTTTTTACTCGAATTCTGAAGAAAATCTCAGAGACATAGTAGTTACTTCATCATATTTCTTGAGAGAATTTTGGAAAATTTATAGGCTTCAGTTCATGTAAGTCCTCTTTTTTTCTATCAAGTAATTTTCCAGCAATAATACCATACATGTGAACGCAGGTATTTTCTTCCTACCTCAGAATCTACATTGTTTCTTCACTATCTAGAACTTCTCGAATAGTCCTCTGAGGAAGCAATTTTCCCCCAAACTCCGTAGTACAGTCTTACCCTGTTATTTTTTTGATCACACTTGGTAGTTTCTATGGAATATTTTTGATAGTCTCAGCTCGACTAGATCTCACGATTAGTTGGATCTGCTGGTTTTTTCGGTTCAGCCAATTTCTTTCAACATACCTATTAGTGCTGCCATTTTAAAAGGTCTCTAGTTCCCGAAATGGCATTTAAGCCCCTGCCTTTGCTAGTTCATCTGCTATTTCGTATCCTTTTACTACACTGTAACCTGCAATTTGGCTGTGACAGGCACTATAAGGGCTTGGGCTTTTCAATTTATAAAATAATATACCAAACGACAACCTAAATACAACGCATCCAAGGTGTCTTTATTAATTTTTTATTCCAGATTTCATTTTGTTCCTACCTTCTCTGCGAGATGAATTTTTGATTACGTGCATAGTATTCGGTGGTTTTTTTATTAAAGTTGTTTCAATTATAACAGAATAGAATGTGGGTATATAGATGAAATATCTCCTTTTCCGTGAATGTTTAATATTTTTGAGAACTTTCGGTAAGTAGTCTTTTATTTTGTTTTAAGATGTATGTATGTGTGTATGATGGGGTGACATTCACTGAGACCTAAAATATCTATTGTACCCCCTTACATCTACTTAGTTTCGGAGGAACGTCTCAGAGACCCCAAAAGAGTCTTTCAGTCCCTCTCTTTGCTAGTCCATCTGCTATTTCATTTCCTTCTGTTCCAGTGTGTCCTGGAATCCACTGTAAAGAAGCTATATTGTTCTCGCCTAGTTCATTGACTATGCCTAAGCATTCCTACACCATTTTGAAACTGATTACACAAGAGCTCAATGCTCTAATGGCTGCTTGACTATCCGACATTATAATTATATTTTGCCTTCTGTATTCTTTGTCAATATTGAACTGGGCACACTTTCTTATGGCGTGAATTTCCGCTTGAAAGATACTTGGGGTTTTTCCCAACCTTTCAGAGTTCCTGGCCCGTACACTTCTATCCCAGTTCCTTCTATTGCTTTTGAGCCGTCAGTGTACCATTAAATGGCATTCTTTCCAAGTCTGGGATGCCATTACTTCTTGTTGCTTAATTCCGTAACGAATTTCTTTGAAAAGTTTTATACCTTTTCATCCTACCATCTTGTGGCATGTCCCAAGTTTTTGATTTCTAAGAGGTAAGGAGGTGGTGTAAGGTTGAGAATAACTTCCATTGCTGCCGTTGGGCATGTTCTCATTGCTCTCGTAATGCATATACAGGCTAGTCTTTGAATGTTGAAGAGGTTTTCAGTCGTCGTCCATAGACTAGGCGTGCTACTCCACCCAATGGTTTCATAAGTGATGATTGGTCTCACTATGGCAGTGTCCATCCAGCTCAGGATTTTTGGGCCACAGCCCCAATTTCTATTTGCCAGATTCTTGCACACCATTAGAGCCATTTTTGCTTTGCATATAATCTCCTTTTTGTGTTTGTTCCACAGGAGTTTACTCTCTAGAGTCAAACCTAGATACTTGACTTCTTGTCTCCATTCAACCCCGCTCCCATCAAGTTAAATGGTTTTGAGGTTCAGTTTTCTTTTCTTAGTTGAGGCTAATGAGATGGTTTTGGTGGGGTTGATGTTAAGTCCCACTTGCCTACACCAGCTATTTGTATAGTTCAGACCCTTTTGTATGATGTTACAAAAAGTGTTTTCGAATTTTCCCCTGGCTGTTATAACAATATCATCGGCATATCCTTGGCAGGATATTCCGAGGTCAGTCAAACCACACAGGAGTTCGTCAACCGCTAGGCTCCACATTCATGGGGATGCTACTCCTCCCTGGCTGTTATAACAATATCATCGGCATATCCTTGGCAGGATAATCCGAGGTCAGTCAAACCACACAGGAGTTCGTCAACCGCTAGGCTCCACATTCATGGGGATGCTACTCCTCCCTGTGGACATCCTCTGGTTGTACAGGTGGAGGCGATGACTTTTCTCGTCCTTGTCTCTGCTACTTTAGTGGTGAGCAGTTCCGACATTCAGTTGGATGTTGTGCTGTCTACGCCTTTTCTATTTATTGCTCTTTTGACTGCCTAATGAGGAGTATTGTCAAAAGCGCAAAATGCGCATATTACGGTTATAATTATCCTTACATTGATAACACTGATGCAGCTACTAAAATTGAAGTATATTGATAAAATCGTTCGGAGATATTATCTCAATTATGTTTACAATACTTATGTATCTACAATCGTAAACATTGGCTGGTTGTGATGACCTTTCTTTTAGTTCGCATATTTTCCTGGTCTCTTGTTTGTTTCTGTCGACTGTATAATCTGAATAATATATATTATACGATGTTAACGATGTTTATCAGATTTATTTGGTAAACTATATTCCCAATTGTAAAATTTCACATTTCTCCGTTTGAAATAAAACACTAGATATCGTGTACGAGTAGAATGTATTAACCTACATACAACTCCAAATAAAAATAAGTACCCATATAGAATGAAGCGAGCTTCGTACATAACGAGAATTTCCTTAAAACCCAAAATATCATTTCTCAATAAGTGCTTTCATATTTTCCCCCAATTTCTGAGACCAATATCCTGTTTAAATCAGAACGAACGGTAATATAGAATATTAAGGTTTCGTTTTGGAAACATAAAAATAAACTGGTAAGAAAAGGAAGGATACGAAACAAAATACGATATTTCGTCTTCATCCTTTTCTTTGAATGGAACGACCTACGTACAAAGTTACAGGGTAATCCTAGTTTCAATAAATAATTTTCTTCCACCATTTTGTTTTGTATAGAAATTTAATGGCCAAGAATACGAGGGAGGAGCAATATTTACAAACCAATGTTAAACTCTAGATTTAAAACAATTATCAAGCTGAAGTGTAAGCAGCACGCGTACTGAATCGGAACAGAGCCGTCGGAACCGAAAAGAGGTATCGGAAACTTTTGAAATACAAGTAAACATACCATAACCCACGCATTGTTCAAGACCGACCGGCGCAGAACTATCGGATCGGAAAAGAAACAAAGACGATCGCTGGAGTGGGCAACTTTTTCCGTTGGCTCCGTCAGTACAGTTGATGAGACAACGACAGGCGATATGGCTTTTCGAAGATTAGTATTTTGCTTTCTAATTGGAAGTAGTTCTATCAGTTCATAAAATTTCGTGGTAGACATTCGAAAATATTTGAAAAACTTTTCATTATCTCCAAGCAGATTAGGAAAGAGGTGATGAAATTCGCCATATACTTCTCTTTTGAGATGTATTTTATGAAACCAGAACCTTGGCTTTCGTTTTTGCTCGATTTATTTGCATGCTAGTGCAATCATAACATCTTATTCCGACTCAGAGCTCGAAAACTCCATTGTCACTATTTGCCACTCATAAAGTTAATTGCAGACTGGACTACCAGATGTGTTGACCAGCAGCTCACCAGTCCGCTGAAGGTGAGTACGCTGCCGATTCAATGCGCAGGAACCATCGGAAACTTGACTGTTCTCTTCTGTTCCGACGGCTCTGCTCCGATTCAGTGCTCGTGCTGCTTACCCTTCCTTTCTTAACTCCCTTAGTTTTATATAATAAGAAGAAGCTGTGACAGTTCGATTTTTTAATGATAATCATAACATGCTACGCTATACCAGTTTCGAATCGTACTTGATATTTCCTCACGTGACGATCATCCATTAAATTTTTTTAAATGAGAAAGTACATAATGCGACACAGCCTTTGAAAGCTCTTGAAATACAGATATCAAAAATGTATCACACTTTGGTTCTCACAATCACGAATTAAGTTGTGTGTGTGAGAGTTTTTATATCTACGTCGTAACAATTCAATGGATTTTGTTGGCTGGACTGAAATTACGAGGGTTAGCATATAAAACTATAAACAAGAGTAGATTACTTTAAAATACTATTGCTTTTCAAAGTACTCTTCATGAAGAGAAATTCATTTTAGCATCCTTTGGAACCGTTTGGTGGCCAAAAACAAATAAGAGTAAAGTCGACTTGGAGCTATCAAAACTTCAGAGGCTTCCTGTTTGTGTATAACGAGTTCCATGAGAAGCAGCCCGACTGCGGCAATGGAAGCAATTCTCAATCTTCCGCCTCTTGCTCTGCACATTAAGGCGGAAGCGAGAATGGCTGCATACAGACTGGAATGCAATGGAAACTGGCATGAAGGAACCAACACAATTTTTGTACCATTTCCCATGTTATCTACTTCCATTCCAGAAGCTTTGTGTCTTCTATAATATATAGGCCACCGGTTTAACTGGAGGGATTTTCAGTAGTTGTGATGGTTGTATCGGTGTTTCGGAATTCGGTCCGGGTACCTAGCAAAAGGGCTACCTGCTCACAGGGACCTTGTCCAAATCCGAAAGGGTGATTTCGTAATTCGGTCCGCTGTCGAAGCAGGTAGATTTCATGTGGGTATTTAAAGATTATTTTTAGCTATTGTTCTTCTGAAGTGAAGAGTGTAAGACGAAGGTGGTTTGGTAGGGGTAGGTTTGGTTGGGTTATTATTGAAAATTATTATAATTTATTCTTCAAAAATTGACTAGAAATACGAAGGTGGTTTGGTAGGGGTAGGTTTGGTTGGGTTATTATTTCACGTACTGTTTTTATTTTTGACGATACGCATTTAGCGTAAATTTTTAAACATGCCAGTACAACAACAATAAGTGTGTACTGTTGGTCCTAAGCCCAAAAAAAATGTGAAGGAAAATAAAAGTCAAATTAAACAAATAGTAGGTACATGGGACCCAATTCCGAAATCGCATTTTCGCTGGTGTGACCACACTTCGAATTTAATCCGTTACAGGTAGTCCCTTCCGCAGGTAGCGGGACCGAATTCCGGTGCGTCAGGTTGTATTATTTCCTCTTCAAAGTGCTTCCGTCTGAGTCCATGCTAGTAATCTCAGAAGCAGAGTATGAGAGTAGGTAGGTTTCATCATAGAGTTCACATTTCCTGCACATAGGTTCACTAGCTTTGCCTATTTTGTGCAGGTGTTTCCTCAGGGTGCAGTGTCCAGTCACCACGTCGGTAGCTGTCTTCAAATGTCTCTTACTCAGTTTCAATAGCCTGGTTGACAGTTCCTTGTCTACCTTATTCAGTAAACTTTTAGTATGGAGGCAGCCTTAAACGAAGCGGTCTGAAACCTTGGCGTTGAGCTAACTAAATGTGAGGGTAAACTTTGACTTTTGATATTTGTTTTGACAGGCGCCAACTATGTTGTTATATGCAACACTTAAAAGTCCACCCTCGTAGTAAGTAACGATAAATGAATAGAATTAGGATTAGGTCCATCCTGTAAATGGACAAACTGCTTAAAAAAAGTATTGCTTACGAATCAATTTCTTTTCTTGTGGAATGGTGAAATCCTTGGGAAGAGCAGCCCAGATTTAATACGTTCAATGTGAAATTCATCCAGGAAAAGGCTATTGGGAAAAGAAAGATAAGCAAAAAATGTATCCCCATCCGTGTCGAAAAGGTGAAACATGATGTTTGGTTCAAAACATTCACAAAAATAAAAATTGTTATTTACATTTGAGGAAAACAGAATAATAACTACGTTAACTGAGTAAATGCAGACGAAGGAGATTTGCAGATTAAAAAAGTAATGAACAAACTTTCATAAGTCTGTTAGGTATATTTTTTGGAACAGGAGAATTACAACCAGTTCATTTTGGTTCAGTGATAAAAATAATGATATTATTAAAAAGGTGAGAAATGAGGTTACAGCTTTTGTTTAACAGTGCTTCATTTCCGGCCCTTATAATATATTAATATACTATTTTCGCCTACGGAATAAACCAAAAAATAGAAAAATATAACAAAAATCCTTGAAATTCACGTGAAACATCAAAGTAATCGTGTGACAGATGGTGAAAAACGTCAAAATCGTAACGTTATGAATTTTCCGCCCTTGGGCTACTATAGTATATTGTGTCACAAGTGCAGAAAATGAGCTTTAGCAGCCCGAGACTATTAGATGCAAGAGCGAGGGCAGTTGATAGTGAAGGGCTGCTAAAGCGTTTCGTGCATTTGTAACACACAACTTTTTTTCGCCTACCGAATAAACCAAAAAATAGGAAAATATAACAAAAAACCTTGACAGTCACTGACGTTTAATTAAAAAATTTAGGTGAAACGTCAAAATTACAAATGACAGGACAGATGGTTGAAAAATACAAAAATCGTGGCGTTAATAATTTTCCGCCCTGTGGCTACTAAACAATAATTTCCGCTCTATTTTTGGTGTTGATATGATTGGTTTTCCGGTGAGGTAGGAGACAAAACGTTCTCAAGTTTTTATGTTTAACTGAATTGATATAATTCAATGTTTAAACTTTTACGTTGTGATTAAAGTACCAATATCACTTCAATCCATAAATAATTTTCCTCGTATTTAATATCAACAGAGCTTTTTCTATCGCAAATGTAATTTCTTATGGAAAATGGACAAGGGACAGAACCTTGTTTTGTTTTATGTACGTTTTCCATATACATATACAGTGCTATTCAAAAGTCCCCTCCCCCCCTCGTATCTTTTGAACGGCTACACTTACATCAATAAAATTTGGAGTGTGCAAATAAAGTGTTGTAAACTTCTCTACGAATGGTAACAGGTGACGTAATAGTAATAGATGACTTCACAGTGCCACTCTGGCCAATAATTTTAAATAGGACCTTGTTATGTTGGTGCCAGGAGGTTGGCAACGAACTGACAAGTGTCAATTGTCTTTTTCTTAAAAATGAGGTATAAACGTTGTTATAAGTAATGGGAATAAAATAAATACTAAATCTATGATCATCCGTCATTTAAAACCTGCAAACACAACAGTTGGCGACGAGGAAAGAAGAACCTATACAAGGAGATTAAAAGATAGATTTTATTTTCGAGTATTATTTACAATCACATTATTTTGATAATGCCGAACGAAAATGGAGGCAATGCTAATACAAATCCTACAGGATCAACAGCAGAGACTGTTCATCACTCAATTCAAACAGTGTTTTCAATTGAGACGTACGATGTTACAAAGAAATTCGATAGATGGTTGATGAGACTGGAAAGTGCTTTCAAAGTGTTTGCAATACCCGAGAATAAGAAGGCACCCTACCTTTTACATTACATGGGACCCGATGAACTGAATTAATAATTAGTAGTATTCTTCATAAGGAGGGGAAGAAGTGTTATGTTTGTGCCAGGAGGTTGGCAAATAAATTTCATCCATACAAGTTAAAAATGGTGCACCACCTTTCGGATGACGACCCCGACAGAAGACTCGAATTCTGTGAATGTATGACAAATAAAATTAGACAAAACCCACATTACACAAAAACAATTTGTTTTAGTGACGAAAGTACTTTTTGCCTCAATGGAAATGTGAATACACAAAATGTAAGGTATTGGAGTGACACCAATCCTCACACCTTTCCTGAACAACATACCCAATTTCCAGAAAAAGTCAATGTTTGGGCAGGTATTTTGGGGAACCATATGGTTGGTCCTGTTTTCCTAAATTCAAATTTAAGCGGTGAAGTGTATCTGGAGATGTTACAAAATGCAATTGAGCCATTAATTCTTGAAATTCTGGAAGATAATCCAGATGAATTCGGCCATCTGGAAATAACATTTCAACAAGATGGTGCTCCTGCACATTATTATGGTGCAGTAAGACGTTACCTGGATGAAGAATATCGAAATAGATTGATCGGCCGGCGAGGTCCTATAGAATGGCCACCTCGGTCACCAAATATGACACCATTAGATTTTTTTCTATGGGGGTACTTGAAATCCAAGGTTTATACTACGGCACCAGATAGCATTGGCGTTTTTAAAGAAAGAATTATTGAAGAATGCAATGCAATTTCAGCTGACACATTCGAACGAGTACGACAAGAGTTTACTAATAGAATGTATTACTGTCAGGAAGTAGACGAAGCACATTTCGAACACTTGCTATAAGAATCCATTGTTGATATTTGATTAATTAAATTTAAAAAAATAATTTCAATAATTTTGGTATTTATTTATTTATCCGTCAAAATTAGTTCAATCCCGAACAAAATTAATATGGCTATGTGGTCAATGCCTTTCAAACGAGATATCACTTTCCATAAGGTCCTATTTAAAATTATTGGCCAGAGTGGCACTGTGACGTCATCTATTACTATTACGTCACCTGCTACCATTCGTAGAGAAGTTTACAACACTTTATTTTCACACTCCAAATTTTATTAATGCAAGTGTAGCCGTTCAAAAGATACGAGGTGGGAAGGGGACTTTTGAATAGCACTGTATATATGTTTACATTTCCAAAACAAAATTACTTATATTTTATGAAAATTATATTACTCACGAAAATACGTGCACATTTTCCATTTGGGAATAAAAGCCGCCGTCTTCTGTGGGTAATTCGAAAGCATCGTAAAACTAAATTGTTAATTTTGTAAATTAGAACAAAATTCAAGACACGATAAAATTAGTTTTTTAGAGAAAACAAAAATACCGAAATATCTTGAGAATATTCGTTGATATCAAATGAGCGGAAAGCAAAACAAAATGAGCTGCTTCGTGCTAATAATTGTCTACATCCACGTTTTCTTCATTGAGATTAATGGATGCGTATATCTTTTGTATTTTATGCTTTTTACTTTAGGGTTATTTATTTTATTGCCACTTTCTTGAACACCATCGTCTTTATGTTCCTTTCGAAATAAAGGTGGTTCTGTTGAATTTGATTTAATTTTTTATTTAATTTCAACTTAAAAAACTGTAATTGTGAATGAGAAAAATAACAAAACAAATTTATTAGTTAACAGCAAAATATTAGTGTATTTTCCAATAGATATGCTACAATTTTTGTATAACAAAATAGTGAGAAAATATCATCAGTACAGCTAAGAGGAAATGAAGAAATTGATCGCCTAGCTTATGCATATTTATCTGTCAACGCAACTATGCTCGAGAAACTCGGTAAGGGGTGAGTAAACGTTGTCGATATCTGTCATAAACGTACCAATGGC
This sequence comes from Lochmaea capreae, assembly GCA_949126875.1. NCBI lineage: Eukaryota > Metazoa > Arthropoda > Insecta > Coleoptera > Chrysomelidae > Lochmaea > Lochmaea capreae. The sequence goes on from OX421403.1 coordinate 15,653,649, forward strand.
GTACGGTATTTTATAAAAGTATTAAAAGCATTTTATGATTATATAAACTGATTTATGCTTTGATTTAAACGTAAGGTATTTTTCAAAACACGGTATTTGTTGATAATAAATAAAGTTGAAAATCGTACTTGGATTCACAATCGATACGAAATAATTCGAAATCACCAAAAAACATATCCCAATGGTTATCATATTTATCGGTGTCCCCATATTCATCTGTCCTTCGCAAACTCTATAAAAACAAGTAAACAAACATATAAACTTCCTCCATATTTAATTATGTTTCATTCCGCCCAACAGACCAAAGTATTTTTATTACCATGGTAATGTTTAAGACTAAGTTACCAAAAAGTTAAATGATTATTACGTTTATTACGTTACCGATAAACATTAGCAATCACGTCTCTAGTTGGACTATGACTCTTTCCACGAGTATATTGATTCATTTTTGAAAAAAGAATAACCACAAAATACTACACTATTCAAAATCACAAAAGAGTTTAAGATGCCCAATAAAATTGAAAATACAATTAGGTATAGAAACTGACAAAACCAACACCACTGGATAATCAATATCAGTCAATAGTTGAAGTGAGAGGAAAGAGCACACGCACGCGCTTGCTAATGGTCAGGTCAGGTGGTTGCATAGCAACGAGCCGATAGAGCTTCACCAATTAGTATTTTTCCTGGGTAGATTTTTAAAAAATCCGCTACTACAGCACCCTTGAGGAGTACATATGCTTTGAATTCTGTATTGACAACAACGTCAAACGTGATTGGTTAAAATTAGAAAATATGAAAGTCTATCTCAGACATACCCTCCTATGGGATTTGTTCCAAATTGTCTGCTGCTGTCTGCAAAGAATATTAAGGATTCAAGCTTGGATTATCATGAAGATACAACTGCAGAACTTTTTCAAAATCATCTTATGAAAAATATTCCCGACTACAGTGTAATTGTAATGGATAACGCAAGCTACCACAGCCGCCAACTACAAAAAGCACCAAACTCATTAAATAGTAAGACTGGAATTCAAGAATATTTGTTACAAAATGATATTTATTTTGAACCTCATAACAAGAAGAAGCAACTTTTGGATATATGCTATTAAAAAACAATATGTATGTGAAAGTTTAGCTGAGGAACAGGGACATACTGTGCTACGTCTTCCTCCATACCATTGTATATTCAACCCCATAGAGCATTTGTGGCATCAAGTAAAGTAAAGTTGAGAGCAGAAATAGATATTTGTGTATTAAGAGCAGAAAGTAGTATTTTGGTAGTCGAGACAGAAAGTTGCAATCTGTCGAAACTACCAAAAGACTTTCTGCTCTAAATACACACAAGATTTTTTCTACTATCACACCAAAATTAACTACTAGCTAACTCTCTTTTATCTATAAATAAAATTGCTTAAGAGGGCCAATAATGTCAAATTATGACAGCTCGCGGAAAATTAGGCGTGCGCCAAAGTTACTTTCTGCTTAAGAGCGCCAATAATGTCAAATTATGACAGCTCGCGGAAAATTAGGCGTGCTTCAAAGTTACTTTCTGCTTAAGAGCGCCAATAATGTCAAATTATGACGGCTCGCGGAAAACATCAACTTTGCAGTTGCTTTTCAAGGCACAAAAGACGACTTTCGATAGTAATAGTAGAAAAATGTGACTCCTTCTTTGGGTCCCAGTGTTGTAGAATTAATTAAAAATGTAGTTCATAATATACCCATTCAAAGCTGGAAAAATTCTGTACTGCACGTTATAAAAATTGAAGATTCATACATTCATATTCAAAATAATATAGTGCCTATTGTAATTAATCTTAATGATAAGTCTAACAGTGAAACAGAACTAGATTTAGAATAATATTGGTCCGTCATTGGTCATCACCCTGCATATAAAAAAAGAAAAACATTCATTTTGATCTCCACATTCTCACGTATAACTATTTGTGGAAAATCTTGTCCACTAGTAGAATTATGTACGCGTGAACAAAGTTCCTTCATCTCGTCATGCAAATGGTAATAAGTTTCTCAATAATTAATAACTATGAAACTAGTCATAGTAGGAAACTTAATTTTCGGAAAAGTGTTGAGGAGAGAATGAGAATTAATCCTGAATTACAGGGTGATTTCTGAAACTTTGATATTTTGTCATTTTTATCATCGAAAATGTTCATGATCACCCTATATATCCCAACGAGATCATGTTTATACGGTATCAGCTATCTTCGGAGGATGATGATTCACTTGAATATACAGGATGTGTACGAAAGAACCGGCCATATATTTCACCAATTTTTCAAATCACCCTGTACGAAATGTATGAATTGTGATTAAGGATGGAATGAAAATAGTATATTGCATGCCAAAATAATTTTATCAATATTTCATTATTACATCGAATTTTGAGACATTACTAAAATGTTTTTATTTCTCACTCTGTACATAATGATATAATCTGCGCCATCTGAATGATATTTACTAATAAGAAGGTACGTTGATGATAAGAGCGAAAAAAAATGCAGTTGGCTCTTTCAAATCCCGAGGAAATAATTAAATAAAATTTACTGATTTTTAACTTGAACGCCCTGTATTTCAATATCTATCCATCAACAAGCTTTGCGATTCTGCACGTTCAATCAGTACATCGAATACTACAATATACTAAAAATTTCACCGAAAACCATTTTACCTATAAAAAGTGCGGGGTCCATTTGGATATTGTTTTTTTACCTGGATATAGTTTATTTAACTTAATAGTATTTAATAATCTACCATTTAGGAAGGAAAAGAAAAAAGTTTAAAGAAATGGTCTTCACATATTAAATAAAAAACAAAGGATGTATGATGAACATACAAAAAGATAATTATTTGTGAATTTGATCCTTTTTAAAAAAAATTTAAATATTCCGACACTGGCGATATCTTCTACAGCAGCTATTGACCATATGATTTATTGCAACTGTCCCATTAATTTCACGATTGCCGGCAAAAGTGAAGACGATATATTTGTAAACAAACTATACAAGAAACCGCAGGCAATCGCACTGACATAGGATTTTCTACTTATTTGAAGGATGCCTCTTCAAGTTTAAAAATTTCTGAAATTGACTGGCTACTATAAACATGGTTCATTTAGAAAGGTTTCGTAGTTTCCATTTCCATAAAATCTTTGACTACGTTAAACATGGAACCAGTAATTTTTGATGACAAGCCTATTAAAATTCGTTCCATGAAGAGTAAATTAATTCCCGGTTAACAGAAATATATTAACTTCGAAGCGAGACTTTTATTTTCCCATCATTTCTATCATATTATTGAAAAATGCTGAGTTATTCGGTTTAATATGAACCTTATTATCTTGCAATAAAACCATTCCGAGAGATTATTGCTTTGCAAAGTAAATAAAAGCACTTTTTAATAACAGATTTTCAGACCGAGTCGACCGGTTCAAAATAATACGACCAGTTGGTTGGTTTATTTGGCGCCGACTCGGAATATGGGAGAAAAATTCAAATGAAATTTATGGAGGTATGAATTTTATTCGTAAATATATATTCTTTTAATAGCCCACGGATGAATTTTTAGGTAGTATTCTGTAAAATTAGTTTTGTAGTGTCTTCGAAGTCGTTTATTTGGAACGCTTAAAACTCGAAGGACTTTTCTACTTAACAAAAGTTACTTTACACTCAAATTTAATAGCTTCGATGACTTGGACCGAAACGGAAGAGAAGAAAGAGCAAACAAATGCTTATGTAGAAGAAAAAACCTTCAATTTATAGCATATGAATACTTGGTGACCTGAAAACGTAATTTGTTAAAGCACAATCTTAGAATTCTTGATCTTCCTAAACTTTTTTTTGAGCAGTTTATTAATAAATGTTTACCAAAGGTACCTATGGAATCAAAATATATATTGATTAATTTTTGAAAAATGGACAACCACAAAACACTACACTATTCAAAATCACAAAAGAGTTTAAGATGCCAAATAAAATTGAAAATACAATTAGGTATAGAAACTGACAAAACCAACGCCACTGGATAATCAATATCAGTCAATAGTTGAAGTGAGAGGGAAGAACTTCCTAAACCTTTTTTTGAAGCAGTTTATTAACAAATGTTTACCAAAGGTACAGGTAAACTGGTATCTCGTGACAAGGCGGAGCTTCCAGTTCGCAGAGAGAGAACGTATTCGGCCAATATCGAGCTGCCCACTGCATAACGTCTACCGCACGATTGGCTTTGCTGGATCCCCACTTTCAAATTTGTTACGGCGCATCGTCACCTCATTTAACGAGATACCGGTTGGAGTGTACCTATGGAATCAAAATGATCAAGAGGTTAATATAATTTTCCGCCGACCGTGCGTTATTTAGCAATATTAATGTACACGAAATAGGTCATAGCTTCTAAAAATTATTTCTTTTTTTGATCCAGAAGCTTCTACTAGAATGCAAAGTAAGTCAAAATATTGAAATACCGATTATTTTTTAACTTAACATTTTCTTGAAATCCGAAAGACGTTAGTGTAACGTTGCGCCACGAGTTCCGACAGAGATTTTACAAGTTAATACGTAAATATTCCAGCAGTTTTTCTTTTTTTTGTTGCTGAAGTTGAAGTATTTCCAATATTTTGTTATTTTATTTCCATCAGATTAATTTAGAAAATATCTTCTTGATTTTGTTCCCGTTTTGTAGGTTATAAGTATCTAAAAATCCATAACACATTGTTTTTTATTTGTACTTGCACACACATTTTTCTACGTCCAAGAAAATAAATACTTATCAGTAGGTATATAAGAATTACTTTTTTTTGTAACCAAAATTAATACCTACATAATTGTTATTGCTACCAATACTCCGTAACATAATGGGGACCTGGCAAAAATTTCGCCCGTGGCACGTTGTTCCGCTACTGATCACAAAGGCAGTTACAGTGGCAAAGCTATTTGCCTATACCCAATATTTTTTTCCAGGCTGTAACTCAGGAATTAACGAATAGGTTTATTTGAAAATTGGGTAATCTCTTTGGGACCTACAGCACTTTCCTCCAAGGTATACAGAGTATCTGCGACGTCGTCCTAGAAGTAGAGACGTCATCGCAGTGAAATGAATTCAATGGAAGGGGGGATCAAACTTAGCTCAAATGGAAGAGCTTTTTATTTCAAATTCAACAGTGTATCACAGTGGGGGTACTCAAGATGATAATTACACCAAATTTTCAGTTTAATGTTTATTTGCAACAATAACCAGAACCTTTCGACTTTACAGTGATTTTATAAAAGATGTTCAAAATGGCCTCCGTCTGCAACAACACAACCGTCTAAGTAGTTCACGTGTACATGCCGCAAGTATCATCTCTTGTCTACAGGTTTTTCATTATAAAGAAGCTCTTTTAAGTATCCCCATACAAAAAAATCTAGGGGTGACAGCACCGGCGATCGTGGAGGCCATTGAAAGCGTCCATGAGTTCCAATCCATTTGTTTGGAAATCTAGCATCAATTAAGATAATTTACTACAATACCGCTATTATGTGGGGGTGCGCCATTTTGCTGCCTATTTTCATCTGAATGTTTATGCTAGGTACTAGTAGATTTATCAAGTGTGAAACTAAATATGTCAATTATTCAAATGGAACCTCATTACTTAAACCTTCTTCAATTAAACATTGAATTTCAAATCCGAATGTTTAACTCACCCTTTCTTTTTTCCAATAACTTATCGACATCTTCGTTATAATTCACTCTCAATTATTCAAAATGCGCCGCATTCTCATTAGACAAATTAAAGAAATTGGGCGCCAAAGTACGGTTTGATCGAATCGAAATTAAGACACCATGCCGAGCATTCCATCAGACGAAGAATCGATAATAAAAGTTTCATCAATATTCATTATCATCAGGGACCAGAGAGACAAAAAGAGATTATAGTTGGGAGGCTTTTCCGACAAATTCTACTTTTTAATTTGTATGATATAGAAAAACCAATACAGTGTTCAATTAAAGAGAATCTAAAAAAATGTCCCACAAGAAAAAATAATTGATATTTTACCTTGACTAGATACACTGTGTCCGTGGACAAGAATACAATAGTTTTGTGTGTACTCATAAAGTAACGCATAACATTCTTTATTAGTTAAATTAACAATATTATCAAAAATACTTATTGTCTAGCGGCAATTGGTTTAAATGTAACACCCTGTAGTTTGTTACATTTTTAGATTAATAAAAATGAGCTGTTCCCAAACATGTTTGGTACTTGTGGTCTAGCAGACAGAATATGAAAGAAATTATTTCTTATCAATTTAAAAAAAACATGATCGTCTAGTTTTTTTGTGAAATGTCATTATTTGTTTAGTAATTTATTGATGTTCAGTGACAGTTTAGTATTACAATAATTTTGGTATTCGTGAATGTTTTAATTATTGCTTAGATTTAGTTTGAAGTAGAAATGGAGTTAAGTGTAAAACAAAAAATTGAAATACTTATGATGATTGGGTATGGAGACAGATCGCGAACTCAGATGGAAGTGTGCAATTTGTTTAATGATAAATATCCAGAAAGACATATAACCCGTTCAACAGTCAGTAAGATTGAAAAGGAATTTCGAGAAACTGCTACGGTTGAAAATGCACGCAAATCAGGTCGTCTCTCTGCAAAATGCTGATACAGCATTAGATGTTTTACTTAGTTTTGAAGAAGATGCGCACACTTCTGTGCGTAAAGTTAGTCGCGATATCGGTGTTAGCAAAACAACGGTACAAAAACTATTACAGCTTGAAAAATGGCATCCTTATAAAATCAAATTTGTGCATGAATTAAACGAAGGTGATCCCGATAGAAGAATCCAATTTTGCGAAAAAATGATGGATAAATGTTACCGAGACCCTCTCTTGATACAAAACATTATTTTTTCTGATGAGGCCACTTTCACGTTAAATGGAGAGGTTAACCGTCAGAATTGTAGATACTAGGCAAAAGAAAACCCCCACTGGATGCGTGAGCATCATACACAATACCCGCAAAAGGTGAATGTATGGGCTGGAATTGTAAGAAATCGAATTATCGGACCCTACTTTATCGAAGGTAATTTAAACGGGGCAACGAACCTTGAGTTTTTAAGGGGGTATCTCGTACCTACGTTACGTAATTTGTTTCCCATCAGACGTAATCCTGGAGGTTTTGATAAAAGTTTATGGTTTCAACAGGATGGTGCACCTCCACATTATGCTGTAGATGTTAGAAGGTACCTAGATGAAATTTTTCCGAACAGGTGGATTGGTAGACGTGGACCTATTGAATGGCCAGCGAGGTCACCAGATTTCAATCCTTTGCATTATTTTATGTGGGGCCATCTGAAGAATGTTGTGTATCAAACGAAACCAGCAAATATTCAAGAATTAAAAAAGAGAATTCGATCAGCAATAAACAATATTTCTCAAGACACAATAAACAAGGTTCAACAAGAATTTGTACACCCTTTGGGTTACTGTCAAATACAGCAAGGGCTGCATTTCGAACATTTATAAAGTCATGTATTTCATCATAATCTGTCAGCTACACAATAAGTACTTTTGATAATATTGTTAATTTAACTAATAAAGAATGTTATGCGTTACTTTATGAGCTCACAGAAAGCTATTGTATTTTTGTCCACCCTGTACCAATTGGAATCAACATGTGATACATTTTTGGAATCAGCCCAGCTAGAGTAATCCGAAAATTGAAGACAAAATGGGGGTGTACCATTTAAAAAAAAATGACGGTGACGTCATTACTCGAAAGTAATTCACCCTGTATATTAGAATATTATTTTAAAATACGGTAAATTAAAATCAAAAATTGACGTATGTCAGGATTATGTCTTAAAATGGCCTATTTAGCTAAAAATGAATTTGTTACATACTTTACGGACACAGTGTATACTTACCTAATCGATAGTTTTGTTACGAGCGTGCGGGAAAGTATCTTTATTTTTCCGCACGCTTTCTGAACGGAGTACGATAAGCGTTACAAGGTACATCCATCTAAAAGCAGTCAAGATGTGGTACAAGATTTGCCTCGCTCCGGCCAGTCATCAGTATATTAAGACTGCACAATTAGGCAATGACGGAACTTTTAAATACCAATTTCTCAATCCACACCTTATTAATGATGGAAGAATCATATAATGTGAACCAATTATGTAAAAGAATAAGTTAGACACACAAATTATAACCTGCATATACAAAACGTAGTATTAACAGTTTATTGGTTCACGTTAACCCGACTCTTATTTTGTCCAATTGCAGTTCATCGAGTATTTTACCAGATGTCATCTCTAAAGGTAATGTGTGTATTAGTTCACAATTTGTTATAAATATTAGTAAAAATAAAATTGTGAACCAATGAGGTGTACGAATCAAATTACTTCAAATAAGTTATGAAACAGCTTAAATTGACAGCAAACTATTTAAAGCAACGCTGCCAAATTGAAAATATTGTCAGTTATTTGCCGAAAACCTACATTTCATTTTGAAATTTAGTCGCTAAAAGTGGACAACTACGAGATTGAATTCTAACGAAATTATTGTTGTCTCATTAAATGTAACTGTCCAATTTTCGTATATTTACACTAATCAAAATTCACCCAGTACATTCAATTATGTTTAGAAGATTGATTAAATTGAATTGTTCAGAAATTCCATAGGTTTTTCTGCTCGTAATCTAATTTGATTTTGTGAACTATTCGATTTTGTCCACCTCTCATAACAATGTCTTTATTACTTTCCAATCATACTTACTACATACATAATATGTCGATTTCAATTATCTTAATATCTCTCCCAACGATTATGTACCACAGTTGTCGTTTTTATGAGAAGAATTACTATTGTTGGTATAGTTTCAGTTAAAATAGATATAGCTTTCGAATATGATAATGGAACGAAATGCATGGTAGTGTTAACATATTTAAAAAAAAATTAATTTCTTCCAAATACCTATGCCTACATTCCAAATCTGAATATAAGTTCAACACTCAGGATTTTATACTGGTGCTTATGGTTGTAGTTTATTTAAATAATATTATAACTATACATATAACACACACAATAAAAAATCATTAGTAGTAGCTTGTTACTATACTTCTTTGTGGAATACTTGTCCCTACACTGAAAAAGAAGTAACTGACGTCTTCAGTTCAAAGAATTTCCCAACTACAAGATTGTACCTCATTTAATTTATTTTGGACCTCTCACTTTCAATCCTTTTGGAATAACTCTGGAAATAATTTCATTTCACTAGTAGTTAGTTGGCTAACTACTAACTAGGTATAACAATCTTATTCAACGAAAGACAGATGACTATAAATAGAATACACCTCGACCAAATTCATTTCAACTCTGAGATGCGCAAACATAGAAGCGAGAGGGAGATATCTCAGTACCGCGGAATAAACGCATGTACACTCGGCGGAAAAAGTTTACTTAGTTAAATATTTCCTAAATAAAATCCTGAGAATTTGGCAATAAATTCCATTTTAATTATTAACTGTGCACTATTTCACGACTTTGTGCACACAAAATATTGTATTTTAGCGACTTAAATTCAATATTAAAATTCCTACGCGGACTGTACCACTATCGGTTCAAATGGATCTTTACAGTGCAACGTTCTGCCTAGGCGTAATCTAAGCGCATCCGTATCTCACGGTTGAAATGAATTTGGTCGAATTGTATATTAACCGCTTTTGGGATTATTGATAAAAATATCATAAATTGAGTTGAAGTTCATTACATAGGACTATATTTAGACAAAGTATAGTCGCAATGGATATGATAAAAAATGCATAGGTATAAGCGAAAGAAAGAGCATGGATTCTTCTATATATCTTTGCTATTTTCAAAACGTAAGAGCTGAAAGATTATGTAATTATTTGATACATTTACATGGGTACTTATACATTCCTGACTTACCTACTTATTGTATAAAGTACTTATTCTATAAAGTTTTGTTTTTGTTCACTTAATTCCGCCGAACAATTGTTAACAGCGTATTGTATATAATATATTACCATTTAGACATCTATGTATAAACTCTATAGTTCACAGTTTTATGTTATGAAATTTGAGGGCGGTGTGGCAGCCTTAAGTGAACTTATCGTCGCAAGAATCGGAGAAGCAGATTTGGTGAGAGAAAACCACTTCTGAATTTCGAACCACGATAACTCAATATCTCACAAGGCTATCATCTCTGGTCTAAAACAAATCTTATCGACTAGCCATCGTAGTTTGGCTCTGGCAACTTTTTGTCTTCCTAAAACTTGCATTTTCAATAGATAGAAGACATAAAAGATAATCGCGGCGCACTAAATTTGGATGCATAATACTTATTTTACATACTTTTTGTATTTATTGATAAATTTATGCACTGCAAATTTAATAGAATAGCAATCAATCTACTGTACTATTGATAGAAGAAGAAGGAATTTTCCTTGTTGAACTTCTCGGCACTCCGACAAATTGGGAAGTAAAATGCTGGCAATTGGAGATTACGTATAATGACATCTAGGCCAGCATTTCATCTCTTCCCAAATAATCTCTGGTAGTTAAGAAACGCTCGTGAATGTGCCAATTGCCATTTTGCGATTTTCCATTATTTCGTTGGATAACTTACGATTAGTAATTGAAAGTGCCGAATTAATTTATCACAATTATACCTAGTTATCACCAAAAAATTTGACACTTTACGTCAAAATCATACGAACACTGTCTCATTGAATATCTATGACTTTTAAAATTAAACATTAAACGACTGACGTACCATACAATTTGCTGATTTGGCAACACGGTGAATGCAATAAACACTTTTTGAACGAGTTGTATGCAATATTTTTCCTACGTTCATCCAAAAACCAAAGGCTGCTTTAAGTGGACTAAAAATGGTGTCGATTTGAATGTTTACGTTGGTCATAATAACAAAACGCTGTAGTAAAATGCCAGATGAGTACAATAAGGTTTCCATTCAACTAGAGCATTAAAGAACTAGTTTTTCCACTAAATAGAGTTCAATAAAGTTTTGGTTTTTTGCATGAACGTAGAAAAAAATGGAAGAAGCAGGAACAATGCAACGTTTGTACGCAGCCTGATGCGTAAGGTACTTACTAATTTTCATTATTGGGACTATTATCGCAGGATTTTTGCAGGCAAGAATGAAGATTTCCCAAAAGTGCATGACCCGAAATAATATGTAGGTACTAATACTATATACAGGGTGCCACGCAATAACTATTCCCAATTTCCAGAAATGATAGAGGGCACTTAAATAATAGTAATTTACGTTACAAGACCGGAAAGTAGTGTTTTTCAGGTCGAGACAAGCAGATTCCAGGGCGAGTCTTGGAAGCTTGGAGAGACCTGAAAAACACTAATTTTCGGTTGCGTAACGTACAATATTTTTTTTAAGACAGACACTTCGATATACTTTTAATTCTTTATCGGATAATTCAAAATCTGAATTCATATTATGGTTAAATTTGCGCACTCGCGAACTAAGTTTGACATAAACGAGAAATTAAAAATCAACGAACTGTCATCACTCGACAGTATATCGAAACGTTGTTGTCATAGTAACGAAATCAAGGTAGATTGTATTATAAAAGAGCGATTGGAAAAATGAATAATCAGGGACCGGAAAAAGCTTATGCCGGTCCCTCACGTCCATTTTCCGGTCTTGATCGGCAAAACGTTATTTTCTGGACGAAAAATTGTCCAGAATGTGTATATTTTCTGGTCAGTCTTAGAAAAACATTTTTTCTACATTCATGCAAAAAACAACACTTTTGTGAAACACATTTAATGGAAAAAGTGGTTCTTTTTTGCACTAGTGCAACAAAAATTTTGTCATTCTTGTCAGTTTTGTGATGATTTATGACAAACATAAACATTTAAATAAAATAAAAATCAAGAGCAAGTGTCTGATCCTGCTCAAATACAGCAATAATATATGTATATCTTACTACTTGGTCTCAACGAGTTACAATTATTGCAAAAATCTTTGATTATTTAAAATTTAAATGGTCAAAGCGAAAACCTGACAAGGTGGAGGCCATAAAGATACAAAAAAAGAAGAACGGTTAAAATACATTCTGAGTTCCTAACATATTATATTCTAATTTTCCAGTTTTTGCATGAATGTAGAAAAAATATTGTATGCAACTCGTGCAAAACGTGTTTTTTGCACTTGTTGCATAAATAACTATTTTATTCACAAACTAGTGTCCGGAAATTCTTCAATATCGAGATAAAATGAAATAAAACTGAATCATAGCAGCTTTTGAAGAAAAATAAAACTATTTTCTTACTTGTCATTTCACGTGAGTCACAAATTATGTCTTATTAGATAAGTGTGTTTAATTATCACTTTACGTGTCACAAATTAGTCTTTATTAGATAAATTAGTGTTTGATTGAAAATGTATCATATTACAAATATTGTTAATCGTATTTTCCAGCTGATTATCCCAATCGATTTCAATTTCCCTAATGGTAATGGACAGACGATGCAATAGTCCCGTTTGAAGTGAAGAAAATCCTCACGCCATTCATCAGTGGAAGTTTTCTGTTAATACTTGGGCTGGGATTCTTGACAATTTTGTTATATTTACTGCCTGCACGGTTAGATGGTCACTTGTATAGGACTTTTCTGGAACATAATCTACCAGAATTGCTTGAATATGTCCCACTTAATATTCGAAGAAATATTGTTTTCCAGAATGATGGTGCACTAGCACAATTTGGATTAAATTGCCGAAATTAGCTAAATGCACAATTTCCAAATGGATGGATCGGAAGAGGTGAGCCGATATCTTGGCCTGCACGTTCACCAGATATGACTCCAGATGATTTTTCTATATGGTTCATATTAAATCACTGGTTTATGCGAAATCTGTTAATACAGAAGAAGAGTTAGTGACTCGAATTGATAATATTCGTGAACGTCCGCAGTTTTTTTCGAAGAATTCGGTAGTCGATTACACATCGTTATAAATTGTGTATCGAAAATGGTGGTCGTAATTTCGAACAATTTTTATAAAGTTTGATGCAGTATTATTACTAGTATAGCTTATGTTTCTTAACTTAATTGCTACAATTTAGTAAGTAACTACTCTCTCCTGATGTAATTGTTTTTGAAGATTTCCAATGTTATCAACTTCCAATCCAGAAGCTTTGTGTCTTCTATGTAGGCAACTAGCTTGAGTGGAGGGATTTGCAGTAAATGTAATGGTTGTATTATTTCCTCTCCAAAGTGCTTCCCTCTGAGTCCATGTAAGCTCTCGCAGAAGCAGAGTATGTGAGTAGGTGCTTCATCATAGAGTTCACATTTCCTGCACATAGATTCACTAACTTTGCCCATTTTGTGCAGATGTTTCCTCAGGGTGCAGAGTCCAGTCACCAGGTCGGTAACTGACTCTTACTTCTTGTTCAGTAAACTCTTTGTATGGAGGTACCCTTGTGTCAACCTCCCTTTGATTTCCCCTCTTATGCAATCTTTTCTGATTCCACAAAACGGTTCCGGACCTTTGAAGTCTCGTTTAGAGCCTGCTTTAGCTAACTGGTCAGCCATTTCATTACCTGCAATCCCCTCATGTGCCTGTACCCATTTTAGAGACACTTTGTTGTCTCTTGCTAGCCTGTTGAGGGTTTCTTTACAGTTTTTTACCAGTCTAGACCTAGTTGTTGGATTACTGATAGCTTTAAGTAGAGTCTGGCTGTCAGTGAATATTTCTATTTTTTGTCCGTTATATCCTCTTCTGATGTTTTCATCAATACGTGCTTGTGGGATTATTTTCTATAAATTTAGCACACTCTATTTTTTAACATTTTGTTATTTACAATAAAAAGATCTTGTGTGCAAATTTTCCCCGAAAGTGAACTTATTCGACATATTTTTGGATACGGGAAGTGACTTCTATAATTGATTTCAATAATTCCCATTTTTATCTTTTCAAAACAGCATCTCAATGCCGACCGACAAAATGTCTGAGTTTAACAGCCCGTGAACGAATATTTTTTTATTTTTATAATGCTTAATATGCATAGCATACATTAATGGCTTAAAGAGATTAGAATCTTTTTTAAGCGATGTCAACTAGGCTTTAAGTGATATTGACAGATTAATCTAAGAAGTATTTAATATTAGGTGGATTTGTTAGTGGAGGGATTAAGGGAGGCAGATGGAACTTTTATTGGTGACAGTTATTTTTAATTATGATGACGATAATAAAGAATGTAAGCTGCTTGGAAATATAGATTAAAGAAATGCTATGTTAAAATTAAATGGAAAAATAGCCGAAATGTGACAAAAATAAATCATTAAATCCAATTTGTGTTACTTTGAGATTTATTTTTGACGAAGATATTGAATATTTAATAAATACATTTAGAGAAAATGTAAATACATTTTGGTTTAGTCGAAGCGTTAGGAAATATTATCAAAAGTATTATTAGAGTTTCCTGTAAAATTGTAAGGTGTGTTTACAAAGATTTGAAAAGTATTTTTTAGAAACGCTTTACCACATATTACAATTTTACAATAATACGTTTTGCACGATCGTTTTTTTTTTAATTTACCAACATTTTTACCATAAAAGTAGGTTGTAAATACGACCCTAGTGCCGTAAGTAAGTTACTTACGGCCACATAGCAAAATATCAAAATTAACAAATCAATTTAACTTTAAATTAATGCATATTGAAATTGATAGAACAGTTTGAAGCATATTTATTAAAAATAAATGGCATTTTACTTTGTTGGTGATGTACTTCTTGATCTATGTTATTGGAAATAAACGGAGCTTCACTGGGTATGGAACTACTTGGAGCGGAAAAAAAAACCGATCGTCCAAAAAATAGCATAAGCTATACGGGCTGGATGTTCCCTTACAGCTTACGGGTTTGGTAACCGCCCTCTGCGAGCGTCGGACGGTTATACCTAACCCTCAAGCTGGTAAGCTTCACTTCCGGCCCTTATATCTTAATATACTAATATTGTTTCAAGACCATGGACTTGATGTCAAATTTTTCTAATTTTGGTTTGCTGTTAGAGGTGAGTGACACTTTGTAGTAACATAAGAAAAAATGGATCGTCAAGAAGTAGTAAGTGTTGCGTTTTATTTTTATTATTGCATAATAATATTTAATCCCATTGAGCTACTATGAGACCCGGGTCGATTTATTGCTAGGAGAATTTCTCCACTTCAAGCTAGTCTGTAGTAGAATAGGTAAAGAATCTAGTTCGAAACATTGTATAAAACCTGTTATTGAGGTGAAAAATTCTTGTACAGATTGCGAAAAAGCTTAGCTTGCCATTCGATTCACACAAGTACGACAAGGACAATATGAACAACACTACTTTAAAGAGTGAGAAGAATTGTTCGCTCAGTCCCCTCTACCAAAACAGGTGGGCGTGTGTTGATTGACGATTCTGGTAACAATGATCTCTAAAAACTAATAAAACATTGGAGTTTATATTAAAATATAATAATTCAATGAATGAATCTTACCTATATAGACATTTAGTCTAAATGCCCATTAAAAAAAACTTTTTAGCTCAACATGGTGGTAAGCCATATATTTTAGAAAGTTGTTGAAATGTCGGATGATTCCAACAACATAAAACCGGAAAAAAAACTATCCAAGATGATCTATACGAGTTTTTGTTAAAACTTTAGAAATACGGCTCTATTTACTAACAATACTAACGAATAAAACTGTTCGATTATATGTTTATTGAGTACGAGTAAACTGTTGCTAATGAATTCCATTATTTAATGAAAAAATATGAAAAATCTAAGATATTATCATTGATAATTATTTCGATATTGACATTATTTTCATTAATATTTGCAGATTCCACAAAATAAGGGTAAAAACAGTAAATTCAAGTGAAATATTGAATAGATGAGGCTATTACTTGATGAAGATCCATACTAAACGATGAAATAAAACAATTAAATTTTTTCAAATCTTCATTATAATAGAGCTACGTTCAATATACAGATTGCGAAAGGGCTTTTCGAACCCTACGATTTACATAAGTACGACAAGGAAAATATGTGAAAAACAGCTTGAAAGAAAGAGAAAGAATCATTGTGCGTGGTCAACGAGGGCGTGTATTTAGTTCCAGAGGCTGGCCGAATGTTCATTGCCCCCCTATTTTAACCGCTGTTGCCAGAAGCGCAGATTAATTTGTGCAAATGATATTTTTGTCTCGTTATCGTTGACTTTTTTTCGAGCTCATGCACTATTAGGTAAAACTAAACACTTTCATCCGGCAACAGTGTCCTTTACAGAGAAAATTCACTAGTTGGTGGTATTCAGTATGTTCCCAACATGGAAGGAGTGAGAGTGTTAAATAAATAAAAAATACAATCGTTATTAAGTAACCTGTACATCTTAAAATTCATTTTTGTCAATTTGATGGTTTCTGACCAAGTTGACAATTAATTTCTAGTTACAATAGGATATTATTTTAGCCATTGTAACTTGAAAATGAAGCATCATTTCTTGAGAGAACCATGATTAATAAAGTAATTATAAACAACTAAAAATCCCCTCCATTAATAAATTGAATTGAAAAAATATAATAAGTAGGTACCTACACCTATTAATTCTAAACATAAAATATAAACTTCTTGAAAAAATTAAAATTAAAACCCATTCTAAAGGTAAATATAATTTTGCAGTATCAGTAAACTCGCAGTTCCGTATATTTCACGGGATACTTCTTCAATCTTCAATTTTTTCAACTAATAACCTTGTAAATACTGCTTAAGAAATCAGTCAAAAATATTTGGTACCACAGAATTTAATGAAACTATTAAGTGCATTCAATTGAAGTTTCAAATTTCACAAACACAAGTGATATTTAATAGTAAAAATTTGCATACTTCCAGTTAGTTTATATTTTTTAAATAAAAACATTTTTAAAGGAATTATTACTTACAGTATGTTAGTAGTAGCTGCTTCTCCATATACGATCCCAACAGGCACTGCAACAAATGTAATTATTATAGGAAATTAAAATCGAAAAGCACATCGTGTATTTTACATACAACGTCTTTGCCGAACTATTTTTATAAGACTGATTACCGTAGCAATGATTTGTGTACGTGATTCATTCAACAGTCGGTTTAAAAAACAATATTAACCAGTTTTTTGGTAGTTAAGATGTTTACGAAAAATTAGTGAAGTAGATAGCATAAATTATGACGAAGTTTTAAAAATTAATACAACTTGGGTAAAGCAGCACATTTTTATAATGAAAAAAACTTATCCGCAATAGGACACCATGATTATAAAATGGAATAAATACACTGGACCGTTCTTGTACATCTTTTTCCTTAACGACGCATTTGAGATCCTCTCAAAGGCAAAAGCCGATTAACAATGGTGATTTTGATCCCTATTCCATTTTGAAAACTGACTCTGAGGTCTCATCTGGACTAGCAACCCAAGATATCTAACTTCTAGAATGTCTCCGAACAGTTTTACTCTACTTTGCGGGAGAACTATTCTATTCGTAGAATCCCTGCATCGAAATCCCTTGATCACTTAACCTGCAGATCAAGTAATTCACGATTAGATTCCATAGAAGTGGACACCCTTTAGTTGTCCTAACGTCCTTAGTATGGATCCTATCCATCTACATGTGGTGTTGTTTATTCTCCTTTTCCTAAGGAATTTGTTTATTGATGTCATCGATGTGTTTTCAAAATGTCCTTCGATATCTAGAAATTTTGCCACTTCTTTCTGATCCTTCCGAGACCTGAGACCCAATTATGTAGGGCTGCCTTCTCTTATTTCCCTACTTGATAAGTCCATTGTAATTTGTATAAAGTGATGCTCTTAACACTTCATCTTGCAATGCAATGTTTTGATGTATGATGGCACAAAAATCGCAACTGTGTTGCTCAGTTACTACGGATATGAATTATTACTCTATCAACAAATGTCAAACAAATTTTGTGGAGTGTTCAGTATTTTTGCGTATTTTCACACAACAAGAAGCAAAGACGTAGAAGATGCAGCGTTGCAAGCAGAAAGTTTATTATTGCCACAAAAATAGAAGTAGAAGAAAGCGAAACCATCATCATTATGGTCGTATTATTCGATGCTGGAGCGTACGTTGTTGGTGAATGAAAATTTGTGACATTTCTAAATTCAGCAACTTAACCACATTACTGAAAAATTTGAAAGGGGTATACAAAGCTAAGAAGTCTGAAATCCTGGAGTCAGATGACACTATTAAATTTCTGACAGAAGCTTCTGATGACGTCTAGTTGTTTAAGAAGGTTATCGCTATTTTTGGTATGCAAGGAGCGACTACATCCGATGAATTGCAAAAGTTAGATGTGTTTGATGTGGACGACAGAAAATCGGTGATAGTTGTTTCATTATCTGATACTAAAACCAAGCAGGATAGGTCGTTTGTATCACTGACAAGAAAAGTGGTGTGAGTTTATTGGAAATTGTGAGAAAGTACATTGGCTTGCGCACCAAATCGTACCTCACAATAAGTTTTTGTGAATTACCGACAGCAAAAGTGCACTACTGAACCGGTGGGGATCAACGTTATATATCAGATACCCAAGAAGATTGCCTGCTGTGGAATCTAGTGGTGGATGAACTATTAGGACTCCTAAAAAATAATGGACATAGACCCCTGGGAAATGCTGATGACTTGGTCATCATAGCACAGGGCAAATACAATACCACAGTTAGAGATAAAATGAAAGAATTGGTAACAACATGGATACGGTCGGAGAGACTGAATATCCGTTCTCATAAAACGACAGTAATGTCATTTTCCCGTAGGAAAAAAGGGAGGGACTAGGACTTCTAAGACTACGAGGAGAAATTGTAGAAATTAAGGGAGAGGTTAAGTATCTTGGGGTGTTAATTGACTCAAAACTTACCTGGAACCAACATTTGGAAAAAGCAATAAGGAAAGCGGAGACCACGCTAGTAGTGGCCAGACGTTCCTATGGGGCATTGTTTCCGTCGCTCTTCAGCTACCATGTTGGCTGTTGCTGATCTAGTATAGGTAAACGCTAAACGCTTAGGTGGATGGAAATGGTCATCCGTTGTAGAGTCTTACATTGAACAGTCAATATGCAATAAGATTGCTATATCCAAGTGCACCTGAAAATCAATCCAGTACTTCGGTTCAAGTGTCTAAGCAAACGAGTACAAGTTGTGGTGTTCCAAAAATAGATGTTTCTAATAATGTTGATTGTAAAAAATTGTTAATCCTTCGAATTAATGTGTTTGAATTTGTAAATTCAATTTAATAAAAAAAGTTAAAACATTTTATCTGCCCTGGCAGTTAAAGTGTTACTTTATCTACCAAAAAGAGTTGCTATAACAACATTTTAACATTATCTATAGAAAAAAGAATTTTTGTACGTTGAAGACTCTAGTGCATTAGAATATATGATTTTGCACATGGAGAAATATTTCACTTGATCCTTTGTTAAGAAAGTTAAGAACATTTAAAATATACTTAAGCCAGAACACTAAATTAATTTGTCACATTCCTGGTATGGTAATAAATATCAAATGGCAATATTTATGCGTTACCTCTTAAATACGTCAACTTCAATTGGTTTAATTAGCTCGGTGATGATGCCGCCGTCTGGCGTTTTGTAAACTCAAAGATCCTGTGAGATCATAAAACTTTCACCGTCTCAAAACACTCATGTAGATAAATTATTTTTTTAAGCCCCCATATCTCGACAGTTTTTGTGATCGTTCGTATGCATCATCTGGATTGGATAATGTATAATATATACACACTGCGTTTTTATTTTTTTTTTGTAAACATATTTGTTTACTTTGACTAAGTGTACGTCAGCTTTTTTTTATGGAAGTGTAGTAAAAAGTTTAATCCATTTGACATGTTGAATCATTATTAAAAGGGTGAATTGTGTGCGTGACTCGAACCTAAATGTATTTACGAGGTATTTTAATTTTCGACTGGAATTTTAAACCAATAAATTTAAGTTGTTGCAGACATTTACGACGTTATTTTTTCGGGATAAAATTATAGTGACACTGTGTCGTTAATCCCACATTTCAATTTAAAAGTTTCAATGAAACTACATTTCTTTCCCATAAGAGGGAAAGTGAAAATGGAAGAAGGAAAGAAGAAGAAGGAAAGGGCGAGAAAGACGGTGAATAGGGTGTTAGGATAAAGTGACCATTCGTCCCGGATTAGGCGGGACTGTCCCGTTTTCAGAGACCTGTCCCGCATACACAGTGTCCCGGAAAATGTCCTGGATCTAGTTATATCGAGTATATACGCTAAATTTTACTACACAACACTAGCGAATATCGAAATAAACTACAGAGATCAAGCTTATAACATTTTAAATAAAATCATGCGTTTTCTAAATGATGGTTCATCACACATATGCGTACCTTATGTACTTATTCTAATACGACCGTACGTTGGAAACAATGTCTCGGCCTCTCAAAAAGTACCATTTCAATTTTTTTACAAACCTCTATCTCGCGATGGAAGATGAGGGTGCAATACAATAGGTGGGTTCGATTTGGTCATACTGTGCTGGAGCGAAGTGAGAGCGGCGTATCAATCACGTGATACCGGTGCGTTTGGAATGAGAAAGTCTATCTCGAATGCGTTGAAGCGGATTTGAGAGTGTTTAAAAACAATGTAACCTCACTTCTTTCACTTTTATAATTTATTTATTCTGTTGTTCCAGTCTTTTATCAATTTTAAAACTAAAGCTAAAAAAACTTAATATTGAGTTACTTTGATTTAAGGGCTGCTTACTAAATATAACTAGTTTGTTTAAATAATTTGCATAGTTTGTTGTTGGTAAGTACAACCTTATTATACAGGGTGGCGCACCGAAAACGAAACAGATGCATTTACTGGCAGATGATTCCTTTTTAAAAAAATCCCTCGGACCCGTCGATTTTGTTTTCGAGGGGGACACAAAATTGGCATAAAATCACAGTAACATTTGCAGCCCCCTAAGCGGGGGTGGCACCATCCCTAAAATCTTAAATGGAAAGGGGGGTCGAATGATCCATCATTTAAAAGGTCTTTCAACTCCCTTTACAATGATGTAAAATTCATGTACTTCAATTCAGTAGTTTTGGAGATTTATTGATTTAAAGTTTAAATACATCATCGTAAGAGGAGATCAATACATAGCAGCAAAGTTGTTAAAAAATAAAGAATGAACTGACCTGTCAGCCGAGTAAATGTTGAAAATGACCACCATTACTTTCCATGCAATAATAAAGATTTTGCTGAAAACGTTGCCGGACATTTTGCAATATTTGAGGAGTAATTTGATGGCACTCATTCACAATTCTTTGTCGCAAATCTTCTAAGGATGTTGGCTGAGTAGCATAGATTTTGCTTTTTAAGTAACCCCACAAAAAGAAATCCAAAGGTGATAAATCTGGCGATCTTGGGGGCCATTCAACGGCACCTCTTCTACCAATCCATTGACCTGGAAAGGTCTGATCTAAATAATGCCGAACTCTTAATGCGTAATGTGGTGGGGCACCATCCTGTTGGAACATCAACATATTCTCAACGTATCGACCATCATTCTGATTTTCAATTATATCTGTTAGCGCAGGATCTATGGCATTTTGCAGTAATTCCAAATACATTTCACCAGTCAAATTTCCAGGTAAGAAAAAAGGACCAACCAAATGATCGCCAAAAATGCCAGCCCAAACATTTAATTTTTGTGGCTGCTGTGTGTGTACCTCATGGTAAATTCTGGGATTAGAGTCCGACCAATATCGACAATTATGACGATTTACTTCGCCATTTAAAAAAAAGGAACATTCGTCGGAAAAGCAAATGTTAAATAAACATTGTTCATCGTTTGTAATTCGTTCACTCATAACTTCACAAAATTGTAATCGCTTATCAAAATCGTCTTCATTAAGTTCTTGTACAAGGTGAATTTTATACGGATGAAAATTATGTGCCTTTAGAATCCGTTGGATAGTACGTCGACTAACACCACACGAAGTTTGCAATTTGCGGGTACTTAATGTAGGATCTACAATAACTTGCCCTAAAACCCCCACTTCTGTTGCTTCGTTCCTTATAGGATTTTCAATATTACGTTTTTTATTGGCGACTGATCCAGTTTCCCGAAATTTAGCTACAAGTTCTATAACATATTTTCGGTGCACATTATTGTTCTCATGTCGCTCATTAAAAATTTGTGCTGTTCTATTAGCGCACTGATTATTTCCGAAAAATATTTCAATAATTTCAACCCTTTCTGCCGTGGAATATACCATGGTTAATTTATGTAAAAGCAATAAATGATATTTTAACAACAAAGATTGGTCAAATCAATCGCAAACTAATGTACTATTTCCTATTTAAAATAAGTACGTGGCATTCTCTACTTATCTTTCTTCAAGAAACAACTTTTTTTGTCACAAAGGACACTTCAATTGCTATTTTTATTATTAATAAACCATGGGCGTAGTAAATAAAAGCATTTACTTATCAAGAAAATGCTTTTACTCAAATTTCTTCTGAAAGAAGTACAAACTAATTTGATGTACCTATTAAAGTCTACTTTAAACTTTAAATCAATAAAACTCCAAAACTACTGAATTGAAGTACATGAATTTTACATCATTTAAAGGGAGTTGAAAGACCTTTTAAATGATGGATCATTCGACCCCCCTTTCCATTTAAGATTTTAGGGATGGTGCCACCCCCGCTTAGGGGGCTGCAAATGTTACTGTGATTTTATGCCAATTTTGTGTCCCCCTCGAAAACAAAATCGACGGGTCCGAGGGATTTTTTTAAAAAGGAATCATCTGCCAGTAAATGCATCTGTTTCGTTTTCGGTGCGCCACCCTGTATATTAAATGGTATGTAATAAGTACTGTTCGAGTCCGTTTAGGACGTATTTTACAGTACCAGAAGAATTAACAGGAGAATTAAACATTGTTTTAATGTTTTGCTTTGGAATAATGTGCCGATTATATGAAAATAAAACAATAACAAACCCTGAAAATCAGAGGAGAGTTTGTAACACGCATCTCCACTCCGATCGTGCCACTTTGTCGAGGTAGGGATTTAGGAGTGAACTCCGTTCACTCTGAAATCACAAAAACGAGCGAGGGGTGCGCCGCACTTTTCGCTCCAAAGGGGCATCTCGAACGGTTTTGGAGCGAAAAGAGCTTACGGAGTGAAAAGAGTGTGCAAATCGAACCCACCTAATATAAACAATACTTTTGACTCCGTTATACGGTTTAAGGTTAATTTTCTAAACAGTTTCATATTGATAGGCAGTGAAATAGACCACATCAACTTAAAAAAAATCGCAACAACATTGGAACTTGTTTCTCTGGGATTGTCCCGCATTGGCAGTTTTTAAATATGGTCACTTTATGTTAGGAGTGATGGAAAGGAGAGATATGAAAAAGTGTGAGGAGGAGACAAGTGAAGATAGGAAGGATTTAGAGGAACTTCAGGAAAAAGAAGGAAAGACAAATTAGTAGAAGAATAAATATATAAAAAATCAGAGGAGTATGGAGAAGCTGAAAGAGGGAGAGGAAGGAAAAAGAAACGTGAATGGGTGGGAGAGGAGAAATATATTTGCCATTAAGTATTTTCGAAAGGAGTGGAAAGGAGCGAGAGTATGAGAAGGAAAGAGATGGAAAGGAAGAACGAAGGGTAAAGGGAGAAATACTGAGAATGTGAGTAAAAGGGGAAGACCGGGAGAGGAAAAAGAAAACGGAGATAGAAAAATTTGGAGAAAAATGTAGAGAGAAAGAAAAGTTAAAAGAAAAGGAAAAAGCTATTGGGAAGAAGTTGGGAATGGAAAAGGGATAGGCAGAGGAGAAATGCGAGGGAGACGGTGAAGACGGTGAGAAGGAGAGGTAAGGTTTAAAGGGGGAGATAGCGATAGTTGGATGAGGAGGAAATAGGGTGATGATAATAAGGACGATGAAGAGGAAGGAAGGAAGAAAATGAATATAATATGAAATTATAAAGTAGAATAAGGAGAGGTGAGAAAACGTGGTGGGGAAGGAAGCGCAAATGTTGAGGAAAAGGGGAAGGCAAAGCCAAACAGAGATAAGCAGAGAAGAAAAGTGATAAAGGGAGGAAATGATAAATGGAAAAATGAAGGAACTGGAAAAGAGAGGAAGTAATTGGAGACGCACATTGTCGTGCATAAGTCAAAAACATATTGCATTTCTCAGTCGTCGGTGCATATGTAAACCATCTGCACCTTTCAGTTCCGATTTTGAATTTCTTGAAGTTGAAAAATTGCTGCCTTACAGCACTTCTTTTTTAACACGATCCTATTAGGAGGTGTTATCACTTCATATTCCATATTCTTTTAAAATGCATTTGATTTGTGATTTCCATAGTCTTCCGGTAATCGTAGCATTGAAAAAGAAAAGTACAAGATATAATTGTAAAAACTTACAATACCTCATATATCCCAAAACGTGTTTGAAATTTTCCAAAAAAGTAACATCTTATTAATCCCCATATGACATCAAAACATTTTTTCAACTAAGACAACGAACGTGGTGTTCGTATTAGTTCATATTCAATAACCGATAAGTATGGTTATGATTTGGTTAATACTATCTGAAAATCGTCACTATAAATCAAGTAATACGTACAGCCAAATTCAATTTTATCGAACAAATTAATGTGTGTGCGTCCGTGTAGGTACATTAAAATTCAAGTTGTGATAACTTCGTAACGGCTTAATATAATTCGCCTCTATTGAATTGTAGCTTCACAACGAAAGTAATTAGTTCAGGTGCATAGAACGGCAAATGAAATTTCGGAATTAGCAGATACATATATGCAATTATACAATTATTCATCAGAGACACATACACAAACACACTGTACGAGGACATGAATTATTGTAACTACCACATATCATTCAAACGAAAAAAAAAACATTAAATCCTATTTCGACCGCGCCACATCACAACATATTATTTCAGGCGTTCTCCATATAAAGAGAAAATTCAATTATACTTTGTATTTTGGTTATTCAGCGCGGCGTTTCGCAAAATTAATAAAGCAAAATATGAAAATTGAGTTTGCGTTTTAGCCAGAACCAGAGCGGTTATACGTTTATTCAGGTAAATCTGTATGTTTTCAAAGGCAGTGCTAGGAATAGGATAAAGCCGCTAAAGGGCAAATAATTTCAATTATTGAATCTTGCTAATTCTATAGACAAAATGTTGGAGAAGGTTGGAATGTAAGTACAGTAGCGGTTTGTGAACTTTGGGTATAAAATAGTTATTTATACTATAAAGGATGTAAGTAACATTTACTATAGTTTGGCAAGTTTATCTGAAACCGTGAAAGGAATGCAGTCGAAAACATTCGATATTGCCACGTTTAACTATGAAAAAGATGGAGTGCTAAGTTTGTAGTGGTAATAATTAGAAAATGCACTATTTATTATTAACAATATGATTAAACGTTAATTCTTTAATGTGCTTGTTTCCTTGGATTTTGTCTATTCACATTATTTTTTCAATTTATGAATATTAAAAGATTAACACTTTTCCAAATTTGTTATGGGCTTGTTCAAGGTCTGGCAGCGTTGTGCGAAAACCATAATTGCAAAGTAAAAATCAGTTTCTATATATAATCATTGTATAATGATAATAATTATTTTTAATACTTCTATAAAAATAGGTACTGTACGCCATTGGTACGTTTGTGACAGATATCCGCCATGTTTCCTCGCCCCTTATCGATGCCGCGTAGCTTCAGATAAACTTGCCAAACTATAGTCGAGTTCAAATTATTTCATCCGTTCAAATCTCCAGAGGTTAGGATGGTATATATCCAGCTCTGCTGCAAAACGAATGGAAACTACTTTTACCTATCCTCATTGAGCTATATAGAGCGACGTGGAATTGCATATCACTCAGTTGGGTGGTGGCTATCAAATCATCTAGCTCTGCTACAAAACGGACTGGAATTACTTTCACCCACCCTGAATAAACTGTATAGATCTAGTCTGACGTGGAATTACATACCACCCAGTTTTTTGATGCCTCAGAGACCCACTCCCAAAACCAGTAAGACCAATTAACCCAACATATTTCCTGCAAAATGGATTTAAAAAAGAGTATTGGATTGAAGCAAAATAAGTGAATTCTCAGCTAATTGCTCTTTTTTATTAGTGATATGATCTGACGGAAAATACATTGGTTGAGTTCCAAATGATCAAGGAAAATTGTTGGAAAATCTTGGACAGTGGTGCTCATTGCTTTAACATTTTCAATGCAAGTAGGCTTACAAAGGTCAATTTATTACCTCTTTGGACTGTGGTCTGAGTCATTATTATTTACGTTTTTGGGCTTAGCTTTGCCCAACGTCTATTTAATCCAATCCACTGTGGCCATCCCCGTTGAACTGAGACACAGGTATAGAGCTTGTAGAGTGATTTTAACGTTTTTTGTATCTATAAAATTTCATCAGATTCCTTGATTCACTTCGAAATGCTATACTTGCCAATTGGTACATTTTTGTACCATATCAAGACCATGATTTGTCCCATTTACTGTTAGCACATTTTCAAGTTCCGCTTTGTGATGCTTCTTGCGACCAGTGACCGGTGGTATTGATCATGTCCAACAACTTCTGTTTGTTCAAAGTTTTCAAAATGTGCTGCCTTTTCTCGGGATCTTTCTGCAGCTGCTTACGCTCGGTATTCCTGGCTACTTGTTTAAAATTGTCAAACTGTCTGTAAAAAGCCTCAAAATACAATTCTTGTGAGAATCTGGCCACTATGTTCAACATAAATTTGATTAAGGTTTCCTTATGATCGTCAACATCTTGCTTTTCCATATAAAATGCGTAGTCTTTCAAAATATCGGCAAATTTTGTAACTGCTGTTCTTTCTTCAAGCTTATAGTCCGGAATGAATTGATTTGTTTCCTACTGGACACATTGCTCAACACCATACATTTCCACATTAATTTTTTCCACTGCTAATGTTTATTCTTATTTTAAAAAACTATTAACTAAACTCCAATGACAGCCGTGGCTACTAATAAATCTACAGGCGACACATGTAGTTATTCCCCATTGAACTTAACTGTCCATTATTGTTGTAGATTTTTTGAATCTGACTCTCTGAATCCGAACTAGCGTGCTGCTATTTCTATTATCGGAAGTAATTGCACAAGTGCATCAAAATTATCTGGTTATTTTGATGCACAAGTGTAATTCGGGGGAATATTCGTTATTGATTTGGAATTGGAATGGCCAGTGATTTTTATAAGTTGCTGCTCGCCGACACACTTTTTAGCAAGATTGGAGACAGCCGTAGCTCGTATGGAATGGTTAGTTTAATATTCTCTGTATTCAAACCTGATATTTTGGTTGTATGTTAGCCCATTCGCTTACTGTATTTCGTCCATCAGCGGGTACGTCTTTAAACCATTTTCTGTTCAACTTCCAAGCGGGATTTATGGTAAGAAAATGTCGATTTGTTTTTATTCCATCCCGTTTTTCTAAGAATTTTTTGTATAATCGAATGGGACACAAATCAGGATTGATTTTATTCATTATTAGCCATTTCGGTGAAGCGCATGGTTTTCCCCCTCCTTGCGTTGTCTTAATAAATACAGGGTCGTAAATAATCCTTCCTGTTTTTTCACCTGTTATTTTTTTCTTCTTTAAAGGATGAAATTAAGCACTTGTAGCCATCCCCACCACGCCAAGCTAACTCAAAAGCAAAAACAAAAAATACCTTCCTTTGTAACCTGGGGTGTCTTCATCACAACCACGAACCATATTTTGAAATTCATCGTACTTTAGAAAAACTGCACTTTCTTTTCTTTTCGCTGGATCAGTTTGTAATTGTTTTCTTTTGGCATTTTTCGCATCTCTGGCTGTTTTGAATTCAATGTCAGTAAAAGGGTTAAAATAATTTTATATTCGGTGAAAAACTTATTAATTAGTAATTTTGCGGTGACGTTCCAAATTGTTTTAACAGTGAATAGTTCCTTGTACTTTTCACCATTTTGCTTACGCATATTGAATGCCCAGTCCGTTAATATTTCTGCCAAAACGTTGATTTGTGTTGTTTCATCCAATGTATATTTTTTTTCAGCACAAAAGCTCATAAACTGTCGCCAAACGTATTGTCTGTTGTGTTTGGTGTTCTTTGGTTCGCTTTCCATCACTTTATTTTCTATAATTCCCAATGAATTACATCCGAAACGAGACATTTTTAAAAATATTTTTTGACTTTACTTGTCAAACTGATTTTATTTTTAATTATCATGGATTCACAATGGGATTACCGTGGATACGTAAACAATGCAATTATCGCAGTGCTCTTTCGGTTTCTACAGTGCAGTTACCGCTGTAATCAATCGATAATTGCACTCTTCTCATGGGATTTTTCACACATGAGGGAAATATTTGTTAATACTTGACCTTGAACTGTATTTTTACTTGCAGAGGTTTTGAAAATTCTCTTAAAAATGTTACTTTATTGCATACTAATTCATAATATTGTCTGTCTCGGTAGTACCTCGATCAGACTTTTTTTATGTTGTGGATCTATCTAAATCAAGCACAGTATTAAATTTACTTCGATGGTTCGACTTTTTCCGATTTGGAACGACACTGATTGCACTACTGAATCAAATTTAGTGTTCACACATATTTCTTGTTATACAAAGGAATGGGATGAATGTTGTATTCAAACTTAACTTTTACACAATATTAGCTTTGAGTTTTAGAAGGGGTGCTGTTAACTGTGAATTCGCGATAATTAAAATCGTTGTATTAAAGCAAATGGGACGGTTAAAGAGATGTTTCGTGAATTGTTTAGATGTTTTAGGGTGCTTTTGATTGTTTGGAGAATTTACCACTTGAATGTTTTA
Source organism: Lochmaea capreae (assembly GCA_949126875.1). Lineage (NCBI taxonomy): Eukaryota > Metazoa > Arthropoda > Insecta > Coleoptera > Chrysomelidae > Lochmaea > Lochmaea capreae. Next base: position 15,682,605 of record OX421403.1, read on the forward strand.
GCGATGAACTTTAAAACACACTTTTCAGTAATAACTTCATAGTTTAAAATTTTGTATGAACTTTAAATGGAAGCTCTTGGGAAAAATTTAATAAACAAACACGGAATTTATAATCGGGGTTAAGCTGGACAACTTATTCGAGACTAGCGTGGGACTAACGGAAAACGTTAATATCAGATCATGCAAATGTCTTAAGTGTTGTCCAAATCACAGAGCCGGACTGAAGTGAACAATAATACATAATAACAAAAAATATTTTCAATAAAATTAAAAATCCTATCGATCAAAAACTTTTCGGAAAAGTAGTAAATGTAGACTTCGCCTCTGACTAAGTCTATAAACATGATTAACATCAAAAAAATCCCGTATTTTTCAAAAGTCTATCATTTTTAATCCTGTTAAAATGTTGTTATAAAAAAAAACTAAGTGACCTGCACTCGCGCTCTCTAAACGGAACTGCCAAGATGACGGATAACTATTTCATATAACCTGAAAATGCAACTTTCAACGCCTGTTCAGCCAAACGAAACTAGTAAATTTCAGACCAATGCGATTGTTGCCAGACAGGAATCGATCATTGTCTTCCCCAGGGCATGAATCGATCATTGTCTTCTCCAGGGCAGGAAACGATCATTTTCTGTCGGCACAATGAAGTTGCAGCTTTACATTAGATTTTTTGTTCATTTCGAATGTATAATTGTCATTCCAATCCGATATCCCTCATTTCAATTAAACTGACAGATATTATATTCTTGCAACTAAGGTCATTTTAGATTAGACAATTTCTTGTGCAATATTTAGTTCAAGTTTTGGAACAATATTAGGAATAGATTTCTTGTGTAAAATATTGGCCAACTGTTTTGAGTTATTTTAGACTATTCCAATTTATTGAACAATATTTAGTTCAAGATTCTGCGCAGTGATTTGATCTGATAATAAAATAAACATAACCCGACATTGTTGAAATTAATTTGATTAGCTTTGACCCAATGAGTTGATAGAAGTTAAGTTAGTGTGTGCAAGTGTCATTATTGGATAATGAATGTCACAGTTTTTTGCCTTAATTTTCGTCTTTTTACCATAAATCCTACAAGTTTTACAATAGGTTATGGGCACAGACGTTCCAAACGCCTCTAAAGTCTCTGATAATCATTTTGAGTATTTTAAGTAGTGCCAGAGGTACCGTTTGAACGAACTTTAATTTTTTATTCACTGCACAATGTCAGAATATCAGCTTCGAGGAAGAGAAAACTACGATATGTGGAAGTTCGCAGTTCGAACAAACCTGGAGCATCAAGAGTTATGGGATTCGGTAACAGGTACTGCAGTAGATGCAAAGAAAGACGTACAGGTACGATCCAAAGTTATTCTTTTAGTTGATCTGTTGAACTACGTTCATGTTCAGTCTACCAAAACTGCAAAGGAAGCATGGGAAAACCTTGCTAGTGCTTTCCAGGACAGTGGTTTAACCAGACGTGTCGGACTTTTGCGTATCTTAATCACAACTTCGCTAGAGAACAGTGATTCGGTAAAAGATTATTACCAGTGCTCACAAGCTATCAAACATTGGTATAAAAGTAAGCGACGAATATATAGGTACCATATGTTGGCAGGCCTACCAGAAAGCTACAAACCTATGATTATGGGAATAAAAAGCTCAGGTACCCCAGCGACCACTGATTGTCTCTTTATATTGTAAAATAATTGGAAAAAGAAGGGGAGAATTGTTGTGACCTTTTATTGGACTTGTTGATATTAATCATAAAATAACATGTCAATAAATATAAAAAGTAATAAATCTCTATTTTCTAAAAGATGGAAATAATTCAGTTCCAATTAGTTTAGATCCCTCTCAGAATCATAATGATATTCTTCAACCATTTTAATACATAATCACAAATTATCCAGATTAATGACATTTTCATAGAACATTTTCATCATGAAACACAAACAATACAATCAAATTGACAGGGTAGACAAATTTTAATTTTAGACTAAACAATTTGAACTGTTCCAAAACTTGAACTAAATATTGCACAAGAAATTGTCTAATCTGAAATGACTTTAAAATAAATTTGAATACAATAAAAAAGCATACAGCAATTGAAAGTACACCACAACATCTTATAGACAAACCAAAAGTTGCAGCTTTAGATTTATAACCAGAAAATATCTGAGTACCCACGATAAATTTGTTAATTGGAAAGAATCATTGTCGAGAGAAGTGCGTATTAATATCAAAAAAATAGTGGATGACGAGAGATGAAACACGATTTCATACTTCGAGTAACCCTAGAAATACTTTTCGGCTGCTGTGGTTACTATGATACGGCACTGTACGAGAATGGCTGTGACAATAACTGTCATTTGTTGTTGTCAAATTAACTATTTATGAAATCCGCTAGATTTTACGTGTGAATAAATCCGTGGTGTGAGTATTAGTGTTCATGGTAATCAAGAATGGAGAGTGATAGATGAAACTTATAAAAAATGTAATATGCACCTCGGCGAATACCTGTCTATTCTCTCGCCAGCTTGCTAGTTGCAGACTCGACTATAATAGACAGTTTTTCAGCTTTTGTACATAAATATAACTATTACTCATCGAAATCAGTGTGATTTTGGTTGTTTCTAGTGAAGGTAATCATGAAATCAGAAAAGTGTGCCCAGTTCAATATTGACAAAAGATAATGGAAGGCGTAAATCTCATCATCAGTGCCGAATTATGAATTTAGTGGGCTCCACTCGTCTTCATGGATTTTGGTCTCCCTTTGACCCGTTATTGAAAAGAGGACAAAAGAGGTAGGTTACGATAAAGATTTGGTTGTGTTGATTCAGATATCAAAAGAATGATTACAGTTGCTCTACTTCCGTTTAATAGTTTGATGTCATATTCACGATATGAGTGTCGTAAACATTTTTACCTACTACCAATATGTAATATCAGTAAAATTAATTGGAATGAACGTGTCAAAGCACCAGTCTTCGAATCGCTTATATTCTTTTTCGTATCTATTGCGGGATTTAGCGGGTACTAGGGTTTGTATTGCGTTATTTGCAGCAAGTTCTATATCAGAATCCACACTTTCATAGTCGGAACTCATGTCGATACAATTAGGTATACCAAACTGAAGTGAACGCGTCAAAATTGACAGTTTGCAAAATAAATCAAAAATGAGCGTAACGCTTGCTTGTTACATGATTCTAATATCATTAATTTCAGGAATATTGACTAATTTTGAGTAAATAATTAACATTATTGGCAGTAGGTGAGATAATGTACTATATTCGTATCGTAAATTCATATAACGATATTCAATGGGTTAAATTTCCCATCTCATTTCGTAATATGAATCTTTACGACACTTATATCGTAATAGTATATTACGTAACGTGTGTGGTAAGAAGCATTTTACGCACGAATGGAAAAGTTACGCACGATGCCGCGTAGCGGCGAGTGCGTAATTCCGTGAGTGCGTAAAATGTTTTACAACAGTAGTTACGTACTATACTTTACCTACGACCCACTTGTACTTGTATTTATAATCTTATCATTAATAATACTTGAACAACATCAACAATAGATATTTTGAATCATTTTATTGTATAACATTTAATACCATAATATTAGTTATTATAATAATTGTTTATAGTAACAGTACAGTTATTAAACACAGATCATAGATCGCTTCCTTTGCTTGTTGAAGCATGAGAAACAACAGTTACATTATTAGAGGTGCTTGGTAAACTTTCATCTCCATCTCTATTACCAATGAAAGAAGCACATTAAAGAACTAACGTTTAATATATTGTTGATAATCAAAAGTCTACTCAGTCCTTTGGGCTTTTCATAGGTAAACGTGGCAATATCGAATGTTTTCAAATAGTAAATTTTGAATAAAATGGTGTCTATTGACAGTTCCTAAGATGTTGCTAGGGAAGCCGTGCGATTTACTTTACAGCTGAGCGTTTTTTTTTACCGTGCGTAATAGACGTCATTAGATTGATGCCGACTGTGTGTTATTGACTGATTACAGGGGGGGTCGTAGGTAAATATCTATTATTACTATATGAGATGGAAAGTTTGCAATCGAGGCCTCTAGGCAGAATTTGATAACCCATCGATTATCGTAATATGAATTAACAATACAAATATTGTACATTATTTTGCCTACAATCAATAATTCAAAATTTCCATTCAAAGATAGTTAACAATCTTCGTCTACTAGAAACATGCAGTAGCAACAATCAATCTTGTAATGCTTTGGTTACCATGGTTTTTATTGTTGTTATCATGCGAATTGTCAAAATAGAACTCCTGAAAGTATCGATTAAGATATAGAACAATTAGCAAATGCTGCAATAGGAACATTAATATCTGCCAGAGATATGAAAATTAATATTAATTCTTTACTTGATTTTAAAATGACAAATTTGACATTACTTCAATATCAATAAATTCGTCATAAACTCTGATCATATTCATGTTCCCGTGTCGTAATGATGCAACAGTGTCGTAATGAACCTCATTACGTATGTATGTATGTATGTATGTATGTATTTTGGGGTAACATTCACTGAGACCTAAAAGATCTATTGTGCCCCCTTACTTCTACTTAGTTTCTGAGGAGAGTCTCAGATACTAGTAGCTCCTTTAGTCCTATTTCCCGGAGGAATTTTAGGATATCTGCAGGCCTCAACTTAGGTAACTGTCCCTCTTCTATCCAGTAGTCTCCCAGGTACTAACCTCATTACGTAACACATACAACTATAGTTTGGCAAGTTTATCTAAAGCTACGCGGCATCGGTAAGGGGGCGAGGAAACGTGGCTGATATCTGTTATAACCGTACCAATGGCGTACGGTACCTATTTTATAAAAGTATTAAAGATAATAATAATTATATATAGAAACTGATTTTTGCTTTGCTTTAAAGGTAAGGAATTTTTCAGAACACGGTATTTGTTAAAAACAAATAAGTAATGTTAAGAATCGTACTTGAATTCAATATGGATACGAAATAGCTCAAAATCTGACACTGACAATACCAACGCTACTGGATCATCAATGTCAGTCAAATGACGAAGTGAGAGGAAAGAACACACGCACGCGCTTGCCAATAGGAAGTCAGCTGGTCGCTAAGCAACGAAAGCCTTTCGATAAATTTATGGTTTTCGCACAACGCTGCCAAAGCTTGAAGAAGCCCATAACAAATTTGGAAAAGTTTCCATCTTTTAATATTCATAAATTGAAAAAATAATGTTAATAGACAAAATCCAAGCAAACAAGCACATTAAGTAATTAACTTGAATAGATGAGGCTTTTACTTGATGAAGATTCATACTTAACTATGAAATAAAACAATAAAAATTTTTGTTTAAACCTTCATTATAATTGAACTATGTTCAAATACAATTTGTGACGCGTTTCGCTACACAGTAGCTTTATCAAACGAATGGAGGTATCATGAAAAGTTTTTAATTTATATACAGTGCATTGATAAGGAATTTTACGGATAAAAGTATTATAATCTATTTACTTGAAAATAAAAAGCAAAAAATATGGGATTAACTAAAGTATTAAACAGTTTTTACCTGGAAAATTCATTCACAACAATCGTACAGGAAGTTTCAAAGTAAAAAGGTTTAATAAGGGAGAATTGTTGATATCTATTTGGTCGTTAAGAAGGTTATCTGAATATTTATTTTTATTTATCTCAAGAGCTTCTAAAAGATTTAATTTCAAGGATTTAGGTTCTACATGCAAAATTTCAAAATTTGAGTCGAAAGTGTGTTGGTTTGCTAATAAATGATTTGAGTAGTTGGAATCTAATTTTTGTTTATCATAGCTACGTTTGTGTTCTGAAATTCTAGTTTTAAAATTCCTAAAAGTTCTACCTATATAAATTTTATCACAATTGTCATTACCACATTTTAATTTATAAACTCCTGATTTGTTTAATTTTGAAGATTTAGATTTGTTGTTTTTAATGAATTTGGATAATTTGTTATCGGTTTTAAAGCAAATATTTAAGTCTAAAGTTTCTAAAAATGATTTGGTTTTTAAGGATGGTATTCCAAAATATGTTAAGCTTTTAAATTGGTCATCTTTGTTTTTATCAGAAGGAAATACTTGGTCTAGAGTATGTTTTCGTATCTTTTTATTTATGATATTGTCTATTAAATTTGGATTGTCGCGTCACAAATTGTATTTGAACATAGTTCAATTATAATGAAGGTTTAAACAAAAATTTTTATTGTTTTATTTCATAGTTAAGTAATTAACGTTTAATCACGTTGTTAATAATAAAAAGTCCATTTTCTCATTATTATCACTACATACATAGCACTTTAGCTTTTTCATAGTTGAACGTGGCAATATCGAATGTTTTCGACTGCATTCCTTTCACGGCTTCAGATAAACTTGCCAAACTATAGTTACTATTGATGTGAAAATTATTTTGAGTCATTCTATTAATTTACGAAAAAAAGCATTAACAAAAATAAAAACTAAACCAGAGGTTCAATTTATGGAAAGGTCCAGGAAAGAACTTTTAGGCGTATTTAAACTACTGGAAAAAAAGGCAAAAGAACATGGTCTAGTGATAAACAGAAAAAAATTAAATACATTGTAAAATGAAGGACAATTAAAAATCCATATTATTATAAATTGTAATGGAAATAATACATACAGAATAGGAAAAGTGGAACAAATCGAATATTTGGGAGTCACTATCACAAATAAAGGAGACGAAGAAAGAGAAATAGAAAAAAGGTTAACAAAAGGCAGTAAGGCAGCAGGAATGATATTAAAGATGTTAAACTCAAAAGACATATCACGAACTAATGTACCAAACAATAATAGCACCGTCAGTTACCTACGCTTGTGAAACCTGGGCAATGAACAAAAAAGAGCAGAATAAACTAGTGATAATATGGGAACGTAAAGTACTCAGAAATATTTATAGTGGAATTAAAAAAGAGGGAATGTACTGAAGAAGAACAAACAGAGAAATATCAGAAAAGTATAAGCATAGAAGTATAACCCATATAATTAAAGCACAGAGAGCAAGATGGTTGGGACATGTAGGTAGAATGACAGGAGAGAGATGGGTAACTGTAAATACCAAAACTAATAATGGTAAAAGTAAAATTTATAGAATAATCTAATAGCCGTAAAAACAATATAAATCGGAATTAAATTTAAACAACTCCACAATATAACATGAGCATAACGTATACTTCATCACGATTTTAAAAAAGCAGACGACAGAATTGCGGTCCTATGTCTCTATGCTCTATGCCTCTTTTAGGGTATGTACGTCACAGCATAAATGGCGAACTATTTAAGATATCCAAAAGTTGAATTTTCAAATTGACAAAAAAACCTTGAAAGAATACAAACAATAAAAATAATTAATTCCCCATTATGATTTTGTCCACAAGGCAGATTGTCATGTTTTTATGTATAGGTTATAAAATATTAAAAAAAAACTAATTTTAATTGATAGCAATTTGCTATAGTAGCAATTTGCTATAGTAGCAATTTGCTACAGCTGTTGACATAATGCAAGTTTTTCCCCAGGCTGTGTACTATGACTAGTTTTTGAGATGAAGCCAATGACCTTCCAGCACTGCCTTGCTTTCAGCACCCCATATTGTTTTTTGAATATAATGTTATTAACTTCGTATTGAACTGGTGATTAATTAGGTGAAAACAAAAAGCTTTTTCAAACCTTGACTTTATCGTAAGCGGTTCAGTTATATTACAATAACGTTTCGGTCTGATTCATCCTTTAGGCGTGGACCTAAAAATAAAGTAAGCTAATGACAAGATAAACATTTAAAAACCGCTTTATTTCTAATTACATCCTGAGCAGAGCAAATCAGTGACTTCGTATAGATCGATAATTTCGTGATTACACTCGGGTGTGGGCGGATCACTGATCATTTGTTTTGTATTTATGTTTATAATTTGTGTTATACGAGGCAGTTCGGTTTCATTTGATTTATCGACTGAATAAGAGAAATTATTTTTTTTTCAAACAGTTCAATATAATCTATTGGTAGAAAAATTTAACGGGGATCCAAAATTTATATTTTTATTTAGATCACTTTATGCCTTGCGGTGATAGTAATTAATTTCTTTTTATTTTCCAACGATCAAAGTTAGTGGTAGGTGTTTACCATTATAAAACGTCGACGAGTAAGTGCAGCTTTTATTAGTAAAATAAATTATAGTAGGTATCTATTATAAAGTGATTGTTCTCAGGGACGAATTCATACTTTTCAAATAACTTATATCATTCTTTTCAATAGGGGTTATATTCTCATAATCAGGAAGAAAAATACAGTTTACTGCATAAATAGAGCGCCAAGTTAGTTAGGTACCTTGTGACTACTAACTTAAATCATTCATCATTCGTTCGATTGGGTTGTGCTCAGCCCAGGCACATAAACTGAATCTTTGTATCATTTCGTATGTTATCTACTTCAATTCCAAAATATTTGTATCTTCTATATAGGCCACTAGTTTGACTGGAGGGATTTTCAGTAGTTGTAATGGTTGTATTATTTCATCTCCAAAGTGCTTCCGTCTGAGTCCATGAAAGTTATAGCAGAAGCAGAGTATTTGAGTAGGTGTTCCATCATAGAGTTCACATTTCCTGCACATAGCTTCACTAACTTTGCCCATTTTGTGCAGATGTTTCCTCAGGGTGCAGTGTCCAGTCATCAGGTCGGTAACTGTCTTCAAATGTCTCTTACTGAGTTTCAATAGCCTGGAGAAGATTTCCTTGTCCACCTTGTTCAGTAAACTCTTTGTATGGAGGTGCCTTTGTGTCGACCTCCATTCTATCTAACCAGTTTCCGATTTCCCCTCTTATTCCATCTTTTGTAATTCCACAAAACAGTTCCGGACCTATGATGTCTCCTTTATAACCCACTTTAGCTAACTGGTCCGCCATTTCATAACCTGCAAACCACTCATGTGGCGGCACCCATATTAGAGACACTTTGTTGTCTCTTGCTAGCCTGTTGAGGGATTCTTCACAGTTTTTACCAGTCTAGACCTAGTTGTTGGATTACTGATAGCTTTAAGCAGAGCCTGGCTGTCACTGAATATTTTTATTTTTTGTCCGGTATATCCTCTTTCATCGGAACAGGCTATAGCGGGAATCATCTCTGCTTGAAACACAATCGTATATCCGCCAAGGCTAAAGATCATTCTCTTTCTAGGTACTTTTTTACCAGCCCCAGTGCCTTGGTTTGTTTTGGAAACATCGGTGAACCAGATGATATCTTCAGAATAACCAGGGTGCATCATCTGTTCCCTAGATGGGATGATGATGTTCACTCGCTCAGTGAATATATTCTCCGGTATCATGTTATCAAAACTCATGTGAAATGTGGGTTCATCTAGTATTGTCCCAGTTGTATCAGTATGTCCTTCTCGAACATTGTTTGGTGACCATAAGTCTCCCAATTTCAGACTTTATTTAATAGGGTCAAGGTTATCAAGATATTTCTGACAGCTGAGTGATTGCTGACACTTTTTGGTTCTGTTTACATATTGTAAAGTTTTAATAAGGCTATTTATATTGTAATTAAAATAAGAATCTGTTCAATTTGGAATTTTATTCTTATTTTCAGGTGGCGAAGCTTTAGGACACCAAAACTTGTAGTGGATTTAAACAAAAATAATAAATAATGACAAAAGTTATGGAAAGTTGTTGATAATAAACGTATTTGCTTTTCCTTGGTTGATTTCATGGTGTACTCAAACAATTTAATGAACCTTAATCGTATTTCGTATTTGTTAAGGTAAGTTAATAAACCTGTAACATCCTAAATACAGTGACTGTCAAACAAATATGACCACTTTTATGGTTGAAATTTGATGTGGAGTTGTATTTGAAGATATACAGGGTGCATGAATGATGTGAAGCTACTTTTAACCGGAAAATTAAATACCCTGTACCTAGTAGGTAACAACTACAATGGGGGGTATTAACTTCTGCTAAAATATACTTATAGCTCCAGGCTTATTAATAGCTTTTTATGATATTAGTGTTAAAAGTAACATTTTATTTTGTGAGTCAAAAAGTTTGCGAAACTAGCGAAGCGAGTGGAGCAATTTCACGAACAAAAGAAAATTTCATTTTAACACAAATATCATACATAGTTTTTGGTACAACTCCTATTTTGATGATAAAATAAAAGTATTTGAAGAAAATCACATTTTGATGTCTATTGTCAGTTTATTATTTTTTTGACGTTCTAACAATAATTCTCATTTCCTGGGAACAGACCATGTTAGATGACGCTGAATCACTTAGTAACCAACAAACAATATTGTTTACAGTTCACGCTTTTTATTAAAAGTTCTTGCTGGTGTTTAATATTCATCTCACTTATGAGGGATAGTATTGATGATTCGTGTATTCCTGATGATATTGAAGAGGCTGCAAAAAGAGCGACATTTGAATTATTACCGGAAAAATCGGCTCAGCAGTATGATATTGCATATTCTAATTTTCTCAAGTGGTGTAAAATGGAAAACGTTGAAGGAAACTTCAGTGAATCCGTCTTTTTGGCATATCTAGAAGAGAAATCAAAAATATGGAACGCGTCAACTTTGCGGAGTTAGTTTTCTAAGATAAAATCGAGTGCGCTAGTTGAAAATGTGGTTGATGTAAGCAAATATTCCAAGATAATAGAGGAAAAATGATGGTTATAGTATCAAAAAATCAAAAACACTTACGTTTGAACAAGCTCAGAAGTTTATAAATAAGGCGCCAGATGAAACATACGTGATGGTAAAAGTTGCTACTATTTTCGGAATCGTTCTTTTTGTATTACTGGAAAATATATTGACTATTTTAATAAATACGCTGCATTATTCATGGACGTTTTTTACTGAAATACTCAAATTATAAATGTACTGCGAACCCAGTTGGTATAAAAACGTTTGGGAAAATGCCCTCATTGGTTGCTGTGTTTTTGAACCTACCGGATCCAAAGGAATATACAGGTCCTTGTTATAGAAGGTCTTCCGCTTCTTTGTTGGCAGACTCAGGAGCAAATATAACGGAGATAAAAAAGCACGGATGATGGAAGTCTACAACAGTAGCTGAGGGTTACATCGATCAATCTATTATTTATAAAAAGGCAATTGCTGAAAGAGTTATGCCGTCTGCAAGCTGCAGCGATACATAAACTTTATTTCATGAACTGACTGCTAATGCTGATGTAATTGGCATCTCGGCTAGTTCAAAAATGCAAGTACGAATTGTTTTATCAATGTTGATGTTAATACATTACAATACTATTATAATACTATGTATAATATTGAAAGTTCCATTAAAAATTGAATCAATATATCTGGTTTACTTCTATTTGGTTAAAAAAAAATTTAATTATTATGTCTCTTGCTACTTTGTAAACGTCTTCTCTTAACACGTTTGACAGGCATTAAAAATGTCACTTTTAATGGCAGTTTTCATTCGCGTTATTATCTCTGTTAACTTAAAAAAGAATTGCGTAAATTTTTCGTACGGCCATTTTAGACACGTCAGCGCTCTTTTGAATAAATACTTATAAATTGCGTGTATACATAAATAGCACCTCACCCAACCCACTGTGTTTTAAAAAACCGACAAACACATTAAAAAGTCGTTATAAGAGATTGTATAGACGATACTTATCACGCTGAAAAATGTTTGTTAAGTTTTCCAGCAATTCGAATAAACTAATGCTTTTTGAATACAGATTTCCGTGACAAAAACCCTCTCTACGTTATGGGGGTTAACACAATTCGGAAGAACAACAATATGGTGTTCCTTTAGTTTATCCGCTAGTCGAGCAGAGTCTAATTATTTTCAAACAGTGAGTTAATAGTTGTTTCTAGCAAACACGCCAGAGGTTCATTAATTTCAAAAGATTTAAACTTGCTCATTTGTTGTCAGACTTCTGTAAACAATTTGTAGAGAATTAATTATTTAAAGACACGATAATAAGCTATAAATTAATCAATAGATCGTTAAGTAGAATAAGTGAAATATACCAGGGGTATACCATAAAAGTGTTAAATCATCATATTATGTTATCGCTTCTTATTTCAAACAAACGAGTTTGTGATAACACCTGTTATCCTGAAATGATTGTGGGTGTTGGTTCCTTCGTGCCAATTCCTATTGCATTCCAAGATGTATGCAGCAATTCTCGCAGGGCAAGAGGCAGAAAATTGGGTATAGCTTCCATCGCCGCTGGCTGGTGCTTCTCATCGCATTCATTATCAGACCTACGGCCGAGAAGCAAACAAGTTACCTCGTCGGGTACAAAAGGTTCGAGTTTCTTGGATGAAAGTACTTTATATTTATATCCTCAAACCGGCCGTCTGCCGGGGTCCAGCGGTCAACTTTACAAATGACAGCTTGTCAAAAACGCGAAAATGTGGTTTTAGTTACCTCATTGGTAAATGCCTACAAATTTTAAAGTGTGCAGGGAAAAACTCCTAGATATCTATTTTGGCAGGCAGACGTTGATATTTGGGCGCTTACATAGAGCAGACGCTCGCCACGGCGCCCAAAGTCCGACGTAAGTTATCTCATGAGGTACACATGTAAATTTGGTCTTCAATGAAAGGTATTTATGTGTAGAGTACACACATACTTATCATATTCACTAGGTAAAGCCAGAATTACTTATTATTTTAATAAATTTGTCCTTTTTTACCCACATTTTCAATTTTATTGTATATTAATACCGATATCCAAATTTTCTAAAGCGTCATAAATTTAAAAAGTTTATTTTTTTTAAGTATTGCTTTCGATCCCTAACAGAAGCTCATTGTATGCATTTACTGACCAGCATGTAGAACAATATTCAGGCATGTACTAACTTTCCATTTAAGATTAATACTAAATTTTTAATTTTCTAGAGCGTCTGCAATTTGTTGTTGACCGTATGCAGAATTTTAAGAAATATGTGTGTACTCTACACATAAATACCTTTCATTGAAGCCAAATTTGCATGTGTACCTCATGAGGTAACTTACGTCGGACTTTGGGAGTCGCGGCAAGCGTCTGCTCTATGTAAGTGCCCAAACATCGACGGGTGCCTGCCAAAATAGATATCTAGGTGTTTTTCCCTGCACACTCTAAAATTTGTAGGCATGTACCAATGAGGTAACTAAAACCAGTTTTTCGCCTTTTTGACAAGCTGTCATTTGTGAAGTTGACCGCTGGACCCCGGCAGACGGCCGGTTTTAGGATATACATATAAAGTACCTTCATCCAAAAAACTCGAACCTTTTGTACCCGATGAGGTAACTTATTTGTTTCTCGGCCGTAGGTCTATATACATTGACGGGCAAGCTTCTAAAATTTTGATAGAGCTCCAGTTCGGCTTCCCTTTGATATTTTTTGGCCACCATACTTGGGCTTCATAGGTGGGACGCACCGGAATTCGGTCCCGCTACCTGCGGAAGGGACTACCTGTAACCGATTAAATTCGAAGTGTGGTCACACCAGCGAAAATGCGATTTCGGAATTGGGTCCCATGTACCTACTATTTGTTTAATTTGACTTTTATTTTCCTTCACATTTTTTTGGGTTTAGGACCAACAGTACACACTTATTGTTGTTGTACTGGCATGTTTAAAAATTTACGCTAAATGCGTGTCGTCAAAAATAAAAACAGTACGTGAAACCAAACCTACCCCTACCAAACCACCTTCGTATTTTAAGTCAATTTTTTTGTAGAATGAATTATAATAATTTTCAATAATAACCCAACCAAACCTACCCCTACCAAACCACCTTCGTATTTCTAGTCAATTTTTGAAGAATAAATTATAATAATTTTCAATAATAACCCAACCAAACCTACCCCTACCATACCACCTTCGTATTTTTGAGATAATGATTTTTTAAAACAAAATTTAAACCCATCTATTATTAATAAACGCTTACCCTTTTCACTCGTCATAGAGGTGAAATTAATATTTTCCATGTCAAACAAACAAACAAATTCGCAATAACGGACACAAATAAACACGTCTTACATTCTGCACTTCAGAAGAACAATTGCTAAAAAAATCTTTTAATACCCACATGAAATCTACCTGTTTCGACAGCGGACCGAATTACGAAATCACCCTTTCGGATTTGGACAAGGTCCCTGTGAGCAGGTAACCCTTTTGCTAGGTACCCGGACCGAATTCCGAAACACCGCATAGGTGATCAAGGGTCTCACCACAATTTATTACAGCTAGTGTGAGATTCGTGGATTAAGTCCCCGTGTATTTATGCTTGTCGCCCGTTCGGCGTTGGGCCATTTTGCGTTTTATCCAATAGCTGTGAATTCCAGGTTCGTTTTGTATCCATAATTATACCCAGCAACTCGACCTCCTGGCTTGGATACAGCTGCACGCTGAAGAGGATTGGCAGTTATAGTCTCCCAAACTCCCTTTTTCTAGTGAAGGACATAAGCGCAGTTTTCACCCTAAGACATTTCTTCCTACACAAATTCCAGGTTAGGTTTGTATCCATAGTGTCTACAAAAGCTATTAACCTTGGCTAACCATAATAGAGTTACTCTTAAGTGGGTCCCAGGGCACAAGGACATTGTAGGAAATGAAAAGGCAGACATCCTAGCGAAGCTAGGGTCTGAGACTGCATTCACTGGTCCTGAACCAGTATTTGGGATATCTAAAACTGCTGCACGTGGCTGTACATCTCGGTGGACTCAAACTAAACATCAGTCGAACTGGAGACACGTGCCAAAACAGAAACACAGCAAACTCCTAGACAAAAAACCCTCGGAGACGCTGACTAACGGAATACTAAACCTTATTAGGGGCAAGGTAAGGATAGTGACGGGTTTACTCACTGGACACAGTACCCTAAGGTTGTGCATGGCAGAGGAGGAAACAGCCTCTCACATTGTCTTCGATTATTAAGCATTATCTCATTGGAGATATGGACTCCTGGGACTGAAGCATCCAAGGGAGGATTTCTCCAATAAGGACCTAGTGAAAAGACTGTTGAGCCTGATAAGGGCGACTGGTCTCTTCACATAAACGGCACAACCAAGAGCACAAAAAGCCTAAAGGCTAAGGTGCTGAGGACTCTAAGCCTCTAACTGGTGGTGCTGAACCAATCAATCAATGAAGGGAATGAGCGCAGTTTTCGTACGATTTATCCTCAGGCATTCCTTCCTACACCAATTCCAGGTTGGTTTTGTATACACAATTATACCCAAACACTTAACCTCCTGACTTAGATACAGCTGCACGTTGAAGAGGCTTGGCAGTTTTAGTCTCTTAAGCTTCTATTTTCTAATGAAGGGAATGAGCGCAGTTTTCCCAGGATTTATTCTCAGGCGTTTCTTCCTACACTATTTCTTTACCGTTTCCAGAGCTTGCTGCATCAGTTCCAATACAACGCCATTACAATGTACATGTTTCATGTATATAAAATTTTTAACAAATTTTTGCTACTCAAAATGTTTGTCAATCTTCTTATTCTTCGTATTTCCTTACCAAGTGTGTGAGGAAAGCATTTTAATCAAATTTATTCACTTTGCCAATCAAAATGACTCTTTAATCTCCCTTTCTACGTAAAATAACTTAGGGACTGCTCGACGTTATTGTGATCAACCCTACGCAGCATTATAGTCTTAAGATTACCAGATCAGTTTAATTGATTACATTTGCATTTTCATCCTACTTCTGTGTACAGTTGTACAATAATTTTTTTATTCAACTATTCGCCGATTGTGCGATTGAACGTATTGTGCGTATTTAGCAATCCAGATCATGTAAAACATTATGTTAAATAGATATTTTACTAAGCAGATTTGCATTGAATTTGTTTTTATTCTTGTGAAAGCCTTAAAGTGGATGTTGTTGTAGCACAAAGTGTGAATTTAATATCTTCATTCTTTTGTTGTTACCGTCGGGTGAACAGCGCTAATGTCTATTGTACAATGGATGCATTTGAATACAAGGATAGGTACAAACCTCCTACGTTATGACTGAAATTGTTTTATGGTCTTTTTATAGGTGAGCTAGCAAAACCAACCACGCTCGGTTGTAATGCTTTAAATTAATAGTGTCCTAAATTATTCCACTAGGTCATGGTTAAAAGGGTGGGTATAAGAACAACACAAAAAACACTGGAAGAATACGCCCAAACAAACACACGAGAAGACATTCATAAAAAAAACATCAGAAAAGATAGCTGGGCTTCTTACGGGATACTTTCCCACAAAGGAGCACCTGAACAAAATAGGGCCGTATAACGGAGACCTTACATGCACAAGATGCAAAAAGGACACCGAAACAGCTCTGCACATATTATGCAACTGTGAGACGCTGGACCACAGGAGGCAAAAACTGTATGGAAGACCCCAAACGACTCCGGAAGACTTCTACAACCAACCGGTAAAGAACCTGTTTGAACTAATACAGGGAACGGATTGGCTGAATAGGCTGTAGTCAGAACACTAGGAGGATCCACAATAAGCCCAGGAGGCTGAGGTGGTGCCGGCGAAGGGACCGCGGCTGCTTTAAAAAGAATCCTGAAGGAGCGGAGAGCATTCTCGTATGTGATTCAGTTACATCAACAATTACATCATCGGGATTATCTCAGTATATTAGAATATTGCCCCAGAATTCTTGCGTTACAGTATGAAAATCCTGAATTTTTGAAAAATGTATGGTTTTCATACGAAGCATATTTTTATTTGTTGGGCCATGTAAATAATCGCACAAATCGACGTCTGGGCTTTGCCAAACCAGAATAGGTTTAGTTCCTTTATATAGTGCAAAAGTGAGTGTCTGGTGTGCAGTTTCGGGACACGGAATCGTTGGTCAGTACTTTATCGAAGAGAATGGTAGGAAAGTGACACTTAATCAACAAAGGTACATACAAATTTTAACACGCTTTATCCCTGATCTACGTCAATTCTGTCGTGCACGTAATTTGGCATTTCGAGCCGCAGTTCGTCAATTTCTTTAGGAACATTTTCCAAGCAGAATCATTTCACGATTTTCTGACTTCCCTTATCCTTCACATTCTCCAGACCTCACATCTCCAGGCGCATACATTTCGGGCATGCCAAAAACTTGCCTTTCTAAACGGTCACCACAAACCATCGATGAATTAAAGTATGCCGCTAGAGCCTTCTTCGCGGACCTGAGACAACCCCTATTTCATGACATGACAAGAAACTTGGAACATCGGTATGAAGTCTGTCTTGAGCGAGGATGAGCACATTTAGAGCATGTTATAAAGTGTCAATAGTATCATTGTCTAAAAAAGAAATAGTCTAACAACCATACGGACTAAAAATTTAACACTTTTTCGTAGTTTTGGACTAAACGTATAGATGGCGTATTGTGAAAGCTGGACTAAACGTTCAGATGGCGCTGAATGAAATATTCAACTTTGAATTAGGGAAGATCTCTGTTTATTTTAAGTGATTATGTTACTAAACGCTAGATGTTACTGAAAACACTTCGTATTTGTGAGTCTATTTCCCAAATAAATCTACCTGCCGTACAAAAGAATGTTTTTGAAGGTCATTTGTAATAAGGGTGAAAATGTTATCTGTGGGCTGTATTTTGCTAGCATTTATCAAGCGGATACTTATTCTTGCTGTAATTGCGTGGATTGTTTTCATAACTTTCTTGAATTTTGGTTAATTTTGCTATTATTCCACTTATTATAAATAAGGGTTGTTCTAATAAAACGAGCATCGTATTGAAATTATTGTTTTTTCCAGAGAATTTGTATCTACCTACCTATTTACAAAATTCATAACAATTCCTTCTCCGTTAACCCGATAGTTATACAAGGAGTTCTTACCGGTTCTAGTAGGAATTCTTATCGGTGATAACGATTATATACAGAATGTTTTCAAATTACTTTCCAAACTACTAATGGTTAGAATAGGTAACAGGAACTAATTTATGAAACAGCAAAATGCATCTAAAACATTGAGAGAAGATTGTTGAAAATACTTTTGCAAACTTCCGATTTTATTAACAAAAGAATAAATGACAATAAAAAATAAGATGGTTACAAACTTAAATAATATTCAATTCGAACAATTTTTTTTAAAAAGCAGCCAACAAATTACAAGGGGTTTTAATAATTTTGTCCATTTACATTTATACATAATCTGCAACGTTTTCTGATGAAAGCATACCTTGGAAAGACTGGAGCTGCATGGATTCTTGCTATCAGTACTTACTCCGTTTCTACTATTGTATCGTAGACAAGGGGCTTCATGTAACCCTGCCTTAGTGAAAAACAACTGTTTGAATGGGATGTTATTTAACTTTGTACCTATCATATTTTTTATTGTCGTTAATTCTTTTGTTAATAAAATCACAAAAGTTTGGAAAATCATTTTCAACAATCTTCTCTCAATGTTTTAGATGCATTGCTGTTTCACAAATTAGGTCCTGTTACCTATTCTAACCATTAGTAGTATGGTAGTTATTGAAATTAATTGAAACATTTTTTTTTCATTTCATTATTAAAAAGTGATCTTACAGACTTCATAACAACATTAAATATCTTGAAAACCACAAATTTTCACGTTTTTCACGTGAAAATCATTGAGGAATACAGATTACAGAAAATAGCTTCAAATGCCAGTGTCGTAAAAAATGGGATGGGAAAGGTGACATATTCTTCCAAATGTACACCACACTGGATCAATAATTGAAACATGTTTTCCATAAACAATAAACATATGCCCTCTTACATTTAAAAACAACCTGCCAAATTTTCAAATCAAAATATTCATCCCTTTTAAAGTTATCAAATTAAAACATTTGATTTTTCATAACTTTAACATCCTGTATTTCGAAAAGTAAATAGAGACTTGACCCCTTTAATCCTTATATCATTTTTTACAATTTTACGAGAGGTATATCTACATGGGAAAATTGTAAGTGTCATTTGAAAACACCCTATATAAATGTGTTTCTTTTAACTATTTTTTTAATAAACAACGTACGCACATCATTTATGGAAAATAATTTCGGTAGATATAGGTAGCGAACGGAATGTCAACTGCGATTAACTAAAAGAAATAAATTTAATTCTTATCGCATTTTAAATTCTAAATTACGTTCACTCCATTACAAGATCTTTCGTTTTAATTTAACACCAATTAATATGATTGATTAAAAAGAAAAACCCACAGCAGGTAGACGTATTTTTTATTTGAAACAGTTTTTGATCATCTGCCGTAATTTGATGAACTAAACTATTAAAGCGTACCTATACGGTGGGCCACCCTGTATGTTTGAACAGTCTAATTTCAATTAATAAACAAAAATTAAATTTATTTTTAAATAATTCAGTGATTTTTTTCACAAAATAAATTTAATTTATGTTTTAATGTCTAAATTTTACCTACTATGGATCCGTTACTTTTATTATAAATCCGACCAGAAACCGAGTCAAGGAAATATTATTGTGAAATATACGTTACTAAGGCCTATGGAAAAATCAGTCTTATTGAAAAAGCCTAGGCGTATTATAATAAGACTGATTTTACCATAAGACAGCGATATATATTTGAACAAACAAATCGGAAATAAATTAAAAGGCTAACATCAAACCCTAAGTATAGTGTATAAACATCGTGTATAAAAATGACGAAAACTATAATATATATAATACCTGCCAAACAAAATAAATAGCATTTATTCGAATTTCGAATAGGTAGGTACTTCTAATCGAAGGATAGATACCTAACTAATTTTAATGAACGTTTTGGAAATGTAGAAATAATTATTGTATTTGAAGTTTCATTATATTGTCCCAAAGACAGCTTTCTTATATTCTCGATTATATCGTTGATTGATAATTATCAATCAACGATTATATTCCATTAAAGTTACATTACATGAAGACAACGGTGGAATGCTTGTAACTTTTTTGTATAAAAAGTTATAATTTTTGTTTGGTCGGTTAGGTAGGTACATAGAGAAATTTTTATTTAACCTTGATGAGTAGAAATATATTTTGTTATGTTGTCTATTTTAAGCTTATCATGGAGCCACCTATCGGTCAGTAGCATCTCGCCTACGCAAGTATTTGAAAGTTTATGAAAGTCCCAAATTTCACCGCAATTTAACTTAAACCGCCACCTCTCAGTATATATGCATCTCTCTTTTTAGTGTCTCTGTTATACTCATGAGGTTGACAGACTATTTCTTATTTTAGACAATGATAGTATGTATTTCTTAAAACATTAAAATAATTACAAGTTTAGTACTGTTTATTTAGGGCTATACTGTATATTGCGGCTGCCGCCCGCTCGGGCACGTTCGCGTTTAATTATTTAGAAGTAATGATTTTACACTAGTGATGTGCACTAATTATTGAAAAAATAATTAATACTAAATCCCAGTTAATAACGTAAAAAATAGGAAATACTGTTATTAGTTACAAGTGGTTATAAGTACTAAAACTGATAGGTTCGGAAGGACAAAAATTAAGGGTGGTATTCCCCTCGTTATATATTCACGTAAAAACCACGTAAAGACCGGCTGTCATCCATTTTAATTGCTGATTCTTACATTAGAGGCACTATAAGTAAGTGTTTCTAATAGAATCAATTAATTGGATATTATTATAAAATGATAAAAATTTCCTAGTTTCTAGATCATCCGCAAGTGGCTTATAGGTCAGGCAGTGGTAAAAATGACGATTTTTGGACGTCAATATCTAAAGTGAGTTTATGAAAGGAGCACATAATAATATGATCCAAATTTGACATGTTTATTTGAAATAGTACTACTCGACATTCTGTTTTAGCTTGATTTTAGCTTGACACGCTAACACGTGTCTAGAGTTCAAATTTTCTGGTATATGACTGACATTTTTCACCCATTTTTCACTATTGTGTACTTTATATATACAGTGTGTCCCAAAAAGTTTTATACAAATGGAGAAAAAGTTTATCTTACATTTCACAAAAAAAAATATTCTTGATAAAAAGCTCTGCATGACTTGTAGATCCATAATCAAGTACAACATTTTTAAAACATTGGCTGGAATACAGAGAAAATCAAAATTATGATTTGGAGTGATACGTTCCTAGTTCATTTAGTGGTAGTTCATCAAAAAAGTCAGACAACTGATTATTTAAAAATTGTAGGTATCTTTCTCCATTCATGTTATTTCGAAAAAAGAATGGTCCAACAATTCTGTCTTTGTAAATGCCACACCATACATTCGTTTTAAATGAATATTGATCTCTGGTTTGGACATGGAAATTGGGATTAACATCGCTCCACCATCGACAATTTTGCGAACTTACTGTACCATTAGACGTAAACGTTTCTTCGTCAGAGAAAAGTACGTGTCGTGTCATAAATCTGTTATCTTCCAATTCTCCTTGGATACGAGCACAAAATTCGAACCTTCGTTCAACATCTCCTTCTTTTAAAGTATGGGTAAATTGGGGTTTGTATGGTTTAAATTTATTTGACTTTAAAATTCGTGCAACTGTAGTTTTAGTTACATTCAATAAATTGGATCGTTTTCGAAGTGAATATTTTGGATTTTCCACGACCGATAGCATCACATCAATTTCAATATCTTCATTTCTAACCCATGCCCGATGTTTCTCTCTAAATTTATTTTCAACACTTCCAGAACTCTTGAATTTATTTATTACATATCTGACAGTTGTGAAATGTATTGTTTTATCAGGGTGTCTATTATTAAAGATTTCTGCTGCTTCCCTACATGTTTTATAATTTTCTTCAACAATGAGAACAATTTCAATTTTATCTTTGATACTAAATTTTACTGGCATTTCTAATTATTGCAAACACACACACTTATGTAACATTTGACATTTGTTGGATGAGTAAAACAAAATCAGGCGCTTATTATGAACGGGATCTTACGATGTTTCGTACTGCGCATTAATCTAACAATTGCTGACGTGTTTATTGCAATAATCTTGTAATTTTTTTCTGGAAAAATCACTAATCTACAAGTGTGCATAATTTTTTGATACTTAATAATAATTTCAATGAATATTTTGCTCTCCACTACAGTTTGAACGTATTTTACTATCACTCCAAATCATAATTTTGATTTTCCCTGTATTCCAGCCAATGTTTTAAAAATTTTGTACTTGATTATGGATCTACAAGTCATGCAGAGCTTTTTATCAAGAATATTTTTTTTTGTGAAATGTAAGATAAACTTTTTCTCCATTTGTATAAAACTTTTTGGGACACACTGTATGTAGGTAATCTTAATGCCCTTCTACAACTCAGTAGTCTTTCCCATTTGGAGCTAAGTCCTTCGCTTCTTCCTCTTTTATCCAGTAATCCAGCTATTACTTTATCCCAAGTTTTTCTTTGTCTGCCCTTTTTTTATTATTCTCAATTTTTGTTTTCCGTATTCTCTTTACTGGTCTTCCTTCATCCAAACGTTGTAAATGTCCCCACCATAGCAGTTGTCTTTCTTCTATAAATTTTAAGGTTGATTGTATTCCTAGATATTTTCTTATATCTATTGTGTACTTTTAAATACAAAAATAATTTTTGCTTCCAAAATATCAGCTACTCTATATATCCACTTTAAACAAATCCCGGCAATATTTATTTGGTAACATTTATCTACATGTTTACAGTGAGAATGAAAGAATAATATACTTGAATAGTTGAAACAGATGTTTGTAGGTAAATATTGAAGGTAACATATTTGGTACGTTACTTGGATGGTTTCAATATTAAGCGGATAAGCAAACATTTTAGCGGTACAACACAAAAGATCTCTTGATCAAATAAGATCTGGAAGTTGCTCTTCGGAGGATAAACACTGAAAAGCACCGAAATTCTTTTGTTTTAATTTTTTCAAATAATTTTATCTCATCGGAAATTTATCTTTTTTTTCAATAAAAAAGGTGATCACTAAAAAGGTCGTGATTTTTGTTTCCATATGTAGAATGAAGTATTTAATAGATCTGGTTGTGACTCATTTGGCCATACGCTTATAAAAAACGAGACAATTTTAGGTGTTATCTAGTACAAGACAGGTAAAAATAACGTATGAGTACTGCTGAAATTTCCGACGAACACAACACATTATCGCTATAACTTTCCAATCCGAAAGTGGTAAACCAAGTGTAGCCCGACTATAGTAGATGTGATTTTATGTCCATCCAACCTAATATACCTTTATTCAAAAATTGCTCCCAAGGGAGCTGGCGCGCTTTGAAAATGAAGCTGTTAAGTCGGTTCTCTAAGCAAATCTCAAAAAAACAACTGCTACCAACAAACTTCAAACTTTATTCATTTTATAACCCTTCAGTGATATTGTTTACTATACGGGGTTGGGATAAAGTATGGAACCAAGAAAATACCTTTTAAACGAAAACAACGATATTTATGAAAATTTGCAGGTAAGTGCAATGGCACAAAATGCATCTTATGTACATTTTTTTGTTGATAATATACTTCTGGTTTAACCGGAAATACCATCAACTTCTTTAATTTAAATGGGACACCCTATATATTTTACAGCGCTTGTTATTTTGAATTCATACATACTGAGTTTAGTGTAAAAAAATTGGTTAAAACGAGGAATATAGCACTTTAAAACTATTTACATAAACTAATTGATCTTGTTTGTGTGCATAGTAGTAAATAAACGAGTACTGTTTAGTACGTCTTTTGTTCTCCAAGTGTCAAATTCTAATTGACGGAAATAAATTTCACAATTTAGAATGGTTCAATTAAGTGAAAAAGAGCGTTTTGAAATTTTAATGATGATCGGTTATGCATGGTGATCGTGTTAGAACTCATGAAGAAGTGTGTCATATTTTTAATAATTTGCATCCGGAGAGAAATCCTATATCACGCTCAACAGTAACTAAACTATTACAACGTTTTAATACAACTGGGATTGTAAAAAAATTACTAAAACGTGGAAGACCGCGGACTGCAACGAATGAAACTGTTAAACAAAATATTGCAATCGATTTAGAAGAATCACCTCAAACTTCCACCACAAATTTGGCACTAAACCATGGTATCAGTCGACGTTCTGTAGGAAAGATATTAAAAAGTGAAAAGTATCATCCGTATAAGGTACAGTTGGTTCAAGAATTGTCAGACGATGATTTTGACCGACGGTTGGAATTTTGCGAACGGCTAATGGACATCTGTAATGTCGACGACAATTGTGCTTCTAACTTTTCCATAAATTAGAAAATAATTTGACAAATTTTGTTCAAACTAGTTGCCATTTGGAAATTGCCTGGCAACAAGTTTTCAAAAAATCTGTCAAATTATTTTCAATTTATTCTCACTCTCTTGTTATATTAATACTGAGAATATAATTTAGGTTAATTTAATTTTGAAAATTTATATTTGTAAAAATAAATAAAGAAAAACTTTGTTAACAAAAGTCTCCTTGAACCCCCTCTTAAATCCCCCTACTCTACGTGTGGATTGACAGGGGACTCATTAATGGAAATTATAGCTATAAAGTAAGGGGAATGAATAAAAGTGTGTAAAAATTTAGTGAATTGATTGTATCTACAAAATTTAATAAAAAGCGCCCAACAATAAACTTAATAAAATAATGAAACTAAAAAATACAACAGAAGCAAATCAATAGAATATTTGAAATTTAATATTCATAACCGAGCCTAGAGAAGGAAAAACTTTTTGGGAAAATTATAAAACACATTTTTAGTTTTCGCAATAACTAGACACTTTGTATATTACGAGCACAATATTTTTGACCCTCAGCTTCTACATTATTTTTTTTGGAATAATAATAGTAAATAGTGATATAAAATTTTATTCATTCGGTACATCAAATGAAATTTATGTGTGCTGCATATTAATATAAATAAACGTGAGTTTTCAAATTGGGACCTCTCTAATGTCTAAATGGAATTTCTCTGTTTTCACGTCTGGGATTATTACAAAATTCCACACCATCATTGTCTTGGTTCCCGACAAGTTCTATCTACAAGATATTTTTCATATTAATTGCATTCTCCCAGCCAGAAAATTGTCACGGCTTGATAAATTCCTCGAGTGACTTCCACTAGATCGGCATCGGTGAATAATGTTCTCGTTGTTTTATAGGCCAAGTCACTGGAGCGAAAGTAAACTTTAAAAAATCAGTTACAGTTGAACAGTGGGAAATTGAATATCTGTATGTATTTCAGTCGGAGGTATACATAATCTTGCAATGCGTGTGAGAAAACAACTAGAGAGCTGTCGAGAGTAACCAGATCCACATTACGTTAGACAGTCAGGAAGCAATAAAGGCAGAAAGTGACATCTAAACCAGTATAGGATTGAATAGAGGTGCTAAAGACGTTAACCGAACAGAACATTGTCAAGATGACCTGGGTATAGAGAGCAATGAACAGCAATGATAGCCTGAACGAGATTCTTGGTAAACCAAAAACCATGGTATGAAGATCTGTTGAGAACTGGATCAGAGAGAGGAACAGGGGACCTGATCGCACTGTGTAAGAATCAGCTGAGAATTATAACAGGTTCCTTTATTGGTCATGCACCAGTACTAACACCTGCACACATTAAAGCTATACAACGGAGACCCCACTAGCAGATTATGCAGAAGGGAAGTGGAGAAAGTGAAACATATACTGTATACATGCTAGAGACTTGGTTGTAGGAGACTATCTCTATTGTGCTAACCTTAAGAACTATGTGAAGCTAACACCCTGCTAGGACCTTGTACAATGAGCCATTAAATTGCAATATTATCGGGGACTCCTTCAGATGGCTCACAATAAACTTCATTGGGTTAGGCCAGAATTAGTAGCCTGACATGCTTAGCTATCGACTGCAATCAATAAGTCAGTGTCGAATGCAACTTACACTCATTTTTAATTTGCCAGAGAAATCCAGTTTTGCAACGAAGCAGATTAATGTTCTTGGTATATTTTCCGTTTACTAGAGCCTGGGAACAGGCAAATCCTTTTTGAGGACCACATATTTGTTTGACTCAACTGCCTATTTTTCAATAGAAGCATGAAACATACTCCATCAATAACGTGGTCACAAAATAAATAGGTGCAAGATATTCTCTTTCATGACCACTCTATTCTACGAATTTACTTCTCTGTGGTTATTAAAAAGAACTAGATTCTTCCATCTGTATCTCTTCCCGGCAGATATGGGTCATAAACATGCAAATGGAACATTGCAATAACGAAGACCCTTGTGAAAGAAATCTCTTTAATCAAGTTTGCATATTTTGTCTTTAATTTTTCACTATTTTTTCCTCCCATCCATCATTTTCTATTTCCTTGGCTTTCTACAGTTATATTTCTTACTTTTTCCATTTCATTCCATCTTTATTCTATTTTTTTCTGTATTCATACTGATCATTGTACTCTTTACCTTCCTTTTTTTGTACTCTTCTCCTTTGTCATTCTCTTTTTCTTATTCTCCCGTTTCTTCTTTATTTTTCTCTCCTTCTCTCTGTTTTTCCTCTTGGTTATTTAATAGGTATATTTTTTCCTCTTAACTGTTCCACATCTTTCTTTTTCCACAATTCTTTCAGTTTTTATCTCTTTCTTATTAATTCATCATTATTCCCTCTTCCTTTTTCTTCGCTATCTTTTACTTTTTTCATATCCCTCTTCCTTTAATTTTTTCTCCTTACATCTACTTTTTCCTCTTTCTTCTCTCCTCGATTTTTCCCAATGTTATATTCTTTTCTCACTTTTCTCTTCCTACTTTTCAGTTTGTTTATCTCTCTCCATTCTCTCTTCTCGTTTCTGCTTTTATGTTCGAATAACAATTTACGTTGCTTTGTATAAATTATGTAGAATCACTGCTAAATTACTGTTACAAAAACCAATACCTTTTTCTTACTTAGCGCTGATAGAGAATTACGAAAAACACAATTCGATTCCAATGCACTGGTCTATACAACCTAAAATCGAGATCTCCCGATATTTGACTTTTAAAAATTGCTCTCTCGATAAAATGGCCCGATTTTCGCCCTCATCTCCATCTTTAAATTAGACCCAGCGTCTTTGAGTGTACTTCTTAAACGTCCCTTGACGGCTTTTTTGACTGATAAAGGAGTAATGTGTTTGGAATTTGGGAAATGAGAAAGAATGTGATACATTTAATATTGGAATACAAGGAATTTTAAAGCAAGAGGATAAATTTAACCGAGCTGTAACATCTGAAAACATATTAGGATTACCTAAGGGTGGGGACGTATTTAACGCAGTATTAGGTTGGAAGGATTCCAAATCGAAAGTGTTGACAAAGAATTTATTTTAATATCATAGGTATTATAAATAAATTGGAATTTGAATGAAATGAATAGTGATATGTGAAATATTTTAAATTAAAATATGATAATTTCTTGAACGTCACATTAATTTTAAACAAATATCTTCATAACTTTTATGTTTGTATTGTCTTGACAGAATTTGTAAGATACAAAAGCTGGTGACCCAAATTGCGACATTTCCATGGGGAATGCGAGAGGAGCATCATCATGTTACCATGGATTCCAGAATACACTGTGACAAAATTGAATGAAAGCAATCGAGCTAGCAAATGGAGGGGACTAGACACTCTTATAGAACCGTTTAGTGGTACCCCTTGTAATATTGGAAGAACCAAACACTCTGAAAGCTTGGGAAAAACCCCAAGAATCTTTTAAGCGGAAATTTCCGCCATAAGAAAGTGTACCCAGTTCAATATTGACAAAGCATAATAGAAGGCAAAAGATTATCATAATGTCGGATAGTCAAGCAGCCATTAAAGGACTGAGCTCTTGTGCTATCAGTATCGAAACGGTGAACCCACTGGAATAGAAGGAAATTAAATAGAGATGGACTAGCAAAGAGGGGGACTGAAATACCCTTTTGGAGGCCGGTATCCTTTTGTGGAATCAGTCCCAGTGTAATATTGGAAGAAATAGGCAAAGCCGAAGAAAAGAGAGGATCTGACCACTGGAAATATCTAGTAGGGCTTAGACAATCGAAGATTCTGATGGGTGACTACAACCCGTTGAGATCAAATGAATGCATAAGTCAAAGTAAAACTGCACTAAGAGTTTTAACAGGGATCCTAACGGGATATTGCCGCTAAAACGGGCACCTGAAAAAGCACTAAATAATGGAGGATGAAGAATATAGATTCTGTGGCATAGAAGAATAAACCTTCATCCACAAACTTGCGAATTGCACTGCAATTCAGAATCCTTGGATAGAAGAGAGACATTTACCTAAGTTGAAGCCTGCAGATATCCTTAAATTTCTCAGGGACCAAAGGAGCTACAAGTCTCTGACTTTCCTCAGGAACTAAGTAGAAGTAAGGAGGCACAATAGATCTTTTAGGTCTCAGTGAATGTCAACTCATCATAAATACATAATATTGGAAGAAGTACTCTATACCAATAGAAAATAGACCTGATTTTGTTGAATTGGAGGATAAAGTTAATTTTAAAGTATTGAATTATACAAAATTTTCAGGAGAATTTGTTGATGAACGTTTTAATTGGTCAAAGTACATTGATAAGATTTCGAAGAAACTAAGTAGTTAGTGGTATTACTTAGATTTTACAAATATTTAAATAAAGAAACATCATCATTTTTCCAATTTTAAATCCATTTCAAGATCCGGCATTATTTGCAGTACAGAAAAGGGCAAATCGCATAATAAATTTCATGAAATTGAAGGACTCTTACAGATCCATATTTAAAGCAAATTTAGGTACCTTGTATGGTTTATACCAATTTGAAAATAATGAAATATTTGAGGCATCCCAAGTAACAAAAATTGATATATAAAAGTCATGTTTAGAAGGTAAATGGCGCCTTAAAATGTGGAAAAAGCATATTCAGCTGTTATAACTCTAAATAGGCCCACGTTAGGCAACCATTTTATAAGAGTATCACGAGCAACTACAGTGTACCTGTTCTATAGTAGTTCTATGATACTCTTATAAAGGTTTTAAATACCCTTTATAAGACGTTTATATATCCTAACCTCCAAACCGCAGTAGTTAGGGACATTCTTATTCAGAACTTATATTATCATTATACAGCGTTGCTGAAAAGTCTCGCACCAAGGGATTATCTTTGAAACGGATAAAGGGAAAATTATGAAATTCTAGGACGATGAATGAGCATATTTTAAAGCAAATGTCAAATGTTTTTGATGTCAGCGTTTAGCGTACGGCCACCATCTTGAATTTTTTCAAATGACAACCTAGGTCGTGTGGACCATCACAAAAAAGCTTATTTTTTTCTCTCTTTTAATCAAAACTGCGTGTTACAGAAATTTATAAACTAAACAATTCTTTAAGTTGCAAATACTTCATTACAATAAGTGCTCAAAATGCTGGCCATTTGTTTGTTGACAATGATACAATCTCTCTTCGAAGCTACGAATAGAATCGTTGATCATTTGTGGAGTAATTCCCAGCATTTCGAGACGTATGCGATCCTTTGAATCGTTTAAGTTAGTTGGTTTGTTTACATGAACGCGGTCTTTCAGGTAGCCCCAGAGAAAAAAATCGAGTGGTGTCAAGTCGGGAGATCTTGCCGGCCACTCAATTGCACCTCTTCGACCAATCCATCTCTGAGGGAAAATTGTATTTAAATATTGCCTAACGTCTCTTTGATAATGTGGAGGTGCGAAATCTTGTTGAAAGTATCCGTTCATATTAGGAAATAATCGATTTATTCCAGGTATAATTTCATTTTGGAGTAAGTCAAGATATTTAGCACCGGTCAGCGTACCTTTAATAAAAAAAGGACCGATCAAATGGTTTTTCACCAAACCCGCCCACACATTTACTTTTTGTGGACGCTGTGTATGAACCTCCTCCATCCAGTGCGGATTACAATCTGACCAGTACCGACAATAATGTCTGTTAACAGAACCGTTCAAGCAAAATGTGGCTTCATCGCTGAATACCAGAAAATCTAAGAAATTGTTTTGCATCCTTATTTTCTCTGTAACTATTTCACAAAATTGTAATCGCCTATCAAAATCATCCTCGCCCAATTGTTGAAGATTTTGAACTTTATAAGGATGAGATTTATTTATATGCAGAATAGTTTGCATAGACTGTCTAGAAATACCATGATTTCTTGCCAATATACTTGTTGATGTTTTAGGGTTTTCTTGAACATCTAATAGAACATCTAAAGTTTTACCTTCATTAGTTGCACTTTTCGGTCTACCAGACCTAGGAATATCTTTTACACTACCAGTTTCATTAAATTTATTTACTAATCTCGTCACTGTAGATCTTCTTAAAGGAGGGCGTTCAGGATTTAAATCGTTAAAAAGACGAGTTACTTCGTCATGGGTAAGTTTGCGATCACCATATCCAACTAACATTAAGATTTGGTTGCGTTGTTTTTCTGATAAATGTGCCATTATTCTTAATTTACTTTTAAATTTCGTGCTAATTTGAAATTAGTATCAGTTTTGACAATTTGTACATAAATAATGAACTAATGATGTGGTTGACGTTTTTAATGCCTACTATTGTTTTTTGTTTCATTTTAAAAACCTACAAGTCCAAATAATTAGTAGGTTCGGTACACTTTAATTTAGAAAAATTAAAACGATATTTTGTAGGACATTTTGTAGTAAAGTTATATATTGGGATTATTTTTGGAAAGTGAAAAAAATAAGCTTTTTTATGATAGGTCACTCGACCTAGGTTGTCATTTGAAAAAATCAAGATGGCGGCCGTACGCTAAACGCTGACATAAAAAACATTTGACATTTGCTCTAAAATATGCAAAATAGAGTCTCATTCATCGTCCTAGAATTTCATAACTTTCCCTTTATCCGTTTCAAAGATAATCCCTTGGTACGAGACTTTTCAGCAACGCTGTATAAAGGAGTTCAAGAAGGCAATTACATTGCAATAAGGTTATATAAAGAAAAACAATTAGTAATATTAAAGTTTAAGTAGGTATGGCATCTATCGCTCACTACTACATTATTTTAACTTCGAAGATATGGTGAAAAGGGACACAGGAGTACCTGAAAACTGGCATGCGAAGCAAACTTTACTGTGAAACTAGATTACGGTACCTCGAAAACACACAACGCTCCCATCATTTTATCAAAAATAAAAATTTTTTTAAAGCATCAATTTATTTGACAATGTTTTTTTAAAAGCGATAATTACAGTCTTACCGACAAAACTAATTTCTGTGAGTAGAGCAACTTATTTTAGTACATAATTGTTATAAAATTGTTCAGAATTATTCATTTTTAACCAAAATTGAATGGTAGCATATCATTCGCAATTAGATGGCAATATGGCGGTAATCGGTATGAGAAAATGCAAACCGCTAGCTCAATAGTTTTATGAAACGAATTTAAGAGCTTATATTAATTTATTAACTCCTTGATATGGACAGTTTGACTTTTAATTATAGTTTCGTTAGGCATCATTTGAATTTTTGCCTTCTTCTTAGCATTTTTACCTTTTACTTTGCGTTTAAAGTTACCACTTTTCTTAATATTTTTCCATTGTTTTGGAATCTCACTCATGATGGCAATGTACTAATTGAAAACCACTTACAGAATGTTTCAAGCTAATGTATACTTAGGTTAAACTTGTTATATATATCACCGCTATCGAGCTACAATATTTTATAAAAGTATCACATGTCCCTCTAAATAACTGTCAGATAACGACATCTGATCCCGTGGAGTTTATCAACGATATTTTGCTTAAACCACCAAACTATTATATAAATCGATTATATAAACGTTTACAAAGTATACTATAAAGTATGTACTTAAAAGTGTAGAAAATATGCTTCTATATTGCTTAATGGTCATCATAGAAAGCTGTATAAACCAGTTAAAAAATTGTTATTTAGAGGTCTTCTAATTATGTTCTAAGATCGCTTTTATCACAATATAATAGAACTAACTAGTAATATAAGCAAATTGGTATTCCAGAGTTGTCTAATAAACCAAAAAAGCTTTCCATGAAACCGTTATAAACCACTAACATAACATTTTGTTAATTAAACGGATAACAACATGTTTCTTGGGATCCTACCTAAGAACGGGAAAAATGATTTTATTTAACTACATCACCGATTAACTCAAATCAAATTTTACAATAAATTACCGATACCTACTGATAAACTCCTGAATATCCAGCAATTTAACTACCAATTGTAATTTTTTTTGTAAATGCCAGCATTTTTCTGAAACAAATATTATTATGATTATTTGGAATTGAATTGTATCAATAGGTACCATTCGCATTTATTTCTCAATATTTCAAATAGAGCGACTTGGAGGTCCTCAAAACCAGCATCATTGTGTAAAGTACCCCGTACTGTGTTTGATTTATGAATGGCCCTCCTTCTAGACCCGACGCAAAAGCTCTTTTCAGTGATAAATGTTCACCGTATCGCTTGCCGCCGCCGTATATCGGCAAATCGGCGTCTCGGTAATTACACGTCGTTGCCGTACTGTTATAGCTCTACACTTAAACTGATTTAATGTACCCGAGAGCAA
Organism: Lochmaea capreae; assembly: GCA_949126875.1. Classification (NCBI taxonomy): domain Eukaryota; kingdom Metazoa; phylum Arthropoda; class Insecta; order Coleoptera; family Chrysomelidae; genus Lochmaea; species Lochmaea capreae. The sequence goes on from OX421403.1 coordinate 15,715,184, forward strand.
AAGAATGCAACTTCGTATATAAGCATACTGCGATGCTTAAAAGATGCTCACTTACATCACTTTTTACAGAAAAATAGGTGGTTATATCGATCTATTTCGAAGCAGGATCGAATACGGAACATTTTTATTACCTTCCCATGTATCCTGAATGTTTTTCAAGAGTGAAAATCGTCGTTTTGAACGAGTATTATAATTTTATCGTACCTTGTTCATCGAATATCGTTTGTTAAATGCAAACATTAAGTTTAGTCTCTTTATGCGTAACCGATTCTTGGATTCTGTGCAAAGTATGTAATAATTTTATGGTTAAAATTGTTGAGCTGTGGCAAAAATGATACATTATTATCTGATTTCATTATATCCAAGTGTGGATCATACAAAACTACTGTAATTTCATTTATATTTTTCCAACTCATCATTGTAAAAAGGATATGAACAGGTGTGGACTTTAACTAAGTCTTTTCTATACGGATGGGATAACTTAATATTATGAAGAGTATAATTCTACTTTTTGTATGTAGTGGATAAACTCAAAATAGTTATTTGTTTTACTTGGCAGAAAAGCACAAGATTTAACGCAGTGGCTGATGTCTCAGGTGTTTCAGGAAACCAGCCAAGGCATTGAATATTGTTTTCTGCCATGTTATACATATAATTTTTTCTCCAAAATCGTTTCAATTTCACGCAAATTCCAAATAATTAAAGGTTCTAAAGGTAGACTTCGCGACCCTCGAAAAAAATCTTACGTCTAGGTACTAGGTAGCCTAGATTCCCAAATTAAGATTGTTGTGTGATCCATTCGACTAAAATTATCTTCACGAAAAATTTTATGTGTAGTTTGTACTTTGGAACAGTTCTTTTCAAAACACTCCGAACAGTTCGAGCATTCACATTAACGTACACAGGAATTTTTCTACCAAACAATGTTTAAAAGTAATAAGAAGAGCTTTCTGGATGTGCCGCAGGCTCTTTGGAACAAATCAACACAACAAAGGGCAAAAACGTAGTTGCAGAAAATAAAAAGACTCACCCTCATAGGTACCATGAGATCGCGAACCAATGCAGCATTAGAGGTAATGCTGGACCTTCCTTCACTACATCTACATGTACCTAAGATCGCTCTGGGAAATGCGAACAGGCTAACTTATGCTAAATCTTTGCAGCCCGGCGATCTAATGGTCAATCTTGAGATACTAAGAGTTGGAGCAGCCCAATAAAGATGCCTATGACTGCGAAACAGGATTTCAAACTCACGCTAGACGTTGTTATCAACGAGCGTGAGTTGATACCAATCAACATCTCTCCAATTACAAGAGGGGCCCTCACTTATTATACTGATGGATCAAAAACAAATGAAGGAGTAAAACTATGATATCTGCCTTGTAAAACACTCCTAGCAAGATTACAAGTTGAAATATTGACAATAGATTTCCATGCTAAAGAGTGCCTCAGAAAAAGTCCCAACTCAGCTAGTATATTTATTGGGTTTGATAATCTGGATCTAGAGTCTACAACTTATGAGTCCAAAGCAGTTTCAAACAATCCCTACATGGCTAAAAACAAAGGTAACTATGGTATGGGTGCTACGTGATAAATAAATTCTCGAGAATGACATTGCAGATAGTATAGTACAAGAAGGAACTTCTACTGCTTCTATCGGACAATGGGAAAAGAAACTTTGTATAGGATCCTAGAAAAATAATCTAGACCAGACAGGCGAAAAGGCTATTACCACCTTTTGCTATGCTAAGTTGGTCTTTGGAGCTCAAAAAATTTGGTCTCAAAGTAGTCACTGGAATTTTCAATGAGTACTGATCACTCAGATATCTTGTTTGCAAGATCTAGGACAGGATTGACATAGCTGCTATCATATACCCTTGAACTGCAATCTGAATTCCACTATACATAACACTTTAACACTTACGCCAGTCGTTGTCTTTGATTCCAATGTGCGTTCCATAAAAACACCAGAATTCAACTCAGCTTCCAGTAGCTCGACTTCAATTAGTTTTTATACGGGATTTTGACCTAATTCCTCAAGAATATCATTAATATATTTAAATTGGAAACTCTTTTTTTAAGGTTTGCCTCCAACCCAGCTAACCAGATGACGCATGATGACGTTAGAAATACGTCATTTTGGGTCATTTTTTTATCATATTGGTCATTCGTCAAAAGATGACGAATGATGACGTCAAAAAGGCGTAATTTTTGTAATGTACCCACGACGTCATATTTTGACGTCAGGTTGACTTTGTTTGGCAGTCATTTCATGACCAATGCTTTTATGTTTAAAATGTATGAATACAAGAATAAAATTTCTTACATTTTGCAAGTTATCGAGGATATTACATAGATACCTATTATGTGAAAGCTCATTAGACTAAAAATAATAACTCTAAGGAAATCTTTTATTTTTAGACAAAACTATCAGTCTATATGTATAAGATATATTATTAAAGAATGTTCATTATTTATTCAGTTATAATTAATATGTATCTGCTTGATACTTTTATCCCAACGTGATGACTTCTAATTATTGCGTTAAAATCGATTTGTGCGTTTGGGGTCATCTTCTGACCTCACCAAGGTATCAATGGATGACAGATGATAAACTTCAACGTCAATGGATGACGAATAATTAACGTCAGCAGTTGACGTCACCAGTCTGTTACTTTTTCACGTGATTGATATGTCATAAATACGTCAGCAACTTCGTGATCTAATGACGCATAAATGACGTTCTTTTGGCGTCATCTGGTTAGCTGGGAATCTTATTTTTATGATTTAAAAATGATTATTGGAACCAAAAATGTTATTCTGGCAGTTGTATGCGACAAATCTTTTTCTTCCCATGCTGCTCTCTGCATTTGGTATTGACATTTCCCATTATTCCCTCAAAACCAAATATATTTTTTCCAAATGTAAATTTTAATGCAAAAAATAACACCAACTTTCATCATTCAAGTAAGACTCAACTGAAATATCTTCACATCCGACTCTGTGTTCAGAACCAGCAGTTAAATCCCTTCATACCTTAAGGCTGGAAGTGTTTTTTTTTGTAACTCGTCTCGAAAGTTGAATTTGAAATTAAAGTTGTTATACTACGTATAGGATTTGTATAGGTAATGCAGTCAAGCAGTACTACAAGCGGTCCAGAAAAGTGCCGTCCCATTTTCGTGAACGGTCAATTAAAATAATTATTATGTTTAAGGAGATGTAGAAGTCGAATGCGTAATATATTCGGGTGCAATAATCTCATACCGACTTTTTTTACTCTGTGCACCTTTTAAACGATAAAATATTTATCAAATGTGTAAAATGCATATAAAATTTAAATAATCATCGTCAATCAATCATATTGTTGAGAAATGAATCACTGAGATTCAGCAAATATAGGGTTCCAGAAACTCTTCCGTACTAACAGATATTAGATGTAATTTTATGTACATATAACCTAAAAACTGTTCAAACTGTTGTTAGCTCAAGCGATAAGGAATTAGGTGTCTTGATAAACAAAGACGGGAAAAACGAAGAGGAGATAAACAACAGGCTAGAAAGCGCAACCAAACTGTTACATTCGTTAAGTAACACGCGTGTAAGGAAGAAAGAAGTGCCGACGAGGACAAAGCTAATCGTCTACAAAACCATATTCAAACCGATCTTAATTTATAGTTCTGAAAGTTGGGTACTCACGGAACAGCAAAATACAAGCTACAGAAATCAAATTTCTACGAAGCATAGAAGGCATCAAAAAAAAAGTCAAAGTGAGAAATGATGTAATTAGAAAGGAATTAGAGGTCGAGCTGGTTATAGAGAGCATAGAACTTTAACAACTTAAGTGGTTTGGACTTATGGTAAGAATGGGTAACTCGAGACAAGTCAAGTCTAACACATGGGCTGAAAAGTCCCGGGTCTAACAAAAAAAACACGTTTTTTTGTTCAAAATTAGTTGCATTCATCAACTTCATTTCCATCAAGAGCAACGCAATCACTCCAGCGCCGCTCTAACATTTCAATACCACTTTTGTAGAACGATTTATCTTTTGCCCCAAAATAGGCCTCAGTGTTAGCGATAACCTCTAACCTCTTCATTCGAGTGAAATTTCCTACCGGCGAGAAGTCTGCGAACAGCCAGTAGTCACTGGGATCCAAATCTGGTGAATACGGTGGATTTTAGAGCAATTCGAAGTTAATTCATGTAGTTTTGCCATTGTTTTGATTGACTTGTGACACGGTGCGTTGTCTTGATGATACAACATTTGCCATATGCGGTCGTTTCTTTGCAATTTCGGCTTTCAAACGTTCCAATAACGCTATATAATATTCACTGCAAATGGCATTTCCCTTTACACCACTTACATCCCAAAATACCGAGGCCATAACCTTTCCAGCTGATTGTTGTGCTTTCGGTCGCTTTGGACGAGGTTTTCCAGTTGCTGTCCACTCAGATGACGATCGTTTTGATTCCGGAGTGAAGTGATGGATCCATGTTTCATCCATTGTCACATAATTCCGGTTTGTTACGTTTAAACATGGTCAAACACTGCTCAGAAGCTTCAACACGGTCTTGTTTTTGGTCAACAGTGTGCAAACGCGGCACCTACTTTGAACAGAGCTTTCTCAAAGTCAATTGCTCATGCAATATAAAGCCAATAAGTTTTTTGATATCTTCACGATGTCCGCTAACTCACACAACATAACTTTTTGATCATTCAAAACGATTTTTTTGAGGTTTTCTGGTGTTACCGCCTCATTTGGACTGCGCACTGCATCATCGGTGTCTCTATGACCACGTTTGACGTCAGCAAACCAACGTTTTATTGTTGTTTCTGATGGTGCGGAGTACATACCCAGACCAAAACAAGATAATTTTTGAAATGTTACGTTCAAAGATTTTTCTTTCTAAACTACCCTTGGAAATGTTCGCCAAACTTGGTGATATAGGGCTTCCCATTAGTAAACCTCCATTTTGAATATACAGCTACCTTATTGTAAAAAGTAAAGTGGTTCTGATTAACATATACATCAAACAAACCTAGGATATCTGACATTATTCCTGGATTAATATTTTTATCCTTTAGTAATTTTCTTACAAGTGCTATGCACAACAGTATAGTTCTTTTCACGATCTAAGAAACTGGCTTGACTTGATTTATGCTTGAGATGCAATAAAACGGATGTACCGTGCCCTATAACTGATGAAAAAAAAAGTACTAAGTAAATTAATTTGTTCAATTTATTAATTTATTATTTTAATATATTCCCCTTACTAATGTGTAAAGTTGGTTGGAATTGAATATACAAACAAAAATTTGCAGTAATACTATATTTAAACAGTATATAATGCTTAGGTACATTTGAGAACAAAATACCATATCTTACTCTAAATCAATTTCGCTATCACTACTATCTCCCAAATTAATAATAATCCTTTTTAAAGGTTCCAGGGTAGTTATATACATACACCGAAAGAAAAATCTCAGTAATAATTATCGAATGTTTGTTAATGTCAAATTTGTTCATAATTACGTATTGATATTTATAATTGAAAAAGCTTATTTATTATAATCATTACTTATGATTTGTTTGATTAATAAATAACAGAAGATTTGTTTCTACTATAATTGTTTATTTTGAATAAAATGTTTTAGTAATAAACAAATCATCTAACACGCCAACTTCGCGATGATAATTACTAAGTTTAATTAATAATTATAACTTCGTTTGATAATTATTATAAATGGTACAGTGTCTGTTAATAAATCTTTTTGTATCATTATATCATTCAATAAGTTCATTTGTTTGATATAAACCTACGTTATACAAATGAGCAAAATATTGTTTAATAGTTAATATTGTTTGTTATAAATCAACAAACTGTCATGCGCGTGATCTTACGTCTGCACATGTGATGTAGGTAGCTACCCTTATTTAGATTTGCACGTGTGCTGTGTATCGTCGTAAATAATAATCTTTCCCTCAGTTTCAGTGTGTTGTGTTTTTGCCGGTAATTATATTATTTGGATATTAGCAATAGTGTGGGCAGCGTGGGGATTGGTAAATAGTTTAGTGTTTACTGACTATGTGCTTGAACTGGTGTATTTGGATATTACACCAAAATAATGGCGGACGGCGGTGTATGTGTCGACTTTAGTGGCACCCCCCATATATAACATCTATGAACCAATAATAGGTTAGTAACCATAGTTCCTAGTAACTCTACTATTTTACCGTAATGTTATTACAATTCCTTTGTGATTGACATTTATCGTTTAGTCAGGGTTCAAAATATAAATTTGATAAAATGTAAGTTCCCTTTTTGAATAAATCGCTTGATTAAAAGTGTTGTTGTTTCATTCACCAGCATCTAGGTATAAGTCATTTTGAAGAAAAGCACAACAATTTATCATTTATATATTAAAAAAACTGTAATGGTATAGAAAACGAATAATAGGTATAGCTATAAACACTAAAAAAAAACAAAGAAATTTTCAAAAATGTCTCAATACTTATTTCATCAACTGCAATAAGTTGCTATCTCCAGTAAGATCCTCTAAAAGTAATCAATGTATTAGCAGAAATCACCAAAGGCTGATATGGTTTCACTATCTGCTAATATCATGATAACTTTTCGGGTCTAGTTGCCGAAATAAGTATTTTGGCATCAATCTATAAATATTGGGTTTTCAATTTTTTCAACGTGTTCAGTACAGTTTCTCCAGTTTTCAAGTTCTATTTTTATCAGTACAATTACATCAAGATTTAAAGTTGGTGTATTATTGTGAGCGCGTAGGTATATTAGACTTAAGTTTTTGTCATATCAACTCGATCGAATTAAAAATTCAGTAATATGGCGTAAGTCGAATTATTTCGTGACCTGCTTCCTCTGCAATTTTATTGCAAACATATTCTTTTTTGAAATTGTAACATTTTAAAACCTCTAACAATAACTCTCATGGAAATATAGACACGGTCAGACAAAAAGTCTTGTATTTCCTTTTTTCTGCTGCCCATAATCCATTGCAAGAAAATAAAGTACTTATTTATAATAAAAATGACCCAAAAGTTCTATACAGTTTTCAGGTAATAATTTATTATTCGCGAACCACAAAATAAATACGATCCTGTCATGGCTAATACTTTTATGGCTTTATTGCATGTCATTATCCCTTCTCGGGTCAGGTCAGTTTCTTAGATCGTGAAAAGAACTATAACAGTTCATTGATATTGCTGAGGAATTGTTGCTAAATGACCGGGTTTTAAGATAAATGTCGCCACTATATTTTTGCAAAGACTTCGAAAACGGATAACTTTTTTCAGTTTTGGTTTATCTTTTAACAGCCAAACAGCCGACTGACGTTTAGAAACTTGGTTATTCCCCAGCTTCCAGCTGCTCTATTTCAGTTAACCAAGATAAACTTAGCATTTTTATACAAAATTTCATGGCGTGCTGTTTTGGTATTTAATAACATCGTTTTATAAAAGGAAAAAAATATACATCTCTTCTTTCAAAAAATTTTATTCCGTGATTATTCTGTTGAAGAATTAAAATTATGTTTTTCATAATAATAATACAGAAATTTCCATTATGAAAAACATAATAGAAATTGCCGATTTAAAATTATGAAATACATAATAGAAATTCATAAATTAAAATTATGAAAAACATAATAGAAATTCAATTTCCATTATGTATTGAGGTTTCCTATACTACTCTAATACAAGTACTTGAAACCGGAGAGTAAATGTTTTACCGGCAACACTGCTTCTGGGGACAAAGAAGGAGAAGAATAAAACTTCATTTGTTATGTTAATTTATGTGGTTGTTTATTTACCTTACTATACAAAGTGTAAACAGAGACAACCCTGTAAACTATTAAAAGAATCACCATTGAAGTGAGCATCATTGTTATGTGTTACGGTATGAAAGTTCAATAAGTATGAGTTCCAAAGAAGTCGCAAATACACTGCTTAGAATTCGGCGTATTATTGGAGAATCTTGTAGAGTTTTTCAGTCAAGCAATCATGTTCCTCGTGATATTCTATCATCTTGCTTAACTAATCTCGACAGAATTGAGAATTCCATTTCTTCTGAAACTTTCAACCTGTTAAAACAACAATTAACGAATTATTCTTTTGATTCCCAAAGTGGATATGAAAGACATAATACAAATCCTTTTGGATTATCTATTCAATAAGTTTTGTTCTTGAATTTGTATTATGTTTTTTATAATTTTAATTCTTGAATTTCCATTATGATTTCCATAATTTTAATTCTTGAGTTTCAATTATGATTCTAATAATAATAATACACGTATTTCCATTATGAAAAACATAATAGAAACTGCCGATTTAAAATTATGAAAAACATAATAGAAATGCAAGAATTAAAACTATGAAAACCATAGTAGAGATTCAATTTCCACTATGAATTGATTATTACCTACAATTTTGCATTGAAATACAATGGGCAAAATCTCAATACATAATAGGAATTCGAATTTTTATTAAGTATTTCATAATTTTAATTATTGAGTTTCCATTATGATTCTCATAATTTCAAATCGACAGTTTCTATTATGTGTTTCATAATGGAAATATGTATATTAAAATTATGAAATACATAATTTTAATTCATTAACAGAATAATTATTACGAAATAAAAATTTTTGAAAGGAGAAATATTTTTGTTTTTATAACGATGTTATTAAATACCAAAACGGCACGCCATAAAACTTCTTCAATTCAATTGTTTCAACCTTTCCAATGAGGAACTGCACTTAATTATAATGTCTTCCTTTTTCTTTTTTTTGCAAGCTCCCACTTTTTCTCAAAATTTGAAAATAATATTCAATATATTTGTCTCTTCCCTCTCGAAGAAATAAAATAATTAACTTCCCCAATTGTTTTTTTCTTGTACTCTATTCTCAACTTCATAATAATTTAATTTACCAAGTAGTGATTTCCTTTTATCGAAACCCACTATCCAAGCATTCAATTTTCTCTCCGACGAATATAATAAATAATCGATAGATTTTCAAGAATTTGATGAATTGGTAAGGCAAATAAAATCACCGGGTCATTATCTTATGAGTTATATTCTATCATAGATAGATGTGCCGAGTTGTTGAAATAGAAAATTATCCTACAATTGTTTAAGGTCTATCAATAATGGTAATATATCACGAATAACATTCGTCGTGAGAAGCACACGACGGGAAATGATTTACACAAATATCTACTTGTACGATGGAAAATTAATTGGACGAAGATTGTTTATACCGTATAGTTGAGATTCTACGCAAAAAATTCGTGAGCGATATGAAGCACTTCGATTTGTGAAGTAGAACGTGACGAAACAGGTCGAGGAGGTTGTAAAAAAATCCTTATATGTTTATTAAAAATATATATAGTAGCACTACAGAGCGCGTAGGTCCATGGATGATGTTTTAACTTCAGCGGTAGGCTCTTGGAGTTCCGTACGAAAATCTTCTGCGACAATCTACTACGTTCAACTGCCACTTTCGCATGGACTATCCGAGTGCCCACCACTTGGGTTCGTTCAAAAATTTCTTGCACTATTTACATTTTGCATGTTAACAACTCAACCTTTCCATGGCCTGGTTGACGACTTACCTCCAGCTCACCTTGTCCTTTGTCACCTTTCCAATTTCTAATATTAAGTCTTTGTAGATCCTCTTCAACCACCGTTTTCCATATCGTTCTGAGTCTACCTCTTCTTCGCCTTCCTCCTATTGAGCTATATGTATATCAATACTTTCGGTGGCCTTCCTGTTCCTTCCTCTAAATACTTTCCTCTGTACTTTTCTTTCCCATTTTTGTAGCATTTCTTGTTCATTTTGGTTTAGTGTCCATGTTTCTGAGGCAAATGTAACTATAGGCATAATCACAGTTTTGTAAATTTTGATTTTCGAGCTCCTTGATATATTCTTGCTTTTTAATAATCTATTTAAGGCATACATACAATTATTACCACGCATTATTTTTTTTTAGATTTCTTCCCCTATGTTGGGTTTACTTGTAATTATTGTTCCAAGGTACTCGAATCTCTCCATTTCTTCTAATTTATATGTATTTCCTTCGGCTGTTTCTACTGTTACGTAATTCCCTTTTATAAAGTCTCGATTTGTCGATTCTTTTTTTCCTCGCTTTTTCTTCAAAATTTTTTACTACTTATCTTATTTCTTCTTTATTCGTTCAGGTACGAACATTAGAGAAAAAGTGGTATACTCTAAATCGTTCGACTCTGTACAGAGTGGCGTAAATAGAGTTAACTGTACGCACTCCTTCTCGTGAGGTGTTGTCTAGGTTCTTCCATCGCTCAAAATTAACAAGTGAACTGAAAAATAGTGATTACGGCTAAGTAAATCACACAGACCTAAGGCGTCCCACTGATTTCAAATTCTGTTAACATTTTTTTAAAGTAATTGCTAATATTTATGAAAAATGCTCTGTTCGGGAAGAAACGGATCCATGGATTACTCTTTTATCACGTGACACCACTCCATGCTCCTTTTTCTCTCTACTTTCAATCGCTTTCAGTGACCAAGCCGAGCTTATCTCTTGTCGATTGGTGTATTTTTGGGCTAGCGTTGATCCGTCAGTCAGTCATTCAGGACAGAGCCTAACATATGCATAAATAGAAAAGCTTTGTTCTAAGAAATCATTTTTAGACGAATAACTTTTCCAAATACTTTTATTTTTTAAACAACGCTGGATATTTGTAGGAACGAACTTTTCAATACCTAGATAGTCAAATGGAATAACAAAAATTTCATTGTGCAAATTGCCATAGCTTTCGCCGCTCTCTACCTTTTTCAGATTTATGGAATATCTGGAAGGTTCGACAACTTTAATCGTTTATTTATAACAGCGAGATTAAAAGTTCGACGAATGGCACCATAAAAAAGTGAGTTACGATTACAATATTTTAAAAGTTTTTCGAAGAGTGTGTTCGCATTTTATGTTCCGGGAAATTGATTTCCGAAAAACCTTCACTGAAACACGTTACTAACTAGGAAATAGGTCCTTCGCGAATCACATAAGTTTAGTTATAGGAAAAAATGTTTATATTTACTACCTTTTTCCGTATTTGATAAAAACTTGTAGGCAAAGAATATTACAACAATTTTCTACATTTTCTTTAACGTTGTACGAAATAAAACTACGGGTTTGTTTGAATGAATGTAACATGACAGCGGCGGGACCACCGAGTGGGCGATTGGAAATTCGTCTCAGTACGCAGGTAAACATTAAAATCGGGTACGAAATTCGTCACAGGGATAATTGATGATTTTAAAATTCTTAGATTCCATTGAAACTATGGGATTCCCTTCCCCTTTTTGGGAAACCTCATGTGGAATACCAAATTATTATTTTTTTATTTAAATCAACGTGCTCGGCTACTATTGCCACTTGCATGGGAGCGGTTACAATATAATATTAAGTATAAAATATACTCGTATCATTATTGCAATAATACAATATGAATGCACATTATCAGAATTGTTCTAGTTTATGGTAAAGTTGTACATCTTTGAGGAATTGGAGTAGAGAGGTAATTTGTTTAGAGTTGTTAAGGATTTCTTTGTAGTTCAGGCTTAACTGAAATTGTTGTCTTTGGACGGTATATTTGTGACACTCGGTAAAAATGTGCTTCATGGTTAGATTAGAGTTGCAGTTGGAACAAATGGGTCTGGGGGTAGTAGACATCAGGTATCTATGGAAAAGTCTTGAATGGCTGATTCTTACTCTTCTTATCGCAGTTAAGTCTTGCCTTGAGAGACCTGAGAAGAAACTAGGTTGGGGATGACCAATAGAGGGCTGTATTTGACGGAGAGTTGTGTCAGCAGTGTCCCAATGCTGCTGCCATGTTACTTTGGATTTTCTTTTGAACTGTGATCACAAATCCTTTCCAATAATTATATTGTCGGTGACGGTAATAATTGGGGCTGCCATTTTTGCCTGTTGGTCAGCAAGTTCGTTGCCATCGATGCCAATGTGGGAGGGTAACCAAATTAAGGTAACTGCTATTCCTTGGGATGAGATAAGTTGGTAGGAGTCATGTATAGATTGGACAATAGGATGTTCGGTGAATTTATTTTGGATTTATAGTATTGAAGCAAGTGAGTCTGTACATATGGCAACGAGTTTATAAGGTGGAGAGATTGAAATAATGGCCTGTAGAATGCTGAATAGTTCGCCTGCGTGAACGTTACAAGTTGTAGGGATTTGGTAAGATTTTATGGAAATTCGTGATGTTGTTACAGCCTACACCTGTTTCACTTTTGGATGCATCAGTGTATACTACTAAATCATATTGGTTATTAGTTATTATGTCATTAAAATCATTTTTAATTAATTGTTTGGGTGTTGTGTGCTTGTTGTGTCTCATAAGGGATGTGTTAAATTTAGGAAGGTTGATAGTCCATGGGGAAATAGAGGGAATAGGTAGGGGATTAGTTTGTTTGAGGTTAACGCCGTCAATCAGCTGGGATAAAATCAAAGGGACCGGTTTTATCAATGGCAAGGTTGAGAAGTGGTGAATAATGTTATATTAGCAAATATTTCAAGTATTTTAATTCAGCTCTTTATTTGAAATATAATTTTAAAGTAATATCCTCTAAAGTATAAAGGGAGAAACTATGTATATTATAGAATTTCATTTGTTAGTATTATAGTAATACTAAACCATTTTGAATTAAAATTCATGATAAAAGAAAAAGACTCTGTGGTCGATCAAAAAGTTTGTTAAAATCTCTTTTATTCAATGTAAGCTATAAATCAAATCTAAGATAAACATTATATTCTAAGGATGTTTATTAATTCGATTTTCATGATTATAAATGCGAATAATTTGATATTTTTATGTATTCATGTAATCTATTACAATGTAAAATGAATTCAACTCAAAGGAAATAAACACCATGTGACAACGCCGCTAAAACTATCACCTGATCACCCAACTATTATAATTTATGAATCTAGGTTCCCTACGTATAAGATTTCAGTGTGCAATTTTGTAACTTGTAGGTGTCGAGTGAAAATAATTATGCTTCAAAATATTGCTAAAAATTGGCAAAATTTAAATATTTTCTTCCGGTTTTTTTTTGTAAAACAGTCTCACACTTAGTTTAGGATAATAACCTTTATAGTTTAAAGTGAAAAAGTACCATTTTTTGAACTAATTTTCGAAGTATTTTGAAGTAATTACTGAATGATCCAGGGAAATGTTTGTTCTAATTTGCTTTATTTAAGGTAAGCTATCAAACCAATTTAAAAATAACATGAAATTCCGAGGGTGGCGAAGTCTTCTAGAATCGTTGTAAGATCCCACATCACGAATTTTAATCCTCGCTTCTTCATGTGATAACAAAATGGAAAGTGCTTAAACCAGCCTGTCGGTAAAAACTCTATTTCTTCAATTCCAAGTAAAATTGCTAAATTACTGAAATTTGAGAACTTTAAGATGTATACTGGACATTACCTTAAAAGATCTTCGGCCACTTTATTAGCGAATACTGGAGTTTACGTCTTAGCTCTCAAGCCACATGGCAGATAGAAATCTGCAACTATTGCGTCAACAATAAAAAGGAAGTTGCAAAAAAAATTGTATACATTAACGAAGCCAGAAGTCTCCTGCAGTACCTCAAGAGTAACAGAAAACTTGGTTAAAGACGGAGAAATTATGGAGTCAGAACATTTCGTACAAATTGAGAAAAAATGAGACAACATTTATCCAAATTTTGTAAATAATGTTCATAATTGTAATAATAATTATACTATTTATATTCATGTCACGGTTTATATGGCATAAATTTGATAAAGTTGACTTACAACCAGTCGTCAAGGGCAATCGATGCCTTATCGTTACTTACGTCCTTAAAAACAGTGTCAAAATGCGTTGTTCACAATCTAGGGAGGAGAATAGTATATTATTTTACATGGAGGAAAAGTGATACTTTTCATGACGCGCTCGTCTTTAACAGCCGAACGGAGTGAGGCTAGTAATAGAGAGCAAGTCATGGAAAGTAACTTTACCTCTAAATAAAATATGCTGTTTTTTCTTCAAATGTCGACAAATTATTGCAAAACCGTCTCTTTTTGATGGTAATCATTTAAGATAATTGGGTTGCAAGGCGGTCTAGACCGGTGTCGGTGAGTAGGCACAGGTTGTTGCTATAGTAATGTAACATGAAGCTGTCAGTGGACACTGTCAACAATATTAATTAATTTTTTACAAATATTGCGTCTCCGGTTGCGTTTTAATTCCGAATTGATAAGCAGTTTTATCGAGTAAGTTCACTTAAATAATAACCAATTAGTTCCTAAATTAGTGATTTATATAAATGCAGTGCACACCACCGGAGATTATGCAAGAGGCAAAAGAAGCAGCATCGTCCCTCGGACCCTCAAAATCTGCCGAGAAATATTTTGTTGCCTATCGGCATTGTATTGAATGGTGCGATACAAAAGGTGTCAGCAAATATTCGAAGAATGTCCTTCTAGCTTATTTTAACTATTTGCTAAAAGAGAAGAAGTGGAAATCCTCAACTCTCTGGTCTCGGTATTCAATGGTTAAATCCGAATTAATTATTAAACAAGGAGTGTCTCCCTGAAGAAAACCAATGAAGGTTATGGTGCCAAAAGTCCAGGATATTTAGCAAAGAACAGTTTGAAAGATTTTTATGTGAAGCGCCAGACACAGTTTATCTGGGAATGAAGGTAAGCACAGTTTAATTTAAATTAATATGTGGTTTAACAAAGGATATTTTTTTATTCAGATTGTTCTATTAATTGGAGTATCTGAGGCATGCAGATGCGACGAAACGGTGAAAATTGCAACTCATGATATAGAAGATTTAGGAAATTTAATTGTTATAAAAATTCCCGACTCAAAAACCAGAAAGGTTCGTTCTTTCACCATTATCGGAGAAACATATTTAAAAATATATCGAAGTTACGCTTTATTGAGACCCAAAAATATGGAGGAAAAGAGATTTTTTTTTAAATATCAAAACGGAAAATGCTTTAGAAATGTAATGGGAGTTCACACTAAAGCAGGGACATCTATGAAACTAGCATAATTTCTGGGATTGAGCAGCCCCGAAGAATACACTGGGCACTGCTTAAGGCGTATTTCAGCAACATTATTAATTGATGGTGGAGAAAATATTGAATCTTTGAAGAGACATGGGGGTTGGAAATCAACTGGAGTAGCTGAGGGCTATATAGAAGTATCTCTTCGAAATAAAAATGACAGCTAGCAAAATATTAAACCTGAGACAAAATATCGATGAAATTGACAAAAGTTGCATTGAATCCTCATCACTAAAATCCTCGGTAACATCAACAGTTGTAAACGCTACTCTAAATTCACAACAAGATGCTACAACGGTATTGCGCGGGTTTAATTTTCAAAATGCGACAATTTAGCATTGTACATTCAATATTCATTTGAATGATAAATAAAAGTTTTTGTTTTGTTTTTAGTTTAATAAATCCTGAGTTGTTGACGCTTGTTTTCTTGTTTTTATCTTTGTTGCTATGATAACACTTTTTCGTCTTATGGCGGGAAAGTGAAAACTAAAGCTCCGGCGGAGGAAAAATGAAACTTCACGGTCGCCTACACAGTCGAAAAATGACAGATTTTCTGACGTTTAAAGAAAAATAATTATGATAATTATTATTAATAACGGTGGAAAGCTATCAAAACCGAATTAAAAATATTTAAAAACATTCCTACCATATTTAAACAAACAAAATAATGAATATTTTACAATTCAGGGAGTAAACAGTAACTGTTTATTTGTTATTATAGACACTAATAACATTATTTCCGTTTTCCAAAAATCACTACAGCTATATTTACAAGGGAGAAATGTAATATCAGTTGAAATAACAAGGGGATATTTCCGACAAATCTCTTATCAATAGTCACCAGCTGACTATTAAATAATAATGCCCCAATGACCGAACAAAAACCAATAAAGGGTGACTCATTTAATCCTCAAACTTTCTACGGGCTATCTCCAAGTAGAAATAAACATAATGAAAATTATATGGAAATTTCATATGATTCTTTGAAAGATGTGAATTTGTTATGTGTGCGATTTTCATGTATGGAATACCTCTAGAATTATTATATTTGATGCCAAACATTAAAGTAACTTTTTATTTCTAACTTTGTTTTCATATAGGAATTTCCTAGAATTCCAAAAATTGGTCCTTATATAATTGAGTCCCACCCTATATATATATGTTGACATTTTGAACTGTTTATGTGTAAGTTCACGATAAACTAGAACATATCAATGGTACTATCAACTAAAATAGTTATTTATGTAATAAGGATCATAAAGACGATCATTATGGTACAAGTCGTGAATGTTAACCGATAACACGGCGTGTGCCATAATGATTGTTTATGATTCGTATTACATACAAAATTTTATCTGATGGCATTTATATCAATACATTTTCGAAAAATTAAAAACTGCATTTTCGACATGTCACAATGACAACTATTTTTAAAGGAGTGAAATATTGTGTAGTTTCAAATATTAGTAGGTAAGTGAGCTGTGCTTTGCCATTTCCTTGACAACGTCATCAGGTTGTAACGGCAATATTTATTTATCGCTGTCAAACTCAATAATTATTGTCAGGTAGAATTTAATATAATTTAAAAAATGAGTGACTCTGAAGCTGATAGTTTACCTTCTGATTTGGAAGAAATGTCGAGAAATATCGTGGCCTCCCTTTTGCCGGAAAAATCACGGAGTGTATATGAAATGGTGTTTAATCGGTACGAAGAATGGTGTTCTGCTAAAAAAATCAAGAATATCACTCATGAAAAAGTATTGTTGGCTTATTTTGAATGCTTATCTAAGGAAAGAAAACCATCTTCTCTTTGGTCGTATTATTCGATGATAAGAAGTATTTTATCAACAAGAAAAAACGTCGATATTAGTAAGTACCTACAGCTGGTTGCATTACTAAAACGTAAATCAGAAGGTTACAGAGCTGAAAAATCCAAAATTTTCACTAAACAAGATGTTACAAAGTTTTTAACGGAAGCATCAGATGATACATACTTATTTAATAAAGTTGCCATGATAATTGGACTAAGTGGAGCATGCAGAAGAGAGGAATTGACAAATATGCTTGTTGAAAATGTAATAGATGACGGATCCGTTTTTAGAATTACATTACCGAATACAAAAACAAAGGTAATGCGAGAATTTTTTGTAACTTCGGGGAATATCCCAGGATTGAATATGGTAGAACTTGTCAGACAATATGTGAAAATACGACCTTGCAACACAAACCATCTACGTTTTTTTGTCACTTATAGAAATAAGAAATGCACAAAACAACCCGTTGGAATACATACCTTTGGTAAAATGCCAAAAGTTATTGCCACTTTCTTGAATTTACCTTGCCCTGAAGAATATACCGGACATTGTTTTCGGCGATCGTCTGCTTCATTTTTAGCTGATTCTGGAGCTGATCTGTGTACCGTGAAACGCCATGGCGGATGGAAAAGCAATACTGTCGCTGAAGCAAACTTACAGCATGCCAAGGCCGCTTCTTATATCCTTGGCAAAAGGTTCAAGGACGAATTAATCGACCTTGCCTTCCTGCAAGAACCATGGACAGGAAACACAGACCGAGTAACCGGTCTCAGCAATATTCCTGGTGAGGTAATAGTCTGCCCTGGGGTGAAACCTAGAGCATGTCTACTCATCAGGAAAAATATTAATTATTTTTTGCTTACAGGCTTTTGCACTCCAGATGTAGTAGCCATCCAGATGTACTTACCGGAGAAGAATGGTATGAGAAACATAGTCGCCTGCTCTGCATACTTCCCAGGAGACATGGATACTGTACCTCCTCTTGCTATACGGCGATTAATCGACTATATCAAGAAGAACAGACTTCAGTTAGTCATGGGCTGTGACGCCAATTCACACCATACATCGTGGGGCAGCACGAATATAAATCGCAGAGGTGAGTTACTCTTTGATTATATACTTGGGGAAGGGCTATCTGTTATTAATAAGGGCTCAGAACCAACCTTTGTAACTAGAAACAGATCAGAGGTGTTAGATTTAACTATCAGCTCAAACTTTCTGAGCAATAAGATACAGCATTGGGCTGTATCTACTGAACCTTCGTGTTCAGATCATAGACATATTCAATTCAACATTGAAATAGGCCAGAGGCCAGTAGTGGAATATCGCGACTCAAAAGCTACTGATTGGAGTGGATATAAAAATTCCCTTCAACTTTATATTGAGGACGGTTTCACCACAATTAACAGTTGCGATGGGATAGATACTGCAGCGGAAAAACTTCGCGAAGCAGTGATCTCCTCCTATCATGAAAACTGTCCACTCAAGACTAAAAGAGATAATCGCAACTCTACTTGGTGGAACAAATGCCTAGAAAAGCGAAGAAAAGAAGTTCGACGACTATTTAATCGAGCTAAAGAGTCAGGCAACTGGGAGCTTTATAGAACTACTCTAACAAGTTATAATAAAGAAATCAGAAAGGCAAAGCGGGAGTCTTGGAAAAAGTTTTGTGAGAGTATTTCTGATATACCTCGTAGTACTAGAATTCACAAGATTCTCTCTAAAGAGTCGATTGCTGAGATTGGGTCGATGAAGCGACCTGATGGCACGTTTACGACCTCTAGAAAAGAAACGTTAGAGCTTTTGATTAAAAATCACTTTCCTGGAAGTTTGACTCTGGATAACAATCGACCTCCACTCTTTGAGGGCGCAAGGCGGCCAAAAAAGATCGATTGGGAGGCCGCCAAGGAAGTTATCACAGCACCGGCAGTTGAATGGGCAATCAAATCTTTTCGGTTAGGGTGGTATATATACCGAAAGTGGGCCGCACAGACCCACACCCTAAATCGGTCAGACCAATTAGCCTAACATCTTTCCTGCTTAAAGGACTTGAAAAAGCACTGGATTGCTACATCAGGCGGGTAGCTTTATATAATTCCCCCCTGAGCATCCACCAATATGCTTATCAAACTGGCAAATCAACAGATTTAGCGTTACACAACCTTGTTGAGAAAATCACACAATCCCTTAACAACAAGGAGATTGCGGTGGCCATATTTCTTGACATTGAAGGAGCATTTGACAATGCACTACCGACTTCCATTGGTTCAGCTTTGACTGAAAAGGGCATCAAACCAACCATTACCGGTTGGATATATGCCATGCTCACTAATAGGACAGCCACTACATCTCTTCAGGACGAGACCATTAGCTTTAAGGTTTCCAGGGGCTGCCCACAAGGCGGAGTACTATCTCCCCTACTATGGTCACTCTTGATGGATAACTTGCTTAGCGCTCTCGAAAGAAGAGGGGTAGAACTGCAAGCGTATGCAGACGACCTTGTCATTTTGGCAAGGACCAAGTCAGGAAGGGTAGCTTATAATATCCTCCAAAAGACGTTGGACGATGTCCACAGTTGGTGTCAGAGGGAACAGATGTCTGTTAACCCTGGTAAAACTGTAATAGTTCCCTTCACTAGGAAAAGAAAGTTGGAGGATCTTCCACTACTTTCCTACAATGGTGAGGTTATTCCATTTGCAGCGGAAGTAAAATATTTGGGGATTATCCTAGATATGAAACTTACTTGGAACGCTCACTTGGAAAAAGTTATCCATAAGGCCAGACTATCCTTGTGGACATGTCGTAGGATCTGTGGTAAATCTTGGGGCATGGGACCCAAACAAATCTATTGTATATATGTGATGATCGTTAGACCAATGATCACATATGGAGCTATTGCCTGGTGGCCAAAAGCTTTACAGCGAACAGCCCAAGCAAAGCTCTCTGGTTTACAGAGACAGGCTTGCCTGGCAATTACTGGTGCTTTCAGCTCCACACCGTCAGCAGCCATGGAAATCCTCCTGGACCTACCTCCTCTCCATATATTTTTGGAGAGAGAGGCTAGATGGACAACATACAGAATTGCGCATATTTCTAAATGCACAAATCAGGCTTATACAGAACGAAGCAGAATGCTAGTGGACACTGAAAGTCACAGTATTCTGGAAATGACCTCTGACATAATGCCTCCAACAGTAAACTACGACCTGCCTTATACCGTCCTAATTCCAAATAGAGATGAATGGGTTCTCCGTAAGGATGAACTATTGAGAGCAGACAGCTGTTGGTATACAGACGGTTCAAAAACACCCTCAGGCTCTGGTGCAGGTGTATACGGGCGCAGACCTAGGACAGAAATCTCAACCGCTCTAGGATCCTATGCAACCGTATTTCAGGCGGAAATTTACGCCATTGTTTCATGTGTGGAGAGATTGGAGCAGGCCAATCTCATACATAGAACAATAAAAATTTTCTCGGACAGCCAAGCGGCTTTGAAAGCACTTAGCTCTAACCGTGTAACGTCGAAATTGGTACTAGACTGCCAAAAAAGACTCTCCTCAATAGGAGAACTCAATAAAGTATTGCTGGTCTGGATCCCTGGCCATTCTGGCATGGAAGGAAACGAGAAGGCAGACTCTCTTGCAAGGGAGGGTGCCGCACGTGTTTCTATCGGACCAGAACCTACAATTGGCATCGCAATAAGTTTTACCAAACAAACACTGAATACCTGGACGGCAAGAAGAGCATTAGACTTCTGGCATAATTTACCAGGATTGGTTCATTCAAAGGCTTTCATACATCCTTCGAAGAATGTCTCCAAACAAATGTTAGACTATAGCAGGCATGACCTACGCTGTCTAACAGGCCTTTTAACAGGCCACTGTCATCTGAATCATCATATGCTAAAACTTGGACTGTCGGAAGATCCGACCTGTCGTCTTTGTCTGGAAGATGATGAAACAGCAGAGCATATAATTTGTGCCTGCCCCGCCGCGGCTCGAATCAGGTATCTGATGTTTGGCAGGGATGCTCTCTCGCCCTCGGACCTGAAAAATCATTCACCAAATAAGCTAATCGGCTTTGTTAAGAAGCTGAATTTGTTTGGTGAAATCTGAATAGGTGTGAGCCACAATAGACTCTTGCGAGTCGCAGTGGAGTGCCTTATAGACCCACTCACCATAAACCTAACCTAACCTAACCTACATCGAAAATTCGAAAGAGCAAAAGAAAAAAATATCAGAAGCAATTTTTGGTGCCAACAACCAAACAGGATTACAAGTTTGCCAACAATCATCAACTACTGATGTAAAAACTGTAGAATCCATTGGAATTAATATTACAAATTGTAGTAATTGTTCTTTTACCACTTATAATAAATAGTTTTGTACATAGTTATGCATTTTGAATAAACTTTTTTGATCAAACCATTACATGTTTTCCTTATAGAATTTCATTATGGTACTTAGTCCCATAATGAGCTTCCTTATGTCATCAAAATTGAGTGACATAACGTTGTCATTATGACATGCCATCAGATAAATACATTACATTACATACATTACATACATACTTATCTTTTCACACATGGAAAAGGCTTTTTAAAAAAGATTTATTTATTGAGACAATATAATAATATGTTACAAGATCGGAAGTAGATTCTAGACTGAATAATAAAGTTTAACAATTACTAGTATTAAAAATAAAACATAAGCAAAAACAAAGTTAGCTGAAATTAAATATACTGACTAAACAATTTATTTATGCTACACTGAGAAATATAACTATATAACACCTCCCCCATTAGAATGAGGCTCCTTCTGGAAGCTGAATTTTCTTTTGTTGGAGTTCTGTGGATATTTCTTCTGGCACCCTTGTCTTCGGTTTTTTCTTCAAAAGTAGCCAAATAATAACTAATGCTATACCAGAGTATAAAATGATGGTCCATACGCTGGGAATATGCAGGTTGAATTTTTCTTTAAGTATTGGTGTCAATTCTTGAGATGATATTTCTTTCAATTTCAAATTTTTCAAATTTATTTCCATAGGGGACATATTAATTTTGTTGAAATTTGCCTGAAGCTTATTTAGTACGAGAGGTTGGCCAAAAGTTTTTTCTTGAAATGTGAGTTCGTTATTTTGGAAAATAATCTTGCAGGGAGAGTTTTTGATTAAGTAAATTCCTCTTAAATTTATAATTTCTGTGTCTTCTGTACATTTGATTGTTAACCTTTCTTCGATTGGAAATATTGCTAAATACTGGTTTATTTCCGGAATAACTTCTAAATGATTTTTTTTTTAAATTTTGACTTTTGAGTATTCACAGCTGGTTGAGTTTCCTGTTAACAATATTTGTTCTTCGCATAGCTGTTTGTTATTGTCTTGAAGATAGGAAGGGCATTGAAAAGTTTCACTTCGTGTACAAATGTCATTTAGAGATTTTATTTGATTTTCAGTTTTTAACAAATATTTGGAGCTTGGTATTATTGTTACGAATTCTGAATCTAATTTAGTGGGTATTGGTAATAAATAAAATAGTTCAAACTCAATATTAAAATTAATAGGAATAGATAAATAGTATTCTATTTGATTTTTTCTTAGTCTACATGTTATATCTAAAATTGATTCAAAGTTTAAAATATTCTCATATTTTAATTCAAACGGAAGTTGCAGTTTGTAATATGAAGATATTTTTTGCAATTCTGTAAATAATTCTTTGGACTTAATAATACTCGGGTGTAATGTTCTTAGTTTGCAAAATGTTAAAGAATTTTCTACTGTTTCCATTACATCTAAAATTACGTTATAGATAATTAAAAGTTCGTTAATCATATCCTTGAGATATATGAGGTTCTCATATTCGGCTTGAAAGTCTAACATATCTTTTATTTCCAAGATTTTTGACTTGAGCAGTATTTCATTATTTTGAATATCTTGAATAGTTTTATTAAAATTATTTATTATTTGATTACTGACACTGTATTGCATTTTAATTTGATTTTCGAGATTTGCTTGATTTTGTTTTAAATGTTCTAAGATTGAATTTATTTTTTCTTCTACATTTTTCATCGATATTGTTTTTAACATTTTGGATAAGGCTAACAAAATTTCCAGTCTGTTGTATAAAAAATGTATTATTTGAGATATCACGTGTAATATTTTCAAAATGTTGATTCAAAGAGTTATACTCTTCTAGTAATGGGTTCAAGTTATAGAAATGCACAAATGTATGACTTGATTTTTGCAATTTAGCAGGGCCAAGATTGATTGGTAAAATTCCTAGATTATGACTGATGTCTTTAATTTCTACTGTTGCTTGTCCAATTGAGACGAATCTGTAATAAAAGTATATGGTTTTTGTTTAGGTCGTTTTATATTTGATAAGTGAATATCTTCAGTGGTATTGAAGTGTCGAGTTACAATTTTTGCAGTTTTACGATTTTTATTAGTACTTTTAATCTGTTCAGGTCGGTATTTATTTTTTGTTTTACTTTGAATCTGTTTATTTTTGATAAATACCTTTGTAGGTATTGGGTTTGGCAATTCTTCTCTATTTTCGTTAGCTTTTGAGATAACTTTGTCTTTAGTCTCTTGTAATTTTGAGTTTATCTTAGAATAAAGTAATTTCATTTTTTCTCTATGATTATGAATATAATTATTAACTAGCTGCCTATCAATATCTAAGTCAAAAGAAGAGTTAATTTCTAAATGTCCCGTAGTAATTTCGTATGGTTTTAACTTGGTTGTAGAGTGGATACTGTTGTTATATGCTAGAAGTGCATAATTAATTTTTATTTCAATGGGTTCTTTCTTAAATTCATTTTGATTATTTAGAAGTCTAATATGTTCAATAATTGTCGAGTGAAATCGTTCGGCAATGCCGTTTGATTCCGGATGCTGTGAACTTATAAAGTGTATCTTTATTTTATGAGTGTCTAATAAATCTTTGACTAAGCTATTTTTTAATTCTGTTCCATTATCAGATATTATCTGATCTGGTATACAATGGTGGGTGAAATATTTAATTAAATTATTGACAATTTCTATGCCTTGAGCAGAGTTTAGTTTATAAAGTTGTCCGTATTTTGAAAAGGAGTCTATAATAGTTAAAAATTTTGTGTTTTCTAGGGTTATAGTATCTAAGTGAATTATTTGGAAAGGTTTGACGGCTGTTGGAGTTACGTTAAAAAGCGGTTTCAAAGGTTTCCTATCATATTTTGTTGCTTGGCATATATCGCATTCGTTAATGTAGGTTTGAATAGACGATCTTTGATTTGGCCAATAATAACGCGTTTTTATATTATTTTCAGTTTCGTCTAATCCTCTATGATTTCGTTTACCTTCATGGTAATTTTGGATAACTTCTTTTATTTCGTTTAAGGGAATATCAATTAACTTTTTGTTACACTTAATAAATGAAATCTGTGAATTTTTAAAATAAGTTTGTAAAACTGTACTAAATTTTTCATATAAAGGATCTTCAAAGTAGATATGATATTTTAATTTTGGCACAACATAATCTTTTACAAAATTTATAACATCTTGTTCAAAATTATTTTTGGAAAATTGTACGAGAATTCTCTGTTTTAAATCGTATAGCTTAATAATCGTTGGTGCTGCGGGTTCAAAATTTACTTCAGAGATTATTATTTGATTTTTTCCTACATTTACTGAAGATTCCGAAATTGGTATTCCTACTACAGGATTTTCCAAATTTGTGTGAATAGTATTGTTTTCATCATCAATATCTTCGTTTATTTCTTCTGCTTCTACGATAAGTGATTCGGTTTCTACATTATTAATTCTAGAAGTACTTGCAAATTTGTCATTAAATTTTTCCATATAGGCTAATAAGTTTTTGGGGTTATTTTCGGACGAATTGACTTCATTTATATTTAGTTGTATGCGTGACAGACAGTCACTATTGGTGTTTAATGCACCTTTTTTGTAAACTATATCATAGTCGTATTCTTCGAGTTTCAGACGCCATCTAACTAATTTAGAACTGGGGTCTTTTAAGGAAAATAGCCACTGAAGCGGCTTGTGATCAGTTACGATAGTGAATTTCCTACCAAAAAGATAGGGGCGAAAATATTTTACGGCCCAAACAATTGCAAGGAGTTCCTTTTCAATTGTTGAGTAATTTACTTCAGAATCGTTAAGTGTTCTACTAGCATATGCTACAGGTAAATCAGATCCGATTTTTCCTTGGCTAAGGACAGCGCCTAGAGCGAAGTTGCTCGCATCTGTCGTGAGATTAAATGGTTGAGAAAAGTCCGGATATTGCAATATAGGATCGTTCATTAACATATTTTTACATAATTCAAAACAATTAATATAATCAGTATCGTTAATGTTAATTACGGCATTTTTCTTTAAACGGTTAGTTAATGGTTTAGTTAATTTTGAAAAATCTGCTACAAATTTTCTATAATATCCAAGTAATCCTAGAAATGCTTTAATTTGTTTGATAGTTTTTGGAATTGGAAAATTTTGAATGGCACTTATTTTATCAGGATTGGGCTTAACGCCTTCTGGTGTTACGATGTGTCCCAAATAAGCGACTTCTTTTCTTAAAAATTCAGATTTATCAATTTGGACTTTGAAATTAGATTCACGTAATCTTTTAAATACTTCTTTTAAATTATTAATGTGCTCTTGTAAGCTTGTACTAAAAACTATAATGTCATCGAGATATACTAAACATTTTTCGTTTTGAATACCTCTTAAAATGTTGTCCATTACTCTCTGGAAGGTTGCAGGCGCTCCTTTCAGACCGAATGGCATTCTCAAAAATTCCCAGTGGCCATTTTCTGTAGTAAAGGCTGTTTTTGGGATATCTTCTTGGGCCATCTCAATTTGGTGTAATCCAGAGGCAAGATCCAAGGTAGTAAAGTACTGACAACGACCTAGTTTGTCTAGTAGGGTAGTTATATTAGGTAGGGGATATCTATCTCCTAAGGTTATTTCATTAAGCTTACGATAGTCTACAACAACTCTAAATTTTGGTTTACCTGAAGAATCTAATTTTTTTGGAACAACCCAAATGCTACTTGACCAAGGTGAGCATGAAGGTCTTATAATATTTTGATCTAGCATATTTTTTATCTGACTTTGAACTTCTTTTCTATATATTTCGGGATACCTATATGACTTAGAATAAATAGGTACCTCATTGGTAGTTCTTATTCGGTGTTTAATTTTACTTGTAAATGTTAGCTGATTACCGTCGACATGAAATATGTCGGAATACTCTTTTATTAATTTAAGGATAGCTTCGCGCTCTTCTTTATTCATGTGTTCTGTACGAACCTTTGTTATATCAAATTTAAATTTTTCCGCATACATTGCATTAAAATTTGGACTGAAGTTTTGTTCGTATTCGTCGAACAATTCTACTTCTATTGGAGCACTTAAATCTACTTTAAAATATGACTCGGACGGATTTAAAATAGTGCATAAAGCTTGACTATTTTCCGCTTTAGTGAGACATTCCGGAATTTCTAGTTTTCCTATTTTGGTATAAGGTATAATTATATCGCCATTATTGGAATTTTCAATATTTACTTTAATTATTTGTTCTGTGCGTGGAGCCACTACTATACAATTCGTGTTTTCGCAGTTTATTTTGAAATAATTTATTTTAATTTTACTATTAGGCGTAATTAAAACGTTATTCACTAAATCAATTGTTGCATTTAGTTTTTTAAGATTATCTAAACCTAATAAGCAATCGAAATGATTGTGAAATTTAAATATACAATATTCTAACCTAATTTTATTTCCTATTTTAAATATTTCTGAACATGGAATTGTTGTACAATATTTTTGTTGACTTGTACCGAGAGCTGACGATACTTTGAAGGGTTTTTGCATGATAGATTTTGAAAAAAAAATTTCTGCAATTTTTGGAGTTACAAAAGATTTTGTGCTGCCGGTGTCTATTAAAACTCTTAAATTTTGTTCGGGAAATATAATGTACGGTAATTCACTTTCAGAATGAGTAAAATTAAATAGTTCTACGTTACTGTTGTGTCCGAGGCTATTTCCTCTAAAAAACGGTTTTCATCTTCAATATGACATTCAGTATTGTCGATATTATGTAATTCTTCGGAAATGAAATTTTTTCTATGATTTGAGAATTGTGTTTGCCTTTGCCCATTATTTCTATTTTGAGCATTGAATGGGTTATATGTATTTGCTGTAGTTATACTCATTGGAGTAGGTTTTGGAAAATTTTGGTTTTGATTTGGTTTAAAAACGTTAGTATTCCTAGTTTGAATATTTGTTGCTCTACTTGTACTAGGTAAATTATTTGAATTAAAATCTCTGTTAACTTGTGCCTGAGTTTGAGTATTACTCAAGTTAAAATTTTTATTAAATTGAGGCTGATAATTTTGTTGTACATTTGGAGTGTATGTGGGTCTTTGTATTTGATTATTTTGGAAATTATCTTTGTTTTGTGGTACAAAATTATTTTTTTTGCCTGGTCTTAATAAATGCATTTTTTGAATAGTTATTATTATTATTATTATTACTTAAATATATTTGAAAGTCATTCGTTAGAACATTTAAGGCTGTATTTAAATCACTAGGGTTTTTGGTACGCATTAAAGTGCCTAACGGTTCCTTTAATCCACGTAACAATACTCTTAGTGCTAAATTCCTAAAATAATTGCCTAATATGACTTGTTCATTGGCATTTGAACGTGTCATTAATAATGATGTCTGCAAGTTTAAAAGATGCTGTATTCTGTTGTAAAATTCAAAAGGGGATTCATTTCCTTGTGTTAATTCTGAAATTTCTATGCTTAGAGTATACACATCTCTTTTATCTGCGTAAGTGTTCAATAAAGCATCCTTCAAATTTTGCCAATTAGTTATACTGCATGCAGAAATATTTATCGCTGCTTGACCTTTAATTTTTGACAAAATGCTAGACATTAAGTATTCGTTTTGAAAATCTCCTATATCTACAGGGTTGTAAAATTTATTTACTAATTTTTCCGAAATTTCGATAAATCTAGGTAATAAGGCATTATCGCCATGGAAATCCGGGATCATATCCAGATATTCCTTTTTTAATTGTGGTACTACGTTATCTGTAGGCATTTTGAAGTTTGTATTTAAATTAATTACAGGTTTAGCAATTTTTAAAATTATATCTTTACTTAAATTAGTTTGTGAGTCAGAATCTAAATCAGAATCAGAATCAGAATTTTCAGAGCTTCCTGAATTGAACAATTTATTATTATCTCTATACGACATAAGGTACTTACATCAGAAACAGGACTGCTTTCTCCATCTAGTCGAACTTGTAAGCTGGGAATTGGCAATATTCGTTTGGAATTCCTCTTCTTAACAGGTCGAACTATCTTCTAGTTGAGCTACTCAGTTCACTCAACTAAGAGTCCCAAATTTCACTTTTTTTTAGGTATGTTAACAAATCGTTGAAACGAACCGGTGGTTATTTTCGCTAACGCCCGTTTAACATATCCTACTGACTGCGCCACTTATCTTTTCACACATGGAAAAGGCTTTTTAAAAAAGATTTATTTATTGAGACAATATAATAATATGTTACAAGATCGGAAGTAGATTCTAGACTGAATAATAAAGTTTAACAATTACTAGTATTAAAAATAAAACATAAGCAAAAACAAAGTTAGCTGAAATTAAATATACTGACTAAACAATTTATTTATGCTACACTGAGAAATATAACTATATAACATTTTTATTTGTTAATAATAAAATTACGTGGTCACGAAAAACAAAGATTTTTCAACTTTAATATCCTGTATATCGGAAACTGGTCATAGGATTGAATTGATCCCATGGACACTTTCTCGCCACTTTCTCATAAGAAAAGCGCGGGGTCCTCTATGTTTTTTTTATAATTAAAATAAAGTAAGTGAAAATAAAAATTTCAAGTTAACGGTTTTAATGAGAGATAGAAACATTTGTAATGTACTAAGATGGGTCTTGGGTATCAGTAAAAATGCCTCTCTCCTCATCAATTTAGAGCATTGATCAGACAAAAAAATGAGATTGTGGGGCACGTGAAATTTTTATCAACAGTCAACCGCTGATATCATCATAAATGCTATTCAGTTTTTGTGGATATTGGGTGTGGGATTCACGCATCCAACGAGGATTGTTTCCGTTAAAAAAAAATTGGCCTACTCGCAAAACATAACATTATTTAAAAAATGCATGATAGTTTCTGGACACTCCGTATAAACGTTAATAGGTAAGGAAACAATTCATGACAAGGCTGTTGAAAAGGATGCTACAAAATAACTAATTAAAATAATTGGCTCCGTTTCACATAAGCTTTCACAACTCCTTTCTACATATCATGTTTCTGACGAGTACCTTGTAGTGGATGTTAATATATTTTAAAATTCATTTTGTGAGCAGCTTTTAAATCAATTTGTTTTTAAAATTAATGATATTTCGGACGGCTTTCTCCCACCTCATTTATTTCCCTCAAAAATAAAAATAAATACTATACAATAACATCTGGTTAAGCTAACTGTCATTAATCAAACAAAGTTATAGAAAATAAATTACAATCTCAATAGGTATTACTAACGACAATAACACTGTACAGTCTTAGAGAAAAAAAGAACGTCTGATATCAATTAAAACCAATTAGAATGTGATACGAAAAATAAAACCGCTTACGATGTGGTCTATTTTGGTTAATTATTTGAAATTCAACATAAATATGTCGCTTTGGATACCGCCTAGTATCTACTGGAACAACTCCAACCAACAGGAAATGTATCAAGTGAATATAGAAATGTGGGGGTATAAATTTAAATGCGGTTTCTACTAAAAATATCTTGACAACACTTTATTATGCGCGCTAATTGACGCAGCTGACAAAAAGAGAAGAGCGATAGGATCTATAAACTTCGGGATGGAGTTTGTTCGTTATTATTTGTTGGTGTTGTTTCTAAATATTGTTATTTATGAGGTATAATAGAGCGGAAAGGAATATTAAAACGGGAGAGACATTTTTTTCGTGAGTAATTATGGAATGTTTGTTTTTAAAATGGGACAGCGGATGATTCATCATTAAAAACATATTCAAATCCAATAACTAGCCAATTATCAGTTCAGATCCTCCTTAATGCTGCAAGTGCGTAGTGCTTCTAATCATTAGAAATAACGTGGTTATGCCTGCTATAGTGTTACATTTTTTTTATACCTATACTAATAGATCATTTTCGGTTTCAGATCCCACTTTTTCCCAAATAGTCTGTGGCACGTCCAGAGAATCCTTTGAGGTAATATATGCGAGGTGTATATTCTAAGTAATTCTCCTGGGATGAGTTTGAAGCATGCAGTCAGGAAGAAACGTTGGTGTGGTACACAGACGGATCTAAGACTGAAATTGGAACAGGTACTGGAGCCCATGGGGCTAGACCCACGCATCGTTGGGGAATCTTGCTTCTGTATTCCAGGCAGAAATCTACGCTATCGACATGTGTTTGCAAGTTAATATCGAAAATGGGGGAATAGAGGCCAAAATATCATTATACTCTCTGAGAGTCAGGCAACACTAAAATCTTCAGCATGTCCTCAGATCAGATCTAGACTGGTCTGGGACTGTCTACAAAAACTATTAACCCTGCCTAACCATAATAGAGTTACTCTTAAGTGGGTCCCGGGGCACAAGGGCATTGTAGGAAATGAAAAGACACACATCCTAGCAAAGCTAGGGTCTGAGACTGCATTCACTGGTCCTGAACCAGTATTTGGGATATCTAGAACTGCTGCACGTGGTTGTATATCTTGGTGGACTCAAACTAAACATCAGTCGTACTGGAGACACGTACCAAAACAGGAACACAGCAAACTCCTGGTCAAAAACCTTAGCAGGGGCCAGATGAGGATAGTGGTCACTGTACCCTAAGGAAGCACATGCATGCAATCGGCATAATATAGGGAAGAACTTATTTATCAGCCTCTCACATTATCTTCGATTGTGAAGCATTATCTTATAGGAAATATAGACTCCTAGAAATGAACATCCAAGGGAGGATTTCTCCAACAAGGACCTAGTGAAAAGACTGTTGAGCCTGATAAGGGCTACTGGTCTCTTTACACAAACGGCACAACCAAGAGCACAAAAAGCCTATATGCTGAGGTAGCGAGGACTCTAAGCATTTGATTGATGCGCTGAATCGATCAATCAATCAACTTGCTAAGGTAGTTAACTTCTTCTGAAGAAGTTGGTTATTTAAATCATGTTCGGAGGCTGTATTTTTGATTAGTTAATGGAATGTGTCGTTTTATTAGGATAAGCAGATAACCCTTCCTTCAAACACCAAGAGATGACAAAAAATTGTTAAAGCAAACATAAATATTCCCAGCAACGGTAAATACAAAAAGGTGCCCCATCAGAAGTAGGTAAAAGATAATAATATTTTCACTAAATACGAGGTTTTTTTTTCAATTCTTGCATATAGGTAACGCCTGTCAACAAATATCAAGTGTAAAAGTTAGCTGTCATATTTAGTTGGATTAGATTAGAAATAGAGTGGCACTTTGTCCTATCCCACTGCAATCGTTGCAGATCTATTGTGGTCCTCCCTATTTTTAGAGCTCGATATCTAGCCTTATTATTTTTGCTTGACCTATTATCCTGGATACCTCCTCCTTTGCGTAGCTCTCTGTCCTCGGTTTTTCTTCTCCGAATAGTTGAAACCGCACCCTTACTAGGCATTCGCACTCACAGAGTATGTGCTCCGTGGTTTCGTCTTCTTCCTGGCAAACCCTACATAGGCTGTCATCCGCTAGGCCAATTGTGTGCATATGCTTCCTCAGCCTACAATGTGCAGTCAGAATTCCCACCATCATCTTCGTCGTTTCTCGACTTCCACGTAGTATGTCGCGTGACAGTTTGGCCGAAGAGCTTTTAAGGATAAGTTTAGCATGCCTTTGTCCTGGGGCTTTATGCCACCAGCGCAACGCCTGGTTGTTTATCCATTGGTGGATGCTCTGCTTAGTGAGATTTTTTGCAATTCCACAGGAAGGTTCTGGTGAAGGTCTATCTTGACCTTCGTCGCTTCCTACTTGGGTAATTAATCTGCCTTTTCATTGCCTTTTATTCCTTGGTGACCTGATAGGGTCACTCAATTATGACTTCCTAGTCTGTTGAGGGCCTTGCTACACTCCCACACCAGATTTGACCTTGTCTGATGTGAGCTTATCGCCTTTAGTGCTGCTTGGCTGTCTGAGTAGATGACAATTCTTTGGTTATCCACCTCCCGCCACTTAACACCAAAGTTTTAAACCGTTTCGTTTAAAGCTCTACCTAAACTGAATTTTAAAAGTTGATGAGACACACGAAGAATGGAATTAAGCGAAGAGCATTTTCGCATTTTTACAAGAATTTTTTTCCTGGCAATGTAGCGCCGCATCAGTAAACAATTTCTCGTTGGTATAGAGATTAATCTTAGCGATGATCCAAAAACACGACTACCAACAACGGCAGTTAAATATATACAGTATTAAAGATTATTACAGTTTCCTGTAATATTGTCGTATTTAATATAGCATTTCACCAACAGATGTCGAACAATAATTATTTTCATTCCAACGCTTCATACAGTTTTGAAAACTTTTTTTCGAAAAAAGGAACCGTTCAACTAAGAAGTAACAACTACTTCCCGTGCTATATGCAATGACGGATATTGAATTACATTTCAAAGTCAAACGTAGTTGATATATATACAAGAAATTTTAAAACCAACTATTCTGGTTTGCTATTAGAAGAGACAACACAACTTGTAGACTGGTTTCGGCGTATTTGCATCTCATCAGTACAAGGTTAGAGAATCTGTAGTCCCGGACTGGAAAATACACTTCAATCACAATCAATATATGTCTTCCAGTAACGGAAATCTAAAGATTGTGACAGTAGCGACATCTTCACCTCCAATCGCAAACCAAAAATCTGTAGATATACCAGCCCCGTTTGACGTTTGACGGCTGGAATTTTGCGAACAGCTAATGGAAATCTGTAATGTCGACGACAATTTTGCTTCTAACATAGTTTTTACCGATGGGGCAACTTTTTGTTTAAATGGAACAGTTAATCGCCATAACTCAGGGTATTGGTCAAATGAGAATCCTCATTGGATTCATATAGCAGATACCCAGCATCCACAGAAGATAAAGGTTTGGATGGGAATTGTCGAAAATAGGCTTATAGGCCCATTTTTTATCGACGGAAACTTGAATGGTGACAAGTATTTGGATCTACTAAATAACGAAATTATTCTTGCACTTCAACAGAATGGGCAATTACCACAAAATGTTTGGTTTCAACAAGATGGAGCACCTGTCCACCATGATAAACGGGTTAGGGATTTTCTGGATGCGAATTTTCCAAATCGATGGAATGGGCGTAGAGGATTCATAGAATGGCCTGCTCGTTCTCCGTATCTTAGCCCGTTAGATTTTATTCTTTGTGGTTATCTAAAATCACGTGTTTACGTTAGACGATCAACAAACTTACAGGAATTGAGACAAAGAATTATTGATGAATGTGAACTAATACGTGGAGAAGTCTTGGAAAGAGTGACTCAAGAATTTTTTAATAGGATGGCATATTGTCAGAAAGAAAACGGCGAGCATTTTGAACATTTGAAGTAATTTTGTTTCTCATTATTCTACATTAGTGAAATGTACATCTATTGTACAACTAACAGTGAGTTATTCCTCGTTTTTACAATTTTTCTTACACTGAACTCAGTATGTACGAATTCAAAATAACAAGCTCTTTCAAAATCTGTAAAAATATATAGGGTGCCCCATTTAAATTAAAGAAGTTGATGGCATTTCCGGTAAAACCGAAAGTATATTATTAATAAAAAATTGTACATCAGATGCATTTTGTTCCATTGCACTCACCTTAAAATTTTCATAAATATCGTTATTTTCGTTTAAAAGATATTTACTTGGTTCCATACTTTATCCCGACCTCGTATATTATTTATTTATAATATTTCATCATGAAATGATGCGGCTCTGAATTCACTCGGGAATGAACTAGTACGTAATGCTATATACATGCAAATGCAATCCAAGTTACTGATCGTATACCAAAAATAGTTCACAGCCGACACTTCTCAATCGGGATCATATATTATTAATACGGCCCTCACCTCCAGCAGAGATGAGATGGAAAGATGGAATACCTCAATCTTCTCTTCTTGTTCCTTCCGGTTTGCGTAAACACCAGTGTCGTCGTTTCATGAAAAACAACTTTTAATTAACAATAAAACTATGAGCGAATGTGGTCGTTAATGTTGTTATGCAAATAGGTAATTACATAATTTTAATTGATGACTTAAATCGCCGGATGTGCACACGTGAACAGTAATCGAATGAATTTTTCTCAGAAAATAATTGCGTTGCGTAGGTCTGTATTTATATTAGGATTAATAGATTTTGTATGGGCTTGGACTCGTTTCCAAAACCCTTTTTCTATTTTTGTATTATTCATTCATTCATTCGATTGAGCCCAGGCACTTGAAGTGAATCTTTGTACCATTTCCCATGCTATCTACTTCCATTCCAGAAGCTTTGTGTCTCCTATGTAGGTCACTAGTTTGACTGGAGGGATTTTCAGTAGTTGTAATTGTTGTATTTTTCCTCTCCAAAGTGTTTCCGTTTGAGTCCATGTAAGTTCTTGCAGAAGCAGTGTATTTGAGTAGGTGTTTCATCGTAGAGTTCACAATTTCTGCACATAGTTTCACTAACTTTACCCATTTTGTGAAGTCTTCAGTCACCAGGCAAATAACTATCTTCAAATGTCTTTTACTCAGTTTCAATAGCCTGGTTGAGGGCTCCTTGTCTACATTGATCAGCATAGGTTAGGTTAGGTTAGGTTTATGGTGAGTGGGTCTATAAGGCCCTCCACTGCGACTCGCAAGAGTCTATTGTGGCTCACACCTATTCAGATTTCACCAAACAAATTCAGCTTCTTAACAAAGCCGATTAGCTTATTTGGTGAATGATTTTTCAGGTCCGAGGGCGAGAGAGCATCCCTGCCAAACATCAGATACCTGATTCGAGCCGCGGCGGGGCAGGCACAAATTATATGCTCTGCTGTTTCATCATCTTCCAGACAAAGACGGCAGGTCGGATCTTCCGACAGTCCAAGTTTTAGCATATGATGATTCAGATGACAGTGGCCTGTTAAAAGGCCTGTTAGACAGCGTAGGTCATGCCTGCTATAGTCTAACATTTGTTTGGAGACATTCTTCGAAGGATGTATGAAAGCCTTTGAATGAACCAATCCTGGTAAATTATGCCAGAAGTCTAATGCTCTTCTTGCCGTCCAGGTATTCAGTGTTTGTTTGGCAAAACTTATTGCGATGCCAATTGTAGGTTCTGGTCCGATAGAAACACGTGCGGCACCCTCCCTTGCAAGAGAGTCTGCCTTCTCGTTTCCTTCCATGCCAGAATGGCCAGGGATCCAGACCAGCAATACTTTATTGAGTTCTCCTATTGAGGAGAGTCTTTTTTGGCAGTCTAGTACCAATTTCGACGATACACGGTTAGAGCTAAGTGCTTTCAAAGCCGCTTGGCTGTCCGAGAAAATTTTTATTGTTCTATGTATGAGATTGGCCTGCTCCAATCTCTCCACACATGAAACAATGGCGTAAATTTCCGCCTGAAATACGGTTGCATCAGCATACTCTTTATATGGAGATGTCCTTGTGTCAACCTTCATTTAAGTTGGTGTTGTACTTTCTCAGTTTATTCTTGATTTTCAACTGCAAGAAAAAGTCTTTTGGGATCAAATCGAGAAAGTATGGTGGATCACTCACCAATTCGACAGTTTGCACAATAAACTAAATAATTCAGCAGATGTTATCTTTCCTGATTCATACCTCAAGGAAACGAATGGTTATGTATTATTTGGAATTGTCCTTTTTATATTGCTCTATGGTACAGCTGTGACAGTGGTAACGTTATGAAAATTGGTGTACAACTATATAATAGTAGTGTGACTCAAAAAGATCAGTAAACACCAAACATTAATGCTATTTTAAAGCCAAATCAATATGAGAACCCAAAGTTGAATTGAATTCGTGGTTTTTATCGAATTATTGTTATGGTTGAGCAAAGTTATGAGTTTGCAAAGTTTCTTGGTGAGAAACGGTTACATTTTTTAGTCAGGTTTTATGGCGATGAGCAAAGTAAGAGTAGGACCAAGTCGGTATTGGTATCGTTCTAGATTTTGCTTATCTAGTTTTGCTCAAGTACCTGAAGTTATTATATCGAAAAAGTATCATTAAATATCATTTTCAGCTTCTCTGACCTACTGCAGGGACGTATTTGTTGCCGGTCCGCTTTACCTGATAGCCTCCAAGATCTTCAAGCTTCACCATTGAAAGTGTTCGATGGAACTCCATATCTTCAGAAATATTAAGGTACGTATTCACCAAAAAAGCGAGCACGAGCGAACAAGAGCGAGGGGGCATTCTACATCAATAATTTTCTGGTGAGTACGGGCTAGCGAGCAAGCGAACGTTTGCTTGTTCGCGTTCGAAAAAGATCGAGAGGAAGGCGGTACATCAAAGAAAATACTTGTTCGTGCTCGTTAAGTGTGGACGGGATTTTAATCTTCAAAAGCGCTCGTACATCGATCGCTTGCGCTTTGCTGTATGCAGCTTTGCCAGGCCACCACGTGGAAAATTGTTATTTGCATTTTAAATTAAATATTAATTTGGTTATTTGTAGGTATTTTTAGTGACCCAAATTTAAAATGGAATGGTCTAATGATAGTGTGTTGCAATTGATAGATGGCTATCGCATTCGGCTGGTTTTATGGAATTCTTCGGACCCATTTTACAAAAATAGAAATAAAAAAGAAGATGCTTGTAGATAATTAGCCGACGTGTTAGGGACTGATAGTACAGGAATTAAAAAGATCAGCACTAGCTAACAATAATTTTTCATGGTCAGTCATATTTACCACGCTCGCACTGCTCGCACAAAGTAGATGGATCAACTCCGAACTTGAACATATTCGCTCTGGTGTGGACGAGATATCGATATGTCGAGCAAACATACACGAATGCTTGCTCGTGCTCGCTTTTTTGGTGAAAACGCACCTTAACATAAACAAAAAATCTGTAAAATCTACTAAATAGTACATAATTCATATCTACCAGGTCAAATTTCTTTGAATTCATAACCAAATCATAAATCAGATGTTGATCTAATTTCGCCAATTTGATCTGAGCCAATTCAGTGACAGTCAGGCTATGCTTGAAGCTATCAGCAATCCAACAACTAGGTCTAGACTGGTAAAAAACTGTAAAGAATCCCTTAATAGGTTGGCAATGGACAACACAGTGTCTCTAGTATGAGTGCCGGCTCATGAAGGAATTGCAGGTAAAGCTTTTTTTTACTAACCTAACCATCAGTTTCTGTATCCCTGTTCCAATTGAAGTTGTCTCTGCCACTGTCAAACACCTCGAATACCTTGTCGGTAGTTTCTTGTGAGACGGGAACATTATTCTATTGGGGATCCCTCAGGTCTTCCACATTTCCATCAAATATCAAAGGAGGCAGGAAACGGCAGTGTTACACATTCTTTCGTTGCTACCGCCGTTGTTTTAAAGAGAAATTAATTTTCTATATTGATACGCCACCGCATCTTGTATGAAGAAGGAATTTAGATAGATAAAAAGCAATTTCACCTGGCAAGCAACATCCGATATCGAAGTTTCCGTTATAAATTTCGAGGTTGAATTATGAACGTGTACCGAAAAAAAAAGTATTATATAACAATATTATGATAATGTTTGTAGGGAGACTTTGAACTGTTGTATAGAATTAAGGAATAAATATCTAGATTGTATGTTGTGTCTTAGAGCCGTATTACACAGCTAAGAATTATGCCGAAAATAACATTTTGTTGGAGTCTGTATTACAGGGGCAATAAATCTTCCAAAAATTTCAAGAGCAATTCATACGAAACGCATGTGCAGACGGGTTATTTTGTTACAGCTGATGTATATGCCAGTTAGTTATCGAAAAGTATCTTTTTTACTTCCTTTTATTAAGGTTTGACTTATTTTGACATATACGCATGCGCATTCATTTGATCTTTTGAAGTAGTCTTTCAATAAAATACAGGCTTCCTGTACTTCACTTAAATAAAGGAAAGTATTTGGTACTTGACAGCTTTTCTGTCATTCTGACATATTTGCTATCATATATATGATATATCTTCATCTCCAGCACCCATCATAATAGCATTCTAATTGTTGATCCATGTGGAATAATATTTCAAACGTACCAAATCAAGCAAACAATAATTAGGAATACTATAAACACACAGCTTCTCACTCTAATTTTTAGGTTATAAGCGCGGAAAAAAACAAACATGTTTGTCTAATTGAACAAATGTCATGATAAAGTTTACCTACGACCTCCTTTAAGATTAGGCATTTACGAACCTTAAAAAATGTGTTTTAAAGACCTTAATATCCACTTATACTTTAATATACTATTTTTAGCTTCGTAATTCTCTAGTTGCCTTGAATTTAGTCGTTTGTTATATAAACTTTTGTGCTGTCAGTAAATTTGACAGAAGTGTAAGACATAGTGAAAAATATTTTCTGTTATATTTGAAATTTCAATTACACTTATTTTCATTGGAAGAACCTCGAGAAGAATGCATTTCTTCGGATTGCAAACTACCTGAAATTGCCGGAAATGCAATTAATAATCTGGTTCCACAGAAATCTCAAAAAATTTACCCGAAATCTTATGCTGATTTTTTAGATTGGTGTAACAATAAAAAGGTCAAGAATTACATCGAAAATGTTGTAATAGAAAATTCTTCAATCTCACAGCCCAAATCGATATTGATACACCTTCAACTTCAAATTTAACATCCCAATTATTGTCTTGTAACCAAGTTACTTCAAAAATAGACAAATTACCCAATGTTATAATTAGTAATTTAGATAATTTTCCTCATTTTACTGTAAATATTAATTTAAATAATTAGAATTCGTTATGTATATATTTGTTTATAGAAAATTTATTTTTATGTTTTTTAACCCCTTCAGAGCACATTTTTTTATTTTTTCTTCTAGATAAAGTTTTGTATGACACTTGTGCGTGAAGTACTTTTGCGCACTCGTTGCGAAAAATTATAACTTCACGCACTTGTATCATAAATAACTATTATGAAAAGAAACTTTTTCAATAGTGTAATTTTAAGACCACCTTACAGGATCTTTTATTAAAAGCAGCCTTTATTTAATATTTCGATAACTCCCTAATAAACACGTTATGCTTTATGGAACAAATTCCATTTCAACAACCTGTTCATTTACAGTTGGCGTACAATGAAATTTTTCGAATTGTGATATTTGAAATGCTTAATGATTTCGCGATATGTGACATGTCGGTCTTCTTGGATCAGCTAACGTACAGCATCTACGTGTAACACCCTGTATATCAAATAACTCGTTAGTCATTAAACATTCAAAGATATGTTGGTCAAGGACCAGTAGAGTCATCATTTAGACATAAAACACTTTTAACAATATTTAATATACCTAAATATTAAATATTGTGTTAAAAGCGCTGAATAAACAAATACATAGTAGTTTTGGTTAGGTCAAGTAAGTGGGCTACGAATTATTGTTAAAAATATATTGTAACGATTAAGTTATGTATCTGAGAGAAGAGTAAACCAAATTATTGAAACCAGAGAGAGTCCTTCAACAAATACCTTTACAGATGTATTCCATGCTGACTGCCGTTATCGGTGGACCTGTTCTTGGATCGTGGAGTTTGTTTAACCGTCCTTTGCCGTTACGTCATACATTGTCCAGCTTTATCTCTCATTCATGAAATGGATGAGACGGAATTATGACGACATTAACGTATTTCTTAACTAATGTCGACGTAAATTTTATTTATTAGTTTTGACAGTTCAGTTTTCATATTTTGATTTGTTCAGTATATTTGGTCATTTTCGCCTTTTTCAATTAATTTTTCATTGGAATACCGCTTTTACCGTTAAATGCAGTCTACAACGTAAGCTTCTACCTATATTCGATCCTTTTTCCTGTTTTTATTGGGAGTTTTTTTCAGAAAGAAATTCATTTATTGCCTGTCTTCTCCCATACATGTGTTTTTTGCATTTCTCAGGAATACTTACGAAATTGTTTCTCACAATGACACAGACAATAATTACTCTACAAAAATATAAGCATATAGATTTTCTATCTAGTTTTACATAACCTTTGGGTTCACCCCAAAAATATATAATCGTATAATACAGTTTTAATATATATTATAGGTCCGTAATTTTTTAAATTCAGTAAAAAATCTTGCTCAGGGGCGTTAAACATCCTCAAGCTAGAAATTTCAAACAAATCAGTTAAAAAAACGGGGATTTCAAACAAAACTAAATTATGTAAAAAAATACGCAACGCATAAAGCAAAATACA
The DNA here is from genome assembly GCA_949126875.1 of Lochmaea capreae. Lineage (NCBI taxonomy): Eukaryota > Metazoa > Arthropoda > Insecta > Coleoptera > Chrysomelidae > Lochmaea > Lochmaea capreae. The sequence goes on from OX421403.1 coordinate 15,755,631, forward strand.
ATTTTTGGCATTACTAATTTATTCATACAAACATTCCTTAAATGTCATTGATTATAATTTTGAGGATAAGTGTAAAATAACATTCAACTAATATAAGACAAACGTAAAACAGCAGAATACGTCACCGATTATGACGTAACGGCAAAGGATGGTTAAACAAACTCTAGCTAGGACTAACCCGTCCACTTTGTCTGAAACTGAGGCGTCAAGTTGATTAAACATGACATTTGAAATTTGTTAACAGGCGCCAACCCTCGTATTACAGAAACACCCTGTAAGTATAAAATGTAATTTTCATCAAGGTCCTATTAAATAGTATTTTTTTTCAATGATTATTCTACTTGCATTCAAAAGCCACTAATACCGTACATTTATCGATGCTTGTTTGAAAAATATATCATTCATAAACATCTTAAACGGCTGCACATTTACGATACGGTTTTAAAAATTCTCAGTTATTTTAAGTAAACCAACAAGTTTTACGAGGCAGTAATGTACACAGACAAAACCGGCTTTTGCCGATGTTTGTCATAATATAAATGTCAAATAATCACGACTTTGCCGTAATTAAAGAAAATAAAATTTGAGATGTAATAAATGTCTAATAAATCGCACATATTGCGTAAATAAACTTATTCTAGTAAAACTGCACGTGTCTTTAGAACGATTTTCTATTTACTCTACAGAGGCAAGGTTAATTTGACTTCATTGATTATTACGGAAATTTTTAAGAGGTGACACAAAATTCATGATAGCTTTGTATTTGACTTTGTTGGGAACCAAAAAAGGACGACAATGTGATAGCTGACAGTATGAGACTAATAAAAATAAAACACTATAGGGAAGAGGCGGATCTAGACACGATTTTCAGTAAGGATAATCAGTGTTGCAAGAAAAACCTAGGTTTGGCCAAGATGCCGATTGCGAGCTTAGTAAGTCCAAAGTTTCAAAATTTCAAGATCATGTCTTAAACAAGTACCTCAGAATAAACCTTAACTCAATAATATTAAATTACATTTTTAAATAAAGTTTTATTGAAAAATGAGCTAATTTTTATACACTGTGTCCGTAAAGTATGGAACAAATTTATTTTTAGCTAAACAGACAATTTTAAGAAATAATCCTGAAACTCCTCGATTTTTGTTTTAAAATTACCCCCATTTTGTCTCAATTTTCGGATTACTCTAACTGAGCCGATTCCAAAAATGTATCACAAGTTGATTCCAATTGGTACAGGGTGGACAAAAATACAATAGTTTTGTGTGTGCTCATAAAGTAATCCTGGAAGTTTTGATGAAAGTTTATGGTTTCAACAGGATGGTGCACCTCCACATTATGCTGTAGATGTAGAAGGTACCTAGATGAAATTTTTCCGAACAGGTGGATTGGTAGGCGTGGACCTATTGAATGGCATGCAAGGTCACCAGATTTCAATCCTTTGGATTATTTTATGTGGGACCATCTGAAGAATATTGTGTATCAAACGAAACCAGCAAATATTCAAGAATTAAAAGAGAGAATTCGGACAACAATAAACAATATTTCTCAAGACACAATAAAAAAGGTTCAACAAGAATTTGGGTTACTGTCAAATACAGCAAGGGCTGCAGTTCGAACATTTATAAAGTCATGTATTTCATCACATTCTGTACGCTAGACAATAAGTATTTTTGATAATATTGTTAATTTAACTAATAAAGAATGTTACGCGTTACTTTATGAGCACACACAAAACTATTAAATTTTTTTCCATCCTGTACCAATTGGAATCAACATGTGATACATTTTTGGAATGAGCTCAGCTAGAGTAACCCGAAAATTGAAACGAAATGGGGGTGTTCCATTTAAAAAAAATGACGGTGACGTCATTACTCGAAAGTAATTCACCCTGTATATTAGAATATAATTTTAAAATACGGTAAATTAAAATCAAAAATCGACGTGTTTCAGGATTATTTCTTAAAATGGCCTGTTTAGCTAAAAATGAATTTGTTCCATACTTTACGGACACAGTGTACAAAGCCAATTATTTTAAACTCCTAAAATATGTCAAAATATTTTCTTCTATACATAAATCAACAAAATATAATACACTCGCAATAATTCAAACATTTCATAAATGTTAACATTTTTTTATATCTTTATGTATATTTAAAAAACATTCAAGCGATTTTCCGTCATTCTTGTGCGCAAACAATTTTTATATCTTCGCAGAGACGAAAAAGATCTTTCAGCAGTTGCAACAATTATTGGTAGGCTTGTTTGTATGTATGTATGATGGGATGACATTCACTGAGACCTTAAGGATCTAATATGCCCCCTTACTTCTACTTAGTACCTGAGGATCGTCTCCGAGTGCCAAACTGCCCTTGAGTTTCAAGAAAATCTCCACACCAGCTCGAGACAAGTTGTACTGGATAATAATTTACACCATTCTATTGTTGCTAGAGTGCTGAAAAAGGAAAAGTGACATGCGTATAAGGAACATTTGATCCAAGAGCTGTTAGAAGATGACTTTGATAGGAGAATCGAATATAACAGAGATCGTAATTTAATAAAAAAAATAATTTTTTCAGATGAAGCGACTTTTATGCTCAACGGCCATGTAAACCGCCAGATGTATCGATACTGGGCAAGTAAAAATCCCCATTAGATGCAGGAGTATAGGACACAATATCCTGAAAAGGTGAATGTTTGGGCCGGCATTATAAACAATCTAATAATAGGGCCATATTTTTTTTGAAGGAAGCTTGACCAGTCCTCGATATCCAAATAGATGTGATATGTGGTTTCAGCAGCATGGGGCACCCCCACATTAGGCCTTGGATGTGCGAACCTACTTAAATGCTGTTTTTAAGATAGGTGGATAGGAACAAGAGGAACGATCGAATGGCCACCAAGGTCGCCAGATTTGACACCTTTAGACATTTTTTTATTGGGATACTTGAAGAGCAAAGTTTATGAAAGTCCCCCAAATGATATAGAAGAGATGAAGGATCGCATCAGAACGGAGATTGTACAAATAACGTATGAAGTTCTCGTAAACGTTAGAGACGAATTTATTGCTCGGCTGTCTCATTGCATTATTGCTGAAGGTCATCAGTTTGAACATTTAATATAATTTAATTGTTTTTTACTAAACAGTTTTCTGTATTTTAGTAAACAAACAATTTTGGTCGACCCTATAGAAATAAATATTCAAATAATTACATCGTTGTAAAGTCGATTAGAAGACCTTCCCAATTAGGTGTCTTGAGACACATGGTTGCATTTGAAAAAATTGCCTATTACGTCACCACGTTAATACTGGTAACGCAATGTTCGTTACATCTACATCATGTGATGACGATTCAAAAATTAAAATTGACCTGTTTTTGGATTTTTTTCAAAAGTCGTTTATTTTGGAAATAATGAATTTATTCCATACATTAGCGACATACTGTAGATATACAGCCGGCAGAAGCAAACATGAGCCCTGGGTGGGCGTGTTCATGTCGCTGTAGTTGTATTTTTGTGTTAACAATCGATATTTTAAATCGATAACCAAATATCGATACCATAAATGTCAACTGTCAAGAGTGTCAAGAGATATGTAAACAAAGTCAAACTTGCTAAAAATGTAACTCTAAATATTAATAAAAAAATTTATATTGGACCAAAAATCAAACTACCATCTGCCCTAAATATCTATATTTTCAAATTTCATGTAAAAATCGGATAATTATTATCCTCGCATTGACAACACTGATACAGGCACTAAAATTGATGTATGTTGATAAAATCACCCGGTCATATTTAACATTAGCTCCGGATTGGCTAGTTGCGATGACCTTTCTTTTAGTTCGCATATTTTCCGGGGCTCATGTTTGCTTCTGTTAACTGTATATTATATATCATCATTCCTTGAGCAGAATAAGGATGTATTTACGATGTTACTGTCTATTATATTCCAAGTGAAGATCATCCTTCTTCTTCCCAATTTATATTTACGACCGTCGAAATGATACTTTTAACATATAACATATACCCGAACTGTTCAAATACTCGTATTATCCGTCTAGACAACTTCCCAACTAGTTACAGTTTAAATTCGTAAGTACTCTACTGTCCACAACTCTAGACCAATATTAAACGTTCTTTGATAGGATAACTAAACATCAAATTCGTGTCCGAACAGTTAACACTTAAGGCGAGAACTAGATTCAAACTTAGATTCGAAATTTGCATAACAATCTGCACTTCATACGAGTTGGTCGGTGTATAAGTTTGAGTTTCACTAGTCAAGTGATCTGGAGTTATCTCGAGAAGTACGGAGTGAATCTGATTGAGGCAGTATCCAATCATATACTTTCAATTTGGGATATTGAAAAAAACCGATGTTTATACATGAATCTTGGTTGCTTGTCTTTATTGGAAGATTGAAAATTTCCTTTTATCTTGAAAACTATATTATTTTCACCCAATATCGAGAAAAATTTAAAATTTTGCGAAAACATGCAACAAATATTGTTGCATCAAATTCACCTCATAACTGAGCAGATTTACGAGCATTAAATTTCTTAAGCGGAAGCACAAATCGGTCAGCTCGCGAGCTGTTCAATACGCGCTCAGTCTAAAGACTCAAGATTTCTTGATCGGAAGCATGCGCAGTTGAGACCCAGCTGATCAGTTCTGCAATTCGAGGCAACTGGGCGTGAACTCTGTAACAGAATAGAAAGGAAATTTCTTTCAATGTTAGGAAATTTCTTGTAAAGTTACTCCGTATGTCTATTCGGAGACTTTCGAGTAATTCCGTGTGAATATTCGGCAGATAGAAATAGAAACGGCTGCAAAGGTCTTTCTATCTGTTTTTATATACATACTTATCCCGTTTTGCCATTGTTTATGTTAATTATTGACTATGATTAGGTTCTGATTATTGTTTATTTTTAATTAAACATGAATAGGTAATTTTTTTAAATAAATGGGTGGTACCTATATGATTAAATAAACTTAGGTAATAGATTTTTTTTCGTCTACTTCGCATTTTTGAGACTACCTTCTGGTTAACTTACATATCATTTTTATTATATTATTCTGCCAAACTATGATAATTAATGTAAAAACAAAACAAAAATTGAAAGTAAAACGATTTTAGTAGGACTTGAACCTACGACCCTCGCTGTACAAGCCAAGAGATTACCCATCGCAACCAAAAAGCACATTAATCTTAAAGTTCAATAACACTTAGTCATGAAACAAAAGTATCCTCTCGGTTTTTAAAGATTGGTGAAAAGTTAAACATTCTGTATACAATGACAGGATGAAAAGACATCGAAACAAAACCCAGAAATGGAAATAGGTAATTGATATTACTGGCAAGTAAATATCAAAAGCATCACAGAATATAAAATTCTGAAAATGTTTTCAAGTTAGATAGTACTCGTTTCCTTCTACCCGAGCTCGCCCGAAGTTTACAGGAAAAAGTCATAGAGAGTAGCATTTGTCGATAGAAAGAAATTTCTTTTCTTTGCTATTTCTTTTCTATTTCTATTTCTATCAAGTTACAGAGTACGCGCTCTGCAATTCTATCGGTTTGGTGCCGCATGAATGCAAGACGCCATTCTAGGGAGAAATCTAGTTTCTTTTGTGTTACCAACCAACTAACTATTACCAATCAAATGATCAGCTGATTGTGGTGACTGGTGTTTCGTCAGTAAAGGAGGGATTATACAGCAAATAAAATAAGGAACTAATTAAAATAAGTTAAGAAATAAGGACAAAAAACATTGGTTTATACAGGTGACTAAAATCAAACTAGAAATAAGAGTAAGCCAATCAAATCGCAGCTTTTTGGACAATAACTTTGTTTGTGTTTTATGCAAGTTTAGTGATTTTACTTTTTGTTTCGCTCTATCTACTTATCTACACTACAGTACGTATCCACAATAATTATATGTTTATTTTTTTGAATTTTGTTTCGTATTTTCATTAATCACAAATAATATTTTTAGGTAGACGTTTAGTTAAGAATAATTGGGAACTCAGAACATTTAGAACAGAAATATCTGGGTCACGCGTAATATCGGTTTCCAAACAAAATAAAACAAGACAAGAAGAGAAAAGTTAGCCATCTTTTGTACTAACTCTTATTTCCTATTTTACCTTATTTCTTATATAAACACTTTCATATAGATGCGTATGTTCATCTTTCTTATTTTGGTCCTTATTTTATTTTATTTGCTTTATACCTAATCCCACCTTAAATTTCATTGAAATACAAGCTTTGTTGTTTGAATTTGCTTTAATATAGTTTGATGTGTCAAATTTATATTTTATTCTGAATTATATTAAATAAAATTGTGTTCCAAGTGTACATAAAGCACTTTGTACTGATTGCGACGATTTATCAAACCTTTCGTTAGCCGTAAAACATAATTTTAAGACAATTCCACATAAACAACATAATATTTATTTATGACGTATTTTATACCACAGTCATATCGCTTTATTACTATTTGTTGGTTTCGTGGCTTTAGTGGACGGTGAGGAAGGCTTAGCTGTTCTAGTTTTCCTCTGTATTCTCGTTTCGAGACCGATTCCAAAGTATAATACAACACTCAACTTTTGTAGGTCAGAGTTCTCCGTTTTAAAACCCCAAATGCTTCGTTACATTTCTGCTTTTCTACCTTTTATTTCTACCTCTTTTGGAAAACAAAAGCGACTGGAACGGGAATATTTTTTTGAAACTTGCAGCTATGATTAAGTTATGTAGTTTGAATTATTACGCAACCCTAAACTGAAGTTGGCTGGGGTTGCTTATTAATTCCCATTATACCAACTGATTATCACGGAGACCAAAATGTAAAAAAGTTATCTAAATAGAACAGATAGTCAAAGAATGAAAAAAGCAAGTAGATGGAATTAGAATCAGTCATGTATAAAACTGTGCTGTATGGCACTTTTAGTCCAATCAATAGGGAAATTTTCAAACACGAATTGTAAACAGCAAAAAAAAATATGGACACATAGGTCGTGAATAAAAAAAAAATATTTTTTTTGAGCTATTACAATTTTGCGAAAAAAAGGTGTTTTGGCAAATGGACTCTTCCTGCCCTTGGGGTGGTCCTACAGATTTCATCATAAGCTTATTTTATTCGTGAAGACTTGTACTATAATCTTATTAATGAATTACATTGATTATATATAATTTTAGCGTCGAAAAATGCATTGAGAAATAATTCAAAATTTACAGACTTGTTGATAATAACTTTTTAATTTTTTTTGGGATTCGATTTGCAGTTGCAAAACTTGATAGTGGTCTTTAAAACTAACATTTTGCAAAAAAAAATAAAATTTGTAGGACTTCAGGGAGCCGAAATAATTTTTTTTTCAAAAATTTACTGGCGGCGTACTTTACATGGCATCGACTTCTTTCTTACGGCAAATTAATCTTAAAAACTCATACTATAAAAAAATACATTGAACCTGTGCGATATTCGAAAATTGTTTAAAACGTGAGTGAAAGTGATGCGTCCGAGCGCGGCGCGAGTCAGCTTCAGAGTGGCGTTGGAGTGGGGGGAGCGCCGTCGGCTCTCTCGTGACCATCTGAAAACCGTAATCGCGCGTTCAAAATTGATTACAAAATCATCAATATCTTTGCTTCTTATTGACGCAAAAAATTCCTTTTATAATTGTTTTGGGGTAACATGACGAGACTAATGCAAAGATTGTATTCTCATTTGGGAAGGTTGGCAAAAAACCCAGGAAATATAGATTTATTATTTGTTTTATTTTTGTCACTGTACAAAAAACGTAGCTGTCATAATCAATAATTTAACTATTGTTTGTCATATTATATAAATAGTTATTTGTATGCTTAGGCCGCGAAATACCTTTTTAACGTACTAAAAGAACAGTTTTTGCCGAGGCCGCTTGAGGCCGAGGCAAGATAATCTTGAGGTCGTTAAAAAGTTTCGCGGCCATGGCATACACACTATTTTTCGTGCAATCGTTAAAATTATTAAACTAGATAATTGTAAATAAATATATCATTGCTCTAAAATCAACAGCAGTTTAATTTATTTAACAATGTGAGCTATGGAAATGATATGTTTCAATATATACAAAATATTTTGACAGTTCTTGCTTCAACTTCTGGAGTAAATATAAGTAATAATACAAACTGTACAATTAATGTTAATATTCATCCTAAATAATATAAGTACTTATGTATTTGTTGGTATTCAATAAAAAATAATCCTTGTCTTTGTAGTATTTTAGAAATGTGAAATTTGGAAGTGACATTTGGTTTCGCAGCCATTGCTATGGGTAACGGCCGCGAAATTGAATTTCGCGGACTGTGTTGAGAACGCGAAATACTGACTTCGCGTCCGATTGCACGAAAAGATGTTTTAATGTATATAATTACATTTTAGTTTTGTTTTACTCTTCTTTTTTTTGTGTGAGAATCTTAGTCACTGTCTGGTTCACTTTCTATAATTTCCATTTCTTGATGCCTAACTGTATCTGCTCCCTGCAGTCCTACAAATTTTATTTTTTTGCAAAATGTTAGTTTTAAAGAGCACTATTAAGTTCTGCAACTGCAAATCGAATGCCATTAAAAATGAAAAAGTTATTATCAAAAAACCAGCCTGTAAATTTTGCATTATTTCGCAATGAATTTTTCGACGCTAAAATTATATATAGTGAATGTAATTCATTAATAAGCTTATAGTACAAGTCTTCACGAATAAAATAAGCTCATTTGCCAAAACACCTTTTTTTCGCAAAATTGTAATGACTCAAAAAAAAAAACAAATTTTTATTAATTTTTGAAAAAAGCATGATTTTTGGCTTAGGTTAGGTTAGGTTTATGGGAGTGGGTCTATAAGGCCCTCCACTGCGACTCGCAAGAGTCTATTGTGGCTCACACCTATTCAGATTTCACCAAACAAATTCAGCTTCTTAACAAAGCCGATTAACTTATTTGGTGAATGATTTTTCAGGTCCGAGGGCGAGAGAGCATCCCTGCCAAACGTCAGATACCTGATTCGAGCCGCGGCGGGGCAGGCACAAATTATTTGCTCTGCTGTTTCATCATCTTCCAGACAAAGACGGCAGGTCGGATCTTCCGACAGTCCAAGTTTTAGATATGATGATTCAGATGACAGTGGCCTGTAGGGCTGTTAGACAGCGTAGGTCATGCCTGCTATAGTCTAACATTTGTTTGGAGACATTATTCGAAGGATGTATGAAAGCCTTTGAATGAACCAATCCTGGTAAACTATGCCAGAAGTCTAGTGCTCTTCTTGCCGTCCAGGTATTCAGTGTTTGTTTGGCAAAACTTATTGCGATGCCAATTGTAGGTTCTGGTCCGATAGAAACACGTGCGGCACCCTCCCTTGCAAGAGAGTCTGCCTTCTCGTTTCCTTCCATGCCGAAATGGCCGGGGATCCAGACCAGCAATACTTTATTGAGTTCTCCTATTGAGGAGAGTCTTTTTTGGCAACCTAATACCAATTTCGACGTTACGCGGTTAGAGCTAAGTACTTTCAAAGCCGCTTGGCTGTCCGAGAAAATTTTCGGCTTACTTACATCTACATTTTTTCAAAGTTTCAAGTGGATTGATTGAAAAATGAATTTTTTATTACAAAAAATAAAAAACGCTATTTTCTCGGAAAATTATTAACCGTTTTTCATAAACCAAAGATTAAATGATAGGTATTTTTAATATCTACAACTTTCTCATTCAACTAACTATTTTGTGATGACAACTTTCTGTTTGTCATGGGTGTTGAAATCAGATAGCGTCGAATGATGACACTGTCACATTAGTTACTTCTCTCGCAGATGGCGGCACTCAAGAAAGTGGCGCAGTGTCAAATCGAGGCAGTTATTGAACTACCATAGAAAAGACTTTGTGTATATTTTATGGGATAAAATAAGATAGAGTGACTGACAGACCAAACTTCAAACTATAAAAAATCAATTTTTGAAGATTAAAAATCTAAAATTCATTGATACAACTAGCTCAAAATAGTGGAGGAAGAAGAATGTACCTTTTGTGGCATGGAAGAAGAAACGTCCATCCACATACCTGCGAGTTGCACGACACCTAGGAGATTAAAGGATAGAAGAGGGACTTTTACCTAAGTTGAAACCTGCAGATATCCTAAAATTCCTCATGGAAATAGGACTAAAGGAGCTTCTAGTCTCCGAGTCTCAGGAACTAAGTAGAAGTAAGGGGGCACAATAGATCTTATAGATCTCAGTGAATGTCACCACAACATACATAGATACATACGAGCCTACCAGTAATTATTATTGCAGCTGCTCAAAGATCTTTTTCGTCTCTGCGAAGATTAAAAAATTGTTTACGCACAAGAATGACGAAAGATCGCTTGAATGGAATATTTCTTTCAAATATACATGAAGATATAAATGTTAACATTTATAAAATCGCGCCGCACAACTTTCGTATGTGATTTTGATGTATGAAGCTATGAGCCCGATACCATAGCCTGTACATGTGGAAGAATTTGAATAATGTGTCATATGACACAATGATATTATGTAACTAAAGAGCCTAATCCCATTTGCGCTTACACAAGCTCGGAATAGGTGGACATTACCAGCAAGTGTAAACTTAACATAGTGATAATAATAATACCACCCTTACCGGCAACCCGTTTTTAAGTGCTTATACTGCTGTAAGAAATTATTGTAAGGAAACATTTTTTTTGTGACAACATTCTGATAGTATTATAGTCTACCATGGAGAGGATAGTAAAGTGCACGTTCCAAAAATGTTTTTTTAGGAATAGGTACGCTATTTTGTTTACTTGAGAAATGTTAATAAAACGCGTTTGTTGCTACTTCTGTGAGATAAGATTATTTTTGTTCCAAATTTAATATATGTTCATCAATTTAGAGTTTTTGGGTATTTATATGTGTATTGGTTTACAGGAATTCCAATAATAAATCATAATAGAATATTATTAAACGAGCAATTTATGATAGCGATTGTTCACTCAGGGTGACGTCACCCGAGTGAATAATGGCAATAAATTGCGAATAGAATACTATACTTTGTCCACGACCCTATTAAATAAAAGTCAAGTAAATAATGCGAGTGTAGAACGGAAAGTAATAATATAAGATGAGATAATTACGCACTTTTCAAACCGAAGCGTCTTTTAATTCAGAACTGTTTACACTTTATTAAACTGATTTCTGTACGATAATTCAAAATAGTTTTAAACTTTTTACACTCGATTAAATTCGAGTTAACCCAGTTATCCTGTCATAAGTGACATTTGATACGTATAATTAATAATGTATATAACCTCATTTTTAAATTAAAATTAGATGAAAGGCCAAAATGTTGCTTAAACTGGTTGGCATTAAAATTTGGCACAGTAATTTCGTAATAATTTTCCACCTTCTTCAAGACTTCCATACTTCATCGCTTTCAACTAATTCCTCTACCACACTCCTTACGGTATTGATCAGACACCTCCATATCGTTCATATCCATTGCAGCAACAGAAATTAATTATTAATTATTTAATTGTTTTACACTAGTTAAAATTAAAAAACTATTAGTAATATTTATACACAACTATACAACCAAAATAGAATTGTAAATTCTTGAACGTTTATTGAGGTTACCTATCTAATACTAGGTTTAAAATAATTTGCACTGAAGTGTCCCATAATTATTATTTCAAACTTTTTAAACTGACACCACGTGATCAAAAAAACTGAACTATTTGCACTTTAACCAGGGTGAATTATCGTACTCAGCTTTGGTATTTGGTATTATTGACAATTCTAACGTCAAAATTAATAAATTTCTGGAGTACGTCAAATAATGTGACATATGGAGATGTTTTAAGAATATCAATATTAGAAAATATCGTTACGAAAAGTATCAGTACTAAAAATTTTGATGCTTTATTTATACGATATATTTTAGAAACAAATTTCTTAAACAAAATACGCAGATTTAATAGTTTATTTCATATTATACCCCCATCTCTAGTCACCTATGTGCCGAAATTTTGTGTCATGGCATGTTATTTAAATGCAGAAGCGTGAATTATGAGTTCATAATTCACTCTATTGAATTATATATATTTATAACAGCTCTACAGGCCATGAAGGCCTAAGACTTGATTGGCTATTTTCCTCCATTCTCTTTTATGTTTTGCCACCTCTTCCCATCTGCGTATGTTCAACAGCTCTAGGTCCTTTTCTACTACTTCTATCCACTTTTTTTGGTCTTCCTCTCTTTCTTTTACATCCAGTTCCTCTTCTAAGTACTTCTTTTGTTGCTCTGCTATTTGCAAGTCTCTCTAAGTGCCCTAAGTATCTTATACGTTGCGACCTTACTACCGCCGATATCGGAGGGCTTTCATATAACTCCATGAGCTCCTCATTTGTTCTTCTGATCCAGATATCTCCTACTTTTCTCCCCCCATATATTCTTCTGAGTATTTTTCTCTCCCATATATCTAGTAATTTCTCTTCTTTTTTATTCATGATCCACAGCTCCGTTCCATATAAGACTGTTGGTCTTATGATCGTTTGATAAATTCTTTTTTTTGTTCTTCTTGATACCGTTTTCGATTTAAATGTCTTCAATAGTGCCCCTGCGCTCCTGTTTCCTTTCGTTATTCTTGAATTATGAACCATAATTCACTCGAGTAGATATATGGGTACCATATACCTACCTTTTGTTAGGAGGTAAAATATTGACTTATTATTAAGTGGTCGTGGACAAATATATTTTTATAAATAACCATTTATTTTTCATTCAATTGCACAAAATTTTCTACCAGCCTGTATATAGGATATGCCATTAATATTCAAATCGGTACTTAATTAAATATTCTAAATAATTCTTTTTTTTCTTATTTTTTCCAAATAAAAAATAAAAAAACATTATTGTGGTTTGATTCCCAAAAAAATAAGAAAAAAGAAAAAGTAATGCCACAAGGAACTTATAGAAGATATTCTAAATAACCTATAAACGTAAAATTCCCTTTATAAAATTTTCACTTATCCAAACAAATTTTTATTGTATATCAAATATATGAATGAATAATGAATAGATATGAGGGGCACGCCCCTGTTTAAGTACGGCACTTGAATGCCGTAAAGTGCTAATAGAGCAGCACCCCCATGGCTCCGCTCCCTACCTGAAGAGGATTACAGACAGAGAAATATTGTTTCATTCCATTTATGTGGCAATCCTGAACCCTCGACGTCGACGTTCCATTTCCCTACTTTCTGTTTCTTTTATTTGTTTTTATCGCAAAACCCTTTTTAGCCCTCTTGTTATTGCTTGTATTGTTTGTAGAATCCTTACCTAAAGATTCATTTAAACGTCCAGGATAAAAATATTTACCAGACTATCTTCAACATTTTAACGATAAGGTTTGAAGTGTTTTGAGAAAAAAATTGGCACAGTTTGGTTCAGAATATATCTCGCGATAAGCTATCATTTGAGATACCGCGATTTTCAAATTTTATTAATTTGATATATTGAGAAGTTTCTCACTGATTTTTGACGTTTCTTCATTCAAGATTACCTTACACATTAAAAAAAAATTAATATTAAACTTCAACTTCATTTTATTTAAGTACTAGATTCCCCATCAGTACAACTTATATCAATTATGGCCGATTGCACCGATTGTTTAATCTTGGTTAACTAATAATCATAAGCTAACTCAAAAATTTTTATTTCCACTTCAATTTAAATCTATGATTATTTCGTAAATCTAGGATTATTTTCAATCTTAGAAAAAGAGGTATTAAATTCGTGTTAAGTATCAATTCTCGAATCTGAAAAGAAAAACGAAATGTCTTGCATAAAAACCATCGTCTGTCAATGGTCTCTCAGCGTTAAAACAAACTTTTTTTTGTTTTCGGTGACTTTGGTTTGGTTCGTTTTTATAGTTTATATTGTAACAGAATGTATCTACAGCCTAAATTTTAAATTTTAGTACAATAGTTAGATTTATTCACAAAGTTTATAACATCCTGTAGATAGCATTCTGTCACAAGTAAATTTTTTTAAATTGGGACATTTCTATTAGTAACACAAATTAATAGAAAACTCAAATTTCACAACAGATAGTTATAGTTTTAATAATTTAAATTAACAAAAACTTCATTTTACAAACTATGTTTAAGTTAGATTTTCATAAACTATTAATTTAATTCAAAATGAAACATGAAATTTGAGGTTTCTATTGAAATTTGTGAAAGGGCAGAAAATAAACATTAAGAGTAAAAAACTTACCAATGGAAATTGTTGTAATCCAATCCAGAACCTTTAGTGTTGTAACCATGGGAAAAAATAAAAGAGTTTGGTTGTTGAGTTGAAAAGAAAACTGGGGATTTTAAAAAAGGTATTTGTCGATTTAATAATATTTAACTTATTGGTATTCTAACCATAGAATTGTATTTATTGACAATTGACATACTCTATTTTGAGAAACACCATAGATATAAGTGTTGATTCTACAGGTTTTTGACAGTTGTCTAACCAAAGTATAATTATACCTTAATTAAATTAAGATATAATAGTTGTATTTAGTTATGTTTATATTATTTATCTGATTTTTTACTTTTAATTTGACTAAGTGTGGATTTATGCAGACACATTTAACAATTATCATTTAGCATTTAACAATTAACATTTATCAATTATAAGTTGAACGACTCATTTCACTATGACTCCATTAATGCCCACAATTAACAATTATCATTTATCATTTAACAATTGCGAAGTTGGCCAACTTTTAACTTCTTAAATTAATTGTACCGAATTTTCATCTAGTGCGCAACTAGTACGCAGATCCTGAAGTTAATCTCACTTTTTTCATAGAAAAGTGGTTGACAGGTTATATTGTGTGTTTGTTTGTTTTGTTTATTTTTAATTTTCAAGTTGTAAAAATGGATGATGCTACTCTTATCGATCTTGTTCGACAATTTCCCGTCATTTATGAAAATGTAGGGTTAATGGTTATTGTAAACAACTAGAATCTCGGGCTCGTGCGCATGCTTACTATTTTCTCCTAATTTATAATTGTGTCTGCATAAACGATGGCAGTTTTACTAATTGATAATTGATAAATGTTAATTGTTAAATGCTTATTGATAATTGTTAAATGTGTCTGCATAAATCCACACTAAGTCACCATTTATTTAGAGAGCAACTAAATTAAATTATCTTTGAAAGTTTGTTGGTATTTTTAATTATTTTGGAGATACTGTTGCTATAAAAGGATTTCAAGATAAAGAAAAATTGCACTAATTTTAAAATAATCTTACCAACCGTTTACCCTGATAGGAATATAATTCTTATGTCTCTTAATTTTTCTAACTGAGCTAGAAAAATCAAATAATTACATTTAAAGTAAAATTCTGAACCAATAACAACCCTCATTTAATTAATTTTTATTAATAGAATCCAAAATAATAATAATTCTCACCAAAACTTTTATAACTTTTTCAGAAAATTACAAAAGATTGTAATAATATATTTTCAGTGGATATATAGGTATTACTGATATGAGCATTAAATGAATCAGTGATTTTTTTCGATGCTTTTTCTTTCTCTCCGTTAGTTGTACTATCCGTTTTTTTTGTTTTCGATGATCGTTTTAAAAGTATTACTGATGAAACTAAATTTTCTTTTTCTCCATCATTAAAATTGGAACCCATTTGCCGTTTACAGCTCATTTCTTTTTGTTCATTATTATCCATTGCGAAAAAATCACGTAACGTAATATGGTAAATAATATGGAAAAAATAATTATCAAGAAAGAAAACAATAACCTATAACCGAAAATTACGAAAAGTAACAAATTTTATAACTGTCACATTGCCAACTACAAGACCCAATTGAACAAAAATTCCCCAGAAAAAGCGCTGTTGCCGCATAATGTTGTCGCTTTTATCTGGGATTACCTAATCCGGCTTGCTTTGGCTGGAAGATAAACTTATGAAGATGTAGTATATGCAAGATTTAAAAGAGGAAAAAAGTGTCAATTATGAATGTTAAGTAAAAATAGTATTATTAAAATACAAAATAAACACAAATATATTGAGTAAGTCCTAATATTTATTTAGTTTCACCATAATTTGTTGGTAACATTTGGCATATTGAGTAAATCATTTAAATATTTTCTTATCAAATATAAGTGGGAAACTACTCAAACTACCATTTTAAAGAGTAACTCGATGACTTAGTCAGTTGGTCAAAAAATAAGATTTTTTTTAGTGAAATAAAAATTTCCTGATTTGTTTTCTTCTTATACTTCAAGAGAGGAGCTGTAGAATGTTCCTATAATGGAAAAATATTGATTCGCAAACTAATTTACCGATATTCGTAAAAAGAAAAATTTCCCATGACTTACAGCCTCTTGAAAAAACCCATAGAATAAGAAATTGGAAAATCACGGTATCCCAAATGATAGCTTATCGCGAGAGCTACAATTTAAAAAAAACTCATTAATCGCGCAAACCTTTTTGAAGCAGAGTTTTCACTTTTTTTTTTCAAAATTTCACATTGCATGTTAGCTCATACTCCCACAAATAACTTAATCTCTTAAGTGTCATTGTGTACGCCCGATTATCTTTAAAAACCGATAAATGGTTAAAGTTCTTCTAAAGTTAATGTGATGATCCATATTTTTAATCCCTTTGAAGGAAAAAGCCGCCCAATGGCGTGCATATAAATTTTTTATAAATTCGAATATTGTGAAATAATGTTAATTTACTATATCAATTTGAATGAAAAAAATTAACCTGCATACAAAATTCATAAAATTTGTAATACAATAATAAAGCGCTTTCCTCTAGAACACGGAGTATCTAAAGAATAGTTTTTTGTACCGTCAACCCAACCATATTTTAAAGGTGGGTGTATATCCTCATACAGTTTTAATTATAATATAATTACCATTACTACTATTTTCTTACATATTAAGTTAAAATGTACTTTATTTTATATATTTATTCATGTAATGAAACCGTAAGGATTGTTTGAATAACAAATAAATGAATAAACACTTGACAACATCATGTGTGTATCAAACCAAGTTTCGTCTAAATAAATTTTAGTTCTATTTGAATCACGGTACCCTTTTATTTTGCGCAAATACTCCTGTCTAAGTTCAGCGATACGCCGAGACTCCATTATTACCATTCGATTATCTAACTTCTTATATTTAAATCCACAATTCAATAATCCTTCGCATCATCTTGGACTGTTGTTTCAAATGGTCTCCAAAATGCCATTCTAATTAATTATATTATAAAACTTACCCTAACGTCTACGAACAAATGAATATTATATTAATATCAATTCACTGACGCGACCTAACCACTACACCATCAAAAAGGTTTTATATTAATGATACTTTTCTACACTAGATCACCTACACTTTCCTATAAATACCTATAACAATTCACTAAACTCACTCAACCAAGAAATAGATATTATATTAAATATTTCTTTAAAACAAAATTCACACCCGACACTGAATGATACTAATGGATTATAAGCCGAACCACAACACAACCCCCCCGAACACCCTCAAGACCGTAGAATTTTTTCTGCAAAAACGTCCAACGGATTATACTTCGGTTATTTCGTTATATTACGATGAATACTGCAGTTGATGACTGGTTGTTTCGAAGTCTTTACTGCAGGTGTTACTACGTTGCCAACTCTTCAAAATTTTCTTAAATACTGTAACATATAAAAAGTGGTTTTAATTAATTTTTCTTTTTTTAGTAATTTCAAGCAACTTATTTTAATGTTTACTAATAAATTTACATTATGTATTTTTTTAAAAATATTTCCAACCTAGCTTTCTTATAACATCACGAACTAACAGTTTACTGAAGTAAGAGGAACATGTGTGTAGCGAGCCTAACAATTTTAGAAAATATATCTGACAACATTGCTTTATTTTATGGTCATCACACTGACTTTGGTTAAAGTATACAGAGTCTAATTACTAAGGGTTCAAAAACATTCTCCACTTACCAGTAAATGGAATTAAATTGGATTTGTTAAGATCGTTAAGAGGGGCCTCCTCACAGGTACACAAACCTCAAAACATAAACAAAACTGGTCACTTATCTAGTTATTTTTAAGTTCAAAATATTTACGATAGATGTCGCTACTAGTATTAAATCGGCTTTTATTTAATATGCATCTCTTGACGATTCAAACAAACGCCTCTCCGGGTCAGCTGTTTCAATGTTTTGGTTTCAAAGGTTTCAAACACAATTTCTGCCAGCAGTATAGTCTGGGGCCAGCTGGTATTTTTATTAATTTTCAATCTCAATAAGTAAATTATGATTTTATTTATTTACCAGCTAGTATGTTCATTTTACCTAGGTAGGTATTCTCTTTTCTTCTTTAATTGTTTCTGTACTTATAGGTTAATTTTGAAATTAAAATAGTACTTATATCAATCATTATCGTCGGTTCTCTATATTTTGAAGTTTTATACCTATCCGAGATTTATAATTGCCATTTATTGAGAAGTAATGATAAAATGCAAAGCAAACCAATCCGACAATCTAACATCTAACAAAATTCTATTGGGATTATCTGAATGCAAAAAGCTAATCTTGTCTAAACTATCAGGTGATATATATGTATTTTCTTCCGCGACTATATAATAATGCACAAATACTTATATTTTTACAAAATAACTTCTATTTAATACTCTTCCTAAGAATCTACTTTTACTGTGATATAATATATATAAAAATTGTAATTTTTGCTCAAGAGTGTCAATAGGTACCTACCTTTATTTTGGACAATTTCAAAAATTATTATAAAAAACAACCTATTTAGAATTAAAAAGAACATCCAAATATTCAATATTGTTTTACATCAAAAACTTTTCATTCTTTATTTTACAGAGAAAACATAATAAATGATAAGACAAGAAAACAATTGAAGGAGATATTTCAACTCTACCAAAGCGATTCTATCGAGAAGCGCTATTGCCATTTCTAGAGTAGGTAGACGAAATTAATTCTTTAGTCATCCTTTGGTTTACAATATTTTTTTAATATCAACAACTAATAACACTATTTACTAAGTGATCCTTTAATAATTATT
The DNA here is from genome assembly GCA_949126875.1 of Lochmaea capreae. Classification (NCBI taxonomy): domain Eukaryota; kingdom Metazoa; phylum Arthropoda; class Insecta; order Coleoptera; family Chrysomelidae; genus Lochmaea; species Lochmaea capreae. The sequence goes on from OX421403.1 coordinate 15,774,775, forward strand.
TGATTGTTTTAAATGCTTATATAATCAATTAATTCGCAAGGTACCTAGGTAATTTCGATTATATATTCTAACCTATGGCAAGCTAAAAACTAGATAACCATCCTCATCTCTTTTTATCGTCATAATCAGAGGATTATATATAAATTATTAAATAAATTGTAAGGATTTCTAGGGACAATTTTTACATTTGACATCGATGCTTTAGAATCCAATGAAATCTAGTGATAAACACATTACTGCATTTACAATCAATGTTGCCATGTTATACGAAAATCCTCAAACTGCACGGGGAAAAAACAAACAAAAAATTTTTTAAAAGGAAAACTGTAAAACTATGCCCGTCATAGATTATTAGGTTTATTTAGGTACTTGCAATATCTATATACCTAGTGACCATTTTACTTGTATGTTAGGTATTTTATGTTTTCAAAATTCGATATTCCACTACGTAGGTATGGTGTATTAGCCATAAGGCAAATTGTGATTAATTTTTGTGTTTATAAAATAGAAATATATCAGGTATGTATAATACGTGCTTATATTTTATTATTGTATGATTGCAGCAGATTGTAGGTTTTTCATGATTATTTTCTCGATATCTACAATAACTAGGTAAGTAAATTAAACATTCTTCTTCTAGTTGTGGCAACTATGTAACATTTTCGTTTTTTGAGCGAAAAACGAACAAGAGTAGGGGTACTAGATAAGAACATTGGGGGCGGACTAGTTCAATTTATCATTTGCGATTGCTATTGTTTCAAGCTTTTTTCGCTATACCTAGTTTTCTATTGTCTATTTATATATATTATTACTTTTATTTTATTGTGTTATCTTTATTGGTGATAAGGACACCCTCCCTTTAGTGAAAGAGACACTTTCTTTAATTTTTTTACACCCCCCCTTAGTGAAAGAGACTTTTTTTCAGTTTTTTTGACGATTTATTTGGTGAAAGAGACACCTTTTTTAGTTTTTTTTTTGTATTATACTTAGGTATATTATGGCGCGAGAAAAGTGTAGGAACCATAAACGAAACAAGAAGGCAAAATCAAAGAAGAAGTAAGTAAAAAATCTTTTGCTTTACAGGTCCTTCAGATTTCGATAAAATTATTTGTGAACACATTTGGCTTTTTATACAGTTGTCCTTATCACAAATTCAATAGAATGCCATGGTATAATGTGAAATATAGGTAAATTGATTTCATTTTCAACAAAAAATAAGTTGATGCAATATTCTCAAGAAAATATTGCTAATATAAAAATAATCGTACAAACTAAATTTTTTGACACCCGGCCTGCAAAAAAGCTATAAATTTCCATGAGTGAAGTGCCCTTAGGGTGGGGGTAAATGTTTTTAAATATGTATGAGATGGAGGTTTCATTAGCTCTGAGTATATTATCTAGTTGAAGTAGCGATGCAGCAATTAGTAAAAGAGATGTACCTAGGAGACTCTTTTATGATACAAAATGTTGATGTCTTGGAGGTCTTAGGCAAGCTGTTTATAATGAGAGAATAAAATAAATGTTTTTCATTATTTAGGCAAAGAGAAAAGACAAAACCACTAGATGAAGAATTTTTACAACAGGAGACGGAAGTAGAGGAATTTCAAGAGGAGGACATTGGACTACAGGATGCCACAGAAGAGGATGCTGTAGAAGAGGACTTTCCATCTAATTAAATAGAAGCCTGATGTAACTGCCTAGCCCACAAAGATCCAAATAATAACTAAAAAAACCTATTTACCAGAAACATCTAATTTTTTTATTCCACTTATAGTTCTGATTATGTAACTAAGACGAAACCTGATGTAACTGTATTTGAAATAAGAAATGTTTTTTTGTTCAGTATTACAACTATATGGATCAAGACTTCAATGTTGCTGGGTGAGTATACAATATTAAAAAACGGATAGTTTATATTTTTTTCTGTCTGAGGATTAAGAAAATGGAAGATGCAGTTCAGTTGCCATGTATAAATAAAAACAAAGACAATTTATTCAGTACTTGTGTATTATCTTTGTAATATGGCTTCCAAGATAAAATGGATTATTCATATATTTTTTCTGAATTGGGTTAGAAAAATAATTTGTTAGTAAAAATATTAAGTATTTATTTATAGAGTATTTGAATAATATTTTTTCAGTCTTTATAACTACATGGCTCAAGACTTCAATATGTCAATAGAGGTCACCACCCCTTTGTGAGTATAGAATTGTAAAAAATCGATATTTTTGTTAACTTTTTATTTTCTTTTTGTTCTGAGAAATGGAAGAGAAAAATAGAAGATGAACTTCAGTTACCATGTATTTTAATAAATATGAAGACTGTTGTGAATATTTATATATCTATGGTCGCAGAGCACTGACAAGTGACAGTTGAAGTTGATGGCAGACATGAAAGTGAAGTCACGTGAAAAAGCAACACCTAAATAAATCTTATAACATCTTGTATAAAATAAAACAATATAGATACTAAATCAAACAAAGGTGTTTTAACTAATATAACATGGCGCAGTCAGTATGAAAAATTAGTGAAATAAAAAAGACACTAGAGAAAATAGTATATTTTGGTACCATAAGTGGACAAGAAAATTTTTGGAAATATGGAGTATTTAACACAACCGCTAGCGATGAAAATGGAAGGAGATCTAGCTATTAATTGGAGAAAATTTAAATCAAGCTTTTTAACGTACTGTATGGCTACAGGTTGTGCAGAAAAACCTAAAACAGTGAGGGCGGCAGTCCTAATGCATTGTATAGGCGAGGCTGTTGTTGAGATTATAAACAATATGGAACTAACGATATTAGAAAAACAAGACCCAGATATATTAGTGGATAAATTAGATGCATACTTTCTACCTAAATTGAATTATAGTGTAGAAACACATATATTTAATACCAGAAATCAACTACCAGGAGAATCATTTAATGAATATTATGAAGAATTGAAAAGGCTTGCTAACAATTGTGATTTTGGAGCATTTAAAGACAGATTAATAAAAGACCGGCTTGTAAGTGGAGTACAGGAACAAAAAATGAGAGATCGACTTCTTACCGAGCGGAATTTAGATTTAACTAGGGCTGTGGAGATTTGCAGGGCTATAGAAAAAATTAATCAAGATATGAAGATTATTACCGAAAGAACAGTAACTAGCAAAGAAAATGAATTGTGTGCAGTTAATCAGCAACAGAATCGAGCTTTAGATATGGAGAAGACCAAAAATAGAAATCAGAATATAGTGAGTAGGCAACAGTTCAACTTTAGACCCACTGTAAGTAGATTCAACTGTAATCGTTGCGGAATGCAACATCAGAGGTTCAAGTGTCCTGCCTATGGACAAGTTTGTTTTAAATGTAATAAATTGAACCATTTTGCCACACATTGTAAAAGTGTTCAAGTTAATGTAATTGAAAATATCAATGATAGAAAAGGTAATTATTCAGATGAAACATCTAACCAGTATGTTTTAGGTTCTTTAGAGATAAATAACATAGAAAATGACTGGTTTGAAATTTTAAAGGTTGTGGATTGTGGCAAGTATCTCAAATTCAAACTGGATACTGGAGCACATGTGAATGTAATACCTGAATACATTTTCAATGAATTAGGGGTGGGAAATTTGAAACAAGTTAATATTAATATTACCAATTATGGTGGAGAAAAATTAAATGTAAGCGGTGTGAGTAATCTTAGAGTAGTATGGAAAGATAAAGAGTATACATTCAATTTTTATGTAATTAAGACAAGCACAAATGCTGTCCCTATATTAGGTATCCAAACAATACAAAAATTAGATATGATCACTCGTAATTTGAATGAGGTAGTAAAATCTGAAATTATGGATGTTTACAAGCAGTATAGTGAATTATTTGAAGGTGTAGGTAAAGTAAAAATGAACCCTGTAGAATTTAAACTGAAAAAAGATTATGTTGCCAAAATAGTACCTTGTAGAAGAGTGCCATTTGCATTAATAGATAAATTGAGGTTAGAGTTAGATCGAATGTTACATGATGAAATTATTGAAATTATTACAGAACCTACAGAATTTGTTAACCCAATTGTACTGGTAAAAAAACCAGATAATAATATCAGGATTTGCCTTGATCCACAGCATTTAAATGAATCCATTGTTAGAGAATATTATGAGCTACCGACTTTTGAAGAAATTACTAAAGATGTAAAAGGGTCAAGTATTTTTTCAATTTTGGATGCTAATAAGGGATTTTGGCAGATTCCACTTTCTGAAACAGCTTCAAAACTTACTACTTTTGCTACACCTTTTGGTAGATTTCGGTTTTTGCGGTTGCCTTTTGGGTTGGCCAACTCCCCAGAAATATTTCATAGAATTTTCAGTGAACTATTCAATGATATTCAGGGTGTTAGAGTATATATTGATGACATATTGATTTATGCGAAAAATTTAGAAGAACATGAATATGTTTTAAAAAAAGTTTTAAATAGAGCACGTGAAAATGGTATCAGATTTAATAAAAATAAATGCAGAATTAGAATTAGGGAGGTAAAGTACATAGGTCATATATTATCTGAAAGAGGTATTGAAGTGGATGATGATAAGGTAGAAGCAATTAGACAGATTAGAATACCAAATAATGTTAAAGAACTATCTAGATTCTTAGGAATGGTTACATATGTTTCAAGATTCATACCCAACCTATCAGCATTGACTAACAACTTAAGAAACTTGATGAAAAAAAATACATTATGGGATTGGAGTGAAGTTCACACAGAAGAATTTAACCATTTAAAAAAAGTATTAATAAAAAAACCTGTTTTGCAATATTATGATGCACATAAACCCATAACACTATCAGTTGACAGCTCAAAAGATGGACTTGGAGCAGTAATACTACAGGAAGGAGGCCCCATTGCTTATGCATCCAAAAGCTTGACAGATAGTCAACAGCGTTATGCACAAATCGAGAAGGAGATGCTGGCCATTGTGTTCGGTTGTCAGCGGTTTCATCAATTTTTGTATGGTAAGACCTTTACAGTTGAAACAGACCATAAACCATTGGAAGCTATTTGTAGTAAACCACTTGAAAGGTGTCCACTGAGGTTACAAAGACTTAAAATTACGTTACAAAATTATTCATTTAATGTAAAATATAAACCTGGTACACAACTCTATTTTGCAGATGCATTGTCTAGATCAAGTTATGATGACAAAAATTTTAAAATTAATGAAACAGATTTAGAAGCTCAAGTAAGTTTAATTGAATTTAATGACAGTATTAGTAAAACCAAGTTAGAATTGATAAAAAATGAAACTGCAAAAGACAGAGAGTTACAACTACTAATAAAAAATATTAAAGAAGGTTGGCCAAAACAAAAATCTAAAGTTACCGAGTTAATATCACCCTATTGGTTTTGTAGAGATGAACTAGTGGTTATGAGTGGATTGGTATTCAAAGGTGAACAAATTGTCATTCCTTTGTCTATGCGAGAGGATATGCTGAATCGTTTACACTATAACCACATGGGTATAGAGAAAACAAAGCTACGAGCTAAGGAATCAATTTATTGGCCTTTGATAGAAAAAGATATTACCATGAAAGTAAAAAATTGCCCAGCATGTTTAACATATCAGAATACGCAACAAAGTGAGCCCTTAATTAATCGAGAATGGCCTAATTGTCCTTGGCATTCTATAGCGGCAGACTTATTTCATTTTCAAGGCTCTGAATATTTGTTAGTTGTTGATTTATACTCAAAATATCCTGAAATATGTTTTCTCAATAGAAATACTGGTCATGAGAATATAATAAATCAATTTAAATCCATTTTTGCTCGACATGGAAAGCCAGTTGTCCTTTTCACAGACAACGGTCCCCAATTTATAAACAGACATTTTCACAAATTTTTGACAGACTGGGAAATCAGACATGTAACCAGTACCCCAACATATCCACAATCAAATGGGTTTATAGAAAGGCACGTGCAAACCATAAAGAATCTAGTTAAGAAAGCTTTATTTGATGGTAAAGATTTGTACTTGACGTTACTGGAATACCGTAATACCCCGGTTGCTCATAATATTCCATGCCCCGCTCAATTATTGTTTAACAGAAAATTAAGGGGCCAATTGCCAATGTCTCCAAAACAATTTACTGGAAAACCTCAGGGGATAAATAGAATTTTCAAAAATAGACAGAACAAACAAGCACAATATTTCAATCAACATACCAAACCTTTAGCAAATTTGCATGTTGGAGATAGAGTAATGGTTCAATTTGACCAAACCTGGGAACCAGGATTGATTGTAGACATTGACAAAGTAAGGCCCAGAAGCTATTTAGTAAAACTAATGAAAAATGATAAGTGTTTTGTAAGAAACCGAAGGTTTTTAAGGAAGTTTGAAAATGATAATTTTAAATACAATGAGAAAAATTATTTTAATTCATTATTAGACTGCTATTTAAATGATTCTCAAACACATGATAGAGATAATGTACAAGAAGAACAGGACTGTGTACTTGATGACAATCCTAATGTTTGCATGGAGAGTAAAAAGAATGATTTAAGTGAGGAGGTCCATAGACAGAGTCCTGGTCAACTTGGAACTAGATCTAGTTATGGTAGAAACATTAAAAAGCCGCAGTATCTAAAAGATTTTGTGAAGTAAAATTTGAGAGTATTAATTATATTGAAAGGTTTTACAGACGTATGGTCAAGGTTATTTTATTGAGAAAATATTGATTTTTTTTTGGTTTTTATTTTGTTTACAGACGTATGGTAAAGGTTATTTTATGTATGTATTTTCATTTTTTGTAAGGGAAGAGATGTTGTGAATATTTATATATCTATGGTCGCAGAGCACTGACAAGTGACAGTTGAAGTTGATGGCAGACATGAAAGTGAAGTCACGTGAAAAAGCAACACCTAAATAAATCTTATAACATCTTGTATAAAATAAAACAATATAGATACTAAATCAAACAAAGGTGTTTTAACTAATATAACAAAGACAAATACATTAAATTTGTAATAATAATTTGGTTTATATTTTTATAGAATATTTTTTATTTGTTTCTTTTCAATAAAAGCATGAACTTATTTTTGCTGTGAGTTTTTTTAATAATCAATAAGGGTCAATGAAAAAGCAGACATGTCTGTTTATTGCTATAATACACATTTTTATAGTTTACCCAATTAGCATTTCTTTGCTATAATTCATTTGAATGATGATTGAGAGGGGTCAGTGGAAAATCAGACATACTGTATTATAATAAATATAAAAAGTACCTACTTACTTTGTACTTCAAATTTGTAATAGTACAAGTAGATTGCCTAAATGATTTGTTTTCGTATTCAACAAAATGAAACATTTTTGCTATAAGTAATTTCGTATAATGCCTATAATTTACTTGAATAATTAAGAAGAGTCAATGGAAAAACAGGCATATCCGTTCTAACAAACTGGAGGAAAACTGCAAAAAGTATTTTATAATAACATTTGGATACATAACCTGGAAAAATTGAAGATCAAACATAATATAACATTTTTATTCCTGTGTTTCGAAAATAATGGATTACAATAGAATACGAAATGTCTATTTTGGTCAATTAGTAGAATGCAATTGTTTTCATTACTATTATCAATGTAGTTTCCCTCAATAACTCAGGATGCTGATGTATATACCTAACTACGTTTATGCTGATGCAATCTACGGAGGTACAGGACCCGGAGGAACCAAAAGACCCCGATATGAGGATCAATAAATATCAGGCACTTCGTGGAATCACTAGCAACAACTAAAAACATTTGTGGTTTATTTCACACCTAGTCCCCTGCACTAAACACTATAGGTACTTGTGGTGAAGCACATGCGAAATGAAAATAAACAGCATTTACGGGGCACAAATTTAATTTTCCAGCATGAAAATTATTTTATTATAACCGCCTACAAATACTAACAAACTATAAACAATAAATAATTTGAAGTATTTTTATTTACACAAAACACATGACAAGACAACGACATTTGACCTTATCTGTTATTTGACCTTCGTCATCTGTCATTGAAGTTCCATCCATATCCATCAAGACGGTGGAACAGCTAAGCTAATACTAATGTACTTGCAGAATCTTCCGTGCAACAAATCTCAAAAAATACAATGAATTGAGATTTCATAATTTCAGAATCGAATTCTCTAGGCAATCTTTTCGGGATAAGGTCTTGGCGTTCAAATTAGTGACCACAAATTGTCAAAATCACACCATCACTTGATGGCTTATATCTTTTTTATAACAATCTAAAACTTGACCAAAATACCTCATCCCCAAGACAAAGGTCCAAGTAATATTATGTTCAAGTTTCAATTCTTAATTTTACTGCATTCTTTAGATTTGTTGCATACAAAATGACCAAAATTTTGCTGCAAGTCAGGAGTGCCAACTGTTTTGAGCTGTCTAAATCACAACACATTATAACAATCTAAAACTTGACCAAAATACCTCATCCCCAAGACAAAGGTCCAAGTAATATTATGTCCAAGTTTCAACTCTTTATTTTACTGCATTCTTTAGATTTGTTGCATACAAATTGACCAAAATTTTGCTGCAAGTCAGGAGTGCCAACTGTTTTGAGCTGTCTAAATCACAAAACATTATAACAATCTAAAACTTGACCAAAATACCTCATCCCCAAGACAAAGGTCCAAGTAATATTATGTTCAAGTTTCAACTCTTAATTTTACTGCATTCTTTAGATTTGTTGCATACAAATTGACCAAAATTTTGCTGCAAGTCAGGAGTGCCAACTGTTTTGAGCTGTCTAAATCACAACACATTATAACAATCTAAAACTTGACCAAAATACCTCATCCCCAAGACAAAGGTCCAAGTAATATTATGTTCAAGTTTCAACTCTTAATTTTACTGCATTCTTTAGATTTGTTGCATACAAAATGACCTAAATTTTGCTGCAAGTCAGGAGTGCCAACTGTTTTGAGCTGTCTAAATCACAACACATTATAACAATCTAAAACTTGACCAAAATACCTCATCCCCAAGACAAAGGTCCAAGTAATATTATGTTCAAGTTTCAACTCTTAATTTTACTGCATTCTTTAGATTTGTTGCATACAAAATGACCTAAATTTTTCTGCAAGTCAGGGGTGCCAACTGTTTTGAACTGTGTTGTGGACTAAATATTGCTGATACATTATAAATAATCCCACAAACAATTTTTTGACTTTGACCCTCAGTGTGCAAAAAAAAAACTGAATTTCCATAAGTAAAGTGCCCTTAGGGCGGAAGTAGATATTTTTAAATATGTATGAGATGGAGGGTTCACGTGCTCTGAGTTTATTATCTAAGAGTTGAAGTAGTGATGCAGCAATTGGTAAAACGATATAGTTATACCTAAGAGGTCTCTTTGATGGTACAAAATTTTGATTTCTTGGGTTTCAGGTGCTGAAGAAAATGAAATACATTGTTTTCATTATCTAACACCTATTTAAAAGAAACATCTAATTCTTTTATTCCATTTACAGTTCTAATTACAAAACTAAAATGAAGTCTGATGTAACTGCCCACACAGATCCAAATTATTTCTATATAGAAGGGTTCACTAAAACTATTCAGTAAGTAGAAAAATTACAACACCTACCTAGAAGAAACATCTAATTGTTTTATTCCATTTACAGTTCGGATTATGTATCTAAAATGAAGTCTGATGTAACTGCCCACACAGATCCAAATAATTTTCATATAGAAGTGTTCGCTCAAACTGATCAGTAAGTAGAAAAATGACATATTTAGAATTGTGAAAAATTGATATTTTTGTAAACTTTTTCTTTTTGTTCTCAGGAGAAATTTAAGAGAAAAATGGATGAACTTCAGTTACCATGTAATCATAAATATGAAGACAATTATATTAAATTTGTAATAATAATAATTTCATTTATATTTTTATAGAATATTTTTGATTTGTTTCTTTTCAATAAAAACATAAACCCACTTTTGCTGTGGTTTTTTCTAATAATTAATAAGGGTCAATGAAAAAGCAGACATGTCTGTTTATTGCTATAATAAAATTTTTTATAGTTTACCTAATTAGCATTTCTTTGCTATAATTCATTTGAATTATTGAGAGGGGTCAGTGGAAAATCAGACAATCTGTTTTATAATAAATATAAAAACTACCTACTCACTTAGTACTTCAAATTTGTAATACTACTAGCAGATTGCCTAAATGATTTGTTTCCGTATTCATTAAAATGAAACATTTTTGCTATAATTTACTAGAATAATTAAGAAGAGCCAATGGAAAAACAGGCATGTCCGATTATTACAAACTGGAGGAAAACTGCAAAACATATTTTATAATAACATTTGGATACCTACATAACCTGGAAAAATTAAAGATCAAACATATATATATATAACATTTATATTCCTGTGTTTCGAAAATAATAGTGTACAATAGAATAAGAAATGTCTATTTTGGTCAATTAGTAGAATGCAATCATTTTTATTACTATTACCAATGTAGTTTCACTCAATAACTCAGGAGGCTGATGTATATAACTATGTTTATGCTGATGCAATCTATGGCTACGTACAGGTCCCCGGAGGAACCAAATTTACTTTTCTAGCATGAAAATTATTTTATTATAACCGCCTACAAATACTAACAAGCTATAAACAGTAAATAAATATTTTTATTTTTATGTATACAATACAAAACACATGACATGACAACGACATTTTTCCGTCGTCATCTGTCATTGAAGTTCCTTACAGCGCCATCCATCAAAACGGTGGAACAGCTGAACTAATGTACAGAAGCGTTCGTTTACAGAAACTTCCGTGCAACAAATCTCAAAAAATACAATGATTTTAGATTTCATATTTCCAGAATCGAATTCTCTAGGCTTTCTTTTGGGGATAAGGTCTTGGCGTTCAAATTGGTGACCACAAATTGTCAAAACTGTCAAAATCACACCATCACTTAATGGCTTATATCTTTTTTATAACAATCCTAAACTTGACCAAAATACCTTATCCCCAAGACAAAGGTCCAAGTTATATTATGTTTGAATCTCAACTCTTAATTTTACTGCATTCTTTAGATTTGTTGCATACAAAATGACCTAAATTTTTCTGCAAGTCAGGGATGCCAACTGTTTTGAGCTGTCTAAATTGTGAGGCCCCTCTTAACGTAAGCTCAAGATTAGAATACTAAAATATAATAAATATAAGCAAAAATATCGATAAATCAAGTTGATACCGAAAAAAATATTTTTCCTCGTTATTTATAAGGCAAATTGAACTTTTGAATTAGCGAAGCCTCTAATTGACTTGATTTTTTTTCAAAAGGTACCGCAAAATAAAATATATCGCCTAAACAACAAAGCTACTGTTTTAATTAGACACGCAATATGTCCTCATGCTCAACAACCTGGCAATTTTATTACCTCCTGTGATTGAATAAAAGAATGGAAGTATGCGTTTTTGCACTTCCAAATACATTTTGGTGATTTTTAATTAATTTTCCCAATCTTTTTAATTGTCTAAAATTCTCCATTCAGTCATCGTATTCGCATTTAATTTCAAACTAGTGTTCCCCAATGACAAAAGTCGTTAATTAAAATTATTCATTTAAATTGAATCCTGGCAAGTAATTTCTTGAATTACCTGAGGGTGCTAAATCCGATTGATTCAATTATAGATAAAACTTACAATGTCACTACGACACATTAATTTCGTTAAATTACAGAAGAAAATAACGTTTGTCTGTCTGAATTTCTTGTGGGCTAGTTTTCTGTTATTTAAACAAATCGCCATCAGGTATTCCATTACCTTCTCCGTTTTGTGCTATTCTCAAACATCTACAGCGCAAAGGTTGTTTCCAAAGGGAGAACATTGTCTTCAATAAATAAAAAAGACATTTCTTGTAGGTATATTTTTAATTATAACCGCTTACAATTATAAAATTATAAAACTGCTACACTGATGTTTGTATAGTCACCGAAAATTATGATCAAGGTGTCATTCGAATTGGAAAATCATGTAGAAAGTTTAAGGAAACGTCCCAAAAGGGGCCGATAAACACTGCAAAAGTTACAATTGGTTCAGTGGATCTTTTCCCATGCGTCATCATTCATGTACAAACGCAATACATCAATACATTTAGTAACACGTAGGTTGTAGATTGATGGTTTAATTAGAATGTGGCTAAAATTACGATGAACGTTAGTTATTATTGTATTGAAGCTGGTGTAATAATATTTACTTACCACAATAATTCGAACACTCAGGTATAAGTTAGTCGTTATAACAACTGTTTTTGGAATAAATTTATATACAAGTGGCAAAAAAATGGACAAAAATGTAGAATAAAAATGTAGACAAAGTCTTTCGTCTGTCAATGTACAAATTCAAGTTTAAACCACAGAACTTTTGTTGTGTGGGTTACACCTATCGCTGACATTCATCATATGGCTATCTCTGTTTGTTATATTATGTTGTAATGGAACAAACGGTTTCATTTCGAGGGTTTAGATTCTGTGAATAGAAACGAGACGTATTATAAAAAGTAGTATGTGGATAATTTCATACATGGGAAAAGATTCACCGAACCAACTGTATAAGCAATTTATTTAAGAAAAATAGGGGTCGGTTTTTTTTTAATATCTCGTAAACTATCGAAACTGAAAAAAGGAGAAGTAACCATAGTATTGCAAATGGATACTGTTAATAGCCGCGTTCATCCCAACGCAGCACTACCGGGACGATAATCAATTTCCTGCTGAACGCGTGCTCTGTCAACTGATTGATGTGAGCGCTGAGGTAGCAGTCGCCATTTCTCCCATCATAATTGAAATACGCTACGCTACCGATCAGTGATTCATTAACTGTCATTTATGACAAATATCATATGTAAATAAACATATAAAATGACGTATATTTTTGTTTGAAGATATTTTATACCTTTATACATATATGTATTATAACTATAATAAACATTTTCTAGTTATTTCAATGCTCGACATTATGACCATACCCCAAAAAATTCGTTCGTTAACTCCAATTAACTCCGTACAAACTTTGGAAACTTTTTAATGATGATAGTAAAGAGGTTGGGTGAATTTTAGACCAAGTTTACACGTAATGTCATATGCGACTACAATTTTCGACGCTGAAAGTGTGGCAATATCACGTTTTCTCTTTAAATGCGTCAGCCGAAGGGATCGGTGGCACTATAAGGACACCCAGGTTTAATATCGAGAAGATAAAACAATAAAGGTAAAAAGCATTATTGTCTAAGAATGACTACTATAATATGAGTTGTGAATGAAGTCAAGAACTACTTCCATAATCAACGTTGGGCATGATTTGCATTGCTCCTATATTATAGGAGCAATGCACGGGCTGGTCTTTGAATTTTGGATAGGTTGTTTCTCGTTGTGAATAAACTAGGGGTCCGGTAAGGTTCGCGACCCTCCCCAGGTAGCAGAGTGACGTTGGAATGACGTCAATAACTGGTGATTTCTCGGCAAAACACGTCATTCGACGAGAATTCGACGTGAAAAACACGTTACCTAAAAGACATCTAATTGTCGTCATAAAGTGACGTCTAAATATCGTGTTTTCCAGGTAGTTATGTTGTTTAAATTTTATTGGTAATCAGAAATAAACAAATGGGTTGATATGGGGCAATAAAAGTCTCAAATGGTGACAATAAAAAAGTAAGTAGAAATACAGTGTAAGTAATAAAATGTCTCTAATTTGGGTACACGACTCGATATTTTACTTGGAATAATATATCATATCATTAAATGCAGCATAAAAGTTGTTAATAAATATATTATATTTAAAATTCCCGGGAGCGGCCATTCTATTGGCACTAATATCAGTAGCGGTGAACCAATCGCTACAGCAGCCAACCCATGCGCGCGCAGTCCATGTTCATTCCTGCCCATGATAGCCTGACGAGTGACGACCATCTTTTATCTCTTGTGACTATTTTTCGCACCTTCTCATTGATTGTAAGTATAGTTCATTTGTTGTTTTTAATTGTGTTTTCTGCTTATGTGGTATATAATAAATAACAGTAGACTTCCATTATTTGTAGTGTGCCAAAGGCTGGATAGATATATGACAGAATTAATATCTGCAAGTATCTGGATGAGCATAATTCAATGTTCATATTTATGTATACCTGAGAAGTATTTTGTTTTGTTTCTGGTTATATAATAATGTACCTATCAATCTAGGATGTGTTATAAAAAGTAAGTTTGTAAATAAAGTTTTTTTTAATATATGCATGTTTTTTATTTATTTTGATATTAGCATATTTGGTATTTTTCCCCAAATTTTTCATTGATCATTCAAAATATAATTGCAAAAATGAAAAAGTATAGGGCGTTCAAAGCATAAAATAATTTAAATTACACATTATAAGACGTCAATTACACGACACCATAAGAGGTCAATCACACGACATCATAAGACGTCAATTACACGACATCATAAGACGTCATTGAACCGAGACATTAGGAGGTTTTTTTCTCGTCATAATTACGTCATCAGACTCGTCAGGCTGGTCGCCTTGTGACCTGATTTTCACGTCATCTTCACGTATCTCTGCTACCTGGGTCGGCATTTTGCAATGATTTTTTTTTATTAGAAAGCCCTATTGCTATAGAACATTTTAATTCTAAAAAATTCTTGGATCATTCACTTTTGAAAGAAAAAATCGCAAATTGAAAGTACTAAAAATCCGCCATTTTTTTTAAATTTTTTACAATTTATGACAATTATGTCTAGATAGCAGATGGTCACAAATTTTAGAAGGAGTGGTTGATGGACAATGTTGTCAGATTTCATTTCCGTAACTCGTTACGGCTTTTAAATACTTTACACAATATTTTAGATCATTCCCATATAACAAGGAAATACTTATTATCTTTATGATTTAAAATGTATGTTTTGAAAATGTACTTTTTTTGGACGTATTATGTATGTTCCATTGGTACTTGGTAGGTATATATATTATGTGGTTAGGGTTAGGGTATTCATGTAATCTATTACAATGCATGATTAAGTCAACTGCAAGAAAATAAATACCTTTTGATAACGCCCCTGAATGTGTCAGCTGGTCTAAATTGTGAACCTAGGCTACCTAGACATAAAGATTCTAGTGTGTAATTTTATAACCTAAAGTGTCAACTGAAAATAATTATGCTCAAGAATATTTCTAAAAATTGGCAAAATCTAAGTATTTTCTTCCATTTTTGTGTGTGAAACAGACTTACATTTAGTTCAAGATAATAACCTTCACAGTTTAAAGTGAAAAAAATTATCGTAAAATAGCATTAATTCTGTGGTCGGCGCTTAAAAGGTAATATCTATTTAAGTTTTTTCCTGCCTTATTTTAATATCTTAGAGCACATGTAGACTTATACCATTTTACCTGTTCAAAATATACAGTCTTGTGAGTACTTATGAATAAAAATGATACTTTCGTAAAAAAACGACGTATGACCTTTTAAGCGCCGACCACAGAATTAGTGTTGGAGAAGTACAGTTTTTTGAACTAAATTCGTGATTGTTGAAGTAATTACTGAATCATCCAGCGAAATTTTCGTTCTAATCTACTTTATTTAAGGTAAGTTATCAAACAAATTCAAAATTAACATAAAATTCCGAGGGTCGCGCAGTCGACCAGAATCTAGACGAGTTCTGCTACTCCAAGCAACTGCTTTGTCGAGTGAGTATTTGTCTCAATATAATTGGGTACATCCGCCTCAGGATCTTTGGGTTATAACCCCAATTTTGTCCTGTTCTTTTGATAGTTTACCATCTAGGCCTGGATACTTCAATTATTATTGTCTTAAGTCAACCACTTCTATCGATTATAATGGATTGAAAGCTGAGTTTTCTTTTCCACCACACAAAAGTGTACTTTTACACACACACAAAAGTATGCTCTTCTAGAGAAAAATTTGGTTAAGTAATTGCCTCAGCTGGTCTACACTCCAAGAGTAGGTGATGTACAATAATAGATAAATTCCTTTCAAAAGTCATTATTTTTTTAACAGTTCCTAAGGCTGGTGAAACCTTCAGGTAACGATTTAACAAAGTAAAATATTTATCTCTATTATCTACAACTAGTGAATAATTTTCAACTGTCAGATTTATACATACTTTAAAGTTTTTTACGGATTTGATATTGTTCAAACAAGTTGGGTAGAATAATTTTATCGCTCAGTGAAGCTCTTCGGACAATTCACCGGATCCTGTAAAAACGAAACTGAATTGTTTGTAGAGGCAAATATTTACATTCTCACTAGATACATCCAGCATAACAAAAGTAACTTTTCCCGTTCCAGAAATTATTTAGCCGCAATTCGTATGCCAAACCGAATAAAACTTTACCATCCACCCGTAAAAACAGGGCATCTAAGTTAACAAAGAACATATCAACTGCACATGGCTATTTTTATGAAGATTTTGATCTGGATAACGTTTTAACCGGGCCAGAAAAGGTGTAATTTTGAAAACAAAGACAACTGTTAACTGCAATGAGTTTCTAAATCAAGAATGTGCTACTAAATTTAAATTTGAAGAATGTTGCTACGACAAAAAAAGCTGTACAGAACTGGTCACATGTGTACCGACCATGGGGGACTTTCTTATCTACAGGACAAATCTTGGAGTAATACTACAAATAGAGTCCGCAAGTCATTCATAAAACTATCCGAAAAGACGGCTAACATTCTATCGCCAAACATATGTTTTCATCAATTACTTTCAAGGGGTGGGGAAAAACTGTCGGACAGTGCCACTGACCAATAGAACTATTTACTTACAGGTGAAAAGAAAGGTTAGGAAAATTCCGACTGTTTTTTTGCAAACTTGGCACTGACGAACCATGATTTTCACAAAAAAATATTGTTTTTAATTATATCTGTACGCACAAACACAAATATCAGTTGAAAATACGAAATTGAAGAGCTTCAATAAACTAGGAATGTTGAAACTTCGTAGTAAAATTGATAGTAAAATGGTTTCCGCCCTTTTCTCGGTGTTGTCATATTTCAGACAGACAAAATTATTAACACGCAAAAGTTTTAAACAAAAACATATTTTTATTACATAAACTACTAAGGATAATTATTTTAAAGTCGTTTTTATGTAATTTCTTAAAAGTACGTTTTTATTTTGTACGTTTCTATCGTGTCCTATAATTCAGTTGTCGCAATTCAAAGGAAAAGTAAGACGTCTGGCAAAGGGTCGGCAAGTTACCTTAGAATGTAATGTAATGTTGGGTTCACTTTTAAATGTAAACAAAATGTATCTTTTTAATGTATTAATCTGAGCGACGAATACATGTATTTATAGCGGTTCATGATTTTCCGTTGATTTACCTTTTTTAATTTTAAATTATAGTCTCAATAATTTTGTATCCTCTGAACAATGTATAATATAATGGATTGTTGTGTGCTGATTTAAAGAAAAATATCTACCCACGTCTATGATCGTTCGTGTGTCTTCGGGAATTGGCTGCTCATTTTTGGCGGCCAAGTTCACTCCAGTTATATTTAGATCCCTTTCGGAAATTCACTTCAGTGAAATATGAAGCAACAGCTGTTTTGAGATGACCCTTCTTTATCTCTGGAGATGAATAATGGTTAAGACAGTGTCATTGTATGTCGCTTCTAACTTTCGATTTCTGAGACCCAGTTTCCGAAAAGACCCTTAGTATGGAACTAATTAAATTTTGTTCCTGCGTGCAGTATAGACGGCGTCGATAAAAGTTGGTACCTCGTAAAAGAGTAATATGCTCGCCCGCCCGAAATTTCTGACCAAAGTGTTTTCCTTGAACTATTGATTAGGTTGTTGTAGGGCACATTGTGTGTTTATTAGTTGCACACGTAGACAATATAGTCCCTGAAGGGCCCTAGAAGAAGATTGTGGTACGGCGTTACGAAAGATGTTCAGAGAAAATTGTTATTGCCAAAGAAGGAATAAAGTTAGATGAAACTTCACGCCCGACAAAAAATAAGATACAGTTATTATAGAGCTGGGAGTTATATACGGGGTTTTGGAAAATTTATTGTCAACAATATAAAAACGATTTTAGGGTCACACAATCTTTGTACGAAGTTTAAAGTTGAACAAACGTCGTCAACAACTTTTTGGTTATGAAATTTAAAATAATAAACTAACATTTCTACAAAATTGTATCAAACAGTCTGTGGAAATTAATTACTATTCCACTAGATGAAACACTTGTGTCTAACGGCGTTGAAAGTTGTAAAAAAAAATGAAAAATTGATAGGACAGGTTCTTACCAAACTTACTTCATATTTGAAGATAACAAAGCCAGTTCTCAGGACTTTTTCATCTGAAGGAAATTAGGGAAAGAGATAATTTTGAAAAGAAAAGAAATTTTAGGGCGCCACTATTTTTGTTTCCTAAAACTAAATTAGAAAAAAAAATCAAATATAAAAAAATCAGCTAGCCTTCAACTGCTGAAAATAAATAAAGATGGTTGCCGTGTAATAAAAGATATTTCCACCTTAAAAAAAATAAATATATCATGTGAACAATTGATATAAAAATTTTCAATTGAAAAAATGGGATATTAAGTGAAAAAAAATACATTTACAAAATTTAAACGAGTAAGTGCAGCCTAACAAAATGAACCAATTACTTTCCTTGATGTAGATTCTAGTATATAGCTTATATTCCTGAAACTGTATCCAGGGAAATTTACGTCAGGAAGGTGTGCTTTCCATGAAGTTGAATTTCAGAAACTTGTGAATTACCGGAACTGAGCATTACAGGAAGTTGACTCCAGGGAACTATATAATCTAGGAACTTGATACGGTATATTGAAACAAAGCTTTCTTTCTTAGATAGCCCAGGAACTTGGTTGGCACGGGAACTGTGCAGTAATCCTCAATAAATTTAGATAAACCCATCTACTATTATATTACTTCAGGTACTGCACAGTTCACTGCCCTTTTCAGTTTGCAAAACAATTAGAAAGACCTCGCGGTACCTTCTCCTTTCGTATATAAGGAAGGGTGACATATTTTAAATTTCTTGGTAAAGCGACTTACAATTATTGATAACAATAATTTTGCAAATGATTAAATATAGGTATTAATAATTGAAAATTACACGGATAGACTTGTTGTCTATTCCACCAAATACCACAGCAACGTCATCTGTTCTACTTACACAAAAATTACCTTGATTTTTTCGTTCCTATTAATTTTGACCAATCGCTATCAAGAATTAGTATGTCAAATATAAATTTTAAGTGGAAAAATTACTTAACAACAGTCAACTTAGCTGTCAGCAGTTTTTCCGGAAAAAAAATCGAAAAAATGTCATGCAAGTTTGACATGTTGCCTTGTAGAAACAAACTTGATGGTTTCTATGCTGTGTTGCTATTATCATTTAACTCAGGAAATAATCTTACCAAATATCCCTCGTGCATCTAATTTTTGCAGAAAAATTAAATGCACTAGGAATATTACCTCCGAGAAAATTCACACGTGATTTTTGCAGCGACAAAATTTTAATTGCTGCACAAGCTGCGTTGATCAAAGAAAATTTTGTTACCATGGTTCTGATATTTACTTGTCATTGTGTTATTTTTTGTTAATAAACGTCAGATAAGTGCAGTTCAAAAATAAGTGTGTCTGAAGAAAAAAACAGATTTGGAAAACAATCCATTGCAGAAATTGAAAAGGCAGTGTCGGAAAATATATATCCAAATACGCGTGTCGCCAAAGCTTCCTATTAGCGACAGTTTTAGGTTGTAAGCATAAAAAGCATACTCCTACCAAATAATTAGCGAGAATGATGGAAGATTATGCTTACAATGTACAGTCATGGAAGTGATTCTCAACCTCATACCTCTACATTTGGTGGTGTAAAGTGTTGCAGGAAGAACAGGCTAAGATACAGACTAAGTAGAGAGGGAATCATTAAAAAAACACCTCCTTACTTCTTAGAAATCAAAAAACCTGGGACATGCTAAAAGATGGTAGGATGAAAAGGTATAACTTTTCAGGAAATTCGTTACGGAATTAAGCAACAAGAATGAATGGGATCCAAATACCATTACCAGACTTGGAAAGAATGCCATTCAATGGTGCACAGACGGCTCGAAAGCAATGGAAGGAACTGTGATAGGGGGCCAGGAACCAAACACTCTGAAACCTTGGAAAAGACCCCAAGTATCTTTCAAGCGGAAATTCATGCAATAAGAAAGTGTGCCCAGTTCAATATTGATAAAGGGTATAGAAGGCAAAAGATTATACACTGAGCTCTTGTGTAATCAGTTCCAAAATGGTGTGGGAAAGCCTAGGCATACTCTATAAACTAGGCGAGAACAATACAGTAACCTTACTGAGTATTCCAGGACGCACTGAAATAGAAGGAAATCAAATAGCAGGTGGACTAGCAAAGAGAAGGACTGAAAGACCCTTTTGGGGACCGGAACCCTTTTGCGGTAAATTTGGAAGAAATAGGAAAGCCGAAGAAAAGAGAAGATCTGATCATTGGAAAGATCTATTAGGGCCTAGATAATCTGAGATTAAACAAGTAAGATCAAGTGAATGCATGAGTCAAATTAAAACTGCAATAAGGGCTATTTGCACCGGCTCACTGTTTAAGTGTACTTAACTAAGTAGAGCTTAAAATATAAGGCTCCCTTAAAAATATAACACTTGCACCGTGTTAACTAAAAGTCAGCTTAGCTAAGTAGCCATGCAGTTTGGCACCAATGCACATTCTAGGAAATTTTTAGTTCAATTTAAGTGATTGGTAACAATCTTTCGACTTTATATGCCATTATTTTCATTACTTGTTTACATTTTTGTTTGGTTTGGGTGTGATTGTGATTTTTTTATTTATTTGGTAAATTATTTCATACTATGTGCAAAATGTCTCTCAAAATTTTTCTTGGTGTGTCAGGATCTCTCTTTGGGTTGTTGGCATTTTGATAAATCTAGGATACAACGTCGCTAACTCCCTGGATACTTTTGCTATGGTTCTGCTAGCTGTAGCTACATCAATTTGCATAAAACGTGCAACAGTCATCAAAAAACCTGAGCTCGCAAAATATCTCAGACAAGTTAGCAACTGGTGGATTGGACTAAGGCTGTTGTTCCTAAAAGCATTTCAGAAGAACGTACC
Source organism: Lochmaea capreae (assembly GCA_949126875.1). Taxonomy (NCBI): domain Eukaryota; kingdom Metazoa; phylum Arthropoda; class Insecta; order Coleoptera; family Chrysomelidae; genus Lochmaea; species Lochmaea capreae. The sequence goes on from OX421403.1 coordinate 15,795,962, forward strand.
TATATAATCTTGGTATTTTTTACTTTAGCGACAGATGTTTTAAACACCAGGCCTGTAAACTTAGTTTGACAAAGTATTACGTGAGTAACTACATACTTATAATAGACATATATTTGGTTATTACCTGTCATCAGGAAACTCCAGACTATCTTCTATTAACCATTCCAACGACCTGTCAAAATTTATTCAATATGGCGTCCGTGGGGCAAACAAAGTTATTATCTCGTTTGAGAGTGTAGGATTTAAAGCTTTTTAAAGTGCATTTTGTGATTGTTTTGTGACTAAACTCTACTTATTTTTTATTTTATTGTCTTTATAAGTGTTAGTTTGTATTGAAAATTCCACATATGTGTCGTGTAGTTGATTGGGGAAGTCGTTTCAACAGGGATAATGTGAGGTTTTTTTCAGTGCCCACAATTTCAAACTTAAAATTTCTTACTGGAAAAAATGAATTATCCAGAGAACGAAGAGCACTCTGGTTAGCGGCAATTAAGCGAGACGATCTCACGGAGTCTAAACTAAAGAACCAGAAGGTCCGCAGCAGGCATTTTATTGCAGGTAATCCTTCAAATAAGCTTCATTCTTGAGAAGAATTTTTCATGGTTAATTAAAAGAAGTTGTATGATGTGGCAATTAAATTATAGGTGATATTTCATTATTTTATCATGCACATTTATTGTAAAAGGGTCAACGTTATTTATAAGCTTCAATTTTAGAAGATATTTGTTGAATAAATAAAAATGAGAAATATAAACAAATAATAACTGAACATTTTTAAACATACCGTTCACAAACATCTCGGTTTTCCTGCATGAATGTCTTTAAATATTCACTCTGCATCTCGAAAAGTATTTGATAATAAAATAAAGTAGGTATAACGAACACGGAAATATTTTAGGTTAACAGAATTTAAGTTTTCTTGTAAGCCTCCGAAATTGACGGCTTAGGTTGAGGGAGGTTTACATGCCTGCCCCTAATTATCACCACAATAGATGTCGTATGCCCAATAGCTTTTTTATTATTCCAGCCGACCGCGACGAGTTAAAATCATTGATCAAAACCCTCAAGTCTAAAAAATCACCAGGACTAGATGGAATTACGACAGAAATTCTCAACGCTACAATCCAAGAAATCATTGACCCCTTGGTACACATAATCAATAGCAGTCTACAAGATGGAGTATGGCCTACGAAGCTGAAAAACTCAGTAGTGGTAGCACTAAACAAAAGAGGAGACAAATCAGACACTAATAACTATAGGCCCATATCACTAATTTCACACCTGGCGAAGTTATTTGAAAAAATCATTAAGAAACGCATAGACTCCTACCTAAAAAAATCCAAAATCATTGCCGATAACCAATTCGGCTTCAAAGAAGGAATTTCTACCCAAGATGCCCTAATTTCTCTGTCAAACAAAATTCATAGCGCCCTTGATCTGGGTAAACAATATCTGAGTATTTTCCTCGACTTGAGCAAGGTATTTGACACGGTCAGTCACCAACTACTCCTGCAGTCACTGGAGGATATCGGTATAAGAGGAATCGAACTGAAATTATTTCGAAGTTATATTTCCGACCGACAACAGACTGTAAGAGTTGATGGGGTTCTGAGCAATGTATCAAAGATGGAGTACGGTGTTCCGCAAGGCACGGTGCTAGGACCACTTCTCTTTAACATATATGTTAACGATTTATTTTTCATTCAAAGTAACTCATGGGACGATTTGAAATCAGAAGTAGAGGATGATCACAAGCTACTCACTCTGAACCTTGAGAAAACCACTTATCTCCCCTTTAGTATAAATAAAACAAGAACACCAACATTTCAAAGCCTAGAGTTCATTACATCAAACAAAGCTTGTTCAATCTCAGCTGAAAATTAAGTGAAATACCTAGGTGTGTTTATTGATAGTCACTTGAAGTGGAACTCACATATAAATTTTATAATAAAAAAAATCAATTGAATATTATTAAGATTTAGGTTACTGAAGAAGATCTTACCTAGTAGTAAAACATGTATAGACCACATATTTGTTAAAAATAATAGCATTCGAAATCATTTTAATTCATACATTTTCAATTATGATATAACTGATCATTTTCCAATCGCAGTTATTCACAATTATGAGTCAATTTCTACTGACAAGATTCAGCAAAATAAATATAAAAAATCTATTAACTATAAAAATTTAAGAGATATCCTGAAAAATGAACAGTGGATCAATATTTATAAAATAAATCTTATTACAGTTTCCTGTAATATTGTCGTATTTAATAGAGTAAATGTATCAACAGATGTCGAAAGAATAATTATAAATATTCAACACTCTATGAATTTTTGAAAAATAATATTTTTCAAAAACAGTGGCCGTTCAAATATCTTGTAGATATACCAACCCTGTTTGACTTTGGGGTGTAATTCAATATCCGGCGGTGCATATTGCACGGGAAGTAGTTGTTGCTCCTTAGTTGAACGGCCACTGTTTTTGAAAAATTATTTTTCAAAAATTCATAGAGTGTTGAATATTTATAATTATTCTTTGGACATCTGTTAATATTTATAAATCAGAAAATGTCGATTCGATTATGGAAAACTTTATAGAAAAACTAACTAAATATATCCAGTTACACACAAATACTATCAAACTAAATAAGAAAAAAACTAAAAAGATTTGGATTACTCCAGAAATACTGGATATAATAAATGAAAAAAATAAAATGTATAGAGAACTGAAGGTACACTCTGAAAATGTGATACTAAAAAAAAATTATAGGTGCTTAAAGAACACACTTAGACAGAAAATTAATAAATCTAGAAAAGAATATGCGAATAGAATCATAGAAAATAGTCCAAATTCTTCTAGTGGATTATGGAACGCAGTTAATAGTATTTGTCTAAATCGAAAACCTAACGCAACAATAGAGACATTAGAGGTGAACAATGAACTCATAACATCAAATAATGAAATTGTGAATATATTTAATAATTTGTATAGTGACTTAGGTGAAAATTATGCAAATAAAATAAATGATGTAGACAATTTTTCAGAAAATATAACCAATATAAATAATACTGTGTTTCTAAATCCAGTATCTGAAACAGAAACTATAAATGTCATTATTAACTTGAAACCAAAAAAATATCCAGGATGGGATAATATCAGATCAGAAACTCTAAAAGAAATAAATTTTGAAATTGCAAAACTTCTAACTATTATTTTTAATAAATGTTTTCAGAAAGGTAAATTTACAAACTGTTCAAAGATTGGTAAAGTCGAAAATGACCGCCCTATCTCATTGTTGTCAGTGTTTTCGAAAATATTGGAAAAACTTATTAAAAATCGAGTGTATAGATTTCTTGAAAAGTTTCATGTACTCTCTAATAACCAGTTCGGTTTTAGAGAAGGACGTTCTACTGAGGATGCCATATTGCAGCTAACATCGCAATTATATAAGGCGTTAGATGAAAAAGTTCCACTTATGTGCATATTTGTGGATTTATCAAAAGCCTTCGATACTGTTAGTCAAAAACGTTTATTTAGAAACTGCAATGTTACGGTATAAGAGGTCAAGGTTACTTTTTATTAAAAGGCTATTTATCACAGCGAAAACAAATAGTAAGTATAGATGGAGTTTCAAGTTGTTCCAGGATAGTAACCTGTGGAGTTCCACAGGGAACAGTTCTGGGACCTCTATTATTCACGATTTATACAAATAGTTTATTGCATTCCCAAGCATCAGGAAAAATGGTCAGTTTTGCAGATGATATGGCCATAATATATGAGGGTGAAAGCTGGAAAGACCTCAAAGTATTAGCAAAACAAGATCTAAGACAAATATGTAACTGGTTTAAATATAACAAATTGACTCTAAACAGCCAAAAAACAAATTAATTATCGTTCACATCCTACTCCAACCACCTTCCTGATCTGGGACCATTAACAATTGATGACCAAACACAACTTTTTGAAAAAGATCGAATCAAATACTTAGGAATCGTAATAGACAGACATTTAAGGTGGGAATTACAAGTTAACAACGTCAAGAATAAATTAAGAGGTCTGCTGACTAAATTCAGATACCTAGTTGATTTTTTAACATTGAAAAACCTTAAAATTTTGTATATCTCGTTGGTGCAATCTCAGTTGCAGTATGGTATCCTAAGTTGGTGAGGTGTAACCGAAAGTAATTTGCAGGGTCTTAATGTCTTACAAAAGTGGATACTGAGAGTCATTTATAAAAAAAAAAATGTAAGGTTTTCTAGCGACAAACTTGTTTCACAAAATAAAATATTTGATGTTAGACAAATTTTCTGTGAAAAGATATTCACAAGTATACATAAAAATAAAATAAAAGTGCAACCAGTCCAACATTGTCACAACACGAGAGCAAAATAAAACTCAATCAATATTCCTATATGTGAGAAAACAATCGGTCAACGCTCAGTGGAATTTCTGTCAGCAAAAATTTTACCTCACAACTTGAGAAACATTAATAATCCTAGAAAATCTAAACGCTCTGTAAAGGAATGGATGTACAATACTGACAGAAAAAGATTCAATGATCTAGTCGACCTGAAATTTTGTATTTGATGTTATGAATCTAATTAATACTGCCAATATTTCCCGATTGTGTCAATTTGCCCTAATGTGACCATTTCACTGATTTCTATCTTTCTTCATCTTTATTATTATTATTATTACCTTTCCCAATAATTATATATAGTCTTTGATTATCGTTTTAGTAAAATAGTTATATTTGGAGTTTATATTTCATGACGTTTCATAAATGTATTTTTAATTATGTGAAAATATCACGTACAAGGGTCTTTGGCGCTTCAGTGATTTTATGTTTATTCCTGTATTTTTAACAATTACTTTTTAAATTATTTATTATATTGTATTATATTCCTTGAATAAACATTATTATCATTATTATTATTATTATTACCCATTAGACAACTGAAAATATTATACTACTCACTTGTAGAAAGCCATATCCGATACGGTATATCTGCCTGTGGTTGCTCCTCTAAGGTACGCATCCACTCACTTGAAGTTCTACAAGAAAGATTTCTGAAGATTATCTATTCAAAAAGACGAACTCACCCTTCAGATCTCCTCTATGAAGAATCAGGTGTTCTAGACGTCAGTCAACTTTTTGCACAAAATATTATTTGTCATTATCATCAAAACAAAACAAAAAACCAAATTGCCTCACACAGATACAAAACAAGACAAAAAGGCAACTATGTAGTCCCGTTCATGACAAAAACATTCGGACAGAAGTCTTATGATTTCGTTGCCCCAAAACTCTATAATGTTATACCCAACGAACTGAAGGAGATTGTCAACATTCATGTCTTTAAAAAAAATTGAAATGTTACGTCATCTTAAATCCACGTAACTTTTTCAATAACCTTCTTGAAAAAGAATAAATTCCCTTTCCCCCCTTCCTTCCGTAAATACTTATATACTCAACTTTAAGATAATCCTACATATTCATTCTCCTGTCCATTCTTTTATCTCAATTGTGTTACATTATTATAGTTGACCTTACTTGTAATCGAATTAATATTATATCATTGTATCTATTTTACTTCAAATGTTTTCTTTGTACTTGAAACAAGTGTTCAATCACCTATCAAGATTTCTTTATTCTCATGGTATTCTTAGTTTCCTATTGTATTGAATTGTACCTATTGCATTACTGTATTATTGAAAATGAATGTTTGTGAATAAATAATAATAATAATAACATTGAGTTTGACATACGGTGCAACAAAAATATTAACTTTAAGTGGCCCTTAACCATAAGCTTCACTTAAAATAAACGGTGCAATTGGCCCTAAGAGCTTTAATAGGGATCCTAACGAGACATTGCCGACTGAACGGGCACTTGAAAAGCTCAAAATAGTGGAGGAAGAAGAATGTAGATTTTGTGGCATGGAAGAAGAAACTTCCATCCACAAACTAGCAAATTACTCAGCAATTGAGAATCCTAGGTTACAGCACCTAGGAGATTATTGGATAGAAGAGGGGCATTTACCTAAGTTGAGATATCCTGAATTCCTCATGGATATAGGACTAGAGGAGGTGCTAGTTCCTCAGGAACTAAGCTTCTTCTTCTTTCTCATTTTTTTGAAATGATCTGTGGTATAACTAGCTTTAGCCAAATAAAAACAAGAATATTAGATAAGCTTTATTTGACGTTTCTCATTCTGTTTTAACTGTTTGGCAACATAATCCAGTTCTGACAGCTATGACGTGCAAGTACATTCATACTAAATAAAAAATAGGTATTATTATAAAACCGAGATTTTAAAACAAACTCATATTCTCTTATATTTATCATTGTATATTTTTTTCTACCGACTTAGCCAATAAAATCAAACGCTAGATTAAACAAGTACCGATCAACATTCTGTCGACAGAGTGAAAATACGTAACTACGGTCTAATGGCTGGTATAATGAAATTTTTAAAATCCTTGCGAATTTTATAGACATTTGAGGGAAAAGCTCTTATTTATTGCCGGAGTAATGCAATTTAGGAGACGGGTTTCCACGTTGGCGGACAGCATTTGCATAATTCACACCAAAGAACGCAAGACAAGACAAATTCCCCGCAGTTTTCATTATAATCCCATCGCAGCCACCCATTCAGGCTCCCGTCTCTCACTTCCACGCCCCCTCTTAGTTACATTTCCAGTAGTACATTTAATGCAGTCCGCGATGCTCATAATTTCCGTTACTTTTTTTGGAGGATAAGGAAGGAGCTAGATGCGAATTTTTTAAAATTATTTCCAATCACTTACCTCACGTATCTAATGAATAAAATAAACACCAAAAGTGGAAAAAGCACCAAGCATCTTTCGGAAAACAAAATTGCTAAGTCCAATATTGATGACGTGTATAAGAGGCAAATTATTATTATCTCGATCTATGTATAATAGTAGCACATCATGCTCATTCTCTACTAACACACAACGATCCGTAGACGTATCTTTCAGGGATTTCTAGGTCTAAACGTTCCAGACCTACAAAAAGACGTTTCTGAAACAATAAATAAATTATGTTTTAGGACATATTTTCTTAAACGTGTCTGCAATGTTTGACGAAAACTTTTTGAAGCAAACTTTATTTTGTTGCGTGTTTTTTTAGTTTTTTTAAACTATATTTATTTTTAACTTTTTAGTTCGATTTATTGTCTATAGATTTTTTCCTCAAGTTCTCGTTGATAGTATTATTAATTTCCAACAGAGGGTGCATGAACGTAAAATTCTTCTTCAACAACGCAATAAAATTTGAGGTGTGAAATTCTAAAACTTAATGTTGATGTAGATAGTATATCGAATTTCTAACAGAGGGCGGAGAGTTGTAAAATTAGCTCCGACTTCAAAAGAAAATTAACAGTTATTACTTCGATAACCAATCCAGTCTTGACGTGTGCACTTGCTGTTGAATTTAAAAAAAATATAAATTTAATTACAATAACTCAAATGATTTTATTCATAGTAAATATTTAAAATGAACTTGAATATCCAGCATTTACGTATAGCTTTTAGACTATCAAAAAATATTCATACTATCGTTCATAGTAAGCGTTGACATCGAATTCATATTCGATATTTACAATTGATATTTTTCTAAGTGAATTCTTTTGATTAACATGTATGTCCAGCATTTTAAGTATAGCTTTTCGATTGTCGAAAATATTCATAATGTCGCTCATAGTGAATGTCGACATCGAATTCGTTCGGTGCCAGAAGCCGCGGAGAGTTACATACAGACATACAAACAGACATACAAACAAACATACAAGTGAAGCTAATAAAAAGCGTGTAAAAATACCAAGATTATATAGGTACGTTCTTGTGAAATACTTTTAGTAACAACAGCCTTAGTCCAATCCACCAGTTGCTAACTTGTCTGAGATATTTTGCGAGCTCAGGTTTTTTGATGACTGTTGCACGTTTTATGCAAATTGATGTAGCTACAGCTAGCAGAACCATAGCAAAAGTATCCAGGGAGTTAGCGACGTTGTATCCTAGATTTATCAAAATGCCAACAACCCAAAGAGAGATCCTGACACACCAAGAAAAATTTTGAGAGACATTTTGCACATAGTATGAAATAATTTACCAAATAAATAAAAAAATCACAATCACACCCAAACCAAACAAAAATGTCATAAACAAATAATGACAATAATGGCATATAAAGTCGAAATATTATTACCAATCACTTAAATTAAACTAAAAATTTCCTAGAATGTGCATTGATGCCAAACTGCATGGCTACTTAGCTAAGCTGACCTTTAGTTGACATGGTGCAAGGGTTATATTTTGAAGGGAGCCTTATATTTTAAGCTCTACTTAGTTAAGTACACTTAAACAGTGAGTCGGTGCAAATGGCCCAAAAAAAAGTTTTAAATTTAAGAAAGGTTCTCTTTATATCTGATTCTAGTAAAAAAAAAAATTCGGGATATAATAATAAACTACTGCATTTTTTAGTCCCTTCTAAATCATCTATCAAATTTATCTATAACCCATAATTACACTAATACGTTCCTGTGACCTGTGACGTTTTTTGAACGTTTGCCTACAACTTACTCTACGTACCAAAAACGTTTTTGCCCGTTTTTAAACGTTTTAGGAACGTTTTGTGTCAGTAAAAATAACGTTGAAAGGGCGTTCAAAAGGAGGTTCCGGAAACGTTTTTTGACGTTTAATAGACGTATTAGGAACATTATTTTTAACACCTCTTTAAAACGTTGCCAGTAGGATTTTTGGAAACGTTTCAGGGAACTTATTTCAAACGTCAAATACATATCTGGAACGTTTCAATTACGAACAATATTTCTAATTATTATAATGTTCACTATAGTAACAAGCAAAGAGTAATCTTCCAAGACACTGTCGATTTTATTCGAATTCCAGAAAAAAGAAATGAAAACACGCTGTCAAATTGTCAATCATCTGTCAAATGTCATCTATCATCTTTTAAACGAGGTGTGTTAAAGAATTGAAAAGGATCTACTCGATCGTCATCTGATTATATAAATAAACGAAACGAAAAAGTCAAAAAACTCTCTTTTGCAATCAACATAAGTTGTCTAAATAATTTTACATAGCATTGCAAACACTGTTGTTTTATATGCAAGAATCGATATACGGGAATAAAGTAGGAATTGCTATAGATAAATTTGACAGATGATCGAGAAAAGACTAAAAAATGCAGTAGTTTATTATTATAACCCGATTTTTTTTATTTTATCATTAGAAACAGATATAATGAGACACTTTCTTATATTTAGAATTTTTTTTAACAAAATAAAGTTTGCTCCTTGTTTTAGGTTTCATCAAACGTTGCATACACGTTAAATAAAAAATGTCCCAAAACATATAATTCATATAACGATCGAGAACCGTTTTTTTTAGGTCTGGAACGTTCAGACCTAAAAATACCTGAAAGATACGTCTACGGAACGTTCAGTGTTAGTAGGGACAATGTCTATTTTATTCCTGTTTCTCGATCCTTGTATATAAATTAATGCAATGAAAAATTATTCAGAGAATAGATAAACTTTTTTTTTAATAATAAATAATGTTTAAATTCTAAAGTTGGTTTAAACTAAAATTTAAACTAAAAGTAAGTAAGTTTACAATGAAGTTAATATTATACTTCGACGCTACAAATTATATAATCTGTCCGCCTCTGGTTTATTGCCGTTTTTTGTTTATTACCTGACTTTGTGCTATCAATGTGATGGAAACAGGGTATGATATTTTGAAGTGGACAATCTTCTCTACTTTTATGTATAATTACTCAAATACCACACTGTATAATGTACCACATTCCCACCACCAATCGTACTTTGAAAAGCTATTTACATTATTTAAATTTCAATCTAATTATGAAAACCCTTTTTTCCAGATAACACTTTCCAGCGACCGTTCTAGAACCTCTAAATCATTTTCTGCGATTCCTTCAGCCCATTAATTCTTTTAATTCTAATTCTGACATTATTCGAAAAACTGTAACCTCAATATTCCGGACCCATTATAAAACACTAACTAATTTATTTTCCCTACACTTTTCTTCATAGAAAGCCGAATAGATTTGGCAGTACTATTGTTGCTGAATCAGAATATTAATAGGCAACCGGTATTGGTCATGAGCTTGATTTACCAACAACAATGGTAATTTCGAAAGACAATATGTTTTATCTTTTTTTATGACAAGGTAGGATGAAAATCACATTCTTCCGCTGATTGTGATTAATACAAAATGTCAAACGATGGATTTAAGTATATTTTTCTTCGTTACTGGTCTATTCAGTTGGAAAAGTGTGTGGGTATAGTCAAATAATTTCAATTAACGTATAGAAAACGAAAAACTGCTTCATATTATATTATTTATTGATAGTCCAAGAAAGTAGAACTAAAAACTAAAAACTAAAGTATCTACAAACCAATTATGATGAAAAAGTATAATTTTTCAAAGAAATTCGTTACGGAATTAAGCAACAAGGAGGAATGGGATCCAAATACCATTTCCTGACTTGGAAAGAATGCCATTCAATGGTACACAGACGGCTCAAAAGCAATAGAAGGAACTGGGATAGGAGTGTACGTGCCAGGAACCAAACACTCTGAAAGCTTGGGAAAAACCCCAAGTATCTTTCAAGCGGAAATTCACGCAATAAGAAAGTGTGCCCAGTTCAATATTGACAAATGATATATAAGGCAAAGGATTATCATAATGTCTGATAGTCAAGCAGCCATTAAAGCGCTGAGTTCCAAAATGGTGTGGGAATGCCTAGACAAACTTAATGAACTAGGCGAGAACAATATAGTCAGCTTACTGTGGATTCCAGGACACACTGGAATAGAAGGAAACGAAATAGCAGATGAACTAGCGAAGAGGGGGGCTGAAATACCTTTTTGGGGGCCGGATCCCTTTTGCGGAATCAGCTCCAATATAATATTGGAAGCAATAGGTAAAGCCGAAGAAAAGAGAAGATCTGACAATTGGAAATATCTAGTAGGGCTTAGGCAATCAAAGATTCTTCTGGGTGACTACAACCTGTTGAGATCAAATGAATGCATAAGTCAAAGCAAAACTGCACTAAGAGTTTTAACAGGAATCCTAATGGGACATTGTCCCCTGAATGTACACTTTAAAAAGCTCAAAATAGTGGAGGAAGAAGATTGTAGATTTTGTAGAATGGAAGAAGAAACCTCCATCCACATACTTGCGAACTGCACAGTATTTCAGAATCCTAGGGCACAGTACCTGGGAGACTACTGGATAAAAGAGGGACAGTTACCTAAGTTGAGGCCTGCAGATATCCTAAAATTCCTCCGGGAAATAGGACTAAAGGAGCTTCTAGTATCTGAGACTCTCCTCAGAAACTAAGTTGAAGTAAGGGGGCACAATAGATCTTTTAGGTCTCAGTGAATGTTACCCCAAAATACATACATACATACATACATCTTTTTTTTATGACAAGGTAGGATGAAAATCACATTCTTCCGCTGATTGTGATTAATACAAAATGTCAAACGATGGATTTAAGTATGTTTTTCTTCGTTACTGTTCTATTCAGTTGGAATAGTGTGTGGGTATAGTCATATAATTTCAATTAACGTATAGAAAACGAAAACCTGCTTCATATTATATTATTTATCGATAGTCCAAGAAAGTAGAACTAAAAATGCGAATAAGTTTAGGAAATTTTTGAATAGGTTACACTAAAGTATCTACAAACCAATTAGGCAATCCAGATTACGTGACCTAATATGGACGTTTAGTGCAAACAATTTGGACTGCTGGTCAGTTTTGTATTGTCTATTCAATGGTAAACAAGATTTTTTTCGTCGATTTTATTAGTGTGTTGCAGATGGAGGCTTTCAAAAGTTTACCTGCCTACCAGTGTTGGGTAATTCCTAGTGATTAACCTACCGTCGGGCCAAATATGGTGACTGTAGTGTTCGGGCGCAATGTGCTTGACAGGCACACATTAAAAAAAAAGTAAGTGAGTAAATTTTTGCAACTAACAAGTTAATAATATCTTCATTAGGAGTGTAAACATTAAAAACAAAATTGAAATGTTTCCAAAAAAATATGCATTTGATATAAAAACAATAGAAAAAAATGTAAGGAAATGTATGACCATATTTGTATGGGATAAGCAAATAGCAGTGTTGCATTTCTTGCATACATGGTTTGTCAGCCTTCTTAATCCGGTTTCGCTGGTGCAAGCTGAGCATCTTCTTTTAGGGGGTAGGGGAAGGAGGTTAACTGTCTCTTCATCTTGGGAGGTGGGACGATTTCTCGAAAAAATGGCGAAAATACATACCTTCCTAAAATGTTACGAATTCGGGCGCAATGAGCTTATCAGATCAAAACTTTAATATCTCTCACAATGAGGGTCGAAAACATACTTAACCAGGAAGGTTGCGTAGAGCATCTTAAAAGAGGAAGCTACTGGGAGGTACATGCGAAAACGTCACGAACTGGCGTAGTGGGGAAACAAAATAGACGTGCTGTGCCTGTCAGATCGGTTGCGCCCGACGGAAGGTTAAAACTACAATTACTCTTTTTTCATGTAACTTGTGAGTACATTTTCTTAAAAATAATTGAAGTTCGTCTTGTTATTACTTTGAATAGGTAAAGTTCATTTACATTAATTTATTCTGATATTTTTCGACAAAATGCTTGGTAAACGTTTGGACGAAAGTAAACGTGAGTGTGTTAGAAAATCACAAGAATATTTCCAAAAGGATTTGGCTAATAGCGGACCCCTTCTGCCGTTAAATGCCGTTCAAGAGATAAGTTTTGTAACAATGTATTTGTAGAATATTGTATGTTAAATTTGGTTTTTATTTATTTCCTCTCATAATTAAATCACTAGAAACACATGCCGAGCCCTCTAAGAATGATGCGCCGCTGTTGAAAACTTTCTTATTGATTTGATTCGGATGTTTATGAATTATGACGTAACGAGAAACAATCGTAACTTTTACTGTAGTCCGTTTGCCGACCAAAATTTGAAGTTTATAAAGTGACAAGTAAAATCTAGAACTGGGTTAAGTTGCGATCTTAAGTGCGACATACTGTATGTAAATCATATGAACAAAAAAGTATTGAAAGGTTTCAAAATATAACGGGATAAAATACCTACAAATACTCAAATTATGCAAAAAACAATTACCTGATTGAATAAAATCAAACAGCTTCCACAATTTTTAAATTAGCATAATATGCTGATCAAAGGGGAAGTCGGCAAGTGCGACGAACTCGTGTTTTAGCGTCTGCAATTGATTTTGGACAATTGTAAGTGTGTGCATGATATCTGTATGTGAAATATGGAGATATGAGGACTCTCTGTAGTAAGGGCTGAATTAATTGAATCATTTCTTCCCAGGTTCTTTTAAAAAATTTATAACTTTATTTTCAACTGTACTCAATCATTCATGACATTGCTTCATTCCACGTATAAATACCTAAAAGACCTTACAGTTATTAAAAAAACCATTTATTAAAAAAAAATCACACCCACATATATCATTTGTCCTAAAAATTAATTTTTTGACTAATCCTTTTTGATAAATGTGCCGCGTTCGTGTCCCTGAGATTTATTTTCCATCTCAAAAGTAGCTAACGAACTTCTCGACAAAAGAAATCTTTTATTTAAACTGAATTTAGATTTATTGAAATCCAGAAGCTTTTAACTTTCTCCCGCTCTTTCAAGTGAGCTTTTTCTCTCGTCTTTGTTTCATTTACTCTCCTTTTTTCGTACTCTTCTAGTTATTAAGAGGTTTATAATAATCTTCTTATTGTTTCCGTACAACCACGACATCTTGCCACAATACGTTCATTAAATATTTGCACTGATGGAATTCTGGCAGTTTGGTTTGTGTTTTAATTCACTCTTCTCATTATAATATAACTAATTATATAAAATAGCATGCAACAGATATACAAAAGAAATAGTTCTTAAAAAACTATTAATAGCCCAGGAGCTAAGATAGGAATTCTGTAAACATTGGCAATGATCGATAACGATCATAAATAACACTATACTCTAACTATTGTCAGTGTGATGACTATAAAATAAAGCAATGTTGTCAGATATATTTTGTAAAATTGTTAGGCTCGCTACACAAATGTTCCTCTTACTTCAGTAAACTGTTAGTTCGTGATGTTATAAGAAAGCTAGTTTGGAAATATTTTAAAAAAATACATAATGTAAATTTATTAGTAAACATTAAAATAAGTCGCTTGAAAATACTGAAAAAAGACAAATTAATTAAAACCACTTTTTATATGTAACCATATTTAAACAAATTTTGAAGAGATGGCAACGTGTTGCACGTGCAGTCAAGACTTCGAAACAACCAATCATCAACTGCAGTATTCATCGTAATATAACGAAATAACCGAAGTATATTCCGTTTGACGATTTTCGCAGAAAAAATTCTACGGTCTTGAGGGTGTTCGAGGGGGTTGTGTTGTGGTTCGGCTTATAATCCATTAGTATCATTCATTGTCGGGTGTGAATTTTTTTGTAAAGAAATATTTAACATAATATCTATTTCTTGGTTGAGTGAGTTTAGTGAATTGTTATAAGTATTTATAGGAAAGTGTAGGTGATCTAGTGTAGAAAGGTATCATTAATATAATACCTTTTTGTTGGTGGAGTGGTTAGGTCGCGTCAGTTAATTGATATTAATATAATATTCATTTGTTCGTAGACGTTAGGGTAAGTTTTATAATATAATTAATAAGAATGGCATTTTGGAGACCATTTGAAACAACAGTCCAAGATGATGCGCGGGATTATTGAATTGTGGATTTAAATATAAGAAGTTAGATAATCGAATGGTAATAATGGAATCTCGGCGTATCGCTGAACTTAGACAGGAGTATTTGCGCAAAATAAAAGGGTACCGTGATTCAAATAGAACTGTAATTTATTTAGACGAAACTTGGTTTGATACGCATGATGTTGTCAAGTGTTTATTCATTTATTTGTTATTCAAACAATCCTTACAGTTTTATTACATGAATAAATATATAAAATAAAATACATTTCAACTTAATATGTAAGAAAATAGTAGTAAATGTAATTAAATTATAATTAAAGCTGTATGAGGATATACACCCACCTTTAAAATATTATGGTTGGGTTGACGATACAAAAAACTGTTCTCTAGATACTACGTGTTCTAGAGGAAAACGCGTTATTATTGTATTACAAATTTTATGAATTTTGTATGCAGGTTAATTTTTTTCATTCAAATTGATATAGTAGATTAACATTATTTCACAATATTCGAATTTATAAAAAATTTATATGCACGCCAGTGGGCGGCTTTTTCCTTCAAAGGGATTAAAAATATGGGTCATCACATTAACTTTGGAAGAACTATACCACCGTACCAACGCTGACACTACACACTTTGTACGGAGTGGAAAGTCTAACTAGAACAAATTGTGTAACTTGGTAAATAAAAAACCAGCTCGATAGTTTTTCGGTCAATTTGAATTGAATGTGATTGATTTGTTAGTACTTGTTTGAATTTCAACGTGTAAATTAAAAACGAAAAATAAGAAAATGCCCTATTTTGTTTACTGAAGTTCATCCAGAATTACCTTCAATTAATCGAAGTACGATTAGCAAAATTGAAACTCGATATCAGGAGTTGGCCCACGTAAGGGGTTCTCCTAGACAAAAGCTTTTAAAAGTCGACGAAGAAGCCCAGCTGAACATATTGTTGGAAGTTGAAGAAAATCCTGTTACTCCAGCTAGGCAAATAGCTCGCGTTCATGGTGTCAGTCTCACAAGCGTTTTAAGAATTCTTAAAAAAACCAAAAAGTACCCATGTAAGATGCAAAACCTGCAGGAGCTTAACAAAGATGATCCTGATCGTAGACTCGAATTTTGCGAACGAATTATGGCTTCTATCGATGGTGGACTAATTGCTTTGGAATGGGTGCTGTTTTCTGATGAGGCTACGTTCACATTACATGGGCACGTCAATCGACAGAACTGCCGTTATTGGGCCGACAAAAATCCCCGATGGATGCGTGAATACCATACCCAAAAGCATTAAAAAAACAAACGACTGGGTTGTATTTATTGGGATCGCATAGTAGTTCCTTTTTTTCAATGGAAACGTAACCGGAGAAACATACCTTAATATGCTCCAAGAAGAACTGATTCCTACTCTAGTAAATTTACTCCCCAATAATTTGGACCCCAGCTTATTTGACCAACGGATGTGGTTTCAACAAGATGGGGCACCACCACATTTTGCTCAAAATCTACGGACCTATCTTAATGAAGTGTTTCCAAATAGGTGCATTGGAAGAAGGGGCCCAATTGAGTGGTCAGTAGGATCACCCGATCTCACTCTATTGGGTTTTTTTATGGGATATACAAAGAGAAACGTTTATGCCAGGTGGAGAGTACTTTGAACATTTAGTGTGTTAAAGTAATTTCAGTAAATATTTCCTTATTTCATTGTTTATAAAAAGTAACAAAACAATGGAATTGTATTTGCAATTGAAAAAGCTTTCAAATAAAAAATTAATCAACCTACCCTTCCATTTAAAAAAAAGTTGGGGGTCTGCAGCCCCCAGATAATTAAAAACATAAACAAATCGCTTTGTAATCTGCCCCGCTGAAAATAAAAATTGATGTATTCCAGGAATTTTGAGATAAGCCTTTATTTATCAAGTTACAGAATTTGTTCCCGCTAGACTTTCCACTCTGTATATAGTTGGGCCGCTCTTAAGCCGGTCCCAGACACTACGTGTATTTGGCGAATAGGCCAATATTTATCATTTGCACGAATGTTTGCTTGATCTTCCACACAGTGCCGTAGTATAGCAAAGGTACACGTGTTTACTTCGTCGAACTACGGTGTCCTTTACTTCGTGCTAGTTTCCGACCAGCGCCGGGAAAATTACGAAGACCGAATATTTGCCAAAGTTAACTTCCCACACGCTACGCGAATAAGTCCGAATACCAAATGTTTGCCAAATACACGTAGTGTCTGGGACCGGCTTTAGTTTATTACTTTCGGATTACAAAGTTATAGCGATAAGGAAATTTCAGCAGTACTCAAACGTTATTTTTACCTGGCTTTTATCTTATTTGAAAAAAATGGGGTAGAAAATTTTAAATACATGTTCTTTCATACATTCAGCGCAGCAAGCTATCGACATGATCTTGCTTGAATGATAAGATGTTGTTAAGTGCAGTGCAGTGACATGATAATTTCTCCAACTCTTTCACTATTTACCTTACGGCAATTTCATATTATTTGTAACCTTCATATGTATGGATATTTCTTAACAATGGAAAAGGTGAATATTAAACTTATTTTCCATATTCCTTTGTGAAAAATATCCAATAATTTACAACACACATTACGTTTTTTCTTTAATATCAAATACAAAATTTAAAATTGTATTCCCATTAGTCTTCAAGAATAATAATTATATCTATAAATTAAAATACTTAAAATAACGGAATTAAAAATGTGTCCACCTCTAAATACACAAAGTTACCTTGTAAACATGTACTTAAAAAGTGGTTCTTTTATTGATACTGTGAAAATACCTAATAATTCAATGTTTTGTTGTAAATTTAAGAGAAAATATCTTTTTGAGTGGTGAAGATGTTGAAATTAATCTTTGGTAACTGTGCAGAACAAGTACTTACTTCTCGTTTTTCACAAACATTTTTGTGACAATCTATAGAAATGGCGTTTATAATTATTAATGTGCATAAACTAAAATTTTTCGGAAAGACGTATTTTACGGGATAGGAAGTGAATAGGGGTGCTGGGTGGATAGAACTTAAAATAAATGATGCAAAAGCTATTCTACGAAAAATGTTAGTTACAAATTCAATAATACCGTTGAGTGAAAAATACAAGCACTCAACGATAATACATATCGCTTCCCGACCAACTGACAAATATTATTAGTGTATATCTAACAAAATCAGAAAAAAAAATAAAAAACGGAAAGAGAGAAAATTATTAAAAACAAAATTATCCTGACAACATGGCAATTAAAATATGACGTTTTAAAACATATTATTGGTTAATTTATCGGAAGGGCAAGGAAAATGATTGAAGAAGGTTAAAAAATTGACGCGTAAATAAAAAAACTGTCCGTTGTATAAAATTTGAAGGTCAGCTACAAAAAAAAATAATACCTATTAATGTTTGCATTGTAAGGAATGTGGAGGTATAAATATTTTTGACAAAATCGAGAAGTACCTGCTCTGCACAATGACCAATTCGGTAAATAACAAGTTGGGATTTTAAATGATTGTAATACAATGAATTAAAAACATGCATCTTACCTGTTGGAAATCTAAGATCGTTTTTAACCATACATTCTTCATCGTTATCCAACCACAGTAATTAGAGTCTATTCACGTTTCATGTTTAAACATACATAATACAGTAAGACCGCTCTATACTGTATTCTAAATCTAATATGCATGTGTCTATATTTTTTCTTTTTAATGTTTAGTTTTTCCAAATTTCAAATTCAGAGTGCACTAACACGACCGATACCATATTAATTCGCCGACTGACCAAAGTCAACAGCTTGTCTATTAGTTAAAATGATTCGTCACGGTTGATGAGAATATTTTTTGTGGCAGTTTTTTAGTAGAATTAAAAGCTAACATAAAATTGACTATTTAGAGAGAGGTATTTTTATACGTTATAATACGTTTTATTTGGAATAATGAATGAGAAATAAAAATCTGAGGGAATTATAATTTTATTGTGGTTTGAGATACACAAAATGAATTATTGGCTACGATATTTCGAATAAATCGTTTGGTATAATTGACGTAAAAGATATAGAGCGAAATTAAAGTTGCCGGCTTTTTGTTTGACTCTAAGACTAAGAGTATACCGTCATAGCCCAGTCAATATTATAATTATTTGAAATGCTTACTTATTAGTTGACGATAAATTCATTTAATATTATAATTTCAACTAATAATCGTTAATGGTTATTTAATAAACTAGTTTGTTAATAAAGGCCATTAATAAATGAAACTGTTTAAAGCACGAACGAGCGATAGCAAGTGAGTGCCTTTAATAGTTTGACTGAACTATAACTATTTTTGAGATATTGTTGCAGGTGTTCTCTTTAGTCGGTAGACTGACACCAAGAAAGTGTGTGTGTTTTGTGTGTTTTATTAGCAATTATCTATTTGGACGAAACTCGGTATGATACACACGATACGGTTAAGAAAGGATGGACTGATGGGTCAAAATACAAATACAATATAGAATTATGTTTGGTAAGCAGACGAAAATAAAATAAATACCTTTCAGAGTTTAACTGCGCAACATAACTTAAAGGGGATATACGATTAGATAGCTGGCACTATATCTTTTACGTTAACTATAAGTGGAAGACATGGTTGAATTCTAGTAGTTTTTGTTAAATCTGAGAAAGGACCAAGCACACAAAATGCGGATCTCGGTTAAGTATGTTTTCTTAAATTTTGTATGATGTAGAGTTTAATATCCGGAACAAAAGTGTTTATATCTCAATCCAATAAGTAGTTTTTGAGATATAGTTCGTTAAAGTTGAGAAGTAGCGGTTTTTTAAAAGTATTATTTTAGAAAAACCCTTTTATTCAGAATATTTTACACAACCGTTAATCCTTACCCATAAAGCGTTAATGTTAGTCTGAATAGGTGCAATTCTGTAAGCAAATGTTAAATTTTAACGTATGGCTAAAAATTAGACAATCTTCTAACTCCATTTTACTTTCCTGTTCGCGAAATAATCTTTAAAATATGAACGGAAAACTCTTAATTGGACATCATATCTTGTAAAATTGAAATCCTAATCTTGACTATGTATAGATTGAAACATTTCTAATAGCGTAAACTTCGTCAAATACCTATAACGGCTTTCCGTTAAGTTTTAACCACTTCTTATAGAATTGACCCTTTATGACCCAAAATATTAACGGTTATGGGGTGAGTTAAGAAATATGTAAAATTGAATTCTCACTAGCTCTTGTTTTTGTATTTATTCCAAATTATTAGAAGAAGTAGCTAACGTATTAAATAAATAGTAATAATCTGTTTATGCCAAAATATTGCGAAAATGTGAGATATTTTATAAATTTTACCATATTTCCAAATTATAATATTTTTTGTTATCAGTACATAAACAAGGTTTGTTCCAACAAGCTTGAGAATCAGTTCGCAAACTCAAGCTTGTTGGAACAAACCTAATGAATAGTAAGTTCACTCGTTGTTGGCGCTTCCAAGTCGAGCCTCACCTATGTTTAACATGTCAACGCGACTGCAGGTTTTTAACCACATGCCAATATCCTGTGAGTGACAAATAATTTCAATTCAATGGCTGATCTAAATTGGCAGACTCGATTATATTGAGCTCTAATATTTTACATAATTATAAATATTACTATCCATGTAATAAGGTTGTAAAACTTGTTTGGGTTTTCAATAAATAAAGACATGCCGAAAAACGGTCGCTGAAAAACACGTGACCGTATATACAGGGGACACCCGATTTACTACCTTCATAGCTTGTTGATTTATAGGTGGAGTATTTGGTACGGGGGCTGATAAAAACGTACGTTGATAATACACTTTTCCAAAAATCGCATTGGGCACGTTCAGTCGGGCTTAACGTTTCAGTTGCTGACTGTACTCCGCTCTACCCTTAAACTACAAAAAACACACGGTATCTGTCTATCGTTGGAACTTAAAAATCCCGATAAAGAGTTAGATAGACATTGCGCTGGGAGGACCTTAGGATGAACCTACCATTCATTTTTTATGTACGGTGGTTTTAGTGAGTTTAAGAATTTTTCAGTTTTCGAAATATAAATTTTTTAAGTCAGAGTTTGAATGCTTATTTAAGTCCCATTAAATCCAACAAAGAAAACATAATTTAGATATTAGTATTTAGTACGGACACTTTTGCTCAGGAGATCAAACTACAAGTAAATGAGGGTATAACCGGAAGTGCTGTCAAAATAATAATATTTAAAATAGACTCGTAATGTCGAGAAAGGCGACAATTTAAAATTGTATAATTCTATGTTATGTAATTTTTGAGAAACAGCGAATGGCACGTCATCTTGAAGAGCCCTGTATATATCTGGATTTTTGGAGAAACAGGATTCATTTCATAATTTTTATTATTGTTTTTTTCCCTGCAACCGTTAGTTGATTGATTCTCAGATGACACATGAACATACAATGGATGTCCAATGGATATCCACATTGGATATCCATAGAATATCTGTTCAAGTCCAGAAGGATATCCTATGGACATCCATTGGATATCAATTTGCCACAAAATTGGTCATCCCATGGATGTCCGTTTCGTACTAAGAATGGATATACCTTGTACAAATATGGACATTCACTGGACATGATAAATAAACCATGAACATCACATGGATGAACAATGGACGTCCATCGTTCAAATAAATCTTCACATCCAGTGGTGAACGAGAGCTGAAGGTCCAGTGGATGTTCCCAAACGAATATCCATTGTACTAGTGGACATTATATGGATATCCATAGGATATACATAGGATGAACATCTCATGGATGAACAATGGACGTCCATCGTTCAAATAAATCTTCACATCCAGTGGTGAACGAGAGCTGAAGGTCCAGTGGATGTTCCCAAACGAATATCCATTGTACTAGTGGACATTATATGGATATCCATAGGATATCCTGTGATACTGGGTTGGTTCGGCACCATCTGTCAGAGGCTTCGACTCCTTGGCACCTCAGCCTTCAGGCTGTTTCTGCCCTTGTTTTGTACATTATTTTCACTTGGGTGTTCTATTCCTAGGAGTCTTTATCTGAACAGTACTTCACATACGAAGATGATGTGAGATCCTTCTCTTCCATTGACAACCGACAGGAAGTTTTCTCCCTATATTTGCCAATTGTATGCATGTGCTTCCATAGGCTACAGTGACCGGTGAGTAAAACCACAACTTTCCTTATCTGTCCCCTGCTGAGGTTCAATATTTCGTTAATCAATGACTCCGATGATTTTTGACCAAGAGTTTGCCGTGTTCCTGCTTACAATATGTCTGATGTTTAGTTTGAATCCACCGACATGTATAACCACTTGCAGCAGCTTTTGATATTCCAAATACTGGTTCAGGACCAGTGAATGCCGTTTCAAACCCTAGCTTTACAACGGGGTCTATCGTTTCATTGCCTACAATACCCTTGTGGCCCAGGAGTTATTCTATTATGCTTTGCCAGGGTTACTTTTTACTATTATGTAACAGAAAAAATTTGGTTTTAATTAGTATTTACAATATACCTATATATATAATATATATATATATATATATGTCAACCGATGCAAAATGGACCATAACCATATACGTAGTGCATGAAAATAGGACAAACCGCATGATAATGGGACGGTCCCATTATGCATTGATACGTAAGGCAGGAAAATGGGACTTTTTCTCTTAATGCAGGATGGTGGACCCAGTAATAATAAATTGAACATTTAAAAAAAGATCCCCGCAAAATTCTTGTGGAAATTGGTCCTGGGGGAGTTTTTGGAACTTTTAATGTGATGAAAGGGTTTTCTTCGAGAAATAAAATGACGTCACTCCCCATTCAGTAGGGCAGAAACACCAAAATGGGAGTTCAAATTTTTTTTTACTACCCCTATGATATGGATGATTACTCAAGGGGATACGAAAAATAAAATAACGTGTAATCACGAACTAATGTACCCTATTTTTCCTACGACTACGATATAATTTTACCAAATAATCTACAATCTGACGTTCTTATCTAGATGTGAAATGTTTTATGTTTGTTAAGTTGAGTATAATTTTTCAAAGAAAGTCAATACTGAATTAATTAACAAGAAGGAATAGTAATCTAACACCATTACCAGACTTGGAAAGAATGCCATTCTAAATACCATTTATGGCTTAAAAGCAATAGAAGGAGCTGGAATAGAAGTGTACGGGCCAGGAACCAGACACTCTAAAAGGTTGGGGAAAATCCCAAGTATCTTTCTTGCGGAACTTCACGCCATAAGAAAGTGTGTCAAGTTCAACATTGATAAAATAAATAGAAAGCAAAATATTATCATCAGCAGATAGTCAAGCAGCTATTAAAGCACTGAGTGCTTGCTTAATCAGTTCTGAAATGGTATGCGATTGTCAAGGGAAACTCAATGAACTAGGCGAGAACAACATTGTCACTGTGGATTTCAGAACAGACTGGAAATGAGATAGCAGATGAAAGCAAAGAAAGAGGCTGAAATATACAATTTAAAGGGCCGAAATCCTTTTTCGGTATCAGAGCTCTAATGTAGTATTGGAAGAAATAGGCAACGCCGAAAAGGGGAGAAGATCTGACAATTGGAAAGATCTAGTGGGGCTTAGACAATCAGAGATACTGTTGGAAAGCTACAACCAGATGAAAACAAATGTGAATAAGCGAGAATAAAACTGCACTAAGAGTTTTAACAGGTGTCCTGACTGGACAAATTCTCAAAATAGTGGACCAAGAAGAAAGTAGATTCTATGGGATGGAAGAAGAAACTTCCATTCACATACTTGCGGATTGCATAGCAATTCAGAAACCTGAGAGATTTCTGGACAGAAGAGGGACACGCCTAAGCCGAAGCCAGAGCGTATCCTAAAATTCCTTCGGGAAATATATGTCTAAAGGAACTGATATTCTCTGAGACTTTTCTTGGGAACTAAATTATGTAAAATCCAACGTTTTTATGTAGATGTGTAAGGTTGGACGAATACCAAAATGAATTAATTGTTTCATCTCCTGCAAATGTTATTTGTGAAACCGGTCGAGTGATATGCTATATTTCTGTTGTAGAATTTGTTATTAATTGATTTTACTCAATAATCAAAATGGATAATAATTATAAATATGGTAATAGTATTAGTAGTGATGTCAGTGGTTTACAGACTGATCATTTCAAATGGTACCAACATTGCAGTTTTGGAAAGCGTAAAAGTTACGAGATAAGTTGACATGTCTGAAATGTGTGTTACAAGTGGAAACAAGGGAAACAAAAAGAGTCAATTTTCAATTATTCTCTTATTTGAAAAAATAGACTAAAATTTCCGAAATTAAACATACGCCGTTCATGCCTCAAATTAAACACTTATGCCCTGTTGCAAGAATGCTTATTAAAAATGATGAATGATTAACGGCTAATCAACCATCACATGATGAGAGATTTGATTAGCGTTCTTGCAACCGGGCATTAGTCTTAGATTCAAATAAAATACATTCAAGTTCATAACATTTTATTTATTTAAAACATCTGAAACAACCATTAATTTTAATTAATTGTAATAAAACGTTAGAAATTAATTATTTATTACAGAATACCTCATATTTTCGTTATTCAAAGGAATACAGATTTGAATTTTGGCAGTCACATTTTTCAAGATAATAATTTCTGAACTTCAAGTTTATCCTATTATGAATTCACAAACAGACTCTGTTGTCGATATTTTGCCTAAAGATGAGAAATTAGTAGAGTAACTTAAAAAATGTGACCAATCAACCCGTATGACAGCAAAAATTTAAATCTGTATTTCTACAAATAACGAAAATATGGAAGTGAAATCGTCTTAAAGAACAAACAGTTTCAAAGTAGTGAGTAAGAAACGGATACAAATAAGAAATGAGAGTAAGTGAGACAATAGGGTTATTTTATTGTACTGTGTTTGCTTGGTCCCTGGTTTCGATTTTCGGTTAAGTCTGGAACGAAAGATATATTAAAAAGAAAACCAAATAAGTATAATGCGTCCTTAATGTACAACTGAAAATACAATAGGCAAATTTATTTTTGATATGAATCGAGAGAAATTATTTAATAAACTTCACTTATAACCACGTATTAAATAGTTTGTTAAAATATTATAAAAATAGGCAAATAAAAAGTATGCAGTGAAAAACAACTTTATGATATTTCATTCAACATTCATTATCATCAAGGATTTTCAAAAGGTAAATAACATTTTCAATTTCTTTCAAAACCATAACTAACCAAGTACTATAAAAAAGATTTGTTCTAAAGACATAGGTATATTAAAACAGATCCTCATGCCTCTTCTTAGTTATCTCTCTAGACACAACAGCTTTTATTTGTTTTACAGTACTTTGAAACCCTATTTCAGATCGAACTCTCTTAAATTCTTCGTTTGATGGAGTAGTTTGTGTTTCAATGTGGTTTTGAAAATATTTAATTATTTCTGCTCTTTCTGAAGATTTAACTGAAACAAAAAACAAACTATTAACCAGCACCTATATAACTTGGAAGATACCAAAAACTATTCTGTGTTCAGAAATTTCGATAAGCTAAAAAATAAATGGTTTCAAGTTAACATTGACTCAAATTTAAAAGCAAAAAATATTCTCCACTTGAAATATACTTCAATATGTAATAAATTCATAAGTTGATCATAACATTAAAGGAAAACAGGTACAACCAGATATTTACAAAACAATATTTGACTCAATTTTTTCATGTTTTATGCTCAAATGTATTACCTATCATTCAATATTAATAAACAATGGTATTGTACACATCAAATAGGACACTTTTTGAGGTAAATTTTCTAGGTGTGAAAAATAAACATACTCTTTATCTCTGGAGACAGTCGACACCTTCTCATCTCACAATGCAACCATGTACGCAACTGTGCTTCTGTTCTAGATTGCAAGGGAGGTAATATCTGAAGAGCATGTCGAAGTTCTCTAGCAGATGGAAGTTTATTCAGTGTAAAATGTTTTTCGAAATGTTTTCTAGCTACCGTTCTCTCTGTTGTGGACCAAGATCTTCGAGAAATAAATTCTTTTCCTAAATCTAAAATCGCAATTTTTACTACAACATCAAACATCAAAGATAGAAGTGCTTTATGTAATTAGTACTTCATACTTTGAAATTTAAATTTTTAGAATTGATCATTTAATGTAGAAAAATGTACCTGTCTAGTGAATGTAGTATTTTTTACAATCTATTCCATGTGACAACATGGATAGCGACTTAAATCCGCAAATGCAGCCAATTTCTAATATTTTTGAGCAAAATATAAGGAAACATATAAACAGAAAGAGAGATTCAAAAAAATTATTAAAAATAACCTATCAATGACAAGAAAAGAAACAAAAATATATAGAAACAAAGTAAACAAGGAGAGACATTAATTTAAAAAATTAACACAAGATAGAAAACTGAATAGAAATAACGTGGACAAAGAAAAAATTCAGGAGAGAAGGCAAAAAATTGTTTTAAAAAAATATATAAATTAACTACAGGTGAATAAGTAAGTAAATGTCAGGCACAAAAACAAATGTATTATAAGGCTACGGTTACTATGGATGCGAATTCTGACGAAATTTTGTTCTGACTACTTCTGATCAGTTCGTACGAAGTCGTCCAAACGTACAAACGCCCCCTGGCTAATGAGTATGTTTACAGTGGAAGCGGATTAGACGTCAGAATGGACACGATATCGTCAGAACGATTTGAGCGTTCAAACAAGTTTGATTTTTTCGTGCGACCAGCGACTGTTTGGTGCGTTGAATTGCAAGTTATAGCTAATTTCACCATGGATATTGAGAAATTAATTAGTATTGTGTACGAGAACAGGTGTTTGTGGGACATGAAAGACAAGAATTACCACAACAGAGATATTGCTCGAAAAACCTGGGAGAAGGTGGCAGCATTCAAATGTTGATGGTCTCATCCTAAAATATTCAAAAACCTTTCTGGTTCGTCGCACAAATCTTCAAACAACATTTTAAACTCTCCTTTCTCGTCTCTACTAACAAATATCTTGTTAACATGTTCTGTTTTTCCACTATTCAATAGCAATATCTTCAATAACGGGCTTTCAAGTAAATATTCTTCATCGAGTTCATCCATTTCCCTGGGCAACTTTGACACGTACTGACTGCTAGAAGATCAGAATACGCTCGCAGTGTAACCACATTGTTCGGACGAGGTTTTCGGACGTACTCGTCAGAACAAAATTTCGTCAGAATTCGCATCCATAGTAACCCTAGCCTTAAAGTATCAAATTCTGAAAAATTGGTGACTGAAGCTCTCCTTGTAGATGATTGTTTTCATGCTGAATATATAGGAAAAGTGAATTAAACATATTTTCTAAATTCAATGAATACTTTAATATCTAGAGGAGTGGGCAAAATTGTTGAAACTAATCAATACATATCTTCTGAAGACCGTTTTCTTTTTCTTTTCATACTTTTTTCATACGATGATTCTTCAGAACTTGAGACTTCTAAGTCCAATACAAAGTTTGAATCAGGAGACATTGCTCTACGCTTGTGTTTCGGAAATGGAGTAGATTTAAAAAGAGGAGACTTAATGGTATCATCTTGGAATGATGTTTGTAGGGATTCATGAGAAGTTACAGGGTTCTCTACCTCCACCGGTCCTTGTATATGTTCCAAGAGTCGACCAATTCCAGTTACTTGAACAGAAAGTTCAGAAATTTGATAGTAGTCTTCGTGGATTTGATGATGGTGACCCATAAATTTTGCGAATTGTTTAGTCTGAAAACCGTATTTAGAATGAAGTAATATTGCTTGTGATGCAACATGTTTACGAAGTTGTACACTTCTTAACGTTTCCGGTTTCTTTGCGCCACATTCAAGTGACGCCTTTCTTAAAAGTGGACAAACTCTATAGAAACGGTTGTCGAATTCAGCTCTAGAGGAATATGGTTCCCCAAAGACATAAGGATTTGAGTCAGGAACTCCTGCTTGTCTTCTATATCTTAGAATCAATTCAATACCTTGCTCTATTTCATTATTGATTAAAACCGAAACATTCTTCACCCGCTTTCCTCTTAATTCAAAAACGCTGTATTTGTTAACTAGTTTCAAATCCTCTGGTTTCAACGTATTAAATATCTCGGGATGGGACTTAGCACTGATTTTCACTTTTCTGTTATAATCTTCTATTAGAATACGTTCAGTTTCACCAGGACGACGTCTATTAAATGTTTCTATACACAATAAAGTAAATTTGGTCAACTCCACCCAATATTGCAGCTTAAATTGATTTGATAGCTTTTTTAAATTGGTTTCTTGATTAGTGTACAGGTAATTCATCAATTTAGATACATCTTCGGTTGATGGTAGAACAACTATCTTTCTTCTGGCATTATTTAACTGCGTATCTTTAACGTTCACATTGACAGATGTACTTAAACCCCTTTTAAGTAAAACAGACATTTGTTCGACCTCTTTAATTTTTTTTTCATCTGACGTTTTTATATACTCACATTGCAGTATTTCACACATAATTTTCAATTGAGTACCCACATCGAATGCTGTACTTGGAGCTTTCATCTCTCCTGTCAGGTGATCATATTTTCCCATTTTGAAAATACACTGTACGACATGATCATAATGTTTTGGATGGAAAATCATGGATAAGTTTTCAATCGTCTTATCAATGTTTTTCATTTCTGCCAAAAACACTCCCATTTTTGAATTTTATTCCTTATTAGTGCATAGCACTGCGGTCTGGAAGCAAATTTCATGCACAGGTTATTCGCATATGTTATTAATAATTCGTCATATCTAATTTGAAGTATAATTTCATCTTCTCGAAGAATGGGAAATATTTTGTCCCTCAGGAGATCACACGATTTTGGGTGTATTGACGATCGCACTCTTCGTCCAAGTGCTAATGTTTGTTTCGATTTTAAAAATTTTCTTTCTGTGCAAGAACGAAAATGATTCCTTAAATTTTTTTTAGAATAAAAGCCTTTACAATTTCCGCAAGGTAGGTATTCAATTTCACTTTTTTGTTCCGAGTTTTTGGGTCTTCTTCGGACTACTAATTTTCCTTTTTGAAATAAATTGTTGTCTGTGTTGAATTTGAAGTTGGCCTCGTTTTTTATTTTTGTTATTACAGCTTTACGTTCCTTAGATTCTGAAACAATTCTTAGTATTTATCTTTGTCGTACATATAATAAAAAATTATTGTAGGATATTTCAAAGTACAACCATGTGGAATAAATTTGTTATTTCTATTTTTATACCCATTTATATAAAATCCTGAGACACGTCAATTTCAGTTTAGGAATTGACATCCTACAATGAAAAACGTTCATCCCTACATTTAAATCCATGTGGGAGACAGTTATCTCTGGAAATAATCGAATCTAAATTTCCTAAATTAGCACTTTTGGAGTTAATTTTGGTTCAAGTAATGTTGACGGTAAGTCTCATTTATTGTCAAAGTCAATTTGAAGCAAATGTGGCAATTACAAAAAAATATGTATTTGACAACCTGTTATGTCAGTAGTTATGTTATTTGTTTGTAAATAGAATAGTATTTTGAATAATTTTGAAAAATTGTCAAATTTTTGGAAAAAGATTAATTCAAAAATTATTCACTTTTGATGTATGGCGTCTTTCAAAATGGTATGCAGGCTTTACAGTAAGTTATAGGGAGCATTAAATTTTTTTGAACACCTAGATCAATCTTGGTTTTGTTAAAGTGCATAATTATAATTTCAATCTGATTATTTTCATATATATAATCTGTAAAAAGCGGTCTACTTGAAATATTCTTGTGACTATCATTTAGGTATATATGGTGAACATTTTTTTAATTACAAATTGAGATAATTATTCATTTGATTTTACAGATCTTAATACTCATGCCTTATTAATTCTTTAAACTTACATATTTTTATTGCCAATAAGATTCCCAAACTAATAAATTCCACAAAATGTTCAGTGTTTAAAGTGACGACCAAACTAAATCTTTTAAAACAATAGGTAATTTGTTTGGAAAAATTTCTTATATTAATATAATGTATAGATAGGTACTTACTCTTTGGTAGACATAAAAATGCTTTAACTGCCTCTTCAGTAGAATGCACCATACTAAGATGTCTTACAATCTTCACTACCAATTTATGGCAAAACAAACAGTAGTTTCTCATGCCACCTTCTTCTATTGTAGGAACCTTCTCAGTTGTTGCGAAAGTACGATTTTTATTCAACTGAGAAGGTGGAGTGAACTTTTGAATGTCCATTGACTCACATTCTTCATCGTCATTATCCTCACTAATATCTTTCAAGTAGCTGGAACTGGGATTAAAAGTAATATCAGTATTTTCCGGAGTAAAGGTAATATCAGTATTATCGTTTGTAAATGTACTATGTAAGTAACTGGCTTCAAGATTGTTTGTACTCTCATCTGTCAATTCCTCTTCAATTATTTCTTGACATTTCATCTGCTCATTGATAATAGCGTCAACTGTAAATATATATCAAACATAACTTTACTACAGAGTATTGAGATAACAGAACATAGTTATTAATTCTTGTGATTTTTAATATATAGGGTGTACCAATCTTACGACAACCTTCGGTATAAGGGTTATTATTTTAAGAGATATCCAAAAATGTTATTAACAAAAATAGTAGATGTCTTTGAGGTCCATATTTTGAAATTATGTTGAACTATACAGAGTGCTGCGCATAACTCCGTTACATACCAAATATTTGTTTTATCAAATGAGAACCCCTGTATATTATACCGAATTCGGATTGCTCACATTTTATTGAAGCTTTTGATATGAGGTTTTGCTACGTTATACAGAGTCCTTCAAAAGCTGCTATGGACGCGTTTACGTGAAAATCGTAGGTATAAATCAACGCTATATGTAGCTTATTGTATGTTGGAGAAAAAAAATTTATTTTGCCTTACAGAGTTTCGTAATATGATGTAATATGTCCGTATTCTATTAAATCAAAATTATTTGTTTTTTGTATACAGGGTGGATGGAAATAACTCGATCCTGTCATTTTCTTTCTTCTTTCAAATGAAACACCATGTGTTTTATAGCAAAAATAGAATCTTCTATTTTGTAACTTTAATTTTTGTCAAGCACTCCCCATACCCACAGAGTTATTTTGTAATATATTTATTGTAAACTATAATTATTGACCTATTATGTGAAAGCAATAAACGTTGAATGTATAATCGTAAATAATAATAAATTTTAATAAAAAATGTATTCTAAACAAAACATCAAGTCACCAAAAGTATAATCCTAACTGTAATGTTAAACTAAATATTCAAAGTGTTGACCGTTAACGTGTAAGAGTGGGCCCAACTGATTGGCCAGCTCGGTCTCCCGATTTAACAAAAGTCTATTTCTTTTTTTGGGGTCCTATAAAATATAAGGTTTATAAAACTGGTCCTTGAAAACATCTACCATTTTTGTTGATAACATTTTTTGATATCTATTAAAATAACCCATATACCGAAGTTTGTCGTAAGATTGGTACACCCTGTATATATGCTCGAAAACATGATAACACATACTTAGATATAATACTTGTAAAAGCAGTAAAACATTATTGATTAATAGAAAGTACTTATACCTAACAAAAGAGAAAAATGTCCTACTTACTTTTTTTTCTTTCGTAAACTCCAGGCAAGTATTTTTCCAAGCGAACTATTGGTAAATTTTGATTAATGTTATTCTGAAATATTAGTAAACTATTCTTATCATCACTCGTTAATAGTACATCAGCCAAATAGTGCATTTTCCCATAAGGAGCGATTACTTCTCTAGTAATGTTCTTTTTCAATCTATTAGTAAGAACAACAGATACGATATCATCATCTTTAAATCGCACTAGCGAAAACATTATTATCTAAAAGAATCCAACGATTTATCAGTAAATTTATAAAACGGAAAATATATTACTTATTTATATGCTTACCGGAGATATTAAAAGAAAAACTTTTCAAATTTCACACCTACACAAAAGTTCAAGTAGATAGAAGCATATCAGATCACATTAAGTATTACGTAGGAATACAACTATGAAATAAAAACTAAAGAAATAAACTGGAGGGAACTAAAGCAAAAAACTTATGGCGCGAAACTCGGGGTTGAAGGTGGGCGGACCCATAGATAACGTAACTATGGACCTATGTTTGAGCGGGTACTACACAGGCAGTGGTGTCACAGACTCCGATCACTTTTAGATAAAAACAATGGAAATTTTCAGACAACTTAATAATAAAATTATATGTACCCAGTAACTTTTAATGCAAAAATCATTTAAATATACCTTCCTTAATTGTGCTAATTCTATAAAATACTGATAATTTAGAATTTAAAATTAAACGTTCAACAATTTGATTACAAGGTATAGGTAGGTAGGTACCTAAACAAAAAAAAACAATGCATAGGAAGCTAGGTAGGTTTGGGTATGTAAGTGAAGTTTGTTGACTTTTCCTTTTGATTAGGCATAAGCCGTTAAAATATATTTGGGCTCCACTAACATAGATTTTATACCTATCTGTCTAAATGGAAATATTAATTTGACTTTGGTGATATGGATTCGCAAAAATCTATCAGCTGATTGGGTAAAGTTTGTCCAGAATCACTTGCAGAATCGACAAATTTCTTAACCACTGCTAAGCATTCGGAAGTTTTTAATCCTGTATGCCTCAGAACCTTGGGTTTAGTATGAAAATTCTCGTATAATGTTATAATAGATATTATAGGATTTATTTGAAGGAACTGAATATTATGTAGTTTCTTCACATACATCTAAGCTCCGTTACCATTTACTGAAAGTGGCATCCTGCGGCTTATCGGTGTTACTATCCCAGATCTGACCGGATTCATCGCCTTCTTTGTTTACGAGGTCGGTTGTAATTTTAGGAAAATTAGATAATGAGAATTCTAAACTTTTACATATTTAATAAAATTTAAAATTATTAGTAGGTAGATATATTAGATCTAGACGTTAAAGTAACATTTTTCCAGGCTGAAAGAAGAACTGTACAGCTTTTGAAACTTGAAAAATATTTCTATCCACAATCCATTATAATTAAAGTTTTATCCACACTTATGAAGCATATAAAACACCACTAGTGGAATAATGAAAAATACAATCAAATTCAATTTCAATAAATTCTGACGTTACAGCTGCTCTTAAAGCGAAATGACAAATCACTTTTTGATGAAATCTGATTCTAAATGACTGTGATTGTGGATAAAACGTTATATTTTCAACCAAAAAAGCAGAACATTAAACATACTATAAATAAATAATAAAATTTTATTATGGAACAAAAGTAAATAGATAGGCAGCCTTTATGGTAATTGTTATTATTATTAGTATCGGTTGGATTTGTATGCAATGTTTTTTTTATGATAAATGCATCCAAGTACGTGGCATCCATTAATTGATTGTTCTAGTTTTGTGAAAATTCTAAGATTTTGAATGTTCCCTGTAACGTCCACTAGAAATAGCCTTATTTTACTTGTTTTTCACATTAAACTGGATGGTGAAGACGGCTTTCATTTAAAATAATAACGCCTACATGTGTTTAAAAATAAAAATGGCAATATCCAATCGTTTAGGCTTGGGATACCGCAAAAAGCGTACCAAAAAGCGTACGCAAAAAGATACCTATACCTACCTAGGTATTAAAAAAATAAAATTATTCCACAAATCCCAACTTATACAAAATGCACGCCACTGGGTGGCGTTTGTCATCAAAGGGCTGAAATAAGTTGGTGTTAAAAAATGTATTATTTGTATTATCCATTCATTTGTAGGAACATTTTATGTTCGTTAAAAATTTGTTGCATTTATTGTGGTGAATATGGGCATTCTCGTTTATAGGGAAACATTGGAATTTTCATTAGAGAAAACGTTCATTTAAAAGATTATTTAACACTACTAAAATTTTAAAAACGTATTAGGTATTTTGAAAATGATTTGGCATTACAAGAAAAAAACCAAGCTTAATAGGTATTTTGTCTTAACTTTGGCTTATTATCATAACGGATGTTAAGAGGTGTATGACAGGGTATGTGACGTCAAAATATCAACTTTGTTATTTCAAATACAAATGTATGTACCTACCATGTACCTATAATTTTTATTCAATAAGAAACTGTGGTCTAAATTTAAAAATTCTCGAAAATGTTAGATTTTTGTAGTTAAAATCTTAACAACGAGCATTTACATTTATCTACTGTACCTACCTACATGGTTTAATCGTTAGGTACCTACCTTATGAATGTCAAATGTTTTATGGGGATTCTAAGCACATTCTTCTAGCCTAAAGTGAAACTCTAAATGCAATACTTTTTGCAGGGTATGTAGAATAAAGCATCCAGTATTTACATTTCCAATTCTCAAGAAATCGATAATTCCAAATGGAACACCCTGTATTTTATTATTGCATTTATGTTTGCATTTTACATACCTACATTTGATCATCTCTGAGTTATTTCTAGATTAATAATAATTTGTATTTGTTTTAGAATAATAATTAAAGAATGAAAATTATAATAATGAAATAACAAAAATTGGTGAATAAACCGGTAGTCTTTAGCATGTCATATTCAAAAATTACTGACAAATGTTCCAAGGGTGAGAAAAAAAATAAAAACCAATTTTCTTAAAATAGATATTTTATTTTATTTTCTCTCCCGTATCTACTTATTGATGTCTGTCCATTGAAAAAAAATCAGAAATCGATTGATAAACCGGTAGTCTTTAGAATGTCATATTCAAAAATTACTGACAAAAGTTCCAAGGGTGAGAAGAAAATAAAAATCATTGACTTTTGATTTTGAGGGCATATAATATTTTAGGAGTTATATAGCTAATAACAACCTCCACCGATGTTTTAGGTTTTTGGTAAAAAGTAAATTATTTGCAAAATAATGAATTTGTTCCATCATTCAGCCGCGCCCTGCATAAGTAAAACCTTCTGAAATTTATTTTGGATAAACTTTCACAAAGAATTAATGTATATATTTAAGAAGTCAAATCTACTGTGTACCTATACGTATTAATTATCCCACAACATAGGATTTTAGTTGAACCAACAAAATTTTTTTATCAATAACCAAGTTTCATTTCAATAGTACAATGGATCTATTTATTAGGAATCTGATAGTGAAGTGTTTTCAGTTTTCGAGGACAAGGAAATAAAATTCATGTGAATTGTGAAAACAATCGTAAACTGTATATCACTAAAGTCGGATGGGTTGAATGACCCTGTTGGGTATCCGTTTCAAATGAATTCGTTTGAAATATCTATTTAAAATACAAAATGCCATTTGATATTTCAAATGCTTTTTAACATTTTGCGTTTTAAATGGAACAGTGTGAAAAAGTACAAGGTATATACCTACCCCAATTCAATATTTTCAATGTTATCAGTGTAACCTGATCCACCGATAACAGTCAAGAAGGGGTTCGCCCCAGTGTATTGTCTTTAGACCGACGAGTAAAATATCGATAACAAAATTTAGAGATCTATTTGAAATGCATTTCATTTAAAGTAGGTTTGCCAAAGATTAAAATTTATATTTTACTTACTTTCGTGGATTATGAATTATTTTTTGTATTTTACTTGCTTTCGTTTTGGTAATTTTGAAAATGTATTTACAAAGGTTGTGGGAGATCGTTGAGAAAGGAGTTAATAATAATCCAAACCCACCAACCAATGGTAATTTCTATATTAAACAGTTATAAGGATATGCTTAATTTATTTGCCGATAAAAGATTTGGTTTTTTTATTTTATAGTAAGATTGAAAAAATATTTGAACACAATTGTAAGACGCGGTTGAATGGTAGCTTATAATACCGAATAGAACATTGATAGGTATGAACCGCCGTAGCGCAGGGCCTAGTGTAAGGGCTTGTAACTATAAGGGGTCCGGGTTCGAGTCCCGGTGGTTTCGCTTTTTCAATTTTCAGAATATTTAGCTTATATATCAGTAATGGGATTAGATCTACGAATGGTCCACATGAGGCCATAATGTGATGTGATAGTGAGAGAGGGTGACTGGAATGGGCGTGCAGGCGTCAGGCTCGGCAGGAGAGCGAGATAGGCGTAGGCGGGCAAGGCATCAGGCTCACGAACGAGTAGTACTTAATCACTTTTTCAAATTAAAATAAACGCACAAAAAAAAAATTATCTAAATTTTAAGAAACCTCTTTTAATTGAATTGAGTTCTCACTTATAATGTAAATGTGAAAGCAACTGTAGATACAAAAAATAAATAATAACCTCGATAATAACTAATAATGTTATAGTAATTATTACTTCACACTATCTCTCACTACGCCACTGTTTAACAATAACGCAAATCTGAGAGTAGTGCGAATGCATACAGGGTGTATACAGGGTGTCCCACGACGTTTTGACAGTCCAAGTTCTCGAAAACTGTTCATATGACATGTATGAAATTTGGCAGATGTAAACAGTCGAAACTTATGCTTATATTTATTATAAAATGACTTTCGTTGTTCCTGTCATTTCGGGTCACGTGACCCCAACATAATTTTTTTAAATGGGACCACCAGTATAATATTACAATTTTGGATATATCATTCAAAAACAAATTCAACGATACCACACTTGTCATCATTGTATTGTGCAGTAATGATAATAGGGGCAATTAAATGAACATCTGTATACATTAAAAAACGTAACATAGGGAATTAAAAAGTACAACTAATTGAAGAAATTGTTCAAATTGATGACCATGTACATTGACACAACGTTCAAACCTTGTTAAAAGATTTCTTGTAAGTGATGCTGTAATCATTGCGGGTGTTACGATCCGACATGCCTGTCTTATTTTATCCTTTAAATCATCTAAATCAATCGTGGGTGTGACATAAACTCGACCTTTTAAGTAACCCCAGAGAGAGAAATCTAAGGGTGTAATATCCGGAGAACGGGGTGGCCACAGAATCGCACCATTTCGACCAATCCATTTTTCAGGAAATGTGTTGTCAAGATATTCTCTAACTGGCCCAAAAAAGTGAGGGGATGCTCCATCTTGCTGCCACCACATTGTTTGCCTTTCATGTAAGGGAATATCTTCAAGTAATTCTGGTAGAGTATTTTGAAGAAAATCTAAGTATCTTTGCCCCGTTAATGTTCCTTCATAAAAATAGGGACCAATCAACCGACTGTTAAATAAACCGCACCAAACATTGATTCCCCATATGGTTTGAAAATTGGTTTCGCGCATCCACTTTGGATTCTTCTGCGACCAATAATGACAATTATGGCGATTAACAATGCCATTGTTATGAAATCTACTTTCATCGCTCCATAATATTTTTCCTAAAAAAGAAGGGTCATCATTAATGTGTACTAACATTTCAGCAATAGGATGTATTCTCCTTTCTGGATCTGCAGGAACTAAACTTTGTGTAAAATGTATTTTATACGAATGGTATTTGTGATTTTTTAATACTCTTTGTATTGACCTTCTACTTATTTGTAATTCTTGTTCAAGAAATCGTATTGAGATGTGTGGATTTACCTGAAGATAAGCCAAAATATTTATCACATTGTCATCTGTCTGAGCGGTCTTTTGACGAGGAACTTGATTTTTACCACTTGGCAAAGAGCCACAGCCACCTAAATTTTTGAGTGCAAAATATTGTTTTGATAAATTTAATAAAAATAAATAGCTCCTATTATCATTACTGCACAATGCAGTGATGACAAGTGTGGTATTGTTGAATTTTTTTTTGAATGATATATCCAAAATTGTAATATAATACCGGTTGTCCCATTTAAAAAAATTATGTTGGGGTCACGTGACCCGAAATGACAGGAAAAACGGATGTCTATTTATAATAAATATAAGCATTAGTTTCGACTGTTTATATCTGCCAAACCTCATACATGTCATATGAACAGTTTTCGAGAACTTGGACTGTCAAAACGTCGTGGGACACCCTGTATATATCATGAGGAACTGTACATACTCCTACAGTCCTACGAGTATTCCACCATTGTCTTCATGTAACTTTAATGGAATATAATCGAGAATATAAGAAAGCTGTCTTTGTGACAATAATGAAACTTCGAATACAATACTTCATTATAATAAGTCATTTTAAACACGATGTTTTTACACTATACTTAGGGTTTGATGTAGCCTTTTAATTTATTTCCGATTTATTTGTTCATATATGTCGCAGTCTTATGGTAAAATCAGTCTTCTTATAATACGCCTAGGCTTTTTTAATAAGACTCTGATTTTTCCATAAGCCTTAGTAAAGTATATTTCACAATAATATTTTCTTGACTCGGTTTCTGGTCGGATTTATAATAAAAGTAACAGATCCATAGTAGGTAAATTTTAAACACTAAAACATAAATTAAATTTATTTTGTGGAAAAAAATCACTGCATTTCTTGAAAACAAATTGAACTTTTGTTTATTGATTGAAATTAAACTATTCAAACATACAGGGTGGCCCACCGTATACGCTTTAGTTTAGTTCATCAAATTGCGGCAGATTTTATCAAAAATTGTTTCAAATAAAAAATATACGATACTGTGTTATTGTTATCGGACTAACGTCTACCTGCGTACGTTTTTCTTTTGAATCAATCATATTGAGTTAAAACGAACTATCTTGGAATGGAGTGAACGTAATTTAGAATTTAAAATGAGATAAAAATTAAATTTATTTCTTTTAGTAGTTTTAGTTACCTAATCGTATTTTACATTCCGTTCGCTACCTATTTACAGAAATTATTTTCCACAAATGGATGTGCGTAAGTTTTTCATTAAAAAAAATAGTTAAAAGAAACACATTTATATATGGTGTTTTCAAATGACACTTTTACAACTTTTGCATGTAGATACCTCTCGTAAAATTGGACAAAATTATATAAGGATTAAGAGGCCCAGTCTATTATACATTATTATAATACAGGGTGCTGAAGTTATGAAAAATTAAATGTTTTAATGTTTAATTGAACTTTAAAATGGATGAATATTTTTATTTGAAATTTGGCAGGTTGTTTTTAAATGTGAAAGGGCATATTTTGATGGAAAAACATGCTTCAATTCTTGATCCAGTGGTGTACATTTGTAAAAATATGTCACCTCTCCCATCCCATTTTTTACGCCACTGGCATTTGAAGCTATTTTAATTTTATTGTGTATTTTCCTCAATGTCTTTCACGTGAAAAACGCATATCCTTTACATATCAAAAAATTTGTAGTTTTCAAGATATTTAATGTTGTTATGAAGTCTGTAAGATCACATTTTAATAATGAAATGAAAATATATTTTTTTCAATTAATTTCAATAACTACCAAACGACAAATGGTTAGAATAGGTAACAGGACCTAATTTGTGAAACAGCAATGCATCTAAAATATTGAGAGAAGATTGTTGAAAATACTTTTCCAAACTTTTGTGATTTCATTAACAAAAGAATTGATGACAATAAAAAATAAGATAGGTACAAAGTTAAATAACAGCCCATTCAAACAATTTTTCAATAAGCAGCTTTACATGAAGCCCCTTGTCTACGATACAATAGTAGAAACGGAGGAGGTTCTATAGCAAGAATCCAAGCAGCTCCAGTCTTTCCAAGGTATGCTTTTTTCAATGAGAAAACGTTGCAGATTTATGTATAAATGTGAATGGACAAAATTTTGAACATCCCTTGTAATTTGTTGGCTGCTTATTAAAAAATTATGTTTGAATGGGATATTATTTAAGTTTGTAACCATCTTGTTTTTTATTGTCATTAATTCTTTTGTTAATGAAATTAGAAGTTTGGAAAAGTATTTT
Source organism: Lochmaea capreae (assembly GCA_949126875.1). Classification (NCBI taxonomy): domain Eukaryota; kingdom Metazoa; phylum Arthropoda; class Insecta; order Coleoptera; family Chrysomelidae; genus Lochmaea; species Lochmaea capreae. The sequence goes on from OX421403.1 coordinate 15,835,706, forward strand.
CAACAATCTCTCAATGCTTTAGATGCATTGCTGTTTCACAAATTAGTTCCTGTTACCTATTCTAACCATTAGTAGTTTGGAAGTCATTTGAAAACACCCTGTATATAATCTTTATCACCGAGATTAATTCCTAATAGAATCGGTAAGAACTCCTTGTATAACTATCGGGTTTTCGGAGAATGAATCTGAACTCTCTGGTAAAAACAATAATTTCAATACGATGCTCGTTTTAGAACAACCACTATATTAACCAAAATTCAAGAAAGTTATGAAAACAATCCACGCAATTACAAGAATAAGTATATACCTGCTTGATAAATGCAAGCAAAATACAATGCTAAAACGTTTTACCTTCACATAATATTTAGTAATGTTATTACAAATAATGACCTTTAAAAACATTCTTTTGTTCTGCAGGTAGATTTATTTGTGAAATAGACTCACAAATACGAAGCGTTGTCAGTTACATCTAGCGTTTAGTAACATAATCACTTAAAATAAACAGACATCTTCCCTGATTCGAATATTTCATTCAGCGCCATCTGAACGTTTAGTCCAGCTTTCACAATACGCCATCTATACGTTTAGTCTAAAATTACGAAAAACTGTTAAATTATTAGTCCGTATGGTTGTTAGACTATTTCTTTTTTTAGACAATGGTCTTACAGTTGTTAAAACTGTATATCGGTTGAAAGCTGGAAAAATTCAGTACATCAAATTGTAAAAGTTGAACACTCCTATTTGTCTATGCAAAGTTTTAATATACAGCCCATTGCGATTAATTTAAATGAGGACTCTGACAGTAAAACAGAATTAGACTTAGAATAACAACACAGAATAATATCATTAATTTGTATATTTTATTTAAATCGTTTAATTAGGTAAAACCAAGACCATACACTTTGAGATAAATGTACTGGAATTCTATTTCCAATAAAATAGAGGCTTCGGAAATAAATTGCTAGTGAATACCTATATGATTATTGCTCTGTCATACAACACCTAGAAGTCCGGTTTCTTATCACAGTTATATACGCATTTAACACGTGTTTATCTAGTAACAATGGATATAAGATTTAAAAACCAGGACGATATACTTTGAGATACACTTTAACACGAGTTTATTTAAATCAATGATTAATTTCATTGCGTTTGAAATGTTTGACACTAACACATCTGTGGAGGTTGTTATTAGCTATATTATAACGCCTTAAATATTATTTTTCCTATGAATACTCCCTCAAAATCAAAAGCCATTGATTTTTATTTCAGTTTTCACCCTTGGAACGTTTGTCGGTAATTTTTTAATATGATATGTTAAACACCACCGGTTTATCAACCTATTTCTGATTTTCTTTTTCAATGGACATCAATAAATGTGAATTCAGGAGAGAAAATAGGGTAAAATATCTGTTTTAAGGAAATTGATTTACATTTTTTTCTCCCCCTTGGAATGTTTGTCAGTAATTATTGAATATGACATACTAAAGACTACCGGTTTATTAACCTATTTCTGATTTATTTTTCAACCTACATGTATGTATGTATATTGGGGTGACATTCACTGGGACCTAAAAGATCTATTGTATTTATCTACTGTATTTAGGTGTTAATATTGTTAACGAATCTATCATTGATTTTGTTCTGAATTCAAATGGTAAGGTCATCATTTGATAGTTTTGTATAAGAGTCATCCATTCTGTTATCTATTACTTTTGAATCATAATTAATTCGTGGCTTATTTTTTGACAAGGTAATTAACATGCTTGTGGATTCACTAAATAAATAAAAAAAAAAACCGTCTGCACTTATTTTCCATTATATTATATATAACTTACCCCGATCGGCATCGACAATAATAATTATATTCTTTGTTGAATGACATCTTGGGAAGAAATCTATTCATTAACGAAATTTAAAAAATAAATATTTTTGTTCATATGTGCGATTAACTCCGCGTTGCTGAGGCTTAGTTATATACAATGCTGTATACCTATGCGTTACTGAGGTTGGATTTTTTATGTTACATTTCACTAATAATTAAAATGCAAAACATACATAGAACAACTAAAATGATAGAATAATAAAATAAAAGAAATGAAGAAACCATGTAAAACTCTCATTATAGTTTATTTCAGAAAGGTATAGGGTAATAAAACCTCATTAGGTATGCAAAGGGAGCACAGAGTGACCCAACGAATATTTAAGCCCCTTTCCTAGTTTGGCATTGATTTCATTGTAAAATTCTTTCTTTTTATCAAGTGCAGGTAGTACCACCCGGGTTGGGGTCAATACATGGGTTTAGCCTATTGTTATCCATTCACAAACACTGAAAGTAGTGTGCCAAAGGCGTGCCTGTAAAATACTCCTGAAAAGGAAAGAATTTTATTTTAACAGAATAAAAATTAGGCATTATGTACATAGTATTAGGTACACTTATTTTTTATTGAACATTATACAAAAAATACATTATACAGAAATTAAATTATAAAAAATCATAATATTCTTCGTCATCTGAGGAACTGTCATCTCCTCTTGACGTTATAATTAACGGGTCGATGGTCCGATCGATCAAGTGATCAAGATTCCACATTTTCTCCTCTTCTTTAATGACATGCTGGACTGCTTTTCGCCTGGTGTTACCTCCTTAATGGCTTGATGAAGAATAGCTTAACGTCTTTCATTTTGAATCTCGTGTTGTGTCTTGCCACAAATCCTTTCACTTGCGCCCATATAAGTTCTATAGGACTTAGTTCGCAATGATTGTGCTGCGAACACCGCCATGTTACACTATGTTTTCTGCTATATCTTTCACGGCGTATTTCATAAAACGATGTTTGTGTAAATTTTCTATAGCTAATAGTTATTTTTTTTATCAAATTATCTTCAAATTCAATACTTTTGGTGGTTAACCAGTCAATAATTTCTTGTTTTCTCCAAGATGAAGTTGGAGTCTTCTCTATGCGTCGAGAACGATAACTTGCGTTATCCATAACTACTACTGAATCAGCCGGAAGATATTTTATTATTCCACCAAAATAGTCTTCAAAAACATCCGAATCCATGTCCTCGTTGTAATCTCTCGTATGGCACGACTGAGAGGTTAGCAAACCTTCTTTTACAAATCCCTCTTCGCTTCCAATATGGACGATCATTAGTCTTTTCCCTTTACCTGAAGGCACCTTAATACCCGTTGACAGGCCTTCCATGAAAGCTTGGCGAGCACTGGTTATATTTCTGTCTTGCCACATTTTTGGTAATGTATAACCTTGATTAATCCATACATAAAAGATTATCTTCTGCTCTGTTCTGTACTGCTTTATACTTCTTAAGTATTTTCGTCGCCATCAAACAATTTTATCGCTTTCCAGTAAAAGTGCTTTACGGTTATGCTTTTCCCAGGCAAAATCCATATTTCTCAAAGTGGTCCATAAAAGTTTTTTAGTTATCAACAGAATACTGTCATCCAGGCCAAGCTCCATTTAAATCTTATCTATGGTGGGTATTTCTTTTTTAACATAAGAAGAGTGAACTTTTCTTCGAATTACACTTTTGGTGTTTTCATCAAGGACTTTTACTGGTCTGCCTGGACTTTTCTTGGGAGGCTCCACTTGGCCTGCTATCTCCCTCGCAATAATTTAAAAACGGTGGACTTTCCAACTCCAGTCATTCGGGAACATCGATCGACAGTTTCTTGTACAGTAAATTTCGGGTAATCGTATTTTATGCAATCGTGTACATTTAAAATAATAAGTTTTTCATTCACTGATAGTGGATAATTATTGGAACATCTTTTCGTTGGTGTAAATGTCGCCATTTTATTACTAATCTTATAATACTGTGAACACTATTTACGGCTTAACAGCAAATACTGATGCGTTAAACTAAACAAATATATCTTATTACAGTTTCCTGTAATATTGTCGTATTTAATAGAGTGAATGTATCAACAGATGTCGAAAGGAATAATTATAAATATTCAACACTCTATGAATTTTTGAAAAATAATATTTTTCAAAAACAGTGGCCGTTCAACTAAGGAGCAACAACTACTTCCCGTGCAATATGCACCGCCGGATATTGAATTACACCCCAAAGTCAAACGGGGTTGGTATATCTACAAGATATTTTAAAAACCAACCTTTCTGGTTTGCAATTAGAAGGGACAACACAACTTGTAGACCGGTTTCGGCGTATTTGCGCCTCATCAGTACAAGGTATGTGGTGTCCGTCCGAGAATCTATAATCCCGGACTGAAGAGTACACTTCAATCACAATCAATACATGTCTTCCAGTAACGGAAATGTAATGATTGTGACGGCAGCGCCCTCTTCACTTCCAATCGCATTGTTTCAAGCCTACGTGGTTTGTTGTCAAAAATTCAAGGTTTTTGGTTTGCGATTGGAAGTGAAGAGGGCGCTGCCGTCACAATCATTACATTTCCGTTACTGGAAGATATGTATTGATTGTGATTGAAGTGTACTCTTCAGTCCGGGATTAGAGATTCTCGGACGGACACCACATACCTTGTACTGATGAGGCGCAAATACGCCGAAACCGGTCTACAAGTTGTGTTGTCCCTTCTAATTGCAAACCAGAAAGGTTGGTTTTTAAAATATCTTGTAGATATACCAACCCCGTTTGACTTTGGGGTGTAATTCAATATCCGGTGGTGCATATTGCACGGGAAGTAGTTGTTGCTCCTTAGTTGAACGGCCACTGTTTTTGAAAAATATTATTTTTCAAAAATTCATAGAGTGTTGAATATTTATAATTATTCCTTTCGACATCTGTTTAAACAAATATACTTATAAAGGTCTAAAAATTTTGGGTAAGGCACCTTGCGGCGCATGGTTAAGCCGAATCAGAAATAGGGTTGGAATTAGGCAGAGGCACTAATAGAAGGTTAAACGGTACCTGTTAAACGCAAAACGTAACTGCTACTACCTAAGTAATTCCTACACAATATTTCGATATTGACACTTCAGGCCAGAAAACATACTTTTCCTAATTCTCTTACGCAATTACTTGAAATTTTAAAAGTACAAACAATACTATTTCAAGACCTATGGTCGACACCGAAATTGACTGGACGGGATTCCCCATTTTATTACCCTATACCTTTCCGAAATAGACTTATAACTCACATTACACAATAGGTACCTATCGGTTTTGCCGTTCAAAAAAAATAGCTTCAAGTCTGTTCAATCAAAGTATCAGCGCCCATCTGAAAGTTGATTTGTGTATATATTTTGTCTATATATGTATAATTTATGGCAATATTTACAAATTTAAAAACTGTCCCATTTTCCTGCAATAGCTCTATTTTTTTTTCAATTCCATAGAAAAGTCACAGGGCACCCTGGCTAGGCCAATAAAATGGATTTGTGGTCATAATTTTCCAAAAAAAAAACGTCCCATTTTCCTGCGATTCTCATATATATATATGTATGTAAATCGTAAAGATTGGGGACATTTTCAACAGCCCACTTTTTTTGTATACATGAGTATACATTTACGTTACAATCAATATAAATATGAAAATTCTGGAAAATGTTTGTTTTTCTGCAAGTTTGCAATATACTGTGAAGTTTGGGGACTTTAATTCTCCATAAGACATAATAGCACGTAGAAAATTTTTTTTACAAAATCATTATTTTCACAACAGTATTATTATATACCTCATTATATCATTCATTACTTGCGTAATATTATCCACTCCGCCCTTATATTGATATCCAAAATAACAGGGTGATGCTGGAAGTATTTCGCAAAAAACAAACTTTGCAATTTTCATTATTTTACTTACGCGCTCTTATAATTGAAACTGAAAAAAAATACTGTCTAAACTTTTTTTTACAGTAGATAATAAGCAAATGGTATTTTTTAATTGGGCGTGGTCACTTTTTAGTTTTCTTCACAAATAAAGACCTATAATTTTTTTTAATTTTTTTCTTAGGTGTTCTGAATTTAGTCATGATATTGTTAAATCAAATTATCATCAAATTATCAATATTTTGGATAGATTTTAACCCTAGATAATTTGTAACTTCTTACCTATTTCTTATAAGAAAACGTCCATAAATAGCTTAGTAATCTGGTCGGATAATAAAATAAACAATTTAAATAATTTGATAAAAAAATTAGAAATTGTATCGAATGCTGACCTGTTTGAGTACAAAGAAACAAATTGTAGATGTTAGTTTTTCTAATTCTGGAAAATTACAAAAATTTACTTTCCGTGAATAGAGGTTAATTGACAAAGATTGTGGCAATAATCATTTTATTTGATTCAAACGAAGAGTATAAAAATTGTGATATTCCAACATTTTTTTGTAAATTAATACTCTAAATCTATTTGTCCACGACCACTTAATATATACCCATATATCTACTAGAGTAAATTATGGTTCATAATTCACTAGAGTAAATTATGAACTCATAATTCACGCTTCTGCATTTAAATAACATGCCATGACAACTCAACACTCACAAAATTTCGGTACATAGGTGACTAGAGAGGGGGGTACAATATGAAATAAACTATTAAATCTGCGTATTTTGGTTAGGAAATTTGTTTTTGAAATATATCGTATCGATAAAATATCGAAATTTTTAGTATCGATACTTTTCATAACGGTATTCTTTAATACTGATATTTTTAAAATAATATATTTATAACGGTACGGTGTATTGATACATTACACAGTATCGCCCATCTCTATATGTCACATTTGACGTACTCCAAAAATTTATTAATTTTGATGTTAGAATTGTCAATAATACCAAATACCAAATTATTACTTTCCGTTCTACACTCGCCTTATTTAATAAAGAAATCAAGTGTCGTGGACAAAGTATAGTACTCCACTCGCAATTTATGGCCATTATTCACTCGGGTGACTTGCGCCCCTCGCCTACTGCTTGGGGCGCAAACGTCACCCTGCGTGAATAATGGCTATCGAAAATTGCTCGTTCAATAATATACTATTGAACAGTTTTCGGAAAAAAATCTGTAAAATAAAAATGACAGAGAAATCTCTGGAAATCATTTCATTTTCAGGTTTATCACTAGACTGGGGCGTAATTGATGTACAAAATAGTAAAACGTGATATTTTCCATTTTTTTTAGTAATGGTACCTATAATAGGAATATTTTGAATTATTAGTGAAGTTGTACATATCTTTTATCCTACACGTTTTACTCTGAAACGTCGTATAAAAAAATGTGGAAAATAGTAATTTCCAAACAGTTAAGCCGAATAAATCTGAGTTTGAAAGAGTTTTTTCTGGTCTACCTGATAAATATACCAAAAACCGTAATTTAGTTTTTGCATGAGCTGCGAGGCGGTACCAAATTGAAGTGTTATTAATTTATAGATTATTTGCAAACATTTTATATGCAACCGTGAGCATCGCTCAAATTTCTAGAAACGGCCCTCTCGCAATACATGCAGGAACTAAATTACTATTTTTGACTCAGACTAAGTCTGAGGTTTTTGACCTATCAAGAGGTAAACCAAAAAAAGACCTTTCCAATCATTTCGCAGTATCTTTCATTTCGATATTTCTCGCACATCTTATTAAACGTACGATATCGTCATCTCTTAGGGGCTGAAAATGTTTTTCCCTCACCATTTTATTGGCTGTAGTACAATGTAACCTTGCTGCAATTTTTGGTACTAGAAATACCAGTGCAGACTTTAAAATGAACTATCAAACTATTCTTCGAAAAAAATGCCTTAGATTTTGCGCAGGGTGAGGAATCATTGGCCTTTCTTAACTTATTAGCATTTGGTCTTCTTGTAACTATTAGATTACCGTCATTTAAACATAGTCTTATATTATAATCGAAATTTTCAAACTCAACCAACACATACATAGTTGTGCGAAACTAGACCTTCAACTAAATTGAGAAATGAAACGGTTATGTTCCTAAGTTTGTACTTTCGTTACATTTCGAGCTGGTCCCTAAACTGTACAATTCCCAAATATACATAGGTATTAGTACATTCTCGAATAATCCTATCCTTTTTGTAATATTAGTTATTCTGCTATTCGATAAAAATCTGTTGCTAAGATATTTTCTACATAATACTGCACATATTTTTTTTACATATTTAGCTGAAATATGATATAAATTCTCCACACTAGTGAAGAATGAAATAGAATTCACTCTCCTCGTTAGCCAATCGAATACTATGATTATCAGAAATCACGCTAAAATGAATCAATCAAATCGTCCCTTTTAAAACGTCAAATACCTAACTACGTAAGTAGCTTCTAACAGCGCGTCGTTTGAATAGTCAAAATTAATCTTAATATTATGTATATATATAGAGAACAAAACAGTAGCGATAGTGAAGATTTATAGTATATTATTAAACGAGCAATTTATGATAGCCATTATTCACGCAGGGTGACGGTTGTGTCTCGAGCCGTAGGCGAGAGGGCGCAAGTCACCCGAGTGAATAATGGCCATAAATTGCGAGTAGAATACTATACTTTGTACACGACCCTTGATTTCTTTATTAAATAAGGCGAGTGTAGAGTACGTCTTCCAAAGTCAGTATTAAGTGTATCGTAACCACATAAAAACAGTTGGCTCTTTAATCCCATTGAAGGTAAACCACGTCCAGTGGCGTGCATATATATTTTGTATACATTTGAAAATACTGAAATAATTTTTTTCTCCAATATCGGAGGAACAAGAAGCGTTTAGAATCAACTACCTGGTATTTTGTTTATTATCACCCAATAGGCTAATATTAAAATTTGTTATATTTAAATATTTTGATGTTTAAAAAATGAGGCACGTAAAAGTAGTGGAAAGTTTGCAACTTCTATAAATTGGATTTTTTCACCTAAACTCAAAAGTTCGGATAAAATCCTATGTTTTTTTCGTTTTTCATTATTTTCTCGTACGAGATGTTGCCGATTTTTTTTTCGGAGCATATTCATTTGTTTCGGAAATATTGCAATTTCACGAAAAAAGACGTCAGGTTCAAAATAAAATGTTGCTTGTTTAAATCGATCTAAAAAATTCTGATAGCAGGGCTCACTTTTTTCGTTTCTAGGTCCATTTTCAATTGATATAAAAATATATGTATACTTCTAGAGCAAAAAAAGAATAAAAATCGAAAAAACTGAAAAATTGCAATAGGCAATCAGAACCTACACTAAGGAATCTGATCGGGTATCTTAAAAATAGGAATTGCTCTATAAAATTTGTTCACAATTAGGCAGACAAAAAACTGCTAAGGTTTTAAAGACAAGCAGTTGTATTAACCTCTTATCATAATAATTGTCCGATAAAGGAGAGTATCTCTTCTAGTTAAACCATCTGGTGGAACAAAGAGCTGACATTGATAAGAAAATATCAAGACGCTTTTCCAACAAATTGAAGAAAACGGGTGACTGGGGAGCGTATTAAGCTAGTTACATTTCAATAATACAGTAGTACAATTTATTAAATCGGTCAAGAATAGTTTGCTAATAGTGCAGTGTTTGCAGTTTTCGAGAACAACCAAATATTATAAATCTGTGAGAACACAATATAATTAGCTGTGACAACATGCAAGGTGTCCCTGACAGCATCAGAATTAACAAAATACCTACTCTAGAGGGACACATCTAACAAACTTGTTTCTATTCAATTTCTGAGCAGGAATATTTCAAATTCTGAAGTAAAGGTTCTAGAACCTTTATGCACTTTCCAGGTTCGGTGAAGATATGGTCAAGTTATTACAACGGGTCAGTTGCAAAAGCAATGGCCTGGAATCTAACGAATGAGATCTTCAGACCTCATCTCAAGATTGGCTGTTAACTCATTTACCCTTACAAAACTCCAAGACCAGATGGCATATTCATCAAGCTCACGCAAGAAGGATTAGACACCATAATGAGTCATTTAGTTCCAATATTTAAGCGATGCATTAGAGTATAATAACAATTGCATGGAGGGGGTCAAAGTTGGTATATATTCCCAACCAGGGAGAGAAACGTACACCCAGGCTAAATCCTACCGACCGATTAGTCTGACATAATTCGTGGTGAAACCCATGGAAAAAGTTATACAAATGCATTTGCGAGGAGTACTTAAAAACATCCACTCTACACAGACTACAAAGGCTTATCAATCAGAAAAATCAAAAGAAGCTGCCCAAAATAATTTGGTCTCAGGTCTCGAAAGAAGTCTTAACCTTGAAGAAGGAGCCCTAGCAGTATTTGCTGACATCGAAGTTGCTTTTGAAAACCCATCGATCTCATCAATAAATACAGCATTTATAGAATCTAATTGTGGATGACTTTGTCTGCAGGTTAAATGATCAAAGCGTATGAATGCAGGGCTTTGTTGATGATATAGTAATTATCACCAATGGGAAATTCCCAGAGACAGTTATGAATGTCCTACAAGTACTACGAATGGAGGAGTACTGGTGCCTTGAAAAGTTAATTTCAGTTCATCCAAAAAAAAAACTAGTTGCTTTCATGATTAGAAGGCAGAACTAGTAATATCCAACGAAGCTTGAACTTCGAAGACCGAGATTTTGACACCTTCCATCCTCCACTCCACTTTTTTCAACCTGAGGAGGAGACGTCGATTTTTCTCCAATGCAGTACCTACCAATAAAAGAACAAGCTCTGTTCAACTTTTTCGCAAAAATCCATTTTTTCCCTCCTTTGAAGGGTATACTAAAATTTATTAAAATTAACTCGATCAAGATAAAAATGAATGGGATCGACACGTTCCATTTTCAATTCTTTTTACCAATATTGATGTTTTATACCTCGAATAACACTTTACATAAGAAGAGAAGTATGTCACAGTACAATTAATTAAAATGAGCAAAAATAAAAAATAGTGACATAATAAAACATAATCTCTTTTTGCACTCGAAACTCAAATTAAATGCATTAATTCCATCCTTTCCTTACTTTTTTTGCTCATAGAAACTATAAGGAATTTAAATAGTCTCTTTAAAAGTTTAATACAGACTATTTTTAAAAAAATGTCCTCAAACTAACCATTCTGCCTCCTCTTGAATAAGTTTGGGACACGTCCTCAAACTAACCAATTCCTAAGATAAAAATTTGAGGACGGACCCCAAAGTCAACAATTGTCCCCAAACTGATCAATCGGTCTACAAAAAGGTCCCCATACTTTACGATTTACATATATATATATATATATATACAAGTAATTTGCAAAGTAAACTCAGGTCATTAAAAAATATATCTTGGAAATTTAAAAAGCTCTCGAAAGGCGCGCTGTCGAAATTACAGAAGATGCATTGCATCTAATCAGGTTATACGAATTTTCCAAAATATAAATTTCGGCTATATAACACTGTGCAGGGAGGTGAACTCACGAAAACTGTTCGAAAGAATTATCTACAGTAGAGAGAATTTCATTCGAGTTTTACGGGTACGTCAGGCAAAAAATGATTTATGAGTGTATGCGCGTGCCACGTTTAGTTCTCTTTTTAAAAATCTACTGAAGCTTTTCAAGGGCGTATCCTAAAAAATCGCGCACAGGATACAACATCTGAAAAAAAATAAAAGCGTTTCATTAATGGAAAATATTCCTCTTCATCAGATTTAACGAGCTTTATTTTAATTTCATGGTGTTATTTCTTCATAATAAAAATAAATTTACAATCTTAAAGATGATAATAATAATATTGTTTATTCAGATCCAGTTTAATTCCAAAAAAGTAATAAATTAGCTGAATAAATGTGATAGATATCACAGAAGCATCAGATGGTGCTTGTATGTGGTGGAAAAAGATCTAAAAGGAAAAAAATAAGAATATGATGTATGAGCATTGGAATGTATTGTTGAGAAAAAAAAACTGATAATAATGAAAGGAGCTGGAGATATTCAAGAGTCCACTTCTGCATCAGATTTATGCCAATGACATGTCAATATAGTTACTACTGCGGAACTGCTGATGTTTTATAGAAACGGCAGTAGGAGATGATGAATTTGAGTAAACTTACATTCTTACTGATCTCACCAACAGACCAATGAATGTTGATAAAAAGCGTCGTCACTTTAGAGGTCATCACAAACTTCTTATTCTATTTTCTAATAATAATGGACAATATTGCGATCAACTCTGTTTCATAGGATGATAATATGGAAATATTAAGAAGTAGAAAGTGTATAAATTATACTCAAAAGTCACTGAACTCACGTTTGCCGGTTTTGAAGAGACAAATGGAAAGAAAAAATAATAGTCAGTAAGGAAATGTTTATAAACACTTAGAAAATCACAAACTCAATGAGAAATATAGGATAGAGGAGCGAAAGTAAAAGATAGCTGATGTCTTCCAAAGATGGAGCAGCTTTTTCGAGGTACTTAGCTCCATTTTTAAGAGATGTGATTTAAACTTGTGTTTTCTCTTGGGAATGGTCCCCAAAGACTGATCAAACTAAATCTTTAAAATCAATTGTTTTCGGAGCCTCTTTAACAATGCCTTGGATAACACTGCTCGTACTTTTTATTGCATATTTGTCCCCTGAATCAGTTTGTACAAGTTCTTAGCTGGGTGTTTGCTATATATTTTACTGTTGCTCTTCGGCTGACTGAATAGTAAATGTCTTAATAACGATCGAATGTCTAGCATGTGTACAGTATATGTTTCACTGTCTCCGTTTCCCTACTCCATACTCCGCATGTAAGTTGTCCGTTGTGTAGGTTTTCCTTTATTGGTGCAGGACCTATTATAATTTTCAGCTGACTCCTTCACAGTATGGTTCTTCCATGCATTTGTTCACCCAGTAATTTTTATGTTGCTCTTTAATCCAGTTCAATACAGATCTGTTCCGTTCAGACTGTGTATTCTCTGACCCTCTTTCTGCAAGTTCGTCAGCTTTTGCATCGATCCCAGGAGAGCTTGATATTATTCAGTTTGGCTACCACCTACAATTCTTTGATGCAATCCCAAACAAGTCTAGACGTCACTTTCTTTCTCCTGCCTTAAGTATCATCTCACTGTCAGACATGATATGGATCTGCTCGCCCAGCTCTCGAGCTTTGCAAGATTGCGTATACCTCCTTTTGAAACACAGAGATGTAATTATCCGTTGCATTTTTTGGATCTCAGTGCTATTTGCAGTTCTTCGCCAGTCCATCCTTTTTTGTCGGTAATCGACACTTCAAATGAACTATTAAATGGTTGTGTAGTCTGCTTCTATGCATAGCAGCACTCTCACGAAATAATTCATGTGCTCTGATCTAGCGTTGAGGCTGATTATTATATTTCCTAGTCTATGGATACCTAGTGTTGCTTCTCAGTTTATTACAAGGTGTGAGGGAGGTAGTGCTAATAGTATTTCCATTGCTCCTGTATAATTATGTCTTATGGACCTGGTGATGCCCAAACATGCAAGTGTTTGTATATTGCTTAATCTCATCCTGGTGACCATACGAAAGGAAAGGGCTTTCTCAACTGTTAGGCCTTGATTAATATATTTTTGTCTTGTCTCGGATTTGCAACAGTTTTCTTTTTCATGAATTGCGAGCAACTTGTTTTTGTTCTTTTGTTACCATGAAAAAAAACCTCTCAATTCAATTGTAATATCTATAGTCATCAGCTTTGGGCAGTACAATAATCTACATTCTCTGGAAATGAGTTCACATCAGTTTTTGAAAATCCAGTATATCTCATTCCTATCAATTTCCAATTCGTTTGCAACAATGTTTGATATGATAATAGCCTTCAGTCGGGCGTCGGCCCAGCACTGTAGTGGAAAGCATCTGATGCGATAATTACAGTGAAGCAGTGTCGAGCGCGGTTAGTACTTGGATGGGTGACCGGCCCACTGGGGAAGACCGTCGTGTAAGTAGCCCGTACAGCCTGCAGCGGAGTAGCATATCACAGCTCGCAGGCATTATACCAATGAGCACGAGGTATAATGTAGGTATGCCGTCTTTCGGAGGAGACGTAAAACCGAGGTCCCGAGTCCATGAATGTTGGGCTCGATAAAGAACCCTACCACTGGTTGGAACACCAGTGGGTTCGGCAAAATTTCCGGTTAGGGGTAGAGTGCTCCCGGTGTCGGTGATTAGCCTCAGTCGCAGAAATAGACCGACGTTAAATAACCAAATAAAAAAAAAAAAATAAAAAAAAAAAAAAATAGCCTTCAGTCAAAATACTTGTCATTCAGTTCGGCTCTTCTTAGATTTGTTGCTGATCATCAAATTATGTATCCAAAGGTAGCAGTGGAATATGTCCGGCTACTGCTGTATTACATTTTATGATGAAGGGAAATTAGTTGTATGAATATCTAAAATTGAATTCAAATTTTGCAGCTTGCGAAAAAAAAGTTTAGATACGGCTTTGGTTGTTCAGCTACTATCTAAAAATATGACCGATTGCTTACAGTAATTGAACCGTGGATTTATGTTACCACACTACGATACATAATTCATGGGAAAGTCGCGTTTTTCTTAATTTTCCGTGACACGGAGAGCTTATCTACAAATCGAATAATGTTGTTTTGATATTTTTTTACTAGCTTTGCGTTCCATTCCACAACGTTGATATAGATTATAATAAATAAAATATTTTGAAGATAAAACTCTATAAGAAATCAAAACCGGGTAGATTATAGAACAAAAGTTTGTTTCAAAGGGATCCGAATATGTTTAGCTGGAGAATATATTTGAATAAATCAAAAGATCTGCATTTCGTGTCTTTTGAACTGCAAGTGTCTATATCCAGAAGTGGGGATGAAAAGGTTTGAATCAAAACTGTTATTAAAAGTCAATTGTATTTTATATTCTAACCAAATAATTATACGGGGTTGGAATAAAGTATGTACACCTATTGTACAACTAACAGTAAGTTATTCCTCGTTTTAACAAATTTTTTTAAACTAAACTCAGAATGTATGAATTCAAAATAACAAGCTCTTTCAAAATCTGTAAAAATATATCGGGTGTCCCTTTTAAAATAAAGAAGTTGTTGGCATTTCCGGTTAAACCGGAAGTATATTATTAACCAAAAAAATGTACATCAGATGCATTTTGTTCCATTGCACTTACCTGCAAATTTTCATAAATATCGTTCTTTTCGAATAAAAGATATTTACTTGGTTCCATTCTTTCTCCCAACCCCGTATGTACAAGCAATATTGCACTCTAGTCAGTACCAAATGACTTCGTTGAAGTTCATTTTATGATTATTTATTCATTCTAATAATTGTAAATGTAATGCCAAATTCAAATGACTTATTAGATGAGGCTTCTGTACGAAAAGTTATAGGATTTGCTGATGATACAGCATTATTTCATTGAAAGGGTTTTGGCCCCCAAAAAGCCAGCTCCTTTCTTTGCTAGTTTATCTGCTATAACATGTTGTTCTTATTCCAGTTATCCTGGAGGCACCAGTAAGGTAACGATGTTGAACTCGCATAGTTTATTGAACTAGGACTAGGCACTTCAGTATTACCGTTGGATTGGTCGAGGTGGGTAGCGACACTGGTCCCCTTGATCTCCAGAATTAAACTCATATGAGTTTTGGTTATGGGCTTACCACAAGTCATCAGTTCACAACACACCAATACTTGATATCAATGATTCGAAGAATCATCTTCCAATAGCGTGTGATGTATGTGTGTATTTATGTATAATGGGGTGACATTCACTGAGGCCTACCCACTAAACATGTTAAATGATAATATAATATTGCATAAGGCTCAATGTTATATTTCATTTTTCAACATAACAGAAAAAACTACTGGCAAGCTGTATATAAGTTATAAAGTGAGCTTTTGATTGAGTTTCAAGCGCAATGCTGCATCAGCCATGAACATTCAAAAAATACTGATAATATTAAATATCTTGGAGTATATTTGGACAACCATCTTAAATGTAATATACATATTAAATACATTTGTAAAAAAGTTCAAATAAAGTTTCTTTATTATGCTTTAGTGGAAGTCATTTACGCTATTGCATTACTGTCTGGTGGGTGCGCTATAAACTTATATTCACCCCCTGGAGGTAATTCAAATAGGGCTTCCTGAAGTACACTAACTAACCTGCGATAAAAGTCGAGAGCCCACAAGTTTGAAGTTCTGATTCACTGAGGGCGTTCCGTTTTAGGGTACCAATCCAAGCACCACGTCGTGGTTCAGATAGAACATTTAAATAGTCAACTCGCTTCGTTAAAAGAGCGAAAAATCGGGAAAAAGATGCCTCTTTCTTCCCGCGTTCCACACTCAACAATACTACAAAACGATGGCATTTTGGATAGCTTTGAGAACCAATTGTTACTTGATCCGATGTTCACCAGGAAACAATGGTCGCGTTCATCCCAACGTAGCGCTACCTAAACGATCATCAATTTCCTACTGATCAGATTGAGCGCTGTGATAATTAAAATACACCACATGCTACCGATTAATGATGCAGTAACTACCATTTATGACAAATAAGTTGATAGACATAATATATTTTTATTTGGAGATATTTTAGATAAAATGAATGAACACTTGGAGGAGACTTATGATTTTTATAACTCGTCTTAAATATGTTGGGGTAACCAAAATATAAACAAGGCTTGTCTATCTTAATTACGTCATTGGATTGAATATACGAGTATTTCGTATATATATCTTCAAGTTATTTTCCAATATCCTGAACTAATCTAATTCTTTTTACCTTTTATCATGCAACAATAGAAAACGAAACATTCACAAAATTGACCGGAAATGGAGGCATTTGGTAAAATAAACCCATACTCTACCTGCTGGTTCTGTATTCCATTCATGAGTTTCATGAATGGGTGCGTAGATGCGGGAGAAAATTAGAACTAAAAAAAATTATAATACTCGACAGTTTACGACCGACGGTTTCTTTGCAAATGATAGTAAATAGTAAAATTTAACTTTATTCTTTGTATTGAATGTTTAGATTTGCTTTGTGCACACCTGCAGCTTGAAAAGGGATCGTAATTTGTCAAGGTTCAAAATTTTAGCTTGCCATATTTGTATCCTTAGAACGTTGAACATTTAAAGATGAGATCAATAAGTATAATAAGTGTAACCACATTCTCATTGATTTATTTTCAAATTCCTTTGTATCAAGTGTTTTCCATCAATTTGGTATGTGACAAATCGGAAAAAACATAACTTTTTGTATGATTGTTAGGAGAGTTTAAAATTTTAATAAATATTCAAACTGGTATAAAGTTGGCTTAGAGGTGCTTTCTTACCAGATTAGTGACTGCCAATGGGACTAATGGACAACGCTCTGCCATTATTCTGAACAATGTAGACATCATATAGAATGATATGAACCAGTGTAACATTCCCTTTAAATAATCGTAGCGTCTTTATTTATTGTTAAGGTTCCAATTCAGAATCCTAGAGCGCAGCATCTAGGAGATTATTGGATAGAAGAGGAACATTTACCTAAGTTGAAGCCTGCAGATATCCTAAAATTCCTCAGGAAAATAGGACTAAAGGAGCTACTAGTGTCCTCAGGAACTAAGTAGAGATAAGGGGGATCAATAGATCTTTTAGGTCTCAGTGAATGTCACCCCATCATACATACATACAATACAAGGTTCCATAGTTTCATTGTTTGAATTGGCTGTTGTGTATAGAGTAGAGTATATTAGTGAGGTTTGTCTAAATCTTTAAAAAATTCTGGAATCATTTGGAATCTCATACTATAAACCCTTTATTCTTTCCCACTGATGAATACGATTTTGTATTGAAAAAGAAAAACCTAATGATTTTAAGTACCCCCAAATCAAACTTCACATGGATTGCAATCAGTAGATGCTTAAATCTCAAAGCAAATTTGTTTTTTTTCCTTCTGCAGCTTTGTTTCGAATATAAATGTCACAGAGTTTAATAAAAAAAAGTTAAACAAATATCCTGGTAATCTAAACACTCGTTTGCCTTCAAGTTTTCTACATGTTACCAATTACCTTGATAGTCCTACTTATCAACCCCACAAGCTGTTTTTTATTTGGTATTGAGGATGTTCACACAGAATTTTCAATATGAAGGTCTGCACCTGTCAATTTCTTATCAGAAAAAATAATATCTCGATAAGTACAACGTTCATATATAGAGTATTCTAGACTAAGTGACATTAAAATTCAATGTAGATTCTGAAAAGTTAATAATATACAGGGTGTTATATTAAAAATAAATAACATGTATGTCAAAATATTTTCCATAAATTCGCTATAACTTCTCTATATATATACCAATTTTTATGGAAATCGTGTAAGTAGTCGATAAGCTCGTCGTGACACACCAAGCTTGAAGTTTGCAGGTAGCGGTTTTTTGAGATATCCTTAAAATACTGACTTAACAGCGTGACATTTGAGGGGCGCTAGCTCCCTTTGGAGTAACTTTCGGATGAAGGTATTTTAGGTCAGATGGGCATAAAATCTACCATCGCTTACTGTGCTAACATATTTTTGCTGGGCAGTAATTGTGCACTTATTTTTGCCGCTTCCAGATATTTGTTCTTCAGGGGAAATCATTTTAATAATGTGGAACAATAATAATTCAAAACACTGATATGTCATAATACAATTGTTGTTTAGTGTAACTAAGTGAAATAAACAATAACGCATTTCAGTCCAAATAGGCATGGAAGGATAGGGTTTTTAGTAAGGCATAATAAAAAAAAGGTTTTTCAATAATAATTGATGCCTTGAAAAGTAGATTTACCCACTGAAAAAAGAGAGTCATTAAATACAAGAGGAATGCGGTTGTTTCTTTTATATTGGGTATACTATATACTAACATGTACTGATCAGCTGTAAGACTCTGGTATTATAATAAATATTGCCCACGTTGGGCGCCAAAATGTAACTTTAAAGAAAACAGGATAGAGCACTCCCAGAGGTGGAGTGCTCTAGCCTGGTGCCTTTGAAGTTACAGTATGATATTCTAATTATTTATTATAGTGGATTTGAATGTTTTTTTTACTTTGAAAAAATAAAATTTAATACATAGTAGTTACTTACTATGAAATGCCAGTAAATATATAATTTTTTTTGTAATCATTAGCTTTATAAATTCAAAATAATATTTATTTTAATCTAAATGAGTGGTAGAAAGAAAGAAGGGAATGTTAGAGAGAATGTTTTACTTTAAGCACTTGTTTAACATTAAAAACGTATCTCACGAACATATTACGACTAAAACCAACAAGGACATCATTTAAGTATACATCAGCAAACGTATCCCACCAAGTTGATATTTTCGTTGGATAAAAGGATATCATTTACTGAAAACACAGACAAAGCACTGATAAAATGTAAATTTGCAATTACTAAATACATAATACAGAGTGGTCAGCGTAAAGGTTGTGTTGTAAACTTGCAATGATAACTTTGAAATATTCCGTATTTCAGTTATTTTTAATTACACTCCCCGAAACTGGTGTAGTAAAAGGTTTATCCGAATCTTGACACAGAAAACCTGTAACAACTGAAGACAAATCTTAATATATTTGTGTCGTGTTAGAAGATGATCCACATTTTCATTAACTTGGTTATCGGAACGCGCGTTTCTAATCAGCCCAGTCAGTAGGGAGGACATTGTGGATACTGTGAGACAACTTAAAAATAAGAATACTACGAGAATTGATAATATCTCTATTAGGATTTTGAAATCAACAATTGAATCAGTTGCTGAACACTTAGCATACTCAATTAACCTATCTATTTCCACTGCAGAATTTCCTACCGTTCTGAATATTGCAACAATTATATCAAATGTACAAAAATACATGATGTTACAAATTATCGGCCTATTTCTCTCTTGCGTCTTTTTTCTAAGCATTTTGAAAAAATTATTGTCAATAGAATGTTACACTAAATTTCTACAAGGTCGATGAACACAAACAGCTACATGTAGCCTACTAGAGCAAGTTTTTGTATAAATTCTTTGACCTCTTTTGATTGCTTGAATTTATTAAAAACAAACAATACAATTTAGGCTTCAGGGGTATATTTATGGAGTGGATAATAAACTTTTTGAATGACCAAGAAAGTTGTAAAAGTGGAAGAATATAAATTGCGGGGTTCCTCAAGAATCTGATATTTTTACTTTTTATAAATGTCTTACCTAGGCATATTACGAAAACCAAAGTATTATCATTGTTTGCAGATGATACATCTTTGGTGGTAGCAGGAGAGACCGTTGAGGAACTTGTCTTTACACTAGAATCTTTATTGAAGTCCTTCGTATTGTGGTGCCGTGCTAACTCTTTGATAGTAAACATTAGGAAAACTGAATGTATTTATTATCGCGTTTATAATAGTATTAATAGTAAGGAGCTCAAAATTCAGTATGAAAATATATGTATAACGTCTCAAAAGTCTGTAAAAATTTTAGGTATTTTTGTTGATCAAAATAAGAGGTGAGATGTCCACATAGATCATGTATGTGAAAAATTAAATAAATCTTACTTCGCAATATCCAAAACTAAAAACTCCTACAAAATTTATTTTTTCTGCAAAATGTTAGTTTTAAAGAGCACTATTAAGTTCTGCAACTGCAACTCGAATGCCATAAAAAATGAAAAAGTTATTATCAAAAAACCATTCTGTAAATTTTGCATTATTTAGCAATGCATTTTTCGACGCTTAAATTATATATAATCAATGTAATTTATTAATAAGCTTATAGTACAAGTCTTCACGAATAAAATAAGCTTCCGATGAACTCTGTAGGACCACCCCAAGGGCAGGAAGAATCCATTTGCCAAAACACCTTTTTTTCGCAAAATTGTAATGACTCAAGAAAATTTTTTTTTTTAATTCTTGAAAAAAGCATGATTTTCGGCTTACTTACATCTACATTTTTTGAAAGTTTCAAATGGATTGATTGAAAAATGAATTTTTTATTACAAAATATAAAAAACGCTATTTTCGCTGGGTTTTCCCGTTTTTTTCGGAAAATTATAGTCCGATTTTCATAAACCAAAGATTAAATGATAGGTATTTTTAATATCTAAAACTTTCTCATTTAACTTTTTCTTTTAGGAGTTGTAGTTTTTTTTAAACGCAAAAAACCGTTTTTTGCACTTTTGCGATTTTTTTTGCACATGTTCACGATTGAATTTGCTAGTGCACTAAACGCTATGTTTTTTGAAATCGCACGACCTATGTATCCATATTTTTTTTTGCTGTTTACAATTCGTTCCATTTTAACATAGGGGCTCCGACAGATTGATTGGACTAAATGGCGACGAATTTCAATGGTGACAGAATGATTTCCGCATAAAGTGACGTTTCGCTTTTTAAGTACAATCGTTGTCACAACACAAGACAGAGTGACAAACTGATAAAGACGTAATGGCGTAGCTTAATTCGGGAACAACAGTCATACGTACCTTTGCATTGCAGCGATATCCACATAAAATTAGAGTGTCTTTGATACATTCAGGGAAGTATGAGGTAACGGGAAAGATTCGTGATTTTTACTGTACATTTGTATGTCTTTGAGGATGAATAAAGTTTGTTTACTTAACTTACCAGACTTAGAATAGTTTTAATGGTTTGATATTTTTATTAATTAACAAAAATAGATTCTAACATTTGCTGCTAGTTATAATGTATGACTGTTTATCTTCATTTCTCTGTTGAAATTTTCAACGGAACCCTCATGAAAAGAAGTATCACAATAAAACTATCTACCTGTCTATGGAGTAGATAAATAGATTATCTACTCAACTTCTAGTAATTGTTATAGCCTAACATAACGATAACAAAACTAACAATCGCATGAAACATTAATGTTTACAAATTCAAATTTCCCTAGTTAATATACCTTATAACGATTAATTTGCAACGACATTCATAATTTATAATGTTTCATCAAACCAGTCATACCATATTATGTACGTGAGTTGTACATAAATAATTCTCTAACAATTTCAATCCACAGGATACACTAAAACGTATTCAGTCCGAAACTATCCACTAGTTACAATTTAATAATTATTATCAGGTATAATTTCCTTTTGAGTCCTGAAATATGCATTTACGGTCACTTAGTTATAGGTATGTGTACGAGTATCTACATGTTTGGATTAAATATTTGCCCCATTAATTTCAAATTGAATATTATCTCGTATTCAGTTGAAATTTAGACCTTTCCGAATTAATTTACCAACGAATTACAAATTGTACTTCTACATATGTATCCATATTCTTTTGTTGGTCAAATAAAGAAAATACAAATGTTGAAATAATGTTTTTCGCCGCCTAGTTTACCGGAAAACAAATCATAACACCTTACAATATTTTTGAAAATTACTTTCCAACGAACAACGACGTTTCACTAAGAAGCAACAACCACTTCTCTGGCTATGTCCCCTACAGACATTGAGTTACAAGTTAAAAGACGTTGGAATACCTGCACAATATAACCAACCATTCTGGTTTGTAATTAATTATCAACCTTGTGCTGATGAGGCGCAAATACACCGAAACCGGTCTACAAGTGATGTTGTCCCTTTCAATCACTTCATCTCAGGTATGCTTTAGGGTGATCTGCAAAACAATGAAATTTACTGATGTCCACTCTGCGTTATATCACTATCTCCTAAAGTATGCTGGGATGGGTTGGAAGCATGTAGTCAGGAAGGAACGTTGGTGTGGTACAAAGACGGATCTAAGACTGACATTGGAGCAGGTGCTGGAGTCCATGGTGCTAGACACAGGTGCAATATCCACGCATCATTGGGGCATCTTGCATCTGTGTTCCAGGCAGAAATCTACGATATCGAGATTTGTTTGCAATTGAAAATCGGAAGGGGTTATAGAGGCAAAAAGATCTTTACACTCTTTGATAGTCAGGCAGCACTAAAATCTTAAGCATGTCCCCAGATAAGATCTAGACTGGTCTAAGACTGTCTACAAAAACTATTAACTCTGGCTAACCATACTAGAGTTACTCTTAAATGGGTCGCGGGGCACAAGGGCATTGTAGGAAATGAAAAGCTATGCAAAGCTAGAGTCTGAGACTACATTCAC
This sequence comes from Lochmaea capreae, assembly GCA_949126875.1. Classification (NCBI taxonomy): domain Eukaryota; kingdom Metazoa; phylum Arthropoda; class Insecta; order Coleoptera; family Chrysomelidae; genus Lochmaea; species Lochmaea capreae. Next base: position 15,858,734 of record OX421403.1, read on the forward strand.
TGGCCCTGAACCAGTATTTGGGATTAGGCCAAGCAATAGGTAAATATTTTTGACAAAAATCCTGATAGAAAACGGAAAGACGTTACGTAGTATCATTTTGATATGTTTTGGACACGCAAATGCTGTTCAGTAATTTGTTATAAACATTTTAAACGAAAAAAACCTTATTTTTTTAGTTTTTTTCACATAGCGTGAAACGTACTGAAGCAATCTCATTGGTATGCATCGATAAATTGTAGATAATTAAAATACGAACAAAATCAGGGGTCAAGCATGGCTATCGGATAATTGGGAACCGAGAAAATCAGGAAAAACCGGAAAATTAGTAATTTTTTTGAAAATTCATATCTTCGTAATTTTTCAATTGCAAGAGCTGAAACTTATTACAAAAAAAGTTGTTCGAAGAGCAGATGCCAAGCGACGGTTACTTTTATCGCAATTGCAATTGTATTTTTTCATACGATAATTTTCAATGTGTCTGGATGGGTGGTCGATTGTCCGATTTTAAATTGAAACGGTTTTGACAAGTGTAAATATAGAGCAGCAAAACGTATATTTTTGATTTGAAATCGAGTGATGCGAAGTCGGCCAAAAACGCCAGGGAGCATCGGCGAAAATGACTGAGAGCTGGAAAGCGGCTGAGTACTGGGGGAAGCGGTGAGAGATCGGTGATCGAGGAGACGTATTATACATAGATATACAAGTGCGCTGACGCGCGACATGTCTATGGTTTGCGTTTGAAGTATTTTGACTTTGAGATTTAATCGAAAATCATCTGTCAGTGTCACACTTCTCCCTATTACGGCTATGACAGCAGCTGAAGTGCGTAGAATGACCGTTGGTCACTCCAGACAAAACAGGAAGAGAGAGAAGAGACGCCGTAATTAATCTGCCAGCTGCTCCGAACAGAAAATATAGCTCAGACTACACAAATCGAAAAACACATCATTTTGAATATAAAAATACACAAGTTTATTTCTTGATTAATAATAAAATCGGAGTTACTAGTCGGTTTTGTCGACTCCAGGTACTTGAAAATAATGGAATAGCTTTATTATTTGCCAAAATACTTCAAACGCAAGCCATAGACATGTCGCGCGTCGGTGCGCTCGTATATTTATGTATAATACCTCTCCTCGGTCACCGATCTCTCGCCGCTCCCCCCACTACTCAGCCGCTTTCCAGCTCTCAGTCAATTTCGCCGATATTCCCTGGCGTTTTTGGCCGACTTCTATATTTACACTTTTCAAACCCGTTTTCAAATTTAAAATCGGACAATCGCCCACCCATCCAGCCACGTTGAAAATTATCGTATGGAAAAATTAAAATTGCAATTGAGATAAAAGTCACCGTCACTTGACGTCTGCTCTTCGCGTATATAAATGTCCTACTAAGAACTTCATTTGTACCAAGTTTCAGCTCTTGCAATTGAAAAATGACAGAGATATGAATTTTCCAAAAAATTACTAATTTTCCGGTTTTTCCTGATTTTCCCGGTTCCTAATTATCCGATTGACTCGCTCGACCTCTGACTTTGTTCGTATTTTAATTATCTACAATTTATCTTTACATACCATTGATATTGCTTCTGTAGGTACTCTTTATGTTTTTCGTTTTAAATGTTTCTAACAAATTACTGAACAACATTTGAGTGTCCAAAACATATTAAAATGATACTACGTAATGTCTTTTATATCATCCGTTTTCTACTAGGAGTTTTGTCAAAAATTACTATACTGGCATGCTCCGTTGCTTGGCCTAGATATCTAAGACTGCTGCACGTCGTTCTACATCTCGGTGGACTCAAACTATCAAGAGCACAGCAAACTCCTGATCAAAACACCCTCGGAGATGCTGACTAACGAAATACTAAACCTTAGCAGGGCCCAAATAAAGATAGTGACGGGTTTACTCACCGGTCACTGTACCCTAAGGAAGCACATGCATACAATCGGCATATATAGAGAGGTATCTATCTGTCGGTTGTGCATGGAAGAAGAGGAAACAGCCTCCCGCATTATCTTCGATGGTGAAGCATTATGTCATTGGAGATATAGACTCCTAGGACTAGAACATCCAAGGGAGGATTTCTCCTAGAAGGACCTAGTGAAAAGACTGTTGAGCCTGATAAGGGCCTCTGGTCTCTTCACATAAACGGCACAACCAAGAGCACAAGAAGCCTAAAGGCTGAGGTGCCGAGGACTCCAAGCCTCTGACTGGTGGTGCTGAACCAATCAATCGATCACTCCTTTTGCAAATGGACCACAAATGCTAAATGCCCTCTAAAAATTGGGCAAATACTGTTATTCCAGGTTTAACCTTGAAAGTATTGAACTATTAAATTCGTATTTTGTTGTGACCCGAAACCTTGAGCTTGAACAGAAATTAATAATAAATTGTTTTAATTTAATAACTTTTCAGTAGTAGATTACTGCCAGCCTTGAGACGACTACCCTGTAATTTAAAAGGCGCTGAAAAAAAGAATAATCCACGAAAGTAATTTAAAAGCAGTTTACTCAAAAAAAGAACCAATCTATTATCTATCCCCTAAATAATTCCATTACGTATTATGTTAACACAACTACCATAATTTTTTGATCGTTAGTAATTTAATTTTTCCCGTCATTTTAAAATAATTATGGTTCTGTTTTAAGTGATCCTGAAGGAAATTCAACTTGATGGATTTATAAACGTCGAGGCATTCGGTGAATGTCGATAAATATTTTTCTTGTACGGTTTTTAATGAAAAAAACAAAAGAGTCTCGAGTGTCTAAAAATTTCGAAGCAATTACCTCTTGCCTTCGGGCTGGAGACGTTAATGGTTACCGAGGCCGTAATCGATGTTGATTTTAAAAATGAAATTAAGTCTTTTGGGTATGATAGTCGAATGTTAATTTTGTAATGTTCAATCAAACGTTTACCATATTTAAAATAGATGACCAGATTATACCAAAAAACACCTCAACTTGATCCATGATATTGCTTTCAAACACTCCGTATATACAAGGATGTATTGATATCCAGTTAGCCTAGACCAGTTCCATGCTTAAACAAAATATTGCGTTACCATATCAACAAACAATAACTTATTAGAAGTGTCAGTGTGAAGTTTGACGTCAAAAAAGTAAACCAGAGACGCAATAAATTAAAAGAAAAAAGATGTCCAACGAAATTGTGAAAATCGAAAAATTGGAGTATCGAGCCATCATCAAGTACCTGTATTTAAAAGGGTTAAGAAGTAAGCAGATTTACGAAGATATACTTAATACACTTGGTGATCAATGTCCTTCGTATGCGACCGTGAAAAACTGGACTGCAAGCTTCAAAAGAGGTAAATTTTCCATTGAAGATGATGACCGATCGGGCGGGCCAGTTTCTGTGTCAGTCCCCGAAAATATCGATGCAGTTCATGACGTGATTTTATCAGACCGTCGAATTAGGCTAAAACGGATATCTGAAGCACTGAATATTTCATACGAACGCGTTCTTCATATAGTTCACGTCAATTTGGACATGAGAAAAATTGCTGAAAAATGGATCCCCAAATGTTTGAATGTTGACCAAAAGCGTGCAAGGGTAGAAGCATCGCGTTCGATCTGTGCTCGATTTGAAAACGATGTAGACTTCTTAAACCGAATTGTTACTGTGGATAAGACTTGGGGTACATTTCTACGATCCAGAAACAAAGCAACAATCGACTTTCCGACTTTCTATCGCTCTCTTACGTGCTGACGGGTTCCGAGGTGGATTGTTGCCTCTATCTGTAGTATCTCTATGTATATTATTAACTACATTTTCAATTAATTCTATAACACTGAGGCCCAAAGTAGGAGTAACATTTTCTGCTCGCAACTTTGATTTTACTTGATGCCACAAATGCTCTATGGGGTTAAATATACAATGGACGTAGCACAGTATGTCTCTGTTCCTCAGCTAAACTGTCACATGCATATTGTTTTTTAATAGCATATGATTTTAACACCTCCAAAAGTTGCTTCTTCTTGTAATCAGGTTCAAAATAAATATCATTTTGTAACAAATATTCTTGAATTTCAGTCTTTCTACTTGATGAGTTTGGTGCTTTTTGTAGTAGACGGCTGTGTTAGCTTCATCCATTACAATTACACTGTGGTCGGAAATATTTTTCGTAAGATTATTTTGAAACCAGTTTTCAAAAAGTTCTGCAGTTGTATCTTAATGATAATCTTAGCTTGAGACCTTTATATTATTTGCAGACAATTTGGAACAAATCCGTTTTCTGATCCAGCGTGAATTATAGTTATGCGCTCTCCTTTGTTTGAAGGTGCCTTAGTTTTACAGTTTTTACTGGAATCAACCCATCCATTGGATACTGTATCGTGTGTATCAAACCATGTTTCGTCCAGGTAGATCTGTTTGCGGATCGGTACTTCTTAATGTCCTGAAGAAAATTGAATCCCCAAGTGCAAAATCTTCGCGATTCCATTACCACTTTTTTGTCAATTTTACGATATGTGAATCCCATTTTACCAATAACTCTATGGAGGGTGGCCCGGCTAATATTTATATTGGTGTCATCTTCTTCTAGCTTCCCTTTTAGATTTTCCAAAGTAGGAACAATCTGGCTTTCATAGGGGGAATATATTTTTCTTCTTATTATATCCTGTAGGCCATTCTTTAGACGATGAGATTGAATATCACTACGTTTTTCTCTTCCACTTAATTTTTCACTGTTAATAATATCCTTTAAAGAGGATATTGGTGTCTTTGTAAATAAGCAGGTTTCTTTTAAAGCTTCCTGTTTATTGAATCCTCTACTTACAAAACAATCATACTTACACATTTTCCACAATTTGCTTTGCATCTAATGACAAGTGTTTTCGACGAAACATTGAGAAAAAAATTAATGATAACTCATAATATTCGTATAGAAAGCTCTTTGAAAACGCACGCTAAAATGGAATATTTAATCCTGCCAAATGAATTCAATACTGCCATCATACACCCCATACAAACCTGATGGCCCGCTCTAGCCTGGTCTCTTGACTGTTGTTGGGTTTCATTTCAGGTAAAATTCTTCTAACAAGGTTGTAAATGGTCGTATTTAGATGATTGCAGGCAAAAGCTACGACGATATACTTTGAGACAACCTATACCGAGTGTTCGTAATCTTTTACTGTATCAAATTTTTGAAACCCCAGGGTTAGAGTGAAACTGTTTTACAAATCATCATCATTCCTTTAACTCACGGTACTTATTTACCCTCTTTTTTTTTGAAAGATCAAATATAGAATAAACCTCCTGGTTTCTTGTCTGCGATATTTAATAATTTTTCAGGTAAATTATTTGTGTCCTTCGTAGTTTTAGTGGTAGGTAAAGTTTATAGAATATATTTCGTTTGTGGTGAAATTGGTCTAAGAGTGTTTTTTTTTGTTATAAAATACAGCCCTGTCTGTCTAGACAAAAAAAATATTTTGTATAATTTCTAAAATCATGTTAAGCAAAAAGATAATGCAAATGTTCTAACTAATACCTACCCAACAATCTGTGGCGGTAATTTTTTTAACATTTGCATATCGTTTTACTCAAATTTATTTAAATGAACTGTAAATATATTCCGGCAAATAATGGCATTTTAAGAAAGTTTCTAATAGATTCCAGCGGCTTGGAAACTACCCAAATTATCGAACTAGCAAAAACAGTGGCTCACTTCTAAACTTTTGCTCATCTATTTCCCTTTTTTTACCCTAGTGTACCGGTCACTATTAAATTTCACGACACTCGTTTCAAAGCGAAAATTTTTGGTTGTTTTTGGTCAGTACAGTGTTTACTTATATTCCGAGGTCAGTAAAACCACACACCATATCCCCTTGCTATGCAGATGTCTTTACTTGTCCTCTCCGCTGTCTCTATATTATTTAAAGTTTTCACAACCTAAGGGGAATATTGTCTCCTTCGTTGTCCAAAACGCACATAGTCTCTTGGTTATCTAAGGCACCTCGAATATTCCACGTCAGTTGTACCAGTGCTGTCTCCGTAAATCTGGGAGATAAAAATCCTGTTAAGGCCAAGGTTTTTTATCGAATACTAGCAGACCCGACAGACGTTGTCCTCTCGTCTTATCATATTATACAAATTTTGATATTTTTATTTTGAATGAAAAATATCACTTTGTTACTTATTTCGGGTGGCAAAATCAGATTGTATTGTTAATTTTTTGATAGAAGGAATATATTTTTTGAAAATTCGACTTTCCTGAATATTCTCACAATTTTTCGGACAAACCAATTTTTTTATGACCGTATAAAAAAACTCCTATGCTAAATGCCATCAAAATTGGCCCATATGTTTGGGAATTGTTCAGTATGAACCCGATTGCAGCGCCACCTACCGGGACTAATTGTTAATATAAACCATTCAGTTACTTTCTCAAATACACACATAAAATTCCATCAAAATCGGTCCATCCGTTTAGGAGTTGTTCAGTATGAATCCGATTGCAGCGCCACCTACCGGGACTGTTTCTCTAAACTGGAGATTAAAATAAAAATGTATTATATTCGATTGCGATGCAACTCTATTGCTCATGTGTGGTTTAAAAGAAAAACTATTAAAATCGCAATTTAAAAATAGGGATTGATGGTAGAAATTTTTGTATGCTGTATCATAAAAAAATTAAAACAAAAAATTTTGTCCAAAAAAATTTAGGGGCGGACCACCCTTAACATTTCGGGGGATGAAAAATAGAGGTTGTCCGATTCTCAGACCTACCCGATATGCACACAAAATTTCACGAAAATCGGTCAAGCCGTTTCGGAGGAGTTCAACTTCTAACACCGTGACACGAGAATTTTATACGTTAGATTTAAATGGAAAATGTTTAGCATGTAGGTATTCATACTTATACCTTCGGAAATTTATCAAAAATGATCGCGTAGTTTTTCGCCAAGATAGTAATACAAGACCAAGTAATTAATACCAACAATTACAATAAATTTGGCATGAGGGATTCAAACATCGTGTCGGACAAGTGCAGAAGGTGTCACAAACAATAAAGACTATACAACACACTACGTCGGGATGTTCAGCAATAGCTAACATTGATTGCGTACGCAAGAACAATCAACTTTGCCAACTTCATCCATCAGAAGTTGGCATTGTTACTAGTACCGTATTCAGTTCTAACTCGGCTCTTTCAGTGAATGTTGATGTACCCAATAACAACAATATTTTAGACAACTACAAGAAGAACATTACAAAATATACCGATCTTGCAATTGATGTAGGACAGATGTGGCATGCAGAGAAAGTAGAGGTGATGCTAGTCATCGTTTCATTTACTACTACATTTCTGAATAATATGTAATTGCTGAGCCTAATCCCATTTGCGTTCACACACGTTCTGGATAGGTGAATATTACCAGCAAGGGCTGAGCAAGTGTATACTCAAGATAATAATATTAATTTATTCACAATCGGCCAGTAATATAAACATTTCTTACCTTTAAAACGGTAGGGAAGTGACTCATTACTTACTTTCACTTCCACGCTATAGCCGGAAAAGTACTTTTTTTAAGACTGACCAGAAAATATACACCTTCTGGACAATTTTTCGTCCAGAAAATAACGTTTTGCCGATCAAGACCGGAAAATGGGCGTGAAGGACCGACAAAAGCTTTTTCCGGTCGACGGACCGGAAAAAGCTTTATAATACATCTACCTTCATTTCGTCACTAGGACAACAACGTTTCGATATATTGTCGACGGATGACAGTTCGTTGATTTTTCATGTCAAACTTAATTCGCGAGTGCGCAAATTCAACAATAATATGAATTCAGATTTTGAAGTATCCGATAAAGAATTAAATGTATATCGAAGTGACAGTTTTAAAAAATATATTGTACGTCACGCACCCGGAAATTAGTGTTTTTCAGGTCTCTCCAAGCTTCCAGGACTCGCCCTGGAATCTGCTTGTCTCGACCTGAAAAACACTACTTTCCGGTCTTGTAACGTAAATTACTATTTCCGGCTAGAAGCTTGTGTCACTTTTCTGAAGTATGACATTATTGTGTTAAGCTGGTTTTAAAAAAAAAGGTAATACCCTTTTTTTGCTTTTCTACGGAATTATTCCCTCAACCGCAGCTTCTTGAACTTCCGGAGGAGTACAGGTTAATTCAAAATAAGACATTATGTTTGAGCAAAAAAATTCAAATTTCGCGACAGAAAGAATATTTTATGATATAATTGTCAAAACCAATAAATTAGTAATATTGCCTAGCAACAGATTCATGAAGTTCTTTGTCGAAAAAAATATCAAATTGTGATTGTGAATAAAATAGCATACAGACCACGCGGGAAGGATCATTCCATCCACGGCTTTTAACGGCTCTAACAAAGCCTGGGCTGTAATGATCTACTTTCCCGCTAGGTATGTAATATACTAAAAGACCTGGCTATGAAAAGTGAGATAACGTTAACGAATTTTGAAAGGTGTCAATTCAAATGTGCAAACTAGAAAATAGTTACTTACGTAACTAGTTATGAAAAGAGCGATATTGTTCAACAAGCGTGATATTTACCAAAATGAGCGCCAGCGATCCATTATTTATGATAGCCATTATTCACGCAGGGTGACGTCACCCGAGAGAATAATGGCCATAAATTGCGAGTTGAATACTATACTTTGTCCACGACCCTTGATTTAAAAGTTAAGTAAATAATAATTTGGTATTATTGACAATTCTAACGTCAAAATTAATAAATTTCAGCAGTACGTCAAATGTGACATATAGAGATGGGCGATACTGTGTAAAGTATCGACACACCGTACCGTTATAAATATATTGTTTTAAAAATATCAATATTAGAAAATATCGTTATTAAAAGTATCAATACTAAAAATTTCGATATTTTATCTATACGATATATTTCAGAAACAAATTTCCTAAACAAAAATAAGCAGATTTAATAGTTTATTTCGTATTGTACCCCCATCTCTAGTCATGTATGTGCCGGAATGTTTTAATTGTTGATGTTGTCATAGCTATTCAAATGCAAAAGCGTGAATTATGAACCATAATTCACTCTAGTAGATATATAGGTACCATATACCTTTTGTTAGGAGGTAACATATTGACCTATTATTGAGTGGTCGTGGACAGACATTTTTTCAATATTAAATCGTAATTTTTCCCGTCACAGAAAAAAATAGTGTATTATACACGGGAAAAATATTAGATTTGAGCTCTCGAGCTCGAGCTAAAATCTAACACTTTATTCCTTTGTATAATAAATAACTATTTAAGCACTGTTGTGACAACAATAAATCTTTGACCCCAAATTACGAGTTAGTCTTTTTTTTCCTTTCCATCGAAACAAAAAGAATACTAATGTCACATCACGAATTCAACCATTTGACATTATTAATTCTTATTTTGTATTAATAATACCAGAATTTATGATTTCAAAGTTCATCATTAAAAAAAATAGCGTAAAATATTGATGGCTGCGCCAACCTGCTTGGAAAAGCCCGTATGTTTTAAAGACCTTTCTATCCACTTACATATACTATACTATTGTATAACCTGAATAAAGTTTTGTAGTTTCGTAAGAATAAAATTTTTATTGACCATTTCGCAGTTTTTCTTAAGGTCGTTAAATTTACGACTGTCCGGTAACCACGTTTGGTGAGAACACTCCGGTATTCTAGAGTTGAATAAAATATCCTAAAATGTTATATTAAAATTGTTTTTTGGACGTTACTTATCTCAAACTTCACTTTGTATGGCTCATCAATTATAAAATAGTATATTTTTCAACGAGTGTAGAATGATGGCTATTATTCACGCGGATGAATACAAGTGAATAATAGCCATTCTACACAAGTAAAAGACTATACTTTCTCCACGACTATGTTTGAAAAAAAAGTGTCCATCGTTAATAGAACCTCGATCGCCCGCGTAAGAGTCACGCATCTCTACCACTGAGCTATCAACCACATTTATTTATTGAAATGTAAAGAACGTAAATATAGGTAACTTATCACATTATTCGAAATAATAATAGAGATAACATAAATATACGTAATTAAACATATTAAATCTTCGCTATCACTACTGTTGTCCATTTTGTTCTCTATACAGGGTGATTCATTAAGAATGTCCAATCTCTGAACTGTAGATTCTAGACCTCAAAATATGATGATTCTACTCAACATGCCTTATGCAAATATTGCTAGTTTCCGAGATACGGGATGTTCAAAGTTTAAATTTAAATTTGGATTTTCGCAATAATTTTGTATGTTTTCACAATTTCTCTTTGAAAATTGGCAATTTTACGTTTTTTGGCATTAGGAATTATAATTTGCACTCTAATTTAACATTGCTAATAGAGGGCGCTAGTCACACTTGTTTGTGTTAATTAAATCAAAGTAAACTTTTTTTGGGCTAAACTTACAACTAAAATAATAAAAAAATATTAAAAATCGTTAAATTCTACAAAAAAAAGTTAGTCTTCTTTGATTCGTGTAACTCAATCGGTTTTCGAGTTATTTGCTTCTAAAATTTTTTCATAAAAAATCTTTATTATTCCTTAAATATGTAACAATAACAAATTTGTAAACAAAAATAAAAAACTTCAAAGCAAATGCTCAAAATGCCCACCATTTACTTCAATACACTTTATGATCCGCTTTCGTAAAGATCTCTTAATATCAAAATCACATTCGTGAATTAAGCCGTGGTTTAATTTTTCGTTTTTTTTAAGTAGGCTTATGTCACTTTTAGACAGTTTGTATAAAAGCAAAAATTGGATAATAATAAGAATAAATATAATACATTAGTATACCATTTATTAACAATTTAGTAATTAACAAGTGTAATAGTTATTTATAAAATAATGCCTAGGCATAACGATTTTTTCCAATAATGAGATGCGCGATATTATGATTTGTGTGTTTGCTCAGTCAAATTATAGTGGTCCAGCTGCGGCTGGAAGATATTCACTCAGTTTTAGAGCGTAAAGACCCCGTTTCACCTAAGCGGTTGTAAAGATTTCGGTACAGTTTGTAATTGGGTTAGCCCAAAAAAAGTTTACTTTGATTTAATTAACACAAACAAGTGTAACTAGCGCCCTCTATTAGCAATGTTAAATTAGAGTGCAAATTATGATTCCTCATGCCAAAAAACGTAAAATTGCCAATTTTCAAAGAGAAATTGTGAAAACATACAAAATTATTGCGAAAATCAAAATTTAAATTTAAACTTTGAACACCCCGTATCTCGGAAACTAGCAATATTTGCATAAGGCATGTTGAGTAGAATCATCATATTTTGAGGTCTAGAATCTACAGTTCAGAGATTGGACATTCTTAATGATTCACCCTGTATATACGTAAAATTAAGATTATATAATTATTTTGACTCTTCAAACGAGGCGCTATCAGAAGCGATTTACCTAGTTGGATATTTGAAGTTTTAAAAGAGACGATTTGATTTGTTCATTGTAGCGTGAATTCTCATAATCATAGGATGTGATTGGCTAACGAGAGTGAATTCTATTTCATTCTTCACTAGCGTGAAGAATATATATGATTATACAGCTAAATACGTAAAAATAATTTGTGCATTATTATATAGTCGTGGGGAAACCATTTTCTACGTGATAAAGTGCCGGAACAGAGACGTTCCTTAGTATTATGTCATTCGCTGCTGTCAATCCACTGTCAATCAATATGTTTTGCCGACTTAAACTTAATAAATATTGAAATTTATAGGTCGACTGAGTTTAAAAAATATAAATATTCATTTAAAGAAACATTTTGTGATAAAAAATATAAGTATTCATAAAGAAACTTTTGGTGATTATTTTCAAACGAAATATAAATCGTTGGATAACATTAATATGTTGGCAAAAGTGCAAACTGTTGCCGCGTTAAAAATTGATTCATCAGTTAAAATTTTGACATTTCTCAGCTAGTTTCTGCAATTTTTGTGGTTATCTCCGAGTATTCAATTCCGCTCATTCAATTTTTCTCATTTGTGCGTTATGAAATTACTGTAAGACTGTTCTTAATATTAGAGCAAATATGCCGAAATAATTAATTAGCCGCTGCAAAGGAGTTGTGGCTTCATTAGTCAATTATTTTGAACAAAAACGTGATAAGAATGGTCCATTGCTACCTTTAATGTGTGTAAAAATGTAAGATAGTAATTATATTTTAATATGTATACAGGGGACCCCACATACGAGTTAAAACTATCTGTATATAGAAAAATACTTATAGTAAAATCATGGAAATTTCTTCGTTTGGGTTTTCGGATACGATCTTTTTAACTAAAATATTTTTAGAGATGGGCGACTTCCATTTCTACCGGAAGCCGACTGTAACTTTGCTATTTTGAAGGGAACATCCTGTATATTAATACATTTTTAAAATCTACGTAACATTTTAGTATACTTTTATCTGAAAGCTTTTTTCGAAAAATGCATACTTTTTGAGTCATTAATTTTTTTGTAAAAAATTTGACCGTTGCAGACCCTTATAAATTATTTTTTTACGAGGATACCCTTAAAGATATGAAAATGGTTTCTATTCAGTTGCTTTTGGCAAGGTGAGACGTATTTGAATCTATGTTGAAAAATGTTCGATTTTATACATCGTGTGTATAAAAAGTGTTATTTTTTTAAATAGAACCACCCGGTTTTTTCTATTTTAATGCATTCAGGGGTTAAAAAATAAGGCAAATTCATGTATACTCTCCTTCACCTAAACCTTACCGTTATCCAGATATTAAATGTTTTCTGTAAGTTTTTAGAGATGCAGGTGTGGTCTAAATTTTAATTTGACCAGTTGATACAAGCACTAAGAAATAAAAAAGTATTTTTCTTTATCTTGTCAAGGTCTGTAAAAAAAATCGAATAAAATTGTTTTGACTAATCCTATTCCAACCTTTAGTCGTTTCCGAGATATTTGAGATTTCAAATTATTATTGTATTTTTTAACAAGTTCTAATTTTTTATGTATACTTTTAGTAGGCTTTGTAATAAATGACACTTATTTAACTGTCATTAGTCATTTATGTTATTTTCGAAAATCGTTAAAATGGCTCGTTCTCAATTTAATAACGAAGATTATGTAAATTTGCTTTTAATACATGGTGAATGTGACAAAGTTGTTACAAGACCATGTACTTTATTTGCATACTGTTAAAAGTATCCTCAACAATTTGAAGCTATACGGTTCGTTTCAAGCAAAAGTTAATCGAATTAAACCAGTTATTTATATTAATAATGCCGAAATTAATGTTGTTGCTTATTTTAGAGCTTATCCAGGGTAGTTCTATTTAAAAAAAGTTGAGAAATTTGATATTTAAGAATTTAAACTTTGAACACTTTTTATACACACCCTCTATAAAATGAAAAATTCTTCAACATGGATTCAAATTTGTCTGACCTTGCTAAAAGCAACCGAACAGAAACCATTTTCATATATTTAAGCTTTGCTATTAAGCAAAAGTGCCCGCCTTAACATAACTACTATGGCTTTGACAGTTTTCTCATCTTTGCTTATTAGATATGCTAATGTGAATCTTGGTGAATGTCTTTTGATAAGCTGTTCCACCTGTCTCTGTCTTGTTGAGAATACCCACCATTCTAGAGATTTCTATACCACCCAATCCCTTGTGGCCACATTTATTGAGACGCAGCAGAAGGGTTCCGGTCCAATGGGGGCATTGATAAGTAGTCAGGTTGCCATGACCATGCAATGCAGAGTTGACCTCTAAGGAATCGAATGCCGTGCAGCTTGGCTGTCTGTAAAGATGGCAACTGAACGGTATGGCCTATCACGCCTTTTTATTCCTTCAGTGCAGTGGTGAATCACCGTCATTTCTGCTTGCAATGCTGTGACATCCTTAAATAGGTTTATTGGAATAGCTTTCCTTTATCATAGCCCTTCAATTCCGGCTCCCACGCCTACTTCTGTCTTGAAGCCGTCCGTATACCAGGTTGCCTCAGCCTCTATGGGTAGACATTTCTTCAAGTCTCTTCTACATGGTAAAGTTACTTAAAACCTAATAAAAGCTATATCTCGTGGTCATTGCATCAATGGGTCGTCCTATTAATATTTTAGCTTCTCAATAAGCTTTCGATAGCCAACCACCGTAAGTTTTACTTGTGTGATGTTGACTTAACAGTAGTCTGTGCGTTCCGGTACACAGGCAAACAAGCCTATGTATGCTATTAAAAAAAAATCTTTGTGCTACATGTACCAAATACGAGCAAGCATCTACTACTGATAAAGCTAAGTTGGAAAGTGAATATACGTTCCATTTAATTATGAAAAACCAATGTAATGAAGCCAAAGAGACTGATAAAATGAGATGCAAAGATGACCCATCTTTTATTACTTGTACTTTTGATTTACAAAGTGTCCTGCAATTGCCGTATTCAGGTGTGTCTTTATTTTATTATTCAGGAAAAATTTGTGTATACAATTTATGTTGGATATGGCGAATCTGCTTACTGTTACACGTGGATTGAACTACACGGCAAAAGGGGAAGTAATGAAATAGGATCCATTTTGTATCGTTTTTTAAAATCTCTCCCTTCTACAATCTCAGAAATCTCACTTTTCTCTGACACATGTGGAGGACAAAACAGGAACCTACAAGTAGCTAGTATATTGCTCTATGCAGTACAAAACCTGACTAATTTAAAGGCAATAGAGCTTATGTTTTTAGAATCGGGCCACTCACCCATGGATTGTGATTCCATGCATTCGACCATTGAATCAGCTAAGAAGTATAAATCAGCTTTCTCAATGAAGGATTGGATAAACATTTTTACATCTGCTCGGAGTTCAAGACACCAAAAACATGAAACAAAAGGGCCTTACACGGTTCATCTTCTCAAATTCAATGATTTTTATGACTTGCATGATCTGGCCTCAGCTACTATTAATTGAAAACCAAAACAAAGATGAAAATGGTGATATGGTTTCGTGGTTTAAGATTAAAAGTATGAAAATTGGAAAAGACCATCCTGAAACACTATTTTATAGGTATGACCATGCATCAGATTATAAAAAGATTGCCGTCGCTGGTAAGGGGCGCCCAAGAACTCGTCCTGTAGAACTGAAACCTGCTTATAGTTGTTAAGCTAGTAAACGCTGGACATATACCAGAAGAAGTGGCTATGTGGTATAGAAATTTACCCACCAATAAAACTGTTTTTGCAGACCGCTTGCCAGAACCAGATTGTGACGAGGAAAGCGAAGAAGGTGATTATTAGTTTGCTTAATAATGAAAATAAACGTTTTATTTAGGTTAAGTTATTTGTTACCACGGATAGATTAGATTAGATTAGATTAGAAATGAACTGCGACCTTTGCAGATCTATTGTGGTCCCCCCTATCCTTAGAGCTCGATATCTAGCTTTATCCTTTTTATTAGATTTATTAGCCTGGATACCGCCTCCCGTGCATAGCTTTCTGCCCTCGGTTTTTCTTCTCCGAATAGGTGAAACCGCACCCTTACTAGGCCTTCGCACTCACAAAGTATGTGCTCCGCGGTTTCATCTTCTTCCTGGCAAAACCTACATAGGCTGTCATCTGCTAGGCCAATTGCATGCATATGCTTCCTCAGCCTACAATGTCCGGTCAGCATTCCCACCATCATCCTCGTCGTTTCTCGACTTTGACATAGTAGGTCGCGTGACAGTTTGGCCGAAGGGCTTTTAAGGAATAGTTTAGCGTGCCTTTGTCCTGGGGTTTCATGCCACCAGCACAGCTGGATAGAAGAAAATAATAAACATGTTTCATTTCAAAAACAAATTTTCATTATTTTCCTACATGTCTTATTTTACGGCTGGTAAAACTCACTAAGTACTTTTTCGTTAATAACTACTAATTTATAAGAAATAAATTGAATGCTCAGGTGTAAAGTAAAATATGTTTCATCATCATGATCGATTTGGCTATGAATTGCTTTTTAAATGGATTTATGTTTAAAAAAAGTAACAAATCTTGAATTATTTCAGTTGTTTGAATATAGTAATTAGTGAGTTCTTCCTGTCACCCGACGGTATATTCTCTTACGGCCATCTAAATGGGAATTCCACTAACCAAAACATTCTAAAATGTCATTCCAGAATTTCTTAAATTTTTCAATAATTGCGTGACGATACAAACATTTTTTAAGAACTTTTAGAATTTTCCGCTATTTTTAATCCTCGTATAAGAACTTTTCTTTTCAATTTCAGACAATTATCTCTCAAAATATATAAAAACATCCCTTTCATTTTTACGAATATTTCCACCTTATTATAATATACCGCAGTGATGTCTCTTCCCAGCAATTTTTACGATAATATAAAAAAACGCATCACCTCTAGTTGATGTTCTTAGGAATAGTTTTTTGCAAAGAAACTATTTTAAAGCAGCCATATGAAAGAACAGTTTTTCGAGGTGATTCTTATCTGTTCCACTGCAGCTTTCGAAAAAAAACATGCCTTGTTCTCTTCTCTATACGTTCTTGAAAGAGCCCAACTACTTGACAGGAACTGAGACTGCTAATTACCTCTTTATGTCGGACGAGGGTTCTTTATTCGTTGCAGAAGAGTTTTTGTGTTAGGAAAAGAGAGGACACTGACTGGGAACCCGATAACTTGAATTAAACCGCTTTTTTAATATTTAACGATATACTTTTAAGAAATATCCAAGAGAAAAGCGTTTTCAAAAGTTGTAGACATTGTGGGAAAAATTGAACTAAAAAATAAGCCACTTTTGCCTATTAAGAATGGGTATACAGGGTATTTAGCTTTTTATTGTCATTTTAATGGTAGATTTTAAGCAATAAGAGATGAAGAGTACTTAATCAATTAAAAACAAAAAAAGGAGGACTTTTTACTTTCTTGAATTACCTGGAAACCAGACGTGATACACGGGATTCCGAAACATTGCTGGATTGCATTTATAAATAGACAAATTAATGTGGCAATTATAGAATGCAGGAAATGTGAAACAAACACCTACTAAAATTGAATAGATGAGGCTTTTACTTGATGAAGATCCATACTAAACGATGAAATAAAACAATTTAATTTGTTTAAATCTTCATTATATTAGAACTAAGTTCAATATACATTCGTGACGCGTTTCGCTAAGCCAGTAGCTTTCTCAAACGAGTGTGTTAGCGAAACGCGTCACGAATGTATATTGAACTTAGTTCAAATATAATGAAGATTTAAACCAAATTTAATTGTTTTATTTCACCTACTAGCATACTTTGCTTGTGTGAAAACTTACAAGGACTTAAACGGAAGCACTTTGGAGAGGAAATAATACAACCATTACAACTACTGAAAATCCCTCCAGTCAAACTAGTGATCTATAAGAAGAAACGAAGCTTCTGAAATGGAAGTTAATAACATGCATAATGGTACAAAGATTCAGTTCAAGTGCTTAGGCTGTACATCCCAAAAAAATGGATGAATAACTAACCCTTATGTGTTTTGTCAAATTTTGTTTGTGATTTTCATTTATAATTAATACGGGGATATCAATATGGATACAGATAAATGAGGTATCTTCAATAGAACAGTTTATGAATAACAATTCTTTCAGAAGCAACGTGAAAATCACAAATGCCTAAAAAGGAAACACCACCATCCAAAAAAATGGATGAAATAATAAATAACGAAACCTTTTGTGTTTTGTCAAAATAAATTCGTGATTTTCATTTGTAATCAATACAGGGATATCAATTTGGGTAGCAGATGGAAAAAATAGGTTTAAAAAGAAATATCTACTATGGAACAGTTTATAAATAATATCAATATTTTTAGTACCAGCGTGAAAAACACAAATGCATAAAAGGGAATCACCACCATCCAACAATTCAAATGATATTTGGATGCAATGGAAGGTGACAATGCTTTTCATAGTAGGTAATGCATTATTAGAAATGCACAGTGTTCTTACTTGAAAAAATAGCTCTGCAAATAAAAATACCATTAATATGTAAACACGGTTCTGTCAATAAGAAATAGACAGAACGATAACCTTACAAAAACAAAATGTAAGACTCATTGATTGCAAACACCAAATCGGAAATACACAATTCTATAAGATTTTCGGTAAGCTATAGGAAGCGCAAAATTGCTAATGGTCTATAGGCTAATAGAAAATTACATATTTGCTTACAGATCTGACCCAATATACTAATGACAACCATCCTTTATTTACTGTTGCTTACGTTTTCTAATACAACGCTATAAAAAAACGGAATACCCTGTATAGTGAAGAATATTATTATTTAAGGAATTCCACATACTCCAATTGAAAAATGAAATATCCACAAAACGAAAAATTCACATCTACGAATTTTCAGCAGCTCTAGGTCCTTTTCTACTGCCTCTATACAGAGATCTCGTGATCCGCAATAGATACAATATTGATTAAATGGAGAAAAAGTTTGGTATATTGATGGCAAATTAGATGGTTCAAAAAAATTTAAAATATGTCGACTAGTTCCGGAGATATTTGACAAAATCCGAAAATGGTCCTTTTTGTTTTTTAAATTTGCCGTTGTTATTATAAAAGATATTGAAAAAAGTATTCTTATCTTTTTTTAATAAACGAGGTTTTCTATAAATTACCATACCAAGAATTTCATTACGACGTTTCGCCTTTACAGGGTTACCATCAACTTCATTTTTTTAAATACGGACCTGGGTTATTTATTGCAATATTTTTTACATTTTGTATAGATACATACAATTATATAGCATACTTGTCGATTGTACCACATTTTGTCTTTCAAAAATCATCATCTTTTTTAAATCAAATTAATAATTTTAAATATTTGTCATTATAAGAATTTTCAAAGAAAATGATTAAATTCAACAATTTATTTTGGAACTTAATGAGAATAAATAAATAATGATGGATGTGACATCCACGGCTAAAGTTATTTTTGAAGAAAATCGTGAATGTAAATATAAAAATATTAAAGATAGAAACAAACGTGTAAGAAAATAGATTGTATTCAACTTTACGTTAGGAAATATTTTATGGAAATTTCGATTACGTCAATTATTCACAGACTGCTTGATTTAATAAAAGAGTAAGGGTACTATTTTCTAATTTTCAGAAGTTAGATACTATCGGCTATCGGCACGTAACACCTAGTTCTTGTTAACCGATTTTCATTAACCAATTTAACAGATTTTTGGACATATGTTTAGTGCATTAATTTTCTTTCAAAATTCTTATTTAATGCCCAATATTTGTTAGTTATCTGCTTCTTCAGCAACTCGAACATGGTTCACTATTTTCAACCACTGCACAAACATCAATTTCTCTATTTATTCGTTGTTCACTCATTTGCCTTACAGGTGGTTGACCAAGATTACTGCATTTGTTGTAGTTTTGTAAACATCCACAATTACGAAATTTTTCAATTATTCGATCAACTGTAGACTGAGAAGGCACTGGTCGGTTTTCAAAGGCAACAACGAATATATTTACTATTTCCCCTTATCGAGTGACCTCCAAAATACCACGATAAAATTTGAACTTTCCTGAAGGGTTTACATTCTGATTTCTCTACGAATTTATTTAATTTTGAATAGTTATGGGCTTGAATAGTACTCGGATGTCGACTACTGTTTACTGACTGTCTGACGCTAATTAAGGACCGCTCACAGTTGAGATTACGGAGTGGTGGGAATTGTTGTAGGTGTCCAAATGAACGATTGTAGTAATCGTCTTTTCAATCTGTTGAAGCTTGATATTGGTGGACTAGTTTAAAAGTGGTTCTGATACAATGCTTAAAATCCCTATGTTCCGTTTCTCATTGCATGTATCTGTATACTTGAGTATTTTTTATCGTGTAGTAGCACTTAAGTTGAATGTAACTGTGAGTAATATGGGTACCGGTAAATTATTCGAAATCAATTGTTCGAAAATAAATTTTTCGAATGACCGATTATTCGAAAATCAATTATTCGAAACTCAATTGTTCGAAATCAATTTATCGAATAGGTGGCAGGTTCCTAATGGTGATAAAATACGAAGGTGGTTTGGTAGGGGTAGGTTTGGTTGGGTTATTATTGGAAATTATTATAATTTATTCTTCAAAAATTGACTAAAAATACGAAGGTGGTTTGGTGGGGGTAGGTTTGGTTGGGTTATTATTGGAAATTATTATAATTTATTCTTCAAAAATTGACTAAAAATACGAAGGTGGTTTGGTAGGGGTAGGTTTGGTTGGGTTATTATTGAAAATTATTATAATTTATTCTTCAAAAATTGACTAAAAATACGAAGGTGGTTTGGTAGGGGTAGGTTTGGTTGGGTTATTATTGGAAATTATTACAATTTATTCTTCAAAAATTGACTAAAAATACGAAGGTGGTTTGGTAGGGGTAGGTTTGGTTGGGTTATTATTGGAAATTATTATAATTTATTCTTCAAAAATTGACTAAAAATACGAAGGTGGTTTGGTAGGGGTAGGTTTGGTTGGGTTATTATTGAAAATTATTATAATTTACTTTACAAAAATTGTCATTCGATAAATTCACCTATTCGATAAACATTAAATAAGGTAAACAAAGTAATAAAAACTTCTATCTATCTATTTTTGTATATTCTATTCATAATATTGATTTTCGAACAATAGATTTTCGAACAATTGATTTTCGAATAATTGACTTTCGAAGAATTGACTTTCGAAGAATTGATTTTCGAATAATTGATTTCGAACAATTGACTTTCGAAGAATTGATTTCGAACAATTTACCTAGATCCGAGTAATATTTCTAGCCGTGAAGCGTCATTCGCGTTTACAAATTGTTTGCAAACTATAACTAAAGCCATTATTAGACAATAAGATAATTGATAATAAACTAACCCATAACCAAATAAAAAATAAACTTCACTTGACATTTACTAAATACTTATACTATTTCAAATGCTTGGCAACATGATCCAGTTATGACAGACGTCATGGAAAACTGTTTTTTTTGTAAGAGCTATAATAAGGAAACCTTTAGTAATGATTTTTGTTTATTGTAAGAAATCTCCATCTTTTTGACTGATAGCAGTTTTCTGAGAGAAAAGAAGACCGCTTTAGGAACTGCCCACTATGAAGGAAAATAATGTCTCGTGTTGTTTTATGCTGGTATAATCAGTGGTTTGTTATTTCAAACGGTCTGGATGGAATAATAATACTTATAATTAATAAGCTTGGATGATAAATAGACGTTTAGGATTACTCATTCTTTGTTGCGGTTTTTCATATTAATTTCGGTTTGTCTAAAAAGTTCAGAAAAATGGGAGACAATTTAATCGTTTACAAAAAAATAGAAATGGAAAACAATAGAAAATGAATGATTTTATAATTAGCTGGAATAATTCAGTATACAGAAAAAATTACATAAATACATAAAATATTTTTAATAATTTTATTGTATAACATTTAATTACGTAATATGTCATGATAACATTTTCGGTAAATGAGTTTACGCTGTTTTTCAACCTCTATTCCATCAATTTTTGGTACGTATGTTTGTAGGTACCGACTCTCAGATTTCGCCGGTAATAAGTTGCAGTTCTATTTCTGCGATTTCCGTTATATTTGGTGGAGTTAGTCCATTTCACTATCACTCGACAAACCAGTTATAAGGATGATAAAATTAGTGGAGGCAAAATACGCGAAAAAACGTCATAAAAAGGAAAATTTTGCGTCCTGGACGGATCGGAATGCGGTTTTTTGCATTCGCTTCCAAAAATTATTTGTAAAAAATTCACCTAATTTTCATTAGGAAGAAACTGGAAATTGCATTGCTGCAGCCAAAAGTGCATTCAGAAAATGCATTATCTGAGAGGCCCAGATCGGGTACTCGGAGGTTTTCGAGTTCGCTGATCACGAATATGATGTTCAAATTACCCCCGAACACCTAGTGCACCAGAACCTGACCGTAAACGTCATCTCCGTGGCTTTTCCTGACACAATCCAAAACCAACTGAAAATCATTATGGGGGTTTTTTGGGGCGCTGAATTCAAATATGGCTTCGGCGAACACCCCGCGGACACCTGGTGCGCCCCAACCTGGACGTGGACGTCCTCTCCGAGAATTTTCCTAACAATAGTGTCAAAAACGCAAAAAGCGCAACCTGGGCCTGAACGTCTTCTCCGAGGGTTTTCCAGACAAACTCGAAAAAGACGAACCGAAAATCGTTAAAGGGGGTTTTTCGGAGCGCTGAAGCAGAATTTCACGTCAAAAAGGATCCCACGAGCACCTGGTGCACCGCAGCCTGGGCCTGAACGTCTTTTACGAGGGTTTTCCAGACAAACTCGAAAAAGACGAACCGAAAATCGTTAAGGGGTTTTTTTTGGAGCGCTGAAGCAGAATTTCACGTCAAAAAGGATACCCGAGCACCTGGTGCACCGCAACCTGGGCCTGAACGTCTTTTCCGAGGGTTTTCCAGACAAACTCGAAAAAGACGAACCGAAAATGGTTAAGGGGGGTTTTTGGGGCGCAACAACCCAAAAATTATTGTGGGGACGTTTTATGGGGTACTGAAGTAGAATTTCACGACGAAAACGATCCCCCGAGCACCTGGTGCACGGCAACATGGACCTGAACGTCGTCTCCGAGGATTTTACAGATACAGTCGCAAAAAACTCTGTAAAATCGTCTCATAATTTCATACATTCATCCATGCGAACTCCCCGTGGGCACTCGAAAAAGTTCATCCATCCCTCGGAGACCACTTTCAGGTCCAGGTTGCGGTGCACCAGGTGCTCGGGAGATCCTTTTTGACGTGAAATTCTGCTTCAGCGCCCCAAAAAACCCACTCAACCATTTTCGGTTCGTCTTTTCCAAATTTGTCTGGAGAACCCTCGGAGACGACGTTCAGGTCCAGGTTGCCGTGCACCAGGAGCTCGGGGGATCGTTTTCGACGTGAAATTCTACTTCAGCGCCTCATAAAACGCCCCCACAATGATTTTTGGGTTGTTTTTGACACTCTTGTTAGGAAAATTATCGGAGAGGTTGGGGCGCACCAGGTGTCCGCGGGGTGTTCGCCGAAGCCATATTTGAATTCAGCGCCCCAAAAAGCTCCCATAATGATTTTTGGTTGGCCTTTTTGGATTGTGTCAGGAAAAGCCACGGAGATGACGTTTACGGTCAGGTTCTGGTGCACTAGGTGTTCGGGGGTCAATTTGAACATCATATTCGTGATAAGCGACCTCGAAAACCCCCCGAGTACCCGATCTGGGCCAGTTCTGACACTTATTTACCAATCTTCCAAAAGGCCTCCCAGATAATGCATTTTTTGAATGCACTTTTGGCTGCAGCTAAACAAACAGAGAAGTGAAGTTAAATAAAAGTGTGTAAAAATGGTTCACTCATCGGACTAATTAAGAATGCATAAAAAACATTTTTCTACACACCTCCACTAAACATTCTGTGTATACGCGTCCTAATGGCGATTGTGGGACCCTTCGACATTTTGACAGATTCACTCATTCTAGTGGTATATTCTGAATCACTGTGAATGCCATTTTTTGCCAAACTTGCTACGGTCGGCAAGGATATTCCCAATGCATCCGAAACGTGCTGATACACAATAGATGAAAATAAAATATTTAAACAATCCTAATGAAATAGGATTAACTTGATTTATATTAATTTCACTTATTGTTATATAAAAAATACCTACTTGGTTCACTGAAGTTAAAGGTATCAATGGTTTACCAGATTCTTTTTCTAACTGAAAATATTTGATAACTTCCAAAATGAGATGCTGCTCGTTTTCCATGTATCTAGGCATATTTTTGTATTATTTAAATAAAAAAAATGCTAACAATAAGATTAATATTTACTTTTCATAAATAATAATTGATCGTGAACAACAAAGTACAGACCTGACGAGAACTGTCAGTGGGACATTAGAAAAAGACGTAAGACACATTGCTGCTACGAAGGGAATGTCTGCATCGTATTTTGAACGATATAAATTCGCCCGATTGATAGGTCACGCTTGCACGTAAACTAAACATCAACCAATCAAATTTTTCTGTCAAAGATTAGGGTTAACGTTTGTAATACGTTTAAACAGTTTATTATTGTTATATTTTGATTAGGATTAATCACAGACCTGCCCTTTTTTCCATTTCTTCCAACGTAATGTGTTAGAAGGACATTAACAATCAATGACGCACACCAAAAAGGCTATTATATGAACTCTAGTATGTATAGAAAAAGCGTAGGTAATTAAAATACGAACAAAATGAGTGTACGAGCCACTTGATTGGATAATTAGGAATCGAGGAAATTGAAAAAAAAAAAGGATATGAGTAATTTTTTTGGAAATTTATTTTTGCTATCAGCGCAGGAGTTACCACTTTTACTAATATATCAAATATTTGTTGGCCGGATTTATTTGACATTCAGTGTATTTTGTGTCTTATTGACTAATTCTCGATACTATCTTGACAAAGTAGTACACAAATTCGTCAGCTGCAAATAAAAAGAAAAAAAGTTCAAATTGGAGATAAGAAAAAACTGAAATAATTATTTCCAGTCTGCTGTTTAAAAATTCTTGTAAAAATTTAAAACCTAATTAGAATATGCATTATCTCCTTAAACCACATATTATCATTTACATTTTCTTTCAGTTGCGTGTTTCAAAAAATTATAATTAACCTATATGTATTTTTAATATCTTTAAGTACTATCTAAAGATACGCATGCGATCACTGCTAATAAATTCCTACTTAATTATTGTCGATTTATTATATACAAATTTTATTAAAATGTCCAATTAATTTCATGTCTCCGTTTGCTTGTAGAACAGTCGAAGATTAGAATAGTCGTTAGATAAATATGTTAAATCAGAGATTGACATCTTAATAAAATTTGTCCCAAAAAGAATCAGGGTTTGAGAAAAACATTGGAAGCTTAAAATGTCGTTAATCAGCATTAAAAAGATTTAAAAAAAAACATTCGATTTGGTAGAACATTTCCATTGGTTTTTGATTAAACTATTTTATTTGTCGTTTCTTTCTTTAATCTTTCAAGTCCAACGGGAGGGTTTGGAAAATGGTATAAATCTTAAAATTATTTTTCTACAAACGTCATTTTTCAACGCATGCTGTCAGTGTCTAAAATGCCATTTTATAACACTGGTGTTAAAAGTGATTTATTTAAATGAGAAAATATAAACACATAATTCAAAATGAAGTCTTTTATTCAGTCAAGCGCACAATTAGTAAAACTACAATTATTACGAGAAACTCCATGGCAGCTTCTTCAATTTCCGGCGGTAGAAATTCATTTCCTTGATCACTTTCCATCGAAAAACGAAGAAACGAGAAAGAATAATTCGTGGTTTATTGACGTTAGTTGTCAAAAAAGACAAATCAACAAACTCGGTTTTTGTTTACCCTAGCAACTTGTTTCATGAATAGATTAGATGAAACTGTATTCAAAACTGTTAATCTCGAGGCTATTATTTTATCAATTAATTAATGTAAAATATGCGTTAATTTGTACTTTTAATGGTGTTTTTAGAAAAAATAGTGAATGTGAATGGACTTCTCTTCTCACGGAATAAAATATCACTCTTAGCACTTATATCATTAATAACTATTTTCTACTTCCGTCACTAAAACCCCATCTAAAACACGGGTTTGACATTCGCAAAACGTCACTTTAAACACAGTGTTTAAAGTACGAAAAGTCACATCTCGTTTATCTCTTGTTTCTTAATATTCCGTGATAATTTTGTAGTTCTGTGTCGTTTGATTTTTCAATGACACGTCAGTCATTATCTGTCATCTTGTGAATATAATGAAAATATAACATAATTAAGATTCTGCGGGCGTAGAAAAAGTATAGTTAGCACCTATAGTGTCGAAAGCATATTTAGTCACTCGTTTCATAAGGCACTCGTGACTAAAGTAACGTTTTTGACCCTTGGTACTTAATATACTATTTCCACTCCAGTAGTTTGAATATTGATTGAAGCCTAAAGTAAAAAAATATTTTAAAATATATAGGATGTCCCAATGAACTTATCAAAGTTGTATTCTTCCCTATGGGACACCCTGTATTTTATTGGATTTTCTGATAGTCCGTGGAGACTGATATATTTTAATAAGAATTTTCTATATATAAGTGAAAAGGCGACTTTTCTTAAAACGTAAAACATTAAGGAGAAGTTAATATCTGCTAATCCAACTAATTATAACAATTTCACTTCTAGTAGAGGCAGTTTAGGACAAAAACATCAAATTTTCTAGAGACCTCCAATCATTTTCCATTATATTAGAATAAATTCAATATTTTTCTGTCTAAAGCTATTATAACAAACACAAGTCAATTTTTATTTTCAATTGTGCATCGTACTCTATCATTGGATGCACGAGTGACGCACTTTCGCGTACTTGACATCAGTGTTATTTTTTTAAATAGAACAACATATTTTTCTCTCCGTTTTTTAATTCCACAACATTAAAGGATTACAAAAATTTATAATACTTGTAGCCCATAACATTGGTTTGTGAATTGAGACAAATGTATCGGAAAATTTTAAATATAAAATTTTATTAGAATGACTGTAGAGTCCGTTTCAATAAGGAAGAAGCCACCTGAAGTTGGCGTACCGACCTGCGCATAAGTCAAAATCTGTCGAGCGATCGTTCCATGCCATTGGCGTTACAAGCGATGTTTCATGCCGACAGCAATTAAATTGTTGACATTTGAGGTTGTGTTTGAAACAATCATTTACTGTCGAATATTTTTCATTTTTGAATATTTTAAGACGTTCTGCTAGTTTATTTGTGAGTGCTGTGTGTTTTATTTCATCTAAAACCATGTCTCCTACAAAACTGGTTGGTGTTAAAAGAAAAGTTATCCACAGTGAAGGCCGACAGATTCTTGAAAACGTTGCAACTTTTATGGAGTCTGAAGCTGAACATGGAATCAAAATTCCTTTAAAAAATCATCGATAAGTCAAATAAGAAAGTATAATAATCCAATATATTACTCATGGCATTCAGATTGTTGTAAAATATATGGAAGAGTATACATTACTCCAAAAATAGTTGAATTCTGCTAATATTTCATATAGTCTGCTGCACTTAGCAGTTATTTATAAGGTTCTAATACTTCTAATTTTGTGTTACCCTACAAAATGTGAAAACGTTACGCTAGTGATTTAGATTAAAATATCAATTTTCAAATATGGCGCTGGTTTTGACATCAAGGTCGCGCATCGACTGCAACTTCAGGTGGCTTCTTCCCTTATTCAAACGGACTCTACCTACTGATACATTTTTAGTTTGTAGTATTTCGAATAATTAAGAAAATATGTACAAAAATTAAATTAAATGTTCAAAGTTCATGCCGTTGACTACCTGGCAATAACCAAGACGGTTTCTAAATTCCTCCAACGCTTTATTTAATGTTTCCTGGCGAATGAATCTCCCCTCATTAAGAATTCTCTCTTTTAAATCTTCGATATTCTCAGGCCTATTGAAGTACACTCTAGATTTAAGATAACCCCTGAAGCGACACGTAAATAGCTATTGTAGCATTTCTATAGTATATTACGTAACGAGTGCGGAGAGTGAAAAATCACTTTTGCACAGGTTATGTACATTATTTTTCCTACGACCACGCGATATACTTTTACCGAATCAGGCATGTACAATCTTGCGTTTTTATGTAGATGTGAGAGGTTTTACATACGTGTATTTGTAATTACTTTATATCATTTTGATTACTTACCTTTGAAAGTGGCCCAGAAAATTGTGATTTGTATGCGATGAAAAAGAGTGCCTTCATAAAAAAGTTGGAATAAATTTTGGTACCTACACAAAATATTACGAACATTTATTTTAACAAATAACAACAATTGGAAACAGAACATCAGAAATAAAACTGTTTTTGTTACATAAATATTACGATTCAGAATTAATTATTTATTTGAATCACTGTAAAAATTAAAAGTAAAATTATTATATGGACAAATCAACTTAGTAAATTCGCATTTGACATATACATATTTTTGCGGGGTAAATAGACTAGCATTTCAACATTCAATTTGACAGTTTTTTTTCCGTACGCGTATGAATAAAGGCCACTTTCCATAGAACTAGACAGTGCGATATATGTCACTTTCCTATGTGATCGTAGGAAAAATAGTTTTCACCACTCAACGCTCCTTCAATAAAAACTGGTCTCAAAATGGTTCTGCCAGGCCAAGAGCCGCGTTTTTTTTTTGCAACGTACTAGCCAGTGGATTTTTTCCTTTGAATATGTTCAGGGGTGTCTCTTGAATGTGGGCGTCATGAAATTGGGGGGGCGTCAGCCGCCATCCTGAAAAACACGTTTTATTAAATATCTCGCGAACCGCGCTTCGTACGACAAAAACAGTGAAGATCATTTTTATAGATAATAATATTTGCCATCTTTTTTATTTGAAATTTTTTTTGTTTAACGCATAGGATGTTAATTATAATGCTCCAAACTTTTTTCAATAGGGTTTCTGCTAAATATTTAGTTAATGGTCAATGCTAAATTTAAAATGGTGGTAACTAATTTGTAGAGCATGAAATTTCCTATAAATTTTATTATGAACTTTTTCATTTTGCATTATAGCATTTATTGTTTAACAGCTGCAGCTTGGTAGAACTTGCACCTCGTACATTATCAGTGGCAATATTCCTCTTTGTATACGAAAACATTTCATACCGGCATGAAGTGTTCACAGAAATCTCAATACAGCTGTGTAGCGAATCAATTAAAATAATAAATAATGTGGAGAACAAGTAATAAGTTATCGATCTTCATTGTTACTTAAGACGGTATTATCATAAAATATTATTTATGTAGCAAAAAACAATAGTACATCACGATATACCATATCAATTTTAACCTAACCTACGCGTTAAACAAAAAACATTTCAAATAAAAAAGATGACAAATATTATTATCTATAAAAATGATTTCTACTGTTTTTGTCGTATGATGCGCGGTTCGCGAGATATTTAATAAAACGTGTTTTTCAAGATGGCGGCTGATGCCCCCCCAATTTCTTGAAGCCCACATGTATTTACATTCAGGGGACTCCCCTGAACATATTCAGAAAAAAATCCACTGGCTAGTACGTTGCACAGCCAACCTACGTTTTTGGTTGGGGCTCTTGGACATTCCTGTCCAACTTTTTCAGGATACTGAGTGTGGGCTTCCATCCGCCAATGAAGATTTGTGTCTGACTAGTATTGCCTATTGACAGTACCGTTTAAATTAAATGTTGCTTCATCTGAGAATACTACATGCTCTACAGATTGTGGATCATTAATACATCACTCCATCGTCACTTCACAAAATTCCAAATCATCATCGTTGAGTTCATGAACTAACTTTATACGGGTGAAACTCATTTTTCTCAAATATTTTATTACTGAAGATTTACTTAATGAATTTTCCATCGCAATTGGACTACTGGATATATGTGGGTTTTCTTAAACAGTTAGGTCACCACCAATTGCAGAACGATCTTTATAATTATCTTTCACGTTACCAAATTCTCTAAACTTTTATTCTCGATACAGTGAATTGACAAATAGAACGATCTGGATACTTATCATTCTACAATTCACAAAGTAATATTTTTTTAACAAGAAGCATGAGTGCTGGTGGCAACAAAAATCCGAGTCGAAGACGAGTATTTTCGTACCTGCACGAAATATTACTTTGTTTTTTCGAAAAAGTTAGATTCCCTTATGATATTACTTACGATTATACCAATTTCAAATTATTTTTTTAGAAATCTAGTTTTTTCCATCGAAAAACAACAAGAATTGTTTTTTTACTTCAATTAGTTGGGATTTCTAAATGTATTAATCCCTATTATGTTACGCCATAGTGATTGTCACATAGGTATCGTATCTATCAACCGGGTCTTTTCTTGTTAGGCAGGCACAACTAATCCGAGACTTGTCTCTTAATCCACATTTTTTTCTTTTAATTAAAAACGGATCACTGTCTCCGCTATTGCTGCTACGGCTGCTTAAACAATTTTCTGGGACTTTTATTTATCAGCTGGTGGACGTGTCAGTGTCGCCGGAACCCTGAGAAGATTGACTAAAGATTAATTATCAGACTACAATTAAATTAAGTTATTTGTTCTTTAAGAGAAATGATTTTGATAATGTGAAAGAATGATAATTCAAAACACTGACATCTGCTGTCATAATATTGTTGTTTAGTGTTGTTAAGGAAAATAACTCATTTCAGCGCACAGGAAATAGTATATTTCATACCTTGCGGGGAAGTAGATCATTACAACCCAGGCTGGAATGATCCTTCCCACGTGGTATGTATACTATTTTATTCACAATCGCCTAATTACAAGCTTTTAAAAACATTAATTCTAAGAAAATTTGTTATCACAATTTAATATTTTTTTCGACAAAGAACTTCATGAATGTGTTGCTAGGCAATATTACTAATTTATTGGTTTTGACAATAATGTCATAAAATATTCTTTCTGTAACGAAATTTTTTTGCTCAAACAAGTACATAATGTCTTATTTTGAATTAACCTGTACTCCTCCGGAAGTACAAGAAGCTGCGGTTGAGGGAATAATTCCGTAGAAAAGCAAAGAAAAGTATGTATTAATTTTTTTTAAGACTAGCTTAACACAATATTGTCATACTTCAGAAAAGTGACACATGCTTCTAGCCGGAATAGTGATTTACGTTACAAGACCTGAAAAACACTTCGATATCTCACATTTAATTCTTTATCGGATAATTCAAAATCTGAATTTATATTATTGTTAAATTTGCGCACTCGCGAAATAAGTTTGACATAAACGACAAATTAAAAATCAACGAACTGTCATCACGCGGGAAGTGAGGGCGGGAAGTGGAGGTGTGTAATGTGACACTTTCCAACCTTCAATGACGTTAGTAATGACAGCATTACATATATGGTTGTAAATAAAAGTATTTTCTGTAGTATTGGAAAAATTGTAAAATTGTGGAACGCAAAAAAGGTCTTGTGTTTTCACTGTGGACAAAAGTATAGCTAACTGTTTTTGGTGATAATAAAACTGAAATTGATTTCGAGATTAATCAAGTTTAATACTAAAAATCACAGCAATAGATATTGAAGTTGGAGGTTTCACAAGTCGAGGGAAGCTCACACCTACTAATAGCTAAGTGACGACGTATTTTTTCAACATAAGCAGTTTTGCAACTGCTACATTGAAATCTATAAATAATGTTCGAAGACAAATCTCTCGGGAGTACACCCTTAACTTGAAAGATAAAACCAACACATTTCTCAAGTTATAAATACAAAATATGGGGTGACTGTAAGAAAAAGCTTTCTTGATTGTTTTCCCTAAGATCCCCAACTTTAATTTCAGTGAAACAGTTCACCCATTTTAGAAACAAAATTTGCTAAAAATCATATTTTCAATAGTAAAATCATCCCCGCACTACAATGATTCCTAAACTTAATAAACGTTTTGAATTTTAATCTAACAAATTCCATTTGCTCTACACAACACTCGTTTAGAGTCGAATTATCCATGCATATCTGCTTATGCCTGAAAAATTAATGACCATCAAAATTTCAACACATGAACAGCAGCCTCATTACTCCCCTGATATACAAACGATTGTGCAGAAATGAACTCGCTCAAGAGTAACAAGGGAAAAAACAGTAAAATGCTATTGGGCGTGTTCAATGGTGCCTGATTATGAAGTGTTTCAGCGTAGCACAAGCTACTTTTCGTCACTGAACTCATTTTACAAAAAATAGTATAGTGATGTGCAAAATGTACCGTATGCAATTATCGCTTAGGTTATACGATATCCCAAACTTACTATTTAATTTCTAACGTCATATTTTTATACTTATTTTTTTTTTCTAACTCACTATTTTTGTGCTGTTGATCGGAAGACCTGTAGCAAGCACAACGAAGGTGCTATTTTAGATATTTATCTTTTAATTTAACATCTTTCATAGTTAACGTTCTATTTGAACTATCAAATACCTAATCCTTTATATGTCAAATATATAAACATTTTTATTTTATTTTTTGAATCACCTTCCAAGTTAAGTAAGAGCTATCGAGGCTTTATGTTTTCTGGCAAAAAATGTCAACTAAAGCGATGGTTTAGCTGAGAAAACTGCTTTGAAAAAGGAGCCTTTATCTTTAATAAAGGACATAATGAAAAACCTATTGTAGTGGATAGTTATGGGGTTTTCCAAGTAATAAAATATAGGTTTCAGTCGACTTGCAACGCTACACCATTCTTAACTTAAGAGTGATCAAGAATCTCCCTGTTTTATTGACCTCTCTATTTATTAATTCAGGTTATTGCTGTTTTAATATTGAGGAGAGTTGTATAAGTAATTAAATTGAGTTTGATTATTGAGGGTATTTGGTTGTTACTTTATCGTTCACAACCATAATAGAGTTACTTTTAAGTGGGTCCCGGGGTACAAGGACATTGTAGGAGATGAAAAGTCAGACATCCTAGCAAAGCTAGGGTCTGAGACTGCATTCTCTGGTCCTGAACCAGTATTTGGGATATCTAAAACTGCTGCACGCGGTTGTACATCTCGGTGGACACAAACTAAACATCAGTCGTACCGGAGAGACGTGCCAAAACAGGAACATAGCAAACTCCTGGTCAAAAAACCCTCGGAAATTCTGACTAACCTTAACAGGGGTGAGATATGGATGATGACTGGTTCACTCTCCAGTCACAGTACCCCATGGAACCACATGGATACAATCGGCACATACCTGTCGGTTGTGCATGGAAGAGGAGGAAACAGCTTCTCACATTATCTTAGATTGTGAAGCATTCTCTCATTGGAGATATCCTAGGACTAGAACATCCAAGGGAGGATTACTTCAAGAAGAACCTAATAGTGAAAAGACTGTTGAGCCTGCTAAGTGCTACTGGTCTCTTCACACAAACGCCACAACCAAGAGCACAAAAAGCCTGAAGGCTGAGGTGAGGTGACTGGTGGTGGTGAATCAAGCAATCAATCGTTCACAAAATAAGAAGCGTTACTGGTACCTACATTCAGAATTGTTAACGAAACTAACTTGATTTTATTGAGAAGAGAAATACTATACTAAAAAGATGAAGATCAATAAGTACCTACACCGTGGCTTCTCTTACAAAAACTAGCCAGTGACAAAACAAACATTTCTTGTAGCATTTCAAGTTTGAGATGAATATTAGTTGAAATGAGTTTCAAATATCAAACAATTAAAAACGGCAAATCATCATGAAATCTCAACGTATTTATTTGACATCTATTCAACAATGTAGAGAACAACATCAACCAATTTCCAACTAGATAAATAATGATTTGATACTCACGAAAAGGAAGCAATGATTTTTCAACGTAATGCCAAACGAAAGCTCCTTCGAATAAAGGTGAAATAAGGAAAATAATACATTCAGGTTCAGATGGCTACGCTCCGAAATGTCTGTTGCTTTCAGCTAAAAACATAGCAGATCCAGGACACTGTCGCCCAACTACATATTTGAAGCTTGGTTTAAACATGGACCTTCAAAAAATATACCACAAAATTGTGTGATTATAATGGACAATGCATATATAGTCGTCAGGTAAATCATTTTCCTTGCAATAATGTATAGGGTGTTCTATTCATGCTGGGTAGGTTGACCATAGGAGGGAGGGATGAAAGTTATAACTTCTACACATGATTATATGATTTTTGACGTTTTTTTCATAAAAGTTAATTATGTGTGGTGGATAGTTTTCATTAAAACGCTCTGTATATACTTTGTGTAACAGAGAAAAAAAAATACTGTTTACTCCAATTTTTTCGTGCGCTAAAATATTTCCACACTTCTAGGTTACGGTCCTGTGTAATAAATGTTGGTACGATGATGAGAACTATATGAAAATAGTAGAGAGCTTCCATGCCGACCAAATAACACCAGCAGGAAGTGAGCTACATGTTCCGGCTTGCGGAGTATATCCTAATGCTCATAATTACCCTTTAATATGCCAGTATCGCCCAGTTTAATTACGGATATGGTGGCACTCTCCTGCTGGGCGGACGAGGCCTCCAAAAAGAATGAATAATCTATTAAGGCACTCAGTGGCTGTCTCTGTAGTTGTTTCGGTCATGTTTTAGTCCTTTAATTAAATTTCTACTAAAAGAAAAGGAGGAATTTTGTATGAAGTGCTTTGTTTTAACCTGGGGGAAGTTCAGCTATTTCCAAAATAATATTTAAATTATTATAACTATCTGTTACATAAAATATAAATAAACGTAAGGGACGAAACAACTTATAGTTTAGATGTATATTATATGAGAAAAATAGAAACTGAAGTTCTTTCTACAAATTATAAGCTCTTTTCTTTACATTTGCACGAAATGAGTTTTAAAAGTTCAGGTGTGGTGCAAATTGGTTCAAGCCCGTAATTAGTCTGTCGCCAACCCCATTCCTGAGGTTCTTTGAAAATTTCGAGCCACGTTAGTACCTGTAGATATGTCCGTGTGGGTCTACTGCTTGTGGGTGCAGGGAAGCAGGAATTAGTTGCTCCGTTATTTGTCTGCACTGTAGTGGACAGACATGCAACAATGTCGCCAGAGTCGAGATTTTATTCAACGACGATCACGATGATGATGATTATGATTTTTCGACCGTCACAGCATCATTTCCTGCGATTGAAGAGTTTTCACGATTCGAAGAGTCTACCGAGGAAGAACTTCTACAGCCAGGACCATCAAAACGACGAAAAACATGTGAAAAAAATGACCACCTGTAATTATTATTTTTTGCTGCATAAAAGTTATAAATCAATAAATTTCAAGTGTTTGACTTATAATTTGGCTGGTTTATTAATTTTTTTTGTATTGCAGTAATTCCCTGAAGAACCATTCATCCATTTTGACGTGTGGTTACAACCGTGCGAGCGGCTAAATCAAAACCGGACACAGTCTTAAGTCTCGGTTTCCTCGAAAGCGGTACCGACAAATTGCGACCGCAATAATGCGACGAATGACGTCAGGTTGCGGTGGGAAAATCAGGGTTCTAAATTGCGGCAAGTAAATGTGTAACTCCAGAAAGCGTCGCCAGTACCGTTTTGCGTTAAAAACAATCGACATGGACGATCTCGATGTTGCTCTTTTGGTAGTGCTAAATGCCGAGGAATCAGAGGAAGAGATTCATAGAAGAAGTGAATCTGACCTTTTTAAAAAGAGAACTTCAGAGGTTGCATACCAAATTTTAATTTGTCGCCATCTATATACTAACGAAAATAAGTTCAGGGAATATTTTCGTTTGACGCCGGTCTTATTTGATTACGTCTTAGGTTATATAAAAGAAGATCTTTGTTCAAAACCAACAAATCGTGTTCAAAATCCATTGACTCCTGAGCAAAAATTATGCCTGCTTCTAAGGTATGTATTTCCATTAATATCTACTAACTACATCAAACACACAAAAGTAACACGTATGTCTTATATATACTTTTATTTTATGAAATGTATACATGTGTGTGATAAATTTACAAATTTGTGAAGTACCTTTGGCTAGGTTCTTCATCCATTACTGAAGTAGTGGATGATCCCATTAGAGTTACAGAATCGTCGGAAACAAATGTACTGTATGATGTGGAGCTACCTGCTGATGATGGTCCAGGCCCATAGTCAGCACTTGGCAATGGTGATAGATGTTCAATCTCTGCATTTCCTACTAAATTTCCAATTTCCATTCGGAGTCTAGCCTGAACGACTTTTGGCAGCTTTTTAGTTATCTTCGCCATAGATCCAAAGAATAAATCATTTTCATCTTGCTTTTCCATATTTTTTTGATCTTGCCGTTCAGATATTTGTTTTAATATCTTTAAACGTTCATCAGCAGGTGTGGATGTAGTTGTATGTTTACGTTTAGTAACTCTTGGAGTTTTTTCAGTTTCAACTACGGCTTCTTGAATATCTGAGATATTACTGCTAGTGTCGTCTGCAGTAAATAATTCAGACTGTTGTTGCTCACTGTTGTCAATTTCCACATTCTCTTGGGTTTCAGACTTTTCTATGTTGCTGAGAGTGCTGAAAAGAAAATAAATTTTTTTGTATTATCAGCAAAATAAAGTAACATAAATATACCTCCTCTTGCCCGAAGAGATACATTCTAAAAATGACAGCTGTTCTGATCTTTTCTTCGCTGCTTCCCCAGACGAACCCGTGCCAGGTTTGCCTCGTCTCTTTATGTAGTAATCTCTTACATATCCCCACCTCTTGCTGCAATCATTAACTACAAATATAAAAACAAAAACAATGAGGTAAGTGTCGCAAAGTACTACATATTATTTTTTTAGATTCTTGGCTACTGGAGAATCATTTCGATCATTGGCGTTTCAGTTTAGAATAAGCCATTCATGGATTAGTATAATAATAAGGCAGGTTGCTGAATCCATTGTTACAAGAATGCCTACTTTGGTAATGCCACAACCAACAGAGGAAATTTTCAAATCAATCTCTAGGAGATTTAGATATCTTTGGGATTTTCCAAACTGTATTGGAGCAATTGATGGTAAACACATTCGGATTAAGGCTCCAAAAAATAGTGGTTCCACATTCTTCAATTACAAGGACTTTCATTCAGTAGTGATGTTGGCACTTGTAGATGCAGATAATAAATTTGTTGCGGTAGACATAGGTTCGTACGGGAGAGAAGGAGATGCAGGTAAATGCATTAAAATGAATAATTTTTTTTATGAAACAAATTTCATTTTAGGCATATATTTAAAAAGTAGATTTGGACAAAAGATTCTGAAAAAAGAATTTAGTATTCCACCACCACAACCACTGCCTGGCATGAATATCCTGGTACCCCATGTTATTCTCGGGGATGAGGCATTCGCTCTTCATGAACATCTCATGAAACCATATCCACGAAATCAATCAATAACTGATAAAACTAAAGCAATCTATAATTACCGACTTTCCCGAGCTCGTAGGACAACTGAAAATGCCTTTGGCATTCTTTGTGCATTTTTTCGAATATTTTTTCAGCCAATTTCTACGCAACCGGAAACCACGGATAAACTAATATTGTGTGCCTGTATTTTATATAATCTACTGCGAGATTCAAATATACTTCCGACATCAACTAATAGTACAGAAAAATACTCACTACCTACAGAAAATTTACTTCCACTGATTCACAACAACGTACGTGGGGCAAATATAGCAGTCCAAATTCGTGAGACATTTAAAACATATTTTAATGGACCCGGTGCTGTACCATGGCAGGAACAGCATTACCGAGAAAACTAAATTAATCATAGCAATGTAAACTATTATAAATAAATATTTTTTATGGTATTGAGAAGTAGTATTTTGTATTACCTGTTATTTGAAGTATCTGAGCTATTTCCTTCCATAAACTTTGTTTCAGTTGAGTTTTTCTGTAATCTTTACATTGAACATTATATAGACATTCATTACTTCTAACAAAATCTATCAATATTTCGTCCTGCTCACTTGTCTATACAGTGTGTTTTATTTCAGAACACATTACGCTACAAAAAACACCATAACGCATAACGTAAACTTTGTAATATAAATCATAAATACCTATTTATCAGTTTTATAATATAAAAACAAACGAAATCACAACACATCCACACCGCACTAAACCGTTGACAAACTGTTTCTCGCCGCAATGTCTACCGCATTCACTATGCCGGTACCGTCATATTGCGTTGCGATGACCACCAACGCTTCCTTAAAAACCACTGGTAATGATGTGCATGGTACAGTTTTCTATGACGTCATTCATCGCATTATTGCGGTCGCAATTTGTCGGTACCGCTTTCGAGGAAACCGAGACTTTACTGACTTTGCGGCTCGCTAGAGGTCGTAATTTATCTCGAAAATAAAAAATAAAAAAACAAATTTGTATGTCTGTAGAGGCTCTACAAGTTTCATGCTGGACATTTCTCGATATCTTTCACGAGAAAAAAGGAAATAGCGCAACATAATTTTTTCTCCCAAAATTTATGGTTTTTTTGATCGATATCTCGATAACGATGATCGATACGTGAAAAATGTATGGGACCTTAATTGTAGAACGTACAAAGAGCAACAAAAAAGTATTGCATACAAATTTTTGTATCTCAACGGGAAACCGAGTTATAATGAAAAAACTGAATTTAACCATTTTTCAAGATGGCGGAAAACCCACAGGTTATTTTGGTCGACAATTTGAACTTAAGCTTTTCTAGCACCCCTCCACGTAATATCCAAAATTTGGCTTTCTCGGTTCATTTGCATTTCCAAATGTATATAATGACTAGACTATACGTGATATATTCAGTACACAAATTTATATGTATAACAATTATGGCTTAATAATATTTTGTATTCTCCTCCTGTCGATAAAGGGTTTTTAACTTACGTTTAAGTATGTATTTAGAATGGTACACCTTTGATTCAGGCATTACATTACAAATTCTAGGTGCCAGATAGACAAAATGTCTTTGACCTATCGCTTTATTTGCTCGAATGGTAACAACATTAAACGCTTTTCTTGTTGAATAACTGTTGCTAACATTAGTAAGATATTTCGATTTACCTTTGCCTTATGTCAAGAGTATATAAGTGTATAAGTAGTATGAGGGTTTATTCATAATTATTTTCAAACATCTTTTTTGTATGGTTTGTATTGGTAAGATAAAATATTTTCTAATTCGGCCCCAGCAGCCAATTCCGTATGGTAATATAGATTTTACCAAACCATAGTATATAATTTTTAGATGGGAAGTGCTTCAGTAATGTTTAAATTGACAATAACGATTCTCCATTTTTATGTCATTTCGTATACTTGAATATTCCATTTAAGGAAACTGTCTATGAAGATGCCTATAGTATATTTCATTACCAGTACAGAAATGAGGATTTTTCCGTGCGCGCGTGACAAATTCTCGTGTGAGGCGCAGCCGAACACGGGAAGTCATGCAAAAACGGAAAATCCATTTCTGGACGAGTAATGAACGATATTTTTTATTATACTTAGGTACCTGAAATCAACATAAACAAAAAATATCGCAAAAAATTATTAAGAAAATCGGGAATATTTATTTTTATTTTTAAAACAGTAAAAATGTAAGTACATACAACTCAAATTAACAAAAAAAATACAAGTAGGTAATTCTAAGAAAATTAATTTTGGACAGAACCGTTATTATTAATAGTAATATTTATTGTACAATTCGTATTATTGTTGAAGCTCAATCCCTTTTGCATTTCTTTTTGTTGAACTAAAGACTCTGCTAAAGATGTTGAAGCGGAGTGTTCGTGTGTGCTTTGGTTCTCTTGATTGACTGTTACAGATGTTGTAGTTTCCAAGTTACAAGGGCTAAACAACTTCCGTGATACTTCAATTTTTCTTTGTATAGACTCTTCTATATATCCTTCTGCTACATTGGAAGAAAGCCATCCTCCGTGTCTTTTCAAAGTGAGCAAATCACCGCCGCTTTCCACCAACATGGTTGCCGGAGAGCGCCTTAGCCCATGTCCGGTATATTCTTCGGGATTTTTTAGTTTTAGGTATGTAGTAGTATGGCACCCAACATGTTGAGCGTAACATCTTTGGTTTCGGTATGCAACAAATAATCTTGTACTCTCCATATGTTTAGGGCGGAGATCTGCGTATTTACGGTAAATTGTACAGGGATCGAATTTGCAATTTTCATTGGTAATGGTAAAACTTCTTGACCTGTGAGTTTTTCCATCTCGTAAGAACACGACAAGGAAACGCCCATTATCTTCCACATCATCTAAACTCAAACGTATTAAATCATCTCTGCGGCATGCACCGAAGATGCCAAACACTAAAATTACTTTTGCTAGTAGATATTCTCCATCTGAAGCTTCACATAAAAATTTGGTTACTTGTTCTGCTCTAAGAATCTTGGATTTCTTTGGTATATATCCTACAGCTTGTCGTTTCAAAAAAGCAATCGTTTTTGGATATTGATGGTGAGTATTTTCTTTTATTGCCAAACAACTCTTTAACATAGAGAATCGACTCCATAGAGTGGAGGATTTCATAGTGTTGGCTTTTTCAGAAAAATATACTAAAAGAATATCGTCACTCACAATTTTGATTCGTTTCTGAGTCCGCCATTCGGTAAAACTGTTATATTCTTGTTCGTATCTCAACCTGGATTTCACTGGTAATAAATCTGCACTCACTTCTGCCGCTCGTTGTAAGATATTTTCGGGAATATCCCGATTTTCTTCACAATCTGAATTCATTTTTGCAAAATGTAATAAATACATAAATACTTAATTTTCACTGACAGAAAATAAAATTTGTCATTAATAAATAAATCGTTGCTATAGACACATTAATTGAATAGATGAGGCTTTTACTTGATGAAGATTCATACTTAACTATGAAATAAAACACACATTACTCGTTTCTTTTTTTTCTTCGGGTTGCCATAGTATATCTAGTATTATGGATATCTATGTTTATTATTAAGCGCACGGAAATAGGGATCGGGAAAAAATTTCCGTGCGCTGTTCCGAAAATGTCATATTTACTGTATTTTATAAACAGTTGAAAATGTAGTATTTTCTGTTAAGTATAATAAAAAATATTTTACGGTCTCAAACGTATATCAGAGCAGTATCATCAGCGAAAGAAGTGATGGTACCTGTACAATTAAAAAGATATAAGTCATTCGTGTAGACTATAAAAAATATTAGTCCAAGTACAGTGCCTTGAGGAATACCAAAAATACAAGTAAAATTCTTATTAGCTCTTATTTTTCACTAAATTATAATCCGTTCAGCGTAGGACAATTGAATAATTTTTATCGATTCATTCCAACTTCTGTTTGGTGCATTGCAACTTATTCAATCAATTACATTTTGTTTACATTTTATCACCGAAAGATTGCGCTTTTTGAAATATTACTACAATATTTTCCACTCCAACTGTAATACTATAATACTATAATACATTTTTTAATTCTTCGTTCCAATAAAAAACGGTTCCTGTATTAATAAACGGATATTCATGGAGTACCATAAAAGTCAAATTTCAAGCATTCCTTTAAATATTGCTTTTAACGATCGGCAATCTCAACATTTGTCACCATTCTTATCGCTATAAATGCTCTTTCAACCAGCCAGTGGTTTGTTTAATAAATGTTTTACACCTCGTTACAATGAAGAACAAAATCAGGAGCCGAACACTTGATTCTACCTACAGACAGACAAAATGTTGATTTATTTACGAAGAAATTTATTTTATCAATTCCGTCGACAACTGGTATCCTTTTTTTCTTTGGAATGTTTATTATATGGAATGTTTATTATATTTATTCGTTTAGATTCTTTTTGAGATTGAAACTATTTTTTTAATTATACTTCACTGAAAACCCTGTCTTAACAGGCCTATATACCTAGGTTACCGAAAATTGTATCAACGCATTTTGACACGGAAACCAGAAAATTCGGCGGGAAACTTGAAATTCCTAATGGAAAACCTGAAATTTTTAGCTGGAAACCTGAAATTTTGGCGGGAAACTTGGAATTTTTTGCGGGAAACCCGAAATTTTATTAATTGATATTATTGATAGAAAAACCTATTACTTTTTTGACAAAAACAATGTTTTACTAGTTTTAGATTCAAACCAATGTAACTTTGGAATTATTATTAAAGGTAGAATTAGACGGTCTTGACGATTGTGTTTGTAATTTAATAGATTATGAAAAACTGAAAATATACGGTATGTCTGAAAAAGTTGGCAACATATTATGTGAAACTTTTTTATTGTAAATTTCACGAAAAAATGTTATTCTTTATGAAAATCTTTGCTTTCGAAAATAATAACATTCAGGTATTCACATTTGACATTAGATGTACAGGGTGTCCACAAATTGCAAAAGATTAATAGGATTATTTTGATCACCTAAAGCAAAAAGTGTATCTTGAAAGACTATTCGACAATATTGATCGTTTGGAAAGAACAATTATTCAGGAAGCATGTGCTATTATTAGAAATGTAATAAAAGCATTTTCTAAAAGAACAATTGAATGCTTAGAAAGAAACGGCTACATGGTAGCTCCACCACGTCCATAAATTCAGGTAGAAATTTTATTTTAGGGGATTAAGGTCACCGGTCAAGTCCACCATGTTGACCGAATACAATTTATCGAAAAACAATTTATCGAATAGGTGAATTTATCGAATAGGTGAATTTATCGAATGACAATTTGACCGAATACAATTTATCGAAAAACAATTTATCGAATAAATAATTTATCGAATAGGTGAATTTATCGAATGACAATTTTTGTAAAGTAAATTATAATAATTTTCAATAATAACCCAACCAAACCTACCCCTACCAAACCACCTTCGTATTTTCAGTCAATTTTTGAAGAATAAATTATAATAATTTCCAATAATAACCCAACCAAACCTACCCCTACCAAACCACCTTCGTATTTTTAGTCAATTTTTGAAGAATAAATTATAATAATTTCCAATAATAACCCAACCAAACCTACCCCTACCAAACCACCTTCGTATTTTTAGTCAATTTTTGAAGAATAAATTATAATAATTTCCAATAATAACCCAACCAAACCTACCCCTACCAAACCACCTTCGTATTTTTAGTCAATTTTTGAAGAATAAATTATAATAATTTTCAATAATAACCCAACCAAACCTACTCCTACCAAACCACCTTTCAATTTGTTTTAAATACGCGCCAAAATAATTTGTATTGTGTCTGCCCATATTTAAGCGTGAATATTTTTCTAATTTTTTGTTATTTTATGTTTGTATATATTTTTCGTTTTTATGTATATGTTTTATAATTTTTAAGTGAATTGAATGTAAGCTTTGTTTCAAATATAGATCTAGTAAATTTCAAATATGCATTTT
Organism: Lochmaea capreae; assembly: GCA_949126875.1. NCBI lineage: Eukaryota > Metazoa > Arthropoda > Insecta > Coleoptera > Chrysomelidae > Lochmaea > Lochmaea capreae. The sequence goes on from OX421403.1 coordinate 15,901,726, forward strand.
TTTAACTTTATTTAACAGCGGTTATATCTTTTCTATGTTACAAAATGTCAAACTGAATTATTTTCTTCAAAATTTATAAACTCAGCAAAATATTTTATGGTACTATAAAGATTATCCTCTTATCTATTTAATCCCTCGGCTTGAAATCGGTGGTGGAGCTGACCGGCCTTTTTCGTCTACCTGAGGTTCGTGGTGGAGTTGACATTCTCCCAAAGAAACGGCGGACAAGTTGAGATGCATCAGCAGTGTAGTATGATCTAATTGCATATCAAAACATAGTTTTCTATTTCGAACAACTTTTCATAATTAAAGTTTTCGATATTGTAAAAAATAAAGGTACTTTCATATTTTTTGACAAACCTCGAATGCAATTTAAAAAAATTGACATCAGACATTTGCGTTTCACTTTATGGGCCATGCAAAACTTTTTATGAAGAATAACTTTTTTTCGTAACATTAGAAATAAAAAAGTTTTCCATATGTTGCCAACTTTTTCAGACATACTGTATATATGATGTACTATTTAAAAAAATATGTTAATAAGTTATTTTGTAGCAACGGTGATATACTTCTAATCGACTTATGCAGATGGTATGGATTATTTGAAGAACTTTTATTCGACATTTTTTTTTGTAAACATAACGGAAATCGAAATATTAGCAAGTCACGTTACTTTATGTACACACTGTATATGTAGCCACTTGCCACTTGTTTCTATAAGCAGGTTCTTAAAAGCAATAAATATACTATTAATATTATTACTGATGCATATGTATACGTTGTATAATAATATATTGTGGTTATAGTTATAGTAATCTTGGAGCTAAAAATAAATTAAAAAGCTCCATATTGGCTAATGGTACACCTGCTGCAATTATTATATGCAAAATCAGTTTAAAAAGTAAATATTATCTCGCCCAGTTGAGTGTAAAGGAATCGGTGAGTTCTGTCAGTCAGTGAAGCCAACCACTGAAAAAGCAACCGCACAACGATCCTCAGTCGAGTACACAAAAGGCATTAATAAAGCTGTTAAATACAGTACTGTTTGATGAAGTTAAGGAACGTGTCTAGAATGCCGATGATCGGAAAAGTTGTGTAATAGAAAAGAGCCGACCTATGTGTGTGGTTTATTAAAGATCTATTTCTATGCAACGCTGTGTGGATTTTTCATTGCGGTAATTATTCTTGGAGTTTCTCGAGACAATTTTGTATAGTGCTGTGTTTTTTATTGAATACTTGAATAAAAAAAAAAACTCTTTCGATTTATAGAATTCCGAGTGACAAAAAGAGTATAAGAAACAAAATAACATATGAATTTTGTGACGAAAAAATAAAATATCGTTTGCTATTACTAGTAATATGAGTAGATGCTGGGAGTGACCCTAGATTCCAAACTGAATTGGAAGACACACCTGGAAAAAATTACTACTAGGGCGACTAGGCTTTTGTGGCAATGCAGAAGAGTTATGGGCAAAACCTGGGGAATACGACCTGAGGTGGTTCACTAGGGAACAGGTGATGCATCCAGGTAATTCTGGAGATATCATCTGGTTCACTGATGGTTCCAAAACAAGAAATGGCACTGGAGCTGGTATAAAAGGACCTAGAAAGAGAATGATCTTTAGTCTTGGCCGATATACGACTGTGTTTCAAGCAGAGACGATTGTCGCTATAGCCTGTATTGATGAAAACATTAGAAAAGGATACACCGGACAAAAGATGGAAATATTCACTGACAGCCAAGCTCTGCTTAAAGGTATCAGTAATCCAACAACTAGGTCTAGACTGGTAAAAAACTGTAAAGAATCCCTCAACAGGCTGGCCAGAGACAACAAATTGTCTCTAATATGGGTGCCGGAAGAGAAGGCTCTAAACGAGACTTCATAGGTCCGGAACCGTTTTGTGGAATCACAAAAGATTGCATAAGAGGGGAAATCGGGAACTGGCTAGATACCTCCACCTCCATATGAAGAGTTTACTGAACAAGGTAGACAAGGAACTCTCAACCAGGCTATTGAAACTGGGTAAGAGACATTTGAAGACAGTTACCGACCTGGTGACTGGACACTGCACCCTGAGGAAACATCTGCACAAAATGGGCAAACTTAGTGAACCTTCGTGCAGGAAATGTGATCTTCATGATGAAACACCTACTCACATACTCTGCTTCTGCGAGAACTTACATGGACTCAGACGGAAGGACTTTGAAGAGGAAACTATACAACAATAACAACTACTGAAAATCCCTCCAGTCAAACTAGTGGCCTACATAAAAGACACAAAGCTTCTGGAATGGAACATGGGAAATGGTACAAAGATTCAGTGCAAGTGCCTGGGCTGATAAGCACAACCCAACCGAATGAATTAATGAGTAGATTCCACAAAGTGAGGGTCCAGACAGTAAATTCAAATAGTGTTTGGATGTTTTTGTCGTCTTACAAAAAAAACTACAATATTTAAAATGTTTTGGAATCGTTTTCTTATTCTCCCTGCAGTACACCTTCCCAGATGTGTGTTTTTTATTTTATAATTTTTGTTGCTTGCTTGAAAATGTAGCGTTATCGTATACAGAGCATTTCAATGAAAACTATCCACCCCACATTCTTGAATAATTCGTTGACGTAAATCATCTATAAAAGCTAGCTGAGTGACATACATTTTGGTTTTAAAATATCCCCGTAAAAAAGTCTAGTATAGGTTCGACAAATATTTACCTTTCATATTAGATTCTCATATAGGAGCAACAGTGAGCACTATACATAAAACTATAATATGTCCAATGGGACACAGCATAGTTCCTCTACACGAAACATTCAATTTTCTAGACATTGTCTCTCTATAGCTTCCTCTTTTCCACTCACAGAATGGCTATTCGAAGGATAATTGTTTGCCGAATCTGTATTTGGAAATTATCGCAAAATAAGTGTTAAACAATGAACTTTATGATGTAAACTGTCAAATGCTCTTTTAACATCGACAAAAACAGCGAACACTTTTCTGCGCTGAAGTCCAAATAAATATGATCTATACACTATCTATTTTTTTGAAATATGCATTGTTACAAAAGGTTCACGGATCGGAATGTGGGAGATTTGCCTTGCACTCCTCACAGTCCATACTTCTGAACCCCACGCATTGTTTTTGAAGATGGAAGAAGAGAAAGGAAAACGCAGAAAGGAGGAAGAAGGCTGGGGGGAAGGACCGGGAAAGTTGGAAGAAGAAGAGAAGAAAAGACGCAGAAAGGAGGAAGAAGAAGTAAAGGAATGACGTAAGGAGAAGTGGCGAAGACATATAGATGTAGAAATTATTAATGACCTAACAATACCATTCTGTGGCATGTCTCAGGATTTATGATCAACATAAAGTGGGGTGGTTGCCTCTTTTCCCTTCTACTAAACCGTATTTTGTTCTTTCTACAAAACTTTCCATCACCACATGCGAAATTAAAACCACTTCCTTGGCTGCCATCGGACATGCTTTCATTGCTCCAGCAATGCACTATACAGATTGCGAAAAGTCTATTCGCGCCATACGATTTACACAAGTACAACGAGAAAAATGTGAGCAAAACTACTTGAAAGAGAGAGAAGAATAATTGTGCGCTCAGCGATGGGCGTGTGTTCAGTTCCAGCTACCAAAAACAGTTGGGGGTGTGTTCAGTGCCCCCCTATTTTAACCACTGTTGTCAGAAGCGCAGATTAATTTGTACCAATGTTATTTTTTCGTTATCGTTAACTTTTTTTCGAGCACATGCACTATTAGGTAAAACTAAACAGTTTCATCCGGCAACAGTGTCCTTTTACACGCCCATCACTGAGCGCAAAATTATTCTTCTCTCTCTTTCAAGTAGTTTTGCTCATATTTTCCTTATCGTACTTGTGTAAATCGTATGGCGCGAATAGACTTTTCGCAATCTGTATTTAGAGTGGTATTTGAATTTTGGTGATGTTGTCTCCCGTCTTCAATAGACTCCGATTCCGCGCAATGGCTCCATTTTCCTGCCAGGTTCCTACTTTTTGCTCTGTATGTAATATACTTTTCCTATTTCTTCCACATGATCAACTATCTAGGGTCAGACCTAGACATTTGACTTCTTGTCTCTTTTCGACCATCAAGTTCAACGGTTTAAGGTTGAGTTTTGTTTTCTTAGTAAGGATTATCATGCGAAAATCGAATCAAAATCGATCAAAAGTGAAGATGTTGTTGAAATTTTTTTAACAATAAATAAAAAAAACCTACGTTTCATCGCTTACTCCTGATACAACCCCATTCTTGTCTCTCCAAAACTAAAATGACTACTTCAGGGCACCTGTTCTCAGTCGATAAAAGACATAAAAGAGAATTCGCGGCAAATTCTAGCTTCGATTTCTAAAAACAAATTCTTCTTTGAAAAATGCTGTATCAATTTAACTTAAACAACTGAAAGTGAATTCAAATAACTCACATAACTTTCCAACATCTCAACTGTCATTACTTGATGGTTGAAGCATTATATTAATGTCTTCTTCAATTTAATGGACCCGTTCAATGAAATGAAACATACTGCATTTGGAAAATATCACGTAGCACTCCTGGAAAAAAAATCATGAACGGTAAATATAATCGAGTTGCTTGAATGATGTAAGATGAGCAGAAACAGCAACCGCCATTACATAGACAGTACCTAGCTACGATTATTGTTGATTGTAACGTTTGTAATGTTCTTTTAATTGCTTGTATCACGTTACGGTAATAATAATTGGTCATATTACAACATTGGACTGCGGTTTATGATATATACAGGATGTTTCACCGGTCAAATGCCTCGTAAAATAGGTTATCAATGCTACATTTTCGAGATATTAATTTTTTTAATAAAAAATTGATAGATGCGGATCTTTATGTTAAAAATATATCTAATAGTGGCAATTTCTTCATAGGTAGCACGGAAGTAATGAATACAATTTCAATTAATTATTTAATTGCATTATGCTTTATAGAATATAAACAGATATCTGCAAAAATTTGCAGACGAATCTTGTACGACGAGAAAATCCTTAAACATGAACTTGACTAACAATCAGTTTCCAACCGATTGTGATAGCTCTACGAACAAACTTATAGATTGAAGTGTTTTTTTGATGGGAGTAGTTAACGTCGCTAAATATTGAAACAATATGCTTACGTTTTACGTTGTTCAAATCGAAAAATGTATTGTTAAATTCTCTTTAACAATCAATGTTTCGAGAGATGATATGCGTTGATTTGTTTTGGCCATAACGACTTCCAAAATAAAAATAAAACTTTTTAAATTAAAAATAAATTTCTAAAAATTACTTAAAATACTAAAACTGAAAAATTCATTAATTAAAAGTTCAGATAGTCCTCCTTGCTGGGCCAAACAAAAACCGAATCTATCAAACAAAGATAATCTTGTATCTCTGATTCTCTGAGCTGATTCGGACTTTGAACCTATTCAAAATTGTACCGATAAATTTCAGTTTTTAAAATACCCCATAAAAAGAAATCATCATTATATTTTGACACCTACTTATTTTTATTAATTTCGGAAATACAAAAAAAAATTGTATTAATTTTGTATAAAAGGAGTGTCCAATAAAACGCATCTTCAATACTTTAAATGGGAGACCCTGTATTTTTTATAGTTTTGAGTAGCCCTGCATTCCCAACTTTTATCCGAAACTTTTTTTGTACTCCCGACATTAATGAAAATAAGTGGGGGTGAAAATATAATGAGAAACCATGTAAATTTTGGTTTCTCCACGGATTTATTCCATTTTGAAGAGTTATGAGCTTGAACAGTAGTCTCGGCTATCAACTGCTGTTTTCTGACTGTCTGACGATAATAAAGGACCGACCATGATGTGATGTGATGTGTCGATTGTGTTGAAAAATTTTTGATATTGAACAGAACATTTTATTTCAACAACTTTTCTCCAGACTATTAACACCAGAAAATTAAGAAAGTGCAACGAATGGATGCTGGCCACGTCTCTGAGTAGAAATACCGTATCTCATGTCAAATATTTGACCAACACAACAACAACGTCAACGTACAACAAGGCTCCAAAATGGCGGACGAGAATACATATAGTTTGTAACTTATAAATATCAACCCACGTGACTTCTGTCATAACTGGACTATGTTGCCAAGCTCTTTAAATAGTATAAGAATCTAGTAAATGTCAAATGAAGTTATCAAATATTCTTCTTTTTATTTGGCTATAGGTTAGGTTTAGTTTTTGATAGTTACTGTATATAAACAAACTTGAACTTATTTCTGTATAAAACTTTTATTTGTATGTTAAAAGTACAGCACTAAGTAAGAAATTATTATTTTAAAACCTACTGAGCCTAAGAAGGTATGTATGAAATAGTTGGAAAATTCAAGATTCATTTTAATAAAAACAAATTCATATTGTGGTTTATTTTTCTTGGAAATCCACTGTGTGGATGTGTGTCATATTTTAGGAAACTATGATTAGAAACATTATTAAATAATTGTTCTTCCTCCAATTTCAGCAGTAACATTTCTAAAGTGAAATGGATTATCTGTAAATAAATTGTGCAAATATACTTGCTAAGTATTATGAATAGGGTAACAAAATACAATAAATACAGTTGATTGAGTATAATATTAAACTCATACTTACCTGCTTCATACATGCTGTAAATAGTCAGGAATAGATGAATAGTAAATACATCAACTATTCCAGTGTTATTAAGTTTCATTTATACGTTAACTTTGACAACTCATCACTGCTTGTGAAAATTTACTCAGTTTTTCGCAGTTTTTTATAACCAGGAGATGAAATAATCGAAAAATTGAATGATCAATATTAAACTGTCACAACATAACCTTGAAAATGTCAAGACGTCAACTGTACCAGATAAACCATTTTAATCGCGGCAACCGCGCGCATTTTTGCCAACATATAAAGTTTTTAGTACGACTAATGTTAGTTTGAGTTTAATAATTAAGTAACCCACGAGTTGTATTACATATGAAATCAATTACGAAACCTTTCTTTAAGCATATATTCATATTTTTTGATAACATGCGACCTATAAATTTCAATATTTATTAGGATTAAAGCTGTAAAACATACTGATTGACAGCAGCAAAAGAATGACATAATTCAAGCGAACGTCTCTTTTTTGGCACTTTGATCACGTGGGTTGATATTTATAAGTTACGAACTATATGTCCACAGTGCTCTAGTATTTATAGGCTATATAAGGCATAACGTTTCTGCTCAACTGACCCGCGCATCGAATCGCTGCGGTCGCGCGAACTACAAGACTTCTTACACAAGTAGAATAGAATAAAATAGTTTAAAATATCATAAATTACATTACACTTCAACATTTCAACTTTAATGTTGATAATTATTATAAAATATCCTTGTATATTAACTCTTAAGTCATTAAAAATGAAAATATACAAAATCAATCATATATTGGTTGGTGTGAATCTGACTTCTGTTTGTCAAAGTCAAAGTGAAAGTGTCAAAAATTGCAATTGCTAATGGTGAGCATAATGGATGATGAGGTGAGTATGATTTAGGATTAGTTTAGTTTCAAATTCATTCAGGATTTTAGTTCTAATAAAGAAAATAAAAGTAAGTGAACATTTAAAATGTCATAACCAGGTATAATTCGTCATAGTTGTATTGTAATAACAAATAATTTTGGCCACTTCGCAATTTGGAGTTTAAGAATAAAATAGTTTTCAAATATCCATCTGATATCAAAGGGGACAGTAGTACTTTTGAAAATACTGTATTGCTTGTAAAACGAAAGCTTATTTTTTATTGTGACAATAATGATGGTAAGAGGTCTAGCAAACAAAAATAATTATTTTTTCTTTGTAACTTAATGTACTGCGTATAATTTTTTGTGTTTCAAATCTGTTCCTGTCTTCATGGAAATGGATAATCTAGTTCCTAATTCCTTTTAATAAAAATATTTGTTTTTTTTTCAATTATTTTAAAATAATGTGCAATTTGATATAATATTGGATTAACTTTCTTAAATATAATGTAATTTTAGTAGTGCGGCTTGATAAAAATTTTAAATGTTTTTTGATTTTTTATTTATCTAAATTATGTGTTAAAATTGTTTAATTATAATCATTTCATTATAATAAATGAAATATAATTTTATTTTTTTAATGAAACAATTATATAATAAACAATTTTTAGACAAATTGTAAAATTCACCAACCCATAATCCAAACTAACAAATTTAAATATCCCGCCTTCAAAAATTAGTTCCGACAACCCTTCCTGGTGCGCTACGATCAAAATTATGCCATCTCATTATATATTATTTCTCTATGCGACCACAGTTTAGAATACGGAGTTTGATATTGGTCGACTAGTTCTAAAGCAATTCTAATACAACGCTTAGAACTCCTATGATGACTTTCAATTTGCATCAACCTGCCTATCATTACTGTGTAGAGCAACGCCAAAATGTAGCCTAACCCTACGTGGACCTTCAACACCAATTCTGAGCCTCAGATTATTTTCTCTAAGTCGTTTGCTAATAGTTTTTTCCTACGACCATATAGGAAATTAACATATATATCGCACTCTCTACTCTGGCGGAAAGTTTTTCATATCATCATGGTGACGCGAACCGTGCGCTATGATATCACCCTAGTGTGATATCATATCGCACGGTTCGCATGAATTCGATTAACGTGGTTTCATTATTTAAATTTACCTAAGTAATAACTACAAATATAGCACTAAACACAAAATCTGTTCAAAAATTATTAAATTTCGCCAAATTTTGTGATAAAAAATAAACAACTACGGCCGAGAATCGAACCGTGGTCTACTCCAGCATTCTCCGAATTGTCATGACGAGTTAACCACTGAGCTACTATAAGATAGCTGGCAAATGTTTTTATTTTAGGTATATCTATAGTATAGCTGTAGGAATGTAAAAAAATCAAATTATTAAGAATTAAAATGTCTTCTGCGTTATTTTGAAAATATTTTGTACTACAAACTGATTATTTTAAAAATATATGTTGTAAGTACCGCTATTGATGTTTTCAAATAAATAAAACCATCATATTTCGTAAATTTATCGCGTGATCGAAAAAAATATATACTTATTATGAAAGTGAACAATAATAAAGTAGGCTTATGTCAAAATTCTCAAATTATAACATTATTTTGTGAAGTGAAGTGTAAGTGAAATATTTATTACAAACTGCCAGGGTAATTATTTTACGTTTAATTTTTATGCTGCTCCAGAAAAAAATAACATAGGTACTTAATATCGATTTCACGACTTTAATTTTTATATTCTTGCGAAAAGTTTACATCGTTTGTGCTTAGTTTTATTTCTTATAAATTTCTCGTTTCGTTACCCTAGTTTTTATTTTATTATACTATTATTAGATATGATTTGACTCTAGTGTCATACGAACACAAAAACCTAAGGTACTTTTTAAATATTTATGGCCGTAGGAAAAATAGTGTACATAACTCGTTGGAAAGTGAATTTCAGTCATTTCATTTCCGCACTCACCGAAGTCAACATTATTTTTAAAAAAACCATCACATTAAACAATATTTGTTACAATTATCGCATGGCCGTAGGAAAAATAGTGTACATTACTTGTGCACTCGCTACGTAATATACTATTTCACTCACCAGTGAACCACTCGCTTCTTAAACATATCTTCATATGCATCTTTTTTGTGTTGACGACAGTACCATCGTTGAATCTAACAATATACATACCTGAACAATTTGTGGTATACGCCGATTTTCCAGTATAAATAATGTTTTGTTTATCTTTCGCTAACTTTAAATTGTCTTGGCTGAATTATATCTATGGATCGCCCTTGGGTAGTTAAAAGAATTTATGAGATAAGCATTATAAGATGTAAATTATGTATGTGACAAATTACATGCAATTTAAATTAATGATATAATAAACATTGAATTACTATGAGTACAGACGAGAGTTTAATATACATATACATACGATATTTTGATTGGAGTATCTTATTAATTTTTATAATAATAATATAGTGTAACTATATTTTGTGCTTTGGATTTTTTATCACCATTATAAACGTATCTTGTTAAAATAACTTTTTCTCATCCTATTCGTTTTGTTCGTCCTCTACCAAGGTCTTCATGAAAAAGATTATGGCAACTTTATTTGCGTGGGACTAGATTTAAATGTTGCCAGAGTGTCTAAAATTCACGGATTTTGAACGTAAAATTCATCATCTGTTTTTGTGTTATTTACTTAACTACAGTTATGTCGCGTAATAATATATTTCAAAATTGTACATTTTTCATTAAATTACATAATGGAAGTAGGGGGAGCACGGGAAGATACACACTAAGTATAATAACAATAGGTGATAAAAAATGTCTATTTTTTTTAATGAAAATAAAATTTCGAATAATAATTATTTATATTCACACTTCATACATTTTTGAAAAATAATATTCACGTTCAACTAGGTAGCAACAACTACTTCCCGAGCTATTTCACCGACGGATATTGAATTACACTCCACAGTCAAACGGGGTTGGTATATCATTCTGGTTTGCGATTAGAAGGAACAACACAACTTGTAGACTGGTTTCGGCGTATTTGCGCCTCATCAGTACAAGGTATGTGCTATCCGTCCGTTTGACTTTGTAGTGTAATTCAATATCCGGCACTGCATATCGCACGGGAAGTAGTTGTTACTCCTTAGTTAAAAGGTCACTGTTTTTAAAAAATATTATTTTTCAAAAATGTATGAAGTGCGACTATAAATAATTAAATACGACACTGTAATAAGCTTTATTGTTTCAAGCCCACGTGACTATTCAAAAATTTTTCGAATTTTGGTTTGCGATTGGAAGTGAAGATGTCGCTACTGTCACAATCTTTACATTTCCGTTACTGGAAGAAATGTATTGGTTGTGATTGAAGTGTATTCTTCATTCCGGGATTAGATATTCTCGGATAGATAGCAGTCAATCGGTGGTCCTCTTGTTTGTTGAAGTCGCTCTGATCGACCCATGAGCGCAAAGTGTCCCTGTAGTTATAATATAATACAAAAAAATGGATTAATAGCAAATATGGTAATTAAAAAAATATCCAAGCTGAAAAGGTGAGGAAAAATTAAGATGTAGAATTAGTGGAAAAAGAAATTTTTACTATGGACATTATGTACATCGTTGTATGTATGTATGTATGTATTTTGGGGTCACATTCACTGAGACCTAAAAGATCTATTGTGCCCCCTTACTTCTACTTAGTTTCTGAGGACAGTCTAGTAGTAGAGACTAGTAGCTCCCTGAGTCCTATTTCCCGGAGGAATTTTAGAATATCTGCAGGCCTCAACTTAGGTAACTGTCCCTCTTCTATCCAGTAGTCTCCCAGGTACTGTGCCCTAGGATTCTGAATTGCTGTGCAGTTCGCAAGTATGTGGATGGAGGTTTCTTCTTCCATTCCATTAAATGTACAATCTTCTTCCTCCACTATTTTGAGCTTTTCAAGATGCCCATTCAGGCGACAATGTCCCGTTAGGATTCCTGTTAAAACTCTTAGTGCAGTTTTGCTTTGACTTATGCATTCATTTGATCTCAACAGGTTGTAGACAACCAGAAGAATCTTAGATTGCCTAAGCCCTACTAGATCTGTCCAATTGTCAGATCTTCTCTTTTCTTCGGATTTACCTATTTCTTCCAATATTACATTGGAGCTGATTCCGCAAAAGGGTATTTCAGTCCCCCTCTTCGCTAGTTCATCTGCTATTTCGTTTCCTTCTATTCCAGTGTGTCCTGGAATCCACAGTAAGGTGACTATATTGTTCTCGCCTAGTTTATTAAGTTTGCCTAGGCATTCCCACACCATTTTGGAACTGATTACACAAGAACTCAGCGCTTTAATGGCTGCTTAACTATCAGAGATTATGGTAATCCTTTGCCTTCTATATCCTTTGTCAATATTGAACTGGGCACACTTTCTTATTGCGTATGTACATCCTTGAGCAAAATGTTATGTTAGCGAGTGGACTTAGTATCCGCATCCAAGGGATACTAAATCACACACACAATCGCAAACCAGAGTGGTTGATTTTAAAATATCTTGTAGATATTCCAACCCCGTTTGACTTTGGAGTGTAATTCAATATTAGACGGAAGTAGTAGTTGCTCCTTAGTTAAACGGTCACTGTTTTTGAAAAATATTATTTTCCAAAAATGTATGAAGTGTGGATATAAATAATTATTCTTCGACATCTGTTGATAAAACACTTTATTAGATACGACAATATTACAAGAAACTATAATAAGCTTTAAAATAAAATTTGTTATGTTTTGTTTGAACTCATTACCGTTGTTTACAAAATAGCGCACGACCAAGAAGTCTACTCGGAAGGCTTCGACATAATTATTACCCAGCAAAAAATATACAGTCTATACCAATAGATACCGTTATGAAAACTTAAAAATTAGAAAACAGTGGCGGGACTAACTTCCCATACAGTTTGCTTTCGAATTGAATCAAAATATCTGTATTTTATCTTTACTATCATCAAAAGTTTTCTGAAGATTCTCATTCTTCTAACAACAACTTTGTAAGATGTATTCATTAACTTTTTTAATGTTTTAAAAATGCAGATTGAGCCTAATAAATAAATCGTGAGTCAGACGGTCAACTCCTTTAAATTATTCTAGATTACATCCCATTGAATGGTTTTTACTAAAAGCAGGGCAATTAAAGACATGTTGATGGTGACATTATAATCACGAAGCGGTTGAAATTCAAGAATGTGGTACTTATTACGATTAAAATTGATAGCACTACTTAAATAAACTGCTTCTAGATGAGCTTTTAGCTAATTATATTATTTATCAGAAATTAATATGAAAAAAAGCGAATGTTTGATTGTAACAGAAAAAAAGAATTCGACGTGTGCTGCCTATGACTAGCATTATCTTTTTAATTAATTAATTGAGAACATAGAAAAATGAGGCTCTTAAAAATAGTTATATACGTTGAATTTCGTTTCAGGTTGGATAACCATTATTTGCTTATAAAACTTTTGAAGTTGACGGATTTAAATGTGTTTTTTAACAATGAAAAAAGTAATTAAAAGATGGCTTAAGTTGTTTTTTTGTAAAAATTGAATAGATGAGGGTTTTACTTAAGGAAACTCCATACTTAACGATGAAATAAAACAATTTAGTTTATTTAAATCTTCATTATAATTGAACTAAGTTAAATATACAATTTGTGACGCGTTTCGCTAACACAGTAGCTTTCTCAAACTCGTTCAATTATAATGAAGGTTTAAACAAATTAAATTGTTTTATTCCATCGTTTTGTTTTTTTATATTGTTTAAAGACAGATTCAATGAGAAGAGCACTGTCAATATAGAGACCAAGACACTCCATCGAATTTGAAGATTTTATTATTTTCTGTTAAGTTCGAGAGGCTGCAACACTGTAAGATAAAACTAAAGTTTTCTCAGTGTTGAAACCAAGCCCGTTTTGTCAGACCAGGACTCAACGGTAATGAGATGTTTGCATATGATATATGATAAAGTTGGTATATCTGAACAACTCCAGGTTACACAAGTGCCATTACCCAAGCAGCATTATTCTGACTTCCGACTTAATGATTACTTAAATCAACGTTCGTTTTGGGTATTATTTAGTTGTTTGCATCAACGTTCACCGACAACGTCAGTTGATAACTTAATCCGACGTTAGAACTTCGAAGTCGATCGGGCCAACGACTACACGACGTCAGCAAATCGAACGTTATTTTTTGTTAGACAGACAACGTTCGCTCAACGTTCATTTTTACCTTTTTCGTGTCTTAGGACTAATCTGGAACAAGACGACGTTCTAAGAACGTTTAGATCTGCATGTTACAATTTTGGTCATAAAAACACGCCTAAATCTTTTTGTTCCTACTATTTGACCCACGGGCGGACGTTTAAAAGTATTCTTGCTGGATGCTGGAAAATATATTGACTATTCTAATAAATACGCTGCATTACGCGGTATTAATATCAGCAGTTGTTCGAATTGTACTATGTTAATGTTAATACATTATAATACTGAAAGTTCCATTAAAAATTGAATAATTATGTCTATAAAAAAAAATAGTTTACTTCTATTTGGTTAAAATAAAATTTAATGATTGTCTCTTTTAACACGCTACTTTGTAAACGTCTTCTTTTAACACGTTTGACAGGCATTGAGAATGTCACTTTTAATGGTAGTTGTAAAAAAACACTTTTTCTTCCGTTGTTAGGACCATTTTTGAATCAACATCAACTGCAGCGTATTATTAATAGGTCAAATAATGAGAATGAATTCAATTGTGACAGGTACATATTTTATAAACAACTCCACAGCACCCTCTATTTCAGTACTGTTTATTTTGGCGGATACCTTATTAAACTTCAGCAGGAACCAGATAAGGTCACTGCAGTGGCGGTCATATACACTTTGAGAGGGGGGGGCCACGGGCGATTGTCTGATACGACTGAACCACGGTATGCTGACTTGTCGACTAAAATTCTACACGCTCTGCGCATGACGTCACCTTGGAATCAGAATCAGAAATTGTTGGATAGAGTTGTAATTGTTTAGTTTGTTTTTCCTGAGATTTTTATGAGTTAATTGATATTGTTTTATGCTAAAGCCAGTGTTTGTTGCGTATGGTGAGTTGGGCGCCAATTTGCAACGGCTACTCAGGTTAAGAGCTACTCGGGCGTGGAACTAATGGTGACTCAATAGTTACTAATAGTGACTCAAGGAGTAGGTCTTACCGGTTCTCGGGTAATCCTACTTACATTTACGTTAGGTACGTTATGCGAAGCAAAGATAAGTGGGCGCCACCTTGAATCCTATTAGTTATAAGTTACCTCACATCAACTAATCCCAGTCAATAAAACAAGAAGTTTGAAAGGTGATAAATATGAACAACGTTATTAAATTTACAATGATATTTATCACAAAAAATTGTAAAAAGTTGAACAAAAAAAGTAAAGTGTATAAGTGTAAAAATAGTAGGAAAGTATTTCGACTTATTTTATTTCAAACTGTTTTTTAATTGTTAATTACACATGAAGATAATTACACCAGAATGTTATTCTTTTTAATTTCTGAACAACGGTGGTTGGGATAGGGGGGGCCCACCCCTATGACCGCCACTAGGTCAATGCACCCTAAGGAAACTTATGCATACAATAGGGATAAGCCTATCTGACGGTTGTGCATAAAAGAGGAGGGAACAGCCTCACAGATCTACAAATGTGAAGGACTGTCTCATTGGAGGTATAGACTCCTAGGACTAGAGCGCCCAGGGGAAGATCTCTTCAAGAGGGACCTAGTGGAAAGACTGATGAGCGTGATAAGGACTAATGGTCTCTTCACATAAACGGTTCAACCAAGAGTACAAAAATCTAAACGCTGAGGAGACGAGCACTCGAAATCTCTGACTGATGGTGTCAAACTAATCAATCAACCAAACCACAAAATTTTCCTGAGTTTGTTAATCATAATTTTTCAAAAATTGTTGTTCTAATTTGTAGAACCGTAGAGAAATGAATAACGGCGACAATTTTAATGGGATATGTTTTACGGTAATGGTATATAGAATTGATATTTTAACGCGGTAAATTGTTTTTATTGGCTTTAAAATATTCTCTCATCTCATAAATATTCAAACCAAGTCGTTAAAAAGATTTGAAACCTAAGTCTCGTACTCTAAAGCTACGTAGGTAAAATTGTCGTTATGATCTATGTAATTAACGTTACATTAACACTTTTTTTTCTATTTACATTCCACGAGAGAAACGTTTAACTGCTTTTTGAATTTACAGAAAGCTAATAACATAACTCATTACTTCTATGTGAAATCGAAATGAATTCCAAAGCTCGAAACAAATATCTGTGAAATAAACAAAATATTGATTTGGAAAATATAATGAAGTAGGACTGTAAATAAAAGAAAAATGCTGGCAGTGAACCAAAACTGGCAAATAGTCACGGCTGACTAGTTAAAAAATAAAACTTGGAAAAAATCTTTCTATGCAAATAATTGCACAAAGAACAACAAAACCGTAATTGAAACAACCAGAAGTTATAAATGGGAACAAATGAAGTATCAATTGTACAGATTGTGCTGAAACAAATGTTGGGAGGACGTCTCCGAATTTAAAATCATGATATACTCAACACAAAAGTGATGCAAGATTAGAAAAACGGAAATGTGCTTTAACAGAACATGTTATAGATGAATTACATCATAATATTGGAATACTAGACGATGAAAAGAATTATTGTTAACAAAAATTTTTTGGAATGTACCTTGTGCGTTTTGGCATTTGCTGTAAATAAGTTGGTTGTCAAACAGAGCTACAATTATAACTGTCAGACGACGAAAATAGTATATTACGTAACAAGAGTTGTAAGTAACCCATTACGCACGAAGTGAAAAAGTTTACGCACGAAGCCGCACAGCGGCGAGTGCGTAAATTTCACGAGTGCGTTATGGGATTACAACTCGTGTAACGTACTATACTTTTTCTACGCCCATCTATTTTCTTCTGAGTGCTCATAATTTCATCTTTTTCACTACTAACAGACATATTCGTAGTTAAAGTTGAGAAAATGTTCGGATACTATAATTTGTTACCAAAATTGACAGCATAAATGAGATAACGTTTATTCCCTTATCCCAAAAATATGAATTACTTTTTTAAAATTGTTAAATGTGTTGCCGACATTTAGGGGCATCACTCTTTTAATCTAAAATGTATTTCACTAATACTAAGAGCTTTTATGTTTTTCAATTGATTAAAAGTATGTAAATAAACCAAATAAAGTATTACGTAAATAAAAATTTGATTGCAATTTGATTTAACAAAGAAATCTAAGTTTTTCTATCTAAACGCACGTGTATGTTATGAGATTCTCATTACGTGCATGTTATTGTTAAATGTCACTTACAAGGAAAGTTGTCAGTGCGATTTTTGACGTTTACGGACATGGGCGTAGAAAAAAGCAATTAACAGACGACAACAAAGCTCAAATGCAACAATTCGTGCCGGTAACCAGGAAAACAAAACAAATTGACGGTTGTGGTTAGGTTTTTTTGTTGTTTTCCGCGGACTTTTTTCAGTTTACTTTTGCTCATTATCAGAAAAAAACACTTAATGGAGTTTGAATTTGAAGAAGAAAACATAATAATATTAGATGCGAAAAAGAAAAAAGTTCCAAACTTTCTGTTGGCTGAACGGTTACATCTCATGGAAATCATTTCAAAAGATATGGGGCAATCCTGTAGATAAAAAAACAGACAGGACTTCTGTGGAAGACCGAACAAAAGTTTGGCGCAAAGTCGACAATTACTTTAATGCAACTAGTACATGGGAGATATTTCGTGACAAAGAATTCCTTAAACGTTTATATGAGAACCGAAAGAGGGAGGTAAGAAGGTTGAAAGCTAAGGAAAGTCAGCTTCAGTTAAAAACTGGAGGGGGTCCTGAATCCAAGATAAAACTAGATCCAGCGGATGAAATGCTACTTTCAATCATTAATAATAAGAGTGTTGAGGGTCTTACTAACATTTTCGAGTGCGACAACACTTTTCTGAAAACACGAACATAACATTTTCACCACGATTAAATGTATTTAACCCACCAACATTGGCCGGTTATTTTTAATTGTGATTAAGTTCCTCGACAGTGCTGACGCATTGCATATTATCTTAATCGAAATATTTTAATCATGATTACAAGCTAATCATAATTTTCTAAATAACTACACAAAATTTTTAACCCCACTTACCTCACATACTGTCAAACGAGGTAGCAACCAATAAAACACCATGAACTCAAAGTGTATGGAAGGCTTATGGTTGGCTGTTATCGTTCTTCATTCAGATGTTTTTGGTATTGGATTTAAACTGGTGCCCACTACCATCACCAGAAATTGAAGTACATGGAGTCCGGTCTTCTTATATTGTCTACATGGCTGAAACACACACGTCAATTTCAAATGGATGATTCCAGTAGTCCATTCAGTATTGCCACTACAAAGTTTTCGGGTCCAAAACGACTGACATTTTCTTGGACTTTTTGGGAACGATTCAAAGTCGAGACAGAAATAATTTTTTATTTCGAAGATTTCTAGATGTTCCCGAATATCTAAACTGGACTATTAACGTTGTTATTGAAAAAAATAAAATAATCTAGGGGACTTAGATTTTCACGTTTGTTGCATGGACGAAACCTGTCAATTCAATGTCACATGTCTTGTTTTTGACATTTGAAATTAACTTCGGTTAGGTTTTTTCTCGAACGTGCATCTAATCTAAGTGAGTAATTTGTGATCTAATCTAGTATATTTTGTGGGTAATTGTTGTCTTAGCTTGTTTTACATTGTTTTCAAATGTCAAAAATAAGTCATATGCCATTGAATTGACAGTTTCGTCCATGCACCAAACACGTAAATATCCAATTATTTGTTATTTTAGTTTTTTCAATAACAACATTAATAGCCCGGCACAGATATTCGGGAACATCTGGAAATCTCTGAGATCAAAAATTATTTCTGTCTCGACTGTGAATCGTTCCGAAAAAGGCCAAGAAAATGTCAGTCGTTTTAGACCTGAAAATTGTGTAGTGGCAATACTGAATGAACTACTGGAATCATCCATTGTATGAACTGCCACATTGGCATTCAATTTGACGTATGTCACTGTGACAACTGAAACATTTGATTTGAACAAAAATATTAGTTTTGCTTGTGATCGATGAATGAGTTTCAAGAATTTTTCAACCAACTTGTATACATTAATACTGACCTGCTATAAAAATATCCACATACTTTTATATTTCATGTATAATATTTGAAGGCTTGTCTTACTTGTTACCGAAAATTAAAGCTGAAATGCCGCATAAAATTTTAATATATTAAATGAAAAAAAAATTTGTAATAAATGCTAAATGTATATCATGTGAAATAACGTGATTGAGTTTCCAAACCATACTTATAGCACCTGATGGATTCCTTACCGTTTTGTACGCATGCAAGCTGCTCATTTGAATTTTTAAATATGGTATTTTCGCCAAACAGTCCACCGAAGAAATAAAACAATAACTTCAGTGGTTTACCATAAAATTGAAATCCAAATTTTCTTGAAAAAAAAACGTATACAAGCTAGACTGTTGCATTGTCAGCGAAATTATTACATTGAACCTATAATAACGATTCGATAGTGAACTAGGAGAATATTGTGAACGCACGAACGTATACAGGGTTGTCGCTAGGTAGTGTATAATTGCCGAAAGTCGAATAAAAGTTGGATAAAACAATCGCAAAGGCTTGCAAAATACTTATTGCAAATGACTTTAAAAAAATGACTTCAATAAGACAAATTAATGATTCCAGGCTTTAATTTGAAATGAAATGAGTTGAAAATAAAAAGTCAGTTTAACTACAACTGTCAAATAAATTTGCTCCTATAATAGTTTATACTATATAAGGAGATCAAACTCATACGGAAAAATTGACAAAGCCTGTCCTCAAAATCGTATATCTAAGCAGTTTATTTTTTCACCGCATTGCAAATACGATACCATCCAAAATAATTAACCTTAGTTTTTATAAATGACAGTAGCTAAATTGTAAACATTACTTATGACCTAATAATACTAACTCGAAGTAGGAACTAGAGATTTAAAAATTGTTAAAAAAAGGCCAGGTGTGCATTGTTAAAAATTATTGCAATACAACAGTGGTTGGTAGTACATCTGATTTAAAACAAAGACGTAAATTGGAATTAAGAAAACCATAGTGTTTGCAGTTATAGATGACGTGAAACATATACTGCAGTTATCTAATCGTATATCCCCTTTAAGTTATGTTGCGGAGCTAAACTTTGAAAGGTATTAATATTATTCTCGGCTACTCACCAATCATAATTCTACATTCTCTTTGTATTTTGACCCATCAGTCCATCATTTCTCAACCGTATCGTGTGTATCATACCGAGTTTCGTCCAAATATATAATTGGCCAGTTTTCTTCTCTCTACTTAGTTACTTGTTCCAATTATGTATACCGCATATCCACTATTCTTCTGCTCTCCATGACTGTTTGACGTTTAATAATCGCAATCCCAATTTTTCATTTGTCAATTTATTTCTTATTATTTCAATCGTAGGTAACTAATTACTTTTGTAACAGTCACATATGGTAATTTTTAATAATTTTATCAAAGACACATATAAAGGTTTGACAAATCCCTTTTCACATCGCTTTTTGCGTTCATAAGGCTCATTTTACGTAAAGTTGACAGGGGAACTTCTCTTAAATCAGATATTGCTTGCATTAATTCTGTTTTTTCATCGAAACTTTTCTCGTAGATTCTTATACACATTGAAACATATTTTCTGTGCTTCCAAATTTAAATGTCGTCGAATCCTGCTTTCGTTACTTTCACTATTACTAAAATCATTACTATTATTTAAATTTTCGTCGCTGTTACACACAATGTTTTGGACGGAGCTTGATATTTCCCAAGGACGCCACATGGTAAATATATGATTTTTAACTAGAAATATAAATGCTAATAAATATATGTATACTTACTTATAATTTCCACACAAAAACACACACACTTTCTTGATGTCAGACCACCGACTAAAGAGAACACCTGCAACTCTCTCAAAAATAGTTCAGTGAAACTATTAAAGGCACTCACTCGCTGTCGCTCGTTCGTGCTTTAAACAGTTTCGTTTATTAATCTCCTTCATTAACAAACTAGTTTATTAAATAACTATTAACGATTATTCGTTGAAATTATAACATTTAATGAGTTTATCGTCAACTAAGTAAGCATTTTAAATAATTATAATATTGACTGGGGTATGACGGTATACTCTTAGTCTTAGAGTCAAACAAAAAGCCGACAACTTTAAGTTCGCACTATATGTTTTACGTCAACTATACCAAAGGTGGTTAAAAATATTCAAGCAAGTAGGAAATAATATTTATTATGATAGGATACAGATTATATACATTGCTCGTGAGAAGTCTAGAAAAAGTACAATTGCACACAAAATACTTTACTTTAGCTGGTTACACGATTCTGGTATATACAAGTACACTTAAAGAGAACTGGAAGAGAAAAAGTGTATGAAAGGCTCATGATAGGCTGTTATTGTTCTGCAGTCAGATGTTTTTGCTATGGTATTGTCAATGGTGCCCTCTTCCATTACCAAAAATAGAAATACAGGGAATTCGATCTCCTTATATAGTCTCCATGAGTCTATAGAACGGAAATTATCAATCGATTTACAACGAACCAACGACGCTGCAGGACCAAAACCAAGATCAAGATCATACATACACTAGGGAGATCAAGACCAAGCCGAATAAGCAAAAACAGGACCAAAACCAAGACCGAGAATGCTAGACCAAAACCAAAGTGGAAGACTAAACAAAAAATTACAGCTTTCGTCTTAAATAGAATATATGAGAATATTTGTCCCAAGTTCAATAAACGTTGTTGAACATTTATAACTTATACCTATCAAAAGACTCGAAAAATTTCCAAAACGACGTAAGTAGTAAGTAACAAACTATTTGAATAAGACCAAGACTGAGTACTTAAGACCAAGACCAAGATCGGACAAGTAAGACGTTACCAAGAGTGTCTTGGTGCTTGCTTTGCTCATCACTGAATGGAATGTAGAAGTAGAAGAAACTTCCAGTCGATTTGCGATTTCATCTTTCGAATACAACTCCTGTGATATATTTCGAGAAAACAACAGATTCTTAAATAAACTTCTAATGGTTATGCTACCTCAGTGTGCTGTTTCCAATAAAAGTTGCGCTTCATCTTATATTAATCCCTCTGTATGTTATTTAGTGTTAGTAGTGACTGGTTTTGTTACATTTTTTAAAAAGCATAACGTTCGTGTAGTACCATAATTATTTTGGAGGAATTTTTTAATGTGCCTAAGGGTAACTTCGAATTAATCGATTTTTATGGGTAGGTATATTCGTAGAGTTAGATTTAACAATAGTTATTTTTTTTTATAATGTTGTGGTAGGATATTGTTCAACAAACGAATTATAATGATGACTATTATCCATGAAGGTACAAATGTAACATGTAAAAGCTATAAGGCGCGTGTTGAATACCATAGTTTATCCACAAATATATACAGTGTGTCCACGCTTCAAATCATTATTAGCTAAATAACTAGTAATATGAAAAATCCCGGAGCAGATCGGCTCTTTATTTTATAGTTTTCATTTTTTGAAAGAATTCTTCTTTTTTCCCAATTTACTGCCTATTAAATTACTTCTTGTTGAATACTTGCATCAAGTGTAGGCCTACCTTGATTTCAAACATCCCTAACCTGTCCTAATTCCCTGTATTTTTTTTCTAATCCGTTTACCATGAATAGAAATATATGTTCACGATCTGTATGTATTTTAAGAAATAATTTGCATACCTCTTGTTGAGTCCACATCCTATCGCCAACACCAATCATCATTAAAATTCCAATTTCAATTTTCAGTTCAAGATCTTTTTACAAATATCAAATATTATGATATGACAAATTAGGATTGGATTTTTATGACAATTTTTTATGTCAAATTGAAAAAAATCAGTGACCCATGAAAGTGGATAGATATAATGTTGAAATTACAAACGACTATGGCGTTTTAGCCCTGTAACAATTTAAATCAACTTGTGATACATTCATGGAATAAGCTCAATAAGAAAAATGAACAAAGGCAAAGAAAGGGAAAAGTACTGTTTTAAAATTTCGTTTTAAAATTAAAAATCGACATGTTCCGAGACTTTTCTGTTCTACCGTTTATTCAGCTAATAATTAATGTATGCATTAATTTAAGGAATTCTTGAACAGTTGGCAACACATACCTTGGTTTATTTATTGTCAGAATTGATATAAACTGAAAACTACGCCGAGGTTTGGATATGTGGGCATAAAAAATGATACAAATCATAAATGAGTCTCTCGTCTTTGTCTCTGACCTTTTCTTCATAGATGTCATCATTCTCTCCTTCTCCTTCTCCTTCTCCTTCTCCTTCTCCTTCTCCTTCTCCTTCTCCTTCTCCTTCTCCTTCTCCTTCTCCTTCTCCTTCTCCTTCTCCTTCTCCTTCTCCTTCTCCTTCTCCTTCTCCTTCTCCTTCTCCTTCTCCTTCTCCTTCTCCTTCTCCTTCTCCTTCTCCTTCTCCTTCTCCTTCTCCTTCTCCTTCTCCTTCTCCTTCTCCTTCTCCTTCTCCTTCTCCTTCTCCTTCTCCTTCTCCTTCCCCTTCTTCCTCTCCTTCTCATTCTCCTTCTCCTTCCCCTCCTCCTTCTCCTCCTCCTTCTCCTCCTTCTTCTCCTCCTCCTTCTCCTTCTCCTTCCCCTTCTCCTTCTCCTTCTCCTTCTTCTTCTTCTTCTTCTTCTTCTCCTTCTCCTTCTCCTTCTCCTTCCCATCTTCTACTCTTTATATGAAATAGAAAATTATCCAATCAACTGCGAATGAAAGAGAAATCACTCTTCTGCCTTGCTTTTCCTTTTTTATTTTCTATTATTTTTTCATTATATTGCTCTAATATTATTTCAAATTGTTTAAATCCATGGATTTGTTGTAAAATTTTTCGAATTTTGGTTTGCGATTGGAGGTGAAGATGTCGCTATTGTCACAATCTCTACATTTCCGTTACTGGAAGACCTGTATTGATTGTGATTGAAGTGTATTCTTCAGTCCGATATTAGAGATTCTTGGACGGATAACACATACCTTTGTACTGATGAGACGCAAATACGCCGAAACCGGTATATAAGTTGTGTTGTACTTATAATTGCAAACCAGAATAGTTGGTTTTGAAATATCCTTTAGAGAAACCAACTCCGTTTGATTTTGAACTGTAATTGAATATCCGTCGGTGCATATAGCATATTGCTCCTTAGTTGAACGGTCACTGTTTTTGAAAAATATTTTTCAACAATCATAAAGTGTTAGGATGAAAATAATTATTCTTCGGCATCTGTTCTAATATTATTCCCTATTCCATTTCTCTTTCTTATCTTCTCTCTTTTTTCGTGCTCCAAATTTCTTTTTATCTCTTTATCTTGCTCCTAATTTTTCCCGTTCTCCCAATTTTTCTCCCTTTCCTTAATTTCCTCTCTTTCTCTTTTTCTCTAGCCACTTATAAAAATGTCATCGTTACTCATCCCAAAAATTACAGCATGCACATGATACAGTCAATGTACAGGTTACATCAGCATGTCGCATGTCGGTGACAAGAACCCAAAAGTTTTGACCCTACCAAAAATCGCTTAAGCAGTTGATGGGGGCTTCGTCTTGAAAATGATTGAGTGACAATCATTTAGATAATGGAATACGGTAGTGCAAGCTTTCGACAGCTTGTCGCTGTAGGCTGGCTCTTTTTCAAAAAGCTGAAAGCACAGAATGATTAACAAAGAAATTAGCATCAGTAACAGTCCAAAGATTGAAAGAAAAATGTAACTAAGTTGAACTTTTTCACAAAAGCAAAATAAAAAGTTCTTCCCGTATAATTGCAGCTTGTAATTTAAAATTTTTTGTTTCTATTAAAAGGTCAGGTCGAGTATGCGGAAGTTCCGGGTAAAAGTTAAAATAAAAGTGGATGACAAATTCAATGCTATACGCAAAAAGGACGGTTTTTTTTATATAAAAACCCGAATATCTCGTCTGTCGAGTTTACTTATTACCGTCTCTGCGGAAGGAATACGTAAACAGATTATTTATCAGCGTAAATTTTTTTAGTTTATATCGTGCTAGTTATTTCACTTCCCTTTGTTTGAATAATAATCGCCTACGTGACATTTCCCTGACGTATTATTTAAATTGTTTTTGTAGATAGCACATGGTTTTATAAAGCAACAGAGATAGCCGCTGACTTATTTCTTAAAATTCAACTCGAAATGAATTTAAAAAGCCCGAGCGCGTCCGTCCCTTACGAGTTATTCTAGTTAATGTTTTTTTTTAAACGCTCGCACAAAAACTGCCCCAAACATTTATTGGAATTTGCTGTTAGACGGATAGATTCGGTGTTAAGATATTGCGATATGTCCGACATGACTTATAGGCAGAAAAACGTCAAAACATTGGCCGGGATATATCAGAAGTAGTTTCGTGAAATATGTGAAACGCCTTTCAGTTCCTTCGGGCCGTTCTTTCTTTTTTTTGAAAGATGTGCAAGCGGATCGAAAGCGAAAGTTGGAAATTTGTGTTTTTATTGAAGATGACATATATCAAGTCTGGAAAAACGGCAACGGTTACACGAAAATGTACCAGCAGCGTTGATGCTAGAAATGGTGATGCTTTTTATGTATCAAAAACTGAGAACAAAAACAGATGTTCATCCGCAAATATGAATTTATCGCTTAATAGATACTTTCCTACAAACACTATACATAAAATACTTTGATATTTGTTTTGTGTGCGGAGAAGTTAGTCACTTTGAGCACACTTTTGTCAAAATAATTCAAAAGTAGTAACAGCCGAGGAGGCGTTTTTCCTGTTTGTCAAAATTCAAATCTTTTATGATTTGACATCTTGTTTCATGGGGAGTATTCAATTTCAAATTGATACCCTACAAGACCTGAAAACAAAAACAGACGTTCAAACATGTAGTGGCAGATGTACTTGATAATTCAGTAAATGGACGACATAAAATACCCAAACCTCGGCACACTTCCAGTCCCCATTCTTTTATGGTTTTATTTGTAGGTTTTGGTGTGCAATTTGAAAATCTGAAGACTTCGACTGGCGTTAAAAAGGGCCGTTAAGGTCTCAAAAATCAGCTTTCCGCCAATGTCTGCCAAAATATGTCTTTTATCTGCCCAAATATGTCATTGAGAGAATTTGAGGTCAAATAAAAAATGAAGATTGGTTCATTATATCCAAAAATGGTTTTAATGATTCTTTGTGCAACATCATTATTTCTTGCGAAAACGAAAGTTAAAAATTCCGCAGTTTTGAGACAGAAAAAGTTTTTTATTAAATTTGAGATCCAGGGGGCTTAAAATACACTGATCTTCATGTTTCAACCCATAAAAACCAATTGTAGATGGCGTTCCCTTCAATTTAAGTGGCAATCAATCAGAGAGATGGGATAACCCGATTTCTGACCAATTATTGAGGTTGGAAATGCAATTCTCTCGCTTGGGATGAACGTTTGGATAACATCCAGTTTTAAATGGACTCTTAACATTTCTTGGATAAGTTTTGTCGTAAACAAATTGGCCCGAATCCAGCGAAAACCATTTTTTTGATGTGACAACAAGTAACAACAAAACAACGGTTTTTTGTCCAAGTTAACTGATAACCTTTAAAATAAAAAGAATATTCTCATGAAAAGGCCACTGGCTCTTTTGCAAATTTAATTCTAGTTTTCGCAATTTTTTCCAACAAATCAGAAGCGGGATTTGGGAAAAATGTGAGGCATTTTCAGACAAACTTTTATTACAGAAAATATCACCTGAAAAGCATAGAGAATACATGAATAATGGAACGTCCATATTATATTAATCAAATACATATTCTGGGACAACAAAAAACAAACAACCACAAAATATGTTGCAGCAAAATAAATTAATTGAACTCCACAAAACCTTGATAACAATAATAATAATAATATAAATTGCTTAGAAACAATGTTACAGGAGTTTAGGTAGCTTCCGATTGGTCTATGAAAAATTTACTTGAATTGCTAGCCCACATGGACTGTTAACGTCCCAGGGTAGGTTTAGTTCATTTCTAGTTACTTACGAGACATTGTGTTCATAGATGCTGCTGTGATTGAGATTTTGTTTTATTGACTAAAACTATTTTGTTGGTTATTATCAAAATTATGGCTTTTTGGCGACCATTCGAAGAGGAAGATATTGTTATAGGCTCCGAACAATGAATATATTAGAAGAGTAAACAGACGTGTTATTCTAAGTCAACATAAACAATGTCAAAGTTTATTTATTTATTTTGCTTGTTTCCATGTCGCAGTGAATATAATGAGTTGTGTGATTGTGGTATGTATAAAATATCAATATTTTATTGTTAAAATTTTTCTCAAAAGGTTCTGAAATTTCTGAAAGTGGAGAGTAGGGATTTGAGACAATAGACAGAAAGAAATTTGGTATGTTCTAGTCGCGATCTATGCTGAAAATTATACAAAATATGTACAGGCAACTGAAACAATAAAATATTGTGTCGAAACATGGAGATGCTGAGAAAAAACATAATTGACAAACATTTCAGCAACATCCATTATAACAGTTATCGGTAAAACTGCAATTAATCGGAAAAAGAGTAGAGAAATCGCTAGGGCGTCGGGATCCTACAATAATGAAAAATCTGTCTGAAACCGGTTCTGCTTCTGCTTACAGATTTCTTTACCTTGCCGACAAATTGTGGAACGGTGCAAATTAATTTTACTTACAAGTATACATACTACCATTAGTAGTTGATGCATATAACAATAGATCATACCAGAACACCTGACTTTGACAAGTCGGCCATATTGTGCTGGGTTTCCCCGATCAGTTGAAGTTTGTATAGTTTGGCATATGGCGTAAGTCAGTTGGTTGTCAGAGAATGTCGATAAAAAATATATTTTGTTTAAATAATAAAAACTTCACCAATAACTCATAAAGCAGTCAGTAAACTGTCTCAGAATTGAATTAAATAATTAGTTTAAATGT
This sequence comes from Lochmaea capreae, assembly GCA_949126875.1. Classification (NCBI taxonomy): domain Eukaryota; kingdom Metazoa; phylum Arthropoda; class Insecta; order Coleoptera; family Chrysomelidae; genus Lochmaea; species Lochmaea capreae. The sequence continues at coordinate 15,929,502 of OX421403.1, forward strand.
TAGACGACGAAAAAAGCGATCAACCGAGGAGTTATGTAATTCAAGAGCAACATATTCAGGTGCACAGTCAAATCAATTAAATAGTTACCTCGTTTGGTTAAAGCAGCCGGAAATCGAAAAAAGGATACCTTATATCTTGCTCCACTCATTCTATACTTAACAGCACTGCAAAACGATGGCATTTTATATAATCTTAAGAACTAATTAGCTATGTTTGCGGGTCACAGCCCGAGCCAGTTCAGGGACTATTCGCATGCGTATTCTGAAAAGTGGCGTTTGCGGTTAATATAATTCTGAATTTGTAATAATACTTCGGTGTTCGCGGATCATATCGGATTGGTTCGTTATTGATTCGGAATCAGTCCTAGCAGTTCTCTGATTTTGGCAAAGACTGATAGTTCGGTTCGGCTGCTCATGCGCAAATGATCGATATGTCAGTTGTTTTATTTTAGTTACCTGTTGTTTCACTGGTTTATTGTTAGCTTTGTTGTGTTTTCACATTGTCAATAAATATCAAACTCTAATTTAGCTGTCCACTGTCCAAGTGTAGTGTAATCTATATTTAAATTATCTATTTAGTCTATTTTGGTTTTTATATTTTATTTATTTTAGTGTATATTTGTCTTTGTGCTGTCAGAAGTGTTGTGTTTTGTTTTTGTTCAAGTCCTGAAAGCTGATCTGTGGTTCTAAGACCGTTCGCGGTATACTTAAAACTATTTGCTGGTTCGGAACTAAGCATCCGCTCGAGACAATTTAGAGTTAATTCCAGACTGGTTCGGAATCGGTTCGGATTGTGAATCGCGAACATAACTATTACTACCTACCTACGTCATTCTGGAATAGTTTATTAAAAAAATAGCATGGAAACAGATTGGACGACACACGTGAACACAAATAGTATATGGTGGAGTGAGTTTCAGTTTTCTGCCAATAGATGGTGTGATGCTGAGTACCGTATCTTTGGACACAAAGTGTTTAATAGCCTCATCGTAAACTTCGTCTTTAAACTGTGTACATATATTGAATTTCAAAATATTTTTCACCACAATCTCCACCATTTCAATGCATCCAACCCTTAAAAATAATGAGATCCTCGTTATCCTAACATCTTGACGAATAATTCAAATAAACGGAAGGGCTTGTGCAAGGGAGAAGGCACCATCAATGTTATAAATTGTTACGTCATTTGTTCACCACGCCTATGAGTTTTTAAGGGCCTTTATGCAGAAGGGCTAATCTATAAGTGTACATACCTCCGCTGGCTCTAATATGACAGGGGTTGTTAGGGCTTGTTTTACGTTAGGGAAAGGGTACATGTATGTGAAGGTATTGTTTGGTTCCACGGTGGTTTGAATGTGCAAGACGACAAGGCAGCCATATATATTTTTAAGAGAACAAAGTGTTCACTGTCGTCATTATCATGAGGTAATAGAAATGGGAGCAAAAAACCTAGTAAAATAAAAAAAATTTCAATGAATTTTTGCCAAAAGTTTTCATATGAATAGTAGGTAGCTTCATTACTCATGAACACTGAACTATTTTCGTTAAACTTTTTTACTAATTTACTGACAGTAGGTGTTGTTAACAGTTTTTGGTTGGGATATAAATTATTGAAGATATTACACGTTTCTTGTTCTCTTCTACGCATATCACCATATCGTAATATAACTAAAAGCCATTTTAAGAAATAATCCTGAAACCCGTCGATTTTCGATTTTAATTTACCGTATTTCAAAATAATAATCTAATATACAGGGTGAATTACTTTCGAGTAATGACGTCACCGCCATTTTTTTTTAATGGAACACCCCTATTTTGTCTCAATTTTCGGATTACTCTAGCTGAGCTGATTCCAAAAATGTATCACATGTTGATTCCAATTGGTACAGGGTGGACAAAAATACAATAGTTTTGAGTGTGCTCATAAAGTAACGCGTTACATTCTTTATTAGTTAAATTAACAATATTATCAAAAAACCTTATTGTCTAGCGGCAATTGGTTTAAATGTAACACCCTGGAGTTTGTTACATTTTTAGATTAATAAAAATGAGCTGTTTCCAAACATGTTTGATACTTGTGGTCTAGCAGACAGAATATAAAAGAAATTATTTCTTATCAATTTAAAAAAAACATAGTCGTCTAGGTTTTTGTGAAATGTCATTATTTGTTTAGTAATTTATTGATAAACAGTGACAATTAGGATTTAATTTGAAGTAGAAATGGAGTTAAGTGTTAAGAGTTAAGTGTAAAAATATTGAAATACTTATGATGATTCGGTATGGAGACAAATCGCGAACTCGGATGGAAGTGTGCAATTTGTTTAATGATAAATATCCAGAAAAACCTATAACGCGTTCAACTGTCAGTAAGATTGAAAATAAATTTCGGGAAACTGGTACGGTTGAAAATGCACGCAAATCAGGTCGTCCCTCTGCAAATGCTGATACAGCATTAGATGTTTTACTTAGTTTTGAAGAAGATGCGCACACTTCTGTGCGTAAAGTTAGTCGCGATATCGGTGTTAGCAAAACAACGGTACAAAAACTATTACAGCTTGAAAAATGGCATCCTTATAAAATAAACCTGTGCAGGAATTGAACGAAGATGTTCCCGAGAGAAGAATCCAATTTTGCGAAAAAATTATGGATAAATGTCACTGAGACCCTCTCTTGATACAAAACATTATTTCTTCTGATGAGGCCACTTTCACGTTAAATGGCGAGGTTAACCGTCAGAATTGTAGATACTAGGCAAAAGAAAACCCCCACTGGATGCGTGAGCATCATACACAAAACCCACCAAAGGTAAATTTATGGGCTGGAATTATAAGAAATCGAATAATCGGACCCTACTTTATCGAAGGTAATTTAAACGGGGCAACGTACCTTGAGTTTTTAAGGAGGTATCTCGTAACCACTTTACGTAATTTGTTTCCCAGCAGACGTAGTCCTGGAGGTTTTGATGAAAGTTTATGGTTTCAACAGGATGGTGCACCTCCACATTATGCTGTAGATGTTAGAAGGTACCTAGATGAAATTTTTTCGAACAGGTGGATTGGTAGACCTATTGAAAGGCCAGCGAGGTCACCATATTTCAATCCTTTGGATTATTTTGTGTGGGGCCATCTAAAGAATGTTGTTTATCAAACGAAACCAGCAAACACTCAAGAGCTACAAGAGAGAATTCGTACAGCAATAAACAATATTTCTAAAGACACAATGGTTCAACTAGAATTTGTACACCGTTTGGGTTACTGTCAAATACAGCAATGGCTGCATTTCGAACATTTATAAAGTCATGTGATCATATTATGCCCGCTAGACAATAAGTATTTTTGATAATATTGTTAATTAAACTAATAAAGAATGTTACGCGTTACTTTATGAACACACACAAAACTTTTGTATTTTTGTCCACCCTGTACCAATTGGAATCAACATGTGATACATTTTTGGAATCAGCTCAGCTAGAGTAATGGTGACGTCATAACTCGAAAGTAATTTGCCCTGTATATTAGAATATTATTTTAAAATACGGTAAATCAAAATCAAAAATCGACGTGTTTCAGGATTATTTCTTAAAATGGCGTGTTTAGCTAAAAATGAATTTGTTCCATACTTTACGGACACAGTCTATATCTACAATCCATTTTGTTTTCCAATAAACAGTTTCAATAAACCAATTGAAACATCAAAGTTGTTATTGTAGCAGTCATATCAATCTAAATGTGTTATTTTAACTTCGGCGGAGATGATGTTAATCTAGCTATAACTCCGAAATTGTGGCTATAGGGAACCTTAGATCAATAATATTCAGTATTTCTTTAGGATTTCAAAAGGCAAAAAATATACAGACTGATCCATATGAAACTTACCTTTAACCAAACATAACAACAACTACACAAAATTCTCGCTTCTTATCTTGAAATTATTAGAGCAGGAAAAGTGACCTAATAGGACATGTCCATCAACTGAAAAGTTGACACTAATGACAGTCGCCCTGAGGATAAACAATTACTTGGATAGATTTTAGATTTGTATTTTGGTTGTTTCGTATTGATTTAATGATCCTTTTTTATAATAAACAGTCAGATATAGCTTTCAAAATACCTAAGCGATTAAAACAATATGGAAGAAAGCACCAAATCAAAATTAAATGAACTCAAACAAAATCAAAAAAACTATTAAGAACTATGCAAAGAACGATTTTTTATCATCAGGGAAACTGTCACATGACGTCACGTGAACAAATCATGCTGCATAAATTACTTTTTTCCTTGATCAATTTTATCATATTTTATATTTTCTTGTGAAAAATGGAAGTTTTTTTCTGGCTACTTTGCTGTGGTTTACTTCTAATCAGAAAGTTGGTAACATTGTCTTCAGCTATAGCTAGTTTAAATTTGATATTTAATTATCCAAACAATTATATTTCCTTTGAAATTAATTACAAAATGTTTTTTAAATATATATTTATATTTTTCAATAACATGCCACCTATGAATTTCAGTATTTACTAAGTTTAAAGCGGCAAAACATATTGATTGATAGTGGATTGACAGCAGCAAACGAATGACATAATACAAAGCAACGTCTCAGTATCGGCACCCTGTCTCGTGGAAAACGATTTTCATAATCTAATCTAATCTAATCTTAGGAATTTTTAAGTTTTAGTTTCAACCTAAAATATTTTTGCAAATTAATACTAAGTAGAATGCTTTAATGAAATACCAAGAACTGAATATGAATCTTATTTCAGAATTAATCTGAATTATTCAATTTTACTCGAAAACCATATTTTAAAAGTAAGAAAACTGTTTAGGTATAAAAAAATGAATTTAAACGTTTAAAATTGCGCAGAATTCTTGATTGCGTACAAAAAAAATTCCCTTAAAATGTTTTTCCCTTAAAATTAAAAAAACTAACATTCGCCAATCGGAGACAATTAAGTTAGGGATTTGTTCTAACCCTTTTGATATCCCCAAGAACGACGTATCCGCGTTCAGCCGATCCGACCCGATCGCATCAGCTATGGTATCTGTCGTCTTCTTAAAATTACTCAGTTTGGTTCAGCGCAGTATGGAGTGAGGACGTACGCTCTTGCTCTAATTATTATTTAAAACTTACGCGAATTGAATAGGTACTGTTCATCTATCTCCCGAGTTTTGTGTTTTTAGTTATATTTGTGAATTGTGTTTAGTGTTTTTAATTTGTGCCAAAGGATAATTATTTTGTGTGTTTTTTTTATAATTTTTTTTGTCAACAATGGCACTTTTTAGACAGTCGGTGTTATGTTTCATAACGCTCACATTTTGCCTGAGAAATTTCATTGGAGCATCACAGGATGTGGGAAGTCCGCTGAGGGTAGCTCAATGTCGAGCCACTTGTCTTCAAAGGGTATGTAGAGTTATTCACTTAATTGTAAAGTCTGCCATGTTTTGGCAGATTCCAAGCCAGTCGCAATTACTTTATGCGGGTCTGTTTCTTACATTTTTTTAGTTTATTCGGAATTCGCCCTGAGAGTTTGTCTATTACAAATTTGATTGCAATAATAGGTAAATTTTGTTTTTATATAAGTACCTATTTCTCAAAAATTCTACTCAAATTTTGCCACTTTATAGATATTGTTGTTAGTATTTAATAAATCAGAATCTAAACTTCCTTCAAAAATTATGTAGACCAGAGAAAAAATAGTTATTTACGTGACGTGTTTGGAAAGTAAAATTTTTCAAATGAGTACAATACTTTGTTTGCAGCACTCCCTTCTGTCGTGCGAATGCGGAAAATTAATTCCCAAAAAAGTTAGATACAGTATTTTTTGTAACGAATAATCTAAAATAAAAATAAAACTTAAATATAAATGTTATTTTATAGTGACAGTAATATGATATGTCAAATTTAAATTATTCCACAACTTTCAAAACATAAATTTATCAAAATGGTTGAAAGTGATGTACGCGATTTCCGCTATATTCCGCTATATTTGGGGGGTCTATAGTCGAAAACTTTTTTTTTTGTTTAATTGGCACTCCAAATGCGGAAGATTCCCAGAATATTTTCGTTCAGAGTTGATATACCTATTGGCGGGTCGTGTACCCCAAAAAAAATTTGGGAAGGGTTGGGGGGTAAGCAGTGATATTGAATCTAATAATACACCTCCTGAAATTTAATAAAAACGGAGCAAGTAATTTCTAGCTTGCTTCCTAAGAAAAGTCCAGACCGTTATGAAAGAATTCATTAAAAATATATAACCAATGTTTGACACCAATGTGAGTCGTTAAAAATTGTTACTTTGTAGATATACTTTTATTCCATTATATTCTATAGGTACTTGCTGCGAATGTTTTTATTAAACCTTAATTTTATTTGATTCCTTGAATATTCTATTAGGTGCTTGAATCACAACTACCTATTAATGCTTCGATAAAAACTTTATAGATAAGAAATTGTTTATTAAATTTCTGTATTTACTCCTCAATTTCTCGAGTACCTATCTACTGCTAATTTTTAGAATACTAGTTGTGTTAAATAATGCAGGATTACTTTGATCTTTATGTTGTTATGTTAACCTTTTTTTGTTTACTTCGATTCACATATTATCAAAACTCTATTAATATAATACCAATATTATTGTTGTAGAAACATTCTCTATTTTTCCTGTTTTATAAAATATTGTTTTACTTTGTAAGTATTTGATAGCCAACCACAAAACCAGCGGGTACCCATAGATATTTTTATAAAAACTCCCACACATTTGGCACTTTTTTTAAAAAATGATTCAAAATATTTGGTTTGTTTTTCGTATAATTTTTTTTCTACTTTTCAGTTCTATTTTGTTCGTTACTTTTAAAGTATATAAAAAGCGAAATTATTTGATTACATTTGATAACCCCTTTTAATAATGACCCATAGTTATATCTTTGACGTTAATGATAATAATAAAATTCCATTTTATAGATGAGTACAATACATAATAAATAAATATTAATATGCTTATCAAAAAAAGTAACTTAGTAGAGGCTTTTCACTAGTAGGTCAAATTTTGTACACCTGTTTCCGAAATCGTAAATAGTTTCCTTATATTTGTGATATTTCCGAAATATTTATAAAATTTCCGAAATACTTATTTCTGATATTCTCGAAATCTTTCTCATATCTCCCATATTTCTAAAATATTTTCTATATTTACAAAATAAGTATTTATAAAAAATTTTCCAAATAAAATCTTACCATTATTTAAATTTATTTGTATTTTTCTGTCCTGTTGCACTACATGATTTCAAAGTAAAAACATTACAGTCAAAGACTCGATCAAAGCCAAAGTTTTTACATCTAAGCCCAAGAAAATATCATTTATCTAATTTTGACATATAAAGTGATATTTTTCAAAACTGACTTCCATTAGCAAACGTCACATTTTTCATAACCAGTTACATAATGAAAAATATTATGTAACTGGTGATGAAAAATTAATTTTATCACCAGTTATTAAAAACAAGAGAGAAAAGAAGAAAGTTTAATGTCATATTATAGAAAAATAACAACAACTAGAACTGAAGAGAACTACTAACAATAAGAACAACTAGAACAATTTACTTTTTATTTTATGCATTATTAGCTATTTTCGATTTTAATTTAATATTAATGGTAAAATAATGAAGAGAAGTCTGAAATTAATGTATAAAATAAAAGTATTGTCTTGTGTAATATTGGTTGCATAACTAGGAGGAATCAAAAAGTGCTGTTTTCAAATCATAAAAATTAATTAAAAAACACATAAAATAAATTAAATTTTCTTTTTGTCAAAATTAGATAAAATCTTGTATGAAACAAGTAATAAAATGCTTTTTTGTGTAACTCGTGACATTTTACGAGACCTCGCTCGCCCCGCACAAAATGATGCATTTCATAACTGGTTACATAAATAGCTATTATGCGTTAGTCTTGACTAGGAGTCATTTTTAATATAAGAATTATAGTCCTGGGGCCCAGGGTAACCGTTGAAACTTTGCGTACGAGCTCTTCTCAGCCGGTCTCACAACTTTTTCCTCTAGGAAAAATCTCGGTTGTGGGGCGTTTCTTCCAGGGAGCCCTTCAAACTTATGACCTTGGGAAAAACCAAAAAAATTATTACTTTGAAGCTAATATCTTTTAGGGGGGCTTATTGAAAATGTTGAAAACCAAATGACAATATAGTCTGACAAAAATGTATGGGCCAATTTCACTGTCCGACAGATTAAACTTAATTGTTATTTTAGGCCTGTGCCCCAGGACTATTATGGACTATGCCGAAAGCGAGGCCGAAGGACTCGTAGCTTAACGTGGAGTTAAATATAAAATAATATAAATTCAAACGTATGCAGTTAATTATACAAAAAATGGTTAATTAATATTCTCAGGAATTACGTTAGTACTTATACCATGACTTATTCTATTAATAAATATACTTAGATCCTAACAAACATCGATAACTTTTTAAATAAAAAGTTAACGGTTGTCTCTAATTACTTAAAACTGATGAAATTTTAATATTTTCATATTTAAGTACCCACAGAGTAGACGAAAAAACAGTTTTCTATAAAAAAGTTTCTGTACATTTTAAAATAGTTCTACGGCGTTCAAGATCGTCGATAATTTGAAATATTTTACACGGTTAGAATCAGCTGTATTATGTCTATAATTATGTGCTTTGATCTTCGTCACTTCCTTACAATTCTCTTTTTATATGTGCCATTTTTCTATTGCTACTCATTAACTTCATAATGTATCAAATAATCTTGATAATATATATGTATACAGGGTTGGGATAAAGTATGGAACCAAGTAAATATCTTAAACAAAAAGAACGATATTTATGAAAATTTGCAGGTAAGTGCAATGGAACAAAATGCATCTGATGTACATTTTTTTTGTTAATAATATACTTCCGGTTTAACCAGAAATGCCATCAACTTCTTTAATTTAAATGAGACACCCTATATATTTTTAGAGCTTGTTATTTTGAATTCATACATACTGAGTTTAGTGTAAAAAAAATTGTAAAAACGAGGAATAACTCACTGTTAGTTGTACAATAGGTGTACATTTCATTATTTTAGAATAATGAAAGACAAAATTGTTTCAAATGTTCAAAATGCTCGCCGTTCACTTGCTGACAATATGTCATCCTATCAACAAATTCTTGATTCACTATTTCCAAGGCTTCTCCATGTATTAGTTCACATTAATCAATAATTATTTGTCTCAATTCCTGTAAGTTTGTTAGTCGTCTAACGTAAACACGTGATTTTAGATAACCCCAAAGAAAAAAATCTAGCGGGCTAAGATCCGGAGAACTAGCAGGCCACTCTAAATTCGCATCCAGAAAATCCCTAACCCGTCTATCATGGTGCGAAGGTGCTCCATCTTGTTGAAACCAAACATTTTTTGTGGTAATTGCCCATTCTGTTGAAGTGCAGGAATAATTTCGTCATTTAGTAGATCCAAATACTTGTTACCATTCACGTTTCCGTCGATAAAAAATGGGCCTATAAACCTATTTTCGACAACTCCCATCCAAACATTAATTTAACTTCTGTGGATGCTGGGTATGTGCTTCATGAATCCAATGAGGATTCTCATTTGACCAATATCTTGAGTTATGGCGATTAACTGTTCCATTTAAACAAAAAGTTGCCTCATCGGAAAAAACTATTTTAGAAGCAAAATAGTCTTCGACATATTACAGATGTCCATTAGCCGTTCGCAAAATTCCAGCCGTTGGTCAAAATCATCGTCTGACAATTCTTGAACCAACTGTACCTTATAAGGATGATACTTTTCACTTTTTAATATCTTTCCTACAGAACGTCGACTGATACCATGGTTAAGTGCCAAATTTGTGGTGGAAGTTTGAGATGATTCTTCTAAATCGATTGCAATATTTTGTTCAACAGTTTCGTTCATTGCCGTCCGCGGTCTTCCAGGTTTTAGCAAATTTTTTACCATCCCAGTTGTATTAAAACGTTGTAATGTTTCAGTTACTGTTGAGCGTGATATAGGATATAGGATTTCTCTCCGGATGCAAATTATTAAAAATATGACACACTTCTTCATGAGTTCTAACACGATCACCATAACCGATCATCACTAAAATTTCAATACGCTCTTTTTCACTTAATTTAACCATTCTAAATTGCAAGATTTATTTATGTCAATTAGAATTTGACGAGGAATTTGACACTTGGAGAACAAAAGACGTACTAAACAGTACTCGTTTATTTATTACTATGCATACAAATAACATCAATTAGTTTATCTAAATAGTTTTTTGCGCTAATGCAAAATACTCAAAGGAGGTTGATTAAAGTGCTATATTCCTCGTTTTTACAAATTTTTTTACACCAAACTCAGTATGTATGAATTCAAAATAACAAGCTCTTTCAAAATCTGTAAAAATATATAGGGTGTCCCACTTAAATTAAAGAAGTTGATGGCATTTCCGGTTAAACCGGAAGTATATTATTAACAAAAAAATATACATCAGATGCATTTTGTTCCATTGCACTTACTTCCAAATTTTCATAAATATCGTTTTTTTCGTTTAAAAGATATTTACTTGGTTCCATACTTTATCCCAACCCCGTATATTACTGTACCGGTCAACAGGGCTTTCTTTAGTAACACCAAAGGATGGGAGATGTTGATAATTTCGGTTTATTGAATATTTATCGTTTATTAAGCTTGAGGGGGACTTTTTCCCAAACTTATAATCATTACATTTTCCTGGTAACAAGTAATACTTTAACATTATTTTCAAAATTTAAAATGTTGCTTGTAAAAGAAATTATTAGTGAATGCGAATTTTTGTAAATATCGATTTTCGACTAATCAAACTGTCTGGTGGTGCATCAATATTTACCATTGAAGAAATGGGTAGCTTTGTTACAACAACTTTAAAAAATCAACATTGAAAAAAATGGATAGACAAGTTGTTCCTGCAAAAGAGAAGCGGAAGATGAACCTGCAGAAGTACCAAGTGGAATACTGCTTGAAGAATGAGCCTTAAATGGTCTTACCTTAAATTTTTCTTCAAAAACATTGATTTCCTGTGGCTTAGGATGCGTCAAAGTAAATATGTACAATAGACGTCGCAAACTCTGCCTCTCTCTGTCAATGAAGTACGTGAAAAAATTAATTATTTTTCCACTCAATACATTATCATTACTTTGTATTTTTTCCTCTGAATATTCTTACGTAAATAGTATCACTTTCAAAATTGAAAAAAAAAACCGATCGATTTTGTCAACAAAAGTAGATTTACAGCGATCTGTGTTTTAACATAAAAAGTAAATAAAATGCGTGGCTGGCTACCATTCCAAAAGCTAGAGGCTATTTCATCGTCGCAGCCGTGTATATTGGAAGGAATGTTAAGAATATTTGTAATATTTACTTTTTTTAAATGCTATTTGAACGTGTAATGTATTTTCAAACTGTTTGCTTTTTTTTCGAACGCGGTTATTTTTGGGTTGTGAGTACATTTTATTGTTTGTGCATGTCATTAAAAAATTGTGGGTCCATTCAATTTTGAAATTAAAAAAAAAAAAGAAAAAATATAATTTGGCTGATAATTTCACATTTTGGAATGTATTATAACAGTATTTTTTATGATATTTTTGAGGATATTAATCAGATATATACTGCCTATACTGGGCATTGATGACGCTGAGACAGGCGGCGGGATGCAATCGACGTTACCTCTTGGATTAGGGAACTGCAACAAGCAATTATTTTTTACAAGAAAGGTTCTATTTTTCGTACACATACAGTTAACAGAAGCAAACATGAGCCCCGGAAAATATGCGAACTAAAAGAAAGGTCATCGCAACGAGCCAATCCGGAGCTAATGTTAACGATTGTACATTAGTAATTGTTAGCATAATCGAAATAATATGACCGAGTGATTTCATCAACATACATCAATTTTAGTGTCTGTATTAGTGTTGTCAATGCGAGGAAAATAATTATCCGATTTGTACAAGAAATTTGAAAATATAGACATTTCGGGCAGATGGTAGTTTTATTTTTGGTCCAGTATAAATCTTTGTATTAATATTTAGAGTTAAATTCTTAGCAAGTTTGACTTTGTTTATATATCTCTTGACAGTTAACATTTATGGTATCGCTATTTGGTTATCGATTCAAAATATCGATTGTTACTACAAAAATACAACTACAGCGACATGAACACGCCCATCTAGGGCTCATGTTTGCTTCTGCCGATTGTAGAAATTTGATAATTTTTATTAAGTACTTTAATAATCAAAACAAACCTCTAGTGTTAATGGCTGTCAATGCCTCCGTCCTCTATTAAATTTCGCAAAAAAACGCTTTAAATTCTAAACGCATCTTAGAAATTTGATAAAACTTTTTCTGAGTACTCTATTAACTAAAACCTTTCAGTATTATCGGCTGCCTAAGCCGCTGCCATCTACACGAGCATCTACATTGTTAAAAAAAATAATGAAATAATTAATTTCACAAAAAATGCTGTAAATTCTATACGCATCATAGAAATTTGATAAAGCTTTTTTTTGAACACTAATAATCAAAACAAACCTCCACTGCATCCATCATCTACACTGTTAAAAATAATTAAATATTCAATTTTCAAAAGACGTTGTAAATTCTAAACGCATCCTAGAAATTTGATAAAACTTTTTCTGAGTACTCTATTACCTAAAACAAGCTTCTAGTATCATCGGATGCTAAAGCCGCTGACATGTACACTGTTGAAAAAAATTAAATATTAAATTTTACAAAAAAATGCTGTAAATTCTATACGCATCATAGAAATCTGGTGAACCTTTTTTTGAACACTCTAATAATCAAAACAAACCTCCAGTATCAACAGCTGCCAATGCATCCATCATCTACACTGTTAAAAATAATGAAATATTAAATTTTACAAAAAATATACGCATAATGGAAATTTGATGAAGCGAAATATAAATTTCTGGGTAGTTTTATAAAAACTGACATGACGCCCGCAGTAAGCTTCCAATAGCAACCAAATTTATTTAAAAAAAGATACCAAGCCCAACGATTTACACCTTCCGAACTAATTTCATCCGAGTTCCATTTTTATATTTTTTTTTGAGAGCGAGAAGTTCGTGCCGAGAATTTTTCAGAAACAAAAACTTAATTGAAACATGCAGGTGGACATAATCGATGCGTAACGCGTTATTTTTTAACCGTTCGAATCAGGATCGGATCTGACCACCAGCATCGATTAATTTGGAATGAAAAAAATGGTTGGTGAAGGGGGAGATTCGTTGGAAACTGAACCGAAGATTATTATGTGGTTAAAGGACTGAGCGGTATGGTTTTACACGGGATTTTAATGGACAACAAACTAAAATTACTCAATCTACTTTAATAGTTATTTAGTATGTTTTTGAAATTGTATTTGATATAAAATTATACGGGAAAGCTCACGTTTCAGAATAGAAGACACTTATACACTCATTATATTTTAGTTTACTCCGCTCTTTTTAATAGTTTTATCCACTTGTAGAAGTGTGTCATCATTATCCACTTCCTTCAATTTTTCTCTCCATTTGCTTAATTTATCTCTTCTTCTTAAATCCAGTGTCTTTCTCCCTCCCTCTATTTCCGAGGGATGAGCCGCTGACCCAAAGTTGTACACTAAAATACCATATTTGACAAATGATACCAAAATTACCAACTTAAAATACAAAAAATTACCAGAAAATACCAACATTACCCCAAATATTACCAAATATATACAGCATTATATCCACAAAGTCTTCTTAATGGACTACTGTTAGAAACATTGAGCTGTACGCTCGATTGTATCTTAGCCTAATAAGCTTCAAACTCAGTTTCAAACTTATCGTCTAGTTCATCTTGAAAATTGCTTATTGTCCAAGGCGGATTTTCAGCTGGAAGTTTGATATATAGTGTGTACGCAGCTTGTTTACTGCAGATTATTCCTAACGAAGCCGAGTCCCCTATGAGCGTCATTTATCGCATTCTCAATAATAAAATCAAGGTCAAAACTTAGCAGTTCTTCCTCAAGTTCCCCATTTGTCTAGCGTTTTTTGCTTCCCAGAGAAACACAAAATTTTCTTTGATATCAGCTAGGACACTATTTAAGTACATAAGAAATTCTATCAATGCGTGATATGAAATCTCTAATTCAAAAATTTATATTAGTTCAAAATGTAGACGTCATTGACCTAGCAGCTCTAAACAAAGACTCGCAGGGTTGGCTGCTAAAAAGCCAAAGTATAAAAAGGTTAACTTCGAGATTTTCATCTGTATGAAATATTCTGATAAATTTTAACAACATGTCCGTTAATTTCAATGCAAGTGTCCTTTTTAATTTTAGATGTTAGTGCGCACGCGCATATTAAATAATTATTCTAAAAAATTTGCGATAATACCACAAAATTCCTATAAAAATACCAATAATACCAAACAAAACACCAAATATTTCCAAATAATACCAAGTTTTTTAAAAAAATACCAAAATATTTCCAAAAATACCATACTTACTAGTGTACACTAAAATACCATCACCGGTTCACCCCTCGTCTAATTCTTTCTTGGGATATAAATTTATCTTGTTCCCAAAATGGCTCTTCAATTCCCATTTTCCAACAATTTGTTCCTTCAGCTCTTATTTCCTTTTTCCCGCACTAAATTCCTGTTTTTCTCAATTTCTCAAATTTTTCAATCTCAATTTCTCTTTTTTTTCTTTATCCTTTTCTTTATCTCGTTTCCTATCTGTAACTTTCTTTTGCTCACTTTCCATCGCTCATGTTTTCTTTTACCCTTGTCTTATCATTTCGCAATTTTCTATTATTATCTGTTTGACTTTCTCAGTTTCCAAGTAGTGGTATTGGTATCTCTTTCCTTCTTGTTCTCTCTTTTCCGTTGCATGTCCCAGGATATCTGATACTTCTGGTTTCTGTCGATAACTGTCTTTATCATAGACTAACAATTTGCATTACTTTTTTTCAAAAGGAGCCGTCCCTTCGCCGGCTCCACCTCATCCTCTTGGGATTTACAATACTTACTTTTTCCATGCTGCTAATTTTTTTAATTAAATGTTAAAAAAATTATCCATTTAAATATTCCCTAAATCTCTTCAGTCCGCTCCTGCGTAGAATTATTGTTTTCGTCGAATGAGATAATTT
This sequence comes from Lochmaea capreae, assembly GCA_949126875.1. Lineage (NCBI taxonomy): Eukaryota > Metazoa > Arthropoda > Insecta > Coleoptera > Chrysomelidae > Lochmaea > Lochmaea capreae. The sequence goes on from OX421403.1 coordinate 15,944,705, forward strand.
ATTTTTTGGTATTATTAATCTAGGAATCCTGATGCACATTTTTCATCGGGATAATATAAAATTGGATTCAGTTTTTGTCGGGTTTTTGTGTGGCTGATGTAGTTCCCTCCAAACTGACTTAATCGTTTCGGTCTGTCGTAATAGTTTTGCTTTAGGCGATCTATCGTACAAGTAATTTAAGAAAGAACGTCCATCAGGTAGAAAGAAAACAGTTTTAACGTTTATCTACACAATATGTCTACTCAAAAATAACATAGAACCAATTTTGAATCGGAAAAAACTTAATTGAAATGTAACAACTTTATTATATTTAATCGATTTCATAGCGAAAGATAATTAATTTTTTAACTTATTTTGCAAAATTGATGTTTCACCTATTCTTCATTCAGTATAAATGTACTTACACGTCATAGCTGTCATAACTGGACTATGTTGCCAAACAGTTAAAATAGTATGAGAATCTAGTGAACGTCAAATAAATCTTATCTAATATTCTTCTTTTTATTTGGCTAAAGCTAGTTATACCACATAAATTTCCAAAAAATGAGAAAGAAGACGAAACCACAAATAACTTAAGAATAGGTTATGTGTGATAGTAGGTAACAATAGCAATTTGTGTATCAAGAGCAGAAATTAGTACTTTGGTAGTCGATACAGAAAGTTGCCGTCGAAACTACCAAAAGACTTTCTGCTCTAAATACACACAAGATTTTTTCTACTATCACACCAAAATTAACTACTAGCTCTCTTTTATCTATAAATAAAATTAGGCGTGCGCCAAAGTTACTTTCTGCATAAGAGCGCCAAAAATGTCAAATTATGACTGCTCGCGAAAAACATCAACTTTGCAGTTGCTTTTCAAGGCACAAAAGACGACTATTGATAGTGATAGAAGAAAAACCTTATTTTAGCCAGCAATAAGTTTTGTTCTGCTCCATTGAAAATGCCATCTTCATTTCTAGCTTGAAGTACAATAATATATCTATAAAAATTCTATCTATTCTTAGCAATTTTATTTATACGTTTTTTTGAAAGGCATCCTTAACTTTGATAACACATCACGTCCTCTGAAATATTTTTCACAGTTCTTTGTAGTTTTTTAGTAACCCGCAAATTGAAGAATCAATTGAATGAACAAATTGAAATAATCAAAACATAACCTCAAATCAAGAGTAGACATCAAATTAAGCCTGATAAACCAATGTTATCGCGGCAACGGCGCGCGTTTTAGCCAACATATAAAATTTGATAGTTTGAATTTGATATTCAATTATTCAACGAGATGAATTTGGTATGAAAATAAATACATAACGTTTCTTTGGATATATATTAATGTTTTTTAATAACATGCGACCTACAAATTCAAATATTTACCAAGTTTACAGTGATAAAACATACTGATTGACAGCAGCACACGAATGAACTAAGTCAAACGAACAGCGTGATCTCTTCACTTTGATGACGTGCAAGTACATATTTTATATTAAATAAAGAATATTATCATTGTCATTTAAAGGCACAACAGACTCTATCACCTTGCGCCTTAATTACGGGGATTTTCAGGACGACCGGCTATTAGACGTTTCTAAAAAATTACATACGACAGAATCATGAAATTTTGTATTAATTGTTTTTTCGATATTACAAGTATATCTAAAATATTATTCTTATTACACTTTCGGCTACACCTGAAGTTTATATTACATTTCTCATTTTAAATGGAACACGCTGTATGTTTTAACATTTTTGGGTTTTGTGCTCAATGTTATTATTTTACTAAACTTCAACTTATGTAATTTTATTTTAATTTCAATAATTCTTGTTTTTATCTGAAATCACATCTCAGCAGTTTTTCATTCGGACGTGAATCGGCATTTTATTTGTAACCTAACCTGTATCGAATGGAAACGTTAGAAGTGAACTTGAGACACAAATTGTATGTGGCGCGAGTTTACTGATTCTTCATTTTACATAAATTTAATGAAACTCGAGTACCTAAAGCCAATTTAGATTGTTGTACCTATTTATGTTGGAGATATTTATAGGTATAGTCGCATTTTACTTGGAATTCTAAATAAATAACGCCTAAGAATAATGCACGAGAAAACCAGAATAAGAAGAAATCCAGCCACGAAAAAAAACAAATAAATCTAATTTCGATTGTTCATTACTGAAAATGCTATTTTTTATCCGGTAGCTATAAATAAGTTCGAAATGTACCTGGTTAAATGTAAGACACAATCCTTTCTATAATGAAAAGGTATTTTCGATGAAAATGAATGAAACAAGTCCCATTATTTCTCATTTTTCATCATTCTCATTCTTTGTCTACTGTTTATTCCTTCTAATAGGTATACGGGATGGTTGTATAAGAAAAGCCATCGGCCATACCTCAGGACCGGATTGTACAATATCGTTGGAAAATTATGACAAAAGTGACCTGGAGAAAAACCTGTTTTAGTCGATATATTTAAACGAAGGGAAAACCGCCGGCAAAAATCTTGTACACCTACTTCCAAATTTGAAACAATTTCCACATACTTCCACAAACTTCCAGCTTAATGAATAGGTATTACAAACTGAAGGGGCATGTAGGAAATGCGAAAATAGGCAAAAATTTTCCTGTAGACATGAGAGATCTAAGTGTGTTGTAACCTTTTTTATTAAATAATTTCTAAGTCACTGTCTTTAATGCAATTATGACAATTTTGGCAGGTACCTCATTTTGTTTAAAGAAGAGAAGTCATCCTACGTTTTTGTTGTAGGGCGCACTGTTTTCAAGATAGTTGACAATGTAAGAACCCATGCAACCTTTTTGTAATGCTTTATCAGTTCGTAACACCTATTCATCAACACCCTGTATAATGACCTATTCAATAATTCTAAATTCGTTATTTTCACCACACTTCGTCTTATTTCTGTATTAAACTTCCACATACTTCCACACATTTCCATCAAACTTCCATATACTTCCACCAAACTTCCACATACTTCCACCTGCGGTGTACACCTACTTCCCCTTGCGGTTTACCACTCGTATTTAAATAAGAGATGTGCTAAGTGTGAACCTTGTTTTGGAAAATCGCCAGTAAGTCTGATTCTGCTTGATGATATTTGCAGACTTGGTCTTGTTGAAAACCGCTCGTTTCCATCAATGTGGGGGTTCTATACTATATTATATTCAATGCTATTTAATGAGTAACGCGTGGGCTAGATGACGCTACTTAATTTTCTTTAGAAATCCATTTTTTAAATATTAATTTAAAGTAGGTATGTAATTTCAACTTCGCCACTGATTTAAAAATATAGACAACAAATATACGCAGACTTTGTTTAAAGACTACGATCAAGCTTCTTGATTCGGTAAATGTTGTGAAATCTTCAAAGACATCTCTTTATTAAACTACCAGCTTTAGGAAAGGCCTACAAGTCTGTAAATAATTTTCAGAATTTTCTCTTGGTTTTTCCTGAGCTGTACCTCAATCGGAATGTGAGATATGGCCGACGGTGGTTCTTATTCCTTCATCCAGTACTACTAATCGTTTTTCCAAATTTTCATTCCTGTCTCTTTCTTGCTTGTAATTGTTCTCTTTATTTAAATTTCTTCCAATATATTTCTTTATTTAATTTTCTTCATTTTTATTCCAGTTTCTAATTCCTTTCTTTTCTTTCAATGTCTCGGGATTTTTTAATAAATCTTGCAGCCTTTCTAGACTTTTCTCCCATTTTCTCAATTTATTTCATTTTGTCTCTATTTCACTCTCTTTCTCTGTTTTTTGCTATCAATTTTTCTTGTTTTTAAAACATGAATATCTCTCAATTCCCATTTTAATTAATTCATTTTTTAACGTACCTAATTTCTATGTTTTCTAGGTTCTTAAACTATTCTTTGTTCTTCATTTGTCTCTCTTTCAATCTCTTTTTGCTTCCCTCTCTTTTGCTCAATTTCTTTTGCTATGCACACTTTCTTTTGCTCTTGGTTCATCCTCCCAATTTCTCTCACTTTACCTGTCTTTTAATATCTGTCTATATCTCCCTCAATATTTTCCTATTTTTCTTCCTTTTTTTAGTTTATTTCTCATTCTCCCACTTTATCCCTCTTTTGCTTGATTAATCTAGTTCTCTCAATTTATCTCTTTATTTCTTAACTTCTCTGTATCTCTTTTCTCATCTATTTATCTCTTTCTATATTCTCTCGCTCTTTGTCTTCTTTTCTTCTGTTCTATTCGTTCGCTCTCCATTCGCTTACCCTTTTTTCGCTCCCTTTCCTGTTTTTCTCCCTTTCTCACTCTTGATCTAAATATTTTTCCTTTTTTCCATCAATTGTTTTTGTTTCTTTTACCTCCTTCCGAGTTATCTCTCTTCCCATTTTAATATACATCAATTACTATTTTAAATTTTGAAAATTTCAGCAGTTTAAATTAATTTTCCCTGATAGCAGGTTAAGTATTACCTTCGTTTGAACTAATTCGGGTACTTATTAAAAAACCATTTAACTAATTATGTATGTATCAATCGAAATCTAATAAGCTTTGGTTTATAGTCTGAGTTTAATATCGAAACCTGTGCTGAGTAAATAAATTCAGGATAATATAATTAGACATATGGTCAAAGCCATCTATTAGCGAAATTAGGTACCTGTATCTGTATACAGACACTTCGTTGTAATAACAGGGTAGAATGGAAACACAAACTGCATCATAATATTGCACAAATTGTGGCGTGGGTCATAATTATATTAAATTACGGTTTCATCAAATTCCACGTAAATTGCCGGCCGAATTCGTTCAAAAAATAAAAAAATACCACTACATAGGAGCAACCGAGGGTGCAACTAAAAGGAAATGGAAAAAATTTAGGTTCAATGTTCAATGGTCAATTTATTTATATTTTCTCAAATAACTTTGGAACTGCTGAATTTAAAATTTAAAAAAAGTTTATTCGAGACCCTCACAAAAAGCCCTTTCATTTGATATGTGACACGGTATAGTTTGTAAAGCTACTTGACATTTCTTTTTTTCAACTTGACGTTAAAAACTGTCATAATTATTCAAGTAAAATTCGAATTGAATTGAAAGTGAGATAATTGAAATGTAAATTAGGATTGGCGTTAGCGATAGGATGCGGACTCAACCAGTGGTGTGCTCATTATTTCTGGCTATGGTAAGCAGAACATATAGTTGATACAGAGAATTAAGACACGTTAGGGATGTACTTAAACAAAGTAGAAATACATTTGTCTACTACCCTTTATTATTCGAAAGAAACGCCACTGCTGGATATTCAGGAAACAAAACTGTTAATTTAATTATACTAAATTGTCCAAAATTGATAGCTTGGGAATCAATATCTCTATTATAATAGTCCAAGCTGATTTTAAGCTGTTTACAAACATCTAGGTATACATTTTTCATTTAATAATTTGATACATTTTAGATAATGATTGACCCTAATCGAAACGTTTAGAAAGATACTATTAGATTAAGACAAATTATTTGTTAGATCTATCATGAAGATCTAAAAGCTCGTATATTTGCATGACTGTTATAGATAGGTTAATGATAGAGATTTGGTTAAAAAATGATTGATTTTATAGCTGATAATTATAGGGATATTTTTTGATAGTCGAATTTGAAATTGAGTTTATGTTTCTAAAGTAATAAACATTTTTAGTTATAAATAAAATTAGTAAACATTTTTAGTTATAAATTGATTTTTAAAATAATTTTAAAAAGAATTCGTTATTTGAATGTTGTTATATGAATATTTGGAAGATATGTACTTAACCATGTTTCGTTATTTTTTTTATGTACATGGCAGCGGCTTTAGCAGCATTTGATCCTGAATATATGCTTTTATTATTAAAGTGAAATTTATTATTATTTTTTTAACAGTGTAGATTTTGTAGGACTTAGCAGCCCTCAATAAAGAAAGTTTGTTTCCACTATTGGAGTACTCAAAAAAAGTTTTATCAAATTTCTATAGAAAATAAAACATTCTTGCAGTTCCCTAATTCAATAGAAACGAGGATCGGGTCCGCCTGCTAACTCCGTCTGTCAGTTTCAACCGTTTGAAGCAACTTGAAGCCTCTGATTTGCGTGCCGCGCTGTCAATGCCGATTCAATTTGGCGAGTTAATCATTAGATTAGGTTTCCTCCAAGGGGTGAACCCCTGACCAAAAGTTATATACTAAAATGCCATATTTGACAAATAATACCAGAATTACCAACTTAAAATACCAAAAATTACCAGAAAATACCAACATTACCCCAAATATTACCAGAAAATACCAGCATTTCCCCAAATATTACCAAAAAATTCCAAATATTACCTCGGCTTCCTCCAATCTGAAGGCAATAGGAGGTCCAGGTTGACTCTTCTCTCGTCTTTCATATTTTATAACAAAAAAATCCATTTTTATTCTCGTGTCTGAATGTAAAACCATTAAAACTATATCACCCTTATCTTGCATAATTTCAACGGTCGTACTGTGTAAGTCGTTCATCGGCATATGCACCTCTCAAAACCAAACAACCAATTAGCAACAGAAATGGCTTTTAATGACCAAAAGTATACCTTCGTTATAAGTACCATCTGGTGTTTAAAGCAATAAATTAATTAACCTTTTTTCCTAATAAAAGTTGTATCTTTTCCTTCGGCTTATGGTACGCCTTTCATTTTTTCTCGAGTCCGTCTGATAGTCACCGGTTAACATTGGCTCCTTCTTAGCATTCATTCTATCACCTTTGTATATTATTGCCAATTTCTTATACTTGTCATCTTGATAGTTTTTGAAATTTTGGGATGTCAAAATGTCGTAGAACACCCGGTATCATTAAAAGTATATAAGAATTGAAGTAACAAAATTTAGAAAAATCCGAGTGGTCAACCGCTGACCAAAAGTTGTACACTAAAATACCATATTTTACAATTGATACCAACATTACCCCAAATATGTACAGCATTGTATCCACAGAGTCATCAGAATGGACCACTGTGTCATTGTTAGAAACATTGAGTTGTACGCTCGGTTGTACCTTAGCCTAATCAGCTTCAAACCCGGCTTCAAACTTATCGTCTAGCTCACCTTGAAAATTGCTTATTGTCTAAGGCGGATTTTCAGCTGGAAGTTTGATATCTAGTGTGTATGCAGCATCTTTAATGCAGATTATTCCTAACGAAGCTGAGTCCCCTATAAAGGTCATTTATCGCATTTTCAATCATGAAATCAAGGTCAAAATTTAGCAGTTCTTCGTCAAGTTCCCCATTTCACACCAATAACTTTTGTTCAGCGTTCTTTGTTTCCCTGGTGAATACAAATTTTTCTTTGAGATCAGTTAGGACACTTTTTAAGTACATAAGAAATTCTCCAGCAGCTCTAAACAAAGACTCGCAGGGTTGGCTGCTAAAAAGCCAAAGTATAAAAAGGTTAACATTGAGGTTTTCATCTGTATAAAATATTCTGATTAACTTTAACGTCCGTTAATTTCAATGCCAGTGTCGTTTTAAATTATAGATGTTAGTGCGCACGCGCATATTGAATAGTTATCCTAAAAAATTCACGATAATACCACAAAATTCCTATAAAAATACCAATAATACCAAACAAAATACAATATATTACCAAATAATACCAAATTTTCTGAAAAAATACCAAAATGTTCCCAAAAATACTATACTAGTGTACACCTAAATACCCTCAATGGTTCACCCCTTGGAAAAATCCCTTATAAAAACTACTCAAAATTAAACTTTTCATATGAAATCTCATTTACCGAATACCTTTTTATAATTTATTTGACCAGAAATTTTAAAAAAATAATTAGTATTCAAATATTAATTATTAAAACTATAAATATAAATTGGTTGTAAAGCTTATACAATTGATTTCACACATAATATTTATAAAATATTTATTATTTGTTATGCAGTATAATATTCACATAATTTATTTCGGATTTAACATTTACCGCTCGTAAAGTGTACAACAAAGAAATAACTGGACATATATCTGTATTTTAACCATTAATTAAAATGATTAAAAGGTATATTTTAATGAAAATTATAGGTTTGTTCCAACAAGCGTGAGAATCAGTTCGGAATTTCACTGAGTTTGCGTAGATTGAAATTAGCGACCATAATTTCAATCTACGCAAACTCAGTAAAATTCCGAACTGATTTTCAACCTTGTTGGAACAAACCTAATATATTTTTGTATAAATTACTAGCTAAAATATCGCAATACGAGTATATTCATGAAAAGAGTACAGAAAATATTGGCAGAAGTGTATTGAAAGCAGGGTGAGATTTCAATTAGCATCACTCACCACAACCCAATACTACAGGACGTGATAAGTTCTCAACACAGAAAAGAAGTAAATTGCTTCTCAAAATATCTGAAAAATCCTCGGAAAAATAAGATTTGTTGGCGAAAAATTGGTGGAACCACATTCTAACTCAACTCTCTTCAGTTACATTTTTCTCCAATATCAAACCTACTTTCAAGCTACCAATTCTTAATTTGAATTTGTAAACTTTACATTTTTTGAATTCCCACTTTAAACTACGAATTCTATTGAACTCCTTATTCAAACTGTAAATTTCATTGAATTCCCAATTTGATGTTCCATTGGTATATGTCAAAAGTTTTCATGTCTTTCAGTTAAACTACAAAGTCTATTGAATCCTCAATTTAAACTGTGAATCCCATTGAATTCCCAATTTAAACTGTGAATTTTTAAACTACCAATTCTATTGAATTTCAATTGTAAATTTTATTGAATTCACAATTTGAACTGTGAATTTAGTTGAATTCCCACTTTAAACTAACAATTTCATTGAATCCCTCATTTAAACTGAAAATTTTAATAAATTCCCAATTGAAACTAAATTTCATCGAATTCCCGATTTAATCAGCAAATTCTATTGAATTTCCAATTTAAACTGTGAATCTTATTGAATTCACGAATTCTGCTGTAAATTTTTGTTTAATTTTCCAATTTATACTGTAAATTTTGTTGAATATCCATTTAAATTGGTTTTAGTTAAACTGTAAACATCGATACAGTTGACATTTTAACAGGGAATTTTAAAGTCTCAACTAAAAACACAACAAAATTCATAGTTTTATGTGGAAAATTCACTCAAGATTATTATTAAACCTAAAAACAAAAAAAATGTACAATTTCAACAGGAAATTTACAGCTTGAACTGAAAATTTAACTAAATTCAAAGTAAACTGGAAATGTAAAAATACCTATGTAAATTTATTCAACCATTTGATTCAGTGATAGATAATATCATCTTTATTTGACAAAGCAGCGATTGGACGGCTCAAGTTTTGTGAAGGCGGAGCATGTAACAATCACCAACAGAATGCTCCCTATTACTGATTCAAAATTATATAATTGATACCAAACTTAACATATTTAACTGTAATAAAATATACCATAAAAAAAATTTGACAAATATTTTTTTTATTGATGAGTTGAATAAACAAATTGTCGTTAAATAAATATTAACATTTAATTTTTGTTCTGCATAATTTATACGTTGTAAAAGAAGGATATCAATAAATTAAAGAGAGAACCTAGTTGAAGAAAAAATTAACAAAAAATTGCTATTTGTGTATCGAGCGCAGAAAGTAGTACTTTGGTAGTCGAGACAGAAAGTTGCCGCGCGACGCGTTAGCGGCAACCTGTCGAAACTAACAAAAGACTTTCTGCTCTAAATAAACACAAGATTTTTTCTACTATCACACCAAAATTAACTACTAGCTCTCTTTCATCTATAAATAAAACTAGGCGTGCGCCAAAGTTACTTTCTACTTAAGAGCGCCAATAATGTCAAATTATGACAGCTCAAAAGACGACTTTCGATAGTGATAGTAGAAAAAAGTTATTTTGGTTGTACACTTAAATTAAACCTGAATAATAATACAACAATAATGTTTTGTGTCTTTAACCATCCTTGAAGATTAAAATTGAATCATTCCAAATTTTAAGCAGTTCATTTGTACATAAAGAATGTCTAACAAAAAGTTTCTTTAATGAGCTGGATGGCAAGAGACAAATCGAGTTTTAGTTCGTGGCCACGAAAAGATGTTTTCTGGCGACAAAAAACCCCTTTGTTGTGAGCAAAAACGGCAAGTCACCGGGGCATAGCCTATGGATATGCATGTAAAGGACAAAAGGCGTGAAAGAAATATTTAACTAACATGCTTAACGAGAAATACATGAGATATAGTCCAGGGTTAATATTTAAAATTACCATAAGTGGCTTTCTCTTTAGATAATATTGAACATCAGATTTAAAAAAAATATTAATATTGACAAAACAGGTAAACAAAAATAAAAATTACTTGATTGACCTTCACAAGTAGTTACTATACATATTTCTAGTAAAAATATGTTATTGAAGACGTTTTTTTTCATTTTTAATAATTTGTACACATTTTTTACACATGCTGTTAATTTTGTACCAAAATGTTCATAAAGCATAGTACTACATTTTGGTACTAGTTGACAACTTCTATTGCTATGATGATAATAATAATAATAACTTTATTGCTTATAGAAAACAATATTTACAGCAAGGTTAGTGTGTGATAATATACAAATGATTTTTAAGTTTACAAGACAGTTGGTAATAAGAAAAAAGAAAGATGAAATAAAATATATACATTATTCATCTAGTATACATGATCTTAATTTGAGAATACTCCAAAGGTAGCAGCATATAGTTTTTCCTTCAGATATATAGATATTTTGTAGAGCATTTACTAATGTTCCCAAATTTTGCAGACAGGATGTAATCTTATCTTATATGGTCTTCAAAATTGGCTTTAAGATCTTACAGCAAATTCAAAGAATTTCATAATCGCAGTTAAAATTGGGAATTCGTACAGTTTAAGTTGGGAAATTATATTACACAAGAGACTAAGAACTGAACAATGTTCTGAAAAATTGCAGGATTCTCTCAAGACAACCAAATATCTAGAAAACTGCTCCAACGATTTTGTTGGCGCATTGATAATGATCGGTACTTCAAGGGCAACACCATATAAATATTTTAGCCCATTTGACCGAGACCAATTTCTCATAAGCTTCTTGCTGGGTCATTTATTGCTTCAGCTGAGATTTAAAAAAATTTACTTATTGGTAATTTCAAAAAAACAAATCAATTCTGTTTTTCTCTGAAGTGTGCCCAGTTCAATATTGACAAAGGATGTAGAAGGCAAAAGATTATCATAATGTCGAATAGTCAAGCAGCCATTAAAGCACTGAGCTCTTGTGTAATCAGTTCCAAAATGGTGTGGGAATGCCTAGGCTCAATGAACTAGGCGAGAACAATATAGTAACCTTACTGAGGAATCCAGGACACACTGTAATAGAAGGAAATTAAATAACAGATATACTAGCAAAGAGAGGGACTGAAAGACCTTTTGGGAGCCGGAAGAAAAGAGTAGATATGTCCATTGGAAAGATTTAGTAGGGCTTAGACAATCGAAGATTCTGATGGGTGACTAAAACCCCCTGAGATAAAATGAATGCATAAGTCAAAGTAAAACTGCACTAAGAGTTTTAACAGGGATCCTAACTGGACGGGCTTCTGAAAAAGCTCAAAAGAATGGAGGAAGAAGAATATATAGGTTATGTGGCATGGAAGAAGAAACCACCATCCAGATTCTTGCGAATGCACAGCAATTCAGAATCCTAGGGCACGGCACCTAGGAGATTATTGGATAGAAGAGGGACATTTACCCAAGTTGAAGCCTGCAGATATCCCAAAATTCCTCAGGGAAATAGGAATAAAGGAGCAACTAGTTTCCGAGACGTTCCTCTGGAACTAAGTAGAAGTAACGGGGCACAATAGATCTTCGAGGTCTCAGTGAATGTCACCCCATCATACATATATGTTTTTGCCTATGAAATATTCAAGGGCAAACAAAATTAAGAATGGGTTGGAAACATTTTTCTTCTATTGCTGCAAAGCGTAGTAACCATTCTTTTGGTAATTTTGATATTTATATGTGTTCAATATCCGAAGCAACTGTTTTGCGAGAGTTCCTGTAGAAAATGTAACAACTGATTCGTTCCATAAAAAAGCAGCTTGAATTTGATTCTATCGACTGAACTATTAAACGAATGGAACCGTCGAGTCATCGTCAATATATATTCAAATTTTAATCCCCTCGAATTCTCCCCAACCATTCATTCATCGAGGTCTAACGGGTGCATTTCTGTGCACGGAATACAAAGATCAATCAAAAGCGCTTTACTCACCAGTTACTCCATATTATAAGCACGCACCACAACTGTCGACTCTGGAAAATCGGAATGCTGCTGCTGCTACTGCCTGCCTTCGCCAGACATATTTCAGATAATTTTTATCACAGGCTTTGTTCGCTGGGCTGGTTAAAAATTTTAGAGAATGTTGGAGGTGGACACCGGGTGGTACATCGCATTTGCATATTACACACTGCAGCACGATATACAGTCATTTTTTCAAAGGGAAATTCTTGAAAAGATCAATAGTTAGTGACGGTTACAGGAAATACTTTTCGTTAAATAATGATGAAATTTGTTTTGATTTGTTAGATAGTTTTATATTCAATTCACTGACATTTAGAGGTTATCATAATGATATAAATAATTGAAATTCTACTTTATTCATGCTTTGGGATGGTTAGTTTAGAATTACTTATTATAGTCGGTATTATTTTGAGCTGATCAAAATTATATTACAAAGGACGTATTTGGCGAATTTGGAATAAATATTTGAAAATGAATTGAATTGAAAAAATTATTTTAATATTGAACCCAAAACCCTGAGAAGAATTTTTGTAATAAATTAAGAATTGAAATTAAATAAATAGCAAAATTAATATATATAATCAGCAAAAATTGATGAAACAAAAGTTAAGTATCAGAAACTAATAAAGCAATTATATAAAATCAATATAATACAAAAAATGCGATAATTAGGTTTTACCAGAAATTTTTCGTTAATATATCATTTCACAAGTTTTAGTCTGTCTTTTCAAAAAAGGGGTGAGGAACAGTGGGAACACGTTTAAAGTGCAGCAGCTATATCTTGGAGAAATCAGAAAAAAATGAGAAAATGAGAATTAGATGGTTCTGCAACAGAGCTACTCGTGATTGATCAATAAATCCTTTGAAAAAGGTCTTTTCTCTATCTATAATCTTAGTTATACCAAAAAACTGCCACATATTCGATTTGTTAACGCAGAAATATTAAAACATCTCCCAAAAAAGCAGTTAGGTATTAAATTGACTTATTTTGTTAACGCTGCTATGGTGTAATTGTATTTGAAGAATTTTAAGTTTTGTCTTGAAATTCTGGTTTTGATTTTGATTTTTGTTTCAGGTGAGTACCAAGTACCTATAATATTGTAGTGGTGAGTATTGAACATAAAAAATACCCACCATAATTTAAATTAGAAATGTATAGATGTTTTACTATGAAGAGTCCCCTTCCAACAGTTAGATCTAAGCAGTTTGTTTTTTCTCCGAGGCATTGCAAATAAGTAACCTTAGTTTTTATAAATGACAGTAGCCAAATTGTAAGCAATACCTGACATTACTTAGTGTTAGGGAATGATAAAAACTAAAAGTACTAACCAAAATTATTAAAAATTAAATATTGGCAAGGTGTGTATTGTTAAAAATAGCATATTTCTGCCATGGAATTTGTTTTTTATTGAATTTATTTTATAATCGGCTTTAGAATGTACTCACTTGCACCAAGCGTGTCTTTTTAATTCTCCAAATTTTTCTTTTCATCATTTATTATAGTCATTATAACTGTGCTATACCATGAACTGAAAGTGTATGCAAGGCTCATAATTGGCTGTTATTGTTCTGCAATCAGATGTTTTTGGTATGGTATTGACACTGGCGCCCTCTATCATTACCAAAAATTGAAATACATGGAGTTCGATGTCCTTACATAGTCTCCATGGTATTGAAGCTCGGACTTTAAATTACTGCATGTTACTAATCTTAACTTCAAATTACCGAGGGGGCCAATTTGTATTGATTTTATTCAGTTTGGAGTATTTTACAAGGACTGGGAAAAAATTGAATTATCGACTGTAAATAAAAAACTGGTAGTGACTGATTTTGACGTCGTATTCCAACAACTTGGAGTAGGTAATACTACAAATAGAGTCCGCAAGTCATTCATAAAACTATCCGGAAAGACGGCTAACATTCTATCGCCATACATAATATGTTTTCATCAATGACTTTCAAGGAGTGGGGAGAAATTGTCGGACAATGCCACTGGCATATAGAAATATTTATTTACAGGTGAAAAGAGAGACTGTTTTTTTTTGCAGACTTGGCACTGACAAACCATGATTTTCACAAAAAAATATTGTTTTTAATTATATCTGTACGCACACACACACACAAATATCAGTTGAAAAGACGAAAACAAGAGCTTCAATAAACTAGGAACGTTGAAACTTCGTAGTAACATCAGGTAAAATTGATAGTAAAATGGTTTCGGTGTTGCCATTTGTTTCGTTTAAACCTTAAAAGTTTCTAACAAAAACATATTTTTATCACATAACTCACTTAGGATAATTATTTTAAGGTCATTTTTATGTAATTTCATGAAAGTACATTTTTATTTTGTACGTTTCTATCGTGTCCTAACCTAAAATTCCTCTGGGAAATAGGACTAAAGGAGCTACTAGTATCTGAGACTCTACTCAGAAACTAAGTAGAAGTAAGGGGGCACAATAGATCTTTTAGGTCTCAGTGAATGTTACCCCAAAATACATACGTACATCGTGTAATATAATTCAGTTGTCGCAATTCAAAGGAAAAGGGCAAAGGGTCGGCAAGTTACCTTAGAATGATGTGATGCAATGTTGGGTTCACTTTTTACTGTAAACAAATGTATCTTTTTAATTTATAAATCTGAGGCTAACAATAACTTTCCCTCACTGTTTTCTGTCTAAAAATGCTTTTCATGTGCTTATATAACTTACCTAGTTCGCATTGAAAAAGGGTAATAAAATATATTATTTCCATACCTATATAGTTTTTCGTTTTTGAATGAAAATTTTGAAACATTTTGTTGATTTTGTTTAGTTTACACGTCACCATGCAAATATTTCAATTTAATTCAGTCCTCATGCAATTTTATACCTGCAAATTGAAAAAAAAATCCCATTTATTGTTATTTAATCGATTCGACAACGCCAAAATGTACTGAATGTTACTACTCGTAATCAATAAACGGATTATACCAAATTTTATGGGTACAATTTTAAAATCCGCTGAAAATTTATAGGTGTACATAAAACAAATTTTCCCCCGAAATATTCGGCATTAGTTATCGAGTTTCAGATAATGCATATTAAACGTAATAGGTGTTTGATAATGCTGATTTAGAGAGCTTTGTAAATGTGCGAAATCAAAAGGAAAAAAATCGAAGCACATAAATAAAAAATAAACTCCTGGCGGGTTTTATTTACATATTTGAAATTATTAACCTATAGAGAACAATATATTTCAATTTAAAAGGGCGCAACAGCTATAGTCAGTCCGAAAAATATTATTCACAAACTTCATAAAGCTACCCAAAAAAATAGTTAAAATTTTGATTCAGCGCCGTAGTGGAAATGTCTATCAAAATTTAGTAAATTGGAAGAAGCAAAAACATCTGCACTACTGTTAACAACCACCTCCATTAACCTAGCAGAACTTTGAATCTTTGATTATGCCATAATTTGTAGCTAATTTATCGCTAATTTATTACCATAATTAAAAATTTCTTGCTCGTCATTTTAAAAAATTAATTAACTGTAAAGTGAACATCAAACCACCGCATGAATGTATGATTCTAAAGCAGTGGCAATGTATAATTACAGACCATTGTTATAACCCATGATGTTTTTGTTATTTTTGTCATAGTTATTCTTTTTTGACACGCAATTTTCCTCTTATCCGAAATGTACCTTCATGTCCTCCGAAATGTGATCATATTTTCCCATTCCAAACAACCTAGAAATTGTCAGTATCAAAGACATGCGTTTGTCGTGAACGACTTTGTATATAGTATACAGGGTTGGGATAAAGTATGGAACCAAGTAAATATCTTTTAAACGAAAAGAACGGTATTTATGAAAATTTGCAGGTAAGTGCAATGAAAGAAAATGCATCTGATGTACATTTTTTTGTTAATAATATACTTTCGGTTTAACCGGAAATGCCATCAACTTCTTTAATTTAAATGGGACACCGTATGTATTTTTACAGATTTTGAAAGAGCTTGTTATTTTGAATTCATACATGAGTTTGGTGTAAAAAAATTTGTAAAAACGAGGAATATAGCACTTTAATCAACCTCCTTTGAGTTTTTTGCACTAGAGCAAAAAACTATTTACATAAACGAGTACTGTTTAGTACGTCTGTTGTTCTCCAAGTGTCAAATTCTAATTGACGGAAATAAATTTTACAATTTAGAATGGTTCAATTAAGTGAAAAAGAGCGTATTGAAATTTTAATGATGATCGGTTATGGTGATCGTGTTAGAACTCATGAAGGAGTGTGTCATATTTTTGATAATTTGCATCTGGAGAGAAATCCTATATCACGCTCAACAGTAACTAAAACATTACAACGTGTTAATACAACTGGGATGGTAAAAAATTTGCTAAAACCTGGAAGACCTGCAACGAACGAAACTGTTAAACAAAATATTGCAATCGATTTAGAAGAATCGCCTCAAACTTCTACCACAAATTTGGCACTAAACCATGGTATCAGTCGACGTTCTGTAGGAAAGATATTAAAAAGTGGAAAGTATCATCCTTATAAGGTTCAAGAATTGTCAGACGATGATTTTGATCGACGGCTGGAATTTTACGAACGGCTGGAATTTTGCGAACGGCTAATAGACATCTGTAATGTCGACGACAATAATTTTGCTCCTAACATAGTTTTTTCCGATGAGGCAACTTTTTGTTTAAATGGAACAGTTAATCGCCATAACTCAAGGTATTGGTCAAATGAGAATCCTCATTGGATTCATGAAGCACATACCCAGCATCCACAGACGTTAAATGTTTGGATGGGAATTGTCGAAAATAGGCTTATAGGCCCATTTTTTATCGACGGAAACTTGAATGGTGACAAGTATTTGGATCTACTAAATAACGAAATTATTCCTGCACTTCAACAGAATGGGCAATTACCACAAAATGTTTGGTTTCAACAAGATGGAGCACCTCCTCACTATTATAGACGGGTTAGGGATTTTCTGGATGCCAATTTTCCAAATTGATGGATTGGACGCAGAGGATTCATAGAGTGGCCTGCTCGTTCTCCGGATCTTAGCCCGTTAGATTATTTTCTTTGGGGTTATCTAAAATCACGTGCTTACGTTAGGCGACCAACAAACTTACAGGAATTGAGACAAATAATTATCGATTAATGTGAACCAATACATGGAGAAGCCTTGGAAATAGTGACTCAAGAATTTGTTGATAGGATGACATATTGTCAGCAAGTGAACGGCGAGCATTTTGAACATTTGAAACAATTTTGTCTTTCATTATTCTAAAATAATGAAATGTACACCTATTGTACAACTAACAGTGAGTTATTCCTCGTTTTCACAATTTTTTTACCCTAAACTCAGTATGTATGAATTCAAAATAACAAGCTCTAAAAATATATAGGGTGTCCCATTTAAATTAAAGAAGTTGATGGCATTTCTGGTTAAACCGGAAGTATATTATTATCAAAAAAATGTACATCAGATGCATTTTGTTCCATTGCACTTACCTGCAAATTTTCATAAATATCGTTTTTTTCATTTAAAATATATTTTCTTGGTTCCATACTTTATCCCAACCCCGTATACGCTTTTATATTAAACTATTCAACCATGGATCAAAATAATTGGAAAAAAAAATTTTTGATTTATGTACATGTACATACAAGTAGGAAAACTAGTTCATCAATTAAAGATTTTTACCTTGCAATTAAAATTTTAGTTTTAGATTGATCGTAGACAACTATACTGGTTGTATCATAACTGGAAATAATTCCAGAGCTTAATTAAATCATGAATTTATTATTTTATATTTTCAAAATGCGTAAGAGTATAGGAAGGATAGAGCTGAGTATTAAGAAGCTTCTTACAGAACTGTTATTTTTTACTGCATTCAGAGCTGTCTGAAAAAAGTATCTTAGTTACTTCAGGGTAACTTAAGTACTTTAAAGTATCTAAGTTACTGTATCCAAGTTCTTTTATTTTTTCGACAGAAAGTATTCAGTATCTCAGATACTTTTTAAAAGGAACTGTATCATGTAACTTGAAAAAGTATCTTAGATACCGAGAAGTAACTTAAATACCAAAAAGTATCTAAGATACCAAAAAGTAACTAAGTTACCGCGAAAAAAGTTCCTTTAGACAGGATATGACCTGCTTGAAACGGCGATCGCGATTCAGTGAATAAAATAGTGAAATTCTGGGATAAGATAATGTTTAAACGTACATATTTTCATTTTCCTAAACTAAATTAATATAAATAAGAAATACTTCGAGTAACCCAATAATATGTTATGAAACTTAATATAGTCTAACAAGTTAAAGAGCGAGGTACAGAAGTACAAAGTTCTGTAGCTTTCCTTAACATGTTAGGCTTTACATACGAATAATCTACAAAGTAACTATGAAAGTATCTTAACTTAAGATAAGTATTTAAGTTCTTTTTTTCAAGAGTAATTAGGTAGTTACCCAAAGTAACTTCAGATACTTTCTCAAAAAGTAACTTATATTTTCCTAAGTATCTTTGACAGCTCTGACTGCATTTCGAGAAAATAGTTTCCAACTAGCTTTAAACAGATCAAATAATCAGAGTACAGCCTAGCAAATCTAGTTCTGAATGTTTAGAAACAATTCGATTAGTAAAAATATGATGAAGGTGGTTTTTGGATAAATTAAAGTAAGGTTATCTTTTTTACTACAAACACTGCAATTTTCATCAAGTTTCAACCTTTTGGTTGAGTACAGGTAGATGAACTTGTTGAATAAATAAATAAAGTTAGTAACGATTAATTTAAATAACTGGTAGTTACTTGCCATCTCTGCTCTCATATACGACGAAGGAATAGTTCTGAATAGTTTCGCTAACCTGACAAGTAATTTATCACTCAGGAATAAAATTATAAATCTCTATACAGACTCTGAAAATACACCAAGCAGGTACGTAGTAAGCACAACATTATACTGTAATGTTTTTCTTATTTATTTAAACAGTTTTTACGGTGGGATAAAATTATACACACACTATGGCTAATTACTACTGATTTATTGAAGAAACACTTACTCACTATAATAAACTTAATTTATATACACACTACTTAATGTCTACTAATTTATCTACACTCAGTATAATTATTATCTTTAACATTTAATTTTTGCACTATTTATATTCACTATTCGTTTCACTGTAGATCGCAGATTCACTGTTTACTAAAAAAACTCAAAAACTCGCGTATATATAGTCCTTCGCAACTTCAGAACCTTCTTGAATTTACCATCTCTTCGTATGCTTAGCTTCCAGAATAGTCAAAATTCACGACAGGTCCGGCTTCTGAATTACTGAGTTCAATACGTAGATAACCTAAAAGTTCAATACAAAATATTTATCGGATTTTTTTAAATAAAGAAACCTACTAATTTAGAATACAGGCTCATTTCAATTTCTCGTATGATCGGCACATGATAAGTAGTAGAACATGTTCACTTGTACATACTACAATTTTATGAATGTCTAATTTCCGCTCAATTGAATTGTTTGGGATTTTTTGGACTTTTGCGGATTTTTATTCACCAAACGTTACTTATAGAAATTGCAGAAACTCCTGGAATGTTTGTAACCCATGAATTTTCCAATCTTTTGCTTTGATCAGTCGTGATTATATCTCTGTTAAAATCGTGACTATTTTTATCAGCGCCAAACAAAAGTAAATCTTGAATAAAACTGTGCGCGATTACTGAAACAGATAAATGCGGGTACTCACTGTCCATCTTTAGTGACATGTGTACGGAAATACAAAAATTCAGAATACTTGTTAGTTGATCAACAAGAAAACATCGCTCAATTAATTCCAATGTATTTTATTCAAACAACAAACGTTAACATGTGAATAAATGAAGATGCAAAACGTTGTAGAAGTTAAAATCTAACCGAGAAAATGTTTTTCAAAATACGTTTGACAATAGGGGGTTCACAACTAGGCCACAACCCTTAAACGGTATGCAGTGGATTCTACAATATGGCGAATTCTTTATAATACAAGTGACGTCAATGGTACAGATGTGACGGCATATTAATATAAGGACCATTCAGGTAGAAAATCTAAGCCGAAATTACGAATTACACTCGTGGGAGACATAAAACCAACTAAATTACGTTATAAGTGAACCTGAATGTTTACAATTAATTACACTGTTTAACAAAAAGATTATAAAAATTCTAGAATATTGATCATTCTTTTGATATTGACATAATCATCGTCAGAATGACAGAAGTTACATTTGATGTGATGCCCATGGTGTAAAGGTGTGCTCCCACGGAAGACGAATTTTCGTTATGTTCTGCGCACCTTCCAAAACGCCGCTATATTGCCAATCATATGTTCAACGTTATGAATGGATGCCCTTAACCTATAGTTTGGCAAGTTTATCTGAAGCCGTGAAAGGAATGCAGTCGAAAACATTCGATATTGCCACGTTTAACAATGAAACAGCTAAAGAGCTAAGTATGTAGTGATAATAATTAGAAAATGGACTTTGTATTATTAATAATATGATGAAACCTTAATTCTTTAATGCGCTTGTTTTCTTGGATTTTATCTATCAACAATATTTTTTCAATTTATGAATATTAAAAGATGAACACTTTTCCCCATTTGTTACGGACTTCTTCATGCGCTGGCAGCGTTGTGCGAAAACTATAATTTTCACGCCCTCCGAACTAACTCAATTGGAGAAATTTATCGAAAGGCCTTCGTTGTTTAGCGACCAGCTGACTTCCTATTGGCAAGCGCGTGCGTGTGTTCTTCCCTCTCACTTTGTCAATTGACTGACATTAATTATCCAGTGGCGTTGGTATTGTCAGTGTCAGATTTTGAACCATTTCGTATCCATATTCCCACACAGCACATGTACATCCTATGTACGTCCAATGAACGTTCCTTTCAGATATTCAAATCATCCATTGGACGGCCATTCCGGTACGTAAATCATCCAATGGACGTCCAGTGGAGGCCCATACGGCACCACTTTGGACATTCAATGGGCGTCCATTGAGGACTTCCATTGGACGTACTTGTACATCCATTGGAATTACTTTGGATAATCAATGTACGTCCATGTTGTTTCCAAAAAATTAACCGTGGACGTTAATTGGACGTCATTCACTGGTTCAAAAGGTGCTTATTAAAAATCCAATGGCTGTCCCACTTGGGACATTAAATGGACCTCCAACAAATATATACGGAACCTACATTGCATATCCATAGCAGATGTTCTGGATATACAATATACCTTGCATACCTAGACAGGATGACACAGGATGATGGTGCACCCCCAATTTCTCCTTTAGTTTCAAAGATAATTGACTGAAATTTAGGACATACCTATATACTTGCTAAATGACATTTCAGTAAGAATACATTATGTTCCAGATATCGATCATTCATTTTTAAAACTAAAGTATAAAAGGGTAATGTACCATGATCCTGTGTCATCTGGTGTAAAATATCATCGAACCAATAAATAAAAAAAACTACATTTCAAGTCTAAAACATATATCTCAAGATACCAGTGATTTGATAACAAAATTCATAATATTTATATAATATATACACAACAATAAAATAAATATAAAATTCTGATAATGGATAAAAAATAAAAATGAAATTCTACATGAAAATAATATCAAGTATCTTTTCATTTTCTTTCACCGGCTCTCCTCAGCCATTTCATGATGCAGTCCTCTACTTCTTTTTTCGTTGTATTTTGATATGCCTTTTCTGCAGCGCCTGTGGAATAAAATGCATTAATGAACAATTGGACTAAAATTACAGAAATTCTAATAAAGGGGAATTTCGTCAATATCTGTATGCTGGAGAATGCATATATTATTATTTTACTTACACATCAGAAGGTCAGCTATTTTTAAAACATTGAATTTCAATTTGTTTTTCCTTCCATGGTAGCTATAAGTAGATGCCAGGGAATTACTCAAAAGTTGAGACATGCACCTCTTTATGAATTCATATAAATTTAAGCCTCCCATTCTAGACATCTCATTACACTGAAAAAAAAGGGGAGTACTTCCAAATGAAATATTAGTTTTTAATGTGCACTTACAGCTGCTTTGAAATTGTTGTTTTCTCCCAAATATTCCTCAATGGTATTCAGATCTTCAGCATTTTTTAGAGGAAAAAGTGAAAATTTTGAGAAAAGGGAATCAATCTCTTCTAGGGAATTTCGACTAGGCTCATTGGTTCTGAGGTTCTCCAGTTTTGATGTGATATCAGTCAAAATGCTGCTGATCAAATAGTATTGTTTGCTGATTTTTTTCATTGTTTCATCTGAAAATTACATGAAATTTAAAAAAAAGCAAAGAATGTGATTATCTATTAGTTATTTAAGGTCTGATTAATAACTTCACTAAAAGGATATACTAACCAATTTTTTGGTTCCCATCATGAATTGGACAGCAAAGGCAACACTTCTCTTTATCATTGTCCAAATCACTGAGTAATTTCGGTGGTGCTGTAAACCATATAAATGTTCAATGTAAACATGATTAGTTCATGGAATATCACTATTTTTCCAGAATTAAGTAGAACTTATTATTAAAGAAAAATTGAAAATTATTCACCTTCATTTATTGGAGTTGGTGGAGGAGTGAAAATCAAGTCAGAGTTGTGTGGAGTATCTTTACACCTTGGTTTAGATGGAGGAGGGGGTAATTTGCTGTGTGTTTCATCTTCGCTTTCATCAGAGGACAAAATTTGATTCCTTTTTTTTCTGTATTTTCTGGATTTTGAATCTTCCTCATTCAAGTCACTGCTATATTCTGCAACCTTTGTTTTTTTTCGAGCTTCCAAGTAGCTATCTAAAAAATGAGAATATAATTAATTTTCCAGTTATAGATTACAAAGACATAAACAATGTTTTATTAAAGCAAGAACCCTAATCCCCTCATGTCTAAAGAAAAAACAATGTTTAAAATGTATCCTGTAATAATATACTCTGACAGAATAATCTACTTACTATATGTTCCATTACGGAAAATGGATATTTTGTGGCTAGGCCAACACGTATTCATGTCCTCATAATTCCGGATGGAATTTATTACTTTTTCCCTAGGGTAGGGTGGCCACACACAAGTGTTTCCAATTAACCAATGTGTGGGAACTGCTTCAACAGAATTCTCTTCCAAGAATTTAACCACCGTCCAAGTTTTATCCTCCATCTTTCTAAGGTGAATCAGATCTCAAACAAATTGTAAAAAACATACTATCTTTACTTTCACAATAAATTACTATCTAAAATAAATTTAAAACTACAAAAAAATCTGAAAAAAAGCATGCAATAAACTCAAAATAAAGATTCAATAAGTGTAAATCTAATGATACCTAAAACATAAAATAAAAAAAATATTCAAATCAGAAAAAAATCATTGCATATGTAGCAATGGAATTATTACACTATTATGTTCAATTGGCAATATCATACATTTATGCAATATATCACTTATTTTCCTAGGTTGAAGTGAACTCATATCGTGAGTTGAATCCAAATAGATACCTAATTCTGATGATTTACAAGGTGATGTATAGAAGTCTTTCAATTTCAAAAACTTCTGGACCAGAATAGTCACTTGTGAGTTCACAGTTACAATATTTTTAATAATCACAATACTATTATCTTGAAGGCAGCAACAATTATTAGGTTCAGAAATGGTTAGCAAACAGTTTTTTCTGAGGTAGATTTTTTTGAATTGTTTCATAATGTTTAGACCAGGCAATAATGGACCACTGAAATGTTCCATTTGTGGACTCTCAACATTCTTCTCAATACTAGATGTTTCATTCAATAAGTGTCTCTCATTCAATCTACATATAATCTGTTGTAGGGGTTTTTCACTTTTACGTATCATCTTTTTGAAGGTCTGCATATAATTTTCAAAAGGGAATGCACTAAATTGATCCAAAATTCCAAAATTAACAACGTCATCACAAATATGCAGTAAATTATGAACATTATGTGAAACATGTTGTTTTCCATACAAAATTATGAATGTTTCAACAAAATATTTCAGTAATGAGTTGGCATATTCAATGTTATCCTGATACTTTGATGTTGAAAGAAGAGTCATTGCAACGTGAAGACATAGAAAATTATTATATTTGTCTGAATCTACTTTATTTTTGAGAACCACTGGGCCTGTATAAAATAAGAACAAGCGAAATTCAGTTGCCTTCCAACGATTTGCCTCTTTCAAAGCTCTTGGCTTTCGACAAAACTCATGAGGAATATAGGGAACCAACTGAAGAAGTGAGTTTGAAATGTCTGATATTTCTCTGAATGAAAATTTATTAGGAGGTTTTCCATTAATCCAAAGATTTACAATGATTTTTTTTACAACACCTAAACAAACTAGGTGCATGTAGTCCAAAGGAAAATCAGCAATCATATCCAATCCTGGAATCTCTTCTAGTATCGATGTTCCACTATGGTGTTCATTTTGTTTTTTCATCCTGAAGCTAGGATCAGAACGAAGTGTCAAATTATGGGTTTGAGGAAAACATGTTCTTCTGTCTAGATACATACCCTCAATTTCACATTTAGAACATGAAAAGTAGCCTGTGTGCCCTGTGGTATACTTTATCAAAGCTTTTGCAGGAACATCACATATAAACATTTTTATTTTCACCTGATATATTTCATCATTGTAAATAAATCCATTTGCTAGCATATTTTTGGCTTCATCAACAAATGCACGTAAAAAATCATTAGCAGAGGCAGGTTTTTCATTACCATGATATATTCCTATCACTTCAACATTATTTTTACTTGTGAATAAACTGCATAGTATGGGGTATAACTGACCTCCTGAACTTTTAGAAATTGGCAAGCCATCAATATTAATGCATACTTCTAATGTAGAATCAGATTGTAAAATATTATTTGTAGAACAATTCAAAAGTTTTTCTAAGCAGTTTTTAAATCCAATATGATAATACATTCCAGGAGGAATTACAGTTGGAAATACTTTACGAGGAGTTTTTAATAGTGTTCTAGCATCTTTTGGTAATTCAGAAAAATGTGGTTGTAAAAGTTTCAATAAATCATTGACAGCATTATGAGGAACATTATGTTCCAATGCCCACATTGCCAGTTGGGTAGTAAGTGAGTGTTCATCCACTTTTTCATGTTTAGAAGGATCTGAGTTCAGATTTAAAAGTAATGCTTGATCCGAGGCTTGATCATAATCATCAGATGTATTCAATTCCTCCTCAGAACTATTTATGCATTCAAACAAGGAAAGATTAGAATTTTGCGAGTCAGAATTAGCAGTTGCAACACACTCTTTGTTTGTGGAAACACACATTTCTAAATCATTCTGAAATAAGTTAGATCCACTGGTAGACTGTTCAAGCTCATTGTCACATGAAGAATCACCTTCATTCAATTGCATTCGCGATGCTCTCTTATAATATTTGTTCAAAAAAAGTTTTTTAGAGCTCATACTCTTTCTCTTATTATTATTCATTTCAAACAGATATTAGATAAGTTGGTGAAGTATATTTACCTATTTCTGTTTCTTCGTTGAAGAATAATAACTCCAAAGCAGAAGCACTAAAATTTCACTATAAATTTTTATCACAAAAAACACAAATCCAAAGGCAGAACGGCGAAAAGATTCGAGCGCGAAAAGAAAACTGATGACATCTAACCAGACATTTGACTTAACCTAAGATATTCTTCTTCTTATTTATTATTCTTTCACCGTCCCTAACACGGTATTTTGCCCACAGAGGAAAAAAATTGTAATATATTATAATTATAAAACTATGAACGTGAATTTACATATCATTATATTTTCAATTTTTCAATATTCAAAATCAATAATAAATACATGAGCATGAACTGAACGTCCACTGAATGTTTACTATTGAATGTACATGTAATGTCCATATATGTGTATCAATTGGCTGATCATAACGCAATGCATCGGCTGAGTTGATTGGTAATAGAAATATATTTCTAATTGTCGGATAAATTGAAATAGTACGAACCAGATATTCCATTATAACATATCAGTACTCAAGTATTTTCCGTACGTTATATGTACGTACAATGGGTGTACAGAACTGGAATATCCATTATACGTCCATGTCCTATACGTACAGTGGATGTCCATTTAACATCCATGGACGTTTGGACTTGAGTCGGACGTAAAACGGACATCCAATGGATGTCATGTGCTGTGTGGGTTGAATTCAAGTACGATTCATAACATTATTTATTTTTAACAAATACCGTGTTTTGAAAAATACCATACCTTTAAAGCAAAGCAAAAATCAGTTTCTATATATAATAATTATTATTATTATTTTTAATGCTTTTATAAAAATAGGTACCGTACGCCATTGGTACGTTTATGACAAATATCCGCCATATTTCCTCGCCCCTTACCGATACCGCGTAGCTTCAGATAAACTTGCCAAACTATACATAACCAAATAAATTGTTAACTCTGAACTGAAAAAATCAAGTGAAACTATTTTTAATTGTTACATGAAAATTTTGTCTTGTTTTCGTTTTAAAATTAATTATATTTTAACGGATGTTTAAAGCACAACTTAGCTTTGAGCATTTGTTACTTTAAGCAGTGTATAGTTGAATGCCTGGATGTTCTGTGACCGCCTGCCACAACTCGAATGGATCCACAAAAAATCAAAATGTCAAATATATTCAGTTCCCAAAGGATAAACCTATCCATCCAAAATGGATTGAGGCTTATTGTAATTCTGATGAAGAAACCAACTTGCAAAATGGTTTGTCCTATTGGAAGTACCTAATATACTTAATTTTTGAAAGACAAAATTATTTTCTAATATTAAGTGTTTGATTTCGCGATTGGCCGATTTTTCAATATTTGTTGCTAAAGATGATGGTCGTATATTTTTAGCACAACATGTATATTGCGCTAAAATGCTTTTTGTGAAGCATATCAAATAAATATTAAAAATGGTTTTAAATTTGTATTTCTGACAAAGAGTTAAACATTAGATTTTTTGACAAGTCGTTGTTGTTGATTATATATTTATTTTCTATTCTGTGGTTTCTTGGAGACCTCCCTAACCAATATGTCAGTTTACGTGACGTTATAATAAAAACTGGAAAGTCAAAAATGTTGATGCTGAGTGTGGTCACTTGTGTGTTGTGTGGTCACCACAATACCATAGTCTTCAAGATACCTAGCCGTAACATTTTTAGATTTTTTTGTTTGGGGCTACTTGAGAAAAAATTGTTATAACCCAATTCCACAATGAAAATAAACGATCAATTTGTAATAAGGGCTACTGGTCTATTCACATAAACGGCACAACCAAGAGCACAGAAAGCCTAAAGGCTGAGGTGCCGAGGGCTCTAAGCCTTTGACTGGTGTGCTGATCCAACCAATCAATCAATCAACAATTATTTAAAACCACTCCAGCATCTATAGGCCAGAAAATGCTGACCAAATATGCCATTCCACGTTTGTATGTATGTATGTATGATGGGGGGACATTCACTGAGACCTAAAATATCTATTGTGCCCCCTCACTTCTACTTAGTTCCCGAGGAACGTCTAGGATTCTAAATCGCGACACAATTCGCAAGTATGTGGATTTCACGCCTTACCATTTCGTGTCAAATTAAATGTAACATTGTTAAAAAGTCAATTTCAAATGTCGTTCTAACGATATTTCACGATTTTCGCTTATTTTTTCCACTCAGGTTTAACAGAAAAAGTGGAATATTGGTAAAATGACAGTTTCAATTAACTTTTAACAATGTTACATCAAATTTGACATTATATCGTCTGTAACATCGTTCATACTACCTGTAAAGTTGCCGGCTTTTTGTTTGACTCTAAGACTAAGAGTATACCGTCATAGCCCAGTCAATATTATAATTATAAATGCTTACTTAGTTGACGATAAATTCATTTAATGTTATAATTTCAACTAATAATCGTTAATAGTTATTTAATAAACTAGTTTGTTAATGAAGGTGATTGATAAACGAAACTGTTTAAAGCACAAAAGAGCGATAGCCTTTAATAGTTTGACTGAACTATAACTATTTTTGAGAAAGGGTTTGCAGGTGTTCTCTTTAGTTGGTGGTATGACATCAAGAAAGTGTGTGTGTTTTTGTGTGGAAATTGTAAGTAGGTATACAGCATATATTTATTAGCAATTATCTATTTGGACGAAACTCGATATGATACACACGATACGGTTAAGATGGACTGATGGGTCAAAATACAAATACAATATAGAATTATGTTTGGTAAGTAGACGAAAATAATATTAATACCTTTCAGAGTTTAGCTCCGCAACATAACTTAAAGGGGACATATGATTAGATAGCTCCACTATATCTTTTACGTCAACTAGATATACACAAAAAATATGCCGTACTGAAGCGAACCATTTACATATTTTAAAAACTGTCTACTGTCACAAATTTTACCTTTCTAAAAAGAGGGCAGTTTTAAAAAATGGAAAATATAAAGGGTATGTCATATATTATGTTGTTCTATACCTTGGAAAACGCATACTCATGCCCGGTGTGAACGAAAGTAGCTGTAAAAACTTGACACATATTTTTAAAGGTGATCGGTAAAAACCGGACGTTCATATCTGAAAAAATGTTTGAGATACGTGCCTTTAAAACGGTCTTAAATACACTTCAACCGGTATCTCGTGAAATTAGGTGACGATGCGCCGTAACAAATTTGAAAGTGGGGATCCAGCAAAGCCAATCGTGCGTTATGCTGTGGGCATCTCGATATTTTTACACAGTTGCATTGTTTCATTTACTCGCGAGCAACAATTTTTGGTTCAAGAAGCAACAATCGAAAATAATATGGAAACATTTGTCATCACTTTAAGATACAGTGATTCGGAATGGGATTCTTCTGATGATGAAAAATCAGATACCGGGTATCTCTAAACCACCAGGAGTACAAAAAAATCTGATTTATTTAAACCCCGTTTATTTATTAATGTCTACTGAGTAGGTACTCATTAATGCTATTATTGTTTCAGAATTTTCAGAAATTTTTTAAATAATGTTTTAAATTAAACAAAATAAATGATAGTAAAAATGATATAATTATTGCCTTATTTAAAGATGTATTTTGAAACGTTAAATGCTTACCAGAAATTAAGTTTTCCAAGTAGGTTTTAAAATGAAAGTCCCTTATATAATTGTATTGTAATGACATCATAATTTTATTATGTATTGTTTGGTAAATATTATATTTTAATCAAATCATTATTTTTGTTTTCCTTCTATTCTACACAAAGTTTTAAAATTTTTGACCGGATTATGGATCTACAAGTCATGCAGAGCTTTTTATCGAGAATATTTTTTTTTGTGAAATGTGAGATACACTTTCTCTCCCTTTATATACAACTTTTTGGGACACACTGTATATCATACTTACCCAAAAATCATTCCCTCATCCTTTTAGTAATTAAATTGTTGTGTCAGCTATTTGGAACTCATTTCTCTAAATATCATAGTAAAAAATACCCAATATTACTGTGATCATCCATATATTGACAACATTGTATACATTTTAATATCTAATGTTCTGGTAAATTCCATCCCAGTCTGGTCGAATACGTTCTCTCCCTGCGTACTGGAAGCTCCGCCTTGTCACGAGATACCAGGATTGGCACTCTGTAACAAAGCAGCGATAAAGATTCTCTTCTCTTCGCTATTTCGTACTCTGTAACTGAGTTCGGACTTTTCCGAGCCTAGCTGAGCATGACCGAAGATGCGATAGCGAAGCGAGTGATAGCGACAACTCCAAGGGTCTTTCTATTTAAGAGACATATCGTTCTGTCTTATTCTACTTAATGTGTAAGATTTTTCATCTCTGTTCGATGAAAAAAGAAAAGAGGTTATGTTGTTGTTATTAATTTCAATTTTGTAGGGTTAGTTGTGTCAAAGGTTGTGTTTGTGGAATAATATTATACCTGAAAAAACTATGATTCTTGCAATGTTTTTGATTTCATTCACAAGAAATCTTTATAGGTACTGGCAAAAGTTTTTTAACAAAACCCAATAAATTAACAAAACAGAATGTCTACTCTTTACCACAGCTGTTAAAAAAATCACTCATTAAACAATATTATTAATTATGCACCAAGCAAATAGGTAAATACTTTAGGCAGTGTCATAAATGAAAATGTGAGGTTACCAAAGCTACAGATAAATGTCAAATTTCTTGTTCTTTTTTACTTTTATTCTGAAATAGTCAAATTTTCATGTTTTCTGAATTATTAGTAGATTATTCTCTATCCGATTGACGATCCCGAATCTTGTCGAATTATAGCCGAGGTGATAGAGATTCGCATATAGAGTACCACTAACCAAGTCTGGCGATTCTTTTCGTTTGCTTTTTCTTTATCTTTTTCCTTAAAATACAAATTACAGAGTGCCAGCCCTGTACACTTGGCCATACCCGGTATCAGTCTCTTACCGGTTTCGTCTTTTAGCCTCTCTGATTTGATCATTTGAATAGATTTTCTTCAGTACTGGTGAAATTAATGATAATTAGAAATTAATTCAGCTTCCTATCTAACGAAAACATTCGAGAGGTAGGAATAGATCACGGTTTACAAAATAACATTTACTCATTAACTGAATAGCACACAAATCATCTATTCTTGTTCGCTCACTGTAAACACTATAATCGGTTTATCCTATGATATAATTCCGAATTTATGTTGACTTTAATAAAATAAACCATTCGCATTCTTCACGGAATGTCCTCCAACGGACAATGGGGAAGACAAACAAAGATTCAAAAGGTCAGGTGAAGTCGATATATTTTTTTAAGAATTTAATTTAAGGCGATTTATAGAAATTGCCCAAAGCGTTCCAAACTAGTACACAAAATAAAAAAGGGATCCTAAGATTTTATCTCGTCAAGCTTGACTCTTTGATTGAAATACTTTGAAAATTTTGTATTGTTAAGTTGATAAAATTGCCTCTTTAGTCGTTATCTTGTCAGTGCATCTTCTGCTCTTAGCTATGTTAATGCTCCATCAAGCTTTATCTTTAAGAAACATTTAAAAACAAAAAAAAACAAATAAAATTAACTGAGTTTTTTCGTAAAACTCTATAATAGACAGAAAATGTTGCCGATAAAAATACTTCCAGATGACCTGCTTAACAGGAATCAATCGACAAATGTATTCAATTCGATCAGAATCAGTCTTATTTAAATTTTAAATCGAAAGCTTTCCACTTTCATGTAAATTTAAAGTAATGAAGGAAATTATTGATATATTTTATAATAAAGAACGTACTTTTATTCAAATGAACAAAAAAGTCTTGGATAAACTACAGCAGATGATGAGAAAAGAATTGGGCTGGAAAAGGTTATGAAAATAAATCCGTGAAAGAAGAGTACCAGCATTGACAGATATATGTTGGCAGAGATAGTAAGAAGAAGATTCTGTAGGTGACTACAACTTTAAAAGCTGGTTATGCGATAACCATTTAATCTGATCCAAACGAAAAAATACAAAAAATTATAGAAACGTTTTTATTTCATTTCTTAGGAACTAATTTGAAAATGAGTTGTTTTGATTTTTTTCAGTCTAGTTATAACAATGACTGATTTTGCAAAAATTTATACACAATTAATCCAAAACAAGATTTTTTTCCCTTACCTGAACTATTACTTTTGGACTAGATATTTTATACAAACAACAGTTTGAATGTATCACTCTGTACAGGAAAGTGATCAACAATAGGTATCGTCCTCCTTCCATGAACTCCTGAGCTGGCATGATTTTATAGGGATATTCGAAAAATTGATCTGTGGCTAACGTTGAACAGTGGAAATGCTTTTCGACCAGAATTATGTGGGTTTTTTCGAAACTCAAGCATAATATCAAATTTCGTATCATCACTTACTGCATTGGCAGCTACTTTTTCATCTGTCTTACATGACCAAGCTAGCGAAACAGCTTTTCTATTTTGCTAATTGTTCCTTGGGATACCGGCGGCAAATTTGGAAATTTTTCGTGAAATACGCGAGAAACTTCCATTAGTGTCCGTGTGTATCTCCATAACCAATCATTTGTAGAATAGTTATCTTCTGCATTTCTCTTCAATGAAACATTTTTCTGATATTATTACGTACAGTTAGGCCCGGTTGTACATTTGAAGCTTAAAATTGAGTTCAACTAAGCTGGGCTTAAAATATAATCTTAGCTCAACCCTAAACCTGTTGTACAAACATGGTTCAGTAGCAGCTATACTAAACCTATATTTGCAAGTGTTGGTAGAACTTATTTCGAACTGACGCATGCTTATGAAGTAAATTGGTCAAAAAATGTTTGTCAAATGAAGATGTCACCTAACTAATTTGGCATTTGGGGGGATTGTTCGCAAGAAATTTCCTTTGATATTCAATCTGTCACAAAGCGAATGGTTTCTTTAGAAACAAGAAATCTTTGAATAAACTCATGATCCCTCCAACATTCAAAGTGATTTATAAGCTCTCTACGCACCCAAGTTCTTCTCGGATGTTGTACGATTTCAATAAGTTCCAAAAAATCCTCATCATGGGTTAAAATATCCATATTTAACTTTGATAAACTTTTAATTTGAAAATAAATTAAGTACAGGTTATGTTTGCATACCATTTATTTACATTTAAGCCACGGAACATGATAACAATTTATGTTCCGTGCTTAAGCTTACATTAAACCTGCCCTGTTGAAGGTTTCACCAAGCTTAAGGTTTAAATCAAGCTCAACCGTAAGCTTACTTTGTACAACAGCAATCTGACGCTGAACCTGAGTTCATACTTGAGCCTTCACTAAGCTACATTTGTACAACCGGGCCTTAATGAAATTCAAACGATTATTACCTTTCTATTAATTTTGAAATATATATATATATATATAATTGTCAAATATAAATTTTAAGTGGAAAAATTACTTAACAACAGTCAACTTAGCTGTCAGCAGTTATTCCGGAAAACAAAATCGAAAAAATTTCATGCAAGTTTGACATGTTGCCTTGTAAAAACAAACGTGATGGTTTCTATGCTGTGTTGCTATGTAGCGTTACCAACAACAAAGATCACAAACAACGCTTACAAAATTATCAATTTTCCAACTGAAACTCAAAATGAATCGGTGTGGAAATGTTTCCGAAAGTAAAATTAATGCGGCCGTTGAAAATAGTGTTCCACTAAATACTCAGAAAACTCACACGTTGATCTGGAAGCAATTTATGGAATTTTGCCAAGCAAAAAATTACCAATTACTCCAGACAACAACTACAGGCGAGATAAATTTAATCCTCAAGGACTGGGCATGGAACATGCTTAAAGCTAATGGGGAAGACTGCAAAGAACTGTGTGTAAAAGTAATGTGGAATATCGTTGCCAAAAAACTGCAGGAAAAATATTTTCAAGAAATTAATATATATACACTTCTTCGAGCCAACACCATCAATCGATTGACACTCCTCACAGCAACATAGAGATTAGTGCTACTACAAACATAACTAAAAACAATTTTTCTTCATACCTCGGTCGAAAGTACGCACTTTCGTCCCTCATAGCAGGGACGAAAGTTCAACATTTACTCCCTGTGAAAAGTACACGCGTTTCCTCTATAACAGCGGGAGGAAAGAGTTTCTCATGCGTATTTATACTCGTAACTACGACCAGCGGCACTCGCTTCCGACCGGCTATGAAGAAAAATAGTATACACTCCATGGGCCGAAAGTTGAAATCTCGGTGCTGCGCGTCATGACGCGCAGTGCCGAAAATTCAACTTTCGGCCCTTGGAGTGTAATATACTATAACCGATATGGCTAACAATACTCCTGTAACCTACAATAATTGTAATTTTTATATTAATTGTAATTTAAAATGAGTTTGAAGTAATTACCTTTCCTAGCTTGAAAGTTATATTGTTCTTATTATTTTAATTTAAAAAAATGTTGTATTAAAATGAAATGTTTATTCAACTCAGGAAATGATCTTACCAAATATCCCTCGTGCATCTAATTTTTCCGGAACACTCGTTTCTAAGTAATGTTTTAACAAATAGCATTCGCGAAATTGGAAAAATCCTCGTCTTCGACTCGGATTTTTTAAAACCACTCTCGCTCATGCCATTTGTTAAGACAAATTACTAAGAAACTCGTTTTTCCGGAAAAATTAAATGCACTAGGGATATTACCCCCGACAATAGCACTGACACTGATCACTTCTGTCATGTAGGCAGACAAGTTGCTAAGACTATGAGTTTCATACGAAAATAAACAAAACAGTTTCGTTTATTAATCGCCTTTATTAACAAACTGGTTATTAAATAACTATTAACGATTATTAGTTGAAATTATAACATTAAATGAATTTATCGTCAAACTTTAGTTCGCACAATACCTTTTACGTCAACTATACTTACTATGAGGCGATACTTTTGTCTACGACTGTCGCCAGTGAACTACTTAATTAAACTTCTCCCTCTTACTGTATACTAGGATAAGTTTAAGTTCACATTTACCATAATACATTCAGGAATTTATTGGCGGATTGTAAATTCAATTTTAAATTCGTAAATAACCACAGAAGTTATACAAAGTGCCTAATTTACGTTCAAACTTAGTTTTGTGGTTTAACAAACAAACTTTACTTCGGTTCCTACTACAAATTAATTGTAATGAGTTGCAACGAACTGAAATAAAATAATTTCCATGTAAACAACGAAAACTTGGTCTAGAACACAAACTAAAAAACAATTACAAAGTTGATGACCTTCTGGATTATTAAACAAAAATTATTAACTTGATACAACAAATAATAATAATAATAATATCATTTATTTATTAAAGATAATACACAAATCATTATAATATTATAGTCAAATAATTATATCCCTCAAACATCTGTACTTTATATGTATCAAGAGTAAAATCGTCGATACATATAGAATTCTAGACGATGTTATACATTTATTGCAATATAAAATAATCTAAGACAAAAGCGCCTAAGAGCTAAAAAACAACAAAAAAACAATATAAAATAAACAAATAAAAATAAAAGGGTTACACAATGAAATCGGTTACTTACAGGAGCTAGCTGTTTCGTTTTACGTAATTGATGAGGGTTCTCTTGAAGCTGTTTAAACTCTTAATAGATTTTATTTCATGAGGTGAATACTGGAAAACAGAACGTGTAGGGTTGTATACTCTTTCTAAAGTCAATGTGAACATATGAGAGCATATAGCAAAGTTATCAGATATATTTTCCAAAATTGCTAAGCTTACTTCAGTTTTTCTTACGTCGGTAAACTGTTAGTTCGTGACGTCTTAGAAAGCTAGTTTGGAAGTATTTTTTAAAAACACGTATATATAATCGGGAACCTATTTACAAAATAATTGGTGTGGCTTTAACTAAATGCTTATAAAGCTTTTCCAATTTTTTCTGTTTTTTGCCATTTTTTTTGCTTCTAGCCACGTTTTCCCTTTATTTTTTAATATTTCTGAAATAGTTTTATTCCATGTTTGTCTTGGTCTTCCTTTTCTTTTATTTTTAACTATTTTTGCTTTCTATATTCTTTTGGTCTGTCTTGTGTTTTCCATTCTTTGTAAATGCCCCCACCATCCGAATTGTCTGTATTCTATAAATTCTAGAATTGATTATATTTTTAGATGACTTCTTATATCTGTGCTCCTTATTCTGTCTTTTTTTGTAACGCCTCGGACTCTTCTTAAGTATTTCATTTCAACTGCCTGTATTCTGCTCTTCTGAGTTTGATTTAGCACCCACGTTTCACATCCATAAGTTAATATTGGCATATATATTGCTTTAAATATTTTGGTATTTTTCGATATTCCTTTATTGTTTATGAATGCTTCTTGTGTTCCGTGTTGATCGATTGTTATTCCCAAGTATTGAAATGTTGTCACTTGTTCTATAACTTCAATTTCTCTATTTATTTCTTCTTGTCCTTCTCCTATAATCATAACTTTTGTTTTGTTTTTATTCATAACCATCCCGTTTTCTTTCAGGATACTATTCCATGTTTCTTTATTGTGTTTCAGGTCTTCTTAAGTTTTCGCAAAAATAACTATATCGTCAGCAAATGCCCCTTCTGAAACTCCTACTTTGTTAAGATCCAAGTATCCTATATTGGATTTTTTGTTTTTATTCTTACATTATAAAAAAATGTAAGGAATGTAAAAAACACGTAGTTATGAGTTTTTTAATTATCATTAAAATATGGCATTTAAAATTGCATGAAAATATAATTAATTGAAAATTTTATGTATTATTTTCTTTTTCAATTATTCAATATTTTCAGTTGTATGTAAAATGTCCCAGCCAAAACCCCTCTCAGGTTGTGATTAAAAATGTCTTTACTTAATAAAATTGTCTAGAAGGTTTTTTTTATATTGAATCATAATAATCATACTAAAAAAAATTACATTACATTTCTTTAGATATATCTATAAATTAAATGGGTACTTAAATTTCATTATCAAGAATAATTATTGTCCAACTATGATAGTTATTATTATTTGCTATACCTACTCACTATTTTAATTCCAATTTTTAAAAATTTACAAAATATTATAATAATATCATACTATGAATTATTCCTGAATCAAATAAATTTAGATTACTTTTTAAATTTGAATTAATTACAACTTACTTACCTTGATTTTCTTTTTCTCTTCTACAGTTCTAACTCATCATATCAGGAAGTAGATTTTTTTATTCTGATTAAAAATTTAATGGTCTGATTGGGTTTCTATTATTTTATATCCTGCATATTACTGGTCCCATTTCCTTATTTTCAATTTTGGTTTATGTAATTGATTTTTTTCTGTGTAAAAATAATCTTTTTGACTTCTCCTAAATATTCCAAAAATTTGTTTTTAACTAATTTATCTCGCAACGCCCTCAATTTTTTAAATCACCCCTTATTTCAAATTTAATTTTTTTAATTTGTTTATCCAAAATTTGACATGCGTTAACATTATGCATTTGACTTTATCTTCTTTTTTAAATAATTGTCAAAAAACTTCATTATCTGTCTTATCTAATAGATCAATTGAATACAGGTTTTTCTAAACTACATTTCGTCTCTATTTGATTTCTTGAGAAATCTGGTGTCTATAAAATCAATTGCTCTGATTGTGATGCAGTATATATTGGTCAAACAAGAAGAAATCTTAATAAAAGGTATAGTGAGCATCTTGGAGCCTACAGAAACAAGCACCGTGACAGATCAAATTATGCAAAACATTTGTTAGAACAAAACCACAAACCAAATTACAATAAAATACAGTTACTACATGACTGTCAGAATTATAGTAAACTTAACTTTTTAGAGTCTTTAGAAATAAGAAGGTACTCCAATGTATACTCTTGTAAATGAGCAAATAGATACTTTACAATCTCCTTTGTTAGACTGTTTGATCGATATATTTTAATGTGTTTCCACCTACCTTTTCTAAATTCTGCTCATACACCTTTTAACTTAGCTAATAATACACTTGTTTCCTTTATTTAATTTCACTATATATATGATACCTATTACTATCCTACCCTAGAAGTATTCCTTCCATTTTCTTAGTTACATAATAGACAATGTTTTCATTCCACCCCTTGAAAATGATGTATAAACATCGAAACCGGTCGGGTCTAAGTTTTTTGTGAAAAATATTGTGAAATAAAAATCATGAGTATTTTTAAACATTCATACATATTCAAGATAATATGTTGATATATCCTACGGCATCTTTGCTTTTATCCTTACACCGCGACCGTTGTATTAATGGGTTCATTAAATTTTTTCAGGCTAACCAATATAAAAATCGCAAATAGAACCTAAAATAATAATCAAACAGTACTCACCTGCTGATAATTTAATTAAATTTGATGTTTCAGTTGAGAATTCCACCAAATTCACACAATTTTAACGGGAATTTTACTAAAAATTTATAAGAATAAAATGTTACATAATATTCTTTATACGCCTTGGTATATTTCATCTTGTTAGAAGTACCTACTCCAATCCACGAGAAGCTGTTTACAGTTTTTGGTTTTGCCTTTCCAATTTAATTAATTTTAATAAACTTTTCAAGTATACATAGCTCCATAGTATCTTCTCAATGGCCCAAATTTTTCAATCTAACTGTCCCCTAAAAAATAGTTTCTCTTCATTGATAATTTTTTTATTTTATTTCATTTATTTTTATTCAAAAAATTTACATTTCGTCTCGGTTTGAATTTGAAGACAATAAAGATAGTATGTTGATATAGTTCTACGGCATCTTTACTCTTAGCCTCACACCGTTGTGTTAACGGGTTCATTAAATTTTCTCAGTTTAACCAATATGAAAATCGAAAATAGAACCTGAAATAATAAAATAAAAATCAAACAATTTATATTTCGAGACGCAAAGTATATTTTCATTAGCAAACTAAAATGTTATAATACGCTTAAATCTACGAGTACATTTAAACAAGTTCAAGTGAAAATTGGATTCCATCTACTGATTCTTCTTTATCTGTTTCTCTTTGAAATGCAAAAATTTCTTGGTGTGTTTATTTGTTAACAGCAAGAAGAGCTGCCTGCTCTCTTCTCTTAAAACTCGTTCTCTTCTACTAAATTAATTTTGAATTCATTGTAGATTCCCCCAAGGCAATCTTCGAGGGCAATTGCAGAGACGCTCTGCGCCCTTATCTTACTTTATTAAAAATATGGACATGAATAGTACATTTACTCCGTAACTAGATTTAATAAAGGGATTCGTCATGCTGAAAAATTATTCAGAATGGAATCCGTTAATGAACCACTTGTTTCTTTCGAAGGCTGGCTGGTGTTAAAGTATTTTTTTAAATTTGATTCAGCTTATTCTTTAAACTCTCTTTAATTTCCTGGAAATGTTAAGCTCTCCAAACTTAATGGTTTGATATTTTCTAAACTAATAATAGGTATATAGAGGAAACATTTTTTCCTTCTACCCCTATAGAAAGTAGGTACTCACTTTCCTTTATTATATCAGGGAGCAAACTCATACTGAAACTTTGCGTTCAACCTTTCAGCTAAAGACTTTTTCGATAAATTTCTTTAGAATCTTGATGTTTGGTGGAATAGATTATATATATTTACCTAAAATTTTTCAATCGAAAAATTAATTTATTATTTCACATGGTGGTGGAATTAACTTTTGGTTCAAAAATCAATATTCTTGAGATATTTCACCGCGAAATTTAAAATTTTGAACTTTCTTTAAATATGAACGGGGAAGGTACCGGCAGGTCTTCTTTTATCGTCTGTCGTCGAGTCAACAAGTGTGGAACTGTGCAGTAATCCATAAACTATATTTATTTTGAAATTGAAAACTAAAATTTGCCGACGTATTATCTTATAAGAATCATGGATTACTGGTAGGTTACTACATTTTATTGTTTCTTCTGTATTTTAAATTTTGATATAGAAAAATTTACCATTTTTAAAGTAGTTAGAACAAAATGACTACCCATTTTGGATGCCACATGGATTTACCTTCATATTCCTTTAGCAAAATTTTCCTCATAAATATATAATGTTTTCTCCTTATATCAGATTGTTCATATATTTTTTTTATCAAAAACGGATATTTGTCCAGGATGAATCCTTTTGCTGAATAAATTGATATATTGTATTTTTTTTACTGGACAGACATTCTTGTAAGCTCCATTTTTTTTTTGTATTCTTATACCTGTATATATTTGTAGCACAGTTTCTGGGAATACAAGTTTCCTGGAATACAGTTTCTGGGAATACAAGTTTCCGGGAGCACAGTTTTCTGGTGAATATTTATCTGAAGCACAATTTTCTTGGAGTACCTAAAATTTACCTGGATCACAGCAGCGCATCGGCGCACCAGTCTCTTTCAGAAGAGTGTGTTAATTCTTTCCGTTAACAGTGCTTCTTTTAAAATAGTATACATAATTTTTTTGATAAGTCAGAAGGTAGAAAAACCACTAGTTCTATCCGTTCAACGCATCAAGACCAGAACCAAAGAAGAAAAAAAGAGGTTGTATCACTATAAGATCATTTTTTTTCAATTGTTATAAAATTTTGATGATCATTTTTTATAATATTAGTCGTACTAACCTTTCTAGTTATAGTTATTTCATTCTTTCAAATTTATATGTCAATATAGTTATATTTTTTGTGAAAGTTTTATTTATTAAACCTCCACCAACAGTTTTCATTTCAATTAACTAAATTATTTTCGAGTAGATTGCAACAGTTAAAAGTTAGCTGATTTTTTTCTAATTTTGTTTTAGGAAACAAAATTAGTGGCGCTCTTAAATTTCTTTTCTTTACTTACGTCTTTTCTTTTCCTTATTTCCATCAGATAACAAAGCCCTGAGAACTGGCTTTGTTATCTCCAAATATAGAATCAGTTTGATAAGAACCTGCCCTATTAATTTTCCATCATTTTTTTTACAACTTTCAATGCCGGGAATCTTAAAAATGTTTCAATACTTCGCACCCCAAGAAGCGAAGTGCACACTTTGGTTTCCAGGGGAAAAAATACTTTTTTCTTATTTCTCTTATTTGGTATCCACATAACATTACCAGACTTGGAAAGAATGCCATTCAATGGTACACAGACGGCTGAAAAGCAATAGAAGGAACTAGGATAGGAGTGTGGCCAGGAACCAAACACTCTGAATGCTTGGGAAAGTAATTTTCAAGCGGAAATCCACGCCATAAGAAAGTGTGCCCAGTTCAATATTGACAAAGGGTATACAAGGCAAAAGATTATCATAATGTCGGATAGTGAACTACCTAAGTTGAAGCCCATTTCTTCAGGGAAATAGGAAAAACCGCAAAGAATCCCTGTCAACAGACAACACAGTGTCTCTAGTTCGACCAGTTAGATCAAGAGAAAGGAGACTTCATAGGTCCGGAACCGTTTTGTTCAACCACAACGGATTGCGTAAGTGAGGAAACCGATAACTAGCTAGATAAGGAGCACCAAATCAAATAAAGGCTGACATAAGGTCACCTCCATTCAAAGAGTTTACTGAACAAGATAGATAAGAAACTCTCAACCTGGCAATTGAAACTGGGTAAAAGCCATTTGAAGACAGTTACCGATCTGGTGAATGGACACTGCACCCTGAGGAAGCATTTGTACAAGATGGGCAAAGTTAGTGAACCTATGTGCAGAAAATGTGAACTAATTATACGATAAAACGCCTACTCACATACTCTGCTTCTGTGTGAACTTACAAGGACTCAGACGGAAGCACTTTAGAGAGGAAATATTACAACCACTACAACTACTTCTGGAGTGGAAGTAGATAACATGGGAAATTGTGAAAAGATTCAGTGTCTGGACTGTAGAGCACAATTCAAACGAATAAATAAATGAGCCTCAATCCATTCCAGAGAAATAAGGAGCACTATGTATCTTTGATGCAACAAGCTCATAAATGTTGCCAATACATGCAATAGAAATACAACAGAAGGACTAATCAAAAAGAAATTTTATATATTTTTTTTTTGGGAACTTTCATGGAGGGGCGGAGAGATAACAAAATGTATTCAAACTTCCAGTTGTACAGAAAACCTTATGTAGTCGTAGGAAAGTAACTATTATTTTAACAGAAATCAGAAATAGTTTAATCTGTTCCAGATCTAAAATATTTCGGCTCACGTGATATGTATGAGCTTTTGCGGTTGACATAAAGATTCACAATTTAATTAAGAGAAGCTGGAGAATTACATCCAACATTTATCCGGATCAACGAGTCAAATAATAATTCCGTTAATTAAATTAAGAAAATCGTACGTTTACATCTGTCGACCTTTGTCGTTCTTTGTCATCAACAGTTTTACCGACAATTAACACTGAGTTTAACTGACAATTTCATGTAACCACAATTCTATGTTGGGTAGGAGAACGATGTAAGCGCATCATTCTTAAAAACAAAAATTACGGCGGCTGTCACACTCTACATTTCAACACTTAAGTCGCTAATTGGAAGAATTAAATATAGTTTAAGGATTTCAAGAAATATTTCGTCACAAAAATTATTCTCAAGCATTTTTTTTTCGTATAGGATCTCCTCATATACAAAAGTGAATCACGACCAATAAGAATATAAAGCGAAATGAAATAAACAAGATCTTTAACAATTTCCACTGAGAGAAGTAAATGAAATCAATTTTTTGGGTTTGACCTTTGACTATTCACTAAAATGGAACATATTCTTGCCAAACCAGATTAGAGATTCTGGAAATCCTTTCCAGTTACTGCTGGGAAGGTGATACAAAACATCTGCTAACCCTATACATGTCCCTAATAAGAAGCAAATTGAACTACGGCTGCACCGAAATTATCCAAAAATATATTTGTATCAAATACAACATCAATTCATTTTTAAATGTTACCATAATTTCTTTCTTTTGTCGAGAAAGTTCAAGTTCATTTGAATTTACTGTTTTTTGCGTGTAAAAAATTTGACATACCATCCATCAACTATCGACAGATGAAGTTGATTCCGATGGAATTGTCCGCGAACGCGAATGACAAACGCCCTGTCCGCATATAACCGGAGTTTACGTCTAATAAATCACTTATTACTCCACAACTGAGAGCGAGACAGATATATTATGCTCATGTGTCTGTATTGTATGTATGCGAGTGTGTGTGTAGATGCCGATAATCTTGCTCTACATATTGGCGTGTCCGCCAAGATGTTGCGAATGCCATTGCGTCCATACTGCAGACAAATTTAGTTCGTGCTGTATTGATGTTGATGCTACCACTATTATAGTTACTCAGATATTCCGCATACCTATGTAATATACACGTTATATGGTTGAGGGAAATCTGAATGGATTTAACTATAATTGTTTGATAACACGCCGAAACTATATAATACACTGTGTCCGTAAAGTATGGAACAATTTCATTTTCAGCTAAACAGGCCATTTTAAGAAATAATCCTGAAACACGACGATTTTTGTACAGGATCGACTAAAATACAATAGTTTTGTGTGTGCTCATAAAGTAACGCGTAACATTCTTTATTTTAGTTAAATCTACAATATTATCAAAAATACTTATTGTCTAGCGGACAGAATATGATGAAATACATGTTCGAACTGCAGCCCTTGCTGTATTTGACAGTAACCCAAACGGTGTACAAATTCTAGTTGAACCTTGTTTATTGTGTCTTGAGAAATATTGTTTATTACTGTCCGAATTCTTTCTTTTAATTCTTGAATATTCGCTGGTTTTGTTTGATACACAACATTCTTCAGATGGCCCCACATAAAATAATCCAAAAGATTGAAATTTGGTGTTTTTGTCCACCCTGTACCAATTGGATTCAACAAGTGATACATTTTTGGAATCAGCTTAGCTAGAGTGATCCGAAAATTGAGACAAAATGGGGGTGTTCCATTTAAAAAAAGGACGGTGACGTCATTACTCCAAAGTAATTCACCCTGTATATTAGATTATTATTTTAAAATACGGCAAATTAAAATCAAAAATCATACAGCCTTATTAATAATAAATTTAGATTATTCTAACATGACTTTAAAATCAAACTAGTGAAAAAACATATTAATAAATACTTTTAACATTATTTTAACATGCTATAAGTACGCTCTTAGTAACCATTAGTTAGTATGGTGTTATCAAGGGTAATATAACAAGACCTTGATAAATAGTCGACTATTTTTATTGCATCTAAATTTCGACTGTATTTTATAATAATTTAACGAGACATTATTTTGGCATTAATAATCTGATGAGAGCCCGAGAGCGAAGCTCGAGGGCTTTCATCTTTGATTATTAATGCCAAAATAATGTAGAGTAAAATTAATAAATACAAGAGAAATTTAGCAGCAATAAAATAGTCGACAATTAATCAAGGTCGTGTTATATTTGTGAAGATTATTTCTTGAATCCACTTCTCTATATCAGTTTCTCCAAATCGATTCATTTTCAAATACTTTTACAGCTTCAACACGATTGATTTTATTTGACGTTTAAGATGTATTTATTTAGAGTACTGTCAGATGCACAGGTTCATTGATATATAGGTATCATGCTGAATAGTCGGTGACTATTTTGCACCATGTAAATAGTCGCTAATAGAGCGTGTTGATTGGTCCTGTCAAACAGGAAACAAACGTATCATTGGTTGTTGAATGATATTTAATAGACGAAAGAAATAATCGTTTTTATTATTAATAAGGCTGAAAGTGTTTCAGGATTATTTCTTAAAATGGTCTGTTTAGCTAAAAATGAATTTGTTCCATACTTTACGGATACAGT
Organism: Lochmaea capreae; assembly: GCA_949126875.1. Lineage (NCBI taxonomy): Eukaryota > Metazoa > Arthropoda > Insecta > Coleoptera > Chrysomelidae > Lochmaea > Lochmaea capreae. Next base: position 15,989,411 of record OX421403.1, read on the forward strand.
TTATGGTGTATAATGTATGTTCTTATTCCTATGTGAAAATATGCTATATTGATTTTAATTTATTCAATATTTTTAGTTGTATGTAAGATGCCCAAGCCAAAACTCTGCTCAGGTCGTGGTTCAAAATGTTTTTGTTATTTTAATAAAATGTTTTTCTCTCCAAATGACATTAAAAGCGGCCTTTTATTGACACTTGGCAGGCTTAAAAGTTGTACTTTTAATGCCTAGGCAGAAAAAGACCACTTTTACTGCCTAGGCAGAAAAAGTTCGTTGCTAGGCAACCTTCCAAGTAATAATTTAAATCAAACTGGTTATTAAAATTGACAATGACATTAAGAAAACTCAAAATGATGCTGGATATTGATAATGAAACGCAATTTAAATATGAAAAAGTCGATTTTGCGTGGAATTGGAACAAATTTGAAGAAAAAATTACATGTTTCACACGGCCGATAAGCAGATTTAATGCATTGGCTGGTTTCACAGCCGAGCGTAGCGAGGCTATGAAACACCAGCCGCGGCATTAAATCTTGTGCTTTTATGCCTAGTAAAACAAATAACTATTTAATTAAGTTATATTGTTACATTTGTGAAATTACATTACTGGTCTTTATGTAAATATATAAATATCTAAGCGATGAAATAAAACATTTTAAACAAATTAAATTGTTTTATTTCATCGCTTAGTATGGATCTTCATCAAGTAAAAGCCTCATCCATTCAATATAAATATCTATTTAAATTTTAATATGAAGAATTAGTAGGTATTATAAATATATTTTTCATTGTATAACTCCGCACTAATAAAATTTAATTTTTATTTTGGAGTTAAATAGCTTTCAAATTGTTCCTAATTTTAATAAATTGAAAGTTAAGTTCCTTGAGATAACTTCTTTCTCTCGCTACAATTCTAAGCTTTTTATCAATGATTTTTATTTTTTCTCTTATTCTCTTGACAATTTATAAATCCAACTGTGATTCTATCCTTTTATGTTCTGCATCAATCTAATCTCATTATTTCTAATTTATTTTATTTTATTTTTACTTCGATTTAAAATTTTTCTGACAACTTCAATAATTTCCAAAAATTCTTTCTTATTTATTTATCTCGCAAACATTCCTCAATTATTTCTTTAGAGAATCCATTTTGAAAATTCGAATTTTTTCATTGGTTTGTTCTAAATTTTGACATGCGTTAACATTTGGATTTCACTTTATCTTCTTTTTTTTTTAAATAATTTACAAAAAAATTCAGTATCTGTCTTATCCTCGGTCTTATCTAATTCGCGGAAATTTATCCGATAGTGGGCGCTGCAGTATATGTCAAAGCTGTCAGTGGAATGGGGAAAACAATAAACACATCCATTTCAGGTTGTCTCTGTTTATTTGATTGAATTTCGAATTTTAAACGATAAAGGTGTTTTGTGAGGGATGGTGTTTTTTAAAATTAGTTTGGCGGACATTTTTAAATACGCATTGGCGATGAAAATTGGAATATTTTATCGAGATGAGTGAAATTACTTCTAGCCAGTGCCTGCTACACACTGACATGTATCTGGAAATAGGTTTTTTTAGTTTTTTAACCACACTTTGCATAATTTTGGAACTGTTGGGAAGCTAAGTAATGATACATTTCCATTTTTATACTGATTACATACAAACTGCACCAAACTATTTTAGAAATCAAGAAAACGATATTAATACTTTGCCTCAAAATTGGGTTATGGAGCAACAGTTCCTCTGCAAGATCAAAGAACTGTTAAGTAATTGCTGAGTTAAAAACCAACCCCCAACGACGAATATGATGATTCACCAAGACAATGCAAGTTCCCCACACAGCTCGAAAAACAATCGAGTCTTTGAAGGTAGAAAACATGGAATTGTTGGATATTATCCTCCATACAGTCCCGAAATAAGTCCTTACGAGTTTTTTAACTTTTAAAAAAATTCATAATGAGCTGCGCGATCAAAGGTTTCAATCCCCGGAAGATGCAGTCAACGCTTTCAAAAAGTGTGAGTGAAACATTGCTCCCAGAATTGGTTCCAAAGTATCCAAAAATGCATTTCCCCCCGAGTAGAATACTTTGAAAATCAATAGTGTTTGAAAGTTTTTTTTTTAGCTCTATATGCAAAATATGAAAGACAACCCTAGCACTGTGAGTCTGAAATGAGAAGCACAAAGTGAAGTCAGTAATATTTGATCTCGTAACTTATAACAATTGCCTTGTGGAACGTTCCGATGATTGTCTTGTACGAGAGAATAACCATTAACGTTGATAATTACATTTACTTTACGCGACAACACATTTTTCTGAAAAATAACTTGAACCAACAGAAACTTTTAAAACTCGTATCATTCTCGCTTAGTCAATAAAAATGTTTTTCAACATGATTTAGTTCATTTATTTCCGATTGTTTCACTAGACTGCGTAGGAAAACTAACGATTTTGAAAAAATAAAAATAAAATCTCCCGATTAAACGCCTTCTCGAAAACTAAGATCACACGTGTGGTCCTACTCGCACGCACCTAACAGATTAACCTTTTCTTTTTACACGTCATCAATACGGACACCGATTAATTGAGTTGGTACTCTACGGTGAACTTCTACAACCTCGTGGATGACTTTCGATTTCTGGATTTTTTTAAAGGAGATACGAAGCGTAATACGTCATGTGCTGCTAGGCGCTGGTAAATTTCATAGCCGTGTGTTTAACATAAGATTTAAGGAACTATTCTAATCTGAAACATTCCAAACAAAATATTAGTATTAGCTAGGCTTATAAATTTCAATGAAAACTATCCACCCCACTTTTATAAAAAAATTGGGGAAGTATTTCTGCTCATATGTAGACGTTATAACTTCAACCCCCTCCTCTTCCAATAAGTGAAAAGTCAATCAGTTGGGATAGCTCCAGTTTACTAATAGTAACATTTTAATTCGTAACATATCAGCAGAATAATACTAAAATATTCCATAAACTACTCAAATTGACTTCCATTGGTTTCCATACAATGATGCAATCGAGCCTCAAATAAGTTTTGAACATTATGTAAAATTTATGGGGTTATTTGTCGACATTCTTGAATAATTAGCTGTCGTAAATCATCTATAGATGCTGGTTGAGTGGCATACATTTTGGTTTCTATATATCCCCATAAAAAGTATAGTGGGATTAAATCAGGTGACCTAGGTGGCCACTCTAACAATGGGCCTCGTCCACCTATCCACCGAGCAGAAAATGATTCGTTTAAAAACCGTCTTATATCGAGAGTGTAATGTAGAGGTGCCCCATCTTCCTTTATCAAAGCTTCTGACATGCCGTTATCATTTCCTAGTATTCCTAGTATTAGTGCTATTTTCAGATCAATAGCTTCTCTGGGTTATTGTAGATAAGACTCACCATTTAAGAATCCCTCAATAAAATATGGTCCAACAATATGGTTACCAAAAATGCCACACCAGACGTTCAATTTTCGCGGTGTTTCACTATGAAACTACCGCATTATGCGTGGATCATTTTTTGCCCAATATTTACAATTAGGTCTGTTTACTCCAACACTTAATGCAAATGAACATTCGTGGGAGGAGCAGATATTGTACAATAAAGCTACGAGTGACGTGCAGTCGCTCAAGTTGTACTGAAACGGCAACGTACTTGTTGTGGTTGGCGTTTTCTATTGGAAAATGATCCTGTTTCAAAAAAATTTTGCATTAATTCAGTTACGTACTTTTTGTGCGACAGTTCTTCCTGGATGAGCAGCAGCAACTATCTAGCTGTGGCTCTTGCAGATCTATTGTTTTCGTAGTATAATCCTACAATTTCAATTCTATCTACCTTCCAGAATATACATCATGTTTATGAAAACTAAGCTACCTACTTGTCACTTTATTTAAAAAATGTCAAACACCAGTTTTTAGGTCGCTATGTTTTTGTCGCCAAAAAAAACATTGAGTAAAGTTAGTGCCGCAGTAAAGGCATATCCGTAACTCGCAATGGATTTCACTTATGTATTATACATTTTTGGAATCCTCTTGTAGAGAAGAGTCCAACAATGCAATAATGTATAGGGAGCTTCGTTTAGAAAATTGGAAGGAGTGACTATAGAGGGGAGAGGGTTGAAGTTATAACGTTCAAATATAAGCAATGGAGTGGATGATTTTCATTGAAATGCTCTGTATAATGTCGAATAAGCCTCGAGACTGAACCTTCCTTGTAATTTCTTGTCGATAGCTTCTATTCGCACATTCACCAGGTCGCACTAGCGTAGGATGTGCATTGTAGTTCCATCCTATAGGTGACAGAATCTGCACATATCTTCGCCTGTCAATCCCATTAGCTTAGCGTGCCTTTTGAGCTTTCAGTTAACATCCCTATGACGGCTGTGACAGTCCTCCTATTTTTGGTTATTAAGTCTGCCGCAAATGTTCTGGTGAGATTACTGTCGACTTTGCCACAACGCAGAAGGGTTCCACTCCAATGAATAGCCTTTGATCCGCCAGTTGGTTGCACTCATAACCCTTGTGCCCTGCTACTCAGGCTGTCATGACCTTAGAATGGTCCCTTTCCAGCTTAGAGTTGATTACTATGGAATCCAGTGCCTTCAGTGCAGCTTGGCAGTCTGTGAAGATGGCAACTGAACGGTTTGTTGGCTATTATATTCGTAGTAATGGAGTATATTATCTTTGTCAATTACAAATCTCGATTTTAGTTTCTAATTTTCATGATTTCACTTCACCGTTTTCTATCACCGAAGACTGTATAATTATTTCAATTTTGAGCACACTAACCACATCCTGAACTCTCTTAGTAATTCGGTAGCCGGTGGAATTATCGAAAAAAAAATGGTTGCTAGAAATCATCAACATTACGAAAACATTAACGTCATCCCACACATTTTTGGTATGTCACTCATATTGATAATAATTTAGCTGTGGTCAATTTTACAGGTAGTCGGATGTATGTGCCTCACTCTTGCTTGCTATATAATTATAATTGAAAAACAGAGTGCCTCTAATTATTACCCAACGGTCCCCAAGTGTGCAACAGTGGTGGGTAAATTTATATAAAAGGGTTCAAAAAATGTAAGTTTGAAAACTCATTTTTGAAATAATTTGGTTTGTTTCTGATCACTATTCTCAAAACTATACTTGAAACGGGACTCTAATAATGTACAAGTTCATAATCAATAGCTGCCAGATATTAAATTTCTAACAGTTTGGGTAAGTTCCTCATTTTGTACTATCCAGTGATAAAATTGAAGTATGGGAGTGAAAAAATATTTGAATTTAACAGTCGTATTTATTACGAAACTAGCCTTTGGCTTACGATATAGAGAAGAAACATAAACCCTTGAAATTAACAGCATAAATCATTTAAAATCGCTTGGGATGTGGACGTATCGTTGACGTCCTTTTAATAAAAATACCTAGTTTATAAACATAGTACATGCTCCAAGGCATTTGTAATCGTCTGAACCAAAGATACACACCCGCTTTATCCTGTCAGTCTGAAAAGTGATAGATGGCGACTCTAACATGAAAAAATAGTGTTAAACAACATTCAGTAACTCGATACTTCTACCAGCTACCGAATTACTGAGTGAGTTCAGAATGTGGTTAGTGTGTACACAATTTTTAAATGATAAAAAATCAAGATTTATAACAAATAAACATCGTATATTTCCCTATAACTAGTAAAATAGCCAACTTACTGTTCAGTTGCCATCTTCACAGACTGCACTGAAGACTCTCGATTCTATAGAGGTCGCCTTAAACGCAGTTGGAGACCATTGCAAGGTATTGGTAGCTTGGGTAGCAGTGCACAAGGGTCATAAGTGCAACTAGCTTGCGGGTCAAATGACCAGACAAGGCTCATCATTGCCATTCATTGGGCTGGAACTCGCCTGCAACAATAAATATGACGACAAGGAAGAGGATAGGGAAGAAATCTCTAGAATGGTAAGTAATCTCACCAACACAAAGTCAGGCTGAACAATTTGAGGACATTTACCGCAGACCTAATAAGCAAAGATGAGAAAACTGTCAAATATATAGTGGGTATGTTAGCAGGGCACTGTAAGCTGAAGGGGTTGACAGATGAAGCCATGTGCATAATCTGTCACCTAGGGGAGGGAGCTACAGAGCACATTATATGCCAGTGCGACTGCCTGGCGAATGTGCGATTTTTTGAGCTAAGCGATGACAAGCCACCGGCACCAAATGTTCAGTTTCGAGGCTGATTTGGTATATAAAAAAATTCCGGCTGGAGAATTTAATCTATATTCAGATCAAAGGAAAAAGTCGGCACACGTGTCCGCTGCTTTTGTATCACATGGGCTGGAAAGTCCCGGGCCTAACTAGGAAAACACGTTTTTTTGTTCAAAACTAGTTTCATTCACCGTAATCATTCCAGCGCCGCTCTAATATTTCAATACCACTTTTGTAGAACGATTTATCTTTTGTCTCAAAATATGCCTTAGTGTCAGCGATGACCTCTTCATTCGAGGTACATTTGGTGGATATGGGAGCAATTCAAAGCTCAATTCTTGTAGTTTTTCCATTGTTTCAATTGACTTGTGACAGGGTGCGTTGTCTTGATGATGCAAAAGTTTTTTCTTTGCCATATGTGGACGTTTATTTGCAATTTCTGCCTTCAAACGCTCCAATAACGCTATATAATATTCACTGTTGATTGTATTTCCCTTTTCAAGATATTCGATGAATATTACACCATGTACATCCCAAAATACCAAGGCCATTACCTATCCAGCTGAATCTGGTGCTTTCGGCCGCTTTGGACGAGGTTCTCCAGTTCTGTATCTGTAGAGTAGGGAGGGTGAGTGTAGGCTCACAGCACTTAGGCCACATATGACCCATTGTACATCCTCCCGAGGAGTTGTCCTCCTAGGTCATCGTCCATCCTGTCCTTCTCAGGAAGGTGAACAGGTCACCAGGAGACATCTCCTTTATATCGGCAGGTGTAGGCCAAGACTCACCGAACACACACTCTCTTATCGACGATAACTCCGGACACTCGCATAGGACATGCCTGACAGTCTCATCTTCCTGTTCACACATCCTGCATAGAGATGTGTCCACTAGCCCCATAGTATGGAGGTGTTTCCTTAGTTGACAGTGGCCAGTCAGTAATCCCACTGTTATACGTAGGTTTCTTCTGGTCATCGCCAAGTATTTTTTCGGCGCCATCTTCCCAGGGTCGCCCAGGGTGATCCTGGCAAAACTGCATCCTTTGATTGCCTCCCATCTCTCAAGGGATTGAGCATGGGTGTAACGTTTGGCTAGTTCCGCAATTGTCGAATTCGTCAGGCCGTAGGTGTCACTGGGTCCAAGAATTTTCAGTCCAGCGGCTTCCCTGGCTAGAGAATCAGCAATGCGATTTCCTTTACTCCTGTCGTGCCCTTTAACCCACCTCAGGATAATATTGTTATCTGCCGAGGCGTTAGCTAAATCTTGGTGGCACTCTAGTACTAGTCTTGATATAACACGTTGTCTGTTCAAGGCTAATAGGGCTTGTCTACTATCAGTGCAGATTATTATGTTTTTGTCAGAAATTCCTTTTCTGATTAGTTCTTTTGTGGCAATTGAGATACCAGCCAGTTCTGTTTGAACTACGCTGGTATTGTTTCCCATTCCCCACTTGATCCTTAGGCTTAGTGCTCTCGAGTTGCTGTCCACTCAGATGATTCCGGAGTGAAGTCATGGATCCATGTTTCATCCATTGTCACATATCGATGCGAAAATTCTAGTTTGTTACGTTTAAACATGGTCAAACACTACTCAGGAGCATCAACACGTTTTTGTTTTTGGCCAACAGGAACAAACACGGCACCCACTTTGAACATAGCTTTCTCATAGTAAATTACTTATGCAATATAAAACCAACATGCTCTTTTGATATCCTTACAATGTTAGCTAGCTCACGCAACTTCACTTTTCGATTTTTTGGAAGTTTTCTGGTGTTACCGCCTCATTTGGACGTCCACTGCGTTCCGCATCATCGGTGTTCTCTACGACCACGTTTGAAGTCTGCAAACCATCGTTTTATTGTTGTTTCTGATGGAGCAGAGTCCCCATAACACTTTTCAAGCCATTGCTTCGCTTGAACGGTATTTTTCCCATCAAGAAGCAGTGTAAAATTAAAACAGGAAATTGTTTTTGATCCACTGTTTTGAAAGTATTAAAATAAGCGTCACTCTTAGCACAATAACTCATGAAATTTTGACAGCTGTCTTTTTAAGGTTAGTACTAACTGAAAAACAGGCGAAATTAATGTTACAATTTTTTTTTGTTAAACTGGTGTAGCGCCACTGGTTGATAGAACGCTGGTACCGTGCTTTGTAATGGTTAAGGACAAAAACTAAATTGCTAAATTACGAAGCGTTATTTTCTTCCATCTCCATCAGGTAATTTGATTATGGAAGTTTTGCTTAGTCGTGTTGACTAATAATAATAAAATTCTCCGGTACGCATCTCAAAAAGTTGATAACTGTTTTTTTTTTCGATAGGCCATTAAAATTATAATGAAAATTGGAGGGACTAGTCGACATTTTATTGTTCAACGTAAATGGATTACTTGTAGGAAATCAAATAATTCTAGAGGAGTTTTTCGACCTATTTAATGTAATTTAATGTCATAATTTTACATTTCGAAACTCCTTCCGCTTTCAAACAAATTCTTACTGGGGGTAATTTCAATGATGCTCTTTTTTTTGGGAGCCGTTCTAGTACCGGGAGCACTGCAACCTGTTGGCTTATTGTACTCTACTCCCACCTTTATTCCATCTACCTAGCCATTCCCGTACCCTCGAGTAGTTGATAAAGGTCAACTGGATGCATGCCATATGCTTCAGGTGGCACGTAGGCCTCTCCAAAGATTGTCTGTCTCCTTGAATCCAATGCCTCACAGTCGGATAAAATGTGGGTTATGGTCTCGGTCTCCATGCCACAAAGTCTGCAGCTGAGATCCCCGTTATATAGCCCCATTTTATGCAGATGATCCTTTACCGGGGCATAACCCGTTAAATAACCTGTAATCATTCTTAGCTTGTTCCTAATAGCATTCAGTAGTTCTTCAGCCCGTTTTACACATATATCAACTATGAAGACCTTACTGTGTACCTGCTTTGGAGTGTTTCTCCACTGTAGTCTATGTTGGCGTTGTACCTATTTCCGCATTTGTTCTCGGACTACCTTCTCCATGGTCCCAAGAACTGGTTCTGGTCCAAAATATGTCGTTGCTGAACCTCTTCTCGCGAGTTCATCAGCTTGCTCATTTCCAGAAATATCATTATGTCCCGGCACCCAGTTAATTCAATTCTTTCTGGCATTCTTCTACCAGTCTGGATGTTACCTTGCGGCTATTTAGAGCTGCAATGGCTGCCTGGCTGTCAGTTAATATGTTTATCCTATAAGTGTCAGTCCTATGTTTGTTAATTCTGACACATTCTAGGATGGGATAAATCTCCGCCTGAATTACAGAGGCATGTACTCCCTAGTGAGAAGGAACACCTTGTGTTCCTCATCTCACTATACACCCCTGCTCCTGTCCCTTCCCCAGTCTTTGACCCGTCTATATACCAGGTCTCTTCTCGATCAATGATGCTCTGTAAGGAGATTAGCTAAGGTTAGATAAGGTAACACTAAGGACTATTTCGCTAAAGTCTTTTCACCTCGAAAATTTGACAAACATTTTTAGCACTTTTAAATTTCAAAATATTGTTTGCCCAGTTGTCAAATATAGACAAAAATTTTCCAGAAATTAATTATTCCTGAAAATGCTTGCTGGAACGCTATCGAAACGTTGAAATAAAAATATAACAAAATATTGTAGTTCAATTTACCAAAAATAATAAATGTACCACAAGCAACACACAGAAGATATTGAAACAAGAACTTGAAACTTGCTATGGCATATGATGAAAGAATCTTTGGAGAAAGTGATTTGAGAAGGAAGGATGGAAGGTAACTATAGAGAAGAGCAGAGGATAATGAGAGATGATTTACAGAAGGGGACAAGCTATATAGAGGTTGCACAATAGCGTGTGCAAACGTTAATGATGACATGAAAATTTTGCAGAAAATGTTCTTGATAATTTTTTTCTGTGTAATTCTCAGTGTATTAATATTCCAAAAGATCTAAATTTTGAAAGAAAAGGCGAATACACGAAAATTTAAAAACTTAAATATTCTAATTATTCTCGTAATTTCAAGTTCCTTGTTTATCTCCATCGACAAGATAGTTTGGCAAGTTTATCAGAAGCCGTGGAAGGAATTCAGTCGAAAACATTCGATATTGCCACGTTTAACTATGAAAAAGCTAAAGTGCTAAGTATGTAGTGATAATAATTAGAAAATGGACTTTTTATTATCAACAATATGATTGAACGTTAATTCTTTAATGTGCTTGTTTCCTTGGGTTTTGTCTATTAACATTATTTTTTCAATTTATGAATATTAAAAGATGAACGTTTTTTCAAATTTGTTATGGGCTTCTTCAAGCTCTGGCAGCGTTGTGCGAAAACCATAGTTTTCACGCTCTCTGAACTAACTCAATTGGTGAAATTTATCGAAAAGTCTTCATTGCTTAGCGACCAGCTGATTTCCTATTGGCAAGCGCGTACGTGTGCTCTTCCCTCTCACTTTGTCAATTGACTGACATTGATTATCCAGTGGCGTTGGTATTGTCAGTGTCAGATTTTGAACTATTTCGTATCCATATTGAATTCAAGTACGATTCTTAACACTATTTATTTTTAACAAATACCGTGTTTTGAAAAATACCTTACCTTTAAAGCAAAGCAAAAATCATTTTCTATATATAATTATTATTATTTTTAATACTTTTATAAAATAGGTACCGTACGCCATTGGTACGTTTATGACAAATATCCGCCATGTTTCAACGCCCCATACCGAAGACGCGTAGCTTCAGTTAAACTTGCCAAACTATACATATAATTTCGACCCAGTTTGAATTTTAATTGACGAACTTTTCCATCTACAAATGTAATTTTTTTTTAAATTCAGTTGAAAGTGTATCAGTAAACAGTGTAGTATTTTACCCGAAACTTCCAACTTTGTTTATGATGAAGACTTAATGCTTACTTTTATCTACTTATATTTATTTTGAAACGATTATTTGAACTTTATTGTTGTTGAAGAGAAAACTTGCAAAATGTTTATTTTTTTGTTATTTTTGCATAAATTCAGCAGATTTTTTCGTAGGATCCGGAAAAAGCTTACTGTTGCATAATATCTTTGTAGGTTCTTATTTTTATTTGAAAACTACTCGACATTTACTGTCATTAAAATGCAGATACAAGATGATAATTAAATTTGCTAACCTACCTCGTTTTTGTTTTTATCAGGCTCTTCGAGATACTTTTGGTATTTCCTTCGGGTTGTTTCTTCCAAGTTATTCTAAGATTATACCTAGATATTTATGCTGTAAGACAACCACGCATGCGTGTTTTAAATATTCTCCAATTTATTTCCGAGCGATAATAATATCGTAAAGTTCATATCCGTTAAATATTTTTGCTTCAAGTTGCCGTGAATACATTAAACATAGCATAACAGTTCCATATATTTTACTATCTCTACAGATCTCTCATGGACTGTCTATTGCTCACGCCTCGTTTAAGGTACCGGTGTCAATTTCACATGTAATAAAATTTTATTCGCTAAATATACTCTACAGGGTAATTAATTCCGTTTTGAACTGATCGAAATTCGTATTATGTCACTAAACGAAAACATAATCATTTTCCTAAATTCTCGATTAAATTCGGCTTGAAAGCACAACGTATAACACTCAAAAAATGTTTATGTCATACCAGTACGTTATTGTGTTTGTATACCTTAGATACCATCTACCTAATGGGTTACTTTAGGCCCGTGTGGGCATAAAGTACACATTATGGTAACACAACATAACTTTACGATTAAATATTATTTGGTTGTATTCACAAAGACCTGGCAATTCTGGAAGGTTCTGCTAATAGCCAAATATCCTGCGGCAAAGGTTGACTTATGATTGATTGTCTCTAAATCGGGGATTTCCGAAAGGTGGTCGTCGAAACCTTGGGGTTCCGTGGAAGGGCCACAAAAATTGAACAAAACCTTCGTAGAAAAAAATCACAACCGCGCCTACCATTGTTGAGAAGGCTATTATTGTTCTGCTTCCGTTTGTGACGACTCACCGATGCGAGAGTGGTTTTTTAGCTTAAGCTTACACCAAAAGCAAGTACAAGAATAGACTGGATGCAGCTCTAAAGGCCGGGCCACACCGGCATCCATCCGTCCACGGAGCGCTGCGATTCACACCGAAAGCATCCATCTAGTGGACGGATGTTTTCATGAATCTCTTCATCAACGAATATTTTGTTCACTTGTGTCAGTAGCAGTGTAGTAAATAATGTCGTTTACCGTGCCTTGGTGTGAAAGTGATTTGTCAAAAAGTATCCCGTGGCTTGATGTCTGCAGGTGGACTGTGGTAGTTTTGTCTGATACCGAGCGGAGCGCGTGTGACCGGGCCATAGCTTATGTGCAGGAAAAACGTCCATGCGGATGTGAAGGAAAAATCGCTCTCCCGGCGATTCCAAAACATCCATCCATTGGACGTTTTAAACGTCCAGCGGACGGACGGATGTCGGTCAGCGTTGCGCTATTTGCCAAGCTGGCGAGCGATCTTTTTTTAAACATCCAGCCCGTCCATCCGAAGGATGGATGGATGGATGTTTGGTGTGGCTTGGCCTTAAATCGTCGCATTCAATTGTCAGATATTAAAAGCCTAATTTTAGTGATATTTCAAGAAAATATGCGAAAAAAATTAATTCTTTTCCTTAGATTAAAAAACACAGGTACTTAGTGACACCTTAAATATTTTTTAAGGGTTTTCTGCTAGAAGAGTTACCGACGTAAACAATGACCAGTGTACTTTTCGGGGTTATTCAAATCCAAATATTTTGCAATAATACAGGAAATAACCCCAAATGTGCTTTTTCCAACAGGATGTACAGTATAGCAGCCTTGTAGCGTAAAGGAATGTAATGTATACGTTTCAAACTCTCAATTTCTTCTTCTTCAACAATGGTGACAACATATTCACAAGTTGCCTCATGAATAAATTTTAGTACATTTTCTCTAGATAACACACTGAATTTTTTTGGTTGATACCCCTTTGACCTTTGTTTTAAAAACTCACATAATTTGTGGAAATTACAAATATTAATATTCTTATTTACCATTAAAGTCTTCTTTATGACATGACATGACATGAAAGTTTATATGCACCACGGGTACTAATAGATATTATATACCATCGGGCGACTTACGAACCCTCGGGGTTAATCAAATTTAAATAGCGGTGCATGAAATGAACATTTATATTGTGTCAGAAATTCAATTCTTTTGAAATTTATTTTTATTTTGGATACATTAAGGCATTTATTAATATAGATACGACAAATGTTATATAAAATCGTCGAAAAGAAGTAACATTTAAAATGAATTCTATGCGACTTCACAAACATCAAAGACTTCATAATTATCACAACACTTTCACTTCACTTATCATCTTTCCGAACTCCAAGCTTAAACCTAATTATTTTTGTATAATTTCCAAACGGAATTTCATCTAAATAATATACAGAAATCGTTCGGTGATTTTTTTAAAAAGGTGAAAATTTCGCCTGGTACCCAATTAAGTTCCAGTCAAATTTCACACTTAAAACTCGAAAAAGGAAACTTTATAATAAGGATAATTTAGTATTTTAAAGGAGAAATGTTTTTCTATACGGTATAAATTAGCTAGAGGTAGAAATGAAATGGAATGAAGATAAAATATACGAGGGCTTATTTTTAAGGTTTTTCCTTATTTAATATTATATCTATACTACGACATATAAGCGAATTAAATTGAAATTAAGATTCAATTTTTCCCAAAAACTTTTGTGATATTGTAAATGCAGAACTTTTACCCCTTACTTAGAATATATTCAGGAACTTTAAATTCAAACAAATTCACAGTGTAAACTCTAGTTTTAACTAAATCTCCATCCAAAACTGGGAATTCAATCAAGGTTACAGTTTAAACTCGTGTTTTAACTGAATTCAAATCTTGAGATGGCAATTTAAGCTAATTCAAACTAAAAACTCGAGTTTTTCCTAAACTTACATTTTAAACTAGGGATCTAACCAAATTCACAAACTTAAGTTTTAAATGAGCATTAACTAAACTGGGAATCAAGCAAATGTACAGTATAAACTTAACTGGGAACTGAACCAAATTTACATTTTAAACTTAAATTTCAATCGAAATCACGTCTTAAATTGGGAATTTATCCGCATTTACAGTGAAAACACGAATTTTTACTGAATTTACATCTAAAACTGGGAATTCAAGCAAATCCATAGTATGAACTCGAGTTTGTACTGAAATTACATCTTAAACTGGCAATTCAAGCAAGTTTTCAGTATAAACTAAAATTTTAACTGATTTTACATCTTAAACTGGGAGTTTAAGTAGCTTTCCAGGTCAAACTCGGTTTTTAATTGGGAGTTTAAGCAAATTTATAGTTAAAACTGAAGTTTTAATCAACATCTTAAACTAGGGATTCAACCAAATTCACAAACTCGAGTTTTTACTGAACATAAAGCTTAAACTGGGAACTGTACCAAATTTACAATTTAAACTTAAATTTCAATCGAAATCATATCTTAAATTGAGAATTTCGGGATTAACAGTTACAATACGAATTTCAACTTAGTTTACCTCTTAAACAGGCAATTATGAACTCGAGTTTGCACTGAAATTACATCTTAAACTGGCAATTCAAGCAAATTTTCAGTATAAACTGGAATTTTAACTGAATTTACATAAACTGGGAATTTAAGTAGCTTTCCAGGTAAAACTCGGTTTTTAATTGGAAATTTAACCAATTCATAGTTAATACTGAGGTTTTAATTAATATCTTAAACTAGGGATTCAACCAAATTCACAAACTTGAGTTTTAACTGAACATAAATCTTAAACTGGGAATTCAAGCAAATTTACAGTATAACCTTGGGTTTAAACTGAATTTAAATCTCAAACTGATAATTTGAGAGAATTAACAGTATAAACTCGAGTTTTAACTTAATTCACATCTTGTATGTGCGTGAGAAGAAAATGGTTTGTAAGCAGGTCCACTTGCCACAGTGTGTTGTACTAGTTCACTTAAATATCAATTTTAAGATAAGATAAAAGTGGACCGGCTATATCTGATTTTTAAAGGTAGGAAGAAGTTTTGTTCACTAAAATAAACTGTTTGATTTCACAGTGTAATTGCTGTATCTAAAAAAAATTAACATCTTAAACTCTTAAACTAAGAATTTAACGAATTCACAGTTTAAACTCAAATTTCAATCGAATTTAAAGCTCAAACTATTCCTTATTGAAAAAGGACTAAAGGAGCTACTAGTCTAGGGGGTATAATAGATCTTTTAAGTCTCAGTTAATGTCACCCCATCATACATACATACGTACATACAGCTTAAACTAAAAATGTGTAAACTGGAACTTGATTTTTAATCAAATTTACTGCTTGAACTGTGTATACCATCAAAAATATTATTTAAGTATATTCTTTGGTTGGAATGAGCTAAGTTCCTGTGGCCACGAAAAGCAAAGTAAAATGAGACGTAACTGATTTTTGTAAATCATTTTTCTTCCACATTCGGTCATTCTAAATGATTTTCTCGAAAGAGGAATTTTTTCTTAAAAGGTATCTACCTATTCACCACAATTTTATCGATACTATTTAACATTCCTGGATCCAACGTGAAGTAGAGTTTGCTTTATGACAACTATGCGCCTTACAATAAATTCCAAGTATCCTAGTTGGACACGTTGAAATTCCATAATACCAACTGTTTGATTTTAACATGAATGGGTCCTAAACTAATTAATTTCCTGCTATTGCCAGTTCCCATTTTAATTACGGGTTCATTACGTAAAAGCCACAAGCGAATTAACAATAATTTAATATATCTTTAAACGCAAATGAACTACGTCCAATTAACAAATCAATAGGTTCCATGTAACGTGGGGCATTTTTAATTATTTATTGTAATTAACTTTAACCCAGTTTCATTAGGAATAGTCGGAAACGATATATTTGGAAAATTAGTTCGTTATACATACAATAGCATCAAATTAATCTTTTTTTTTTGTGAAAAAATACTGGAAAGATTAATGAGACTATAAATATAGATCTGTGAAATAAATTCTACATTTGTCGATAAAGCTGCATTAAGATTATAACAAATAACCTCCTAATATGGACTCCAGAACACCTAACTGTGACAAGTCGGCTATTTTGTGCTGGGTACCCCGATCAGTTGGAGTTAAAGTTTGTGTGTTTTGACATGAGGTGTAAGTTAGCTGGTTATCAGACAGACTTTGTAGAACAATGTCAATGTAATATATATAATCTCTTGAATAATAGAAACTTTACAGGCGCAGTCAGTAAACTGTCTCTGAATTGAATTGATCAAGACGACGAACAAACCAACCAACAGAGGAGTTACAGGTTGGCAAATTAATTTTGGCAGTTGACGATGCGCGAGAAAGCCATACAACTTAACAACGTTGTAAACGCAGCTACCGGGAAGAGCAGGTGATGCAAAGTTTTAAAGGTTGTGAAGCCTACGAGTTCTGCCAGCGAAGTGAGCTCTTGCAATCCGCATACGTCTTTGCTACGGCGCATCAGACGTTGCCAAACTTCCGACTGCCAAAATTAATTTGTCAACCTGTATGTGATTCAAAAGTAGAAGATTAGGATTAAATCAGTCACCTCGCTTGGTTAAAACAGCCGGATATCGAAAAAAAGATGCCGAATCTCTGGCTCCTCGCATTCCACACTCAACAACATTATAACACAATGGCATTTTCGATAATTTTAAGAACTAATAATTGTAAATTAAAGTCTTACTATCATCTATTCTTTACCAATGGAAACTAAATAGAACATGACACGAGGACCCGGAAAAATATGGCCGACCTAGCAGTGATGTCTATTGGCTTTACACAACTTTGATAAGACCAACAATTACCTATGGAACTATAGTCTTGTGGAGGGGAAAGGAAAGTGTCTTCTGCAGGGAAAACATCAACTGTAATTTAAAGACCAGCTCTCCTTGGTATTACCGGTGCAATGAACAGCACAGGGATGGCTCCTAACCAAACCTAACGTAACCTTTCTCCTCTGGAACTTTTTGTAAGGCGCTGGTGACGATTCTCAGGTCGAACAATGTTCGAGAAAGATCATAGCTTTATTTAGCTAATTTAGTAGTTAATATATAGCCCTGCACTCCGTGTCACCTTCATACAAAGAGTTAACTAAACAAGCTAGACTAGGAAGTCTCAACCAAGCGTTTGCAGCTGGGTAAAAGATACTTAAAGACAGTTACCGAGCTGGTTAACTAGTTAACAATCGCCGGTATATATAAAGGACACTAAGTTCCTGGAATGGTAAAAATATTCAATATTTTACCTTGGTCGTATCCTACCTACCTTAATAAAGCGATGCGTAAGCTTTTGGACAAACAGCATTGTTGTGTTTTTTGGTACAATCATTTGAAAAAATGAGCCAAAAACAATTTGCTTGCTGGCGTGCCCGTCTGACATTTTATTGGCAAGACAAGTTTAGGACAGGACAAAGTTTTTTGCGTTCTCTAGTTTTATCATATCTATTGTTGTTATTTTTTATTTAAAGAAAACCACCGACCTTTACCTATATGTACTTTAATAACACGACACCCCGCTGTTCATGCAACCTTTCAAACTCCCTGATAATTTTTTCGAGCGAATAATGTAAACGTATACAACAAACAGATGAAAAAGAAAATGTAGCGCACCCAAATCATTTTGTTCGGCAGACAAATGAATTTGTCTAATTGGCCGGAATATTGATTTTGCGTAGCTAAAGAATCATAATTTTGAAAAAAACATTTTGTACTTTTTTGTCTCGTCAATCGGTATTCTTAACCGGTCATACCAATTATGTAATCAACAACAAAGAAGCGATACAGTAAGATTGTTGTTCTTATTTTATTTTAATATTAAGCGATTTTTATCAGAGTAAGAGAGCAAATTAGATGTTAACTGAACATCTTTTATTTGAAGTTGTTGATATTATTCCATGTTCCATGGCATTTGAGTTTTCATTTCATGCAAATTAAATATATTGTTTCAATAATCTGCTCTACATAAGTAATTATTATTGAACAAAGAAGATCTATCTAGTTGCTGCTACAGAAGTAAATTGGAGAGAAGAAGATTATTGTGAAAATCTTGGACGTAAATTAAAGTAAATTTAAGAAGTTGTTATATTTTGGAAATAATGAAAAAATCCTTTATCCAACAACGAATATTTTATTTCATTTGATAATCATGAAAAGATTCTTCATCAGTACATATTATCAAGGAAAATAATTCTATGATGACTAAGAAAAAAAAATAGCTGTAGCAGATCGAAGAAAACGTTGAGAATTTGGCGACATTGAAGCTGGTGCAGCTGTAATACATTGGGATGGAAAGTTAATTCCTGATAGTTTTTCTTGTAAAAAAATTGATCGAAAACCTATAATAATTGCAAGTAACACCATCGAAAAAATGCTAAGCGTACCAGCATTACCAGGATTAGTACAAGCACAAGCACAAGCACAAGCACAAGCACAAGCACAAGCACAAGCACAAGCAATTTTAACTGAACATATAAAAGCAGTTTGTTATGACACCACTAACTCAAATCTTGGTTATCGAAGTGGATCCATGTATGTATGTATTTTAGGATACCATTTACTGAGACCTAAAAGATCTATTGTGCCCCCTTACTTCTACTTAGTTTTTGAGGAGAGTCTCAGAGACTAGTAACTTCTTTAGTCCCATTTCCCAGAGGAATTTTAGGATATCTGCAGGCTTCAACTTATGTCCCTCTTCTATCCAGTAGTCTCCCAGGTGCTGTGTCCTAAGATTCTGAATTGCTATGCAGTTCGCAAGTATGTGGATGGAGGTTTCTTCTTCCATTCCACAAAATCTACAATCTTCTTCCTCCACTATTTTGAGATTTTTAAGGTGCCTATTCAGGTGACAATGTCCTGTTAAAACTCTTAGTGCAGTTTCACTTTGACTTATGCATTCATTTGATCTCAACAGGTTGTAGTCACCCAAAAGAATCTTAGATTGCCTAAACCATACTAGATCTTTCCAATCCATCTAGAGCAAATGCTATAAACGTAGCTTTTGTACTTACCTTCAGTATCGAAACCGGATAAATTTTCGTAGACCCCCGTCGAGTCTCCCATGGGCCCCTGTGGTCCACCCGAACCACTTTGGGAATCAATGTGCTAGAGCATCGGAGATAATGATAATCCTTTGCCTTCTATATCTTCTATCGTTATTGAACTGGGCATACTGTTTCATGGAGACAAGGTCTGGACTTCTTTTTGTAAAGTTAAACTGTATAAAATACTCCAATTTTTATATATATAATAAAAGATTTTTATTCTCTGGATTACTCCACAACAATCACTTTTTTCTTGTGAATTTACGACGTTTCGTGCGACCAGTAGCTTGAGGTTTATCAAAATCAGGTACTAAAATACTATTTTGAAACGTATACCGTCGTTATTAACACAAAAGCAGTCAAAATTTCCTAATTATTGTTTTCAAATCATCGTTAAACGATATCGAAATTGTTAAATATACCCCGTGAATTCGGTACAGAGAGATTTCAGATTGAGAACATCTCTTTCAACTGTTAGACAGCTTTGAAAATTTAATTGGTAATGAGGAACCACTATAAATTTATGGCATTAGTCAAGATAAAACCGTCAATTTATCTTTATACAACGGCAGTTTATTTAGCACAATGCGACCCGTTTCGATCAAAGATAACATTTCTGGACAACTGAATGGGAGTAGAGCACCGGTGATGGACGATAGTCAGAGGTAATGACAGTTCTCGTTTCAACAACCGTAAATTACAATTTTCCAGGGACAGGTAGCGTTGTTAGCGGGCTGTTCTTGATTCTTCTGCTGTTTCTCTTTTCAAGGGTAAACGTAAACATTGTTGTTAATCTTTTCTGAATAGTTTTAGCTGGCCGCCGACACTCGGGACGATACACACAAAACGCATTAGAGAAACTGTTACTGCGTTTGTTGAATACGGCGTTGCCAATATTTCTAATAAATCAAAATAATCATTAGGCTTGGTGATAAATGGAATAAAAGTTGTGTAGAAAACTAATACAGCGCGTTCATATCCTTAGTCAGACATAAATCTCTAATTAGCTAAAAAAACACGAATATAAAAACTAAAAAAAAAGAAAATCTATCATACAGGGTGAATAAATTATATCCCAAGTTTAGAGATACAGGACAGTGGGTGGACTGGCAGCAGTGGTGCTATCAAGGTCCAACCCATTGGTCCTAGAGGATAGAGCCAGGAACAAACGCTGGAGGGGTGTGACTATATAGGAAATGCAGGATTGAATGGACCGGAAATTCGGGGAGGTGAACTACTTCTTGACACAGTTGCTCACTGGGCATGGGTCGAGAGTAGGGTACCTCCACAAGATTAAGAAAAGAGATACTGGAGTGTGCGAGAGGTGTGAAGTGGAGGAGGATGCGGGGCATTTTTTAGATGCTGGGAGAACGAGAAGGTGCTGAAGAAATTGAAGAAGAAACTGGGGGAGGCGGTGTATTGGGAGAACATGATGGAGATAATATTGAGATGTAAGGAGGAATGGATGGAAGTAAGTGGCGTAGTGGAGAGAATAATTAGGGGGGGAGAAGGAATTTATATTGCATGAGAGGTAGGAGTGATAGAAGGGAGAAGATGACGGAATGTATGTGAGGGACGGCCGCCCGTCTCGAAGTATGCTAGGGTAGTGATTCCGAGGTGGGAGTAACGGCGAGTTTTGAGGTGTGTTTGGTTAGTAGACATCCCTTGGGATGAGTCCAACACTGTCTGGGTCATGGATATGGCCCATTACAACATGAGTTTTCTCATCTCGGCCCGAAAAAAAAAGTTGATTCAAATCGGTACAGGATGGACACTTTCATTAGTAATCTTTTATTATATGGTATTTAACAAAGTCTTGTGGAAATTCCTTCAAAATGAGAAAATTGAAATTTCAATGATGATTGGAGGTAGGATGCACACTAAACAAAATTTTATGAAATGAACTCAGTTCCGTTCAATTTCCCGTGAGCATAAAAAAGGACTTGTAGAGGTTTAGACACACACTGTACAGTGCGGAGATCATCTACGTCTTATTCGTGAGTTGGCTGAAAGTGACTGTGATCGCAGAACAATTTCATCGATATATTTCCATTTTCGTCAGACACTGTCATCTTAAAGGGTACTTAAGAAGGCTGAAACCAGTTGTACATTATGTGAAATGGAAGAAAAAACTTTAAACAGCATAGGATCCCACCTGGATAGAAGAGAAAGACTTCCCCAGACTGTAGCATTAGAAACTGAGAAGAATAAGGGCAAAAGTAGATCTTACAAAGCTACCCTCTTAGTATTCTCTTTTCCAAAACTCATTGGTGATACAATTTTTTCTAGTAGCGTTCCACCAAAGTATACGTCGCTATCTCCTATATTGATTTCTTTTTAAAAATTGTTGTTGAAGTTTTCTAATGAAAGCTTTGTCAATCACTAGGTAATGATCTCCGTTAAAGTCTGAATAAACTGTTGCTTAACCACTATGTAACTTGAATAGATTATAGAGATTATCAGATTAATAGGGACGTCTATTTTGGACTAAGTATAAAGTGTTTGATGGGCTAATCTATTCGATGCGTCGTTTCAAGAACGAGTTTCGAATATGTCTTTGAAAATATGGCAACAATGACAACTCGCGCGCTACGAAAGAGCTACTTTGCGCAAATGATTCGGAAAAGGAGATCGTTAAAGTTAACGATACGATAAGACATGAAAGAACACACCGAATGAAATATATTGGAAGAGAGTATAGTATTATTTGAAAAGCATTTCTGACGAGATTTTTGTAAATAAACGTGTGAGAGATCCGTTAAATTCATGGGATTTTTGTGAGGGGACCGAAAAGATTTTAAATGTTTATGGATGTTTGGATTAATATCTGGAAGGTGAGGTTTTTATGATGAAGGAATATTTCATGCGTAAAGGGTTCGAAAATAATGAACCAAGGCGGGTTCTGCAGAAAATTTACTCATGAAAGATGAAGAACTAAAAGTGAAAAAATTTAAAAAGTAGTTGATAACATGACAAGAAGTGGGAGATAAAAATTTGAAAGCACTGGAAGATGAAATTGATGAATGAATAGGAATGTCGGTAAATCATATTTATATACGGTGCGTCAATTATTTCGTTCTAGAATCACTAACCACGATGTTTGGTTCAAAATACGTTATCAGTGTGAGACTGTATGCCACTGCGGAATATCTTTTTTAGTTTTGGTGCTAGAGACTGAATGGGAATCCCCTGTATAACGGTTATAAATATTAATTCATTGAAGAAATATCCTTGCAAAAACAGAACAGTGATGGAGTAACCGAAATGACTGCTATATAGCCATAATCCTGTGATCCAGGATAGACAAAAAAAGAATGTAAATGTAGTTAATTTAATAACGGGTATAAAGAGAATGATAAGATAATAAACTTCGCAATATACTGGTGACTTGAATGCAGAGAGGTGTTTTGGTTCGGAGCTTTCATAAAATCATAAGTGGGAGTAAGCCTACTCCTAGATAAATTACCTTGAATATGAATAATATTTTTCGAAAAATTAAAAAAAAAACTAGTAGTGAATATTCCAAAAATGTATATCAAGCTTAGCCTTGAAATAAAAAGTGTTGGAATATCTGAAATGATAGTGGACGTGGAACTCTCACGTGAATCATCCAGTCATAGCATCTCATCAAGCAGACTTAAATGAAAGGAAAACTTTCCAGAAAGTCGCAATTATTGAATAGAACTTCCAAAATTCATCTAGCAAGTCAAGGTAGAAATTTTCGCAACGTCTAAGTTCGCTAAAACATCTTGTAAGTATGTAAGTATCTTTACCTCTTCTTTCTACTAGCCCAGTTTTTTCGTCTAATACACAGAATTTACTTTTTTTGCTCAACTATTTTGGATCTTCTTGAGGTGTCCTTAGAACACCTGTCAAAAGACGTACTCTGGCTTATACATAACTTTGATCTCACTGGATGGTAGTTTCACAACACAAAATGTAATCCTTAGATTATACCTACTCGCAATCAGTGCATAGACTCAATTCTGTGTACAAAGGAAAATAAAGAAAACGAAACTAATGGTTGTAGACGCAAAAAAACCTGTAGAGAATTTTCTGTATACACTTGCTTACTACCAATTACTTTACGTGAAATTCGGTCTACTTGTCTGCAAATCTTTAAAAATCCAATATCCTTTGAAAAATCTGTCTGTCAGTTTCGAGCACGGTAAAATTGAGGTAGGTATCAAAACCAAATCATTTACGATTTCAACGTTTTTAAGTAAAAAGAAATCGGAGTCAAAGCAATGCAAAAGACCGGATCATTATACTCTCCTTTGGCGTCGTCTTCATCCAATAAAACGCTTTCTTAAACATCCGTCAATAATTTCAGTTTGATGAGCCGATAAAAACTCACATATACACTCTTTCTTGTCATTTCCAGTGATGTACTAGAACAACTAAGCCTCTTTGAAAAGAATATATAAACATATAATAAAATTGCTGTTTATTAACTGTTAATTTTGGGAGTTACACACTTTTTAATAGCAATTCAATTATATTTCAGAATTTGTTAATACAATGAATAAAAATTGAAAGAGGCCCCTGTTCTTCCGAATTAATTTTGGTGGAAAGTTTTGTTGCATCATAAAATTACGTAAACGGAAATCTTTTTCGGAAATTTATTCAAAATTTCGCAATTTTTCCAGTTTATTTTTCTAAATTTCAAGAAAACTATTGTACAAAAATCGGTAACTGTTCGTTCCAATGGGGCTACAATTCTTTGGCCTGGACTTCTTCCACTTTATTATTTAGTCAAATAATATTTTTGTCTTCCGAACAAACGGTTATGATATACGAGGATATATTGAAAAATTCTTAGCCTACTATAGAACCAAACAAAATTTCAATGTCAAAATATTTTATTACTAAACATATTCTCCTCTTAATTGGATACATTTATTACAGCGAACCTGCAACGTCTCTAGACCTTTCAAAAAAAATGTTTCTTCTTGCTCCGCAAACCAGACCTCCCTTAAATCACGAATTTTTTGCATGGCAACATGAGAGTTGTGTGCAGGGGCGTTGTCCTGCAAAAACAAAATACCTTTGGATAGCTTTCCGCGTCTTTTCTCTTTAATTTTTTCCCGTAGAGTGGTCAAGAACTTTTCCAGCAGATTTTTTGCCACGAAACTTCTTAGGTCTTAGAGAAGCAGAGTGTCGCCATTCCATCGATTGTTGCTTTGTTTCTGGATCGTAGAAATGTACCCAAGTCTCATCCATAGTAACAAATTCGGTTTAAGAAGTCTACATCGTTTTCAAATCGAGCACAGATCGAACGCGATACTTCTACCCTTGCACGCTTTTGGTTAACATTCAAACATTTGGGGATCCATTTTGAAGCAATTTTTCTCATGTCCAAATTGATGTGAACTATATGATGAACGCGTTATGAAATATTCAGTGCTTCAGATATCCGTTTTAGCCCAATTCGACGGTCTGATAAAATCATGTCATGAACTGCATCGATATTTTCGAAGACTGACACAGAAACTGGCCTTCCCGATCGGTCATCATCTTCAATGGAAAACTTATCTCTTTTGAAGCTTGCAGTCCAATTTTTCACGGTCGCATACGAAGTACATTGATCACCAAGGGTATTAAGCATATCTTCGTAAATCTGCTTACCTCTTAACCCTTTTAAATACAGGTACTTGATGATGGCTCGTTACTTCAATTTTTCAATCTTCACAATTTCGGTGGACATCTTTTTTCTTTTAATTTATTGCGTAACTCTGGTTCACTTTTTTTGACGTCAAACTTCACACTGACACTTCTAATAAGTTATTGTTCGTTGCTATGGTAACGCAATATTTTGTTTATGCATGGAACTGGTCTAGGCTAACTAGATATCAATTCATCTTCGTAGCCCATTAAAAATTTTCTTTTAAATAAAAATTGTATTGATAGCAAAGCCATGATAAAATTGCATGGAAAATGTAATTTTTGAAAATTATTTTAACAGTACGACTGTCTTAGTTTTAATCCAACTCTGTTTCATTCGTTGTCAGATTCATCCGCCTCTTCGACTTTAAACAATGACATCACAAACACCGAAGGCAATGACTATTATTCTTTCTTTCTCCCCTCTTTCTTCCCGTCGTCCATTTACCTTGAATGCCATACATCTTGGAGAGAAACATGAACGCGGGGAATATTCACAATACATAAATCTCCGGAGGTCGCACAGGCTAAATAAACTATTTCATTGGGGCAAGGTGTAGTTCGGGAGCCGGTCGAAGTTCATATTCAATAATTCCAGTCATAAACCATCAATGGTCACAAGATACATTTCAACATACAAACATTGTGTTACAGTCTGTGGAGAAAACACACCCATTGTAGGTAAATCAACTTGAAATTTAATATTTTTTTATCTAGAAATGGCTTATTCTATTTTGGCTCAAGTTTTATCATAGTATAGATGTGAGTAAAATTAGTTTGTACTGTTTCACAATAAAATAACAGTATGCGGCAAGGTCTCGTTAAGTATTAAAAAGTCGAAAAGATAAAAAAGTCATAAATCATTTCTAGTCTTGATCTACCCACAAGCGAACAATTGATTCGCATTGGTGCAATGTAGCTTCCGATTGGTCTATCAAAAATTTACATGAATTGTTAGTCCACATGGACTGCTAACAGTCCGAATAGAACGACAGAACGAATTAAGGGTTCCAAAAACTCTCTATTTTCTTGTAGATTACAGAAATATCTATTAGAAAGTCATGATTAAAAAATAACAGCATTAGATAAAAAACAGATAAGAACATATTCATTGTATTGAACCCTCTTACAGGATTTCAACTCGCTTCAAAAGCAAACATACCACCAAAAACATCTAGTTAAAACAGAATAACATTGTAGGTACTTATAATTTTTTAATAATTTTCTTTTTTTACAGGTAAGTTGCTGTTTACACTGCACATAATTAGTGGGTATGTTTATAATTAGTACAGTTTATTTCACCAATTTACGCATGTCTCAGATTATCGGCAAAAACTCGACGAGCAGTGTTTAGCTTGTTCAATTCAGTAAGAAGGACTGGAGTAAACTGCCTCAGTACCACTTCTAGACCCAAATGTAAAACAATTTTATTTTTCCCATTATTGTATTCGTATAAATAAGAGATCTGATTACCAAAAATTAATAAAAAAAAAGAAAAAAAAAGGAAAAACGATTGAAAAGAATAAAATTTCGGGTTTCTAACGCATCAAATATTGGGAGTACAGTTTACCATTTCACTCGATGCTTTTACGAGGACGTATTGATATCTAGTTAGCCTATACCAGTTCCATGCATAAACAAAATATTGCGTTACCATAGCAACGAACAATAACTTATTAAAAGTGTCAGTGTGAAGTTTGACGTCAAAAAAGTAAACCAGAGTTACGCAATAAATTAAAAGAAAAAAGATGTCCACCGAAATTGTGAAAATCGAAAAATTGGAGTATCGAGCTATCATCAAGTACCTGTATTTAAAAGGGTTAAGAGGTAAGCAGATTCACGAAGATATGCTCAATACCCTTGGTGATCAATGTCCTTCGTATGCGACCGTAAAAAATTGGACTACAAGCTTCAAAAGAGGTAAGTTTTCCATTGAAGATGATGACCGATCGGGAAGGCTAGTTTCTGTGTCAGTCCCCAAAAATATTGATGCAGTTCATGACATGATTTTATCAGACCGTCGAATTGGGCTAAAACAGATATCTGGAGCACTGAATATTTCATACGAACGCGTTCAAAGTATAGTTCACGTCAATTTGCTGCAAAATGGATCCCCGAATGTTTGAATGTTGACCAAAAGCGTGCAAGGGTAAAAGCATCGCGTTCGATCTGTGGTGAATTGAAAACGATGTAGACTTCTTAAACCGAATTGTTACTATGGATGAGACTTGGGTACATTTCTACGATCCAGAAACAAAGCAACAATCGATGGGATGGCGACACTCTGGTTCTCCAAGACCTAAGAAGTTTCGTGTCAAAAAATCTGCTGAAAAAGTTCTTGCTTCAGTTTTTTGGGATTGCCATTGTGTAATCATGATTGATTTTTTGGATAAGGGTAGAACAATTACTGGAAATTACTATTCGACATTACTGACCACTCTACGGGAAAAAATTAAAGAGAATAGACGTGAAAAGCTATCCAAAGGTGTTTTGTTTTTGCACGACAACGCCCCTGCACACAAATCTCATGTTGCCATGCAAAAAATTCGTGATTTAGGGTTTGAATTACTAGAACACCCCCATCATTCACCAGATTTGGCTCCTTCCGACTACCATCTCTTTCCTCAACTGAAAAAAACGTAACTTTTCTTCCAACGATGAGGTAATAAAAGCTGTGGAGGTCTGGTTTGCAGAGAAAGAAGAAACATTTTTTTGAAAGGTCTAGAGACGTTGCAGGTTAGTTCTAATAAATGTATCCAATTAAGAGGAGAATATGTTGGGTAATAAAATATTTTGACATTGAAATTTTGTTTGGTTCTATTGTAGGCTAAGAATTTTTCAATATATCCTCGTATGACTAATCCGAAACAGTCGTAAATTCGGGGAATAAACTTTATTTTCACTTTTGTTTAAACCTTAGATTAAATTGAATTAGATGAGGTGGCCAAATACTTCGTTCCGGGCGCAGATATATAAAGCTTTCTAAATGTAATATTGAAATTATCATTGGTTGGATCGGCTCCTCGACTATCGTGAATATGAAATGAAATTCAGCAATCGGTTCGGATAGCAAATCGAAAAATTTTATTTGGGAAATAACAAGCTTGACAAAACACAAAGCAGAGGATTCTTATTCTGAGACATTTGTGTTTCAAGACAATGGATGTCGGAGTATGGCTTCGAATTCTCGAAAAACATATTTCCACTCCGCAATAATACCAACAATGAAAAATGAAACAAGGAAATATTTGGCAATGCTAATAAATTTTACAAAATTCATCAAACGCCCGAACAACGAGGTTCGTTTTCATTTTTAATTTAAAATTTACATTCACAGAATTGGCTGGATAATATTTTCGTACAAACAGCGCACCCACCCGAAGAATAAAAGCACAAATTTATATATAACGCAGATCAATTAAACAATGACAATTTTTTTTCATTTAAATATAAGTTTTGGTTTATAGAAACAGTGTGGCTAGAGCTCCGCCAGCGGAATTATTAATTTAAAATAAGAACTCCGCTTTGCGGCGGAAGTTTATATGACATATTATCTAGAAATCCGCCGAAAATGTTATAATTTACGCAAGCGCGGAGGAGTTGTTCACTAATAATTGATGCTTTTCGCCGCCCAACGGCGGACAACTCAGGTTTCATGACTAAATTCCGTTCAATGGCGGATTAAAGTTTATTTTTGTGAGACCTGTTTGGTCCAAAGACTACGTATTGGCATAAAATAAGAACTCAACGTGTGTGAACAGTATATAGGAATGTTTATATGTTTTAAAAGTTGTCTCTTTATACTGTAAAATAGTTTGTAATAGGGAGGGGAGAATTGTTGTGACCTTTTATTAGACTTGTTGATATTAATCATAAAATAACATATGTCATAGAGAACTGTCAATAAATATAAAAAGTAATAAATGACTATTTTCTAAAAGATGGAAATAATTCAGTTCCAATCATTAGTTTAGATCCTTCTCAGAATCATAATAATATTCTTCAACCATTTTAATACATAACCTCAAATTATACAGATTAATGACATTTTCATAGAATATTTTCATCATGAAACACAAACAATACAATCAAATTGTTGAGAAAATAGAACCTGTTCTATTTTTTATACAATTTGACAGGTTAGACAATCTTTAATAAAATTTTTAATCTTAGACTAAACAATTTGAATTGTTCCAAAACTTGAACCAAATATTGCACAAGAAATTGTCTAATCTAAAATGACCCTTATGTATAAACAACACAGTAAAAATGATAAATAAAAATGTATTTTCATTCTTACTCGGAAGATTAATGTATGTACGGACCTTACGACTATATTTTCCGAGTTGTAGGCGGTATTCGTTGTTGGTATCAGATATATATTTCGTAATTTCGCTCTGCGTTGACAGCAGAAAGTTGTCGACTTTTTTGTAAGTGGCATTAAACTGTCATATTCAGCTAACCGATATCTGTTTTTGTTTTACCGATCACCTTCGATATTCGTTTGTTGTTCGTTTACGGTCGGTGTTATATGATACGAGCTTCACAAATTACTTGTATCAGTGTAACGATCGAAACTTTATGACTTTGGCACTTTCCCTACTCCGTATTACAAATTGAAGCCGAGATTCATCGCAGTTCGACTGCCAGGATTTCTTTCGTTACGTGCAGTCGAATATATTTTTCCGAGGACGAGTTAAATTAGAACGAAAGATCGGCAGTAAACAGTTTTCTCGTCGCCAAAAAACAACGACCGAATGAATATAAATGTCGGTGGCAAACTCGTTTTTTTTTTCGATATAAAATGTTAGCCTATGTGTATGTAGTTACTTGGTTATGGCGATATAGGCCGAGAAAGCGCGTACAAATCTAAGAACTAAATACTATAAACCCCAGGCTCCCAAACTTTACCACTTTACTTGGCTTTTTTTGTCAGATTTGGGTAGGCCTCCGCTTACCTTATATTGAATTTCTGAAAATTCATCAATGTCAAATGTGTTTTTGTCAGCTGGTATAATATACTCTTTCTAAAGTCAATGAAAAGACATGAGCACAAAGCAAGATTCTTGAATGGCTATGCTCACTATACAAATGTTTTCCTTACTCCAATAAACTGTAGATTCTTGAAACTCTTAGATAGCTAGTTTGGAAATATAGAAACAATATATAGATATGAAATTATTTGCTACCATTAAAATAAGGCGTTTAAAATTGCTGGGAAAAAATGATAAATTAAATCAATTTCATGTACCTACGTTACTAAACTTAAGAAAATTTTGGAGACCCGGCAACATGGCTGATAAAACAAAAAAACGAAAGTGGTTATAGTATTTTTCATTAGTACGAACTTTGTCGGTCAGTTGTTTATGTGGTTCAGTGTGTCGTTGAAATGATTTACAACATTAGTTATTCTCGCCAGTAGCGAACTGACTTAAGTGTTGATTATATGTGTAGAGCTGTATTTTATCTCAACTGATTTTGTTTTATTATAACTAAGAATATATTCACTGAGCGAGTGAACATCATCATCCCATCTAGGGAACAGGTGATGCATCCAGGTAATTCTGGAGAAATCATCAGGTTCACTGATGGTTCCAAAACAAACCATAACACTGGGGCTGGTATAAATGGACCTAGGAAGAGAATGATCTTCAGCATTGGCAGACATACGACTGTGTTTCAAGCAGAGAGGATTGTCGCTATAGCCTGTATTGATGAAAAGATCAGAAGAGGATACACCGGACAAAAAATAAAAATATTCACTAACAGCCAGGCTCTGCTTAAAGCTACCAGTAACCCAACAACTAGGTCTAGACTGGTAAAAAACTGTAACGAATCCCTCAACAGCCAACAATGTCTCTAATATGGGTACCGGCTCATGAGGGGATTGCAGGTGATGAAATGGCTGATCAGTTAGCTAAAGAAGGCTATAAAGGAGACTTCATAGGTCCGGAACCATTTTGTGGAATCACAAAAGATTGCAGAAGAGGGGAAATCGGGAACTGGCTAGATGGGGAACACCACCTCAAATTGAGGTCGACCGTTGAGTAAAATTTTTCACTCAACGGGTCGAGAGAAGGGCACCTCTCGACCTCAATACAAAGAGTTTACTGAACTAGGTAGACAAGCAACTCTCAACCAGGCTATTTTAACTGGGTAAGAGACATTTGAAGACAGTTACCGACCTGGTGACTGGACACTGCATCCTGAGGAAACTTCTGCACAAAATGAACCTATGTGCAGGAAATGTGAACTCTATGATGAAAAACCTACTTACGTACTCTGCTTTTGCAAGAACTTACATGGACTCAGGCGGAAGTACTTTGGAGAGGAAATAATAGAACCATTACAACTACTGAAAATCCCTCCAGTCAAACTAGTGGCCTACATAGAAGACACAAAGCTTCTGGAAGGGAAGTAGATAATATGGGAATTGGTGCAAAGATTCAGTTCAAGTGCCTGGGTTGTTGAGCACAACCCAATCGAATGAATTATAACTATTTGCTGAATAACCAGTAAATACCATTTAATTCACTAGTATGGAGACCATTTGAAACGACAATTGGAGGTAATCTATCGCGGAAACCGAATAATTTATAAAAGATATATTATATCATCAATAATAATCAAATGGAGGGCTCATAAACATTTGGTTTATGCCTCCACCTAACGAAGATTGGATACGTATGTTCTGTACATTTTTGTTAAAATGAGGTCTGGGGAAGTAATTTATGCATTGGAATAAAAAAAACTATTTCCTGGACTATTTTGGTTTCAGAATATAGATGGCAGTCGGTCGGTACTTTGTTACTGAAAACAGACATGAACGGTTTCGGGTCTAAAAGTCTAACAGGAGACTGCGAACAAACAAGAAATCTTGAAAATTATGACTTCTCTTAATTCAGGCCAGCAAGGTTTACGGTGCTTTTCCACTTTGTTTTTGTGCTGCAAAGTGGTTTTTCCTTCTGTCAATTTGACATGATTTATTTACTTTGGATTATTTGCTAATCCATATTTTATTTCTATTGGTTTGATCTGCATACAGTGTGAGAAAGAATAATGGAATAAACTCATATTTTCGGTCACTGTACATGTTTATAGAAAATTCCAAAACACTTTAAATTTATATTATAGATTGACATTTTCGAAGTCAACGTGGAAGTGAGATATAATTTCTAATATTGCTCCCTCTCTCACGATACAAATCTTCCTTTACTTCTGTAAACTGTTAGTTCGTGACTTTCCTAAATAACAAGTTTAAAAATATTTTAAAAAATACATGGATAGAACTATATTAATTAGCATTTGAGAAAGGCGATTAACATTGTTGGAAAAATCATGAATCAAAACAACTTTATACATATTACTACACTTTGATAAAATAAAAGAACTAATGAGACCCGATTACAGTATTTCGCATTGGCACCAACTAAGTCGGACGATTTATGCGGTCTATTGTGTCGTTTAAATGATTTATAACATTATAGTTATCCTCGCCAGTGTCGACGTAACTTGTGTTTTATTTAGATGTGTAGAAGAGTATTTTATTTCAACTAGGTTTGTTTTTATCATAACTATTCACTGATCAACCAGTTTTATAAATAAAATGTATCAGTGATTAATTAGTATATCATTTTCGAGACCATTTAAAACGACAGTTCGAGATAATCTATCTCGGGAACCTAAATTTATAAAAAATACTTGCACGACATGCTGCTGCTTGCCATTATTGGGATTAAAATTATCTTCGCATTGACTTTAGAAAGAGTTTACAACCCTCAATAATCAAATGGGAAGTATGCGATATATTGTTTGAAAGATATTTCCATCCTAAATCTAAAATTCTTATCGTTTTCTAAAATTAATACAAAAAAAGAATCATCTGTCCATGAAAAGAATCTATCACGTTAGATACAAGAGTATGTGCGAGAACTCACTGGAAAAACCTTTTTAGACATATTGTAAAAGTCATTTTTTCAGTATATTCCTCCTCATCACCAAACAAGTCGTGGACATTTTCCTCGAGTTCTACCACGCACTACATACCAAATTCTTGATATTCCTTTCCATATTTCCCTTCTGATAGTATGTATGTATGTACGTGTGTATATGGGGTGATGTTCACTGAGACGAAAATATCTATTGTGCCCCTCTACTTTTATACTTAGATCCTGATGAAAGTCTCAGAGACCAGTAGCCCCTTTAGTCCTATTTTCTGGAAAAATTTTGGGACGTCTACAGGCTTTATCTTAGGTAAATGTCCCTCTTCTATCCAGTGGTCTCCCAGGTATTGTGCACTAGGATTCTAAATTGTTGTGCAATTCGCAAGTATGTGGATGGAGGTTTCTTCTCCCATGTCACAGAATCTACAATCTTCTTCCTACACCATTTTGAGCTTTTTCAGGTGCCTATTCAGGCGACAATGTTCCGTTGGGATCACTGTTAAAACCCTTAGTGCCGTTTTACTTTGACTTTTATGCAGTCATTTGATCTACACGGGTTGTAGTCACCGATCAATCTTTGATTACAAAACCCCTATTAGATCTTTCCGATGGTCAGATCTTTTTTTTCGGCTTTGCCTATTTCTTCCAATATTACATTGCAGATGATACCGCAAAAGGATTCCGGCCCCCAAAAGGGTATTTCGGTCCCCCTCTTTGCTCTTCTGATATTGCTAGTAATAGGGAAAAGTGTTTTCCGCGGATTAAATGACAAGGTCATGCTCAAGTATCTCAAGATGCATAGGATTTATTGTTAATAGTTTTTCATATCGATGAACTTTCTAAACATGTGTCAAATTATATCTTCCACTCAGATTATTGCGTATCCTGATATTCCACTTTTTAATTACTAAGTTTTTAGTAAATAAAAAGAAATCTAACCGATAACATCAATGAATCTTGTTTCAATTTGTAATCCAGAGTAGGAAAGTGCCAAAGCCATAAAGTTTCGATTAACAATAAGTAGATAGAAGTATGTGGGCACAGAAGAAGTCGCTTGATTCATCCTCGTCGCCAATTAAGATACACCCAAGTCTCAGTCGCCGATGAACTTTGTTTATGGATGCCGTAAACGAGATTCATAGCAGAGTCGGACAATCTCTAGGGGATATTACATGTGGGACGAGAGAAAATGCGGTAATTTTAACCCTTGCCGCAAACTTCTACTGCCCTTGAATAAGGTTGGTGGTTGGAATGGGTATTTGGGGTGCTTTAACTTTACATCAAACAGGACAACAAAAATTTGACTACCACTATTTTTTCAACTATTTCAAGGTCGTTTTTGGATGTAGAATCTAAAATAGTTATTAGATCTCGTTTGCTTCTCCAGGCTTTTGAGAAAGTTATATTTATTATTCAATTGTCACCTAATTTGGCTGACTTCCGAAAGGGGATTACGTTATTGAGAGTATGTATGTCAAAACTTATAGAAATGACACTCACATAGACGAAAAATGTGTGATTAAAGTAAAATAAGGAATCGGAAATCAGTTTAAAGTAACCCAATGACTAAGACAAGGTGACTCTCTATTTATGTTATTTAAATGTTAAATCAACCGTCAGTATACCTTATCCAGTGAAAGTCACCAGTGTCTGGTACTGATAACAGAAAAAAAACCTTGACAGAAGATGCCAGGACGAAAGGTCGAGGAGATATTTGAGGATAACCTTGATGGAGGGAGTCGCTGAAAAGAAAATAAAGAACTGGAAAGATGTAGCAACAGATAATATTTTACAACCTATAAATAAATTATATTTGTTGTTTCATTTCTACCCGATTGCCAAAGGTGGGTTGTTTGGATAGCATGATAATATAAGATAAGATAAATATGGTGCTTCTAGGAGCCTCTCCACTACAACCTTTGCAGATCTATTGTGTATGCCCTCCTGTAATTCTTGGGTTATTTGTCTAGACTCATCCTTATTACCAGACTTCGAATGGCAAACCTCAGGTCCTCCATATACTGGGAGGGTGGTGGTTTTTCCTCCTCAATCGTTGAAAAAAAAGCTCAGCCTAGTCAGGCCTTCGCAGTAGTACATTATGTCTACTGAGATTTCCTCATCTTCTTGTCAAAACCTGCATTTGGTTATGTCCGCGAATCCGACGTTGGCATGGATAATATGATACCGAAAACATATGATGCTCCTAGGTAATAATGAAGAAAAAATAATACATCCTGTACATTTTCTCAAAATCCTTCCAGGCAAGCTAGTGGCTTAGTAGAAGTATATAATAATATTATGGGAAATGGTACAAATATTTAATTCAATCGCTTAGGATGATGAGCACAACCCAAACGAAGGAATGAGTAAGGGTAGTTTCTTTAGTAAAATGTTCATTTCTTTGGCACGATCTGTAGCTAAATTGACAAATTTATAGAAATGACATGCGCTCAGACCAAAAGTGTAATTGGAGTAGGATACGAATAATCAGGTTATGTTTTTCTAGTGAATGTATTATTTTGAGTTCAAATTATTCAATTTATTTTTTTTAATTAAGAAACTCCTTTCAGGTGGTGGGCTCAAAATGTTTTCCAAAAATTGTATGAAAAGTTTTTTTACATTTAATTATAATGATACAACAAAAGAATTACACATAACATAGTTGTTTCGGAGAATGAAAATGTTTTCGTTACATATGAAAGGTTACAAATATGTAAAAGGTATTATGCAAGCAAATCGCCCAAAACTGGTATTCTTACCTGAAGGTCCTGGATGATCTTCTGTGGGGTTGCAACCCTTCTTCGAAGCGATATAATGGACTGTATCAGGGGTTCAATGGGTTTATTAAGGTTTCTGGCACTAGCGCGGCAAATAAACTAATATGAACTGTTCACTTCGACAACTGTTCTGCTTCCGTGTTTGGAGAACTGGGTTTTAAATCAAACATAATGTGTATATACCGTGTGTCCGCTAGGTGTAAAAATACCACCAACGATTTGCTTGAGATGTAAACATTTAAATTTTATTATTAAATAACCTTACATATTAACTATATATCATAACCAATTAAAATAAAATTAATGAATACTTAACATACCCCCCACCAAAATACATAGTATTTTAACTAACTTATTTAGAACATGTTGGTAAAGGACATAACTTTACCGTTGGTCTTTGAAGAAGACCCTGAGTGGTTCTGACATTAGCAACTCTTGCAATACCATCAGAACCCGGAAATAACTTCACAATTCTTCCCAATTTCCAATTTAAAGAGGGGACATTGTTATCTTTAATAATAACTAGGTCGTTAAGTTTGAGTGGAATTTGTTGATTTAGCCATTTATTTCGCTGTTGGAGTGTATTTAAATATTCACTATGCCACCGTTTCCACACATCTTGCTGTAGTCTTTGTATAAGCTGCCATCGATCCAACTGGTTCATATTTAAATGGGAAAGATCTGGATCGGCAACTGCCGTTGGCGGCTCTAACATAAGAAAATGACTTGGGGTTAACACGGATAAATCATTGGGGTCTGAACTTGAAGAATAGAGCGGCCTGGAATTGAGAATAGCTTCAATCTGAGCTAATAGGGTGTAAAACTCTTCAAAAGTTAAAACTTGAGAGCCAACAACTCGAAAAATATGAGTTTTAACAGACTTTATTCCCGCTTCACTAAGACCGTTAAAATGGGGACCGGACGGAGGAGAAAATGAAAATTTTATTTTTTCTGATCCACAAGCCTTTTGCATATATTCATGAAGAATGCGAGAAGCCCCTACAAAGTTGGTTGCATTATCACAAAAAATATGGGTGCATCTGCCTCGGCTGGCAACAAACCGACGCAAAGCAGCAATAAACGCATCCGAAGAGAGACTTGATACTAACTCCAAGTGTACGGCTTTTGTGGCGAAACACACAAAGATACAAATATAGGCCTTTTGTGACTTAATTCCACGTCCTTTAAGGGGAGTGACTGAGAAGGGACCTCCATAATCAGTGCCTACACAAGAAAATGGTTTAATTTGGTTGACGCGGGTAGGAGGTAAGTTTCCCATGAAAGGTTCGTGGGCCACAGGTTTCAGTTTAAAGCATCGAATACAGCGGCTCAACACACTCCGAATTGCACGTTTGGAAGAGAGAATCCAAAAATTTTGAGCAATTAGGAAATGTAAGTGCTGTAAACCTGGATGAAAATATGTTTTATGAACGGACTCAATTATTAAATCTGTCAAACGATGTTGACGGGGTAGAATTGCTGGAAATTTTGTATCATAAGACAATCCTGAGAACTTCAAGCGTCCCCCCACCCTCAAAACACCCCCGCTGTCCAGAAAAGGACTCAACTTTCTAAAAGGTTTTGATAAGGTGGTGCCTGCTTCCAAATTTTCAATTTCTTGTGCGAAACAAATATGTTGCACTCGTTTTGTGAGAACCATTAAAGCTTTGTGGAGTTCTGAGTCAGTGAAATAATCCAATGATTTATTTTGAGGATTTCTTAAATTTGCTACAAAGCGTAGCGCATAAGCAATAATTCGTTGAATTTTACTCAAGGATGAGTATTTGTCCAATAGAAGATCTAATGTGTCCAAAGACATAAGTGTTACAAGAACTGAGGGTTTTTCTTCCGGACAAGAAACTGGAGAAAACTTAGGATTGGGCCATAGGGGCTTTGGAGACATTAACCAAGGAGGCCCCTCAAACCACAACGGATGATTAAGAATTTGACTGGGCAGAAGACCACGAGAGGCACAATCGGCTGGATTATCGGAGCTTTCAACAAAATGCCAACGGTCAGGGGGAACCCTCTCTTGTATGTGAGCTACACGATGACCGACGAAAGTTTTCCAGCGGGAAGCGGGTGATTTAATCCATGATAGGGTTACCATTGAATCAGACCAAGCAAAAATTTCACTAATTTGGAGGTTATCTCGGAATGCGTTAAGGACAAAGTCTATTAAATTGGAGAGTAGAACAGCTGCACACAGTTCTAGTCGGGGAATTGAAAGAGTTTTAAGTGGGGCCACTCTAGATTTAGCGGCAATTAGGCAGATTTTGGAAGCGTTATTATCTGAAGTAAATTTAAAATATATTACACTGGAGTACCCTTTCTCTGAACTATCTGCAAAGCCATGCAGTTCACAAGAAATATATTTATTAGGTAAGCAGCGAGGAATATTAACATGTGAGAGGAGCGGAAGTTCAGTTTTATACTGATTCCATTTGTCGACTATGTCCGAAGGGGGTATTTGATCCCAATCTAAACCCAAACTCCAAAGTCGTTGTAAGAGATGTTTAGCTAGGAATGAGAGTGGAGCTAAGAACCCAAGGGGGTCATACATTCGAGCAACTTCTGAGAGTATTATACGTTTAGAACAGAATCTGTCAAGGGGTTGAATATCATAAGAGAAAACATCTAAGGAGTTATTCCACCGCAATCCTAAAACCTTTACCACAAGGTCATCGGAATCAAAAGGAGACAAGGAGTGTTGGCAAACCTCAGCAGGGAGACACTGCATTAACTGGGGATTATTACATGCCCATTTTCGAAGAAGAAAACCTCCTCTTTCCAGCATCAAAATTAATTCTGATTGAAGAAGTTTGGCTTCCTGTAGAGTTGAGGCACCTGTGATAATATCGTCAATATAGATATCGGAGGATAAACACTTTGCAGCTCGAGGAAAATTTTCCCTTTCCTCTTGTACTAACTGCTGAATTGTACGAAGGGCCAGGAAAGGAGCGGACGATACTCCATAAGTAACAGTAGTAAGCTTAAAATCTTGGACGGGATCTTCCTGAGCGAAGCGCCAAAGAATTCTTTGGTAATTCTGGTGCTCTTCCGATATTGATATTTGCCTATACATTTGCTTAATATCAGCAATAAAAGTAAAGGGATGAAGTCGGAATCGCAATAAAATTTCGATTATATCCTTTTGCAACTTTTGCCCTATGAAAAGAGTGTCGTTCAGCGAAAAACCTGCAGGAGATTTGCAGGAAGCATCAAATACAACCCTAAGCTTGGTTGTAGCACTATTAGGATTTATGACGTAATGATGTGGGATATAATAGATTTTGTCGAATGAAGAAGTAGGAGAGGTCTCAACCATGTGACCATTGGAAAGATAATCTTTCATAAAGCTGTTATATTCATTGTAAAGCTGGGAATTTTTCAAAAGACGGTTTTCCATATTTTTCAATCTCTTTAGAGCAGATATTCTGGTATCTCCAAAAAATGGATCCGCGGTTTTGAAAGGAAGAGTAACACTGAAACGACCCGTAGATATTCTTTTATGAGTTTTTTGGAATATCATTTCACATTTTTTATCATCATCAGAAATAGGTAAAGACCGAGGAATACTTTCAAGTTCCCAAAATTTTTGAAGGGTATTGTCGAGGGATGTGAGACATGATGAAAGAAAAGAGTGTGAGACTAATGGTTTATTAGCGGTATTTATTTTCCCCATTAAAATCCAACCAAATTGAGTGTTAACAGCAATCGGTTCCCCTTTTGCAGTTTGAACTTTGTCAGGTTTAAAGATTTTTGCAAATATATCGGATTCCAGTAACATATCTATAGGAGATGAAATGTTAAACATCTTATCAGCCAATTCCAACTTAGAAATACAGGGAAATGTATCGACTGAAAATGATTGGACGGGCATATTGTTACAGATTGTTGACACTATTTGAGCATCCAAATGGAATAAGGGAGTTGACTTATTCAAAGGTTTTCAAATACAACTTAGAGACTTGTTAGAGAAAGTTCCAATATCTTCGACTCCTCCTATTTGCATAGGAGTGTTGCATCTGGGCAGACCCAATCTGCTGGCACATTTATCAGTAATTAAAGAAACTTGACTACAGCTATCAATTAAAACTCTAACCGGTTGATAGTTTCCACGGCAATCCAGTACCTCAACCTGGGCAGTAGGAAGTAAATTAGTAGAACGTACTGACGTGTGCAAGACAGAGGCGATTTTAGGATCAATAGGATCTAAACTAGAAATCTGAGTTGAATTGGAAGAAGAGGGAACATCTATAGTAGTCATATTGCTATTTACTAAAGGTTGTTGATCGAAATGTAAAAGAGTGTGATGTCTTTTATTGCAAATTCTACAACCGCCATTAGAAGTACATTTTTTTGAAGTATGTTTGGTACCTAAACAGTTAGTACACCACTTGTATCGTTTGGATATCTCGTATCTTTCCTTTGGGTGCTTGGCACAAAAATCAGGACACTTATAAATTGAGTGATCATTTTTACAAATCACACATTTAGTTAGATCTGCAACATTAGCAAGACATGCAGAATTGTACGGTTTAACATTTTTTATTTGATATTTACTTGAGTTAGTCCTCTTAGGAGGTTGGATTAAAACAACTGAATCGTAAGCATCGCATTGCTTTTCAAGAAATTTATATAAATCATCATATTTAGGAATTTCGGACGCAAAAGTGGCATTTTCTTGTTCGAATCGCTGTAAAGTTTCCGAATCAATTTTTTTGCTTAAAAGGTGAAATAGTACAAAATCCCACTCTCGGACCGGTAACCCCAAATTTTTTAGAGCTTCCAAGTTATCAAAAAAAAGTGCCAAAAGTTGTCTAAGATATTTTGGGTTCTCCGAAGTTAATTTTTGAGAATTATAAACCTGTTCCCAATAAAATATGGCTAACGCACGCGTATTTTGATAATGCTTAATCAATTTACTGAAAGCTAAGTCATAATTAGCTTCTGTAAGTTTAATATTTTTAATGAGAATTAAAGCGTCGTCAGACAGGGATGACATTAAATATCTAAATTTTTCAATTTTTGTAAGGGATTCATTAGTATCTATAAGAGACTTGAAAAGATCAAAAAATGTTGGCCATAATTTTAAATCTCCTGAAAAAACCGGTATATTCAATTTTGGCAGCTTTACATTTGAACCTTTGTTCTTGGAATGCAAGGTAGAGTTAGTATCAAACAAATCAGAATAAACACTCATTATATGAAAATATTTATCATCTACTTCCTGTCTGATCAATGTTTCAATATTCAGATCTGCCTCCTCATTTGTAGCGAGAGCAGTAATAATTGTAGAATGCTGAAGGTTAAAGTCACTGTAAAATGTTTTTAATTCAGCATATCTAGCTTTAAAATGGTTATGAGCACTTTGATCCCCCTCTGCCTGTATGGCAAGATCATGCAGTATCGAAATTCTATCAGAGGCTGAGTCTCTAAGAACTTTTGCTTGACGCAATCTAGCTGCCATTGTGATACAATAATAAGATTGATCAGATTCTAATATATAAAACTATATAAAACTTTCGAACACAGAAATAATGAATTTCACTTGATAAATATATTATGTAGGCACATACAGATTAAAGTTATACAACTCAAGCTAAAATACCTGATTTGAGAAATTAAATTAATGTGTCTAATGAATATTCCACTCAATCTTTATACTACCTAATAATCTGAGACACCTAAATTATAAGACCAATACACAATAGGTATGTATCTAATAAGTGAATAGAGAGATAAGATTCAATCTTTAATTCAATAATTATTTTCTATTGAGTTGAATCCAATAAATTATAAATATTTAGTACACTTGAGAATGGATCTATTTAAAGAGAATAAATGGGCCAAACTGTATTAATAAAGTGAACTTATTTTTATTTAAACTAAGTATATTATGTTTAAATATTCAAATTTCGAAGAAAGTAAACTACTAATTATCGAGAATGCTAATGCCAGTTAACCTTGAAACTTATAAAAAGTTGATTTAAAAATATATTTTCAAATTTTACAATACCAAGTTTGAAAATTAATATCCCGGGAGAAGTGACCAAAAAATGTTTCGGAGAATGAAAATGTTTTCGTTACATATGAAAGGTTACAAATATGTAAAAGGTATTATGCAAGCAAATCGCCCAAAACTGGTATTCTTACCTGAAGGTCCTGGATGATCTTCTGTGGGGTTGCAACCCTTCTTCGAAGCGATATAATGGACTGTATCAGGGGTTCAATGGGTTTATTAAGGTTTCTGGCACTAGCGCGGCAAATAAACTAATATGAACTGTTCACTTCGACAACTGTTCTGCTTCCGTGTTTGGAGAACTGGGTTTTAAATCAAACATAATGTGTATATACCGTGTGTCCGCTAGGTGTAAAAATACCACCAACGATTTGCTTGAGATGTAAACATTTAAATTTTATTATTAAATAACCTTACATATTAACTATATATCATAACCAATTAAAATAAAATTAATGAATACTTAACAATAGTCTTTAGATATATCTGTAAATTATATACTCAAATTTTATGGCGAAGAATTATCATTGTCGAACTATAATAATAATTATTATCTTCTATCCCCACGATATTTATTTTTATTTTCGAAAGTGTCCAAAATATTATAAAGTTCTGCGATTTCATAATTCTATGATATCATAATATAAATTGTTCCGAAATTAAATGATTTGGGATTAATTTTCAAATTT
Organism: Lochmaea capreae; assembly: GCA_949126875.1. Lineage (NCBI taxonomy): Eukaryota > Metazoa > Arthropoda > Insecta > Coleoptera > Chrysomelidae > Lochmaea > Lochmaea capreae. Next base: position 16,031,861 of record OX421403.1, read on the forward strand.
CAGTTTTTTAAAATTTATTTCCCCCGCTTTTTTCCTTTCTCTACAATTCTAACTCTTCATTATCAGGATTTCTTTATTCTGATGAAAAATTTAAAATGACTGGGTTTCCATCATTTTATATTCTGCATTATTACTGGTTCCATACATTCTTACTTATAATTTTAATTCCTGAAAATTGATTTTTCTTTTGTGTGAAAAAAATGTTTTTGACTTCTAAATATTCCAAATGAATATTCAACTTATTTATCTCTCAACGCCCTGAACTTTATTTAGATCGACCTTTTCTTTCAAATTTAAATTTTTCAATTGGTTTGTCCAAAATTTGACATGCGTTAACATTATGAATTTGACTTTATCTTTTTTTTTTAAATAATTAACAAAAAACTTCATAACCTGTTGTATCTAATAGATAAATTGCATCTTAAAAGAGAATTTTTGTTCTAAAATTTCATATCTATATTATTGATTCATCAATCGTCTTGTAGAGAAGAGATTTAAGACTTTTGAGTAATAAAAAACCCCATTTCCATATTCTCTATCACATACCTTCATACACCGCCAATCCTCCATACGTACTTAACTCGTATAGTTTCAAGAGAGCCCTTAGTCATTGTGATCATCCCCTACCTCAGTTCACCACCGCTACTGACTGACGTAACAAGATGGGCGCCCAATCCGACCACATGTGTATCAAGCCCTGTGCTCACTGCATCGTTATTGTTCTATTCTTTATTGCTGTCATAAACTAATACACTCGATGAAACATTCATGCATCGACTCTCTCTCTCTCTCTCTCTCTTCATATTCTTTTGTACCTTTTATTTCTCATTGTTAATAAACATTGCTAACGAGGTCCAATAGAAAGAAAAAAGATTCCGTTCATAAACAGTTTGTAAAATATGTTGTACGGTGCTTATTTTCTTGTTATTAGAGTGCTAAATATTTTTGCATATTTATTAGTCATTAAATAAAGGTTTATTTATTGCTTGTTGATTACTGTTTCACATAAACAGAAAACGTTCAGTTTATAGTGCTTTTACGTTTTTTTTTTGTTAATTAGCATAGATCTTATTTTGTTCAAGTTAACCAATAGAAGAGTTTTTTTTTCTGTAACACACTTCAATTTTTGTATTACGTTTCATCAGCTTCTACTTAAAACTCTGCCTTGAGCTTAGGACACATTATTAACACGTGTTAACAAGACACATCAGAATACGACACTATCGATAAACGGACACATCGCTCTGATGCCATACACATACTGTTTGCTGATATTTTCGTATTTAGATTTTTATTTATATTCTGTAGGTACCTATGTATGTATGATGGGGTGAGATCCACAGAGACCTAGAAGATCAATTACTTCTACTTAGTTCCTGAGGAACGTCTCAGTGATTAGTAGCTCCTTTAGTCCTATTTCCGTGAGGAATTTTAGGATATCTGCAGGTTTCAACTTAGGTAAATGGCCCTCTCTATCCAATAATCTCCTAGGTGATGTGCCCTAGGATTCTAAACTGCTGTGCAATTCGCAAGTATGTGGATGGAGGTTTCTACTTCCATGCCACAGAATCTATATTCTTCTTCCTCCACTATTTTGAGCTTTTTCAGCTGCCCGTTCACTCGGCAATGTCCCGTTAGGATCCCTGTTAAAACTCTTAGTGCAGTTTTACTTTGACTTATGCATTAATTTGATCGCAACGGGTTGTAGTCACCAATCTTTGATTGTCTAAGTCCTACTAGATCTTTCCAACAACGGTCAGATCTTCTCTTTTATTCGGCTTTGCCTATTTCTTCCAATATTACATTGGGACTAATACCGAAAAAGGGTTCCGGTCCCCAAAAGGGTCTTTCAGCCCCACTCTTTGCTAGTCTATCTGCTATTTAATTTCCTTCTATTCCAGTGTGTCGTGGAATCCACAGTGAGGTAAGGTTGACTATCCGACATAATGATAATCTTCTGCCTTCTACATCCTTTGTCAATATTGAACTGGACACACTTTCTTATGGCGTGAATTTCCGCTTGAAAGATACTTTGGATTTTTCCCAAGCTTTCAGAATGTTTGGTTTCTGGCCTGTACACTTCTATCCCAGTTTCTTCTATTGCTTTTGAACCGTCTGTGTACCATTGAATGGCATTCTTTCCAAGTCTGGTAATGGTATTTGGATCCCATTCCTTCTTGTTGCTTAATTCCGTAACGAATTTCTTTGAAAAGTTATAATTTTTCATCATACCATCTTGTGGCATGTCGCTGGTTTTTTGATTTCTAAGAAGTAAGGAGGTGGTTTTTTTTAATGATTCCCTCCATACTCATTATGTATCTTGTTCATTCTGCAACACTATCCACCACCATATGTAGTGGTGTGAGGTTGAGAATCACTTCCATTGCTGCCGTTGGGCATGTTCTCATTGCTCTTGTAATGCATATACAGGCCAGTCTTTGAATTTCGGAGGTGCCTTCTCTCGTCTTCCATAGACTAGTGTAGGTACCTAGTTCATATTGCTCAGTCGTACCCAGTTTATTTGATTATAATGTAATGAACATTTAATACTTTAAGGTATGTATTTGTAGAATCTCGGACGGACACCACATACCTTGTACTGATGAGGCGCAAATACGCCGAAACCGGTCTACAAGTTGTGTGGTCCCTTCTAATTGCAAACCAGAAAGGTTGGTTTTAAAATATCTTGTAGATATACCAACCCCGTTTGACTTAGGGGTGTAATTCAATATCCGGCGGTGCATATTGCACAGGAAGTAGTTGTTGCTCCTTAGCTGAACGGCCACTGTTTTTGAAAAATATTATTTTTCAAAAAATTCATAGAGTGTTGAATATTTATAATTATTCCTTTCGACACCTGTTGATACATTCACTCTATTAAATACGGCAATATTACAGGAAACTGTAATAAGATTTTTTGACCAAATTATTAATAAAAAATTATTTTTATGACACTTAATTTTGACATTTTATGTCTGTTGACAGGCGAGACTTAAAAAGACAACCTCGTATCTCTGAAAATAACAGACATTTCAGATATGTTTTGGTTCCATTACATCCCAAAAAGGGGGTAACATCTGCAGTTACCAAAATTGCAATGCTGGTACCATTTAAAATGTATACCATGAGAGTCAAAACGTTTCGCTTGTTTTAAAATTCAATTGAACAAAATTCTCTCGGTTTTTATTATTTTATAGAGTATTTAATTGATTAAAAAAGTTAAAACCATTTTTTAGATTGACAGTGGACATTTTTGTTATTGTTTCAAATTCAATCGACACAAAACCGCAGTTTTTCAAACACGCTTTGATCAGAATTTTCATTTACCATATTTTACCTTTGAATTCCAAACTATAAAGAGGAAAAAACATTGCATATTTTAATCAGCCAAATGATGATGCTTTCAAATGGCAAATGAGAGTTATTATTTTGTTACATCGCCTTCATGACTAGCGTCAATGTATTCGTGTATTTACTTTTAAAATATTCACTTTCATACTTTTCAACAAAAACAAAATTAATTAATGAATGTACCTCGTAGATGAAATATGGGAATGTGATTATGGTACTGCGAATATGTAACAATTCACTCCACTCATAATCGCATTTTGTTGAAATCTGAATTATTTGCATCAATCTTTTCTGATTAAATTGCATGAATTTCCACTTTTTCCATATTATTCGTCATGGTGAACAATCATTCGATTTGGTTGTGCTCAACAGCCCAGGCACTTGAATTGAATCTTTGTACCATTTCCCATGTTATCTACTTCCATTCCAGAAGCTTTGTGTCTTCTATGTAGGCTTCCGTCTGAGTCCATGTAAGTTCTCGCAGAAGCAGAGTATGTGAGTACGTGTTTCATAGAGTTCACATTTCCTGCACATAGATTCACTAACTTTGCCCATTTTGTGCACTTGTTTCCTCAGGGTGCAGTGTCCAGTCACCAATTCGGTAACTGTCTTTAAATGTCTCTTACTCAGTTTCAACAGCCTGGTTGATAGTTCCTTGTCTTCCCTGTTCAGTAAACTCTTTGTATGACGGTGCCCTTGTGTCGACCTCCATTTTAGTTGATGTTCCCTATCTAGCCAGTTCCCGGTCTCCCCTCTTATGCAATCTTTTGTGATTCCACAATATGGTTCCGGACTCCTTTAGAGCCTTCTTTAGCTAACTGGTCAGCCATTTCACTACCTGCAATCCCTTCATATGCCGGCACCCACATTAGAGACACCTTGTTGTCTCTTGTCAGCCTGTTGGGGGATTCTTTACAGTTTTTTACCAGTCTAGACCAGCTAGTTGTTGGGTTACTGACATTATTTTGCAAGTAATAAAACTCAACTTCAATTTCACAGTTCCTAGTTTTTTTGTTTCTGAACCGATTAAAAAGGAATTTGAAAAATCTGGATCTATACTCTGTTCACATTCCAGTTCGCCCGTTGTGAACAAAGGTACGTGGACAGTTGAATTGACCGCAATCTCTCCTAACTGTAAGCTTCTCCCCCCTTCCAGGCTAGCCGGATGTTGTATGGTTGTTTTTTATAGATTTTTGCCTGCTGATTTGGATGTTTTTTTTTTCATTTCTTTTGGTGATAAAGATTGAAACCCTCTCTTAAAGTGAAACATTATATGCGAACCATTTTAAAGCCTTCTTCTACTTATAGGATGTTGCTTCATCTTTCTGAAAAATGAAGTTTTCCCAAGCTACCAAAGCTTCTTCTTTTGTTGCCAACAAAATTCAGATATTTTTCTTATTAACAATTCCAATTCTAAAATGCAGTACTCATACTATTCTTCCAGACAGACACCAAACATGACACTACCACAGAAACTGGATGGAAGCTTAATTTTTTTGTAGAATAACTCTAAGATTTCTCACTACAGTGTATGCACCTCGACTATTCATGATTCCAATTTTTATGATCCATCTCCTATTTTAGTTCAATTCTTTTCTGCATTTGTGACAGTAGTTGATTTTCGTAGGCGTGAAAGAAATTAAAATTTAGGAAAGTGGACATTGAACAAAACTTGCCTTACTTAAGATGACCAAAAAAAACTCCTGTTATTAGAAACTTGCTAGCCTTTCAAGACTTCTTTTTTTGTCACTCTACACTTGTTAAAAACATGATATTCAAGTTAAGATGATTTTATGAGTCACCTCCTAATTAAAATTCAAAATATTTGCAAATAAATATTATATTATTTTTATAGTCACTGGTATTATGGACAACGCTGAAACTTTCCAGCTCTAAGGAAAGGTTATGTAGGAGGATAAACTTTAACAAAATCCACAGAAATAAAAAGTTGATTCCAAAGGAAAGCTTTAACCAAGTAGAAAACCAGCAAATGCTTCATTCAATGCAAATTTGGTAATTCACAACTTCCCATTATTTCAAGATCATCGTATTATATTATACACTGACGTTTTATATCTTAAAAACGAATTTCAACCGAAGCGTTGAAGGTGCCTTTACCTTTTTGTGTAAGTAAATTTCCCCGTTTTAATACCCTTATACTCTTGAACAAACTTGGAGTAGATTATAAATCAGTGAAGCTGCTTGTCTGTTAGTGGAATTAATGAAAATGGTGAAAATTACCTGTGAAACTGCAAATTATATTCCCGAACTCTCCATATAAATTCATTGGGGAGAATAAAATGAATTAATTAAGTGAAAATTCTTGTACAGAGTGTCCAGAAACTCTTCAGCCAAGCGCAAACTACAAAATACTAGATGTCCATCTTACGGAATTTACCTTTATCCAAAAGTTCCTTCATATTATTCAAAATTTCATCAACATAGATACAAACGTTAAGGGGATCAGTGTGGCCTCGATTGCAGCGCCACCTACCGGGACCAATTGTAAATCTAAACCGTTCTTCATACCTCTTGAACTTATCCAAAATATTTCATCAAGAAAGAGATGAGTCACTCACACACACAGAAGATTGTATGTGTTACCGGCAACGTTTCAAATCCGACATTGTATAGAATCCCTAGGTAGTATATGGAATTCCTAAGACTCTCAGGTATTGTATAAAATATATACATCTCCTAGTATTATGCCTAAATTTGGCAACCATGCTTGTAGCGCAACATGATTTGTTTGTTCTTGTTTAGTATTGTATATTGTTTCAGTACATAGTGTTCGTATTACGGGCTTCGTTAAAGAAAAATAGATTTTACTCCGAATTAAAAAATAAAACACGTTTAATTTTATTGGAAATTTCACCCTCCATAAAGATCTTTTACAAAATTCCTTGAATAGCAATAGTTTTTGAGTAATTAACAAAAAATTGAATGCTTTTTTTTTCATCTTGATTTGTTAATAACAATTGCAATTTTTCATGTGCTGATACATATACTTATTACGATATATTTTTCTAGACGTCACATCCCGAATCGAATGTGCCATCGCTCCATTTTTTGAAGCTTTATCAAGAATTGAAACCTTTTGAACTTGTTGTTGATTAGATATAATGTGCATTGCATACATCAAAAATTCTGTTTCAAGTAAAATAAAATTTTTCAGAGAAAACCATATTTGTCGTTTCCTGTTTTCATTAGGCAAGTGTTACAAACATCCTTATTACACCCAAAACCCGACCCTGGGATACATTTCAGCTGTTCATGCGAACGTTAGGAAGTACCGGTAAACTGGTATCTCGTGACAAGACGGAGCTTCCAGTACGCAGAGGTATTTGACCAATATCGAGCTGCCCACTGCATAACGTCTACCGCTCGATTGGTTTTGCTGGATCCCCACTTTCAAATTTGTTACGGCGCATCGTCACCTCATTTCACGAGATACCGGTTGGAGTGTACCTATCATTAGAAAATTCGGTACAGTTTGTTGAGCTTTACCTTCCTATACCTTGTTTTTAAACTAAGAGGAGCGATTTGAATTTAAGTTGGCATTTCTGCTGCCTAAGTGATTGGTCAGATTGCCACCAGTTTCACACAGCTCTTTTGATACCACTGACACTGACATTTGCCAGTTTTGTGTTTATTTATATAAAAATAGTCATTAGTTCAATCATTAGTACCACGTCTGTTGTTGATTGTTTATTTTTAACAAAGTATTATATTTTACCCAAGGTATTTGCTGTTTTTATTATTTATTTCCTTCCATGAAAAAAAACCATGCTTCTTTTTTCTTGTTAATAATATAAGTTTCACATCAAGTTTTGCATACATTTCAGTACTATATTATGGTATTTATCGATAACAAAACTTCTGTTCACTTTTTGCTATACCAAAGCCTCAAATGTTGAAACAAAATGTAATCATACAATTGCATTTCTATATTCTCATTTATACTCAAATTCTCAAAACATTTTACATAAACTACTTATTATAACCTTACATATTTTCACAATAATGTAATATTTGGTTACTACTTACGCAATGACCTGAGGCCAATCATCATTCGATATTTAAACATGCCTTGATCCCTCATTGGCCAAGATAACAGCGAGCAGTACAATACATATTTCACGTAATTTTCATTAAGTTCAAAAAGTCTGAACACGACCCTTTCGGAACACACTCCCAATCTAGGAACTTTTGGTGGTGTGGTTGAGGTTTCCTAAAATGCTCCTCCTAGTTTAAAAACAAGGTATAGGGTTTCAAAACTGATCTGAGCTGATGGAAATGCGATTTAAAAGAATCGGGGAAAAACCAGTTTTCGAAAATTTTTTGTTTACTCAGTGGAAAGTTGAAAAGCAGTTTTTAAGGCGCACTTGGGGGCCCCAGTTTTATATCATCAAAATTACAAAAATCGTAGAATTTGAATAATGAATCGTTGCGAATACCGTACACTATAGTGCTACATGTTTACCACGCGGCGCCAATACTGATTGATTCCTTGGAAACAATAAAAATGTTAATAGTGCTGCTGGCGTTGATTTTATTAAATCGCTATAAAAAAGTGTTTTATGTTTAATTTACTCTTGCGATTCTCTTTTCAAGTAGTGCCAAAGTAGTAAAATTACTTCTAAAAGCTCATAAACTTTTATGAAACGATTCGTATGACCGTTTCGATGGTCGTAAACATCGTGAACAAATCTCGGTAGTAAATAACACTAAAGTTAATTTGTTACCAAAGTGATACAATCAAAAATTTGTAAATCAACTCCCACCATTATAGTATGCTTTGACATCATTATTTGACTATCTTTTTATAATGAAACGAACATCAAACGAGATGAAATTTACATAATCCTTTGATGTTTTGTCAAATGGAAAATTATTTTGACAAAATATTTGGTATTGCACAAATTTTAGATTTTTAAACGATCACTATAATTTTCAAAATATAAAAAGCTGCAGCGTTTTCAAAAATGTTCTTACTTTTTAAGTAGGTGATAATTGTTGAACTATACCTGTTCTGTCCAAGGCTAGAGACGAGCCTGCTTCTGAAAAGGCAACTAAAAATTCAACCATTTATCTTGGCGAAAATTACACCTGCTTAATTATATGTATGTCAAATGGAGTGACATTCACTTAGACCTAAGAAATCTATTGTGGTCTCTTTCCTACATTTAGTTCCACAGAAAAGTCCCAGAAACTCGTGGACCTATTTCCTGAAGAAATTCAAAGATAAACGCAGGTTTCAGTGCCTCTCTTTAATACAGTAGGCTCTTGAGTGTTTTGCCAGATGAATCTTTATTGCTATGCACTTCTCTATAATATGTTAATGAAAGTTTCTTCTTTCCGTTCACAAAATCTACATTGTTCTTGTTCCACTAGTTTGAGCTTCCTGAAGTTCTCATTCAAGCGACAGTGAGCTGTCAGTACATCTGTGAAAGCTCTTAGTAATGTGTTACTCTGGCTAAGGAATTTATTTGATCCCACGTAGTTGTAGTTCCCCAGGGGTATCTTCGATTGTCTTAGTCCTACTAGATCTTTCCAATGATCAGATCTTACCCGCTCAGTTGAAGTATACCTACATACACCTCAGGCTGTTTCAATTTCCAAACGTTCAATATCCATTTCATCGATTTTATAGACGATAGAAATTGATGGTAGTGTTCCCATAGTTTTTAGTAGTTCTTGGTCTTAGCGATGCTTTTTTACTAAAAAAATACTTAAGCAGCGCTCAAATGGTAAGTTTATTAAAAATCCTTAGTTCCAACTTAGCCTTAATCCTAGTCCTAATAAACTAGAATCAAGATAATGAGTAATCAGATTTTTTTTTTGAAAGGAGCGGTCCCTTCGCCGGCACCACCTCAGCCTCTTGGGCTTATTGTGGATTCTTCTAATGTTCTGACTACAGCCTATTCAGCCAATCCGTTCCCTGTATTAGCTCATACAGGTTCTTTACTGGTTTGTTGTAGAAGTCTTCTGGAGTCTTTGGGGTCTTCCTCCTGTGGTCCAGCGTCTCACAGTTGCATAATATGTGCAGAGCTGTTTCGGTGTCCTTTTTGCACCTTCTGCATGTAAGGTCTCCGCTATACAGCCCTATTTTGTTCAGGTACTCCTTTGTGGGAAAACGTCCCGTAAGAAGCCCAGTTATGTTGCGTAGATTGTTCCTGCTCATTGAGAGCAGCTCTTTCGCTACTTTTTCTGATGGTTCTTCTATACATTTCTTCCCATGTGTTTGCCTGGGCATATTCTTCCAGTGTTTTTTGTGTTGTTCTTTCACCCACCCTTTTAACCATGACCTAGTGGAGCATCTGGGAATGCCCACAGATGGTTCGGGTCCGTTCATCAGGGTTGACGATCCTGCTCTTGCAAGTTCGTCAGCTTTTTCATTGCCAGCGATTCCTTTGTGACCTGGGATCAAGTCCAGTGTTACACTGTTCCAAGTCGCCAGTCTTCTAAGTTCTTCGTCGCATTCCCATACCAGCCGAGATGTTACTTTAGAGCTCTGAAGTGGTTTAAGGGCAGCTTGACTGTCACTGTAGATCCTGATCTGCCTGTTGTTGTAGGCTTTCATGTTATTTGCCCTTGCACATGCAAGTATTGCATAAACGTCTGCTTGAAATACCGAGGTATATTTACCAAGCGAAACGATTCCTTCATATTTGCTCGACTTGCTCCTGTAATGCCTATACATGCAAGTCTTTGGACCTTGCTTAATTTTAGCATCGCAGACGTTTGTCTAATCTTTGGCCACCAGACCAGAGATGCATATGTTATCCTGGTGATGACAACCATTTTGTACAGCCAGTGTACCATGCTTGGTCTAAGTCCCCAGCAATCAGATTAATAGAATATGTTGTTAGTTGCCATTCTATCAGCCTATACTTATATAATTCTGTACAGTGCTGAAGACTGAAACAGACAATGTATTGACCGATCAATTTGACAACGGACAGCTGACAAAATGAAGGAAATATGACAGTTTTATAAAGCAGTGCGAAAGTTCTAGTCTAGGCATAGGACTGCGGCTGAGTAGAGACTAAGGATTTCATACCATAAATTTCTATTTTCGTAAAACTCACAAAAGTGTCTGCTGTCAATCACAAACTAGATGAAATTTTACAGTAGTCTATTAATATATAACTTCAATGTTACTTTTTTTCATGTACGAAATGTCTAAAAGAAGTATTTTCTCATAAAAATCCAATAATTATGTTAATTACCAAATCCCTATTCTTTATTTATTATTCACAGTCATTTTCATTGTTTAAATATTTTATTTAGAAATAAATTATCTTGAAACGGACTTTATTGTATTATGAAATTAATCTATTTAGCACATCGAATCGTTATTCGTTAACAAGTTGGATGATTACACCATATTAAACTGTTCAAATTAACCTGGCGTACCAACTGACATTTCGTTCCCAAATCTAAAATCAACCGTTATTTAAAATCATCATTGTTTTTAGTTACGTGGTGAAGGTAATCCGCGGCGTGGTCGGTCGCAACTTTTGCGATGGACTTTTGGCCGTGAAACCATTTACAAAAGGCGTCGAGTTTTTTTCTATAAATCTACATCGCGAACTGAGAAGCTGACTTGACTTGAAAATCGTACCGTTATATTATGGTGTTTTTTGTTGGTCTACTGGAATGATTCTGAAATAACGTTTTACATTACATCGTCGCTAATAAAAACATGGGAGCCGTTTGTACAAGAACCGCTACTTTCAGTCGTACACTATATTTAATTTCGTGATGAACAATACAGTAAAGTTGCTTAAATCATTTAAAATAATAGCCTCATTACTTAAATAAATAATAGCTTAACATAATGAAAAACATTGAGGATCCTTCTAAAAAGTATAAAATGTTGTAATGTGTAATGTAATGAGGATACTGGGTGTAGTAGGATAGTAGAAGGGCCTCTGACTAGGTGGTGCTGCTGGTCACTTGGTGGGTCATCCCCCAGGAATAAAACAACTACCTGTTTCACTGGGACATGTTCTATTTAATATTTACTATACATTAACCACTAACACTAATTGACTACTCTTAGATTACTACTTAGAATGAATGATACTGACTGTAATCATCCTTTAATGAATGACCATAACAATGACTTAATAATAATAATGAATCAATAATGAATTAATAATGAATTAATAATGAATACTTAAAATACTATTGTTACCTATATATACAAAGAGTCAAGTTCACTATAAGTAAACATACATGATACTAGATAATGTTTATTTGCTTTGACATTGACTCGTACGTGTAACCTTTATATTTATTATTTATAAAACAATTCGTGGTTTATTGGAATTAGCTGAAGGGAATTTATTCGATAATATTTTAAATAATTAATGACTTAATGTTTAGGCCAAAAGGCATCACACCTTCCCCTTTTACAAAAAGAATAAATTCCGTTGAGCTTCCTTTCCCCCTAATGAAATGAATTTACAATTATCCTAAAAATAAATGGTAGATGGTTATTAAATAATGTCACTAACCTACGATTACATAATATATTCATAAATAAATGAATGTTCCTTGCCTTTAAAAATTGTTTACGATCACTTAGTTGTTTATTTATTTTCACTTCAATGTTTTGAATGTTTGTTATAACACTTTTGTTTATTATTCGGAAATGTTTATAAACTCACTCGCACTTCCAATTTTACAATATTTTAATTCATTTTACAATAAGGATGGATTCTGTTTTTGTGTATTTCTTTTATCACACCTGATTCTAATTTAATTTTACAGTTAACATCACTCACCTCTGTGACTGTAAATGGACCTATATATTGAGATTCGAATTTGGTTCTATTTTCCCTCTTTACTAACACTGAATCCCCTATTTTAAAATCAACTGGATTAGCTACCTTACTATTTTGACTTTGTCTACTCAGTTTATGTTTGGTTAAATATTTCTCTGCTCTCTGATGAGCTACCTGCAGTTTATATTTTAACTCGTTCTGATATTCATCAATATTATAGCATGGCTCAATCTCGTTTGTTAGATTCTCGGGTAAGTTAGCACGTCTACCGAACAATAATTCAAATGGCGTATAACCATGATACGAGCTTGGAGTCGTATTATAACAATAAGCAAATAGTTTACACCATTCATCCCAATCATCCTTACTTTCATTTATAAAGTGTCTCACATACTCATTAAGCGTTCTATGTAATTTCTCACAACCTCCTATAGATTGATGATGATATGCTGTTGAGTAATTATGCCTAATATTTAACATTTTAGTTAAAGCGTTGAATATTTCATTTTTATATTCTGTGCCTAAATCTGTCCTAATTTGTTTCATTAGACCGTAATTTGGTATGAAATTTTCAAAAATTCCACGAGCTATCGTGTTTGCTTCTTTGTTTTTAACTGGAATTATTACTGCATATTTCGTTAATTCACATAACATTGTGATGCAATAACGGTTACCATTTTCACTTTGTGGAAAAGGACCGACCGTATCTATATATGTTATATCCCATGGTTTTTCTGCTGTATCCGTTAATACAAATTCTTCCTTGTGATTATTCTTTGCTTTATTGACCTGACACTTGTGACATTGCTTAATATATTTTCTTACATCTTTTTCCATGTTTTTCCATCTAAAATTCGCTCTTAATTTTTTCAATAGCCTGTTATTTCCTACATGACCTCCAAATAAAGGATCATTATGATAAGTTTCTAAAATCTGTTGCTTTTCTTTTTCTTTTTCCACCATCTTAGGTATATCGCAAATACATATTTGTACGTTTTTTAACGTATTGTTTCCTTTTTCCATAAACTCTTTTATAGTGCACTGTGTGAAAATAATATCATTCATATAAATTTTCATCCTTTTTATACCATTATTTACCGCTAGCTTATCAAGCTGAACTAACGTTTGACCTAAATCAAAGTTAACTATATCGGTATTTAATAAGGCTTGGCTAAATCTCATCCTGTTTTTGATCCGTATGTTCATCCTTAACGAAACACGGTTATTTTCAAATTGCAGAATTGGTAATTTATGCGCCTCTAAATTATTCAGTACTTTATATACTGCTGGCTTGCGAATATCTTCCTTTATTTCTGTGGAAACTATTTTATCTTCTCCTATAGGCTGAGCTTTATTCTGACGAGTTTTTGACCTCGTTATTGCTAAGATGTGAGCATTGTCAATGTACAAGTCTTTTAATTCATTTATGGATATCCTTGAAATACTGTCCGCATAATTTGAATTTCCTTTCAAATATTGTATTTCGAAGTTGTATTCTTCTAGGTCTAGTCTAATTCTCGTAAGTTTCGAAGTTGGGTCTGTCATCGAAAAAAGATGTGTTAACGGCTTGTGATCCGTTTTCACAATAAAATGTGTAGAACCATATAAATAACACTTAAAATGATTAATTCCCCAATGGATAGCTAACAGTTCTTTCATGATTATAGGTTTATTTAATTCACTTTTCTTAAAACCTCGCGATGCATAAGCTATAGGTAGATCTATACCTTCGTATTCCTGGCTAAGTATTGCAGAACACGCAATATTTGAAGCATCTGTTGTCAATATAAATTTTTTATTGAAATCTGGATATTTCAAAATAGGCGGCTGAATTAATGCCGATTTTAGTATTTGGAATGATTTTTCGCAGTCTTCCGACCACTCGAATTTCACATTTTTCCTAGATAATTTATTGAGAGGTATGCATATTTCAGCGAAATTTGGAATGAAACGTCTGTAATAGTTACAGAATGCTACGAACCTTTTAGATTCTTCTGAATTTTTGGGCACTGGATACTTCTCAATGACTGAATATTTTGCCTTATCGGGTAGAACCCCTTCGCTGGACAAATTGTGTCCTAAATACGTTACTTCTCGCCTGAAGAATTGACATTTTTGTGGATTTAATTTAAGGTTGAATTTCCGACATGTGTCAAACACCCTTTCGAGATTACTTAAATGATGATTTTCTGACATCCCTATTACGACTATATCATCCATATAAAGAAATGCTTTTTCTGGAGTTAATCCTGAGAATGCTATGGACATCATTCTTGAAAAACTATTTGGACTTATATTTAAACCAAATGGTAATCTTGTATACTGAAAAGAACCTTTTTCTGTACTAAAAGATGTATATTTCCTTGAAGATTGTTCTAAGGGAATTTGATGAAAACCTGACATAAGATCTATGACTGAAAACCATTTCGACCTCCCTAACTGATCTAAGATCGAATCTATTCTGGGTAATGGAAATTTATCTGTGACTATTTTCTTGTTCAATTGCCTGAAATCTATACAAAGTCTCCAAGACTTCTCTCCATTGATTGCCTTTTTGGGAACAAGTAAAACTGGACTGTTATAATCTGAGATTGAAGATTCGATTATACCTTGTTCTAATAACTTTTGGACCTGATTATTAAGTTCTGAAGATTGAGAATGTGGCGTGCGATAATTTTTAATATATACTGGAGTATCATCTTTTACCAATAGCTTTTGCTCATAAAAATTATTATGCGTTAAAATGTCGTTCTTTAAAGCAAAAATATCTGAAAAATTCTCACAAAGATTTATTAGCTTATCCCTCACGTATTCTGGTACCTCTAAATTTAATGTTTTTCTTAATTCTTTCATCCTATTCTTACTTTCATTCTTCACAGCATATACATGAAATAAATTTAAATCCAATATTTTAATATTGTTTGTATTTATCGACTTGCTTTCATAATTTGTGTTTAAAATTCTGACATAAGGATTAGTTTTTGATATAATAGATCTTGCTATAAATATTCCTGGTAATAGTTCTTGTTGCTCAACAACTTTATCTTGTCTTAAGTTTTTGAAACTTTCTACCAACCGATAGACTTCACATCTAGGCGGTATTGCCAAAGTATCATATTCAGGATTGTCAAGAATTTCTAATGTTACTGTATTCCTAGATTTACAATCTATGTATAATTTTAATTCTGAATAATCTAAAATACAATTATAATTTCTTATGAAATCCCTACCTAGAATTCCATTCGTAGGTATAGGAAATTCTTCCTCTACTACATGAAAACAATGTTGAAATGCTACACCCTTAATAAAAAGAAAAGTTTCTATTGTACCCAAAGTTTTAATTTCTCCCTGAGTTATTCCTTTAATATTTAAGATTTGTGTTGTTTTTATTAAGTGATGTGGAAAATTATCTGAAATTTTTAATAACGATATATCTGCACCTGTATCTAATATAAAAGTATCTATATTATCCGATATGTCAGTTTTAATTTGCACAAAGTTTGAAAGAGTTAAATCAAAGTTATAAATGTAATGATTATTATTATGCAAGTTATTTAAAATTTTGGATTTTTCACCTTTCTTTTTCAAAACCCCAATTCTTTCTGTTCATCTTCCACTCTCGTCTCTCCACTCTCACACATTCTTACATTTCTATATTTATTATCATTGTTAAACCTATTGTTAGGCTTGTTCCTATATTCTTCTGGTTTCTCCCTGTAACCAGTAAATCTCCTATTGCCTTGATTGGCGTGAAATTTCCTACTGTTATCGTAGTTATTTTTCCTATGGAAATTATTTTCTCCATTATGATTTACATAAGAGTGTCTTCGCTGAGGAAAATAGGTATTTCGCTGTGGAAAATAGGTATTTCCTGACACAAACTTATTTCTATCTGCCTTATAATGCAGAACACTTCCTGTTGACTGATTGTTTCCCACATTAATGGAAACCAATTTAGTCATCACCTCTTGCGGTGTCGTAAAATTCCCAGCTGCTATAACGGTTTTTATCCGCTCTGATGCTGAGTTGTCGATCAGTGATTTTACTGCTGCTTCTGTTGTATACTTAGTTGCTAAATGTACTGGCATTCCTTCTGCCAAATACGCGGCTTGTAACTGATCTGTTAATTTCTCCATCTCTGAAGCATACTCAACTATATCCTTATTGTTTTGTCTTAATTTGCTTAATTTAGCTCCTACTAAACTAGCACTATCTCCCTTTAGTCCCTTTTTAAGGGTTCCTATAATTTCTACCAACGATTTTTCGGTGGTGATTAGACTCCTGGCCTTTCCAGTTAGCCTAGTTTTCACAAATAGTACAGCATTCTCCTCATGCTCTGCTGCACCAACCTGTAGCAAACTTATAGCATCTACAAAAGATTGCAATTTGCTTATATCCCCATTAAATTCATTTGGTAATATCTTACCAGCTAAATTGAAAAAGTCATTCATACTTAATGCCATTTTCTCCTTTTTATCTTTGCTCATTGCTTCTAATACTCTTAAATTATTAATTAAATTATTACGCGTAATTAATTGAGACGGAACTTCATACTGACAATCTAACACTTGAAATGCTTTCTCTACCTTTTCTCTAATTTTGTTAAAATATAAAATACATGTACTCTGCTGATTCTCCTCTAACTTATACCAATTCTTATTTATTAACTTAGAGAAACTATTAAATGAATCACACAACTTATTTATTATATCTATATGACTATCTGAGCTTTTTGGAACCTCCTTTTTTAACACACGCTTACTATTCCTACGTATATCTTCTAAAATTAAATTCAATCTAATCTCAAATTCATCCCACGTTACTGCATTTCCATCACTCGAGGACATTTAAAATTCATTGTCAATAGAAATAAAAATATGAAATATCAATTATCAAAAAAAAATTTTAGCCACAAAACAGAATATACCCTTAAAGTTTACAAAAAAATAATATTCTCACCATCCTACAGATTTAGCGTGCTTTGCTGTAGATTTCTTCTTATCTCCCTCTTCATTTGTCTTCTACGATTCTTATATATAGACCATCCAAATTGTAGTACCAAAACAACCACAATAATGTAGATAAGAATCTTCACCTCCAGATCTGCTTTGAGTTCCTCTTCTTGTACTATAAAATTACTGTTGACCACGCCATTTTCTTGGACCGCTTGTTTCGTTGCTTTACCACCCATTGTTACAGAACTCCAATTGTTTGCAGGATCGCCATGTAATGTGTAATGTAATGAGGATACTGGGTGTAGTAGGATAGTAGAAGGGCCTCTGACTAGGTGGTGCTGCTGGTCACTTGGTGGGTCATCCCCCAGGAATAAAACAACTACCTGTTTCACTGGGACATGTTCTATTTAATATTTACTATACATTAACCACTAACACTAATTGACTACTCTTAGATTACTACTTAGAATGAATGATACTGACTGTAATCATCCTTTCATGAATGACCATAACAATGACTTAATAATAATAATGAATCAATAATGAATTAATAATGAATTAATAATGAATACTTAAAATACTATTGTTACCTATATATACAAAGAGTCAAGTTCACTATAAGTAAACATACATGATACTAGATAATGTTTATTTGCTTTGACATTGACTCGTACGTGTAACCTTTATATTTATTATTTATAAAACAATTCGTGGTTTATTGGAATTAGCTGAAGGGAATTTATTCGATAATATTTTAAATAATTAATGACTTAATGTTTAGGCCAAAAGGCATCACAATGTTTTAAGCAATAGAAAGCCAACTAATTGGAAAAAGATAAATGAAGATTTAAAAAATATTATGGTCTAGTCAACAAGAGCCATTTTAGTAAAAACGTTTTAGAAAATTATGATTTAGGGCTCATTACTTTCGGAGTAAAATTTTTATTACAAACTAAAATTCTGAGAAATCCCCACTTTCTATATCTACTATAAATATTTTAATCCCATTATGTACATATTAAAAAGGGCATTGGAAATATATAGGTAGGTACAGTACAGGTCAGAAAAAGGAAAGCAGGCAATAAAAGCTCTTCTTATACTTAACACAATAAGATTTGAATATTTATAGATCGTGAAAAATACTTTTAACCTGAAAAATAAAAATTTGGAAAAATATTTTCTGGAGCACAAATAAATAATAGAATAATTAAATAAATAAAACAATTAGTCCCAAATATTAGTTTACCCGCCAAATATTTTGGTTGTAAAATAATCGTATATTATTAGGAATTATCTTTTCGCTTTTCTAAGAAATAAGTACGAATCCGAATCGAATGAGCCATGAATCTAAATTTTACAGTGTCCTTGATGAGGAATAGCTCCGTTAACTAAACTATTAAAAAAAATAAAAAAAATAATACAAAAAATTTGGGGTGATTTGCTATACACTGTGTCAGATATCTTCTTGGGACTAAATATTAAAGAAGTCCCACCCTATGTAACCCTTTCTACATCCTCCCGAAGAGTTGTCCTCCGAGGTTATCGTCCATCCTGTCCTTTCCAGGAAGATTCATTCATTCATTTGATTGGGTTGTGCTCAACAGCCCAGGCACTTGAACTGAATCTTTGTACCATATCCCACACTATTTACTTCCATTCCAGAAGCTTTGTGTCTTCTATTTAGGCCACTAGTTTGATTTGAGGGATTTTCAGTAGTTGTAATGGTTGTATTATTTCCTCTTCAAAGTGCTTCCGTCTGAGTCCATGTAAGTTCTCGCAGAAGCACAGTATGTGCGTAGAGTTCACATTTCCTGCATATAGGCTCACTAACTTCCCCCATTTTGTGCAGATGTTTCCTCAGGGTGCAGTGTCCAGTCACCAGATCGGTAACTGTCTTCAAATGTTTCTTACTCAGTTTCAACAGCCTGGTTGAGAGTTCCTTGTCTACCTTGTACAGTAAACTCTTTGTATGAAGGTGCCCTTGTGTCGACCTCCATTTTAGTTGGTGTCCCTATCTATGAGCCAGTTCCCGATCTCCCCTCTCATGCAATCTTTTGTGATTCCACAAAACGGTTCCGGACTCCTTTAGAGCCTTCTTTACCTAACTGGTCACCCATTTCATTACCTGCAATCCCTTCATGTGCCGGCACCCATATTAGAGACACTTTGTTGTCTCTTGCCAGCTTGTTGAGGGATTCTTTACAGTGTTTTACCAGTCTAGACCTAGTTTCCAGGAAGGTGAACAAGTCACTAGGAGACATCTCCTTGATATCGGCAAGTGTAGACCAAGACTTTCCGAACACACACTCTCCCGTTGACGATAACTCCGGGCACTCGCATAGGACATGACTGACAGTTTCGTCTTCCTGTTCACACAGCCTACATAGAGGTGTGTCCACTAGCCCCATTATATGGAGGTGTTTCCTTAGTTGACAGTGGTCAGTCAGAAATCCTACTGTTAAACGTAGGTTTTTCCTGGGCATCGCCAAGTATTTTATCGACGCCAGCTTCCCAGGGTTGCCCAGGGTGTTCCTAGCATCCCTTGTTTTGATCCCATCTGTTTAAGGATTGAGTATGGGTGTAACGTTCGGCTAGTTCCGCAATTGTCGAAGTCGTCACGATGTAGGTGTCGTTGGGTCCTGAAGTTCCTAATCCAGCCACTTCCCTGGCTAAATAATCGGCAATGCGGTTACCTTTATTCCTGTCGTGCCCTTTAACCTTTAACCCACCTCAGGATAATGTTTTATTCATTTATTGTACACCTATGTTATTGTTATTTCCTGTGTATGATTCTTTATGCGATATTTTATTTTCATGAAAACCTGTAATGTAGAATGAATTCGAACAATGCAGTGCACCTGTTTTAATCATGATATTTATAGTGGATTAAAAATGAAATAGATACATCAATAGTCGGTGAAATATTTACTCTAGTAATGGAGAGTGCCGAGATGAATGAGTAGGTCGTCCATAATAATGTTCGTTTTAAGCGCTTATGCACATTCACTGGAATTATGGGAAAGGCATTAACTTGAATTTATTAGTAATGTTTTTATTACATTAAAAATTTAATTAATATATTTTTGAATAAGTTTTGAAAGATTATTGTTTTTTAAAGTGAAAATAAATATTGATCGCAGTTTTTAACATGCGTCAATCATCTTAATAATCTTATGTTTTCCGTATTCTAATACGCAAATTGGAATTAAATTTAATAGTTGGATATCTTATCTACTATTGATTTCAGATTATCATTCCCTTTCTCAATTATTATTAAGTTAAGATTAAATACGCAATTTTAATAATTACCCTGTATAATCACTTTATATTTAATTTAACAATGTATATTGCTTATAAGTTTTGGAATGGAACTAAATAAAACCTAACCTAGAATATCAACTTTATGCGATATAGTCGCTAAAATTAATCTATTTCCATATTTTCGATGGCGCTGAATACGAATATGACATTTACTTTTTCCTAAAATTGGGGGAACATCGTCAAAATTGAGTTTTTAATCGAAAATGCTAAAAAAACGATTTTAAGATTCTCGACGTTCAGCTCGCGGTTCCTCGGCGAATAATTAATATTTTTTTACGAAAATTCAACGACGTATTCTCCAACCAATTCTAGAGACAATGAAACTAACATCCCCAAAGCATTTTACGTTCGAGCAATAAATTAAAGAAATTATTTTTTCGGATTTTTGACTTTTTACGTTCGATGGAAAAAGTTGAGTGTTTAAGTTTTTAATTGTTTATTTCTGAATACGTTGTATCAAAATATAGAAATCGAAGAAGTTTTTGGGAATGTTTGAGCTATTAATACAAAGTAGAAAGTAAGATATAGCGATTTTAACAGGGTGTCTAACGGATTTGGAAACTAAAATTTAAGGACATTTCAAGGATTTCAAGGTCTAAAAAAATCATTTTTCAAGGACAAATTTTAGTCATAAAAAAAGCAATTTAAGTTAATTTATTATGGAATAATTATTATCAATACAATATGTAATAATTATTTTGATATTTTTTTTAATCTGTCTGCTTCTTTGTTTAATAAGTTCAATTCTTTTTGATGCTCTTCTTTTAATCTCTTTTTTTTCAACTCTATGTCGGCTAATTGTTCGGCTGCTCTTTTTTTACCGCTTTTTCTTTTGCAATATCAGATTGTTTTTCCTCTAGTACTTTTTTTCGGTGTGCGGGAGCCTTTGTAAAAGCCTTAATCATATAGCTAGTAATATGAATTTCTTAAACGCCACCCGCAGCACGAATTGCATCGTGAACGCTCCTCAGCGCTATAAGACTCTCTTCTTGTTGATTTTCAACTAGAAATTCTTTATTATACGAAAAACTTCTTTCAACATCAGCGTTTCCGTGAAACATAATCAAAATCATTTTTGAGAATTTCAGTAAGCTTTCTGACACTTTTTCAGTAGAGAACAGTTCAAATGAAAATCTATCAACTCTTTCTTTACTAACATCGAACAACTTCAATTTCTCTGTAACCGTCTTTTTTGAAATAAATTGACAGTATTCTTTTTGTATTTTATTAGCATCGATTGCATTAATGCGATTTTTTTCCACTAAGTGTGTAAGTGCAATTTGAACTCGGTTATTTGCTGTTCTTTCTTTCAACATGACATAAGGTGACAAACAAGCAGCTCCCTGTAATAGTATTAATGAGTGCGGGGCTTTTTGCAAATGCATTTGACAGATGGTGACAAGGAATTCCTTGCATTTATTTTTAAATTGCAGAATTTCTACATCTTTGATTTGACTGTCTTTTTTCAATGCTGAAATGGATGTGCTAGTAGCAATTCCTATATGAACTGATTGGGCTGGCAAAAGATTTGATTGAAGAGTCAAATCAATTTGTTGTAAATCTCTCATGCTTTTCACTGTAGTCAAAATTTCCTCCTTAACGACTCGACTCATCATATCTTTAATCAATGTAAATAGATCATTTCTCATGAAAGGTGTCATTGGCCAATCAGTTTGGTTCTTTGTCAAGAAAGGCTCCATTTCACTACTAACTGAAAGCATGAATCTATTTGAAAATTGTTTCAAATATTTCTTCAGTCATATTGAAATTACTATTGTTATTGAATTATCGTTGTAAGATGAACTTTTTAAATGACGTATTAAATAAATAATGAATAAAGCATAAAAGTAGACCTTTTCAAGGATGCTCCTAAAAAATCAAGGACATTTCCAGGTTTTCAAGGTTAAGATTGAAAATCAAGGACATTTCCAGGATTTCAAGGTTTTCAAGGACCGTTAGACACCCTGTTTTAAGATAATTGCTCTCGCGCGGACCCCTTTGATATTTTTTGTTCACGAATTATTCACATTTTAAAATTTAATTTTTTTATCATATTGCTTATATTCAAAATAAATAATTTTGACATAACAATGAATATTTAACATTTTATTAAATATTTATTTAACATACAACGCGATACACGGCGTTATAATATATTTAAAGAAACTGTTTACAACAGGTGTCGAAAGGAATAATTATAAATATTCAACACTTTATGAATTTTCTGAAAAATAATATTTTTCAAAAACAGTGGCCGTTCAGCTAAGGAGCAACAACTACTTCCCGTGCAATATTAAATTACACCCCTAAGTCAAACGGGGTTGGTATATCTACAAGATATTTTAAAACCAACCTTTCTGGTTTGCAATTAGAAAAGACAACACAACTTGTAGACCGGTTTCGGCGTATTTGCGCCTCATCAGTACAAGGTATGTGGTGTCCGTCCGAGAATCTCTAATCCCGGACTGAAGAGTACATTTCAATCACAATCAATACATGTCTTCCAGTAACGGAAATGTAAAGATTGTGATTGAAGTGTACTCTTCAGTCCGGGATTAGAGATTCTCGGACGGACACCACATACCTTGTACTGATGAGGCGCAAATACGCCGAAACCGGTCTACAAGTTGTGTTGTCCCTTCTAATTGCAAACCAGAAAGGTTGGTTTTAAAATATCTTGTAGATATACCAACCCCGTTTGACTTAGGGGTGTAATTCAATATCCGGCGGTGCATATTGCACGGGAAGTAGTTGTTGCTCCTTAGCTGAACGGCCACTGTTTTTGAAAAATATTATTTTTCAAAAAATTCATAGAGTGTTGAATATTTATAATTATTCCTTTCGACACCTGTTGATACATTCACTCTATTAAATACGACAATATTACAGGAAACTGTAATAAGATTTAAACTGTTTACACTTCATTCAAATAAAAGACAGATATAGAATTATATTCTTTGACTAATTTGACAAAGCTTGATCTTAAGTCGGCCTTAGAAGTTGTAAGTAACTTTTTAGCTATGCTGTATATTCATAAAAAAAAATTAAAAGCCAGTTAATTCTTTGAGATACCATGCTGCAATCGCAAAAACCGTTTCGATCGATAAGCTACCTCCGTGCTTTAGAGCAGCGTATATTAAGAGTATTGTGGCAAATAAATGAATGGAACCAAGCGATGAATCCAGTAATAAAATGGAAAGGCTCATTGAGAATAGTTTTAACAGATGTCGAAAGAATAATTATTTATATTCAACACTATAAATTTTTTGAAAAATTATATTTTTCAAAAACAGTGGCCGTTCAACTAAGGAGCAACAACTACTTCCCGTGTAATATGCACCGCCGGATATTGAATTACACTCCAAAGTCAAACGGGGTTGGTATATGTACAAGATATTTTAAAACCAACCATTCTGGTTTGCGATAAGAAGGGACAACACCTTATCAGTACAAGGTATGTACTATCAATAGTTTCATACTTACGAATTATTATGAGGGTATCACAGCTATGGAGCTTTTACAAAAGTATTTTTGTTCCTGCTCCGGAAAATCTACGTGTTCAACGGAAGTATGCCCTTGCAAGCAATCTAATTTAAAGTGTTCCGATACTTGTTCTTGCAAAACTTCTTGTGCAAACTGAAATGATATTGTATCTGATGAATCGTGAAAATAAAACATGATGCTTAAGTTTATATTTCATCTTTTCCTTCAAATGTTACTGTCAAACTTTCGTCTTTTTTCGTTGCAATCGATTTTACTTGACATCTCTGATAAAATCGGATGTATCAGACTGAAAAGACTATTATCACGGAGACGATCCGCGCAAGGAAAATATCAAAGGTCAGCGAGTCTACTGTGAGAGCGCATATTTTAAAATCTCTCCATCGCATTTTCTACTGCATATTAATAGCTCAAACTTCCCCAAAAACTTCTTTGATTTCTAAATTTCAATACTGCGTATTCAGAAATGATCTCAATAAAAGGTCAGATATTCGAAAAAAAAATCTTCAATTCATTGCTCGAATTTAAAATGCTTTGGGGATTTCGGACAAGTTTCATTATTTTTAGAGTTGGTTAGAGAATATGCCACTGAATTTTTGTGAAAAAATGTTGATTATTTGCCGAGGAACAGCGAGTTGATTGTCGAATATCGTGAAATCGTTTTTCTCGCATTTTTTAGAAAAAAGACAATTGTGTCGTGTGACTGCTCTTGGCGACTAGAACAAGGTTGGTCGGTTTTTCATTTTCTAGACGACTAGGTATTTGGTGGTGTCTAGCTCCTCTTTTGCATGGTGGTTTCATAAAACCACATAATGATTTTTTTATTATTGTAAAATTGTTTTGTAGTAAAACATTTCACAATATAATTCTTTTTTTTTGGGTTAATATTAATAATAATGGATTTTTTCATATTTACTCAATGGCTATTCTATTCTAATATTCTAACCGATATGAAACAAAATGCAATTTTAATTTGTTGTCTATATAAATATTAAACGGTTTGTGAGCATCAAATAATTATAAGTTATTCAACAAATACGATGCGAAATTACAGCCGTTAATATAATGTATACATCTGCCTTGTTAATATGGGTTAACTAAGGGATATCATCAAAGGACTAACGCTTTAAGCGCCAGATGCGAATTACCCTTTGTGTCATGTATATATACACATATACAACGCCTATAATATACACACACACACATACACACTGCCATATTTGCCCTGAAGGGAGCAAAGCCAAAATCCCTCACTTTGTTTACATATTATTGAAAAAAAAATAGCACTGTATCAATTTGGATGTATAAACTCATTCCTCATCCCTTGATATTCGTTGTAGAGATGGACGTTGTTGGTCAGTTGAATATTTTTACATTCGTACATTTCAAAAACCATTGATTATATTTTATGGCCTCTTCTCTTGTTTCACAAGTAACCAACTTAATAATTTAACTAAAAAACATCCCTCGTTGATAATGTAGCTTTGTATATAGATGAAAGAATGTTTGGACTCAGTTCAGATGTTGATTTCATCCATTACTAATCACTATATAAACAATCAAATCTTGTTTTTTCATAATATTAGTTGGGAATTTTTTCAAATTAATTCGATACGGAATTCAGTAACAAGAAAGAATAGAATCCTAACACCATTACTGGACCTAGGAAGAATGCAAATGAATGGTACACAGGCGGCTTAAAAGCAATAGAAGGAACTGGTATAGGAGTGTACGGGTCAGGAACCAAACACTCTGAAAACTTGGGAAAAACCCCAAGTATCTTCCAAACAGAAAGCCATAAGAAAGTGTACCCAGTTCAATTTTCTGGATAAGCTTCCTATTTTTCGCCCACCACTTTGTTATTATTTTTTATCTTTTTTGCTAATCATCATAATCTTTTCCAGCACAAAATTTCCCGTTATTTGATACCACACACGATTTTTCATGAATTTTGATAAAAATTCGAAATGGCGGCCAAAAAACGCATTTCGCATACTCACATTTTTATAGGCTTTTAGTATGTTGAAAAGATACGAGTGGGAATTAGTTCCACGTTTTGCCAATTTTTTGTGTAAATCTACTATACTACCAAGTAAAAATAACGTTTGAGTACTGCTGAAATTTCCGACGAAAACAACACCTTATCGCTATAATTTTTTAATACTAGGAGCCATATTTCATGAAACAGGAAAACAAGATGCTGAAATAAATGAAAGAATCCAAAAAACAATAAATTTATATTATGCGATGAACCTTAAATTTATTAATAAAAAAGGAATTTCCAAACAAACCAAAAACAAAGTGTATAAAAGTATATACAGATCAGTAATAACATACGGATGTGAATCGTGGACCCTCACACAGCAACAAAAAAGTGAGATACGAGCTACAGAAATGAAATATCTCAGACGTACGCTAGGAATATCTAGAAAAGACAAAATTAGAAACACTGAAATAAGGGAAAAACTAGGAGTACAACCGGTGTTAAAATTTATAGAACAACGACAACTTAGTTGGTGGGGACATGTTCCACGAATGAATAACACAAAACAAGTCAAAAAGGTATATGAGGCAAGGGTACAAATTAAAAGAAAAAGAGGTAGACCAAGACAAACATGGAATAAAGTATTGGGAAGCATATTACAATCAAGAGGTGAATCTTGGAACGAAGCAGTCACTCTCACAAAAGACAGAAAAAAATGAAGAAGTTTGATTTATGAGGACTGAAATTTAAACCCGACACCATTGGTAAAAGGGTTTATGATTATATATATATATACAAAGTGGTAAGAGCGGCCCACCTGTAACAGTATTTAAAATAACTACACCACCTCCAGCTGGTAAGCACATTTGAGAGAAAGTTTGCATGAAAATGGGCTCTCAAATAAAATATTGATATTCTGAATATTCTCTTATTGTTCGGTTTGATTTATCTCGTTTTCAGGTAAAGGAAAACTCGGGCATGAAGCCCGTATTTCGTTGTTACAAAAAACGCTGAAAAATGGTTGCTTTCACCCAAAATAAATTTTCCCTACTACATATATATTGCTTTATCCGATTTTGGACGAAAATAAAGTTGCTTTACTGAAACTAACTGTTTTTTTTTCAATAATAGGAATATGCTACAAATTTAAACTCGCTATTTCCTTTTTTTTTATAATTAGATTTCAGATTTGTGACATTTTCTGCATCGTCGTATTCTGTCTGGCAACAGGGCTACGGTGAAATATTGGACTAGCCATCTGTCGGCCAGAAATGGTGCAGCCAGCGGACCGTATAGTATGGGATGTACGGCACGGTCGCTGACGTTTTATCCTGATGCTGATCTAGGGTTGGACGTGGACTAGAGACAAATTGCGTTATTGAAATTTTATCGCGTCTACTAGCCTGGCTACTGGGTTGGAGAGAGAGTCTCTCTCGTTTGATGGCGAAACTAAATAAAAACAAAAGTCGTTGTTGTAACGATTATTTGGAATTCGGATGATTTCAAACATTTCCGTTTGCATCGTTAGCTACGACTCGTTCAAAAAGAAATTGCGATCAAAAATAAATAAAAAGTAAATACAAAAAACGGAGTAACAAATGCAAAAGAAGTCAAAATCATAGTGTAAAACTTTACAAATTAGAAAATTACTTTCCAAAGGAGAGACCGTTCACTAGGAAGTAACATCTAATATAGTTTTACACTATTATTTTGACTTCTATTGATAACATGCTTTACTTAAATTTGACAATCAATACAGGAAACTGTAATTAAATAAATAAATGCAAAAGTTGTTTAAAACGTGTTTAAAGTTGTAATTTTATCGTTTATTTTGTGAAACTACTTGGAAAACGATTTAGTGTTTTCTAAAAATATTGAACATTGATTGTGACGGAGTATTTTCCAAGTGGAATTTCACGCCATCGAAAAGTTCATTATTGATAATGTTCTCGCGCCTAAAAAATGCTTTCGACGAGTTCAACACTATAATTTTTATATTACCTCATAACAAAATTTAAATAATGCAAAAAGTATCTATTAAATCTGAATTGTTTTTTTTTTCAATATTGCTTAATTACAGTATGTGAACAATTATTCAAAATTATAGGGGATTCACGGTCCAAATGTTTATGTGATGTAGAGGATGCCACATTGGTTTTATTAACAAATTGCAAACCAGACGAAGGTGCGCTGCAATTGTACTCCGACGTAACTGTTGTTGCATTTTGTACAGACTGTAAAATCTTGGTTTGTGTTTGATTTTTATTGCTACTTAATTCGTCCACATCTCCTTCCGCAACGCTACTAGACTTTCACCCTCCGTGGCGTTTTAGTTGAAGAAGGTCACCTCCTGTATCCACTAGTAGCGTAGCGGAAGTTCTGCGAAAGTTATGTCCGGTATATTCTTTGAGGAAAAGACAGATTTAAATGCTGAGCTTACTGAGTTTGTTGTTTACGACAAATTGTCTAGAACACTTTCCATTCTGATAGTTAATAAAGAATCTTGAATTAATTTGATCCATATTTAGTGGACGAAGATTCATGTATTTTTTAGAAATTTTATAAAAAAATCCATTAATATTTAACGAACGTAATACATTTACCATTGTGTTAGGTATTTCACAACATTTGAGATTATTTACTGTCAAATTTTTCAATTCGCGGCAGTGACAAGCGCCGGAAGTTCAAAAATTTGAAACTACCTAAAAACATTTGTACGATGAAGTATTTGTTGAAACAATACATGATTACCTTAACATAGTCAGCAAATGTTTTGAATCGTCAGCATTTGTTAAAAACGTCTTTATTTCATGTGCAGAAAAAGTTCTAGACTTCTTACTTTTAAAACAGCTGGATTACCGTTTCAAAAAAGATCGTAACTTGGGATATTTACGGATATCAATATCATTAGTTATTGATAATGTTGTTTTTAACATCGAATATATAGACCATAGAGTCGATGCCTTCAAAGTTTCCGACAATTTTGCAAAATATGCAAGCATCACATCCGATAACGAATGTACTTGGTTATATCAGCTCTCCATTCCATGAATTCATTATAAATTTCTGTATACCTTTTTTTTATTTTTCGGGTAACAACTCCGCAGAGGTTTGCTCCTACCGATTTTCAAAGTAATCTACCGTTATACCGATTTGTCACTCCTATCTACCGATTTTAAAGTGTTTTGATCTGGCGGATTACGGTAATATATACCAGTATATCACATAAAATGTATGTGCCCCACTTTCTCTACAAGTCTCATACATTTTTAGCCAGATAAGTCTCTATGTAACACCAAGTGGAGAAAAACACAAAAATTCTCCGTATTTTCATTCATTTAGTAAATATGTCGGGCTCATCTAGTAGTGAAAGCAGTCAACCAAAAATAGTAAAAACAGTTAAATAGTATCAAAAGTACTAAGAGGAATGGGAAGCAGTACTGGAGTTTAGTGTGTGGATGAAGGAACGTAAAAAAGGTGAAAAATTCGCTTACTGTAAACTTTGTGATAAGCACGCATAAATATAAAAAGTGGAAAGGATTTAAATTTCTACGTGGAAGTCAAATTATTAAAAGATTTCCATTAAATTGGTTCAGTAAACTTGATTTCGGACTTTTATTTCCTAATTTAATAGACGATCATATTATGTTACCATAAGTACTGGACTCGGAATGGAAGTTACTAAAAAATACTGAAGAAATCCAGGTATTTCCAAACGATCCTATATTATTTTGGGAAAAAGTAAAAAAAATTAAACTGGGAGATGAAACTGTAATATTTAATATTTCAACTTATTTTGTTTTTAATACAATAACCCTTCCTCATTCCTCGGCTAACGTAGAAACAATATTTTCTTCCTTTTTTCAAATCCACCGATTTTCACACGCAAATCTACCGATTTTTGAATTTTCGGGCTGGCACCACTGCTGGTGGAGTATTTGGAACATCCAAGTCACTTTTTGAATCGAAATACATAGCGAAATCACAACAAACACAAACTGAGGTGATTCAATGCTAACACTGGTACAGTGACAGCAGAAAACTAGACATTAGTGAAATAATTTTCGTCACCATGGACGAAACTTAACGTTGTGGGATTTTTTATCATTATCAAATTTTCTTCACTGCATACAGTAACGAGAATTTTCTTTTTATAAAGTGTCATAGAAAAAAGCAATTGTTAGCAATGTAATTTTGACACTTAATATTTTTTGACAAGCGCCAGCTTTGTAAAATTGTCTCCAACTTTATTTTTCATTGTTTCATTGTAAGTAGTATTATAAACAAATACTGTTAATTACGCAATTTTAAGGATTGAGATCCGGGTAGTGCGGATCATCAATACCTTGCACATCTAAGAAGTCTGCATAAACAAAAAGCCAGGACCTACAGCTGTTGCATATGGAATCACGATTGGCTGTAGGATGATATCGCGGTACGACATACCCTTCATGAAACCATTGGTTCTTCCTCCAACACTAATATCTCCCCGAACCATGGTTTTTAGCGACTTTCTAGGCAAATGCTGAACGATTTATACGGCTGGATACATTCCAAATCTAGACTTATCACTGAATAGCAGGTAAACCCAATTGGGGTTTGTCCATAAAATGTGTTGTGAGCTTCCCAATTTCCTCGCGATACTGGAGGGACTCTTAAAGAGCGTCTGGCACGTGGGTTCTTCTCATACAATCTACGACACTTCCACCTCTTGGAACAAAAAAACGGTATTGTCTCGGGGTAAGTGATTTGATCATGGTTCATATCTTTCCGCTACATCACATGTTTCGCGATTTCGACGATGTAAACCTGGGTTGTACAAATATGTATAGCAACGTCTACTTGGCGCATCCCAGCTTCAAGCAGAGCTATAGCATTATTTCATCGCAAGTTACCCATGATCGCTAACAATATACTCTAAATCTCTACTGATAACAATTTTATTAGTTAACAAAAAACCTTGCTCAATTTTAACAACAACTCATTTGACATCACACATAAAAAAATCATCAAAAAATATAGTGATAACAAACAATGGTAAAAAAAATCAATGTTCAACGTCCACATTTAGTAGAAATTTGGGAGGAAGTGACTAATGAGCCACAAAAATTAACCAAGTAGAATAGTTTTCAACAGGTTGTGCTGCATGTAACATGTTTCGCGGTAAAATAATTAATTTTTTCACCTTTTCTCCGTCTTTAGCTACCATATACCTAGATTTTGCTGTTGCGTTTATATAGAACGTCCTCCGTTTCGTATTATATAAATTTATAAAGTAAGATTAAAATGAGAAAACTTATCCAACTATTATTGAAACAGTGTGATTGTGATTAATTCCCATGTATACACTTGAATGAACTTTTTCAATAATTAAAACACAGAATAAACTTTATACTAGAAAGTTGGTCGACGAAAAACTCGTTTTCCATTTTTATTTTTTAGTTTAATTTTAAGATTGAATAACGAAGTTTTCCACTACTTCAAATAAATCCTTTCTTTGATTTTCAAATTTCCAATTAATACTTCGAACACTCCGCAACTTCAACATCAAAACGATTTCTGTTTTGTGAGTTAAAACAAATTTTTAGCATAATTGAATATTGTTCAGTGTTGAGTCCCTTTTAATTCGAGTAAAGCAAAAAAAGTGGAATTGTCTGTGAAAATTATAGGCTTAATAATAAGTTAGCGAGGGGTGAACCGCCGGCAAAAATCTTGTACACCTATTTCCACATTTTGAAAAAACTTCCACATACTTCCACCTGTTAATGTTCAGAAGTCCTTGCGTGGTGCGGCAAGACGGGGATGTAAATAGTAAAGGAACGACCCGATACGACAGTGGCGTGCTCGAGTTCCGTAATAAGGTTCTGGGTATACAGGGTGTTAATTAATAGGTGTTACAGACTGAAGGGGCATGTAGGAAATGCGAATATAGGCAAACATTTTCCTGTAGGCACGGGTCGCTGGAGCTTTAGTTTTCGAAATACAGGATGTTAAAATTATTGGGAAACTTTTATATTTTTCGAATATCTAAAAATTGACTGATCAGAATAACTCGAATTTGTTCACAGTTGTTGCACTGATTGAAGTACATGATTTGATACTATGATACTCCCCACGCAAAAATAATCAATCCAGAGGCGGAGATTTGGGTGTGTTGTTACCTTTTTTATTAAATATTTTCCACGTCACTGTCTTTAATGCAATTATGACAATTTTGGCAGGTACCTCATTTTGTTTAAAGGAGAAAAGTCATCCTACGTTTTTGTTGTAGGGCGCACTCTTTTCAAGATAGTTGATAATGTAAGAACCCATGCAACCTTTTTGTAATGCAACACGCTTATCTCGAAAATGAAAGCTCCAACGACCATTGTCGACCTGAAATTTTACGCCAATTTTTGCATTTTCTACACGCTCTTTCAGTTTGTAACACCTCTTCATTAGCACCCTGTATAATGACCTATTCAATAATTCTAAATTAAACTTCCACATACTTCCACCAAACTTCCACAGTACCTCCACATACACCTACTTCCACTTGCGGTTTACACCTCGTGAGTTAGCTATAAAGCGATATTCTCAGGGGGTCACCCATCCAAGTACTAACCGCGCTCGAAACTGCTTCACTGTAATTATCGCATCAGAGGCGACCTTGTACTGATGAGGCGCAAATACGCCGAAACCGGTCTGAAAGTGTTATTATTCCTTTTAATTATAAACCAGAATGGTTTGTTCTATATTTTCATATTCCAACCCCGTTTATCTTGGAAGTGTCATTCAGTGTTTGGCAAGGCATATAGCCCGAGAAGTAGATGTTGCTTCCTAGTGAACGGTATATCCTTTGAAAAAGTGAGGTTCTAATTTGTAAATAGTTTTTACAGTATTATTTTGACTTCTATTAATAAGACGCATTACTTAAATATGACAATTGATACAGGAAACTGTAATCAAGTAAACCGAAATTGTTTTTTGTCAGTATAGAATTTTGGTTTATAGTTAGTTGTGGAGATGTCGCTATTATCACATTCTTGGCATTCCCTTCACTGGGTTTAATGTATTAATGTGATTTCAACGTTGTCTTTAGTCCAGGATTATGCTCTTAGAGCTTCTGGACGGATAATATCTACCTTGCACTAATTATAAACCAGAATGGTTGGTTCTATATTTTCATATATACCAACCCCGTTTATCTTGGATTCATTGTCTAGCGGGGCATATAGCCCGAGAAGTAGATGTTGCTTCATAGTGAACGGTCTACCCTTTGGAAATGTAATTTTCTAATTTGTAAAGCGTTTTATTAGTTTTTACACTATTATTTTGACTTCTGTTAGAATAATGTATTTGTTCTTCAATATCTATTAGTATCACGCTTTACTACAATATTACATGAAACTATAATAATACTTTACCTTGATTTTTATCAACATTTTTCATTGGCAAACTTTAGCTAAGTGGTATGAAGGTTGTACTAAATTAAGTTCGTTGTGTGTAAAAACCACTTTCAAAACCCGAAAGCAAAAAAAAAAACTCAACATTCCCATACGTGAAATGATCAGTAACGCCCTTCATTATCATTATTTCCTGCTACCGCATTTCCTTACATGTTTTCGTTGGTAGCGATAATTATTGTTACCGTATGTGTTGTAATTACGTCATTATAGGCACGCTTGCCGTTAATGTGAATTCCGATATTGTCACCTTTCATTACGAATAATAAATGATTTCAGCGATAGCGATATAGGGGTGAAATTGTTCTTTTTAATCAGAAATTTCGTCGGTGGTTGATTTTGTATTTTATAATATAACTCATTTAAAAGTATAATTGTAGGTAAATATTTATGGGTATAATTGGTCCGGAGATATTTCGATTTTTGAACTTTTTCTTCATTTGTCAAACAAATTTTTATTTCTTGATGCAGGGTATTAAATGAGCAAAGTCTGTCTTGGTTTTACAGTTTTCGTCTTGTGATGTTGCAAGACCAAGATCATACATACGCCAGCAAGACGAAAACCAAGACCAAATGAACAAGAACAAGACCAGAACCAAGACCGAGAATGCAAGACCAAAGTGCAATACTAAACCAAAAATTACAACTTTCGTTTTATATAACAATATTTGTCTCAACTTCAATATACGAGGATATATTGAAAAATTATTAGCCTACTATAGAACAAAACAAAATTTCAATGTCAAAATATTTTATTACCCAACATAATCCCCTCTTAATTGGATACATTTATTACAGCGAACCTGCAACGTCTTTAGGACTTTCAAAAAAAATGTTTCTTCTTGCTCTGCAAACAAGACCTCCACAGCTTTTATTACCTCCTCGTTGGAAGAAAATTTACAACCTTTTAAACTTTTTTTCAGTTGAGGAAAGAGATGATAGATAACAAATCTGGTGAATAAGGGGAATGTTCTAGTAATTCAAACCCTAAGTCACGAATTTTTTGAATAGCAACATGAGATTTGTGTGCAGGGTCGTTGTCCTGCAAAAACAAAACACCTTTGGATAGCTTTTCGCGTCTTTTCTCTTTAATTTTTCCCGTAGAGTGGTCAGTAATGTCGAACAGTAATCTCCAGTTATTGTTCTACCCTTATCCAAAAAATCAATCATGATTACTCCATGGCAATCCAAAAAAACTGAAGCAAGACTTTTCCAGCAGATTTTTGGACACGAAACTTCTTAGGTTTTGGAGAACCAGAGTGTCGCCATTCCATCGCTTGTTGCTTTGTTTCTGGATCGTAGAAATGTACCCAAGTCTTATCCATAGTAACAATTCGGTTTAAAAAGTCTACATCGTTTTCAAATCGAGCACAGATGGAACGCGATGCTTCTACCCTTGCACGCTTTTGGTCAACATTCAAACATTTGGGGATCCATTTTGCAGCAATTTTTCTCATGACCAAATTGACGTGAACTATATGATGAACGCGTTCGTATGAAATATTCAGTGCTTTAGATATCCGTTTTAGCCCAATTCGACGGTCTGATAAAATCATGTCATGAACTGCATCGATATTTTCGGGGACTGACACAGAAACTGGCCTTCCCGATTGGTCATCATCTTCAATGGAAAATTTACCTCTTTTGAAGCTTGCAGTCCAACTTTTCACGGTCGCATACGAAGGAAATTTATCACCAAGGGTATCAACCATATCTTCGTAAACCTGCTTACCTCTTAACCCTTTCAAATACAGGTACTTGATGATTGCTCGATACTCCAATTTTTCGATTTTCACAATTTCGGTGAACATCTTTTTTCTTTTAATTTATTGCGTAACTCTGGTTCACTTTTTTTGACGTCAAACTTCACACTGACACTTCTAATGAGTTATTGTTCGTTGCTATGGTAACGCAATATTTTGTTTATGCATGGAACTGGTCTAGGCTAACTAGATATCAATACATCCTCGTATATGCTGTTGATCATTTATAATTTATACCTATCAAAATACTTGAAAATTTACCTAAACGACCCCAGCAGTAAGTAACAAGACCAAGACCATGTATTTTGGGAAAAACCAAGAACGGACAAACAATGCCGAGACCGTTACCAAGACTGTCTTGGTAATGCTGCTTGCTCATTACTACTGCAGGGTCTTATTTCTACATAACAATTTTTTGAAGTAAAGAGAAGATAATAGCTGATTGTGAAGTTATTATTTTATTGTACCTGAATATTACAAAAGATTTCACTACATTTATAGTGAAATTGATAATTAAATGTGACCTCCAAATTATTTGAAATTGCATCGATTTATTTGAAACTGCATCGATTTATATGAAAATTTGGCATTGGGCTCTTCATAACCTCAACTATAAAAGTGACATAAGCTCGACAGACGATTTTTTGCTTTTTATTGGGAAGAACTACCCCCCAGTGAGAAAATTTGATTGATTTATTGAAAAGATCATACAAAAAACACTTAAATTCAATACTGATGTAAATGGTAGACCTCGTTTTAAATAAGAAGAAGCCTCGTGAAATTTTCCAACTGTCGTGGGCATTAATCAAAATCGGTCTTGTTCATCTATGTCCCCTCGTAACGACAGTATCATGCCATTGGCGTTACAAACGAAAATCGCTAATCGTGAATTGAAAGTATAAATATTTTATAGGTACCAAGTATTTTCATGCAGTATCTATTGTATGTGAAACTATCTCGAAAAGCTTCAAACAGTTATCAAATACGTTTTATTTAAACTATACACATGATAAATACATTTTTAACATTCTAATTTTGTGTTAACCTACAAAATGTGAAAACGTTACGCTACTGATTTGAAGTCGAATGTCAATTTTACAATATGGCGCTGGTTTTGATAACAGGTTCGCGCATGCTACTGCGAGTGGCTTCTTCTTAGGTGAAACGTAGAGTTTATACCTTTAACTGATCATTTTTAGGGTTTGGAAAACGGACCCTATTACTAAAACTACGTTGCCCGTCCGTCCTTCTGTCTGCCTGTCTGTCTGTCCGTCTGTCACCAGGCTCTATCTCATGAACCGTGATAGTAAGACAGTTGAAATTTTCTAGACGATGTATTTTTGTTTGCCACTATGAGAACAAATACTGAAAACAGAATAAAATGAATACTTAAGGGGGCGCCCATACAACAAACGTGATTTTTTTTATCGTTTTTGCTTGATATTGGTAACGGCAACAGGTAGACGCTTGAAATATTCACAGAATATTTATTTATATATTCACTTTAGGAATAGATAATGAAATTGAAGTAAAACAAATATTTAAATGAGGCTCCCATAGAAAAAACGAGATTTTTGGCCGTTTTTATAGATAATGTTACGGTTATTTTATTAAAACGTATAGCTTTCGAATTAATCGCGAAAATCCCTTTAAAAACATGCCTTTACGTCTAAAAGTATTGATTTTTCCGTAAAAATACTTATTACCTACATTTTTTGTTTAAATTTAGCCCTTTCGATTTTGGGAAAAAAATTCCCAAACCCGAAAATTATCATCATAATATAGACAGCATCATCTGTTTGTTTTAATATTATAATTCCATTGTTTTTTTTTGTTTCAGGTAAGCTGAACGATATACCATTAAATACTCCTATGATGGGTGAGTACATAACCCACCACTGAATTTTGCTCGTATGGTCTATCAAACTACAATTTTTAGATACTCTGTTGATTGCAATAAACCGCATCTTAAAATTGTTTAATCTTCATAAATTGAACAGAGATTGAAAAAAAATATATTATGTAAAGTCTGTTTGCACGGACGCCATTTTGAATTCTCAAAATTTAAAAACACCAACGTTTTTGAAAACATTCTCTTCACATTTGCTTATATTATTATAGTTGACGTAAAAGATATAGTGCGAACTTCAAGTTGTTGGCTTTTTGTTTGACTCCAAGACTAAGAGTATACCGTCATACCCCAGTCAATATTATAATTATTTAAAATGCTTACTTAGTTGACGATAAATTCATTTAATGTTATAATTTCAACTAATAATCAATCAATAAACTAGTTTGTTAATGGGGGCGATTAATAAACGAAACTGTTTAAAGCACGAACGAGCGATAGCGAGTGAGTGCCTTTAATAGTTTGACTGAACTAGAACTATTTTTGAGAGAGGGTTGCAGGTGTTCTCTAGTCGGTGGTCTGACATCAAGAAAGTGTGTGTGTTACTGTGTGGAAATTGTAAGTAAGTATACATATACTTATTAGCAATTATATTTTTAGTTGAAAATCATATATTTACCATGTGGCGTCCTTGGAAAATATCGAGCTCGGTCCAAAATATTGTGTGTAACAACGACGTAAATTTAAGTAATGATGATGAGAGTGATGATTTTAGTAATATTGAAAGTTATGAAAACAGAATTCGACGACATTTAAATTTGGTGGAACAGAAAATATGTTTCAATGCGTATAAGAATCTACGATAAAAGTTTGGTTTCGATGAAAAAAACAGAATTAATTCAAGCAGTATCTTATTTAACAGATGTTCCCCTGTCAACTTTACGTAAAATGGCCAAGAATGGGACGAATGAACGCAAAAAGCGATGTGATAAGGGATTCGTTAAACCTTTAGATGTGTCTTTGATAAAATTATTAAAATCACCATATAACACTATTAAAAAAGTAATAAGTTACCCACGATTGAAATAATAAGAAATAAATTGACAAAGGCCGGCCGTAATCTAAATCACTGTAAGAAAACCATTGAAAACTGGATTAAAAAACTGGGATTCAAATTCAAAACGATTAATAAACGTCAAACAGTCATAGAAAGGAGAGTAAAAGTGGATATGCGGTATACATACTTGGAACAAGTAACTAAGTTTAGAGAAAAAACCGGCCAATTATCTATTTGGACGAAACTCGGTATGATACACACGATACGGTTAAGAAAGGATGGACTGATGGGTCCAAATACAAATAATACAATATAGAATTATGTTTGGTAAGTACACGGAAATAATAGAAAATACCTTGAATCTGTTATTTTCATTATGCTTGCCGCTCCAAATACAAAAAATTAAATATAAAATTGTAACAATTTTTGAGAAATTGAGGGCTGCAAATTTTCTTTTTCAAAATCTACTTCTATCATATTATAAGGCATAGGATTTCCCACAATGTTGATGTCTACAATTTTTTTGTGCTAGCAAAACTGAAAGAGATATCAGCGTGAAAGACTCCAATTTCGAGTTTTCTACTCTGTTCTTGCAAGCTGCATAGAGCTCCAGCGGAATTTATTCTGAAATTCAGGAAATTGATTGGCGATGGATATATTTTTGATTAAGGGCATAATATATTATCTCAGAAAAATATTATGTTCGTGATTTTACTTCCCCGGTCTAAAAACCTCTCCTAAATAACCAAGTTTCATTTTTAAATAACAATTGTGTTGTTGCTCTGCGCGAATACATCGGCGAAAACACTAATATGTTCGTAGAGCGATCACAAACGGTTGGAAACTAAATGACTCACGCGCAGTGATTAAAAACCGTTCACAGTTAGGTTCTGCGCATGCGTCATCCACCGTTTGTGATCGCTTCACGAACAAACCTATTAATCATATTCTTTTACTTTTACCCGTCCGTCAGGAGCCAAAGCTACGACCTTGAGAAAGAAATGCATTCCGTATATTCATATTCCATTATTATCACTCGAGAGGTCGTGAAGTTAACACCTCAGTTTCTTCCTCGGCAGACCGCCAAATTTCCGACCGAAAAGGGTCAGTATCCATAACGGCTTCCATTCCTTTATTTCCTTATCCTTACGTATGTGTTTCTAATAATATTTTAGTCCTCAAGCTTATCGAAGTTGTAGGTGCTTTGAAAAAGCCTAGGAGATAAAAAGTGAGGTTGTTCGTATTGAATTGTTTTTTATGACCAAATGCTTTGTCTGTTTGTAGTGATTTTATGAATTTGCATCAATTCAACGAGCTGCATTATTAGTATTTGATGTTGTAGTGAAGTGTGCTTTCAAAAACCGAGACGCCTCAGTTAACTTGTGCCATTATTCTTCCAATAACTTTGTTGATTGGAAAATCCGAAGAAACCAGAATAATTAACAACCCGATTGGACGTTTCATTAATTTTTGATACCTAAATATAATTTTTTTATTAAAATCTACAGAGTTTCAAGCATGTAGAATGTATTTATAACGTACATCAATACGAAATAAAATTACACAGTAATAAATAGGAACATTAAACAAATAAATTGCATTAAGAAAAATGTTCAACCACCCGGGGACGTATTAATGATAGAATTGATATGATTGATTCTCTTCCAAGTCACTTTTATTTGTTATTTTTCCCTTTCCCGCTGGAATGTGATAGGCAGGCGGTCCACCACGAAGTTTTTTTCATTTCATCATTGGCGCAGCATGGAATTTTTCAATCTGCATTATTACAAAAATAAAGAAACAAAAATGTTTTTTTTGTCAACCTTTACAAAAGATTACATTTTATGTATTACGTTTCGGATGAAAAATCGTCTATTTTTGACGCTGTGGCTGTGGTAATAGCTGTCATTTGCATTTGTCAAATTAATTATTTACGAAATCGGCTAGATTTTACTTGTGAATAAGCCAGTTTTTCGACCTCTCTACATATATAACTATTTGTTCATTGGAAAATACTGTTTTCAGTATAGTATGTTGATATTTCTTAGTCTGCCATTTAATATACAGATTGCGAAAAGTCTATTCACGCCATACGATTTACACAAGTACGACAAGAAAAATATGAGCAAACCTACTTGAAAGAGAGAGAATAATAATTGTGCGCTCAGCGATGGGCGTGTGTTCAGTTCCAGGTACCAAAAACAGTTGGGGGTGTGTTCAGTGCTCCCCTATTTTAACCGCTGTTGCCAGAAGCGCAGATTAATTTGTACCAATGATATTGTCTCGTTATCGTTAACTTTTTTTCTAGCTCATGCACTATTAGGTAAAACTGAACACTTTCATCCGGCAACAGTGTCCTTTACAGAGAGAATTCACATTTAAACTTCTACACGCCCATCGCTGAGCGCAAAATTATTCTTCTATCTCTTTCAAGTAGTTTTGCTCATATTTTCCTTGTCCTGCTTGTGTAAATCGTATGGCGCGAATAGACTTTTCGCAATCTGTATATGGAGAGTCTATTTGATTTTGAGCGTATTTGATTTTGAAGATTGCATGGTTGGAAATTGAAAACATTGTCTAAGCGTTCTTTGGAAATAAAATAGCTCGGAATTTTGTTGAAATTTTCTTCCGATTATAACGAAAGATTTTCTCTAACGAAACTCTATCGCCAGAGACCATATACCCAATGAAAACCCACAAACTTCCAATGTTCGTTATAGATGTTAAGACTGTCCCGCAGGCAGTCAGTACTTGCCGTCGACTAGCTTCGAGTCGAAGAAGGGGTGGATCCTTCTAAACTCAAGTTGATAAATTGGGCGCCAGAGAAGTTAAAAACAAGTACTAAAGGTTCCTCAAATTAACCCACAACTCCTCAGTAAGTTAATGATAATGATTCCTCACTAGGAAGGTCATACAGGTATCACAAAATAAAACCAGAAAGTTCCCCTGATTAAAGAATAACTTTAATTATTGATTTGTTTGGACCTAAAGTCTCTTTTAAAATTTATGGCATACCTACATATGTCAAGTTTACAAACGTCAAAAATTTACAAAACCTGGTACTCGGCTGAAGGCTGATGAACCAGGGCACACAAAAGGCTGAAGGTCGTAGAAGTTAATTTCACCCAATTAAACAATACAAAAAAATGAAAGAATATTACAGAAA
Source organism: Lochmaea capreae (assembly GCA_949126875.1). NCBI lineage: Eukaryota > Metazoa > Arthropoda > Insecta > Coleoptera > Chrysomelidae > Lochmaea > Lochmaea capreae. The sequence continues at coordinate 16,073,048 of OX421403.1, forward strand.
TAACATTAACCAGACAATACTTAGGTATACTCAACCCTACGTCAAGTACTGTTCTAGGTCTAACCCAATCTCTCGAGTACTAACACCGGTGTGTCATCCCAAGGTATCGTAGAGATGGTTAGCTTACTTGAAGTATGGAGAATATCCAAGAACCATAGTTAACAGATCAAGCTTAAAACCAAGTCTACCCCCCCTTACTGTTCAAAAAGAATGTATGAAATACCTAATTAAATTACAAACAAAAGTTAAGCTTACTGAAATTACGGGTGATCAAGAATTATAAGCAATATCAGCTACAGCCTACTGGTTGTAGTTATTGTATCCAACAGACAAAATTGCGCAATCGATATTACAATATTTTACAAGTTCAATCAAAATAGAAAACCATATAGGTATATTAATAAAATGAGAACCAATGGTACGTACCAGTGGCTGTCCAAATAGGAGCAACCCACAAAATGTATATAATATATATAAAGGTAAACCTTAGTAGGTACTAAAATTCTAAAGTTCTAAAAGACTGAAAATTACTACTTATATTTAAAAATGTTTGTATCATAAAAACCCAATTGTACTTCACCAGATGGTGAATAAATGGTGGGCTTCACGCCTTCACGGAGACTTGATATCTAGTAGGATACGACACTGTCCAAGCTCCTATTCCTGTCCCGTAGGTACACAGCAAACTGATACCAGGATCACTAGAATTGACATCCGACTTCTAATCCACTATTTTGAGCCAAATACAAAAACCCTAGAACGAAATCACCATTAATCCACTACTCAGCAACAGTGTTCCCTAACCCCAGCTGACTTATATGCCCCCACCCTGTTTACTTATTTGCAGTAACTCCTTCTAACAATTGAGAAACCTTATAACGATTTACATATTTTCTCTACCTAAAACCATATCTAAAAGTAAAATTGTTTCCCTATGTCATGAAACACCTAGGATTCTCTGATATAATATCTACTTATAAAATATGATTAAATGTGTATTTACCCAGGTAGGTTCTCCTGAGGTTCTTCAAAAGGGACGTCCGAATATCCTCTACGTGGTCAAACCAAATCCACAAATCAGGGGAGAGAAGAAAAGAAAATGTTTGATCTTGCCCACACTACAAAGAAAACGGGGTTCACGTGTTAATCACAAAAATCCTTTTCATTAAGAGTCATGAACCAAACAACGAATAAAACAAGTACTTACATCGGCAAGTGAGCTCCTAAAACCAAGTCTTCCTTGGCAGTTTCAATTTCTAAATCTCAATCTTAAATCCGACAGAATCGGGTGAAATCCTGGTCATCGGGCCAACTCAACAGCTTAACATCCACAATAACATTCCCAGAACCCAGTATTTCCAATATTTTCCACAACGGGCCGCTAAATCCAACACATGTTGCACAAATTCAATGTGGCCACGAGGGGTTTTATATCTCACAGATAAAATAGGTACTGCCTAGGAAGACGAACAAGAAGGAACTGACTGTCACGTCACAGCTATGTTTTCTCCAGCCCTGTCATTCAACACCCTGAGGGCGATTTTTCGCGTCGCATAGAGTAGGGTACGGTGCAGAGCGGAACTGCGAATAATATTCGTAATGAACTATTGATTTCTATGGCATCTAAGAAATAACTGATTTACGGAGAATTTTTACCGTTACACGATATTGAATAAATTGTATTTTTTAAAAATTGTGTCTCTATCTGACACTCACAAACCTGGACAATCAATAATATTTTGAAGTTTAAGACTTGAAAAAGCTGCTGTCATATTCCTAAAGCCCATTCCCAGGAAGAACCTTGTACACCTTTGATCGGACCTGAACCATTTTTTTGCATCCCAAGAAACCTGTAATAATTTTTGACTTATTCCTACTGATAATCAGTAGTTCTTCATCACGTTTAACACAAATGTCACCTGTGAAAGTCTTACAGTGTACTTGCTTTGAAATATGACTCCACTGGAGTCTATGTTGGTTTTGTACCCATTTTCATATTTGTCCTCAGACCACCTTCTTTGTGGTCCCAAGAACTGGTTCTGGTCCAACATATGTCGTTGCTGAACCTCTTCTCTTTCATTAGCTTGTTCATTTTCAGAAATATCATTATGTCCCGGCACCCACACTAATCTTACTTTAATGTGGTCTGCCAGTTCATTTAGTTTTTTCTGACATTCTTCTACCAGTCTTGATGTTACCTTGCGGCTATTTAAAGCTGCAAGGGCTGCCTGGCTGTCAGTTGATGTGTTTATCCTATAAGTGTCAGTCCTATGTTTGTTAACTCTGACACATACTAGGATAGCATAAATCTCCGCCTGAAATACAGAGGTATGTTCTCCTAGTGAGAAGTAATATCTTGTGCTTCTCATTTCACTGTACATACCTGCCCCTGCCCCTTCCCCAGTCTTTGATCCGTCTGTATACCAGGTATCTCCTCAGGAAAGCTTTAGTCTGTTTGCTGCCTAAATAACATCCCTTGCTTCTCCCATTATCACGTAATGAAGGAAGACCAAATAAGGCTTCTAGTGCTGCCGTTCGCGAGCTTCTTATGCACCCTGCAATACTGAGACAATCAAGTCTTTGCACCTTGCCTATTCTCATCATCGCATTCTTTTGTGTCATCTTCGGCCATCAGACCAAAGACGCATATATTATTATGGGCTTATCCCCCATGTTTTCCCACAAGTTCGCCTTGCCATCATTAATGTGGTCTCCGATCTTGTTGCTACTTTTTCCCGTTGTTTGGTCGACGTTAATCTCGAGTCAATAATCACCCCGAGATATTTAATATCTATTGTGATATGATGACCAGATCATTATCATATCCTAAGACAGTATGGTGTGTTGAACTTATATGTTGAAAATCTATTTTCTTTTTCTTCGTTTAATGTGTTTAAATCTAATTTCATTGATGTATATCACCGTGGAATGAATTTCCTTTAATTTTTCATTAAATCAAAATTTAAGAAGTCCAATCTACATAATATATGTCGAAATTTCAAGGTTACCGTTTATTTTATATTGTTTATGATCTACAAAATATTCTAATGATTGAAAACCTCTTAATTCCCATTATTCATAACTACGCCACTGTATTAGTTAGTTTGTTTTAGACCAGGTGTTTTAGCCATGATGAGTATTATTTATTACTGGAACTTGACAGGTTATTTCGTTTGCGGGGTCACCTAATTAGATTTATGGTGAATTCCCTGTATTTCTATGTTGGTTTTGGGCGTTGGGTGCGGTAAGTGGTGGTGTATGTGTGTGTGTATATGACGGTAGGAGTGAGTATTAAGCGAGAGTATTCGTTTGACGACCGATCGTGTCGAGATTACTCCATGTCACGCGTTTGCCGATAATTGGTCGTCTTAACACAATCAACACCGGTGTTCGTGGATCAACGAATAAAACCTGCAAAATATGACGTTCAAGTTTACGAGCTGGAATTTCAACAGAAAATGTTCGTTTCAAATTTGGAGAAGTATTTTAAACTCCAACCGGAAAAATGCGAATATGAAGCTAGTTTTTGATATTGACAGTGAAGTTTGAACAATAATATTTTTATTTAGAAAGTTGTTTAAAACCAACTGATTCTGTAACGTACCAGAAATTATCCCCAGAGGGAGTTATAGGTATTTTAATAATTTCACAATGTTGCATGAATAAAAAAAAAACACCAACAAACACTTAACTCGAAGTAATATTATTGGGGGGAACTTTCTAAACTTTGTGAAATAAAAACTGAACTTTCCCCATTATTGCCCAACTCCAACACCAGCTGTGGATAATGGATTTCTTGGGTCTTTGGTTGTTAGTATCATATCTTTTTAAAACCTTTCCGATGCGATCAGTTGAACCTTCTATATACGGAAGATACGTAATAACTACTGCTGTATTTTCTCTAGGTAGTCTTGAGTGTAGAATTCGTTTGATTTATCTCTCAGTTTAAGCAGGACGCGCACTGAATCCGCTCGAATCGGATCGATACGGAACCGATCGGATCGGCATAACTATTACCCGAGCACTGAATCGACTAGCAACTAGTTTTCCTCCATGATAAATTCAGAATTGACACCACTGTTGGATTGCAAATAATCAATTGGACGTTCGGTTCGGCAGAAGTTACCATCCCAAGGAATCTCCGCCGTAGTCGAGTCGAGTCGAACGGTCACTGCCGTGTCGATCCGAATGAATGTGCGGTGATATATTGAAATAAGAACAATGCAAAACGTTCGGCAATGCTGTGCCGTGTCGATCCAAGTCGAGCGGATTCAGTGCGCGTCCTGCTTTAGCATTTATCTGTAGATATTTTTTGATGTGTTGTACTTGTTCCTCTGGATATTTTGGTTACCAGAGTCTTGAAACTTCATCAACAGGACTTTTTATAATATTTTAACAATATCTTGTTCCACCATGACTTCAGATAATAAAGGTATTGCCAATTTATCGGATTTAATGATTTGGAGGAATTCGGTACAACTGTTCGTTCGAATTTTTCTATACCAAAATTGGCAAAACCCGGTCTTCTTATTGCTATTTCTGTATAGCATCAGAACAATAGCGGGTTTTCTCACTGGTCAAAGTCCAATGGAAGAACACCTACAGAGAATAATGAAGAACTTTTCTGTAGACAGAAACGGTCAAATATATGAAGCCTTAATGCATTAGACCGCAGAAGACAGGCCTAGGCGACAAATACAGCATAAAACCGGTGAAAGAACCTGTAAATTATGTACAGACTGATACAGCGACATAAAACACAATGGATGGTGTGACGCTAAGCTAACACAAAGAACCTAAGAGATTCAGTTCATCGTTGTTAGAATTCGGGTTTGAAATATCTTTAATTTTGTTCTATTCCCATAATTTGGAACAATTGTTAATCAAGTAATTTCCATCTTTCTAGATTAAGTAATGTTTATGAAACAATAGCGTTCCTCTGACATTTAGTTAATGCTTTAAAAATTACTGGGAAATTTGTAGGTGTCTATTATTGTCTAAATATGTTTTAAAAGCAACAAAAGAGAAATTGGAGATAATAATGGTAATTTAGATAAAAAGTATGAGATACAAAATAAAATGGACCTGATATAAATTCCATTAGTTGTGTCTAATTACATACTTAAAATTTGAAGTTTGGTTATGGTCTGTGAAATCACTTCTTTGGAATTTATTTCAAAAAAATCGTATTGAAATTATACTGCGAAAACTATTGATACTGTCAACTATAACAGATAAGTCAAAGTAACCGTTTTTTGTTCAAATCAGTCAGGTAGATTCGAAAGATGTAGTTCGGGGAACTTAGGCCGAAAGTTGTCGTGAAATTAATGTATATTTATGTATAAAAATATTGTAATTTAAATATAAATATCAGTAGATTGGGGAAGATTTGTAAATAATTGTAATATTTGTACAATATGCGTAATAAATTTACTTATATAAATAAAATGTTCAATTTCTTCGTTCAACCGCGCACATCATTTAATACACACACCCTGCCACTACTGCCTTCTTCGGTTCACATTTTGAGTCAACTGTTGAATTTTTATTCATTCATTGACAGTAGGTAAATGAAAAAATTAGGGTTTTTACAGTTTTTATTAAACAATACAACGAGTCTCAGTGGCTATTGAACTTTGAATACTGTTTTCTCCGCTTCTAGTGATCGAATCTGAAATTTTTTCTTTTCAAAATAGGTGGTTTTTGTAGACAAACGTTTTCAGAGTATTAATGAATTCATGAATCATATTTTCCATTTTTCAAATTTAATAAAAACGGAGAGTAACCATTTTTTTCGTAAAAAGGAATGTAAAAAAATGTTTCTTGTTATTGATCATAAAACTACAACTTATTATCTATCGATTGCAGCAAACCGCGTATCGATAGCGTTAATGTTCATGAAATGTGACAGGATTGAAAAAAATATATATATTGAAATTTTGTAGTGCCGTCGTTTTCAATTTTCGAAATCTGAAAACTTCAACTTCAGGTGCCGGACTACTATATTTTGATATATTATGAAGTCATTATTGTTATTCTAAGTATGTTTGTCGCTTAAAAAAACCATTTTGCAATTTTTTTTTCAATTTTCAAAAAATTAATGGTTGAAAAAAATGTTTTTTAAATATTGCATTACGTCATCTTATAAAGTATTAAATTCCCTACAATTTTAATGCCTACAATTTTTTTATACAATCAAATCTAAAAAAGTTATGGATGAAAAACTGTTGCATTTCACGTGCTCCAAGCTATGCTTGCAAGCTGCATTCTTACTTACGGAACAACAAAAAAGTATTAAATTGTTAGATGTTAAGGATAATAGTTAATTACTATTATAACGTCATTGAAAAATACTTTTCAGCAGACCATTTACTCATAAGCAACAACTACTTCTCTTGCTATATGCCACGACAGACATTTGGCCATCTTTGACATCTATTGATAAAACGCTTTACTAAAATGACAAATTTTTACAGGAAACTGTAATTAGGTAAATAATTACAAAACTGAGATGGTTTTTTGTCAATATAGAATTTTGGTTTGTGGTAAGATGTGTGTGTGTGTTTGTTGAATTTGATTTTGTATTTTTAACGTTATTTTTACATGTCAAGTGCTCTTAAAAAATATTGTTATCCGATTAATAGTAGAAGAAGTTGACTTTTGGTGGATCTCCTTGAGCTAAACAAGTATAAACAACTTGAAAAACAATTTAATTGTGTTAAGTTTTTACTGAAAATCCTCATCGAAAATGTCTGTTGTACGTTCTTGTGTAGTTAAGAATAAGGCGCGACGAAAATGGTCATCGAAGAGAACGCATTCATAAATACCGCTGATTATTGAAACGGCCATTTAAATTCGAAGAATGGGCCATTGAACATTGCGGATACCTGTACCGGAGCAAAAGAACACATGTTTCTTTTGTTAACTAAAATATGGTTGTCGTTGCGATATAATTCCCATTAAATGTTAATGATACGCTGGAATGGCTCGCAATTCAATGTAAACACGCGGTACAATTTCAAACGTTACCAAAATTTACAGAAATTCGACATGTTAAAAATGTTTTAACGTAAAAGCGGACCATTGGCAACTGGCGAATCAAAATTCCATCTAAATTTTTTGGAGCAAAATAAAATCAATATGAAACTTCCATAAAACAGTCCAAAGGGCAAAAACTCATGCATAGGTTAAAGATGAAGAATTTAAAATTAAATTTGAATACAATATTTTTTGTGATCTTTCGTATCTTATTGGTAGTCTTATCTTCGATTGATATTCTCATTTTTTGATTCATTTCATCATCATTCTGTTACTATTGGAAATGCTCTATTTTATAAACCAGCTGGTTTTCATTAGGGTTAACAAACATTTCCGTAAACAGAACTTAACAATTTTGGCTTAGACTCCGTTTCACGTAAGAAGAACCCAACTGAAGCTGCAGTCGTATGCGCGAACTTGATGTCAAAACCAGCGCCATATTGTAAAATTGACAGTTTGTAGGTTAACACAAAATTAGACTATTAAAAATGTATTTATCATAGGTATAGTTTAAATAAAACATATTTCGGATTTCTTTGAAGCTTTTCGAGATATTTTTACTCACAATAAACACTTGGTATCGTTATACTATTTATACTTTCAATTAACAATGCGCAAGACAGATGGCAAACTTCAGGTGGCTTCTTATGTGAAACGGAGTCTACCACAAATTTTACATATTGAATCTGACATTTTTGTATTTTGATCATAAAAATCTGAAGATCCCCAAAAACTATAAAATATTGAGATAATAATTGTGCAAAAAGGCCTAAAATTAAGCGCAAAATCCAAAAATGTGAACATATAAGTACTGGGTGTTTTATTCAACATAACAAATTCAATATAAACTTCGGGTATAACCGTAACTACTGTCAAAATAATATTAGAGAGATATTGCAGTGCCCATTAACGCCAGGCACTAATAAAATCGTCTTTATTTTGACAAGTGCGCAGGCGCAGTCTGAATCTGGAATAAGAACTACTTTATTAATGGACATTTAAAAGCGAGGATTAATTCTAATTAACGTTCCTTTATTTTCATTTCGGGCTAGATCGTGACATGCTCGGTGGATATGACATGACAGGTGGCTGACAAATTTGACATTTTTGGCAGTGGTATACGTGGTATATGTTGTTGGATGCATGTTGGATGTTGGAGATACTTTGAAACATTATGGAGAAAGGAAAATCGAAGAGAATGAGATTCAGCTATGATGATGATATTTTTTTACTCAGGGAGATAATTACCCACAATCCTCTCTTGAAAGCCTGAAGTGCAACTTTATATCTTCATTTGCAGAATTGTTCAAATCAAAGTTGCGTTCAGCACCATCAATTTCATCTCTCGATTGATCAATAGGTTTTTGAGAATTACCCATTCAATATCTTCATCAACTCCTCCACCCAGACTACAGCCTCGACTACTTCTTCCATCGAATACAAAAACAATATCAAACGGTTCAAACGTAACATCAACGAACCAACAGCTCAAATCTCAAAAAGATTTCTATAACTTAAATTTAGGTAATGTTTTGTGTTATGAATTGAATAACAGGACAACTGACGATACTTACAATATCTATGTATTTAATCACACAATAATACCGGTCACTATTGAAATAAAGTCGCCTTTAATACTGCCAGACGTTATTGCAATATCTCTCTAATAATTTGAGTAGATCCGTATTTTCAAAGAAAGCCAAAATTTGATAGTTCTAGTTTATGTAATTTTTGAGAAACGAGTAGGTAATGGCCGATCGTCGTGAAAAAACCCTGTTTGGTATTAACAATATTATTTTAAGAGTTCAATTGGCTCCTTCACCCTCTCTTCCGGTTTATTTCAAAATTAATGCGAAATATGAGTGTATTTCAAATGTCCAAAAGAAAATAATTCTCCCTCGCTTTTCTCTGCAAGGAAATAATTTTTCCTTTAAAGAAGTATTTCAAACTTCGATATTGCATGTGTTTTTTTTTCGGTCGTTTCCATTTGCTCGCTCTTACCAGCTTCGTTATTGATAACATAACTCCGGAATTTAACTGCAAGTCGATGGAATTTTTCAAGTCGTGGACTTTCGGAATGTCTGGAATGTTTTTCCAAAATAAACTGCAAAATTAGTTTCGGAAAACGGAAACCGTTGTAAAAGTTCAATACTCAATCAGTTTAGACCAATGGGCCGAAACAAAAAGCGATAGCGAGTAGCGTTTTTTTTTGCTACACGAAGTTAAAATAAATTTTGTTTTTTTTTAATACTGATACTACCATTAAAGATTTCTTAAATTGAAACATAGAAATTTGTTAGCATAAAAATTATAATGTCCGATATATTTCAACCTTGAGCTCTATTGTTGCTCCTTCTATTCCGTTTCTAATTTTTTTCGTTCATTTGTCATTATTCATATTTTAGTAACATTTAATCTAATTTAAAATTTCTTATATCTCTTACTTACAATTATTAATGAACAAAACGTTTTAAAAAAAGTTCGAGAATATCTTTAAGGATATATTGCTATTTTTATGAAATTAAACCAACTTTGTAAAACAGCCAAAAGCATTTAGACGAATCAGCAAAAAGGAAGTTCTTGAAATCCACCGATAGACTCTATCGATAGATGTCTGTGATATGTCAGGTAAAATGTAGTTTTACTATCGGTAGACGATTATAAAAACGTGATTTGTGATTAGTATTGACGCATAGACGCAAATAAACTTTTATTCTTTGTATTAATTTTTAATTCGATACAAAATCACTTTAAACATTCCACCATTATAGGATAATTCCATTTTATAATTCATTTTTATTAACAAAGAAAATAATGTATAAAATTTTTGACACAACAAAACAACTAACCTCAATAAATAAAGATTATTAATTGTAATTGCGTATGATTGATGATTGTGCATTCCCCTTCCAAATCTACCAGATTTATCGAGTCTCAAGCCCGGTAGAACTGATGGATGTTCGATGGAACTATCGGTGAATTTAGGAACGCTGGGATGATTCTATCGACAATCGATCGGCAAATTTAAGAACGGATTTGGTAGACACCGTATTTACCGATCGGTGTATCGGTAAATTTAAGAACTTGTCTAAAATATCGCTTGTCTGTCGCTGCTGTCAGAAAAATCAATGAAGAGGTATGAAGCAACGTAACAATACTCCAAGAAATACTGCAGTTTCAAAAACCGTGCTTTTGGCGTACTTCCACGAAAAAATATGTTGTATTAAAGTCTCCATCAAGCTTATGGTGTGAATATTCCATTCTGAAGTCCACCATTTTCATGGGGGAAAACAAGATATTTCCAAGTTTCCTAAACTTCGAGAAATTTTAAAAAGAAGAAAAGACGGATATAAACCCGAAAAAAATCTAATGTGTTTGTTTGACAGGGAAAATGTAAATAAATTCCTGTTTGAAGCCCTCGATGATCTTTATGAGAGTTGCTGGAGCGTGCCGTTTTAGTGGACTCTGTGCAATGAAAATGTTGAATTGAGGCATGAAGTCATAATTGTTAATATTCCAGATTCCAAAAATGGTATGGCACGTGAATTTGTTTGTTATTTCAAAATAGTTAGAAATTACATTGTTATAAGATCCCACATGACGAATTTTAATCCTCGCTTCCTCATGCGATATTAAAATGGAAAGTGCTTAAACCAAACCTGTCGGGGAAAACTCCATTTCTAGAATTCCAAGTAAAACTTCAAGGAGTATACTGGACGCTCTGTAACACCCTGTATATCAAGTAATTCATTAGTGATTAAACATTCAAAGCAATGCTGGTCAAAGGCCAGTAGAGTCAGCATTTAGACATATATAACAATATTTAATATAAATATTAATTATTGTGCTAAAAGCGTTAAATAAACAAATATATTATAGAAGTTTTGGTTAGATCAAATAAGTGGGCTACGAATCATTATTAAGAATATAACAAGAGAGTGAGAATAAATTGGAATTTAATTTAAAAATAGCCACTCGAGCCCTGCGGGCTCTCGTGACTATTGCCTGGCAACAAGTTTGAACAAAATCTGTCAAATTATTTTCTAGTTTATGGAACTCGCGAGTTATATTTGACTGGATTATTTTACTATTCACAAATTTTTCCTTTAAATTAGATCAATAAAACTATCATAAAATTATTGAAAAATAATATAATTTCTTTCTTTGGTGAAGGTCTTAAATTGTCTCCATATAGACTGATTACTTATTAGAGTATTTTTCGAAGTAGTTTCTAAAATCTTTTTTGTTATTTCTGCATCAGAAAAGGTACTAAACCGATAATTTTCACCCATTTTATATATCGCGTTGACACAATTAGGTAATTATTTTGACAACTATCTGACACTTGCTAGGCAAATAAAAGCCACAGTGATTATTCACGGAAATTTTTCCGATAGTGGGCGCTGCAGTATATGTCAATGGGGAAAACAATAAACAAATCCATTCCTATATTTCTGTCCATTTGATTAAATTTCGAATTTTGGGCGAAAAAGGTGTTTTGTGAGAGATGGTGCTTGTTAAAATTAGTTTGTTGGACATTTTAAAATACATTGGAGACAGAAATCGGCCGATGGTAGAAGGCGAACAGGTTTTCAAAGCATTAAATAACACTGAACATCAAAATATATTATTGAAATGATTGAAATTACCTTTAAAATATGTTTCTAAGCAGTGTCTGACAAGTATTCTGAAATATGTTTCCTAATTTTCAAAATGTGTACCACACTTTGCATAATTTTGGATCTGTTGGGAAGTTATGTATTGATACATTTGCATCTTTTTACTGATTACATTGCGGCACAGAGCAATATACCTCTTGCACTTGCTGGTCATTATTAGAGTCTAAATAAGTATTCTGATAAAACAAACTTCACCAAACTCTTCTAGAAATCAAGAAAACGATGTAATACTTTGCACACTATACACGCACTCTAATGGGGATTTGGTTTGTTTTCCCCATTCCAATTTTGACGGTAGATGTCGCACCCTTTGCTCGTTTTCGCGAATTTCCGAGAATAGTCACAAGAGATTTATTCCCACTATAATAATGACATAATTGGTTGAAACTTACCCTTGTGACAACTAAAGAAGCATTTCATTGGTTTTAAGAAACGTCAAAAAATAAAGTACCTATTTAGTGAAACGTAAGTGATTATTCCCAATACCTTGCAACTCCCTTAGAAGAACGTCGGCTACTTTATTACGGAATACTGTAGTTGACGTCTTAGCTCCCAAGCGGATGGAAATCTGCAACTATTACGGAAAGTTATGTAGCGGAGAGCGTCAACAAATAAAAGAAAGTTTCAAATAAAATTTTATACAATATAACGAAGCCAGAAATCTCCTGCAGTAATACAAGAGTAACAGAAAACTTGGTTAGAGATGGAGAAATTACGGAGTCAGTACATTTTATACAAATTGAGAAAAATCGAGGAAACATTTATCCAAATTTTAAAAATAATGTTCATAATTGTAATAATTGTACTATTAATATTTATGTAAATAAATAAGATAAACCCCCGAAGGGGGGTATGTTGGTTTCGGAGTGGACTTTTCCTATTCCGAAATCAGTATACTAAGGGTTTGACGAGCCCACGGGACCCCAGTCCAGCAGCCCGCTGTCCTCACCTTTTTCTCCCTCCCATTCTGATCTCTGAAGATCTAGAGGAGTTAACCTCGATAAAAAATCCAGAATCCCAAGGTGGAAACCATCGTGCTGAAGGGATGAGTGACTGACCTGTAAGTACAGTACTTAACGATGTCCTGTGAGTACCAGGTAACACTCACTTGTATTTTTTACCTTGCCACAGTAAGGGAGCACTGCTGTGGTGGACGAATATATCTGCCCTACTCGTGGGAATTGATGAAACCTGCAAAACAAAAACCTTATACAACGTCTAACGATGTTACGGATCCGGGTGCGGGACCCCTAACTGAAGACGACAATCAACAACAGCACCAAAAACATATGAACCAGAAGACGATGGCATCACCTCGGTTTCTGGTCATAAAAAAAAAAGAGGGAGATTTTCAATCGACAAACCCCTTCTTAATACAAAAGTTTATATATGGAAAAGTGGGACAAGTTAAAAATTTAAGAAAGATTAGGGAAGGATTATTAATCGAAACTAGCTCAGCAGCACAATCAAAAAAAATATTAAGCTTAGAGAAATTCCTGAATTTTGATATCGATGTAACCCCACATACACGACTTAATCAGACTAGAGGTGTTATCACATGTAGAGACCTATTGAATTGCACCGAACAAGAAATATTGGATGAACTAAGAGATCAGAAAGTAGTGGAAGTCAAAAGAATAAAAAGTAAGCGAGACGAAAATTTGATAGAAACAGCAAATCACATTTTAACTTTTGACTCTCATGATATGCCAAAAGAAGTCAGGGTAGCCTTTTATTTACTAAAAGTTCGCCCGTTTATACCATCTCCTTTGCGTTGTTTTAAATGCCAACAGTTTGGACATTCGGCAGCTACGTGTTCCAAAGAACAAATTTGTATTTGTGGCAAACCTCCACACACCGGTGCACCATGCGAACTACCAGTCACATGTATAAACTGTGGAGGCCCACATTCCGCAAGAACCAAGAACTGTCCTATATTTAAACAGGAACAGGCTATCCAGGAACTGAAGGTACTGGAAAAAATATCGTATGCAGAAGCTAGAAGGAGAGTAATTGTGAAAACACCAAAACCAAATATATCATACGCCAAAGCGACAACCACAACTACTGATCTTACTAGATCCACTACAGCTAACTTACCAACTATTAATATTGAGGAACTTGTGAAACAGTTGGTTCCTGTGTTGGTTACTGCACTACAGAAAACAATTGTGACGCCAACTCTAACACCACCTTCTCCATTTCATCCGACTGCACCTACATCCCAAGCTTCCGATTGCCAATCTATTATGTCGATAGGCAAACGTAATCATCCTTCTTCTTCAGAAGAGGATTCTTTATTTAAAGAACCCACTACACGAAAGAAAACAAAAGGGAAAAGAGGCTGGCCCAAGGGAAAGCCCAGAAGCAGAAAGACTAGCGAAGAAAGTATGGATAGCGAAACTATAAGAAAAGCTGAGAGTGCAACTCCACAGAAACCTTCTACTCAACGTTTTAACATACCTTCAACAGAAGGTGAGGTGGGATAGAAAAATAAAATAAAATAAAATAATACATATGTATATTTACACTACTATTTACTCGTTATATACTCTATTTTATACTCTATTTTATACTATTTTACCCATATTTTTATTTTTATATTTATTTTGTATATTGTTCCTTTAATTTTTACTGAAGCCAATAATGTCAAATTTACTCCAATGGAACTGCAATGGTTGTATTTCACATGTAAATGAGTTAAAACTACTAATTAGTGAATTCAATCCATTTGGAATAGCATTACAAGAAACTCATTTTAAATTACAATCACGTTTTAACCTAAGAGATTTTAGTATCTTCAGAAAAGATTTTATTCCTAGAGAAAGAGCATCGGGCGGAGTCGCCATCTTGTTAAGAAAATCAATACCAGTGAAACATATAAAACTTAAAACGAACCTTCAAGCTGTTGCTATCACCATAACAACACCTATAAAATCTACAATATGTAATTTATATTTACCAAACGACCACTGGACTTACCAGCAAATAGATGAATTGGTACAACAGCTCCCACAACCCTTCCTGTTAGTCGGTGATTTCAACTCACACTCCCCCATGTGGGGCGACGAACAGCTAGATACAAGAGGAAGGAAAATAGAACGACTTATCGATGAGCAGAATCTATGTGTACTTAATACTGGAGAACCCACATTTTTTAATGCTCGCTCAAACACCTTTTCACATATTGACTTAAGTTTATGCTCCCCATCCCTCGCAGGAAAAATCGTTTGGACTACATGTGATGACCTACACTCAAGTGATCATTTCCCATTACTTATGTCATGCGACTCGCCAACAAGACAGGTTAACACCCAAGAAAAGTGGTTATGCAACAAAGCTAACTGGAACTTATATCAAGAAAAACTAAATTTCCCAGACATACCAGATGACATAAATGAAGCATCAGAGCTGATAACACACGAAATCCTAAGTGCAGCACACGAGAGCATCCCGAAATCAAAAGGTATATCAAGGAAAAAGAAAGTGCCATGGTGGAATCAGGACATCCAAGAGGCTATCCGAGAGAGAAAAAGGGCCATGAAACTCATTAAGAGACAACCAACACTAGAAAATCTGATCAACTTTAAAAAACATCGTGCAAGAGCCCGCCGTATGATAAACGAAGCAAAACGTACCTCTTGGGAGCAATACGTATCATCCTTAACACCGGAAACTGAGGCAGGTGAGATATGGAAAAAAATTAAATACATAAATGGCAGAGGAACTTCTCATATCCCAGAAATAATAACGTCCCCAAACAAGTCAACCACAGACCTTAAAGAAATTGCGGAAATATTTGCTCACCACTTTGAGCAGGTAAGCAGCACCGAGAATTATAATCCCAATTTTCAAAATTTGAAAAAAAATGAAGAATACACGGATATAAATTATTATTGCCACAAAGACGAATGTTATAATCAACCATTTTCTAATGAAGAACTAGACAATGTCTTAGACTCCTGTAATGAATCAGCACCAGGCCATGACACTATCACCTACAGTATGATCAAATATTTACCTACTTTTGCTAAAGAACAATTATTAAAACTATACAACAACATATGGCAAACAGGTACCTTCCCTCAAAAGTGGTTGATAGCAGTGATCATCCCAATTTTGAAGGAAGGAAAGAAATCTGACGATCCTTCAAGTTACCGGCCGATCTCACTAACATGCTGCTTAAGCAAGGTATTCGAGAAAATGGTGAATATGCGATTGAACTGGTATTTGGAACGGAATTGCTTACTCTCAGAAAATCAAGTTGGTTGTCGTCAGAAACGCTCTACAATTGACGGTCTCGTCCGGCTAGAAAACGACATTAGAGAAAGTTTTTCCAGGCGTGAACATATTGTTGCTGTTATGTTTGATCTGGAAAAAGCATACGATATGACGTGGCGACATGCTATCCTTAAACAACTTTATAATTGGGGACTAAGAGGAAGTCTACCTACCCTAATAAAAAGCTTCCTAAGCAAAAGATACTTTCAAGTTAAAGTGGCGAATGAGATATCTTCTATACACCCTCTTGAAAATGGTATACCCCAAGGATCTGTCCTTAGTGTAACCTTATTTGCAGTTGCGATAGATTGCTTACTCAAAGTATTGCCTGATAGTGTGGGACGGATTTTATATGTCGATGACCTCACCATATACATACAAAATACAAATATGGACCAACTAAATGTTGACCTCCAAACAACTGTGGACCAATTAAATGAAAAAGCAAATTCACAGGGGTTCTCTTTCTCAAACCAGAAAACCAAACTTATTCACTTCTGTAAGCTACGAGCAGAACATAACGAACCTTATATCTACTTGAATGGTAATCGAGTAATTAATACAGAGTCTATAAAACTACTGGGAGTAACGCTTGATAAAGGACTATATTGATGAACTGAATCTAAGATGTCAAAAAACCCTAAATATAATGAGATGTATTTGTGGAATAAAATGGGGTGCTAACAGAGAAATATTACTCACTATGTACAAAACCCTTATCTTATCAAAAATTGACTACGCTAGTGTGGTGTACGGTTCTGCAAGACCATCAAAATTAAAGGTGTTAAATAAAATACAAAATGTAGCATTACGATTGGCTACGGGTGCACTTCGAACCAGCCCGATTGCGGCATTGGAAACAGACACTTCCATCATGCCCCTATATTTACGAAGAGAAATGCAAAACCTAATTTACTTCTACAAAAAAGCACCACTAGTTAGACACATTAACCAGGATATGATCGAACAATACGATGAATTCCACTCCAAACCGTCAACCTCAAAACCGGCACGATCGCGCTTTGCCGAACTAGTGGAAAAACACAATATTGCCATAGATAATATTATGAAAGATACTCTGAGTATTCCACCCTGGTTACTAAAAACACCCATCATCAATACTACATTATCACACTGGAACAAAGAAGCGACCACTGCCTCAACATATCGAACACTCCTACGCCAAGAAATGCATAAATATAACGGCTGGTCTACCATATATACCGACGGATCAAAAACCACCTCAGGTGTCGGTTCCGCTTTCGTACATAATAATGAGGCACACGCATGGACACTAAACCCAATTTGCAGCGTATACACAGCCGAACTATACGCACTATGGCAGTCACTACTCTACATATCAATGAACCAAACAAAAAAGTGGCTTATATGTACAGATTCTCTGAGCTCACTCAATGCCTTCAAAAATCCATTTACTGAGAATATTATGGTGAAACAAATACTGGAACTCATCTCTCACATTACTGCAACAGGCAAATATGTTAATTTCATATGGATCCCAAGCCACGTTGGAATTGAAGGCAATGAAGCAGCAGACGATAGCGCAAAATCAGCAGCCTCTGGAACTGTAGAAGATATACCAATCCCTCTTGAAGAGGCAATTAAAAATATAAAATTAACACTCTACGAGAAGTGGCAAGAAGAATGGAATTCATACGAAGGTTACTTAAAAAAATGGAAACAAAGTACAAAGAAGTGGACGTATCCAACGTACTTCAACCGCAGAGAACAGGTAGTTTTATGTAGGCTTCGCTTAGGTCACACTCGCCTTACGCACATTCACCTTTTAACGAATTCGAACCCACCCCGATGCACCTGCAATACTAAACTGAGTGTAGAACATATTTTTACCTGCCCACAATATTTATTTGCCAGAAACCTACTTTTCACCGCCGAGAGAATACCACTGGGAGTTAATGATAATCCTGACAACATCCTAAAATATGTAAAATTGATTAATATGTTTTTTAAAATTTAGAAATGGCTAGGTACACTTACCTGGCTTCATATCGTGATGACAAGAACAAAAAAAAAACACACGACCGGCAGCCAAATAACCTAGGCAGTTGGCGCTGCCATAATAAAAAAAAAAAAAAAAAAATAAGATAAACTATTACCACTTAAGGGTGGCAAGTAACTTACAACCCGTCGTCAAGGGCAATCGATACCTTTTTGGGTGATAGAGGAGTTCAGTATAGGATCAACAAAAAGTGGTTCTCCCTTTCAAAACATAAGATTTTTGCAGGTTTTTCATAATTGCTAACATTTACATTGCTTTATTAAAACAATGAATACACCCCCGAAGCGTAATTCTTAAAATCAAAAGTGATGTTTTTGCTGAATACTCAACGCATCGGTGGCCAATAGTTTTAGGAATGTTTGGCAAGTCACCATTTCACTTCTGTCATTATGTCACTACGTATATCAGATGTCAATTTATTTGTTTTTGTTGATATTCGTTTAACTTTATTTTCCATTAGACTTTTGTGGTAGTTCTAGTAAGTTGTATCTCTTTATTATTCTGATTGCTTTTACCACTGACATCTGACATAACTAGTGACATAATGACAGAAATGAATAGTTTTGGCCACCAATGCGTTCAGCGAAGAAGTCATTTTAGATTTTAAGAATTACGCTTCGGGGGTGTAAAAAACCTGCAAAAATCTTATGTTTTGAATGGTAGACATCAACCCTCATTCTTGTCATAAAAACCACTTTTTGTTGGTCACACTGACCCTAGACTGAACTCCTCTATTGTTAGGTACGTCCTTCAAAACAGTGTCAAAATGCGTTGGTCACAATATAGGAGGAGGAGAAATATATTATACATCACCAATGTTTTTTGTGTTAATTTTTTTTCTTATATAGGCAGTGGATTAGGGTCCCGAGCCAGTAGGTGTTAATATGATGAACTGATGCTGACGTATATTTGTGTTGCATTGTTTTTATTCAATATATTTGGGAATTTTTTCTGAATGGTTTTCTCAACTAATTGAACACAATATAAAAAATATAAAACTTCTTTTGATTAAAAATCTTATTACTCTTTCCGAAAGGATTCCATCAATTTCACACCGAATTTAGATCCTTCATCGTAACCAACGGCGCAGCGTCGACAGACAATAAACCCCTGCTAACAAAATACCCTCTATGGGCACGTATAGCAAAAAGAAATTACCGACCGACCGGAACTTCGATGATCGCTGGCGCGGTGCCAGATTAATATCCCCCAGCTGACGCGGTATACATGTTGTGCTACGCGAAGAAAACATTTAGATATCAACTCTAGGTAAACAATCTCTGCAGCTCAAACGACGCTTCTCAAACTTATTTTATATAGTCTGAAGGAATAGTAGAGAAAATCATTATGTATTCCTATTTAAAAATATATAGTACGAGGAAGGAACTTTGGTCACAAGAAAGTTTAACATGTGCTATAAGTGACAATGTGATATTTATTTATTTAACTTTGGTCACAAGAAAGTTTAAAAAAAAACTAGAATTATTAAAATGAATGGATTTGTTTTTAAGATAAGTTTTTAGATATATTTACTTAATTTGTTTAGGAAAATGTCAAACACTGTCAAATGACTGAATACTGGTACAGAAATCTTCAGAATGGTGTTTAATCTCCACAGGGCAGACACAGGCGAAACAGATGACATTCGCCAACATTTACGGCAAACCTAATAAACAAAGATAGGAAAGCTGTCAAAGCCAAAGTAGGTACAGACACGCCAAGCTAATGGGGTTGACAGACGAAGCTATGAGCAGAATCTGTCACCTCGCACATTGTATGCCAGTGTCTGGCAAATGTGCGGTTTCTTGTTCTAGACGATGAAAAGTCACCGGCAAAAAATTGCACGAAAGGCTCAGTCTCGAGGCTGATTGGTTATTTAATTCATTCTTTTGCAAGACCATCAGACATCTCATTTCCAACAATTCCTTCTTGCAGCAACCATGCAGCCTGACTATCAGTCGCAATACATATTCTGGCTGAGCTGAGGAGTTTCTTGAGGAACATTTGAACACAAAAATTTAATACCAATAATTTTGTTTGGAATATTGTTGGAATGCCTCTCAGTGCTGTTGGTTAAGACCTTCAACTTCAACCCTACGCCTTCGTTTGTTTTTGACCCATCAGTTTAATAAATGAGAGCCCCTCTCGCAATTAGAGCGATTTCGTTTGGTGTTAACTCACGCTCGTTGATAAAACAACGTCTAACGTTAATTCCGAATCCTGCTTCGCACATACAAAGACCTTGAACATCTTCATGGATTAGGCTGTTTCAACCTTTAGTATCTCTAGATGCCCTGAATATGATGTCCCATAACAAATGTTTTTAAAGTAACTATCAGTAAAATTATGATTGGCTATGAAGCGTAAGTGAGATAAGTTAAAAAAATTAAAATTTGGTCGAGAGCTTTTCACTTCTTTTTTACTGTAAAGAAAATATGGAAATATCAACTACATTTGGCAAATAATCGCCCGTATTATATTACACCCGCCTGGTCGTCAATATTAGCACGGCGCAGAGATGAGTGTTTATACAGCGCGATCAAGTTTGCCGGTTAGAAGTGGCTATTCACACGCTAACCGGTCAGATCACAATGCACTGTCAATAACTGAAATTCTATGGGAAAGGAAATTTAATACTAATTAAATTTATCTCACTTTTAATTGATTGTTTATACCGGTGTTACCGTCGTATCGCATTTTCGCATTTTAATTTGATATCTTGTTAATGCAACGCAACAAAAAGGTGATGGTGTCCAATCAAATCAATCGAATAGATAGAGAAATTGGAAAAATGAAGAATGAAGATAACCTATAAATTGATAGACACTGGCAAACTGAAAAATCCGCCTGCTTGAAGTTAATATCTGAGTGCTAAAAACAGAATCAGAGTTTATAAAACATGTGTACCGAACAGAAACCAAGGCCGAAACATCTACAAAGAGAATAATAATGGTGGCGATGGAAATCAAAATGAAAATATTAAGAACCATCGAAGGAGATCCATAGACGATTGAGTCAAGGTATTAAGTAAGGGATATGGTGGGATGTGTTAACACACAAGCGATTTTTGGAGAAATAATGTTGAAAGAATGCCAGAAGAGAAAGGGAAGTGTGTTCCAATACCAGTAGAGGGAACACCAAAAATATGTTACGAAAGTTTGAACTTATCATCAGAAGCGGCTTGAACTCCTAGTAAAAGAAAAGACAAGTAGGCTTGCTTGAGTTTCTGTAAGCTGCAGAACCGTGCACTTTCACAATACTGATTATTGTGTTTTAATTCAAATCAGATTACCCATTCAAGTTCAATATTTCCAAGGAAGTTGACAATCTGTGGCAAAACTGAATCTATCAACATCCCCAGTTCACACATCTCCTGGGGTCTGTTATCTGACTCGTTCAGCAGCTACACAGTAGCACAGATTGTGTTCCACCGACTCATATTCTTCTAGGACGAGACGACACTCGATGATTTAGATCAGCGTTTCTCTGTCCACATGATAGTTTAGCCTGCAGACCTGATCTCCTTCCTGTCCCTATTCAGCATGATTTTTACTTTGAATTTGTGAGTCTTTTGATGATGGCCTTGGCTCACCTTAAGCCTGGTATCTCATTCCAGTAGCCACTAGCTTTGCTGTCCGAGATACTTCTCTTCTCCAAATTTGGAAGGATTTCCAGCTGGGACTGGGATTGACATTATCTCCTGACAAGTTCGTTGAATACCATATAAGGACTGCATCGATTACACCCTTGTGGCCGATCTCCAGTATACACCCAACGCACAGATCAATTGCGAGAATTTCTTCTTTGAAGACTGCAACAATCTGTCCAAGACTCTCAACAAGTTCAGTTATTGGTCAGCTGCACCAGAATGCGGATACAGATTGAAAGTTTATTTAGCATCCGTCTGTGAACCAGCTCCTATCCTCTACAAGTAGGGAGGATTCATTCTTTCCATTCCATAGCTGGAATCATTTTCTAGAATGGTCCACATTGTTTATTCTGAATTCACCCCATCAAGTACTATTAGACTGCTCCTTCCACGCTTAAATGCGTATCACACTAGTGTTGTTTATGTCCAGTGTTTTAGTATGTTCTAGTAGCGAAAAGTATTTTTTTATATCAACAGGAGTTTTAGGTTCAATTTTTTTTCGGTTTGTTCCAAATATTCTTTCAACAAAATCAGATGTTGCTTGTGAATTTGATAAAAAACTTGATGAGTCATCGGAGTCTACCGAAACTCAAACTAAATTATATTCAACACGGTCAGTTACACCAGCACAAAGAAATCCCTCGTGGGGTTTGCCGATGCCAATCCCGCCATGAGAAATACATACAAGGGAAATAGGGATAATGATGCGAGGGTGAATTTATCTCTTCGTAAATTCAATATTTTTGAATTCTTTTGACTCTTCATTCCGATCGTAATTTATCCCATAATTGGATTTACTATACATTCAATCAATAATAATTGATAAACAGTAAACTTGGGTAAGGGTTGGGATTTTTTGTAGGGTAGTTTGTGTGTTGACAGCCATACTTTAATATTCCAATATTACTACCAAATAATCAATATTTCAAGCACACGTGTGTATGTATCAGTAACTAGAATACTCCCAAAAATAAAGAGGGTATAGGAACACACATTTTAAAAATTAAATTCTTTTTAAATGGACTTCTTGCATTTGGAAACACCAATGGACCACAGCAATATTAAAATTCCTTAAAGAAAGTGGAATAAATATTACGATTTGTTCTAAATTCACAGAATGGTTATTGTCTCAAGTAAAATTGGTTGGGAACGAAAATCTGTTTGGTGATAAAAAGAAATTTACGGCAGTCATAAACTAGCGCCATTTTGTAATTTAGACTAGGACATTATTTTTTTTTATTTAACTGAAACTAGTCACTTTATTGACACAATAAAACAAATAAATTAAAATTACAAACAATAAAATGCAGGGAAACATGGAACTGGTACTATGTGATGCAGTCAACTCAGCTAATTGCCCATAAATTGTTAATGTTTCTATGTCTATATAATTATATAATTGCGGTTTGTGTAGTAAAAAAATTGATAGTTCACTAGCATATCAATTCTGTTGTATTTTAAGTTGGATATAGCAATATTTACAGAGTGGAGGAAGTTCAGCTTCTACCCCCCTATTTTCATTATAAATTTATTTAAACAGAATTCATTTTACCGGAAATAACAAAAAATGTCTACTAATTATTCTTCTTGTTCTGTGTAAAAAGTTTTAAAGCCAGCTGCGGGGTTGCATATCTCAACACGAGTCAGCGCGCAATGCTGAATCAAGATGGGATCTATAAGACGATATTATGGACAAATATGAGACGCACAAAATAAAACATAAAATAAGTGGGTTTACATAATAATAAATCTGCGTTCGCAGTACCTAATTCAGCTTGTGAAGTCTAGTAAACAGCTTTTACTGTTTCTGAAGTAAAGTGTGTTACAGATGGTACTGAAATTCTGAAACTATATTGTAGACTTCGAAAAATGTCTCCTGTGTGTATCTTAGTGTTAGCAATAATCGAGTTTTTGCTGAAATTCTTTCTTTGAAAGTTGTATCCTGTCTACATATTCCTGGGCCCACCTTACCCAATAAATCCTCAAGTTTTTAAAACTTCTACTATTTGAACTTCTTTTATCGTCAACAGCGAGTTCATTGAAAAGTAAATTAGATATACCACGTCAACAGTTTCGCCTCTCCAACTATTTACGAGTCCAAAGTCTTTTCCTGTTTGTTTTTTTAGACGATATGGTTTATTTTTTGTACAAGAGAAACATTATTACTATATTATCAAATAATAATTCGTAAGGAAAAAATTTCATCTCTCTGAAGTTTAGCAATTCTGCGTGGACCATTTCCATCCATTTAAAATAAACTGTTTGCGACCCACGTACACACAAAAAGCTGTTTTACAAAATAAATTCTTGCATCAACTTCCAGGTTAGAATACTGTCAACTATTTTAACCTCAGTCTTTCCTGATCTTAACGTAATCTTTACATAGCTCATAACGACTCATAAGCATGTAAACACAATATTTCAGATATTGTGTCATCTCCTAAGTATTTCTTAAGCGATGCAAATAATTTTTGCTTATGAGAATCTTAAAATGTAAACCCACTTCAAGGTATTTATCGTTCTCAATTGTATCTTTATTTATTTTGTTAATAAGACAAGATCAATGAAAAACCTGTCGAATACCTCAGACTAGAAATCTAGATATACGAAGATCATTCGCAAAACTTAATATTGTTACCAACTGGCAGGAATATAGATTCACTTTATTATATTATAGATTATTATTCCAAACACTTCCACGCACAATAATCTCTTCCACCATAATTAATATTATTTTTTATGATCTGATCCTTATTTTTAAACTATCAACAATAGTAGTAGATCCATTTTAATTAAGGTAAGTTCCCAGTTATATTTTTCGAGGGGTCGACATATTGAAAGATATCTATTATTTTTCTTCGTTTCTCTTCGTAACTAGAACATCCTCTTTCGACCCACAACAGTTACAAAACAACTAGGACAAAAGTATTTTCATTTTCCACTGAGAATTAAGTTTCGTATAACCTTATAGGTAATATAAATCCCTTGAACATCGATTCGGGAGTAAGGTAAGAGGATGCATTATCTACAACCCTATTCAATATATGCCTGAAAGGTTTATTTCAGGCAGGGGCAAGGGAACAATCATAAATAAGCCCGTACAGATTATTGCATATGCCGATGATATAGTTTGCAAAAGATAAAAAAAAGTGTGACAGAGGCAGTTATTGAACTTGATAAAGAAGCAGTAAAAATGAGTCTGAAAACAAATGAAAGCAAAACGATGTACATGACCTGCAATAAAAAAACCACAGACAACACAAAGTGTATTACAGTCAGCAGAGCAAACAAAAGGAGTGAAGAAATCTCAGAGCGCTTGCAGGCAGGTAATAGAGCTTTTTTCCACAACAAGAAGCTGATTTTTAACAAAAATATACAAAGCCTCCATTATGTCAATAGTTACATGCGAATGTGAAACAATCTGCCTAAGAAAAAAAAACGAAGAAAGAAAGGAAAATTTTAATAAAGATGCAGGCCCTAAAAGGATTCAAGACAGTGAGTTTAGACTACTAATGAATTTGGAATTAAAAGATATTATCGAGGGAGAAGAGAACCGGATGCAACAATTAAAAGGGTGAACAACTGGAAACCAGCAGAAAGCAGACTAAAAATAAGATGGAAAGACCAAATTATTACTGATTTACGAGCGATGGAAATATATGACAGCTTAAATCATCAAAGGCAGGAAGATATGGAAATTAGTAGCAGGAAAACAAAAACGGACAAGAATATTTAAAATGAAGTGATATGAATCAGAGAGCTCCATTGAAGCGGCTACAATTCCCTCTGGAATGTATAACCTTATATATATTGAAAGAGTTGTATAGACTTTTGTTGAACGAAATGTTCCAGATTTGATTGTAGATTACCACGTACAAGCTGTTACCACGTACAAGCTGTTTAAAACAGCTTCTTTGTAGATCATGTTTATTTTCTTTAAATTATGTATTGTGACTCTATTTTTCATGAATAAACATTATTATTATCATTATTATTATTATTAATTATTATTATAACACTTTTTTGCGGTAACCCCCTTTAGCTCTTCCTTCATGATCTTAATATGTCTAATGATTATCGATACAGACAATGTTTTTTCTTTGTTGTACATACCTATGGTAGATATTCCGCATAGCCACTTGAATTGTATTATTCGATATAAAAAAATTGTTATACTTTTTAATTAAAATTGAAAGAAAAATCACTCTTTCGGAACAATTTGTTTGACTTGCGATAAGTCCAAAGCAAAAACAAATCAATTCATCCATCAGTTGCCATCAAATCAATGGAAAGTATCATTAATTCCAAAGGTAATGCTCGTAAAGCGGCAATATTTCCGACAAACAAATAGCTATAGTAAAAAGTGTTTTTTTGAAACAATGCCACTGACAGGTAAAAACGCGACGCCAATCACCTCGATTCATCGTGTCAGCACCATCTGAACAAATAATGAAATTTGAATGCCGAACAACTATAAATATATGCTCAAAAAATAAAAAAAATATATATAGGTATACAACCACTCCTACAAATTGTACGTAGCATAAATATGACAATTTCTGTTGGCTTATTCAGAAATTTATTTAGACATTTGTCCACGACTATTTGATAATGTTTACATTTTACGTGTGCTTTTTCAAGTATAATGACGTACATTATTCACCAGTGAATAATAGGTGTGGATAATGAAAAAGGTCACGTGACACATTTATTGAAGATTATTTATAGTACATATTACTAATTGGAAATAATTTAACAGTAGAATCCTGACTTCAAATGATAAAGATTTAAACCAAAACACCTAAATAAAATGTAGCTGCCTACTTAGTTACAGGGTGTTTTGTTTAAAAATTTAAAACATTTTTGTGCTCAGTACTTTAAAACTGTTTTACGTATTAATTCCATATTTGGCAGAAAGTGTATACTGTACACCCTACTAAATTATGTTAGACAAACGTTTCTGGCTACTACCAGAGGCGTACGACAGGAGCAAGTGACAGGTAAATCATTCCCAAATTCTCCTCCACTGGTGGAATAGAAATTTTAGCACAATTTTTCGATTCTCCAATACTTTTTACGTAAATGAAGTTTTTTTTCTTATAACGATAAAGTCAATATTTCTCGAGATATTTTAAATTTAACATGAAGCTGCACAATTTTGATGTGTAATAACTATGTCGATGTTTTGGACCAGTGAATTGCATTTAATACGCAAATGAAACGTGAATCCTTTAATCCGTGTCAACAATAAAGAACACAACTATCAAAGGAACGGATGAATAGAAAACAAATTGTGGTTCTAAAAATGTAATTTGAATAAAAGTACCTACAATTTAGTAACATCGGAAATATCAGAAACGATTTATTAACCTCGGGTTTGATGTCAAATATTGTAATTTCCTTATGCTCTAGTGAAACAAGGTTTAAATAATAATCTAAAATAAATATTAGTCTTTATAATTTTCCTAATTTCATACTAGGTACTAGAAACAAGGGAAAGTATTAAAAGAATTAAAAATAATAACGCATAAAAAATAAATGATAATTTTATATGTTTATGACAGCTGTCAAGTCAGAGGGAAATTTCCACTAATTAATTTCCCTCTACGCAGGGAAATTTCCGAAAAAAATTAGGTTATTGTCATAGCAACATGTCAAAATTTTCACCAAAATTTCAACAAAATCTATTAACCCATTTAAAATATACTAGAGTGACTCATTTACGCTCGGTATATAAAATCGACTGAATCCCTTAAAGGATAAAAGCAAGGAATTACCTTTTAGAAGCAAAACATCGAAGTCAGTTACTGGAAAAATAACCCTGCTAACTGAAGATTACTATCAAGATTGAGAATAGACAAAATTTATATTGACAACAGATGCTTCAAATATTGCGTGTTCTGCAATACTTAGCCAGGAATACGAAGGTATAGATCTACCTATAGCTTATGCATCGCGAGGTTTTAAGAAAAGTGAATTAAATAAACCTATAATCATGAAAGAACTGTTAGCTATCCATTGGGGAATTAATCATTTTAAGTGTTATTTATATGGTTCTACACATTTTATTGTGAAAACGGATCACAAGCCGTTAACACATCTTTTTTCGATGACAGACCCAACTTCGAAACTTACGAGAATTAGACTAGACCTAGAAGAATACAACTTCGAAATACAATATTTGAAAGGAAATTCAAATTATGCGGACAGTATTTCAAGGATATCCATAAATGAATTAAAAGACTTGTACATTGACAATGCTCACATCTTAGCAATAACGAGGTCAAAAACTCGTCATAATAAAGCTCAGCCTATAAGAGAAGATAAAATAGTTTCCACAGAAATAAAGGAAGATATTCGCAAGCCAGCAGTATATAAAGTACTGAATAATTTAGAGGCGCATAAATTACCAATTCTGCAATTTGAAAATAACCGTGTTTCGTTAAGGATGAACATACGGATCAAAAACAGGATGAGATTTAGCCAAGCCTTATTAAATACCGATATAGTTAACTTTGATTTAGGTCAAACGTTAGTTCAGCTTGATAAGCTAGCGGTAAATAATGGTATAAAAAGGATGAAAATTTATATGAATGATATTATTTTCACACAGTGCACTATAAAAGAGTTTATGGAAAAAGGAAACAATACGTTAAAAAACGTACAAATATGTATTTGCGATATACCTAAGATGGTGGAAAAAGAAAAAGAAAAGCAACAGATTTTAGAAACTTATCATAATGATCCTTTATTTGGAGGTCATGTAGGAAATAACAGGCTATTGAAAAAATTAAGAGCGAATTTTAGATGGAAAAACATGGAAAAAGATGTAAGAAAATATATTAAGCAATGTCACAAGTGTCAGGTCAATAAAGCAAAGAATAATCACAAGGAAGAATTTGTATTAACGGATACAGCAGAAAAACCATGGGATATAACATATATAGATACGGTCGGTCCTTTTCCACAAAGTGAAAATGGTAACCGTTATTGCATCACAATGTTATGTGAATTAACGAAATATGCAGTAATAATTCCAGTTAAAAACAAAGAAGCGAACACGATAGCTCGTGGAATTTTTGAAAATTTCATACCAAATTACGGTCTAATGAAACAAATTAGGACAGATTTAGGCACAGAATATAAAAATGAAATATTCAACGCTTTAACTAAAATGTTAAATATTAGGCATAATTACTCAACAGCATATCATCATCAATCTATAGGAGGTTGTGAGAAATTACATAGAACGCTTAATGAGTATGTGAGACACTTTATAAATGAAAGTAAGGATGATTGGGATGAATGGTGTAAACTATTTGCTTATTGTTATAATACGACTCCAAGCTCGTATCATGGTTATACGCCGTTTGAATTATTGTTCGGTAGACGTGCTAACTTACCCGAGAATCTAACAAACGAGATCGAACCATGCTATAATATTGATGAATATCAGAATGAGTTAAAATATAAACTGCAGGTAGCTCATCAGAGAGCAGAGAAATATTTAACCAAACATAAACTGAGTAGACAAAGTCAAAATAGTAAGGTAGCTAATCCAGTTGATTTTAAAATAGGGGATTCAGTGTTAGTAAAGAGGGAAAATAGAACCAAATTCGAATCTCAATATATAGGTCCATTTACAGTCACAGAGGTGAGCGATGTTAACTGTAAAATTAAATTAGAATCAGGTGTGATAAAAGAAATACACAAAAACAGAATCCATCCTTATTGTAAAATGAATTAAAAATTGTAAAATTGAAAGTGCGAGTGAGTTTATAAACATTTCCGAATAATAAACAAAAGTGTTATAACAAACGTTCAAAACATTGAAGTGAAAATAAATAAACAACTAAGTGATCGTAAACAATTTTTAAAGGCAATGAACATTCATTTATTTATGAATATATTATGTAATCGTAGGTTAGTGACATTATTTAATAACCATCTACCATTTATTTTTAGGATAATTGTAAATTCATTTCATTAGGGGGAAAGGAAGCTCAACGGAATTTATTCTTTTTGTAAAAGGGGAAGGTGTGATGCCTTTTGGCCTAAACATTAAGTCATTAATTATTTAAAATATTATCGAATAAATTCCCTTCAGCTAATTCCAATAAACCACGAATTGTTTTATAAATAATAAATATAAAGGTTACACGTACGAGTCAATGTCAAAGCAAATAAACATTATCTAGTATCATGTATGTTTACTTATAGTGAACTTGACTCTTTGTATATATAGGTAACAATAGTATTTTAAGTATTCATTATTAATTCATTATTAATTCATTATTGATTCATTATTATTATTAAGTCATTGTTATGGTCATTCATTAAAGGATGATTACAGTCAGTATCATTCATTCTAAGTAGTAATCTAAGAGTAGTCAATTAGTGTTAGTGGTTAATGTATAGTAAATATTAAATAGAACATGTCCCAGTGAAACAGGTAGTTGTTTTATTCCTGGGGGATGACCCACCAAGTGACCAGCAGCACCACCTAGTCAAAGGCCCTTCTACTATCCTACTACACCCAGTATCCTCATTACATTACATGACATTATTGACAATAATTATTTAGAATTATTGAGAATAAAATCTCATCCTGTTTTTGATCCGTATGTTCATCCTTAACGAAACACGGTTATTTTCAAATTGCAGAATTGGTAATTTATGCGCCTCTAAATTATTCAGTACTTTATATACTGCTGGCTTGCGAATATCTTCCTTTATTTCTGTGGAAATTATTTTATCTTCTCCTATAGGCTGAGCTTTATTATGACGAGTTTTTGACCTCGTTATTGCTAAAATATGAGCATTGTCAATGTACAAGTCTTTTAATTCATTTATAGATATCCTTGAAATACTGTCCGCATAATTTGAATTTCCTTTCA
Organism: Lochmaea capreae; assembly: GCA_949126875.1. Lineage (NCBI taxonomy): Eukaryota > Metazoa > Arthropoda > Insecta > Coleoptera > Chrysomelidae > Lochmaea > Lochmaea capreae. The sequence continues at coordinate 16,103,633 of OX421403.1, forward strand.
AATATTGTATTTCGAAGTTGTATTCTTCTAGATCTAGTCTAATTCTTGTAAGTTTCGACGTTGGTTCTGTCATCGAAAAAAGATGTGTTAACGGCTTGTGATCCGTTTTCACAATAAAATGTGTAGAACCATATAAATAACACTTAAAATGATTAATTCCCCAATGGATAGCTAACAGTTCTTTCATGATTATAGGTTTATTTAATTCACTTTTCTTAAAACCTCGCGATGCATAAGCTATAGGTAGATCTATACCTTCGTATTCCTGGCTAAGTATTGCAGAACACGCAATATTTGAAGCATCTGTTGTCAATATAAATTTTTTATTGAAATCTGGATATTTCAAAATAGGCGGCTGAATTAATGCCGATTTTAGTATTTGGAATGATTTTTCGCAGTCTTCCGACCACTCGAATTTCACATTTTTCCTAGATAATTTATTGAGAGGTATGCATATTTCAGCGAAATTTGGAATGAAACGTCTGTAATAGTTACAGAATGCTACGAACCTTTTAGATTCTTCTGAATTTTTGGGCACTGGATACTTCTCAATGACTGAATATTTTGCCTTATCGGGTAGAACCCCTTCGCTGGACAAATTGTGTCCTAAATACGTTACTTCTCGCCTGAAGAATTGACATTTTTGTGGATTTAATTTAAGGTTGAATTTCCGACATGTGTCAAACACCCTTTCGAGATTACTTAAATGATGATTTTCTGACATCCCTATTACGACTATATCATCCATATAAAGAAATGCTTTTTCTGGAGTTAATCCTGAGAATGCTATGGACATCATTCTTGAAAAACTATTTGGACTTATATTTAAACCAAATGGTAATCTTGTATACTGAAAAGAACCTTTTTCTGTACTAAAAGATGTATATTTCCTTGAAGATTGTTCTAAGGGAATTTGATGAAAACCTGACATAAGATCTATGACTGAAAACCATTTCGACCTCCCTAACTGATCTAAGATCGAATCTATTCTGGGTAATGGAAATTTATCTGTGACTATTTTCTTGTTCAATTGCCTGAAATCTATACAAAGTCTCCAAGACTTCTCTCCATTGATTGCCTTTTTGGGAACAAGTAAAACTGGACTGTTATAATCTGAGATTGAAGATTCAATTATACCTTGTTCTAATAACTTTTGGACCTGATTATTAAGTTCTGAAGATTGAGAATGTGGCGTGCGATAATTTTTAATATATACTGGAGTATCATCTTTTACCAATAGCTTTTGCTCATAAAAATTATTATGCGTTAAAATGTCGTTCTTTAAAGCAAAAATGTCTGAAAAATTCTCACAAAGATTTATTAGCTTATCCCTCACGTATTCTGGTACCTCTAAATTTAATGTTTTTCTTAATTCTTTCATCCTATTCTTACTTTCATTCTTCACAGCATATACATGAAATAAATTTAAATCCAATATTTTAATATTGTTTGTATTTATCGACTTGCTTTCATAATTTGTGTTTAAAATTCTGACATAAGGATTAGTTTTTGATATAATAGATCTTGCTATAAATATTCCTGGTAATAGTTCTTGTTGCTCAACAACTTTATCTTGTCTTAAGTTTTTGAAACTTTCTACCAACCGATAGACTTCACATCTAGGCGGTATTGCCAAAGTATCATATTCAGGATTGTCAAGAATTTCTAATGTTACTGTATTCCTAGATTTACAATCTATGTATAATTTTAATTCTGAATAATCTAAAATACAATTATAATTTCTTATGAAATCCCTACCTAGAATTCCATTCGTAGGTATAGGAAATTCTTCCTCAACTACATGAAAACAATGCTGAAATGCTACACCCTTAATAAAAAGAAAAGTTTCTATTGTACCCAAAGTTTTAATTTCTCCCTGAGTTATTCCTTTAATATTTAAGATTTGTGTTGTCTTTATTAAGTGATGTGGAAAATTATCTGAAATTTTTAATAACGATATATCTGCACCTGTATCTAATATAAAAGTATCTATATTATCCGATATGTCAGTTTTAATTTGCACAAAGTTTGAAAGAGTTAAATCAAAGTTATAAATGTAATGATTATTATTATGCAAGTTATTTAAAATTTTGGATTTTTCACCTTTCTTTTTCAAAACCCCAATTCTTTCTGTTCATCTTCCACTCTCGTCTCTCCACTCTCACACATTCTTACATTTCTATATTTATTATCATTGTTAAACCTATTGTTAGGCTTGTTCCTATATTCTTCTGGTTTCTCCCTGTAACCAGTAAATCTCCTATTGCCTTGATTGGCGTGAAATTTCCTACTGTTATCGTAGTTATTTTTCCTATGGAAATTATTTTCTCCATTATGATTTACATAAGAGTGTCTTCGCTGAGGAAAATAGGTATTTCGCTGTGGAAAATAGGTATTTCCTGACACAAACTTATTTCTATCTGCCTTATAATGCAGAACACTTCCTGTTGACTGATTGTTTCCCACATTAATGGAAACCAATTTAGTCATCACCTCTTGCGGTGTCGTAAAATTTCCAGCTGCTATAACGGTTTTTATCCGCTCTGATGCTGAGTTGTCGATCAGTGATTTTACTGCTGCTTCTGTTGTATACTTAGTTGCTAAATGTACTGGCATTCCTTCTGCCAAATACGCGGCTTGTAACTGATCTGTTAATTTCTCCATCTCTGAAGCATACTCAACTATATCCTTATTGTTTTGTCTTAATTTGCTTAATTTAGCTCCTACTAAACTAGCACTATCTCCCTTTAGTCCCTTTTTAAGGGTTCCTATAATTTCTACCAACGATTTTTCGGTGGTGATTAGACTCCTGGCCTTTCCAGTTAGCCTAGTTTTCACAAATAGTACAGCATTCTCCTCATGCTCTGCTGCACCAACCTGTAGCAAACTTATAGCATCTACAAAAGATTGCAATTTGCTTATATCCCCATTAAATTCATTTGGTAATATCTTACCAGCTAAATTGAAAAAGTCATTCATACTTAATGCCATTTTCTCCTTTTTATCTTTGCTCATTGCTTCTAATACTATTAAATTATTAATTAAATTATTACGCGTAATTAATTGAGACGGAACTTCATACTGACAATCTAACACTTGAAATGCTTTCTCTACCTTTTCTCTAATTTTGTTAAAATATAAAATACATGTACTCTGCTGATTCTCCTCTAACTTATACCAATTCTTATTTATTAACTTAGAGAAACTATTAAATGAATCACACAACTTATTTATTATATCTATATGACTATCTGAGCTTTTTGGAACCTCCTTTTTTAACACACGCTTACTATTCCTACGTATATCTTCTAAAATTAAATTCAATCTAATCTCAAATTCATCCCACGTTACTGCATTTCCATCACTCGAGGACATTTAAAATTCATTGTCAATAGAAATAAAAATATGAAATATCAATTATCAAAAAAAAAATTTTAACCACAAAACAGAATATACCCTTAAAGTTTACAAAAAAATAATATTCTCACCATCCTACAGATTTAGCGTGCTTTGCTGTAGATTTCTTCTTATCTCCCTCTTCATTTGTCTTCTATGATTCTTATATATAGACCATCCAAATTGTAGTACCAAAACAACCACAATAATGTAGATAAGAATCTTCACCTCCAGATCTGCTTTGAGTTCCTCTTCTTGTACTATAAAATTACTGTTGACCACGCCATTTTCTTGGACCGCTTGTTTCGTTGCTTTACCACCCATTGTTACAGAACTCCAATTGTTTGCAGGATCGCCATGTAATGTGTAATGTAATGAGGATACTGGGTGTAGTAGGATAGTAGAAGGGCCTCTGACTAGGTGGTGCTGCTGGTCACTTGGTGGGTCATCCCCCAGGAATAAAACAACTACCTGTTTCACTGGGACATGTTCTATTTAATATTTACTATACATTAACCACTAACACTAATTGACTACTCTTAGATTACTACTTAGAATGAATGATACTGACTGTAATCATCCTTTAATGAATGACCATAACAATGACTTAATAATAATAATGAATCAATAATGAATTAATAATGAATTAATAATGAATACTTAAAATACTATTGTTACCTATATATACAAAGAGTCAAGTTCACTATAAGTAAACATACATGATACTAGATAATGTTTATTTGCTTTGACATTGACTCGTACGTGTAACCTTTATATTTATTATTTATAAAACAATTCGTGGTTTATTGGAATTAGCTGAAGGGAATTTATTCGATAATATTTTAAATAATTAATGACTTAATGTTTAGGCCAAAAGGCATCACAAAAACCTCTTAACCTACGTGATTTGTAGAAATCACAGTGAAACATTTGTTAACTATTCAATTCATAACAACACGTACGAATAAGTAACGGTATCGGTATTCGAAAACTGCTTAATGAATTGTAGATTAATATATTTATTGAAAATATGTTATTATTTCTGATTATGGATAAACATGATAAACTGGATTTTGACTCAACTGCTCAGCTCCACGATTGTCAATTAACAATTTTAATTTTGAAAATGTTTCTTGTTCAATTTCTGTCAATAATTCTTTTAAATATATCGCCTCTTTTACTGCTTCTGATAAACTGACAGATTCAGACTCAGTAGAAGAAAGTGCAACGGTTCTTTGATTTCGTGCTTCAACACACTCAGCATTACCTTCAACAATAATAGGAATCAACTTATCACCATTAACATACTCCCACATATCATTCTTTATTAATAACGCTTCTACGTGAATCTTCCATGCTTCATAGTTGTCTTTATTTAAAAGCTCAAACCTTGTAGCATTCAACGTTGACGACATATTGAGTTTCTTAGAATAAAATTGATACCAAGCTACTTTTTATTGTTTAGAAATCTGGGCCCATAACTTATTGAAAAATAATAATTTTCCAGGTTTTTTATTTCAAAAAATGTCATACAAAGACTATTTCTATCTAACATATCAAAATTGACAGATCAAAACTAGATCATTGAAAAATTATAATTATTTATAAAATAAATAAAAAACGGTTGTCTTGTATATTATTCCAACATAATCAATGTCTTTTGACGTAATTTTAGGAACTTTAGGGAACCGCAAAGTACATTTGGGAAGTTATTTTTACAGAACACAACCACTAAAATAACAACTTTAAACACGTAAAACTTTTATGTAAAACACTTTGGTAATTTTGTAGTTGTTGCTTTTTAAAACCATAAAGTTTATAATAGCTTGTCTCAGCGAAAGTATTTGGAACATTGTTCGAACTAAAAATTATAATCATAAATTGGCAGGAACTTCCTGGTAATATTGAGTTACTTCCGAAACATTTGAGAGTATTTAGAATTTCAGATTGGCATTTTATGTGCATGAAACTTTTTTAGTGGTGATTGTTTTGTCACAAAATTGTTTTAGAACAATATTTAAATCAATTTAAAATGGATATTACGAATAATGGCTGGCAATTAACTGAAGAGCAAAAAAAAGGAATTTTTGTATACTGAATTTTTTTTAATTCAATTTAACGTGCTTGAGACAACTATGGCCATTAGCACGAGGTACAGTAAATTATAATATTTTATAAATATCATATTATGAAAATAATTACAAAGAATAATGAAAGGTCTTTGAATTTTATACAGAAGGCTTTCTTCTTTTAGAAACTGGGTGGCGATGGTGATTTGGTGTGCACTAGTTAGGATATTCTTAATGTTGCTTTTCATTCCAAGTTGCTGACGTCTTTTAGTCTAGTAGGGGCAATCTATGAGGATGTGTTGAATGGCAATTGAAGAGTGGCAATGTTGGCAGCTTGGCTGGGAGGAACAGGTCATAAGGTGGCCATGAGTAAAACGGGTATGACCAATACGAAGTCTTCTTGCGACGACCTTCATGTTTCTTCGAAGATCGGGGATATTGCGAAGAAGTAAAAGCACATCCAATACCAGTCTCGTTTTTTGAGGCGTCAGTGAAGAGGATCCGGTCGTATTTCTTTGAATTTAGGGTTTCTATGAAGGATTTCCTTATGAGTTCATGACTGGTTTCTTCCTTGCTGAACTTGGTGAGTGAGATATTACATCTTGGGAGTATTTTGGTCCAGGGTGAGTTGTGGGGGATGGGGACAGGGCTGGTTAAGGATAGTTGAGTGTGAGGTATTAATGTTTTTAAAAGGAGGGGAATGCTAAGTATGCGCGGGTTGGTTGGTGTGGAGCTAGGAGTGTGAGGTATTGTGGTTATTAAAGATAAAACTGCATTAGAGGGGTTGGAGGAGATCGAGGAAGCATAAGAAAGGAGGAGATATTGACGTCTGAGCCAAAGGGGTGGTTCATGGGCTTCAATGCAAAGGCTCTCGGCAGGACTAGAGCGAAATGCGCCTAAACAAAGTCAGATGGCAGTATTGTATACGGAGTTGAGGGTTTTCAGGACGTTTCTGGATGCTGACATATATGCAATACTGCCATAATCGAGTTTGGATCGAATAAGAATTTGAATTTGCAAAAATGTGCTAAAGGTAGGTAAATCATAACATATTGCAAGAAAACGACTGGCAAACAACCTTTACAACGAATTCAACATTCTGAAAAATTCAAATTGTTGGAAGCTTTTGTAAATGTTATTGGCTGTGACCTTTAAATATTAAAATTTCAACTTAAGATTTTCATGGCCCTTATCATTTTTCTTGTAGAAAAAAATAAAATAATAAGAAACAAAATTTTAAAACCCAAAAATTGATTTTTGACGATTTTAGACATTTTTAAGTCTTTGAAGTGACCCCTTAAGAATTTTTTTTGACCTGCCCTTTGGAGGAGACCCTTAAACGTTGTAAACTGTCATATTTTTGTACAAGAGCCAAAAAAAAATTCTTTATGTTTGGCTTCCCACGATTGTACACTCATAAAAAAACGACACAACTTCAGGTGTTTTCTGGTACAATCCAGGTAAAAATAACGTTTGAGTACTGCTGAAATTTCCGACGAACACAACACCTTATCGCTGTAACTTTCTAATCCGAAAATGGTAAACTAAGAGCGGCCCCACTATGACATAAATAAATCCAAAATAAATTAAGTGCATCTGTAAAAATGTAAACAAGATGATCAAAGTAAACTTTGTTTTTACTTGCCTTCTCTATACATTACTAATTTTTTTTTTTGTGAAATATAGTTCAAGCTGATTTGTGAAATTCAAAATACTAAAATGTAACGCATTGTCTGATCTGCACGTTTTCCAATGAACAATGTAAGGCACCTGTATAATTCCGTTAACTTCCTACCCAAATAACATTTTAACAATGAATTGTTTCGAAGAAAACATCCAAGGCGTGAGGCAGTCGCCGTTCCTCCGTAGAATTTGACTTGAAAAGTCACGATTTTAGTGCACCTTCATAATTAAACATGTTGCTTTTATAATGACTGTTGGTGGTTCCCTCTATCGGTCTTTATTCCGCGAGCTGAAGACAAAGATGGAGCCACCAGTGTTCATTACGAGAGGTGTTTGTTGCTAGAACCATTAAGGCAATGATTGCTCGACTGCGACATGTAGAGGTGGGCGATATTGTTGAAACTTTTTTCGTACTCAACTCTTCAATGGAAACGGAGATAAGAAACATACAATTACTATTTACGATAATACATATTACAAAGGTTAATGACACACAATTAAGTGGTTTATTACATGTTTTTTCAACTGGAAAGAATCGCAATGCAGTGAAGTTCCTTGTTATCATAATACAAGGATACACAGAATTATTCTTTATTTCATTTAAATTCTAGTAAATCGACTTTAAGTATGCTAAATGATAGTTTTCTGTAAATTGGGGCTATCTGCCCCGAAACACTAAGTAAAACGGTGTCGGTGATCAACAAGATTTAACCAACCATTCTGGTTTGCAATTGGAAGGGACAACCTGTCTACAAGTGATGTTATGTGTATATCCGTGGGCCAGGGAAATTGAGCATATTGCTTAAATAAAACTGTAGGTACAGTTTAGTTCAAAAGATATCGTTGGTTTCTCCTGCCATAAATAACCTATCCACTAAAGCCCCATTGTGTGGGAAAGATAATCTTCAAAAAGCAATAAATTATTTTAAGATAGGTTAGGTTTCATGCATTTCAATTTAAGTTACTTTTATCAATTATCAACAGTTCTAAATGTGCCAGAATCACATCGCCTTTTTCTGTGAACGATATGTTTTTGTATAATATTTTTAGTACTACCTTAACATCGTTCCTGTTGAAGGAGTCACTATAAGATTTCTCTTCAAGAGCACAAGCTAAAGGACACTACATTGTACTACAACAACAAAAATTACTTCACGATTAACAATGAACCTATCCCAAAATATGGTACATTTAGGATATTTTATGGACTAAGTGACACAGTATTCGTCAATTAATAGACAAGTGAGATTACTGTATCGATTGTTTTAAAACGATAGCTATTGGTTAAGCACATTCAAGAAAGCGTTCAACCAGTGTGAAATACTTAGTAGCGTGCAAGCTTTCATCGTGGTAGAAAAGTATGAGATGTCTAACCAAAGTAGAAACAAACGTAAGCACCATATTTAGCACAAACTCGTGGAATAATAGTCAAAGTGTTCGATTATTTTAAAACAGTAAATGGTGAAGAAGAGACACGGTAATGAATATAAAAATGAACAACTTTTGAAATGAGAGGTGGGATAATGATATTATATAAAATATTCCGATTATTGTAGGTAATTTCACAGTTTTATTTCAATTGTCTGAAGGTATAATCAATCGCAAAATAGTTACACTCTATTCCAAGATATTTCGATTTAACTTAACACCAACATGATTGATTCCTAGGAAAAACTCACAGCAAGTAGTCGTTGATACGATAATAATAGCACAGGTCCCGCTTGAAACACAACAAGCAATATTTATTTTTCAAATTCCGGTAACAAATTTAGGAAAACCAAGTTGACAGCTGCATCATACAATTCCTTTCAATGTGAGCTATTTGTATCTTTTTTTTTATCCAATTTTTGTCTGAAACTTAATATTGACCATCCGATGGGCTGCGCCGAGTCACGTCCTGCCAAACATTGAATTTTTACTTGGTTTGTACAATAAACCGTGAAAAAATCTTCTAAACGGAATTCAAACATTTGCTGAAAAGTGACAAAGATTAAAATATGGTTGAACTATGAAATAAAACAATAAAATTTGTTTAAACCTTCCTTATAATTGAACTACGTAGAAAATACAATTTGTGACGCGTTTCGCTAACACTCGTTTGAAAAAGCTACTGTGTTAGCGAAACGCATCACAAATTGTATTTTGAACTTAGTTTGATTAAAATGAAGGTTTAAACAAATTTAATTGTTTTATTTCATCATTCAGTATGGATCTTTATCAAGTAAAAGCCTCATCTATTCAATATGGTTGAAAATGCAACAATATTGTTTATTTTTTAATCTTATAACAAAATAAAAGTAAAAGAAAGTTCTCATTAAAATGAAGGTTTGTACAAAAGAAAAAAAGTTTTATTTACACTAAATTTTATTCAAAATCCTAAAAAATCCTTTGATTTACTTGCAAAATTCAAAAATATTTTAAAATACCTTCTCTAAAAACAACCTATAAATTCCCAACTCTAATTCTCCATCTATGACGTATCCCGGTCATATCAAAGCGATGACATTGTCGTGAATACTGTGTGGGAAGAATAGTTTTTAATTATTTTGATAAAAAGAAAAGCCAGCGGCTTTGTTTAACACACAGAATGATTATAGAGTACATTTTCAAAAATACGTATCACGTTCTGGGTATATCTTCGGATGTATGTGGAAGTTATACAAGCAAACAATCAATTCACTTTATACAAAACAAGTTGAGTTGAAGATGCTGGGATACGAGTATACTGGCCAAGTACCAAACACTCTGAAACCTTGGGAAAACCTCAAGAATCTGTCAAGCGGAAATTCACGCCATATGAATGAGCCTAGTTCAACATTGATAAAATATAAAGGAGGCAAAAGGATTATCATCATGTCGGATAGTCAAGCATCTGCCATTAAAGAACTGAGTTCCTGTATTATAAGTTCTAAAATGCCTAGAAGAACTCAATATTTCAAGCTATTTCAACACCGTCACTTTACTAGTGGCTCCAAGATAACTGGAATAAGAACAAACTGTTATAGCAGATACACTAGCAAAGAGAGGAGCTGGCCTTTTGGGGTCCGAAACCCTTTCAATGAAATGATTAATAAAGCCGAATTCAACTTTTATAAGAAACTTGAAAAAAAAATCAAAAGAATTCAAAAATTCTATGAGCCGTCATTCAACAAATATCTGTGGAAAAAAAAACATTAGTATAGATAAAATTAAACATCCTATAAATAACGAAATTTCAATCGATCTAATGCGTATTGCAAACACTCAATACAAAACTTGTAGAAACGGGCAAGATCGATAACAACACAGATTATGAAATTAAGAGAGCATCGGTTTTAAATTCGTTTCTTTTTAAACCCATTGACAAGACGGAACTAAAAAACACAATTTATGAGCACAAAAATAATAAGGCAGTGGGTTGTGACGATTTAAAAGCAGAAAATGTGAAACAAGTATTAGTTTACATCCTAGATCCCTTTACTCATATCTTCAACTGATATGACCAATGAGCAATACCGAATCCTTAGAGACTACTGGATAGAAGAGATGTATCTATGTGTCGTGGTCGCATAGCGTGAAAATCCGAGGGAGCACATGAGCCGTCGGCATATCGGGTAAAACTGCACCAATTCACACTATCTGTCGCGGCATCTCATGAAACGCCGGGCATGTTGTGTACCGAACATTCAAACAGAATCTGCCGTGTTGTAGACGTTGGGGGTTCATGAAATGCGTTACAGACACGTCAGATAGTGTATCGCCTTTTCTCTAGATGGAAGTGAAAACTTTTATAAATATTTAGTTTGTTTTTTATTCAAAAACAAATAATACAAAACGATACAGCTTCCCTGACAGATAGAAGTTTTCTCATGTTTACCTGAGTTGTTGCAATAAAGTTGGATGTTGCTAATCTATGATCTGTTCTATTGAAACAGGATTTAATGATCCCATTAGTAGTACCAACTTGGTAAACTCCGTTTTTTATGCCAGTGACAACAGTTACTAAATTCGGTGGGTCGCCTGGACTCCGATCTACTTTATCAACATTTACTGATTTATTGTATACGGCCTTTTATTTGGTTTGGCTGTATGATACTTGAGGTAGTGCTGCTCAAATATTACATTCTCACTGTTTTCTTCCACCATTTCCGCAATCAACATCAGCGGACAACAATAAACTTCAGTTACACTATCTGACGCGTCTGAAACGCATTTCATGAACACCCAACGTCTACAAAACAGCAGATTCTGTTTAACGGTTCGGTACACAACATGCCCGGCGTTTCATGAAATGCCGCGGCAGATAATGAATTGGTGCAGTTTTACACGATATGCCGACGGTTCATGTGCTGTGTGACCACGACATATGTATGTATGTGTATATTGGGGTGACATTCACTGAGACCTAAACGATCTATTGTGCCTTGTTACTTCTACTTAGTTTCTGTGGAAAGTTTCAGAGACTAGTAGCTTATTTCCCATTTCCCGATGGAATTTATGGATATCTGCAGGCTTTAACTTGGATGAATGTCCCTCTTCTATCCAATAATCTACTGGGTACTGTGCCCTATGATTCTGAATAGCTGTGCAATTCGCAAGTATGTGGATGGAGGTTTCTTCTTCCTTGCCTCAGAATCTACAATACTCTTCCTTCACTATTTTGAGCATTTTCAGGTGCCCGTTCAGGCGGCAATGTCCTGTTAGGATCCCTGTGAAAACACTTTGATTTATGCATTCATTTGATCTCAACAGGTTGTAGTCACCCAACCCAATCTTTGATTGTCCTACTAGATCATTCCAATGGTCAGATCTTCTATTTTTTTCGGATATACCTATTTTTTGCAATATTACAGTGGATATAAGAGAGATACTCGTTCTTGTGCATATCCTATTAATCCCGAGAGTACATTGAAAGTGTGTCTGGTTGTTTTGCCTTCAACCCTAGCTAGGCTATGATTCTTGATCAATTCTTTAAAACAGACGAAAGCACAATTCAAGAAGATAACGTTTATTACTGAATTTACTGAAGTTCCTCATTGCATTTGTTTTTAAAAGACAACACATAAACGTCTTCCCATCTCAATCAATTTTTAGATGTTTAATTGCTCGTAAAGGTGGAAAAAGATAGATTAAATAGTTGAGTATGTTTAAGTAACACGTTAAAAAAAAATATAAACTAATTAGATTTTCAGAATCTAATTACAATTTGACGGACGTGAATTGCGTGGAGTGAATTGTCTATTCGAGTGTCGAGTTGAATTTAATTAGAATGAATAACGAGTGAGTATTTTCAATTTTTCAATCTACTATTTTGTGCGGCATGCAAATTGAGATTTCCTGTACTATAAAATAGGAAAAAGAGGCCATAAATATCATTTAAATGAGAAAATAAATTATTCAATTACGTACTTCTTGGATATATCGGTGCATTCTTGATTCGAACAGTACAATACTAGATAATAGCAGTGAATAAATTGGTAGATCGAATACATTCCATATTGGTAGAATAAAACAATAGTTTGGTGAAATATTCTCGAAATCTCAGGAATTAAATGGTTTTATCTACAACTATCGCATAATATATGGATTACTATGAGAATATTGACAAGTGTTGGCAGTTCTTACTCTTGTTAATTGAATAATATTATAATATTGACATTTCGATGGAATAATATTATTCAATCGTCACGTCGAAATTAAATAATTATGCATTATTTTAGCGCAAATGGCTCTAAAGATGAGCAAGAATCTGGCAGGAAGAAATTGGGGCTGTAACCCAAAAATCTTGAGTAGGATGTACACTGCCATGGTGAGACCAATTATCACTTATGGAGCTATTGCGTTGAGTAGCAGAACTAGCCTGTATATGCATTACAGGAGCAATGAGAACATGCCCAACGGCAGCCTTGGAAGTGATTCTCAACCTCACACCACTACATATGGTAGTGGAAAGTGTTGCAGAAAGAACGAGATACAGACTAAGTAAAAAGGGAATAATAAAAAAACCACCTCCTTACTTATTAGAAATAAAAAAACCTGGGACATGCTACAAGATGGTATGATGAAAAGAAATATAACTTTTCAAAGAAATTCGTTACAAAATAATTAAGCAACAAGAAGGGATGGGATCCAAATACCATTACCAGCCCTGGAAAGGATGCAATTCAATGGTATACAGACGGCTCAAAAGCAATAGAAGGAACTGGGATAGCCAAGAACCAAATTTCAAGCTTGGGAAAAACTTTGAGTATCTTTTAAGCGGAAATTCACGATGTAAAAAAGTGTGCCCAGTTCAATTTTGACAAAGGATATACAAGGTGTTCCATCTCAGACGAGTCACCTCGTATATTTCTTATCCTATAGTGATTGGAAAAATTTCCCGAAACACGTCGGATAATTTTCTTTGGGGGACATCTTCTGACGTATATTTAAGGCTTGAACAAGCAACCCCCTAAGAGGGGGCGCTTCAACCACTCAAAATAGAATAGGAAAAAGGGGTTGAGTGACACTTCATTTGTAAGGTCTTGGAAGCCTGTGTATGAAAAAAATCATATTCTTAAATATATATTGTTTTATTATATCTTGCTCACAATCAAAAAAATAAAAATTGCGGTTTTAAATCAAATGTCCGAATTGTCCTCCATTGACTTCCATACAATAATAAATTCTCTCGGAATAATAAATTTAAAAAAAATTTTGCTACCTTGCCTTCATTTTTTGTTCTTAAAAGGTGTTTATCACGTTTCTTCGATCATTTCATGTATTAAAAATCAATCTGTTGAGTTACTACTTTGCTGATTTGTTTACAATTTTAAAAATAATTATGGTGTACACATTGCAAGAACGTGTTGAGCTGGTTAGCCTTTATGACCAAACTAAAAATGGTGCCCGAGCGGCTGCAAGGATATTTAACCGAAACCATCCTGAACGTAGCGTTTGCCATAAGTACGTAATGGAATTAATTTCAAAATTTGTTGAGACGGGTTCAGTAATGGATACAAAAAGGGCACCTATTGGAATTGTGCATATGAAGGAGCAGCTGTGGCGGTATTGGGCCATGTACAACTTATGCCAAACACGCAATCTGTCCGACAACTTTCTGCGGTTTCCGGTATTGGCCAATCTAAGGTTTACAGAATTTTACAAAAACACAAGTTCCATCTGTACAAAATTAAATTAATTCATGAATTAGATGATGATGATTTTGATCGAAGGCAAGAGTTTTGCGAAATTATGGCCGAGCGCATCAACAATAACCCAAATTTCTTGTACAACGGTTGCTTTTCTGACGAATGCACTTTTTCACTTAATGGAGAGGTTAACCGGCATAACTGTAGAATTTGGAGCGATACAAATCCTCATTATTGTATTTCGAGAAGCTCACACTCAATATCCGGAAATGCTAAACGCTGGGGAGGAATTTTAGAAGACCACCTAATTGGACCTCTGTTTATTCCTGGTAATTTAAATGGAGAAATTTATCTTGAAATGATGGAAAATTTGATTGATCCGTTAATAACAGAAAAATTAGAAAACGATCCTCTACTAATTGAACAACAATTGCATTTCCAACAAGACGGAGCTCCTCCTCACTACGCCGCACCAGTTCGCCAATACCTCAATTTACAATACCCTGGTCGTTGGATTGGAAGAAGAGATCCTGTGGAGCGATGACTTTAGTTTCTACAAACTAGTAATTTTGTGAATTTAAATCTTGAGCTCTGTTTGTTTCGGGTACAAAAATACTACGACTAGTACGAGTGCTTTTGATTAAGTAGAAACGCTAAGCTCATGGTGCAAAAATCATCCTCATAAGTAATAGCCATTAGTCGCCTATTGAATAATATACTATTATGTCATAAATTCGAGAAATATTTCGAAAATTATATTTAAGTGTTTCAATCGAATAGGCTGGGATTGTTTGAAAGATAAAAAACATACACAGTTAGTGCTGGGACAAAATAAAACATCTATGGAAACTGAAAAAACATTTCCGTGTTTACTTTTAATCGTTCAAAACAGGAAAATAGTTGAATAATCTTCAAAATATGTCGTTTCTTTTGTCTTAAATGAATCGATACCTCAGAGTCCCAAAAATCATCTCTCGTTTTTTTCCCATTGATACAAAATATCTACCAATTTAAAAATTATGCGAGTGAACTTAACATCATTTTTCCATCAAAATTTAACGAAATGAATAGCTATAAAAGTCAGTAAATACCAAGTGTTATTAATAATTAATAGAAATTACGTGAAAATACTTTAATGGTTAGAACATGTTGTTAGATAATGATTTAAAAAAAAAATCATTTTAGAACTAAATTCGGCTTTGGATAGAATCTGAAAAATCTACAATTTCATCCATTATCTGTTAGCATTTCTATAAACAACGATTGTATATTCTGAAATTCAAAGTCGTTTTATCTCTATTACATAAATATTATCTGGATGGAAAGTGTACGGAACGATACAGGTACATTACATTGTTGATAGAGGAACATGCATTTCCAACTGTGATCGCTAACTCAGGAGTCAGTAAAACAACATAATAGTTAAGGAAGAATTGTAAACATAAATTACAGCCAAGAAATGAGGTTGCCGCATCACAAGGCACTGTATACTTTGTATTAAAATATAACTGAAATTCAGTTTGGCCGTACTTTGATTACGTTGATAGAAATCGTTATATTTCAAGGTTAAATTTTAATTACATCCGTATTTGAAACAAGAAAAAGTGGTCCTTACATACGAAAGATGCCACAAAACACGATGAAAAACTTATTTAAATAAGGAATCACATAATATTTGGTTTATTCAATTGTATTTTGATCCTCGTTATAGTTTCGAAAATTGTAATTTCAGAACTGTTTTTTAAAAAAATTACTCTAGTATGCAAAAAGTCTTTCGCAATTACGTGTTGTCAACCAAATTAACAAACGCAATGGTTATGTCAATATGTTTTCTCAAATAAATATTGTTTTGATATCACATGTAAACATTTGAAATTATTTTCCCGTTTTCGGGTATTCACCCCTACTGTTCAAGTACAATTCTCTGTAAACGAACCGGTTATTAGGTTTTTTTATTTTTACTTTGTTTACCCTGGTCCTCAAGGTTTGAGCTATGCAGCAACAATCTTGGCTTCACCCTCGGTATTCCGTTTTTTCAATATTTAATCGTTGACATTTTCATGTTATTCAATTGGTAATGATGTTAGTTACTGCCTCTCCGTTTCTTGGTTTTGCGAGTATATCGATAGTTCTACGACGCAGTTCCGGAGTTTTGACAATGTTCTCAGCAGGTTCTCACCGTCTTTGATTGAGTCCATTTTGATATTAACGTTTTTAGTACGAACTCACTATTTGAATATATGATAACTTCAGATGTGGCTCCGGATATCTGCATTTGTTTTTGTGGTTTTTTTTATTGCAAGAATTTCTGCATCTGTCTTTGGGATTTGGTCTGTCTTCGGTATTTAATTCTTATCCCAGTCTTCTATTGTTAAAAAGTTACTTGCTATCTTTCTTCCAATAGTACTTCTGGCGATAAAATAGTATTTGCTGTACCAGCAGCTTGCCTTTGAACTTACCACTATTCTCTATATTTGTCAATATCTGTGTATGTCTGTAGTTGGCTGATTTCCAAAGGTCGGATTATCAAATCGTCGTGGGGTTGCAAATCTAGTGTGGTACTAAATCCAGGTTACTTTACTTACTTATACTCTTCGATCAGTCAGGCACCATTGACATCCTTAGCTCTCAAACTGGTCCGGGAGTGTCTTCCAAAACTCTTAACCTTGGCAAAACACAATTAGGGTGAGTCTCCTGATACAAAGTTATTGTAGGAAATGATGTTAGCCACAGGTATTCTACAAGAAAAGCATTTAATAAAGCGATAGGTCAAAGTCATTTTGTCTATCTGGCATCTTTACTTTTCAATGTAATGCCTGACTTTTAAAAGGTGTACCATTATACACACTTAAGCATTGGTAAGGCATTATAAAAGATGAGTATTTTCATCCACCAGCAGAGTCACCATAGCATATTTATATGTAGTGAAAAACATTATGTTTTTTATAGAAAAATTTATACTTATCTATGAGGCAACAATAACGCGTCTATGGGTTCTGCTAACCAGTGGGTTGTGGCTAACAACCCATTCATAAGTTAGACTTTTTTAACTTTCAAACCAGCTTGAAAATAGTTCGTAAAACACTTTTGAACAACAATATTATGTATTTTATAAGGATTTGACAATACAATCAACGATTACAACAATTTTCACATGCTTTCTGGTGAACGGTCTATCCTTTGGAAATTAATTTTCTAATTTGTAACACGTTTTAATAGTTTTACACGATTATTTTGACGCCTATTCATAACACGCTTTACTTAAATATGCCATATTATACAGGAAACTGTAACCAAGTAAAGAAGTTTTTTGAGTTTCCTGTTTCCCTACTGTACAACTGTATATATTTTTTGGTGAATAAATTATTATTATTAAAGTAAGGTGTCTAAAACTGCATTTTTTACTGGTCCTGAAACAGTATTTGGGATTAATTGATTGATTTATTTGTATGCATCAAATAAAATTGCTGCTATCACGGTCAGTTACTTTTTAACAAAGCCATTTCCCTGAGGAGACTCGGGAGAAAAAGAAAATATAAAGGAAATTGGAATGATGATTGAAGGAAAAGCCCTAGAGTTCGTAGTTCCATTCTTTTTGGTTATTAGATTCCGACAATATTAACTTTTCACCCCTCAGTGCAATTTTATCATTATTTTGTACGTTTCACGGCCTCTTTGCAAAATGAACTTTATCAGCCGTATAGGGCCCATTTTATAAACGTAATAAAAACATAGCGTTATGGTTTCCTCACAAGAAAAGTAGGTATACCAAAAGCGCGCGGTTTAACCTTTATAAGAATTCTAATAATCTCCAAACCCTGAAAGCGGTAGCAACTAAAGTCGTAAACTTTGAAGTTACATTTTGCTTTTTAAATTCTTTTTAATAAGGCATAGTTTTGTGTTTTTAACATTTCTATGCCAAGAAAGCGAATACATTCAGATTTCGTAATTAACTTTCTGCGAATCGAACGTTTCATTTAAAAACAAATATTTAAAACTGCCCAGGACCGAATTATAAAAAAAAATCAAGAAAGAACTTACCCTAAATAGTGCAAGAAAAAAGTCAATTGATTACATGTGACTATGTTCCAACCCCCTGGAAAGCGGTTTAAAGAAATTAATAGGCTGTTTTTTTGAAATTACGCAAAAACCGTTGGAGTTACAAAACAAGGTTACACCAAAATGGTCATCATTATTCTCCCTCCAAATGACATTGGGATGGCTGAAAGTTGAGGCATAGGTGTCACCTCAGAAAAATATTAAACAGGTATAATAATTTATTCCTGGCTGAAAATGGGAGGTGGAGAAAATTCATGGGTAAATGTATAATTTATAAAAAAAACAAAAAAAATAATCAGGAAAAAAAATTCATGCCGTTGTACGTTTAAATTCTTATGTCCTATTTTTTGTGTTTTCTTTCCAGTTTGTTACCCTGCTTTATTGAGGTCCACCTCTACTTCATTTTGCCACTTTGACCTAAGCCTACCGCGTCTCCTCCTTCCTCCTGGGCTCCACTGCAAGATATTGTAGGTTACTGATTTAGCTCCTTCTCTTCATACGTGTCCTAGCCATTTAACTTGTACTTTTATTCTTTTTACAATGTCTTCACCTTTCTGTTCGTCCAAAATTTCACGGGTTCTTTCTAATTTTATATTCATTCTCATATATTTTTACATTATCTTCTCAGTTATTCTTAATTTTTTTTCCTCCTTCTTTGTTAACGTCATTGCTTCTTCTGATTACATCATTATTGGCCTTATTATCGTTTTATATATATTTAATTTTATTGTTTTGTTAACATTTTACTTCTAAGTAGTTTCTTATTAGAGTTATAGGCTCGGTTTGTAGCGATTATCTTTTCTCCAATTTCAGTGCTTCTATCTCCTGTGTTGTTAATCATGACCCCTGAATATTTATATTTTTTAATTTTTTCAAATTCTAAAGCGTTGATTTTTCTTTTTCACCTCCACTCAAAATTATGATTTAATGGGCTTTTCTTCTTTGACTAAAACGCATTGTAGGAACTGAAAAATATATTGAATCATAATAATTTTGAGTGGAGGTTTTGAATTTTTCATATAATTTAATTTGAAGAAAAGGAGTTGAAAAAAAATATGTTTTTTTTTAAATTACGTAAAAACCGTTGGAGTTACAAAACAAATATTTTCCATTGTGTCAAAGAAGAAAATTTTTCTATTGAAATTGTTTTGAGTCAAAGTAGCAGATGTTTTGCTTTTGCAGAATATTGTTATTAGGAGATCAGAACATTGGAATTGAAATCAAAGAGATAATTCTGAATTTGTAGAAGTGAATAAATTATCAACAAATCCACTTAAGACTCATTGTGTAGGCCCGATGATATTGATTACAAGTCCGAATTAAAAAGGGTTCAAACTAAATGAAGTAAATATTATTTGAAAACAATATAAGCGAATGGAATTCAATCGGATTTGTTGAAATTGTATAAAGTAGGCTAACCATGAAATACATACTAAAATAACTAATTGGTTGGATTTCAATTCTTTACTGACTCTGAATTAAGTTCAGTGATGATATCACTATCTTCATATAAATCTATTTTAAAAGATTCAACATTACGATTCATATACATTTAAGAATCTGTTCCATACAGATTTACAACTGTCTGCAGAAATGTTACTACACTTTTTACCAATTCTACTACAGATGAGCATGAAGTGGGAAGAGTTTAAACATGTTCCATTTCAACTAATATTCTTATTAGGCTTGAAATGCTACAAGAGTAAATAAGTTCCGTTATTAGTCAGTATTTTTCTTCTTAATAAATCCAAGCCAGCTTCTTCAACAGCTCTAAATGTTTCAGAATCACTTCGCCTCTTTCTGTGAATGATAGGTTGTCGTATTATATCTATCCACTGAAGATAAACGTGCTTTTGTTCAAAGCTACAAGATTTGTAATACAACCAAAAAATCACTATACGATAAACCAAACACTGAATATAACATAAGTTTACCTAACCAACAGGTATGAAATTTATAGATATTAAAAATGATCAACAGCAACCGTATCTTAAAATATGGTAAATTCAGGATATTCTTTGACCTAACTGATAACTGGGGTTTTATTGCACTCATAAGCCGACAGTATATTTTGAACATAAACAAACCTATTCAAACACGTTTCTATTTATCGATTAATTTCAGTCCATTACAACTTCATATAATCACCGATCCTTGAACGAATAAATACCATCATTCAGCCAAATAATATATTTATGTTTGTCTCGAGAGTGAACGTTAATGAAGGAGAATTAAAAATAAACGAAATAAAAAAAAATGCACGTCGTGTAAGGCCGAGCATGAGTAGTAGGTATTAATGAACTCAATTTAAAGTCCTTATCTAAATAAAACTTGAAAGTTTATAAAGGAGACGTTGATGTTCTATTAATAAAAAGATAAAACAAGGAGCGCATTCAGTCGAGAAGGGAATTTGTATGAAACATTTATAATGAAGGCTTTATAGTATGGACGACTTAGTTAACTGGAATCGTACATTATATTATTAACCTCTTATGATATCAACTACTTTTAACCTCAAAATATCCCAATAGTCTTGAAATATCTTCTGCTCTCTCCAAAACCGTTATGCCGTTCAGCGTCGGGTTAGGCCTTCTTCACCTATTTCTTCCAGTCGTTTCTGTTTCTGGCCAGTCTTCTCATCTCTTTCATTGATTTCGCCCTTTTATTTCCAATTTCCTCTATCCTCCCCATCCGTTTTCCTTTCTTTCTTTTTCTATCCCTTCCGGCCTATGAAACTGATTTGAATAACCTGTTTTCGTTCATTCTTACAATGTGTCCATACCAGTTCAATTGCTTGTCTTCAATCTTTGCTAAAATTGGTTCCTGTTTCAGATGGTCTCTGATTTCTTCATTTCTACGTCGGTAACTCTTGCGATCTGGCAAATATTCCATTTCTACAGCATTTATCGAAGATTTGTACTTTTGTCGTTTCAATTCCAAAAGTAGTTAGGAGGGTTATACAGATATAAACTCTTAATATTGTTTTGTCGTCGATTTCCTTCTTCACCATAACTTGTTCGATTTGTTTCTCATCGATGCCTTTCGTTTATCTTCTCCTTTCTGGTTAATAATCATATATTTTGTTTTCTCCGTATTTATTTTCATTTTTAGTTTTATTATTTCCTTTTACCATATATTTTCTAAACTTTGCATTTTACTGTCCGTGTCTGCTATTAGAACTATATCATCTGCATAGGAAAGAGAGTCGATATCCTATAGCAGTGCTATTTTTCTCAGTCTGATTTCGTGTACTCTTCATTAGCGAGTCCATTATAATTATAAAGAGTAATGGACTTGGACAATCTCCTTGTTTAATTCCTTTTTCCATGTTGAACGGTTCAGATCTTCCATGACGATGAAGCTAGCCGCGACATTCTAGCTGCGTTTGGGAAAAAATCTTTGATAAAAAAGTTTTCCGCAGCCTGGCGGGGTCGGGCATAATTTTTTTTTATAATATAGGTCTTTAGCTAGTCAATAAAAAATATTAGAGCATGATTAGAGGTGGCAGGAAAAAGTTTGAGGCGATCGAAAAAAAAATCGCGGCTAACTTCATCGTCATGATCTCTCACCACTTGAAATACCAGGTGAGGTTAAAAAATGCTTTACCAGTCAGTCATATTGGATCAATTTGGCCCTGCCTAATTCTTCTATCTCATTAGACCAGTACGGCCTATCATATTTGGCCTAAACGGATGACAAGGTCTAATGTGATCCTGATTCGAAGACATAAGGTCGCTGGGTTTCAGAAATTTACCCCTAGTTAGCCTGTAGGCATTTTCCAGAGCGATCGTCCGTATATATTATGGATGTAGTGGAGGAACGTCTATCATTACCTCTTGTGTTGAGCTTGGGTACGATCCCATTTTACCCGTGATTTCCATGTAGGTGAGTCATTGCACTTTTTGCAACTCTGTTTTTGTCCACTTTTTTGTTGTTTTGTTCCACCAAACCAGTACAGCATCGGTAATAATTATTGGTCTGACAACCGTTGTGGCGCCGCGACAGAGACAAGAGACCGAGACCGGAGACTGAGACAGGAGACTGAAACTCTCACTTGTCTTTAGGCTTTGTATGTCAGTTGGCATGCGCGACCAAGGCAAGAGACGCGAGACTGGAGACCTTTAAGACGGTCTTCGATCTGGACTAGTAGTGTCTCGTGTCTTGCTCGAAAAGCACGTATAAAATTATTCAATTTGCCGTTGTTTTCTGATGGAGATACGGAGAAATTAATTGAACTGATTAGACAACATCCAGTATTATTTAATTCACAACTGAACTCATACAGAGATGAAACCTTAAGGAATAATATTTGGAAAATGTTAATGCTGATTTTTCTTTTAGAAATAATATCGTTTCTTTTTTTGACATTGTTTTTTCGAAGTAAGTTTAATACATATTCAAATTGTGTTTTATTCAGCCGAAAGTACATTCTGAACATATTATCATCAAACAACAAATGATTTTTTATCAACAGTGGAAACGATCCTTCTTGACCTCTAGTTGTATATAATTCATTGGTAGGCGCCCTTCGTTTTCTTTTATCATAATAATATAACAACAAATAATCGTCTTCTTTTTCCTCCAACAGTACTTGGATAACTTTATTTTCCATTGCAATGTGAATTTATAATTTTCAAAAAGACAACCATATCCAACAACCGACTCATCACTACTGGAATTTGGGTATAGGTCTCGGCGCACAGTACACCAGTGGAGACCAAAACATTTGTCGCGGTCTCACGTCTCGGTCTCTGGTCTTGGTTTTTGTATCTGTCGCGGCGCAAACCGCCACCTTTAGATATGATCAGTAGATCATTTTTGGTCCTCACGTTCTCCTAAAACTTGTTCTCATAACTCTTGTTACTTTTGAGGTAATAATATATGCGAGTTATGCATTCCACGAGTCTCCTCTCGAAGATGACTCCTAGGTACTTAACCTCGTGATTGGAAGCTGTATTTTTTAATTCCTTTTGTTAGTGAATGAAATAAGTGTCATTTTGTTAGGATAAGCTTATAGCTCTTTCATACATGGTTATAATGTTCAAGTTACGTTGCATGTGATTGGAAATAACACTGTCGGTGTTTGCCTCTAACCACTACACTTTACTTAAAACGTCAGCATAGCCTGGAGCACGAAATCCCTCTCCTTTGAGCTTTGCTCATCTACTAGTGACACAGTATAAGTCCATATTGAGAACATAATTTTACTGTGTCTTCAGTATCAAAGTCCTGTTGCAACAGGGCTGGAAAGATATCCGAAACACCCAGTTCCAAATTTTTATAAATGTCTAAAAATGAACATGTCATAGATGCAAATTTTTGAATCGCAATTTTTGTATGAAACATTTGCTGTATTTCTACTCAAGGACCGCCCTGTAGAATCCTTTTTAT
Source organism: Lochmaea capreae (assembly GCA_949126875.1). NCBI lineage: Eukaryota > Metazoa > Arthropoda > Insecta > Coleoptera > Chrysomelidae > Lochmaea > Lochmaea capreae. The sequence continues at coordinate 16,127,340 of OX421403.1, forward strand.
CCTTTTTACATAAGACAATTTACATCCTCTTTCTTTTTAAATATATTTTATTTACATCGCAACGTTGAATGAACTTACCATCTTGAAATACACCTGGTAAGTGAATCCTACTACATTTTGTAATCTATAATTTGCATTAACTAGTCTCACCTTAGCGAAATTATCATCTCAACGTCTAATTTCCATAATATACTGAAAAAAAAGATCCTCACCAACATCCACCGTACTAAACTTATAAAATTAAGAAGCGCCAAAGCGTGTGGGTAAGAGAAAACATCCACATACGACGACAGTGACCGTGCGCAAAATTTATGCATCCAAACGCGTCGTGTATAGAAAAATGTTTCACAGCTGGTCGCAGAATTCATTAAGGCGACGTTTTACACACCCAAACTATTCCGAGTCCATTATAACATTGAAAAATATCAACACAAATCCCTCGGCTTGAATGGGTTGTGAATAAGATTTCAAAAATTGTCCTGTCTGGATTAAATGTCAACGCTTGATTTATGCCTTCAAATCCACCTAAGGTTAACTAACCACTAGACATTTTAACTCAAGATTGACTGCTTGATATATTTTGAACGGCAACAATTTTCTGTGGTTTTTATTTATTTTTCATAGAGGCCAAAAGATCCTTATACTCTTAAGGTCATTTTAGATTAGACATTTTTTCGTGCAATATTTAGTTCAAATTTTGGAACAATATTTGGAATAAATTTCTTGTGTGAAATATTGGCCAACTGTTTTAAGCTATTTTAGACCGTTCCAATTTATTGAACAATATTTAGTTCAAGATTCTGCGCAGTGATTTGATCTGATGATAAATTAAACATAACCTTTTCAAAAATTTGGTTACGTTAGTTAATTATGGACTCGCAGAAAGAAACGTGCAGATTAAAAGCGAGTATGCATGACAGTACACCTATTCAAGACAAAGTACAAAACATTTTGTTTCGGTATCGCGCGACATCACTAGTTTGTGGTGAATCTCCTGCAGAGTTGTAATTACATCGGGAGATGCGAATCCGTTTGGACGCAATTTTTCCTTATCGACCCAAAGCCTCACAGATTTCATACAAACCAGCAAGTTCATTTCTAGTGGGGGAGAGGATGCAGGCTAGAGTTTTCATAAATAATAAACACCTATGGCAGCTCGGAAATGAGGAAAAAAAACTTGGGAAACTCCATTATCTGGTCCTTTTAGACTCAGGAAGAACATTAAAAAGACATGTTAACCAATTGAAATTAACGCTAGTCCGGAAAAAGACAGTAACGTTTGGACCCACTCAGTCATTCAATGTTCCATTGCTTCCAGCAGTACCTCAAAGTAATCCAGATTTATTTAATGAACGTCATTTAGGTGAATCAACACCTGATGCGTCATTATTACGACCTCAAAAAGAAAAACGTCCAGCTGTTCGGTCCAAAGACCACGTAATGGCATACAATAAAAGAATTCAAGTGTGTGTTAACAGTATATAGGAATGTTTATATGTTTTAAAAATTGTCTCTTGATATTGCAAAATAGTTTGTAATAAGGAGGGGAGAATTGTTGTGACCTTTTATTAGACTTGATATTAATCATAAAATAACATATGTCATAGAGAACTGTCAATAGCTACGATCGGTATTTCCATCGCAGATGCGACGGATTTTTCGTCACGTGGGGACAGATTAATCTGAGCAAACTGCTATTACCGAACGGTCCGACCACCAACCATAGATATAAACTAACTTCCAAGTCAATATTGGTCATTTTTGCAAAAGACATGTAGAATGGATAAATAAAAATTAACTGTTTGTATAAAAACACAAGAGGTAATCAAGAAAAACAGTACTTGATTTATCTAATGACTACAACATAACCTCACAACATGACAGATAAACAGATTAATCTTTCTCGTCGGTCAAAATATTCCGGGCAAACAGATTTACATCGGACCGATCTGAGGGGAAGGACGCACCGGAATTCGGTCCCGCTACCTGCGGAAGGGACTACCTGTAACGGATTAAATTCGAAGTGTGGTCACACCAGCGAAAATGCGATTTCGGAATTGGGTCCCATGTACCTACTATTTGTTTAATTTGACTTTTATTTTCCTTCACATTTTTTTGGGCTTAGGACCAACAGTACACACTTATTGTTGTTGTACTGGCATGTTTAAAAATTTACGCTAAATGCGTATCGTCAAAAATAAAAACAGTACGTGAAATAATAACCCAACCAAACCTACCCCTACCAAACCACCTTCGTATTTTTAGTCAATTTTTTTGTAGAATGAATTATAATAATTTTCAATAATAACCCAACCAAACCTACCCCTTGTAATGTGTAATGTAATGAGGATACTGGGTGTAGTAGGATAGTAGAAGGGCCTCTGACTAGGTGGTGCTGCTGGTCACTTGGTGGGTCATCCCCCAGGAATAAAACAACTACCTGTTTCACTGGGACATGTTCTATTTAATATTTACTATACATTAACCACTAACACTAATTGACTACTCTTAGATTACTACTTAGAATGAATGATACTGACTGTAATCATCCTTTAATGAATGACCATAACACTGACTTAATAATAATAATGAATCAATAATGAATTAATAATGAATTAATAATGAATGCTTAAAATACTATTGTTACCTATATATACAAAGAGTCAAGTTCACTATAAGTAAACATACATGATACTAGATAATGTTTATTTGCTTTGACATTGACTCGTACGTGTAACCTTTATATTTATTATTTATAAAACAATTCGTGGTTTATTGGAATTAGCTGAAGGGAATTTATTCGATAATATTTTAAATAATTAATGACTTAATGTTTAGGCCAAAAGGCATCACACCTTCCCCTTTTACAAAAAGAATAAATTCCGTTGAGCTTCCTTTCCCCCTAATGAAATGAATTTACAATTATCCTAAAAATAAATGGTAGATGGTTATTAAATAATGTCACTAACCTACGATTACATAATATATTCATAAATAAATGAATGTTCATTGCCTTTAAAAATTGTTTACGATCACTTAGTTGTTTATTTATTTTCACTTCAATGTTTTGAACGTTTGTTATAACACTTTTGTTTATTATTCGGAAATGTTTATAAACTCACTCGCACTTCCAATTTTACAATTTTTAATTCATTTTACAATAAGGATGGATTCTGTTTTTGTGTATTTCTTTTATCACCCCTGATTCTAATTTAATTTTACAGTTAACATCGCTCACCTCTGTGACTGTAAATGGACCTATATATTGAGATTCGAATTTGGTTCTATTTTCCCTCTTTACTAACACTGAATCCCCTATTTTAAAATCAACTGGATTAGCTACCTTACTATTTTGACTTTGTCTACTCAGTTTATGTTTGGTTAAATATTTCTCTGCTCTCTGATGAGCTACCTGCAGTTTATATTTTAACTCATTCTGATATTCATCAATATTATAGCATGGCTCAATCTCGTTTGTTAGATTCTCGGGTAAGTTAGCACGTCTACCGAACAATAATTCAAATGGCGTATAACCATGATACGAGCTTGGAGTCGTATTATAACAATAAGCAAATAGTTTACACCATTCATCCCAATCATCCTTACTTTCATTTATAAAGTGTCTCACATACTCATTAAGCGTTCTATGTAATTTCTCACAACCTCCTATAGATTGATGATGATATGCTGTTGGGTAATTATGCCTAATATTTAGCATTTTAGTTAAAGCGTTGAATATTTCATTTTTATATTCTGTGCCTAAATCTGTCCTAATTTGTTTCATTAGACCGTAATTTGGTATGAAATTTTCAAAAATTCCACGAGCTATCGTGTTTGCTTCTTTGTTTTTAACTGGAATTATTACTGCATATTTTGTTAATTCACATAACATTGTGATGCAATAACGGTTACCATTTTCACTTTGTGGAAAAGGACCGACCGTATCTATATATGTTATATCCCATGGTTTTTCTGCTGTATCCGTTAATACAAATTCTTCCTTGTGATTATTCTTTGCTTTATTGACCTGACACTTGTGACATTGCTTAATATATTTTCTTACATCTTTTTCCATGTTTTTCCATCTAAAATTCGCTCTTAATTTTTTCAATAGCCTGTTATTTCCTACATGACCTCCAAATAAAGGATCATTATGATAAGTTTCTAAAATCTGTTGCTTTTCTTTTTCTTTTTCCACCATCTTAGGTATATCGCAAATACATATTTGTACGTTTTTTAACGTATTGTTTCCTTTTTCCATAAACTCTTTTATAGTGCACTGTGTGAAAATAATATCATTCATATAAATTTTCATCCTTTTTATATCATTATTTACCGCTAGCTTATCAAGCTGAACTAACGTTTGACCTAAATCAAAGTTAACTATATCGGTATTTAATAAGGCTTGGCTAAATCTCATCCTGTTTTTGATCCGTATGTTCATCCTTAACGAAACACGGTTATTTTCAAATTGCAGAATTGGTAATTTATGCGCCTCTAAATTATTCAGTACTTTATATACTGCTGGCTTGCGAATATCTTCCTTTATTTCTGTGGAAACTATTTTATCTTCTCCTATAGGCTGAGCTTTATTCTGACGAGTTTTTGACCTCGTTATTGCTAAGATGTGAGCATTGTCAATGTACAAGTCTTTTAATTCATTTATGGATATCCTTGAAATACTGTCCGCATAATTTGAATTTCCTTTCAAATATTGTATTTCGAAGTTGTATTCTTCTAGGTCTAGTCTAATTCTCGTAAGTTTCGAAGTTGGGTCTGTCATCGAAAAAAGATGTGTTAACGGCTTGTGATCCGTTTTCACAATAAAATGTGTAGAACCATATAAATAACACTTAAAATGATTAATTCCCCAATGGATAGCTAACAGTTCTTTCATGATTATAGGTTTATTTAATTCACTTTTCTTAAAACCTCGCGATGCATAAGCTATAGGTAGATCTATACCTTCGTATTCCTGGCTAAGTATTGCAGAACACGCAATATTTGAAGCATCTGTTGTCAATATAAATTTTTTATTGAAATCTGGATATTTCAAAATAGGCGGCTGAATTAATGCCGATTTTAGTATTTGGAATGATTTTTCGCAGTCTTCCGACCACTCGAATTTCACATTTTTCCTAGATAATTTATTGAGAGGTATGCATATTTCAGCGAAATTTGGAATGAAACGTCTGTAATAGTTACAGAATGCTACGAACCTTTTAGATTCTTCTGAATTTTTGGGCACTGGATACTTCTCAATGACTGAATATTTTGCCTTATCGGGTAGAACCCCTTCACTGGACAAATTGTGTCCTAAATACGTTACTTCTCGCCTGAAGAATTGACATTTTTGTGGATTTAATTTAAGGTTGAATTTCCGACATGTGTCAAACACCCTTTCGAGATTACTTAAATGATGATTTTCTGACATCCCTATTACGACTATATCATCCATATAAAGAAATGCTTTTTCTGGAGTTAATCCTGAGAATGCTATGGACATCATTCTTGAAAAACTATTTGGACTTATATTTAAACCAAATGGTAATCTTGTATACTGAAAAGAACCTTTTTCTGTACTAAAAGATGTATATTTCCTTGAAGATTGTTCTAAGGGAATTTGATGAAAACCTGACATAACATCTATGACTGAAAACCATTTCGACCTCCCTAACTGATCTAAGATCGAATCTATTCTGGGTAATGGAAATTTATCTGTGACTATTTTCTTGTTCAATTGCCTGAAATCTATACAAAGTCTCCAAGACTTCTCTCCATTGATTGCCTTTTTGGGAACAAGTAAAACTGGACTGTTATAATCTGAGATTGAAGATTCGATTATACCTTGTTCTAATAACTTTTGGACCTGATTATTAAGTTCTGAAGATTGAGAATGTGGCGTGCGATAATTTTTAATATATACTGGAGTATCATCTTTTACCAATAGCTTTTGCTCATAAAAATTATTATGCGTTAAAATGTCGTTCTTTAAAGCAAAAATATCTGAAAAATTCTCACAAAGATTTATTAGCTTATCCCTCACGTATTCTGGTACCTCTAAATTTAATGTTTTTCTTAATTCTTTCAACCTATTCTTACTTTCATTCTTCACAGCATATACATGAAATAAATTTAAATCCAATATTTTAATATTGTTTGTATTTATCGACTTGCTTTCATAATTTGTGTTTAAAATTCTGACATAAGGATTAGTTTTTGATATAATAGATCTTGCTATAAATATTCCTGGTAATAGTTCTTGTTGCTCAACAACTTTATCTTGTCTTAAGTTTTTGAAACTTTCTACCAACCGATAGACTTCACATCTAGGCGGTATTGCCAAAGTATCATATTCAGGATTGTCAAGGATTTCTAATGTTACTGTATTCCTAGATTTACAATCTATGTATAATTTTAATTCTGAATAATCTAAAATACAATTATAATTTCTTATGAAATCTCTACCTAGAATTCCATTCGTAGGTATAGGAAATTCTTCCTCTACTACATGAAAACAATGTTGAAATGCTACACCCTTAATAAAAAGAAAAGTTTCTATTGTACCCAAAGTTTTAATTTCTCCCTGAGTTATTCCTTTAATATTTAAGATTTGTGTTGTCTTTATTAAGTGATGTGGAAAATTATCTGAAATTTTTAATAACGATATATCTGCACCTGTATCTAATATAAAAGTATCTATATTATCCGATATGTCAGTTTTAATTTGCACAAAGTTTGAAAGAGTTAAATCAAAGTTATAAATGTAATGATTATTATTATGCAAGTTATTTAAAATTTTGGATTTTTCACCTTTCTTTTTCAAAACCCCAATTCTTTCTGTTCATCTTCCACTCTCGTCTCTCCACTCTCACACATTCTTACATTTCTATATTTATTATCATTGTTAAACCTATTGTTAGGCTTGTTTCTATATTCTTCTGGTTTCTCCCTGTAACCAGTAAATCTCCTATTGCCTTGATTGGCGTGAAATTTCCTACTGTTATCGTAGTTATTTTTCCTATGGAAATTATTTTCTCCATTATGATTTACATAAGAGTGTCTTCGCTGAGGAAAATAGGTATTTCGCTGTGGAAAATAGGTATTTCCTGACACAAACTTATTTCTATCTGCCTTATAATGCAGAACACTTCCTGTTGACTGATTGTTTCCCACATTAATGGAAACCAATTTAGTCATCACCTCTTGCGGTGTCGTAAAATTCCCAGCTGCTATAACGGTTTTTATCCGCTCTGATGCTGAGTTGTCGATCAGTGATTTTACTGCTGCTTCTGTTGTATACTTAGTTGCTAAATGTACTGGCATTCCTTCTGCCAAATACGCGGCTTGTAACTGATCTGTTAATTTCTCCATCTCTGAAGCATACTCAACTATATCCTTATTGTTTTGTCTTACTTTGCTTAATTTAGCTCCTACTAAACTAGCACTATCTCCCTTTAGTCCCTTTTTAAGGGTTCCTATAATTTCTACCAACGATTTTTCGGTGGTGATTAGACTCCTGGCCTTTCCAGTTAGCCTAGTTTTCACAAATAGTACAGCATTCTCCTCATGCTCTGCTGCACCAACCTGTAGCAAACTTATAGCATCTACAAAAGATTGCAATTTGCTTATATCCCCATTAAATTCATTTGGTAATATCTTACCAGCTAAATTGAAAAAGTCATTCATACTTAATGCCATTTTCTCCTTTTTATCTTTGCTCATTGCTTCTAATACTATTAAATTATTAATTAAATTATTACGCGTAATTAATTGAGACGGAACTTCATACTGACAATCTAACACTTGAAATGCTTTCTCTACCTTTTCTCTAATTTTGTTAAAATATAAAATACATGTACTCTGCTGATTCTCCTCTAACTTATACCAATTCTTATTTATTAACTTAGAGAAACTATTAAATGAATCACACAACTTATTTATTATATCTATATGACTATCTGAGCTTTTTGGAACCTCCTTTTTTAACACACGCTTACTATTCCTACGTATATCTTCCAAAATTAAATTCAATCTAATCTCAAATTCATCCCACGTTACTGCATTTCCATCACTCGAGGACATTTAAAATTCATTGTCAATAGAAATAAAAATATGAAATATCAATTATCAAAAAAAAATTTTAGCCACAAAACAGAATATACCCTTAAAGTTTACAAAAAAAATAATATTCTCACCATCCTACAGATTTAGCGTGCTTTGCTGTAGGTTTCTTCTTATCTCCCTCTTCATTTGTCTTCTATGATTCTTATATATAGACCATCCAAATTGTAGTACCAAAACAACCACAATAATGTAGATAAGAATCTTCACCTCCAGATCTGCTTTGAGTTCCTCTTCTTGTACTATAAAATTACTGTTGACCACGCCATTTTCTTGGACCGCTTGTTTCGTTGCTTTACCACCCATTGTTACAGAACTCCAATTGTTTGCAGGATCGCCATGTAATGTGTAATGTAATGAGGATACTGGGTGTAGTAGGATAGTAGAAGGGCCTCTGACTAGGTGGTGCTGCTGGTCACTTGGTGGGTCATCCCCCAGGAATAAAACAACTACCTGTTTCACTGGGACATGTTCTATTTAATATTTACTATACATTAACCACTAACACTAATTGACTACTCTTAGATTACTACTTAGAATGAATGATACTGACTGTAATCATCCTTTAATGAATGACCATAACACTGACTTAATAATAATAATGAATCAATAATGAATTAATAATGAATTAATAATGAATGCTTAAAATACTATTGTTACCTATATATACAAAGAGTCAAGTTCACTATAAGTAAACATACATGATACTAGATAATGTTTATTTGCTTTGACATTGACTCGTACGTGTAACCTTTATATTTATTATTTATAAAACAATTCGTGGTTTATTGGAATTAGCTGAAGGGAATTTATTCGATAATATTTTAAATAATTAATGACTTAATGTTTAGGCCAAAAGGCATCACACCCTACCAAACCACCTTCGTATTTTTGAGATAATGATTTTTGAAAACAAAATTTAAACCCATCTATTATTAATAAACGCTTACCCTTTTCACTCGTCATAGAGGTGAAATTAATATTTTCCATGTCAAACAAACAAACAAAATCACAATAACGGACACAAATAAACACGTCTTACACTCTGCACTTCAGAAGAACAATTGCTAAAAATAATCTTTTAATACCCACATGAAATCTACCTGCTTCGACAGCGGACCGAATTACGAAATCACCCTTTGTGATTTGGACAAGGTCCCTGTGAGCAGGTAGCCCTTTTGCTAGGTACCCGGACCGAATTCCGAAACACCGGAGGGGAATTACCGAACAGCTCGGATTTACCTCCCCTACCTCTAGATGTAATAAAGGAACGATTCAGACTAAAAAGATTGATCGGACGCAAATAACGAACACAGCTAATATTAAATATAAAAAGTAATAAATGTCTATTTTCTAAAAGATGGAAATAATTCAGTTCCAATCATTAGTTTAGATCCTTCTCAGAATCATAATAATATTCTTCAACCATTTTAATACATAACCACAAATTATCCAGATTAATGATATTTTCATAGAACATTTTCAACATGAAACACAAACAATACAATCAAATTGTTGAGAAAATAGAACCTGTGCTATTTTTTTTTAATTTGACAGGGTAGACAATCTTTAATACAATTTTTAATTTCTGACTAAACAATTTGAATTGTTCCAAAACTTGAACTTAATGTTGCACAAGAAATTGTCTAATCTAAAATTACCTTTAGATAGCCAGGCAGCACTGAAATCCTTAGCATGTCCCCAGAGCAGATCTAGACTGGTCTGGGACTGCCTTCAAAAAGTCTTAACCCTTGTTTACAGCGAATTAAAAAGACTTAAATTCATTATTTCTTAGACCAGCCAGCAGACACAATGCAATATATTTTATCTGACATTCACAAACTTCACTGCTGTCAAAAATTGCTTTTAAAAATCTCCACACATTCTTTGATTCCTTGTTCGAACGCAAAGCCTTCGCGTATTTATCGTCTTATTATTTAAATTTGATCAGAGAATTTCACTTTATATTGACTCCTTCAGAATAAATTCCAAATATGACTTTTAAAATAGCTAAGAGACTACCCACGCCACGGTCGTTATTTGTGAGACATTATGTGATATTACGTCTACCCATAGAAATCCCCCAAAGACGGGTAATACAAATACGATCAGTCATTAGGAAATACGTTTGGGTTTAAGAATAGTATATTATTAAACGAGCAGTTTTTGATAGCCATTATACACGCAGGGTGACGTTTGTCACCAGAGATAACATTAAATTTGGATAACCAATGTAGTGTTCCATAGATAAATTTCTTAACAAAATAGTATTTTAGAATTATCAATATAAAGATAGAAAATTGGATTCGGTTTTAAGATCCACTCTATATATATAAGAAGCTAAGGTGGATTATCCAGATACCAATCTAAATGGGTTGAGATACGTTGCTAGAAATCGTGATTACACCTAGAATTCGAAATCCTTGTTCCTAAGCTGGCTTAAAGGAGATTTAGAACAGAAGACGGGATCTCTCTCGCGTCGCTTTGAATCACCTCTTTTATACACCGTTAAAAATCCGTTCAATAATGAAATGAATCAGTGGAAGTCGTCAATAACTGCTGTATAAAAACAAAAATGCTTTTGAAATGATAATAAAAATAAAACTCACCCATAAAAATAAATTCAATACACAATATAGAAATTGTGCTCAAAATAATTCACTGCAGAGTTCTTAATATTCGCACCTTTTCGATACACCTTCTCGAAGAGCGTTTGTTATGCTAAAGTTTAATATAGGAGGATATATTGAAAAATTCTTAGCCTACTGTAGAACAAACAAAATTGCAATGTCAAAATATTTTATTACCCAACATATTCTCCTTTTAATTGGATACATTTATTTATCTAGACCTTTCAAAAAAAAATGTTTTTTCTTGCTTTGTTAACCAGAGCTTTTATTACCTCCCCGTTGGAAACAAGTTAACGACCTTTCAAACCTTTTTTCAGTTGAGGAAAGATAGTCGGACGGAGCCAAATCTGGAGAATAAGGGGGGTGTTTTAGTTATTAAAACCATAAATCACCAATTTTTTGCATGGCAAAATGAGGTTTGTGTGCAGGGGCGTTGTCCTGCAAAAACAAAACACCTTTGGATAGCTTTCCGCGTCTTTTCTCTTTAATTTTTTCCCATAGAGTGGTCAGTGATGTCCGAATAGTAATCTCCAGTTATTGTTCTACCCTTATCCAAAATATCATCATGATTACTCCATGGCAATCCCAAAAAACTGAAGCAAGAACATTTCCAGCAGATTTTTGGACACGAAACTTCTTAGGTCTTAGGTCTTAGGGCACAAATCCAACGCGATGCTTCTACCCTTGCACGCTTTTGGTCAACATTCAAACATTTGGGGATCCATTTCGCAGCAATTTTTCTCATGTCCAAATTGACGTGAACTATATGATTAACGAGTTATGAAATATTCAGTACTTCAGATATCCGTTTTAGCCCAATTCGTCGGTCTGATAAAATCATCTCATGAACTGCATCGATATTTTCGAAGACTGACACAAAAACTGGTCTTCCCGATCGGTCATCATCTTCAATGGAAAATTTACCTCTTCTGAAGCTTGCAGTCCAATTTTTCACGGTCGCATACGAAGGACATTGATCACCAAGGGTATTAAGCATATCTTCGTAAATCTGCTTACCTCTTAACCCTTTCGATACTCCAATTTTTCGATTTTCACAATTTCGGTGGACATCTTTTCTCTTTTAATTTATTGCGTAACTCTGGTTCTCTTTTTTGACGTCAAATTTCACACTGACACTTCTAATAAGTTATTGTTCGTTGCTATGGTAACGCAATATTTTGTTTATGCATGGAACTGGTCTAGGCTAACTAGATATCAATACATCCTCGTAATATAGAAATTGTGCTTAAAATAATTTACTGCGGAGTTCTTAATATTCGCACCTTCTCGATACACCTTCTCGAAGAGCGTTTGTTATGCTAAATTGTAATATACACATCCATAGTCCAAGTCATGAAAACACTCACGTCCCAAAGTTCAAAGCGATACGCTTTCCGATGATTAATTGGCTCAATCAGCAAATTACAGATAACTAACAGTGATATGCTTAAGTTAAAACAGGAGGAGTGGTCTTAATGCAAAGGATTGCTATATCAAACCAATTTATGATAAAAAATTTTCAACACTGGGATTTGAACTTATTTCAATATGTTTAAAATCTTCACACTTACAGTAGGCAGTTTTCATATGTCGTAAGTTTGTTTTAACAGTGTGGTTGCTCTCGAGATCAACTTGATTCTATCCGTGGACAAATTAATGTGAATAAACAAGAGCACAACTAAACAGAATTTCAGGATTTCCCATGCACTTCTATTAACATAAATAAAGCAGAACTAAGTTTGTTGTTGTTAAGTCTAAGATATCCTTATTGTTATTCAAAAACAGAAAAGCGAGAGAAGCTTGGTACTGACATATATTTTTTTTTATTCACTTTGTTGAGAAACATAATTGATTAGTTGAACTATAGTAGAGTGTTAACTTCAAAAAACTGCCAGCACATTAAAAAAAATGATTGAGGTCGACCATCTTCATGTGATACAAAAGTATATTCTAAAGCTACTATGTATGTATATATATTGGGGTGATATTCACTGACACAAGATCAATTGTACCCTAGGAATCTGAATTGCTGTGCAATTCGCAAGTATGTGGATGTATTGATATCTAGTTAGCCTAGACCAGTTCCATGCATAAACAAAATATTGCGTTACCATAGCAGCGAACAATAACTCATTAGAAGTGTCAGTGTTAAGTTTGACGTCAAAAAAGTAAACCAGAGTTACGCAATAAATTGAAAGAAAAAATATGTCCACCGAAATTCTGAAAATCGAAAAATTGGAGTATCGAGCCATCATCAAGTACCTGTATTTAAAAGGGTTAAGAGGTAAGCAGATTTACTGAGATATGCTTAATACCCTTGGTGATCAATGTCCTCCGTATGAGACCGTGAATAATTGGACTGCAAGCTTGAAAAGAGGTAAATTTTCCATTGAAGATGATGACCGATCGGGAAGGCGAAAATATCGATGCAGTTCTTGACATGATTTTATCAGACCGTCGAATTGGACTAAAACGGATATCTGAAGCACTGAATATTTCAACGAATGCGTTCATCATATAGTTCACGTCAATTTGGACATTGGAAAAATGTCTGCAAAATTGATCCCCAAATGTTTGAATGTTGACCAAAAGCGTGCAAGTGTAGAAGCATCGCGTTCGATCTGTGCTCGATTTGAAAACGATGTAGACTTCTTAAACCGCATTGTTACTATGGATGGGACTTGGGTACATTTCTAAGATCCAGAAACAAAGCAACAATCGATGGAATGGCGACACTCTGGTTCTCCAAGACTTAAGAAGTTTCGTGTCAAAAAATCTGCTGGAAAAGTTCTTGCTTCAGTTTTTTGGGATTGCCATAGAGTAACCATGATTGATTTTTTGGATAAGGGTAGAACAATAACTGGAGATTACTATTCGACATTACTGACCACTATACGGGAAAAAATTAAAGAGAAAAGACGCGGAAAGCTATCCAAAGGTGTTTTGTTTTTGCAGGACAACGCCCCTGCACACAAATCTCATGTTGCCATGCAAAAAATTCATGATTTAGAGTTTGAATTGCTAGAACACCCCCCTTATTCACCAGATTTGGCTCCGTCCGACTATCATCTCTTTCCTCAACTGAAAAACAGTTTAAAAGGTCGTAAATTTTCTTCCAACAAAAGCTGTGTAGGTCTGGTTTGCAGAGCAAGAAGAAACATTTTTTTTAAAGGTCTAGAGACGTTGCAGGTGCGCTGTAATAAATGTATCCAATTAAGAGGAGAATATGTTGTGTAAAAAATACTTTGACATTGAAATTTTGTTTGGTTCTATAGTAGGCTAAGATTTTTTCAATATATTCTCGTATCTGGATGGAGGTTCATTCAACCATGCAACAGAATCTTCATTCTTTTTCCTCCACTATTTTGAGCTTAAACAGGTGCCCATTCAGGCGACAATGTCCCCTTAGGATCCCTGTTGAAACTCAGCTTTACTTTGACTCAGGCATTCATTTGATCTCAACGGGTTATAGTCACCCAGCAGAATCTTTGATTGTCTAAGCCTCACTAGATCTTTCCAAATGTCAGATATTCTTTTTTCTTTGGCTTTGCCCATTTCTTCCAATATTACATTGGGGCTGACACCGCAAAAGGGTTCCGTTCACCAAAAGGGTCTTTCAATAGTCCCCCTCTTTGCCAGTCCATCTGCTATTTCAGTCCTGAAATCCACTGTAAGGTAAGTAAAGATTTTTCGCAAAGCTAAAATTTTTCCAAATATCTCCTGAAAACGAATCCTGGATAATTCTCCTTTCGAATAAAAGGATCTGCTTCCTCAGAAGTTTAAAGTTTTTACACAAGAAAATTTTGCACTAAGTCTACAGAAGGAGCACAAAATTTGAAGCTTGTTTCTTTTAAATCTAAATCTCAACCTTTCAGAAAAAATTGACAATAGCAATGAGAACTGGTCTGATCCAAAATCCAGATTTTTATAATTAAATAAATCCCGTCTAAGTAACTAATAATTTGATAATATTGGTTATTATTTACCAAAGATAAGATCCACCATAATGCATGTTCAGTCAATCGTTTTTGAAATTTTGAAGACACAGTCCAGAAATTAAGACAAAAATTTCATTGCACTCTTTTCTTAGACTTAGACGACAATTTTCAGTAACCGTTTCTCATATTTCAGCAATGTTAAGCTTAAATAAAGACGTTGATGGCCTACCAGAGCAAGGCAAACTTTCTACCGGATCTCGACAGCTTTTGAATGTACTGTACAACGTGTTTTTGATCAAATCCATCGATTGACCGTTAGCCTTATGTAACAATTTCGGTGTTTCGGTTCTCGCAATATTTAAGGAATATGTTCTGTTCAACATTTTTAAAAGTCGCAAAATTTATTCGAGATAAACTGACAAAATGTAGCACTGTAAACAAACTTAATGACAAATAGCAGTCAATCTACACAAGAGAGGCTCACAAATTATTGGGCTTTATTAGAAGAATAACTTATCAGTTTTGAAATATAGATGCCATAAAATCATTATTTTTTCCGCTTATTTGTGCCAAACTAGAATATACGTGTGTTGTCTGGAATCAAAAATTAATACAAATAGTTGAAACAATACAAAATTATTTCAAAAGATATTTGTTTTATCGTACGAATCTTCTTATAGGATAGAATTTAAAGTCCCTCGTTTGTAAGATAGGATTAAGAATCGCAGTTTACTGTTCTTATTTAAATTAATTAATGGAATTACAAATTCAGAATATCTTCTAAGGGAAATATCATTTTATACTTCTCTGTGCAGTACAAGCCCCAAAAATATATTATTCAAAAACCCTCTATTTGGGCCGCTAAATCATATAATATCAGAATCTGATCTTTACAATACATATATTAAATGTAATGAGCTGGAAATATCTGATGTACTCCTTCGAAAATTCAGAGAACAGTCTTAATAATTATTTAATTAAGTTATTAGTAAATAATTATTGATAATAAATTTTGGATATATGGCTGATCTACTTTTCTTGACAATTATAATTTCTTTCTTTTTCTTTTGCATTTTTATTGTATTTTTTTTTGTATTTTAATACTATTGTTATATAACGTAGTCAAAGTACACAAAATATCCGTAAAATGCCGCAACAAACACAAAAAACTTGAAAATTTAGAATTGAGTATTTAAAAGAGTTGTGATTAATATAAGAAAAACTTTACAATGCTAGGCATGCGATTTACCGGAAAATCGTCGAGTGAAAATTTTTGTTTTTGTTTTCTCGCTCTAATTGTTTAAATAATGAAAACACAGAAAAATGTTCTTATCAAAAATTGTAGCTAATACATTTATCTACAAAATTTGTCTGAACATTTTTTTTGTATCTGTATCAGTTTTCAAAATATATACGAAATTTCCATAGTAGTATTTTTGAACATCATCAATTTTCATGTTTTGAATTTTATGATAGTAAATAAACAATGACATTTAGAAAAAAAATTTTCATATGAAATGTGTTGTAAAATGGGGTATCTACAAATACATTGAAAAAAATTTTTTTTTAAATTTTTTAATGTATGATAATCGATTTTCCACGCTCTCTCACCTGCTTTTTCACATTTATTTGTGCTCCCTTCTCTTTCTTACCTGAGTCATAGGTGTGTTCTTTTGTATCGCGATTACTTCTTAATAGGTTCATTATGAAGTTCACAAATTTTTAGATGATATCATAAACGGTATAAAAAGTTATAGAAGGTTTGCTGACAGACCTCTGATTTAAGTATTTATTTTAAATAATTGTCTATTATTTGAAAAATTTGATATTTATAAAAAAACTGTATAGTAGTTTCGAAAGTAGATGCTTTATAGTGTTTAGTAGTAAAGTTTCATTGAATTATATTTATTTCGAAAAAAGATATAATTGAATAAACTCTAAAAAAAAACAAGTAAAATTAGGCATGCAAAAAACAGATTTTTAAGAAGCATACGTTTAAAATTCTAAATATTGATGGCTTTGCTTTTATAATAATAATGTTTCATGCTCATTTGCAATGCTAATTCCAAAAGAAATTTTCGCTGGGATAAGTATTCATCAAATAGGAATTATAATAAACTGATATTACAGTCAGAAAATCTACTTTTTCAAATTTGAAAGTATTTCTATCTAAAAGTTGAGATCTTTCTTTATATTTTACATAAGTTTATTTATTATTTCAGAATGTTATAAGCCCAAAATTATTAACTTTTAAGTCGAGCGGTTAAAAAATTTGGCTCACGGGCCGTTCGCGCGTAACCACGAATTGAATACCACTGAAATTAATTTTATCTCGTAAACTTTTCAATTTACAGAAAAACTTTTTCGACAAAATTTGTAGATAAATGCATCGGCTACAAATTTTGATCTGGAAGTTTTTCTATATATTTATTATTTAAACAATTACAGCGAAAAAACGAAAACAAAAATTTTCACTCGACGATTTTCCAGAAAATTGCATGCCTAACATCGTAAACTCTTTCTCATGTTAAACACCTTTTAAATACCCAATTTTGAATTTTCAAGTTTTTTGTATTTTTTGTGAGGTTTTATGTTTGCTTTGATTAGGCTAATAGAGAAACATGTAAAAAGGCTCTGCCTGTTTGTTTCTTGAATAAATTAATAAAAAAATACATCAGCTAACAAGATACGAAGCCCGACTCAATATGTTTGATGTTTTGGTAACAATAATTTATGACCTTGAGAGACCGACGTTGACAGATAACTTAGTTAATACACTGAGAAAATGAAAACATTTCCTAATATCGTCAACAAAGTGAACTGTAACAAGTAACTTATTACAAAAAAGGCACCTTTCTGACATGCCTATACAAAGAAAAGATAGGCATCTTCGCTTCTTGTTCACCCGTGTATTCTGTGCTAGTATAGAGAACAGTGTTGCCAACTTATCGAAAAAAAAAATACTAAATTTCGAAAATATTTCATTAAAAATAATTAATCGACATCTCATTCAATTACACCCTGTATGCTTCCGTTTGAAGTATCCGATTATAATTCCGATCACAAAAACACATGAGACTTTAATTATGTGGGCTTTCTTTATAAAGAAATTTATTGCATTTTTAAGCACTAATTATCGCGCCTTTTAAACGGTAGAAACCATTATTAGTTAAGTGAAGGTGGAATGTTGCGAGGTAAAAAAAAATTTATTCTTCGTAAATTGACATACCGATACTAAGTTGGTAACAAATTGGATGTAAGTATTATGAGAAACGAGATACAATCTTTTAAGATAAAATGAATTAGTGGCCAAGCTGAGCTTCGATCGCGAAACGAGAAAATTTAAAATATTTAGTTCTTACACGGCATACTAGTTCGTTTAACGAACACCCAAGAAGCATAACAATAACTTTGTTCATCTGAAAAACAATCAGTTATTTCATCTTGCTAAAGCCCTTTCTACAAGGTTTAGTTTTGTTTTTGAGAGTTCAGTGTCTATTGTCTATTGCGGCTTAGGGCCGGCTGTACAATCCAAGTTTAAGCCAAGTTCAAATTTGAACCTAGCTTAAAGGGGATATTCTGTTGTACAAAATAACGTTATCCTTAAACCTAGGTTACCTAGGCATGTTTGACGTTTGTATTTAAGTGGTTGATTTTGTCGGCTTAAAGCGAGTTACTTAACCTCAAAAAACGTACGTTTTTTTATATCTTTAGAGAAATTTTTTTGGTGGATAACTTAATCGAAGACTTTGATATTTTATTATAGTCTATTTCGGAAAGGTATAGGGTAATAAAATGGGGAATTCCGTCCAGTTCGGCTCAATTTCGGTTTCGGCCATAGGCGTAGGTTTTGAAATAGTACTGTTTGTAATATTAAAATTTCAAGTAATTGCGTAAGAGAATTGGGAAATGTATTTTTTCTGGCGGCCTGAAATATTGTGTAGGGATTACTTAGGTAGTAGATTATACAGTTACGTTTTGCGTTTAACAGGTACCGTTTAACCTTCTATTACTGGAAAGCGATGAAATTGTTTGCTGGCGACGAAAGTACTTAAGAAGTATAAAGCAGTACAGAACAGAGCAGAAGAAAATGTTTTATCTTGATGAGACGTGGATTAATGAAGGTTATACAGTACCAAAAATGTGGCAAGACAAAAATATAACCAGTACTCGCCAAGCTTTCATGGAATGCCTGTCAACGGGTATTAAGGTGCCTTCAGGTAAAGGGAAAAGACTAATAATTGTCCATATTGGAAGCGAAGAGGGATTTTTAAAAGATCATTTGCTAACCTTTCAGTCGTGCCATACGGGAGATTACCACGAGGACATGGATTCGGATGTTTTTGAAAACTATTTTGGTGAAATGATAAAATATCTTCCGGCTGATTCAGTAGTAGTTATGGATAACGCAAGTTATCATTCTCGACGCATAAAGAAGACTCCAACTTCATCTTGGAGAAAACAAGAAATTATTGACTGGTTAACCACCAAAAGTATTGAATTTGAACATAATTTGATAAAAAAAGAACTATTAGCTATAGCAAATTTACACAAACATCGTTTTATGAAATACGCCGTGGAAGATATGGCAGAAAAACATAGTGTAACTGTGCTGCACACACCGCCATATCGTTGCGAACTAAATCCTATAGAACTTATATGGGCGCAAGTGAAAGGATTTGCGGCAAGACACAACACGATATTCAGAATGAAAGACGTTAAGCTACTGTTTCATCAAGCCATTAAGGAGGTGACACCAGAGAACTGGCGAAAAGCAGTCCAGCATGTCATTAAAGAAGAGGAGAAAATGTGGGATCTTGACTACTTGATCGATCTGACCGTCGACCCGTTAATTATAACGTCAAGAGGAGATGACAGTTCCTCAGATGACGGAGAATGTTATGATTTTTTCTAATTTAATTTCTGTATCATGTATTTTTTGTATAATGTTCAATAAAAAATAAGTGTACCTAATACTATGTACATAATGCCTAATTTTCATTATGTTAAAATAAAATTCTTCCCTTTTTACGAGTATCATACCGGCATGCCTTTGGCACACTATTTTCAGTGTTTGTGAATGGATAACAATAGGCTAAACCCATATATTGACCCCAAGCCGGGTGGTACTACCTGAAATTGATAAAAAGAAAGAATTTTACAATGAAATCATTGCCAAACTATGAAAGTGGCTTAAATATTTGTTGGGTCACTCTGTGCTCCCTTTGCATACCTAATGAGGTTTTACCACACTATACCTTCCTGAAATAAACTATAGGTGGAAGACGACTCCCTCAAAATTATAGAGAAAGGCCATAGTTCGAGACATTCTTAATTTATATTTTCTTCTAACTGAATTCCTTTTTCTTGTCCTTAATCCTCCAGAATACTGAAAATATAATATGGTGGGAAAAACCGTTCTTTCAGATATTTGAACATTTCTTATGAATTGGTACTATTTACCTGAATTTACTCCCATTAATGGTTAACGATCATAATCAATTTCTAAATAGACTTCAATTACTCTTGATTGAAATTACAAGTTAGACCGGCTAGTTTAACGGATTACGGGAAAACCCAGAGCTGTCAAGTATCAAATCTTAACTGTCTTGAATTATGAAAGGTGACGATAATATTTAAAAAAAAATTAGTGTCTTCCAGACTTTCTCCATATCAACTGAAAATAGGATATGTAATTGTTGATCTTCTTAAAACACAGAACACTCAGTTTGTCTCAATTGTAGGGTAATGCGGACTACTAGCAGAACAATTATTTTTCTGTGAGTCGAGCTTTGTTGAGCTCTCCTAAAATCCGACATGTACAACTGTCAACGTTTACTATGCTGAGTTTAGAGTTGGCGTATCTAAGCCTGTTCTTAAGCTTTGATTGTACAACTGGCTCTTAATCCCAGTTATATGATTATCTGTGAAGGGGTAAGTCTACATACATACATACACTGCAATACATAATCGAAGGCACAACACCTGGAAGACTACTGGATAGAAAAAGGAAGCTTACGTAAACTGAAGCATGCGGATATTCTAAAATAGTAGAAATAGGTCTAAGGCCCGGTTGTACATTTGAAGCTTAAAATTGAGCTTAACTGAGCTGGGCTTAAAATATAAGCAGATGAACTCTAAACCTGTTGTACAAACATGGTTCAGTAGCAGCTCTACTAAACCTATATTTGCAAGTGTTGGTAGAACTTATTTCGAACTGACGCATGCTTATGAAGTAAGTTGGTCAAAACATGTTTGTCAAATGAAGATATAACCTAACTAATTTGACATTTGGGGGGATTGTTCGTAACTATTATTAGTTTTGCAAGAAATTTCCTCTGATATACAATCTGTCACAAAGCAAACGGTTTCTTTAGAAAGACGAAATCTTTGAATAAACTCATGATCCCTCAACATTCAAAGTGATTTCTATGCTCTCTATACTCCCGAGGTCTTCTCGGGTGTTGTACGATTTCAATAAGTTCCAAAAACTCTTCATCATGGGTTAAAATATCCATATTTAACTTTGATAAACTTTTAATGTGAAAATAAATTAAGTACAGGTTATGTTTGCATACCATTTATTTACATTTAAGCCACGGAACATGATAACAATTTATGTTCCGTGCCTAAGCTTACATTAAACCTACCCTCTTGAAGGTTTTACTAAGCTTAAGGTTTAAATCAAGCTCAACCGTAAGCTTACTCTGTACAACAGCAATCTGACGCAGAACCTGAGTTCAAACTAGAGCCTTCACTAAGCTACAATTGTACAAACGGGCCTTAAGGAACTAAGTACTATTAGTAACTCTCTTTTTTTAAAAAAAGAAAAGTATAAGACAAACTTCATGTTTCAATTATACTCGATTATCGTGATATTTCAACATCTTAGCAAGATAGTACAGTTGTAACGTCAAAATTCTGTTATGATGTTCATTGGGATTTATAGTGTATCAGGTATAGTGAATACTTCAGTCTGTGTAAATAACAAAGTGACGAGTATTATTGTACAAAAGCCGCATTTTCTTGTTTTCTAAATACTTTGATCAGTCTGCTGTGATATAGTATTCGGAATGCACTAACAAATGAATCTCTATCGGCACCGAACAAAGGTAACTGGATGCTCGTTACTTGTCTCATGTTAAACAATTGTGACGTCCCAAATACGTTATATGCCAGTTGATTGGATTTATTTCTCCTCATCAGGATTAAATACGTCATTCCTCGCCTTCTAGTTTAATTTGCATGTGCAGGAATGCCTTTTCGTGATCACATATTTTTGTTGTGTTTGTGTCTGTGTGTCTATCTCCGTGTGCCTATGTTTGTATGTGTCGAGTTGTCTGGTGTGAAAAGGTGAATGTGAATTTTTAAAAACGCCCACGTGATTGAATGGTCCGTAAATTGTGTCAAGATAATTGTAACGAACGTGCGATTTTAGTTTGAAAACAAAATAAAAATTGGAAAACACAACACGATAGTTGCTATTGTGCGATATTTATTTTGAAAACGTTACATTTGTTTCGATCCACGCATTCCAAACAAACCTATTGCTTTCACATAAAACATTATTTTACCAACGTTTTCAGAGATAATTAAATCTCCAAATTATTATAATTAAGTAATTTCTTCAATTTGACCATTAGACTTGGCCAATAAATTAAACATTTTTGAAGTAAAACTTTTATTTTATCGCCTCTAAATGATTCGTCCATGGCTCGCATCAACTGACCGTGTAGTCACTGTACATAGACAATGAACGGTTTCCTATCAAATTTGTTAAAAACTTAGTTTATTTATTGTTTACATATTCGACACCTAGTATAATTAAGGATTATTCACGTTACACCGTGCCGAGGCCGGGCCGTGTCCGTGCCGCATCGTTGTCAGCGTGCGCCGACCGGGTCAGCCATTCATGCTTCACCGGGCTGTTATTTGAGTACAGAGTACGTGCCGGTAAAGAATTTTGTCAAGCGTTCATCTTTTTTTAAAAGAAGGTATATTTTTCGCCGTTTTTCACTTGCGTGATATAGTACGACTTGTGTTTTGAAATGCAATTTTCGCAATTTGAATTGGCAGCTATCGCAATTGCCATTGTTGACGATGTATTGGAATCACAAATTGCAATTTTAAAAAGAAAATGGGGTGTGCATCCAGCCTGGGGAAAACGAGAATTGGAAGGAGAGTTTGCAACGCTCTACAAGGAAATGATGAAGGGAAATTTTATGGATATTTTAGAATGTCGAAAGAATGTTTTACTATTTTACTTCAAAAAGTAGAACCTGACTTAACAAGACAAAATTCAAGATTTCAGAAGGCTATATCTCCCACTGAACGTTTGGCAGTCTATCTCAGGTAGATAATAAATTACGGTTTTGTATTTGGAATCCAATTACTTGGGATGACTCATGTCGTAAATGACTGAGTAGTTGCGAACGCATTCTATTAATTTTTCGTCGTCCATTTTACGCGGCACTGCTTCGTCAACACGGCACACGGTGAGCCGGGTCGAGGCCGGAGAAAAATACATACCGACAATTCGGCGCCGTGCTCTGGCCGCGCGTCGGCCGTGCCACGGACTTTGCTCGGTCGACTATGCATTGGTTCATAAAAAAGCGTGTGACCGTGACCCGCCCGGGGCACGGCCCGGTCTTGACACGGTGTAACGTGAATAATCCTTTAGGCATATTCTATAGAAAATTGGTTTTTAAATGTTGCCCTGGTCCCCTTTACCAAGAAATATTTTCAAGTTATGAGATGCAGAGTTTCTGATATACACTGTGTCCGTAAAGTATGGAACAAATTCATTTTTAGCTAAACAGGCTCCCCCATTTTGTCTCAATTTTCGGATTACTCTAGCTGAGCTGATTCCAAAAATGTATTACATGTTGATTCCAATTGGAACAGGATGGACAAAAATACAATAGTTTTGTGTGTGCTCATAAAGTAACGCGTAACATTCTTTATTAGTTAAATTAACAATATTATCAAAAATACTTATTGTCTAGCGGACAGAATATGATGAAATACATGACTTTATAAATGTTCGAACTGCAGCCCTTGCTGTATTTGACAATAACCCAAACGGTGTACAAATTGTTGTTGAACCTTGTTTATTGTGTCTTGAGAAAAATTGTTTATTGCTGTCCGAATTCTCTCTTTTAATTCTTGAATATTTGATGCTGGTTTCGTTTGATACACAACATTCTTCAGATGGCCCCACATAAAATAATCCAAAGGATTGAAATCTGGTGACCTCGCTGGCAATTCAATAGGTCCACGTCTACCAATCCACCTGTTCGGAAAAATTTCATCTAGGTACCTTCTAACATCTACAGCATAATGTGGAGGTGCACCATCCTGTTGAAACCATAAACTTTCATCAAAACCTCCAGGATTACTTTATGAGCACACACAAAACTATTGTATTTTTGTCCACCCTGTACCAATTGGAATTAACATGTGATACATTTTTAGAATCAGCTCAGCTAGAGTAATCCGAAAATTGAGACAAAATAGGGGTGTTCCATTTAAAAAAACTGACGGTGACGTCATTACTCGAAAGTAATTCACCCTGTATATTAGGATATTATTTTAAAATACGGTAAATTAAAACCAAAAATCGACGTGTTTCAGAATTATTTCTTAAAATTGTCTGTTTAGCTAAAAATGAATTTGTTCCATACTTTACGGACACAGTGTACAACGAATCGACTTGTTCCACCCAGTACATCTAGCTCATTCATGAATCCAATATAAGTCGGGCATAAACAATTTCTAGATTTAGACATAAAACAACCTGCCATATTTTGATCTTCATATTTTAATCTCGGTATTTTCTGTGAAGAATATTAACACTTACTAATAAATCACCCTGTATATTTAGATTTGTAGCTACTGAAAAATTAGTAGTTATCTTTGTTATTTAAAACAAATTACTTTGTATTTTAATTGCAAAAAATTCCTTTTAATGAGCCAATTCCAATTATTGAGTGAACTACATCCTTGCAACCTTAAGGCTATCATCATAATCATCTGAAGTCTTCCTTTTAGACTATTTCAAGTTTCTCACGACAAGAAACTAGAGTTCAACAAGAACCCAGCGACAAAATAAATATAGTTAGTGAATTTAAAAGTTTTAGTGTAAATTTGAAAATCATAAATATTTTCCCACGCGTTTCATGGTGATCTGTAAATAACGCAAATAATAAAAATTCAAATGCAGATGCATTTTATGATAAAATATACACAATGTCAAATAGTATTTTCTGCAAACTTTCAAAATTCATTTGCATACCGAACTTTTAAAATGTGTATGAATATGCATAGTATATGCATACTTTCATTTCCATGGCGTGGTTTTCATGTTGTTCTCATTAAAAAATCTCAATATTTAAATTCGACATATATAAACTACCTTAATTACAATCTCGTTCGCTCGATAGTTACGAGGGTGATATTGATTACAACAAAAATTAGAGTTTATAAGAGATTTCAATATAATTTTCGGTGTATTCAAATAGCGCTATCATTTCGGAAAAATAGATTTGTATGGATTGCTAAAATGAGTACAAAAGTGCTTTTGAGCACAAAGTAGTTTTTAAGAAGTGCTTTTGACAACAAAGCAGTTTAAGAAAGCTGTATAAATGCATGAGTACTAAATTAAAATACTTGTAACTATAGAAGCACCGAAATAGAGCCATTCGCCTCAGGGTGTGGAATTCAGCACTAATTTAGCAAAAGCTTACAAGATTGTTTAGTTGGTACTTCACTCCCTAGTTTTATAGTTACAAATCTTTTTAACTTAAGTTCCTATAAGTTTTTATTGCTTTTTCAAATGATTTGTGCTCAAAAGGCAATAGTTTTGTTGGTAATGTTGATTAAACAACAAATAGGAACCTACAAGAATTGTTGATCTAATTTTTGGCTTATTTAAAATGTAAGTAAGTAAATATTCTTCATGGAATTGGTGCTGGTTTGATTGCTGAAGCAAAGCGCTCTGATAACGAGAGAATAACGCTGTATCGAGTGCTGAAATGAGTGCAAAAATGCTCGTGAGTTTTCGAAAACGGCGCTATTGAGCACAAACTAGTTTAAATATCGACGAAAATGAAGAGATATTGCTAAATCTGATCCCAAATTAAATATAAAAGGTCCGGGCTCGAACACTTCACGTCAGGGAGTTGGGAACCGGCACCTATCAAACGATACTGTACGTCATCACTAGAATGAGGTGTGCAATTAATATTAATTTGGACGCCACCAGCTTTAAAACGGAATGAAAGCGATAAAAAAGAAAGCAGATGTGGAGTGCCGGAAGCACTTTGTGAAAAAGGTAGCGTTTAGTAACTTGAAAGTACACAAATTATTCCCTGAATACATTTATCTGATTCAATAAACATTAAATTATCAATATTAAACGCATATAGAATTATCCAAAGATGTTTATAAATTGAATTGAAAAGAAAACTCAAACGTGGGCTGGAGGGAATGTAGTCCCGGAGCCCTGACCAGGAATCCCTTCGAATCTGACAAAGAGATCTATCTTGAACCAGATAGACTGTAAAGCAAGGGAATGAGATAGCGGGCATAAGACATGCAAAAGCCTCCATCAAAGGACCTTTGAAACGTGAAGTAAAAGCCTTGCTGGACATAGACAAGGAGTAGATCGTGTCTAAAAATTGAATCCCAGGAGAAGACGAATCGGTCGAACGAATTATGTGATACTGTGTGGCTACTGAACGAGTCAGACAACAATGCTGTAGATCTGCATTCTGAGGATGAAGATAGACTTACTTATTAAGATTGAACATAAAGGAATAATCTAATATGGATTGTGGCACAATAGACAGTATTGTATTGTCGCAGTGTAAGACTGTGAAAAGACCACCCACAAAAATGAAACGAACCAAACCATAACTAAAAAGGTGATTACCAGATGTTCCGAAAACAGTGATTTGCTTGAAAACACCATAATTTTCGGAACCACCATATTTAACCCATCGCTAACTTCGACAAGATGTTCTAGTATCCTGAATAACTTACCATTTCTTGGGTCATCACCTCCAGACAAGTAGAGGATAGATACTTCTGATTTTGGACTGCGTGAAATACTAGGCAAGGAGAACAGAGTCATTTTGACCTGGCTGCCTGGGCATCGAGGAGTGAAGGAAAACCTTCACGTACTGGGCAGACATACCGGGGCTCTCTCACTCGAAGACGTTCATATACGTACAAAAAATAAGCATATCCTGGAATGGAGTAGAACAAACCTACGCATTCTGTCGGGACTGCTTACAGGACATTGTCGACTGAATTACCACCTAAAGAAGATGAGTCTGGTTTAATTTGGAGGAAGAAACTGCGGAGCACATATTTTGCTCATGCCCAGCTTTGGGCAGGGTAAAGTATAACTAAACAAAGTATCACCAAATACAACCATGAACTTCATCAGAAGCACAGGCTTGTGGGGTGAATTGTAATTCCTAGGTGTGAGCAACAATAGACCCAACGGGGGTCGCAGTGAAGGTGGTGAGAAGGCCCCACTCACATAGAACCTAACCCAACTTTGGACTTCGTCAGTAATAGTCTTCCAATAGAAAATAAAAAAATTTTTTATTCATTTCTCGTAGATCACAGTAACATTGAATAAATATTTTTATTGGAGCACAATAATAACAATAATAATAATTTTCAACTAAAGCTCAACCCTCGTAGATTTGTCAATGAACTCCTGCCTTGTCAGACTATTTTCAAATGGGAAACTTTTTAGACATGCTTCGCGGCGGTAGATAGTGGATTTTTACATGCAAATGAGAACAACTCGTTTCGAACTTCTTCGTAGATTTCGATTTTCAAACATATTCTTCAAAACGTGGATTAAATACACTTTAAAAAATCACTCGGTGAGGTTATGGTTGTGATTCAAAAATGATAACGGTATTATGGTAATTATAGACTTCAAACAGTCAGTTGTACAGACAGATCTTATGATCAAGGGAAGGTTTATGACTAAGATAGAGAAAGTCGAGGCGTAACGAGCGCTGCACTACTCGAAAATTATATCGTCAGAGTGAAAATTCATAGCGTCCATCGGCTAAGAAGATAAACCAGACAACCCCCATTTGCTTTCTTTCTATCACTGTCACCCAGACGTAGCTAAAGGAGCTACTAGTATCTGAGACTTTCCTTAGAAATTAAGTAGAAGTGAGGAGGCACAATAGATCTTTTAGGTCTCAGTGAATGTTACCCCAAAATACATACATACATACATACAGACGTAGCTTGTCAGTATACTAGAAGTTATAAACTACCGATTACAGTCCCTGGTCGCTTATTCATACTCCCTTTCATAATAGCAATCATATGTATCCTTACTTTTTTTCATTCTTTCATAAGAGTATGCTTATGATGCATTTGTTATTTGTGAAACCAAGTATATAATAAATGTTATATTTCTGTCGTGAAATTTGTTACTTTTATTTAATAATTATATTATATTATATTCCACGTAATAAGGCTTGGCACAATTAATTTATTTGAGGAAGTGGCTAAATGACGTACTCCACTGCGACCTTTTCAGAGCTATTATGGTACTTTGAACTCTTTCTATGTAGTCAATTAAATTCAGAACTGAGCAGTCTACGTAGTCTCTTGTCCATGGTTTCTAATCGTCTATCATATGAAACCACACATTCGCCTGACAGAATGTATTCTGCAGTTTCCTCTTCTAGGTAACAGACTCTGCACGTGGCTGTCTGTCAAGCTCACATCCAACTCCTAGCTATGCCTTGAAGCCTCCCGTTAACCTGCATGGGTTGCGATATCTCATTAAGTCATCTGCTTGCAATTCCTCTGTGGTTGGATTATGTGTTGTTGACGTTGAAGTAGTCTGTGCAGCACTGATCTGGCTTCGCCCGGTAAATAAAGTCCAGTGCTTTACGTGCTACAACAGCCTTACAACTTGCAGTGCCTTTAGACTAGCATCGGTCTAACATCACTGGTGTATAGGCATTAGGACATTTTTGATTTCATCCTAGTTTTATCCGCATATTCTCTGCACCTGCTGAAGTGTGGTCTTCGGAGAGAATTTTGTGAAAGCCTTCGATCAATATGTACATTGCTTCTTTGGCAAATGGAACCACCGCCTATTATAGCATCATAGGTTTTCGACCTGGTAGTGCCGTCTTTTTTGTACAGTTGACAATTTGTGTTTTCTGATCCTTATCTGTCAGTCTTTCTTGTATGCACCAATTTACAACTATATTTAAGACTGTTTGAATTTTTTCAAATACCACTCCAGCAGCCTTTCCCCAATATATTTGCATGAAAACCAAAGTTAGCTAAGGAGATCAATCAACTACTAGTAGCAGGGATAACACTCCTCCTTGTGGAGATCCTTTAGAGTATTTATTCATCGGTATATTGCTGCTAGTGTAACCTATCCTTTTATTGCATGAATCAATGATGGTAACATTGTTAAATGCTCCTCCAATGTCTTAGTAAGAGCCCATAGCTATAACTTTGTCTTATATTGTCTTCACTCATTATTGAAGGCATGGAGTCATTGGTATGCCTTAGCGAGTATTATACCATTGCCATTCAAAATATAATTTCATAGAAGAGCTTTGAGAAGAACTGGTTGGTTGAGAATCAACCAAAATTAGCGAGTTGACAGATTTTCAAACCCCTTTTGAATTGAAATCCAACTTAATAGTGTAACAACATCTGAATCGCATTTTTTAAGAATATAAATATATTTTTATCTGTATTTTTTTTGGTGTAGCTTAGAGATAAACTGCTCTAGGCGTCTCTATTGTGGAGTTGGGTGATTTTTAGATGCACAACTTTCCATCCACTGATTATATTGAAATGCAAATTTTAATGAAGTTTTTAATCTCTACCAGAATCCTCAATATTAATACTGGCTTTTCTCTTTTACAGTTCTCTAATGACGGCCCGAATGGGGAATCCATGTGCTTACAGGGACCCGATTGTTTTATGGTAAGTAGATAATAATTGTCGCTTTACAACAATAATGTAAGGTCCCGAATATATTAAAGATTCAAATAGTTTATTACTTTTTAATGAGCACAATCCAATCAAGATTCAGGCTTCCATTCACCGTTAAAATTTCTAATTAATTAATATTTATGAGGCCGGTTTATCGTTGGCAAGTTTCATTAGATTAAAAACTGCTAGTTTAAATAAGCAAACATTAAAACAAACTAAGACTCTTCATTTTTAGTACTATCGTAAGAACATAAAACTACCAGCAACTTCTAATGCACTTAAGCTATTACTAGTGGAAATTAGTTTTCCATTTAGATAAAGATATGTGCACTCTCTAGTTCCATTCTGCTATTCAGGACCGGGCTTTACTAAAATGATCAAATTTCGCAAATGAATTTGATTATTTTGGAACAAAAGCTACTTTGTAGAATGTATCGGAGCAAAACACCAAATAGTGATAAAAGTAGATGATTACCATAGAACAAGAGATACCTCATTAATCGTCTTTCTCTATCGTCCTCCTCTACGCTATTCTCCTCCATGTGTTTTTCCAACACTATTAGCGGGTCGCTTAGAAGATCTTGGCATTACTGTCTTCATGATTCCTCTATCTATTGTTAATATTTCACCATTCTTGTTCTTCATACATTGCGAATTTTCCTCAATGACTTGAATGTTCAGTAGATTGATTTTGGATGCAGTCTGCAATAACTTTCCATTTTTTCCTCCAAATTTTCCGTTATAAATTCTTTCGCTCTCTTTTGTGTGTTATCTATTTTCAAATAATGAAAATAGAAATTATAAAATAAAAAAAATGGCTGTAGTCTAAGATTTCCTCGACAATTATCAGAATGTTGCAAAGTTTAGCAATCCTCATCTATTGATTCTTCTTCCAGCATTTCATGAAGAGTAATGTCTTTATTTAATGACAAGTTTCAGATTAGTATTCAGTCCCATATAAAGGGTGTTTCTTATTGGAAATATTTCAATTGTAGTCTTGAGCACAAAATATGAAGATTTGGCCCTAATTAATTATACAAAATGGCTCTTCTGTTCAAGTTACATGTTATTTAAATTATTAAAATCAAAGTAAATTATGCAGTTTCATGTTCAACTTGAAAAAATTCGAAAAACAATGACTTTATCGTTATGAAGAGAGACCAAGTCCGCAGAATTTGAGAAGTATTGCACCTGGCATACGCCTCTGGTGGTAGATTTATTGATTGGTTCGGCACCAACAGTCAGAGGCTTGGAGACCTCGGCACCTCAGCCCTTTGGCTTTTTGTGCTCTTGGTTATGTCGTTTATGTGAAGAGACCTTAGCCCTTATCACACTCAACAGTCTTTTCACTAGGTCATTCTTGGAGAAATCCTCCCTGGGATACTTCAGTCCTAGGAGTCTATATCTCCAATGAGACAATGCCTGACTATCTGCGAGTATCAGGCTCTTTTGGCCTCTATACTATATAATATCAATATTTAATTGCAAACACGTGTCGATAGCGTAGATTTGTGCCTGTAATACAAACTTCCACAACGATGCGTAGATATTGCACCTGGGCCTGGCACCATGGACTCCTGTTCCTATGTCAGTCTTAGATCCGTCTGTGTACCATCCCAGTTCAGCTGGACATGGTATGGTTGGTTGTCTTTAATTGTGGCCAACACTTTATCACTTCTCATTTCCAGAAGCTGGTTCCTTTATGTCTGTTTATGCTTCTTATAACACCAGTAATGCAGAGAACGACAAGCCTCTGAAGTTTTGATAGCTCCAGTTCGGCTATCATCTGATCTGTTTTTGGCCACCAAAATAAGGCTCCATAGCCATGGGTTCCACCACGATTTCTCTGGTAGTAGCGTTTATATAACATAATTTAATAGGGTGTATAGTACCTACACCTTCTGTCAAAAATGACAATAATATATCAAATATTTTTAAAGTACTGGTCACAAGTAATTTTAAATTATCTTAATTAAACATGTAACAACACCGATAGGAAACAGCTCAGGATTCTAGAGTTAATACCCAGCATATTTTGCAGTTTTTCCAGATTTCCACAATGTTTTTTAAATACCTCCAAATATAAAACAGACAATTACCCCAAGGAGTCGAAAAGGCTTGAGAATATAAAATGTTTGTTAATTAATCGATATTGGTATCAAAAAACTTCAATGATAAAAATCAAATTGTAATGTACTATCCATTGAAGGATATCATTAAAAAAATGGAGGTTAGGTAAATTAGGTGAAATAAACTTCGGGATATCCAAATTTGACATAAAATCGGCCACCTACCCTGGCGTGTCGTCTCTCGTGCGAATATTAGCCGAAGGCGATGCATCTACAGCTCCTCGAATGTGTACGTAATGTGCCTTACATACTTTGGGAAACAATCGTTTTCGATATTGATCTTTTCAGTAGCGTCTAAACCGCTTAAGGAACACTGTAATTGTGTCTTGCACCTTGTAATTTCATTTGCTCCGGGATAGCTTCATTTAACACCATCTGTTACAAGTAAAGACGAAAGACAAGATATTTGCGATAGGCCGGTACCGCTGTTATGTAGTCACCGGCCATAAAATACGTCTATTTCGAATATTATCAATGATTGTTTCGATAATGGCTTTTGAAAATGTGGAAGTGAAATGGGGGATGAAATTTCAATATGGTGCCCTAAAAAAAATAAGTTGAGGGTGAAAAGTAATTAAATGGAAGGATAAGAGTCAATATGATTAATAATAATAGTTATTTTTGTATCTAGTGCGCGAAATGCTACTTTGGTGATCGAGAATTATTCGAGACCACCAAAGTAGTTCGCGCATGAGATGCAAACAATATTTTTTCCACAAACGAAGATTCTATCAATAATAAAATTCAAATATCGAATAAAATTTTAGAATGTGAAATTTCAGGATTACATGGTATCACCTCTACCTCAAAAATTAGTAGTGGTTCAACCCCCAAAACCCCAATATTCCGAGCTGAACCTGAATTATCTGGTTTAGGAATAAATATTGGTTCGTGTACTGGTTGTACGATTGATGTTAATATTGGAAATAATAACTAAAGTTATTGTAAAATTCTATCATTATTTTAAAAGTATTTAATTGTTATTCATTCAAAAATAAATTATAATTTGGAGTTTTGCTTCATTTTTTCGAAGATTGAAAACAAAAGTCTTATTAATTTACATGCAGTGTGCTAAATACTTCACACCCTAGTGCGCGAAGTATTTGGAAACAAGTGATATTACGATTAACCTTATTAGAAACATTTATTTTTGGAACACCACAACTTGTACTCGTTTGCTTAGACACTTGAAGCGAGGTACTGGATTGATTTTCGGGTGCACCCAGTATACACTTGGATTTAGCAATCTTATTGCATACTGACTGTTCAATGTTAGACTCTGCAACGAATGACGATTTCCATCCACCTAAGCGTTTAACTTTTAGGCTACATTCGTAATCAATTCGCTGGGCAAGTGGCACTTTGGCACGCAAATTAAGCAAATCTATTTCAGTGTGATCGTTAACAACGAAATTTGGCGTCAGGGTTGAAGTTGAAGTCGTCCAAATTTCTTGCAAGCTGCAAACTTTCACTTCGTGCCGGCTATGGGACATGCGCATTAATTTTTGTTATATATTATGTTTTTCGATATATCTGACATATGTCTGATAGTTTTACATTTTCATCAAATTGATTATTATTTCATTGAATTGATATTTCGCGTTGTCCATCACTACTAAACTCCAGTATATACTACTATAAGAAATAAATCCAAATTATATATTATAACCTCTAACCTCAGACTGAACTAAATACAGTCAGAATCATGCTTCGACCATGTTATGTTGAAGGAATCCTGACAATTATTTAGGTACGAACGCGCTTGTGTTAAAGTCGACTTTTAAGTTATTGTGAATGGCAAATTTCGTGCCGACTTGCGTGCCAAAGTGCCACTTGGCCAGCGAATTGATGTAGCCTTACTAGATCTTCACCAGAGTTTGCCAACATGGTAGCTGAAGAACGACGGAAACAATTCTGAATTTAGTAGCTTCAAAAAATCCGCAATCTTCTTGGGTACTTTATATATATAGTGTAGATCCCCACCAGTTGAGTAGTGCACTTTTGTAGTCGGTAATTCACAAAAAACTTACTGTGAGGTATGTTTCCTATAAACACACTCCACTTTTCTTGTCAGTAATACAAAACGACCTATCCTGCTTGGTTTTAGTATCAGATAATGAAACTACTATTACCGATTTTCTGTCGTCCACATTAAACACATCTAAAGGTAGATTTCCACAGATCCGTTATCCGACGATACGATCATCCGAAAGTTTTGTGATTAGTGGAAAAATTCAAAATTGACAAGCCGCCTAATATTTGTCCGAAAGTTTTAACTTACGGAAAAAGTTGAAAAATGTTTAACTTTTATTCGCCATCGGATCTGATTTAACCTAGCTTTCCCATGATCTGCTTTTTTTGGGATATTATTTTAGAAGGAATAATAATAATTAGAACGAAAGACGATTAAAAGCAACGAACAGTGTGCTGTTGATTCCAATTATTGTTAAGAAAAAGTTTAATAGTGATATGTCACTATTTTTGTTACTAAAACGAACGAGTTTTTCCAAGCAGTGGAAATTGGAATTTTTATTAATCCGATACGACGTGATACGACTAACAATTGGACATCGGATGACGGATCTGTGGAAATCCACCTTAACTTGTGCAATTCATCGGATCTAGTCGCTCCATGCATACCAAAAGCAGCAATAACCTTCATGAACAAATAGACGTCATCAGGAGCTTCTGTCAGAAATTTAATAATGTCATCTGACTCCAGGATTTTAGACTTTTCATCCTCCACTCAGGTTTTTCACTTGTTAGATTCAACAATAACGTACGCACCATAATAACGATAGCTTCGCTTTCTTCTACTTTTCAGGAAAATACGCCATAAGCTCTTTTTCACTTCCGCCATTAATATTCTTGATGCTTTTCCACTTTTTAAAGGAGTGCTATTCCTTCTCATACATCATCGTAGATTTTTGGGGTAATAATAAACTTTCAGCTTGCAACGCTGCATCTTTTACATCTAATGGAAGATTTTCTTCTTCTTGCTTTAACTCTTTTTCGTACATTTCGTATTCACTTCGTACACAAAACGCATAAACACTGAACACTCCAGAAAAACTAGAATGTAAAATTTGTTTGACATTTATTGACAGCTATTCATATGTGTAGTAACGAAGCAACACAGTTGCTATTTCTGTGCCAAAAACTACAATTTTTTTTGAAATTTTATTTTTCACCTGAATTTGAAGTCTTGCCATAGAAAAAATGTTTATTTATTTTACGGGCAAACCCAATTCCATATAAAAAAAATGAACATGAAAATTATTTTTTTCTCATAGTAGATCAAACTACAAATATAGTATACATTTACATTATAAAATACAGTAATGGAAATACAATACAATAATAAAAAGACAACTTAATAAAAACGGTAAAACAAGAAAAAAATTAAAATTTCGCATGTGCAGTATAAACAATACTAATATATAGTACAAAACAAAACTATGACAATTACATCCGTTACATTAAAATGTTCAGTTGAGTCAGGTGGTTCTTAAATTGAATAATAGAGTTACTGAAAATCTGTAACCTATTGACAGAATTAGCTAGTCTCATAGCTCTCGGCAAAAACGAGTGAAAAGCATAATTGTAACCATGGAAAGGCACATTAAATGTTAATTATAAATATTCAACACTCTATGAATTTTTTTGAAAAATAATATTTTTCAAAAACAGTGGCCGTTCAACTAAGGAGCAACAACTACTTCCCGTGCAATATGCACCGCCGGATATTGAATTACACCCCAAAAGTCAAACGGGGTTGGTATATCTACAAGATATTTTAAAAACCAACCTTTCTGGTTTGCAATTAGAAGGGACAACACAGTAGTTGTTGCTCCTTAGTTGAACGGCCACTGTTTTTGAAAAATATTATTTTTCAAAAAAAAATTCATAGAGTGTTGAATATTTATAATTATTCCTTTCGCCATCAGTTGATACATTCACTCTATTAAATACGACAACATTACAGGAAACTGTAATAAGATTTATTGTTTTAAGCCTACGTGGTTTATTGTCAAAAATTCAAGGTTTTTGGTTTGCGATTGGAAGTGAAGAGGGCGCTGCCGTCACAATCTTTACATTTCCGTTACTGGAAGACATGTATTGATTGTGATTGAAGTGTACTCTTCAGTCCGGGATTAGAGATTCTCGGACGGACACCACATACCTTGTACTGATGAGGCGCAAATACGCCGAAACCGGTCTACAAGTTGTGTTGTCCCTTCTAATTGCAAACCAGAAAGGTTGGTTTTTAAAATATCTTGTAGATATACCAACCCCGTTTGACTTTTGGGGTGTAATTCAATATCCGGCGGTGCATATTGCACGGGAAGTAGTTGTTGCTCCTTAGTTGAACGGCCACTGTTTTTGAAAAATATTATTTTTCAAAAAAAATTCATAGAGTGTTGAATATTTATAATTATTCCTTTCGCCATCTGTTGATACATTCACTCTATTAAATACGACAATATTACAGGAAACTGTAATAAGATTCACATTAAATGTTCTCACCTGCCTTGTTGAGCGAAGTGGCACGGACAGGCAGATCTTATTTAGAAGCTGTGGACAGTTACTGATACCATTTAAGATGTTAAATAGCAATAAAAGGTCTTTTTGTTTTCTGCGGCTCTCGAGAGAAGAGATGCCCAATTGATGCTGCCATGAATTGTAATCCCGATAAGCAATTTAAGCTTATATGGTATATAGCGAAAAAAATTGTTTTGAACTTGTTCAATCCTCTTTATGTGGGTTGAGTAGTGAGGAGACCAAACAGATGAGCAATATATTCAAGATGAGACCTAACTAACGAAAAGTAAAGAACTTTAATAGAATTTATGTTGGTGATTTCACGAGTTGTTTTTTTTACAATACCCAACATTTTCATTGATTTGATTTTAAAAGAGTTATCGTGAGTAATTCCTAAATCCCTAATCTGATTGACAGTATCGAGCAACTCACCATTAATGTGGTAAGTAAATGCTATTGTATGATATGTGCGATGGAAGCTAATTACATGACATTAACTGGTGTTAAGATCCATGCCATTACACGAGCACCAAGTAGACAGGTTATTCAGTTCTACTTGCAACAGTGAGGCATCTACACAATTGTTAATGATTTTAAAACATCAAGTCATCTGCAAATAAAAGGGCGGTGCTTTCATGAAAACAGTTGGTAATATCATTGATAAAGAGATTAAAAAGTTATGGACCCAAGTGGGGTACTCCCGAAGTAACAGAAAATACATAAGAATAGAAATGATTCACTCGTACCTGTTAGCTATTTAACCATTGCAACATGGAACCACATATTATGCCATATGCATTAAGTTTCTGGACCAAAAGCTCATGGTTTACTCTGTCAAATGCCTTGGAAAAGTCGGTGTAAATTGTATTGCACACGACGATAAAATCGCATTATCTTCTCGAGCGTAAATATCGCCGAGACTGACAACTCGACGCTAAAAAACACTCTCAAAGATGAAGTACAATGTTATCGTCTTGTACAATAAATAACTATTATTTTATATCTACTCCTATACTGGCCTAGCTGCTGGTTATATACTATCTCTCACATATCATACATATCCTCTGCATCTCTTGTATCTCTATAGAATGCAGATGTATATTGAAGGTAAGTACTTACTACTACAAGTTGTTTCTCACCTTGATGTTAGATAGTAGTATAATTATTATAGAGGTGTGAGATATATAAAGTGCCATAGATTAGTTAATTATATTTCAAAGCAGTTAACAATGCAAATTCGAGATTTAAATGGGTGGTATGCCGATAAGTGTATGAATTATTTTTGTTAATGATAGTTTTTAACGTGTTAATTTATTGTTGTATTTAATTAAATAGCTTGTAGGTACGTCAGGATTTTTTTCAAATGAATATATTTTACAGATGAAAAGAATTTTTGTTCACTATTTTTTTTTGAGTAAGCACATAAATAGACATAAATCAAAAGAACACTAATTTGCAAATTATTGTTGGGTAGGTCATTTTTCAAATATTATAACGTTGAAGAAGTATTTTACTTACTAGATTTGATTTTATGTCCTTCTAACCTAATTTACCTTTATCAAAAAGCTCCCTCAAAAGAGTCCTTTGAAGATGATCCTATTAAGTCAGTTTTTAAATCTCAAAAAAAAACCGCTACCTGGAAACTTCAAATTTGGTTTATTGTATAATCCTGCTGAGATGAATTATTCACAACAAGCCCGCGATTTTTATTGCCATCAAAAGCGTTTAACGTAGAAATGGCAACGGGTAAATTTGTTAACTTTGCAGTCAATATTTCAAAAATAAAATGTCCCAAAATTAGTTTTTGGTGGAATAGACAACAAGTCTATTAAGTCCAAACATTAATACT
Source organism: Lochmaea capreae (assembly GCA_949126875.1). Classification (NCBI taxonomy): domain Eukaryota; kingdom Metazoa; phylum Arthropoda; class Insecta; order Coleoptera; family Chrysomelidae; genus Lochmaea; species Lochmaea capreae. The sequence continues at coordinate 16,165,561 of OX421403.1, forward strand.
TATAGTGGCTGGTTATTAACTTTACCGCGAAATTTAAAATATTAAAATTTCTATATTTTGGCAAGAAATATTTTGAATAAGACGTGTTTTATTTCACATCTACAATAAACCCGAAATTTCTAGAGTTGTTGTGCGAAATAAAAAACAGAAAGTGAATAAATAGGGACATAGAACCTTTGTAATAAGTGATTAATGGGATATTTTCATGGACCACACAATAAAGCAAACAAAAACAGATACAAAGGAACTTTCTGTAGGTATGAAGCAACTTAGACCAGTTAAGATAAGTGAATGTGCATTTGCTGACGATCTAGTTATTATGGCCAATACAGAGAAAGGTCTTCAAAAAAAAAATATAGACATATGGAATAGAACTCTAAAATTGAATGGAATGAAAATGAATGCAAATAAAACAAAAATAATGGTGATAGAAAAAAATCAAGAATGGTTGAATATAACAATTAACGAAAGTATAATCCAACAGGTTACCTACTTTGAATACTTAAGAACAACAATTGACAATACTGGTAACCAAGAAAGGGATATTATGGAAAGAACAGAAAAAGCCATAAAAACTTACCACATGCTGAAACCTGGATTTATTAATAAGAAGGAAATCTCAAAAAGAACCAAAATGACAGTATTCCAAACAGTTTTTAGAGCGATACTTACTATGGCAGCGAAACGTGGGTACTGGACCAAAAAATGAAGAGTAGAATACAAGCTATAGAAATGAAATACCTGAGATCTGTGAAAGAAATAACAAAACGAGATAGAATAAATAATATAGACTTTAGAACGAAAAGGAAAGTAATTTCAAATGCATAAGGCTACACGTTTATTTAAAATTTAGGAAATCTACATTGTAATATTTCAAATCTATTTTTTCATTATATATAATATACATTTTTTCTTTCGCAAGTTATATTTAACACACAGTAATCGACGTTGAGGAGAGGAACACACCCTTTTTTTCACTTACCGACAGTCTATCTTTATATTTTCGAGGGTGCTAAGCACGAATATGACATTGTACATGGTCAAAATTGATTTTTCAACCGAAATTGTGAGAAAAAAAAACGATTTTCCTGGGACTGAAATACCCTTTTAGGGGCCGGAACCCTTTTGCGGAATCAGCTCCAATGTAATATTGGAAGAAATAGGTGAAGCCGAAGAAAAGAGGAGATCTGACAATTGGAAAGATCTAGTAGTGCTTAGGCAATCTAAGATTTTTCTGGGTGACTACAACCTGTTGAGATCAAATGAATGCATAAGTCAAAGCAAAACTGCACTAAGAGTTTTAACAGGAATCCTAACGGGACATTGTCGCCTGCATGGGCACCTTAAAAAGCTCAAAATAGTGGATAAAAAAGATTGTAGATTTTGTGGAATGGAAGAAGAAACCTCCACCCACATACTTGCGAACTGCACAGCAATTCAGAATCCTAGAGCACAGTACCTGGGAGACTACTGGATAGAAGAGGGACAGTTACCTAAGTTGAGGCATGCAGATATCCTAAAATTCTTCCGAGATTATTGGATAATTTATTCACACCTTTAAAATTAAATAAGTGTATGCAAAATTTATCTATAAACCTCATGATCTATGAAATAAAAATTTGAAGCACAGTCGTCGAGTTGTGTAACTATTTAATACTTTTGTTAAGATTAGCATGGAGCCTATGTCCTCTTAAGGGTCTCTCCGTTACGACCTTTGTAAGTTTATTGCATATATGCTTCCATGCATTGCTAGATTTCTTAGTTTGAGCCCGTCCCTATTACAAGAATAGAAAACCTAAGCCTAGTCAGTCCTTAACAGTTTAAAAGTATGTGTGCTGAGGTTTCTTTATCTTTTGGGCAAGACCTGCCAATGGTGGTGTCTGCCAATCCGATGTTCATGTATTTGTTTAGTCTACAATGCCCTGTTAGGAGGCCAACGACGAGACTGATGTTTTGTTCAAGTACTGCTATATGCTTTTTGCAGCGCTTTTACTATACGACAGAAAAGCTCTGGACCAATGGTTCTCAGGCTAATACATCTGCATCTTCATCGCCCTTGTGATCTAAGTGGCTTACAATAGTAATTTAGATATAGCAACACCTGTCATCACTGTGCTAGTCACTAAAACAGATCCGACAAATGTAACAAGGAGAAAAAAATTTCTTGCCAGAACAGTGGTGGCGATACTGTAAAATTTACAAAGCATGTAAGAGTTGCAGATTTTTCAAACCCAATTTCTGTTTAGGTGAATATTTTTTTAAAAACAAATTATTTTTGTTATCTAATTTTTGTTACTTATTGTAACTATTTCAAGGCAATTTTCTAGAAACTAAACCATCTATGTTTATAATAAATAATATAAAGTAGAAGAAACTTCAACTATAATTCAAATTATGTAATTATCTTGAAAGTTTTACTGAAGCTCTCTCAAAAATCCCTTTTTTTTTCTCTCTTTCTTTTGATATACAGTGTGACCCATTTTGTTTGGAAGCACCCCTATAAAATCCGCATTTTTCAACCGATTTTGATTTAGTCTTTTTTGTTAGATTCAGTATCAAAAACAGAATTTGAGCACAAATTTTCATACCATAATAGCTATTTTCAAGGCCCTCTATGTTAATTTTTCTTTGCCAAAAAAGACGAAAGTATATTAGGCATTTTTTTTTCTCAAATATGACTACACCACTGGATTCAGAATCATCACAAATGTAAACTATCAAAATTTTATAAAAAAAGTTTTATTAACAACAAAGTTATCACTACATGAATTTGAAAAATTAATTAATTAATTAATTTTTTACTAAGAATGTAGACACATTTTAAAAATGGCAACATGGTAAACAAAAACTAGGACTCAAACATATTGCACTGTAAAAATTCGAACCCGATACCTTAACCCGTTCTGGAGTTATAGCTTCTGAGAGTAATGTAAAATTGTGCTGATGTGACGAAAATACAAATTAACACCAAATAATTCATTTTGATTATTAAACTACTTAATAATAATTGAATTCTACATTTTTGTAGCCTCGACTAGACCTCCGTTAATTTCCACACATTTCTCGTATCTTTTGCGACTATGTCTTAGCGCTTTTTTATTTCATGTGGCGTTATTCCAGCACACGCCTGTCGTATTCTGTCACACAGTTCTGCTCTATTCCTTGGACGTGTCTTATACACTTTTTGTGTCAAAAGCCACCACAGATAAAAATCCAATATAGTTAAATCGGGCGATCTAGGAGGCCATTTGATTAACTCGCGACCGCGACCTATCCAACCATTTGGAAATTTTTCGTTAAGCCGCTGCCTGACAATCCTAGAATAGTGTACAGAACAACCATCTTACTGAAATATCAAATTTCTTCTTTCTGCTAGTGGCAGTTCGTCAATCACTGCGGATAACTCACCTTCCAAGAATTCCATGAAGTTATTGGCATTCATGTTACCCTCAAAAAAGAATGGACCTATTATCCTGTCTTTTAAAATTTCGGCTTCGAATTTTTACAGTGCAATATGTTTGAGTCCTAGTTTTTGTTTACCATGTTGCCATTTTTAAAATGTGTCCATATTCTTAGTAAAAAATTAATTAAAAAACAACTTTTTCCAAATTCATGTAGTGATAACTTTGTTGTTAATAAAACTTTTTTTATAAAATTTTGATAGTTTACATTTGTGATGATTCTGAATCCAGTGGTGTAGTCATAATTGAGAAAAAAAAATGCCTAATATACTTTCGTCTTTTTTGGCAAAGAAAAATTAACGTAGAGGGCCTTGAAAATAGCTATTATGGTATGAAAATTTGTGTTCAAATTCTGTTTTTAATACTGAATCTAACAAAAAAGACTAAATCAAAATCGGTTGAAAAATGCGGATTTTATAGGGGTGCTTCCAAACAAAATGGGTCACACTGTATGTATTTGTATCCCTTCGAGAATAACGAAGATATTAACCCTGGCACGCAAGTTTCTCGATCACATACAAGATAACCCATTTCGAGGTGTTTCAAGAAACTTCAAAGTTACAACCAATTTGATAAATGCCGCAGACTCGCGCTCCTTGCTATCGCGATTCTTCGATTTGCTTAGCTCCATTTTAGGCCAGTTCAATTGCAAATAACGCACAAGCCGTCTGGGAATGTTTTCCCTGTTCAATCCTTAACACGCCCTCTCAGCCATTTATTTTGTAATTACCTTCGGTATCGTTCATATTATTATATCTAATTGATGTTTACTCTAATCACCGTCTTAATTTATTTGATAAAACTAACGACTCTTTCAACACATTTATTTTTGAATAGTATTTGAATAGTTATATCCACATACGACTTTTTATCATACTCAATCTGAGGTTTTGGGCCCGACCTGCGCCTTATATATCGCTTCAAAGATTCTCGAATCTCTCGAAGCGCCTTGTCAAAGGTTGATTGATTAATTGATTAGTGCGGCACCAGCAGTCAGAGGCTTTGAGCCCTCAGCACCTCAGCCCTTAGGCTTTTTGTGCTCTTGGTTGTGTCGTTTATGTGAAGAGACCAGTAGCCCTTATCAAGCTCAACAGTATTTTCACTATGTCATTCTTAGAGAAATCCTCCCTTGGATACTTTAATCCTAGGAGTCTATATCTCCAATGAGACATCGCTTCACATTCGAAAATAATGTGTGAGTCTGTTTCCTCATCTTCCATGCACAACCGACAGATAGGTTCCTCCTTATATATGCCTAATGTATGCATGTGCTTCCTTAGGGTACAGTGACCGGTGAGTTGTCCCGTCACTTCCCTCATCTGGCACCTGCATCTATTCATTCATTCGGTTGGGTTGTGCTCATCAGCACAGGCACTTGAATTGAATCTTTGTACCATTTCCCATGTTATCTACTTCCATTCCAGAAGTTTTGTGTCTTCTACGTAGGCCACTAGTTTGACTGGAGGGATTTTCAGTAGTTGTAGTGGTTGTATAGTTTCCTCTCCAAAGTGCTTCCGCTTGAGTCCATGTAAGTTCTCGCAGAAGCAGAGTATGTGAGTAGGTGTTTCATCATGAAGATCACATTTTTTGCACAAAGGTTCACTAACTTTGCCCATTTTGTGTAGATGTTTCCTTAGGGTGCAGTGTCTAGTCACCAGGTCGGTAACTGTCTTCAAATGTCTCTTACCCAGTTTCAATAGCCTGGTTGAGAGTTCCTTGTCTACCTTGTTCAGTAAACTCTTTGTATGGAGGTGCCCTTGTGTTGACCTCCATTTCGGTGTGCCCTTCCCGATTTCCCCTCTTATGCAATCTTTTGTGATTCCACAAAACGGTTCCGGACCTATGAAGTCTCATTTAGAGCCTTCTTTAGATAACTGGTCAGCCATTTCATTACCTGCAATCCCCTCATGTGCCGGCACCCATATTAGAGACACTTTGTTGTCTCTTGCCAGCCTGTTGAGGGATTCTTTACAGTTTTTTACCAGTCTAAACCCAGTTGTCGGGTTACTGATAGCTTCAAGCAGAGCCAGGCTGTCAGTGAATATTTTTATCTTTTGTCCGGTATATCCTCTTCTGATGTTTTCATCAATACAGGCTATAGCGGCAATCATCTCTGCTTGAAACACAGTCGTATATCAGCCAATGCTAAATATCATTCTCTTTCTAGGTCCTTTCATACCATCCCCAGTGCCATGGTTTGTTTTGGAACCATCAGTGAACCAGTACCTGGATGCATCACCTGTTCCCTAGATGGGATGATGATGTTCACTCGCTCAGTGAATATATTCTCCGGTGTCATGCTATCAAAACTAATGTGAAATATTGGTTCATCTAGTATTGTCCCAGTTGTATAAGTGTGTCCTCCTCGAACATTGTTCGGTGACCATAAGTCTCCCGATTTCAGCCTGAGAATTTCAATCAACGCCTCGGCCCTTACAAAAAGTTCCAAAGGAGGGAGTCCAATGAGTCCCTGGCACCTGCTTTGGTTCAATCTTTCCTACTCCGAGTGCTTTTTTACCAGGAACTTGCTGCGTTTCTGCTTTGACACGTGGCTCCAATACATCTTACCTTTTGTTTGAATTCAGATGTACAACCATATGCTGCAGTTTTTGATATTCCAAATGCTAGTTGAGGACCAGTGAATCAGATCTGGGGACATTGTGAAGATTTCAGTACTTTCGCATTATCTAAGAGTATAAGGATCTTTTGCGTCGAAGGTTGAATCTGACACGCAATTCGTAAGTGTTAGGGAACAATATTTGTTCTGTAGTAAACATGAGCGGATGTGCATGAGTAATGGAAGGGTACGCCTTATCTAAAATAATCAGTGTGAATGTAATAAGATTGGTTTAGTACACCCGGAGTATATGAGTTGTTTGAATCAAGGGAATGGTAGGAAGTTTCGCCTCGCATAGAACGTCAGTTTGATTATTTTCATGACATTCTTTCTTTCATACTCCTATTTTCGAGTTCTTGTTTTTTAAATGGTCTTGTATGAATTTGTTTCAATATAACCTCACGCCTGGCCTAATATTTTTAAAATACGATCCTAACCCCCCAGAGAGAGATGCCACTCTTAGATAAAGGCGTCACTGAACTGAAGATTTACTTAGTTTAATCTCTTAAATAATATCTTTAAGGATCAAACGGTCCTTTCAAAGGAGACTAGTGACTTCTTCTCTAATTAATATTGTTTCTTTTGATGTTTTTCAAGTTTGTAACGCGGAGAAATAGAGTCGATTCTCTGGAAATGAATATAACAATCGTTGTCGAAACCCTCATAAAAACCGCATTCTACTTCTCGAATAAAAATCCCTTTCAAAACGTGACATATACAGCGACTTGTTGGTAATAAAGTTGCAAATAATGCACCATCAATCATCTTCAACTGACAAATTTGTTCAGCACATACAAAGGTCGAATGGCAGTAGTGAAATTTGAGTTGTAAGTGTTACACTGACCCCACGCCAAAAAAGCGTCTCCAGCGGTCTACCGATCGTCCGTTTGAATAGAATTAATGATAAACTTGCTCTCAGGAGGGGGTTAACAGCTAGTAAAGCCTGTCATAAGAAGAGGTCTGTTAGTGAATAAAGCAGGGGTGGTTGGGAATAGATAGATAGATAGATAGATAAATTTATTTGACTACATTACATGTTTTACAATGTTTGTAGCAAATCAAAGGTACAAAAGGTATCACATTATTATTGATATTACTTAAAATACAAACAACAAAACCATAGGTCTATTTGGTGTAAAATTTAAAGTATTTTTGAATTATTACTGTTGTTGACTGACTACGTCGTTGGCTTAAATTTCTTCTTTGTAATGAATCAGTTAAATGAATTTTAAAATAAAACCGGGAAAACCCGTCATTGTTTCTCTTTCAACTATCCAACTATTAATCAATATTTCCTATCCTTAATAATATTCTGAATGCGAATATGAGTTTGATTGCGCTTTCACGCCTCAACCACTCAACCGAACATCGTGAACTTTTGTACACACATTGTCAGGGGCTTAGAGACGGAGATGGGGTATCTTTTATCTACAAAAATACTGATCCCGAAGGATTGAAAGGTTTACTTCGTTGTCGTCCAACATATCAACTTTGTTTCCGATATTAAGTATTTATCTTTTGTAGTGAGATTGATAAAGAACATTTACTAACGAGAGAAGATGTTTTTCTTCAGAATTACCTAAAGCACCAATTTTAAATAAAAAGTTATTATAGAAGCTGAGAGGTTATTACACTACGATTCAGAAACAAAGCAATAATCGATGGAATGGCGACACTCTGGTTCTCCAAGACCTAAGAAGTTTCGTGTCCAAAAATCTGCTGGAAAAGATCTTGCTTCAGTTTTTTGGGATTGCCATAGAGTAATCATGATGATTTTTTGGATAAGGGTAGAACAATAACTGAAGATTACTGTTCGACATTACTGACCACTCTACGGGAAAAAATTAAAGAGAAAAGACGCGGGAACCTACCCAAAGGTGTTTTGTTTTTGCAGGACAACGCCCCAGCACACACATCTCATGTTGCCATGCAAAAAATTCGTGATTTAGGGTTTGAATTACTAGAACACCCCACATATTCACCAGATTCGGCTCCGTTTGACTATCACCTCTTTCCTCAACTGAAAAAAAGTTTAAAAGGTCCTAAATTTTCTTCCAACGAGGAGGTAATAAAAGCTGTGGAGGTCTGGTTTGCAGAGCAAGAAGAAACATTTTTTTTTGAAAGGTCTAGAGACGTTGCAGGTTCGCTGTAATAAATGTATCCTATTAAGAGGAGAATATGTTGGGTAATAAAATATTTTGACATTGTAATTTTGTTTGGTTCTATAGTATGCTAAGAATTCTTCAATATATCCTCGTAGCAGAAAACGGAAAATAAATCTCACATCTAAAGAGCGTAAAAGCAATATTAGGGAAGCTTTAATGGCTTTTAGACCACAGAAGAACACCGATATTTTGCTTAAGACTGAGTTGTTTTATAGAAATCATCATCCATCCAAACGTATGTCCACTTTTAGATATAAATTTCTATTTCTTCTTCCTTGTTGTTAGAGATAAGTTAAATTTTCCCCACCGTAAAACTCCATTAATATTTGTCTGTAGTTAAATTAACTTCATAATTATCAAACAAACGTATTTTTATTTCCCAACTAATTAATCCGGACGTGATTTATACGAAGCTTAATGCCTACACTAAATTCAATAAAAATCCAATTTTTGATGTATCTTTAGTTGATAAAACTAGTTATAGCCCATTCCGGCTCCCCATTTATAACATCGTTTATTGGAAAAATGTCACTATGTATTATCAATCTCTTATGAAAAATAAAATTATGATGACGGCGTTTCTTTCGACATCATCTTGAACACAACATTTCGCCTCCCCCAACGATCAATCATCGATGAACTGTGGTCGAGTTATCGTCGCAATTTCCAGCTAACTCTTGATACGATGTCTCTGAAAATTCTCACGTATTTTGCCATCCAACATATTATACAGCTCTGAACATTTTATGGGCCAAATGATGGACATACAACACAACTTTGGTTTAAAATGGAGTATAAAAGGAAACTTATTTATTCTACTAAGAAAAATATTGATTGTTGGAAGCATTTTACAAGGAAAAAAATAAAAATGTGAAATTTAAAGTTGTAAGTGATTCAGTAATTAACAAGTCGGTTGTTTCAACACTTAACCTTCCCATAATTATTAAATAAAATCAATGAATAACAGATTCCATGACATATTTATCGACCGTTTTCACAAATCACATTTAGTTCTGCTTTTCAAACTTTTCCCAACGAAGTATCACACGACCCGCCTTGCTATTTAAAAAATCTGAGGGGGTAGCTGTCAAGTGTAGGGGATAAAACACCTCGATTAAAATAAAAATTGTTCGCTCGGGGATTTTCCATATTTGTCGGAAATTCCTAGGTGGGTAATATTTAATATTTGCACCGTACAATGAAAAATACGTGTAAAATGGTTGTCTATTCCAACAAAATAGTATATTATGCAATGAGCACAAAATGATGCCCATTTTGCACGAGTAATTTGCAGCACGAGCCGAATGCAAGTGCTGTAATTCATACGAGTGCAAAATGGCCGTTTTCACTCTTATTAAACATTCCTTCACTATCGTAGACATATATCTTTCCGTTATAAATAATCTCTTTCCTATTAATGTTAAAAAATATATAACACATTTTTTTTCACCAAAATAACATTTTTCTTTGCTAAAACAGAAAGGAAAACACTTGGTCTAGTAGATATTTATTTGCAATTTGAATGTCCGTTATTTACAACGGTCGTCGTTCGACCAATCATGGATCGGCAATTTGTAAAGGAGTGCAATAATTGGATGTGCGCGAGAACGACGCTCAGCAACTTGGTAGTTCCGGCATTATAATAGGCATTTTCATGTCATCATTGGTGGGTGAAGTTACACTTTCACGTTTTAGTTTTGACATGTGCTATATGGAATTTAAAAAGCTTTTATCAACTTAGATTTTTATTGAATTGATCCCGATATACTGCGTAGGTTTGTTGAAACATGCGTGTGCAGGATGCAGGTTGGTGGGTAGTTTTTTGATAGCCAAGTCATATTATAAAAGGTTGTGATGTACCATAAATTATATAGAAAACATAAGTTATTTGGTTTAAAGTTGGTCATTTTCTATATATTCTTATGTATTTATTGTTATTAGATGTGCCACTTCGAACAAAACACCAATAAATAGTGTATGTGCAGTTCCGGTCTGGCATATTGCGAGGACTATCAAATAACCACTCATTAATGTTACATTCAGTATTATACGGCAATATCTCCAGTCAAAAAAAAATCCTGAAAAGACATACTTCTGTAGCATCATAAATATTATCAAATGCGGGAAATAAGTTGCATGCATTGGGAATATAATGTTCCTGCGTTTAATAAGGATTTTCCTAAGACAGAAAATAAGCTTATTGTCTATAGAACTAATGAATATTGCCGCGATAGGAAACAACTGTCTAGCATCTAAAAAATATGTATTCTAAATTAGTAATTTAGCTTCCAGTAGAAGAATAAAATCTTGTCTAGAACAAAACCCGACTTCACCACTTTAAAATAATAATCATCTAAAACAGGTGGCTTAGATTCTTAGGAGAACCAAATCACTTATTGATATTGGTAAAGAGTTTTACCAATAATACTCTGCTACTTTCGTAAAACTTATATTTTGGTTTAGTAAAGGTACTTTATAAAAATACTCTACTACTCCACTAAAACGGCCGATTTCATAATGAATAACTAAAGTCCACTTTACCGAAAGGAGACTTTACACTAAAGTCCCCTTTAAAGTAGCTGTTGACGTCGTTTGGTGCCATAATCAATATTAAAGTGTCCTTTCCATAAAGTATCTTTTAAGTAATTTTTAAAGTGTTGGTTAACCGGAATTTATGGATTTTGACATGGAATAGAAAGATCTGTCATATTTGGATCGTTTTTTCGTTTCTGTCTAAATAAATGAGGTTAAATTTTGTTAAACGTTGTGGCGAAATCAATAATATTTATTAAAGGATACTTTAAGCTTAAAGTATCCTTTATGTTTCTTTATGAAATCGACCGTAAAGAGATTTTAGTAACGGCAGATTTCATAATGAATAACTTAAGTCCACTTTACGGAAAGGAGACTTTACTCTAAAGTCCCCTTTAAAGTAGCAGTTGACGTCGTTTGGTGCCATAATCAATATTAAAGTGTCCTTAGTTCCATAAAGTATCTTTTAAGTAATTTTTAAAGTGTTGGTTAACCGGAATTTATGGATTTTGACATGGAATAGAAAGATCTGTCATATTTGGCTCGTTTTTTCGTTTCTGTCTAAATAAATAAGGTTAAATTTTGTTAAACGTTGTGGCGAAATCAATAATATTTATTAAAGGATACTTTAAACTTAAAGTATCCTTTATGTTTTTTTTATGAAATCGACCGTAAAGAGATTTTAGTAACGGCAGATTTCATAATAAATAACTAAAGTCCACTTTACGGAATGGAAACTTTACACTAAAGTCCCCTTTAAAGTAGCTGTTGACGTCGTTTGGTGCCATAATCAATATTAAAGTATCTTTTCCATAACAGTATCTTTTAAGTAATTTTTAAAGTGTTGGTTAACCTGGATTTCATGGATTTTGACATGACATAGAAAGATGCCATTTTTATCTCGTTTTTCCGTTCCTGTCTAAATAAATGAGGTTAAGTTTTGTTAAAAGTTGTGGCGTTTGTATTATTTGTGGAAGCGATTTATTTGGAAAAAATGGAAATTTTGAAAAATAATAAGAAAGTTCGCGCTTCAAATTTTTCTCGAGAACAAGAAATGAGATTGATTCAAGAAATTGAAAAGTTTAAGGTCATCATATTTTTCAAAACAGTCTGTTCTTTTTCTATACACTTTTGGTCCTTTAATATAAATAAATTCTTCATCAGATGAACTAGAACTGAAACTAGAGGTTTGAAAATTATTCATATTATGATCAACGACTGAGCTAACACAAAACTAGCAAACGTAGCTGGTGGCACAAAAAATCACAAATATAAAATTTTTGAGGTTATAATGTAATTAAATGAGTTAAAGTCGAGAAATCGACACTTTAACCTTAAAGGATACTTTAAGTTTAAGGCATACTTTAAGTTTAAGGCATACTTTAAATTGGTTATGAGATCAATAATATTTATTAAAGTATTATTTAAACTTAAAGTATCCTTTATGTTTCTTCATGGAATCGGCCGTAAAGAGATTTTAGTAAAGCAATCTTCACTGCCATAGTACATATCTCTCTTAGCGCCTATTTTAATAGACTTTTTGGCTGGAATAGCGAAAAAACTTGCTGTGAGGATGAAATTTCTTTCTCGATGTATATTTGAAGAACTTGGAATAGTAACATTCTTGGGTGAATAGATTCAATATCTTAGGGTTGGAATGTCTACATTGTGAAAATAAATTAGTCACTTTGTATATCCTGCAGTCAGTTAATAACAAAAAACTATAGAAACGTCAAACTAGTCAATGATTAACAGCTTAATTTTGCACCTGTATTGAACGTTTATTATTGAAAAAAAAAAATATCGAATAAGTCACGAATGAATTTGCCTTTACGGTCGTAAGTATCCATACGGCTATTATTGTACTCTTTCCGTTTTGCCGAAGCTGAGTTTGCAAAGTTGCAATAAAACTGAATTATGACCCCTAAAAACTAGAAGCATTATAGAGATATATACGGTTGAAAAGCATGTATATAGGGATACGGCAATAAATCAACAAAAGCAAATTGTGATATTTGTCATTGAAACAATACTCATTCATACACGGTGAATTACGACCCCTAGGTGTTGTGGCAAACTCTGCAGCTATGACAATCTAACCCGCCGCCGGCTATTCAAATAATCAGACTTTTTTTTGTTTGTTTAAAACAATACCAATATCATAGTTTGGTACAAAATAACTACATTTTTTACAATGGGAAATTTATATATTGATAGGTGGTTAAATGAAAATTTTAGTGGGACAAAATACAGGGAGAAACAGATTAGAAAAATCTTGAATAGTGAAAATTGGTATTTTGTCGTTTGTGCTGGTGAACTATTCAATTATAGTTTGGCAAGTTTATCTGAAGCCGTGAAAGGAATGCAGTCGAAAACATTCGATATTGCCACGTTTAACTATGAAAAAGATAAAGTGCTAAGTATGTAGTGATAATAATTAGAAAATGGACTTCTTATTATTAACAATATTAACAATACGATTGAACCTTAATACTTCAATGTGTTTGTTTCATTGGATTTTGTATATTAACATTATTTTTTAAATTTATGGATATTAAAAGATGAACACTTTTCCAAATTTTTTTATGGGCTTTTTTAAGCTCTGTCAGCGTTGTGCGAAAACCATAATTTTCACGCCCTCCGAACTAACTCAATTGGTGAAATGAATCAAAGGCCTTCGTTGCTAAGCGACCAGCTGAAATCCTATTGGCAAGCGCGTGCGTGTGCTCCTCCCTCTCACTTTGTCAATTGACTGACATTGATTATCCAGTGGCGTTGGTATTGTCAGTGTCAGATTTTGAACTAGTTCGTATCCATATTGAATTCAAGTACGATTTTTAACATTATTAGTTTTTAACAAATACCGTGTTTTTAAAAAATACCTTATCTTTAATGCAAAGCGAAAATGAGTTTCTATATAAAAATATTATTGTTTTTAATACTTTTATAAAAATAGGTACCGTACGCCATTGGTACGTTTATGATAGATATTCGCCATGTTTCCTCGCCCTTTACCGATGCCCAGTACCTTCAGATAAACTTGTCAAACTATATGTGTAAGACATTTTTTTCTCACCCTGTTTTTTAAAAATATGTTTCGTTTTAAGTGCAATAAATTAAATTATGGACAATTTTCTAATATTTTAAAAATGCATATCATCTCAAAACAACCAATTGTCTGAAACAGATAGGCGGTACCCTGTCTTCTCTCCTGCAATGCTGGCCAGCTCGGAGGATCTGGTCTATCACTCGGTTATCCAACAGTTTACCGCGGATTTTGATTGATATGAAAGTTACTAAATTATAACTAAAATGGCGTTTTAATTCACACTGCGGTAAGCTATGGTAAGTATGTATGTATGATGGGGTGATATTCACCGAGACCTAAAAGATCTATTGTGCTTCTACTCAGTCTCAGAGACTAGTAGCTCCTTTGGTCCTATTTCCTTGGGGAATTTCAGGATATCTGCAGGCTTCAACTTAAGTAAATGTCCCTCTTCTATCCAATAATCTTTTAGGTGCTATGCTCCAGGATTCTGAATTGCTGTACAATTCGCAAGTATGGGGATGGAGGTTTCTTCTTCCATACCACAGAATCTACATTCTTCTTCCATACCACAGATGTCTGTTCAGGCAGCAATGTCCCGTTAGGATCCCTGTTAGAACTCTTAGTGCAGTTTTACTTTGACTTATGCATTCATTCAATCTCAACGGGTTGTAGTCACCCATCAGAATATTTGATTGTCTAAGCCCTACTAGATCTTTCCAATGGTCAGATCTTCTCTTTTCTTCGGCTTTGCCTATTTCTTCCAATATTACATTGGGGCTTATACTGCAAAAGGATTCTGGTCCCCAAAAGGGTCTTTCAGTCCCCCTCTTTGCTAGTCCATTTCCTTCTATTATAGTGTGTCCTGGAATCCACAGTAGTCAGGTTACTATATTGTTCTCGCCTAGTTTATTGAGTATGTCTATTCCTTCTTGTTACTTAATTCCGTTACGAACTTCTTTGAAAAATTATACCTTTTCATCATACCATCTTGCGGCATGTCTCAGGTTTTTTGATTTCTAAGAAGTAAGAATGTGGTATTGTTCTACTTAGTCTGTATCTCGTTCTTTCTGCAACACTTTCCACCACCATAATTATGTAGTGGTGTGAGGTTGAAAATCAATTCCAAGGCTGCCGTTGGGCATGTTCTTATTGCTCCTGGAATGCATATAAAGGCTTTTTTTGCCCCAGAGGTAGGGTGGAAGCTAATGCCTTCCTCACAGCGGGCAGTGCAATGCTGTGGTTCGTGTGGGACTTTCACCGCACTAAACTACCCTCCTCTATTACATGGGAGTGGTGTACGCTGGTAGGACATTGAATGTCATTTCATCAGCGCAACTCCCGTTTTGTGTATTTACTTACATTACTCACTAATTTACTCTTGCCTATTACTGTCTTCTTTCTCCGTAACCATGTATGCGGCCACTGCCTTCCATGTTGTTTAGCTCTCTAACATGTAACCGATAATTTCTGTCACTGGAAATATTACGCCGATACTTGCTTCTAGCTTGTTTCTCTCCATGTTCCATCTAGCGCATTCATAAAGGACATGGCCTGGATACACATACAAAGGCTATTCTTTGAGTTTTGGAGAGATTTTCTCTCGTCGTCCATAGACTAATTCTGCTACTCCACGCAATGGCTCCATAAGTTATAATTGGTCTCACTATGGCAGTGTACATCGAGCTCAGGATTTTTGGGTTGCAGCCCAATTTCTCCCTGCCAGATTCGTGCGCACCATTAGAGCCATTTTTGCTTTGTATATTATCGTATTTGAGCTATGGAAATACTCGTAATCAAGTCTCTAGAGGTACTATTTTGTTTTATGACCACAATCGTAGTAGCTTATACATATTGCTTTGCCTTTCGGAGCTAATGAAAAATGCGCGAGATTTGAAATAATTGTTGAACTGTGACTGTGGAAAATCTACAGCGATTATATTTTAAATCAAAAATCAACAACTCTTTCATGTTTTTAAGTAAGTATTAAAAATGCCTTCCAGAATACTTACAAAATAAGAATAATGTAATAATAATTATGGGTTTCAAATTAGTATTATGAATGCTTTGGTACGTGATGGATTGATTGATTGATTGATTGGCTCAGCACCACCAGTCAGAGGCTTAGAGTCCTCGGCACCTCAGCCAACAGGCTTTTTGTGCTCTTGGTTGTGCCGTTTATGTGAAGAGACCAGTAGCCCTTATCAGGCTCAATACTCTTTCCTACTTGGAGAAATCCTCCCTTGGAGGTTCTAGTCCTAGAAGACTATATCTACGTGATCGTAATGGACAACGCATTATTCCAAAATCTCCCATACAGGTTGTCTCATTTGAAGAAAAAAGTGAAATTCAAACAACTTCTGGTATAACCGAAGAAAGAAAAAAAATTCTTTTAAAAATCCCACCTTACCAATTTTAAATTCTCAGACACCTTCAGTTCCCGCAAAATGTACGTTAAAAATTGGACTGTAGTTAGTTTATGTTCGTAACCATAAACCAATTTAAAAATCTGACAATATGCAATTTATCACTGGAAAAAAATCAATCGAGTGCGCTGCTTTTATGAAACAAAATCGTGAAGCAAGAGAATACAGTTCATGTTCTCTTTTTCGACACGATAAAGTGTTATTTCCAGCCGAGAAACATCTGCATCTAACAGAAGAAAGGTCTATAAGGAAGAAAAAGAGGAATTGCATTAAATTGGCCTTCGAGATGGGCAGATCTGATCAGCGTTGACGGTTATAATACACCGTGGTCGTGTCGATTCCACCAATTCCAGCAAAGACTATCGCGATTTGTACTAGACACGCTGAAATCACAATGCACCATGCATTTCTTCGGTAATTACAGAAAGTTCTACCGTGAGTTTTATGTATGGAGGATGGTTACGACAAGTACCGATATTAACGAAATTATCGTAGGAAATGTTCATTTTAATTAAATGACATTAAGAAATTAAAAAAGTATAAATTACTGGCACTCATTTATGAAAAAAAAACAAGATGAGACAATGTTCAAAATAAAATAAAATGAAATTTCATCTAACTGATAAGTACGATAATTTTTGGATGGCCTTGATGTTCCCATGTTGATTAAATTTTCATTCGTTTTGAGCTTCTTGGGCTGAATATTCCACACCTAGACCCAACAAATGTAAACAATATATTTTATTATAAAACAATATACGGTATTTAAATAAAGTTTACCTAAATGAGAACCCGAAATCAACATAAATATAAAAACTGTGGTGTGACTCAAACTAACAAACCTACAACTGCTATGTAAGACTTTATGTTCGGTTAGTAGAATATAACATTTTTCTTTTGTTCTGTCGTACTTTTCTTCACTTTCATGTAATTCAAAAATTGATTTGAATTGTCTGTTTTCAATTGAATGCAGATGAGGGTGCTGAAAAGTCCAGGGCCTAACAAAGAAAACACGTTTTATTTAGTTTTATTCATCAACGTAGTTTCTATCAAGAGCCACGCAATCATTCCAGCACCGCTCTAACATTTCAATACCACTTTTGTAGAACGATTTATCTTTTGCCTCATCAATCTTTCATGTAAATTTTCCCGGTGGCTTCTCATAGTACAAGAAACCGCACATTCGCCAGGCAATCGCAATGCAGTTTCCTTTTCTAGGTGACAGAATCTGCACATGGCTTCGTCTGTCGACCCCAATAGTTTAGCTTACAGTGCCCTGTTAACATACCTACTACGGCTTTGACAGTTTTCCTATCTTTACTTATTAGGTCTGCCGTAAATGTTGGCAAATATTCTTTAATAAACTGTTTTGATCATCTCTGTACTCCTTTTATCGAACCAGAACCATTTTGAGATATTCCAAAATGCCGCATTTTGTAAGAAGTCCGGATATGGGAAAATAAACTTGGTGCAGCCTACTGAGAAAACATTCCAGGTCAAAGACAGACAAAAAGGTTGATACCTCCTTCTCCTCCTCACTATGTATGCTAAATTACTATTGGAGCTTCTTAGAGCAATTACAGGAATTCTCACTGGCTTTTGCTTAAATATCACGATGGTCAAAGGAACATGCAAATTTCGCGATGATGCAGATGGACCGGCGGAATACATTATCTGCAACTGAAGTGTAGTTGTTCGTTAAGGCTCTAAATACCTAGAACAGGTCTACCCAGAGCATAAAAAAAGGATAACATGCTTTCCCAGAAATCTTTTGGACTTTATACACAAAATATCTTATAGATCTCAGTGTGGTGAGGCCAACAGGTCCGGAAATGTTTTACATTCCAGTTCAATAATTCCAAAACCAGACAAGTCCATTTGAACAAATTTTACTGGAAACGCGAAAAACTTATTATTAGCCACAGGATACCGAAATTTTAACCACTTTAATGGTGTATGACTTAAAACCGAATAGTTTAGAGGCCAAAATCCAGTATCGTTGGTTCTTGTTTTAAATTGAGATTGAAATTGGGACTTGTCGTGTCTTGCATGTCAAGGGTTGTGACATGTCGGGTTTTGACTAGAAATTATTGGTTAAATTATTCTCTTTGGAGATGTATTATTTTCCGCTACCACTAACAATTCATTCATTGTTGAATTCAAAACAATATTACTAGTCATAAAAACTCATCTTCTCAGTAGAATCTAAACAAAACAACTACGTACTTAATAATAATCTGAAACAAGAAACAACGTTCGACGGCAGCGCGAGTCATCAGGCATCACGTGGCACTATTACAAGCAATTCTATTGGTTGATGTGGACATGTCGGCGTTTGCATACAAATAATGTTCGGTCATGTCGGTTTTTGCACCCACGCGCACTGTTCTTAGTGGAATTTTTCGTTTAAGTTGTCGGTCTTTGCATTAAAACTGTATAGCAATCGATAGCCCTGTTATTAACGAAACCATTGCTTCATTAATCTAACTTACTAAAAAAGTGTGACTTGTCGGGTTTTGCATTTAGAGACCTGATATGTCGTATCCCCGATAATTCCCAAACCCCACATTCAACCGAAGTATTCTCAATTTGATATCTAGATGATTAAATAGATCAGATATCTTTGGAATTGCGTATCTACAAATCTCGACGTTGGATTTACCTCGCTGACACGTTGGTCTGTTATGTTATTTTATATTGGTCTGATGTTGAGAGTTTCGAGGTTAGAAGCTCGGATTCTGATGTGGTGATAATAAAGAGCTGAAGTTGTCTCGAAACTTGAATCGCAACCGAATATCAGATTGTCAGTACCGAATGAAATTATTTTCATGAGATGCTTTCATTACTTTGGTTTAAACTTGTTGTTTAATTAATACCACAAAGATGAGGAGTAATTAAATTGATCAAAGCAAAATATAAGAATTCTTTTCAATGGTCGATTGACGGGATTCAAACTCGCAATGTACCGGTATTAATTCGGACGGGCTAACGATACTCGAATTGAAAAACTGCGAGTACAATACAGGATGTCCCAGTTGAAACATTTTAAACTTGATTTTGGATCAACCAATAAGTTTCTAATTTCTAAGTTCTTGCCCAATTATATCCAAAAATTACACAATTCCACAAATTAAAATATACAGACAAATATATCACTACAAAGTTCTAGATATGCGGCGAACACATACAAACACCATCCTTCAAACCTCCAAACAAGAAACGTACAAACTATTTGAATGAATATTTTCTGGATAAATAAATTTCTTCTCATTTTTGCGTAGCCAGAGGGAGGCACAGCCCCCCCCCCAAATTCCAGTTTCAGAAACCAGAAAATGAGAAAGTAATCTAAGTGTATATAAAAATTTCCAAATTTATACAACGCTGGCAACAGTGGCGACAACCGTATTGCACAACGTACTAAAATAAAAGACATGTCCCACTGCACTTTACTTAGATACAGACCGAAAAATACGATTATCTACTATTTTATTAGAGTATTGTTTGATTTTGTGCCTTCTTTAATTTGTTTCCTTAATAAATAAATCTACATCTTCTCATTTATTGATCTTTTAATTTTTCCTCACAAATTCCTTAAAATCAGGTAAGGGCCCCCCTGAAAATTATTTCAAGCTACGCCACTGGCTGGAGGTATTATCAATGTTGTCACTCACTTACCCGAACTAGAGCACTGTAGACATACGACATAGGTATTCTCGTCCGCCAGTTTGGTGCCTTGTTGTACGTTGACGTTGTTGTTGTGTTGGTCAAGTATTTGGCATGAGATTCGGTATTTCTACTCAGATGAGACGTGGTCAGTATCCATTCGTTGCACTTTCTTAACTTTCTGGTGTTAATAGTCTAAAGCAAAGTTGGTAAAATAAAATGTTCTGTTCAATATCAAAAATTTTTCAACACAATATGTTAACTCGACACATCACAAAACAATAAAATTCAGGCACCAAAATGGCGGATGAGAATACTTATCTCTTTAGTGCCTTACCCTTACTACACGGCCATCTGAACACAAAACAAACAAACCTATAGAAGTGAAAGTTTATACGATGACCTTGAATAAAAAAATGAGGCTTCAAACCCAATCACCTGAAGCGCTAGTTGCAATTGAGTTGTCGAAACAGGCCAGGCAGTTGATGTCTTTAGCCTGAAGGGAAGAAAAAATTTTGAAATGAAATTTAACCCTTAACTACTGACACGTAGTCTGACAGACTCTGCGTCGGACATTTTATGGTTCCATTCCCACCACAAATTTTTCAGGCGCTTGCCGCTCTCAGTTGCTTCCTATTTTGTAGTGTTCTTTGAGGTGGCAAGTCGATAATTATACGAAATTGTTATATCTTGACTTATATGCATATCGGAGTCTTCCAGATTCCGCGTCAGTGTAAACTTAGCAGGGAGCTAAAAAGTTGAATTCGTAAAATTTTGACAATACTAGAAGAACTACAAAGCCAAAAGGTTCTTCTTGAGACACAAAAATACTGTTACATATGACCTTCCAAAATGCGAAGAAACACGGATTACAAATGTATCAAATGCCAAAAACTGGGTTTTTATGTTCCATGGACAAAACCTTTTTTCTTTAAAATTCTACGGAGAGATGTTCCGGAAGCCACAATTCCCAAAACGTCATTAATTTTGTGTTGTAACTTTTTTACCGTAATACGACACCCTTCCGTTTTATGAAAGTCGTAAATAATCCGTCTAATATTGGAACACTTATACTCGGGAATATCAGTTATTGGTGCTCTTCTTTCTTGGGGTGGAAAATTTTACTTGCACGTTATTTGAAGAATTAATTGCTTCCCTTGTTTAACCACTCTTTCAATGGTTCTTATCGAAATACCTAATACAAAATAAAGATTTGTGTTGAAATAGTTATTTTTGAAATTGTAGCGAGAGATGTTTTATTTTTCACATTTGATAACGTATCCGACTCATAGTTGACACTTTGAAAATAATTGAACACTTTAAAAAGTATTTCACGTGCCTGACTCTTGATAACTGGTTTTTTGTTAGGCGATGACATTTTTTCAGAAACAACACAAAAATTATTCAGACAATGCCAAACGCCAACAGAATTGGAGGACAACTAATGATACGCAAAAAGGAAGGATCGATTTTCATTCTCCCCCCTCGAGGGGAGCGGGCCGCTATAGGCTTTCCGGAGCCTCTTCAGCCAACATTGGAAGGAATAAGGATTGTTTTTGGTTCAGGGGATGGGAGTGGAAGGAACGGTGGTAGGTGCCTGAGAGGTGTGTACTGACGCATGCGCCTATTGCTACGAGAAAACCTCTGAAAAAACTCATAGCAGGTCAGGCGGACCTGGGATTTGAACCCCGGTCCTTCCGAATGCAAGTCGAGAGCGTAACCACTCCACCACTTACTCGGTTAAATGATACGCCTCTGTACAGAGCATTTATATGTCTTGCAAGAGCTGTAGTGGGAGGTAACATTGAAAATGAGTTTGTGCGCATGAGGGCGGGCTCGCCATCACGTTTAGCGCTTGCTATACATACAATAGTATTATAGTTTGCCAGGAATAGATTTTAATGATGAGCACGCTGCAGGAACGTTTTTTAAGGATAGATTTTTGCTTATTTCGGAATTGTTGCTAATAAAACGCGTTTGTTTATACTTTTTTCTGATACATAATTATTTTGTTTTAAGTAATGTGTTTAGTAGTATGCATTCGTTAACAACAATAAATCATTATAAAACCTAGATAAAAATTTATGATATAATCCTGATTAATAATTGTTAATTTCTCTATTGAACATTGTCATTCAAATGTGACCACAATCTTCTGAAAAAAGTCACATCTGTATTTCACTTCGCTCGTATGTTCGAATTTCATATGTCACTTAAAATGTGGATGAATATTAAAATTTGGGGTAGGAAGTTGTAAAGTCCTCGTCCTCACACTGGACGTGATCCGACGGTTTTTATCGCACAAAATACTTGTTGTAAAGCACTTGGAAGGATAAAATAGAGTTGTTCCTCCTACAAAACAAATTCAAATTATAAACAGATCACACGCAAGTTCAGATAAATATAAAATATGAACTATTTCTCTGTCCTCGACTATATTCAAGTGCAATAAAATAAACAGTGAAGGGCAACATTTCATGAAAAATATTGGAAAAACAGATTACAATATTTATGGCTTTCCAAGTATACATTTTAAGTAGATACATTAATCCAAAAACTTTTGGCCCCTTAGTTCATTATTCATTTGTAAGGATTTGGAAAAGTTTTATTTTTTTTTTTCATAAAGTTTTCAAGAAGAATAAAATGGAAATCCGATTGATTGAATTGGAACAAAATGGAAAGTTTTGTTTGTGGCCAGATTTAAATGACTCCATTAAAACTTTATAACTTATATGGATGATTCCCAAGACGGAATAATTTAGAACGAAAAAGACTATGGTAAATTTTGTTATCATTTAATCGGTTTTAAAGTTGATTTTAACACAAAATGAAACTGACCTTAATTTAATTATCGTTGATTGTCCTCGGTACCTCAGCCTTTAGACTATTATTTCTCTCTTGGTTGTCTCGCTAATGTCAAGACACTTGTAGTCCTAATCCAGACCCTTCTTAGAGAAAGCCTCCCCTGGGCGCTTCAGGAGTAGTGAGAACTAGATTTCCTTGAATAATTAGGACTTAAAAGACACTTAAGAGACCCACAATGTGGAGACGTCAATGAAAAGATGGATCTAAAAAGCTCCTTACTATTAAACTGTCTTAAGTAACAATTGTAAAGATCAGCAAATATAGTTTTCCTTGTTTTCCTATACTGCATAGTTATACTGATCTTAAATGGGAAAATATATACAGGATATCCCTATAGGGCTAATAAAACCTAGTATTAAAGATTTATAATTATAATCAATCATATTCTATTAATATATATGAGGCCATTATCTGCAAAACTCGCTAATAGACATTTTTGTAGAAAATCCGTTCTTATGTCAGAAATATTCAGTTTCTAGAAGCGAATTGATTTGTTACCTCAGTTTCGCTCAAAACAAGCTCTTAGATACCTAAAGTTAACATCAAAACAGCTAGCTATTTTCCCTATGCTTCACCGAATTAGTTTGAAAACTCGCTGAATGCGTTGGAACCAATAGAATAGGTTAGTATGATCAGGTGACTGAATGCAGTCGTTGTTTTAACGCTATTTTGTTCAAAAAAATGTTTTATACCATTAAATAATTTTTTTTTACGTTATTTTTCAATACACGGTTAACTCGAATGACTTTTTAATATTATTTACAAAACTGTCTCTATGCACTTGATTTTTTTTGCAAAATGGATAGAGTTTTGGGTTCCAAATTAGCGGTTTTCTTTTTTTGTTCTCACAAAGTTACTAGTGACAAAAACGAAATGCGTTTCTTAGGCCGTGAGCAGTTTTTTTTTCAATTCCTGAACAGTTTACTTCAAAGCATAGAGCGACTTTTGAACATAATGGCCTCATATATTAAGTCAATAACAAGATAGATTCTTATACGATGATGTCAATAAGTATCGAAATAATTATCAGTTATAATTTAACTAGTGCAATGAAAATTATCCTAAATTTTTGGGAGAGCAGATTTGTCAAAAATTATCGATTATAGAAAATTTTATAAACCAATCCAATCGTATTGTGTCACTGTCAGCTGCTGTCACATTGTCACTTGTGAAGGATCTAACGTAAAGACAAACCGTCTGTTTCTTACACCGAATCAAAATTTTATAAATCAATCAAATCGTATTGTGTCACTGTCAGTTGCTGTCACATTGCCGTCACTTGTGAAGGATCTAACGTGAAGACGAACCGTCTGTTTCTTACACCGAATCGAGAATGGCAAAATAATGGTATATGGTTCAAGAACATCTCAGTTGGCAGAAACGAGATCGCAAAATGGACAAAGCTGTCTGTCCAAAAAGCAGGTCTCGATAGCGAAAAGTTCAAATTTACAAACCATTCTCACAAAGCAACTGCCGTAAGCCAAGGTTGGGGTAAACAAAAATAACGAGACATAGAAATGTCAGTTCAATAAAACCTTATTTACAACTAGATGAAGAGTTTCACGAGGAAATAATAAAGAAAATGAGAAACAGTGAAAAGAATGAGTTTAGTATGTTCTCAGTTCCAACTTCTGCTTCAAGTACTTAACGTTGTTTCTGACAAACAACAAACTTCGACTGGTTCAGTCATAAATTTCAATAATTGCGTTTTAATTGTAAAAATTTCAATGACTAGATTTAACAGTTTTCATGTTACTTTAATAAATAATAAACGTTCATAATTACGTCTGCCTAATTGTATGCTCATTGGCTAAAACTACAATCCAAAAATAGTCGGAACATCGTTGAAATGTCAAATTTGACAGATGAAAAATTTTTTCAATATAACAGTTCATATTTTTTCATTAAATAGTGGAAGTAGGCTATGTATGTATGTATGTATGTATTTTGGGGTAACATTCACTGAGATCTAAAAGATCTATTGTGCCCCCTTACGTCTACTTAGTTCCTGAGGAAAGTCTCAGAGACTAGTAGCTCCTTTAGTCCTATTTCCCCGAGGAATTATAGGATATCTGCAGGCTTCAACTTAGGTAACTGTCCCTCTTATATCCAGTAGTCTCCCAGGTACTGTGCCCTAGGATTCTGAAATACTGTGCAGTTCGTAGTATGTGGACGATGGAGGTTTCTTCTTCCATTCCACAAAATCTACAATCTTCTTCCTCCACTATTTTGAGCTTTTTAAGGTGCCCATTCAGGCGACAATGTCCCGTTAGGATTCCTGTCAAAACTCTTAGTGCAGTTTTACTTTGACTTATGCATTCATTTGATCTCAACAGGTTGTAGTTACCCAGAAGAATCTTAGATTGCCTAAGCCCTGCTAGATCTTTCCAATGGTCAGATCTTCTCTTTTCTTCGGCTTTACCTATTTCTTCCAATATTACATTGGCGCTGATTCCGCAAAAGGGTTCCGGCCCCCAAAAGGGTATTTCAGTCCCCCTCTTCGCTAGTTCATCTGCTATTTCGTTTCCTTCTATTCCAGTGTGTCCTGGAATCCACAGTAAGGTGACTATATTGTTCTCGCCTAGTTCAGTAAGTTTGCCTAGGCATTCCCACACCATTTTGGAACTGATTACAGCAGGTAGGTTAGGTTAGGTTATATGGGCGACCAGGTCCGTTCCGGCCCCGGTCCACTCAGAGGCCCTAGGCCCATAGTGATACCCTTTGACTCATGGTGTTGAGCGATCCTGTTTTTACCTATCAATTGTCCTTTATATCTTTCCTTTAATTCCTTGTCCTAGGCATTTCGATCCTCCTATAAAATTCTTCAAATTTCCGATGTCCATCTCTGCTGCCTCTCCTAGACTCTCAAGTCGTCTACTCGTCAAATACCTCTGGCGCTTACCTGCCAGGGCAGGGCATAGACACATGAGATGTTCCACCGTCTCTTCCTCTTCCTAATAGTGGAAGTAATTAGGAACAATTCGTTTTATTTAGAACATTAACTGTTGGATACAAATTTACTTCGATCCCAATTTAACACAAACATTTACCCGTTTAAATTGCTACCAGTATATTAAACCAATTTTTTTGGTACCAGACAAGTTTGCTAATTAACCGGTACCATCATCACTCACCGAGGTGACTATTACCCAAAGTGTCAATTGCCGGTTATGTTAACTTGCAATTAAACTCTTTATGGCTTGAAGAACGTACAGGGTATTGCGACAATACTTTAAAATTGTCCGCGTTGATGAGCAGAACTGTTGACAATTTTACACGTTAGGAGTTTAATCACTCTGTATATTCTTGTATGGAAACAGATGTTCTGAAAATGGTAACGCAACAATTACAAGCATGTCTTTTTATGTTTTGTCGTTTGAGTTTCAATTTCCCATGCGAGGAAAATAAAATTTTTGTATTTACATTGAAAAAGAGTAAAGTTCAATTATTACGAACGTGGGATTTGCTTTGCTCTGTATTCAATTTAGGTAAATGCATAAAAAGATGAAAAGCGCTACATTGTGAATCAAAATAAAAATTTTGTGAATGCAAATTTCAATTGGAATATTTTAAAAAGTGTAATCGACGAAAATAAGAGTGCTTTTGCCAAATATTTGTAAATATAATAAAAACATGAACTGTTTTATGTTTATTGGTTTACATAAAAAAGTATTATCATAAAGTATAGTACAGGTTGGTAGTTTTCTCATGAATTTCGGAAAAAAACACTTTGTCCAATTCGCACTGAGTCCGGGAAATTTTCACTTCTCGCACTGCTTTAAAAAAGCACAATATTCACATTTTCAAATGTATGTTTTGTTTTTCAAATATATGTTTTGTAATTAATTGACATTCAGTATATCATTTAAGATCCACATAATTCAAAACTAATGAAAAGGTTAACTTGTTTACCTTAATCAAAAGATACTCTTCTGGGGCTTCCTTCTAGTAACTTCTTCTCTTGTCAGAACTTTTAATTTGTTTGCCTGATGACCAACTGCTTGCCTTTTTACGAAAGCCGTCAGTTTTGGATATTTTGAAATATCAGTTCCTTCTTTTACCATCAGAATAGATTTGAGCATCGAATATTTTGCCCACATTGTCGCAGGATTCATATTTTTGGAAATATTGCCTTAGTAGGACATTCATGTCGTTTTCCATCTTATATGTTTTTCTCCACTCGTTGAAGAGCTGGTATTCCTTCTCATACCGAGCAGAAGACTTCCTAGCCACCAATCAACTGGTTACTTTAGCACATTTTTGGCTCGATTTCTCCCATTTTTTACGAAAATTATCACAAAATAGGCTCGGGATGACAAACTGTCAAGTTTGTTATTTTTGTTTTTACATCACGTTTTGCGCGTATGCGCTAAAACACGAATCGAAACCACGCTACCACCTGCATACAGGTAGTTAATCTAAAATAAAACATTAAAATTCCATTTTCGTGCAATCGCATGCGAAGTCAGAAACCAAACGTCACTTCCAAATTTGACATTTTTAAAATACTAGAAAGACAAGGATTATTTTTTATTGAATACCAACAAATACATAAGTACTTATATTATTTAGGATGAACATTAACATTAATTGTACAGTTTCTATTATTACTTATATTTACTCCAGAAGTTGAATCAGGAACTGTCAATATATTTTGTATATATTGAAACATATCATTTCCATAGCACACGGTGACATTGTTAAATAAATTGAACTGCTGTTGATTTTAGAGCAAGAATATATTTATTTACAATTATCTAGTTTAATAATTTCAACGATTGCACGAAAAGTAGTGTGTATGCCATGGCCGCGAAACT
This sequence comes from Lochmaea capreae, assembly GCA_949126875.1. NCBI lineage: Eukaryota > Metazoa > Arthropoda > Insecta > Coleoptera > Chrysomelidae > Lochmaea > Lochmaea capreae. The sequence goes on from OX421403.1 coordinate 16,193,153, forward strand.
TTTTAACGACCTCAAGATTATCTTGCCTCGACCGCAAGCGGCCTCGGCGATAACTGTTCTTTCAGTATGTTAAAAAGGTGTTTCGCGGCCTAAGCATACAAATAACTATTTTAGTACAACACAACGAAAGCTCTCCACCTCTAGGCCAGTGAGACATAATAATGTATGTTGTAAATAAACCTTATAATGTATGTCAAAACTAAAAAGGGACGTTTTATCAATAATTTTCCCTTTTCATAGTTTCTTATTCTGAATTGTCGTAAAATTCAAGTTTCTTACCCCTCGGGAAATAAGTTTAAAATCATGTACGAAGTTAATAAGAACGTGATAAAATAGAGAAATTAAAAACTGGAAACCAAACACGATCGCTTTGAATTATGAACTCGGTCGCATCCCAGATCTATTTTACAGAATTTTCAAACGACGTTGAGTGTCAACATGATTAAGTAAAATATTAACGCCGAATAGAAACAAAACAGAGATTATGTGGTGTTAATAACCGCAAAACATTTCCTAGTTAATAAACTGGTACAGTAAATAATTACTTTTTACACCAGTTATTTAGCAATTTAATCGAGCAAGTAATTAATTTTTACTGATTGCGTAATATTCAGTTTTAATTCGGTTTATAGCAAAAGTGCATATTCTATCTAATTATAATTTAAATTAACTTCCCGGTTTTTATTCTTGATTTGAATCTAACGATATTGGCAATCTCTTAAGTAATAAGGCAAGTTATGTTTTTAATATAATTACTTTTATACAGCTTTAATCAATATTTTTCCAATCCCAGCCATTTGCAATGATGTAGAGTGAGTGAAAGCTTTTAAAAATATTGAATAGTGGATAATAAAAGGACTAGAGTAATAAAAAAAATTACTGTTTTTTATCGAGAATGTAAAAATAACGACGTTTTCACTGGCGTCAAGTCTAGTCTTGAAGCAACCTGGATATTTTTTAGATCATTAGCCCCTGATATGATTGGACGAATGAATTGTGTGGAGCGTTGTATCAATCAGGTCTTCTTCTAAACCACAAACACTAATCGAATTGCTTCTGTGAACCTGGAGGGGTTCGGAAGACGGAATTTCCTCCTTTTCTGGGTTTCGCCACTTTTACCCAAATGATGGGGTGACATTCACTGAGACCCAAAAGATCTATTGTACCCACTCACTTCTACTTAGTTCCTAAGAAACGTTTCAGAGACTAGAAGCTCCTTTAGTCCTATTTCCCTGAGGAATTTTAGGATATCTGCAGGCTTCAACTTAGGTAAATGTTCCTCTTCTATCCAATAATCTCCTAGGTGCTGTGCCCTAGGATTCTGAATTGCGGTGAAATTCGCAAGTATGTGTATAAAGGTTTCTTCTTCCATGTCCCAGAATCTATATTCTTCTTCCTCTTCAGGTGCTCGTTCAGGCGGCAATGTCCCGTTAGGATCCCTGTTAAAACTTTTAGTGCAGTTTTACTTTCACTTATGCACTTATTTGATCTCAACGGGCTGTAGTCACCCATCAGATTCTTTGACTGTCTAATCCTTTCTTCGTCCTTGCCTATTTCTACCATTTGCCTAAATGGAGAAGTCTTTTCAGTGAGAGATGGTCGCATTTTGCTCAAACCATATCACAGAGGATTATTAGTTGGTTTGGCTTAAACAGTACCTCTAAGATTTTGTACTGGTTCAGGTAGGCTTTTTCTATCTTCATTTTCAGTGCCGGCAACAGAAGAACCCGGATAACGGGTTTATGTAATGCTTCATCGATTAACTTTACAGGTAAATATGTTTATAATGTTCCTAGACCATCCGCATCTGCCTAAATTCCTTAAAATTAGTAAATAATCTTCTGAACATCATGGAAACGGACGCAGTACATCATTGAAAGATATCACGAATTATCAGATTACATTCTTCATCACATAAATAAAATATGTCTGGTAGCCGTTTGGGTACAAACATATAGAGTAGTAAAGCTACGTAACAAATTATAGACGAAATACAAATTCCATTTGCTGTTGACAAGACAGACGACGTCGTAAGCAAAATAGATTTGATAATTTTCTCAGCTTTTCACTACTGCAATTTAGTGATAAAAAATTAGCCTTAATTTTGCAGGACTAGGTATATCAAGATCACTATTATTTTTCTGTAAAATACAAACAATAGATACAAGAGGGGAACTCTAGCTAAAGCTGCTCTACGTAACCTCATGTTTACAAAAAAAAACAAATTATAGAAAATATTATACAGAGGAAAATATCGCCACTTACTTCCATCCATTCCTCCTCCTCCGTCAACATATCCACCATGTTTTTCCAATACACCGCCTTCCCTAGTTTCCTCTTCAACTTCTTCAGCACTTCCTCGTTCTTATAGCATCTGCACACATGTTCTACATCATAATCCACTTCACACCTATCCAGTCTCTCTATTCCCAATCTTGTGGAGGTACTTTATTCTCGACCCTTGTCCAGTAAGCACATGTGTCATTAAGAAGCAGTTCACCCCACCAAATTTCCGGTCCATCCAATCTCTTCTACTCCCAATCGCTCCTTTTAGCGCTCCCTCATACTCCTCCCAGCTTCTCTCTACTTCCTCTCTGGGCGCACTCCTCCAGCGTTTTTGTCTGGCTCTAGCCATCATGCACAATGGGAAGGACCTTGACAGCACCGCTGCTGCCAATCCACTCACTGTCCTGTACCCCTGTACAGGGGCATGCTTCTCTGCACCCGCAGGAGTGGCCCAACCCTCGCATTCTTCCCGCTCTTTCACCACTCAAACTATCTTTGGTACTAGTTGGACACTCCTGGAAAATGGTTAAGTCTCTTTAGTATGTTTGTACCTTAAAAAATCTGGATGAGCTACTAAACGATATTTCCTGTCATACCCATGTAAGTAGACTCTCCGTTTTCATTCGATAATGACTATATTTAGCCTGGTAACATTGTAACTAGCAGTGTATACTAGATTGTCATGTTTGTAATAAACTGATAAGTATTTGAGAGCCCCATTATCAACTTATCACTTTGTGATTTCCTTTCACCGTTAATAACACAGGATCTTCTCACCGCCTCAAGAAATCAGTGTATACCATCGTATCGATTTTCTTTATCGTCAACCGTCATCTAGGACATTTTCCGTCAGAAATAATCTTTTAATATGCAAATGGGGTTGACTGCGGGCAAAGCTTATCTGTCTGTATAATTAAATAAATGCATTTTCTATCTTTGATCCCCACTGTAAATTTCTCCCGTTTGCCCTAGGTGGAATTTAATCTCTGAGATTACAACTGGCATCTAACATTGTCTGTGTGTTGTGCGACGCGCACCACTATTAACGAATACAAACAGATGACAAACGCATATGTCAATTTTTTTAATCAACTTTTGAATTAATAGAATTTCTTAGGTGGAAAATATTTTACGACGATTATTAAGCATTATCTACGGTCGGAAGAAGATATTACGTTCTAATTTTTGGTTCCTTATAATAGTCTTTAGAGCTATTAGCCACCTCAACTAACAAAACTACATCTGTGTATACAGTTGATTCAATAATTGTTGCTCGATAATATGTTGGCGATATTAGATACCAGATAAAAGTTACACTACCAATACACCAACACTAACATCACTCACTTTACACTTAACGCGAGTTTTGATAACCAAGATCAAAGGTAAACCGACCTGTTTAAAACAAAGACTACTTCTGCATCTACATCAGTATACTTACCGGGCAGGAAGATCCATGGACACTGCACTGCACTGACGGAAGATAACGTGGGTGCTTTAAAAAATAAGAATCTGCAGTATGTGTGTTTTTGGACATTCCCCACATGAGGTTTTCAATAGACCATTGAATGAAAGAGATGTAGACAGCAAAAAGATGTACCATTTCGTCAATGTAGAGTCTGGTTGACGATTTTCTGTGTGGTTTAACTGATCGGCCAACGATACGCCAATGACATTGTCATACATAACAGCCAGTTCAATTCCCTTTGTAACATCGTACAAAAGCGATTGAACTATACGAATAGCTGTTGGAGGCAGGTGGAACTAAACATATATTCCACCAAAACCATCATTACAGCGTAAGAATTTCAGCCTCAAAGCCATTAAGCTCGAAAAATCATGGTTGAACGGAGACAGGAAGTCAAGTATCTTGGTCTTACCCTAGATAGTAAACTCTTGTTGAATAAACACAAAAAACGGATGACGTACAAGGCAAAAATAGCTCTAATGGTATGCAGCTACTTGGTAGAGAAAAATTGGGGCCGTTATCCAAAAATTCACATCCATAGTAATACCAATAATCAATTATGGGGTAGAAGGACCAGCCTATCGGACACAAGAGACATCATCTTTAGAATTCAAAGACTAGAAGTAATGAAATTATGCCCAACAGCAGCCGTGGAAGTGATTCTTAACTTCACGCCATTACAAAAAATATTACGGAGATGGAAAGTATTGCAGAAAGAACTAGATACAGATTAAGTAAAAAAGGAATTTTTGAAAAATAATCACTTTTTGGAAATTATACGAGTAAATCCTGAAACATGCTACAGGATTGTGTGATTTAGTGAATTAGATACGGAATTAAATAACAAGAAAGGAGGGGATTCCAACACTTATCTCTGATAACTTTCAATATTTTTATCAGAACTATTGATTTTATTATTCACCACGAATTTTCTCTAATGTAGACTGAAAAGCGACTTGGAAAAAGAAAAAATGTCGGCTTAGGTTAGACATGGACATCGACCCAGCACTCTAGTGGAGCACTTCTGATACGATAAAGACAGTGAAGCAGTGTCGAATGCGGTTAGTACTTGGATGGGTGACCACTGGGGAAAACATCGGGGTAGAGCATGCAGTGAAATGCTTTAGACTACTAGGGTGAGTAGCATATCACAGTTCGCAGGCATTATACCAATGAGCACCTGGTATAATGGAGATATGCCGTCTTTCGGATGAGACGTAAAACCGAGGTCCCGAGTCCATGGATGTTAGGCTCGATAAAGATCCCTACCAGTGGTTGGAAAAATCAGTCGCAAAAATAGACCGATTAAAAAGCTGTTTCCAAACAAAGTATGTGATCAATATTGAACGGATTGAAAGGTCGAAAGAATATAGTATTTGCCTCAAAGAACTGTAGGCACGTAAATAATACCTCACTTTTTTGACATGAAAACAGACTCTTATTTAACCTTCATCATATTTAAGTTCATTTATTACAAGGGAGTTATCTCTGTGTATGGCAAAGTTAGAAATGTAATTTCATGGTAGATTTTGATTAAGTAAATTGGAACAGCAGTAACAGCGATTAATAAAGCGAGCAGGTGAAGGAAAATAAATCTAGAAATTAATTATGAGCTGAGTTGATTTAAGGTTAACTCAAATATTTACCCTCAAGTTTATATTCACTTTCAATGAGAATTCCGGAGTTTTACTTTGTAAGGTTGTCCAGGTGTAATTTACTAAAAGTAACAAGACACATTTCAACGTTCTTCGCTTAACAACCAGAAAAAAATTGTTAAGAGATTCATTTTACGCAGAATATTTTCCCAGTTCTTTAGTTTTATAATTTCTCACACTGACATATTTGCCAATTACAGGCCACTGCAGTTGGCGCCTGTCAACAAATATTAAATGTCACAACCAACTGTCATGTTTATTTAACTTAACGCGAAAGTTTCAGACCGCTTCGTTTAAAGCTGAACCTAAACTGAAGTTTCAAAATTGATGAGTCAGTCGAAAAATGGAATTAAGCCGACAGCCGACGCCACATCAGTCGACAATTGCTCGTTGGTATGGAGAATTTAACCGTGAACGGATCAACCTTAACGGCGATTCAAAACCCGGGCCACCAACAATGGTAGTCTGCCAAGAAATCATCAATGCTATACTTACGCTGATAAAAGTAGATGGATATTTATTACATATCGTGAAATTGTATCGTCATTAGGGGTTTAAAAAACCACAATTCAAAAAATTCGACACCATAATCTGTATAAAAAAACAGTTTCTCAATATCTGTTGACGGAAGAACAGGAAACCAATTAGAGTCAATAAGTGTAAAAAAACTCAAAACCTATACAGTATTGTCAGTGGTGATGAATCCTGGATTTATAACTCTTATGAACCCGAAAATAGACACCAGTTGGTTATTTGGGTGTTCCAAGATGGACCAAAACCGACGGAAGTTATCAAAAATATGGTGGCGACATTTCTCTGGAAAGAGGGTCATATATTCAAAGACCTGTTGACGAGTTTCGAAAAACCAACACCAATGACGAATGATTTTCACCAAGAAAATTCAAGTTCCCACACAGCTCGGAAAACGATTGAGTTTTCAAAGCAAGAAATAATAATCATTGAAGAAGTTCAGTATTTAAGGACAGTATTGAAATAATTGAAAATTGTAGTTGGTTTTTTTTCTGTTCTGTTGAGAATTGGGATTTCTTTCTTCGTTCAACAGAATCTCCATTATTCTTTCCCAGTTTCAGATTTCAAAGGTAGTGTCCTGTTGGTATATCTGTCAAAACTCCAAATGACTATGTTTGATTATACCAGATTTCTTCAATGGTCCATTTTTCCCGTTTTTTTCTTGCTCTACTTATTCCTTACAATGTTATAATGGTGCTGTTACCGCAAATAGTTTCCGGTTTTCAAAGATATACTCGTAATTAGTTATATCGACTGATAACTGAAATAAAATTTTCCTACACACTTATTCTGCATAAATAAGTCGTCCTGTAACAAATGCTGTTTATTTTGCACAATTTTAATACAAATATTAAACTAAATTTAAATGTTTATTATTATTCGGTGATGGTGTTTAATAAAGACGGGGTTCAGTAGAATAAATAAAACAGAATGATTACCAAAATGGTATAAAGTTCCGACCCCGCATGTTTAAGTCGAGTGAAAATTCTAATTAAACACGGAATTTAGTTCCAGTTTGCAATGTAATCATATTTTCTCGTGTGGCAATACTGTTCTACGCTCAGTTGACCACAAATCGCCTGCAGTGAGGTCTGTGGGAGACATTGTCGCCTCTTCAAATTGTTAAATTGAGAACTCCGTTCCGAAGCGAACGTTCGATTAGGGAAATCACTTTAAACTATAAGGACGTTTTAAATAGGAACTTCTGGGAAGGAATAATATTGTTGAAAATATGTGTTCATATTTTGGTTCATTTTGTAAATTGTTGATTATACGGGTCGTCTCACTATTGTGTAATGGGTATGAGAGAAGAAGCGCTTTCTAACCTTCAGATAAAAACCGACTACTAATAGGTTTTTGAGAAAAATTTGATTGAAAAATAGTATATTATGCAACGATTGAAAGTTGCATACACTATTTTTTCTACGAACAAGAAATTTTATTTGAATTCAACAACTTTTTTTTTTTAATACAAATAAAGTATGAAAGAAAAATAAGTTCTTCTATTTAATTTTTATTCCTACAAAATAACCACTATAATAACTATGAACTTAATTTAACTATAAACAATAAACATATTATGCGAATACATATGTAACATCAATAATTACATTAATTACCTTGGTCATTAGGTATTTTTGGTTTGGTGCTTCTTCAATAAATTTATTAATTTAATCTGGCAAAAATGTTTTGAGGTTTATTTACGATAAAAAGACGATGATGTCGTTTTTTGTTACTTTCCTGCATATCAGAGTAAACGTAAATGTACCAACCCTAAATACAATTTATACTTAATGGCCAGGGCAATTTTCAGCTTACGGGACGTTGTCAGTTTTGACACAATTGAGGTTAGGTTGGATCATCGTCTTTACAAGTTTTTCTAGTACTTCTGAATTCATTTTTTCTCCAATGTTGAGAAAATCGTTATTTTCGTCACTAACTAATTAGGCAAATCTGCAGTTAAACGCATTAAAATGCCTTAGAAATGGAACAGTAAATGCCGAGCTATGGTTATATCCTTGATAAGTTATTTTTGACGAGAGTGCCACAATGGACCTTGCTTACTGATGTGAGAAACGTGAGTAATAATATATGTTATCTGTGGTGAGTAACACCATTTCCTTTAATTATTATCAATACAAATTATGATATATTACATTTAAATTCATTCAGTTGAATGTTTTTAATGATTTCCTCAAGATGATTGACGCTTTGATTTACTTCTTCCAGTGTTCTAGAGTTTGTCAATCTATTCTTAATGAAAAATAATAAATATCAAATAGTAATTGAGATGTATAGAATGATTGGTTACTGTATTTTATCCAGAACTTTCACATAAATATATACTTATATTGAATAAATCTGATAATAGCATACAAGCCTTTTATTTATAAATAAACAGCTTCAATGTATGCCTTACTAGGTACAGGTGAATAAAAAAGAAGAACTGTCACATTGGCTGTTCCAGCTTCCTTCGAATAAAGAAAAAATCTACATGCTGGCAACATCACAATATTTTGTTTTGTAACGTCATCGTCTTTTTATCGTAAATAAACTATAGATTTTTTCCGCTATATCCTTCGAACTTTCTTTTGGATATTTGCTAATATCAGTTTTATGTTTAATGTTAAGTTGGGGTTTTAAAATAGAGTAATGTATCCAGAAAGATGAGGATTTCAATTTGATTGAGAGTTCTTAAAAAGTAAACTAGAAACACGTTTTCAAAAAAGGATGATACTCCTCTTGCTACACTCCAATCCATAAATTGACCATAAAATTTATCATATATACCTTTTTTGATTTTGCAGGTAATAAACTACCCAAGTAACACATTTTCCGCTTTTTCAGCGATTTCAGGTGGTGTGTATGAAAACTCTTAGTCTCTCGACATTTATTTTAATAAGTGGTAGGTATCTACCTTTTTGACTAACGCAAAAGATTGCAACTGTCATGAAACACGAATCTAGTAGAAACTGTCAAACATTCTACAAAAAATGTTGGGTCTGTCTACTGGGTTATTTAAAAATCTAGATTTATATTGGCAAATTTTTCAGTTTCATAATGAAAACCAGTGTTATAATGAGTGTTTAATTACAAGCTTATACACGTAGAAGTGAAATTAGTGCAATTAGTGCAACTCGTCAACTAAAATTTATGTAGTATGATGAAACTAAAACTGCATAAAATGTTCAATGTCTATGATAGTTTGCAAAGCTGTGTGCGAAAACTCGCTAGATAATAAGTACATACTGTCACTTAGATGTCTATCGACGGTTTAATATAAAGGTTTCATGCTGGTACGCATATAATAAATCGTCAAATGTTCAACAGTTTATAAAAATGAACAAATATATTGGGAAGATCTGACCTGAATAAATCCTTGACAAAGTCCAATTCACAATCAGTCTAATTGATATACGAAACAGCTTACCATACCACATTCCATTTTCCAAGTTTAATTTTTAAAACTCTTTGCTGGTTTTATGCTCTATCCGGCTCGAAGGACCAAATTTATGGTTTGGAATAAACGAGCAATTATCTCTCAAACGCATAAAGCTTCGATAGCTCTTACTTAACTTGGAAGGTGATTTAATAGTTTGATGTATTTGACATAATATATTTTCTTGACAGTTGTTTTTTTACCACAGCAAAAACAATATGACGTTATAAATGAAACAATGTGTATCATCATAAATGAAACTGAAAATTGGCATTTAATTAACAACTTATAGTATAGGAGTCGAAACATAATTATTTCATTCCATACTTCACGGATACATTATAGATAATTTGATTATTCGTTTCAATCGTTGGTGTAAGTGATTTGTATTTATAAATAATATGTATTTTTAGTTTCATTCACCAATTTCCGGTACTTGTTTCGACATGTAATATTTCCGGCATTAGCTTTTTTAGTGTCATTGTGTCGAGAATAAAGGCGAGTCTTTTGCATGGATGATATGTACATATAACTATAATACCATCGCTAACTAGTTACGATAGAATGAATAGAAATGGAACGAGCCTACACAGACAGCAATTTATCTTGATAATAATATATATTAAACCTAGGGGAGGTTCCGAATATTCAACATTGGTTAGGATCGTGATTGTACGTATTATTCGTTAACGAATAGATATACATAAACAAAAGTTATGTATTTATATGTTATAATTTCCGAATCGAATAAGATCGAAGCGTATACAAGACAATTCAACCAATCGTATGATGACGAATGGGAACAATGCCACCATCAAAACAATCGAATAGATAATTAGGAACGTTAAAGTGTTTGTTGAAATTTCTGTAATAACTGTAGACGTACTTAGAGATATTGGTGTAAATCGTAAACAATGAGAGCTTTGTCTTGAATATAATCTCCGTTACAGAATACGGTCCGTCGAAGAGAGAAACGCGGGGTCATGGAGATTTCTGTATATCTGGTTTAATGTTTTGCTTCTTCCTCTTCGTAATGTCTTTTTACAGAGTGTCTCATGTCTTTACATCAATGAAATGATTAGTTTGTAGTTGGTGACAGAATAAGTGGTTCAAAAACAAAAAATTATTGGTGAATATTGTTACTGCTTTTGCTACTTTGTATATTTCTTCAACTTCAACTGTGACAATTCAATCTCACTTTCACAATACCAAAACTCATATTTCTAATAATTTTTAAAAACTAACTAACTAACGTCAACTGATGCGCTTTATATACTTTCCACTTGTTCCAGACAGTTTTTTTTTTCGATGACATTTCTAGACTTTCTAATGACATTTCCTGATGATTTTTATTCTTTTCCTTCTAGCACCTCAACATATCCTCTGTACAGGGCCGACGTAACAATATACTCACGAAAAATGGTTAATGAATTTCAAAATTTTAAATTTCGCGGCCAATTAGGTAAACGGATTAGATTAGATTAGATTAGATTAGATTAGAAATGGATTGGCGAGTGGCTCTTTGTCCTATCCCACTGCGACCTTTGCAGATCTATTGTGGTCTTGTGGTCATCCCTATTTCAAAAGCTCAATATCTAACTTTACAGGAGCCATGAGAACAACACCAACAGTGGCAATGGAATTAATTGCTGGTCTAACCCCTCTGGACTTGTACGTTAAAGAGGTTGCGTTAATGGCCATGTTACGATTGCGCACGGCTGGTGTAAACCCCGAAGTAGGAATGGGTCAATTAAGACTGCGACTGTGGCGGGAAGCGCTTACTGCCGTACCTTTCCTGCAGGCGGCCAGTGATGCAATTGAATCCAGGATTGTGTTTAATAAACCCTACAAAATACAAATAAAACAGAACACAGAGTCAGATGCTGCAAATGCCATACGCATATATACAGACGGCTCAAAAACCAAAGAAGGCTCAGGATGTGGAATTTACTCCAGATCACTAAGCCTAAGGATTAAGTGGGAATGGGAAAAAACACCAGCGTGGTTCAAACTAACCAGAAAATAGATTTCCGGCAAAAACATAATAATCTGCACTGATAGCAGACAAACTCTACTAGCCTTGAACAGACAACGTGTTACATCAGGGCTAGTATTAGAGTGCCATCGAGATTTAGCTATCGCCTCGGTAGATAACAATATTATCCTGAGGTGGGTTAAGGGGCACGACAGGAGCAAAGGTAACCGCATTGCTGACTCTTTAGCTAGGGAAGCGGCTGGACTAAGAACTCTTGGACCCGGCGACACCTACGGCCTGTCGAATTCGACAATTGCTGAACTAGCTAAACGTTACACCCATGCGCAATCTCTAAAGAGGTAGGATGAAATTAAGGGATGCAGTCTAGCCAGAATCACCCTGGGCGACCCTGGGAAGCTGGAGTCGAAAAAATATTTGGCGATGACCAGGAAAAACCGACGTTTAACGGTAGGATTTCTGACTGGCCATTAAGGAAACACCTCCATAAAATGGGGCTAGTGGACACACCTCTATGCAGGATGTGTGAACAGGAAGATGAATCTGACAGGCATGTCTTATGCGAGTGCCCGGAGTTATCGTCAATAAGAGAGTGTGATTGGTGAGTCTTGGCCTACACCTGCCGATATAAAGGAGATGTCTCCTAGTGACCTGTCCACCTTCCTGGAAAGGACAGGATGGACGATGACCTAGGAAGACAACTCCTCGGGAGGATGTACAATGGGTCACATGTGACCCAAGTGCTGTGGGCCTAACTCACCCTCCCTACTCTACAGACAGAGACGGATCTAGCTTTATTCTTTTTGCTAGACCTATTAGCCTGGATACCGCCTCACAGAGTATGTGCTCCACGGTTTCGTCTTCTTCCTGGCAAAACCTACATCATCGTCATCTGCTATGCCAATTGTGTGCATATACTTCCTCAGCCTACAACGTCCGGTCAGCATTCCCACTATCATCCTCGTCGTTTCTCGACTTTTACATAGTAGGTCGCGTGACAGTTTGGCCGAAGGGCTTTTAAGGAATAGTTTAGCGTGCCTTTGTTCTGGGGTTTTATGCCACCAGCGCAACGCCTGGTTGTTTATCCATTCCAATTGCAACATTAAGGTCATACACAAGAAACACTATAACTTCCAGAACAAACACTATTTTTTGCTCACAGAATATGTAAAGTAGTGCCACCTTGTAGGTAACCCTAATCAATATTGTTCCCACAAAGGATGAGTCTCGCTTGCTTCTCTCGAAAAATATGAATTTATTGCAGATATTTGTAGTGGGTGGCAATCGTCATGCCCTTACCTTTACCGAGATGGCTGGCTTATCTCAAAGGCGTACTTTAATGGGACTTGAACAACAATTTGTTATTGTTATTACTTACAAGGACTTACAAGGATATTTGTATACGTTAACAGTGAATGTCAGTGTTGAAATTTAATTTGACAGGTTGTCAATATAGAAAGTGAATTATTTAATACAATTTAACTAAAAATTTAAAAAAGGGAATAAAAATTGGTCAGAATACTAGATACAATATAAATGATTTTTAAAAAACTGTGAATAAAATGTATTTTTCTCGCCAATATGCCAGAACAATTATTTCGTCCGCTTATGACATCACGCTTTCGTAAATATTCCAAACATTTGGACTTAGATTGATATATATTTTGAATCGTTTCATCTACTTCAGAATGAATCAATGAAACCAGTTGATTTGATAGAGGATACAATAGGAAGCAATACAACTGATTCTTCTCATGAATGTTTAATGGTTTAACTTCTTAAAAATTACAATTCTGTAACACCTTATCGCCATCTTGGCGCGAAAACTAATGACACAATGACGGATGACAAGACATACAAGTGACAAGTAACTGTCTTTATTAAGGTGCATCTGTCTAACGCGGCAAATTCAAAAAATGACCTTACAAGGTGTAATTTTCACAAAAAATTTTCGTTTGTCAACATGGTCACCAATACAGGTTCTCAAATATTGGGATTTTTAATGTGTTTTGTCAAATATTTAATAGTGAACTCTGTAAAAATTGTTTGTAATAATTTAGTATGTTGTCTTCTTCAATATGATTGTGAAAATAGAATCTACTCTCTAATACAAAATCTCGGGTCGAGATTTATTTTATTATTTTCCTTTAAAAGTTTGGATATACTTAGTAACTCTTAGTTATAATTTTTTGGAAGTACCATTTCATAACACTAATTATGGTTTTCATCACTAGATTTCTTGGCTTGCACGGTCAACGAATTATTTGTATTTTGAGGGTTTTAATGAGCTAATAGTATCCATTAGGTATATTACATTTTCTGTCATTTTATGCTAGTTTTCAACTTAGGTTATGTTTATTGCTTACATTGTTTAATTAAACCATTCAAATTACATACTCTTTATTTTAAAAATATTTATATATATAAGAGAATAATCCCTTTTCTCCATAATATATAAATGAAATGTTTCGGAAATTTATTGCAAATTTCTCCATAATAAAGCCAATTTAGTTAATACGAAGATGGTTTCGATGGATAACTTTTGCAAAGTTACTGAATATACCGACGGTTATGGTGGTAGTGTAGACGCTCTTTTGTCGACTCCTCACGGCCGAAATTCATTCCATTCGTGAGATATCGGCATTAAGTAATGACCAAAGCACGATCACGGTCACTGTAATTTGTTGAACTCGATATCTCGGCTCGATTTAACCAGTTAGTAATGAAAAAATAAGTCAGGTCAGCTGTGCGCGGATATAAAGTCGATTGTTGGTTAAATGGAAGGGGTGTTATATTAAAAAAAAACGGTATTTTGGAACATTTTTAAATATTTTGCATAATTTAAACTTTTTAGAAGTGTGAATTTGGGCAACAGGAGTAATATAAATAACCTATTACTTTCAATAGTACAATAATGAGTCCGCTGACTTCTTTATATCAAACTATATGTATACCGGTTTTCTTTTAAAATTATTGCACTTTTTTTATACATTTTCTCGTATTTTTTGTATAGTTTTTTTTTATTAGTTGAAAATTGGTGTATAATCAGAATAAGCCATTTTATACTGTTTACTATTAACGTTTTTAACATCGATATTGTTGAAAGAAGTCAAGATAATAGTATAAAACTATTATAACTTCTTACAAATTTGAAAATAACTTTTCAATGGGTAGACCGTTCACTAGGAAGCAACATCTACTTCTCGGGCTATATGCCTCGCAAACAATGAATTACACTTCCAAGTTAACCTTCCGGTAGTCGCGCCAATATTTTTTTTCAAATTTAGTCGCCCCGGACTCACTGACCAGATGGGGTTTAAAAATAGGAAATGATTTTTGTATTTTTTTTATAGAATAATAATGAAAAAATAAATCGTTTTAGTCAAAAAAAAATTAAAACTTTATTTATTGAAATATAACGAATGTTTGAAAAAATACACACAAAAAAACATAGTAACAAATATAATTCAATAAAAAACAAACAGAAAATTGTAATTCATTGAAAACTTGGAAAACTTGGAGCTAGATGCTATTATTGTGATTCTCTGCAGGATGTTTTTTCCAATGTGTGGTACCATTCTTACCTAGAAGAAAATGGGTAAATGTGGGCTCGTTATTTTAATTTATATTATATTTTAAAATACCTATATAAAAAAGTGTTGTAGTTTTATGCTCAAAACCTTCTTGCGTATCTGAAATTTCCTGTTCAGAGTCACTTACATGAATTACAAGTTCCTCATTGTCCTGTTCCTCTTCATCGGATTCATCTTCAAAAACAATCCCTTCACTACCATTATCATCTAGTCCTACATCATTCAGAAGTTTTTGCAAATATACTTGCTTCCTTTCATAGTGCGCCATCCCTGAAATTTAACATTTTTCTAAAATAGTAATCTTATAACAAAAATATCTGGAAAGTTACCTTTTTATAAATTTGTACCTGCACTGGTCGCGCCGGTCTGAGACACGAAATCATTATTAATACTCAAAGATATGACGTATGGTTTGCTATTGGGTTTAGATATACAGATTCGGCTAATATTTATCTTCCGTATGTAGAACCTCATGTAGGAGCAACAGTAAGCACTTATACATAAATATAAGTCCAAGAGAGAACAAAATACTTCCCCTCCATGAAACACCCACCACACTAGACTCGAATGGGCTCGATACACTCACCGGAGAGGGGAATGCGATATTGTCTCTGTTGTCCTATGGCTTTCTCTCTTTCACTCACAGAATGGCAATACGGAACCTAATTATTTGCCGAATCTGTATAAATCATGTTTAATTTGTTATTCGTTAGTCATGTCTTGTGATTATATAGGGTGTTGAATATATTTGGATGAAAACATTACTTTTAATGGAAATAATATATAGCCCTGCAAACCTGCAAATATTTTCTCCACATAATATTAGTATAACAATAAATAATATATTGTAAAATTCATGTATTGATTGATTTTTCCATATTAAACGGTTTTTGTTTTGTTCCAGGTGAGTCGTCTTTATCACATTTTGACATTTGGAATCGTGAGTACTATTGGAATTTAAAAAATGCATTTAAGGGTAGTTATGAATTTTTGAAATCAGTTCTGTAATTTTAGAGTTTTTAAAAAAGACACACAGACAGGCAGATAAATGCTTGACAATATTAAGATATCTATTACAATACACATACCAGAAACTATAATAAACACTGTTCTACTTTTTGTGTACAGTACTGTGATCCAGTCCTCGTTGTTTTGACGCCTGCCAGGCTAAAAAACATCATCAATAAAAATGACAATAAAAAAATGGAAATACTGTATTAACAGTGGGAAACATGAACTAGTAGAGAACAGTTTTAAGATACAGGACCAACTTGTAAGATCAAACGGTACCGGGGGAGACTCTTAATTGACTGGTCTTTTCTGCTTCCTCGCTTAGATTAGTAACGAACCGCCACTAGAATTAGCAACATAAATTTTAGAAAATCCCTGTCGGACTACTGCAACACAAATCTGGATATTTCAGTGGCCATTTTTTTCAATGAAGGAAACAATTTTTTTTTCTGTAACTCAACAACGAATCGAGGAGAGTTAAGTGATTAAGTTGTTCAACCTTCACTGACCAAGATAAGGAAATTAACGAGTTCCATTTTTCTTTATCATTCTCCATGACAGGAAAGTGCAACCGGAGAGAGCAACGGTCAACGTTGCATGCGTGTAAGTGTGATTGCAGTGACGGCGAGATTATATTTCACCCAACAGTATAATTATTATTGTTACATCAGATGTCTTTTAATTAATAGTCGGCCAAATGTGGTTGAGATTCGTTTTAATTAATTAACCTGAAAAGTGAGCAACATTGAGAAATTTGGGGTGTAAAAAATAGTATCAATTTTATAACGAATATGGGTTTGTTTCAATAACAACAGCAGCAAATATCAGGAAATAACTGGTCAAAGCAAACGAATTTACTTTCGCGTAATTCCTAACACTGATTGCAATTGTATTTGTATCAGTGTATTTTTAACAATAGAGAAAATTTTAATAAATCAGTTATTGAATGTTTTAACAAGAAAAAAACGAATTTGGTACTTTGTTCAATAACTATGGATAAGACTTGGATCTACCACTATAAATATTAAATGGAATCAATTAAAAATAAATTTTATAACAAAAGTAAAGTATGGAACAAATTAATTTTCAGCTAAACAGACCATTTTAAGAAATAATCCTGAAACACGTCGATTTTTGATTTTAATTCACTGTATTTTAAAATAATAATCTAATATACTTTACTTTCGAGTAATGACATCACCGTCATTTTTTTTAAATGGAACACTCCCATTTTGTCTCAATTTTCGTATTACTTTAGCTGAGCTGATTCCAAAAATGTATCACATGTTGATTTCAATTGGTACAGGGTGGACAAAAATACAATAGTTTGTGTGTGCTCATAAAGTAACGCGTAAAATTCTTTATTAGTTAAATTAACAATATTATCAAAAATACTTATTGTGTAGCGGCAATTAGTTTAAATGTAACACCCTGTAGTTTGTTACATTTTTAGATTAATAAAAATGAGCTGTTTCCAAACATGTTTGGTACTTGTGGGTATCGTACCTATTTTACGTAATTTGTTTCCCAGCAGACGTAATCCTGGAGGTTTTGATGAAAGTTCATGGTTTCATCAGAATGGTGCACCTCCACATTATGCTGTAGATGTTAGAAGGTACCTAGATGATTTTTTTCCGAACAGGTGGACTGGTAGACTTGGACCTATTAAATTGCCAGCGAGGCCAGATAGCGAGAGGCTATCTGAAGAATGTTGTATGACCAACAAGGAAGATTATATATTAGTTTTTTGGACGGAAATGATTTGGGAATTTTGAGAAAGATGAAACAATTACTTGTTGGTGGACCTGTTCTTGGATCTACTCTAAGATTAATTCGTCCATGTTCAAATTCTCCATGCCACCGAGAAATTGTCGACTGATATGGTGCTTCAAAGCCGAAAACAGAAACTAACTCGGCTAAGCATTATTTTTCAGTCAACTGTCTTCGAAAATTGTAAAAGTTAACTGAGCGAAAATTTTCTCGGATTAAATCCATTACTCCATATCAACTTTGAACATTCAGTTTGGGCTCAGCTTTTAACGAAGAGGTCTGAAACTTTGACGCTAAGGTAACTAAAAATTACAGTTTATTTTGAAATTCGATATTTGTTGATAGGCGCCAACTTTGTTGTTATATGAACACTTAGATGAAACCCTCGTATAATTTATATATTCATATTCAGTTATTTGTTTTTTGGGAAAAAGGATATTTATCATGACTTGTCATGCTGTGCAATAAATCTTCTTTGGCCATTATTTTTCCATGTCCAACCAACGTTTTCTGACAGACCAATTCCATTTATTCAGAGAATATAAACCTAAGAGGAAGACATTAAAATTATAACTATTTTAATATTTTAGACGTATGCAACTTTTATGCGTTTCTAATATACGCCAACAGGCATATCTCCCCTGCATCTACACTCCCTTACTGATACAATAAGAAGCAAATATCTCCACCAGTTTATAACTCAGAATATCGCGTGATTTTTTCCACGTTCACGTTGACAAAGGCATAATGAAGTCCAAAGCGAATATCAGTCCCCTTGTAAATAGTACTCCACTCTTCTGTCAGGATAATTTATTACCAGGATATCCCTTATCCTTGCGTGATAACGCCTTTGCGATATATATACCATCGGCGAACGAGGAAGGACTGGGAAGAAGGATTGCTCACGTGCAGCGTTGCCAAACAAAAAAATATTTATAGAAATGTTTCTTAGTAAGGTGTTAATTAATCCTGGAAAATGGTGAGATTTCGTTTGATGGAAAATGTAAAAAAAAATGAAATTTGATGGGGCAGGTTCATACCAAACTGACTTTATATTTGGAGATAACAATCCCAGTTCTCAGGGCTTTCTTATCTGATGGAAATAAGGAAAATAAATAATTTTGAAATGAAAAGAAATTCAAGGGTGCCACTGATTTTGTTTCCTAAAACAGAATTAGAAAAAAAAATAAAAAATTTAAAAATATCGGCTAACCTTCAACTGCTTTTATCTGCCAATAAACATAATAAAAATAAGTCTGAGATTAAATTAAAGATTGTTGCTGTGCAATAAATCAAATTTTTAACATAAAAAATACAGTGCTATTCAAAAGTCCCCTCCCCCCCTCGTATCTTTTGAACAGCTACACTTACAATAATAAAATTTGGAATGTGAAAATAAAGTGTTGTAAACTTCTCTACGAATGGTAACAGATGACGTAATAGTAATAGATGACGTCACAGTGCCACTCTGGCCAATAATTTTAAATAGGACCTCATGGCAAGTGATATCTCGTTTGAAAGGAATTGACATTGGCTACATAGCCATATTAATTTTGTTTGGGTTTAAACTAATTTTGACGGATAAATTAAATAAATACCAAAATTATTGAAATTATTTTTTTAAATTTAATTAATCAAATATCAACAATGAATTCGTATAGCAAGTGTTCGAAATGTGCTCGGTCTACTTCCTGACAGTAATACATCCTATTAGTAAACTCTTGTCGTACTCGTTCGAATGTGTCAGCTGAAATTGCATTGCATTCTTCAATAATTCTTTCTTTCAAAACGCCAATGCTATCTGGTGCCGTAGTATAAACCTGTCACCTGTTACCATTCGTAGAGAAGTTTACAACACTTTATTTTCACTCTCCAAATTTCATTAATGTAAGTGTAGCCGTTCAAAAGATACGAGGGGGGTAGGGGACTTTTGAATAGCACTGTATATATAATGTGAACAATTGGGTTAGTAATCATGTGTATCTTCTGTAAGCTCCTTGTGGCATTACTTATTCTTTTTTCACTTATTTTTTTGAGAATCAAACCACACAATAATGTTTTTTATTTTTTATTTCGCCGTTTCGGTAGCGTTCCAGCCACCGTTGTCAAGATTAACTAGTAATAAGAGAAAAAAGAATAAGTAATCATGTGTATATGTATATAAAAAAATACTAAATTTAAATCAAGGTGAAGCTCGTTGCGAAACGAAGAGGATCTCTTTGTATGCCAACTTTAGCACCACTTCCTATGAAATATTGCTAAAAACTGATATGCGACATAAGAATTAACAAATATTTGAATCTTCTTGCCGCCTGTCGCCGCGCATTGAGGCAAAGCGTCAGAAGAAACGAGTCCTAGTTGGTCCGAAGAGAATTCGCGCGTCCACCGACGCGTCTCTTCGCTTCGCGCTGCTTGTACTAAGTGCGCGTGAACCTTTATTCATTTACAAATTACTTTCATTTTTCTTTCTAAATGTCAACCTCTTCAAAAATCAGGAGCGGTGACTCAAATATTGTGATCCAGCAATTGAATATGAATTTTTATAGAAAGAATATTACCAATAATCATTGTGTAGGATAAAAAAGTATGTGTAAAGCCCGGCAATAAAGTGCTTTTTCAGGCCTCAAGAAGTGCTCAGGCTCGGCTGTGCCTCGCATGTCCATATCTTCTTTCGGCCTGAAAAATGCCACTTCCCCGCCTAGGTATACAATATACTATTATTTAACATTTTACCAGAGGTGTGATCTACTATGAATGGACCTTAATAAAATTTGACAACAAAGTTTTGTAGTCTTAAACTTCAAAATAACATTGATTGTCTAGTTGTCAAATTTTTTTTTCGTTGTCAGATAGAGACCAAAAATTATTCATTCATTCATTACCAGTTAATCTTGACAACGGTAGCTGGAACGCTACCGAAACGTCGAAATAAAAAATAAAAAACATTATTGTGGTTTGATTCCCAAAAAAATAAGACAAAAAAGAAGTATGTACTTGATTCAATATCATTTTTTTGTTATTTTTTTTCGAATTTTAATCCAGATTTTTCTCGTTCGTTATTTGAAGGTATAGAAAGGATATCAACGGATTTCAATTTAAATCGGAAATGTGAATAATTCCTCACTGGAATCCGGTATCTTTTTAGCGGTGCCAATTTCGACGTTGGCGACGAGCGCCCTTTTGCATTTTCGTTTCAGACCCAGTTCAGGTAATATCAATGTATCAGGATGCTAGTGAAATGTATGGTTAATATGAAAAGGCGTATTTTCCGTAGGGTCTTCCATAAAAAAGCCGTTTGGTATATTATTCAAAGAAATATTTAATCAGCATCTGATAGGAAATATTTAAAAAAAACTCGTACAAATTATAAAAGTGTTACTGATAAAAATGAAATCTTGATCTGGATTATGGAAAATTATGAACCCAATTAAAAATTACAACGTAACAGACTCAGCCATTAACATCTTCTGTTAAGGGAATGTCAACCTTATTTTGAAGGAACACAGTGAAACATATTTTGAGTGTCTGCAATATAGTATTGCAAGGTGTATTACCGAAAAGTTTACAAGGAGAAGAGATTCTGAACTACTATATCAAATATAATTTGTGACCCTATTTTTCGCTAGTTTTTCAATAATAAGACATCATAAACTCTGGAGGAATGTTAACTGTTAGTTTCGGCCCGATCTTGTAGATCGTAAACAGCAAAAATTACGGAGGAAGTTGTCAGGCAAGGACTTATAATGCTGCCAAAGCGGCACTGTCGTTCTCAGAGGACACACAGCTTGAACCAGGTCATATTCTTGGTATACAAAAAACCGTAGTACTAGGGTCCGTGAAGAGCATATTTGCTAAATTCCCAAGACAAATACAACTGCAAATGACACAACCCCCCATGAAAGATGCTTATAGCGGAATTATAACAGGTCAAGAAACAGCTGCACAAATTGAAACTTCGCAACAGAGACTTTACATGCGGATTTAGGCATAAGAAACAAACAAAAGTTAAACATATTATACTGTACACATTCGAGATACTTGATCATAAAGGATAGTCGTTACTATTTGGTTGCTTTCGTTGCAATTATTCACTCTCCACACGGATTCCATGATGGTATTACAAGTCTAGCACGCTGTAAGTTGCCCTACGAACTTGGATGATTGCGTATGACCAACTGATGTTTTTCGTTGGCCATTACTGTCAGAGACAGTGCATATCGGGCTTTTCATTTCGTAAAATTTGTTTCGTATTACGAAATAAGGCCACTTACATATATGCGGTACGAGTTTTGCGTGTGTAACTAGGCTAGGATGAAAAGCAACATAATAATTGAACAGCGGAAATGTAGTGCGGAAATACGGGAGTACATTTTCCTCCGAAATGAAGGTATTCAAATATTAAAACACTCCCCAGAGATATAAAACGCTATTAACATTAAAAATATCACATAAAGAGGTTGTTGTTCTCGTTTCATTTACATAGAAATGCAAAGTCTCAGACAAAATATATTACATTTAAAATTATTATGTATATGATACAGGCCAAACCGTTTTTAAGGACAAACTAGTCCCAACTAACAATTTGCTATTTTATAATAGTCGTAGGAATGTTTTGGCGATGAACATTATAAAACAGCGTTAGTCTCAGAAACGTTTTTAAAATGTTTATAAAATATCTATAAACACAAAATGGGCACAATTTATAAAACATTTTGTTTATATAATATATTTTATAAGTACTCCAGCGACTACTACATAACAGATATACAATGTTAATAAAAATTCAATAAAATTGTTTTATAAAAGATTTATAAGCGTTTAAAAAACGTGCTAGAAAATTTCTCAAATTTTTTTATGCGATGTATACACCATAGTGTAAAACTGGTTGCCGAAAATGAAAAACGAACAACGCAGCCCCAGATACTAATTGGATACTCGTTATCGTTATCAGATTATAAAAACTTCTAAACAAAGATGTTGTTGTTCGGGTTTAAAGTAGTTTTTGTACGTTCTCGTTGCACTAATCACAAAAAGCACGTTATGATTGAGACGTACAAAGTTCAATGTATTCAGTGGTTTGACTCGTTCAGGTCACATTCTTTTTTCCGGACCGTATTTTAAAAATATAATGAATAAAGGAACTGATAAACAGATTTAACACGATTATATTACTTACTTTAGCTTTTTCTATAACATTTTTAATTCGACTAAACAAAAATTTGGCACTTCTAATGATAAGCTCTCATCTTTGGTTTCTTTTTCTGGCATAGTATCATTATTTGTAATTATTATTGAGTGATTACTTCTTGTGGATGACTATCTGAACATGCAGGCGTATTATTTAAAATATCTGTATTGCTAATCATAATACTTTCAAAGTTTTTCTTTATTTTTCTCCGAAAGGCTCCACTCCTTTTGATTTTCTTCCACTCCGTTAATTCCGACATTATACTCGGTTTGTTTTTCTAAAACTGCCACACCAAATCTAATATATTTATTAGTTATTTAATAAAAGCTACATAACAGCTTCCAGTGTAATAATTATATAATTATTATATAGCTGAGGCATCTGTTGCTTTAATAAAATTATTTTATAAGCTGCTGAAAGTGTTTATAACAACAGTTTTATAATGTATATATACTTGATTTATAAATGCTACCAAACACTCTTGAAAAAGTGTTATAAACCAACTAAATTTTATAAACAATAAATGTCTCATGAATCTCTTACATAATACGTATAAAATTGCTTTATAAATATTATATAATTTTGTTGCCAAATTGTTTTTGTTATAAATTTATAAAACAATTTTGTAACTAAAAGCTAAACTGGCTTTTATGGAACCCTTATACAATAAGTTGCATTCTTGAAAGCAACAATAAATCAACATTAAAATAAAATTGTTATATAAGCCAAAAATTATAAAACAACTTGGCTAGTTGGGGTTTCTCCTAGGCCAAACTAGTTTATCCTAACTCACTTAGAATTTTACTAGTTTGTCTTAGGAAAGTTCGTTGTAATGCAATAATTAATGCACACTTGCTTGTACCACTTTCTTGTCTGGATTTTTTTTAACTGCGGATGTGTCTTAGTAATGTTACTGTCGCTGTCTGGTGGTTGGAACGAACCTTATGGCAACGTGTCGGAATCTATAACGTGTAAAGTGTCAATCAAACTTCAAGTTCAAACTACAACCGACGTTTGTTATCGTATAAGATCAATTTTGCTCCTTTACTGAGATATCTCCATACTGAGAATCGACGAGAAACCATTGGTTTCCAATATTTTCAATAGCAAACGAATGTAATAGCATTGTTATTAACTGTGCTTATTTATAATTACATTTATGGTTTCAATACGTACTCTGTGGAATTATTCCATGATACCTATTCAAGTAATAAGACATAAAAAATAGCGAACCATGTTTAAAATAATTCCACTTGATTTAAAAGGGTCTTGGTTTAATATTATGAATATCAACAGAGGATAAATAAAGTTCCTAACGCAACTAGAACTTGGACGCTACTGAGTATTTTACACTGGTTGGGCGTTTGCTCGAATGAGCTTAACCAATAGCCGTCGATATGAAACAATGGCTATATCACTTGTCTAGTGCGTCTAAGAAATTGGCGACTACTGTATACATTTTTAGTAAGGAAAATCCAAAAATGGTGACGTTTCTTTTAAAAAATCTGCACTGACATCATCAGTGAAAGGTAAGAATTCTGTATGATAAATTATCCACCTATTACGGTATTTTTTAGGTGGTAATTCAGTCGACAATGTCCTGTAAGCGGTCCTGTCAGAATGCGTAGGTTTGTTCTACTCCATTCCAGGATCTGCTTATTTTTTGTACTCCAAGGGTTGTATATGAACGCCTTCGAGTGAGACAGCCCTGGTATGTCTGCCCAGTACGTGAAGGTTTTCCTCTCCGCCCATGTAGCTATGGCTAATCTAGCAGTGCTTTCCGCAATGCCAAAAGATCTCTGATAAACATCTGATCACTTTTTTGACAGAGTGTCGGCCTTCTCGTTGCCCTCCACTCCTCGATGCCCCGGCACCTAGGTCAAAATGACTCTGTTCTCCTTTCCTAGTATTTCAAGGGATTGTAGACAGTTAAGTACCAGCTCAGTGCTTTAAGAGCAGCCTGGCTATCTGACAGGATGTGTATGTTCTTTTTTACAACAGGTTTATTCATCAACTCTCTTGCAGCCAGTTCAATGGCGTATACTCCAGCCTGAAAGACAGTAGCGTACCAACCCAGGTTGGCTGTGATTTCAACTCTGGGTTTCCTGCTGATGACCGCCGCTCCAGCCCCGTTACGCAACGAGAACGCCGACACTTTGGCAAAAAAGTGATCAGAGTCCCTATTTATCGGACCTGAACCGTTTTTTGGCATTGCGAAAAGCATTGCTAGATCAGCCATAGCTACCTGGGCGGAGATAAAAACCTTCACGTACTGGGCAGACATACCGGGGCTGTCTCACTCGAAGGCGTTCATATACAACCCTTTGAGTACAAAAAACAAGCAGATCCTAGAATGGAGTACAACATTCTGTCGGGACTGCTTACAGGACATTGTCGACTAAATTACCACCTAAAGAAGATGAGTCTAGTTCAGACCTCGGATTGTCGGTTCTGTAATTTGGAAGACGAAACTGCGGACCACCCATTATGCTATGCCCAGCATGGGCAGGGTATAAAATATTCGGTTTTAGTACCTTAGAGTCGAGACGACTTCAAAAAAGTATCACCAAATACAACCATGGACTTCGCCAGAAGCACAGGCTTGTGGGGTGAATTCTAATTCCTAGGGGTGAGCCACAATAGACCCAACGGGGGTCGCAGTGGAGAAGGCCCCACTCACATAGAACCTAACCTAACCTACGGTATTTTTTCATATTACTGTTTATGCAGCTAATAATGAATTTAGGTGTTACTTTATTGACGCACTATATATTGTCCTTCACGAATGTAATCATTATAATATTTTTTTGTTTTTTTTTATGCACACTTTACTAAGAAAATTTAATTTTAAGTAAATATCACACTCCCTTATTGCGATAAAACTTTGAGTCGACAGATACCGCTACCAAGTCTTAGCTGTAGATCTCCAGTTCCTATTTAAAGTTACACCTCAATTTATTGCATGTTAGTATCTAGAACTAGCGAGTAGTTTAGTCATGAGGATCTCAAGTTCGTTGAATAGATGATGCTGGACCATTACTGTTACTGTTACCAGTAAAACGGTATCGGTCTCCATAGACCGGGCAACTGAAGTAATAAAAGTTGATGAATAGCGAACGTCGAAGAAAATGGTAATTGGAAAAGGTACAAAAAGATCAACTGGAGTTTTTTTCATGAGAAAAATAGTAGCACATACAGTTTTATGTGCTTTAAACAAGTTTTGCTAAATAGTGTTTTATAATTAGTGAAAACATGAATGATAAAAACGAGATAATTAAAACTACCAACGATATTCCATGTGGAATCCTCTTTTTGTCCAGGTGTTTAATCTGCCTCCTTTCAGATTCTGCTAAATGGTATATAAGTATATTATAATTTTTGTTCAATTTTATTCTAGAACCGTTGGACTACCACTAACATTTTTCTTATCTTATGCGCGTTTTCATAGTCAAGTTATCTTATTCAGAGACTGTGAATTTTTGGCAAGAATTTAAAAATCAAGTATCAGCATTCACTAAACAAACTTCAATTTTAAGTTTCAATTACCTGGTTTGTTCCATTGACCATAAAGCCAACACGCATTACATATGGAGGTGGAGAGTGTTGCAGAAAGGACAATATACAGACTAAGTAGAGAGGGAACCATTAAAAAGAAAACCACCTCTTCACTTCTCAGAAATCAGACAACCTGGTACATACCACAAAATGGTATGATGAAAAAGTATAAGAAATTTGTTACGGAATTAAGCAACAAGAAGGAATGGGATCCAAACACCATTACCAGATTTGGAAACAATGCCATTAAATGGTACACAGACGGTCAAAATCAATAGAAGGAACTGGGATAGGAGTGTACGGGCGAGGAACCAAACAATCTGAAAGCTTGGGGAAAACCACAAGTCTTTCAAGCGGAAATTCACGCAATAAGAAGGAGTGCCCAGTTCAATATTGACAAAGGATATACAAGGCTAAGGATTATCATAATGTCTGATAGTCAAGCAGCCATTAGAGCGCTGAGTTCTTGTGTAATCAGTTACAAAATGGTGTGGGAATGCCTAGGCAAACTTAATGAACTAGGCGAGAACAATATAGTCACCTTACTGTGGATTCCAGGACACACTGGAATAGAAGGAAACAAAATAGCAGATGAACTAGCGAAGAGGGGTACTGAAACACCCTTTTGGGGGCCGGAACCTTTTTGCGGAATCAGCTCCAATGTAATATTGGAAGAAATAGGCAAAGCCGAAGAAAAGAGAAGATCTGACCATTGGAAAGACCTAGTGGAGCTTAGGCAATCTAAGATTCTTCTGGGTGACTAAAACCTGTTGAGATCTCAAATGAATGCATGAGTCAAAGTAAAACTGCACTAAGAGTTTTAACAGGAATCCTAACTGGACATTGTCGCCTGAATGGGCATCTTAAAAAGCTCAAAATAGTGGAGAAAGAAGATTCTAGATTTTGTGGAATGGAAGAAGAAACCTCCATCCACATTCTTGCGAACTGCACAGCAATTCAGAATCCTAGGGCACAGTACCTGGGAGACTACTAGATAGAAGAGGGACAGTTACCTAAGTTGAAGCCTGCAGATATCCTAAAATTCCTCAGGGAAATAGGACTAAAGGAGCTACTAGTCTCTGAGACTCTCCTCAGAAACTAAGTAGATGTAAGGGGGCACAATAGATCTTTTAGGTCTCAGTGAATGTTACCCCAAAATACATACATACATAAAGCCAACACGGTTGAACTTGATTTCCGGATGGAATGTCGCAGAGCTTGTGTTTTACAAGTGAGAAGAGAACAATTTATGTGATACTTCTATTTTTTTTATATGGATTCTTCTATGTATTCTTCTGCTCCGTTGGAAGAACTCCGAGTCTTTTCAGAGTGAGCAAATCAGCTCCGCTTTCCAGCTTTTGTCCGGTATAATGTGGTTACTTGTTACTGAAGTTGAAAATTTTCGAACCGTTGGCAGCGTACGTTAATAATGAATAGTAGGTTCACTCGACTTCGTCGCTTTCATGCCAAGCTTATCAAGACATGCCGAAAAACGATCGCTAAAGACACGTGCACTGTATATACAGGGGTCGCGCGATTTAATACCTTCAAAACTTGTTGACTTATAAATTGAGTGTTCGGGAACATGAATAGAAATATAATATTATATAACTTAAACATTCATGTTAAGAAGAAATTTGGAATTTCTATGAAATGAATTAAATTTACAATTGTGCTATCTAAATGCGCATCTAAGTATTGTATTGTATTGTAGTCACTACATTTTCCCATTATTTACTGATGAGGGCGCCCATTAATTACGTGAGGCATTTTCGAGAATGTTTTGCCTCCCCCATGGGTGAAATATAGTAAGATTTTTTCGTACTGACCACTTGGTGTCGAAAATACATCCAGCCCAGCATTGAAATATAAAAAAAAGCTTCAGTTTATTCTACTTGCTTCTAAATTGATTCCGCTATTGACTAGTCTATTCAAGTTACTCGAATTCGCATTTGTATTGTTACTTCCATATACCTAAAGTCGTGGTCGTGATTTTGTAAGGGTGTCAAGCTAACAGAAACGTGTATACACTGTCGCTAGACAATGTAACAGTTTTCAGTTCCTACATCGCTAAGTTCAGTAAAAAATTTAATCTAATTTATTAACTGTTCTTCCAGATGTTAGGTAGAGTTGCGAAAAGCATTATAATTTTACCGCCGTGTAGTCGTTTTTAAGATAGGATAGGATATTTGGAAAAAAATTGCCAAGGAGAAATCCTCTTCAAGGATAATCATGTGTGGGAACGGAAAATTCTCAGGTTTTCAGTACTGCAATCATGGGAAATTCGACAAAACTGGACGGAGTAGTTACGTTAGGTTAGGTTATAAGGGCGTGGAAGCAATAACGAATACGCCAGGCAACGGAGCATGCGAGTATAGTAATTTTTGACAAAAATCCTAGTAGAAAACGGATGATTCCATCATATATAAAAGACATTACGTAGTATCATTTTGATATGTTTTGGACACGCAAATGTTGTTCAGTAATTTGTTATAAACATTTAAAACGAAAAAAACTACTTTTTTTAGTTTTTTTCATATAGCGTGAAAGATACTAAAGCAATCTCAATGTTATGTATAGATAAATTATAGATAATTAAAATACGAACAAAATGAGGAGCAAGTCAATCGGATGATTAGGAACCGAAAAATCAGGAAATTCGGAAAATTGGTCATTTTTTTGAAAATTCATATCTTCGTCATTTTTCAATTACAAGAGCTGAAACTTGTTACAAAAAAAGTTATTCGTATGCCCTTTATATACGCGAAGAGCAGACGCCAAGTTACGGTTATTTTTATCGCAATTGCAATTGTAATTTTTTTATGAGATAATTTGCATCGTGCCTGGATGCGTTATTGATTGTCCGGTTTTAAATTTTGAAACGGTTTTGAAAAGTATTTATGTAGAGCAACAGAACGTATATTTGTAATAAAATAATCCAAAGTCGACCAAAAACGCCCGAGAACACCGCCTATAATGACCAAACGCTAGAAAGTAGCGGGGTAGATAGGTAGCGGGAATATACAACATTTTGGCACTCAGTGTAACCGGCACTTTTCGGTGGTGTTTTTGGTCAACTTCGCATCATTTCATTACAAATCGAAAATATACGTTTTGCTGCTCTTTATCTATACTTTTCAAAACCGTTTTAAAATTTAAAATCGGACAATCAATAACGCATCCAGGCACGATGCAAATTATCTCATCAGAAAATTACAATTCCGATAAAAATAACCGTCGCTTGGCGTCGGCTCTTCGCGCATATAAAGGGCATACGAAGAATTTATTTTGTAGCAAGTTCCAGCTCTTGCAATTGAAAAATTATGAAGATACGAATTTTCAAGGAAATTTTCCGGCTTTTCCTGATTTTCTCGGTTCCTAATTATACGATTGACTCGCTGATTTGTTCGTATTTTAATTATCTACAATTTATCTATACATACCATTGAGATTGCTTCAGTACGTTTTACGCTATATGAAAAAAAACTAAGAAAAGAAGGTTTTTTCGTTTTAAATGTTTATAAAAAATTACTGAGCAACATTTGCGTGTTCAAAACAAATTAAAACGATACTCCGAAATGTCTTTTATATGATGGCATTATCCGTTTTCTACAAGGATTATTGTCAACGCGTCAAATTGCTGATGATATCTAAAGAGAATGCTTGTATAAAGCTATTTTGTTTGTGTATACTTCCCTTGAATATTTTCTACACAGGATATCAATTTAGGGACGTTTGCAAAATTGAAGTAACTGCAGATATTGGTGTGAGATATATGACTAGTTTGATATTAAATGACAGGAATGTAGAATTATCCTCAATTTAATTGCAGATGGATTACTATAATTTATAGAAGGAATATAATAAAAAATAATTAAAATTCACTTGGTTGTTTGCTTTCAATGGTTGTTAAATACCAATTGATACTCCAGTTAACAAGATCAAAAACGTGTTGTTCTTTTGTTTATTTAATAAAATTTGAAACATAATTTTTCCCTTGAAATGAAAGTTTACTGTGTGCAGAGTTATTACAAAAAATATCTCATTTTTTTACAAGCTAGTTTCTAAAAGTTTAAAAAACCACCTCATAACTTTTTGACACTCTCATGTCATTTGGAGAAAAAATGATGGGAATTTAAAGCTCTACAATTTTTGTTTGAAACTTTTTTCTGTAGCTCCAACGGTTTTTGCGCAATTTCAAACAAAATTCTAATTAATTTTTTTTCAACCTCTTTTCGGGAAGATGAAACATAATCACATGTATGTTTCGTTTGTCGACACTTCAAAATCTCCACTCAAAATTATGATTTACTTTGCAGATCTATTGTGGTCCTCCCTATTTCTAGAGCTCGATATCTAGCTTTATTTTTTTTCTATGCCTATTAGCCTGGATACCGCCTCCCTTGCGTAGCTCTCTGCCCTCGGTCTTTCTTCTTCGAAAAGGTGAAACCGAACCCTTACTAGGCCTTCGCACTCACAGAGTATGTGCTCCGCGGTTTCGTCTTCTTCCTGGCAAAACCTATATAGGCTGTCATCTGCTAGGCCAATTGTTTGCACATGCTTCCTCAGCCTACAATGTCCGGTCAGCATTCCCACCATCATCCTCGTCGTTTTTTTACTTTGAAATAGTAGGACGCGTGACAGTTTTGCCGAAGGGCTTTTAAGGAATAGTTTAGCGTGCCTTTATCCTGGGGTTTTATGCCACCAGCGCAACGCCTGGTTGTTTATCCATTGGTGGATGCTCTTCTTAGTGAGGTTTTTTGCAATTCCACAGGAAGATTCTGGCTCTATAATGACCTCAGTCGCTCCCTACTTGGCTAATTAATCGGCTTTTTCATTGCCTTTTATTCCTTGGTGACCTGGCACCCAGGCTAGGGTCACTCTATTGTGACTACCTAGTCTGTTGGGGGCCTTGCGACACTCCCACACCAGATTTGACGTTGTCCGATATGAGTTCATCGCCTTTAGTGCTGCTTGACTGTTGGAGTAGATGACGATTCTTTGGTTATCCATCTCCCGTCTCATCAACTCTTCTGCACAGCATTGCACCGCTATTACCTCTACCTGAAAGACAGTGGCATGTTTCCCTAGGAGAGAGATCGTGATCTTCTCTTGTACTCCATATATTCCGTCTCCTACTCCAGAGTCTGTTTTAGAGCCATCAGTGTACCAGTTTAGATTCTCTGTTATAGGAGGCCCTTCTTCCCAGTTCTTTCTCTCTGGAATGACTACTGTGTATTCATTTTTGAAGCTATATTGTGGGGAAATCTGATCCATTGACATTCCCAGTATTGGATCTATCTTTATTTCTTTATATAACTTTTTATAGGCCTTGTCGTGTCCTTGACTTATCGGAGGAGGCCCCTGTAATAATCTGTGACTAACAGATCTTGCTTTTCCCTGATTGAAGATATGCAGTGGCGGTAGGTATGAGACAAGAATACTTAAATGAAACAGAAGAAAGGTTAATCAGTTTGAGATATTGATAGAAATTTATTATACTATTTAAATCAATAATCACTATAAATATTATTCATTAATATGCAATAAATAGAATATTATCCCTTGAAACTAAAATTTAAGATAGAAAAATATTAATCAATCTTAATCTGATTACTTTACAGACAATATAAAATCGTAAAGTGAACTCATACCTTACCAAATTTTCCAATGAATTGAACGTCGAACAATACCAAAAACGCGACAAAGACGGCATTTATTTTGGTTCAATTTGTCTCAAAATACCCACAATAATGATTGCGCACCTGGGCCTTCAAATGTAACACTTCAACAATAGTTTGGATGTCTATTGGATCGTTTTTATAATATGACACCGTAAAGAAAGGAGATTATTTGTCGAAAACAGGACTAGATATGAAAAATGACCAGGTGTTACTACTATAAAAGATCGGTCTCGGATTTGTGAAATGCCTTTTAAGGATTTAAGTACGGTGATTTTTTTTCTTTTTGGGGATTATTGTCAACGCGTCAAATTGCTGGTGATATCTAAAGGGAGTGCTTGTATAAAGCCATGTTGTTTGTGTATACCTCCCTTGAATATTTTCTACACAGGATATCAAGTCGACTGGTAAATTTAGGGACGTTTGCAAAATGGAAATAACTGCAGATATTGGTGTGAGATATTTGACTAGATTGACTTTAAAATGGAAGGGAGGAATGTAGAATTATCTTCAATTTAATTGCGGGTGGATTACTATAATAGGATGTTAAACTTAACAAAAATATGATGTTATCTCAATGTTAATAGTTTTATTTTCACAAGGTTTTTATGCAAGTTTTGGATGATTTGAGTAATCCTTCATTTATGCTGTGACGTACATACACTGAAAGAGAAGTTAGCGACATAAGGGTTGACATAGGACCTCAATTCTGATGTGATGGAGTAGTTATAGGTTATGCTTATGTCATATTGCTGTTGTAATGACTTAGGAGTTGTTTCCCTTCCATCATCGAGTGTTGAACATAATTGTCCATGTCACTTTACTTTCAAACTAACTCACTAAACTTAACCTAAAAAATATCAACACAATTTTTTTATAGTATTTAAATATCAAGCTCGAATAAACTGTAAACAAAACACTCAGATTTTGACAGTTCTCCAAACTTCAAATTCGAATGGCCCTTTTGTAACTGGATATTGATTCATAAAACGTATAAACCAGAAAGTGGCTTCATCTTTAGTGATATGACGTATCCGTAGTGAAAGTTGCAAACATTTAGGAATTCTAAATTTCCAGTTTTCTACTAAAATATTCGGTTTAAAAAATTTTTAAATTAATTTTTACAAAGTAGTAACAATATACTTTTATTAAATTCCAAAAGCTGGATATCGGTTTAATACCCCATTTATATAAGGAAAATAATAAAAAATAACTAAAATTCACTTGGTTGTTTGCTTCCAATGGTTGTCAAACACTAATTAATACTTCGGTCAACAGGTTAAAAAACGTGTTAACTCTTGATCAAGATCTTAAAAATATATGAGCGATGGCACATATATTTCCCCAATAATTTTTAAATTCTGCTGGAGCTCACGACGCAGAAGCATGAATCTAGCAAAAAGTTACAGCATATCCTTCTTTTATTTTATCCGAATAAAAAATGTAAGAAAAGTCTGACATTATCACAACTATCATTGCCACAAGAAACAACTAATGAAATGTCTTCGAAAAACGGTCGTGATTAAGTTGAGGTTTAACCATTAAATTATCTCCAAGATAGATACAGAGTATAATATTCAGAAATGGAAAAAACCTGTTCAAATTTTAAAAAAAATTCCAATTATACATCAACAAACTCGAAGGGGTAAATGTTAATTACAATAGAAAGGCTTAGATAACAAAAGATACTTCTGGGTGACTACAACCAGTAGACAATGAATGCATAAGTAAAAGTCAGAGTTTAAACAGTGATCCTAACGGGAAATAGAAAGCTTAAAACAGTGGAGGAAGAAGAAACCCCCATCCACATACTTGCGAATTACACAGAAATTCAGAATTCTAGGACACAACACCTAGGAGGCTACAGGATAGAAAAGGGATACTTACTTTAACTAAAACTTGCAGACATCCTTAAATTTCTCTTTGAAATAGGTCTAAAGGAGCTACTAGTCTCTGGGGATTTTACCAGGAACTGAGTAGAAGTAGGGGGCAAATAGATTACATTTTTTAATTGAAAATATTTTTTTTGTTTTTTAAGAGATTTATTTTCTTTTTGCAGGGCTAATAACCTAACATGTCCTCAACATGAATGTAAATTTGGAAAAATTTGAAAGCAAAAATAGTGTACAGGCTCGGACTATATAACAGTGCATTTAAGCTCGTTGCAAATGAAAAATATCTTAGCTAAAATTGTACTTATATGCTTTTTCGGTAGATAAACTATCCAGAACACTTCAGTAATAAGGAAATTTTTCGAAATTGCCAGATTCGCGCAATAACATTTTTTTTATTAAATAACATTTTAACAAATAACACATTTATGAAAACGGTTTAGTAACTTTAAAACTTAGAGTAAAATATTATGTATGTGGCCTCCATTATTTAATAAAAAAATGGTATTTCGCGAATCCGGTAATTTCGGAAAATTTCCTTTTTACTGAAGTGCTCTGGATAGTTTAGCATAGTACAATTTTAGCTGACAGTTTTCATTTGCAACGAGCTCAAATGAACTGTTGTATAATTATTTTCATAAGTCCGACTCTGTTCATTATTTTTGCTTTCAAATTTACAATCATGTTGAGGACATGTTAGGTTATTACATGTTACAAACAAACAAAATATTTTCAATTAAAAAATGTACTCCTTTATTTCGGCCCACAGTGTACATACATACATAATATGTAGATATATCAAGGTTGAAATATCGTTGGAAAATGTTTGATAAAAAGGTCAAAATTATTGTTTTATCACAGTGCGTACTTTTTTATTAATCCAAAACAATATTCACATTACAAATTAAGCCAACTAATTCTCAGAAACACAAATATAATAGTCCAAGAGCTAGCAACGTTTTTGAAAATCAATTTTAGGATAACCGATTGTGGTATAGAACCAAACATAATAATATTAACAAAAAAAAGTATAAAACTTACTTCTAGTATAGTTTTTAACCTACCCATCGTTTTTAATATATTATTTTACATTAATAATGTTGAAACATTCAAAAAAGAGTTCAAGACAAACGAGAACTGTGACGTTTCAACTGGTGACCTCTGTGACATTTAAATGTCATAATTTATTTTCAACAGTACTTACCTATGAATCGAATAAATATTCGTTCATTTTTATATATTGAAAAAAAAGATTCAAGTTGTATAGTCGACGGAAAAGTTTTGTAACTAAGACGAGTATTAAAAGGGCGATTGACAATATCAACCATTAACACGATTGCTTTGCTCGCGTTTAAATAAAATAACTTTTATGAGAAATATCATGTTAATAAACATTTAAAATGACAACAATTTTTTTTCAATATATCTTAGACATTTGTATCTTGAAAATGAATAAACACCACTAGGAACTATTAAGCTAAATTGAAATCAAAAATGAACTAGTAATTATTGAATTCATATATCGAACGAAATTAGGTTATGTTGTTATAACAAGATTAGCATGTTCAGCAGAATAAAAAAACTTATAGATTACACAGTATAATAAAAAATTTTGCTTGTAAAGAGTTAGTTTGCCAGCATTTCTCCAATTTCATCAAAACTTTTTCCTCTGGTTTCAGGCAATAATAAATAAAAGAAAACAAATCCACCATAACAAATGAAACTGAAAATAAACATACTGTAGTGTAACCCTAAATAACTTGCCACGAATGGCTGAATGAATAAAATAGCTCCTACAACTATAGTACCTACAAATAGAGTTATACTAGATCCAACTGATCTGAGTTCATTAGGAAGTAATTCCGTCCGTAACACCGATGCCGTTGATCCAATACCCATTGTATATGCACAAACATAGCATGCTATAGAAATTAATGGTATAAGCCTTACCGATTGGGATAATTCGTATTTATTATAAAGGAAATAAAAAAAAAGTCCCAAGACGAACATTGCACATCCGCAAATGAAAAAACCTGTTAGAATCAAAGGACGCCGGCCTATTTTTTCTATAGCCACAAGTGCTAGAATAGAGACAAATAATTGTATTGCCATAATTGTAACAGTCAACACATTCACTGATAAACTATATCCAATGTCAGTTAGAATAGTATTCATAGAAGTTAAAATAACCAACATACCACAGAGATCCATGAAACATACCATTCCAAAGACAAGAATAAATCCTTTTCTTACAGGACGATTTGAAAAAATACTTTTCCAGTTAATTCGTGTTTGGGAGGTACTTGTTTGAAGCATGCTCTGCTTTTCAATGCTTCCTATCTCCATATCACACAATTGAGTAGTTTTCCCTAATTTATTCAATACTTTTATTGCTCGAGATTTATCCCCCTTTAAAATGAAATAAACTGGAGATTCCGATATGAATATAGTTAAAATGAAAATTATTGATGAAGGTATTGCGCATGACAAGAAGAACAAACTGACTGTGGTTATACCCCCGACTCCGAAACCGATAATTTGTCCAATAGTAACCAATACCGAGAGCTGACTTCCCAAGCTGCCTCTATTATGATTTCCAGCTACTTCTGATGTGTACGTCGGTACTACAGTCATTAACAAAGACTGGTTGATTGCTGCTAATACAATTAATGTGATAAATTGATACAAATATTTAACAAAGTATAATGCAGCATTAAACACTGATACACCTGCGGCTACTATCATCAACGTTTTTCTCCTACCAATGATATCCGGTACCTTTCCCAAAAATGCACTACCTACAATGATTCCTATTGGGTTCAGAGACATCAGCAGTGAAACTTGTAAAACACTTATCGGTGCTTCCAAAGGATTTATTGATGTATCATTTGATGAAAGTTGAGGTAATATTGGAGACGTCCAAATCATCGAAGTACCAGTTGTTATGTAGAGAGCATTTGCTGAAAAAATAAATAATGACTATTCCAATGCAACTTTGTTGAATACTTAACTTAACCCAGAAACTAACGAAACACTAAAAGTTTATCACAATTTGAAAGCTAGTTTTCTCATAACGCGTCGCATCGATATTTTTTGAAGTGGGGAGGAGTGTTCGAAAAATTATTCGGTGATTCAATGAAACTATTCTAGAATGATTTGGAAAAAATATTCTGAGACCCAGAATTGCTGCTCGAAGTCCAGCTTCAACTCGTTATCGCCGTGGGACTAAGTTCTACCGGATGTCATTCGAACCATATATCAGACAATAATTCATGCCATGGTTAGTTCAGCATGGTATATCATTTCAAAACACTTTCTTAAAAATCCTAAATAGTTTATAAAATTTGAACATGCAGCTTTAATATATTTTTTTTCATTTTCGTAGGAATAAACAACTATCAGTATAAGAACTACAAACATATTAGATTGAATATATGTGGAGTAATAGCCAGCCCACCTACATATTTTAAATTAAATGTTTATTCTCAACATGTTATTATTATGATTATTAATATGAATGAAATTTAAGGAATAGATTCCTACGGATACCTTAAAATACAATATAAAATCAAGTGAGTAGTGCCCAAACGGAATTGTCCAATAAAAAGAGTGGAGACTATTTCTTCGGGCAGATCTGTAGAGAACTATAATAATTAAGGAAAATTCTACTTGATATTCAATTATTCCAATTTGCTTCATGTTATGTTGAATAAATATAGAATGATTGGTTCCTATTTCTTGTATTTTAATCACATTTTTCACATAAATACATATTCATATTGAATAAATGTGATACTATTATACAATCCTTTTATTTGTTAGCAATCACATTCGATTTATGCCTTACGAAGTGAAAAAGAATAACTATCATATTGATTTTTCCAGTTTCCTTTGAATAATGAAAAAATCTACATGCTGGCAACAACACAAATTTTCTTTGGCAACGTCATCGTCGCTTTATCGTG
This sequence comes from Lochmaea capreae, assembly GCA_949126875.1. NCBI lineage: Eukaryota > Metazoa > Arthropoda > Insecta > Coleoptera > Chrysomelidae > Lochmaea > Lochmaea capreae. The sequence goes on from OX421403.1 coordinate 16,231,180, forward strand.
AATAAACCATATACTTTAAGGGTTCCACACCTTGTTTCTAAAATAGGAGTAGCGATTGTCATTTTTGCTGCCTAGTGGTTGGTCAAATTGCCGCTCAGTTCACACAGCTCTTTTGACACAACTGCCAAACGACATCTGTCATTTTGAGTTTATTTGTATGAAAATACTCATTGGTTCAATCATTATTACTACTTTTTTGCATTTGTTGCTTGTTGTTTTATTTTTGCAAAGTATTATATTCCAACCAATCTAATTGCTATTTTTATTATTTACTCTGTTTGATGAACAAAATGTATAGTCCATACTTGGTTTTTCTTGTTATTAATATAAGTGAATAAGTGAAATATATATATTATGAAATATAAGTTTTACATTAATAACATTACAATATTATGGTATTTTTTGATACCAAATCTTCTGTTTACTCTTAGTTATTGCTATACCCAAGCCTCAAACGTAAATAAAGAATAATTTAATGATACAACTGCATTTTCCATATATTTATTTATCCTAAAATTGTGACATTTGGTCTCTACATTCGACATGCCTGTGGCTCATCATGATTCGATATTTAGACATGTCTTGATCCCTCATAGGCCATGAGAACTGCGAGCAGTACAATACGTATTTCACGTAATTGTAATCTCAACACGACCTTCAGTGTTTTGTTAATTTCAATAACGTTTCAAAAACATCACTCATTGCAAAGACTTAGCAGATTTCGAAAAAAATATCAACACTTACCTGTCATAGCCGAAAAATATAGATGGTAATTGAATTTATTTTTGGATTTTCCATTCATGTTGAGAAAATATGCATAAACTTTTGTTAATAAAACCAAATCGTTAACCAAAACCGAAAACGTTTGTTATTAATAGTTTCCCAATCGCAATCAATGAACATTATTAACTATAGTCAAAAGCGCACTTATCGTGCGGGATCAAAGGTCACTAACTATATGTATCAAATCAGAAAAAACAAAGGTTATCAAAATCTTAGACTACAGATATACCTGGAGAAAAGATTGATGGTTTCATTATTTTAATTAACATAAACATACCTGGTATTTTTATTTTTGCAAAAATTCTGTAGTAAGTACATGTGGTGATCAAATATCACAAAAACTATAAAGCGTATCTTCGGAAGTTCTTACAGCATGGCAAACTTTTTTATAACTATTCCTCCTTTTTTTTCTCCTATAGAATCATTAAAAAACACCCATTAAAGAACAATTTGCCAAATGGATTCTCCGTACACGGACAGTTGTCATATTCAATATTAACGGACAACGGGTACATATTTAATCAAGTTACATGTCGATTAAAGTCACAACATGTATTAGTATTCGAATTTATCCCCTAACAATTTCCAGACCACTATACTTTCCCTAATGAAAACTGTCAAATGGCAAATGGAATACTCACCCTAGCTAATAAAACTCCAGATAACCCCCTAGTAATGATACAGCATCGAACAAATGGGATTTGTTTCAAATTTTTGTAGCTCATTTGCTACGTAAAACAGTGAAATTATTCGGAAATGTGGATTTAGCTCTACACACAAAAGGATAGTCCGGGGAAACAAACATCGAATTTTCCCAAGAATCTAAAACATATTATTTCCCCAATAATTTTTTAATTCTGCTGGAGCTCACGACGCAGAAGCATGAATCTAGCAAAAAGTTACAGCATTTCCTACTTTTATTTTATCCGAAAAAAATATATAAGAAAAGTCTGACATGATCACAACTATCATTGCCACAAGAAACAACCAATAAAATGTCTTCGAAAAACGGTCGTGATTAAGTTGAGGTTTAACCATTAAATTATCTTCAAGATAAATACAGAGTATAATATTTAGAAATGGAAAAAAACCTGTTTAAATTTAAAAAAAATTCCAATTATACATCAACAAACTCGAAGGGGTAAATGTTAATTACAATAGAAACAACTTAATATAGTTTTTGGTGTTTTGTATGAAGGTTGAGACAATGTAATATTGGAAGAAGTAGGCGAAGCCAGAAAACAGAAAAGATTTCGCCAAGGGAAATATCTAGTAAGGCTTAGATAACAAAAGATACTTCTGGGTGACTACAACCAGTAGACAATGAATGCATAAGTAAGAGTCAGAGTTTAAACAGTGATTCTAACGGGAAATAGAAAGCTTAAAATAGTGGAGGAAGAAGAAACCCCCATCCACATACTTGCGAATTACACAGAAATTCAGAATTCTAGGACACAACACCTAGGAGGCTACAGGATAAAAAAGGGATACTTACTTTAACTAAAATCTGCAGACATCCTTAAATTTCTCTGGGAAACAGGCCTAAAGGAGCTACTAGTCTCTGGGGATTTGATCAGGAACTGAGTAGAAGTAGGGGGCAAATAGATATTTTAGGTCTCATTGGAAGTCAACCCAATATACACACATATGTAGATATATCAAGGTTGAAATATCATTGGAAAATGTTTGATAAATTGGTCAAAATTATTGTTTTATCACAGTCCGTGCTTTTCTATTTATCCAAAACAATATTCACATTACAAATTAAGCCAACTAATTCTCAGGAACACAAATATAATAGTCCAAGAGCTAACGACGTTTTTGAAAATCAATTTTAGCATAACCAATTGTGGTATAGGCAACCATAATAATATTAACAAAAAAAAGTATAAAACTTACTTCTAGTATAGTTTTTAACTCGCCCATCGTTTTTAATATATTATTTTACATTATTAATGTTGAAACATTCAAAAAAGAGTTTAAGACAAACGAATTCATTTTCAACAGTACTTACCTATGAATCGAATAAATATTCGTTGTTTTTAAACATTGAAAAAAAGGATTCAAGTTGTATAGTCGATGGAAAAGTTTTGTAACTAAGACGAGTATTAAAAGGGCGATTGACAATATCAACCATTAACTCGATCGCTTTGCTAGCGTTGAAATAAAATAGCCCTTATTAATAATTTTGTTCGTTAAATAACTTTTATGAAAAATATCATGTTATTAAACATATAAAATGACAACAAATTTTTTTTAAGAGATCTTAGACATTAATTTGTATCTTGAAAATGAACCACTAGGTTAGGTTAGGTTAGGTTAGGTTTATGGTGAGTGGGTCTATAAGGCCCTCCACTGCGACTCGCAAGAGTCTATTGTGGCTCACACCTATTCAGATTTCACCAAACAAATTCAGCTTCTTAACAAAGCCGATTAGCTTATTTGGTGAATGATTTTTCAGGTCCGAGGGCGAGAGAGCATCCCTGCCAAACATCAGATACCTGATTCGAGCCGCGGCGGGGCAGGCACAAATTATATGCTCTGCTGTTTCATCATCTTCCAGACAAAGACGACAGGTCGGATCTTCCGACAGTCCAAGTTTTAGCATATGATGATTCAGATGACAGTGGCCTGTTAAAAGGCCTGTTAGACAGCGTAGGTCATGCCTGCTATAGTCTAACATTTGTTTGGAGACATTCTTCGAAGGATGTATGAAAGCCTTTGAATGAACCAATCCTGGTAAATTATGCCAGAAGTCTAATGCTCTTCTTGCCGTCCAGGTATTCAGTGTTTGTTTGGCAAAACTTATTGCGATGCCAATTGTAGGTTCTGGTCCGATAGAAACACGTGCGGCACCCTCCCTTGCAAGAGAGTCTGCCTTCTCGTTTCCTTCCATGCCAGAATGGCCAGGGATCCAGACCAGCAATACTTTATTGAGTTCTCCTATTGAGGAGAGTCTTTTTTGGCAGTCTAGTACCAATTTCGACGTTACACGGTTAGAGCTAAGTGCTTTCAAAGCCGCTTGGCTGTCCGAGAAAATTTTTATTGTTCTATGTATGAGATTGGCCTGCTCCAATCTCTCCACACATGAAACAATGGCGTAAATTTCCGCCTGAAATACGGTTGCATAGGATCCTAGAGCGGTTGAGATTTCTGTCCTAGGTCTGCGCCCGTATACACCTGCACCAGAGCCTGAGGGTGTTTTTGAACCGTCTGTATACCAACAGCTGTCTGCTCTCAATAGTTCATCCTTACGGAGAACCCATTCATCTCTATTTGGAATTAGGACGGTATAAGGCAGGTCGTAGTTTACTGTTGGAGGCATTATGTCAGAGGTCATTCCCAGAATACTGTGACTTTCAGTGTCCACTAGCATTCTGCTTCGTTCTGTATAAGCCTGATTTGTGCATTTAGAAATATGCGCAATTCTGTATGTTGTCCATCTAGCCTCTCTCTCCAAAAATATATGGAGAGGAGGTAGGTCCAGAAGGATTTCCATGGCTGCTGACGGTGTGGAGCTGAAAGCACCAGTAATTGCCAGGCAAGCCTGTCTCTGTAAACCAGAGAGCTTTGCTTGGGCCGTTCGCTGTAAAGCTTTTGGCCACCAGGCAATAGCTCCATATGTGATCATTGGTCTAACGATCATCACATATATCCAATAGATTTGTTTGGGTCCCATGCCCCAAGATTTACCACAGATCCTACGACATGTCCACAAGGATAGTCTGGCCTTATGGATAACTTTTTCCAAGTGAGCGTTCCAAGTAAGTTTCATATCTAGGATAATCCCCAAATATTTTACTTCCGCTGCAAATGGAATAACCTCACCATTGTAGGAAAGTAGTGGAAGATCCTCCAACTTTCTTTTCCTAGTGAAGGGAACTATTACAGTTTTACCAGGGTTAACAGACATCTGTTCCCTCTGACACCAACTGTGGACATCGTCCAACGTCTTTTGGAGGATATTATAAGCTACCCTTCCTGACTTGGTCCTTGCCAAAATGACAAGGTCGTCTGCATACGCTTGCAGTTCTACCCCTCTTCTTTCGAGAGCGCTAAGCAAGTTATCCATCAAGAGTGACCATAGTAGGGGAGATAGTACTCCGCCTTGTGGGCAGCCCCTGGAAACCTTAAAGCTAATGGTCTCGTCCTGAAGAGATGTAGTGGCTGTCCTATTAGTGAGCATGGCATATATCCAACCGGTAATGGTTGGTTTGATGCCCTTTTCAGTCAAAGCTGAACCAATGGAAGTCGGTAGTGCATTGTCAAATGCTCCTTCAATGTCAAGAAATATGGCCACCGCAATCTCCTTGTTGTTAAGGGATTGTGTGATTTTCTCAACAAGGTTGTGTAACGCTAAATCTGTTGATTTGCCAGTTTGATAAGCATATTGGTGGATGCTCAGGGGGGAATTATATAAAGCTACCCGCCTGATGTAGCAATCCAGTGCTTTTTCAAGTCCTTTAAGCAGGAAAGATGTTAGGCTAATTGGTCTGACCGATTTAGGGTGTGGGTCTGTGCGGCCCACTTTCGGTATATATACCACCCTAGCCGTCAACCAACTGGGTGGTATGTAATTCCACGCCAGACTAGCTCTGTACAGTTTAATGAGGATGGGTAAAAGTAATTCCAGTCCGTTTTGAAGCAGAGCTGGAAATATTCCATCCTCACCGGGAGATTTGAACGGCTGAAAAGATTTGATTGCCCATTCAACTGCCGGTGCTGTGATAACTTCCTTGGCGGCCTCCCAATCGATCTTTTTTGGCCGCCTTGCGCCCTCAAAGAGTGGAGGTCGATTGTTATCCAGAGTCAAACTTCCAGGAAAGTGATTTTTAATCAAAAGCTCTAACGTTTCTTTTCTAGAGGTCGTAAACGTGCCATCAGGTCGCTTCATCGACCCAATCTCAGCAATCGACTCTTTAGAGAGAATCTTGTGAATTCTAGTACTACGAGGTATATCAGAAATACTCTCACAGAACTTTTTCCAAGACTCCCGCTTTGCCTTTCTGATTTCTTTATTATAACTTGTTAGAGTAGTTCTATAAAGCTCCCAGTTGCCTGACTCTTTAGCTCGATTAAATAGTCGTCGAACTTCTTTTCTTCGCTTTTCTAGGCATTTGTTCCACCAAGTAGAGTTGCGATTATCTCTTTTAGTCTTGAGTGGACAGTTTTCATGATAGGAGGAGATCACTGCTTCGCGAAGTTTTTCCGCTGCAGTATCTATCCCATCGCAACTGTTAATTGTGGTGAAACCGTCCTCAATATAACGTTGAAGGGAATTTTTATATCCACTCCAATCAGTAGCTTTTGAGTCGCGATATTCCACTACTGGCCTCTGGCCTATTTCAATGTTGAATTGAATATGTCTATGATCTGAACACGAAGGTTCAGTAGATACAGCCCAATGCTGTATCTTATTGCTCAGAAAGTTTGAGCTGATAGTTAAATCTAACACCTCTGATCTGTTTCTAGTTACAAAGGTTGGTTCTGAGCCCTTATTAATAACAGATAGCCCTTCCCCTAGTATATAATCAAAGAGTAACTCACCTCTGCGATTTATATTCGTGCTGCCCCACGATGTATGGTGTGAATTGGCGTCACAGCCCATGACTAACTGAAGTCTGTTCTTCTTGCTATAGTCGATTAATCGCCGTATAGCAAGAGGAGGTACAGTATCCATGTCTCCTGGGAAGTATGCAGAGCAGGCGACTATGTTTGTCATACCATTCTTCTCCGGTAAGTACATCTGGATGGCTACTACATCTGGAGTGCAAAAGCCTGTAAGCAAAAAATAATTAATATTTTTCCTGATGAGTAGACATGCTCTAGGTTTCACCCCAGGGCAGACTATTACCTCACCAGGAATATTGCTGAGACCGGTTACTCGGTCTGTGTTTCCTGTCCATGGTTCTTGCAGGAAGGCAAGGTCGATTAATTCGTCCTTGAACCTTTTGCCAAGGATATAAGAAGCGGCCTTGGCATGCTGTAAGTTTGCCTGTAAACAATTGAATGTGGCAGAGTGTTAAGTGCCGCAGGCAAACTTGTATCTCCTCAAATATTGGAAGGATCAGTCGGTGGGTCAGTTACGACGCCACCATCTGCTCCTGCCAATGATGAGGCTGTGTTTGGTGCCGTCGACGAGGTTTGATCACCTTTCGTCGCCGCTCCAGCTGGTTTTTTTGGTGCCTTTGTCGAGGCCACGACGGTCTTCGATTTCAGGACACCAGGTCCAGTCTCTTTTGCCGGTTTCCTAGAGGAGACGATAGCCGTCTTCATCTTGGGAAATCCAGCTTTCCCAGCTTTTGGTTGGCTGGTGCCTTGGCTACGTGCCGGCGGTACACTACCCAAAGACTTGTGAGGAGTTTTGGCTCTCCTCACTGCCGCAGGGAGTTTTCCGCTCGGCCCCGTGCCATGGATTTTCTCAGCCCTTATTAATAATTTTGTTCGTTAAATAACTTTTATGAAAAATATCATGTTATTAAACATATAAAATGACAACAAATTTTTTTTAAGAGATCTTAGACATTAATTTGTATCTTGAAAATGAACCACTAGGAACTATTGAGATATATTGAAATCAAAAATGAATTAATAATTATTGAATTTATATATTAAATAAAATTAGGTTATGTTGTTATAACAAGATTAGCATGTTCAGCAGAATAAAAAAAACTTATAGATTACTCAGTATAATTCAAACAATGTTTGCTTGTAAAATATTTTTACAAATGAAAAACAATAAATTAAGAGCTAGTTTGCCAGCATTTCTCCAATTTCATCAAAACTTTTTCCTCTGGTTTCAGGCAACAATAAATAAAAGAAAACAAATCCACCATAACAAAAGAAACTAAAAATAAACATACTGTAGTGTAACCCTAAATAACTTGCAACGAATGGCTGAATGAATAAAACAGCTCCTACAACGATAGTACCTACAAACAGAGTTATACTACATCCAACTGATCTGAGTTCATTAGGAAGTAATTCCGTCCGTAACACCGATGACGTTGATCCAATACCCATTGTATATGCACAAACGTAACATGCTATAGCTATTAATGGTATAAGCCTTACCGATTGAGATAATTCGTATTTATTATGATGGAAATAGAAAAAAAGTCCCAAGACAAACATTGCACATCCGCAGATGAAAAATCCTGTGAGTAGCAAAGGACGCCGGCCTATTTTTTCTATAACCACAATCGCTAGAATAGCGACAAATAATTGAATTGTCTTAATTGTTACAATTAACACATTCACTGATAAATTAGTTCCAATTTCAGTAAAAATAGAATTCATAGAAGTTAAAAGAACAAGGACGCCAGAGAGATCCATGAAACATACCATACACAAGACAAGAATAAATCCTTTTCTTACAGGGCGATTGAAAAAAATACTTTTCCAAGTAATTCGTGTTTGGGAGGTACTTGTTTGAAGCATGCTCTGCTTTTCAATGCTTTCTATCTCCATATCACACAATTGAGTAGTTTTCCCTAATTTATTCAATACTGTTATTGCTCGAGATTTATCCCCCTTTAAAATGAAATAAACTGGAGATTCCGATATAAATATTGTTAAAATAAAAATTATCGATGAAGGTATTGCACATGATAAGAAGAACAAACTGACTGTGGTTATACCCCCGACTCCGAAACCGAGGATTTGTCCAATAGCAACCAATACCGAGAGCTGACATCCCAAGCTGCCTCTATTATGATTTCCAGCTACTTCTGATGTGTACGTCGGTACTACAGTCATTAACAAAGACTGGTTGATTGCTGCTAATACAATTAATGTGATAAATTGATACAAATATTTAACAAAGTATAATGCAGCATTAAACACTGATACACCTGCGGCTACTATCATCATCGTTTTTCTTCTACCAATGATATCCGGTACCTTTCCCAAAAATGCACTACCTATAATGATTCCTATTGGGTTCAGGGACATCAGCAGTGAAACTTGTAAAACAGTTATCGGTGCTTCCAAAGGATTTATTGATGTATCATTTGATGAAAGTTGAGGTAATATTGGAGACGTCCAAACCATCGAAGTACCAGTTGTTATGTAGAGAGCATTTGCTGAAAAAATAAATAATGATTATTCCAATGCACTTTGTTGAATACTTAACTCAACCCAGAAACTAACGAAACACTAAAAGTTTATTACAATTTGAAAGCTAGTTTTCTCATAACGCGTCGCAACGATATTTTTTGAAGTGGGGTGGAGTGTTCGAAAAATTGTTCGGTGATTCAATGAAACTATTCTAGAATATCTGAGACCCAGAATTGCTGCTCGAAGTCCAGCTTCAACTCGTTATCACCGTGGGGCTAAGTTCTGCCGGACAGCTTTAAAATTGGCAAGATGAATAGTGGGAACATACAGATGTCATTCATTCGATTGGGTTGTGCTCATCAGCCGAGGCACTTGAACTGAATCTTTGTACCATTTCCCATGTTATCTACTTCCATTCCAGAAGCTTTGTGTCTCCTATGTAGGCTACCAGTTTGACTGGAGGGATTTTCAGTAGTTGTAATGGTTGTATAGTTTCCTCTCCAAAGTGCTTCCGTCTGAGTCCATTTAAGTTCTCGCAGAAGCAGAGTATGTGAGTAGGTGTTTCATCATAGAGTTCACATTTCCTGCGCATAGGTTCACTAACTTTGCCCATTTTCTGCAGATGTTTCCTCAGGGTGCAGTATCCAGTCACCAGGTCGGTAACTGTCTTCAAATGTCTCTTAACCAGTTTCAATAGCCTGGTTGAGAGTTCCTTGTCTACCTTGTTCAGTAAACTCTTTGTATGGAGGTGCCCTTGTGTCGACCTCCCTATCTAGCCAGTTCCCGATTTCCCCTCTTATGCAATCTTTTGTGATTCCACAAAACGGTTCCGGATACATGATTATGTATGTACTGTAGTGAAACGGTATGCTCAAAGCAATTTGTTTGCAGAAGGAGAATCAATAATGGTCTGAGCAGGTATCTCCTTGCGTGGACGCAGAAAGCTCGTGATTTTAAACGAAAACTGTATAGCTGGAAGATTCATATTGGAAATTTTAGACCAATACATAATGCCATTCGAACCATATATCAGACAAGAATTCATGCCATGGTTAATTCAACATGGTATGTCTTTTCAAAATACTTTTTTAAAAATCCTAAATAGTTTATAAAATTTGAACATGCAGCTTTAATATATTTTTTTCATTTTTGTAGAAATAAACCACTATCATTATAAGAACTACAAACATGTTAGATTGAATACCTGTGGAGTAATAGCCAGCCCACTCACATACTTTAAATAAAATGTTTATTCTCAACATGTTATTATTATTATTATTAATATAGATAAGATTTAAGGAATAAAGTCGTACGGCAATCTTAAAATACAATATAAAATCAAGTAAGTAGTGAGCAAACAGAATTGTCCAATAAAAAGTGTGAACACTATCAGCCATATTAATAATAAAGACGATAACACCATACTAACTAATAGTTACTAAGAGCGTACTTATAGCATGTTAAAATAATGTTAAATGTATTTATTAATATGTTTTTCCACTAGTTTGATTTTAAAGTCATATTAGAATAATCTAAATTTATTATTAATAAGGCTGTATTTCTTCGGGCAAGTCTGTAGCGAACTATAATAAATAAGGAAAATTCAACTTGATATTTAATTATTCCAATTTGCTTCTTGTTCAATGTAAAATAATAAATAATTAATTGTTAATTGAGGTATAGAATGATTGGTTACTATTTCTTGTATTTTATTCACATTTTTCACATAAATACATATTCATATTAAATAAATCTGATACTATTATACAATCCTTTTATTTGTTAGCAAACACATTCGATTTATGCCTTACGAAGTGAAAAAGAATAACTATCATATTGATTTTTCCAGTTTCCTTTGAATAATGAAAAACCATATACTTTAAGGGTTCTACACCTTGTTTCTAAAATAGGAGTAGCGATTGTCATTTTTGCTGCCTAGTGGTTGGTCAAATTGTCGCTCAGTTCACACAGCTCTTTTGACACAACTGCCAAACGACATCTGTCATTTTGAGTTTATTTTTATGAAAATACTCATTGGTTCAATCGTTATTACTACTTTTTTGCATTTGTTGCTTGTTGTGTTATTTTTGCAAAGTATTATATTCCAACCATTCTAATTGCTATTTTTATTATTTACTCTGTTTGATGAACAAAATGTATAGTCCATACTTGTTTTTTCTTGTTATTAATATAAGTGAATAAGTGAAATATATATATTATGAAAAGAATAACTATCACATTAATTTTTCCAGTTTCCTTTGAATAATGAAAAAATCTACATGCTGACAACTACACAAATTTTGCTTGGCAACGTCATCGTCGCATTATCGTAAATAAACCATATATACTTTAAGGGTTCTTTACCATGTTCCCAAACTAAGAGTAGCGATTTAAATTTAATTTGTCATTTTTGCTGCCTAGTGGTTGGTCAGATTGCCGCTCAGTTCACACACTTTTGACACAACTGCCAACGACATCTGTCATTTTGAGTTTTTTTATATGAAAATACTCATTGGTTCAATCATTATTACTACTTTTTTGCATTTGTTGCTTGTTGTTTTATTTTTGCAAAGTATTATATTGCAACCAAACTAATTGCTATTTTTATTGATGAACAAAATGTATAGTCCATGCTTGTTTTTTCTTGTTATTAATATAAGAGTATAAGTGAAATATACACTGTGGGCCGAAATAAAGGAGTACATTTTTTAATTAAAAATATTTTTTTTGTTTTTTGGGCGATTTATTTTCTTTTTGCAGGGATAATAACCTAACATGTCCTCAACATGACTGTGAATTTGAAAGCAAAAATATTGTACAGAGTTGGACTTATAAAAAAAAGTCTTAGCTAAAATTGTACTAATACGCTTTTTCGGTAGATAAACTATCCAGAACACTTCAGTAAAAAGGAAATTTTCCGAAATTACCGGATTCGCGAAATACCATTTTTTTATTAAATAACATTTTAACAAATAACACATTTATGAAAACAGTTTAGTAAGTTTAAAACTTAAAGTGAAATATAAGTTTTACATAAATATTACAATATTATGGTATTTTTTTATATCAAAACTTCTGTTTACTCTTAGTTTTTGCTATACCTAAGCCTCAAATGTAAATAAAGAATAATTTAATCATACAACTGCATTTTCCATATATTTATTCATCCTAAAATTGTGACATTTAGTCTCTACATTCGACATGCCTGTGGCTCATCATGATTCGATATTTAGACATGTCTCGATCCCTCATAGGCAATGAGAACTGCGAGCAGTACAATACATATTTCACGTAATTGTCAATTAGCTCAAAAAATCTTAACACGACCTTTAATGTTTTGTTAATTTCAATAACTATAAAATAAAACAATAAAAAAAAATTTTGTTTAAACCTTCATTACAATTGAACTATGTTCAAATACAACTTGTGACGCGTATCGCTACACAGTAGCTTTCTGTGTAGCGAAACGCGTCACAAGTTGTATTTGAACATAGTTCAATATTGTAATGAAGGTTTAAACAAAAATTTTTTTATTGTTTTATTTCGTAGTTAAGTATCTTCATCAAGTAAAAGCCTCATCTATTCAATTTCAATAACGTTTCAAAAACATCACTTATTGCAAAGACTTAGCAGATTTCGAAAAACATATCAACATATTATTCACTTACCTGTCATAGCCGAAAAATATAGATGGTAATTGAATTTATTTTTGGATTTTCCATTCATGTTGAGAAACTATCTATAAACTTTTGTTATTAATGAAACTAAATCGTTCACCAACACCAAAAACGTTTGTTATTAATTGTTTCCTAATCGCAATCAACATTATTAACTTGCTTAAATTAGTAATATTGGTTGTACGCCGTGTTTTTAAAATAAACACTTTTAGTGCCATCTATATACACACGAATACTGAGACTTCGACACCACTTTGTCGACTTTATTCATTAGCTTACTTTCATTATCTTTCTTTTATTAACTTATCCATGTATGGAATAGAGACTCACATCTCCGGTTGTAAGGCAGTCGGACAGGAAGGTCCTGACATGGGGCGTGTGGAAACAAAACGACCATGTAAGAGGGACTATATTCTAGCTCTAGCACCTTGCTCACTGGAGGGCTCTACAGGGTCTCAGGCAGTCCAAGCTCCTATTGAAGGGATGGACAGGTTAAAAAAGATAGCAGGACTCCTAACAGGGCACTGCTGTCTGAGGAAACACCTCTGTAACCTAGGTTTAGAGGAAAGTCCCCTATGTAGGGGTTGCAGCATGGCTGACGAAACTTCGGACCATGTTCGCCTCGTAGAAGAGGGTTGAATCCTTTATCGAGGGACTCGGCTTCATTGATGCATAAGTAGCAACAATAATGGGCCCGCCAGTGGCCTCAGTGCCGGAACCTTGGCCTGAGTTTTTCTTGGCCAAGGTTCGCCTAACTAAATTAGTAGTGATAGTAGTCCATACAGGGTGTCCCAGGAATGAGAGGCCAAAACTTGGGAATGAGAAGGTGGTGTTAAAATAATTAAGAAAATAATCTGAATGTGCTGTGCGGTGTCTTACGAAGTTCCATATTTTTTGGAAACCACTGATGTTATCGATTTGGACAAGGGGTACATTTTTTTCAGAAAAATAGTTGGAGAATAAATTGAAAGTATTTTGAAGTTTGTTGCCTTGTCACTTTGAATGATCTGATCTTTTATCCAGTGAGACAAGTCCGATCCTGACTTTCTGCTAGATTAGTATACTTACTGGTATGGACAAAATAAATTAATTGATGTACTTGACAATCCACCAAATTTTCATCTAGTTCGAAATTATAGTATTGGAGATATGAATAAAAATGTATTTTTAATTTCTAACTTTAAAGCCATATAACTCAACAAAGGAGGTCCGTAGAAGAAAAAGTTTTATGGAGAACTGACATTATTTTAACACCATCTACTCGTTTCCAAGTTTTGGCCTCTCATTCCTGGGACACCCTGTATATGGAAGCATATTACAGTTTCCATTCAAATATTTAATTTAAGGCATTATTGACAAAATGGTTTAAATGCTATTTCAAAACCTGTTTGAAAAATATTTTTCTAATGATCGTTCAATTACCTCGCACTGATAATGACGTAACTACTTCTTTTCACAAACCAAAATGATTGGTTGAATCTAGTAATAATACTATCCCGGGTTTCTTTGATGTGTATTGCAATGTTCGCACGGGCATATAGCCTGGAAAGTCGTGGTTTCTTCGCATAAACATCCCAAACAATGCTGTAAATAAAAAATACTACCATACAAATTAAACCCACTTTTTTACATATAACGGTTCACAACTCATAACATAAATAAAAATGATAGTAATCAACAAAAATTCTCATCAAACTAAAAAATTATACACCGAAAACTGCCCTAAAATTTTTTGTAGTGATAAACAAATTTAAAGATATTAAAATATTTCCCAAAGGCTCAGATCAATTTTCGCACCTTTCAGATATATAAATTATCAACTATTACGGTTGCAGGAAATGAAATAACACCCCTCGCGTTCAAGAACCGCTTATTACGCTACGCCAAATAGACACTTAAAAGTTTGACCACGATGATTATGTTCATGTTGTACGCGCACCGATGTATTGCCAGATTTACCGATACTGTGGAAAATCACGCGAACGTCGCATAGGCCGTAGACGTGTCAGTTTTATCATAAATATATAAAAATGATTTAAACAGTTTTTTTCAGTTCAATAACCGAATAAGATAGGCATACTCTTAATTTAAATTTATATCGTTTGAACCTCGCTTTGAACTGAAAAATTCATTTTAATACCACTTTAGTATTTTATGTTTGTACGCAGGTTAGAATCTGCAATAAAACTATTGGTTGGTTGGTAAACAGATGAAACAAGCCGGGTTAGTGGGCCCCAACACTGTAGCCCTTGGCTTATTGTATTGTCCTGTCTGTCTGCTAGTCCGTGAGAAGATTTGTGACCTTGATGAGATCTAGAAGTCTCTTCACAGTATCTCTTTTGGTGAGGTTGGATATAGGGTCATCCGGCCCTATCTATCTATACCTCCACCAACGTAGAGCCTCACATTCGAAGATTATATGGGTGGCTGTTTCGTCCTCCTCACCACATAACCTACATATATGTTCTTATTGGATGATCCCAATTGTGTGAAGGTGCTTTCTCAGGCCGCAGTGTCTGGTTATAAGGCCGGATACCAGTCTTTTTAACTTTAGGATTTCTTCATTAAGTTTTGGTATGGGTTGTTTAACCATCAGTTTACTGTGTTTGAGCTTAGGAATTGTTTGCCAGTATTTGAGGTGTTGTTTGTGCACCCACTGGTTTAATGTATTTCTTACCGAAACCTTTGATACACCGGTTGCCGATCCTTCTCGTGCTAGGGCGTCTGCTTTTTCATTCCCTTCAATACCCTTGTGACCTGGCACCCATTTCAGGGTTACCTTATTTGTGGCACTGAGTTTTTTGAGGTTTTCTAAGCACTCCCAGTCAAGTTTGGATTTTATTGTACTACTATTAAGTGCTTTGATTGACGCTTGACTGTCTGACCAAATAAGAATGTTTTTACCGCTGTATCCCTTCCTTATGTTTTCTCTCAGACATAAGTCAATTGCGTAATACAGTGGTATTTACTCCCAGTGAATGACTAATGTCACATCTGGGGGATTGACCGTATATTCCAGTGTCCGTTTTGGAACCGTCAGTGCACCAAACCATTTCTTGTTTGGGTGTTTCCTTGAATTCTCCTTTCCAATATTTTTCAATGTCAAAGGGTTTTCCTAGTTTCATGGTTAGTATGGGATTTGTGATTATATTGATAATTGTAGCATGTCCATTAGGGTGAGGGTTCCAGTTATTGTTCAACTGAAGACGATATGCCCCAATTCTAGCCTCTGCTTTGACGATTAGGTCAGTTGGTGGGAGGTTTAGAATTGTTTCCATGGTACTTCTTTGTGCTCCAGTGATGCACTGACACGCAAGTCTCTGGATTTTGTTTAGCTCTAGGATTGCCTGTTTCTGGTTAACCTTAGGCCACCAGACGAGTGTTATCATGGGTCTTACAACCGTTGTGTACAACCAATGTACCACTGCCGGTTCCAGTCCCCATGTGCTCCCAATCGCTCTTTTTAGTGACATCAATGTCATCTTGCTTTTGGTAGTTATCTTCTTTATGTGTTGGTTCCAGGTTAGCTTCGTATCCAGAATGATTCCTAGGTATTTAGCTTCCTTGCTAAAACATAACGGTTGTTGGAAAAGTCTGGGTGATGTAAGATCCTCCAATTTTCTTTTCCTTGTAATGGCGATTAGGGTTGTTTTGAAGGGGTTTACACGAAGTTGCTCCTCCTTGCACCAACACTCAATGTTCCTCAGAGTGTCTTGCATGAGGTTTGATACCGTTCTGGGGTACTCACCCCTAATTACAATGACTATATCATCAGTGTAACCCTGTAAAACTATTAGTAGCCTGCGAATAATTGGGAAAATGTTTTTCTTCTCCCTATATTGTGAACAACGGATTTTGACAGTTTTTGAAGGACGTAAGTAACAATCACCGAAAAGGAATCGATTGCCCTTGACCTGACTCAACTTACCACCATTGGGTGGTAATAATTTATGCCCTATAAAACGTGTATCTTATTTATTTATATGAATATTTATAGTACAATTATTACCATTATGAACATTATTAACAAAATTTGTATAAATGATTTTTCCTTAATTTGTATGAAATGTTCCGACTCCATAATTTCTCCATCTCTAACCAAGTTTTCTGTTACTCTTGAAGTACTGCAGGAGACTTCTGGCTTCGGTATATTGTATAAAATTGTATTTTCAGCTTCCTTTTTATTGTTAACGCTCTCCGCTACATAACTTTCCGCAATCAGACAGTATTCGCTAATAATGTGTCCGACGACCTTCTAAGGAAGTGTCCAGTATACTGCTTAAAGTTCTCAAAGTTTAGAAATTTATCAATTTTACTTGGAAATGAAAAAATCGACTTTTTCCCGACAGACTGGTTTAAGCACTTTCCATTTTGAAATCGCATAAAGACGCGAGGATTCAAATTCGTCATGTGGGGTCTTATAACAATGTAATATCGATCTATTGTGAAATAACAAACCTTCTCACCGTCACTTTTAGTCACTGTTAATTTAGGTGCCATTCCATTTTTGGAATCGGATTAGTAACAATTATGACTTCATGCCTTAATTCAATATTGTGAATTTTTATTGCACAGAGTTCACTAGAGCGGCACTCTCCAGCAATTCCAATTATCATTACAATCTTCATCATCAAATGCATATCATCGAGGCTTCAAACGGGAATTTGTTTACATCTTCCCTGTCAAACACATTAGATTTTTTGGGTTTATATCCGTCATCACTTCTTTTTAAAAATGCTCGAAGTTTAGGATATTCGGAAATATCTATTCATTTCTCTATGATAAGGGTGGTCTTCAGCATGGAATATTCACACCTTTTGATGGCCAAGCTCCATTAAAATCTTATCTAGTGTGGGTATTTCTTTTTTTAAATAAAAAGAGTGAACTTTTCTTCGAATTACACTTTTGGTGTTTTCATCAAAGACTTTCACTGGTCTGCCTGGACTTTTCTTGGGAGGCTCCACTTGGCCTCTGCTATCTTTCTCCCCCGCAATTATTTAGAAACGGTGGACTTTCCAACTCCAGTCATTCGAGAACATCGATCGACAGTTTCTTGTACAGTAAATTTGGGATAATCGTATTTTATGCAATCGTGTACATTTAAAATAATAAGTTTTTTATTCTCTGATAGTGGAGAATTATTGGAACATCTTTTCGTTGGTGTAAATGTCGCCATTTTATTACTAATCTTATAATACTGTGAACACTATATACGGCTTAACAGCAAATACTGACCCGTTAAACTAAACAAATATACTTATGAAGGTCTACAAATTTTGGGTAGGGCACCTTGAGGCGCATGGTTAAGCCGAATCCGAAATAGGGTTGGAATTAGGCAGAGGCACTAATAGAAGGTTAAACGGTACCTGTTAAACGCAAAACGTAACCGTATAATCTACTACCTAAGTAATCCCTACACAATATTTCGATATTGACACTTCAGGCCAGAAAACATACTTTTCCTAATTCTCTTACGCAATTACTTGAAATTGTAATATCACAATCTATACTATTTCAAGACCTACGCCTATGGCCGACACCGAAGTTGAGCCGAACTGGACGGAATTTCCCATTTTATTACCCTATACCTTTCCGAAATAGACTATAGTTGATGTTTTAGCTTTCAAGCGATATGGCGGATGGAAATCTGCAACTATTGCTAAAAGTTATGTAGCGGAGAGAACCAACAATAAAAAGGAAGTTGAAAATACAATTTTATACAAGATAACGAAGCCAGAAGTCTCCAGCAGTACTTCAAGAGTAAAAGAAAACTCGGTTAGAGATGAAGGAATTATGGAGTCTGCACATTTAATACAAAGTGAGAAAAAACGAGAAAACATCATATAATTTTCACGGTTAGGTCGTAAATTAATCGATTTCCGATATTCATCCGCTTATTTGGCCTTTCGAGTACATTTTACAGATCAAAAGTTCAATATAATTCTTTCCTAGATACTAAATTAATTAAATCAACTAAGTACCAGACTCTCCAATAAATGTACAAACCGTCCAATTAATATTTTTTGTACCTTTTTGTGAACTGCGAGCGACCAATTCCGATGAGTGTCGTTATTTTCGTGGAAGATTTCCCAAAGCGCCGTGATCAATTTTCACACTTCAGTTGCAAATTATTATCGACTATTACACCATTTCAGGAAATGAAATTGCGGCTCATTAATTCACGTCAAATAGATTATTTTATACTTCGCTTCTAATTAGTTGCCTACGGGTTTAATCATCAAAAGAAAGTTGCTCCGTGTTAAAAGAAATACGTTATTAAGATTAGGTAAAATTTAGCCGATAACCGTATTTGATAAAAACGTTACGGATTTGATGAAAAACAAATGCATGATACTAAAAATTTCATGACCGATCAACAATAGTTATTAACGTTCCAAGCTGCGAGGATTTTCCGTTGACCAATAGCGGCAATTTTGAGGATTAGCATGATCGTTTAGTGAAAAAGTACACTCTTCAGAAAACATAACGTCTTCTAATTGGATAATATTGTTATCCAACAAGTTACAGCGAATTTCGGTAACTACATGATTTTATTTTACTCTATTTAGGCAATGAACCTGTCAAAGCTATTATAATTAATTATTCTAATTCATTACTTATAATTATACAGGGTTGGGATGAAGTATGGAACCAAGTAAATATCTTTTAATCGAAAAGAACGATATTTATGAATATTTGCAGGTAAGCGCAATAGAACAAAATGCATCTGATGTAAAATTTTTTGTTAATCGGAGAGAATTCCTATATCACGCTTAACAGTAGCTAAAACATAACAAAATTTGAATACAACTGGGATGGTACAAATTTGCTAAAACCTGGAAGATCGCGGACTGCAACGAACGAAATTGTTAAAACAAAATATTGGAATCTATTAAGAAGAATCACCTCAAACTTCCACCACAAATTTGGCACTAAACCATGGTATCAGTCGACGTTCTGTAGGAAAGATATTAAAAAGTGAAAAGTATCATCCGTGTAAGGTACAGTTGGTTCAAGAATTGTCAGACGATGATTTTGACCGACGGCTGGAATTTTGCGAACGGCTAATGGACATCTGTAATGTCGACGACAATTTTGGTTCTAACATAGTTTTTTCCGATGAGGCAACTTTTTGTTTAAATGGAACAGTTAATCGCCATAGTTCAAGGTATTGGTCAAATAAAAATCCTCATTGGATTCATGAAGCACATACCCAGCATCCACAGAAGTTAAATGTTTGGATGGGAATTGTGGAAAATAGGCTCATAGGCCCATTTTTTATCGATGGAAACTTGAATGGTGACAAGTATTTGGATCTACTAAATAAGGAAATTATTCCTGCACTTCAACAGAATGGGCAATTACAACAAAATGTTTGGTTTCAACAAGATGGAGCACCTCCCCACTAGGATAGACGGGTTAAGGATTTTCTCCGGATCTTAGCCCGTTAGATTTTTTTCTTTGGGGTTACCTAAAATCACGTGTTTACGTTAAACGACCAACAAACTTACAGGAATTGAGACAAAGAATTATTGATGAATGTGAACTAATACGGGGAGAAGTCTTGGAAAGAGCGACTCAAGATTTTGTTAATAGGATGGCATATTGTCAGCAAGTAAACGGCGAGCATTTTGAACATTTGAAGTAATTTTGTTTCTCATTATTCTAAAATAATGAAATGTACACCTATTGTACAACTAACAGTGAGTTATTCCTTGTTTTTACAACTTTTTTTACACTAAACTCAGTTTGTATGAATTCAAAATAACAAGCTCTTTCAAAATCTGTAAAAATATATAAGGTGTCCCATTTAAATTTAAGAAGTTTTTGGCATTTCCGGTTAAACCGGAAGTACATTATTATTAACAAAAATATGTACATCAGATACATGTTGTTCCATTGCACTTACCTGCAAATTTTCATAAACATCGTTCTTTTCGTTTAAAAGATATTTACTTGGTTCCATACTTTATCCCAACCCAGTATAATTCAATATGCTATCAAGGAAGTAAATCACACGATCCCTGTATGTATGGTGCACGTGTTTTCGAGAGACGGTTTTTCGGCTACTACTTGCCACTACGAGCGAACGTAATTTGACTACATTTTGCTGGAATGTTAGCTACAGCTACACATTTCTCTGCATTTATTCAAAGCATATTCTCCAATTTTCCGTCTTTTGTCAATGAGCTCTTCCAATATTATGTTTGCTGAATCCCATTGAACATGACGCCCCTCTTCCCAATCTCTTCTACAAATACCTGACTTATGAAACCCAGTCTTCAAAGTACTTTTTGTGATCGTTTATTCTGATTTTTGTTGGTCAAGATGTTTCACCTAAATAAAATGAGTTGCATGATCAGAATATTTGATATATGCAGTTTTTTTGCAGATTGTTCTTCATTTTTTTGTTATTAGTGAAAGGGTTGAGTGATCTTGTCTTTTACTATACAAAAACCCATGTCTTTCCTCTAATTTTGTATAAATTCCAACAATTGTCGTTAAGCGAGGTCTACTAAATCTGGCAACGTGCGAAAGTCGCAATTTCGGCAGGACAATGCGACATTGTATTCGCTTTAGAAGGCGAAGAAGATTATTCTGGCGGTTAACTGCGTATTTTCTCCCCTACCGAGCTGGCTAATATCTAATATAAAAATGCATTTGGTGTGGCGGGAGGGCTCATTTTTATTCACTTCTTCTTAGCTCCGTTTGAGTATCCCCTGCTGCGTATTTTATCTGGCTAGTCACTTGTCGTGAAACAAGATATAAAACATATATTTCCAGTCGTTTGACTGTCTAGGAATGCATGTCACGGGGTTTATTATTCTTTTAACTATTATTTTGAGAACTGAAAAATCTGAAAAAATTATGAAAAAATGTACCTATGTACAATAAATGTTAAATTTCCTTCAATTTAAAAAACTCTTGTGGCAGCCTTGAATAGTATTGACTTCCAACACCTCAAGCCATCCAACCAATATTTATATATTTTCATCCTATATTCGATTATTTTTAATCAGAACTTGTTTTTGTACTAATTTTTACTATGGATTTTACTAGGAAATATCCAATACAATTATAAGACAATTATTAAAAATAGAGGAATATGCTACAGGAAAAAAGGAAAAAACATGATAAAATTTTATGTTCAGTTCATATTACGAAAAAGTGAAAATGTAGAATTCCCTAAATTCTCAATTCGAAGTATGAATTTTGTTGAATTCACAAATTAAACTTTGAATTTGTTCTAATTTTCTATTGAAACTATGAACTTTCAACATAAAACTGTGTATTTTTGTCAAGGTCCAGTGTAAATTGTTATTTTAGTGAAATTTCCAGAGAATTCCATGAAATTTCAAGTTATTTATTTGGTTGAATTTCCAATTAATTTGGTTTAGTTCTTAATTCTGCATATTTGGCAAAATTTCCAATTAAATTGATGAAATTCTCTATTAAAACTGTTAATGTTGTTGAATTTCCAGTGAAATTAATGAAATTTCAAATGCAAATTGTAAACTTGGTTCAATTACTAGTTAAATTTGTATATTTCGTTCAATTTCCACCTTTCCGCTGAATTTAGTATACTTCTCCGTTAAAACTGTGAATTTTCTTGAATTTCGTGTGAATTTGTTCGAATACTCGGTGGTTTTTCTGAATATCCAGTAAAAATTGTGAATTTTTCACTTAGTCTCGTGATTTTTTTTGATAAATTTGTATATTTAGTTGAATTTTAAAATACGCAATTTGATGGAGTGCCAATTTAAAACTGGTTTTGGTTAAATTTTCAGTTGCTTACGTAGAATTTCCCATCAAAACAGTGAATTTGCTTAAATTTCCAGTGAATTCAGTGAAAACTAGGAATTTCGTTGAATTTTCTGTTGAAACCACGCATTTTGCTTAAATTACAATTAAATGTTAAATTCTCTCAAATTCTCAGTATGAACTGGATACTTTGTTAAATTGATAGAATTTTATAAAATATCGAATCAAAACTGTGTGCTTCGTTGATGAACCCTGAACTTTCCAAGTGCAAATCCGGTCCATGTCAATAGGAATGAAATTTTGGTATCTTGTACGTCCCGACATCGCGAACCGAAGGTCTCAAGGGCAGAACTACCGAAAACCCCAAACAAGGTCAATTTTGACATCTTAAAGTACAAAGGATATTGTCACACCTCAGGGTCCGTCAAAGAAAGAAGAGTATAAAAATTAAGCAGCGGGGTGAGATAAAGTATCTCATTACAAAAGTTATAAATAAGAGAATAATATGCCTTTTTTTATATTTGACTATACAGGGTTATCCAAAAATATATGACAAATTAAATATTTTCGTATAACACAGTACTTACATGTTTTTTATTTAACAAACCATATTTTCAATGTATGCCATCAATCAAAATAAATCCTAATGTTTGATATACAGGTTCGGAAAACAATTATGTTCCGTATTGCCATTCTGAGAGTGAAAGAGAGAAAGCTATAGAACAGCTATAGACAATGTCGCAGACCCTCTCCGCAGAGTGTATCAAGACCATTCGAGTCTAGGGTGGTGGGTGTTACATGGAAAGGAAGTGTATTTTTCCTCTCTTGGACATATAGAATTTTATATATAAATGCTCACTGCTGCTCCTATATGACATTCTACATTATGGAAGATAAATATTTGCCGAACCTGTAGGGACACGGTATCGAATAGAAAGTATCGATACTTCAAAGTATCGAGTACTTTTCTTAGAGCATGATGCGCATACGCCAGAACGTCAATATCAGTCAGTAAATAACGTCAGTTTAACTTCAGTAGAACAAACATAAAAAAAGGTTTTGGCAAAAAATTTAATACAATATTAAAAAAAGTCAACTTGTTTGTCGGATTGTTTGTTTTCTGAGGCCCAAGGTCAGGCCCGGGCCGTTAAAAGGAGTAGTCGCCCCTTCCATTCTAGCCACACTGTGTTCCGCCTCGCTAGGTCAGCTAGGCGTTCACGACATTCAGCAGCAAGCCCTGAGTTGATGGTATATCCACTCAGGGCCTTGATTGCTGCCTTACTGTCGGTGTATATGGTTATTCGTCGATCCGTATAACCTCTGTCTAGGTTTATCTGCGCACATTCCAAGATAGCGTATACCTCAGCCTGATAAGCAGACACACCCTTACCCAATGGAACACAGATTTGTGTTCTGGGTTCCTGGAATAAATTCCCCCATCACTGGAGCATGAACCATCTGTGTACCAGGCTATCCCATGAAACTGTGAATTTCCCTTCCTTTCCCAGAAATCTCTATTCCGGATCTTCACCCTATAGGGGGTTACGAATGAGTACCTGCGCAGGCAGACATCAGCCGCTTGAGCCAGGACAGGGACATCTCCCATAAGCCTGAGCTTATTGACATGCCTGCACCCTTCCTCGTTTCGCACATATCCCAAACTTTTTAAGCGAAGGAGTGCACTCCCAGCCTCAGCCTCGATCACATGGTGAAGAGGCCGAAGTCCAAGAATCACCTCCAACGCAGCAGTTGGAGTAGTTTGTTATGGTACTTCCTGCTTTAGAAAATAATCGTTCCGAGGGCACTGACGTCGCTGGAATTGACAAATATTCTTGTATAATTTTGGGAAAACAATTTATATCTTCCCATTGTTTCAAAGGATCTAAGGAAAGTGGTGAAACTTGTGCAGATAAGTAAATAAAGGAAGGGCTAGAAACTGAACTATAAACGTTTTATACTTCCAGTCAAAAATATCCTTGAAATTTCGGTTAAACTGTTGAATCTCCTGAATTTTTTTCCCAACTGAGAATTGTGTGTAGTTGCATTGAATTCCAGTTCAAAGTGTATTTAAATTCAGAAAGTATTTTAATTGGTCCTTCGAAATAATTAAACATTTTTTGAGATTTATTCAAGAATTTTTTCTGTAATATTTAATTACTGTAATAATTATTTATTTGTTACCATAATTGGGAAAAAAAAAATAATGTGGCTTGGTACATTTTATATACTCAAATTAAAATTTTGCCCAAAGCTACATCAAAACCTATAATTTTATTGGTATTCCAATAATTACAAGCGGTTATTTTTTTGTGTTTATAAAATCTTGGTAGTGTGGAATTCTAACAGAAAAGCGGAATACATAGCCGCAGGTGCCTGGCGCTTGCAGACATTTTCAAACAAATTGAACCAAAATAAATGTCGCTTTGTGCTCCGATTTGTCCTTTTACAAACGGTTCAATTCGTTGGAAAATATATTGTGGGGAGCATCCGTTCAGGCATTTTCTGTTTTAGTTTTTGCATGAGTAGATTCAACAGGAGATACAATTTATTCCCCATCACTTTTCTTTAACGTAGCGGCTTAGGAGAAAATCTATTGTTTTAGGCCTTTGCAACCATTTCCGATTCCTAGGTGGGAGGATGCTAAACAGATTCTCTTCAGTTGAATTGCCAAATCTATATTTACGACCAGATTTTATTGCCTCCTTTATTTTTGGATATAAAGCTTTTACGATTTAAATTACGACACATTTATTTAGAATAGTTATTTATACTATAAAGGATGTAAGTAACAACGTCTAACGTGACTTTTAAATCTTATTTCGTGGACATAAAATATGTTAAAACTTTAACCTGGATTTTCCAGGTCGATCCTCAGTACTTCTAGATGAAGTGGAGGAAGATCTAGTATTATTTCTAAGACTGCTCTGGGACACGATCTTATTACAAACTTGATTCCCATGCAGGTGGATGTTTCACTTTTTGCACGTGGGTATTTTCTAGGGCGATCCTCAGTATTTCTAGATCAAGTGTGGAGGGAGATCTAGTATTACTTCTAAGAATGCGATGGGACACGATCTTATTACAAACGTGATTCCCATGCAGGAGGATGTTTGCACTTTTTGCACCTCTGTTTTTGCCTTTTCATTCAGTCAATAATTCGATTGGGTTGTGCTCAGCAGCCCAGGCACTTGAACTGAATATTTTTACCATTTCACATATTATCTACTTCCATTCCAGAAGTGTTGTGTCTTCTATGTAGGTCACTAGTTTGACTAGAGGGATTTTCAGTAGTTGTAACAGTTGTATTATTTCCTCTCCAAAGTGCTTCCGTCTGAGTCCACGTAAGTTCTCGCAGAAGCAGAGTATGTGAGTAGGTGTTTCATCATGAAGTTCACATTTCCTGCACATAGGCCCACTAACTTTGCCCATTTTGTGCAGAAGCTTCCTCAGGGTGTAGTTTCCAGTCACCAGGTCGGTAACTGTCTTCAAATGTCTCTCACCCAGTTTCAATGGCTTAGTTGAGAATGCCTTGTCTACCTCGTTCAGTAAACTCTTTGTATGGAGGTGACCATGTGTCGACCTCGATTTGAGTTGGTGTTCCCCATCTACCCAGTTCCTGATTTCACCTTTTATGCAATCTTTTGTGATTCCACAAAACGGTTCCGGACCTATAAGCCTTCTTTAGCTAACTGGTCAGCCATTTCATTACCTGCAATCCCCTCATGTGCCGGCATCCATATTAGAGACCCTTTGTTGTCTCTTGCCAGCCTGTTGAGGGATTCTTTACAGTTTTTTACCAGTCTAGACCTAGTTGTTGGGCTGCTGATAGCGTTAAACAAAGCGTGGCTGTCAGTTAATATTTTTATTTTTTGTCCGGTGTATCCTCTTCTAATGTTTTCATCAATACAAGCTTGAAACACAGTCGTATATCGGCCAAGGCTGAAGATAATTCTCTTTCTTGGTCCTTTTATACCAGCCCCAGTGCCATGGTTTGTTTTGGAACCATCAGTGAACCAGATAATTTCTCCAGAATTGCCTGGGTACATCACCTGTTCCCTAGATGGCATGATGATGTTCACTCACTCAGGAACACGATCTTATTACAAATTCCCATGCAGGTGGATGTTTCACTTTTTCCACCTCTGTTTTCGATCTTTGTTGCGTTGTTTTGTTCCACCACACCAGCACAGCTTAGGTTGATAAACGAGCAAATTTAAGTCAAATTTTGTACACTACTTGTCAATACAATGCAACATAGTAATAAAATATAGGGAGATCCATTTATAACGCAACCTTTAAACTCGACTTTTATACACCTTAAACGTTCAGATTCATTAAATTACAACTTCAGAAAAGATGAGAAAGTAAGATCCAATTTTTTTTAATTTGTCAATTTTGCATTTTTTTATTACCTACTGCACCAGCTACAATAATCTCAAAAACAATCAAGTCGTAGTCAACTTTAACAGAAACGAAGGAACATTTTAGGTTAGATGCAAGTTTAAAGCTTGTGTACGCGCCAACACGAGTGCGGCTTCACCGAAAGATTTAAAAAGATACGACGCGAAATTTGAACTTAAATTGACAGTATATTGCATACCTAGCGGGGAAGTAGATCATTACAAGCTTTTAAAAACATTAATATTAAGAAAATTTGTTATCACAATTTAATATTTTTTTCGACAAAGAACTACATGAATCTGTTGCAATATTACTAATTCATTGGTTTTGACAATTATGTCATAAAATATTCTTTCTGTCACGAAATTTTAAATTTTTTGCACAAACAAGTACATAATGTCTTATTTTGAATTAACCTGTACTCCTCCGGAAGTCCAAGAAGCTGCGTTTGAGGGAATAATTCCGTGGAAAAGCAAAGAAAGGTATTAACTTTTTTTGAAAACCAGTTTAACACAATATTGTCATACTTCAGAAAAGTGCCACATGCTTCTAGCCGGAAAAGTACTTTTCCGGCTATAGCCTGGAAGTGCTTACGTTCACTTGAGTCACTTCCCTACCGTTTTAAAGGTAAGAAATGTCTATATTACTGACCGATTGTGAATAAAGATATTAATGAAGTGAAAACCTTAGTCGTGTTGGGCGATTTTTGTTTGGGACAAAACTTAAATGTTGCACACTCGTTAAGGACGGATAACAATACAATATATTATAATTTCAAATTTATGAATATTTACATCCCATAAACGATTCTCTGTATCGAGCCACTGACTACATTCCAACACTTTTTCAATTATTTCAAATGAAACGAGGAAAATAAAAACTGGTGGCGATAAATTCAGTGTTTTCAACGAACTATATACCATAAACAATTAATTAAAGCTAGTGTTGAAATACCGGCTTGATGTATGTGCCTGCGCAGTCTCATAAATTAATCCAAAAGTCCTAATAAACGTTCCAAACGTTATTTTTGTTTCGATATTACTCATTTGGGAATACTTTTTTATCGTACTTTTAGATAAATGTAGTGTAGTTCCAAAATTTTTTTGCTTAGTTTATACGTTTAATGAGAATTCTGTCAGAATTTAATTTTTGTGAAGGTTTCATTAAGTCACTAAGATCTGTTTAAATAATACCACTGCTAGACAAGTTTATATTATCAACAGACGTACACAGTTTGGTACATTTATATTCCCTGAAAATTCTTGAAAACACCCAGATTTCAACGAATAATTCAGTACGGGTATAGTATCGAAGCAGTTACGTGGCATAGCTCACTCGGTTTCAGCCGCTGACTCGAAGATAAGTCAACAAAAATGAACAACTGCAACAGGAATCGGTTTCTTCTTGAAAAACACCAGTAAAAAGCGGAAAAATCAACTATAAGCTAACCAATCCCATTCATCAACCAAATACCTACTGACAATGGAAGAAAGAAGATGACAATCCTCCATTAGCACAGCTAACCTTTTCCAAAAACAAACACCAATTCCCTCCAACGTTTCTACGCTTCTTATTTCGTTAATGATTTTTCAACTGGCCTTTGAAAATGTACAAATATACCCACATGATCTTTTCCTGAGAAATGTGGACCAATTACGTAATCACCAAACATTCAAAGTCCATTTACGGTGCAAGCTATTCATACGAAATAAACTTTTAGTCAGGTGGAATTTAAAAAAAAAGAGTGCAATATTTATATCACAATATATTTTTATCTAATTTTGACATATGAAGTGACATTTTTCAAAACTAACTTCCGTTAGCAAACGTCACATTTTTCGTAACCAGTTACATTATGAAAAATATTATGTAACTGGTGATGAAAAATTAATTTTATCACCAGTTAATAAAAACAAGAAAGAAATAAGAAAGTTCAATGTCATATTATAGAAAAATAACAACAACTAGAACTGAAGAGAACTACTAACAATAAGAACAACTAGAACAATTTACTTTTTGTTTTATGCTTTATAAATATTTATGACACAATATTTTCGATTTTAATTTAATATTAATGGTAAAATAATAAAGATAAGTCTGAAATTAATGTATAAAATAAAAGTATTGTCTTGTGTAATATTGGTTGCATTACTTGTAGGAATCAAAAAGTGCTGTTTTCAAATCAGAAAAATTAATTAAAAATTGTTAAAAAACACATAAAATAAATTAAATTTTCTTTTTGTCAAAATTAGATAAAATCTTGTATGAAACGTATGAAATGCTTTATTTATAGGTAAATTAAATTTTCTTTTTGTCAAAATTAGATAAAATCTTGTATGAAACAGGTTAGGAAATGCTTTTTTGTGTAACTCGTGTCATTTCACGGGACCTCGCTCGCCCCGCTACGCGGAGCTCACTCGTTACACCAAATGATGCATTTCGTAACTGGTTACATAAATAGCTATTATTGAATTCAATTTAACCACTAGACAGTACAGCAAATCTAGGATATGCTATACAAAGTTAAATTTGTACAAAAGTTACAGTGGCTTCACGGAAGCAAAAATTTAAAACTTAAAGTAAGGACATAAAACCATGTACCATGTACAGTAAAATTCTCGTTACGTCATACTTTCGTGAATGTATCAAAGACACTGTAATTTTATGTGGATATCACTGACCGCGTATGTCCAATTAAAACAAATGGAAAGGTACATATGTCTTTTGTGCCTGAATTAAGCTACGCCATTACGTCTTTATCGGTTTGGCACTCTGTCTTGTGTTGTGACAACGATTGTACTTGAAAAGTGGAACGTCACATTATGCGGAAATCATTCACTTAGACCTATTAAATGGCCAGCGAGGTCACCAGATTTCAATCCTTTGGCTTATTTTATGTGGGGCCATCTGAAGAATGTTGTGTATCAAATGAAACCAGCAAATATTCAAGAATTGAAAGAGAGAATTCGGACAGCAATAAACAATATTTCTCAAGACACAATAAACAAGGTTCAACAAGAATTTGTACACCGTTTGGGTTACTGTCAAATAAAGCAAGGGCTGCAGTTCGAACATTTATAAAGTCATGTATTTCATCATATTCTGTCCGCTAGACAATAAGTACTTTTGATAATATTGTTAATTTAACTAATAAAGAATGTTACGCGTTACTTTATGAGCACAGACAAAACTATTGTATTTTTGTCCACCCTG
Source organism: Lochmaea capreae (assembly GCA_949126875.1). Taxonomy (NCBI): domain Eukaryota; kingdom Metazoa; phylum Arthropoda; class Insecta; order Coleoptera; family Chrysomelidae; genus Lochmaea; species Lochmaea capreae. Next base: position 16,261,074 of record OX421403.1, read on the forward strand.
TACCAATTGGAATCAGCATGTGATACATTTTTGGAATCAGCTCAGCTAGAGTAATCTGAAAATTAAGACAAAATGGGGGTGTTCCATTTGAAAAAAATGACGGTGACTCATTACTCGAAAGTAATTCACCCTGTATATTAGAATATTATTTTAAAATACGGTAAATTAAAATAAAAAATTGATGTGTTTCAGGATTATTTCTTAAAATGGTCTGTTTAGCTAAAAATGAATTTCTTCCATACTTTACGGACACAGTGTATATTAAGGATCTCTTTCAGTTGAAACAATAATAAAATAACAATGAAAATGTTTATAAAACAGTAAATTTGTGTTCCTTTTACAAACCGTAACAATATTCATAACCACCATGGATGGAATAATACGATACAGTTTTCGCCATTACTTAAAACGTTTTATATTCTCTCCAGCTGGGACTTTGACATCCACTATTTGTCATGTCGGATTTAAAAAATAAAACTTTCCTTTTTCGCACCTTTGTCTTGGACTGTCATATCGTTGGTATTAACGCGCAAGGGGATTTGGTTCATATTTCTTTCACGGGACATTTCTTTTTACAAGCAAAATACTTTTGTTGGCATTTTTACTTTATCCTTATATGTTTTGCGTTTAATAAATATGCCCAAACAGCTCCGAAAAAGATCGCACATATTTTTATGAGACATATTTTTTTACGGAGGTAATTTAATATTTTGGACGACCGACAAAAGAGGGATGAGAGAGAGTCGGCTCGGTTAGCCAAATAAATCGATCAGGTATACATACATTAAATATTTTCCAACCAACTAAATTCAATAAGAATTTTATTGCCGATTGATTACAAAGAAAGAAATACGAGAACAGTTTGATAAGACAGAGTCGCGCGGTAAGTTTAAATGCAACTTTGCTTCCGTCAACTGCAATCTATTAATAAATAACTGTAAAATTTTAATGCGCCATTTAAAAATAAAAGCCTGCCTATATCAACATGAGGGTACCACAATGCACGACAAGGGACTATTACCATTTATTATAGAAAAGATTAACATTAAGAGAACTATTGGGGCTGCGGGAAACATTATTCAGGCGGATATTAGAGGTATGTCGTACGATGTGACTTTTTATACTGTAGCATCTATCTACCTGTTTTCTTTCTTCAATGCATATGTCATATTTCCGCTTGTCGTTTCATTAGCCACTTCCAATCCCTCAGCCCTGACCGTTAACACAATTGACATCTTCCAGCAGCCGCTTCCATTTTGAGAACGACAGCCTCTCCCCTTTTTCGCTACCGACCGTCTTTAAGGCGTATCGCTTATGTTTTTAGTTTCTCTTTAATTTGCTGTGGTAAGCACAGCAGCTAGGATATCGCTAGAATACCGCTAAAATCGCTAGAATACCGCTAAAACAGCTAGAATACCACCAAAACCCCTCTATCCACCTACCGAATCTGCTCAAGTAATCTCTACCTTTCTTCTACCAATATAAGTACCAAAAAAGTGCAAGCCTCAATTTTTCCTTGTTTCTTCTAAGGCAGATTAAAGTTGAGGTATAGATTCCTTTTTTTTTTCTATAAATTTCTCACGCTCTTTCAAATTTTACGGTGTTTCTACATTTCTCGCATTAGTTTCGTTTTATTTAAATACATTTTTATTATTTCGTCGACGTCTAAAAGGTAGTGGCGCCCTAGAGCTTTTATAGTCTGTCAATCCTCAGACATACCCAGTGTAGCATTAATATGGAGTCGAACCACTCTTGAGAGGAGTCTCTTGCCGGGCATCTGTCTCATGTAGAAAGGTAAGGTTACAATACTTTGGCAGTGTTATTTAGCAAGAAATCTTAACCGATTCCTCTGCTTCGATAAATGCTTCACAACATCTTCAGATATATATTTTATTGAGAATTTTATTAGTGACACAAAAATGCACAATTACCGCTATATTTTGAAACTTGATGCACATGGTCTACTGATCTATATACGGTAATGGAAAACTAACAATTTTTCTTTGACTACTATTCTAAGCAATAGAAGGAACTGGGGGAACTGGGATAGGAGTGTACGGGCCAGGAACCAAACACTCTGAAAGCTTGGGAAATACCCCAAGTATCTTTCAAGCGGAAAGTCACGCCATAAGAAAGTGTGCCCAGTTCAATATTGACAAAGGATATGAATAAAAGGCAAAAGATAATGTCTGATAGTCAAGCAGCCATTAAATCACTGAGCTCTTGAGTGTAATCAGTTCTAAAATGGTGTGGGAATGCCTAGGCATACTCAATGAACTAGGCGAGAACAATATAATAACCTTACTGTGGATTCCAGGACACACTGGAGTAGAAGGAAATGAAATGGCAGATGGACTAGTAAAGAGGGGGACTGAAACACCCTTTTTGGGACCGGAAACCTTTTGCGGTATCCGCCCTAATGTAATATTGAAGAAATAGACAAAACCGAAGAAAAGAGAACTGATCTGACCAATTAAAGATTCTGATGGGTTACTACAACCCGTTGAGATCAAATAAATGCATAAGTCCAAGTAAAACTGCACCAAGAGGCTTAACTGGGATCGTTACGGGACATTGCCGCCAGAACGGGCACCTGTTAAAGCTCAAAATAGTTGAGGAAGAAGAATGTTGATTCTATGGCATGGAAGAAGAAACCCCCATCGACATACTTGCATCCTAGGGCACAGCATCAAGGAGATTATTGGATAGAAGAGGGACATTAACCTAAGTCAAAGCCTGAAGATATCCTAAAAGGACAGGACAAAAGGAGCTACTAGTCTCTGAGGTTTTCCTCAAGAACTAAGATGAAGTAAGGGGGCACAATAGATCTTTTAGGTCTCAGTGAATGTCACCCCATCATATAGGTAAACATACATTATACTGACTACTATTACCGATAAATCATCAATGTCAAACCTCAAAGACACGATCTGGATAACCACGCTAAAGTTAACTATAAATACAGTAGGCTATAAAAATCCATAGATTGTAAGTAAATTTATATTGTAACTAAATCGAAACATACAACTATTAAATTTAGTATCTGAAAATTACATAAATTGTCACGAAGCATAGAAATAATAATTTCTAATCTCAATTGAAAGAAATAAAGATAAATCGTAAAGACAGTAATAGCTCCTCTGTCTAATGAAAACTTAGTATATGATTATTAGAAATCGATTTATTTATACGACTAACTTTATATACTGAACAAGCATTGTGAGTAGGTTATAACTGTTCATGTTGATATATAAAAGAACAAATCTTTACTGCTTTTTTGTGAAAATTTTTTATTTTCATCACTTTACGATGACAGTTTCATTTTATGTCTATTGTTAACTGTTACTTCATAGTACATCATAATAGAATTCTCTTCTTGATATAGTGATTAAAAATGGCGCTCCTATTATTCTTTTTTTTTTCAATGAACAATGTCTATAGAGAATGCTGAAAATCGCTATGAAAATAGTGAAGAGCTGTTAGTTTGAAAGAAGGGAAAGACAGAGGCTAGGAAGATATCTGCGGAGTAGCAAAAAATTGCATGGATAGTATTTAAAGGGAGAACAGTCTAGAAGTTGTGTGATTCATTTCTGCTAATTAAAAATAATATGGCGGATCCGGTGTGTGCAAACGTATGTAGCGTAAGCTACTATTATTCGATGTAGAGGACTATTTTCTTCCATTTAAAATAATATCGAGTAGTACTTGTCTTTCTATGCTTATGGATTCGTTCTACGCAATTTCTATAATTAATAATGAAAATCGAAATCTTTCAAAGCACCCAAAATACGCTGTTGGTAAAAATAAGAGAAATATAACAATTATGGAAAGCACTACGAAATCTCAACAACGACCGCATTTTGCAGTTCTGAAATTTAATCTTTGCCACTTTTGTTTCCAAGTCCGCCTGAGAAACTTCGTTACAGAGAATGACGCAGAAGTAGCATAACTTTCGGTCCTGTCTTTTCCAATCATTTTTAGCAAACAGAGGCGGGTCAAGTTAAGCAAATACTACAAATATATGGGCGGTGATACAATCTTTTTTTACGATTACGATTGATGAAGGCAAAAATTTCAATTTGGTACGTTATTTCTGTATCCGAAATGTCCAGGAGTTACGTGGTTGCTATACAGTTTTGTTGTCCAAATAGTGTCCCACTTCCTTACCGCTCAATATGCGTGTGAAGCTTCCGTTGTAAAATTTCAATTCCTTCAGATGTTTCTTCACTATTTTATGACCAGTCATGAAACTTATAATTCTCTGTGGATTCCTGCTCAGTTTGAGCAGTTCCACTATACGTTTTAAGCATGGTTTTTCTATGAAGTTTTTCCCATGTTTTGGTATTCTGACCCAATAATTTTTATGTTTCTTCTTCTTCACAGAATTTTGGTGTAACCCAGCTCAGCCTGTGTATTATCTGCCCCTTTTTCGCAAGTTCATCAATTCTTTCTTTGCTCTGGACTGGGTATCCAAGTCAGCTTGACGTTATTCCGTTCAGCTATTGGCTTATCAGGGCTGGAAAGCCTAACCCATCGAATCTAAAAAAAGAGGATCGCACTCCATGTATTTCAATTTCTGGTCATGGCAGAGAGCACCATTGTTAATCCATTACCAAAAACATCTGATTGCAGAACAATAACAGCCAATCATAAGCCTTGTATACACTTTGGTTGCTATTTCATTCAACAATATGATAGATAAGTGAGGCTAGAAAATAAAAATGAAAAATTTTGTGAGTAAGAAATCCAATTTTGACTATCGACAATTGTGATTATTTGGTGGTAAAATATGATATATGTCTTGCCCTTCCTACTATATTTATCTTTGAGTATTTTTAATCACCTTGGGTATCTGAAAACTCTCTGGTTTTCTTAAATTCAATTCACGTGTTCGTTTTAAATCAGCTGCACTACCAACCACTATTGCAATTATTTTTATCAACTCACAACCTGTCATTTTTAACAATCTTCTTCTTTCTAGTTCTTACTTTGAGTTTTTATTATTCATGATTATAGTAATGTTTACAATTTAGCTACTGTCATTTGAAACAACTGAGGTTTAAACAAACTGCTTAGATAGGCGATTTTGAGGACAGGTTTTTTCAATTTTTTCCGTATGAGTTCGATCTCATTATCTAGCCTCCATTGCTTAACTGCTCGATAATCTCACATGATACAGATCTACTTGCCCTCGACAGTTTTCTTGTTTTGCAAGATTACTGTGATATTGTAAACATGTAAAACTAAATTTGATGATTAAACATATTATTTCCAACAATAACCCTTCAACTCTTCCCAGATTTGTTCAGTTGAATATTTTTGGACGTGAATGGGTGGCTAAAAATAAACTGCAGTTAAACAGAAAAATATCAATATATAATATAGTAATTCGGGCCGCTAATTTTTGAACATAAAATCCTTAGTTTAAGAATTTAATACCCATTACATTGTATAGAATGAGAAACAAAACCAAAAAATTTAAATCCTTTTATCTTTGTCGATCTTTGATACTAAAGCCTAATAAAGCCCGATCCTGTATAATTCCTTTCTATCATCTTTGATGTACAAGTAAAACTGAGTTTAGGAACGGCGCTTAACACATTTTCTGCCTTGGTTGTTTCTAACAATGGCTTTCCAGAAAGTAACTCCAGTTTGGGAGTCAAAGCGGAGATGAATCGCGCGATAGCGCCATAGGGTGCAGGCCCACCACCATCCGCACTAAAGATTTACTTACTTTCTCCTTCTTGGGGGTGAAGGAAATACATTTCTGAAGTCGTTTGAGTAATGGCTTTTTAAATTGATAATTGTAATCTTTTCGGAAACAGTGGGTCTTGAAATCGGGGTCTATCGTCGTTCATTTTATACCATTTGCAGCAACGTGATCTTTATTCATTGTTATATTCTAATTTAGGCAATATCAACAATTCGCAGGATACACAAGAACTCGAAAAACTGTGATCTATTGAAGTCGTTAACAGAACTGTAATCTCATTGAGATATCAAGTTATTTCATATGCAGGTCTTTCCTTTTTAGTCATTTTCCTCAACTCATACCTTTCCGCGATATTGCCCTAAATATTGCTGAATAAAATTGACTTTATATTTTTTGTCTCAAATTCAAGTGAAGATGGAAAGTTGAAATTCTGTAATTTCGGTAAACTCGCGATGACATTTTAAGGGGGTAAAATTATCAACCTAAACTTTATCTAATGTCAAATCTTTTTTTCGATATTGAGTTTTGTGGAATAAATCTATTACTGAGAATTTAAAATCTGTTGTAATTCATAAACCAATAGATTCTGATAAAAATGTTATTTTTCCTCAATACTATGCGAGAATCGTGATTGAGACGAGGTATTGAATCAAAATTTCGTGATAGATATACAGCACAGGTGGCCCAAACAAAACCCATGTTTTTTCTAAATCCGCTATTAAAAATATTACTACCATTAACTCCCCTCAAACTTCAAAAGACATACGGTATCTGTCTATTGAAACCTCCAAGATACCGAAAAAAAGTAGGATCGAATATCAAGTGAGATAGACATTGAGCTGGGAGGAGCTTAGAGTGAACCATTGTACAGTGGCGGACCTCTTGATGCTAAAAAATATCCGCAACTAGTGACGCCTCATTATTCTTCATTTGCACGAATTCACCAACGCTTATGAGACACTGGAAGTTTACAAAAAAAATTAAAGATCACTGGTAGTTCTTGGACATTTAGAAATGTCAATGTACAATCAAGATGTCTAGTTCATCAGTTTTTGAAGATATAAAAAAGCATTTTGTCTCTCGATGAAACTATTATTGCGAGCTTTTGGATCAGCTAGTTATGAAAATGTGTACGAAAACAGGTTCAGTCATCTTTAATTTTACATTTCCTTTGTTTATATATTTTTACCTACCAGTAAAAATAGTCTTATCAACAGTGTTTTCAAAATGTTTTGTAAGCGATAATAATATTCTGTAAAAATTATTCTATCAGATGAAAATAATTATTAGATATTTGGCTATGAAGCATGCGTAGATATTGAGAAATTCCCTTGATCCAATACCTTGAAAACGGACAAATTTTTCTAGAAATCCCCACACTCTTGAGCTTTCAGTAAATAGGATCGTTTGCGATAAACCTCTCGAGAAACCCATTGGACCCTCCACAAATCTGTACCCAATACCCCGACAACAAAAGGTAAAGGGGGATATATCCTATCCTTTGCCCCCTTTCTTACGCTTCTGCAAACAGACTCACACTAGAAGTTTATATTGAATACATAGACATACTTGATATCCTTTGTAGATAAATCGAAATCACTTTGTTTGTTTCGAAAACTGGAATAGTTGGTACAAATCTTTCTCCTTTGAAATTATTCACAGAATTTCAAATTTCATTGAAACGACTTAAATCCTTAATTGTTTGACTATACCCCTGCAAATTTGAAATGCTTGTGTGTTCGGTAGTTGGCAAGCTGAAATTGTTAGTTTTCTGGCAAATTTAATGTAAAGAACATTCTGCTTGGATTTTAAATTACAACTGGAGTTTTCCTAAAGCCTTTGGGGGTTTTTGTTTGATCTGGGAAAACCTCTTCCACTGTTATTTATATTTAAGATAAATTATGAAAGAGAATTTGAAGAGAAATAATGAAAACTTGTTTTACTTTTACAATTAAACCAGTGAGGTCAAGAATGGAAAAACGTAGTAGGCTAAAAGCTAATAATAATGTTATTTATTCAAAGCACAATCGACCTGGGTCCTATAACTAATTCCACTTGGTACAATCGACCTGGGTCCAATAACTAAGTCCACTTGGTACACCATTAGGTTCGTTAACCAAAATTTCATAAAATTTTCTTAAAACAAACTCTACAGTGATACTGTCGTATAGTTAAGCAGCCATTAAAGCCCTTGTGTAATCAGTTGCAAAATGGTGTGGGAACGCCTAGGCAAATTCAATGAACTAGGCGAGAACAATATAGTAACCATACTGTGGATTCCAGGACGCAGTGGAATAGAAGGAAATGATATAGCAGATGGACTAGCAAAGATGGGGACTTAGAGACCCTTTTGGGGGCCGGAACCCTTTTGCGGTATCAGCTCCAATGTATTATTGGAAGAAATAGGCAAAGTCGAAGAAAAAAGAAGATCTGACCATTTATAAGATGCAGTAGTGCTTAGACAATCAAAGATTCTGATGGGTAACTACAACCCATTGAGATCAAATGAATGTATAAGTCAAAGTAAAACTGCACTAAGAGTTTTAACAGGGATCCTAACGGGACATTGCCGCCTGAACAGGCACCTGAAAAAACTCAAAATAGTGGAGGAAGATTAGTGTAGATTCTGTGGCATAGAAGGAGAAACCTCCATCCACATACTTGCGAATTGCACCAGAATTCTAGGGCACAGCACCTAGGAGATTATTGGATAGAAGAGGGACAGTTACCTTAAATTCCTCAGGGAAATAGGACTAAAGGAGCTACTAGTCTCTGAGACGTTCCTCGGGAACTAAGTAGAAGTAAAGGGGCACGATAGATTTTTTAGGTTTCAGTGAATGTTACCCCATACATAAATACATACTGTACAGTGTGTCCCAAAAATTCGTACCAAAAATTTTTAAAAACGTTGAAAAAATAGGTACTATCTGTAACTTCTTCAGGAACATTCCTTTTATATTTGTTCACCTTGAATTCACGCCTAAATAAACAAAATTTGAAATTGTTTAACAATGTTTCAAAAATGAAGGGTCGGAATTTTTTTAAACCTACAATTTATGTTGTTATAGGGTGTAAGGGCGAGTTTATGAAAATTATTGTGGATCGATATCTCCTAACTTTCCCGGACTATTATAAGTATTTGAAATGAGAGAATTCCGTTACGTTTACTTTTGACCACAAAAAATAAAATTGTTAATTAAATTCAGTGATCTACAGTATCATCTGTTGACAAACAAAGTCAACATCGTTTAACGTCCCCGTAGGTTTATATATGATATGCGTCTATGTGTATGGTGGATGCATACAAACACACAAAACCTATCAAGAACATGTCATATGCTATTTGTAGTTTCCAGATTGCAAGATTATCCACTAGCTATGCTGGTGTGTGCAGATTCGTTTTGTTACGGAAATAACGTTTCACACTTCTCTAAACAGATTGCTATTATTTTATTACGAATTATTTTGATGACAAAATGTATGAAAAAAGTCTTCTGTGGTTTCAAAATTTCAAGCCAGGAGAGAAAAGATACACAAAATTACGCAGGTTGATCCATTTGAAATAACAAAGTTCATTTTTCTCCGAAAAAATGAAAAATCTGACAACAATGTAAATAACACCATAATTTCGGCCGTATCAGAAGATCCTTTCACACCATAATCTATAAAAATCTTGCGATCTGCTTTCGAGATAATTGACGCGTTTCAAATTTAAAAAATGTATACAATGCGTCCATAAAATAACAGATAAATTTATTACTAGCGTCAAATTCAGTTTTTGCTTCCAATTCACTATTTAAAAAAATAATATATCGTACATCATGACCAACCTTTTAGTAATGACGTCAGCACCAGTTTTTTCCAAAGAATACCCCTCTTTCCAATTTACGGATCTCCCAGATAATTGGGACACGTTAGGGATGTAGAAAATCAGGGTACACCTACGCTTGATGCAAATATTCAACTAGATGTAGGTAATTTTGTCGGCAGTAGACGATCCCCACTGTACAGTAAGGAGATTATCTGGGAATTTGGATATTCGAAAGTCTACGGTATCTAATATTTCAAAAAGACAAAATATCATCCTTATAAAGTACGTCTTATCCATGAATTGGCTGGAGATCACTGTGATCGCCGACCTGAATTCTGTGTTAATTGGCAAAACAGCCGATATTGTTCCAAAATTGACGTATGACCTGGTATTGTGAGAAATAGAATTATCGGTCCATATTTTTTTAATAAAAATTCGACAGCAGAATTTTTGACCATTTAATATGGTTTCAACAAGCAGAGCAAATTTCGCTATAGCGCCAGTTTTTTCATTTCTAGATCGAATATTCGCAAGAAGGGGAACATCTTTGTCTGATGAAACAGCACAGATACGTATGTCACATGGGTCTTTCCTCTTAATTTCATTTCATCACGCTTTCATCTTTCCAGGTTATTCGTACTGCTTATAGTATTTAGTGTCTACTAACTTTTCTTCTTACGAATATCACCTTATTATTTTTTGCTGGATCGTTATTTTTCACGTTTCATCTTTCTAAAATGCTCATCACTCAAATACTTGCTACCAGATTTCTAGATGAACTTTTTAGGAATAGGTCGAATCAACCCTCGCCACTTACCAATTCTATTCACCAGTTTTAACCTCGATGGCTTTTTCTATTGGAAAAAGTACGCCTTCACGACGTACTCTCACAGGTATATCTAGGTTTGCGAAGCTGTAGCATCATCAGTTTTTGTCGCTGCTTTTCATTTTTGTTGCTGTCAGGTTATCACCGGTCACTAGAGCACCAAAGATGGGATTTCCACAAAAAGTATACTGTTAATCTTGATAAACACTAAAGCTTATTATAGTTTCCTGTAATATTATCGTGTTTAATAAAGTGATCAGAAAACTGTAATAAGCTTTATTGTTTCAAGCCCATGTGACTTGTTGTCAAAAATTTTTCGGATTTTGGTTTGCGATTGGAAGTGAAGATGTCGCTACTGTCACAATCTTTACATTTCCGATACTGGAAGGCATGTATTGATCGTGATTGAAGTGTATTCTTTAGTCCGGGATTAGAGATTCTCGGACGGATAGCACATACCTTGTACTGATGAGGCGTAAATACGCCGAAACCGGTCTGCAAGTGATGTTATCCCTTCTAATTGCAAACCAGAATGGTTGGTTACATCTTGTAGATATCCCAACCCCGTTTGACTTTGGAGTGTAATTCAATGTCTGTCGTAGTGGTTGTTTCTTTTTAGTTGAATTTTATAGTTTTTGAAAAATATTTCTAAAAAACTTTGTAATGCGTTATAATGGTATAAAATCTATATTTATAAATACATTTAAAACTTTACATTGTGTTTTTCTCCGGCTATTAAGTAAACTCTAGAAAACCAATCTGATTTCATAAAAAGTGGACTATCACTAGTTCGATTACTTATCGAAATTCCCATTTACAAAGCTTTTTGTTGAGCTAATAGGATTTTGGCGGGAAGATCCCTCACACTCTATATTGAGAAGATTAAATTCCCCCCTTTTCACACTGAAGAGATTTCGTTGATGGAAACGAGTTGAGTTTCTCAACCAGCCGGTCTGTAATGGTAATTTTCAAATTCAGGCTTATTCCACTTTGTAAGGATTTAATGTATTTGTGAACGTGTATGATGAATAGATTTGATACGGAAGTAAATAATGCGTAATAACAAGGTCCGAGATCTTGTTAGACACGCTGAATGTCTACCACGTCAGAAGTCGAAGAATTTTCTACGTAGCTGAGATAAAAATTAAATATCTTCTGTATAATCCTTGTGGTGTATTTATTTTTATTTTTGTTAATTAACAAAATGAAAAATTAACTAGTCCATTAGTCCAGGAAACGGATTATTTTATTGTTACAAAGTTCGTGGTAGTTTTGGGTTATGGGCTGCTAAATTCGAATTTTTGGTTTTCCACAAAAAAATCTCTCGGACAAAAAATTCTCTCGCTCGCAACTCTTAAATTTTGAAAAAAAAACATAAAATATCGTAATCTGGAAATTCTATTTAACTATTTTTTACATGAGACACAAAAAACTGAATACATTTTTGTTTTGTTTTCACAACTGTGTCAGTTTGTGTTAGGTTAGGTTTTATGTGAGTGGGGCCTTTTCGCCATCTCCACTTCGACCTCCGTTGAGACTATTGTGGCTCACCCCTAGGGATTACAATTCACCACACAAGCCTGTGCCTCTGACGAAGTCCATGGTTGTATTTGGTAATACTTTTTTGAAGTCGTTCGGCTCTAAGGTACTAAAACCGAAAATGTTATACCTTACCCTACCCAAAGCTGGGCATGAGCATAATATGTGACCCGCAGTTTCGTCCTCCAAATTACAAAACCGACAATCCGAGGTCTGAATAAACTTCTTCAGGCGGTAATTTAGTCGACAATGTCCTCTAAGCAGTCCCGACAAAATGCGTAGCTTTGTTCTACTCCATTCCAGGATCTGCTTATTTTTTGTATATGAACGCCTTCGAGTGAGAGAGCCCTGGTATGTCTTCCCAGTACGTGAAGGTTTTCCTCTCCGCCCTATGGCAGATCTAGCAGTGCTGTCCGCAATGCCAAAAAATGGTTCAAGTCCGATAAATAGAGACTCTGAACCCTTTTTTGCCAGAGTGTCGGCCTTCTCGTTGCTCTCCACTCCTCGATGCCCCGACACCCTGGTCAAAATGACTCTGTTTGTCAGTTTGTGTAGACAATCTATAAATCTTTATCTTTCGAATATCTCAATATGTGCGTGGGTGTATTTTGAAAACAGTTATTCAAAAAAATAACTTCAATTGCAGGATATCATGCAACACATCTGAATCAAAATATTATCATTAATAACGTGATGAATATTTCATCTAAACATATTTCAATGTAAATAAATTGGCGTCATCACTAATGGAACAAAAGATCCTTGTTGGTTTAAAAAATGTATGCGTATTTGATTGACATTTTTGTAGATTTAGTTTTCGTACGATAAAATCCCACATACTTTAAAATACAATTGTATATATTTACAGGCTAAAACCGATTTCCATAAGATACAATTGACCGTAGTATCGACCCGTTAAAGATAATATATTCCATGTTTGTGATTAAGATTATTACATACTGTACTGTATCGCCCGCGTAGATACTTGACAGGATAAGATATGCGCCTGTGGTATTTCAAAGATTTATTAAGCACAGTAGCTGAGATAGCATTACCCTACGGATACCCTAACTGGAAACAGCACCAGATTGGTATTTATAAACAGTTACAAACACAAAGAAATATATGTGTATGTTTTGTCTACAGTACCGAAAAACAAATACTATTTTTAAAAAAAATAATTCAGCTGGTCCATATTCCAGTATATAGAAAAGTATGCGCGATAATTGAAGGGATGAGTACAGTCCTTGCGCCACAATAGACTCATGGAAGTTATAGTGTAGGACCGAATAGAGCCGATCACCACAAACCCAACCTAACAGACCGTTACACAAGAATTCTTGAATGTTGTTCAAAATTAGTTTCATTTATCCACTTAATTTTCATCAAGAACTACGCAGAATTGATTTATCTTTTGCGCCAAAATAAGCATCAGTGTCAGCGATAACCTCTTCATTCGAGCGAAATTTCTTACCGGCGAGCATTTTTTTTAGGTCTGCGAACAGCCAGTAGTCGGTGGGAATCTGGCGGAAACGGTGGATGTGGGAGCCATTCGAAGTTAAATTCATGTAGTTTTGCCATTGTTTTGATTTACTTGTGACACAGTGAATTGTCTTGATGAAACAAATTTTTTTTCTTTGCCATAATGTGGACGTTTCTTTGCAATTTCGGCCTTCAAACTCTACAATACTGCTATATAATATTCACTGTTGATGGTATTCCCATTTTCAAGATGGGCGTCGTGTCCTTAACGTCCCTTCTGACAAAATAAACTATCACTTTTATCACTCATTTCATAAATAACTAATTAATTCCGCTTTCTGTTCAGAAAGTTTTTTCATTTCATAAATAAACTGAATAATTATTTTCCAAAAGTAACATTTTTCATATACAAATAACAATAGATTATAGTGTATAGTTTGATATGTGGGCATTATCCATCTCAATTACACATTTTAACAGAATTAAATCTGAGAAAACAATGGTGGTATTATTATTATTGGATAAATGTAATTTAATTATAAATAACAATATGACTTGTTTATTTTCCTTATTGGTTATGATTGCTCGTTAAAAATGCCTTCTCATTCTAGTAATTTATCGAGTGTCTGCCCGTTAGCTTTTGTTGTATGTTCACTTAATGAATATAGATGGTGGTTTTTTTTTCCAACACACACCGAAACATCTGTGTGTTGGTTATAAAGAGGCATTTGACAGAACGAGTTATCTTAATATTGAATAATACGAGCGTAGAAATAATTTGTTTGTTTAAAACTAAAGGCTGTTGTAATTGGTTTGCCTAAGGTGGTTCGCATTATTGGTGATGGTTATCTATTCATCTGATATATAATAGGGTTTCGTTTTCTTTTATAAGTGACTACCTTCGATTTAGAACTGAAAATTGAAATTTTATTTTGAATATGATCTTTTCGAAGATTAACTTTATATCTATCTACTGTCCATCTACTGGACTGGATTAGTTGGAACTTGACACCCACGAGAACGTGTGACTAAAATGAATGAATCATATTCAGTATGAGGGTCTCTTTTTGGGGGTAAATTGTAAAACAAGAATAATGGTAGTGAAAAATTAACCTTTTCTAAAAATTTTATCATACGTTCATGGCACAGAAATTTTTCCAAATTTATTGATGAAAAAAAATTATTGTGCGTCTATGATAGAAGATATTCACAAAATAAATTAACCTCTGATAAAGCTCCTACCGTACGCCCATGATATATAAATTTTTACAAATAATTTGATTCCTTATAAAAATTTCATTGTACGCCCACGGTAGATAGAAATTCCCACAAAATAAAATACCCCTCATAAAATTGGTAGCGTACGCCCATGATATAGAAATTTTTACAAAAACATTGATCCTCTGTACAAATTTGATTGCACGTCCATGGTAGATTAACTCCTTCAAAAAAAATCTATTGTGCGAAGGAAGCAAACGGAAATTATTACAAATAAATTGGACCCATTCAAAAATTAAATGGCACGACTGTCGTAGGTGGTGGCCGATTTATAAGTTTTACCAACCAAAACTCACATCACACAACGCGGCTAAAGAAGTGTTGACTTCAATAAATCGCAATTTAAACAATGCACAATACAAATTAAACTTTCCATCCTCATGCTGTATGTCGATGTTTTTCGATCTCTACCGATTTTTACCGATCTCTCCTGATTTTCTCCGATTTTTTATGATTTTCCCGATCTCTCCCGTTGTTTCCCGATCTCTCCCGTTGTTTCCCGATCTCTCCCGTTGTTTCCCGATCTTTTCCGATCACTACCAATTCTTTCCGCATTTCCATGATATTTCCCGATCTCTCCCGATAATACCCGATCTTTCCCGAATTTCCCCGATCCCCCCCAATCTCTCCCGGATTTTTCCAAATTTTTACAATTTTTCGAATTCACCAGATTTTTTACGGTTTTTTCAAATTTTTTCATATTTTTCCGGTTCTCTCCCAATGTTCCCCGATTTTTTCCGATCTCTACCGATTTTTTCCGAATTTCACCGATCTTTCTTCACTAACATTATCGCCCATGTAGAATTTGTGTCTGGAAAGTGGCTGATTTAGCTAATCAAGTTTTAGTCGAGGTCATTTAGAGATATTTTTCCTACAAATAGAGCAAGACTGATATAATTCCGCTCTATTGTAACTGTGCAACTTATCTTGGTATATTTAAAGCAAAATGTCGAACCCAACGTAACGTCACTCACTATAACATGCCAGTAACAGATAACGCGGTAACGGTGACAGGTGTCAGTTAAGCGGTTGGTTACTTCTAATAGGTGTCAGTTACGACACTAACCCATAAGTTTGTCTCCTACCAAGTGATATATCAAATGAAAGGGATTGTTGCGAGAATTTCAAGTATACATTCTTTATAATTTTAAAGTAAGTCGGTTCTAACTTCTTTACATTGCTATAAATTATTCCTATTTAGACTATTTATAGTTACTTCGTAACTGTGAAATTCGGGGGTAGAGATCTTCTCCTCATGGAGTAGAATTCGGCACCAATTCAGCGATTTTACTGGGATGGAATTAATATTAAATTGGACGCCACCAGCTTTTGAACGAAGCGGAAGTTAATTTTAAACATAATCATAAAGCGGAAGGTAGAAAGCTGGTAAAAGATCATAAATGAACACGGTTATCCAATCCAATAAAGATTGAACACTGATAACAAAACTTGAAAGAGGATAATTTTATTTATTGAATTATCCAAATATTCACCTGAAATCAATATTCCAGAACATCTTTGTGAAAAACAATTTATAATTAACCCACAACTTTAACTCTTGCAAACACAATAGTCATTTTTTTGGCCGTAATCGAAATCAGCTGTAACATTGGGCAATTGCTTGTGGTTTTTTTTTAAATGTAGCTCACTATTTTTAAGAATTGTAACAAACAGGAAACACGTTTTGTTTATAGCTTTTATTCGTTTGTTCGCGAATACAATGGTGTTTGTGGCGATATATCTTGCTATGTTATTCATCCTGAACATATGGTATCTGATACGAAGTCGTTGCACTTGGGGTAACCGAAATTAGGCAGCAGTTTGGAAATATAACGATTTGTAAAATTCTTTTTGTTATTAATTTTGGAATTCAATCTTATATTTAGTTAATATTATATTTTTCGATTATTCGACTGGAAAACCGATCATCTGAACACCAAAAATAGGGCGTAAAGTATTGCCCAAGCAAGGAAAATTCTAAGCGCAACGAAACGCAATTTTATAGTTTGGCACAATCTGCCACTTGAGTATTTCGACGTTTCACTTGAATTTTCATTGAACGTCAGTGTGTTTTTCGTTATATTTTCCGATTTTTAGTTCATTTGGTAGTCGAAAAACAGATTACTGTGTGTGCAGAAAACCATTTAGCAGCACTTTGCTAGTCTCGGGCTGCTTAAGTTCATTTTCTGCACTTGTGACACAATATACTATTTGTATGCCAAGGACTGAAAGTGCTGCTTTGTTGGATGAATCTGAATTTCGAAACGAGTGATCAACAAGCGAATCCAACAAACACTTTCAGCCGTGGCGTACACAACATTTTTTTGGAGACTATTTAAATAAATCCACTAAAATAAAATCCATCCGAGAAAATAATCAATTTATACAGAATAAATTAACAGTTTATTTAATATTATTGTAACCTACGTATTTGCAATATTAATAAATTTCATTTATTTGCAAAAAATAATATTAATTGTACCTCCAGTGCAATTATTAATATTTTTTATTGAACCGGATAAAGAAGGACATTAAGAATAATTCAAGGTTATGTCAATGCAACTGTCAACTGTCAACGTGGGTACAGTTACATCTAGGAAGTTGTTGAAGCTGTCTACCCCCAGAGCGTCCAGAAAGTGTTTTGTAGTAGGTACTACACTCAAAAACCCAATGGAATGTTACCTTATTGTCTTTATAATAATTTGACGTGATTTTTTCTTATGATGGTTCCGTTTTATATCGAATCTAGACATTTTAGTACCATATAATTAATATTTTGTAATAATTATATACCAAAAACAACTAAAAAAAGATCACATTTCAATAAGAACCTACAAATTTCAGAATAAAAATACAGCGAAAAGATATCAACAGAAAACAGAAACAAAGCTGAAGAATAGAATATTTGACATAAGAAAATCGGATGTACAGCAAGGAGGGAATATTTTCAAGAGCATAATCACTAGTGCAGCTTCTGAAATATGTGGTACTTGTAGAATCGTCAACCGGAAAAAACAAACTGCATGGTGGACTAAAGATATAAAAGAAGACGTAGAAAAAAGAAGAGAGAGTGGAAAAAGTACCTAACAAAAATATAGACAGAACAATACGACATATACAAAAAGCAATGAAAAATAGTTAGAAACTTAGCTGCAAAAGAAAAGTCATGGACTGACTTTGGAAACAACATGGAAACAAAAAGCTCAAATAACCAGAAACTATTTTACAAAGTATTAAAATCATTCAGAACACGCAATACATAAATTCAATTCTACATCAAAAACAAGAAATCATGGCCAGACGGAAAGAATATCTCCAAGACTTACTAGGAAAACAAACGCAAAGTACTGAGGAAAATATAGCAGTACCTGAACACCAAAATAACTACCAAGAAATTGAAATTGCTGAAATTATAATTGACGAACTGAAGATCGTAATAAGACAACTAAAAAATGGAAAAGCACCAGGATATAATAAGATTATGGCTGAAATGATCAAAAACCTGGGAGAAATAGGATTTCAAAGTATACTCACCATACTAAATAAAGCTTGGAAAAATGTAAAAATACCGGACGAATGGGGAATAGCATTGATAACACCGATACACAAGAAAGGAGACCCAAAAAATTGTAATAACTATAGAGGAATAACGTTACTGAACACTATTATGAGAATATTTGAACAAATAATAAACAATAGACTTAAACCGATACTAGAACCACATTTATCAAAAGCACAAAACGGGTTTAGATACCTGGAAGGAGTACTCAGGATCATATTTTCACGATCAAGCAATTAATGGGAAAACGTCATTTGCGAAATAAAAGCTATATCTAGCGTTCATAGATCTTGGTTTCGATACGGTATCCAGAGTAAAGTTTGGAGCGGCCTGAAAGAAAGAGGAGTACACAACAAAATGATAAGAATTACTCAAAACCTATATAGAACAAATATTAATTATGTAATACGAAATAACACTTAATCAGAGGGATTCAAAACAAAAATGGGATAAAGACAAGGTGGAGGACTAAGCCCAACCCTATTCAACGTACACATGGACAATATAATCAAGAAATGCGAAAGTGAAGAAAAAAAGTTGTTCGTGGGATATCAAAATTTAGAAAAAGTCAAAATATCGTATGGATTTTTTGCAGACGACGTCGTAATAATAGCAGGTACTGAGGAACAACTTTAAAACAATCCTAATATATGGAAAAAAAACAATAGAAGAAGGCATGAAAATAAATACTACTAAAAAAAAAATTGATAATAAGAGACTAGAATACAAAAACTCATATTAAAATAGACAATGGAAAAATCGAACAAATGGAAGAATTCAAATACCTTAGAGTACCACTAGAACAAACCGGAAAACGAAAGAATAAGTAGAACAATAAAACTATATTATGCCATGGATCAAAAATTCATCAATAGAAAAGAGATTTCAAACCCAACAAAAATCAAAGTATTTAAAACCATATACAGAGCAGTACTACCGTAAGGAAGTGAATCGTAGAATTCAAATGCACTGAAAAGTAAGATACAAGCCCTAGAAATGAAATATTTGAGAGGAGTTACTAGGAAAGACAGAATAAGAAACACACATATGAAAGAACATTTAGGGGTAGAACCTACAGTACAATTTATAGAACAGCGACAATTAAGTTGGTGGGGACATATACAACGAATGAATAACAACAGACAAGTTAAACGTGTATACGAAGTGAAATCGCAGATTAAAAGAAAGAGAGGCAGACCAAGACAGACATGGAATACAGTGATGGGTAACATATTACAACATAGAGGCAAGACATGGAGAGAAGCATCAACTTTAGCAAAAGATAGAAAAGCATGGAAAAAATTTGTTTATGAAATCTAAAATGTAAATCCGACACCTATGCGGTATAAGGATATAATGATTATATATATTTTGAAAAAAAAAATCTCCTAAAAATGATTAATAACTTCTCACGTAGATTCCTCTTTTAATTTAGTGCATTACTATTTTTATTATACCTAAATGTATAATAACTTTCAACTTCAAATTATTTTATAAACATCCAACAATTATTTCCAGTACCCATTGTTTATTTCAGTTTTTTTAATGATATCCATTTATATAAAAAAAATAATTTACGTTTCTTGCCTACTTTTCAGTGAAACCACAACAAAAGTGACTAATGGACCCACATTAAAATTACATTTTCTTTGGTTAAGTTACAGAGCCGAAACGATGATAGTTGTGTAATGTGACATTATATCCTGTAATATATTGTCAAAGAAAAAATATCATTTTAAGTGAAACTACGAATGAAATAAACAGGAAGCGAAACATATAATGATGAATTTCAAGTTTTTTTTTCCAACTATTTCTACGATAGCTAACCAAAGTAAGATTTTACCTTTGATCATTAAATGAACCTCTGAGCTGACAACACACTTTGCTTAGAACCAACATCTATATCGATTCTTTCATACCAAAACAAGGATAGCAATACACACAGCAAAGGTCACAGATTCCAATAACAGTGCCGTGCTGTGTGAGGAAATAAATTTAATAAAAATATTATTTATTTATAATAATATTCATTTATTACTCCAAGAATGAAATTTAGTTGACGTCGTTATTTAATTATAAACATTGTTTATTTTCTGTAAATAATATTAATTCACATTTTTATTCATATCGGCAAATGGTATTTACGAGGATGTATTGATATCTAGTTAGCCTAGACCAATTCCATGCATAAACAAAATATTGCGTTACCATAGCAACGAACAATAACTCATTAGAAGTGTCAGTGCCGAGCAAAAAATTCGTGATTTAGGGTTTGAATTATTAGAACACCCCCCTTTTTTACCAGATTTGGCTCTGTCCGACTATCATCTCATTCCTCAACTGAAAAAAAGTTTAAAAGATCGTAAATTTTCTTCCAACGAGGAGGTAATAAAAGCTGTGGAGGTCTGGTTTGCAGAGCAAAAAGAAACATTTATTTTGAAAGGTCTAGAGACGTTGCAGGTTCGCTGTAATGAATGTATCCAATTAAGAGGAGAATATGTCGAGTAATAAAATATTTGGCATTAAAATTTTGTTTGGTTCAATAGTAGGCTAAGAATTTTTCAATATATATCCTCATATATATCAAATGTTGCCACACTGGTAACTTCAGAACAGTGAAACTAAAGAACTGTTCAGAACTTGTTGCTCACATGTGAAATGATGTATTGTAAACGTTACTTTATTTTTGCACAATACAGAACGATTCACCGTCTTATTAATATAATTTAACTAATAAATAAAGTATCCTTAGTTCACCTTCATTAAAATTTCTTCACAATATCTACCACAGTTAAAAACAACAACCATATTATCATATTTAGGAAAAAACGAAATAAACAGCTGTAAAAAATAATGAAAACATTCAATATAAGCTTTATGAACCAACTAACCTTTCAACTAAAATATATTTATTACCCGACACGGGTAAACCACGACTTGTACTTTTGCAAATATTAATTGCTCCAGGTACATCATATTCAATTCATTCCATTTCAATTCAGTACGTTTGAAGTTATTGTCAATACAGAATTCAAAACATATGTACCCCCCACTGGTGCTGCTCCAATCAAATCTTTTTCAAATCTTCCCAGGAAAAAGGCTAATTAAAAAAAAACATGGAACACGAAAAATTAGTAACGTGGTTGGAGGTTGTATTAATATTACTATTATTAATATTAGAATCCAGTGAAAAGACTATCGAGCCTGATAAGAGCTAGTGGTCTCTTTACACCTTTCCAAATCCTCCAGATTTTTCCATTTTAGGATTAGAAAAAATCATGAGTGTCTCCAATAATAAACAGTAGTTATTACAATATAAGATCTATACGTAAAAAGTTGTAATTATCCTTCCAGGAAAATGGTGGACATTTTTAATATGAACTAATGTTTTTTTATATTTCGGAGGGAATATATTTACATATTTACATATTTACATGTTTTTAATTATTGTTTAAGACCAACTTTCGAAAATCGCTATATATCTCAAAAATTAAACAACTCACTGTAGATCTCTCTACTTTTTTTATCCCCTGTAAATTTCCAAATACCCCGCAAAACCATCTAATTTGGGTCATCAAGTTTCCATGTCTGCAGCCTCAAAAATAATCTTCCATACAGTTCAATAATTATTCATTAACAAAACAATTTTAATTGTTTTCCACATGAACTATTTCACTTAAAAGCCGACAATTCGAATCACACGCCTCGCTCTCACAAAAACTCTGCAAAGCCCACGCTACAAATCGCTCGACCATCTGCTGGATACATGGCAGAAACATTACGTAGGCTCTGATTACTTTAAATATCAACCCATTCTAACCACTACCGTTCTAATTCGTCCTTACCGTTTATACATTAGAATGATAAAATTTTCTTATATTAAAATTATTTTAAAATTCCAGCAGCCGGGACTTTACTACTAGCTACGTTAAATGATCATAAACGTTTGTTTCTACTTTATCATCTCGTTTGATAGTGTCCTTACAAAACCGAGACATAATAATAAAATTCTATTTATCGTTCAGGATACATCGTCGGATAGTTATACGAGTTCAAGTTTTTGAGTGAAAGATGATGAGGCTACAGCGGCAGCTCTGTCTGACTCATTTGAATACATATAATCTTATATGTTATTATTTTATTTGGAAAGTTTACAACGAAATAGTATTCTAGATTTCTAACCTATATATTTTCTTATCAAACGTTATTTTTTATGAATTTTGATATGGTTTAATATCACCTTTCCAGTTTCCAGTAAAATACCGGTTGTCCCATTATTTTTCACATTATATAGCGAATAATGACGGATATACACGTTTCCATTAAAATACCTCACTATTACACAAGTTTTGCTATTTTTGCTGTTTTTCCATCTTCCTATTAACCACAAATTTTTATTCACCCTTTGTTTGATCTTAATTTTTATTGCAAAAATCAATGCCTTGTATAGTCTAAGAAATATATCCTAATAAATACCATTTCACATTGTTTCCCCTGAAGTGGCTGATGTTGCGTGTGAAGACAGCGAAAGTGATGTAGACAAATACGAGGGATTCTCTTTCAATTGGCGCTTGTCAACAAATATCAAATGTCAAAATTAACTGACATGTTTAGTTAGAGCAGAAGTATCAGGCCGCTTCGTTCAAAGTTGTACTCAAACTGAATTTTCAAGGTTGATGAGTCAGTCGAAAATTGAAATTGTGCTGAGGAATTTTTTTTTATATTTTTTTATTTTTTTAAATATTTTTTTTGGTTATTTAACGTCGGTCTATTTCTGCAACTGAGGCTAATCACCGACGTCGGGAGCACTCTACCCCTAACCGGAAGTTTTGCCGAACCCACTGGTGTTCCAACCAGGGGTAGAGGGTTCTTTATCGAGCCGCTCATCCATGGACTCGAGACATTGGTTTTACGTCTCCTCCGAAGGACGGCATACCTACATTATACCTCGTGCTCATTGGTATAGTGCCTGCGATATTTATTTATTTATTTATTAAAGTCCTAACAGGTCTTACAACCTAATTATAAGGACAGTAGCTTATCCTACAAATTCAAAATATAATATACAAAAACAAAATACAAAACACAAAATACAAAAGCAATATAAAATAAAAAAGAAAAATAGTACAAAATAGAAAATACAAAACTGACAGAATCAAACTGAATGTCTTATACTCCGACACATTTTAAATATTTATATATTTCTCGCCTGAATTGTGCCAACGAAACAGTACAATTGATTTCCATCAATTGACCTACATTGTAAGCCAGCCGCAGCAAGGAATTCAGAGGTGAGGATGAAATTGAAGATACTAGTATTTCAAATGGAATTTTACATCTTGTTACTCTTTGGGGTACTTTAAAAGGTATTAAAGACAATAGAGCGCTAGAATTTGTAATACTGTTTACCAACTTATACAAGAAAATCATTGCTGATAGCTGACGTCTAGACTGTAAAGATATTATGTTAAACTCTGTACGTAATCTTGTTGTATAGTCTGGCCATTTTCGGTATGTCTTAAAATAAGGATATCTCAACAATCTGTTTTGCACTCTCTCAACAGCGTCTAAGTGCACTTTTGCTTGTTCGCCCCAAATTATAGACGCAAAGTCTAACTTAGGTCTAACCAACGCATTATACAAGATAGATATTGTTTTAATATCTGAGAAGTACGTTTGCCTCTAGATATGCTACTCCGCTGCGTATGGGCTATTTACACGGTCTTACCCAGTGGGTCACCCATCCAAGTACTAACCGCGCTCGACACTGCTTCACTGTAATTATAGCATCAGAGGCGTTCCACTACAGTGCTGGGCCAACGCCTGAGAAAATTTTCACAGTTTTCCAAGACCGAAGTGATTTCTGTTTCCGGCAATTAAGCACCACATCAGACAACAATTTCTCGTTGGTATGGAGGATTTTAATGTCGACGGATCAATCTTAGCGACGATCCAAGAATATCGTCGCTTTTTCATTGATGGCAACGTGAATGGAGATAAATACTGCTCCCACAAGTTCCTGCCAATACAATATAGTTTCAGCAAGATGCAGCACCGCCTTATTACCAAATCAATGTCTGGCAGTACCTGATCCAAATTTTTCCAAATCGGTGGATAGGGAGGCACGGATCAATAGCACGATCTCCTGATCTGACGCCATTATATTACTTTTTGTGGGGAACTAAACCCCTCAGCTTAAAACTGGAAAAATATTTGTGACAAAAATTATTCCATTACTTGAAATATCCTTTTAACTCCTGAATTGTTTAAGTAATCTCGTATTTTTGTTTCAGTGCTGGGAAAACTGCGAGCTGCTACAATCAAATTTCCAAGTATGGGGTGCCATGTGCGAGGAGAAAGAAATATGTGTAAGTATTTTATTTATTTTAATCACCTGTAACATATTGAAACGGTTTCGGTGAGAATTTGAACTGATTGAAAGGCGTGAATATCAGAAAGGGAGTGGCTGTAATTACGAATCGAAGTGAATTTGGATTACTTGTTACCGTAAATTCTGGATTTACTGTAGATCCGTTGAATTATTTTGAATATACTTGCATTGTTAACCGAAATTAAGTGAAAATTAACCCGTGGGAATTGAAGGATTTGATAGAAATTACCGAGGAAGTATTCAACTACTACAAACGTCAAAGTTATTTATCAATGTGATAAAAATAATGTACTACACGTCTTCAAATTTTTTTTGACAAATGCCTGTCAATACTCAGACTTTTTTCCTTTCTGTTGAGCTTCATGAAGCCCTTTTTGTTCCTGCAATTCCGCTTTGTCAATCACTTGTTCGAAGTCAAAGAAAACATTTGGTTGACATTTATTTTGAGTGCTAATTAATATAATAATATTTATCTAAATGATGCTCCAAATAAATCAAATCAGAGTCCTTGTTATTTTATTTGAGCTTTTTAACTTTTGAAACTCTTGCTTTTGATATTTCTGCATTTTATAAGCTTCCAAATATTTTAATTTGATTAACAATAATAGCATGACACCGGAGAATACATTCACTGAGCGAGTGAACATATTTATCCCATCTAGGGAACAGGTGAACCAGATGATTCCAAAACAAACCATGGCACTGGGGTATAAAAGGACCTAGAAAGAGAATGGTTGTTAGCCTTGGCCAATATACGATTGCCGCTATAGCCTGTATTGATGAAAACATCAGAAGAGGATACACTGGACAAAAGATAAAAATAATCAATGACAGCCAGGCTCTGCTTGAAGCAACCCGACAACTAGGTCTAGACTGGTAAAAAACTGTAAAGAATCCCTCAACAGACTGGCAAGAGACAACAAAGTGTCTCTAATATGGGTGCCGGCACATGAGTGGATTGCAGGTAATGAAATGGCTGACCAGTAAGCTAAAAAAGGCTTTAAACGAGACTTCATAGGTCCGGAACCGTTTTGTGAAATCACAAAAGGTTGCATAAGAGGGAA
The DNA here is from genome assembly GCA_949126875.1 of Lochmaea capreae. Taxonomy (NCBI): domain Eukaryota; kingdom Metazoa; phylum Arthropoda; class Insecta; order Coleoptera; family Chrysomelidae; genus Lochmaea; species Lochmaea capreae. The sequence goes on from OX421403.1 coordinate 16,286,737, forward strand.
AATCGGGAACTGGCTAGATAGGGAACCTCAAATGGAGGTCGACACAAGGGCACCTCCATACAAAGAGTTTTGTAAACAAGGTAGACAAGGAACTCTCAACCAGGCTATTGAAAGTGAGTGAGGGACATTTGATGAAAGTTAGTAAACCTATGTGAAACTCTATGATGAAACACCTACTCACATACTCTGCTTCTGCGAGAACTTTCATGGACTCAGAAAGACCCACTTTGGATTACAACCATTACAAGTACTGAAAATCCCTCCAGTCAAACTAGTGGCCTATGTAGAAGACACAAAGCTTCTGGAATGGAATAAGATAAGAAGGAAGATTGTACAAATATTCAGTTCAAGTGCCTGGGATGTTGAGAACAACCCAATTGAATGAATGAATGCATGAATATCTATCTAAATGATGTTCCAAATTAATCAAATGAGAGTCCTTGTCATTGTATTTGAGCTTTTTAACTAGATTTATCTTGTTTGAAACTCGTCCTTTTGATATTTCTGCATTTTATAAGCTTCCAAATATTTTAATTGGATTAAAAATGGCTTGCCACTACTTTAAAATATTTCATTGAGATACTTGAAAGTTTTTTTCATTAACGCTATATGGTCACATAATCTAATCTGCTCATTAAAAATTATATATTTGAATAACAAAACTTGTTTTCCTCTAAATAAAATTCGAATAAGTCGCTTAGTCACTCCGAATATTTAATTTGAATCGGAATGTTGTACCAACGTTGGAAATTCGTTACTGGTCGAATTTAACAGGGATATAATGCGCACATTGTATAGCTTTGCATATAATAGAGCATTCACACTGAATGTCTATAATGAGGGATTGTCATGCGATGAGATGCCAGGATATGTCAAGTGGTAGAGGTATTTGAATTATATTGATTTTATTTCGACATTTTCATTGTAGGCCAGTATGCAATTTGTTTTGTTCGAACAAACAAAATTAAATTTTTATACGTAACTGAATAGAAAAAAGAATGAGATATGATATTACAAATAGTAAAGCTTACGAATTATTATCATTAGTGGGAGAACTCATAAAAAACAATAACCATAGTATGCAAGGGCTCTTGGTAAAATAAAAAAATTACTTATTCAATAAATGTTTAATTCAACGCTTATATAAAATAAACTAGAAGGGCGAGCTTTTGCATTCCCAATACTACGCCTATGTAAGTTAACAAGATCTTGGAAAAATTTCGACTATCTTAATCAAACTTAAGTGGAAATTAGTAGACAAAATAAACTAATAATATTTAAATGCTGTGTTTAGTAAATAAATATTAAGATAAACAGTCAAACACGTGTGGTCAATAATTTCTTAGGTCGCCTTTCATAAGAGTATCGATAATTATGTTTTAAAGGAACATTTTTTGTCAATTACTTAATTTATTTTTGTTACAGTATCAAAATCTCACAAACAACAACAAATGTTTGTATTTGTACAGAAACACGCTGAGCACGCAAAACAAACAAAGTTTCTCATAGATATTATTCATAATTAAATTAATTTGAGTAGTTAAAACTCATCTCCAGTTCTGTTCACATTATTTTAAGTACAAGTGCGGAGTTAGTATTGTGAAACCTCTGTAATATTAAGTTAATGAACAGTGTACACAAATCAAGGGCTCTCTTTCCTCCCGGCACACTACACTCACAATAATTAATAGTATATTATTAAACGAGCAATTCATGATAGCCATTAGCGAGGGCGCAAGTCACCCGCGTGAATAATAGCCATAAATTGCGAGTAGAATACTATACTTTGTCCACGAACCTTGATTTATTTATTAAATAAGGCGAGTGTTGAATGTAAAGTAATAATTTGGTATTATTGATAATTCTAAGGTCAAAATTAATAAATTTCAGGAGTACGTCAAATATGACATATAGAGATGGGCGATACTGTGTAAAGTATCGATACACCGTACCGTTATACATAATATATTGTTTAAAAAATATCAATATTAAAAAATACCGTTATTAAAAGTATCAATACCAAAAATTTCCATATTTTATCAATACGATATAATTCAGAAACAAATTTCCTAAACAAAATACGCAGATTTAATAGTTTATTTCATATTGTACCCCCATCTCTAGTCACCTTTATACCGAAATTTTGTGAGTGTTGAGTTGTGATGGCATGTTATTTAAATGCAGAAGCGTGAATAATGAGTTTATAATTCACCCCAGTGAATTTTGGTGCTCGGGCAATAATAAAAGTCTTCACCACCTATTGCAATAATTATTGTGAAATGTAAAACGATTGCCAGTAGTTGTAATGCAAAGTCAATGTGTTGCTGCAATACGTTGCAAGAAAAATTGCGAACTGTAAAGTGGGCTTAAAAGGCAGCTTCTCTGGATCGTGTCATCATTTCAATCCGTTCTATCCTAAATGTCTTCAGGCATTAATTATAAAAGTTGAATATTTTCTATTATTTCCTCTTTATTACAGATATTTCATCATTGTTTGACAATATAGATTTCACATTATATTGCTTTGTTGAACAAGTTTTCCAAAACAATAACAACTTAACTTTGAACCTCCCGATATTAATTATGTTCTAGTCTTTTTCTCTGGCCTAATCTTCATTATAAATTAAATCACGTTGTCAACATTTTTACACCCTCAAAATCTCGAGTGTTTATTTGCTTGAATCTTCCTGGCAAAGTGGTTATTGAAGCAATAAACTGACCTACTACTAAAAATAACATTTCGTTAGTCATTATAAAACATCAGATTGTTTTGCTCACAATCATAATCGTAAATTAAACGGAAAAAGCAAACAATTTTATACATTTCCAGAAGATTGTTACTTGGAAGTTTAATATTTGTTTTTTTTTTTCATTTTATTTGCGATGTTATTCAGGACATTTCGTACGTAAGTAAACAAAACCAAAAGTTTTATGAGATAATGCAATTTTTATTGCACTGAAACTGTACTTCTAAAATACTTATACCACCATTAAGTAATAAAGATAAGAGTAGATGTAGTCAGTTAATAAATAATCTTAAGTAACCTTAAGTAGCGTCCAAAGCTAGAGTTATTAGCATCTAACAATAAATTACAATAATTATTCATCTACTGTAGACTCATAAAGTAAGCCATACATTATTGGCAAAATAAAGAGTGGCATTATGATAACCTGAAACCCAGTCGGCTGTTTGGGTTTTCCAAGATGAACCAAAACCGACAAAATTTATCCGTTCTCCAAGTGTTACCAAAAATGTAGTGGCGACATTCGTCTCAAAAGCGGGTCATATAGCAACAATTCCTCTGCAACATCAAAGAACTGTTACTGATGATTACTACATATCGATTTTTTTTCCGGAAGTAATCGCTGTTTAAAAAACCAATTCCAAACGAGAAATAATTTTGCACCAAGACAATGCAAGTTCTCAGTCAACTCGACAAACAATTTCCAAAACAAGAAGACCTAAGACCTAAGTCCTACTGACACATGGGTTAGTTTTATTGCAACCGCCTGTTTTCAGTTAGTACTAACCTTAAAAAGATAGCTGTGAAAATTTCATGATATTCCATTTATTAGTTCGTGAGTTATTGTGCTAAGAATGACGCTACTTTTAATTTTTTCAAAATAATGGATCAAAAACAATTTCGTGTTTTAATTTTACATTGCTCGTTCAAGCGAAGCAATTGCTTCAAACGTGGTCGTAGAGACACCAATGATGCGGAACGCAGTGGGCGTCCAAATACCAGAAAACATCAAAAAAATCCACAGAATCGTTTTGAATGATCGAATTGAGAATGAGTGAAGATATCAAAAAAACGTGTGGACCAAAAACAAGAAAGTGTTGATGCTTCTGAACAGTGTTTGACCATGTTTAAAAGAAACAAACCGGAATTTTTGCGTCGATATGTGACAATGGATGAAACATGGATCCATCACTTCACTTCGGAATCAAAACTATCGTCATCTGAGTCGACAGCAACTGGAGAACCTCGTCCAAAGCGCCCGGAAGTACAACAATCAGCTGGAAAGGTTATGGCCTTCGTATTTTGGGGTATACATGGTAAAATATTCATCGACTATCTTGTAAAGGGAGATACCATTAACAGTGAATATTATATATAGCTTTATTGGAGCATTTGAAGGCAGAAATTGCAAAGAAACGTCCGCATATGGCAAAGAAAAAAATTTTGTTTCATCAAGACAACGCACCGTGTCACTAGTCAATCAAAACATTGGCAAAGCTACATGAATTGAACTTCGAATTGCTACCACGTCCACCCTATTCGCCAGATTCCCAGCGACTACTGGATGTTCGCAGACCTGAAAAAAATGCTCGCCGGTAAGAAATTTCGCTCGAATGAAGAGAATTAAAATTTTGATGATAATAGGTGCTGGCGATAGGATATACGAAAATTGAGGAAAATGGGGTCTTTCACCCTATAGATTATTCTACAAAAAATAATGGAATACAATAAAAAATTGATCTGTTTCTGGATTTTTTCATAATACTGTTAATTAAGCCAATAATAAATTTATACACGCGATGTATATTATTGAGATTAAAATTTTACAATGGTTTCCATTCATAAAAAAAAATCTTTTATTTTTCTCGTTTCAAGATTGAATGACCCATTTCTCGGTATCTCTTGAATAAAATAAACACTTTTGATGCTCAAATAAACAAACTCGAGAAATAATATGAAACGGCATTTCAACCAAACATACACCAGATAAATGAAATTATGTAATATGACTGTCAAACATTCATTATTTGCTCCAAATTGTAGTACTTACCAGAGGGATTGGGTAACATACCAGTAATGCAAAGATCAATGAGCGAGAATGTTTATCTGACCTAATAGCGTAGTCAAAGTACACAAAATATCCGTAAAATGCCGCAAAAAACACAAAAAACTTGAAAATTCAAAATTGAGTACTTAAAAGGGTTGTGATTAACATGGGAAAAACTTTAGAATGCTAGGCATGCGATTTTCCGGAAAATCGTCGAATGAAAATTTTTGTTTTTGTTTTTTCGCTCTAATTGTTTAAATAATGAAAACACATAAAAATGTTCAAATCAAAAATTGTAGCTAATACATTTATCTACAAAATTTGTCTGAACATTTTTTTTGTATCTGCATTAGTTTTTAAAATATATACGAAATTTCCATAGTAGTATTTTTGAACATCATCAATTTTCATGCTTTTAATTTTATGATAGTAAATGAACAATGACATTTAGAAAAAAAATTTTCATATGAAATGTGTTCTAAAATGGGATATCTACAAATACATTGAAAACAACCATTTTTTTTAAAATTTTTTAATGTATTATCATCGATTTTCCATTCTCTCTCACCTGCTTTCTCACCTTTATTTGTGCTCCTTTCTCTTTCTTATCTGAGCCACAGGTGTGTTCTTTTGTATCGCGATCACTTCTTAATAGGTTCATTATAAAGTTCACAAATTTTTAGATAATATTATAAACGGTATAAAAAGTTATAGAAGATTTGCTGACAGACCTTTGATTTAAGTATTTATTTTAAATAATTGTCTATTACTTAAAAAATTTGATATTTATAGAAAAACTGTATAGTAGTTTCGAAAGTAGATGCTTCAAGTGTTTAGTAGTCAAGTTTCATTGAATTATATTAATTTCCGATAAAAGATATAATTGAACGAAGTCTAAAAAAAAAAACAAGTAAAATTAAGCTTGCAAAAAAAACAGATTTTTAAGAAGCATTCGTTTAAAATTCTAAATATTGATGGTTTTGCTTTTGTAATAATATGCTCATTTGCAATGCTAAATCCAAAAGTATTTTTCGCTGGGATAAGTATTAATGAAATAGGAATTATAGTAAACTGATATTACAGTCAGAAAATCTACTTTTTCAAATTTGAAAGTATTTCTATCTAAAAGTTGAGAAATTTCTTTACATTTTACATGGGTTGATTCATTTTTTCAGAATGTTATAAGCCCAAAATTATTAACTTTTAAGTCGAGCGGTTAATAAATTTGGCTCACTGGCCGTTCGCGCGTAACCACGAATTGAATACCACTGAAATAAATTTTATCTCGTAAACTTTTTAATTTACAGAAAAACTTTTTAGACAAAATTTGTAGATAAATGCATCAGCTACAAATTTAGATTTGGAAGTTTTTTTTGTATATTTATTATTAGAACAATTAGAGCGAGAACAAAAACAAAAATTTTCACTCGACGATTTTCCGGAAAATTGCATGCGTAACATCGTAAACTTTTTCTCATGTTAAACACCACCCCTTTAAATACCCAATTTTGAATTTTCAAGTTTTTTGTGAGGTTTTATGTGTACTTGTCCAAATCTATTATTCATCTCGACTAACTAACAGAAAATTGAGATTACGGCGAACACAACAAGCTCTACGAATATCGCAAACAAATTGACAAAATGTTTGTTCGGTTCGTTTTTGCGCGCTCAGTTTGTTCGGGGTAAAATTCTCTAGTCAGTACCTATACATCTCAACGAAAACTAAAACTAAAAATGGAGACCAATCTTTCAAAAAAATGTGAATTTTACAATAAGTATATAATAAGTTAAGTGTTTGTAAACATGCTTGGAAAGAGGGGCATCATGTTTCATTTAAAAAACTAGTGCTGATGTCGTCACTTGAAGGATATTCACCCTGTATAATGGATTTTTTTTCAAATAGTGAATTAAGATCAAAATTTAACCTATCTTGTTATTTTTGTATATTTGTTAATCTAACGGTTCAACCGCTAAAAAACTTTATATTTCTGCCACCGTGTAGACATATAGATTTTCTATTCTATTGTATTCCGTATTTCTTCTCGACTAAGCAATCTAATAGTTTAATTGCTCTTCGAATAGAATTTTCGTATCTGTAGAGAGCAGACCTAGAAGAGTAGATTTGTCTGCGGGAGACTCGTTCGCCTATGCAACCACGTTTGCTATGGATCCAATCTGCCGAAGGCGATATAATTCTTGAATGCTCTCTATATGCCAGAAGCGTAACACTCAAAAGTTTATCGACATTATATAATAAAATTTTTAACGGTTAAAAACTGACGCTGCACAACTGATTAAATTTGATCGATTATCTGGTAAAAGGAATTTATAATCCTTATCTTTTACTGCGAATGATTTTCACTATTTTACAAAAAAATTTTGTTTGTAAAAATCGTTATTGCATTCTGTAAACATCAAATAAATATTCCAACAAAAAATCATAACTAAATTTGGAATAATAGAACCTTTGGCGATATTCGATACCGAACACAAGTTACACTTTGTATGTCTGCATATATGATGGGGTGACATTCACAAAGACATAAAATATCTATTGTGCCCCCTTACTTCTACTTAGTTCCTGAGGAGAGTCTCAGAGACTGGTAGCTCCTTTAGTCCTATTTCTCTGGGGAATTTTAGAATATCTACAGGCTTCAACAAATGACCCTCTCCTATCCAATAATTTCCTAGGTGCTGTGCCCTAGGATTCTATATTTCGGTGCAATTCGCAAGTATGTGGATGGAGGTTTCTTCTTCCATGCCATAGAATCTACATTCTTCTTCCTCCACTATTTTAAGCTTTTTCAGGTGCCCGTTCAGGCGGCAATTTCCAGTTAGGATCCCTGTTAAAACTCAACGGGTTGTAGTCACCCATCAGAATATTTGATTTTTTAAGCCCTACTAGATCTTTCCAATGATCAGATCTTCTCTTTTCTTCGGCTTTGTGTAATTATTCCAATATTAAAGGGCACCGGCCCTCAAAAAGGTCCTTTGGTTCCCTCTTTGGAAGTCCATCTGCTACTGCATTTTCTTCTATTCCAGTGTGTCCTGAAATCTACAGTCAGGTTACTATATTGTTCTCGCCTAGTTCATTGAGTAGGCCTAGGCATTCCCACGCCATTTCGGAACTGATTACACAAAAGCTCAGTGCTTTAATGACTGCTTGACTATCCGACATCATGATAATCTTTTGCCTTCTATATCCTCTGTCAATATTGAACTGGGCACACTTTCTTATGGCGTGAATTTTCGCTTGAAAGATATTTGGGGTTTTTCCCAAGCTTTGGTTCCTGGCCCGTACACTCCTATACCAGTTCCTTTTATTGCTCTTGAACCGTCTGTGTACCATTGAATGGCAGTCTTTCCCAGTCTGATAATGGTATTTGGATCCCATTTTTTTGCTTTATTCCGTAAGGAAATTCTTTGAAAAGTTATACCTTTTCATCATACCATCTTGTCGCATGTCCCAGGTTTTTTGATTTCTAAAAAGTGAGGAGGTGGTTTTTTTTAATGATTCCCTCTACTTAGTCTGTATCTCGCTCTTTCTGAAACACTTTCCACCACCATATGTAGTGGTGTGAGGTTGAGAATCACTTCCATGGCTGCCGTTGGGCATGTTCTCATTGCTTCTGTAATGCATATACAGGTTAGTCTTTGAATTTTGGAGAGGGGACTTACACTCTACTGAAACTACAATTTTAATAAAGGTATTATAGGTCTTCAAGGACCAAAGGCAAACTAGAGTATTGTTGTAGTGCAGCATAACTTGTGATCGGTACCTAAAAATTAAATTTATTCTTTATTTGTGAAACAGAATATGAATCTACCGATACTTTCAAATCCGACCACTTCGGCAGCTTTTAGATCTGGCTTAGTTATAAATCTGATTCGAACTACAGCAGGATGGACAAAAAAATCCTCTGTTTTTAATACATTTTACAATCTGCCAGTAGCTGAAAAATCAGAAATTTTGCATAGATATAGTAAGAGTAAATATCAATAAACGTAAGACTTTTGTACATTATTAAGTTTTAAAAATGTACCAATTTATACTTAATTATTCAATTTAATAACGTATTTGCTTATACGCTTTTCTTAGATTATTTCGCACAACAATCGCAATTTGAATTTCCTACAAACATCTACCAATATACTGTCATAGAAGGACGGAGATGCAAAGAATAATAAAAGATTATTCATAACCGAAAGCTTGTTGTAGCATTTCAAAATCAATATTATACTAATTGGTATTTTCTATGATCTATTTTATGGTACGTATCTCCTCTGTTGTAGAGCTTTCTTTCAATTATTCTCCTGTTCTATCAATAATAGTATTTCATAATATATATCCGCATATCACTCGTTATCCTATTTTGTACTGCACTGGTGAAGAGCGTTTGAATGTGTGGAAGGAAATTCGATGGGGAAGTTTGGATATTGATAGTTAAGTTGTAAAATTGGATCTGTCTAACTTGAGTTACTAATTCGCTTATTCAGAAATGTATAAATTTAAATATGAGGCTTTTGATTAATAAGGTCTGACGAATATTAATTGCCTAGAATTCTGAACAAGATTTTAGATTGGGGGAAGAAATGGGACAAACTTTATCGAAAGTTTATTTTCTATACGAGAATTTTGAATTTATCCATACATCATTCATTAGATGTTTTAGCGGTTTTTATTATGTTTCTGAAGCAACTGAATCAAGCCTCAATTAATCTATGATAAACAATTACAAATTAAAATTGAAAAATTGAAAGGTCAACCTACCAAAGAAGGGTTTGTCCTTACCTTGTTCGATGTCTTCCCGGGTTTTGTACTGTAATTTTAGGTGGTACTAACTAGCTAATTCTAGTTCCAACAAAGATTGGTTGAGGCTTCGGATTGTGCAACTTTTATAGTAAAAACGCGATAAAAGAAATGGACAAGAAATGAAAATAAAATATGATTCTCTATTCCTAGGGCATTCCGCACTTACAGTTGTGAGTAAAATTAGTTTGCACTGTTTCACAATAAAATAACAGTAAGCGGGAAGGTCTCTTTGAGGATTAAAAAGCCGAAAAGATAAAAAAGCCATAAATCATTTCTAGTCTTGACCTACCCACAAACGAACAACTGATTCTCATTGGTGCGATGTAGCTTCCGATTGGTCTATGAAAAATGTACTTGAATTGTTAGTCCTCATGGAGTGTTAAAGTACCAGGGTGGGTTTAGTTAGTTTCTGTTATTTACGAGATATTGTGTTCTTAAGCCGGGTCCAGACTAAGTAGACAAAACGAAAACACAATTCTGAAACAAAAACACGACAAACTGGCTTAATTTGTCGTCAAAAGACAAAACAAAATTGAGACAAACTGTCCACACCAGAACGACAAAATATAAAAACAAAATTCAGTTGGTGACGTTGTTGTTCCGATTAGTGTTGGTTAACCATGTGACGTTTTTGTAGTCTTCATTTTTAGGGTCCCATAATATCGGATGCTTCCTGTGAAGTTCTATAACTTGCGTGTATCTTGTGTATTCCAATTTTTGTCCCCCAACATGTTTAGAAAAATACACTAGTATTTAATAATCACTACACAACAACAGAAAAACACACTTAATTTTAATAAAATTGTACATTCTCCTTCTCCTACTGCTTAACTCGTTTTGACTTGCACACGCCCACACTGTCTTAGGGGCGGTTTCATAATCAATTTTAAAGGAGACTCTAAACCAAAAAGCATCCTTCAAGTCATAATTGGGTTTCATAATAGTCAAGACAATGTAAAGTCGACTTAAACCGTGAAGTGCCGAATTCTGGCCTTTATGGTGGTGAAGTCTGCTTTATAACGGTACCTAATGCAACAAAACAAATTAACTTGTCACAATTTGAACGACATTACTTCGAAATGAATAATTATACTTTATGACTTTAGTAACTTCTTTGATAGTGAAATATATAGAGCACGGCACTGATATTTTGAAGAGTACGATACAAAGTGATAAACTTTGTAGGGGTGGAGTCATACAGCCAATGGAACAATCACCATTGTTAACACCAAGATTTTTACTTACTGCACGCTTGTAGATAAAGGTTTTATTGCACTGGAGCAATAAAGAACTAGTTTTTCCACTGAATAGAATTCAGAAGTTTTGTTTTTTGCATGAACAAAGAAAAAATATTTTTGAAACTGAGTTCACTTTACCGCAGTTGGATAGGATAGGAGTGTACGGGCCAGGAACCAAACACTCTGAAAGCTTGAGAAAAACCCCAAGTATCTTTCAAGCGGAAATTTACGCAATAAGAAGGTGTGCCCAGTTCAATATTGACAAAGGATATAGAAGGCAAAGGATTATCATAATGTCTGCCATTAGAGCGCTGAGTTCTTGTGTAATCAGTTCCAAAATGGTGTGGGAATGCCTAGGCAAACTTTATGAACTAGGCGTGAACAATACAGTCACCGTACTGTGGAATCTAGGACACACTGGAATAGAAGGAAACGAAATAGCAGATGAACTAGCGATGAAATACTCTTTTCGGGGCCGGAACCCTTTTTCGGTATCAGCTCCAATGTAATATTAGGAGAAATAGGTAAACCCGAAGAAAAGAGAAGATCTGACCATTGGAAAGATCTAGCAGGGCTTAGGCAATCTAAGATTCTTCTGGGTGACTACAACCTGTTGAGATCAAATGAATGCATAAGTCAAAGTAAAACTGCACTAAAAGTTTTGACAGGTATCCTAACCGGACATTGTCGCCTGAATGGGCACCTTAAAAAGCTCAAAATAGTGGAGAAAGAAGATTGTAGATTTTGTGGAATGGAAGAAGAATCCTCCATCCACATACTTGCGAACTGCACAGCAATTCAGAATCCTAGGGCACAGTACCTGGGAGACTACTGGATAGAAGAGGGACAGAAGGAGCTACTAGTCTCTGAGACGTTTCTCACGAACTAAGTAGAAGTAAGGGGGCACAATATATCTTTTAGGTCTCAGTGAATGTTACCCCAAAAAACATACATACATACATACCGCAGTTGGAAAGGACACTTTACCTAAAAGCCTCCTTTCCACAAAGTCGACTTCAGTAACATATTATTATGGAACTACTGCTATATTTTTCCAGTGATCAGAAGTTCTTTCGTGTCCATAGAGTGTCCAGAAAGGTTTGTTAATGGGGAAAAAAACTGCAAAAGCTGGATCTTATTTTATGTCTACTTTATGTTGATAACTTAACTGAAAAACGCTTCCTAAGGGAGCTAGAGCTCTTTAAAGATGACGTGTAACATCGGTTTGACTTCCAAAACTTCAAAACAGATTCTGTACATCTATTCCCTGGAATGTTCTCAATCAAATTACATGGATTCGAATATTTAATTGTACTGATAAGCAGATCCTTGGTGAGGAATGGATTTATAAATTCATAATTTCATTGTCTCTAAAAGTATCTACTTAATTATGGTTTCCTGTTCAAAGTTGTCGTTTTATTAAAACGTGTTATTAATAGATGTCAAAGATCGTAGTTAAATACTATTATAATGCCTTAAAAAGTTTTTGAAAATGACTTTTCATAGAGCAGATCGTTCACTAAGAAGCAACAACTACTTCTCTGGCTATTTGCCGCGACAAACGTTGAATTATACTCCTAAGTTGAACGGGATTATAGCAGAAGACTTTTCAAATATTCGAATAATCTCAAAAACAAAAAGATTTCAAGAACAAAATATTTGTTTGTTCCTGTATAATGCTCCAATTGCACATTAATAATAGCGATTATATTGATGCTCTTTATTAGTCCAATTTAAATAATAATTGCGAGTGTACTTGAAACGAACAAAAAAAGGTCGGTTAATAAACGACCCCGTTTGACGTTAATGTCATGTTATACGTGTACAAGGGAAGAGAAGGATTTCCCCACAGGATTCGACATCGTAATTAACATGATTAAATTAAACATAGACTGTTTGTTTCAATGTACATTGGTCAGGTATACAGGATGGGACAAATTAGACGAAAGTGATCACGTAAAGTAAAATGATTTAAAAAAAACTCAACAGCAGACAATTATTTAGAAAAAAGTAATCATATTACTAGGAGCAGTTTACATAGGAACGCAGTAATTTTAAAAAATGACGTGAAATGAACCTTACTGCAAGTAGGCATCCCACGATCAAATAATAATAATAATAAACTGTTTATTACCGGCGCATCGAGGAGTGAAGGACAACGATGATCAGAGCCTCTATTTATCGGACCTGAACCATTTTTTGGCATTGCGGAAAGCACTGCTAGATCAGCCATAGCTACCTGGGCGGAGAGGAAAACCTTCACGTACTGGGCAGACATACCGGAGCTCTCTCACTCGAAGGCGTTCATATACAACCCTTTGAGTACAAAAAATAAGAAGATCCTGGAATGGAGTAGAACAAACCTACGCATTCTGTCGGGACTGCTTACAGAACATTGTCGACTAATTTACCACCTAAAGAAGATGGGTCTGGTTCAGACCTCGGAGTGTCGGTTTCGTAATTTGGAGGACGAAACTGCGGGGCATATATTATGCTCATGCCCAGCTTTGGGCAGAGTAAGGTATAACGTATTCGGTTTTAGTACCTTAGAGCCAAACGACTTCAAAAAAGTATCACCAAACACAACCATGGACTTCGTCAGAAGCATAGGTTTGTGGAATTGATTGTAATCCCTAGGGGTGAGCCACAATAGACGCAACGGGGGTCGCAGTGGAGGTGGCGAGAAATCTCCACTCACACCTAAACCTAACTGTTTATTACGGAGTTAAAGTGAAAAATAAAAATAATAAAGTAGGTGATGGACATAATTCGAATTAAAAATCATTCATTTAGAATCCGATTATGAAAAAATAATTCATTTTTTTTTTGGTGGATAATGTAAGAGAACATGGCGGGGCGCGCGAAGCAGACGGCGGGCTGTCTCTCTCACACTCATTGACTCCATGACTCTCTCTCTCTAACACACTGTTTTCCCTATACTCATCGTTGAACTCTCCTAGCCCTTCTACTAAAGTAGTCGGTGTAATATATTTTCTTCTTGAGCAATCAAGCAGTCAATAACTAAAATTTTCTATTTAATATTTTACAACATGGAGTATGTAGTGCGTATACTCTCAGCTGTTCATGTGTTCAGGTTCCCTTAAACCTCAGCAACGAATGATGGACGAAAACTTTGCGTTGTGCGATGATGGAAATAAATAATGCGCCTAGTGTTATCGTATGAGTGATTAATCATTCGAATTATAATCCGATTATTTAAATCACTTATAACCTAATAATCCGATTATTGGAAAAATGCGATGAGTATGGTATATGGATAGCATGGTATACTATAACTAGCGCCATCTATCTAAAATCTCTAGAACTATTTTCCCAGCATTATTTTATGTTGAAATTCAGAAATTCACGCAGAAAAACTCCTAATAACAATATATAACAATAAATATATAATATATAGGGTTGGGATAAAGTATGGAACCGAGTAAATATCTTTTAAACGAGAAGAACGATATTTATGAAAATTTGCAGGTAAGTACAATGGAACAAAATGCATCTGATGTACATTTTTTTGTTATTAATATACTTCCGGTTTAACCGGAAATGTCGTCAACTTCTTTAACACACCCTTTATATTTTTACAGATTTTGAAAGAGCTTGTTATTTTGAATTCATACATACTGAGTTTAGTGTAAAAATTTTTGTAAAAACGTGGAATAACTCACTGTTAGTTGTACAATAGGTGTACATTTCATTATTTTAGAATAATGAGAAACAAAATTACTTCAAATGTTCAAAATGCTCGCCGTTTACTTACTGACAATATGCCATCCGATTAACAAATTCTTGAGTCACTCTTTCCAAGACTTCTCCACGTATTAGTTAACATTCATCAATAATTCTTTGTCTCAACTCCTGTAAGTTTGTTGGTCGTCTAACGTAAACACGTGATGTTAGATAACCCCAAAGAATAAAATTTAACGGGCTAAGATGCGGAGAACGAGTAGGCCACTCTATGAATCCTTTACGACCAGATTTGGAAAATTCGCATCCAGAAAATCCCTAACCCGTCTATCATAGTGGGGAGGTGCTCCATCTTGTTAAAACCAAACATTTTGTGGTAATTTCCCATTCTGTTGAAGTGCAAGAATAATTTCGTTATTTAGTAGATCTAAATATTAATTTGTCACCATTCAAGTTTCCGTCGATGAAAAATGGGCTTATAAGCATATTTCCGACAATTCCTATCCAAACATTTAACTTCTGTGGATGCTGGGTATGTGCTTCATGAATCCAATGAGGATTTGACCAGTACCTTGAGTTATGGCGATTAACTGTTCCATTTAAACAAAAAGTTGCCTCATCGGAAAAAACTATGTTAGTAGCAAAATATTGTCGTCGACATTACAGATGTCCATTATCCGTTCGCAAAATTCCAGCCGTCGGTCAAAATCATCGTCTCATTCTTGAACCAACTGAACCCTATACGGATGATACTTTTCACTTTTTAATATCTTTCCTACAGTACGTCGACTGATACCATAGTTTAGTGCCAACTTTGTGGTGGAAGTTTGAGGTGATTCTTCTAAATCGATTGCAATATTTTGTTTATCAGTTTCGCTCGTTGCACTCCGCGGTCTTCCAGGTTTTAGCAAATTTTTTACCATCCCAGTTGAATTAAAGCGTTGTAATGTTTTAGTTACTGTTAAGAGTGATATAGGATTTCTCTCCGGATGCAAATTATTAAAATTATGACACACTTCTTCATGAGTTCTAACACGATCACCATAACCAATCATCATTAAAATTTCAATACGCTCTTTTTCACTTAATTGAACCATTCTACTCGTTTATTTATTACTATGCATACAAACAACATCAATTAGTTCATCTAAATAGTTTTTTGCTCTAATGTAAAAAACTCAAAGGAGGTTGATTAAAGTGCTAAATTCCTCGTTTTTACAAATTATTTCACTTTAAACTCAGGATGTATGAATTCAAAATAACAAGCTCTTTCAAAATATGTAAAAATATATAGGGTGTCCCATTTAAATTAAAGAAGTTGATGGCATTTCCGGTTGAACCGGAAGTATATTATTAACAAAAAAATGTACATCAGATGCATTTTGTTCCATTGCACTCACCTGCAAATTTTCATAAATATCGTTCCTTTCGTTTAAAAGATATTTACTTGGTTTCATACTTTATCCCAACCCCGTATAACATATAATGAAATATATATAACAATATTAAAATGAACAATAATCTCTCTAAAAGAAAATAGAGAACAGCATAGCACAACAAGAATGCGATGCTGTATAATATAATTGGACAACGGAAACCAACTCGGCAAGGCAACTGTCTTTTTTTATACAATTTTCGGTCTAATTCCTGGCTCATCAAATTCAAGAATTCAGAATAGGTACAGTTTTAAACGAAACAGTATGAAACTTTGGCGTTAAGTTGACAAAGCATGACAGTAAATTTTAATATTTGATATTTTTCGACAGGCGCTAAGTATGCTGTCACGTGCAACACTTGAAAGGAAACCCTCGTATAGAGATGCAAAACAAGAAGCCAAGACAAAAACAATTAGAATGCATTTTAAGAAAATAATTTCTTTTTGCATACAATGGTGCTAACGTAGGTTATTACTTCATGCAGTGTTTCTTCAGTGACGTTGTTAAATGTGCTGTAAATGTGGTTTATAAGTTCATTTACATTCTTTAGTGCGGATATAGAATCCAGGTTGTATTCTGTACCGGGTGTATAAAAATTTTATCACCTCTAAGACGTAGTTAAAAAGAAACAACCAACGGTTTGGCCGTCAATTTAGTTTTTTCCTTCGTATCAGGTTTATTTATAATTTCTGTTTAATAAAATACCGTTTGTTACCAATTTGTTCCGTTTTTTTTGTGCTGCCACTTAAACCGAACGGTTTAATTAGAGTATATAATTTAAGGAGCAATTTGGCTAATTTAAGGCGTAATTTACTTAAAATTCCTTATTCCGAGGATGTAAACTGTCTAGGTAAAATTTACACACGTTTACATACAAAATATCCCGTTTACACTTACCTTCAGTCGATTGATGATAAATCTTTTGAGTGGTGTCATTACAAACTGCTGTAATGGGTATAATTAATAAACATCATAGTCGAACAGAGATGACAATTATTTTAATCGAAAATACGAGCATACATAAACGAGTTAGTGGAAATGTGCATGCTGGCAATTATCAAAGTGGCTGTATTTTGTTGTGTGTTTGAAAGCACCTTGTTTTATCATATTTTTGATAATATCAGTCACTTTCAACTGTCGTACTTTCCATCCTCCTCATTTTCCTGAGCGCTAATGTTACATCTTGTCAATTTCCTGGATCTAGTAACACCATATCATTTTCTTGTGTCCTACTGTAACTTTTTATAATCTTACTGTGTCTGTCGTTACTTCTTATTATTTTATTGTGTATACTTTTCTTCATTCCGTTTGCCCATGTCTTACTGTCACTTGTAGTTTACCTGTGCTCTACCGTGACTTTTCATAATTTCTTCTGACCTACTATCGGTCCACGTTTTTTTTCAGCTCTTCTCTAACATCTTGTCAGTTTCCTGGATCCTATTGTCACTTTTTATAATTTTCCTATCTGCCACTAATTGTCATTTTCTCACTATCAATTTTTCTGGACTCCACTGTTACTTCTTATTATTTTTTTAGCGTTACCAATTTGCCAATTTTCTATGTCCTGTTACTTTTTATAATTCTCCAATGTTTACTTCTACTTACTTGTATATCACCTATCATATTTCAGTGTCACATCTTGCAATTTTCCTGTCTATCATTCACTTATTATTATATTTACTGTGATTTCTAATCATTTTTCAACCACTACTGTAATTTTGCCATGCCCCACTGTGACTTTCCATAATTTTCTTGTGTCTATTGTTCCTTATTATAGTTTTCTTGTACCTTACTGTCACTTATCATTTTCCTATGATCTATTGTCACTTCTTGGAATTTTTGTACCTCTTTATCACTTGTTATTCTTTGGTGCTTTACTGTCACATGTTGTCATTTTCTTGTGCTCCACTGACACTTATCATTTTTCTATGATTAACAGTCAATTATATCAATTTTTTCACGCTACTGTTATATTTTGCCAGTTTCCCATGTACAATTGTGACTTCTTTCAAATCATTTGCCATTTTTATGTTCTCTACTATCACTTTTTGTCATTTTGTTGTACCCTACTGTCACTTGTCATTTTCCAGCAATCCATTGCCCCTTCTCATTATCTTCCTGTGGCCTACAGTCACTTCTTATAATTTTCCTGTGCCTTAATATAAGTTTTTATAATTTTCTGTGTGTTTCACACCTTGCTATTCCGAGAAAAATGTTCCATAAATAATGATGGCATATAGACATCGACACAGACTGTTTGGTCATCAGAAGATTACACATTTAAAGCTCAGAAATGCAACACCCTGTAAATTGTTTCATAAATGAATTTAATCCATTTATGGTCGGGAAATATTGATACGAATCAATTTGGCGGTTGAAAATCGAAATTCCCATCAAATTCAACTCTACCTTTCATTAGAAAACCACAGTTGTGCTAGCTAATAATTTTAATGTCAAATAACTTTGTGTTTATTACAGCCAAGGATTAATCAGTAGAAAAAAATGCTGTTTTCAACCAAGCACTTTCTTCTCTTGATGAGAAAATGATTTTTTCGCCTACCTGTATCCAAAGTATACATTTTCTGGCCTCAGTATAGGAAGCCTACATTACGTACATTAGTATAAATAAATACTCTACCACAAATTAAAAATATGTAGAATGCAAGAATGAAAATGATGTACCTATAAGTTATACTGTAACTACTTCTCAGTTTTAGTTCTTTAACAAATTTTGTTTGTTAGTTTTATGAATAAATAATTAAAAAATGACTTGTTACTCGGGGGAGGTGAAAAAATAATATGTATAATATGGGAGAAAGTGGCTTTTCCTCCCTTGAATCATTACTTCCTCGGGAGGAAAAGTAAACTTTCCTCCCTTGTTATACAAATAGTTATTATTCCTTAAAATTAGCAACAATCATTGAAATATTTACTGTTCTTAAACCTTTTTCATGTTTAATAATTTTTTCTTTATTCCAGTTTCCAGGCTGTCAAGAAGCTTGCCGATTCCACGCAATGGCGGCAGCTCGCACTCACCAAACCGAACCCGTAATCCATACCAAAGGCGAAGGTGTAATAAGAGTTGCAGGAGCTCTAGCGAGATGGCCACGACCATCTTCAGTGGACGCCAACACACCTCTAGTTTACGTCGTGATGAGAAAAGCTCAAAACGGACCTTGGCGTCAAATCATACAAACACTCGATCATACCACTCGAGTGCCCGTTAATTCAGACAGAGGAGACGCTATGTTGAGAGTCCTTGTCGTAGATCCCCAAGGATTAGTAACAATATATAGTCCTGACGAAGCTTACGTTCGCGAAAATAAGAAAAAGAAAAAAACCATCAATACCGAAATAAAGGCGACGACCAGCAAAACAACACCGGAAACAGCTTGGATCCTTAGAGAAATATCGCTTATTCACCAGAAAGTTTTGGTTATCGGCGAAATCGCCTGGGAACCTAAAGCGAATCACGGAGTGTACTTGGTAACTTGGGAAGTGGACGGAGGAGGTCTGAAGGGGAATCTATTCACAGATTCCACTTGCGTGACACTTTCCCTCTGGCCCGATACGATTTATCATATACAAGTTGAATTGGTGTCGCGTATACCGGGAGTTGAAAACCTCAAATCGGAAATGATGGATTTGGATACGGGTAGAGCGCAAAAAGTATCCACCGAAGAAACAGATTTGAATATACCCGAAGAAGATGGTGCGAATTCGCCGTTATTGTCGGTGTTGTTCAGTGCCGTTCGTGGTGAGAAAAACAAGAATAGGTATCATTATTTGGAAATGGTACTGGGCGTATGTACCGGCGTGGTACTGTTTTGTGTCGTGTTGTCGGTGGTAGCGTACCGGAGTAGAAGAAGAAGAGGTATGACGATGCACAACATCATCACGGGATCGACTTCTATTAAAAGCAAAAAGTTGGTTGAAGATTTTCCGATTCATAAAGGTGAGTTTCTTCAAATTCGTAATGATAGGATCTATGTAGGTGTTGGTTGTAAACAAAGTGTGTTCTCAAATATAGAGGGCTATTCATCTAGTCTCTTTAATGATCGAAGTTAAAAACTCTCAAAGAACTTCCTATTTCACGGACAAACCGTCGAATTAATCTGTCAAAACGACTCTTATCTTAAGCTGCGTCCTCAACAAGTCGACAAAACTGCATCCGTCCACACCAGAGTTGACAGAAATGTTGTCGATCAGTCTAATCAACAAGTCTGACGAAGATGTCATAGTTGCTTGTGCATATATTATAATCGCGACTAAAAAAAGAGAAGCTGTTCGCAAAAAAAGATTTTGGGTTCGACCAAGTCTTCAAAGTAGAACTAGATACAACGCCAGTAATTTGATAGAAGATTTAAAAAAAGATGACGTCAACATATTGAGCCTTGAATACAGGTGTGTAAACGGTGGTTTTAGAAAATTTTTTCGAATGTCGGAAACTGAATTTGAATATTTATTACAAAAAATCGGACCAAAAATTTATAAAGACGACACCAATTATAGACTTGCCATCCCCATAACGGAGCGTCTTGCTGTAACGTTGCGATTTTTATCAACTGGAGATTCGTACCACTCACTGAATGTATCTTTTCCTAATTTCAAAACAGTACTCAATTTGTCGATTGTCGAACGTCGAAAACAATTCCACACACTAGAGTCGATCGACTGCTCTTTCATGTTTACCGACAGTCCATTGGAAACAATTCGAAATGTCGATCGACGCCGTCGATTGCAACGTACACACCAAGTCGACTCGGTGAGGACGCAGCTATATAGCAGATCTTTCAACCAAAATGTGATCATCCCTTTTTTTTAAATTGGAGTTTCTAAGTTTCCAGTTTCTTCCCAAAGTATTCTCTGCATGTATTCCTTGGTATTCTCACTCTTCTTTCTGATCTCGTTCTATTTTCTTCTTCATAATTCCTAAGGTTCTCACATTGGTTTTAACTTACTCCGTCATGCGTATTTTTGTATTTCCTTCGGTCATACGCCATCGTAAGAAACATCATAGCAATCCACCTTAGTGACTGTTGCGTCCTCACTGTCTTAGTAATCCTTCCACTCTGCACATTGATAACAATAAATATGGCATCAGATACACTTGTAAGGATTTTATGAATCCTAAGCAGGTGCAAATTTTTAACAAACCAATTTTTAAAACGAGGTTATTCTCTTAATACATCTACTCAACGGTTAGAACGATCGGTAGTCGCACGAACATTCCCGAAGAAGATATTTTCCCCGTGTTTAACCTAATAACCCCTTTTTTGCCTTTCAACCCAATCCTTAACAAGTTAAATACAACATACAAGTACCTTAGTTGATATTTGGTGTAGAGAGATCTACCAGAAACTGTATGTTTGTTTAATTCACGTTTACCAATGTGGACAATATCCAAAGGCAATGGTTCGTATTACAGGCGCCGAGAAGTATGTTACTTGGAAGGAAACTAACCTCATATCCGTTTTATTTAATTTCACACTTCTATCCTTTATCTGTTGTTTGTTTGCTCCTGACTGTACCTTATTAAAAACAGTAATACTTTGAATTTAAGTTGGCAATTCTATAGACCTCTGATTGGTCAGCGTGGCAACAGCGTGAAAAGAAATTCCGTAATTCCTGAAGCCGTTCAGTGACAACCGCCTCTCGATATCTTAATCGGTTTCCAAGTTATGGGCTCATGAAACGTGTCGGAATTCAAATGATCACCCTGTATTCTTAAAAGGTTAGTAGTGTTACAGTCTTCGCGCATGTGCATCACGCAATGCTACAAAGAGACAGCAGCACCAATTTTATTCGCCATCTCTTTTTATTGCTTGTACGCTTCCGACTATAGGTTGCCTAGTCTATGTTTATTATTTATATGCTAATGTAAAGAACTTTTCTTATGCATCATTTCACAATTGGCAATGTTGCTACATTGATTGCACCGGTTGTGAATAAATGAATTTATATTAGAATTCAACTTTTATTAACCTTGTTGTCAGTCTCTCCATGCCATCAAATTTGGGTAGTGGTCCTTCATTACAGTGTAGAGTAAGCAAACATACTAAATAGTTCATATAATAGCCTTCTTGGTGTGCGTCATCGTTTGTGACGTATATCCGGGTTTTGGGTATGTCGATATTTTATTTCTCATTTTGATATATAGCTAACGTTTAATTTGATAAATAAAATCATTAGGATCGTATTCAGCCAAATTCGAAAAGACTATGAAATTAATAATACTTGGGATATCTAAACACTACAAAATAAAACAAATATATTCAATTTACATATTAAAATAATTTTACATTAGTAAATATAGTCCTGCAAAAGAATTATACAGCGTGTTCAATTAAGTCTGCACCATATAAGACCCTATTTTATTCTTAAGTTTTATGGAAAAAGTTATTCTTATTGTAAGTAAATTTTATTGTTTTATTTGTTCAAATGAGGTCACCGTCTCATTGGCGACCGGCGAGTCGCATCCCAAAAAGTAAAATTTTACCTGAACGAAAAAAAGCAACCGTCGAATTGCATCCGTAATCCAAAAAGGTCTGTTAATCAAGCTATCATGGTCAAAGACTGGTCAAATTTTACAGCAATGTTGCCGATATATTATTTGAATCGTAAATATTTTTATAAACATTCATTTATTTTCTTACGCTATATTTTAATTAAAAAAAACATCAGATATTCTCTTAATTACCCTACCCTAACCCAATCGAAAAATGGAATTGTGGATTTGTTTAAATTAAATTAATATATTATTCACTATATTGGCACTAGTCGCAGTTTTGGAAATAAAATTTTGTATCAATTACGATATCAGAATAAACATAACAACAATGTCCGCTTTTATTTAATTATCTATTAGTCTTAGACACCACATTAAATTTGTTAACGGGATGCAACTCAGTGGTTGGACGGATGCAATTCATCGGTCAAAAGTTTGGCCTGCTCCAATGGGAAGAACTCATCGGTCCGGGTCTCATTGATGTTTTTACTGACCCCATGTTATTTGATGTTCATAACTTTAAACATAATAGATAAAAATGAAATATTTAAGCAATTCTAATGAAATACATAGGATTAACCTATTTTATATTAATTTCACTCATTGTTATATAAAAAATACTAACTTGGTGCACTGAAGTTAAAGGTATCAATGGTTTACAAGCTTCTTTTTCTAACTGAAAATACTTGAAAATAAGATGCTGCTCTTTCTTCGTATATCTAGGCATATTTTTGTATTATCTAAATAAATAAAATGCTAACAATAAGATTCATATTCACTTTTCATAAATAACAATTGACCGTAAACAACAAAGTGCATACCTGACGAGAACTGTCAGTGGGACATTGCCGCTACGAAAGGTACGTCTGCATCGTGAATTGAACGATATAATTTCGCCCGGCTAATAGGTCGTGCTTGCGCGTAATCTAAACATCAACCAATCAAATTTTTGTAAGTCAAATAGTAGGGTTAACGTTTGTAATACGTTTAAACGGTTCATTATTGTGATATTTTGATAAGGATTAATCACAGACCTCCCTTTTTTTCTATTTCTTCCAACATAATGTGTTAGAAGGACATACAAAATCAAAAGGCTATTATATGAACTAGACCTATATTTTACCATTACCCTTTCCGTTTTAAAGATATTTACTTGGTTACATACTTTTGGATCACCCTGTATTAGTAACGTCGTGTTCAAAAGGAAATATGCATATAAAACTCTTTCAAATAATTGCAATTAAACGCATGCTATAGTAACACTTTATATTTAAAAGACTGTTAGTAATGATTCGAATATTTTTTCAATTTCTGCATGAAACTATTGACCGTATCGTTCAGTCATTTCGCATGATGTCGTTTTTTTTTTATAACTTTTAAACGCAACGGAACCTCTCGATATCGAACTTCCTCCACGGAATTCATATTCCGTAAGTGCCCATTAAAGACGATGTTATTCATGGAAAACATGCAACCGCCGCAAAAAAATGAATACATGCTACTACTTCGTTATATAAGAGAGCTTACGAACTAGATCCCGCTGCGAACAATAAAAATATTTTAATAGAGTGATTTTCTATGTGGATTGAGGAAATACCAAGGGAGTAATCAATCCGTTGTTAATTTGTAAATGTCAGAAAAGGAAACGGTTTTTATTTGTTGATAAATCAATCTTTCTGGTTTTAATGTTACACTTACACAATGCAATGCTTTTGATTTGAAGAGTGATCTGTGTAAGCAAATTTACAATTTTTTGGGGATAATCTTAGTTTAAAATTTTTGGGTCGTAAAAAAAATAGCGTGTATAACTGTAGGTTTATAAACATTAGCCGTACAGACCGTGAAAACCTAAAGCTTGGTCAGTTATGATTTTCCAACTTCTTTTAATTTTGTTCCACACCAAGTTTTGTTGTCATTTTTTTTGTCCTTCCTCTATGTTTTTTTGGTTAACCTATTCTTCTTTCAAACCCCTCTTTGTTGCCCTTTTATCAAAAAGTCTTTTTCTCCCTCCCTGAGAGCCGTTTTTATGCTGGGAGCACTGCTGCCTGTTGGCTTATTGTACTCTACTCCCACATTTAGTCCACCCACCCAGTTATTCCCGCACCCTCCAGTAGACGATATAGGTCCACTGTATGTGTGCCATATGCTTCAGGTGGCCCATTGGTTCACCCGAAGATTGTTTGTCTCCTCGAGTTCAATGCATCACAGTCAGATAAGATATGGGTTACGATCTTGGTGTCCATGGTACAAAGTCTGCAGCTGAAACCCCCGTTACATGGCCCTATTTTATGCAGGTGATCTTTTACCGGGGCATGACCCGTTAAATAACTTGTAATAATTCTTAGCTTATTCCTACTGATATTCAGTATCTGTATCTGTAGAGTGTAGCCTCACAGCACTTGGGCTACATGTGACCCATTGTACATCCTCCCGAGGAGTTGTCCTCCTAGGTCATCGTTCATCCTGACCTTCCCAGGAAGGTGGACAGGTCACTAGGAGACATCTCCTTTAGATCGGCATCTTCCTGTTCACACATCCTGCATAGAGGTGTGTCCACTAGCCCCATAGTATGGAGGTGCTTCCTTAGTTGACAGTGGCCAGTCAAGAATTCTGCTGTTAAACGTAGGTTTTTCCTGGTCATCGCACAATATTTCTTCGGCGCCAGCTTCCCAGGGTCGCCCAGGGTGATCCTGACAAAACTGCATCCTTTAATTCCATCCCATCTCTTAAGGGATTGAGCATGGGTGTAACGTTTCGCTAGTTCCGCAATTGTCGAAGTCGTTAGGCCGTAGGTGTCACTGGGTCCTAAAATTTTTAGTCCAGCCGCTACCCTGGCTGAAGAATCGGCAATGCGATTTCCTTTACTCCTGTCGTACCCTTTAACCCACCTCAGGATAATATTGTTATCTGCCGAGGCATTAGCTAAATCTTGGTGGCACTCTAGTACTATCCCCGATCTAACACGTTGTCTGTTCAAGGCTAATAGGGCTTGTCTGCTATCAGTGCAGTTTGTTATGTTTTTGCTAGAAATTCCTTTTCCGGTTAGTTCTTTTGTGGCAATTGAGATACCAGCCACCTGTTTGAACCACGCTGGTATTGTTCCCCATTGACCACTTAATCCTTAGGCTTGGTGCTCTGAAGTGTCACCTATGAAGGTCTTAATATGTACCTGTTTTGGAGTGTTCTTCCACTGTAGTCTATGTTGGCTTTGTACCTTTTTTTTGAATTTGTCCTTGGACCTCCTTCTTTGTGGTCCCAAGAACTTGTTCTGGTCCAACATAATTATGTCGTTGCTGAATCTCTTCTCTCGAGTTCATCAGCTTGTTAATTTCCAGAAATATCGTTATATCCCGGTACCCACACTAATCTTACTTTAATGTGGTTTGCCAGTTCATTTAGCTCCTTCTGGCATTCTCTCACGAGAGATTTTGGTATTTGCAAAACTTATGGGATGGTAATCATAAAATTTAATTGATTTCCAGAAATTTCTACCGTTCCTTCTACCTAGCACATTTTTAAATTTTCATAAGGGAAATTATTTGTGAAAATCTGCTTCCGATATTATATTTGAGGGGCGGTAATTCATTTGTTAAAACACCATTTACTCGGGTAAGCACCTTTTATTCCAAAATTATTTGGAGAACGTTGAATAAATGGATCATTCGCCATAATGCCCTGATTCAACGACCAATAACTTCTAGTACCCGCATATGCGAAATTGATTGCGTTTTTCGACGTCCGAAGAAGCTGTGGAGCTGGAGCTCTTCAGCTGCGAGGTACCTATTTAGCAATCGCCTATTAGTTTTTTTTATATTTTCCGGAAATTATCACCTGCTTAAGATTCCCATCAAAATTTCAACGCTTGGAACTAGTTTTTAAGCCGATACGGTTGTTTATGTGATCAGTGAACTGAAAGAAACATCCATTATTAAACATGAGAACGAAAGGATTGTAAAAGATGGAGTGTAGTTATTTCGGTGTACGCACACACCGACTCCTCATAAAAAGATAACAAATCTCGCATTTGTAACAGAAAAAAAAAGAATAAACGATTAGCTGTTAGATAGAGAATGAATAATGGTTAATATCTTAATTAACTACATTTATGGAGAAACGCTATTTTATTAGTTAGGGTCTTGTAGGAGTTGCTTCGGAAAAAATAGATGAGCAGTTGTTTTGTTTTATGATGGGCATATTTTTTACTTTGAAACGCATTAGGATTTATAAGCCCATGCTGTATAAAGCGTATATTAAAATATTATACAGTGTATACCATATGTAATGGATAAATACATTTTTCCGAACAGGAGCATATTTTTAGTGAAATGAAAAACTTTTGTATTTCGAGCCTTCATTGGGATATTTTTTTTGCTAAGATCATCGACAAACAAACGTCTCCAGAGGCAGGTTACGGTAAAATGATCCCGGACTAAAATTCATCTTTGCGCCAACAAAATCCTTTCAGCAGACTCTCGGATATATGTTAACATTTATCCATGTAAATTAAAAAAAAAGGAGTTGTGAGTAGAATTAGTTTGCACTGTTTCACAATAAAATAACAGTAAGCGGCAAGGTCTCTTTGAGGATTAAGAAACCGAAAAGATAAAAAAAGCCATGAATATTTTATTTTTAAAATTTTTTACCAAAGGTTTTGAAATTTCTGAAAGTGGAGAGTAGTGAATTTGAGACAATAGCCAGAAAGAAATTTGGTATGTTCTAGTCATTATCTACTCTAAAATATATACAGGCAACTGCTATTCATCGAAAAAAGAGTACAGAAATCGCTAGTGCGTCGGAAACCTGCAATAATTGAGAATTTATCTGAAACCGGTTCTGTTTCTGCTTACAGATTTATTTATCTCGCCAACAAATTGTGAAACGGTGCAAATTAACTTTACTCACAACTATACTCCCATTCACCACTGAAAGGTCAGAACTCTTTTTAAACATAAACAAGCTACTATCATCACCTAACGATTAAAGCTACGAGCTACAATTTTTATAAAGTAAATACAGCTTCAAAAGTATGGAATTTTTTGTAACAATTTCATTTTTACATAAAAACCAGAACTTCAATTCACTTTTCTATATAATTATCGCTAATAGTGAGGCATAATTATAATATCAAACAACAAACTTTTGTATCCCGTCGTCATAGACATCTGTCGCCTGATTGGCAGCCACTGAATCACGTTGCTTTCGACGATATCTTCGTCATTATGGCGCTGACCTCTCAAATTAAAAAACGGGTGGTAGTTTCCAGCCAAACAATGCGATGAGATCTGGAGTTCGCTTGGCTGCGTCTGGCCGGGAATTGTTGCGAGGCAAAAGAGGATTCATCTTCTTAGCAACAAAAAACACACCATTCATATCCAACACACTACACACGATTTTTCTGGCTGAAATTGTGTATTTGAATTTCATTTTCTTGGGGGATGTTGAATGACGCCATTTCTTAAGTCGCTGCTTTGATTACGGCTTAACGTAAGCCACCCTTGTTCCTTGTGACAATTTGACATTTCTGGTACCTATTTTGAACACAGTTTTTGATCATGTGAGTCTGCGGGACAATTTCATACATTTCTCGAAACGTGAGGTAGTTCCTGAAATAACGAAGATATTCTAAAGAGCCTGTTCTCTTCTAGCGTTACGTCAAATCGTCAAATGACTAATGATTAATGAAATACTAAGCCTTAGCAGGGGCCAGATAAGGATAGTGACGGGTTTACTCACCGGTCACTGTATCCTAAGAAAGCACATGAATACAATCGGCATATATAGGGAGGAACCTATCTGTCGGGTGTGCATGAAAGAGGAGGAAACAGACTCACACATCTTCTAATGTGAAGCGATTTCTCATTGGAGATATAGACTCCTAGGACTAGAGTATCCAAGGGAGGATTTCTCCAAGAAAGACCTAGTGAATAGACTGTTGAGCCTGATAAGGGCTACTGGTCTCTTCACATAAACGGACAACCAAGAGAACAAAAATCCTAAAGGCCGAGGTGCCGAGGACTCTAAGCTTCTGACTGGTGAAGCTTAAACAACCAACCAACCAACCAGTCAATCAGTCAATACCGTCTCAAGCAGTCCAAAGAACGATACCATAAACAGTTGGAAGGCAAAAGAAATACAACACTTACGCGAACGATATCGCCAGTGGGAACAAACCTAATATTAACATACTGATAAAACCTTCGAGGACCAAACAAATGTATGGTGCAGCCGAAAAAAAATTCCATCCAACAAGTAGTCTTCAGATAAAAGTTGAATAGAAAACAATTGTTTTTCTTATTTGTATTTGGTTTACTAACAAAATGTTTCTTTGTTTCAGATCTTCAACCAATAATAACAGTGCTAGGCATCCCGGCGGTACATCGCAGTGCCGAAACTCCCGAAGTCAGCTTCGAGTGCGGTCCAGCAAGTTTTTCAACAGACCAAAGTGAAAAGACAGTCCAGGTGTGACACCTTGGAGAAAGGTTTTAATTTTTAAAAAGCGCGATTGACTGGGTTAAGTTCCTAAGACTGAAAAAAATCGGTATGGTGAAATGTTTCGCGCGATGATGTACTGACTGATTAGCGAATAAATTTTTTAAAATGCAATCTCAATGTATAAATTTGTGTGTATAAAAACTAGTCCAAATCAAAAGATTAAGATATTTTAAATGAAAAAAAAGTCGGTGTGCGCTGATTCTGTGCTCAGTTTTGGTATCTAAAGCTTAAAAATATTTGTTTTTCAGTCTCATTTAATAAAATTTTAATATTCCATTACAATGGCGATTTTTAAATTCCAATTTTCAAAAAGCGTCTATCTAAAAGATAGTTCAGGACTGGGAATTGAGAGATTTTTTGCATTTAAATCAGATACAATATTTTGAAGCTTTAGATACATGCTACTTCCTAGAACATTTTCTTTTTGAATTCGAAGTTGTAAATGTAATATTAAAATTTTTTGACTGTGTTATTTTGTATTACGTATGTAACTATTTATTTTGAAGTTTTGTTAATTTTTGTGGTAACGGTATATTTTAATGAATAACTGAAACATTTCGGAGAATAAAAAACTTTTTATAAACGTAATTGAATTATGTTTCAATTTGGTAATTTTATTTCTGTGCTGTGGTATATTTTGGCAAATATTTACTCCTTCAATTTAAAAAATTGAAGTAGGAAGAAGTACGATTTAAAAAAAGGTGTTGTGTTAACTTAAAGCTTCGTACTAACCTGAACCTTACGCCGAACAACAAGTAGAACCACGAACTGGCAATCGGAACACTAGCTCCTCCAACCCCTGTAATCCAAATTTTAGGGGAGCCTATGAAAAAACTTTCTCTAGACGCGCCAATTCCTTTGGTAGACAAACTAAGCTCGTTTTTCGTGCGGCTCAGCCGCGACTCGCGCACCTCAACATATAACTCGGGAATCCCGTGAAATGATTTGTAAAGTTTGATCCTTATTCATTCATTTCAACAAAAGCAAGCACTGTGAGTGTGTTTTTGGCTTACTTTGATCATTTATTTCCTTATTTATCTGGTGATATTGATTGAATTAGCAAATTTCAGTCTTGCTTATACGGGGTTGGGAAAAAGTATGGAACCAAATAAATATCTTTCAAACGAAAAGAACTATATTTATGAAAATTTGCAGGTAAGTGCAATGAAACAAAATGCATCTGATGTACATTTTTTTGTTGATAATATGCTTCCGGTTTAACAGGAAATGCCATCAACTTCTTTAATTTAAATGGGACACCCTATACATTTTTTCAGATTTTGGAAGAGGTTGTTATTTTGAATTTATACATACTGAGTTTAGTGTAAAAAAATGTGTTAAAACGAGGAATAACTCACTGTTAGTTGTACAATAGGTGTACATTTCATTATTTTAGAATAATGAGAAACAAAATTACTTCAAATGTTCAAAATGCTCGCCGTTTACTTGCTGACAATATGCCATCCTATTAAAAAATTCTTGAGTCACTATTTCCAAGACTTCTCCACGTATTAGTTCACATTCATCAATAATTCTTTGTCTCAATTGCTGTAAGTTTGTTGGTCGTCTAACGTAAACACGTGATTTTAGATAACCCCAAAGGAAAAAATCTAACGGGCTAAGACTTGGAGAACGAGCAGGCCACTCTATGAAATTCGCATCCAGAAAATCCCTAACCCGTCAATCATAGTGGGGAGGTGCTCCATCTTGTTGAAACCAAACATTTTGTGGTAATTTCCCATTCTGTTGAAGTGCAGGAATAATTTCGTTATATAGTGGATCCAAATACTTGTCACCATTCAAGTTTCCGTCAATAAAAAATGGGCCTATAAGCCTATTTTCGACAATTCCCATCCAAACATTTAACTGCTGGGTATGTGCTTCATGAATCCAATGAGGATTCTCATTTGACCAATACCTGGAGTTATGGCGATTAACTGTTCCATTTAAACAAAAAGTTGCCTCATCGGAAAAAACTATGTTAGAAGCAAAATTGTCGTCGACATTACAGATGTCCATCAGCCGTTCGCAAAATTCCAGCTGTCGGTAAAAATCATCGTCTGACAATTCTAGAACCAACTGTACCTTATACGGATGATACTTTTCACTTTTTAATATCTTTTCTACAGAACTTCGACTGATACCATGGTTTGGTGCCAAATTTGTGGTAGAAGTTTGAGGTGATTCTTCTAAATCGATTGCAATATTTTGTTTAACAGTTTCGTTCGTTGCAGTCCGTGGTCTTCCAGGTTTTAGCAAAGTTTTTACCATCCCAGTTGTATTAAAACGTTGTAATGTTTTAGTTACTGTTGAGCGTGATATAGGATTTCTCTCCAGATGCAAATTATTAAAAATATGACACACTTCTTCATGAGTTCTAACACGATCACCATAACCGATCATCATTAAAATTTCAATACGCTGTTTTTCACTTAATTGAACCATTCTAAATTGTAAAATTTATTTCCGTCAATTAGAATTTGACACTTGGAGAACAAAAGACGTACTAAACAGTATGCATACAAACAACATCAATTAGTTTATCTAAATAGTTTTTTGCTCTATGCAAAAAACTTAAAGGAGGTTGATTAAAGTGCTATATTCGTCGTTTTTACAAATTTTTTTACACTAAACTCAGTATGTATGAATTCAAAATAACAAGCCTTACCTTCTGTGAAAATATATAGGGTGTTTAAATTAAAGAAGTTGATGGCATTTCCGGTTAAACCGGAAGTATATTATTAACAAAAAAATATACATCAGATGCATTTTGTTCCATTGCACTTACCTGCAAGTCTTCATAAATATTGTTCTTTTCGTTTAAAAGATATTTACTTGGTTCCATACTTTATCCCAACCCCGTATGATTTTTACTTGCCATGATCAATCACTAGACACTACACACTACACCAAATTTTAACGATTAAAGTTTCCCAACCATTTTTTAAAAAGGCAAAAATTGTTCAAGAAATTGAATAGCAAAGAAATTTTATATCCTACAAAAAACTTTCTTGGAATAAAAAGAAAACTTGAAAACTTACTTTCGCAGCACCTTCTGATGTCATTATTTTCAAATATTTAACAATGGAAACTATACGCAAATTTTCCTTTCTACGACAACAAAGCAGAGATCAAATTAAATCAAAAAAATATTAAATACCAAAGAAAATACTATAAAATTCCCACCTTTTCAATATTCGTTAAATATTCAATTGATAAAATTACTAGAATACCTAATAGTTATCATTAGAAAAAAATATTAGTATATTTTAATTTTTACCGATACCACTTAAAAACTCTTTTAAAACTATTGTATTATAATCTAGTATGTATATAAGATTTTTTAATTAATTTTCTGACAATTAGAAATGTAAGAACAGTGAAGTTATTGTGAATATTAAGAAAAATATATGTATTTGTCGATATTCAAAGTTTTAGTCAATGTAGTTATGTTGACTGCTCTAACTTCAGTTTAATTTATTTAGCTTCCTAAACTGGATGCTTTGGTGTTCCGTATTAAATGGGTCAGAAAAATAAAATTATCATTTAAAAACAGTTTCTTGGTGGAGCTACGCGATATTATGGATTAAAAAGTGTCTTTATTCTTTAGTATAATTTTCTAAATCGACGATAATCGAATAAAATTGTCCTACTATCATAGATTCATAAAAACTTGCTCTCTTCAATATTTACCACCTCTTATCTTTTGTCTCACACAGTACAGGGTGTTACTATATTCGACCGACAACGCTCTACCCCAGAGAGCTCTCGTTGTTTGATACATTTTCATATAGGAACATTAACCCATGAAGGACTTAGTTACCGAAATACAGGGTGTTGAAAGTTTGAAATTAAAATTCAAAATTTGCCATAAATCAAAAACGCCTTGAAATTTTTTTTTCAAATTTGGTGACCAATATGCTCTTTATCAATTTAATATTTTGACATAAAGTAACTTTTGAGAAATTTAACCAGTGGTGCGCTATCGGGGTTAGTGGTAACTTTTATCCCTTTATTTTTTACGCTACTGGAACAAATATATATATTTTTCAATTTGTTTTATATTCTTTGTTCATTTTTAGTTAAAAAAGGAGTAACCTTTTATGGAGCTAAAATGAACGGTATTGTAGAAATTTGCTTCTAAACAAAAGTCTGGAAGTATTTAGTTAATTTTTAACTACTCAATATTTCTAAATTCTGATCTAGCAGTCATGTTTCAAATTTTTAATAGTTCGTCAGTTTGACCAGATTTTGGTAGGTTAACCAACACAGTTTTAAACAAGTTTTAAAATTAATTTTATTGTTTCAAAACGAATTCTTCATTTGAAGAATTGACCGATTCCGCAATCGTCGAGTTTCACATCACTCTACATTTGGAAGCATTGAAAGACGACAAAGAAACTGGAAACTTGATCATTAAGAAAAGTAATGCCGGAAGTATGTCCAAAAGTGTCGTGAAAATCGAAATTTCTCAAAATATGTGTTGTATACAGACGAGGCCAAATTTACCAGAGAAGGAATTTTTAATTCCAGAAACAGTCACGTCTGGGATGAAGAAAATCCGCACTTTGTTCGTGAACGTGGATTTCAAGATACATTTTCAGTGAATGTGTAGGTGGGTATGGTTGGGGATTGGGCCTTACCTTTTGTCAAATAATTTAAATGGAGATATTTATACGCCGTTTCTGGAAGAAGTGTTAGATGAATGATTAGAAAATGTACCGTTAAATATTAGACAACACATGTGGTTTCAGCACGATGGGGCATCTGTTCATTTTGTTGCAAGTGCTAGGAGTTTCTTGAACAGACGTTTTAGGGAAAAATGGATTGGCCGAGGTGGGCCCCAAATTCAACCTCCAAGATCACCCGATTTAAACCCGATCGATTTTTTTTATCTGTGGCTACATGAAGTCCTTAGTGTACGAAACCATCGTCGAAACTGCAGAAGATCTGATAGCTAGAATTCTAGCTGCGGCAGAACTTATTTAGCCAAATCCGGAGCTATTCTCAAATACACGTTTTTCAATGAAAAAACGGCGTAGAACGTGCTTCCAAGTAAACGGCCGACAGTTTGAACAACTATTGTAGTTTTGTAATTGTTGTAATACGTTTGTTTAAATTTATTTTTGATAGTTTTTGCGTTATTTGATTTTCATTTGTATCAAATTGCAGCAACTGGGCTCAGAAATTAAGCCCTTAAATATCATGTATTCCTTTTTCAACTATTTTCAGTTATTATTCGGAATCAATTCAATAGTATGGTTCAAAGTGAATACTGACTTGTTTAGAATAACGCAGACGGGCAAATTACATTATAAATCATAATTTGTAAATTATTATCTTCAAGTACCTACTTGCAGAGTTTTGTTCAGAAGCAAATTTCTACAATACCGTTCATTTTTGCTCCAAAAAAGGTTATTCCGTTTTTAACTAAAAATGAACAAAGAATATAAAACAAATTGAAAAAATATATATTTGTTCCAGTGGTGTAAAAAATAAGTCGATAAAAGTTGCCACTAACCCCGATAGCGCGCCACTGGTTAAATTTCTCAAAAGTTAGGTTTACATTCTTAAAGAGCATATTGGTCACCAAATTTGAAAAAAAAATTTCAAGGCGTTTTTGATTTATGGAAAATTTTGAATTTTGATTTCAAACTTTCAGCACTCTGTATTTCGGTAACTAAGCCCTTTATGGATTAAAGTTCCTATATCAAAATTTATCAAATAACGAGAGCTCTCTGGGGAAGAGCGTTTTCGGTCGAAT
The DNA here is from genome assembly GCA_949126875.1 of Lochmaea capreae. Taxonomy (NCBI): domain Eukaryota; kingdom Metazoa; phylum Arthropoda; class Insecta; order Coleoptera; family Chrysomelidae; genus Lochmaea; species Lochmaea capreae. The sequence continues at coordinate 16,321,481 of OX421403.1, forward strand.
ATAGTATATACACCCTGTATATGATCAGCGGGTCATATGTGCTTGAAATATGAAAAATACATATCTAAAAAGCATAAAAAATGCAACTGTTTCGGCCGTTTCTACTCCAACATTGGTTTTAGAAAGTTTTTCTGACTTCGATGCTGTGGACTGTATTTTCTTAGAAGCCGGTAGTGGCATCAAATAATAAGCTGCAATTCGTCAACAATTCAGTAAACTTTAATAACCTTAAAGATCGTTGAAATTACTTACATATTATGGAACAATTAATATAGACAAACCTTTCAGTTTGAATCGAAATTATTAGAAACAATCTTACTCTTTCCTTTGTAGGTTTTAAAGCACTATTCACTATGAGACATAAGTTTGATTTTTAGGTTTGAACTCTAGCTTTATAGAAAAATGCAGTCATTATGCAGGAAAATGTAGGAATTAAAATTAAGTACCATGAAATTTGACTCATTTGGTCTGAAAATTTTGGTTTTATACCAGGAAAGAAACTGGAGGTCTCAACTGGGTATCCTTTTGAGTTAAAGGTTCAACATCAACTGTTATTAAACTACGGGGGAGAACTGCATTTTGACCACGACTACCTAAAAGTATTGTAAACATCATCCAATCGCCAAATAGTTACCGAGAAATCATGATTTAAACGAACTTAGAATTATTTGGAGGCATTGGTGTGCGGGTAGAAATTTCGAATGGCAATAAAAGAATATAAATATACACAAATATACAATTTGTTGAACGTGTGATTTAAATAGCAGCTTTTAACTTAAAATATTGAAATGTTCAATTTTGACATAAGCGGATTATTACTATTTAAGCACGTCATTCCACAATATTTCAGAATAAAGTAGGAAATAAGAGATAGCAAAAGTTTCATTTCAAATATTCCCTGACTCGCCCTATAATAATCAATAAAAATTAGTCTAAAACGAAGGTGAGGTTTTCCAAAACAAAACAATACTTTCGAAAAACCAGTACTTTCCAACTTCAACGTCCTTCATATCAAAAAATAGTGATACATCCAAAATTCAGAAAAATTAATTGAGATCCATTTGGCTTATAATGTAATATGCGGGATCCTTCATATCATGGTTGGGGGAAAAAATTGGAATCAGATATGAAATAGGAGACAAGTTTGTAGGACTCTGTGTAATATACCTAAACCAATACGGCATTTAATTACGTTAATATTTTATTTTTATAATAGGCATGATGACTGATTTTGAAAAACTGCTCCACGATGTTGTCACATATATACTTTATCTACAATAAATGTTATTTCTCTGAGAAAAAAGTTTTTAAATGAGAAATTCACCTTTTGAAAACGCATTTCAAATCCTGCGCCAAAACGCAAGAATAGTAATGGCGACTGTCTGTGACATCATCAATTCGTAAATACCATTTATAGGTGATCTATGTCATTCTAAGAACATAAAACAGAGTGTTTTATGTCATTGGTAAAATCGTCAAACTTCTAACACTTGACAGAGGTTTATTTTGATACATAATTTAAATCACACAAACAAAGGAAATTCAAAACAGAACAGATGTTTGGACTATAGATAGTTCGGACTTATCTATGGTTCAGACGAAAGACAAAATATCAAGGTCAAATTTGCGAAAGTACGACGTCATTCTTTTCTGATTGGCGTTTGAGCTAATATGGCCAATTGTTAAATTTTGTGCTTATATTTTTACTAAAATATTGGTCATCACACATGTAAAATACAAATGGGTAGTTTTTTTAGAATCTCTGCACCATAAATCAATATTTTAGTGATTCTTAGTGACTGTCATCATGTCTATTTCGGCGCTCCAGATCTCATTACGTCTTATACCTTTATCGATACAGTCCACGTCTAGAAACTGTTTTAATTTAACAGTTATTTCAAAAAAAGTAATCTAATTTTTTTTACTACGTTGTTCAATGGCCAGTGATTTCATTGAATTTATTAAGAAAAAGATTATTTAATAGGTTCACCAAGACATGCGTGTGAAATTTAAATTTTCTTTGTACATAGTTAATTGTATTATAATTATTATCTATTATATAAGTTATTTTTCTATTGAACATCGTCTTAGTCAGTTAAAAGCTGAAAAATGTAAATATAATTATTATAATGATCATCAGTGGATACGAAGCGTTTTATTTCATCAATTTTTTACGATTCTTCCCACAACGATATCCTGTTATCCTTATCAAGTAACCCACATTCACATTCAGATTCAATAAACTTTTAAAAGATAAATCTGTCAGCTGCTTTTCATCGATTCAATAGACTGGGTTTTTTCATATATAACGAGAGTGAAAATTTTGTCGGCAAAATTTTTCGATTGTCATGAAAGTTTGTTGCTTGGCAATTTTGCGAATGACATTTTCAACAAAACCACGAGCCGTCAGGCGAGTGGTTTTGGATTAAATGTCATGAGCAAAATTACCTTACAAAATTTTTAATTGAGTGGTATTCGACATGACTATTTCACGAGAGAAAAACTAAAAAATCAGAATTTTATACACATAGATTTGATATATTAAACGTCAAAAAATTGCCGCGACAAGACAAAAAATTGCCAGTTCAAAACCTTCGAATTTTGTCAGTTATCAATTTACTCTAGTGAAATAGTCCAAGTAATCTGAAAAACTGTTATTTTAATAGAAGCAATAACATTGTGATAAACATGAAACTATTAAAGGAATGCGGCATTAGATATTGCTACGTTTGATTAAAAAAAACCTGAAAAGTGAGAGTTAACATTTTCCAAAGTTTTTATTGGTTTCCCTAACCGGCAACGCCGTGTGATTATCATATTACATATTACACAATTGGTGAAGATCGAGCGGCCCGTTGCTATGCAACCTCCTGTCATGCTATTAGAAAGCGCATGCGTGTAGTCATCCTTCTCACTTCGACTATTGGCTGATATTGATTGTCGGCCTTGATTCCGACACCTACACCGCATACCTTCAGATAGGTTTGCAAAACTATAAACTGGGCCCGTATTCTGGAATCTCGATCGGTGAATGTCACACGAAACGCCAAACTGGAATTCTTGAATGTCGAAATCGACAAAATCTCACTAGGGTTTGGGCAAGTGACAAATTGTCATAAATGCGAGATTTTAATTTGTTGTGGTTAGGTTAAGTGTAGAAAAGGTAAATTTTTCTTAAATTAAACATGGAGGACTACGAAGAAGAGGTTGTCGCTATTCAACAGGAAATATCACAAGAGTTGTATCCTGAAGAAAGGTTTGGACGTAGAAGTTATGTATTTCAAAATGCATTTAATATGCATGAGAAAATGTTTTTCGGTGGACGAAAGATTTAACGACTAACTTAATAAATAAATTAATTAATTAATTCTCTCTGCGCTTTACTGCAATACGGAGTTTTCTTACCCTCCGTATTCATGTTTAAAAATAAGTCACGAAAAACACATTAAAAATATACGTCAAAACAAAACAGTTATTAAAACTCTTCTTTTTGATTTTTGTTTGACTTCATTTGCGAATATCAGACACGGTTTCATAAATTTACAGCATCGCCATATGTACATATGCGACAAAATGTCGAACGGTGACAGTGGTCGCGTTCATCTCAACGTAGCGCTACCGGAGCGATAATCAATTTCCTGCTGAACGCATGCTTTGTCAACTGATTGATGTGAGCGCTGTGGTAGCAGTCGCCATTTTTCCCAACAGAATTGAAATACGCTACGCTACCGATCAGTGATGCATTCACTGTCATTTATATCATGTGAATGAACATATTAAGTGACGTGGCATATTTTTGTTTGAAGGTATTTTAGACCTTTGCATCTTAAAAATGAATGAACACCACTGAGAACTATTAAACTAAATTGAAATCGCAGATGAATGAATAATGCAGTCGTATGTCAAATAAAATTTGATTATGTTGTTGTATCAATATTAGAACGTTCAGCAGAATTAAGAAATGATGGATTACTCTGAAAATCGCTACCTGATCAACTTTGTTGGGATGAACGCAACCATTAATGTCGAAGGTGGTTCGAGAATACGATCTCAAATTTTCGTTCGACATTTTTGTTCGACAAATGTCGACTGCGACATTTTTGATCGAGATTCAAGAATACGGGCCCTGGGTTATTATGCTCTCCTTTCTTCTACTTAGTTCCGAGCAAAGTTTTTAGATACATTTCCCGGAGGAGCTTCAGGACATCCTCAGGCTTCAGTTTAGGTAAGTGTCCCTCTTCTATCCAGAAGGATTTTGTATGGGAATGAAGGTTTTTTCTCCCATTCTACAGAATCTTCATTATTTCTGCTCCATTAGTTTGAGGAGCTTTTTAAACTGCCCATTTAGGCTACAGTCTCCAGTCAGGATACCTATCAAAACTCTTAGTGCAGCGTTACGTTGGTGAAGGCATTCATGGAGGTAAAATTAGTAGGTAAATGATAATGATAAATAATTTTTAGCCTAAATACACAACAGCATAATGTATAGTGCATTTTGCGGAGAGTCCACGACAAAATAAAGTAGAAAGTATACATCTTTAAACGATACTAATGACCATATTCCTAAACGCCCAATAAGAGTTATTGGTCCCATAAAACCGCTATTGGTTCAATAAAATCGTTTTCCGCATTCAGAAAGGACCCGGTAAACTTATTGGTTCAATAGCGCTATTGGTTCCATAAATACGGCCGAATCGTGTGTTTTCGTATTCCCAAACGTTCAATAGGAGTTATTGATTCCATAAATCGACCCATAAGTTATAGATCGAACAATCTCCCAATAGTGACGCTATAGGACTATCTGTCTGTAGAGTAGGGAGGGTGAGTGTAGGCTCACAGCACTTTGGCCACATGTGACCCATTGTACATCCTCCCGAGGAGTTGTCTTCCTAGGTCATTGTCCATCCTGTCCTTCTCAGGAAGGTGGACAGGTCACTAGGAGACATCTCCTTTATATCGGCAGGTGTAGGCCAAGACTCACCGAACACACACTCTCTTATTGACGATAACTCCGGACACTCGCATAAGACATGCCTGACAGTTTCATCTTCCTGTTCACACATCCTGCATAGAGGTGTGTCCACTAGCCCCATAGTATGGAGGTGTTTCCCTAGTTGACAGTGACCACTCAGAAATCCTACTGTTAAACGTAGGTTTCTCCTGGTCATCGCCAAATATTTCCTCGGCTCCAGCTTCCCAGGGTCGCCCAGGGTGATCCTGGCAAGACTGCATCCTTTGATTCCATCCCATCTCTTAAGGGATTGAGTATGGGTGTAGCGTTTGGCTAGTTCCGCAATTGTCGAAGTCGTTAGGCCGTAGGTGTTACTGGGTCCTAGAATTTTTAGTCCAGCGGCTTCCCTGGCTAAAGAATCAGCAATGCGATTTCCTTTACTCCTGTCGTGCCCTTTAACCCACCTCAGGATAATATTGTTATCTGCCGAGGCGTCAGCTAAATCTTGGTGTCACTCTAGTACTAGCCTCGATATAACACGTTGTCTGTTTAAGGCTAATAGGGCTTGTCTACTATCAGTGCAGATTATTATGTTTTTGCAAGAAATTCCTCTTCTGGTTAGTTCTTTTGTGGCAATTGAGATACCAGCCAGTTCTGTTTGAACTACGCTGGTATTGTTTCCCATTCCCCACTTCATCTTTAGGCTTAGTGCTCTTGAGTAAACTCCACATCCTGAGCCTTCTTTCATTTTTGAACCATCTGTATATATGCGTATTGCATTTGCAGCACCTGGCTCTGTGTTCTGTTTTATTTGAATTTTGTAGGGTTTGTTAAACAAAAACCTGGGTTCAATTGCATCATTGGTTGCCTGCAGCAGAGGTAGCGCAGTGAGCGCTTCCTGCCACAGGCTCAACCTCAATTGGCCCACTCCTACTTCGGGGTTTACACCAGCCGTGCGCAATCGTACCATGGCCATTAACGCAACCTCCTTGACGTACAGGTCCAGAGGGGTCAGACCAGTAATTAGTTCCATTGCTGCGGTTGGTGTTGTTCTCATGGCTCCTGTGATGTTTAAGCAAGCCATTCGCTGTATTTGATATAATTTTTGGATGGCCGTTGCTTGTAGAACCTTCGGTCCCCATGCAATTGCTCCATACGTTAACATGGGTCTTATTATTGCAGTGTAGATCCAGGTAACCACACGGGGTGACAAACCCCATGTGCGTCCCACTGTCCTCCGACACTGCTCATAAGCCACATATGCTCTTTTTGCTCTGTTGTGTAGATGAGAGTTCCATGTTAGTTTCCTGTCGAGGGTAATACCAAGGTATTTCACCTCTTCCGAAAAGTTTAGTTTGCTTTTGAAGATTTCAGGAGGTTTCAAACCCGATAAACTTCTTTTCCTGGTGAAAAGGACCATCTCAGTCTTTCTGGGATTGATCGACAGTGAGTGTTCCTTGCACCATTTTTTAATTAATTTAAGCCCATCCTGCGCTCTATCGCACAGTGTGTTCACAAATTTGCCGGTCTGCAAGATAACTATGTCATCTGCGTAAGCAATTGTGTAGAATCCATTGTTGTTGAGGTGATTAATCAGGGTGTCTAGAACCATGTTCCACAGAAGGGGTGATAAGACTCCTCCTTGTGGACATCCCCTCATGACCAGTCCTCTTACTGTGATGTCCTCTACATTAATACTTATTGCTCTACTAGAGAGCATCTTGAGTATCCATTCTCCTACTACCAGAGGTACATGCCTGGAGTTGAGTTGCTGGGTAATTGTTGGAAAGGTTGTTTTATCAAACGCTCCCTCGATGTCTATGAATATACCCAGGGTGGATTCTTTGTTGTCCAATGATCTTTCGATTCTGCCAACCACTTGGTGAAGGGCCGAATCGGTGGACCTTCCCGGAGTATATGCATGCTGATTTGGATGAAGTGGGTTGTGAACTAGCACTTCGTCTCTTATATACCGCTCGCATAACCTCTCCATTGTTTTCAAAAAGAACGATGTGAGACTAATTGGTCGGAATGCTTTTGGTAAGGTGTAGTCCATCCTGCCTGGTTTGGGTATAAATACCACTCGTACTTCTCTCCACTTACTGGGAATATACCTCAGAGCTAGAGAGGCTCTGAAAATTCCAACCAGGTGCGGCATAAGAATATCCATTCCCCATTGAAGTAGGGCTGGTCTTATTCCGTCAGGTCCTGGTGACTTGAAGGGAGAAAAGCCCGATATGGCCCACCTTATCTTGTCCTCATCAATTACTGCACTAGCAGATTGCCAGTCGTATTGTGAGGGTGTTGTTGGTACTTCCGTCCAGATTGACGTTCCAGGAAAGACAGAATCTGGGAAGTGAGTTTCCATAAGAATCTCAGCGCTCTCTTGGAGGTTGGCGGCCTTGTCGCCGTTTACCCTTGACAGGATGCCGATACTCTTATGGTGGTCGTTTGAGAGTGCCTTCTGTAGCCTAGAAATTTGTGGGAAGTCTTCGACTGCCTCACAATAGGCTCTCCAGGCTTCTCTTTGCTTTTGTCTGCAGACTTTTTTGAACTCTTTGAGGCGCTGTGTTCGGGTGCCTCCTCCGTCAGGTCATCGACGCTATAGGACGCTATAGGACTATTAGCGGTACTGTTGGAGTAGGTGAAGTTACAGTTTTGATGTTTTTTACGGTACTGTGCTAAAATCGATTGAATAAATTAATTATGAAAGGTAAGTAAATTGACAGATGGTTATAATGTACTATTTGATCTTGATCGCTACTTATTGTAATCATAACCTAAAAAATATGTGCATACCACGTGGATTTTTTAGCTTTCACCGAGGTACCGTCGGTTTTTTTATTTTCTATGACACTCTCGTGTCTTTTCACAATGGCATTTAACTCAGCCCTTTCGTCTTCCGTGTAATTACGGGAACGCTTCCTCTTGGTTTTTTCTTCCATTGCACACTTAAATTAACAAACTGAGGTTATTGTATATCGTTAAAAGCGCAAGCGCAATGCTTAAATTCCATTGTTACACATCAAAGATATTAAAATTTCCCTAAATTTTATGAAGTCCATAGATATTGATTCTATAAATCTACCAATAGTTATCGACTCCATAAATGAGCGATGAGAATACCATTTACAGTTACGGAACCAATAGTTATAGACCGACTTATGGATGCTTTAGGAATACGGGCATAAGTCTTTTCATATACCAATGTCTATTGTATGTGAAAATATCTCGAAAAGCTTTAACCAATTCCCAAATATGTTTAATTCAAACTTTACATATGATAAATACATTTTAAATACTCGAATTTTGTGTTAGCCTACAAAATGTGAAAACGTTACGCTACTGATTTGAATCGAATGTCAATTTTTGACAAGTTTGCGCATAGGACTGCAACTTCAAGTGGGTTCTTGTCTACTCTTCTAGTCTAATCCTTTGAAATAGAAGATACCATAGATAACGTGTCTATCACACGCAAAACTCTATGAGTCAATTTCTTGTCCACTTTTTTTTATATATTTTGCTTATTTTTGTTTTCTACCAAACTGCTGCCAGATAATTTATTAACTGAACGTTCAACGTTTCATCGATATAACGAGATTTCGTTAATAAACTTGAAAATACTTAACAAGAATAAGAAACGCTTTAAAATATTTCTACCAAGTATTCTAAGGAAATTCCTAAAACGTCCCAATTAGTTTTCTATAAGCAACAGTTTCTTTCAGATAAATTAAACTAAACTTCCACTCAAAGTAAATGCTTTGAAGTAAACCAGCAGACGTAATTGTTGTTTAATTTGAAACTTTCAAAAATTGAAAAGAACGAGCAAGCCTTTAATGTTAAATAGCTGAGGGTCTTATGATTTTTTTTGTTTGCTTTCACTTTTATAATCCATTAACTGCTCTATGTTGTAGTCGTCTGCTTAAATTAATTAAAAAGAAAGTAACACAACTCTATTTAATGTATAAACTTGAACTGTTTTATAAACCTGAATTGCATCCTAAGGATTGTCACCAAAATAGTAATGTCACTTGGGTTTCATAACTATTTAACTAGGTATCTTCTGTAAGTTCCTTGTGGCATTACTTATTCTTTTTTCTTATTTTTTTTTGGAATCAAACCACGTTTCGTTCGGTAGCGTTCCAGCTACCGTTGTCAAGATTAACTAGTATAGACATAATTTTTTGGTCCCTATCTGACACAACGAAAAAATTTGATAACTAGACAATCAATAATATTTTGAAGTTTAAGACTACAAAACTTTGTTGTCAAATTTTATTAAGGTCCATTCATAGTAGATCACATCTCTGGTAAAATGTGAAATAAAATATTTTATTTTATGACATTCTAACGATATGTAGTCCACTTGAAATGGAATCCAGTGAGGTGCACGTTCCAGGAACGGTTTTTATTGGGATAGCGCTTTTTTTTTGTCGAAATCTTGTTAATAAAAACGCGTTTGTTGTTACTTTTTTTGTGTATGATTATTTTTGTTTTCAAAATATGTATAACTCAGTTTGGTGATTTTGTGTATTGAAGTGTGTATCGATTAACAACCATTCCAAAGATAAATCATAAGAAAACCTGGATAAAAACTTATGATGCTATCCTGATAACGCAGGTAATTGATTATTGGAAATTTCTCTTTCTAACATTGGTAACCAAATTTGACTACACTCGGCTGAAATACTAGCTACACATTTATCTGCATTTAGTTGTATTAAAGCACTTTCTACGATTTTTCGTCTTTTATTATTGGGCTCTTTCAATATTATTTTTGTCGAATCCCATTGAATTTTATGCCCCTCTTCCCAAGCGTGTTTGAAAATACCTGACTTAAAGAACTCCCTATCTTTGATATACTTTTTATGTTCATTTATTCGGACTTTCAATGGTCTAGATGTTTCACCTGAATAGAATTTGTCGCATTCACAAGATATCTGAAAATGCAGTTTTTTGAAGATTGTTCTTCATTTTTTGGTTTCGTTTTTGTTAGTGTAGATCTCAACGTATTGTTAGATTTGAAGCTAGTTCGAATATTGAATTGATTACCAATTCTCTTAACTCTTTCTGATAAACCCTTAATATACGGTTTATAAAAATTATGTTAGCTGAATTATTAATATTATTGTTATTGTTATGGGGTATTAACAATGAGCCCTTCTCTATATTCTTAATTTCTTTATTTACAAATTCTGCCGGGTAATTATTGGCATTTAAAACATTTTTCAGCAAAGTTTTCGAAATAAAAAATAAAAAACATTATTGTGGTTTGATTCCCAAAAAAAAATAATAAAAAAAAATATTTAACTAGGAATTTGGTGCTTGTGATTAATCATTTCAAATGTCTGGGAAGTGTAAAAAAACCAAAAAAAAAGGAGGAGATGTTCAAAATGCTCATCTTGAACTTCCAAAGTTACAATCTCAAATAAAACTGTCCTAGCTGTATATTATTGTAATTATAAATTAATCTTTCTACTAGAGAGTAGCCAAACGCAATACTGTGTATGTTAAGACGTGCATGAAAACCCTAAAGTCAGTGTTGAGGAAATGAATCAAAATCTGAATATTTGTACCTGACATATTTAGTAGGGAAATATTGGTGATTACCTAATTTTGTCAAGAACTTATTAACATGGTAGGATATTTGTAATTTCTTTGGAAGTACCGATTGTCCACATGTTGTTGCTGTTAAAAAATATTTGTGGCTTGTATTATTGTATTATTTCCTCTTCAAAGTGCTTCCGTCTGAGTCCATGTAATTTGGAAGGTAATTTCAATAGCTATAAGCTCGTTTTAAATAAGTTTTTTCAAAGTCCTCATTTTTTGAAAGATAAAGGGTTAAAGGGTCCCGGTTACAAGGTTCTCGCAGTTAAAGTTAGGCTTTAAACGTCCCTATCTCGGTTATTTTTCATCCTATAAAAATAATTAAAAACCAAAATCTTTGTTAAAAAGAGAACTCAAATTTCGATCTTCACTATTTTCCACGAATATCCAATATTTTTGAAGTTATTTTCAAAAGAAAATGAAATTTACGAAAATTTGAAAAATTTCGATTTTATTAAACCATACTTTTTTTCAAAAATAAGCATTCTAAACCGGGCAACATTTTTGAGGTCATCACTTATGCTAAAAAAAAGAAAGTCCTTAAGGGATAACCATAAATTTGAATTTTTGTGGAAACCCAAACAGCAAAATATGTCCAGTGTACGTACATTTTAGACTCTTTTTAAGTCGTTACGTCCTTGTCCCATAGTAAACGAAATATGTATAAAATAAGTACGTACAGTAAAGGACATTGGTTGTACGTACTATACGATAAGCAGTAAGTACGTACTTAAGACAAACTTTTAACGTGCTTTGTGTACGTAGGTACGTGTATACAGAGGCTAAGGAAGCAGAGCAGGAAATAGCATGAATTGCCCCGCGCATAGATGGCGCGCTATACGGACGCGAAGATTACACCGACAGAGAGCTGACTCGATGCTATACCTTCAGGCGACAGCAGTGTAGAAGCAAGAATTAATTGTTCTTTGTCAACTCTTTTATTTCTCTTAGGACTTTGATTGATAATTTTTTGTTGTCTTAATATGTTAATCATTTATTTTAATAGATATGTGACGCCGTTATGATTATCCTTATTGGTTGACATTTTCTCAGGCTATGTTAAAGTAATATTACAGTTTACACTGTAATAATTACACAAATATGAAATAGATCTCTGAAATTTTATATTCATGTACACTTTAAAATAACTGGTAGTAGTAAATTAAAAACTGAAAAATTAGTAATTATGTATACGTACAGTGGACGAACATTTGTGACAACTGTACAGTATTTCTGGTTGATACAAACAAGACAAAATACTAACGTTTTATGTACATACATACTATTAATTAGCTGTATATGTGTATGTCTATTGTACGTAATTCCTGTACGTAATTTGGACATACTGCATTGTGGAAAATGTACATTCCAAATATGTACTGTGTACGTACTTCGTACAGTGAAGTATATATTCTGTACATAACTTTTGTCAGTTGGTAACGTACTTCAAACGTTTTGAGTACGTATCGATGCTGGTTGGGAATGGTAAAGGTTTTAAATCTTTTAGAAGCTCTCGAGATAAATAAAAACAAATATTCAGATAACCTTCTTAACGACCAAGTAGATATCAACAATTCTCCCTTATTAAACCTTTTTACCTAGAAACTTCCTGTACGATTGTTGTGAATGAATTTCCAGGTAAATTTGTTTAATACTTTAGTTAATCCCATATTTTTTGCTTTTTATTTCCAAGTAAATAGATTATAATACTTTTATCCGTAAAATTCCTTATCAATGCACTGTATATAAATTAAAAACTTTTCATGATACCTCCATTCGTTTGAGAAAGCTACTGTGTAGCGAAACGCGTCACAAGTTGTATTGAACATAGTTCAATTGTAATGAAGATTTAAACAAAAATTCATTGTTTTATTTCATAGTTTTATTTTTCGTTTTTTCCAAAAAAATTTGATCTTATTTTTATCATAACTGGCTCAATTTTGATGCTATCAACTTCTCACAATGCTCATTAAAAAGGTATTTCCGAGTACTTTAAAAAGTGTTCTGGAAGTGTATGTCATAAAATGCATCAGTTTCCCGTTATTTAAGTTTGAATGCTTAGATTTAAGTACTCGCCGAAAGAAAATATACACACAATTACCTAAAGCTCACTTTGAATTAATACTAGAAGGTTTTTGTTTGTTTTTTTATTAGCTTCAATTTTGGTAATGACACATTTTTTGTAAAAACTCATAGTTTTTGAGTTATTTATAGAAAACCGCTTTAAACATGTATTTTTATCACGAAAAATCACAATCTTTGATCTTTAGTAACTCAGAAAGTATTGATTTATTCCAAAAACTTCATAGAACAAATTTTGCTTAGAATTTTTCTTTATAGATTCCTGAGGTTATTTTTATTAAAATTGTTGGCACTATGTCACTTTTGTTTCTTAAGGTATCCCCCCACCTACTCACCAATTTTCATGAGAATCGATGGAGGTTCAACGAAATCGGAGGTGAAAACCTTCATTGACTGTACTAAGTAGTCTCCTAGGTGTTGTGCCTCACGATTGATTGGGTATTAGTTGAATCACATCAAATCGGTGGTCAATAAAAACGGACACAACGCGAAAAATTATGTCATTTCGGTATTTGGTCGTTCGGCACCGTCCACAACACGTTGCGGTCGATTTTTTTGTTGTTGTCTAATATGAATGCGGTAATGATAAGCTTCGACAGACTTGAACAACAGAAGTATTTATACGCATTTCATTGAAGGCTCTTTTCACAAATTGTCGAATAATCTAGTCAAGAACGTGCTCTGCAATCTCTTTGTTCTCTGGCGTACGAAAAAAATGCAAAAGTGCCCCTTCATTTATTAGTGTTTTCACTTTTGTTGGTAGTTCTCATGGCTGCCATTTATTTTATTTTTCACTCTAGCAAAAATTAATTAATCCTGAAGCTTTGCAGGAAGCGTGGTTTGATAAGTGGAGCCTCGCCCTTGCATATTTGTATCCTTAATCGTCTCCGGAGAATTAAGTAATTGTTCTAATGTTCTTAGTTCAATTATTACTTCTGTTACTTCGCTAAAATACATTAAGAAAGTTTTATACGCGTCGATAGAGATATTAATCTGAAATTGAACTCGACCATAATAGTTGAATGGGAAAATGTATTTTTCACTGAAAAGGCGATTAAAACTTATTCCGAGACTGAACTACACAAGCGTCAGTTTGTTCGCAAGTGTTATTACTTTAAAATGTCGAAGTTTTGGAATATAATAATGGTTTGAAGAATTTGAGAGCTTATACACATTGTTTCGAACCATTGTTTTAATGAAAGTTGTCACTAAACTTGGGCTTAAACACAGCACACTAATGTAAAATTTTGATGGAAAAAATGGAACGGATTGGTCAAGAATACACTACTACTGATGAAAGCTTTTGAACCAGTACATGTTAGGGGAAAATTCTGAGAAGATAAAATCAACGGAAGCAAAATGAACAAATGGAACTTGATTAGAGTAAATTGAACAAGTAATTTTCAACGAAAATATTCAGGTGGTACCATTTGAAAATAGAAAGTGATGGGACGCTGCCAAAGGACTGTTAAGTGAAATAACGTTTCTGATGACATTAAGAAGAACTGTTGATGCCGTTCACAAAAATTTGTATAGTATTGAATTATCTTCTTAATCAAGCGACATATTATATATAGATATAGAATGTTAGAAGGAAAGTTTCTTTTTATATACAGGGTGGGGTAATCTTAGCACTATAATGACATTAGTCTACTTACAGTACACAAAAATATTGCTTCCAACATAATTCCGATTAAGTCTTTCCTTCCTCTAATGGTAAGAGTAAAAGTAAAAGATATTTTAGATGCATACAAAATTACGATTAAAATTGATGCCTTAGAAATGTTAAAATTTACAAGACGTTACATGTAAACATTTAATACCATTTAATTTGTGTACATAAAATACTTGTTTTTGACCATTATCATAAAATATTCACGGTTTTCCATTAACTTATTCCATAAATGTACTACATTGTTTGGAAGATTATTAATTGTACTAACAATTTGTAAAAATACTTATAGGGTGATTCATTTAAAATTTTTGAGATATTGCTTGATTTGCGTTTTGTTTCACCCTGTATTAAAGAAGCCACAGATAAAGAAAGTAATTAATACTGAGCACAGCCAATGATATATGAATGACAATTGAATACAAAGACCTGTTGATTTACTGTTTTGCAGAGTGTTAAAGAGGAGGTCTTTTTCGCCAATAATTGGCCATATCTTTTTAAAACACCCATTTAATATATTAAAATGCTATATTTTTGTAACGATCTCGGTGGGATCTTTTCGATTATTGAACAAAATATAGTACGTTTCAATTGAAAAAATGTAAGTTTGTGCTGCTACGAGGTTTTGGAACACCCTGTAGAATGGAAAATATTTTCAGAATGTGCCCTCATCAACTGAATTAGCTCACACAAAACTTTAAAGTTTTATCTCTTACCACAAGGATGTACTCTTTCGTTGTCAGAAGATTGCCCCACCCTGTATAAATGTGTCATTATGAAAAAAAATAAATGCACTTGATCTATTAGACATATTATGAAGTTTTTGGTCAATTATTCAAAAAAGAAGATCAAGTCTTTAAACATTTTAAATGAACACCTTATATAATTAATTTTAATTTAAATTATTATGATGAATCTTGTATGTAATTTATTTCAATTTCAATTTATTTATTATGGTGAACCCTGTATGAAATTTATTTTAATTCAATTTGATCTATTATGATGAACCCTGTATGAAAATTATTTTTATTTAAATTTATTATTATGATGAACCCTGTATGTAATTTATTTTAATTCAAATTTATTTATCATGATAAACCCTGTATGTAATTTTTTTAATTCAAATTTATTTATCATGATAAATCTGTATGTGATTTATTTTAATTTATATTTATTTATTATAATGATTACAAAAACTTATAAATGTATAACATAATCAATTGACATTTTGTTATTAAAAATTTTAATTTCGTTAACTGTATAACAATGTTTACTTCACTTCTGAATATTGATATTTAAATTTTCAAATTTCATAGATTTTACTTAAACCATTCTGAATTCTTATCTTTAACGCTTGTACCACTTTTTGGTGTTTTATCACAGTCACTGTCAAAAATAGAAAAATTTTAAATTCTCAATATTCCGAAATTCACTTTTACAAAAATGTTTTTACCTCGATTATTTCCTTCCTATTAATTTTGACCAATCGCTATCAAGAACTGGTATGTCAAATATAAATTTTAAGTAGAAAAATTACTTAACAACTGTCAGCAGTTTTTGCGGAAAAATAAAATCGAAAAAATGTCATGCAAGTTTGACATTTTAATTAAAAAAAATGTTGTATTAAAATAAAATGTATATTTAACTCAGGAAATAATCTTGATAAATATCCCTCGTGCATCTAATTTTTCCTGTGCAAAAATTGGAACACTCGTTTCTAAAAAATTACTAAGAAACTCGTTTTTCCGAATTTTTCCGGAAAAATTAAATGCATTAGGGATATTACCCTCGAAAATGTCCCTCTATACTTCACTACTCTTCCAAATATATTCATAAACTCTTCTAAATTTTCATCTCTTCGTGGGTGGATCTTTGTTTTTTTTTTTAAATATTAAATTTTACTGATTCGCTATCCCAATATCCCTCGCTTTAAATTTTGATTTGTTTTACAAACTATAAAATTTAAATTTTTCGCTCTCTAAAATGTCTATCTTCTTCCAAAAGTTTGTATAATCTCTTTTTGCTTAGTATCCTTTCTCTCAATTTTTTTCTTATACAGTGTAATATAAACCAATATAATTTCATATCTTTCTTTATATTTTCGTTGGTTGATATTCTTCGCATAAGAAAATTAAGTTTACATGTGATCATGGCTCTATCAGTTTATGTCAAATTATAAATTCATGTGATATTTCAAAATTCTGTCATTTCTGACAAATAATTTATTCTTATAACCTTTGTATTCTCCGATATGAACAAAACATTGAAATTTTCCTAATTATAAAATATTTTGGAATAAAAATTTATTAATATTAACTAATAAGTTTTAAATGCGATAGACCGTGAGTATTAATATACAATTAGATACTTTCATTGATATAAACTATAAAAAAATATTCAAGTTTTAAATGCGATAGACCGTGAGTATTAATATACAATTAGATACTTTCATTGATATAAACTATAAAAAAATATTCAAGTTTTTAAATTATTCAAATTATTATTAGATGCTATTCAAAAACTGCAATGCAAATTATATGAAAATTAATTAAACTATATCAAATAACAATAACAAAATGAATATTTGTAGAACCTAAATCCCTCAAATTGAATCTTTTAGAAGCTCTTGAGATAAATAAAAACAAATATTCAGATAATCTTCTTAACGACCAAATAGATATGTCAACAACTTTCCCTTATTAAACCTTTTTAACTAGAAAGGTTCCGGTAAGATTGTTGTGAATGAATTTCCAGGTAAACTTGTGTAATATTTTAGTTAATCCCATTTTTAGACACTTTTTGCTTTTCATTTCCATGTAAATATATTATAATACTTTTGTCAATATCCGTAAAATTCCCTATTAATGCACTGTATAAATTAAAAATTTTTCATTATACCTCCACTCGTTTGAGAAAGCAAATTATTTCTATTTTTATATTTTTTTTTATTATGAATAATATCTATCATGACAATATAATGTATATCTGATGTTGTGTCAATATAATTCCATATATAAAAAAAATCTTTCTGGACAATTTTACGAAAAAAAAAATTGAACCACAAGTAGATCCGTTTGTAACTATTATTCAATCTTCGTTATACCTGCGACAAAGAATACACCAACTAACAAGAAGCGAAGCCCGACGCAATCTCTTTGATGTTTTGGTAACAAAAATTTATGACCTTGAGAGACCGACATTGACAGATAACTTACTAAATACACTGAGAAAATGATCAAATTTTTAAATATCGGCGATATAATTGGTCGACAAAGTGACAAAAAATGGAAAGGCAGCTTCGCTTCTTGGTTGCTGGTGTATTCTTTGCCTGCGATATTGTTTGACATTTATTTTAATCAGTTTTTTTTTCTACATATAATATAATAATATTCGTTTTTATCAATTTGTATACATACGAAATTGATACTTCTCTTCTCCACGATAATATCTCATCTTTCTCAATTAACAGACCTTTCCCATTTCTTTTTGCATAACGAAAATTCATTTCACGAAACGTTGTATGTTATTTCATTCCTTAATTAAAATTCGTGAGAATATTTTCTCTTATTTTATTGTTATGTCCCTTTTGAATTATTAATATTTCTTTTGTCTTGTATTGTTTAAGTTATTTAGTAATAATCTTAAAATCTCCTCCAGTTTTTATCATCATTGTTATCTGTATACAAGACGTTTAAAAGAATTGTCTATGTGGTAACATTATATATTTAAAAGGATTTTAGCCCGTTATTTCTACACCTTCCAATATGTTTTATCCAATAAGTAGTTATCAAGTTATTGAATATTTAAGACACTATCCTACTAATTTGGTTGTGAAATTTGTTAGTTTCGTAAAAGATGTCATCCCAATCGATCAACATCAACGACTCTCCACTAACGTCTAAGAGGAACCAACTAAGTTGTATACTTGGTTCCAGAATATTTCGTTTTGCCTTATGCCAATATGATTGATTTAAGAACAAAACCCACAGCAGATAGTCAATAACAATAGCACAGTATCGTCCACGTTTCTTCGAGAAGCGAAAAAGTAACTTCTAATAGTATGATTATTTTACAACTGATATATTTAGCTGGTGAAATAATATTTAAAACTAATTTCTCAATTTATTTATTATTCAAATAGGGATATTTCGGAAGAGGTGATCCAGTGTGATTTTTCCCGAAATTTTAAATCCACGTTATCGTTACTTCAGCCACGCGTTTCATATGTGTAGTGTATATCTCAAATTAATACATTAAAAAGATACATTTGTTTACATTTTAAAGTGAACCCAACATCACATCACATTCTAAGGTAACTTGCCGACCCTTTGCCAGATGTCTTACTTTTCCTTTGAATTGCGACAACTGAATTATAGGACACGATAGAAACGTACAAAATAAAAATGTACTTTTAAGAAATTACATAAAAACGACTTTAAAATAATTATTCTAAGGCCCGGTCTTTCCAAGTACGAATAAAGTGGCCAATAACTAACTGGAAAATAAATTTATTAGGAAGTCTTATTCAACAAATAAAGTGTAAATGTCTTTCAAAGTGACTTTAACCATTGATTTCTTATTCGGTGAATTAACATAACAAAAATAATTATTTTAACGTTGGCTGCAATAAAATTACAATAGCTAACTTCATAATATGTGTAGGGAAAGATAGTTTCATGCACAATGTGTATATAATAGAAAGTGATAGACAATTTATTGTTATGTTTCGCGGACGCGTTGTAAGTTGCCAAATAGATTTTAGGCTAGCTGTCACCTGCTTGACAGCACTGAAATTAGGATTTCATGTAAGTAAATATTTAAATAATTGCTGAAATTGTGTATTACCAACTAAAGTAATTTTACAGAATGAACCAAAATAGTAGCAAAAATAATAAACGGAAGCGTGCAGTGTTAATAATAATTGATTCAGTGGAGGCACTGCTTTGTTGCTGAAAAAAGCAAAAAATATAATAATATAGGTACGCTGCAAATTCTACTTTGATTTACCGATCTGTACGATGTTGTAGTTGGGGCCCTATCTCCTCCAATAAGTTAATCACAGTTTCTTTAGATAATCGAAAACGGCGTAAAAATTCTTTATCATCCCATCTTTCAAAGTGGTCAATACGTTCTCTAACCGTATATGGGTGACGATCTGGGTTTAAAAAATCTACAATTTCTTGTATCTCTTAGTGTGGATTTATGCAGACACATTTAACAATTATCAATTAGCATTTAACAATTAACATTTATCAATTAACAATTAGTAAAACTGCCATCGTTTATGCAGACACAATTATAAATTAAGAGAAAATAGTAAGCATGCGCACGAGCCCGAGATTCTAGTTATTTACAATAACCATTAACCCTACATTTTCATGTCCATTTGTGCATTGGAATAATTTTGAAGATGAATTGAACTTGAAAATTAAAAATAAACAAAACAAACAAACACAATATAACCTGTAAACCACTTTTCTATGAAAAAAGTGAAGTTAACTTCAGGATCTGCGTACTAGTTGCGCACTAGATGAAAATTCGGTACAATTAATTTAAGAAGTTAAAAGTTGGCCAACTTCGTAATTGTTAAATGGTAAATGATAATTGTTAATTGTGTGCATAAATGGAGTCATAGTGAAATGGGTAGTTCAACTTATAATTGATAAATGTTAGTTGTTAAATGCTAATTGATAATTGTTAAATGTGTCTGCATAAATCCACACTTGATCTTCGATCTCCTCGAAATCATTAAAAATATCCATTTCAAAATGGATGTGACAGTTTTTATTTAAACTAGGTTAGAATCGCCAGCACCATGCCAACACTTTGAAAAGAGAAAAACTCAATTCGTAGTTAATCGGCATCAGTCGGTTGTTATTCACATCCCGAACAACTTTATTTCGAACTTAAACCTCCTAATAACTTAACTGTAGAATAATGCTATATATTCTGCGAATATGAATTATCCAATATTGGAAAGACGAATCTAGTTCTTATTTGATAAATATATATTATTCACAACTTTATTCGGACTTGGAAAGACCGGGCCTAAGTAGTTTATGTAATAAAAATATGTTTTTGTTTGAAACTTTTGAGGTTTAAACGAAACAAATGCGTGTTAATAATTTTGTCTGTCTGAAATATTGCAACACCCAGGAAAGGGCGAAAACCATTTTACTTTCAATTTTACCTGATTTTACTACGAAGTTTCAACGTTCCTAGTTTATTAAAGCTCTAGTTTTCGTCGTTTCAACTGATATTTGTGAGTGTGCGTACAGATATAATTAAAAACAATATTTTTTGTGAAAATCATGGTTCGTCAGTGCCAGATTTGCAAGAAAAACAGTCGGAATTTTCCTAACCTCCCTTTTCACCTGTAAGTAAAATAAATAGTTCTATATGCCAGTGGTGTTGTCCGACCAGTCCGACAGTTTCTCCCCACTCCTTGAAAGTCATTGAAGAAAACATATGTATGGCGATAGAAAGTTAGCCGTCTTTTCGGATGGTTGATTTTTGAGCAATTTTGGGTGAGATGTTAAAAAATATTATTTTACAGGCATGAAAACAAATTAAAGTCTATATAATAATAGTAGTTTGTACAACTAGTGCGCAAAGCGATTTGCGTACAAGTTGTACACAATATTTTTTCTACAACCACATTAATTAATGAAATAAAAACAGAAATTTATATAGCTAGGTTTCTTATTAAAATCTTGAACAGAAAGAACATACAAAATGAAAATTTAATATAGAAAAATCAGTTGAGTGTATGTTTAATAGTGAATAATGAATAAATAAATAAATAGTTTACTTATTTTTGGTTCAAATTTAAAATTTTTATACCCAGAAATTCACTAAGTATAATAAATATGCTGAATTGTCAAAAAAAGTTGACAGGTCGTAGCTTTGTTTGACATTTCGGTGCGGAAAAGTGCCAAAGCGTGTACTTTTCGCATTACTTTTCCAACAGTTATCAAAAAAATTAAAAAAAGGCCTGCTTTGCGTATAGAAATTTGTGTAGAAAAGCGTGTTTTGCATAGTGGTTGTAGGAAAAATAATTTGTTTGTCGTAAGTACCATTCTATATTTTGTTTGTTTATTGTTGCTTATCAATATCATTATTTTATGGTGCTTTGAGGTCATGTTAAAGCACCGGCAGTTTTAAATTTGCATCAAATTTTGAAAAGATTCTCCCAGACTTTTGGGATAGACGGCCCAACGGTTGTTTGGGTTCTTTCGCCGATGGACCATCTAACCCTTGTTAAATATTGTTAAGTAAAAGTTAAATTTTACCGTTTACGAATCTGTTACTTTTAACTGTACAATAAGGGATTTACTAACTTTCGTTACTAAAACCTTAAGGCCAGATGCCGAGTCAACGAAATATTGTGAAACGTTTTTTACCTGAAAGTACTGAAAAACGGATGTTACAGAGGTGTATACGAATACGATTTTTGGACGAAATGGGATATAATCCGTAGTTTGGTACAGGGTGCGCGCTTTATAAGAGTTGACTCTCCTAGGAACTCTCACTTATTAGTGAACAGACTCCCAGGGAGGCTCGCGGCTTCACTTTCAATCTTTGAAAATTCATACAATGCTAGATAGTGATTTCCCTGCTCGAGTAGTTTTTTCAAACTGGTTACTGGGGAATAAGAATAAAGATTTCAATATTATTTCAAAAATTCAATTTTGCATTGAAGTTACGTTTACACGAGACCGTATTTGCAATTAACGTAATTAGCGTAGTCATGGTACACAAAATATCCGTAAAATGCCGCAAAAATCAAAAAAAACTTGAAAATTCAAAATTAAATATTTGAAAAGGTTGTGATTAACATGAGAAAATCGTCGAGTGAAAACTTTTTTTTTGTTTTTTCGCTCTAATTGTTTAAATAATGAAAACACATAAAAATGTTCAAACCAAAAATTGTAGCTAATACATTTACCTACAAAATTTGTCTGAACATTAGTTTTTAAAATGTATACGAAATTTCCATAGTAGTATTTTTGAACATCATCAATTTTCATGTTTTTAATTTTATGATAGTGAATAAACAATGACATTTAGGAAAAAATGTTCATATGAAATGTGTTCTGAAATGAGATATCTACAAATACATTGAAAAAAAAAAATTTTAAACTTTTTAATGCATTATCATCGATTTTCCACGCTTTCTCACCTGCTTTTTCACCATTATTTGTGCTCCCTTCTCTTTCTTACCTGAGCCATAGGTTCGCAAATTTTTAGATAATATCATAAACGGTATAAAAAGTTATAGAAGGTTTGCTGACAGACCTCTGATTTAAGTATTTATTTTAAATAATTTTCTATTATTTAAAAAATTTGATATTAATAGAAAAACTGTATAGTAGTTTCGAAAGTAGATGCTTTAAAGAGTTTCGTAGTAAAGTTTCATTGAATTATATTAATTTGGATCAAAGATATAATTGAATGAAGTCTAAAAAAAACAAGTAAAATTAAGCATGCAAAAAAAAACAGATTTTTAAGAAGAATTCGTTTAAAATTCTAAATATTGATGGCTTTGCTTTTATCATAATAACGTTTTATGCTCATTTGCAATGCTGAATCCAATAGGAATTTTCGCTGGGATAAGTATTAATTAAATAGGAATTATAAAAAACTGATATTACCGTCAGAAAATCTACTTTTTCAAATTTGAAAGTATTTCTATCTAAAAGTTGAGATCTTTCTTCACATTTTACAATGAGTTTATTCATTTTTTCAGAATGTTATAAGCCCAAAATTATTAACTTTTAAGTCGAGCGGTTAATAAATTTGGCTCACGGGCCGTTCGCGCGAAACCACGAATTGAATACCACTGAAATTAATTTTATCTCGTAAACTTTTTAATTTACAGAAAAACTTTTCAGAAAAAATTTGTAGATAAATGCATCAGCTACAAATTTTGATTTGGTAGTTTTTTTGTATATTTATTATTTAAGCAATTAGAGGGAAAAAACAAAAACAAAAATTTTCACTCGACGATTTTCCGGAAAATTGCATGCATTTTAAATACCCAATTTTAAATTTTCAAGTTTTTTGTATTTTTTGTGAGGTTTTATGTGTACTTTGATTAGACTAAATGCACATCAATAATATAACTACATTGGTTAAAATGCGAGCGCCTTACAAAAAACGAAACACCAGTAAAGATATAGCATGAATGACTGGTTAGGTGTAATCGGTAATAATCAACATGGCATGTAGTATCTGTAGTTTGCGTTTGGTAGGTGAGTTACTGGCACATAAATCCTCAATAATACACAACTGCTACAGCACTGTTTTTAAAAATGATGGAGACTATACAATAGGCAAAGCGCATTAAACATATCCGTTTTTTTTATGAATAACTTTAAACATTTATTTCATACTGTCAAGTTAAAATACTGTAGCAATAAATGACATTTGTAATAGGTACGATTTTGCTTAACATACAATCCTCAGTTATTACCGCTTATTCTTTTTCTTTTTATTGCCGCTTTGAATAGCTCTCCTTACTTTGACTTGTAGCCGATTGGATTTTTACTTAGTTTTACTTTTTCATTTTATTCTTGATTTACATACTTACAAGAGTTATTGGTGATTGTTACATGACAACATCCTTGAATTTTCAAAAGGTTTTTATAGAGTTTACAGAGTGAAATGGGTTATTATAAAAATTCCTATTCTTTTAAAAAAAAATAGGGTTTTCCTCCAAATGACATTGAAGGTAGTTTTTTATGACACTTGACAGGCATAAATGGTGTATTTTTACTGCACAGTCACAAAAAGTTAACTTTTGAATTGGTAGAAAGTCACTATCACACTTGTATAGTTTTATTTCCACCAAGGTTAACGCAATCATTCCAGCGCCGCACTAACATTTCAATATCACTTTTGTAGAACGATTTATCTTTTACCTCTAAATAGGCCATAGTGTCAGCGATAACCTCTTCATTCGAGCGAAATTTCTTACCGGCGAGCATTTTTTTAGGTCTGCGAACAGCCAGTAGTCGCTGTGAGCCAAATCTGGCGAATACGATGGATATGTGGGAGCAATTCGAAGTTCAATTCATGTAGTTTTGCCACTGTTTTGATTGACTTGTGCGTTGTCTTGATGGAACAAATTTGTTTTCTTTGCCATATGCGGACGTGTCTTTGCAAACTCTCCAATAACGCTATATAATATTCACTGTTGACGGTATTTCCTTTTTCAAGATACTCGAAGAATATTACACCACGTAACTCCCAAAATACCGAGGTTATAAAATTTCCAGCTGGTTGTTGTGCTTTCGGGCGCTTTGGACGAGGAACTCCAGATTCTGTCCACTCAAATGACGATCGTTTTGATTACGGAGTGAAGTGATGGATCCATTTTTCATCCATTGCCACATATCGACGTTAAAATTCCGATTTTTACGTTTAAACATGGTCAAACACTGCTCAGGAGCATCAACACGTTCTTGTTATTGGTCAACAGTGAGCAAACGCTGCACCCACTTTGAACAGTGCTTCCTCATAGTAAACTGCTCATGCAATATAAAGTCAACACGTTTTTTTATATCTTTACGATGTCAGCTAACTCACGGAACTTCACTTTCCAATCTACGACCACGTTTGAAATCAGTAAACCATCGTTTAATTGTTGTTGCTGCCATTGCTTCGCTTGAAAGGTGTTTTTTCCAATCAAGAAGCAGTGTAAAATTAAAATACGAAATTGTTTTTAAAGTATTAAAAGTAGCGTCACAAACGAATTAATAGATCATCATGAAAGTTTGACAGCTATCTTTTTAAGGTTAGTACTAACTGAAAAACAGGCGATTGCAATAAAACTATCGTCATCTTTGTGTCTAGCCCGGGACTTTTCAACCCATGTATTATTATATTGTCGAGTATATTTTAAGGCAATCTTTAAATCTTCCGATATTATTTCTATTCACAATGTGGTACATACTTTTCAGAATGACAAACGTAATTTAAAATTTGACATCCACCATAAATAACCCTCATCGATTTTAAAAATCCATCAACGTTTTTTTGTAATTTAAATGCTAAAAATGCGTTTTACCATATTCGTATTCGTATCACGTCCACTATACCACATTTTTTATTCACCCTCAATTATCGCTGAGATGTCAATTAATTACGCTCTTCTGAATTTACATTTTGTTCATTTCGAAGTCGTAACTGTTCGCCTTCTCCTTTCATACACCTTCTGAATATCGAAAGCATGCGATTTTTATATTTTTAGTGAACGCAGTTTACTATTAATGAAATAAAGTTTTAACCATAATAGTTGTGAGTGAAATTAGTTTGCACCGTTGCACAATTTGTCGGCGAGACAAAGAAATCTGTAAGCAGAAGCAGAGCCGGTTTCAGACAAATTTTTTATTATTGCAGGATTACGACGCACTAGCGATTTCTGTACTTTTTTTTTCAATGGTATCTATCTTGGTTCTTGCTTTGCTAATCACTATTTGCCATGAAGAAAGAGGATAATCAAATAGACAATCTCCATATGCACGAGAGCAGACAAACTATACAAAGTGCTACAGCTACCTGCATAATAAATGAGACTATCAATTACAATTAAATAGTATATTACACTCCAAGGGCCGAAAGTTGAATTTTCGGCCCTGCGCGTCATGATGCTCCGAGGCGAAGCCGAGGACATCATGACGCGCAGGACCGAGATTTAAACTTTCGGCCCTTGGGATGTATACTATTTTTCTTCCTACCTCGGTCGAAAGTACGCACTTCCGTCCCTCATAGCAGGGACGAAAGTACTTTTCACAGGGAGTAAATGTTGAACTTTCGTCCCTGCTATGAGGGACGAAAGTGCGTACTTTCGACCGAGGTAGGAAGAAAATTCTATTAACATGACCGATGAAACAATACTGATGACCGCAAAACACTGATTTATGTATGTAGATTGCGTTATGTAATATTCTTGATAATGTTGGTAGTAATATAAAGCTCCTAGTCATATTGGAAAAGCCTGGTGTATACGACTGATTTTAGAATAATATTCGCTTAATAATTTAATGGTTGCGCCACAAAAAAAAAGACAAAATGTGTTAACATAATGTGTATTGTGTCAACTACTGTATTGAAAAACCAGTCTAACTCTATACTGAAATGGAGGCAGTATATGCACCGTATATGAATCTACCCTCAACATCTGCTGTTAATATAACGGAGAATTCAATGAAAAAAAATGACGTTTCGGGTTTGACCATACAAAATTATACAACTTTCCCCATCAACTATAATTTTAAATAAAATTATTTAACAGTTTAGAGATAGGATACCTTAGTGTTACTTTTGTTCCACTAACCTTAAAACTAAAGTTACCTTACTTTACTCTTTAAATTACTGTAAGTACTCTTTAAATTTGTGCAGTTGTAGAAAAAGTATAGTGTACAACATGTGGGGAAAGTACTTTTCTCACTCGTGTGTTTGCGGCACTCGACCTCGTGCTACAAACTTCCATACTCGTGAGAAAACTTGAACTCTCCCCACTTGTAGCACAATATACTATTTTTAGTACATCTTAGGGTCAACTCAATCCATAAACTTCGGACAAAACGTTAAAATACACGTACAAAATATTCTGTATAAGTTTGAGGAGTAAACACGACAATTTAAAAAAATTGCCTACTTTCTTTGTCAACATCGTCAATATTATTGTCTTTATATCTTGAGAACGGAGTAACATACGACGTTACAATTTACAGTTCTGTATTTTACCAACGTTATACTTTAAACTTATAATCAATTTATTAACGTTTTCAACGCATACTATTGGATATCTAATGAACTAGTACCAGTAATGTTATAAGTAAACTTTTGACCGACCGATAGAGGCTATATTCAATTTAAAATAATAGTCTTCCTAATTACAATATAATATCTATTCGTCGGTCAACCCACGATCAAGCCATAGTGGTTTATTTTAAATGAGCTTTCAAATTTTTTTGCTATAACAATTAGGAACTAGGTAAAAACTCAACCACATGAAATCTGTACGTTGGATTTGATATTAAAAATAGATTTATGTATTTAAACCTCTTGATTCCTTCCATGATTATGATTACCCAGTATAAAAATCAAATATCACCTAGCAACTTTAAAAATATTTAGTAAATTCCATTCCAATCTTCAGTCAGTTCGTAATCTAGATCGTAATCTATTTTTTAAATTGTTCTTTTTGCCCAAATATGTGAATTAAATGGTGATATGTTTTCACTTGTAAAAGACCTGAGCCTAAAAACTCCATAAAACCAAATAAATATTATTTTCAACCAAAGCAATATACACTGCTCTATGCCAATAAAATTAACCTAGCCTATCATTTCTCTAACAAGCCTGGCTTCTGAATTGAAACTATAAAATTGGTTTGATTATAGTTTGTAGCGTTTCCCGATTGCTCAGTTCAATAACAATACTATTCCGCAGAATATATAAACCTTGCTGGCAATAGCGTAATGTTGCCAATATTAACATATTTTAATTTTTGCACGATTGGTTTTTTTTTTAAATTTGTAAATACAACCCTAGGGCCGTAAGTGACTCCGCAAGCGTCGGGTGGTTATACCAAACCCTTAAGCCGGTAAGCTTCACTTCCGGCTCTTAATATACTATTACTTGATTCCAAAAAATTCTCAGTAATGCATACTAATGCCCAGTAATTCCACGATAATGCTAAGGTTAGGTTAGGTTCTATGTGAGCGGGGCCTTCGCGCCACCTCCACTGTGACCCCCGTTGGGTCTATTGTGGCTCACCCCTAGAGATTACAATTCACCCCACAAGTCTGTACTTCTGACGAAGTCCATGTTAGTATTTGATGATACTTTTTTGAAGTCGTTCGGCTCTAAGGTACTAAAACCGAATATGTTATATCTTACCCTGCCCAAAGCTGGGCATGAGCATAATATGTGCTCCGCAGTTTCGTCCTCCAAATTACAGAACCGACAATCCGAGGTCTGAACCAGACTCATCTTCTTGAGGTGGTAGTTCAGTCGACAATGTCCTGTAAGCAGTCCCGTCAGAATGCGTAGGTTTGTTCTACTCCATTCCAGGATCTGCTTATTTTTTGTACTCAAAGGGTTGTATTTAAACGCCTTCGAGTGAGAAAGCCCCGGTATGCCTGCCCAGTACGTGAAGGTTTTCCTCTCCGCCCAGGTAGCTATGGCTGATCCAGCAGTGCTTTCTGCAATGCCTCTGATCCCTTTTTTGCCAGAGTGTCGGCATTCTCGTTGTCCTCCACTCCTCGATGCCCAGGTACCCAGGTCAAATTGACTCTGTTCTCCTTGCCTAGTATTGCAAGGGATTGTAGACAGTTAATCACCAGCTTAGATTTTATCCTGTTCGAGCTCAGTGCTTTAAGAGCAGCCTGGCTATCTGACAGGACAATAATGCTTACTAATGCCCACTAATTCCACGATAATGCTTACTAATGCCCACTAATTCCTACTAACGCCCACTAATTCCTACTAATGCCCTGTAATTGATAAGTAATGCCCAGAATATGTACCACTCATAGGAATCATGCCGACAAGACCTCACTCCAATTAGCGCTTGCGTTTCCTTCTCCCCTTTGTTCATTAGGGGTGCCGCCTGGGATTTGTGTATTTGTGTCCTCCAAGGGTTTATGTTTATTACTTCGTATTTCAGTGCCTGTCCTTTCGCTGCGTCAGTTTAAGATCTGTCATATCTACTTTCGTAAAACAAACCTCACCCTGAGTAGTGGTTCACCTTGTTTAGAGTTGTCTCCGATGGAATCCCGTCTCTTCATTGAAACCAGGCTGTAATTTGTGAAAAGAGGTTATTATGAACGTAACAGAGTCATTCTCCTATTAATATTCGCCCATGCTTACCACGCGAGGTACAATCAGTGCTTTCATACGTCGTCCTTTCTCTATGCCCACACTTGTATCATTCCTTCTTACTAACGTCTCTTTTTTTTTCAGACTAAGCTGTTTCCGGCCTTTCAAGAGTATCTTTATGACCAGCTTCTCAGTTAAAATCTCACTTCTGATTTTTTTGTCGTGGCTCGTGTTATATCTGCTGCTTGAGTCTTCTTTTATTGCTACGATGCATTTAATTATTTCCGTTTTTGCTTAACTGCGATTTTCAAGCTTCGATAACCTCGTCGGTTCAATTATTTTAATGTGTCCGTTAAACTTCAACCTCCTTTTTATCATATTAAAATGCATGTTCGTGTATTCATCTATTTTTTTTATTAATTCTAAGGCCCGGTTGTAAATGCATAGTTCAACTGTGGTTCTGCGTTGAACCGAGTTTAATTGCAAATTTTTGTTGTAAGTACGTCAGTCACTACTGATCTGTGGTTCAAATAGAAGTTTACGTGAACGGTCCTCGAAGAGCGTTCAAAGGCGGTTCAAGAGGGTTTTGGTATTTGACGTTAAGTTGTTAACCTCAAAAAGTGAGGTTGAATATCTGTTAATTCATTATTTCAATCAAAATGAACGAATTATTAGAAGAATTAACCGACGATGAAGATTTTTTACAAATATTGAATGGTTTTTTACATCCTAGAAGACCGCAAACCTTTAGAAATAGACCCAGTTATTTTGAAATATGGTCTGATATTGAATTAAAAATGTAGATTTCGATTAAAAAAACGAACTGTGAGATTTGTAATCTATCAGATCTCAAATATATATAGTTCCAATACAAATAAACGAAAATGAAACGAAATATCATAAGTAACATCACATCACACCATATACGTATAGATATCGCAAAATAATTATAATTATTTTAACGCTCCATGAGTTTATAAAAATATTTTTCAAAAACAGTGACCGTTCGACTGAGAAACAACAACTACTTTCCGGGCTATAGGCACCTACAGCTATTGAAATACAATTCAAAGTCAAACGGGGTTGGTAGATATATCTACAGGATATTTAACGTATATGTTCTCCGTCCGAGAGCTCTAATAGCTTAATTCCTGACTGAAGAAGACTTTTCACATATTTACCAGTACAAAAGCTATAGCACTTATCCAGAAACTCATCAGTTCGAAAAAAAAATACAAATTGAGCGTGAAATATCCACAGCCTTGTGTTCGGGTAAGTAAGTCTTCCTCTTCCAGTAGTCTTCCAATATTGTTGTGCTCTGAAGATTTGTAGTGCTCTTGCATTCAACAGAATCTACATTTTTCTCGTTTCAGTAGTTCAAACTTTTGGAGGTATCCACTCAGGTAACATTGTGCAATTGGGACATCTATCAAAACTCTTCTGATTTGTACTTCCTTTCAATATTACTCAGTGGTAGTTTCCAGGAGTATTCTTGATTGTCTTAGCGGAAAACCGAGAGCAAAGTAACTTCTAACGAATTCAATTCTCAAACATTCTCAACTAATTCGTATCCGCTAGTTAAGTTTTCTTCCGTGTATACAATCTAGCTCCTCTTTTCTGTCAATATTATTTATTCTGTCTCGTCTTGTTATTACCTTAACTGCTCTCAGGAGTATTTAAACTATTGGAAGAGAAGGCAAGAGAACATGGTCTAGTGATCAACGAGGAAAAAACAAAATACATGGTGATTAAGGATAATAAGGAAACCGATATTATTATAAATTGTAATGGAAATAACAGATCCACAATAGAAAAAGTGGAACAAATCGAATATTTGGGAGTCACTATCACATATAAAGGAAACGAAGAAAGGGAAATAAAAAAAACGATAACAAAAGGCAGTAAAGCAGTAGGAATGGTATCAAAGATGTTAACATCAAAAGACATCACGAACAGCTAAAATTAGAATGTACCAAACAATAATAAGACTGTCAGTTATCTACGCTTGTGAAACTTGGACAATGAACAAAAAAGAGCAGAATAAACTACAGATACGGGTACGTGAAATGCTCAGAAAGATTTATGGTGAAATATAAAAGAGAGAATGTACAGAACAAGAACAAACAGAGAAATATCAAAATTGTATAATCACACAAGTATAACCCATATAATTGAAGCAAAGAGAGAGAGAGATCGTTGGGATATATAGGTGGAATGACTGAAGATGGATGGGTGAAACGAGTGCCAAAAGGTGGAGAAGGTGGTAAAAAGGGAAGAGGAAGACCAAGGAAAAAATGGTTGGAGGAGGTTAAGAGAGACCTGAGAACAGTGGGAATAAGAGGCTGGCAAAACGAGGCGAGGAACAGAGAAAAATGGAAAGAAAGAGTGAAAGATCTCGAAGCCGAGAGCCAGAACACTTATAGCTGCCATAGGTTTGAAAACTGCTTGGAATAATGTCATTTTTCTCATGAATAAACCAAGAATTCAGCATGTGGTAACTTTCTTCAGTTCTTTCTGAAGATGAAATGAGGTGGAAATTCTACGTGGACCACCCAGTATATCTTAAAATAAATTTTAAGACTAGTATCAAATAGCAAAATTGATACATCAACAAACTGCTTCGTGAACAAATAACAAGAGTAAAAATACCAACTTATATTTAGCAATTGTTAGTTAAAACCGTTATTTCCCAAAACTCTGTGGGTGGTCTAAAAAACGACGCCTAGCGCCAGCGTCGACAACGCGACGCGCTGTCGGTTATTAAAAGCAATATGTGGTTTTCAGATCCTAATCTTTCGTTTCCTGCACTCTAATGTGTCAACCAAAAAAGACCGATGAGGTCTGAATTGAAAAGAAAAATTAACATAATTTCTGTATTCATAAGAAATAAGAGCGTTTAATAATAAACATAAACCACTATTTTCGTAATAATGAATTACATTTTGCTACAAATAGAGGGTGTACTCATTGAGTTTCTTAATTGCTTTATCAAAAAAGTTTGTTTTATAAACCCCAGGGTAATCATACCTAAATAAATTATAATATAATAGACCAGGGTCGATAATTTTTGAAACTAAAAAAAATAATAGTAGGATGAAACCCATTGGAAAAGGAGGAAAATATTAGGAAAATGAAAAAATACTTTACGGGCGATCTGAGGCCGGGAAAGGAAAGGTGTTTATCTCGATTTCCGGCAAAACTACAAGTCCTATGGAAAAAAGTTAAAAAGCAAAGTTGTAGGTAATAAAAAGATCTACAACTTTTGTTTTCACACTTTTTTCACATAACCTCAAAATTTATGTGGGGAATTCATGTGGGTTTTTTATTTTTACCTTTTACAGAAAAAAATTTTTTTCTACGAAATTTGATGAAAACTTACCTTTTTATGTCCCAAATACACTGTAATTTATTAGATGTGAAATATTTATTTTTTCGACTTAATATCGAAAAAAAAATTTTTCGTAGAAGATAAATTAACTCCAATGTTAAAATGTTATATACCTGGAAATGTTATTGTCACTTTGACATCGATAAACAAGGTGCATCCTTTTTTATCGGATAAAAACTTCTCTTCCTCAATATCCAGTAAGCGGACGTCACTTTTACACAATGACAATGAGTCGCAAGTTTGGTTACTTATAATTTCACAGCAATTAAGTGTTGGCAAAACTGCAAAAACTGTCAATTTGTCAATCGAGTTTTATTGTATTAATGAAGATAATTATTGTTGTTGTTCATCCATATATTCTGTAGTTTATTGTATTAATTAAAATAATTAGATAAAATCGCTCCACCTTCGGTGTCGCGATTTTATCATGTCAGTTTTTCTCGTGAAATTAGTGATTGGAAAAACTGTTTCGTTGCAAAGAGAAGTTTATCCGTTAAAAAAAAAGCTCTTGTGTTATTACTGTTGATAAATAAACTCCAATGTTAAAATGTCATATACCTGGAAATGTTATTGTCACTTTGACATCGATAAAAAAGGTGCATCCTTTTTTATCGGATAAAAACTTCTCTTCCTCAATATCTAGTAAGCGGACGTCACTTTTACACAATGACAATGAGTCGCAAGTTTGGTTACTTATAGTTTCACAGCAATTGAGTGTTGGCAAAACTGCAAAAACTGTCAATTAGTCTGTCAGATTTTTGAATTTTAAACATATAGTGCTTTTATTTTGAATCGGTGTGGTAATTATTTAACTTTATTGTATTAATAAAGATAATTATTGTTGTTGTTTATCCATATATTCTGTCGTTAATTTATCTTGCCAAAAAACACTCGAGCTTTTCTTTTATCAGATAAATTTCTCTTTAACTAAAAGTTTTGCCAATCACTAAATTTGCTCGAAAAACTGACATTAGATAAAATCGCTCCACCTTCGGTGTCGCGATTTTATCATGTCAGTTTTTCTCGTAAAATTAGTGATTGGCAAAACTGTTTTGTTGCAAAGAGAAATTTATCCGATAAAAAAAAAGCTCTTGTGTTTTTACTGTTGATAAAAATAAAAAACCAAAAACTTGGTTTTTTGAATTTTCCACATAAATTTTGAGGTTATTTGGAAAAAGTGTAGAGGCAAAAGTTGTAGATCTTTTTATTACCTACAACTTTTTGATTCAACTTTTTGCCATACAACTTGTAGTTTTGCCGGAAATCGAGATAGTCCGTTTTTTACCCTTAAAAACTCACCCCCTTCCCGACCTCAGACCGCCGTAAATTATTTTTCGTCCCATTTTCATAATATTCTCCTTCTTTTCCGATGGGTTTCATCCTACTATTATTTTTTTCCACTTTTTATTATTTTCAAAGGCTTCTACCCTGGTCTATAACGCAACCGCGCAAATTCACTAATAAAACCTCACCGAGGTTATAGAAATCATTTTCTCCCGCAAAAGTTTTTACATTCAATTTATACACACGTTTTGTATTTTCATGGTAAAAGTGTTAGGAACTTTTTGTACCCCACTTTCGTAACAGTGTAATCAAAAGTTTTCGTTATTTACTAAGAGGAAAAGATACCTTTGGGGAATTGTACCATTTTTTTTTGTTTAATGAAGAATTCAATAGCATACGGTTTCAATTACTTTTTTGAATGGATGCAGGTGTTTTTGATAAACTCCACCATTTAATGGAAAAATTAATTAAAACTCTAAAATATTATCAATAATTATTTCGATATTGACATATCCTCATCAGAATGAAAAAAGTGACATCTTATGTAATGCCTACTTGATGTTAGGTCTGCCAAAATATTACATAAAATGTTACTTTTGTATTTCTGACGATGATAATATACAGGGTGTAACAAAAAGGCAGGTCATAAATCATACCACATGTTTTGGGGCTAAAAATAACTCGATCCAACCCAAGTTACCCTAGTACAAATGTGTATGCGAAAAAAGTTACAACCCTTCGAAGTTACCAAATAAAAGTTGTTCGACATATTATGATGAAAGTTGACAAGTGGCTTTCTTATGATAAGAGCATCTTAAAAAAAAATTAAAGAATTATTGCACTCTGTTAACAATTAATGGGAGTTGAGATACCCTAAACCCTCCCCAAAATTTTTGTGTACGTTGCAATTTAATGCTTATTGTGGCACCATTATTCAAACACATTATTTTTGAAACTTTTTTGCCCCCTAGTACTTTTTACAATTATCAGTTTTTATCATTATGCTTCAAAAATTTCGAGTAACAAAAATTAAAGTCAGTGAATTTTTTTCGAGGGTCCCACATTTTTGATTGAATCTTATTTATTTACAAATGTGTAGTTTTTATTAGATGTTCGAAATGACCCCCATTTTCTTGAATACACAGTCGGCACCGTTCTACTAACGAAAACCGAATATTTTGGAAAAGCAATGGCTTCTGACGATATCTAATTGCAGCCTCAAGGATTCTATTCCTCAGTTGTTGTTCGCTCGTCATTTTTACAGCATACACCCTTGTAAAAAATTCATTGACTTTAATTTTTGTTACTCGAAATTTTTGAAGCATAATGAAAAATAGGCCGTATCTCGATAAAAACTGATAATTGTAAAAAGTACTAGGGGGCAAAAAGTTTCAAAAATAATGTGTTTAAATAATGGTGCCACAATAAGCATTAAATTGCAACGTACACAATAATTTTGGGGGGGGTTTAGGGGATCTCAACTCCCATAAATTGTTAACGGAGTGCAATAATTCCTTAATTTTTTGTTTAAAATGCTCTTATCATAAGAAAGCCACTTGTCAACTTGTAATGTGTAATGTAATGAGGATACTGGGTGTAGTAGGATAGTAGAAGGGCCTCTGACTAGGTGGTGCTGCTGGTCACTTGGTGGGTCATCCCCCAGGAATAAAACAACTACCTGTTTCACTGGGACATGTTCTATTTAATATTTACTATACATTAACCACTAACACTAATTGACTACTCTTAGATTACTACTTAGAATGAATGATACTGACTGTAATCATCCTTTCATGAATGACCATCATAATGACTTAATAATAATGATGAATCAATAATGAATTAATAATGAATTAATAATGAATTAATAATGAATGCTTAAAATACTATTGTTACCTATATATACAAAGAGTCAAGTTCACTATAAGTAAACATACATGATACTAGATAATGTTTATTTGCTTTGACATTGACTCGTACGTGTAACCTTTATATTTATTATTTATAAAACAATTCGTGGTTTATTGGAATTAGCTGAAGGGAATTTATTCGATAATATTTTAAATAATTAATGACTTAATGTTTAGGCCAAAAGGCATCACACCTTCCCCTTTTACAAAAAGAATAAATTCCGTTGAGCTTCCTTTCCCCCTAATGAAATGAATTTACAATTATCCTAAAAATAAATGGTAGATGGTTATTAAATAATGTCACTAACCTACGATTACATAATATATTCATAAATAAATGAATGTTCATTGCCTTTAAAAATTGTTTACGATCACTTAGATGTTTAATTATTTTCACTTCAATGTTTTGAATGTTTGTTATAACACTTTTGTTTATTATTCGGAAATGTTTATAAACTCACTCGCACTTCCAATTTTACAATTTTTAATTCATTTTACAATAAGGATGGATTCTGTTTTTGTGTATTTCTTTTATCACACCTGATTCTAATTTAATTTTACAGTTAACATCGCTCACCTCTGTGACTGTAAATGGACCTATATATTGAGATTCGAATTTGGTTCTATTTTCCCTCTTTACTAACACTGAATCCCCTATTTTAAAATCAACTGGATTAGCTACCTTACTATTTTGACTTTGTCTACTCAGTTTATGTTTGGTTAAATATTTCTCTGCTCTCTGATGAGCTACCTGCAGTTTATATTTTAACTCATTCTGATATTCATCAATATTATAGCATGGCTCAATCTCGTTTGTTAGATTCTCGGGTAAGTTAGCACGTCTACCGAACAATAATTCAAACGGCGTATAACCATGATACGAGCTTGGAGTCGTATTATAACAATAAGCAAATAGTTTACACCATTCATCCCAATCATCCTTACTTTCATTTATAAAGTGTCTCACATACTCATTAAGCGTTCTATGTAATTTCTCACAACCTCCTATAGATTGATGATGATATGCTGTTGAATAATTATGCCTAATATTTAACATTTTAGTTAAAGCGTTGAATATTTCATTTTTATATTCTGTGCCTAAATCTGTCCTAATTTGTTTCATTGGACCGTAATTTGGTATGAAATTTTCAAAAATTCCACGAGCTATCGTGTTCGCTTCTTTGTTTTTAACTGGAATTATTACTGCATATTTCGTTAATTCACATAACATTGTGATGCAATAACGGTTACCATTTTCACTTTGTGGAAAAGGACCGACCGTATCTATATATGTTATATCCCATGGTTTTTCTGCTGTATCCGTTAATACAAATTCTTCCTTGTGATTATTCTTTGCTTTATTGACCTGACACTTGTGACATTGCTTAATATATTTTCTTACATCTTTTTCCATGTTTTTCCATCTAAAATTCGCTCTTAATTTTTTCAATAGCCTGTTATTTCCTACATGACCTCCAAATAAAGGATCATTATGATAAGTTTCTAAAATCTGTTGCTTTTCTTTTTCTTTTTCCACCATCTTAGGTATATCGCAAATACATATTTGTACGTTTTTTAACGTATTGTTTCCTTTTTCCATAAACTCTTTTATAGTGCACTGTGTGAAAATAATATCATTCATATAAATTTTCATCCTTTTTATACCATTATTTACCGCTAGCTTATCAAGCTGAACTAACGTTTGATCTAAATCAAAGTTAACTATATCGGTATTTAATAAGGCTTGGCTAAATCTCATCCTGTTTTTGATCCGTATGTTCATCCTTAACGAAACACGGTTATTTTCAAATTGCAGAATTGGTAATTTATGCGCCTCTAAATTATTCAGTACTTTATATACTGCTGGCTTGCGAATATCTTCCTTTATTTCTGTGGAAACTATTTTATCTTCTCCTATAGGCTGAGCTTTATTATGACGAGTTTTTGACCTCGTTATTGCTAAAATGTGAGCATTGTCAATGTACAAGTCTTTTAATTCATTTATGGATATCCTTGAAATACTGTCCGCATAATTTGAATTTCCTTTCAAATATTGTATTTCGAAGTTGTATTCTTCTAGGTCTAGTCTAATTCTCGTAAGTTTCGAAGTTGGGTCTGTCATCGAAAAAAGATGTGTTAACGGCTTGTGATCCGTTTTCACAATAAAATGTGTAGAACCATATAAATAACACTTAAAATGATTAATTCCCCAATGGATAGCTAACAATTCTTTCATAATTATAGGTTTATTTAATTCACTTTTCTTAAAACCTCGCGAAGCATAAGCTATAGGTAGATCTATACCTTCGTATTCCTGGCTAAGTATTGCAGAACACGCAATATTTGAAGCATCTGTTGTCAATATAAATTTTTTATTGAAATCTGGATATTTCAAAATAGGCGGCTGAATTAATGCCGATTTTAGTATTTGGAATGATTTTTCGCAGTCTTCCGACCACTCGAATTTCACATTTTTCCTAGATAATTTATTGAGAGGTATGCATATTTCAGCGAAATTTGGAATGAAACGTCTGTAATAGTTACAGAATGCTACGAACCTTTTAGATTCTTCTGAATTTTTGGGCACTGGATACTTCTCAATGACTGAATATTTTGCCTTATCGGGTAGAACCCCTTCGCTGGACAAATTGTGTCCTAAATACGTTACTTCTCGCCTGAAGAATTGACATTTTTGTGGATTTAATTTAAGGTTGAATTTCCGACATGTGTCAAACACCCTTTCGAGATTACTTAAATGATGATTTTCTGACATCCCTATTACGACTATATCATCCATATAAAGAAATGCTTTTTCTGGAGTTAATCCTGAGAATGCTATGGACATCATTCTTGAAAAACTATTTGGACTTATATTTAAACCAAATGGTAATCTTGTATACTGAAAAGAACCTTTTTCTGTACTAAAAGATGTATATTTCCTTGAAGATTGTTCTAAGGGAATTTGATGAAAACCTGACATAAGATCTATGACTGAAAACCATTTCGACCTCCCTAACTGATCTAAAATCGAATCTATTCTGGGTAATGGAAATTTATCTGTGACTATTTTCTTGTTCAATTGCCTGAAATCTATACAAAGTCTCCAAGACTTCTCTCCATTGATTGCCTTTTTGGGAACAAGTAAAACTGGACTGTTATAATCTGAGATTGAAGATTCAATTATACCTTGTTCTAATAACTTTTGGACCTGATTATTAAGTTCTGATGATTGAGAGTGCGGCGTGCGATAATTTTTAATATATACTGGAGTATCATCTTTTACCAATAGCTTTTGCTCATAAAAATTATTATGCGTTAAAATGTCGTTCTTTAAAGCAAAAATATCTGAAAAATTCTCACAAAGATCTATTAGCTTATCCCTCACGTATTCTGGTACCTCTAAATTTAATGTTTTTCTTAATTCTTTCAACCTATTCTTACTTTCATTCTTCACAGCATATACATGAAATAAATTTAAATCCAATATTTTAATATTGTTTGTATTTATCGACTTGCTTTCATAATTTGTGTTTAAAATTCTGACATAAGGATTAGTTTTTGATATAATAGATCTTGCTATAAATATTCCTGGTAATAGTTCTTGTTGCTCGACAACTTTATCCTGTCTTAAGTTTTTGAAACTTTCTACCAACCGATAGACTTCACATCTAGGCGGTATTGCCAAAGTATCATATTCAGGATTGTCAAGAATTTCTAATGTTACTGTATTCCTAGATTTACAATCTATGTATAATTTTAATTCTGAATAATCTAAAATACAATTATAATTTCTTATGAAATCTCTACCTAGAATTCCATTCGTAGGTATAGGAAATTCTTCCTCTACTACATGAAAACAATGTTGAAATGCTACACCCTTAATAAAAAGAAAAGTTTCTATTGTACCCAAAGTTTTAATTTCTCCCTGAGTTATTCCTTTAATATTTAAGATTTGTGTTGTCTTTATTAAGTGATGTGGAAAATTATCTGAAATTTTTAATAACGATATATCTGCACCTGTATCTAATATAAAAGTATCTATATTATCCGATATGTCAGTTTTAATTTGCACAAAGTTTGAAAGAGTTAAATCAAAGTTATAAATATAATGATTATTATTATGCAAGTTATTTAAAATTTTGGATTTTTCACCTTTCTTTTTCAAAACCCCAATTCTTTCTGTTCATCTTCCACTCTCGTCTCTCCACTCTCACACATTCTTACATTTCTATATTTATTATCATTGTTAAACCTATTGTTAGGCTTGTTCCTATATTCTTCTGGTTTCTCCCTGTAACCAGTAAATCTCCTATTGCCTTGATTGGCGTGAAATTTCCTACTGTTATCGTAGTTATTTTTCCTATGGAAATTATTTTCTCCATTATGATTTACATAAGAGTGTCTTCGCTGAGGAAAATAGGTATTTCGCTGTGGAAAATAGGTATTTCCTGACACAAACTTATTTCTATCTGCCTTATAATGCAGAACACTTCCTGTTGACTGATTGTTTCCCACATTGATGGAAACCAATTTAGTCATCACCTCTTGCGGTGTCGTAAAATTCCCAGCTGCTATAACGGTTTTTATCCGTTCTGATGCTGAGTTGTCGATCAGTGATTTTACTGCTGCTTCTGTTGTATACTTAGTTGCTAATTGTACTGGCATTCCTTCTGCCAAATACGCGGCTTGTAACTGATCTGTTAATTTCTCCATCTCTGAAGCATACTCAACTATATCCTTATTGTTTTGTCTTACTTTGCTTAATTTAGCTCCTACTAAACTAGCACTATCTCCCTTTAGTCCCTTTTTAAGGGTTCCTATAATTTCTACCAACGATTTTTCGGTGGTGATTAGACTCCTGGCCTTTCCAGTTAGCCTAGTTTTCACAAATAGTACAGCATTCTCCTCATGCTCTGCTGCACCAACCTGTAGCAAACTTATAGCATCTACAAAAGATTGCAATTTGCTTATATCCCCATTAAATTCATTTGGTAATATCTTACCAGCTAAATTGAAAAAGTCATTCATACTTAATGCCATTTTCTCCTTTTTATCTTTGCTCATTGCTTCTAATACTATTAAATTATTAATTAAATTATTACGCGTAATTAATTGAGACGGAACTTCATACTGACAATCTAACACTTGAAATGCTTTCTCTACCTTTTCTCTAATTTTGTTAAAATATAAAATACATGTACTCTGCTGATTCTCCTCTAACTTATACCAATTCTTATTTATTAACTTAGAGAAACTATTAAATGAATCACACAACTTATTTATTATATCTATATGACTATCTGAGCTTTTTGGAACCTCCTTTTTTAACACACGCTTACTATTCCTACGTATATCTTCTAAAATTAAATTCAATCTAATCTCAAATTCATCCCACGTTACTGCATTTCCATCACTCGAGGACATTTAAAATTCATTGTCAATAGAAATAAAAATATGAAATATCAATTATCAAAAAAAAATTTTAGCCACAAAACAGAATATACCCTTAAAGTTTACAAAAAAAAATAATATTCTCACCATCCTACAGATTTAGCGTGCTTTGCTGTAGATTTCTTCTTATCTCCCTCTTCATTTGTCTTCTATGATTCTTATATATAGACCATCCAAATTGTAGTACCAAAACAACCACAATAATGTAGATAAGAATCTTCACCTCCAGATCTGCTTTGAGTTCCTCTTCTTGTACTATAAAATTACTGTTGACCACGCCATTTTCTTGGACCGCTTGTTTCGTTGCTTTACCACCCATTGTTACAGAACTCCAATTGTTTGCAGGATCGCCATGTAATGTGTAATGTAATGAGGATACTGGGTGTAGTAGGATAGTAGAAGGGCCTCTGACTAGGTGGTGCTGCTGGTCACTTGGTGGGTCATCCCCCAGGAATAAAACAACTACCTGTTTCACTGGGACATGTTCTATTTAATATTTACTATACATTAACCACTAACACTAATTGACTACTCTTAGATTACTACTTAGAATGAATGATACTGACTGTAATCATCCTTTCATGAATGACCATCATAATGACTTAATAATAATGATGAATCAATAATGAATTAATAATGAATTAATAATGAATTAATAATGAATGCTTAAAATACTATTGTTACCTATATATACAAAGAGTCAAGTTCACTATAAGTAAACATACATGATACTAGATAATGTTTATTTGCTTTGACATTGACTCGTACGTGTAACCTTTATATTTATTATTTATAAAACAATTCGTGGTTTATTGGAATTAGCTGAAGGGAATTTATTCGATAATATTTTAAATAATTAATGACTTAATGTTTAGGCCAAAAGGCATCACAAACTTTCATTATAATATGTCGAACAACTGTCGAAATATTTGAAAAAATCAATTTTTATTTGGTAACTTCGAAGGGTTGTAACTTTTTTCGCATACACATTTGTACTAGGGTAACTTGGGTTGGATCGAGTTATTTTTAGCTCCAGAGTATATGGTAGGATTTATGACCTGCCTTTTTGTTACACCCTGTATGTCCATATCCAAATTATTATTAATGATGTCTTAGAATCTTCATAAATTTTCTCATTAAATAGTAGAATTGATTAGAAACAATAGGTTTCATTTAAAAAAGAAATACGAGTGCATTCCACAAAGTAAGAGTCCAAACAGTAAATTTTGTTTCAATTTTTAAACATCCGAAAATCCAATAGGTCAACTTCTTCCACATTTTGTGCTGTTTCTTTTATTATATGTTATGGTATCGCATGAAAATGCAGACGATTAAAAAGACAAAAAGATAACTATTATGGGTAGCATAGTATCTATCCACCTTCGTAAGTAATCCTACCACACTACAGTTCGGGAATTATCTAGGAAATCGGATATTGTAAAATCTTAGTATCGAATATTTTAAAAAAGGTAAAATACCACCCTTTCAAGTCATCTCATCCATAAGTTGGCTGAATGGGTGATCACAGAACTAAATTATGCGAGTGCATATCGTCGGTGGAACCAGAAATGTGTGTAACTCCACTTTTTTCTGAAATTGAGATTTCAGAAATGTGTGTATGTCACGGAAAATAGACTAATCACATCAACTTATTTTGAATACATTTCATATGTAATTCGTGTCAAGAATGTGATTGTCTGAAAATTATAAACATTTCTTATTCACACTTTTATAAATACAAAGTTTTATTGTTCTCCTGTAAAATTTGGTGATATGGAGTTACACACTTATCTGGTTCCATCGACGATATGCAAAATGTGGTCTTAACAGTATGACACACCACCACATTTCGTTACAGCAGTAGGCCAGTTTTATACAGAACATTTCCAGAACGAAGGATCGGAATGAGGTAACAGTGGAATGGTCCGCACGACCACACGATCTCACTCTATTGGACTTCTTTTCATGTGGCTATTTATAAAATTGACAATATCAGCCATCTAACAGCCTGAATCGGTCAGGCAATGCAGAACTTAACACCCGATATGCCATGTAGACTAGGTGGTATGGGTGCTAATTACAACGACATACGTTACGAGGCGCGATTGTTTAAACAAATGAGAAAAATGGGTTTTTTCAATCAATCTAATTTTTATAATATTTTCTGACTAATTTTTAAACCAAAATGACGTTTTTTCAAAAAATTAATATTGCCATTTAAACAATTGAAAATTTACCCTAACTTTAGCACCTGAAAAACAACTGATAATATAAAAAAACATATTAAAAACATAATGTATCATCAATCGAGTTTAAAGGTTGCGTTATAAATGGAACACCCTATATTTCACTACTATATTGTAATGTCATTGGTCCTTGACAAGTGTGTCAAGAAAATTTCGAATTAATCTGAGCATTTAACGTGAGTAAAAATAGAGTTTATAGTTTGCGTTATAAATGGAACACCCTATATTTCACTACTATACTGTATCATCATCTGTCATTGACAAATGTGCAAAAAAATATTTTGATTTAATCTGAGCGTTTGAAGTGGGTTGAAATCGAGTTTAAAGGTTGCGTTATAAATGGAACACCCTATATTTCACTACTATATTGTATTGTCATCGGTCCTTGACAAGTGTGCCAAGAAAATTTCGAATTAACCTGAGCGTTTAACGTGAGTAAAAATAGAGTTTATAGTTTGCGTTATAAATGGAACACCCTGTATTTCACTACTATACTGTATCATCATCTGTCATTGACAAGTGTGCAAAAAAATATTTTGATTTAATCTGAGCGTTTGAAG
The DNA here is from genome assembly GCA_949126875.1 of Lochmaea capreae. Lineage (NCBI taxonomy): Eukaryota > Metazoa > Arthropoda > Insecta > Coleoptera > Chrysomelidae > Lochmaea > Lochmaea capreae. The sequence continues at coordinate 16,365,464 of OX421403.1, forward strand.
TGGGTTGAAATCGAGTTTAAAGGTTGCGTTATAAATGGAACACCCTATATTTCACTCTATATTGTATTGTCATAAGTCGTAGACAAGTGTGCAAAAAAAAATCAATTTAATCTGAGCGTTTAAAGTGGGTAAAAATCTAGTTTATAGGCTGTATTATAAATGGAACACCCTATATTTTATTGTCATCGGTCCTTGACAAGTGTACTTAGATCTTTTTTCAACATTTCAATGGCAACTATTATTTTCAATAAAATACAATTTAAATATGTCACTCTATACTTGGAACTATTCAAAATCATATTTCCTTTTTTCTTCAAGAAAAAATTCCTTAATTTTTTCTCTTATTTTGATCTACATATTTCTGATATTTTATAAGGTACTTATACATTTTTTCTTAATAAGTTACATGAAATGATGCTTAATGCCGAGTGTCAAATGGTTGTAGAACTAAAGTATCAAGAACTGAACCGTTCCAAAAGTTGATATAAAAAAAATATTTACAGTTTGACCACTTTTATTCTATACTACTGACTATAGCGAAGAAAAAAATCTATCAAGGTATGTTTGTCTGTTGTGCTGCTACCAAATTTTCAATACTAATGTTCTTCAAAAAGGAGAACGGAAAATATCACTCCATTCACCCTTCTCCTTCATGAAAGGGAAGGGTGAACGGAATGGCTATTTTTCCTTCCCCTTCTTGAAAAAATTTATATTAATCACATAATCTACGTTATTTGAAACATAGATAAGGGAGAAGAAGGGAAAATAATAATTCCATTCACCCTTCCCTTCATGAAAAACTTAGTGTATTGATATTTTCTAAGAATGGGCAGGGTGAATGAAAAAACTATTTATTCACGACCACTAGATAATAAATCAGTATTTTACCTCCTAACAAAAGGTATATGGTACCCATATATCTACTAGAGTGAATTATGGTTCTCATAATTCACGCTTTTGCATTTAAATAGCATACTTATGTTGCCATGACAACACAACATTCCGGCTTAGGTTACTAGAGATGGGGGAACAATATGAAATAAACTATTAAATCTGCGTATTTTTGTTAAGGAAATTTGTTTCTGAAATATATCATATCGAAATTTTCAGTTTTGATACTTTTCATAACAATATTTTCTAATATTGATAGTTTTAAAACAATATATTTATTACGGTACACAGTATCGCCCATCTCCATATGTCACATAATTTGACGTACCTCAGAAATTTATTAATTTTCACGTTAGAATAATACCAAATTATTACTTAGTCTTCGTTCTACATTCGTATTATTTACTTAAGTTTTATTTAATAAAGAAATCAAGGGTCGTGGACAAAGTATAGTATTCAACTCGCAATTTATGGCCATTATTCTCTCGAAAAAGCCTATTTTACGGGATAGGGAGTGAAAAGGTGTGTTGAGCGGGGGCAAAAAAAGGTTTAAGACGACTGTAGAACGGATTTTCTGCAAGTTTCAGTCATCTCACAGAAGCTCAACTTGTTATTTGGTATTAAATTATAATATTTTTCAATAAAAAATGGAAAATGAGTAGCATAACCACAAAATATGAAGAAATAAAAGTATTAGAGATAAGACAATCCTGAAAATCTGACAACATCGCAATTAAAATATGACGTTTTAAAACATATCATTTGCTACTTTATCGAGTGGTGTAAGGAAAATGATTGAAGAAGGTATTCGGTGTTGAAGAAATTATAAATTATTATAATTATAAATGGAAATACTGCAACTTTAAAAGCCCGTTGCACAAAATTTCAAGGTCAGCGACAAAATAAATAGTACCTTTCAATGTTGGCAATGCTGGTAAAGAATATGAGTAATAAATAAAACTTTTTTCTCACATATGATCATTCTCCAGGACTCTATAACAGTCTCATGCCCTGATTTTTCATAAAATTTACCATACGCCACGAATCAAGTGGATATTGAAATTTATTAGAGCCTCTTGTTTCTACATACATGTTTATTGTTTAATGTATTCATTATATTTTGTTGTATTCACAAATTTTTTAAATATTCAACAAAAATATGCTTGAAACAGTTTTGTGTAACCCAGTCAGTATCCAATAAGTAGGGAAACACCAATAGATATATAAATAGGTCAAAATTAGAACCTTTGTCTTAGCTTACTTTTCACATAATTAAGTTAACATAATGGTACATACCTTCTATAGAATATTTCATCACCTAAGTCCCCATAGCAGTATCTACCAATATTAACCATTCCTACAAAATACAACAGCTGACCGATTCTATAATATGCTGTGATTATTCAAACATTGACCGACACGATACGATACGTTTTAAAGTATTAAAATCTATTTTGCATTCCGCACACCAAATCAAAACATCACTCAGCTTGAGTCCGTCTCAGTAACTAACCCTCATTAATCAATTGTCAATTATCCGACAGTTCTCATTCAGCCAATCATAAAACTTTTGAAATATTTAAATTTATATTTGAGGAAATATTATGTCTCCAGCTAACCAATGAAGAGTCCAGAGCACAGAGAGACATTATTATATAATACGATACAGTTATTTTATAAAATATTAGCACAACTCGCTCCATTAGAATCACAATTTCCATGATAGGACATAAGATAGGAGATCTATGGCGGATATAAGACGAAATTTGATCTACACTACACGATCAAAGTAACTGATTTGCTTCACTATTTAACAAAATTGGAATATTTGGGATAACAGTTTCGGTTCAGAACAGCAGCAATTCATCTGAATAATCTCTGTGATCGATCTCACTTTTCAAGGTTGACGCGTTTCAACGGAGCAAAACATAAGGTTCGTTCCAGCACGAGTCCAAAACTATATAGTGTTCCATTAACAATTCGTGTTAGTAAGCAGTTCCAAAGTTAAACGCGAACGGTTTGGAAACTGTCGCAAAAGTTTGTGTATTTGCCAAGAACTGTAAGTTAGACGCAAGCGCAAAGGTACTTGGTGTATTCTGATTTGTTCAAATCCACGCGCCTATCCATCCAACTAAACATATTTTAGATATCATATCGTGGGATCCCTGTTCTTACTTGACTAGTCCATGTTTATTCAACAGCAATTTGAGTCTGAACGGTTAGTGTTTGTTTGGAACGAGCCTAGAAAATCCTCAGGGTCCAGAATGTCAGCTTCGATTGCTGTCAGCTTTTCGATTCCAATGTAATTGAGTTCCAGATTTACCAAATGGGCGCGTGAGGAAAATTACATTTTAGAATAATCAGAAACGCGTTCCTGATTGTCTGTTGGAACGTATCTGAAACAATCTTATTCCACAGATATGAATGCTCCAAACATTATTTAGACATTCATAGCTCACGTTGTATCTATCTACATACATTTTGTGAAAAAACTGTATTGTACGAAACTGTGAAGATTGTTTCAATTATAGTTTCGTTAGCTAGTGATATTATATTTGGTCAAATACACATTTGAATATTGCAAGAATTTTATGATTGGCTGAAATGAGAGATGTCAGATAACTGACAATTCATTTGTAACTGCGACGGACGCAGGTTGAGTCATGTTTTTAGTTCGGTATGCGGATTGTAAAATGATTTCCAATACTTATCGATAAATTTTGCTTTTAAAACGTATCGTAGCATTAAATTAGTGAACACTTTTAATCGGTATTATCGTGTCGGTCAATGTTTAAATATTTAGAGCATATAAAAACGGTGAGCTGTTCTTTTTTCTAGCTTGTGTCGTTTCACATTTTTTTATGAAATTATGTTGTATTTTATAGGAATGGTTATTATTGGTAGTGCTTATCTGGGTGACGAAAAATCCTGTAGTATAGGTATGTACCATTTTTAGTAAGAATTAAGCAATAATCTAAGACAAGGATTCTAATTTTGACCTGTTTTCCTACTAATTTATTGGAAACTGAGCCATACAAAAACTGTATCAAGCATATTAATGTTGAATATTAAAAAAAATTGTGAAGACAATGAAAGGTATTGGAAAAATTAAATATGTGTAGTTACAGAAAGATCTCACAAATCAAAGTATATCCTCGTGAGAGGAAAAACACAAAACTTCATTTAGGGAAAGCAATCAGTATTTGTTTTTATATATTACGTAGGCATAAATCAACAATTGCAAAAATAAATAATAAAACATTTATGAAGAATTAAGTTTCTTAGCTGTTAGTTTTCACGAAGTTACATGTGAAAATCTAAACTAGAATTGTACACAAAATGTCGTCGGCTCAAATATATCTGCGTTCAATTTCCAACATGGAAAAATATGATTGTATTTTACAAAGATTGTGTTGTAGTATTATTTTTATTCATTTTAATCTGGCGATAACTTGTAATTTTGGAAATAAGACACAACGTGGGTCATTAAATTGACGAGATGCTAAAAGACACTCGCGGCTCCTTAAGCTGCGCATGTTCAATATTTTGAAAGAGAATTTTTTCAAAAAGGGGAAGGAAAAATAACCTTCAAGAAGGGGAAGGTTGAATGGAATGGATTTTTTCAAAAGGGGGAAGGGAAAATAATCTTTGAAAAGGGGAAAGGTGAATGGAATAGTTATTTTTCCTTCCCCTTCTTGAAAAAAGTCTCATTAAAAAATTTGAACATGCGTAGTTTAAGGAGCCGCGAGTGTCTTCTAGCATTTCTTATTGAATTAAGGGATTTGAAGTGCATTTAATTTAATTGTATAATACAATATCATATTACTATGAATATGTGTCATGGCGTGCTAAGCATAGCCAATATATTGTTATTAATATTAGAGTTCAATAGACATAAAATTAGACTGCGATTTTCCGTTAGTGGAGAATTACCCATATAGGTATTGGGTGTAAATCAGTAATGGGCCACCCGTGTAACTTTGGTTTGATAAATTTAGTACAAAATTCGGTGGGTTGTTATGGTAAAAATTCAGAATTTTTCACATTTAATCATTTTATTTATACGTGAGATTGCTATTTAAAATACATGGACCCTGCAAGCTCTTATTGATGAAAAAATTAAAATCGTTGCTAAAAATCTGCGGGTACATTATCTGAACTTAAGATGACGTTACAACGATTTAAGATTGAATTTTTGTGTTGGAAATTAAAATAAGTCGCAGCAGGAAAATATAAAAATGTGACAATTTACAGGATGCTCAAAAAAAAAGCTGTAAGTGAATGCGTTTAATAGGGTGGTGTCAGAAAATTTGTTCTAATCGTCCTCCATCTTCAATTTAAATTTGCAACATACTTTCCCTCTCCCTAACGCCTTACGTTTAACAACATCGTAATATCTCTTCAATTGATTTTTAATTTTTTATTACTAAAACTATGTTCAGTGTTCTATACAGGGTGATCATACAAAAGTAAACTTTAGTAACATTTTTCTATGTAACAATTTTCTTGACAAATTTCCCATTAAATTCTAAAACTGGACTAGTCACAGCCTAACTGTCAATGCGTATCATAGACGTACGATTTAATTTTCAAATGAAGCTAATTTATTTGTAAGAAATTTTCCCTCCATGGGCGTACGATTGATATTTCAATAGAAATCAATTTATTCCAAAAATATCCATATATATACCATGTGCGTAGGATGCCATTTTGAGAAAGGGTCAATTTATTTGTGGACATTTTTATTCATGGGCGTACGATTATATTTTATGAGGGATCAATTTATTCATAAAAATATCCAAATCATGTGCGTACGATCAAATTTTTCGAAAGATCAATTCATTTATGAAAATGTCATTCTATCATAGGCGTACGATTGTGTTTTTATAACGAAACAATTTATTTGTAGAACGGGATGATTAATTCGTAACAATCTCCATTTCCCAAAGGCGTACGAGAATATTTTTGAAAGAGGCTCTTATATATATGTTTTCCCTTCTGTCAATATTCCCCATAACTGCCTATTTGTATTTTCTGTTTTTTTTGTAGCCTGTATTTTTCTCCACTTATTTTGTATTATACTGTTGTTCTCCAATTTGTTGATGGGTTAATTTCTTAATTATAATAAATATAATAATATAACTCAGTTGAATGGTGACCTCTGGATCAGGATTAAGATTATCTTCTGCTATATCTCGCTCAGTGTTGTTGGTTCGTGAACTTTCCAAGTTCTTTAATCAAAGTATCAGATCAGCTTCAATCATGAGAAAAAGGTGCAAATTTTGACAAATTGTAAAATATATTTTTTTGTTACTTCTCTTTGGAAATTACACCACAATATTTTTTATATTGGTGTATCAACGTTTCGGTAGCGTTTCAGCTGCCGTTATCAAGAATAATTGGGTTTTTAAAATGTTGGTCCTTATGTACACTACGAAGAGATTTGACAATTTTGAGTCTTAGATGTTTTTCTCCTGGAAGAGTAGACTGGTGAAAGTTGCGATGGTCGACCTATAGGTATCCCAGTGATGGGACGTTAAGAGATCTTGATGTTGTCACACGGTCGGATTTTAAAAACTATTTCTGGATGCTGTGCTTACGATAGAGCGGCCAGAGGAAGATCTGCGTTGGCGTTGGCTACATGGAGGCGGCCGTTGGCAGATGACAATTGGCATTTGGTCGAGGTTGGGGATATGGAGACTATATAAGGAGAACTAACTCATACGGAGTCATTGACAAAACCTGACCTCAAAATCAACTATCTAAGCAGTTTGTTTTTTCACCGCGTTGCGCATTGCAAATCCCGGACCATCCAAATAAGTAGCCTAAGTTTTTATAAATGACAGTAATCAAATTGTGAACATTACTTATGGCCTAATAATAAAAACTAAAAGTAGGAGCTAGAAAGTTTAAAATTGCTAGAAATTAAAAAAAGACAAAGTTAGGGTTGTTAAAAATTATTGCAATAGTGGTTGATAGTGCATCTGATTTAAAACGAAGACGTGAATTGAATTTAAGAAAGCCAGAGAGTTTTCAGTTACCCAAGGTGATTAAAAATATTCAAAGATAAATGAAGTGGGAAAGAATATTATTATGATAGGATGTAAATTATATACACACTGAAAAAAGGTGAACAATGATATGATAGTTGATATAAGGAATAAGCTGTGAAATTAATTTGAAAAAACTACTAATAGGTATGCTCTGTATACAGAAAAATATAAATTCAGTTGGTATTTAGATAGAAATGGGAAATCAAATTATTAATGTTGGAGCAAACATATACAACAAATGGAAAAAATTATTGGTACACTCTACCTCTGTAGGGGTAAGGTTAGGTTTATGGTGGGTAGGTCTATAAGGACCTCCACTGCGACTCTCAACTATTCAGATTTCACCAAACAAATTCAGCTTCTTAACAAAGCCGATTAGTTTATTTGGTGATTGATACTTCAGGTCCGAGGGCGTGAGAGAGACCCTGCTAAACATCAGATACCTAATTCGAGCCGCGGCGGAGCAGGCACAAATTATATACTCGGCTGTTTCATCATCTTCGTCCATATTAGTCCAAGTTTTAGCATATGATGATTTAGATGACAGTGGCCTGTTAAAAAGCCTGTTAGACAACGTAGGTCATGCCCGCTATAGTCTTAACATCTGTAGGGGTTACTAAAACCACTAGACATTGGAAGTAATTTGTAAAACTTTTTTCTTACCAATCTTCAGCTAATTCCAGTCTGTGAGGACGAAAACGGATTTATTAGTCATAAAACTTTTTCATGTCTATTCCGTAACCTCACTCACCTAACATACTGTCAAATGAGCTAGCAACCAATAAAAAACCACGAAATGAAACTGAATGCAAGGCTCATGATTGGCTGTTATTGTTCTAAGTCGGATGTTTTTGGCTCAGTATTGAGAGTGGCGCCCTCTACCATTACCAAAAATTGAATTATATGGAGTTCGATTTCCTTATATAGTCTCCATGGTTGGGAAGATGGAAGTGGCTGATGAAATGTAGTGCCGAAAATTAAATAAAGATTTGCGATGGAAAATTTAGGAAAGTTAAAACAGGTCTATAGACATCTGTAATTATTACGTGAACTTGAAACATTACTTGAATATAATTTATGGATGCACTGCTTTTATGCAAACTACTTTTAAATTTATAATCAGTTTACTTGAAGATAGCGACACGGTTTCTATTTTCTAATGGAAAAATATTTCAATTAAATCGCAAAAACTCTCATCAACTCCGCTATATAACTACTATTCTCGTTTGAAATTCAAAGTTTTTTCTCAAAATTAAAATTCAAAGCGGAACATAAATTCAACATTTGAATATTCACTTTACAATATTACTTTAAAGTAATATAAAAGCTCCGGACTCCGGAGAATTGAAGTTTCGAGATGGCGAGCGTTTTCGGATTTCTGGGTTCAAAGGGAACTCATAAATATGAACAGATTTGACTTTAACGTCTTCCTATTAGTTCGACCTGTAACCTTACTAAACGATGACCTATGACATCGAACGATCACAGATATTTACGAAGTATATGGAAAAACTGTTTTTATTCCTTTGCTCTATAACGTGAACTTTGACCTTGAAATAGTACATTATACTATAAAGGAGAGAAGTGCGTTATTTTGGCAGAGGTGCAATTTGAAACCCGAGGGCTACAATGCACCGAGGACAAAATAGCATCTCCCCCGAATCGTATATACTATTTTTTCCACGGTCGGGAGAAGAAATCAGTTTCTATGACATCAAAATTAAAAAAGAAGTAGTCGATTATTCCCAAGGGAGTTTACATTATGGAGAACGTTTTTCATTATACTCCCACGGGAATAATCGACTACTTCTGTTTTAATTTTGTTTTCTTCTTATACTGCATATGAGGAGCTGTAGAATGTGCCTATAATGAAAAAAAATTGATTCGATATATGTGAAAAACATTTGTTCCATTACTTACAGCCTCTTGAAAAAACCAATGAATAAAATCTGGTTATTGAATGGGCAATTAACTCAAACATTTCAGAGGTACAAGAAAATATAAAAAACAACACAAAAAAGACAACTATACTCCATTTGGTATTAATTTTATTATGAATAAGTACTTACCAATAATTTCTGTACAAAAAGTAATAATATCCCATCGAAAACATAAATGTCAAATGAGAGCCAAGTTCCATATTGAAATATCATTTAATCATATAAGGATAATACACTCACCGGAAAAAAACTCGGCCACCTAAAATTTTGATGAAGTTTGTTGTCCAAGAACTTTCGTAATTTCTCATCGATTTTGATTGTTTCTACGTATCATTCTTTGGTATTAAAACAAACTCCAGAAAGTTTTCCAAAAATGTTGATAGTTTATTTATACAGGGTGAAAAAAACCATGTATTTGTAGTCCAGTACGTTTCTTAACAGCCTGAGGAACAGCTCAGGAATTTGTAGAGTTTTTGCTCAGTTTATTACAAAGACTTTCCTTTCCACCATCTTTCAATTTCTATTTCACCATGATATCTTTTCAAGATACACGTTTTCAAATAAAAGCCTGGAATTGTTTTAGGGAAAAAATTTAGTTTGTAATGTTTTAATATTCAACAGTACTTAATTTAAAACAAAACCAAAAATAATTGTCATCTTTCAATATTTCGTATCCCCACCTCTAGCGGAAACAACTGCACACATATTCAGCTTGCAACGCAAAACGCAGTTCGTCAAATGTTTCTGGTAGTATAGGACGACGACGAATGTTTCTTTGAATTTCATCCCAGAGATATTCAATCGGACTCACATCCGGGCTACCTGCAAGCCATTCCAATCGTTGGATATCAACCTCATCCAAATATTGGTTCAAAATTTGCTTTATGCGATATTGCATTGCCGTGCATTAAAATGAAGTCATCTCCAACAAATGGAGCATAGGGTTCTACAGCTTCCTGAAGAACGTCTTGTATGTAACGTTGAGCATTTCAATAAATAATAATTCGGTATGTGCTGCTCTTATCTCGGCGATTGCGTGCAGTTATTTCCGCTAAAGGTGGGTATACGAGATATTTAAAAATGCCAATTATGTTTCAAATTACTGTTGAATATTAAAACATTACAAATTGAGTTTTTTCTCTAACACAATTCCAGGCTTTTATTTGAATACGTGTATCTTCAAAAGAAATGAAAATATCAAGGTGAAATTAAAACTGAAAGATGGCGGAAAGAATGGTTTTTGTATTAAACTAAGTGCAAAGTCTACAAATTTCCCGAACTGTTCCACAGGTTTTTTTTTCACGATGTACAAATAAGCTATCAATATTTTTGGAAAACTTTTCTGGATTCTCTTTAATACCAAAAAATGTATCTACAATTTGGCGTTAAAACAATTAAAATCGATGGAAAATTACGAAAGTCTTTGGACAACGAACTTCATCAAAATTTCAGGTGGCCGAGTTTTTTTGCCGGTGAGTGTATATTGAATCCTAAAGGTCGATTCAAACACATCAGTCCCGTCACGTCACAGTTCCGGCGCCGAACCGAACAATCTGTTTCCGAACAGTTTCCAAGCGGTCAGGCTAAACTGTTTGGTAACGGATAAATGTGAACGCCGCCGGATATTTCTATTGAAGAATATTTTTTATGACGGATTGTTCGATTCGGCGCCGGAACTGTGACGTGACGGGACTGATGTGTTTGAATCGACCTTTAGGTCTGACTTGGCTAGTTTTACGAGCTGCTATGAAATATTTCATGTTGTTATAAATAAATTTCAGGAACTTGGCACCCATTCGGATCTCACTTTTCTGTCCTTGAAGTCAACAACCAAAGCATACATTATAATATTGAAGTTTGGCTCTCATTTCACATTAATTTTTTTGATGGGATATTCATTACATGTGACACTCAGTATAATTCTTACACATTTGTTTACATATTACCAAGTTTCCACGGCGGTAGATGAAATTTATGGTTTCACGGCGAGCAATTTCACATTTGGCATACTTCTTGGGAATTTCTTTTCACCTGCATAAAAGGTTTCTGGAGAAAATTGAGTTTTATGTTTTTTTAACAAAAAAGAATTTTATGCTTAAAACTTCCATAACTAGCGTTGGGATTTTTACAAAATGGTTACGAAATGCTCTTCTTTTTCTTTGCAGAGACCAATGTCAGTTTATACTAGTGTTATATTCTGGGACAGGGACGGCTTACTTGCTTATTACTTTTTCAAATTAATTTTTGCAAATTAGTACTAAAATATATTTTAATAAAATATTATACCAGAAAACGTATGTCTGCTTAACTCCTCGTTTGCCGAAGAAATGAAATAATTATTTTTCACGTAATATTAACATTTCATCGTAAGGAATTTCTGTCATAATTGCGCTATGTTGCCAAGCCGTTTATATAGTATGAGAATCTAGCAAATGTATGGGAAAGGTTGTTCTTCATTCATTTCTGCATGACAGTTACTTTATTGAGTGCTATAATACTAATTATTAAAAATGTTATTTTTAAGAGAAAAATTATATTTTTTGATTTTTTGAAATTCATGGTTCATATTGCTAAACTTTTTATTCATAGTTAAATTTGACTTTTTTGATAAACATTGAGCGATCGTATAGAGAAAAAATAAATACGCCATTTTTGTTGTCTATTTGTCTACTTTGTAAGTTCCTTATTGAAGTTTGGAAAACCCATATACAGTGTGTACATACTGTAACGTAACTTGCTAATATTTCGATTTCCGTTAGGTTTACTAAAAAAAAAGTTGAATAAAAGTTTTTTCAAATAATCCAGATCATCTGATGACGATGAATTTAGCCGCGACATTTTTTTTTCTAAAATATAGGTCTTTAGCTATTCAATAAAAAATATTAGAGCATGATTAGAGGTGACAGGAAAAAGTTTGAGGCGATCGAAAAAAATATCGTGCAACTTGACGTGTTTCGCCTCAAACTTTTCCCTGCCACCTCTAATCATGCTCTAATATTTTTTATTGAATAGCTGAAGACCTATACAGGGCTTTTCACGATTTTCAGTTCGTGTGTCAGCGTTAATAAAACTATTGTTTGAAGAGAAGTTTCATTTGATGGTTGAAGAGTATTTTAATAATTATTTATCGAACGGAATCTGTTAAATTTCAAAAATAAGTGATGAATACAAGGAAACCACGTCAGTTTCTGTTTGAAAGAGTTTATCTCGAAAACGGTTCGAAATTGAAATATGATTATCTGAACAAAGTCAACCTAAAATTGGATGTACAGCTCAAAAATGTGGAAATATACAGGGTGTTCCATTTGAAAAAATTGACTTCCACTCATTTTTTCATGTGATCAAAATATCTGCATTTTTTAAAGACCCTGTATAAGGCAAATAAAGATATGTCTTGAAGTGAAGATCTTCATGGTATCACTTCACTCCATTTCGAATTTAATCGTCTTAGTACCAGAGAGTTCAAGATTATCAGCGTTTATAAAAGTACATGTTTGGTAAAAAAAAATCTAAATTAATTTATATTTTCTAAACGGTAACAGATAGGTATAGGGAAATAGTCCATGAAGTTGTTGACAAAGTGATAAGAAATCATAATATGATAATATATACTGGGTGTTCCATTTGAAAAATCAAAGTAGTCGCTACTTTATAGTAGAAGCGGCAACGGCGCATCGACTAAAATATTTTAAGTATCAATTTATGCATACTGTAAAATTTTCAGGTCGATCCGTTGTCTCTTTTGCCAGAAACGTCTAATTAACGCTCATCGTGAAAAGCCCTGTATTATGGAAAAAAATCATGCCCGACCCCGCCAGGCTGCGGAAAACTTTTTTATCAAAGATTTTTTTCCAAACGTGGCTAGAATGTCGCGGCTAACTTCATCGTCATATCATCTGCATATTATAAGTCGATTAGAAGAATACAGGTTGCACCGTTGCTCCGTAATAACTTAATACCATATTTTTTCAAATAGTACATCATTTAAGTATATATTTTCAGTTTTTCATAATCTATTAAATTACAAATACAACCGTCAAGACCGCATAATTCTACATTTAATAAGATCGGCACTGATTATTTTCTAGTTTGAATAAATCAGTTAATTGGGTGATAGTAGTGTACCTTTTTACCAAAATATGAGACAAATCGAAATTACCGTTCAAAAAAAAATAAGGAAATATCAGTCAAAATTCACAACTCACGCTGTACCATTATAAAAATATGGGAGCAGACTCTTTTTAATGGCCATTTAACATTCCTCATAAGGGTATCCATACGAGGCAGGAGTATGTACAGTGTCTCATCACCCCGTATAAAAAATTGTTAAGGACCGATTTAGACGGCTTATTCCCAGACTATTTTCGTTCCGGGAAAGTTCGCTGATGCTTAAAAAAGGACCAAATTACAAGAATAGAGTATTTTGGATACTGTTGCTTCTAGAAAGTACAAATTCTTGAGCGACTTCGGAGGAAAAAATTAAATATTCCAAAATTGTAATAATCATCACAGAATAAGTGGCTTTTTAATGTATGCGTAAACGTTTTTCCATTATGATACGGTATTGATTTTAAAATTAAGATAACCACATACGAAAAATACATTTACGTATTATGTGAGATGGGACTGGAAAAAAAAAAGATTCATTGCCTGTCCGGAACCTGAACAAGAAAAAAAACTATTTAATCAACCCGAATGAAGTTCTCAAGCTATAGCCGCTCAATAAATCAAAGTACGCAGGCCATTTAAATATTAATAGTCTAATTTCCATAAGCAACCATTACGCAACAATTTAAATTACACCGAAAATAATTATATCTCTTGGGATGTCAGGACGCTGTGTGTATAAAACAAAAAAATAACAAATGCGTTTTACAGGATGGTTCCAAAATTACAAAAATATGATTGATGATTTTAAAGTAAGATTGTAACTGAACATTATTAGAAGTTTTGTTCCAAAAACTCTGATAAAATAGCTATTTGTATAACAAGGGAGCAAAATACTACGTTTCCTCCCGAGGATGAAGTTTACAGTAATCATTCAAGGGAGGAGAAGGAATTTCACTCCCATGTTATACATATGATTTTTCCGCCTCCCTCAAATAACAATATTTTTAAATAATTCATTTATGCACTGAACAAAAGAAACTCTTGGAAGAAAAGATTATACCTTTGGCCGAAAGAATTGGCGCTTTTGAATGGGTCCAAGAGCGAGGTTTCTTCAGCCAAAGGATTAATTGTCTTTTCATAAGTTGTTAAAATTCCTTCACGGAAGAACTTAATCTATTTGTTCAAAGTCCTTACAGTCTTAGCTTCAAACTAGTATGTAAGATATTTCTTGATACAAAACTTCAATATTTTGTTTCAAGGAATCCACTTCTTGGGACAATGCCGTAGAACTATAACAAAAAACAACTCTCTTGACATAAGAACCTTAGAACTTGCTTTAAATGCAAATATTTCTAGGGGCAAGGCCTAGATTTTTAACAAAAAAAACAACTCTCTTGACATGAGAACTTTAGAACTTGCTTTGAAAGGAAATCTTTCTTGGTCCAAGAGCAAATACATTAGACATAGACATAGACATAGACATTGAGAGGATTTCCACCAGGTACTTGGGAGAATTGAAATGTCTCTTGAATGAATGCCGTGATATTTATAATTTTCGTAGTTCTTGAAGCAAAACAAACTATACTTGGTTGAAGGGAAAAATATTCAAGAGATTCAAGACATTTCTTACTTTAGCTAAGAACTTTTTTCTATAGGCAAGAGATATTCTTTTATGCTGAAATAATTTCTCTTGTCGCTAATAATTTCTTGTCAAGAGAGTTGACTACTTTGGTTCAAGACACCCATTTTTATTAGTGTGAAACTAACAAACAAACTTAATCTATGAAGTAGGTACAGTATAACTTATAGATACATTATTGCGTAACATACTTCGAAACTGTTAATCTGTCAATATGGACCATAGCGTGCTATATAATATTTCTGTCCTAAATTCGAAAACCAGATGTATCTATGAATTGAAGTCAAATTATTAATGTGAATATCGTTAAATTAAAATAACAATTCACTGATTTCTGCCATTTTGCAAAATACAGGGTGTTCTATATGAATAAACGGTGAAATGTATATTTATATAATATTATATAGTATAGGTCGTCAATGCCGTATAAGTTATTCCATCGATGACGTACCATGACGTCACTTTTACTTTTCCTCCCTAGTGAGTGAAAGTACTTTTCTTCATACCTCGGTCGAAAGTACGCACTTTCGTCCCTCATAGCAGGGACGAAAGTTCAACATTTACTCCCTGTGAAAAGTACACGCGTTTCCTCTATAACAGCGGGAGGAAAGAGTTTCTCATGCGTATTTATACTCGTAACTACGACCAGCGGCACTCGCTTCCGACCGGCTATGAAGAAAAATAGTATACACTCCACGGGCCGAAAGTTGAAATCTCGGTCCTGCGCGTCATGATGCCCTCGGCGAATTTCGGCCCTTGGAGTGTAATATACGATTTCTACCCTAGGGAATAAAAGTACGTCTTTGCTCCCTACAATGGGGCCAGGAAATGTATACTTTGGATAGAGGTAGGCGGAAATAGCTATTTGTATTACTAGGAAGGAAAAGACACTTCACTTCTGCCATTTTCACTTTGAAAGATACTATTCACTTGTCAATTTTTATTCTATCATTTTTCACATCGACTTCAAAACACATCGACTTCAAAAACCATAGAGAATAAAATAAATTGACCTAATATACGGGGTTGGCATAAAGTATGGAACCAAGTAAATATCTTTCAAACGAAAGGAACGATATTTATGGAAATTTGCATGTAAGGGCAATGGAACAAGATGCATCTAATGTACATTTTTTTGTTAATAATATACTTCCGGTTTAACCGGAAATGCCATCAACTTCTTTAATTTAAATGGGACACCCTATATATTTTTACAGATTTTGAAAGAGCTTGTTATTTTAAATTCATACATACTGAGTTTAGTATAAACAAATGTGTAAAAACGAGGAATATAGCACTTTAATCAACTTCCTTTGAGTTTTTTGCATTAGAGCAAAAAACTATTTAGATAAACTAATTTATGTTGTTTGTATGCATAGTAATAATTAAACGAGTACTGTTTAGTAAGTCTTTTGTTCTCCAAGTGTCAAATTCTAATTGACGGAAATAAATTTTACAACTTAGAATGGTTCAATGATCGGTTATGGTAATCGTGTTAGAACTCATGAGGAAGTGTGTCATATTTTCAATAATTTGCATCCGTAGAGAAATCCTATATCACGCTCAACAGTAACTAAAACATTACAACGTTTTAATACAACTGGGATGGTAAAAATTTTGCTAAAACCTGGAAGACCACGGACTGCAACGAACGAAACTGTTAAACAAAATATTGCAATCGATTTAGAAGAATCACCTCAAACTTCCACCACAAATTTGGCACTAAACCATGTAGGGAAGAATTAAAAAGTGAAAAGTATCATCCGTTTAAGGTACAGTTGGAACAAGATGGAGCACCTCCCCTCTATGATAAACGGGTTAGGGATTTTCTGGATGCGAATTCTCCAAATCCATGGATTGGACGTAGAGGATTCATAGAGTGGCCTGCTCGTTCTCCGGATCTTAGCCGGTTAGATTTTTTCCTTTGAGGTTATCTTAAATCGAGTGTTTACGTTAGAGGACCAACAAACTTACAGGAATTGAGACAAAGAATAATTGATGAATGAGAACTAATACGTGGAGAAGTCTTGGAAAGAGTGACTCAAGAATTTGTTAATAGGATGGCATATTGTCAGCAAGTAAATGGCGAGCATTTTGAACATTTGAAGTAATTTTGTTTATCATTATTCTGAAATAATGAAATGTACATCTATTGTACAACTAACAGTGAGTTATTCATCGTTTTTACAAATTTTTTTTACACTAAACTCAGTATGTATGAATTCAAAATAACAAGCTCTTTCAAAATCTGTAAAAATATATAGGGTCCAATTTAAATTAAAGAAGTTGATGGCATTTCCGGTAAAACCGGAAGTATATTATTCACACAAAAATGTACATCAGATGCAGTTTGTTCCATTGCACGTGGTATATTCGCTATTTAAAAATAAGGGGTTGGTGAAGAGGTAGGGAAGGGGCTGACAAATGACAGAGATGCCTGTATCGTAAAAATGTGTCCACCTAAGGACAAAACTCGATATGTTTCTTAATTTCCCTAAAATCTAAGGAATACTGTCAAATATCGGGGTGGACTAATTTCTGTGGCCCACTCTGTATATGTTGTACATGTAGTTCGTGTTAATGAATGTTTGGTGTCAAGTAGATGTCTTGAGTAATGGGATTTATCTGTCTGCTCGTAATTTTTTCATTAAACGGTGGAATTAATTAAAAACATTCAGTTCCATTTATAACATTGATATGAATGGATTCCACAAAGTAAATTCAATTAAAATTGAAGTTCCTCTGAAACAGTGTATAATAGCACATTGTTTTTGAATCTAATGTGAAAATTATTAAAAAAATTATACAAAAAACATTCAACCAAATTTACCCGTTTCCTGTACCCATATATTATCTTATAGCAATGGATTTAATAAAAACAAGTTTAAGAAAAATACAACAAATGAAGCATGTTTAAATTATTCCTGAATAACAATTTCGTCGTATTTTAAGTTTTAGAAAAAACAATAAAAGGTAAAATCGAACAATACCAAAGAGATGCGAAAGGAGTAATATAAATTAATTCGCATATAATAAAAGAAATATGTTGTTCCACCCACTGAAGTAGAAATTACGACCTTGTTGCGTGATAACCATAAGTTTTGTGTCTCTAAGGAATTTAAATTTTAATGAGAGCCACTTTAATAACATCGTTGACAGCAAGGAGTCTATAGCTTTAGGGTTTAATTTTAATTTATCCAAGATTTTTCCTACATTCGTGCTCATGTTTATACAAAAAATAACACCAAGAAGGAGACTGTAATAAACAAAGTTTAATTATTGCATTTCATGTTTTCATTGAAATCAAAGTTTTTGTTGCGGGATTATTGAGGTTGAAATTATGAATGTATTATTGTGAGAAGAAAAATTTATCATTCCCGATTTTTAATAACCGTGTAAATGAGAAAACAATTATGGTGGATTGATTGAAGTGAAAACCTATTTTTTTTATTACATAGTTTGAGACCTGGAAATATTTTTTTAAGACCGACCAGAAAATATGTACATTCTGGACAATTTTTCGTCCAGAAAATAACGTTTTGCCGATCAAGACCGGAAAATGGAAGTGAGGGACCCGCAAAAGCTTTTTCTTTTTTCTGATTTTTAATTTTTCCAATCGCTCTTTTATAATACAATCTACTTTGATTTCGTTACGTTACAACGTTTCGATAAAATATTGTCGAGTGATGACAGTTCGTTGATTTTTACGCAAAGTTTACAATAATATGATTTTGAATTAAACGATAAAGAATTAAATGTATATCGAAGTGTCTGTCAAAAAAAATATTGTACGTCACGCAACCAGAAATTAGTGTTTTTCTGCTTGTCTCGTCCTGAAAAACACTACTTACCGGTCTTGTGACGTAAATTACTATTATTTCATACTGTAATGTAATAAGCTGTTTTCTGGACTCATTTAAGTCCGGGAAATAACTAATTACAGTGCTGAGTCCGGGAAATTTTTACTTCCCGGACTGCTTTAAAAAACACAATATTCGCATTTTTAAATGTATTTTTTGTAATTAATTAACATCAAGTATATCATTAATTTAAAACTAATGAAATGGTTAAACTTGTTTACCTAAATCAAAATATACTCTTCTGAAGCTTCCTTCATGAATCTATTAACTTCTCTTCTCTTGTCAGAACTTTTGATTTGTTCGCCTGATGACCAACCGCTTTTTTTTTTAAAAAGCCGTCAGTTTTCAGCTTTTTATTTTACCATCAGCATAGACTTGAACATCGAATATTTTGCCCACATTGTCACAGGACTCATCTTTTTGGAGATATCCAAGAAGTACGCCAAAAGGATATTCTCATTCATGCCGTTATTCACCTTATAGGTTTTTCTCCACTCGTTGAAGAGCTGGTTTTCCATCTCATACCGACCAGAAGACTTCCTAGGCACCAATTTACTGGTTGCTTCAGCATATTTTAGCTCGATTTCTTTAATTTTTTACGAAAATTATCACAAAATACGCACGGGATGACAAAGTGTCAAATTTGTTATTTTTGTTTTTACATCACGTATTTGCATCACAGCAACTAAATCAAAAGCTATATGCGATACAACACGAATCGAAACCACGCTAACACCTACATACAGGTAGGTATCTAAAATAGATATTAAAATTCCATTTTTAATACAACACAGTGTGAAATAAAACATTGTTCGATACACGACCGAGAACTTCCATTAAAGTATAATGAATACAGCACAATGAACATACAGGAGATATTTAAACAAGATTCATATAATATTGACAGCTTGAAAAATTGTGGAGAAAAATTAACTTCATTTCTCCAAAATATTGAAACGGCAAGCTCGTATAAACTGTAAACAAAAACAAAACACTCATATATACTATAGACTTTGACAGTTCTTCAAACTTCAAACTCAAATCGCCTTTTTGTAACTGGCATTAGTTCATTAAAAATCCTATCAGAAAGTAGCTAACTTCAACTTTAGGTATGTGTCGTATTTGTAGTGAAAGTTGCAAACATTTAGGAGTTCTTAATTTCCAGTTTTCTCCTAAAACATTCGGTTCAAACAATTTTTAAATAAATTTTTGCAAAGAAGTACTAATATAATTTAATAACATACCAAAAGTTATCGGTTTAAAATCCCATTAATATGAAAAAAACCGCTTTGATCATGCAGACAACTTCACCCAGAAATCGTCTTGTTTCCCCTGTAGTACTCTAACAAAATACTGTTATGCTTTGACATCTTATATTCCCTGTAAATGTGATAGAGTCAGCGGTATCAGTTTTTAGACTTTTTCTCAACAGTAAAAACACAAGAGCTTTTTTTTTATCGGATAAATTTCTCTTTGCAACAAAACAGTTTTGCCAATCACTAATTTTACGAGAAAAACTGACATGATAAAATCGCGACACCGAAGGTGGAGCGATTTTATCTAATGTCAGTTTTTCGAGCAAATTAAGTGATTGGCAAAACTTTGAGTTAAAGAGAAATTTATCTGATAAAAGAAAAGCTCGAGTGTTTTTTGGCAAGATAAATTAACGACAGAATATATGGATGAACAACAACAATAATTATCTTTATTAATACAACAAAGTTAAATAATTACCACACCGATTCAAAATAAAAGCACTATATGTTTAAAATTCAAAAATCTGACAGACTAATTGACAGTTTTTGCAGTTTTGCCAACACTTAATTGCTGTGAAACTATAAGTAACCAAACTTGCGACTCATTGTCAATGTGTAAAAGTGACGTCCGCTTACTAGATATTGAGGAAGAGAAGTTTTTATCCGATAAAAAAGGATGCACCTTTTTTATCGATGTCAAAGTGACAATAACATTTCCAAGTATATGACATTTTAACATTGGAGTTAATTTATCTGAGAAAAAAATATTTTTCAAAAACAGTACCCGTTCAGCTAAGATGCAACAACTACTTCCCGTGCTATGTGCAGCGACGGATATTGAATTACACTTCAAAGTCAAACGGGGTTGGTATATCTACAAGATATTTTAAAACCAACCATTATGGTTTGAAATTAGAAGGTACAGCAAAACTTGTAGACCGGTTTCGGCGTATTTGCACCTCATCAGTACAAGGTATATGTTATCCATCCGAGAATCTTTAATCCCGGACTGAAGAATACACTTCAATCACAATCAATACATGTCTTCCTGTAACGGAAATGTGATGATTGTGACAGTAGCGACATCTTCACCTCCAATCGCAAACCAAAATTCGAAAAATTTGACAAGTCCGTGGGCTTGAAACAATAAAAATTATTACAGTTTCCTGTAATATTGACGTATTTAATAAACCGTTTTATCAACAGAGTCGAAGAATAATTATTTATATTCCAACACTTCATACAGTTTTGATATTTTGAATATCTTGTAGATATTCCAAAACCGTTTTAATGTCCGTCGGTGCCTATAGCACGGGAAGTAGTTGTTGCTTCTTAGTTGAACGGTCACTGTTTTTGAAAAATATCATTTTTCAAAACTGTATGAAGTGTTGGAATATAAATAATTATTTTTCGACATCTGTTGATAAAACGATTTATTAAATTCGACAATATTACAGGAAACTGTAATAATCTTTCTCCATTTTTGTTTAACCGTTAAAAAAAAATTATTTGTAGGGTTGCAAGTTTTGTGCCTATTTATATCGATCTGTATGTTGCGACTCATTTTACGTGTGTAAGTTAAGTTATTAAACAAATTACTTGGACTTAATTTGTCTAAACGTTCGTGTAATATGTGCACTTTCAGATCACACCCGATATATACAAAACGTAGCTTCGTGCCAAAACATCGTTTCCTTAATGTAAGTGGACGATATTTTATATACGCAATAAGCTAGATTGGATCTAAATGACTGTGAGGTGTAGACAACGAACAGTCGGTCGATTGCTTATTTGGAAAACCGAGGGAGACGTCATTTGACGTTTGACAAGTGGCTCCAAGTGATGACTCCATTTCTTTCTTATTGCCACTTTTATAGTAGGGTGGATTTTCTTCTTAAAAATGAAAAATCGTTAAAATTTTATAATAAACAGCTCAAAATGGCCCTACAGGATATATAATTACAACAGCATTTAGAACTGAAGTTATTAATGAAAGTCGGTACAAAAATGACATATTTAATTGGTACTTAAATGCAGATTCACTGAAAAACATATTCAATAAGAATAAGTTATGACCTACGAATACAACAAACTTCCGGAATACATAGTTTGCTCCCAAATTACCACATTGAGAATGTCTAGGAGACATCTCCAAGGTATGCACAAAATTCATCTATCACTGGCTTCTTGTGACATCAAATTTCATTCCTCCCTCTTAAGAGATTTTTGAAAATTTGGATAGTTACGGATATTACCCATAATGGAGTTAAACTTCTTTGGAGCAAGTCCCACACATGCTCGATAGGAATTATGTCCAGAGATTGAGCAATTAAAATGACTTTCGCACAATTATTTCGCGCCTTGCACTTTCATCAGTTTGCATTACCATCAATCCGTTGACAGAACAAACAGATTGAAATCAAGTGAATCTGATGTTGACCGTAGAGCTGGAAAGATTCGTCGTAATATGAACCATTGGAGGAAATTATTGTAGAGCAGTAGTTAATGATCTTCAAGTGATGGATACATTGTAGAAATTGAAGGATTGAACGTGTTTTTCAATACTTATTAGACCATTTTTTTGAATTACAGATGTCTTCAAGTCTGTGAAAATCGTCGATATAACTTTTTGCTGAGACATTCTTCTGAAATTTTATTATAAAGTAAACAAGACACTAACAAATTCACTTCAGTGACTAGATTCAGAGGACCACGATAGATTTGAAAAGGTCTTCAGTTAAGTAAAATGAGGTTGTCAAAATGTGAATTGTATACTGGCTGGAAAAAAAATCGAATGGTTGCCAACCTACAGGAAGAAGTTTCAACTGTCGGTTGGGTAACCAGTATTAGTATAGCGTCTATAAAACTGATGGCTGTCAAGTATAAATCTATTTCAGGTGAATAACAATCAATAACCGGTAAATACCAAACGTATTTAGTAGATGTGGTTATCAATGGTTATAAGGCGATAACGTCATTACTGATCCCTTAAAGACGTCAATACTTTTGATATTTTCAACCACGGTAACTACTTTGCTCTCGAGCTGTGCAAGTACAGTGGTTTCAGTTGTCAATTCTTCCAATCGCTCCTTTTCGTGCTCCCTCATTCTCCACCCACCTTCTCTTCATTTCCTCTTCCATCCATTCCTGTACATCCTCTCTGGACGCACCCCTCAAGCGTTTTTGTCTGGCTCTAGCCATCACGTCCAATGGGTTAGACCTTGACAGCACCGCAGCTGCCAGTCCACCCACTGTCCTGTACCACTGTACCACTTTCAGGAGTATCCCTCTCTGCACCCGCAGGAGTGGATTAACCGTCGCGTTCACCGCCGCTCTTTCACCCCACATTTCCACACCGTACAGCATACTGTGCTCTACCGTCCTACCAATTACCCTTCTCTTCCACTATCCCAGTCCTTCCACGTCCTTCACCATCAACCCCACTTCCCTTGCCTTGCTCTGTCCCTTCACCAGTAACCCTACCGTTTTATCTTCAGCCATTTCCAGTCCACACCGCTCTTCTCTTCTCCACAATCTTCCTACACATCCTCTCCGCCTTTGTTTATATCTCGGCCTCACCCTTTGCCGTAAATACCAGACATATATCATCTGCATACACCGTAATCTCACATCCCTCTTCGTCAAACACATACTTCCAGAGCGTCGGTCTCAGAATCTGTGGGGCACTCCAACCTCCGTCTCATGTCTGCTTCCTCTAAAGTTTACCAACACACGCCCCGTCAGGTAAGCATCTACTAAATTGACCAGCCCCACCCCTACTCCAAGCCTCAGCAACGCGCACATCACTACCCGTTTGTTGACACTGTTGAACGCATTTCCGACGTCGAAGAACACGAGTAGGAACAATTTCTTGTTTCTCCAGCTATATCCTGGTTATTCACCTCAAAGTCATGGCGAAAAGTAGGGTCAACACAGATATGGCTTTGAGGAAGCCAGACGGCAAATATACCGAAAATGAGGAGGAAAGAGTGCGACTCTTACTAGAAACTCATTTTCCTGGAAGCACCCCAAACAGAGGAGTTAATCCTCTCGAAGGTCATAACAGGCCTTCGAGAGAAAGTACTACAATGGCCAAGCACATTTGTAGTAACGATAGGTTGAAATGGGCTATGAACACCTTTTCACCTTTCAAAGCACCTGGAGCAGATGGGATTTTCCCAGCATTGCTCCAGCAAGGACAAGACGAAATTCTTCCACATTTGGTTAGAATTAGTCGAAGTAGTTTGGAACTGGGTTATATACCAGAAGCATGGAGAAGGGCAATAGTAACCTTCATCCCAAAAGCTGGAAAAAGGGACACAACAAACCCCAAATCCTTCAGACCAATTAGCCTAACATCGTTTGTGCTTAAAACGATGGAAAAAGCTATTGACAACTATATTAGAACGGAAATCCTAGAGAGACTACCTCTCCACCCGTATCAGCACGCCTACCGGGCAGGCAGATCTACGGAGACTGCACTGGTACAACTGACGGAGGATATCCGAGGTGCCTTAGACAACCAAGAAACTGTAGTATGTGCATTTTTGGACATAGAAGGAGCTTTTGACAACACTCCACATGAGGCTGTCAAGAGAGCATTAAATAGAAGAGGTGTAGACAGCACAACATCCAAATGGATGTCGGAACTGCTCACCACCAGAGTAGCAGAGACGAGAACGAGCAAAGACATTGTCTCCATCTGCACAACCAGAGGATGCCCACAGGGAGGAGTAGCATCCCCATTAATGTGGAGTCTGACGGTTGACGAACTCCTGTGTGGTTTGACGGACCTCGGAATATCCTGCCAAGGATATGCCGATGATATTGTCATAACAGCCAGGGGAAAATTTGAAAACACCCTTTGTGACATCGTACAAAAGGGTCTGAACTATACAAATAGCTGGTGTAGGCAAGTGGGACTCAGCATCAACCCCACCAAAACCATCTTGATAGCCTTCACTAAGAAAAGAAAAGTCAACCTCAAAACCATTAAACTTGATGGGAACGACGTTGAATGGAGACAAGAAGTCAAGTATCTAGGTTTGACTCTAGACAGCAAACTCCTGTGGAACAAACACGAGAAGGAGATTACATACAAAGCAAAAATGGCTCTAATGGTGTGCAGGAATCTGGCAGGGAGAAACTGGGGTTGTAACCCAAAAATCCTGAGCTGGATGTACACTGCCATAGTGAGACCAATTATCACTTATGGAGCCATTGCGTGGAGTAGTAAAACTAGCCTCTTGACGACGAGAGAAAACCTCTCTAAAATTCAAAGACTAGCCTGTATATGCATAACAGGAGGAATGAGTACATGCCCAACGGCAGCAATGGAAGTGATTCTCAACCTCACACCATTACATATGGTGGTGGAGAGTGTTGCAGAAAGAACAAGATACAGACTAAGTAGAGAGGGAATCATTAAAAAGAAAACCACCTCTTCACTTCTTAGAAATCAGACAACCTGGGACATGCCACAAGAAGGTATGATGAAAAAGTATAACTTTTCAAAGAAATTCGTTACGGAATTAAGCAACAAGAAGGAATGGGATCCAAATACCATTACCAGACTTGGAAAGAATGCCATTCAATGGTACACAGACGGCTCAAAAGCAATAGAAGGAACTGGGATAGGAGTGTACGGGCCAGGAACCAAACACTCTGAAAGCTTGGGAAAAACCCCAAGTATCTTTCAAGCGGAAATTCACGCAATAAGAAAGTGTGCCCAGTTCAATATTGACAAAGGATATAGAAGGCAAAGGATTATCATAATGTCTGATAGTCAAGCAGCCATTAAAGCGCTGAGTTCCTGTGTAATCAGTTCCAAAATGGTGTGGGAATGCCTAGGCAAACTTAATGAACTAGGCGAGAACAATATAGTCACCTTACTGTGGATTCCAGGACACACTGGAATAGAAGGAAACGAAACAGCAGATGAACTAGCAAAGAGGGGGAGTGAAATACCCTTTTGGGGGCCGGAACCTTTTTGCGGAATCAGCTCCAATGTAATATTGGAAGAAATAGGTAAAGCCGAAGAAAAGAGAAGATCTGACAATTGGGAAGATCTAGTAGGGCTTAGGCAATCAAAGATTCTTCTGGGTGACTACAACCTGTTGAGATCAAATGAATGCATAAGTCAAAGCAAAACTGCACTAAGAGTTTTAACAGGAATCCTAACGGGACATTGTCGCCTGAATGGACACCTTAAAAAGCTGAAAATAGTGGAGGAAGAAGATTGTAGATTTTGTGGAATGGAAGAAGAAACCTCCATCCACATACTTGCGAACTGCACAGTATTTCAGAATCCTAGGGCACAGTACCTGGGAGACTACTGGATAGAAGAGGGACAGTTACCTAAGTTAAGGCCTGCAGATATCCTAAAATTCCTCCGGGAAATAGGACTAAAGGAGCTACTAGTATCTGAGACTCTCCTCAGAAACTAAGTAGAAGTAAGGGGGCACAATAGATCTTTTAGGTCTCAGTGAATGTTACCCCAAAATACATACATACATACATACATACATACATTCACCTCAATGTTAGGATCTTATTAGTAGTTATTCAAAGTTATTTAGGCGGGTTTCGGTGGTGACATTTCTTGGTTGATGAAGCGCTGTTGTTCGCCTAAAATCTTTTAGATACTAGTCAACCGAGAGTTAACATCTACTTTCATGAAACTGGTCATTAGTCATCTATATTAGTGTATAAAATCTATTATTGAAAGTGTCTTTTGACAGTGAACATTGAAATAAGTAATTTAATATTAAACATAAACAACTGTTTGCTTCTTAAATTATGGACAGTATTAATATTACTATCTATATATTTCAATAATAGGTGACTGAAATTGTTACAAGCAACAATCACGTAATTTTGATGAATAATTGTAAGACTATTATTACAAATCGTTTGGAACGTGCAAAGGAGTCAAACGTCCTTGTGGACGTGATATAATATTACTATTGTCCTTTTTAAATAGACGTAGAGATGCAAACCTGTTAAGTTTAACGAGATTGCGGCTTTAAATAAGTCTGTCATAATTATACAATTTAAGTTGAATATTTTCCCAAAATCAAATCCTTGAGCGCTTATAACTAAAGAATTTTTGGTATACAGATAGAAATACAAAAAAAATTTCATTACATAGTATCCTTTTTAGTTGTGAATCGTGTTATTACTTTTTCTTCTTTTATTTCAACAAAAAATATCAATACTGAAGTTAAACTGACCACTAATCTCCTGTACTAAAATGATAGCTTCATTTCTTTGCCTTAGTGCCTTTGTGATGCCTTTTGGCCTAAACATTAAGTCATTAATTATTTAAAATATTATCGAATAAATTCCCTTCAGCTAATTCCAATAAACCACGAATTGTTTTATAAATAATAAATATAAAGGTTACACGTACGAGTCAATGTCAAAGCAAATAAACATTATCTAGTATCATGTATGTTTACTTATAGTGAACTTGACTCTTTGTATATATAGGTAACAATAGTATTTTAAGCATTCATTATTAATTGATTATCAATTCATTATTGATTCATTATTATTATTAAGTCATTATGATGGTCATTCATGAAAGGATGATTACAGTCAGTATCATTCATTCTAAGTAGTAATCTAAGAGTAGTCAATTAGTGTTAGTGGTTAATGTATAGTAAATATTAAATAGAACATGTCCCAGTGAAACAGGTAGTTGTTTTATTCCTGGGGGATGACCCACCAAGTGACCAGCAGCACCACCTAGTCAGAGGCCCTTCTACTATCCTACTACACCCAGTATCCTCATTACATTACACATTACATGGCGATCCTGCAAACAATTGGAGTTCTGTAACAATGGGTGGTAAAGCAACGAAACAAGCGGTCCAAGAAAATGGCGTGGTCAACAGTAATTTTATAGTACAAGAAGAGGAACTCAAAGCAGATCTGGAGGTGAAGATTCTTATCTACATTATTGTGGTTGTTTTGGTACTACAATTTGGATGGTCTATATATAAGAATCATAGAAGACAAATGAAGAGGGAGATAAGAAGAAATCTACAGCAAAGCACGCTAAATCTGTAGGATGGTGAGAATATTTTTTTTTGTAAACTTTAAGGGTATATTCTGTTTTGTGGCTAAAATTTTTTTTTTTTGATAATTGATATTTCATATTTTTATTTCTATTGACAATGAATTTTAAATGTCCTCGAGTGATGGAAATGCAGTAACGTGGGATGAATTTGAGATTAGATTGAATTTAATTTTAGAAGATATACGTAGGAATAGTAAGCGTGTGTTAAAAAAGGAGGTTCCAAAAAGCTCAGATAGTCATATAGATATAATAAATAAGTTGTGTGATTCATTTAATAGTTTCTCTAAGTTAATAAATAAGAATTGGTATAAGTTAGAGGAGAATCAGCAGAGTACATGTATTTTATATTTTAACAAAATTAGAGAAAAGGTAGAGAAAGCATTTCAAGTGTTAGATTGTCAGTATGAAGTTCCGTCTCAATTAATTACGCGTAATAATTTAATTAATAATTTAATAGTATTAGAAGCAATGAGCAAAGATAAAAAGGAGAAAATGGCATTAAGTATGAATGACTTTTTCAATTTAGCTGGTAAGATATTACCAAATGAATTTAATGGGGATATAAGCAAATTGCAATCTTTTGTAGATGCTATAAGTTTGCTACAGGTTGGTGCAGCAGAGCATGAGGAGAATGCTGTACTATTTGTGAAAACTAGGCTAACTGGAAAGGCCAGGAGTCTAATCACCACCGAAAAATCGTTGGTAGAAATTATAGGAACCCTAAAAAAGGGACTAAAGGGAGATAGTGCTAGTTTAGTAGGAGCTAAATTAAGCAAATTAAGACAAAACAATAAGGATATAGTTGAGTATGCTTCAGAGATGGAGAAATTAACAGATCAGTTACAAGCCGCGTATTTGGCAGAAGGAATGCCAGTACATTTAGCAACTAAGTATACAACAGAAGCAGCAGTAAAATCACTGATCGACAACTCAGCATCAGAGCGGATAAAAACCGTTATAGCAGCTGGGAATTTTACGACACCGCAAGAGGTGATGACTAAATTGGTTTCCATCAATGTGGGAAACAATCAGTCAACAGGAAGTGTTCTGCATTATAAGGCAGATAGAAATAAGTTTGTGTCAGGAAATACCTATTTTCCACAGCGAAATACCTATTTTCCTCAGCGAAGACACTCTTATGTAAATCATAATGGAGAAAATAATTTCCATAGGAAAAATAACTACGATAACAGTAGGAAATTTCACGCCAATCAAGGCAATAGGAGATTTACTGGTTACAGGGAGAAACCAGAAGAATATAGAAACAAGCCTAACAATAGGTTTAACAATGATAATAAATATAGAAATGTAAGAATGTGTGAGAGTGGAGAGACGAGAGTGGAAGATGAACAGAAAGAATTGGGGTTTTGAAAAAGAAAGGTGAAAAATCCAAAATTTTAAATAACTTGCATAATAATAATCATTACATTTATAACTTTGATTTAACTCTTTCAAACTTTGTGCAAATTAAAACTGACATATCGGATAATATAGATACTTTTATATTAGATACAGGTGCAGATATATCGTTATTAAAAATTTCAGATAATTTTCCACATCACTTAATAAAGACAACACAAATCTTAAATATTAAAGGAATAACTCAGGGAGAAATTAAAACTTTGGGTACAATAGAAACTTTTCTTTTTATTAAGGGTGTAGCATTTCAACATTGTTTTCATGTAGTAGAGGAAGAATTTCCTATACCTACGAATGGAATTCTAGGTAGGGATTTCATAAGAAATTATAATTGTATTTTAGATTATTCAGAATTAAAATTATACATAGATTGTAAATCTAGGAATACAGTAACATTAGAAATTCTTGACAATCCTGAATATGATACTTTGGCAATACCGCCTAGATGTGAAGTCTATCGGTTGGTAGAAAGTTTCAAAAACTTAAGACAAGATAAAGTTGTTGAGCAACAAGAACTATTACCAGGAATATTTATAGCAAGATCTATTATATCAAAAACTAATCCTTATGTCAGAATTTTAAACACAAATTATGAAAGCAAGTCGATAAATACAAACAATATTAAAATATTGGATTTAAATTTATTTCATGTATATGCTGTGAAGAATGAAAGTAAGAATAGGTTGAAAGAATTAAGAAAAACATTAAATTTAGAGGTACCAGAATACGTGAGGGATAAGCTAATAGATCTTTGTGAGAATTTTTCAGATATTTTTGCTTTAAAGAACGACATTTTAACGCATAATAATTTTTATGAGCAAAAGCTATTGGTAAAAGATGATACTCCAGTATATATTAAAAATTATCGCACGCCACATTCTCAATCTTCAGAACTTAATAATCAGGTCCAAAAGTTATTAGAACAAGGTATAATTGAATCTTCAATCTCAGATTATAACAGTCCAGTTTTACTTGTTCCCAAAAAGGCAATCAATGGAGAGAAGTCTTGGAGACTTTGTATAGATTTCAGGCAATTGAACAAGAAAATAGTCACAGATAAATTTCCATTACCCAGAATAGATTCGATCTTAGATCAGTTAGGGAGGTCGAAATGGTTTTCAGTCATAGATCTTATGTCAGGTTTTCATCAAATTCCCTTAGAACAATCTTCAAGGAAATATACATCTTTTAGTACAGAAAAAGGTTCTTTTCAGTATACAAGATTACCATTTGGTTTAAATATAAGTCCAAATAGTTTTTCAAGAATGATGTCCATAGCATTCTCAGGATTAACTCCAGAAAAAGCATTTCTTTATATGGATGATATAGTCGTAATAGGGATGTCAGAAAATCATCATTTAAGTAATCTCGAAAGGGTGTTTGACACATGTCGGAAATTCAACCTTAAATTAAATCCACAAAAATGTCAATTCTTCAGGCGAGAAGTAACGTATTTAGGACACAATTTGTCCAGCGAAGGGGTTCTACCCGATAAGGCAAAATATTCAGTCATTGAGAAGTATCCAGTGCCCAAAAATTCAGAAGAATCTAAAAGGTTCGTAGCATTCTGTAACTATTACAGACGTTTCATTCCAAATTTCGCTGAAATATGCATACCTCTCAATAAATTATCTAGGAAAAATGTGAAATTCGAGTGGTCGGAAGACTGCGAAAAATCATTCCAAATACTAAAATCGGCATTAATTCAGCCGCCTATTTTGAAATATCCAGATTTCAATAAAAAATTTATATTGACAACAGATGCTTCAAATATTGCGTGTTCTGCAATACTTAGCCAGGAATACGAAGGTATAGATCTACCTATAGCTTATGCATCGCGAGGTTTTAAGAAAAGTGAATTAAATAAACCTATAATCATGAAAGAACTGTTAGCTATCCATTGGGGAATTAATCATTTTAAGTGTTATTTATATGGTTCTACACATTTTATTGTGAAAACGGATCACAAGCCGTTAACACATCTTTTTTCGATGACAGACCCAACTTCGAAACTTACGAGAATTAGACTAGACCTAGAAGAATACAACTTCGAAATACAATATTTGAAAGGAAATTCAAATTATGCGGACAGTATTTCAAGGATATCCATAAATGAATTAAAAGACTTGTACATTGACAATGCTCACATCTTAGCAATAACGAGGTCAAAAACTCGTCATAATAAAGCTCAGCCTATAGGAGAAGATAAAATAGTTTCCACAGAAATAAAGGAAGATATTCGCAAGCCAGCAGTATATAAAGTACTGAATAATTTAGAGGCGCATAAATTACCAATTCTGCAATTTGAAAATAACCGTGTTTCGTTAAGGATGAACATACGGATCAAAAACAGGATGAGATTTAGCCAAGCCTTATTAAATACCGATATAGTTAACTTTGATTTAGGTCAAACGTTAGTTCAGCTTGATAAGCTAGCGGTAAATAATGGTATAAAAAGGATGAAAATTTATATGAATGATATTATTTTCACACAGTGCACTATAAAAGAGTTTATGGAAAAAGGAAACAATACGTTAAAAAACGTACAAATATGTATTTGCGATATACCTAAGATGGTGGAAAAAGAAAAAGAAAAGCAACAGATTTTAGAAACTTATCATAATGATCCTTTATTTGGAGGTCATGTAGGAAATAACAGGCTATTGAAAAAATTAAGAGCGAATTTTAGATGGAAAAACATGGAAAAAGATGTAAGAAAATATATTAAGCAATGTCACAAGTGTCAGGTCAATAAAGCAAAGAATAATCACAAGGAAGAATTTGTATTAACGGATACAGCAGAAAAACCATGGGATATAACATATATAGATACGGTCGGTCCTTTTCCACAAAGTGAAAATGGTAACCGTTATTGCATCACAATGTTATGTGAATTAACGAAATATGCAGTAATAATTCCAGTTAAAAACAAAGAAGCGAACACGATAGCTCGTGGAATTTTTGAAAATTTCATACCAAATTACGGTCTAATGAAACAAATTAGGACAGATTTAGGCACAGAATATAAAAATGAAATATTCAACGCTTTAACTAAAATGTTAAATATTAGGCATAATAATTACTCAACAGCATATCATCATCAATCTATAGGAGGTTGTGAGAAATTACATAGAACGCTTAATGAGTATGTGAGACACTTTATAAATGAAAGTAAGGATGATTGGGATGAATGGTGTAAACTATTTGCTTATTGTTATAATACGACTCCAAGCTCGTATCATGGTTATACGCCATTTGAATTATTGTTCGGTAGACGTGCTAACTTACCCGAGAATCTAACAAACGAGATTGAGCCATGCTATAATATTGATGAATATCAGAATGAGTTAAAATATAAACTGCAGGTAGCTCATCAGAGAGCAGAGAAATATTTAACCAAACATAAACTGAGTAGACAAAGTCAAAATAGTAAGGTAGCTAATCCAGTTGATTTTAAAATAGGGGATTCAGTTTTAGTAAAGAGGGAAAATAGAACCAAATTCGAATCTCAATATATAGGTCCATTTACAGTCACAGAGGTGAGCGATGTTAACTGTAAAATTAAATTAGAATCAGGTGTGATAAAAGAAATACACAAAAACAGAATCCATCCTTATTGTAAAATGAATTAAAAATTGTAAAATTGGAAGTGCGAGTGAGTTTATAAACATTTCCGAATAATAAACAAAAGTGTTATAACAAACATTCAAAACATTGAAGTGAAAATAAATAAACAACTAAGTGATCGTAAACAATTTTTAAAGGCAATGAACATTCATTTATTTATGAATATATTATGTAATCGTAGGTTAGTGACATTATTTAATAACCATCTACCATTTATTTTTAGGATAATTGTAAATTCATTTCATTAGGGGGAAAGGAAGCTCAACGGAATTTATTCTTTTTGTAAAAGGGGAAGGTGTGATGCCTTTTGGCCTAAACATTAAGTCATTAATTATTTAAAATATTATCGAATAAATTCCCTTCAGCTAATTCCAATAAACCACGAATTGTTTTATAAATAATAAATATAAAGGTTACACGTACGAGTCAATGTCAAAGCAAATAAACATTATCTAGTATCATGTATGTTTACTTATAGTGAACTTGACTCTTTGTATATATAGGTAACAATAGTATTTTAAGCATTCATTATTAATTGATTATCAATTCATTATTGATTCATTATTATTATTAAGTCATTATGATGGTCATTCATGAAAGGATGATTACAGTCAGTATCATTCATTCTAAGTAGTAATCTAAGAGTAGTCAATTAGTGTTAGTGGTTAATGTATAGTAAATATTAAATAGAACATGTCCCAGTGAAACAGGTAGTTGTTTTATTCCTGGGGGATGACCCACCAAGTGACCAGCAGCACCACCTAGTCAGAGGCCCTTCTACTATCCTACTACACCCAGTATCCTCATTACATTACACATTACACCTTTTTGAACCGTATCTTTCACTTCGATCTACTTGAACGATCGAAAGTGGATTTCTGAAATTGAAAATAATGGGCAGAAATACGTATTGTGATGGAAGATAACACTGTTTAAACATGTGGGGATCAAAATTAATGGGGAACATTTAAATTTATTAGATTAAAATGATACTGAATTCATTATTATTGAAATTGAAAAAAGCCTGTTTTAAGTTAAAAATCTCCAGTGAGAAACTAAGGTGAACATGAAACGATATCAATTTTTCAACAGACAAAAATATTTCATACTTGAATGTATTTATGGGAAAATGTCGAGGAAAACTTAATGAGGCGCTGGAATAAGAGGAATTTAAGCTGCAGATAAACTAGCACAAAAGGAGCTGAAGAACCCTTTTTGGGAGCGGAATCCTTTTGCGGTATCAGTTCCAATGTAGTATTGGAAGAAATATATAACATCAAGAAGACGAGAGGATCTGTCCATTGGAAAGATCTAGTAAGGCTGAGATAATCAAAGATTCTTCTGTGAAACTATAAACTTGATAGAGCAAATGAATCATAAGCCAAAGTAAGACTTTATTGAGAGTTTTGATATATGTCCTGACAGGACAATGTCGCTTGAATGGGCACTTCAAAAAGTTCAAGATAGTGCAGGAAAAAGAATATATATTCTGTGGCGTAACAATTCTCGTTGGATGCGTGAGTCCCACATCCAATATTCACAAAAACTGAATGTGTTGGCTGGAATAATAAATAACTGTTCCCTTTTTCATTAAGGGAAACTGATATTTCCAAATCCAATTAAGTATTTTCAATTACATTTCAATGTAGAAATCTTATTATTCGAAACTTTCAGATGATAACAATATCCCAAACGACAATATTTGGCTGCAACAAGTTGGTGCTTCACCTCAATATGTGAATGTGGTGAGACAATACGAGAGTACCCAATGTGCTTCCCAGAAGATGGCTTGGAAGGCAAGGTTTTATCGAATGGCCCCCGCGATCACCCAACATAAATCCTGTAGACTATTTTCTGAGAGGTCACTATTTCGAAAAAAGGAAAGATCTGACAACAATATAAATAATCCGCCATATCACAAGATCCTTGCACATCCACATCTTTAAAAATCGTGCTACCTGTTTTCGAGATAATTGAGACGTTCCATGTTTGATTGGTTCAGCACCACCAGTCAGAGGCTCAGAGTCCTCGTCACCTCAGCCTTTAGGCTTTTTGTGCTCTTGGTTGTGCCGTTTATGTGAAGAGACCAGTGGCCCTCATCAGGCTCAACAGTTTTTTCAGTAGGTCCTTCTTGGAGAAATCCTCCCTTGGATGTTCCAGTACTAGGAGTCTATATCTCCAATGAGATAATGCTTTACAATCGAAGATAATGTGAGAGGCTGTTTCCTCCTCTTCCATGCACAACCGACAGATAGGTTCCTCCTTATATTATATGCCCATTGCATGCATGTGCTTCCTTAGGGTACAGTGACCAGTGAGTGAACCCGTCACTATCCTTATCTTGCCCCTGTTAAGGTTGAGTCTTTTGAACAGGAGTTTGCTGTGTTCCTGTTTTGGCACGTGTCTCTAGTACGAGTGATGTTTAGTTTGAGTCCACCGAGATGTACAACCACGTGCAGCAGTTTT
This sequence comes from Lochmaea capreae, assembly GCA_949126875.1. Classification (NCBI taxonomy): domain Eukaryota; kingdom Metazoa; phylum Arthropoda; class Insecta; order Coleoptera; family Chrysomelidae; genus Lochmaea; species Lochmaea capreae. The sequence goes on from OX421403.1 coordinate 16,400,808, forward strand.
AGATATCCCAAATACTGGTTCAGGACCAGTGAAGGCGTTCCATACTTTAAACTCACTTTGTATAATTTGTGTTTTCTTTTAAACATCTTAGAAACCGAAATAACTCCACTTTAAAACTATTCAAATAATCTAGTTATTACAGTTTGTACACAACAACTAAAACAAGCTTTTCTTGTTAGTTCCCATGAAACTTCTTTGCAAAATGGATAATTTCGCAATCTTTACGGAAAGTCAAATACTTTATTACGTCTCGTGGACGAGAATGCCTGATATCCAATATTATATTGAAAAAGTTTTTAGCGGCTAGCACAGAAATATGTGATCGTGGGCGGAGATAAACTATTTTCATTGAGAGGTTCATCATATAAAGAGTCGATATAACATTTTTGGTATAAATCATTATGCTCTCATAGTTGATATGATTTGGCCATAAATAAATTGAAATAATTTTCATTGCCATTAAAATGAATATGAAGAACAATACATAATATAGATTTATTTGACTAGATTACATACTGGGAAATTTATTAGTTTGATAAAGGTCAGTAGATCTATTATCATGAAAAATACCTACCAATAAAAATCGTATGCAAATCTGGGCTTAATATTTCAAAATAAGTTACAATATATATTATATATATTATGGTTCAGCCCGTGAAGAGGCACGTTGTGTTCCCATTGGCCCAGAACCTTTTTGTGGCATAGCGAAAGTGCTGCAAAAAACAAATAGCAGTACTTGGAGAAAAAAGCAGTCTCGAGAATGGTGGAACAAGGCGCCAAGAATGCGGCAAGCTATGATGCCTTTTGGCCCAATATAATAATAAATTATTTAAAACAAGAATTAAATTTCCTTGATCTTATTTCAACAAAACGTTCAAACATTTCATTATTATATAAATATAAATAAAGAAGGTTATTGTCAAGTTCAAGCGTGGTGCGAGACAAAAACAATTATATGTTTATCTGTTTTGCTCGAACTTGACCGGTTATATAAATATACATTCAGTATTGATCAAAGGAGAAATCGATGCAGAATACTTGAAGAAGACTATTCTATATAGTTGAATAGTCACCTACTAGTAATTATTAACTATAACGTATAAGTATGCTATACGGCTAGGTATTTATACATAGTATCAGTTTAGTAAGTAATGTGCTGTATTTAGTAAATAAATCAAACATATCCCAGTGCTAGAAGTAGTAGTTTCATTTCTCTTGACATTATCCTCCAAGTGACCCGCAACACCACCTATTCAGAGGCCCTTCCACACCTATAATCCACCAAAGTATCCATCGATGATACATCCATTACAAAGCCAGAGAGTTCATCAAGGAACCCTCGCTAAAATTCATGGAGTATTATCCAATGAACCAGTGTGGGAAAACAATCAAGATCCTGGTTGGGCTCCTGACAGAGCATTGTAGACTTAACACATGAATAACATCGAATTGGCAGACAGTCATATGCAGATTTTTCCTAGAAGATGAGGAAACCTCAGTACACATTCTGTGCGAAGGCCTAACCAGGCTGAGGTTTTCAATGATAAGGGAGAAAAAACCACAACCCTCCCAGAGGTTTGCCTTTCGACTTTTAGTAATAAGGACGGGTCTAGACAAAAAACTCTGCACTGCTCTGATTGTAATGATTATAATTCAAAAAATAAATCGAAATTCTCTCTAAATTGAAGTTTCGGCTAGAATTGTTTATGAGTGAGAAAGTTTCGGTAAGGAAACTTTAAGCTGCGAAATTCATAAAAACTTGTAAAGTTACTGAAGGATTTTCTTGTGCCCCATCGGAATTCTTGTTTAATTTTATGCAAGACTAACTTGAACAGCTTGAACAAAGTACTTCATACGAAAAATCAAAAACATACCTACTTCTTACAAAGAAAACGTAAAAATTTTCTATGTCCAGTAGATACAGAACGTTGAAAATGTACACTCGGTTTTAGGGTAACCATGTATTAATAACCATTACATGAGAGTTGCACACACTATTTTTTCTACGACCAAGAAATTTCATTTGAACTCGATAACATTATAATTTTTATATAATTTTTTAATTTTTTAGTACTGCTATACAAAACAAGTAATAAATTATTGTAAAAAAAATTAATAACTTCAAATATGTATTTACCTTGGTCATTAGGCATTTTTGGTTTGGTGCTTCTTCAATAAATTTTTCAATTTAATCTTTTCAAAAATGGTTTAGATTTTATTCCACTATATCCTTCGGACTTTCTGTTTAAAAATGCCTGCAATTTTGGATATTTGCTAATATCAGTTTTATGTTTAATGTACTACTAGTAATCATCAACCATTACGTATAAGTATGCTATACGGCTAGGTACATAGTATTAGTTTATTAAGTAATGTAATGTATTTAGTAAATATATCAAACATATCCCAGTGCTAGAAGTAGTTGTTTCATCCCTCTTGAGATGATCCTCCAAGTGACCCGCAACACCACCTCTTCAGAGGCCCTTCCACACCTATAATCTACCAAAGTATCCATCGACGATACATCCATTACAGTATTTCGGCAGTTTTTCTAATTAATGATCAGTTAGTTTAACAAGTGCTTTCCTTGGAAGCTGTTTTAATATTTTTCCCATTATTGGATTGAATCCGGAGTACAATTTGATAACTTTCCGAAATATTTTTCTTTTAATACTTCCACTTAAACAACGGTTTGAATAATTGTAAATGTCCAATTAAATTGCTATTGAGTTTTCAAGATAAATACTTGTCAATAAAATCAAACTAATAAAACATTTGGTTATCGATGACAAGCATCTACTTCCAATTAAACAACAAGACAACTTTGAATGATCTCCATATCAATACTTTTACATTTATTAATTGATTTTGTTAAGAACCGACTGCAAGTTTAAACCTTTCAAGTTTATCAATTCATAAAATCAATAGAATAGCAATAGGGACACGTTAATTAATATTCAACAATTAATAATTTTCAACCTCCAGCGTTGGCACGTAACTAAGATGAAGTCGTTTTACTGCAGCTGGTATTTGTGAGAATGCTGGTATGCTGACTGGTTAATAAATATTGTTGACTTTTTATTTGTAAATATGTACAACTGCAAAGGATTATAAATTGTAGAAGTATCTTTCTTTAAAAAAACCTCTTTTCCATAGATATGGGGAGCTTAAACATTTAAATTATTATTGCCTCAGGATGTAAGAACATACTTTTAGGCAAATAATCAATTTCACATATTATTTCTTAGTTTCAGCTGCTTTGTTTCCAGTTTTCTTGATATAATTTCAGTCACAGACCTCAAAATTCAATAGTTTAAGGATAGAAAACCTACCAGGTTCTCACCATTGCATTGAATTATCTCGAATAATTTCACTTAAGCCCTTTTCTCCCTCTTTACCACCGCCACAGCTAGAACAGGTAGGGGTTGTCCGCAAGGATAGGAGTTATCACCTCTTTTTTGGGGTATCCTAATAGACGAACTACTGAAGAGGCTGATATCCAAGAGGCATGAAAGGATGGACCTTCAATCAATGTAGAAATGGCCTGCTACACAAATGGTTCGAAAACCGATGAAAATGTGGAAGCAGAAATATATATAGCCATGACAAAGAAAAGAGTTTCACTGTGCTTAGACGCAAGACGATATTCCAGGCAGAAGTTGCAGCAATACATCACTATGAAGGAGAGCCATTGAGGCAAGAGTTTGAGGAAAATACCATTCCAAATACTAGGTCAGGAAATCGTACTGGCCATTCTATCGATCCGCGCCTCTCTATCCACCGATTTGGAAAAATTTGGTTCAGGTACTGCCGGACATTGATTTGGTAATGGGGCGGTGCTCCATCTTGCTAAAACCGTATTGTATTGGCGGAAACTTCATGATATAAGTTTGTCAAAGTTGGCACGACATTTTTTTAAAGCCGTTCTAAATATTTATCTCTACTCAAGTTGCCATCAATGAAACAGGGACCTACGATAAGATTTCCAAGAATTCCTGTACAAACTTTAAATTTTTCAAAATATTGCGTATGTTCTTCTTTCATCCAGTGATGATTCTCATGAGACCAATGGCGGCAATTTTGACGATCAACATGATCGTGAAGTGTAAATGTGCTCCCATCAGAAAACATTTGTTTAAAAAAAATACGTTCTTCTATCGAAATCGTCTTCCGTAAGTTCTTGAGTTGGCATCATTTTATGGGAATGTATTTTACTTTCCATTAATATTCGAAACATTGAACGCTGGACAGTGGGGCTGATTTTCGACCAGAATTATGTGGGTTTTCTTGAAACTCAAGCATAATATCCAATTTCGTATCATCACTTACTGCATTGGCAACTACTTTTTTCATCTGTCTCACATGACCAAGCTCGCAAAACTGCTTTTCTATTTTGGTAATTGTTCCTTGGGATACAGGCGGCAAATTTGCAAATTTTCCGTGAGATACGCGAGAAATTTCCATTTGTATCTGTGTGTATCTACATAACCAATCATTTTTAGAATGGTTATTTTGTGCATTTCTGTTAAAGGAACCATTTTTCTGATATTATTACGTACAGTTAACTATATTCAAACGACAGTCATGCAAGTTGCTAAGGCTAGGAGTTTTATACAAAAAAAAACAAAACTGTTTTTCTATTTTTTTTATTTCATATCAGTAAAAACGCAGGAATGGTTTTTGCTTACTTTCTCAATACCAAGAGCTAATTGGAAAATAAGTATTAAGTGTAATGTAGGGAATTTGTGAAATAAAATAATTTTCCTTTTTTAATTTTAATTTTTGTAATAAATTTGAAAACACTTAATATTTCCGAAACAGTTGAAGATAAGTATAGGACATTGTACATGAATTATGTCAAGAATTATCTGAAGAACTCAAAAAAATAAATAATATACAGTGGTTGCGTAGTGACTTTCGGACTTATATGTTAATAGAAATATCTATTTCTACGTACTTTAACATAGTAGTGCTATATACTTTTCTGTAATAGTCCTTGTACGTATCCTTGACAATAGTTCAAAAAGTTTATGAGAGTTCTATATTCGATTGTAAGCTGCCGTCAACATCCGGCAACATTAAGTAAGTTTGGTGTGCGAATTGCACATCTAGACGGGTTAAAGTTGGAACAGTTCAACAGTTCTACAACGAATCCGCTGCAAAACAGCGGATTGCAAGTTTGCTCACGTAAGGAGTTATATCTAGTTACGTCGGAGTTAACAAACTGCACTGGAGCAGTTATCTTTATTCTCCTCCACTTCCAGACAGAGTCGAGCAGAAAAACTCAGTTTTTCATTGAAAAATTTTGAATTAGAGTATCATAAAAATAATTAAAATGCCACAGATTATTGTGTGGAGTACTAGTTCCTGGAAATAATTTTCCAATAATCCAATGTTCAATACTTTTTTGTAAATATAGGACAAAATATAAAAAATTTCATACAAACACCAATAAATTACAATGAAAAGAAAATTGTCAATTGTCATTCCATCTTTTTTGCACCCACTAGTATTACAGAATTCATTCATTCATTCGGTTGGGTTGTGCTCATCAGCCCAGGCACTTGAACTGAATCTTTGTTTGATACCCATGTTATCAACTTCCATTTCAGAAGCTTTGTGTCTTCAATGTAGGCCACTAGTTTGGCTGGAGGGATTTTCAGTAGTGTAATGGTTGTATAGTTTCCTCTCCAAAGTGCTTCCGTCTGAGTCTATGTAAGTTCTCACAGAAGCAGAGTATGTGAGTAGGTGTTTCATAATGAAGATCACATTTCCTGCACAAAGGTTCACTATCTTTGCCCATTTTGTGCAGGTGTTTCCTCAGGGTGGAGTGTCCAGTCACCAGCTTGTTTATCAAAAATACTAGAAAAAGTAGTTAATGCACGGCTTAATACATTTCTATACAAGTACCAGCTAATGTCAAAATCTCAATTTGGTTTCCAAAAGCGCAAGTCCACTGCTCTACTGCAAGTAACAAAAACTTCATATAAAAATGTTGATGAGGGTTTACTTACAATAGCGGTAATCTTAGACTTAGCAAAGGCCTTCGACACCGTAGACCACTGCTTTCTTTTGGAAACATTAGAAGACATTGGAGCAGATGCTTTTTTCAAAAGTTATGTAACAAAACGATCCCAAAAAGTAAGAGTTGGTAATGAATACAGTAAAGAACAGACAATCGCGTATGGTGTACCACAAGCTACGGTTCTAGGCCCTGTTTTGTTTAATATTCATTTAAATAACTTATTTATGGTTAAAAGTAAAATAATCAGCTTTGCAGACGGTACAGTTCTGATATACAGTGATAAAAATTGGTACGATCTGAAGTTGAAAATTTGAAAATGATTTAATTTGTATAAAACAGTGGTTTGACTATACCAATATTCAACCTGCAAAACAAATAAAATATTTAATAATTACGATAGACCCACATCGTAGGTGTATATTGTACAAATTCAAACATCTATATCATCTACAATATAAACAAAAAGATACATTTTTAATACCTGAATACAATTTATTCAATTGATGGCTACATAATAAATAGACATTTCGTTTCATATATATTCTCGAGAGATAGGAATACTGAATCGAATTTTTTTGTAACATCGTAATTCAAGCTAAAGATTTGCATTCTTCTCATAATTTTTTATAGTTTTTGCATTCTTTTGTTCGTTTGGCTGGTAATCTTCCTCAGCAAAAATCTAGTGAGGGACAACTCTCTGCAGACAGTTTCCATTCTTTCTCAGAGCTCTTGACAGGTGCATCTCCTCTACGACTTACCACCTTTCCCGTAGTTTCCATTTAGCCATTCTCTAGCTTGCAATGTGGTGTATGCACGATGGGGCCTCGCTTGCATTGTGGCGAGGCCCCATCGTGCATACACCACATTGCTAGCTTACTATGATTAGGTAAATTATCAACAAGGCCTGTTAATATATTCCTCCGAAATTTCAGATATTTAGATCGATAAAAGATCCAATAAACTGGTTTATTTTGAATCTGTGTACCTAACTGTGTAACTTTTACGTTTTTGTCGTAACAAATGTACTCGTTCTGCACATTGAAAATACAACTTCGTGTAAATGTTGCTTCGGCGGAAAATTATACATTAAAACAAACATCCCTTCTCATTTGTCGAAGAAACCAGTCAATACTAATACTCCAGGCTCTTAATATAATAGTATATTCTTCAACGAGTGTGGAATAATGGCTATTTATCACGCGGAGGGAGTTTCCAAAACGAGCGAGCGCAGCGAGTGAGTTTTGGAATCATCCAAGTGAATAATAGCCATTAAACACAAGTAAAAGACTATACTTTCTCCACGACTATGCAAATAAAAATTTTTTCCACTGGGAATCGAACCTCCATCGCCGCGTAAGAATCTACCACTGAGCTATCGACCACATTTACTTATTAAAATGTAAAGAACGTAGATACAATAAATGAATACATTTTTACATTTTGAAATGAAATTATAACATTATTAGGAATAATAATAGAGATAACATGAATATAGGTGCTTAAACATAATAAATCTTCACTATCGCTACTGTTGTCCATTTTTTTCTCTATATATTTACGTAAAACTATGATTATATGATTATTTTTACGTTTCAAACGACGTGCTGTTAGAAGCGGTTTGCGTAGTAAGGTACTTGACGTTTTCAAAGATACGATTTGATTTGTTCATTGTAGCCTGAATTCATGATAATCATAAAATGTGATTGGCTAACAAAAGTGAATTCTTTTTCATTCTTCACTGGTGTGAAGAATTCATATCATTATTCAGCTGAATATGTAAAAATAATTCATGTATTATTATATAGTCGTAGAGAAAAGATCTTACACCTTTTGCAGATAGTAAGAGTGCAGCTGCAATTATTTTAGAACACTCCATGTTGACATTCTGAATATTCTAATTTGCAATGCGCATTTGTGAACACTGATAGAAATGGCAGCTTCTAGTGTTAGGGAACTTACCTCATTTCTAACAGTCCAACTTTTCCGGATTCTCCCATGGTTGATATTTCCTGAATACTTAATACTTAGTAGATTCCGTCACTCATTGTGAATCAGGAAAATATATCTGAAGGAACTTCTAGTCTCTGGAACTTTCTTCAGGAATTAAGTAGAACAAAGGGGTCAAAATACATTTTTTAGATCTTAATCACTTCATATTGACGATGCACTGATGGACTATTATACATATAGCAAAAAAATTATCTTCTTCCTGATATGCCATTAAATCAGCTTAGTTCTTCTACTGTATCAATCACTTTCTTTCCTCTGTTTAAATTTCACCTTCGCTATGGTCTGCCTTTCTGCTGCTCTTGTGATTTGTACCTCTTTAATATTTTTTTAAATAACAACAAAACACAAAGTATGCAGTACAAGTACTCTCCACTGCCTCCCATTGTATTGAACAATTACGTGTATCTTGAGTTGAAGATACTCAATCAGGTTGAAATTTCAATGGTGATTTCATCATATCTCATTGCACGACAGTTCGTTATAGTTATTGATAACCATATTACGTTGCTGAATTATTCTAGAAAAAAATATACGATAAAAAAAGTACGGTGTGAGGTGGACAATCTTATCTTTATTACACTGGAGTGCAGTTTATCATATCAAAACTTTTAGATTGACGAGGAAGCAGCCCTCTCCTCTGTCTCTTGCCATCTGGCGTGACATAATCCCCCGAGATGCGACCCTGATCTCGGGGATCTGTCGTGACGTCATTCATTTTTGCTTTACTACACCCATGAGAACTGTAACTTTTGGACCTATACGCACCTCCTTCTGTGGTTGGTCACCCCATTAGACATTTTTTCATGTATAAAACCTCAATTAAGGGGAGGAACCAAATTAACTTTTTTATTAAAAATGATGGATGGAAAGTGGCGAAAAATGGAAAAAAAGTTTGTATTTAAATGAAAATTCCATGGGAGATAACAATTAGGAATTTTTTGATTTGATATAATTACTAGTATTTCTAATTCTTCCTTTTATTTTAAATATGTTATAAATGATGAAACTGTGATTCTAGTATATTAAAATTGTTTCTGTAATTTCAATAATATCTTGTTTATTCTGCATTCTGGTAAAAATTAATTATGAATGCTACTTAACGTTAGGTTTTTGAATAAAAACTTCTGGATTGTTAGATACGTTTTTTGACTTGAAGTAACTTTGAAGCACGCCTCATTTTCCGCGAGCTGTCATAATTTAACATTATTGGCGTTCTTAAGCACGCCTAGTTTTATTTATAGATAAAAGAGAGCTAGTAGTTAATTTTGGTGTGATCTTGTGTGTATTTAGAGCAGAAAGTATTTTGGAAGTTTCGACAAATTTCGTCAACTTTCTGTGTCGACTACCAAAGTACTACTTTCTGCTATGGATACACAAATAGCTATTTCTACAAACGTCAGTAAAAGTATAATTTTTAACGCATGCTGTCAGTGTCTAAAATGCCATTTTATGACACTGGTGTTAAAAGTAAAATACTTGCGTAAAGAGTTTTACTTTACGTACTAGTGCGTAAAGAAAAAATTCCAATATGTATGTAGTTATAGATATCTAGTCTTATAAAAATATAGGTATAATAAACGGATATTAAATCTAAGTTTTTTCATAAATTGGAGATAGAAACCTATAGAATTCGGTAAAGTAAACTAATAATTATTGTTAAATAATTATTGAGTACTGGAAATAATACGGTAAATAGGCATAAGTTGGCGGTAAGTGACTGACATTTCTTTGTAAATTGAATCTGACATTTAAAATTTAAATTGAGATCTTCCGACCATACCTAGGGTAAGCAATTGTATTTTATATTTAAGAATTGAATATTTTTAGAAAACTATGATGTTATTTTAGATTATTATAAAAATAAAGATGGATTCCTCTGACGATCTCTCAGATTACTTGGCAAATACACCACCAAATAGATGTGGTACGGAATATTCATATTATTAATAATTGAATTCGTTTGTTGTTTATATTTTGATTATAATTTCCAAATCATTTATAATATATCTTATTAGAAATTAATAATAGCGTTAAAGATCCTTCTATAGAAAAATTTAACTTACTTTACGCACTAGTGCGTAAAGAAAATTACTATTAAACTTTTATATTTTGATTAAATATTCGCTAGTAGAAAAAATATTGTATGCAATTCGTGTGTAATGACCTTTTTTTTCGACTCATTATTCACATTCGTCAAAAAAAAGGCTACTTTACACACTAGTTACATAAATAACTATTTCTTGATCACTCTCCATCGAAGAACGTAGAAATGAGAAAGGATAACTCGTGATTTATTGACGTTAGTTGTCAACAAAGACAAATCAACAAATTGGGTTTTTGTTTACCTTGGCAACTTGTTTCATGAATAGATTAGATGAAATTGGATTCAATACTGATAATATCTTTATCAATTTTATTTTATTTGAAGAAATTGAACTTAAACTTCCCTTCTCACAATAAAAACTATCACTTTTAGCACTTATATCATAATAGTATATTATGCATTGAGCACAAAATCATGCCCATTTTGTTGCGAGTTGCATACTATACTTTTTCTATGACAACATATCGTTCACGTTTAATACATGCATACATTGCAAAAACTTTGAAAGAAATAAACTGATCATATTTTATTACTCCGAATTCGCCGCTAAAGGGCTTTCTATCAGAATTAAAATATAAATTGAAGAAATATGTAAATATTTTCTTTATTGCTATTTCTAATAGGTACACATTTTTATTAATAGTTTTTATAGAAAACAACTATGAAATTACTCGTTACCTACTAAAACTTTGACAGAAACGATCTTCTGACATTTCATCAATTTGTCGCTGGACGTCATAATTTGACAAGCCGTAGTCGTCGTGATTTTAGAGTGAACCCAGAGCTAACACGAAATATTCCATTTCGCATTTGTTGCTTAGCAATTTGCCTAGCAACCAATGCAAAAATGAAATTCTGTACAAATTTGCTTGTTTATGATTGAAGTTACGGTTATGAAATGAACATCTATCGAGGTTGTCGTGAAAAAATAACTATTATATCGTTAAACTTATTAATAAAATATTAGAATATTCACCTCGCAGCTCATTGCACTTATCAGAACTGTCAAAACACTATATGCCAATATAGGTTTGACGCTGTACCAATTTAAGATGGCACATCGTTCGAAATTGAACCTCATTTCACGCTCTAAACCAGCGTTGAGCGTCACCATGAACATGCACCTTTAGGGTGCAGAGTTGTTATGTTTATTAAACTTTATTGACGTTTTGAGAAATGGATAGCGTTGAATGATTTTGAATTAACTCACAAAATTCTAAAGACAGGTATGAAATAGTTATTTGTGCAACCAGTCGGGAAAAGCACAATTTTTCATAACGAGCAAAGTAAAATAACGCGAGTTACGAAAAATAGTGTTTCCCAACGTGTTTCACACAATATTTTTTCTAATTTTTAATAGGGTGTGATTATTTGAATTCAAGTTTAAAGTACTTGAATCGTCCCTCGTAGATTCATTTCAAGTCGCCTATTAAAATTGGAGATCTTCATTTGTTACTATGGAAGCAAGTATTGTAAATTTAAAATTACAATTGTTGTATGATCCTGAAAGATTTAAGGGCAAATGTTGATTGAAATCTTGTTTGAAAGCAACGTCACTGGAAATTTTGACTTGCTTGTCAATTTGCGCAATATTATCATTAAATTCTTCTCCTGAATGTTTGCTTTTCTGAATAGATATCGATTTTGTGGGCATGATGTTATTAGCAACTTTTATTTCATGAGTCACTGAATCTGCTATATATCCTTCCGCTACCACTGATGCCTTCCACCCCCGTGCCTTTTCATATCTAAAATGTACACACCTGGGGCATTTGCTAGTAATGTAAAGTACGTTCTTCGAAACGAGTGGCCGGTGTACTGATTTGGGTTTGTAATTTTAAGAAATTTAGCTATGTCGTACGGAATTTTTGAAATTGTATGCTTTCCAACCACCTGATTTACACATCTGCCTCGCTCATAACGATAAAAAAAGCGTTCATCTTGCGCCTTTTTTGGTCGGAGATGCATATAGCGATTAACAAATGTTACCCAATCTTCTGTTACTACAAATCTTCGTTGCACATTATTTTTTGTAGTAAAAATCTACACTAAAATAACACAATTTTTATACTCCACGTCCTCCACTTTTAAATTATATAACTTGTCAGTTCGGCATGCCCCAGCTACTCCAAAAATCGCTACCATTTTTTTCATTAAATATATTTTATTAGGAGCTTCTAACAAAAACTTTGATATATCACCTTTTGTAAATACCTGAGATTTTCGAGGTTGATATCCATCATTTTTCCTTTTTATGAATGCCTTCATGCGGCCAAATTTCGAAATATCCTGGTTCTTATTTGTTGAAATAGTCAATTTCAACATTGAGTATTCTGACCATAATGTAGCAGGGGACGATGTCTTTAATTTTTCTAAGAAAAATACCAATAATACGTCTTCAGTTATCATGTACACATCTTTCGTTTTACATCATTTGATGAAATTTTCATAGGCTTGATTGTAACGGATTTTTTCGGTAATAAACTTCTGCACTTCTTCAATGGAATTCATTTTTAACTAGATTCTAGCCAAATATTAAACTTAAAAGATGTAAACTTCATGGAAGAATAATTATTTGACAACTGTCAAAATATTAGTTTTTGTTGACACGAATGTTACCAAAGTAACGTTAACCCACGCCTTCTACCCATTTTATTGCAGTCTACAGAGGATTTTTGCATCTTTAAATTGTGTGTTTTAATAATAAAATCGGGGGGACAATGAATAGTTTAATACATTACACGCTGCAAAAGCCCTTTTAGGTGCGAGGTGTATTTAAATAGCCGAGGCTATTTAAATACCTCCGAGTACCTCCTAAAAGTAAGCTTTCGCAGGTTGTAATGTAAATAACTATTCCATCACCAGTTAGGAAATATTTCACTTTCCGTAACGTAACGTAACGTAAGACATTTCATAACGTCAACGAGTTTTATAAAGTGTCACTTTATATGTCAAAATTAGAAAAAATAATACAAACAAATTAATCAATGGACCGAAGACAACTTAGTGAATAATTATTCATGCGGGAGAAAAAGTGGAACTTTCCATCCTAGTAATACAAAAAGATATTAATTTATTGCAGACATTAGAAAAAAATTTAATAAGCTTCAAAATTGAAACAAACCTCCAGATTTTTTTGTCTTCCACTTTGTTTGAAATAAAAATTGGTGAAAGTCGCCAGTCCAGGCGAAAAGTAAAGCACTTGTTTTAAAAGTACAGGATAAAATGTTTCCCTAACTGTGGGCTGTTGGATGTTGGAAGCTCCGGCGGATGGAACCCTAATTTGAAACTCAAATGTGGGATTAATGGTTAGGGAAGGACGTGACTTCGGAAAAAAGTTCTTGGAAAATTTAGTTTCCTGACATTTTCTTCTTCCCCTTTCGTATTTTGTCAAGGTAGTTACGTTCTTTGAATACATATTTTTATTCTCTCGTTTTCTACAAGGGATGGTTTATTCTCAAGAAAACTTTCATTATATAGTCCGAGCTAGAACGTGAAATTTAGATAAAAAGAATTACCTCGTTTTTAATCAAATATGCAGGGTGATTCTTAAGTGATTGTTTATATTGAAATGGTATCCAACAGTTAAACTACATTAATAATTAAAATAATATGAAAATCGGGAAAGAAAATAGTTGAAAAATATCAGTCAATGATTATGAGACTTGAATCAACTCTGTTTCTTGTTATAAAAAGGATTATAATAAAACAGAATGCAAGAATTAAATCTTTATAAGAAATCATTCCAAATAGAAGTTTAGAAATAAAAACAGAAAGACTTACCATGAGTTAAATAAATTATAATAATAATCTTCACATAATCATATCAATTAACAATCAAATTAAATTTATAACCCTTCATTTAAAGTATTTTGAATGAGAAAAGCTTGTTGTTCATAACAGATATGTATTACCTACACCTGAAATTAAAATCAGTAGTACCTATACAATAATCAATTCAAATTATATTTTGGCAGAATTCTAACCTAACCTAAATTATAATTGAATGTCACTGTCAAGATTTGTTATGCTTTGGGAGGACAGAACGGTCGGACAGAATCAAAGAATATTAATATCAAAACTGGTTGTTAAGGAAATGAAGGAATGATGTGTTTTGATTGGAGCAGTATAATAATCGTATATTACGTAACAAGAGTTGTAAGTAACCCATTACGCACGAAGTGAAAAAGTTTACGCACGAAGCCGCGCAAACAAAGTGGAAGACAAAAAAATCTGGAGGTTTGTTTCAATTTTGAAGCTTATTAAATTTTTTTCTAATGTCTGCAATCAATTAATATCTTTTTGTATTACTAGGATGGAAAGTTCCACTTTTTCTCCCGCATGATATAATTTATGGCATGAATAATTATTCACTAAGTTGTCTTTGGTCCATTGATTAAATTGTTTATATTATTTTTTCTAATTTTGACATATAAAGTGACACTTTATAAAACTCGTTGACGTTATGAAATGTCTTACTTTTCATAACCAGTTACGAAAAGTGAAATATTTCCTTACTGGTGATGGAATAGTTATTTACATTACAAGCTGCGAAAGCTTACCTTTAGGAGGTACTCGGAAGTATTCAAGTAGCCTCGGCTATTTAAATACACCTCGCACCTAAAAGGGCTTTTGCAGCGTGTAATGTATTAAACTTTTCATTCTTCCCCCGATTTTATTATTAAAACACACAATTTAAAGATGCAAAAATCCTCTGTAGACTGCAATAAAATGGGTAGAAGGCGTGGGTTAACGTTACTTTGGTAACATTCGTGTCAACAAAAACTAGAATTTTGACAGTTGTCAAATAATTATTCTTCTACATCTTTTATGTTTAATATTTGGCTAGAATCTAGTTAAAAATGAATTCCATTGAAGAAGTGCAGAAGTTTATTACCGGAAAAATCTAAAGACCGTTACAATCAAGCCTATGAAAATTTCATCAAATGATGTAAAACGAAAGATGTGTACATAATAACTGAAGATGTATTATTGGTATTTTTCTTAGAAAAATCAAAGACATTGTCCCTTGCAACATTATGGTCAGAATACTCAATGTTGAAATTGACTATTTCATTAAATAAGAACCAGGATATTTCGAAATTTGGCCGCTTGAAGGCATTCATAAAAAGAAAAAATGATGGATATCAACCTCAAAAATCTCAGGTATTTACAAATGGTGATATATCAAAAATTTTGTTAGAAGCTTCTTATAAAATATATTTAATGAAAAAAATGGTAGCGATTTTTGGAGTAGCTGGGGCATGCCGAACTGACGAGTTATATAATTTAAAAGTGGAGGACGTGGAGTATAAAAATTGTGTTATTTTAGTGCAGATTCTTACTACAAAAAATAATGTGCAAAGAAGATTTGTAGTAACAGAAGATTGATTAACATTTGTTAATCGCTATATGCAACTCCGACCAAAAAAGGCGCAAGATGAACGCTTTTTTTATCGTTATGAGCGAGGCGGATGTGTAAATCAGGTGGTTGGAAAGCATACGATTCCAAAAATTCCGTACGACATAGCTAAATTACAAACCCAAATCAGTACACCAGCCACTCGTTTCGAAGAACGTACTTTACATTACTAGCAAATGCCCCAGGTGTGTACATTTTAGATATGAAAAGGCACGGGGGGTGGAAGTCATCAGTGGTAGCGGAAAAATATATAGCAGATTCAGTGACTCATAAAATAGAAGTTGCTAATAACATCATGCCCACAAACTCTTTATCTATTCAGGAAAGCAAACATTCAGGAGAAGAATTTAATGATAATGTTGCGCAAATCGACAAGCAAGTCAAAATTTCCAGTGACGTAGCTTTCAAACAAGATTTCAATGAACATTTGCTGTTAAATCTTTCAGGAACATACAACAATTGTAATTTTACATTTAATTTTCAATCTAAATAAATATTTGACAAGTAATTTGACATTTTATTTGTTCGTTGTCAAGGGCACGAAAGTTTTATACTTAGCTACCGATAACCTAGCATGTTTTACTTTCGCTTGCCTATTTAAAATAAAAAAATATATTTTCGTAGGGGGGATAATGAAAAGTAAATTTCGCCACTAATTGCGAAAAGTACAGAATAATTGTAACACTAAATTACTTGAACCACCTCTTTATTGTCGTTAAATATGGTGTTCTAAAATAATATCAAGAAAGTTTCATGAATTTATTCAATTTCAACACATGAATAAAAAGCCATTTATAAATTAATATTAATAACACAATTAGAATAGTCAGTAATATTTACCACAGCTGACAACATAGTTCCCTGATTAGCATTAATTTGTGATGCAGTTTTTAAATTTTTACTTCTTTTGACAATCAAAATCACGAAACATGACATTAAACAATACTTGCTTCCATAGTAACAAATAAACATCTCCAATTTTAATAGGCGACTTAAAAGGAATCTACGAGGGACGCTCATAGGGACGTTTCAAGTACTTTAAATTTGAATTCAAATAATCACATCCTATTCAAAATTAGGAAAAATATTGTGTGAAACAAGTTGGGAAACACTATTTTTCGTAACTCGCGTTATTTTGCTTCGCTCGTTACGAAAAATTGTGCTTTTCACAACTGGTTGCACAAATAACTATTTCATACATGTCTTTAGAATTTTGTGAGTTAATTCATAATCATTCAACGCGATCCATTTCTCAAAACGTCAATAAAGTTTAATAAACGTAACAACATTGCACCCTAAAGGTGCATGTTCATGGTGACGCTCGACGCTGGCTTAGAGCGTGGAATGAGGTTCAATTTCGAACGATGTGCCATCTTAAATTGATACAGCGTCAAACCTATATTGGCATATAGTGTTTTGACAGTTCTGATAAGTGCAATGAGCGGCGAGGTGAGGGTTCTAGAGTTTTAGTAATAAGTTTAACGATATAATGGTTATTTTTCTACGACAACCTCGATAGATGTTCATTTCATAACCGTAACTTCAATCATAAACAAGCAAATTTGTACAGAATTTCATTTTTGCATTGGTTGCTAGGCAAGTTGCTAAGCAACAAATGCGAAATGGAATATTTCGTGTTAGGTCTGGGTTCACTCTAAAATCACGACGACTACGGCTTGTCAAATTATGACGTCCAGTGACAAATTGATGAAATGTCAGAACATCGTTTCTGTCAAAGTTTTAGACCATAGCGAAGGTGAAATTGAAACAGAGGAAAGAAAGTTATTGATACAGTAGAAGAACTAAGCTGATTTAATGGCATATCAGGAAGAAGATAATTTTTTTGCTATATGTATAGTCCATCAGTGCATCGTCAATATGAAGTGATTAAGATCTAAAAAATGTATTTTGACCCCTTTCTTCTACTTAATTCCTGAAGAAAGTTCCAGAGACAAGCAGTTGCTTCAAATATATTTCCCTGATTCACAATGAGTGACGGCATAATGCGGATCCTTTATTTTTCAATATGCTCAAAATATTTGTTTTATTGGAATGAAAATGAAATGAAATCTACTAAGTATTAAGTATTCAGGAAATATTAACCATGGGAGAATCCGAAAAAGTTGGACTGTTAGAAATGAGGTAAGTGTCCCTAACACTAGAAGCTGCCATTTCTATCAGTGCATAGCAAGTACTCTGTGTCTATGCACTTTATGTCATTTTTGTGCTGAAATATGGACAATTGCCTAATTTGCGAATGAAATTTTGCACCGAAAATTGTTGTGAATAGACAAGTTCTGCTTTGATATAGATCTAAAGACTTTTTACAACAGCAACGTATTATAACGATCTAAAGGTGTGGGAATGTAATGCAATACCTGTACAAATAACTTTAAATGCCAGACCCGGTACATAAAAAGAAAAAAAACTAAAACCAACTATTTAGTAACTGGAAATCTTCAATAAAACAAATTTCAAGACGTTTACGATTCGGACATAATATATGTAGTTGTCGTGAAATATCAATTTCCCAAACGAATGATTATTTAGGGCCTTCATAAAAATTCGGAGCTGTCAAAGCAATAAATAAACACAAAGGCAATTAACAGAAACCAACAAACCAACCATCCACCATATCTACAGGTGCTCGGACGGTAATGGTTCCCTTTATTTTATTTTTTGTAATGACTTTTCAAATTGAATTTTTTAGGGGCGACCAGCGCATTAAACATTGAGACAACAGAAAGTGGTGTTTATCACGTTGCTTTACAACAGACACACACAGTTAATAGTTTATTTGTGTAGAATCGCAGTGGCTCAAACAAATTTTAATGAGTATTATATTTAATTCAATGACATTGTTTTTTTATACCGCGTTGTCCGGAAAAGGAATTCCTTCTTCTCAAATCAAATTAAAATATCAAAAATAATTTCGACATATTCACGAGTTATATCGTTAATTTGCTCTTTGACAGGGACATTGATAATGTGGCACAAAGAGTATTGAAAAAATTCCTTCTAGTATTTTGATAGAAACATATTCTTTATTCACTATAAAGGTACTTGCACGTCATAGCTGTCATAATTGGACTATGTTGCCAAGCAGACAAAATAGAATGAGAATTTAGTAAACGTCAAATAAAGCTTATCTTACATTCTTCTTTTTATTTGGCTAAAGCTAGTTACATCACAGATAATTTCAAAAAAATTAGAAAGAAGAAGAAACCATATACAGAGTGTATAGAAACTCTTCTGCCAAACAGAAACAACAGTTACTAGAAAGGATTTTAGGACGATTTAGTTCAAATTACCTTAATCCGAAAATGCTTCATAAGGGAGCTACAGCCCTTTGAAGAAGACATCCTCATATGAGTTTTCTTCAAATTATTCAAAAATACCGTTACTTAAAATATTCAAACTTGGTATAATCAATAAACAGTTACAAACCAGTCGTTCGCTGTAAATAAATTTTTTGCAGATCCATCACAAGCGTGTCAGTCGGGGGCACCAACAGGTATTTTTATTAAAAAAAATTTATTTTCAAGTTTTTTATGTATCCGACACCGAATTTGGAAAATTCAAGATAATTTTCATAAGAAATATTCTCTTCTTTCAAATCGATATCATGAACCATTTTCGAGAAAAATAAATTTAAACTTTTTGTGTTTCTTACATAAAATCATGTTGGATTATAAAATTGTATCTGTAATATCAAGTTGGCTTTGGAAAATCAACAAAATCTGACAATGTGTCAAATTATTTTGATTCTAAACAGTTATTATTGTTATTGTGTGGGAAAGGTAAAAAATAATAGTTAATTTGATCAAAATGGTTTATATTTTGAATGAAAAATATGCTGATATGCATTTGGTTCATGGGGAGTACAATGTAACGTTCGTGCAGCAGAGCGAAGTAATGCGGAAAAAATTCCAAACTGAAGGCATCCTGCTCGCGCAACATTTGTAGCCGTTCACCAAAGATTAAGAGAAAGTGGCTCAGTAGTACCTAAAAATACTGGAATTGGTAGACGACCTGATGTGACTATGGAATACGAAGACGATATTTTGATTGAAATCGAAAATAATCCTGAGGTTAGCACCAGAAAACTCGCTGCTATGTATCCTGGCATTTCTAATTCTTCCATATGGAATATTATTCATGAAAAAAACGTTCATCCTTCAGATCTTTCAAACTGGTTGCGGAACAAAAAAAATCGGGATCCCCATTTATTTTCCAATATTTTATTTTGCGATGAATCTACGTTTACCAGAGACGGAATTTTAAATTTACATAATGCACATCATTATGCCTACATTGGTGATAATCCTCATGCAACAGTAGAGAAAAAGCACCAGCAAAGATTTAGTTTAAATGTTTGGATAGGTGTAATCGGTAATCAGCTTCTGGGACCCGTAGAGCTTCCTAGCCGTTTAACAGGACAAGAATATCTTAATTTCCTACAAAATGTTTTACCTGATTTAATAGATGAGGTTCCCCTGATGATTCGAAATTTTTTATGGTTCATGCACGACGGCTGCCCAGCTCATTTTAGTAGAGAAGTTCGTCAATATCTCGACAATAACTATCACGATAAATGGATTGGAAGAGGTGGTCAAGTTAATTGGCCCCCAAGATCTCCAGATTTAAACCCCTGTGATTTTTGTATTTGGGGTTATTTGAAATCATTAGTCTATGCTGTTCCAATAGAAACCCGTAATCAGCTGTGAAAAAGAATTCAAAACGCTAGTAATGAAATTGGAAATAATGCAGGAATTTTTGCAAAAATTAGACGATCTTTAGAGAAAAGAATAAATTTGTGTATTGAGACAAATGGTGGTCATGTAGAGCATCTGTTATAAAATTAATTATCTTATTTTTGTTGATAATTATCACTAACTTTGTTTTTTTTAATGTTGATTGTTGTTTTATACCCTCACGAAATAAAATTAATTCAAAATCTCCAAAACAATGTAAGCAACTTAATACTTACGACTTTTGTTACCAGTATCTGTACAATTTGTTGATTTTTCAAAGTCAACTTGATATTACAGATACAATTTTATAATCCAACATGATTTTATGTAAGAAACACAAAAAGTTTAAATTAATTTTTCTCGAAAACAGTTCATGATATCGATTTGAAAGAAGTGAACATTTTTTATGAATATTTTCCAAATTTGGTGTCGGATACATAAAAAACTTGAAAATAAATTTTTTTTTATAAAAATACCTGTTGGTCTGACTGACACGCTTGTGATGGATCTGAAAAAAATTTATTTACAGCGAACGACTGGTTTGTAACTATTTATTGATTATACCAAGTTTGAATATTTTAAGTAACGGTATTTTTGAATAATTTGAAGGAAACTCATATGAGGACGTCTTCTTCAAATGGCTGTAGCTCCCTTAGGAAGCATTTTCAGATTGAGGTAATTTGAGCTGAATCGACTTAAAATCACCTCTAGTAACTGTAGTTTCCGTTTGGCAGGAGAGTTTCTGGACACCCTGTACAACTTAAGAATATATTCTGTGTTAGAAACAAAGCTTATTTCAGCTAGCAATGAGTTTTGATAACACACTTTCTGCTCCATTGAAAATACCATCCTCATTTCCAGCTTTTAGTACAATATATCTTAAAAAAATAATTTTGCATACTAACATTTTCACATAAGTATTATGTGAGTAGGTATGAATTAAATTTTATTAAACTACTCAGAGACATTCTACCTTGCATGATTGTAACATGATTATCTGTAAATATATTTTCAGATATAATTTCTAAGGATTATAAACAACATAACAGAATATAATGAAAATTGTTGAATAGGTGTAACTAAGTGGGTAATAAAATTTATAATATTTGTATACTTACTTGCTTCATGCCTGCTGTGTATAGTATGATGAATAGCAAATGCATCAACTATTGCAGTATTCTTAGCAGTTTTATTTATACGTTTTTTTTTGGCACCCTCAACTTTGATAACACATCACGTCTTCTGAAATATTACTCACAGTTCTTTGCAGTTTTTTAGTAACCCGCTAATTAAAGAATTAATTGAATTGAACAAATTGAAATTCTCAAACCATAACCTCAAATCAAGAGTGGACATCAAATTAATCCTGATAAACCAATGTTGTCGTGGCAACAGCGCGCATTTTAGCCAACATAAAATTTTTGGCACGACTGACGTTAGTTTGAATCTGATATTTAATTATTCAACGAGATGGATTTGGTATGACAAAACGATTCTTTGGATATATATTTATATTTTTTAATAACAAGTGACCTACAAATTTCAATATTTACCAAGTTTACAGTGACAAAACGTACTGATTGACAGCAGCAAACGAATGAACTGAGTCGAACGAACAGCGTGATTTCTTCTCTTTGATGATGTGCAAGTACATTTATGACAATTAAAGTATATTTAATCGCTTCTTTCGATTTGTTAATTATTTCGGGAAATTAAACTACAATATTTTTTATATTTTTAATTTAACGTTCCGGTAGCGTTTCAGCTACCGTTATAAAAAATAATTGTGCTTTTTAAATTCTCCAAAAACATGAGCAGACTTTAACTAGTTTCAAAATGTATCAGCTTAGAATTAAGGGTCACTGGACAGTTTTTTATTTAAAAAATTAATGAAGTTTTATTTTAACAAAATAGGATTTTTTGTGTAACTATGTGGCTTTAATTAGCAACTAGTTCTACAATTTTTCTATCTGTTACAGTATTGAGAAATTCCAATCGACCCAATTTCTTTCGTGTTAAATTAACTGCATCATTGCTTTTGAAATATTGACAGGCTGTCTGATGTTATTCCGATCTTAACGAATAAATGCTTTTGTCTTTTCTAGATAAGATAATTAACACAAAGAAAACAAAGGATTTATTAAAACTTTGTCGATCTCCCGATTTTCAATACAATGTTTACGAGTTTGATTCGACAAGTTTAATGTTGATATTTATTATTATTTCTGCTCATTTTGCCAAAAAAATTATATTGGATTTTGTAATGGTTTCTTTATACTATCAAAGATACTCAATCAAAGTGGACTACTAACAACAGACCAACACAAAATTTTAAATTGTATGTATGTATGTTTATTGGGATAACCTGAAATATCTATATTGCCCCCTTATACTAGCAGCTCCTCTAGTACTATTTCCCAGAGGAATTTTTGGATATTTGCAGGCTGTAACTTAGGTAAATGTCCCTCTTCTATCCAGTAATCTCCTAGATGTTGTGCCCTAGGCTTCTTCCATGCCACAGAATCTACATTCTTCCTTCACTATTTTGAGCTTTTTCAGGTGCCCATTCAGGCGATAATGTCCTGTTAGGATCCCTGTCGAAACTCTTAGTGCTGTTTTACTATGACTTATGCCTTTATTTGATCTCATCAAGTTTTAGATTGAAAACATGTTGAATTTGAATTTTCTAACCTCATTCATTCCTAAAAATAATTTGTAGCGTATAATTTAGAGTTAATTGCCATGAAGTATTCACCATATGATCAGCCACCACGGTTCCTTCGATAGTAGCTCCAAATTGTGCGAAAACAGTCAATTTAAAGCATGTCACTTTTAAATACTATATAATATGTAATGCATGCAGAATTCATTCTCACTGTGACTTTTATTTACAGCACTGAACAGCAATACTTTGATTGATTGATCATTTGGTATAAGTACAGTCAAAGGCTCCGATTCTTCGACATCTCATCCTTTATGCCTTTTGAACTTGGCCATACCGTTGATAACAGTCTTTTCATTAGGTCTCTCTTTGACAATTTCTTCCTTGTGCACTCTAGTTACGAAAAGTATCAATACTGAAAATTTCTATATTTTATCGATACGATATATTTCAGAAAAAAATTTCCTAAACAAAAATAGGCAAATTTAATAGTTAATTTATTTTATATTGTACCCCCATTTCTACTCACCTAAGCCGGAATGTTACCATAATGTTGTCATAACAACATATACTTTTTAAATGCTATAGCGTGAATTGTGAACCATAATCCACTTTAGTAGATATAAGGGTACCATTTACCTTTTGTTAGGAGGTAAAATATTGACTTATTATTAAGTGGTCATGGACAAGTATTACTCAATAGTCACATCGAAATTAAATCATCATGCATTATTTTGGCGCAAGCAGGTGGTGCGAGACTACTGTAGCGATGACATTAGTTATTATAACCAATAATAGTCTTGTGACATTTTGTAAATTGCTATGTTGAGCTCTCTTTGTTTCACCTACAAGATGAATACTAGTACTAGTACTAAAACTAGTGCTTTTAATAAAGTCGAAACGCGTAGCAGTACTCTTCCCTAAATACTGGAGTTAGCCACAAGCACAACAGAAAGTCAGCTACCTACAAAATCAAAGGGAAAGTATGATGCTGCTTACAATAATTTTATGTATTGGCAGTCAATGTAAAAAACCACTTCTTATTCTGAAAATGTGTTACTCGTTTATTTTGCTGAATTAAACAAGACGTACAAGTCTTCCTCAGCTAGCGGCTTCCTACTCCCTATGTATAGGAAACCCCCAGAGATGACAAAGGGGCCAAGCCTGGGCAGTACTGGGAAACCTAGCTTCGGCGTACCTGTATTGGCCCATGTATGGACCAGGCTGTTTGATCCAGCCTTGGTCATGCCTATGATTGATGAAACTGGGTAACTTAGCCTTGGTCATGCCAATGATAATCCAATTTTGGGCCAATACTGGGTAACCCAGCCTTCGTTATTTATTTGGTACCCAAGCTTTCACCAAGACTGTTTGACTCAGCTTTGGCCATGCCAATAATTACACAAGCTTGGGCCAAGACTGGATAACACAATCGTGACTGTTTAATGAGGACCCAACTAGCTTGAGCTGTTCGCTTACATACGGCGTGATTCGATTACTTTCGATCAGCGGCCCATCGCAAGCTTGTTTTCATTATTTGTCAGGTCAATCCGAGCTTCAGTTATCCACTCACATTTTTTATTATTTATTACTACTTAAAGTAATCATGTCTGCTGCGTATCCTAGAGTTCAAAGGTGGCGTGCGTTAAACAAATCAGAAAAAGTTTTAAATAGAAAAACTAATACAGTTGTTAACAAGCAAAGTTTAAATAATGCAAAAGCGAACATTAGCTTGGTGAGTGAGGTTAACGATCTTAGTAGCATAGACTAGTACTAATCTACAAGCGTTTTATAATAATAATGATTCTATCAGTACAATTGATACTGATTCTGACAGTAGTAGTGATAACGATTCAGAAATTAGTAACAGTGATTGTTTGAAAAATAGTAATGATGACCAACTTCCAGGTGATGCTGCATGAAGTTTCTAAAGCATAATAATGAAGAAGTGACAACGAAAAAGACATTAAATAATCTAAATATTTTAACATTAAATGTCGTTACATTCCTGGGAACTAGGCATGGTCCAGTCCTGGCATTTAAGCATGGCCCAGTCTTGGCAACCGAGCCCAGCCGAGTCTTGGCAACTGAGTCTGGCCCATCGTTATCACTCTAGACTTCTACCAAGACCGGGCCAAGTCTGGCCCAGAAATCTACATATTTGGGCCAAGCATGGCCCAGTGGTACTTTTCTCTATGGGTCGATGCTTAAAAGTACCCTGAATATTTACCATAATATTCATCTGGAAAATTATATGAATTTTCAAGCGTTCCTAAAACGCCAGTCCGGGTGAAGAAAATCCACCTGTAACTGTTAACAACTAGTAATATTACTATTCATTATAATTAGCTTATTGACAAAAATTAATAATGCATGTTATTAAATTTATATTGTGTTTTTTTTCCTGATAGTTGTAGATAAAGTATAGTATTATATTTGCGAGGAATGATTATTACTCGCTCATTGAATAACATCCTACTGATATTTCACATTTCACCAAAGACATGATCTACTGTGAATTGTCCTTAAAAAAATTGAACAACAAATTTCTTGCAATCTTAAACTTCAAACTATTATTTTTTCATAGTGTCAGAATTTCATAAAAACTTGATTATTCTTGATAACTGTGGCTGGAACGCTACCGAAACGTTAAATTAAAAAAATAACAAAAAGAGTAATGAATACACAACAAGGAACATTCAGAAAATAATTATTTCAAAATTAAGATCATCCGAACTAAAATTTTCCACGTTCCATAAGTAGAAACTATTCAAACCACCTCGTATCCTACAGGTACTTTGCTTCTTGACACCTCGAGATGAGTACGTACGATAATGAGTTCTAACTAGATGGTGATCGGGTTTCATATAATGATTTATTCGGTTCATGATCTAACCATGGTCTTTAATTTAATACCATAATAATAATGTTCCTCGGTTTTTGTAGGTCATTCAACGGCATTTTTTTTTTAATTTTGACTTTGCGAGAGGCTTTTAGTTTATTAAAATTATTTATTATGATCACTAAATAATAAAGATTTGATCACTAACCGTTATTATTTGATATATTTTGATTTATTAATGAGCATCACAGGATCTGCTCGAATAAAGAACAAGAATTTTTGCTGTGGTAATAATTAATAAGATGAAATGCCGTCGAAAAAATTTATTGGAATATGAGAAGGAATTAGGCAGACGTATGTGAGATGATGGATTGAGAGCAAGGGTGGATGAGAATCATTGTAAGTATGTTTTTTTGGGGAAAACAGTCACTGAGACCTGACAAATCGATTGTACCTTCTGCTCAGTTCCTGGGAAAAATAGCGAAGATTAGATTTCCTTTAATCCTTTTTCTTGAATTTAGACGAGTCTTCCTATTTTATTCAGCAGTTTCTCAGAGGTTCTGCTCTAGGATTGATTGATTGGTTCGGCACCACCAGTCAGAGGGTTCGAGACCTTTAGGCTTTTTGTGCTTTCGGTTATGCCATTTATAAGTAGAGACCAGTAGCCCTCATCAGGCTCAACAGTCTTTTGACTAGGTCCTTCTTGGAAAAATCCTCTCTTGGGTCATTTAGTCGTAGGAGTCTATACCTCCAATGAGACAGATAATGTGTGAAGCTATTTCCTCCCTTTCCATGCCCGTCGACAGAAATGTTCCAATTGTATGCAAGTGCTTCCTTAGGGTACAGTGGCCGGTGAGTAATCACGTCACTTTCCTTATCTGGCTCCTATTGATATATTTAATATTTCGTTAAACAATGACCCTAATGGTAAACTAACTACCAGTAATGCTAAACCAACAAAAAATAAATGCTGGCGTTACGAATTATACAGTTACGAAAAGTTGTGGTTACGAACTGTCGATTTTAAGAAGTGAGGCAGTGACGAATTATCAGTGTTACGAGTTGTGCGTTACCATTTGCGGGGTTACGAACTGTCGCGTTACAATATATTATCATGGATGCGATATTTTAGATCCAGATGATGGATTGATTGAAATTTCTTCAGTTATTGAAGCAACAGCCTATGTAGATGGGCATGATAAGCCCCTTTTAGTGCTTATTGCGTCATCTATCTACGAGCACTGTCTCAGTGACGTTGGCCCAACCCTATAAGACTTGATACTTGAAAAATATGGCGCAACGATTGGAATTTCTTGTATTCGATTTTTGCAACGCTCTCGCTATACCCCAAGAAGTTTTTGAACCAATTGGGTATTTTTTGGGCCAGTGAATTTGCCATTTTATCGCTCTAGTTATCCAAGTAGGAAAATAATGGCCTTATAAAACTAAACTATTTCATAAGTGTTTTCTTGAGCCGAATTAAGGAGTATTTTATCACTTAAGGAGTTTGATTGCGACATTTTCGTGTTTGTAGCTAAACTATAATCATATCGTATAATTGTTTATACAATTCACCTTATATAGATAAAACTTGTTTTTTTGTTTGATATATTGTTTAACAGTTTTATATCGCATTATAAGACCGCTTTAAAAACATTATCATTTTAATCTCTAAGAAATATAATTATAAAGGTTGTAAAGCGCAGATTTGGACAGATTATAAAATCAATGTGAAAAACATACTTATAAAATAGTTTTTTAACTATCATATAGATATTTTATTGAGATGATATAAGCAGGATATAGCATATGTTGAAGAACTGAAAGATTTTATAATTTGGGCCATTTTGGTTGTATACATATTATATTAGTGCTGTAAAGAGCGTTATATGATGATCGTAGTTCTATTAGATATGTTGTATAGCATTTTACAGAGTCCTAGTATAACTGATTTTGCTACTTGGGAAAGGTCTGTTCCCCAATCTAGTCAAATCATCTACTTGTCACCAAACATTCATTACCACCTGACACGAAACTAGAAGTACGACATATTTCTGATAAGGAACAAGAACTAGATTTCTTTGAAAAATTACATATTAGAGGACACCCACAGGTAAATCTAGGGAGCTCTCCACTATTGAACTATCTTAAGTAACAATTGTAAAGATCCTTTCTATATACTTTTACACTTATACTGATCTTGAATGGGAAAAACGATATCCAGGATATCCCCATAGGGCTAAGAATACCTAATCTTTGATATTCGTGATATCATATCTTCGTTTTTCTATACGGGGTTGGGATAAAGTATGAAACCAACTAAATATCTTTTAAACGAAAAGAGCGATATTTATGAAAATTTGCAGGTAAGTGCAATGGAACAAAATGCATCTGATGTACATTTTTTTGTTTATAATATACTTCCGGTTTAACCGGAAATGCCATCAACTTTATTTCATTTAAATGGGACACCCTATATATTTTTACAGATTTTGAAAGAGCTTGTTATTTTAAATTCATACATACTGAGTTTAGTGTAAAAAAAATTGTAAAAAAGAGGAAAATATAGCACTTTAATCAACCTCCTTTGACTTTTTTGCATTAGAGCAGAGAACTATTTAGATAAACTAATTGATATTGTTTGTATGCATAGTAATAAATAAACGAGTACTGTTTAGCACGTCTTTTGTTCTCCAAGTGTGAAATTCTAGTTGACGGAAATAAATTTTACAATTTAGAATTGTTCAATCAAGTGAAAAAGAGAGTATTCAAATTTTAATGATGATTGGTTATGGTGATCGTGTTAGAACTCATGGAGAAGTGTGTCATATTTTTAATAATTTGCATCCGGAGAGAAATCCTATATCACGCTCAACAGTAACTAAAACATTACAACGTTTTAATACAACTGGGATGGTAAAAAGTTTGCTAAAACCTGAAAGACCGCGGAGTGCAACGAGCGAAACTGTTAAACAAAATATTGCAATCGATTAAGAAGAATCACCTCAAACTTCCACCACAAATTTGGCACTAAACTATGGTATCAGTAGTACTGTAGGAAAGATATTAAAAAGTGAAAAGTATCATCCGTATAAGGTACAGTTGGTTCAAGAATTGTCAGACGATGATTTTGACCGACGGCTGGAATTTTGCGAACGGCTAATGGACAACTGTGAAGTCGACGACAATATTGCTTCTAACATAGTTTTTTCCGATGAGGCAACTTTTTATTTGAATGGAACAGTTAATCGCCATAACTCAAATTATTGGTCAAATGAGAATCCTCATTGGATTCATGAAACACATACCCAGCATCCACAGAAGTTAAATGTTTGGATGGTAATTGTGGAAAATAGGCTTATAGGCCCATTTTTTATCGACGGAAACTTGAATGGTGACAAGTATTTGGATCTACTAAATAACGAAATTATTCCTGCACTTCAACAAAATGGGCAATTACCACAAAATGTTTGGT
Organism: Lochmaea capreae; assembly: GCA_949126875.1. NCBI lineage: Eukaryota > Metazoa > Arthropoda > Insecta > Coleoptera > Chrysomelidae > Lochmaea > Lochmaea capreae. The sequence continues at coordinate 16,430,102 of OX421403.1, forward strand.
TTCAACAAGATGGAGCACCTCCCCACTATGATAGACGGGTTAGGGATTTTCTGGATGCGAATTTTCCAAATCGATAGATTGGACGTAGAGGATTCAGAGAGTGGCCTGTTCGTTCTCCGGATCTTAGCCCGTTAGATTCGTGTTTACGTTAGACGACCAACAAACTCGGAGGAATTGACACAAAAAATTATCGATGAATGTGAACTAATACGTGGAGAAGTCTTGGAAAGAGTGACTCAAGAATTTGTTAATAGGATGGCATATTGTCAGCAAGTAAACCCCTATCCAAACATGTAACCTTGAGTTATGGCGATTAACTGTTCCATTCAAACAAAAAGTTGCCTCATCGGGAAAAACTATGTTAGAAGCCAAATTGTTGTCGACATTAAAGATGTCCATCAGCCGTTCGCAAAATTCCAGCTGTCGGTAAAAATTATCGTCTTACAATTCTAGAACCAACTGTACCTTATACGAATGATACTTTTCACTTTTTAATATCTTTCCTACAGAACTTCGACTGATACCATGGTTTAGTGCCAAATTTGTGGTGGAAGTTTGAGGTGATTCTTCTAAATCGATTGCAATATTTTGTTTAACAGTTTCGTTCGTTGCAGTCCGTGGTCTTTCAGGTTTTAGCAAACTTTTTACCATCCCAGTTGTATTAAAACGTTGTAATGTTTTAGTTACTGTTGAGCGTGATATAGGATTTCTCTCCAGATGCAAATTATTAAAAATATGACACACTTTTTCATGAGTTCTAACACGATCACCATAACCGATCATCATTAAAATTTCAATACGCTGTTTTTCACTCAATTGAACCATTTTAAATTGTAAAATTTATTTCCGTCAATTAGAATTTGACACTTGGAGATCAAAAGACGTACTAAACAGTACTCGTTTATTTATCACTATGCATACAAACAACATCACTTAGTTTATCTAAATAGTTTTTTGCTCTAGTGCAAAAAACTCAAAGGAGGATAATTAAATTGCTATATTCCTCGTTTTTACAAATTTTTTACACTAAACTCAGTATGTATGAATTCAAAATAACAGGCTCTTTCAAAATCTGTGAAAATGTATAGGGTGTCCCATTTAAATTGAAGAAGTTGATGGCATTTCCGGTTAAACCAGAAGTATATTATTAACAAACAAATGTACAGATGCATTTTGTTCCATTGCACTTACCCGCAAATTTTCATAAATCATTATTTTCGTTTAAAAGATATCTACTTGGTTCCATACTTTATCCCAACCCCGTATATATAATATATATTAAGTAAATCACAAGTCACTATTTGGTTTAGCGAAAATATTTAACATCAAGTAGGCATCACATCAAATGTAACTTCTGTCAATCTGACGACGATATGTCAGTAATTATCACTTATACATAATATCAAAAAAGCTTAAATTGTTTCCAGAAATTTTCTTGAAGCCATGAATATTTCAAGAAGCGAAGCGACGAGGCATAATTTTCTTAAAATATTCGTGGCTTCAAGAAAATTTCCGGAAATAATTTAAGCTTGCGTGGTATTGTGAGAAAATGTCACACCTTAATTTGGAAAAAAATTATTAATCTAACCTGACATTTTGAATTATTTTCACTGCGTGTCAAGTTGGACAGGGTATTGTTGTTTTTGACTTATGTTGATTTGTTATTTTTGTTTAACCGGTTCTGTCACATAACTAGTTTAAAACGTCTATATGTTAAGCTTAATAACGGTCGGATTGCTACCGAAACGTTGAAATAAAACCATAAAAGGAGATTGTGTTGGAATTTTCCAAACAATTAATAAAAGAATATAAAAACCAAACGAAAAACCTAGCAAGGTAATAAAATTTCAACTCAATCTAGTATATTTTTCCGAATTATTGTCAAAAACAAAAATGAATTTTTACTTCAAAACGTTTTTGAATCCAAAAATATTTTAAAAATCAGACCACCGTATACATAAAAAATTGAAACGGTTATCTTTTTAGATATAAACTTTACGAATCTCCAGACTAATCAAGGTGATCTCTCGCATTTAAACGATAAAGTCACATCATTAGGCAAAACAAAAAATGGGTCCTTCTAGTCTTTTGTCATTTGTGGAATGTCCGACATTAGAATTCACTTAAAATTTTGACTTAATGGCATTTTAATTTGATCTCTTGTCGTCTTCACAAACTTAATAGACCGACAGCGACTACCGAAGCTTCCTGTTTTACGGATTAAACAGTGGCGTAGGCGGTTAATTTGAATTTTTTTAACGACGCTAATCTCATCCGAGGAATGTGTGGGTCAAAAACAACTCTATCTTCTTATGAAAAGACGAATCCCGTTCTGTGGACAATCGAATTTAAGAGAATTATATATTAGGTTACGAACTATTGCGACAGTTATTAATGGATTAAGTGTACAAAGCGAGCCAAAAAAATAAGTGATTCTTTTTATATACATTTTCGTATATTCCAATATTAATTACTATTTTTGGATTATTAAAGGGGCTGGGATATGAGTGTACACGCCAGAAACTATCGGAAATGTATGTATGTATGTATGTATTTTTGGGGTAACATTCATTGAGACCTAAAAGATCTATTGTGCCCCCTTACTTCTACTTAGTTCCTGAGGAAAGTCTCAGAGACTAGTAGCTCCTTTAGTCCTATTTCCCCGAGGAATTTTAGGATATCTGAAGGCTTAAACTTAGGTAACTGTCCCTCTTCTATCCAGTAGTCTCCCAGGTGCTGAGCCCTAGGATTCTGAATTGCTGTGCAGTTCGCAAGTATGTGGATGGAGGATTCTTCTTCCATTCCACAAAACCTACAATCTTCTTCCTCCACTATTTTGAGCTTTTTAAGGTGCCCATTCAGGCGACAATGTCCCGTTAGGATTCCTGTTAAAACTCTCAGTGCAGTTCTGCTTTGACTTATGCATTCATTTGATCTCAACAGGCTGTAGTCACCCAGAAGAATCTTTGATTGCCTAAGCCCTACTAGATCTTTCCAATTGTCAGATCTTCTCTATTCTTCGGCTTTACCTATTTCTTCCAAAATTACATTGGAGCTGATTCCGCAAAAGGGTTCCGGCCCCCAAAAGGGTATTTCAGTCCCCATCTTCGCTAGTTCATCTGCTAATTCGTTTCCTTCTATTCCAGTGTGTCCTGGAATCCACAATAAGGTGACTATATTGTTCTCGCCTAGTTCATTAAGTTTGCCTAGGCATTCTCACACCATTTTGGAACTGATTACACAAGAACACAGCGCTTTAATGGCTGCTTGACTATCAGACATTATGATAATCCTTTGCCTTCTTTATCCTTTGTCAATATTGAACTGGGCACACTTTCTTATTGCGTGAATTTCCGCTTGAAAGATACTTGGGGTTTTTCCCAAGCTTTCAGAGTGTTTGGTTCCGGGCCCGTACACTCCTATCCCAGTTCCTTCAATTGCTTTTGAGCCGTCTGTGTACCATTGAATGTCATTCTTTCCAAGTCTGGTAATGGTATTTGAATCCCATTGCTTCTTGTTGCTTAATTCCGTAACGAATTTCTTTGAAAAGTTATACTTTTTCATCATACCATCTTGTGGCATGTCCCAGGTTGTCTGATTTCTAAGAAGTGGAGAGGTGGTTTTCTTTTTAATGATTCCCTCTCTACTTAGTCTGTATCTTGTTCTTTCTGCAACACTCTCCACCACCATATGTAATGGTGTGAGGTTGAGAATCACTTCCATTGCTGCCGTTGGGCATGTACTCCTGTTATGCATATACAGGCTAGTCTTTGAATTTTGGAGAGGTTTTCTCTCGTCGTCAAGAGGCTAGCTCTACTACTCCACACAATGGCTCCATAAGTGATAATTGGTCTCACTATGGCAGTGTACATCCAGCTCAGGATTTTTGGGTTACAACCCCAGTTTCTCCCTGCCAGATTTCTGCACACCATTAGAGCCATTTTTGCTTTGTATGTAATCTCCTTTTCGTGTTTGTTCTGTGGAGTGGAGTTTGCTGTCTAGAGTCAAACCTAGATACTTGACTTCTTGTCTCCATTCAACGTCGTTCCCATCAAGTTTAATGGTTTTGAAAACCATGGGAAAACAATGTCTAACAATATTAAATTAAGTATTGTTTTTTTTATTTACATGTATTTTGCCAAAACAGGCTACACCTGTCTGAGACCTTCGGGCTGTTTATTCACTATGTATGTATGATGGATTCAGGCGGTTAGGTTAGGTTAGGTTAGGATCCCTATTAAAACTCTTCTGCCCGATTTCACCAACCGTTTCCTAAAGTTAGGAAATACCTAAATAATAAATAAATTCCTAACTGCAATTTCCGTTTCACCACGCGCTAAGTAATACCTAAGAGAGATGGGAAATACCTAATATTAGGATTTCTTTCGGCGTTTTCTGTTACATAAAAATACGATGTAACAAATATTAGGGAAAATTAAAGATGTTCTTGAATTTGAAAATGATAGGGAAGTTACTACACTTTTTAGACTAATTATTAATCTAGATATATCTGTATGTATCTTGAAGTGTATTATTTTTGTTAATTTTTTTTTTATTTTGCAATTCAACGTTTTGGTAGCGTTCCAGCTACCGTTATCAAAATATTGACAAAAATAATATTTAATATAGGCTAGAATAATGCTAAACAAATTATTTATCAAGTATCTACAGCTATTACTTTGGAGTTTACCAAGGAGAGCCAGCTCCTTGATCAAATAAAGCATCGACGTCGTTTTGATGCTGATGATTTGTTATAAAATGTTGTCTTCTATTATTTATTACATTAAACTCTTAGGTTCGTGAAATCCGATTTAAGTAAGAATCGGATTTAGGTATTTCCTAGCCTAGGAATTACTTAGTTAGGAAGTTCCCAAAATCAGGTTGGTGAAATCGGGCATTAGTGCAGTTTTACTTTGACTTATGCATTCATTTGATCTCAACAGGTTGTAGTCACCCAGAAGAATCTTAGATTGCCTAAGCCCTACTAGATCCTTCCAACAACGATCAGATCTTCTCTTTTATTCGGCTTTGCTTATTTCTTCCAATATTACATTGGGACTAATACCGCAAAAGGGTTCCGGTCCCCAAAAGGGTCTTTCAGCCCCCCTCTTTGCTAGTCCATTTGCTATTTCATTTCCTTCTATTCCAGTGTGTCCTGGAATCCGACATAATGATAATCTTTTGCCTTCTACATCCTTTGTCAATATTGCGTGAATTTCCACTTGAAAGATACTTGAGGTTATAACAGGCAGGGAGACATGGAAGGAAGGACCTCCAGTTAATGTAGAAACTGTGTGTATAATTTTTCCATGTATTGTAAAAAAGTAAGAAATTCTACTGAGGAAGGTATGGGAGCAGAATAGACGAACAACAACATTCCTGGAAAACATGAACAACGTCATATTGGTAGTCACATCCATCTGCAGGTTTTTTCAAGAAGACGTATAATATGCAACTGTGAAGCTGTGAAGGGCTGAGTAGGCTAACGTTCTCCATGATAGAGGAGGACCTGGAGATTGGCATACGGAGACCAGTAAGGAGGGTCGCATAGGAAAGTTTAACACGACGTAAGAGCGTACACAATAGATCTGCGTAGGACGTAGTGGAGAGGCTCCTAGAAATAACAAAATCCCTTTATTAATGTCAATCTTAATGCTTAGTGCGATAAAGCGTAGAGTTCGACACCAGTAGCGATCTGTTCACACATCTGGAATATTTTGAAGTAGAGCCATCGAATCCAACCCTGTGTTAACTTTTTATCTAATTCAAATCAATAGTGTGACCAACTTGGTATATCTGGAATTGTTACTTTTCACAAAGTTGTGTTGTTTAACAATTCCTTTTTCTCAACAACAGCCCAAAGTTAAAGTGCATAACTGTGTCAATATTGGAATATAGTTGTTGTTATAGACAATAGTGTATGGCAATACTGTTGAGTGATTTGTCTAATATATATATTGAATGCTGTTCTACCTTAACTACAATTCGATCGCTTTATTCAAACCCAACAGTTATATATAGCATTATTTACCATTATTATATCTACAATATTGTTGAGTTTCACATTACAAAAGAACAAATTCCAAAAATGAATATCTTGATAAGTAAAGATTGATTGTTCTGTAATTTATGAAGCAAACAATAACGCATGAAAATATAATTAAGCAGATTTCAAATGACATCAAATAGAACGCAGTCCAGTGGTGCCGATAAAGAATAAAAATTATACAAATGTATCATTCAAAGTATCAGAACTGGTCAAAATTACCAAAATAACACCTTGTCTAAATAAAAGTTTTCGACCCTAGTCAATATTGAAAATGTCCCAAATACAATTGCCGTTTCATAACATCCTTTTGTCAAACCACTCGATGATGATGATGATGAGTTATTCGATTCAAAAATTATCCGGTTAGCGAATTTGTCTGAAAATCGACATTGACAACACTGCTGCTGCTATTGAAATTGATGTAAATTGATAAAACCATTCGGTCATATTATTTCGATTGTCATTATAATTACCACCCGAGCAGCATTTTGACGTTGCGAAATAGTTACATAACGTTGGCTAGACAACCCAACGATGGCATCCAACGTTGTAATGACCACGTCCCGACCCAAATTTGCACCTAAATGGGGAATAGAAATTCGAGTCGTTACGACGTCGGCACTGTTTTTGTATTCGACCAAATGCAACGTTGATTAACGTTGAGCAAACCAATTGAAATTGTGACTTTCCCACAACTTATAGTATAACTTAAGTAATATATTTTGGAAGAAATGTGGAAGTCTTTGAAACTCGACCAAAGATGGAAAAAGTATTTCTAACCAACAATCTAATATCTTAGTTTGAGTCATGTAAGTCTTTGATAAACCACGGCCAATATTGTGGCAAAAAACAAACACGCCTCAAAAATGTTTGGGAAAAAGCGAAAAAAAAATCATGCCATTTATTATTTTTCTTAATATGGCTGCTTTTATAATAAAAAATAGTATAGAAAGTCTCCAGCAACACAAATTCTGGCCACAAAACTTTTAAAAAAATATGTTTTTTTTCAAACTAAATTCGTGAATCAAACAATGGCGGCCAAATCAGCTACATGCCAACATGGTGGACTTAGTTAAGCGACTTAATCTATACCAGAACACTACCTATTTTGACAGGAATACCTTTTTTGCACACCTAATTGCGACCTTTTCCGACTTTCCTATTCGTTAGACGAGTAATAACGTTATGTGAATCCAACGTCTGTTGAAAGTTGGCTCGACGACCCAATGACTAAATAGCCCAACTACCCCAAGCTTGCGGACCGTGCTCAAAGAAAAGAAAAGGCGACCTGTCATTTTTAAAATCCTAAACTCTCAACAACATCCATACTTCTAACCTAAAAATGGATCATTTTTTAAGTTGTATTTATTCGAGAGTTAAGCGGCTTGAGTTCCTTGGTTGATAGTTCTTTCTGGAGCCAAGTTACTCTACAAACCAGTTAATCATTGACAATAGCATTTGGAGGTAAACACGAAACCATACTTGTGTCAAAGCAGACACTGTTAAATGTTTATGTTTGTCTCATAATAGTTTCTAGAAAGGTTTACAGTTACTGGATAATATATAAAACTCAATAAATTAAAAACACCATCAGGGACAAAACAACTATTCCAAACTCACTTGATGGTTATTTGGTAAATCTATAAGGCCGGTTAAGAAGTATTTAGATCTTTTTCTGTAAAATGTCGATGAATGTCTAAGCGGATCCTGCTTTTTTTGTGATTCGGGCATCTTTATAATTTATAAGACAAAAATATATAAATACAAAAATAAAGAATGAGGTTAGGTTGAAGATTATGCCATTGACATATAAAGATTATATTGTTATGTCAATGGATTGTGCGAATATTTGAACTACTTTTAAACGTCCGCCCGTGGGTCAAATAATAGAAACAAGAAGTTTTAGGCGTGTTTTATGACCAAAATTGTAACATGCGGATCTAAACGTTCTCAGAACGTCGTCTGGTTCCAGATTAGTCCAAATAATTGGAAAAGGTAAAAATAAAGCCCAATCGACTTCGAAGTTCCAATGTAAGATTAAGCTATGAACTGACGTCGGTGAACGCTGATGCGAACAACTAAATAATACCCAAAACCATAGTTGATTTAGGTGAACATTGTATCGGAAGTCATAATAATACTGCTTGGATAATGTATAATCGGTAACATTGTCTCATGATTGGCTGGTTGCGATTACCTTTCTTTTAGTTCGCATATTTGTTAGCTTCTGTCGACTATTTAGATTGATTTATGAACACCCAATTGAAAATCTCAACAGTTTTTCCAAATAAAACCATTACATGTACGTTTCTAAATCGCAATTTGACATTCATGAATAAAAAAGAAGCGGAAATCCCTTATAGCACAATATTCAAAAAGCTAATTTAAAATCTAATAAGTTTGCTCTAATATTCAAGATTTTAACATTCATTCGTTCGTGCTTGATACAAAATATTAAAGATAAATTATTCGGTTCGCCAGAGACTTTCATCTTCTCGTCCTTGAAGAGAGGGAACGTGTTGAAGTAATTTACCAAACGAAACAAGATAGACGCAAGCCAACAGAAAAAAATCAATATACTAAACATACAGTTGAAGTAAACCTTCGGGCGATATAAATGGGAGCCAGTTTATGAGATGTTCAAATTGTTAAGAACTAAAATAGGCCGGATTTTTAAAAACATGGAAGAAATATTATTCATTTCACAATAATATTGTTATTAAAAATTATTGTATGTAAACTTTCTAAAATTAGAGCAGATCTTTTCGTTGGGCAAAAAAGCTAGAGCCAAATTCCTTAGTTTCTTGAAACAAAATCATAAGAAAGTTCTGCCACAATAATAATATATATATATTAGGGTGGTTTCTCAAATAAATAACGCTGGAATTTGATTTTTTGGTATCAACATTTTTTTTTATAAAATTAAATTTGCTACGAAAAAGCTCCTTTGAGCAAACACTCTCCAATCAAGTTTTTGAGTGTTAGAGCTGGAAAGGTGAATGTTAATGATAATTTTTTGGAAATTGGATTTTTTTTTCCTTACAGTGAATATTATTAACAATAGGCATTAGCCAAATCAAAGTACACATAGAACCTCACAAAAAATACAAAAAAATTGAAAATTCAAAATTGGGTATTTAAAAGGGTGTGTTTAACATGAGAAAAAGTTTACGATGTTAGGCATGCAATTTTCCGGAAAATCGTCGAGTGAAAATTTGTGTTTTTGTTTTTTCGCTCTAATTGTTCAAATAATAAATATACAGAGAAACTTCCAAATCAAGATTTGTAGCTGATGCATTTATCTACAAATTTTGTCAAAAAAGTTTTTCTGTAAATTAAAAAGTTTACGAGATAAAATTAATTTCAGTGGTATTCAATTCGTGGCTACGCGCGAACGGCCCGTGAGCCAAATTTATTAACCGCTCGACTTAAAAGTTAATAATTTTGGGCTTATAACATTCTGAAAAAATGAATAAACTCATGTAAAATGTAAAGAAAGATCTCAACTTTTAGATAGAAATACTTTCAAATTTGAAAAAGTAGATTTTCTGACTGTAATATCAGTTTATATAATTCCTATTTAATTAATACCTATTCCAGCGAAAATTTCTTTTGGATTTAGCATTGCAAATGAGCATAAAACATTATTATTATAAAAGCAAAGCCATCAATATTTAAAATTTTAAACGAATGCTTCTTAAAAAATTTTTTTTTGGATGCTTAATTTTACTTGTTTTTTTTAGACTTCATTCTATTATATCTTTTTTCGAAATTAATATAATTCAATGCAACTTTACTACTAAACACTTTGTAGTATCTACTTTCGAAACTACTATACAGTTTTTCTATAAATATCAAATTTTTTAAATAATAGACAATTATTTAAAATAAATACTTAAATCAGAGGTCTGTCAGCAAACCTTCTATAACTTTTTATACCGTTTACGATATTATCTAAAAATTTGTGAACTTTATAATGAACCTATTGAGAAGTGATCGCGATACAAAAGAACACACCTATGGCTCAGGTAAGAAAAAGAAGGAAACACAAGTAAAGGTGAAAAAGCAGGTGAGAGAGCGTGGAAAATCGATGATAATACATTAAAAAATTTAAAATTTTTTTTTTCCAATGCATTTATAGATACCCCATTTTAGAACACATTTTATATGAAAAACTTTTTTCTAGCTGTCATTGTTTATTTACTATCATAAAATTAAAAACATGAAAATTGATGATGTTCAAAAATACTACTATGGAAATTTCAAATATATTTTAAAAACTGATGAAGATACAAAAAAATGTTCAGACAAATTTTGTAGATAAATGTATTAGCTACAAGTGTTCTCATTATTTAAACAATTAGAGCGAAAAAACAAAAACAAACATTTTCACTCGACCATTTTCCGGAAAATCGCATGCCTAGTATTGTGAAGTTTTTCTTATGTTAATCACAACCCTTTTAAATACTCAATTTTAGATTTTCAAGTTTTTTGTGTTTTTTGCGGCATTTTACGGATATTTTGTGTACTTTGACTACGCTACATTGCAAAGTTATACAATTGTTATTTAAAGACTATTTTTTGTATTTAGTAAATAAATATAAACTTCAATGTACACATCATTAAAATAACTGGAATTAATTTTAAGTTGGTGGTAATATTAATGTTTACTTATTAGCTTCCACAAATTGCTTTTTCCCACGACAACCATCCAAAACACATTGATTATAATAAGCAACATTAACAACTTCTCAAAGCAACAAAAGTTGTGAGAAAAGTGGCATAAGTCATAGCCAAAGTGACATTAGGCATACACAAAATAAATACCTACAGCAAATGATCATTCTGCAACACAGTCGTTTGTTTGATTTCTGGATGGTGGTCGTAGGAAAAATACACTGTGCAACACGTTCGCAAATGCTAATTTCTCACTCGTGCGCAGCTGTTACACAATATACTATCTATGCATTGCTACGACTTGCGATAAGTATTGTTGTATGTATGTATGTATGTATGTATTTTGGGGTAACATTCACTGAGACCTAAAAGATCTATTGTGCCCCCTTACTTCTACTTAGTTTCTGAGGAGAGTCTCAGATACTAGTAGCTCCTTTAGTCCTATTTCCCGGAGGAATTTTAGGATATCTGCAGGCCTCAACTTAGGTAACTGTCCCTCTTCTATCCAGTAGTCTCCCAGGTACTGTGCCCTAGGATTCTGAAATACTGTGCAGTTCGCAAGTATGTGGAAGGAGGTTTCTTCTTCCATTCCACAAAATCTACAATCTTCTTCCTCCACTATTTTGAGCTTTTTAAGGTGTCCATTCAGGCGACAATGTCCCGTTAGGATTCCTGTTAAAACTCTTAGTGCAGTTTTGCTTTGACTTATGCATTCATTTGATCTCAACAGGTTGTAGTCACCCAGCAATCTTTGATTGCCTAAGCCCTACTAGATCTTTCCAATTGTCAGATCTTCTCTTTTCTTCGGCTTTACCTATTTCTTCCAATATTACATTGGAGCTGATTCCGGCCCCCAAAAGGGTATTTCACTCCCCCGCTTTGCTAGTTCATCTGCTATTTCGTTTCCTTCTATTCCAGTGTGTCCTGGAATCCACAGTAAGGTGACTATATTGTTCTCGCCTAGTTCATTAAGTTTGCCTAGGCATTCCCACACCATTTTGGAACTGATTACACAGGAACTCAGTGCTTTAATGGCTGCTTGACTATCAGACATTATGATAATCCTTTGCCTTCTATATCCTTTGTCAATATTGAACTGGGCACACTTTCTTATTGCGTGAATTTCCGCTTGAAAGATACTTGGGGTTTTCCCCAAGCTTTCAGAGAGTTTGGTTCCTGGCCCGTACACTTCTATCCCAGTTCCTTCTATTGCTTTTGAGCCGTTTGTGTACCATTGAATGGCATTCTTTCCAAGTCTGGTAATGGTATTTGGATCCCATTCCTTCTTGTTGCTTAGTTCCGTAACGAATTTCTTTGAAAAGTTATACTTTTTCATCATACCATCTTGTGGCATGTCCCAGGTTGTCTGATTTCTAAGAAGTGAAGAGGTGGTTTTCTTTTTAATGATTCCCTCTCTACTTAGTCTGTATCTTGTTCTTTCTGCAACACTCTCCACCACCATATGTAATGGTGTGAGGTTGAGAATCACTTCCATTGCTGCCGTTGGGCATGTACTCATTCCTCCTGTTATGCATATAGAGGCTAGTCTTTGAATTTTAGAGAGGTTTTCTCTCGTCGTCAAGAGGCTAGTTCTACTACTCCACGCAATGGCTCCATAAGTGATAATTGGTCTCACTATGGCAGTGTACATCCAGCTCAGGATTTTTGGGTTACAACCCCAGTTTCTCCCTGCCAGATTCCTGCACACCATTAGAGCCATTTTTGCTTTGTATGTAATCTCCTTCTCGTGTTTGTTCCACAGGAGTTTGCTGTCTAGAGTCAAACCTAGATACTTGACTTCTTGTCTCCATTCAACGTCGTTCCCATCAAGTTTAATGGTTTTGAGGTTGAGTTTTCTTTTCTTAGTGAAGGCTTGTTAAGCTGGTATAACTTCTGTAACGTTAGTTTGGGTTGTTTCCGTTGAAAAATTGAGAAATTTAACATTTTGGAAATGAAACTTTTCATGATATTTTTAACAACAAAAAAGAAGTTTCCGACTTTTCACCAATTACCTTGATCGTCCTATCAACAACAAGATGTTTTTTATTTTGTTTTGGGGATGTTCACACAGAAAGGTCTGCACATGTCAATTGTTCTGCACATGTCAATTGTTTGTTGAATAAATTAATATCTCGATAAGTATGTATAAATTTCAGATAAAGGGTATTCTAAAAAAAGTGACAATAAAATTCAATGTAGAATCCGAAAACTTAATAATATACAGGGAGTTACATTTAAACCAACAAAGTCTTCGTTCCCTTTCGGTATAACCGGAAGTGACATGTGTGTCAAGATATTTTCCATAGAATCGCCATAACTTGTTCTCCATATATACCAAATTTTATGGAAATCGTGTTAGTAGTCTCTAAAGCCGGGATCAGACGACTCTTGTAGTTGACGAATACACAATTATTTGCGTACTTGGCAAGTATACGAGCTTTGCGAATTGCGATGGCAAGCAGGGCGCTCACACAACGTGTACAGTTTACAAGTACGCGAGCGCGAACACTTATGGAGAGCGGTCGTCCGGAGAATTTAGTTGTAGCTTCTGCGGCTTTTGTTCTGATGAGCTCTGGCTTGTTATTTAATTGAATAAAAACAAAAGAAAAAGAGGAGAAGAAGATGGTCCAACACAATCTCATTTGTCCATTACATTTCAATAAAAAATGAATAATCGACCCGACCCGAAATGGACAACCAACGAGTGACAATTAATTGTTCAAGCAGGTACAAGTAACCCTCTCACACGACATGTCAAGTATACACAAGTAACGATTATTTGCCAAGTACACGAGTCGTCTGAGCCGGGCTTAACATATGCATAGTGTAAGCTCGTCGTGACACAGTCTGTATTGCACTTGTTCGGGTCTGATCGTCTATAGGTATTTTTGGGAAAACTTACTTAAATAGACGATAGGTGAAGACTTAGAAAATACATTTTTGTAAGAAGTTAACAGTAACTATTACTGGGAGGAAGGAAGTATTAAAAAGACAGGAGCCAATGTTTCCGATAGATTGGAGAAGCCATAAACAGCGAGTATGGTCAGAGTGGAATAAGACAAGGTATACGAAAAAATCGATGAGGAAGTGGAAGAAGAGTTTAGGATAATATTTATTGAAAAAGGATAAAATTGTGGAGAACTATGACCACTATGGTTTCACTGCAAACTATACTACATAAAAAAGATCTAATAATAAGGAAATCAATAAAAAAATAATTAAAGTTTGAAAAAACAGCACGGTATTTGTTAGACTCACTTGTAAGCGATTGTATCGCTTCATTTCAATATTTAATGAAATCGTTTTGCAGCATTTTAAAATATGAATAAAACAAAACAAACAACAAAAGATGCAAGAGCTTTAGGTAACTCAGACAGGCCTATAATGAGAATAATGAGCTGTATGTATACTGAGGGGTGCGAAATATATAAAGATACAAGTTAATTGAGAATTGCGAAGCTCCAAGCAACACAATTACGTACTTTTGAACAATTTCCCGAAAGTTACCCCATCGTGATAGATGTCGGTGTGAGAGAGCTTCTGTTCATTCTCGTGATAAATTTATAACCGTGAATTTATATGCCTGACGGTAGGAGTAGTTCGTTGAAGAGGGGGAGTTAAGATGCATGCGTGGAATAGAAACAGTTGTTTACTTTGAGGAAAAAAAGAGGATAAAAAATAACCACACATTGATTAGAAACTGACAGGTGGAACGAGTTCGGTATAATTAACACAATTGTTTTTCATTACTACTTATCACCTTAAAAAAAAAGGAAAATTAACTATGAATTAAATTGGATATGATACGGTAAAAAAACAGAGATTGTGGAAATTAGACTGGAAGACCGGTAGTACAAGAAGAAGAACTACTTGATGGCAAGAAGTGAAAGACTGCCTACCCCAATGTAATTGGAGTGCGCAATTGGCAAGACAAAACGAAAGTCCGGGTGATCATGAACTGCGGACAACCGATGGGTTGAGAGCAGGAAGCGCACAAATTGCGGACCATATCTAATCCGCTTAACCGCCGCAACCCTTCTTCTCAGAAATGTAATTGAATTGCATCGTTTAGAAAAACATCTCTACAAAATTTTTATACCTTTTATATCTTTTTATTTGTTATTTTTTTATTTTCCAATTAGATTTTTTTCTCCTAACAAATCGGTAAAATGGAAGTAATGTTGAGTGAAAGGGGAAAAAAACTATTGGTTATTGATGGCTATAAATTTCGATTCTATAGAAATATGAATAATAATAATCTACTAACCTAACCCCCTAACCCTTTACCTGACCAACCCTTGTCCGCAATTCGTGCAATGATTAACGGACCCCTACGACACTTGTCCGCAGTTCATGCATCCGTCCGCAATTCGTGCGCACAGGAAAGTCCGACGGAATAATTTTGTATCTACTTCGATGTATTTTGTAGAGTGCGCTACATGCGGCATATTTTATATTGATTTTTATAACTACTCTATTTATTTATATTTTAAAATTTTATTTTATCATTTAGCTGTTATATTATATAAATGTTTTTAATTTATTTCTTTTATTTTACTTCATTAAGTTCTTATCTCGGGGTTTTGCGATCCACCTTCAAATTATTTTTAAATCGTATTTATTTTCGAATATTTATTAACAGTTTGATTGAACATTACAAACCCTAACTTTATAAATTTTTTAGTATTGTTCTCATTAAGCTACCTACCACATAACTGTATGTCTTTTATTGTACACTGAAACCATATAAATTGTATTGTCCCACTGCTAATAACCCTTAGTGGTTAATGCAGTTTGATATTAAAATAAGGAAAAAATATTCGAATTATTTTTATTTTTGAAGAATTGATCTATACTCAAAATATTCAATTGAAGTTTCACATTTTACTATCAAATATTAAAATTTCTATTTTATTCCGTTCTAAACTATATGATAAATTTCGATGATATTTCGGTCTTCAAATATTTTCTATTATTATTTTCAAATGTTTTTTCTATTATTTGTTTAAATTTATTGGTTATTTGAATAATTGGAATTTAACTTTCCTTTTCTGAACTCTATCAGTTCGTCAAATTCGCCAAATACCTACGTCCTTTGTGATATAATTTTTGTCTTCAATTTTTAGGTGTTTAACAAGTACTTCTTATATTTTCCAGTTGAATAAGTTTTTGTTTATATTCATTGGGTTATATTTATCTCATTTTTTTCTTTTTTTTTAACTTTTCCTTTTTGTTAAAAATTCATCTCCATAAATCTAATAATAATTACTATATCAATGAAGTCATTTTGCAAGAAATGTAAGTAATTACCATCATTGAAATTATAGGGTAACTCGTATAGCACTAATAAATACTTACCAATGATGCCACACCATACATTTATTTCAAATTCATACTGGAAATGCCTTTTTCTTTTAACATTGGGATTTTCAACTGCCCAGACATGATTGTTTCTTAAATTGAAAACACCACCGAGTGTGAAGGAGGCTTCGACGGTAAATATTATTCTATCAAAAAGGTGGGATCCAGATTCTGCCTGTTTCGGATATTAGCTTCACATTTGTATCTTAATGGTAGATCTGCTAAAAATAGCACCGGAGTAGGATGGTAAGAAGTTTGATTGATTCCTGTATCGTAGGATAAACGTCGTGTACTAACTTAAGCATTATCCTCAACGCGAATCATTATCTCATCTTCGACATCAGGCGTAATTATCCTTGGTCGGCCTAAGTTGTCATATTCAGGACTTTCGCCTGAATCCTTCAATAAATTTTCAAACGTGTAATGCTGCGTGTCTGGATATTTTCCTAAATATTCTCGTTTTTCAGCACGACCGTTGATATTTTGCTGACAGTAAATAGCAATCATATTAGAGTAATTATTATGCCTGGGCGTTTTAAATGTATCTGTATTTCACCAAAATGAATACAAGCTAAGTACTATAAAACCCAGAGATTATAGAAAGAATAATGTTCTGTCAAAATCCTTTGTTACGTCCACCTATTATGCTAATATTTTCAGAAGCCCGCCTAACGTTTTTCGAAATCAATAATTAATTAAATCCGGATCATGCAGCTAATAACTAAAATCCCTAAAACCGTCTTGGGGATATCAACAAATATACCTTTTTTGTTGAAGTGATGTGGCTTTTATAATTGCTTTACAAAAGTAGCGCTAATTTGAACAGAAAAATCGTTTAGTGTACATTTGTGCCGCATACGTGGCCTGCGTGGCGCCCTCTACAGAATACATCTAAATAAGTACATAATTATGACTTCTTATGTCCAAAAGCCCCCGCAGTTAAATTATTGTGCATACACGTCAAAAAATTTAAATTTAATGTTTATTGGTTTAAATAACAATATTTTAAAGTGAAGATTGTACGGTACTTCTATGTACAATTACCTAAGAACCACCCTGTATAGAAGACGAGAAGCTTCTGGAATGAAAAAGTCATTTATTAATAAATCTGTTACTTTCGAATCATGCACAATTTAGTTCATAATTACAGAATATAGATATTCTAGAATGAAAATAAAAAGAATGTATTTTTGACTGACCGTAAGCCGCTGTAAGTAACAGTTTTTCGACAAATAATCCGGCAATACTACAAATAACTATTTCGTGCAATCGGACGCGAAGTCAGTATTTCGCGTTCTCAACACAGTCCGCGAAATTCGATTTCGCGGCTGTTACCCATAGCAACGGCTGCGAAACCAAACGTCACTTCCAAATTTGACATTTCTAAAATACTACAAAGACAAGGATTATTTTTTATTGAATACCAACAAATACATAAGTACTTATATTATTTAGGATGAATATTAACCTTAATTGTACAGTTTGTATTATTACTTATATTTACTCCAGAAGTTGAAGCAAGAACTGTCAAAATATTTTGTATATATTGAAACATATCATTTCCACAGCACACATTGTTAAATAAATTAAACTGCTGTTGATTTTAGAGCAATGATATATTTATTTACAATTATCTAGTTTAATAATTTTAACGATTGCACGAAAAATAGTGTGTATGCCATGGCCGCGAAACTTTTTAACGACCTCAAGATTATCTTGCCTCGGCCGCAAACGGCCTCGGCAATAGCTGTTCTTTCGGTACGTTAAAAAGGTATTTCGGGGCCTAAGCATACAAATAACTATTAAAAAACCCCATTTCATCTTTGATGAGTAATCTTTATTGGAAGATTCCGTTTGATTTACATTTTCGTCAGTCTTGCTCAACCATATCGTTCCTAGTTACTTAAAGTGCATTTTGTAACGAACTAATATTGACACACAAACATATTTATGCTCAATTAGATTTCAACTCGGAATATTTTATGCAAACGTATTTAACGAACCCAGCAGGCGAAATCTAGTCCGACAGTTTGCGGTCGGGACGCGCTGCGTATATTTTGCAAAAGTGACCATTTGATGAGAACATATCAGAGTTAATGGTGAATCGCAAACAGTCACGATAACTAATGCAATTGAATAGTTTGAAATCGCGCGCACTGGCTGAGTATACACGGTGTAATTAAGCAATAAATCACTTTGTTCAAAGCGAAAGGGAATATATTTGGTTGTCGCTATATATTCGATTATTTTGGTTGAACTGACCGAACCTTGATTATTTATCGTTGAAAAATAATGAGATGAAAAAATAATATTAATCCAACCAAACAATCATGCACATCTTCCTTCTCTATTTTTTTTCTCCTTTCTCCTTCTCTTTCTCCTTCTTCTTTTTATATAGCCTTGTCCTTTTTTCTTTTATCCTTTTCCGCTCTTTTTTCCTTTCCCTTTTCGCCTTTACTTTTCCTCCCCCTTTTTCTCCCTCCCCCCAATGGGTAATAGCATAAATCTATTCGCATAAACTTATTCGAATCTCGAGATGTTTCAGAATTGATGACCAAACAATGATTTTTTATCGTTGAAAAATAATAATAATTCAACCAATTCATTATCCATATCTACCTTATCCTTGTCATTTTTATCCTTCTCCTTCTCCTTCTCCTTCTCCTTCTCCTTCTCCTTCTCCTTCTCCTTCTCCTTCTCCTTCTCCTTCTCCTTCTCCTTCTCCTTCTCCTTCTCCTTCTCCTTCTCCTTCTCCTTCTCCTTCTCCTTCTCCTTCTCCTTCTCCTTCTCCTTCTCCTTCTCCTTCTCCTTCTCCTTCTCCTTCTCCTTCTCCTTCTCCTTCTCCTTCTCCTTCTCTTTCTCCTTCTCCTTCTCCTTCTCCTTCTCCTTCTCCTTCTCCTTCTCCTTCTCCTTCTCCTTCTCCTTCTCCTTCTCCTTCTCCTTCTCCTTCTCCTTCTCCTTCTCCTTCTCCTTCTCCTTCTCCTTCTCCTTCTCCTTCTCCTTCTCCTTCTCCTTCTCCTTCTCCTTCTCCTTCTCCTTCTCCTTCCCCTTCTCCTTCTCCTTCTCCTTCTCCTTCTCCTTCTCCTTCTCCTTCTCCTTCTCCTTCTCCTTCTCCTTCTCCTTCTCCTTCTCCTTCTCCTTCTCCTTCTCCTTCTCCTTCTCCTTCTCCTTCTCCTTCCCCTTCTCCTTCTCCTTCTCTTTCCCCTTCTCCTTCTCCAACTCTTTCTCAAGCAGCAAGTTTAAATTTGCCGATATTTTTTCAAATTAGTTTCTTCCAAGCACCTTACGGTACTAAAATTCAAGTTCGGGGCGTAACATTAAAGGCTTTGTAATCTGTATATGAGTTATCTATCGTCAGATGACATCCACAGACCCAACGATACAGAAAACATTGATTGAATGATGATTACACCAGAAAAACAACAAACTTGCTAAAATCATAACAAGAACACTTGTGAAAACAGGATACCGAAGTTACCAATTTTTTGCGAAAAAACATTTCCTTACTTCTTGGAAATCAAAAAACCTGGGACTTGCCACAAGTTGGTATGATGAAAAGATATAACTTTTCAAAGAAATACGTTGTGGAATTAAGCAGCAAGAAGGGAGCCAAATACCATTACCAGCCTTGGAAAAAATGACATTTAATGGTACACAGACGGCTTAAAAGCAATAGAAGGAACTGGCATGGGAGTGTACGGGCCAGAAACTAAACACTCTTTCATGCGGAAATTCACGCTATAAGAAAGTGTGCCCATTTCAATATTAACAAAGGGTATAAAAGCAAAATATTATAATGTCGGATAGTCAAGCAGCCATTAAAGCACTGAGCTCTTCTGTAATCAAATCCAAAATGGTGTGGAAATGCCTAGGAATACTCAATGAACTAGGCGAGAAAAATATAGTAACCTTAGTGTGGATTCCAGGAGACACTGGAATAGAAGGAAATGTAATAGCAGATGAACTTGAAAAGAGGGGGACTGAATCACCCTTTTGAGGGCCGGAACCCTTTTGTGGTATCAGATGTAATATTGGAAGAAATGGGCGAGGCCGAAGGAAAGAGATCTGACCATTGGAAAGATCTAGTAAGGCTTAGACAATTAAATATTCTGATGGGTGGCTACAACCCATTGAGATCAAATGATTGCATAAGTTAAAGTAAAACTGCAGTAAGAGTTTTAGGAGGGATCCTAAAGGGACATTTTCGCCCGAAAAAGCTCAAAATAGTGGAAGTAGAAGAATGGTGATTCTGTGGCATGGAAGAATCCATATCGTGCGAATTGCACGGCAATTCAGAATCCTAAGGCACAGCACCTAGGAGATTATTGGATAGCTGAGGGACATTTACCTAAGTTGAAACCTGCAGATATCCTGAAATTCCTCAGGGAAATAGGACTAAGGGAGCTACTAGTCTCTGAGACTTAGGAACTGAGTAGAAGTGAGGGTGCATAATAGATCTTTTAGGTCTCAGTGAATGTCACCCCATCACACATACATACAACCAACTTTTTGCCGAATCAATTTTAGAATAGTCCAATAACTTGTTGACCGATTATAATAGTTATTCATGCAACTAGTGTGTAAAGTAACCCTTTTTGACGATTGTGAATATTGTCGACGATCAGATGAGTCAAAAAAAGGGACTTTACAAACGTATTGCATACAATATTTTTTCTACTACCGGAAATTTCAATTAATTTTCTTCAGAAGAACCTATAACGCTTTTATTGATTCCTAATAAAATACATTTGCTTACCCTAGTCAATTTAAATTTCAAATGTCAGATTCAATGCACGAAGAAATGTCAGTCACTCTAAGCCAACTTATAGGTACATACCTACCTATGCACCCTATTCTATTATTTTCCAGTACCCAATAATTTTTTACTAATAATTATTAGCTATATGTACTTTACTGAATTCTATATCTTTCAATCACTAATTTAAAAAAAAACTGAGATTTAATATCCGTTTATTATACCTACATACAAATTGGAAGTTTTTCTTCACGCACTAGTGCGTAAAGTGAAGTTTTACGCACTAGAAAGTGTGTCTAAAGTACGTACCTACTTTACGCACGGTAGTAGAAAAAAGAGCTAATACGAGTACTTTCCATTTTATATCAAATAAATTATAAATTTTTGCAAACTCACCTCACATAGCGCAGACTGGTTAATTTATACAATTGATGTTATCTGGCGTTTTTACCATTCCATCATTCGGAAATAAATCTGAATAGGTATTGATTCACGATGCGAATAAAAAATAGATTAAATAATTGAATTTTTATCAAATCAACCAAAAATTTGAATTTAACTTGTATTCGCTGGCCGCCGTGAGAGGCATTGCATATTCCATTTAAATATTGTGCTGTACGCAAATATATTCCTTTCACGTGAACAAACAGGTTTACTGCTTAATTACGTTCTGTATATTTTGAACAGAGCGGCGCGAATGCGTGCATTTCCCTATTAAGGACCACTTTGGAAATTGTTCGTTGTGTAAATAGATATCTGCACTGCGCCAACTGCTTTTCAATATGGGATATTTGATGCTTTTATACAAATAAGAGACTACGTCTCTGACAAATAAACAGCAACATTCATGTTCAATATTTCACTTCATGATTTTACATCATTGACAGGACATGCGTAATTATTACAAAAATAAAGGTATTGAATGTGTATGTTGCAGGCCAAACTGTTTTTTAGGACGAACTAGTTTGTCCTAGGACAAACTAAGTGCGTTCGGATAAACTATAGTCTCTCCCAGGCCAAACTAGTTTATCCTTAGTTTTGTCTAAGAAACACAAAGATTTTTCCTCGTATATACATAAATTTGAATCGGATTTTAAAAAGGGACATATCGTTATGATGACTGATTAGTCAGTAATGAATTCATCTTAATTTCATTGAAATTAATTTTCTCTTTGATGAAATAATTTAACAAAAGTTAAAAGGTGCACTAATTTAATTGAAATTATTAACACATCCATGAATGTATAACACAAAAATCTAAACAAAAATTGTTTTTAATAATCTGTATTTCCTCCAAAACCATTAATTACACCTTGACACCGTCTTGGCATACTTAAAATTAAATTATCAATTTCGTTTTGTGTCAATAATGCTAATTCTTGTGTAAGAAAATCTTGGAGACCTTGACGAGTATTAACATTATGCAAATGAGGAGCGATCTGTCTCTGGAGTATATCATATACATGATCGATGGGATTAAGGTCTGGTGACTGTGCTGGCCACGGTAGAAGGGTAATTTCCTCAGTATCAAACCAATCTCTTACTGTTGCTGCAGTATGTAGCATTGCATTGTCCTGCATGTAAAGCAAATCAGGGCCTGCAGCAGTGGCAAATAGATGGACAACAGGTTCTAAGATACGGTCAATATATTGAAACTGATCCAAAGTGCCTTCCGCAAAAACGGGAACAGTTCGAGACGAAAGGTTATTAACTTGATTACAGTCAATAACCTACAAAACCGAAATGGTTTTTTGTCAACATAGAATTTTGGTTTACATTTAGTTGTGGAGATGTCGCTATTATCACATTCTTGGCCTTCCCTTCACTGGATTTAATGTATTAATGTGATTTCAGCGTTGTCTTCAGTCCAGGATTATGCTCCTAGAGCTTCTGGACGAATACTATCTACCTTGTACTGATGAGGCGCAAATACGCCGAAACCAGTCTGCAAGTGATATTATTCCTTCTAATTATAAACCAGAATGGTTGGTTCTATATTTTCATATATACCAACCCCGTTTATCTTGGAAGTGTAATTCTTTGTCTGGCGGGGCATATTGCCCGAGAAGTAGATGTTGCTTCCTGGTGAACGGTATATCCTTTGGAAATTAATTTCCTAATTTGTGAAGCGTTTTAATAGTTGTACACTATTATTTTGACGTCTACTTTAACAAACGTATAGTCTTGATTGAGATACTTTTTTCTGTGCTATTTGCCTACTATATTTTATTTATGTACTTTGAGTTTAATCAAAATTTCAACATCGACACGAGTAACAACAAAAACGTGCTTTCTCCTGAAGGCACGCTTGAAATAGCATATTTCTATCTACGTTGAATAATTGCTTTCTTAGCCTCCAGCTATGTAAATGTACGTATACCTGGATTTATTTCTAAAACAGTCAGTGTGCTGTCCAGTTTTTACTATATTTCTGAGTCGGATGGAAAAATGTGCCTTGCAATTTCGGTTTCCCATTTTTAAGTTCAAACCAACCACCAAGATTTTTCCAAATCTTTTGTTTCTGTATCAAAATATTTTATTTTTTGTTTTCACTTGTGAAGTAATGAGATTTGTCTCAGCTTATACAAGGTGATTATTCAAAAACTTATTAGAATCATTTTCAGAATTCATTTCTATCAATCACCGAATAAAAATTGCATGTTAAGAACCGTAACACAAAAAGTTTTTAACGATATTTGTAATTGATTACTGTTTACACTACCACTACACCTATTCCACTGCGACCTTTTCAGATCTATTGTGGTCCTCTGAATCTAGATTACATTCTCCAGCCCAACTCTTTTTAAGTAGCCAATCAGCCCCGAGACTAAATCTTTCATGTAATTTCCTACCAGTGGCTTCACATCGCATAGTACAAGAAACCGTGCCATCGCCAGGCAGTCTCACTAGCATGGAATGTAGTCTAAATGATGTGCTACAGCATCTACAGTATTCCAATCTTTGCTTATTAGGTCTGCCGTATAAGTTGGCCAATATTCTCTAATGAACTGTTTCGTCTGTCTTTGTTCAGGTGAGATTACGCATGATCCTAGAGATTTTTGTGCCATCCATATTTATTGTCGACTTTGCGACGACGCAGAAAGGTTCTGGTCCAATGAATGGCATTGATGTTGTCTGGTCGTTTAATCCGCTAATTCGTTGTCTTAAGTACCTCGTGCTCTGGTACCCAGGCTACCATGATATGCAATGTTCTCCCATGCAATCCCATACCAGCTCAGAATTGACCTCTATGGTGCCTTCAGTGCAGCTTGGTTGTCGGCGAAGATAGCAGCTGAACAGTATGCCCTTTCCTGCCTTTTAATATCTTCTTCGCAGTGGTGAATCACCGCTACTTCTGCTTGGAAAGTTGTGATGTCCTTAAATAGGCTTATTGGAATGTCTATCCTTTGTTTTTGTCCTACAATTCCGGCACCTACACCTAAGTCAGTCTTGGAGCCGTCCGTATACCAGGTTGCCTCAGCCTGTATGGGTACACCTTTCTTCCTGTCTTCCTACCTGGTATATTTATTTGGAACTTATTATGGAAGCTATATCTCTTGGCTTTGCGTTGAATAAAAATGTGTAGTGTAAGCAGATTCAGCAAGATATCCATCGCACTTGTTGGAATTGGTTTCATGGCTCCCGTAATACACAGGCGCAGGCCTTTGTGTGCTACTCGATGGTCTCACAGCTCCCACTTGCAGTGTCTTTGTCCACTACGTTACTGATCTATAGCTATCCTTGGTCTAACAACCCATTGGGTCATGTTTGGGGTAAGTCCCCTGCTTTTCCACACAGTCTTCTGCTTCTGCCAAGGCAAAGGTAGCTTTCTGTGTTGTCTTCTGAAGGTAAATGTTCCATGAGAGCCTTTGAATGAAATGTACCCCTAGGTAATTTATTCCGTTGGATCACTTAGAATATAAGATAAAGGACTATAAAATATTATAGCTTCCTTATCCATTGTAAACAAACAGAAAAAAAAACCTGGTTACGTATTTTGAGAAATATTAATGTACAGTTTCGTCATTATGACCCATGGGTAATTATATTATTTTTAATCATGGTTTTAGTTCTGTAATAACCGACTTTGAGGATTGTATTTGTCACTGTTTCGTGAAAATGAGTAAACGTTTTACTAAAAGCCCGGAATTTGGACCATTAAGTCTAAGCGATGATTTTAAACTTGTCGTTAAACACGCCTTCTTCTGAGGTTCCAAGCGAACCCAAGGAGAAACCAGGACCAAAAGTGAAGAGAACCAATTAATACATTTTATATAAAAAATGAAGTACCTATATTGAATGAAATATTGAAGTTAGTAAAAACTGATAACAATGACGACCAGTAACTTTCTACTTATAAGGTGCATATTTTTCGGAATTATTCTTGCAGTAGCTATGCTGTTTTTTCACAGTTTTATGCGATTATATCTATCTCTTAATCATAATAGGTAATCTATTTACAAACAGTTACTATTGAATTGTTGTTAAATATTCCGTCAATTTTGAGTACAACCATGTAATATCTGATAAACAAGTGTTAGTTAGGGGATTATTGCATTCCTATACTCTATTTACCTGTTAAAATAAACAATACACTCTGTTAAAATACCTCTATCATCTCTGGGAGTATCTATTGTGCACGTACCCTTATCCAGTATAAGACTGTACCAAGAATTTTTAACAGGTGTCCTGATAGGATTCAGAAAGATCAAACTAGGGGATCAAAAAAAGAATGAAAAGAATGGAAGAAGAAACCTCATTTCGTATAATTGCGGATTGCATTACAATACAGAACCCTAGAGCACAACACCAACTGGATAGCAGATGGACTCATACCTAAACTTTGGATTATTAATATCCTGGAATTCCTACGGGAAAATAGACTTAGAGAGACTACTGATCTGTGAGACTTTTCTCAGGAACTAAGTAGAAGAAAGATCTTTTAGGTCCCACTCTTGTAGAAATAAGCCTCCTCGGTATATGGAGCTGACATATTATATAAAAAATATGGGCATAAAGGGCTTCAACCCTATTGTACCTAAATATTTGGAACGAAGTTGGAAAAGAACTTGAAAGAACAACATTTTCAATTATAATGAATATACGGTTTTGTTTTTTTTCCCTGAAATAAAGGGAGCAGCGTGAAATATCGTACGTGATTCTATTTTACTACGAAATTGTAGCTACAGCTAACAAATATTCATATCCATTAATCACCTTTAATGTTGTACGAAATAATTTTATATGAACGTTAGTCTCTCTCGAGTATATAAATTTATATCCACTGGCAAGTTGAAATGTCGCACATGGCATTCTGAAAATCTCACCATATCCTTCTGCCACCGGTTTCTTTCTCCAAATAAATTATTTAAGAATCACACATGCTGACGTTATATATCTTAAATGAGTTATGTCACAGCTTCCTTTTTCTTTTTTCACGCTCTCTCTCTCTCTGTATGTTTCAATAAGAAGGGCGTAGTGTAGATAAAGTTGACTAAGGGAAAGGAAGTGAGAAGTAAGAGTGGATGAGCAGAAAATTATGTGATATCAAATA
This sequence comes from Lochmaea capreae, assembly GCA_949126875.1. NCBI lineage: Eukaryota > Metazoa > Arthropoda > Insecta > Coleoptera > Chrysomelidae > Lochmaea > Lochmaea capreae. Next base: position 16,456,499 of record OX421403.1, read on the forward strand.
AATTGTCAAGGTCCTTGAGCGGAAGTCAATTTGGAAGATTTTTTTGCAGTATTCCGTATTCCGTATTCCTTATACAACGATGTAACATAGTTCACGATTTATGTATTTCATCTTCAATAAAAGACATTACATGATCTTATTCCAATTTAGGTTTTTCTTTTAAATATATATAGAAACTATAGGCATGATGACAGTCGCTAAGAATTACTGAAATAATCATTTATTATAATTGTATAGATTGCAAAGATTCTGAAACAATCACTTATTTTTACATTACAATTGTGATTATATTAACACAAATATGACAATCCGCCATCTCAGTTAAATAGTATATTACATATCTAGCAGCCGTGGCTGGAATGAATGTAGACTATTTTATTCACAATCGCTTAATAACAATCTTTTAAAAACATTAATTTTGAGAAAATTTGTCATCACAATTTAATATTTTTTTCGACAAAGAACTTCATGAATCTGTTCCTAGGCAAATTACTAATTTATTGGTTTTGACAATGTTATAAATTATTTTTTCTGTCACGAAATTTTAATTTTTTTGCTCAAACAAATACATAATGTCTTATTTTGAATTAACCTGTACTCCTCCAAGGAGCTGCGGTTGAGGGAATAATTCCGTAGAAAAGCAAAGAAAAGTATAAACCTTTCTTTAAAACCAGCTTAACACAATATTGTCATACTTGAGAAAAGTGACACATGCTTCTAGCCGGAGCGTGGAAGTGAAAGTAAGTAATGAGTCACTTCCCTACCGTTTTAAAGGTAAGAAATGTCTATGTTACTGACCGATTGTGAGCTTTTATCGTATTTTCTGATTTTGTATGGTTTAAAACACTCTGGGATGAACGATTGACGTCCCCACTTTTGCGTACATGACATAATTGTTATCTTTCCAACAACTACTACTAATTCAGGCGAACATTGGCCAAGAATTACTCAAGCCAAGGTTCCGGCACTGATGCCACTGGCGGGCTCATTGTGCCATTCCTGCTACTTATGCTTATGCTTCAGTGGATGCCTGCCTATGTCCCTAGAAGCCATAACAGGGACTCCGAAGATTCGCCTGCGTAGCACAGCCCAATGTGGACATACGACAAGAACATGGTCCGACGTTTCGTCCGCCATGCCGCAACACCTACATAGGGGACTTTCCTCTAAACCTAGGTTACAAAGGTGTTTCCTCAGACAGCAGTGCCCTGTTAAGAAGTCCTGCTATCTTTTAACCTACTCCTTGGTAGTTCTAGAGCAGCTCTAGCATGTGCATCAGTCCATCCCCTCAGTAGGAGCTTGGACTGCCTGAGACCCTGTAGAGCCCTCCAGTGAGCAAGGTGCTGGATTCTCAACCAGTTCCTCGTGACCCTACGGATTGTTTTTTTGTGAGGCCCAAGGTTGGGCCCGGGCCGTTAAAAGGGGTAGCCGCCCCTTCCACAGCCAGCGCGTCCTCACCTTCATTGCCTTCAAAACCAGAGTGGGCCGGAATCCATTCTAGCCACACTGTGTTCCGCCTTGCTTTCTAATCAAAACAGCATATTTTTCTCTACATTTTTGATTTCCACAACAATAATAGACGATTACAAAAATGTATTATACTCAGTCGGAAGCATTGGTTTGTGAATTAAAGACAAATGTATCAGACATTTTTAATTATGAAATTTCATTAGGAACACAGATGTTCCTAATTTTGTATTTTTTTGCAAGGCTCCGGACTCTTCTTAAGTACCTATCTCATTTTAACTGCCTGTATTTTGCAATGCTGTGTATGATTTATAACCCACGTTTCACATCTATAAGTTAATATTATAACTTATTGCTTTAAATATCTCCAGCTTGGTATTATTCGTTATTATTTCGTTGTTTATGAATGTTTTGTTCATCGCATGGTAGAGTTTCATTGTACTTTTTATTAATTTCCGCTTTTTGTGTTCCTTGTTGATCAATAATTGTTATTCCCAAGTATTGAAATGTTCTCACTCGTTCTAAAACGAAACACTCGATTTTTATTTCATCTGATCCTTCTCCATAACTTTTGTTTTCCTCCAAGATACTATTTCATGTTCTTAGATCTTCTTTAATTTTCGCAAAAATAACTATATCGTCAGCAAGTCCGACACTTTTATTTTGTTAAGATCGATACATTGAATTTTTTGTTTTTTTTTCCATACATTTTTTCATTTTTTTGTGGTTTTAAATGTTAATGATTGTAGATTATTGGAGCTAGTATTATAAATATGTAACAATTGGATTAATTTTATAAGCTTTTATAGCCTTCTTCAGGCGATTATCAGGTAACGCTCACTAATCAGTATGTAATCTCGACTGGCCAAAATTTTGTGCCTTATTTTAGGTATGTAAACTCATCCGCCCAGGAAAGTGGAAGTTTAAGCAAAATTACTTACCAAATACAAATCATCGCACAAACGGAGGTGAGAATTTCTTGTTGGGTAATGATGAAGATTCTCACATACTAGTGTTCAGTAGCGCTACAAATTTGGAGAATCTGTGAGAATGAAGCAGAATCTACGTAGACGGTACGTTTGAGTACTGAACTAATTTTTTTCTGCAACCGCTTACTATTCAGGGCTGTCTAAATGGACATTATATACCGCTTGTGTTTTGTGTGCTGCCGGAAAAATGTACTGAAATGATGGTAGGGTGCTTTGAACACGTGAATAAGTGCTGCAGGGACTTTTCGTTACCTTTTTTCCCCAGGGAAATCGTCGTCGATTTTGAAGAGGCTATCCACAATGCAGTTTACACTGTGTGAACGCAAGTAAAACTAATAGGATGTAGAATGTAGATATCAGCTATCACAAAGCTTGGTGGCTTAAGATTCAAGAGGTCTTGCCAAAGAATGAAGAAATAAAACAGAAGGAGGGAAATGATTAGGATAATGTTTTGAACTTATGTTTGTTGACCCTGAGGATGGAGTAAACGCATTTGCTTTTTCGTTAGCTGCAATTCAGCCTCAAGAAATAAAAATTCAAACATTTGTGGACTATTTAGTAGACAATTATGTGTGCAATCTATCCTCCAGATTTAACGGCGTCCAAAACATAAAGTGCTAACATCTGCAATTATTATCAGTAAAAGTGTGGACGGCCATATGTGCCAAATTCGGACATAAGAAAAAAAGAGGTGTATTTAGACTAAATAGCTACACTGCATTTCTTGAGACTTGCTTCACATTATCACAATAAATAAGTTCTAAATAATAATTTGAGATAATATAAGTATTTTCGTTAATATGTTATTGTTGAATGAAATTGTATGGGTATTATCAATTTTTCAATAACTATCTATGTACGTGTGGCAACCAATAATAAAACATTTAAATCATCTGTATTCTTTGTAAAACACACATTTCAGATTTGTTTTGGTACCTTGAAAAGACAACTTTACTTTTATTTATTGTGTCCAAAATTTTAAATGATGTTTGAGAAAGGAGAGAAGAAAAAAAATCAAAACTATAGACCTGTATCATCACTAAATGTAACGTATAAAATACTTGCAAACTCAAAACTGTAGATATGCAAAAACTAGAGGAACAAAAAATATTAGAAAAAACAGGAGATCACAGTAGTTCTTTCCATACAGATAATAATAATACCTCAATCGGATTTAGGAACTCCCAAATGCAATTTACGTTACCTAATAGTGATAATATTAGATCCTATCGAACATAAGAGCTTCAGGGACTCAAAAATTTCAAGAAATAACAGCTTCATTTGATAGTAATCAAGGAGTGAAGCTGGAAGACTTTGTCACTTACACTATTTATTTGGTCCTACAAAGCATAATGAGAAGAATAAATCTCCTAAAGAAAAAGATAATGATGAAAATGATAAAAATAATAGGAAATACACAACAACAATTGATTAAAGCTATTTACATTTGCATTATCTACATTATCATTATCTTTTAAATAAAACCGTTTAATAGATATCGCTGAATAGTTATAATTATTCCAACGGTTTATAAGTTTAGAAAAATATGTTTTAAAAATACTGACCATTCAACCAAGAAGCAGCAACTACTTCCCGGGGTACAGGCCCCGACGACTATTGAATTACACTTCAAAGTCAAACGGGGTTGGTATATCTATAAGATATTTAAGACCTACTATTCAGGTTTGCAATTAGAAGGGACAACATAACTTGTGACTGTTTTTGGTTTGCGCCTCATCAGTACAAGGTGGATGTTCTCCGCCCGAGAGTTTTAAGAGCCTAATTTTCGACTGAAGAAGACACTAAAATCACAATCTTCCAGTAACGGAAATGTCAAAGTTGTGACAATTGCGACATCGTCACCTTTAATTGCAAACCAAAATTCGAGATTTGACAACAAACCACGTGGGCTGAAAATCGTTTAACTTAAAAAAACTTTACCATGTATTGTATTTTTAAACAACCAATGTATCATCATAGTATGGAATATAAAACATTAATTACTCTGATTGTAGGATAATAAGTGTGAGGATCTTTCAGGTGGAAAATGTCAAGCCAATAAGACCGTTTCTGCAACCTTCACGTTTTTATTTTGATTTGTGTTACATATGTCATGGAGTCTTAATTTATTGAAATAAGCTACTAATATATTATACTAAAATTGAAGTGTCAAACTTCTTTAGAAACCATTAAACTGCAAAGAATCAAATTATAAAACTTAGATCAACATAGACCTTTTCGGGAATGGTTATTTTTATCAATTTTTAAAATCTTGAAAAATAAGACAAAAAGAGCTGATGGGGATTTTTTCAAACACCCATGAAAAAGCAATACTCGCCGTATATGATCTTGGTATCGCCTGAAATATGTTAAAAAAACTCGCTCTCATATGAAGAACCTTAAGGGCAGATCCTAGAATGCCTGTATAAAAGTCAGTATACTTCATTCATTCGATTGAGTTGTGCTCAACAGCTAAGGCACTTGAACTGAATCTTTGTATCATTTCCCGCGTTATCTACTTCCATTCCAGAAGCTTTGTATCTTCTATATAGTTTAACTGGAGGGATTTTCAGTAGTTGTAATGGTTGTCTTATTTTTTCTCCAAAGTGCTTCCGTCTGAGTCCATGTAAGTTCTCGCAGAAGCAGAGTATGTGAGTAGGTGTTTTATCATAGAGTTCACATTTCCTACACATAAGTTCGTTCACTAGCTAACTTTGCCCATTTTGTGCAGACGTTTCCTCAGGGTGCAGTGTCCACTCACCACGTCGGTAACTGTCAGTTTCAATAGCCTAGTTGAGAGAATAGTAATTCCTTCGATATTTTATACCTAAATTTATACCGAGAACAACAACTAATAGTTAGTTCTACAATGAATTTCAACCAACATTTTGACATTTGGTGTTTTGAAAAGCTGGAATGATATCTACCATAATAACTTATATTTTTTTGGCTTGTTTAAAATCATTGGAATAATAGTTTATTTTTTTTTATATTGCTATCGAAAATATGGATTATATTGCTATCGAAAATATGGATAGCATAGTAACATTTTCACAACAATTGGATGTGCTAAAGGTACGATGTTATTGACAATTTAATTCATGTATAAAAAATCGCATATGCCACAGTGCAATTGTCACTTTGACAGCGGCAAAAGTTAGCTTCAACTTTTACAGCGACAAATACACTAGTGGTTTTTTCACTTATTCATTTGTTCATCAATTATCGCGGTGTTGGTTACCAGAATAAATAGTTTGGCATGTTTGTCAACAACTTATTGAATTTTCAAGAACTAACAATGAGTCGATTCAGTGTGTCTACGAACGCCGAAATTAGTCAACCTAAGCTAACCTAACCGATGTTCAGTTTAATTCATCACGAGCTGCACGTAATGCTAAACGTAAAATCCTACAAGCACAACCCGAAAAGAGAAAATGTAGTGCATTAGCTCTTAATGAATCTGAAGTATTTGCAATGGCCAGATTATATAACGAAAATCAACCGGAAGGACTTCAAAAGAAATTATATCACATTTTGGCTTTAGAACTAGCTTGGCGCGGAGGAGAAGCAGCTTACTGCAAAACCACTTATTTCGTATCTGAAATTGAAAATAACTGGACGTATCGAGTATAATCCTCTATTTTCGAAAACGAGACAAGGCGGCAACAATAAATTATGTGACAGCAAATGGATCACGCCTAATATTTTCGACAAAGATATTTGCCCAATACGTTTATTCAAAAAGTTAATGGAAAAACGAAACACTTTTATAACTTCGGACAGAGTATTTCTTACACCAAATCCCTTTTGGAAAAAGAAAAATTCTAAAGGTTGGTACAAGAATTTGCCGATTGGAATTAATGAAATTTCCAAATGGACTAAACGCTCAGCACAACGCATTGGTTTAGATGTCAAACGTGTCAAAATTACAAATCACTCAAATCGAGCGGCAGTAGTTAGCGAATTAAGTAAAAGCGGAATTGAAGAACAAGCTCTAATAAAAATAACAGAACACAGCAATTCATCATCAATAAAACCATACCTACAAGTTGACAAAGAGTATCATTCAAGCATTATTCAATCAATTCGTTTGGAATATGAAAAAACTTCAACATCTACTACAGAAACGATTAGCTGTGGCACCCGCAGCGATATCACTATTCCTAGTATGAATTTCAATAACTGCGTTTTTAATAATTGTACATTAAAATAAAAATGTGTTTATTTTTAATGTTTCATAAATAAAGTTTGCATTGATATGTTTCCAAATTTCTCATTCATTAAATTGTCCTGCCGAATTACACTCGAGGTTTGTATTAATATTGGGTGAATTTGTGTTGTTCAAATTCTAAACTGTTTCCTTTAGCAATTTGACTCGAATAACTGTCAACCTAAAAACACTTCACCTTCGGTGTCGTGTTTTTGATATTTGACAGTTATTCTAGTCAAATTGCTAGGAAACAGTTTCTCATTAAACAACCCAAATTTACCCGATAAAATACAAACCACTCGTGCAATTATAAGTGAAAAATAAATTTCATATTATTCCATTACAACTCGAAAATTTATTAAAATATAGGTGGATCCCCTTTAAAACTGCGTGGCACTGTACATCCCCATTCTTTTTCCGTCTGTGGCAGTAAATTTATTACATTGCTAAGAATTTATTCCGTCAGGTGATAGAAATATCGTATATCACCACTGAACTGGATTTAAAATTCATTAAATTTATCAACAGGAGGTTCGCAAATGCGTGCACATTCCAAAGGTTTTTAAATTATTGCGTAACATGACGGACGGTAGATAAATTAAAGGATAAATAACTTCCGACAGACACTTTTGCGGTGCGCAGAGAATTATCAATGAGTACCTATCTTAGAACTTTTATAATTTTTTCATTAAATGGTGGAATTATTTAGAAACAGTTAATAGGGTTGCAAACTATGAATTCAATACTCTCAAGTATTTGAATGAAAAATATGATGAATCAATATGCGAAGGATTGTGAAGATTGGAAGTTTGGAGTAGGACAGACTCTGATAAAAATCCAAGTGTTGAACAAGGTGCGTCTTGTGACACCATAACGATTACTTCGTGTTATTGACAAAAAATTTAAAAAGGCGTTTTTTCTTGTTTTAAATGTTTCTTACAATTTCGTGAACAGCATTTGCAAGTCAAAAATATATCAGGTTCATACTATGTAATATTTTTCACACAATGGCACATACCGTTGTCATAAAAATTTACCTATTGCTTGGTTATTTTCCAAAATATGGCTCAGATATCAAAATTATCGGGTTTCCATTTTTTGCCATTTTTTTTTGTTACCAAATTATCACAAAAATAGTAATTAACTTTTTTCTTTTAATCAAATCGTCTATAAGAAAACACCACCACAATGTTTGTAACACCCCAACTAGCAAAGTTGTTTTATAATTTTTGGCTTATATAACAATTTTATTTTAATGTTGCTTCCAAGAATGCAACTTCTTATATAAAGGTTCCATAAGAGCCATTTTAGCTTTTTGTTACAGAATTGTTTTATAAATTTATCACAAAGCAATTTGGCAACAAAATTATATAATATTTATAAAGCAATTTTATACGTATTATGTAAGACATTTATTGTTTATAAAACTTAGTTGTTTTGCAACACTTTTTTAAAAGAGTCTGGTAGCATTTATAAATCTGGTATAAATACATTATAAAACTATTGCTATAAACACTTTTAGCAGCATATAAAATAATTTTATTGAAGCAGCAGATGCCTCAATTTTATTGCCATTGAAAATTGTAGTTACAGACACAGCTTTAAAATAATCATATAATTATTACATTGGAAGCTGTTATGTAGCTTTTATGAAATAACTAATAAATATATTATATTTGGCTTGGCAATTTTAGAAAAACAAACCGAGTAAAATGTCGAAAACTTTGAAAGTATTATGATTAGCAATACAGAACTTTTAAATAATACGCCTGCATGTTCAGATAGTCATCCACAAGAAGTAATGATGAATCACTCAATAATAATTACAAACAATTATACTATGCCACAAAAATAAACCAAAGATGAGAACTTATAATTAGAAGTGCCAAATTTTAAATTAGTCGTATTAAAAATGTTATAGAAATGCTGCAACAATAAACCCACTATTATTTCTCAAAATTAACAACGCCTCGTCCAAGTTGTAACCATGACCAGTTCGTAAAAAGTTGGTCCTGTGGAAAAATACGTTGTCTGTCTGTATCTCTGTCTGTCTGTCTGTCCGTCTGTCACCAGGTTGTATCTCATGAACTGTGATAGTTGGACAGTTAAAATTTTCATATAAGGTGTATTTCGGTTGCGGCTATAACAACAATACAACATACTAAAAACAGAATAAAATAAATATTTAAGAGGGCTCCCATACAATAAACGTAATTTTTTGGCGTATTTTCATTCGATATTGATAACGTCAACGGGTAGCTGTAGTCTTGACTTAGTTGGTTAAACCATCCGTCTATAGTAAACAGGAGATCACGAGAATCTCCCTGCGGCCTCATGTTTTTTTAAAATTTGTTATATCCTAAGCGAAGCTATGAATATGAATCACAAAAGTAAAATCAATCAGGTAAATAAATTATGTTAACTTCACTTGTATGTACGTATATTTTTATAGATAATGGTACGATACCCTTCGTGTGCTAGTCCGACTCCCACTTGACCGGTTTGTTGATAAATTCAAAAACCAAAATATAAATAACGAACAAATTTGTTTTTTTCCTGATATTTCAAGCTATTCTAGTTGCATTTGTAAACGGCTAGGAGCATCACCCTCTACAATAATAGATAATCTGCATATGCGGTCAGACTAGACACCTAATTCTGTTTGAACCCTTCTGCTTCGGTAACTATGGAAACGATAATGTTTGACTACTGCTTTAGCTCATCGGTAATTGTTAACATAAATTAACATAAATCGATATTGCAATTAAATGGGTGACATCAGAAAAGGCATGACTCATCATTTTGTAATTAGCTTTTTCACTAACTCCAATTCTGCGGCTGGCATGCAATCACGAAGGGGTGAGCAACAACAATTTATACAAAATTCAATTTCGAGTAAAAATTTATTCCCAAATGCGTTACCACTATTGAAATGTACAGGGTGTTCCGGGACTAATGTGAAAAAGCTGGGAGTGTATAGGTCAAGCCAAAATCATGTTGGCACCTCATTCAAACTTTGTTAATAAACACCCTTATTTCTGAGTCATAAGCATTTGAAATTACAACTTCTGTCAAAAGTTGAACTGTTTTTAATTAATTACACTATTTAATGGAAAAGTTTATGGAAATTCTAATAATTGATAATTATTTGGATATTGGCATATAATCGTTAGAATGACAGAAAATTCATTTGATGTGATTCCTACTTGATGTTTAATATTATGGCTTGACCAATTTTTACAATTTTATTGTTACTTAAGAAGACAGTTTAATAGTGGATAGCTCTCTAGATTTATATGTTCATTCCCTACTTCATATTCTTAGTTCCTCAAGTGTCTTGTGATTTTCGATTTTTCAAGGAAATCTAGTTCTTGTCCCATCACAAATATGCTGTGTAGTGTAGTTCTGTATTAGGTGTTAATAATAATGTGAAGGTATTGTAATTTTAAATTTTTTCAGGAAATATTAGTGGCGATGTCACTTTTTTTCTATTTTTTATCAATTGATTCACTACATATTTGTGATGAGAATCAAAAACTGGATTTCCTTGCAGAATTATGAATTGGAAGACACTGGCGAATCTTACAATATGAAATTGTTAATAAACAGATAAATCTATGGACCTCTCCACTATACTTCTTAAGTAACAATTGTCTATATCAGCAGATCTAGTTTTCCTTGGTTTCCCATCTCATTGCACAGTTACACTGATCTTAAATGGAAAAATGATATCCCCATAGAGTTAATAATACTTAAGCTTCAATATTTGTAATATATCTTCTCTTTTTTCTATTCATATATCGTCGGCATATTACGAAAAGTCTGTCCCTCCATAAGCGGCTGCTATTGATAACGAAGAATGTAAATGACCAAACAACACATACAGGAAAAAATAGCCAAGTAACATGGTCACTTAAGCACAAAATCACAAATTTTGATCCGGTCACTTTTCGTAGTAAGCCGACGATATATTAAGTCAATCACAAAATAGGTCACTATTTGATAAAGCCAAAATATTAAACATCAAGTAGGCATCCCATCAAATGTAACTTCTGTCATTCTGACGATTATAAGTCAATATCGAAATAATTATCAATAAGTTCATTAGAACTTTTCCAAATTTTTTTTCATTAAATAGTGGAAATAATTAGAAACAGTTAGTAATATTTGTGACAGTATCTGTATCTGTGAAGTAGGGAGGGTGAGTTAGGCTCACAGCTCTTAGGCCACACGTGACCCATTGTACATCCTCCCGAGGAGTTGTCTTCCTAGATCATCGTCCATCCTGTCCTTTCCAGGAAGGTGGACAGGTCACTAGGAGACATTTCCTTTATATCGGCAGGTGTAGGCCAAGATTCACCGAACACACACCCTCTTATTGACGATAACTCCGGGCACTCGCATGAGACATGCCTGACAGATTCATCTTCCTGTTCACACATCCTGCATGAAGGTGTGTCCACTAGCCCCATTGTATGGAGATGTTTCCTAAATTGACAGTGGCCAGTCAGAAATCCTACCGTTAAACGTAGGTTTTTCCTGGTCATCACCAAATATTTTTTCGACTCCAGCTTCCCAGGGTCGTCCAGGGTGATCCTGGCAAGACTGCATCCCTTGATTTCATCCCATCTCTTTGGAGATTGTGCATGGGTGTAACGTTTAGCTAGTTCCGCAATTGTCGAATTCGTCAGGCCGTAGGTGTCGCCGGGTCCAAGAATTCTTAGTCCAGCCGCTTCCCTGGCTAAAGAGTCAGCAATGCGGTTACCTTTGCTCTTGTCGTGCCCCTTAATCCACCTCAGGATAATTTTGTTATCTACCGAGGCGTTAGCTAAATATCGATGGCACTCTAATACTAGCCCTGATGTAACACATTGTCTGTTCAAGGCTAGTAGAGCTTGTCTGCTATCAGTGCAGATTATTATGTGACAGTTATATGAGAAGATTATACAAAGTAAGGGTCTAAACAGTAAACTCATGTTAATTTCTGTCAGAGTCGGTCAGGCTCAGGAATCCAACCACCAAGCCTAGACTGGTTAAAAACTGCGAAGAATCTATCAATAGGCTGGCAACAGACAGCACAGTGTCTCTTGTATGGCTGCCGGTGCATGAGGGTGATGGATTAGCGGACCAGTTAGCTAAAGAAAGCTATAAAGGTGATTTCATAGATCCGGAACTGTTCTGTGGAATCACAAAGAATTGCACTAGAGGAAAATTACGGGACTGGCTAGGAAAAAAAACACTAAGTGAGTGAGAGACATTTCACCGACCTGATCACTGAACACTGATGGAAAAAATGGGAAAAATCAATGAACCAATGTGCAGAAAATGTAAACTATAATAATATGATGAAACACCTACATACATACTTTGATTCTGTGAGAGCTCACAAGGACTCAGCCAGATAGAGCAAATAATACAACAATAATAACTACTTAAAATTTCATAAGTTAACTTATAGCTGCTTATTTATAGAGGACGCGAAGCTTCTGGAATGGAAGTAAGAAAAACTGGAAATGGTGGAGACACAAAGATTTAATTAATTAATTTAAGTGTCTGGGTTTTCTGAATTTAATGCAACAATAATTTTCCGAAATGCGTCGATTAGCAAGTCTGTGCGTCACGGAAGTCATAACAACCACTCCTACGGCGGCTATCGAGTTTCTACTGAACTCACTACCACTGCTCATTTATATACAAGGTAAGACCAGATCTGTTATGCACAGATTACTAAATAGTCTGTTACATACAAGTCAAACGCTGATCATCGAACGCTAATAGAGGAGATAAAAGTGGTGGAAGGGATAGCTTTCCTAATGATGTTACAATTTTTAAAGCGGCAGTAATGGCAATTTACCTTTATGCAGCAGAAATTAATGAGCAGGATCATCTTCACAGACAGCTAGGCAGTTCTAAAGGCACTCCATTCCATAGAGATCAATTCTAAGCTCGTATAGGATTGTAGTCGGGAGATATCCACCTAATGCATCCGAAAAACAGTAATAAAATTACAATTTATGTGATTAGGTGAATAATCCTGTATGGATTCAAATGAATAAATAAAGTGGAATTGGAAAAAGTATAAACCTTTGGATTAGAGAACAACACCAAATAGATGTGAATAGATATGGATTGGACACTTAGAAAAGTGAAGCAGGCACTAGAACGTTGCTAAAAATAAATTCGTTGGCGTTCTCGAATAAACGAGTTAGGGGAATGCACAAGGATGAAAGATTGATCTTCAGAAGGAGCAAAAATATACTTCGTTTGTTTATAATTTTTAATAATCTATTTATTTTGAATATTTGATCGAAACTTTGCAGCTGTTCGTAGGCTGAAATTTTTGTACTGATAATGGATTGGAAATTTTATAAAGCATTCAGTGGTTAAAATGCATTAATAAATGTAAATAAACGTTTTCAATTAAATTGAATATTTTCAATATAATAAATTTTATGATTATATGGATTAATTTACTGAATGGTTTGGGCGTATATTATATCTCCTGTTGTTATTTTATAATATGCTATTCAACGATTTCACTACACTGTAAAAACTAACTTTTCTCGAAAATATTAATGAGAATTCAAACGCCAAAAAGTATTGGAAACTGGCACCATCTATGCCATTTTGGTTACATTAGTATTACGTCAATGATTTTTCATACTTCTGAACAGTTTATACCTGGTATATAAATCCCATGAACGTCACAGCCAGATTTTGCCGTCATGTTGACAAGTCGTTCAAATGTTTTATGATAAGGCAATCCAGATCACGTGACCTAATATGGCCGACCGGGGCAAACAATTGAGACATCTGGTTATAGTAGAAGATCCGAACTAAGGTCGTCCTTCACAGACGTATCAACCAGATGAAAGTAATATTTTGTTTATTGACATAAGTTTCTGGAATTAATTTGATTAGGTTACCTTTGCAAAAATAGTCATGGTTATTATTAATTAAATTTATAATTTCCTTTAGCAATTTGACTAGAAAAACTGTCACCCTTAAAAGTGTAATGGTGTGAGGTTGAGAATCACTTCTATGGCTGCCGTTGGGCATGTTCTCATTGCTCCTGTGATGCATATACTCTCTGGTCTCTGAATTTTGGAAAGGTTTTCTCTTGACGTCCATAAGTGATAATTGCTCTCACTATGGCAGTGTTCATCAGCTCAGGATTTTTGGGTTACAGCTCCAAATTCTCCCTTCCGAATCCATGCACACCATTAGAGCCATTTTTACTTTGTATTTAATCTCCTTTTTGTGTTTGTTCTAGGAGTCAAACCTAGATACTTGACTTCTCGTCTCCATTCAAACTCGCTCCCATCAAGTTTAATGGTTTTGAGGTTCAGTTTTCTTTTCTTATTGAAGGCTATTAAAATTGTTTTGGTAAGGTTGATGTTGAGTCCCACTTGCCTACTCCAGCTATTTGTATAGCTCAAACCCTTTTGTACGATGTCAAAGAGGGTGTTTTCGAATTTTCCCCTGGCTGTTATGACAATATCATGCTGTCTACACCTCTTCTATTTAATGCTCTTTTGACTGCCTCATGAGGAGTATTGTCAAAAGCGCCTTCTATATCTAAAAATGCACATATTACTGTTTCTTGGTTTTCTAGAGCACCTCGGATATCCTCCGTCAGTTGTACCAGTCCAGTTTCCGTAGAACTGCCCGCCCGGTAAGCATGCTGATACGGATGGAGAGGAAGTCTCCTTAGGATTTCCGTTCTAATATAATTGTCAATAGCTTTTTACATCGTTTTGAATACAAACGGTCTAAAGTATTTTGGGTTTGTTGTGTCCCTTTTCCAACAATTAAGTTCAATTATCATAGACAATGCCAAATGTAATTCAAAGTTCAACTGAGACGTACCAAATGCTCCCACTAATAAAAATATTGATTTTAAACAAAACACTTTGAAGCCTGAGACTAGAAAATATAGATAAGTTTACCATATTCTATGACCCAAATCAATTAAAAAGCAGACCATAAGATGCTCAGAATGCTTCTATACCACTGTCAGATTTTTATAATGAAAAGAAAGAAGAAATTACAATGTTGTGCTGGATATTTGGAGAAAAGTATTGCCACGCCGACTAAATTGTTTGTATGTGTTCGTCATGACAATGATGCTATTAGGATATATTGTATATCAGCCATATAGATCTATATTTAGATAATTTGATAGGTCCTAGGTACCAGTCATCACAACACTCTCCTAGGGCATTGATCAGACGCAAAAATAGAATCGTGGGGCGCTTGAAATTTATATTATAACAGTCAACCCCTCACGTCACTATTTAATTATTCAATCAAATAACTTTAGTAAACAATCTCCGGTATAACCTGAGGTAGAATGAAGATGGTAATATTTTTATGAAATATCTCCTCCACCATGCCAATTTTCTCTTCTACTACAGTTCCCGACGGTTAATCTGCAGCACCCCAGTTTTTATGGTCGACATTTACTTAATGAAATCCAGCTAAAAATTTAATCAGTCCTGAAAAAACCTACGCTCCTGACACATTATAGTTATGTTCTTAGACCTAGACGTAAGGGTATATAACGACCTTTTATATCTCGAAACATAAATTCTCTATATCGGGAAGAAAAACTCTTGATTGATATTTATGTTATTTCTTTATAGAAAGAGGCGAAAGGGACAACAAAAGGCGGTCCACGGGGGCGCTGGTTAAGGAATTGGAATAAACGTCATAGGATTACTCGTACCGGTGAGTAGTTTGTTTATTATGTGTGAAAATAACCCTTGAATATTAACACGTTACCTCCATGTCATAACTTGAAACAGACGTAGAAGAGTGTTGGAATATAAATCGTCCAAATTGGGCGACTGTCCTAAGAGAAAAATATTGATTAATACAAATTAGAAACATATTTAATCTTCACTTGGGAAATTGGCCTTAAAAAAATAATTAAGTACATATATACACTGTGTCCGTAAAGTATGGAACAAATTCATTTTTAGCTAAGCAGACCATTTTAAGGAATAATCCTGAAACACGTCGATTTTTGATTTTAATTTACCGTATTTTAAAATAATAATAGAATATACATGTAATGACGTCACCGTAATTTTTTTTAAATGAAACACCCCCATTTTGTCTCAATTTTCGGATTACTCTAGCTGAGCTGATTCCAAAAATGTATCACATGTTGATTCCAATTGGTACAGGGTGGACAAAAATACAATAGTTTTGTGTGTGCTCATAAAGTAATCTTGGAGGTTTTGATGAAAGTTTATGGTTTCAACAGGATGGTGCACCTCCTCATTATGCTGTAGATGTTAGAAGGTACCTAGATGAAATTTTTCCGAACATGTGGATGGGTAGACGTGGACCTATTGAATGGACAGCGACGTCACCAGATTTCAATCCTTTGGATTATTTTATGTGGGGCCATCTGAAGAATGTTGTGTATCAAACGAAGCCAGCAAATATTCAAGAATTAAAAGAGAGAATTAGGACACCAATAAACAATATTTCTCAAGACACAATAAACAAGGTTCAACAAGAATTTGTACACCGTTTGGGTTACTGTCAAATACAGCAAGTGCTGCAGTTCGAACATTCATAAAGTCATGTATTTCATCATATTCTGTCCACTAGACAATAAGTATTTTTGATAATATTGTTAATTTAACTAATAAAGAATGTTACGCGTTGCTTTATAAGCACACACAAAACTATTGTATTTTTGTCCATCCTGTACCAATTGGAATCAACATGTGATACATTTTTGGAATCAGTTTGGCTAGAGTAATCCGAAAATTGAGACAAAATGGGGGTGTTCCATTAAAAAAAAAACTACCTACTCGAAAGTAATTCACCATGTATATTAAAATATTATTTTAAAATACGGTAAATTAAAATCAAAAATCGACGTGTTTCAGGATTATTTCTTAAAATGGACTGTTTAGCTGAAAATGAATTTGTTCCATAATTTACGAACACAATGTACACTATATCTACGACTCCAAATTATTATTGAAAATGAAGTTTATTTTTTTTTATATGTGGCATTTAATACAAAAAGTGAAAAAAAAATTATTTCATAATTTCAAATAATTATATCACTACTTTTAATTGTTATTTCTGGAGTTTTACAATTTTTCCTCACAGGTTTTTTAACGATATACTTTTCTGGTTGCATATAACGTTGAAGTTTTTTTAACAATTTCTGTCCCGTTAGGATCCCTGTTAAAACTCACGCATTCATTTGATCTCAACGGGTTGTAGTCACCCATCAGAATATTTGATTATCTAAGCTTTACTAGATCTTTCCAATGGTCAGATCTTCTCGTTTTTTCGGATTTGCCTATTTCTTCCAATATTACATTAGCCCCCCAAAAGGGTCTTTCAGTCCCCCTCTTTGCTAGCCCATTTGCTGTTTCATTTAGTTCTATTCCAGTGTGTCCAGGAATCCACAGTAAGGATACTATATTGTTCGTGCCTAGTCCATTAATTAATTAATAAGTGGGAACCTTGACGTTAGCGTACAGGCAGACGGTATAGTCGACATACCCACTACCTTAAACACACGCTAGCACTTCTAATTTACAGAAAAAAAGAAATGGATGTTCTTACAGCAACAATAATGAGATGGCAACATCTTATACTGGCATTGGATGTTTGAATTTGAATCGTTATTTTGAAAACTTCCATCTCTAGGCTTCTCCGCTGAACTACACCAAACAAAGTGACATATAATAGTCGTCCGTACTTTCATCATTGTATATCTTTATACAATGCTTTCATCATCCGTTTTCAGTCACGTGGCACATTTCTTAAAACATTTATGTACGGGTCCTCTTTTTCATAATAAGTTATTTCTCTTGAGAAGTTCTTCATGATCCAAAATCTGAAGCGCAGCCATTGAGTGCGACTTTTACCCAGTAGTAAAATACTTTTATTTTTGACCAAATCGATTATTTATATCAAGAAAATTCATTTATAATATGTTAATAATTAATGTCTACTAAACTGTTGGGAATATCGTCGTGGTAAATGCAATAGGTCATATGTCAAAAAAGCACTTTTTCGTTTATTGCACTAACCTGACCAATTTAGTCAAATACACAACCTGCAATAGATCTTATGTCGGTGGACCAATGGGAAATCGACTTTGTCCCTCTCCTGCAAAAAAATTGTCAAACGAATCGGACGCAAAATGTTAAGATGGTAAGGTAAGTTTTTTGACCCTTCTGAAAAGTTCGATATTTTTGACCTACGACCTACTGCATTTACCACGACGATATACCTTTTGGTCGCTACGGTCAGTTTTACCCAAATTTAATCCTTTCACTATTCGGAAGGTACAGACCACTTGGTCGCCAAAGCTGGATTAAGGGTTCTAAGAAAATTATAAGCTTATTTAATTACTCTAATACTAATATGGGTTTGTGACCTGTCGACAACCAAAATAAAAATATTTTTCATCAGTTAGTTGTCTGCATTCTGACTGAAAAGATTAATTTTTTTATTTGAAAAGTGATTCCCTATCCTAACCTAACCACAAACATTTCAATTCTGCTTTTTATTCAGCGCATCCCGATATATTCAAATTTGTGGATGTAATTCTCGATATTTAGTTAAATACTTATTTGAAATTAAACAGTACACATATACCTAACAAAATTAAAAACGCTAATTACAATAAACGGCATGCGTATTTAACGAACGTAATAGAACAATACAAAAAATAAGATCCTTTCACGGCGACCAAGAGGCCTACCTGATTTTAAAACTGGCGACCAAGTGGTCGAAGACATTATGGAACCTCCGCTGACAAAACTAACTGCGGCGACCAAGTGGCCAACACCCAAACTGTTAACTGTTTTGTAATAAAACATTTGGTAACGTACAAGTTTCGTAACTGGTGATACATCTATCTATAGTGCAGATGAAGAAAAATGGAAAATCTGACAACAATGAAATTACTACCATGAGATCGGTCGTATCACAAAACTGTCACAAACCCCAATTTGCAAATATCAAGCTGTTTCCGAGATCATTGAAGCGTTGCATACTCAACACTCACTTTGTATATATTCAATTCAATGTCTAGTAATCTCAAGGAATGATCTACTACTCCCTTTTCCCCATCCCTCCTCCCCAGCACTCCTCCACCCCTCCACTCTTTTCTAGTCCTTGATTCCTTCAAATCTACATCTTACATTTACCTTGCCCTTCCTATTCCCCCCCCCCCAACGCTATTACTCTATACTCCTCTTAAGTATTCTGTGGGGATGAATTCTGGCAATATGCCCCTCCTATCTTATTATTTGAGACTTGATTTTGACAACCACATCTGGTTCATTCCACAGTTGCCTTAAGATTCCTTCTTCAATTTCATCACTCCTGCACTTTCTTCTCGTCAAATAATCTATCAGTGAGTTCCCAGATTCAGCTTTGCATCAAGTGACACTCGACACACTTCTTCCGTTAACCAATAAATATGAAGAAAACAATAACAAACTTCAGAAATAAGTAATGGTTATCCCATACCCAGCGCAGGCATAAAACCAAAGTGCAGCTAGCAATTGATTCATAGGAAAGACGCTGCTGTTTCTGTAATAATAGTTGATCACTCAGTCTTGTAGGTTTCCTTATTAGATGATTTTGAGTGGTAAACCGCTGGGGATGTTTGGTTCACAACCTTGGGGATGTCAAGGGATGTTGAAGAGATGTACCAGAATGTCGGGGGATGTCTAGGGATATACCGGGATTACCAAGGATATCCGGGGATATTCCAAGATATCTGGTGATATGAGATAATCGTGGCCATTTTTTATTGAAGTAACGTCTGCTGTAAGATGTCCATTCTCCAATAAATCATTAATAATGAAGGTGTGAAAGTTAACAATAACATATCTGTTACTTTTCTATTGCTTTAAACAGAGCTATAGACACGGCCTTTATTTTGCTCGAGTAGTTAAGGTTAAAAACGTTAGTGCCGAGTTTATAATCTCGTTATCGAAGGCAGGCTGTTTCCAATCATTATATTGGGAAATGTTACTGAATTACCGTGAATAGAGGTAATCACAATCTAAATATTAATGGGTGATAAAGTTGATACTTAATACCTGCGACCTATAATAGTATATTATTAAACGAGCAATTTATGATAGCACGAGCCGTAGGAGAGAGGCACAAGTCACCCGAGTGAATAATGGCCATAAATTCCGAGTAGAATACTATACTTTGTCCACGAACCTTGATTTTTTTATTAAATTCAAGTAAATAATGCGAGTGGAGAACGGAAAGTAATAATTTGGTATTATTGACAATTCTAACGTCAAAATTAATAAATTTCTGGATTAGGTCAAATAATGTGACATAGAAATGGGCGATACTGTGTAAGGTATACAACGTAACGTTATAAATTTAGTATTTTAAAAATATATTATATTTATATTATATTTAGAAAATATCGTTATGAAAAGTATTAATACTAAAAATTTTTATATTTTATTTATACTATATATTTCAGAAACAAATTTCCTAAACAAAATACGCAGATTCAATAATTTATTCCATATTGTACCCCCATCTCTAGTCACCTATGTACCGAAATGTTGTGAGTGTTGAGTAGTCATGGCATGTTATTTAAATGCAAAAGCGTGAATTATGGAAGCATAATTCACTCTAGTAGATATATGGTAGGTGTCGATGGACTGTCTTGAGGAAGCTCAAATTTAATGGAATATTAGTATTCCTGTGGATGAAATAAGTGATGATGATACTGAATATTTCGAAGGATCCGAGGAAAAGTGCTTAGAAAACGAGCTGAAGAACAAACTGAGATGGATGAACCGTTAGTTGAGCAAAATATTGGAAGACATTTATTACCCAAAACATTTCTGTAGAAATCGGACAATTTTATGGAGTTTTTTACGAAGAAAAATGGTGTATTGGCCGTATTCAGAAGATAACAAATAACAATATATTTAACGTAACATTTTTAACACAGATGAGAAAAGGTAATAAATTTTTGTGACCAAAAAATCCAAATGTTGCAGATGTTGAGAGGATGTTTGTATTTACTTGACCTTTAGCTTTAAAAAATCAGTCCTGAAATTTGGAAACCTACCAGCTGGAAGAAACTGAGTACAATAACATGAAAAATCATTATTCAAAATTTAAATCTCAACCGAATTTAACTAGGACTGAAATTATGTCGAAAAATTTTAAGTTTCAAGAGGTTAATTTTAAAAGTGAGGATTATAAAGTTATTTTGAACATTAATCATAAGCCCATATTCTCAGTAAACAATTAACATTCATTATATTTAAAATCGGAAAAGTTTTTTATTTATTACCAGGATAAATTGAGGGAACGGCAACCAGAGAACAAGAGTCGAAGCCCTATTATAGCTAGCCGGATATAAAACAATAACAATAAATTATAATAAACTATTACACAACAAAGCGCTTCTTAAAAATCTTAAAATAAATGGAAATGAACTGAAATAAATTTAATAAAATTATTCTACATTATTATTAGTATTTTTAACCACATTTTACTCTGCCAAATATAAAAAAAATATAAAAGCTTCAGGCTATAAACAAATTCTAATAAAGATATACCTCATTTTCAACCCCTAGATCTGTCTATGTGATCCCGACAGGGCGGATGCGGGCCGTGGCCTCTAAATAAAAGCAAAATCAAGTTGCAGACTTAGCAGACTATATTTCTTCGTCTTCGAATGCATCCCCTAAGCCAGACGGAAGTGCTCAGAGGGATCCGAAAGGTCAATTCTGCTGGAAATGAAAACAAAAACTAAAAGCTGGGGATGAGTTGGATTTAAGGTTCGCTAAATATAATATACCAGTATATATTATATTATTACAGTTTAGAAAGTTATTACACTGCAAAAAAAAATATGAACAGAACTGGTGATTTGAGGACATTCTTTTGTAAGATCAAAATAGTCCAATTTCGGAGACATTTTTAAAGTGTTGAATTCTCAGGATTGGTCGAACAAAAATTTCTGATAATTCCAGAACTTGATTCATATTTACTTGAAAGCCACTCGTTAAATTATAGTTCCAGGAACGATTTCATTTAGTTGGAACGATTTGGGAATTCACCAAGAACTCGTTCTGCCATTTTAATCAGAATGGTAATTGTAGCGCTGACTACAATCGGAGACATAATGAGATTCAAAATGGCGCGTCCATACTATGCCACGATTAAATTGCCAATTGGCAAAGCCAGCCACTCTAATAACGTCTACATATTATGTGTTGGCACTCATTCAGTTTAGTTGCACAATGTTCACAGAACAGAGCGATCCCGGTAGAGATTTATCAAATTAACAATTTTCCCGTTCATCCACTCCATTTGAAAGCACGTGCTTACTGACATACAGTCTGAATCACAACTGAAACCACGAGAGTCCAGTGGTTGGCACGTCCTCACTCTCCGTTCTGATTGGCTCCCTTTTAAGTAGACCGAAATGCCAGCGATTTTCATTGGCACATGGCTGGCTTTTTGGCACCTGCCAACAGTCGCTTCTACGTCGAAGCGGCTTTGCCAATTGGCAAACAGCGGCATAGTTTGTACGCGCCTTTATGCAGTTACCAGAGTTGTAAAATCTGTATCACTCACATTTAGGTCCAGCCGCAGCGTGAGGTGATTGTACTTGAATAGCATTACATTATGAAAAATTATTTCAGGCCAAGCTAATAAGTTTAATAAGTTTTTGGATAGGTACTGTCATATTTTATAACGATGAAAATTGGTTTCAATTAAAAATTAAGGCATGGTTTGACGACAGACTTCTATCCATAAATTTTGGAAAAACATTTTACATACCTTTCAGCTCCCAAAAAATGTATCTCCCAACTTTCCACCTAATTATCCAAAAATTGAGCCAGCGTGAAAAATTGAATATTTAGAGATTGATAATAGTCTAAAATGAAATGTTCGTATTGATTATTTATTGAAAAAACTTAGAGCAATACTATATAAATTTAGAAAGTTTACAGATATTCTCTGTAAAGGTATTTGTAAAAGAACTCACTCTGGTTTCAATAAATTGGTTTATTCTTCTCTCAGAGACATAACTTAATCGTTACGGTACATTTTTAATAATAATTCGTAGCCCCCTTACTTGACCTAACCAAAACTTCTATATATTTTTTAACCCAGCGCTTTCAACACAATATTAAATATTGTTAAAAGTGTTTTATGTCTAAATGCTGACTCTGTTCCTCGACCAACATATCTTTGAATGTTTAATGACTAACGAATTATTTGATTTACAGGGTGTCACATCTCAATTTAAAGCAAAAAAAATATAGTTTACTAAACTTTGGTAGAGTATAACCTGAAATACGGACTCATACGATGGGGTGGAGCCTGTAGAACTTTAGCTTTGTAATTATCCGAACATCACTTTCAGCTGACAATCGTTCATATAGTACAAGACAGTGTGATGTCTATGTTTAACCTTTAATGTTAAAACCTGGTCTAACAAAAAGGGTTGGCTTACCTTGGACCAAAAATTTTGAATTCCTTTTTTCAAAAATAAAGCTGTGAAATAAGTGATAAAAATATCGAAAAAGATACTAACTGAATTATCAAGGCAAGAAATACAAAATTTGCTTGATTAGTATTGTAATGGATGTATCGTCGGTAAATTATAGGTGTGGAAGGGCCTCTGAATAGGTGGTGTTTCGGGTCACTTGGAAGATCATCTCAAGAGAAATGGAACAACTACTTCTAGCACTGGGATATGTTTGATTTATTTACTAAATACATTACATTACTTACTAAACTAATACTATGCATAAGTACCTAGCCTTATAGCATACTTATACGTAGTGGTTAATAATTACTAGTAGGTGACTATTCAACTATATAGAATAGTCTTCTTCAAGTATTTTGCATCGATTTCTCCTTTGATCAATACTGAATGTATATTTATATAACCGGTCAAGTTCGAGCAAAACAGATAAATATATAATTATTGTTTTTGTCTTGCACCACGCTTGAACTTGACAATAACCTTCATTATTTATATTTATATAATAATGAAATGTTCGAACGTTTTGTTGAAATAAGATCAAGGGAATTTAATTCTTATTTTAAAAATGTATTATTATATTGGGCCAAAACGCATCACAATATGACGTTTACATTATAATGAAAAAGTGTAGGGTAAAAAAGTAATAATAAAAAATCAAGCTTCTATCAAAAAGTATTTCAGATATTACTGTCCAGTTTTCAATTCACACCTTCAAAAATCGCTTAGTTTGTTTTGGCACATGTCAACTTTGTACAGCTACTATCGCTTACGCCGGATATGAGTATGCTATTTTGAGATATAGGCAACTATGCTATTTGACTTGGAACACCCTGTATATTTTATATTTTGTAGGAACCTGAATCTGCCCTCTTTTTAAAAAGATAGAGTTTGTTACAGTTCTGTAAATTCGTGAAGATGTTAGAGCGGTTTTGAATAATTGTTACAAATTTTTCTTTCTTCACACCTTTATATTCAGTTACCAAGTTTTGACTAATTTTTAAGAGGCTTATTGCTATAAGTTGTCAACACTTTCAACATTGCCTGAATTTATTAATTTTTTTCTCTTATCGTTTTTCTTTCAGATATTTTAATTTATAAGGGATTATGTAGATTTAAAAACTGTCATAAATCCTACCTTTTTAGGAAAGGAGGAGACTAAGGGTTCTGAAAAATAAAAAGTTTACAGTTGTTCCATATTAGATAAAAAAGTTGTTACCATTTATTCCAGAAAAAGGTATACTCATTTCCCGTTTCGTTAAAAATCCGAATTTAATATCTGAAATACTTCTTAGGATACGGTCATTGAGAATGGGATAAAATATACTTGGCCACTCGGTATTACCTACCTTATCATCGTGATCATTATATTGACAAAAAATTGTTTTATATAAAAATTGTGTGAATTTCTTATTCTGTTAGTGTCGTATTCTGAGCACTATGATTACCTACTTTCCGCATCATTTAAATCACTATCCATCAATCATTCCACAATCTCTTATATACTCACTCACGTTTCAAGCCAAAACCTAACCTAATATAACCTAACATTTGGGGTGTTGTGTTTAGACATCCCAAATGTTAACAGATCACTAAAACTGTTTTTGTCGTTCGATTGACGTTTGTTTACTCAAAAAATGCCTGAAACTAGCAAAATCTAATAATAATTTGAATTGAACTTGGAAAAAGTCCTGGGTTCGGGGCTCCAAAACACTTGAGCGCTTAAGCACAGAAATCCAAAGATCAATTTAGTTCATTCGAGTAAAACATTATTTGACAGATTGCCTAGGTACGCCCATGAAACAAATAAAAGGACATTATGGTTTTACGTCTGGGTCTCGAGACATACAATTTCATACAGGATCCGGAAAAGGCATATCGACGATATTATCCAATTTTTAAGACGAGTTATTGGCATTGTAGCAATATTTATGTTCCAAATCCTTTTATCTTTTTCGAGTGAATTGCTCGTTTCGAAGATTCATATCCTCGGTAATGTTGATAAATAATGATTAATATCGATATTTTTGTTTATTTGGAAAAGTCACTTATTTGAAATGAAACATGAAACAACAAAATTTTCGATACATTTGTGTACGTCAACATAGTAAAATATATGTATAGTATTCTTGTTGCAAGGCCGCGTTTAAAACGGGAAAGAATGAATATCAAGTTTAAAAAGATGTATTGTTCACTGGGGAGGAGCCGTGTTGTCTCCGAAGTCCGACAGGGAGATTTTTATTAGGGTTGAGTATACCCGACGGTGAACGGCATGAGGGTTTTAGAGAAAGAAGAAGAGTTGTCTCCCGTTATTGACAGGTAGATAGTGAAGAAATAACAAAGTCTACTATTAGACTCACATAAAAAGAAGTCACGTGAAGTTTGCCAACTGTCTTGCGCAGAAATCAAAATCGGTCTTGTATATCTATATCGTCTCGTAACGACCGTTTTATGCCATTGGCGTTACAAATTATGTTTCATGCCGACAGCTATTTTCTTATTGACATATGAGGTTGTGTTTGAAGCATTCATTTACGAGGATGTATATTGATATCTAGTTAGCCTAGACCAGTTCCATGCATAAACAAAATATTGCGTTACCATAGCAACGAACAATAACTTATTAGAAGTGTCAGTGTGAAGTTTGACGTCAAAAAAGTAAACCAGAGTTACGCAATAAATTAAAAGAAAAAAGATGTCCACCGAAATTGTGGAAATCGAATAATTGGAGTATCGAGCCATCATCAAGTACCTGTATTTAAAAGGGTTAAGAGGTAAGCAGATTTACGAAGATATGCTTAATACCCTTGGTGATCAATGTCCTTCGTATGCGACCGTGAAAAATTTGACTGCAAGCTTCAAAAGAGGTAAATTTTCCATTGAAGATGATGACCGATCGGGAAAGCCAGTTTCTGTGTCAGTCCCCGAAAATATCGATGCAGTTCATGACGTGATTTTATCAGACCGTCGAATTGGGCTAAAACGGATATCTGAAGCACTGAATATTTCATACGAACGCGTTCATCAGATAGTTCACGTCAATTTGGACATGAGAAAAATTGCTGCAAAATGGATCCACAAATGTTTGAATGTTGACCAAAAACGTGCAAGGGTAGAAGCATCGCGTTCGATCTGTGCTCGATTTGAAAACGATGTAGACTTCTTAAACCGAATTGTTACTATGGATGAGACTTGGGTACATTTCTACGATCCAGAAACAAAACAGCAATTGATGGAGTGGCGACACTCTGGTTCTCCAAGACCTAAGAAGTTTCGTGCCCAAAAATCTGCTGGAAAAGTTCTTGCTTCAGTTTTTTGGGATTGCCATGGAGTAATCATGATTGATTTTTTGGATAAGGGTAGAACAATAACTGGAGATTACTATTCGACATTACTGACCACTTTACGGGAATAAAAATTAAAGAGCAAAGACGTGGAAAGCTATCCAAAGGTGTTTTGTTTTAGCAGGACAACGCCCCTGTACACAAATCTCATGTTGCCATGCAAAAAATTAGTGATTTAGGGTTTGAATTACTAGAACACCCCTCTTATTCACCAGATTTGGTTCCGACCGACTATCATCTCTTTCCTCAACTGAAAAAAAGTTTAAAAGGTCGTAAATTTTCTTCCAACGAGGAGGTAATAAAAGCTGTGTCTGGTTTGTAGGTTCGCTGAAATAGATGTATCCAATTAAGAAATTTTGTTTGGTCGATTTTTGAATATTTCAAGGCGTTTAGCTAACTTATCTGTAAGTGTTGTGTGTTTTATTTGATGTAAACCCATGCCTCCTGGAAAACTTGTTAATGGAAACATTATCCACTGTCAAGGCCGGCAGATTCTAATTTTGTTTTAACCAACAAAATTGGAAAACGTTACGATACTGATTTGAAGTCGAATGTTAATTTTACAATATGGCGCTGGTTTTGACAAGTTTTCATATACGACTAGAACTTCAAGTGGCTTCTTCTTACGTGAAACGGAGTCTTTAATATTATTTCACCTACCCCAAGTATTGATTTGTTAATGTATAATGTGCCTTCCCCTCACAATTAATTATTAACTTGTTGAAGGTGGTATTGAAGAAAGTATACCTGAATTATATGGGAGACAACTCGGACATAACCCTTTTCGAAAACGGGAGACAACTCAACCACGACTGTTCATTGGAACGCAATTCCACTTTGTCTATATACGGGGTGAGTCATAAGTAACTATTGGAGCATAGTCTGAGAACGGATTATTCGGACCATAATATGGGGATAGGGCCAAATGTGCCTCTATAAATTATTGCTATGGAGAAAATACAGGACATTGAATTTTAATTTTTGTCATTTTTGCTAGTAATTGCTTTGTTATTTATAAATTATTATCAAAATAAATAAAAATCCGTAATTTTATAAGAGGAGTATTATTTTGTTATTTTACATTTTGTCACAAAAAGCGTATCGAGAATGATTCTTGATAATGAAATCAACTAGTAACTTTTTAAACGAAAGTTATGCCTTTGTGCCGACTTAAATAAGAATTAAAAAATATACAGTAAAATTATAAGCAAAAAATTTAAAAAAAACTCAAATTTAACGTCCACGACAATATTTTGTAAGGTATTCCATTCTTTCAACAATTACTTTATTTCACTCAAAATCAAGACTAATTGGTTACAATATGTTTTTTAATATTGATTTGTATCCCACCTAACCAAAACTTCTATATATTTGTTTATCAAGCAACACAATATTTAATATTTATATTAAATATTGTTATATGTCTAAATGCTGACTCTACTTGTCCTTTACCAACATATCTTTGAATATTTAATGACTAAAGAATTCTCAAAATCTACTAGCACTAGATGAATAACTCGTTATACTGACAACACACTTTGTTCACAACCAACATCTAAATCGATTTTCTTATTCCAAAACAAGGATAGCAATATACACAGTAAAGGTGACAGATTCCAACAACAGTGCCGTGCTATAGGAGGATTTTAATTTAATGGAAATATTTAAATTAGATTTCTTTATTACTATATTGAATTATAAACGTGAACATAATTTTAAAGATTTATATCTGCGCCGTGGTCTTCCATATGTTTTTAAACTATTTGTAGTCATCTCGGTTTTTTTCATATTGTAAGCATACTCTTACTTATTTTTCGCTTTCTCAGCTGGAGTGTGCTTCTCAAGCTTATAATCTTTTATCTATGAAAACTGCGAAAACTGTCGCTTACAGGAAGCTTTGCAGACACACGTATTTTAAGATATACTCTCGACACCGCCTTTTCAATTCCTGCAATGGATTTTGTTCCAAATCTGTTTTTTCTCCAGAATCACTCATTTTTGAATTGAAACCCAACCCAACACTAAATGCAAACAACTCACTTTCAATCTACCCTAAACTTCGTATTTTTTCCTCCATTTTTGTGGACCTCACCATCTTATGATATTATGTCCCATCTCAAAATTTGTGTCCAGCTTCAATTTCTACTAGTGACGTAATAATCTAAAAGTGAGATTTTGAAAAATTTTGAAAAAACGATTTTTTAATTGGAGATGAAAACAAAACTACACTATTAAATATTTAGAATCAACTATCTGTTGGAACGGTCTGAAAGAGAGAGGAGTACACAACAAAATGATAAGAATTATTCAAAACCTATATAGAACAAATATTAATTATGAAATACGAAATAACACTAAATCAAAGGGATTCAAAACAGAGATGGGATTAAGACAAGGTGGACAATATAATCAAGAAATGCGAAAGGGAAGTAAAAAAGTTGTTCGTAGGATATCAAAATTTAGAAAAAGTCAAAATATCGTACGGAGTTTTTGCAGATGATGCGACGTCGTAATAACAGCAGGTACTGAGGAAAAACTTCAAAACAATCTTAATATATGGAAAAAAACGATGGAAGAAGAAGGCATGAAAATAAATACTACTAAAACAAAAATATTGATAATAGGAGACCAGAATACAAAAACTGATATTAAAATGTAAAAATCGAACTAGTGGAAGAATTCAAATACCTTGGAGTACCACTAGAACAAACCGGAAAACAGGAAGCTGGAATCAACGAAAGAATAAGTAAAACAATAAAACTATATTATGCCATGGATCAAACATTCATCAATATAAAAGAGATTTCAAACGAAACAAAAATCAAAGTATTTAAAACCATGTACAGACCAGTAATAACGTATGGATGCGAATCGTGAAATCTCTCAAATGCACAGAAAAGTAAGATACAAGCCAATGAAATGAAATATTTGAGACTTATAATACCCAACCAGCATCGATACGTACACAAAACGTTTGAAGTACGTTACCAACTGACAAAAGTTATGTCCAGAATACATATACTTCACTGTACGAAGTTCGTACACAGTACATTTTTGGAATGTACATTTTCCAAATTACGTACAGGAATTACGTACAATAGACATACACATATACAGCTAATTAATAGTATGTATGTACATAAAACGTTTGTATTTTGTCTTGTTTGTATCAACCAGAAATACTGTACAGTTGTCACAAACTATGTTCGTCCACTGTACGTACACATAATTACTAATTTTTTAGTTTCTAATTTACCACTACCAGTTATTTTAAAGTGTACATGAATATAAAATTTCAGGAATCTATTTTATATTTCTGTAATTATTACACTTTAATATTACTTTAACATAGCCTGAGAAAATGTCTACCAAGAAGGACAATCGTAACGGCGTCACATATTTACTAAAATAAATGATCAACATATTAAAACAACAAAAAATTATCAATCAAAGTCCTAAGAGAAATAAAACAGTTGACAAAAAACAATTAATTCTGAAGGTATAGCATCCAGTCAGCTCTCTGTCGGTGTAGTCTTCGCGTCCTTATAGCAGTCATCTATGCGCGGGGCAATTCATGCTATTTCCTGCTCCGCTTCCTTAGCCTCTGTATACACGTACCTATACGTACACAAAGTACGTTAAAAGTTTGTCTTTAGTACGTATTTGCTGCTTATCGTATAGTACGTACAACCAATGTCCTTTACTGTACGTACTTATTTTATACATATTTCGTTTACTATGGGACAAGGACGTAATGACTTAAAAAGAGTCTAAAATGTACATACACTGGACATATTTTGCTGTTTGGGTAGGAGTTACTAGAAAAGACAGAATTAGAAACACACATATAAGAGAAGATTTAGGGGTAGAACCTATAGTACAATTTATAGAAGAGCGACAATTAAGTTGGTGGGGACATATACAACGAATGAATAACAACAGACAAGTGAAACGTGTATACGAAGCGAAAAAAGAGAGTCAGACCAAGACAGACATGGAATACAGTGATGGGTAACATATTACAACATAGAGGCAAGACATGGAGAGAAGCATCAACTTTATCAAAAGATAGAAAAGCATAGAAAAAATTTGTTTATGAAATCTAAAATGTAAATCCGACACCTATACGGTATAAGGATATAATGATTACCCTATTGTACAGATTTTTATCAAAAACTCGTTAAAAAGTCTCAACGTCCAATACTCATTATGGACATCTGTGTTAATTTGTAAAAACCTAACATATCAACAACTGCATCACTAGGCCACTTCCTCTCGTTAAATTATACAAAAACACATAAATTGATAAATTACCAAAATAACAGTCAGGTAGCAGGGAAAGGTTAAAAGCATTTCAAAGTAAATTTTACCCGAAAAAAAAAATACTCAACCGTGTATCCTAGCCAAAGAGCGGAACTAGCCCGCAGCCATAATTATTCTCATTCTTTCCTTTTAATGAATTTAGAAATAATTCTTGGTGGGCATATCGAGTTCCTGCCTTTAACTGGCTCCGCCCCTGTCAATGCCGTACTCATTATTTTTTACGTGTGGAGGGAAGTGAAAAAAATTTAATTACCTTTTTACGACTACTTTATAGTAGGACCACCTACATATATCCACATATTATTCCCCGGTTAATTACCAGATGAATGTGATATTAGATATATTTTTAGTCGCACAAATAGTAGCGTTTTATAACAACAAAAATAACCTTTTTGCAAACGTTTCGCCAGGAAACAGGAAAAACTTGATCTTCAAAAATATAATGAACTCACGAGCTATCCTATCAATGATTAAAACCATAGATACATAGTATTCAAAAAAGAAAGTATGGTTATAGTTTGTCTCAAAGTATATCGTCCTAGCTTTTACCGGAAATCATCTAAATACGACCATTTACGACCTTCTTAAAAGAATTTTACCTGAAATGAAACCCAAGAACAGTCGAGTGACAAGGTAAGGTCGGGCTATCAGGTGTAAATGAGTTTTGTATCGGTTGTATGATGGCTGCATTGAATTCATTTGGCAGTATTAAATATTCCGTTTTAGCGTGCGTTTTCAAAGAGCTTTCTATTCGAGTATTATAAGTTATGGTTTATTTACAATAAAAAGACGATGACGTTGCAAAACAAAATTTTCTGATGTTGCCAGCATGTAGATTTTTTCTTTATGCAAAGGAAGCTGGAACAGTCAATGTGACAGTTATTTTTTATTCGTCTGTAGGTGAAGGTGTTTATTTATAAATAAAAGGCTTGTATAATATTCTCAATTTATTTAATATGAGTATTCATTTTTGTGAAGGGTGTTGATAAAATATAAAAAATAGTAACCAATCACTCTATATCTCAATAATTAACATTTGATTATTTATAATGAACGACAAACTCTAGAACCATCTTCAAGAACACTGGAAGAAATAAATCATCTTGAGGAAATTGAAATATAAATTTAATTCAATTTATAAAAGAATATCACAAGTTTTAATAATCTAACCTATCATTGAAAACTCCCAAGGGAATAAAATATTTAAATATAATCTATAATATGTATTGATAATAATTAAAGTAAATGGTATTACTCACGTCTCTTACAGCAGTAAACAAGCCCCATTGTGGCATTCTCCGCAAGAATAAAGATATAACCATCTCTCGTCATTTACTGCTCTATTTCTTGGGCATTTTAATGCGTTTAACCAAACACTGCAGATTTGACTAATTAATTAGTAACGAAAATAACTATTTTCCCAGCATTAAAGAAATAATTAAATCAGGAGCACCAGAAAAACTTGTAAATACGATGATTGATGTCAATTAACAAGGAATGACATACTTAACCTAATCTCAATTGTGTCAAAACTACTGGATTTTTTCAATTGATTTGACAACGTCTTAAAGTTTTGCCAGCCCGTAAGCTGAAAATTGTCCTGACCATTAAGTATAAATTGTATTTACGACCTTTGCAAAAATGGTCATGGTAAGTTTAGGTTAGGTTATATGGGCGACCAGGTCCGTTCCGGCCCCGGTCCACTCAGAGGCCCTAGGCCCATAGTGATACCCTTTGACTCATGGTGTTGAGCCATCCTGTTTTTACCTATCCATTGTCCTTTATATCTTTCCTTTAATTTCTTGTCTTAGGCATTTCCATCCTCCTATAAAATTCTTCAAATTTCCGATGTCCATCTCATGGTCATGGTTATTATTAATTAAATTTATAATTTCCTTTAGCAATTTGACTAGAAAAGCTGTCAACCTTAAAAGTGTAATGGTGTGAGGTTGAGAATCACTTCTATGGCTGCCGTTGGGCATATTCTCATTGCTCCTGTGATGCATATACTCTCTGGTCTCTGAATTTTGGAGTGGTTTTCTCTCGTCGTCAATAGACTTGTTCTGCTACTCCACGCATTGGCTCCATAAGTGATAATTGGTCTTAGTATGGCAGTGTACATCCGACTAAGGATTTTTGGGTTACAGCCCCAATTTCTCCCTGCCAGATTTTTGCGCACCACTAGAGCTATTTTTACTTTGTATGTAATCTCCTTTTCGTGTTTGTTCTATAGGAGTTCACAGTAGAGTCAAACCTAGATACTTGACTTCTTGTCTCCGTTCAACCTCGCTCCCATCAAGTTTAATGGTTTTGAAGTTGTTTTCTTTTCTTAGTGAGACCTCCAAGCTTTCTTATTCACCAACCACTGAGCACTTTTATAATTTCTTTGTAATATTTTGTAAATAAATTATTATTTTTATCAGGAATATTTTTCTGTGACATGTTAGATACATTTTTTTTGTACAAACCTCTGTCTCTACATTGTATATTGTATGGCATAATTTTCTTCTTGAAATTTTTATGTTGTTGATTGTAACGCTCCTGATTAACCCTTTGTGATGCGCTTATAATTTCGGATCCCGTTTTCTCTAGATGTAGCTTCCTCTAAGGAAACATAGATAACGGCAAGAAACGGTGCTCCGTTAAAATATATGTAGAAAAATTTTAAAATTCAGACAGGTATCCGAAGTTGAGCTCAAGTTGTTCGTAGTGAGCGGGAGGTGAATTTTAAATGAATATTAAGGAGATGACTCCCATTGTGGGCATACTAATTTTTGGTTTCCAGTTGCTTATCTTGATAATATTCGTTCAAATTTATGTCCTCTGAGAGTCACAATTTTTTTAAAATCTTCTTCGTTGTCGTAATGATTGCTTGCTGTTCTTATTACATTAATTGGTGAAGCAATCTCGGACTACAATTCCGCGGTAGTACAGTATTCTTAACGTGACATTTTTGTTAACCAAATGTAACTTTTAAGTTTCTGTAATTCATTCTGATATCATAACATTATCGAGTGTGTGTTTAAATAAAAATTATTTTCATTTTAATGAAGAGATTTATAGCAGTGAAGATGGGTTGATAATAGACAACCCTTTTTACTCCCACCAGCAGGAATTTTCATGGATAATATAGAAAAAATAATTCATAAACACGTTGGTAGGAGATTTACGTACTGGTATCGATATGTGGACGACATGTGGCTTCATGACTTATATTAATTCATTTTTCTTTTTGTTAATTTGTTGAGAAATGATAATAATAATAAATGATTTTATTGGTAATCTACTATACAAAATTAATGTTGTGTAACATGAACCAGTATTTGGGATATCCAAAACTGCTGCACGTGGTTGTATATCTCGGTGGACTCAAACTAAACTCCAGTCGTACTGGAGACACGTGCCAAAATTGGAACACAGCAAACTCCTGGTCAAAAAACCCTCGAAGACGCTGACCAATGAAATACTGAACCTTAGCAGGGCCCAAATAAGGATAGTGACGGGTTTACTCACCGGTCACTGTACTCTAAGGAAGTACATGCATACAATCGGCATATATAGGGAGAAATCTGTCGGTTGTGCATGGAAGAGGAGGAAACAGCCTCTCACATTATCTTTGATTTTGAAGCATTATCTCACTGGAGACATAGACTCCTAGGACTTGAATATCCAAGGGAGGATTTCTCCAAGAAGAACCTAGTGAAAAGTCTGCTGAACCTGATAAGGGCTACTGGTCTCTTCACATAAACGGCACAACCAAGAGCACAAAGAGCCTTAAGGCTGAGGTGCCGAGGACATCAAGCCTTTGACTGGTGTGCTGATCCAATCAATCAACATTATTTCATTTAATATCTATAACATGGCAGTTACCAAAGGGCAGAGTTAAAGCTGTCAGAAGACTTGGCTTGCTCTTCCACTCAACCTGAAACTAAAACTAACAAACTAGACTAGAACTAGAAACTAAATAGTACTTCTTGTGAGAAAAACAGCTTACATCAATAATGAAAAAAAAAACCAAAAAGAGAAAGCCATAGGTGAGAAATGTGAAATTTGAAGACTAAAAAATTTGCAATTCACTAATGTTTCAATTGGAGTATTATACATTCCTGACATCTTACCATACTGGGAACTAACAAAACTTTCACAAACTGACCTTGCAACAAATGTGCTCTTATTTTATTTCCAAAGGAAGTACTTGTGAGATGCTTAAATTCGTTTGGTATCCTGTTATATGCCTTTGTCACTTGATACGAAAATGACCTTCTAAACAGAGACGTGTGATATAACCGTGGCGTTAGTGTATTCTTAAACCTTATACCTATTAATATTGTGGATGTCAGTTCTAAATTTTATTTTCTCATATAGATATGGAGGTTTACGCAAAGAAACAATTTTATAATAAACTGTGTAAGCATGAAGGAACCTTCGTTCATTTATTTCTGGGGAGGTGTCTAGTTGTAGGTTGTCTACCCCTTATGCCACACAATATTCATTATATTTTTAATTCAACGTTGTCAAATTTTTTAAGGTCCATTAACAGTAGATCATATCATTGGTAAAATGCATGTGGAATAAAATATCTTATTGTATGACATTCTAACAATATTATAGTCTTCCAAATGAATGTGTATCTGGTATTTCAGCTGAATGTAGGAAAATTTGGTTACCAATGTTAGAAACAGGCATTTCCACTAATCAATTACCTGCGTTATCAGTATAGTATGATTTTATCCAGGTTTTATCATTGGAATTGTTGTTAATCGATACAAACTTCAATACACAAAATCACTAAACTTATTTGGACATAATTATCTTAGATACAAAAATTATCATACCACAAAAAAAGTAACACGAAACGCGTTTTATTAACATTTCCGAAATAAGCAAAAAAGCGCTATTCCAATAAAACTGTTCCTGGAGCGTGCACTCCACTGGTCCCATTGCTAGTAGACTATGGTATAATTAGAATGTTATACAATGGAATATTTTATTTCACATTTCAGCAAGGATATCATCTACTGTGAATGGACCTTAAAAAATTTAACAACACACTTTTTGCAGACTTAAACTTCAAAATATTATTGATTGTCTAGCTGTTAAATTTTTTCGACCAGAATTTTAATTTCATAAGAACTTAATTATTTTTGGTAACGGTAGTGTTCCATCGTTGTTAAACGAAAGAAATATAAACAGGATTGTGTTTTCATTTCTCAAAATAATTAACAAGAAGAACATATACAAGATTTTATATTAACTCAATTCATAATACTGGAACAGAATAATTCATTCCACAATTTTTTAATGCAGTTTCGAATATAAATAATGATTTTTTCATATTTCACAAACCATCAGATTCAGACATTACAATTCGTAATAATTCGTTCTACTTATTGAGTCATGAATTAGCAGTATCCAATAGTAAGTACTTATAATACTCAGGCTTCCAACAGACCCTTTAATAGTATATTAATATTACATAACAAGAGTTGTAAGAAGCTTATTACATGTGACTAAAAACGTTAAACAAATTAAATTGTTTTATTTCATAGAGTTTTTAGTTGTATAATTTCAGAAAGACTTCAATGAAGAGATCAGTTTTCTGTTCGCGTCTCAAATTTTATAACCGAATTCCTGCACATATAAAATTAATTGGAAATCTCGATGAATTTGGAAAAGATATAAAAATCTGTATAATGTTACTGTTACCAATAGGCGGTGAGCTGGCGGCAGCGGAGGTACTTTCGGCTAGCGGGTTGGGGATTGCCATTTGCAA
This sequence comes from Lochmaea capreae, assembly GCA_949126875.1. Lineage (NCBI taxonomy): Eukaryota > Metazoa > Arthropoda > Insecta > Coleoptera > Chrysomelidae > Lochmaea > Lochmaea capreae. The sequence goes on from OX421403.1 coordinate 16,493,151, forward strand.
CGATTTTGCTCGAACCTCATGCATAAAAAACGTTTGACAAATAAAAAATGGACAAAGTTTGTTAGGTAGTTGTCAGGAGGCCTTAAATTTGCAATTTTTTTTTCGCCTTCCACTGACGTCTTAACAAATTGTAACGGAACTATAATTGTTACTTAAGAAGTCTGTTTAATAGTGGAGATTTATCTGTTCATTAACGACTTTACATTGTGGGTCTCTTAAGTCTCTTCCAATTTCTAATTCTTCTAATTCTTATCACAAATATGTAGTACTTCTAATTCTGTGTTAATGAATGTTTCTTTCAATCTAGACGTTTTGTTTAATGGGATTTATCTGGCTGTTTTAATCTGTAGTGTTTATTGTGTCCAATTCCAAAATTTCGACTGGCTTGATCAATATAGACAGCATTACATTCTGAGAAATTTAGATTTATGCATCCCAGATTTTTTTTATGGGAACTGATAATGCTTTATTTGTATTTGCCTGACGTTTTGAATTATTACGTCTATTGTCTCTACGATCTCGGGGAGAACTTCCACCACGCCCCATCTCATCGACAACTTTCATGCTTTTCGCGTACATCTCGTCCCTAGCAAAATGGTTGCTGGCTGGGGTCAAGCTGTCTTCTTCTTGGCTGTGTAACCACGGTGGTTATTTCTTCAGCGATCTTCTAACTTGCTTTTATCTTCTGTTGTGTGTGTTTTGCGCTTCCTCTATCAGGGACAAATCCTTAACCGACGAACTGCGGCTAAAGACGACCTTATAGATTTAATCCACTTGTTTTTGCTTGCCTAGTTGAAATCCCGATTAATTTTATGGGTGTGCCGGGCCTTCTCGTATAGGTGGTTTTTTTTTTCTTGAGATTTCTTACAAGCGACTTTGGGCCATTAGATGAGCTAATAGACTTTTCACCTACTCGATCATCTGTTGTTGTCGTCGCCTTTTTGTTGGTTGCAGCTTGGGTGTAGGTGACTCCTGGATTCGTTGATATTGGGGCTGTTTTTCTTGTCTTCAAGTTGTTCAGGGCCTGTACGGATCATCTGTAAATCGGTTGTTCTTCCAGGCAGTTTACGCAGGTAACTGGCTTGTTCTTTGGCCTTAGGCATTCGTTTGATCTATGTGGTCCTCCGCACTTCACGCATTTAGTGCTTATGCTGCATGCCGTCTGTCCGTGGTGGAATCCTTGGCAGTTGTAACTGCATCGGCCCATTTCCTCATCTTTGCTCTTCCCATCTTCACGTTCTGTATATGTTGAATTTTCCTGCTTTTGTCCCTTTCTTCCACTTCGAGCTTTACCATGTAGATGGGTAATGGTTTCCTCTCTCTGAATCTGGAATGGAGTGGGCTGACTTTTCCTACCATGACTCATTCTTTCTCGATTTCCTCCTTTATGTCGTCGGTGTCTTGGCAGTTTGTCAGTCCTCGGATGACAATACCTGCTTTTCTCTTTCTCGTGGTTTTTACGAATACCATTTCACTTCTTTCCTGATCTCTCTCAGACACCTTGTTGGGTTCCTGTAATCTTCAGGTCCCTCGCAGGGGATTTTTGCTCCGAGTGTTTCTCGCTGTACTCATGATAACGCACGTTGGATGATTAACTGATGATTAATTTAATAGATTTTTGCATTGGTGTGTTCAGTTGCAACACGAGTTTTGAAGCGAAAAGTTCTTGTTGTTCAATATTTTTATCTGTTTTTACGAAAAAGGGTTCTTCAAAATAAAAAATGGATAGTCAAGAATTTGATACTGACTCATTCATCGACGAAATTAAAAAAAGGCTCACAATTTGGGACATGATAACTAGTGAATATCTAAATGAGATCAGCAAAAGAAAGATTCGGGAAGATTGTTCTCATTTTTTGTGACCAGACGCTGTCTTCTTCGATACAACATCCATAAACAAGTTGTATCTGCAACGACCATCTTTGACAAAATACAATACTCGACTAACTATACGGTATACACGCAGGCTAAACGCGTACATTCGTGAAACATTTGAACAGTGGTAACAATGTGAACTAGCCCTTACGTGTCTGACGATTTACATACCGTGAAAAAAGTAACGTGTAAAATCCTCAGCCGGAGGTATTAATGAGTATTTTTTTCATATTTTAGTCCTACGTTTTTCATGCAGATGCCTTTAGCAAAATATGTGCAGATGACACTTTCCGATGGTTCCCCCAACTACTTCTCAAAATTCCAGTCGGACGAACCGCACGGCCGCCAGCTCTTAGCCTATAAAGGTACGCTAGGAAATTATTAAAATTTCATAAATAAAAATTGGTATTTCCCATTTATTTCCACATGTAGGCACGTAAATATAATGTACTTACAATGTAACAAAATACTCGGAATCAGCCTTCAGCAAAGCATGTGTTTACTTGACAATGGCTTATGATCAGTCCCGAGAATTTTTTTTTATGGCTTTATAATTATTGTGGTATATACTTGAAATATTGTGATGAAGCTTATATAGGATTATTCCAAATTAGTAGCAACCGCTAAACTTTGACAAAACTACAATTTTATTACCAAATCTTGGGAATTTGTCTTGTAAGTGGTTTCTTTACCATTCACACTTTGTATTTAAAAAATTTAGTAAGAAGTGCAAGAACTTTAAAAAATCACTCAATTTTGAATCAGTTAATTCTGATATATAAAACTCATATTTATTATACAGTATGGTCAAAATTTTCAAACTGGCGGTTTTTTTCGTCCGTTGAATATTGCAAAAATTTTGATTCCACCCTGTTATAGGAGATTTAATCCTGTTCAGGGTTTGATTTAATAATACATTATAGTTAAAGGAAAACTAAAAAACACGCTTATAGATAATCGAGATAAAAAGTAAAAAATGATTCTTGATTTGATAATAAAATATCATTATGGTAAAAGCTTTGTACTACATTTATACACTAACTCTGTATTTCGGAATAGAACCAGTAAGGGGGCACAATAGATCTTTTAGGTCCCAGTGAATGTCACCCCGTCATAGATAACGTCAAAAATAAAAAGGTGATCTGAGGAAGCTCCCATTTAAAAATAAATATTGACAGATTTCACGATTTTCTCCAAGAATCATCTATTTAGAAAAAACCATACATGTATTATACTTCCAGTATTTTCATATTAAATTTTGTTAACAAAATATCAACTTTAAAACGATGTAACATCTATTTTGATATAACATAGAACTTATTACAAAGTTTATAAACGTAACACTATGAAATATTTGGATGCATGAGATTATCCTATGAACTGGAAAACGGTTCAAAAATTCATGTTATGAATTATTCAAGTTATGATGTAAAACTGCAACTCGAGATCCTGCTCACATAATTTGAAATATAAACAGTAAAGATCTAAAAGTAAATATAAAAGTGCATTTTATATTTTTGTTCAAACTTACAACCGTTTTAAAAGTAAACTGAAAAGCTACAGTGAAATACAAAATGTTTTTGCTACAATATATAAAAATCTAGCAAAAATATTGAGATGTTTTTTTCTATTTTTTATACTTTTTTATGCCTAAAGGACACTTTAGATGATTCACCCGTACCCAAGATTTTCTGTGTCGTGTCAATTTTATTATTAATGCTTTTTTCAATGTATCCCTCGGCCGTAGAAGAACTTTTCCAACCTCCATGACGTTGGATGATACCTATCACCTCTATCAACTAGAAGAGTAGCTGACGTGCGACGAAAACTGGCCTGTATATTTGATTTATAATCTGATAAATTCAAATACTGGGCGATTTCACAGGGTATTTTTCCGATTACATTCATTTCCACCACTTGTTTAGAGCATTTTCAGTTACAACATACCTTTTGTAGAATGATAAAAAATCAAGTTCTTCACTATTGGTAACAGTAAAGACACGACTTTTTAAGTCAGGAATTTTAACTATCAATAGCGAATCTTTGTCTTCAATGTTTTCTATGGTCATTTTCACAAGTTCATGTCGTCTACATGCACCGAAAACTCCCATAATTAATATACTACCTGTCAATGAAATAGCTAATTAATATCTACAGAGTAATGAGTGGTGCTATTTACCTTTTCCACCTGGCGCTTCACACAGGAATTTGAACAATTCTTCTTTGGTGAAAGTTGATATTTTTGTATTGTATCCTACAGATTGGCGTTTTGGGTATGCTATTAACTTCGGATATTAACTGATGTCAATATTGTTCCTTACAGATAATAATAATGCATTGAGTACACCGACCAAAGTGTAGCAAAGTTCATAGTTTTAGCTTTTTCGCTAAAGTAAGCCATCACTACGTTTTCAGTGTACCTTCTAACTTTCTTTGAGCTACACCATGTGATGAAGAGTTCGTACTGCTTTTCATACTTCCCCCGCGCCTTTTCTGGCAATGTAATGTCGCGACTTTAGCGGCGCTTGCAATTTCAGGTGGTGTACATTAAAAATCACTACAATCATTTTCTTCTTCCATTTTTGCTGCTTCATGCTCACATACGATTATTATTTAGGAAATTTTCCACTCAAATGAAAGATGTCATTTACTCGTTGACATTGGATACTCTGAGCATTACTCGAGAAAGATGACGTTTGCGTTGTCAAATACGAGCGCAAATGCCTACTTAAAGTAAAGTGATTCTTTATCGAGCGAGTGAAATTATGAGACAAGCGAGAGAGGCGAATAACAGGCGTGGTCGATACTGACGTGGTGCATACAAAATGTTATCGCCAACTGTTCAGAATTCAGAATATGAAAAACTGAGGTATATTTCATTGCATTTTATTGCGACATAGTAAACAGCGAATATAGAACAAATCTAATTATTATTTGTTATATTGAAATTGGACGTACACCCTGAAGCATTAAAAAAGTTAATTCCTGAAGTCAAAGGAGTTCCAACTGAAAACGTTTGAGGGTTATTATCTATATTGAAAGTGCGCAAATCTTGTTTTTTAGAATTGGTGATAACTGTGTTGTCAGTTGGATCATCGTCTAAAATTCTCTACGCAATTTTTGTTTTATTGAGCACAGATTCTTCAACATAGGACTCTACAATCGTGTCACTTTTCCATCCTCCGTAGCGATTCAAATTTTCTTTACTGCCGCCTGCGTTGGCCAAAGAGAGTGGCGGATGTTCGACGGAAACAATGTCCCGTGTAAAGTGATGGTTCTGGCAGATGCAGATATGCATGCAATTTCGCTTGGAACATTTCCGATAGTATGGATTCCAATCGGCTGAACAGTGCATTTACTGTTCCTGTAGGTTAGGAACAATCGATCGTGAGACGCAGAGAGAAATATTTATTAAATAGTTCTATGGATTTTACTTTTCCTTCAAATTCTTCAGTGACTACAAATAAACGAGGCTTGTTGGTCTTTGTTTTAGGTATATGAATTACCAGAATTGTTTCTTTGTGCTCTATGTCACATACTTTTAGATTCAAAAGTTCTTCATCACGTAAAGCTCCAGCAATTCCAAATAAAACACAAATCTAAACAAATGCAACATTATATCATTTTGGTTTTTAAAAGTTTCTACCAATTACTTCCATCATCAAGTAGATTTCGTCCGTTGCATCTAGTAGAAATTCAAGTATATCTTCTTGTGAAAGAGTTTTGGATTTCTTTGGAACATGATTCCTTGCTTTTTGTTTTAATAAAGTCGTTAGATTTATATATTTACTGGCGATTGTATTTTTCCTTGGATTTTTCTGGCAGAAGTTCTAAGGACTTCTCTAATGACTTCTCTTGAATTTCAGGTGGTGTGCATGAATATCTTTCATAATTTGTTATGAATAAATTGCAAGAAAACTATTATCGAACCGTAATGGGGAGAAGTGTGACACTGACAGATGATTTTCGAAATACTTTACCTGCCGCAAACGTGGAAGCTTGGAGAGACCTGAAAAACACTAATTTCCAGTTGCGTGACGTACAATATTTTATTTAAGACAGACACTTCGGTATATACATTCAATTCTTTATCGGATAATTCAAAATCTGCATTCATATTGTTGTTAAATTTGCGCACTGGCGAAATAAGTTTGACATAAACGACAAATTAAAAATCAACGAACTGTCATCACTTGACAATATATCGAAACGTTGTTACCATAGTAACGAAGCCAAGGTAGATTGTATTATAAAAGAGTGATTGGAAAAATGAAAAATCAGGGACCGGAAATAGCTATTTGTGTATCAAGAGCAGAAAGTAGTACTTTGGTAGTCGGGACAGAAAGTTGCAATCTGTCGAAACTACCAAAAGACTTTCTGCTCTAAATACACACAAGATTTTTCCTACTATCACACCAAAAATTAACTACTAGCTCTCTTTTATCTATAAATAAAATTGCGTGTGCCAAAGTTATTTTCTGCTTAAGAGCGCCAATAATGTCAAATTATGACATCTCGCGGACAATTGGGCGTGCTTCAAAGTTACTTTCTACTTAAGAGCGTCAATAATAGGTTTGTTCGCGTTGCATGCACTTTTTGTTCTTGAATTTCAGTGAGTGTACTAAAAGAGTACTATTTATTTAGTTTTTGTCAGTGTTTGTAGAAAACAGCTCGAACGTTTAAGTGCATAAAATTATAATGGTGAATGATGGAAATAATCTTCGTGAAAATTTTAATGAAATATTAGAAGAAATAATGGATATTTTCGACTATGAAATATTTTACCACCAGTTCCCGTACATCCGTACATATATTATGCTGGTATGTAAAAATCAGTACTGTGTAAATTTTGCTTAGCTAAGCAATAAAACATTTGCAACGTTTACTGATGACTAAAATTACAATTTCTTTCTTTTCGTTTATGTTTTAGATGACCAAGTACCACATTTCTCGCAATTAGGGTTAGAAGGCATACAACGTATTTATCACATAAGGGTCAATAATTATGTGGAAAATATTGTCGTTCTTAATAAATAAAAAATTAATTTGGACCAAAACAAAAGGAAAGGTTATAATTTTTACACCTACACGTTTCACTCTTCCTCCAAACCAAGTACAAAAAGTGTTGCCATAAGTGTAACTGTACTTGTAGCACGAACAGCGGTTATTACCTCATTTCCCGTAACAAGAACAAGTTAGTGTACACTTAGTGCAAAAGTACAAAAAGTTCATGCAACGCGAACAAACCTAATGTCAAATTATGACTGCTCGCGAAAAACATCAACTTTGCAGCTGCTTTTCAAGGCACAAAAGACGACTTTCGATAGTGATAGTAGAAAAAAGCTTTTGCCGGTCCCTCAAGTCCATTTTCCGGTCTTGATCGGCAAAACGTTATTTTCTGGAAGAAAAATTGTCCAGAATGTGTATATTTTCTGGTCGGTCCTCAAAAAAAATATTTACAGTATAATAAGCTTGGGAGGCATAATTCAAAATACACGCCTGTGAAAACCCATTCGATGTAATCAAGTACTTCCCAAAATGATTTATTATTCCAATGGAAAAATCAACAAACATCCTTGTTGAATTAAAACAAGCTATTATTTTAGTGAGGAAAAAACAAAATAACATTCGGTCGGCACTAGCATGTAATATCAACAGAACGTGTGAAAGCACAACGGAACGACAGCTGTTTCGGAATAATATTCCGGACACATCACCAGATAACGGTCTGGATACTGCTCGTTGTTCATGTGCTGCTTGATGCTATTTCGCTTTAGTTTCACGTTATTTTCGTAGTAAATAATATAATTTTTCAACTATATCGTGTTTTTCTAGTGTTCATTGAATTTGGTGATAAACGTAAAGTAATTTCCATATTTTTCCATGAAGTAACGTTTTAATTCGTTATTAGCTGAAAAAGTCCCGAAACAGATCAAATTTTTATTTCAATTTATTATTTTTTAAAATAATGGTTTCTTATACAGGGTGAATAATGAGTCAGCACCAGTTTTTTTCAATGAAACATCCGTGTTTTCTCTAAATTTGCAGAGCTGACCTGATTAAAGAAATGCATCACAAGCTGTTCCAAATAATTGGTACAGTGTGGAAAAAAGTGCTTAGGTAGTTTGTTATTTCAACATTGTATCTCCTCTTAAGCTCCTCAATAAGATTTTGACGTTATTTCGACCAAAGAAAACATCCTAGGAAAGATATCTTTCATAATAGACCGGTAGCCCGTGATACATGTAAGCGTCATTTTTTCGAATGACTGCCGTTATCACCATCCAGTTTTATGTGAAAAACAAGTAGAATCAGGCTCCAGACGCCATAGACGCCATAGTTAGAATGAAAATTTTCACGAAACTAGAACAATTAACATATGGATGCCATTAAAGATTAATAATCAAGTAATTATTACCATATATTTTTTAATCGTGGGATACAATTTAATGAGCTTGAGTTAATAAAATTGTTTTTCACCTTTTATCAACTCTTAACCCTCGCTTATCACCCCTTATACGATATACACACGTTACGGTCTACCGGAAAGGTCTACCTGGTGCCGGAGCGTGTGTGGGAATAGCGGTGTGGATGGATTCGGTCCCGGCAGGTCATAGATTAAAATGTGTAAATTTTAATCCCTTTATCTATAGGCGTATTGGGTCCCAATGGTACTTAACTACCTGAAGATATTCTTCGGGGAAATGTACCTCTTTTCGGAAATCCAATCCTCCCTCTTTTTATTGTATCTGAATGTTTAAATTAAATACTATTTCATTCATTGTTTATATTTCATCGAGTGCATTTCATATTTCAGATCAATTTGTCTGTTGTTTTAAACATTTTAAAAATGAATATAAATATTATTTTAAGTGAAAAAGGAAAACAAATGTTAGTGATAAATAACTTTAAATATAGTTTTCAAAAGTGCTTAAAAAGTGGAGAAAGGCGTTGGATATGTACAAATAAAAAGTGTAAATTATATATACTTAGTTTGGGTGAATCGAAAGATATAACTTTGACAAAACATATTGAAGAGCATTGTCATAGCGCAAATATAGAAAAATTGAATCGCCAAATTGTAAGCTCTTCTTGCAAACGCAAGGCAGTTGAAGACTTGTCCGAAAAGCCTGCAAAAATTATTCGTCGTGTACTTCAAGAGAATCTGCCATCAACCATTACAACAAATGACGTAGCAAATATTAGAAGGTATATGTACTGCTCCCGTAGGAAAATGCAGCCGGCATTGCCAAAAAACATCGATGAAACTTTCGATATTTTAAAAAACAGCTTACGAAGGGTAAGGGATTAGGTATCAGGTAGCAAGGTCCACAATGACAGTGCGAGGGATTTTGATTAGGTAATATTTACATATTGCTAGTAAATGTTTCAATACTGCATCACGTCCATTGAAAATTATTATAATAATCTGTCAATTACACAATTCAATTTTTCGATTCGGATTAGGGTAGGGGGTAAGGTAGGGTGGTTTTGGTTGGGTTATTATTGAAAATTATTATAATAATCTGTCAATTACACAATTCAATTTTTCGATTCGGATTAGGGTAGGGGGTAAGGTAGGGTGGTTTTGGTTGGGTTATTATTGAAAACTCACGAATGCATAGATACATTTTCCCTAATGTTAGGAACATAGCGGAAGAAATATATAAATAAATAAAACAATAGTGTGAGGAACTGCAGACCTGTCTTAATCCTACCCTCCGTTCGAAAAGGGATTAACGCAGGTAGATGCGAGGAACTGCATCACGTCCCTTATGTATATGTGTTTCTATTTTATTTTTACCTTTTTTTTAAATCCTAAAATGTATACCTTTACAATAATATTTCAATGTAATAAATATATCAAATTTTTAAATTAGTTTTACTACCTGTTTTTCATTTGGTTTAACAACAGGTGGCTGGGACCGAATCCATACATTATTATTCAGGTAGGACTAAAGTTCGGGACCCAATAAGCACGCTATTTTTGAACTACCTGCTACTTGGGACCCAATAAGCATATGCCCGGGAATAGACCTGTGCCGTTTTTTTCAACCTGTACGGGCGACCGGTGAAAGATCGAAAATCAATTCTTTCGAGTGACTCCGTACGGATTTATTCAAATATTCTTTGTCATTTCATATAAGCTTTTGTATCTTGTATTATTGAATAAGTATACTCTGTGTCCGTAAAGTATGAAACAAATTCATTTTCAGCTAAACAGGCCATTTACATGGTACAGGGTGGACAAAAATACAATAGTTTTGTGTGTGCTCATAAAGTAACACGGAACATTCTTTATTAGTTAAATTAACAATATTATCAAGAATACTTATTGTCCTGTGGACAGAATATGATTAAGTACATGACTTTATAAATGCTCGAACTGCAGCCCTTGCAGTATTTGACAGTAAGCCAAACGGTGTACAAATTCTTGTTGAACCTTGTTTATTGTGTCTGGAGAAATATTGTTTATTGCTGTCCGAATTCTCTCTTTTAATTCTTGAATATTTGCTGGTTTCGATTGATACACAACATTCTTCAGATGGCCCCACATGAAATAATCCAAAGGATTGAAATCTGGTGACCTCGCTGGCCATTCAATAGGTCCACGTCTACCAATCCACCGGAAAAATTTCATCTAGGTACCTTGTAGCATCTACAGCATAATGTGGAGGTGCACCATCCTGTTGAAACCATAAACTTTCATCAAAACCACCAGGATTACTTGATGAGCACACACAAAACTACTGCATTTTTGTCCACTTTGTACCAATTGGAATAAACATGTGATACATTTTTGGAATCAGCTCAGCTCCAGTAATCCGAAAATTGAGACAAAATGGGGGTGTTCCATTTAAAAAAAATGACGGTGACGTCATTACTCGAAAGTAATTCACCCTGTATATTAGATTATTATTTTAAAATACGGCAAATTAAAATCAAAAGTCGACGTGTTTCAGGATTATTTTTTAAAATGGTCTGTTTAGCTAAAAATGAATTTGTTCCATGCTTTACGGACACAGTGTATATTATTACAATGCACATCTTTTACATTTTTGTCCACTCTCTACAAATTTGATACATTTTTGGAGTCAACTAAGAAAGGGAAATCCATTTCTACAATTAAAAAAACTGGTTCTGAAGTCATCACTGAAAGGCTTGGGCATTCTCTTTTTAAGCTCCACAATGAGATTTTCGACCAAAGAAAAAATCCTAGGAAAGATATCTTGAGGTGGCAATTTTCAGGGAACAATCCACCAATAAACAATATCTTCATGGAGTAATGCATCTAGGAACAGTACTTCCAAGTAGCAATTCGGCTCCAAAGAACTGTACAGTAATCCTAACAGATTTTGTATAATGCACTTTACATATTTTCCAATAAACTTATTTTTATGAACATGGGGCTGTTGCAGATCTCCTTCCAACTTTGTTGTTCAAAAGACATTCATCTGATCATCAATCCCAAACTTCTGCATAGTCACAAAATTCACAAAAAGTGTGTTTTATAACTTATTATATAACAAAGCTTGGACAGATGAAAAATCTTTGTCTAAAAGATTTTTGGCCAAAGCAGCTCTTATCAAATTTTTCATAGTTTCACGTGAAATGTCATTCACCAAATGAACAATTCGGTACTTGAGTGGTAACAAACCCGTTAAGTTCAAACTTTACCCAATCATCATTTCTATTCCAATTGTTCTATTAATTATCTTCAAAAATAACACTTGCTACATCGATTTCTATAATTTACTCCAGGCAATGTGAATGTTTCATATTTCTCTTGTGGAATTTGATGTTTATTAATTCGATTTAATAATTATGGAAAGACTCCACCTACTAGGAGTTGAAACAATCAAACTTTGCCAACATGAGAACATTTTGATTCAGCTTCTCTTTTTTTGGTTCTATTTCATTTATTTTATTTGGTGACTTGTTGACCATTCTGCCCATTCTATTTATTTTGTTCTTGTATTACTTTTTTCAGCTCTGTGTCTTCCCTATATTTTTTTTTGGCTTTTTTCAATATTTTTGTATGAGGTTATGTCAATTTTTCTCAAACTTGCGTTGTCAGAAAAGATTTCATTTGTGGAAATGTCGCGATTTGGAGAGTCTTCGAGTGGATAAATTGAAAAAACCATCAATGATAATGTGTTTCGCAATACTGTGAATTCAACTACATCAATTTGGCGACAATTTGCGATGTTTTGTTTGGAAAAAAAATATAAACTCATTGCAGAAACTTCCACTGAAGAATTAGCTTCTATTTTATGTGACTGGGCATTCAACATGAAGAAGAACAATGGAGAAGATTATAAGGAGTGTGCAGTCAATACGATTAGGAACACTTTAGCAAAAATGTTACAAGAGAAGTACATACTTTAAATATTATAAAAGAATTTTCAATCCGTTCACGGATATACAGTTTAAGAAAGCGAGAAATGCACGCGACACAAAACGCAAAATTTTACAAGCAGTCCCAGAAAAAAGGAAGGTGAGTTCTAATGCTCTCACAAAACGAGAAATTTTTGGAACGGTACTGTCCTGGAGTGAAGAAGTACCTGTAAGCCTCCAAAGAAAATTTTATTACATTGCTGTGTATGAATTGGCTTGGAGAGGTGGAGAAGCAGCAAATTGTAGGGTATCATATTTTAAAATCGAGACAGACAACCGTGGAAGAGAGACCGGAAGAGTTGAATATAACCCAGTGTTTACTAAGACGGCACAAGGGGGAAATCAGAAGTTGGCCGACAGTAAATGGTGGTAGCAAACACTTCAGAAGATTGTGTATGTCCAGTAAGGTTGTTCAAACAAATTATGGAAAGACGGGGAAGCCATATCACATGTGAAAAGTTTTTTTAACCCCAAATCCTTTCTGGCAAAAAACAAATTCGAAAGGATGGTATAAGAATTCTCCTATTGGGATCAACGAAATATCTAAATGGACCAAATCTTCGGTGACAAATATTGGACTTGATATCAAGCGGGTGAAAATTACGAACCATTCTAATCGAGCTGCCGCCGTAACTGAATTGTCCTGGAGTGGGATAGGTGAACAAAAACTTGTGAATAGTGAAAATTACGGGACATGGCAACCTATCGTCATTGAAACCGTACCTTCAGTTAGATGAAGAACATCATAGAGGAATTATTAGTTCCATTCGTACTACCCTCCAGGAACAGTTACTACTACCGCTCAAAATTATAGTATGGAGCAAAATATTAACAAAGGAAATGAAAATCAAGCTAATTTTAATAATTTTGTTTTTAACAATTGTACTTTTCCCTTAAATTGAATAAACTAATTTACATTTTTCAATTTATTGATTTACATATTCATTAAATTGTCTTACCGAATTACACTCTAGTTTTTTTTGAGTCGAAGTAAACTTGACATTTATAATTCGAATTTTGTTGCCATTAGGTGATTCAACTCAAAAAACTGCCAGAAAAAATTACTCGTCCTACGGACTCGGAATTTTTTTAGAGGCAGTTTTTTTCGTTAAATTGCCAGGCAACAAAATTCACATTGATACATGTCATGTTTACTTCGACAAAAAAAAGCTCTCCTGTAACTCGTGAAATTTGTTCCAGTATTTCAACTATAAATACTTTATTCTCTCATATCTAACTAACTTTTTCACTGTCAGTGTTGTTGTTTACTTTATAATCTTCATGTATTATTCACAACCGTATGATTCTTACGTTTGTTCCTGAATTATTCTCTTTGTAGTTAATTTCATATGATATCACTCCAAACAAAATTCAATATTTATTCTGATGTCTGTAGTTTATTTAGATTAAGTTATCAGTCCAAATGATTCACTTATTAAGGAAGTGTGTTTATTTGCTTTTTCGATGCATGCAAGTCCGATGTTATTAATGATTGAAGGAAAGAATATTTGTTAGTGGAAAAAGGTGGAAGGGATGGGATAAAAATTGTACATGATGAAATGAAAAAAACAGAAATGGAGTGAGGCGACTGGAGGAATATCCGTAGTCAGAAATCTACAGGAAAAAATATTGGTTTCAGGATTCAGGAGTTTCTACGCAATAAATGGTACCAGATAATCAAGAAAATTAAAAACTTTTGAAATCCTGAAATGATTTTAATAATCTGAACCTACATTGTTTTCCCAACATCGAAAATTAATAGCTATCTTCAGATGAAAATTCAATTTTCGAATGAAATATTTTAATCAAAAATCTAATTTATTAATTATAAAACATGAAACTCAACAACCTTCGTAAATCACGTCTCATTACCGGTGTCTACTCCCCTACACATCTATTTATTTTACAGACATCATGAGCCTTAATATAATTTACCCTCATAAAAAATTCGCCCCATTAAATTTGATAAAGTTGACTTTTCGTGTTCTTATTTCTGATTAGGAGTACAGATGGTGCCTCCCTTACTATACCCTAGGGCACCCCATAGAGATAGAGACCCTTCCTACATAATTTTAAACGAGCTTCATATCATACTAGGTTATTAGATATAAATAATGTTTGTTAATGCCGCTATAATAAATATTGGGATTTATAACACACTCACAAATTGCTTATTAATAAAGTTTGATAATAAAACAAACAATATGGCTAACATTAGTTAACTAGAATATGAAGAAATATACAAGGACGATTTGGGATATTATTCAAAAGTGATAATATATTATTATTAAAAATATGCAAAAACTGATTTTGTAGTAACAACAGTGATTGGGCATATGTGGGACTTAATAGCAACCCCACCAAAACCATCTTCACTAAGAAAAGAAAAATCGTTACTTGTAAGGTGACGGGTGTTGTGTATCCGATATGTCGAAGGAGCTAGACGAAGAGGGCTGGTCCTCTGTTGGTGAGCTTTTTGCCACTCGAATTTCTATTGTGTAATTAATAAGGCGAAGTTGAAGAAAACTCTGAAGAAGACTGTGAAGAAGGCGATGAACTGTGAATTAAACCATGAAAAAGTGATCTGAAATATGGCTAGGTCAATAAGGAAGAAGAGTGAGTACTTACCCTGGATGTAGTATGACCTCAAAGTTATGTCCTTTTTCCTGTTAGAAGCAAATCCGCTAGCTGCGTTTGAAAGACCGCTTAATTATTTCCAACAGGCTGCGATTGTAGCTGGGCTAGATCCGAAATTACTTCGAAAGAGCACAAAGCAAGTGACCTCTTGAAAGCACCAGAACACAAAAAGTAGTATTTTGGACCAGTCCAAGCCTCACTGGGTCAAGGTCGGTCTTCCTTCACTTAATATCCCTTAGCATCAGGTGAAAGGATTGAAGGTTAACCTAATAAGTAGCTGTATAGTTCAATAAATTGACTTAATAAGCCAAAGGCCTCTTGAAGATGTATGAAAGATTAGTCCATTGTCAGAACATGTTGACAGAACCGAATAAAGTCTGGGTAATGAAGTTTAATTATTATTAATTATTTCTGTAGTAGTGAATGGTATCAGAGCAATATACAAAGTGAGTGGTGGATTTTTTTTACATTCAGTAATACTATGTATACTAACAAAATTGTATTCTCCATTTTAAAAGTGATCTTCAATTGTCAATGTTGAATTGAAACCGTTACAATGTTGGATAATCAAGAAGCCATTAGAACACTAAGTTCTTGCTTAATCAGTTCTGGAATAGTATGGGAATGCCTGGGGAAACTCAATGAACTGGGCGATAACAACATTGTCACCTTACTGTGGATTCCGGGACATTCTGGAATAAAGGGAAATTAAATAGCCTTTTCGGAGCCGGAACAATGTTGCGGTATCAGCTCCAATGTTGTATTGGAAGGAATAGGCAACGTCGAAAAAAGGTAAGGATCTAACTATTGGAAAGATCTAGTAAGGCTTAGACTTAGAACACAAAAACTAAAAAACCGTAAAATGGCGTAACCCGACAACACATGCTATGCGCAAGTCAACAAAGTTCAACCATCTCTCCAAACGCCAAACGGCGTATCAATTTTCATTTAATCCAGAATTTTAGTAACTAGACAGGCACTATAGAGTGCAACAATCTCCTATGTTCAGAGTCACCCTACTCTGGCTTGTATCGCTAAAAACAATATGATGACACTGTAACAACTTATTTACTGCAAGCGCCAAACGTGATGGCGAGCCCGCCCCCATGCGCACAAACTCATTTTTAATGTACCTCCCACTACAGCTTTTGCAAGACATATAAATGCACTGTACAGAGGCGTATCTTTAATTGTTCTACAATTCTAATGGGGTTTGGCATTGTCTGAATAATTTTTGTGTTGTTTCTGAAAAAACGTCATCGCCTAACAAAAAAACTAGTTATCAAGAGTCAGGCACGTGAAATAATTTTTAAAGTGTTCAATTACTTTTACTTCCAAAGTGTCAAATGCGAGTCGGATGCGTTATCAAATGTGGAAAATAAACATCTCTCGCTACAGGTAACATGAACGGATGAATCAACCAAAGGGTTATTTAAAAATATTTCGAAGGGACCATGCAGGAGGTGACATGGGCTTTATACCTAATTGTCGGCTTATATTTAAATTAGGGAATTATCATTCACAAATGAATTCTGTAAATTATGGTAAATGGTTACAAGAAAAGTTGATCCAAATTTACCTGTGAATTCGATAGTCGTGACCGATAATGCTCCATACCATAATATTCAAATTAATCCAGCTCCCAACACAAATTCTTAGAAGGCTGACATGGTGAAGTGACTGCACGATAAAAACATTTTGTTCACAACTGACATGCTCAAACCCGAATTATACGAGTTGATCAGTAGAAATAAGAAGGATCATATACTAGATACAAATTTGATGAGGTTATGCTTGAACACGGACATAACGTTTTGCGACTTCTGGATTTGAATCCCATGGTTCTCATTTGGGCTACTGTCAAAAACAATGTGTCCCAAAATAATGTAACTTTTAAGTTGGAAGATGCGAGGAAACTGGCGGAGCACGAGTTTGATCAAATCACTTCCGAGGAATGGCAAAAGCGTTGCCGACATGTAGTAGATATAGAGCGGAAATATTGGGAAAATGAAACATTCACAGATGTTCAAACAGAGGTAAATCCAGTGTTTATAAATTTAAATGACGATAGCAGCACAAGCAGCAGTGAAGATGAAGATGAAGAAAATTTGTATTCAGATAGTAACTAATTAAAGTTTTTTTATTAAGTGTATCATTATATAACATTTTAATAACTGTACTACTACCTATAATACTGAATAAAATATGAAAGGATATTACAAAGAGATCATAATTATAGGTACGACACTGACCGGCAAGGGGCTTATCGTAATCCAAAAGTAATTTAGCTGGGAGAGTATATACCTGCGCAATCGCTCGCCATCACGTTTGGCGCTTGCTGTATGTCGTCATATGATATGATCTAGTTTGACACTGGCGTACCAAGTTTTAATAAATAAATACAGATTCTTAACAGAAAATAGTTTACGACTCACTTCAAAGAGCCACCCAACAATATTCCGGCCACATATTTTAATTCAAAATATCAAAATGAGATTCTACGCTATCGCCGTTGCAAAAAAATAAAGTATACCGCCAGATTTAAGATACGTTTTACATACTTCCTGCTTTTTTACTTTTTTTTCCCCACATTTTGGGATATAGCAACAACGACGATATTTCTCCAATCTCGAATAGTAAATTCCCAGTCAACCGGAGTATAGACAAAGCATTTTTTGCGAGGAATAATATTTCTGGAGAATACGGCTGTGCTATAAATTGCGAAACAAAGAAGGTATGCAATCGGTATGCTTTTGCCCTAATGTAATATATCTTGCTATCTTCCCTAGCTCAGTTTTCCATCCCCGTATTCACTACAATAAAAAGCACATCCAGAGTGGGACTAGGGTTTTAAAAAATGATTAAATGAATTGCTTTTGTTCCGAATTGTGGCGTAAGGGTATTGGAAAATGTTTAAAAAAGTCCGAATAGATTTAGTTGATGAATGAATTTGCCGGGATACTTGAAGAAGGGAAATCATTTATGGTAGAGGTTGTCGTCTTAGTCAATCCCTGGGTTTGAGAGATACATCCTTTTGACTCATACGTTATTCTGTCTGTTCATTTTATCATGAACATCAGGCTGTATTCTCGAAATTCAAAAACTGACTTCACATTTCAATATAATCTAAAAAATCCAGATGCAAATCCAAAAAATTAGGACCAAGATTAGATGGATTTTGCACACGCCTCCATTTTAACTAGTGAAAAGTCCCCATCAATATAGCGACAGCTAACGAAGTTATATGTTGTTAAAGTTATCCTACTTGCTGTTGGTTGTAAAAGATTGTTTATTGTTTCATGAAAGATATTGAGCGATTGAAAAAAATGGTAACTTATACTTTTTACCCTTTCAGGTTAAGGAGATCACAGAGTATCAACATCGGCGTTCGTTTCCGCACAACCTTTGGGGTAGAATGCACGTCGCGCTCTTTTTTACATGGCCTTCCTCATAGACCCAATCATTACTAATATATAAATAATAATTATTAAATAAAATATATTCAGAATATTATATTACAGTCTCTACTGCAATTTATTACTACAATCCTACCCTGTTTAATTTCAATCACACTCTCATTCAACTAAAACTTCCTCTAACTCTTTAATATTTTTAAAATTGAGCTTCTTATTTTCCTTATCTCGTTCCAATCCAATCCGTAGTTTTAAAGTTGTACTCTATTTACTATGGAAAGACGTATCTCCTGAAATGAAAATATTCCATTATTTTAAATAATTGACAAAGCCATTAAATTTTTGGGATACCTGTAGTGCGGTCTGTATTTTGACCTCACCCAACTACTTGAGAAATACTTAAGAAATATGTGAGTATTTTCCATTTTATCTTATTCCATTGCTCCTTATTTTTCCAATTACGTTCCTTCTTAACTCCTTTGCACTGTACACTCCGCAAACCAATCAGCTCTCTTCCTCTTCCTCTTCCTCTTCCTCTTCCTCTTCCTCTTCCTCTTCCTCTTCCTCTTCCTCTTCCTCTTCCTCTTCCTCTTCCTCTTCCTCTTCCTCTTCCTCTTCCTCTTCCTCTTCCTCTTCCTCTTCCTCTTCCTCTTCCTCTTCCTCTTCCTCTTCCTCTTCCTCTTCCTCTTCCTCTTCCTCTTCCTCTTCCTCTTCCTCTTCCTCTTCCTCTTCCTCTTCCTCTTCCTCTTCCTCTTCAATATATTTATGGTGTACCAATAGCAACTTCAATTTTCAACTTTTTAGCCACTCATCACCAAAATATTCCTTTTTCTATCCCAACTCCAATTTTCCTCACTTATTTTCAGCTTAGCTTCGCTTCAGCCTGCTTTCTCAATCTATATTTCTACGTTAACATTCTCTACCTTGTCGAATTTTCCATCCACAACTTCATTTCTCAGCATCCACAAACCAAAAAAAAACGTCGACTATAATAATTTTTATAAATATAGTGGCTAAGGATAATTTTCAAATAAATATCCACCAAGCAAGTCCAATGCTGATCATGACTCATTTTTATTTTTATGTGTTACATTTTCGTACAGGGAACAGTTTCCAAAACTGAACGTCAGGATCTTTTTTAATTCCATGTGCTATTGTCCGGTAAAGAGGAAAAGGTAATTTATACCCTGCGGTGATTTCTATCGAACAAAACGGCATTTCCGAATATCTGACGTAATATATACCTCTAGGGCAACTCCACACGGCGAAGTTTAGTGAAATTGTATTTTGTTCGTTCACGATAAGAAACTTCCCTCACTATTTGAAGGAGACCATTTATATTTATGGTTAAACGGAACCCCAGGATAAGCTGTCTAATTGAAAAAAAATGCTTGATTGTTCTGAATTTATACAGTGTGTATAAGCCAAACGGAATAAACTCATTATTTCCGTTACAGTACATAAATAATGTAGGAAGACAGTTTTGTTTAAGATTAGAATGTTGTCAAGGCGTTCGCGATGAACATTTTGGACGTCTACTTCATTGACAATCATAGTTCTTTTTAGTGTTTGATATTTTATTACTTTTTGCATTAAATTTTCGTTTTGAATTGTATTGTAGCGAATTGCGGTATACACATGATTTTATTTTATTCTGCATTAATTGTTGCCATGCATTTTAAAACGATAACAGTTTTGAATTGAGAATTAAATGACCTTTCAAAGGATATATCACACGCCTATACTTCCCATTTAAGAAATTGGGGGTTGTACCGGTCATTCGAAGGGGGTTAAAGGTACGGATCGCATTTTCACGTGGAAGAATGTCAATTTATAATTTAAATTCGATGTATTTCGTGATTTTTAAAAATATGTACAGTAACAGAAATAATGGAATTATTCAGTTTGGCTTTTACACACTGTATAAATAGAACATTATTTATTCGTGATAAATAGGAAACATATTTAACGAATATTGTTTCAAGTGGTGTTTGAATATTTCTATGATTATTGAATGAAATAGTAACCAAGTACCGAAAGTCAGATCTATTGTTCCCTCTTTTCTCTACTCTGTTCATAAGGAATGTCTCAAAGATTAGTAGGTCCTTTAGATCTATTTCCCGGAGGAATCTTGAGATACCTTCGGGCTTTAGTTTAGGTAAGAGTCCCTTTTCTATCCAGTAGTCTCATAGGCTGGTGCTCAAAGATTCTGTTTTGCTTGTTATCCGCTAGTATGTTAATCAAGGTTTTTTTGTTCCATTCCATAGAATCTACATCCCTCTTTCTCCACCAGTTTGAGCTTTTTAAGGTTTCAGGCGACATAGTCCCGTCGGAAATATTTGTATACGACTATTACAATCATGTACGTGTGTATGTGACTGAACTCATAAATGGCTTACTAATTTCGATCAGCTTGTTTCTTTCTGTTCAAGTGAATTCGAGAATGGTTTAGATTCACAATTGGTCCAGGCGTTGCAATCGATATCAAACTGAACAGCTCCTAAGCGGATAGGCCGATTTTAATGAAATATTTCATATGCGTTTGAGCAAGTAACTAGATAATTCATATTTACAATTAGTCCCGGTAGGTGGCGCTGCAATAGGCTTCATACTGAACTCCTCCTAAACGGTTGGTCCGACTTTATTTTAATTTGGCATAGCAGTTTTTTTGGTACGGTCATTTTAATCTTCTTGTGTTAATTCTTTTCCGTACATTTCGTATTCACAAAACGCAAAAATACTGAACACTCCACAAAAATCAGAATGTAAAATTTGCTTGACATTTGTAACGGAGCAGCACAGTTGCGATCTTTGTGCAAAAAATTACAATTTTCTTTGAAATTTCACTTTTCACCTGAATTTAAAGTCTTGCTATAGAAAAAAATGTTGTATTGCATACGATGATAAAATCGCATTAGCGTCTCGATGCTAAAAAACACTCTCAAAGATGAACTTATCCTCTTGTACAATAAATAACTATAATTGATTCTTGAATCAAAGTGTGAAATTGTCGTAATATTTCTTTTGTGTTCAAAAAACTGCAAAAAGCAATGCGAATTATTAAGTAAATTTCACGTTCTCATTATATCCGCGGAACTTCTGAACTACCTAATAATGATAATAAACTATTCTAATATATTCGCAAACATGAAACAGAAATTTACACACAAACGTCACTAGAAGACTGACTAATATGATACCAGAGCCGCCGTTTCCCATTTGCAACTAACTGCAGTGTGTGCAGAGTGCAGAGTTTCGAGTATCCAATAATTCCGGGATTCGTTCTAGGAGCAATTCAGATGAGAAGTGACTATTAAACCAAAATTCGCACAGAGCAGCAAAAACGAACAATTTAATATAAATTCATTGATACATCCAAAATAATACAAGTTGATTCAAATACTTGATCTATACACTCTTTCGTATAGGGAAAATACCTGGGGGGAAATGGGCGTTTGCTTAATGATTTTCATTAATTTTTTTCTAGTATAAAAAGTTATTATAATTTATTGAAATTTTGAGAATATTTCATACATATATTTTAGTATCTACTTTGAAATTTTTGAAACATTTTAATAACTGTACTACTACCTATAATACTGAATAAAATATGAAAGGAAATTACAAAGAAATCATAATTGTAGGTACGACACTGACCGACAAGGGGCTTATCGTAATCCAATAGTTATTTAGTTGGGAGTGTCTATACCTGCGCGATCGCTCGCCATCATGTTTGGCGCTTGCTGTACCTGTTTTGAATATTTATCAGAAGATTTCCATTCTATATCGAGAGTCGAAAGTCTTACCATCTCTGTATTTTGTGATTTCCATTGTGATTTGAAATATTAAGTTCATCACGTCCAACGCCTCAAAAGTTAATTAAAATTAAATTAAATCATCACTTTTTTGAGATATTTTTGCATATAATTCTGCATATTTCACTTAAAACAGTGCATATTTTCGTCATTTGTAGTGTACTGTGTACGCGAGTTCAAAAAAAGTCGTTTTGAGGAAAATTGACTATAAGTTTAGTCGTAGGAAAGCAGCAAAAAATAGTTAAATTTTAGTTATATTGACTGGGCTATGACGTGTGATATAGAACTAGCAGAAATATGTCCGATATGGCGTTTGACTTTGCGGTCTGAATCTGTTCTTTATCAAATCAATTATTCATAGTTGTTTATGTAACAAGTTTGAAAATAAGTGAAATTGACTAGCGCGAGCTTGACCGAGTGCAGTAAAAAGTAACTTTTTACGTAATATAGCTAGAAGTAGGTATCTCTTTTCCTTGCATAGCAATTAATCAACTTCCAAATTAAACGTGACTCTTCTCCATTAAACCGGGAAGGCATTATAAAAATTGAAAATCAATTGAAAAAGACAGAAGTAGTCGAATATACTAAAAAAAAATTAAAATATGATAATTTAAATTTTGAAAATGACAAACTACACTTACATAAGTTAAGAAATATGTTGATAACTACATAATGTATGACAATATGTGACGTAACAACAAAGGATAGTTGAACAAACTTGACTTTTGTTTAGCCACGACCAAGTACTGATTCAGAACACCACTGGATGTATTAAAAGCCTCATAGTCCAGGCGAATTAAATCTTTGAAATAAAAAAGTGTTATCTAAATTCTGCTTTGGGGAAGTGGTAGGGAGGGTTATTACAAACATATATTAAAAATAATTCCAACTTCTTCGGAATTGCGGGGTGGATTTGGGGGATGGAAAAATACATTTTAGCGATTTCTGGCCAAAGTTGAGATCCTAGAAAAAAAAATTAAATGTAAAAGCTGTAGATCTCAAAAAGATCTAAAACTTTTATGAAAGAGACTTTGTAAGTTAAGTTCAAATTTTCTGAGAAAAATGGCAAAAACTGACTTTTGCGTTTTTTCTTTTTAGTTTTCGCAAAAAATGTTCTATTTGCATGGAAATTTGGTAAATGGTTAGTCGCAAAAAATTTTCAAATTAAAATATTTAAAATTTTTCAAGTTATGACGTTTTTCCCGCAAAATTCATTTTTTTTTCAAACGAAATTCCTCCTTCAGAAAATTCTCGTAATGTGGTTCGCGAGTTCTCATTTTTATCGGTTTCACATCTACTTTCCATAAATCAAATAAAAAAATATACTTGCAATAGAAAAACACGCTCAAAAATGCAAAAATAGAAAAAAGTATATTTTTCAAGTAGGTATGTAATTTTGGATAATTGTTATTATTTTGGTTAAATTTTTCAAGATATCAAAAAACAAATTGCACTGTTGAATTCTACGGAGAAAAATAAAAAATAAACTGTAAATCATTTACGTCTATAAAAATGATATTTGCAATCAATAATGCCATAAATCACTAATCAATTAATATATGACCTGTAATATTTCAAAGGCCAAATTTATGTCTTTGAGGAAGATTTAACTCCCCTCTTGTCATCTTTAGCTCTTCATTCTGTTTCGGTGTAAACGTTCCGAAGTATACCTCAGCCTCTGAAATACCCAAACGCAGGTATACCAAAGTATATGCTACATCCAAACTCAGGTATACGAGGATACTTGAGCTGAACGAATAACAAGTATTGGAGCTACAGCTGTGCACATGAACACTTGTATTAGATACCGAATACATAAAAAATTAGCAGCAGTAGTGAATTAGAAAAACGGAGCAGAGAAGCGTCAGTACCAGCATAGCTATGAAAGCAGAAACATAAGTGAAATTATATTGTGTATAGTAAATTAATAATCCTTGGTAAGTTATATTTAAATTTTATCAACAATTACTCGATATATAAACAATAACTTCATCAAATAATTATAAAAATTGTGATACTTATTTTGCAGATGAACATCATGGACGTTTCTACTTGTCTAATATGCAACAAACCTGGAGAAGATTTGAGTAAGATTCATACAAAAGCTATAAACACTCTAATTGATTCTAGCAAAAAACGAAGAGATCTGAAGTACAAGAAATGGCTAACAGAGGAATCAGGATTCGTTCACAAAAAGTGTACCTCACAATACAATCGTGTCAGTGGTATAAAGGACACCAGTCAGTTCCTCGCATCTACCTGCGTTAATCCCTTTTCGAACGGAGGGTAGGATTAAGACAGGTCTGCAGTTCCTCACAGTCTGCAGTTCCTCACACTATTGTTTTATTTATTTATATATTTCTTCCGCTATGTTCCTAACATTAGGGAAAATGTATCTATGCATTCGTGAGTTTTCAATAATAACCCAACCAAAACCACCCTACCTTACCCCCTACCCTAATCCGAATCGAAAAATTGAATTGTGTAATTGACAGATTATTATGATAATTTTCAATAATAACCCAACCAAAACCACCCTACCTTACCCCCTACCCTAATCCGAATCGAAAAATTCTTCGTATTTTTAGTCAATTTTTGAAAAAAACAATAAGAAAATAAAAATAAAAATATCTGTCATTGTGGACCTTGCTACCTGATACCTAATCCCTTACCCTTCGTATGCTGCGAGGAACTGAACACAAATTTTGTACCTACCTGTTAATGTGCGAGGAACTAGATAACTCCGGGTATAAATACTGCTGCAGCTGACGCCCAATACCCCTTACTGAAGGTAAATTTCTTGCAAAACATCAATAATTGTCATCAATCATTTGAAGTTGGAATGAAAGCGGTTCAAACTTTGATTGAACAGGACTTCGAAAGCGCTTCGTTTTCTCGAAAAAACAAAGTTTAATCGCTAAAAAGTGTTACATCGTTGATAAAAATTAATAACAAATTAATAACAATTATCCAAAAATACATACCTACTTGAAAAATGTACTTTTTTCTTTTTTTGCATTTTTAAATGTGTTTTTCTATTGCAAGTATATTTTTTTATTTGTTTTATGGAAAGTAGATGTGAAAACCAAAAAAAATGAGCACCCGCGGACCACATTACAAGAATTTTCTGAAGGAAGAATTTCGTTTGAAAAAAAATGAATTTTGACAGAAAAACTTCATAACTTGAAAAATTTTAAATATTTCAAATCGAAATTTTTTTCCATAGCTTGCGACCAAATTTTCATGCAAATTGAATATTTCTTGCGAAAACTAAAAATAAAAAACGCAAATGTCAGTTTTTGCCATTTTTCTCAAAAATTTCGAGGTTATCCTACAAAGTCACTTATATAAAAGTTTTAGATCTTTTTGAGATCTACAACTTTTATATTTACCTTTTTTCCTTGGACCTCATCTTTGGCCGGAAATCGCTAAAATGTGTTTCTCCACCCCTTTCCCAACCCCCAAATCCACCCCGCAACTCCGCATAACGTAACTGAAATACTAGAAAAATAAATATGTATAAATGAACGGCTGTTGACAAAATACTATGCATCCTCACAGCTTACGCTTAGACACTTCCATCTACTTTAAAGATAAACTACAAAGTATATCAATCACTTGAATCAATTTACTTACTATCGAATCACGCGGAATTCAGCAAGTCGACAGTTTAAGTACTTCCGACAAACTGTTTTGAAGTTGGTTAATACTTTAAAATACTCAACTTTAAGATAAGTACAAGAATATTTTAGTTTAAAGACAAAGGGAAGTTATATATTCCTCTCTAGAGACTTCATGTCTTCTAAATTTTCGTTATAACATACGTTTTCGTCCAAGTTATGCCTACATATTACACATCTACTTGTTTGAAGTTCAAAGAGAAAGCATAACGAGATGCGATATGTCTCTCACATTAGTTCACCGGTAGCTTGTTAACTAATTCATTATGAAATATGAGGATTTTTGTCGTGAACATATAATTTAATTTCGGGCTAATAGGATACTTGTAAATAAATAAATTACCTAAGTTGATAAATAAATGTTTGTCTACTTTAAAATATATTTTATTTTAAATCAATATTCAGCTTAAACAATCACTGGATTATGTACACAAAGTAAGGTTATTACTTATACAATATGGCTGCACCTTGAACCGTTGTTTAATTAACAGCTACACAAGTTCCTAAAAAATGTGAATAAATGAAATTTAATGTAGTGTTTATGTACCAGTATTGGATAGTAATAAAACCATTTAGATATTTCGTTCAATCCAATGTTTATATTTAAATGAGGTTACCTTTTGAAAGACAGCTCACACACTGAGTAAACAATGTTTTAGGATGGCTTCAGACATAAAGGTCATTTTAGATTAGACAATTTCTTGTGCAATTTTTAGTTTAAGTTTTGGAACAATTCAAATTGTTTAGTCTAAAATTAAAAATTGTATTAAATATTGTCTATCCTGTCAAATTGTGAAAAAATAGAACAGGTTCTAATTTCTCAACAATTTGATTGTATTGTTTGTGTTTCATGATGAAAATATTCTTCAAAAATGTCATTAATCTGGATAATTTGTGGTTATGTATTGCGGTGCACACTAGTTCGCTCCCGTGGTCAGAAATACCTGTTAATCCTGTACTAATTCGCTCCGATGACCGTATGCTAATTCGCTCCCATGTGATGAGGCGATTAAGCACCTACCTGCTTACTTTCTAAGAATACCAATGCAAAAGAAAAGTCATTATCTGTATGCAACATTATATTTACATTATATTTACATTTTATACATGCAATTTATAGTGTATTTGGTAGAAATTTGTGAGACATACATTTTACACTTTCAGATTGGCTTATTTCTTTTTGCCGTAACGACGATATTTTATGTTCAACAAATTGTTGGCGTAAGTGCGGTATACTTTTTTTTTATTATTGACACTACGTATTTTAATATAAGTATCAATTTGAATATTTTTTAAATTTTCTAAAAATTGAAATATATTTGGGTGGTTAGTATAAAATAACGCATTAAATTTTGAATGAAAGCTTTCGCAAGCGTTTGTAGTTCGTTCTAGCGATGAACTATTTTCAGCCCACATATCAGGGGGGAAATCAGCGTTTTCCGAAATGTAGTTTTCTACTAGGTAATCGGCAAATTTTTGCACGGCAACATGTTGAGGTGAGATGTGTGCAAAATCAAATGCGAAGCAGTCACCCACTTCGGAAGGATCCAAAAATGGAAGACCAAACACATATCTTAAGTATCTTCCGACGTCGTTGTCTTCGGTATACGCATTTGATAACTCCAATTTTTGAATTTGTCGCCACCTATGCAAAGACAAAAATTTTGTATGAATGTATGTTTTCGCAGTTGTTATTATGTTGTTGATGATTTCCGGGTGTGTGAAAATATTTCATTCATAAGGTTAAACTCGGAAATCATCAACAACAAAAATATCTTAATTGTTGTCAACCGTTAAAAAAAATACTTACCACGACTGGCCAAGATGAAATCTGCATTCTCTTAGTTGACGTGCAGCAGAGTGAATAGCCTTTTCAAAATCCGCATAGATAACTTCAGGATTAAAAGTGATCTTCAGTTTTGAACATTGATCTTTCATACAATTGAATGCAGTAGCATACGTATTTGCTTGTTTATTTGGAAGCAAAAAAAATACTAATGGAATATAGTGCCCATTTTGTAGTCCGTGAACGGTGAATAACTGGTGGATAAATTTTGTGCAGCACTTAAAAGTCCCATCTACATAAACTGTTCGTGATTTGCTCAAAAATATTAAGTTAGACGTGCACGAAAATGCCACGTAATTTTTCACAGAATCATTGGTTAGCAAAAATAACTCTCCTTGATTGGTTAACACCTTCATCGTATTTAATACGTCATGTACTTCCTGCATGGAATTTTGAATCTTGGGCAGAACTTGTTTTCGGCCGTTATAAATGTTCTTTCTCACTAGATGCACGTCCGTTATAGTCACTGTATCAACATTTTCTTTATTTAATTGTTTGTGAATGAGCTTCATCGGTTTCTCGCATATATCTTCCATGGCACGTCTTTTTAAACAATTGCTTAGTTTTTGTCGGTTTAAAATGGACACATCACAGTCCTCGTGATTATGGTTTTCATTGTGTTCAATAATTACACTATTGTCCGAAAAAGTTTTAATATAAGATTTACAACCACGTTGAATGCACTGCCACCGTTTCACGTTTCCGGAAAGTATTTTGTGAAAATTATATTTGTAATTATTGACAACTAATATTGGCTTGCCTTTTTCGCTTAACATTTCACTCACTTTCAACGAATCCATATTATTCAAGTTAACATAAACTTCAAAATGATCTCTCAACAAACATAACAAGCATTTATAAACTTACCCACGACCACTTTAAAATTATGGATTAAAATGTGACCGCGGGAGCGAACTGGTATGTACCCATGTATTGAAATGGTTGAAGAATATTATTATGATTTTGAGAAGGATCTAAACTAATTATTGGAACTAATTATTTCCATCTTTTAAAAAATAAACATTTATTACTTTTTATATTTATTGACATATTATGTTATTTTATCATTAATATCAACAAGTCTAATAA
The DNA here is from genome assembly GCA_949126875.1 of Lochmaea capreae. Lineage (NCBI taxonomy): Eukaryota > Metazoa > Arthropoda > Insecta > Coleoptera > Chrysomelidae > Lochmaea > Lochmaea capreae. The sequence continues at coordinate 16,521,904 of OX421403.1, forward strand.
AAGGTCACAACAATCCTCCCCTCCTTATTACAAACTATTTCACAATATAAAGAGACAACTTTCAAAACATATAAACATTCCTTAAACTGTTAACACACACTTGAATTCTTCCATTTTATGCCATTACGTAATCTTTGTACCAAACAGATGGACGTTTTGCTCTTTGAGGTCGTAATTATGACGCATCAGTTGCTGGTTCACCTAAATGACGTTCATTCAATAAATCTGGATTACTTTGAGGTACTGCTGGAACCATTGGAACATTGAATGACTGAGTGGGTCCAAACGTTACTGTCTTTTTCCGGACTAGCGTTAATTTCAATTGGTTAATATGTCTTTTTAATGTTCTTCTTGAGTCTAAAAGGACCAGATACTGGAGTTTCCAAAGTTTCTTTTCTACGTTTCCGAGCTGCCATCACATGCGTTTATTATTTATGAAAACTCTAGCCTGGATCCTCTCCCCCACTAGAAATGAACGTGCTGGTTTGTAGGAAATCTGTGAGGCTTTAGGTCAATAAGGAAAAATTGCATCCAAACGGATTCGCATCTTCCGATGTAATCACAACTTTGCAGGAGATTCACCACAAACTAGTGATGTCGCGCGATACCGAAACAAAATGTTTCGGACTTTGTCTTGAATAGGTCTACTGTCATGCATACTCGCTTTTAATCTATGCTTTAAAGTCTGCACGTTTCTTTCTGCGAGTCCATAATTAACTAACATAACGTAATTTTTGAAAAGGTTATTTCAGGTTATGTTTATTTTATCATGAGATCAAATCACTGCGCAGAATCTTGAACTAAATATTGTTCAAGTTCAATAAATTGGAATAGTCTAAAATAGCTTAAAACAGTTGGCCAATATTTCACTCAAGAAATCTATTCCAAATATTGTTCCAGAACCTGAACTAAATATTGCACGAAAAATTGCCTAATCTAGAATGACCTTAAGATAAACAAACTTGATCGTTGATTTTAATCTTTGTTTGGTAATAAGTTCATTGCGAACGCCCTATTGAACTTTGTTTTGATTTTTGAATGTCACCCACAATGGCAGTCGTCACAGGTACTATTTTTGGTTTGGTTGACGTTAACATTTCACATTTCACCAAACAAGTTAAGTTCTACAAAAATTTGAAGTTCACTAGCCAGCTCGGTTGGGTTCGGAGTTCGTTATTTGGATTGGAGATATTCTATTGATCAGCTGAGAATACGAATGTATTGTAGGGATTATCAGAACTTGATTGGCCGTTGAGGATTACAAAAAAACCTTGAGTTCGTCTGTGTCAACTCATCCAGCTTTGTAAAATTGGAGAGGAAGGAGCAGTCTTTTGGTCTTTCGTTTGCTGGCGTTCTTGAGGACTTGTTCTCTGTCGTTGAAGATTGGTTGAAGAGGTCTTCCTGCAACAGGAAGGTGAGCGCATTAAATATTTTTCTTGACAGTCGTTGAGTACTAAGTTCATTCCAGATTCGCCGACATATTCATTTTTATCTACTTCTTCATCTGTATCGTTTCCTTTCGACATGTGTCGGATACTGGGGCAGCCATTTTGAAAGCACCCACATACTATATTTGGATGTTGAGAAATAGTATAATTTCCCTGATTATTAGCCCGAGATAGTTAGGGGAGGAAATTCCAAAGGAAACGAAATTCTGAGTTATTTACCACCCTGGGTGTCTATTCACTAAGAAGTGAGAGCTCCCGGGAGAGTAAAATCATTAAAATGCCCTAGGTAAATCAAAATTGCAAGTTTCGAGATAACACGCTTGCGCACTTTAAAGAGCTTACCCTCCTAGGGGCTCTCACTTCTTAGTGAATAGTTACTCTGGAGTCGAGATTTTTGCGTGAGTGATTTTTTTGATGCACGTGTTCACTCCATGTTCTGGATGTTTCTTGTTCAAGATAGGTAGAGTCCAGCAGAATGAATTTTTAGTTTGGTAAATAGTGCCTGAAGGTCTAAAGCCATGTTCGCACCTGGGTGAGCTCATTCAAATTTCACAAAAATTCACTGGAGAAGCACATTGGCGTACTTACTTCTTTTTTATTACGTAAAACTACATTCTTAATTATACAGTTATTTATATCTCAAGTTTGGACTTTTGATCATTTAAATACTTTGTGATCTCAAATTTTGATACCTTAATCATTAAATCTCTCAACGAATAAATCTTTGATAACCTGTTACTTTTTTTTCAGTTGTACAAAGTAAATAGGCACGGTATATATTTGTCTGTCTTAATAAACTATTCACCAAATGTGAACTTAAATACTGCTGTATTTATGTTCACCATTCCTGTTCAAATTATAGTATACTTTTCCGAATATTCGTGGAAAAAAGATGTATTGAAATTGATATAAATAAACATAGTCCAGTAAATAAAGACCGAGAAACCCCCCAACCTGATCATCTCATTATTGTCGAACTTTTTTTTGCAACTTGTAGGTACTCACGGGTAGATTACTCTCTGAAAATATGTCCTCCGCGAAATTTGCGGAAGGGGCTGAAAAATGGCCAGTAATCCCAAAAATTGAGTTTTTCGCCGATATCTCCGGAAATATGACACTTAGAGAAGTGGGGTTTTGCTGGGAATGGAGAGCAGTTTATTATCTACAAAAATAATCCCTATCATTTTTGTCTGAAGTTTAACCGTTTTCGAGATAAACGGGCCCAAGCGTACCTTGGATTTCGAGCTGCTGCGCGGCGTTTCCGGGAGCACGCTCCGTGAATGTAGGCATGGGAGGGCGGGCAAATTGGCCCATAACTTGAGTAAAAATGAATCTTTTTTCATGATTCAAAGTGCATATGAAAGGAGGGACCTGTACTTATAACATCGTGTAACTTTTTATTTTTTTTATTCTCCAGGAATATTGAAAAAACTGGCCAAACTTTATTTTTCCTGAATATTTGACTGCCCTTATCAATCCGTTCATATTTTTTAAATTAAGCGTAGTTTTACCGAAACCTTTTGGATAATGGGACTTTGATAGGAGGTGAATGTATCCGCAAGAATAAATAAATAATTTTTGTGTATATTCATAAACAACATGTTTTTCTTGGGACTTTTTTTTTATTTCCGGAGTTTTCTGAAAATTCTCGGGTCTACCGCAAATTGATAAACAATGATTGGCAATATCGATCTTTAATGCACACCTCTGGAAAGCTGAAAATGTCTTCTTTTCGATGGTTTTTAAAATTTTTGGCTAAGTTTTTTAGTTTTCCGGAAAATTTTTGCAAGCATTTTGTTACAAGAAATTTTGATCCAGGGACAAAAATGATGGGAACCATTTTTGTAGGTAATGATTTGTACTTTATTTCTAGCAAAACCCCACTTTTATAAGTAGCATATTTCGGGAGATATCGGCCAAAAACTGAATTTTCGGGATCATGGGCCATTTTCCAGCCCCTTCCGCAAATCCCGCGGAGGACATATTTTCAGAGAGTAATCTACACATGAATACCCACAAGTTGCAAAAAAAAAGTCCGACAATAATGAGATAAACAGGTTGGTGCCTTTATTTACTGGACTAACAAGTAACTGCAAAGGACATCCTATGCCAGTCAGCCTGGCGAATGTGCTGTTTCTATAGTACTAGGCGATTAGAATGAAATACATGAAAGGTTTAGTCTCGGAGCTGATTGGCTACTTAAAAAGAGAGAGAGGAGAGATTCAGAGGACCACAATAGATCTGAAAAGGTCGCAATGGAATGGGGTGATTAGCCACCTCATTAAATCCAATCTAATCTAAACTAGTAACTAAGATACTTTATTTTGATAAATGATTATATTTTATGATCTAATATATCAGGCACTAAGCTCACATTTATATGCTATCTAAAATCCAGAAGATAATTTAACAGTTGATAGTGTAGAGTACCTTTACATCTTCATCTTTTTTCTATTTTCTAATGTTTTTACTAAGTCTGTGATAATTTCTTGTGAGGTGCTTGCTTCAATTAAGTGATTTTCATAATTTGATCAAACTGGATGTTTATTTCTAAAGTAACTCAGATGTTCATTTTATCTCACCCTAAGATTTATTTGTGTTTGGCCGATATAAACTGCATAAGACATATTCTCATTTGAAAATATCCTGTTCGTCTTTATAATCCAATCCAAGTACCGCTTAATCATGAACAAAGCCAAACGATATTCCTATCATTTACCCTTGTCACGAAATAATTCTAGAACAAATTCTGCGAAACTGACGGTGACCTCAAGCAACACCCACTTCCGAAAAGATGATGCACATCTCACAGTAATAGACAACAAGGACTAATTAATTTATTGCTTTGTCTATCCCTTTGGTCAAAACAGGTCATTAGAGTGGGTACAATTCCCACCCCAAAACGCCCCTTTCCTTAATGATGTCGACGGGATATATTATCTTCATTTCCGCTTTTCCATGTGCCGTCACCATAACAGAGGGGGTGAACCGAAAATTTTTGAACAAAGGGTATTTAAATGAAAGTAGTGAAGTATAACATGACGTATTATATAATCCTTTTTTCAATTTAAGGAAATAGTATGTTATTAAACGAGCAATTTATGATGCAGGGTGACATTTGCGTCCCGAGCCGTAGGCAAGGGGCGCAAGTCTCCAGAGAGAATAATGGCGATAAATTGGCGATAAACGTCAAAATTAATAAATTTCTGGAGTACGTCAAATAATGTGACATATAAAGATGGGCGATACTGTGTAAAGTATCGATACACCGTACCGTTATAAATATATTGTTTTAAAACTATCAATATTAGAAAATATCGTTATGATAAGTATCAACACTGAAAATTTCGATATTTTATCGATACGATATATTTCAGAAACAAATTTCCTAAACAAAAATACGCAGATTTAATAGTTTATTTTATATTGTACCCCCATCTCTGGTCACCTAAGCCGGAATGTTGTCTTGTCATAGCAACATATCCTATTTAAATGGAAAAGCGTGAATTATGAATCATAATTCACTCTATCTCTATCAAAAATAAATACTTCACAGTTCGACATTCCTAATGAAGTGTGAGTAAATTCATCAAATCTTCGATATTCGATATTCTACTCGCAATTTATGGCCATTATTCACTCGGGCTATCATAAATTGCTCGTTTAATAATATACTATAGTTTTTAAATATTGAGAAAAACGAATATAACTTGTACAGTTGACGGAAAAGCTTTGTAACTAACACGACTATTAAAAGGGCAATTAACAATTTCGAACATTAACGTACTCGCTCTGCTCGTGCGTTAAATTATCTCGATTGTTAATCGCCCTTATTAATAGACTTGTTGGTTAAATAACTATAAACCGTTCTATTGCAAATTAACGGAAAAACTACACATACTAAAAGAAAGAGTAGAGTGAAAACCACGTGAGAACAGTTTAGACATGATCAACATAATGGCAAATTAATTAATCAATTGAATGTAAAATAGACACGTGAAACAAGTGACTTGGGTTGTCTACTTTTTATATAGCTACCGGTTACGGGGGCCCTGGAACGAGGAAAGAAAGAGCATCACGAATTGGAGATATTTTAGAGCTAATATTCTCTCTAACGTTTACGATATAATTATTAAGTTCGTCTGAGTCGGGGTCAATAAAGTTTGATGAACGAGTTCTGTTCCTCAAATCATTGATAATAGACCAAATTCAGCTCTAGATTTATGCGATTGTTATAATATTTTTCTGACCTTATTCTGTGTTATAGCAGTTAAATAAACAGCATCAAAATAGTTATTTGTGTATTTAGAGCGTAAAGTAACAGATTGCTGCTTGAGAAAGCATGTTGCGATCTTTTGAAAGCGGCAATTTCACTTTACGCTCGAAAAGCCAGTTCTTTGGGTTTGTATGGTTTAGGTATTGTCAATTTAAGTAATTTCAATTTCAGTATTTGAATGCTTAATCTTTATGGCGTTAAAAAGATCTGCTGAATTGTTCAGGTTCAGACTTGTCAGAATATACAGAGTGCGTAGACCTCCCTCCTCTGTCGACATTTGATTCATCGTCGCTCGAGGTAGAGGCGCGCCTGAAGTATCAACAATAACAATGACTTTTGACATTCACATTTTAATTTCTTTTAAATTATTATATAGATTGTTATGAAGATTTTATAATTTTGTGAAAAATTAATAAAGCTGATTAAAATGGTTAATAAAGTAGATAGTATAGTATTATCTAGTAACTTACGTTCATTTATTGTTTTTCGTCATCATGGCTAATCCTACCAAATTTGATGAAATAAGCAAGCGAAAAAGATTCCTTTTTTGCGCTAGAGCGTAAAGTAACAATCCTCGGCATTTGTCGACTTTACGATTCCATTTGAATAAAGTTATTAGTCATTTTACGCGCGACTGTAGGAAAACAATTTTTTGTTACTAATTTCGGAATCCATTTCGTCACCATTTTCACTATATACAGAGACGTATATACAGTGACGTTTTACAGCAATTAGTTTTAAATTGACAAAATTTGAAAATATATTTTATGAAAAGTGAAACATGCATAAAACTTGGGACGACTTTGTATATACTGATTACTTCTCGATCTTTATTAAAAATGATCAATTTATTATATTGAACAAAACCAAAATGACGTAGTAAATTGAAACCGAAGTAACATCAAAGCAGTGATTTTGCGGTTTTATTCATTGCAGCCCATCCATTACGACCAATATCATCTTTAATTGAAAAAAAAAACCTTCTGTACAATTCATACATTGTAACCGCAAATTGGTACATGTAACACAGCTCGAAAAATATATCAATCTCATTAAATTCAAGCGACATAGATATCTCTATTTCTCTTTTTCGAAACCGAATCAAATAATGGCTCGTAGGAAAATACTTGAGCCAATAAACTCTTTTATGCTCTCTCTATTTGTAACCTTCAGAATTTTATTGAAATTCTTCATGGAAGGCCCTTTAGTGAAGCACAGTATGTCGTTCGTAATATCTTATATTCTCATAGGTCTTAGACTATCGCAAAAATATCCGAAGAGAGAATACATTTCGATATTGAAAAAAATTTGTTCAGATGATGAAGGTTATACTCACGATGATGTTGAAAGGATTTATCACGTACATATATTCAAGTTATATACCTAGTGTGAAGGTTGTACGAATTGATAACTTGAATACACTAGATTTCAATAATAATAACCTCCCAACTCAAAAACCAACCCCTAGTAACATCCTATAGCACTGCTACGACACTTCGTCCTTTCATGGAATTTATGGAAAGCCTCGTTAACCATCTGAAATTTCTCCATTCAAATCTATATAATCTAAGCCTTGAAGAAATGAGCAAATCCTAGTCTCATTGCAAACATTCTAAAATGGACACTGCCGCATAAATCGGTACCTGAAAAAGTTCAAACTAGTCGAGCGAGAAGAATATAGATTTTGTTACCTCCATTCACATGCTTACAAAATGTACAGCAATACAGAATCCTACGACACAACATCCAGGACACAACTAGAAGGACACTTACCTAAACTGAAGCCTGTGGAGATCCTGAAATTTCTTTCTCCAGGGAAGAAGCATTAAAGGAGCTACCAGTCTCTGAGAATTCTTCTGGAATTATGTATATAAAAGGGAGTACAATATATCTGTCCCAGTGAATATCTCTGCATTATACATAATCACCAGCTTACACTCAAGTCGTCAAACTACCCACCACAACTCGCATCATTCACATTCTCCTCAGGGCACCTCAGTTCGCGGAAATCCATCACGTCAGGTAGATGAGGAACTCTCAGTTTGTAAGCAACAAACACACTTACGTCGTTAGTCGTTGTCATCACCGCCTCAGAAACATTACCATCAGCAATTTTCCTTCACGGCCTGGATTACACATGCGAGCCATGAATTGCGAACCTCTTCGTCTAGTGCACAATCTTAGGGCACACTTCCGCCGAATGTAAAGCAATGTATGTGTGTATATGGGGTGATATTCACTGAGACATGAAAGATCTATTGTGCCCCGTACTTCTACTTAGTTTCTGAGGAAAGTCTCAGAGACTAGAAGCTACTTCAGTCCTACTTCCCAGTTAGAGCAGGCGTAAAGCTAACTTTACACCTGCTCGAACTGTGATATATAGTAGCCATGCAACTTACGACCTGAAATGCCCAAGAAGACAAACGCTATATTTGAAACCTGAGGAAATAGCAGCAATAACGTGACAAAAATCTTTAATGTATTCCCAAAAAAACTTGGAGATAACACGTGCTATTTGGTGAATGCAATTCCATCTTACCATAGAATGGTTATCAAGACGCTTGGGCTTCTCATATCTCACTAACAAACACAATTGATTTGTCTCTGGACAGGTGGATTTCAGCTTTACAATTGAATAAAACTCCCTGTACTACGTTCACCTCCCGAAATCACTCTGAAGCCAACAGACGAAAAGTGTACGGAAAACTATTGGAGATCACGGTGTTTGAAACCGACAGGTGCACTACTAAGGTTGAGCTTTCATTAGCCCGATCCAACGTCCGATTAAGTATGGGCTGACCTTACCGGTGATCTTTTTATATGAACAACTAAATACTACCCCAAAAAAATGATTGAAATAAACATTTTGTTAAAAATCAGAATAATACTGCTTGGGATAACTAGTCCAACATTTTTGTCAAATTTTATTGTATCTGCCACTTCGTGGAATTATTCTTTATCTGATATGCAGTATCTATTAAGAACTTCTTACATTTACATTTGTAAATTTTTTCAGCTAATTTTGAGGTTATTGCTTGGACTATAGACGGAATTTAAGCTGGTACAGAAATTAAAAAAAGCTGTAACCTATATTCGAAGCCAAAAAAAGGATGAAAATGTATCTCTTTTGTTTGTAATTCCATTTGAAAGGTTGTAGATTATTCCTTGACAAATTAAGTTTTATTTTATGCGAGAAACAGCATAGAATAATGAATTGGATAAATAAGATATTCACAGACCATTTTGTTGTTGTTCTGAATGTATATTTTGGAAAAACCAATGTTTTCGCAATAGAAAAATTATACCAGTCGCCAATAGAATTTTCATTATTGCAGGATAATATATTATTAAAAAAAAATATTGGCTACAATACGGATTTTATGATTATAATCATAATTATAAACTTCAAAACAATCTCTAATTAAGTATTGGACGCAAAAATGACATACGCAAAGACCACACAAAATCAACGTATAAGATGGTGTTATTGCTCCAGATTTCTTCGATGACACGTTAATAGGAGAGATGTATTTGTACTTTCTGCACAATTTATAATTTTATCCAGCTTTTCCATGTTATTTCCAAACACTTGATACCGCAGAATAAGATTTCCAGTGCGCCACATTTCGTGCTATCAGTGAGCCAGTCTTCTGTATCTGTAGAGTAGGGAGGGTGAGTTAGGCGCATTGTACATCCTCCCGAGGAATTGTCTTCGTAGGCCATCGTCCATTCTGTCCTTTCCAAGAAAGTCCTCTTACTGTGGTTCTAGGACATACTACAATAGAACGAAATTAAGCACCTATGAAATATTGGAAGAAACTGAGTATTGGAAAGATCTTAGTAGGACTAAGACAATACAATATTCTTCTTTGATGATACAATAGTGAGAGCACACATTCTAAATAATAGTTTAAATAAACACAAAGGAACTGTACATCCTAGTTCATTGTATAGTTAAAAAAAAGCAATTGTTTTGTTCCCGTGGATCAACTAGTTTGGTGCGTCACAATTTTGTGTATAAGGATGACGAAGCTTCATAGTCCCAGTTTACCTTCAGTCTCCGAAGAAAATACTGAGTATAACCACCGGTTCCAAAATTCTCAACACAATCAAATTGGGTAATTGTATCTGTATCTGTAGGGTAAGGAGGGTGAGTCAGGCCCACAGCACTTAGGCCACATGTGACCCATTGTACATCCTCCCGAGGAGTTGTCTTCCTAGATCATCGTCCATCCTATCCTTTCCAGGAAGATGGACAGGTCACTAGGAGACATCTCCTTTATATTGGTAGGTGTAGGCCAAGACTCACCGAACACACATTCTCTTATCGACGATAACTCCGGTCACTCGCATAGAGGTGTGTCCACTAGCCCCATTGTAGGAGGGGTTTCCTTAATTGACAGTGGCCAGTCAGAAACCCTACCGTTAAACGTAGGTTTTTTCTGGTCATCGCCAAATATTTTTTCGACTCCAGCTTCCCACGGTCGCCTAGGGTGATCCTGGCAAGACTGCATCCCTTGATTTCATCCCATCTCTTAAGAGATTGAGCAAGGGTGTAACGTTTAGCTAGTTCCGCAATTGTCGAATTCGTCAGGCCGTAGGTGTCGCCGGGTCCAAGAATTCTTAGTCCAGCCGCTTCCCTGGCTAAAGAATCAGCAATGCGCTTACCTTTGCTCCTGTCGTGTCCCTTAACCCACCTCAGGATAAGATTTCCAGTGCGCCACATTTCGTTCTATCAGTGAGGCATATCAATGTATCGGAAAAATGAACAGACGACTGGCCTGTTAGATCACCCGATTTTACTTCATCAGACATTCCATTTTTATAGGGCAATTTAAATCTAAACTCTACTCTAACAAACGTGACAATATCCGTGATCCAGAAGCATACTAACCACGAATTTTGGTAAGGTAATGATGGCCAAAATTTTTGGCGAGTTGGCTGTATGGACTGAGATAAATATTCTTAAATCTACAGTTACATTGGAGGATTTTAAGAACTCGCAGCGTCCAAAAAAGAAATCTGATATTGGAAAAACGCTCCCATATCTTAAGCGGGATTTATAGTTTGACGGAATGTAAAAGTAGACGCACTGTGAAAAGATCAACTATAGAATTTACGTACCTTGTTTATAAAGGAACGTAAGTGCATGACGTAACGTAAGGGGAACGGACTGGAAAGGAAGAGTTGGCCAACTTTTATCTTTTTACAGTGCGTTCTTACGTCCGGCCAATCAAAGGAAAGAATTTTGTGTGATGTCAGCGTGGCTATCAGCTGTCATTTAATGTTGTGTTTTTGAATGTTTCATAGATTGGCATAGATATCCTTTGTTTACTGTTTAGTTTAGCGTCGTTTTATGAGTTTGTGCTTGTCGACACTTTTCCAATGCTACTGCACACAATAGTAGTTCCCCGGCTCCAAGAAGACTATCTTCATGTATTTCGTAATCCATTGTGATTCAAACTATATAAATATTTAGATTATAATACAAAATTTAAAGCTCAAAAACACATAGGACACAGGCTGTAGATGATTTGTATAATTTCTAGGTTAATATGAATGTCGCGAGTACGTTACCTCTGCCCATGCGCAAAATTTCCGTTTCGTTTATTTATAACTGCAACAATTTTTACATACCGTTCGTAACATATCCAGTGCGTCTACGTGTGGTATACGTTTACACTCCGTAAATCTATAAATCCAGCTTTACCGTTTAAGCAAAGTAGTACTTTGTAGAAAAATTAGCACATGCGGATCGAATTTGTACTATACTCTCTGTCCCTCTTGGACCTGAAATATCATTCACCTAACAAACTAATCGGTTTCGTTAAGAAGCTGAACTTATTTGGTGAAATCTGAATAGGTATGAGCCACAATGGACTCTTACGAGTCGCAGTGGAGTGCCTTACACCCACTCACCACAAACCTATCTATTAATTAAACATTTCGCAAAAAAATTTAAATAATGTATTCCATAATTTCAATACACATACTTCCATTATAAATAGACTTAAAATAATGACGAAAAATATAATATGAATTCAAGAATTAATATTGTTACATACAGATTTCAAAATACAAAATGACTACATCATCCGTACAAATGTTCTAGACAAATATTATGCATTTTCAGTTGATATCTAAAAATGCACATTTTTTTGCTAGGAGAGAGACAAACTTATGGGTTTATCCAGTGTGTTTTCATAAGCTCATATATAATCTAGGGTTTCTGATACATCAATAAAGATATATTTTAATCCAAAACTTCCAGACAACCTCTTACAAGATTTATTGAAAACGGTATAACTTTTTTATTTCCTGATAAAGCTGTTATAAAGTACCAAAAAGTCTGGCACTCCAGAATTTTTCATATATACATATATATATGTGAAACTTTTAGAAAAGTTTTACAGCTATCGAAATGTAGTTATTTCCATATAGGTACAAGAGAAACTTCCAGAATTATGTAGCAGCGTCGAAGCGGTTTCCTTTTTAGCCCTTTTGGTGAAGTTTTCATTGTAACTTTCAAGAGTTACAATTGTGAATCAACCTTACTTTGGTTGACAAAGGAATAATCTTTTACTTTTTAAATTTCAGTGGAATAAATTAATTGTTCCAACCCTTGTATGTACGTATGGGGTGACATTCACTGAGATCTAAAAGATCTACTACGTGGAACGTATTAAATAAAATTAATAAATAACAATTTACACAAAACAAAAATAACATCGATCGGTTTCACAAAAAACATTTGCATCGTCAGTATTAAATTATACAGGGAGTACGTTGGGTTTACAAAAAAAAATATTGAATAAGAATTTTTTTAAATAATCCAGACCATCTGCATAAGTCGATTAGAAGTATACAGGGTGCACCGTTACTCCAAAATAACTTATTAACATATTTTTTCAAATAGTACACTATGTATATATTTTCAGGTTTACATAATCTATTAAATTACAAATATAACCGTCAAGATCGCAATTTCAGCTCTCCCGCAAAAAATTCCAAGTTTCGGCGGAAAGCCTGGAATTTCGGCGGGTAACTTGAAATTTTTGGCGGAAAACCTGAAATTTAAGCAGGAAACCTAAAATTTGAAAGGGCAACTTGGAATTATTATCGGGAAACCTGAAATTTAATGTGAAAAACCTGAAGTTTTGGAGGGAAACCTGAAATTTAATGTGAAAAACCTGAAGTTGTGGAGGGAAACATGGAATTTTTAGCAGAAAACCTGAAATTTTGGCGGGAAACCTAAAATTTATGCGGAAAACCTGCAATTGTGAGGGGTTATTATTAATTAATGTTAATGACAGAAAAACCTACTACTTTTTTGACATAAGCATCATCGATATAAACTGCATTACAATAAGAACTTTGTACCAGAAATTTGAGAGGTAATAGAACATGATAGTTCTCCAAAGTTGAGAATTGAAATTTGTTGTTACTTATGATTATTAAATGGCCCATTGAGAATTGGTTTCTGGTATAAAGTCGCAGAACACCCTGTATATACCTGTTTATTGTTGAACAGTTAACTCCTTTTTGGCATTTGTTGAAGAATTCCCGATATATTTGTGAGTACGGAATACAATATTATCCTTTAAATTATATATAATATATAATCTTAAAGCCCTTCTACGACTTTGTGGTGTCCGGTGTGTTGCAGTTACTCTTCATTCACGTTTTTTCCATTCTTTCGTATTTTCAGCTGAGTACTTCGGTTCTTTTCAGCTTCTTCCTGTTTTATCCAGTAATCCAGCTATTACCTTTTCCCAAGTTTTCTTGGTCTGCCCCTTTTTTTTATTTTTTTCAATTTTGGCTTTCTATATTCTCTTTACTGATCTTCTTTCATCCCGACGTTGTAAATGTCCCCACCATTGTAGTTGTTTTTCTTCTATAAATTCTAAAGTTGATTGTATTCCTAGGTCTTTAGGTATATCTATGTTTTCCATTCTATCCTCTTTTATTACACCTCTACTCTAAGAGTATCCTTTAAATTAGGTATGTGTTATAATCTTTAAGATTTTAGTGAAAATTTTGTAAAAGTATGTTATCGATTTATATTTTTTTTCGTGCAATCGGACGCGAAGTCAGTATTTCGAGTTCTCAACACAGTCCGCGAAATTCAATTTCGCAGCCGTTACCCATAGCAACGGCTGCGAAACCAAACGTCACTTCCAAATTTGATAATCACTTCCAAATCTGACATTTCTAAAATACTACAAAGACAAGGGTTATTTTTTATTGTATACCAACAAATACATAAGTACTTATATTATTTAGGATGAATATTAACATTAATTGTACAGTTTGTATTATTACTTATATTTACTCCAGAAGTTGGAGCAAGAACTGTCAAAATATTTTGTATACATTGAAACATATCATTTCCATAGCACACATTGTTAAATAAATTAAACTGCTGTTGATTTTAGAACAATAATAAATTTATTTACAATTATCTAGTTTAATAATTTTGACGATTGCACGAAAAATAGTGTGTATGCCATGGCCGCGAAACTTTTTAACGACCTCAAGATTATCTTGCCTCGGCCGCAAGCGGCCTCGGCGATAACTGTTCTTTCGGTACGTTAAAAAGGTATTTACGGCCTAGGCATACGAATAACTATTCCTCAACTTTCGGTTGGAAAAACGAAATTGATGTTTACTTGTTTCATTTCATTAATTATAATGTGCAAATATCCGTTTGATAAGTTTAGAGTTATCATGTAAGTTGTACGTTTTCGATTGATTGATTATTAGTGATGAGCAAAATTGGTCAAGACCATCCTTGGACTAGGAAGACCAAGACCAAGACTAAATGAACAAGAACATGATCAAAACTATCCAAGTCTTGGTCTTGCTTTGCTCATCACTATTGATAAGTTCCATTGAATTATCAATTGAGTCGTTTTTTAGCTAGCTCATTATTTGGATTATTAATGTGAGACACTCCAGGTCCAATTGGTTTCATATCTTCTACTTTTTTCAGATGGGAATCACATCAAATGTAACATCTGTAATTCTGACGATAAAATGTCAATATCGAAATAAAAATCGATAATTATCTTAGAATTTCCATGATTTTTCCATTAAAAAATAGTGGAATTAATTATTAGAAGTTTTATTTACAAAACTACTATAAATAGATTCCACAAAGTAATGGTCAAAATAGTAAATTTAATGCTCAGTTGTATTGGGTTCAATTGATATGATTTAATTTCATAACAAATCCATTACAGAGTTACGCTAAGAGAAGATGTGACCATTGGAAAGATCTAGTAGGGCTTAGGCAATCTAAGATTCTTCTGGGTGACTACAACCTGTTCAGATCAAATAAATGCATAAGTCAAAGTAAAAGTGGACTAAGAGTTTTAACAGGAATCCTAACAGGACATTGTCGCCTGAATGGGCATCTTAAAAAGCTCAAAATAGTGGAGAAAGAAGATTGTAGATTTTGTGGAATGTAAGAAGAAACCTCCATCCACATACTTCCTAGGGCACAGTACCTGGGAGACTACTGGATAAAAAAGGAACAGTTACCTAAGTTGAAGCCTGCAGATATCCTAAAATTCCTCCGGGAAATAGGACTAAAGGAGCTACTAGTCTCTGAGTCTCTCCCCAGAAACTAAGTAGAAGTAAGGGGGCACAATAGATCTTTAAGGTCTCAGTGAATGTTACCCCAAAATACATACATACATACGCTCAGTCAAAATAATGAGAGAAATGGTGATAAAAAGCATTAATTAAATTTTCAGAAACTATTTCCATGTAAATTATATGACACACGTTTCCTTCTTCCTTGAAATATATTTCAATAATGATGTCGCATACTTAACTATAAAAATATTGGAAAATATGGAAACTTTTTCTTAGAATAGTATAAATCAGAAAAAAAAACAAGACAAGAAAGAAAACATCATCCGTATTCAAACAACCCCCTTAAGGTCTGAGCAGCATTGGCGACCATTTTGTTCCTGTCTTTGCATAAGAATAGCTCCATTCAAATATTCCTCCGCTAAACATTTGAAGTTTGAATCTCTTTTACACCGAACAACGCATATTTGAATATTGAACAGGGCAACACCCCTATGGGAAATAAGAAAGGAACTTTTCCAGAATCGTCGTCACACATCAAACAAAAAGCTAATCTCCTTCGAAGGATTTATCTTCCTTCAGACCCTTTGACAATACGTTTCTTCCTTCCGGATATAAGCCCATGCGCTTTTATATGTGGAAATGTCTCTGTATCGGGAAAGTTATTACATCACAGAAATTGCTCGTGCTCTCCAAAGAAATTAATTGAATTACTTTATCGATATTCGCTCCTTTGGGGGCGAAGAAAATGGTAGATAACTGTGGAATAAATATTCGTACTCCTTATCACTTGATCGTTTTTCTTTGAAATGTGTTGAAGCTCCTAATTCATCAACACTCAAATTGTTTTTTATGTACTGTACATTATTTTTTTTTTAAATATTTTTTATAAGAAATATGGTTAAATATTCCAACAAAATTAACAAAATGAATGATGTATAAACCACTGGAAAAATACAGAAGATGATTATCAACATGTCGGATAGCTCAGCAGCACCGAAAGCCAAAAAAATTTGATAGACCAGGCAAGAAGAGTATCGTCAACTTACTGTGGTTTTCAGGAAACACTGGAATAGCAGGAAAGGGAATAGCCGAGTAACTAGCGGAGAGAAGGTCTTGAACACCCTTCTGGGGACTGGAACTGACCATCGGAGATATCAATTGAGACTAAGACAATTAAAGATACTACCAGGATACTACAACCAGATGAGAACGAAATAATGCATAAGTCAAAGAAAAACTCGCCTGAATGATTACTTTAAACTGCTTAAACTATTGGAGCAAGTAGAATGTAGATTTTGTATCGCCGTTCAGTTGATATCCTCACCGATAGCCAAGCTGCACTGAAGGCACTTGATTCCATAGTGGTCAATTCCAAGCTAGTATGGGATTTCATAGGTGCCTTAAACGTACTTGGAGACCATTGCAAGGTTATGGTAGCCTATGTCACAAGAGCAACGAATTGGCGGATGAAACGGCCAGGTAAAGGTCATCATTGGACCAGAATCCTTCTGCGGTATCGCAAAGTCCACAATAAATATGGCCCCAATGAAGTGAGTGGTAAAAAAATCTCTAGAATGGTGGGTAATTCCACCAGGTCCGAGAGAAGCGAAACTTTCACGGTATACATAATAAGCAAAGATATGAAACCTGTCGAAGCAGTAGTAGATATGTTAACAGGGCATTGTAAGCTTAATAGTCACGTAAGGCTGATGTGATTGACAGATTCTGTCACCTGGAAGAGGAAACTGCATATCACATCCTATGCCAGTAGGACTGCCTGGTGAATGTTCGGTTTCTTGTACTAAGCGATGATAAGCCACCGGCAAAAAATTACATGAAAGATTCAGTCTCGAGGCTTGAAAAGAATTGAGCTGGAGAATGTCATCTAGATTCAAAGGACCACAATAGATCTGGAAAGGTCGATAAGCCACCTTATCAAATCTATCTATTCCTATAATCAAACTGAACGTTATACTTACCTCGTATACTACGAGCTATAAATAAATTATGAAGGATATATTTACCAAAGATTCAATTAACCTCCAACCCTATCTAAAGCTAGTTCCTGCAGGATTTATAAATTAGGTCAAAGACTCTTCCATTTTCTTGAGTATTAGTACTCCCGAAAGCGGATAGGACGTATTTCGTAAGAGCTCCTCAACTTCCTCTAAAGTGTACCTACTGAATAATATATGTCAATTTTGAATACTGAAATGAGCTGATGACCTGAATTGATAGGAAGCTATTCAGTCGTTGATGAGAATATAGATACTTTTGGTCGATAAACGCTTGCTTTGGGAAGTGGATTATTTCACATTTTTTTCTTCTGTTTTGTGGATTTTTGACGTCACGGCTTAATGGCTGTTTCCATTTATAATTTTGGTAACAAAACTTTATATACCTAGAGGTCAAAATAATAGTGTAAAACTATTAAAACGCTTCACAAACTAGAAAATTACCTACTTTACTTAAATATGACAATTGATACAGGAAACTGTAATCAAGTGAATAACCTACAAAACCGAGATGGTTTTTTATCAATATACAATTTTGGTTTATATTTAGTTGTGGAGATGTCTTCACTCCAGGATTATGCTCTTAAGGCTTGTGGACGGATAATATCTACCTTGTACTTGTACTGATGAGGCGCAAATACGCCGAAACCGGTCTGCAAGTGATATTAATCCTTCGAATTATAAACCAGAATGGTTGGTTCTATATTCTCATATACCAACCCCGTTTGACTTGGAAGTGTAATTCATATAGCCCGATAAGTAGATGCTGAACGGTCTATCCTTTGGAAAGTGATTTTTCAATTTGTAAAGCGTTTTAATAGTTTTACACTATTATTTCGACGCTCTACTTAAATATGACAATTGATACAGGAAACTGTGATCAAGTAAAGAACTTTATATGTAAATAATAAAATTTTGTGCGTTATTAAGAATATTTTATTATTTATAATAATGTATAAAAAAATATTCTATAGAAAATGGGTTGAACTAGCATAATAGTTTATTATTCAAAAAGCATATAATGATGGCACGAAAAATTGCGAGTCGCAGGCGAGTGACATAAATCTATTACATTGTAGAATTAATTCAACTCAAAGAAAGTGAACACCATTTGACAACGCCGCTTAAACTATCACCTGATGACACAACTATCGTAGTTTATGAATCTAGGCTCCGCAGACGTAAGATCATAGTGTGCAATTTCATAACCTATAAGTGTCAAGTGAGAATAATTATTCTTAAAAATATTTCTAAAAATTAGAAAAATTTAAGTATTTTCTTCCGGTTTTTTTTAACAGTTTGAAGTGAAAATATTAATCGTAGAATAGCATTAAATAGTTTTTTGAACTAAATTCGTGATTTTTAAAGTATTTACTGCAAAATTTTTGTTTTACCTTAAGGTAAGCTATCAAAAAAATTTTAATTTAACAAGAAACTTCGAGGGTTGCGAAGTCTACCGGAACCGTTTACTTTTGCATGTCTTGCCGTATACCTCAAGTTATCAGTTGATGCTTCGTCTTGCACCGCTGTAGTTATAACTTGTCTTCCAGTTCCTCTTTTCTGATAACATCTTTTTTCAATGTTTTGAATCGTGGTTTTGCTTTTATCAATCTCTTGGGCTAATCGTGTCATCGACCAACCCACCTTATTTTGGTAATTATTCGCATCTTATCAAACTCACTTAAATGGGCTGACACCAAGGGCATAGGATCAAAATTAGGGGGGGCAAACCATGGTCGTTCCAGCTGTAATATTTTATCACGGGAAAGGTGAAGGAAGCCAAAATTTCAAGAATATTATGTAGATCAGTGCTCTATCAACCAAGTTATTACAATAATTATTTGCTTGAAAAAACAGCTATTTCAGTTACATGTCATTTTATTATCATTTTTCCTGTATTTGTAGAAAACTTCTTTCTTCTTTTTTCAATCCAGTCCTGATCTTCCTTAAAAAATTCACACTCAACCCAGTCAATCTGTCCTTTCTCTCAGCCAGATCTTTACCCTTCGAAGGGTACTGGAAAATCGTTCAGCAGTAGCCGTAGTGGATGAGAAAGCACTTAAATTGAGGAGTGCATGCCTTGTTGCAGGAAAAAAATATATTGACCTTCTTCAAAAGTGCAGCCACTCCAACATCCTTCAATAATTGATGACAATATTTGTTTTTCTCAATCATCTTCTGGTAACCACTTTGCAGCTGTACATCAACTGAAACATTTTCAAGGAACGCTTTTGCAGTAGCTGCTGAAGTTTTGTGGTAGGGACTGTCGACGTGTTTTCTACATGTACATCTTCATGTATATCTTTAAACTTCGTGTATGACCTTACCGTGAATGACCCGAAAACTCCTAACTGTAGCAGAACTAGGAGAAAAAAGAACACAATGCCTACATAGATCGCCTTTCAAACCACTTGAGTAGACCAAAATCGTAATTTGCTGGTGGGACCCAGGAGCTTGTAAGCAAATCCTTATTTTCTCATGATGGCAACTAAAGGGCATGACCAACATCAAAAGAACTATTTATTATTATAATATTTATTTCAAGAATTGTAATAAATTCCACAACAAAATTTAATAACGATAAATAAACTCCAATGTTAAAATGTCATATACCTGGAAATGTTATTGTCACTTTGACATCGATAAAAAAGGTGCATCCTTTTTTATCGGATAAAAACTTCTCTTCCTCAATATCTAGTAAGCGGACGTCACTTTTACACAATGACAATGAGTCGCAAGTTTGGTTACTTATAATTTTACAGCAATTAAGTGTTGACAAAACTGCAAAAACTGTCAATTAGTCTGTCAGATTTTTGAATTTTAAACATATAGTGCTTTTATTTTGAATCGGTGTGGTAATTATTTAACTTTGTTGTATTAATAAAGATAATTATTGTTGTTGTTCATCCATATATTCGGTCGTTAATTTATCTTGCCAAAAAACACTCGAGCTTTTCTTTGATCAGATAAATTTCTCTTTAACTCAAAGTTTTGCCAATCACTAAATTTGCTCGAAAAACTGACATTAGATAAAATCGCTCCACCTTCGGTGTCGCGATTTTATCATGTCAGTTTTTCTCGTAAAATTAGTGATTGGCTAAACTGTTTTGTTGCAAAGAGAAATTTATCCGATAAAAAAAAAGCTCTTGTGTATTTACTGTTGATAAATTTTTTTATCCAGGGGGGGGGCAGCTACCTCTCCCGCCCCTTACTATGCTGATAATGTACTTTAACTAATTTAGCAGTTGTGACTCATTGTCATTTTCATTAGTTAAGTTACGTTTACACTCAATAAACGTGATCAGCATTTGATAACTAAAATGACTGTATAAATTGACATTGACATTTTTCTTACAGAATTAAGAAAATACAATTTTTAAAGTAGTAACAAACGTTGATGAATCATTACCTGAAGTGCCAAATTAAATTTTTTTTTCTTGCGCTCGCTGTTGAAAGCATCACAAAAAGTACAAAATTCCACGGATATACATGTATATAAGAATAAAATTGAATTTTATCGGCGCAAGTGAATGGAAACTTTGGAACTTTTCTCCAACGTTTCAGTTCGCAATGGAACGAAATGGAATAAATAGAATGGACAGAATAGTAGCCGGCGTGACGTGAAACTCTCATTAGATACAGATCCGTTTCCTTTTTATTTGTTTTGTAAGGCCCGCAATGGAAGTACTAATGAATGTTTGTTTTGCCCTGCTCATGGACAAACAACAAGTGCGAGAAACGAATCTTGTTGTATTACTTGTGAAAGTTTAATTGAAGTTGCTTTCTCTCTTTTCTATTTCGGATTTACTTTAATGTTTCAAGAAACGGCTGACATGGAGTTTATAATACAACGAACGAGAGTTTACGGGCATGGTAGCTATAAAACGTTTTTTTAGAAAACGCTAGACGGAACGAAAAATAATAATAAAGCTCTTTTACAACGCTGCTGATGTGTTTTGTTGAGTAAAAAGGCTGTTCATTTTAAATATATCCGTTAAATTTATAGGGTTGAGGTGATAAATATGCGATTTTTGCTTAAAAGCTTATAGACCAGGGTCGATAATTTTTGAAACAAAAAAAACTAATTGTGGGATAAAACGCATTGGAAAAGGAGGAGTATATTATGAAAATGGAAGAGAAAATCACTTACGGGCGATCTGAGGTCGGGAAGGGGAAGGGGGTGAGTTTTTGAGGGTAAAAAACGGTTTATCTCGATTTCCGGCAAAACTACAAGTCCTAAAGAAAAAAAGTCTAAGAGCAAAGTTGTAGGTAATAAAAAGATCTACAACTTTTGTTTGAACACTTTTTTCACATAACCTCAAAATTTATGTGGAAAATTTAAAAAACCAAGTTTTTGGATTTTTATTTATATCTTTTACAAAAAAAATATTTTTTCCACGAAATTTGGTGGAACTTGCTTTTTTCATGCCCCAAATACACTGTAATTTATTTGTTTCGAAATATTTATTTTTTCACCTTATTTTGACTTAAAATCAAAAAAAGCACCCTAAATTTCAATCGAAAATTCACCCTTCACAATATTAGCTTTTTTCAAAAAGTTGGTGTGCTTTTTGTTCGTTAAAATCTCCACTTTCCGGTGGTGTGAAAAAAAATATATTACTCTAGTAAATTTTCTCAGAAAATGCAAAAAATCGAAAAAAACTCGAATTCGAAATTTTTTTTTAATGCCATTTTTATACAATTTCATCTAAAAGATGTGACTGCTGCATTTGTTCCAAATGAAAATTTGATTTATGAAATTCTAATTACGTTTATGTCATAAAAAATTTCATAATATATAAAAATAAATGTAAATCGTACCATTGAATTTAGATACTTTATCCTGATCACGTTATTCATTACAATATTTTGTGCATTTTCTGAGAAGATTTACTATAGTAATATATTTTTTTCACACCATCGGAAGTTCGAAATTTCAACGAACAGAAAGCACACCAACTTTTTGAAAAAGCTGATATTGTGAAGGATGAATTTCCGATTGAAATTTAGGGTGCTTTTTCGATATTAAGTCAAAATATGGTGAAAAAATGAATATTCCAAATCAAATAAATAAGAGTATATTTGGAACATGAAAAAGTAAGTTTTCACTGAATTTCGCGCATAAATTTGAATAATTTTTTTTGTGTAGAAGATAAAAATAAAAAACCAAAAACTTGTTTTTTTTTAATTCCCCACATAAATTTTGGGGTTATGTGAAAAAAGTGTGTATACAAAAAATGTAGTTCTTATTATTACCTAAAACTTAGCCATTTCACTTTTTTCCAGACGACTTGTAGTTTTGCGGAAATCGAGATAACCCGTTTTTCACCCTTAAAAACTCACCTCCTTCCCTTTCCCGACCTCACATCGCCCGTAAATTATGTTTTCTCCCATTTTTATCATATTTTACTCCTTTTCCAATAGGTTTCATCCTTCTATTACCGTTTTTTCACTTTTTATTATTTTTAAAGGCTTCTACCCTGGTCTATTATACTGAGAAAGAAAATGATGTATTGTAGATAGATAGATAATTTATTCAGCAATCATACAATCACATTCAAAATATCGTCACTCTAATTATAACATCACCTACCTCAGCGTTTTACCTAAATCGGTATTTTAGCGCCATTAAGTGCGCGATCGCTCAACTAATCTACTTAGGCCCGGTCTTTCCAAGTCCGAATAAAGTTGTGAATAATATATATTTATCAAATAAGAACTAGATTCGTCTTTCCAATATTGGATAATTCATATTCGCAGAATATATAGCATTATTCTACAGTTAAGTTATTAGGAGGTTTAAGTTCAAAATAAAGTTGTTCGGGTTGTGAATAACAACCGACTGATGCCGATTAACTACGAATTGAGTTTTCTCTTTTCAAAGTGTTGGCATGGTGCTGGCGATTCTAACCTAGTTTAAATAAAAACTGTCACATCCATTTTGAAATGGATATTTTTAATGATTTCGAGGAGATCGAAGATCAAGAGATACAAGAAATTGTAGATTTTTTAAACCCAGATCGTCACCCATATACGGTTAGAGAACGTATTGACCACTTTGAAAGATGGGATGATAAAGAATTTTTACGCCGTTTTCGATTATCTAAAGAAACTGTGATTAACTTATTGGAGGAGATAGGGCCCCAACTACAACATCGTACAGATCGGTAAATCAAAGTAGAATTTGCAGTGTACCTATATTATTATATTTTTTTGCTACTATTTTGGTTCATTCTGTAAAATTACTTTAGTTGGTAATACACAATTTCAGC
The DNA here is from genome assembly GCA_949126875.1 of Lochmaea capreae. Lineage (NCBI taxonomy): Eukaryota > Metazoa > Arthropoda > Insecta > Coleoptera > Chrysomelidae > Lochmaea > Lochmaea capreae. The sequence continues at coordinate 16,545,515 of OX421403.1, forward strand.
AATTATTTAAATATTTACTTACATGAAATCCTAATTTCAGTGCTGTCAAGCAGGTGACAGCTAGCCTAAAATCTATTTGGCAACTTACAACGCGTCCGCGAAACATAACAATTGTCTATCACTTTCTATTATATACACATTGTGCATGAAACTATCTTTCCCTACACATATTATGAAGTTAGCTATTGTAATTTTATTGCAGCCAACGTTAAAATAATTATTTTTGTTATGTTAATTCACCGAATAAGAAATCAATGGTTAAAGTCAGTTTGAAAGACATTTACACTTTATTTGTTGAATAAGACTTCCTAATAAATTTATTTTCCAGTTAGTTATTGGCCACTTTATTCGTACTTGGAAAGACCGGGCCTTAGAAATACTCTTATCTCCAAGATAATTCTGGATGGTTGTAGAACGTGTAACGTAAACCTCGAATCTCCAATATTTCTTCAAGTTTGAATTTTTGTGACTACCACAAAAACCAATATTTAAATAAATAAAGTTCACAAACGGTTCATTTGGCGACAATTTACAATAGCTTCATCTATTTTGTAAAAAATGTAATTGTCTCCAAGATTATGTATAGGAAATACTTTTCAGATCTACTACTACGACTATTGTGAAAAAACCATCAGTCACTATGATACATATCTTAATATTAATATCAAAGGCTTTTATTATAACTTTTTTTGTCACGAAGAATGATAATTTCAACGTACCTTCATGTAAATCGATTTTCTTGACCCAGTATCGTGTTTATTTTATTATGGTGCACAAACTGATCCTATTATTTTTTATTTTCAGACTAGTAGCTCCTTTAGACCTATTTTCCGGAGAGGAATTATAGGATATCTGCAAGCTTTAACTTTGGTAAGTGCTCTTCTATCCAATAATCTCTCAAGTGTTGTACCCTAGGATTCTGAATTGCTATGCAGCTCGCAAGTATGTGGATGGAGGAATCTTCTTCCATGCCACAGAATCTACATTATTCTTCCTCCAATATTTTGAGCTTTTCAGGTGCCTATTCAGGTGACAATGTCCCGTTAGGATCCCTGTTACAACCCTTAGTGAAGGTTTTACTCTGATTTAGGCATTCATTTGATCTCAGCAGGCTGTAGTTACCCAGATTTGAGATTTGCATATTTCTTACAATAGGATTACAATAATACAAAAAGTTCCGGCTCCCAAAAGGGTATCTCAGTCCCCCTTTTCACAAGTTCATCTGCTATTTCATTTTCTAATAATAACAATAACACTACCACAATATTGACACTACCTACGCCAGAGTAAGTTTGCGGTAACATACAAAAATGAAGACCATCTGGCAGTAAATTTAAGGAGACTATTTGTGCTGCTTCTCTTATGTTTGGCGGGGTAATATTCAATTCACTGCCTGATTCACTTTCCATATTAAAATTTCTAGTAATATGAATTAAACAACAGTATAGTTATTGAAATTCTTGCAATTAGCAATAAATTATTTAAAACGTCACTTCTGCTTTTGACATATATCATACACACTAGATAAAAAACTGCATATAAAACGATCTACTCGTATATATACAACAGCTTGATAAACCATCATATATATCTTCATAGTCTGATGGTTTAAGGCTCTTACTTGGTGTGAAGAGGAATTTTAGACATAGGATCGAATCCCCGCAAGCGGTGAAAATTTTTATAAAATATATTGTGTCATTTGGATATGAATAATTATGTGTCATGTGACTTTTTCATTATCCACACCTATTATTCACTGGTGCATAATGTACGTCATTATACTTGAAGAAACACACGTAAAATGTAAAAATTATCGAATAGTCGTGGACAAAATATGTTTATTTCATATAACGGGTGATCTTTCTTATACCAAATTAAAATGAGAAATTGACATCCTGACATTACACCCTCGTTGATATCGCGGACAAGGTTACCAAATCCTCAATTACACTTAGTCTCCAGTTAACTACCTGTTGGTCATGTGGTGCATTGATAAACGCTTTCTAATGTAACCGAGACTTTGGCTAGCGGCTATAGATCGCTGAGGGCTGACAGATTCAACCGGGCATTGATAAACACGCCCTTTACATTGTTGACCTTCTCCCGTTCACTTACTGTAAAAATCGTTGAGTGAAAATTTCACTCAACGATGAAAATGAAATTTTCAGGCTGTCATATTTTGATGTTGCAGCAAATAATATTAGCAAACACGATCTTAAATAATGTCAATGCTGATGTGATTTCGTGAATCCTCAATTGATGTCAAACTTCAGAGCGAATGTATTTTTTATGCGTAATGTATTCACAAAGGTATAAATAAATTTCCATACTTTCTTTCATAGAATGTTGCATAGGCGTGCGTAACTAAAAAACATGTATATGTGCAAAAGATATTGGGAAGATCTGTAGGGTATAAGATAATCAAAAAGACTCTAGCGAGTCCAACTGAAATCAAAAGATCGTATAAGCCTGAGTAAAATTTGCTCTAAGAGGTCCCACAGGATCGGAACCTCAAAAAACCTGAACTAGTGGAGAAAAATAAAGTAGATTTTAGTAGACGTCAATACTCTTATAACACCTTAGAAAGTTTTTGAAAATTAATTTTCAAAGAAGAGACCGTTAACTAAGAAGCAGCAACCACTTCCCTGACATATATTTAAATACACTTCTAAGGGCCGGTTCTACAATTTGAGTATTAACCTGGCATACGCTATACGTAGGATAACGGGTCACTATTGCGTTCTACAATAGAGGTATATCTGTATTCCAAGTATAAACCAGAGTATAAGTTATCTATACCAGTTTGAGGGTATAACCGAGGGATAAACTTATTCTGCATTTCTAATGGTTGGTTTTGACATATAAATATTATTACATAACCCTACTTTTTTGTTTTGACTAAAATTAGTGGCGTTTTTTGTTAAATATTAATTATCTACATTGAACACATTTGAGATGGATCCTTTCAATCTACCTAACATTTTTGAATCAGATGATAAAGATATTGAGATCAGATTATACCGAAATCCTAAAGTATTTAAAGTTAGGTAAAATATAGGTATTCATTTGATGTGAAATTATTACAACGTTTTTTATCCATGATTGAAAATACTACAATGCTAATAATTTGCAAAACCAAACTATCAAGCAATAAGCAAGAAATGTCAGAAATTTCCACTTTTCAAAGCGTCAAATGTCAAAACGTTGGTTGATTGGAACTACTAGCGAGATATTCTCGGAATAACTGTGCCTGTCATAGGAATCGATTGTAGAACCGACAACAAGTTATTCTCGGTATAAATCTAGGTATAAAATATCGAAGGAATAACTATACCGACTTTTATACTCCCATTGTAGAATCGGCCCTAAGTTAAACGTTGTTCCATGGATATCAGTGGACATAGGGCTGGCCATATGGAATATAAATTACCTTCAGTGGTTTGTCGACGAACTGTCCACCTGCTTACATAGACATTTCTTACTACGCTCAAACGATTTGCGAGCTCAACTGACATTGAATGTTTATTTTTCAAACACGAAGAAACCAAAAATCTATCATCGCGTTCGGATGTTGCCTTTCTACGGCCTGATTCTGGTCTCCTCGTGTAATTTCCAGTTTTATCAAACCGCTGAACTGCTCTTTGAACTGCACAACGACTAACTCCTAGTACGTCAGCCGCAAAATATTGGCTAGGACCATCTTGAACTAAAGCCACTGCCCTAAGCAGCATCCGCTCGTCTTAAAGCCATTGTATTTCAATTAAACTAACAAAATAATAAGTTTTCGTTGGGTTTGTTAGGGTCAATAAAGTAACAAATTAATTTCTTGCTGCTGTATCAGACGTAAATTTCTGACAAAAATCTAAAATTTGTATTGTTTATGAAAATGTCATAAAAAATATAAAAATAATGTATGTTAATTGATAATTTAAATTATACGAGGGGCTGTCTATATTTATATATGCCATTTAATAAGTACCAAGTTTTAAAAGGCAGAATAAATGGAAAATTTGAAATGAATCGAGTTTTTTGCGCCTGGGTGTAGTACACTTGAAAAAAATATACCGTTATTTCTATTTTCTTATCAAATATTTGAACTATAATAAGCAATATAGCTTAATCAGATTTCAAATATTCTGTTAATGATTATTATGCTCTTCATCGAATCGCAATTTCAAGTCATCATTTAGACGAAGGGTGAACCTACTATGTTCGTCGTAATAGGTAGAAATTTTTTTTTCTATCGCTTGTCAACGTTACATGTGAACTAAGTTGCAACGAGTTGGCTTCGGTGTGGAAGTTAGGAGTTTGAATATAATTTTCGTCGACCGTGCATATTTGAGCTATGTTAATGTACCGAAAATCATTTTGATCCCCATTAATAAACGATTTAGGTGTAGGCAGCCAAACAAACGTTGATATTTGGAAAAAAAAGCCGCAAAACTGTCATCTCTCTCTCTAATATAGAATACTTTTACTAAATTATAATAATTATTAGTGTTGCAATATCCAAAAAAGACGAAGAACGGAAATAGTGAAATTACAACTGGCGACCTCTGTGACATTTCAATGTCATGATTTATTTTTGCCAGTACTTTCCTATGGAACAAATAAATATCATATATTAAGAAAAAACAATCCAACTAGTACAGTCGACGGTAAAGTTTTGTAACTAACACGAGTATGAAAAGGGTTAGGATTGTTAATAGCCCTTATTAATACACTTGTTGGTTAAATAACTATTAGCCTTCGATAAATTGGTGAAAATTGAAAATTAACGCGAAAGTAAGAACGACAATGTCAACTTGTTTTGTGTCAAGTCTGGTTTTTACATTAACGATTTTGGCATCCGATGCCAGTATGAGATGCCGGCATTCATTATTGTTATTGTGAAAACGAATACGTAAATTATTCAGTTCGAATGTGTGTTTACACAGTTGTTATGCCGACCAAGACTTGTCCGTATTTTGACGTCACGCGGCATTTTTTTTAGAGAGGCGAAAATAGTTATTTGTTCAGCTAGGCAGAAAAGTAACAGATATACTGCCGCGGCTAACCAAGACAGTAAATCTGATTCTCTGTCGTGTGAAATATATAATTTTTTCTCCAATTGTTTGTACAGAGTGTTGACAAGTACAGTTACAAATAACTACCACTACAATTGAGGCACATATCCCACTGTTTCACCAACCGATGTATACCCTGCTTACAGAATTCTTGTGGCTGCTGCTGGAAGAATTCTTTCACGGCGTTTTGTACTTCTGCGTCCGACTGAAAACGGTTACCCTTTAACGCCTTTTTTAGTGGCCCAAAGATGTGAAAATCGTAAGGCGATAAATCGGGACTATAGGGTGGATGCTCTAATATCCGCCATTTCTTTCGTTGCAGATTTTCTTTCACTATGTTGGCAACATGAGGCCGAGCATTATCGTGAAGCAGAATAACACCAGGTGAAAGCTTTCCTGGACGTTTTCTTCTTATTCCTTGATGGAGCTTGTTCAAAGTTTCATTATACAGGTTTGCGTTGATATGCACTCTAGGTTCTGTAAACTCTATCAGCAAGGGTCCTTCATGGTCGAAAAAAAATGTCAACATCACCTTGCCTGCAGAAGGTTGAACTTTAAACTTCTTTGGTGGCGGAGAATTTGCGTGTTTCCATTGCATCGATGACAGCTTACTGGATGGTTCAAAATAATGACACCAAGATTCATCGCCAGCAACTATTGACGAGAGAAAGTCATTACCATTTTGACTTTTTTGGTCCTCAGACAAAAGACGAGGAACCCATTGCGCACAAACTTTGCTGTAACCTAGTTTGTGTACGATACTATGGAAATATCCTATACTCACACCAACATTTTCTGAAATTGCTCTGATTGAAATTCGACGATTTTCTCTAATCAGGCCTTCCACACATGCCACATTCCTGTCTGTTGATGCAGTAATCAATGCACCTGGTCGTGGCTTATCATTCGTCCTCTCTCCTCCATTCTCAAATTTTCGACACCATTCCTTCACAGTTGGATATGCAAAACATGCGTTTCCATACACTGCTTGCATTCGCGTATAAATTTGCAACGGTTGCACACCTTCAGCACACAAAAATTGAATGACCGCACGTTTATATCACATTTGGACGGATTGTTAACAACAAACGCCATTTCAAAAACACAATACTTAAAATCGCTGTCAAATATAAACGAAATAAACAGATCAGTGTGACGTTTGCATACACTACTAATGTTGGAAAACGTCAGTTGAATGATTACAATTGTTTCCAAGGCTAACCTGACCAAAGATGGGTTTCAGTTGAACAAGCCTAGTATTATGTAATAGTTTAATAGTATGTTATAGGTAAAGATTAAATCGTATTTTTCAATTATTATTGTCAATTAGACCTTAACACCTTACCTGCCACGTGGTACAAACGCTGGTACACTACCCTACTCCGACCGAGTTTCCGTTTGGGCCAGTAATTCGAAGACTGGTACATTTAGCGTATATTTTATCATAAGAGCTTGAATAAAGCTATTATGCTATTTAGGTGCAATGCAAGTTCCATGCTATAACAAAATAAACAGAGTGGATGTACGTGTGCTAGTTTGTGGCGATTTTTAAGCACGAAAAATCATTAGAACAGTTTCTATTTTCATGAAATTTGTAGGCAATTTTAGTTATTTTTTTAGGAATAATTCTGCTACCAACTCTAAAAATATTGGAGCAGAAACTCAGTTTTGCAGCGCGGAAGATCGGTATAACCTGGTATAACCTCAAATCGTGTTTATAATATAGGTATTTATAGTTTGAAAAACAAAATGGGGAAAAAGTAAGTTATCTTGTTTTATCTGGTATAAAATAAATGTAATAATTAATTTTTATTTTAGCAAACATGTTTGGAGTACCTTTTCGTTTTTCTTCTGCAAACCACTAAAAATGCTGCTGTTGTAATTAACTGAGACTGTACAAAAATTTGTCGTTTTCTCTTATTTATTTTTGTTTATAATCTTTTCTGATCTTAAATACCAGAAAATTGTAAGAAAATTTAGTTTCAAAATTATTTAACATAACCTAAAAATATTCAAGTTTACCACACTGTATTGCGTTGTACAAAATAAACCAAACTATCTCGAAAATAGCTTAATGTAAAACGAAACCATGAATTGCTTCAAAATAGCGTGGCTTTAAAATTGCACCTAAATAGCATAATGTAAGGTTGCCTAACCTGGGAAAAATTAAACTTATTACATGGGAAAAAATATTTATTTTGAAGTAAGAAAAAAAAACAGAAAAACTAAAATAAATCTATTTAAAATTATAAAAAGTCCTGTAAGTAAGAGCAAAAAATCAAATTAATCACATGCCTCACATTTCCAAGTACTTCTTGTAGCTTTGTTTCTGGCATCGACGTCTGGTTCCTGAAATAAATTCGTGGGTATTGTTAGATAGATTATCGTGGACAGCAACTACCCCTTGCAGTACCACGTGGCCTGAACGGTAAAGTCGAGGATAAAGTTAATGCGTTCAGGGTCAGTGGTACAGACGTTCTACCATTGGCGAAAATTGTCATAAATGACTAAAAATAAATATTTTTTTAATGTTTGAATATATAGAAAATCGATATGAAGCGTTTGAAATATTATATGAGAAAATTGAAAATGGGCCCCCGAGGACCGATTTATTTTTTACCATTGGGCAGTTATTGTGTTAAATTGTGTACGTGATAATATCTACCAAAAAATAATAAATATAATGTTAAATATGGACAATAATAGTGTGCACAGTGAAGTTAGCCTATGTATGTATGATGCGTAGATTGTTTGAATCCATGGGCTTGCTTAAGTCGGATTTTTATAGTTAATTTATTACACATATATGATGTTTTTAAGTCAGTATTTTACCTCCTTACAATAGGTATATGGTACCCATATATCTACTAGAGTGAATTATGAATTCATAATTCACGCTTCTGCATTTAAATAACATGCCATGATAACTCAACACTCACAAAATTTCGTTACATAGAGGGGACTACAGATGGGGGTACAATATGAAATAAACTATTAAATCTGCGTATTTTGTTTAGGAAATTTGTTTCTGAAATATATCGTATCGATAAAATATCGAAATTTTTAGTACTGATACTTTTCATAACGATATTTTTTAATATTGATATTTTTAAAACAATATATTCATAACGGTACGGTGTATCGATACTTTACACAGTATCGCCCATCTCTATATGTCACATTTGACGTACTTCTTGTCAATAATACCAAATCATTACTTTCCGTTCTACACTCGCCTTATTTAATGAAGAAATCAAGGGTCGTGGACAAAGTATAGTATTCTACTCCCAATGTATGGCCATTATTCACTAGGGTCACCCTGCGTGAATAGTGGCTATCATAAATTGCTCGTTTAATAATATACTATACTATGATCGATAAATGTTACTAAAACTGACGTTTAATGTCAATCGGAGGAAAAAAAATTCAAATACAAGTTTTCAAACTAAACCTATAAGCTAATGAATGCTTCTAATTTTTGCATTTTGAAAATTTTCCATTAAAAATAAAAAAAAGATTGATTAAACACATATAAGGTTAATTGACTCCTCGTGCAAATTGCAGTCACAAATTTACGAAGTTGACATTCCCTCCACCACTGATATAACCGCTAGGAGCTATTTGAATAGAAATAATCTTATTATGAGAAATTCAAGTTTCTCAAACCAAATATTAATATGAGTTGAAAATGATTATTTACAAAGCAGCAGGACCTCTGTTGAATATCTAACCGAGAAGGCGGAGTTTTATCCGTATAATGAACGACTCATGCATTTAGATGAATGTTTTTGAATATACACCGACTTTAAAAGTCGTAAAAACACCCGTTATATAATATATGTTCAATTGAAAATATATTTTTAATTTATGCCGTCCCATACAAATTATTTATTCTTTCAAAACAAAATAAAACATGCAAAAATCACCGTCCAGCATTCCATGCACCTTTCAATAGTGAAGCGGTTTTCTTTATGAATAATTTTCCATTTGGAGGATTTCGTCTAAAGTATCGTGTTCGTACTCTTTTGGAACATACGTGTGCCTATCAGTTTCAGTAATTTTGACTTTAATATTCATTCCACCTAGATTTGAATGAAAACATTATAAAATATTTCCAAATTCAAAAAATGTTTGAAATGAATCCAACTCATGAATAAGGTAAACAAACTCCCTGTCTAGTTTTTGGGAGTCAATGTGAAATATTAAAAGGCATATCAGGTACAAATATGTACTTTCGGAGGAGAGTCTGAAATTCAAGATTGTTGCTAGTTTTGTACGTGATATTAAGCGGCAGGCAAGAGTTTTCTCGAAAGTTTAATACAAAACACCGTTTCAGAATCACGTACATATTAAGGTGACTATGGTTGAAGCATATTTTGTGTACCTTATTTATTCTCGAGAGTATTATGAAAATTAGATTCGTGGATATAATTAGGAAAGCATACAATATTCCTGATGTAAAGTATATTGTATTTATGAACCTGGAAAGTAATTATGAAAAAAGGATGGTTCGTTGATATATCTCCTTCGATACTTATGATTATACTAGAATATATTGAAAAATTCTTAGCCTACTATAGAACCAAACAAAATTTCAATGTCAAAATATTTTATTCCCCAACATATTCTCCTCTTAATTGGATACATTTATTACAGTGAACCTGCAACGACTCTAGACCTTTCAAAAAAAATGTTTCTTCTTGCTCTGCAAACCAGATCACCACAGCTTTTATTACCTCCTCATTGGAAGAAAATTTACGACACTTTAAACTTTTTTTCAGTTGAGGAAAGAGATGATAGTCGGACGGAGCCAAATCTGTTGAATAAGGGGGGTGTTCTAGTAATTCAAACCCTAAATCACGAATTTTTTGCATGGCAACATGAGATTTGTGTGCAGGGGCGTTGTCCTGCAAAGACAAAACACCTTTGGATAGCTTTCCGCGCCTTTTCTCTTTAATTTTTTGCCGTGGAGTGGTCAGTAATGTCGAATAGTAATCTCCAGTTATTGTTCTACCTTTATCCAAAAAATCAATCATGATTACTCCGTGGCAATCCCAAAAATCTGAAGATTTTTGGATACGAAACTTCTTAGGTCTTGGAGAACCAGAGTGTCGCCATTCCATCGATTGTTGCTTTGTTTCTGGATCGTAGAAATGTACCCAAGTCTCATCCATAGTAACAATTCGGTTTAAGAAGTCTACATCGTTTTCAAATCGAGCACAGATCGAACGCGATGCTTCTACCCTTGCACGCTTTTGGTCAACATTGAAACATTTGGAGATCCATTTTGCAGCAATTTTTCTCATGTCCAAATTGACGTGAACTATATGATGAACGCGTTCGTATAAAATATTCAGTGCTTCAGATATCCGTTTCAGCCCAATTCGACGGTCTGATAAAATCATGTCATGAACTGCATCGATATTTTCGAGGACAGACACAGAAAAGTTCTTTTGGTGCTAGATTTGTACGCAACCTATTGTGTAGTATTTTATTGCTCTTATCAAAGTTTCTTCTAAATATGTTGATTATCACCTTCCAAATAAATTTAATTAAAATCACGAGCATAAAATTTGAATTGCTGATTCACGAATTACAATCTTATCTTGAAAGAAAGAAAAGATTGAAGGAGTGTACAATTGAAAAGTTCAAATAGTACAACCAGCAATTGAATATTTACGCGCAATTTACTTATAAAACAATCGAACAACTCCGGGTGGTCTCTAAGTATGTCAATAAACAACTGAATGTCGATAATTTTTTCGATAAAGGAATTAAAATTACAATTGAATTGGAATTAGCGACTAATGTAGATGTATTTACAAGATTATGAAATATTCACCGAAACGAAAAATCACCGTCGTCTAACATTTGATTAACTCATCGAGTCGATACTGGAAATCTAGATTTAGTTGAGCAAAATGAATGTCTACTTTGAACCAGATGTACCTATATAAATAAACTCAAGACTAACATAAGTATCTCCATCTTATATTCCTCCAGCATTTCCTTAAGAATTGATTTTTTGGAGAGGAGTTGGTGGGATCTATTGAGAAAAGTAACTTACAGAAGAGTCAGCAACAAAAAACGGTTATAATGTTGGGAGTGTTAAGAGCACAAGTAGTAGGTGCCTATGACCATCAAGATATGGAAACATGGTATTATTAGAGTCCGACCACAATAACTTTGGGATACCAACTGATTCAACGTAGGGTCGCCTCGAATGCGATGCCGATCTCTGATTGGCTGCGGCGGAGCAACGGACGCTTTACTTTATGTAGCTTCTTCGTTTTCATTTAATTGTTGACAGCAGACCCGACAGTACTTTGCTTTCGTCCTGCTTGTGAGATTTTTTTGTTGCGAATTTTTCATGTCTTGGAACTTTTTATGTCATGTTTCCCAAAAGAGTGAAACAAGGAAAAGCTTTGCATAGTCAAACAAAGGAAATTATAGATCGGGTTGCTGCATTTATGCCCACTTATGTATTGGATCAGTTGTTGGAAAATCATGGACACAAAGTTTTGAGATGGCCGCCATATGATCCTGAATTGAACCCTATTGAAAAAATATGGTCAACAATTGGGTATTAGCTCATAATACATTTGTTTTAAAGGATCTTGAAGCATTATCCCAAAAAAGATTCGACGAGTTGCCACTTAGTTAATAGACGAATATTTGTCGACACGTCAAAGAATATGAAAACTCACAAATAGAACGAGAACACATCCTAGATAATACGTTGGATCATTTATGTTTTAACGTTAATAGTGGCTCTTCTGATGAAAGTTTCTCAGATTTTGATACTGACAGTAGTACACCTGCACAACCATTACAATCAGCTGATGACTCAGATTAATAATAAGATTATATTTATCATGAGTTGTAATTGACATGTTAGTTACATTTGTGAAATTGTTTAGGCTTGAAATATATTAAGTTTAGATTAGGTAAATTGTTTTCTTCCTTGCCAATTATTTAATGAATTTGAAAAAGGACTCGCCTACCTGCATAAAGCGAGTGATACCACTATGTAATTTTCTACAGGTATCCAAAACCATAAAGTTTGATATATATTTGAAATAAATTCCTAAAAATAAATTAAGTATGCTAGTCAGTAACGCCACTGGCTGATACGCCACACCCGCTACCACGTGGTGTCCCAAAGTTATTGTGGTCGGACTCTACCAAACTCCTAATCTATATATATATTAAGTGGATCCTAAAACTTGGATGGGATTCAAAAATACTCGGTCGGTAGGAACGTGAGGTGGATGGTACACACCCATAGTGAGACCAATAATTACTTATAGACCCAGTGTGTGGATAAGTGAGATAAGAGAAATAAGGTTAGTTTTGGATTGCAAATAGTACAATGGCAGTACCCGTACCCGTCTAGTTGTACATTTTTGAGTTCTGCTTTTCAAACCCTTTCCATCGCAGTATCGCACGACCCCCCTTGCAATTTAAAAAATCTGCGGGTTTGCTGTCAAGTGTAGGGGGTGAGAGGGGTGACAATGTTTTGTATGTTATAAAACACCTCGATTGAATTGAAAATTGACGGGTTTGTTTGTATAGATGAGTCCTGCAAAAGTAAATTACCCACTATCAATTAGTGCTATATGCATACGACGCTGACCTTATACCGAACAGGACCCTTCATGAATTACATGTGGACAGGAAAATTATAATGAGATATGCAGATACTATAACTAATTAGTAAAAACTGATAAACATCCACCATTGCACAATTTTGCTATTGAACTACTTTAGGAATGTTCCAATGCAAATTGAGTACAGTTATGTTAAATATCATGAATGTTTTGAATTCAAACTGATATTCGATACAATTTATTCTGGTCAAAAATAAGGTTTCGTATAAAAGTTATTTCTAAGTGAATTTGAACGCCTCTTGTGGCTAAGTATATAAATTGACGGATTTATTCAGCTAGACGTTCACTTCAGTGGTTTGGAACTGAACAGTACAAGAGAAAACAATTTTAGTAAACATGGAAATAGTTTCAGTAAAGGTGCTAGAAGTAGAAAATCAAATAATGTGACAATGAGAAAATGATAGAGATATGCAGACAAATATAGATAGACGTCAAGGGAATAGTATCATACTATTATAATGCCTTACAAATTTGAAAATTACTGTCCAAAAAGAAGACCGTTCACTAGGAAGCAACATTTACAATGAATTACTTCCAAGTTAAACGAGTTTGGTATATATGCAATATGTAACCAACCATTCTGGTTTTTAATTAGAAGGGACAATATCACTTGCAGACTGGTTTCGGCGTGTTTGCGCCTCATCAGTACAAGGTACATATTATCCGTCCAGTGATCAAGTAAATACAGACAAATATGCCCAATCAATTATTGCGCTGTATTTTCATAATAATCATAGCGATTATACCAGTTTTGAACCGTACTTGATTTCTCTTCAAGTCAGAACTATACCTTTGATTTTCTTTATGAGAAAAAAATATTTTGGAATACTGATATCCAAAATGTGGTACTCAAATTTACGAATTATGAGTTATGCGTGCAAGAGTTTTAATATTCACTTCGTAAAAATTCAATGGATTTTGTTGACTTCACTTAATTTTTTTTGTGGTTTATTAAATTAGGAACAACTAAATTCAATAACCCCAAGAGGGAATTTAATGAGTTGAGGGAATAGTAAATAATAAATCTTATTACAGTTTCCTGTAATATTGGTCGTATTTAATAGAGTGAATGTATCAACAGATGTCGGAAGGAATAATTATAAATATTCAACACTCTATGAATTTTTTGAAAAATGATATTTTTCAAAAACAGTGGCCGTTCAACTAAGGAGCAACAACTACTTCCCGTGCATATGCCCTGCCGGATATTGAATTACACCCCAAAGTCCGGGGTTAGAGATTCTCGGACCGACACCACATACCTTGTACTGATGAGGCGCAAATACGCCGAAACCGGTCTACAAGTTGTGTTGTCCCTTCTAATTGCAAACCAGAAAGGTTGGTTTTAAAATATCTTGTAGATATACCAACCCCGTTTGACTTTGGAGTGTAATTCAATATCCGGCGGTGCATATGCACGGGAAGTAGTTGTTGCTCCTTAGTTGAGCTGCCACTGTTTTTGAAAAATATTATTTTTCAAAAAATTCAGAGTGTTGAATATTTATAATTTTTCCTTTCGACATCTCTTAATAATAAATAACTAGCAACGGCTTCGCGTATACACTCAACTATTCATAAAGATTGCGAAAAACTTAAATATATAATACTATTTACAGAAGTACGACAAGGATAAATGAACAACACTACTAGAAAAAGAGAGACAAGTATTGTTCTATTTTTGAAACTTACAATTAGATCAGTCCCCTTTACCAAAACTCAACGAATAGAAGTAAGGAGAGCAGTGAACACACGCCCACCTGTTCTGGTAAAAAGGATTGAGCGAACAAGTCTTCTCTCTCTCTTTCAAGTAGTGTTGTTCATGTTATCCTTGTCGTACTTGTGTAAATCGTATGTCCAGCTAGGATTTTTCGCAATCTGTATATCTCGAGAGCGTTTATTTTAAAGACGCTTTTATTAGCTTCACCTGTATGTATGTATGTATGTTTGTAACCGACTTCTTTGGACTCAACACAATTTTCAAGGATGGATGACAATAGAATATAGTAGTAAAATACAGGGTGTACCATTTATAACGCCACCTTCAAGCTTGATGTTCACCTACCTACTTCAAACGCTCAGATTAATTCGAAACTTTGTACATCGTCAAGGACCGATCACCACTTTACAATATATAGTAGTAAAATGTAAATAGTTCCAAATTAAAAAAAAACATAACTTAGGTCTGGCATCTAGTAAACAGAACTAAAAGAAACACCTTGTAGTAAATCGAATTGAAAAGTAAAAAATAATTCTAAATTTAAGAGAAACGAGAAAATTAATATCAATATATGGTAATTTCGTGGGGTGCTCGATATCAATTGTTATAACATCTTTATTTAGAAAAAATGCAGATTATCTATAAAGCGTATTTTTTAATTTTTCTTTTTATAATATAATTTATTAAGACCAAAGGAGTATCAGTATGGTGATATTACTCAGAAACTATAAGGCAATTCAAATTAAATATATATTATGTAAGTCGTGAATTATTGAGTAACAAAAAATCTTAACTGAAATATAGCTGATAAATATATTAACGAAAATCTATTTTATAATTTTCACTTTAACATTCTGTATCTCAATGAGAAGCAGACTTAGACCCATTGCTGTTAAGTGGAATATTGTTATATTTGTCTTCTGAATGTGTGGTTACAATTTGTCCCAATACTTATGAATCACCCTGTATAAAATTTAAGGTAATATTTGGGTAACGCTTATACCAGCGCACTGTATTAATGAGAAAGTGAGAAATTCATGAATTTCTGTAACAAGAGTGACGCATATTTCTTTTCATTTCATCAGGCTTAGTTTTTTTGTTCCAGCTACTTCTAGTGACCAAAGTTAGATAATAGTCCAGTAAGCGAAGGTGTCAACCTGGGCATCTGGTCCAGCGGAATTTTTTTTTTTTAATTTGCAGGTATTCATAGGTACATTGACGCCCCAAAATGTCAGGTACCTGGAATTTGTGGAAAGGTGGGAAAATTGCCCATTAGGCCCAAAAATTTGGTATTTTCGCTTATATTTCCGTAAATATGCCACATAGAGAATTTATGTCCAAACAAAAAATTACGGGGACTTTATTATCTGTGAAAATTATCATTATCATTTTTGTGAAAAAGTTGATAGTTTTCGAGATAAACAGTCCTGAACGCAGCAATGGGTTTTCGGAGCTGCAAACGCTTCAGTTTATCGGCAATTTCTTGATAATTAATGACGAAACCGGGTTTTAAAGTATAGTATACAAAAGGTTAAATTGTTTCCTTGCCGATACCAACATTATTTTCTGTCCAAGTTCCCGAGTTTTCCGAAAAATCGGGAAAATCTCCAGCCCACTGAAAAAAGGACATTTTTTTAACGGTGAAATTTTTTCCGGTCAAGGATTGTACCCGATGAAAGGTAACATTCTGACCTTTCCTTTGGTGTGTATATCAAGTTGATATAATTTATGTCTCATTTATTCATTTTCCGCACACGCCGCCACGCGCCACCCATGTATATAGTGTGGTCGACGTGTTTGATACATTGCGTAAACGCATGGATGCTTTCTGCTCCTTTGTTTGTCAACAACCTATATTTTTTACATTAAGGAATTGGGTTTTCGGAAATTTTCGCCAAATTGCGAAAATGTTCAATTCCCTATCGAGGATCATCGCGAATGTTCCAATCTGCCCAGAATGCCCAGATGACTTGTACATTTTGTCACATGAGAAAAGTTACTTCCGCAACTTTAGCGTCCATTTTCCATCCCGTTCGCATGTAATCATTCTCAAGATTTGGGTAGTAGGCCAAGGGCTCATTTTTGGGGAAAGTGATAGTGGTTCTGACCCCGAGAGTTGTTAAGAAAAAGAACATTTTCATGACTACCATTAATAGCATTGATCATTTCGCGAGTGCGAAAAAGTATGGTGTCGCCATCTACAATTGATACTTGAAGCCCTAACCATAGGAATTGGTTTATTTGCAGGCCCCTCACCTCAGATTTTGATAGGGAAGCGCCAGATTTTAAGTTGCGGAAAACGGTGAATTTTGAACCGCCGTTTTTGCAAAAAGTAGTGAGGTAGCGAAAAAAATCATGAAGACAACTTTTTTAGGAAATAAATTTATCTTCATTTTTTGTCTGAACAAAAATTGTCTTAGGGTCATATTTCGGCAGATATCGCCGGAAAACGGACTTTAGGGAACTCCAGAGCCATTTTCCCACCCTTCCACAAATTCCAGGTACCTGATATTTTGGGAATTTAATGTACCTATGGATACCTGCAAATTAAAAAAAAAAAAAAATTCCCGCCGAACCAGATGCCCAGGTTGACGGGTTTTTTGGCATTTATTTATTGGACTATAAATGTTTTTGATTTTGGCTAAGTTTTGTGGCTGGCAGCAACAGCCCGTTATTTTGTCAGGGGAATTCAGTTTATTTAGTCGAAACTGCATGACATTTATTAAAAATTGATTGCAGTATAAAAGAAGTTTACATTTCACAAAATAAAACCAGATTATTTCATTAAATCAATGATTCTGGAATACATTTTATATACGCCATGTATATTTGGTTTCCTATAAATTACAACTTTGGTCCATATACAAAAAGTAATCAAAATAATAAGATCTTTCAATCGGTATATATTTTATTTGCAGCCGCTCCAACCAAAGCGATTTGGAACACATACTCTCTTGGAAATATTCAATATTATGATAAATACAAATGGAAAGTTTGTGAGATTTGAAAGTTATCCTTTTGTTGGGATTCCATATGAAAATATCGAAAAATCTCGTTGATTTTTTTGTAAAAGAGATAGTGCGACAGAAACAGTCATTACGTTAAAGGAGACTGCTTCAAAAAGAGCTCATTTTAATATACAAGGTGTCATAAAATTCAACAAAACGAAATCGACTACTTTTAACTGAGAATCTAAAAATATTTTGATACATTAAACATGATGCACCCTCCTGAAATGAAAATGATAAGCACCTGGATGTTTAGAGGTGTACAAAAATGATATTTTGAACGAAATAGAACAGAATGCTATGTGTACTGCCCTATTTATATATTAATATAATTCATAAAGAAAACCTCTATTCGTTTCACTTTCAAAAAATCCATGCGAAGCTAGATGGCGATTTTTCTGCACGAGTAGTAAACTGATTATTGGTAGATGTTTTTGGGGCTACTTCATATCATTGATTGATCTATTGATTAATTGGTTCGCGGCACCAGCAGACAGTGGCTTCGAGATTTCGGTACCACAGCCTTCGAGCTCTTGGTTGCATCGTTTATGTGAAGGGACCAGTAACCCTAGTCAGTCTCAACAGTCTCTTCACTAGGTCCTTCTTGGAGAAATCCTTCCTTGGGTGTCTATGTCTCCAATGACACAGTGCTTCACATTTGAAAATAATGTGTGTTCCTCTTCCATACACAACCGACAGATGAGTTCCTCCATAAATATGCCAATTGTGTGCTACTCTCTTCTCATCTGGCCCCTGCTGAGGTTTAATAGTTCGTTAGAGAGCGACTCCAAAGGTTTTTTGACCAGGAGTTTGCTGTGTTTCTGCTTTGGCACTTGGCTCCAGTAAGTCTGATGTTAAGTTTAAATCCCCCGAGATGAACAACCATGTGCAGCAGTTTTTTATATTCCGAATACTGGGGAATGCAGTTTCAGTTTCATTGCCTACAATATCCTTGTGCCCAGGGACCCACTTAAGTACTATTCTATCATGATTTGCTAGAGTCAAGAGTTTCTGTAGGCAGTCCCAGACCAGTCTAGATTAACATAGCTAGTGAAAAAATTGAAAAAGATTTTTTTCAAAAACAGTGCATAATATCAGGAGCAAACAGGAGCGTATTTTCTGAAAATACCTTATAGGCTACTAATTTATTGTAAAACTTAATATTTAACCAGATATACCCGTTGTCACTCCCACGTTAAACGTTTGTAATTAAAAACGCGGTTTGTAATAAACCTTTATGGGTGCTCTTCTTCTTAATTGACAAATAAATCTGATGCAACAGTTCTGAATACGCTGTAATCTTAGCTAGTCAAACAAAGGACAATATGGAAAATCTAATAACAACTACACCATATCCAAATTATATAGACGTCCGCGAAAAAATCCTTATTTAACTTGTCCTTCAGAATATTCAGTTGAAACTTTTCGAACTTCTTAAAATTCTTTTAATTTAAAATGTAAAATTCTCATTACCGAAAAGTGTCGGACTTTCAAGTTAAATCATAACTTTATGGAGATACAACCTAAGATACGTTGGACCCTTAGGCTAAAGAGCTTTCTGGAAAAAAATTCATGAAGAAAAATACAAAGACTTCTCCATATTTTCATTGGTACGGAGATTAAGGCCTACAGCGGTTTTTTGTAATCCACTTTTAATGCTTAACTTGGTGGATTATAATCTGGTTATTTTATCTTTGTATAAGTAGAAATAGGGTTTGCAATTATGAAAATGTCTCGAATTATTTTAACATTAAACATTCAATTATTCAAAAGTAATAAGCGGCGATGTTGTTCTTTAAAAAAAATTGGTATGTAGATTTCGATGTAGACACTTTACTCCTGTTTAAATCGAAATAAGAAAGATAGACCAGACTGAATAATCCTTATTAGTAATTTAACCCATTTTAATTGATTATAGTTCATTTTAAAAACCAGGAGGAGTAATTTGAAAAGCCTTACTCACACCACTAAAAGTTACCAGATTAGTTACTAAAGGGTTTGTTCCGAGAAAGTAGTCAACAGTCGTGTTCCAAATCTATTAAATATGCCTTGATGAACGAAGAAATCAGCCACGCCACCAACTGTTTGATACATTTTGGATTTAACATAAATATTTTTGGTTTTTCATCCAATATATTATATTTGTTTACACACATTTATTGTACATTGCTTTTCTGACAGTCCGAAATAACCTATGTTCAGCGTTTACATTATTTTGCCGGCCTGATAAGCGAAGAGCTGTACTCGAAGTAGAAGGATCCATAATTGCAGATATTCAATACAATTGCTCACTGAAGGTTTTAAAAGAACAGTTTTAATGCAATAAGGTGGAAACTAAGTAAAAATAATAAAATAACAACAGTGGACGCAATGACAAAGATAAGCATATTCATCTGTCAGAATTGTCAAAAATGGAAATTAATAATTTATCAGCTGATGTCAGTATGCTACGAAGTGTTGTGTGAAAATGGGCGGAATCTGACCAATCAGAGGTCTACAGATATGCCAACTTAAATTTAAATTACTCCTCCTGGATTTTGAATGAGGTATAGTTATATATTTTTCATACTTCCTTCTTTTTGTGATGCATCTTCGGACAACAACTTGGGAGAAGTTGATCTACTTTCAACGACGTCAATCACACTGCTCAGAAGAATAAGAAGCTTGTATTTATATGTAGTTCAGCTCTCATCACCTCCAATAAATCCTATTCGCACCTTATTTATTTAATTTAAAATTATCAACTTATCAAGTAGTAAGTAGTTTCCTGTCTAGCAATAATTTGATTAGTTAAGGAATTTTCCACATAGCTCTCAACGACTGTATTAGAATACCATCCCCCATGCTGTTCAGAAAATCAGCCGGAGAATCTGAGTTTCCCAATTATAGAAACCGTTGGTGGCACGGTTCATCTCTTTTGTTGGATTCTTTGCTAGAACCCTTAAACCTTGATCAGAAATTTGAGGGTGGTGAAATTTTTACTTTGGATGCGAATGCATGTATTGAAAAGGTCTCTAGAAAGAACTAATAATTTTTCGACTTGTTCTATACGTTCCCATTAGTTTTTGGACAACCTAACCAAGAATACCTACTATTATTCCAGTTAACACGACTCTGACTCAGTTAAATCTTCACTAAATTTACGATATACTTTATTGGGTACTAATCGAACCTTAAGTATATATAAAAATACAATAAATAGATTGAACAATATCAATAAAGATTTAAAGACTTGATGCACTTTAGACAGTTGAATGGACAAGTTTATATTTTATAAGTAATAAATATTTTTATAGTCTGGATTACAGAGACGCCATTTTTATCAATAAAAGTAAATAGCGTGTTGTACGATTAGATGATGATTATCAACAATTGGAAGTGGCTGGAAGTGATTTGGTTTTTATTGATGATCGGATTTAATTTAAATTTATGTGAACAAAGGAAATTCCTGCAGCAACTTTTAAGAATTATTAAAAATAGAAACATGTTAATACTATTAGTATTATTGCCGAAATAGAGAACAGTAATAACGGTGCTGACTATTCAAGTGACATAACAGATAAATATGGAGGTGAAAGTAACAAATAAAATTGATAAACATACAAAAAAAGCTATATTTTTAATGAATGTTCTCAATGTCAAGTGGTTGTTTGCGTGTATTCATCTTTGGTCTAAAGTTTATATAAAAAAACCTATTCGGGGAAGTTCGTTGTGCATAGTTAGATTAGCGCACTCTGGGGTCTAAAATTTTTCCAAGAAAATAAGCATTCTGTAGCAGTTTCAGTAAAATAATTTCGCAAAAAGAAAGGGGACACTTCCTATCCCCACTTCTATACTTTTTAAGTAATAAGTGGGTAGCAAAAAAAAGCATATGTATTACACTATAGTGGAATAAAATTCTGTTGAAGGAAAAGTTACACTTTCCTGACTAGTAATACAAATAGCTAGGCATGAGTCTGCTTTATTACAAGTGGTCTGGATTGTTTGAAGGTTGAAGATGATCCACACTCTGGATGTCTGAATACTGCAACCACAGTGGAAATCATTGAGAAAATATGATTGGTCGAGCTTTAAGTTTGACTAAGCTTAAAAGGTACTCCATATTTCCGTAACGGCTTTTTTACGATGGACTTCCTGACGAAAATCCTACTGACTGCACCACTTAAGTTTCTTTATTGAAAAACAACTTTATCATTTCAAGCACAATTGAGTGAATTGAAAAACAACGGCAATGACTATAAAAAGCAGACTGATTAAATTTAACAAAAAAACATATAAACAAATCTTGTATAGATTGTCAAATATCAAAATATGCATTTCTCTTTTTACTCATATCCAGGTATTGGTTTCAATTATTATAACAGATAGATAAGGGTCAAAGGCTATAACTTGGAAAGCTGGTAAAGACTTATCAAACTTTGCAATGAAAAAAACCTTGTTCCATCATGGCCATGCGCTTGCTCATACATTTTTTTCATCTTGGCTGAATTCAAAAAATTGCTAGTATGAATTGCTTGAACATCCACTGCATTCACCAGGTTTAACTCTTAGCAGCTACTTTTCTTCCAGAAACTTGGGACAATTCTTCCGTGGAAAAAGTTTTTCGTCTGAACAAGAGGTCGAACTTGGATGGTGGACCACCGGGAAGACCGTCATATATATAGCCCGTACAGCCTGCAGCGGAGTAGCATATCACAGCTCGCAGGCATTATACCAATGAGCACGAGGTATAATGTAGGTTTGACGTCTTTTGGAGGAGACTGGAACCGAGGTCCCGAATCCATGGATGTTGGGGTCATAAAGAACCCTGCCACTGGTTGGAACACTAGTGGGTACAGCAAAATTCCGGTTAGTGGTAGAGTGCTCCCAGCGTCGATGATTAGCCTCAGTCGCAGAAATGACCGACGTTAAAAAAAAGAGGTCGAATTGACATGTATTCACAGGCAGGCCCGTATCTGGGGGGGCAGGGTGGTTTGTGGGTTCAAACCTCACCGAAATCTCAAACAGTAACAGTGGCAATAAATTCAAATAACTCGATATATAACAGTGGCAACACTTACAATAGTGAACGGTCAAAAATGAACCTGTTTTTTTTTTAAGTTAAAATGCCTATTTCTCCAAAACAGTTCGAAAAATAAAATTTTTAATAGTTTTATGCCTGATAAAATATGCGTAACATTTTATTTTGCTCGAACAAGTTTTTTGTATTTTTGAGGATTTTTGAATTATCTATTTTTTAGTTACTTAGATCATTTTCAACGCGGCGTTTAAAAGATTATTAGCGCAATTCAATGGCGAAGAGCGACTAACAGGTCTTTCCCTTTTAAGCGTGCAAACATTACAATTGGGACCAGAGATGTGTTACGCCGTTTTGCGAGAGAAAAGCAAAGAAATACTCCTTTATTATTATAATTACTTTCAAAATTCTAGGTTTAACCTGTTTATTATTATATTATTTGAAATTCCCTTTTCATATCCTCAATTTTCCAAATGCCACTGACCTGACCCCCCCGAAATTTTGGTCCCTGTTCACAGGAATGAAATGAACAAATTCACGAGATAATACAAAAGAATGTAAACAGATTAAGAATTGAACATACTTGTTTTTTTCACATGAACTTTCCAGAAATTTAGTTAAATAATTTCCAAGTTTGGAAGAATTGATTCAATTTCAAAACAAAACCTTCTCAACAACACTTTGGACGACCATCTCTATAAAAACTTCCAAATTGCCTTGTGATTTTTTAAGCCGGATTTTCCCGCAGCTTGTGAAAAATCAGGTTAATTCTATTATTGCATGAGAGTCCATAAATATCAATGTAGCGTTTCCAGCATGGGCGTAGTGATACTAGAATAATTATGTGTGGGCATACAATACAGGAAAGTAATCATCAGTACCTTCCCGTTCTAAATAACAATCTGTGTTCTGTCATATTCTCTTATAGAAGCATTTATTACACAATCAAATAATAAATTCATGTTAACAAAACAACGGAATGTATCTACATGTGTATTGAACCTACATGGTTGTACATTCAAATCAAGGAAGGTATTAAATATTTCGAACAATGGTTATGTATGGTAAATATCAGTACATCGAAGAATTGACGAATATAATAGAGTGTATTTCACATTGTTTTTCTCTGTATTAAGGTAGTCTTGGTACGATGGGTCTTGAGTAAAATATTTTCAAATTTTCGTTTACCTATTAGAAATATTATGATACAATCACCATAAAAATTTCAAGTCGATTGTTGGATCCCTATATCGCAAAAGCTGTTTCATAAATCACATAGTACTTCCAACTCAATTTTCCATAAAGTTAGGGGTGGGAAGTAGGTATAGTTTGGCAAGTTTACCTGAAGCCGTGAAAGGAATGCAGTCGAAAACATTCGATATTGCCACGTTTAACTGTGAAAAAGATAAAGTGATAATAATTGGGAAAATGGACTTTTTATTATTAACAATATTAACAGTATTATTAAACGTTAATTCTTTAATGTGCTTGTTTCCTTGGATTTTTTCAATTAACATTATTTTTTCAATTTATGAATATTAAAAGCTGAACACTTTTCCAAATTTGTTTTGGGCTTCTTCAAGCTCTGACAGCGTTGTGCGGAAACCATACTTTTCACGCCCTCTGAACTAACTCAATTGGTGAAATTTATCGAACGGACTTCGTTGCTTAGCGACCAGCTGACTTTCTATTGGCAAGCGCGTGCGTGTGTTCTTCCCTCTCACTTTGTCAATTTACTGACATTGATTATCCAGTGGCGTTGGTATTGTCAGTGTCAGATATTGAACTATTCCGTATCCAAATTGAATTCAAGTACGATTCTTAACATTATTTGTTTTTAACAAATACGGTGATTTGAAAAATACCTTAGGTACCTTTAAAGCAAAGCAAAAATCAGTTTCTATATACGGGGTTGGGATAAAGTATGGAACCAAGTAAATATCTTTTAAACGAAAAGTACGATATTTATGAAAATTTGCAGGTAAGTGCAATGGAACAAAATGCATCTGATGTACATTCTTTTGTTAATAATATAGGTACTTCCGGTTTAACCGGAAATGCCTTCAACTTCTTTAATTTAAATGGGACACCCTATATATTTTTACTGATTTTAAAAGAGCTTGTTATTTTGAATTCATACATACTAAGTTTAGTGTAAAAAAATTTGTAAAAACGAGGAATAACTCACTGTTAGTTGAACAATAGGTGTACATTTCATTATTTTCGAATAATGAGAAACAAAATTACTTCAAATGTTCAAAATGCTCGCCGTTTAATTGCTGACAATATGCCATCCTATTAACAAATTCTTGAGTCACTCTTTCCAAGACTTCTCCACGTATTAGTTCACATTAATCAATAATTATTTGTCTCAATTCCTGTAAGTTTGTTGGTCGTCTAACGTAAACACGTGATTTTAGATAACCATAAAGAAACAAATCTAACGGGCTAAGATCCGGAGAACGAGCAGGCCACTCTATGAATCCTCTACGTCCAATCCATCGATTTGGAAAATTAGCATCCAGAAAATCCCTAACCCGTCTACCATAGTGGGGGGGTGCTCCATCTTGTTGAAACATTTTGTGGTAATGGCCCATTCTGTTGAAGTGCAGGAATAATTTCGTTATTTAGTTGATCCAAATACTTGTCACCATTCAAGTTTCCGTCGATAAAAAATGGGCCTATAAACCTATTTTCGACAATGGGGTGTTAAACTTAACAAAAATATGATGTTTTCTCAATGTTAATAGTTAGTGGTGGACCAAATCATAATGGAGAATATATTATTTTCAATATTTTTATTCTCACAAGGTTTTTATGCCAATTTGAAAATTTAACTTTTGGATGATTTAAATAATCCGCCATTCCTGATGCGACGTATGCTCACTAAGAGAGAAGTTAGCTACATAAGGGTTGACATAGGACCACAATTCTGATGTGATGAAGTACTTATAGGTTATGCTTATGTCATATTGCTGTTATAGTGACTAAGAAATTTTTTGTTACTTCCGATTTATTTTTAAAATGTCAACAAAATTTTTTTATAATATTCAAACGTCAAGCTAGAATAAACTGTAAACTAAACTCATAAGTATATTATAAACTTTGACATATCTTCAAACTTCAAATTCGAATGGCCTTTTTGTAACTGGTTATTGCTTCATAAAACACCTAAATCAGAAGGTGGCAACTTCATATTTAGTGGGGTGACGTGTCTGTAGTGAAAGTTGCAAACATTTAGGAATTCTCAATTTCCAGTTTTCTCCTAAAATATTCGGTTTAAAAAATTTTTGAATCAATTTTTGCAAAGTAGTACCAATATACTTTAATAAAATACCAAAAGCCAGATATCGGTTTAGCAACCCATTCCCATGCAAACATTTAACTTTTGTGGATGCTGGGTATGTGCTTCATGAATCCAATGAGGATTCTCATTTGAAAAATACCTTGAGTTATGGCGATTAACTGTTCCATTCAAACAAAAAGTTGCCATTAGCCGTTCGCATAATTCCAGCCGTTGGTCAAAATCATCGTCTGACAATTCTTGAACCAACTGTACCTTATACGGATGATACTTTTCACTTTTTAATATCTTTCCTACAGACCGTCGACTGATACCATGGTTAGTGCCAAATTTGTGGTGGAAGTTTGAGGTGAATCTTCTTAATCGATTGCAATATTTTGTTTAACAGTTTCGTTCGTTGAAGTCCGCGGTCTTCCAGGTTTTAGCAAATTTTTTACCATCCCAGTTGTACTAAAACGTTGTAATATTTCAGTTACTGTTGAGCGTGATATAAGATTTCTCTCCGGATGCAAATTATTAAAAATATGACACAATTCTTCATGAGTTCTAACACGATCACCATAACCGATCATCATTAAAATTTCAATACGCTCTTTTTCACTTAATTGAACCATTCTAAATTGTGAAATTTATTTCTGTCAATTAGAATTTGACACTTGGAGAAAAGACGTACTTAACAGTACTCGTTTATCTATTACTATGCATACAAACAATATCAATTAGTTTATCTAAATAATTTTTTGCTCTAATGCAAAAAACTCAAAGGAGAATGATTAAAGTGCTATATTCCTCATTTTTACAAACATTTTTACACTAAACTCAGTATGTATAAATAACAAGCTCTTTCAAAATCTGTTAAAATATATAGGGTGTCCCATCCAAATTAAAGAAGTTGATCGCATTTCCGGTTAAGCCGGAAGTATATTCTTAACCAAAAATGTACATCAGATGCATTTTGTTCCATTGCACTTACCTGCAAATTTTCATAAATATTGTTTTTTTCGTTTAAAAGATATTTACTTGGTTCCATACTTTATCCCAACCCCGTATAATTATTATATAATAATAAATATTACTTTCGATACTTTTATGAAAATAGGTACCGTACGCCATTGGTATGTTTATGACAGATATCCGCCATATATGTTTCCTCGCCCCTTACCGATGCCGCGTAGCTTCAGATAAACTTGCCAAACTATAGAAGTAGCGGTTTTTGTCCATAAAATTCAATTGGCTTAACAAGAATATGAAAACTTTATTGAAAGACCCACGAATTTACAATTTTTCTCACTATCTTATTTATGTACCATTTAAACTTCCAACTTTTTAAATAAGTGACAAATCTTAAATCTACTATGCAAAGCGATCGTCACTTATGGAAAAATTATTCACCGGTTTTCTTTTTCTTATATTACAGAATTATTCATCTAAATTTCGTGACATATTTGGCGCCTCCGAACAATTTTTCATATTTTCCAAGTGCCACAAGAAAATTACTTTGATAAATTAAGATAACTCTTATGTAAATGGAAGTTTGTGTCTTCTGAAAATACGTATATCAGCAGATAAGGACAGATCAGAATTATAAATCAAACGGCAGTAGAGTAATTTAGCGAGCAAGCTGAAATGGTATATCATATCGATTCTAGACGAAGTTTAAAGCTATCATTGGTGGAGACGGTAAAAATTGCCAACAGATTATATGTGCCAGATGGGAAACATTTGAAAAACAATGTTAAAAAGAGGACCGAATTTTCTGCAGTAGTTATTACAGTATTCACCACTGGGTATTAACAGGAGCATCAGCTGGAGCTTTAAGGCTAGACCATGAAACCGTAGCGTCCATTAAAGAAATACTAGCATCAAATTTACAGTTTATGGGGGACCTTCCAAAACAATTTACAATGAAACCAAGACAAACAAGGAGATTAACTTCCACATTATTGTTCAATTGCGTTTTGGAAAAGGTATCCCAGAAAAGGCAAAAACAAAAAATGGAAGCCGCTTTGATTGAAGTTACACAAAGATCTGCCCTGGGAAAATTTATATCTCTGGTATATGCAGCTGATTTTCCTAAACGTATGTAAAATAAATGTACGTTTTACGCAGATGATGTTAAAATTTATGCAAATCCTAGAAGAAATATTGACCTGTTTCCTCAATCATATCTACGTTTGTATGTATGTATATTGGGGTGACATTTAATAAAACCTATTAGATTTATTATGCCGCCCCTTTCTTCCATTTAGTTCCTGAAGAAAGTCTCATAGACCATAAGTATTTTTAGACTTATTTCCCGAAGGAATTCTAGAATATTTGCGGGCTTTATTTTAGGCAAGTGTCCCTCTTTTATCCTGTAGTGTTGTGCCCTAGGAATTTGTATTGCAATGAAATCAGGAAGTATGTGAATGCATAGAATCTTTATTCTTTTTGCTCCACTAGTTTGAGCTTTTTAAGGAGCCCATTCAGGCGACAGTGTTCCATCAGGGCCCCTGTTAAAACTTTTAATACGATTTAACTCTGGCTCAGGCATTCATTTGTTGTTGTTTGGTTGTAGGAGTATCTTTGACATAAGAGCTAATGCTGCAAAGGAGTTGCGGTCCCAAAAAAGTAGTTTCATCAGCTCCTCTCTCTTCTAGTTCATCTACTATCTCATTTATCAGTGTGTTGTGGTTCCTACAGTAAGGTGTAACTTAATTATCATACAGAAGTCCAGTATCTAAATGGTGTTTGGACTGGCTGAATATAGATAAATGTGTCTCCTACTATAGTTATCTACTATCAGTTACTTATAAACATTAGCAATCACCTCTCTAGTTTGGCTAGGAAGTCGAAGTGTCGCTTTCCACGAGTATTTTGATTCATTCTTGAAAAATGAACAAACACAAAACAATACAATACATAAGTTTGAGATGTCAGATGAAATTGAAAATACAATGATAGAAACTAACAATACCAACGCCATTGAATAATCAATATCAGTCAATATTCGGAGTGAGAGGGAAGAGTACACGCACGCGCTTGCCAATAGGTAGTTGCAAAGCAACAGGCTGTTCGATAAATCTTCACCAACTGACTTGTTTCGGAGGACGCGGTAATATGGATTTCGTACTATGTTGCCGGCTTGAAGGAAACTCGTAACATATTTAGAAAAGTGTTCACCTTTTAATACTCAGAAATTGAAAAAATTATGCTATTAGACAAAATCCGCTGAAACAAGCACATTGAAGAAATAACTTCGATCATTGTTGATAAATTGTTGATAATCAGAAGTTCATTTTCTAATTTTTATCACTACATACTTAGCACTTCAGCTTTTTCATAGTTAAACGTAGCAATATCGAATGTTTTCGGCGGCATTCCTTTCTCAGTTTCGGATAATTTTGCCAGAATATACTTTTCCTACAACCACTATGCAAAACACGCTTTTCTACACAAATTTTTATACGCAAAGCAGGCCTTTTCTTAATTCTTTTGATAACTGTTGGAAAAGTAATGCGAAAAGTACACGCTATGGCACTTTTCCGCACCGAAATGCCAAACAATGACCTGTCAACTTTTTTTGACAATTCAACATATTTATTATACTTAGTGAATTTCTGGGTGTGAAAATATTAAATTTAAACCAAAAATAAGTAAACTATTTATTTGATTATTTATTTATTCATTGTTCACTATTAAACATACAGTCAACTGATTTTTCTATATTAAATTTTCATTTTGCTCGTGCTCGTGCGGAAAGTGTCTTTTCCTCACTTGATTGCTTGGCCGAACTCCGCTACGCGTCGTTCGGCCAACTGCAATAGCGTGCGGAAAAGTGAAACTTTCCGCACTAGTTAGGAAATATGCTATTATGAACAATCATGTATCATTGCAATGTGATATCGATGTTATTATAAATGAGTTGTTGTGGTGTTTTGAGAATCTTCTCTCAGTGTGTTAGAACAGCAGCTCTCAAATATTCTTATTCGATAAATATCTTTTGGTGAAATGTTGCCTCCAACATTTATTAGTTATACACGGCCTACAGAATACTGTCAATTTCTGTGGTATCCTGACATTCCTGACAAAGATTTTTCGCAAGACAAGCAACTGTTTCAAATACTCCTAAGTGAATATTCTCAATTCTGCTTAGAAAATATGACAATTTTTATACAATCTTCCAAAAAAAAAGGATATACGTTGTATATTTTTTGTTTGGTAGACAATTAATCCGAGAATCTCCAGTACGAACGACGTATTCCATGTATAAGACATTTGATTCTTTTATTTTCCTGTCAACTTTAATCAGAACTTTCCTAACAACGAAGGCAACGTATTTAAACAGTTCAAACGCAATAATCCGTTGTTCGCATTCCAAACTTTTCCTATTAGCAAATCCAATTCACTCGGGCAGATTTTTTAAGGCTTCGTTTGACATTAGGTCACATCCGACGTCTATGTCGTTACCGTTAGTTGTTACTCGTTGTAGTGGCTTTAGGTAAATCCGTTTACATTGAAAATAAATGTGAATTAATTCAATTAAACGATAATTTACCGCTGTTGTTTGAATACGTAAATATTCTTTTCGTGCAATCGGACGCGAAGTCAGTATTTCGCGTTCTCAACACAGTCCGCGAAATTCAATTTCGCGGCCGTTACCCATAGCAACGGCTGCGAAACCAAACGTCACTTCCAAATTTGAACATCACTTCCAAATTTGACATTTCTCAAATACTACAAAGACAAGGATTATTTTTTATTAAATACCAACAAATACATAAGTACCTACTTATATTATTTAGGATGAATATTAACATTAATTGTACAGTTTGTATTATTACTTATATTTACTCCAGAAGTTGGAGCAAGAACTGTCAAAATATGTTGTATATATTGAAACATATCATTTCCATAGCACACATTGTTAAATAAATTGAACTGCTGTTGATTTTAGAGCAATAATATATTTATTTACAATTATCTAGTTTAATCATTTTACCGATTGCACGAAAAATAGTGTGTATGCCATGGCCGCGAAACTTTTTAACGACCTCAAGATTATCTTGCTCGGCGATAACTGTTCTTTCGGTACGTTAAAAAGGTATTTCGCGGCCTAAGCATACAAATAACTATTTCGTGCAATCGGACGCGAAGTCAGTATTTCGCGTTCTCAACACAGTCCGCAAAATTCAATTTCGCGGCCGTTACCCATAGCAACGGCTGCGAAACCAAACGTCACTTCCAAATTTGAATATCACTTCCAAATTTGACATTTCTAAAATACCACAAAGACAAGGATTATTTTTTATTGACTACCAACAAATACATGAGTACTTATATTATTTAGGATGAATATTAACATTAATTGTACAGTTTGTATTATTACTTATAATTACTTCAGAAATTGAAGCAAGAACTGTCAAAATATCTTGTATATATTGTAACATATCGTTTCCATAGCACACATTGTTAAATAAATTGAACTGCTGTTGTTTTTAGAGCAATAATATATTTATTTACAATTATCTAGTTTAATAATTTTGATGATTGCACGAAAAATAGTGTGTATGCCATGGCCGCGAAACCTTTTAACGACCTCAAGATTATCTTGCCTCGGCCGCAAACGGCCTCGGCGATAACTGTTCTTTCGGTACGTTAAAAAGGTATTTCGCGGCCTAAGCATACAAAATATCTTGTATATATTGTAACATATCGTTTCCATAGCACACATTGTTGAATAAATTGAACTGCTGTTGATTTTAGAGCAATAATATATTTATTTACAATTATCTAGTTTAATAATTTTAATGATTGCACGAAAAATAGTGTGTATGCCATGGCCGCAAAACCTTTTATCGACCTCAAGATTATCTTGCCTCGGCCGCAAACGGCCTCGGCGATAACTGTTCTTTCGGTACGTTAAAAAGGTATTTCGCGGCCTAAGCATACAAATAACTATTTTACTCTCAGTGCTTGGTCAAAAGATTTCTCAATATTCCCAGAGATTCACATTTAAAACAATAGTTATTTACATTACAAGCTGCGAAAGCTTACTTTTAGGTTCGAGGTGTATTTAAATAGCCGAGGCGAAGCGAAGCTGAATTTACAACGTGTGACAGAACATCTGCGTAGGCAGTGTCTCGTATATTCTCCAGTATTCAGCAACTTTAATTAGACTATATATTGAGGTATTTTACCAAATTTATGGATACCAACAAATTGCTTCACGGATTTACGTATTTAAAAAAAATCTGGTTGTCTTCTAATTCAGCAGACCAAAGAGCTCTATATTTTCTAGCAACATCTAAATATTATATTACTACCTCGAATTCTTCGTCTTCGTGTTTAATAGGAATACCAATAGTTTCTTGTTCATATCTTCAATAATTTATAACTTTAAATTCAATAGACAGCCATCCATCCGCAATTTCAAAAATCAATGCAGTCTAAAAGAATTGATTTTAAGTACTTTCACTTTATCGTATGAATATCTTGTTTAAAACTTAATTTTGCTATTAAAGATTCATCATTTGTAGCATCCGTGTGTGATTTGGTTTCCCTTGGCTGCG
This sequence comes from Lochmaea capreae, assembly GCA_949126875.1. Classification (NCBI taxonomy): domain Eukaryota; kingdom Metazoa; phylum Arthropoda; class Insecta; order Coleoptera; family Chrysomelidae; genus Lochmaea; species Lochmaea capreae. The sequence goes on from OX421403.1 coordinate 16,577,848, forward strand.
GATACTAAGTCCATTCGCCAGCGTGATTTGGTACATCCAGTCCGGAGTTATCGTCAATAAGAGAGTGTGTGTTCGGTGAGTCTTGGCCTACACCTGCCGATATAAAGGAGATGTCTCCTAGTGACCTGTCCACCTTCCTGAGAAGGACAGGATGGACAATGACCTAGGAAGACAACTCCTCGGGAGGATGCACAATGGGTCACATGGGGCCTAAGTGCTGTGAGCCTACACTCACCCTCCCTACTCTACAGATACAGAGAGAGATAGGTATATTTCCACTTTTTAAACCTAAACTATATTTTAGAAGGAAGTGGTTTGCTATTTAGTTGTTTTTTTCACAATAAAAGGGAATTATTCAAAAAAAAAGATAGGAGTTCAAAACCAAATACCAAAAATATGTCACATTATTCTGATAGTTGGCAACTGGTCCGAAACTGCAAATTTCTTTCTTCACCCAAAGTATTTTTAAATCACCAACTGCCAAATTGTTTCTACGACCGCATTTTTTTTAATGCGCATGCATCTGACGGTTTCTGACTGTTCTAAGAACAGACCTTATTATAAATCCAAATTGTGAATAATTGTGAGATAATTGATGCGTTCCATACTCAAAAACTCACTTTGTATAAGACTGTCGTTTTCAGTAGCTCATCTGGTAAACACGCAAAAACAGTGGTACAATTTATTTTCCTATCAATTTTAAGTATCCGAACATCAATTCAACCATATCGCAGTGCTTGTTTTGTACGGTGACCAAATTGTAAGATAAACGCGATTTTAATGGAATTAGCCAATGATTGACGTCAGTAGGTTGGATAACATGTTGGTATAACAAAAAAGTGTCCATTTGGACTAATGGATTTTCGAGTGAGGCTTAAAAATATAACGTTCGATTGAATCACGGTACCGCTGAGGACAGCCGTTTAACGGATAGAACTTAACAACGTAGGGTAACCGAAATCGAAATAATTCCATAAAAAATATAAATTTCACAAAAAAAATGAGATCCCATCAATAACATAACATGCGCAGGAAATGAAAGTTTTGCTGCGAAGTTATACCGCAATGAGATCTATTGTTAAACCGAAAATTCTTACGTAATCACTTAGTTGACGCAATTTTATAGTTACCGTATCAATATTGGACCTTTATAAGCAGTGTTTGAATAAAATTGAAATTTTAATTTAAGTGATTGCTTATTATTGTTAAGTAGGATAGGGCAATGACGAAATAAATTAATGGTAAAAAAACTTTTTAAAAACTAGCTTTTTTTCAATTGCTCTAAAAAGAAAAGGATAAACTTTAAATTAAATCAAACCAATCAATATATTTCATATATTACACAATTTATTGAATTATATAAAAACTTGTCGCGAGATTAACCTGTGTATTCTACCTACTGGTTTTGCTTGACATGTATGTATGAATGTATGTATGATGGGGTGACATTCACTGAGCCCTAAAAGATCTATTGTGCTTCCTTACTTTCTACTAAGTTCATGAGGAACGTTTCAGAGACTAGTAGCTCCTTGAGTCCTATGTCCCTGAGGAATTTTAGGATATCTGCAGGCTTCAACTTGGGTAAACGTCCCTCTTCTATCCAATAATCTCCTAGGTGCTGTGCCCTAGAATTCTGAATTGCTGTGCAATTTGCAAGTGTGTGGATGGAGGTTTCTTCTTCCATGCCACGGAATCTACATTATCCTTCCTGCACTATTTTGTGACCGTTCAGGCGGCAATGTCCCGTTAGGATCCCTCTTTAAACTCTTAGTGCAGTTTTACTTCGACTTATGCATTCATTTGATCTCAAATCTTGTAGCCACCCATCAGAATATTTATTTGATTGTCTAAGCCCTACTTCACCTTTCCAATGGACAGATCTCTTTTCTTCGGCTTTGCCTATTTCTTTCAATAATCCATTGGGGCTGATACCGCCAAAGGGTTCTGGTCCCCAAAAGGGTCTTTGCCTGAGGAATTTTAGGACATCTGCAGGCTTCAACTTAGGTAAATGTCCCTCTTCTAACCAATAATCTCCTAGGTGTTGTGGTGCATGTGACCTAGGATTCTGAATTGCCGTGCAATAGACAAGTATGTGGATGGAATCTTTGCTATCCCATCTGCTATTTTATTTCTTCTATTCCAGTGTCCTGAAATCTACAGTAAGGTTTCCATATTTTTTTCGCCTAGTTCATTTAGTATGCATTTTCACACAATTTTGGAACTGATTATACAAGAGTTCAGTGCTTTAATGGCTGTTTGACTATCCGACATTATGATAATCCCGGACACACACACATTGCAAATTAAATAAAAGCATGGAAAAAGAGATCGGACTAAAATTTCATAGAATACAATGATATTCCATGCCTGCCTTTTTTCCTAAAACCAAATAAGCAGCATTACCACCATTTCAAACGCTTAATAACTCAGCAGCAGTTCAAACTGGAGATATTGCGTGAAATATTTTTAAATCCAGAAATATAGATATGGTGAATGGAAATTCCTACAAGTTAACCTCCTTCAAAATTTTATTGTATGTTTATGATACAGAAACTATTAAAAATAATGTTTTTAGTTAGAAGGCCGCTTGAGGACCAGGCTGAAAAACCTTGGAATCTCTTTGGTGCAGACAAATGTGGATTATGCTGCCAAGTGTGAAGACATTATCCACACATTATTGGCAATGTTGCTAGTTGAATAGTTAGGTTAATTTTTTTTGGTAAAGTGTTTGGATATATCGATAGGTATTTGCCAAAGTATAGTTTGGCAAGTTTATCTGAAGCCGTGAAAGGAATGCAGTCGAAAACTTTCGACATTGCCACGTTTAACTATGAAAAAGATAGGGTGTTAAGTATGTAGTGATAATAATTAAAAAATGGACTCCTTATTATTAACAGTTTTAACAATATGACTAAACGTTAATTCTTTAATGTGCTTGTTTCTTGGATTTTGTCTATTAACATTATTTTTTTAATTTTTGCATATTAAAAGATGAACACTTTTCCAAATTTGTTATGGGCTTCTTCAAGCTCTGGCAGCGTTGAGCGAAAACCATAATTACCACGCCCTCCGAACTAACTCAATTGGTGAAATTTATAGAAAGGCCTTCGTCACTTAGCGACCAGCTGACTTCCTATTGGCAAGCGCGTGCGTGTGGTCTTCCCTCTTACTTAGTCAATTGACTGTTATTGATTATCCAGTGGCGTTGGTCAGTGTCAGATTTTGAACTATTTCGTATCCATATTGAATTCAAGTACGATTCTTAACATTATTTGTTTTTAACAAATATCGTGTTTTGGAAAATACTTTACCTTAAAGCAAAGAAAAAATCAGTTTCTATATATAATTATTATATAATAATAATTATAATTTTTAATACTTTTATAAAAATAGGTACCGTACGCCATTGGTGCGTTTTTGACAGATATCCGCCATGTTTCTTCGCCCCTTACCTATGCCCCGTAGCTTCAGATAAACTTGCCAAACCATAACGTAAGTCACCAAAAATGATTGATAGAAAAAACGCGTTATGGACATACGTTTTTAATATAGTTAAAAATAAAGTTTGAAGTATAATTTAGGCTCACTATACTTTGGACCTGTTTAACAATAGAAGCCTTACGTTAATTAAAACCATGATTTTCACCAGAAATGTCACTTACGTTACTTTGGCAAAAGTGCACCGATATGCTCCTGAAACTGAACTACTCAACCGACGTCTAGAATAAGATGGTACGGCAGTGTTTTTGGTTTTGTTCAACTTGATACGATCAGAAAATTATATTTCATAATTAATTTTGGGTAGGTACTTATATCTATTCATTAGAAACCACGAATACGTTTTATATTAATCTATTTAATTATTTAAATGAAAAAACCGCCAGGAAAACTTACAAAACTTGTTTGTTTTTTTTTAATTCATTACCTGTCAAATACCGAGCAAATTGCTCAGATTAATTTCACGACCCAACATTCTGTTGGTGAGCTCATGCCTATTTGAAATTTTCTACAATTAATCATTGATTTAGTCGTAAAATCAAGTGGTTCATTTACGTCAAACGTCCGACGTGTTATTAATCACATCAATACTCGAAAGGCCGCAGGTTCATTCTTAATAGAAAAAGCCCACATCGAAAAAAACCAACTACCTACAGCTTCAAAACTAATAGATTTTTAATAGTACGGTTTAAAAAACTACAAAAAAAACATGTTAAATTATTGTCAAAACGCAACAGATACTTGTGTGGAAGTTATGAAAAAGGGGAGTAAATTTCCTCGAAGATAATAGTCCTTAAAGAGACAGAACTACAGTAGCTGGACATATTTGAAGTTACGGGACACTAAAATAGGCTATGACCACCCTTTTACCTTTCAAGGTACCAGGAACCTATGGGATTTTTCCAGTATCACTCCAGCAAGGATAATACAAAAATCCACAACACTAGGCTAGAAATCGTCGAAGCGGTTAAGAACTGAGTTATTCACCAGAATTATGGGGGAGTGTAAATGATCCAAAAGTTGTGCTCGAGACGATGGAAATATAAGAGATATACTACCTCTCCAGGCACATCAGCATGATTTACGGATTCAGCACGGTTAGAACTGACGGAGGACATCCGAGGACCTTTATATAACCAAGAAAATGAAGTATGTGCGTTCCTGGAGCTTTTGACAATATCCCAGATGAGGCTGACAAAATAGCATCAAATAGAGGGTGTGTAGACTAGCGTAGACGAGGACGAGTAAAGACAATCAAAGGATGAACACAAGGAGGAGTAGCATCTCCGTTAAGGTGGAATCTAACGGTAGACGAGCTCCTGTGTGGTTTGATTGTGCTCATAATACCCTGCAAAAATCCTATCGACCAGGTGGCAAGACTGTTTGCTACTATCTCAAAGTCACATGCTGGGAATTTAAATGTACGGATTATTAGAACAGTGCGTGGCGCACGACGAAAACTTACGGTAGAATCTGTCTCACGTCTGCTTTTGTTAGAGTGGAGTGTTAGGATAGATATTCCGACTGACGACTGGCGACAATATTATCTTTGTATTTTTCACTTTTCACCTTATATAAGGTTCCCTAGCCAAATATATTAAGGTTTCTTCTTCCGCAGGGGAAAATTTTGCCATAATTAACTTAAAAATAATAGAACAATTCAACAAGTCAAGCCCACAGTCAATTCTGCTCTGCTGAACGTTTGCGTCCAAATCAAACTACATTTGGTATCGGCGTAAACGGACGACACACAAGCATGAGTCGAGAGTTTGCTCAGCTCGGCGTAGTCCTAACAATCCAACATAAGATGAGATTTAAATCACAGGTAGGGTACTTCATTACATCTTGACATTGCTACACTTATAGAGGTTGTGAGCACACCTATAAATCAAAAGACATGGGATAAGATTGATAAAATGCTTGTTGACGAAATGTTTATTTGACACAAAGCTGGGAAGAACTTCGCTGGTAAGTAGCGACCGATGTTGATGAGGTTTGATGGCTCTTCCTGGAACAACATGAGGGTGTTAGAAAGTTCTTTCCAGGATACATAGTATTGAAAATATGTATTCCCGAAAATATTAAGCGTGTAGCAATAATAAACCATATTATGCGTAGTAGTTAACTTTTTACAATAATTTTCTTTTGCAAATGACTTTTTTTTGATAATATTTCTTGAAATTGACTTCACCTGAACCATTTTTGTGATGTCTGATCTATGGATTGGACTAAAATTTTAAACTAATATTTTTTATTTCATCTACCTGCTGATTCTTGTATAAATTCTTCACCTCACACTAGAGACACAACCGAATACATTAATAGAATATTTGACACCTCCAGTGTGATATTAATCGTAGTTACTTGTTTTCTTGTGGTCACACTTCCAGGAACATTTATCAAAGCACAAATTAATTCCTGTGAATTTTTCTAAAAAAAACATTGAGGTAATTTATTATCAGCGGCGCTACCCAAATAAATAGCTAGGAGTTTATAGATATCGAGATTTATATTTGTGATAAGGTCTTAGTTGAATATTCATAATAAACAAATTGCTACTATCACAAAAACTCTAAGCATTTTTGGTGAAAATGAAATATAAATTATGGAACTAGCAAGGCAAAAAAACCTTCCTTGAAAGAGGCAATTGCGTACAATGTCTAAGATCTTCATATTTCGAAAAAGTCCTTATTCTCACAAAATCGATCAACTCATTTTTCATTTTATCCAAAATTAACACTTTCGCAGAATTAATCGAAGAATAAACTCTCCATCCTAGTGCCACAAATATTGTTTGTTTGGATCCCTTTTTAAAGTGACATTCGTGGTAATGAACTAGCAGATAAAAAATAATCTATTTTTAAGGTACCTCAGACTAGATTTTATTACAAGGAGGTCGATTGGCTCGGTTAGCCTCACCTATAAGTTTTGTGTACACCTTACATACAGGGTGGGGCAAACTTCTGACATCGAAGGATTATAAAACTTTGAAGTTTTGTGTGAGCTAATACAGTTACTGAGGGCACATTTTGAAAATACTTACGATTCTACTGGGTGTTCCAAAACCACGTAGCAGCACAAACTTACATTTTTTTGAATGAAACGTACTATATTATATGGGTGTTTTGAAAAGATATTGCCAATTATTGCAAACAAGACCTCCTCTTTAACACTCTGCAAAACAGTAAATCAAAATAAATCAACAGGTCACTTGTCATTCACATATCATTGGCTGTGCTCAGTATTAATTACTTTTTTTATCTGTGGCTTCTTTAATACAGGGTGAAACAAAACGCAAATCAAGCAATATCTCAAAATTTTTAAATGAATCAGTTTTCATCAGTTTCTCAAGATGTCCCGGTAGATCTCTGGGTTTCAGCTTGAGTAAGCCTGTAAGCATTTCCCAGAGCGATTCTCCGTACATGTATGATGCACTCCCGTGCAGGCGAGTCGTTGCACTTTTTGCAACTCTGTTTTTGCCATTTGCCGCGTTATTTTGTTCCACCAAACCAATTGAAGATGTTTATAAAAATAGCATGATCAGAACTTGAGACTTACAAGATTCACCTACCTACCTATCAATTTGCATTGCGAGTGATAAACGTTTGAGAGTAAGAAAATAATATTCTAGTTGAGTGGCCGCGTTTTAATAAAAGTATTGAGAAACAAAATTTTTTCCACCAATAACTGGAAAATATGATAAATCACCTTCGAGATATCTAATGAAATTATTACAATTAAATTTTTTTGTGGGTTATAATTTCTTTAAAGCACATCAACGGTATTAATATTTTAATTTAAATAAGTGGTTGGGTTTTATTTTATCATATTTTTGAAATACCCTATATTTTGAGCTAAATACTTTTGCCTGCAATTCTATTCTGAACTCTCTACACTTAATTGCATTTGCTACAACACCACATTTTCAGGATTTTCAATTTTTTATTTTTATAAGACACTTTTTTACACTTAGGTATTCAAACAATAAGTTCGTTGTAGCTGCAGATGTTTGTAATTCATAGTTCTACAATAAAAATTTGTTAATAGCAGAAACTATTTTGTATGTAGTAATCATAGGTAATTATTTTCGGGACCATCCATATATTATGACAAGAATGTGAATGTTGAAATAGTTATTTTCCTAACAAGTGCGGAAAGGGATACTTTCCCGCACGCAACTGCAGTTGACCCGAACGACGCGGAGCGGAGTTTGGGCAAGCGGTCAAGGGCGGGAAAGACACGTTACGCATGAGTTAGGAACATTGTTTTTCCTACGACCATATATACAAAAAAATTATAACAACCTATTTTTCAAAAATTATTTTATTTTATTTCAACATACATATACAAAACTTTAACATCTTGTTTATCTTTTGTTTGTTAAACGGCACATTGAGTGTGTCTTCTAAAATTTATATTTAATGTTCCGTGATAGTTTTGTAGTTCTGTGTCATTTAATTTTTCAATGACACGTCAGTCATTGTCTGTCAAATTGTGTCCAAAACTCCCACGTACCTCTACAATAAACTTTCATTTAGAACAGATGTGCATAATTTAAATTTAAGGTTTAAAGGTTTATTAACTCCTCCAATGTTTAGAACGGAAATATTCCGGCGCTCCTTTACTTATCAAATATTCCGATTGTTCAACTCAATTCCACAAGAATTAAAATCTGTAAGTTTTTGTAGTTTTAAAAATAAATATAAATCTCTACTCCTAGCCAGGCAATAGTGATTGCAGCTCTGCTCCCAATATCGGAATGTATCGTTATTTGTTTTGTTTTGTATTTAAAAAATGTCCCACGCATGTCATGAATAACAGGGTTAAATGGAAGAGCATTTCCTTAGTAAAATTCCTTTTACTAATGGAAATGAATTTCGCCCTTTACTTCCATGTAATTGAGTATTTTATTAATTTATATTTTGCTTAATAATGTAATGAATGATTGGAAATAATAAAGACGTTTATTATTATTATTATTATTATAATTAAAATATAACATAATTAAGATCCTGCGGGCGTAGGAAAAGTAAAGTATGCACCTAGTGTCAAAAACATATTTAGTCACTCATATCATAAGGAAACTCGTGACTAGGTTAGGTAAGGTTTTTGGTGAGTGGGTCTATAACGCCCTCCACTGCGACTCGCAAGAGTCTATTGTGGCTCATACCTATTCAGATTTCACCAAACAAATTCAGCTTCTTAACAAAGCCGATTAGTTTATTTGGTGAAATATAGGTATTTCAGAATCCCTACCAAATATCAGATACCTGATTCGAGCCGCGGCGGGGCAGGCAAAAATTATATGCTTTGCTGTTTCATCATCTTCCAGACAAAGACGGCAGGTCGGTTCTTCCGACTGTCCAAGTTTTAACATATAATGATTCAGATTACAGTGGCCTGTTAAAAGGCCTGTTAGACAACGTAGGTCATGTCTGCTATAGTCTAACATGTGTTTGGAGACAAGCCTTTGAATGAACCAATCCTGGTAAATTATGTCAGAAGTCTAAAGCTCTTCTTGCCGTCCAGGTATTCAGTGTTTGTTTGGCAAAACTTATTGCGATGCCAATTGTAGGTTATGGTCCGATAGAAACACGTGCGGCACCCTCCCTTGTAAGAGAGTCTGCCTTCTAATTACCTTCCATGCCAGAATGGTCAGGGATCCAGACCAGCAATACTTTATTGAGTTCTCCTATCGAGGAGAATATTTTTTGGCAGTCTAAAACCAATTTCGACGTTACACGGTAAGAGCTAAATGCTTTCAAAGCCGCTTGGCTGTCCGAGAAATTTTTTATTGTTCTATGTATAAGATTGGTTTGCTCCAATCTCTCCACACATGAAATAATGGCGTGAATTTCCGCCTGAAATACGGTTGCATAGGATTCTAGAGAGGTTGAGATTTCTGTCCTAGGTCTACGCCCGTATACACCCGCACCAGAACCTGAGGGTGGTTTTGAACCGTCTGTGTACCAACAGCTGTCTGCTCTTAATAGTTCATACTTACGGAGGACCCATTCATCTCTATTTGGAATTAGGACGGTATAAGGCAGATCGTAGTTTACTGTTGGAGGCATTATGTCAGAGGTCATTCCCAGAATACTGTGACTTTCAGTGTCCACTAGCATTCTGCTTTATTCTGTATAAGCCTGATTTGTGCATTTAGAAATATGCACAATTCTGTATGCTGTCCATCTAGCCTCTCTTTCCAAAAATATATGGAGAGAAGGTAGGTCCAGAAGAATTTCCATGGCTGCTGACGGTGTGGAGCTGATAGCACCAGTAATTGCCAAGCAAGCCTGTCTCTGTAAACCAGGGAGCTTTGCTTGGGCCGTTCGCTGTTAAGCTTTTGGCCACCAGGCAATAGCTCTATATGTGATCATTGGTCTAACGATCATCACATTGTATATCCAATAGATTTGTTTGGGTCCCAAGCCCCAAGATTTTCCACAGATCCTACGACATGTCCACAAAGATAGTCTGGCCTTATGGATAACTTTTTCCAAGTGAGCGTTCCAAGTAAGTTTCACTCGTGACTAAAGTAACATTCCATAAGTTTCGAAAAATAATATTTTTCAAAGACAGTGACCGTTCCACTAAGAAGCAACAACTACTTCCCGTACTATATTCACCGACGGATATTGAATTACACTTCAAAGTCAAACGGAGTTGGTATATCTAGAAGATATTTTGAAACCAACCATTCTGCTTTGCAATTAGAAGGGACAACACAACTTGTAGACCGGTTTCGGCGTCCGAGACGGCAGTGGCGGATTACCGCACAGGCGCATGAGGCGCCTGCCTGGGGCCTCAACAAAGCAGGGGGCCTCAGAATTGTTGGCCTCATCCTCAAAAAACAACCAAAATTAAATAATTTTAGGTAAATGTTTAAAATGTATACTGTTTCTTAATAAAAAACGTTATAATTTTCTGCCTTGTACATTTTAATGGATCCATTCCCCTCAAGTAAGGTCAATAAGGGGGCCTCAAAATCGAGTTGCGCCTGGGGCCCCACAATATCAAGATCCGCCACTGCGAGACGGATAGCACAAAACTTGTACTGATGAGGCGCAAATACGTTTTTTTCACTTGGTACTTAATATACTATTTCACCACGTGTTTTTATTGATGTGAAGTTGTAGGTAACGCCACTGGGGATTCATGTACCAGTTTGATAAATTTCGTTGTAATTTGGTCAAAGCCATATATATTTCTGGTGTCTACGAATGATTTAATATTAAATAGGGATAAATATATAAACCGGATATTCTATGGGCTCATAAATTATTTAGAGAAAACATCAGTGATTAATTTATCTTTATTTCTATCATTAATTCTGAATTTAAAGGTAATTTTATTCTTATTTACAAAGAATTATTACACTTCACAAGTAGTAATGCGGACAGTTTAAGATGTCAAGTTTGAATGACAAGGTCAGGTTTTAGGCGCATAAAATAAGTCACTTTTGATGGCAATAAAACATCAAGAACAAACTGTTTTGTTTAAAAGCATGTTTAATAGTTTCCTCTTAATCTGAAAGGATTTAAAAAAATATTATTTTATTCGCGGTCTAGTATAACTTTCCGAATTTGTCCTAATATTTCCCTATTTATCATCTTATCTGTTCATATTACCTTTCAACTTTTTGTTTATAACCCCACATTTAGATCATTATGAGATTTCCTCATTCTGTTCACTCAAATATCAATACAGGACAAGTTCTTCTTTCTTTCCACATATTCTACATTCTTCTGGCTCCATGAAATTGAGTTTTTTGAGCTGCCCTTCAGACGGCAGTGTTAAGACACTTGTCAAAACTCTTAGCTTGGTGCAGACTTACGCTGATTCAGTTGTTCTCAGCTGGGTAAAGCTTCCCATCTTGGTTTTAGCGATGAGCTTAATCTGTCTTGGTCTTTGTCCTGCAAAATCGCAAAGAATAAACCAGAACAAGACCAAAACCAACACCAAGTCCAAAGTGCAATATTTAAATAAAAATTACAACGTTTATTTCAAATGGGATATATGAGAATATTCGTTAACTTCAATATTTATGTTGTTGAACCAAGACCGAAACCAAGACCAAGACTACAAGTATTTGAGCAAGACCAAGAACAAGAGCGGACAAGCAAGACCGAGACTCTTGGTATTGGTTCTTGCTTTGGTCATTACTACCTAGATAACCTTAACCCTACTAGATCTTTCGAATGGTCAGATCTTCTCTTCTTTTCGGCAATGCCTATTCCTTCTATTATTACATTGGAGATGATACCGTAAAAGTGTTCTGGCTTCTCTGCTAGTTCATGTGCTATTTAATTTTATTCCATTCAAGTGTGTCCTGGAACCTACAGTAAGATGAAGATGCTGTTCTCACCTAGTTCAATGAGGGATTCTCATGCCATTTTAAAACTGATAACACAAAAACTCAATATTTTAATAACTACAGGACTACCCTATATGATCAACCGTTTGCTTCCTATGATTTGAGGCTAACTTCACTTGATACTTTTCACACGTATATTCTTTTATTCAGTGATCAGTAAATGTGAGCTGCTTCCCTAGTAATTTTGCTGGAATTTCGTATACTTCAGAGAGTTCAGATCAACCTCTTTTTATTTCCTTGTTAAATTTTTGCTCAACTTGTTCACTTCGTTTCTTCCACCAGAAGTTTTGTTAACTTTTTCGTACCAACAAATCCTATCACTTAGTCGCGCTCAACATTACCCATTTTTCATATTTTGTTAAATTTATTTAGTGTGCTAGTCTTTGAGAGGCTATTGCTGGCTGCTCCTTGTAACGCGGGACAAGCAAATTAAATATTTTCTTCCATTAGAAATGTTTCAATATTACGACAAATGGACTAAGAGGGAGATGTACTTTTGGTCTTCTGTCTTAGTTGGGAGAAGTAAATTCAAATTCACTTTGTTACAGTGGTACTGTGACTGTCACGTTTTCACTTGAATAAATATAATAAAAATCCTTTATCATGTGCGATTTGAGGGAGATTTCTTTTGTTTCCCTCCAAACCGTACTGAGTAAATGGTCACCATTCATTCCAGACACACTCCGAAATGAAACACTGGATTTTAATGTGATATGCTACTAGCAATTGGTAATTACCCGAGAGCGACACTGGGTTACGTGTGAATAGCAATTATGAGGGAGAAGCCAATGTCTCTAGCTTGAGTTCTGACGAGATACTTTTTTGTACTGAGTTTTTGGGGTTGGCGCGATTAGATGGTCAGAGAGTGGGGTGGTATGGGTCTGTTCGAGATATTGCTCTTTGTACAAGGGGCGAGGGAGAAGACGCATTGGAAAATTTGGTTCGTTAGACAGGGAGGGCTAACTAGTCGGTAAAATGTATTTTAGTATTAATTTTTAGTGGAGCATGCGTTCGCTGATAGAACGATTGTGACGTCGCTATTTGGAGAGTCTTCGAGTGGAGACATTGAAAAAGCCATCAATTATAATGTGCCTCGCAATACTGTGAATTCAAAAATATGGAAAAAATGTGGAAAAAAAATATGAATTCATTCCAGAAACTTCCAATGAAGAGTTAGCTTCTGTTTATGTGACTGTGCATTCAACATGAAGAAAAACAATGGAGAAGATTATAAAGAGTGTGCATCCAATACGATTTGGAGCACTTCAGCAAAAATGTTACAAGAGAAGTACTTTAAAGATTATAAAAAAAATGTTAATCCTTTCACGGACATAGTTATATAAAGAACATCATAGAGAAGTCATTGGTTGCATTCGAACTACCATCCAGGAAACAGTTACTACTACCGCTCAAAATACTAGCATGCAGCTAAATATTAACAAAAGACTCGAAAGTTCTGAAAAACAAGCTATTTTTGATAATTGTGTTTTTAATTATTGTACTTTTCCGTTAAATTAAACTTGACATCTATAATTCGAAAATTGTTGCAATTAGGTAAGTGTAGAAAAGTGAGTTTTCGAACACATACTATGGTGTGAGATGATATTGTCCTTTCATTTATACACGAATTTCCTCCATTCTTCCTAGCTTTTATTTTTGCTATAATTCACGATAAATTTGATTTTATGAGTATTGCTTTGTTCCAGATATTTTCTGGTCCCCTTCTGCTGCGAATCTTCTCTGGCCTTGCCTGCCACATTTCTCCGATTGCTTTTTATGTTGTCTCAGAAATCATTGTCTAATAGTATTCAATGGCATTGTCATTATGACAACGCACTCTACTTTTTGAATGTAGGTCTACCCCATCTTTATCAACTGTGCATAATATAATTCAGAATTTTGAACAACGAGACTGCTTAAATTCTGCCCGACTCAATAATTATCGTCATTTACTTGGGGTGGACAAAGGAATCTTGGAGATAATGGTTTGTAATACCGTAACTACAGTTTCTAGACAAACTGTTGTTGCAGAAAATTCCAGGGATACCACCACTGTTAAGAGAATTTCCAAAAGAAATATTGGTAGAAGTGATAAGTAATAAACGCTTGACCTAATACAAGCTATGGTTGACTATTTTTCTGGTTCAATTTGCTAGATTCACTGAAATCATATGTTCACGCTTGTCCTGTATAGTTTTTGGACGCTTTGACCCCACTTTTCTATGTTTCCATCCTTAGTCATAATAAATACAGGGCTTCATCCATCTTCTTGACTCAGCTTCTCGTGGGTTATGAATGGATCTGATTACATATTCCACAAAATCACTTTATTTTCTCATACTTTTATACATTGTTATAATATCTCTAATTAGCTTCTCCCTCCTAGTTTTCCAAATCCATTTTTCCATATCAACTGAAATAACGAACGAATAATTGTATTGGTAAAAATATTACCGCTATTAGAACTCCGCCTATGATTACCACCTTCAATGAAATCCTTGTTAGTAATATTAAATGGAAACTTTATAAACACATACACACAGATGCCATTTTAATAAATGGTTTTGAAAGTTTAAAGTGAAAACAAGTTCAATTTCTTCGTTTTCATTTTGATTTATTGCAATTGTAGATGATGGTAAATCCAATCCTATTCAATATATTTTATTCAACCAGGATTCAGTGTTATCCACAAAAACATATTTTCATCTGCATCTTGAAATAGCAATAAATCTGAAACAAGTGAATTTCTCGTTTCTGGCTGGATGAAAGGATTAGTGTATTTTGTATCTATTTGGCACAGGTAGTTATTCCATTTATTTATTGGTTAAACAATATTGTTAATATGCTACCATAACTGAGGAGATCTAAGTACTTGCATGACTGACCACAGTTAGTACTGCATCAATTTTCAATATACTCTTTCTTATGTCAATGTGAGAACATGAAAAAAGAGCAAGGTTATCAAATATTTTTTTCTAGAACTGCTAAGCTCACTATAAAAACGTTTTTGTCATTTCAATAAACTGCTAGTTCGTGATGTTTCTTGCTTGCTTCGTTGCCTAGGAGGTTCTCTTGTAATACTCAACGCTATTGATAATTATATTAAAATCGAATTCCTAGAGACTCCACCCACATCGGGATGCTTAACGGACAGGCAAATAGACGGAGACTTCACTGGTACTACTGACGGAGGATATCCGTGGTGCCTTGGACAATCAAGAAACTGATAAGGCTGTCAAAAGAGCATTAAATAAAAGAGGTGTATACCGCACATCATCCAAATAGAACTGCACTCCACTAGAGTAGCATAGACAAGGACGAGAAAAAACATTGTCTTCATCTACACTACCAGGAGATGTCCACTGGGCGAGTAGCATTCCCGTTAAAGTCGAGTCAAACTCCTGTGTTGTTTGATTGACCTTGGAATATCCTGCCCAGAATATGCCGATGGCATTGTCATAACAGCCAGGAAAAAAGAACCTTTGTTACATCGCACAAAGAAGCCTGAACCATACAAATAGTGTAGGCAAGTGGGATAACATTAACCCCACTAAAACCATCTTAATAGCCGTCACTTGGAAAAGAAAACTCAGTCTCAAAACTTGATAGGAGCGAGGTTGTATGGAGAAAAGAGGTCTAATATCTACGTCTGACTCAGACAGTAAACTACTGTGGAATAAACAGGAAAAGGAGATTATTTATGGAGCAGAATGTCTCTAATGGTGTGCAGGTTACTGACAGGGAAAAATTAGGGTTGTAATGTAATGTAATATTGGAAAAAGTGGGTAACTCCGACAATAGAAGCAAATCTGTCCCTTGGAAAGACCTAGTAGGACTTAGACAACAAATATACTCTTGGGAGATAATCCAGATGAACAAATGAATGTCTTGGCCAGAGTAAAACTGCACTTGAGAAGCTTAAACTAGTGGAGGAAGAAGAATGAGGATTCTGTGGAGTGGGAGAAAAAACCTCCATCCACGGAAATTAGTATGTAAAATGTCGTTTGCGTAATGGTCAGCGAACATTATTTTCTTACATTTTCTCAACTCAACATTATGATTTTGACTTATTCATAATATCTTTTTCTTCCTATTTCTATAATAACCATTCAAATAGTTCTGTTGAAGTCATAATAAACTTTTCCCATTTCCTTCAAATAGGGTAATTTATTCCTACGATCAGATCTTTCTTGCAAATGCAATGTGACTTTCCGTTTTTCATACATTTCTAGTTCTAGAAGCACGTACTCTATTTGTTTGATGTGTTTCCTGTTTGATGCTTTCTATTTAAGTTAATATATCTCTTCTATTTTATAGTGTGTACTTTTAATCATGTCATATATACGTTTATTATTCACCAACCAAACGTAACGAGTTTTTGAAACATTTTTTGGAAAAAAATCACTGTACGCAAAAAAATGTTTATACCGTGTGTATACAAATCATTATATTATCCGGCATTTCAATTGCTTAGAACTTTGCGAATAAAGAAAAATTCATGCGGTTGTCATTGAAATATTCCCTACTTCCGATTAACCAAAAAAAAACAGCAAAGCACACTTTGAGATGGGATTATCAGCTTAGTTGTCATCTTCTCAGATTTCATCACAAGTCTGCTCGAGAACAGTATCTGTTTCTCCCTCTGTATCGCTATTTTCTCTTGCAAACCATCACAGGTAACATTGCAATCAGTTGAATTTACTGTGTGAACCCTTACTTTGTGGAATCTACTCATATTACTTTTTTAAATGAACCCAACTGTTTCTAAACTTTAATGAAAGATATAACACATGGGCTGAAAACTCCCGGGCCTGACACATAGATGGCGCTACTTTTATTGTAATCGCCTGTTTTTTCAGTTAGTACTAACCTTAAAAAGTCAGCTGTCAAAATTTCATGATATTCTACTTATTAGTTCGTGAGTTACTGTGCTAAGAGTGACGCTACTTTCAATATTTTCAAAACAATGGATCAAAAACAATTTCGTGTTTTAATTTTACACTGCTTCTTGATGGAAAAAATACCGTTCAAGCAAAGCAATGGCTTGAAAAGTGTTATGGAAACACCACTCCATCAGAAACCACAATAAAACGATGGTTTGTTGACTTCAAACGTGGTCGTAGAGATACCGATGATGCGGAACGCATTGGACATCCAAATGAGGCGGTAACGCCAGAAACATCAAAAAAATCCACAAAATCATTTTGAATGATCGAAAATGAAGTTGCGTGAGCTAGGTGACATCGTGAAAATATCAAAAGGACGTTGTCTTCATATTGCATGAGCAATTTACTATGAGAAAGCTCTGTTCAAAGTGGGTGCTGACACTGAGGTCTATTTTGAGGCAAAAGATAAATCGTTCTACAAATGTGTTATTGAAATATTAGAGCGGCGCTGGAATGATAGCGTTGTTATTGATATAAATCACGTTGATGAATAAAACTAATTTTTAACAAAAAAAAACGTGTTTTCTTTGTTAGGCCCAGGGCATTTCGGCCCATGTGTTATATGAAAATTCTAAATTATTTTGATAATTATTTCGATAAGTAAAATATAGTGACCAGAATTAATGAAAAACTTGATTAATCTCGATAACGGTAGCTGCTGAAACGTTGAAATAATAATACAAAAAATATTGTGGTTTAAATTTCCAACAAATAGAAACAGTAAGTTTAATTTAAAAAAGTAATTGCAATTAGTGCATCTAATTGAGCACATTAATCCATCCTGCAATCTCGAAATCCGTCAATAATCTCTGGATAAACATTTGAGATTCTCAACATCTAGACCACTTCGTATGAATCTAGTTTCAGAGTACATAAGCAGATTTCATTCTCTCTAGGCTAAAGACTGCTGGTGTTGTATAAAGGCGTGAAAGGATAATATAATACGTGATATGCTGCAGTTTTATTTATTATGCTTTTTGATGTATATTTTCTGCGAAATTTAACCCTTATTTTTATTTTGAGGAAGAAACAAAAAAATTAATTACTCCTAATATCAACAGCATCAGTTTTATCGAATTGAAATTGAACATGATCAAGTAACAAATAATAACACGTAATTACACCTCGTCCCCTGTAACTTGGCATCGTTAATGTAAGCTTGCCATCAAATTATTGATAATTTGATATAGGTACAGTGCCCGTCTAAAGTTTCCCCCCATATCTATTTCATGAACCATAGAACGTAGATGATTGTTTGGGTGCCTGAAATAAGGTACAAATGTAACGTTTGGGATAGTATTTCGTGACGTCATCATTCAAAATGGCGGACAGCCGCTATTCTGTAAGATAATTTTAAATGGGATTATATGGCAAGTATAATACCTCATTTGAATGCGACACCATTATTTCTACTTATTTATGAATTTCAACGCAAAAACGCCAAATTTATTAAATGAGCAGCTGGGTAGAAGTTCATAAAATGATGTAATCGTGTTGGTGTCGTTGGACAGGACCCCTAATCCTTGAAATACTTGACGATCATCCTAATGAATTCCATGGTTTAGACATAACTTTTTAGCAGGATGGTGCTCCTCCCCACTATTATGGACCAGTAAGGCGATATTTAAACGAGCAGTACAACCATGGTAGGTGGATAGGACAACGGGGTTCAATAGTGAGGCCTGCTCATTCTCCTGATCTAATTCCACTTGAATTCTTTTTGTGGGATTATCTGAAAACAAAAGTTTATAGTACGCCAGTCAGCACCGTTGAAGATCTAAAACACAGGATTCGTGAAGAGTGCAGATCGATTTCTTCAGAGAACGCATTCGGAACGAGTCTTTTTCCAGAATCTTCGTTTGCCAAGAAGTCAACGGTGGACATTTAGATTTTATGAGGTGGCTTCCGGCCTAATCCACTGCGACCTTTTCAGATCTATTGTGGTCCTCTCAAACTCTAGATTACATTCTCCAGCCTGACTCTTTTTAAAAAGTCTATTAGCGTGGAGACTGAACCTTCCATATAGCTCTCTGCCACTGGCTTTTCTTCGCCTAATGCAAAAAACCGCACATTTGCCAGGCTATCGCACTGACATAGAATGTGTTCCGCCGTTTCTTCTTCTATAGGTGACAAAACCTGCACGTATCTTCGTTTGTCAATCCCATCAGCTTTAAATGCCTATTGAGCTTACAGTGCCCCGTTAACAGACCCACTACAGCTTTAACAGTTTTCCTGTCTTTGGCCATCAGATCTGCTGTAAATTTTGGCGAGTGTTCTAATATGAACTGTTTCGCTTGCCTCTGTCCTGGTGAGTTCCTCCACCATTTCAGAGATTTGTGGGAGACCCACTTCTTTGTTTGTTTCCTTGTTATGGTTTTTGCAACGCCGCAGAAGGGTTCCGGACCAACGAACGGCATTGATGAGCCTTGCTTGGCCATTTCATCTGCTTTTTCGTTGCCCTTATGCCCCTCGTGCCCCGGTACCCAGGCTACCGTAACATTGCTACGCTCACCCAGTGTGTTTAGGGCCCGCACACACTTTTTAGCAGGATGGTGCTCCTCCCCACTATTATGGACCAGTAAGGCGATATTTAAACGAGCAGTACAACCATGGTAGGTGGATAGAACGACGGGGTTCAATAGTGAGGCCTGCTCATTCTCCTGATCTGATTCCACTCGAATTCTTTTTGTGGGGTTATCTGGAAACAAAAGTTGACAGTACGCCAGTCGGCACCGTTGAAGATCTAAAACACAGGATTCGTGAAGAGTGCAGATCGATTTCTTCAGAGAACGCATTCGGAACGAGTCTTTTTCCAGAATCTTTGTTTGCCAAGAAGTCAACGGTGGACATATTGAGCATCTTATTTAAACTTGTTTGTTTTAATTACTAATTTTTTTTGTATTATTATTATTCACTTCTGTCTCTTGACGTCTGGTGACGTTAACTTTTGCATTACTAAGGTTTTTCAGTATGTACTTCAATTGATGCTTAAAGTCAGTACTGTAATGACTGTTTTTCATAAAGATTGGCGTTTTTGCGTTGAAATTCATAAATAAGTAGAAATAAATTGATCATGATGATGTCGTTGAACAGGACTTGGAACGAGCATTCAAATGAGGCATTACTTGCCATAAATATGATCCCATTCAAAATTAACTTACAAAATGGCGGCCGTCCGCCATTTTGAATGAAAACGTCACGAAATACTATCCAAAACGTTGCATCTATCTGTACCCCATTTCAGTTTTATAGTTCATGAAATAGATAGGTGGGGGGAGACTTTAGACGGGCACTGTTTATTAATTTACATTGCCAAATTTGTAAACTTTTCCTCAAAAATTTGTATCTTTTGTACAGCAAATACGAGCAAATATGAAGCAATCGTCTCGCTTGGTAAATATGCCTCGGTATTTCAAGCAGAGGTTTATGCAATACTTGCATGTGAAAGGGCAAATAACATGAGAGCCTACAACAACAGGCAACGGATTGGCTAAATAGGCTGTAGTCAGCACATTAGGAGAATCCACAATAAGCTCAAGAGGCTGAGATAGTTCCCCGGCGAAGGGACGGCTCCTTTTTTTTAAAAAAAAACAGAAGGACACAATAGATATTTTAGGCCTCAGTGGATGTCACCCAATATACATAAATACAAAGAGAAGGATAATAATTGATAAGTATTTCTAAACATTTGCAATAATTTAAAAAAAAATTCAAAATGCTTGGGATGATTTCAATAAATTTCCTACAATGTGCCAAAACAAATGAAGCTCATTTTATATTTTGGAGTTTACTCAACCAAAGTTTTATTGACTTTACCTGTTCAGTTAAATAAAATTCCATGTCAGGTCACAATTCAAGTCAAAATGTATGAGATACTACTTAAAGGATGAACACTTGATAATTTAATATCTTGACGTATCTGCTTGTAAGCTATTCATTAAAAGGGTATCTGAGTAATTAATTTTGTCACATTAACTGACCGCAAAATTCAGGGTCCTTTAAAAAATACCGACCGCCTTATATTTTTTTACATCGTCCTTTGAAGCGGTTGAGCATTTAAAATTGTTTAAATCCAAGTTGATCACCGCCATTTGGCAAATATGCGTTTCAATTTTTTTCATTCAAAATGAGGATGCAGTGGCGGCTTAGATCTTTTTAACATTATTATTTTTTTTCAGGGAAATTAAAACAGAATCTGTTTTTATATTTTTACTTCAACGTTTCGGTAATGTTCCTACAACTTGCCCTTATCAATAATAATTGAAAATGGCACATTTTTGCTACTTGAAAATGTTTTTGAAGTTTCCTAATGCTTAGAGCATTATTAGCAGCATTGTAACTACGTACTCAATAATTGGGTAGAAAATTAAATAGGAGGAAGTCGATTTGAATGAACAAATAATTTGTTTGAGACACTTTTTTTTTGTTGTTGGTAACGTTAAGGCGGGCTCCCACTACTCGTGTATTTGACAAACATTTGTTACCTACTTGTTTATATTTGTCATGTAGTAGGAGTGGTTCACTTGGCCAACTATTTGCTGCTGGCGAAGTCCCTCCGGTTGTCGGTAAAAATGCTGAGAGTCAAAGGGATTTCAATTATTTGCGTAATTGACAAGTCCATACTTGTCGATGCGCTCCCACTACTTACCGTCTTCTCCGCCTTTAATGTCTGTTGTTATTCCGTTTTCTGACGTCGCGTGTGTGGTGTGTAGTCTGAAGAAGTTGTTTTGGAATTTCTCGAGCTGTACGAAAATGAGTCAGTTAGAATCCGTTTCACGTAAGAAGCCACTTGAAGCTGCTGTCGTATGCGCGAAAATTTAAGGTATGGCCAACACACCAATAGCGAAGAATCTAAGGGTAACGCAGAACCTTTCCTGAACTGCAATTACCTTTCTTAGCTGAGCATCTTTCTCCTTAACATAGGTCCCAATTTATTCAGTAGAAGTTGGTGTAAGACATTCGCAGGTATTTCTCCAGTCTTCCTGACGGTTCTTGAATAAGGTCCTCTATCATAATGGAGGCATTGCACTGCAAAAAATGTTTGATTAGTGTATCAATTTTGAAAATATAGAGGCAGGACAGATAGAGGTATTAACTCACCTGTCTCGACTTTTGTTCGAGAAGTCATCCACCATCTTCTTTTTCTTTTTGGCTTCTGAGCTTGATAAGCTTTAATTTTTTTCACAAAGCAACCACTCAATACCATATATTTTGATGCAAAATAAACACTGAAGGCCGAGAGACGACGAAACCTGCTGTACTTGCCAAGTACACAAATATTGGCGTACTTGCCAAATTCAGGAGTAGTGGGAGCGCGGTACTTGTCATATTGAGTTCGAACTTAGTGTACTTGTCAATCACCCAAATATTTGCAAACTTGCCAAATACACGAGTAGTGGGAGCCCGGCCTTAAACTATCATAGAAATTGTAGTGTGAAGATAAAAACGTTTGCTTGTCGGCCAAAACTAACTTCCTCAACTGGGCTGTCTCCTTCGCTTCGAACATCCTTCTTCTACTAGCATAATACGCAATTTAAAATCACTTATTATAAAAAAAGCAGACTTTTGTCAAATTTTGGAAACCTCTTTTTTCAAGGTAGTGTCAAATGATTATTTGACTATCGTCTGATTTATATCTGGCAAAAGCAAGCAAAAGAGGTATGTGAACTGTTACACTGTTTCACTAAAAAGAAAATTTTCGTGAAGTCATTCTATAATATTCTATATTCACATACCACATTATTTCACGCGTGTTTGAATTTCGCGCCTAACCTATTTCATGGCGTGGCCACATGTAATTGAGAACTAAATTAAAGGTTCAATCCTAACAGTAATTTGCTAATAATTCTTATCGCATGCTTTGAAGTTCAATGTAGTATATCACCTATGTTATTCCTTTATTCGATAGAGACGTAACTCTTTGGAAAGAACCCAATTACAGAGCAGGAAAAAAGAAAAATTCAAAACAATGATAACAAAAAATATTGTACCCCGCAAACGCTTAAATCAACCTATCATTGCCTCCGGTATTTTGCAGTAATGTTAATAAATCTAACTCCTTTCAGTAGTGAGGAAGCTGAGTTTAGTTGTGCTTTTATAGTTGAGGAGTAGACTTTCTATAGGCATTTTGTAAATTTTTTCAAATTCTCAACCAAAGATGGCATTGCAGTCTACATATTTAAAGCAATAATATTATGCCACAAAAGACGTTTTAAATGCATTTTATCCCATGCAAATTGAATGATCAAAATGCCTTGGACTTTCTATGTGCTCTATGTCCATTAACAGTGGACGAACTAACCGAAGTTTGTCCTTGTGCAATGGACTAATTGCGATTTGTTTGTCGTTGCACTTGTTGCTGTCTGAACTGTTTGTTTTATATGCGTTTATTTTTCCGTTTTCCTACGAAGCAATCTAAAATAATGGGTAACTGTGACAGGTGATACGGACCGTGGTAGCAGAAAAAGGAAAAGAAATCTAAAGAGCGTAAAAGCAATGTTAGGTGAGCTTTTATGACTTTTAGATCACAAAACATTACCGATATTTTGCTTGAGACTAAGCTGTTTTACCGAAATGATCCATCCAACAATTCCAAAGGTTTTTAATACGAGGAAAGAAGCTTTCGCCTATACTTTTAACTGCTGTAGAACTCAAAAATTAAATTGAACCTAAAAAACTCCAGAGCTAATAAGGTACAACTGAGGATGATGATGTTATAGAAGGAGCTGATTGCAATGATGATGACGATGAGGATCATTATGACACGTAAAATGCGATTATTGTTGATTTAATGTTTTAATATTATTCTGTATTTAGACATATAATACTATTTTCATGAAGCTACTTTAGTTTTTTCACATCGTTACTACCAAAAGTCAGTCATGTGTAGACAATCAAAATGGGTTTAGTCCCAGGATGACAATCTAAATGCAGTTTATTCAAGTTTTTTGGGACATAATCAATACTATATTTTTAGCATATTATAGGTAGAATATTTGAATGCTTTTTCTTCCTAATTTTGGGTATATCCATTTTTCGGTTAATTTCTTACCAAACGCATAGCGGTTTTTTTTTATTTGCAAAAATTATAAGAAATGGACAAAGTGCCTTTAGAGAATCTGCTCCTCAGTTGAATTATTGTAAAACTATGCCGGGAGTACAGTAAATTAACCGTCTTATTCTGAGAAAAGTGAATGTTGCCAAGCGGTTTAGCTTGTCTGGGAGCTTGATCAATGTAATTATTAGTATCCTGAAATCTGTGTATCTGTGCATTTCTAGTGAATAAATATCCAATTATCAATCTCGTTAACATCAATCGGTTGTTCCTTATTCCACTCTCGGGTTACCAAGTGGTGCTTCATTCGCTACTGTCGAAGCGCAATGGAAGAATAAGGGGCGCTTTAACATCTACGCACCAGCACCGTTATAACTATTCACTGCTCTTTTACTTCCACCTTATTCCATCCAAGGATTTATAGACTCTATTCGAGGTACACAGAAACTAAACATCCCTAGTTAATTTTTGGTAGTCAATTACATTATTTATAATATTAATTATAATAATATATTATATATGCAATTATAATATGCAATAATGACACCAAAAATAACCACGTCTATGTTCTAATCTTACTAAGCCATGCCTCTCTGACAAATCTGAGTGCGATGCGCCAATTGGTGTGTAAACACCATCGCAGTTTTAAAAAGCGCCTTTAAACCGCTTCTATCCGTTCAATGTGACATGAATAAAAAGGACTTCACACAACACACGCATATTCTAGCTTCGATCTTATAATAAAGAGTTTTCAATGTGGATACTTTATTAAAGTCGCGAGAGCACTGAACTAAATAACCATACAAGCGATTAGCAGATGAAATAATTGGATCCAAATGTTCGTTAAATGACAAATGTGACACCAAGATCAGAAAATGTTCATACAATACATAAACTTCTGACGCCAAAGGACATAACGTTGCATCAGGCTGGATTAAGTGGAATATTGTTGCTTCCACACCATTGACCAGCTGCATTCAAATTCGCAGATATATTTGCACAGTCCTCCATAGATTTCACACATCTGCATGATCTTAAGTCATCCTATTATAAAATAAAATCTATGCTAATGGCTTCAGAAATATCATTTATTGAAATATTGGACAGTAGGGGTCCCAAGATAGAGCCTTGAGAACGCCTGACGAGTCCTTATATTCAGCAGAATTCCAATATTCTGAAAAAAATTGCATTCGAATTGGAAGGAATGAATGAAAGAGCACTATTAGTGAATCTGATCCCACTTGGGGCCCTTATTATTCAATATCTATATTAACTATATATCTGAATGATTTAAATTTTGTAAATACAAAAAATATGCGGATGATTTAAAAATATATTTCAGAATTTTTTTTGAATTCAAATAAATGCTTTGCAATTAATTTCTTTAGAAAAAGATGCGTAGTAGATTTCAAATATTTTTTTGAAAACCACCCAATTGAAAAGGTTTCACAGATAAAAGATCTAGGAATTTACTTTGATTCAAAGTTTATTTTCGACCAACATATCAATTATATAGCAAAGGAAGCTTATAGGACGTTGGGTTTTATCATCAGAACTTGTCATGACTTTAAAACTTTACGTTCATTGCGAACTTTATTTATTTATTATGTGAATAAACATATAAAATGACGTGGCATATTTTTGTTTGAAGATATTTTCAACCTTTGTATCTTGAAAATGAATGAACACCACTGGGAACTATTAAACTAAATTGAAATCGCAGATGAATAAATAATTATTGCAGTCATATGTCAAATAAAATAAGGTTATGGTGTTATATCAAGATTAGAACGTTCAGCAAAATTAAGAAATGATGGATTACTCTGAAAATTGCTACCTGATCAACTTTGTTGGGATGAACGCGACCATTGATTTCTAATAATATTATCTCAATTAGGCAGAGTATGAGTTCAATTTCCCTGGAAGATAGACGTCAAATAAATGATGTTAAATTTTTATATAAAATTGTTAATAATATTTTTACCTGCCTCATTAAATTTAATATTCCGGCCTATAATATAAGAAATTTTAAAGTTTTTTATATTAACTTCTCCCTTGCATAGGTGTTGTAAATCTTTCAAATCAGTCTGTAATCACGTTGATATTGATATATTCCATGACAAATCGTTTACTTTTTGTAATAAGCTGAAAAAGCTATGTCTCAATAACAAAATTATGTTTTAATTTCCTAGTATTTAGTTTCAATAGTTATAATCATCAAATTATACTGTATTAATAATATGTTTGCGAATACTGTATTTGGGCTGGTCCCGTTTGTATTCCCTTCGATAAATAAATAAGTAACATTTTTGTAACAGAATA
This sequence comes from Lochmaea capreae, assembly GCA_949126875.1. NCBI lineage: Eukaryota > Metazoa > Arthropoda > Insecta > Coleoptera > Chrysomelidae > Lochmaea > Lochmaea capreae. The sequence continues at coordinate 16,604,045 of OX421403.1, forward strand.
AAGTGTCCGATTTTTCAATATCCATACTTGTTTAAAAATTCAACAAACAATAATTACCTCCAAAGATGATCAAGGACTGAAAACATCCTGCTATTTACATCTAACAAAAAATTCTCTGTTTTCTGAAGTGATTTTAAAATAGGTCCTCTAAAATTAATAAGGCTGCCCTTTATATTATTCATAAAGTAGCAGGTGTATCCTACCACACAAGGATTGTAATTTATCTACTATCCCAAACTATCCTGTAAGCACTTTGAATTTATAGCGGTAACGGATGACTAGGTTTGTAAATATTGCATAAATATACAGAAATTATTCGTATGCAGGGAGTTTATTTTACATAATACATAACCTAATACTGGAATTTCTGGATCAGTTTTTAATAGAAGTGGCGAGGTTAAAATGCATAATTTATTACCAAATGGAAACTCGAATGAACGCAAAGTGCATTTTTCATGAATTCAATATTCGCCTTAGCGCTTTCGCATCTTTTACAGCCTCTGAAAAAACTGATTTAACACCTTCATCATCAAAGGCAGATTGCTCCTTTTGAAGGAACTTTTTAAAAAACGTAAATTAGAGTAGATGGAAATAAAATCACATCTAGTATCTGTTGTTTGTCATTGGTTTTTGGACATCCTATATGAATGACCTTAGATTTGGTCTTCAAAGCTTAGCAATAAATTTGGCGAGTTTATCATTTGCTTTAGGTATTACCAGATAGAGTGTGTAACAAAAGTCTTTGAGTTTGAGACCAGCGCTTGTATTTGACCTAGCATTTGCTTGAACGTCTCTCGGATATTCTGAAATATTAAGCTATTATTCATTATCCAACCAGTGAGTTTCAGATATACTTTTATGCTAAACCCAAAGCTTCACAAACTCATATTTTGAGACTAGCGCTTATCTTTGACCTAGTGTTTTCTTGGACGTTTCTTTTATCTTCTGGAATATTAAGCTAGATCCAGTATTTCTCATTCATCCAGTGAGTTTGAGACATACCTATGCTAAACCGAAAGCATCACAAACTCATATTTTGAGACTGGTACTTGTATTTGGTCTAGAGTTTGCTAGAACATATCTCGGATCTTCTAAAATATTAAGCTAGATCCCAGTACTTCTCATCCATCCAGTGAGTTTGAGACATACCTTCGCTAAACCGGAAGCATCACAAACTCATATTATGAGACTGGTACTTGTATTTGGTCTAGAGTTTGCTAGAACGTATCTCGGATCTTCTGGAATATTAAGCTAGATCCCAGTACTTATCATCCATCCAGTTAGTTTAAGACATACCTATGTTAAACCAAAAGCGTCACAAACTCATATTTTGAGACTGGTACTTGTATTTGATCCAGAGTTTGCTAGAACGTATCTCGAATCTTCTGAAATATTAAGCTAGATCCCAGTACTTCTCATTCATCCAGTGAGTTTGAGACATACCTATGCTAAACCGAAAGCATCACAAACTCATATTTTGAGACTGGTACTTGTATTTGGTCTAGAGTTTGCTAGAACATATCTTGGATCTTCTAAAATATTAAGCTAGATCCCAGTACTTCTCATCCATCCAGTGAGTTTGAGACATACCTACGCTAAACCGAAAGCATCACAAACTCATATTATGAGACTGGTACTTGTATTTGGTCTAGAGTTTGCTAGAACGTATCTCGGATCTTCTGGAATATTAAGCTAGATCCCAGTACTCATCATCCATCCAGTGAGTTTCAGACATACCTATACTAAACCAAAAGCGTCACAAACTCATATTTTGAGACCGGTACTTGTATTTGGTCTAGAGTTTGCTAGAACATATCTCGGATCTTCTAAAATATTAAGCTAGATCCCAGTACTTCTCATCCATCCAGTGAGTTTGAGACATACCTACGCTAAACCGAAAGCATCACAAACTCATATTATGAGACTGGTACTTGTATTTAATCTAGAGTTTGCTAGAACGTATCTCGGATCTTCTGAAATATTAAGCTAGATGCCAGTATTTCTCATCCAACCAGTGAGTTTGAAATATACCTATGCTAAACCCAAAGCCTCACAAACTCATATTTTGAGACTGGTACTTGCAGAACTTATCTCGGATCTTCTGAAATATTAAGCTAGATCCCAGTATATCTCAACCAACAAGTGCATGAATTGTACATGTTCTCAATTTACTTCTTCGGAATATTTGAATTATTTAGAATACCAATTTGTTTCAAGTGAAAAAAACTGAATATATTTTGCATGCCTGAAGTCACAAAAAACTTATTTACTTTAATATATTTCTAATTCGTTGTATCTATCGTAAGTAAAGTTCATTGAGTTTTCCTAGGCATTTCCATACCACTTTAGAACTTATTATACAGGGTTTCAGTGCTTCAAAACTATTCGACATGATAAAAACGTGTGTGTCTACTTATGTTCGCTCGCAAGAAGTTATACTTCCATGTTATTCAAATGTATTAAAATTATTTTCAAATTTGTGTGATCTAAAAGATATTGTGAACAATCTTTCTTATCTAGTTCCTATTTAAATATAGCCATCAGTCTAAGGTGCTATCACCATGGTTTTTATTTTTTATGATATAGCTGTCAATATACAGTCCACTAATTTTGTATTGTCACGATAAATAAAAATCAATAGAAAAAGCTATTAAAATAAGCTGTTTTCTTCAACTAACCAAAGGATAAATATTCTGATCAAAGAGAAGAATCATATCCACACATTTTTTGATCGATTCGAGCCGGATATCCATTCCATAATCAATTTGAGGACCGTGACGGATGTCAAGCCTTCCAGTTTACCCAGTTGAATCCATATTACAAGGAGCATTGTGCAGCAATCTTTTTATGAAATCTGGAGGACAAATTGACAAAGACAAGGTACCTAACCTAATCTAACCTAACCTAACTTTCAATTAGCATCGCATCCATCTGAACCATTTCGAGCTGTTTTCCGGTCATTTCCGCGAAACGGCTAATCAAGCCATTTTTTAACGTGTTTAAGTGATTTTAACCGCTATATCGATCCTTCCGATACGCTATAAGTGTAGCAATTTGACCTACCGTGGGTGTAACACTTTATTTCTCAACTAATCCGTATCGTTATCCCTCAAGATGCCTAAATCAAAAAGGGGCAACCATCAAGATGACAGTCGTCAAAAAATTGACATTTATAATGATCTCGTAGCTCGTCGCGAGGCTGTCACTAACGAAATAAATAGATTTCAAACCTTTTTGGAATTGAAATGCGATGATTCAAATAATCCTATTTTGTTGATAGACCTGACCACTCGATTAAATAAGATTGAACCTTTGATTGATGAATTTAAGCATGTCCAAATTCAAAATGAGGAACTCTGTTTAGATAATGAATATGAAGAAATAAAGGAAATTTATATTTCACGAATATTTCAAATGCAAAATTGACTATAAACAAAATTAATGCCCCTCAGGCTGCCCCAAGTGCACTTTCTACTGGCTCTTCAGTGCCTATACCACTACCTAATTTCAGCGGATCCTATGATACTTGGACCAATTTTAAAGATACTTTTATCACGCTCATTGAGAAAAACTCTCAACTCAATAGAATTGAAAAATTCTATTATCTACGATCCAGTTTACAGGGAGAAGCTATTCAAAGAATCAACTCTTTAGCCACAACCGAGAATAACTATGCTACTGCTTGGTCCCTTCTGCAGGAAAAATACGAAAACAAAAAGGCAATCGTGCACTCGCACATCAAATGCATTTTTGAACTTAACCAAGTGAAAGATGATTCTCATCTCAGTTTAAGAAAACTTCTGGACAGTTTTCAAAATCATTTTAAATCTTTACAGAACTTAAATGAACCTGTAGACCAATGGAGCAGCATTTCAATTTATTTACTTACCTCAAAATTGGACTATAATAGTCGTAAATAATGGGAACATTTCTCAAGAAATATTGATAATCCTTCAACTCAAGATTTTATAATTTTTTTATCTCAACGTTGTCGCTTTTTGGAATCTCTTGACTTCAAATTTAATACTAAAAAACCTTTTGTATCTGATAAACCTCAAAAATACGAACGTAAACATTTGTTGCTTTTGAACTTCACGGATTCAGTGACTCTTCCATTAATGCTTTTGGAGCCTGCATATATTCATGTTCTATAGATTCTTATGGCAATATTTCTGTTCATCTACTAACTGCTAAGAGCCGCGTAGCTCCTTTAAAAGCCATTAGTTTACCACGTCTTGAACTATGTGGTGCCCTAGTCCTATCTCGATTAATAAATAAAGTCATAAAAGCTTCAAATTGTCAACCAAACAAGGTGTACTATTACACTGATTCTACTATTGTTCTCTGTTGGCTTTCTTAAGAGCCTAGACAATTGAAATCATACGTCTGTAATAGAATTTCAGAAATCCAGCAAATTACTGATCCGAACACATGGTATCACATTTCGTCTGCTGAAAATCCAGCTGATATTATATCTCGGGGCATGAGTCCTCAGGACCTCAAAACCTGCTCTATGTGGTGGCATGGTCTAGCCTTTTTATCTAAGCCAAAGGAATTTTGGCCCAATAATACTCATATCTCTAGTTACAAACGTAAAAAACTCGATTCTGAAACCCTAGAATTGAACCCTAAATCTATTTTGCTCATTTCTCCAAGATCGAATTTTTCATTATTTGAATAATTTTCTGAATACAATAAACTGATTAATGTGACTGCTTACTGCCTACGATTCATTCAAAATTTGAAATTATCAAAACATACCCGTCAAATAGGACAATTAACACTTTTTGAACGTGAACACGCATTAACTACCCTAGTTACCATAATTCTAGGTGAAACATTTTCTCTTATTTAGTACAATTGAAACACAAAAAATACTTGAAGCCTCAAAGTAAATTGAAAGCCTTGAACCCATTCATTGACAAAACTGGAGTTTTGCGAGTCGGTGGTAGACTCGAACATTCCAATCTTGACTATCAAGCCAAACATCCTATACTTTTACCAAAGAGTCACATTTTCACTCATTTAATCATAACTCACATACACAAAACAAACTTCCACCCCGGTACACAATCTACTCTCTCTTTTGTGAGACAAAAATTTTGGCCCATACAGGGAAAATCAGCTGTAAAATATGTTATTCATAGATGCATAACTTGCTATAAACAAAACCCTAAACCTTTACATACTCTTATGGGAAATTTACCTGAACCAAGAATTAACCCATCAAGACCATTTCTTCACACCGGCATGGACTATGCTGGATTTTTTATGATAAAAGATTCGAAATTGCGTAACCGGAAATTCATCAAAGCCTATATATGCATATTTGTGTGTTTGGCTACTAGAGCAGTGCATTTGGAACTGGTTACCGATTTGACTTCTCAAAGTTTCCTGGCCATGCTTGAAAGATTGAGAGACAAATCGCCGCGGTTTATGTCAGCACTTATATTCCGATAATGGCACCAACTTTATTGGGGCAAATAGCGAGCTACGTGAAATTTATAAACTTTGTGAATCAACTGAATTTGAAACCTATACCAAAAATAATATGATTCAGTTTCATTTTAATCCCCCTGGTTCTCCGCATTTTGGAGGTTTGTGGGAAAGTGCGGTAAAATCCTTTAAACATCATTTACGTCGTATAGTATCTGACGAAAACCCCCTTACTTATGAGGAATTTTATACTTTTATGGTTCAGGTGGAAGCGGTGTTAAATTCTCGACCTCTCTTACCAATAACTAATGACCCTAACGACCTCGAAACCCTCACTCCTGGACACTTTCTTGTTGGCCATCCTCTTAACCTCATACCTGACATTGACATTCAAACAACACCGATGAACCACTTCACGAGATACCAGATGTTACAATCCATGGTTCAACACTTTTGGCGCAGATGGTCTACCCAGTATCTACATACACTCCACGAGCGTTCAAAGTGGCGTTTCAAAACCTATATGGAAAAGCTTCAAGGATCCTTGGTTCTTTTGAAGGATGACAACAATCCATTATCCAAATGGACAATCGGAAGGATAGTGAATCTACACCAAGGCAAGGACGGTATCACACGTGTTGTTAGTGTACGTACCTCGAACGGCAATATTTTAAAACGAAGTGTTGTCAAGGTGTGCCCTCTCCCCATATCTGATGAAGATCAAGGACTTCCATAGACCCACCTATATCACGGACATTCGCAGTCAAAAATGGACTTACTTGTGTCAGTGATGAAACTTTACATTATGTACCCAGCATTTAAATTATTGAAAGATACCGCAGTACTTTCAAGGGCTGCGGTATGAACAATCTTTCTTATCTAGTTCCTGTTTAAATATAGCCACCAGCCTAAGGTGCTATCACCATGGTTTTTATTTTTTATGATATAGCTGTCAATATACAGTCCACTAATTTTGTATTGTTACGATAAATAAAAATCAATAGAAAAAGCTATTAAAATAAGCTGTTTTCTTTAACTAACCAAAGGATAAATATTCTGATCAAAGAGAAGAATCATATCCACACATATTGATAGATATAATAATCGCCTTTTTGATTTAACCATGTAATATTAACGTTGGAATTATTTTATTTTATAGTATTATTTTATTATTGAGTTTTTAGATCACTTTGTTTATCAGATTATAGCAATTTCTCGTGAAAATGAGTAATGAAACTGAACTAACGAAAAATGAATGTTTCTACGTAGGCATAACTTAACCAAAAGTTGATCCGAAATCCACATATTCCTCTCTAAAGTTTCATTCATTATCTTTTATCAAAATCGAATAAAATAGATTAATGTTTATTGCATCTCTAATACATAATTATTATGTATGATCTTAGTTTGAGAGAACTTGAAATAAAATGAAACAATACCTTAACATTTTTCAAATTCAGTTTTCAATATAGCAGAAAAAATCGGATTTTATTGAAATTTCGAATCTCTGAAGGTTTTATACAGTTACAACGGACAACTTAGAAACCGTTTTTGTAATGTAGATAAATACCTTCTTATTTTTTATTATTATTATTATTTTTATTATATTTATTATTATTATCAAGACACAAGACAATCCTTGAAGCCAAATAAAATGTCACAAGCGATTCAGACCAGAAATTCGTCAAAATTGATAATCATCGAATAAGTCCAGCTTACCGACAAAAATATTCTACTCGAGGTCAAAAAGGGGACAGACAACTATTTCAAAACGATAACCGGCCTTATGACCGGACACTGCGGCCTGAGAAAATACCTTCACACAATGGGGATCTTCCAAGAAGAACATATATGTAGATTATGTGGTGAGGAGGACAAAACAGCCACCCATATAATTTTTGAATGTGAGGCCGGATGACCCTGTATCAAGCCTCACCAAAAGAGATACTGTGAAGAGACTTCTAGATCTCATCAAGGTCACAAATCCTCTCACGGACTAGCAGACAAACAGGACAATACAATAAGCCAACGGCTGCAGTGTTGGGGGCCCACTAACCCGGCCTGTTTCGTCTGATAACCAACCAACCACTTTCCAGGCTATATGCCCGTACGAATATTGAAACCGTGATGGTATTATTACTAGATTTAACCAACCATTTTGGTTTGTAAAAAGAAGTAATCACTAGTAGTTCCGTCATTGTTAGTGCGAGGCTATTGAGCGGTAGTTAGTATGAACATTTTTTTTCAAACTATATGTGGTATTGAAATAGTATTTAAACTATTTTGTCGATAATGCTTTATTAAATATTCAACTGGAAACTGTAATATTTTTCCATACATAAATAAATACATTATACATACATGAATATATACAAACAGGAGAAGTTAATAAAAAAAAGGTAATTAAAGTAAGCTAATGAATATAGTCTACAAATTGGAGTCAAAATTTCAGTGTTCGTGTGTATATAAATGGCACTTGCCGTGTTAATTTTAAACACAGGGCGTACAACCAATATTACTAATTTTAGGTAGTTGATTATGTTCATTGATTGCGTTTAAGAAACAATTAATAACAAACGATTTTGGTATTGGTGAACGACTTAGTTTCATTAACAGAAGTTTATACATATTTTCTCAACATGAAGGGAAAACCCAAAAATAAATTCAATTACCATCTATATTTTTCGGCTATGACAGGTAAGTGGATAATATGTTGATATGTTTTTCTAAATTTGCTTAGTCTTTGCAATTAGTGTGCTGTTTTTGAAACGGTACTGAAATTGACAAAACACTGAAGGTCGTGTTCAGACTTTTTGAGCTAATTGACAATTACGTGAAATAGGTATTGTACTGCTCTCAGTTCTCGTGGCCAATGAGGGATCAAGGAATGTCTAAATATCGATTCATGATGAGCCATTCTTTGTTTTTTTTTGGGAGCCGTCCTAGTACCGGGAGCACTGCAGCCTGTTGGCTTATTGTACTCTACTCCCACCCTCATTCCACCCACCCAGCCATTCCCGTACCCTCGATTAGATGATATAGATCAACGGAATGCATGCCATATGCTTCAGGCCAATGCCTCACAGTCGGACAAAATATGGGTTACGGCCTCGGTCTCCATGCCACAAAGTCTGCAGCTGAGATCCCCGTTATATAGCCCCATTTTATGCAGATGATCCTTTACCGAGGCATGACCCGTAAGATAACCTGTAATAATTCTTAGCTTGCTCCGACTAGCATTCAGTAGTCCTTCAGCCCCTTTTACACATATATCACCTATAGAGGTCTTACTGTGTACCTGCTTTGGAGTGTTTCTCCACTGTAGTCTATGTTGGCGTTGTACCCATTTTCATATTTGTTCTCGGACTACCTTCTTTGTGGTCCCAAGAACTGGTTCTGGTCCAACATATGTTGTTGCTGAGCCTCTTCTCGCGAGTTCATCAGCTTGTTCATTTCCAGAAATATCATTATGTCCCGGCACTCACACTAGTCTTACTCTACTGGGGTCTGCCAGTTCATTCAATTCTTTCTGGCATTCTTCTACCAGTCTGGATGTTACCTTGAGGCTATTTAGAGCTGCAAGGGCTGCCTGGATGTCAGTTGATATGTTCATCCTACGAGTGTCAGTCCTATGTTTGTTAATTCTGACACATTCTAGGATGGCATAAATCTCCGCCTGAAATACAGAGGCATGTACTCCTAGTGAGAAGGAACACCTTGTGTTCCTCATCTCACTTATACACCCCTGCTCCTGTCCCTTCCCCAGTCTTTGACCTATCTGTATACCAGGTCTCTCATCGGGGAAACTTCAGTCTGCTTGGGTCTTGCCAGTCCTTTCTGTGGGGTATCTCTACCTCATATTTAGGGTTGGGGAGAAGTTTAGTGGCCATATAGTTTGTTTTCATATCTAAAATGGCTTCACTCACGATGAGCCATAGGCATGTAGAATGTAGTAACCAAATGTCACATTATTGTTAAAAAATGTATGATTATAATAAGTAGTTTATGTAAAATTTGTTAATAATTATTTTAGGATAAATAAGTTTGTAAAAATAGTACATTATACTATAAGGGAGAGAAATGCGTAATTTTGGCAGAGCTGCAATTTGAAGCCCGAGGTCTACAATGCACCGAGGACAAAATAGCATCTCTCCCGAATGGTATATACTATTTTTTACATGGTCGGGAGTAGAAATCAGTTTCTATGACATCAAAATTACAACAGAAGTAGTCGATTATTCCCAAGGGAGTTTACGTTATGGAGACCGTTTTTAATTATACTCCCTTGGGAATAATCTACTACTTCTGTTTTAATTTTGATGTCATAGAAACTGATTTCTACTCCCGACTGTTGAAAAATGCAGTTGTATGTTTAAATTATTTTTATTTACATTTGAGGCTTAGGTATAGGAAAAACTAGGATTAAACAGAGGTTTTCATATCGAAGAATACCATAATATTAAAGTGAACTTGCTCTTAAATATTAACAAAAATATTATTTCACTCATAAACTTATATTATTAACAAGAAAAAACAAGCATAGACTATCGTCGGTGATACTGCAATATGTCGTATGTCACAAATACGGCCATTTTTCGTTTATGTATCCATTGTAACCAAAATAAAGTCATCTATACCCCTGCAAAATGTTGTATGTGAAATTTGAACAGTTGCCATGATATTTCACAGTTACAAATATGTCATAAGTTTTTCTTAATGAAAATGGATACTTCAGTATGGCGTATGTCAGAAGAATATCAAAGTTATAAGAGCGGCCAGGCAGAACCCACCGCCTTACAAAGTAGTGTCTTTGCAATTCAGCGATTTTTTGAAATATAACAAAGGAATGTACACACAAATTCGACCTGGAAACAAAAAAGGTGATCCCTGCGTTACAGACATTTGTGCATTGCAGTATCTTCCGCAAGGAGTTATAAAATACAAAATTAATTTTTCAAACGAATGGCTCGAACTTCCACGTAGACCTAGTACTAGGACTTATTTCTCTCACGAACCTTTATATTTATCGCCTCGCCGAATTGATGATACAAAATTCGTACATCTTCAAGAATTGAAAGCTGTCATCGAACCAGATTATCAAGGGTTTTATGACAATTTGATGCACAGCTGTCAGTCTAGTCAAGTTTGTTCGCACATGAAAAATTAATATAATTTTTTATTTTCTGTTTAGTTTAAGTTTTTTTGTTTAGAATTTTCTTTTGTTTTTAATTGTCATGGATTTTATGACAATTTGATGCACAGCTGTCAGTCTAGTCAAGTTTGTTCGCACATGAAAAATTAATATAATTTTTTATTTTCTGTTTAGTTTGAGTTTATTTGTTTAGAATTTGGTTTTTGTTCTTCGTCATCTAAATAAAACGAAAAAAAGTATTAAAAATTGTTTTTCTGAGAACTGTTTATGCATTAAAAATTTGTCGTATGTGACTTTAAATATTCCAAGTTTGAATGCAATATGTCGTATGTAACGGTATTTTTCCTAATATTTCACTCATCAAAAAATCGAGTTCCTGTACTGATAACCTTATAAAAGGATACATCGTAGACAAATAATCGCAATTTTATATTCAAAATTTGACAAAAAATGAAGTTTTTTTGCTCTCCTCAAATATTACCTCTTTGCGACATACTACATATTGCAGTATCACCGACGCTATGCATTTTATTCATCAAACTTAATAAATAATAAAAATAGCAATTAGCTTGGTTGGAATATAATACTTTGCAAAAATAAAACAACAGGCAACAAATGCAAAAGAGTAGTGATAAAGATTAAAATAATGAGTATTTTCATATAAATAAACATGAAATGACAGATGGCATTGGCAGTTTTATCAAAAGAGCTGTGTGAAATGAGCGGCAATACCAACTTAAATTGAAATCGCCACTCTTAGTTTGAAAACAAAGTACTTATAGCAACCTTATAAAATTTGGTTTATTCACGATAAAGACACGATGACGTTGCCAAACAAAATTTTGTGATGTTGCCAGCATATAGATTTTTTATTTATTCAAAGGAAACTGGTAAAGTCAATGTGACAGTAATTCTTTTTCACTTCGAGAGACATAAATCAAATTTGTTTGCTTACAAATGAAAGGCTCGTATAATGGTATCAAGAAATAGTAATCAATCATTCTATATCTCAATTAACAATTATTTATTGTTTTACATTGAACATAATGCAAATTGGAATAATTAAATATCAAGATAAATTTTCCTCATTCATTAGAGTTTTCCACAGACCTTCCCGAAGAAATAGTCTTCAGTATTTTTATTGGGCAATTTCGTTTGTTCACTACTTACTACTACTTACTTGAATTTATGTTGTATTTTAAGATTTCCGTAGGAATTTATTCCTCAAATCTTATCTACACTCACGGGCAGAATTAACCGCCCACCCAATGTTTTATTATTTAGTAATTTTGATTTTTTTTTTTAACTTTTTAATGTCCAAGTACATCTTGAAAAAGCAAACAAATACCAATCAAATGAAAGTTTTTGTTTAATTTTAAAAAATAAAGGAAAAACAGTTTTTGAAAATTTTGAACTTTTTGAATAAGATGAGCAATACTTGAAATTTATCGACAAAAAAGTATTGTTATTAAGAAAATTCACTTAAGTAACGAGTGTTGCCCTGATCACATCAATAAGCCTGCGTTGAATGGTATCCATGATGGCTTCAATCTCAGCTTGTGGGATGTTTTTCCATTCCTTCATCGAAGCAGTTTTCAGCTCTCGAATAGTGGTTGGAGCTCTTCTTCGTCACGTCATATCAATTAATGTCAAAAAGTGACGAAAATCTCCGAAAATTTCAGTAATAAATAAAAATAATTGTGTGGGTGAAGGTTAATTCTGCCGGTGAGTGTATGTTGATAATAATAATATGTTAAAAATACACATTTCATTTAAAATATGTAAGTGGGCTGGCTATTACTCCACAAGTATTCAATCTAACATTTATGTTGTTCTTATACTAATAGTGGTTTATTTCTACAAAAATGAAACTAAAAATGTTAAAGCTGCATGCATATGTTCAAATTTTATAAATCATTTAGAATTTTGAAGATACTCTTTTGAAAAGATATACTTACCATGTTGTATTAACCGGCTCTGTATACCAAATTTTCAAGTAGTTGTTGGCACTTTATTCACCATCGTACTATGACAACTTGCATTACACATAACTACTGTGGCAGGCTCATCCAGGTTAATAAAAAGTTAGTATTCAAAAGACAAGACTGTTGGTTGTAATGCTTAACTGCAAAGTTTCTGCAACTTTATGGAATATTACTTTCATTTATAAGAGAATATCACAAGTTTGAATAATCCAACCTATCATTTAAAACATGGTATCACTCTCGTCTCTTACAGCAGTAAGCAGGTCCCATTGTAGCATTCTCATCAAAGGACCTCGTACTTTTTATATGAAAATATGGTTTCAGTCCTGAGGTCTAATTGTTTGTGGTAAAGGTAGTTCTCATCATCCTGAACAAAAAAGCTTATGGGCACAAAAATATCTACCGTCAGGATTTTGTGCGTACGGCGCTTGATAGCGCGATTATGGAGACATGTATGCGTGGAGGTGTGTTGGAATGAAAAGGTACTTTATACTAGGGGGAATGTTTATAAACGATTATTTGTATACGCGGAATTATGTTTAGACCGGAATCCTTATTTTTGCACCTAGTTTTCAATACAGAGAAGGGTGACCACCTTTTTCCGTATCCACTCCTACAGCATTATTACATCGCGTCCTAGGTGCCAGGGCAAATACCAAAAATCACTATAAAAAAGCTCATGCACCTTATTCGGAACCTCATTAGGTGGTGTGGAAGACTGGAATCCTCATATTTCGGATATATACTCGTAGACATAATATGTTTATAGTACCTTTTCATTACAACACACCTCCAAGCATGCATGGCACATTGTATGCGCCGTAGCGCAAAATCCTGTCGGTAGATTTTTTGTGACCATAACAAAGTTCAGGATGATGAGAACTACCTTTTCCACAAAAAATTAAACCTCGGGACTGAAACCATTTTTAAAAAGTGCGGGGACCTTTAACTTATCTAAGATGTGGCCATCTCTTGGCATTAACTGTTCCACTGCTTGGGCATTTTAATGCCTTTAACTACACAGTGCAGATTTGTCTAATCAATTAGTTACGAAAATAACTATATTTTATCAAAATTGAAGTAGCAACGAATTCAGAAGCACCAGAAAAGCTTGTAGATACTAATACAATGATTGATGTCAATTAACAATAAATGGGATGCTAGACCTAACCTCAATTGTATCAATCAGTCAGTGTCAAATGCTTTTCATTACAGTACATATCTGTACGTTTCCGCTATCCATCTATCTAATTTAAAAGCTGCCTGGCAGAACGTAGCCCCATGGTGATTACGAGTTGAAGCTGGACTTCGAGCAGAAATTCTGGGTCTCAGAATATTTCTTCTAAGTCATTCAAGAATAGTTTCTTTTAACATTGAAGCACCGACCAATTTTTCGGACACTCCGCCCCACTTCAAAAGATATCGATGCGACGCGTTATGAGAAAACTAGCTTTAAAATTGTGATACACTTTTAGTGTTTCGTTAGTTTCTAGGTTAAGTTGAGTATTCAACAAAGTTGTATTGGAATAGTCATTATTTATTTTTTCAGCAAATGCTCTCTACATAACAACTGGTACTTCGATGGTTTGGACGTCTCCAGTATTACCAAAACTTTCTTCAAATGATACATCAATAAATCCCTTGGGAACACCGATAACTGTTTTACAAGTTTCACTGCTGATGCCTCTGAACCCAATAGGAATCATTGTAGGTAGTGCTTTTTTGGGAAAGGTACCGGATATCATTGGCAGAAGAAAAACGTTGATGATGGTAGCCGCAGGTGTATCAGTGTTTAATGCTGCATTATACTTTGTTAAATATTTGTATCAGTTTATCACATTAATTTTATTAGCAGCAATCAACCAGTCTTTGTTAATGACTGTAGTAGCAACGTACACATCAGAAGTAGCTGGAAATCATAATAGAGGCAGCTTGGGATGTCAGCTCTCGGTATTGGTTATTATTGGACAAATCATCGGTTTCGGAGTTGGTGGTATAACTACAGTCGGTTTATTTTTCTTATCATGCGCAATACCTTCATCAATAATTTTTATTTTAACTATATTCATATCGGAATCTCCAATTTATTACATTTTGAAGGGGGATAAATCTCGAGCAATAACAGTATTAAATAAATTAGGGAACACCACTCAATTGTGTGAGATGGTGAGCATTGAAAACCAGAGCATGCTTCAAACAAGAACCTCGCAAACACGAATTAACTGGAAAAGTATTTTTTCAAATCGTCCTGTTAGAAAAGGATTTATTCTTGTCTTTGGAATGGTATGTTTCATGGATCTCTGTGGTATATTGGTTATTTTAACTTCTATGAATACTATTCTAACTGACATTGGATATAGTTTATCAGTGAATGTGTTGATTGTTACAATTATGGCAATACAATTATTTGTCTCTATTCTAGCACTTGTGGCTATAGAAAAACTAGGTCGGCGTCCTTTGATTCTAACAGGTTTTTTCATTTGCGGATGTGCAATGTTCGTCTTGGGACTTTTTTTTTATTTCCATTTTAATAAATACGAATTATCCCAATCGGTAAGGCTTATACCATTAATTTCTATAGCATGTTACGTTTGTGCATATACAATGGGTATTGGATCAACGGCATCGGTGTTACGAACGGAATTACTTCCTAATGAATTCAGATCAGTTGGATCTAGTATAACCCTGTTTTTAGGTACTATAATTGTAGGGGCTGTTCTATTCATCCATCCTTTCGTGACAAGATATTTAGGGTTACACTATAGTATGTTTATTTTCAGTTTCTTTTGTTTTAGTGGATTTGTTTTCTTTTATTTGTTATTGCCTGAAACCAGAGGAAAAAGTTTTGAAGAAATTGGAGAAATTCTGGCAAACTAGCTCTTAATTTGTTGCTTTTTATTCATGAAAATATCTCACAAGTAAATAATGTCGGCATGTAAGAGAGATAGAAAGTTGAAGGTTTGGGCTGTCTTCCTCTAATGGCGCGCATGCTATACAGTGCTATTCAAAAGTCCGCTCCCCCCCTCGTATCTTTTGAACGGCTACACTTACGTTAATGAAATTTGGAGCGTGAAAATAAAGTGTTGTAAACTTCTCTACGAATGGTAACAAGTGACGTAATAGTAATAGATGACGTCACAGTGCCACTCTGGCCAATAATTTTAAATAGGGCCTTATGGCAAGTGATATCTCGTTTGAAAGGCTTTGACATTGGCTACATAGCCATATTAATTTTGTTTGGGTTTAAACTAATTTTGACGGATAAATTAAATGAATACCAAAATTATTATTTCACATTTAAATATTGAAGATTTTTCAGTCCGCCTCTGGTTAGTTGTCAAAAAAATTGACGGTTTTAATTCAGTAGTATTTGTTGCTTTGCAAAGTTTTTCTAAATAGCTTAAATATTTAATTTTATTATTGTTTAACGGGACGTTTAAGAGTTTACATAGGCAAAATGGTACGTACTCAAGCCGACAAAGTAGCAGCTATTTCAATAATTGGTGAATCTGGAAAGAATCTCCATGACGCGGAACGTTTATTTAATGAGAGATACCCAGATCGCCCTATCTCGAGAAGTTATTTGAACAACAGGTAGTGTTCAAGATGCCAAACGATCTGGTCGACCAACATTTAGTGATGATAAAAAAATTGATATAGGTAGTTGCTGAAATGGTAGTGAACCCTACTTCCTCTTCAACTAAAGTTGCGTCTATCTGTGAAGTAAGTAAAAGTAAAGTACAGAGAGTGTTGGCTAAAAATAAATTTCATCCATACAAATTAAAAATGGTGCAGCACCTTTCGGATGACGACCCCGACAGAAGACTCGAATTCTGTGAATGTATGACAAATAAAATTAGTCAAAACCCACATTACACAAAAACAATTTGTTTTAGTGACGAAAGTACTTTTTGCCACAATGGAAATGTGAATACACAAAATATAAGGTATTGGAGTGACACAAATACTCACACCTTTCGTGAACAACATACCCCATTTCCAGAAAAAGTCAATGTTTGGGCAGGTATTTTGGGAAACCACATGTTTTCCTTAATTCAAATTTAAGCGGTGAAGTGTATATGGAGATGTTACAAAATGCAATTGAGCCGTCAATTCTTGAAGTTCTGGAAGATAATCCAGATGAATTCGGCCATCTGGAAATAACATTTCAACAAGATGGTGCTCCTGCACATTATTATAGTGCAGTAAGACGTTACCTGGATGAAGAATATCAAGGTAGATGGATCGGCCGGCGAGGTCCTATAGAATGGCCACCTCGGTCACCAGATCTGACACCATTAGATTTTTTTCTATGGGGGTACTTGAAATCCAAGATTTATACTACGGCACCAGATAGCATTGGCGTATTGAAAGAAAGAATTATTGAAGAATGCAATGCAATTTCAGCTGACACATTCGAACGAGTTCGACAAGAATTTACTAATAGGATGTATTACTATCAGGAAGTAGACGGAGCACATTTCGATCACTTGCTATAAGAATCCATTATTGATATTTGATTAATTAGATTTAAAAAAATAATTTCAATAATTTTGGTATTTATTCAATTTATCTGTCAAAATTAATTCAAACCCAAACAAAATTAATATGGTTATGTAGCCAATGTCAATGCCTTTCAAACGAGACATCACTTGCCATAAGGTCCTATTTAAAATTATTGGCCAGAGTGGCACTGTGACGTCATCTATTACTATCACGTCACCTGTTACCATTCGTAGAGAAGTTTACAACACTTTATTTGCACACTCCAAATTTTATTAATGTAAGTGTAGCCGTTCAAAAGATACGAGGGGGGGAGGGGACTTTTGAAAAGCTCTGTATACACAGACAGAGACAGAAAAACCTCTGATTGTCTATCTTTTTCTCTCTCACCAGAGTTCGGTAGGACATTCCCACTTACTCAGCGGCCTATGGCTTATTGCCTCTATAGGTAGTATCTCAATGGTTTGGATTGTACTGACAATGGTTCCCCAGCAAAGTTGATAATGTAGCGAGTAATCCATTTGTTAAATTCTGCTGAACGTGCTAATCTTGTTATAACAGCTTAACCTAATTTTATTGGATATATGACTTCATTATTTATTCATTTTTGATTTCAATTCTTTTAATAGTGCACAGCCCTCATATCAATCGCTTGACAAAACAGGCATTCAGCAAGAAATTCATTATCGCTTCGGTAGCGCTTCGTTGATGAACGCGACCATTGTCACGAAATAGTTTATTTCAGAACGGTAGTTTTCTGACATGCTGTTCTGTACCCCCAGCTAGATGGAGACACCAACTTTATGGTGGCCAGTTTTATTATTGTTTACTGACGCCATTCAGGAAAGAATTATAAAAAACTTATAATAATTTTTCAATCCTCAATTTTAGTAGGTACAAACCGGGTGAGCACAGGTGTACGTAGTGCATCCCAGATACCGGACGTACGGTATCTTTATCTAACTCGCCCCATACAAATGCTACTTTCTTAGCGTTTTGGCAGTCAAGGAAGAGTCGGGAGCCGAAGTCAATCATGTTTTATATTTGTGTCCAAAGATTGAGCACAATCTGGGGAATCTGCTCAAGCAGAAAAATTGTTTGCTGGGCTCAACGAACACAACTGAACACAAAACATGTTGAGTATGCTGAGTCACCAGCTTAGTTCCTTCTGAACGCATTGCTGCTAGTTACTGGTCGAACATAGCTCATTTTCTAATAATATTCGTCCAGTTTCATTAAATAAAATTCCCACTCTATAATCGCCAAATTTCATTTCCATTCTTATTGTTTGTTACCAAAACATACAACGTAACTTTGACAGCACCAAAGATGACAAAATAAACTTTCTGTCATCCTTGACAGCGCTCATTAAACTGCGCTGCGCTGCGTCTGATGCTGAACAGTTGAGAGGCAGCATCCTTTTTGATGCCAACCGCTGAGTAAGCAACTCAATCGCTGAACCCGACTGTACGGTGTCTAATGTTCCTGGAAAATTAAAGCTAGAATATAAATTTGAGTAAGCAGATCAACGATAATGGATGCGACAGAGAATTCGTAAGGAAGGTCTTATCTACAAAGCTAGTACTAGTACCGAGTTGACGTTTTCCAGCAATCAGATCTGATGTACATCCTTTTTTTTTTGTTTAGACTACAATTTTTATTTATCAACAGTAAATCGCCAGCTACTAAAAACGCTTACGTCCAAAACTCTTGCAGCAACGCCAGCTGCCAAAACGCTTAGAAAATAGCATGTATGTGGGTTATATAGCCATTGGACTATTATATTTGTTTATCTTAGAATTAGTTGGCTTAATTTGTGATGTGAATATTTTTTTTTGGATAAATAAAAAACACGTAATATGATAAAACAATAATTTTGACCAATTTATCAAACATTTTCGAATAATATTTCAACCTTGATATATCTATGCATGTTATTATATTGGTGTAACATTCATCGAGACCTAAAAGATCTATTGTGCCCCCTTTATTTCTACGTAGTTCCTTTTTAAAGTCACAGAGACTAGTAGCTCCTTATAACCTATTTTTCAGAGGTATTAAAGGATGTCTACAGGTTTCAGTTTGGGTAAGTGCCCAAGTAACATGTTGGCAACCGTTTAATTACCAACTCTAGAATACCAATTTGCTTATATTACTGGCTAGTTCTATTATATTGTGATAAAAGCGATCTTAGAACATAATTAGAAGACCTCTATATAACAGTTTTTTAACTGGTTTATACAGCTACATCAGGAGATCTTGCAGGCCACTATAAATCCTCTACTACCTATCCACCTGTTGGGAAAAATAGTATCTAAATAATCACGCACTATTAGCGCATACTGTGGTGGTGCGCCGTCATGTTGAAACCATATCAAATTGCTAGGCATGTTTGGATTTTGGATTTTGATTGTCTGGATATAACGCGGCAATGGCTGGAATAATATCATTTTCTAGCATTTCAAAATATTTTTCAGCAGTCAATAAAAACTGGTCTCAAAATGTTGTTGCCAACAATTCCTGCCCAAACATGAACTTTTTCAGTATACTGAGTGTGGGCCTCCATCATCCAATGAGAATTAGTGTCTGACCAGTATCTATAGTTTCACCTATTGACAGTACCATTTAAACAAAATGTTGCTTCATCTGAAAATACTACATGCTCTACAAATTGTGGATCATTATTACATCGCTCCATCATCACTTCTCAGAATCCCATCATTCGATCAAAATCATCATCGTTGAGTTCATGAACTAAATTAACTTTGTATGGGTGGAAATTATTTTTTTTCAAATATTTTATAACGGTGGGTTTACTTAATGAGTTTTCCGTCGCGATTTGTCTACTGGATATGTGTGGATTTTCTTGAAGAGTTAAGAGCAAATCCAACTGCTCGTCACCACCAATTGTTTAACGACCTTTATAATTATCTCTCGTTATCAAAATCTCTAATTTTTTTTTCTATTTTCGATACAGTGGATTGACTAATAGAACGATCTGGATATTTATCATTCCACAATTCACAAACTTCTCGCTGGGTTCGGGACTTGTCACCACACCCACACATTATCAAAATTTCAATTCTTTCTTTTTCGCTTAAACGTACCAATATTGAGAAATTTAACAACTAGGTAATTGACAATGCAGAACTTATTGTTTGACATAAGCATTGTAAACTAAAACAAAACATGTCAAAAAAGCCATAATGAAATCCTATCATCTTTATTAGTCCAGTCCATTTCAATAAAATTTTATAATTAAAAATATCTTATACAACATTTTTCACTAATTCACAAACCAATAGTTTGGACATAGGTATTATACATTTTTGTAATCGTCTATTGTTGTGGAATTTAAAAATATAAATAAAAATATGTTCTATTTGAAAAAATAACAGTGGTGACGTCATTCGTACATCCAATGATACAGTACGATGCGCAATTAAAAATAAAAATTGACCTGTGCTAGCGTTTTGTTCTAATAGCTTAAGACACAAAAATATTGAATCCATTCCAACCTTAACGTGCTCACTGTACCTATATAGAATAAAACGACGTTCTTACATATGACAAAAAAATGTTTTTCATTTAATCATCGTGCTGATATAATAGCTACACATTTATCCGCATTTGGTTGTATTGAAGCACTTTCTTTGATTTTTCGTCTTTTATTATGAGGCTATTATGTGCGCCGAATCCCATTGAATTTGCTGTCGCTCTTCCCAAGCATGTTTGCAAATACCTGACTTAAAGAACCCACTATCTTATATTGTGAGACGAATTTATCGTCTCGGAAACTTATTATAGTTATGATATACTTTTGATACACTCTGTATGTATTTTCAAACATAACAGGTAATCAAAAGTTGAAGAAAAGTTTAGGAATTAGAATTATAGTTAAACGATAATGAAAAATAAAGAAATTTGCCTTCTCAAGCTCCTGAGAAATAAATAATTCATAAGTAGTTGAAAAAACTAATTATATTTGCTTATTGTGAAATTGTTTTATACAGTAGATAAGAAATTGTATGTTTAATATTAGAAGGTGAGGTATTGTGACTTAAACATAAAAAATTATGTTCTAAATTAGTATGAATTAAAATTTCATAAATGGCGCCCAACATTAAAACAAAGAAAATAAAATAAATTTTTAAAATAATAACAATAAATATTTCATAATAAACAATTAAAATTTAAAATAAAAAAAAAGATTATCGTTACAATTGTTTGTGTTCATTTATTCGTACTCTTAATGGCCTATATGTTCCACCTAAATAAAATTTATTGTATTCACAGGACACCTGATATATGGAGGTTTTTAAAGATTGCTCTTCATTCGTTGGTTTAGTTTTTGTTAGTATAGATCTCAAAGTATTGTTAGTTTCAAAGTTAGTTCGAATATTGTACTGATTACCAATTTTCTTAATTATTTCTGTTGAACCTCTAACAAAAATAATAATGAACACACCACAAGGAAAATACAGAAGATTTTTTATAATCGCCTTCAACGATCTTTCAAAAGAGCTACAAACATTGGCAACACTGTTTGTTTGGTCTCTCAGTCGGTGACAATGACTAATTGTCCAACAACCCTCTGAAGCTTACACTTTGTGATCATGAGCTATTCCGCCCACATAGGTATTGCTGTAAAAAGAAGGAGAACATTTCTATATATGTTTTGTAAATAGAATATATTAATTCATCATTGCGGTTTATGTGAAAAATTACAAAAAGGTATCATCTTTTTATGTATTGTAAATAAAGAGTGTATTGTGAAATTTTACGAGGTATTGTTTAATTGTTGTAACACTTTTATTACATTGCGAAATTATTGCGAATTGACACCAATGACCATTGACAACATGGTACAATTCATTCTCAATTACATTACTAACTACTTTACAATTTGTGAGACATACAGAGTATCCAGAAACTCTACAGCCAAACGCAAACTACAGATATACTAGATATGATTTCATGTCCATCTTACCTAATTTAAGCTCCAACCGGTATCTCGTGAAATGAGGTGACGATGCGCCGTAACAAATTTGAAAGTAGGTATCCAGCAAAGCCAATCGTGCGGTATACGTTATGTCGTGGGCAGTACGATATTGGCCGAATACGTTCTCTCTCTGCGTACTGGAAGCTCCGCCTTGTCACGAGATACCAGTTTACCTGTACCTTTATCCAAAAGTTCCTTCTGAGGAAGCGTCCTTTGACCATATCTCAAAAAAAACGGTAACTACAAACTTCAAACTTGGTTCATTGAATAACTCTGCCGTGATAAATAGTTTACAAGTGTTCATCGTGGAAGGAACAGCGTATACATTTGATACAATTTTTTGGGTATCAGGTTTTTTAACAAATTTTACCTATGCCACGTTGGTTTGGTGGAACAAAACAACACAGCAAAGAAAAGAAACGGAGTTGCAAAAGTGCTAGGACTCGCCTGCCTGGGACTGTGTTCTTAGAGGTAATGCTAGACCTTCCTCCACTTTATCTACATGTATGGAGGATTGTTATGGACAATGCTCACAGGCTGACTCAGGCTGAATCTTTAAAACCCGGCGATCTAACGAGATATCTTCAGATACTCCTTAATATCCCAATGTGAAACAACCCAATTCATGAAAATGCGAAAAAAAGGTTAGTATTCACGTTAGATGTCACAAACGTGCGCCAGAACCAGTTAAAGTTTAGCATACATTTCTGGATTGGTATAACCAGCAATCAGCTACTGGGACTAGCAGAGTTACCTGGTCGTTTATTAGGACTAGTGATGAGCAAAACAAGACCAAGACTTGGATAGTGTTGGTCTTGGTCTTGTTTATTCGGTCTTGGTCTTGCTAAAATCGTCTTGTACTTGCGTACAAAGTCTTGGTATTGGTCTTGCGTACAAGGTCTTGGTCTTGACCATTTCACCTGTAACTTATTCTTTTTTACTTTCAAAGATCATCTTGGTTATAAATTGTCAATAATTTACAATCAATTATCAACTAGCGAAATTATTGTAACGGGCAACTTCTGTTCCCTAGTGATGAGCAAAGTAAGACTAAGGCAAAACGAGTCTTGGTCATGTTCTTGTTCATTAAGTCTTGGTCTTGCTAGTCTAAGGATGCTCTTGGTCTTGCTTTTTCGCAAGACCAAGGACAACGTTCCTCTAATGAGATTGCATTGTAGGAAACGAAAAGGCAGACATCCTAGCAAGGCTGGGGTCTGAGACAGCATTCACTGGTCCTGAACCAGTATTTGGAATAACCAAAACTGCTGTACGTGGTTGTATATCTCGGTGGACTCAAACTAAACACCAGTCGTACTGGAGACACGTGCCAAAACAGGAACACAGCAAACTCCTGGTGAAAAAACCCTCGGAGAAGCTGACCAATGAAATACTAAACCTTAGCAGGGCCCAAATAAGGAAAGTGACGGGTTTACTCACCGGTCACTGTACTCTAAGGAAGCACATGCATACAATCGGCATATATAGGGAGGAACCTATCTGTCGGTTGTGCATGGAAGAGGAGGAAACAGCCTCTCACATTATCTTTGATTGTGAAGCATTATCTCACTGGAGATATAGACTCCTAGGACTAGAATGTCCAAGGGAGGATTTCTCCAAGAAGAACCTAGTGAAAAGTCTGCTGAGCCTGATAAGGGCTTCTGGTCTCTTCACATAAACGGCACAACCAAGAGCACAAAAAGCCTTAAGGCTGAGGTGCCGAGGACATCAATCCTTTGACTGGTGTGCTGATCCAATCAATCAATCAATCAATGAGATAGCTGTGATAATCCATAGAGTTAGAATATCCTTACTTACTTATCCCATCTTTCAACAAATGGTCGTCATGTAGAACATATGTAATAATAGTACATTATACTATAAGGGAGAGAAATGCGTTATTTTGGCAGAGGTGCAATTTTATACAATGCACCGATGATAAAATAGCATCTCTCCCGAATGGTATATACTATTTTTTCCACGGTCGGGAGTAGAAATCAGTTTCTATGACATCAAAATTAAAACAGAAGTAGTCGATTATTCCCAAGGGAGTTTACATTATGGAGAACGTTTTTCATTATGCTCCTTTGGGAATAATCGACTACTTCTGTTTTAATTTTGATGTCATAGAAACTGATTTCTACTCCCGGCCATGGAAAAATCCAATAACAATTTTTTTTCCGAGAATAAAACAGAGGGATTTTGCATAACAAAGAGTTCAAACGGGAGCTCATTTTTTAAAGTACCTTATATGTAACCGTAGTTTTTGAATTTGATGGCGCTGAACGCTTGTGATGGAAATATAAAAGACAAAATTGTAGTAAGCAGTTCAGGGTTACACACAGTACGATGTTTCTGTTTCTTTTTTGAGATATGCTCAAGAAACTGACAACAGCGTCATCTTCAAAGGGGGTGGTCGTATAATCACTAGTATCTGTAGTTTGCGTCAGACACAATTCCTATTCCCATTAAAACAAAAATCGAGTGATAATGATTGTGTTTCTATTAAAATTGGCAGACTATCTATAATCTGGATAAAATCTGTACTTTTGGAAAAAAATTACTATACTTATATGAAATATTTTAATACCATTTTAATCAACTTTATCCCTAACACCTTATCGACTAGTGCTGTCAATTCTACAAACAAAAAGTAACTATATTATTTCAATATTTCTAAAAAGGTTCAAGTTTATTACAACAATGTAATAAAGCAACATGGGTTTACTATCGGCGGAGTGAATTTGGCAACACTGAATGGTTAGCGACATGTAAGTATTTTCGTGCGTCCAAATAAAACGACTTGTTCTGTGTGTGTGTGTGTCTCAACATCAGCCACACCTACACATCATCATTGTCCAGTACTCCTTAATTTACTTACAATCAAGGAATATTAAGAACATTGACCTCCAACCCGAACGCATAAAATAACCATGTTTCTAAAACAAAAAATATCTTATAGCTTTATTGTTTTAAATCGTTGCATTGTTTCAGCAATACCCACTTAAATCTACGGGGGTCGTTACAATTTATACAACAAAATGCTTTCGCATAGATAATCTTTATACGGTGGGGTTCTAAAGTAACAGACACTTAATTACTTGACTAACCATAGAACTGCATCAATAGTTTTTCATATATATTAATTGGCATTAGGATAAGACGTTTAAAATTGTTGGAACAATAATTCGGTCCACTGTGTCTCTATAATGATTTAAAGCGCGCCAGTGGCGCCGTAATTTGTGTTGTGTTCACCATTTACTTTTAATAATTTCTTCCTAACAGAGGCACAAGATAAAATATTTGTAAAGGATTTATTTATTACTAAAAATTGGAGTACGATAAATATGTTAAGAGAATTTGAATTATTTGTGAAAATTTCAAGAGATCCATTGATTTGCTTCATCTATCAGTTGCCTACGATAATATTTTTTGGGGAGGCAATTTCTTTGTAAAAATGGCAATATATCAAAGGCGTGTGATTGAATTTTTATAAGGATTGAATAATTTATAATAATTTTTATATCATATAAATTTATTTTTCCAAATTTCTATTCACCTAGACTGCCGTACTAAGCTGAAAGGTCCTATCTGACAAAATTTGAGATGTTGGCCTAAGTGCATATAGTTTGTAACTTATAAATATCAACCCACGTGACTTGTGTCATAACTAGACTATGTTGCCAAGCTCTTGAAATAGTATGAGAATCTAGAAAATGTCAAATGAAGTTATCAAATATTCTTCTTTTTATTTGGCTATAGGTTAGGTTTAGATTTTGAAAGTTACTGTATATAAACAAACTTGAACTTATTTTTGTATAAAACTTTTATTTGTATGTTAAAAGTACAGCACTAAGTAAGAAATTATTATTTTAAAACCTACCGAGCCTAAAAAGGTATGTATGAAATAGTTGGAAAATTCAAGATTCATTTTAATAAAAACAAATTCATATTGTGGTTTATTTTTCTTGGAAATCCACTGTGTGAATGTGTGTCATATTTTAGGAACATTCTACATTACTAAACTAGCTATATGGGGATACAAAAGAAGGTTATAAAAGCAGGTATGTCTGTGATTTTAGTATGTTAAATATTGAAATATATTGAAATTATCTTGACTTTTCTATTTTTATACGGGGTTGGGATAAAGTATAGAACCAAGTAAATATCTTTTAAACGAAAAGAACGATATTTATGAAAATTTGCAGGCAAGTGCAATGGAACAAAATGCTAAGATCCGGAGAACGAGCAGGCCACTCTATAAATCCTCCACGTCAAATCCATCGTTTTGGAAAATTCTCATCCAGAAAATCCTTAACCCGTCTATCATAGTGGGGAGGTGCTCCACCTTGTTGAAACCAAACATTTTGTGGTAGGTAATTGCTCATTCTGCTGAAGTGCAGGAAAAATTTCGTTATTTAGTAGATCTAGATACTTGTCACCATTCAAGTTTCCAATTCAAGTGCCAATGAATTATAATTGACGGAAATGAATTTTACAATTAAGAATGGTTCAATTAAGTGAAAAAGAGAGAGTTAAAATTTTAATGATGATCGTTTATGGTGATCGTGTTAGAACTCATGAAGAAGTGTGTCATATTATTAATAATTTGCATCCGGAGAGAAATCCTATATCACGCTCAACAGTACTTAAAACATTACAACGTTTTAATACAACTGGGATGGTAAAAAATTTGCTTAAACCCGGAAGACCGCGGACTGCAACGAACGAAACAAAATATTGCAATCGATTTAGAAGAATCACCTCAAACTTGCACCACAAATTTGGCACTAAACGACGTTCTGTAGGAAATATATTAAAAAGTGAGAAGCATGATCCGTATAAGGTACAGTTGGTTCAAGAATTGTCAGACGATAATTTTGACCGACGCGCGACGGCTGGAATTTTGCGAATGGACATCTGTAATGTCGACGACAATTTTGCTTCTAACATAGTTTTTTCCGATGAGGCAACTCTTTGTTTAAATGGAACAGTTAATCGCCATGACTCAAGGTATTGGTCAAATGAGAATCGTCATTGGATTCATGAAGCACATACCCAGCATCCACAGAAGTTAAATGTTTGGATGGGAATTGTCGAAAATAGGCTCATTTTGTATCGACGGAAACTTGAATGGTGACAAGTATTTTGATCTACTAAATAACGAAATTATTCCTGCACTTCAACAGAATGGGCAATTACCTACCACAAAATGTTTGGTTTCAACAAGATGGAGCACCTCCCCACTATGATAGACGTGTTATGGGTTTTCTGGATGCGAATTTTCCAAATCGATGGATTGGACGTAAAGGATTCATAGAGTGGCCTGCTCGTTTTCCGGATCTTAGCCCGTTAGATTTTTTCTTTGGAGTTATCTAAAATCACGTTTTACGTAAGACGACTAACAAACTTACAGGAATTGAGACAAATAATTATTGATGAATGTGAACTAACACGTGGAGAAGTCTTGGAAAAAGTGACTCAAGAATTTGTTAATAGGATGGCATATTGTCAGAAAGTAAACGGCGAGCAATTTGAATATTTGAAGTAATTTTGTTTGTCATTATTCTAAAATAATGAAATGTACACCTATTGTACCTCTAACAGTGTCATTCCCCGCTTTTCCAAATTTTTTTACACTTAACTTAAGTATGTATGAATTCAAAATAACAAGCTCTTTCAAAATCTGTGAAAATATGTAGGGTGTCCCATTTAAATTAAAGAAGTTGATGGCATTTCCGGTTAAACCGGAAGTATATTGTTAACAAAAAAAATGTACATTGTGGGTCACATATTTTATTGATGGTCATTTGGATGGTAGAACTCATTTAAATATGCTGGAGACGGAGATAACGGCAGCAGTTAATGACATTATCATAAACCACCCACGCGAATTTCGTCAAAATTTAATATTTCAGCAAGAAGGGGCTTCGCCTCATTATACTGTCAACTTATCCAAGTGCTGTTTTTCCGGGAAAGTTGGATTGGCCGAGGGAATACATAGAGTGGCCACCTAAATCACCTGAGTTAACTTATTTCTATTTTTTCATGAAATCTAAAGTAAATCTCCTCCCCCTCGTTTGGGTTTTCAATAGCTTCGTCATACGACCTTTTTAAGGTCTTCTTCCTTTTTGCGTTCCTTCTATGTCTATATCTACCATTTTTTTTGTCATTCTGATGTCTTTTTGCTCTTATTACGCTGCTCATTTCTTGTTCTCCAAATAAATCTCGTATTTCTTGGTCTGCTCTTCTTTGTTATACCCTTTTATCATTTTTTCCTTTCTAATATCCTTCTCAGTATTTTTCTGTCCCATATATTTACTTTATTTTCGTCCTATTTATTCAATATCCATGTTCCACTTCCTCATGGTGCCGTTGGTCTAATAACTGTATTACAGATGTAACTTGGTCGTTCTAGATACTTTCTTTGAAATTATTAGTTTATGTGGTGGTGCTGCCAGTTTACTTCCTTTTGTTAGTCTTGTTTTTATGTTCATCTCTTCATCGCATCAAGGACTACTCAAATCTTACCTAAGTAATAGATATATACAAGTCAAAGTCCAAACCTCCTTATCCAATTATCAGCCCATGAAATCAGGCGTTCCCCAAGGAACGGTCCTTGGCCCTTATCTATACCTTATGTATACTGCTGATATTTCAACTACGGACGATACTGCAATCACTACCTTCGCAGATGATACTGTAATAATGTCTTCAGATATAGACCCTACAAGAGCATCAGAAAAGCTACAATACCACCTCAATCTTCTACAAGAATGGCTACATCAGTGGAGAATGAACCATTAACAATATGCCGATTCAAAAGAAAAGAGAAGTAAAGTATCTCGGACTACAGTTGTACCAAAAGTTAACTTGGAAGAAACATATACAACTAAAGTTAAAACTTCAAAATATAAACTGGCTAATCGGCAGACGTTCGCAATTAACAATGGATAATAAGATACTACTGTACAAAATCATCCTAAAACCAATATGGACATATTGCATAGAGCTATGGGGCTGCAGTAAGCTATCGAACACTAAGATACTGCAAACGTTCCAATCTAAAACAGTTCGTATAATAGCTAATATTCCATGGTTTATAAGCAGCCACACATTACATACTGATCTCGGTATTCGAATCATCAATGAAGTTATCCAGAATAAACAAAAACCGCAATGAAAATCACCAAAATCCACTAATATCCTTTACACTGATCTTATGGAACAGAGAAAACTAAATAGACGCTGGCCAGAAGACATCATAAAGTGATTAACGGAGACCCATCAGTGGATGGTGCCCGCCTCAAGTCGTTTAACAAGAAACCATACTATTTACTTATTACTGGATATTTATTGACTAGATTGTAAATTTGCAATTAAATATCTCTTCATCGCCATCCTCCCTAACAACTGTACCTTGATAGATGTAGACTCAATCGAATTCCATTGATCTTTGTCAGTTTAATTCTACTAAAAAATGTCCGCTTCTCCTATTTGCGGATTGGCAGTTTCAAAAACTTTGATATCTCTGCATTAACCCTCAAGCACACTATCTCTATCTTTGAAAGATTATGCAATTTTTTCATCTTATTATATAGAAAAGTTAAGAGGACGAGTAACACTCATTTCAGCGTACTGTATAAACTTTAACCCTGTACGGTATAATAGAATTTCAGAATTTGTAAATACTGCTCTTGTATGTTAAAATACAACGTAGTCGAGCAGCATAAAGAAGAATCAGCAATTCCTAATTGTGATTTATGATGTTTACAGTAGCAAAAGACGTGAATAATGGAGTAATACTAATTTATTGTTACTCGCGCATGCAAATCATTTAATAGGATTATCTTTTATGATTTGAACAGCAGTAACACTGATGGCGAATACTACAAATACGATGAAACTGGTAATTGGTAAACATTTTCCACGAATGATGTCATAATCGATCTTCCTCTTAGGAAAACGTTGAACAAAGGAACATTGAAAAAGATGCTGTTGTTTCTGTTAACGTAATTCAATCAATATTATGAAGTTGATGAAAAAAAGTGTAAGATCTCACTGGCTTCACAATCAAACATTATTTTGAGGATTTGGCTGCTTCTCTTGCCGCTTGGAGCACTATCGAAACCCATTTGTAATTGCTTTAAACCAATTTCAAAAGTATTAAACAATAATTGATTGATTCCATCACCAATTATTGATTATATTGATTTATTCCGGTGGAGCAGTGAATCAATCAATTGGACAAATTCCTAAGCGTACCTAATATGAATTTGATAATGAACCGTTCCGATTTAAAATGTATACAATTCAAATTTATTTAAAACGTTCAAAATACTCATTTCACTTTCAGCCCACGTAACTTACTACCATAATAACTTAATTTTCAATCTCTTGATAATTAAAAAACCCCAGGCTCGTCTTGATACGAGGTGCAAGTATCTGCCCGACACAGAATTTAAAAAAATGAATATTCACAATCCAATCCTTCACACGGATTTTCTTACGTGTTATTAAAAGATTGCTAGTCAGATTTGCGTATCAATTCGTGCGACGTATGACTCGAATCATGTGTCACGAGTCAATTGCATGATGAGCCAATGTACAGTTAGTCTCGACCGCACGTCAAATGATTCGCGTCGTGTATCACTAGCTGTCTTACGAATACTGATCTTGAGTCATAACTCATATTCACTAGATTCCCTCGTAGGAATGATTTGCGAGTGAGATTTGCGCATTTCAAATGCGCCTTAAGATTCCATTTTGAAGATTGTGAAGAACACAGGGCAACAAGAGTATCTTCAACATCTCATTATTATTTTATATTAAAAAAAAACGGCTTAAGAATTAAAAATAACTAATGTTATATTACTAATGACTACTCATGTGTTTTCTCAGATAGTTAGTAAATAGTTTTTATATAATTTTGGAGTTTAAAGTATCGTATTTTTTTAGTGAACCAAAAAACATTTATTTCAAGTACTCATTTGCGCACGTGTTGCACTCTGTATTTCTCCTACGACCACCATCCAAAATCAGGAACATCAGAATCCATTATAAAAATCACCGGCACGAAAAACTGTTATATGTATGTATGATGGGGTGACATTCTCTAAGACCTAAAAGATCTATTGTGCCCCCATATTTCTACTTAGTTTCTGAGGGACGTCTTAGAGACTAGTAGCTCGTTTGGTCCTATTTCCCTGAGGAATTTTAGGATATCTGCAGGCTTCAACTTAGGTAAATGTCCCTCTTCTATCCTATAATCTCCTAGGTGCTCCGATTCTGAATTGCTGTGCAATTCACAAGTATGTGGATGGAGGTTTCTTCTTCCATGCCACAAAATCTACATTCCTATTCCTCCACTATTTTGAGCATTTTCGGGTGCCCGTTCAGGCGGTAATGTCCCGTTAGGATCCCTGTTAAAACTCATAGTGCAGTTCACTTTGACTTATGCATTCATTTGATCTCAGCGGGTTGTATTCATCCATCAGAATCTTTGATTGTCTTAGCCCTACTAGATCTCTCCAATGGTCAGATCTTCATTTTTCTTCGGATTTCTTCCAATATTATATTGGGGCTTTCAGTCCCCCTCTTTGCTAGACCATCTGCAATTTAATTTCCTTTTATTCCAGTGTGTCCTGGAATCCACAGTTTTGCAGGTTTACTATTCAGATACCACAGACTATCTACAGATAAGCAGAATGACAATTTGCTGTAGGTATTTATTTTGGGTATGCCCAATGTCTATTTGGCTGTGCCTTATATGCCGCTTTTCCCACATTTTCTGTTTCTCTGGGAAATTGTTAATTCTGCTTATTGTAACCAATGTGCAAAATAGTGTTTTGGATGGTGATCGTATTAAAAAACACTTTCCAACTTTGAGGCTGTCTATTATTCCAATTATTAATATTTCAATGAAGCAAGCTATGTCAGATCGTGATATCGTTAGTCCGAGCATCTTGCATTCCAGTTTTGTCCATTACTCACGGACTACCATGTATAAACTAGAATTGATCTTTGACATCAATTATATCAGGCACTAAATCTATTCATTAATATTGCTAAGAATCTAATGAAAACTCATTGAAGTACATTTCTGCATCCATTACGTCGTTAATTTCAATAAATGCTACATCTGTTACAACTAAATATGTAAAATAATGCGATATAACCCTTGTTGTCTGATGGCAGTGACAAAGAACCAATTGACATTTAAATGGATACAATCGATGCATTACGAATGCGATGGCTCATAAATCAAAAATAAAAAATCCCACCTACAACGCCATACTGACTAGCGACATAAATAAGTCTATCTTTATAAATAATTAATAAACCCCTATTTGTGAGCAACATTTTTTTAAATTAAGTCCGTTCAATAAGGAATGTGTTTTTTAATATTTTTAAATAGGTGGTCACATCGTTATTGTTCAAAGAAATATATAATTACTGGCTTACCATCGGTTTTTTTTCTCATTCTGAACATAATTTTCAGTGCAATAACGGTTTAAACGATGACAATACCATCAGGGCACCCGATATGTGTTATATCTTGTCTTTTTTGTGTTTATTTTATTATAAGAATTTTCATTTGCAAAATAAAACCTCAATTTTTCAGCTACGGCTGTTCTCAAAAATAATTAAATTTTCTAAAAAACTATTCTGACACTGTTAAATTGTTGAATTTTTCACTGATAAAAATAATGAAGAAATAATTTTTCGTAATAACTTTCCGATAGTATTGTCTACGAGCACTTGGAATGGTATATGTCTAGTTCACTTTCTTTACATATTTTAAAATTCAGACAAACATTTCCACTTACGACTTATGGCTTGTTGCCTCTATCTGTAGAATCTCTATGAGTATACTATGAAAATACGCGAGTGGGTTATTCTATGGTGCTAGTTCAGTGGGCTCACAAACCACTCTGCGTGTAGACTCTGTTTCACACGTGAAGTTTGCCAACTGTCTTGCGCAGAAATCAAAATCGGTCTTATGATTCTATGTCGCCTCGTAACGACATCAATTGAAAGTATAGATATTTTAACTATCTCAAAAACCTTCAAATAATTCCCAAATATGTTTTATTTAAACTATACATACGATAAATACATTTTTTATAATGTTATTTTGTGTTAACCTATAAAATGTGAAAACGTTTACACTACTGATTTGAAGTCGAATGTTAATTTTACAATATGGCGCTAGTTTTGCGCATACGACTGCAACTTCAAGTGGCTTCTTCTTACGTGAAAGAGAGTCTACCTATTCGTCTTGAAAATCTTGAGGTGTAACTAGCATCCCTTGTTAAAATGTGGGAAATCTTCATTATTCTCCAAATTGATTCGTTTATCACGGCAGTTTTTATTTATTTTCAGGTCGAATGGAGTTTCCAGTAAATATTTTTTTGCTTCAAATGACTGCTTGGGAAGATGTCTATGGTGAAATGATTGCAGGTAAGATTATAATGATTATGTCTGGTTACCGAATTTTCGAATGATTGACTATTTAGTAGAAATTTTCATTTTCCAGCCACAAAGAGTTGTAATATTTATTTCACTTCCTCTCTGTATGTACATACAATGATACAAATCAAACAAACAATTGATATTTAAATTGATTCAATCAATGCGCCGCATCGAATTCAAAAAAGGGATAAAAAACTGAAAATAAACCACCCACATGTTAAATAGCGAAAAGGGGGTGTGGACTTTTTTGTATGTAAATGTTGTCGTACGAAAAGAATATGAATAAAGGGCGTAACTTTAGAACATGGAAAGATAGAGATGAAAACAGAGAATCAAAGTAGGGAAAGAGGACGAAACGAGATACTTTAGACCGTACCTTTGAAAACTACAACACACTTTGTTCGATAATGCGTTCGCGACCCGATATGACGACAGAAAGTGTAAAAGATGATTGAGCATAAATTATATACCATATGGATTTTTAATTAAAGTTTAAGTGAGTTTTACGTTCCTTTGTATTGTCTTAAAATTTTTCTAATCAATGACTTTTTCAAATGTATTTTTTATACAGTGATGGACAAAGGTGTGGAATCAACCCAATCCTAAAAACGTCATTGGTAATCTGTATAACGGCCGATTTCATAAAGAAACATAAAGGATACTTTAAGTTTAAAGGATCCTTTAATAAATAATAGAGAGTTATTGAAGATCTGTACTAAAGGCTGCTTTTATTAAAAGTTCCTTTATTAAAGTATCCTTTAATGTGACTTTTGATAGAGTTATTGAAAGTAACAAATACAAGACCAAAAACTTTATTTTATTATGACATTTATGTTTTATGCTGCTTTATTTATGTGGATCTATTTATTGTAATATTAATTTATATTGTGGAAGAACAATTAGAAATAGCAATTTTAGCGGGAGCGAATGCTGAAGAGATAGAGATGTTTATTTTGTGTTGGCAAATAATTTGGCTGTAAAATCTTTTTTAGTGATCACAAACATACTATGTTTGATATCATCCCATGTATGTTTGCCATTTTTAAATGGATTCTGGGAAACCACTTCTCTTAAGGTACGTTTTCCTCCACATTCGCCAGTCGCTAGTAGCCGCGAAAAAGTAGCGACGACTTATTCGTCACATGTATTTAAACGGGAGTGTTTTCCTACGCGTACTGAGTAGCTGCTACCCAAATTCACTGCGAATGTGGAGGAAAACGTACTTTTAGCATAATAATATCATCCTCATAGGTGAAACGAAGACGGTTTTTCAACGGTTTTGATGATAGTTTCATAATTATATAAAAAATATAGCAAATCCAACGAAAAATTGTGCAATTTAAAATGTTTCGCTCGACAAAACAATTATTTTCTGTCACATATTGACAAAAGTATGTCAAACTTGTCAAAATTAAGAAGCCTAAACTAAAATTTTCCTTTCCTGTATTTAATTTAAATATAGGATATCCTTTATTTACATAAAAACCTTTAAGACACACTTAGGAAATGCGCATGCGTATATGTCAAAATGGAGGAATCTTTTGATAAAGGAAATTCCAAAAGACGTTTCAATAACTCTCTATTATTGATTTCATAACCAATTTAAAGTATACTTTAAACGTAAAGTATCCTTTAAGGTTAAAGTGTCGATTTCTCGACTTCAACTCGCTTAAGTGTCATTTAATTACAATATAACCTCAAAATTTTTATATTTGTGATTTTTAGTGGCACCAGCTACGTTTGCAAGTTTTGTTTTAGTTTAGTCGTTGATCATAATACTTATCAGTAATTTTCAAACCTCTAGTTCTAGTTCAAGTTCTTCTGATGAAGAATTTATTTATATTAACATACCAAAAGTGCAAAGGAAAAGAACAGACTGTTTTTATTCTACAATAAATAATAAAATACACACAAAAAATTTGTTTTAGTTGTAATACATACCTTTTCTGCATTACTAACTTTATTAGTAGTATGCTTAAATTTTTCAATTTCTTAAATCAATCTCATTTCTTCTCGAGAAAAATTTTAAGAAAGAACTTTCTTATTATTTTTCAAAATTTCCATTTTTTTCCAAATAAATCGCTTCCACGCCACAACTTTTATCAAAACTTAACCTTATTTATTTAGACAGGAGCGGAAAAACGAGCCAAATATGACAGATCTTTCTATTTCATGTCAAAATCCATGAATTCCAGGTTAACCAACACTTAAAAAATTACTTAAAAGATACTTTATGGAAAGGACACCAAACGACGGCAACAGCTACTTTAAAGGGGACTTTAGTGTATAGCCTCCTTTCGGTAAAGTGGACTTTAGTTATTTATTACGAAAAATCGGCCGTAAGTGGCAAAACCTGCGTAATCACTCGTTTATTTTATTGTAGTTTATTGCAGAGTAATTATCTAGTATGTGCTAGCTCTACGAATTTTATTTTTAATAGGAGTGACATTCATTTTTATTTGAAGTTATCTTCAATTCTCTACGTGGATCCCAAAATAATTTAGAGTGGACGAGGAAAACAGGTATCGTTTTCAAAGGGTCCTGAAAAATGTTGAAAAGCAATGGACTTGGGCAAACAGAAAGTACAAATCATTTGGTCCTACTTTAGGCGAATGTAATTTAATTTTAGTTCTTTTCACGCTCTAAGAAACTGACCAGACCTGAGATGGGATAATGACATGGAATAAAGCCATAAAAGTATTAGTCGTGGCAGGGTCGTATTTATTTTGTTGTTGGCGAGTAATAAATTATTACCTGAAAACTACAAAAGACTTTTGGGTACTTTTTCTTTTTCATAGTGTATAGTGCGCCCCTGCATGGTAAATCCGAAAAGTTTTATGGTTTTATTGCATCTGAAGCCTAAGTCAAGTCAAGTCAGTTTGTTTGATCGTGAAAAGAACTATACAAGAACATTTTCATGATGCAGTTTTGCAGGACTTGAATCGCCACATCCATAACTCTTTCTGCGAACGAAAAGGAGAAGAGGTCCTGCCCAAAAAATCTGCGAAAGTCATTTGTGGAATTTTACATAAGAATATACCATTAACATTTACTACACATGACGTTACTTGTGTGAGATGAAACATTTATTACGTTTGTAGAAAAATTAATCAAAGGTAACCGAAAAACATCAAGGAAACTTTATCAAAAACTATTCAGTTCTCGTTACGGAACTACTCGATTAAATTTGGGGTGTAGTGGAGTAACAGCAGTCATTTCCGATATAAAATACAGTTTGATCGATTAAAAAAATGGTGAAACCAATGTATTCGAATTTGGACTCGCCCTATATACGGCGAACTCGTCTGGTGGCCTAAGGTTAACCAGAAACAGGCAATCCTAGAGCTAACCAAAATCCAAAGA
The DNA here is from genome assembly GCA_949126875.1 of Lochmaea capreae. Classification (NCBI taxonomy): domain Eukaryota; kingdom Metazoa; phylum Arthropoda; class Insecta; order Coleoptera; family Chrysomelidae; genus Lochmaea; species Lochmaea capreae. The sequence goes on from OX421403.1 coordinate 16,640,958, forward strand.
CTGGCGTGTCAGTGCATCACTGGAGCACAAAGAAGTACTCCGACAGCAACCATGGAAACAATTCTAAACCTCCCACCAATTGACCTAATCGTCAAAGCAGAGGCTAGAATTGGGGCATATCGTCTCCGGTTAACCAATAACTGGAACCCTCACCCTAATGGGCATGCGTCAATTATCAATATAATCTCAAATCCCATACTAAATATGGGTACTGATTATATGACGCCGACCACATCACTAGAAAAACCCTTTAATATCGAAATAGATTGGAAAGGAGAATTCAAGGAAACACCCAAACAAGAAATAGTTTACTGACGGTTCCAAAAGGGACACTGGTACTGTAATTACCACTATATTCCAAGCAGAAATTTACGCAATTGACTCATGTCTGAGAGAAAACATAAGGAAGGGATACAGCGGTAAAAACATTCTTATCTGCTCAGACAGTCAAGCGTCAATTAAATCACTTAATAGTAGTACAATAAAATCCAAACTTGTCTGGGAGTGCTTAGAAAACCTTGAAAAACTCAGTGCCACAAATAAGGTAACCTTGAAATGGGTGCCAGGTCACAAGGGTATTGAAGGGAACGAAAAAGCAGATGCCCTAGCACGAGAAGGATCGGCGACCGGTGTAACTAAGGCTTCGTTAAGAACCACATTAAACCAGTGGGTGCACAAACAACACCTCAAATACTGGCAAACAATTCCGAAGCTCAAACAAAGTAAAATGATGGTCAAACAACCCATATCAAAACTTACTGAAGAAATCCTGAAGTTAAATAGGAGAGATATCAGGCTGCTAACCGGCCTTCTAACTGGGCACTGTGGCCTGAGAAAGCACCTTCACACAATGGGGATCTTCCAAGAAGAACCTACATGTAGATTATGTGGTGAGGAGGACGAAACAGCCACCCATATAATTTTCGAATGTGAGGCTCTACGTTGGTGGAGGTATAGTCAGATAGGGCCGGATGACCCTATATACAACCTCACCAAAAGAGATACTGTGAAGAGACTTCTAGATCTCATCAAGGTCACAAATCTTCTCACAGACTAGCAGACAGACAGGACAATACAATAAGCCAACGGCTGCAGTGTTGGGGCCCACTAACCCGGCCTGTTTTCGTCTGTCTACCAACCAACCATATACGGATTCTTTGATATGGCAGCACCGTATTATTATACTAGAAGACGAATAGATAGCTGTGCCAAATTAATTTGTAATTGTTTAGTTTGAAGTTTACAGGTTGTTGAACTTTTCAGAAACAAGTAGTCATTACTTTTTAAATACACTGTATAACGTGCTACATCCTTATATCATTGCAATAGAAAAGTCCAGCACAAATCAAATTTAAAGTAAAATAAAGGGTGTCCTATTTGAAAAAATGTAGCTATGGTGTGACACGGCGTTCTGGAACACGCTGTAGAATTGCGACTGAGTTTAAAATAAGTGCCTTCAGGCTGGCTACAAGTGGTGGAAATTTTATTTGAATATTTTCAAGGATTTGCAAGATTTTGACTGTATGGGTTTTGAATAATTCTTATCATTTTGTTGTGTACTGTTTTTTTCAGGCCTCTACAGGCTTTTACTCTGGGTATTGTTTCGAAAGCTTTTTCAAGGTCTTTGAACGCTATATTATGGTTTTTTATTTTGTAAATGACCTTTTTCTCTTGTACTTTTAATGACGCCTTACATCTTCCAGAAAGCAATCGAGGAACGAATAACGAAGACAAATATCTCCATCTCTAAAGATATTGCAAACAGTATTACAATGTAATGATCATATTGATTCAAATTTCCACGGTTCTAATTAACTATTATAGTTGACGTAAAAGATATAGTGCCAGCTATCTAATCGTATAACCTTTAAGTTATGTTGCGGAGCTAAACTCTGAAAGGTATTTATATTATTTTCGTCTACTTACCAAACATAATTCTATGTTGTATTTGTATTTTGACCCATCAGTCCATTCATTCTTAACCTTATCGTGTGTATCATATCGAGTTTCGTTCAAATAGATAATGGCTAATAAATATATGTATACTTACTTACAATTTCCACACAAAAACACACACACTTTCTTGATGTCAAACCACCGACTAAAGAGAACACCTGCAACTTCTCTCAAAAATAGTTATAGTTCAGTCAAACCATTGTCTAACTATTAAAAGCACTCACTCGCTATCGCTCGTTCGTGCTTTAAACAGTTTCGTTTATTAATCGCCTTCATTAACAAACTAGTTTATTAGATAACTATTAACGATTTTTAGTTGAAATTATAACATTAGATGAATTTATCGTCAACTGATTAAGTAAGCATTTTAAATGATTATAATATTGAGCCTAATGAATAAAAGTGAAGCAATTGCTTTTTCTTATTAAATTGAAGTAATTGTTTGGAATACAAAGAATAAAAACTGAAGTAAATGCTTTTGCTTTAAGCAATTGCTAAGGAATGCAGCAATTGCTGTCAGCCAAAGCTCTTTCTTAAAAAACAGAAGCAATTGCTATCATTAGCTTAAAATCTGATGAATGAATGAAGTAATTGCTTTTTCTAGTATAGCAATTGCTTCCAAATTTTTAAGGTAGGGTAACCACAGCATCATTTGCTTGATAATAGTCGACTTTGGTTCTCTTTGCATACAGCTTTATGTATTTTGTAGTAGATATGGCTGAATATATGAATGTGCGTGAACGAAAAATATACAGTGTACGTAAATATTGAAGAGATGAGGATTTTAGAAAGTTATATCGTTTTGACCGGAATAATGTTGAGTGGTTAGCTAGTTATTTTTTAAAAGAGACTGGTGAAAAGCGCGGAGCTGCACTATCAAGTTTTGATAAAATGAAAATCTTTTTAAGGCAATTGTTAGATCCGGGCAACCAAAATTCTGTAGCTGAAGAAATCGGTGTTCATCAAACGACTGTGTCTAAAGTTTCTAAATTTGTGATGGATGCTGTTTTGGAAAAGGCAAATATTTTTATTAAATTTCCGAAGAGTACTGAAGATGTTGTTGAAGCTAAAAGGTTGTGGTCAGAAAAATACCGTTTTTCAAATGCTATCGGTGTGATAGACTGTACACACGTCAGGATTCCAAAATTTCAAGAATTCGGTTATGAATATATAAACCGAAAAGGATACCCCAGCATAAACGTTTAGCTAACTTGCAACGCTAAGGAAATATTTACAGGTGTAGATTGCCAGTGGCCAGGCTCTGTACATGACAATAGAATTTTTAAAAATTCTAGTATATACAACATTCTCAAAAACTGCACAGAAGAATGTTTGTTATATTAGGAGATGATGGTTATTCTATATCGCCTTGGATTATGACACCTTGGAGGAATCCAGCAACCGAAGAGCAACAATATTTTAACAACGTTTTCTGCCGAGAACGGGTAATTATCGAGCGATGTTTTGGACAATTAAAAGCAAGATTCCCTGTCCTTCAATATAAAGTTAGGAGGAAATTAGAAAAAATACCATCAACATTAATTACGTGCATTTTTCTTCATAATATTGCCAAGTTTTTAAATGATGAAGATTTTGAGCATCCCGATGATGAAACTTATTTTGAAATGAACGTACCAATTAATAATAATTTGACACCAAATATAATTCGTCAATTAGGACAACAAAAGAGAGAATTAATAACCCGAATTCTCTTCAATAATCGAGTAAGTATTAAAATATTAATTAATCTTAATGTAAATATTTATAGATATTTGCGATTTTAAGAAGAAACAGCAGATTCTAGAAAATAAACATTTATTCTTTCAACCGAACTATAAGCAAAAAAATGAACATAAGTAAATGCAAATTTAACTTAACAGATTATAGATTATAAAATATTTTGCCTTTTTCTCCTTGACTGAATTGGTGTTTGTCATCATTCTCCTGTTTTCTTTTTAAAATTTCTTCCTGTTGCATACGACATAATTTCAGTTGCTCCAATAAAACTAAACGTTGCAGTTCAGCATTTGATAATGCTTTGGTCTCATCAGTTTCAGGCAAACTATTTGATATTTTTATTTTCTTTTTAAAAATAGTTGATGCTCCTATAAAAGTGTTACTCGATGATGTACAGGACTTATCCAGTAATACTCCTTCATCGACTCCAACAGACATAGCCCCTTAAAATGTAAATTTTTTGTACTTAAAGGGAATATATTATAAAAATGTTTTACCTGGTATTTTTTTAAAGATGGGATTCTTTTCCACCTCCAACAATTCCAAAAGTAATTTTTCCCAAGGCTTAAATACTATTGGTTTATTACCGGTTTTATTAATATCGAATTTCTTTTTCATCTCAACTCTCATATTACTAATTTTTTTTGATAACTTTTGTTGTAAGTGTGATATTCTAAATATCTTTATATTCCTGTACCAATTCAGCTAAAGCCGCCTCCTTTTTTGCCTTAACATGCGGAATTTGTGATTTATTGAAAATTATCTTCTTTTCTTTCAGTTTTGTGTCATTCATTTGTTTATCTGTAATTTCCTCGTCACTACTATTATCAAATTCTTCACTCTCTGCCATACTATTATTATTTTTTATAAACTAACTGTAACACACTAAGATATTCTTAAAAATGTAACTGAACTAAATAAGTACGTCTACGAAACACACAGGTATGAGAAGGGATCACGACTTTGTAAACTTGCTCTGGCAAGTCTGAACTTCTGTTGGGAAAGCAATTGCTACGTTGATTTCAGGAAAGCAGCATTTGCTTAAAAAATTTATTCATAACGATCTCTAGCAATTGCTTTTTCTTAAAGCAAATGCTAGTAAAGCAATTGCTTTTGCTAGTAAGCAAATCATTTAAGCAATTGCTTCACTTTTATTCATTAGGCTCATTGACTGGGCTATGACGGTATAATCTTAGTCTTAGAGTCAAACAAAAAGCCGGCAACTTTAAGTTCGCACTATACCTTTTACGTCAACTATACCTTCGTTTTTATTATTAATGTAATATTTTATTTATCCATTAAACTATGAAATTTCCTGATTAATGTAATCAGAAAATATATTTATTTTTGTAGAATGTGCAATAATCTGTTGTTGTCGGGAGAATTAACAGGTTGAAATTCTATTTTTCCAACGAACCTCTCCTATAAAAAAAAATATTACAATCATAAACGTATTTCGTAAACTATTTACCATATTTGAAACTACGATCTTGAACTGAACATCTAATATTTACGTCCACTGTAAAAAGCTACCTACCTTAATTGAAAAAGTTATTATCTGTTAAATATTCAACGGTTGACACAATCTTTAGCTATAAATGTCTTCTATACCTACAATCTACAGATATGCCAGAGCAATAAATTTTTGTTTATATGCCGAATACAATTTTATTAAATGGGGAAATTTGTTCTTAACAAATGTTTCGGACACCATATGTTTCAATAAAAACGGTGTAGTTAATTGCTTCATGTTTTGTTTTTGAGATAAGTATTAGGGAAAAATATCGAAGTAATCAAAAAATATCATGTAAATGTGAAAACAGCTATTCGTAACTCGTTGGTGAGCAAAATAAATGAGGTGTCAAATATAGAGAATATATTGAATTAATTTACATTTTCTCAACGGCTACTGCGGCTTAGCTCCACAGCCTACCGCAGACGAAAAATATCGATCTATTTCTGGAATATGGTGTTAGTTAGTCAAAAACTGAAAAATGGTTATAGTGAAAATCACGAATCTTTCTCGTTACGTCATATTTCCCTCTAATTTTATGTGGATATCACTGACCGCGTATGTCCAATTGAAACAAATGGAAAGGTACATATTATGCCTTTTGTGCCTGAATTAAGCTACGACATTACGTCTTTATCGGTTTGTCAGTCTGTCTTGTATTGTGACAACGATTGTACTTAAAAAGCAAAACGTCACTTTATGCGGAAATAATTCTATCACCATTGAAGTTCGTCGTCATTGTCATTACTTTAACCCTGAACTGGTATTGTGGGGTCAATTTTGACCCAGAGCAATTTCAAACTCCTGTATTTAGGCAACTAGCTGTGACAAATGTTTGGGACTGTAGGTATTCCTCCACTATGTCACGTACTTACGATTGTTGTATTCACACTTTAGTTGTCGTTTGCTCTTTGTCCGACACACAGCTTTCGGGTCAAATTTGACCCAACGATACTAGTTGTGTTTCCTCTGTTAAATAGTAGCTTTTATACAAAATGAACCGTAATCTTATCGAGGCCGAATTGGAGGATATTATAAACAATTTATCCGACTTTAGTGATAATGAGGCACCACTGCAAAACGAATTTCAAGACATTGAAAGTGATTGTAGTGACTGTAGTAACGAAATTGAGATTAGGGAAAGTGAAACTGAAGAATCAGAATCAGAATTTGACGATATTGAGATTAGGGAAAGTGAAACTGAAGAATCAGAATTTGACGATAATGGTTCCGACGCCCATGTAGGAGCTTACTTTTATGGTAAAAATAGATACAAATGGGCTAAGAAGCATCCTACAAGTTCTAGAACAAGAGCTGAAAATATAATTCTTCATCTTCCATGGTTGAAAGGATCTGCCGCTGATAACGCACCCACTACACCTTATGAAGCGTGGTCCCTCTTAGTGACTGACAAAATACTTGACATAATTGTTGAGCATACTAATTGGCTAACGGCGGACCACTTCTGCCATTCTAGAGGTCAGTTTTGTAACTATTTATTTGTAGAATTCCAAATTGTAGTCTAATCATATGTTAAATTTGGTTTTTATTTATTTCCTCCCACAATTAGATCACCAGAAATACATGCCGAACTCTGCGCCGCTGGTGAAAACTGTCTTATTGATTTGATTCAGATGCTTATGACGTAACAAGAAACATTAGCGATTTTTACTATAGTTCATTACATTATGAAGAGACTTTGACATGAAAATAAGTTTATTTGGTAAATTATTATATTTTAGGTCAAAAGGCGAGAGAATGATCCTGCCAAACAGCTGCCTTAGATATCTAGGCGCCCTGAGCGAGTCATGTATTTGGCGCCCTGAGCGAGTCACATATTTGGCGCCTTTGGCGAGTCATGCAATTGGCCCCCTCATAATATATCTTACTTATGAACGTTGACAGTTCGAAAGGATGTATGGATGGATATAATTTCTAGATGAATTTTTTTTCAGCTCGTTCCCCAATTTACAATTATGTAGAAACCGAAAAAACAGAAGGACTATTAAAAAACGAGTGGTCATTTCTCGTTTGTCGCTGAGTTAGTCCCTTTCGTCGTCTTTAGTTAGTGAGAAATGCGAATAGTGAAAAAATAATATGCTGGTTGTGAATACTCCTACGGAATAATTTTATAAAAGTTATGACACCGAATTATTTTTTGCCTTACATTAATAAAGATAAATATTAAAATTGAGTGGTGAAGTTAAGCTGGCACTTGCGGTGCCACTGGAGGTCACCCAGGCTACCCACCCCTAAATCCGCCACTGCTGCCAAACATCAGATACCTAATTGAAGACGCGGCGGACCCAGTATATACTGTGCTGTTTCGTTATCTTCCAGACAAAGACATCTTCCGATAGTCAAAATCTCACCACCTGATGATTAAGACCACAGTGGTCTGTTAAGAGGCCTGTTAGACAATGTAGGTCATACCCTGGTAAATAATGTCAGTAGTCTGACACTTTTCTTGCAATCCAGTTATTCAATGTTTGGCTTGTAAAACCTAATCAGATGCCAGTTGCCGGTTCTGATCCGATAAGATCACCTTCTCCAGCCTGCCTTGCAAGGAAGTCTATCTTTCCACTGCCATCAATACCCAAAGCACTTTGTTAAGTCCTTTTTAAGAAAAGTCTTTTTTGGAAACTTCAACGTTATTCGATAAGAACTCTTGAAGCCGCTTGGTTTAACGAGGAAAATATTATTGCTCTTTGTGTGAGGTTGGCTTCCTCCAAAGAAGATCTAAAAGGTAAATTTAATTCTAGTCCCAAGTCAATTACTCAAGTGTTTGAGGTAGGTCTCCTCTGGGATGAAAGAACAATAAAAACAGCTTTACCACCAAGTAAACGCAAAGCAAGGAAAAATGAAATTCCCAAATGTTTTCGGAGTGCTCAAGCATGATAATGAACCTTGCCATTTTGAATAGGAGAAATGTTCAATATGTAACATTAAAGCCCATGTTTCATTGACTTGTAAATTTATGGAAACTATTTGCAATAACTGCAATGCAAAGCGACATGTTCGTAAACTTTGCAAAAAGATTGCAGGTTGTTACTCCTATGACTCATTAATGAGTTAATTATAGCTCAAGAGGTGTTAACATCAATATAATTTCAAACGAATTTATTGATTAAGAAAGTGATATTTAGTTTTATATTTTTGACGTGTTTTATATCTAAGAAAAATTGACAAAAATAATAATGTTACACAAATAATTTATTGAGTACAGCTATTACTTTTTAGTTTTTCGAGAAGAGTCAAAGTTCCTTGGTAAAATACATCACCGACGTCGTTTTGATATAGGTACTTGATTATTCGAATTGAACTCTTGCTCAAGTTTTGCTTTAAATTTCGCTGTGTATCTGCAACGGATAGAGTAATTTCAGCTTTTTTTCTTCCGTGAAATTAGCACTTCTATTCTTTTTTTCCTTCTATTATGATCAATATATATATGAATTCAAAAATCACAAAAGCCCACTCGAATTCTTATCTAGGTATTTCTTAACTAAGAAATTCTTAGGTTGGTGAAATCCGATTTAGGTAAGTATCGGATTAAGGTATTTCCTAGCTTAGGAATTACTTAGTCAGGAAGTTCCTAAAATCAGGATGGTGAAATCGGGTATTGTGCAGTTTTACTTTGACTTATGCATTCATTTGATCTCAACGGGTTGTAGCCACCTATCAGAATCTTTCGTGAGAATTCTAGGAATGTCAATGTCCACTGTAGCATCGATTAGCAAGTTTGGGTCTTGGCCGTATTATAGTTGTTGTTTTTCACATGAAACTAGATGACAAAAACGGCTTTCATTTGTAATAATGAGGCTTACATGTGTCATGGGCTACCGGTATATGTCCTACTCATTGAAACCTCCTTTATACATCCTATTTTAAGTTCTTCTCTCAGCTTTTCTACTTTTATCTATTTTTTTTTGGATACAGATTCAGCGAAGCTGAACGATTTCTGGTTAGGGCAAATATAAGACTGCTCCGGTCCGGGACTCTACACACTATAAAATTCTACCGATCGTTTTCTATAGTGTTATTACTATTATTATTCCAGTCTACAGCAGTATACCATATACTGTCGACAACTCTTTTATTACTATGAAAAATATTGAAGTTTTTGTTAAGAAATCGCCGCTAAAAGACGTGCGTATAGAGTCGATAGTAGAATTCTACAGTGTGCAGAGTACCAGTACCGGTTCCACTTTCTCACGTACGTGCTGGACTCGGCTCCATCTTGTGTGATATTTTGTCCCAGCATTGTTCTTAATATTTTTTTCTCCGTTTATTTTTAATCGTTCGATGTAGTTTTTTCCATTGTATAAGAGATAACGAAATATAATAAAATGTCCGTAGAAATAAAGCGTGTTCATTTATCTTTGTTGTTTCTTCTTAAAAACCCCCTAAAAAATATTCTTTTTTATAAAGAACTCGTAGCCTTCCTCCCAGTTATTTGATTCCCGATAAATAAATTGGAATTGCTTCACAAATCGTCACGAAACCAAAAGATCCCAGATCCACCCAACAACTGTCACTGATATACATGAGATTCACCACGGCCGGCAAAAATCCACCATAATCGATACATACATTAATAAAAGACTGGTAATTTGATCCTGTTTCAAAGATAATTTTGCACCGATTGTAAGACTCCGTAGTAAAATTTAATTTCAGGGTTAATCGAAAAATCGGGTCACATAACGATCTTCGTCTGGTGTAGGGTTACCATATGGCAGATGGTGTGGTAAAGGAGGTATGATAAAGGTAGGATTTCCATTAGTGTCTCGTATGTTGAGAGTCCTTAAAGAGGGGAACAGAAACTAATTTTTATAAAACAAATTAATTTCTGGGAAATACAGATCGATTATTCATTTCAACTTTACTCTAATAATTATGCCTAAAACCTGATAATATCAATAGCAAATATTCATTTTCTATACACTGTTATTTATAAGATGCGACATTCCTGTACAAAACTGTTAAACGCGAGCTAACTTTTTTACCAAATAGCGTTCATAAAAATTAATAACATATTTGGAAAGGTCGTTGAAAAATAAGTTCAAATGCACTTTAAATTTTCTTAAAGTCGCTCTGATTTAATAAAAAACTGGATAGTTACGTTTGAAAAGGTCGAACTCCATTTACATACCACTTTCGAATACTTTCAACCAATTTTTTCATAGGACCAATAATTTTATAATCAAAAACTCAAACCATTCGTTTTTTTAAGGTGGTAATTCGCGCGACTCCTATATATACGGCACACCTATATTTTAACGATCGTTTTTCGGTATGTCTTCATCATTGCTACATGAAAGTGCTAAATAAAGAGAATATCTGACCATTGGATTGATTAGACAATCAAAGATTTTGATGTGTTACTTCAAATCAAATGAATGCATAAGTCAAAGTAAAACTGCACTAAGAGTTTTAACAGGCACCTGAAAAAGCTCAAACTAGTGGAGGAAGAAGAATGTACATTTTGTGGCATGAAAGAAAAAAAAACTCCATCCACATACTTGCCCACCTAGGAAATTATTGGATAGAATAGGGACATTTACCTAAGTTGAAGCCAGCAGATATCCTAAAATACCTGAGAAAAATAGGAATAAAGGAGCTACTAGTCTCTATGACATTCCTCAGGAACTGAGTAAAAGTAAGGGGGCACAATAGATCTTTTAGGTCCCAGTGAATGTCACCCTATCATACATACATATACATGAAAGTGCTAACGACGAGTGAACCTACTATTCATTGTCTATGTACGATGGTATTGTGGTTTTGCCTGTGATAATATTATTATTATTAGGACAATGATTTTTGTCTTTAAGGTAAACTGCAGTGGATCGTCGGATCCGACACACACGGTTTTTTTCTCAAAATGTATATTTAATAAAATATACAAATAATACCGCTTCTGTTTATGAGATTGAAGTAGTTTATTTTATCGTAAAATGTTCTGAGGTTTGACCCTCCATCATTTCAGAATACTAAGAACCAATTTTGGAATTGATCCAAATTTTTTTAGAATAATAATATTTTGTTCTGGGATCTACCTTTTGTTTCCAAGAAACAATCACATTAAATTTATTTTTGATCATTTCAATAAATTCCTATTATATTTGAAATTACTAAAAAACATTAATAGAATTCCCCATCTCTCCACGTATCAGTAGCGGCACGACAAACGTATAATAATACTTCGAGGCTACAAGTATATGCAATAAAGTTTCCTTAAATAAGTATTTGCAATATTTTAAATTATAGATATCTACGCTCATGGTCGAATATTTTGCTGGTTCAATTTGATGTAGATAGGTCGGTAGCATAAGGAAGATAATAAGCTAGACTCACTAAAATTCGCACTTTCCATCCCTTTATTTGCACTTTAACAATCTAAGCAAGCTTGGGGAAGTCGTGAACTGTTTAGGCTCGAGGAGATGATATAAACATTTTTTTTTTCAAACTTCAATTCCATATCTCACTCGATATTGAAGTCATCTACTACAGTGAGCTTTTGATTTTTCCAGTTTTTAATAGACACATATAGCTAGAAACTCCATAATACCAACAAAAATGGAAATATTCCGTTCAAATCCTAGCCAAATATAATTCATTGTTATTCTTAGTCTGCATTCATGATATCAACAAATGCCCCGTAGCTTCAGATAAACTTACCAAACTATAATGAATGTGATTAAGAACATTATTTTGCTGATGATGCTCTGGCATCGGTAAGTGATGGAGATCTAAATAAAGCTATCCAAAAAATGAATAAAGCCTTGGACAATATTTCTACATATTTAAAAACTAATAAATTAGAACTGAATGTTAACAAAACAAAGGCTATGATACTTACTACACCTTTTAAATACAGTGAATTAGATTTAAAGCAAATTGAGATAAAAATTGATAATGACGAATTTGTTACTGAATTTAAATATTTAGGATTTATGTTAGACAATCATTTATCACTGAATAGCCATTTTTATTACATACAGAAAAAATTTTTGAAGAAATTGTATTTTTTTACAAGAGTGTTCAGAACTTAACTATGAAGTCACGAATAACACTATATGTATAAGACTATTATCCACACCACATTTCAAATATTGTCCTACTCTTTTGTACACTTCTGATTTAAATAAAATGAAAACACTACAGAAATTACAGAATCGAGCAATGAAGATTATTTTGAGATGTGACAGGAGTACCCCGATACCTTTAATGCTAGATACTCTAGAATGATTATCTATAGAAAGCAGGCTTACATATTTAACGATGATATATATTTACAAAATGTTACATAATCTTCTACCTTCATATTTTCACAGATTTATAATTTTTAATAATCAAATTCACCAGTATAATACTAGAATAAGAAATAATTTGTACGTAAATAATCAAACAAAAACATTTAATACTAAAACATTAACTTTTAAAGGATTTATTACTTACAACAGTCTACCTGAAAATGTAAAGTCTTCTACAAGTCTTATTCTGTTTAAAAAGAATTTATCAAGCCATTTAAGAGACCATTAGGATGATACCAAATTGTTTGTTATCTATTATTATGTATTTTTTCTTCAAGCTTATAATAATATCTATATTATTTTCGGCGACACGGATCTTAGAAATAACCTATTCTTTCACTAGTAAAATAATGAACGCTCATTATTGTAACAAACTAATGAGAAACGATAGCAGCGTCTTTTTATGGGCGTTGTAACCAAGTAACTATCATTTAATTTTTATTTAATTTGAAAAGTGTAGGTATTGTAAAAATGTCACAAGAACAAGAATTTCAATGTACACCTCCAAAATTAGTCGAAATAGCACGAAAAGTGTATGATTTTGCTTATGAAAACTTTATAAAATGGTGCAAAGAAAATATTCTTTACGAAGATAGGTACACAGAAAATGTTATGCTTGCTTGTTTTACGTATTTGCCAAGAAAATTTAAAAGTGCGAAACTATGGGCACAATATTCAATGATTAAAACTCAATTAAACATCGAAATATAATGTAGAAATTGAAAATTATACCAAATTAGCTGTATTTTTAAAGCGACAAGGAGAAAATTATACCGCGAAAAAATCAAAAGTATTAACAAAAGACCAATTTGCTAAATTTCTTCAGGATGCACCGAATAATGTTTATTTAGCAACAAAAGTAGGTAGGTACATTCTTATATTTTTTATTATTATTATATTTATTAAATCGTTGACAATAATATCCTTTGGAAGATTAATATTCAAATTGACAACAATTACCGTATTTCGAGCTTAAAACGTTTATACCACGATAGCTCAGCGGTGGAGCTTTTGTGTTCCGTCTCGGAGATCTGCGGTTCGATTCTCAGCGCCGGCCGATTCTATTTTTACTTATTTCAACGTTTGCATTATTTTTACGCTTGAAGAAAAAATAGTATATGTCACTCGGAGCAGAAGACCCATTATATGTTTCGCCCAGTTTGCACAGCCTCGGCAGTGCAAGAATCTGTGCTCAACAATAATGATAGCCTTCTACTCCTAGTAACATAATGTACTATTTTGTATGTTAATAATGTAGTTTGTAATTATAAACAAATATTGTGGATATTTTTTTAAATTGTGTTTATATTAATGTTTAACATTATCTTTGCTGTATATTAGGATGTACTTATTTCAATAAAGTTATCTCATCTTATAAACATCATAGACTTCTCAACTTCCTTATATAAATATTATATTTCTTCCTACACAGTTTTAAATGGATACATGGAAGTGTCGATGATTTATAACCTCTAAATATATCTTTTCGCTCTATTCATCAGAATATTTTCTCATATTCTTTGTAAAATAAATGATACTAAAGGCAACGTAACCTCATTGCTCATGCTCTAGAGGCCTGATTATGCAATAGTGTCATAATACACACTATTATCGACCAAACCACCAAGCCGGAATGAAATTTAATTCGCTTACCTACTCTTTTTATTGCATTATAAAACACAGACACTAATAATGGTAACATGCAACCAATAATGGCATCGTTCAAAACCATGGAATAAAATGGTTAATCAATAAATTCTGATCGTTATTATAGGTAGATTGGTTGATTAGCCAGCAGTTTTTTTATAAATATCGTTTTTATGTATATGAACGGCGCACCAGGTATTGAACGTGTTTTATTTTCTTTGCATTTCTTTAATTAACATTATAATTAACAGTGATTAATGGCACCTCAGTAAATTCATTAGGACTATGTTTGGACTTGTGGCACACCCGCCTTATTTAGAAAATACATCAAGCCTCTGGTGAATTTTTAACTACTATTTCGTTTTGAAAAAGAGAAAAAAAGTATAAAAATGCAGCGCATTAACTATACAGGGTGATTCATTACTTCGATAAAGTTCAATATCTTGTAAATGGTTGAAGATATTTGTTTGAAATTTTGACCGATTGTAGCCAGTCTAAAGGCTCATATTTTAAAATTAGTCGCAATTATACAGCGTGTTCCAGAACGCCGTACCAGATCAAAGTTATATTTTTTTAAATTTTACTTCAAATTTGAATTTTGCTTGACTTCACTATTACAATGATGTGAGGTTGTAATAGTGTATTTGAAAAGTGTATTTGACCACTTGTTCCTGTAAATCGTAATGACTTCAACGCACTGTACACCTTAAACTGCACAATTTAAAATTAATCTTTCATAGCCATACGTCTGTGATGATCGTCTAGTACCACAATTCAAACGACCTGATTCGATATCTAAGAAACCGTATACAGTATAGAGCCCAAACTCGAATACATCGGTTTCACAATTTTTTTAAATGGATCACCCTATATTTTATACCGGCAAACGAAAGTTACTTTACTATACTTCAAAATTCATTAAGTATTCCCTATACCCAAACTGAATAGTTTGTGTGATATTTCTATTCTATGATTTTATTTAAAAATGCTATGACAAATGTCATAAATGTAACAAACGAATCAGCACAACGTAAATGTTTGTTGATATTTCAGAGCCTACTTACTTCCAACCTAATTACTATAAGAACGCTAATGATGATATGGTTCTAATTTAACTATTTAGAAGAACTGCCCAAGCAGCATTATTCTGACTTTCGACTTAATGATTACTTAAATCAACGTTGGTTTTGGGTATTATTTAGTTGCTTGCATCAACGTTCACCGACAACGTCAGTTCATAACTTAATCCGACGTTGGAACTTCGAGTCGAGTCGAGTTATTTTTTGTTGGACAGACAACGTTCGCTCAACGTTCATTTTTACCTTTTTCGTGTCTTTGGACTAACCTGGAACAAGACGACGTTCTAAGAACGTTTAGATCCGCATGTTACAATTTTGGTCATAAAAACACGCCTAAAACTTTTTGTTCCTATTATTTGACCTACGGGCGGACGTTTAAAAAGAGTTCAAACATTCGCACAATGCATTGACATAATAATATATAATCTTTATAGGTCAATGGCACAATCTACAACATAACCTCATTTTTTATTTATGTAATTATAGACTTCTGCATATGTGGTGGTACTGTTATCAAACTTTCAACACCCAATGCATATAAATGATTAATCACTAGCTATTTGTATAACACGGGAGCAAAATGCTACTTTTCCTCCCGAGGATGAAATTTACTGCCCGACGCGTAGCCATGCTATATAATATTTCTGTCCTAAATTCGAAAACCGGATGTATATATGAATTCAAGTCAAATTGTTTGCTCCCTACAATGAGGCCAGGAAATGTATACTTTGGATAGAGGTAGGCGGAAAAACCTTTTTCTAAAACAACACACTTTCCTAACATGTTAATTGTTGTGAATTCATTTTATTATCTACTTTTTATTGGTTTTTTTATTGGAAATAAAATTTTTAATAAAAAATTAGGTTTATCACAAAAGCTATTCAGTTTTGGGTATAGAGAATACTGAATAGATTTTGAAGTATTGTAAAGTAACTTTCATTTAACGATATAAAATACAGGGTGATCCATTTAAAAAAATTGTAAAACCGATGTATTCGAGTTTTGGCTCGCCCTGTATACGGTTTGTTAGATACCGAATCAGTTCGATTGAATTGTGGTACTAGACGACTATCACAGACGTAAGGCTATAAAAGATTAATTTCAAATTGTGCAGTTTAAAGTATATACAGTGCGTTGAAGTCGTTACGATTTACGGGAACAAGTGGTGAGAACTTTTTAAATACACTCTATAACCCATTATAACCTTATACCATCGTAATAGCGAAGTCAAGCAGAATTCAAATTTAAAGTAAAATACAGGGTGTCCCGTTTAAAAATATATAACTTTGATCTGGCACGGCGTTCTGGAACACGCTGTACAATTGCAACTAATTTTAAAATATGAGCCTCTAGGCTGGCTACAATCGGTTAAAATTTCAAACAAATATCTTCAACTGTTTACAAGATATTGGACTTTCTCGCACTAATGAATCACCCTGTATACAGAATGTATCTGCCTTTTCCTTACCTCTCATTCTCTTGGCAAGAATAAATTACGGTGTTCCAGCCAGCAACCATTTTTCGAGAAATTTTTTGATGTCATTTATTTATATTATTATTATTTGAAATTTCAAGTGATTCAACTATACAGTGTGGAACAGCCAAATGGAATAAATTCGATAACAAATAAATCAGGGCGTGCTGGGAAAAGCGCTTAGACTCGTCGATTTGTATTTTTAAATGCGCATTTAAAAAACAATACATAGGGTGTGTCATGTGACAGTGGTCAATACCAACTTTCTTATTTTAAATGCAGTCCCCTGTGTATTATTTATTTTTTGGATTCTTCAGAAAATTTTAGACATAATTCATGTACAATGTCCTATACCTATCTTCAACTGTTTCAAAAATATTAAGTGTATTTAGATTTATTACAAAAATTAACATGAAAAAAATTATTTTATTTCACAAACTCACTACATTACACCCAATACTTATTTCCCATTTAGCTCTTGATATTGAGAAAGTGAGCCAAAATTGGTGGAATAATCTAATTCTCTCTTTTTAATGTAAATTTTTGTATAAATCTGAAAACACTTAATATTGCCGAAACAGTTGAAGATAGATATAGGACATTGCACTTGAATTATGTCTATAATTCTCTGTAGAATCCAAAAAAATGAATAATATACGGGGCTTTGAAATAAGAAAGTTGGTTACATACCTAGCGGGGAAGTAGATCATTACAGCCCAGGCTTTGTTAGAGAAACGAGGCTCGTAGCGCCGAGGTCCGTTAAAAGCCGTGGCTGGAATGATCCTTCCCGCGTGGTATGTATAGCTACAAGCTTTTAAAAACATTAATTTTAAGAAAATTTGCAATCACAACTTAATATTTTTTCGACAATGAACTTCATGAAACTGTTGCTGGCAATATCACTAGTTTATTGGTTTTGACAATTATATTAAAAAAATATTCTTTCTGTCACGAAATTTTAATTTTTTTGCTCAAACAAGTACTTAATGTCTGATTTTGAATTAACCTGTACAGTCCGAGAAGTTGCGGACTCTGCGATTGACCAAATAATTCCGTAGAAAAGCAAATGAAGGTATTAACTTATTTTTTTTTAAAACCAGTTTAACATGATATTGCTTAACTTCGGAAAAGTGACATGCCTCTAGCCGGAAATAGTAATTTACGTTACAAGACCGGAAAGTAGTGTTTTTCAGGTCGAGACAAGCAGATTCCAGGGCGAGCTGTAGGCGAGTCCTGTAAGCTTGGAGAGACCTGAAAAACACAAATTTCCGGCTGCGTGACGTACAATATTTTTTTTAAGACAGACACTTCGATATACATTTAATTCTTTATCCGATAATTCAAAATCTGATTTCATATTATTGTTAAAGCGCACTCGCGAAATAAGTTTAACATAAACGACAAATTACAAATCTACGAACTGTCATCACTCGACAATATATCGAAACGTTATTGTCATAGTAACAAAATCAAGGTAGATTGTATTATAAAGCTTTTGCCGGTCCCTCTGGTCCATTTTCTGGTCTTGATCGGCAAAACGTTATTTTCTGGACGAAAAATGGTCCAGAATGTGTATATTTTCTGGTCAGTCTTAAAAAAAGTACTTTTCCAAGTAGCGTGGGAGTGAGGGTGAGTAATGAGTCACTTCCCTACCGTTTTTAAGGTAAGAGATCTTGTAACACTGTTCTCTCCTCAAGAGACAGATCCCGGCTAGAGACTCTCTCAAGGGTGGATCGACTCCATGTTGATGTCACACTAGGTATGCCAGAGGGTTGACAGACTATAAAAGCTTAGGGCGCCACTACCTTTTTAGACATCGACGAAAAAAGATAATTTAAATAATTAAAGAAAATAAACTAAGGTGAGAAAGGTAGAAACACTTTGTAGAATTTGATTAAAGTTAAAAATAAAAAAAAGTTACAAACTCACATGAACCAGGACACGATCCCCTACAGCTCTTACATCCGGGTAGATAAGAAATTGAAAAAATATAGCAAAATATTAACTTTATTCTGCCATTGAGGATAAAACAAAAAGGAAAGAAACCTGTACTTCATCTAGTTACTTAGCTTATTCGAGAAGATGGAACTGATGGAGAGGTCTTGTCGAAACAGAGAAACGAAAGATGTCTTGAAGTTGAAGTAGAGTTGTCTTGAAGTTGAAGTATAGATGTCTTGAAGTTGAAGTATAGATGTCTAGAAGTTGAAGTATAAATGTCTTGAAAGTGAAATTAGATGCCTAGGGGTATCATAGTGGTAAGATGGCATGTAACGATATCCTGGCATGTAACGGTATCTTGGAAGCTGTGCTTACCTAGAAGTTCAGTTTCTAAAAAAATAAAATGTTTAATTAAATGTGAAGCCGGCACTGGCAGGCTTTTTATGAAAAAGGAATATTTGAAAAGGTTAAAATGCAAACGTTATCTATCTTTGAAAATAATTAGGTATTCTACAACACAGAACCTAGCAAATGCTTGCATTAAAAAAGGTAACAGTGATTTATGATAAAAGATTTAGTTTAAAAGTAAGGTACAAGTATAAAAGAAATGTAGGTGACCACGTGGTATGTGTATATTCGTCTATCTCTGTAAAAAAATAAGAAATGCACAAAAAAATTATCTCAGCCACTACTTTAGAAAAAGCATAATAAATATAAATTATAATTTTGGACTTACCACAGCAATTTGAGGTAAAACTTAGTTAAATTTAAGAGACGATGAAAGGTACGTCCTTGCTACTCAAGGGTCGGTATCGGAAAGGGATGAAACCACTCCATGGAATCGACCGTTGACATTATATGTCAATTGTCTTAACGGTCAACGAGAGTAGGAGAAATTTAGATCACAGAACTATATTGGAAGTGGTTACTATGACGGTGAGCGGTAAAATCAAAATTATTTCGTAAAATCGAAACAGGTCGATAGACATGTTACAATCTCTATATTACTAACCGATTTTAAATAATAGTAGTTTACGCAACAAGTCCCGAAAGTGGTCTTTTACTGGACGAGTGGGCAAATTGCAAGCCTGCGAGTCGTGTAAGAGCACTTTTGGGACGTATTACGTACAATATATTTTTTAAAATGGTCATTGTTGTACCATAAACTTCATATTATTTAGTTTTCATTTTTATAACAAGAACTCTTTATCTACTAATTGACTAATTAATTTTTTTTAACAATCGTTAATGAATCAAACGTTGCTTGGGCAGCCTTAACAATTTCATCTGGTATAATTTCATCTTCCATTAATTCACAATCAAATGCATCATTTTGAATATCCATTTTATAATAATTGTCACGTTTTCAACTAAACGTCAAAATATGTCAAGTTATGTTATAGTTAAATAATACAAAACTCGGTTAGGTTAGACCGCTATCTTAGACTAACTTTTCTGACCAAAAAATAAACCGGAAAGTACTAATTTCTGGCCGGTTTAAAAAAAATATTTTCACATACAAATTTAAAATGCCCCATCAAATAATAAATATTCTGTGGCTCTTTAATCCCGCAATTTTGGTCAGCTAAATCTAGATCTAGGAAATTTGCTTTCTGAAATATACATTTGCTCTTGGTAGTCGGCCAAATGCAGAAATATGCCAATATGACCAGTAAAACAGAATGCAGTTAATACAGCGGTCTTGTGTGGTTAAGTTCATGAATGGATTATGAAAGGAGAACAGTAACGGCAATTCCATTATTAACGGATCTCTCTCCAAGGATCGCAGCCCCGTTAATTTCACGGCAGCGGCACTGCACCCGCCTCCAGGTATAGTTATTGAATACACATATTTTAGTATGCAGCAGATTTACTAATTTAACATTCTACCAGAGTGCAGCCTCAAAAATTCTTACACATAATATATTCTGTACACTTTAAAAACCTTTCATATTATAAGTAACACTATCAACGAGCTATTTCAAAAAAAAGGAGATATTAAAAACAAACAGGTTACAGTACTCAAGTGAATTGGAATTGAATTGAGAATATCATTTATTGATGACTTCATGGGCAGTAATTTTGCACATAATACCATATATCATGTTACCAACTGTCAATAGAAAAATAAATTGAATAAAAATAAAATTCATATTTAAATTTTATTTAATTTATTTTTCTATTGACCTGATAATGCACAAATGTCAATTTCAAATCACTTGACACTTTCCACAACTTTCGAAAATCAAAGCCATATTTTTGCGATCTAACGTCTTAAAGCGGATTAAAGCGATTCATTTTCGCGAATAAGTAATGACGTCACGATTAAAAACGCTTGAAGCGGAAACTGGCGTGGTCGGGAGTGCGCCAGAAAACTTTGAAGCGGTAATTGACAGCATTGACAGAATAAATTGATAGAGAGTGGACCAATGGTGTAGCTATTTTTTTGTTTGGCAATAATATCATGAATTTATCAACAAACTCATAGATAACAAAACCTTTTATATGAAATGTTTTTTCCAAACAACATTTATATCTCTGCGGGGTCGTTGCGAGGTATCAAAGAACGATTTTGGAATGTCTGAGGGAATGTATAAAATTGACCTAAATGGTCTAATGGGCGAAGTAGACCAGGAAACCTTTTTATTATTAAAAAGGAAGTTCTGCTTAAACTCCAATATTTTATTTGATAGTTGATGGAAAGTTTTATTTAGGGATTAAGAATTTCAGAAAGATAAAAAATAAACAAGTACAGTATATGTGTCATAAGAGAAATGTCATTGTCATATGTCAGAGTATCGCTAGATATTTCCATTTATGGAGGTTAAGCGTGACGTCACCATTATGATGTCACGCTTAAGCTACACTGTTAATCCGCTTAAAGACGCTAGTAATACTATTACCAATGAGGGATGTCATTCGAGCCCTGTGTACTTTACCGTAAATATGCAGATCTACTGCCTAAAAATATGAACAACAGAAAATTATTTGTTGCATACCGAAATCGTAGGTGTTACGCCCAACATGTTGGATGCCATACCATCTGCGCTGTCCCGAAACTTGTTGCAAAATACCTGAAACTGAAAAATCCAAAAGAATATACCGGTCATAAACTAAGGCTTTCTTCGGCAACCATGTTGGTGGAAAGCATCGCTGATTTGGTCACTCTGAAAAGACACGGAGGATGGCGTTCTTCCAACGTAGCAGAAGGATACATAGAAGAAACCATACAAAGAAAATTAGAAGCATCACAAAAATTGTTTAACCCTTCTCACTTGCAAAATAAGCTGTGCAACATTCCATCAGGAAAATCAAAACATCTGCGAACCGTCTGCTTCAACATCTTTAGTTCTAAAGAATGAAATACTGAAGGGACGAAACGTCTGCAATAATACAAACTGTACAATAAATATAACTATTAATACCAGCGATTCATAAATATACTAATTATGATGTTGTTGTTTCCAGAAAAGTGTTATAAATAAATAACTGTTTTGTAGGTAATTCCAATTGTGTTTTCGTATTTAGCGCACGGAAAAAAAATCAGAGATCGGGAGAAGTTTCCCGTTCGTTGTTCTGAAAATACCACCTTTACATCTTTGTAAAAACAGATATAAGTATAATAAAATGGTAATCTTCGATATCCTAAATAGGCATGTTAAGGTAGAGTTTTCAGTAAGGTATAACTTTTCATTTGTTTGTTTCACTACTCCGGTTATTTGAAGATAAATACTTTGTACTTTTTTAAAGTGTACCTACTTATATTTCCAACCTCCAAATACGTAGTCGTTGAATAAAGATATTTCAGTATGCAGGAGACTTACTAATTCAGTGTTGCACGGCGGTATAACAGTATAGCAAATTAAAATTTCTCATATATACTCTTCCCACCTAGTTCCACGTGCTTCCTATAAGTTTGAATAGAATTATCCCTACCAAGCAGAATCTTGAGTAATTGTATAATAAATGGAAATATCAATTGGTGCACCACAAAATAACCATTTCTTTCAATGAATTAGTCAATTTGATTCTATCAGGACAGGAATTTTGAAATGAACAATCAGTTAAATGAGGGCAATTGTATCCATCACCCCGGAATCGTGGTTCACTTTGTGAATTATAAATCACAGTGATGTGCGCGTGTAAGAAAAAAATGAGTGGATAGAAGTATATGCTAGAAACTTAATCCTCAAAGACAGTATTTATTTGGTCAATTGAAAGATGATGTTGAACTATAAATTGAACACCCAGCTAAGGACTGTTTCAGGAAACAAAGGTGCTGGAGTGGCTGCTATGCCAAAGCTCGAGTAAAAATACCATACTTGATTCGATTGCAGTATTATCTAAAACTTTGTCAGGAGAGCTCGAGAAAAAAAGTGCGGAAGTCAGATCAAGACCCCAAAATTGTATTGGCATATATCCTTGCTAGACTTGACAATTACTCCACAACGGAAGTCGGAACGGTAAGTAAGTTGATAAAACACAAATTCTGACAATTTATTAAATACAAAGTAGCCAATACAAAATAAACGTACACAAATCAACAAACATTACAGGAAATGTTCAAGCTTCCATTGACCACGTAATAAATTCGTCCTCAACATTTTGTAGCGTAGAGGGTGTTTTGTTCTGCATTTCCTGCTTGATTAGGGTCTTTAGGTGATAGATATGCCAACCCCATTCAACTTAAAAGTGTAATTCAATATCTGTCGGCGCATATAATTTAACTAATAAATTCAATTGTTCTATATTGAAATTTCTTAACAATATCTACCAACAGCCATAATATATTTACTAGAAATCAATCAACAAAAGCTGTCAAAAAATGTACATAGTCAAAGAATAAATAATTCGCTTTTTAATTATGTAATAAAAGCTGAAGAGCACATTGAGAAACCACAAAAAAAATTCAATTGATTGGATGATTATTACATTCATTCAATATGACATGGCAACATCTGTGGATTCCAGCAAAATAAATGAATAAACTTTGTATATGTTGGCATAAGATTAACAATACGAAATTGGATATACAGATTGCGTAAATTACATCGGAACCGTCCGGATTACACAAGTACGACAGAAAAACAGCTGAAAGAGAGAGAAAGAATAATTATGCGCGGCCATTAAGGCGTGTACTTTGTTTCACCTTAGGGGTGTATACTTATTTCCCGAGACTGGCCGAATGCTCATTGCCCCCATTATTTTAACCGCTGTTGTCAGAAGCGCAGATTAATTTGTACAAATGATATTTTTGTATCGTTATCGTTGACTTTTTTTCGAGGTTGAAAATACAGAACGTTTGTGCCAGCATTACGCCAAATAATCTTAGAGATATGAGATCAAATCTTTATCACAGATTTGGTTATTGTCTGGCACAGGAAGGTGGTTTATTTGAGCACTTAATTCATTAAAATTATGTTTACCTTAAGAATGGATTTTTATTTTTATTTTTTCAGGAAGTTTATATTTTTTGTTTAGAATAGGTGTAGGTACCAACCTACTTATTTTATTTTTTCAATTTAATTTATTAATGGAAGGGATTTTTAGTTTATTAATTATGGTTCTCTCAAGAAATGCTGTTTTATTTTCAAGTTACAATGGCTAAAATAATATCCTATTGTAGTTAGAAATTGTCAACTTGGTCTGAAATGATCATGTTGACAAAAATGAATTTTAAGATGTACAGGTTACGTAATAACGATTGTATTTTTTTATTTCTTCAACACCCTCACTCCTTCCAAGTTGGGAGCATACTGAATACCTACCACCGTTATACCACCAACTAGTGAATTCTTTCTGTAAAGGAACATTCGGCCAGTCTCGGGAAATAAGTATACACCCCTAAGATGAAACAAAGTGATGACCGCGCACAATTATTCTTTCTCTCTCTTTCATATATCCTTGTCGTACTTGTGTAATCCAAGGCGAGGGTTCCGATGTAATTTACGCAATCTGTATATGAATCGGAAACTGGCTAGATGAGGAACACCAACTCAAATGGAGGCTGACACAAGGACACCTACATACAAATAGTTTAATGACAAAGAACTCTCCTCCAGGCTGTTGAAACGGAGTAAGAGACATTTGAAGACAGTTACCGACCTGGTAACTGGACACTGCACCCTTAGGAAGCATCTGCACATAATGGGCATTGAAGAGGACTCAATCCTATAACAGGGTAGAGAATCAAATTTGCGATTCAATAAAAGTTGCATTGGAATTTTATTGTAAAATTGGTAAGAAAGAGGATTCCATTGCAATACGTCATGATACAAACGTTATTTACCCAGTATGATAGTAAAAAAAATATTAAGTTAAAAAAACTATTCTCTAGCTAATAATAATTCATTGATTAATTCATTCGATTGAGTTGTGCTCAACAGCCCAGGCACTTCAACTGAATCTTTGTACCCATTTCTCATGTTATCTACTTCCATTCCAGAAGCTTTGTGTCGTCTATGTAGGCCACTAGTTTGACTGGAGGGATTTTCAGTAGTTGTAATGGTTGTATAGTTTCCTCTCCAAAGTGCTTCCGTCTGAGTATATGTCATCTCATCATGAAGATCACATTTCCTGCACAAAGGTTCACTAACATTGCCCATTTTGTACAGATGTTTCCTCAGGGTGCAGTGTCCAGTCACGAGGTCGGTAACTGTCTTCAAATGGCTCTTACCCAGTTTAAATAGCCTGGTTGAGAGTTCCTTGTCTACCCTGTTCTGTAAACTCTTTCCCCTCTTATGCAATCTTTCGTGATTCCACAAAACGGTTCCGGACCTATGAAGTCTCCTTCAGAACCTTCTTTAGCTAACTGGTCCGCCATTTCATTACCTTCAATCCCCTCATGACTTTGTTGTTTTTTGCCAGCCTATTGGGGAATTATTTACCAGTCTAGACCTAGTTGTTGAATTACTGATATTTTTAAGTAGAGCCTGGCTGTCAGTGAATATTTTTATTTTTCGTCCGCTATATCCTCTTCTGATGTTTACATCAATACAGGCTATAGCGGCAATCGTCTCTGCTTGAAACACAGTCGCATATCGGTCAAGGCTAAAGATCATTCTTTTTCTAGGTCCTTTTATATCTGCCCCAGTGCCATGTTTTTTTTTGGAACCATCGATGAACCAGATGATTTCTCCAGAATTACCTTGGTGCATCACCTATTCCCTAGATGGGATGATGTTCATAATAATAATAAATTTATGCATTAATTTATTTTTTCGTTTACTTGGTATATAAACTGAAACGATAACTATCTTAAGACAGTAAGGCATTTTTTTAACGTTTGACACTGGTATTTCACCAGTTCCTAAAATTCACCGATACAACTGAGATAAATAAAAAAAGTATGTACCTATATAAACATAATAATATAATAAAGAGGAGGAAACCTCTTGACGCGATAAAAATGATTAGTACGTCATAATAATAAAAGGGGCGGACACGAGAGATGAAACTTCTAGATCTCAATCTAGGTTGTTCTGCGCTCACCGAGTGTTGTAATAAACATAACTGTCGATGGTATGGACAGATACGGTGGCCCTTGTGGACCTGCTTTGGCTAGTTACTCATGACCGTAGACACTGACCAACGTGCTAATAAACTAGTAAGGATAATTTTGTTTTAATTGATGTCGTATATCACACATTCACGGTACGCCGGGGAAGAACGTCCGACGATAAAGGTCCGGTAATGTGATGAGCTAGGGTTATAATTAAACCGATGCAGCGGCTGCTTTTTCTTGTTAAACTTGTACAACAGGGTTTCTCACTTTATTTTGACCCCCACTTATTTTCATTAATTTTGGAAATACAAAAAAAAGTTTCAAATAAAAGTTTTTTTATTTTATCTGTACCGACCAAAATTGTAGCAACAGACTGAATTTTGTATAAAAGGAGTGTCCAATAAAATGCATCTTCAATATTTTAAATGGGACACCCTGTATTTTATTATAGTTTTGAGTAGCCCTGAAATTCCTTATCACAAATATATAACATAGTGTAACATTAGTTTTGTTTTACAGGGATGGGATAAAGTATGGAACCAAGTAAATACTTTTTAAAAGAAAAGAACGATATTTATGAAAACTTGCAGGTAAGTACAATGGAACAAAATGCATCTGATGTACATTTTTTTGTTAATAATATACTTCCGGTTTAACCGCAAATGTCATCAACTTCTTTAATTTAAATGGGACACCCTATATATTTTCACAGATTTTGAAAGAGCTTGCTGTTTTGAATTCATACATACTGAGTTTAGTGTGAAAAAATTTGGAAAAACGAGGAATAACTCACTGTTAGTTCTACAATAGGTGTACATTTCATTATCTTAGAATAATGGGAAACAAAATTACTTCAAATGTTCAAAATGCTCGCCGTTTACTTGCTGACAATATGCCATCCTATTAACAAATTCTTGAGTCACTCTTTCCAAGACTTCTCCACGTATTAATTCACATTCATTAATAATTCTTTGTCTCAATTCCTGTAAGTTTGTTGGTCGTCTAACGTAAACACGTGATTTTAGATAACCCAAAAGGAAAAATCTAACGGGCTAAGATCCGGAGAACGAGCTGGCCATTCTATGAATCCTCTACGTCCAATCCACCGATTTGGAAAATTCGCATCCAGAAAATCCCTAACCCTTCTATCATAGTGGGGAGGTGCTCCATCTTGTTGAAACCAAACATTTTGTGGTAATTGCCTATTCTGTTGAAGTGCAGGAATAATTTCGTTTCTTAGTACATCCAAACACTTGTCACCATTCAAGTTTCCGTCAATAAAAATTGGGCCTATGAGCCTATTTTCGACTATTCCCATCCAAACTTTTAACTTCTGTGGATGCTGGGTATATGCTTCATGAATCCAATGAGGATTCTCATTTGACCAATACCTTGAGTTATGGCGATTAACTGTTCCATTTAAACAAGAAATTTCCTCATCGGAAAAAACTATGTTAAAAGCAAAATTGTCGACGACATTACAGATGTCCATTAGCCGTTCGCAAAATTCCAGCAGTCGGTCAAAATCATCGTCTGACAATTCTTGAACCAAATGTACCTTATACGGATGATACTTTTAATATCTTTCCTACAGAACGTCGACTGATACCATGGTTTAGTGCCAAATTTGTGGTGAAAGTTGGAGGTGATTCTTCTAAATCGATTGCAATATTTTGTTCAACAGTTTCGTTCGTTGCAGTCCGCGGTCTTCCAGGTTTTAGCAAATTTTTTATTATCCCAGTTGTATTAAAACGTTGTAGTGTTTTAGTTACTGTTGAGCGTGATATAGGATTTTTCTCCGGATGCAAATTATTAAAAATATGACACACTTCTTCATGAGTTCTAACACGATCACCATAACCGATCATCATTAAAATTTCAATACGCTCTTTTTCACAATTGAACCGTTCTAAATTGTAAAATTTATTTCCGTCAATTAGAATTTGACACTTGGGGAACAAAAGACGCACTTAACAGTACTAGTTTATTTATTACTATGCATACAAACAACGTCAATTAGTTTATCTAAATACTTTTCTGCTCTAATGCAAAAAACTCAAAGGAGGTTGATTAAAGTGCTATATTCCTCGTTTTTACAAATTTTTTTACACCAAACTTAGTATGTATGAATTCAAAATAACAAGCTCTTTTAAAATCCGTGAAAATATATAGGGTGTCCCATTTAAATTCATTCATTGGCATTTCGGGTTAAACCGGAAGTATATTATTAACAAAAAAATGTACCTCAGATGCATTGCACTCACCTGCAAATTTTTATAAATATCGGTCTTTTCGTTTAAAAGATATTTACTTGGTTCCATACTTAATCCCAACCCCGTATAATGGCGTATGGTACACAAACTTACCGATGTTAATAACTGAAAGCGTTCTGTCAACAAATGATTACAATTTTGAACAGAAGAATAAAATTTTCCAGTTTTGGGCATTTTTAATAGAAGAAATTGGTATTCGTGGAAACAGCAGAAATTATAGAAAAAGAAATCTAAGAAAACAAAAAAGTCAGGAAGAATGTCAATAAACGTGTGGGGCGGAATATTTCAAAACAAAATAGTTTGATCAATGTTTTATGATTATAAATTAACCGGGAAATCATACTTGGACACAGTTATCACAGAAGTGGATGAGTTATTAAATAAAAATTATACACAAAATCAATTACCTATATTTATAGTATGTATGGCAGCAGGATTGAACCACTGCCACATAATGTCGTAGCTGTTCAAGATCATTTAAGTAATCAAGGGTACCATTAAATGGCCGCCAAATAGTCCCGACTCAACACCATGTGATAGCTTTTTATGCGAGTTTTTAAAAGTAAAAGTGTATTTTGATTCAAATAAAAATATTAAAGCTTATTACAGTTTCCTGTATAATTATTTATATTCACACTTCATGCATTTTTGAAAAATAATATTTTTCAAAAACAGTGACCGTTCAACTAAGGAGCAACAACCACTGAATATTGAATTGCACCCCATAGTCAAACGGGGTTGGTATGATATTTTAAAACCAACCGTTCTGGTTTGCGATTAGAAGGGGCAACACAACTTATAGACCGGTTTTGGCGTATTTGCGCCTCATCAGTACAAGGTATGTGCTATCCGTCCGAGAATCTCTAGTCCCGGACTGAAGAATACATTTCAATCACAATCAATACATGTCTTCCAGTAACGGAAAAGTAAAGATTGTGACAGTAGCGACATCTTCACTTCCAATCGCAAACCAAAATCCGAAAAAATTTTGTCAAGTGGGTTTGAAACATTAAAGCTTATTACAGTTTCCTGTAATATTGTCGTATTTAATAAAGTGATTTTTCAACTGATGTCGAAGAATAATTATTTATATTCACACTTCATGCATTTTTGAAAAACGTAAACATACAAAGCTAAAATAACGGGAATAAAATATGAAGAAGTCAAAATGAAACATAATATTGATCTTGAAATGTTATTCATATACTTCTAAGTTTTTGTTTTAAATCGGAGGAATTGATTAAAATTCATTGAAAGAGCATACATGAAAAATTAAATGAAATGACAAATGACACTAATAGAAACAGTCGCGGAGATTAAAAACCAAAAAGGAACAACAAGGAAAGTTGAATACCACAATGGGATCAAGAGAAATAGGTGAAATACAAGACTTACGAATAACCTTATTTAACGAAAAAACAAGGGAACCGAAGTGGAAGATAGCAACAACAAATACAGCATTCCAGGCTAATGAAGAATTGCTAAGAAGTGAATCAATAAGAGGGCAAACATAAAAATATATTTAAAAAAAACAGGAGGAAGGTTAGAACCCATAAAGGTAAGAGATGACTATTAAAGACGATCGAATATGAATTATCACTCAAAGTAGGGAAACGTATAGTGGAAATATTGGAAGAACAAAGAATAATTGTGCTGAAACATATGTGGAGGGCAGCTATGAAGTCAACAATACACTTCATAATTGGAAGCTTTGTGAAGGAGAGGAATATCATAGACCAAGTGGTAACAGGAGCCTACAATCGACCTTAATAGTATAGGAAAAAGGCAGTTGATGGAGAAAGACAAAAGAGGAAGAAGTGACGGCTGAAGAAAAAAGGGGATTCATCCACCCAGAGAAAAAGGATTCAGACATTTTCTTTCTTAAAACAAAGTTGATCCAAGATATATTATGTAGCCGTTGCAAATTGCCTGTAAAATTACACCGGATTAATGGAGGAAGTGTATCTAGAAATGAAAATTAATGGGATAATGGGAAATTAGAAGTTACTACGAGTAACTTTCAAGCATTAAGCGTTTTCTGTACGAAAATGCTGCAACCCAAATAGGAGTTGATGGGTAGATATTAAATTCAACTGGGAATACATTATAAAAGCCGATAAGATCAAGGAAAACAAATATATCAGGCGGAGTTTTCTTCAAATTTCCACATCTAAAAAAGAGTTCTCGATAATTGTTACAGTTATGATATGTACATAATATGTGAGTTTGAAATATGGAACGCCTGAATTATCTTGGTTTATTAAACTTCAACAATTAAAATGGTTTGAACAAATGATAACGCCTCGTTGCCTTCCATTTTATCACCTTCTTGTACATTTTGCTGTATGACTGAGGAGGACAATGACATTCTGACGGTAGGGCAAAAATATTCTGTTGGAAAAATCACTTGTTGGTAAAAAGTTTATCTAAACTTGTTAACGAACAAATCTCGAACGGTCTTATTAGAACCACGGTGTGTTATAAACTTATTTCGAATGGGAATTGTGTGAATTTTCACATTATTTAATATTCATAGACAAAAAATTTAAATTACAAAACAGACTCCGTAATTTAAGACAATGTTCTAAAAAAAGTTTAAACCCACAATCCATGACCAATTGACTGCGTAGAGAAAAAAGACTGTTATCTAACCAGTTAAAATTCCTGCCTCACGTGACTACATATAATAACTAACAATCCAAATAGAAAAACATGTAACAAGTTGACGAAAAGTAATTCCGCGACTTTCTAGTAGGTAATTAATTGTAAAGTTATCCGTTGATGAATTCGTAGGAAAATATGCTTGTGAAATAAAATACCATAAAATATACAAGTATTCGTTATATCTCTATGTCTGGTATCCGCATAAGATCCATATTTCGTTTAGTCCATATCTGATGAACATCCTGCAGACATGCAAACGGCGTACCAGAATAGGCCAGTTCTGAATGGGATAAAATAATTTTCACAATATAGGCTCAAGATAGTTTGCATTGAAAACCATTTTAGGAGCCTTATTTATCCTAAGGGGATTAAAATAAAAGCCGCATTACTTGCGACATTATTATTATTATCATTTTTTTGCTTTATTAAGCCATGGCACACAGTGATCTTCACAATTGTTACTAAAGAAGACAGTTTAATAGTGGAGAGCTTCCTAGATTTATCTGTTCATTATCGACTTCATATTGTGGCTCTCTTGAGTGTCTTTTAATCTCTAATTCTTCAAGGAAATCTAGTTATTGTTCTTCTAATTCTGTGTTAGTTGCGGATGAAGGTTTGGTGTGTAGATGTTTTGCGTGATGGGATTTATCTGGAAGTTTTAACCTGTACGTTCGTAAGTGTTCATTATGTTTAATTTCAAAATTTCGACTGGTCTTACATTAACGTTAATTTTCTCACCTTCTGCTATAGTTGTGCATAAAATTAACAATCTCTTTCCTGGAAGTGGTTGTTTCATTAAAACAACCAGCAACGCTTGTAATGTAAGATTTGAATATCTTGGACAAAATAGGAGCAGTCTTTCGATATTATCAACTAAAATACAACTTAACGTCGATCTGTAAGCATCGTCAAATATCTAAAAATAAACTATAATTAACCTATAATAATGTAGAATAGATTGATGTAGTACCTTGTGAATTATCAGACATTTAGAGGAAGGCATAAACGCAGGAACCCGTGCCTCATTTCGTTCATATATGGTTACCACGCATTCTCCTTCCCCTTGTTGAAAAATATCCAATACTTTGTAACGCGCATATCAAGATTCAAGAAGGGGAAAAGTGAATCTAATGATTATATTCCCTTTCCCTTCCTGAATAACTTGATGAGGAATGTCATGATTCTTACGTAACCGATTACAACCATGCTACATATATGAACGAACGAAGAACCGAAACGAGGCACGGGTTCCTGCGTTTATGCCTTCCAACCATTTCGTTTGGTGAACGGGAAATCGGAGTTTTTAGCTAATTGAGCTGCCAACGGCTTTGATGAGTACAGAAACAAGACCTACAACAAAAATTATATTTTTTAAAACTTCAAAACTTCATTTGTTCTCAAATGTATGCATCGAAATTTGTTTATCAAAGAAATTAGTTTTTCGTCAATAAAATTTGACTAAACAGTAAAGGGTTCGTTATGTTAGGTTATGTACCTACTACCGTACGAAAATAGATGTGAAGTTTGCAGTAGCTCATTTGTATCACTGTACGTTAGACTTTGACAGAAAGTTTCCCAGAATTGCCATTTTATAATCACGAAAGTTCCATTACATTCTGAATATGTATGTATGTATGTATGTATGTATGTATTGTATAATGGGGTGACATTCACTGAGACCTAAAAGATCTATTGTGCCCCCTTATTTCTGCTTAGTTCCTGAGGAACGTCCCAGAGACTAGTAGCTCCTAATATTCTGGACATTTAAACTTATATACCTATCACAGATTTTTTCGATGGATATTATGTTCTAGAGTTAGTGATAACATTTCAAGAGACTGGAAATGTAGAGAACCAGAAGTTCATGAAGCTGCAGTTTCAGGACATGTTCATTTAGATCAGGCATGACCAACGTGTGGCCAAGGGGCCACTTTGTGCCTTAGTCATGCGATCACTGAGCTTATTTAAAATTTATAGAATAAAAAAGGAAAAGGGTTTGAAAAATGTTTTATTCCTAAAAATACATAATTAGATTAGGGAAAAATTAATGCGAAACTTGAGTTTGTTTTCTTGAAGTCAGGTCCAAATTTTGTAGTGTTGGTCCTCGGTAGGTAATGAAGATGATCATCTGTAAGTCTGTTGATGTACTTTATTCTTGAAAATGTTTGCTTGCGCAAATATGTTGACCCAAACGTTGAAAAAAACTCGTTTTGTAGTTTTTTATTTCGGGGAAACTCTCCTCGGCAAGATTCTTATGAAAGTTGTGCATGTTTTTCCTAGTTTTCTATGTACGTCTTTAAGATAAGTATTGGTTTCCAATTCTATAATTTCCAATTGAAAATTTTTCCGAATTGTAGTTTCATCAGTTTGGAAAGGATTTTCATAACAACACACTCATCTGCTGAAAACGCGTTTGAAACTCAATTTTCTGTTTTTCAAACAAGTTCAAACATTTCACTGTCAAGAATTCTGTAAGATGCTTTTGTTGTATGTTTTCACAGCAATTGAGGTGAACAAAATTTTTATTTTTGATTTGTTTGGTAAATAGATTTAATTTCAGCTCATTTAAAAGTTCAAATATGAATTTGTTTAAGTCTGCAAAAAAGTCAAGTCTCAAAGCATCAGAAAGTTCAGGAAATGGTTTTTCTTTCTCCGTTAGAATAAACTCAATCTCGGAAAGAAGGCCAAAAAAGCATAATAATACCTCGGCTTAACCAGCGTACCTGGTTGTAGTAAAAGACATCGGAAAATTCACTGCCAATTTCTTCCAAGAAGCTTGAAAATGCCGATTATTCAAACCACGGGAACGAATGAAGTCTCTCACGACATGGTCCATTTCCAGTATTTTACAAAACAAAGCCTGCTGGTGAATTATGCAATGAACAAGTTGTGGATTTCCATTTAATGCAAAATTTTAATACAACATAATTTAAACTTCAAATTGTGATTCATTAGAAAGTATTATGCCAAATTTTAAAATTTGTGGAGAGAATAGAAACGGTTTTAAAATTATACATAACTCGACCCCTAATGCCATTTGAATATTTTGATGTTAACCCCCGCTAGAGGGTGAAAATAGCAAAGTCAAAAATAACGGAAAAAAAACCTTCCTTTGATCAAAAATCGACGGGTGTTTTAAACGTTGACTTAGCTCCTGATAATGGCTGTGTTTTGTTTTCGTCTGCCCACCCTGTAGAAGCTACCGTAATCTGTTTTTCTAATTTTCTGGTTTGTTGAAATGTTTTATTATAAAAAGGAAACATATTTTCAAACAGTTGTAAAAAAACATTTCGACTCAAACCTCCTGACAACGACGACATAAAAATTGAAGTATAAAAACGTTTTATGATTGTACTTCACCTTACTTATATTCCGTATCAAGTAAAATGACATTCTTAAGTGTGTAAAGTACCATTAAAAACATGATGTTTTACCTAGAAAAAAAGTGAAGTGTAAAACTGGCTATTAAAGATTTTAATATAAGTTTTCTTATGCTCGAACTTAGTATGACATTGCTATCAGCCCCACGACTCCCATTTGAAACCTGCACAATAAAATTAATTACATTTACCATTTATTTTTTATAATTATTCTTTCTTGTTTTCAAATAATTAGTCAAGTATGAGATACCACGTCGTTGATTTTTATAGTGCTTAGGGGTATCGTAAAAATTACGGAGGTGGAAATGATAGAAAAGTACAGTTTTTCATTTATCCTATTATAAATAAGATTGGCTTGAATAAACCTTTAGTAATATATTGTGTGGTAAGGGGGAAGTGTAGTCAATTTGGTTATTTATTGATTCCATTTGATAACCATGACCAGAGAGCACTCCATCACTAAGTACAAGGGATAGAGTGTGCTCTCGAAAATAAGGAAGTATTATTAGCAGCCTTCCTTGATATATATGGTGCCTCTGACAACACCTCTGACAATGTGATCAACAACTAGGTCTAGACTGGAAAAATAATTGTGAAGAATCCCTCAACAGGCTGGCAAGAGACAACAAAGTGTCTCTAATATGGGTGCCGGCACATGAAGGGATTGCTGGTAATGAAATGGCTAATCAGTTAGCTGAAGGCTCTAAAGGAGAGTTCATAGGTCCAGAACCGTTTTGTGGAATTACAAAAGATTGCATAAGAGGGGAAATCGGGAACTGGCTAGACAGAAAACACCAACTCAAATGGAGGTCGACATAAGGGCACCTCCATACGAAGAATTTACTGAACAAGATAGACAAGGAACTCTGAACCAATCTATTGAAACTGAGTAAGAGACATTTGAAGACAGTTACCGATCTGGTGACTGGACACTGCACCCTGAGGACACATCTGAACAAAATGGCAAAGTTAGTGAACCTATGGAAATGTGAACACTTACTCACATACTCTGCTTCTGCGAGAACTTATATGGACACATACGGAAACACTTTGGAGAGGAAATAATACAACCATTACAACTACTGAAAATCCCTCCAGTCAAACTAGTGGCCTACATAAAAGACACAAAGCTTCTGGAATTGAAGTAGATAACATGGGAAATGGTACAAATATTCAGTTCAAGTCACTGGGCTGTTGAGGACAACCCAATCGAATAAATGAACATGGAAAGTTATCAAAAACAAACTGTGGAAACAAGTTGCAAATTATACCAAAATCGTTGAAAGTTATCCGTTCTCGAAGTGTTTCCAAAAAAATGTTGGTCATATTTGTCTCAAAACCGGGTCAGAAACATCGAACTGCTGGACCATCCTACATATAGTCCCGACCTAAGTCTTAACGACCCTTCTTCAAAAAGTATTATTGAGCTGCGTGGTCAGAGGTTCCAGTCCCCAGAAGATGCAGTCAACGTCTTCAAAATCTCTATTTTGAATGTATCAATAAGCGAGTGAAATAACTTCTTCCATAATTGGTTCCAAAGGATGCAAAAATGAATTTTCCCTTGATGATAATGCTGAGGTCAAAGTGAAAGTTTCTTGATGCTAAACAACCAAACGATCTCTCCAACCTTGATGGGTGAAACTTTGTCAGCCCAGGTGTCAAGGGATGTCCTATCTCCTTTAATATGGAACCCTGTGATGGTCCGACTGATAAGGTGACCATACTATCTTGGGATAATATGCGTCATCATATCACAAGGCAAGTTCATTACTACAGTAAGAAAATGCACGCAACAAGCTATGTATGTATGTATGGACGGAAAAGGTAAGCTTAAATCAAACGTATTGTCTGATACCAAAAGAAGTCTTCAAGGAACGGAGATTCCAATAGTAATGGATGTCAAATATCTTGGGGTAATTATTCACTCGAAACTTACATGGACTGAACAACTGGAAAAGTAGCAACAAGAGCTCGTTAAGCCTTCTTCCACAACCCCTCGTGATAATGCGAGACACTAAGATGGAGTTATCCAGGCTGCAGCATAACCTGAGCAACAAAACAGTTAGATCAGGACACATATCCGGGGACATCGTAACATTTAATGGTCATGGCATAAATCACAACTTTCGTAAGTAGGTATCACCAAACAACTATGATCGAGGTAACGCCATCTACATGTCATCCTACGAAGTTAAGGAGTGATAGTTGGTTCTCAGATCAGATCAGGACACATATCCATTGGGGACATCGTAAGTAAAGCGATTTTAGATAAGGAAAGAGACTATACGGCCGCTAAACTTCTCCCCGGCCCTAAATATGAGGTAGAGATACCTTACATAAATAATTGGCTACACCAAAGCATACTGAAAATTTTTCGAAGTAAAACCTTCTATGAAGACGGATCAAAGACTGGGGAAGGGACAGAAGTAGGAGTGTATAGTGAAATGAGATA
Organism: Lochmaea capreae; assembly: GCA_949126875.1. Taxonomy (NCBI): domain Eukaryota; kingdom Metazoa; phylum Arthropoda; class Insecta; order Coleoptera; family Chrysomelidae; genus Lochmaea; species Lochmaea capreae. Next base: position 16,677,888 of record OX421403.1, read on the forward strand.
TTCCTTCTCACTAGGAAAACAAACCTCTGTATTTCGGGCCGGGATTTATGCAATAATACAATGTGTTGAAACGTGAACTTTGCGTTCAACCTTTCAGTTGATAAATTCATAGTTTAATTTCTTTAAAATTTTGATTTTTGGTGGAATTGAATGCATTGATTTTCTAAAAATATTGCCATCGAAAAATAAATAAATTATTTCACATTTGTGATTTGTGGTGGAATAAATTCATTAACCAAAAATCAATATTCTATAGCTATTATACCGCGAAATTTAAAATTTTGAACTTTCTTTAAATATGAACGGAGAAGGTACCGGCAGGTCTTCTCATATCGTCAGTCGACGAAACAACATAGATTATCGAAAATAGAAACTGTGCAGTAATCTTTAGAAATATCTTGTGTGCTATATATAAAAACGAAAATTTACGAAGATCTTATTTAATAAGAATCTGGATTACTGGTATGTAATTACATTATATTGTTGCTTTCTTAATTTAAAATTATGTTATTGGAAAATGTACCATTGTTTTTGTGAAACAAATTAGCTAGAACAAGATGGATACCCATTTTGGGTGCCACATGGAGTTATCAGTTTACCTACATATTCCTTGTAAATTCTCTTTATCATCATATAATTTTTTTATTATTTTGTCAGATTGCTCATACGTTTTTTTTATGAAAATCAGATATTTGTCCAGAATGAATCCTAAAGTTACAAGTTATAATATTCAATTGTATTTATTGAGCTGGACAGATATACATGTAAACTTTTAGTTTCTTCATTTTTTTTCTTATATCTGTATATCCTTTATAGCACAGTTTCCTGGAATACAGTTTTCTGGAAAACTGTTTACTGGAAGACTGTTCCTGTGACTATCACAGTTTCCTGAAGTACCTACAAGTTTCTTAGAGTACCTACAAGTTTCTTGGAGCACAGTTTCCTGAAGTACCTACAGTTTTTCTACAGTACCTACAATTTTCTGGAGTATAGTTTCCAGGAGTACTGTAAATATACAGTTTTGTTCCCGAAGGTAGAACAACCAGTTCTATCCGTTCAGCGCATCAAGACCAGGAAAATAGGAGGTTGTATCACTCAAAAGATATTTTTTTTATTGTTTCATTGATAAAAATTTTGTTATAGTAGTAGGCTTTACTAACCTTTTTAGTTTTAAGTATTTTTTTTTTGTACACAGTCTATATTTCCACTTTTATAGTAATATAGTATATCCATATTGATTTTTTTATAGCGAAAGTTTTATTTATTAAACCTCCACCACCAGTTGTCTTTTTCAATTAACTTTATTATTTTTGAGTAGATAGCAAAGGTTACAAGTTAGCTGATTGTATTTATTTGATTTTTTTTCTAATTTTGTTTTAGGAAACAAAATTAGTGGCGCCCTTAAATTTCTTTCCTTATCTAATTTTTTTTAATTTCTAAATTTCCATCAGATAACAAAGTCCTGAGAACTGGCTTTGTTATCTCCAAATAAATTAATCAGTTTGGTAAGAACCTGCAGTTTATTTTTCATCAATTTTTTTTAGTCTCATAGTATTCAAATTAAATTTATGTTACATTGATTATCGTAAGCAAATGTTTCATTGGAGCTCCAACGTGTATAACTTTTAACGTTTGTTGTCTACCCTTAAAAAATTTTTATAGCTAAAAATTTTTTTTTCTTCCAGCTTTTTGGGGGAGTTTACTTGAATTTAATTTAACGTTAATATTAACTTTTCTTAACTTTCTTTCTTTTTATTATTTATAACTGGTGGTTCGGTTTAGTAAGTATCTCTATCATTATCTGAAAAATTAATAGTATCGAGAAAAACTGTAAAGCTTAAGGATTCGTACATTCAGTAATTAGCGTATCAATTTATCTATTCAATTTATCGTATCTTTCAGTGACGTTCAGTCGAAACACATTTTAATAGTTTGCTGTGGATTTGCTCCTAGTTTTTTTGCCGTTAATATATTTTTAAATAGATTCTCATTATTACCTATTAGTGAATTTATCGAAGTAGTTCTTATCGGGAATAATTGTTTTCTTTTGATTTAAGATTTAAAATCTAAATATCTTGAGTATGCAGTGGCGTATCTGCATTTTTTTTCAAAAATCTTTTTGCCTTTTCTATATCTTTAGATTATGTATCATAAGTACCTAAATTTTTTTTTAGTACCTATGCTTTCTGACATTTCGTTGTGCAATAAACAAGTCGTGTAAGATTTTTGTGTCTTATCGTATCTTTTTTTTGTTTTTTGAGTATGTTATATACCAAAAACGCTGTTCTATAGAGAACAACTTTCCGTGAATGTTTCAAATTTTCTGGATTTATCTAGCTTCATGCACCTTTGTAGTCCAGAATCTTTTGGAACAACTTTTATGCACAAACATTTTCTGAACTTTCTGCTTTATGCAAAATTTGGATTCGGATATGGGTGTAGCATTCCCTTATCGTCAGTATATTGAGAAATTATCTTTGGATGCTTGGTAGCACTTTTATTCTCAATGTATGATTTATCTTTATCTTTTGATATTTTATTTTTGTTGCACAACAAAATAACGAAAAATTATCTTTACCTTCTAGTACTCTGAATGATACATAGTAAAATAATATTTTATCGAGGCGTGGCATATTTCTCTACAATAGTCGATGACAAAACTAACTTTTTTTTCGTAAAATCTTTATCTTTGGCTTGATACCTATATCTTAAAAATTTCGTTTGAATATCTTTAATTCAGTTTTTTTTCGGCAATAAGTCCTTATTTCATTTTTTCTATATCTTTGAGATATTTAATAACTTACACTGTCAAAATATTTGCTGTGTTTGTGTGATGATTTTGTTCGAATGTTCTGCTTGCGCGATGACCAATGGCTACTGCGGACGCTAACTGGCAACCTCCCTGGTATGAACTTAGAAAAATATCATCTAACTTTCCTGTGAAAATTTTTGATAGTCACGTTGTCAATTTTGTCTCCTTTCTTTTCTCTAAATCAATCATTTTTGGTCAAAATTTTGTCTTTCTTCAATCCTTGGGTTATATTTTATCACTATGTTTGGCTCTGCTGTTCACTAGCTTATTTTTGTTTTAGGTATATTTTTCTCGTGTAATATGATGAAAAATTTCATATATAGAGTTTTAGGGTTGGCTAAATTTTTTTTTCAAATCAGGAAAAGCTCAATTTGTTTCTAAATAAATTAATTTCTAAAAACATACTTTGTATGGTACACTGTATTATATCTCTTGTGAGTTAAATAGTTTGAGGAACATGTCTTGAAAATATGGAACTTGTAGTAAGCAAATATCTTCAATAGGTTAACTTATTTATTGATAACTGTAGTAGCTGTATCTTTAATTACAATGAATTTGACGCGTAATTTTCCCTTCATAGTAAGTAATTATTTGTTAGATTTTACCGTGTTGTTTTACCTTTTCATTTTTATTTCTCTGAGTATAGTTTAACTCGTGTATCTTTAAAATATCTCAATGTTGTGCTATAAGCTTACATATTATGGTGGTGAACTAGATTTATTACTGCAATAACATAATTGCGACATTTGAGAGTATTATATGTATGTAATACTTAAATGGGGTGATTAAATTTGGGGTATATAATTTGGAATGTAATTTAGTAGAAACTAAAAATTAGTATTTTCCATAATATTATGTATCTATATCTTTCTTACCTTACCTTTTTTCAGTTGAATTGTGTCGAGTGCACAAACTGAAATATCTTATCTTACCTTACCTTTTTTTCAGTTGAATTGTGTAGAGTTACACAAACTGAAATATCTTATCTTACCTTACCTTTTTTTCAGTTGAATTGTGTAGAGTTACACAAACTGAAATATCTTACCTTACCTTACCTTTTTTCAGTTGAATTGTGTCGAGTGCACAAACTGAAATATCTTACCTTACCTTATCTTTTTTCAGTTGAATTGTGACGAGTGCACAAACTGATATATCTTACCTTACCTTATCTTTTTTCAGTTGAATTGTGTAGAGTTACACAAACTGAAATACCTTACCTTGTCTTTTTCAGTTGAATTGTGTCAAATGACACAAACTGAAGTATCTTACCTTGCCTATGTTTTTGTGTGCAATAGGAAATGGCACATGAAAATTTATCTTTACCTTTTCTTATCTTGTGTCGCAGAAGTCATGTTTCATAGTGAACATGTATCTGGTGTCTTTGTGGACATTTATCTAGTATCTCACCAGGTAGTTATGGTATCTTATCTTAGCTTGCGATATACAGTTATCGTAAATTTTACTATTATATCTTATAGCACAACAACAACAAGAATATATCTATCTCTATTTTCTTATCTTCACAGATTAGCTAAGTTTTTTTTGTTAAAAGATCCTGAATAAGTTCAGTTATTAATGTATTTAAATTAGTAGACTGTTCCTTATGGAAAGTATTCTGATCTTTAACTTATTAATTACTACTAATTAATTTTCTTGTAAATTTGTGCAAGTTCAGTTACTAGCCAAGTAGACTGTTCCCTAGAATCAGTGCATAAATTAATAAAAATTAGTTATATCTTTTCTAAAAAGTAACGAGGAAAGTTTCATGTTTATGATACAAATTTTAAGTGTTTATCTATATCGAACAAATAATTACAATAACTATTTTGAAATTATCTGAATCTATCTCACACTTTGGTAGGTGGAATTTTTTTTACTTGTCTAGAACTTATCTTTATCTTAGATTCGTAAAGTTTGGGGAAAATTATACAGACGATGAGAAACTTTTGTATTTTGTGTTTGTCCTGAATTATCTAAGTATCTTGTGTAAGGTTCTCTTGTGTTTTTCTTTTGCTTATCTTTATCTGAATTTGTCATTTATGTATTTTTCCTTTCCTTGTTTTTGTAGTATTTTATGGCTTAAGTAAGTTCAGTTGCTAAACAGGTAGACTGTTCCTTTGAATCAGTACTTAAAGTCTTCGGTTTTTGTGTCTTCCCTGTATATTTTTGTATTAATCTATTTAGTGTGCTATGATATTAAATAAGTTCAGTTGCTAACTGGGTAGACTGTTCCATAGTACCAGTATTTAATATCATAGAAAGTATTTGTCTTATCGTGAACTTGGGGAAGAAAATTATCTGGTTGAGGGTTTAATATGGTATATTGATGTCTTTCATATTTTCTATTCAATTTTAAATCGAACTTGTACAATTTCACTTTGCTTTGACTGTCGTATTTTAAAACCTACTTCTAAAATTTTTTCTGCTATTATTAACTTTTCATATAAATAGTAACTATTATTAAAAAAAAATTTTTTTTGGTAAAATTTTTTTTCCTGGCTGTTAGGGGTATGAAACGTGAACTTTGCGTTCAACCTTTCAGTTGATAAATTCATAGTTTAATTTCTTTAAAATTTTGATTTTTGGTGGAATTGAATGCATTGATTTTCTAAAAATATTGCCATCGAAAAATAAATAAATTATTTCACATTTGTGATTTGTGGTGGAATAAATTCATTAACCAAAAATCAATATTCTATAGCTATTATACCGCGAAATTTAAAATTTTGAACTTTCTTTAAATATGAACGGAGAAGGTACCGGCAGGTCTTCTCATATCGTCAGTCGACGAAACAACATAGATTATCGAAAATAGAAACTGTGCAGTAATCTTTAGAAATATCTTGTGTGCTATATATAAAAACGAAAATTTACGAAGATCTTATTTAATAAGAATCTGGATTACTGGTATGTAATTACATTATATTGTTGCTTTCTTAATTTAAAATTATGTTATTGGAAAATGTACCATTGTTTTTGTGAAACAAATTAGCTAGAACAAGATGGATACCCATTTTGGGTGCCACATGGAGTTATCAGTTTACCTACATATTCCTTGTAAATTCTCTTTATCATCATATAATTTTTTTATTATTTTGTCAGATTGCTCATACGTTTTTTTTATGAAAATCAGATATTTGTCCAGAATGAATCCTAAAGTTACAAGTTATAATATTCAATTGTATTTATTGAGCTGGACAGATATACATGTAAACTTTTAGTTTCTTCATTTTTTTTCTTATATCTGTATATCCTTTATAGCACAGTTTCCTGGAATACAGTTTTCTGGAAAACTGTTTACTGGAAGACTGTTCCTGTGACTATCACAGTTTCCTGAAGTACCTACAAGTTTCTTAGAGTACCTACAAGTTTCTTGGAGCACAGTTTCCTGAAGTACCTACAGTTTTTCTACAGTACCTACAATTTTCTGGAGTATAGTTTCCAGGAGTACTGTAAATATACAGTTTTGTTCCCGAAGGTAGAACAACCAGTTCTATCCGTTCAGCGCATCAAGACCAGGAAAATAGGAGGTTGTATCACTCAAAAGATATTTTTTTTATTGTTTCATTGATAAAAATTTTGTTATAGTAGTAGGCTTTACTAACCTTTTTAGTTTTAAGTATTTTTTTTTTGTACACAGTCTATATTTCCACTTTTATAGTAATATAGTATATCCATATTGATTTTTTTATAGCGAAAGTTTTATTTATTAAACCTCCACCACCAGTTGTCTTTTTCAATTAACTTTATTATTTTTGAGTAGATAGCAAAGGTTACAAGTTAGCTGATTGTATTTATTTGATTTTTTTTCTAATTTTGTTTTAGGAAACAAAATTAGTGGCGCCCTTAAATTTCTTTCCTTATCTAATTTTTTTTAATTTCTAAATTTCCATCAGATAACAAAGTCCTGAGAACTGGCTTTGTTATCTCCAAATAAATTAATCAGTTTGGTAAGAACCTGCAGTTTATTTTTCATCAATTTTTTTTAGTCTCATAGTATTCAAATTAAATGTATGTTACATAGTGTATCGTAAGCATATGTTTCAGTGTCAGAATAAACAAATACAGAAGGTACTGATACTTATGGGATAAACATATTTACTGTCAGCCAGGCAGGCAACATCCAGATTGATAGAGGAATGAAGGAAAGAACTGGCAGACCACCTTAAACTGAGATTATTTCTGGAAACAAACAAGCTGATTAACTCGCGAGAAGAGTTTTAGCAACGACATAGGTTAGACCAGAATCAGTTCTTGGGACCACAAAGAAACTGGTCCGAGGACAAATGAAAAAATGGATACAAAGCCAATATAGATTACAGTGGAGGAGTTTAACGGGCTACTGAATACCAGTAGGAATAAGTTGAGAACTATTCCAGGTTATACATATAATGGATAAAAGTTCACCTGCATAAAATAGGGCAGTACATCAGGGTTCTCAGCTGCAGATTTTGAGGTCATATCCCACATCTTATCTGATTGTGAGTCACTGGACTCTCATAGGCAAATAAGTTTTGGGGAAGCCAATGTACTACCGGAAATGTATGGCACACATCCAGTGGACCTATATCGTCTACTCGAAGGTACGGGACTAACTGGGTGGACTAAATATGGGAGTATACCATAACAAGCTGCAGTGATCCCAGCATGAGAATGACTCCCGATAAATTACAACTTTCGTTTGAAAGTTGGTATAACCAAACAACTATGATCGTGGTAACGCCATCTATATGTCATCCTACGAAGTTAAGGAGTGATGGTTGTTTATTTTACAATAGATTCAAATACCATTAAACGTTTCACAATTAAACGGAACCTCGAAGACATTTTGAAAAACAAAATTAAACAACCTATTTTTATAAACGTCTCCATTTTTAAATAATGGAACATAAACAGTAATATCTGTTACAACGTTAATTGTTTCAGAGAGCGATAGGTACTCGAAACTAAAGCATTCTAAAATAACTCTCATAAAATCCAATATAAACCTATTAATCTTTCTCCCATCCACTTTCAGTTCTCTTAATTAAAATTTAAAATATTTCAATTATTTCCAATGAACATCAAGCAACAACCTCCATAGATTATGCTATCACTCCTTCCCTCGAGTAATAATCTTACCGCTGTCGCTTCCCTCCCTTCTGAAAACATAATTTATAGAGACGAGTGATAAAACTCTTTCCGGAATAATCTTTAATTGGACACTATAAATTTAGTATGCGCATCGAAAACAGATCAAAAAACATGGGTGGATCGCTATAATAGTCTATAGGATGTCCCATAAATACGTACCGTAAATCAAAGGAATGATAGAAAAATTTGAAAGAATTGGAAACAATTTTTTTTTGAACTTGCAGTTATTGAGGTGCGGTTTAAATACTCACAAAAATGTATGCTTTTTTGAGGGATATATAGTAATTTACCTAACAAGTGCGGAAAGTGATACTTTTCCGCACGCGATTGCAGATGACCGAATGACGCGTCAGTGACATAAAGATACATTTTTTATTAAATACACATCAACAAATTAATCATTATTAATATTAATATTGAACGTGCAATTTGTAGCATTCTGCAAATTAATTGCAGAGGCTGAAATGTTTTCCAATGAAGATAGATTTCGGTTTCCCACTGCTTTGTCAGCTCTAATTGTCGCAACCGTGGTGATGGGAACTTTGTTGGAAAAATTCTGATGAATTTCCTTAATTTTTCAGTCATCTTGTAAACTACAACCATACAAATATATATTTTACATATTCAAATGTCAGTATACTCCCCAAAACCTTAACACATTTCCTTTTCCGCACTAGTAGAAAAAATACTTATTTTATATTTATTGTTGATTATAGTCTTTTCAAAACAAAAAGAAAGTAATAATTTTGACGAATTTTAATACGACAATGGCTCATAAACTGTAACTGTACCAACTCTCTATATTGCGAAGAGTTGTAGTAAGTACCAGATGAAGTATCTTTCGTGTAAAAAATTTAGAGAAGAATTGCAGACAAAAGTATTTCGCTTGGTACAGTAAAGTGATAGTTTACGAACCCTGGTACCATGTCACTGGACAAAATTAGTACTTTTGTTGTGTTTTTAGAAGACTAAAAAAATTTAACTTGGCATTGATGACCCCCAAGAAAATATGCAATTAAATGTGTATTATATTAACACCCTCTACCGGCTTGTATCTCACAAACGAACAAGGTTGAAGAAAGATTATTACTAGGTATTTTGAATTTTTCTTACCAATCCACCATACTCTCAATTCGATAGTAAATTTCGAAATGTCCCGTATAACAATAAAATTTTAGTTATGAAGGTGTCGGAAAACGTTGCCATTGCCATTGACTTGAGTAAAATAAAACAAATAGAATGAAGAAAGTAGATATAGTGAGATTAAAATTGAAAAATGTAACTTAACAACTTCATCGTGTACACTACAATTTCATGTAGTGTTTTCTATAGATTATTAACAAATAATATTTTTATATATAATATCACAAATGACATTTTATCAAAAATTTCATGAGGAAAATTACCGAAAAGCAACAAACTTGAATAAAACGTTGAGAACAATTTTGCCTACACAATTTTTTTTCGAGTGGTATCCGACATGACTATTTTATGTAACAAAATTAGAAAACTTTAATTTAACGATGAGGCGTAAACCAAAGAATAAATTAGTTATCTATATAAAAGTTACAATTATGATAAAATTGAACATTTGTGCATTATTTTTATCGTTATGATGTGATTGTAGAACATGTACTTGCGGTATGACTGATTTCTCTTGAAAATAAAGCCATTCAATCGTACAAAGACGGCTCAAAAGCAATAAAAGGAACTGGGATAGGAATGTCCGAGCCAGGAACCCTATGAAAGATTGGGAAAAGCCCCAAGTATATTTCAAGCGTAAATTCACGCCTTAAGAAAGTGTGCCCAGTTCAATATTGACAAAGGGTAAAGAAGGCAAAAGATTATAATTATGTCGGATAGTCAAGCAGCCATTAAAGCACTGAGCTCTTGTGTGATCAGTTCCATAAAGCTGTAGGGAATGCCTAGACATACTCAATGAACTATGCGAGAACTATATACTAACTTTACTGTGGATTCCAGGACACACTAGAATAGAAGGAAATTAAATAGCAAATAAACTAGGAAAGAGGGGGACTGAAAGACCATTTTGGGAGCCGGAACCCTTTTGCTTAATCAGCCCTAATGTAATATTGGAAAAAATAGGCAAAACCGAAGAAAAGAGAAGATCTGGCCATTGGAAAGATCTATAGTAGTGCCTAGACAATCAAATATTCTGATGAGTGACTGCAACCCGTTGAGATCGAAAGAATGCAAAAGTCAAAGTAAAACTGCACTAACAGGGATCCTAACGGGACATTGCCGCCTGAACGGGCACCAGAAAAGGATCAAAATAGTGGAGGAAGAAGAATGTAGATTATGTGGCATGAAAGAAAAAACATCCATCCACATACTCGCGAATTGCACAGCAATTCCGAATCATAGGGCACACCACCTAGGAGATTATTGGATAGAAAAGGGTTATTTTCTTAAGTTGAAGCCAGCAGATATCTTAAAATTCCTCAGGGAAATAGGATAAAAGGATCTACTAGTCTCTGAGACGTTCCTCGGGAACTAAGTAGAAGTAACACAATAGATCTTTTAGGTTTCAGGGAATGACAACCCAGCCTACATACATACATGTCTGATCTCGTATTAGGAAAATTTACTGTAAGTGGCGCTTTTTCTCTTACGTTTTCAATCAATTTCAAATGATGTTCATCTGCGCCGTGGTGTTCCATATCCTTTTGATACTTGACTCTTTATAGTCCTCTCTGTTTCCTTTTCATATTGTAAGCATGATCTACCATAATTTCTGCTGATTTTTCGGCTGAAGTAAGCTTACATTTTATTATCAATAAAAACTGCGAAATCTGTCGCCAACAGCAAGCTCGTTCAAATAAGATACTAGCGTCAATCTAAAACACGTTGGAAAATTATGTATGTGAGAGAAATGAATACTCAGGATTCTTGAGCGTTCTAGCTTTATGGATCAAAATAAATAGATGAAGTAGGCGAAAGCTGGTCAGTGGTAACCAATTTAATGCTCCATTTTGGGTTGAATTAATATTCTACTTAGGATGTCGTATGCAAATTGTAAGCTAGTATTTAGAATTTTTTGAAGTCGTAAGCAGCCTGACTGGAGGAAAGTTGGTCCATATTATACTGTACCGCTGTAATAAATTTGAGAAGAAAAAAAAACGATTCCCATATTCTCAATTTAATTTCATTGATTAAGGTCTCGGTTAGAAAACATGCTTACGAAAGCGATGATCTGGCTCCGACCATAAGCCTAGATTTTTATCAGCTTTAGTAAAATATCCAATACGTATAATGGCCTCGTTTGATCTGAAGCTGATAAAAAAAAGATCTACTTTTTTCCAGGCCAAATAATGTTGCGACAAATTTTGTAGCACTTGGTTTGAGATTTGAGTGGAGCAGAAACATTTCGATTCCCGATTTTCTTATATAACTTCATGCTTTTCTGCGGAGCATTTTATTATTTAAAGTAGTGGCGGCTCGTGAACTTTTTAAGAGAGGAGGCTGGACATAAAACGTTTTTGAAAAATATACTCTATTCAGCCAATTAATTTAACTTTTGCGCAGCGACCGTACCAGCTACGTCAGTGACAAATTGTTGCTCAGCAAGAACCAACGTGGAGGTATACCTATAGTTTCTCTTGCCAACAAATTTTTTTTGTTCGTTTTTTTTTATTTTTTTGGGGTTTTTAATTTTCTTTTTGAATCTTTCATATTTTGTTTTTAATTTCATGAACTTTTTTTTATATATTAACGGAATTCTACGGTCTTTAGTTTGCGAAAAATGATCGATAATATTATCATAAAATGTATCATTTTGTTTTAAGCGTACATTGTATACCTAAACGATTTTGGCCCATTGTATTTCGCAGGTAAGTTTTAATTCGTTTGAGAGTAGAAAACGATCTCTCCAACGATCCCCACGAGACATGAATGGTGACTGTCAAACAAAGGTACTTAGTTTATAAAACTGAGGTAAAACTTTTTGCAAATCATTATTTATCATATCGGCGTGACTGTCGTACTGACCTAAAATATCTTTATCCGAGTATACAACGTATCATTGTGCAGTGCTATTAAATTTTATCAAAAAATTTATATTTTAGAACTAAGTTACCTATCTAAAAGTGTATTGTGAAATTCTGTTGAAAAATATTCGAATAAGCTTTCATTCATCAAGTCGAAAAACTTGAATTAATGTAAATCGGAAAATCGAATCTCAATTTGACCTTTAATAGTATCTAAAAATTTATAAAAAAGTTGTTTATAATGTAGTTTCTTGTCTAAATTATATCGTATCGTATCGTATTCTGTCTGTATTCCCCAGTTCGTGTATCATCGCGACCGCTAGAGGCAAGCCTCCTGAGAGTGTTGCCATTTCCGCTATTTTTTACGGTATTAGCAATTGGACTGGTCGAAAAAACGGCAACTGTGTTGAATAACATGTGTTTCGGTATTGAGATGTTTGTAGATTCTAGCCTCAGGGCACTGTTGTCAGATTCAAAAATAACTAGTGGAAACGCGAAGTAGATTGTAAAATTTGAAAATTATTAGATAAACAGGAAATAAAATGAAGAATAATCAACAAAATAATTCTGGTGCTTTTTGCTGGATAAATTGTTGAGGCTGAGCCTCAATAGCCTCCTTCGGGGAGGCGCCACTGATTTAAAGTATCAAATGCTTTACTGTAATCCAACAAAGCCAAGCAAAAAACCCACTAGTGTCAGTAATTATTGACAGGAGGTATGAATTTGTAAAATCACAGAGAATGTTAACTCCAATTCATACACACATAGTTGCACTCTGTGACTGAATCATTTTTAATTACCAAAACTAACTTTCATCACAATTGCTCTTTTCTAAAAACATTCACCGTGTTCTTTCATCGTCAATTTATGTTTCACCTTACATGGATCGCAATTAAAACTATCTACATAACTTTAAATATATTCCAAACATTTTTCTTTACTGCTATCAATTAAACCACATCAAAGACCCTGAGGTACGTTTGATTAAAAAAAAGGACTAAATAATAATTACGATTCCTTCATCGGGTACGCCCATGCAACAGAGAATAAATTAGATTCATTCAATTTATGAATATAATTAGCGTGTAATTAAGCAAGTCACTGTATCGAGTGATTTTTTTAACTTATGCACTGATAGCATAATAATTTCGACCTACGCTCATTGTTGCCCAGAGTTTTGACTAAACAAGTTGCCAGTGTCATATTTTTTTTTCATCAAACCTCATTTTATTCTGCAGATATACCTACCTGCATTATTTTGGTTCTCGAGCGAAATTTATTACGGATTTTAAACGAATCAATACTCTAAAATTATGTTCACGGCTTTTACACTTGAAGATTCATAATGAAAGAAGAATGCTTTTCTTTTCACATACTTTAATTGTATAATTACATATCCAGTATAGTCAGGTATATGCCCAATTAAATTATTTTCATTATATCTTCCGTTATTAAGAGGGAAATGAAAAATGTATCTATAACGATGTATGTATTTTGGGGTAACATTTACTGATACTTAAAAGATCTATTGTGCTCCCTCACTTCTACTTAGTTTATGAGGCCAGTCTCAGAGACTAGTAGCTCCTTTAGTCCTATTTCCCGGAGGAATTTTAGGATATCTGAGGGCTTCAACTTAGGTAACTGTCCCTCTTCTCTCCAGTAGTCTCCCAGGTACTGTGCCCTAAGATTCTGAATTGCTGTGCAGTTCACATGTATGTGGATGGAGGTTTCTTCTTCCATTCCACAAAATTTACAATCTTCTTCCTCCATTATTTTGAGCTTTTCAAGGTTCCCATTCAGGAGACAATGAACACCTTTTCACCTTCCAAAGCACCTGGAGCAAATGGGATTATCCAAGCATTGCTCCAGCAAGGACAAGACGAAATTCTACCACATTTGGTTAGAACTATATAAGAACGGAAATCCTAGAGAGACTACCTCTCCACCCGTATCAGCACGCTTACCGGGCAGGCAGATCTACGGAGACTGCACTGGTACAACTGACGAAGGATATCCGAGGTGCCTTAGACAACCTAGAAACTTTAGTATGTGCATTTTTGGACATGAAGCTTTTGGGGGGAGGAACCCTTTTGCGGAATCAGCTCCAATGTAATATCGGAAGAAATAGGTAAAGCCGAAGAAAAGAGAATACCTAACCATTGGAAAGATCTAGCAGGGCTTAGGCAATCTAAGATTCTTCTGGGTAACTACAATCTGTTGAGATCAAATGAATGCATAAGTCAAAGTAAAACTGCAATAAGAGTTTTGACAGAAATCCTAACGGGGATCTTTCAAAAACTGGGAGATCTGGTGGAAATAATCTTAAAAGTACCTACGCCGAAGAACTAAAACAGGTGCTTGGAGGAGAAAATATAATAGAATGAATAAAGGCACAGAGGCCTCAGTGAATAGAACATATTATGAGGATCCCAATATGACCTATAAATATGACAATGGAAAGATGCTATGGAGGAAGAAGCAAAGGAATTGCAGATAAAGGAGTGCACAATCATTATGTGAATAGAATGGAGTAGAAAACGATAACAAAATTATCCAGGATTATAAAACGAGAAAAGTGGGACTGATCCACCTCAAATAATGGATCAAAATCCATTCGCATTAGCTATAGTCCGCATGTAAAGCTTAATGACGATTTTGAAGGCTCGCTTAGACTCCTGAGTCAGATTCGCGTATGTCAACTTTTATCGCCATCCATACTTGTTTTCATCATTTGTCAGGTCAATCCGAGCTTCAGTTATCCACTCACATTTTTTTATTATTTATTACTACCTAAAGTAACCATGTCTGCTGCGTATCTTAGAGTTCAAAGGGTGTATGCGTTAAACAAAGCAGAAAAATTTAAATACTCCAAAAGCAAACATCAGCTTTGTGTTAGGTTTACGATCTTAGTAGCATAGACGCGTGTAAACTACAAGCGTTTAATAATAATTTGGAAAATGATAATAATAATAATGATTCTATTAGTACAAGTGATAATGATTCTGACAGAAGTAGTGATAACGATTAAAAAAGTAATAGCAGTAATTGTTTGAAAAATAATAATGGGAACCAAAAATGGCGCAGTCCCGGGAATTAGGCATGGTCCAGTCCCGGCATTTGAGCATGGCCCAGTCTTGGCAACCGAGCCTAATTTTAGCAGGACTGGGCCAAACTTGGCCCAGAGTTCTACATATTTGGGCCATACTTGGCCCCGAGGTACTTTCCTCCATGGGCAGTCTCTGAAAATATAACTTAGCTATCGAAACTCGCGTAAGATAGTGAAAAGTATTCAGTGTCGAGTATCGGCAACGGTTCCAAAATTCTTAGCTCAAATCCTTAGTATTGATATTTATAATATCACCCCATATTTAAAAAACAGGGAATCTGAAATATTCCTTATAATTCAGGTTATAATATTTCCAACCGAAATATATTAATTCAAAACTCCTCGAACATTCTCAATTTTGATAATATTTCAGTCAACCTAAAAAAATAACTAACCAAGTCACGCACAAAAGTTCGAAGCGAAGTACGAACAATCCCGGAAGAATGTTTGCACTTTGGCTTTTTAATATCCCAACAGAAAATGTTTTTCAAATATTAAAATCCCATTATTCCCTAATTTATTTTTGAGAGATTTTCGTTAGTCTGTTCGTCGGAATTTTTATTCATTAAATCTGTTGATTGAGCTTACATTATTCAGCAAGGTTAGTTATCCAGCTTAGCTTACTGGATTTGAGAAAAAAAGGACAATAGTGAAAGGGGAATTGGCGTTCGCTTTTTGTAAGGATGAAAATTGAAAGAATTGGTGTTTTTTTTTTCGATTCCACTACTTATATCTTTTATTGATAACTACAAATCGAATTCAATACTCATTATATTTTTCAATAAGTCGTCGGTCTGCCACATACAGTCCTTAAACTAACCCATACATAATAGATCTTTTAGGTCTCAGTGAATGTCACCCCTTAATACATACATACGTATGTTGCAGGCCAAACTGTTTTTTAGGACGAAATAGTTTGCCCTAGGACAAACTAGTTCGGATAAACTATTATAAACTAGAATAAACTAGTTTGTCCTAGGAAAAACTGATTTTGTAGTGCTTGATGCAATTAACGCTCTCATGTCTCTACCTCGCTCTTGTCTGGCATACTTTTTATCTCAATTATCAAGCGCAACGCTACAGCCGAAGATTATACACAGGATGTATACGGCTGTAGTAAGACCCATCCTATCGTATTTAACCATGGCATGGTGAAATGTTATGGATGAAGATAATAATGTAAGGAAGGTTACCAAAGCCCAAATGCTGGCGGCCATAGGTACCACGGGGGCACAGAGGAGCACACCCCAGGCAGCACTGGAAGTGATGCTGGATCTGCTCCCAATAGGGGGCCAAGGGGGCCTTTAGACTGACGGAAAACCGGCTGTGGAAGCCACTCGGACATGGACACACCGAGATCTTGGGATCAACAATGCAGAAACTGGGTGGCAAGAAAAAAGAGGGTGTCCTAAACCAAGGCACAGACTAGTAGGTCTTTCTGGATATTTATCATTAAACAAATTGCACACTTCCATCTGAGTTAACTTAACTCCATTTCTACTTCAAATTAAATCTAAACAATAATAAAAACATTTACGAAAACCAAAAATATTATAGTACTAAACTGTCACTGAACATCAATAAATTACTAAACAAATAATGACATTCCACAAAAAACTAGACGACTATGTTTTTTTAAATTGATGGGAAATAATTTCTTTCATATTCTGTCTGTCTGGCATGAAACGGTCGTTACGACGCAACATAGATAAACAAGGCCGATTTTGGTTTCTGCGCAAGACATTCGGCAAACTTCACGTGGTTCTTTTTATGTGAAACGGAGTCTACAACCCCATATCATTGCAATAGAGAATTCAATTCATTATTGAAGTAAAATACAGAATATTCTATTTGAAAACATGTAACTTTGATCTGGCACGGCGTTCTGCAACACGCTGTACAATTGCAGCTAAGTTTAAAACATGTGCCTTTAGGTTGGCTGTGATCGTTTAACATTTCAATAAAATATCTTCGAGATATTGGACTTTACCGCACCAATGAATCACCCTGTAGATAAAACCGTTTAGACCGAGCAAATAAGCTCAAAGAACAGCTAAATGACAGAATAATTCCTTACTGGTAGACGAAGCTAAAGACAATAAAAAAAGGTAGCCTAAGAAAGGCAGGGAAAAAAAGACATCTCAATGCATAGAGTCGAGAAAGGGTGAGAGATGGTTTTTTAGGATTTGCGATAATTAAATCAAATTAATTGATAACAAATCCCACAACAAAAGTGTAACATTGATTACTTGACATGATTTGTTTTTCATCTGTCAAATTTGACATTTCAACAATGTTCCGACTATTTTTTTATTGTTGTTTCAGCCAATGAGCATACAATTAGGCAATAATTTTGCACTAGTGCAAAATTATCAGGTCCTTTAAAATAAATGCAGACGTAATTATAAACGTTTATTATTTATTACCTAAAGTAACATGAAAACTGTTAAACCTAGTTATTGAAATTGTTACAATTGAAAACGTAATTATTGAAATTTATGACTGAACCAGTCGAAGTTTGTTATTGGTCAGAAACAACGTTAATTGAAGCAGAAGTTGAAAGTGAAAAACACTAAACTAGTTTGTTTTCACTGTTTCTCATTCTCTCCACTATTTCCTCGTGAAACTCTTTATCGAGTGGTAAATAAGGTTTTATTGAATTGACATTTCCATGTCCCGTTATTTTCGTTTACTCCAACCTTTGCTAGATGGCTTACGTCAGCTGCTCGGTGAAAATGGTTTGTAAATTTGGTTAATTTGATTAATTTGACCTACCTAACGGGGCAGATGTCTTCATTAGTAGTGTTTCTGATTAACCATTTACTGTCTGTTAATCTTCGGCCTCCTTCTTGGCAGGTATATTTTATTCTATTTGTGCTTGCTCCATCATTAAACTTTTCTTCTTGGAAGAAATCCGTTAAACAGTTGGCTGCATCACCTCCTCGAAATGCTAGCTCATAAGATAATTTCCTGTAGGCCTGTTTTCATCGTAAAGCTTCAAAATTTCCAGCAATTCTTTGTAAGTAAAAGCCGATAAACTTTCTTTTCTCTTTTCCGTGTTCAGTTGTAATATTTTGCGCGCAGCATCTCGTGCACCCCTAGCAGCTTTAAATCTTACATCATTAAATGGATTTATTGCATTGCCGAAATCTTCGTAATGTTTTTCCTGAACAAGTTTTGCTGTCATGTTCCACATTTTTTTCACCACACTTTCTTTATAAAGGGATCCATCCTTCTTTCGCATGTTGCTTGTCCAGTCCTTTAGAATGGGGGCTATTTTTTTCCACCGAAGCTCCTCGTATTAATAAGTGATTTCTTTCGACACAAAACTCTTGAAATTGTCTTCATACTGACGTTTTTGACTTACTTGTGCACTCGAGCACTCCGCGCACTTGCATTCGAGAATCTTTCCAAAAAAGTATCGATAATTTTCATTGAACTAGTTAAATTATAACTGAAAATTCTTAATTATTGACAATTATTTCATTATATCGAAACAATTTTCAATAATTAAGAATTTTCATTAAAGTGGAATTAATTAAGAATAGTTTTATTTAAAAAATAAGATTACTCGACAGGTTTCACATATTACATTCGCATCCCTGGGAGTAAATTATATAACTATAATGTACTTCTACATAATATAGTATACAATTTACTCTAGGCGATTCGAATGTGATTTGTGACACCAGTGGAATGATCGATATTTTGATTTTCTTGTGGAGTTTATTATTATTCGACTATATTTGATATTGTCATGGGTACGTAGTAAGAGTTGAAACACTAAACTTGTCATTTACTTGATCACAGTTTTCTGTATCAATTGTCTTCAGTCCAAGATTATGCTCTTATAGCTTGTGGGCGAATAATATCTACCTTGTACTGATGAGGCGCAAATACGCCGAAACCGGTCTGAAAGTGATATTATTCCTTCTAATTATAATCCAGAATGGTTGGCTCTATATTTTCGTATATATCAACTCCGTTTATCTTGGAAGTGTAATTCATTGTCTGGCGGGGCATATTGCCCGAGAAGTGGATGCTGCTTCCTGGTGAACGGTCTATCCTTTGGAAATTAATTTTCTAATTTGTGAAGCGTTTTAATAGTATTTCACTATTATTTTGACGTTTAATAAACTTGTCATTTGTTTGTACAAATTGTTTTCCCTATTCAAAATAAGATTTGAACCATTTTAAAATGATTACCTTTTTTATTGAAATTTAATAACCAACACAGTTAGCAAAATCACAAAAAACTGAAGCGGTACAAAGTTTATTAGGATTACTATGATTTTATTTCATGTGTCTATCTAAATAATACCTTCCTACTTTATTTATTTTTAATACGCACGTCTATGCAACTTCCTAATTCTTATTTAAAATAAAAATATTGTTTACGTATGTTTTTTATATGTTCTATACTGGAATATTCAATTTATACGTTCTTTTGCGACGTTAAAAATAGGAACCAACTCGGTTTATCAGTGAACTGGTTTTTTTTGTCAAAAAATGTTACAACGACAATGAGTAATAAACACAACTAGGTTTATTTGCCTGCATGTATTTAAGAAAGCATTTATTGATCATAAGAATTCCACAATCGACGGTATATCGGGAGTGTATTTTTAATAAAAATACTTTTATTTACTTTAATAAATTGTATCTTGTGACTTTTTGACATTTATAGTGAAATGTGAAGTTTTTACGAATGGTATAATGGAAATCATGGCGAAATTGCAGCACAGAGAATTCCTGCCGTCGTTGTTTGCTTTGTAAGTTTTCAAGATTATCATTTTTTAAATTTTATTGATAAAAAATAAAGGTAATTGTTTAGAATAGGATCTTTTCGAATTTTACCAACATTTTTTCGACTGATTACTAAAAATTATTAAATACTTTAAGGTCGGTGTATAAAGGCAAAATAATTGGTGTGGTATTAATTTTTACTGCTTTTTAATATTCTTGTTATTGATAGTTTTCAATTTTTCGAAAAATAATACAGAGTTGGTCAAAGTATTTGAATCGAATTGTCTCGAAACCGGTGCCTAATAAGAAATTCACTCTAATAGCTGCATATTCCTGAAATTTGAGTTACTTTTTATTTATTTTGTATCATACAAGGTGTTGGCAAGACAGTTGAGAGTATAAAAGTTTCATTTTTTCAATAATAACTGATACAGTGTGTACATAAAATAACGTATAGTAAAATTCACGAACGTTTCTCGTTACGTCAATTTATTTGTAAAATTTCAAAATGTAGTCTAACTATGATAATGTTAAATTTGGTTTTATATCCCCCTATAATTGGATCACCAGAGATACATGCCGAACCATCTTGCATATGAAGCGCCGCTGGTGGAAAAACTGTTTTTATTGATTTGATTCGAGTGTTTATGTGTTATGACGTAACGAGAAACATTCGTGACGTTTACTGTAACTCACTAATATTTCGATTTCGGTTTACAGAAAAAAAAAGTTGAATAAAAGTTTTTTCAAATAATCCAGACCATCTGCATAAGTCGATTAGAAGAGTATACAGGATGTACCGTTGCTCCAAAATAATTTATTAGCAATTTTTTTCAAATAGTACATCATGTATATATTTTCAGTTTTCCATAATCTATTAAATTACAAATACAACCGTCAAGACCGCATAATTATACCTTTAATAATTCCAATGACATTGGTTTGAATCTAAAATTGTAAAAAGAATTTTATGACAAAAAAAGTAGTAAGTTTTTTTGTCATCAATGTTAATTAATGAAGTTTAAGGATTCTCGCGAAAAATTCCAAGTTTTCCGCCCAAAATTTCAAGGGAAACCCGAAATTTGGGAGGAAACTGAAGTTCTTAACAGAAAACGTGAAATATTTAGCGGGAAACTTGGAATTTTTGGCGATAATCCTTAAAACTTTATCAATTAATATTGGTGACATAAAAACCTACTACTTTTTTGACATAAACAACTTTTTAATAATTTTAGATTCAAACCAATGTCACTTTGGAATTATTAAAGGTAGAATTATGCGGTCTTGACGGTTAATAGATTGAGAAAAACTGAAAATATATACATGGTGTACTATTTAAGAAATATATTAATAAGTTATTTTGGAGCAACGGTGCACCCTGTATACTTCTAATCGACTTATGCAGATGCGGCCTGTTATCTAAAAAAACTTTTTAACATTTTTTTTCTGTAAACCTAACGGAAATCGAAATATTAGCAAGTTACGTTACTTTTTGTACACACTGTATAAAATTGAAATATAATCGAAAAGGAGCAAAGTGAACTATGAACTATGACTGTAAATGAAACAAAAAAGCTCGTAGTAAATGAAAAAAAAAATATATATATAATAGGAATTTTTGTGGGGATGTGGCAATTATACCAGAGTGTACTCTTTTAAGAGTTTATTTCCGAGCTTTCGAACAACTATGTGTTCATTTTTAAGGACTGAAAAATGTATAAGATGAAATAAATTATATAGCAGATAAAATAATACCCACATATAACTAAGTGAGATTAATGGTAAAAAATGTAATAAATCTAACATTGGTAGATATATAAATATAAATAAAAACTCAAAAAACAAAAAAACTCAAAAAACATATATTTATATACCAATGTTAGATTTATTACATTTTTTACAACATTTTTTACCATTAATCTCACTTAGATATATGTAAGTATTATTTTATCTGCTATATAATTTATTCCATTTTATACATTTTTCAGTCCTTGAAAATGAACACATAATTGTTCGAAAGCTCGAAAATAAATTCTTAAAAGGGTACACTTTGGTATAATTGCCACATCCCCACAAAAATTCCTATCATACAAATAGTTGGCATATATTTCTTCATAAATTATATATATACATATATACTATTATTCACGTCATTACATTACCTAGTTATAAAACAACTAATGAACTAATTCTATATTATTTACAACTCACTATTTAACCCAAATCTAGATCAGTATCACTATCGTCTTCATTTAAATTAATAACTAAGGGTGCTACAGTGACATTAGCATTTCTGTAGGTACCTTCAACCTTAATAATATGCTGACTCGAATTATAATAAATTGTATATTACTTAAGTTTAATGTGGGTGAAACTCTAGATTTTAGTTGATGCCATATTATGTTTTCTATAGGGCTGCATCTGCAATAATATGTTATGTGCTGTAATACTGTGTGGCCCATATTTTTTTGTGAATTTTTTTTTTCGGGGGTAATATCCCTAGTGCATCTAATTTTTCCGGAAAAATTCGGAAAAACGAGTGGAAAAATCCTCGTCTTCGACTCGGATTTTTAAAACCACTCTCGCTCATGCTATTTGTTAAAACGGATTACTTAAAAACGAGAATTCCAATTTTTACACGGGAAAAATTAGATGCTCGAGGGATATTTGGTAAGATTATTTCCTGAGTTAAATAAACATTTTTTTAATTAACATGTCAAACTTGCATTAAATTTTTTCGATTTTTTTTCCGGAAAAACTGTTGACAGCTAAGTTGACAGTTGTTACGTGATTTTCTCCACTTAAAATTTATATATGACATACCAATTCTTAATAGCGATTGGTCAAAATTAATAGGAAGGAAATAATCAATATTAAACACTGCTAAAACTTGTAAAAGATGAGATTTTTTCTGAGACTCTTCAGAATGCAGGTCATTTTTCAACCAATACTTTTGAACTCCTAGTTCAATGTTGTTATTTTGTACTTTATTCAATTGACGACTATGATAAGTTGAATTGTCCATCACAATAATCCTTTTTCCGGTAAATTCGGCAATAAATGATTTTCAAACCAATATTCGAATAGTTCTGCTGGTGTATCTTGGTTATAATCAAAGCTTGATCTTATATACAGGGTGTTTCCAAATTTATGCGACAAAATTCAGGAGGTGATTGCTCGTATTAAATGAAGATGGGTGTTTCCCATAAAAAAATTTCCTCAGCCCACCCCTTTCCGAGATATCACCCAAAAAATGGTGACGAAAATTGAGTTTTTATTTTTAAATTTTAGTGAAGCTAGAAACTTGAAATTCTGTAATTTTCGTGCACTCGCAAAGGACTAACCACCGGTATTTTTCCAATATTCCTGGTACATTATACGGGGTGATATTAGCAACCCTTATTTTATTTCATATCAAAACTTTATTTCCAAATTAAGTTTTATGAAATAAAATTTAACTTTAAATCCTTGTTTTGTTTAAACATTTTTTTTATCCTTAAATTTATTTCCCAAAATAAAAAAAAAATATATACCATAATTTATAATTTGTTTAATAAATTGAGTGGAGAATTGTAAAGATGTAAAATGTGATACGATTCATAATTTTTTTCTCTGCAGCTATTGGTTTTTGGGAAAAAAATTTGGGAATAAAAATTTTTTTAAAATAAAACAAGCATTTTAAGTTAAATTTTATTTCATAAAACTTTATCCCGAAAAAACGTTTTGATATGAAATGAGGTAAGGGCTGCTAATGTCACCCCCATATAATGTAACAAGAATATTGAAAAAATACCCGTGGTTGGTCCTTTGCCAGTGCACGAAAATTACAGAATTTCAAGTTTCTAACTTCACTGAAATTTCAGAGAAAGTATAAAAACTCAATTTTAGTCACCACATTTTAAGAGTGATATCTCGGAAAGGGGTGGGCTGAAGAAATTTTGTTATAGAAGAGACCCATCTTAATTTCATACGAGCAATCACCTCCTGAATTTAGAAACACCCTGTATATTTTGCTGACAAAAATAAAGCGTTTTGATCCCAACCTGTTTCTGATCCAGCATGTATTATTGTTATTGTTTGTTTTTTATTTGATGAAGCTTTTATTTGCATTTTTCCACAAAACCTTTCGTTGGAGATTCATGGGTATCATACAATATGTTTCGTCGAGGAAGATAATTGAACGATTTTCACATCTATATTTTTAGATATCTTGTAAATAATCATGACGCCACGTTCTTAAACGATATGACTTAATTATCGCTTGCGTCTTATTGATGGTACAATATTAATACAGTCAATGAAGGCAAAAATCTGCTAAACCTCCGATTTCTTTGAACCTCCATAGATTAGGATGAAAATTTGGGATTGAGTATGTTTTACCCCCTACTTCAAATGTGACATATTATGCTCGTCTTGCGCTTTTTGCATTTTAGGGGTAAAATCCACCCCTTTTGTTAAAAATAAGAAAAAAATGAAGATTTAACCATTCTGGTTTAAGTAATTGTGTTTAATTAGATAAAATAAATGTTTTTTAATATTTATATGCATATCTTCTATAAGTTCCTTGTGGCATTACTTGTTATTTTTTCTTATTTTCTTGGGAATCAAACCACAATAATGTTTTTTTATTTTTTTATTTCAACGTTTCGGTAGCGTTCCAGCTACCGTTGTCAAGATTAACTAATAATGAATAAATGAAAAATTTTTGGTCCCTATCTGACACAACGACAAAATTTGACAACTAGACAATCAATAATATTTTGAAGTTTAAGACTACAAAACTTTGTTGTCAAATTTTATTAAGGTCCATTCATAGTAGATCACACCTCTGGTAAAATGAGAAATAAAATATTTCATTTCATGACATTCTAACGATATGTAGTCCACTAGAAATGGAATCCAGTGAAGTGCACGTTCCAGGAACGGTTTTTATTGGGATAGCGCTTTTTTCTTGCTTATTTTGGAAATTTTGTTAATATAAACGCGTTTGTTGTTACTTTTTTGTGTATGATTATTTTGTTTTCAAAATATGTATAACTCAGTTTGGGGATTTTGTGTATTGAAGTGTGTATCGATTAACAACCATTCGAAAGATAAATCATAAGAAAACCTGGATAAAAACTTATGATGCTATCCTGATAACGCCGGTAATTGATTATTGGAAATTTCTCTTTCTAATATTGGTAACCAAATTTGACTACATTCGGCTGAAATACTAGCTACACATTTATCTGAATTTAGTTGTATTAAAGCACTTTCTTTGATTTTTCGTCTTTTATTATTGGGCTCTTTCAATATTATTTTTGTCGAATCCCATTGAATTTTATGCCCCTCTTCCCAAGCATGTTTGCAAATACCTGACTTAAAGAACTCCCTATCTTTGATATAGTTTTTATGTTCATTTATTCGGACTCTCAATGGTCTAAACGTTTCACCTATGATTTTAATTAATTTTTCAACCCTTTTAGGAAAATCATTAAAAAATCATTTTTTGTATTTCTGGGTTTAAAAATTGTGTATTAACATTACATAAACAGTTTGTTCGATACTTATGATATAATTTTTGGTTGTCAGTGAAAGTTCAACCCTTAAAAACTACCCTGTTATTGCAGAATCACTGTAAAAATTGGTTTCAAAAACTTTAACCCATTAAATAGTACATTACTGGATCTTACTTACTGAATATTAAAATTTTATTTATTGTGAAATTTTTCACCCTTCAAAACTACCCCTTCTCATAATAATAATGGAATAATTTTTTTATCAGCTTTAATTAGTTAGAATATTTTTTAATAGTTAAGATAAATTTTATTAATATCATTCAATTCACATTCTTCAAACTACGACTTCTAACTACCCTCCGTGCAAAAAGTGATGGAAAAGCACACTTTATGGTGTGTTGTATCTCAGACCTAAACTCGGTTTAATTATAACTGATGTTTAGACTGTGACGTATTGATTTATTTATTATCATTAATTACATCAGTCTAAACATCAGTTATAATTAAACCGAGTTTAGGTGTGAGATACAACGCGCCCTTAGAGTTGGAAATACTTTTTTAATATTCTTTGACTCGTGACATATTTTTTGACGTGAAAATTTAATTTATTAATCAAGAGAAAAATGTTCAATAGACACACATCATTCTAGAAAGCCCCACCACGTTTTCGAGCAGATCTTTACCGTTCCCTTCACTTTCTCTATCTTCAAAATACACATACACACACCCATACATGTGTATTTAGTTAGCATGTACCTATTGACACGTTTTCCTATAATATACGCATACCAAATCTCTGCTCCAAAAATTTTTCCAACAAAAAATTTAATTTGTTTTTTACAATAACTCCGTTAATTTTCAAGATATGAGGTTAATCCAAAAACCATTTGAAAGGTAATTTCAAGAGCTATAAGATCGTCTTAAATAATATTTTTCACAGCCCTTATTTTTAAAAAAATAAAGGGTTAAGGGGTCCCGGTTACATGGTTCTCGCAGTTAGATTTTAAACGTCTCTATCTCGGTTATTTGTTATCCTATAAAAAGAAAGGAAAACCCAAAATCTTCGTTAAAAAAAGAACTCAAATTTCGTTTTTTATCATGTTTTACGACTATCCAATATTTTTGAAGTTATTTTCAAAAGAAAATGAAATTTACGAAAATTTGGAAAATTTCGATTATATTAAATCATACTTTGTTTCAAAAATAAGCATTCTAAACCGGGCAAAATTTTTGAGGTCATCACTTATGCTAAAAAAAAGAAAGTCCTGTTAGGGAAAACCGTAAATTTGTATTTTTGTGAAAATGGTGAAGGTTTTTTTTTCGTTTTTTCCAAAAAAATTCGAAAGTGTTATCTTATTTTTATCATAACTTGCTCAATTTTGAAGCTATTAACTTTTTACAGTGCTCACTAGAAAGGTATTTCCGAGTAATTTAAACAGTGTTCCGAAAGTAGCTATATTTCACAAAATGCATCGGTTTCCTGCTTTTTAAGTTTGAATGCATAGAGTGGATAATATTGTTTAAAAGTGTTTTTCCTAGCTTTATGCAAAGTATAAAAGACAACGATGGTGAAACACTCTGTATCTTGGTAAGGAGGAATATTGTATCTAAGCATCCTTTAAATTTTCATATATTGTGCTAATGTTTCTCCATTTACTCTATGGTTAATTCTGAATGCAACCTTCTGTATTCATCTAATTATCATAACTTAACATATAAATTCACCTATAATATCATACCATCAATCAATATTGTATTCCTTCGAAACGGATCAGTAGCGAACTGTATGCACCAAATTCGATTAAATTAAAATTAGGTTGTTCAAATTCGGGTCACGTAGACAAACAGATGACCGAAGACAAGCTCTTGGAATTTATATAAACACCGGGTTCAAGTAGCCATCGTTTTGCATATAGTTACCAAACTATCATCTGGATGATGCATTTTAACGTTGTATAATGCAAATTTTGTAAATGACGAGTATCGCGATATAATTTGTTTCTATTTCTATCACTAAAACCGGGTTTGACATTCGCAAAACGTCAGTTTAAACACTAGTGCTTAAAGTGCGAAAAGTCACAACTTGTTTCTTAAACGTCACATCAAGTGTATCTTCTGTAATTTATATTTAATATTTCGTCATTTTGTAGTTCTGTATCATTTGGTTTTCAACGACACGTCAGTCATTGTCTGTCATCTTGTGAATATAATTAAAATATAACATTATTAGGATCCTGCGGGCGTAGAAAAAGTATAGTAAGTACCTATTGTCAAAAAAATCTTCAGTCACTCGTTTCATAAGGCACCCGTTCCGTTTCGCACCACTCGTACATCAGAAAATTCGTGACCAAAGTAACGTTTTTAAGACTTGGTACTCAATATTTTATTATTAAGATCGAAGATGTGTTGGGATCCAATAACCAATTGGAGATTTTTCAAATCTTTCTACCAGTTGATATACTAAGTGTAAAAGAGTCATGGTCCAACTCTTTAACGTTTAAGTGGGTTGATAAATTGAGGCCTCTTGACATGGTGCAATGCATTGCAAGACGCAAGATTTCCTGATCGAAAGCAATCGCAGTTGAGACCCAAGCTGATCAGTTTCTGAAATTCGATGCGCATCAGTTTTTATTAAAGATACCAAAAAAATGATTCTCAACTTTTTTTAATAAACGAGATTTTCTATAAATTACCATACCAAAAATTTCATTACGACGTTTCGTCTTTAAAGGGTCACCATTAACTTAATTTTTTTAAATACGGACCTGGATTTTTTATTGCAATATTTTTTTACGTTTTGTATAGCTACATACAATGACATAGCAAACTTGACGATTCTAACACGTTTCGTCTTTCAAAAATCATCATCTTTTTTAAGTCCAGTCTTCTTTACTAAAGTCAAATTAATAATTTTAAATATTGGGTATTAAATAAAAATTTTGAGAGAAAATGATTGTATTCAACAATTTATTTTGAAACTTAATGACAATGAATAAATAATGATAGTTTTACAAATGACACTCTAAGGTAATAATAAGTTAAAATTAAATTAAAAAATTCAATAAATAATCAGTTATAAAAGTTGTTCAAACTGTCGTCCGTTCTGTGCAATACATAATTCGATCCTCCTTGGCATATGTGACGCATATCTACTAAATTATTATTCGGCATATTTTTGCTGGAAACTTCGGTTTTTATGAAGCCCTATACAAAATAGTCTATGTGGTTGAGACATGCGGATCGATGGGGCCATCTTGTCGGCCCGTTGGTACCAATCCAATTATCTTCCAAAATATTCATAAACTGTACAACTCTTCTCAAATTTTCAGAAGTTAGGTACTACTACGAAGTTATAAAACGATTTTATTTAGTTCGGCACGTAACACCTAGTTCTTGTTAACCGATTTTCATACATTTCCCGTTAACCAATTGAACAGATTTTTGGACACATGTTTAGTGCATTCATTTTCGTCCAAAATACTTATTTAATGCCCAATATTTATAATTATTAATTTGACTTCAAAAAGATGATGATTCATGTATGCTATATCATTGTATGTATCTATACAAAACGTAAAAAATATTGCAAGAAAAAATCCAGGTCCGTATGCAAAAAAATGAAGTTGATGGTGACCCTGTAAAGACGAAACGTCGTAATGAAGTTTTTGGTATGGTAATTTATAGAAAACCTCGTTTATTGAAAAAAGTTGGGTATACTTTTTTTGATATCTTTCATAACAACGACGGCAAATTTAAAAAACGAAAATTACCATTTTCGGATTTTGTCAAATATCTCGGCAACAAGTCGAGATATTCAAAATTTTTTTGAACTATCTAATTTCCTATTAATATACCAAACTTTTTCTCCATTTAATCGATACTGTATCTATTGCGGCTTACGAGATCTCTGTATACGTCAATTAAATCCGGTCCACCCTGTATAATGGGCCCTTCTATATCTCACTTATTATTTGAGACCGATAACAATAATAACAAATAAGAGTTGGAGGGTTATTAATTTAGTTTTTCAAAGTCAACAAAAATATTATACAGGATGTACCAGAGCCAAAGTGTTTTTTTATTGAATGGGACACCTTATATATTTTTAAACTGTTCATTTCAATTTGATTTCAACAATATATAATTGTTATAGTCTAACTTTAACATATCAGAAAATATATGCATCTGTAGTACGCACGACTCAGTAAAAGTCACGACTGTTTCTCGATACGTCATACTTCCCTGAATGTATCAAAGACACTCTAATTTTATATGGATATCGCTGACCACGTATGTGCGATTAAAACAAATGGAAAGGTACATGATATGCCTTTTGTGCCTGAATTAAGCTACGCCAATACGTCTTTACCGGTTTGTCACTCTGTCTTGTGTTGTGACAACGATTGTACTTAAAAAACGAAACGTCACTTTATGCGGAAATCATTCTGTCACCATCAAAGTTCGTCGTCATTGTCATTACTTTAAACAGGTGAAATTTATTTACATGTATTGTGATTTTATTCAACAAAATGCTTGGTAAACGTTTGGACGAAAGTAAACGTGAGTGAATTAGAAAATTACAGGAATATTTTCAAAAGAAATTGGCTAATGGCGGACAACTTCTGCCATTAAATGCCTTTCAAGAGGTAAGTTTTGTAACAATTTATTTGTAGAATTTCAAATTGTAGTCTAACTATGATATGTTAAATTTGCGCCGCTGGTAAAAACTGTTTTATTGATTTGATTCGGATGTTTATGAGTTATGACGTAACGAGAAAGATTCGTGACTTTTACTATAGTATCCTATCTATTGGAATTCAGTAAATGTATTCACAAAAGTAAGCCCAAATAAAACTATAAATATTCAAAATGACCCCCCCCCCCATCCTCAATCATAGTTGGTTTCTTCGGCGTAAATTCTCTCAACATTTAGAAATAATATCAGCATGATTATTTAAGTTATCACCTTGAATATTTTCCTGAATTGTCTCAAGATTGTTATTTTCACCAAAGTTATCCTTCAGCATCCCCAACAACAATGAATATAAGGGAGTTAGGTCGGGGCTATTAGGAGGCCATAGAATTGTCCCATTATTTCCGATCCACTCTGGAAACCGATTATTGAGGTGTTTTCGTAGGTCCAATACATTATGGGGTGATGCTACATCTTGGTGCTAGATCATAGTATTTAATTAGTCAGCTGTAAATTCTTCGTCTAGTATTCCACTCATTTTGGGTATTTTGCAGTTTAGTTGGTATATGGTATATGGACCTTTAAAAAAATTTGTCAACAAATTTTTTGCAGTCTTACACTTCAAAATATTGATTGTCTAGTTGTTGAATAAAAAAGTTAATTATTTTTTGACAGTAGCTGGACTGTTGAAATAAAAATTGCGGTTTAATTTCCCAAAAAAATTACAAAAAAAAAAGACAAATAAATCAAAATAAACGTAAAATCTTCTTTTTTTTTAATTTTTTTTGGAAAATTCCACAATCTTTATTATAGTTTTAATCAAATTAAGTTGACGAGAAAATAAAATAATTTGTACGTATGCAAATAATACAATTTTCTTTTGCCTAATCAGATTGGAAAGACATTCTGTCTTTTTCCTAACAAACCTGCTCAGAAAAAAAGGTGTAGTGAAGCTTATTTTGCTGGCGATACTGAAAGTTCCTACCTACAAAGGAAATGTTCGTTTTGCTACTGGTTTTTCTTTGAGTCTCCTGTGCGATCATTTTATCCTATTGCAATTTTATTCACAAAAAATATTTACATAAAATATAGAGCTACTTTTCAAGCACGTCTTGAATCATTTTGTCACAGAAAGTGAACCAATCAGGAAAAATAATAGGGTCGGCCCATGCACAAAATGCTTTAACTGTGACAAATGATCTCCGTTTATCATGTAAGACTGCTATGCAAATGAAATGAGCAGATATTTCAGGAAAGCCACTTTCTGCCTAAAACTTCTCGATTCCGTGTCTGAGTCTTTGTCTATGCCGTCTGTATAATGTGCGGACGGATCAAGAGATGAGAATGTTATTTGCTTATGTCGACTGCTATAAAGAAAATCACCTGCTTTTGAATTATTCACGTTTCAGATTGGACGGAAATTAATTTATTTACTCCATTTCCAATTTACTATGAAAGAAATTCATTCAGTTCACGTGAAACTGAACATCACGAACCATGGACTACTAAAGGAAATCTTCGTCTAAGAATATGAGATCAATAATGTATATTGGGAAATTCACAGTTCTACAAACCACAATATATTGATACCGGATATTGTTAACTGGGCCGATTATAAGGTGATGCTCACTAATGAGTATGTAATGTTGGCTCGGCGGCCCCAATTCCAGGAAAGTGAAAGTTTTCATGACACTTCATCTTCAGATTACTTGACAGAATTTCACTTTTCCAAGCATTCATTTGTTAACGTGTGATTCTGCTTGCCCTCGCAGTTAATTATTATTAACTTGTTCTTGAAAAGTTTTTTATTTCATACTGTACCCTAAAACATACCTGTACTTGATTTTAATCCGGAAAATAGACTAGCTTTTACGGGATAGTAGCACGTAATGAAATATTACGTGCTACTATCCCTTAATGAAATTTTACAGGCTTTTACATATTAAAAACTAATGTAAACTTAGTTATGCTTCAAAAGTAAGAATATACATTTATTGAAATTCAACAGTTAAACAATAAACAGAACGGTTTGTTGGGTATGAGATGCCCCGTGGCTTCATGAGATTTGCGCAGAATGTCCTCAGGAATGAATTGATCTTAAGCCATTTCGTGAAAATCGGATAATCACAATCGCTGACAGTATCATCATATCATATCATATTAGTATCATATTATTTAAAAACAATATTATGTTTCTATGGGTACCAACTACAGGTCAGCTATCTTAACATTCAATGCAAATTTCAAAAATAGCGAACGCCTATTAATATACTAATATCTTATTTTTTCACTGTTCTTTGGTGTTTTTTAGCAGTATGACATAAAATGTTGTACGTAACACGTCCGGTAAACTTTTACAGTACTCGTTTCGCAAACATCTCACTCGTACTGTAAAAGTGTACTTACCGGACTAGAAACGTAAATATCTACTACGTTTTTTGTCTTGTTAAAATAATAGTTATTTATGATATAAGTGCCAAAAGTGATATTTTATTTTGTGAGAAGGGAAGTTTGGGACATGACGCCGAAGGCACAGTGTTCCATCCCTTCAAACAAAATAAAATCACTTTTAGCAGGTATATGTTTCCTAAAGACACTTTTAAAAGTCCAAACTAACGCATATTTTACATTAATTAATTTGTTGCTTCTCAAACATAGAGTTTACAGCAACGGTTTGGGATTAACAAAATTTCAATATTCTCCAAGTATAACACAAAAAATAGAATAATATGGAATAAAATAAAATAATTCATTCAAAATGAAAAAACGTAATTTTAAGATACTCCATATATATCCAGTAATTATCTTGGCAGTTTTATAACTCAAATTGTTCCATAGTGGAAATTAGTGCCTCAAAATTATCAAAACAATTGACTATTTAGTCGAGGCAATGAAGCAATAAAAAGCCCAAAGATAGGAAATCTTTTAGGATAGGACGTATCGGAATGCGGTTTTTTGCATTCACTTGCAAAAATTATTTATATCATTCGTACCTACTTTGTACCTATTACAAACCGGAAGTTGCATTGCATCAGCGAAAAATGCATGCAAAAATGCATCTTTCGAGATGCCTTTTGGCAAATTTAATAACTTCGTAAATAAGAAGTCAGAATTGGCTCAAGTCGGGTACCCGTGGGTTTTCGAAGTCCCTGATCACGATTATGATGTTCAAATTGAGCCTCCGAACACCTGGAGCTCAGGAACGCCGACGAACGTCATCTCCGGAGACTATCCCAAACTTTATGCGAGAGAGGAGAAAAACTAGGCATCCGGGGGTTTCTTGGGTCGCTGAATTCGAATATACCATCAACGAACACCCCACGGACACCTGGTGGGCCCCAACATGGACGCGTACGTCATCTTCGAAAATTTTTCTTTAAATATCGACAATAAGGAACCGAAAATCGTTATGGGTGCTTTTTGTATGCGCTGAATCCAAATTTTATGTTGAGATCGACCACCCAAACACCTGGTGTACCCTAACCTGGCACTAAACGTCATTCCCGAGGGTTTTCCAGACACAATTGAAAAATACCAACCAAAAATCTTTACTGGGGGTTTTTCGGGTCGCTGAATTAAAATATGGCACCGACGAACACCCCACAGACACCTGGTTGGTCTTTTTCAATTGTGTCTGGAAAACCCTCGGGGATAACGTTGAGAGCCAGGTTAGGGTGACCAGGTGTCCGTGGGGTGTTGCCGGTGCCATATTTGATTTCAGCGAGCCAAAAAACCCCCGTAACGATTTTTGAGTGGTTTTTTTCAATTATGTCTGGAAAACCCTCGGGGATGACGTTCAGGGCCAGGTTAGGGCACACCACGTGTTCGGTTGCTCGTTTTTAACATAAAATTCGTATTCAGCGCACACAAAAAGCACCCATAACGATTTTCGGTTCGTTATTGTCGATATTTCCAAAAAAATTCTCGAAGATGACGTTTGCGTCCATGTTGGGGCCCACCAGGTGTCCGTGGGGTGTTTGCCGATGGTATATTCGAATTCAGCGACCCAAAAAACCCCCGGGTGTCCAGTCTCTCTCCTCTCTCGCATAAAGTTTGGGATAGTCCCCGGAGATGACGTTTGTCGGCGTTCCTGAGCTCCAGGTGTTCGGGGGGTCAATTTGAACATCATAATCGTGATCAGCGACCTCGAAAATTCCCGGGTACCCGACTTGAGCGAATTTTGACCCTTATTTACGAAGTTATTAAATTTGCCAAAAGGCCTCTCAAAAGTTGCATTTTTGGCTGTAGCAATGCAACCGGTTTGTAATACGTACAAAGTAGGTACGAATAATACAAATAATTTTTCCAAAAAACCGCATTCCGATACGTCCTATCCTAAAAGATTTCCTATCATAATGCTTCATTGCATCGACTAATTGGTTTCATTGCTGAATATAGGCATTGAACAAACAAATAACAAATGGTGGAGGGTTTCGTATTCATTCGTATTAGAAACCGTGCATAGTTCTTTCGGGTAAATATTATAGCTATTACCGTTAAAAGAGAAATTTTTTTTATGTCTATTGGATATCCGTAATTGTGCAAGAGTGCGAGTGACTTGAATGGGTGGTTTAAGTAACAGGTAATTTTCTACTTGGCCAGTAATATTTAAGCTTGTGCATAAGTTCATGAAAGAGCACCGTTGTACCAAACTCAGATCTAAACCATTCAATTTATTGTATAAACTTTCAATAAGATTCTACTTATTTTGTCTTAGTGACTTTAGATCTAGGTTTTCCCAAATATTCAAACCTCCCGCAAGTTCAAATAAATTACGCATTTGAGTGGCCCAATTAAAACGTTTTTTGGATGACATAGTTATTTGTCGCAAACGTGAAAAACAAAGCTTGGGAAATCGATTAGCAGAATTTTTTCCAACCAATTGATTGCTAACTTGAATATATTATGGGTAAGTTTGACCCTATCTGTTTCAATTGATAAAATAATAGCCTCGAGATTAACAGTTTTGAATCTAATTTCATCTAATCTATTCATGAAACAAGTTGCCAAGGTAAACAAAACCGAATTTTCGATTATTTTTTGTTGACAACTAACGTCAATAAATCACGAATTATTCTTTCTTGTTTTTCTTCGTTTTTCGATGAAAAGTGATCAAGAAAATGAATCTCTACCGCCGTAAATTGAAAAAGCTGCCTTATTATAATTGTTGTTTCACTAATTGTGCGTTTAATTGAATGAACACTAAATTTTGAATTATATTTTCATATTTTCTCATAAAAATAAATCACTTTCAACACTAGTGCTAAAAGTATTTAACTTTTAACACCAGCGTCATAAAATGGCATTTTAGACAATGGCAGCATGCGTTAAAAATTATACTTTATCTAACGTTTGTAGAAAAAATATATTTTTCATTAATTTTTGGATTTCAAAGAATGTTTGACAACATTATTATTATCAGTTTTACGAGGCCGAGATTAGGTACATACCGTTTTTTGGAGCCTTTTTTTAATTGAGAAGATTTTAAAACATCAAACTTTGAATTGAAAAATGAACACAGGAAATGTTTATGACACATCAAAGACACCAATGTAAAAATAACCAAGTATTCAACAAAAAACAACTTAATTAACGTTGGCTTTTACCATTTCCTTAAAAAGAAACAATATTAATAACAATTCTTCCACCCTAAACCCGATAGTTACACAAGTTCCACCGATTCTATCAGGAATTCATCTCTTTTATGAAGATTATACATAAATCTCTTCATCCGTATTGTCCAACAACAGTCCGCTTGACATAGTGCAATGCAATGCAAGACGCAAGATTTTTTGATCGAAAGCACGTGCAATGTAGATTCAGCTGATCAGTTTCTGTAATTCGATGCAATTGCAATTTTCTTGGCTTGGTGCAATTTGTATTGCATGCAAGACGCAATTCTAGGAAAAAATCTAGTTTCTTCCTAGCCCAGATAACTAACTATTTTCAATCGAATGATACCTATAATCAGCTGATTGGTGACTGATGTTTTGTCAATTCACTACTAGTTGTAGCGAGTCTTCGAACTTAGCAACATTCATTCTGATATAGTTTGTGAAATCGTTTTCTTGAGTTAATATTAAGTTCTTTTAGAAGTCTTTCGTGAGTGTAGACTGGTTTTTTTTAAACCATTCTTTGGCCCATATTAGTTTTTTTTTCTTGTTTTTAACAAAATCACTAGCACCGCTGTAGCCAAAACTTCGTCGTCAGACATGTTTCTCGCATGAATATATTGACGCGAATGGCTTGTCAATTTTATTGCTAAATATTATTGAGCGATTGGATTCAAAGGGGGTATTCAATAAAAATTTTATTGTGCAATATCATTGTAGGTGTATGGACCGCCTAATAATTGGCTGGTGAGGTTAATGATAATCTACGTGACATCATACGATATGCGACAGCCCACTACTTAGGATTACTCAACTTTTTAGTTTAAAAACGAGCACATTAATCTGATGTAAATAATAGTTGTAAAATAGACAAATGGATTTGAAGGTATGGAAAGATTAAAAATTAATGATGATTGATTAGCGAGGGTAGTGTTAGTATGCCCACCCAGTATCTAAGACGATTTCAGTGCATCAGATTCTCTCAGGTAGCGTATTTATGCGCTTGGGAGGTTCTCAGTTTTTGTATTTATGAGAGAACCGCGAACGTAGACCGGACGGAAAGGTGGACGCAAATGCACTTATAGTACGGTCGCTTGGATCATTCGTTCTCGTTATGCAGAAATGGTATCCGTAAACAACGATAAACTCTATTAAACTCAAGTCTGCAAATTGATCTTCCCAGGTAAAACTCGAGCCGAGACACAATTGTCCTAGTGTATTAAATGGGTGTCCACATTGGGTGTGTGGACGTCCCTTGGTCCTGGGTGCCCATCTATGTTTAATAAAACTCTCTGGTTTACTGGGAATCTGTACTTATATTTATTGATTACTATACATAACTTAAAGATTATGAAACTATTAATATTAACTTAATATCAACTAAATCATAATAAGAATTAATTGAGAATGAATTAATAATGCAATAAGAATCAAATAAGAATGAATCCCAACCAATATAATACCACATATTTTACTTCAAGTTCAAACTGATGTAATATTATTGTTATTTATTGTCGTGTAACTTGACTTTATCACGTTTTTGATAATTTGTATAATTTCAAATGGATTTATTTCTTCTGGTTCATGCCTTAAGGCCATTACACTAGAATCAAAACACTTATTACCATTTTCGACCTTGCTGCGACTTGCTGAACTGTTTATGGGAAGACTAGTGGCCATTATCAGGCTTAACAGTATTATTGGACAAACCCTTCCGTGACCACTCCAGTCAGAGGGCTGATGTGTGAGGCTGTCTCTTCCTCCTCTTTGCAAAACTTTCAAAAAATATTAATATTAACGTATTCCCAAGGTATGTTGGTGCTTCCTTAGGATGACCGATGACACTGACTGACACTTTCTACATTTGAACCTCATTAAGGCTTAATATTTCGTGGGTCGACGACTTCAAGGACCAAGAGTTTGTTGTGCTACTACTTAGGGACGCTGCTTTCATATATTTATGGCTGTATTCTTGATTGTGGGAGTAGAGCTTGCCTGGCTTACTCTGCAATGACAAAGACAAACTATCTGTTTTCTTGGGAATATTCACTCCCTCAGTCAATAATATAGCCCCTGATGTTTGGTTAGAAGATCTAAACCACCGTTCTGCAATTTGTAGAGATGCTAATTACTAGTTTTGACGTAGTGCCGTACTGTGTGTTGGATGATTTCATTAAAAATTGACT
The DNA here is from genome assembly GCA_949126875.1 of Lochmaea capreae. Lineage (NCBI taxonomy): Eukaryota > Metazoa > Arthropoda > Insecta > Coleoptera > Chrysomelidae > Lochmaea > Lochmaea capreae. Next base: position 16,715,684 of record OX421403.1, read on the forward strand.
CGCTGATGGATATGCCAAGGCTTCTTAGCCAAGTTTTGAGCTTATCAGTATCCTATAGAATACGGAAAGCTAAGAACCTCTTATGACATTTAGATGAATTTTTTAATTTTAATTCATTATTTTCACGCAATCCTCCAAACTATTATAGTTTGGTCGTTCTACTTCGGTGACTTTTGTCACGGTGATGATGATGACGATATTCAGAAAGAAGTCAAAGTTCTCTTAAATTTCGCCGCATCACTTGATGCTTAACGGCAGAAGCACAATGTTTTTATCTCCGTTTAGTAGATTCCTATTGGTTTTAATGCTAGCTGGACAGCGATGGGTAATTTTAGAATCGAATTTTTTCCTTTTTCAATTCTCCGTAGTTATAAGTCGTATTGGCGTCGTCAAACGGCTATTCGATTTCGAAATAAAAATAACAGAAAATCAGATCGTTTTAAAAAAGTTTATTATAGAATATAAAACCTAGAATTAAGACACGGTTTTCTTTAATTAGTTTCCCATTAATTTCTTGGTAATTGGTGATTTTCACTTGCTCTGAATTTGATTACATGTGAAGCAAATAATTTAAACAAGAATTTCCAGTTTTATGTTATAGTGTTAATTATCATTTACATGTGTTTTTTTATTCAGACTCACTTCGCTGTAGTTTACGTGAAGGTGCGGTGAATCTGTCATATTTTATTTAGAAAATGGCTATAATCTAAGATCCGATAGCAAGAATCTGTAGGTATCTGTTTTTTTGATAACACCCAATGCATATTAATTATTAATTAATAGCTATTTGTATAACAAGGGAGCAAAATGCTACTTTTCCTCCCGAAGATTTAGTTTACATTCAGTAATTTTTCAAGGGAGGAAAAGGCATTTTACTCCCATGTTATACATATGATTTTTCCGCCTCCCTCAAATAACAACATTTTGAAATTATTTATTTATGAAACTAACAAACAAACTTAAACTATGAAGTAGGTACAGTATAACTTATAGATACATTATAATAGCGTAACACATTTTGAAACTGTTAATCTGTCAATGGACCATAGCATGCTATGTAATATTTCTGTCCTAAGTTCGAAAACCGGATGTATCTATGAATTGAAGTCAAATTGTTAATGTAAAAATCGTTAACTTAAAATAACAATTCACTGATTTCTACCATTTTGCAAAATACAGGGTGCTCTAAGAATGAAAGGTGAAATTTATACTTATATAATATTATATAGTAGGCATAGGTCGTCAATGCCGTATAAGTTATTTCATTGATTACGTACCATGACGTCTCATTTACTTTTCCTCCCTAGGGAGGAAAAGTACGACTTTGCTCCTTACAATGAAGCCAGGAAATGTATACTTTGGATAGAGGTAGGCGGAAAAATATAATGCAAGGCCAAACAATGTAGTAAGAGTCGTACTTTTTCCCTCCCACTTTCGGTATATTTTCCGTTTGAATTTATTAAAGTCATAATATGTATGTTCACCCCACCTTCCACCATGACTAAGGTTAGATTTTTCTCTAAACCCAAATTGTTGATTATAAATGAGTTTGTATTTACCTAGAAACGATTGTAGTCGTGTTTTTATCACTTTTTCAAAAACCTTGGAAATAGTATATTACATACCTAGCGGAGAATTAGATCATTACAGCCCAGGCTTTGTTAGACACCCGAGGCGCGTAGCGCTGAGGGTCGCTAAAAGTTGTGGCTGGAATGATCCTTCCCGCGTGGTATGTATACTATTTTATTAACAATCGCTTAGTTACAAGCTTTTAAAAACAGTAATTTTAAGAAAATTTGTTATCACAATTTAATATTTTTTCCGACAAAGAACTTCATGAATCTTTTGCTAGGCAATATTACTTATTTATTGGTTCTGACAATTATGTTTTCAAATATTCTTACTGTCAAGAAATTTTAATTTTTTTGCTACAACAAGTACGTAATGTCTTATTTTGAATCAACCTGTACTACTCCGGAAGTCTAAGAAGCTGCGGTTGAGGGAATGATTCCGTAGAGAAGCAAAGAAAGGTATTATTTTTTCTAAACCAGCTTAACACAATATTGTCATACTTCAGAAAAGTGACATATGCTAGCCGGAAAAGTACTTTTCCGGTTTAGGCGTGGAAGTGAAAGTAAGTAATGAGTCACTTCCCTACCGTTTTACAGGTAAGAAATGTCTATATTACTGACCGATAACCGATAACTGCATTTGAAAAGAGTGGGACTCGCCATCACTCAATTTTAAGAGCTGATACTTTGTACAAAAGAAGTTCTTCGTATGCACTTATATGTGCAGAAAATAGACGTCATACGAAGGTTATACCAAAAGCAATTTTAGTTTTTTGATGCGATGTGTTTGGATGCGTTATCGATGGTCCTATTTTGAATTTTAAAACGATTTTAAAAAGTTAGATGACTAGCATCAGAACGTTTGTTTTCTATTTATGATAAAATGGTGCAAAGTCGACCAAAAACATCCGTTAGTAGAGTTAGTGCCGCAGTGAAAGCATAGTTTACATTGGAATTATCCGTAACTGCTAACTGATTGACTTTTGACTTATGTATTATACATTTTTGTAATCCTCTTGTAGATGAGAATCTATCAATACAATAATTTATAGAGTGTTCCATTTAAAAAATTGGTAGTTGTGACCATAGGGGGAGGGATTAAAGTTATAATGTCCACATATGAGCATTTTTTTTCGTTCTAGAATAATTTTACTGTTAAAGTTTAAACTATCCTTCATTGGATATGCAAAATTTGAATCTACCCTGTTTTAGGATTAAGTCCTCTTCAGGGCTTGTTTTGAGTTTAATCGCAAGGGAAGTTAAAGGTCGCGGTAGGGACAGCTGTGGCTGTGCACCCAAAGGATGGCCATTTGGTTAATTTCCGCATTGTTTCGCAGTTCCAAACATTAAGAAAATACCACAGAAAACCTGCATCCATCATCCCGGTAGGGAATGATTGAGGAAATAGTATATTACACTCCAAGGGCCGAAAGTTGAATTTTCGGCCCTGCGCGTCATGATGCTCCGAGGCGAAGCCGAGGACATCATGACGCGCAGGACCGAGATTTCAACTTTCGGCCCTTGGGATGTATACTATTTTTCTTCCTACCTCGGTCGAAAGTACGCACTTTCGTCCCTCATAGCAGGGACGAAAGTACTTTTCACAGGGAGTAAATGTTGAACTTTCGTCCCTGCTATGAGGGACGAAAGTGCGTACTTTCGACCGAGGTAGGAAGAAAAAACATATAAGCAAAAAGACGTATATTATTTTTCACTTTTTTTTCATAAAAGTGACGCCTTCAGAATTATGTCGGGTAAATAGTTTTCATTGAAATGCTCTGGATATTCATATGGTTATTTTATGCATTTATTAATAGATGTACCTATATTACTTTTGAATCTCAATCAATTTTGTTAATGATAGTTATTTTTGCGCTACCCTTATCTGCCGGTAAGATAATAAAATAGTCTCTTCTCCTTGAGAGTTTTTATTGATTTTTGTTCTGATTTTGTACTATTATTTTCTAAATCAATCGATTTTTAATACATATTGAACTTCTTCTGTCAAATTTGTGAGAGATTTTTGCGTTAGCGTAGAAATCAATCCCTTAGAAAAAACCAATAGGTACTCAAGACATAACAAACAAAATACGTTTGTTCCAACACATCAAGAAACCGTTCTTGGAACGGTGACGCGCATGTGAAATAGCAAAAATGTGTTCCAACCACGAGAGAACCGTTTAGCGAACGATAATTGTTTTGTTCCCACCCGATTTGGTATCGTAATGGAACTGGTTCAAGAACGATGATTTCGATACTTGACTGAAAGCAGGTATCAAGGGAACTGACTTGCGTAGTACATATAACCATATCTAGTTGAGTTAGTTGCCTTGATTTATTGTTTTTTTATTCGTTGAATTTTGTGGTAACGAACTTATTTAAATTTGTCTGTTCTATCTGTTATAAATAAACAGTATTTTACTTAACAACATGTACCATATGAACATAAAAGTATGGTTATGTTTGATACGTTCCAGATTTATGATTCGAGTCATTAACCAAACCGTTCCAACCATGATTTATTTTAGAATCGTTATTAGAATGGTAAACACTTGGCGACTGCGTAACAAATCCCTAAGAACGATATCGATAACGATTTAGGAACGAATACAATTTGTGTGTTGAAACAAACCTAATAATTACTATACCACAAAGAACATACAGAAGATAACATTTCAATTGCTAACACCGTTTGTTAATTTGATGTAAGTATCGATTTTCAATACACGATAAATAACACATGGGCTGAAAATTCCCGGGCCTAACAAAGAAAATACGTTTCTTTTATTCAAAATTAGTTTTATTCATCAACATAATTTCCATCAAAAACAACGCAATCATTCCAGGGCCGCTAACATTTCAATACCACTTTTGTACAACGATTTATCTTTTGCCTGAAAATAGGCCTCAGTGTCAGCGATAACCTTTTCATTCGAACAAAATTTCTGATCGGCGAGCATTTTTTTTAGGTCTGCGAACAGCCAGTAGTCACTGGGAGCTAAATTTTGCGAATACGGTGCATGTAGTTTTGCCATTGTTTTGATTGACTTGTGACTCCGTGCATTGTCTTGATGAAACGCTCCAATAACGCTATATAATATTCACTGTTGATGATATTTCCCTTTTCAAGATAGTCGTTGAATATTACACCACGTACATCCCAAAATACCGAGGCCATGACCTTTCCAGCTGATTGTTGTGTTTTCGGGCGCTTTGGACGAGGTTCTCCAATTGCTGTCCACTCAGATGATGATCGCATTGATTCCGGAGTGAAGTGGTGGATCCATTGTCAAATATCGTTTAAGCATGGACAAACACTGCTCAGAAGCATTAACACACACTTTGAACAGAGCTTTTCCATAGTCAATTGCTCATGCTTTATAAAGCCAGCACGTTCTTTTGATATCTTTACTTCAGCCAACTCACGGAACTCCACTTTTCGATCATTCAAAACGATTTTGTGGATTGTTTTGATGTTTTCTGGTGTTACCGCCTCATTTGGACGTCCACTGCGTTCCGCATAATCGGTGTCTTTACGACCACGTTTGAAGTCAGCAAACCACTGTTTCTGATGGAGCGGAGTCTTCATAACACTTTCCAAGCTATTGCTTCGCTTGAACGGTATTTTTCCCATCAACAAGCAGTGTAAAATTAAAACACGAAATTGTTTTCTATTCATTGTTTTGAAATTATTAAAAGTAGCGTCACTCTTAGCACAATAACTCACGAACTAATGAATAGAATATAATGAAATTTGAACAGCTGTCATTTTAAGGTTAGTACTAACTGAGAAACAGGCAACTGCAATAAAACTAGCGCCATCTACGTGTCCGGCCCGGTACTTTTCAGCCCATGTAATATATTATTTTGTGAATAGCTAAATCAATTTCAACAAATATTTACTGAATCGAAAGCATCAAAGCAATTCTAATTATAATATAAACTCGGGTGATTACAGTTGCGGCAGTTCTGTAGTTGATTCAATCAAGATTTCGGGTTGCAGTGTCCAATTGCTCACGTTGCCGCTGCTTTAGATGGATTTGTAATATACACAACGAGAAAATTGGGTGGTTTAAGCATTTACCATGTAAGCCAGCGTGTCGTTATAGTTAGGTATCTATCTAGTGGATTTATTACATAGCATGTACTACATTTGGTGCAGTAGTTGAAATCTGTCTAGTTAACGTCCAATACAAAAAACAAACATTTTTAAAAATATTCTCAAAAATGTTTCATATTTGCACCGTTACGTTCAATGGCAGTTTCATGTAAAACTGTTATTATAACTTTTCACCATCTGTTTACCGGAGTGTAATTATGTTTTTCTACAAGTGCTATAAAAAGTGACGTATTCCTCATAGCTTACTTAATTTCAAAACCAAATATTGCCCATACTGTGAGAAATATTTTTCCTCACGGCACTTTGCCAACGCCACATACATTTATATGGAGAATAAAATAAAACCTATATAAATAAAAACTTAGTATGCTACTGTCATCTTTAAATACCTACTTAGTTGTCACAAAACTGTCAGATATTAGAAGCTTTTAAATTGTAAAACGTAGTTTCTATTAGAAATATTAGTTTAAAAAGACATATAAGTACTTATTTATAATATAATTATGGATAGTGACAATAATAGTGACGATTTTAATAATACTCCGCCAGAGATATTGGAAAAAGCTGAAAAAGTTACTTTAGATTTGTTGCCGGAAATATCAAAAAAAAGTATGAATTGGCATACGAGAAATTTATGGAGTGGAGAAGAAATACAAAAATAGAGTACTTTTAGTATATTTTGAAGAGTTGTCAAAAAAATTAAAGGCGTCTACTCTTTGGTCACAATATTCAATGTTGCGATACTATCAGTATAAAAAATATATCCACGTATCCAAAATTACATTCATTTTTGAAAAGAATGTCCGACAATTACATCCCCAGAAAATCAAACATATTGACAGCAGACCAATTGCAGATGATGCAGAAATGTACTTGACAGGTAGTTGGCACTAACAAATTCGGTAGTATGACAAAGACAATAGCAATTTTTTTAAAATTAGAAAGTCCCCATCTATATACAGGTCACTGCTTCAGACGTTCTTCGGCAACAATTTTAGTTAATGCAGGAGGGGATATGTTAATATTAAAGAGCCATGGAGGGTGGCAATCCAGTACCGTAGCAGAAGGATACGTTGAGGAGTCCATCACACTAAAAAAAATGGGTGTCTTGAACCAAAGTAGTCAACTCTCTTGACAAGAAATTATTAGCGACAATACAAATTATTTGAGCATAAGAGAATATCTCTTGCCTATAGAAAAAAGTTCTTAGCTAAAGTAAGATGACTCTCTTGAAGAAATGTCTTGAATCTCTTGAATATTTTTCCCTTCAACCAAGTATAGTTTGTTTTGCTTCAAGATCTACGAAAATTATAAATATCACGGCATTCATTCAAGAGACATTTCAATTTTCCCAAGTACCTGGTGGAAATCCTCTCAATGTCTATGTCTATGTCTAATGTATTTGCTCTTGGACCAAGAAAGATTTCCTTTCAAAGCAAGTTCTAAAGTTCTCATGTCAAGAGAGTTGTTTTTTTTGTTAAAAATCTAGGCCTTGCCCCTAGAAAGATTTGCTTTCAAAGCAAGTTCTAAGGTTCTTATGTCAAGAGAGTTCTTTTTTGTTATAGTTCTACGGCATTGTCCCAAGAAGTGGATTCCTTGAAACAAAATATTGAAGTTTTGTATCAAGAAATATCTTACATACTAGTTTGAAGCTAAGACTGTAAGGACTTTGAACAAATAGATAAGTTCTTCCGTGAAGGAATTTTAAAAACTTATGAAAAGACAATTAATCCTTTGGCTGAAGAAAACTCGCTCTTGGACCCATTCAAAAGCGCCAATTCTTTCGGCCAAAGGTATAATCTTTTCTTCCAAGAGTTTCTTTTTTTCAGTGCAGCAATAAAATAAACGTTGCTAATGAAATCGTCAACTGTCTTAAAAAACCAGTCGAACTCACTGAAATGGAGACAGAATCGTATATGAATCAACCCCCAACTTCTACAATTAATATTACAGAAAATTTAGTAAAAAGAAATGACGTTCCGGGTTTGACCATACAAAATTGTACGAATTTCACTATTAACTATAATTTTAAATAAAATTATGTAACAGTTTAGAGATAGCATAGGTGCTATTTTTGTTTTACGAACGATACAAATAAATATTAAAATACTTCACTTGTATTTTTTAAACTTGTGTAGTTGTAGAAAAAGTATAGTGTGCAACATGTGGAGAAAGTACATTTCTCCACTTGTACAATATACTATTTTCTACTTCCGTCATTAAAACCGCATCTAAAACACGGGTTTGACATTCGCAAAACGTCACTTTAAACACGTGTTTGAAGTGCGAAAAGTCACATCTCGCTTTTTTTTTTGTTTCTTAAACGTCATATCAAGTACATCTTCTGTAATTTATATTTGAAATTCCCTGATAATTTTGTAGTTCTGTGTCATTTGATTTTTCAATGACGTCTGCCATCTTGTGAGTATAATTAAAATATAACAGATCTTGCGGGCGTAGATAGAGTATAGTGAGCACCAAGTGTCAAAAACGTTACTTTAGTCACTCGTTTCATAAGTACCTCAGAAAACCCGTGAATAAAGTAACTTTTTTGACACTTAACATACTATTAACCACTAGTTCAATTGAAGGTTAATTTTCACGAGTTAAGAAATGCTTTGTACAAAATCACCTCCAAAATTCAAACAATCCACAAAGTTTTCACGGTATTAATTTTGTCAGATTCTTAAAAGACTGTGGCGTGGTACCATGGGTTAGTAAACTATTATTGTACGATATTTTGTGTTCCATGCACAATACGTATCTTACCTGGTAGAGTTTGTTTAACCATCCTTTGCCGTTACGTCATAATCGGTGACTTATTTTGCTGTTTTACGTTTGTCTCATTTAGTTGAATGTTATTTTACACTTAATCTCGAAATTATAATCAATGACATATGTTAAGAATTATTGTTTTCAATGATGCGTGTTATAGTGTGTTGGTATAAATAAATTAGTAATGCCAAAAATTGTATTTTGCTTTATGCGTTATAATTTAGTTTTGTTTTAACTTGAAATCTCCGTTTTTTTTAACTGATTTGTTTTAAATTTCTAGCTTGAGGATGTTTAACGCACCTGAGCATGATTTTTCACTGAATTTAAAAATTATGGATTACCGAATCGTGATTAAATGGCGAATTATATTGTAATGTTTTTCTTATTTATTTAAACAGTTTTTTTTACGGTGGGATAAAATTATACACACACTTTGGCTAATTACTACTGATTTATTGAAGAAACACCCACACACTATAATAAACTTAAAATTTATATACACACTACTTAATGTCTACTAATTTATCCACACTCGGTATAATTATTGTCATAATTTATCTAAAACACTTAAATATTGCACTATTTATATTCACTATTCGATTCAGTGTAGATCACCGATTTACTGTTTACTAAAAAAAGCTTGTTCGACTCACTCTAAAACCTTCTTGAACTCACCACCTCTTCGTATGCGGAGCTTCTAGAATAGTCGGGAATAAACCATCACATTCAAAAAAATTCATAGTTCATGACAGGACAGGCTACTGAATTACTGAGTTCGTAACAATATAATATATAGGTTTGTTACAACAAGCTTGAGAATCAGTTCGGAATTTTACTGAGTTTGCGTATATTGGAATTATCGTCGCTTATTTCAATCTACGCAAACTCAGTAAAATGCCGAACTGATTCTCAAGCTTGTTGGAACAAACCTTTTATTAAAAATGTATTACATGATTATATTTTTGGGGTGAACCAAAAGGTTATTTAAAATTAGATAGAATATCTATATAGGCACATATTTTTAAAAATTGTATAGTAATTTTTGTCTGTGTCATTGTGAGAAACAATTTCGTAAGTATTCCTGAGGAAGGAAAAAAAACACCGGAAAAAGGAACGAACAAACGGATAAGAAAAGTAGACTGAAATAGCATAATGTAATGAAATAATATGCAAACTCTAAGCTTCATCATTAACAAAATCATCTTCATCGTCATTGTGGAAGTCCGATTCATTCAAATTTATGATAACAGGACTACATTTAACAATAAAAGCGGTATTCTAGCATCTCTTTCCTTGAAAAGTAATTAATCAACTTCAAAACTCTGCTCTTTCTCATTATACCGGGAAAGCATTTTGACAATGAAAAATTAATTGAAAATGGCGAAAATGACCAAAAATACTGAACTAACCAAAATATGACAACTGAACTGTCAAAAGTAACAAATAAAATGTACGTCGACATTAGTTAAGAAATACGTGAATGATGTCATAATTCCGTCTCATCTATTTCATGAATGAGAGATAAAGCTGGACAATGTATTACGTAACGGCAAAGGATGGTTAAACAAACTCTATAGTTATTTGGAACTTATTACTAAAGCTTTGTCACTTAAATATCAAAAATGTATACCTTCAATGGTGTTTTTTTCCCAAAAATTTGAAATCATAAATATTCCACTCGTTCATTTTTATTCAGGAGACTTAATAACTTTCAGTGACATTCTAATTTTCTAATTTTTAAAGTCACAAATGTTCAAAAACTAAAACGCTAAACATAAAGGTTTCGTTCATTTATTCAACTTATTAATAGGAAATAATATATGAAACAACAAAAAAAGTTACTTGTATAATAATATTCAATCACAAACTTCTGTATACCTTGACAGCAACAAATAAATTTGTTTTTTATTAGTTTGCCTCTAACAAGAATCGGAAATTATACGGCAGTAGACAAATTAGAAGTAATCACTCAACAAGTTGAAAATACCGCCGCCTTCGCAGTTAGTTTCGTCGATGGTGGTGAGCTTGATGCATAACATAACGTTGATTGAAATGACCAAATAAACAGCAAAATAAGATTAAAGTAATGTAAGTTACTGGAAGTTTATTTTTAACATGTTTCTTATTCTATATATTTAAGATATTAACTTGGAGATTATAGACAGGGTTTACTGAAGTTACAATTTAATTTATTATACAAGGATTTTCATTGGAAAGCTTAAATGAGTCTACCTCTTTTGTGTCATACACGACGTTTTAACAGTCTGAAATCTCAAAAACTGTGCAGATGGGAAAGCATGGAATTTCACTGTGATAATCAGTAGAAGTTGATGCTTATATTTATTACGTTAATACTTCCGTTCCTGTTTATTTCCGATAACGGGAACAATTTTTTTCATTAGGGGGAACGGGTAGGTATAATATCACATTTTTCGATAAATTATGTACCGGAAGGTCAAATAAGCGAGATAAGCGGCCGTATCACGAAAATAACCTAACTTATTTTGAAACAAATTAAATTTCAATAATAAAACATCTATTCTACCCCCTTACTTCAACTTAGTTTCTGAGGAACGTCTCAGAGACTAGTAACTCCTTCAGTTCTATTTCCCTGATGAATTTTAGGATATCCGCAGGCATCAGTTAGGTAAATGCCCCTTTTCTATCCAATAATCTCCTAGGTTCAGTTGCCTAGGATTCTGATTTGCTGTGCAATTCGCCAGTATGTGGATGGAGGTTTTTTCTTCCATGTCACAGAATCTACATTCTTCTTCCTACACCATTTTAAGCTTTTTCATGCGGCAATGTCCCGTTAAAACTATTAGTGCAGTTTTACTTCGACTTATGCATTCATTTGATCTCAATACGGTTGTAGTCACCCAACAGAATCTCTGATTGTTTTAGCCCTACTAAATCTTTCCAACGGTCAGATCTTCTCTTTTATTCGGCCTTGCCTATTTCTTCCAATATTACATTGGTGCTAATACCGCAAAAGAGTTCCGGTCCCCAAAATGGTATTTCATTTCCTTCTATTCCAGTGTGTCCTGGAATCCACACTAAGGTTACTATATTGTTCTCGCCTAGTTCATTGAGCATGCCTAGGCATTCCCACACCATTTTTGAACTGATTACACAAGAGCTCAGTGCTTGACTGTCCGACATTATGTTAATCTTTTGCCTTGTATATCCTGTGTCAATATTGAACTGGGCACACTTTCTTATGGCGTATTGGATGATAAACAAGCAGCTGTCATATTGTTCGGGATGGCAACCGATCAGCTGGAGTTGAAAACCTTGTTGTTTTGTCATGTGCTCTAAGTCAGTAGGTTGTCGGACAGACTTTGTAGAGCAATGCCAATAAAATATTTATTTAAGTAATAAAAACCTCACAAATAACACATGGCGCAGTCATAAAATAGCCGGAAATCGAAAAAAATATACCTAATCTCCTACTCTCCGCACTCTACACTTTACAGCACTACTATGGCGTTTTAAATAATTTCAAGTACTCTTTACTAATTAAAGTCTTACTATCATCCGTTGTTTACCATTAAATGATGAAAACTAAATGGAATATGACATGGGCCCTCCACAACAATATGGGTCGTTCTGGATTGTCTATAAAATAATAGTGGGTGGTAAACAGTACCAGTCTCAATTGTTCATAGGTTCCAAATTTTTACATCCTATACAGAGTGAGCCACAGAAAACAGTCCACCCCAATATTTGGCAGTATTCCTTAGATTTCAAGGAAACTAGAAAACACGTCAATTTTTGTTCTAAGGGAGACACATTTTTACGATACAAGCATCTGTCATTTGTCAACCCTCTCCCTTGCACTTCACGAAGCCCCTATTTTTAAATAGGGAATATACCATGTGCAGCACATCATTAGTGAGGCGTATTCATACATAATGATCGTCCAAGATTTTTTTCGATGTTTACACCATCTTTGCAAAAACAGTCTTAATTAATTTAAGAATGAAACGGAACGCCTATTTCCATATTTTTTTAAAACGGGTGTGCAAATATAACAGCAATTTTATTTAATCAGGTTCATGAAGACAAGCAACTTCATCAATCATACGTATTAGGTACAGCTAATGAAAAAATTTTAAAAAAAGAACTATTGAAATAGGGTTAGGACTGAGCGGCAGAAGTAGTAATTTTAAGTTATATTAATTTAGATCCTACACCAAGTAGGTACAAGAAAATTGGCCGAAGAATCTGTTTTTTCGCGCACTACCGTTCGTAGGGTTTTGAAACATCCTGAATTTCATCCCTACAAGATACATTTGGTACAGGAAATAAATTAAGATTACCCAGACAGACGACTACAGTTTTGTGAGATTATGACTGAAAATAAATACGAATGCATACTTTTTATTTAATATTTGTTTTTCGTGCAACCGGACGCGAAGTCAGTATTTCGCGTTCTCAACACAGTACGCGAAATTCAATTTCGCGGCCGTTACCCATAGCAACGGCTGCGAAACCAAACGTCACTTCCAAATTTGAATATCACTTTTAAATTTGACATTTATAAAATACTACAAAGACAAGGATTCTTTTTTATTGAATACCAACAAATACATAAGTACTTATATTATTTAGGATGAATATTAACATTAATTGTACAGTTTGTATTATTACTTATATTTACTCCAGAAGTTGAAGCAATAACTGTCAAAATATTTTGTATATATTGAAACATATCATTTCCATTGTTAAATAAATTAAACTGCTGTTGATTTTAGAGCAATGATATATTTATTTACAATTATCTAGTTTAATAATTTTAACGATTGCACGAAAAATAGTGTGTATGCCATGGGCGCGAAACTTTTTAACGACCTCAAGATTATCTTGCCTCGGCCGCAAACGGCCTCGGCGATAACTGTTCTTTCGGTATGTTAAAAAGGTATTTCGCGGCCTAAGCATACAAATAACTATTTCGGATGATTGTTCCTTTTTTTGTAAATATGGTACCGTAAATCGACACAGTTGCCGCTACTGAGCTGACGAAAATCCTAGAGTATTCCACGAAACACATACCCAACATCCTCTTAACCCTTCGTTGAGCGCGTGGGCTACGATCGTAGCCCACTTTAATTTGAAGTGAGATTATTAAACGGAGGGAGATGCTACGTTCGCACGCCTTTTAGTAGCTGTCGTTTAAACATGAATCTAACAGCCGGTAAACACCCTCTCGCTATAAAGCACGGCTGTTCGAGATATTTGAAGATTAATGTCACTGGGCTACCAGTGTAGCCCACGCGACCAAAGTCGTAACAGTTTTTATAATAGCATTTTATTAAGGTTTCCTTAATTTTTTTGTCAAAAAAATATTTTTTGGTAAGTAACACCTAGTACTTAATGTAGTACTTATTTTTTAATAATTTTACTGGAATTTTTAGACCCGGTAGTAGTAGTAGTAGTCGATTATATTTTTTTAATGTAAGTATGCGATGAAATAACAATTTTTTTTATATCTTGTTTTCTAAAGCCCATAGATCAATATTTTTTTTATATTGTGGTTTTCCCTGTATTAATATAACATATATTAACAAAAGGTTGTATTTTTTCACTTTTAAAAGTGAGATAAGTTAAAATTCAAATGGGCTACTATTGTAGCCCGCGCGACCAACCTAGTGACAAAACACCATGCGCCTTACGAAGGGTTAAATTAAACGTGTGGGCAGGAATTTATGGGGATCGTATTGCTGGGCTATTTTTCGTTGATGGCAATTTGATTGGAGAAATAACACATCTCGAATTATCATTATTATATTATTGATCCTGCTCTCACAAATAAAATCGAAAATGATAGTAGAATATGATCTTTTTTTCCAACAAGACGGCGCACCTCCACATTACAGAAATGTTGGCAATACCTTGATGAACGATTTCCTAGGCAATGGGTTAGAAGGAGAGGCTCTACTGAAACTCCTGCAAGATTCCCCGTCCTAGCACCCCTCGATTTTTTCAATGGGGGTAATTTAAAGAGCAAAATTTATAAAGCCGAACCCGCTTCATTGGAAGAACTAAGACGACGAATAGTACATGAATGCAGTCTAGTAACTCCTGAAATGCTTCAAAACGATAGACGTAATTTCAAACAGCAACTCTACAATTCTATGGAAATCGATGGACACCATTTTCAACATCTAATTCATTAATTCAATATTATTCTAATTTATTTAATTTTCGATATAAAGTAATTATCATATAGCAATATTTGTTTTAATTTACTCTTGATGTGACAGAAAAAATGACAGTTTAGCAAACCGTATGGGTTGCGTTTAATTTTTAAGAGGTGTTGTATTTTAAATTAATTAAGCCTTTTTTTTAAGATGGTGTAAGTATCGTGGATGATCATTATGTCTGAATACTCCATCTAAATGCCTTTCTAATGATGTGCCGCACATGGTATATTCCCTAAGAGGTTGATGAAGTGGAAGGGAGGAGGTTGACAAATGACAGATGCCTGTATCGTAAAAATGTGTCGCCTTGAAAAAAAATCGTGTTTCGTAATTTCCTTAAAATCCTAGAAATACTGCCAAATATCGGGGTGAACTGTTTTCTGTGGCCCACTCTATATAGTGAACGTGAATAAATGAAAAATGAAAAAAATAGTTCACCTAAAAGGAACTCCAAGTTCCTTAAAAAATATCTTCTATTTTGTTTAATGCCACAAATACTGAAAATGTTTTACATTCCTATGAGTTGTATGACTGCCAACAGGAGTATACTTTGATACATCAACTTAATGGATAGACTTATATGAACAGCCTATATCTTATTTTGAAACGGTTCATGAAATTACTTAACCTTAGCAACGCATAAATCTTAGCAAAATATAATATGTTTATGTACTTATTTCTAAGATGTGAACTTGGAATAAGATGATTAATTTGAATTTAATTGTCGATGTCTTAGAAGATGAAAGAGCTGGCAATAAGTATACTGTAATGTACTAAGTGTTTTATAATTCTCTGTGTACATCGCAAATATTTCACTCGATTTGTATTTAATGTAGAGAATTGTATAAAGAAATATCTGCGTGAAAAACAGAGACGTATTCAATGGAGCATCACCTAGTAGTTAGGAATTATGTTCCTTTTCATTCATATAACTATTTTTGAACAAAAAAAAAAACAGTATAAACTTGATTATGGAATTGAGGAAGAAATTAACCCTGTAATAGACGTGTGGCTAAAACATAGAAGAATTGGCTAGTGGATAACCCTTCCTTGCATATTTGAGAGGAGATCTGACCATTGCAAAGATCTAGTAGGACTTAGACCAGGGGTCGGCAAGTAGTTTTAGATAGGGTCCGGATACTGCAGGAAAATTTTGACGAGATCCAGAAAAAAAAACTTATATAATAATCAACATTTAAGTGATATTTATTGTATGGTTTTATATAAAGTTCTGAATTATAAAAAAAAACCAGTCCTAAAATTAATGTGAGAAATTGCACCGACTATCTTGAGTCAGTTTTTTAAAGTTTGGCTCTTGAGAAGAACAGCAAATTCGGAGTGTGTTTTCTAGGTGGGCGTCCGTTAATCTCGAACGATATTTGTTTTTCAAAAAATTCATCTTTGAGAAAGATGTTTCACATACATATGTCGAGCCAAACATAGTAGCCAAATTGATAGCTAGTTTTTTGCAATTTTCATATTTTTCTGGTACATGTTTAATCCAAAACTCTTCAGTCGATACAGTTTTATAGGATATTTTCAGGGACAGGTCTTCTTGCATATCAATCATTTCCATTTGAAGTGATGGCTTTGACAAATTAAACAACTTGGCAGCCACATCTGTCCATTCTGCAGCTACATCAATTTCAAATGGCATCACTTGCATCTGTTGATTGCTTTTTTCTTCGTATGGCATTTTAATTATCATTCAATTCAATTCAGAGACAGTTCACAGACTGCGCCATGTGTTATTTGTAAAGCTTTTTTATTTATATAAAATGTATATATCACATTTACATTATTCTACAAAGTCTGTCTGAGAACCAACTGATTCACAGCACATGCCAAAACATACAAGCTTCAACTCCAGCTGATCGATTGTCCTCCAGAACAATATGACTGAATTTCTTTCAGTTAGCAATGCAATTAAGGAATATCTTCAAAATGTTTCTTTGTGTTGTGTACAATAAAATAATAATAAGAAAATATAATTATATAAGTAAATATTCGTATTTTGGATGGAACTTAAAGTAAAATATCGCTATGAAATATGACTGCGTCGTCAGCAAAACAATTTATATTGACGAATCGTGCCTTTTTGCTGAAAAAATGGATGATGCATCCTTCTAGAGTGTAGACAACTGAGATTTCGTACCCAATATTGGGTTGAGCGTAAAATTCAAGTGAGGCTGTAAGGAAAGTATTTTTCATGTTGAAGAAGATTACTCGAAACATAATCTTTTGAAAACTGCTGATGTATTTAAAAACATTCAGGACATTATTTAAAACTGAATGCATTGCGGAAAGATACAGGAATTATAGTGACGAACGATATCTAGTCGATGAAATTTTCACCCTATTATAGAGAACTGAACCATACATGCAGAAGGTACGTGTCTTCTGAGAACTCAAGCCAAACAACTTGAAACATTGGTTTGTGTAGCCTATGTAGAGAGCAATGGGCGTTGACCATGCTAAAAAAAACAACAACAGTTTTTGAAAAATTCTTAGCCTACTATAGAACCAAACAAAATTTCAATGTCAAAATATTTTATTACCCAACATATTCTCCTCTTAATTGGATACATTCATTACAGCGAACCTGCAACGTCTCTAGACCTATAAAAAAAATGTTTCTTCTTGTTCTGCAAACCAGACCTCCGCAGCTTTTATTACCTCCTCGTTGTAAGAAAATTTACGACCTTTTAAACTCATCTCATCCATAGTAACAATTTGGTTTAAGAAATGTACATCGTTTTCAAACCGAGCACAGATCGAACGCGATGCTTCTACCCTTGCACGCTTTTGGTCAACATTCAAACATTTGGGGATCCATTTTGCAGCAATTTTTCTCATGTCCAAATTGACGTGAACTATATGATGAACGCGTTCGTATGAAATATTCAGTGCTTCAGATATCCGTTTTAGCCCAATTCGACGGTCTGATAAAATCATGTCATGAACTGCATCGATATTTTCGGGGACTGACACAGAAGCCTTCCCGATCGGTCATCATCTTCGATGGAAAATTTACCTCTTTTGAAGCTTGCAGTCAAATTTTTCACGGTCGCATACGAAGGACATTGATCACCAAGGGTATTAACCATATCTTTGTAAATCTGCTTACCTTTAACCCTTTTAAATACAGGTACTTGATGATGGCTCGATACTCCAATTTTTGGATTCTCACCATTTCGTTGGACATCTTTTTTCTTTCAATTTATTGCGTAGCTCTGGTTTACTTTTTTGACGTCAAACTACACACTGACACTTCTAATAAGTTATTGTTCGTTGCTATGGTAACGCAATATTTTGTTTATGCATGGAACTGGTCTAGGCTAACTAGATATCAATACATCCTCGTACAACATGCAACATTCACGAATATTCTAAAACTCCCCACTTGTACATAATTATATTTTATTTTAAGCAAAACCTATTTCGATGTTCTTCGTGAAGACAGCCCTGTTTCTTTCACAAAAATAGCAAAACACAGTGGAAGTAGAATCTGAATGTGATTCCATTACAAACAACGAGTCCTGACAAACTTTATGATTATTCGTTAGTTATATAATTTAATTCTCTCCAGCTTAACATACAATTACGACAATTTTTATCTTTAAAAATATTCCTCGTAAATCTATCAAAGTTTTTATGGGAGATGACGTTCTGTGTATTGTTTGTCGCAGCTGTAAGATAAATAAATAAATTCAACGAAAATTCTTTACATGTACTGACCTCGATTTTTTTGGTTTCCCCAAGTAAAGAAAATGAGTGCACAGCATGAGTTTTATGTCCTTTTGTTCGTCGTTGTTGGTGTTGTATCGTCATTCTCCAAATGTTCTTCAATACCACGCGCAAGAAATATCATCACCATCAAGCGAAAAAGTCGTTAATCGTTCGCGATTTGGAAAAGCAACATCTCTTAAATGTAATTACGAAAGGATAGGTTTTTTTGCGACCACACCGTCATATATTTGAACTGATCTAGAACAGTAGCGGATCAAAAACAAACTAAATTTTAAGAGAAATTGAAGATTTTGGTTTTTTATATTCTCAAAAGGTTTTAAGAGTGCGCAAAATACGGTCGCTATGTTTGTATGTATTTTGGGGTTACATTCACTGAGACCTAAAAGATCTATTGTGCCCCCTTACTTCTACTTAATTCCTGAGGAACGTCTCAGATACTAGTAGCTCCTTTAGTCCTATTTCCCTGAGGAATTTTAGGATATCAGCAGGATTCAACTTAGGAAAATGTACCTCTTCTTTCCAATAATCTCCTAGGTGCTGTGCCCTAGGGTTCTGAATTGCTATGCAACTCGCAAGTATGTGGATGGAGGTTTCTTCTTCTATGCCACAAAATCTACCTCCTTTCTCCTTCACTATTTTGAGCTTTTTCAGGTGCCCATTCAAGCGGAAATGTCTCGTTAGGATCCCTATTAAATCTCTTAGTGCAATTCTGCTTCGACTTATGCATCCATTTGACCTCACCCATCAGAATCTTCAATTGTTTAAACCCTACTAGATCATTCCAATGGTCAGATTTAACCATCATCTGAAATTTTTGGTCACCATTCTTCACATCTACTGTTACGAGTTTAATAAGTAGCTTACCTTGAGATAATGGATACATTCTTAATATAATTAAAGCTTCTAAGTAAAACAAATAAATTAATTACAATGCTCTTGCACTATATGTAAAGTCTGTTCATTTACGCCCAATGTAAACAAAATCACGTAAAAAGTAAACTTGAGCAGGGCCACATTTCATTTAACGGTTTTGCAAATAAATATAAGCTTTAGTAAATAAATGTAAGCTTTAGTAAATAATTAGTCAGTTAGTTTGTATTATTGAAAAACGTACGTTTTATGTTATTGAATTTTCAAACCGTTCCCAAGTTTCGGATATTTATAATACTCTGGATACTGTTTTTACGAATGTTTACTTGATGTTGGATATTGAATATGAAAATGTATTACTTAATAATTATAAAAATAGAGTTTCGTGAAGCATGCAGTCAGGAAGGAACGTTTGTGTGGTACACTGACGGATCAAAGACTGACATTGGAACAGGTGCTGCTGGAGGTGGGGAATCTTGCTTCTGTATTCCAGGCAGAAATCTACGCTATCGATATGTGTTTGCAACTGGATATTGAAAGAGGGTACAGGCAGCATTAAAACCTTCAGTATGTCCTCAGATCAGATCTAGACTGGTCTGGGATTGCCTACAGAAACTTAAAACCCTGGCTAACCATAATAGACTTACTCTTAAGTGGGTCCCGGGACATAAGGGCATTGTAGGAAACGAAAAGGCAGACATCCTAGCAAAGCTGGGGACTGAGTGAGTGACAGTGAGGAACCTATTTGTCGGTTGTGCATGGAAGAGGAGGAAACAGCCTCTCACATTATCTTTGATTGCGAAGCATTATCTCACTGGAGATATAGACTCCTAGGACTAGAATTTCCAAGGGAGGATTTCTCCAAGAAGAACCTAGTGAAAAGTCTGCTGAGCCTGATAAGGGCAACTGGTCTCTTCACATAAACGGCACAACCAAGAGCACAAAAAGCCTTAAGGCTGAGGTGCCGAGGACATCAAGCCTTTGACTGGTGTGCTGATCCAATCAATCAATAGTTTCGTGATAGATTATAATTATGTTCTGTATCTATACATTGCCACTTCTTTGGAAAACACGTTTTCCTAGTCTGGATCACTTGTAGCAGACTTTGTCTGACGTCCAGGGTTAACTGAGAGCTACGTAGCTGGGGGATGCTGCCGATCTTTGATAAACTTGTATATCATTGGCTTTTTAGGTATTGCGACAAATACTGATAACTAACTAGAATTTTAGTATACTCACCGAAAATCATGTAGAAAGTTTAAGGAAAGGTCCCAAAAGGAGACGATACTAAATAGCAGAAGATATTAATAATTTATTTTAAAAAAAGTAGAATTTTTTTTTTTTGTCGAATATTTCGAAAACTAACGAAGATATTCGAAGAAGAAAAAAGATCTGAAAAGAGGAGGATATTTCATAAAAAATGCTCAGGTTCCCAGAACTTGATCTCCATTATGTATAATTTGAATTCAACGACGAAAATAGGTCTCCGTGAAGAATTTTTGGTATGAGCGCGTCTCGACAAAAGCAAAAATATCTCATTAAATAATTTTTCAGGCAATTTATTGTAAACTAAAAAAAAAATTTAAATATTTGTCTTAAAAATGTTTCGCGTCATGGAGCCCTTTCTATGCACATATTTAACAAGATCACATCATAGAAGTTCAGAAAATTTTATTCATTTGTTCATAATAATTCTTTCAAGTTAACAATGAATGACCAATTGTCCATTTTTACTTATATTACTTATTATAAACAAAGTATTGAAATTTTTACTTCTATGGCGTAATCATGTTAAGTATGTGTATCGAAAGGGCTCCATGACGCAACAAACCCTAGAAAATTAAAATAAATAACAGCAAAACATAACCTCTAATGTCTCTTGAATAGAAATACCCTTGAAGTTGTAGCTATCATTCGCTTCGGTATCGCATCTTCGGTCATGTTAAGACAGGTTCGGAAACGACCGAACTCAGCTACAGAAACCAAATCTTTTTTAAGAAAATTCCTCGTCTTCTCAGATCTTTGTTTTTATTTTAAATATCTTGAATAGTTTGGTATTGATTTTACAGTTATCATCACAGGCGCTTGAAGTTATTAGTATTTATCGGAATACCTGAAAAGCCAGTAATAGATATACCAGTTTATCAATGGTCGGCAGCATCCCTCAGCTACGTAACTCTCAGTTGGCTCTAGCCGCCAGCCAAAGTCTGGGTTACATTAGAAAACGTATAGTCATAGTCTGGTTTGTTTTTACCTGGTTGTAGTTTCCGCCGAGTATCTTTGATTGTCTCACCCTCATTAGATCGTTCCAATGGTTGGATATTCTCTTTTTCTTGGAATTAACTATTTTTTTCAATATTGAATCGGTAGTGATACCGCAAAAGGGTAGTCAGTATCGTCCTGTTAAAGTTCATCTGACAGATGAGCTCAAACAATCTTTTCGACCTGCCAGAACCTCTATTTAAGTTTATTTCGATCTTCATCATAATTAACAGAAAATAACCGCTATATTTCGACGACGCAAGATGCGATCAGTGCCTGATCTGCATGAATATTGCCAGCGATTTCTGATTCACATCAATCTTCATCATTAAATAATTCTTCTCCATTGTGTAGGTTAGTTTTCCGTGAGTTTCAGTAAATAATTCAAAGTTGGGACCATGTGCAAGCCAAGTTTCTTGGGAACAACCACAGTACCTACATACATTTCGTCACATGTACACCATATCTTGTTGAACTGGAATCATCAGAACGTGCTTCAGTTTCCATAGTAACAGCCTGAGCGGGCCAATGTCTCCACATAATTTACTGCTACCAGAACAAGTACCTAGTCAATTCATAAAACATAAAACAAATTAGTTTTAACAGAAACGTAAAGCGCTACCGCGGTTGATTATATTATTGAATTATTTTGGTATAAGTGTGCGCAAAGTAAGCACTTTACGAATATTAACGTCACTTTGTCACTCATATTTGTATGGACAATTACCCATTTTAATAGAGTTCTTTTGTTTTTAACATAAATTGTTAATAGTCAGCTACAAGTTAAAAATATTCATGTTTCAAGTTAACAATAACAATGGCTTAATCTGTAAAATTACAACCCACCGTGATTGGAGTAGTATTTCAACCCCTAATAGAGGAATTAAGAGTAGTTGTCAAGACCTCATATAAATAATTGTCCCACAATCTTCTCTTCTGTTGTTGTTCACTATTTTATTCATTGCTGTAATTTCTGCTAAAACAGTGTTTCGAATTTATAACCATTTTCTGTGTGCACACCACTGAAAAGCACGTTGAGAAACCGTCGCTAATTCCCGTTCAATTCCGTTCCGTAAAGGACAAAAAAGGATACATTTTTAAAATGCAATGTGCACTTAATAAAGGCAGACGATGCAAAAGAACCATTCCGATTCCAATTGAGGCTAGCAAAAAGTCTCTTTTAAAACAATAAGAGCGATGAGAAACGTGCTAAACATTCATATGTGATCCGATCTGGCTCTGTCACCTAATTAAAAACACAATCTGTGTAAAACTCGCAGTGCAATATGTTTTTGTACGGATATCTCTCGGAATTCCGAGAGAATAATATTATATAGTTATGACTTTTTACGGCGAGACTAATAAACCGAGACACTTGCCGTTGAATCACACTAATGCGTTTTAACCCATTTCCTGCACGCATTTTAATTTTGAAAGTGTTACTTAGTGCGGGAAATTAAACTTATGCACATTTTGACCTTATTAGATAGTTTTTCACTTCGGAAGTTGTATCTATTGTTACAACAGGTGAATAAATATTTACCTAATAGTCCATCAAATAAAATCTACATCTTTTCTAGCTTTTTGTTGCATTTTTAATTTTTTGAAAATGTAAAATAATGGAGATATTTTTATATAACCCTGTACATTCTTTAAAGTAGTGTCACAAAACAACTATCAAACCACCCGGGTTTGATATCAGTTGCTATGACAACCCAGGCGTGTAATTGTTACTAAAACGTTAAAGTTTTTTATTTTTTTTAATTGATTATTTAACGTCGGTCTATTTCTGCAACTGAGGCTAATCACCGACGCCGAGAGCACTCTACCCCTAACCGGAAATTTTTGCCGAACCCACTGGTGTTCCAAACAGTGGTAGGGTTCTTTATCGAGCCCAACATCCATGGACTCGGGAACTCGGTTTTACGTCTCCTCCGAAAGACGCCATACCTACATTATACCTAGTGCTCATTGGTATAATGCCTGCGAGCTGTGATATTCTACTCCGCTGCAGGCTGTATGGGCTATTTACACGACGGTCTTCCCTAGTATGGTAACCCATCCAAGTAGTAACCGCGCTCGACACTGCTTCACTGTAATTATCGCATCAGAGGCGTTCCACTATAGTGCTGGGCCGACGCCCAAACGTCAAAGTTGTTCAAAGCGTCTTCGAAGTGACCGAATACAATCTTCTCCTAAATTAAACCACATTGAACCGAGTCCGAAGCAATAATATTAATGGATTCATGCGACGAAGAACTTCCTGAAGTCATTTTGAAGGCTGCAAATAAAGCTAATTCCGAGCTGTCACCTGCCAAATCCAGACTAAGGTACGAAAAGCAATACGACCATTTTGTTACATGGTGTAAGGAGGAAGGGGCCAAAACTTAGAAGGAAGATTTATTTCTGGCGTATTTTTCAGACCTAAGTGAGGTTTTGAAATCTAATACATTGTGGTCCAGCTATTCCATGGTAAAAAGTTTATTAAAAATAAAACAACTTGGATATAGGAAACTTCCATAAGTTAACGTCGTTTCTCAATAAAAAAAATATTGGTTTTCGAGCACAGAAAGCGCAACTTTTTACCAAAGAAGATATATCCAGGGTTATACTAGCCTCCGATGAGGTATACCTACCTGATGATTAAAGTGAGTACCATTTTTGCACTGGCTGGCGCTCTCCGCAGATCGAAGCTTGTAAATATCACTGTCGACGACATTCAAGATAAAGGCAACCTAATTGTTGTGAAAATTTCTGATTCCAGAAATCATTCGTCAAGATCATTTGTACAGAAAGTGCGCAAATTTACGACCACCTACCACTCCGCACCGCCGCTTTTTTATTAATTATAAGAAAGGAACGTAACGTAATTATGGTGAATGATAAGGAAAAATTGGTAAAAATAATTATCAAGAAAGAAAACAACCTATAATCGAAAATTACGAAAAGTAACAAATTTGCAACACCACCAATTAAACAAAAATTCCCCAGAAAAAGCGCTGTTGCCTCATAATGTTATCGCTTTTATCTGGGATCACCTAATCCAACTTGCTTTGGCTACCGTGCAAATCAGAAGCAGTTAATCCACGAGTAAAATTTAACTCTGAGTTAACTAATCCTGGATTAAATTAAAATCGGTGCAACTGGGCATCAATGTTGCCTCGGTATGCATCGAACGAAGTTTGACAACGTCGAAAAATTCAGGGACTCTTTTGTGTGAAAAAAGTTCTTTGGTGACAATGCTTGACGTTATTCGAGTTTTGAGTATTTTCTTTCACAGTTACGGACGTGACAGTTGTTATTTGAATTCCGAATTACACGTGGTATCGACGTATTTGATTGATAAAACGTACAGCAGTTCAAATGATTAGAATCAACAACTTTTTTTATCCTACACTATGAGAAAGTTGAATTTTAGCAGCTTTACGGAGGCGAGAAAGTAACCCTTTCTAAGGCTAGCCGAGAAAACAAATTTTACGTTCCCACGCTAGCTGGCGCTCCAATTGACAAATTAAATAAAAACTGCTAATTTAATTGATAATCCCATTTAAAATAGCGTAATAAGCGATTTCAATCACATCATAATCAGAAGAAAAAAAACACCATTTATCGTCAGTATAAAAATAACATTGTTAGCAGATCTCAATGTCTTCAAATTCAATAATAAGTTGTCATATTTTGATATTTTGTTTGATGTTATTAACATTTATTGTGTAGGATAAAAACGATAATGAATTTCATATTATAAAATAAAATTTTTATAGAAAATTACCAATAATTATTGTGTAGGATAAAAAATTATGTGTAAACCACGACAGTAGAGTGCTTTTTCAGGCCTCAAGAAGTGGCAAGGCTTGGGTGTGCCTCGCCTAACCATATATTCTTTCGGCCTGAAAAATGCCACTCTACCGCCTAGGTATACAATATACTTTTTTTTACACCCACCTTATTAAATCTAATCAACCTTTCATGATACATTGACCCACAGACCACTAACCTCTAGAGGCTCCACGACAATACTTAATCTGTACCCCAGAGGCAAACTATGTTAAGTCCAAAATTGGTCAAAATGAGTTAACTATGTTAAGTCACTCAATAAAGCATGTTTTATCATATGCTCTTGGAAATTACTCTCTACCTTACACGATAACGATATTAGCACTTTAAAAACTAAGTTAAGTCCATACCTAACTTGGAGCCAAAAAATGTTAAGTCCTAATGACATAGTTTGCTTCTGGCAACACTGAAAAGTTAGGTATGTCAAGTCACAACATAACCTTATTTATTATTTGAAGAGAACGCTGTGATAGTGCGATAGTGGAATAATGCATTCTAGAACGCATAAAATACTTGCAAATCTAAAGAAAAATCAAAAGTCTGAAAATGAAGGTAAGTAAAATTCAATAATAATTATAGTTAACGATTTTGTTGTGATTTCATATTATTTGTACTGAAAAGTTTGTGTATGAATTATGCGTTTCTGCATGTAGATGGGATGTTTGATAGGTATTCATACGTATATTTTAGCAGATTTCTGAAACCGTAGGTTTTTAAATCGTATTTATGTCTTTCAATATGGACTTAACATAGTTTGGGTTCTCATCATCATCATCATCAACGATATGGCAAAAGGCAACACACCAACAAATACTCCTTCGAAATTGATGGTCAGTCGTTATCCGTATGCAAGAAATTCTTCCTCAATACTCTTTCTATATCTCAGCAATCTGTGGATACAGCTATAGCAAAAAAAAAGGGAAGGAGGAATGGTATCGCCAGACAAAAGAGGAAAACACATACCTAGTAACAAGACACCGGTTGAGGTTCATGAGAATGTCAGAGGTCATATAATACAATTTCCTGTACAGGAATCCCATTATTCTCGAGAAAGGTCAAGAAAAAGGTACCTGGGAAACCATTTAAACATTTCAAAAATGTACCAACTTTATCTTGAATACTGCAAAGAGAACACCATACCTGAGAAATATATTGCCAAGGAATGGGTATACTCAGATGTTTTCAATTATGAGTTTAATTATAGCTTTAAAAGTCCGGACAACGATACATGCGACGATTGTGATATTTTTCAGTTAAAGTTGCGTGATGCTGAAACAACAGGTATAAGACGCTTACTGCAAGAAGAGTACGACGCTCATTTAAAAGACGCTGGTGGCAGATATAAACTCAACGCGTCAGACAAACAAAACTCAAGGCAATTGCAGTCAATAAAGGTTTTAATGATGGACTTGCAGAAATGTCTCCCAACTCCCGAACTTCACAATTCACAGAGTTTCTATAGCCTTAAATTATGGACTTATAATTTGGTACTTCACGACTCCACTGAGGAGAAAAGCTATTGTATGATGTGGGACGAGAGTATTGCTGGCCGAGGCGGAAATAAAGTTGCCTCCTGTATACTGAAGTGGTCGGAAATTTGCGATATATCCCAAAACGTTGAAGATTTGGTAATATGGTCTGACAATTGCCCTTCTCAAAATAGAAACAGTCAAATCGTGATGTGTTATTTTTATCTTCTTAAATTGAAACCAAATTTGAAAACTATCACTCATAAGTTTCTGACCAAAGGGCATACTCATTTAGAAGCAGATGCAGATCACTCTCTTATTGAACGGGAAAAAAAGAAACTTTCTCAACTAAAGATAGTCACGCCCTGGGACTGGCAGCAAGTTGTAAGATTATGTGGTAGAAATAAATCTTTTCATGTAACAGGAATGGATACAAATGATTTTTTAAACTTTAAAAGCCTGTACGAAAGTAAGTCATCACCATTTATCGTTAGAAAAAAAACGACACGGGAGGAAATTTCTTAATATCACAAGTTTGTCAGTTGCAAGTGAGGCAAGACACACCTGGAGTTCTATTTTA
Source organism: Lochmaea capreae (assembly GCA_949126875.1). NCBI lineage: Eukaryota > Metazoa > Arthropoda > Insecta > Coleoptera > Chrysomelidae > Lochmaea > Lochmaea capreae. Next base: position 16,743,121 of record OX421403.1, read on the forward strand.
TAAAACCAAGTTTAGTGACGATTTCTCCTCTTACACTGCGTCTAGAAATACAAGGAGAAGTAACAACTTACCAGAATCTTTGCCACAGATAAGAGTCGGACTAAGAAAAATGTCTACAAATAATATCAGCACCTTCAGAAGCTTATAAAATTCATTCCCAAACAATTTCACAATTATTATCTAAATCTTCCTCACGGCGAAGAAAGAGACGAGGAAGACGACTGATTTTGTTATTTGAGTTTTTTATTTTTTGTAAAGCATTTGTTTGTAAAGTAATATTAATAATAAAACATTTGTGGACTTAAACTTGTTTAGTTTAATCAAAATTTCTAGACTGAGCGACTTAACATAGGTTAAGTCCAATGAAAATTGTTATTTTCTATAGCCAAAGCATGTTAAGTCACTTAGAAAAAAAAACAAGCATACTTTTTGTTAATATAGTGCTTCAGCATTTTTGTTCAAGTAATAAGACAGTGTTATCTTTGCTTACAAAAACATAAACTGAAACAGTGTGAACAAACGTAATAAATTAAATAAAAAAAAATTTCAAATTGAGTTTTCTCAAAATGCTCGTTTTGGACTTAACATAGTTTGCCTCTGGAGTACAGTTATGTAATTGGACCGATTTTGCTCCCTCTGCTGATCTGCATCGGAAATAATTAACGGCGGGATATTTAAACTGGAAGTATATTTTTCAAAATATGGTAAAAAGTAAAAATACTTAACAACAGGTTAGATTACGTTTTAATTTATTATTTATTTTAAATGCATGATTTATACAACGTTAACAGACAAGATAACATAATATATGAACAATTATTATGATGAAATTATAAAAATAAACTTTTTTTTATTTATTTATTTCAGTCGCTTCAACCACTGAGGTTATTAGCGACATAGCAGACATAATATATTATAAAGGCAAAAACTACAATAACATATTATATAAACCGGTGTCCTTTTAATAAGAGTCTCCACTATATTCGCTGAAATGTGGTACTTCATATTGTTTACACTCGATTAATATGTGTTTTACACTAAGTCTAATTTGACAGGTTTCACATATTGGTAACTCAGTTCGTGGTTTAGTTTACTATGACCAAGTCGTAAACGTGATATTCGTACTGGTTTGGTCTGTTCGATAATGGTTGGGTTCAAGGATTTACTGTTTGTTTAATTTCTTTCAGTTTATTTTGTGTTGCACTCCACGCACTTAACACTTTAGCTTTAATTTCAGCTTTTATGTCATAAAAATGAACTTCGTCTATTTGGATAGAGTCCTGGTCGTTTGGTGCAGATCGGGCTAGTTGGTCTGCTTCTTTATTTCCTTTCATACCGGAATGTGATGGTAAAGTTTATTTCAAGAAATTACGCCTGTTTCGTATCGGCAAAAACTCGACGAGCAGTGTTTAGCTTGTTCAATTCAGTTAGAAGGACGAAAGTAAATTGCCCTGGTACTACTTCTAGACACAAATGTAAAACAATTTTATTTTTCCCATTAATGTATTCGTATAAATATGAGATCTGATTAACAAAAATTAATAAAAAAAGGGAAAAACATGATTAAAAAGAATAAAATTTCGTGTTTCTAACGCATCAAATATTGGGAGAATTTACTAACGAACCTTTCAGTACAGTTTACCATTTCATTCGATGCTTTTGAAAATATTGTTTGATCAGGTTAATTGGAGTTTCCTTTTTTTTTAATGTATTGAGGTTGGTATTGATTCTGGGTATGGATATTAACCAAGGTGGTGGAGTTTGGATATTTGTTGAGAAAAAGTTGGGTAATTGAAGCTGTAGGTCGTTAAGGTTTCTTCTGATTCTTTCGTAAAATGGTGGGTCTACTCTTGTTGTGATGTATGTTTCCTGAAAGCGATCTGTGAACGTATTTGTATAAGTTGAGTTGGGTTAGGTTAGGTTTTTTTAATATCGCCTATATGTTTTTTCCACGTTAGCTTTTGATCGAAAGTCATGACTAGGAAACATATATTATTTGTGAAATTGAGAGTTTGATTGTATAGTTTCAGATGTGGTGTAAAAATATTACGTTTTTTTGTGAACAAGATGCAGTTGGTTTTTGTTGCAGAGAATTGTAATCCGGTCGACTTGGACTTTGTAGTACTAGAAGACGTAGTACACACAAACCTCTTCGTATTATAATTATGCACTTTGAATAAAAACATCAATAATAATCTCCAGTTTTATATAAATTAATCTCAAAATCATGGCACTTTTTTAACGACGAAGATAATGATACACACGCATCACACACACACCATGTTATTATTATTTTAAATAAAGACGAATCGAACGTACATTGTAGATGTTTATAATTATTGAAAGAACAAATCATAAATAAACGATTATATATTGTACAACACGTGAACAGCACAATCATTTAAAGAGGTTGGATAAATATCATAATGTTTTGTAGGACTGACAGCTGACATCTACTAATCGGTCCCTGAACAATGTGTTAGATTTGACCTTCGGTAACTTTCGTGGGATATCTAGAGATTTGTGTATTGACCTAAGTTCCTCAAATGTCAGAAAAACAGTTTAAAGTCAAACCTCCAATATTGAACGATCAAGTTTAAACAGGTTTAAATTCCAAAGAATCAATCGTTGGTGCACACCAACTAAAAATTATAAACTACTGTCGGCAAAAGCAAACATGAGCCCTGGGTAGGCGTGTTCATGTCGCTGTAGTTGTATTTTTGTAGTAACAATCGAGATTTTGAATCGATAACCAAATATCGATACCATAAGTGTTAACTGTCAAGAGTGTCAAGAGATATGTAAACAAAGTGAAACTTACTAAAAATGTAACTCTAAATATTGATAAAAAAATTTATATTGGACCCAAAATAAAACTATCATCTGCCCTAAAAGTCTATATTTTCAAATTTCATGTAAAAATCGGATAATTATCCTCGCATTAACAACACTGATACAGACAGTAAAATTGATGTATGTTGATAAAATCGGTCATATTATTTCGATTATGTTAACAATTACTAATGGACAATCGTTAACATTAGCTCCGGATTGGCTCGTTGCGATGACCTTTCTTTTAGTTCGCATATTTTCCGGGGCTCATGTTTGCTTCTGTTAACAGTAAGCGTAGTCCTTATAGGGGGTGTAACTATTTAGTTCTATTTGGCACCCACCACATAGCGCCACCTTTGCGGGTTTGTTTACTCGCCGATGCCACGTGCTGTGCCCCTATTTTTCAACCACGCGCTTTCTATTCTAGCTCCCCCGACTACAAAACGTATTTCTCGTCCATCTGAGCGCCATCCCATTAATTTGTCATTTCCAACTTTTTATAAGTTATTGTTCAAAAAACGTGCTGCTCATCCAATTTCTTCAATAATCCCTATACTGACTTTTCTTAATATCCGATAAGGCGCCTGATGCAGGGAAAAAAGACAAATTTCTTTTAATATTTCGTTAGGGCACGTCGTCAATCGCAATCCTGCAATTGACAGGTGAATTAGAAGAGTATCTGAGAGCAAATAAGTTATCAGTTTGCTGTCACACTATAATTGCCTATGCATCGAGTTTGCTAATACTGAGTGATTGATAGAGACGGTCCACAGAGTACATGCCGTTGCAGGACGCAGGACCGGGCAAATTATAAGATGAAGTACTGTTTATACAGATTGCGAGAAACCTTAATAGGTCATACGATTCATACAAGTACGACAAGGATCATAATGAACACCACAACTTGAAAGAGAGAGACAATAATTGTTCTATGTGTGAAATAGAACGGTTGAAAGTAAAAAAAGGCCACTTGTTTTGGTAGAGGGGACTGATCTAATTGAGAGTTTAACACATAAAATAAATCTTGTATCCCTCTTTCAAATAGTGTTGTTCTTATTATATTTGTTGTATTTGTGTGAATCGTATGACCTATTTAAATTTTCGCAATGTGTATATCAATAAAGAAATAATCAAAATTGCTTAGTTAGCTGAACAAAGCCAGAAATAAAATATTAAATTGAATGGAATTTAATGCAAGAAACTGGTGATCTGGTGGTTTCGAGGGGCAACATTTTATATAATATAATTCTAAGGTCCACTCGAGCAATAGCACAAGAAAATTGGAAGCTGAGGTAAAGCTGTAAATTATCCACAGTGTTTAAAAAAAATGATTCAAGGAACAACAACAAAATCTACATAACTTAAAACTGGAAAGCGACTTACCGGTAGGTACCCTGTCTTCTCTTCTGTAATGCTGGCCAGCTCGCTGGATTTGGTCTTGCACTCGGTTCTACAACAGTTCACCGCGGATTTTAATGGCTATATACTAAATTAGTAAATATCTAGCACCAAACTAAGAAAATTGTAAAATAAAATGGCGTTTTAAACCACACTGCGATAAGCGAAGGTATAGTTATTCTAATGTTAATGTAATGACCCATATTTTTAATCCCATTGATGAGTAATGCCGCCCTATGGCGTGCATATAATTTTTTTTTCACAAATTCGAATATCGTGAAATAATGTTTTTCATTGAATTTAATATAGTAGATTAAAATTAACCTGCATACGAAACTCATAAAATTTGTAATATAATATAACTAAACTCACTCAACCAATAAATAGATATTATATTAATAATATTTCTCTACAACACAATTCGCACACGCCCCTGGATGAAATTAATGCTAAGTAACCCCAAATTCTTTAGGTCGTTAAAATTTTTTATGAAACAGTGGACTGCGTTAATAACTGACAAATAGACTTTTTAAAAAGAGTCAGGCTGGAGAATGTAATCTAGAGTTTGAGAGGACCACAATAGATCTGAAAAGGTCGCAGTGGATTAGGCCGAAAGCCACCTCATAAAATCTAATCTAATCTAATAACTGACCAGTTACTTCGTTATATTATGCCAATTACTGGAGCTGAACTATTCGATTTCCAATCCACCTGCTGCTACGTTGCCAGCTATTCAAAATTTTCTTGAAAATACTAGCATACATAAAGTGGTTTTAATTAATTTTTCTTTTTCCAGCAATTTCAAGCGGTTTATTTTAATGCTTACTAATAAATTCATATTAGGTATTTTTTTAAATATTTCCAAACTAGCTTTTTAAGAACATCACGAACTAACGGTTTACTGAAGTAAGGGGAACATTTGTATAGTGATCCTGACAATTTTAGAAAATAAATCTGACTACATTGCTTTATGTTATTGTCGTTACATTCACATTAGAAACACTATACTACTCGTACTTAGGTCTGTAGAGGTACTACTTTATTTGTATGCGCACAATCGTGGTCGTTTATATATTCCGTTGCCCTTTGCTGCTATTGAAAAATGCGCGATATTTGAAATAAATATTAAACAGTGGCTGTTGGAAATCTACAGCGATATGATGTTAATGATTCAAATGAAAAATCAACAATTTTGTCAGACCCTCATATGGGTTTTGAAGTAATTACCTAGGTATTTAAAACGACCTCCAAAATAGATTTACAATATGAAAATAAACTATTAATTCCAAGTTTTAAACTAATGTTATGAAGCTTGTTCATCTGGTATTGATGACAAACATAGCTATAGTTTACCACTTTCGGATTAGAAACTTAAAGCGATAAGGTGTTCAGATAAAACGCAAGGAATAAGTTAAATGAAGTGGAAAAGTCCATAAAACCGTGGCATATATTACCATTAACAATACTCCGATTCCAGTGAAAAGAGAAGTCAAATATCTCGGATTACACTTAGACCAAAAGTTAGCTTGAAAGAAACACATACAAGCTAAAAGAACACAACCAAAGTTAAAACTTCAAAATATAAATTGGCCTAATCGGCAGATGTTCATAGTTAACAATGGAAAATAAGATGTACAAAATCATCCTAAAACCAATATGGACATATGGTATAGAGCTATGGGGCTGCAGTAAGCCATCGAACACTAAGATATTACAAACGTTCCAATCTAAAACACTTCACATAATAGCTAATGCTCCATGGTTTATAAGCAACCACATATTACATACTGATCTCGGTATTCCAACCATCAATGAAGTTATCCAAAAGAAACAAAAACCGCAGTGAAAACCACCAAAATCCACTAACATTCAATCTTTACACTGATCCAATAGAAAAGAGAAGATTGAAAAGACGCTGGCCAGAAGACCTCTTAGAGTGATCAACGGAGACCCATCAGTGGATGGTGCCCGCCTCAAGTCGTTTAGCAAGAAACTATATCATTCACTTATTACTTGTTATTTATTGAGTAGATTGTAAATTTGCAATTAAAATGAAAAAATATATTACCCAAGTTAAGACCACTATAAGCTATAATCTTATAATCCGAAAGTGGTTAACTAAGCTTTGCTATACCAATAAATATTTATATTCTACAAAAACTAAAAAATGATAGCGCGTCATCATAGTATACATGTGATGAGAGTGGAATTGAAATTCTATTAAAAGCGTAGTAAAAAAAGTATCATTGTGAATTATTCAAAGATTCCCTAATCTCTTTTTCATTTGACATGCCTAGAATTGATCAGGAGAATGAATAGAGATTTGGTTCTTTGAAATTCGAAGTAGGACGCCTCAATAAAACCATAAACAATACAAAAACTAAAGACGTACCGGATGAAATAGAAATTATAATTATTAGCTACACACTTCAGTTTCCACTGAGATAATGTGAATTTCTGCTCCGTTAACCTCAACCGCTCTCATTCTATTTTTATTTTGTGCCAGTGGGTGCCTGTATTCCTATACACAGACAGAGTCATTAACTTTGATGAATTGTAATTCATTTATTTTACTTAAGAAATTTAGCGCTTAGTTATGCAAACAGTAATTTCAAGAGGTTGCTACTTTATGACGGACGCAAGCAAGGTGGCCTCATGATTCATTGACAAAGCTCAATATCTCGTTAAGGACATACATACGAGGATAAATTGGAAAATTCTTAGCCTACTATAGAACCAAACAAAATTTCAATGTCAAAATATTTTATTACCCAACATATTCTCCTCTTAAATGGATACATTTATTACAGCGAACCTGCAACGTCTCTAGACCTTTCAAAAAAATGTTTCTTCTTGCTCTGCAAACCAGACCTACACAGCTTTTATTACCTCCTCGTTGGAAGAAAATTTACGACCTTTTAAACTTTTTTTCAGTTGAGGAAAGAGATGATAGTCAAACTGAGCCAAATCTGGTGAATAAGGGGGGTGTTCTAGTAATTCAAACCCTAAATCACGAATTTTTTGCATAGCAACATGAGATTTGTGTGCAGGGGCGTTGTCCTGCAAAAACAAAGCACCTTTGGATAGCTTTCCGCGTCTTTCCTCTTTAATTTTTTCCCGTAGAGTGGTCAGTAATGTGGGATAGTAATCTCCAGTTATTTTTCTACCCTTATCCAAAAAAACCAATCATGATTACTCCATGGCAATCCCAAAAAACTGAAGCAAGAACTTTTCCAGCAGGTTTTTGGACACAAAACTTCTTAGGTCCTGGAGAACCAGAGTGTCGCCATTCCATCGATTGTTGCTTTGTTTCTGGATCGTAGAAATGTACCCAAGTCTCATCCATAGTAATAATTCGGTTTAAGAGGTCTACATCGTTTTCAAATCGAGCACTGATCGAACGCTTTTGGTCAACTTTCAAACATTTGGCGATCCATTTTTCAGCAATTTTTCTCAAGTCCAAATTGACATGAACTATATGATGAACGCGTTCGTAGGAAATATTAAGTGCTCCAGATATCCGTTTTAGCCCAATTCGACGGTCTGATAAAATCATGTCATGAACTGCATCGATATTCTCGGGGACTGACACAGAAACTGGCCTTCCCGATCGGTCATCATCTTCAATGGAAAATTCATCTCTTTTGAAGCTTGCAGTCCAATTTTTCACGGTCGCATACGAAGGACATTGATCACCAAGGGTATTAAGCATATCTTCGTAAATCTGCTTACCTCTTAACTCTTTTAAATACAGGTACTTGATGATGGCTCGATACTCCAATTTTTTGATTTTCACATTTCGTTGGACATCTTTTTTCTTTCAATTCATTGCGTAACTCTGGTTTACTTTTTTGACGTCAAACTTCACACTGATACTTCTAATAAGTTATTGTTCGTTGCTATGGTAGCGCAATATTTTGTTTATGCATGGAACTGGTCTAGGCTAACTCGATGTCAATACATCCTCGTATAATTTCACATGCTAGAGTCCAGAATATTTTAGGACGTAACAAGAGTGTATCTTGATGTACATAGGCTAAATGTGGGCGAGTATATTGTACTGAACTTGCTCAAAAACGGTTTTTATAATTTAGAAATTTTATTGTTTCAAATAACCAATGATAAAACGAGTCAGATGACGAACTTCAGAACAAAGGTGCTCAAACAGTGGATCGCGAAAATATTTTTGAAAACTTCAATTACTGTAACTTAATACTCCCCAATATAAAGAATGAACCTTTCTTGCTAAATGCAAACTGCAGATACTAGATGTTACTTCATGTCCATCTTAACCAATTGACTTTCATCAAAAAGCTCCTTCTAACAGATCTAGCGCCCGCTGAAGATACGCTGTTTAAAAGTCTGCATATCTCAAAAAAACTTCACTTCCAAACTTCAAACTTAGTATATTGTATAACCCCGCTGTAATAAACTGCCTACTACTACTACTAATTTAGTCAGGCGAACCTTGGCCAAGACAAACTCAAGCCAAGGTTCCACTGAGGCCACTGGCGGGCCCATTGTGCCATTCCTATAAATCCATGAAGCCGAGTCTCTCGATGAAGGACTCAACTCTCTTCAGTGGATGCCAGAGGCCATAACAGGGACCCCGAAGATTCGCCTGCGTAGCACAGCCCAATCTGGACATACGAGGAGAACATGGTCCGACGTTTCGTCAACCATGCCGCAACCCCTGCATAGGGGGCTTTCCTCTAAACCTAGGTTACAGAGGTGTTTCCTCAGACAGCAGTGCCCTGTTAGGAGTCCTGCTACCTTTTTTAACTTACTCCTTGGTAGTTCTAGAGCAGCTTTAGCATGTCCATCAGTCCAACCCTTCAATAGGAGCTTGGACTGTCTGAGTCCCTGTAGAGCCCTCCAGTGAGCAAGGTGCTGGTTTCCCAACCAGTTCCTCGTCTCCTTATGGATTGTTTGTTTTGTGATGCCCAAGGTCGGGCCCGGGCCGTTAAAAGGAGTAACCGCCCCTTCCTCAGCCAGCTCGTCCGTCCCTTCATTGCCTTCAAAACCAGAGTGGACCGAAATCCATACTAGCCACACTGTGGTCCGACTTGCTAGGTCAGCTAGGCTCTCAGGACATTCAGCAGAAAGCCCCTTGTTGATGGTATATCCACTCAGTGCCTTATATGCCGCCTGACTGTCGGTGTAAACTGCCTGGAAACTCGCGATTTTTTGTTCCACATTCGTTCAACGTGAAAGGAGCGAGGGATGAAGTATTTTCCAAAAAATATGCTCTTGTTTGAATTTGCTATTATGCAGCAAAATTAATTTAAATTTTTTTTATTTTTATTATTTAATATCATCATTTGATTAGTTGGCTTTGACAAATTAACTAGAATTGACATTACGTTGAATTAAAGTAAAAGAGTATCTTTTGTTGAATAAAAAAGGTAAAATAATTCTAATATCCAATCAAAATGGCTAATTATTCCTATTTATAATATGCTGATATCCATTTAATCGATGTAACTCTAATGTAGCCGAACGATGATTTTACAAAAATTTTTTGCGAATTCTGTAATTATTCTATATTTAATAGTATTTTTATGTTCATAATTCCAGCCGTTCTTCATTAGGGTTGAACCCCGAAATGAAAATTATATTACAAGCGCCGTTACCTCATTCTGTTTTTAATCTAGAAAATGGATTTCATCTTACGTTTAACTGCTCCACTTTGAGTATCCAATTTGGAATGAGTAAAATTAGCGAAATGCTTGCCTTCCAGAAATGTAATTCTTGTATTACACTTGACCGCATTCTTAATTTGAGCAATATTTTGTCTTGTCTTTGGAGTTGGACTTTTAATGAATAAAATAAGAATTAATATTTGCTGGACGAGACCACAAGAATGGTTTTAACAAGATTGCATTAAAGATGTAACGGAAAAAAAGCAAGAAAACTTGAAATACACTTTCTCTGTTTTGAATTTCAACCAAAGCTGAGGTGAAATTTTTACTGGCTGCTCTAAAATTTTCACTGGACACTTCAAAAAGAAAATATGGACAACTATTTGAAAACCATTGGAATGTTAGGAAGGAACTAAACGAAAAATATAATTATTTCGGATTAAAGGTTTTGGGGTGTAACTCTCATTTACTTTTTCCTAAGTTGACTTTATACAAACTCAATTTTTAATCAAAAACCAATGTCGACAGTGAGATGTGAAAGGAAAAAGCCCAACAGAAGAAATGTTGTGGACAAGCAGATCCATATCTTGTCAGATGACACTTGAAACAATATCTAGTCAAAAAGTGATGCCTAGACTAGTAGGAAATTACATCGAAGAACTGAATGACGTTAAGCTGATATTGGAACCGAGTAGCCAGGGTATCGGTGGTTAGGGTTTCACGAAACGAGAAATTTTATCTCGAAAGAAATTTCTCGTCTCGATTATCGAGACGAGAAATTAACTCTCGTCTCGAAGTTTTTCTTTAAGACAATTTCTCGATCTCGATTCGAAATTCTCGAAAACAAAAACTCAATGCTATTAAAATATAGATACATGCAATGAGAAACGGAACATAGGGATTTAGTGTATTCTCCGATCTAAATAGTCCACCAACAAAAAATTTCTATAAATTTACTTCAATAAATATCAAGTATTTAGCGGGACAGCTGGATTCAGAACCATTGTAAGAAACCCCGCCCCTTCTCCTTCCAGTATTTGTTAGTTATGAACGTATGTGCGTTGTTTGAAAAAATATTATTTGAATGTTCTTTCTCCATCATTTCTTCACAGTACTCCATCTGTTTAATATTGTGGTCGGGAAACTATTTGTTCGTTGTTTACTCATTTGCCAACAACGAATTTTACTATTTCCCTAATCGAGTGACCTCCAAATTACCATGATAGAATTTGATAATATCTACTGATATTATCGAATGCTGTTTACTGACTACGGAGAGGTGGGGATTGTACGATATGTTGTAGGTGTCCGAATGAACGATTGTATATGACTCGCAGACAATGAATTACACTTTCAAGTTAAACGGGGTTGGTATATATGTTTAACTTGGAAGTGTAATTCATTATCTGCGTGGCATATGGCCCGAGAAGTAGATGTTGCTTCCTAGTGAATGGTATATCCTTTGGAAAGTGATTTTCTAATTTGTAAGGCGTTTTAATGGTTTTTCTCCACAACCTCTTAATAATAAGTCAATATTTTACCTTCTAACAAAAGGTATATGCTACCCATATATCTACTAGAGTGAATTATGGTTCACCCTGCGTGAATAATGACTATCATAAATTGCTGGTTTAATAATATCTATACTATTATTTTGACTTCTAATTATATAATTATATACTTTTACATAAATAGTCTGCATACATTTCAAAAGTCAATATTGATACCCAAATATTTTATTGAAATTACCCTTCCGATCTGAACGTTATTTAATACGATCCTAATCTATCCTAACCTAAGATTTTGTGCAATAAATCTAGCAAAGAGGGGTACTGAAGCAGTCTTTTGGGAGCCGGAACTCTTTTGCGATATAAGCACCACTAATATTGGAAGAAATAGGCAATACCGAAATAAGCGAATATGTGACCATTGTAAAGAGATGTATGTATGTAAGTATGTATGTATGTATGTATGTATTTTGGGGTAACATTCACTGAGACCTAAAATATCTATTGTGCCCCCTTACTTCTACTTAGTTTCTGAGGAGAGTCTCAGATAGTAGTAGCTCCTTTAGTCCTATTTCCCGGAATAATTTTAGGATATCTGCAGGCCTCAACTTAGGTAACTGTCCCTCCTCTATCCTGTAGTCTCCCAGGTACTGTGCCCTAGGATTCTGAAATACTGTGCAGTTCGCAAGTATGTGGATGGAGGTTTCTTCTTCCATTCCACAAAATGTACAATCTTCTTCCTCCACTATTTTGAGCTTTTTAAGGTGCTCATTCAGGCGACAATGTCCCGTTAGGATTCCTGTTAAAACTCTTAGTGCAGTTTTGCTTTGACCTATGCATTCATTTGATCTCAACAGGTTGTAGTCACCCAGAAGAATCTTTGATTGCCTAAGCCCTACTAGATCTTTCCAATTGTCAGATCTTCTCTTTTCTTCGGCTTTACCTATTTCTTCCAATATTATACTGGAGCTGATTCCGCAAAAGGGTTCCGGTCCCCAAAAGGGGTATTTCAGTCCCCCTTTTCGCTAGTTCATCTGCTATTTCGTTTCCTTCTATTCCAGTGTGTCCTGGAATCCACAGTAAGGTGACTATATTGTTCTCGACTAGTTCATTAAGTTTGCCTAGGCATTCCCACACCATTTTGGAACATTACACAAGAACTCAGCGCTTTAATGGCTGCTTGACTATCAGACATTATCCTTTGTCAATATTGAAGTGGGCACACTTTCTTATTGCGTGAATTTCCGCTTGAAAGATACTAGGGGTTTTCCCAAGCTTTCAGAGTGTTTGGTTCCTGGCCCGTACACTCCTATCCCAGTTCCTTCTATTGCTTTTGAGCCGTCTGTGTACCATTGAATGGCATTCTTTCCAAGTCTGGAAATGGTATTTGGATCCCATTCCTTCTTGTTGCTTAATTTCGTGAAGAGATAGTGCGGTTAAGGTAATAAAAGATCAAAGGGTAAAATAGATCTCTTGGGTCTCAGTGAATGTCACGTCAGTATACTTACAGCTCAGGATGTGATAACTTCACATACTTCATGTCAAAAAATCTGATTCAGTTTGGATGGGTTTAACTGTGAGAAAACTTTAGTTTTACCTTTCAGAGCTTCCCTCGTAACATGATGCCTTTCAGTGAAATTAAATCGACAGTTATAGCATAAACAAATTATTTACCTTCTTGCCATAAACCTTAAATTTCATTGTTCTGCAATTTACGTGGTTCTCTTACTCCTTCATTTACAACTGAATCACTCTACTGGCCTACAAAAGGGAAAGTATACTTGTTATCTTCTACTAATAATAGAGCGCATTGAAAGCTTTCAATTAAATATGACTCCGTTTGCGGCTAATTATCATAACTGATGATAATTCTTGATAAATATAGGCTATTTGAAAGCCGACGTTTAGACGAAATATGATGGTACCCGAATATATAATGGCATACATTAAAAATTTCAATTGAAGAAACTGAAAAGGCTGTTATTAGCTACTTACCCAGAAGGGTCAATATTAATACATTTTTATATTGTCCGAAATGGTAATTATAACACTGTCCATCATTAGTTACGTACTTTGCTTGATGTCTAGTAAAGAAATTTATTAAGTAAAGATCCTGAACTGATGCATATATACATTTGAAGTTTATTTTTTGTACCAGGTTAGCGAGTTGTATCTTAGAAGACTAGGAATAGACTAGGTGGTAGGGATAGATTGATTGGAGCGTCGAAAAGTTGAGAAAATATCAACATTTATAACTAATGCAACTTTATATTGGATAACTTTGAAATAAGTGAAAATATAAAAAAACTATATTAGCACTTTTTTGTATTGCGCCGAATTTCCTACAAGAATATATCTCGGTAACTTCGCAGTATTGCTCCAGACGAGAGCAAAAATTCCAAAGCACAAGGCAATTTTGTTTCCATGTTATTTGAATGAAAAATAGTAATTATCAATATGGCACCATTTAATATAAATATGAAGAGTTCAAACTTTTACAGTATTTTAATTTCGTCATGCCCCAAAATATTTTCAGTGTATTTGAAAAAAAAAAAACAATTTTTTTGAAACAGTTCAGAATAAAATGCCGATGACAACGATGTTACCAAGCTGTACCTTGGTCAGAAATTGTTTAAGTCGCGATTGTTTGAACAAACAAGAAACAATGTTTTTTTTTAGTTGATCAAATTTTGATTATATTTTCTGACTGATTTTCGGCCAAAAGACCGTGTACATTTCAACTCCATCGTTATTTCTTCGATTAATATTATATCTACCGTAATCTAAAAGTTACCAAATGTCAAAAAGTCTTGAGTTCAGCAGAAATAGGATTAAACATATTTATTGCTATGCGTTACGCAAGTATGTGAATACAGGTTTCTTCTTCCATTCCGCAAAATTCACATTATTCTTTCTCCATCAGTTTGAGCTTTTTGAAGTGCCCTATCCTACAAGGATCCCTGTCAAAACTCTGAGTGTAGTTTTTCTCCGGCTAAAGCATTAATTGGTTTCTCAGGAATATCTTGGATTGTCTTAGCCAAACTAGATATTTCCAGATGTTCTCTCCTATTCGGCGTGGCGTTTTTCTTCCAATATTACATTCGAGATGATACCTCAAAAATGTTCCGGTCCCCAAAGAGGTGTTTCAGTCCCTCTCTTTGCCAGTTTACCTAGATTAGATTAGATCAGATTAGAAATGGAGTTGCTTTTTGTCCTATCCCACTGCGACCTTTGCAGATCTATTGTGGTCCCCCCTATCCTTAGAGCTCGATATCTAGCTTTATTCTTTTTGTTAGACCTATTAGCCTGGATACTGCCTCCCTTGCGTAGCTCTCTGCCTTCGGTTTTTCTTCTCCGAATAGGTGAAACTGTTTTGACAGTTTGCAGACTATCCAAAAAACGAGTGTGAACACAGTACCGCGGATTTCCAATCAACCTGCAGCCTCATGTTTTTTTTTTAAATTTGTTATAATATACTAAGCGACGCTATGAATAAGAATCACAAAAGTAAAATCAATCAGCTAAATTAATTATATTAGCTTCACTTATTGTATGTATGTTTGGATATTTTTGTAGATAATGGTACAGAACCCTTCGTGCGCGAGTCCGACTCGCACTTGGCAGCTTATTATTAGACTTTCAGTACTCAGTTACGGTTTACGCTTTCTAGTGGTGGACCTAGAAGTCTGTGAATAATTACCATGTTTTTCTCGAGGCCACTTTTGTTATAAAATCCACTATATAACACCAAGTAAAAATTTATGTTGGACCGATTATTTTCTACTCCCACATGCAATGTTTTTTTGGATAATTTCGACTGCATCCAAGCACCCACTTTTGCATATTAAATTTTTTCTTAACTGCTACTGCATCGAATAGTTCGAATGCTTCAACGGGTATACTATAGTTAAATATATCTGCAATTCAGATTTACACACATATATCGAGTAAGGCATGACGATACCATGTTCATTAATGCGTTTGATGGGTCATTGAGCGTGGTAGTCGGAACAAGCATGTTCCGGCGGGCCGAGGCGGTTTCGAATAATCAATGTATGCTCCGCTGAATTATATTGTATGTACGCCAGTAATGAACCGTGTTATTTAGTTCGATTCAATGAATTTGTTTTATATTTATTGCTTTATATGTTGCAAAACGTTGACATTGAATAATTCAATTCATGAATGCGTCTGTCCTAATTATTTTCAACAGAGTTTGCTCCACATCTTTTCGTTCGACATTATAATTACCGGGTATGACATCGAAAAATTAAAAAAATGTTGTTGCGGTTTCTTTACGATGATAAAAAGTTGATGATTTTCGTTAATTTTTTGCTTATCAGAATAAATATAAATTCAACAACAATTAATACAATGTATACTTAACGGATCGGGCAATTTACAGTCCACGGGGTGGCAAAACTTCAAGATGTTGTCAGATCAATAGGTATGATGACCGATTTTGAAAAACAGCATAAGCTTTATCGAAAAAAAAAATTTGTTTTTTGGAAAAAGAAAGTTTTTAAAAGATTATTTCCTTCCTATTAATTTTGACCAATCGCTATCAAGAATTGGTATGTCAAATATAATTTTTAAGTGGAAAAATTACTTACCAACTGTCAACTTATCGGTCAGCAGTTTTTCCGGAAAAAAAATTGAAAAAATTTCATGCAAGTTTGACATTTATCATTTTAATTTAAAAAACTGTTGTATTAAAATAAAATGTGTATTTAACTCAGGAAATAATCTTACCAAATATCCCTCGTGCATCTAATTTTTCCTGTAGAAAAGTTGGAACACTCGTTTCTAAGTAATCTGTTTTAACAAATAGCATGAGCAAGAGTGGTTTTAAAAACCCGAGTCGAAGACGAGGATTTGTAGGGTGTGTAGATACAAACTTAACTGAATCACGGAATTTTTAATGAAAATTATTGCTACTGTTGAATAGTACACCCTGCTTTTCAAATCCTAGCTAACAGTTGATAAACATAATTAATATCGTTTATGGCGGTTTTGATAAATATTAGGCGAAAAATTGTATATTTTAAGCATAACATACAAAAACATTTGCATGAATTAACCGAAAATAACCTAACGTAATATCAATGTACCATTTAGATACGCCACTGAATGCCATTTGAAAAGTTTTTCGCTTGAATAACCCTAATCCATCGGGTACAAGAAAACCCACTCAGTGTATTTTGCTTGAGAAATTTTAACACTATCTTCAAATTAGTAACACCTGCAGCCTTTTTACTCCATATTTAAATAAGCGTATGTTGCCGACTTTGTCTCAAGGTAAAAGGGCTCTTTTCGGGGAGAGAAGTATTATTTAATGAGGAAAATTTGATATTTATTATCCTACGGGTAAAAGTATATATGTAGCATTAGTTGCTGACTTAACTCGGAAAAATGGGTCGAGTTTTATGTACATTAACGACTGTTCCTTTCTTCTTAGGCGTTTTTAAGGGATAGTAGTAAATTTTGGAAAAGAGATGATAAATAGAATTTTTCATGGGCAATACGCAAGATCAGTCACTAAAAATCACTGAAATATATAGAGTTTGTCCCCCGAGTTTGGCAGATATAAACAGTCAAAACTGATGCTTACATTTGTTATTAAATGACGGGTTTTCTGTCATTGCAGGTCACGCGAATACAATATAATTTTTTTAAATTGGACAACTGGTATAATATTTAAATTTTGGATATATCATTCAAAAACAAATTCAATGATACCACACATGTCGTCATTGTATTGTGCAGTAATGATGATGAGGGGCAATTAAATGAACATCTGTATAAATTATTTTATTAAAAAACGTAACATAGGGAATTAAAAAGTACAAGAAGTTGGGGAAGTTAAAGAAAATGTACTAATTGATGACCATGTACATTGACACAATGTTCTGCTGTAATCCATTCGGGTATTACAGTCCGACATGCCTGTCGTATTTTATCCTTTAAATCATTTAAATCAATCGGGTGTGTGACATAAACTCGACCTTTTAAATAACCCCAGAAAAATAAATCTAAGGGTGTAATATCCGGAGAACGTGGTGTCCCACAGAATCGCGCCATTTCGTGGTAACACCACCGATTTTTATTTTTAGGATATATAAAAAATAAAGTCTACAAAACCGGGCCAAAAAATCGAGAGGAACTTTGTGCTAGTATAAGGCAAGCCTGTCAAGAAATCAGTATCCCCGAACTAAGACGAGTAGCAGATTAAAATGGAGAAATAAGAATCCAAAAATGTATTCGATTAGACGGAGGGTTGGTTGAGAGAGGTCACAATTCATAGTTATTTATTTGTATTATGAACGGCACAGTAATTATCAATATATACTTTAATAATTTTTTATTGACCGAAAAATGAAAAAAAAAATGTGAATTTTGTGATGAAACCGGTGGTGGTCCCGTTTGTGAAATTGTAGTGGGCTGATTTTAGAGTTTAGATTTTAGTTGATTATTGCAAAAAATGTGGCCCATCAACCTGTAATTCTCTATACAAAAATCCGAATCTGTAGTTCTTCAAACATCAAAGCTGTGGGGGTGTCTTTATCTTAAATGCGACACACTTTAGAGCCTATAGAAATTTAAAAAAAAATCTCTTACTTACAGGAGTGTACAGGCCAGGAACCAAACACTCTGAAAGCTTGGGAAAAACCCTAAGTGTCTTTCAAGCGAACGATATCTACTTTGTACTGATGAGGCGCAAATACGCCGAAACCAGTCTACAAGTGATATTGTCCCTTCAAATTACAAACAAGAAGGGTTGGTTATATTTTGCAGATTTACCAGCCCCGTTTAACTTGGAAGTGTAATTCAATACCCTTCCTGGCATTTATAGCCAGGGGAGTGGTTATTGCTTCTTAGTGAACGGTCTGCACTTTGAAAAGTAAGATGAAGAAATACTCTCTAGGGTAAACCGAGTTTTAATTAGATACATTCTAGACTACGGAAGCATCCTCTATATGACGGCTTGTAGTTATCTCAAAACTCTTAAGACAATTCACAATATTACACACTACGCCTCTGTATCAGTGTTTTCAAACCAAGTCCATCTGAAAGCTTTTAAATCAAATTATCTGAATTTTAGACGTCAAAAATTACTTATTTTCTACTTGAATAGAATATCTGCTAATCATAATAACCCCGCAGCTGAGTTAATAAAAATAGAACAACCATTCCAAATAAATAAAGCCTGAACCTTAAATCTTACCCAACAAATATTGCTTGCTGTTCTACGAACAAGCTTATATTTTTTTTTAACAATTTTTTTATTTTTCATTATTATTTTTCAATTTCTATTACATCGAATGTATGCGCTTCAATTTCCATAACGATTTCCTGTAGAATTCTAATCCTTTACGAGTATATTTTTAATACAACGAAAATTGCATATCCTTCCAATATTCCGTGTAGGTCAAGGTTTCGACTCTCCGACGACGTCTTCGTTTCCAATAACCGACAAACCCAATATCTTACATTCGCCTTCGTGGTCGGTTCTCATCTCAGCCAATAGATAACAAATTGTTTTTGATTTCTGAAATTGCAACTACAAAGAGATGCAGGCAAACAAGTGAGATACAGACATACATAGGTGTTCACTTTACTTTTCTGCAAGGTGGTAAATGTGTTCATAAAAATACTTTATTAAAAAATTATATATTACGCACTGTTTACAATAAATTGTTGTTTAAACCTTTTTTTGCATAGTGAAGCTTTGTATCTCCATGCATATTAACTTTATACAAATTTCAACTCGTCCCTCTTCATTTATTTTGGAATCCATCTGTTTGGTTTGAAAGCTCATCCACAAAAATTAACTTAACACCAGCTATCCTGAAAAAAATTATTTTGATGTATTCAACAGTTCCAACCTCTGACCTAGTGAAGGACTCCATCTCTTTCAATGCCAAAAAATTGTACAATTTTTGGACTAGAATCGGTTATTAAATAAATAAATTGACGAAGGCATTTCTCATATACATATATTCCCAAGACCTATGAATTTAATCGATGAAGCTTTCGAAATATTTTGTGATTGATTTTGGATGTAAAATAGTTCAATGCAAATGAATTGTGAATATCGTTGAATTAATTTAAACGACTTTTCAGAATGACGCTGAATTCATAATGTTTGTATTTTAATTAACTTGGTCACACATCCGAACAATGCGTCGAAGACGCCTTCATAGCAAAGTATGCATGTAAATATTTCAAATTCTGACGAATCTCATGTCAAATTTTTTGTATGAAAAATCTATCTAAAATTAAGTTTTTACTGATGATACATAAATCGCTGCCAATGTAGTAAGAATCAGTGATAATCGATAAAACGAAAAATAATATGGTGGACAAAAATGAATTCGCAGCTGAACGGGTGTGATTCAATATCTTATTTAAACGGATTTCGGTCAAAAATTTTTATATCATTTCATATTATTATGTTATGATATGTCGTGTCATCATTTTTGATCTATTTAGTTGAAATATCCATTTTTCATTTCATATTATTAATTGATTTTCTATGAAATTTTCAATCATTTTCGATAAGAATAAATCATTGTACCCTTTTCTTTCTCCTTTTTTCTTTTTCCCAGCATTTTTTCTTTTCTCCTTTCCTGTTTCTTTTCTCTTTCTCCTCTTTCTCTTTCTCTTTCTCTTTCTCTTTCTCTTTCTCTTTCTCTTTCTCTTTCTCTTTCTCTTTCTCTTTCTCTTTCTCTTTCTCTTTCTCTTTCTCTTTCTCTTTCTCTTTCTCTTTCTCTTTCTCTTTCTCTTTCTCTTTCTCTGAAGATATCAGACACATACTTATTTTAAGGCAGTGCGTGGGCACAGCTTCTTTCATTCTATTTATCTTTCTTCTAAGATATCAGACACATCCTTAATTTAATATTGTGTATGTGCACAGCTAGATGAAACGGTGGAGCATATCCTCTTTGATTTTTGCGGCTCTACCATCCATTCGTGAATCCGTATTCGGTGAACTTTTGTTAACACCAGCCATGCTGAGAGAATTGCCCTATTTTCTAACTTATCGGATGTGAATTTTGCTGGCATTTTCAATTATTAATCTAACAACTGATGATTTGACATTTGTCCACAGTTTTTATATACTTTAACATAGGCTGTCAAGAATGCATTTAATGAATATCGGTATTTTACGCAGTACGCAATTTTGCTACTTAATCACGTTTCCAGGAAATATATTGCTCCCTACTACCCTTTGAACATATTTCACTCTCGCTCTAATTATTTTCCATTTTCGCCATATTCCAACCAATGTTTTGAAAATTATGTCTTCGATTACGGAAAAACAAAGCGATGCATAGCTTTTTTCTTCAAAATATTTTCTTGTGAAATGTATGATAGTTTTTTCCCCATTTGCTTAAACTTCTTGGTACACTGTATTTAAACTCACAAACATGACATACAGGGTTGGGATAAAATATGGAACCAAGTAAATATCTTTTAAACGAAAATTTGCAGGTGAGTGCAATTGAACAAAATGCATCTGATGTACATTGTTTTGTTAATAATATACTTCCGGTTTAACCAGAAATGCCATCAACTCCTTTAATTTAAATGGGAATGAAAATTCGCACACAGAAAATCCCTAACCCGTCTACCATAGTGGGGAGGTGCTCTATCTTGTTGAAACCAAACATTTTGTGGTAATTGCCTATTCTGTTGAAGTGCAGGAATAATTTCGTTTAGTAGATCCAAATACTTGTCACCATTCAAGTTTCCGTTGATAAAAATGGGCCTATAAGCCTATTTTCGACAATTCCCATCCAAACATTTAACTTCTGTGGATGCTGGGTATGTGTTTTATAAATCCAATGAGGATTTTCATTTGACCAATACCTTGAGTTATGGCGATTAACTGTTCCATTTAAACAAAAAGTTGCCTCATCGGAAAAAACTATGTTAGAAGCAAAATTGTTGGCGACATTACAGATGTCCATTAGCCGTTCGCAATATTCCAGCCGTCGGTCAAAATCATCGTCTGATAATTCTTGAACCAACTGTTTGAGGTAATTCTTCTAAATTGATTGCAATATTTTGTGTAACAGTTTCGTTCGTTGCAGTCCGCGATCTTCCAGGTTTTAGAAAAATTTTTACCATTCCAGTTGTATTAAAACGTTGTAATGTTTTAGTTACTGTTGAGCGTGGTATAGGAATTTCTCTCCGGATGCAAATTATTGAAAATATGACACACTTCTTCATGAGTTCTAACACGATCACCATAACCGATCATCATTAAAATTTCAATACGCTCTTTTTCACTTAATTGAACCATTCTAAATTGTAAAATTTATTTCCGTCAATTAGAATTTGACACTTGGAGAACAAAACACGTACTAAACAGTACTCGTTTATTTATTACTATGCATACAAACAACATCAATTAGTTTATCTAAATAGTTTTTTGCTCTAATGCAAAAAACTCAAAGGAGGTTGATTAAAGTGCTATATTCCTCGTTTTTACAATTTCTTTTACACTAAACTCAGTATGTATAAATTCAAAATAACAAGCTCTTCCAAAATCTGTAAAAATATAAAGGGTGTCCCAATTAAATTAAAGAAGTTGATTGCATTTCCGGTTAAACCGGAAGTATATTATTAACAAAAAAATGTACCTCAGATGCATTTTGTTCCATTGCACTCACCTGCAAATTTTCATAAATATCGTTCTTTTCGTTTAGAAGATATTTACTTGGTTCCATACTTTATCCCAACCCCGTATTTGATCTTTTTCATGAAAAAATATCAACCACAATCTTCTCCAGTTTCAGGTTTTGAAGTTTTAAATCATAATGAACATTAAATAATTAAAGTGTATCTATATAAACAATAGCAGCCTATCATGAATTTATTCAGAATATCCCCCATTTTCGTGAATTTCTTTAATTAAAATTAGTCTTTCGATACGTATTGAAATTGATTATATTCACTTGAAGGAATCAAATAATCCTATTTGTATAAACTAATTATCATTAACTTCAACTAATTATTTTGTGTAAGAACTCCTGAATCCCTCATTCCCTCCCGGTGACGACCCAGAGGAGGATTTCACCCACGGAAACCGGTCGAGTATGAGATTGAAGGATGCAACAGAATCTCCTGCTGCGACCATAAAGATTTCCCGCTGTGAGCTTCGCCTCGAGCGGTACAGTAAGTGATTAATTCGTAAATGTATCGTCTTCATAATTTGTTGCAATCCACTATTCACATAACGAATAACTGATGGAAGCAAGTGATAAAAAAATTGCAACCTGCGTCAAAAAAGGAAATAAAAATAATATCCTGCTGTGGTAGATCAGTTCTTTGAAGGTGAATAAACACTTTTTATGCTGGTACGTATATAAAAAAGAATCATAATGAGTAGATAGAACAATGGTTATTAGTTATTTTTCACAAGGAATATAAAATAGATTGTACTGGTTAATTGGTATATTAAGGTATTGGAAAAGGTCCTTGAAACGACAAAACGGATGGACGATGAAATAAAACCTTTCAATTTGTTCAAATCTTCATTATACTAGAACTACGTTCAATATATATTCGTGACGCGTTTCGCTAACACAATAGCTTTCTCAAACGAGTGTTACCGAAACGCGTCATGAATATATGAAAAGTAGACTTTCTATAAGCATTTTGTCCATTTTTTCAAATTCTTAACCAAAGATGGCACTGCAGTCTACATATTTAGAGCAATAATATTATGCCACGAAAGACGTTCTAAATGCATTTTATCCCATGCAAATTGAATGATAAAAATACCTTGGACTTTCTATGAGCTGTATGTCCATTGACGGTAGACGAACTAAGTTTGTCCTTGTGCCATGGACTAATTGCGATTTGTTTGCACTTGTTGCTGTCTGAACTGTTTGTTTTATATGCGTTTTTTTCCGTTTTTCCACAAAGCAATCTAAAATAATGGTAGTGTGACAGGTGATACGGACCGTGGTAGCAGAAGAAGGAAAAGAAATCTAAAGGGCGTAAAAGCAATGTTAGATAAGCTTTTATGACTTTTAGATCACAGAACAACACTGATATTTTGCTTGAGACTAATGCCCGGTTGCAAGAACGCTAATCAAATCTGTCATCATATGATGGTTGATTAAAAAATTATGAACCATCAATGGGAACCCGATTTCACGAAAAAAATAATGGTCGATTAATTGTTCATCACTGCAGGTACCTATCCGTTGCATTTTGATTGCGTAAATGATGGTTGATTTGAAGAATTAACGAGTTATTATTTCATTGATTAGCCGTTAATCATTCATCATTTTTAATAAGCGTTCTTGCAACCGGGCATAAGCTGTTTTACCTAAATGATGATCCATCCAGCAATTTCAAACGTTTTTAATACGTGGAAAGAAGCTTTCGCCTTAACACTTTCCTGCTGTAGAACTTAAAAATTAAATTTAACCTAAAAAAGTCCAGAGGATCTTGAAACTATTAGTGGAAATGTCAGGGGCGAACTGTGTCAACGATCCTGAGCTAATATGGTACAACTGAGGATAATGATGTTATCGAAGAAGCTGATTGCTGCGATTGCAATTATGATGACGAGTGGAACATTATGACACGTGAAATGCGATTATTGTTGATTTAATTTTTAAATATATAACATAGTTGTAATATAATGAAGATTTGAACAAATTAAATTGGATTATTTCATCGTTTGGTATGGATCTTCATCAAGTAAAAGCCTCATTCAAAAAAGATGGAAATTTGCAGTTGTGGCCACTGGTTATGACGTTGAAGAGAGCATTAGTAATGAGGTGCGGATGTAATTTGGGCGCTAAAGGATTAATGCACTTTTTACAACATGTAGGTAAACTAGGCGACAATCCTATGTGTATTTTGGGCGCTAACCGACTGAAGTACGTGATTTATGAAATACAGTTATTTATTAAATCACCGACATTTATAATAAGATATATTTTTGTAAAGTAAATTATAATAATTTTCAATAATAACCCAACCAAACCACCTTCGTATTTTTAGTCAATTTTTGAAGAATAAATTTTAATAATAACCCCACCAAACCTACCCCTACCAAACCACCTTCGTATTTTTAGTCAATTTTTGAAGAATAAATTATAATGTCTGGCTGACTCGACCTACCTGCACTTCTTAGCGGCGAAAATACATGTCGGATTATCTACCCTTTTTGGTCAGACAGGTAAATAAGGATGGTCAGCGCCTAAATTACACCCGCCGAGTAATGAGAAGAATGTAGACTTCACGTTTATTAAGTTGTTGATGTTGCCATTGTAACAGTGAAAGACGCGCGTTTTTGGAAGTCGTTTAAGGGCGTAATACGCAGTTGCAAGACTCAAAAAATACGTCTTTTTACGAATTTTTCTTAGAAACAGTTTGTATTTATCAATTACAAGTGATGGTAATTCAAAAGGAACTTACTTATAAGGATAGAATAGCGCTTCGATCATGTAAAAATATTAATGTGCGTCGCTCCTATAGATGATGTCCTGTAAAAAAAAGGCTCTTGGAACGCATACGGGATTTGCTTAAAAAATGACTTTTGATCGAGAGTAAAGTACCTTCATTTTTGACCATATGGAAAATTTTTATCAAGAAAAAATGTTGAGCAATGGAAATAATTTCCAAATATTCATTATTGTTTTTTTTCTTCCAATGAAATTTTTTTTAAATCTTCTGTGTGATAATATTAAAAATTGGATGTTCAAGTTTCAATATTGAGGCATTAAATTTGATAAAATGAATCCTAAACAAAATTTATTTGGAAATCTACTACTATCAATCAAAACAAACGTATACTTTCAGTGTTATCCAAGAGAAAATGTTCAAAAAAAACTTCATTAAAAATAAACAATATTGAATATTTGGGAATTACTTTCAATCCTCAACATCTTTTTTCAATAAAAATTTTCTATATATGGTCAAAAATGAAGGTAAAAGTACTTCAGCAAACAAGATACAATTTAAAATCTGATTGAAGTTTGGTTATGTCTTAGAGCGTGCAAAACTTTTTATTAGATATACCTGTTTTTGATAATACTAATAATAGAAAGGGTTTGTAATATGTAGTCAACTTACGTAGACAAACTGTATATTCCAAAGAAATCGGAGTCCGCTGCATCATATTTTTGTTGATGCTTAACTTACCCTTTCAGACTATAACACTAAAGCAAATCACGGTTTTATTGGAAAAACTATTCTTCACCCTCAATATTTTTTATCGATACTAGAGCTTTTATGGAAAGTGTAATATCTAATGAATCCTCAATTCTCTATAAAATAGCAGCGATAATTAGCTTTGGCCTTCTTCCAGACATCATTTAACGCTTTGGACGAGGAAATCTCATTTAACATTGAAAACTATTGCCTTTGACTACATAATTGCAGATTTGTTGCCAGTTTCACGAAGACGTTTTGCAGTTTTTTTTGAACCACGTTAATGAAATTGAAAAAAGTGTCTAACATATCATTGAAATTTGTATTACTCTTTCCAGGATCTGCGTACTCGAGTTCCAGAGAGCCGATGGTGTCCACTGTTTTATTCTGAAGGTAAGCTATTTGTACATATCTATGTATAATAATCATTCCACTATCATACTAGAAGATATTCAATGTATAATGCCTTGTCCATATGAATTAGATAGGAAATTAGAAAAAAATGCGTCGTTGCCTAAATAAATCCCAATAATGTGAAATAATCCAGTAAGATAGTTGTTGTGCTACAATAATGTTAAAGGTTTTGGTTCATGTCCAAGGTATGCTTTTTCTAAAAAGTGAACTATTCGTGATGTTTTTAGAAAGCTAGTTTGGAGATATCTTTTAATAGAATTAACTAATTAAAACAACTTACTATACTTGAGAAAATTTTGAAGGTCCGGCGACATGCCAATATGTCTGCTAGGATAAAAGAAGATCAAAAGTGACTTAAGTACAGTATCTATTTATACGGTCCATTGTGCCGTTAAAATGATTCCCTCCAGTGGCGCCGTGTCTTGTATTATGTTTAGATATATTCTATTTCCACTAGGTTTGTTTTTATAATAAGTATTTGCTGAAGGGACAGTGGGTTTTATGAATAGAATTTATTAGTAATTAATTGGAATGACTTTCTGGAAACTATTTTGAAACGATCGGCAGTCCGAGATGATCACAATTGTGTCTCACGCAAGCAGGAAACGCTTTAGCAGCCCTTAACTATCAACCTGCTCTCGCTTCGGTACGCTTGCTCGTGCCTCTAATAGTCTCGGGCTTCTAAAGCTCATTTTCTGCCTTTGTGACACAATATACTATTTTTGCCTACATTACCGGAAAACCAATCATATGAACATTGAAAATAGGGAGGAAATTATTGTTTAGCAGCCAAAGGGCGGAAAATTCATGACGCCGCGATTTTTGAAGTTTTCCACCATGTCACTTGATTACTTTGACGTTTTAACTGAATTTTTTAATTAAACATTAGTGTATGTCAAATTTGTTAGTTATATGTTCCTGTTTTTTGGTTTATTCGGTAGGCGAGAAACAGTTTTGTGCCACACATGCAGGAAATGCTTTTGCAGCCCTTAACTATCAGCTGCCCCCGATTCGCTACGCTCGCTCGTGCATTATATAGTCTTGGGCTGCTAAAGCTCATTTTCTGCCACAATATACTTTTGGGGCTTTCAACTTTGACTTCCAATAATTCGTGCTTTAATAGCCATAATTACATAGGCGTAGTTGGTACACATCTTGCAAGGAATCTTTGTCACGAAACTTAATTTCATAACTTTGTCAGTTATGAAATTGGAGAAGCTAAATATTGGTCGCTATTTAAACTCGTTCTTTCTCTATCGTTATGGTTTCGACATAATACCAATTGACAACCAGTCCTTAACTGCTACTGCATAATGGCGAGGTACTCCGTTTCGCTGGAAGTATAACAAATTTGCATTTAGATCTGGATTGCCATCGTCATCCTTTTGGTTATCCAATTCATGAACAATTCAGAGTGTTCTCCGGCACATCCAGATAAATTTCTCCTGTTATAAAAAAGGGACCAATCATAGAATCTCCCAATATACATGTACCGATTTCACCAACCATTTCCTAAAGTTAGGTAAAACCTAATTCGGATTTAGTAATTCCTTATGACTCTTGGGTATTACCTAGCGCGTGATGAAACGTGAATTGCGTTTAGAGTCTCTCGGGATAATAAGTGTGATTTTCTCTAAATACAGGTGAACTCACATCACTCAAATAACGACAGTTTTGTTTATTTAAATTACCACCCACTAAACAAGAAACGTAATAAGTATTTTTTGTGATGTTCTTTTTAGAGACTTTTTGTGATGTTTACTTAAAACGTCAATAAGATATCTCCTAGATGTTTGAATTTTATAACCAACTTCATTAACATGCATGTAATGTAATTAAAACATATTTTAGATGTACATAGTAATACTTGAATTCACAGTGACATAAACATCATATGAACTTCTTTTTAGCAACTTCCTAGAGGAAACATTCAAACGATGTTAATTTGTATATAGTTCTCACTAATGTTACATACAAAACATTACTGCAATATTACAAATTAACATATTTCTAAGATGATCACATTTTGTAGTTACTTTTACATCTTCCGAACTACTTTTTAGTAACTTCCTGTGACTACGTTCATACGATGTTAGTTTATAAAACTCTCAGTAATATTTCATATTGAACATCACAATAACATAATTGGGTGAGCTGTTTGAATGATGTATTAATAAAATTATAAAAACCTAACCTAAAAACGGGACAAAAGACAACCATGATATGGCGGATCGTGGCGTGGTTTACAGTTTCACGGTTCTATTTCAGTAGAAAAGTACTGAAATAAAGTTGTATTCGTTTTCGTTACTTCCAGAGATTATTTCCTACTTAGCTACAGTTCCTATATTTGGTTCTAGTTCTTGTTATAATGGACGAAAAACAGTTATCGGTGAGTACCTATTCCAAAATCTATAATTATCAAAACTCAAATACTTTAATCGGCTATTCAACATTGAAATTTCGGGTGGCGGGATTGTACCCCAAAATTATACAATAGTTTACAAAATAAGGTTTTGTTCAACTTCTAAAATAATTTGGTTACTTGGTATATTTTAAAAACGATTCAGAATATTTCAAATCCAAGATAATGCTAACATTTTTTGCGGAGATTTGGATCTAGAAGAAAATCTGTTCAATGTTCAACATATTCCAGAACCTACATCAATAAAATAAAAAAACAAATACTTAGTTGGTAATTATTAAAAAAAAAGGGGAGTAACTATTTCAGTTGATATATCCAATGTGTTGAATAGTTCCAAATATGTTGAATCAAGTATCTCTAGTTCTAGGTTTTGTACTAGCAGCAATAGTAGTCATACAAATCAATATAGTTTTGCAGGTCTAGAAAATTTTAATATTAACACTAAAAATTCTTGTGAACAGTTAGAGAC
Organism: Lochmaea capreae; assembly: GCA_949126875.1. NCBI lineage: Eukaryota > Metazoa > Arthropoda > Insecta > Coleoptera > Chrysomelidae > Lochmaea > Lochmaea capreae. The sequence continues at coordinate 16,771,987 of OX421403.1, forward strand.
TCTAAAAACAGATATCTTTGCTATCCCCAAAAGGATTATTTTCTTAAAAGTTCGTTCTTTTTTATTTCTTCCATAATCATTATTCCACAAAACTGAATTCTTAGGTGTGGAAAGCCCTTAGAGTAATACTTAATTGAGGGGTCGCCCAAGTCATAAAGACGTCACAAGTTGATATAGTAGGATCATATATTTCAAATTGTTTAAAAACTTAGCGATAAATCCAATCACCTCAGCTATTTCTAATCACTGAAAGAATTTAAGTGAGGCTTGCTCCGGTTTCTCCCAATGGAAACTAGCAGTCGACAACACTTTTGTCGAGCAAAAAATACTATTTTCAATAAAAACTAATGAACCTTTTGGAATTAAAACATTCTTTTCCAAAGATAATACAACTGTTGAATAGTAGAGCATGTATATAAGAATCGATTCGTAAAATTTCAATTTATATTAGAAATAGACCGGTTCTATTGACTTAACTAAACGAAAGCCATTATCTCGGGAATAAGTTTGAGCGGGAATGTTTAACAAACTGTATTTACATACTTAGACAAAGAGAATGGACCAAAACCAGCCAGCTGTTGACTTCACATCTAGCCATTCGATTGCAAGTAATTAATTTTGATGGCAATGATCGTGCTTCACTGGCCTGATCTCATCCGTGATATAATAGACCAAGCATGATATAGAACAAATTGGAAAATTTCAAATAGCGAACATATTATTGGAATTTTATTAGTAAACATGCAAAAACTGTTCAGATTATCCTTAAAATGAGAATTATAGGAAGAATTTTAAACACAAAATTATGGTATGGGGCGGAGTCTAGACTGAAGTTGTCAATTCTTCTTTTCTCTAATATAGCCCCAATCAGAATGAGCATCCATCTAGGGTTTTCACTTTTCGTTTCAATTTTAATAATTACTATCCTCCTTCTGCAGTTATATGGAACAATATGTGAAATCTTAACGTAATTGCTTCCTGTTACTTTCTGTGGCTAACACAATATCCAGACGTTCTTGTGAATAAATGAGAGAGATTCCTATTCAAGAAAAATGAATTATACACAGTACCGTAAACATACAATTATGCAAGTTTTACCAGGACGTATTGACAATCAAATATCTCGAAAACTGTCCACATTACGAAAATGAAATTTTGGCAACGATATACAGTGGAAACTGAAACTTATTTTCATTATGAAAAGTCTCCCGTTTTTTCCCATTTCCGGTCACGTCACCGCAACACATTTTTTTTTAAATCGGACAACACCAGTATAATATTATGGATCCAAATGTGACTATGGAATAGGAACAGCATTTTTTGTTTCAAATGGTATTGAATGGTATTTTTTCCAAGTCTGATAATGTTATTTGGATCCCATTCCTTCTTGCTGCTTAATTGCGTAACGAATTTCTTTTGAAAAGTTATACTTTTTCAACATACCATCTTGTGGCATGTCCCAGATTATCTGATTTCTAAGAAGTGAGGATGCCAAATTGCATACTTGTCGTACTGTGTACTGTGTACTGTGTAATGTTGTCTTCAATTTCCTCGATTTTATTTTAAATTAGTTCGCTTATATACAGTGTGGAAACCACTTATGGAATAAAATTCTTTATGTCATTATTTCAGAAAATTATAAAAAATGCCAAGACACGTCAATTTTTGAATTGGGTTGTGCGTTATGTGAACATAAATGTAAATGTACTGAGTGATTCACGCAAGTATGCCATAGTCAGTGTTGTATTTTTTAATGAAACACCCTATATATTTTGCATATTTTTGAAATCCCCTTAATGAACCGAATCCAACAAACTAAATAATGTATGGTCAATTATGAATTATACAGGGTGAAATTTTAAAATTAATAATTTATTACACTTGAAATATTGGTACTTTTTTAAATTAGCTAAATATGGATTTATCAAAAATCTAAACTAACTAATTATTAGACGTATTTGTATATTAAACAAAACCTGCCTAAAAATTGCCTTCATCCCTACAAATTAACTTTTGTGCAGTAGTTAACAGAAGACGATCTATGAATAAGCTGAACAGAAATGAGATAGCTCTTGGTACCATTCTTCTTTCTGACGAATCAACATTCACATTGAATGGAGAGGTAAACCGACAAAACTGTAGATATTGGTCAGCAGAGCATCCTAATTGGATGCGTGAGACACATACTCAGTACCCTCAAAAGGTGAACGTTTGGGCCGGTATCATAGGCGACCATATTATTCGTCCTATATTTATAGATGGAGATTTGACAGCTGAAAAATATTTAAATATGCTTAGAAATGAAGTTATTTCTGCGTTGGAAAACTTATATCCCAACGCAATAGATCCTAGCTTACCGAATGAAAATATTTGGTTCCAGCAAGACGGGGCAACACCCCATTATGCTTTAATCGTAGGAACTTATTTAGATGAAATCTTCTCCAATAAATGGATTGGACGAAGAGGTACTATTGAGTGGCCAGCTAGATCGCCAGACCTTACGCCGTTAGATTTTTTTCTGTGGGTTAATCTCAAGAACAAAGTATATGCAACACAACCAACTAGCATTGTAGACCTCAAAAACAGGATAACTACAGAAATACGGAATATTTCACCTCAAACTTTAAACAAAGTTAAGGAGGAGTTCTATAGGAGACTGTGCTATTGCCAACAACTAGGTGGATAACATTTTGACCATTTATTTTAATGTATAAAAATCAAATACATCAGGTATTTTATGGATGTGTTTAATAACTGTAAAAATGTAAAAATAAAAACTTCACCCTGTATAATTCATAATTGACCATACATTATTTAGTTTGTTGGAATCGGTTCATTAAGGGGATTTCAAAAATATGCAAATATATAGGGTGTGTCATTAAAAAAAACAACACCGACTATGGCATACTTGCGTGAATCACCCTGTACATTTAAATTTATGTTTGCATAACGCACAACTCAATTCAAAAGTTGACGTGTCTTAGCAATTTTTATAATTTTCTAAAATAATGACATAAAGAATTTTATTCCATAAGTGGTTTACACACTGTATATTCAGTTGCCAAGTTTTACCGACGATGAAACATAATTATTTAAAGCTCCTCCGCTAAGTTTAGATTATCACGATCTTCCTCTAATGGACGATTATAGCGAGAATTTCATGTTAACATAGATGTCGTTTATAAAGAGTAGATTGCGTAAAACCGATTTGTCCTCAAATTTTCAAACTAATGGTGATATACGAGATTAAATTAATTTGCATGGTCAGTCTATCTATTTCGATTAAGGGAAAAATATTGTTTGATAAACTATTAACGTATAATTTGTGTGCTCCAGAAAATCCATATGTTTATATAATTAGTCACCATTCGCAGCCTATAGGCAATTTGTAGGGCGCCAACGACAAAAATGAATGGCTAAAATTATGGGGAAAATTATTGAGATGAACCGAAGCTTGAGTATGGCGCGAATTGATTTAGTGCCAAAATGTAATTTCTTATTGTACATTCGAAACCAATAAGCCGACCTCTCAGCTGAAAATCAGAAACTGTCCATTTTATAATTTCAGGAAAACAAATATCTTTGTAAAAGTGGCCAAGAGAAATCTATGGAAATTGTTTAAAACTTTTAAGACTAGTTCTCTCTTAAATATGCCAAATTATACTAGGTGTTATAACTAACTACGAAGAGGCCTAAATTTCGCAAAACTTTTATTGGTTACGGATTATTTTTTTTTATTATAAAGAGTGGAAAAAGTGGAAACATTTTCATCAATAAAAAACTTTAGTATAAATCAACTGATACGATCCTTATCTAGGAGTATTTCCAGATATATTAAGTTTCGGATGCGTAAACATTGCACCTGAGTTTAACACCATGAACTGCACCTCTTGTTCCTCTATCTGCTTCGAATTCATCGGTATACCGCACCAGCGTTTCATCCCATTCCATTTCATCTTAATGTTGTTTAGTTGTCATTGATTTTGAGCAGCATGTTGTCACTTTTCCATGGACTTAGTCATATATCATAACCATATACACTGAGTGGATATACCATCAACACAGGGCTTGCTGCTGAATGTCGTGAACGCCTTGCTGACGTGGCAAGGCGGAACACAGTGTGGCTAGAAAGGATTCCAGCCCACTCTGGTTTTGAAGGCAACGAAGGGGCGGCTACTCCCTTTAACGGCCCGGGTCCGATCTTGGGCCTCACAAAACAAACAATCCGTAAGGAGACGAGCAACTGGTTGACAAACCAGCACCTTGCTCACTGAAGGGCTCTACAGGGTCTCAGGCAGTCCAAGCTCCTATTGAGGGGATGGACTAATGAACATGCTAGAGCTGCTATAGAACTACCAAGGAGTAGGTTAAAAAAGATAGCAGGACTCCTAACAGGGCACTGCTGTCTGAGGAAACAGCTCTGTAGCCTAGGTTTGGAGGAAAGCCCCCTATGCAGGGGTTGCGGCATGGCTGACGAAAAGTCGGGCCATGCTCTCCTCGTATGTCCACATTGGGTTGTGCTACGCAGGCGAATCTTCGGAGTCCCTGTTATGACCTCTGGGGACATAAGCAGGCATTCACTGAAGAGGATTGAGTCCTTCATCGAGGGACTCAGCTTCATGGATGCATAAGTAGCAGGAATGGCACAATGGGCGCTCGCCAGTGGCCTCAGTGCCGTAACTTTGGCTGAGTTTGTCTTGGCTATGGTTCGCCTGACTAAATTAGTTTTAGTCATATATAACTCGTTTGGCAGCAACTAGAAGCATTTCCCCTTTATTTATTTTTTCGAGTATGTGTAGTAAATTCCAGGTTAATTTTGAATCCAGAATACTTATCAGATACCGGACCTCCTGACTTGGAGACACCTGCATGTTAAAGTGACTTGGCAAATTTTATTTCTCTCTTCATCTCTCTCTTATCACCGTTGCTTACTCCTCAACGTGTTCCACAAGTTACTCTACAGTATGGTAGACCTTTTGTAACTGAAGAAGATAACTTGGCTATCAAAACGTGCGTGTTAGTGAAGTGGTAGTGTATACTGTGAAAATGGTATTGTCGTTGAGCTTTGATATTGCTTTCCTGATTCTTATTGAAATAAATGATAATTCCAAATTATTTATTGTGATCTTTTTCATAATAAATAAAAATATATGTGGCTTCAGACATTATTCGGTTTATGTTTTCACCTTTCTTTTAATTCAACCTAACTATTTGATTGTTATTAATGTAATATCAATCAAATGTTAAGAAATTTTACTTTCACCGCTAAATCCATAAAATTACAGGATTTTCCTTGTACGGCCGGTAGCAAAGACCAAAACATTTTCGAAACTGTTAGAGCTTACTCGACAAGCTCTCAAGGTAGCGCCACCCATACAATTAATTCGCTATAGGAAGCGCCACGGTTCATATGCCTATCTATAAATAGGTTATCTGTGGTAGCTCCCAGAATACCGAAAAGTGCATGGTCGGTCTCGCAGACTTGGCCCGACTAACGGAAGGTTAAAAATCGGATATATATGATATTTTGGAGCAACCAAGTTTAGAAATCCAACTTATCTAATTCAATAGCTATTGATCCAGGAGTGGCAATACGATCATCATGCACACCTGGAAATATTTGACTGCTAACAGGATATATTTTCCCATAATAAGTATTTGTCAGATATTATACAATTCTGTGTCGTATTGATTCAACTGAAAAGCATTGCTATTGCAGAATAGTTCAGCGAGCAGGGCATCGTTCAGTTTATCAAATTTCAAGAATCCTTGTTCATGGTTTTTGGTAACGTTTAGGTAGCCTTCAAGTATATACAGAATTGTTTTTTTATTGCCACTTCCATTTTCATGTAAGATTTTTTAGCTTTCTACTAGGCAGGATCCGTTTTTTGGTCTTGATGTTTCTATTGTTTTCCACAAGTTCTGTTTGGTTTCAATTTTTCGACTGTCCAGATCCTCTGAGTCTGAGCAATTTTTTCCGCTTTGTTGCCAACATTTTCTAAATATATACTCAAGTTGGTCGATTGGATGTGAAAGCTTTTACTTTTTTTTTAACATAAACTTAGTTTCTGTACTGGACTAAAAAATCACACCATCATAAACAATTTACTTTATAATGACACATTACAAGTTGATAAACTGGTTCATATTTAATGGAGATATTATCGAGACGTAATATCATGTTGATTTAATTTTGTAAACTTGTCATTGTCTATCAAAGGATATAACGCATCAATTTAAATAATCCCTTGATGGAACACGATTTAAGACATTGACAAAGTTGACTTTTGAGAATATGCAGAAATGTTCTGATAACATCTGTGAAATAATGCAATTATATTTCTCTTTGGGAATTTAACATTTAAATGAATTATGTTACGAGTGAAATAACTAATATGATGAGTACTTCAGATATATACAGATACTTTATAAGGTATATGATTCAACGGAATGTGATGGTATAGAAGAACAAAATATTTCACCACAAAAGTTAATTTAATTTTAGTTTAAAACGCTATGACTGCAAAATTTTATTGCGCAGCGTCGCACAGCATCACAAGCTTTATATAAGGACAGAATAGAACCAGAGACGGCCAAGTACATGTAAAGTTTTTGTTCTACAATAATGAATTGGTCCACTGGACTATACAGTGAGTGGAGATGGCGCTCGCGCTTCTCAGAACATTTAAAAAACCGCTCGTAAGCCCTCTCGCTCATTTTTGTTTTATTTTTTCATTTATTTCATAAAAAAAAACACAAAACTGAAAAAACATAGTTTATTGAAAAGTACAAAAAGTGGGTGTACTTATATGAAACATTTTTTTGGTTCTTATTATTAAATAGCTGTGACTAGTTTACTTTGTATACTTTTAAGTTATTCTATGTGTAGATGTAGTATTATTATTGTATCGTCTGCACTGCTTCCACAAGCGATCCGACGTCGTACTAAAGCCATACCAAGTCGAAATAATTAAATAAATAAAAATGTAACCGAGTCTTCACCTTCAATGGCCATCGATAGCGATAGCGAACAGTTTACACTCAAACTAATCACCAAACAAAAGTCTAAAATAATTGTAAAGCAGCCAACTGTTATATGGGGTACAAGAGAAGATCAAGATCTCTCTCAGCCTAGGGAAACATGCCACTGTCTTTCAGGCAGGGGTAATGGCAGTGCAATGCTGTGCAGAAGAGTTGATGAGACAGGAGGTGGATAACCAAAGAATCGTCATCTACTCCGACAGCCAGGTGGCACTAAAGGTGATAAGCTCATATCGGACAACGTCAAATCTGGTGTGGGAGTGTCGCAAGGCCCTCAACAGCCTAGGTAGTCATAATAGAGTGACCCTAGCCTGCGTACCAGGTCACCAAGGAATAAAAGGCAATGAAAAGGCTGATGAATTAGCCAAGCAGGGAGCTACTGAGGTCATGATAGGGCCAGAACGTTCCTGTGGAATAGCAAAAAACCTCACCAATGGATAAACAATCAGGCGCTGTGCTGGTGGCATGAAACCCAAGGACAAAGGCACGCTAAACTATTCCTTGAAAGCCCTTCGGCCAAACTGTCACGCGACCTACTATGTCAATGTCGAGAAACGACGAGGATGATGGTGGGAATGCTGACCGGACATTGTAGGCTGAGGAAGCATATGCATGCAATTGGCCTAACAGATGACAACCTATGTAGGTTTTGCCTGGAAGAAGACGAAACCGCGGAGCACATACTTTGTGAGTGCGAAGGCCTAGTAAGGGTGCGGTTTCACCTATTCGGAGAAGAAAAACCGAGGGCAGAAAGTTATGCTCGGGAGGCGGTATCCAGGCTAATAAGTCTAACAAAAAGAATAAAGCTAGATATTGAGCTCTAAGGATAGGGGGGACCACAATAGATCTGCAAAGGTCGCAGTGGGATAGGACAGAGAGCCACTCCATTTCTAATCTAATCTAATGTAACTGTTACAAAGTTTATAAATAAGAGCGTTAATTGTTAAAATTACACTAAATTTAGTAAATCACCACAAACAAAACAAAGTTAAGTCAACACATCCAAAAAACACATCAAAACGACAAAGACGGATGAAGCACGTCACTTTTACGTCTTTTACCGTTTAGAACATCAAACAAACTTTGTTTTCCAAGGTTTGACGTTGTGTCAAAAATTACATGCTCCTACTGCCATCTGCGCTTACTTAGCGAAAATAAGACAAAGATGTGACATGCCCTAAACTCATAAGCTAAACAAGAATAGAGCTAGCAGGACTATTTTATTTGCCAATCGAACAATAATTCTCATGTACTTGGCCGTCTCTTGGTTGTGTTTGATAGAATTGAAGCGCTTGGCGTGGAACATTGTCCCGCAACGTTGCGCAATGTATCGCAACAAAAGGCGATGAATGAGACCAGAACGACTGTTTCTTCGCAGCATTCCTAAAGTACACGATTCACTGCCACCTGTGCTTCTTCGATCAAAGGACCCCGCACTAATATTATGGAAAACCGGTTTAGGTGAAATTCGCTGAAATTTCAATATGATGTAGCCCATGCCATCCTGAATAAAAGTTACTATCGCGCCAACTCTCTGAATGCCGGCGATTGGAGTTTACAGGGGTTATTCACTTGATTACAGTTTCCTCTGTATCAATTGTTATGTTTAAGTAAAGCGTGTTATCAATAGAAGTTAAAATAATAGTGGAAAAATATTAAAACGTTTTACAAATTAGAAAATTGCTTCGCAAAGGATAGATCGTTCCCTAGGAAGCAACATCTACTTGGAAGAGTAATTCATTAGGCCGTATTTATAAAAAGAAGTCTTGCCTTTTGTTTTCAAAAAATAAAGCAATCCCTTCAAGGCATATGCATAAAAAAAAGTGAAGAAAAAGGTTTTGCTTCGAAGGCTTTGCTTTAAAGTGAAAGGTTTTACGTTTTTCGTATTTATAAAAAGAAGCATTTGCTCAAAAACTGAACGATTCGCTTCTAAAAAAGGAATCTAGGTTCACAAGAACTTTTCTCACTTTTCCCAGTAGTTGCCCGGCTAACACACAGCTTGTAATGTGAAAATAAGTTTATTTGTAGGAGTGTTTTCTCGTGCTGAACTTTATCTGGAAGGGCTTGTATCCTTGGCTGTGTTTGTTATGGCTAATGTGGTGCATTTACGTACAAGAAAAGACTAAAAACGCAGACGTAAGCCACGTGAATCAGATTTCAAAACGTTATTTAGATTTGACGAGGAGAATGTGGTGTGGTTTTCGGACCACTTTCTCGGCGTGGATCACGAAACTCGTGGAACTGCCCTATTACCTGTACAGCAAATGAAACTATTTCTGCGTTATTGTCAACCCTGGATTCCAGAGCGGAATTGCTGAAGAATTGAGATGTACGCAGCCCACAGTTTCCAGAGTATTTCATGAGGTGCTTGAGCGGATTGTACAACAGGCCGGTGAATGGATCCGGTTCCCAAACACAGAAAATCAAATCATGCAGGCCAAAGAGAAGTGGTTGACCAGCTTCAATTTCCCAACAGCTAATGGGGCTATTGACTGCACGCTTATTCGTATTGAAAAGCCAGCCCAATTTGGAGACAAGAATTGTGTCATAACTAGTATAGATGCAAGTTGGCCAGGATCAGTTCATGATTCTCGTATATGGAAGAATTCGGCAGTGTGTGAAGTCATGAAAAGGACAAGAAAGACTATCCTACTAGGAGACAGTGGGTATGGTATAATGTAGTGTCTTATGACTCCCTACCCCAGCCCCCACGAGGAATATCAGATAGCCTTCAACAGAGCGAGTTGTACCTTTTACTTTATTTATCAGAAGCATTTCCTTACAAGGAAAAGGTGGAGATTATGAATACGAATTAGGGCAAAACCTTTTACTTCTATCTTTTGCTTCTACCTTTTACTTGAAAGTAAATGCTTCGTTTTTCTAAATACGGCCTAATCTCTGCGGGGCATATAGCCCGAGAAGTAGATGCTGCTTCCTAGTGAACGGTCTATCCTTTGGAAAGTAATTTCCTAATTTGTAAAGCGTTTTAATAGTTTTACACTATTATTTTGACTTCTATTTCTGCAGGTGGTCAAAGTTTGATATTTTGACGGTTTTCCATTTTCATCGTATCGATCTGAATTTTTATAATGCAATAGTCAACAATATGTGCATCAAAAAGTGCAAATGACAAAAGTTTCTAGAATCTGGCGGTATACAGAGGGTTAAACTTTGTTTTTGGTAATTTTTATCGGTACTTTTTTCGAGAAAATATTGGTTTTCTTGGAGATCCATATGCAATTGATGTTACAGTACATGAGAGGGCGGTCATATTTTGCATTTGAACCAACCATCCAACTATGAATATTTGGAAGACACTGGGCGATTAAAAATATATTTTCAATTTCGGAAAAATCTATCCCTTTGTATAAGTAGATTCACTATGTAGCTAATATATAGGTATACAAATGTGCCAACGTATGTGCTCATTAATCTGAATCCCAATAAAGTTGCGGCGATGCTCCAAAAAATATGGAAAAGGGATGTTTCGGAATAATTTTGAAATTACTTCTAAAATCATCCGTGAATTTTTTTTTGTTTTTTGACATAATGTAGATGAGTCTTTTTTGATCAAAAAGTTCAACAGTGCCTACCTCGCGAGTGCCACGGCTTGAATTCTACAGGGCTTTGAAGTATTGTATTCCATCGGTTTCTTGGGGTCCTTAAATTATAAATTGAAACATCATTATATCAAATGTCAAGTAGGTACTGTCCCTAACTTGACCTAACGATATGTAAACTTATCAACAAATTCCTGATTTAAAAGACTAGGAATCGTCTACATCTAATCCATCGAAAATTAACATCGAAAATAAACCGTTTTTTGGGACTTTTAACAATAAAATCAATCAAAATACACATTTTCTTTCATCGAAATGAAAAAAAAACACCTCAAATATTATTTTACATTGAACTGTACTGAATTTTTTATTTCGTAAACGGCCACTTATATTTTGTATATCGGCGGTTTAAAAATTAATTGAAAAGTTCTTGAGAGAACAACATATCGGATTTCGGTTGAATGCCTACAAAAGGGTCAAACATTGCCGCGGTAAAGGGTCAAACCCTTTCAAATCGGATCCTTTGTAAGATCTCTTATTAGTTTTTGTCGGCGAATTTCATGAGAGATTTGCACAATGAGTTGGTTGGAGAATCGGGCAACGGCACAGAAGGGCCTTCCATTCAATATTTCGTCTGGGACGATCCACCTCTCTTGAATATGGCGAAATACATCTACAAAGAAGGTATTTTTTTATTTGCTGTAAATTGATATCGCTTTTTGGGTATATAGCGGGTGTCTTATTTGTACATTGCTGTGCAGGAAAAAATGGAAGATGGACTATTTAAAAAAAGTATATTATTATAATGGTTTTCTTTAAAAAGTTGTATTGAATGTTTATATAATTATTATTATCATAAACTAAACCAGTGCTTTATACAAAGGATATAAATTTAAAAATAATATTTTCTACGATCGTGCAAAAAGTGACTAGTTTTTTTAACCATCCTTTGCCGTTACGTCATAATCGTGTCTTCTATTGGTTGAATGTTATTTTACACTTAACCTCAAAATTATAATCAATGACATGTTAGGAATTGTTTTCAATAATGCAAATAAATAAATTTATTTCTGAAAAAACTCCCAATAAAAACAGGAAATAGGAACAAACAAACTGATAAGAAAGGTAAACTGAAATATCATAATATGTAGTGAAATAATATGCAAAGTCTAAGCTTCATCACTAACAAAATCATCTTAATAATTATTGTGGTCCGATTCATTCAGATCTATGGTAACAGGACCGCATTTAACGGTAAAAGCGGTATTCCAGCATCTCTTTCTCTTGTAAAGTAATTAATTAACTTCAAAATTAAACTTTGCTTTTTCTCATTATACCGGGAAGGCATTTTGGCAATGAAAAATTAATTGGAAAACACGAAACTGACCAAAAATACTGAACAAATCAAAATATGACGACTGAACTGTCAAAAGTAACAAATAAAATTCACGTTGACATTAGTTAAGAAATACGTTAATGACGTCATAATTCCGTCTCATCTATTTCATGAATGAGAGATAATGCTGGACAATGTATGACGTAACGGCAAAGGATGGTTAAACAAACCCTATTGATTAATTTAAGATCTTCTTCAACTTTATTATTGGAATCAGGGGTAGATATATCAACATTAAGGTGGAAATCCTCAACTGTAGCCAAAAAAAAAAAAAATAGCTGCTCAAATTTTAGAAGGTAAACCAAGTACCAATACCTGAAGCTTCAGAGTCCGAAAAAGAGCTATTTTAAGTGAAGAACCTGATGAGACATCCACAATTAGAAACGAAACCGAAATTCCAAAAATTAGTGGAAATTAAGTTTGTCTATCACTAACAATGTAAATTGCTATAACTGTGAAATTAAAATACAAATCAGCTCTAAAAAGTAAAATTATTACCTAATTTTTGTTGCAGTTACTTACTACAGCTAATTGATCATTGAAAAATTTAAAAAAAAGGACAATACCTTCTGCTCTTGGCGTCCTTTTGCAAAATTCCTTTCACAAAATTCCCAAATATATGTGTATAGAAAACTAATTCAAAATATTTACATTGCGTTAACATGTATCAACACAAAACAGGTGATTGCAATGAAAAAATTTGAATGCCCATACACAACAAAAATAAAGGTCATCGCAACGAGCCAATCAGGAGCTAATGTTTACGATTGTACATAAGTGATTGTTAACATAATCAAAATAATATGACCGAGTGATTTTATCAACATACATCAATTTTAGTGTTTGTATCAGTGTTGTCAATGCGAGGATAATTACCCGGTTTTTAGAGAATTTCGCTAATATTCCAATATTCCATGTTGACTAGGGTCCAAGACTTTATTTAGATAACCACTGTGTTCTTTTGGTAATTTTGACAAATTCTGTTAATTTGAATCGTAAGTTCGGGTAGTTTTTATTTTTGCATCGGCAACACTGGACTGCATTCTATTTTCTATTTGATGTCAGCTGCCATTTATGTGTGAGCATATTTCGTTGCTTTCGAAACAAACTTGACCCTTCTTTTTTATGACATCAGTACAGAGTCATGAAATTTGAAAATATAGACATTTAGGGCAGATAGTAGTTTTATTTTTGGTCCAATATAAATTTTTTAATTAATATTTAGAGTTCAATGTTTGACATTGTTTACATATCTCTTGACAGTTATGGTATCGATATTTGATTATCGATTCAAAATATTGATTGTTACTACAAAAATACAATTACAGCGACATGAACACGCCCACCCAGGGCTTATGTTTGCTTCTGTCGACTGTAGACGTATTTGGAATGACTCATATTGTATATTTTATGTACAAATATTTGATACGAAATAAACATTATTATTGTAATTAAAAGTGCTATATCGTTAACGGTAGGAAAGTTAAGCACACAGATACAGCATAGCTAGCTCATGTGGCGCCCTCTAGAAAATGTATCCAAACGAATATTATTTTACGATCTTCCATACCTTAAAACCACTATCTTGAAATTAATATACTGCCTACGATCGCACATCTAAAATCTTTCAATCCAGTGCGGAAAAACATTTTTTACGTTCCAACTTTTTTTATTACCTATATTTTATTGTCAAATAGTATTATATTAAGGCCGAGCATCTTTCATTTATCCTTAATCCTTATCTACGTAAACTATGTTGTTTCAGTCAATTCAAATAGCTTTTTTACTATATTTGCAGATGATATAAATGCTTTAATCAATGGATCTGATGGTCCAAATGTAATCGTTAACTATCGGATCTTTATAGCTGGTTTTGTAATAATTTCCTTCTGTTAAATACCCAAAAGACTCTTTCAATACATTTCCATAACAGGCAACGAACATCGAAAATGTATCATCAGTAAAATTTCTAGGTTTACATATTGATGAGTGTCTTAATTGTACTAGGAATAATTATTTATATTCACACTTCATGCCTTTTTGAAAAATAATATTTTTCAAAAACAGTGACCGTTCAACTAAAGAGCAACAACTACTTCCCGTGCAATATACACCGCCGGATATTAAATTACACCCCAAAGTCAAACTGGGTTGGTATATCTACAAGATATTTTAAAAACCAACCATTCTGGTTTGCGATTAGAAGGGACAACACAACTTGTAGACCGGTTTCGGCGTATTTTCGCCTCATTAGTACAAGGTATGCGCTATCCGCCCGAGAATCTCTAATTGTACTAGTTGTAAATAATATTTTCAAAATTTTAAAATACTTTCCTTTCCAGTCAATATATTTTTGGAAGTTTTGTATTTATATTCAATAATCTAGAAAATTCTAAAACTAATGGCAAGTTCACAATATAAGTACTAGATATAAAGATACCTTACGTGTCCTAATGAGGAGGGGAAATCTTCACTTTAAATTTCCCAACATAATGGGAGAGAGACTTTTTAATCAGTTGTCAATGCAACTAAAAATGTGTAAAAGCATGGCATCCTTTAAGATGAAATTAAAGGAATTCTTGACAGCACACACCTTTTATTCAGTTGAACAGTTTTTTCTACTTTGAATGCTACTCCTTTTTTCATAGATTTGTTCAAGTTTCTTTGTTTGTTTGTCTTCACTTTAAATCAATTCTACACAGACTGCATGTTTGTCATAAAGAAAATAAAGTATTGATTTATTTAATTGTATCGCTTTGTCCATAAAATGTTTATGATAATAAACCATATCACTGTCTCTCTCTTTAATTTAAGTTTGGACGATCACTTAAGGATCACCCTGTATATTAAAATGAGGTACAGCAAGCGCCAAACGTGATGGCGAGCGATCGCGCAGGTATAGACTCTCTCAACTAAATCACTATTGGATTACGATAAGCCCTTTGCCGGTCAGTGTCGTACCTATAATTATGATTTCTTTGTAATTATTCAGACTTGGCACCAACAGAATTGAAGGACAACTAATGATACGCCTCTGCAAGAGCTGTAGTGGGAGGTAACATTGAAAATGAGTTTGTGCGCATGGGGGCGGGCTCGCCATCACGTTTGGCGCTTGCAGTATTCTATTAATCGATTTTTTCGTATGAATTTCTATAACTATTTATACTCTTGATCTTGCAAATGTTGTGATCTATGAATGTCATCTTCTTCAGCTCCCTTTTTTCATAAAATTATTGCAGGTGATATTGAACTGATATTTCACTTAGAATTCCCAAAAACTGAGCAAACAGCGAATATATTTAAATAAATTGTTCAAATGCTGTGATGGCTAGCACCCCATAACTCATATACCTCGTATACCGTGTATAATAATGAAACGGGCCCACCCGGCTTCTATGATATTAACGTCGCCTTCTCACATGTCCCTTGTCAAAATTTCATGTTAGATGAACTGATATGAAAATTATCAGTGTTCACAACGTAATTACCCGTCACGGAATTTTTCTCAGCGTCCAAAAATTTAATTACTCGAGGGGAATTAATAAGTTGTATTTAATTTATAATTCAGACAAGTCTGTTTATACAGGTAGGTTAATTTCGGGTTAAATACATAATTAATGGAAATACTGAGTCTCGAGTTGACTTTGCGATGGTCTGGGGAATATTTGTTTTATTTCTGGGAACTTTTCGTAATCAAACTTTTCTGTTTAACGCTATTAAACTAAAAAAAGCATAATACAAATTGTGTTTTTACTAGGATTCTGAATTGCAATCCGCAAGTATGTGGACAGATGCTTATTCTTCCATAACACAGAATCTTCATTCTTCTACCGCAAAAGGGTTCCGGCCCCTAAAAGGGTCTTTCAGTCTCCCTCTGCTAGTCCATCTGCTATTTCACTTCTTTTTATTCCAGTGTGTCCTGGAATCCACAGTAAGGTTACTATATTGTTCTCACCTAATTCATTAAGTATGCCTTATTGTTCTCACCTAGTTCATTGAGTATGCCTAGGCATTCCCACACCATTTTGGAACTGATTAGATTTGAAATAGAGTGGCTCTTTGTCCTATCCCACTGCGACCTTTGCAGATCTATTGTGGTCCTCCCTATCCTTAGAGCTCGATATCTAGCTTTATTCTTTTTGTTAGACCCATTAGCCTGGATACCGCCTCCCTTGCGTAGCTCTCTGCCCTCGGTTTTTTCTTCTCCGAATAGGTGAAACCGCACCCTTACTAGGCCTTCACACTCACATAGTATGTGCTCCGCGGTTTCGTCTTCTTCCTGGCAAAACCTACACAAGCTATCATCTGCTAGGCCAATTGTGTGCATGTGCTTCCTCAGCCTACACTGTCCGGTCAGCATTCTCACCATCATCCTCGTCGTTTATCGACTTTGACATAGTAGGTCGTGTGACAGTTTGGCCGAATGGCTTTTAAGGGATAGTTTAGCGTGCGTTTGTCCTGGGGTTTTATGCCACCAGCGCAGCGTCTGGTTGTTTATCCATTGGAGGATGCTCTCCTTGGTGAGTTTTTTTGCAATTCTACAGGAGGGTTCCGGTCCTATCATAACCTCAGTCGCTCCCTGCTTGGCTAATTAATCGGCCTTTTCATTGCCTTTTATTCTTTGGTGACCTGGCACCCAGGCTAGTGTCACTCTATTATGACTACCTAGTCTGTTTGGGCATTCCCACACCATCTTGGAACTGATTACACAAGAGCCCAGTGCTTTAATGGCTGATAGACTATCCCATGGGATGATAATCCTTTGCCTTCTATATATTTTATCAACATTGAACTGGGCACACTTTCGTATGGACCAGCTTCCCATATCACCGTGAATTGGGATAACGTAGAGTTTCTTCGTTAATTTGGATTGGGTACAAACGACGATAGAATTGTAGAAGATAGATCTCCTAGTGAATAATCGATATTTTCAATACAGTTCATTCGGTGAATCTTTTCCCATGTATGAAATTATTCACATTCTACTTTTTATAGTACATCTCGTTTCTACTCACAGAAACTAAACCTTCGAAATGAAACCGTTTGTTCGATTACAACATAATATAACAAACAGAGATAGCCATATGATGAATGTCGGCGATAGGTGTAACCCACACAAGAGAAGTTCTGTGGTTTAAACTTGAATTTGTACATTGACAGACGAAAGACTTTGTTTACATTTTTATTCTACATTTTTGTCCATTTTTTTGCCACTTGTATATAAATTTATTTCAAAAACAGTTGTTATAACGACTAACTTATACCTGAGTGTTCGAATTATTGTGGTAAGTAAATATTATTACACCAGCTTCAATACAATAATAAATAACGTTCACCGTCACTTTAGCCACAATCTAATTAAACCATCAATCTACGACCTACGTGTTACTGAATGTATTGATGTATTGCGATTGTATATGAATGATGACGCATGGGAAAAGATCCACCGAACCAACTGTATGTAATACACCTCCAGTTTGACGTAGTATACTTACATTGTTTATAGTTTGATCATGAAAAGGAAGAGGGGTAGAAAGAACAAGGGATACGTGGAAATTATTTCTTCTTGATTTCCTGGTGAACCAAAGGCTTTTTTGTCATTTATTATTCTTCCGAGTTGATTTGTGTCCAAACCAAGTAGGTCCGCGTTAAAAACTACGTAAGTCCCAATTCACGACGGAGAGCAAAGTTGGATCCAATTAACGATAAAAAGCTACTGATATCCGATGTCTTCTACCAGAGGAAGGTTTTTTTGTTTATTATACTGTCACAAAATTAAGAGCTACAGTGTGATTCACCTTATTATGTTTCTTATGATAATAAGCTAATTACATCACTACAATTTACTTTATAAAGTCTGGACTGCATATTTGAATTTATTTTCTTTACAAAAAGCTCCAGTGAAAAACTTTCACATTCAATTACGCAAATTCTTTTCATCTTGTTGTTTCTTAGTTGCCTTTCTTTTTGAGTTCGCCTTCCAAGTATTTTCCAATATTACTGGCCTCCTTGTGTAATTTAATTCTGTATAGAAAACATCCTTAATGAAAACAAAGCAGATGTTGCCAGTTATAAAATATCAAGTTTGAATTATTCATTTTCTTTTCGTTTCTAAAATGATTAAGTATTATCTGAAAAAGGGAAAGTCAGATTTAATAAGCACCGTTGCCTACTATACAGGGTGTTTCTAAATTCATGCGACAAAATTCAGGAGGTGATTGATTGTATGAAATTAAGATATGAAGATATAACAAAATTTCCTCAGCCCACCCCTTTCCGAGATATCACCATTAAAAGGTGGTGACTAAAATTGATTTTTATTTTTTTTCTAAAATTGCAGTGAAGCTAGAAACATGAAATTCTGTAATTTTCGTGCACTCGCAAAGGACTAACCACGGGTATTTTTTCAATATTCTTGTTACATTATAAGGGGGTGGAATAAGCAACCCTCACTTTATTTCATATCAAAACTTTTCTTTACAGTTTTCCACTCAATTCATTAAAAAAATTATAAATTATGTGTTTTATTTTTTTCTCTGCAGCTATTGGTTTCGGGAAAAAAATTTAACAATAAATTTTTTTTAAAATAAAACATGGATTTTAGTTAGGTTAAATTTTATAATAAAAGTTTTGATATGGAATAAAGTAAGGGTTGCTAATTTCACCCCCTTATAATGTAACAGGAATATTGGAAAAATACCCATGGTTAGTCCTTTGCAAGTGCACGAAAACTACAGAGTTTCAGGTTTCTAGCTTTACTGAAATTTTGGAAAAAAAATGAAAATTCGATCATCACCCTTTAAGGGTGATATCTT
The DNA here is from genome assembly GCA_949126875.1 of Lochmaea capreae. Lineage (NCBI taxonomy): Eukaryota > Metazoa > Arthropoda > Insecta > Coleoptera > Chrysomelidae > Lochmaea > Lochmaea capreae. Next base: position 16,790,799 of record OX421403.1, read on the forward strand.
GAAAAGGGATAGACTGAGGAAATTTTGTTAAAGGAAAGACCCATCTTAATTGTATACGGGCATCCTGAATTTTGTCGCATGAATTTAGAAACACCCTGTATATTGTAGAATTTTTTATCACAAAACTGGACTTCTTTATTGAGATTATTCGAATGAATGTACTATAGTTCGTAACTTATAAATATCAACCCACGTGATCAAAGTGCCAAAAAAGAGACGTTCGCTTGTATTATGTCATTCTTTTGCTGCTGTCAATCAGTATGTTTTACAGCCTTGATCCTAATAAATATTGAAATTTACAGGTCGCATGTTATCAAAAAATATAAATATATGCTTAAAGAAAGGTTTCGTAATTGATTTCATATGTAATACAACTCGTGGGTTACTTAATTATCAAACACAAACTAACATTAGTCGCACTAAAAACTTTATAAATGTTGACGAAACTGCGCGCTGTTGCCGCGATTAAAATGGTTTACCTGGTACAGTTGACGTCTTGACATTCTTAAGGTTATGTTGTGACAGTTTAATATTGATCATTCAATTTTTCGATAATTTCAAGTTTGTTTATATACAGTAACTATCAAAAACCTAACCTATAGCCAAATAAAAAGAAGAATATTTGATAACTTCATTTGACATTTACTAGTTTTTCATACTATTTTAAGAGCTTGGCAACATAGTCCAGTTATGACAGAAGTCACGTGGGTTGATATTTATAAGTTACAAACTATATATATGTATATTTGCCACAAAATAATTTTTGCTAATTTACTCGCCAAGTTATACTTAAGCATATCAATAAAATTGAGAATACCCAGCTTAAAATTCCGCTTTATTTAAAACATGATCATTTCCGGAAACTTGTTTAGCTAGGAACGGTATCTCACAGGGACTTGTCTTACCCAGAAACTGTGCTAAAATTACATTTTACTGTACAGAAAAAAGAAATCTTCAAAATGAAGCATTTTGGGATATCTGTTCAGGATAAATACATTTAATGAAATAATTTCACTATTATTCAACTTATGGAGAACTTAATGATTCGTTCTGGAAAAACATCTATTTTAGTTAAAGAAAATTAATAGCAAATGAGAGAATGTCTAGAAAATGTGAGTGAGAATTTAAATAAAAAAAGTAAAGCCATGTGAACCCAAACATTGGTAGCCACTTAGTTTATTAGTTTATACATTACGTTATTATTTTAATAATAATAATAATATTTTCATTAATCCCTAAAGACATTCATACAAATGTATAGGATAAGTCAAAAGTGGTAGGTGATATTATTAAATTGGTTAAAATAGTGCATACAATAAAGTAGATAGACATATAGTAAATAAAATAAAATATTCAAGTAGAAAAAAAACATAAAAACGTTTCACAGAATAGTAGCATTTAGTCAATAACAAATTTTTAATTTCCTTTTTGTATTTGCTGGAACAGACAATTTCTCTAAATTCATTGGGTAATTTATTGTACAACTTCATTCCCATAAATTCAAAACTTGTCTCTAATTTAGAAGTTTTACAGTGGGGTATTCGAAGGGTGTTTGAATGTCTTGTATAGTACTCATGTCCATATGATTTAGTATCAAAATTGGTGTAATTTTCTTTTACAAATAGAAGAGTATAATAAATATAAATAATATAGAATCAACAAACATCTACAATGCTACTGCATGCCACAAGATGGTATGATGCAAAGGTATAACTTTTCAAAAAAGAAATGGGATACAAATACCATTACAAGATTTGGGAAGAATGCCATTCAATGGTACACAGACGGCTCGAAAGCAATAGAAGGAACTGGGGTAGGAGTGTACGCGCCAGGAACCAAACACTCTGACAGCTTGGGAAAAACCACAAGCATCTTTCAAGCAGAAATTCACACAGAAAGTGTGCCCAGTTCAATATTGACAAAGGGTAGAAAAGGCAAAAGATTATCATAATGTCGGATAGACAAGCAGCCATTAAAGTACTGAGCTCTTGTGTAATCAGTTCCAAGATGGTGTGGGAATGCCTAGGCATACTCAATGAACTAGGCGAGAACAATATAGTAACCTTACTGTCGATTCCAGGATACACTAGAATAAAAGGAAATAAAATAGTAGATGGACTAGCAAAGAGGGGGACTGAAAGACCCATTTGGGGGCCGGAACCAATGTAATATTGGAAGAAATAGGCAAAGCCGAAGTAAAGATAATATCTGACTATGGGAAAGATCTAGTAAGGCTTAGACAATCAAAGACTCTGATGGACGACTACAACCCGATGAGATCAAATGAATGCATAAGTCAAATTAAAACTGCACTAAGAGTTTTAACAGGGATCCTAACGGGACATTGACACCTGAACGGGCGCCTGAAAAAGCTCAAAATAGTAGAGGAAGAAGAATGTAGATTATCTGGCTTGGAAAAGGAATTCTCTATCCACATACTTGCGAATTGTACAGCAATTCAGAATCCTAGGAGCACCTAGGAGATTATTGGATAGAAGAGGGACATTTACCTGAGTTGAATCCTGTAGATATCCTAAAATTCCTCAGGGAACTAAGACTAAAGGAGCTACTAGTCTTCGATACGTTCCTAAGAAACTAAGTAGGAGTGAGGGGGCACAATGGATCTCTTAGGTCTCATGAAAGTCACCCCATACATACATAAAAAACAAAACTGTATAACATACCAGTAATCCTAGTAAAACTTAGAAGCTTCTTCTACTTATATTTTTAACGAAAATTTTGTGATATAAGAAGTACTGCACAGTTCTTCATTACTTTTTAGCTTCAAAGGCATTAAATATGCCCTTTCCAACCCTTCCCAGCTTTGCTTACCCTGTTAAGAATTTTTCTGTAAAAAGAAGGTAATTATCTTGGCCTATTATATTATATTCTATATTTCATTCCTTCCTGGCCAACAGTCAACTGTTAACTTTAAATATTACTTGTACAATAAGGATTTATGACACGTCTTTGGTATTTTCAATTATGATCGCATGCCGAATTAAAAAGTCCTGACGGAAAATGCAGTCGATGAGAAATACCTTAATTGTAATTTAACGGTTGTAGTAGTTCGAAATGGTCATTTTCTGATTGAACAAAATTGCAATCGGTCAATGCTGTGCAGATATTCAGACCTACTGCAGTGACTACTGATGGTACTACCAGATTAAAGACCTGTTCTGATTTGAATTATGTAGTTAATTTAAAAAATCGCTCACTTATGTAATTGAATCTAAGAGATTGATGTATACTGGGTGGTTCTTGTATCGTAAAACAATAAAAATTATATTATATTGCGAATAGGAAGACCGAAAAAATATTGCAAAATAAATGTAGGTATTTCTGTACAATTTCATAATAATGAGTTCTTCAGAAAAAAACTTAATATTTTTCATTAGCGATGGATATATCGTAACAAAGAATTTAACAGGAATGGAAGAAGAATCCTCCATTCACAAAGCAATACAGATGTCTATACCACAACTTCTAGGAGACTTCTGGATAGGAGAGGGGTATTAACTTAAACCAGAGCAGAGGATAGCTATTCCAATGACTGAAATTACCAAGCGGAAGTGTCGAAAGGACAAACCGTCCAGTTGTCATCTTCACAGACAGCCAAATTGCACTGAAGGCACTCGATTCCATAGAAGTCAAATCTGAGCTAGTAAGTATGGGATTGCATAGGCACGTTAAACGCACTTGGAAACCATTTCAAGGTCATGGTAGCCTGGACCTCGCACTGCACAAGGGTTATAAGGGCAACGAATTTGCAGATAAAACTGCCAGACAAGGCCATTCATTGGACCAGAAGCCTTCTGCATCGTCGCAAAATCGACAATAAATATGGCCACAAGAAAGTGGCTGCTCTAGAATAGTGGGTGATCTAAATAGGACAGAGGGAGGTGAAACAGTTTATCAGAGGACATTCATAGCCGACTCAAGAAGTGAAGATAGCCCAAAGCCCTAGTAGGTATGTTAACAGGGCACTGTAAGCTTAACTTGCACGCAAAAGTAATGTGGTTGACACGCGAAGCCATGTGCAGATCGTGTTGCCAGAGGTGGAAACTGCGGAGCACATCCTATGCCAGTTCGAGTGGCGACCTGAACAAATCTAATTTACTTAAATTGAATTCTTTGGATATTCGGAAATAGGTACCTCCAGAAAATAGAACTAAATGAACTACTGGTCTGTGAGACTTTCCTCAGTAAGAACCACTAGCGCCTTTCTTTGAAAATAATATTGGATTACAAAATTCCAGAATCGATTTTGACAATTGAAAAAAATTTGAGTGAACTTCTCCTACACGTTACACGTACATTCTGTATTTAGATCTACTATTGAAAATTGCATAAAATATCATTTTCAACAAACTCAACCAACATTTATAGTTGTACGAAATATATCAAAATGTGTGTACAGTAGACGTACACGCAACAAAACGTGTTAACGATGGGTTTATTTTTGCTTACGTTTCACAAAAAATATAACAAATGGGTACAGTATAATGGTAGTTCAGTTGAAGTAGAGTTTTTTCACATCAGAAAATGTTTTAAGAAACTACATATCCTCCCCGGCTTCGCTCGGTAACGCCCACATCGCATGAAACCAGGTGCCTTTTTTAGACCCGACTTCATTTCTATACGAAAGACTCTATTCGACTTATTTAAAGAGGAACTAACGTGTTCACGATCAGTCTTGATTTTGGATTCGGATAGTCTTGGTGTTGGTCTTGCTTATTCCATCTTGCTTATTCAGTCTTGGTCTTGCGTACAAAGTCTTGATCTTGTTCATTTTACCCGTTACTATTTCCAAAAATTTGAAACTAGAAAATCAGAACACATTCGTAGCAGTGATAAAAAAAATGAATTTCAACTATTCAAATCATTTATTGTCCCAACAACATTATTTCAATAATTAATTTGAAATTTCACATGTACATGTCCTAGGAAACTGTACTATGTACAGGAACAGTTCTCCTGTAAACTGTGCTAATCACAGGAACAGTTCTCTAGGAAACTGTACTCCAGGAAACTGTGTTATCAAGATATAGATATAAGAAAAATAAAAACTACAAGATTACATGGATATCTGTCCAGCTCAGTAAACACAATTGAATACTACAACTTAAGAATTCATCCTGGACAAATATCTGATTTTTATGAAAAAAATTTATGAACAATTTGACAAAAGAAGAAAAAACTATATATTTATAGGGAAAATTTTGCTGAAGGAATATGAAGGTAAATCCATGTGGCATCCAAAATTGGTAGCCATTTTGTACTAACCAATTCCTTTAAAATCGTAAATTTTTCAATATTAAAATTTAAAATACAGAAGAAACAATAATATAATGTAATAACCTACCAGTAATTTAGTTTTCAATTTTAAAAAAAAATATAGTTTATGCATTACTGCACAGTTCCACACTTGTTGACTCTGCGACAGATAAGCCGGTACCTACTCCGTTCTTATTTAAAGAAACTTCAAAATTTTAAATTTTGCGGCAAAATATCTGAAGAATATTGATTTTTGAACCAATAGTTAATTCCACCAAGAATTATATATATGTGAAATGATTTATTAATTTTTCGATTTAAACATTTTCATTAAATATATATAGACTATTCCACCAAAAATCAAAATTCTAAAGAAATTAATCGATAAATTTATTAGCTGAAAGGTTGAACGCAAAGTTAACGTTTCATTGCGAAGGAGCAAGACCTATTAGTTTTCTTAATTTTTTATCATTTCCATCTCAATAACTGGAAGACATAAGTTTCATTACAGTAAATTTACAGCTAAATCGACAATCTAACTATTTTTTATAGGATTAGTGCAGGGTCTTTTACCATGATGTCTTCAAAATTAATTGATCGTAACGGTAGATGCAGCCGGTGAGAAATCAAAGCCACCGTAATTTGAAGATGATATTGCTGTGGATTAATGATTTGACAAGAAAACTGACAGTGCGGCGAGTATTCCTTGTACAATTAGATTGAATTACGAGCAGGAACACTTAAATCTAAACTGTCACAAAGGTACCAATTATAAATAGCCTCGAATTATTTTTCTTTACCAAGTCGAAGATTAGCTTGGAAAGGACCCTACACTTCTCTAATGCATAATTAATCTCAGTATTTTTTTTAATTAGGGATATGTTGTGGAGTTCGATGTTTTAAACAAAACGGTTTATGGACACATTCTATTGTTACATTTTTTAAGAACCTAACACCATATTAACTTATTGAATGATTATCACGTGAAACATGTTCAACAACACACCAATTCTCTATTTTAAATGAGCTACATGCTCTTTATAACGAACTTCACAGACTTCTTAGTCTGCCCAACATATTTCGTATCACAACCAAATTCAAATACTTACCACACTTCTCCAAATCATTAATTCTATCCTAACAGCTGTTCCAAAGTATTGTTAGATATTTGAACCAAATTTAATATCGCACTATTAAAGATGTTTTCCAAACATTGTGTATAACAAGGGTTGAAAGGGTTTTTATTGTAAATATTAGTTACTCGTATTTATGGGTACGATGCCACAATCGCTAGGAAAATCATGAATTCAAATTTGTTGTCCTGAAGAAACACCTTTATGTGTTTTTTTCACTTTGTTCAAATAACAATAAAAATGTATTCAAGCTGTTTCTAAAGCAAAAAACCTTCATGCATGAATTTTAGCAATTTTACATGCACTTAATATACTTCTGTTGAAAATATACCGTTAATAAACTATTTACCTCATTGTGGAAGTAATCATTATAATTCCCTTGTTTAATCGTCTTTTCTAATTTCCTCCAAACAGCCTTAACGCCTTTTGACGCCTTTTAACGTTCGTCAAATGGATGTTATTGGAATTTTTGAACGATCTACGGATTAAGTTTTACGGCTCCATTATTATCGTCGAACAAAATGCCTTTCCTGTTCTAATTAAATTAAATTTATGCCAGCACTACATACAGGATGCTTTCTATAGTTTCCTCAGATTTTCCTACACTGATAGACCTACATTGCAACTTCTGTGATTTGTAGAATATTTCACACTGCATATAATTTTCTTGAACGTTCTATCTTTGAAATTCCACCTGTTTCTACCGCTTAAAACAACTGCTTATGGTTATAGTGAGAAACAGTGGAGAAGCGTTAAATAGAGTGCCATAGCGTTAACTTTATTCCACGATTTCCATAAACCAACACGGTGTATTAGTGCAATTGTTCCATACCACCGAAAAAAAAAACCTCACCTTTGGCAGAGCTTGAACTATAACTGACTTAATATTTACAGATTTTGTTCATAGTATATAGTTTGGTTATTAATATTTTTATATTATTCTTTTCAATTTCCAATTGAATATTTAATTGAAGTGTTCCAAATATTTATTTAATTATTTGTATAGAGGTGTACCTAGAAAGAGTATTGTATGCAAAATATACATAAAGTGCTTCTTTTACTCATGGAATTTTTGCTCGAAATGATACTTTTTCCACGAAAGGAAAACCAGAGAAGTAATTACCTGAGTGAAAAAAATATCAAATGCATTCACTGCCTTGTGAGGTTGAAACACCCTTTTGTGGACCTGAATCAGTTTTTTTTTATCAGCTCCAATGTGATATTGGAAGAAATCAGCAACAGTGAAACTAAAAAAATTTAAGTCACTACTGAGAAACTTCAACTAGGATTCATCAAATGAATACCCACGCCAGAGTGTAGAGCTTTGCCAGGTCAGGACACTGTAGCTTGAATAAGCACCTCAAAAAGCTCAAACTAGTGGAACAAAAAGAATGTAGATTTTGTGAAATTAATAATAATAATTTATTTAAAAAAAAGTACATAGATACATTACAATACAGTGAAATAAGAATAAATTAATACTCACTTGTTTCTAGAATCATCCAAATGCAAAAGATAACATGGATTAAATAGATAAATAAATAAAATGGTTAAAAAAAACACAAATAAAACAATAAGGAATTCAAGAAAGTATCGATATTAAGGAATATTATCATGAAATTTCTTGGCACTTCTGACAGAAACTTTTTCACAAATCTTTTGAATTTAGGAAGTACTTTAGTGGATCCAGAAATGTTAAATATGTTTGGGGAAAGGTTATAAAACGATCGTTGGCCTAGAGTTATTGTTACTGTCGGGAAAATGTGTAATGATCTATTTCTTGTAAATGTGGCTTGGTAATTTATGGTTTTTATTGAAGTACTTCACACTTGAGCATAAAAAGTAAAGTTGTCACACATCCAAAACATCACATTCCCAGTATAATAGATTAGAGCTGTATAATCTGCTACCGGCATACATAAGTTTTAGGAATCGCCTTTGAAGAAGGAACCTTCATTCACATACTTGCGTAATGCATATCAATACAGAATTCTAGTGCTTAACACCTATGAGCCTACTGTTCACTGTTCAGTCTAGAGCCGATCTTGTCGAGCTGTAAACTATTTGAATCGTCCCAAAACACCTCACACCTACTAAATAGAAAAGAAACACTTACCTGAACAGATACTTGCTTGTTCAGAAATTAGGTATAAGGGAGCTAATAGTTTCTAAGACTCTTCTCGGGAACTAATTAATAGAAAGGGGAATCAATAGATTTTTTAAGTTAAAGTGAATGGCACCCCAGTTTACATACATACAAACATACTGTCTTGTGATATTTCGAACCCCTGATCATCTCATTTATACCATTTTTCAGAACCTCCAACTTTTCTGACTTCGTAAACTTAAATTCCAGTGTTTGCCAGCTGGTTTTTTTGTGTCTTTAATTTTGTATCTCACATAGCTCATCCTAATCACTTAATTTGATTACCAATATTTGGATAGTGATAGTAACGAAAAGAAGGAATATCATGAAACAAATGCTGCTGGAATTAACAAAAGAAGGTGGAAAAATGGGATTGAAAATAAATAGAAACAAAACGAAAATAATAAGAGTTGGCAAACAGTGTGAAAACAGAATGATAAAAATAGGGGAATATGAATTTTAGGAAGTGGAAAAATTCAACTATTTGGGAGTCACGATCAGCAGTAATGGGGAACGATGATCAGAAATAGACGAAAAAATAATGGCAGCCAATAGGGTATACTATGCCAATAAGAAACCGCTAAAAAGCAAACTATTAACAAGATACACAAAATTTAACATTCACAACACAATAATAAGACCTGTAATAATGTATGGAGCAAAAACAATGACAATGATACAGAGATGAACAGGAGTTGAGGATAGTAGATCGAAAAATAATGAGAACAATCCTAGGGCCAATAAAACTTGGCGACAATGAATACAGGCAACGCATGAATCATGAAATACTGAGAGAAATGAACGGGGAAGAAATAGTAAAGAGAATAAAAAGGCAAAAAATAAAATGGCTTGGACATGTATGGAGAGAAGGAGAGCGCGCAATCGCTTGCTCAATGCTACAGTGGGAACCAGGTGGAAGGAGAAGGCAAGGAAGACCCAGATCTAAGTGGCTGAAGGAAGTGGAGGAGGACTTGAGAAGGATTGGAATCGTTAGATGGAAGGAAAAAACGAGGGATAGGATACTATGGAAAAAAATTTGCGAGAAAATTATGAAATGATGGGGATTGATCCACCCCAGAAAGCGGATCTAGAAAGCATTTATGCGGCGCAGCCCCACAAGGGGTGTCTAGCCACTTTATATATAATATTTGGATTTTATAGAAAAATGTTTACTTTTTTATGTTAATTTCAAATTATTTATAATTATCACAGAATGAGAGAAGTTACATTTGATGTGATGCAGAACGCTGTGGACGTCCAAATGAGGCGGTAACAACAGAAAACATCAAAAATATCCACCCAATCGTTTTGAATGGTCGAAAAGTGAAGTTGCGTGAGTTAGCTGACATCGTAAAGATATCAGAAGAACTTTTTGGCTTTATATTGAACGAGCAATTGACTATGAGAAAACTCTGTTCAAAGTGAGTGCCGCGTTTGCTCAGTGTTGACCAAAAACAAGAACGTGTGGATGCTTCTGAGCAGTGTTTGATCATGCTTAAACGTAACAAACCAGCATTTTTGCATCGATTTGTGTCAAGAGATGAAACATGGATCCATCACTTCACTCCGGAATCAATACGATCGCCATCTGAGTGGACAGCAACTGGAGAGTTTCGTCTAAAGCGCCCGAAAGCACAACAATCAGCTGGAAAGGTTATGGCCTCGGTATTTTGGGATAAACGAGGTGTAATATTCATCGACTATCTTGAAAAGGGAAATACCATTAACAGTGGATATTATATAGCTTTAATTTCAAACAAACGTCCGTATATGGCAAAGAAAAAAATTTTGTTTCGTCAAGACATCGCACCGTGTGTCATAAATTGAACTTCAAACTGGTTCCACATCCACCGTATTCGCCAGATTTGGCTCCCAGCGAATACTGGATGTTTGCATACCCGAAAAAATGCTTGCCGGTAAGAGATTTTCCTCGAATGAAGAGGTTATCGCTGACACTGAGGCCTATTTTGGGGCAAAATATATTAGAGCGGCGCTGGGATGAATAAAACAGATTTGATATAAAGAAAACTTTGTTAGGCCCGGGACTTTTCAGCCCATGTGTTATTTATATACAACATGCAACTTATTAAATAAGAACTCACCTTGTACAATTAACACATTATTCAGTATTATGGCAAATGACAAAAGAAAACAGTTAATATCCCATTACAGCGCAACGACTATCCAATAATATTAATCTTCACTTGAATGCAGCATAATAAGTTTTCGCGTCTCAAACATAAACACAAAGAACCAACAACAATTCGACAAATACGACTACACACATAAATACGAACAGAATGGAGTGTAGGCATTTATATTTACTAATAAATACAAAAGGAAAATACAATTTGGACATTTATATACCCGAACTGACACCTAAAAAAAATTCTCCAAAAAGCAATACCCACAATTTTTCAACGTTATGTTCCAGCCGGTTCATAAAATAGTGCCGTGGTGGTACCGTTTTCAAACAGTGAACGTTACCACACACTGCGCCTTATTTGGTTTAAGAACGAACGCGCGTGCTACTAATTTCTCATGTTTTTTTATTTCTTTTTTTGTTCTTCAAAGTATGATTAAAGGTAAACGTGAAATCCAATATGTTGTAACAGAAGGAAAACAAGATATTTTGAAACAAATGATACATCCATGCTAGCAATAATAGTTATTTATGATATAAGTGCTAAGAGTGATATTTTATTTTGTGAGAATGGAAGTTCTTCCTTTAAAGAAAATATAAAAGCACTTTTAGCAGGTATATCAGACACTATTTTTTATAAAAACACGAATAAAAGTCCAGATTAACGCATATTTTACATTAATTAATTGATAAAATGATAGCCTCGAGATTATCAGTTTTTAATTCAATTTCATCCAATCTATTCTTGAAACAAGTTGCCAAGGTAAACAAAAACCGAATTGTTGATTTGTCGTTGTTGAAGTCAATAAATCACGAATAATCCTTTCTCGTTTCTTCGTTTTTCTATGGAAAGTGATCAAGAAAATGAATTTCTACCGCCGGAAATTGACGAAACTGCCATGGAGTTTATTATTATAATTGTAGTTTGACTAATTGTGCGTTTAATTGGATAAACACTTTATTTTGAATTATGTTTCAAATTTTCTTTAGCACTAGTGCTAAAAGTATTTTACATTTAACACCAGTGTCATAAAGTGGCATTTTAGACAGTGACAGCATGCGTTAAAAATTATACTTTAATTGACGTTTATAGAAAATTATGCAAGTAACCCTTTTTTGACGAATGCGACGATCACGTGAGTTAAAAAAGAACCTTACACATGAATTGCGTACAATAATTTTTCCACTACAGTAAGTTTTAATTCAATTTTATTAAAAATTAACTATTCACTTTACACACTAGTGTGTAAAATAATTTACTTTTTTTCACTAGTGCGTAAAGTAACGAGAGTGAAATAAAGCAAAATTTGTGAAAAATTGAGCAAAGCAACAAAATAATATATTTTAACTACGACCACCTTTAAAATTAGGCATTTACGAATTAAAAAAAATGTGTGAAATCATACATTATACATGTTAAAAAGCGTGCGTAAATGAACAACGCTTTTTATATGGGACTTTCATTTTAACACCCAAAAGCGTGCGTAAATGACCAATGCTTTTTAAAAGGGGTTTTCATTTCAACACTCTTTTTTAGCTACGTAATTATCTAGTTGCCTTGAATTTAGTCGTTTGTTGTATAAACTTTTGTGCTGTCAGTAAATTGACAGAATTGACAGAAAAGTGAAAAATATAATTTTATTTAAAATTCATTACAAAATAAAAAAGCAACTACACAAAAAAATTTCGGATCCGAAAGTCACAGCTCTGAAGAAATGCCCTTGGCACAAAATTCTCCAATTTCACTTTCCAAATCGAACGATTTCTTCGACATTGATACACTTTCAACTTTAACATCCCAATTATTGTCTTGTAACCAAGTTACTTCAAAAAAATACAAATTACCCAATGTAATAATTAGTAACTTAAATAATTGTCCTCATTTTACTGTAAATATTAATTTAAATAATTAGAATTCGTTGTGTATATATTTGTTCATAGAAAATTTAATTTTATGTTTTTTAACCCCTTCAGAGCACATTTTTTTATTTTTTCTTCATGTGGTCGTAGATAAAGTTTTGTATGACACAAGTGCGTGAAGTTATACTTTTGCGCACTTGTATCATAAATAACTATTTTCTACAAACGTCATTAAAAGTATAATTTTTAACGCATGCTGTCAGTGTCTAAAATGCCATTTTATGAGACTGGTGTTAAAAGTAAAATACTTTTATTCATTTTAATAAGAGAATATAGAAACAATTCAAAATGGAGTGTTCATTCAATTAAACGCACAATTAGTGAAACTACAATTATAATAAGAAACTCCATGGCAGTTTTTTCAATTTCCGGCGGTAGAAATTAATTTTCTTGATCACTTTCCATCGAAAAACGAAGAAACGAGAAAGAATAATTCGTGATTTATTGACGTCAACAAAGACAAATCAACAAATTCGGTTTTTGTTCACCTTGGCAACTTGTTTCATGGATAAATTAGATGAAATTAGATTCAAAACTGATAATCTCATTTTATCAATTGTTTCAATAAATAATTTTTTCAGTTTTTCACACTTTTTTTCTTTCTAATTGGTTGTATTGGCAGCAATGTTGCAATGAAAGAGAATTGCATGATGTCAAACAGTTTACCAGATTCATAATTTGCTGACCTTGCAAGAAATTGCTTCAATTCCAATTAATAAATAAAAGTTAAATTTGTTTTTTTTAAATTCAGTGATTTTTTCCACAAAATGAATTTAATTTATGTTTAAGTAACTAAACTTTATTTCATACTGTACCCTAAAACATACCTTGACGCACTTGATTTCAATCAGAAAAATAGACTTCTTTCTACGCCCATGTCCGTAAACGTCAAAAATCGCACCGACAACATTTCTTGTAAGTGACATTTAACAATAACATGCACATGATGTAAATCTTATAACATACACGTGCGTTTAGATAGAAAAACTTAGATTTCTTTGTTGAATCAAATTGCAATCAAATTTTCATTTACGTAATACTTTATTTGGTTTATTTACATACTTTTAAGCAATTGAAAAACATAAAACCTCTTAGCACTAGTGAAATACATTTTAGATTAAAAGAGTGATGCCCCTAGATGTCGGCAACACATTATACAATTTCAAAAAAAATAATTCGCTTCCCCTTGATATGGAAATAAACGTCATCTCATTTATGCTGTTAATTTTTGTAACAAATTATAGTATACGAACATTTTCTCAACTTTACCTACGAATATGTCTGTTAGTAGTGAAAAAGATGAAATTATGAGCACTCAGAAGAAAATAGATGGGCGTAGAAAAAGTATATTACGTTACACAAGTTGTAATCCCATTACGCACTCGTGAAATTTAAACTTTTTCACTTCGTGGGTAATGGGTTACTTACAACTCTTGTTACGTAATATACTATTACCGACTACGGAACTGTTACTGTTCACTGTACAATGAGGGATTAATAAACTTTCATTATTAAATCTTCAAGGTCAGATACCGAGTCAACGAAATATTGTGAAATCTTCTCCATCAGCTGTGGATCTCTGCTCTTCCACTATAATCATGAATACAATTTTAATTTTACAGTATAGTTTGGAAAACTTATATTTGACACACTTCGTAGGTATATTTACCGTGAGTAGTTTCGACATTCATAAGAATAATTAGTTCGTTAAGGTCCGTCGGTTCAACCATCCGTTTCGCCAGTTAAGGCGAAAAACTCGGAAATGACCCGGTTCCGTGGTAGCAAAGCTTAAGCGATACCTAGAAGATAACACAGGAAAGGATACGTCTAATTACGAAGGATTACAAACAGATTAGAGAAAAAGTACTGTCATCACGGAATGTTACTGCACGCAGTGTCTTCCAACCTCTAATTAGTATGAAATCATAATAATTATTTAACTAGAGTTCATGTTGTTGTTTATCATTAAAATGACAGTTGTTGTTTTACTATTTCGTGAAAGGGGCTCTGTAAACAGTAGACTACATTTATATTACTGTCTCTTTCTTCTTTTATTGAGATATCAACCTATACACTACCTATCGATCTGTATCTGTATCTGTAGAGTAGGGAGGGTGGGTTTAGGCACACAATACATAGGCCACATTGACCCATTGTACATCCTTCCGAGGAGTTGTCCTCCTAGGTCATCGTCCATCTTGTCCTTTCCAGGAAGGTGTACAGGTCACTAGGATACATCTCCTTTATATACGGGTGTAGGCCAAGACTCACCGAACACACACTCTCTTATTGACGATAACTCCGGGCACTCGCATGAGACATGCCTGACAGATTCATCTTCCTGTTCACACATCCTGCATAGAGGTGTGTCCACTAGCCCCATTGTATGGAGGTGTTTCCTAAATTGACAGTGGCCAGTCAGAAATCCTACCCTTAAACGTAGGTTTTTCCTGATCATCGCCAAATATTTATTCGGCGCCTGCTTCCCAGAGTCGCTCAGGGTGATCCTGGCTAGGCTGCATCCCTTGATTCCATCCCATCTCTTCAGGGATTGAGCATGGGTGCAGCGTTCGGCTAGCTCCACAATAATTGTCGAAGTCGTCAGGCCGTAGGTGTCCTGAAATTTTCAGCCCAGCCGCTAACTACGTATCGAAAAAAGCTGTCAACCTATACATTCGTCTGAATCTAAAAAAGGAATCACAAAACATACTTAACATAATCGTTCGTATGTTTTTATATTACTTGTAGCTTTATTTTTATTGGCCTTCCTGCATTAGTGCATTACCTATCACAGGTTTCATTTAAAGTTAATTAAACAAATTATTTGATTCATTTTAATGTGTTTTCTTTTTTCTATTGGTTTTCAGTAGGTATGTTTTTGTATTTAATTTTTCCAGAAAATATTTTAAATAAGTTTTAAAATTAATAAATCATAATTTATTCCACCAATTTTTATTTTATTTTTCTATATCGTTCCTCATAGTATACAATATTTGCAGCTGGACGATTTACCACAATACTGTGATTATTAAAGAACAGAATCATTCAATTACAAATATTGTACAGTGTTACGCTTATGTATGAAGTGGAATATTAAGAAAAAACGCCATCCACTACAATCGCTAGAATCTTCTTTCCTAGTTTGACACAGGACTTTCACATCTATAGGTTTGCCTGTTTTGTATTTCCCGATTAAGTAAACCCTTTTAATGAGAAACGTATGGGCTCTCTGCCAATAGTCGTTTTAGGGAAACAAAAATATTCTTTTAAAAAATGAAATTTTTGTCAGACGGGAGAAATACAATTTTACTTCACTTTATTAAAGAGAAAGAAAGAAAGATTCATGGTTAGCCACATTAAATTACTTGACAAAAAAAAGTTATAGTAGCAGCTAAAGAAGTTATGAACAAAGATAGTGCAATCGCTGGAAAGGAATTGCTCAGGATTTTACATGGAAGAAACCGTGACATTCCTTCTTTTTCTTCTCCTTTATCGTTACTTCTTCACTTCTTCTACTTCTCCTTATCTTCTTCGCTTTTTCTACTTCTCCCTCGCTTCTTCTCCTTCATCACCTCCTTCTTCTTCTTCTGCTTAATCATCATCTAAATCACTATCATATATGTATTTTCATTGATCTTTTTGAAGAGTGCACTTTGCAGTGCATCGTAACCTTTCATTAAGATTAAGACAGTCCGACTTCAACTGCTAGGGCAGCTGCATTCTATAGACCTAGTGCGGCACGTGAAATTTTAACCACTAGAATCAAATTTGAAGAAATCGACGCAGACCGATTAAGTAATGGTTGAAAAGGCACTGATGAAAAACCACCAAAGGTACTGAAAGGAGGGGACAGTACTTAACAAGTATTTTGAAGCTGTAGCATATGCAAGGGAAAATTACATAATATTACTGCGCTTTCCTGCACATTGTGCTCATCACCTTCAACTTCTTTTCGTCACATTTTTTGGCCCTTTGAAAGGGTTTCATAACCAGGAGTGCACTACTTGGTCAAAAAATCCATTCCACTTTATTAAATGAGTAATCTGTTTGTGAAGCTTGTGGTACATCTGGAACAGTTTAAAATGCGATTAACGGAACAATTCAATGAATTTCCGGAATATATTTTTGCCATTCTTTAATTTAAATGGGACACCCTATATATTTTTACAGATTTCGAAAGAGCTTGTTATTTTGAATTGACACATACTGAGTTTAGTGTGAAAAAAATTGTAAAAACGAGGAATATAGCTCTTTCATCAACCTCCTTTGAGTTTTTTGCATTAGAGCGAACAACTATTTAGATAAACTAATTGATGTTGTTTGTATGCATAGTAATAAATAAACGAGTACTGTTTAGTAGGTCTTTTGTTCTCCAAGTGTCAAATTCTAATTGACGGAAATACATTTTACAATTTAGAATGGTTCAATTAGGTGAAAAAGAGCGTATTGAAATTTTAATGATGATCGGTTATGGTGATCGTGTTATAACTCATGAAGAAGTTGTCATATATTCAATAATTTGCATCCGGAGAGAAATCCTATATCACGCTCAAGTAACTAGTGGCCTGCTCGTTCTCCGGATCTTAGCCCGTTAGATTTTTTTCTTTGGGGTTATCTAAGATCATGTGTTTACGTTAGACGACCAACAAACTTACAGGAATTGAGACAAATAATTATTGATGAATGTGAACTAATACGTGGAGAAGTCTTGGAAAGAGGTACTCAAGAATTTGTTAATAGGATGGCATATTGTCAGCAAGTAAACGGCGAGCATTTTGAACATTTGAAGTAATTTTGTTTCTCATTATTCTATTGTACAACTATCAGTGAGTTATCCCTCGTTTTTATAAATTTGTTTTCACTAAACCCAGTAAGTATGAATTCAGAATAACAAGCTCTTTAAAAACTTATAAAAATATATAGGGTGTCCCATTTAAATTAAAGAAGTTGATGGCATTTCCGGTCAAACCGAAAGTATATTATTAACAAAAAATGTACATCAGATGCATTTTGTTCCATTGCACTTACCTGCAAATTTCCATAAATATCGTTCTTTTCGTTTAAAAGATATTTACTTGGTTCCATACTTTATCCCAACCCCGTTAAAATTACTGTATTTCTTTCATTAATAAATGTGGTTGTAGAAAAAATATTGTGTACAACTTGTACGCAAATCACTTTGCGCACTAGTTGTACAAACTACTATTTCGATAACTCTCTCTGTATGGATTATTTTTTCATTACATTGCCCTACTTATAACTTCATGTATGTAGGTGATCAGGAAAATCAAACTGGAAAAACTTAGATATTGCTTTGCGGTCATGGATTCTCGAAAAAATAAAACAGTATGTTTGTTATATCCTTGTAAATGCTACATCAACTGTTTGTTTGGAAATTTTTTGATAACATTTCTTGACATTGTTAAATGAATGAAAAAAGGGATTCTACTATTCATATTTTCTGATACACCTCGAATTTGACTGGAAAATGTCAATACCTGATGGTTTCATTCAGGCTTTTAGACCATGCAAAGCTTTTTGTGGAGAATAAACATTTTCTGTGAAAATAATAATAAAAAAAAATACCATATACTGTGAACACTGTAAGGTTTTTTTATTTTCCGTTTTTTTTTTCGTTACTTCACTGGTTAACGATCGTTTCGCTATATTTTCTACTCACTAAATAAAACACTACTCTTAATAACTGTATTTAAAATAGCAAATGTGAATAAATATAATATCATACAATCAAAACAAACAAAAAAAAATAATCCAATTTGTTTTATTTTTCATATGAAAAATATGAAATTCTACTGTCAATAAAATACCAGTAGCGTTATTTTCAGCCGAATGAATTTTCGTCCCTAATGAGCATTGTAACCGGTAATTTATTTTAAATCAGTAATTGGGGTACCTGTCGCATCTTCCTTCCTAGATAAATTAAACTGCCTTCTGACACGCAATTCTCTCGGAATTGGGTTTTATCCAGGGTCGTTTCGAGCATTTCTTTCAACACTCAACAATTTTCAATTAACCAACTTATAGATTGAGCTCTAGAACTTTTCCATTTCATAGTTATGAAAAAAAGTACATAAAGTAAACTAGGTCACATGAACTAAGTTTATTTAACGCTGCAAGTCCCAAACATTTGAATCACGTGTAGTAGGTAATAGTGCAACGTAACTTACTAACGACAGAACAGAAAGCAAAACCATTAAGGGGATTCTCGAATATCTGGAACTACTTAAACTTGCTGTACATTTTTTGGGCTTAATTTCCAACCGATTCCCAAAATTAAATTCACAGATATAATACCTATGCCTTGATAGCGTTCGATTTTTAAAATTCGAATCAGTTATAGTTAAAAACAAAAACTTAGAAAATAAGAATTTGAAAAAAAAAAAAATTTGAAAAATTCGATCCAATCAAAGCAATGACATTATTTTTCGGTATCCAAAACTGTTTAAATTTTTTTAATCAGTTACTACTACTAATTCAGTCAGGCGAACCTTAGCCAAGACAAACTCAAGCCAAGCTTCCGGCACTGAGGCCACTGCCATTTCTGCTACTTATGCATCCATAAAGCTGAGTCCCTCGATGAAGGACTCAATCCTCTTTAGTGGATGTCCCCAGAGGTCCGACGTTTCGCCAGCCATGCCGCAACCCCCGCATAGAGGGCTTTCCTCTAAACCTAGGTAACAGATGTGTTTCCTCAGACAGCAGTGCCCTGTTAGGAGTCCTGCTATCTTTTGTAACCTACTCCTTGGTAGTTCTAGAGCAGCTCTAGCATGTCCATCCCCTCAATAGGAGCTTGGACTGCCTTTGTTTGTTTGTTTGTTTTGTGAGGCCCATTTCGGAACAATGGCTCTCCTACAGGGCCAGTACCTACGTGTTAGTCACCTTGCCCAGGGACTATCAAGGTGAGCCTTCCATGTCAGCGTATTATCCAGGATCACTCCCAGATATTTCACTTGCTCCACCACTGGAAGTGGCACTTTACCAAGGTGCAGACCACCAGGTCTTATACCTCTCTTCATGGTGAAAGCAGTTACCTCAGCCTTGGCAGGATTAACTGCAAGTCCGTGGTCGTTGTACCCTATTCTGGGCCCTTTGTATTAGGTCCCTGATGACGGTGATATGCCTTTCAACAACAAGGACAACGATATCATCGGCATACCCAATTGCCAGAAAGCCCTCACCGTTTAATAAGGATATTAATTCGTCGACTACTGGCCCCAAGCCCCAAGCCATTGAATTACCATTAGCTCTATTCCATGATCTACTGCAGCTCTACACATTGATTCTACAGGGGTGCTGTCGTATCATCAGTTAAGTATTAAGCTTGAAAAAATGACAAAAAGTTTTATTGTTTTCTTCAAAAATTACTGTAACCTAAAATTGAAACATGGTAAACACACACGTGTCTAGCAGTGAGATGAGTCCTGTAGGGGAAAGGTGGGTCGATTACTGACGACAAGAAAATATTATTATCAAATCAATATCAGTATACTTATTAATTATGGTAATACATTTATGTTAGTAATACGTGATGAAAAATCCAAAATATGAAGAATTAAATACGAAATTCACAGTTTAATATTGAGAAATGTAGGAATTGATTTAGAATTGGTGAGGGCGAATAGGTACAAATAGCTACTGGGAGAATTTATGCATCCCAAGGCTAGGGTCTAATTCCGCAAAATTACTTGAAGGATCCCCGTACTAAGGATTATCGTATCATTAGCAAGTGGGACTATAGAATTATAGAAGATTTCACGTCATTAAATGATCAAACAGTCAACACAGACAAACCTAAAATTATGTCTTTTTCCAGGGAGGCTTCCATAAAATAATTTTCCTTTTTATTTTAAAGTGAAATTGCTTGAGAATAGTAATAAATACAAATATTTACACGATCAGGTATTTTCCATGAAATGGCAGTTTCTTCCACTGATAAGGATAAGCAAGTCATAGGGGCTATCTTACCTGTCATATCTAAAATGAAAATTGATACTTGGTATCTCCGCATTCAAATATTTGATTCTCTTGCCCTTTCCATCTTATCTAATTGTGTTCCAGTTTGTAGTTTAAGATATGCAGATAAGATCTAAAGAGTTCAATTATTTTTTTTCAAAATAATACTGCTGTTACCTATAAATACACCTGATTGTATATAGTAAGGCTGGAGACTGGAAAGAGTTAAATATATTTTTAACATATTTAAAACAATCCTATATTGGTTTTTCAAAATTTTATGTATGGAAGAAAACCCTTAATTATGTTTACCTACGACCCCCCCTGTAATCAGTCAATAACACACAGTCGGCACCAATGTAATGACGTCTATTACGCACGGTAAAAAAAACGCACAGCTGTAAAGTAAATCGCACGGCTTCCCTAGCAACATCTTAGCAACTGCCAATAGACGTCGCCATTTTATTCAAAAATATGGCATAAGCCGTCAAAACATCAAACTTAAGTAGGCCGCAATAGCGATTTGCGAACGAACTGTCAAGAAACTGACAAAAATTTTTTTTATTATCCTTATAACTTATAACTGGTTTGTGTATTTGTGTAGTTTTCTTCAATTAAAAAATATAGCAGGTGCAAGTAATAGAGATGAAAGTTTACCAAGTACCTCTAATGTAAATGTTGTTTCTTATGCTTCAACAAGCAAAGGAAGCGATTTACCATTTGTGTTCAATAACTGCAATGTTACTATAAACAATTATTATACCTAATAATTAATAGGTATTATGGAATTAAATGTTATACAATAAAATTATTAAAAATGTTGATGTTGTTCAAGTATTATTAATAATAAGAGTATAAATACAAGTACAAGTAGGTCGTAGGTAAAGTATAGTACGTAACTCGTGTTGTAAAGCATTTTACGCACTCACGGAATTACGCACTCGCCGCTACGCGGCATCGTGCGTAACTTTTCCATTCGTGCGTAAAATGCTTCTTACCACACACGTTACGTAATATACTATTTAATGAACAGCTCAAGAAAATTGATTGTATGAATAATAAATATAACCGGGTGTCACAAGTCAGGGAATTATTTCAATTCATTGGTCGTGAAGACGTATGGAATAATCTTAGTACTGATGGTCTCCGATTAAAACGGAATAGATTGATATCTGCCTACTACAATAAATTAAGGGATCTAGATATAGCTGCAGCCCAGAATTGTCTATTTATGGCGCTTTACCCCGCATTCAGTAATTCTGGTAGGGGACCTAAAAGCTATTTAAATCTAAAACTGTCCATAGGAATCACCCGTATCATTCCTTAACTACCCAATAATCACATTAAATAATAGTTCATATACAATAGACTCTAAAAATGTATGTACAATCTGTAATAAAGAAACTGAATCACTGATACACATATTATTCGATTGCCCAAAATATACTGTAATGAAACCAAAAAATAAATGTTTAGTAAATGCAAAATGTATCTTCGATTACATTACTGGCATATTAAAGCTCAGGGCATTTATATTGAATGATAATTAGGAGTATCTTTTTTTTTAGTATGTTTATAGCTTATCCTACTGATTTTATTGCACTGTTTCTCTAATGTAAATTTTTCATTATATTCTGACTGTTTTTAAGAGCTTATATCTTCGAAACGGTTCTAGATAGTAAGATGCGGTTTTCACATATAGGTTCAAAATTACCGTAAGTTTTGTTGTGACACATTTATATAAATGGCCTACTTCCGGTTTACCCGCTAGAAAAGTGGCGTATTTTCAGAATACAGTATATGTAATTTTTTAAATGGGACACCCTGTATATTTAGCAATTTCTTAGAAGACGCATATTTTTATTTTATAACGGTACCTTAAAGTTTAAAATCGGTGCACATAAAGCGAAGTTAGATAACTTTAACTGGGATACTGTAATGATTCAGATATAAAGTTGGAATTGTTGCCACCGAATATTTCTGGTTTCGTACTGCATATTTTCTCCCTTTATCCACTTTATATTTGACTTTTCGGTAAAACCATGAGTTTGTCTAAATTCTTCTTTATCCTGTGCAAACTTCATATTAGCAGCCTCATCATTTCCCTCATTTACAATTTCTTGTTGGTCAGTCATCAAGAATTCCTCAGCTTCATTGTTGTCGTCTTCAATTTGATCTCCATCCTCTTTATTTGGCTCTACTATATCATCTGAAAAGACGTCATTCGGTTGCTTCCCATACATTTCATCCCAATCGACATCATCATCCGAGAGAAATTCCACATCCGAAACAGCATCATTTTCTAAGTAATACAGCAGTTCGTCTTCATGCAGAACCCTTTTTGGTTTTTTTTTCCCACCTGCCATCTGTAAAAAAAGATAACAATAAGATTAAGTGCTAGCCAAAAAATAAATAAATTTAAAATTTTTACAGTTTTTTTTATCTCAAGCAAAATTCTGTATTTTAGGTCGTCGAACTGTGTTTGTACATCCGTGTGTACACTAAAAATCAAACTTCATTTGTGAATCTCAGGACACGTAAACCCTTATAAATTATTATGGAGATCTAAGATAGTTATATTTACTTACCGCTAAAAAGTCTAGAAACCACTAATATTTAATAATTTTCCAGTTATTCCAACAGTTGTAGGATAACCTCAAAACCACACGCGTTACTCACACCGCACTTCTGATATAAAACTATTTGCGCAGGACTGGCATAAATTATTGCGCTCTGTTTACCCACTCAAGCACATGCTAAGAGGCGTACATTGTGATGTACGAATATAGTTTGTGGATAAAAATTATGATTTCCAACATATCATGAAATAAGTTTTGATGTACATGGTGATGTACAAAAATAGTGAAAGGGTTAAACAAAAACTTCAGCTAGTAACTAAAAGTGGACAGTAGAAAACAAATAAGAATATGTTTTAGGACACTCTAAAACAAATGTTCGATGTGTCTCCCTTCTTGGTCTATACATTTGTGGAATCTAACCATTAAGTTGTCAAATGCTGCAGTCAGCATTTCAAGAGGAATATTTTTCATTACCTGCCTCATGTTATTTTTTAATTCCGCAATAGTAGCAGGCATCAGGTTGTAGACTCTATCTTTCACATATCCCCTTACAAAAAAATCTGGAACAGTCAGGTCTAGAGAATTTGGAGCCCATTCTATTGGACCACTCCTACCAATCCAATTATTTCCAAATTGTTGGTTAACAGATTCTCTTGCTATGTTGGAATAATGGGGTGGAGCCCCGTCTTGTTGAAAGTAAACATTTTGGTTTAAAATACCATATTGTTCTAACTGGGGATAGAAAAAGTTTTCCAACATATCGGTATAATTATTACCACGAACTATATTTTCTGCAAAAAAGAAAGGCCCATATAATTTTTCACGAGACACTGCACACCAAACATTAACTTTAGGAGAATCTCTTTCATGTTGATGAAATTCTCTTGGATTTCTTAAACTCCAAATTCTACAGATATGTTTATTAACTCGTCCATTTATATGGAACGCAGCCTCATCGGGCATGATAATTCTAAAATTTGGATATGTTATTTACAAATCTGTTAAAGTTTCCCACCTAAACACTCTAGTAGCATGGTCCCGTTCGTTAATTTTTTGTAGAACTTGAATTTTGTAAGGTTTAAATTTGAGAACTTTTAGAATTCTAAAAACTTTAGTTTTGTCCATTTCCAAATTTGATGCTATTTTTCTAATTGAAATTTTCGGATTTCTCTGTACAAGCTCATAAACAGATAACATTTCTTCTAAATTTCCATTTACAGTTCTCCTTTTTCTTGATATACAAGCAGTATTCTTAAATTTGGTTAACCATGTTTTAATGGTATTTGTAGCAGGAGGATTTTTATTGAACTGTCTTCTAGTCTGAACATAGGATTGAGTTTGGGCATATAAAAATATTGTTTGAGATTTTTCTTGTGCTGTATACTGCATTTTGAGAGATTAAGCACTTCAATTTTATTGAATATAAAGCACAATGTGACGTTCTGTCAATGATCGCAATAATTTTGTGATGTGACAAATTAACGCCTCCTTGATTATTATTTATTAGTAATATATCTGAATCATTACAATATCCCAGTTAAAGTTATCTAACTTCGCTTTCTGTGCACCGATTTTAAACTTTAAGGTACCGTTAAAAAGTAAAAATATGCGTCTTTTAAGAAATTGCTAAATATACAGGGTGTCCCATTAAAAAAATTACATCTTCTGTATTCTGAAAATACGCCACTTTTCTAGCAGGTAAACCGGAAGTAGGCCATTTATATAAATGTGTCACAACAAAAATTACGGTAATTTTAAACCTAACTGGGAAAACCGCATCGTATTATCTAGAACCGTTTCGAAGATATAAGGTCTTAAAAACAGTCAGAATATAATGAGACACCCAGTATTTAAATCAACATTTTGGAAAATTCGGTTTCCTCTATGACTTAAACAAGTTAAAAAAAATCCAAAAGAGCAAATACTGCAAAACTGCAGGATTTACACACAGTCCTGCATATTACAAAATATGATCCCAAATTTACCCAACTCTATTAAAGACGTGAAACATCTGCTCCAATATATGATAGAGATAGAGAACTATTTGAAAGAAATGCACCCAAATGTTTACATTGTCATTAGAATTTAGAATGGGTCAAAAAAGATATTTACTTGATTACAGTTTCCTGTATCAATTGTTGTGGAGATGTCGCTATTATCACATTCATGACATTCCCTTCACTGGTTTAATGTATTAATGTGATTTCATCGTTGCCTCCAGTCCAGGCAACTGGACGGATAGTATCTACCTTGTACTGATGAACCGTTTCGAAGATATACGCTCTTAAAAACAGTCAGAATATAATGAGACACCCAGTATATAATTGACTGATTACCAAAAACAGAGTCTTCAGGTACGTTACTATTTCAAACTTTTGGGATGTATAAGCAGAAATCGCCTAAATTGGTGTCGTTTTTTTATGAGCGTATAACCAGATCTATTAGATACTTTATTCTACATGAAAACTAAAATTATGACTTTTTTAGTGGTTTAGGGATGATAAGCGATGGTTGAAAATTGATAGAAAGGTGAAAAAGCAATGCATGCCAAAGAAACTTTAGATTTTGTTCATGTCACAAGTAAATTGTTACAATTATTAAAACGTCCTCGACCGATCCTGGTTGAATTTACAGGACTGATTAAAACAACTTTCTTTCTTTCTTTCGCTCGCTTCGATTTATATATATATATTTCACAACTTTAATCAAGAAGCGATTGTTAGGCGTCTACTTAAATTTTTGTTCTTTTTGTTACGACAGTGTGTCTCTTTTGTCTTTCAGATCTGACAATACAACAGAGCGAAAGGATTACGATTACAAAGTTTTTTCTTTTCATAGAAAAAAATCTCAATCAATATTTATGAGTTGGATGGAACTTTGATGAAAAATACTTTTTTTACATTGTTTTATTGAATATTGAAGTATTGGAATTTTTGTTAAACAATACATACTTGAATGCAGAAAACTATAAATTGAAAAATTTAATTTAATTTCTAAAATGATAAAAAGATGCTGTTCTTTCAACGTGCACATTTCTACAGTGAAAAAATTCCCAGCAAAGCGTTCTTTCCTGAACTTTTTTTGACTAAGACAAGTAGAATTTTCACTGTGGTAATAAAACTGATTAACTTTTCTATTATCTCCGTATAAAAACTATAAGATACTTATGAAAAATACAAAACATTCTTTCCTATACCAGGAATTTTCACTTTTATTAAACATTACTCCACTACCGTAGACATATTATATCTTTCCGTTATAAATACAGTAGAAACGGTGGAGCTTTACCATCACGATATACGTATGGTAACAGTCACGTGATGGTAAAGTTCCACGGTATTGAACATTTTAAGGCGATGTAATAAAAGTTTCACTGCATAAATTCAACCCGGTTAACGAATTTAATGTTGAAATTGACCTTCGATGATCTCTATGCACTGATTCAATCTTCCTGCAGTACCACTAAATCCGGCCGATCCGGCCAGGGGCCGAATCGCAGTTGCGTCCGACAGGAACATTAATTTTTTTTTAAATAGGTTAAATATATGAAGAAATCAAGAAAAATATTTTGAAATTTAATAAATTGAAAGTCGTAAATCATTACAATTCACCCCCTTGAAATGATCGTTTCCCATAAATTGCAAACAGTCTTATTTTTGTCCGCTTTATGGACTTCAAAACAATTCCAAACTTTATTTTTAGGTTAGAAAATCTGTATCAAAGATAAACAACAATTAGCTGTATTACAAAAAAGAACAAACTTATTATATGGCTATATATATAATTCGATGATTGTACTTTGACAGAATCACAAAATACAACATACAACTACACTACACTGACTGAAAACCGTGTTATGTTATGGCCGAAAATATGCTGAATTAGGCTAAATAGTGCATAGAGAGAGATAGAAACAACGACTTGCGATTTTGGGATTCCTCTATTCACTAAAAGCCAGTGTGCTTTATTAGAAATTAGAATAATAGATGGCACTACACAAAGCAAAGACCAATGACATTTACATTTTTTATTCATTTATAATTTATAACGAAGAGCAGAATAAATTAAGGACCTGTATAGACAAAAAAAAAAATGAAGTAATATTGAGTTTTATGCTTTAGATAGATAGATCCGATCCGGCCGGAATTATTAAACGAGCAATTTATGATAGCCATTATTCACGCAGGGTGACGTTTGCGTCCCGAGCCGTAGGCGAGGGGCGCAAGTCACCCGAGTGAATAATGGCCATAAATTGCGAGGAGAATACTATACTTTGTCCACGACCCTTGTTTTCTTTATTAAATAAGGCGAGTGTAGAACGGAAAGTAATAATTTGGTATTATTGACAATTCTAACGTCAAAATTAATAAATTTCAGGAGTACGTCAAATGTGACATATAGAGATGGGCGATACTGTGTGAAGTATCGATACACCGTACCCTTATAAATATATTGTTTTAAAAATATCAATATTAAAAAATACCGTTATGAAAAGTATCAATACTAAAAATTTCGAGATTTTATCGATACGATATATTTCAGAAACAAATTTCCTAAGCAAAATACGCAGATTTAATAGTTTATTCCATATTGTACCCCCATCTCTACAGGTGAAGCTAATAAAATGATGATGAAGAGGATATTGCCATAAAATCAGTTGTTATACTGGTAATAAACAAAGTTTTATCGACCAAAGGAAATTATTACCCAAATTTCGAGGATAATAGAGAACAGCCACAAATTATTTTTAGGAGCAAGTGGGATCTATACGATCTTTTTTAAGATCGATAATTTTCGTAATTGATGGATGTATTATTATCATTCTGCAAAAACTCTTAAAGTCGTCAAATTATTTCTCAACTTTTTCCATGCAACTCTGTATCCTTCATAAATAATATACGTGTAGATTATTTTTAAAACCAATCAAATTTAAATAAATTTCAAATGGATCTTCGTAATTTCAAAATAGAAATGAACAGCGATATTCAAAACCATCAGATCGATTACTGTATCCAATTGCTGATGACAATAATTAATTTTTTGGTCGACTGCACACAGTCTAACTACAATAAGTGTTCAATAAACAATTATTTTCATCTCATCCAATCGAGCACAATTATTATCATTTTCGTATTCACTTACCATGAACAGATCTGATGAGAATTTCGATAAAAAAAATTTAGACTAGTCAATTTAAACGAAGTACACATTATAAAGATTTCTTCAAATCACTATCTTCATTATATTTATCACTATCAATACTTTTATTTAAACACCTTCATGAAACAAATTTTTTTTCGAGTAAGTAAGTATTGTTGGTTATGTTCTGAAAAGACCACTCACCGAAACCAGTGAGTGGTCTTTTCAGAATCGTGCTCTGCGTCAATACTCTTTATTGTACCCAAATTCAAATCATATTATTTCTTTAAACACAATCTTCCCAAGGAAATTGATAATCTGTGGAGTAGCTACAACCTCAGGGTGCACAAACGCAGTTTCAAAAGTCTGTATTATGGCGACTATATAAGGAGATCTCCATGTATTTCAATTTTTGGTAATGGTAGAGGGCGCCAGTGCCAATACCATAGCAAAAACATCTGACTGCACAACAATAACAGCCAATCATGAGCCTTACATACACTTTCATTTCATAGTATTGTAAGAAATCCGTTTTCGTCCTCGTCTTTGAAAATATCTTAAATTGCGATCGTTTGGTAGTGAAATATGATATATTTTGCCAAAAACATTTCTCTTCGGCATGGAATTTTAGAAGACTTTGAAGGTTCGGCACAGTTACGAGTATAATTAGTGTAACAAGTCTTTGAAAATTTATGTTCTCAAATTTAAGTTCTCAACTTAATAATAATTTAATTTCCTATTTTTATTTAAATACCCAATGAATTCATATTTTTCTGTATAAATAACATACTTATGAGTAGTTTTTTGAAACTAATTTCACAGGTATGGTATTTGCAGTGCGCGACGCTGCGGTGAAAAAACAAACTGCTTAGATAGACGATTTTGAGGACAGGTTTTGTCAATTTTTCCGTATGAGTTAGTTCTCCTTATATAGTCTCCATGGTCTGCATTCTGACTCACTCGGCATCCACACTAGCACAGAATGTGTTCGGCCGATTAATCTTTTTCTAGGAGGAATCGACTTTCAGTGTTTTACAGTAAAATAGTTTACCTTCAGTCTCTGAAATAAAGTGTAAAGTGTTAGTGTTGGTGAGGTAGTAGTGTTAACAGTGTTCAGCGTGATGTATCGCCAACGATTCCAGAATTCCTTACTTACTAATACATTGGTACTGAATTCCTTTCCTAGCAGGTTGGTCCACTACTCTGTTACCCAGTTACCTGAATTTCATACTGGGGCAACCTTAGTTGCACTCAGTTAATTCAGGAGTTATCTAGTATTCCACACCAGTACTAGTAAACTGGTATCTCGTGACAAGGCGGAGCTTCAAGTACGCAGAGAAAGAACGTATTCGGCCAGACCAGAACATTATATATATTAAAAATTATACAATGTTGTCAATATGTGGATGATCACAGTAATGTTGGGTATTTTTTAGTATGATATTTACAGAAATGAGTTCCAAATAATTGACACAATTTAATTACTAAAAGGATGAGGAAATGATTTTTGCTGAGGTATGATATAAAGTGTCCCAAGAAGTTTTATACAAAGGGAGAGAATCCAATGTCTCTTATAATTAATCTTAAAGATTCTGGTCCACCTTGATAGCCTACAGTATCTCTGAATTTAGGCAGAATATTTTTCAGCTTCCTGGAGAGGAAAACGAGGAGAATTGTCCTGCAATTAAATATACTCCGTTATTGTCAGTATACGGAAGTTGACATACCTTGTTCAATTTTCGTTTGTTCAACTGAGACTCTGTAAATTGTACTTTCGGAAACACCTGTCGCTGCTGCCACACGCTCTTTTATGCTATGGTGAGGTATTGTGACACCTTCTTCAGCTTCCTTTTTCATAAAGGCTAACACATTAGCAATTATTTCTCGACTTTGACTATTAACAGCCCGTCCGGATAATTTGCTCCTAAACTCCATGCTACAATTAAATAACACCAATTTAGGTACATCTACTTTTTGATATTACAATTATTTCCTTACCCTTACAGTTTTTAATTTTAGCAGAGTTCTGAAAAGAACTTTTGCATAAAATGAGTAAAACTAAAATAATTAAAACAGAATACACAAATACAAAACATGAGATCACAACAAAATTAACTTTAAATAACGCGAGTGAATGAAACAATGCAACAGTGTGAAAATATCGAGCTGCTCACTGCATAACGTCTACCGCACGATTGGCTTTGCTTGAGCCCCACTTTCAAATTTGTTACGGCGCATCGTCACCTCATTTCACGAGATACCGGTTGGAGTGTATTTAATTCCAGCTGCTTCAGCTCAGGAAATATTGTCATTGCTTAAGCTCAGGAAATATTTTCATTGACCTGTTAAAGTAGCCGTCATCCAGTATCTACTCAACGCATAGATCAATGACAAAAAGCTGGAAAGACTTTTGTATTCTGTCCAAGTATAGTAGCTTCATGTTTTTGTTTCACATGTTTTCTAAATTTAAACACTAGTTCTAGAACTATATTTAACTAGGAGACGTTGCCTAGGACGTGGGAAAATCTGGGGAGTATCGAAAGTTTGAAAGAACTATAGCATAATACAGGGCTTTTCACGATGAGCGTTAATTAGACGTTTCTGGCAAACCAGACAACGGATCAACCTGAAAATTTTACAGTATGCATAAATTGATATGATCTACACGCTTAAAATATTTTAGACGAGGCGGCGTTGCCGCTTCTACTATAAAGTAGCGACTACTTTGATTTTTCTAACGGAACACCCTGTATATATTATCATATTATGATTTCTTATCACTTTGTCAACAACTTCATGTACTATTTCTCTCTACCTATCTGTTACCGTTTAGAAGATATAAATTAATTTCGATTTTTTTTTTACCAAACATGTACTTTTAAAAACGCTGATAATCTTGAATTCTCTGGTACTAGGACGATTAAATTCCAAAATGGGGTGGAGTGATACCATGAAGATCTTCACTTCAAGACATATTTTTATTTGACTCATACAGGGTCTTTAAAAAATGCAGATATTTTTATCGCATGAAAAAATGAGTGGAAGTCAATTTTTTCAAATGGAACACCCTGTATATTTCCACATTTTTGAGCTCTACATCCAATTTTAGGTTGACCCTGTTCAGATAATCATATTTCAATTTCGAACCGTTTTCGAGATAAACTGTTCCAAACAGAAACTGACGTGATTTCCTTGTATTCATCACTTATTTTTGAAATTTAACAGATTCCGTTCGATAAATAATTATTAAAATACTCTTCAACCATCAAATGAAACTTCTCTTCAAACAATAGTTTTATTAACGCTGACACACAAACTGAAAATAATTTCATGAATTAGTTAATTCAATTGTCAGTGTATTTCAGAATAATTATGTTCCTCTACTTAAACAAACATGTAATCTCTTCAAAAGATTTTCATGTGTAGCGCTCCTGATTAAGTCTGGAGTTAAACTATTGAAAGCAGTTCTAACTCTCGATTTCATATCTTCCATTGTTGTTACTGGGTTGGAGTACCTAAACCATATTTTTAATGAAACCCCACACAAAATATTCTAATGGATTGCCATCTGGTGTTCTAGGAGGCCAACGAAAAGGTCCATTATTACCAATCCATCTGTCTTCGAAGATTTCAGTTAAAGCTTCGTTCACTGAACGAGAATTATGGGTTAGGCCTCATCTGTCCATATGATATTGTCAAGAAAATGTTCATCCTCTTGAGTCTTGACAAGTAACCATTCAAAGAATTCCACTCTACGAGGCAAATCAGTCTCTTTCAGATGTTGGACACAGTAGAATTTATGGGGATGCCATTTGTGCTTATTAAGAATGCGATAAATTGTGACGTAGGGTATACCTATCTCCCTTTCAGCCTCATGTAGAGAAGCATTTGGAAATGCATGAAAAAATCCCAAAACTGTTATGCAATTGTCATCATCATCCACTTTAGGCTTTCTACGAATGATTTTTGGACGAAAGGTTCCGTTCAACCTACAGTTTTTTAGTAGTCGATTTATCACATTATTATTCGGATTCGGAAGTTGTGGATATCTTTCATGAAATACTCGGCATGTTATACTTGCAATTCTATTGCACTCACCATAAATTATTAATAAATTCAAGAAATCTTCATTACTGTAACCTAATCTTGACATATTTCTATTATAATTGGTATAACAATCAGTCAAAAACACTAACGAAAGTTTCACGTCAGTTTCTGTTTGGAACAGTTTATCTCGAAAACGGTTCGAAATTGAAATATGATTATCTGAACAAAGTCAACCTAAAATTGGATGTACAGCTCAAAAATGTGGAAATATACAGGGTGTTCCATTTGAAAAAATTGACTTCCACTCATTTTTTCATGTGATCAAAATATCTGCATTTTTTAAAGACCCTGTATGAGTCAAATAAAAATATGTCTTGAAGTGAAGATCTTCATGGTATCACTCCACCCCATTTTGGAATTTAATCGTCCTAGTACAAGAGAATTCAAGATTATCAGCGTTTTTAAAAGTACATGTTTGGTAAAAAAAAAATCGAAATTAATTTATATCTTCTAAACGGTAACAGATAGGTATAGAGAAATAGTACATGAAGTTGTTGACAAAGTGATAAGAAATCATAATATGATAATATATACAGGGTGTTCCGTTAGAAAAATCAAAGTAGTCGCTACTTTATAGTAGAAGCGGCAACGCCGCATCGTCTAAAATATTTTAAGCGTGTAGATCATATCAATTTATGCATACTGTAAAATTTTCAAGTTGATCCGTTGTCTGGTTTGCCAGAAACGTCTAATTAACGCTCATCGTGAAAAGCCCTGTATAGTTTTATTTGTTTAACGCCTCCCAGCAACAATCAAAATTCAGACTCTTGAGCTCTTAAAGAAATGATCAATATCAAACATAATTTAAAATCCCATAACAGGAAATTAACTAACACTGATTCAAGTTGGGTACAAATCAGGTTCGAGAGCTGTGAAAACGATTTTTCAACTCTTTCCGAGCTTGGTCTATGCCTATTTATGTACCAAGGACGAAAAACTGCCTTTTATAGTCGATCCTGCAAATTGATAGCCCAGGCGCATATAACATTTTTTCGTAGACCTTTTCGCCCGCTGTGCAAAAGATAATATCGCTTTCGACCATATGCACTGATGCGCGCACCCAGCTCGACTTTTTACAGTGCAGTGCAGCTTTCCATTTTCGGATTGCCCACCCAAGTCTCATGCATAAACATCCGCGTTTTCGGCTATGTGCATGGCACAAGTGCAGAGCAATTATTTTTGTTCGGCTGGTTTTCACCGCTCGGAGAGAGTTCGAACTTTTTGGAACTAGAATTATTAGCAGTGCACTTAAACATAACCTAATATTTTCAGTGATTAATAATGTACCCAGTCAAACGTGAAACGTCAAGCACATTGCACAATCCGAAGAAGAAAAGGAGAGCGAGCACCTTGCTATTTCGCGTATTCTCTGTTCATAACTGAACTGACGCGGCGCCAGTTTTTTTTGTAACCGCATTTGCATTTTAAAGTTTCCAGTTTGCACCAGGCTAGCGTAAGATAGTCGAATACGCTATTAGTTTCATCTGGGGTATCACGAAGAAATCTGTTTATGTTATCTCAACTGAATACTTTAGATTTTTTTTCTTTGTACCCAACGCCTTGTTTTTCCTGACGAAAAGTGCCTGCGGACGAAAAATACTTGCCTTCAAAAATAATCGATTTTTCACCCCGAAATTAGGACGTAAAATGTCATTGTTTGTGAAGGTCGTTTCGTTCTCAAAAATATTTTTGCACTAAATGAATATTAAATAATGAGGAAATAATTCGAAATAAGCTTCTAACACACCGAGGCTCCAATTATTATCCCGTTAGAAATGTGTCCATTAACAAGTTTATATAAACTTTTCACCAACAAGTGATT
The DNA here is from genome assembly GCA_949126875.1 of Lochmaea capreae. NCBI lineage: Eukaryota > Metazoa > Arthropoda > Insecta > Coleoptera > Chrysomelidae > Lochmaea > Lochmaea capreae. Next base: position 16,825,039 of record OX421403.1, read on the forward strand.
TTCCCAACAGAATATTCTAGCCCTACCGTCAGAATGTCATCGAGCTCGTCAGTCATACTGAAAAATGTGCAGGACGGTGATGAAATAAAAGGTAACGAGGCGTTTTGATAGATGAGAAAGGCATTAGCGTAACGAAACCAAAATTTTGTTGAATTTAACGTACCATTAAAATGACGAACCCATAAAATTATTTTTTTTGCAAAACCACACTTGCCACCTCAAGAAGTTCCAATTTATTACTCCCTCTTCAGTTGAGAAATCGCTGCAACAGAAATTTCATTGATGATTGATTGATTAAAGCCAAACGGAGGCTTCGAATCCAAGGCACCTCAGCCTTCAGGCTTTATGTGCTCTTAGTTGAAGTGACCTGTAGTCCTTATCAGGTCCAGCAGTCTTTTCACTAGTTCCTTCTTGGAGAAATCCTCCCTTGGACGCTATACTTCTAGAAGTGTATACCTCCAATGAGAGAGTGCTTCATATTCGAAGATTGTTGTTTCCTACTCTTCCCTGCACAACCGACAGATAGGTTTAACTCTATACGGGGTTGGGATAAAGTATGGAACCAAGTAAATATCTTTTAAACGAAAAGAACGATATTTATGAAAATGTGCAGGTAAGTGCAATGGAACAAAATGCATCTGATGTACATTTTTTTGGTAATAATATACTTCCGGTTTAACCGGAAATGCCATCAACTTAATTTAAATGAGACACCCTATAAATTTTTACAGATTTTGAAAGAGCTGGTTATTTTGAATTCATACATACTGAGTTTAATTTAAAAAATTTGCAAAAACGAGGAATATAGCACTTTAATCAACCTCCTTTGAGTTTTTTGCATTAAAGCAAAAAACTATTTAGATAAACTAATTGATGTTGTTTGTATGCATAGTAATAAATAAAGTAGTACTGTTTAGTACGTCTTTTGCTCTCCAAGTGTCAAATTCTAATTGACGGAAATAAATTTTACAATTTAGAATGGTTCATTTTAGTGAAAAAGAGCGTATTGAAATTTTGATGACGATCAGTTATGGTGATCGTGTTGGAACTCATGAAGAAGTGTGTCATATTTTTAATAATTTGCATCCGGAGAGAAATCCTATATCACGCTCAACAGTAACTAAAAAGTAACTAAAACAGTACAACGTTTTAATACAACTGGGATGGTAACAAATTTGCTAAAACCTGGAAGACCGCGGACTGCAACGAACGAAACTGTTAAACAAAATATTGCAAACGATTTAGAAGAATCACCTCAAACTTCCACCACAAATTTGGCACTAAACTATGGTATCAGTCGACGTTCTGTAGGAAAGATATTGAAAAGAGAAAAGTATCATCCGTATAAGGTACAGTTGGTTCAAGAATTGTCAGACGATGATTTTGACCGACGGCTGGAATTTTGCGAATGGCTAATGGACATCTGTAATGTCGACGACAATTTTGCTTCTAACATAGTTTTTCCCAATGAGGCAACTTTTTGTTTAAATGGAACAGTTAAGCGCCATAACTCAAGGTATTGGTCAAATGAGAATCCTCATTGGATTCATGAAGCACATACCCAGCATCCACAGAAGTTAAATGTTTAGATGGGAATTGTCGAAAATAGGCTTATAGGCCCATTTTTTATCGACGGAAACTTGAATGGTGACAAGTATTTGGATCTTCTAAATAACGAAGTTATTCCTGCACTTCAACAGAATGGGCAATTACCACAAAATATTTGGTTTCAACAAGATGGAGCACATCCCTACTATGACAGACGGGATAGGGATGTTCTGGATGCGAATTTTCCAAATCGATGGATTGGACGTAGATGATTCATAGAGTGGCCTGTTCGTTCTCCGGATCTTAGCCCGTTAGATTTTTTTCTTCGTGGTTATCTGAAATCACGTGTTTACGTTAGACGACCAACAAACTTACAGGAATTGAGACAAAGAATTATTGATGAATGTGAACTAATACGTGGAGAAGTCTTGGAAAGAGTGACTCAAGAATTTGTTATAGGATGGCATATTGTCGGCAAGTAAACGGCGAGCATTTTGAACATTTGAAGTAATTTCGTTTCTCATTACTCTAAAATAATGAAATGTACACCTATTGTACAACTAACAGTGAGTTATTCCTCGTTTTTACAAATTATTTTAAACTAAACTCAGTACCTATGAATTCAAAATAACAAGCTCTTTCAAAATCTGTGAAAATATATAGGGTGTCCCCTTTAAATTAAAGAAGTTGATGGCATTTCCGGTTAAACTGGAAGTACTTATATTATTAACAAAAAAATGTATATCAGATGCATTTTGTTCCATTGCACTTACCTGCAAATTTTCGTAAATATCGTTCTTTTCGTTTAAAAGATAGTTACTTGACTCCATACTTTATCCCATGTTTTTCATAGGGTACAGTGACCACTGGGTAATCCTGTCACTTTGATCATCTGACACCTGCCGAGGTTTCATATTTCGGTTGGCAGAAACTCATATATTCCTGCTCCGACACGTGGCTCCACTACATCTGATGTTTTTTTTGTAATCCACCGAGATGTACAACCACATAAGGCAGTCTTGATATTCCAATTGCTGGTAGAGGACCAGCTAATGCAGTTTCAGATTCTAGCAAAAGGGTGTCTGTCGTTCCATTGCCTACAATACGATTTTTATGGATGAAACACTGTATAGTATTTATTAAACCATAAATTTATTGTAAATGAATGAAAGAACAAACAAGACGACGATGGGCAATCGTCTCTACATGAAAACTTGTTGCATCACCAGCAAAAGACAAAACAGTAGCAGTAACAGTAAGGGGTTTTTGGACAATAATTAACTTAATTAAATGGATTGGAAGTAGAGGTCCTATAGAGTGGTCACTAGTCTCACCACCACCACCTGATTTTTTTTCTACGGGGTTTTCCCGAATCAGTTGTTTATAAAATTCAACCGATCCCAATAGACGATTTACGACAAAATAACTTAAGGTTTTGGTAATATTGCTAAAGTTGAATTGGCCAGCATTGGTTTGGGATTTGATAATATGTTATAGGATTGTTCACCACTTTGACTTTTTACTCAATAAATTATTATTTTTGTAATTCGACATGGAACTAGTCCATTTTGTTTTGATATTGGTATTTTCTGCTTCATTGAAACACCCTATAAAATTATTACTTTTATTGCTTTAAGGCATGTTTTAACGGCCTTCCAAGGATGTATCAAAAGTATGGAGTTACTATTTAAATTTTTGTAGGTGGGGTATAGGGGGCTATTTTGACTTCATAAAGCGTAATTTTTGAACTATCATTCATTTGATATCTCTTATCATTCATGAGATGTTATTCGTTGTAAGTTTAAAAAATTGTCACATTGCAAAACAATCTTATTTTCAAATTCCTGTTACGTCTATGGAAAAGTAATCATGATAGCCACGGCTGAAGCTGCTTTTCTGATTCGGAGGACTTACCTAATTGATTAATGAGTTTCCATGAAACACTTACCATGCGCTTGGAGTTCGTCAGTCGGTTTTTTTCAACGCCGCCACTTAAATCCTATCCTTGATCGACGACTCTAAAAATTGACATTATTGGAAAAGTGGCTCGATGATGCAGAAGGTTGAAGTGTGTAAGAAAATGCATATAAGTCTAATTATTTATTGAGCCAAAATTAAATGCAGTAGCTGTAAAAAAATAAATTGGGAAAACTGGAATTTTTTGAATTAGAGTATTGTGGTCTTGTGGTTTATTTAAAACTAATTATTTTTTGTTTATTTCCTTGATCGACGAATCTAAAATTTGACATGGTTGGAAAAGTAGCTCGATCATGCGGAAGGTTGAAGTGTGAGAAATGCATAAGTCAAATTTATTGAGCCGAAATTAAATGCAGTAGCTGTAAAGAAAATAAATCGAGAAAACAGGAATTTTTGAATTAGAGCCTTGTGCTGCTTGTTTATTTAAAACTAATCATTCTTCTTTCATTTTCTTGATCGACGACTCTTAAAATTGACGTAATTGGAAAAGTAGCTCGATGATTCGATTGAGCCGAAATAAAATGCAGTAGGTAGCTGTAAAGAAAATAAATGGGGTAAACTGGAATTTTAGGATTATAGCCTTGTGGTGCTTGTTTATTTGAAACTAATTATCATTTTTTCATTCCAGAGAGATCAGATCACGCCTGCGACTAGAAGTGAGTACTATTATAAACATTTAACATTAACTGCTTGCATTTGCAATTTAACACTGTTTCGTTATTTTACAAAACTTGCGCCCATTTTTCCCTCGATATGACACTATCGCCTGCGATCAACTGCTATAATTATTTATTTACGGGCAATCCCAATTTACATGGAAAATACAGTGTTAAAATGCTGTAAAAATAGAAACAAAGATAAAATATGCAAAATTGAAAAATTTATGGGTCCGGTAAGGTTTGCGACCCTCGGAACTTTGTAACAATTTTTTATTAGAAAGCCCTATCGCTATAAAACATAATTATTGGATGACGCACTTTTGAAAGAGAAATTGCAATCAAGTACTAAAAATCCGCCGTTTTTAAAATCTCTGACATAAAAGTCAACAAATTTGACCATTACGTCATGATGGTCATGAATTTTAGGAACGGCGTTCAGAAGGTACACACTGTTTTGGATAATAATGAAACATCACTCTGTATAACATTTTTTTAATCATTAATCGATATTGTAATTTTATCGAAATATCAAAATTTTGTTTCACTCTTGCTCAAAATACAAAGCAACGGTAATATACATAATTCAATTTTATTTTGTATTAAATGAAAAATAAAAATTCAAATCATGTGGATTGTCTTTTCTCGTGTATTCTTAAATTTTCTTAAACATGTAAATAAGTTCGATAATTTTCAATGTTCTATTTTCTTTTCTTCAATAAAGATCAGACTGTACTTTTTCTTTCGAAACAAAATTTTGATAACTCGATAATATGACAATATCCATGAATGAATAAAGAAATATTATACAAAGTAAGGTTTTAGTATTATTCACACCAGTGTGTATCTTTTGAAAGCCGATTCGGAAATGAATAAAAAAAATTATATATTTTTTTAAATGTTTGGTTCATGTTGCTAAACTGTCCTGATTTTTTTTTCAGTTTGAATAAATCAGTTAATTAGGTGATAGTAGTGTAACGATTTACCAAAATACGCACATTTAGCAGACACTTTTTCATGGCCGTTTGACATTCCCCACAGTTCCTCGTGACTTACCCTGTATGCTCTTATTTAAAACAAAATTGTGGGTGATGAAAAATCTGCATAAAAATTTCCGATCCTCATAATATCATATTTGAGAATTGAAAGCGTTCAAGTATGTATAACGCAGCAATGATAATATATCCGATTTGGAATTAGGTCGACTACATATTATAACATAAGCACTTAGGAGACGTGCCAAAGGTTTTGGTAACATTCCGCATAGCTTATGAATTATATCTGGTACTTTATACAGAGAAATCTGGTTTTCATCTGAAAATCCCAATGGAATTTTAAATTATAGAAAATTACGCTGGGATATCATTTTGTTGCTAAAATTATTGCGTTTACAGACAACATTTATAGCGTAGTCAAAGTACACAAAATATCCGTAAAATGCCGCAAAGAACACAAAAAACTTGAAGATTCAAAATTGAGTATTTAAAAGGATTGTGATTAACATGAGAAAAACTTTACAATGCTAGGCATGCAATTTTTCGGAAAATCGTCGAGTGAAAATTTTTGTTTTCTCACTCTAATTGATTAAATAATGAAAACACAGAAAAATGTTTAAATCAAAAATTGTAGCTAATACATTTATCTACAAAATTTGTTTGAACATTTTTTTTTGTATCTGCATTAGTTTTAAAAATATATACTAAATTTCCATAGTAGTATTTTTGATTATCATCAATTCACATGTTTTTAATTTTACGATAGTAAATAAACAATGACAGTTAGAAAAAAATTTTTCATATGAAATGTTTTCTAAAACGGGGTATCTATAAATAGATTAAAAAAAATATTTTTTTTGAATGTTTTTATGTATTATCATCGATTTTTCACGCTCTCTCACCTGCTTTTTCAGTCAGAAAATCTACTTTTTCAAATTTGAAAGTATTTCTATCTAAAAGTTGAGATCTTTCTTTACATTTTACATGAGTTTATTCATTTTTTCAGAATGTTATAAGCGCAAAATTATTAACTTTCAAGTCGAGCAGTTAATAAATTTTGGCTCACGGGCTAACCACGCGCTAACCACGAATTGAATACCACTGAAATTAATTTTATCTCGTAAACTTTTTAATTTACAGAAAAACTTTTTTAACAAAATTTGTAGATAAATGCATCAGCTACAAATTTTGTTTTGGAAGTTTTTCTGTATATTTATTATTTAAACAATTAGAGCGAAAAAAAAACAACATTTTCTCTCGACGATTTTCCGGAAAATTGCTTGCCTAGCATCGTAAAGTTTTTCTCATGTTAAACACAACCCTTTTAAATATCCAATTTTTAATTTTCAAGTTTTTTGTATTTTTTGTGAGGTTTTATGTGTACTTTGATTAGGCTATTATTCTCAATAGTGTACATAGTTAATGTCAAGTTTACCATAATGTTTGATTCGTTTACAAACTGAATAGGTATATCAGAAGCGGGTCCAGTCTCGATTTTCAGTAAGACCAATCAGTGATGTAACTATGAAAAACATAGGTTTAGGCAAAATGCCGATTGCGCGCGTAGCGATCCCAAAGTATCCAAAATCTGATGGTCACGTGTTAAACAAGTAACTCAAAATAAACCTTAATTTACACTTTTAAATAAAGTTTTATTGAAAAATAAAATTCCAGTGACTGCTTCATTTTTAATAATAAGAAAAAAACTAAGAATTTTTTATATAAAATGACATATTTCAAATTCTAAGCATGCATGCTCCTCCATTACAAAACATTCAGCTATATCAAGACCAATATCAAACAAATAACCTGCGAACATGGCAAAATCATTGGAGTGGGTGCAATACGAAACTGTTCGCAATACAACCTGTTGTACCATCACTTAAGATACCAGTCATGAATAGAAAAGCTAAGTCGATCATAAAACTGCGTCCTGATCGAGTCGACATGGTCGATCAACAAGTCGACAAAACTGCATCCGTCCACACCAGAGTTCGCAGAAATGATGTCGATCAGACTAATCAACATCTGACGAAGATTCATTAGCATTTTCCATAAGGGCATCGTGCCTCATGTTTCGTTTTTATAATGATTAGTTTTGGAATCCCATAGATTTGATTTTAATTTGTTTGCCCCAATAAAAGCTATGACTTTGTCTTGTTCATGAAAACAATTCGACATGTCGATCGATTTATTTTGTCGATCGACATCGTTGATTGCAACGTACACAACAAGTCGACACTGTCGATCGACAGACTCAGTAAGGACGCTGGTTAAGAAGATTACGAATAGGACACATTCTTTTTCCTCTTGGGAACCTATATCATGACTTCCGAAAATTCTCCAAATTGTGACTTTTGTAACATCCAACTAACCGTCCAGCATGTCCATGTCGAATGTATGCACTATGCAGCATCTCGAAGATTACATAACCTAAATGAAGAACTAAAAAATCTACTGTTTCGTTTAAAACGGACCCATATGATGTTGAGTGAAATTGGTGCAAATTGTAACTTAACCCTATTTGTAAATGTACTTTAATTGTTCTTATATGTCAATGGCCTTAGCAGCTGAGCTAAAAAAAAATTCTGATATTTCAAAACATTTTCATATATAATAAAATCAACAAAATACAATATACTCGTGATAATCCAAACTAATTCAAATTACAAAATCAATTCTGCCACTGCAATATATTCATTGGTATAAATAGATAAAGAGAAAATATTGGATAACCTTGAAACTGGCAGAGATAAAGGATTTGAAGTAGATCTCTATAATATAGTATCTCATTTTTATCAAAACTGTTCTAGTTCACTTTTGAGTATATTTCTTAGTAAGATAAAAATATACTTCATCAGCTTCGATTCTCTTTTTTACGAGCGGGACCAAAACAATAAAGATAATATTGTAAAATATTGACCTTTTTTCAAATTTAGAGTTAGAGTGATTGAGAGTATTTATTCACTCGGGTGAATCTTTGAGGAGTTTTAGGTTATTCCGATATAAATATCGGAAATTGGAAGTACTAACTTACTAGGGCGAATCTTTGAAGAATTTTAGGTTATGACAAGTAACATCACAAATAAAATTATACGCTATCGTATAAAAATTACTTTCTCTCTGCTTAAAACTCATTTTTTACAATTTAACACATAATTGCTACTGAGTCTCACCACCCTTCAATCAATTTCTTTATTATTTATTCAATACGTTCTTTCGACAGCTTCATTTCCATGTTCATTGCAATCAAAATTTTTATAAATGCGCCAGTTCATCCTATAATCGAAACCACCTTATGTAAAATGGTGACTCTGTCTTAACGCTCAACCTTGGGATGTGAATGTGGCAGCAGCTGGAACCGGTTTCTAGAAAGTTCATTATTGCTTCTTTTATTTTCCCGCTTCCGAGCCCGCCTTAAAAGTACGCTGCAGCTGAATAGCTTATTGTAATTTTACTAGCGTTTTCTCATATCACCCAGAGTTCCCACATACCAACTTGTACAAAATTTTATAGACCGGTCTATTTAGACACTCGAAGCTACATAGATTTGGAACAACCGTTCAAATTATAATTATAAATAAAATTTGAAACTTCCCCATCTTTCCCCTGTATGGAAAAAAATGTATTCAAGGTCAAAGGTCAAAAAAAACGAAATTTTCGCGATTCTCAGCAAAACGGTGAGTTTTATCATAATAATATTTCAAACAAAATTTGTAGATCATAAAATTATCAATAAAAATTGTAAATTTTTTTTTTCCTCTGAGCCACCGTTTCTGAGATATAACGATTCAAAAATTTGTAGTTGTCATATTATGCATGGGTACGCCTCGTACATACATCTCTAGAGTTGTAGAGTCCGTTTCAATAAGGAAGAAGCCACCTGAAGTTGACGTACCGACCTGCGCATAAGTCAAAATCTGTCGAGCGATCGTTCCATGCCATTGGCGTTACAAGCGATGTTTCATGCCGACAGCAATTAAATTGTTGACATTTGAGGTTGTGTTTGAAACAATCATTTACTGTCGAATATTTTTCATTTTTGAATATTTTAAGACGTTCTGCTAGTTTATTTGTGAGTGCTGTGTGTTTTATTTGATCTAAAACCGTGCCTCTTACAAAACTGGTTGGTGTTAAAAGAAAAGTTATCCACAGTGAAGGCCGACAGATTCTTAAAAACGTTGCAACTTTTATGGAGTCTGAAGCTGAACATGGAACCCAAATTCCTTTCAAAAATCATCGGTAAGTCAAATAAGAAAGTATAATAATCCAATGTATTACTCAAGGCATTCAGATTGTTATAAAATATATGGAAGAGTATACATTACTTCGAAAATAATTGAATTCTGCTAATAATTCATATAGTCTGCTGCACTTAGTAGTTATTAGTATGGTTCTAATACTTCTAATTTTGTGTTATTCTACAAAATGTGAAAACGTTACGCTACTGATTTAGATTAAAATATCAATTTTTAAATATGGCGCTGGTTTTGACATCAAGGTCGCGCATCGACTGCAACTTCAGGTATCTTCTTCCTTATTAAAACGGACTCTAATATATAATATAACAGACTGGGGCTGGAAGATGGTCAACAATACATTAGAACCAGTTCAAACTTCACTTTCACCTGCGCAGGAAAAACTGCTGAACACAATTTTTTGTAACTGCTAAAAGGGATACAGTGCTAAATGTGGTTGTGAAAAAGCTGGACTGTTTTGTTCTCTGGCATGTACATATTCTCAAGGCCGGTCATGTTCTAATTTTGAATCACCGACAGTGGAGGATTCGTTTGACTCCAACCAGGTGACATGCGATATCGCTATTGACGTTATATCTCAGAAACGGTGGGTCGTAGGAAAAAAAAGTATCAACCTATTTTTTATAGATAATTTTATGGTCTACAATTTTTGTTTGAAGTATTTTTATGATAAAACTTGCCGTTTTGCTGAAAATCGCGAAAAACTCATTTTTTTAACCTTAAACCTTGAATACAATTTTTTCCATTCAGGGGAACGATGGGAAACTTTTGAATTTTATTTATAATTATATTTTGAACGATTTCATCAGTTTTCACTCTTATTTTTTGGTTTAATTTGACCGGAATATTAGCGGGGTATTTGCTTTATAGTTCAGAGTCTCCTTACGGTTAGCCAAATAGTAACAGTTTTAGGACTGTGTCCGTTTCTCTACCGCCTAATCTCCATTGTATAGTTTTATTTTGAAGAGGTATTCCTTCACATGCAACCTGTTATAATTCCCATGCATTTGTCAAAATTGTTTCCGTTGTTTTTTGAACAATAGTATGACCCATTCTCAAACTCCATACGAACGTTGGCCAATGCAGCTTCAGTAATGTGATGACAACCTTGAGTTATTCTTTGTCGTTTGAGATCGGTTGAGTTTCATAAACAACTGACTTAAGGTAACCACAAAATGTAGATTATGTGGAACGGAAGAGGGAACCTCATCCACATACTTGCGGATTACACATCAATTCAGAATCTTAGGGCACAACACCTAGGTGACTACTGGATATAGGAGAGACACTTACCTAAACTTAAGCTTGCAAACGTTCCAAAATTCCTACGGGAAAATAGTCTAAGCGAGCTACTAGTTTCCGAGACTTTCGTGAGGACGTGAGGAATTAGGTATAAGTAAGGAGGCATAATTCGAGATTGTCATCAAAAATCGAAAGGTGCTTGTGGAAGAGGACGAACCATCACTCAGCAGAGCGAATGAACGGATCAAGGAATGAGCTCGGCACCGGAGCGGGTATATACAGCAAGTCGAGCAAATATGAGGGAATCGTCTCGCTTGGTAAATATGCCTCGGTATTTCAAGCAGAGGTTTATGCAATACTTGCATGTGCAAGGGCAAATAACATGAGAGCTTACAACAACAGGCAGATTAGGATCTACAGTGACAGTCAAGCTGTCCTTGAAGCACTTCAGAGCTCTAAGATAACATCTCGGCTGGTATGGGAATGCAACGAAGAAATTAGAAGACTGGCGACTCGGAACAGTGTAACACTGGAGTGGATCCCAGGTCACAAAGGAATCGCTGGCAATGAAAAAGCTGACGAACTTGCAAGAGCAGGATCGTCAACCCTGATGAACGGACCCGAACTATCTGTGGGCATTCCCAGATGCTCCACTAGGTCATGGTTAAAAGGGTGGGTGAAAGAACAACACAAAAAACACTGGAAGAATTTGCCCAGGCAAACACATGGGAAAAAATTTATAAAAGAACCATCAGAAAAAGTAGCGAAAGAACTGCTCTCAATGAGCAGGAACAAACTACGCACCATAACGGGGCTTCTTACGGGACATTGTCCCACAAAGGAGCACCTGAACAAAATAGGGCTGTATAACGGAGACCTTACATGCAGAAGGTGCAAAAAGGACACCGAAACAGCTCTGCACATATTATGCAACTGGACCACAGGAGGCAAGAACTGTATGGAATACTCCAAATGATTCCAGAAGACTTCTACAACCAACCAGTAAAGAACATGTATGAGCTAATACAGGGAACGGATTGACTGAATAGGCTGTAGTCAGAACATTAGGAGAATCCACAATAAGCACAGGAGGCATAATAGAACTTTCAGGTCTTATTGAATGTCGCCCCAACATACATACATCGATAAGGCAACCCCACAAAAAAAATCAGGTGGCGGTAAATCTGATGTGATACCCTTTTTCAAATAAATTTGTTTGGAAATTTCGATAAACATATCCTACTATCACTTTCTTGAAGTAAGTATATGTAAATTGTTGAAAAAGACTCCTAAGACCTCCACTACGTTCGTATAAAGAAATTATTCAGTTGTATTGAAAAACTACTTCAAAAGATATTCTCTAGTGCACTAACGGCAAGCCAATGCTAGAAAATGAAGCGAACGAACAATTTTTTTCTGAGACTCCTTTGTTGTACGGTCGCGTTGTCGAGCACTCTCGAAAATTTTCGTAATAATCTGAAAGCATGTACTTGGATTTCGTGAACTATCTACATCTCAAATGATGTTTGAAACAGGAAAATCTGCATTATGCTCTATTTCATGTTAATGAGGAGGAAGTCAAGAGAGAGATTTTTCGGTTTTGTTTTAATATTTTTTTTGGTACATGCTGGAGTAATGTTACAGTTTTATTAAATGGGAACACTACGAGTGGGTCACTGGAAATAGCATTGTAAGAGATGAACAAAAATATATATCATATATTATATAAAATATATATATGCTGTTTATAATTTTATAACAAAACTATTTAAACATGGGCGAAGCTATTATTATTATGTTTAATTAATGTCAGGAAATACAGTAGGTTCGGTGGATCTGTTCCCATGCGTCATCATTCATATACAAACGCAATACATTAAGTAACACGTAGGTCGTAGATTGATGGTTTAATTAGGATGTGGCTAAAATGACGGTGAACGTTATTTATTATTTTATAGAAGCTGGGTTCTATATATTTTACAGCAATTTAGCAATGTGCTACCTAAGCCTTTAGTTTAAAAAAACTGTTAGTATTCCAGAGTTTTATGGGGCTATTCTGCAAACTTGCTATTAAGCAAATTTACTTGGATAAGAGTTAGTATTAATAACAACTTCCTCAGTAGAAACTTTGCTAATCAGAATTGCCCTATTAGGGTTATGGCTGGCAACCATTACTATTGGGCCGTCCCACCTATACAGTTCAACTATAACGGTTATATTTACGTTAAGGTTTTCAAAAGAACATATAAGTATAAAAGCCCTTTTCATTAAATAAATGAGACTCTAACCAGGCTAACTCTTTCTCCAAAAGAAATTGGTCATATACAAAGCTCTTTAGAGTATAATAATTGAACCTGAAAATTGTCAACGATCTCACCAATATTCCTTCCAGGTGCTATGTAGTCTGGTATTCACAGTGATCCTCAAGTGCAATACGTTGTTATTATTTCCTTTATCCAGTCAAGTTATATCAACAGCTTATTGGCCAAGTTATATCAACAGCTAGTACCCACCTAAATACAAAATAAAATAAAATCTATTAAAAGGTGATATTAAATGTTTCTTTATTACTCTTCATGCCATTGAAGGTGCTGATTCCCTCAGACTAATAATAATTGCTCATGTCCAGGAAGGAGAGAAATAAAAAAAATCTCTTTGATTGATTCTATTTTATAACTCCACAAAAAAAATGTGATTAATGCAACAATGCTAAATAGTAGATGATGTTTTCTTTCATTGAGGAAACGAAGTTCTTCCTTATAAAAAAAATGGTGAAATATTTACAGGAAAAAAAAATAAAGTTGTAGGGTACTTGAAGCAATTGCCTTAAGCTTACAGTTAAAAAAAAGAAATATTAATATTCCGACTTACTTATTATAATATTTACAATTTACATCAGCATGAATAATTGACCTATCATAACTATTGACATCTGTGAAAGGGAAAAAAAAATAATAAACGAAATCAAAATATATATAAAGGCGTTGAGTGATCAACGATATAGATGAGTACATTTATAGCGCTTAGTGCTGTAGCACCTTAATATGAACTTAATATTAAACTAATTGAGAAATCAATTCTATTCAATTATGAACCAGTAATAAACAACTTTACAGAATTATGTGAAGGTACAAATAAATAATTAAAGCTACTTATCTTCAATAATTGTTTGAAATAAAAGAGAGCTAGTCCCTCTGTTACACTGTCAACCAGGCTACAGTTCATAGGCTTCAAAAAAAAAGAAAAAAGGAGATGTAGACCATTACAATATTATCCGAGCCAACCATCCATGACCTTCAATATTTAAGAAAATTGACCTCCTCACAATTTAACCAACGTTATATACAGGAATTGAAACCAGTTTCTTGCACCAGATGGGTAATCAAAATAACTTCCTCATGGAATTGTTAAATGGCGTGTCTTCTTCCGATATGTATGCGATTAATATCCAAAAATCAGCTACAGAGCTTTTGATCAGGAAAAATATCTTCTATAAGAGATTTATCAGTTCTTCGTGCGACGGAATTAAGCCCACATCAATATGGATGACTTGTTTTTCCACATGGAAAAGTCAGATTCTTACCGAAGCGCACTATTGCAACCTTTTCGCCATCAGCAAGTAGACCAAGAAGAGCAGTTCCCCACGTCACCATCCTAATGATGTCACGCAAAGGAAAGGGGAACCCACAATTTGCCAACTTAACAATTAAAATAACTATATCCTAAAATATTTGCGCACACTGTGCAGCTACTTACAACATATTATATACAAGAATTCTGAAAGAATAGATATAACAACCCTTTCAACCAGTTTTGTACCTAACAACTTCAGGGAGTCATACTAGGAAACGTTTAGACAAAATAAGTCGAATAAATTATTAATGTCGGTTAATAACCGATAGAACCAGAGTAACTATCTATTTTTGATTCTTATCGTTCACACCTGTTGGCAATTAGCATTTTAGTGACATCGATTGATAGACATACCAAACTAGTTTAGAATTGACAGTCTGATAGAACATGGAGTGTATGAACACTACTAGATGAAATGAATTGGTGAATTTAAAGAAATCTGGAGCGTTATGATGACTTCATAACATCATTATTGGTAAGTAAAAATTATAATGATATTTATTCTCAAGATTGATATAACTTCCTTCATAGGTACCCAAAGCAAACATCATCTGCTTCATCTTCATAAATTGAATGTGTATTGCTTACCAATAAATACTAGATTATTTTATTATTTTTAGGACAGTTTGAGATTGTATGAATTCACAAGGACCAATATGAAATTAATATTAGATCTATTGAAAGATTTAATGAATATAAATATACAGGATCAAATTTATTATAGAAGCCGAATTAAAGTTAATGAAGTTAACTACAGTAAGTTATTTAATATGTTTTTACCTATTATTAAGTTATTTTCAACGATCTTATTCGTCTGTTATAGGAATTGAAAACATAATACAACTACATTCCTTATGCTGGATTTTGTTTGATACCAAGCAGAAAACAACCCTAAGTTTTGAGAGTTAATGCGCAAGCTGAATGAGCATGGTTATATATGTTCAATTATTTAAATATGATAATTAATAAAATGTTCAAGAGAAAAAATGTTTGATTTAATGATTAATATATTTCCTTATTGATTAAGTTAAAAAGATATTAGTAAGATGTGACAAGTTTTAAATTTATTCTAACTGCTGGATAACAAAATCGTCGATTATCAGTTATAGGAATACTAATTATTTTACTGGAAATTCAGCTCGTAACAACAATGTAAAATAGAAATCTTTTGGTTTACAAAAATGAATACTAATAAATATTTTGAATATGTATATTTAAGACTCATAAATGTATACAATATATTTTATTTAATTTTCCTCATAGTTAGAATGGAATGAGCTATCACCAGTATTTATATCTATTGTAATTGGTTAAATGCTAATATCAACTATATTCTGCTCTCGGGCATACCACTTTTGTATAATTTCATGGGTATGCCTAACACACTTTTCCCAAATTTGTTGATTACATTGTTCCAGTGCCTCTTTCCACATATTTATAACAGAACTATCTGAATACCCATCTTTACCAATATATTTATTATAATATATGACTTGCAATTTGCCCAAATTACTTCAATAGCGTTGAATTCAGAATTATATGGCGGTAGTCATGACCATGTTCTCGTAGTAACCCATCAATTATATACACGTATACCTTTCTATTCATTTTTGCGATTTGTAGCAATTCAGGTTTTGTAAGTTTTGTATCAAACTTAATGTTCTTTGTTATCAACCATGTAACAATCTCATTGTTTGTCGAATTAGTGTATGGAGCATTATCCATAACAATAAGAGATGGCTCTTCTAAGTCAGGAATTAATTGAGAACTTATCCATTTCATAAATATTTCATTGTTTATTTCTCCATGATAATCAGCTACTTTAGATTTTGAACAGAATAATAAACTTGCTTCAGAGACAAATCTTTTGGTAGAACCAGCATGGACAATTATAAAACGATTACCATCATCACCATCTGGTTTACGTACACTTTTAGTGCTGTTTTCTTGCCAAGAATTTTTTTTATTTCCCTCCCAATAGACCCATGTTTAATCCAAAAATACAAGTTCTCTTGGGTGAGTACTTGAAAGGTTTTTTATATATTTACGCAGAAAATTGGCTCTCAAGGCCGCAATATTGGTCCGCTCCATTAAAGCTCTCCGATTGTCATCTTTGTTATATTTGAACCCCAATGTTTTTAACAAAATGCTCAGAGATGTTTTGCCAATAGATACAATTTTTCTTTCCCTCAATTTACAATTTAAGGTAGTCAAAGTAACATGCTTCTTTAAAACAAAAACAAAAATTATAGTACAGATTCAATTTGAACAAATACTATATTTTTAATGATATGTTTGTTCATTTCATTAATGTTTTAACCTTGACTGTTCAAAAATAAGGTAAATTTAATAGTTCAATTAAATTGTAATGTAGTCACAAAATTACTAAAATCTACATAAACACCTTCCTAAATTTTTCTCGAATATACCATGATTTAAATTTTCATTACAAAATACCTACACCTACATTTTACCAAAAAATTCTTAATTAAGTAAATTGATATTTACTCAGTTGGTACATATCATACAATGTGTTCCGTACTGCCATCTTAACTTCCTCGGGTAGATCAGTTGTTTTAGTTTTAGAACGAGTTCTGCTTTTACCTTGGCTTGAAAGAATTGGATTATTTTCTTTTTTTTTATAGCATAAGAGATATAAAAAATGTTTATGAAGTTAAATTATACATAATAAAACGCTCTACAATAAAAATATAGAATTTTTCCAATAATTTGATTGGAGCGTCGAATAATTGGAAAATTATCATACCGTTTCTTTCATTGAGATTTTATAGAATATCCAGGCTTATATTCAGGCGACATTCTTCGAAATACAGGTACCTATGTCAGATTATATATGAATATGAATGCTGCACCGATTTGTAATTTCACACATATATTTTCATAATTATTCATTTCCCAAGTGAACGGTTTTCAATCAGTCATTCTATTTATACTGTCAGTGTATTTTTTCCATCATTGTCGTTAAGTTATTTTTGTGACAAAAATCATTAGAAATGCAATCAAAAACAAATGTTATATGTGAATATTCGTTACGGTGAAATCTCTGAAATTGCCTCTAATGTACCGAATAATGAAAAACAGACGGTAATGTTAAACGCAAATATAAAAATAGTTGAAACAAAATTTTATGATGCAGGCTGCATTTTCTTAATTATATGATTTTTAAAATCCACAACGCGTTGTATATTTAATTTTTTTCCAATCTGGCATTAAAACAAAACCGTTTTTCGATTCAAATTTATTTATATTTGGGAAATTGGTGACGTTAAGTAAAATTTAACTGTTCTCACTTCGAGTCCCGGACATCTCAGCGTTTAGGCTTTTAGTGTTCTTGGTTGTACAGTTTATATGAAGACACTAGTTGTCCGTATGAGGCTCAACACTCTTTCTACCAGGCTCTTTTCGTAGAAATCCACCCTGTGGCTCTCTGGTAATACGAGTTTATATCTCCAATGGGCCAATGTTTCACATTTAAAGCCACTATATCCCTGTATACACTGTGTCCTTAAAGTATGGAACAAATTCATTTTTAGCTAAATAGGCCATTTTAAGAAATAATCCTGAAACACGTCGATTTTTTATTTTAATTCACCGTATTTTAAAATAATATTCTAATATACAGAGTGAATTACTTTCGAGTAATGACGTCACCGTCATTTTTTCCAAATGGAACACTCCCATTTTGTCTCAATTTTCGGATTACTCTAGCTGAGCTGATTCCAAAAATGTATCGCATGTTGATTTTAATTGGTACAGGATGGACAAAAATACAATAGTTTTGTGAGTGCTCATAAAGTAACGCGTAACATTCTTTATTAGTTAACTTAACAATATTATCAAAAATACTCACTGTCTAGCGGATAGAATATGATAAAATACATGACTTTATAAACGTTCGAACTGGAACCCTTGCTGTATTTGATAGTAACCCAAACGATGTACAAATTCTTGTTGAACCTTGTTTATTGTGCCTTGAGAAATATTGTATATTGCTGTCCGAATTCTCTCTTTTAATTCTTGAACA
Organism: Lochmaea capreae; assembly: GCA_949126875.1. Classification (NCBI taxonomy): domain Eukaryota; kingdom Metazoa; phylum Arthropoda; class Insecta; order Coleoptera; family Chrysomelidae; genus Lochmaea; species Lochmaea capreae. The sequence continues at coordinate 16,843,394 of OX421403.1, forward strand.
TTTGCTGGTTTCGTTTGATACACTTCAGATGGCCCGACATAAAATAATCCAAGGGATTGAAATCTGGTGACCTCGCTGGACATTCAATGGGTCCACGTCTACCAATCCACCTGTTCGGAAAAATGTCATCCAGGTACCTTCTAACATCTACAGCATAATGTGGAGGTGCACCATCCTTTTGAAACCATAAACTTTTATCAAAATCTCCAGGATTACGTCTGCTGGGAAACAAATTACGTAAAGTAGGTACGAGATACCCCCTTTAAAACTCAAGGTACGTTGCCCCGTTTAAATTACCTTCGATAAAGTAGGGTCCGATGATTCGATTTCTTACAATTCCAGCCCATACATTTACCTTTTGCGGGTATTGTGTATGATGCTCACGCATCCAGTATGGGTTTTCTTTTGCCCAGTATCTACAATTCTGACGGTTAACCTCGCCATTTAACGTTTTAGTGGCCTCATCAGAATAAATAATGTTTTGCATCAAGAGAGGGTCTCGGTGACATTTATCCATCATTTTTTCGCAAAATTGGATTCTTCTATCGGGATCATCTTCGTTTAGTTCCTGCACAAGTTTGATGTTATAAGGATGCAATTTTTCAAGCTTTAATAGTTTTTGTACCGTTGTTTTGCTAACACCGATATCGCGACTAACTTTACGCACAGAAGTGTGCGCATCTTCTTCAAAACTAAGTGAAACATCTAATGCTGTATCAGCATTTGTAGAGGGACGACCTGATTTGCGTGCATTTTCAACCATACCAGTTTCTCGAAATTTCTTTTCAATCTTACTGACTGTTGAACGTGAATGATGGTGACGTCATTACTCGAAAGTAATTCACCCTGTATATTAGAATATTATTTTAAAATACGGTAAATTGAAATCAAAAATCCACGAGTTTCAGGATTATTTCTTAAAATGGTCTGTTTAGCTAAAAATGAGTTTGTTCCATACTTTACAGTGTATGTCAATTGTATGCATGTGCTTCCTCACGGTACCTACACTGATCGGTGAGCGATCCCGCCACTTTGTTTATTACACTCCTGTCTGGATTTAATATCTCGTTAATCAGCGAATTTGAGGATTTTTTGATCGGGAGTTTGCTGTGATCCTCCTGTAACACGTGGATGCAGTATGTTTGATAATATGTTTGAATCTCCGTGCTGCAATTTTTCATACCTCAAATGCTGGTTACGGACCATTGAATGCTGGTTACGGACCATTGAATGCATTTTGAAACCCTCGCCTATAATGTGCAATTTGTTATATTCGTTAAAATTCACGATGTTGCAAACGATAATTGTCAAACACAAAATAAATGAATCATTCGACAGGTAAATGACAAAATGACGTAAGCAATAATACAATAATGCACTATTTCAAATTATATATTGATTATAGTCTGCAAAATAATCCCTGGTCGATGGTTCCATAGATAGCACAGATTAGTTTGAAGTCAATACGTAAGCAAAACGCACAGCGCTGACTAACGGAAGTGTATTTAGAAGCTGAAAGTTTATAACTTGAAGGGGCAACTCATTGACGCAATAGCCTTAAAATATAGCTTTAAATAGCTTTTTTAAATTATAGCTTTATAGTTTCAACCAACTATACCAAGCTAGGTAGACTGGAAGTGAGAGTACCCATACTGGCTGCGGCAACTTGGTATATTAACTGCTCCAAGACAGACGTGAGTGTATGTGCCGAAATTGGCTGAAACAAAAAATAACTATTCCAATAAGCCTGCTTAAGATCGTCACAATTTTCCAAGCGGAAGTGACGGCGAATTTCCACTGCGTTGAAGAAGTTGATAGGCAAGAAAAAAACCATTAGTTTTACATCTTCATAGTCAGCCAAGCTGCAGAGAAGGCACTCAATTCCATAGAAGTTAATTTTAAGTTGTATGTTACTGCGTACGTGCCCTGAACGCACTCGGAAACCATAAGGTCACAGTAACCTGGGTACTATGGCATGAAGGTCATATAAGGAAATCGAAAAGGAAGAGGAAATGACCAGACAAGGCTCATCAATGTGATTTATTGGACCGAAACCCCTCTGCGGTGACGCAAAATTGACAAGAAACAAGACCACAAGAAAGTGGGTGGCACATAAATCTCTAGAACGGTGAGAAATCTCACCATGACAGAAACAGGTGCAACAGTGCAAAAAATGGCATTCTCTGAATTTTACGGCAAAATTCACGTTGACAGACGAAGATATGTGCAGGTTTTGTCAGCTGGAGGAGTACGACTGCCTAACGAATGTGTGGTTTCTTGCATTAGGCAATGAGAATCCATCGGCAAGATGCTGCATAAGAAGTTCACTACCGCAGCTAATTGGCGATATATATGAAAAGTTGGGTTGGAGAATGTAAACTGGATTCAGAAAACCACAATATATCTGAAATGATCGCAATGCAATGGACCAATTATCCACCTCATCAAATCTTATCTAATTAAATTCAATCTAGAGCTGGTGTTAAGGTGATTTCAAATAGTTAATATTAACCTAACATCTGGTGAAGGACACGGCAAGCAAGGAATAATAACAAACAAGAATTGAACAAGTCACGTGATGGCAATATTTGGCTCCTTCCATATTTTGGTTGAAATAATTTATAGATTTATACAGTAGAAACGGTGGAGCTCACCATCACGTGACTGTTACGTAAGCAACAATATTCATATGAATCAAATCAAAACTTCTGTCAACTCAATAGAAATAATGGTTATGACTAATATTACAGAGGTCGGCCTTTTACGAATTGGTAATTAAATATTAGATTCAACTTTTTTAATTGTAATTATTTCATTTATATTGTTAACATCGACATATTTATTAAAACTATCGATATACTGGGTGAATAAGTTACAAAGTCAAAAATTAATATTAATATTAAATAAGCATTGTAATATTCCCGTCTCACGGCATTTTAAGTGTTATGAAATGTCAAAACTGAAGAAGTTAATATACCAATACCAATGTCAAATGGAATAGAAAGTCAAAGTAGTTCTCACAACAACTGATTTTAACAATAAATACACTTTCAATCCAAAAATTCGCTAAAAACAAGACAGTAAACTAAACTCGCATAACCTCAAATGCGGTAGAGTGAAACTAAACTTTTAGTACGATAAGTTATACACGTTACGTCAATTATAACGTTGTCTCTTTTCACGATTACTACGGCAAATTTAAAGAAACGTATGTCTTGTAGTTGGTCTTGTGAAGAAGACAATCGATCGTACGTTATTATGTTTAATTTATATTGATATAAGAAGATAGTATGTAGAAAATATGTGTTGCATACATCGTAGATTGGGTCACGTGATGGTAAAGCCCCATCGTTTCTACTATAGTAACCTACATTCATTTCGTTTGGACAAACTTAGTTTTTTTTTACTTCACCTTCATGTGAGTGGTATTCTTATCCCTAGACGTAATGACGTCCAATTATTTCATTCTGAAATAATTCTTTAGTTGCAAAAAATTCAGCTGCCCTCGTAATTTACTAGAAAGAATAATTACAGCGAACAAGTCGAATGTATACCCCGCTACCTCCAACAGCTCATATTTGTATAAACTCTTGTGTTAATCCGCATAATGCTGCTTTTCCATTGACTTCTGGTGACTCACGTACCAGCAAGCATAAAATGAAAGGCATCACCGTTGAAAGAAACGAAGCAACAAAAAAGCGAGGAGTCGGGAACAAACAAAACAAGTCTAGAAACGCCGTCTCGTCATCACGTCGTCACGAGCAGCACTTGAAAAAAAAAAGAAAAAAAAAAAGGTAATGACTGCGGAAGGGCATATGTGAAGCGGTATATGTGTGTAGTTTCATAGCTCCTCCCATGATAAGGGAGACATATAATAAACTTAAAACTCGGGATGTATACCCCCTTCACTTCCGCTTAATTACTCGACTAGAAACAATGGAAAATAATGGTAGAGCGAACACGTGGTTGGATGGAATCGATGCAGAATGCCGTCGACCACCAATAGGAAACGTTTTTTCATGAGAGTACTTCCGAAACAAGTGCGTATGTTCTTCGGTTACAGGAGACGGGATCGGTTTGTAATGAGGCACCATGCTGGAATCATAGACGACGTGGCGTTTTCATCATCATTGGATGATACGCATGGTGTATCAAATGTCGAGAGACCGAAGTGTTCTCGATTAGTGATACAGTTTAATGTACAGGTCCCTACTAGCTATTTACATTCAATCTATTTAGCATTACTAATAACAATAGTAATTCAAGATTAAACAAATTAGTAAAAGTGATAAAAAATTAAGAAAACTATTATAAACTGATAACATAACTTTATATTTATCTACAGCGTGTCCACGGATGGGGTATCCGTTAGGTGAAAAATAGTTAAATATTAGTTTTAGTAAAAAATGTCATTCTTGATAAAAAGTTTTGCTTGTTCTGAAATCCCATAAAATGAAATGAAATTCAAGTTTTTCAAAACCCGTCTCATTTTATAGCCAGTTTTATGAAAACCATATGAATTTTTTGTTCGAAAATAACTTATTTCTAGTGAGTGGCGTTTACGATGTACCAAGTTTTATAAATAATTTTCAAATTGTCGTCCTTTAATAAATATTTGACAATGTTAACTATTCAAGAATTATAATCACTATCAAAAATAACAATACAGAATAATAATGTGAGAAACACTAAGTAAACAAAAAACATCTGTTCAATATGTCCTCCTCACCTTCAAAACATCTCTCAATTCTCTTTCTAAATTCTTTGTAAGTATTTCGCAGCTTTTCTGGGGTAATTTCGTTAACGGCATCAATGATAGCTCGTTTCAAGTCTTCAATATTATGGTTTAAATTATTAGGGTAAACTTTTTGTTTCAAGTAGTCCCATAAAAAAATCTAAAATAGTTAAATCGGGGCGGAAAAAATATTGGTCGATAACGTCCCATCCATCGCCCAGGAAAATATTCATCCAGCCAGCCTCTAATTAGCAAAGTCGAATGTGACGAACATTCATCATGTTGAAAGAACATTTCATGCCTTTGCCACAAGGGAATGTTTTCTAATTTGTTGTAAACCTTGCTTCAAAATATTATTGTGAAAGAATCGGTCATGCATAAGTTTTCACCAATCATCGCACAAAAGTCTAATCTTGTAAGGTATGTATTATTTACTGGCGGGGCACACTGCCCGAGAAGTAGATGTTGCTTCCTGGTGAACGGTCTATCCCTTAGAAATTAATTTTCTAATTTGTAGAGCGTTTTAATAGTTTTACACTATTATTTTGACGTCTATTTGTAAGGTATGAATAAATTTCGGTTTGAATGGATGAATTTTGTTTTGCCTAATTATTTTCTGTAAGTGACTCTTGCATAAACCAACCTCCACTGCTATTTTTTGTAGACTCAACTTGGGATTTTCCCTTAACGAATGCATATCAAGTGCACTAGGTGCATCATCCTCCTCAACGTACGCCTTTTTCAATTTCTTTTTGTCTTGGACAGATCCTGTCTCATCAAACTTCTTTTTCAATTTTTTTCTAATCCACACCGCGTAATGGGTAATGGGATATTTTTCGAGAAATTCTGCAATAGGGTACAAGCATAAATTTTGCTATTGGTGGGAATTGACGCTTTATCAGGTCTCCTAACACCTTGCATGCCTATTTTTTCAAAAAAATATGTACTTTACTTTTAAAACGACTTTAAAAATCATTAAATTTGAAAGTCCGATAAAACGCGCTTTACGTCATAAATATGGCTGCCCCATGGAGTGACGTCATTTGTTCACGTTCTTATTCGTGTATCACGCTCTGAGTTCTTGTGACCTAATTTGTTTCTGAAAATTGATAAAGCCGAAAAAAAACTTTGTATTACAAGTATTGCATTGTTCCAGAATGTAAATCAACGACTATTAAAACTCCAGACAAAATATTTGTTACTTTACCTGGTGGTGCAAGCAAAAATGCACTTAAGAGAAGGGCATTGTGGTTGCAAGCTATGCGTCACTGAACACTGAACTAGTAAATCAAATATTTTCTTCTAAAAGTTTTAAAATATCCTCGAAAATATCGAATATTTATATCCACTTTCCACTTTACGTTGACTTTTAGAAATAAAAATGTACTCACAAACACGTAATGGTCTCAAACAAACATATAAATGATATTTATACGTCGATGAAGCAATTAATAGTTAATTAAAATACAATATATAAACACAAAACTACGAAGAACCTAATGCAATACCGGCCATATTGACAAAAGTAATCACATGGTATGACATCACACGCATCATCCGTAGCGTTCGGAAATCCTCGGGTGGTGGTAGGAAACTGCAATAAAATTTGAATTTTATTTTAAAATTTGGAAGTAATTTCCAATGGAAACGGGTTTATTTCCTATTATTAGTTATTTTTGATATCAACTTTACTATTATAAATTAATATCTAAGCAAAATATGAAATATGCGTGTACCTAATTGCATATTGGTACGATATTTCGCCAATACCATAACACTTAATAAGATATATATAATACTCTTTGTTGAATAGTTAACGTTGTTGTCAAATATTTATTAAAGAATTACAATTTGAAAATTATTTATAAAAGTTGACAGTCACTTGGTAAATCGTAAAGGTCACTCACTAGATTACCACATTATTTTCGAACTGGCTATAAAATGAGACGGGTTTTGAAAAACTTGAATTTTATGTCATTTTATTGGGTTTTAGAACAAGCAAAACTTTTAAGCAAAAATGACATTTTTCACTAAAACTAATATTTGAACATTTTTAACTTCTAGGTTACCCCATCCGTGGACACGCTATAATAAAAAAAATAATATAAATAATGTAATTCTTCTATTTATATTGATTAAAAACCTACCCTAACTGTAAATGAAATTAAAGATTCTGATTAGATTTACCAACAATCTGAATTAATGAATTGAAGTGAACGTCGCAGTAATTTACAATTTGATTTAAATTTGAGCATATGAAGAGTAGCGGAGAAAGAATGTTAGTTCTTGCATTGTCAGAGTAAAACGTGAGATTACGACGTGAGTGAAATCTTGGAATAAGGATATTCAGTTTGGGGAGTCAATGCAACTATGATTCAATGTAAACTGGAAACCGAGACCACTATTTACTCTTCTGAACTCCAGGTAGTCAATGCCAAAACGATGTAGCAAAATCGATTGTTGAAGTCCCATCGATCCTACTAGCTAAAAAGTTCAGAAACCTTCTCTGAATGGTCTCTATCAAATTAATGTGATTTAGGTAAAAAGGACTTCACACAACAGAAGCATATTCAAGTTTTTATTGTACAATAGGGAAAAAAACCCCGTTATCAATGCATCTTCATTGGAAAATGATCCCAATTGAAATTGATCAACATGTACAGCTCTCCATCAACGCCTAAGAGAAACTGGCTCAGTAGTACCTGAAACTACTGAAACTGGTTGACACCCAGAAGTATCAGAGTTGTGCAAAATTTTTAATGTGGACAAAATTCATGAGAATCCGGAGATTAGTACTACAATATTCGTGGATATGTATCCTTCCATATGCAGTATTAGGGATAAGGGGATCCTCAATCCATTTTACTTTTTAAAAGTTCATGCGAAACTAGGTGGTGACTCCCCTGCTCAAGTAGTATTTTCAAACTGGTTACTGGACAAAATTATTTATAAGATCTCAAAAATTTCATTTTGCGTTTACTCGAAACGGAATTTTTAATTTACGTAATGCGCTCCATTATCCATACATCGGTGAAAATTCACACGCTATAGAAGAGACGAAGCGCCAGCACATATTTAGCATAAATGTCTGAATGTCTGATCGACACTCAAAACTGGGACTTCGTATAAGTCTTACCATGTAGTCTTGGTTACTGGACAAAATTAACTATAAGATCTCAAAAATTTAATTTTGCGTTTACTCGAAACGGAATTTTTAATTTACGTAATGCGCTCCATTATCCATACATCGGTGAAAATTCACACGCTATAGAAGAGATGAAGCGCCAGCACATATTTAGCATAAATGTCTGAATAAGTCTGATCGACACTCAAAACTGGGACTTCGTATAAGTCTTACCATGTAGTCTGCTTTTCTGCGCTCGCCTTGTATGTAGGTATAAAGTACCGGTTAGGTTCAGCAAGACTTCCAATACGGCTGTAAAGGTTGTCCTTTTAAGTGTATTGGCTGTCAAAGAAGCTTGTCTCTGGATCGTCTCAGAATGCTGTTTGTCACCATACCTCTGAACCATATGCTAACATGGATCTGATGAATCAAGCTACTTTTAAGAAACAATAATTTTACTCGATCTTTGATAGTATATGATGGGGTGACGTTCACTGAGTCCTGAAAGATCTATTGTTATTCTTTAATAGTGAGGAGCTCAAAACAATATTTCATTGAATCTCATTCTACATAGTCGCCTCGTTTATAAATTTACATTAACTACGTCTATGAACCTAACCGATTTTATGTTGAATAGTCATGAAACACTTTGAAGGTCCAAAACATCAGCTTTGCTCGTCTCCTTCGCTGTTAAAGTTTAGTATCTTTGTAGGTGGAATAATTTATTCAAAATACAACCCTGGATACTGTATTTGCAGTTGAGGGGTTTTCAGCATCGTCTCTTCACCGTGTAGGATTACCAAAGACATGACAAACACTAACGTGAGAATTGTACGCGTTCGCAGAGTTATAATCATGTTATTCAACAGTGAATAAGTCATTTTTCTTTTCTATTTTGTTCTTCTATACTATCTAAGGTGGTTTCATTTTGGTGGACAATGTGCAAGAGAGTTTTATTTTCATTGTAACCCAATTTAGAGTTGATTTCTGTAATCCAATATCCATTATCTTTTCCATCGAGAAAAAAATCGAAAAATAATTTAATCTAGCCCCCTAAGAAAGATACCTACTTCATCAAGTGGAAACGGGCGGTAAATTTTATGGAAGATGAGATAAAGGTTTTGTTTGTTTGAAAACTTACTTTATATAATTAGCCTAATCAAAGTACACATAAAACCTCACAAAAAACTTGAAAATTCAAAACTGGGTATTTAAAAGGGTGGTGTTTAACATAATAAAAAGTTTACGATGTTAGAGATGCAATTTTCCGGAAAATCGTCGAGTGAAAATTTTTGTTTTTGTTTTTTCGCTCTAATTGTTTAAATAATAAATATACAGAAAAACTTCCAAATCAAAATCTGTATCTGATGCATTTATCTACAAATTTTGTCAAAAAAGTTTTTCTGTAAATTAAAAAGTTTACGAGATAAAATTAATTTCAGTGGTATTCAATTCGTGGTTACGCGCTAACGGCCCGTGAGCCAAATTTATTAACCGCTCGACTTATAAGTTAATAATTTTGGGCTTATAATATTCTGAAAAAAAAATAAATAAACTCATGTAAAATGTAAAGAAAGATCTCAACTTTTAGATAGAAATACTTTCAAATTTGAAAAAGTAGATTTTCTGACTGTAATATCAGTTTATTATAATTCCTATTTAATTAATACTTATCCCAGCGAAGATTCCTTTTGAATTTAGCATTGCAAATGAGCATAAAACATTATTATTATAAAAGCAAAGCCATCAATATTTGGAATTTTAAACGAATGCTTCTAAAAAATCTGTTTTTTTTGCATGCTTAATTTTACTTGTTTTTTTAGACTCCATTCAATTATATCTTTTTTCCAAATTAATATAATTCAATGAAACTTCACTACTAAACACTTTGAAGCATCTACTTTCGCAACTTCTATACATTTTTTCTATAAATATCAAATTATTTAAATAATAGACAATTATTTAAAATAAATACTTGAATCAGAGGTCTGTCAGCAAACCTTCTATTACTTTTTATACCGTTTATGATATTATTTAAAATTTGTGAACTTTATAATGAACCTATTAAGAAGTGGTCGCGATACAAAATAACACACCTATGGCTCAGGTAAGAAAGAGAAGGGAGCACAAATAAAGGTGGAAAAGCAGGTGAGAGAGAGTGGAAAATCGATGATAATAGGTACATTAATAAAATTTTAAAAAAAATGTTTTCAATGTATTTGTAGATACCCTATTTTAGTACACATTTCATTTATAAAAACTTTTTCTAAATGTCATTGTTTATTTACTATCATAAAATTAAAAACATGAAAATTGATGATGTTTAAAAATACTACTATGGAAATTTCGTATATATTTTAAAAACTAATGCAGATACAAAAAAAATGTTCAGACAAATTTTGTAGATAAATGTATTAGCTACAATTTTTGATTCGAACATTCTTCTGTGTTTTCATTATTTAAAGGATTAGAGCAAAAAAAACAAAAAAAAAATTTCCCTCGACGATTTTCCGGAAAATCGCATGCCTAGCATTGTAAAGTTTTTCACATATTAATCACAACCCTTCTAAATACTCAATTTTGAATTTTCAAGTTTTTTTTGTTTTTTGCGGCATTTTACGGATATTTTGTGTACTTTGACTACGCTAAATTTTTATTAAATATGAAAACGGTTGGGTTTTTTTATGTATACTATGACGTTTCCATCTAAAAGTTTCTTTTTTAGCGTACTTGGGTAAACTAGCAACCAACAGTCTAAGCCCTATGTTGGAAAAGCTGCGTTTGGTATCACTTTTGTGCTCAATTTTTTGTATGCTTGTTCACTTTGTATGGACATGAGGACGGTTCACGGACATTTGGAGTGTTCACTATACGCAGAAAATGCAGGATAATGACAAAAAAACGCAATTATTGGTAACAAGTTTGGAGGAAAATGGATTGTTTAAGTTTTCATAAAGCTGATGGATATAATATGTTGGATGGATATGTTGGAAATTTTTCAAACTCCTCACAAACCTGTATATTAATTTCAATGTCGTCTCGATTGTGACTACACAACAAATGATAAGCAACGGACGTGTCTCTCCCTGTATGCTACGAGAGATGAAATAAATGCATAAGTCAAAGAGTTTTAACAGGAATCCTAACGGGACATTTCTGCCTGAATGGGCAACTGAAGAAGCTGAAAATAGTGGAGGAAGAAGAATGTTGATTCTGTGGCATGGAAGAAGAAACCTCTATCTACAATCTACATACTTGCGAATTGCACAGCAATTCAGAATCCATCTTAGTGCACAGCACCTTAAAGATTATTGGATACAAGAGGGACATTTATCTAAGCTGAAGCCTGCAGATATCCTGAAATTCCTCACTGAAATGGGATTAAAGGAGCTACTAGTCTCTGAGACTTTCCTCGGAAACTAAGTAGAAGTAATAGGTCACAGTGAATGTCACCCCATTATACATTCATATATACATGCCACGAGAGACTGCAAGGAGGCGTGGTAAGGGCACGTTCGCACCACGGAGCCTCTGTGTACATTGGACCATTTAATCACATAGAAAATGAGCTGGAAGGACACAAGTCTGTGCCACGTCCTCGCATGACATCCGTTCAATGTGAATTGCGCCTAATACACTGTGTCCGTAAAGTATGGATCAAAATCATTTTTAGCTAAACCCATTTCAATAAATAATCCTGAAACACGTCGATTTTTGATTTCAATTTACCGTATTTTAAAATAGTAATATAATATACAGGGTGAATTACTTTCGAGTAATGACGTCACTGCCATTTTTTTTAAATGGAACACCCCCATTTTGTCTCAATTTTCGGATTACTCTAGCTGAGCTAATTCCACATGTTGATTCCAATTGGTACAGAGTGGACAAAAATACAATAGTTTTGTGTGTGCTCTTAACGCTCTTACGCTCGTAACGCGTAACATTCTTTATTAGTTAAATTAACAATATTATCAAAAATACTTATTGTCTAGCGGACAGAATATGATGAAATACATGACTTTATAAATGTTCGAACAGCAGCCCTTGCTGTATTTGACAGTAACCCAAACGGTGTACAAATTCTTGTTGAACCTTTTTTATTGTGTCTTGAGAAATATTGTTTATTGCTGTCCGAATTCTCACTTTTAATTCTTGAATATTTGCTGGTTTCGTTTGATACACAACATACTTCAGATAGCCCCACATAAAATAATCCAAAGAATTGAAATCTGGTGACCTCGCTGGCCATTCAATAGGTCCACGTCTACCAATCCACCTGTTCGGAAAAATTGCATCTAGGTACCTTCTAACATCTACAGCATAATGTGGAGTTGCCCAATCCTGTTGAATCCATAAACTTTCATCAAAACCTCCAGGATTACGTCTTCTGGGAAACAGATTACGTAAAGTAGGTACGAAATACCCCTTTAAAACTCAAGGTACGTTGCCCCGTTTAAATTACCTTCGATAAAGTAGAGATTCGATTTCTTACAATTCCAGCCCATACATTTACCTTTTGCGGGTATTGTGTATGATACTCACGCATCCAGTGGGGGTTTTCTTTTGCCCAGTATCTACAATTCCGACGGTTAACCTCGCCATTTAACGTGAAACTGGCCTCATCAGAAAAAATAATATTTTGTATCAAGAGAGGTTCTCGGTGACATTTATCCATCATGTTTTCGCAAAATTGGATTCTTCTATCGGGATCATCTTCGTTTAATTCCTGCACAAGTTTGATCTTATAAGGATGCCATTTTTCAAGCTGTAATAATTTTTGTACCGTTGTTTTGCTAACACCGATATCGCGACTAACTTTACGCACAGAAGTGTGCGCATCTTCTTCAAAACTAAGTAAAACATCTAATGCTTTATCAGCATTTGCAGAGGGACGACCTGATTTGCGTGTATTTTCAACCGTTAAAGTTTCTCGAAATTTCTTTTCAATCTCACTGACTGTTGAACGCGTTATACTAGGTCTTTCTGGATATTTATCATCAAACAAATCGCACACTTCCATCTGAGTTCTGAGTTCGCGTCTCCATACCCAATCATCATAAGTATTTCAATTTTTTGTTTTACACAACTCCATTTCTACTTAAAATTAAATCTAAGCAATAATCAAAACACTCACGAATACCAAAAATATTGTAGTAATAAACTGTCACTGAACATCAATAAATTACTAAACAAATAATGACATTTCACAAAAAACTAGACGACTATGTTTTTTTTAATTGATAAGAAATAATTTCTTTCATATTCTGTCTGCTAGACCACAAGTACCAAACATGTTTGGAAACAGCTCATTTTTATTAATCTAAAAATGTAACAAACTACAGGGTGTTACATTTAAACCAATTGCCGCTAGACAATAAGTTTTTTTGATAATATTGTTAATTTAACTAATAAAGAATGTTACGCGCACACAAAACACACACACAAAACTATTGTATTTTTGTCCACCCTGTACCAATTGGAATCAACATGTGATACAGTTTTGGAATCAGCTCAGCTAGAGTAATCCGAAAATTCAGACAAAATGGGAGTGTTCCATTTAAAAAAAATGATGGTGACGTCATTTCTCGAAAGTAAGTCACCCTGTATATTAGATTATTATTTTAAAATACGGTAAATTAAAATCTAAAATCGACGTGTTCAAGGATTATTTCTTAAAATGGCCTGTTTAGCTAAAAATGAATTTGTTCCATACTTTACGGACACAGTGTACATCAAATTTCGTTAACAGATGATGTATTCCTCTTAAGTATAACTTCTTAACCAAACTTGAACCGCTAAAAACGTATTCATGAAATGACTGCAAACTGTTGGTCGCTCTTTGGCATAATTAATGTCACTACCACTATCCTCATCTCAATTTATTAAGAAGGCTTTAGCTTAGCCACATAATATTAGGATTTTCCACCTCAATAGCATATTCCATTCAGTTTTCGTGCCTGCAGAAATGTTGAACTTGAAGAGGGAAGTGTAGTATATTTTCCAGTATTAGCTGAATAGGATTAAATAAGTAATGATGATTGAGAAACCGGAACACTGTATGTTCATTTTCAATTGAGATCGGATCACACTCATATTCTTTATTAGTTTAAAAGGCTTTTAAGAGATCCTGGTTTTTGTATATTTTTTCAAAATATATGTCATTAGCATAAAATACTCAATATCCCCTTTTCCACTACGATAACAAGGAAAATTATTCACCTGACGACTAATAACTTGTATTGTTCATTTTAAGGACTCTATTTTGTGGTATATTTTCAAACATCTAAGCGTCAGTGTCATGGTGATTGGTGAAAATCTGTGAATAAATATGATGCGATGTTTTCAGTTGAGTGTAAGTTGAGAGTTCGTAACAAAACCATTTTCTGAATCGGAACGTATATTGTTATCCTTTTTTCTTTATTTAGAGGAGCTTTCGTTTTGAATTTTGTTGAAAATTCATTCCAGTTTTCTCCCGCAGTTCCAGTTTCGGTAATTGGTCGATGTTGTTTGAATTTTGAAGAACAATTTAGTTTTAAAAATAATACCTTTGGAATATTTGCATACTTTGAATGATTGTATATTATACAGGGTGTTTCCAAATGACACTTGCAACGTTTGCATGTAGATACCTATCGAAAAATTGGACAAAATGATATAAGGATTGAGGGGTCCAGCCTATTTACTTTTCGAAATACAGGGTGTTAAAGTTACGAAAAATCTAATATTTTAATTTGATAACTTTAAAATGGATAAATATATATTTATTTGACATTTGGCAGGTTGTTTTTAAATATTTTGATGGAAAACATTTAATTCTTGATCCAGTGGTGTATATTTGGAAGAATATGTCACCCTTCCCATCCCATTTTTCACGCCACTGGCATTTGAAGCTATTTTCATTTTATTTTGTATTCCTCAATGGTTTTCACGTGAAAAACGCATAACCTTTACATATCAAGAAATTTGTAGTTTTTAAGATATTTAATGTTTTTATGAAGTCTCCAAGATCACTCTTAAATAATGGAATAAAAAACTATTTTTCTTCATTTCATTTTAATAACTACCAAACTACTAATGGATAAAATATGTAACAGGATCTTTTATACATAATCTGCAACGTTTTCTCATTGAAAATCGCATACCTTGAAAAGATTGGCTATTGCCGGAAATAATTTCTGTAGCTGCATGGTTTCTTGTTATCATTACCTCCTCCGTTTCTACTTTTGTATCGTGGACAGACTTCATGTAACCCTGCTTAGTAAAAAATTATGTTCAAATGGGATATTATTTAACTTTATAACCATCTTATTTTTTATTGGCATTAAGTAATTCTTTTGTTGATAAATCACAAGTTTGGAAAAGTATTTTCAACAATCTTCTCTCCATGTTTCAGATTCATTACTGTTTCATAAATTAGTTCCTGTTACATATTCTAACCATTAGTAGTTTGGTAGTGATTAAAAAAAATTGAAGAAAAATATTTTTTTTATTTCATTATTAAAAATTGATCTTGCAGACTTCATCAAAACATTAAATATCTCAAAAACTACAAATTTCTTGATATGTGAAGATTATGAAGATTATTTAAAAACAACCTGCCAAATGTCAAATCAATGTATTAATCCATTTTAAAGTTATCAAATTAAAACATTTAATTTTTCATAACTTCAACACCCTGTATTTCGAAAAGTAAATAGACTGGACCCCTCAATCCTCATATCATTTTATCCAATTTTACGAGAGGTATCTACATGCAAACGTTGTAAGTGTCATTTGAAAACACCCTGTATATCAGCTCTACAGGCCCTTAGTAGCCCTTAACTGATGATTGTATTGCTTAATAATGATGATGAATCATTTTGAATTGTAGCTTATCAATTTAGAATACCTAATGTCAAAAAATTTTAAATTAATAATTTTAATTCAACACAAACAACAGGCGATAATCTAAATAGCTTTATCTATCTTACCTACACTAATGAAGTAAATCAAATATATCAAAAAATAGAATTCAATTGTGTCAAGCGGAGAGTAATCCGAAAAAAAGGACTTTAATAAAAAAAACAACCGAAAATAATTCTTCTACCTCATTGATCAAGATTAACTTGAACATTTGTGTCTTTCTTCGTTGCAGATGACATGTTTTCTTGATACTTTTATCCGCCGACGTCCAGTCAATCTGAAACTTTAAGACGTGTCCATTAAGAAAAAGACATTTTTATTTTTTCACAGTGTGTTTAGTGACTCTAGGTTTGGTTTCAGAGAGAAAATAAGCATTAAAAATACTTTTGTATAAAGAGATATGTGGAACATTAATACAAGGGTTGTCTTTTAAGAATTGCATATAAAAACATAGTTACCTGTCAACAAATATCAAATGTCAAAATCAACTGTCATGTCTCGTTAACTCTACGCCAAAGTTTTGGGCTGCTTCGTTAAAAGCTGTACCTAAACTAAATTTTTAAAGTCATAATAATTTTCTAAGACAAATGTCTCATCATGAATACCTATAGTCCGAGAGCTCCACGTAAAACGCATGTTAGACGGTTCCACCTAGTTTTTTTTTTTAATCGATGCTCTATGAGCCAAAAAACCCAAAGCCAAATTTCTGCCCACAGGTCGGACTGCAATAGGGTGTGGCGGGGGGGTAAACACGACGTTTTCATTAGGGCGATTGAGGTCATGTGGTTCCACTCTGCAAATTGTTTCTATGTATAGTCTAGCCCTCCACTAGAAGCCAAAAAAAATGGCAGAGCATTTCCGGGCTGCGAAGTGCTCGGCAGAGTGATGTAAACACGACGTTTACATATCGCCTTCGGTCGGGTCTGCCGCGGCCCGGATCAACGGAAAACTGTCTGCCGGGGCTCTAATACATTGTTTATGAGGTAAACAATGCGAAGAAAAAACCGGCAGAGTGGAACCAACTCTCGTTTCTTTTTTTTTTTCACCGAACCCAAGTGTGCGCACCGCTTCTGCACCTCGGTTGCCTTTGCCGAGACCTGGCAAGGTGTTTGCCGCCCAGTAACTACTCTGTCATAATTAAATATTGGTCTACGGGGTGTGCAAAATGCGATGAAAAAACCCGCAGAGTGGTACCGATTGATTTTTTTTTTTTTCATCGCTAATCGAATTTCGATCACCGCGGCCGCCGCCGTCGGGGCCTGCCGAGCAGTTCGCAGCCCGGAAATGCTCTGCCATTTTTTTTGGCTTCTAGTGAAGGGCTAGACTATACATAGAAACAATTTGCAGAGTGGTACCGATTGATTTTTTTTTCATCGCTAGTCGAATTTCGATCACCGCGGCCGCCGCCGTCGAGGCCTGCCGAGCACTTCGCAGCCCGGAAATGCTCTGCCATTTTTTTTGGCTTTTAGTGGAGGGCTAGACTATACATAGAGACAATTTGCAGAGTGGAACCACATGACCTCAATCGCCACAATGTAAACGTCGTGTTTACATCACTCTGCCGAGCACTTCGCAGCCCGGAAATGCTCTGCCATTTTTTTCCGGTTCTAATGGAGGGCTAGACTACACATAGAAACAACTTGCAGAGTGGAACCACATGTGCTCAATCGCCCTAATGAAAACGTCGTGTTTAACCCCCCGCCACACCCTATTGCAGTCCGACCTGTGGGCAGAAATTTGGCTTTGGGTTTTTTGGCTCATAGAGCATCGATTAAAAAAAAAAACTAGGTGGAACCGTCTAACATGCGTTTTACGTGGCTAGCTCTCGGACACGAGTTGGTTTCTGTTTCCGTCACTGAAAAACTCGACAATTTCTCGTTGGTATATAGACCTAAAACTTGGTCAGATCCAAGGTTCCCGGTTCACCAACAATGGCAGTCACCCACGAAAACGTCGATGCCAAACTGCTGCCCCCAAAAGGATGTTTCAGTCCCCTCTCTGCTACTCCATTTCCTTCTATTTCAGTGTAACCTGGAATCCACAAAAATATGACTATATTGCTGTTGCCTAGTTCATTGAGTATGCCTAGGCATTCCCACACCATTTTGGAACTGATTACACAAGAGCTTAGTGCTTTAATGGCTGCTTGACTATCCGACATTATGATAATCTTTTGCCTCCTATATCCTCTGTCAATATTGAACTGGGCACACTTTCTCATGGCGTGAATTTCCGCTTCAAAGATCCTTGGGTCCCTTCCCAACTTTTCAGAATGTTTAGTTCCTGGTTCGTACACTCCTTACCCAGTTCCTTCTATTACTTTCGAGCCGTCTGTATACCACTAAATGGCATTCTTTCCAAGTCTGATATAATAAACGGTTAGCGGATGGTTTTTTCCATCGAAAATGCACTCACTCCAAGCTTTAAACACAATCAAAACTAACTTCTTGGAGCGGCTCTGGGAAAAAACTATAAGCTAGTGACTCGTTCGTAGACAAATTTATTTTAAAAAAAAAGAACTACCTTCACCTGGATATTAATAATATATATACATATACTTACAGGGTGTTTTCAAATAACACCACTGGCATTTGAAGCTATTTTCATTTTATTTTGTATTCCTCAATGAATTTCACGTGAAAAACGCATAACCTTCACATATAAAAAGTTTTTTTTAAAGATATTCAATGTTTTTATGAAGTCTGCAATAATGATATGAAAACAATATTTTTATCCATTTTTTTAATAGCTACTATATTACTAATGGTTAGAATATGTAACAGGATCTTATACATAATCTGCAACGTTTTCTCATTGAAAATTGCATACCTTGGCGATTGCCGGAAATAAGTTCTCTAGCTGCATGGATTCTTGCTATCAGTACCTCCTCCGTTTCCACTATTCCACTATTGTATCGTGGACCAGGGACTTCATGCTTAATGTTCCCCTTTTACATTCAAAAACAACCTGCCAAATGTCAAATCAATATATTCATCCATTCTAAAGTTATCAAATTAAAACATTTAATTTTTCACAACTTCAACACCCTGTATGTCGAGAAGTAAATAAGCTGGACCCCTAAATCCTCATATTATTTTGTCCAATGTTACGAGAGGTATCTTCATGCAAACGTTTTAAGTGTCATTTGAAAACACCCTGTATATAATCATATATCCTTATACCCTAAAGTGTCGGATTTACATTTACATTTACATCAAACAAAGCTTGTTCAATCTCAGCTGAAAATGAAGTAAAATACCTAGGTTTGCTTATTGATAGTCACTTGAAGTGGAACTCACATATAAATTTTATAATAAAAAAAATCAATTGTATATTACTCAGATTTAGGTTACTGAAGAAGATCTTACCCATTAGACAACTGAAAATATTATACTACTCACTTGTAGAAAGCCATATCCGATACGGTATATCTGCCTGGGGTTGCTCGTCTAAGGCACGCATCCACTCACTTGAAGTTCTACAAAAAAGATTTTTGAAGATTATCTATTCAAAAAGACGAACTCACCCTTCAGATCTTCTCTATGAAGAATCAAGTGTTCTAGACGTCAGCCAACTTTTTGTACAAAATATTATTTGTCATTATCATCAAACCAAAACAAAAAACCAAATTGCCTCACACAGATACGAAACAAGACAAAAAGGCAACTATGTAGTCCCGTTCATGACAAAAACATTCGGACAGAAGTCTTATGATTTCGTTGCCCCAAAACTCTATAATGTTATACCCAACGAACTGAAGGAGATTGTCAACATTCATGTCTTTAAAAAAAAATTGAAATGTTACGTCATCTCAAATCCACGTAACTTTTTCAATAACCTTCTTGAAAAAGAATAAATTCCCTTTCCTCACCATATACTCAGCTTTAAAATAATCCTACATGTTCATTGTCCTGTCCATTCTTTTATCTCAATTGTGTTACATTATTATAGTTGATCTTACTTGTAATGGAATTATTATTATATTATTGTATCTATTTTACTTTAAATGTCTTCTTTGTACTTGAAACAAGTGTTCAATCACTTATCAAGATTTATTTATTCACATGGTATTCTTAGTTTCTTATTGTATTGAATTGTATTGCATTACTGTATTATTGAAAATGAATGTTTGTGAATAAACTACTACTACTACATTTACATTTAATTTTCATATATGTATGAATTTTTACCATTCTATCTTGTTTCTTGTTTACGTTTTAGACTCTTCCCATGTTTTGCCTCTGTGTTTTGGTTTTGTTCGTGTTGATTTTCATGCTCTCTTCATCCATTACATTTTTCCATATGTTTATATTTTCTTGTACCTCTGTTTACTCCCTGCAATCAGTGCTACATCGTCTGCAAAGACCCCTTCAGCTATTTCGACTCTTTCCAGATTTCTATAACCTACAAACATTTTCTTTATTCTCTCTTCACGTTTTTTGTTGATGATATCCATATGTACGTTGAACAATATTGGGATTAGTCCTCGTCCTTGTGTTAATCAGTGGTTTTAAATCCATAAGGCTACACGTTGTTCCGTACTATGAAATTATTATTTGTTTCATATATATCTTGAATAAATGAAATTGATTATTCTCTTGGCTGCCAATTAGACATCTAAGTGCTTGTTTAACGCAAGTTTGCGTTTAACGAAAACTTTTGAAAGCAGAAGTGTTATTATTGTGAAATAATCAGATAGCCGGGTGCATTTTCCACTTACAACCAATTCAGATATGGCTCGTTTCACTAAACAAAGTAATATAATGTAGTTTCGCGTGTTAAGGATAAAGTAATCAGAACTTATCAAGATTTTTCTAACCAACATAAAAGGACATAATCAACAAATATCCGATAACTGAAAGTGGCACCTTTTGAAATTGCCTCTAGCCACGGTAAATTTCTTCATTAACACGTGAAATTTGAAGAGAAAATAAATAGCTCTTAAAGGTATTTCGTGTAACAAGAAACATTACCTGCAATAATCGGTTTTTTATTGCTTGGTTAATGTTTTATCCTTAAGGTTATAGACAATACGGAAGTATGTTGGAATATTACCAATTAATGGTTTTCTAATAAATACGGGTCGATGAAAAAGATGGTTTTTCAACTAAAAGGCGACGTCGTCTATAATCATAACGGGTGTGTTGAGAATCAGGTAATGGAATCCCTGCTCTGCTTATCAAGAAGGGAACCTACAATGACAACATATAAGATGAAATACTATGCACGAAGAATTCCTCACCCATAGTGTTTCCAGATATAATCACAAACTTGCATCTTGAAATAAGAAATGATGACAAACAGCATCCAAATAAATTGAAATCCGATAAAAACATGCAGTCAGAACAGTATCTGGAGTCTATGCGGCTATATCCAGGTACAATGCTTCTTTTCGCCACTGCACAATTATTTGGTAGACGATTCTGTACTCTTGCGAGGCTCAAAGAAGATATTCAATTAAAGTAGTGTTATGAACTCAGTAATTCAGAAGCCGGTCCTGTCGCTAAACTATAAATTTTGACGAATGCGCGAATTCTAGATGTTTCGAGTACGATACGTATTCACGCATAAGACAAGCATGGGAAAGTCCAGAACGTTCGAGAATTGAGAAAGACTATTATATACGCGAGCTTTTGAGTTAGTCGGACATTTCTTAATAGACAAGTTTCAGTGAACAGTGAATCGGTGAACTACAGTGAACCGAATAGTGAAATATAAATGGTGTTTATGATAAATTAGGACCATATAATTATACCGAGTGTAGAGAAATTAGTAGACATTAAGTAGTGTGTATATAAATTAAGTTTATTATTGTGTGTAAGTGTTTCTTCAATAAATAAGAAGTAATTATTCATAGTGTGTGTATAATCTTATCCCACCATGAGAATACTATTTGAATAAATAAGAAAAACATTACAATAATTTGAAAATTTAGTATACAGGAGTGGGATAAAGTATGGAACCAAGTAAATATCTTTTAAACGAAGGGAACGATATTTATGAGAATTTGCAGGTAAGTGCAATGGAACAAAATTCTTCTGATGTACATTTTTTGTTAATAATATACTTCTGGTTCAACCGGAAATGCCATTAACTTCTTTAATTTAAATGGGACACCCTATATATTTTTACAGATTTTGAAAGAACTTGTTATTTTGAATTCATACATACTGAATTAAGTGTAAAAAATTTGTAAAAACGATGAATAACTCACTGTTAGTTGAACAATAGTTGTACATTTCATTATTTTAGAATAATGGGAGACAAAATTACTTCAAATGTTAAAAATGCTCGCCGTTTACTTGCTGACAATATGCCATCCTATTAACAAATTCTTGAGTCACATTCATTAATAATTCTTTGTCTCAGTTCCTGTAAGTTTGTTGGTCGTCTAACGTAAACACGTGATTTTAGATAAATCTAACGGGCTAAGATCCGGAGAACGAGCAGGCCACTCTATGAATCCTCTACCTCCAATCCATTGATTTGGAAAATTCGTATCCAGAAAATCCCTAACCCGTCTATCAAAGTGAAGAGGTACTTCATCTTGTTGAAACCAAAAATTTTGTGGTAATTGCCCATTCTGTTGAAGTGCAGGAATAATTTCGTTATTTAGTAGATCCAAATACTTGTTACCATTCAAGTTTCCGTCGATAAAAAATGGGCCTATAAGCCTATTTGCGACAATTCCCATCCAAACATTTAACTTCTGTAGATTCTGGGTACGTGCTTCATGAATCCAATGAGGATTCTCATTCGACCAATACCTTGAGTTATGGCGATTAACTGTTCCATTTAAACAAAAAGTTGCCTCTTCGGAAAAAACTATGTTAGAAGCAAAATTGTCGTCGACATTACAGATGTCCATTAGCCGTTCGCAAAATTCCAGCCTTCGGTCAAAATCATCGTCTGACAATTCTTGAACCAACTGTACCTTATATACGGATGATACTTTCGACTTTTTAATATCTTTCCTACAGAACGTCGACTGATACCATGGTTTAGTGCCAAATTTGTGGTGGAAGTTTGAGGTGATTCTTCTGAATCGACTGCAATATTTTGTTTAACAGTTTCGTTCATTGCAGTCCGCGGTCTTCCAGGTTTTAGCAAATTTTTTACCATCCCAGTTGTATTAAAACGTTGTAATGTTCTAGTTACTGTTGAGCTTGATATAGGATTTCTCTCCGGATGCAAATTATTAAAAATATCACAACTTCTCCATGAGTTCTAGCACGATCACCATAACCGATCATCATTAAAATTTCATTACGCTCTTTTTCACTTAATTGAACCATTCTAAATTGTAAAATTTATTTCCGTCAATTAGAATTTGACACTTGGAGAACAAAAGACGTATTAAACAGTACTCATTTATTTATTACTATGCATACAAACATCAATTAGTTTATCTAAATAGTTTTTTCCTCCAATGCAAAAAACTCAAAGGAGGTTGATTAAAGTGCTATATTCCTCGTTGTGACAAATGTTTTCACCTTAAACTCAATATGTATGAACTCAAAATAACAAGCTCTTTCAAAATCTGTAAAAATATATAGGGTGTCCCATTTAAATTTAAAAAGTTGATGGCATTTCTGGTTAAACCGGAAGTATATTATTAACAAAAAAATGTACATGAGATGCATTTTGTTCCATTGCACCTAGTTGCAAAATTTTCATAAATATCGTTCTCTTCGTTTAAAAGATATTTACTTGGTTACATACTTTATCCCAACGCCGTATTATAATACAATATAAGATCGCACACCCTAAACTAAATATTGAATTAAGCCAATGTAACTCAAAGTCTAGGGTAGATTGTAGAATTCTGCAACTCAATAAGGTCTTTCAAGTAGAAATGCCTTTGACAATCTTATAATTATAAAGGTAGTTGATTGAATAATTTTTCGGTATTGAAGGTGGTGGATTTTTTACCAAATAAGAAGTGGGTATTGAATTTTTTTTCTTTTAGTGGGGTAACTATATGGATTGGTCTCAGTTGAACTGTGGAACTGTTTTCGAACCAAACACACGGATTCTAAAATAAATAAAAAGAGAAGAGTTAATTATTAACAATAATTGTTTAACTAAGAAGAAACCACCACTTTCCAGGCTATATGCCCAAACGAATATTGAAATACACATCAAAGAAAACCGGGATGGTATTATTACCAGATTCAACCAACCATTTTGGTTTGTAAAATGAAGTAATCACTAGTAGTTACGTCATTATCAGTGCGAGGTAATTGAGCGGTAATTAGTATGAAAAATTTGTTTTCAAACTATAATGAGGTATTGAAATAGTATTTAAACTATTTTGTCGATAACGCCTTTAATGGTTAAATATAAATATTCAACTAGAAACTGTAATATTATTCCATACATAAATAAATACAATATACATACATGAATACATACAAACAGGAGAAGTTGATGAAAGAAAGATAATTAAAGTAAGCTAATGAATATAGTCTACAAATTGGTGTCAAAATTTCAGTGTTCGTGTGTATATAGATGGCACTTAACGTGTTAATCTTAAACACACGGCGTACAACCAATATTACTAATTTTAGGTAGTTGATTATGTTCATTGATTGCAATTAAGAAACAATTAATACAAACGATTTTGGTATTGGTGAACGATTTAGTTTCATCAACAAAATTTTATACATATTTTCTCAACATGAATGCAAAATCCAAAAATAAATTCAATTACCATCTATATTTTTCGGCTATGACAGGTAAGTGAATAATACGTTGATATGTTTTCCGAAATTTGCTTAGTCTTTGCAATGTGTGATGTTTTTGAAACGTTATTTAAATTGACAAAACACTAAAGGTCGTGTTTAGACTTTTTGAGCTAATTGTCAATTACGTGAAATAGGTTTTGTACTGCTCTCCGTTCTCGTGGTCAATGAGGGATCAAGTAATGTCTAAATATCGAATCATGATGAGCCATAGGCATGTCGAATGTAGTAACCCAATTTCAGATTATTATGAAAACATTTATGGTTATAATAAGTTGTTTATGTAAAATTTGTTAATAATCATTGTAATGTTTTTCCTTATTTATTTAAACAGTTTTTACAGTGGGATAAAATTATACACACACTATGGCTAATTGCTGCTAATTTATTAAAGAAACACTTACAGTAGGTTTTATTGTCATTGGGAATTCACTCACTTCATATAGTTGACATTTTTTTGACAGTAGATGATGATGACTAAGTCTGCTACGCACTAGTTGTAAACTGGTCATTACAATCTACTAAACTGATTGGAGCTTGATTTTGCCATGGAATCAAGGAACAAAGAGAAATAGGATCCAAATATACCATCACCAGATTTAGAAAGAATACCATTCAATGGTACACAGAAGGCTCATTCACTCGATTGGGTTGTGCTCAATAGCCCAGGTACTTAAACTGAATCTTTGTACCATTTCCAAAGTTATCTACTTCCATTCCAGAAGCTTTGTGACTTCTACGTAGGCCACTAGTTTTACTGGAGGGATTTTCATTAGTTGTACTGCTTGTCCTCTCCAAAGTTCTTCCGTCTGAGTCCATACAAGTTCTCACAGAAGCAGTGTATGTGAGTAGGTGTTTCATTATATAGTTCACATTTCCTGCACATAGGTTCAGAAGGCTCAAAATCAATACAAAAAACTGGGATAGGAGTGTACGGACCAGGAACCAAGCACTCTAAAAGCTTGGGAAAAACCCCAAGTATCTTTCAAGCGGAAATTCACTCCAAAAGAAAGTGTGCCCAGTTCAATATTGACACAGTATATAGAAGGCAAAAGATTATCATAATGTCGGATAGTCAAGCAGCCATTAAAGTACTGAGCTCTTGTGTAATCAGTTCCAAAATGGTGTGGGAATGCCTAGGCATACTCAATGAACTAGGTGGGAACAATATAGTAACCTTACTGTGGATTTCAGGACACACTGGAATAGAAGGACATGAAATAGCAGATGAATTAGCAGGAAGGGGGACTGAAAGACCCTGATGGGGGCCGGAACCCTTTTGCGATATCAGAAATAGGTAAAACCGAAGAAAATAGAAGATCTGACTATTGGAAAGATCTAGTAAGGCTTGGACAATCAAATATTCTGATGGGTGACTACAACTCGTTGAGATGAAATGAATCCATAAGCTCAAAATAGTGGAGGAAAAAAATGTAGATTTTGTGGCATGGAAGAAGAAATCTCCATTCACATACCTGCGAATTGCGCAGCAATTCAGAATCCTAGGGAATTATTGATGATAGAAGAGGGACATTTACCTAAGGTGAAGCCTGCAGATATCCTAAAATTCCTCAGGAAAATAGGACTAAAGTAGCTACTAATATCTGAGACTTTTCTCAGGAACTGAGTAGAAGTAACGGGGCACAATAGATTTTTCAGGTCTTAGTGAATGTCACCCTAATATACGTACATGCCATGGTCCAAATAAATATTTGATCTCTCATGGGTGAGACTGCTTCAGGCTAAGAAAATTGTTTGTTCTCTTGCCGTTACGCTGCGATAATTCTTACTCAAAATATCCACTCCAGGTCTCACCTTAGACTCCAATTCGTTCTTCTTCTACATTAGGACTCCAGTTCTTCCTTTACACTAAGACAAATCTTTCTTCACATTACGACAGCATTTTACTTAATTTCCATAGAAGTACGTTGAGAGTCATTATAGGTGACCTCAAAATATGGAATAAATACTTAAATTCTCCAAACAACGGTTGTTCTTATATAACCTGATTCCTTTTACTTATTCAAGAGGGTAATGGAAAATAAGTTGGCGCCCGAATTTTCTTCGCCTTCCTAATTTAGGATTGAAAGCTGGGCCCTGGAATACGAGTAAAGAGTATCAACCTATCTTCATCGAGTGGATCCTGCCTCTAGTGACCTATCCGACGATTACCGAAATTTCGTGCCGATCCTGGACACTACATATAGAAACCGAAAAAGCTTAGGGTGTGTTGTAACTCGGTAGGTTAACCCACTGGTCACAGGACCAGTGGTTAAACTATGTTTCCGTTGTAACACGAATTGTTGATCAAGGGTCACGTAGCCAATGGATTTCAGTTGACATTTCAACCTTTCGTTTCCGTTGTTGTCATTAATATTTAGTAATTTAGTTTCATGCTGGGTGTTTTAAAGTGTTCTTGATTGTATTTGGTATGGGAAATAAGCGTTGTTTAAAATAATTTGACTTATTTTTTTATAATATATATAGCTATTTCGGTTCAGTTTATTAGTTTTAATTTCCTCTATATAATGGGTAAGTTTCTAGAGGCTCTAGGAATCATTTTCGGCTCGAACAACTCTCGAAAGTCTTCATCATCTGTGATTTCTTGTTAATCAGCTCATGCTTCTTCCAATTCCCCCATTTTGTTTATAACAATTCGTACTTAATGTTGAACGGGATTAATATATCTTTATATAAATTATTTTTTTACTTATTAACAAAAATAACTATAAAACGTCAATTGCAAATATAAATTGTCAAATTAAAACAAACAATCTGATAGAACAAGTAAAATTGCATTGTTCCGTGTTTGACCATAGGTTAACTCTCCGAGATCTGATGGTAAACTTTTCGAAGGTTAACCAGTTGGTGAACGTCTACAATTTCGACTTACAATAACCTTTTGAATTTAACCAATGCTTAACTATAACAATGGTTTAACCTACCGAGTTACACACCCTTAATACGATTCACACAAGTTCGACAAGGATCTTATGAACCGCACTACTTGAAAAGGAGAAACAAGAATTGTTCTGAGTGAAACTGACAATCAAATCAGTCCCCTCTACCAATACGAATAAAAATCAAACTACATTTTTCAGTTCTTTAAAAAAGTACGTCAAATATATGTGATGGTAGCTACAATTTCCACATTTTGAAAAACCGATACTCCCCCATACATAAATTCTCTCCTTGTTTCCTCTCTCAAAATGGGAATATCCAAAAACTGCAATACGTAATTATTCATTTATGCTCTGTAGCTGTGAATAAAATGTTCCCTACTAAAAAGAACAAGTACTTTAATACAATGTCCTTCCTCCCCATATTTTCATCCCTTAAGGTTGAGGTTTCCAAAATCCTTTCTCAACGAGTGAAATAAACATTTGTTCAAAATTTGTGCTTCCTGGACTTCCTAGTTTTGGCTGCGCGTCGTTTAATTATAGATTATTTTTTCATATTATATTCATCGTTGTGGCTCGCCCTACTCCGCCTTTCTTTATATTTTGCCGATTAATGATATTAACATAACAAGTTTATTTTGATATAAACCAGCAATAAAATTACTAATTAACGTTCTGTTCATTTGTCCAGCACATGTACCAGTTGAAAGTGTTTGCCACATTAATTAGTGTTTTTTCAAAATTATGGATAGAAAATGTAAAAACTGGTATTTATATTTTTCGGCACTAACAGGTAAGATTATTATTATTCAATTATATTTAGAATTATGATTAGCGTAGATTTTTTATTCAAAGTTATTCGTTAATGTGTCGAAAGTAACCAGTAATATCCATATTAATCCCATTATTTTAGTGAAACATAAATTTGTATCATTTCATTTGATTCAGTGAGTCATAATTTGAATATTCCAAATTTTCATACTCAAAATATCCATCAATCTTCGAAATATAACAACCTTGATCACATAACGCTGTAACGTATTGGTTATATTTTTAGAACTTTTATGTGCTGTAGATAAAGGTGTATTCATGCAAGCAAAAATTATATTAATTTAAAACTAAAGAAGATAAAACGATGTAACGCAATTAAGAAACTATGATTTAAATTAATTAATACAGATCGCCAGATTTCAACTAAGACATTAATTTCATCCATGAATTCGACACAACGCATGCGTCAAGCCCTGACCACAGATCACCTACTGTTGATTTGTGTTAAGTGGTTGTTTACATGAGCTTGTATTTACATTTTTGAAAATATATTTATAGTTTGCAACAATATTTTTCGTAAACAAGTTGTTTTACGCTTAATATTATCTTGAGCTATTTGACATCTCGATTATATTGGACGTTTTGACAGATGATTGAAAAGACTGCGGATTTCCGATTGGTTCATCAATTTCTTAATTTATGTTGCATGAACAGCTGACAATGGCGAGATAAAGAAATCTGTAAGCACAAGCAGAAACGGTTTCAGACAAATGTTTCATTAATGCAGGAACCCGATGCACTAGCGATTTCAGAAGGTACTCTATTTTCACGATGAATAGCTGTTTTACCGATAACTGTAATAATTAATTTTTTTGTAACTTTTGTCAATTATTGTATTCTTTCAGCAGCTCCATGCTTTGACCCATTATTTTCTTGTTTCGGTTGCCTGTGAATATTTTGCTACTAGAACATATCAAATTTCTTTCTGTCTACTGTCTTAAATCCCTACTCTCCACTTTCAGAAATTTCAAAACCTTTGATAAAAAATTTTAACAATAAAATATTCATGTTTTATATATACAACAATCAAACAACTCATTATATTCACTACGACATGAAATCAAGCAGAATAATAGTATATTACATACCTAGCGGGGAAGTAGATCATTACAGCCCAGGCTAAAAGCCGTGTATGGAATGATCCTTCCCGCGTGGTATGTATACTATTTTATTCGCAATCGCTTAGTTACAAGCTTTTAAAAACATCAATATTAAAAAAATTTGTTATAACAATTTAATATTTTTTTTTGACAAAGAACTTCATGAATCTGTTGCTAGGCAATATTACTAATTTATTGGTTTTGAAAATTATCCCTACCGTTTTAAAGGTAAGAAATGTCTATATTACTGACCGATTGTGAATAAATAAATAAACTTTGACATTGTTTATGTTGACATAGAATAACTCGTCTGTTTACTGTTTTAGTATATACATTGTTCCATTGGTCGCCAAAAAGCCATAATTTGAATTATTACCAACAAAATAGTTTTAGTCAATAAAACAAAATCTCAATCACAGCAACATCTAAGAACACAATATCTCGTAAATAACAGAAATTAACTAAACCCATCCTGGGACGTTAACAGTACACGTGGACTAACAATTCAAGTAAATTTTTCATAGACCAATCGGAAGCTACATTGCACAAATCAGAGTCAATTGTTCGCTTGTGGGTAGGTCAAGACTAGAAATGATTGATGGCTTTTTTTATCTTCTCGCTTTTTTAATCCTCAAACAGACCTTGCCATATACTGTTATTTTATTGTGAAACAGTGCAAACTAATTTTACTCACAACTATATAAATGTGTGCAAACATTTCAAGTAACAAGTCATTCGTAAAATTTATTGCCGATAATTATATTAAGATATCAAGAAAAAATAGAATTAAGTTCAATTAATGAACAACATTGAAGATCCTCCAAGAGAATCTATATTTAGATTTGTATACAACGGTGAAAGTGAATATCTAAGATATAAAAAATGTGGGGAGTGGGTTTAAAAAATTAGACAAATAGTAAAAATAGAATAGAAGCGTCTGTTACTTGATCAAAATTTATACAAATTCGATGCAATCAAGCAGTTTAAATCTCCTTTATCTTTGAACGAAAGCCAAAATAACTTGTTTCTTCAATATAAGAAGCAGTAGTGAATAGAAGATCACAAATCTTTTTGTGACAAAATATTGTATTAAATTCCATTGATTTCATGAAAAATCATATTTTCATCACATAATAAAAACGTATTTCCTTGAGAATTTTCTGGCTTGTTTGTATATTGGAGAAAGAATAACTGAAACCAAGAATATCTATTGTTCCCCTTTTTTACTTTGTTCCTAAGAAAAGTCTTAGAAAATAGTGGTTCCTTTTAGCAGTCTCCCAGGTGTTTTGACCTAGAATTCTATTCCTCATGTATGGAATTTGAGGTTTTTTTGTTTCATTCCACAAAATCTTCATTTGTTTACCTCCAATATCCTTAGTTCTGTTCCACTTTGGCTTACTACTACTAATTTAATCAGGCGAACCTTGGCCAAGACAAACTCAAGCCAAGGTTCCGGCAATGAGACTTAGACATTGTTCACCGTAGCCCTACTACGGCAACAGTAGGGTAAACACGTATATGTATGTGGAGATGTATTTATGTCGAGGAAAAAGTTCATGGCATAGTTTTATCAATTTTTATAATGAGAATTTAACGATGCATATGTTATTTGTGAAACCGATAGAGCAATTGATTTTATTTGATAAATATAACATCTTACTTATCATGATTTAGTTGCCAACAACCTTTCATTAATTGTTCGAGTCTTCATATAATTTTAGTGTATACCAAAATAGACCAGGGTAGAAGCCTTTAAAAATAATAAAAGTGAAAAAAATTTGATGGTAGTATGGAATCCATTGGAAAAGGAGAGGAATATTATAAAAATGAAAGGAAAAATAATTTACGGGTGATCTGAGGTCGGGAAGGGAAAGGAGGTGAGTTTTTAAGGGCAAAAAACGGTTTATCTCGATTTCCGGCAAAACTACAAGTCCTATAGAAAAAAGTCAGATTGCAAAGCTGTAAGTAATAAAAAGATCTACAACTTTTCTATTAATATTTTTTTCACATAACCTCATAATTTTTGTGGAGAATTAAGTCTTTGGTTTTTTATTATCATCTACAAAGAAATTGTTTTTACGATATTTGGTGAAAACTTACCTTTTTATGTCCCAAATACACTGTAATCTTTTGGATTTGAAATATTTATTTTTTCACTTTATTTTGACTTAATATCGAAAAAGCACCCTAATTCTAAATCGAAAATTCACCCGTCAAAATATCAGCTTTTTTCAAAAGGTGTGCTTTTTGTTTGTTGAAATCTCCACTTTCTGAAAAAATATATTACTATAGTAAATCTTCTCAGACAATGCAAAAAATATTGTAATGAATAACGTAATCAGAATAAAGTATCTAAATTCAACGGTACGATTTACATTTATTTTTATATATTATGAGATTTTCTATGACATAAATGTGATTAGAATTTGATAA
The DNA here is from genome assembly GCA_949126875.1 of Lochmaea capreae. Taxonomy (NCBI): domain Eukaryota; kingdom Metazoa; phylum Arthropoda; class Insecta; order Coleoptera; family Chrysomelidae; genus Lochmaea; species Lochmaea capreae. Next base: position 16,875,166 of record OX421403.1, read on the forward strand.
ATCAAATTTTTATTTGGAAAAAATGCAGCAGTCACATTTTTTAGATGAAATTGTATAAAAATGGCATTGAAAAAATTTTCGAATTCGAGTTTTTTTCGATTTTTTGCATTTTCTGAGAAGATTTACTATAGTAATATATATTTTTTTCACACCATCGGATAGTAGAGATGTCAACGAACAGAAAGCACACTAACTTTTTGAAAAATTGTGATATTTTGACGGGTGAATTTTCAATTGAAAATTAGGGTGCTTTTTCGATATTAAGTCAAAATAAGGTGAAAAAATAAATATTTCGAATAAAATAAATTACAGTGTATTTGGAACATAAAAAGGTGAGTTTTCACCAAATATCGTGAAATTTTTTTTTTGTAATTTTAAATTCTGCACATAAATTTTGAGGTTATGTGAAAAAAGTGTGAATACAAAAGTTATAGACCTTTTTAATACCTACAACTCTGCTATTTGACTTTTTTCCATAGGACTTGTAGTTTTGCCGGAAATCGAGATAACCCGTTTTTACCCTTAAAAACTCACCCCCTTCCCGACCTCAGATCGCCCGTAAATTATTTTTCCTTTCACTTTTATAATATTCTCCTCCTTCTCCAACGGGTTTCATCCTACTATTATTTTTTTTGGTTCCAAAAATTATCGACCCTGGTCTAAAATGTCTTGTTTTTCGTATTAATTTGACCCTATCTTCTAGCTAGCATAGTAACTATGTCAACCGGATGTAAGCAAGTATGGAATTCTCCAGTAATACCAAAACTTCAATCAAACGATACATCCATTAATCCACTGGGAGCACCCATAAGTGTCTTAGAAGTTTCCCTGCTGACTGCTTTAAATCCCATAGGAATTATTATGGGTACAGTTCTCATAGGAAAATTACCAGATTTGATTGGTAGAAAGACAACGTTGATTTTAGTAACCACAGGCGGAATGGTATCTTTTATTGGTTTATATTTTGCTAAACATCTGTATCAATATATTGTTTTGATCCTATTTATGTCAACAAATGTGTCAGTGGTAGCTATTATAGTACCGATTTATACCGCGGAAATAGCCGAAGATACTAACAGAGGTATGTTGGGGTGCCTAATCTCTTTATGGATAGTCGTAGGCCAAGTTTACGGGTACGTTGTTGGAGCTATGACTTCGGTAAATATGTTTTTCTTACTTTGTTCAGTACCTCCTTTTATAGTTTTGATTTTGTCCATACTCATACCAGAATCTCCAATCTATCTATCGATGAAAGGTGATAAAGCTGGAACAATGTTTGTTTTGCAAAAGCTGCGGAAATCGAAAAACCTCAATGATATAGAGACAGAATATGCTGAAAAAGAAAAAATGTTACAAAGTAAGAAATCGAGCGAGCAAATAAGTTTTAAAAGTTTTTTTGTAAATCGACCTGTTAGAAAAGGGCTGATTCTTGCTATAGCAACTAGATGTCTTTCTGATCTCTCTGGTTTAACTATTGTTCTATCTTTCATGGCTACACTCTTGAATGATGCTGAAAGTAGTTTATCTGGTAATGTTTTATCTATCATAGTTATGTTAATGAAAATGTCAGCCGCAATTTCAACAATTTTTATAATAGAAAAAATAGGAAGGCGAATTTTAGTTCTTACAGGCGCTTTTACATGTGGAATGTCAATGTTCGTCCTGGGGCTTTATTTTTATTTCAAAAATAACAATTATTCATTGAATCAAACAGTTAAAATAATACCTATCGTAGCAATAGTCTGTTTTGTTTGTGCTTATAGTGCGGGTCTTAGTGGAGTTCCATGCGTATTACGAGCGGAATTACTGCCTAATGAGTTGAGGTCTATCGGATGCAGCATAGCTCAATTTATTGCCACAGTAGCTCTTATAGCTGTTTCTTTTGCTTATCCGTTGGTATCAACCTATTTAGGAGTACACTATAGTATGTTTGCTTTTAGTTTTTTCTGTTTTAGTGGTTTTACTTTTTTATTGTTTTTTTTACCTGAAACAAAAGGCAAAAGTTTCACAGAAATTAGAAAGATACTGAATAGCTGATTAATGTTTGAACAAAGTTGATATTTTTATATTTTATTTTGTTGAAAACGTACGTGTTACTTCATTCAATAAATTTTTTGATTTGTTAAACTGATTTATATTTATTTCTTTGATTGTGTTACGGGTTGAAACTTATTTACATCAAACTAAAACCAAACAGCGCATAATAAATTAAGGGGAGGCTAACACTTACCGCTTGATAATTAAATTAAGAATAAAATAAACAAAACTAAATTAAAACTTCAATTTAAAAATAAAACTTGATCATAACATTGTTTATTTACTATATGAGAAATTCTTCTTTTATTGATCCTTCACTATAAACGGTCTAAACATACATGGCTACCTCTACCTAAGTGTCAAACTGACCAGTTGATGACCAGTAATTAAGGTTGGTAATTAGACTTACTTATCTTAGACATTAAATTGACATACTGTCGAGAGTCTATGTTCTCTCTTCTTCCGTTTTGTCTTTTTTTTTTTTGATGGCTGCAATTTTGACCACATGAGGTTGAACGAATTCTTTTCGGATTTTTGAAGCCAGAAGCAAACGGAAACCACACTTGGACTATTTCCTTTATTTTCAGGTTTTGGAAAGCCCGCAAGGGGATCTTTGCAAATAGTCTACCAAAAGCCACTCCACCTTCGGTAAGTCTTCCTAACCTAACCGAACCAAATTTCAATTAGCCACCATCTAACTTCTCTTTCATTCTTTTAGGCTTTTTATGTTATACTCTGGGAAAATTACTCTGATTGGTGACTAGCTGTAGTGCACCTGTTGCTGTGGATTAGTCGAATACCTAGGACTGTGACTACGGGTTACAAAGTAAGAGTATTCATTGTTTTTTTTCTTCATCGTTGGCATAACCTAAGGAAGGACAACTTTGACACTAACTACTACGCCACTCTGTTCAGAAACTTATAATTTAAAAGCATTTAGTATAATCAGTTAAATACTTACCATGTGAACCTATTAGTACTAAGAGGGGAATTCATATACTGTTAAATAGTTTTGTTTAAACTTATCATTGGAACCAATTGTAACCAATAACTCCAAAATCTTATTCCAGAATAAATCAACTGTACAATCTCAATTTCACTGTCTTACCATTATTTCCAATAGATTTCATGGAACTGGAAAATAAAATTATCTCTTAGGATATTTACTGACCCCCCTTTTTCTCCACTGAAACTAGCTGCGGATTGAAATATCTATTCTAATATTATTGAATATTTGATACCTGCCTATAAAATCTTGTATCAAAATTTGGCGCCCTTAACGTGTGTAAATCTACTTTTGTGAGAATTGTAAGTTTCCGGTTACTTTGGTACACTTTATACCCTGTAACGTAGTTTCTTGGTGTCGATAGTAGTAGTATATTAAAGACAACTTTTGTGTTCTTGTTTTGAAAAGTTTTGGACAGCTTGAAAGTACAGTACAACATTACAAATATCACAACAGGACAAAACAAAACATCACACAACATAAGAAACACACATATTTTCTTTAATTAGTTAGTTTTCAGTAATTTAAAAGTCTTTTACAAATTATATTTGGATAAAATAGCATAACCATATTTTGACTGTCAATTTATTCTTCTTCTGTCATAGGTCAGGGAGTAATAAAATTTCTTCTTTTTCTTGAACTGCCATTAACATTGGTCTGAACTGGTCTTGTACATTTTAGGTAATATGATAAAATAAAACATTTTCATCAGTATTAATCTAATAGTAGGAACGGTACACAATAAAAGAAGAATAACCATTAAGATAATTGTGATTCTAATCTGATCTAATTAATTAAGATTTATATAAGATTTTCCTATTACTATTACTATTTTAATAAGAGTTAAGTAAAATAAAATTTAGGTGTGTGCAACTATTCTAGATTAGTTTATAGGTTTGGGATTTTTTTTTCGGTTCTCTGCAAAACTTTTTGTGGAATTTATTTTGCAAAGTTCTTGAATAAACTCGTGTAGGTTTTCATTCCTTTTTTTTGGAAGGAGTGGGGTTTACAAATAGTAATAAAAACATTTTATGCAGTTATATTTTTTTTTGTAAAATAAAAATTTATTCGTACATTCAATTTAGTCAGATTTATAATTCAATATGGAGATTAATAGGCTCCTTAAAGATGAATTAATCTACGAGCTATATATTCGCAAACTACCTTCAGTAAATACGGTGGCAGAACTCAGACATAATGTGAGAGAAATTCTGAAACTGGAAAAAGAGAAAGGAGTATCGCTGATTAAAAGGGACGTGTCTCTAGATTATGGTGTTGAAATTGATATATGCGAGAAGAAAATACTGGAACTAGACGACGCTTTGGACAATTTTGATAATGAAAATGCTGAAAATGATTTCAAAAGAATTTCTACTAGGCTTCGACATGTTTCTGGACGGTTATCAAGATTTGAAGGAGATAGAGAACCAGAAGAACAAAAACGAACTGCGTTAATACAACATTGTCATCAATTGGGAAAAAAACTTTCTGAAATCTACGAAGAATCCTCTAAGGAATTTGAAGCTCCTCGACATCCGAATCAAGACGTTTCATCACCTCCTGCATCAGTAAATGCCACATCAGAAAATATTACAGATAGGGTTCAACAGTTATCCTTATTGGATGAGCCAATACCCTCACGTCAGCCTGCAGGGAGTCGAAATTTAAACATAGTTGGTGACTTCGTAGATATGCCTGAGGAAAATGCATCGGATCCAGTTACAAATCAGTCTTTTCCACTGTTCGATCATGCTCGATATTCCAATTATATGAATGATCCTAGGCAACGGGTGAATTTTTTTCCTACAGTTACAGAACATCACTATAATCCAGCCAATGGTTCTTCTCGAAGAGCTACATTGAATAGTGTCAATGGACTTTGGGATAGACCTGATTTCATGTCAAGTCGTATGGATGAGTACTCTCCTTATTCTTTACAACCCAGTCTTAATAGTTGGAACTATGATTCTCGAATGCCAGATATTACTAGATGGAATGTAAAGTTTAATGGCCGCACGAGTGTCAATGAATTTTTAGAGAGAATCGAAGAGCTCAGGATGTCTAGAGGGGTCTCTACTCTGCAATTATTGCGTTGTGCTCCTGAACTTCTGACTCAGGATGCTTTGCTTTGGTACAGGACCAGAAGATTTTCTTCCTGGCAAGATCTTGTCTCTCAACTGCGTGAAGCATACCTGCCGTACGATTATGAAGTAAGCCTGATGGATGAGATTCGACGAAGAACTCAAGGTGCACAGGAAAAGGTTCTTACGTTTATCACGATCATGGAAAATCTTTTTCGTAAGCTAGATCGACCTCCCAGTGAAAAGGATCGGGTAGCTCTAATACAACGAAACCTCCTACCGAACATACAGTCTCAGCTAGCCCTCCATAAGATATCAACGGTTGATGAGCTTATTCGATTAGGTCGGGCAGTAGAAGAGACTGAGGCGAGGATACAAAGATTCGTTCCTCCGCCTTCTTCAAATCGATCTCTCCTAGAGCCAGAATTGGCATACCGAAAACCTTCAGGTCAACCTTATGTCGCCGCTATCAAAAGCCCTTCTACTTGTCTAGAACGAGAATCGAGAACAATGGCTACGTTTTCAGCACCAACTTCTACGCCAACTGAACTTCCACCTAACGCTTCACTTGCAGCATCTTGTTGGAACTGTGGCAAGTCTGGTCACCGTTTTAAGAAGTGTGATCAGCCTCGTAAACGATTTTGTTTTAAATGTGGAGAGAACAACTGTTCGATTTATAATTGCCCTAACTGTCGAAAAAACTGGAATCGAAGTCAACAGTAGGCCAGCTGTCTGACTCATCGTTGTCCATGGCCGATTCACGCCGTCACGTTTTACTAGATTATGTCCTTGCGCATGCAAAAGGAGATACGCGACCCTATCTTCAAGTGAAAATTTATGGTTGTCAGTTGCTTGGATTGTTGGATTCCGGAGCTACAAACACCATTTTGGGTGGATCTGGTTGGAACGGATTAAAATCTTTCTGTAAAATCCAAAACTCTGAACAAAAGTCTTGCGTTGTGGCTTCAGGCCAGACTTGTGGTATTTTGGGTAAGGTATCTTTACCAATTGCGTTGTGTGAGAAGGTAAAGATTATCGATGTTCTTATTGTTCCTGACCTCCCTCATACTCTCATTTTGGGGATGGACTTTTGGATGGAAATGGAGATAATCCCAAACATGTTCTCGGGTGAGTGGCAGTTTAGAAATTCCTCCCAAAGTGAACCAACAATTCAGTTAGCCTTAATTTCATCGGATCATCTGGATGCTGAGCAGAAATCTCGACTAGACAAACTTATTGATGATACCTTCAGAGGAATGGATTCCAAATTAGGATGCACTAACTACGTTGAGCACGTCATCCGAACCTCTTCACCGCCTCTTAAACAACGGCATTATCCTTTGTCGCCGCCTATTTTAAAGCAAGTAAATGAAGAACTTACCAAAATGCTCGAAGATGGAGTGGTGGAACCTTCTAATTCTCCTTGGGCTGCTCCGATAATTCTTATTAAGAAGCCTGATGGACGTCATCGGTTTGTCGTAGATTATCGACAACTTAATAAGGTCACTACGAGGGATGCCTACCCTCTTCCCTTCGTAAGTGCTACTCTAGATAAACTTCGTGATGCTCACTATCTCACGACACTGGACATCAAAAGTGCTTACTGGCAAATACCACTTTCGGAAGAATCTAAACCCATGACAGCCTTCGTTGTACCTAATCGGGGTCTATATCAATTCCGGCGAATGCCCATGGGACTCCACAATGCCCCTGCAACGTGGCAAAGATTTATAGACCAAGTTATTGGTGTAGATCTAGAGAAATATGTATTTGTCTATTTGGACGACATTATCATCTGTACCGATACTTACGAGAAACATCTTGAGATTTTACGGGTAGTTTTATCTCGAATCATCAAAGCGGGACTGACTCTTAATAGGGACAAATGTTATTTCTGCAAGTCCGAACTAAAATATCTTGGCTACTTTATAGGCGCTGGTGGACTCATGGTGGATCCAGCTAAAGTGGAAGCTATCCTCCAAATCCCTCGACCTAAGTCGGTTACCGAAGTTCGTAGACTTATTGGTGTTGCATCTTGGTATCGACGATTCGTACCTAATTACTCGTCATTGACCGCCCCGTTATGTACTCTGCTCCGAAAAAACCAGCCTTTCGTTTGGAGTGTTGAATGTGAAAATTCTGTTAAAGCTCTAAAGGAATATTTAGTGTCCGCTCCATTGCTTTCTTGTCCGGATTTTGAACGACGGTTCATTTTGCAAACCGACGCTTCTGACTACGGGCTGGGTGCTGTTTTGTCACAGATGGATGATGAAGGTAATGAGAGAGTCATTTGTTATTTGAGCCGATCGCTTTCGAAGCCAGAAAGAAAATACAGCACTACCGAGAAGGAATGCCTGGCTGTGTTGTTTGCCATAGAGCGCTTGCGTCCTTATCTCGAAGCCGTTAAATTCACTGTCATAACAGACCACTTCGCTCTTAAATGGATCAATAATATCAAGGACCCTGTCGGACGAATCGCGAGATGGGCAGTACGATTACAACAATTTGATTTTGAAGTAGTTCATCGCAAAGGTAGTAACCATACTGTTCCTGATGCCCTCTCAAGAGCTGTTCCTTGCATTGACAGTATTGCTGTGGAGCCTAAAGATAAATGGTACCTCAAAATGTGTCAGAGGATACAAGATACACCAGCCAAGTATCCGCTGTGGCGTTTGGAAAATGGACAGCTATTCAAAAAAATCGATGTTCCTTACCCCGAACTAGCTGAAGACGGTGACGGTTGGTTAATGGTGGTCCCAAAGGAAAAACGAAAGGAAATCATATCTGCACATCATGATCCCCCTACATCAGGTCATCTGGGAGTATATAAAACACGAACTAAGATCGGTAGAAAGTATTATTGGCCTAAACAAAAGCAAGATGTCGCTCGCTATATTGCCGGATGTCCGGTCTGTCTCCAAACAAAGCCTCTTCAAAAACCTCCAGCTGGAAAAATGCTTAGTCAAGGCCCAACTGCCGTAAGACCATTTCAAATAGTTAGCTTAGACATAGTTGGACCTCTACCTCGTTCTGCATCTGGATATTCTTTCATTTTCTCTATACAGGATATATTTAGTAAATATATACTTTTATTTCCTTTAAGACAAGCTACGGGAAAACGCATCTCTGAAATATTCGAAGATCACGTAATTCTTGTCTATGGTGCTCCTCAGAAGGCGATAATGGACAATGGTCGATCATTCATTAGCTCGGTATTTCAGAACATTCTTAGACAATACGACATTACCTCTTTTCACGTTGCAAACTACCATCCTCAGAGCAACCCAGTAGAACGTTCTCATAGAGTAATAAAGACGGCATTGACCTCTTATGTGGCTGAAAATCACCGGAGCTGGGATAAGTTCCTTCAGAAGATTGCCTGCGCTATACGTACCTCCTGTCATGAAGTAACCCAACTCAGTCCAAACTTTGTTATCTTTGGTCGCGAAATCCAGTTATCTGGAAAGGATATTCACCCGTTAGCTACATCACAAAAGCTTGATGCCGATCCTCTTACTCGTTCCGAAGCTTTATTGGAAGTTTTCCAGGACATTCGACGTCGTATCAAGATAGCGTATGAAAACACTAAGCAGAGGTATAATCTACGACGACGAGATGAGAAGTTTATCCTGGGACAAAAGGTATGGAAACGCCGATACGCTCTTTCTGATAAAGCAAAGTCCATAACAGCCAAATTTGTTCCAAAATTTGAAGGGCCATTTATTATTTCAAAAATTTGTTCACCCTGGTCCTATGAGCTAAAGGACGAAAGGGGAAATTCCAAAGGTGTCTGGCACGCCAAGGACATAAAAGCTCATCCGCCTGAAGATTTAAATTCTGACTCGGGCCCTGAAATAGATTAGATAAGATTGTAAATAAGATTGTTTTGGACTACCAAGTTTTTTTTTTGAAAAAAAACTTTTTCCAGGAAAGGGGGGGTTGTTACGGGTTGAAACTTATTTACATCAAACTAAAACCAAACAGCGCATAATAAATTAAGGGGAGGCTAACACTTACCGCTTGATAATTAAATTAAGAATAAAATAAACAAAACTAAATTAAAACTTCAATTTAAAAATAAAACTTGATCATAACATTGTTTATTTACTATATGAGAAATTCTTCTTTTATTGATCCTTCACTATAAACGGTCTAAACATACATGGCTACCTCTACCTAAGTGTCAAACTGACCAGTTGATGACCAGTAATTAAGGTTGGTAATTAGACTTACTTATCTTAGACATTAAATTGACATACTGTCGAGAGTCTATGTTCTCTCTTCTTCCGTTTTGTCTTTTTTTTTTTTGATGGCTGCAATTTTGACCACATGAGGTTGAACGAATTCTTTTCGGATTTTTGAAGCCAGAAGCAAACGGAAACCACACTTGGACTATTTCCTTTATTTTCAGGTTTTGGAAAGCCCGCAAGGGGATCTTTGCAAATAGTCTACCAAAAGCCACTCCACCTTCGGTAAGTCTTCCTAACCTAACCGAACCAAATTTCAATTAGCCACCATCTAACTTCTCTTTCATTCTTTTAGGCTTTTTATGTTATACTCTGGGAAAATTACTCTGATTGGTGACTAGCTGTAGTGCACCTGTTGCTGTGGATTAGTCGAATACCTAGGACTGTGACTACGGGTTACAAAGTAAGAGTATTCATTGTTTTTTTTCTTCATCGTTGGCATAACCTAAGGAAGGACAACTTTGACACTAACTACTACGCCACTCTGTTCAGAAACTTATAATTTAAAAGCATTTAGTATAATCAGTTAAATACTTACCATGTGAACCTATTAGTACTAAGAGGGGAATTCATATACTGTTAAATAGTTTTGTTTAAACTTATCATTGGAACCAATTGTAACCAATAACTCCAAAATCTTATTCCAGAATAAATCAACTGTACAATCTCAATTTCACTGTCTTACCATTATTTCCAATAGATTTCATGGAACTGGAAAATAAAATTATCTCTTAGGATATTTACTGACCCCCCTTTTTCTCCACTGAAACTAGCTGCGGATTGAAATATCTATTCTAATATTATTGAATATTTGATACCTGCCTATAAAATCTTGTATCAATTGTTATGAAAAGAAATTATAGTTTGAAAAAAAAACTAAAAAATCGCTTTATGAAAAGTAAAAAATAATTAAGTAATTTAAGAATAAAATGATAACGAGTAAATTAATGTCATTATGGTAAAAGCGTAGGGTGCTTTGTACTCACATATCGTCGGGTTAAAAGAAAAACACATTAAGTCATTTTTTTTCAATTTTGACTTATTTATACCATCAGGTCACATTTCATGTATTCTCTTTATAGCAAAATCCACCTAAGTCATTTGAGGGACGCACCGGAATTCGGTCCCGCTACCTGCGGAAGGGACTACCTGTAACGGATTAAATTCGAAGTGTGGTCATACCAGCGAAAATGCGATTTCGGAATTGGGTCCCATGTACCTACTATTTGTTTGATTTGACTTTTATTTTCCTTCACATTTTTTTGGGCTTAGGACCAACAGTACACACTTATTGTTGTTGTACTGGCATGTTTAAAAATTTACGCTAAATGCGTATCGTAAAAAATAAAAACAGTACGTGAAATAATAACCCAACCAAACCTACCCCTACCAAACCACCTTCGTATTTTTAGTCAATTTTTTTGTAGAATGAATTATAATAATTTTCAATAATAACCCAACCAAACCTACCCCTACCAAACCACCTTCGTATTTCTAGTCAATTTTTGAAGAATAAATTATAATAATTTTCAATAATAACCCAACCAAACCTACCCCTACCAAACCACCTTCGTATTTTTGAGATAATGATTTTTTAAAACAAAATTTAAACCCATCTATTATTAATAAACGCTTACTTTTTTCACTCGTCATAGAGGTGAAATTAATATTTTCCATGTCAAACAAACAAACAAAATCACAATAACGGACACAAATAAACACGTCTTACACTCTGCACTTCAGAAGAACAATTGCTAAAAATAATCTTTTAATACCCACATGAAATCTACCTGCTTCGACAGCGGACCGAATTACGAAATCACCCTTTCGGATTTGGACAAGGTCCCTGTCCCTGTGAGGTCCAGGTGAGCTAGGTACCCGGACCGAATTCCGAAACACCGCATTTGAGAATTTCATGGTGTTTAATGGTATTCCATTAAGTTAGAAATAGTTTATTTTGTTCCAGCAAAATAAACTAACTGACTTAGTGGATATTTCTTGTAAGCATTTTATGCGAAAGCGAATTGAGATGGTGACTTGATGTATTTTACTGGATAGATAACTCGTCTGAACCTGCAAAAATGTCGTTTTATTTATGTGGAATTATTAAGTGCCTGAGTGACGTGCACAATGAAGCGTGTTGACAAAATATTTGCACAATTACGTGCACAGCAAAATTGCACAGGTAAGTTTGTAGTACACAAGATTGATACTGTTGGTTATATTATTTATTTTAAGTTTAAAATTAATGTTTTGGTTGTTTGTAATAAAAGCATGATAGCAGGTCGACCGCCTAACGGAAATTGTGTTAATATCCAGATACTATTTTCAATGATGCTAGTTGTTTCGAATATTAAGGATAATGTGAAGAAATGTATTGGACCACATTTTTGTATTGTTTTGTCGTTTATTTACAGACTCCAAGCCACAAGAGCATCTAGCTGAGTCAGATAATAAGACAACTTATACCACATTAACTCCTGTGAAGGGATATGACTTTTTCCACGGTAAGTAATATATCGCAGATAAAAGCTCGAAATCGGAATAATCTGGTTGCTTTATATCCTTATACTAGAACTGTTGTTGATATTTTGAATATTTGCAAGGGTTTTGAAGCAATTGTATTAGTTTGGTGTTCTCTTCAGCGTATTGTGTCGAGTCTCTCCAAAATAACCCTTATATACACTAACTCTGCATTTCGGAATGGAACTACTAAGAAATTATAATTTTTTTTTTCAAAATCGATGCCAGATCAAAGTAGTGTGTTTTTTAATGGAACACCCTATATTTTACTACTATATTGTACAATTATCAGTCCTTGACGAGTGTGCATTCATTCATTCATTCGATTGGGTTGTGCTCAACAGCCCAGGTACTTGAACTGAGTATTTTTACTATTTCCCATGCTATCTACTTCCATTCCAGAAGCTTTGTGTCTTCTATGTAGGCCACTAGTTTAACTGGAGGAATTTTCAGTAGTTGTATTGGTTGTATTATTTCCTCTCCCTAGTGCTTCCGTCCGAGTCCATGTAAGTTCTCGCAGAAGCAGAGTATGTGAGTAAGTGTTTCATCATAGAGTTCACATGTCCTGCACATAGGTTCATTCACTTTGTGCAGATGTTTCTTCAGGGTGCAGAGTCTAGTCACCAAGTCGGAAACTGTGTTCAAATGTCTCTTAATCAGTTTCAATAGCCTGGTTGAGAGTTCCCTGTCTACCTTATTCAGTAAACTCTTTGCATAGAGGTGCCCTTGTGTCGACCTCCATTTGAATTGGTGTTCTCTATCTAGCCAGTTTCCGATTTCCCCCTCTTATGCAATCTTTTGTGATTTCATAAAACGGTTCCGAACCTATGAAGTCTCCTTTAGAACCTTCTTTAGCTAACTGGTCAGCCATATCATTATCTGCAATCCCCTCATGTACCGGCACCCATATTAGAGACACTCTGTTGCCTCTTGCCAGCCTGTTGAGATATTCTTTACAGTTTTTCACCAGTCTAGACCTAGTTGTTGGATTACTGATAACTTTAAGCAGAGCCTGGATGTCAGTGGATATTTTTATTTTTGGGTCCGGTATATCCTCTTCTGACGTTTTTATCAATACGAGTGTACAAAGTTTCGAATTAATCTGAGCGTTTAAAGTGGATAAAAATCGAGTTTAAATGTTGCGTTATAAATGGAACACCTTATATTCCACTACTATATTATATTGTCATCGGTCCCTGACAAGTGTACAAAGTTTGAATCAAATCTATTCGTTTAAAGTGGGTCAAAGTCACCTGAAGTTTTACAACTGTCTTGCGCAGAAATTAAAATCGGTCTTGTTTATCTGTCTCCTCGTAACGACCATTTCATGCCATTGGCGTTACAAACGATTTCATCGAATATAGTTAATCGTTAATTGGAAGTATAAATATTTTAGCGACACTAAATATTTCCATAAATCAGTGTCTACCGTATGTGAGAGTATCTCGAAAAGCTTCAAAAGATTCCCAAATATGTTTCATTTAAACTATACATATAATATATCTAAATTCGCCATCAAATGTGATACTTTGAGTCACCCCTTGACATTAGGAAACGTCACATTTTCCATAACCTTCATATTATATCAGTTATGAAAAGTAGTTATGTAAAAACTTCACGTACTTATCTGTTTGTTTCAAAAAATAATTCATTAATTACTGTAAAAACTGACAATTATTCCATCATTTAAACTGACAATTAACTCATTATTTTATTTCAATGGTATTTTAAGATTTATAAACATTGAAAACAACATTATTAAAAACACAGTAAGTCCATTTGTCTCTTCAGCCAAGCCAAAAGCAAAGTGTACTTCTTGATATCGACATGTTTGCGCACGGTAAGTTCAGATCTCAACATTGAATATGTTGTCGACAAAGTCGACGACTTTAATGTTTTTAAATGTTCAAAATAAGCAAACAGTACCTTTTCGTTGATGTTCTTTATATTTTTCAAATCGCACCATTTTTCAAATTTTTGGTAGGCCAGGGCGTATCTACTTCTTGATTTTTCAGGTATTAAACTACCCACTGCAGCATTTACATACTCTTTTACTTCAAATGGAATGTCTGATTCGCTACCTGAAGACATTTCAAGTAATTACATCTGACTTGTTTTGACTTATTTGAAAAATCGTTGTTTGCTTTCATAGTAAAAATACTTCGATGTAGACGCGACCGTTGCCACGTGCCAATAAGCCAGCCGTGTCCTAATGAAAGTCGCGGAAGTGTCGGTCTGTTTCGAGGGAAGCCAATGGAAACGGAGTGTGGGGACGTGCCAACCACTGGCCTCTCGTGGCTTTAATTGTGATTCAGACTGTTTGCTAGTTAGCACGTGCTTTCAAATGGAGTGGGCGAATGGGAAAGTTATTATTTTGACAAATCTATACAGGGATCCTACTGTTCTGTGAACATTGAGCGACTAGCCTAAAAGAATGCTAACACATAAGTAGACGTTTTTACAGTCACTGGCTTTGCCAATTGGCCCTGCCAACGGCAAATCGCGGCATATTGTGGACGCGCCTTTATAGAATTTACTTTAAGGGCGCGTTGTATCTCACACCTAAACTCGGTTTAATTATAACTGATGTTTAGACTGATGTAATTAATGATAATAAATAAATCAATACGTCACAGTCTAAACATCAGTTATAATTAAACCGAGTTTAGGTGTGAGATACAACACACCCTTACCCTGTTAAAGTTTGCCTTTAAAAAAATTTTATTAGTCACTTTTTGTCTTTATACACACAAAATTTTTATATTTCCCTACAGATATTCATTACAAAAATCTTTTGTTATAAAAATTGTATAAAACTGGTAATTCATATATTACACTTGTTGAATGTGACAAGATAGTGTTAACTTCCGTCGTTATAAATGTAAACAAATTTATAATCGTAATATAAAATGCACACAGGTCCACTGTTTACCAAGTTATACAAAGAAATACTTGAGATACAAAGGAGCTATTACTTCACTGTTAAAAAAAACACCGTACCTCACTCCAGGTTAGTTCCAAACAAAGAACCCCTCTGTGTTCCAACATAAACAAGATATTTAGGTGAGAAGTTTTAAAATAACACAAACACCACACCATGATTTACACTCCTTAAAATTTTTGTACCAATTATTCCTCCAACAATATAAAGTTTAAATGACAACTACGCTTAGAAATAATATGTCTAAAGAGTTTTTACTAAATAAGTGAAGATGTAAAAAAGAATTTTCTATAGGTATATATATAACCTTATACCCTTGTAACTATAGGTTTCGGATTAAAATGTCATTCTATATATAAGAAATGTTTCCATGCTTTTCGATCCTTTGTTAATGTTTTTGCTTTTTCACGGGATTTGTCTATCTTTGGAAATAATCCACCCACCATTTTGCACTCATTTCACGTAAAATTCTTTTAAGACGATATACTTTAAGACAAATATAAGTATGATACTGCTGAATGCATTATCAGAAGACCATTCAAATGAAGTATTAGAACGATTTCGTCGCCGTGTCAAAACTTGTAACGTCATCGTTTTCGGACATTATAAAGAAAATCGGCATTAAAATTAGAAGTCAACCTACTTCTGGATTTTTATCTACCTAAAAGTAATTGTTCGCCAAATAATGAATTTGTTCCATAATTTAGCCGCACTCTGTTAGGTAATTTATCATAATATTTTCTATAGGTGGAATGAACAAGCTAAATCAAAATACCTCGCTGTCTTCATAAGAAAACAGCAGGAAACAAAATGAATATGTGGGTATTGAGTCTACTGTTTGCTTGCTTGTTTACAAGGGCATAATTTTTGGTAAATTCATGACAAACGTTTATTGATTTAAAAAGTACTGGTTGTATTTTAGGAAATAAAAAATATCACGCTGCTTCGTTTCCACCTTGGATACTTGTAATTGTATCTGCTTGACTTGCTAGCCGCACTAGACAAATTCGTACGAGAAAATGTATGAAATATTTTCAGTAGTAACACCACAAGTGATTGAAGTTTCGCGGTAAGTCTGTCGATTTATTTTATAACGAACGTTGAGTTGTGAAATAAAACACAGAATTATAAGATAAATTCAGTTACGAGTGGAATTTTATTTGTTAGACTATTCCACAAACAAAGTGAAAGGTGAGAAATCTGAAATTTGGCAGAATTAGAGGAAATTGGTAAATAAGTTGATTACATCGGCACAAAAAAAAAAGTGGAATGCACTTTGGACCGGACCGGACCTACCTACCGACAAGTTTTTCGACCCGATGAATCTGAATTTCAAGTCCGTTTGGCCCGGTCACTCTCCAGTTTTAAGAAAAAAGAAAAAAAACTCAAAAATGCAAAATTTGCTAAAAAATGCAGTCACAGCAATGAAAAAATTTTTGTGGACCCAGATCACGTATGATTTTTGTGTATTTCAAATAACTGAATCTAAATCTAAAAGTTAATTAGCCCGGTGAGCTATCCCAATTTGAAAAAAAAACGGAAAACCCAAAAAAATGTCAATAAATAAAATTTTTTGACAGTTGAAAAGGTAAACATGTGATCTTCAACCATTAAATACTGTAGATATACCTGTGAATAATGCAAAAATTTTTGTCTAAGTACTTGTTGATTTTCTTTACCAAATCGCGACATTTCGCTATACACTTATTAAACTAAACATACAGATTATTTAAACTAGTGTTTATTATGCTTTGTGACAGAACCGGTTAAACAAAAATGACAAATCAACATATGTTAAAAACAACAATACCCTGTCCAATTTGACAAGCAGTGAAATTAATTTAAAATGTCCGGCTACATTAATATTTTGTTTCCAAATTAGGGTGTGGAATTTTCACTAGTAATACCACTAGAGGATTTAATTTGACCTCGTGTGGTATTCGGTAAGAAAATTCCATACCAAATGAGCTTATTCCCAACAACATCAATTTTCGTCTTCATCAATTACTTTCAAAAGATAGGAGGTTTTGTCGACTTGATTAATTAGTTACCATGGCAACTCAGTGAAACTCTAAGCTAGAAATTATTTCTGTTTTGAATTTGTCAAAAACAGCACGAAGTAGAAAAATGTTTCGCTTCGGTCAAGAAAGTAAAAATAATATTCACCAGAATATTAAGCAGTTGACACCCGCGAATACTAGGAAATCGAAGGCAAGTGTATGGAAGCAGTTTATAAACTTTTGCGCAGAAAAAGCGTATGACTTCGACAGAGCGGATATACCTGTGGAAGAACTGGCGCTTATTCTTCAAGGCTATGCCTTCAACATGCGAAAAATAACTCTGAAGACTACAAGGAGAGTCGAAAATTTAATCCATTCTCTGACATAGAATTTGTCAACGCAAGAGCTGCAAAAAATGCTAAGCGTCGGAAGCTACAAATAGATCCAACCAAGAGAAAGGTAAGTTCATCCGCACTATCAGCAAACGAATTGAGAAAGATTATTGAGCTTTGGGACGAAAACACTCTGGAAGGATTGCAAAGAAAGTTCTTCCACATTGCTGCTCATGAATTGGCCTGGAGAGGAAATGAAGGAGCGGCAATTGACAATAGAATATTTTGTGGAGGAAATTGACAATCAAGGGGAACCAACAGGACGCATTAAGTATAACCCGGTTTTCTCCAAGACCACCTAAGGCGGTTCAAAAAGAATGGCCGACAGTAAGTGACTAGTACCGAATACAGTCAATGAAGAATTATGACCAGTAAGATTGTTCAAAAAACTAAGCAAGCGAGACCAACTCATCAAAACGAATCGTTTATTTTTAACTCCATATCCAAACTGGCAGCACCCCAATTCAAAAGGCTGGTACAAGAACAGCGCGGTTGGACAAAATACAATATCTTCCTGGTTCAAATCGGCGGCATCAGTGATTAGAATCGATGTCAACAAGATCAAGATAACAAATCATTCTGCGAGGGCCACTGCTGTTTCAACTTTAGCCAAAACGGGAATTGGAGAACAGCAATTAATTAAAATAACAGGGCATGGTAGCAGTCAGTCCATAAAACCATATCTGCAAATTGACTCGGGCCATCATCAGGATATGATTGACGCAATGAGGTCTGCTTCAACTTTTGCAAAGACAATCAAAAAATCTGTTAATCAAGAACAAGTAACTTCCAATCAACCTGACATAGTATATAATAATTGCGTTTTTAATATAAACATTAATCATAAGGGTCCAAAGAATTTAGAAATCATCTAAGCTGGTAGTTTAAATGAATCAAAATTATCATGTTAACAAATAAAAATTAGATTGTCAAGGAAACTATTCTGTCATTATAAACGTGGTGATCTGTCAGAAATACACGTTCTGATTGGTTAAAAATCACATGTGTGGAATTTTCCTACCGAATACCACGCAAGCTTAAATTATTGCCCGAAATTTTCTTACGAGCACGAATATTTCAAGATAATTTCCGGAAATAGTTTGAGCTCTTGTGATATTATTAATAAAAATAAACGTCAGTTGTCTGTTTGTGTGTTCCAAGATGAACCAAAACCGACCAAAAATGATCCATTCTCGAAGTTTTTCCAAAAATTATTATAATTTGGATTAAAAGGATTAAAAATTCGATTTTATTTTGTATCTAGACGGTCTTGTAATATTTTTATATATGTATACGGTGAATCTTTATAGTTCTCCATAATTTATTCATATCAAATGCAAAAGTATTAACAATTTTCAATTAACTCTGAAACAACAGAGTGTCGTAAAAACATTGTACTACTTTTAGACGCGGGAAAATTGTCCTTCCTCTTTCTCTATCACACACAGAGAACAAAAAACAGAAAAGGACATATTTGCATAATTCAGAGCATGTACGCGATGTTCTTTAATCGAGTGCCACGGTTTATTCTGGTCCTTCTATATGAATGCAACGAACGAAGGCATGAGAATCGTGCCAATTGCTGTTTTGTTTTAATTTATTCAAAGGTTCATTGAAACAAAGTACAAAAATAAATGTAAGAGGATTAGATTTGGAACAGTTGACGTACGTCGGTATGTAGACAAAAGGAAACCTCTTTTGTTGGGAGATTTATAAGTGTGTTCATATTAGATCGTTCAAATTGATGTCTACCAGGTGTGGAATAACTTAAGCGGTAGCTTTGCTTCTCTAGGTGATGTCATTGATTTACAAGATGAAATAAGAAATCGTTTGTGAATGACCGACTCACTCCATTCTATTCTCTTAAGTTGCTTTTGAAGATTATTTTCTCCACGACTATATAATAATGCACAAATCATTTTTACATATTTAGCTGGAACGATATAAATTATTTACACCAGTGAAGAATGAAATAAAATTCACTCTCGTTAGCCAATCACATTCTATGATTATCAGAAATCACGCTAAAATAAATAAATCAAATTGCTTCTGACAGCGCGTCATTTGATACGTCAAAATAATCATATAATCATAGTCTTACGTATATACAGGGTGATCAACTTTTGTGACAGTCCGTGAAGTCCGTTATATCTGTTATTATAGGAGATACCAAAAAAAGTTATTCACAAAAATAGGAGGCAGCTATAAGCTTCACATTTTAAAATTAGTTAAAAGTATACAGGGTCTTCCATTTCAAAAGGTGATGGATAGATTCAATCGCAATGGTTCAGTGTTATATGAGACTAAAGAAAAAACAAAAACAGTTACAACAGAGGAAACCTCTGGGGGCCTATTCTCAAACGATGACATATTTTGTCGCATGCGAGATTTTTACATTGTCGAATAAAAAACGTAATTCCTTATTCTCGAATGTCGCATTCGAAAATTTTCGATAGATAATTTGTAGAGTGGTTTGAAGCAGTCGACAATTTCATGTCGAACGCGACATGAAATATTCGACAGTAATTGACAGGATTATTTTAGGTTAATCATAACAAGAACAAAGCAGATTTAAAAGGTTAGCTTGATAGATTGGTTTGTTAGAGATTCGTTTTTGTAGAATGGCAGCTTTATTAATAGCAATTGAAAATTTGGTAAATCAAGAGAATTATCAACAGCCTCGAAATAGAAGAGGAATATTTCAAGATGTTTTCAGATTATTATTAGATAAGAAATTTATAAAAACATTTAGGTTAAGTAAAGAATTAGTGCGTGAATTAATTGTTATTTTGGAACCATTTGTGATACAGGGACATCGCTCTTCTGCACTATCACTTGAAGAAAAGGTAAGCATGATACTTTTTTATGATAGTAACAAACCAGTCTATAGGAAGTCAAACCGAACAGTTAAATAAAATACCCATGTACCGGGTCTGATAATTTTTTTGTTAATACCATATTATAAAACTCCCCATATAAAATTGATTATTAGACCTAGTATGAATTTCTTATCTATTATTCAGTCTGCCTGGTGTATGCCCTCTGTAAATAACGTTCAAGAAACCAAAACACTGGACGCCCACAACCATAGATAACACCCACAACACATGTCACAGTGGCATAGAACATATTTGATAAACGTTAAATCGTGTTGCCAGCTCATGCTATTCGACAAAATATGTCGCATGCGAATTGGAAGACGAAACCAATCGAGAATACCACAATTTCAAGTTGTGCGACAATTTTCATCGACAAATGTCGAATTCGACATATTTTGTTCGACATTCGAGAATAGACCCCCTGATCGTCTATCTTTTTCTCTCTCACCGGAGTACGCTGGGACATTCCCTCTTACACAGCGTCCTATTGCTTATTACCTCTATCTGTAGTATCCACTCGTTGAAGAATATACTATTAACAGATTAAATATATAAATGATTTTTTTTAGAATGCATGTTACCTGTATTTTGCTTGATAAGATGTCGCTTAGGCAACGAATTATAAATAGAAATTTAGTTCAGTGTTATGAAATAGGAATCTTGTAAAAAAGTTATACAAAATTGCGTTTCATAACGATATTCTCGAATCTTGGAAAAAAGGAATTGGAAAAATTATGAACTGTTTTTATAAAAATTAATTTAAAAAAATCCATAACTATGATATTTTTGAACTCCTTGTGTTGAACTGCCTTAAAGTTTTTTTGATAACAGATAAATATGTTGTAATCACAACATAGATCTCGACAATTATATACCTAAATAAAATCATTCTGACAATATAAGAAGTGTCATATCACAGTCAGTATATCTTTTGAAAGCCTACGTTCAATAATCTCTTTATATTATATACAATTAACTAAAAAATAATTAAAAAACCCAAGTCTAATTAACCTTATAATAGTTAAAACGAATCCTTGTAATAAAGAAACTTTTCAAAGGTTTTATCTATGACTAATCTCTAAATAGAAAACGTTTTTGTTCCGTTATCTTGAAGTTGTAAAGCGACCTGACGATCATCGGTGGTCGATAGTCGTTCTCCTGACAATGGTGATATCTTGGAGCAGCATCATTGCCATCGGTCTGGTCGTTCTTATCTGAACAATGCTAGTTAATTACCGAACTTGGCTACCTGGCGTATTGACGTGGCCGCCACAATGTTTCCAGCTCAACTCGAGATGTCTTTTCACTCGCACTCGACAGTTTTATAGCACAGGAAATATTTGACACTAATAATAGTCATTACGTTACGGAAATTGGACTGCAGAGACGTAACGCAAATTTTCAAAGAAAACACAAAAATCATATTCAACCATCCAGTCGATTTGTCTCATACTTACTTTGCTTAGCAGCAATATCTTAGTTGATGGTTGAAGGTTTGTTTGTGAAATTATTCGTCATCTATTTCAATTGGCAATAGTAGCAGCTGACAACACTCAATAAAAATACACAGCAAAAAAAAGAAACTCAGATGGTTCTCTACCAGAGAAGATCTTTTGCCAACGTCTTTTGATGTGTTACTAGCAACCGTTTAACAAAAGAGTTATATAATAACAGAGAGGACAAATAAACTGAGAAATGGTTTGAATGGTTTCGGTAGAAGAAAGAAAGACCACCAAAAACTAGCGTATGAGCAGAATCACTCGCTCACCAAAAGAAAATTTTTAGTCAGGAGTATGTGCATTGTCATGGCAGATTTTTGGTTATGTATTTAAACACTTTACTTTCACTTATAATTACACGAGAGCTTTTTTTTGACGAAGTAAACTTGACATGTATAAAAAAACTGCCTCTGAAAAAATTACGAGTCCCGTATTTTTTTATCATTAAGACAGAAGCTTTGTGTCTTCTATGTAGGCCTCTATGTTGACTGGAGGGATTTTCAGTAGTTGTAATGGTTGTATAGTTTCCTCTCCAAAGTGCTTCCGTCTAAGTCCATGTAAGTTCTCGCAGAAGCAGAGTATGTGAGTAGTTGTTTCACCATGAAGATCACATTTCCTGCACAAAGGTTCACTAACTTTGCCCATTTTGTGCAGATGTTTCCTCAGGGTGCAGTGTCCAGTCACCAGGTCGGTAACTGTCTTCAAATGTCTCTTACCCAGTTTCAATAGCCTGGTTGAGAGTTCCTTGTCTACCTTGTTCAGTAAACTCTTTGTATGGAGGTGCCCTTGTGCCGACCTCCATTTGAGTTGGTGTTCCCTATCTAGCCAGTTCCCAATTTCCCCTCTTATGCAATCTTTTGTGATTCCACAAAACGGTTCCGGACCTATGAAGCCTTGTTTAGAGCCTTCTTTAGCTAACTGGTTAGCCATTTCATTACCTACAATCCCCTCATGTGCCGGCACCCATATTAGAGACACTTTGTTGTCTCTTGCCCGTTGAGGGATTCTTTACAGTTTTTTACTTTTTTACCAGTCTAGACCTAGTTGTTGGGTTGCTGATCACTTTAAGCAGAGCCTGGCTATCAGTGAATATTTTTATCTTTTGTCCGGTGTATCCTCTTCTGATGTTTTCATCAATACTGGCTATAGTGGCAATCGTCTCTGCTTGAAACACAGCCATATATCGGCCAAGGCTAAAGATCATTCTCTTTCTAGGTCCTTTTATGCCAGCCCCAGTGCCATGGTTTGTTTTGGAACCATCAGTGAACCAGATGATATTTCCAGAATTACCTGGATGCATCACCTGTTCCCTAGATGGGATGATTATGTTCACTCGCTCAGTGAATATATTTCCCGGTGTCATGCAATCAAAACTCATGTGAAATGTGGGTTCATCTAGTATTGTCCCAGTAGTATAAGTGTGTCCTCCTGGAACATTGTTCGGTGGCCATAAGTCTCCCGATTTCAGCCTGAGATTTGCCATCATCGCCTCGGCCCTTACAAAAAGTTCCAAAGGAGGGAGTTCAATGAGGGCCTCCATTGATGCCGTCCCCGTGCTGTTCATTGCCCCGGTAATACCAAGGAGGGCTTGTCTTTGAATTGCAGTTAATGTATTCACTGCAGAGGACACTTCTGTCCTCCTCCACCAGACTATTGATCCATAGGTGATCGTAGGTCTTATTACAGTTGTGCAAAGCCAGTTTTACCCATAACTCTTCTGCATTGCCAGAAAAGCCTAGTCGCCCTAGTAGTAATTTTTTCCAGGTGTGTCTTCCAATTCAGTTTGGAATCTAGGGCCACTTCCAGGTATTCAACTTCTTTGGATATTTCTAGCTCTTCTCCGAACATCAGTATTCTGCCCAGCAGGATAACTCTTCTATTCGTGAAAGCAACTAGTTTGGTTTTTCTTGGATTGACTGAAAGGTCCTCTTTTAGACACTATTCCTCCACAATTCGTAGTGCTTCTTGTAGGACATTCATAACCACCTCTGGGAATTTCCCATTGGTGATAATCACTATGTCGTCCGCAAAGCCCTGCGTCCATATACCTTGATTATTCAACCTGAAGATCAAGTCATCCACAATCAGGTTCCATAAAAGTGGTGAAAGTACTCAACCTTGAGGACATCCTTCAGTTGTCCTCACAGTGTAGGTTTGTATCATGCATATGTGCTGTTATTCTCTTATGCTCGAGCATGGATCCTATCCATTTGCATGTGGTGCTGTTAATCCCTCTTTTTTTGAGGGATCTGTATCTGAATTGTATTTACGGTTGGTATATTTATATTTAGTTACTAAGAATGACGTAATCGTCTTATTATCGTAAATAAACCATAGTGTATCGATTTTTATTAAATCTGAAATCTCCTGTACTATATTTTTCTTAATGAAACGGCCTCGATTGCAATTGTACGTCTGATGTACACGAGCTTGCCTTTGTCAAGCGTACAAGATCTATCAGCTCGAGATATTTTACTTCGGAATTATTTCAGGCAATGTTTGTGGGCGCTGAATTGTACGTTTAATTAATGTTATTGTACCACTATTGAGCAAATTGTGTGTTCTGTCAATGAGAGTTATCTTCTTTCTTGGCTAAAATAACTACGGGTTGCAACAACGAGTGAATTCCTTTGAGAAACATTTTTTTTTGTCTCTCGGCATTTTTTAGTTTGTTTATTTTCGTCTCGGGTCGTGCTGCGAATGCTTTTAAGTTTTATCTTTTTGAAAAATAAGAAAAAACTTGATGAACGAGCTACTATTTTGACTATGAAAAGTTTTTAAACATACGTGGTAGAATTTACGCAATAAATTAATTGTTGCTACTGCATTTGTTCACGTAAGGTGCGCAGCTCATTTCCACCGCCAAAAACACGTGGTCGGTAAAAAGTTTTTGATTTCTTTCGCGATAGTAGAAGACGTTTTTTTTTTGTATGATAAAGAATTTAGGTTTCAATATCCTCGAATACTTCTAAAATGATTGTCTTACATGATAGTTGCATGTAAAATATCTTAGCAACGAATCGTATTAACTACAATTCAGTTCCAATCAATAAAAGGATTGTAACCTCAGATTAATACATTAAAAATATACATTTGTTTACATTTAAAAGTAAACCCAACATTACATCACATTCTAAGGTAAATGCCGACCCTTTGCCAGATGTCTTACTTTTCCTTTGAATTGTGACAACTGAATTATAGTACACGATAGAAACGTACAAAATAGTAATGTACCTTCAAGAAATTACATAAAAACGGCTTTAAAATAATTATCCCAAGTAGTTTATGTAATAAAAATATGTTTCTGTTTGAAACTTTTGAGGTTTAAACGAAACAAATGCGTGTTAATAATTTTGTCTGTTGGAAATATGGCAACACCGAGAAAAGGGCGAAAACCATTTTACTATCAATTTTACCTGATTTTACTACGAAGTTTCAACGTTCCTAGTTCACTGAAGCTCTTGTTTTCGTCTTTTCAACAGATATTTGTGTGTGTGCGTACAGATATAATTAAAAACAATATTTTTTTGTGAAAATCATGGTTCGTCAATGCCAAATTTGCAAAAAACAGTCGGAATTTTCCTAACCTCTCTTCTCCACTGTAATAAGTAAATAGTTCTATTGCCAGTGGCACTATCCGACAGTTTCTCCCCACTCCTTGAATGTCATTGATGAAAACATATGTATGGCGATAGAATGTTAGCCGTCTTCTCGGATAGTTTTATGAATGACTTGCGGACTCTAGTATTCAGGGGCGGCTCTAGCTCACCTGCCGCCGGGGTGCAAACTCTTGTGTGCCGCCCCTTCTGGGCGATAAGTTGAAGGAGGTTACAGCCTAGAAAATAAGACTTATTTCCTATATACCGTGTCATTCGTTATGATCCAGCTGCCGCCCCCTATAACCTGCCGCCCGGGTGCCGTGCACCCCTTGCACCCCCGCTTAAGACGCCACTGTAGTATTACTCTAAGATTGTAGCTATATCAAAGTTTCATCAAAATTATCTCATTGAAACAACAATTTAATTCTCGGCGATGGAATAGATTCGGTTCTTCCTAGCTGAAATTACAAATTGGGTGATAACGAAGCCAGTTTTCAGGACTTGGTCAGATATTGATATAAAAAACAAAGGGCGCTGTTAATTTTTGTTTCTTGAGAAAAATTAGAAAGAAATTCCAATTGAACATCAGTAACCTGTTGTTTTTATCTATAAAATGAAAAATTATGATAAGTACACAGAAGTTAAGTTAATTTTGGTTACAGTGTGATAAATAAAACGTTCTAGATAGTAGTATATTAAGTACCTACCCAGTGTCAGAAACGTTCCTTTAGTCACGAGTTTTCTGAGGCACGAGTGGAGCGTGGAGTGTATTAGGAACTTCCCGTCTGGAAATTGTGCCTTCCGCGTACTTTTCGCAGGAACTGTCTTAGTCAAGACTTGTGTGTCTTAGGAACGGTGTGTCCTAGAAACTGTTTGTATTAGAAACTGTCTGTCCTAGGAATTTTGTGTCCCAGGAATTTTGTTTCTCAGGAATTTTGTGTCTCAGAAAAGTAAAACTTGGTCTTACACAAACAGAAAAAAACTGCACAACCAAGCAAATTTGGATATATGTTCAGGATACATACCTACATATAATTTTACAACTATTTTTACGTTAGCTTAACCCGGTAGTAGTCGTGCCCTTGTTTTTTACAAATTTGGTCGCGCCGGGTCTCAGAGACCCATTGTCAATCTAGAGCTTCCTTCCTATATTATTGAAAGTATACAGTACTATTCAAAAATCCCCTCCCTCCCTCGTATCTTTTGAACGGCTACACTTGCATTCATAAAATTTGGAGTGTAAAAATAAAGTGTTGTAAACTTACGAATGGTAACAGGTGACGTAATAGTAATAGATGACGTCACAGTGCAACTCTGGCCAATAATTTTAAATAGGACCTTCTGGCAAGTGATAGGCATTGACATTGGCTACATAGCCATATTAATTTTGTTTGGGTTTAAACTAATTTTGACAGATAAATGAAATAAATACCAAAATTATTGAAATTATTTTTCTAAATTTAATTAATCAAATATCAACAATGGATTCTTATAGCAAGTGTTCGAAATGTGCTCCGTCTACTTCCTGACAGTAATACATCCTATTAGTAAACTCTTGTCGTACTCGTTCGAATGTGTCAGCTGAAATAGCATTGCATTCTTCAATAATTCTTTCTTTCAAAACGCCAATGCTATCTGGTGCCGTAGTATAAACCTTGGATTTCAAGTACCCCCATAGAGAAAAACGTAATGGTGTCAGATCTGGTCACCGAGGTGGCCATTCTATAGGACCTCGCCGGCCGATCCATCTACCTCGATATTCTTCATCCAGGTAACGTCGAATGTTATTTCCAGATGGCCGAATTCATCTGGATTATCTTCCAGAATTTCAAGAATTAACGGCTCAATTGCATTTTGTAACATCTCCAGATACACTTCACCGCTTAAATTTGAATTTAGGAAAACAGGTTCAACTATGTGGTTTCCCAAAATACCTGCCCAAACATTGACTTTTTCTGGAGATTGGGTATGTTGTTCACGAAAGGTGTGAGGATTTGTGTCACTCCAATACCTTACATTTTGTGTATTCACATTTCCATTGAGGCAAAAAGTACTTTCGTCACTAAAACAAATTGTTTTTGAGTAATGTGGGTTTTGACTAATTTTATTTGGCATACATTTATAGAATTCGAGTCTTCTGTCGGGGTCGTCATCCGAAAGGTGGTGCACCATTTTTAACTTGTATGGATGAAATTTATTTTTAGCCAACACTCTCTGTACTGTACTTTTACTTACTTCACAGATAGGCGCAACTTTAGTTGAAGAGGAAGTAGGGTTTACTACCATTTCAGCAACTATATCAATTTTTTTATCATCACTAAATGTTGGTCGACCAGATCGTTTGGCATCTTAAACACTACCTGTTGCTTCAAACTTGTGAAGAAGCTCCCTCTAATAAGTTCTCGAGATAGGGCGATCTGGGTATCTCTCATTAAATAAACGTTCCGCTTCATGGAGATTCTTTCCACACCCACCAATTATTAAGATAGCTGCTACTTTGTCGGCTTGAGTACGTAACATTTTGCCTATGTAAACTCTTAAACGTCTCGTTAAACAATAATAAAATTAAATATTTAAGCTATTTAGAAAAACTTTGCAAAGCAACAAATACTATTAAATTCAAAACGTCAATTATTTTTGACAACTAACCAAAAATCTTCAATATTTAAATGTGAAATAATAATTTTGGTATTTATTTAATCTATCCGTCAAAATTAGTAATAATTAAAGGTTGTTTAGACTGCGTAATATTGAATGAAAAAAATTGGAAAGTTCCCTATAGTGACACTTGGGACATACTGTTTTGACACTTGAGTGGAATCCACAACAATACATGTGAAGTAGATTATAAAATAAGGATAAGATTAAGAAATGTTGTCTATAAAATGAGAATATACAGAAAATACAAAATCTAATGAGCATTTACATCATAAGTACGTTTCAATGACACTAACAAGACATTTCTTACAATCTTCATGTATTCGAAACAGACGAAAATAAATTTCTCAACTTTTCAATCTACGATAAAGATGAGGTGCGAGTTGAACTCCGGCGAATCCATTATAGATACGTCGTCATTCTTTTTAAAAAGGAGCATAAGGCAACTCGAGACAGGTACTTTACAAATCGAACTTTCCAACTAAAATCATAAATTCTTCAAGAAACTTCGACTTGTCTTTCCAGTTAGCTTATCTCAAGATAAGTCCGATACGTTTGTGAATTATACAGCTCAAGGTAGCCTTGAAGATGTCTAACCTTCAATTTATTACTTTAATCGCTTCAATCTCGATCTCATTTAACGATTTCAAAGCTAGAAATTTCCTCTAAAGTGATCAAAATATATTTTTTCCAAATAAAATAAGCGCACAAATTATTATTGATAAATAATACTAATTATAATAGTCCAAGTGAAAGCGAATTCTTTTATTATTTATTCTCCCAGTCATACACTGGTTCACAAGTGCCGTTCAGACCAAACTGTAGTGGATA
This sequence comes from Lochmaea capreae, assembly GCA_949126875.1. Classification (NCBI taxonomy): domain Eukaryota; kingdom Metazoa; phylum Arthropoda; class Insecta; order Coleoptera; family Chrysomelidae; genus Lochmaea; species Lochmaea capreae. The sequence continues at coordinate 16,903,859 of OX421403.1, forward strand.
AACAAAGATATATTTCGTAAAATATATTGTTTTAATATGTTAGCAATTGATATTTGGTCAATACTTAGGAGTGCGCGAATTACGTAGTTGAATGAACTACAGGAATTCAGTACACGTCCCTACTGTTGCTAGGTACCTATATTTATTTATTGTAGTGTAAGCATTTTCGTTGGGTTATAGATTTGTAGACATGTATTTTGATGATTATTAATTAAAGATATGCGAAACAAATAAGTTGTTTTGTTATTCTAAGTATGTGTGACATAATTAAAAGGCAGAATAAAAAGAACCTGAAAATATACTTTAAATGTTAAGAAAGTATATCACATGGCGATCCTGCCAGGATTCGAACCTGGAATCTTTTTCAAATTCCAATAATTGACGAAATTGAAGTCACTATTTAGGAAATCAATATTCATAATGAATAGACTCTCCTATGTCGACTGGATTTAAATATAGTGTATGGAATATTTCGTAACATTGGACATCAAAATGTTATTTTGCTATTAGAAATAAATGACACAAAAATCATGTAGTAATAAAACAAGATTATTTTTTATGTAATATAAGTTATTGATAAAACCAATAAAGAACGTAATAGTTCTTCTATTCAAGTTTAAAAAAGCTGATAATAGAATTTATAAGTCCGGGAAATTTTTACTCACCGGTCTGCTTTAAAAAACACAATATTCACATTTTCAAAAGATTTTATATATATTTCAAATTACAAAATCAAGCCTATAAAAACTAAATACTGTTCTGAGGCTTCCTTCATAAATCTTTTAACTTCTTCTCCTGTCAGAACTTTTGATTTGTTTGCCTGATGACCAACAGCTTGCCTTTTTAAGAAAGCCGTCAGTTTTGAATATTTTGATATATCAGCTCCTTCTTTTACCATCATTATAGACTTCAGCATCGAATATTCTCCCACATTGTTCACAGGATTCATCTTTTTGGAGATATCCAAGAAGTACACGCCAAAAGGATATTCTCATTTATGCCGTTTTCCATCTTATAGGTTTTTTCTCCACTCGTTGAAGAGCTGGTATTCCTTCTTATACCGAGCAGAAGACTTCGTAAGCACCAATTTACTGGTTGCTTCAGCTTCTTTTAGAAGCTCTTGAGATAAATGAAAACAAATATTCAGATAATATTTTTAACGACCAAATGAATATCAACAATTCTCCCTTATTAAACCTTTTCACCTAGAAAGGTTTCGGTAAGACTGTAGTGAATTAATTTCGAGGTAAACTTGTCCAATACTTTTGTTAATACCATATTTAGACACTTTTTGCTTTTTATTTCCATGTAAACAGATTGTTATACTTCTGTCAATATCCTAAAAATTCCGTATTAATGCACTGTATATATTAAAAAAATTTCATTATACTTCCAGTCGTTTGAGAAAGCTACTATGTTAGCGAAACGCGTCTCGAATTGTACATTGAACTTAGTTCAAATATATAATGAAGATTTAAACAAATTAAATTGTTTTATTCCATCGCTTAGTATAAATCTTTATCAAGTAAAAGCCCATCTATTCAATATTTCAATATTCTTCGCTTAAATGGATCACCAACTTCCGGAATGCCTCGAATACCCAGCTTCATATTTTTCCATCAGGAGAATCATCATACACCACCGCTTCATATTTAATCCCTAGCACTATACTATTGTTATTTCTAATCAAAAGTATTAACATAATTTCAATATTTTGTTACACTTTTTAAATTATTCACTCGACTCGTAAATAATGGATGTGAGTGGAAAATTCCTATTAAAAACTCCATCCAAAACTCCTTGAAACAAAAAATGTGCTTCTATATTTATTTTTATAAAACAAATTCAAATCATATATCTCAAAGTTTCTCCTGTTTTATTTTAAAAAGGTCAAAACGTAGAGCAGCAAATCGCGCTCTCTTATTTAAGATGATTCCTGAAAGTGTACCTTGTTTTATTATTTCAACAGGAACTCTTATCGAAGAACGTGGCCGTTAAAGAAAAATGCAATTTTCTAGACGTTATTTTCCTTTGAAGAAGTGTCGGCACTTACGCAACACGTTACGACTGTCAGTAGTAATCGTTTCAAAAATGCCAAGGCGTCTTTTTCTTACGGAAACAATCGGAGTGGCATTAAAGGTACCTACGTTTTCTACGAGGTCTTGTGTGTATGTGAGCGTTAACAATGACAAGAGATTCTCATGCTTTAAACAAATCGTTTGTAGTTTTTCTACGTGAGAGCTTGGAAATTTTTTCCGTTAAAGTTCTTATACAAGGTGTTTAAAAATTACCTATCACTGCAGATATTTTTTTTGAGGGGATCTACTTGGGTCTACGAGGATATATTGAAAAATTCCTAGCCTACTATAGAACCAAACAATATTTCAATGTCAAAATATTTTATTACCCAACATATTCTCCTCTTAATTGGATACATTTATTACAGCGAACCTGCAACGTCTCTAGACCTTTCAAAAAAAATGTTTCTTTTTGCTCTGCAAACCGGACCTACACAGCTTTTATTACCTCCTCGTTGGAAAAAAATTCACGACCTTTTAAACTTTTTTTCAGTTGAGGAAAGAGGTGATAGTCGGACGGAGCCAAATCTGGTGAATAAGGGGGGTATTCTAGTAACTCAAACCCTAAATCACGAATTTTTTGCATGGTAACATGAGATTTGTGTGCAGGGGCGTTGTCCTGCAAAAACAAAACACCTTTGGATAGCTTTCCGCGACTATTCTTTTTAATTTTTTTCCGTAGGGTGGTCAGTAATGTCGAATAGTAATCTCCAGTTATTGCTATACACTAACCCAAAAATCAATCATGATTACTCCATGGCAATTCCAAAGTCTCATTCATAGTAAAAGTTCGCTTTAAGAAGTCTACATCGTTTTCAAATCGAGCACAGATCGAACGCGATGCTTCTACCCTTGCTTTTGGTCAACATTCAAACATTTAGGGATCCATTTTGCAGCAATTTTTCTCATGTCCAAATTGACGAGAACTTTATGATGGACGCGTTCGTATGAAATATTCAGTGCTTCAGATATCCGTTTTAGCCCAATTCGACGGTCTGATAAAATCATGTCATGAACTGCATCGATATTTTCGGGGACTGACACAGAAACTGGCCTTCCCGATCGGTCATCATCTTCAATGGAAAATTTACCTCTTTTGAAGCTTGCACTCCAATTTTTCACGGTCGCATACGAAGGACATTGATCACCAAAGGTATTAAGCATATCTTCGTAAATCTGCTTACCTCTTAACCCTTTTAAATACAGGTACTAGATGATGGCTCGATACTCCAATTTTTCGATTTTCACAATTTCGGTGGACATCTTTTTTTTTTAATTATTGCGTAATTCTGGTTTACTTTTTTTGACGTCAAACTTCACACTGACACTTCTAATGAGTTATTGTTCGTTGCTACGGTAACGCAATATTTTGTTTATGCATGGAACTGGTCTAGTCTAACTAGATATCAATTCATCCTCGTATATGACCAGGTAGTCTGCTCCGACTAAAACCTCTCCTTCCTGTGGTAGATTGCTGAACGATCAATGGCAAGATCAAAATGACAATCAACATTGACCACCCAGCACCTGATATTTATGCATTTCTTATCCTATCTTCCTCTAGGAAGCTTTTTTCCTCTCTTTTTTTCTCACTTTCGATGTCCATTTGAATAATTTCCGCAATGTATTGCGGTTCCGTTAATTGCGAAAATCGAGTCCACAGGCAACCTTCATCCATCATCCCCTATAGTATACCTTAGGAAACAATGTTTTATGTTTATTCTGTCTTCAACGGATAATTTTATCTTTTGCAATTGAAAGGGACTTTTTCTTTACCCAAATAAGCTATAATTGAGTCAGAACCATTTTTCGTTCGTGAAAAGAATTGCGCATGATTTAAGAATATTGCTTAAATATAGAGTTCACAATTATTAGGATTTTTAGCAGGTACGCCCTTGGAATAGTTATTTTACAAGGGTTTATTGCTCTTTGCCTTTTTCAAATAGAATATAGTATCTGTAGCTTGCGTTGACAGAAGAGTTCCAGGACACTTTGTATAAAAACAAACCAGGCAACTGATAGAAGGAACAATAACATGGAAGGAAAAGGAAATGAGTACATCATTATTCATAGCTTATTCATTCCCCAACTCATACATACTACCCACATTTTTATCGCTTCAAAAATTTCCACAAGATGGTTCCAATTGCAAAATTTATATATGTATGTATGACATTCACTGAGACCTAAAAGGTCTAAACTTCTACTCAGTTCCTGAGGAACGTCTCAGAGAGTAGTAGCTCCTTTGATCCTATTTCCCTGAAGAATTTTTGGATATGTGCTGGCTTCAACTTAGGTAAATGTCCCTCTTCTATCCAAGAATCTCCTAGATGCTGTGTCCCAGGATTCCGAATTGCTGTGCAATTCGCAAGTATGTGGATGGGGGTTTCTTCTTCCTACACTATTTTGAGCTATATCAGGTGCCCGTTCAGGCGGCAATGTCCCGTTAGCATCCCTGTTAAAACTCTTTGTGCAGTTTTACTTCGACTTATGCATTCATTTGATCTCAACGGATTGTAATCACCCATCGAAATCTTTGATCTTTCTTTCCAATGGTCAGATCTTTTCTGTTCTTCGGCTTTGCTAATTTCTTCCAATATTACATTGGGGCTGATACAGCAAAAGGGTTTCGGCCCCCAAAAGAGTATTTCAGTCCCACTCTTTGCTAGTCCATCTGCCATTTCATTTTCTTATATTCCAGTGTGTCCTGGAATCCACAGTAAGATTACTATATTGTTCTCGCCTAGTTCATTGAGTATGCCTAAGCATTCCCACGCCGTATTGGACATTATGATAATCTTTTGCCTTCTATATCCTTTGTCAATATTGAACTGGCACACTTTCTTACGGCGTGAATTTCCACTTAAATGATACTTGCAGTTTTTCCCAAGCTTTTAGAGTGTTTGGTTCCTGGCCCGTACAAACCTATCCCAGTTCCTTTTATTGATTGTGCTAATTAACAATACTGAGGGAACGATGTAAGGAAAAATTTCGCACACGTTCGTTGTTTTTTTAATTGGTTTTGTACAAACTTTACCACTAGTGGCATGCTAGAATGTTTCAGGTGGTACGCGAGGGTAATGTCAGCAATCACGGTACGGTATACACAGTAAAAAGGCGAATTGTCGATATATCCTCCAATATTAAGGAACAAGTTTGCTCTCAACTGAAAATACATTGCACTCATTCCACACATCATGTAGACGAAAAAAACGATGTCACAAACATGGCACAGCTATTTATATTTGTACGACCTGATTATAATGTAGAGGTCAATTTTTGTGTTGGAATCTACTTTAATCAGAAACTCATTTTCAACATCATTGATGGGTTTGCGTAAGAGGCGAATAATGTTAGGAAAATTGACAGCAAAAGTGGAAAACGTAGCTTTTGAATGCATTAGGCTAAACTCTATTTTATCAGATGCTGTGGAGACTATTTACTGCATGGCTAGGGCTCCGAATTATATTTCTAGGTGTGTGACGACGTGGGTGGCAGGTTCAATATTGTACTCTCACATACAAAGGTGAGATGGCTAACTCAAAGGAAAATTTTCATTCGATAGAACAAAGGTCAGGAGTTCTTATGTTTCTTACGGAAAAAAAGTAATTTGATGAAAAATTCTTGTCAAAATTACCATATTTAGACAGAAAAGTATATTTGGGACATTCACTGATACCTACAAGATCTATTGCTCACCTTTTTTTACTTAGTTCCTGAGGAAAGTCTCGGAGATTAGTAGGTCCTTTAGAATTATTTCCCGGAGGAATTTTAGGATATCTGCAGGCTTAAGTTAAGTTAAGTGTCTTCCATCAAGTAGTCTCCCAGGTGGTGTGCCCTAGGATTATGAATTGCTATGAAATCCGCAAGTATGTAGATAGAGGTCAAATTATTCCGTGTTCCTGGGCTGATCCATTCAACTCACCCAGTAGTAGCATGAGGTGTCATCCTTCTATTGACGTTCGATAGAATGACGTTCAATAATATACTATTTATCAATTCTCAATAGAACCACCCCTCCTTTCTCTCGGTTGTTCTGCTCCACGGGTTTCAAGAATTGGGCACAAGACAAAATTGTAGGTATATTTGAAGCATCGATTTATATAAGTAATATTTTTGTCACACTTGTTTACATGGATATTTGAACAGGAAGGTCCTTTCCAAATAACTAAGTATCACCTACAGCAGCTCAGATTTCACAAAATAGAAAAAAATTTGATGTTTTCGTATCCCAAATCAAAGTAGTCGTACACTTTCGCATAATTTTTGAGCTTCCCAATATCTCTTATGCAAATTTCTACCGTAAAAAGTAAATCCTACGCGATTTTCGTAGGGTCGACTCTTATCCCTGGAAAATCCTTAAATACAAGGACGGTATTCAGAATTTCGGAGTGACGCAGGACAAGCGACCCCACATCAAAGCATCTAATGAGGAGCGTTGTATACGTATCATGTTAACATTTATTTTTATCTCAAATTTAGATCTGATCATAAAATCTTCTTTATGAGTTTTTTCATGTGACTTTATATGGGTGGAGTTAACTAAAACAATAACTCTCATCAAATTGACAAAGCAAAAATTACTCACACCAATTGTATTTCTAAGATAGATTTCAATAAAAATGGAAGTACACTATTATTCAGAGGTATAAGGGCGTTAAGGGTGTTCAATGTACGTTTTCCTGACCGTCCAATAGACAGGCACTATTTCAAAGCTGTTGACGGTAAATTTGATGACACATGCGCTGTCCGCTCTGGACTGGAAGCAAACAATAAATCAATCAGTCTTGGTAACGGTATCGATCTTGCTTGTCCGCTCTTGGTCTTGCATATTCAGTCTTAGTCTCAAGTATTGCTCAAATGGTTTGTTACTCACCACCTACGTCGTTTTGGAAAATCTTCGAGTATTTTTATAGGTATAAATTATAAATGATCGACAACATATTATATTGAAGTTAAGGTAAATATTCTCATATATCCTATTAAAATGAAAGTTGTAATTTCTTGTTTAGTCTTGCACTTTGGTTTTGGTCTTGTTTTTATTTATTTGGTCTTGGTCTTAGTCTTGGCCTTGGTCCTGCTGATATATGTATGATCTTGTTCTTTTTTGTCTTGCAAAATCGCAAGACCAAGACAGTTTTTGCTCATCACCATTTGATATATGCAATGACCCCCTGGACCATACACACATTCAAAATAAAGTTGCCATTTTACCAATATTTGCCACTATGAAATTAAACAATCCAGTTGAGTAGTAAGGGCCATTTACACCACCTTCAGTTAAAACTTAAGTGACACTTAAATGGCTAATGGGAAACTTAACTCTTTGCACCAAACGATAAGTGTCACTTATCTGCCAGTAAGTTTCTATTAATTTAAGCGGTAGTAAGACCGGCCCTCAAAGGTATTTAAGTGACACTTAACCTAACATTTTTGGATAACGCAAGCGAAGAGCTGAGTTAAAGAAAGACGTAATAAAGCTAAGTCTGTGTAGGTGTGCCAGTATGGAATTATTACCATTAATACGCGAGTTTTACGTTTGAAGTCCTAGAAATAATTGCATAGACTACCTCGTCAAAGTCATTCTCGTCCTGATCATTTTCATGATTTTGACGATCTATCGTTTTATAAAAGATGCCGTCTTACGAAACCTACTGTTTTACATTTATTAATATTGATTGAAGACCAATTAGAATATCCATATGATCGATAAGTTGGGAGAATCTAACCACTACACATTGATGTTTATAATTTTTTGTCTATTTTTTTGAAAGCAGGTTTCGTTGTTTCTAGTGCCATTTATAATCGTATTGCAATTCAGAGAATCTACTTATAATTTATAATGATAAATAATACTGAAAACCATAAACTAACCTAACTTTAAATTTAGATTGACAAACACTACATGCGACAAGCGACACTAATTTTATTTTATTTCAAGTGTTACTCAGTTAAACCAGGTCAAAATCTGAATGGTGCAAAAGAACATAAATATAAGTGACCCTTATAGTTAACTGATACTTTACTAAGTATCAGTTTTAGGGACAGATTTTGCAAATGAGCCTAAATCAAGTATAGTATCAGTCATTGTCAAAAGCTTGTAAGCCTGACCATTCTAGAACACCTGACTTTGACAGGTCGGCCATATTTTCTGAAGGGCAACCGATCAGCTGGAGTTTATGTCAAAGCTGCCTGTTCTACTAAATATTCAGTAAATCTACTGATTTGAATATTGATCTACTGATCTACTGAAACATTTCATAATCTACTGAAAACAATTATGACAGCTATTTATTATTATAATTATCGTTTAATCTTTAGTCAATCACACACACTTATATCTTGCTATATATCTGCACGTAATACTTCACCACCACGCGGGGTAATTATTGTTTATTTATTCCTGTTTTTTATATACTCGAATCTGATAAGTACGCATGTAACTTTATTTTCTGGTATTTGTAGTATTTTTTAATTAAGAAGTAGGTATACGTTCACTTTATTTTTTTTTTATAAAAATGGTTGTTTTGTTTGTTTCTATATTTTGTTGAAAATAGGTTACTTTTGTTGTTCAATAAAAATCTATTAAATATTTGACAAGGTATTATAAATATATGTAATGTATTATTTGATTTCTTTCATGGGTTTGGTTAGTTATTTGTATGATAAAAATCAATTAAAACATTTTTAACGTTTCGCCCTTGTTTGAAAGCTTTTTCAGAATATTTATTTGAAAAAAATGTCATCATAAATTAAAATATTTCCAATTGTTACTATAGAATTTGGTGATCTAGTTAAAACATATGGAAGTTCAATTAAAATGATACAAGTACTTACTTTAAAATTGAATTCACGATATTTGAATAATAGATGAAAAATGTGTAATTATTAATATTAATTTATTTAAATTTGATAAATTTGACTCAAGTTTTTGATATCTTGTTTATCGTTCACTGTATTTTTTTCTTTTTTTATATGTATCATCTCTTTAATTGTTAGTTTCTGATAATTAGAGTCTTGTGTTAATATTTTCGTGTTTTTGGAATCAAATTCATGTTTTTCTATCGTTTCGTGTTTATGTTGGGCTGTAGAAGCATTCTTCGTATATTTGTGGCCGTTGAGACGATTCTCTAGATGTTGAGTTGTCAGACCTACATATATTTTTTTGGACAAATTAAACATGGTATAGAATATATAACATTAGATTTTTTATTGGTTTTAGTTGGACACTCAAGTTTAGTAAATAATGGTGATAAAGTATTTTGTGCTTTATGACACACGTTAATGTTTATGTTTCAGTTTTTCTGAGAGTCCGTTTGTATGCAATGTAACATATATTTCATTTAAATAAAAAAAACTTCACAAATAACACATGACGCAGTCATTAACTTGTCTCTGAATTGAATTAAATAACAATTAAAATACCAGACGACGAAAGAAGCAATCAACAGAGGAGGATGTGATTCAAGAACAGATTTAGGTGGACAGAGAGATCAATTAAATAGTCACCTTGCTTGGTTAAAATAGTCTTATCTCTTGCACCCCCGTATTCCAATTAAAACGATGGCTCGTTGTATGATTTGAAAAACTTACTACTAACTGAAGTCTAACTATCATCCGTTGTTTACCAGTAAACAATGAAAACTGAATAGAATATATAATATGGCCGACCAGTGAGTGACATCACTCTGGAATGGTCAATTGATGAACAAAAAAAGAGTTGACTGTTGTTTTGACACTTATAAAATTAGTTTAATATCAATCACCAAAAACAAAAACAGTTATAGAACATTCTACAACATATTTGTTTTTTTATAGACATATTTCTTATCCGTAAGAAAATTTACAACATTTATCTGGCTTCAACTCAGTTGATTCCACGATTTTGTTGCCGGTCACGTATTGGACTAACTGTGCTGTTGGAAGAACTCGTCCGATATTTTTAAAAAGAAAATACGATATTTTTGTTATACAAACGGTGTTCTCCTTTTTTTCCCTCACTGATAAGTTTTAAAGCGAGATTATTAACAATAATTCAAACCCTTACAAACATAAGCGTAGATAGACAAGTTACATAAAATGGAAATATCAATTTACTAGTAAATAACAAAATGATTAATTCTCAATAAGTAGATGATCCGTGAATTTCAAATTCTATAAATAAACCTCTACAGCTTCTCAAACGAAGAGAGACACGAGAGACAAAGTCCCCCTAGTGCGCAATGGAGAGCAGCTGAATTTATCGTTACATCGACGAGCAAAAATCGCAGAGTACAATCAGTGAAAGTAAAATTTAGTAAAACATTTCCGCAGCTCGTACCGCCTATTCCTATCTTACATCTCCTCCTACGTTTGACAGTTGTAACTGATTATGTGATAAATAGATGGAACCAAAATAGCTATTTTCCTAACAAGTGCGGAAAGTGATAATTTCCCGCACGCGACTGCAGTCAAGGGCGGGAAAGACACTTTACGCATGAGTTGGGAACATTATTTTTTCGACGGCCGTATATACAACAAAGTATGCCAACCCATTTTTCAAAAATTATTGTATTTTAACATACATATACAAAACTTTAACTAAAAACTACTAATTATTATAAATATGGAAGGTTCAGTCTCCACGCTAATAGACTTTTTAAAAAGAGTCAGGCTGGAGAATGTAATCTAGAGTTTGAGAGGACCACAATAGATCTGAAAAGGTCGCAGTGGATTAGGCCGAAAGCCACCTCATAAAATCTAATCTAATCTAATAAATATTAATATTAAAAACACGATTTGTTGCATTCTGTAAATTACTTAAAATTCCCGATCCAGTAGAGTTATTTGGTGGTAAGTAACTGGTAAGTAGATGACGGCGAAGAGGATGGCATCGGCTGCAGGTCGCATAAAGATGACGATGACGGTTTTAAGTCATTTGTAGATGAAATAATTTGATATATTTTTCTTCTGATTCTCGGAGTCCTCCAAATAGCCCTCAGCGACAGTGTAGAATATATCTTCATTATTTTATATTTTCAAAAAATTAAAAATGCAACAAAAAGCTAGAAAAGATGTAGATTTTATTCGATGAACTATTTCGTAAATACTTATTTACCTGTCGTAACTTCCGAAGTGACAAACTATCTAATAAGGTCAAAATTTGCGGGAAAGTGGCACTTTCAAAACTAAAATGCGTGCGGGAAAATGAGAAAGATATCATTTAATTAGACATAGAATAACTAGATACAAACTAACAAGTTTATTAGTTACCTTCTGGTTATTGATGTAATCATTAATAGTTATTAATGAAATATTCAACAAAATTTCAATAAAATAAGATAAATTGCAATATAAGGCTGAAATTAAAATAACAAATATCAGAACTACTCTCTGGGTCATTCGCGAATTGTTTATATTGCTTGGGAGTGACTATTAAAACTGGAGATTTCAGTGTTTGACTAGACACTAGACCTTCATGATTTTAGTATTTTAAACTGATTAATGGCCGTTTCCACCATCCAAAAGTTAAGGATACTTAACGTTACGTAATGCTTAAGATAAATTTGAAAGTAAGTGGAGATTATGAGCATGCGCCGTGCCCACATTTCACATTTTTAATGTCAACCAATGTCAACTCTAACCTACTGTAATAAACTCATCACTAATTCGGTCCCAAATTTTATTTTTCTTTACTACAGATACAGTATCAGTTTTTTTGTTTTATATAATATGCTTATATTTTATAATCGATGCAAATAATAATTCTTTTTCCCGCTCAGTGTAATTTGTCGATCTACATTTTTTAGTTGCACTCTCCATCCTCAACAAAATAATAAAATAAATTATTAAAATAAAAATGCCAACGAACCGTAACTACTTTTTAAACTTTCCCTTGTATGACTTTGATCTATACACACTAGATGACAGACGTAAATAATCATGCATGCCAAATACCAGTTCATGAATTTTCCTAAAAACTCCACTTAAACCATCATGTTGCCAGATTTACGAATACTTTCTTTGGTGGAAATCAAGTTTATTTAAGGGCTTCATAACTATTCCTAGCTTGAACGTAATTTGGTGAAAACGGCCATAAGCAAAGCATTTTATGGTCCATATGATAGTTATACTCGTCAACGGTAGGGGGCGCACATAAAAAGTGTGCAAAAATCAAATATCTCGGCTCAGAATGCACTTAGGAAATTGAGCCAGGGGTCAAATGAGAGCTGGGGTAATGTGGAATTTGGAAAAAATATTACCGTGGCGATTGTTTTTTTATTTGACCTTCAAATGACCTTGCAAAGTTGGCCAAACCTAAAATTTTCATAAACTTTCGTGTTTTGGCATATCAAATAAGGATTCAATTTTTTTTCTAATCAATGTATTTTATGTATTTTGGCATGACAATTCCGAATCCGGTCTCAAAAATATTCTATCATGTTTCTAGCGCTGGCAAAGTGCTTACAAAGTCAACCCTCTTTTAACACACCTTTTCAGCATTATCGACTGGTAAAATTTGTTTCAAAGGTACAAATATAACACGGAAATTAATAATTTAAAAAAAACGCATTTTAAAAGGTAAGCAACGAAAAGAAAAAAAAAATATTTTCATCGACTTGCGAAAAAATGCTTTATCCGTAAACGCAAACATCGATGAAAATAATTTCTTTTTCTTTTCGTTACTTACCGTTTGAAATGCGTTTTTTCCAGAGTTATTATGCAAAAGGAATAATTATTGATTTCTGTGACATATTTGTACCTTTGAAAAAAATTTTACCAGTCAATAATGCTGAAAAAGTGTGTTGAAAGAGGGTTGACTTTGTAAGCACTTTGCCAGCGTTAGAAACATGATAGAACATTTTTGAATTTGAAGGTCAAATAAAAAAACAATCACCACGGTAATATTTTTCCCAAATTCCACATTACCTCAGCTTTCATTTGACCCCTGGCTCAATTTCCTAAGTGCGTTCTGAGCCGAGATATTTGATTTTTGCACACTTTTTATAAAAATCGTACACAGTACTGCTTATCAACGTTCACGTATAGTTAATACCTTAGAAAAGGAAAGATCTAATCGTTGGGAAATTCTTAGGAGGACTAAGACAATCAAAAATACTTACTTCTGGGAAACTACAGGTGAAAACAAATTAATGACTAAGATAGAGTGAGGCTGACTATGGGCACGTCAAAAAGCGTAAACTCGTGTAGCAAAAATAATGTAGGTCTTATGGAATGTACCCAAGAAGAAACTTCGCGTTCGCAGATTTATTCATTCAGTCCTCAAAAATAAGAAGTCATTGAGTATTCTTAAAATATTCCAAATAAAAACATATCTCGAAATTATGTAAACCACTACACCCTCCCTGTATTAAGCCTAATTCAATTTCCCAGTTCTCCGTTCGAATCCTAAACTTAAACGCCTAAATCAACATCGAATAACAATATTTTGACAAAAGTGAATTATCCAATTTGTAATTATTCCGACGGCGCAAAGCGACAGCATTGGAATGTGAATGGCACGTGACTCACCCCGAATTCTCGTGGTGTCATCGAAATTACTCACTCCATATGGCGAAGACTTTCTTAGCTATAATGTACGTTTTCTCCGAGTAACTGTATTTTACATAGTGTCCCAATTATTCAAAAGCGCAAATTAAGACTAGGGTCTCATGGGATATAAAACCTATTTTGCTAATCTTTAAGACTCCATACCAATTTCTGAGAAGGCCGCTTCGTTGCCGTAGTAGCCAGTCATTTACTCATTCATTCGTTTGGATTGTGCTCAACAGCCCAGGCACTTGTACTGAATCTTTTCACCATTTTCCATGTTATCTACTTCCATTCCAGAAGCTTTATGTCTTTTATGTAGGCCACTAGTTTGACTGGGTGGCTTTTGAGTGGTTGTGATGATGATCATTTAGTTCACGTTTTCTGCACATAGGTTCACATTTTGTGCAGATGTTTCCTCAGGGTACAGTGTCCAATGGGGGTAAGCATCACCCCAGAATATAAAAGAGGGGTCGGAAAATTTAGTTATCCGATGGCACTCCTCGACAATTATTTGACGCAAATTTTCTAAAGAGGCTGGTTGTGTTTTGTAGATTTTTCACTTTTGAGGTGTCCCCACGTAAAAAAATCAAGGCCGACAAATCTAGTGACGGTGGAAGCCATCCAATGCTACCTCTTTTCCAAATACAGTGCCGTAGAAATTGTTGGTCTAAATTCAACGCATAATGCGGAAGGGCACCGTCCTATTCTTCACTGTACTGTTGGTCATTTTCGATAATATCGGTCAAGGTGAGGTTAATAGCATCTTCCAGTAGTTGGAACAACCAAAAAAAAATTCAAAGCACCTATATACTGTGCTTTGAATTTTTTGGATTAGTCCAACTGAGTTCCTACAACTTAAACTCTTCAGTTAATAGAGAGAATCGTTTTTGAAATCCAATTATCTCCATAGGGTATATATTTTCTTGCTTGGATTTGAACCATTCAAAGTACTATTTATTATAATTCTTCATGTGAATATTCACCTGAAAACTTTATTTATATCAGTCAGATACTGACTTCTCTTCCACTGTGTATACGAATTTGAGAGATTCACAAGAATATAGACAAGAAGAACGTTGCCGAAGGAAACGGTAACAGCTAGCTAGTTAAGGGATGATGTAGTTTGGCATAATCCGATTGGTAAGGACAGATTCAATTATGATAATACCATCGTAGTCTGCTTTCCTTCGGGACCATCCTAAATTTTACTTCTTGTAGACGATATTGTTTCTCCTCACCGGATACACGTATAAACGACAGCTGACGATATACAATCAAATGCGGTGTTGATAGATTTCTCGTGAAATATCTATATTAAGTCCTAGATAGAAACTTTATATTAGATATTCAAATATAATTGGTTAGAAAACTGGAAAATAGCAAATTAAAAATGTTTCCGTCGACCGTGTATTAACATTTGCTATTAACGTTCTCAAAATCCGACAAAATCATACATTAATTACCCCTATTAATGCATGATTTACTTACATTGATCAACGATTTTCTTCAGGCAACCCAACGCACATCTTATACATTATATTGACAGTTACCTGTGGTGTAGGCAACCAAACATACTATAACACCTTTAATAATGATTAGTAGTATGGAATACTTCTAGTTTTGACTTACCTATCGTTTTATTTTATTATTCTACAAAATTATAATAATTATTAGTGTTAAGACATACAAAAAAGAATTTAAGAAAAACGAAAACAGTGACATTTGAACCACAGATATTCGAACCAGCGACCATTTCTGTGACATTTCAATGTCATTATTTATTTTTGACAGTACTTACTTTTTAGTTGTTTTTTTTTAGTTTTTAAATATTGAGAAAAACGAATACAACTTGTACAGTCGACGTAGCCAACACAAGTATTAAAAAGGCAATCAACAATCTGAAACATTAACGCGCTTGTTAATGGCCCTCATTAATTTTCTTGTTGGTTAAATAACTATTCTTAAAGCTTGACTTCAATCAAGAAAAGCTTAAGACGAAACGTGATACATCAAAAGAACTGAAGAAAACCCTTGTGCTTGACTTAACAACGGAGGGAACTTTAAAACAACAAATAAAGCTATGATAAAACCCACTTTGTTTGTAACCTAAGAATCCTGAGGTGGTGGTGGTGGAAAGTGCTGAAGAAAGGATGAGACACAGACTAAGTAGAGAGGTAATCAGTAGAAAAAACCACCTGCTCTCGTTTTAGAATATGCCACACGATGGTATGATGGAAAAGTATAACTTTTCAAAGAATTCATTAATGAGAAGAAGTGGGATCTTAACATCATTACCAGATTTTGAAATAGTTCCATTCAATGGTATGCAGACTGCTCAAAAGCAATAGAAGGGATTGGGATCGGAGTGTACGGGCCAGGAACCAAACACTTCGAAACCTTTGAAAAAAAACCAAGTATCTTTCAAACGGAAATTCACTGTGCCCACTTTAATATTGATATAGAAGGATACAGAAGGAAAGATATTATCATCATGTCGGTAGCCATCAAAGCATGGGTTCCTGCGTAATCAGTTTTAAAATGGTACGGGAATGCCTAGGAAAACTCAAGTAGGCGAGAGTAGCATCGTCACCTTACTGTGGGTTCCAGGACCCATTGAAATGGAAAAATGTAAATAGCAAGTGAACTAGCACCTTTTAGATGCCGGAATTCTTTTGCTGCATCATCCCCTATGGAATATTGGAAAAATGTGCAGCTCCCGAATAAAAAGAAGATCTGATCATTGAAAATATTAAGTAGGGAAAATGACGTATTAAAGATAGACAAGCCTTGTTTACTTCTTAGTTTTCTCCAAGATATTTAAGACGGGACTATCTTTATATGATGCCAAATCTCGTGTAACAACAAAAATATATAAATGAATAAGCCACCGTACCGTATTGTTTTCGGTTAGGATTTTTCATATTATATCAATATCAATAAGTGAAATAGTTTAATTTTTAGTTTGGCAGCCTCGAACTTCTTTTTAAGATCTTTCAATAAGATTTTAATTATAAAAGTGCTTTTCTCCGGTTTTCTCTTGTAATTCGAAGACATTTACGATGATGAGACAATATGTAGTTTTTGCCAGATAGGAATTTCTGGCAAAACATTAAATCTGCACAGATAGTAGACAAGCCCCATTAGCATTGAACAGACAACGTGTTACATCAGGGCTGGTACTAGAGTACCACCAAGATTTAGCTAAGCCTTGCTAGATAACAATATTATGCTGAGGTGGGTTGAATGGCACGACAGGAGTAAAGGTAATCGCATTGCCGATTCTTTAGCTAGGGAAGCGGCTGGACTAAAAATTTGAACACCCAGTGACACCTACGGCCTGAAGACTTCGACAATTGCGGAACTAGCCAAACGTTACACCCATGACAATCCCTAAAGATATTAGATGGAAATAAAAGAAGCTGGCACCGAAGAAATATTTGGCGATGACCAGGAGAAATCTACGTTTAACAGTAGGATTTCCGACTGACCACTGTCGACTAAGGAAATACCTCCATACCGTGGGGCTAGTGGACACACCTCTATACAGGATGTGTGGACAGGAAGATGAATCTGTCAGGCATGTATTATGCGAATGCCCGGAGCTATCATCAATAAGAGAGTGTGTGTTCGGTGAGTCTTGGCCTATACCTGCCGATATAAAGAAGATGTCTCCTAGTGACCTGTCCACCTTCCAGGAAAGGACGATGACCTATGAGGACAACTCCTCGGAAGGATGTACAATGGGTTACATGTGGCCTAAGCGCTGTGGGCCTAAACCCACGCTACCTATTCTGCATGTATAGTTTGTAGTTTGTAATAAGAAAGATAATTCCAGTGAGGTTATATTAACACAAGGTATAAAACGAAGTATTCGATATTTTTGAGAAATATATAGACATCCGGCTCCACCACAAGCACCACAGCAGTGTTGAATTTAACACTGCTAGAAGTGATTCATTAAGCTGTCAAGCAGTTCGATTTTGGGTGTTAGTTACTTCATGCTGTAATCGTTGTAAATTATTGTTTAGAACAATACATTTTTTATATTATTCTCTCAATTCATCTATTTTATTCTTTATCAATTTAGTAAATTGTAATGAGAAAATAAAAAATAATAACATGTTTATAATCTGTATTGCAAAACTTGTTATAACTTTGAAGCCCTTTATAGGTATGTTTATGGAATTCGCTTGTCTACGAGTAATGATTTTTTGATATAATAATAATAATGTACATCATCTGGTCTATAAAAACGTTTTCCATAAAATAGTTTCAATCAAGCTTTCCGACATGAAACACAAAACATTGTGTAGGTGTTAATGTGTGAAGGCTAGTCTATTCTTAAAATTGCATTAGCCTGCACTAAGAGTTTTGACAGTTGTCCTGACAGTAAGTGATTGACTTAAATACAAAATTGAATTAAAAAATATAAGAGTGTGGTTTAATTTCCCAAAATAATTAACAAAAAAAAACAGACACATATTCCTGCTATACTAGTGACATCCCGAATATAGAATAGTACACTATAGCCAGGTTTGTCTCTTGAACATTGCTGCTTTATTGCTTTTTGTTAACAACATACAAAGTACTGATAGATATATTTTCACAAAAATAATAAATGGAAGAAAAATAGTACGATTAACTTCTCATGTAACGTTTGGTCTGGCAACTCTGTATGATAAGATGTCGCAAACTATCTCTAGGTTCACCTAATAAGTTCGTATTTGTCAAAGGATGCAAACACGTTAGATCTTCTGGAGAATTTATAACAGGATAACATGTAGTTAGGCGAATGCTGATAATTCAGTTAAAATCGACTCAACCCATAGACATCTGTGATTATTATTTACCTCCACCCTTGGAAAGAAAATAATAGGGTTACAAATACAACAAAGAAAAATATGATCTGGATGAAATTGAAGCTATCAAATACGATTCGAGTGAATAATCATCTTACTGATATTATTTCAGGTAAAATAGATGGTTGAGTTAAGCTTTAAAGGAAAAAAGCGCAGATCAGTAATTTTTTGCTAAAGTATATTTCCTGTTATAAACAAAGTGTTGGAGTTTCTTGAATTTCTATTTTTAAGACAATTATTCAAACATTTTTTTCTAACTGGTGTTTTAGGTTCACCAGCATCTATGGATGATTTACGTCAGCGAATTATCTAAGAATGTCGACAAATAACCCCAGAAATGTTACATAATGTTCGAAACTCATTTGAAGCTCGATTGTATCATTGTCAGGAAACTAATGGAAGTCAATTTGAGCACCTTATAAAATAAATTAGTGTTGTTTTGCTGATTTGTTACGAATTAAAGTGTTAGTAGTAGTAAATTGAAATTATCCGTATCTCCCAACCATTTGACTTTCCACTTATGAATTAAACATTTTTGTAATCCTTTTGTAGCGGAGAATCCAACAATGTGTTCCATTTAAAAGATTGGGTGGGGTGACCATAGACGGGAGGGGGTTAAAGTTATAACTTCTACCCATGAGTAAACAAACGTCCCCCTTTATTATGATGTTTACGTGTTTTTTTATTTGTCATAAAAGTGATGCCACCAGAATTATGTGAGGTGGATAGTTTTCATTGAACTGCTCTGTATATAGACCGGGGTAAAAGCCTTTAAAAATAATAAAAATTGAAAAAAAAATAATAGTAGGATGAAACCCATTGGAAAAGGAGGAGAATATTATAAAAATTGAAGGAAAGGGGTGGGTTTTTAAGGGTACAAACGGCTTATCTCGATTTCCGGCAAAACTACAAGTCTTGTGGAAAAAAGTCAAATGGCAAAGTTGTAGGTGATAAAAAAAATCTACAACTTTTGTATACACAGTTTTTTCACATGACCTCAAAATTTATGTGGAAAAGTTTTTGGTTTTTTATTTTCATCTTTTACAAAAAACCTTTTTTTACGAAATTTGGTGCAAACTTACATTTTTATGTCCCAAATACACTGTAATTTATTTGATTTGAAATATTAATTTTTTCACCTTTTTTTGACTTAGTATCGAAAAAGCACCTTAATTTTCAATCGAAAATTCACCTGTCAAAATATCAGCTTTTTTCAAAATGTTGGTGTGCTTTTCACTCGTTGAAATCACTACTAGTAAATCTTCTCAAAAAATGCAAAAATATTGTAATGAATAACGTAATCAGAATAAAGTATCTAAATTCAATAGTACGATTTACATTTATTTTTATATATTATGAAATTTTCTATGACATGAATGTAATTAGAATTTAATAAATCAAATTTTTAATTGGAAAAAATTGTATAAAAATGGCATTAAAAAATTTTTTCGAATTCGAGTTTTTTCCGATTTTTTGCATTTTCTGAGAAGATTTACTAAGTATGGTTATATATTTTTTTACACCATCGGAAAGTAGTGAATCCAACGAACACACCAACTTTTTGAACAAAGCTGATATTTTGAGGGGTGAATTTTCGATTGAAAATTAGGGTGCTTTTTCGATATTAAGTCAAAATAGGGTGAAAAAATAAATATTTTAAATCAAATAAATTACAGTGTAATTGGAAATTAAAAAGGGAAGTTTTTACCAAATTTCATGGAAAAATTTTTTTTGTAAAAGACAAAAAATAAAAATCCAATAAATTTTCCACCTAAATTTGGAGGTTATATGATAAAGTGTGGATCTTTTTATTAGCTACAGTTCTGCCACACGAATTTTTTCCATAGGACTTTTACCCTTAAAAACTTACCCCCTTCCCGACCTCATATCACCCGTAAATTATTTTTCCTCCATTTATATTGAAACGTGAACTTTGCGTTCAACCTTTCAGCTGATAAATGTATCGATTATTTTATTTAGAATTTTGATTTTTGGTGGAATATTTACTGAAAATTGTTCAATCGAAAAATTCATAAATTATTTCACATTTATAATTCTTGATGGAATTAACTATTGGTTTAAAAATCAATATTCTAGAGATATTTTACCGCGAAATTTAAAATTTTGAAGTTTCTTTATATGAACAGAGAACGTACCGGCAGGTCTTCTCTTATCGTCTGTCGTCGAGTCAACAAGTGTGGAACTGTGCAGTAATCCATTAACTATATTTTTGCTGAAATTGCAAATTAAAATTTGCAGACGTTTTACCTAATAAGCATCTGGATTACTGGTATGTTATTACATTTTATTGTTTCTTTTGAATTTTAAATTTTGATATTGGAAAATTTACCATTTTTTTTTGTAAAAAACCAGTTAGTACAAAATGGATACCCATTTTGGATGCCACATGGTACCTTCATATTCCTTGAGAAAAATTGTTCCTTTAAATATATAATTTTTTTGTTAGATTGCTCATACGTTTTTTTATATAAAAATCAGATATTTGTCCAGAATGAATCCTAAAGTTACAAGTTATAATATTCAATTGTATTTATTGAGCTGGACAGATATACATGTAATCTTCTAGTTTCTTTATTTTTCTCTTATATCTGTAAATCCTTTATAGCACAGTTTCTGGGAGATAGTGTTCCTGATGTACCTACAGTTTCTGGGAATAACAGTTTCTTGGAGTATTTTCCTGATGTACCTATAAATTTCCTGGGATATAGTTTCTGTATATACAAGTTACTGGGAATACAAGTTTCCGGGCGCACAGTTTTCTGGTGCACAGTTTCCCGAAGCATAATTTTCTTGGAGTACCTACCTACTGTTTCCTAGAATCATAGCAGCACAGCGGAGCACCAGTCTCTTCCAAAAGAGGGTATTCTTCTTTAAAAATAGTATACACAATTTTCGTTCAGCTCATTAAGACCAGAAGAAAATAAAGAGGTTGTATCACTATAATCATTTTTTCCAATTATAACAAAACTGATGACCATTTTGTTTATTATACTAGGTATTAGGCGTTACTAACCTTTTTTAATTTTAGTTATTTTTTTTGTACACGTTCATGGTTCAACATTTATATCAATATAGTTATCCATATCAATTTTTTTTGTGAAAGTTTTATTTATTAAACCTCCACCAACAGTTATCATTTCCATTAACTTAATTATTTGTGAGCAACAGT
This sequence comes from Lochmaea capreae, assembly GCA_949126875.1. Classification (NCBI taxonomy): domain Eukaryota; kingdom Metazoa; phylum Arthropoda; class Insecta; order Coleoptera; family Chrysomelidae; genus Lochmaea; species Lochmaea capreae. The sequence goes on from OX421403.1 coordinate 16,925,518, forward strand.
TAAAAGTTAGCTGATTTTATTTATTTGATTTTTTCCTAATTTTTTTTTAGGAAACAAAATTAGTGGCGCCCTTAAATTTCTTTCCTTTTCTAAACTATTCTCGTTTCTTAATTTCCTTTGTTATCTCCAAATAATAAATCAGTTTGGTAAGAACCTACATTTTATTTTCCATCATTTTTTTTAAGTCCTATAGCACTCAAATTTATTATTGTTTCATTGACGCCCAGCTTTATATTTTGTTTCAATATAATATTCTCCTCCTTTTCCAATGGGTTTTATCCTACTATTTTTTTTTTTGGTTTCATAAATCATCGACCCTGGTCTAATACAGAATTACGCATATCTCCAAATGCACAGAACGGGTTTATACGGAGACTAGCAGTTTGCTAGTGGACACTGAAAGTCACCATATTCTGGAAATGACCTCTGACATAATGCCTCCAGCAGTAAACTAAGATCTTCTTTATACGGTCCTTATTTTGAAAAAAGATGACTAGGTCATCCATAAAAACTACTGAACCAGATAGCTGTCGCAGACCTAGGGCAGAAATATCAACTTTACTAGGATCCTATGAAACTGTATTTCCGGCGACAATTCAAGAAATTAATTTATGTGTGAACAGACTATATAAAATCAACACATAAAACAATAAAAGCTTTCTCGAACAGTCGAGAGCATAAAAGCACTTGGCTATTACCGTGTGTTGTCGATATTAATACAAAACTGTCAAAAAAGACTCTCCTCAATGGGAACACTCTACAAATTGTCTCTGGTCTAGATTTCTAGCTCGAACATGTTATTGAAAAACTCCACGTTGAAATGTGTATATTTTCCCCCTAACTGGATATTTCCGGACATGTCCACTGTCCAGTCTCATTAGTTTGTTCCTACATCGATCCTTTGCAGGCCATTAAAAGAATTTAGCAGCTGCAAGCTCCAGATCAACCCTATTAATTAAAACGCGAACTAGCCATAAATAAACTCCCTCCCGAAACAATTCCTACATTGCAAATAACTCAATTGCAATCGCTGGTAAGCAAGCATAGACATAAAATACGTAGTTCTACACGAAATACGTATATAGCGGAACAGTTCCGAATACAAAGAGAAATGGAAATAACTGTGTGAATGTCGTCATTAACTAACATAATTTGCCTATTATCTCTTCTATTATCCGTTTCAACGACGTTTGTACGTGACACGCAGCCTCTTCTCGTCCTTCAATTACGGTTAAAGTTTTGTGAAAATTAAGAGGACCCTCATTTTACTCCAGGCCTAAGATGAACAGGGTGAAACTCACATAGTCTGGCTGGAAAATATATAAAAACATTAAAAACAGTGTAGAGTATAGATTTTCCAATCTCCTTAACTGAATTTTGCATCGATGGTTTTTAACACCAGCATGAGCAAAGCCGCAGGTGGAATCTAGTTTTCCATTAAACATTTATTAGTGATTTTTCACCTCAATAAATTTCGGAATAAATTCACATATCAATATTTTTTGTAATTGTCATTTACGTTATTCATAATTTTATCTGCTTTTCACTTCGATCATTAAACAGACTAGAATAATAACCCACTATGCTAACAAAACACTTTGTTTGTAACCAACATCTTAATCGATTCTCTCATTCCAAAACGAGGATAGCAATATACACAACAAAGGTCGCTGATTCCAACAACAGCGGCGTGCTGTGTGAGTAAGGGATTAAATTGACTGAATAATCATATTAAAAGTTCCGAGCTCGTGCTCTAAGACTTTTTTTTTACCTGGTCAAACCTTATATCACTTGAAAAATGGAGTAGAACATTATTTTCACAAAAGATATTTTTTCATCGCTGAAGTTGATTTGCATCTCGAGCAACCCAAATACACATAGTTTCAAAAGTTTTGCACCACCCAATATCTCATAAAGTATTTTTCTCTTCATCAAAAATGGATTGGAGAATAATTCATTGATTATAGTTTTCTGTAAAAATTTTATTATCCACTAATACAATGTTTTAAAATATATAAGAGTATTTTTGCAAGAAAATTAAATTTACAAATTTGTGACTTTTTTAGAAAAATAATAAATTAGAATTATTTCCACCTTTAGAATCTATGCAGGCTTGGAAACACTTACCCCTACTGTTACCCAGATTTCTGATATGCTATTGCGGGATATTCCGCCATTCCTCCCGAGCGGCATGAACAAGCTCTTCTACACTCCTGGAGCCAAAACATTACACTTCCTCCTCTAAAGGGCAGCACAGGGCGGGCATGGACGAGCTGGGCTGCTCTCGTTGGCTCTCTCCACACACGTATTCGATGGCTATCATGTACCAGACAAATTCTTGTCTCATCAGAAAAAAGCAGATAATTCCAAAATTTTTCGGGCAAAGCTGCGTGCTCTTGGGCCCATTATAGACGTCGAAGTCTGTGCGCAGGTAGTAGTCTGGGCTCTCTCGCTGGTCGACGACACCTCAATCCTGTCGAAAGTATTCGTCTGCGTAATGTAGAGACCGATACTGGAATTCCCAAGGCATGTCTCATATCTCTTTGGAGTGCTGGTAATGCCATGGTCGGGTTTTTCCGGATCGACAAATGGTCATAGCGGTTTTGCCGTTCATTGGTAACACGCCTTCTACCGCTCCTAGGTCTTGTCACGAAAAGAATTGGTCTGGAGATAACGGTCCCATGCACGAGATACATCACTTTGCGATCTACCAACTCTATTAGCCACGAACCTTTAAGAAAGGCCTTTTTCAACGATTCATGTTGGCAGTTCAAATCATAAAATTCAACTGCCTTTGCTAGAAAAATTATCGTACCCAAAATATACTCTCCAACAAAATAGTTGTAAACATGTATTTCTTGCAAAAACAAAATTTGTTCAAAAACCTTTGATATAGGGTGATGCAAAACTTTTAAATCTATGTGTATTTACTTAAATCAACACCAACAATGCAGAACTTGTATTCTTATTAGACTTAGTAAATAGTATTTATATATCGAGTGATACGACACTGGTGGTTTCAGAACTGTTCAGAACTTGCTTCTCACTTGTAAAACGATGTATTGTTACTACACAACGATTCAAATTTTTAAAAAAATAATTTAACAAATAAATAAAGTATTCTTGATTGATTTACATTCTAATTTGTTCACGATATTTACCACAGTTGAACAAAACAGCTATAAGAGATTTAGTCAAAATCCAAATATTTGTTAACAAATCTAAACGGTGCTGTCACATTTATTGGAAAATGCTGAATTGAAGAAACCTTCATATTGACATCTTGCTTATGTGTATTCATTAAGAGGCTTGAGTAGATCATGACGTCACGACAAACTGTCAAAAACTCTCACTGAACGATGCTCGAAATAAAATATTCAACCACGCAACCAAATACAAAAAAGGTTCAAAATTGCCAACAATCAGGTAAAGAATATTATAAAACTAGAGCAGAGATGTGCATAAATGATAACAAACATGATCTACACAATACTGACGGTTTCCGATGTTGCCGTATATAGAAATTTTAGTTATCAAAAATGCCGTGTCAGTATTTAACAAGAAATGTTTTATTCAAATCGCGGTTAGGAATAATTATTGAAAAAATATACGCTATCTAGAACTATTTTTCTTGAAAAAGTTACATTTTGTATCATTCCAAATGTAGGACCTTCAAAGTATTTTTATTTAAATCGTTAATTGTGATTATGTCAATTTGACAAGCTATGCATTTGCATAAAAATGAAGTTCCCACATTCTTGGTAACATTGAGTATTGAGGAGTATTGAGGAACTACAAAAAAATTGAAGTCATTGGATTATCAGTAGTTTTAAATATACGACATGAAGTAAAAGTCACGAATTTTTTCCGTTACGTCATAACTCATAAACACCCCAATCAAATCAATAAGACAGTTTTCACCAGCGGCGCATCATTGCTGGAGGGTTCGGCATGTATTTCTGGTGATCTAATTATAAGAGGGAATAAATAAAAGCCAAATTTAACATATCGTAGTTAGACTACAATTACAAATAAATTGTTACAAAACTTACCTCTTGAAAGACATTTATCGGCAGAAGTGGTCTGCCATTAGCCAATTCCTTTTGGAAATATTCATGTAATTGTCTAATATACTCTCGTTTACTTTCTTCCAAATGTTTACCAGGCATTTTGTCGAAAAATATCACAATAAATGTAAATAAACTTTACAGAACGATTTCCGCATAAAGTGACGTTTCACTTTTTAAGTACAATCGTTGTCACAACACAAGACAGAGTGACAAACCGATAAAGACGTAATGGCGTAGCTTAAGTCAGGCACAAAAGACAAATGTACCTTTCCATTTTAATTGGACATACGCGGTCAGTGATATCCACATAAAATTAGTGCTTATTTGATACATTCAGAGAAGTGTGACGTAATGAGAAATGGATTCCAACAAATTAAATAACAACTTTGACATTGCTTATGTTAGCATCAGATAATACGTCTGTTAACTCTTCTAGATAGTATGTTCATTGTATGTTGAAGGCTTCCTCAGTGTATGTCATTGGGAGAATAGACAGTGAAACATTTTTCATAATTAGAGAGCTCATCAATTGCACTGATATGCTAATTGTATCTTAGTAGTTAATAAATACTTTAAAGAGAAGAAACCTGAGAATATTATAAATCATTTGGTTCGTGTTTCCATCATAAAATAATATTCATGTGGATAGCAAAATTAGCGAAGGTTTAGTTCCACTCTGTAGGTGTGAGCGAACCTTTTAGGCAGTTAGACAAAACATTTGAGACACTCCCAGAACGTAATGAAGCTGTATATTTCTTTATTAGACCGGTAATGTCGGTCTTTATAGACCCTATCATGGAAGATTCTCATATTGTGTCTGTTTTATTGTTTGCTTCACGGAATAGAGGGGTTGTACATCGGTGAAAATTAGCCTTCTCTCTTATTACCCCCCTTTTTATTTTATCTGGGTAGAATTGGTGGCGGTGCTGGGTTACAAAAGATCCATTTCGAGACTGAATGATGCGGAGACGGAGAGGCAGTTTCGGATTTTTATTCCGTGACAAGAAACGTTGTCGCTTAAATTATATGCTCACAATAAAGGAAATAGCGTCAGTGAAATTTGGAAAAACAGAAATTCCTAAGGGGATTATTTTAGTGTGGAAATAATTTTTTCTTCGAGCATATGAATAATAAATGTGTTATTCCTGGCAACATAAACTGTGGAAAGGATCAATTATTTTAATAATGCAAATGAAACCTGTACTTCAATATTCTAACTTGAATTTACCTCCTGCTGGAAGGTTGGACTGGCTCGAAGGGTGGCTTCGGGAAAAGATCCTGGCTTAAGGTGTGTCCTAGGGCTGTATATCATCAAAAAATATCCTACGGCACCAGGTGGTAAGACTTTCAATTACTTTCATTTCACCTCCTCGTTCAAAGTTGCTACTGCTGTGAGTATTCATTTTATAGCTCCGTATTAAATTTTCTCGTCCTTTGTTATACTGTGTTTGTCTTTATCCTGCAAAATATTACCATAATATCGGATAGTTAAGCATCCATTAAAGTACTGAGCTCTTATGTAATCAGTTCCAAAATGGAGTAAATGAAGTAGCAGATGGACTATCAAAGAGGGGGACTGAAAGACCCTTTTGGGGTTCGGAACCCTTTTACAGTATCAGCCCCAATGTAATATTGGAAGTCGAAGAAAAGAGAAGATCTGACCATTGGATAGATCTAATAGGGCTAAGGCAATCTGATGGGTGGCTACAAACCTTTGAGATCAAATGAATGCATAAGTCAAAGTAAAACTGCACTAAGAGTTTTAACAGGAATCCTAACGGGACATTGTCGCCTGAATGGGCATCTTAAAAAGCTCAAAATAGTGGAGGAAGAAGAATGTATATTTTGTGGCATGAAAGAAGAAATCTCCATCCACATACTTTAAGTTATCCACCCGATAGGTCCTACAATTGAAAGTTTTACTTTTTATCACCCAAGCTTCTAAATATACTGACTGTACCTACTATTCATCCATTTAAGTGAAGTAGATTCTTTCAGAAAAATAATTTGTTAGTTCCAATTAAAAAAAAACATTGACCCTTCCGCTTTTATTACGGGTATTACAAAAAGTATAGAGTGTGGCACAGGATAAAATACGATTTCAGATATCGGTAGAATGCAACCCCACCCCCGTCTAAAATCGTCTTATTTCACTCTTCGCCACACAATATACTATTGTGTATACGTATTTTTATGGGCCTGCGATATAATCTGAACATAAAATGATTTTTGGGAGGATAATACCTCAATTCCGGTAAATCGAAGAGAAAATCTATTACAAAGTGGAGATCCAGAGCGATTATGTCTAAAAAATATTATTTTTTCGATAAAAAAATGAGATGCAGTTTTACTAAAATAGGCCAAGCAATAGAGCATGCAAGTATAGTAATTTTTGACAAAAATCTTAGTAGAAAACGGATGGTGCCATCACATGAAAGACATTACGTAGTATAATTTTGATATGTTCTGGACACGCGAATGTTTTTCAGTAATTTGTTATAAACATTTGAAACTACAGAAATCTACTTTTTTTAGTTTTTTCATCTCAATGGTATGTATAAATAAATCGTAGGTATTAAAATACGATCAAAATGAGGGGTCGAGCGAGTAAATTAGGGGCCATAAAGATTAGGAAAAACCAGAAAATTTGTCATTTTTTTAAAACTCATATTTTCGTCATTTTGTAAGAGCTGAAACTTGGTACAAATGAAGTTCTTTGTTGGAATCATTCGAAAAATTGTTCTATTTTGTAATTTGTAATTTATTATCATTTTAAAAATATTCATAAGCCTCTCCACAACTTAAGCTGATATAGAAATAAATGGAGCTCATTTTATATTGAATCAATAAAAGCTCTATTTCTGACATCCCGCCACTTTGCCTTCTTTACAGAAAACACTTTTTCGGTACAGGCTGAACTGGCGGGGACAGAAATTATGTATATAACAATTTCACAGATCTACTTAATCACAGTTTCCTGTAGAAACTTGTCATTTCAGTAAAACGTGTTATCAATAGATGTCAAAAATAATATCTTCTATAAGTTCCTTGTGGCATTACTTATTCTTTTTTCTTATTTTTTTGGGAATCAAAATCACAATAATGTTTTTTTATTTTTTATTTCGACGTTTCGGTAGCGTTCCAGATGTGTCAGATAGGGACCAAAAGATTATTTTTATACTATAAATAGTTCATCTTGACAACGGTAGCTGGAACGCTACCGAAACGTCGAAATAAAAAATAAAAAAACATTATTGTGGTTTGATTCCCAAAAAAATCAAAAATAATAGTTAAATACTATCACAATCACTTACAAAGCTTTTGAAAAATACATTTCAAGAAGCAGACCGTGTACTAAGAAGCATCAACTACTTCTTTGGCTATATGCCACGACAGACGTTGAATTATACTTCTAAGTTAAACTAAAATCTGACTGTAGGTATACCTACTAATGAACAGAAGCCTTTCAAATTAAGTAGATTATATCGGACAAATAATTTGTGAAGTCCAATTTCAAAAAAAAACATTGACCCTTCCAGTTTTATTATGGGTAATATGAAAAGTACAGTGTGTTTAACTTAAAAGTGTAATTCAACGTCTGTCGTACCATATAGCCAGAGTAGTTGTAGCTTCCTAGTGAACGGTATGCTCTTTGGAAAGTACCTACTTTTAAAAAACATTCTAAATTCTTGTGAAGCGTTGACTAATAAATGACCCCGTTTTTGATTGGTATTCATACCAAGAAAATCTTTCTCCTTAGATATTTTCTCATAAATAACTTGGAATTGTCTTAAATCGGAATATCAATTATCTACACTGTGTCCGTAAAGTATGGAACAAATTCATTTTCAGCTAAACAGGCCATTTTAAGAAATAATCCCGAAACACGTCGATTTTTTATTTTTATTTACCGTATTTTGAAATAATATTCTAATATACAGGGTGAATTACCTTCGAGTAATGAAGTCGCCGTCATTTTTTTTAAATGGAACACCCCCATTTTGTCTCAATTTTCGTATTACTCTAGCTAAGCTGATTCCAACAATGTATCACATGTTGATTCCAATTGGTGCAGGATGGACAAAAATACAATAGTTTTGTGTGTGCTCATAAAGTAACGCGTATCATTCTTTATTAGTTAAATTAACAATATTATCAAAAATACTTATTGTCTAGCGGACAGAATATGATGAAAAACATGGCTTTATAAATGTTCGAACTGCATCCCTTGCTGATTTGACAGTAACCGAAACGGTGTACAAATTCTTGTTGAACCTTGTTTATTGTGTCTTGAGAAATATTGTTTATTGCCGTCCGAATTCTCTCTTTTAATTCTTGAATATTTGCTGGTTTCGTTTGACACACAACATTCTTCAGATGAGACAAAATGGGGGTGTTCCATTTGAAAAAAATGACGGTGACGTCATTACTCGAAAGTGATTCACCCTATACATTAGATTATTATTTTAAAATACGGTAATTTAAAATCAAAAATCGACGTGTCTCAGGATTATTTCTTAAAATGGTCTGTTTAACTAAAAATGAATTTGCTCCATACTTTACGGACACAGTGTATGTCAATATTAAGTATATCCGAATTAAGATCTGCAATATTTTTTTCAAAATCGTCAGATGGCTAGCATATAAAAGGTAACAATAAACTAGATTGTTTATATTCACACTTTATACATTTTTGAAAAATAATATTTTTCAAAAACAGTGACCGTTCAACTGAGGAGCAACAACTACTTCCCGTGCAATATGCGGTGTTTCCGATGTCCGTCCGGCGGTCAGGGTAAAACGCAGGTACGTCCGAGGTCCGTCCCGCGGTTAAAAGGGTCAAGACGTTTGTCCGAAGTCCGTCCCGTGGATCCCTATGATAATTTATATTGCAGATATTATATATTATATATACATATAAGATATAATATGTAGTAGATACTTTATTTGTAATGCTAAAACCATTACATTTTATTTCATATTTTTCCCTTCACACTTTTTCCAGGCTTAGGACTGGCAGAAGCAATGGCCAAAATTGACCTTTTCTTTCTGGCTAAAATACGAAGGTGGTTTGGTAGGGGTAGGTTTGGTTGGGTTATTATTGGAAATTATTATAATTTATTCTTCAAAAATTGACTAAAAATACGAAGGTGGTTTGGTAGGGGTAGGTTTGGTTGGGTTATTATTGAAAATTATTATAATTTACTTTACAAAAATTGTCATTCGATAAATTCACCTATTCGATAAATTGTTTATTCGATAATATTCTACCCTGCCCATTCTACCTGACCGCGGGACGGACATCGGTCGGGGATTAAAAACCCTTTTCCTAAACCCTCAATTTTCTGACCGCGGGACGGACATCGGTATTGCCCGCAATATGTACCGCCGGATATTGAATTACACTCCAAAGTCAAACGGGGTTGGTATATCTACAAGATATTTTAGAACCAACCATTATGGTTTGCGATTAGAAGGGACAACACAACTTGTAAACCGGATATTATTTTTCAAAAATGTATGAAGTGTGAACATAAATAATTATTCTTCGACATCTGTTGATAAAACACTTTATTAAATACGACAATACTACAGGAAACTGTAATAAGCTTTATAAACTAGATTATTATCCAGTTCTCTATCCAACATTAACCTTTGGACAGGCTACATCCAAACTGATAAAGTAATCACAAATTGGTCTGCAGTTAATTAAAATATCTATTGTTGGTACAAGAGATGGCCAACGTATTCCTACGTGTCTATTTCTTGAAACTGTCCATCAGTTGACAGTTTAGTTCTGGAATGTAGTTTGTATATGGTCGTTTACTTTCCTTACCAGCGGACGTAAAAACAGTAATTTGTATACCTACTACGACAGTAAAATTCAGAGTAAAAGTGCACTAAGAGTCTCAACACGGTTTCTAACGGGATAAGAATGTAGATTCTAAGTGGAATTAAAAACAATAACTTCCATCCATATACTTGCAAATTTCACAGCAATACAGGGTTGGGATAAAGTATGGAACCAAGTAAATATGTTTTAAGCGAAAAGAACGATATTCATGAAAATTTGCAGGTAAGTGCGATGAAACAAAATGCATCTGATGTACATTTTTTTATAAATAATATACTTCCGGTTTAACCGGAAATGCCATTAACTTCTTTAATTTAAATGGGACACCCTATATATTTTTACAGATTTTGCAAGAGCTTGTTATTTTGAATTCATACATACTGAGTTTAGTGTGAAAAAATTTGTAAAAACGAGGAATATAGCACTTCAATCAACCTCCTTTGAGTTTTTTGCATTAGAGCAAAAAACTATTTAGATAAACTAATTGATGTTGTTTGTATCCATAGTAATAAATAAACGAGCACCTACTGTTTAGTACGTCTTCTGTTCTCCAAGTGTCAAATTCTAATTGACGGAAATAAATTTTACAATTTAGAATGGTTCAATTAAGTGAAAAAGAGCGTATTGAAATTTTAATGATGATCGGTTATGGTGTTCGTGTTAGAACTCATGAAGAAGTGTGTCATATTTTTAATAATTTGCATGCGGAGAGAAATCCTATATCACGCTCAACAGTAACTAAAACATTACAACGTTTTAATACAACTGGGATGGTAAAAAATTTGCTAAAACCTGGAAGACCGCGGACTGCAACGAACGAAACTGTTATACAAAATATTGCAAATGATTTAAAAGAATCACTTCAAACTTCTACCACAAATTTGGCACTAAACCATGGTATCAGTCGACGTTTTGTAGGAAAGATATTAAAAAGTGAAAAGTATCATCCGTATAAGGTACAGTTGGTTCAAGAATTGTCAGACGATGATTTTGACCGACGGCTGGAATTTTGCGAACGGCTAATGGACATCTGTAATGTCAACGACAATTTTGCTTCTAACATAGTTTTTTCCGATTAGGCAACTTTTTGTTTAAATGGAACAGTTAATCGCCATAACTCAAGGTATTGGTCGAATGAGAATCCTCAATGGATTCACGAAGCACATACCCAGCATCCACAGAAGTTAAATGTTTGGATGGGAATTGTCGAAAATAGGCTTATAGGCCCAATTTTTATCGACGGAAACTTTAATGGTGACAAGTATTTGGATCTACTAAATAACGAAATTATTCCTGCACTTCAACAGAATGGGCAATTACCACAAAATGTTTGGTTTCAACAAGATGGAGCACCTGCCCACTATGAAAGACGGGTTAGAGATTTTCTGGATGCGAATTTATTTTCCAAAGTGATGGATTGGACATAGAGAATTCATAGAGTGGCCTGCTCGTTCACCGGATCTTAGCCCGATAGATTTTTTTCTTTGGGGTTATCTAAAATCACGTGTTTACGTTAGACGACCAACAAACTTACAGGAATTGAGACAAAGAATTATTGATGAATGTGAACTAATACGTGGAGAAGTCTTGGAAAGAGTGACTCAAAACTTTGTTAATAGGATGGCATATTGTCAGCAAGTAAACGGCGAGCATTTTGAACATTTGAAGTAATTTTGTTTCTCATTATTCTAAAATAATGGAATGTACAGTGTACACCTATTGTACAACTAACAGTAAGTTTTTCCTCGTTTTTACAAATTTTTTTACACTAAACTTAGTATGTTATGTATGAATTCAAAATAACAAGTACTCTCAAAATCTGTAAAAATATATAGGGTGTTCCATTTAAATTAAAGAAGTTGATGGCATTTCCGGTAAAACCGGATGTGTTATTAACAAAAAAATGTACATCAGATGCATTTTGTTCCATTGCACTTACCTGCAAATTTTCATTTTCGTTTAAAAGATATTTACTTGGTTCCACACTTTATCCCAACGCCGTACAGAATCCTAGGGCACAAAACCTGGGAGACTACTGTATAGAAAAGGGGCACTTACCTAAAACCTGTAGATATTCAAAAATTCCACTGTGAAATAGGTCAAAAGGAGCTACTTGTCTCTGTGACTTATTCCAGAATCTGAGCAGAAGTGAGGGGGCACAATAGATATTTCAGGACTTACTGTGTGTCACCTCAATATACATACATACTATGCACGAAAGTGCCTCTTTTCCTCCTGTAGAATGTACTTAGTTTATTATACCCGACGCGAGCCTCGATACATGAACCCTCCATTGCATTGCTAGTACGGATCTGGAATTATAAATAACTTTTACATTAATTACTTTGTACATTTTTATTAGATTTGCGTGCTAAAAAACGTGCATGCTAGGTCGGCATTTATAGTAAATTTGTGCAGGCGTTAGTGTACTCGTATATGTGTTGTTTGAAGTGGTTGTTATTTTGAAGTACATGAAATACAAGAATATGTTCAAACGAATGGGAAATGGCGTTCATCTAGACTTCATTTTTATTTTGATATATAGGGGATATAAGCTGGGATTGTATCATTATTTTGAACAAACATTTTGTAGCACCATGTGTAATTTTTTTGGGATTTCGTATTCCAGGTTGGATTTAGACAAAAAAAAAAGAAAAAACAACAATTAGCGATTAACAAAAGTCGGAATATAAAAAAATTTAAGAAATATATAAAGTCAGTATTCTAAATTTCTTGAAACTCCAACTTTTTCGGAAATATTTCCTTGTATTATCATCTCGATTTTGTCATTTTCATTGTACTTGTAATTTGGGGTTGGAAAAAATGGGTTATGGTCTCAGTCTCCATACCACAAAGTTTGCAGCTGAGATCCCCTTTATATAGCCCTATTTTATGCAGGTGATATTTTACCGGCGCATGGCCCGTTAGATAATCTGTGATTATTTTGAGCTGATTCCTACTGATGTTCAGTAGTTCTTTGGACCGTCACCTATGAAGGTCTTACTGTGTACCTGCTTTGGAGTGTTCCTCCACTGTGGTTTATGTTGGCTTTGTACCCATTTTTGTATTTGTCCTCGGACCACTTTTTTAGTGATCCCAAAAACTAGTTCATGGTTCAACAAATGTCGTTGCTGAATCCCATCTCGCCAGTCCATCAGCTTGTTCATTTCCAGAAATATCGTTATATCCCTGCACCCACATTAATCTTACTTTAACGTAGTCTGCCAGTTCATTTAGTTCTTTTTTCCTCTACAAGTCTGAATGTTACCTTGTAGCTATTTAAAGCTGCAAAAGCTGCCTAATAAGTTTATCCTATGAGTATCAGTTCTGTGTTTGTTAATTCCGACATATTGTAGGATAGCATAAATCTCCGCCTGGAATACAGAGGTATGTTTTCTTAGAGAGAAGGAGCAACTTGTGTTCCTTATTTCATTATACACCCCCTGCTCCTGCCCCTTTCCCAGTCTTTGACCCGTCTGTATACCAGGTTTCACCTCGGAAAAACTTCAGTCTGCTCATATTTAGCGCCGGAGAGAAGTTAAATGGTGATATAAATCTAAAACGGCTTCACTTACGATGACTACCCTTTGATCATCCATCCTATAGGCACCAACCAGACCGTAAGATTGGGGGGGTCCACCTCATTCACGTGGTTCGGGCGATTAAGCCTAGACCCCCATTACCTCTAATGCTACATATCTCTCACCCGTGTGAAAGGGTCGTTACAACATCAGGCGGTTTACGGTATAGTACTCCCTTTGACTCGCGAATAATCGGGTTTACATCCAAACCTTATACCGAGGGATGGTCGGTCATGAGGCTCTTACGACTCTTGCAGAGCACGAGTCTCATGATAAATCACGCCCCCTAGAGACACCCTATGAGCCATTGGGACGCGCCGTGTTGGGTAGGACAAACACCCATTCTCGAGAACTTGTATGAAGGATTAGGGGTGCATTACTTCCATCCTCCTTCATCCAACTCCTCCCAAGGCACGGTATAAAGGGATATATCGAAAAAGAAGCTTTTTGACCACTGATAACATATAAACACGAAGAAATGGTAGAGACAATGCCAAAATCTAATTAAGGAAAAACTTTGTAGCTCTTATGATTGTAAAAGTAAAGTGGACGTGACAAATGTGTTGAGGTGAAACATTTCATTTGTCGTTAAAATTGAACCTCCTATTTCTATTTTCAAGTACGATTTATCAATTATAAGTAATATAAAAATCCAGTAGTTAATTCTTGTTTGTCGACACATCTGAGTTAACAAAATTGTTCGCAATAAAAATAAAAAATAGTATTGATTGAACTTTACACAATTCTTACTTAATATTAAAGTTCACATTTTATACACATAGATTCAAAAGTTTTGCATAACCCAATATCTCCAAAAGAAATTTTTTCTCCATCAAGAAAGGTTTGGAGACTAATTAATTAATTAGTTTTATGTATAAAAAAACTTCAAGTGTTTAGAAATTTTATTATTCACTATAAACAGAAATTTTTTGAACTTCTGTCACGTGATCCCATGTAGTATGTTTATAAGAAGAGCTCCACGACGAGAAACATTTTTAAGACAATTATTTTAACATTTTTCTTTAGTTTACAATAAACAAGAAAATTCAAGAACATTATTTGCTAATTAGCAAATTGCCTCACCTGTTGAAAATTTACTTTACGAATGTTCCCAGCGGCAATAAATTTCTTGTTTTTGTTAAGAATACACCATAATGTTTCAAATTTCTCAAATTATTGATTAGTACCTAGAAAAAATTATTTAATATGACCTGTTTGCTTTTGACGAAGCGCCCGCATAGACAAAATGACCTATAAATAATAAACAATAAATTCTGGGAGTAGGAACTTTTTATTGAAATCCCCTTTCTGAATCTTTTTTCTTTTCCAATTGAATTTTTTTTGCAATTGCAATTTTTTTGATGTTAATACAGACACGAAATCCGCGAGACTCCTTTATAATATATTGTTAAAATATTTTCGGAGCCTATGTGGAAAACATTTTTGCATAAAAATTAGATAAAACATATATTGTAAATATTTATCAAAAAATATATCACAACTATAAAAAAGAAATATCAAAAACAGGTATGTATGTACCTATGTATTTTGGGGTAACATTCACTGAGACCTAAAATATCTTCTACTTAGTTTCTGAGGAGAGTCTCAGAGACTAGTAGCTCTTTCGATTCTATTTCCCGGAGAAATTTTAGGATATCTGCAGGCCTCAACTTAGTTAACTATCCCTCTTCTATTCAGTAGTCTCCCAGGTATTGTGCCCTAGGATTCTGAATTGCTGTGCAGTTCGCAAGTATGTGGATGGAGGTTTCTTGTTCCATTCCACAAAATCTACGATCTTCTTCCTACACTATTTTGAGCTTTTTAAGGTGCCCATTCAGGCGACAATGTCCCGTTAGGATTCCTGTTGAAACTCTCAGTGCAGTTTTGCTTTGACTTATGCATTCATTTTATCTCAACAGAATGTAGTCACCCAGAAGAATCTTAGATTGCCTAAGCCCTACTAGATCTTTCCAATTGTCAGATCTTCTCTATTCTTCGGCTTTACCTATTTCTTCCAATATTTCATTGGAGCTGATTCCGCAAAAGGGTTTCGGCCCCCAAAAGTGTATTTCAGTCCCCCTCTTCGCTAGTTCATCTGCTATTTCGTTTCCTTCTATTCCAGTGTGTCCTGGAATCCACATTAAGGTGACTATATTGTTCTCGCCTAGTTCATTAAGTTTGCTTAGGCATTCCCACACCATTTTGGAACTGATTACACACGAACTCAGCGCTGATTGACTATCAGACATTATGATAATCCTTTGCTTTTATATCCTTTGTCAATATTGAACTGGGCACATTTTTTTATTGCGTGAATTTCCGATTGAAAGATACTTGGAGTTTTTTCCAAGCTTTCAGAGTGTTTGGTTCCCGGCCCGTACACTCCTATCCCAGTTCCTTCTATTGCTTTTGAGCCGTCTGTGTACCATTGAATGGCTTTCTTTCCAAGTCTGGTAATGGTATTTGGATCCCATTCCTTCTTGTTGCTTAATTCCGTAACAAATTTCTTTGAAAAGTTATACTTTTTCATCATACCATCTTGTCTGATTTCTAAGAAGTGAAGAGGTGGTTTTTTTAATGATTCCCTCTCTACTTAGTCTGTATCTTGTTCTGTCTGCAACACTCTCCAACACCATATGTAATGATGTAGTGGTGTGAGGTTGAGAATCACTTCCATTGCTGCCGTTGGGCAAAAAAACAGGTAACAAAAGAAAATCTATTTTTTTTCCACTTTTAAAAAACACGTACACGTACACGTACTGCGGGATTGTTCGGATTTCGACATTAAGTGTTCATGGGAAAATCGGGTGTGACCTATTATAAGACGGGTTAGGATAACTTGTTCTTTCCTGGTTGAAGATAGGGAGTTCCCAGGTATTTGCAAACATGCTTGGAAAGAGGGGCATCATATTTATTGGGTTTGGCGCACATAATATTGAAAGAGCCCGAAGAATCAAAGAAAGTGCTTTAACAGAAGTAAATGCGAAAGTAGTCAAATTTGGTTACAAATGTTGGAAAGAGAAATTTATAATAATCTATTACCTGCGTTATCAGGATATTATCCTGGTTTCTTATGATTCATCATTGGAATTGCTGTTAATCACAAAACTGAATAATAAATATTTTAAAAACAAAAATAATCATAAAAAAAAGTAACACCAAACCCGTTTTATTAACAGAATTTCTGAAATAAGCAAAAAGCGCTACCCCAATAAAACCGTTCCTGTAGCGTCCACTCCTCTGGATCCCATTCCTAGTAGACTATAACATTGTTAGAATGTCATACAATAAAATATTTCATTCCACATTTCACCAGGGATATATCTACTGTCAATTGACCCTAAGAAACTTGATAAGAAAATTTCAAAATATTATTGATTGTCTAGCTATTGAATTTTTTCGTAGTGTCGATAGGGACCAGAATTTTATAAGAACTTAATTATTCTTGATAACGGTAGCTGCAACGCTACCGAAGCGTTGAATTGGAAATATATAAAAGATTGTGGTTTGATTTCCCAAAAAATAATCGAAATGAATAATGACCACACCACAAGTAACATAAAGAAGATACAATACATACATACATGTTATTGTATAGCTGCCCACCTTTCAATATAATACTTTTCCATCATACTAATATTCTATTTAAGTGAATAATTTCCAATTTATAAGTTTGCTAAAAGAAGGCATTACCTTATAAATGCTTCAAATAAATTACAACCCATCGGATGCATACGAATAATGGTAATAAAGTTGAAGTAAGCTACTGTACTCAGATAGCAACTGGTTACGTGACTTATTTCCAAATGGGACGATTTTTATTCGCTCGGGATTTATAACCTTACACTTTTTACAAAATTTATCAACGGTACTCGACAGTCTACTTGCACAAAGATATATTTCGTTGGTTCTAAACTGAAATCTATTCAAAGAAATACCAGAGCATGGATAGATATGTGCGACAATAAGGAAGTATCGGAAGTTCCGACAAGGGATATTTTATTATTTTTAGACAATGATTGGAATGCCGAGAGATCGTGAAAGTAGACCAAAACACAAAAATATTTTGCTTCAGCTGTTGTAAACAGGATGTAGTGGAAGATAACTTTAATTCTCCGTATCAGGATTGACTGGCTTTGCGTGTATTTTCCATGTTATAACAATAAATACATTTCGAACTTGAGTTTACTGTGAACAAACATGATATTTAACCTGTATATGTCAAAGTATGTTTCGGATTCACTATAATAACCAGAGCTCGGGAAATATGCGCTTAAAAAAACTTAAAATATGCACAAAAAACCGTTGAAACATGCACTAAAATACCGGGTGTCCCAGACTAATTTAACGAATAGAGATTTTCTAATGGGACAAAAACTGATCTGTTCCATTTCTAATACACTTTTAATATGGCGTAGAAAAAATCAGTCCCTAAATATTCATCCGTTAGTTAGAACTCATAACTTCAAACTTTTTAATAGCACCCTGTACATTTTTTTATAATTTTGGATGTGGTCTTCCATCGTCTATTCAACAAATTTTCCAAAAATAAAATGGGTTCGTAAATAATCAAGAAAATATCCGTTTATTTTTTGTTGAATTAATGTAATACAATGTAATAAAAATTACATGAAAAAAATTAATAAAAATTGCAATTAACAAATTAATATTATTTATTCGAAATATGTGTTGCAGCAGGTGGACTACAATTCGAACATCTAATGTAAATAATAAACTGATATTTTCTTGATTTGATTATTTACGAACACATTTTATTTTTGGAAAATTTGTTGAACAGACGATGGAAGACCACATCCAAAATTATAAATAAACGTGCAGGGTACTATTACAAAGTTTGAAGTTAGGGGTTGTAACTAAGGGATGAATATTTAGGGGATGATTTTTTCTACGCCATATTAAAGTCTATTAGAAATGAAACAGATCAGTTTTTGTCCCATTCGAAAATCTGTATTCGTTTAAGAGATATAGCCTGGATAAATTAGTCTGGGACATTTATGAAAAACGCAATAATCTTTGTATTCATCATCATCATCATCATCATCATTATATACAATATTATCACAGTTAAAACAATATATTATTAAATGTTTTTCTAAATTTCCTAGAGAAAAACTGTGACGTCTATCTGATAATAATTCTTTGTACACGGAAAAATGTCTTTCTACTTCACAAGTTAAAATATTGTATAATTGAGGGCTCTACCTGGAAAATTAAATTATTATCTCTGCAATTTCTCATTTTAATAATAACATTATTTATTTGAATTATTTTTTGAAAGCCCTAATATTTTTTAACACCGTGCAGAATTTTTGATACACTTTGTTAGTCTTCCCAAAGTGTTTAATTTTCTTATTTATTGAGTTGATAATTTCAATGCTTTCGTCCAACGAAATGTTTCGCCTTTCTAATTTCGTAATAGTCCAGTAAATAGTGGCACCAACCTGTTCATCTCATTATTGTCGGACTTTTTTTTTGCAACTTGTAGGTATTCATGTGTAGATTACTCTCTGAAAATATGTCCTCCGCAGGATTTGCGGAAGGGGCTGGAAAATGGCCCATGATCCCGAAAATTCAGTTTTTGGCCGATATCCCCCGAAATATGCTACTTAGAGAAGTGGGGTTTTGCTAGAAATGAAGTACAGTTCATTACCTATAAAAATGGTCCCCATCATTTTTGTCCCTGGATCAATATTTCTTGCAAAAATTTTCC
This sequence comes from Lochmaea capreae, assembly GCA_949126875.1. Taxonomy (NCBI): domain Eukaryota; kingdom Metazoa; phylum Arthropoda; class Insecta; order Coleoptera; family Chrysomelidae; genus Lochmaea; species Lochmaea capreae. The sequence goes on from OX421403.1 coordinate 16,944,754, forward strand.
GGAAAACTAAAAAACATAGCCAAAAATTTTAAAAACCATCGAAAAGAGGAAATTTTCAGCTTTCCAATGGTGTGCATTAAAGACCGATATTGACAATCATTGTTTATCAATTTGCGGTAGACCCGAGAATTTTCAGAAAACTCCGGAAATCAAAAAAAAAACGTCCCAAGAAAAACATGTTGTTTATAAAAATACACAAAAATTATTTATTCATTCTTCCGGAATACATTCACCAACTATCAGAGTCCCATTATCCAAAAGGTTTCGGTAAAACTACGCTTAATTTGAAAAATATGAACGGATTGATAAGGGCGGTCAAATATTCAGGAAAAATAAAGTTTGGCCAGTTTTTTCAATATTTCTGGAAAATAAAAAGAACGAAAAAGTTACACGATGTTATAGGTACAGGCCCCTCCTTTCATATGCACTTTGAATCATGAAAAAAGATTCATTTTTACTCAAGTTATGGGCCAATTTGCCCGCCCTCCCATGCCTACATTCACGGAGCGTGCTCCAGGAGACGCCGCGCAGCAGCTCGTAATTCAAGGTACGCTTGGGCTCGTTTATCTCGAAAACGGTTAAGCTTTTGACAAAAATGATGAGGATCATTTTTGTAGATAATAAACTGCTCTCCACTCCTAGCAAAACCCCACTTCTCTAAGTGTCATATTTCCGGAGATATCGGCGGAAAACTCAATTTTTGGGATTATTGGCCATTTTTCAGCCCTTTCCACAAATTTCGCGGAGGACATATTTTCAGAGAGTAATCTACCCGTGAATACCCACAAGTGGCAAAAAAAAGTCCGACAATAATGAGATGAACAGGTTGGGGGGTTTCTCGGTCTTTATTTACTGGACTATAAATGAATCTGCAATATTTACAAAATTGGTTTGGATATGTACCAGATGATTTTTTAATAATGGCACAATGTAAATAGTTTCCTCCACTGGCAATTTTGATATTTTGGTAAACAAATTCTGAAAGTTTGTTGAGTTTTCGCAAAAGCAATAATTGATTTTATGATAACAACTGGCTTATCGGTCACTATAGTTTGGCAAGTTTATCTGAAGCCGTGAAAGGAATGCAGTGAAAAACATTCGATATTGCCACGTTTATTTATGAAAAAGCTAAAGTGCTAAGTATATAGTGATAATAATTAGAAAATGGACTTTTTATTATTAACAATATGATTAAACGTTAATTCTTGAATGTGCTTGTCTATTAACATTATTTTTTCAATTTATGAATATTAAAAGATGAACACTTTTCCAAATTTGTTATGGGCTTCTTCAAGCTCTGGCAGCGTTGTGCGAAAACCATAATTTTCACGCCCTCCGAACTAACTCAATTGGTGAAATTTATCGAAAGGCCTTCGTTGCTTAGCGACCAGCTGACTTCCTATTGGCAAGCGCATGCATGTGTTCTTCCCTCTTACTTTGTCAGTTGACTGACATTGATTATCCATTGGCGTTGGTATTGTCAGTGTCAGATTTTGAACTATTTCTTATCCATGTTGAATTCAAGTACGATTTTGTTTTTAACAAATACCGTGTTTTGAAAAATACCTTACCTTTAAAGCAAAGCAAAAGTCAGTTTCTATATATAATTATTATATAATAATAATTATTATTTTTAATACTTTTATAAAAATAGATACCTACCGTACGCCATTGGTACGATTTTGACAGATGTCCGCCATGTTTCCTCGCCCCTTACCGATGCCACGTAGCTTCAGATAAACTTGTCAAAGTTTAGGGTCTATTGTCTTATAAATCTTATTATATTATGCGAATACCGATATGGGTATTTCCAAGTGACAGGTACCTAAGTAATTCGCTAATTTCTTTATCTAATTTCACAGATGATTGTCCATATTGAACATTTTTATTTGCAGAAATCCGAAAATAGCTGAAAATATGCACTTACAAAATGTATTCAAAATATGCAAATATGCATTTAATATGCATTTTGCGTATTTCCCGGGCTCTAATAATAACAGTTAGTCCTTGACGAGTTGCCAGAATATCCCATAATGTTATTTTATTGTTGATTTAATCCAATCCATCACTTATATAAACTTAATTTCTGATCATAATATAGTGATCAGTGAGTCTACAAATGAGGGCATTTGAACCACTGGAAAGATATTATATTATCCGAGAATTTTAAGAATGGAATAAATCGAAGCTTGGACCAGTAAAAAGCAGTTTCATTGTTTTTTTATGGATTATAATCATAATTCCAAATCACTTGTAGAGCCATGAAGTACAACAGTGCTTAGCTAGTGCTTTTTATATCCCCATCTACAAGATGTATAGGTTCTCTGAACAAGACGGTGCTCCAACATAGCAAAAGATTCTATTAACCAACAGTTTAGAAACGATTGTATGGGTAGAAGTGGATGTGCTTCAAATTCTCCATACCTCACTGATTTTTTTTAAATGGGAATATGTGGAAGATATAGCATACAACCCGATGCCTGCAACTATTGAGTAATTGAAAAACAGCATATGGTAGGAAACTGAAAATATTCCTCCTGAGCTGGTAGGAGCAACGATGCGTGTACATTATACCTAGGTCTAGAACCGTGGACTCCAGCTCCTGTCCTAGATCCGTCTGTGTACTACACCAACGATCCTTTATTGTATGGTTGGTTGTCGTTAAGTGTGGCCAGCAAGTCACTTATCATTTCAAGAAGCGAGTTTGTTATAACATCTGTGATTCTGGAATGACCGTGGGTGTTAGCTCTTTCGTACCGATTTTCATCGCTTTCCAGCTTCTATGCTTCCGCCTCAACATGCAGAGCAAGAAGCGAAATATTGAGGATGGCAATCATAGGTGTTCAAAGGTCTCACCACAGTTGTCTACAGCCAATGTACGAACCGTTAATTTAGTCCCCATGTGTTTCCTATCGCCCGTTGGTCAGCAATTGGTGCAATTTTCCCTTCATCGTTTTACTTTTGTCTAGCAGTTATTGAAATTGGAACATCTGCGACTTCCTATCTAAATCACTACAGTATCCCAGTTGAATTTCTTCAGATTTGCTCTCCGTGTAGCGATTTTAATCTTCAAGATACCGTTACTAAGTGAAAATATGTGCCTCTTAGGATATTGCTTGATATACAGATGATACAAGCTTTTGAAAATAGTCAGAATATAGTGAGACACCCTTTATATTATTCACAATAACCTATTTAAATGATCCTGTCACAAAAAAGAATACAATTATTATACTAAAATTAATAAGAGGCCTATAGAAATATTTCTTTTCATCATTGGCTTCGACAAGGAAGCATTTTATGAAAATACTGTTTTAAAATGCGTCTCGTATTGTGTGGTCTCCCTAATATAATGGTTGCTAATATATACATTAGCTCCATACATACGTCGAATGTGAAAAAATATATGCATGGGACCATAATGAATGAGCTTTTGTGTGGTTTTTTAACCATTTAGATATAAACGACCTTAAGACTATAATGTGCCGCCTTGTAATGATGGGTATTTTATAACTTTTACATTACCAATTAGATCGTAGAAAAAATGTACAATATAATGATGGAATGTTAAAAAGATCATAGGATGGATTAATTTTATTTTTAAGGTATTATTCTTGGAATTTGCCTGACAATTGAGAAATTGGAAACAATTTTTGAGAAACTCATAATGCTGTAATATCAAATAGCCCACATTATTTGACTTATAGATGTATAGATATTGTGATGATTAAAAAATAGAAGGATCCAATTTAAGGTGAATAACCTGGAATTAAAGAAAGTTTTATGTAATAAAACAATTATTATTCGTTATTACTACAAAAAAAAATCTTAACATTAATTAATTCAACCTGTATAGGAATTATTTTTGAGAGAATTAAATTAAAATCTAAAAAATTGACATAATGAGAACAAATTAAAGAAAAAATAATAATAATCATAGAATATCTTTACAAACCTCAATAAATAATATTAGAATTGACACACTATTTGTAGAGTGTAATAGTTACTGTATTCCAATTAGATTTATGTTGTTAATTTTATATTTTGGTGAAGTGACAGTGTTTAATGACGAAATGAATCAACCGATTAAAAGAAAGTGTAGTTAATAGAGAACATTGATATCATAAACATGTGAAAGAACCTTAATATGTCAATAGAAATCAATCAAAATGACATTAAGACAATTTGATCACAGGAAAAGTCGCCTGTGGGAGAAAAAGAAAGAAAAAAGAAAGAAAAGGTTGTTGATTTTGGAACGATAGGAGGAAGAAGGGATAAAAATTATAAGATTAAAAATTTAAAATCGAAAAATAAAAAGTAAAGTGCTACAAAATCATACCAGACCAGTAGAAAAAGCAAAAGTACTAACCGTGTAAGAGATTTCATCCATTTATTGTCTACTAGAGAGCGGTAAGATTTGTTTGACCTATATTTAACCTTGACTGGAGATAGCGTCCCAGCTTTTCAAAGGGTACCGTATGCAATTTGTTCCTGAGAAAGTTCATTTTACTTTCTATAATAGTGTGTATGAAATCAGCAATCAATTCTGATTAATTTATATCCCACATAGCAGAAAAACGGACTCACTTGGTCCAAGTTCCTGAAAGCGGATAACCTATAAATTTGTTCATCGTAAAAACATTTATTTTGCAATTGCCTATTTCTTATTTTTTATTAAGTTAGTTAAGATCGTTGATATTAGTAGTTATAAATTAAAAGGAAGCTTACCTTATTAAATCAAATAATCCAAAGCAATTCAATAATTCTTACTTAAGTAAACATATCATATTAATGTGCATTAATTACGTTTGAAAATAGATCCAATCACTGTGTCTTTGCGCATGTCCCCAAACCGTAGCCTTTAACTGATTCCTGTCTATGTTACGAGGGAAATACGACGAGTGATTTTAAAAATTTAAAACATTTTATTTTATTAACACTATAACAAAATATAACATATATATATTGAGAAATAATTTGACAATCAATGAAATAATGCCATTTTTTTGGGAGATGATAATAGTACATTATACGGCAGCAAGGGTCTGCAAAAAATTGTTATATTTCTCATAAAACCTTGAACAGAGTCGGCCTATTTCCTTGTTCCTTGTTTGTTTTAACCAATACCAGTAATTTATGCCAGAATGTTTATGCTTTTCTTGCTGATTAAGTATTGAGTGTTTGTTTGAAAAAACTTAATGAGATGCCAATTGCAGGTTCTGGTCCATTTTAATCACTTCATGCACCCTCTTTTCCCAAGGAGTCAACCTCTTCATTACCATCCATAGCAAAATGACCAGGGATCCAAACTAGAAAAACATTGTTCAGGAAAACCTTTTTTAGCAGTTTGATATCAATTTCGATCGATGTTGCAAGAGGTAATACCTCTTGGATGTCCAAGAAGATTTTCATGGTTTCATTGAGATTAGTTTTCTCCAATCTCTTCACACATAAACCATTAGCCTACATTTCCTCCTAAAATGTTCGTACAGTTGCATACGATCCTAGGGAGGTTGATGTTTCAGTCCTCAACCTGCACCAGAGCCTAAGGATGTTTTGAGCTATTCGTGTACCAGCAACCGTCTACGCGGAAAATCTTGGGGTATGAACCCCAAACAAATTTACTGGATTTACCAAACAATGGTCAAGCCAATGGTCACGTATGGATCAGCTGTCTGGTGGACCAAAAGTCTGCAAAAGTAAGCTAGAGCAAAGCTGCAAGGCTTGCAGCGAACACCATGCCTGGCCATTACCGGAGCAATGTCATCCACACCAACGGCAGCTATGGAAGCCCTCCTGCAACTAACTCCTCTCCACATTCAATTGGAGGAGGAATCCAGGAGAGCAGCTCATAGAATGCTATCAGTGGAGAGGCAAATAAATGGAGAAAATCTGAGTGATCACTCGGGAATACTGAGGAAAATATAAACCACATTCTTGGGATGCCCTCGGATCTCTCTGTCACAAAACTTCACGTGGACAAGCCCTTTAGGGTCTCATTCCCACGAGAGACCAATGGGATAGCGAAGAAATCTCCTTAATAGAAACGGACTACGTGATTTACACTGACGGATCCAAAACCGGAAGCGGAGCTACAGCGGTGATCTTCAGCAGGAAACCCAGAGTTGAAACCACAGCCAACCTGGGTAGGTACGCCATTGAACTGGCTGCAAGAGAGCTGATGAATCAACGTATTGTGAAAAAGAACATACACATCCTGTCAGATAGCCAGGCTGCTCTTAAAGCACTGAGCTTGAACAGGATAAAATCTAAGCTGGTGATTAACTGTCTTCAATCCCTTGCAATCCTAGGCAAGGAGAACAGAGTCATTTTGACCTGGGTGCCGGGGAATCGAGGAGTGGAGGGCAACGAGAAGGCCGACACTCTGTCAAAAAAGGGATCAGAGTCTGTATTCATCGGACCCGAACCATTTATTGGCATTGCGGAAAGCACTGCTAGATCAGTCATAGCTACCTGGGCGGAAAGGAAAACCTCACTCGAAGGCGTTCATATATTTGAGTACAAAAAATAAGCAGATCCTGGAATTGAGTAGAACAAACCTACGTATTCTGACGGGACTGCTTACAGGACATTGTCAACTGAATTGCCACCTAAAGAAGATGAGTCTGGCTCAGATTGTCGGTTCTGTAATTTGGAGGACGAAACTGCGGAGCACATATTATGCTCATGTCCAGCTTTGGGCGGGGTAAGATATAACATATTCGGTTTTAGTACCTTGGAGCCGAACGACTTCAAAAAAATATCACCAAATACAACCATGGACTTCGTCAGAATCACAGGCTTGTGGGGTGAATTGTAATCCCTAGGGGTGAGCCACAATAGACCCAACGGGGGTCGCAGTGGAGGTGGCGAGAAGGCCCCACTCACATAGAACCTAACCTAACCTAACTGTCTACTCGTAGTAGTTCTTTACGAAGGATCCAGTCATCTCCATTGGGACAGGACGTAGTTTACTATTGAAGGCATTATCTCAGAGATCATTCCCAGAGTACTGTGACTTTCAGTGTCCTCCAGCAATCTGCTACGCTCTGTATAAGCCTATTCTGTGCATTTGGGAAGTATGCGCAATTCCACCAAACAATAGCTCAGTTTGTGATCATTGGACTAACTGTCTATGAACATGATTTGCTTACTCTTGCCGGCCATCACCGTCTTCAACTTATCTTAACATAGTGAATACATGGAAAAGTCCCGGTCCCGACACGTAGATGGCGCTAGTGCTAAGAGTGACGCACCTTTAAAATATTTTCAAAACAATGGATCAATTTTTTTTTTAATTTTAGACTGTTTCTTGACTGGATAAAATTCCGTTCAAGCGAAGCAATGGCTTGAAAAGTGTTATGGGTACTCCGCTCCATCAGAAACAACAATAAAACGCTGACTTTAAACGTGGTCGTGGAGACACCGATGATGCGGATCGCAGTGGACGTCTAAATGAGGCGGTAACACCAGAAAACATCAGAACAATCCACAAAATCATTTTGAATTATCGTAAAGTGAAGTTGCGTGAGCTAGCTGACATCGTAGAGATATCAAAAGAACGTGTTGGTTTTATATTGCTTAAGCAATTGACTATGAGAAGACAAGAACGTGTTGATGGTTCTGAGCAGTGTTTGACCATGTTTTAATATAACAATCCGAAATTTTCGCGTCGATATGTGACAATGGATGAAACGTGAATCTATCACTCCACTCCGGAATCAAAGCGATCGTCATCTAAGTGGACAGCAACAGAAGAACCTCGTCCAAAGCGCCCGAAAGCACAACAATCCGCTGGAAAGATTATGGCTTCGGTATTTTGGGATGTACGTGGTGTAATACTTGGACTATCTTGAAAAGGAAAATACCATCAACAGTGGTAAGAAAAAAATGTTGTTTCATCAAGACAACGCATTGTGTCACAAGTCAATCAAAACAATGGCAAAACTACATGAATTGAACTTCGAATTGCTCCAACATCCACCGTATTCGCCAGATTTGGCTCCCAGCGAATACTGGCTGTTCGCAGACCAAAAAAATGCTCGCCGGTAAGAAACTTTGCTCGAATGAAGAGGTTATTTTGAAGCAAAAGATAAATCGTTCTACAAAAGTGGTAGGTATTTAAATGTTAGAGCGGCGCTGGAATGATTGCGTTGTTTTTGATGGAAATTTCGTTGATGAATAAAACTAATTTCGAGCTAATTTTGAACAAAAAAAACGTGTTTCATTTGTTAGCCCCGGGACTTTTCAGCCCATGTGTTAAACCGCTGAGAAATATGGCTGTTGAAATTTTTGTGTCTCACGTTTTTATTTAAGTAACCAATTGTTTGTCTGCGTTTGAAATTAGCTGAGCTTGAGAAAATCTTTAAAAAAATCTTCGAAAACTCTATTAGTCTATTTGCTCGAAAACTTACAAGAAGTATTATAGAAAAATCTCTTCTACTAAAACTAAACCGCAGTCGAAACCACTTCAAGGCAATGTTGTTCGTTAGATCCACTTTTCCCGTTATCGTTACTTAAACCTCGAAAAAGGAATTCTTTTCTTTTCTTTTAAACTGTCTCGATTCCTTGATACCCAACGGAAAGTTTCACAAACAGCTTAACTCTATTCCCTGACACGCTACTGAAGACCGAACCAGAAAGCTTTGACCCGTGTATACGCACTTAATTCCTAACTAAACAATTTAATTACAAACAACCCGAAAGACTGCTGCTATCTCACCCCAGTTAAGGCGCAGAACCGTTTTTCCAAAATTGTTTGATAAAAATAGGGAACGTATTTGAGATCATGCAAGTTGATTTTAAAATTTTTGAGAATCCAGATAGTTATTTAAATGAAATTTTACCATTTTAAAACGATGCGAACACCAAGTAAAAAGATAAAATCAATAGCTTGACATTAAATAAAAAGTGATATTTCCCTATTAACACAGAAACATCCCAAAAATATTTCAGAAACATCCTTCTGGGACGATAGAAACATACTAACAACATTCCCTCGAAACTATGTTTCTGGCAACAGCCATGTCATAATTTTCAACGTTCTACAAACATCACAGTAGGATGTTTCTACGATGACATAAGATGCACTAAGTACATTCGGGTTACTTTGTTTAGAACATCTCAGAAACGTTTCTAAAAATACATTGGAAGTGAAATTACTAGGTGCTAATAAAACATTTCAATATTTCTTAAAACAAGAGCTATTTATTACACATTTCTAACAATAATTTCCATAGTATTAGCAACCATGGCATGTCTTATAACATCAATAATTTCATTTTTTTAGTTTTTAATTCAAGTCAAAAGGGCATAACCCAAAAATTCAAGTTTTACAAGAGAACTAAAAATCTGACTTGATTGGATTTCGCTTATTAGCAATGAAGATACGAAGAATTTTGTTACGGAAAACAAGAGTTTTTTGTCGGGAATTAAAAAAACACTTTTTTGAGTTTTTTTTCCAAAAATGCTACGGTGAAACCTTTTTTTTTATTTCGAGCTCAGAGTAGTGCCTTAAATTGAATGTTCTGACTTTTTGACAAAAAGGGATAACTTCAGTTAACTAGATAGCCACCTAATATAGAATCTGACAAAAGCCAGCATCTAAACACATTCCCTTCTGTCAAAATAATTTTTGTGATTGATATAATAAAAAGATTCAGTAAGTGTGAATAATATAGCGTATGCTTTATTATTCTCAACATTTATTTTGTTTAAAGAACAAATAATAAAATTTTACAAAAAACATCATTAGGAAAAGCAAACATTAAAATTCTTCACCACTGAAATAATTATCAATGTCTGGATCGACATCCCTACTTTCTTCAGACGAAGTTTTTAGGTTTCTATAGAAAAGTTTAGCACTCTCATCGACGAGATCTAACAATTCCAATAAATTTTGTGCTTTTGTCTATTGGTCTGTCAGTGTCATATAAAACTTTAAAATCGAAGTTTGCATTTAAAGGTGTTGTCTTCCTTTTCAAGTTTATTTTTTCAAAAGAGTAGTTTTTCTCTAGACTATTTTAAAATTGTACTATGCCAAATTCGTGTTCATACCTCTACCATTTTACTGGTCTCCACGAAAATTTTTCTTTCGTTTCGGTGATTTTTCGATTTACCAATGCCGCAAAATCCAGGAAGTTCTCTCGCTTCATTTCGACAACTGTAAATTTGTTTGCTTTGGAACCTTGATTGACTGCAAGCCGAACAAGGTTGCACTAGTCTCGAGGAAGGTGTATGTTAAAGGGACTTCTTTTTTCGCCTTTTCAATAATGGCATGATCAGAATCGCACACCATGAGCGTATGCCCGTACCGAAGGGGCGTTTTTAATAGACTTTCCGTATAGACAATCGTACGCAACGTGCCGAAATTCCACGACTATTAAATTCTAGATAATTCCTTACCGACAAAAAGACATATCTCTAAATAAAACCTAAAGATTTTGTCGGCATTCCAAACCGACAAAGAGTTACAAGTCGACTTACGCCGCTTTGTCTGACTTGATTTTCCATAAAATATGATTCAACTGTAGTTATGCTCTTATGTGGGATAACAAGGTTAAAACATATTATAGTATCTAAAGATATACCTTCCTGCCAAAATAAATAAAAAAATAAAAAATTCAATTATATCTTTTTGCCAGAAAGAAAAAATATTTTTCATTCAGATATTCCCTTAAGTTAAAAAAAACGTTATTTTAAAGGAATATAAATAAAACCTTTTGTCAGATTATCAAGCTAGAAAAATGCTATCGATCGGTATAAATAACTCATTTTGGGAAAAAAAATTACTTATGCCCTATTGACTTTCTGCCACAGATTTATTAAAGACTATTTTTTGATAAATAACTCGATTAGCTGACTTCCGTTGTAGAAAAATTGAACTTGTTAAGCTTATTTATATAAAAACAAAATAATATTGAGACATTTTCCGATAAAAACGGTCCTGTTCTTTGGATGTTCTTCCACCACCGAAAAAAAAGAAGTTCAATTAATAATTAGGGCCTTTTACCTTCGGCTGGCGGCGGAGGTTGCCTTAAGAAAACTTTTCCATCCGAGATAAAAATTATATTAGCTTCTCTGTAGGTTCCATGAGTCCACCACCAGAGGTTCGTGAAATTCAATTTGGAACTTTTGTTAAACTTCAAGATTATTTTCTTAGTTTGTAAAGCCCGAGGGTATTTTAGCGAAAACTTGTTATTGCTCGCCGTTGACTACAACCCTAACAATAAATTAATATCACGGAATGTAATATTACTATAGAAATAAAGGAAAAATATAAACTTAATTAACCACTAATCATCAATTTGTATATACTGTATTATCAAAATCGCAATTACCATAGTTTATGATGAAGGTACTTTCACTATTGTTTTAAATTACATTGCACTATGCTGTGTCACGACAAGCTTACACTATCTATTATTGGAAACTGCCCACACCGTTGGTATACAGCGTGTCCACGGAAGGGGTATTTAAACCTTACAAAAAGTTTGCATAATGTACCAATCGTAATGCTGAGGTTACTGGTAAATGTTTTTCTGGGTGAAAAATTCTTGAAATTGGTTTATTGTCTACAATTAACGTAATTTTTCTTCCGTAGCAATATTGAAAAAATGTCTTTAATCCACATATTAATGCAGTAGCTTCTTTGTCTAGTTGGCTGTAATTATTTTCTGCCTTGGTCAGAGATCTCGACGCAAATGCAACAGGTCTTTCGGTACCATCTTTCATAATGTTTGACAGCACCGAACGTGAGGAAGCGTCCAATATTACCATTTGATAAGTTAGTTATTAGTTGACATGAAAATGTCATATTTGAATTTATATTTTTTAACGACATTAGAGAATTTGTGCCACCGTATCCTAATTCTCGTCGCCAATTCTGTTATGTATTCATACGTATTTATACATTAAACAATTAGGAGACGGTGACACAAATTCTTTAATGTCGTTGAAAAATATAAATTCAAATATGACATTTTCATATCAACTAATAACTAACACTGTATAAGTGAGGCTTTGCTAAGTTTTATTTAATGTTTGTAGGAAAAAATCAGGAACTGGGAAAAATTTAGAAAACTATGATTTTTATTGTTTCACAGTACGAGTATTTCTGATTCAATTAATTACAAAAAAACAAAAAAAATCTAAAACGGTACGTGGCTAAAATGAAAATATATAAGCAGTGAATTGCCGATATCGGTTCAAATAATTAAATAATAAACTGCTGAGGTTGTATGTGCTGCTTTTTTTGTTAATACCCAAGATTCAATTGATATTGTTGATATTGGACGGTAAATTGTTTTAAACGCTTTTATCTTTGTTTGCCTGGAAATTTCTTTTGTATCTCTAAATGTCAAATTCATCACGGTCTAAACCTTTTTATCGTTTTTTGCACTCTATTGTTAATTTTTATATTTTCTTACTATTTGTACATTTAACTTTGGATTTACTTTGATTCCCTGTTTTTCCAAATTCTTTAGATACCGTGTTCCAGGTTTCCATCCCATTTGCTTAATTCTTATTTTTCCCTGTCATGATTATAAAATCATCTGTAATAAGTTTTGTCATTTTGGTTGACCATTTTTAAATTAATTCATCACTGTAATTATAAATAGCAATGGCTTTATTATTATCATTATTTTGTTGTTGACTCCCCTTTCTTATAGTGTTTTCCAAAAATTTTAACTTGAGACTTAAGCAAAAGCGTTCATAATATACTTCTTTTCCTTGCTGTGAGAACTTACTAATTTATTTGTTAAACCAAACACGCGATATTGGACGCTTCGGCCTTTTCTAAATTCCCTTCGTGATTCTTCGAAGGACTTAACTTACTGTCTATAATTTTCTCGTAGACTTTCATAGCTGTACTGAGTAGATCCATTCCTCTGTAACTATTACAGTCTAGCTTATCTCCCTTTTTAGATATTAGAAGTATTAAGGCCTATGGAACAAACACGAGCAGGAGATTACATACAAATCAAAAATGGCTCTAATGGTGTGCAGGAGTCTGGCAGGGAGAATCCTGAGTTGGATGTACACTGCCATAGTGAGACCAATTATCATTTATGGAGCCATTGCGTGGAGTAGTAGAACTAGCCTCCTGACGACGAGAGAAAACCTCTCCAAAATTCAAAGACTAGCCTGTATATGCATAACAGGAGCGATGAGTACATGCCCAACGGCAGCAATGGAAGTGATTCTCAACATCGCACGATTACATATAGTGGTGGAGAGTGTTGCAAAAAAAAGAAGATACAGACTAAGTTGAGTGGGGATCATTAAAAAAAACCACCTCTTCACTTATTAGAAATCAGACAACCTGGAACATGCCACAAGATGGTATGATGAAAAAATATAACTTTTCATAGAAATTCCTTAAGAAATTAAGCAACAAAAAAGAATGGGATCCAAATACCATTACCAGACTTGGAAAGAATGCCATGCAATGGTACAAAGACGGCTCAAAAGCAATAGAAGGAACTGGGATAGGAGTGTACGGGCCAGGAACCAAACACTCTGAAAGGTTGGGAAAAACCCCAAGTATCTTTCAAGCGGAAATTCACGCAATAAGAAGGTGTGCCCAGTTCAATATTGACAAAAGATATAGAAGGCAAAGGATTATTATAATGTCTGATAGTCAAGCAGCCATTAAAGAGCTGAGTTCCTGTGTAATCAGTTCCAAAATGGTGTGGGATTGCCTAGGCAAACTTAATGAACTAGGCGAGAACAATATAGTCACCTTACTGTAGATTCCAGGACACACTGGAATAGAAGGAAATGAAATAGCAGATGAACTAGCAAAGAGGACTGAAATACCCTTTTGGGGGCCGGAACCCTTTTGCGGAATCAGCTCCAATGTAATATTGGAAGAAATAGGTAAAGCCGGAGAAAAGAGAAGATCTGACCATTGGAAAGATCTAGTAGGGCTTAGGCAGTCTTAAGATTCCTCTGGGTGACTACAACCTGTTGAGATCAAATGAATGCATAAGTCAAAGTAAAACTGCACTGAGAGTTTTAACAGGAATCCTACGAGACATTGACGCGTGAATGGGCACCTTAAAAAGCTCAAAATAGTGGAGGAAGAAGATTGTAGATTTTGTGGAATGGAAGAAAAAACCTCCATCCACTTACTTGCGAACTGCACAGCACCTGGGAGACTACTGGATAAAAGAGGGACAATTACCTAAGTTGAAGCCTGCAGATATCCTAAAATTCCTCTGGGAAATGGGACTAAAGGAGCTACTAGTCTCCGAGACTCTCCCTAGAAACTAAGTAGAAGTAAGGGGGCACAAAAGATCTTTTAGGTCTCAGTAAATGATACCCCAAAATACATACATACATACATATAAGGCTTTGTTCTAGTTTCGCGAAATCTGTTCCATGCAGTGTTTAATATTTCCAATGATATTTTCAGTTTCTGCTAAATCCGTAAACATTTCTGCTGTTCATTTATCAGTTTCTGGGGATTTTCCATTTTTTTATACACCTTCCATTTCCTGTTATTGGTTTATAGTTATTATGTTTTGTTCGTTTTTCTCTTTAACTTTTTTGTCTGCTCCTAATAGTTCCCCAAAATATTTTCTCTGTCTATCAATTACTTCGCTTTTATTTCTCATCATATCTTCTTTTTTACGTAGGATGTGCCTCGCCTGTCCATATCTTCTTTCGACCTGAAAAATGCCACTTTACTGCCTAGGAATACAATATACTATTAGAGTTATTGGAGCGTTTGAAGGTCAAAATTGCAAAAAAACGTCCGCATATGGCAAAGAAAAAAATGTTGTTCCATCAAGACAGCGCACCGTGTCAATGCCAAAACTACATGAATTGAACTTTGAATTGCTCCCACATCCACAGTGTTTTCTCCTTTCTTAAAGACTTCAATGTTTTCAAAAACAGCTCTTGATTTTATCTACCATAGCTTTCCATTCCTTTCACATTCTTTTAGCCATATTTCCCTTCTCTTTGTATAGTTCATAATCTTCCATAATTCGTCTATTCATATATATATTTTCCATGCTTTTTTATTTATTTTACTTTTCTCAATATTTCGTCCAAACTGTTCTTACTAGTTGTCTTACAAACTACCGCATATTTCGTTAGCGACCTCCAAAACAATTTTCATAAATAATCCCATAAATAGCCATTTAAATTATTTAAGAACTCATCTTATAATGTTTTTTATGTATCTCTGTTATTCCTTTATCCTGAAGTTTGTATTCACCAATTTGTATATTACAAAATGTGAAAGGAAACCGTAATTAAAAAGACACCAACAGAACTTTATCAAATTTTAAATAAAAACTCAAAAGGATTAATAAAGTTATTGTCGGTGAATAGAAACATTTCACAGGCACTGAGCTTTATAATAATTATGAAAACGTGAAGTAAAAGGAACAAATAATAAAGGTGATTCATAAGCAGTGTTTATAATAAAAGTATAATTTTCCCTGTACCTTCGAAAATAGCTAAATTCACAAAATTGGAAATTAAAGAGACGAAAGGCAATTTTTACTGAAGATGTACACATTTCGTGTAAACCTTTGGGCATTAAGTAATATTCAAATACATACAACCTGTATGTACAGTGTGTTCCGGTTGATGTGAAAAATTTGGTCAAAAGTTGTGAATGTCCCGTGCAAAATCTTTGTAACGTTGAGGGCTTTTGTATAGTTATTTCTACCTGTGCCTCTCAATTGAACGTACCAATTCCCAGTGGTGAATTTACGCCTAGGCCTGTGAGCTCCAAGTCTAGGAAAGTATAATTTAAGTGGTGGCAAAATGTTTCAAATTCCAGATCATTAGTGACGAAAAAATGTAAAAACCGTCAAAAATTGGTTCAGATTAGACTATATTCGAATCAAAACGATTAATCACTTACCAGATTACGTTTCTTTTGCTATACCCATTCATTTAATTTTGTTGGAAGATCTTCAGTCATTTTTTCTACTTTGCAAGAACTACATAATTTATTTCTTCTACTTCCTTCACTAATACCTCATCTAAAACACGAGTTTGACATTCGCAAAACGTCACTTTAATCACTAACCTAACGGTAAGTGTATTGTACGATATTTTATCTACAAGCATGTTTTAGTGCACCAATATTAAAAACTTTAGAAGAGCACTATTTTAATTTACCCCGTAGGTGTCTCATAAGTCATTATCAACAATGCATTAACATCAGGTTGCTAGGGAAATAAATGATAGAAATTTAATACTTGGCTTTTATATGACAGATGTAAAACTTGACAACGGAATAATTAGTATTAATATGTCTTAATTTATAAGTTTGGATTAGTTTAGAAATTTAAATATGTATTTGATGTACATATAATGTTTAATTTTAAAAATAAAAAATAGACTTGAATAATATAAAAACTTGTTTTTCTTTGCCGATGTACGTAAACGTCCTTGTCCTTGTAAGTGACATTTAACAATAACATGCACGTAATGAAAATCTCATAACATACACGTGCGTTTAGATAAGAAAACTTAAATTTCTTTGTTGAATCGAATTGCAATCAAATTTTTATTTACGTACTACTTTATTTTGTTTATTTATATACTTTTAATCAACTGAGAAACATAGAAGCTCTCAGCATTAGTAAAATACATTTTAGATTAAAAGAGTGATGCCCCTAAATCTCGGCAACACATTATACAATTTAAAAAAAAAATAATTCGCTTCTTCTTGATATGGAAATAAACGCCATCTCATTTATGCTGTCAATTTTTGTAATATGTCTGTTAGTAGTGGAAAAGATGAAATTATGAGCACTCAGAAGAAAATAGATGGGCGTAGAAAAAGTATAGTACGTTACTCGAGTTGTAACCCCACTACGAACTAGTGAAATTTACGCACTCGCCGCTGCGCGGCTTCTTGCGTGAACTTTTTCTCTTCGTGCGTAATGGGTTACTCGCAACTCTTGTTACGTAATATACTATTAATTCGACATGAAGTGTATAATGTATTGCCTACCTTCTGACTGTTATATTTTTACTAGGTAAATTTTATAATATTTCGTTCGAAATATCTCAATATTTCAACTGAAATATTCAGACTGCCCTAAATTTTGTTTTAATATACCTATTATTTACTACCTTTCTTTAGTTTATTGTAAATGAAAACATGCGGAAAAGTACGCTCTAGAGCGGATATAATGTCAAATTATGACAGGTCACCATAAACATCAACTTTGCGGTTATATTTGAGTGTGCAAAAGCCTACTTTGGTTATAGTGATCGTAGAAAATAGTATATTACGTAACAAGAGTTGTAAGTAACCCATTACGCACGAAGCCGCGCAGCGGCGAGTGCGTAATGGGATTACAACTCGTGTAACGTACTATACTTTTTCTACGCCCATCTATTTTCTTCTGAGTGCTCATAATTTCATCTTTTTCACTAATAACAGACATATTCGTAGGTAAAGTTGAGAAAATGTTCGGATACTATAATTTGTTACAAAAATTAACAGCATAAATGAGATGACGTTTATTTCCATATCAAGAAAAAGCGCATTATTTTTTTTGAAATTGTATAATGTGTTGCCGGCATTTAGGGGCATCACTCTTTTAATCTAAAATGTATTTCACTAATGCTACGAGCATATATGTTTTTCAATTGATTAAAAGTATGTAAATAAACCAAATAAAGTAGTGGTACGTAAATAAAAATTTGATTGCAATTTGATTCAACAAAGAAATTAAATGTCACTTACAAGGAATGTTGTCAGTGCGATTTTTGACGTTTACGGACATGGGCGTAGAAAAACATTTTTATAGATAGCTTAGAAAGAAAAATCTTTGAATGTAGCATTTCAAAAAATGTCTTATTTTGGTATAGGTTCGTAGATGACATATTAGTTTGTTTTGTATTTAGTGAACAACAATTACATATAATTTTCAATGTCAATAAAAATACCTCGATTAGTTTCATCGATTTCAAAATTCAAAGAGTCAATAATATACTTGATATTTCCATTTACAGAAAACCAACACATATACTGATGTGACTACACCATATAATTCCAGTAATCCCATGTCACGTAAATAAGCAGCATATAAATGATTCATACAGCATTTTCAATTCCTGCAAACTAATATAATTTTGATAGAGAAATTAACGCAATTAAACAAATCCAACAGTTATTTATTGCATGTAATAAATCAATTAATTAATAAAAAACAGAAAAAAATAGCATTACAACTAATATTTCCTGAAAAAATTAAAGAAATACAAAACTACAAATCCATCACATACGCTGGTAATATTTGTAATAATATTTCTGATAATATTTCAAGGATATCTTTAGCAACAAACACAACAAGAGTAAGCGCTCCAATTAATAAACAAATAAAGACGTAAGTGAACTTCTTTTAAATATAAAGAGATAATATCTAATTATATTCCTGAAGATTTTATAGGGGAGGGTGGGACAAGTGAGACACCTTAAGGTTTGCCGACATATAACTTTTTTTTTATAAATTAAACAACGCGTTTTGGATGGAAAAAATCTTCAATGCTTCAAGAATCAACTTATCACTAAAAACCAAACAAAATATCAGGTCTTTATAAAAAAAATATTCTTTGAATTTAAAAAAATAAATGACTCTCTTGCCCCAGAGAATGGGGTAACTGAGTCACTAATACGGGGCAAGTGAGTCCTTATGCAATTTATTGTCACAAACATAACTATATTGGCACCTGGTTCGTTATCTGAACACTCCTCGTGCATCCAGGAATTACATTTCGTGACAAAACACGCATAGTGTAGCTTTCTCTTCTTCTGATATCATTGATGGAATTGCTGATGCACTTTGCATGTTTTTTTCGAATTTTCATTTCTTATGAATTTTTCAACACCTCTGGTTTACCAAGATTCTTTTTGATCAATTTAACTTTAGATGTGTTCAATTTCTCTTCTAGTTTTTCCTTGTAAGGGGAACTGGTAATTATTTTGGATTCTTCGATGTTTCAGGACACCTTTCTGGTATTTTTTTTCCTGCGATGGTTTTTGGGATTGGACTGAATTTCGAAATTGGGACGTAACTGCACGACGGCGACGACGGCTGATCAAGCTCTAAAATATTTAAGGTTTGAGAAGGTTTTGAGATTGAACTTACCTGAATTGAGAACAGAAGCAGCACTGCATGACGGTTGTTTTGTAGGCTCTAAAGAAGGTGGTAATATCTTAGGTTCGCTATCGATTTCCTCTTCAGGAAACTTTAGATCAGGTTTTTTCTCTACAGGTAACTCCGGATTAGGTTGATTTGACGAGTTTTCGGTAGAAGAATTTTCTTCTATGGTAGATTTCTGGAGAATGTTCTCAGCCGCCTCAAAGTCGCTCTCTTGAAACACGTCTGGATCATATGGATAGATTCCAGTTTCTCCAATCCGTTGATAACATTTTTTGGGGTAAATGCTTTGATAAGGGCACTTTTAATAATAGGAGTCATATCATATTCGGATGATTCGTGAGCCAATTATCCATTTCTTTTGCGAGATAAGTTTCAAATGGTCCGAATACATTTACGTCGAGAGGCTGCAGCCTGTTTGAAGTATGTGGTGGTAAAGTCAAAAGAGCAACTCCAGGATCTCTAGCCAGTTTTATTGCTTCAATGGATTTGTGATTTGCATGACCGTCCAATATCACTAGACTCGGTCTTCAGTTGTTTTTGTACAGTCTGTGAATTCAAGGAACAAGTCAGCGTTCATCCATCCTGATGGAGCAGGAAATCCTACTGTTCCAGGAAACGCATTACTTAACAGATAGTCCAATCAATAGGGAAATTTTCAAGAACGAATTGTAAACAGCAAAAAAAATATGGGCACATAGATCGTGCGATTTCAAAAAAGATAACGTTTAGTGCACTAGCAAATTCAATCGTGAACATGTGCAAAAAAATTCGCAAAAGTGTAAAAAACGGTTTTTTGCGTTTAAAAAAAAACTACAACTCCCAAAAGAAAAAGTTAAATCAGAAAGTTATAGATACTAAAAATACCTATCATTTAATCTTTGGTTTATGAAAATCAGTTCATTATTTTCCGAAAAAAACGGGAAAACCCACCGAGAATAGCGTTTTTTATTTTTTGTAATAAAAAAATTCATTTTTCAATCAATCCAGGTGAAACTTTGAAAAAATGTAGATGTAAGTAAAAATCATGCTTGTTTCAAAAATTGAAATTTTTTTTATTTTTTTGAGTTATCACAATTTTGCGAAAAAAAGGTGTTTTGGCAAATGGGTTCTTCCTGTCCTTGGGGTGGTCCTACAGAGTTCATCGGAAGCTTATTTTATTCGTGAAGACTTGTTCTATAATCTTATTAATGAATTACATTGAATATATATAATTTTAGCGTCGAAAAATTACAGACTGGTTGATAATAACTTTTTCATTTTTTATGGGATTCGATTTGCAGTTGCAGAACTTAATAGTGCTCTTTAAAACCGAAATTTTTAAAAAAATTAAATTTGTTTTACTTCAGGGAGCCAAGATAATTTTTTTTTTTTCAAAAATTTACTGTCTTCGTACTTTACATGATATCGACTTCTTTCTTACGGCAAATTAATCTTAAGATCGTATACTTTGCTTCTTATTGACGCAAAAAATTCCTTTTATAATTATTTTGGGGTAGCACGACTAATGCAAAGATTGTATTCTCATTTGGAAAAGTTGGCAAAAAAAACCCAGGAAATATAGATTTATTATTTGTTTTATTTTTGTCACTGTACAAAAAACGTAGCTGTCATAATCAATAATTTAACTATTGTTTGTCAAATTATATAAAAGAGATTTTCATTTATATAATTACATTTTAGTTTTGTTTTACTCTTGATCCAACAATCTTCTTTTTTTTGTGAGAGAATCTTCGTCACTGTCTGGTTCACTTTCTATTTCTTGTTGCATAGCTGTATCTTCTCCCTGAAGTCCTACAAATTTTTATTTTGCAAAATGTTAGTTTTGAAAGCACTATTAAGTTCTGCAACTGCAAATCGAATGCAATAAAAAATGAAAAAGTTATTATCTAAAAACCAGTCTGTAAATTTTGCATTATGTCGCAATGCATTTTCCGACGCTAAAATTATATATAATCAATGTAATTAATTAATAAGATTATAGTACAAGTCTTCGCGAATAAAATAAGCTTCCGATGAACTCTGTAGGACCACCCCAAGGGCAGAAAGATCCCATTTGCTAAAACTCCTTATTCTCTCAAAATTGGAATAACTCAAAAAAATAAAAAAAAATTCCAATTTTTGTAACAAGCATGATTTTTGTCTTACTTACATCTACATTTTTTTCAAAAATTCAAGTGGATTGATTGAAAAATGAATTTTTCATTACAAAAAATAAAGAACGTTATTTTCGGTGGGTTTTCCCGCTTTTCTCGGAAAATTATTAACCGATTTACATAAACCAAAGATTGAATGATAGGTATTTTTAATATCTAAAACTTTCTCATTCAACTTTTTCTTTTAGGAGTTGTAGTTTTTTTTTGAAACGCAAAAAACCGTGTTTTGGACTTTTGCGAATATTTTTGCACATGTTCACGATTGAATTCGCTAGTGCACTAAACGCTATCTTTTTTGAAATCGCACGACCTATGTGCCCATATTTTTTTTTGCTGTTTACAATTCGTTCTTGAAAATTTCCCTATTGATTGGACTATCTGTTAAGTAATACTCATGTAATACCTGTCTCTTTGGCTGTGTGCATCCAGCCTAGGGTTACAACAGCCCTAATTTTATTTTCATCAATAAATGTATTCGTAGAAAAAGTACAGTGAGCAAAAGGTTGGAGAAGAGTCTTATTTCGATGTGCTTAATCGAGGTCAAATTTCAATTTGTGTATTGACGGGAGAAACTTATTGCTCTGGTATTGAATATCTGTGTAGGTAAAAAGTTGTTTTCCCTTTGATATTCGCTTACATCCACAATCAGATTACAATTTCAACGATGTCAGAACTTAAATTATGAAACTCATTTTCAAAAGCTCCTTAATGTTCATCACCTTTTATATTCAATTTTCAAAGTAGAAGAATTAAAGTTTCATTGCTCCACAAATAAATACAACGGAGGGATTTAAAAAGTAATCAAAGTTAGTAAATTGCTCATTGTTAAATTCAAGCAAACTTTTCCTGTCCCTGGAAAGTTAAATCGATGAAGTATAAAGAGCTTTAAGGTAGAAGACTTCGAAACGGCAAACATTAAAGTACAATTTATATCGTTCTCAAGAAACGACGTCATTTCTGAAAATTTACTTAAATTGATACTTTCAAATTTCTTTTTATTTCATAAAAATATCAACAGAAAAAAAAGGGAGAGATAAATATTCGTGGTGTAAAGATAAAGTAGACTAACAAACCCCAACTTTCGTAAAACAACTTACCGTGCGTTATTGTTGAAAACTCCAATAAACATAAAAAGTATCGAAGTTTCAAGTTTGACTAGAACCGCAGCCCACCAAGTAAATTTTAATGAAAGATGAGCCACATAACAACGAACGCAAACTACATTTTCTTGTTTATTACTTTTGTGAAGTTTTGAAGGTAAACTACATTACGAGGTTTAGGAAGTTAACGCGCACACAACATACAGATAGGAGAAATTCAACTCAAAGGAGAATATATAAGTCAAATTAAGTAGATAATCAATTGTTAATGGTAATCCTTCATGAAGTTAGTGTACCTAGTTATTTTGTAGTAAAGTACGATGCGAAATAAAGGATTCAAGATATTTAAACTTTATCCTTACAGACAAAATTTACGGAGTTTCAGACATACATTCAATACAAATGAAGAACTTGTAATGGATGCTATCACCCTTGGATACTTTGGTGGATTATAGGTGTGGAAGGGCCTCTGAATATGTGGTGTTACTGGTCACTTGGAGGATCATCTCAAGAGGAATGAAACAACTACTTCGAGCACTGGGATATGTTTGCTCCATTCACTAAATACATTACATCACTTACTAAACTAATAACATGCATAAGTACCTAGCCGTATAGCATACATATTCGTAATGGTTAATAATTACTAGTAGGTGACTATTCAACTATATAGAATAGTCTTCTTCAAGTATTCTGCATCGACTTCTTCTTTGATCAATACTGAATGTATATTTATATAACTGGTAAAGTTCGAGCAAAACAGATAAACATATAATTGTTTTTGTCTTGTACCACGCTTGAACTTGACAATAACCTTCTTTATTTATATTTAATAATGACATGTTCGAACGTTTTGTTGAAATAAGATCAAGGGAAATTAGGTCTTATTTTAAATATTTATTATTATATTGGGCCAAAGGGCATCACAAACTGGTAGGTTGGCCTATTCTACTGCGACATTTGAATATCTATTGTGGTCCTCTGAATCTAGAGTACATTCTTCAGCCAGACTCTTTTAATTTTTCACACATTCTTCAGGATTTGTCTGTCAACCTAATAGGGTTACGTCTTGAGTGTCTGTTAAGCTTACAGTGTCCTGTTAACATAACTACTTGATGGTTTTCCCATCTTTGTTTATTAGGTCGGCCGTAAATTTTGAAGATAATCTAATAAAAATATTTTTCTTGTACGCACCAAGGGGCTGTCCATAAATGACGTAGCTCCATTTTTGCCAATTTCCTCTGGATTTTTGAGTGAGGGGATATTTAAAATCACTCGATCTTAAATTTACGAGATTTTCACAATATCAGCATATGGAGCTTTGATTTTTTTCGCAATATTCCAGCTGAAACACATTTGGAACATTTGCAATGAAATGTTTCACTTTTATTTTTATATTGATGTCACTAAAAGAGCAGGCACCCCGTTTCATGCAGAGATTTTCGATGCGAATAGATTATAGGCTATAAGTGGTCAATTGGAGCACTTTTCCAGTGGTGCTCACATTGCCTCACATAAGTCACGAGCACTGCAAACGAAATTAATGACATCGTTCTGAAAACACTGAATTTAAACGCTCTAAGCACAATTCATACTGAAGCTTGAAGGCCTGCTGCACCGACTTCTATTGAACCAAGTTTAAGCTAATTTTTAATGGTACACTGACGGTTCAAAAGCAATAAAATGATCTGGGATAGAAGTATACGGGCCAGGAACCAAACCCTGGAAGCTTGGGAAAAACCCCTAGTATTTTTCAAGCTGAAACTCACACCTTAAGAAAGTGTGCCCAGTTCAATATTGACAAAGGATGTAGAAAGCAAAAGATTACCATAATGTTGGATAGTCAAGTAGCCATTAAAGCACTGAGCTCTTGTGTAATCAGTTCCAAAATGGTGTGGAAATGCCTACGCAATGAACTAGTCGAGAGCAATATAGTAACCTTACTGTGGAGAGGGAGACTGAAAGACCGTTTTGGGGGCCGGAACCCTTTTGCGGTATCAGCCCCAAAGTAATATTAGAAGAAGTAGGCAAAGCCGAAGAAAATAGAGGATCTGGCCATTGAAAAGATCTATTAGAGATTCTGATGGGTGACTACAACCCATTGAGGTCAAATGAATGCATAAGTCAAAGTAAAACTGCACTAAGAATTTTAACAGGGATCCGAACGGGACATTGCCGCCTTAAAGGACATCTGAAAAAGCTCAAAATAGTGGAGGAATAAGAATGTAGATTCTTCGGCATGGAAGAAGAAACCTCCATCCACATACTTGCGAATTGCACCGCAATTCAGAATCCTAGGGCACAGCACCTGGGAGATTATTGGATAGAAGAGTGACATTTATTTAAGTTGAAGCCTGCAGATATCCTGAAATTCCTCAGGGAAGTAGGACTGAAGGAGCTACTAGTCTCTGAGACGTTCCTCAGGAACTAAGATGAGGTAAGGGGGCACAATAGATCGTTTAGGTCTCAGTGAATGTCACCCCATCTCACATACATACATCAGTTGATGTAGTTTTAGTATCATAAATATTATCCAAAGTAAGTTAAGTTCCAAAATATAAAATGCAATTCTCAGATATACATTCTCTAGTCTCACTTTGTTATTGAAATGTCAAATCAACAACACTGCTTGACCGTTAACAGCAAGTTCTCGCTATAAATTGTTGTTTTATGTAGCAGTAAATTCGGTAAACTGTTCGCGCTATGCACACGAAAAGTAGTTGGAGCATCAACCATATGTAACGACCATTCGGTGGCGGTTGCTTGTGTCTTTGAGATTTTCAGAAATATAACGCGAGATAACTAACGAAGCGAACATAAATGCTATTTGTTTTTGTTATTGTTACGATAAAAAGTTTAAAATTGATAAATATAAAGGATAGATTCTCAGCTACGTTTACAACAACAATAATAAGTCTCTTCTCCTTTGTTACTGCTAATTCCGCGGCTTTATTTTCAACTTAGTAGAACCGTCGTAACGTTTGATCAGAAGGTCTGTTTATTGATTTTACCAAGTTTGAATATGTTAAGTAACGGTATTTTTGAATAATTTGAAGATAACTCATATGAGGACGTCTTCTTCAAAGGGCTGTAGCTCCCTCAAGAAGCATTTTCGGATTAAGGTAATTTGAGCTCTAGTAACGTAGTTTCCGTTTGGCAGGAGAGTTTCTAGACACCCTGTATACTTAGGCTCATTTTTATTTTATATACTGATACTTTTTTGTTTTTACATTTTATATTAAAACCCTGTTGAAATTAATAAACTACCATTTTCACTGATAAAACAATATATTTAAAAATCAAAGTGAAACTGGAAAATAAAAGGAAATAATGGATTACGTCACTCTCTGTCTAGTTCTTCGAGAAAGTCGTCTAATAGATTTCAGTCACACTTAATAACGTTACACCAGCTTCCACCATTAGTCCGAATTGACACACACATACATATACACAGAAGACAGAGCAAAGAAAAATATTGCTACAAAGGCGAAATGAAATATATCGACGACCATTCCAGTCGACACTAGCTTTATTATCTTCGACCCCACGCCATGTCAGAAGCGACAGTCCGACAACGTATATGAGATTTCCTGATGGAACTAATTGGTTTGAGTGAAGTGAGTAGTCTACCGAGTGGTATTGAGGGCTCCAGATGCACTCTCTTTATTTTATTTTGTATTTTATTAAATTCGTCCGCAGCTAGCACTAACCCCTTGTTCTTTGAGATGATTGATTGTATTATTTTATTTACAACTTCAAGTCGAAATTTATGTTGGGCTGCGATTTATTAAAACGATAAATCATAATTAAATGCTGCTAACGTCAATGATCACAATACTCTTAGGGTGTGTCACAATGTGTGTATTAGAAACTACTCACAAGATATTTATTGAAATTAGTGGACAAGAACTACAAATTATGTACGTGTATGTGTGAGGGAGAAAGATGACAAGGAAATTACTTCCATTTGCCACAGAATTTAGGAAATCACTTTGCGGAATTTAAATAGTAACGTTGGACTCCTTCAATAAATTTATTAATAAATCATAAATGGTTCTGTTTACATTATTGAGGATGTGGCTAATATTTGGGAGAAAGTTATAATTCAATAACATGAGCGACTCTTCCATCATTCATACGTTTGGATTGTGCTCAACAACTCAGGCACTTGAACGGAATCTGTGTACCATTTGCCATGTTATCTAGTTCCATTCCAGCATCGTGTCTTCTATAAATTCCACTAGTGTGACCGGAGGAATTTCCAGTAGTTGTGATGATTGTATTATCCCCTCTCCAAAATGTTTCCGTCTAAGTCCATGTAAGCTCTCGCAGGAGAAGAGTATGAGAGTAAGTGTTTCATGATAGAGTTCACATTTTTGTGCACACTGGTTCACTAACTTTGCGTAGATGTATCCTCAGGGTGCCGTGGCCAGTCACCAGGTCGGTAATTAACTGTCTTCGAATGTCTCTTACACAGTTTAAACAGCCTGGGTGAGAGTTCCTTGTCTACCTTATTCAGTAAACTCTTTGTGGTGTCCTTGTATCAGCCTCCATAAAACGGTTCCGGATCTATGAAGTTTCCTTTAAAACCTTCTTTAATTAACTGGTCTTCCATTTCATCACCTCATGTGCCGGCACCCATATTAGAGACACTTTGTTGTCTCTTGCCAGCTTGTTAAGGGATTCTTTACAGTTTTTCACCAGTTTAGCCCTAGTTGTTGGATAACTGATAGCTTTGAGCAGATCCTAGCTGTCAGTGAGTATTTTAATTTTTGGTTAGGTATATCCTCTCCACCAATAGAGGCTATAGCGGCATTCGTCTCTGCTTGAAACACAGACTTATATCGACCAAGGCTAATGAACATTATCCTTCTTGGTCCATTTTACCAGCCCCAGTGTCATGGTTTGTTTTGGAATCATCGGTGAACCAAATGATTTCTCCAGAATTACCTGGATGCATCACCTGTTCCCTGGGCCGCTATTCTGGAATTCGAGGGTATAAAAATTCCGAGGGGAAATGATCGAAAGTGGGCGTGGTTCTCTCAACTTTCAAAATGCCGTATTCTTGAAAAATTTCTATCAAAAAATGAGGCAAATTATTACTCCCTATGGGAATTTTATTTTATTGGGGATGACTGAGAGGAGAAGCCTAAATAATGTGAAAATATTTAGACTTAACGTCAAAACTTGTTTTTTGTCATAAAGATATTTTATTCTTCGTTTTTGTAGACTTGTTTCAGTGTTTTTCGGTAAATTAGTGCAATATTGATTAATTCAACCAACTTTTGCATTAGCATGATGTCATGATTGATGATTTTGAGGAGGCTTGGGAAGAGATGTTTGTTTCAAATGAAACTAAAAGTTATTTCGATATTAAAAATATCATCGTCAGAATGACAAAAGTTATATTTGAAGTGATACCTACTTGATGTTCAATATTTTGGCTAGACCAAATAGTGACCTATCTTGTGATTTACTAAATATATGTGAATAGAAAAAAGAAGATGTTACAATTTTTAAACCTTAGGCATTATTAGCTAAGTAGGTATCATTTCAAATGTAACTTCTGTCATTCTGACGATGATATTTTTAATATCGAAATAATTATCAATAACTCAATTTAGTTTTCATACATTTTTTTAATATTAAAGTGGAGTTAATTATAAACTTCTAGTTTCATTTAAAACAAACATGAATAGATTCCACGAAGTAAGGGTTGAAACAGTAAATTTAATTGGAAGAGATGTTCTACCACAGACAAATCCGTTACAACTTTCTCCTAGTAAGTTAGTACAAATGTTTAGATTAACAAAACCTCTTGTTGAGGACGTTATTGAAATGGTGACAACATATATTACAGTTAACTATTCCTATTAACTATTGGCTTTAGATTTTTTAAATTGGGGAGTAACCCCCATTATACATTGTTTTGTTTGTGTTAGGTAGGTTAGCTTAGAATTATGTTTCCTTCAATGCGTTCATTTTTCCTAATGGTTACTGGACTATATTCTAGAAGGATTAGATTAGATTAGATTAGAAATGGAGTGGCTCTTTGTCCTATCCCACTGCGACCTTTGCAGATCTATTGTGTTCCCCCTATCCTTAGAGCTCGATATCTAGCTTTATTCTTTTTATTAGATTTATTAGCCTGGATACCGCCTCCCGTGCATAGCTTTCTGCCCTCGGTTTTTCTTCTCCGAATAGGTGAAACCGCACCCTTACTAGGCCTTCGCACTCACAAAGTATGTGCTCCGCGGTTTCGTCTTCTTCCTGGCAAAACCTACATAGGCTGTCATCTGCTAGGCCAATTGCATGCATATGCTTCTCCAGCCTACAATGTCCGGTCAGCATTCCCACCATCATCCTCGTCGTTTCTCGACTTTGACATAGTAGGTCGTGTGACAGTTTGGCCGAAGGGCTTTTAAGGAATAGTTTAGCGTGCCTTTGTCCTGGGGTTTCATGCCACCAGCACAGCGCCTGATTGTTTATTCATTGGTGGATGCTCTCCTTAGTGAGGTTTTTTGCAATTCCACAGGAAGGTTCTGGCCCTATCATGACCTCAGTAGCTCCCTGTTTGGCTAATTCATCAGCCTTTTCATTGCCTTTTATTCTTTGGTGACCTGGTACCCAGGCTAGGGTCACTCTATTATGACTACCTAGTCTGTTGAGGGCCCTGCGACACTCCCACACCAGATTTGACGTTGTCCGATATGAGCTTATCGCCTTTAGTGCCGCCTGGCTGTCGGAGTAGATGACGATTCTTTGGCTATCCACCTTCCGTCTCATCAACTCTTCTGCACAGCATTGCACTGCCATTACCTCTGCCTGAAAGACAGTGGCATGTTTCCCTAGGCTTAGAGAGATCTTGATCTTCTCTTGTACCCCATATATTCCGGCTCCTACTCCAGACTCTGTTTTAGAGCCATCAGTGTACCAGTTGAGATTCGCTGTTATAGGAGGCCCTGCCTCCCAGTCCTTTCTCTCTGGAATAACTACTCTGCATTCATTTTTAAAGCTGTATTGTGGGGCAGTCTGATCCATTGGCATTCCCAGTATTGGATCTACCTTTATTTCTTCATATACCTTTTTATAGGCCATGCCGTGTCCTTGACTTATAGGAGGAGGCCCCTGTAATAATCTGTGACTTACAGATCTTGCATTTCCCTGAACGAAGATATGTAGTGGCGGTAGGTTTAGTATTACCTCCAGGGCTGCAGTCGGCGTTGTTCTCATGGCCCCTGTGATACTCAAGCAAGCTTGCCTTTGGAGACCACTAGAAGGATACAACTGGGACAATACTAGATAAATCCATATTTCACAAAAAATTGCATAAGAGGGGAAATCGCGAACTGGTTAGATAAGGAACACCCACTGAAATGGAGGTTGACACAAGGGCACCTCCATACAAAGAGTTTACTAAACTAAGTAGACAAGAGACTCTCAACCAGGTTATTGAAACTGGACAAGAGACATTTGAAGACAGTTACCGACCTGGTGACTGGTGAATTTTATGATGAAACACCTACTCACATACTCTGCTCCTGCGAGAACTTACAATAACTCAGACGGAAGCACTGTGGAGAGACAATCTCTTCACTCTTCTGTCAAACTAGTTGTATATAGAAGAGATTTCTGGAGCAGTTTATAATGTTACTACTCTTTGTATGCATTGTGTACTCAACTTGATAATTTTTTCTCAAAATTTCCAAGTTTGTTTTGAGACACCAACCAGTTTTTGCTTTCACGATTCAAACAGTTTTGAAATAAAAACTGTTTGATTAAACCGTGAATGTTGGAAAACTCATGAACTAGATAATCCTTTTTTGCGACCCTTTCGCTTAAAGGACCTGGACACGTATCGCGTATTAAGGTATCTATCAAAATCGGCATCAAATAACCAAGTTATCCTAAAACGAAATAACCAATCGGGATTGTTACCGCAGATGTTCACCGCTCATTCTGAATATTCAACAGTGACAACATTTGCACGGGATCCCGAAACATCATCCGCATGGAAATTGTCGATAAAATTTTTGAAGAGGATAAGCGCCCATGAATTTGACTACAATCAATCGTTACCGGGTGTGTGGAAAAACCAAAGTTTACGTGAAAGTTTCATTCAAATGTAATTTAATGTTCGTCGTGCTATGAAGCCCGGAATGTAGTTGTTTCTTCTTAGTTAAGCTATCAATATATTCATGAAAAGTTTCTATTGATAATTTTGTTGATCTCACATTATTTAATATGTTTATCATCATGTTGAACTTTTGGCTGGAGATTTGGAGAGAGAATGTTGGGTTTGCAGGGCATTAAAAGACCGTTATAAAAGACTAAAGACAGAATCTATCTACCTTATACGTCGATGCCGGCCATTAAGTGATGTTATCTCTTCCAATAACAAACCAAAAAAGGTGGTTATACCTTGTAGATCATACCATACCTTTCTACTATTATTATATTGAAAATAGTATTGAACTTATTCTATTGTTGTTTAGAAAGTTAATAAAAACTTCTTTATCCGCATTGAGTGGCTTTTGGTAGGGGTAAAACTTCATTTGAAGGCGTAACTGACACCTGTCACAGTGTCCATCACAACTCAACCGACATCTGTCCCTGTCATACTGTAGTGAGTGGGGTTATGTTGTTTTTTATTTTTTCCTTTATAGACCTTTCCAGAATGATAGATCAGCCAAATTGTACTCAAGGTCTGGTTCACTGTTAAATAACGGATGATAGTTAGATTTTAATTAACAATTAGTTCTTAAAGGTATTCACAACACCATCGTTTTGTAGTGTTCTTGAGTGTGTAGCGTGGAGGGGAAGTGATGAGGTATTTTTTTTTCTATTTTTGTCTGTTTTAACGAAGCAAGGAGACTATTTAATTGATTTTTTTATGCAACGCCGCAATGCTTGGATCAGTGCAGACATTTTATCAAAGTATCGTTAGTATCGAAGAACTGAAGACGTTAGCCGAACGGAATAACATCAGGCTTATCTGGGTACCAGGTCACCAGGGTATCGAGGGCAATGAAAAAGCTGACGAACTTGCAAAAAGAGGGTCAGAGGATACGCAGCCTGAACCAGGACAGATTCTCGGTATACCGAAAACTGTAGTACGAGGACCTGTAAAGACCTGGATAAGAGAGCAACATAAAAACTTCTGTGTAAACGTCCTAAGGCAAATGCATGGGAAAACTTTTATAAAAGGACCATGCCTGAAACTTACAGCGGATTTGCTAACACTGTGCATAAATCAGCTGAGAATCATAACAGGGTTCATGACTGGATATGCAATCACATTCTATGATTATCAGAAATCACGCTGAAATGAATAAATCAAATCTCTTTTGAAACGTCAAATATCTAACTAGGTAAATCGCTTCTGAAAGCTCGTCGTTTGAAACGTCAAAATAATCATATAATCATGATTTTACGTATATACAAAGAACAAAATGGAGCGATAGTGAAGAAATAATATGTTTTCCGTCGATCGTGTATTACATATGCTATTAACGTTCTCAAAATCAGACAAAATCATACATTAAAAACCCCTAGTAATGCATGATTTTCATTAATCAACGATTTTTCTACAGGCAACCCAACGCACATCTTATACATTATATTTAGGCAACCAAACATACAATAACACCTTCAAAAATGATTACTAGTATGAAATACTTCTAGTTTTTGACTTACCTATCGTTTTATTTCATTATTCTAGTTATTTATAGTGCGTGAAGTTATACTTTTTCGCAACGAGTGCGCGAAAGTACTTCACGCATAAGTGTCATACAAAACTTTATCTACGACCACATGAAGAAAAAATAAAAAAATGTGCTCTGAAGAGGTTAAGAAACATAAAAATGAATTTTCTATAAACAAATATATATAATTGGGATGTTAAATTTGAAGGTGTATCAATATCGATGAAATCTTTCGATTTGGGTTATGAGATTGAATAATTTTCTGCCAGATTTTAACATTGAATAATGTGACCATGCAGTAGATGATTTCTATTGCATTGACTTTTCGGAGTTTGTGTAAATTTTTCGAGATGTCTGTGGAACCAGATTATTAATTGCATTTCCGGCAATTTCGGCAATTTCAGGTGGTGTGTAATCCGAAGAAATGCATTCTTCTCGAGGTTCTTCCATTTAAAATAAGTGTAATTAAAATTTTAAATATAACAGAAAATATTTTTTACTATTTCTGACACTTCTGTCAAATTTACTGACAGTACAAAAGTTTATACAACAAACGACTAAATTCAAGGCAACTAGATAATTACGTAGCTAAAAAAAGAGTGTTAAAATGAAAACCCCATTTAAAAAGCATTGGTCATTTACGCATGCTTTTGGGTGTTATAATGAAAGTCCCATATAAAAAGCGTTGTTCATTTATGTTGTTGTTATGATTTCACACATTTTTTTGGTTCGTAAATGCATAATTTTAAAGGTGGTCGTAGATAAAATACATTAACTCACTCGCTCTGGTCGCGCGTTAAATTATCTCGATTGTTATAATGGTCCTCATTAATGCACTTGTTGGTTAAATAACTATTAATTACGTATATTTATGTTATCTCTACTATTATTTCTAATAATGTGATAATTTCACTAAAAATGTAAATGCTGTTATTAAAAATATGAGTTACCTATATTTACGTTCTTTATATTTCAATAAATATATGTGGTCAATAATTCAGTGGTAGAGATACTTGACTCTTACGAGGGCGTTCGAGGTTCGATTCCCGATGGAATTTTTTTTTAAACATAATCGTGGAGAAAGTATAGTCTTTTACTTGTGTAGAATGGCTATTATTTACTTGGATGATTCCAAAACTTCCTCGTTGCCCTCGCTAGTTTCGGAAACTTCATCAAACTTTTTCTGTTTAGTCGAGCGGCTAGGAATACTTATGAAAGTGAATAGATAGAATGCTGAAATAACAAATAACTTTTACGTTTTTGTCCATTCTGTACCAATTTAAATCAACTTGTGATATGTTTTTGGAAGCACCCGAGCAAGGAAAATCCGCATCTGCTCAGACAGTCAAGCGTCAATCAAAGCACTTAATAGTATAGTACAATAAAATCCAAACTTGTCTGGGAATGCTTAGAAAACATCAAAAAACTCAGTGCTACAAATAAGTTAACCCTGAAATGGGTGCCAGGTCACAAGGGTATAGAAGGGAATGGAAAAGCAGACGCCGTAGCACGAGAAGGATCGGCAACCGGTGTAACGAAGGCTTCAGTAAGAACCACATTAAACCAGTGGGTGCACAAACAACACCTCAAATACCGGCAAACAATTCCGAAGCTCAAACACAGTAAACTGATGGTTAAACCAAAACTTATTGAAGAACTCCTAAAGTTAAATAGGAGAGATACCAGGCTGGTAACCGGCCTTATGACCGGTCACTGTGGCTTGAGAAAACACCTTCACACTATGGGGATCTTCCAAGAAGAACCTATATGTAGATTATGTGGTAAGGAGGACAAAACAGCCACTCATATAATATTTGAATGTGAGGCCGGATGACCCTGTATCCAGCCTCATCAAAATAGATACTGTGAAGAGACTTCTAGATCTCATCAAGGTCACAAATCCTCTCACGGACACAAACAGGACAATACAATAAGCCAACGGCTGCAGTGTTGGAGCCCACTAACCCGGCCTGTTTCGTCTGATTATCAACCAACCAAGGATAATCCGTAAATTGAAAAAAAGAGTTTTTTCCACTATAAAAAATAACTGACGCTGACGTTACTTGAAGGTTATTCACCCTGTATGATAGACTATTTACTGTTTTTCAAGCTAATAATGAATTTATGCGTTAGTATATGAACGTACTGTATATCATGATCGATTTTATATAGATGAAAATAATATGAGTAAATTCCAATTATTTAGTTTACATTTAAATCTAGCGATTATTGAATATTTTTCCGACGAGTTGACAGACAACCGCAACCCGCGTCGCGGATATGCACATACGTTAATTACTTTTGTCCATATTCATTAATGTGAATGATTACTTCCAATAATTGAAAAACGCATTTATAATCAACTGCCAATGAAGGATTCAATTGAAAATACATAACATCCGCTCGATTATTTTGACGTTACATTTATTTTTAATAAACAAAACAATAGAGCATAGTTTATAAATGTTGTAAATGAACAATAATGATTATATTTTATTTTGGATTACACTTAACTACCACTGAAATATCCAGTATTGTAAAAATATTTGTTACCATCAAAAACATAAAAAGTTGTGAGTTGTGAGGTATATTGTTAAATCAACTCAGTACTCTTCAATGGAAGTATCTAATAACATTATCAGAAATTGTTAATTATCATATATTAATCCAAAACCTTGTAAATCCTGAAGGATATTTAAATAAAATTTTGGCCGATTGTCTCAAGTGCCATATTTTAAAAGAAACAGCAATTGTACAGCGTGTTACAGAGCGCGTGCCAGATCAAATATACATTTTTTAAAATGGGATACCCTATATATTACTCCAAATTTCTTCTGTTTGACTGTATTGTTATATAGTCCGGGGAAGTAAGGATATAAAGTTTTTATTGAACATTTCAACGAGTCGATCAGAAAATCAAAATGTTTAATATTATTGTCTCAGTGGCTAATGAACTTTGAATACTGTTTTATCCGCTTCAAATGATCCGATCTGAAATTTTTTTTTTCACAATACGTGGTTTTTGAAGACAAACGTTTTCAGAATATTAATGAATCCACGAATCATATTTTCCAACGTAAAATTTAAGAAAAACTGAGAGAAAAATTTTTTTTTTCAGAAAAAAGGAACGTAAAAAATTTTAAAAAAATGTTCTTATTATTGTTCTTAAAACTACAACTTATTATCTATCGATTGCAGCAAACCGCGTATCGATAGTGTTGATTTTCATGAAATGAGACAAGATTGAAAAAAATATATATATTGAGATTTTGCAGGGCCGCCATTTTGAATTTTCGAAATCTGAAAACACCAACGTTTTCAGGTGCCGGACTACTATATTTTCATATATTATGAAGTCGTTATTGTTATTCTAATTATGTTTGTCGCTTAAAAAACCATTTTGCAAAAAATTTTTAAAAATTAAGGGTTGAAAAAAATTTTTTTCACATATTGCATTACGTCACCTTATAGGGTATACATTTTCCTACAATTTTGATACCTAAAATTTTTTTGTACAATCAAATCTAAAAAAGTTATGGACGAAAAACTGTTGCATTTCACGTGCTTCAAGCTATGCTTGCAAGCTGCATCGCAAGCTCGAGCGGAATCTTGACACAAATCTAGGAAAGTAGTCAGTACATATACTTTCGTTTAAAAAAGTCAAATCTCTAGTGGAAATCTTTTCAATTTCAGAACTTTCGGCCTAACTTCCCCGGACTAATATGGTTGTAATAGGTTATACAGTGTATTTAAAAAGTTCTTACCAATGAAAATCGTAAAGGCCCGTCCACACTTGTTACTCAACATTGTTATCAACAATGTTATTCAATATGTTACTGCGTCCACATTGGCTTTTTTTATTCATTCGTGTGTGGTTAGTTCTCAGTTTTGTTTAGACCAGTAATCGGTATACGGAACGTCATCAGCTTTAAAGTCATTTAATAAATCACTACCTCTATAATTTTTTCGCGAACGCAGGGTAGGGCGTATCCAAAATCTTCTTTTTTGTTTATTTTTTTTCCCCGGTGTGTGCTAAAATTACGCAAGCCGTAGCCGCGAGAAGAACATCCTTTGCGTTAGACATGTTGGACCGGACTAATAATAAAAAATGTTACTTGTTGTCTGCAATCCTGATTTTTTAAATGAAGATGTTCTAAAAGTTATCAACAAGATTAGTAAACATGTTGCAGCAACAAGTTTTCCTAACATGTTACTGAGTAAGGATGGGCCTTAATAAGTTCAACGCCCCGTATACATTAAACTGCGCAATTTGACATTAATAATCCACAACCATACATCTGTGATGGTCGTCTAGTATCTTAATTCACTAGACCGTCTCTATATCTACGAAATCGTATACAGGGCGGGGTCAAACTCGAATACATCGGTAAGTGAAAGTTGTCATTGCAATAGTCAAGCAGAATTCAAATTTAAAGTGTCATAAATAAAAAAAAAATTAAATTTGTTCTGGCACGGCGTTCTGGAACACGCTGCGCAGCTAATTTTAAAATATGTGCACTCGGGCTGGCCACAACCGGTCAAAATTCTATTTAAATATCACCGCACTAATAAATTACCCTGTACACACATACATTATAGTAACCATAACAATATCTTTATTCCTTCAATAAATATAGTCCGTCTAAAGAGTATCTGGAATTGTATATCATTTCACAATTTAATAAATTCCTTTTCCGTTCCAAAATCATTAAAAAACACCTCCTCGCTATTCAGTAGCCCTGGGACATGCCACAGGATGGTATCATAAAATAAAATAACTTTTTAAAGACATTCGATACGGAATTTAGTAACCAGAAGACATGGGATACAGATCCCAGCACCATCACCAGACTTGGTCACACTGGAATAGAAGAAAATGAAATGACAAATGAACTAGCAAAGAGAAACCGGAACCATTTAGCGGTATCAGCTCCAGTGTAATATTGGAAGCAATAGGCAACGCCGAAAAGAAGATAAGACCTGACCATCGGAAATATCTAGTGGGACTTAGACAATCGAATTGCAAAAAACCTCACTGAGGAGAGCATCCACCAATGGATAAACAACCAGGCGTTGCGCTGGTGGCATAAAACCCCAGGACAAAGGCACGCTGAACTATTCCTTAAAAGCCCTTCGGCCAAACTGTCACGCGACATACTATGTCAAAGTCGAGAAACGATGAGGATGATGGTGGGAATGCTTACCGAACATTGTAGGCTGAGGAAGCATATGCACACAATTGGCCTAGCAGATGACAGCCTATGTTTTTTTAGCCAGGAAGAAGACGAAACCGCGGAGCACATACTCTGTGCGTGCGAAGGCCTAGTAAGGGTGCGGTTTCACCTATTCCGAGAAGAAAATCCGAGGGCAGAGAGCTACGTAAGGGAGGCGGTATCCAGGCTAATAGGTCTAACAAAAAGAATAAAGCTAGGTATCGAGCTCTAAGAATAGGGATGACCACAATAGATTTGCAAAGGTCCGAGGTCGCAGTGGGATACGACAAAGAGCTACTCCATTTCTAATCTAATCTAATCTAGACAATCGAAGATACTCTTGGGAAACTACAGGCAAAAACAAATGAATGTTTAAGCGAAAGTAAAACTGCACTTACAGTTTTGACGGGTGTCCTGAATGGGCACCTTAAAAACATCAAACTGATGTAGCAAGAAGAATGTGAATTCTGTGGAATGGAAGAAAAAACCTACATCCACATTCTTGCGGATTGCATAGCAATACATTTTCCTGTGGCACAAGATCTAGGAGAGTATTGGAAAGAAGAGTATAAATAACTATTCTATGAACAAAATAACTAAAAAAAGACGTTTTTTCGTTTTAAATGCTAGTAACAATTTCGTGAACAACATTTGCGAATCGGATATATCAGAAAAATTGTGGCATCTTTTTCCGAAATGTTTCGTGTCGTGTAAAATTTCCACACCTCGTTTTATATTTTATTTTATAAAATGTAATCTCTTCACCCATTCGTCGAAAAGCTTCGATAGATACAATAAAACAAATCACTTTTTTTGTCAAATAAACATAAATCTGGATTCCTGCAGACTCGCGTGGAATTGAAGTTATTTTTATGGATGTGTGGCACATATCCGAACCTAAAACAACAAGATGTATTAAGCTGGAATTGACCGTCGATGCGCGACGTTTGCAATTTCGGAATAGGAAAATACGTAAAAATTATTCAGTGAATTCCAATCTGTTGAACGTAGTTGGACGGCTTTTTGATTTTTTTAAAAATTTTTCAACAAAAAAATAGTTCACTGCAAAGGGACGCTATGCAATATTAATATATCCTTTTTTTCAAATCGGCTTTTCATAAATATTATTTCTACTAGCGCCTTGTACGGTTTCGGATTACGTTACATAAAGTGCATACACAGGACTTGTTCGCCTGCACTACCTCAGCCTCTTGATCTTACCTATTGTGGATTCTCCTAATGTTCTGACTACAGCCTATTCAGCCAATCCGTTCCCTGTATAAGCTCATACAGGTTCTTTACTGGTTAGTTGTAGAAGTCTTCTGGAGTCATTTGGGGTCTTTCATACAGTTTTTGCCTCCTCACAGTGGCATAATATGTGCAGAGGTGTTTCGGTGTCCTTTTTGCATCTTCTGCATGTAAGGTCTCCGTTATACAGCCCTATTTTGTTCAGGTGCTCCTTTGTGGGAAAGTGTCCCGTAAGAAGCCCCGTTATGCTGCGTAGTTTGTTCCTGCTCAGTGAGAGCAGTTCTTTCGCTACTTTTTCTGATGGTCTTTTTTTAAATTTCTTCCCATGTGTTTGCCTGGGCGTATTCTTCCAGTGTTTTTTGTGTTGTTCTTTTACCCACCCTTTTAACCATGACCTAGTGGAGCATCTGGGAATGCCCACAGATGGTTCGGGTACGTTCATCAGGGTTGACGAACCTGCTCTTGCAAGTTGGTCAGCTTTTTCATTGCCAGCGATTCCTTTGTGACCTGGGACCCACTCCAGTGTTACACTGTTCCGAGTCGCCAGTCTTCTAAGTTCTTCGTCGCATTTCCATACCAGCCGAGATGGTACCTTAGAGCTCTGAAGTGCTTTAAGAGCAGCTTGACTATCACTGTAGATTCTGATCTGCCTGTTGTTGTATGCTCTTATGTTTTTGCCCTTGCATATGCAAGTATTGCATAAACCTCTGCTTGAAATAACGAGGCATATTTACCAAGCGAGACGATTCCTTCATATTTGCTCGACTTGCTGTATATACCCGCTCCGGTGCCGAGCTCATTCCTTGATCCGTCTGTGTACCAGATCAGTTCATTCTCTCTGCTGAGTGGTGGTGCGTCCTCTTCCTCAAGCCCCTTTCGATCTTTGATGACAATCTCGAAGTTCTTGGGAAAGATATATCTGGCGGTCAAGTGGTCTGTTATCATTTTAAAAATGTCGTCATCCACGTGCCTTATTTCTGTGTGCCACGTCATGGTCTGATGCTTTTTCCAGTCGGGTTAGAACTGCCCTTGCTTCGCACATTATGACACAATGTAGCGGAGGAAGGTCTAGCATTGTTTTCCGCGCCGCTGAATTCCAGCACTTTAACAACAAAGATATAAATGTTTAAAAAACTCACGAATTTCACAGTTTTTCAGAATTTTCTTCATTCCTAATTATCAACAAAAAACTTTTTCGTTTTAAGCGTTTATTAAAATGTCATGTGCAGCAATGTCTTTTACGTAATGGCACACCTCGTTTTCGACTAGGATTTTTGACACTTATAATAACACAAGAGGTTTGTATTTTATCGGGAAAATTTGGGTTATTTAATAAGAAACTGTTGCCTAGCAATTAGACGAGAAAAATTGTCAACTATTAAAAACGCGACACTGAAGTACGTGGTGCGTTTTCAGGGTGACAGTTTTTCGAGTCAAATTGCTAATTAAAACAGTTTAGAATTTAAACAACACAAATTTATCCGGTATCAATACAAACATCGAGTGTAATTCGGCAGGACAATTTAATGTATGAAAGGAGAACTAAACCATACGGAAAAATTGACAAAACCTGTCCTCAAAATGTTAGTAGTTTGTTTTTTCACTGCGGCGTCGCGCATTGCAAATACTATACCATCCAAATAAGTAACCTTTTTATAAATGACCAGTAGCCAAATTGTAAACAATACCTTAAGGCGGAAACACATTATCATCACTCACGTGATTTCACGTGAACACACAAGAGCAAGAAATAAGTTGAGGCGGCTTTTTCAATTATAACACATTAAGAACGAACACACTATTGTCACGTTGGAGATTCACGTGAAACTACATGATATTACCTACATGACATGTCGTGCTCAAATTTTCTGTTTAAACATCAATTCTGGGAGGCGTGAAAACGTGAATGCTGTCAAAATGAAAGAATTTTTAATAGAAAAAGTGCGTTTACCATAACCATAAGTAAAGCACATGCATTTTTCAAGTCTTCTTCAAACGCAAAAGATGAAGATGAACTGTCATCGCCATTATTATTGTTTATTTGGTACATTTTCAGGTTAAGCAGAGTGAAGTGACGTGATGGTAATGTGATTGCTTCTACATAAACATAAATTCACGTTTGGTGTGAAAGTATGTGAACTCACGTGACGTGATAATAATGTGTTTCCGCCTTTAGTGTTAGTGAATGATAAAAACTAAAAGTACGATCCAAAATTGTAAAAATTAAAAATGGGCAAGGTTTGTATTTTTAAAAATTGCATATTTTTGTTATGCAATTTGTTATTTATTGAATTTATTTTATAATTGGCTTTAGAATATACTTACCCAAGGAGGGTCTTTTTAATATTCCAAATTTTTCTTTTAAACACTTGTTATAAATACTCATTATAACTGTGCTGTGTAAATGTCTTAAAAAATTCCATACAGAAGAGAAGATACTACAACAGATATTCATATTTTTCATCACGTAATAGTATATTACATACCTAGCGGGGAAGTAGATGATTACAGCCCAGGCTTTGTTGTTTGCTGTTGATGGAATGATCCTTCCCGCGTGGTATGTATACCATTTTATTCACAATCGCTTAGTTACAAGCTTTTAAAAACATTAATTTTAAGAAAATTTGTTATCACAATTCAATATTTTTTTTGACAAAGAACTTCATGAATCTGTTGCTAGGCAATATTGCTAATTTATTGGTTTTGACAATTATGTCATGAAATATTCTTTCTGTCACGAAATTTTTTGTTGTTGCTCAAACAAGTAGATAATGTCTTATTTTTAATTAACCTGTACTCCTTCGGAAGTCCAGGAAGCTGCGGTTGAGGGAATAATTCCGTAGAAAAGCAAAGAAAGGTAAAAACTTTTTTTAAAACCAGCTTAACACAATATTGTCATACTTCAGAAAAGTGACACATGCGTCTAGCCGGAAAAGTTCTTTTCCGGCTATAGCGCTGAAGTGATAGTAAGTAATGATTTACTTCCCTACCATTTTAAAAATAAGAAATGTCTATATTACTGACCGATTGTGAATAATAGTATATTACACACCGAGGTGGGAAGTGATTCATTCCTTTCGTGAGATCAGTTAGTTAACCGAGACGCAAAGTGTCGAGGTTAGCTATGATCTCGAGACAGGAATGAATCTTCCTACCGAGGTTTGTATACTATTTTATTTACAACCATCATATTTCGATCAAAATTAATAAATCTCTGTTTCGTTCTGAACATTCCTAAAATATTACATTTAACGACAAATTACCAAGAACGCGGTTTTCTCAGAATAATCAAGAAGATATATTGTTACTGTGACTACGGGGTATACAATTGTCACCTATATGAGTAAATGTCAGATAAAGTCAATAAATGTCAGATTAATATCAATAAGTAGTTTGTTGTATTTTAGTTCATTGTTGTTTTTTATTGTTTGCCATTAAATAGGTATTATAAAATGTGTAAAAAAATATGTTATTTTTTAAAATATAAAAACTATTTATCTAGAATAGATGAAATGAGGGCGGGAAGTGAGGGCGGGAAGTAGAGGTGTGTAATGTGACACTTCCCAACCTTCAATGACGTTAGTAATGACAGCATTACATATATGGTTGTAAATAAAAGAATAAACACATTCAGCAGCACTTACCCAACATACTGTCAAATGAGCTGCCATGAACTGAAAGTGTATGCATGGCTCATGATTGTCTGTTATTGTTCTGCAGTCAGATGTTTTTGGTATGGTATTAAAACTATCGCCCTCTACCATTACCAAAAATTGAAATACATGAAGTTCGATCTCCTCATATAGTCTCCATGATACAATTATTAATCACGCAGTTTTATCTTCTCTCTCCTTTGGAATCGGCGAGTGGGGATTACGCTATACTGATCTTATTGAGCGAGTTCAGGTTAATTTTTTCACATAATACTCCAGATTACATTGTACGTCTTGAGACATACTCGTCTCACTTATCATTAATCATTTTTAAACATGCTTTAATGTGGTTAAATAAACTTAAAATGATGGATAATTCTAGAATGTCTAAAATCAGTTATATGCGACTTTTACAATTAACTACTGAGGATGTTAAGTATAATTTGGTCTAGCAAGTTAAGAAATGGTTCACTTTTACAGAATGGGAACATTTATGGATAAACTATTTAAATACATGTTCACATACATTGGATGGCGTTATTTTAGGAAGTTTAGAAAGAAAACTCCACGAAATTGATATATCTAGGAAGGTTACGTCCAGTTATTCTCTAATACTCTCAGTTGTTAATTGATAAAAGAATTATTCGCGAATTCCCGCATCTATATATATAACGAGAATTATCGCACAAATCAGAATTTCCAGTGAAGAGATACTGAAATTTTCGTTTAAAGGTAATTCCTATTTAATTGATTGCAGTGAAATTTGTTCCGTTTGTAATATGCTTACACCAGAATCGTTGGAGCACATTCTCTTCAAATGCCCAATTTACAGTCCTCTTAGACAAAACAGATTTTTCAATGGTGTGGATGGTATTGATGGTCTAGTACTTTATTTATACGTCAATAATGACAATCTCTCCGAGCTCTCTATTCTAGCCCATAGTGTCATTGGTATCTTAAAGTTAAGAGCTTTTGCATGCTGAGAATAGATAATTATACAATACATTTTATACTTATTGTTCTTAATCTATGTACCGAACCATTTTAAAAAGATGTATCTTTTGCGCAATAAAACTATCTATCTATCTATCTAATCACGCAGTTATTGGAATTCATACGAGGAATACTTCTAGAATTATACTTATAAGTAGTATGGTTTTATTGATGATGAATTGTTATTTTTATCATGCATACAATTATTGGTTGTGCTTGAAACATGAGGAAACACACATTATCTAGGAGTTTTAAGCACTGTCTCATTGGAAATATGAACTCCTAGGACTAGAGATCCCAAAGGTGGATTTCTCCAAGAAAGACCTGGTGAAAAGACTGTTAAGTCTGATAAGAACCACTAATCTTTTTGCATAAACGGTACAACCAAAAAGCCTATAGACTGA
This sequence comes from Lochmaea capreae, assembly GCA_949126875.1. Lineage (NCBI taxonomy): Eukaryota > Metazoa > Arthropoda > Insecta > Coleoptera > Chrysomelidae > Lochmaea > Lochmaea capreae. Next base: position 16,988,370 of record OX421403.1, read on the forward strand.
ACTGCCGACCTTCTCAATCAATCAATCATTATAGGTATTGGTAGTCTTCCTTGCATACTTCATTTATTCATTCATTCGATTGGGCTGTGCTTCCATTCCAGAAGCTTTGTGTCTTCTATGTAGGCCACTAGTTTGACTGGAGGGATTTTCAGTAGTTGTAATGGTTGTATTATTTCCTCTCCAAAGTGCTTCTGTCTGAGTCTATGTAAGTTCTCGCAGAAGCAGAGTATGTGAGTAGGTGTTTCATCATAGAATTCACATTTCCTACTCATAGGTTCACTAACTTTGCCCATTTCGTGCAAATGTTTCCTCAGGGTGCAGTGTCCAGTCACCAGATAACTCAGTTTCAATAGCCTGGTTGAGTTCCTTGTCTACCTTGTTCAGTAAACTCTTTGTATGGAGGTGCCCTTATGTCGACCTCCATTTGAGTTGGTGTTCCCTATCTAGCCAGTTCCCGATTTCCCCTCTAATGCAATCTTTTGTGATTCCACAAAACGGTTCCGGACCTATGAAGTCTCGTTTAGATCCTTCTTTAGCTAACTGGTCAGCCATTTCATTACCTGCAATCCCTCCAAGTGCCGGCAATCATATTAGAGACACTTTGTTAGCTTTTGCCAGCCTATTGGGGGATTCTTTACAGTTTTTTACCAATCTAGACTTAGTTGTTGGATTACTGATATTTTTAAGCAGAGCGTGGCTTCTGATGTTTTCATCAATACAGACTATAGCGGCAATCGTCTCTGCTTGAAATACAGTCGTATATTGACCAAGGGTAAAGATCATTCTTTTCCTAGGTCCATGGTTTGTTTTGGAACCATCGGTGAACCAGATGATTTCTCCAGAATTACCTGTTCCCTTGCATACTTATTTATAAAGTTGTTTATTTCTTCAAAAATTGAATAGATGAGGCTTCTACTTGATGAAAATCCTTACTAAACGATGAAATAAAACAATTTAATGTGTTTAAATCTTCAATAGAATGAAGATTTAAACAAATTAAATTGTTTTATTTCATGGTTTTGTTTATTTCTGCAAATTTCGAAGATAAAGAAACATACATATGCCCATTTAAATATGTAACTCGTACGAATGTTAATATAACCACTTGTGGTAAGACGTTCACAGTTTTGACTGTATAAATATCATAATTCAATTTTTTATTTTGTATAACTTAAGTATTTTAATTCTCACAGCAAACATCCACACCTTCTGAAATTACGACAATATGCAAAGCACATATATGAATGCATAAATATGTACGAAAGAGAAAAAATATTCTCCGCTAATGGTCACCAACTAGTTTCGAGCAAAACTGAACAACCACAACAACGATCCGAAATATATATAAGACACTTAAATGGAATTTATTACCATCACTCTTTTGTATTACAAAACTTTAAGGCGCTCGATGCCACATTATGTGAATCTATGAATTCCTTTTCGAGTTTATTAATTCGCTAACTTTTCCACCAGTTACAGGACGTAATTGATTTTTCTTCTGGAGTTCTAACGAAAAACAACCATTAAGAAACGCTTTATTAGGATCATTTTTTGTAAGGGATTTAAGAACATTTGGTAAATGTTTCCTACCTTAATGATAAAATAGGAAATGAAGAATAATTACTATATACATAGGCGTAGTTTCCAAATTTTATTTTATACAGGGTGATTCATTGGGAAAGTTACGTAGGTTTACTGCAGATACGAGACACCTAGGCGATCTCAAAAACCCCATACTTGATGGGTATTACTATTTTATTAACCAATATACACGATGTTTGATCTATTTTGCCAAATTCTTTATTGGTACGTAACTACTTTCTTACCACATTGTATAGTTTCCTGAAATTTGAGACACGTATTTACAGGTAAACTGGTATCTCGTGACAAGGCAGAGCTTCCAGTACGCAGAAAGAGAACGTATTCGGCCAGACTGAGATGGAATTTACCCGATCACTAGATATTAAAATTTATACAATGTTATAAGTGGATGATCTTCAAAGAAATGAGTTTCAAATAATTGACACAACAATTATTCAATTACTAAAAGGTTGAGGGAATGATTTTTGTTTAGGTATGATATACAGAGTGTCCCAAAAAGTTTTATACAAAGGGGGAGAAAGTTTATCTCACATTTCACAAAAATAGCTATTTGTGTATCAAGAGCAGAAAGTAGTACTTTGGTAGTCGAGACAGAAAGTTGCCGCGCGACACATTAGTTAGTTAGAAAGTTACTTTCTGCTTAAGAGCGCCAATAATGTCAAATTATGACAGCTCGCGGAAAACATCAGCTTTTCAGTTGCTCTTTAAGGAACAAAAGACGACTTTCGATAGTGATAGTAGAAAAAAAAAATTCTTGATAACAAGCTCTGCATGACTTGTAGATCCATAATCAGGTAAAAAAATTTAAAACTTTGTGTAGAATAAAAGAAAAACAAAAATAATTATTTGATTAAAATATAATATTTACCCCAAACAATACGTAATAAAATTATGATGTCATTACAATACAATTATATAAGGGACTTTCATTTTCAAAAGATCCTACTTGGAAAACTTAATTACTGGTAAGTATTTAACGTTTCAAAATATTCATTTAAACAAGGCAATAATTATATGATTCTTACTATCATTTTAATATTTTTAATTAATTCTAATATAACACATTCGACAAAATTATTTATTCTGTTTAATTTGAAAAGTATAACATTATTTAAAAAATTACTGAAAATAACGCGAGTAAATGAAACAATGCAACAGTGTAAAAATATCGAGCCGCCTACTGCATAACGTCTACCGCACGATTGGCTTTGCTGGATCCCCACTTTCAAATTTGTTACGGCGCATCGTCACCTCATTTCACGAGATACCGGTTGGAGTTGTACTTTAAGGTGTCCAATCGATCAATCTATTTAAAATAAGAAAAATTCAGTTCCGGATTTAAAAAAACATCAATAAAATATCCCGACCCCAAAACAACACCCAGTATATCAGATTTTTTAAAAATCTTTACCGTATTTGGAAAAAGCAGAAAGAAGTGAATCCAGTCATTTACTTGGCTTTTTCGGCAAAACAGTTTATCTTGTAAAATTTTCAGTTCAAATTGTTTTAAAGTTGTATTGAACGTTCCTGTCGCGACGAAATTAGAAGGGTCATAATTTCAAAAATAATACTAAATATGGTATTGCTTGTAATCACATTGAAAATTGCCTTTAAAATGTTTATAGACTCATTGGATATGTCTCCATTTTTAATTCATTTTATTTTGTTTGTTTATATCAATTTTATTTCAATTTTACGTGTTTCAGTTTAAACCGTTATTAATTGGTTTGTGTCTAAATATCTTCTGGAATGTTTTCTTGTGATATATTCATTATTAGTTTTGTTATTTATGGAAAAACTAAACACAAATTTAAAAAAATATAATATATTCAAATTCATTGGTATTTTATGATGTAGCAGCGTTGAATATAAATATTTGGGAAACAACAGAATAAAAATTAATAATTTTTTCCGTGGGCGGTTCATTTTCTCCAAACAGCACAAAATATCCTCAGGATGATCCTGAATATATTCTGAATACCCTCGGGATATGTTTATAGGATTTATATACAAATCTAAACACCTTAGGATGATTTTTGGATCTGTTAAGGATGTCCCATCTAGTTATATATGAAACATTTTAAGGATAAATGAAAGGAATAGCAAATAAAAGCCTTGAAAAATAATAACAATAATAATAAGTGCTTTTATTGGCCAAACATACAGTGCATGCAAATGAAGAAATACAAAAAAAGATTGATAATGTTATACAGCAGTTTTCCAAAAGACAGGGTTCAGATTTCTTGAATAAATCAAGAATTTCCTTTTTCACTAAACCAGTAACCAAATACTTACGAGGATATATTCAAAAATTCTTAGCCTACTATAGAACCAAACAAAATTTCAATATCAAAATATTTTATTACTTAATATATTCTCCCCTTAATTGGATACATTTATTACGGCGAACCTGCACCGTCTCTAGACCTTTCAAAAAAATGTTTCTTCTTGCTCTGCAAACCAGACCTCCACAGCTTTTATTAGCTCCTCGTTGGAAGAAAATTTACGACCTTTTAAACTTTTTTTTCAGTTGAGGAAAGAGATGATAGTCGGACGGAGCCAAATCTGGTGAATAAGGGGAGTGTTCTAGTAATTCAAACCCTAAATCACGAATTTTTTGCATGGCAACATGAGATTTGTGTGCAGGGGCGTTGTCCTGCAAAAACAAAACACCTTTGGATAGCTTTCCGCGTCTTTTCTCTTTAATTTTTTCCCGTAGAGTGGTCAGTAATGTCGAATAGTAATCTCCAGTTATTGTTCTTGGCAATCCCAAAAAACTGAAGAAATAACTTTTCCAGCAGATTTTTGGACACGAAACTTCTTAGGTCTTGGAGAACCAGAGTGTCGCCTTTCCATCGATTGTTGCTTTGTTTCTGGATTGTAGAGATGTACCCAACTCTCATCCATAGTAACAATTCGGTTTAAGAAGTCTACATCGTTTTTAAATCGAGCAAAGATCAAACGCGATGCTTCTACCCTTGCACGCTTTTGGTCAACATTCAAACATTTGGGGATCTATTTTTTCAGCAATTTAACTCATGTCCAAATTGACGTGAACTATATGATGAACGCGTTCGTATGAAATATTCAGTGCTTTAGATATCCGTTTTAGACCAATTCGACGTTCTGATAAGATCATTCCTAGAACTGCATAGATATTTTCGGGGACTGACACAGAATCTTGCCTTTCCGATCGGTCATCAACTTCAATGGAAAATTTGCCTCTTTTGAAGCTTGCAGTCCAATTTTTCACGGTCGCATACGAAGGACATTGATCACCAAGGGTATTAAGCATATCTTCGTAAATCAGCTTACCTCTTAACCCCTTTAAATACAGGTACTTGATGATGGGTCCATACTCCAAACTACAAAAAAAGAAAGTTGAAAAGTATTAATACTAATATTATTATGGGAAATATTTAATAAAATTATCTCAAGAATGGAATATTCGCCATGCATCCCAAAATGTGCTGTTTCCACTAGTTATATCCCTAATGCTTGAATTATTGCCGGAAATTTTTTTGAGTACATGAATTTTTAAAAAACGAACATGAAATTTCCCGCAATTAATGCTAGTCGTGGAGGATTCAGTAAGAAATATTTATACCTACCATAATTATTTAAAAGGAAAACATCAGGCGAATATATCTATTTAAACGTCATATAGAAGCCTGTTTGTATCGCGAGTTTTGACGTTTTTCGTTATTCGAAGTGACATTAACATTGTATGGGTTTTTCACTTTGAAAAGAAATGTCCAAATGGAAACTACAGAGTTAATTTAGAAAAGAGGTGGAAAATTTAATTTCATCAAATACCATCAAAAAGTCTTAGCACCCGTATTCAAAAATATCAAATAAAGGTATCGTTTTGATAACGGTCCCGTCACAGCATCGGCACCGTTTAGTTACAACTTAACCAGATGAGACACGACGGCACCATTACAAAACGAGTGGACAGACTGTAGCAACGTTGGGTCGGTTAGGTTATTTGCTTTATACAAAGCTCTACAACTCGTAAACTCACAGACACTTTCAAACAGCATTATTTGTAGCAACTCCCTCAGTGCCTTAAAAAGCTTGCCGCAAATAAACCAACAACATACTATTTATTTCATAGTTGGCTAGTAAACGAAATAAAATCAAAAATTATACGGAACAAGAAAAACAACTGTTTTTAAAAATCGTTCAATAGTAAGTATTTAAGGTGTGAAGGAAATAGGAGATTAGAATATTAAGAAAAATCTGTGTAACATTGAGATAGAGAAAGATTAGTTAATCATACAGCATTTAAGATTTCTGTTTTGAGCCTCATTCCCAACACATAACCTATAACTAATTAGAGTTAAAGAATAAAAGAATTTCTTTTTCGAGGTTTAAGTAACGATAACGGGAAAAGTGGATCTAACGAACAACATTGCCTTGAAGTGGTTTCGACTGCGGTTTAGTTTTAGTAGAAGAGATTTTTCTATAATACCTCTTGTAAGTTTTCGAGCGAATATACTAATAGATTTTTCAAAGATTTTTTTAAAGATTTTCTCAAGCTCAGCTAATTTCAAACGCAGACAAACAATTGGTTACTTAAATAAAATTGTGAGACACGGAAATTTCAACGGCCATATTTCTCAGCGGTTTAACACATGGGCTGAAAAGTCCCGGGCCTAACAAAGAAAACACGTTTTTTTTTTGTTCAAAATTAGTTTAATTCATCAACGTAATTTGCATCAAGAACAACGCAATCATTCCAGCGCCGCTCTAATATTTCTATACCACTTTTGTAGAACAATTTTTTTTGGCTTAAAATAGTCCTCAGTGTCAGCGATAACCTCTTCATTCCAGCGAAATTTCTCACCGACGAACATTTTTTAGGTCTGCGAACAGCCAGTAGTCGCTGAGAGCCAAATCTGGCGAATACGGTGGATATGGGAGCAATTGGAAGTTCAATTCATGTTTTGCGATGTTGCCTTGATGGAACAAAATTTTGTTCTTTGCCATATGCGGACGCTTGTTTGCAAACGCTCCAATAACGCTTTTATAATATTCACTGTTGATGGCATTTCCCTTTTCAAGATAGTCGATAAATATGACACCACGTGCATCCCAAACTACTGAGGCTATAACCTTTCCAGCTGATTTTCGTGCTTTCGGTCACTTTGGAAGAGGTTCTCCAGCTGCTGTCCACTCAGATAACGATCGTTTTGATTCCGGAGTGAAGTGATGGATCCATGTTTCATCCATTGTCACATATCGACGCAAAATTCTGGTTTGTTACGTTTAAACATCGTCAACCACTGCTCAGAAGCATCAACACGTTTATGTTTTTGGTCAACACTGAACAAACGCGACACCCACTTTGAACAGAGCTTTCTCGTAGTCAATTGCTCATGAAATATAAAGCCAATACGTTCTTTTGATATCTTCAGAAGTCAGCTAACTTTCGCAACTTCACTTTTCCATAATCCAAAACTATTTTGTGGATTTTTTTAATGTTTTCTGGTGTTACCGCTTCATTTGGACGTCTACTGCGTTCCGCATCATCGGTGTCTCTACGATCATGTTTGAAGTCCATCGTTTTATTGTTGTTTCCGATGAAGCGAAGTCCCCATAACACTATTCAAGCCATTGCTTCGATTGAAAGGTATTTTTCCTTCAAGAAGCAGTGTAAAATTAAAACACGAAATGGTTTTTGATCCATTGTTTTGAAAATGTTAAACGTAGCGTCACTCTTAGCACAATATCTCACGAACTAATGAATAGAATATCATGAAATTTCGACAGCTGCCTTTTTAAGGTTAGTACTAACTGAAAAACAGGCGATTGACATAAAACTAGCGCCATCTATGTGCCAGGCTCGGGACTTTTCAGTCCATGGGTTATTTACTAAACTTTTCAGTATTCAAATTTTAAATTGGTAGTACTCAGGGAAATTATTTTCAAGTGTGAATATAACCTAACCTATGATAATTCACCTATGTTAATGCAAACATGCCAAATGTTGATAAATATACCAAAAACTATTATTGTAATTGCAAGGATACTTTTTTCCTAACCTAATCCATTTCCATAAATTCCTAAATATAAAAAAAGACTTGCAGGACCCAGAGATGTACCTTCTCTATCACTTTCCTCTGATAAAGAAGATAGGTCCGTATCCATTATTGAAGAAAGACTTATGAAGGAAGAATAGTAGCGAGGTATCAAATATTTTTTAACAAGCTAAAATGAAAAAATAAGATACTTTTTTATTGTTTTTCAATCGATAGTTTATTTAAAAGTCGTTCTTGAAAACATTTGAAGATTCTTAAATGAAATGTCAAATTAGAATAAAAATATTTTATGGAAAATTAAGGTCTTATTTTAATAAAAAAAAAAGATGAAAAGGTAATAGAGAATTATTGTACTAAAGGTTGCTTTTATTAAAAGTTCCTTCAATGTGACTTTTGATAGTAAAAATAGAGAGTTATTGAAGATCTGTACTAAAGGCTGCTTTTATTAAAAGTTCCTTTATTAAAGTATCCTTTAATGTGACTTTTGATAGAGTTATTGAAAGTAACAAATACAAGACCAAAAACTTTATTTTATTATGACATTTATGCTGCTTATTTATGTGGATCTATTATATATTGTTACATCAATTTATATAATGGAAGAACAATTAGAAATAGCAATTTTAGCGGGAGCGAGTGCTGAAGAAATAGAGATGTTTATTTTGTGTTGGCAAATACTTTTGACTGTGAAATATTTTTTAGTGAGCACAAACATACTATGTTTGATATCATCCCATGTATGTTTGCCATTTTTAAATGGATTCTGGGAAACCACTTCTCTTAAGGTACGTTTTTCTCCACATTCGCCAGTCGCTAGTAGCCGCGAAAAAGTAGCGACGACTTATTCGTCAAGACACCTATTCATGTATTTAAACGGGAGTGTTTTCGTACGCGTACTGAGTAGCTGCTACCCAAATTCGCTGCGAATGTGGAGGAAAACGTACCTTTAGCATAATAATATAATCCTCATAGGTGAAACGAAGACGGTTTTTCAACGGTTTTGATGATAGTTTCATAATTATATAAAAAATATAGCAAATCCAACGAAAAATTGTGCAATTTAAAATATTTCGCTCGACAAAACAATTATTTTCTGTCACATATTGACAAAACTATGTCAAACTTGTCAAAATTAAAAAGCTTTAACTAAAATTTTCCTTTCCTGTATTTAATTTAAATATAGGATATCCTTTATTTACATAAAAACCTTTAAGACAAACTTAGGAAATGCGCATGCGTATATGTCAAAATAGAGGAATCTTTTAATAAAGAAAATCCCAAAAGACGTTTCAATAACTCTCTAATATATGACAAAAAACTTTATTTTATTATGACATTTATGTTTTATGCTGCCTATTTATGTGGATCTACTATCTATTGTAATATTAATTTATATTATGGAAGAGCAATTAGAAATAGCAATTTTAGCGGGAGCGAATGATGAAGAGATAGAGATGTTGATTTTGTGTTGGCAAATACTTTTGACTGTAAAATCTTTTTTATCAATGTTTAAAAATACTCATTATTTTTATTTCACAATATTTTTTATAAGTTTTACAAAAAAGACCCGACCGGTTTCGATGTTTATACATCATTTTCAAGGGGTGGAATGAAAACATTGTTTATTATGTAACTAAGAAAATGGAAGGAATACTTTTAGGGAAGGATAGTAATAGGTATCATATAGATAGTGAAATTAATTAAAGTAAACAAGTGTATTATTAGCTAAGTTAAAAGGTGTATATATGTACATATTTTCGCGATGAGCAGAATTTAGAAAAGATAGGTGGAAACACATTAAAATATATCGGTCAAACAGTCTAACAAAGGAGATTGTAAAGTATCTATTTGCTCATTTACAAGAGTATACTGGGGATCATTGGAGTACCTTCTGATTTCTAAAGACTCTAAAAAGTTGAGTTTAGTATAATTCTGACATTCATGTAGTAACTGTATTTGATTGTTCAAATTTGGTTTGTGGTTTTGTTCTAACAAATGTTTTGCGTAATTTGATCTGTCAGGGTGCTTGTTTCTATAGGCTTCAAGATGCTCACTATACCTTATATTAAGATTTCTTTTTGTTTGAGCAATATATACTGCATCACATTCAGAGCAGTTGATTGTATAGACACAATTGTTGTTATTGTGATTAAAATACGCAAAAGTCCGACGCGTCTGGTTAAACCACTGTTCTGGAAAGCACTAGTAAGGTTTTCACATGCTTCCTTCGCAGCTTTGGTAGAGTGAACATGAACGTAATTCAACGGATCAACCAAAAGAATAACTTTGAATCGTACCTTTACGTCTTTCTTTGCATCTACTGCAGTACCTGTTACCGAATCCCATAACTCTTGATGCTCCAGGTATGTTTGAACTGCAAACTTCCAAGTATCGTAGTTTTCTCTTCCTCGAAGCTTTTCTATCGGCGGCAGCTGATATCCTGACATCGTGCAGTGAAGAAAAAATTAAAGTTCGTTCAAACAGGTACCTCTGGCTCTACTTAAAATACCCAAAATGATTCTCAGAGACTTCAGAAGCGCTTGGAACGTCTGGGCCCATAACCTATTGTAAAATTTGGAGGATTTATGGTAAAAAGACGAAAGTTAAGGCAAAAACTGTGTGACATTAATTTATTATCCAATAATGACACTTGCACACACTAATTTAACTTCTATCAACTAACTCATTAAGTCAAAGCTAATCAAATTATTTCAAATTAATTTCAACAATATCAGGTTATGTTTATTTTATCATCAGATCAAAACACTGCGCAAAATATTGAACTAAATCTTGTTCAATAAATTGGAATAGTCTAAAGTAGCTTAAAACAGTTGGCAAATAATTCACACAAGAAATCTATTCCAAATATTGTTCCACTTCAACTAAATGTTGCACAAGAAATTGTCTAATCTAAAATGACTTTTAGAAATTTAATACTCCCAACCTAACCTAACATTTTACACTAAGCGATTTTTCAAAAACAAACAAATAGTTCACACAAGAAATCTTGGCTTAGCTGCAACTAAGACCACGACCACTCTCTAAAGCTTGAAATATTGTCAGTTGATATAACAGTTTCCGATTTGTTCCCTTTTACTTCCTTCTCTATATTATACGCGACATTATGGGTAACATTCATCCTTTTGCGGATTCGCCCGAACGAAATGCCCTTTTTCCCTTATTACTTTAATCATAGGAACCATTTGGTACAATTCATCAGAAGCTTTTGATATATTGGAAAAAGTAATCCTATTTTATCTTTCCAACAGCACGACTCAGACTGGTGAAAATAAAAGTGTAAAGAAAATATTAGAATTGCCTCTTCTCGTATTCTTGGAGTTATTTTTCGGTCGTAATTGATGCCTTTTATATTTTGAGATATGGATTGAATAGATTTTTATTTCGGTACAAATTTTTTATAGTCACAATTTTCAATAAGGCGAGCACTGGAAAATATTTTTCCTTAAGGTATTGGTGAAAATAATTGATAAAAATAGTAAATAAGGACAATACAGTGCACGAGGACATCTGACGACTGATAGTCCAGGAAATGTTCGGATTTAATTTGGGCGCTAAAGGATTAATGCACTTTTTACAACATGTAAACTAGGCGCCAAGACCGAAGGGTCATTTTAATCCTATGTGTATTTTGGGCGCTAACCGACTGAAGTACGTGATTTATGAAATACAGTCATTTATTAAATCACCGACATTTATAATAAGATATATTTTTGTAAAGTAAATTATAATAATTTTCAATAATTTTATTAAGATAAGAGTTATTTTATGACTCGACCTACCTGCACTTCTTAGTGGCGAAAATACATGTCGGATTATCTACCCTTCTTGGTCAGACAGGTAAAGAAGGGTGGTTAGCGCCTAAATTACACACGCCGCAGGAAATATATAATATTAGGTTGCGAAATTTCTGGTAATTCTCAAAATAGACTTGTTTTATTTCTGACTGACTAAGAATTTTCAACTTCCTACCAAAAATTTCAATAATGTGCCTTGAGTGCAACATTTCATTCCATTGTAGCCATGTGGATAAAGCTAACGGAATTAGTTTGGAGAAATCTCGTGGATTTGACAGTCCAGTTTGTCTTTATTGTCTTCCCTACTACAATGGATCAACATACTTTGAAAATTATGTTTCCAATTTGACTGACAAATTTTTCTTAGTTTCAGTCTTGCATGGAACTAACGGAGTAACAGATGTCGGATCTGATAGTATCTGCCAAAGTGACATAATTAAACCTGTGCCTTCAACAGCTGTTAAACGGAGAAAGATAATGTAAGTATGTTCTTTCTTGGGGTGGAAAATTTTACTTGCACGTTATTTGCAGAAATTAATTGCTCCCCTTCTTTAACCACTCTTTCAATGGTTCTTATCGAAATACCTGATACAAAATAAAGATTTGTGTTGAAATATATATTTTTGAAATTTATTTAATGTTACCTGTAGCAAGAGATATTTTATTTTCCACATTTGATAACGTATCCGACTCACATTTGACGCTTTGAGTAATTGAAATTATTTCACGTGCCTGACTCTTGATAACTGGTTTTTTGTTAGGCGATGACATCTTTTCAGAAACAACACAAAAATTATTCAGACAATGCCAAACGCCAACAGAATTGAAGGACAACAGAACTAATGATAGGCCTCTGAACAGACCATTTATATGTCTTGCAAGAGCTGTAGTGGGAGGTAACATTGAAAAGAGTTTGTGCGCATGGGGGCGGGCTCGCCATCACGTTTGGATCTTGCAGTATAATGTTTATTGAAATTTCTTTTTTTTGTCCAACATTATTATTAGTAATGATAGGAATTTATATTTCTCTTCTTCATTTTTAGCTTGCCTGAAAATAAATGAGGAAAAGTTGGTGGTAAATTATTACAAATAAAAACACAGTTATTATATTAAGTAATATTTAAAGCTGCTAATCGAACTCTCTCGACGCTAGTATTATAGTTGGCAGTGCCATAGGTACAGTTTCTACATGCTATTGTACTTGCCAAAGTTTCTGGAGTTTTTGGCAGTCCTTGCATCTCCCTTATAATGTTTTCACTGTTTTCCATCGAGCTGTAACTTATTCAAACCAGACGCGTGACCAGTTATTTTTATCAACTGTTTTTCAGCAACTCCTCTCTTTGCCAAAGCAGTTACAGCTGAGGCTCCTAAGGAATGGTTTGTTATTTTCTGTTTCTCTAAATTTAAGACCGCTGTTTTTGCTACTTCCTGGGTCCACTTAGAAATGGTATTCCGACCAACCGGAATCTGTTTATATCAGTTTTTGTATGCAGCAACAATATTGAAATAATTTGAAAGTAGAAAGAAAGGGTCACAATTGACGTTTATCCTTACACGAGTGTGAGAATCTAACGGGAAATAAACTAGAATTTTCGCTATTTCAAATTTCAATCATTTCAATCATTTCAAATCGATACATTTTTGCCATTTTGTGAGTAGAATGGATTGTAGAAGTCAAAATAATAGTGTAAAACTATTAAAACGCTTTACAAATTAGAAAATTACTTTCCAAAGGATAGACCGTTCACTAGGAAGCAACATCTACTTCTCGGGCTATATGCCCCGCAGGCAATGAATTACACTTCCAAATAAAACGGTGGTGGTTTACAATTAGAAGGAATAATATCACTTGCAGACCGGTTTCGGCGTATTTGCGCCTCATCAGTACAAGGTAGATATTATCCGTCCAGAAGCTCTAAGAGCGTAATCCTGGACTGAAGACAACGCTGAAATCACATTAATACATTAAACCCAGTGAAAGGAATACCAAAAATGTGATAATAGCAACATCTCCACAACTAAATTGTATTTCGTACTACAAGTTGTATTGCCAAAATTATCAATTTTGGACATTAAAAAAGTTTGCATACATTTTGTCGCCTTTTCACTTCTCCATGCAAGATCGTAAGAAAATACATGAAAACCTTTTTGATTAGCCCATCTGATATATTTTCATTGCTTGTGCCTATCTGTAGCAAATGTTGTGGAGCTCTGCCATTTTTCTCCGAAATTGATTGAAGCTCTTATCGTTTGAGACTTCTGGCTCCTCTTGTCTTCTTATAAGTTACAAATAATAAAACCCGAGAGCTAAAGCTATTTGCGGGAAAATCGAAAAATGTATCTCATAAATATGATCTTGTTACTTTACCCTCGAAAATTATTAATATCAGAAGTTGGTCAACTTTAAAGAAATAGGTTATGTTCTCTCACTAAACGCAGCTTAACCACAGAGTACACCATCTAACAAGAGACGAAAGCTTTGTCGGTTTCTTTGAAGTCGGACTTACACGATATTGAGCGGAAATACGTCGAGGCATTGAAACGTAAACTACCTGATTCACTGAGAAAAGTAACACTAGTATTGATTCGTAGTAAAACCATAACTACACTAAGAAAAATAGTAGTGTTGATGAACAACCCTCCCAGTTAGGACTATAGAATATTTTTTTAACTTCTAACACGAGAACACCTTATTAGTTAAATAATCATTATTCACGTAGGTTAATAATGAAATTCTTATCTTTTTCAAAAACATTACCTGGATATTTATTCATTTTATGAAATGAATATCAAAAATGAATTGTAGAAAATGTCCTTAGGCAATATGTAGAAATAATCAAAAATTGAAAATCCTTTAAAATGATAGTAGGAATGATGTCTATTGAATTCCATTAGTTTCAATGATTTTCCGTCACCAAACAAATTCTTGACAAACGTCACATTTCATTTCAGGTCACCCAAATTTTGAATGAAGAATCATCTTCAAATTTGTTTTGGGAAGATAGTGGATCAAATATGGTATTGCACACACGCCTGGCAGGATAATTCATTTCCAGGAAAGTCAGTAAGTACTGACAAACCGGCAACACGGTGAACTGAGGGAAATGAATGGAAGTGATGACATTGACAGATAAACTAATTAATTCACGCATGTGCACACAAATTTGCGATCAAGAAAACTACTTTCTTTCGCCTCTTGTTAGATGGTGTACTCTGTGGTTTAACCATGGAGACTATGGTTTAACCATCAATAATTGAGCATTCAACCTGAACGGTCGATGAAACTATACCTTGTTTTTAAACTAGGAGAAACTTGAATCACCATTAAAAGTTACTAGATTGGAGATGTGTTGAGACTTTTCGAGCTACGTGACATACGTATTGTATTGTTCGCAGTTGTCGTCTTCAATGAGGGATCAAGGCAATTCTAGAATTCGAATCATCATTGGCCACAGACCATGGTAAAAGTGGTAACCGAATGTAACATCATTGTGAACAAAATGTAAGGTTATAATGAGTAATTCATGTTAAATTTGGTTATCAATAAGTATGTAGAAAACGATACTGTAATTTTAAATTATTCTCTATTTACATTTTAGCACGAGTTTTTATATCGAAAAATACCATTATACAGGGTGTAACAAAAAGGCAGGTCATAAATCATACCACATATTCTGGGGCTAAAAATAACTCGATCCAACCCAAGTTTTCCTAGTACAAATGTGCATGCGAAAAAAGTTACAACCCTTCAAAGTTACCGAATGAAAATTGATTTTTTCAAATATTTCGACAGTTGTTCGACATATTATAATGAAAGTTGACAAGTGGCTTTCTTATGATTAGAGCATCTTAAAAAAAAATTAAGGAATTATTGCACCCCGTTGAAAATGTATGGGAGTTGAGATCCCCTAAACCCCCCCCAAAACTTTTGTGTACGTTACAATGTAATGCTTATTGTGGCCCCATCATCTAGGCACATTATTTTTGAAACTTTTTTGCCTCTTAGTACTTTTCACAATTATCAGTTTTTATCAAGATACGGCCTATTTTTCATTATGCTTCAAAAATTTCGAATAATAAAAATTAAAGTCAATGAATTTTTAAGTTTTTCGAGGGTCCCAAATTTTTTATTGAATCTTATTTATTTATGCTCTAATCATAAGAAAGCCACTTGTCAACTTTCATTAAAATATGTCGAACAACTATCGAAATATTTGAAAAAGGGTTGTAACTTTTTTCGCATGCATATTTGTACTAGGGTAACTTGGGTTGGATTGAGTTATTTTTAGCCCCAGAATATGTGGTATGATTTATGACCTGCCTTTTTGTTACACCCTGTATATGGTTCCAAAACGATTCATTATTACGTTTCTTCCACTTAACGTCAGACTGACAGGAAATTTTAATAAAAATTCCATTTCTTCATTGTCATGATCTATAATTTTGCTAGACAACGAACTGAAACGCTCAGTCTCGACCAACGGCTCAAAGTTACCATGGAAAAATGTATGAAAAATAGTGTTTCACTCTTTCTGTGTATCTACATATTTATTTAAGTTTCATGTTTAAACCATTTTCTATTCAAAAATAATATTTTTGTATTTGAAAACAAAAATATTGACAGCGTTTATTTGCATTTTTCAAAACGACCGATAAAAGATGCTCAAGATAATACCGTCATTTTTTGCAGTTGTTGCGAATAAACAATGTTACATTCAGGAGTTAAAACAAACAGGAGATTATGCAAAACTCAACAAAACGTCCAATATGTATCCAAGTGACCAGACTGCAACACAAAAGAGAACCCAAAAACGATTAGCGAAATTTAATTAGCTTTGTTCACATGAGTAAACTGAATTCCGTTTTAGTCGGTTGGTGTTGGGGTCGAATTGACGCTCGGTGGTCTATCTTTTATTTCTGTTACACACCTACAAAGTTAACAGAAACACGACATTTCTACTCACATTTGTGTGCAATACTAATCTATACCTTGTTTTGCTTTTCTATTGATTAACCAAATTTTGTGTCAACTGGAGATATTTGTAGTTTGAAAGGCACTAAACTATTTTTAAACAAGACTGGAAGATTTGTATTGACTTGCAGGGATTTAATTTGATAATTATAGTCTGGTAGACCGAAAGGTGCAGGTAAATGAAGAGAGAGCTTCAGATAGACTATCAGATGTTCAAGATAACCCTAAATCAATTACAGTTGAATCGACAAGACATTATAACCATATGTTTAAAGTTTAAAAACTCCAAGAATTATCTGAAAATGGTTTTGTTGATGCTCGACTGTCGTTAACCAAAGATCAAGGCTAAATTTAAGGTAACCGTTCGACTGATGTCCTGGCTAGGAATGTATGTTTGTATATATATTGGGGTGACATTCACTGAAACCTAAAAGATCTATTGTGTCTCCTCACTTCTACTTAGTTCCTGAGGAATGTCTCGGAGACTAGCAGCTCCTTTAGTCTTATTTCCCGGAGGATTTTAGGATATCTGCAGGCATAAGCTTAGGTAAGTGTCCCTCTTCTATCCAGTAATCTCCTAGTTGCTGTACTCTAGGATTCTGATTTGCTGTGCAGTTCACAAGTATGGGGATGGAAGCTTCTTCTTCCATCTCACATAATCTACATTCTTCTTCCTCAACCATTTTGACCTTTTTGGGTGCCCATTCACGTGACAATTTCCCGTTAGGATCCCGTTTAAAACTCTTAGTGCAGTTTTACTTTGACTTATGCATTCTTAACAGGTAGTAATAGCACAGAAGAATCTTTGATTATATAAGCCCTGCTAGATTTTTCCAATGGTCAGATCTTCTCTTTTTTTCGGCTTTACCTAATTTTCCAGTATTACTTTGGATCTGATACCGCAAAAGTGTTCCGGCTCCCAAAAGAGTGTTTGAGTCACCCTCTTTGCTATTTTATCTCCTTCGATTCCAGTGTGTCCGGGAATCCACTATATTGTTCTCGCCCAGTTCATTGGGATTGCCAAGATGCTTGTCTATCCAACATTATGATAAAATTTTGCCTTCTACGAGGATATATTGAAAAATTCTTAGCCTACTATAGAACCAAACAAAATTTCAATGTCAAAATATTTTATTACTCAACATAATCTCCTCTTAATTGGATATATTTATTACAGCGAACCTGCAACGTCTCTAGACCTTTCAAAAAAATGTTTCTTCTTGCTCTGCAAACCAGACCTCCACAGCTTTTATTACTTCTTCGTTGGACGAAAATTTACGACCTTTTAAACTTTTTCAGTTGAGGAAAGAGATGATAGTCGGACGGAGCCAAATCTGGTGAATAAGGGGAGTGTTCTAGTAATTCAAACCCTAAATCACGAATTTTTGCATGGCAACATGAGATTTGTGTGCAGGGGCGTTGTCCTGCAAAAACAAAACACCTTTGGATAGCTTTCCGTCTCTTTTCTTTTTAATTTTTTCCCGTTGGGTGGTCAGTAATGTCAAATAGTAATCTCCAGTTATTGTTCTACCCTTATCCAAAAAATCAATCATGATTACCTCCATGGCAATCCCAAAAAACTGAAGCAGGAACTTTTCCAGCAGATTTTGGACACGAAACTTCTTAGGTCTTGGAGAACCAGAGTGTCGCCATTCCATCGATTGATGCTTGGTTTCTGGATCGAAGAAATGTACCCAACTCCCATCCATAGTAACAATTTGGTTCAAGAAGTCTACATCGTTTTCAAATCGAGCACAGATCGAACGCGATGCTTCTACCCTTGCAAGCTTTTGGTCAACATTCAAACATTTGGGGATCCATTTTGCAGCCATTTTTGTCATGTCCAAATTGACGTGAACTATATGATGAACGCGTTCGTATGAAATATTCAGTGCTTCAGATACCCGTTTTAGCCCAATTCGACGGTCTGATAAAATCATGTCATGAACTGCATCGATATTTTCAGGTACTGACACAGAAACTGGCCTTCCCGATCGGTCATCATCTTCAATGGAAAATTTACCTCTTTTGAAGCTTGCAGTCCAATTTTTCACGGTCGCATATGAAGGACATTGATCACCAAGGGTATTAAGCATATCTTCGTAAATCTGCTTACCTCTTAACCATTTTAAATACAGGTACTTGAAGATGGCTCGATACTCCAATTTTTCGATTTTCACAATTTCGGTGGACATATTTTTTCTTTTAATTTATTGCGTAACTCTGGTTTACTTTTTTGACGTCAAACTCCACACTGACACTTCTAATAAGTTATTGTTCGTTGCTATGGTCACGCAATATTTTGTTTATGCATGGAACTGGTCTAGGCTAACTAGATATCAATACATCCTCGTATATATCCTTTATCAATATTTAATTGGGCATACTTTCTTGTGGCGTGAATTTCCGCTTGAACGATACTTAGGGTTTTTCCCAAGCTTTCAGAGTGTTTGGTTCCTGTCCCGTACATTCCTATCCCAGTTCCTTCTATTGCCTTTGAGCCGTCTGCCTGCCTAGGAAGGCATTAGCTCGAAAACTTTTTGAAGCCGCCTCGTCCGCCTTCAGTAGTAGTAAGCCTACCTCATCAACATTTCCACACTTCTCTTTTGTAGCTCTTCAACTTTCCCCTTGTATATGAAATATTTCTTTGGAATTTTTTAAGAATATGAATATTTTTGTACAATATAACTTTTCAAATAATAAATAACTACAATCATTTTTTGTACAACTGTTTAATCTGGAAAATGATATTTCTAAAATATCCATAATATCCAACGCATCCTGCAGTGGTTATTATCAATTTCTCAAGAATCATTTTTACTCGTTAAAACATTATTTGACCTAAAGTGTAAGATTATATAGTGCACAGAAATACATTCCGATGGGCTTAAAGGTGACAATCTTCCTCACTAAAACTTAATGAAACCAGTAGTTAATTAACTGGAAGCTACCAAAACATGCAACCACTATTAATTATTGATTAATGCTAATGGAGCTTGCAAAATATTATCTTTGAATTATCTTCTGCTTTCTTCATAAATATTAAGTATCTTACATGCAAGAGGATACGATCTAATATAGAAAATTAATTAAAAAATTATAACTGGTATGTATATCAATAATATTTTATGTATACATAAGAAAGCATAGCGGCTTTAGGCCGGTATTTAATTTTAACATACAAAAAAACAATAACTTCTTTTTCAGCCCAATGCATATTTTGTAAAAATATTTCGATCAATACTGTATTTAAATTTGGAAAAATTTGGTTCTGGTACTGCCAGACATTGATTTGGTAACGGGGAGGTGCTCCATCTGGCTGAAACCATATTGTATTGGCACGAACTTGTGGTTTTGCAATAATTCTGAATAGACATAATTGTATTGCATGACACTTTTCATACAATCAATAACATCCTGGATTTACAATCATTTTGAATAAACATAATTGTATTATCAGCACAACCAAATTGGAAATCAATATGTCAACATGAAGGAGGTAAAATTTAAATTACGTAATTTTACCCAAACAAACAGGGCAAACTAAATAAAACCGTTTAAATAGTAATATTAAAAATCCTCTTTACTTTCCTCACTTGCGGTTTTATTCCTTACTTTTAACATCTCATCCTTATAAACCACATTAACCGTTCTGTTTATATTATATTTAATAAACTCAGTGACACGCGCTGACCTTGTTTTCTAACAAGTTCATCGTCGTTCAATTACTTTATAACAAAACTCATTTGGAAATCTGGCGGCAGACTCTGATGATTAGAATCCTCATTGTAGAAAAGCTTTGAAAGCGATGCGAACAATATTTGTAGAATCACTTTTCGGTACTCCAATAGATCGCGTTTTCGTATAGAATTGGACCATTGGTAATCTTCGGGATTCTAGTTGGAAAACTAGTAACTTTCTTTAATTGTGTTTTATGTGTTGACAGTAGCTTGAGAGTTGAAAATAAATTTGAATACATAAAATATATTCCTTAAAATCATTTTTGATTCGTGTGATAACATTGAAATACATGTTTCCCCATATTAGGTATATAGCGGATAAAGAAAACCGTAGAGCCAGATACCAAGAGTTTCATCTTCGACGACGAGTTATGAGGGATGCTGCAGATCCTTTGTCATTAACTGATGAACACTTCATTCAGTTGTTCAGATTGAATAAGGAGCTAGTTCGTTTCTTGTTTGATGAAATTGGTCCATATATGAGAAATTCCAATAACTACAAAGCTATACAGCCCTTGGGAAAAATATTTGCAGCCTTATCATTCTATATATGCAACAGGAACATATCAAAGAGTCATTAGCCAGTCATTTAATGTATCAATGTCCCAATAAAGTATCAGTCGGTGTGTCACTGAAGTAACACAATTGATTATTGATCAGCTTGAAGATAGATATATAAAGTTCCCACAAACTCTGTTGGAAAAAAATCGAATAAAGGAAAGATTTATGATTAAAACCCAATTCCCAGGGGTTATTGGTGCAATAGATTGTACACATGTTGCAATTTTAAGACCCACAGAAGAACATAATTACTTTAATCGGAAAAAATTCCACTCAAAAAATATCCAATTGGTAATAGGATTTTTTCATTATTCTGAATATTATAATTTACATTTAATTTCTTTAGATGTGTATGTATGTATGTATGTCTTTTGGGGTAACATTCACTGAGACCTAAAAGATCTATTGTGCCCCCTTACTTCTACTTAGTTCCTGAGGAAAGTCTCAGAGACTAGTAGCTCCTTTAGTCCTATTTCCCCGAGGAATTTTAGGATATCTGCAGGCTTCAACTTAGGTAACTCTCCCTCTTTTATCCAGTAGTCTCCCAGGTGCTGTGCCCTAGGATTCTGAATTGCTGTGCAGTTCGCAAGTATGTGGATGGAGGATTCTTCTTCCATTCCACAAAACCTACAATCTTCTTCCTCCACTATTTTGAGCTTTTTAAGGTGCCCATTCAGGCGACAATGTCCCGTTAGGATTCCTGTTAAAACTCTTAGTGCAGTTTTGCTTTGACTTATGCATTCATTTGATCTCAACAGGTTGTAGTCACCCAGAAGAATCTTTGATTGCCTAAGCCCTACTATATATTTCCAATTGTCAGATCTTCTCTTTTCTTCGGCTTTACCTATTTCTTCCAATATTACATTGGAGCTGATTCCGCAAAAAGGATCCGGCCCCCAAAAGGGTATTTCAGTCCCCCTCTTTGCTAGTTCATCTGCTATTTCGTTTCCTTCTATTCCAGTGTGTCCTGGAATCCACAGTAAGGTGACTATATTGTTCTCGCCTAGTTCATTAAGTTTGCCTAGGCATTCCCACACCATTTTGGAACTGATTACACAAGAACAATTTTTTTTAGATATGTGACTATGATTTGAAAATCTTAAATATGAATACCAGATATCCAGATGGAGAGGGTTATATTAATAGCAGGACCTCCACCGGTACCATGATTATATTTATATATTTTAGCCGATTTAGCTTTAGTTTTAGACTTCCAGTCTGCAAGTTTTCTTCTACAGACCTTTCACCTTGGCCCAAACTATTCAATTTCGTGGTCAATTCTTTCCATAACTCCGCATTTTTTTGTTTTCCATTGAAATGTGTGCTAGATCTATTTGTAATAATTTCATTATGCACTTCGGAAAACTCTAATAATGTTGCCCAATGATCATTTGATACACGCATTTTTCAATTTTAGTTGTATTGAAGTTTTGGTCTATTATTATGATTGAAGTATTAGAGTTAGGTTAGGTACTGCAATGAACCACGAGTTACTCTTCAAACAGCATAGAGGATATCTCTCTCTGCTAACACTTTCTTTGTTTAACACGCATGATTAAATGACATTCTACAGGTATCATTTTTCGTTTCAAGTCGATTCTATAAGGGGTTGCGGGACGTGGAAATTGCAGCAGAAATCTAGCGAAACTATTCATCAGAGTACCAAATTTTTACTCATTTCAATTCTACTACGCGTTTCTATTTATGAGAGTTCGGGTCCTGGTAGCGATTTTGTGGGTGGCTCGGCAACACTGCAAAAGGATTTACATTTCAAAAATTTGAACAGTTCATAAACCTTGTCTTAAAATATCTATATGATCATATTAAGCTGATAAATATGCTAATATGCTAGAAGATTTTTCTGAGCTTAAGACCTTGATAGACGGCTTTGAAAACCGAAAGAAAAAAATGTTTTCATTTTTCACGCAACATCAATAATATGACAATATTCCTTAATTGTTGATCCATCCATTTTAATTTCATATTTCATATTAGTAATTTATGTTTTCGATTTATTCATTGAATCTAGCAGAATATACAATTTATGTTAATTATTGCCAGTGTTATACTGAATAAATAAATCCAATAAAAACTGTTATAAATAAAACCAGTATTTCTGGTAGGTACTAGCGTGAATTGTTAATAAAGTGGATAAACCCAACAATATATCACATAATACTCTGAATGCAAGTGTTTAATATTCCCACAATCGATACATGCATGATGCATATCTTACACTTATGCTACTTCACATTACAATGTCAATATAATGACATATGACACATTAGGTGTGCTCTGATTGTTGATATACAGATTGCGTAAATTAATTTGGAACCCGGGCCTCGGATTACACAAGTACGACAAGGATATATAAAAGAGAGAGAAAGAATAATTGTGCGCGGTCATCACTTTGTTTCATCTTAGGGGTGTATACTTATTTCCCGAGACTGGCCGAATGGTCCTTTACAGAGAGAATTCACTAGTTGGTGGTATAACGGTGGTAGGTATTCAGTATGCTTCCAACATGGAAGGAGTGAGGGTGTTGAAGAAATAAAAAAATACAATCATTATTACGTAACCTGTACATCTTAAAATTCATTTTTGTCAACATGATCACTTCAGACCAAGTTGACAATTTCTAACTACAATAGGATATTATTTTAGCCATTGTAACTTGAAAATAAAACAGCATTTCTTGAGAGAACCATAATTAATAAACTAAAAATCCCTTCCATTAATAATATAAACTGAAAAAATAAAATAAGTAGATAGCTACACCTATTCTAAACATAAAATATAAACTTCCTGAAAAAATAAAAATAAAAATCCATTTGTACAAATTAATCTGCGATACTGGCAACAGCGGTTGAAATAGGGGGGCAATGAGCATTCGGCCAGTCTCGGGAAATAAGTACACGCCTTAATGACCACGCAATACGCATAATTATTCTTTCTCTTTCAGCTGTTTTTCTGTCGTACTTGTGTAATCTGGACGGTTCGGATGTACTTTACGCAATCTGTATATACCAAACAGTAAGCTAAGTTTACCATTTCTAACCTTCACTCAACTAGTCAGGAATTTACTTTTTGTGAGAAATTCTTACTGTTAATTCTACTAATAAGCTGAAGTTTGAAATTGCTATTAATATTCAATTTTTCATAAAAAGTTTGATTGTTATCAGTTATTTTTTGCTTTTTAAAATAAATATTCCAAGAAAGATATTAGGTTATAGTGCTATAGACAATTCCACATCACATGATTGGCCGATCAGTTGGAGTTGAACCTTTTGTGTTTTGGCATGTGCTGTAAGTCAGTTGGCTGTCAGAGAGACTTTGTAGAACAATGTCGATGTAATATATATTTTATTCAAATTATGGTTGCGTTCATCCCAACGTAGCGCCTCCGAAGTGATCATCAATTTCCAGCTAAACGCATGTTTTGTCAACTGATCAGATGTCAGCGCTGTGTAAGCAGTCGCCATTTTTTCAATCATACGCTACACTACCAATGATGCATTCACTGTCACTTATGACAAATATCATGTTGATAAATATATAAAATGACATACTCTTTGATTAGTAGTAAATATTTTAGACATTTGTATCTTGAAAATGAATGAACACCAGTAGGAACTATCAAACTAAATTTAAATCAAAAATCAATTAATAATTATTGAAGGTCACTTTACAAATAACACATGGCGCAGTCAGTAAAATGTCTTCGAATTGAATTAAATAACGAAAAAAGTAATCAACTGAGGAGTGATTCCAAAAGATGAATTAAATAGTCACCTCGCTCGTTAACAACAGTACAAAAGATGGTATTTTAGATAATTTTAAGGACTTGTTACTGATTAAAGTCCAAGTATTATCTGTTATATACCAGTTAACAATAAAAACTAAATAAAATATGATATGTACTCTCCAGAACAATATGGCCGACCTGTCAGTAACGTTCCTCTTCTATCCAGTGGTCTCCTAGGATTCTGTACTGCTATGCAATCCGCAAGTACGTGAGAGGAGGCTTCTTCTTCCATTCTACAGATTCTACTCTGTTTCTACTCCACTAGTTCAAGCTTTTCCAAGTGTTCATTTAAACGGCAGTACCCTGCTAGGACACCTGTATTCTCCGTTTACTATTGTAAGCGAAGCTTACGTGATCCCGCTTAAAACTCAAGCCTAACTTAAATTTTGGCGTTCTGCTCAGCAAAGCGTTGAAAAAACTTGGCAACGTTGAATTTTTTAGGGTATTTGAATATCTTATGTTGAGTATCAACTGTCAAAGTATGTGTGAACTGTAACTGTGAACCAAATGTTTGGTTTTATTTAGTATTTACGAAAAGTAAGAGTACTAATAGGCAGAAGTTCCAGATAAAAAAACCAATAGGATCTATTATAAATAGTTATAATCATAGTATTTTCTACCCTTAAGAATAAGGCAAGATTTAACCAACCACCTATAAATTATATAGAGTACTAACTATAAATGTGTTTAAATTGTATTAAAAAAAGGTATTTACAAATCGTTTTCAAATTCTAAAGCATCTTCTATGACCTCCAGCACTTATAGTGTTGTAGGCTTTGTTATTCTGAATCTTCTATAGAAGGCCATATCATCCACCTCCTCAAAATAGTTGGGCCTCCTAAAACGTCTTCATGGCAATTCAAAATCAATAATATCTAATATATCATCGTCTTCCAGCATGATTTCATTTTCTATTTCCATCATTATTTATCAAATTCACCCTCCTAATGGAATGCGAAATGACACAAATATTTAGAATTTAGATTATTCACAAAACTTCCCATATATACATAGTATAATATTGTATCTGGACCTGGACACAACAAATAATAAAATGTGAGGTTATTGTTATTAGATGTTTCTAAAATAAGCCTGGCTTTAAATATAAAGCCGCCGAATTTGACCGCTTAAAGTTAAGCGAGCTTAACAACGTTTGTGGATGTGGTGCATACAAAACTGAAGTGTTAAGCGAGCTTAACCGTTAAGCTTCGATTATTGGTATACGGCGAATACGGGCATTAGTGCAGTCCTACTCTGTCTTGGGCATTCATTTGTTCTCACCTGGTTGTAGTTTTCCAGGAGCTTATTTAATAGTCTGAGCCCTACTAGATCTAATAGCAAATTGAAGTAATTAACTTCTTCCAGTGTACTTGAATCAACACAAATATTCTTGGAATTATCCGGAGATTAATGATTTGTTAAATCCCAATGAGTCTTTTTTGTTAATCAACATTAAGCGATTACTTCACAAAATTGACGCTGAAAAATAACTGAATAGTTTATTCATTATCAGCAACAATAAAAAGAGAACTCTGGCTCCGGAGGTAATAAATTTCGCTTCCCCCAGAGTATATGAAACTGCTTTCCTGCAAGAGAGAGAGATAGACGCACCGTGTACAACAAAAGATGAAGCAGATTTAATGAAGCGCCTCCACCTCGTTTTCTTATTATTCATCCTCCATTTTGGAGTGTATTGGCGTTATCAGGAAGCTGCAGGCCTTTGATAACGTCCCAAAATGTACTTTCTAGCATTGTTGTATATTTTCGTTTGAATTCGCCTGGGAATGCTCAAAACATTTATAATGATTTCCCTCGAATGTGCTATTGTAGAGATCTTCTTCATCTTCGCTATCCTTTCCATCCTTTCCTTAGAATGGTATGGTGTTTTATGTATGAGAATTTGCCGAATTAACTCAAATACAACTAGATAAGCGATATTTTATACAGGTCGGAATCATAAATCATTCCATAAAAATGGGCCATTTGAATTATATGAGATTATCAATTTTTAATATTTTCAATTTTAGTTTACGAATTAAATGACTTTTATACCTTCACTTCATTTCCCGAAAAGTGATTCAAGTAGATTAAATTGATTAATATACATCATTATTAAATTAGCCAATAGAATTTACGAATTACGTATAGGTAACCGATTGACGGTTTTTCGGTGAGTCCAGCAATGTGTGTTGGTGTGTTGGGATAGTAAGATAATTATTTGAAATCAAATTTCCTATAAACGTTAACACGAGCTCTCTGTGGGATTCTGATAAGAATGATAATGCTTGTACTACATCGAGTTGAAGTTTTTCTTCTTCCTCTTTTCCTGCTAGTTGTTGGGCTGTTCACTTTGTGTTGTCGTTTTGTTTCCTATCTCTGATCTGCCATTTGGATTGTTTAGGCATTTGGTATGTGCAGCTTTGTCGTAGCCTGTTCGTCGTTTTCTTTTGCTGCTTGGGGATGTTGTGGCTACTTGTACATAAGATGCTACTTCGGGTGTTGTGTATTGTTGCTAATATTCTGTACTTGAATTGAGTTGGCCTGTTCTTTTGAGTTTTGTTTTTTTAGAGTCGGAAAGTTATGTAGGTCATTTTTGGTGGGCTGGTGGAAGAATTGGATGGAATTTGTTGGCTGGCTCCGTAATAAGAGATGTTTGAGAATGCCATTAGTTGTTTAATGTTTTTTTGTATTCTTTGCCTGTTATATCAACTAATGAGTGATCATTATTTTTGCAATAGACACAATATAAATTGCAGCTTGAGTCATTTCCATGGCTTTTGTTGCAAGTGTTGCCTCTGCATTAGTTTGTGCTATGTCCATAAAGTAAGCAGTTGTAGCATTGGATGACAGGGCTTATATATGGATTTACCAGGGTTGGAAGGCCATATACTTCCACTTCTCGTGGGATGATTTTTCCTGCAAAAGTTAAACACACTGTGCCTGTGGGGATGTACTTTATATTTCCATCAACGATCGCTCTTCTATTCATCCTCTTGGCATGTAACACCTTAGAGTTAGTGATGTTTGTTGTTGTAAATTGGATTATTTCTTGTTCTGTAAGGGTCGTATCTACAAATCTTACAATACCTTTGCTTGATACCTTGTGACTTGGTATATATACTTCATAACCCAAATTTTCCCAGTCTTGCTCATTAATAAAGTTGTTAGCAGCTTCTGCATTCTTGAAAGTGACTCCCATTCGATTTTTACCCTTTCTTGTAGTTTCAAGTAAAATATAGTTTTGGCTATACTCATAATATGTAAATTACCCACATTACCTGACATTCCTTGAATATCTACTTCAAACGGGGGAGAGCTATGTGGAGGGTATAAGGTTTTTGTTCTATTAATTTGTGATGTATTTTGGTCTTTGTCATTATTTTTATCAGGAGGTTCGGGAGGTTTATCTCCCGCCATTTGACTTTTCCTTTTTTGCCCTTTTTTTTACCAATCAAAAATATTCTTCTTCTTTTTTCTTTAAGACCCTTATGCCGTTCAGTGGCGGGTTAGCCCTTTTTCACCAATTTCTTCCAGTCGCTTCTGTTTCTGGCCAGTCCTCTCATCTCTTCCATTGATTTCCCTCTTTTCTCTCCGATTTCCTGTATCCTCCCTATCCATATTTTCCTTGGTCTTCCCTTCTTTATTTTTCTATCCCTTCCTGCCTCTGTAACTCATACGTCGGTCATGTTTGGTAACTCTTGTGATCCTTCGCAAATATTCCATTTCCACTGCAATTATCGAAGATACGTGCTTTTATAAGGTGACCCACGTCTCACTCTCCAAAGTAGTTTCTGGTAGGGTTATGCAGTTATAAACTCTTAATTTTGTTTGGTCGTCTATTTTCTTTTTCCTGATTATGGTTTAAATAATGCTAAAATATATCCTTGTGGCCTTTCTTAATTTATTATTTACATCTGCATCTATCTTTCCGTCATCTGTTAAAATGTTTCCTAGGTATTCGAAACGTGTAACTTGTTCGATTTCTTTCCCATCGAGTCTTTGACTCTCCTTCATCTACTTCTTTCTGGTTAGTAATCAATTTTTTTTCGTCATATTGATTTTAATTTTTAATTTTACTATTTCTTTCTGCCATATTTGTGCTAAACTTTGCATTTCACTGTTCGTGTCTGCTATTAGGACTATATCATCTGCATATAAAAGAGAGTTTATTTTCATTGGTCTTAAATTTTGATATCCGATTATAGCTGTGCTATTTTTCTATGAACCGTGCGACATGGAAAAGGGAATTAAACAAGGAGATAGCCCAAGTCCATTACTCTTTATAATTATAATAAACTCGCTTATAAAGAGTACACGAAATCAGACTGAGAAAATAATAAAGATATTAAAAAATAAAAATATGCAAGTAAAAGATAATTTGAAGAATATAGATATGGTCACTTTTGCCGTTTCCGCTCTTTTTTATCTTCTGAACTAAGTCCAATATCATTTGTTTCATTATCCTTTATCGTGATTTTAACGAAATTATTAGTGTCCTTACACATTTTGAAGGCACTTCAAAATGAATACAAATTTTGATTGTTTTCGTTATGGTTTGAGGTTATGATCAACTAAACGTATCAAGTAATCGGAACGAAGCCCCCTCTAGAGGTAGTGCAGTTCGGGGCAAGGGGGAAGCGATAGTTTAGCTCAGTTCAAAGCGAGCGCTTAAAAATAATACGCAAAAGCATTTAAGTGAACAGAGCAGCTCAAATTCCGTAAAAAGAACTCGATGAATATGAAAATACAACTTCAGACGTTCTTTTCAAACCGGCGTCTTTAAATTCTCGAAATACGGTTATTTGTTTTTTTTTCCAATTGTACCCCATTTTTCTTTCAAGTTATCCTTCAGTTTTGAAGCCACCACAAAAACCTCACTCCAAATAACATCAAAATAAAATTTTTAACTGATTTCAAAACAAATGCCCTTAGTGCATTCATTCCTAAAATTTGAATATTCTTTTTTTATTTTGAATGATTTATGAATATAATCGCAATCATTGACATCCGTCCGGAAGATTGTAGTTAATCGTCAAGGATAAAATAATCCATTTATTTTTTCCACATCAGCTTGTCCCAAAGCGGCGTGTTCGTATCCACAAATAACGTGATGTTTTTACGAGGGGAGACGTAAAAGTTCGCAATTTCGTATCTAGTTCCATAAATAAATTTTAAAAAAACTGTCAGTTGGAAATTTTAAAACACTACCACACACTATACAGAGAGAGTATGGTTGGTGTCAATTTTCTTGGAAAAGTTTGTACAATTTTTTTAATTTTGGTTTTTGAGGGCCAATCCTATGGTGGTTAATATTCAACGACTCGGAGGGCTTTTTGAACAAGAGTTTATGCTTTAGCACGTGGCCTCAATACGTCTGATGTTTTATTCGAATCCACCGAGATGTTCAACCACGAACTGCAACTTTTGGTTTTCTAAATATTAGTTCAGGATCAGTTAATGCAGTTCCAGATATGTTATCACTTCTCATTTCAAGAAGCGTCTGTGGTTCTGGAATGAATGTGAGTGTTGGTTCCCATTGCACTCCAGATTGTTTGCAGCTGTTCTCATTAGCATGCACAGCAAGAGGCGGAATATTGAGTATGGCTTCTATTGCCGCAATACCAATAGTAGAGGTGAGCATCTCTTAGAATAGATTCTTAACGAAAACCTTAATATTCACAATATAGGGAATACCCCAACATTTGTGATAAGTGTAAGGCAAGAAGTTTTAGATATCACACTGGCAACACAGGATCTAAAACATATAGTAAAATATTGGAGAGTATCGGGCGAACCATCTCTCTACGATCATAGTATCATAACATTCAAGTTAGAATTAGACAAACCTGAGACAATCCTCAGAATAAAGCCAAGAAAAACAGACTGGGACAACTACAATACTGTCTGGGAGAAAACCTAGCACATATCCAGAGGAACGGAAGGGTTAAGCACCTTCTCGATCTGGAAGATGAGCTTGAGGATCTGAATAATCGATGCATTTGAATCGAGCTGTCCTCTTCAAGAACAACGAAGCAGCTGGAATAAACATCTGTCAGAATTAAGAGCTCAAACCCGAAACCTTTTTAATAGAGCAAACCCCACCGGAGACTCGTAGAGATAGATACACTGAGGTGAGAAACACCTACTACTTACAAGGAAATTAGAAAAGCGCTAAAAGAAATAGCTTCAGAAAATTCTAGATATAAACACAACACCTGCTGCGGCAAGACTTTACAATGTCATGGCAAAAAGTAGGGTCAACATAGATATGGCTTTGAGGAAGCAAGACGGTAAATATACCGAAAATGAGGAAGAAAAAGTGCGGGTCTTATTAGAAAACTGGAGACTCACCACAGCTTAGTACAGCCAGTGTACGATCCGTGGATTTATTCCACATATGAATCCTATGGTAATATTCACATTGTCGTCGGCTCATCCGATTTTTTTCTAATACGATGAACTTTGTTATTTCACATAAATCATCCTGTATATTTTTTATACCTAAGTGCCATACTTAAAACGCACTCGGTACATAAAATTGTCCGAACACATCAAGTCTTTGAAAATGTATGAAAACAAGATGCTGTGGAAGTAAAGCTGACTCTGCCCTAGAAATAAAACTACTGAAATTTTATATTAACACTGTAAGCGTAAGCATATGGTACGTTTTCCAGGTAGTGTTTTATATAACCTTTTTTAATGGAAGTTTCGTCAAGCACGTTTTTATTTCCATCGGTTTTTATTAGGGTTTGAAGACCCATCCGTAACCCACTTCCTAAATGTGTTCCATACAAATTGGATTGAGATTTTGTTTTTTTATGTATTCTTTGAGCAGTTTGGATTTGTAAATACAGATTTCACAAGCAATTTAATTTTTAGAACGATAAATATTGGAAGTAATTCAGTTTTTTCAATTTTAATTCGTATTTGACAAAAATTAACTATACGTTTCCTTGGGAGAACGAAAAATGACCAAATCAGTCCTCAAAATCGTTTACCTAAGCATCCATTTTAAAACAGTAACGACAGCAGCCTAATTTTTGATACAGAGTGTCCAGAAACTCTCCTGCCAAACGGAAAAGGAGCTACAACAGCCCTTTGAAGAAGACGTCCTCATATAAGTTTTCTTCAAATTATTCAAAAATACTGTTACTTAAAATATTGGTATAATCAATAAACAGGTACAAACCAGTCGTTCGCTGTAAATAATTTTTTTTCAGATCCATCACAAGCGTGTCAGGTATTTTTAAGTTGCAAAAATTAGACGATCTTTGGGGAAAAGAATAAATTTGTGTATTGGGACAAATGGTCGTTATGTAGAGCATCTGTGGTAAAATTAATTCTCTTATTTCTGTTGGTAATTATCTCTAACTTTGTTTTTTTTTAATATTGATTGTTGTTTTAAATTAATTTAAAATTTTCAAAACAATGTGAGCAACTTACGACTTTTGTTACCAGTATGTATCTGTACAATTTGTTGATTTTTCAAAGCCAACTTGATATTACAGCTACAATTTTATGATCCAACATGATTTTATGTATAAGAAACACAAAAAGTTTAAATTTATTTTTCTCAAAAACTATTGAAAGATTGAAAGATTTGAAAGAAGAGAACATTTTTCATGAAAATTATCTTGAATTTCCCAAATTTGGTGTCGCATACATAAAAAACTTGAAAATAAAATTTTTTTAATAAAAATACCTGTTGGTACCCCCGACTGACACGCTTGTGATGGATCTGAAAAAAATTTATTTACAGCGAACTACTTCAAAGGGCTGTAGCTCCCTTGGGAAGCATTTTCGGATTAAGGTAATTTGAGCTAAATCGACTCACCTCTAGTAACTGTAGTTCCCGTTTGGCAGGAGAGTATACGACAGTACTCAAATTAGTTAATGCAACCTGTCAAATAAAATTCAATCAGGCAATCCAGCGACTTGTAAGATAAAATTCAATATGGCGTCCCAGAGCAAACAATTATATGGTTTTGGCCTTTTGGTGTACACAAGAGGATTTATTTTGGAGAAAGGTGATTTTATCTCGCTTTAAGGATTGTTTCGTGTCTTGATAATAATAATAAACAATAAGAAGTTAAGTTTTAAAAAACTTTTGTGTTGCATATGTGAATTTTGAATAAACTTTTGGTTAAGTTGTGCCTACATGAAAACATTCATTTTTCATTAGCTTAATATCATTAGAGTCCGTTTCAATAAGGAAGAAGCCACCTGAAGTTGCAGTCGATGCGCGACCTTGATGTCAAAACCAGCGCCATATTTAAAAATTGATATTTTAATCTAAATCAGTAGCGTAACGTTTTCACATTTTGTAGGGTAACACAAAATTAGAAGTATTAGAACCATATAAATAACTGCTAAGTGCAGCAGACTATATGAATTATTAGCAGAATTTAATTATTTTTGAAGTAATGTATACTCTTCCATATATTTTACAATAATCTGAATGCCATGAGTAATATATTGGATTATTATACTCTCTTATTTGACTTACCGATGATTTTTTGAAGGAATTTGGATTCCATGTTCAGCTTCAGACTCCATAAAAGTTGCAACGTTTCTAAGAATCTGTCGGCCTTTACTGTGGATAACTTTTCTTTTAACACCAACCAGTTTTGTAGGAGGCATGGTTTTAGATCAAATAAAACACACAGCACTCACAAATAAACTAGCAGAACGTCTTAAAATATTCAAAAATGAAAAATATTCGACAGTAAATGATTGTTTCAAACACAACCTCAAATGTCAACGATTTAATTGCTGTCGGCATGAAACATCGCTTGTAACGCCATTGGCATGGAACGATCGCTCGACAGATTTTGACTTATGTGCAGGTCGGTACGCCAACTTCAGGTGGCTTCTTCCTTATTGAAACGGACTTTACCATATCTCTGTATATCTATATAGGCTCGAGAGGTGAATATACTTTATTGTTAGGAAGAATTGGTATAATTTAATTAACAAAGTGATCTTCAAACTTTAACAATAGAATTTGAACATAAAATAAAATAATTTCACAGTTAATATTACATGGGTAATTCAAATAGGCGATTATTATATGTATTAACATCTTCAGGATTTTCATTGATTCGAATTAAACTCCAAAAAAAAACTTCTTTCAAACACACTACAATACAATAAGTCGTAGGGAACTTCCTTTATATTAAAATTGTTAAAGCCCTCAATAACGGAGACCTCCCAATAACGGACAAAAAATATTTCCCTTAGCTGTCCGGTATTAAGAGGTTTTTTGTTCTGACCAAACCATTTCAATGCCGCTCTACTAAAAATGATATATGATATGACGTATAGGAAAATCTTTAATGAATATTTTGTTTTCCACATCTATACTTTCTTCCTCCCATTCTACCCACTCCTTCACAGCGACAGAAAGCTACCCTTATGATATTTCCATTAAATTTGCAATAACACTAAATTTTAAATCGTTTTTCTAAGTATATTGATTACGTTCGGAATTAAATATCTAATTTATATAAAACCCCATCTGTGAATTTTGATTAATTTAGTTCAGTTAAACAAATTATACCCTCCCTCGTATACAATCAGAAGAAGAACAGTCACCCTCAATATCGAAGAAGAGCTTTACCGAAGACAAGGTGGAATTTTAATAAAACTTTTTTTCTCCCACTGATCATCGAAGCCCTGAGTATCACTGTAGTTATGAGCCCTGATGGGACTAGTCAGGCGTTCAATTTTATTCACGTCACATCAAACCGAAATTGACTTTCTACCCAGCGAACCGATAAAATGCTCACAGGGTCCAATGCTTGAGGTTTTAGAGCTTTTTTAAATAACATATTTCTATATAAAAACGGAATCGTCGAAGTTTATTAATCAATTTAAATTAGGTTAAGTTTCGAGAATGTAGTCATAAATTTATACAAATAATATGATACACGTATGTACCTATCGGAGTTCGGCGCTACTTTATACCAAAATACAATAATTATTGACAGTATTTAAAATGTTAAAGCTATAGGTAATTTCGCATCATAAAATCGGTCTAGGTCTTGCAGTGTTAGTCTTGGCCTTGCGATTTTGCAAGATCAAGACTAAGATCATACATATACTAGCTAGACCGAATGAATTAGAAGAAGGCTAACACAATTGATCAGGTAGCGATCTTTAAGGTCATTTTAGACTATTCCAATATATTGAACAATATTTAGTTCAAGATTCTGCGCAGTGATTTGAACTGACAAAGACAAAGTCCAAAACATTTTGTTTCGGTATAGCGCGTTTGTGGTGAATCTCCTGCAGACTTGCATTTACATCGGGTGGTGCGAATCCATTTGGATGCAATTTTTCCTTATCGACCCAAAGCCTCACAGATTTCATACAAACCAGCATGTTCATTTCTAGTGGGGGAGAGGATTCAGGCTAGAGTCCTCATAAATAATATACACATATGGCTGCTCGGAAATGTAGAAAAGAAACTTGGGAAACTCCATTATCTGGTCCTTTTAGACTCAGGAAGAACATTAAAAAGACATGTTCACCAATTGAAATTAACGATAGTCCGGAAAAAGAGAGTAACGTTTGGACCCACTCAGTCATTCAATGTTCCAATGCTTCCAGCAGTACCTCAAAGTAATCCAGATTTATTGAATGAACTACATTTAGGTGAACCAACACCTGATGCGTCATTATTACGACCTCAAAGAGAAAAACGTCCACCTGTTTGGTCCAAAGACTACGTAATGGCATAAAATAAGAATTCAAGTGTGTGTTAACAGTATATAGGAATTTTTATATGTTTTAAAAGTTGTCTCTTTATATTGTGAAATAGTTTGTAATAAGGAGGGGAGAATTGTTGTGACCTTTTATTAGACTTGTTGATATTAATCATAAAATAACATATGTCATAGAGAACTGTCAATAAATATAAAAAGTGATAAATGTCTATTTTCTAAAAGATAGAAATAATTCAGTTCCAATCATTAGTTTAGATCCTTCTCAGAATCATAATAGTATTCTTCAACCATTTTAATACATAACCACAAATTATCCAGATTAATTACATTTTCATCATGAAACACAAACAATACAATCAAATTGTTGAGAAAATAGAACCTATTCTATTTTTTTCACAATTTGACAGGGTAGACAATCTTTAAAAGACGTATGACATTATGTAGTTTTCGATATCGTTTTCTGTACAGTTGTCAATGTCGACAAAAACTGTACAGTTGTCTGTACAGGAAACTTTACGCTCATTAAATTGTGTAAGACACTTATGTAGTTTTCTATATTGAAATTTTCACAAACAGCGCCTCTGATTGGTGGTATAGAGCTGCCAAAAGTCCTTGTCAATTGACATAACGACTTCATTTCACCCTGATTTCATTGTAATATTCATGGAGACGTTATTTTCCATTGAGTATTTATTGTTAATCTTTTTAATTGATTTCGTTTCCATTTTCAAACAAAAAGTCCATAATAACAGGAAACCGAATAAAATTATTTCAACTAAACAAGGAAAGTTATTATCTAGGTTAGGAAACATAAACACAAATCTGTATCTGACACCGACACGATATTTGACCTATTGCGCAGAAACTGTACAGAAATATGATGGGGAATGGTATTTCTGTAAAGTATTCGATGTCGAAAACTATATGCTTGTATGACACTATACAGTTGTTGTCAACATTGAAAACTATACAGAAATTTTAGACTAAACAATATGAAGTGTTCCAATACTTGAACTAAATATTGCACAAGAAATTGTCTAGTCTAAAATGACCTTTACAGTGATTCATCGTTTCTTGATTCTGTTGAAACTGCTTATATTAGTATAACGCCATAACCTAATTTTATTTGATGTATGACTTTATTTATTTAACTTCGGTTTCAATTTGGTTTAATATTTCCAAGATGTGTTCATTAATTTTCGAGGTACAAACATCTAAAATATCTTCAAACAATAGTATATTACATACCTAGCGGGGAAGTAGATCATTACAGCCCAGGCTTTGTTAGAGACCCGAGGCGCGTAGCGCCGTGGGTCGCCAAAAGCTGTGGCTGGAATGATCCTTCCCGCGTGGTATGTTTACTATTTTATTCACAATCGCTTAGTTACAAGCTTTTAAAAACATCAATTTTAAGAAAATTTGTAATCAGAAATTAAATTTTTTTTCGACAAAGAACTTCATGAATCTGTTGCTAGGCAATATTACTAATTTATTGGTTTTGACAATTATGTCATAAATTATTCTTTCTGTCACGAAGTTTTAATTTTTTTGGTCAAACAAGTACACAATGTCTTATTTTGAATTAACCTGTACCCGGGAGTTCAAGAAGCTGCGGTTGAGGGAATAACCAACCAGCTTATCACAATATTGTCATACTTCAGAAACGTGACACATGCTTCTAGCCTGAAAAGTACTCTTCGGGCTAAGGCGTGGAAGTGAAAGTAAGTTATGAG
Source organism: Lochmaea capreae (assembly GCA_949126875.1). Classification (NCBI taxonomy): domain Eukaryota; kingdom Metazoa; phylum Arthropoda; class Insecta; order Coleoptera; family Chrysomelidae; genus Lochmaea; species Lochmaea capreae. Next base: position 17,025,369 of record OX421403.1, read on the forward strand.
TCACTTCCCCACCGTTTTAAAGGTAAGAAATGTCTATATTACTGACCGATTGTGAATAAAAATATGTTTTGTCATGTTTATTAACATTGTATATGTCATAAATGACAATTTATGCATCATTGATCAGTAGCGTATCGTATTTCAATTCTGATGGGAGAAATAACGACTGCTACCACAGCGCTTTCATCAATCAGTTGACAAGACACGCGTTCAGCAGGAAATTGATTATCGCTCCGGTAGCGCTACGTTGGGATGAACGCGACTAATTTTAATTATATGATGACAGTGGACAGTTTGAAATCCGTGAACAGTAAAAACCTAATGCGCTTACGTTTGATTCGAATAAATTGATGACGGCCTTGAATTGCGCGATGCTGCAACAAATGACAAACAATGCATCCTCTAGTGTTATTAGGATTTGAGTAATTTATAATTCGAATTATCATTCGATTATTGAAATCACTCATAACTTGATAATCCGATTATTGAAATAATGCGATGATGTCCACTTGTTTTGGTAGATGGGACTGAGAGTCAATTATTTCCTCTCTTTAAAGTAGTGTTGTTCATATTATCCTTGTCGTACTTGCTAAAATCGTATATCGAGCTAAGACTTTTCGTATGAAATACAAATACACCTAGAGTTACATAATACAGACGAAGGTTTTTCATAATATGTTTTGTTTCCAGATGGAAGTTACATTTCATAAGAATCAATAGACACAACTTCCAATATCGTTGCGATGAAAACCCGAAAGGTTTTTGAATAACTTTTCAGACTAAGTGGTCCTCAAACGTGTGGGGCAGTATTGCATGGGATAACGTTATTGGATTTTTCTTTTTTGATGGGAATACGAAAGGAGCCAAATTCCTTGATTTTCCAAGAAACCAATTGCATTCATTATTAGAAGACGTCCCAATGAACATAAGAAATATAATCCGGTTTCCGCTTCAGTTCAGCGATTTTTAAAGGATAGAAAATTCAATGAGTGTTTGATTGGACGAGTAGGGCCAACTGCTTGACTTGCATGTTTATCTTGTCTTATCCCAATGAATTATTTTCAAACAATCAGTAAAGACCAGAATCAATTACTCTCGAACTATTAATTGAAGTTTAAAATTCATTTTTTCAAAGAACAAACAAGTGCTGAGAAGTAAACGGTAGATATTTTGAAAATACGTTGGAATGGAAAAACATTAACAATGAAATTATATTGTTACAAAATAGCTATTAGGTTAGATTAGATTAGAAATGGAGTGGCTCTTTGTCCTATCCCACTGCAACCTTTTCAGATCTATTGTGGTCCTCCCTATCCTTAGAGCTCGATATCTAGCTTTATTCTTTATGTTAGTCCTATTAGCCTGGATACCGCCTCCCTTGCGTAGCTATCTGCCCTCGGTTTTTCTTCTCCGAAAAGGTGAAACCGCACCCTTACTAGGCCTTCGCACTCACAAAGTATGTGCTCCGCGGCTTCGTCTTCCTTTCAAAACCTACATAGGCTGCCATCTGCTAGGCCAATTGTGTGCATAGGCTTCCTCAGCCTACAATGTCCGGTCAGCATTCCCATTATCATCCTCGTCGTTTCTCGACTTTGGCATAGTAGGTCGCGTGACAGTTTGGCCGAATGGCTTTTAAGGAATAGTTTAGCGTGCCTTTGTCCTCGGGTTTTATGCCATCAGCACAGCGCCTGATTGTTTATCCATTGGTGGATGCTGTCCTTAGTGAGGTTTTTTGCAATTCCACAGGAAGGTTCTGGCCCTATCAGTCGCTCCCTGCTTGGCTAATTCATCGGCCTTCTCATTGCCTTTCATTCGTTGGTGCCTGGCACCCAGGCTAGGGTCACTCTATTATGACTACCTAGTCTGTTGAGTACCTTGCGACACTCCCATACCAGATTTGACGTTGTTCGATATGAGCTTATCGCATTTAGTGCAGCTTGGCTGTCGGAATAGATGATGATTCTCTGGTTATCCACCTCCCGTCTCATCAACTCTTCTGCACAGCATTGCACCGCCATCACCTCTGCCTGAAAGACAGTGGCATGTTTCCCTAGGCTTAGAGAGATCGTGATCTTCTCTTGTGCACCACATATTCCCGCACCTACTCCAGAGTCTGTTTTGGAGCCATCAGTGTACCAGTTAAGATTCGCTATTATAGGAGGCCCTGCCTCCCAGTTCTTTCTCTCTGGAATGACTACTATGTACCCATTTTTGAAGCTATATTGTGGGGCAATCTGATCCATTGGCATTCCCAGTATTGGATCTGCCTTTATTTCTTCATATAGGTTTTTATAGGCATTGCCGTATCCTTGACTTATCGGAGGAGGCCCCTGTAATAATCTGTGACTAACAGATCTTGCATATCCCTGAATGAAGATGTGCAGTGGCGGTAGGTTTAGCATTACCTCCTGGGCTGCAGTCAGCGTTGTTCTCATGGCCCCTGTGATACACAAGCAAGCTTGCCTTTGTATACCACTTAACTGCCTCTGCGCTCCAATCTGCAGTGGGCCACCAGACTACTGATCCATAGGTTATCACTGGCCTCACGACCTGTGTATATAACCATTTGGTCATGTTGGGATTCAATTCCCAATTCTTTCCCCACATTTGCCTGCACCTTCCCAAAGCAATTCTGGCCTTGTATATGGTTTTTTCGATGTGAGAATTCCATGTTAGCTTCTGGTCAAAGATTACTCCTAGGTTTTTAACTTCTTCCGCAAATGGAATAGCTATACAGAGCGCTTTATTTTCATATTGAATTTTCACCGAAAACGGTTTTCCATAAAATTAGTGCGGGGTTCTTTATTATTGAAATGTTTTTTTCACACTTTCAATGACATTCTCATTCTACTTGATCACACAAACCCTATATCGTTCGAAAGCTTAGTACAATCTATAACAAATAAAAAAACAATAAACAGGGTTTCCACTTAAAAAATTGAGATATTCTTTAATCGAGGTTTTCCTTGATCCTGCATTACAAGAAATACTAGATGCAATCGAAACTCTTTTCTAAAAACCCTACAGTTTGACCCAAATGAAAAAAATCTTCACACATTATAAGTTTTAGTGACTGGCGTGGTGACAGATTGGGGATAATTTTTGTACACCATTGGCCATATCCTACAAAATATCCTATATAATCCATGTGAAGCCATGTATTTTTGAAAAGCTCCTAAACGTGCACTAAATGTGAAAAGCGTGTCCGCTGCTACCAGCTGAAAACGTTTATTGCTACAATCCCGCTTATTGCCCTGATGTTAAAATGTGATCAAACATAATTATGTCCTCGTATACGAATCTCCTTAGTTACCGGTCCATTTGTTCTTTTCAGTTGGTATTGTGTATTTAACCGCTAAAACGTAACTTTTCTTTCACCGAACATTATTTCTGTAAAAAGTTAGTGCTTTAGTCAGCATATAAATTTATAGTCTTAGTGGGAATTTATGTTAATGGAATGTGGTTCTGGGCCAGTGAAAAACAAAACCACTGTTTTAATGGACAATAAGATCGTACTTTGGACCAGACAACTTCTTATAAATGTTCCAACTTTTACCGGCAAGTAAGTTATAATTTATAATACGTCATCAGCAATGAAATCAAACTTGCAGGTTATTCTTCTTTTTGCCGACACTCGTCGGTCTGTTTTCAACTGTAATAGTATACAGGGTCGTATAACAAACAGTAAGTTGAAATATTTCAGTTCACTACAGCGGGAACGATTTTGATATTACTTACATGAGCAAAAAGTCGATTTTTATTATTAACAATTATATCTAGGATATATCAAGTTACCATTAAAAAGTATAGTCCCCTAATATATATTTTAATAAAGAGGTTTAAATGTGAATTTCCATAAAATGAAAAATACCTAAAGAATCATTAAAGAAAAATTATACAGGGTGATCTTTTAGTATTATACGAAGCAGCTTGATCTTTGTAACTTAAAAGGCACCAGGCTAGAGCACTTCCACCTCAGGGAGTGGAATTCGGCACCAATTAATAAATTATTTTTAAACGAGCAATTTATGATAGCCATTATTCACGCAGGGTGACGATTGCGTCCCGAGCCGTAGGCAAAGGGCGCAAGTCACCCAAAAGAACAATGGCCATAAATTGCGAGTTGAATACTATACTTTGTCCACGATCTTTGATTTTTTAATAAAATAGTTAAGTAAATAATGCGAGTGTAGAACGGAAAGTAATAATTTGTTATTTGGTATTATTGACATCTCTAACGTCAAAATTAATAAATTTCTGGAGTACGTCAAATAATGTGACATATGGAGATTTACGATACTGTGTAAAGTATCGATACTCCGTACCTTTATAATAGTCTAAGATCCCGATATAAAAAGACCTTCACCGAGATGCTTATTTGATGAAACGTATTTTATATTTAATTTAATATGTTAATAAATATATTGCATATGGGTTGCCTAATAAATTTCAGTCCAGGATATGATTAATTAATTATTATAAAACAATTTTTTTTTAAACATTTCACCGGTTTGATTATTAGACAAATTCTATACCAATCGAAAGTATGAAGCCCATAGAATATGCAAACGTTGGGTTGCCTATTCTTTTCCGGTCACAACCCTCAGGTCGCCAGGTATAAACAGGTAAATCGATATTTTGCATTTTGCACCGGTCTGATTATTGAATTAAAATTATATGAACATAAAGATCAGTCCCGAATTCCGGTTGTCGAATTTCATTCTTTAATTTAGGGACACACTGTATATGTGAAATATTTGAAATAAATGAACAACAAAACTTCGAAATAGTTTCTTCAGGTTGGCAAATGTTTTTCCCATTGCGACCGATATCATACGGAATTGGAGCAATTTAGAAGAGAAACATTCATTTACCAAACCGCACAGATCATAATGTACAGAAATAGCGCACAGCCGTATCCAAAACGTTTCGTTTTATTAACATTCCATAAAGATTTATTAGATAATATGTGAGTAGTAACTTAGGACACACATGTAGGGGCGGGATTTCGTGTGAGAAACAACATAGACGTAACATAAAGACAATGGAATTTAGAGAGTTTATAATGTAGGTTTTTAAAAAAAAATAGGTAGGTATAGTGTTTCTAATGTGAATGTAACGACAATAAAATATAGCAATGTAGTTAGATTTATTTTCTAAAATTGTCAGGATCACCATACAAATGTTCCCCTTACTTCAGTTAACCGTTAGTTAGTTTCATTAAAACCACTCTATGTATGCTACTATTTTTAAGAAAATTTTGAATATCTGGCAACGTAGCAGCAGATTGAATAGTCCAACTCCAGTAATTGGCATAATACAACGAAGTAACTGGTCAGTTATTAACGCGGTCAACTGTTTCATAAAAAAATTTAACAACCTTAAGAAGTTGGGGTTACTTAACATTAATTTCATCCAGGGGCGTGTGCAAATTGTGTTGTATAAAAATATTATTAATATAATATCTATTTGTTGGTTGAGTAAGTTTAATATTATATTACAATTTTCATGAGTTTTGTATGCAGGTTAATAAACTATATTAAATTCTATGAAAAACATTATTTTACGATATTCGAATTTGAAAAAAAAAAATTTATATGCACGCCATAGGGCGGCATTTCTCATAAATGGGATTAAAAATATGGACTAACGATACAAATAAACAATGAAAATTTTCCCAAAAAAATGTGGTTTAGTTATTTCAATTTTTTGAATTTTTTAAATTGTCGTCTCCTCAAATACTAAAACTTTCTTTGCGTTTCACCTAGCTTTGCAGAGGCAGCTTCATTATCTTCAGCTATCCTGTAAGAAAGCTGGGGCTTCTTAAATATATGATAAGTTAGGATAATTAAAAACTATAATGAAAATATCATGAAATCGCAAAAAAGAAACATTTAATTTTTTTGTCTTTTATGCTTAACTCAACTATACATAATAATGACGAGGATGGAAAAGGGGATAGCTACTTTTGCTCATTTGTTCCTTCACCCCTAATTTCACTCTATCACCTTTCGCTTTTTTGTTTTCAAAAATTAAAATCAATAACATAACCAAGAAAAATCACGGTAAGAATTAGAGAGGTAACTTTTTCCTCTTTTTTTGTTATTAATAAAACGCATTTGTTGATAGTTTTTGGTTATATAATAATTGTGAAATCGTTAACAATAATTCCAACAATAAATCATAAGAAAACCATGATAAAACCTTATGATGCTAGCCTTTTTCCTGGAAAGATTTAAAAATTAACCGCTAGGGGCGCACCAGGAGGGGAGGATGCATATGTTCTGAATTCTGTATTGACAACGGTAATCGTACGTCCTATCATGTATGAAAATAAATAAATATTGTTCATAAGAAAATACAGAAAATTATTACTATGCTTACAAAATATTTTGCATTAGCGAATTGTAGGTCTGACAGTCGGTACAAACAGGATGGAGTGAAATTCGTCCCATTTTTAAAACCTCAAGTTGAAAAGAAAAAGGGTTTGGAGTGGATTTATTTACCCCGATGAACCGATGTAACTGTTGAAACAAATATATTGTATAGATATTGAATGGAGATAGAGTTCTATGAAATTTTATCTATAAAATTCAATTTGTACAGAAAATACATCATTTGTTATTAAAAAAATTGAAAGGTGAATAATTTTTTTTGAAAGAATTTTTTTTTTAAATAGTTATCAGGGTAGAAAATTGAATGTGGGTAGCGATGGTGATGAATGATTATAGGGTGATTGTATTGAGAGGGAATTGGAAGTTTTTTTTGGCAAGAAAGAAAAAACTTAAAAAGCCCATACAAATTTTGGAATAGTAATTTGGAAATTGAAATCGGTTTTAAAATAATTTAGAAATTTTGGTTTGAGGAATATCTAAAATCATATCACAAATGATGGATTTGGCAATAAAATATGGATAATGGATTAGCAGTAAGAAACTAAAGGATTGGTTTTATACCTGACTTCAGGAAAGTAGTATTTTCTATTATAACTTCGGGAGGAATTAAAATAATCAACATAATCGTATTTGGAAAATAATAGAAATTTTTTTTGAAGATAGAAGAAATTTTTAAAACATAATAATTATAAAAGTTCAACATTTAAAAAAAAACCAATTCTTTAAAAATATATAGATAGATTTGAAATTTGTAATGTATAAGAAATTGTTTAATAAATAAGGATATATGAGACAGAATTTGATTTAAAATTAATTTAGTTTAGAACCCAATCCTGAAATAAGAGATCTTTTAATAAATTAACATTCAAAATTAATTATTCATTAACAAAAAGAACAAAGTAAAAAAAATCAATACATTTTATTAATTCCAATGGTCCAACGAGATTATCAGCAACAGTATCAATGGTTAGTGATGTTTATCAATATTATTGATAGAATAATATTAAAGTACAATCATATACTAGACTCTTTACGAACCAACTAACCCGGAAAAGATCTTGTTTCGCTGCAAATTTTAAGTTTGCTCATCTTCGGTTAATTTCATTTTAATTCACTACATTTGACGTTGTTGTAAGTAGAGAATTCAAAACACATGTACGCCCCACCGTTGCTGCCCATAGCGGATGTTTTTTAAAGGCTAATTATCCTGATAACGAAGGAACAGTAAAACAGATTTTCATTTGGCCGTTTGGAAAAGCTCGCAGACTCCGTTTCACATAAGAAGAAGCAACGTGAAGTTTGCCAACTGTCTTGCGCAGAAATCAAAATCGGTCTTGTTTATCTACGTCGCCTCGACGTACCGACCGTTTCATGCCATTGGCGCTACAAACGAACATTGACAATCATCAATTTAAACTATAAATATTTTAACGATACCAAGTATTTTCATACTCCAGTGTCTATTGTATGTGAAAATATCTCGATAGTTTTCAAAGAATTCCCAAATACATTTGATTTAAACTATACATATGATAAATACATTTTTAATATTCTAATTTGGTGTTAACCTACAAAATGTGAAAACGTTACGCTACTGATTTGAAGTCGAACGTCAATTTTACAATATGGTATTGGTTTTGACAAGTTTGCGCATACGACTGCAGCTTCATACTTGAAACGGAGTCTAGCTGCGCAGTAATAGACTAAGAAAGTATTTGTAAAGATGATAATATGCAAGTCGTTTATACAAATGTTAGTAATTTTATGCACAATTTTGTGAACATGCTGTTTTTGTCTTTTTTGTATTCATTTTTTGCGATGTAGAAGATGAACTGGTAACAGTACCTATTTTACAAATTTCTTCATTAGTTCCAACACTAACGCATTTCATTTTTCCAATTACTTCATTTGTTTAGTACTGTCTATTACTTGACGTTGTTACAAATTTCCACCACCGACCACATGAAAAAAAACTGCATGTTCGTTATCAGGTTAAAATCAGTTTTTATCCAGGTTTTCTCATGATTTATTATTGAAATTATTGTGAACAAATGCACACTTGAATACACAAAACCACAAGAAAAGGAACTTTGGCATAACATGAAGGCACACACAATAGATCAGCAAATGTCGTGGTGGAGATGATTTCAGGAGCACATAATCCCCATATTAATCCTAATTTTAATAACCTTTTCAGATATTAGGTACAATTTTCTGCCGCAAAGTTTACCCACGCCGGTCATTTTACGTTTAATTGATTCCGTTAATATCCGTTATTGAACAATATTAATGTACACAAAATAGGTCATTAATGACCCCTATTAATGACCGATTTTCTATTAATAACCGATTGTGGTATAGGCAACCATGTTTACAATAATATTAACAAAAAAAGGTATAAAACTTACTTATAGTATACATATAATACTTCTAGTTTGGAACCTACCTATTGTTTTTATTATATTATTCTACAAAACCATAATCATTACTAATGTTAAAACTCTCAAAAAAGAATTCAAGAAAAACGAAAACAGTGACATTTCAACCAGTGACCTCTGTGATATTTCATGATTTATTTTTGACAGTACTTACCTACGAATCAAATAAATATTCTTACTTAGTTTTTAAATATTGAAAAAAAGGATTCAAGTTGTACAGTCGACGGAAAAGTTTTGTAACCAACACGAGTATTAAAAGGACGATTAACAATCTCAACCATTAAAATATCTGTTAATACCCCTTATTAATACTCTTGTTCGTTAAATAACTATGAAGACCTTCAAGTACATATCATATTTTACCGCCCAGTTTACCACCACCAAGCACTGGATAGCTTTGGAATTATTTGTACATGTTTGGTAGGTTAGACTAGGCCAGAATTTAAATTATTTCATTCAAATAATTTGTTTCATTTTGTTTTGGATATTTTATCATTTTTGCAAGAAAACCTAAAAACAAAATTATTATCTTTAACTATTTCAGGTCAAGTTCAAATTGAATTTGAATTCGAAGAATCCTTTGTCCTACTGAGAAAATAAATATCTTTCTGCTCATTATTTTCGAACAAGTATTTGTATTAAAATTATTAATTCATTTGCAACTGACTGTAACACGACACTGGAAAAAAATATGTGTGTCTTCATGCTAAGTTTAGCGAGTAAACGATTCCGACGTCGCGTTGTGGTTTCGACGTTGAGCGTCTTGCCGTCTTGACACATGCACTTTCCACGACCACACGCATACATCATTTGAAAACTCGTTGTCACCTGCCACCGGAAATATACCCATGAATATGTTACTGTCTTTGCAATTTGTTAAAAAATCACTCACTACCATTTGCTTACCAATGTCTTTTGAAAAATATACAAGTCATATAAGTGGAATTAAATTCAGACTTAATAAATTAATTATTGATAAGATAATACATACGGGAATATACCTTTTGGTCGCCGCGGTCAGTTTTACCCAAATTTAATCCTTTCACTATTCGAAAGGTACAGACCACATGGTCGCCAAAGCTGGATTAAGGGTTCCAAGGGTTAATTACTCTAATACTAATATGGGTTTGTGACCTGTCGACAACCAAAATAAAAATATTTTTCATCAGTTAGTTGCCTGCATTCTTACTAAAAAGATTAATTTTTTTATTTGAAATGTCATTCTCTAACCTAACCTAACCACAAACATTTTATTTCTGCTTTTTATTCAGCGCATCCCGATATATTCAAATTTGTGGATGTAATTCTCGATATTTAGTGAAATACTTATGTGAAATTAAACAGTACACATATACCTAACAAAATTAAATAGGTACCTTTAATGATTGATAACTACTGCGACCAAGAGGCCTACCTGATTTTAAAACTGGCGACCAAGTGGTCGATGACATTATGGAACCCCCGCTGACAAAACTGACCGCGGCGACCAAGTGGCCAACACCCATACATACATATTTTCATAAAAACTTATCATTTGGAGATTAATTATGAGAAAAATAATTATGATTAATATTAAGTACACTAACAAATTTTAATTACTCGAATTAAACTGCTAGCTAACGAAACGTACTTATATTTGAGAAAATAGTAGTTTACCTAAAAAGTGCGGAAAGTGATACTTTACGCACGTGTTAGGCACACTAATAATTGTTATACTAGCGTGCAGAAAAAACCCAAAAGTTAACATAAAGAAACATTTATTATTAAATACATACCAACAAATTAATTAGGTATTATTAATAATAATATTGAACGTGCAATTTTTAACATTCTGCAATTTAATTGCAAAGGCTAAAATGTTTTCCAATGATCAGACTTCGGTTTCCCACTGCTTTGTCAGCACTAATTGTTGCAACCGTGGCGATGGGAACTTGACTGTAAGAGGTCATTTTGGAAATTTACTTTTCCGCCCTAAGTGACTAGTGCGGGAAAGTGACACTTTCAACACTAAAATGAGAATAATCTTTCTCACAGAGCAATATTTGGTTTTGAAATTGAGGAAGGTATGAGAAATACGTCACTTTTCATAGCAGTTGTAGAAAAAATGTTAATGACGAATTTATTACCTGGTGAGGTTATTGCTTAGTGGTTAGTGGTGAACAGTATCAACATGTACTATAAATTTTCCTCCGATCTATTTCCATGTAAGAATCAATTTATGCGTTACTTTATGGGCTTACTGTATATTTATATAACCTCAACAGTAGAGTTTATGTCATTTCATTGTCATATAATAACTAAATACCAATGAGGTACAAAATTGTCTTTTTTATTATCACGATAAATTTAACGAACTAATTGTGTGGACAATTAGAATCGAAATTAACTATAACCCGAGGAAACATAGGATTGGAAAATTAGGTCTGCAATATCTCTGTCGCCATAGATAATGACATAAATTATATTATAATATTACAATACGCCAGGGGATGTACGGCAATATTAATTGGTTTTAGTGTGAAGATACAAGTAATTAGCGGCTGGACATATACTATATTAGATTATTTCTGTATAATATAGGTACTATAAATAACAAAACTATAATGCCCGATTTCACCAACCATTTCCTTAAGCTAGGTAATACCTAATTCGGATTTAGGAATTCCCAAATGCAATTTACTTAACACCACGCTCTTAGAAATACCTAAGAGTGATAATATTAGATATTCTTTATTTAGTATAAAAATGTACTTGCACGTCATACCTTCCACTTTTTAAAGGAAATGTCGAGCAACGAAGAGTTTTCATACACACCACCTGAAATCGCTGAAAAGGCGAAAAAAGTGTCCAGTTTATTACGTGCAAAATCAAAAAAGGTATATGATAAATTTTATGGTCAATTTATGGATTGGAGGGTAGCAAGAGAAGTATCATACTTTTCTGAAAACGTGTTTCTAGTGTAATTTGAAGAACTCTCAATCAAATTGAAATCCTCATCTCTCTGGACACATCACTCCATTTTAAGAACCCAACATTAAACATAAAATTGATATTAGCAAATATCCAAAATTGTTGAATTCAAATAAATTTTCTTGTTCATAGAAAAAATAGTGTATGTAACTCTCAAGTACTGGTTATGCTTGTGTATTAATAACAATCATTACATGATCGTTGTATAATATACTATTATCTAATGGCATGTCACAATGACACGATATTAAGTACTGTGTTAAAAGTTTATGAAAGGATTCTTGAAAGAAGACTAAAAACCACAATAGAACATCAACTAGAAGAATCACAGAGTGCTTTTCGTAAGGGTAGAGGTGTTCAGGATCACATCTTTACAGTGAGACAGTTAATTGAAAAAAATGCTAGAAACAATATATATGTTGCTTTTTTGGATATAGAGAAAGCGTTTGACAGTGTCCCCAGACTACAAATATGGGCTAGTCTAAAGAAGAGAGGAGTAAACCAGAGTTTAATCGAGGGTGTAAAAAGTATATACAAAAATACGAGGAATTATGTAAGAACCGGAAACCTACAATCTGAAGAGTTTACTACACAAGAGGGTTTAAGGCAGGGGGGAGTCTTAAGTCCTACTCTGTTCAATGTGATAATGGACGATATAATAAAAGAGGTAAGAAATTCACTGTGGGTTATAGAAATATGGAACTTATACAGATATCTGAATGCGCCTTTGCTGACGATTTAGTGGTATATGCTAAAAACGAAAAAGATCTTCAAAAAAATCTAGACATCTGAAAAATAGCTCTTCAAGGTATAAATCTAAAAATAAATGCAGAGAAAACAAAAGTAATAGTAATAGGGCAAGAAAACAAGAATCTCGAAATACAGCTAAACGAAAAACAAGTACAGCAAGTGGATACATTTAAATATTTGGGAGTGAAAATTCATAAAGAAGGGAAAAATAACGCTGAGATTAATGGACGCATTGAAAGTGCCCTGAATCTATATGATGCAATGAGTAATACTTTCATTCCCAAGAAAGAAGTGTCAAAGAGAACAAAAATGACAGTCTATAAAACCGTTTTTAAATCCATTTTAACTTATGGGAGTGAAAGCTGGGTTCTTACGAGAGAGACAAAAAGAAAATTACAAACGGTTGAGATGAAGTATCTAAGGGCAGTATTGGGAATTACAAGAAGGGACAAAATTCGAAATGATTACATAAGAGAACAGCTAGAAGTAGAACCCCTAGAAAGAAGCATAGAAAGGAATCAGTTAAGGTGGTTTGGCCACTTAGTACGCATGAAAAATGAGCAACAAGCAAAAATGATAATGGCAAACAAAAACATGTGGAAGACGACCCAGGGGGAGACCACGAAAAACCTGGGATGGTGCAGTAGCGGAAATCCTGAGAGATCGGGGACTAAACTGGCAGGAGGCGAAGTTAAAGGCTGGAAATAAACGGGAATGGGCTAAATTTGTACATATAAAAACACCTTAACACCTTAGGGTACATTAAGGTTCTGATTTTATATATATATGTCACAATGACAACGCTATGTCACTCAATTTTTATGATATAAGGAATCTCATTATGGTACCTACTTAGTAAATGGTAAAAGGTTAAGATTCCACAGCAAAACCGTACTATTATTAGCGACAAATCGGTGGAAAAACAAACTGCTCAAGTGGACAATTTGAGGGCAGATTTCCTCAATTTCTCGTTCTACTTATCTAATCTCCAAGCATAGAAACGTCTCACACTGTGGCTCAGTTGTATATCCGTTATTGAGGTTAGATACATCTAAACAAAGTCACGTAGACTCCAGTCAAACTAATCTTTGAATACATCCACAATATTCTGCCATAAATTCTATTAAAAAATCCCCCAAACGACTTTTTATTACACATTTGCGGTCTGTAAATAATTCATACATTATTACTTGAAAAAAGAAAACCATTTCAGCCAGCGTTCGGTAACCCTTAGGACATTTCCACGTTTGCTTTACGAAAACGAACGTATACTATACCGTGTCTTTTGCTGTTATTGCCAACCAAGGAAAAATACACATAAAATTTCAGAATCGTATATAGGTGTAGGACATTTTCGAGGGAAACGTAGAATTAGAAAATATTTGTTCTTAAAACAATATAAAAAGTAACGGTTATTTGCTAGCGTCGCGTTGGTGTGGTATTATCGACAAACTTTTATAACCTGCTGCCTACATTTAAAATGTAAATCGGTGGTAGTAGAGTTAAAAGAAGGGTTTAATTATTCTTTTAAACACGAAATCCTACAGATTTTATTCTAGGTACTGATAATAATAGTAATAACAAAATACTGAAAATCGAGCAAGAAGAAATAACGGTGCACACGAATTTCCGTCAGGTTCCTTAATGACCCATATAATACACATGAGTTCCCGTCCTACACTTGCAGGTATCTTAATCCCGCACTCGAATTGCCGTCCAGTTTATTTAATCCGCTTCCAGGTAAACTAAATAGTTCTGTAGATTCCAGTAAATCGTAATCCTAGATTCTAATGAAAAAGGTATTGGGTTGGTTAAGGGGGGTCTCAGTACTAATTGCTATAAATATATATTTCTCCCTTTACTTTTATTCATATTTCCGAACGTTTGTTGACGTTGGTACGCTATAGTGATACACAAAATGGTTGAAGCAATACTAAGTGAAAAGGGTAAACCCCTTCTGGTACTGAACAGTTTTAAATTCTACAAATATCGTTTATTAAAGTCTTCTGGTGAAGTATCTTGGTATTGTGTGAACAAAAATTGTCGCGCTAAGGTGTATACCATTGGAGAAGAAGAAAATTCAGTGTTTTCTGAAACTGTCGGTGGACATGAGCACAATAGTGTGGACCAGCAACTTTTAAACCGCCAGAAGTTAAATAACGGACAAAAAAGGAAAATGGATGATAGTGTCTATGAAAGGCCTTCGAAAATGGTTCGCAGGGAGTTGGATCGGCAAAATACAATGCTGGAAACGCTTACAAGCCGAGATATGACATATATAAGGAATAATTTGGGTAGAGCAAGAAGAAGCAATTTTCCAAAATTACCGACATCTACTAGAGAATTGCAAGAATGGTTGAATCTACTCAACATTATCAATGCCAAAAATGAACCATTTGTACTGATCAACAACATAGAATACGAAATAGTAGTTTTCGCATGTCCAAGTAACGTGTCATTTATGTGCCAACACTCAAAATTCTATATGGATGGAACGTTTGACTACTGCCCAAAATATTTTACTCAGCTGTTCACAATTCATGTTTCAACGCTACATATATTCCGGTGGCTTTCTGTCTATTGAAGAACAAGCTGAAATAGACATACGTAAAATTATTTGATCTTATTGTTACTAAAAGTAACGAACTTGGAAGTAAATTTTTGCCAGAAATTATAGTTATAAACTTTGAACAAGCGATTCACTCCAGTGTTAAGGAAAGCTTTCCAAATTCGAAGATTATTGGTTGTAGATTTCACCTGTCACAAGCGTGGTATTTTATTTCAATAATGATATCATGTAAAATAATTGCGTGAGAGGTTCCCAAACATAAAACATTTATAACTATATATCTTCATGGTTCAAAAATGAAAGAAGGCTCAGGATGTGGAGTTTACTCAAGAGCACTAAGCCTAAAGATGAAGTGGGGAATGGGAAACAATACCAGCGTAGTTCAAACAGAACTGGCTGGTATCTCAATTGCCACAAAAGAACTAACCAGAAGAGGAATTTCTGGCAAAAACATAATAATCTGCACTGATAGTAGACAAGCCCTATTAGCCTTAAACAGACAACGTGTTATATCGAGGCTAGTACTAGAGTGCCACCAAGATTTAGCTGACGCCTCGGCAGATAACAATATTATCCTGAGGTGGGTTAAAGGGCACGACAGGAGTAAAGGAAATCGCATTGCTGATTCTTTAGCCAGGGAAGCCGCTGGACTAAAAATTCTAGGACCCAGTGACACCTACGGCCTAACGACTTCGACAATTGCGGAACTAGCCAAACGCTACACCCATACTCAATCCCTTAAGAGATGGGATGAAATCAAAGGATGCAGTCTTGCCAGGATCACCCTGGGCGACCCTGGGAAGCTGGAGCCGAAGAAATATTTGGCGATGACCAGGAGAAACCTACGTTTAACAGTAGGATTTCTGACTGGTCACTGTCAACTAGGGAAACACCTCCATACTATGGGGCTAGTGGACACACCTCTATGCAGGATGTGTGAACAGGAAGATGAAACTGTCAGGCATGTCTTATGCGAGTGTCCGGAGTTATCGTCAATAAGAGAGTGTGTGTTCGGTGAGTCTTGGCCTACACCTGCCGATATAAAGGAGATGTCTCCTAGTGACCTGTCCACCTTCCTGAGAAGGACAGGATGGACAATGACCTAGGAAGACAACTCCTCGGGAGGATGTACAATGGGTCACATGTGGCCTAAGTGCTGTGAGCCTACACTCACCCTCCCTACTCTACAGATACAGAACTATATATCTTCTGTAAGTTCCTTGTGGCATTACTTATTATTTTTTCTTATTTCAAGTTTGAATATTTTAAGTAACGGTATTTTTGAATAATTTGAAGAAAACTCATATGAAGACGTCTTCTTCAAAGGGCTGTAGCTCCGTTAGGAAGCATTTCCGGATTAAGGTAATTTGAGCTAAATCGACTTAAAATCACCTCTAGTAATTGTAGGTTCCGTTTGGCAGGAGAGTTTCTGGACACTCTGTATATAATAATAGTTATAAGAATAATAATAATAATAGCATTTATTGTCCAACAATCCCTTTAAAGTAGACGATTAAAAACGATAAAATTATAGATACGAGTGATAAAAAAATTATAATTAATTCCCCGTTGGGGACCATTAACTTTGAAAGCCAAAATACTTCAGAAACTTTCTTTGTACATTTTCAATACAGTATATATGGACTTTGTAATTAGGAGATCTTATGTGAGAAAAATACAATGTTTTCAAACAAAGGAGGTCGGTGAAACCTTCACAATTTCTTACAATGAATCCATACATCCTATTTGCCTCTGATACTTTTAAGTAAAAATGCTCGATAAAATTTAGCTGGAATCAAAAACAATACCCAGGTCTTTAATACAGGTATTTCTTTGTTTAACGTAATTCCACTCTTAGCAAAAACAGCTGTTTTAAGCGCTACAAACTGGAGATATGGCGTAGAAAAAATAGTATTTATATGCCACAATTCATCAATGTTCATTAAAATGAATATTGTCGAATGTGATAACTTGTCCTACCTTCACAACGAGTGTTTACTGTTTACTAATTACATATTTTGTTGATAGAGTAGCGAAGACTTCAAAACGGTTACAAATTCACACACAAAATGTTTAAATAAACCTGTCACATCTATATTCTACCGATAAAGACTTGAGTGCGTAAAGTATAATTAGACTATTTAAACAAATGTGAATGGGGAGGTACGAACCACTTGGGATAACATCAAAAGTATTATGACCGAATTTCCACCAAAAAAGCTTGATATCACCTATAGTGGGACGAATTGACCTCCCTTTTGTATATTCGATTTGAACATTGATAAATATTTTTCATGGCGTTTTATTCAAATTCAATATCAATCAAAATATTATAAATTAAAATACCTCAAAGAAGAAGAAGAATTTTTTCAACTAAACACACGTTTTTAGAAGATTTAACAATGTGAATAGATTTTTTTCTTGTTGCCGAGTGTTTTTTAACCCATCAAAGTATCGCACTGTGACAAAATCAAATCAAAATATTATGGTGTGTACATTATACAGTCCATTGGGACTCAACAGTTGCCGTTGTAGATTTCTATATGTACATTAGAATGTACAAAAGGTCAGAAAACAGTTTTTTTACATGTTATAATAAGACTATATATCGTAAAAAATACTGAAATGATGAATCTTAACTTTGTGGTGGACTGCAATTATTTGAATCTTGCAAAAATGTAGTATCTGGAGTAATAATCGCCTCTCGCATCCAAAAAATTGTAGACTTTATTTTTTTCTCCTTAGTGCTTGCTTGAGTTGATGACTTATTCATGGGTTCTTCAAGTTCCTAGATATTCTTTTTGATTTGCTCACATTTTTCTGTAACTAAAATAGATGTTTGTCCAGAAAGAATCATTAAGCTAACAGATAAATAAATGTAAAATTATTGAAATTTCTTGAAAAATATAAGTTGCTGAAGTATCTAAATTTTACTAGGATTACTGGTATGTTATACAGTATGAGTGTTTGATACAACGCGCCCTTAGTAGCCATGACTTAGCTGGAACAAAATCTATCATGCGCATTATTAATCTCAAAGTTCATTTGAATCTTGCGAAAATGTAGTATCTGGAGTAATAATCGCCTCTCGCATCTAAAAAATTCTTTGTTTTTTTCTTTGTAGTGCTTGCTTGAGTTGATGACTTATTCATGGTTTCTTCAAGTTCTGGTTGATTTTCTTCAGATTCAGACTCGCTGGATGATTCTGATGATACGAATTTAGCGGTTTCTGTTTGTCCAATTCTCTTGGTTTGTTGTGGAACATAGTCATCATCGCTGCTATAATCCGACCAAATATCTATATCTGAAGTGTCATCTTGAATAAATTCTAAAAGATCTTGAATATCTGCATCATTTTTTAGGTTATAACGTTCTTTTCTTAACCTTTTTTGTGGAGGTTGTTACGTAGGCGGGTTCAGTAATAGAAAACACTTCGTGGTTGTTTATTATTTACACTTTATTTAGCCAAACAGTCGATTACAATAGTTTTCACTATAACCTATTTTACCCGGGAACCATAACCGTTCCGGTCATTCTGTCTAGTCCCCTCAGCTGACTTCACCCAGGTTCGCCAACCGACAAGCGTTTCAGTGTTGCCATCAGCCAAAGTACCTAACAGAACATCTCCCTTTCTTAGATCTAATTAAATTTACAAACATACATAATCATCTAAATACCTAGGTTTTTTTATTTCACGTCTAGGTCTAACATTAGAGTTTTCTACAGTTAGTTTAGGGGAAACCATGCCCTTCGAGTGAACATTCATTTTAGGGAAACACTGTTATTAGGAGAAGTAAAGCTAGATCCAGGAGCGTCGAGAGATACACTTTCAGGCGCACTAGAAATGTCATTCCGTTTACACTCATTATCTGTTTCTGTTAAATTTGAACTTTTGTTATTACAATTTAGAGGTTGATAATTATCGGGTGAAGTATATGCCGGGGTAAACTGTGACTGAGTATAATATGGTGCTGGAATCAGGTGCCACCTGTTTCTTCGATAAATTCCAGAGTTAGTTTCAATTAGGTATGAACGAGGTTCTTCTAAAAATTTGAGTATTTTAGCGTAAACTCTTAAATCCGTTACCCAGACATAATCTCCTACCTCTAGGTCAGGTAACTTTCTGGACCGGTGTCTGTTATTAAATTGTTTGATGGACTTTTCTTTTACCTTACTTTCCCTATTGATCAAAAATTGCTTGTCAATTGGATTGTTAAGTTGGCTTGGCAACAATGGCATAAAAGAGCGCACCTTTCTCCCAAACATCAACTCGCTTGGAGAAAAGCCGCACTCTAAGGGTGTTGTTCGATAAGCCAGTAAGGCTTTATAAAGGTCATCATTTTTTTTTAAAAGATTTTTTGCAATTTTAACAGCTGCCTCAACACAGCCGTTTGACTGTGCAAAGTAAGGACTACTTGTTATGTGTTTAAATTCATATTCATTGGAAAACTTTCTAAATTCAGACTGAAATTGGGGACCATTGTCTGACCTAACTACTTCTGGAATTCCATATCTAGAAAATAACTGTTTCAATTTGTTTATGATAACTAATTCGGTCATTTTTGTAAGCTGAAATATTTCAAAAAATCTTGAGTAGTAGTCTGTAACAATAAGATACCAAATATTATTGCTCTTGAACAAATCTAACGCAATTTTCTGCCAAGCACGGTCGGGAAAACTTTCACCGATCATAGGTTCTTTAAAGTTAATTCTATTTTCCACGCATTGGGGACAATTTCTAACCAAGTTTTCTATTTGAGTAGAAAGACCTAACCACCACACAGACATTTTTGCCCTTTGTCTACACTTTACAATTCCTTGGTGCCCATCATGAATAAATTTCAGACATTTTAATTGAAGTGAAGCCGGAATAAAAATACGAGAATTTCGCAATAAAAACCCCTCAGAAAACGAAAAATCAAATCTGTACTGATAATAAGGCAAGAAATCATTACCCAAAATACTTTTATTTGGCCAACCTGTCTCAGTATATTTTTTTATTTGAACTGTAATAGGGTCTTTTTCTTGTTCAGCTTTAATTTCGTCTAGAAAATAAGGTTTTACCTCAACTGACTGGACTATAAGTCTAACATGAGCCTCTGTTTCACACTGCAATTCATCTTGAATAGGTGACTCAGTATTCAGTGGAAAATTCCGCGATAGAGCATCGGCCACCACGAGCTCCTTTCCTGGAGAATAATAGATTTTATAATTGTATCTCATTAAACGGATTCTAAAGCGCTGTAATCTTGGGGTTAATTCATCAATAGGTTTTGTCTGTAAAACCTGAATTAGAGGCTTATGATCGGTTTGCATTAAAACTGGGATTCCCGAAATGTATTCATAAAATTTTTCAGCTGCCCAGGTTAAAGCCAATGCTTCACGCTCAATTTGAGCATACCTCTTTTCTGTATTTGAAAGCAAACGAGAAGCATATGCAACTACTTCAGTGTTTCCGTCCTCTGAAGTCTGAAGCAGACAAGCCCCTAGTCCATAGGATGAACTATCTGCTTGGATACAAATTTGTTTTGTGGGGTCAAAGTATGCTAAACTAGGGCACTTTAATAGTATTGATTTTGAATTTTCAAAAGCCTCCTTTTGGGAGATTCCCCAAATAAAATCTACATTTTTCTTTAAAAGAGAAGTTAATGGTTCAAGTAAATGAGAACGATCGGGTATAAAGCGACTAGAAAAATTTATCATACCAAGATATTGCAAAATTTCTTTTTTGTTCTTTGGCTCAGGGAACTGAACAATTGATTTTATTCTATCTGGATCAACGGAAATTCCAGTATTGGCAATAGTGTGTCCTAAAAACGTTAGAGATTTGGTAGCAAAAACGCATTTTTCTTTATTTAAAGTAATGCCTTCTTGTTCAATACGCCGTAACACCTCAAACAGAATTTTATTATGTTCTTCAAGAGTAGGAGCATGTACTAATATATCATCAATGTGACTTATTACTCCTTCTAAGCCAGATAATATTTTATTGAGTAACATGGAAAAATATTCCGGAGCACAGGTAATACCAAAGGGCAACCTTTTAAAATAAAATCTCCCAAATGGAGTAATAAAAGTGGTTAACTGTTGGGAGTCTTGACTAAGTTTAATTTGATAGAAACCTGAATTAGTGTCCAATTTAGAGAAATAGTTTGAACCCTGAATTTGTGCTAAAATAGTTTCTACTTTACCTATTGGAAAGTGTGACCGTAAAACTGCCTTATTCAAATGGGTATAGTCAACACAGAGGCGAATTTTTGAATTTTTTTGCACTACAACAATTGGACTCACCCAATCAGTAGGAACTTCAATAGGTTCAATTATCTTAAGAGTTTTTAAACGTTCCAGTTCCTCCTTTAATGGCTTTAAAAGGGGAATTGGAACAACTCGTGGAACTGATTGAATGAAAGATGGAGCACCCTCAACTAATCTAATTTGCATTTCTGTTTTGAAATTACCTACACTATTAAACATTTTTGGGTACTTTTCAACAATCTGGTTTTTTACAGAATCATCTAAATTTACTGGAGCTATCTGATTACAAAATAAATTCAAAATATTCAATTTTTGAATTGCGGTTCTTCCTAAAATAGGTTTAGTAAGCTTTTCAATAACATATAGATCTGTACTAAAACTTAGATCTGCAAACTTCAAGACAACAGAAATAGTTCCTAACACCATCAATTTAATTCCAGACGGTCCAGTGACCATTTTATCAGTAACTTTAATTTGTTTACATAGACTAGGACTAAGCATATGTTTAGGTATGCATGAAATGTCTGCACCCGTATCTACTAGAAAATTTAGATTTTTGTCAAGTTTTGATACAAAAATTGAAGCTACCCACTCACTGGAATCAATATGATTAACCTCCTGATTATTATCAATAGTAATAGATCCCAGAAAGTTGTCTTCTACAGTTTCCGATTGATCTAAATTTGGGTCTGTATTCACATTGTTATATATGGCCTCCAACTCTGCAAAATTATTTAAATGGATAGAGCTCACCTTATTTTTCCTACAAACCACTGCCCAATGACCTTTCTTCTGACATTTTCTACAGGTAGACTTGTTAGCTGGACACTGTTCTCGAACATGCTTTGGTTGTAAACCACAAAATCCACACTTTGTAGAGTAACATTTGTCTTTTTCATCCGACTTGATAGAAGAGTTTGATCGTGAATTTGATGGACCCCCAGCTTTGTCCTTTGGGACCTGCACTTTCCCAATGTAGCGTTGATTGCCTTGCAGCTCCTTGTTTTGATTAGCTTGCAATTCAGCTTGTTTTGCCTGCAAGACACACTCTTGTAAAGTCAGTTTATCTTTTAATTGAAGTCTTTCCGAAGTTTTGGAGTCAAGCATGCCTACTACTATTCGATCTCTGATAAGATCTTCTTTTAAATTGCCATAATCACAATATTCTGACAAGGAATGTAAATTGGTGATAAAAGAGTCTATAGATTCCCCAGGTTTCTGAAATCTCGAATTAAATTTAAACCTTTCAAAAATAACATTCCTTCTCGGTATGAAGTACCTTTCAAAACTATCTAGAGCTTCATCATACGTAGCAGGAACGGTTTGGAATTGGACCATAACTTCCTCGGCTTCTTCGCCCATGATGTAAGTAAGAATATCTATTTTCTCTTTTTCGGACTTGCCTAATTGTCCTGACACTGACATGTACCTTTCAAACCTTTTACGCCATGCTGGCCATGCAGCTGGCAAGGAAAAATTAAGTTTTTCGGGTGGACTGACATTTACAGGTGGTACAATATTAATGTTATTGTAAGCTTGGCCGAGCTCTCCAGTTGGTGCTGCTACTGATGTGGACATTTTAGATTTTTAAATACTTTGATTTTTAGATTGTAACACGTGTAACCTTTGTACTTGTATGATTTCAACAAGTTTACGCACATTAAAACACCCGCGCTGCCACCATGTTACGTAGGCGGGTTCAGTAATAGAAAACACTTCGTGGTTGTTTATTATTTACACTTTATTTAGCCAAACAGTCGATTACAATAGTTTTCACTATAACCTATTTTACCCGGGAACCATAACCGTTCCGGTCATTCTGTCTAGTCCCCTCAGCTGACTTCACCCAGGTTCGCCAACCGACAAGCGTTTCAGTGTTGCCATCAGCCAAAGTACCTAACAGAACAGAGGTGCTCTTGATGGACCTTGAATATATAAAATTCGAATGTCAACATGACGTTCGTTCAAGACCTAATGTGCAGTATAATGTACATTCCAAATAATACACAAGTTATTACGAGGACCTAATGTACATGATACCGTACATATATTCAAAACGTAGATTTGAGCATCAAATATAGTATTTCATGCTTTGTAGACTTATCTGAGAGTACATATTCATCAATTAGTAACTTATTATACAAAAATTCCAAAGAAACTGCTCAAAGTTTTAGCAAAAAAATACAATAAATGATCACTCACCAGCCAAATCCAATTTCTCGTCGGCCATGTTCAACAAGTGACTAATTAGTTGTGTTCTTACCTACTTGATGTCACCACTCGTCTCAGTATTTTAAAACGAATGTACATGAGAAATGCCACACGGTCCCAAAATGTAAATTGCGAACAAAATAATAATGATAATAATTAATTAATAGTATGTACACCATAGTGTACTATAGGTCTGAAAGGGTTAAGGCGAAAAACTCCTTGAAACATGTGCGATAAGTTTTATAGTTAATGAGATACACATTACAAATTTAAGATCGGGGTTGTGTAATCGAGTGATTTTAACTCGTTGAATTTTACCGTGTAAGCAACAAATTCGGTACCAGTATAGTTTGTCTCAAAATATATCATCATTCCAAAAAATATTTGAAAATTCTAAATTATTTTCAATCATTTCAATATATTAAAATATCATCGTTAGAATGACAGATGTTACTTTTGATGTGATACCTATTTAATATCAATGTTTAAAAATACTCATTATTTTTATTTCACAATATTTTTTATAAGTTTTACAAAAAACTTAGACCCGACCGGTTTCGATGTTTATACATCATTTTCAACGGGTGGAATGAAAACATTGTTTATTATATAACTAAGAAAACGGAAGGAATACTTTTAGGGTAGGATAGTAATAGGTATCATATAGATAGTGAAATTAAATAAAGTAAACAAGTGTATTATTAGCTAAGTTAAAAGGTGTATATATGTACATCTTTTCGCGATGAGCAGAATTTAGAAAAGATAGGTGGAAACACATTAAAATATATCGGTCAAACAGTCTAACAAAGGAGATTGTAAAGTATCTATTTGCTCATTTACAAGAGTATACTGAGGATCATTGGAGTACCTTCTTATTTCTAAAGACTCTAAAAAGTTAAGTTTAGTATAATTATGACAGTCATGTAGTAACTGTATTTGATTGTTCAAATTTGGTTTGTGGTTTTGTTCTAACAAATGTTTTGCATAATTTGATCTGTCAGGGTGCTTGTTTCTGTAGGCTCCAAGATGCTCACTATACCTTATATTAAGATTTCTTCTTGTTTGACCAATATATACTGCATCACATTCAGAGCAGTCTTCTCTTTAACATTACTTAAAATTGAACCAACGTTCTTATATGTTTTAAACGCTGCATTAGATGTTGGAATAGCATTTGAAATAATTTCTGAAGTTTTATTTGAAATTTCTCCTAAATAAGTTAAACAGAAATAATTTGAATTGCCTGCGAGTTGTTTTGGATAGATCAAATCTATTGCCATTTTGTAACGTTTTCTTTTTATTATTGAATCTATCATTTGGTATGTATATCCATTAGATATTGCTATTTATTTAATAATATTTATTTCTTGGATGAAGTTTGCTTGATGCATTGGAACCGAAAGAGCTCTGTGTACCATAGAGTTATGAGCTGAAATTTTATGTGAAAAAGGGTGATGGGAGCTTGATGGTATAGTCATATCAGTATGTGTTGGTTTTCTGTATATATTATAATTTAGTTTGTTATTTAAACGTTTTATTGTTCTAAAAAGTTTATGCAAGAGTTTTGTTCGATTTCAAGTGTAAGTTTAATTTTAGGATGAATACTATTAATAAATGTAAGCAGCATATCTAGTTGTTTGTTGGTTCCTAAGAAGTTAGCAATTACATCGTCAACATATCTATACCAAAAGATAATATTTCTTGAAAATTGGGAATTCAAAATTTTTTGTTCAATATTGTCCATGAAAATATCTGCTAGCAAAGAAGATATAGGGCTGCCCATTGGTAATCCATTATTTTGTAAAAAGAATTTGTTATCAAAATAGAAATAATTCTGTTCTATGCACTACTGAAACAAATTTAAAATATCTGTTATTTTACAGTAGTGCACATTTTTATTTATTAGGAGTTCATTCATAAGTTTCTCTAGGAGAAATATTTGAGAACATATTCGTTACATCAAATGATACCAGTTTTGAATTTTGAGGAATATTATAATTTTGTAATTTTTTAATTAGATCTAATGAATTCTGAATGGTAGTTTTTGGTGAAAAATCATAAGTTTTGAATATTGAATTTAATTCTCTTGATAGTTTATAATTTGATATATTTATATAAGAAACTACAGGTCTAATAGGTTTCAATTCTTTATGTAACTTAATAGTACCGTATAATTTAGGTGGTTGAGGGTTCTTTTCTACCAATTTTAATTTTTCGAATGGAGTAAATATTGAGTTTGCCGCCTCTATTTTAGTTTTCACCTCTTTAGAGAATATTTTTGTTGGATCATTTGTTAACTGTAGTAGGTTTTTAGAATGTTTAATATTTTGGCTAAACCAAATAGTGACCTATCCTGTGATTGACGTAATTCAGCGTGTCCACGGATGGGGTATCCTGTAGTGAAAATGTCATTCTTGATAAAAAGTTTTGCTTATTCTGAAACCTCATAAAATGAAATGAAATTAAAGTTTTTCAAAACCCGTCTCATTACACGAAATATATCCAGACGTACCCAATACGCGGTGTGGATTGAAAAAATTAATAAAGAAGTTTGATGAGACAGGATCTGTTCAGGATAAAAGAAAATTGAAAAAGGCGTACGTTGAGGAGGATGATGCAGCTAGTGCACTAGCTATGCATTAAATAAGGGAAAATCCCAAGTTGAGTCTACGAAAAAGAGCAGTGGAGAGTCACTTACAGAAAATATTTAAGCAAAACAAAATGCATCCATTCAAACCGAAATTTATTCATACCTTACGACTATGATTATGACACAAGGTTAGACTTTTGTGCGATGATTGGTGAAAAATGTATGCATGACCGATTCTTTCACAATCATATTTTGTTTTCTGATGAAGCACGTTAACAACAAACGGAGTCGTCGTATGACGATGATGAGCAGCTTTTGAATCTATTGATTATTAATAATTGCTTTCCAACACCAAAAAATTCCAAGCTAGCTCGACTTATTATTTGAATTGTCATGCGCAGTAAATTAGTTCAAATTATGTTCTAGTCCTACAACTCATTGCTGGAACAAACCTATTCAAAACCTACAGCTTCGTAATTTCAGATTTTTAACAGCTGTATTACACGCTGTACTGTATCTGCCTATATTTCGACAACTTAAGTGTTTATTTGAACCAGCAAAAGACCTTAAAATGTTGGTATAGTCCATGAAACTAGTTTCAAAACAGAATGAAATGAAACAGCGTAAACTAATTTAAAAAGCAATTTCACAACAAACTCTCTTATTACAATATTTTCAGGTTCACTGATTATGTATACGGTCATCTTCAACATATATAAATTTAATGTCACACAGACACCAATTACGGGAAAGCATCAGCGATGTGGTACGTATCTTCGAACCGGTCAATTTTACTCGATAAATGTTCTTAATTCGTACTTCAAGTACGTATTACTACGTCGAAGGTAGAATTTATGAAATATGGACAGATAAGACCTGCCATTATCTTATACTATATAACAATTTCATATGGTCCGTTCCATTGGTGGAGTTATTTATTAATTTGATTAAAATGTTCTTGAAATTTTTCTTTTTCTTTTAGTAATGATTTCGACGTCTTCCCTTTCATATGAATAGCAATGGAAGCAAAAAAAATGTAACTTCCACACCTTCACGGAATAGATTGTTGATTAGGGCCCCTAGCCATTTTTAAAAACTGTCTCTGGGGTCTTGTATGTTCTAGTATGGAACATATTTTCCTAAATTTTCAGCTCCTTAGATGCATTTGGGGCGTTGCAAATACAAAAAATAGCTATGTGTGTATCAAGAGCAGAAAGTAGTACTTTGGTAGTCGAGACAGAAACTTGCCGCGCGACACGTTAGCGGAGCGCGGTAATCTGTCGAAACTACCAAAAGACTTTCTGCTCTAAATACACACAAGATTGTTTTTACTATCACACCAAAATTAACTACTAGCTCTCTTTTATCTATAAATAAACTTAGGCGTGCGCCAAAGTTACTTTCTGCTTAAGAGCGCCAATAATGTCAAATTATGACAGCTCGTGGAAAAATTAGGCGTGTTTCAAAGTTACTTTCTGCTTAAGAGCGCCAATAATGTCAAATAATGACAGCTCGCGGAAAACATCAACTTTGCAGATGCTTTTCAAGGCACAAAAGACGACTTTCGATAGTGATAGTAGAAAAAACATCTTTCGACCCTTTTTTCACGTTTTGGATCCCATCTCAGCCGCATATCAATATTTCTCACGTCATTCTCTTAGTTTCAGAGAGAGAGATTAAACACCTCCTTATGCGCACGTGCTCCGTAAGCTTACGTATCTTTGCCTATAGACTAATCGTTATCCGTATCGAGCCGAATACACCAATCGGGACTAATCAGGATCATAGATATAGGATCGGAAAGGAAACAAAACAAATAATGGACATAACCAAAACAATACTATTTCCTTGGTTCAAAACAAATGAAATAATTATGGCCATCATCCATGTCATAACCCATATAATTATCAAGTTATCCAATAGTTGCGGCTAAGAATAGATCTTCCATTATTTTTGAATTGATAGTTAAACTGAATAAGCAACCATAACCTTAAAAAATTCGAACAAAGAACAAACACTCGGCGCAGCTGCTGAGATACGTTTTCTTTCACGTATTTTTGTGGTAGTTTACGCTACTGGTACGTACAGAAAACGTTTACGTGGAAAGGTACATATTTAATATCTCTACTTTCACAGCAAATACGTACGTTTTAGTTTTTTTATTTTATAGCTTAGGTACTAAAACGCCTTTTTTAATGAAAATATCTTGTTTTAATTCCTTTGGCTTTTTTCCATTTTTCAGCCGGGATCAGCTCCCGCGCTAACTTGAGACATATCCTATTCGATTCCTCGGAAAATAGTAAAGAAGAATCTGTATTGAAAAGTTTAATAACCCAGCCACCTTTTGGACTCTGAACGTTCATAGAATGTAAAATTACGATTATCACTGATTTCCCCTGTTATATTGCCCAGCATTATCTTGATATTAGATCTGAGTCGATATAACAAATAATGATACATTTAATGAGATTGAAATAGGAGAAGAAATGAATAAAATGAATGAACAGGCAAAAAGTAACATCTATGAAGATCACGAAAGTGACAGAAGTCATGTTACATTGTATTATGATTCACTATATCCTGAACTTTACATGTTCTATAAATCATTAATCATTAAATCTAAAATTAAAACTATAAAATAAAAAAGAGTCTGTATCAAAGTTCGAAAATTTTCCAATCCTTTCAAAATGTGAATAATTAAAAAAAATTGAAATAGATCCATTTCTTACTATGCTCATCTACCAAAATTTCTTAAGGCCTATTTCACACATCTTATTCGTTTGAATGTTATCTCATTTAGTTTTTGTTGGAAAATCGACAGGAATGTCCCAGGAATGTTGTGTCTCGGGGCTATTGAGTCCCAGGAACCCTGTCTAACATTAATTTTGTGTCACAGGAATTTTGTGTCCCAGAAATCCTGTTGCCCAGGAATTTTGTGTATCGGGGTTATTGTGTCCCAGGAATCCTGTCTCTTTTGAATTTTGTGTCTCATGTGTCTCAGGAATTGTATTTGCCCAGGAATTCTATTAGCCCAGGAATAGATTGCCAACACGTGCCGATAGCGTAGGTTTTCCCAAACGATGCGTGGACATTGCACCTGGGTCTACCACCGTGGGCTCCACCTTCTGTTCCTATATTAGTTTTAGATCCGACTGTGTACCACACCAACGTTACCTCCTGACTACATGCCTACAACCCTTCCCAGTTTACCTGGACATGGCATTATTGGTAGTTGTTAATTGTGGCCAGCATGTTATCACATCTAATTTCAAGAAGCGAGTTTGTGATAACATCTGTGATTCTGGAATTACTGTGGGCGTTGGTTTTTTCGATGGTTAGGTTAGATACACAGAGTTCTTTTTTTTTAAAGGAGCCGTCCCTTCGCCGGCACCACCTCAGCCTCTTGGGCTTATTGTGGATCCTCCTAGCGTTCTGACTACAGCCTATTCAGCCAATCCGTTCCCTGCATTAGCTCATACAGGTTCTTTACTGGTTGGTTGTAGAAGTCTTCTGGAGTCATTTGGGGTCTTCCATACAGTTTCTGCCTCCTGTGGTCCAGCGTCTCACAGTTGCATAATATGTGCAGAGCTGTTTCGGTGTCCTTTTTGCATCTTCTGCATGTAAGGTCTCCGTTATACAGCCCTGCCCCGTTATGGTGCGTAGTCTGTTCCTGCTCATTGAGAGCAGTTCTTTTGCTACTTTTTCCGATGGCTCTTTTATGAATTTCTTCCCATGTGTTTGCCTGGGCGTATTCATCCAGTGTTTTTTGTGTTGTTCTTTTACCGACCCTTTTAACTATGACCTAGTGGGAATACCCACAGATGGTTCGGGTCCGTTCATCAAGGTTGACGATCCTGCTCTTGCCAGTTCGTCAGCTTTTTCATTGCCAGCGATTCCTTTGTGACTTGGGACCCACTCCAGTGTTACACTGTTCCGAGTCGCCAGTCTTCTAAGTTATTCGCCTCATTCCCATACCAGCCGAGATGTTACCTTAGAGCTCTGAAGTGCTTTAAGGGCAGCTTTACTATCACTGTAGATCCTGATCTGCCTGTTGTTGTAGGCTATCATGTTATTTGCACTTGCACATGCAAGTATTGGATAAACCTCTGCTTGAAATACTGAGGCATATTTACCAAGCGAGACGATTCCTTCATATTTGCTTGACTTGCTGTATATACCCGCTCCGGTGCCGAACTCATTCCTTGATCCGTCTGTGTACCAGATCAGTTCATTCGCTCTGCTGAGTGGTGGAGCGTCCTCTTCCTCAAGCTCCTTTCGATCTTTGATGACAATCTCGAAGTTCTTGCGAAAGATATATCTGGCGGTCATGTGGTCTGTTGGCATTTTAAAGATGTCGTCATCCACGTTCTGTGTGTCCTCTCACATGTTCGACGTCATGGTCTGAAGCTTTTTGCAGTCGGGTTAGAGCTGCCCTTGCTTTGCACATTATGACACAATGTAGAAGAGAAAGGTCTAGCATTGTTTCTAGCGCCGCTGTAGGAGTGGTACACAGAGCTAGATACACATTAAATTACACGCTCTGTCTACTTTTGGTTCTCAATTTTTGAATTGTAGTGCTTTTTAGAGCTGTCTTTTTTTTATTATATTATTTACGTTAAAAATTAAATTTTTCACATTTTCCCACTTTTTCATCTCAATCGCTTGTACTAATAGATGCACTGGTTTAATTATTAAAAATCTCCAATTACACCTATGCTATTATCTTAATCAACCACCGAGCAATATCCAATCCGATACCTAACGTTAAATCATATAAACATTAATTCTGCCGAGCAAATGTTTTGCATTTCGATATCAACCTCAAACAGAGAGAAATACACGCATTCCCGTGCCTCTTCTTCAATATTTAAACACGGTAATGAAGTCGAAAGCATCCAACCAATCCCATTTACTTGAATAAACATTTATTTAAAGCTGCAAATATCAGCGATGGATGGTGAGCCGCTGATTTTCTATTGATTGATCTTTACGGGACTCCCCGGTTTGCTTGCTACCGGTTAAGACAATTTTATTCTTCTACTCGACTGATCAATGTTCGTGTTCAAATTAGAATTTTTTTGTCGACCTTTACAAAAAATTATATTTCCAGATCAAAAATCGTCTATAGTCGTAGTTTTCGTCCGCTGTGGTCGCTATGATACGGCTCGGTGCGAGAATAACTGTCATTTGCTGTTGTCAAATTAGTTATTTACGAAATCCGCTAGATTTTACGTGTGAATAATTCTCATATTCGCCATATACCAATAAGCGAAGCTTAAACGTTAAGCTCGCTTAACACTTCAGTTTTGTATGCACCACATCCACAAACGTTGTTAAGCTCGCTTAACTTTAAGCGGTCAAATTTGGCGGCTTTATATTTTAAAGCCAGGCTTATTTTAGACATAATAACAATAACCTCACATTTTATTATTTGTTTTGTCCAGATACAATATGTACTATAAATGTGAAGGTTTGTGAATAATCTAAATTCTAAATATTTGTCTCGTTTCGCATTCCATTAGAAGGAATGTGAATTTGATGAATAATGATGGAAATTGAAGTTGAAATCATGCTGGAGGACGATAGTGATATATAAGATATTATTGATTTTGGATTCCCACGTTTTAGGAGGTCCAACTATTTTAAGGAGATGGCCTTCTATAGAAGATTCAGACTGACTAAGCCTACAACATTTTATATGCTGGAGCTCATAGAATATGCTTTAGAATTCGAAAACGATTTGTAAATACCTTTTTTTAATACAATTTAAACACATTTATATTTAGTACTCTATCTAATTTATAGCTGGTTGGATACCTAAGGGTAGAAAATACTATGATTATATTATATTATTTAGATCTTATTGGTTTTTTCATCCTCTATTATGGGTGTATATTTATTAGCTATAATTCTTAACAAGTGGAACATCTCCGTAGTAGTAAAGTTGGGATTTCTTACTTTCCCCTCACTTCCTCAATAAATATCAAAATACACAGTAAATATCGTAAATACTAAATAAAACCAAACATTCGGTTCACAGCTACAGTTCACACATACTTTGACAGTTGATACTCAACATAAAATATTCAAATACCCTAAAAATTACACGTTGCCAAGTTTTTTCAACGCTTAGTTGAGCCACACTTATTGTTCTGCGGTGCATACCGCAAAAATTTAAGCTAGGCTTGAGTTTTAAGCGGGCTTACGGAAGCTTCGCTTGAAAGAGAGAACGGAGAATATGGACCTAAGTGCCATTTGCACCGACTCACTGTTTAAGTGTGCTTAACTAAGTAGAGCTTAAAATATAAGGCTCCCTTAAAAATATAATCCTTGGCTGCGTTCACATTGAAACGTCCGACAAGGTGACTTACCGGATGAATGACGTCATGGACAAGTCGTCGGGCGGTCGCTTAACTGAACGCTTCTTTGTTTGTTGATGTTGATATAACCCCACTACACTATTATTATTATACACGAAAAGTGAAGAAAGTTGTTAAATCGCCCCTCGTTCTAAAGTTTTCACTATTTATTATAAATCATGATAGAAGACGACAATAATAGTTTAGCTCTAATGATAATATCATATCAGTCTTATTCGAGAGCGAATCTGAAGGCGAAGATGAAGAGATCCTAAAACTTCAACATTACATATATTAGGCGCGTCCGACGTTCAAAGTGAACGCATCCCTTGCACCATGTCAACTAAAGGTCTTAGCTAAGTAGCCATGCAGTTTGGCATCAATGCACATTCTAGGAAATTTTTAGTTTAATTTAAGTGATTGGTAACAATCTTTCGACTTTATACGCCATTATTGTCATTATTTGATTATGACATTTTTGTTTGGTTTGGGTGTGATTGTGATTTTTTTACTTATTTGGTGAATTATATCATACTATATGCAAAATTTCTCTCAAAATTTTCGCTAACTCCCTGGATACTTTTGCTATCGTTCTGCTAGCTGTAGCTACATCAATTTGAATAAAACGTGCAAGTCATCAAAAAACCTGAGCTCGCAAAATATTTAAGACAAGTTAGCAACTGGTTGATTGGACTAAGGCTGTTGTTCCTAAAAGCATTTCACAAGAACGTATCTATATAATCTTGGTATTTTATACTTTAGCGACAGATTTGTTAAACACAAGGTCTGTAAATTTAGTTTGACAAAGTATTGAGTGAGTAACTACATAATAGACATATATTTGGATTTATTACCTGTCATCAGGAAACTCCAGACTATCTTCTATTAATCTTAAAATAAACAAAATAGTTTCTTTGTAAAATCTAAATGTCTTAAAAAAATTAAATTGTCCATTGTGAGAAAATAATTTGGCCTAACAAATATCCGTCTCGGAAAACCATGTTCTATTATTTCTAACACATCTAAATCATCGTTGAAAATATCCATTTTCTTATTAAAACACAACAAACCAACTTTTAGGTTAACAGAATTTAAGTTTTCTTGTAATCCTCCGAAATTGACGGCTTAGGTTAAGGGAGGTTTAAATTGAGTTTGACATACGGTGCAACAAAAATATTAACTTTAAGTGGCCCTTAAGCCTCACTTAAAATAGTCGGTGCAATTGGCACTAAGACCGTGTTGTGAATATTAGCGTTCATAATAATCAAGAATTGATGTATTGGATGAAACTTATCTTTTTTGAGTATACAGACGACTCGCTTCGACTATCAATTTGCAGACTTGACTATAATAGACAGTTTTTTGTCCTGGGTAGATGAATAACTATTTTTTTACTTCTGAAAGTAGCTCACTCTTTATTCATTTAGGTATCGAAAGTTACGTTTTGTATGTGCCATGTGCTGAAAGTGACAGTTCCGTACCAAAAAACACTTTCTGGACGCTCTGAAGAAGTCATCTTTAACAACTTCCTAGATGTAACAGTACCCACGTCAATGTTGACACTTCTATTGACACAACTTTCAATTATTATTAATTTCTTGCAGTAGTTGTTGATTTTCTTCAAATAGATTGAAAAATGAATATAAATGAGGAAATTATCAGCGATGACAACTTACTTGAATTGCAAATACGTAGGTTACATTCTTGAATAATAAAATAAATAAATTGCTTATTAATTCTGTAATAATTAATTATTTTCTCGGATGAATTTTATTTTGGTAGATTTATATAAACCCTTCGCCAAAAAAGTGTTGTGTACGCCACGGCTGAAAGTGTTATCGCCTGTTGCTCGACTCGTTTCACTCGTCTCGCAATTTTCAGACTCGTCCAACAAAGTAGCACTTTCAGTCCTTGGCATACAAATAACTATTGTCGATTAGCCGAATGCCATATTATATTAATTCGAAATTATGGAAAGTAAACGAAAATATAATAATTATTTATGTAATAATGATCATAATGACAATCATTGTGGTATAAGTCGTGAATTTTATTGCCGATAGCACGACGTGTGCCATAATGATTGTTTATGATTCGTATTACATACATCATTTTATCTGATGGCATTTATATTAATACATTTTTGACAAGTTTCGATACCGTAAAGCCGTAGGAAGTCTTCTATCATATGCTCATTCATTCGATTGGGCTGTGCTCAACAGCCCATGCACTTGAACTGAATCTTTCTACCATTTCCCATGTTATCTACTTCCATTCCAGAAGATTTGTGTCTTCTATGTAGGCCACTAGTTTGACTGGAGGGATTTTCAGTAGTTGTAATGGTTGTATTATTTTCTCTCTAAATGGCTTCCGTCTGAGTCCATGTAAGCTTTCGCAGAAGCAGAGTATGTGAGTAGGTGTTTCATCATAGAGTTCACATTTCGTGCACATAGGTTCGCTAACTTTGCCCATTTGATGCAGAGCTTTCCTCAGGGTGCAGTGTCCAGTCACCAGGTCGGTAACTGTCTTCAAATGTCTCTTACTCAGTTTCAATAGCCTGGTTGAGAGTTCCTTGTCTATTTTGTTCCGTAAACTCTTTGTATGGAGGTGCCCTTGTGTCGACCTCTATTTGAGTTGGTGTTCCCTATCTAGCCAGTTCCCGATTTCCTCTCTTATGCAAACTTTTGTGATTTCACAAAATGATTCCGGACCTATGAAGTATCCTTTAGAGCCTTCTTTAGCTAACTGGTCAGCCATTTCATTACCTGCAATCCCCTCATGTGTCGGCACCCATACTAGAGACACTTTGTTGTCTCTTGCCAGCCTATTGATGGATTCTTTACAGTTTTTTACCAGTCTAGATCTAGTTGTTGGATTACTGATAGCTTTAAGCCTGGCAGTCAGTGGATATTTTTATTTTTTGTCCGGTGCATCCTCTTCTGATGTTTTCATCAATACAGGCTATAGCGGCAATCGTCTCGGCTTGAAACACAGTCGTATATCGGCCAAGGCTGAAGATCATTCTCTTTCTAGGCCCTTTTATACCTGCCCCAGTTCAATGGTTTTTCATATGCTGTGAGTTACTGCAGCAGAAATATGGAAAATCCAACGAAAAAAGAAAATGTTAAGAGAATTATGGGATATCTAATAGACACAAAATCAGAAGGAGAGGTTTCACCTGCACTAAGAAAATAAAAACAACCAAAGAATCGTTAAATTTTATGTAAACGAGGTTGAATGGAGATAAGAAGTCAAGTATATAGATCTGACTTTAGATAGTACTCTCCTGTGGAAATTATATACGAAGATGGCTCTAATGGTGTGAAGGAATTTATTAGAACGTTGAAAATAAGAATACTTAAAAAACTTCTTATTATACACTAACAAATAAATATTATGAAACATTCGCTATACGCGCGCTTTAATTTTGACCCGAATTATCACTTCTAGTCATTAAACTTCCTGAAAACTAAAAGCACTGAATAAAATAAAATTGTTTTTTCACAGTTGACTGTTATACAAGTGTTAAAACTACATTATAAAATCAAGCAAGTGTAGGTCTTGAAACTGTAATTGAACTATTCCAGTAGTTGGATGCTAGCTATTTTGTTTCTTGAAGTTGCGTCCGGCTACACTATTTTCTCGGTCGTTGAGTTTGTACACTGGGCGTAAAGCTCACTAGAATTAATCACTTGGGAAAATGTTAAATAATTAATTATATAAGGATGCTACCAACTTCTAAGACACTGACGAATTAAGGCTGCACAATTTGGCAATGGCGCAACTTTTGAATATCAATTTTCCAATTCACACTTTATTAATGATGGAAGAATCATATAATGTAAACCAATTATGTAAGAGAATTAGTTAGACACACAAATTATAACCTGCATATACAAACAGTGTATTGGTTCACATTACCCCTAATTATTTTACTGTAAGAACTCGGAAAATTTATACACATTCTACATAGAAATTTGTCGACATTCGGTCAATAAAATGTAATATTCGCCTCTTATTTTGTCCAAACGGTCTGGGTGCCAATTCTTGAAAATGCGTGAATTAGGCTAGGTTAGGTTAGGTTATATGGGCGACCAGGTCCGTTCCGGCCCCGGTCCACTCAGAGGTCCTAGGCCCATAGTGATACCCTTTAACTCATGGTGTTGAGCCATCCTGTTTTAACCTATCCATTGTCCTTTATATCTTTCCTTTAATTCCTTGTCTTAGGCATTTCCATCCACCTATAAAATTCTTCAAATTTCGGATGTCCATCTCTGCTGCCTCTCCTAGACTCTCAAGTCGTGTGCTCCCCAAATACCTCTGGCGCTTACCTGCCAGGGTAGGGCATAGACACATGAGATGTTCCACCGTCTTTTCCTCTTTCTCGCATTCATTGCACAGATCATCAGTTTTACCTTGATTTTCCGGAGTCTTGCCCCTACTGTGCAGTGTCCAGTGACCACTCCCGTGATCTTCTGAATTGAGTCCCTTCTATATTCTAGGATCTCTCTCGTTCTTTCCTTCTTTATTTTTGGCCAGAGCTGTCGCGAAATGAAGCAATCGCTTCTCTCGCTCCATCTCTTACCGTGTTCCGCCCTTGTTATATCTTCTATTGTGTCCTTCAGTAGTTGAATCGGTGGTCTTGGTCTGGCTAACGCTTCTGCCCTGTCCTTCTTCGCTCCCTTCTTTGCAAGTCTATCTTCTTTTTGGTTCCCTTTCACACCACTGTGCGCAGGGACCCAACATAGACTCACCCTTCTGTCGCGTATCCAGGACAGGGCTTCGCGACAGCTCATTACCGACCTCGATCCCACCGTTGTGGACGTCATCGCATTCAGAGCAGCCCGACTGTCGGTGAAAATAACGGCTGGTTTCGCCGTTTTATCCTTCTCCTGTAGTAGTATCGCTGCCATCTCTATCGCTGCTAGCTCTGCTTGCAGCACACTACATTCATCTCTCAGTCTTATGGACTGTTTTACGTCCAAATCCAGAGAGTATATCCCTGCCCCCGTGCCATCCGCACTCTTTGATCCATCGGTAAAAATGGAGATGGCTTCATCTTCATCATTCACCTGTTCTGCATCTTTGATCTCTATTTCTTCTCCGAATATGGGTCTGGCTACCATATAGTCTGTGCCTTGGTTTAGGACACCTTCTTTTTTCTTGCCACCCAGTTTCTGCATTGTTGATCCTAAGATCTCGGTGTGTCCATGTCCGAGTGGCTTCCACAGCCGGTTTTCCCTCAGTCTAAGGGCCCCCTTAGCTGCCACTCCTTTTATGAACAAATCTATTGGGAGCAGATCCAGCATCACTTCCAGTGCCGCCTGGGGTGGCACTCTGTGCCCCCGTGGTACCTATGGCCGCCAGCCTTTAACTTTGGTAAGCTTTTTTACATTATTATCTCTATCCATAGCATTCCACCATACCATGGCTCCATACGATAGGATGAGTCTTACTATAGCCGTATACATCCAGTGTATAATCTTCGGCTGTAGCCCCTATTTTCTTCCAAACATTTTCCTACACATGTAGGAGGCATTGATCCCTTTCTTCATTCTTTCCTCCATATTCCTATTCCAGGAGAGTTTGGAGTCCAGGACGACTCCCAGGTACTTCACTTCCTTTGACAGTTCCAGGGTTTGCCCTCTAACCGTCGGAAGTTTGAAGTTCGGTATTTTGTATCTTCTAGTGAACAGAACCATATTTGTCTTACTCGGGTTTACCCCTAAGCCATTTTGCTCCGACCACTCTATTATCTTCCTCAGATGTCCTTATTTCACTTAAGATTTGAGGATCTTTCCCAGTCACCAGCACAGCTACATCGTCTGCATAGGCTATGATGTTGACTTTTTGCTCCTGAAGGGTTCTCAGAATATCATTTATTACACTCAGCCACAACAGTGGTGAGATTACTCTCCCCCTGTGGTGTTCCCCTGGTGGATCTTTTCTCGGTTACACGCATGCGTGAATTAATTCGTTAGTGAAACTAGATTCACCTTAATCACTATCACCAACCAGATCCTTTGCTATAAATTCAAGGGTTTAATTGTAGTAAGTGAAATAGTTAATATTCCCAAAATAGTATATTACACTCCAAGGGCCGAAAGTTGAATTTTCGGCCCTGCGCGTCATGATGCGCCGAGGCGAAGCCGAGGGCATCATGACGCGCAGGACCGAGATTTTAACTTTCAGCCCGTGGAGTGTATACTATTTTTCTTCATAGCCGGTCGGAAGCGAGTGCCGCTGGTCGTAGTTACGAGTATAAATACGCATGAGAAACTCTTTCCTCCCGCTGTTATAGAGGAAACGCGTGTACTTTTCACAGGGAGTAAAAGTTGAACTTTCGTCCCTGCTATGAGGGACGAAAGTGTGTACTTTCGACCGAGGTATGAAGAAAATATCATTTTCTGATGTAATTGATTTTTGGACACTAGCGTTACTGTTTTTAATAAGTGTTTTAATTACCTTAAATTGAAGAACAATAACTACAATTAAAGTAGTTTTTATTGTCATAATTAAACTTTTGTTGTGTCCTAATACGTATTGAAGTTTTTGCCTACTACAACTAGATTCTTTATAGTGCTCATTAAACTTTTTCCTCGGTGCATTGATTTCTTTGCGGAATACTTGTTCCTGCATTAAAAAAAATATTAACTGACAGCTTTAGTTCAAAGAATTTCCCAACTACAAGATTGTACCTACTTTAAATTATTTTGGACCTCTCGCTTTCAATCCTTTTGGAATACCTCTAAAAATAATTTCATTTCACTAGTAGTCATAAGTACAATATCAGTATCTCCAAAAATTAGTTGGCTTACTATGTATAACGATCTTATTCATCGAAAGACAGATGACTATGAATAGAATACTGTAACCACTAAAAGTAGGGCGACAATTTGTAACCACTAGTTATCTCCTTAAGAGACAGGTCCCGGCTAGAGACTCCCTCAAGGGTGGATCGACTCCATGTTAATGTCACACTAGGTATGCCAGAGGGTTGACAGACTATAAAAGCTTAGGGCGCCACTACCTTTGTGGATATCGATAAAAAAATAAATTGAAATTAAAGAAAAGAAACTAAGGTGAAAAGGTAGAAACACCTTGTAGAATTTAATTTACGTTACTAATAAAAAAATAAAGAAATTACAAACTTAAATGAACCCGGGCACAATCCCTACAGCTCTTACAGCCGGGTAGATAAGAAATTAAAAAAAGAAGTTTAAAATATTAAATTTATTCTGCCACAGGAAGTAACATACAGGAAAAGTGAAAGAAACCTGCACTTCTGGAAGGTACTTATCTTAATGGAAGTTGATGTAAAGTTGTCGGTGTGGAAGAAGAGATGTCTTGAAGGTGAAATTAAAGATGTCTTGAAGGTGAAATTAGAGATGTCTTGAAGGTGATATTAGAGATGTCTTGAAGGTGACATTAGAGATGTCTTGAAGGTGACATTAGAGATGTCTTGAAGGTGACATTAGAGATGTTTTGAAGGTGACATTAGAGATGTCTTGAAGGTGACATTAGAGATGTCTTGAAGGTGACATTAGAGATGTAGCTTGACCGTTGTAGCTGTAACGGTATCCTTACGGCGGTAACCTGGCAGGGGTATCCTGGCAGTAATCTGGCAGGGGTAACCTGGCAGCTGTGCTTACCTAGAAGTTCAGGTGGATTAGGGATATGTAGGAACTTAAATGTAATGGGGCACATAATGTTGGTTTAGCTTTTCAGGTAAAAAAGGAAGGCAGTTGTTTGAAAAAACTAATGAAATTTAAATGTACTGAAAGCTTTCCAACGTATATGTCCCATTTAAAACAATAAAAATTATCAGCCAAATTAAAAAAATACTAATGACCTTTAAGTATGAATTGTAGGAAAAAGTTATGAATAAAGCATTTCTAAAAGAATAAAATGTTTAATGAAATGTGAAGCCGGCACTGGTAGGTTTTTATGATAAGAGAATATTTGAATAGGTTAAAATGCAAATTTTATCTATCTTTGAAAATAATTAGGTATTTTACAACACAGAATCTAGCAAATGTTTGTATTAAAAAAAGGTAACAGTTATTTACGATAAAAGATTTAGTTTAAAAGTAATGTACAAGTATAAAAGAAATGTAGTTGACCACGTGGTATGTGTATATTCGTCTATCTCTGTAAAAAAATAAGAAATGCACAAAAAAATTATATCAGCCACTACTTTAGAAAAAGCTTGATAAATATAAATTATAATTTTGGACTTACCACAGCAATTTAAGGTAAAAACTTAGATAGATTTAAGAGACGGTAGACGATAGGTCCCCTCAGCTCGAGGGTCGAAAACGGAAAAGGGATGAAACTAACCCATGGAATCGAACGTTGGCATCATATGTCAATCGTCGTAACGGTCAGCGGTAGTGGGGGGTTTAGATCACAGAACTATATATTGAGAGTGGTTGCTATGATGGCGAGCGGTAAAATTGAAATTATTTCGTCAAATCGAAACAGGTCGATAGACATGTTACAATACATAACCGATTTTGGGATTATTGATAAAAATATCACAAACTGAGTTGAAGGTCATGACGTAGTGTTATTATGTAGACAAAGTATATTCGCAGTAAATGATATGATAAAATACTGGCATAGGTATAAGCGAAAGAAAAATACTATAACAGCAATTATCTTTGTTATTTTTAAAACGTAAGAGCTGAAAGATTATGTAATTATTTGATACATTTACAAGGGTACCTATACATTTCTGAGCTTGTATAAAGTTTTGTTTTTGTTCACTCAATTCCGCCGAACAATTGGCAACTGGACGCGTATTGCCATCTATGTATATACACTATAAGTCACAGTTTCATGTTATGAAAATTCAGGACGGTGTGGCAGCCTTAGGTTAAGGCACTAAAGAGATGAGTATACTCATCCGCCATTTTGGTGCCTGTATTTTATTGTTTTGTTATTTGTCAAGTTGACATATTGTGTTAAACATTTTTTGATATTGAACCAACGTTAACGTACAACAAGGCACCAAAATGGCGGACGAGAATACTTATGTCTACAGCTCTTTACTTAAGTAAGTTCAAGGAATCCAAAAACGAATACGAGGCTGGAAGCACCACCTAAGTTCAAGACACCTAAGTTCAAGACACATTTATCTTGTAACAACTAACATAAAAATAAAATGTTGGACGCAAACGGACAAGATTGATAAAAAATAAACTTTGGCATATGATAATACGTCTGTTTATTCACTAGTATGTTAATTGTTCGGAGATCCCGGCGGTTGTAATAACCAGAAGCAGTGAGAGTCTTTCAAGCAATTGAAGTCTCCTCGAAATTCAAAAACATTTTATATCCCCAGCAGCAATAATAATAATTGGCATAATTATATTGGAAGTAGTGTAAAGACCCTCAGACTCTCAGTATTTCTAGTCGAGGAAAAGGCGATAAGGAAGAATATTCCACTGGAAAATACAAGCGTCCGAGAAATTCTTAGAATAAAACTCTGTAATTAGTAGTAGCGGAAAGCTCTAGAATACCAAATTTTAGAACAGTGCCGCATCATTGTTGTATAACTGAAAAATCAGTTTAATGGGATCGTTTATCGGGGAAAAAGATTAATTAAGGTTATGTCAAACTTGAGGTTAGTTGTCAGTCGTCGAACCCAGCTTATCTTGAGTATTCATATGGATTTTGCGTATATTTTTTTTGTCTCATTTAAGTCACTTGTTCGTTTTATAATAAGGAGAAGAAAAATGTTAACGTTCTTCGAATGTAGGGTAAATTTAAGGAGTAGGTATTAGGTAACTCTTTATATAAAAAAAAGTCCGAGAGCGTTAAATTAGTGTCGCTACTGTAGCAGAAAGTTTTAAAGAAGCTTGATAGAGAAGTTATCAAGGAAGGAAAAATATATAATAAACTTAAAAAGATGGATGTGTTGATTTATGGAAATGATAGAAATAAAAAATATTATATGAATAAAAATTTTATTAAAAAAATTGGAGATTAGCAAAAAAAGGGGCAACCCATTTACGTAAAGACCACGAGATATCGCATCGCACGAATTGCGGACAGATGCATGAACTGCGGACAAGTGCCGTAGGGATCCGTTAATCACTGCACGAATTGCGGACAAGGGTAAGGATAGGTTAGGTTAGTTGAATATTATTATTCATATTTCTATCACTCAACATTACTTCCATTTTACCGATTTGTTAGGAGAAAAAAATCTAATTGGAAAATCAAAAAAACAAATAAAAACATATAAAAGGTATAAAAATTTTGTAAAAAAACTCACCGTACCACTAGAACTAGATACTCAGCACACCACCACCACTTAACACCACCTAACAAGAAAGTGAAATGATTTGTGACACGAAATACCTGAATACGTCCCTAGAGATGTTTTTTTAAACGATGCAATTCAATTACATTTCTGAGAAGAAGGGTTGCGGCGGTTAAGCGGATTAGATATGGCCTGTCCGCAATTCGTGCGCTACCTGCTCTCAACCCATCGGTTGTCCGCAGTTCATGATCACCCCGAGATATAGCTTCAATAATAAGTTCCAAATAACTATTCCAGGTAGGGAATACTTGAAGAAACGTGTACCCATACAGGCTGAGGTAACCTGGTTACCAGTAGGGAATAGGTACAGACGGCTACAAAGCGGAGGTAGGTGTAGGAATCAGATTTGTATGACTAATACAAACGACAAAATTATACTTATGTTGAAGAAATTGAAAGACAGAAAAGAACATACTGTTCAGTGGCCATCTTCACAGACAGCAGCACTGAAGGCACTCGACTCCATGAAGGTCAATTCTAAGCTAGTATGGGATATCGTACTTTCCTTAAACGCACTCGTAGACAGTTGCAGGGTCACGGTAGCACGAGGATCATAATAGCAACGAAAAAGCGGATAAAATCGCCAGACAAGGTTCATAAATGCCATTCGTTGGACCGGAATCGTTCTGTAGCATCGCAAAATTTGCAATAAACATGGTCACATGAATGTGGGTGGCATAAAAATCTCAAGAATGGTGACAGGCCGGCGGCAATAGGGAAAGAGGAAAATTGTCACAGCCAAAGTAGTTGGGCCCACAAGCACTGTATGCTTAAAATAGGCACGCAAAACTAATAGAGTTGTCAGACGAAGACATGTGCAGATACTGTTAACTGCAGAACGCTCCTACGCCAGTGTGACTGCCTAGCGAATGTGCGGTTTTTTTGTAATAGGCGATACTACCGGCAAGAAACTACATAAAAGATTCGGTCTCGAGGCTGATTGAATTGGAAAAAGTCGCCTCGTCAAATCAAATCTAACATAAAAATTATTTGATACACTGTTGCATGGAGATGTTGATAGGAAGCAAGGCAGACTATGGAGTGTATCTTTTTTTTTCACGTACACTTGGACAACATGTCACACCACAGATTTTTTACAATTATTTTTTAAAAATTTATAAGATTAAACACTATATAGTCCATGTCCATCAACTGACAAGTTGCCACTAATTACAGTTGTCCTGAGGATGATCACTAGCGCAGTTTGGTCTGTATACAACCACAAACAACAATGAGATAGACACTACATACAAATTGGTTCTGTGGAGTAGTTAAATTATGCATTTGTTCCATCCTTCTCGTGTATTAGTTGTTAGTGTGTTGAAACATATCTTTATCTGGCAACTGTTCGGAAGAGTGTGAAAAGCGCTGTTTTCTATTGACTGAAGAGAGGGAGAAAAATAATCATTTTAAAAATGGACCTAAATCTCCTTGTGAATGGACGAGAAATATCACTATTCTGTGGAATTACAGATTGTGTGTCATACGCATAGTAC
Organism: Lochmaea capreae; assembly: GCA_949126875.1. Classification (NCBI taxonomy): domain Eukaryota; kingdom Metazoa; phylum Arthropoda; class Insecta; order Coleoptera; family Chrysomelidae; genus Lochmaea; species Lochmaea capreae. The sequence continues at coordinate 17,069,732 of OX421403.1, forward strand.
AGTCGAGGTATTTTATAACGATACCAAAGTATGCCTGGTACATATAAGGATATCGAAGACTATATTAGAATATCAATAATCGAATAAATATTATTACTTAATCATTCCACTTTAGTCTCGTTCCCAACTATATATCTGTGTCCTAGGTCACGTACGTATAAACATAGTCTGACCTTCTAAGCATCACATATTGCTGGAGAACTGCTGACCATGATACAATTCATGTTTAAGTAAACAAACGGTATTGTTTTTTATTTGTTATAAATTTCAATGAATTTATTCTTGCTTGCATGTAATGCCCAAAGGACATCACAATTCTTCCCAAGTCTGGTAATCCTTCTTGTTGCTCAATTCCGTAACGAATTTCTTCGAAAAGTTATACCACCTTGTCTCCATTCAACCTCGTTCCCATCAAGTTTAAATAATTTTTAAGTAAATGTAAGCAACTTCAACAGTGACAGTGTAATCTTTCTACTGTACTATAACGTTATAACACTGAATTAAAAATATGAAAGAATCCATAAATGTACATTCTTCCCTATTGTAGATTAAATGTTCAATGTTTTGAAATTTGATTTATCATACCTAGACATATTCCATGAACCAAAGGTTTTAACAATCATTATGAATAACTGTACTTGATAAACGTTCGTGAAATTCAGATTTATGTTGCTGATTTTGCATCAAAATGTTAAATCTATCACGCCCGAATTGATTATGTGTGTTTAATAAGATGATATATTGATGGGGAAAAAACACTTTTAAACATTTCAGTCATTCTGAGCTTTATATGCTGCATAGCTTTTATACTTTCACTGAATATTTATCAAATGGCCAGCGTCAATTTATACCCCTTGTCCTATCTTATGGTAAGCCTCTGTTCTTACCGGAGGGGAAAAGAACAGTAAAATGGAAAGGGCTATACTTTAATGAACAGACTGTGGTAAGTGAAGTGAAATAGGAGTACAAAGGAACAATTAACAAGAGAAATATCAAACGAAAAAAGAACTGCCATTTCCAAAAGTTTTTTTGTTTTTTACAGTGTCCATTCCTTTTTGATGTTCGATTTTGATTCTGAAATGGGATTTTTGTTTGTTTTAAAATAATAGAATCGCGAAAGCACGAATAATCAAGGTCTGATTAAAAATTGAGGATTTTGGAAATTTTAATTTCTTCTTTTCTATAAAAACTGCGGAGAGATGTTTAATCAGGATTTGAGCATTTGAGATTTTAATTACAAATACGAAAAAATAGAAGATTACTGACAAAAATGTTTTCGACTGGTAACTTATCTAAACTTTTGTTGAAAATAAAAGTACGAAACAAGCTTTGGAATAGTATAGTAATTACGTGTACGGAAAGTGACATTTTACACACGAGTGGGAAATACTGTAGCACGCAGCATAAGTTCATGTTTCTGGATGATCAAGTTTGAAAAATTTTGCAATTGAGCTTGGTACTGAACCTATTTTGTTTATTCCCACGACTTGCTTTATTGGTGCATTTTTTATTTTTGTAGTTGAGAAAAAATCTCTTTTCATGTGTTAATTCTGCATATTATTTGTATTTCTGATAAAATAAATCTGTAATATTGAACTTTCTGTCAATCTTGTTTTTTGTATTATTACCTAATCTTAATTATAGCAGCAGAGCCTAGATCTTCTATTTCATCCAAAGTAATTCCCACTAATTCTTGTTTGCGACATGCTCCCGAAATTCCGAAAATTAAAACAACCTAAAAATTAACAAGTGCCTGTTAGTGAAACACCTAAGAAAGCAAACTCACCTTAGTTAACAGAAACTGATCGTCAGGAGCATTTATTATGAATTCGTTAATTTGAGGAGGGCTTAAAACGTTTGACTTCTTTGGTTTATATCCATCATTTTTCTATTTTAAAAACGCCTCAGGTGTTTAGCATCACCTACATTTGTGATTTACGTACAAAGTAGTGCGCAACATAGAGTATTGTGACCACAATGTATTTGGTCTTACTTTGTTAGATAAATCATCCAAGTATGCAAGAAGGACATTTTCTGAAAATGAATATTTAATTTCTTTCTCTCCAATCAAGAAATTCTTCATATGCGCGTTCGTATCTGGCTCTTGATTTTGTTGGTAGGATTTCTAAAGAAGATATTTTTGCTGCCTCGACGATTTCTGGTGGAGTACACTCACTGCCGCTGTCATTATCAGTATCCACGATATTGTTATGCGTGTCGGGGAGGGCGGATGTAATTTCGGCCGGAAAAAGGGCAGGAACTAAAAGCCGGTAGGTAAATTCGGCCGGAGGTTTTAAGTTGCTTCCTTATCTCATAGGTATTTTCGGCCGCAAATCAAATAAAATAACAGAATGCTTTATATTAAAATATTTATTTAATTCAATAAAATTATTACATCATTTTATTTCTATAACTTAGGTAAACTATAAATTTTCAAAAAACGTTTTGATGTGATACAGATTTAACGAAATTAATTCTAGAAATATTGTCAGATCGAAGCATATTTACCATGTTTTCGATAAATTTTAGTTTGTTTTTTACTTGTTTGTCTTTAATTTTTCCTAATCTAAACCACCCTACCCTACCCTACCCTAATCCGAATCGAATAATTGAATTGTGAAATCGACAGATTCGCTTTCTATACACATTTTTAACTTGCAAAGAACATCTCCTGGCTTTCCATACACCTTTTTAAATATATCGTTTTTGAAAAAGTGTATATAAAGCAAGTCTGCCATATAAGCAATTCCATAACATAACATAACAACTCAGTAGCATACCTATATAGATATAAGTTGAACTCTAAACGTAAAAAATAGGTTTTTCACAAAAAACAATATTTTAATCTCATCGTAAACATAAACCCCTCGGCCGAAATTACCCCTGTCATAAATGGTACCCCTTGATTTATGCAGGTAGGCCAAGGGATTACCGGCCGAAATTACGCCCGCCGGTCGGGGATACGTTGTTATTTGTAGATAGTTCCAGGTAGGTAGCTATATAAACTGATCTCACAATTAATGCACTTCACATTCACTGTTATAATCAAAATAATTCTTCGACATTTCTCACAATTTGTCAAAGCCTGCTTTTTATTTATAATAAATACCTATCAAGATGATTACATTTTCACGGAGTGACGATTGTGTAGAAGGAATTGATTTGCCTGCACAATCAAAGGTTAAACCAGGAATGGGCGATTATTTAAATCTCCTAAAAGTTGAATTTTCAAAACCAAGAGTAAAAATATTAAAAACAATTGATTCCCCATTATGATTTTGTCCACCACTAACTATTAACATTGAGAAAACATCATATTTTTGTTAAGTTTAACACCCCATTCGTTGGAGCATTAGAAATATAACCGGTCTAACCTTATATTCATATATTGTTTCCACAAATGTACCGCTGAATATCGTTTGTATTGTGATTTCTCCTGGGAAATTATTCCTTTTAAATGTTAGTTTCATTTCGTCAGTTGGTTGTGTCGGCTAGGGAGAGTCGGAAACATTGTAACCTAATTTTGAATTACTGTTTGCTTAATCAGCGTTAGCTTTTATAACAAGCCGGCCGCCAAGTAAAATTTCTCTTAATTGCCGATATCCTTACCGGAAAATAAATTAAAATTACAAAAAACTACTATAAAGTTGGCAAACTGTATTTATTTCAAACAAGGGTAGGTACCTATACCTATATTTTTCTGGTATGAAAAATACTTAAATTAAATTTAAAAAAAAAAAAACTATTCAAATGTAATGATCAGAAGTATTTTTCCATAAAAATGTTATAAATCCCACAAATCCATCCATAGAGGCAACTAGGTATTGAAAAGAAGGGAGGTTACGAGACAAATATTAATATATAAAATCTTAAGCTAAAAAGTTTCCTATTTGGCAAAAATTACCTATACCGCCTCAAACTTCAAATATAGTAACAATGGGGTTTGGCAAAACTCATCTAGGTATGGGTGATTAGCCTAGTAATAGAATTAATCGAAGTTTATCAGATAAGAAATAAATAAATTAAAAAGTTGACTTCTGACTCCCTGCAACCAAACATACAATTATGAAAGCTTGGTTGTCAGTCTGTTGGTAGACCTCTGTCCTCAGTTGTTTATTGCATAGATTTAAATTGTACGGGCATATAGAACCTACTTTCATTATTGAAAAGTGAACAAACACTGATAATTATTTTTCGGAGATTACATGCCAAACGAATTTGCAATCTGGGTCTGACTGAGATGCTTACAAATGTGAGATTATAAAAGAAGAAGAAACTGTCAGAATTTGTTCTTGTCAAATATGTTATTTAAATCACCTTGGTTTGTTATGATGGTTATTGAAAGCGCACTTTAAATATAATTTAAAAAAATAAATATTCAAAATCAATAATTAGACCAAAATGCGAAGCCGAAGTAATTCGGGAGTCCGTTTGGACTATTATCAACGACTCGTACATAAAGTTGTGATGGAACATCAAAATCCGGTTACAGGATTATTTCCAGCTAGTTTAGAAAATAACCATGCTTGGATACGAGACAACGTCTACTGTATACTTTCTGTTTGGGGCCTTTCGATGGCCTACAAGAAAATGGCTGATCAAGATGAAGACAGAGCAAAAACCTATGAGCTGGAACAATCCTGTGTAAAGTTAATGCGAGGCTTATTGATGTGTATGATGCAACAGAAAGATAAGGTAGAGAGATTTAAACAGACACAGAACCCCTTAGATTCTTTACATGCTAAATATTCATCTGTAACGGGGCAAATAGTTGTAGGTAAGTCTATTATCTAATCTTCCTTCAATATATTTGAGTAAATATAATTTGATTTATATTCGAAAATTGAATTGTGTCTGTTTTAGGTGATAATGAATGGGGTCATTTACAAATAGACTCTATTTCGGTCTACCTTCTACTTCTTGCACAAATGACAGCTTCTGGATTACAGATAGTGTTTAATTTAGATGAGGTAGCTTTCATACAAAATTTAGTCTTTTATATTGAATGTGCATATTGTACACCAGATTATGGTATTTGGGAAAGGGGAGACAAGACAAACCATGGCTTACCAGAATTAAATGCCAGCTCAATTGGCATGGCAAAAGCTGCTCTAGAAGCCATGAATGAACTTGACTTATTTGGGGCTAGGGGTGGTCCTTACAGTGTTATTCATGTTTTAGCTGATGAGGCTCAAAAATGTCAAGCTGTCTTACAGGTAATGATGAAGGTTACTAACATTGTAATTTATAAGGTTGTGAAGTAAATATAATCAATTTCATTCAAAAATTTAACTTTTCCAGTCAATGTTACCAAGGGAATCCAGTTCAAAAGAAATTGATAGTGGTTTGTTATCAGTTATCAGTTTTCCAGCTTTTGCTGTAGATGATCCTGCATTAATAGCATATAGTAGAGATTCCATTATTGAAAAATTACAAGGGAGGTATGGTTTTAGAAGATTTTTAAGAGATGGTTATAGAACTCCTAGAGAAGTGAGTACATTATCAATAAACAATGTTTTTGATGTATAAATCCACATCTAACTTATTCAACAAATTAATTTTTTAGAAACCAATATAATCAATGAACATGAGTGTTTTCATGCAATTTAAATAAGTTCAATGTACTTGATGAGTAGATGGCAACTAAATTTATGTATTCCTAATTACCCTTCCTGTACAAGTTTCCTTTAAGTAGGTAACTCTCATTATGATGTTCATACCTGCCTAGATAGTGACATAACTGCACTCGTGTGTAGTTAGAGTATCAGTTTGTTAGTTGGTGAAATGAGATATCTGGTTAGTTGAAGTGCAAGCAGCTGGAATGGTGAAATATTGGAATCCGAAAGTGTATTTGGAATGACAAATCGTTGAGAATGTGTTATTCAATAAATTCAAGAGCAGATATATAAAATATAAATAATTGAAGCCTTCCCATATCTGTTGCCAAGCAAGTCTTAATTAAATATTATAAATGACATAATAAAAGTTTCATTATGAAATAATAAGTTATTTTAAAATTTGACAATGTCAGTGCATGTTGAATATAAATGTATGAAATGAGAGCAAAGTCTACAAGGAGGATGGAGGAGACAAAAATATATCGAGTAGAAGAAAAATTAATCTTGACAACGGTAGCTGGAACGCTACCGAAACGTCGAAATAAAATAAAAAACATTATTGTGGTTTGATTCCCAAAAAAATAAGAGAAAAAAAAATAAATAAGTGCAGTTAAGAAAAAAGAATTGCAAATATACTCCTGTCGGTAATAATGCTATAAAAGATTTATGAATCTGAAATAAAATTAATAAGTTCAAACCAAAATTGTTTTATTTAAATGTATAAGTTAATTGGTTATTTCAATTTATAATACCTTAGAAGGTGTGATACAAAATGCTTATTAGACTAATATGTTCCTATACATGTATACCACTTGAAGATGCTATTTCCCCAGTTATTCCAAAAATGTTTTATTTTAAAAATCTTGAGCGTCCGCCACGGGCAAACGAAGATAAATTAATGTCCAAGTTCTCTGGTAGTTCAATTTCTGCAAAATATTGCACATGATCAATATATTAAAGGATAATTATGCCATATTTAAATAACTACCTAATCATAATAGTTTCTTTGAAAAAGCTCTCATATTTTTGAACTCAAAATTACCTAAAGTGCAATTACCAGACTTAAGAGTGCTGCCAAATATTTTTTTTCTTCCACTCACTGCCTTTCTCAACCAATTTTGACAACTGATCCAGATATCCAGCACAGTAAAAGTGTATTAAGTATGTAACTTTGTGCTGAAATCACAGTTTTCTGAAAAATGAAGTTGGTCTGTAGCGAAAAACTTGTCAATATTGTGATTTTATTCGATTGGTTGGTTAGTTGGTTTCCTTAAAGCTGAGGAATCTAGTGTGTTTATTTTTGGGTAAACATTGTTAAAATTCAGAAATCTATCACCACTCACCTAAGAAGTAGTGTGTGTGACATCCGCTTAAATGTCTATGAATTAATTTATTAAAGACCTTTGCCTCTAAGTCGAGAGTCATAATTTGTGTATTTTATGCATAAAATGAACATGGGGCTTTCCATCCTTATCTCTCTCAAGCAATTTTGCTCCCAACAGTACCTTATTACTTCTAAGTAATCCACATTATTCCAAAATACCCCATATTTTCCCAAAATATCTTCACACTTGTTCAACATACCCTTGTTTGTACACCAAAACTGAAATATTTCATAACCAGTCACACAAAAAAATCAAAAGTGAATAAGCAATTAAAAAATATATTTTTTCTCTAGGACCCCAGTAGATTGTATTATGAGCCATGGGAACTTAGGATGTTTGAAAATATTGAATGTGAGTGGCCATTATTTTTCTGCTACATGATACTGGACAACTTATTCAGAGGAAATAAAGAAAATGCAGAAGCTTACACGCAACAACTTGAAGAGGTAAAAAAATTGGAAAATTATAATTTCAATATAAGTCATATATTTTTACAATAATCTCTTTTATACAGAGCATTTCAATGAAAAGTATCCACCCCACATAATTTTATGGAAAAATGAAAAAATATGTCAAAAGTCATATAAAGGGGGACGTCTTTTTGCTCATATTTATACATTATAATTTTATGATCATTTCTCAAATGGAGGGGATTTAACTTCAAAAATGAAATCTGCTTCACTTCGCCATTAGAACAATATGTGGTTGTAATCTGTTATACAGGGTATTGTTCAACGCCCTGTATAATTGGATAGGAAGAAAAGAATAATAATCTATTCGAGCCCAAAATTTTTAATGATTATTAAAACTTACAAACATAAATGATTTTTCAAATATTCATTAAATCAAATACATGGTGAGTCAAATCTCAAGTACATTATTTTCTCAGTAATTTTAAATGGATCACCCTGTATTTTAAATCATTTTCGAAAAGTACTATTACCATAAATCTATTTTTATCAAGCATTTCCCATACCCATACGCAATGTAATTAAGACCTACTTAATTTTAGCGTGTTTTTTTGCAGGTTGTTTTTTATTTCCCCATACATATAGTTTTTTGTAATCTAACATCCGGTGAACTATTTCAAACCTAGTTAATAATTTGCTTGAAAAATTGAAAATATTTAAAAAACTAATAACTCTAGATATGGGAAATGCTTGATTAAAATAGAAGTGTCAGATAGAGACCAGAATTTTATAAAAAAGTTGATTATTCTTGATAACGGTTGCTGGAACGCTACCGAAACGTTGAAATAAAATGCATAAACAAGATTGTGGTATAATTTCACAAAAAAGTAAAAAGAAGAATGAATACACCAGAAAGAACATACAGGAGATATTTAGAAGTATGGTAATAGTACTTTTCGAAAATGGTATAAAATACAGGGCAATCCATTTAAAACTACTGAGAAAATAATGTACTTGAGTTATGACGCACCATGTATTTGATTTAATAAATATTTGCAAAATCATTTATGTTTGTCAATTTTGATAATCATTAAAAATCTTGGGCTTGAACAGATTATTATTGTTTTCCTCCTATCCAATTATACAGGATGTTGAACTTGTTACGATTTTGACAGAAAATTTGTTATAACTTTTAAAATACCCCTTATACCAGATTGCAACCTCATATTATTCCAATGCCGAAGTGAAGGAGATTTCGTTTTTGAAGTAAATTGGGAGAGGTGACCATAGGGGGGAGTGGGTTAAAGTTATAACTTCTAGATATGAGCAAAAAGACGTCCACCTCTATATGATTTTTTACATGTTTTTCCATTTCTTAATAAATTTACTCCTTTTGAATTATGTGGGGTGGATGGTTTTCATTGAAATGCTCTGTATGATGATGTTATAATCAATATAAAAATATATTAGGGTGTCAGTTCATAAATATCTAACCATTAAGAGTGACAATATTTTATGAATTGAAAAGAATTATTATTTTATCATTGTAAAGTATTTGAATGAAAAGCACATGTATCTGTTTTTATTTGTTCAAGAGGTATAAGCTTTTGAAATGCCAGTAAATTTAATGGGTCTTCCGATTTACGGATTCATAATAAACCATGTATCCTTTTAGATCATGATTCGTACTGACGATGGACTGAAATTAGTACCAGAACTCTACTCAGTACCTGCAGAATTCATGAATGCTGAGTATAAAAATCCTGGAAGTCAAGAAAGAATTCCTTTGGGTCTTTGTCCATTTCGCTGGGCTCAGTCTCTTTACATTGTTGGAAAACTTTTGCAAGAAGTAAGTAAATTACAGTGTTTTAAAATCAATGTTACATGATAATGTCTTCCAGGGTTTTTTGGCACCTGGAGAATTAGATCCGTTGAATAGAAGACTTGGATCAGAAAAAAAACCTGATGTAGTGGTACAAGTAGTAATTTTGGCGGAGGATATTGAAATTAAAGAAAAGCTAGCAGATCACGATATAAAAGTTCAAACTATTGCCGAGGTTGCTCCTATTGAAGTTCAACCGGCAAGGGTGCTTTCTCATCTTTATACATACCTTGGTAAATTATATATTTTCAGTATTATAGGATTAATATATAGGTAACAGTAAAAGTAAAAATGTGGTCTGTAAAATGTCCTAAGTATAAATGAAAAGAGATTTGTTATTCTGTCTAATTTGAATACAAGTGTGACAGTAAAAATTCATGTCATATTTTTGCCTGGCTGTCAAGATTAGTGCTTTATGTTATATTAACCTACTTACTTATTTGTTCATGATGGAATTACTTGAAATTCTAGGTCGAAATAAAAAGCTGGGTCTGTCAGGTAGGAAGTCTAGAGATGTGGGTATACTTTCAACAAGCAAATTGTACTCTTTGGGAGATAAAATCTTTGCGTTCACTCCTCAGGTGAGTAAATTAAAATATGTCAATTATTTTATCACTCAAAATAACCCTCTTTTCACTTGCTTTTATTTAATGAAAATGATGATTCAACTATATAAATTAAATTGAACAATCAATACTTGTATATACATATGAAGTAATGGGCATACTTTGAATGAATATCTTTTAATAACTAAAATTGAGCTTTGTTTTATTTAGAGTTGAAGTAAACGGTTTTATTACTTTCCTTATACCACCATGAAATCCCTTGTAATCATAATCTTGAATAAATTTTCTGTGTATGCGGCGTGTGTATTTTTATTTGGCGTTGAAAAACTTTTGGAGGCATCTTCTTCAACAGATATAGTTGTGAGTAAAATTAGTTTGCACCGTTTCACAATTCGCCGACGAGATAAAGAAATGTGTAAGCATAAGCAGAACCGGTTTCAGACAGATTTTTCATTATTGCAGGATCCACTCGCACTAGCGATCTCTGTACTCTCTTTTTTCGATGAATAGCAGTTGTTTTACCGATAATCGTAGTAATGGATCTCTTCGAAACTTTTGTCAATTTATGTATTCTTTCAGCAGCTCCATGCTTTGACCAATTATTATCTTGTTTCAGGTATCTAAATATTTTGTATTATTTTTTACGTGAGTGCGACTAGAACATACCAAATTTATTTTTGTCTTGTGTCTCAAATCCCTACTCTCCACTTTCAGATTCCTTTTTTATACATACAACAATCAATCAATTTACTACATTTACTGCAGCCCACATCATTACTAGTAGGTGAAACTATTTCAGGCTCTGAAATACAATATATCAACGACTAGAACCTAATTTTGTTACATTTATTAAATACATATTTATTCAGTTTATAAAGAGAAATATGTCCTGTCCGTATTTATATACCTATAACCTTGATCATTAAACATACTAGATGAATAACCCGCTATACGCTTTTTATACATTTATCTCAATTATATGATAATTATTAAAGGATATATTGAGAAACCACAAAAAAATTGTCATTGGATGATTACTACATTTTAATAATACGTTCGTAATTGTTTGGAGCCTATGACAATATTTTCCACTTGAATAGTCGCAAAAAAGCCATCATTTTGATTATTACCAACAAAATATAGTTTGGCAAGTTTATCTGAAGCTACGCGGCATCGGTAAGGGGCGAGGAAACATGGCGAGTATCTGTCAAAATCGTACCAATGGAGTACGATACCTATTTTTATAAAAGTATTAAAAATAATTATTATTATTGTATAATAATTATATATAGAAACTGATTTTTGCTTTGCTTTAAAGGTAAGGTATTTTTCAAAACACGGTATTTGTTAAAAACAAATAATGTTAAGAATCGTACTTGAATTCAATATGGATACGAAATAGTTCAAAATCTGACACTGACAATACCAACGCCACTGGATAATCAATGTCAGTCAATTGACAAAGTGAGAGGGAAGAACACACGCACGCGCTTGCCAATAGGAAGTCAGCTGGTCGCTAAGCAACGAAGGCCTTTCGAAAAATTTCACCAATTGAGTTAGTTCGGAGGGCGTGAAAATTATGGTTTTCGCACAACGCTGCAAGAGCAACAAATTTGGAAAAGCGTTCATCTTTTAATATTTATAAATTGAGAAAATAATGTTAATAGACAAAATCCAAAGAAACAAGCACATTCAAGAATCATCGTTTAATCATATTGTTAATAATAAAAAGTCCATTTTCTAATTATCATCACTACATACTTAGCACTTTAGCTTATTCATAGTTAAACGTGGCAATATCGAATGTTTTCGACTGCATTCCTTTCACGGCTTCAGATAAACTTGCCAAACTATAGTTTTAGTCAATCAAAATCTCAATCACAGCGACATATAAGAACACAATGTCTCGTAAATAACAGAAATTAACTAATCCCACCCTGTGACGTTCACCAGTCAATGTGGACTAGCAATTAAAGTAAATTTTGCATAGGCCAATCGGACGCTGCATTGCACCAATGAGAATCAATGGTTCGCTTTTGTGAGGCCCAAGGTCGGGCACGGGCCTCGGGAGTAGCCGCCCCTTCATTGCCTCCATTCTAGCCACACTGTGTTCCGCCTTGCTAGGTCAGCAAGGCGTTCAAGACATTCAGCAGCAAGCCCTGAGTTGATGGTATATCCACTCAGTGCCTTAATTGCCGCCTGACTGTCGGTGTATATGGTTATGCGTCTAGGTTTATCTGCTCACATTCCAAGATAGCGTATACCTGAGCCTGATATGCAGACACACCTTTACCCAATGGAGCACAGACTTGTGTCCTTGGGTTCCTGGAGTAAATTCCAACCCCCGCCCCTTCGCTGGAGCATGAACCATCTGTGTACCAGATGATCCCATAAGGCAGTGAACTTCCTTCCCTTTCCCAGAATTCTCTATTCCGGGTCTTCACCCTATAGGGCCTGAGCTTATTGACGTGCCTGCACCCTTCCTCGTTTCGCGCATATCCCAAACTTTTCAAGCGTAGGAGTGCCCTCCCAGCCTCAGCCTCGATCACATGGTGAAGAGGTCGAAGTCCAAGAATCACCTCCAACGCAGCAGTTGGTGTAGTTTTCATGCAACCAGTTGCCCCCAAACCGACCACCCTTTGGAGGCGTGCCAGTTGCGACATAGCCGTGGCCAGGGTTACCCTTGACCAGACCAGAGCCGCGTATGTGAGCAACGACAGCATAATCACTTTATAGAACCACAAGATCGTCTTGGGGGTCATTCCCCATTTCGGACCAATGGCTCTCCTACAGGCTCAGTACGGCGACTATCAAGGTGAGCCTTCCATGTCAGCGTCTTATCCAGGATCACTCCCAGTTATTTCACTTGTTCAACCACTGGAAGTGGCACTCCACCAAAGTGCAGACCATCAGGTCTTATACCTCTCTTCTTGGTGAAAGCAATTACCTCAGCCTTGGCAGGATAAACTTCAAGTCCGTGGTCGTTGTACCCTATTCAGGGCCCTTTGTATTAGGTCCCTGATGACGGTGATATGCCTTCCAACAACAAGGACAACGATATCATCGGCATACCCAATTGCCAGAAAGCCCTCACCGTTTAAAAAGGATATTAATTCGTCGGCTACTAGGTTCCACAATGTGGGCGAAAGGACGCCCCAAATGAGGTAACTAAATTTCTAAAATTCTAAAAGCACTTCAACAACCATACACTGGTCCATACGAAATCATATGGATCGAGACGATAAGGCTATGACACTCTTGATACCTAATAAACCTACCAAAGTGTTTATCGATCGAGTGAAACCTGCATTTTTTTTACAAGATGAAGTTTTAACATACGTTTCTGTTCCTGTTTCCACTCCTGATGTTGAACCTGTACCTGAGGAACCCATTACTGCTCCCGAATATACAACGCAGAAGAGTTAGAGAAGAGTGACAGTAGTGAACGTCGGAATCGATTTATTTTGACAATTAGACTTTGGAGATTATAGGTAGGTGTCAATTACTCAACATTTTTTATTTTTATAAAGTACTCGTGTTAACAAATATAAAACTTAACACAAATAAGAAATATTCATTACAACACTCCTATTACCTATACACCTGTCACCTTAAAAGGATGCCCATTACTTCAGATTAATACACCAAGTACAAATTTATATAAATTATAATTGTAGTTTTTACTATTAAACAAATCTCTAATCGATTTCAGTTGAAAATTTATTTTCTAAATCGTGTACGCCAATTATAATTTCCAAGGAAACATGAGATATTTTCATTGTATTTGTAATTTAAATGAATTGTGATTTAGTTCTTGGATATAACCCAAAATTACACAGCGACAGACTATGAGCTGATGATAGACGTGTTCAAGAGCGAAATAAATTTTTTAAAATCGAGCTGGCAGAACATGCTAGGAAGGCCGCTTACCATATTGGTTTGTAGAAGCATCGACTTAGGTATATATTGTGCAATTAAAAGATATAATAATTCATTATATTAACAAAGGAATGATTTTTGTATGTTTTTTGTCTTTAAATTCGCAGTCGTTCTCAGTTTCTGCATGAATATATCAAATCGCGCTTAATTTTGATTAAATTTATCATTTTAAACAAAACAAAAATGAGTCGAGAAATTATGTCTATCCACTATTAATACTTTGGCCATATCCAGGTTTAACTTGTGAGAGATATTTATTTATAGCGAGTCTTAAATCTCTTTTATTGTATGAGTACCGCTCAAACATTCATTAATCTCTCATACATATGTAATGCACATGGTGGTATGTATGTATGTTGGAGTGACATTCACTGAGACCTTAAAAACTTATTGTACCCTCTTTCTTCTAATTAATTTCTGAGGAAAGTCTCAGAGAACAGTATCTCCCTTAGACCTATTTCCTGAAGGTATTTCAGGATATCTGTAGGTTTCTTCTATCCATTAGTATGCAGCAGGATTCTTAATTACTGTGTAATCCGCAAGTAAGTGGATGGAAGTTTCTTCTTCCTTTCCACATAATCTACATACTTCTTGCTCCACTATTTTGAGATTTTTCAGGTCCCCATTTAGGCGACAGGGTCACGTTAGGAAACCTGTTAAAACTCTTAGTGCAGTTTTACTTTGGTTTCGGCATCCATTTCTTCTGAAATGATTATAATCACCCAGAAGATTATCTAAGCCCCACTAGATCTTTTCCACTTATCAGCGTTCCCTATTCTTAACGGTTGTAAATGTATTCTTGTCGTGTTCAAACCTCAGTTGCGTGTTCTCAATTATATCAAAGAAAACAACAAATTAGTGTAAAATTCTATAAAATATTTTTATTTTCTGCTTTTTAGTCGTTTGTGAGTCGGCTTTTTTTAAGTTATCTTTTTTTACAATTTCGAGTGATGGGTAGACCTACTACGTTCCTGATAATAGTTAGCAAGAATAAAAACCATAGAGATACTACAGATAGAGGTAACAAGCCATAGGCCGCTGTGAAAGTGGGAATGTCATTATGAACTCCGGTGAAAGAAAAAGAGGCAGATGATCAGAGGTTTTTCTGTATTTGTTTGTGTGTACAGTATACACGCCATTAAAGAGAGACAGCTTGTATCTCTGACTTTCTATCTCTCTCTTACATGCTACTGGCTTGTTGCCTCTATCTATAGTATCTCTATGATAAAAACACCATACGCGCTTCCTACGATACATTCGAAGCCATACGAACATTTTTTTGTAGGCACTACAAATGAGGATGATCTCGCGAAATATTTTTGCCCTGATTCAATTATTAACCGAGTATTTACTTAATTACAGTTTCTTGTAAAAAATTGACATTCAGTGTTATCAATAGATGCCAAAGATAATAGTTAAATACTATTATAAGGCCTCACAAAGTTTTTGAAACATACTTTCCAAAGAGTAGAGCGTTCACTAAGAAGCAACAACTACTTCTCTGTCTATATGCCACGACAAACATTGAATCACACTTCTTAGTTAAACGGGGTTGGGATATCTGCACAATATAACCAACCATTCAGGTTTACAGTTTCCTGTAAAATGTTGTCATTTTAGTAATGGTTGGTTATATCGTGCAGATATCCCAACCTCGTTTAAGTTAGAACTGTAATTCAATATCTGTCGTGGTGGAAATAGTTGTTGCTTCTTAGTGAACGGTTTGCTCTTTAAAATAGCTATTTGTGTATTGTGTCGATTGAAAGAAACAGTTGCCGCGCGACGAAGGAGCTCCGCAATCTCTTGAAATCGACAATGAATTTGAGCTCGAATTACACACAAAAAATTTTTCTCGAGGAGTTCACATATTTCAAAAAATTTATTTAATTTGAAATTTAGTTTGAAATTGTATGTTCCGCCATTGCTCCTAATTCAACAATTTGCACTTTTTATATGATTCACCTTTACCCAACATTTTCAATTTTATTATTAATTGAAGAGAATGTATCCCTAGGCTGTATAAGAACCTCCACGACGTTTCAGTTGGATGATATCACCTCCTCCATTAACTAGAAGAGTAGCTGACGTGTGACGAAAACTGTGGCCTGTATATTTGATTTATAGTTAATAATTGGGAGAGCGAGCGTTTTTTTATTTAGTCGCTTATAAGCGACAAAGTGACAATCCTCGAAAAAGATGACGTTTGTGTTGTCAAATACGAGCGCAAATGCTTACTTTGGATATCGATTGTAGAAAAAGTATTTTTCAAAAACTTTGTAAGGCATTATAATATTATTCAACCATTATCTTTGACATCTCTCAAAAAAATTACAGTAGAGGAAACTTTAGTGACGAAGAGGGTTCAGCTCCCCCTTGATTGATTGATTAGCTCTGCACCACCAGTCATATGCTTCGAGTCCTCGGCCTTTAGGCTTTTTTCCTATACCTTTTATGTGAAGAGACCACTAGTCCTTATCAGGCTCAACATCCTTTTCACTAGATCCTTCTTGTAGAAATCTTCCCTTAGGTGCTCTAGCCCTAGGAGTCTATATCTTCAATGAGACACTGCTTCACATATACTCTTCCATGCACAACCCAATACAGATTGCGAAAATCTTTAATAGACCATAAGATTTACACAAGTACGACAAGGATAATATGAACAACACTACTTTAAAGAAAGAGACAAGAATTATTCTATTCGTGAAATTCACAATTAGGTCAGTCCTTTTTAACAAAACACAGAGAGTAAAAGTAAGGAGAGCAATGAACACACGCCCACCTGTTTTGGTAAAGAGGACTGAGGGAACAATTCTTCTCTAAATAAGTACAAATAAATAGATTCAATTTAAATAATAGATTCCCTAAAGCTTTAATTGAATCAATCGATTTTACACGACTTTATTCCTGATTTTTTGCATTTTTTTCATGACGGGTCTAGAACTTCGATCCAGAAGAGTATTATACCAGCTATGACATTGCTCTGTTGGCAGATAAGGTTAGAGCACACTTAGCATTCCTAACAATGAGCTGGAGGAACATGCTCGGAAGACCCACTATATCAGTCGTGATAACCAAAAATCATTTAGGTAAAAATTATGTTTTAATAAACTTTTAATTTGGAGGCGTTTCCGAACTTACTGACTATTCTAAAATTTATTTGTTGGATAGATTAACGTAACTGAAGAATTTCTTAAATGTTTTTCATCAATTCACATAAAAATTAATCAAAGTTTTGCGTTTGTGGTCGTCTAATGTGATAACAGTCAACTAATTTGTAAGAATATCGAATTAATAAATAATTTCTTGTTTAGTTAGATACTGTTGATTAAACCACTGCCACTCTTTGATTATTTGGTATAAAGGGTGAGGCAAATAAACCGTCAATTTGAAAGATCTCGAGGTGTCTATGAAAAGTGTAAACGATTTATTATTATCGAACTAGTTCCAATAAGCTTATACTGACAAGAATAAAATACAGATTATATGAAATTTAAGTGAATCATATAATATACAGTATGTCTGAAAAAGTTGGCAAAGTTGGGAAACTTTTTTATTGTAAGTTTTACGAAAAAAAGTTATTCTTCATGAAAATCTTTGCTTTCGAAAATAATAATATTCAGGTATTCACATTTGACATTATATGTACAGGGTGTGCACAAATTGCAAAAGATTAATCGTTTGGAAAGAACAATTATTCAGGAAGCATGTGACGATATTACTCCTGCTATTATTAGAAATGTAGTAAAAGCATTTTCTAAAAAAATAATTAAATGCTTAGAAAGAAACGGTGGACAAGTTGAGATGCATCTGCAGTGATGAAAAAGTTAAAACGGATTTTTCTTGTTCATGCACATAAAGTTTGACGTTACGTTTTCGAAACAAATAATTCTAATTACGTATTTGTCTATTTGAGATAATTCTTAACAGATAAAGTCAAAGTTTATCAATTTTGAGAACAATTTGTAAAAATAACAACATTTTCTTCAAGTAGTATGATCTAATTGCATAATAAAACATAGATTTCTATTTCGAACAACTTTTCATAATTAAAGTTTCCGATATTGTAAAAAATAAAGGTACTTTACTCTTGCATCAAATTCATTACAAACCTCGTATGCAATTTAAAAAAATGGACATCAGACATTTGCGTTTTACTTTATGGGCCATGCAGAACTTTTTTTCGTAACATTACAAATAAAAAAGTCTCCCATATGTTGCCAACTTTTTCAGACATACTGTATAACTTCACAACACCAATACTCTAGTTTCCTGTACCAGTTTGTAAAGGCTCTTTACCGGTTGTCTATTGTATTCTTCAGGAGTTAGCCGAATTTTGCTTGCATTCTTAGATCTAATGCCTCGCATTCTGACAGTACATATTTCACCATTACTGTACCTTCACCACATTGTCTGCAGAAAAGTTCTCCGTTGTAAAACCCCATTTTGTGTTGACGTCTTCTCATTTGACTGTGATCGGTGAAAAGATCCATTATTGTTCTGATTTAATTCCTACTCATCTTGAGTAGTTCTTCAGCTCTGAGTTTTGACGGCTCTTTGATGAGAGGGACCTTCATTCTACCTCTCTTTATTTTTCTTTGACCCAGTATGCATCCTCGGAAGGTAGATTTAATTAACCCGAGTGCAGGTTCTGGGGCAATATATGGAGTTGATGTTCATCACGTCACTTTTGGATTCACAAGAGCCACCCATTACATTAAAATACTCAGTGCAAATCATTTTATATAAAAATGTATTAAAGATTGGTATAGGGCACTATTAACAAAATCAAATACATCTTCCTGTATAATTGGAAGTATAAATAAATGGAATTATTTTTATTTAATAGTTCACTCTTACCAATTTTCACTTTTCACACGCCTCCAGCTCTCGACATTTTTCTAATCAACGGTTTGTGCGATTACACATTTTAAATATAGACTGGTTCACTAGTGCCATTTCAATCTAAACCTTACTTACGCGGCTCCGCCTAGACTATCAATCTACAGACTCAATTATAATAGACAGTTTTTCGTGTATTTTAGATGCATTTCGAATCTAATTCTCCCTAAATCATGTTGGGTGATCCAGGTCAGGTTTGGCATGAAATGGCACTTGTGTGTATAATATGACCAAATTTTGAAAGGACAGTCAGATATGAAACAATGTATCCCGAATTGTGCATATTAGGTGACCACTTTGAGTAGTTTATGTTTAAACCCATCAAATTAATACTAAACACATAACAGTTGTTAGCACTTAACACAAGCATGATACTTTTCCTTTTCTAATTTTACACTGAAATAACCTCTTATGTAACATTAGATACTTAATTTGTATGAAAATTAATGAGTTGAATATAGTTTTCACTAGATTTATAGTAGCAGCAATTGATAATATAGTAATGCAAACGTTCCCGACAAAATCTTCCGTCTCTTATTAATTAACGTACAAGAAAGCAAGAACAAATTCAGTCGGACTTTAGTCACTGTCTTTGGTCCTTGAAAATGAATACTATGATATTCGAAAGCTCGGAAATACATTCTTAAAGGGTATTATTGGCACATCTCCACAAAAAATCTTAATATACGAATACAGTTAACAGTTATTGGCACATCTCCACAAAAAAATCCTAATATACGAATACAGTTAACAGAAGCAAACGTGAGACCCGGAAAATATGCCAACTAAAAGAAAGGTCATCGCAACGAGCCAATCAGGAGCTAATGTTGACGATTTTACATTATAATCGAAATAATATGACAGAGTGATTTCATCAACATACAACTATTTTAGACAACCACTGTTCCTTTTGGTAATTTTGACAAATTCTGATAATTTGAATCGTAAGTTCGGGTAATTTTTATTTTTGCATCGGCAACACTGGACTGCATTCTATTTTCTATTTGATGTCATCAGCTGCCTTTTATGTGTAAGCATATTTTGTTGCTTTCAATACAAGATTAGATTTTAGATTAGATTTTATGAGGTGGCTTTCGGCCTAATCCACTGCGACCTTTTCAGATCTATTGTGGTCCTCTCAAACTCTAGATTACATTCTCCAGCCTGACTCTTTTTAAAAAGTCTATTAGCGTGGAGACTGAACCTTCCATATAGCTCTCTGCCACTGGCTTTTCTTCGCCTAATGCAAAAAACCGCACATTTGCCAGGCTATCGCACTGACATAGAATGTGTTCCGCCGTTTCTTCTTCTAGGTGACAAAACCTGCACGCATCTTCGTTTGTCAATCCCATCAGCTTTAAATGCCTATTGAGCTTACAGTGCCCCGTTAACAGACCCACTACAGCTTTAACAGTTTTCCTGTCTTTGGCCATCAGATCTGCTGTAAATTTTGGCGAGTGTTCTAATATGAACTGTTTCGCTTGCCTCTGTCCTGGTGAGTTCCTCCACCATTTCAGAGATTTGTGGGAGACCCACTTCTTTGTTTGTTTCCTTGTTATGGTTTTTGCAACGCCGCAGAAGGGTTCCGGCCCAACGAACGGCATTGATGAGCCTTGCTTGGCCATTTCATCTGCTTTTTCGTTGCCCTTATGCCCCTCGTGCCCCGGTACCCAGGCTACCGTAACATTGCTACGCTCACCCAGTGTGTTTAGGGCCCGCACACAATCCCATACTAGCTTAGAATTGACCTCTACGGAGTTGAGTGCCTTTAGCGCTGCTTGACTGTCTGTGAAGATGGCAATTGAACGATATGTTCTCTTCTGCCTTTTAATTTCTTCCACACAGTGGTGAATCGCCGTAATTTCCGCCTGGAAAATTGTGACGTTCCTTGATAGGCTTACTGGGAAGGCTATCCCTTGCTTTAGCCCTACTATACCGGCTCCTACGCCGTCTAACGTCTTTGACCCGTCTGTATACCAAAAAACATCTGCATGTATGGGTACACCTTTTTTCCAGTCTTCCCTGTTTGGTATAGTTACTTTGAACTTATTTTCGAAGCTATATCTCGTAGCTATTGCATCGATGGGCTGTCCTATAACGCAGTCCGCCTTTAGCTCCTCGATTAGCTTCCAGTTGTCAGCACTATGCGTTTGGCTTATATGTTGCTGGCTATGTATTAATCTGTGCATTACAGATCTCGCTTCACCTTGTATGAATATGTGTAGAGGTGGCAGATTCATCAAGACTTCCATTGCAGCTGTAGGAGTAGTTTTTATGGCCCCTGTAACACACAGGCAGGCCAGCCTTTGTGTGTTATTCAACAGCCTTATTGCTCCTACTTGCTGCGTCTTTGTCCACCACCCCACGGACCCATAAGTTATCATTGGTCGGACAACCTTTGTGTATAACCACAGGGTCATTTTTGGGTTGAGTCCCCAGTTCTTACCGCACAGTCTTCTACATCTGCCTAAACACATGATAGCTTTCTGTGTGGTTTTCACTATGTGAGTATTCCAAGTGAGCCTATGATCAAAAAATATCCCTAGATATTTTGTTTCTTTGGCAAATGGAATCTCTGTTTCTCCTAGCACTGGTGGTTTTAGGCCTTGCAGTGCTGTTCTTTTTGTAAAGTTGACAATTTGTGTTTTCTGAGCGTTGACCGTCAGTCTCTCTTGTTTACACCAGTTGTCTACCATATTTAGAGCTATCTGCATTCTTTCAGATATTACTCCAGCAAACTTACCTTTTACCACAATTACTATGTCATCGGCGTATCCTAGACAATAAAAATCTTCCTTGGACAAATCATTGAGGAGATCGTCTACTAAGGTTGCCCAAAGTAGTGGTGAGAGAACTCCTCCCTGTGGGCATCCTCCACCTGCTTTTGCTTTGATGGTAGCTTGACCCAGAGTGGATATTACTATCCTGTTCTCCAGGGCGGCCTTTATCCATCTGCATATCACAGCAGGTGTGCCTCGTCTACTCATTGCGTTTATCAGTGAGTTGGTAGTAACATTATTGAATGCTCCCTCGATGTCTAGAAACGCGGCCATTGCTATTTCTTTGTCTTCCAATACAAACTTGACCCTTCTTTTTTATGACATTACTACAGAGTCATGAACTGTGACAATATAGACATTTGGGGCAGATTGTAGTTTTATTTTTGGTCCAATATAAATTTTTTTATTAATATTTAGAGTTAAATTTTAAAGTTTGACTTTGTTTACATACCTCTTGACAGTTATGGTATCGATATTTGGTTATCGATTCAAAATATCGATTGTTACTACAAAAATACAACTACAGCGACATGAACACGCCCACCCAGGGCTCATGTTTGCTTCTGCCGACTGTAGTAGGCAAATATTTCTTCCCAAATTATTTATATATGTATATAACTTAAATTACGAAAGGCCGTAAGGTACTTTTTAAAAAAACTTTTATTAAAAAAAATACAATATGTCAAAAGACGTTCGATTGGTAAAAGAATTAATTCCAGACTAAAAGTAAAAATACATAATTAGAATGAAGCGAATAAAATGCTTAGTAAACAGTCTTAAGTACAATTACACTATCCGGTTCAAAGTTCTATGGTGACACGTTATAATCTAGCAAGCTAAGGGATATTGACACTATAACACCTCCCCCCTTAGAAAGAAGCCTCATGGGGAAGATTAATTCTCTCTTCTTTGGAGATGTCTTCTGTTTCTTGCCTAGAAGATTTATTCTTTTTGGGTTGAAGTCTTCTGATGATAAAATAGCCAGTTATAAAGATGGCTAAGACGTATAAAACAATGGTCCAGAAGCTTGGATTAAATAATTTAATATTTTCATGAATTATAGGTGTAACTTGATTTTGAGGAATTTCTTTTAGGTTGAGATTTCTTAATCTAATCGTCATTCTTGGAATGTTGGTTTTTTCTAAAACTAAGTGCGGCTTATTGATAACGAGAGGTTTCCCAAATGTTTTTTCTTGAAGTTCTAATTCTTGCTGATGAAATTTTATTTTACAGTTTCCTGTTTCTATTAAAAAGATTCCGTTGATTGTCTTTGTCTCGACTTGATCTGGGCAGTGAATGCTTAGTACTTCTTCCTTTGGAAAAACTGTTAAAAATTGATTTATTTCTGGAACCACTTGTATGTGACTTTCTAAAATTTCTAGATTTAAATAGTTACAGTTGTCTGAATTTTCTTTGATTATGATTTGCTTTTCACAATCAATTGGAGTATTGGAAGGCAAATCGTTTGCACACTGGAAGATTTTGCCTGGTATACACATATCATTCAGAGGCTGTACAGTATTTTCTTCAGACTTCAAAATATACTTTGAATTCGGAATTATTGTTACAAACCCTGACTCATATTTTGTAGGTATGGGTATTAGCTTATAAAGTTCAAACTGTTTTTCATAATTAATGGGAATTGACAAAAAATATTGGATGACATTTTTATCTATCTTACAATTTACTTTAATAACTGATTCAAATTTTAAAATGTTTTCGTATTTTAATTCAAAAGGTAGTTGCTCTTTATAGTGACTTGACATTTTCTCAAGTTCTTTAAGTAATTCTTGCGATTGTATAATACTTGGATGCAACGTCTTCAATTTATAGAAGGTCAGTGAATTTTCGATTTCTTGTATAACATCTAATATTGACTTATAAATCAATAACAATTGATTAAGTAAATCTTTAAAGTGAATAACTTTTTCAAAATTTGATTGAAAATCAACAATATTTTTTAAGTAAAGTATTTTGTCTTTTAAGGTTAATTCGTTAGCCTTTATATCTTGTATTGTTTTATTAAAACTACTAATTATACTATGACTTACGGAATATTCCATGCTAAGCTGATTCTGTAATTGATTTTGGTTTGTTTGTAAATGTTCTAAAATGTTATTTATTCTAATTCCATCTTCGGCATCTAAGTTTCCGGTTATTGTTTTGAAAATACTGCCGAGGCCATTTATAAGTCCTCTTTTATTTCTGTCGATTTCAGTGTGAATATTGAAATTTTCAATTTTTTCTTTAATTAAAATTCTAGTATAATTAATCATACTTTTATAGTTATCTGTTTCTGATTTGAGAAATAATGAATCGTTAGCATAAAACGACTGTAAATGATCATATTGCAATTCTAAATTACTAAATTCTTCGATTAAAGAAGTTATGTCATAAAAGTGAATAAAGGTGTGTTGACTTTTTTGTAAATTTGCCGGTCCTAATAGTATCGGCAAAATCCCTAGATTATGTGTAATTTCTTTTATTATTATTCCTTGTCCGACTGCGAGGAATCTGAAATGAAAACATAAGGTTTTTTTCGAGGTCGTTTAATGTTAGATAAATGTACATCATCTGCGGTGTTTCCGTGTCTAGGATTAATTTTTGCTGTTTTCTTATTTTTATTTATAGACTTAATAGTTTCTACTTGATACTTTGGTTTTGTTTTGCTTTGTTTTTGTTTGTTACGCATGAATACTCTAGTTGGTATTTCTTTGGGTAATTCTTCCCGATTTTGATTTGATTTTTCAATAACTTTTTCTTTATATTTCTGAATATTTTTATTTATTTCTGAATAAACTAGTTTAATTTTTTCTTTATGTTTCGAAACATAATCGTTTACTAATTGTTGTTCTATATTTATATCAAAAGCGGAATTATTGCAAATGTTACCTGTTATTATTTCAAATGGTTTTAATTTTGTGACAGAATGAATAGTATTATTGTATGCTAGAAGAGCATAGTTAACCTTTTGTTCTATAGGATCTTCCTTGTATTCGTTTTGGAGATTTAATAGTCTAATGTGTTCGATTATCGTTGAATGGAATCTTTCGGCTATACCATTAGATTCGGGGTGTTGGGAACTAATAAAATGAATTTTTATTTTATGTAATTTCAATAACTCTTTTACTAGTGAGTTTTTTAATTCTGTACCATTATCTGAGATTATCTCCGTTGGAATGCAATGATGAGTAAAATATTTTATCAAATTGTTAACAGTTTCTATACCTTCTGCAGATTTCATCTTATACATTTGACCGTACTTGGAGAAGGAATCTACTAATGTTAAAAATTTTGTACCTTCTAAGGTTATAGAGTCCATATGTACAATTTGAAATGGGTGGGTTGCTGTGGGAGTTAGATTTAAGGTAGTTTTAATGGGGGTTCTGTCATACTTTGTTAGTAAACAGATCTCGCACTCATTTATGTACGTTTGTATTGATTTTCGTTGATTCGGCCAATAGTATATGTTTTTTATCCGAGATTCTGTCTCGTCTAAACCTCTGTGATTGGTTTTGCTCTCATGATAATTTTTTATGATTTCCTTAATATCGTTCAGATCAGCATCTATTAATTTTTTTGTACATTTAATCATATTAATCATTGAGTTTTTGAAATGTGTCTGAATAACCACGCTTAATTTTTCATATACGGGGTCTTCGAAATAAACGTAATATTTTACCTTTGGAACAATATATTCTTTAAGAATTTTAATAACGTCATTTTCGAAGTTGTTTTTGGAAAGTTGAATAAGCAATCTTTGTTTAGATTCAAATAGTTTAATTATTGTTGGCGGTGCCGGTTCGTAATTAACTTCTGAGATAATTACTTGATTTTTACCAAAATTTACAGGACAATCAACGATTGGAATACCTATAACTGGATTTTCTAAATTAGTATGTACAGTTTCATTTTCATCTAATTCATTTTCTGAATCTTTATCATCTTCAGCTTCGACTATTAAAGATTCTGAATTTTGGGGATCAAGGCTTTTATTAAAATCCTCCATATAATCAAATATTACTGCTGATGATGTTCCTGCTTCATTTAAATTTAATTGAATTCTAGATAAAGCATCACAGTTTTTATTTTGGGTTCCCTTCTTATAAATTATTTCATACTCGTATTCAGCGATATAATTTCTGTTACTTTTATTAGAATTTTGCCTAAAGTAATTGGAATTATTACTTTGATTAGAAAAATTTTGGTTTCCCCTGAATGTATTCCGAGTTGAAATACTCATAGGAGTGGGGTTAGGAAAACTCCGATTTGGATTTGGTTTGAATACATTTGTAGTTTTTTCAAAATTTTGATTATTATTTATTTGACTTGTACTTGGTCTATGTTCATTATAAGAAGAATTAAATTTTGGTCGTGCATTGTGTTCATAGTTAGTAAGTTGCAAGGGTTTGTTATGTACATTATTATTTTCAAAAAAATTATTCCTAGACCCAAATCTACCTTTAGACGTGTTTAGAAGTTCAATATTTGTTTGAAAATCATTTGTTAACATATTTAAAGCTGAATTTAAATCTGGCGGGTTTTTCGTTCGCATAAGTGAACCCAGAGGCTCTCTTAGGCCACGTAAAAATACCCTTAGTGCAAAATTGCGAAAATATACAGTTAAATACAATATTTCCGTTTCACTAGCATGTGCTTTCAATTGTGAAATTTGAAGATTTAATAAATGCTGAATTTTATTATAATAATTAAATGGTGAGTCGTTTCCTTGTCTCAAATTAACTATTTCTATGTTTAAGGTGTAAATGTCTCTCTTATCAGAATATGTGTTGAGTAAAGCATTTTTTAAATCTATCCACTTGGTTATTATACAAGACGAAATATTCACTGCTGCATTACCTTTAATTTTTGACAATATACTTGACATCAGATATTCGTTCTGAAAATCATGTATATCTGTCGTATTATAAAATTTATTAACAAGTTTTTCGCAAATTTCGATAAATCTTGGTAATAATTGGGTATCACCGTGAAATTCGGGTACCATATCTAGGAATTCTTTCTTTAATACTGGAGTTGCCATTTTTACTTAGTTTTTATAAAGAATTCTTAAAATTGAAATCAGTTGAAAAAAGAAAAAAAAATCTGATAAATGTGAGTCGGAATTAGATTAATTTTCCAGAATTTTCAGAATAATCTGAAGAAAAATTTCTGTACGAACCTATGTTTGACATGAAATGTACTTACAGCAAAATCAATTTTCCTTCCATGTGCCGGCTGCTTCAAGCTCGTCTCCAATGTTCTTTGAAGATATTGATGCACGAAAGTCCTCAATACACTTGAATACTTGTTGGGATACTAAATTCACCCAACGCGTCTTCTCGTTAGGTTACTCAATTCGCCTAACTTTCGCGACACACGGTATAAAGTTCAAATAGCCAATAAATCGTTGAAACGAACCGATATTATATCCGTTAATACCGTTTGACTATCCTACTGACTGCGCCACTTAAATTACGAAAGGCCGTAAGGTACTTTTTAAAAAAACTTTTATTAAAAAAAATACAATATGTCAAAAGACGTTCGATTGGTAAAAGAATTAATTCCAGACTAAAAGTAAAAATACATAATTAGAATGAAGCGAATAAAATGCTTAGTAAACAGTCTTAAGTACAATTACACTATCCGGTTCAAAGTTCTATGGTGACACGTTATAATCTAGCAAGCTAAGGGATATTGACACTATAACATATATATATTTTTTTCTCTGTTCACTGCAAGCTTTTTTTGTTATATTCAATCATAGTTCTTCATGTTCTACTTTGCTATTTTATTCCAATTTTAATGCAGAGTCAAAGAGATATGAAACTTTCTTTATAATTGATTTAATCTAGGAAAAATTATCAAACAATAATTTTAATAATACAAATAATTTACTATAAAATTTGACCACGATTTTGTTTAGCTACCTACTCGTCTTGGTTATGGGATGCTGATTTCTTGACAGGCTTGCCTTATTCTGGCACATAGTTCATCTCGATTTTTGGGTCTTGTTTTATAGACTTTATTTTTAACCACATCCCAACAATAAAAAGCAAGTGGTGTAACATCGGGAGACCTTGGAGGCCGCAGATCAAAAGGAGTTTCTTCCTATTCAACAAGCCTTGAAATGTGGATTGATGCACCGTCTAGCTGCAAATACATATTCTGTCGCACATTAAGAGGAATATTTTCAATTGCATGCCAAAACTGCCCATCGAGGAAGCTAACAAAGCGATCAGCTTTCAATAATCGATTGAAGAAAAATAGACCAATTCTACGGTCTCCTAAAATCCCACACCAGACATTAACTTTATAGGAATATTGGCCATTGTTAACTCAGTGAGGATTATCTATGGCCCAATATCTACAATTTTGAGAGGATACAACCTCATTAGTGGTGAATGCAGCTTTATCGGTAAACATAATCTTCTTCAGAAACTGTCTGTCATTTAAAAAATTACCTTGGGCCCAATAACAATATTATAATCTTTTATCATCACCACCATCTTTCAATGTTTGTAAGAATTTCGGTTTACAGGGATTGATCTTCTGATTTTTTCATTACTAATATTCAGTTGAGACGATAAATCTCGAAGATGCGGGTGTATTCGACGAGGATGACCATTTCGATGAACTTTGAATACTGCCAGGTTCGTTGAAAAGAGTGTAGCCAACGCTGGTGTAACAAATGATGGAGTGGTCTGTTTTTTTATATAATATGTTTATATTACCTACAAGTAATAATGATGAGCAAAAGTATTATATGTGTTTCTACCTTTCAGTTTTGACACGAAGTGTCTTTTTTATTGAAACATCTCGTTCCCAGGGTAACGTACATGGTTTCAGTGTGGAACGCAGAATAAAATATTAGTTTGTATTTAACAAAGAGCATTATAACAGAGGCCTTTCCATGAGTAATGGGAGCACGTCGGGGATGTCTCAAATTAAACACTGCACCAACTTCTTTGCTATTACGAGCATTTCACTAAACAACCGGATTATTTCGATTTTTTATCTTAAAGTCAATCTCATTTTATTTCTTTGATCACTGACTGGAACTTAGTTGACATGTAAAAATACTGTCAAAATATTACTTTACATGGCACGTTAATGATGAAATTAAACAATACCTTGTAGTGATGAGCAAAATTGGTCTTGGTCTTGATTTTTAAATTATAGATTTAAAAAACTAAAAAACACGCTTTATAGGTAATCGAACTAAAAACTAAAAATAACTCTTAATTTAGGAACAAAACGTTTAACAAGAAAATTAATGTCATTATGGTAATAGCGTGGGGTGTTCGGATATCAATTGTTAAAATGTCTTACTAATTCTATTCCAAAGGCAGAGTTAGTGTATAAATGTAACACAAAGCATTAAGTATTAATTAATAGTTTATAACCATGACGATCTTTAAAAGTAAAAAAAAAATAAGTAACAGGTAAAATTAATTTCTATGCAAGACCAAGACTAAATAAGTAAGACCAAGACCGAATAAGCAAGACCAAAACTATCCGAGTCTTGGTCTTGCGCTGCTCATCACTAGTAATAGGCATAATGACAGTCACTAAGAATAACTGAAATAATTGTATAGATTATAAAGATTCTAAACTAATATCGTATTTTTACATTACAATTGTGGTTATATTTATTTTAGTAAAAATATAAATACAAAATATGACAAGCCGGCATCTAAGCTGAAACACCGATCACAAATGTGTGACGTCAATCTTTTGTAGTATCGTATTTTCTGGTTTTGCATCGTTTAAATGATATTAACTCGTTATAGAATTCATGACTATCGCACAAAATATTGATAACAATGTTTTTTTAGTTTGCAAACTCTGAAATATTTGAAGTATTTACGAAAGTGTGATGTAATAGACGGACGCCATTACTATTTTAATTTACGTGAATTTCTGCTTTAAAACGTTTATTTTTTCAAGAAACAAAACTTTTTTGGATAAAGCTTATGCGTACAAACATTGTAGAGCACTTTTTCACAATCAGTCATCATACCTATTCTGTGTGTGGGACAAAAATATTAAAAATTCAAATTCTGTGATCAATATCGGTATGTGGAATTAAAATGATATTCTGAACAACTTTTTCGATATTTCTAACTCGAAGAAAATATCGAAAAGTGAGTAGTAGGTAGGTAAGTAGAAGGCTGAGATTAAAGTTCAAATTTCAGTTGATTATAACTTAAAAGATGTGGCCCAATAACATGTATGACTCAAAAAATTGAAATCAAAACAGCGAAATTATGGGGGTATCTTCATCTTAAATCTAACACACTGTATTTATATATTCATGAAAAATTAATTAAGGTTGTAAATAAAATAATATACAAACCTCGGTAGAAAGTTTATTTTCCGTGTCGGGTTATAATAGCGCTCTGTACTTCGCATCTGCCATTACTTTATTCGTCACAAAACTAATATCAATAATTTTGTGTATTTTTTTTCGTCAGTAGATAAGTCGTAAAAGTTTAATTCTCGATTGTTCTTGATATATTTTTCAGAGGATGGAAAATTACCATTGGCCATGATCACTACAATGAAGAAATTGAAATCCGGCTACATAAACGGTACGCGAGTAACTTTGGGGAATTTAAATGAATTTTTGAGTACCAGCTGTATAACTAACCTAAGTTTTCTTGGATGTCATGAAGATGGTTTACCTGACAGTAAGTAATCAAGGAACGTAGTGTGTATAAAAATAACTTCAGAAATGGGTAATGACCTCTTAACTTTCGTGTGCCTAAAGGATTGTGAAATTTAGAAATATTTATTCTTATTTAATTCTACTTAGTTTCTATTCCCTGAAGTAATTTCAGGATATCCACAGGCGACAGTTTAGGACAGTCTTTCTCATGTATCCACTACTGGTGCTCTGGAATTCTGTAGTGTCGCAAGTATGTGAATGGATTCCACAAAATCTACATTCCTGCTGCTCCAAGCTTAAACTTTTTGAGGTGTCCATTCAGGCGGCAGTATCCTGATAGTACACTTGTCAAAACTGTATTGTAGTCTCCCTCTGACTTATGAATCTTTTTCTCGGGGTTTTCCAGGATAATCCTTGGTAGTCTTCTAGATCTTTCCAATAGTTTGATATTTTCGGTATTACCTATTTCTTCTAATAGTATATAATTAATATATAGACCGCAAAAGGGTGTTTGAAATATTTTTTTCTGGACATTTTCAGATTTTACAGAAACTGAAGATTGCCAAAAAATAACTGAAAAAAAATTACTATAGTTAAATAAATTTGAAAGTTCTACAGGGTATCAAGAAAAAATGTGTACATCCTGTATATTTCATAACAACCAAAACCTGTTGAAATTACCCAGTATTAAGTTTAATATTATTTTAGAGTTGAATCCCCAAGTGCAACAATACATGGAAGAACATTCAGTCAAAAGTTTGTCTCACAGATATTCCCTCTTAACTGTTGCTAGAGTTGGACCAAAAAATAAACATCTGACAAGAAAAATGTCGGTCAGAGGAGCCGTCAAAAAGACCAGATCGATAAATGTTGATTGTAAGTATTGAAAATAACCTTTTTGCATTGAAGAGTTACCGGTAGGTTTACATAAATTAGGAATGCGTCGGCGATGAAACTAGATTTTAAATTTTATTTGTAAGTTGTAGATATCATAAAATTTTTAATAGTAAGTTGTTCCATGGTAATTTAATTTATACATGGTGTACGAGGTGTCGACACTATGTTTATTTTTGTTAATTTTGGTTCTTAAACTTTGCTTTCCACGAAATTGGGCACACTAACTGCTTAAACATTAAAAAATCCTAATGCAACGAAATTACTCACAAAAATGTCACAGCAACTGCAACCGAGGAAACATTTTAATGCAGTACTAAAAAGTTTATTTAAAAATATGCTGTCAGACAACATACCATTTCATTTATTTTTGGTTTTAAATATATCTAAATTGGTATTTTTGTGCGGATTTAAAATGTCCATTTTTGACTCGCCAAAAATCAAAATAAATGTACAGTGCTACTTCTAACCTATTCGGGCATCTTGTGAAATAGTAACAAGATCCGAAACTTTTGGTCTACTAAATAAATTTAATATAGGCCAGTGTTTCTTATATAAATTACCATGGGATTGCTTCAGAAATACACACGTAGCTTTCAGTCCACGACCATTTTATTTGATTATTTACTAACCGTTGAGGTGTTGGCATTTATATAACATTGAGTGGCCGTTTTTATTTTGGTTCTAACAAATAATAAATCCCCAGAAATATAGTTGTAAGGAGAATAAGTTCACGTAAAAATTGTAAATACCATTGAAATTCACAAATTAATGGGATCTCCTGGTAGTTAAATGGCCTAATTTGTACCTTTGCTATTTTATCTACCCTTACACCTCCAGCAATAACAGTGGGCAATACCGATGTCCGTCCCGCGGTCAGAAAATTGAGGGTTTAGGAAAAGGGTTTTTAAACCCCGACCGATGTCCGTCCCGCGGTCAGGTGGATACACAGGTAGAATGGGCAGGGTAGAATATTATTCCTAGAATAATTAGAATGATTCGTGTATTATCGACACCCTTCCACAGACCCTTACCTATAAATAGAGGAATATTTTAAATAATAGCTAGTAGTGCTTCTCGTTGTTTCGCGTGTGATACCGTTCGACTTTTGGCTTAAAAACGCACCACTTTAATTGGTTAGTGCTTTCGGTGTGCTCCAGAGAAATGGATGTAGGTCAGAAAGGTAAAACTCTTATCAATATTGATGGTTTTAAGTTTCATTTTCATACAAATTTATGTAATAACATTACACGTTGGGCATGCGTTAATAAATTGTGTAAAGTCTATTTAAAACTAAATGATAAAAATGAAATTATTGAACGAAACCATAAACATAATCACTTCAAAAACGAAGAAAGTTTAATCAACCGTCAAAAACTTAATAATAATTTAAAAAGAAAAGCAGTGGAGGACATCGCGTCATCACCGTCAAAGATTTTGCATCGGGAGTTAAGGAACGGTGATATAGAAACAATTACGGTCCACGGGACGGACTTCGGACAAACGACTTGACCCTTTTAACCGCGGGACGGACCTCGGACGTACCTGCGTTTTACCCTGACCGCCGGACGGACATCGGAAACACCGATAACAGTAGTTAACATATGCCTTTCATTCATGAACTTATCACAAAAAGCCAAGGCTGGTGTCTTTTTAGACATTTTTTGTTGAAGTTAAATTTGATATTTCCCAAAATACAAATTTTGTTTTAATATCTAATTTCTAAAATTTTTTAGCAAGGTATTTTTTGTTCAGTTGGAAGGTCGAAAGTTCCATTAAAAGATGTCCTAACCTTCTGGACGGTTTTAAACGATAGTTATAGGTCGTAGGTCAAATGAACTCAACAGTCGTGAGACATATACAGCTTACTAAGCATATTCTCCTTACCCCTATTTATCTTATAAACCCTTAAAGGCACATGTTTTTCAGTAACTGGTTAAATATACAGTATATTTCACCAGTTTTACAAATACAATTTATGCCTGGTACATGCAAGAAAAAATCGGCCAATGTCTTGAGATACTTTGGTTCATTTTCGAAAATGTTTCATATCTTTTAAGGAATTTCTCATCTTCTATCCGCCATAATTAAAGCGAGTTCTTTAACTGTTAAAAAATAACTAAACATTGAAATCATACTAAAAAACTACATAGCATTTTCAGTTGGGACCAGACTCATTTAAACCCCTATTGTTTTCTCAAAAGTTGAAAAGTATTGTATAGTGCTCCGGAATTCGTTATTTGTTCCTCTTTATCTGTTTCCAAAAAGATTCTATCGATTAAGACTGTTTCATTCATTCGTTTGGTTTGTGCTCAACAGTCCAGGCATTTGAACTGAATCTTATTACCATTTTCCATGTTATGGTTTGTCCAAAACGATTAAAATTGGTCCAAGTATCATAGGATACTGACCATGTGCCGATGGCAGTGCTACTTGCACTGAAGAGCCAGTAGAGAGTGCACTTGGGGCAGCCTGAGCGGCATTAATTTTGTTTATAGTCAATTTTGCATTTGAAATATTCGTGAAATATAAATTTTCAAATGATTCGTATTCTCGATCCTGATCCTTTATTTCTTCATATTCATTATCTAAACAGAGTTTCTCAATTTGAATTTGGACATGCTTAAATTCATAAATCAAAGGTTCAATCTTATTTAATCGAGTGGTCAGGTCTATCAACAAAATAGGATTATTTAAATCATCGCATTTCAATTCCAAAAAGGTTTGAAATCTATTTATTTCGTTAGTGACAGCGTCGCGACGAGCTACGAGATCATTATAAATGTCAATTTTTTGACGACTGTCATCTTGATGGTTACCCCTTTTTGATTTAGGCATCTTGAGGGATAACGATACGGATTAGTTGAGAAATAAAGTGTTACACCCACGGTAGGTCAAATTGCTACACTTATAGCGTATCGGAAGGATCGATATAGCGGTTAAAATCACTTAAACACGTTAAAAAATTGCTTGATTAGCCGTTTCGCGGAAATGACCAGAAAACAGCTCGAAATGGTTCAGATGGATGCGATGCTAATTGAAAGTTAGGTTAGGTTAGATTAGGTTAGGTACCTTGTCTTTGTCAATTTGTCCTCCAGATTTCATAAAAAGATTGTTGCACAATGCTTCTTGTAATATGGATTCAACTGGGTAAACTGGAAGGCTTGACATCCGTCACGGTCCTCAAATTGATTATGGAATCGATATCCGGCTCGAAGGACCAAAAAATGTGTGGATATGATTATTCTCTTTGATCAGAATATTTATCCTTTGGTTAGTGAAAGAAAGCAGCTTATTTTAATAGCTTTTTCTATTGATTTTATTTATCGTGACAATACAAAATTAGTGGACTGTATATTGACAGCTATATCATAAAAAATAAAAACCATGGTGATAGCACCTTAGGCTGGTGGCTATATTTAAACAGGAACTAGATAAAAAAGATTGTTCAATGGTGTCTTCTTTATGTCACTGATTGGGGGAATCTTAAGCAGTTGTAATAGTTGTATTATTTCCTTTCCAAGTGCTTCCGTCTGTGTCCTTGTAAGTTCTCACAGAAGCAAAACATGTGAGTAGGTATTTCATCATAAAGTTCACATTTTCTGCATAGAGGTTCACCAACTTTACCCATTTTGTGCAGATTGTTCCTTAGGATACAGTGTCCAGTGATCAGGTCGGTAACTGTCTTCAAATTTAAAATTTTCGGATTCGTAAGAGTAAATCTAGGATTCATCACCACTGATAATACTGTATATATTTTATGTATATTATACGGATTTTTGTGGATTAGGTTTTCATCATTTATATTTTGATTAAACAAAACTATTTTTATTAATGTTCCAAATATTTTTACAGTCCTACCTTCATTGGGTAAGTTTTTGTATATTTTTTTTTGTAGAAACATCAAAGAATATTTATTATTGTATTAGCAGAATATCATTAGATTTTGTCATTTTTCTCATTATTTTGTAAATTGGTCCATTCTCATGTATACTGTATATTTTCGATAATCACAAAAAACATCATCATGTTTCTCCATTACTTATGCAATGTTAACGATAAGTTTTATCAGGTAAGTTCAAGTATATAACATGTATATGTTTAATGGGTTGCTAACATTAAATGTTTTGTATTCCTATCAAAAATTGTTTGGTTTATGTGTTGGTAGTTTTTTTGATACATTTTGATTAACCAAAGAAAAAAAGCATTTCCTTTTTTATCAGTGATTGGTCCACCTTGGCTTCACATTTAGCCCTATTCTGTAACTCCAATAAAAATTACATAACCAGCAATGATGAAATAGCTTTTCGATATCGAAATCTGACGTTAGCATACAATACTTTTCAAGTTAACCTCAAAAATCAGTTTTTCAATTCTCTTTTGTGTTGACTGATGACTGAACTGAATACATCCAATATACCGATTTGTCAAGATTTGGATTTGACGCTTTTATCTCTACTTCAGTCACAGTATAGGGCTGAATTTGTGTCAACATTTTTTAAATTCTCGAAAAACCCTGCAGGGAAATTGTGGAAAAGTGGTCTTGGTTAAATTGGCAGAAATTTTCATATGATATTCTCGACGTTCCGATTAAAAGCTATGATCGCGCCAACAGGATCGTTCGAGCACTTTTGGAGATAATTGGCTGTCAATTATCCTTTTTGGGTGTACAACAAGATAGTAAAGCTCTGTCTTATAATTTTTGTAAACATTGTCCTGTTGCTGTTATCTCATGAAAATATTATAATTTAATAATTTTAAAATATGGGTTACAAGGGCGCTACAAGAACGAAGCAAAATACCTAGCCACTTTTTCTTATATAATCTTATACTTTTGTACCTTATGATGGGCACAATAGATCTTTTAGGTCTCAGTGAATGTCACCCCAATATAGGTACATGATACTATTAATATTTATTTGAAAGAAAATTAAAAAAGTGGCTAATCATTAGTATTTCATTTAATTTTGTTGTGCCTTGTATATTTTAGGATTACTTAATTATTTCACAAGATAGCAATACAACATATTTACAAACACTGTAACCTTTTTTCAATACAAAGCTTTATTATCTTGTCGTATACCCAAAAACAGGATTTGACAGCCAAGTATCTCCAAAAGTGCTCGAACGATCCTGTTGGCGCGATGATAACTTTTAATGTGAACCTCAAAAACATAATCTAATAACTTCAGCCAATTTGACCTTTCGTTATCGTTCCCATAATGCATGATAGATAAGCAACACACATTCAATATCATGGGGTATTTATGGAAATGGAATGACATCCAAGTACTCACTATAATTTTCCCAATAATATTCACTTTTGTGCCACTCAAGAGACTTAAACTTGCAATTAAAATTGGAAAAACTTTTGAAAAATGTACAATCAGTGCTTAGATTTCATTTTGTGTCCTGATTAAATTGAAACATTTATTCTGCGCATACCATTTTTGATGCCACTCTGTGTTGATTAATAAATTGTTTTTGTAGCCGAAACTTTAGGTATGGAAGGAAATATAAGTTTAGATAGACGCTGTTCTCTGTACTTTCCACAGACTCCAATAGACGTCACCGATAATGCAAAAGATGAATCGACAAGATCTCCGTCTCCTGAAAAGAAGCCCAAACTAAATAAATCCGATTCTAAACTACCAACTGTCAATATAACCAGACACCGACACCAATCGGAAACACAGTATGCAGACACCGAGGTAAATTTATTTATACAAAAAAGTCTTTATTTGAAATGGTCGTTCAAAATACGGTTTTTTATTAGCTCTAACCACAGAACTATTTTTTAACTATACATAATTTTAACAAAAACAAACGATAATTAATATGACACATGACAACAACTATTACCAACAAAATTTAGGGATTTAGAAGTATCCAACATTAATTGCACTGCACCGCACCAACTTTTATTAGTAATTATGCGGATAAACATTTGGTGGTCCAAGTTTGTGATTGTCTGATTCCGATTTGAAATATTTGATGTAGGTAGACGAGCTGTTTGCAATGCTGAGAGAATCCGATTCGCTAGACGAACAAGGCGATATCTTGCAATATTTGGTCGATACAAAAGGTTTGGATTACAATACCGGAATGCTGGAATACGGTCGAGTAGTTACAGTGAAAGATTTGTTAAAAGGATTGTACGAAAAAGCCTGTCATCAAAAAATGTGGGGTCTCGTTAGACACACAGCCGGTATGTTGGGAAAACGTGTAGAAGATCTAGCTAAATCAGTTACTGATTTGTTGGTTAGACAGAAGCAGATAACTGTAGGTAAGTAAGTAATACTTGTCTAGCCAATTTGTTGTTTTTAAATATCCAAATTTGTAATTTAACTTATTAATAACAATTGCATTCAACAAACATTGTGTGTTTTGTAACTATAACTTTAAATTATGGCTTAATTGAAAAATATGTTCCCAAACACCGGTAAAGTGATCAGGAGACGTAAAGTTTATTTTTCTACAAGATTAATTTTAAGGTCTAAAAGTGTAAAGATGGAACACAGGCGCTTTTCGATTAAATTACTTTTATGGATGTGAAATTGGAGTGAACATTAACAAAGACCTAAAAAGGCGAGCACAATGACCTTCACCTTATTTTATGTTAGTTAACGACTTTTTACTTTCTCAACGACAGCTGTCAAGGTATCGTCGGTGGACGACAACTTGGTAGCCATTTTTGTCGTCCAACAACGACTACCATTGACTATAAAATAGAGAAAGTCGTTCATAAACGATAATCGCCCACGAACGTCGATGTGTTACAAAATAGACCCCTAAATTAGTAGATCTATTATGTCACTTTCTTCTACCCGGTTCCTGATTAAGTTTCAAGTTGATTTGGTCCTATTCCTATAAGGAATTTAATCATACCTGCAGGCTTCACTGTTTTGCACTTCAACTTTCGGCTGTTGTTAAGAAAAACGAATTTTTCAGTAACACAACGAATATTGGTAAAAGTAACAATTTTAAATAAACCAAATTGGCCACACTATCCATTTGATTGTTACTACAAAAATACAATTACAGCAACATGGAGACGCCCACCCAATTCTCCTGTTTGCTTCTATTGACTGTAGCTATTGTCATAAAAGATGATTTCGAAGTTCTGTTTTCAAAGACAAAACAATTTAAGTTCGAATAAATTACTTAAAAATCACTGTAAATGTCAACCGAACAAAGAAGTCTTTTGACAGTGTCTGATGGTGTTTGGGAACAAATGACTTCTACATACATGATTTAATTCAGCTTTATTTATAAAATATCAATTAAATTCCTTTAATACGAGGAAAACTATTGTATTTTTTAGTAGATCTATCAATGATTATTATAGAAACTACCACTTTACGTTGAAATTATTTGAATACAGTCAAGATCCCAATTGTAATTTTTCATCCTTTGTCGTGTTATCAAAAAATCACCACTGTAATTTTATATAGGAATGCCGCCTAATAATGAACACACTATTACCGCCCCTCTACCAGAAAACGATTTGAGACTTCTAATCCACGAAGCTTATGGAGAAGATGACAGCACATCTATGTTGACACAAGAATTACTTTCTTATTTGGCTATGTTTATTAGAACGGAGCCCCAGTTATTTTTAGAAATGCTTAGATTGAGAGTCGGATTGATAATCCAGGTAAATGAAGTTATGAATTTTCTACCACTTTCTTTTAGTTCTTTTTTAGTCGACTGTATGTAGAGCTTTATTTAAAAAATGGTATTTTCTCACAACCGGGTGGAATTATTGGAGATAAAAGTCAATTGTTAAGTTTTTTCTAAAACAAATAATTTTTATTCATAGTCAATGGAAAAAATTAGTCCAAATACATACCTACCCCAAAAATAATTCTCTCATTGTGTTTCTGTTGCAATTCAACATATAATTAAAACTGGGATTAACAACAATTTATCGTCCACAACCTCAATTTCTTTATAGTTTGGTAAGTTTATCTGAAGCCGTGAAAGGAATGCAGTCGAAAACATTCGATATTGCCACGTTTAACTATGAAAAAGCAAAAGTGCTAAGTATATGTAGTGATAATAATTAGAAAGTGGACTTTTTATTATTAACAATGTGATTAAACGTTAAATCTTTGTGCTTGTTTTCTTCGATTTTGTCTATTAACATTATTTTTTCAATTTATGAATATTAAAAGATGAACACTTTTCCAAATTTGTTATGGGCTTCTTCAAGCTCTGGCAGCGTTGTGTGGAAACCATAATTTTCACGCCCTCCGAACTAACTCAATTGGTGAAATTTATCGAAACTCCTTCGTTACTTAGCGACCAGCTGATTTCCTATTGGCAAGCGCGTGCGTGTGTTCTTCCCTCTCACTTTGTCAATTGATTGACATTGATTATCCAGTGGCGTTGGTATTGTCAGTGTCATATTTTGAACTATTTCGTATCCATATTGAATTCAAGTACGATTCTTAACATTATCTGTTTTTAACAAATACCTTACCTTTAAAGCAAAGCAAAAATCAGTTTCTATATATAATTATTATTATTATTTTTAATAGTTTTATAAAATAGTTACCGTACGCCATTGGTACGTTTATGACAGATATCCGCCATGTTTCCTCTCCCATTACCGATGCCGCGTAGCTTCAGATGAACTTGCCAAACTATACTACTTATTTGCCCTCGACACCAACATTTCTGTGTTTAACCAGCATTTCAATCCTAATTTTAGATAGATGCGCCACTTCTCCCTCCTGCCAAAAGCTGCGTTACAAAAAAATGGTACGCATGTTTTATCTGCCGTTTCCCCCTCTTAGGCGCCGACAGTTACGTTCCATATTTACCGAATCTTAATGGGCTAAGTGAGGGTTTCAAAGTACCCGATCACCAGCCTTCTCTTCTTTCTATTTCCCGAAGGAATTTTAAGATATCCGCAGGTTTTGATATAAGAGTCTTCTATCCAGTAGTCTCCTAGGTGTTGTGCCCTAGGATTTCTATGCAATCTGCAAGTATGTGGATGGAGGTTTCTTTTTCTATTCCACAGAATCTACTCCACTATTTTGAACTTTTTAAGGTGTCGGTACCGTCTGGAACCTGTTAAAACTCTTAGTGCAGGCGTTAATTTGATCTCACCTGGTTGAATTGGAGTATTTTTGATTGTCTAAACCCTACTAAGTATTTCCAAGGTCAGATTTTCTCTCCTTTTCGGCGTTACCTATTTCTTCCAATATTATATTGGAGTTGATACCGGAAAAGGGTTCTGGCCCCCAAAGGGGTGTTTCAGCATCTCTCCTTACTAGTTCATCGGCCTTCTGGAATATACAGTTAGTGTCGATGTTGTTATCGCCTAGTTCATTGAGTTTCCCTAGACATTTCCATATCGTTTTAGAACTGATTCCGCAAGAACTCAATTTACCGGTAAATGCCTTCCTTTCCAGCTCCGATGTAATTTCAAGGGATATCTGTGGCTTACTGCCTTTGTCTACTTATTCCTACCTCAGGGTACCAGTATCCCTTACTATATTCATTTTTTTAATATATATACACTGGCGAGCAAAAAATTGTGGTCACCTTAAAATTTTCAAATCGTATTCGCAAACTGTACATCATTGCATGTGCTTTTGTAAGCTGAATGTGATACTCTATCTATAATAAAGAAAAATGCATTTTTTTCTTGGATTTCATGATTTATTCTGAAAAAGCAACAAATTAACATTTTGGGCGAAATTCAACATTTTGCTGTTAGGGAAAATATAGAACGAACAAAATGAAAAAACTAATAACTAATAACGTGTATTCCCTCCTCTTGCATTGATGACTGCTTGAAGTCGGCGCGGCATACTTTGAATTAAGTTGATGATCACATTCTGATCGATGTTGTTCCATTCCTGCTACAGCAATCTTCTCGACGTCCATCTGACCCAGTGGGGCAAAAACTCGAATTATCTGAGAACAATACCCCGCTCCAGTCATCATCATTCCAACGAACGTGATCTTTGGCAAATGTCAATCTTGCAGTCCGATGCTGGCGTTGCAACGGGGGACCTGTAGCCATTCTTCTGCATGACAGTCCAGCAGCATGAAGGCTTCTTCTAACGGTCCATTCACTAACGTTGATGTTTCTCACTTCTTCCAACTGATTTCGCAGTGAAACCGCAGTAGCTGTCCTATTCCGCAAACTTGTGGACACCAAAAAACGGTCATCTCGTTGAGTGGTAACTCTTTTTCGCCCAGACCCTGGTCTTCTAGTGATCAGGCCAGTCTCCAGAAAGCGCTGGTACACCCTTTGCACACCACAAAGACTAGCGCCAACAATTCTTGCAGTTTCACGTTGCTCCCTTGTAACAGCGCAACAATTCTTGCCACAACAATCGGATTTAAAGGCATTATGGGCCTGTTAACTCACTACACTTTGCAATCGTTAGTTTTTACACAAAGATTCAACAGTAAACTGGAAAACAGGCAAGGGAAATGTGAATGTTCAATTAGCACAAAGGCACATTTTTCATAAAAGTCGTACTCTAATAAATCGAATGACAGCTGTCAAGTCTCGGAAAAAATTGCTTTAACGCCTACTAATACTATTATGTCCTTATCAATATTGATGCTAAAATTATTCGCAATTTCTGAAGTGACCTCAATTTTTTGCTCGCCAGTGTATATGCAACACTAGCTTCCTTGTTAACGACTCTTTCTAATACCTGTATACTTTTTTATACATATTCACTATGGAATAAAAAAATCTATAATTGGGAAAAAAAAATTCTATTTCTATAAAAAATTGATATTCTTTTGTAGGTGATGGCAACTGAACTATCTCGAACACTCATTTGCGATGGCGATGAAGCGTCTGAACATCTGTTGAATTTGAGTCCTTTTGAAATGAAAAATTTATTGCATCACATTATTAGCGGCAAAGAATTCGCTATTAGTAGTGGTAAGTTCTTTATTTTAGAGAGATCGGCAAACACGATACGCTAATTACGTAATGTACGTAAACATGACTTTAAAAGAGAGTTCGGGTAGAGTAAATTTTTACGTCTAGTGTAAGTAATTTTAACTCGGTTATTTTCGTTTTGACTTTGGCAGTTCATAATTTGTACATTTATTTAATTGGTTTGGTTAGGTTAATGTTATTGAGTTGTATGAATGTTAATTTTATTCCAGAAAGTAGTTAAATAAAGGCAAATAACTGTTATTAGGGTGAATGGTGGATTTTTTGCAATATGATGAACTAACGAACAACTATAGTTTTATAAGCTAATGTGCTGACTTGAGAGCATAGTTATGCTCTACTATAGCATGATGAGGTTTTCTCCAACGACATATGTTGGACCAGAACCAGTTCTTGGGACCACAAAGAAGGTTATCCGAGAACAAATAAGAAAATGGGTACAACGCCAACATAGACTACAGTGGAGAAACACTCCAAAGCAGGTACACAGTAAGACCCTTATTGGTGATATATGTGTAAAACGGGCTGAAGAACTAGTGAATGCTAGTAGGAACAAGCTAAGAATTATTACAGGTTATCTAACGGGTCATGGCCCGGTAAAGGATCATCTGCATAAAATGGGTATAACGGGGATCTCAGCTGCAGACTTTGTGGCATGGAGACCGAGACCGTAACCCATATTTTGTCCGACGGTGAGGCATTGGACTCAAGGTGCAGTGCTCCCGGTACTAGGACGACTCCAAAAAAAAAACGACAAATCCTCTTCAACCATTTATTAGGTCGGCTGGCCAGTTCCTTTTCAGTCTTCTTGTATTTTGGGGTTCTAGAAGTGTATGGATTAGTCCATTTACTTGGCTTTCTAGTCTGCCGTAATGGAATATTTAAGTCTTCATGTAGTGTTGCATTAGACACATACCATGGTGCATCTGTTGTCATTCGGAGTATTTTGGATTGTAGCTAAGTTTGATTTGCTCGCACATCCCCAGAGCTCGAAACCATATGTCCAGATTGGTTTTATGATCGTTTTGTATAGGAGAAGTTTATTTTACAGTGCCAATTTGGATTTTCTGCCCATTAACCAGTGTAGATCTTTTATTCGCAAATCAATGTATTTGCGTTTTTTGACTATATGTTCTTTCCATGCGAGTTTTGAGTCCAAATTTATTCCTAGGTATTTTATACCTAGGAGGACTGGAGGACATCGATCTTTTTTTAGTGTGAAAGTCACTTGGACTGATTTTATCTCGTTTATTTTTATTCTCCATTTGTGTAGCCAAGTTTGGATACCATTCAAGTGTCTTTGTAGCATCTCTGATGCTGTTATTGGATTTTCGTGGCTTGCAAGTATGCCTGTGTCATCGACAAATGTTCCCATGGTTGTTTCTGCATTTTTTTGTTAGTAGGTCAGTTACAATACATACAGTAAAGGTCCGAGAACACTACCTTGTGGAACGCCTGATTTTATTGGGAAGTTGTTGGAAATGCTTTCATTTATTTTCGTTCCGAATTATTTCTCTCCTAGGTAAGATCTTAGTAGTTTAAAGTAAGTTATGGGAGATGTTTCTTGATTTTGTAGTTTAATCCCATATGCCATACCTTGTCGAAGGCTTGTACAGCATTTTTTTCCTTCCAGGGCTAGATTTATGCTGTGAGCTATTCTATGAACTTGTTGCACCGTGTGTTCTTTCCTAAAGCCAAATTGGTGGAGGGGTATCCATTCTTCGGTGGCTGGGTCAGAGTTTATTCTTAGTAACAATAGTCTCTCAAGTGTT
The DNA here is from genome assembly GCA_949126875.1 of Lochmaea capreae. Lineage (NCBI taxonomy): Eukaryota > Metazoa > Arthropoda > Insecta > Coleoptera > Chrysomelidae > Lochmaea > Lochmaea capreae. The sequence continues at coordinate 17,113,490 of OX421403.1, forward strand.
TTAGACATAACTGGTAAGAGACTTATCGGTCTGTATGAGGTAACTTTTTTAGGGTCTTTGTCCTGTTTCAATATCAGAATTATTTCAGCTGTTTTGAACAATTTTGGCCAATAGCTTAGACAAAGTATAGCATTAAAGATAGATGTGATGAGGACCACACCTTTGTGTGGTAGTTCCTTTAGCATTTTTGGGGTTGTTCGGTTTATTCCAGGCGCTTTCCTGGCATTTAGGTATCTAATCTCTCGCTGGACTTCATTTGTGGTTAGCTGTTTAATGGCTGGGATATCAGCTAGCTCTCTTTCTACCTCAATACTTTGTTCATCGCTGTCGGATGTGAATACTTTAGCAAATAATTTTGTTTTTTCTTCGTCGCTTCTGGCCCATTGTGGGTTTGGTCCTAGTTCGTTACGAATGGGAGGAACTTGAGTTATTGGTCTCTTGGAATTGATCTTGGATAAAAAATGCCTAATTAATTCGGTAAATATTTAGAACTGCGCATGATTAGATTTCAAATAGCGCAGAACGTAAATGGCGTATCACGCTATTCGTGATTGCCCAATCTCTCTATTATCGAAATTATATATGGTAATATAATGAAACTTTTATAATTTTTTAGTCGGAAGAGGTAACTTTTCGATAATTACAAATAAATCTAGCCGTATAAGTAAGGTAATTTGATTCCGCTCTGTATATTATTAAAGCTAATGGGATTAATTTTTTAGAAAAGTCACATTAGCTTAGCAAATGATCTAGAGGATAATACCGTTGAACCGGATCGACAAGGTCAGTGGTTGAGAAGAAGAAGATTGGATGGAGCTCTTAACAGAGTTCCTAGAGATTTTTACTCTCGAGTTTGGTCTGTATTAGAAAAAGTAAGTATCCGCTATTGTTCGTACGTTGCGCTTGTTCAAATGTAGGGAGAAACGTGAAATTGTGTACGGGCTGTGTACAAGTATTTGGAGGTAGAATAATAAGCGGTGCAAGCTGCGGAAATGTACATTCAGCGACAGAGTTTTCCTGCATCCCAAGCAGCATTATTCTGATTTCCGTCATAATGTTTACTTAAGTCAACGTTAGTTTTTGGTATTATTTATTTGTTTACATTAACGTTCATGGACCTGACTATTCTGACGTTGGAATTTCGAAGTTGATCGGATCAATGACTCCCCTACCTCAGTAAATCGAACGTTATTATTTGTTAGACGACAGATAACGTTAATTTTTACCTTTTTGGTGTCTTTGGACTAAACTGGAACAAGTAGAACCGCATGCTACAGTTTTGGTCATAAAAACAAAAACTTTTTGTTCCTATTATTCGACCCACGGGCGGATGTTTAAAAGTAGTTCAAATATTTATACAATCCCTTGACATATAATCTTTATACGTCATTTGCACTATCTGTACTCATTGCGAAGAAATTACACCTCGATATAGGACTTCGGTCCAAGTTGCCAACCCGAAAAATTCCATATTTTTCTATCACTGGAGAAGGGAAAGGTATGATTGGCTGAAAGTTGTGCTGGAGCATCTGATTCCATGTCAATTGCGACATATCTCTCGATATTGATTGGTAGATATTATTGACGTAAAATCAGGAGCACCAACATAAATTTAATCGGACATCATTTTTACAAATATCAATATATTACCCATTTTACATAATTATATTTATAAACAACGCCAACGTAAACATGACGTATTTGTTCTGAAATTTCCGTTCCCAAGTGGTAGAAAAATATGAAATTTTTTGGGTTCGTATCCTATTTCATATAATAGGTCTACCAACTGACAAGTTGACACTAATGACAGTGGCCCTGAGGATAAACAAATATTTGGATATATTTTAGATTTGCAATTTGGTTGTTTCGTATTGATTTAATGATCCTTTTTATTATACAGTCAGATATAGGTTTTAAAGTGCTCCAACAGCTGATGTCTATTGTCTAAGTTTGACGAACTGTAGATATACCACATTGTCCCACAAAATTGATTCTCCTGTTATTTTTATGATGCCTTGAGCTGTAATTACACTTTTTTTTTCAAGTGTCAAGGATTGGATATAGCTGGTAAAGTACTACCGCAAACGTTGACTCAAGAAATGACATCCGGAGAACTAAAATTCGCACTAGCCGTAGAAACTGTACTTAATACAATACCACAGCCAGAATATCGGCAATTAATTGTAGAAGCTTTAATGGTTTTAACACTAGTTTCCGAGTATAACATCGTTCCTTCTTTAGGAGGTATCATACAAGTGGAATATTTAGTTTATATTGCAAACGAATTATTTTTAGACGATCAGGTACAGTATTCAATAATAAAAAAACTTTAAACAAAGAACCGGTACAACTAATTGTTGTTTTTTTTTTAGATGAAATGCGATGGTGATGCTACTCTTTGTTGCGCTAAACCAAAAGAATTACGAGAACTATCGAAAACTGGCGGCTTGTTATGCGGAGGCGCTGCCTACATATGTCAACACTTTTATGACAGCGCACCTAGCGGTTGTTACGGGACTATGACCTATATGACAAGGGCTGTGGCAGTTACATTAGAAGGTTTACCCAAACAAGGCGAACTGGATTGCACGATAAGCTGAACAATGTAAAACATTGTTTGTAGTATACAATTTAATTATTAGAGAGAAATTTTTCACAGTTATTAAACGCCGAGATTGTTTTTTATTGTTTTCTGGTACTGTCACGGATTGTTTTGATTTTGTTTATCAGTTGATTTGTTAAAAATATATTCTATTGTTTTTTTTTTTAACAAGCAGACCTAGAACTATAATCTTGAACTACAGAGTATTTTAATTTATTGTAAAGTATGAAATCTGAAACATGCCAGATCAGCAACTAATAGATTGATCAAAGGGCATATACCAGACTTCATGATAAGCAGTTCAACGAGCTATACAAAGAGTTGAAAATCGATCCCATAATGGGAATGTCATTGGACGAGATAATTCTCAAGCATAGCTTCAGGAACAACTTCAAAACAGGCAGAGCTGCATGGAAGCAATCTAATTAATGCAGAAATGGTCTGCTATACAGATATGACTCAAAAACCGAGAAAGGCGTAGGACAAAAGTCTCACTGTGCTTAGGCAAAAACGTGACGATATTCCAGGCAGCAATACAGCACTGTGAGTTATTAAGGAAACGCCATTTCCGTATTCTCCGACAGCCAAGCGGCTATAAAAGCAACCAGCTCCATGTAGATAAATTATGTACTCATTTGGTACTTCTTGGAGTCCCTACAAGAGTTGGATTGTCAAAATAGACTATTCTTATCCTGGATACCAAGCCACTCGGGTTAGAAGGGCAATGAAGAGGCAGACTCAATATCCTGAGAAGGAATGCGATGTGCTCCCATGTGTCCCTAACCTAACCTAACCAAGAAACTGTAGTATGTGCATTTTTGGACATAGAAGGAGCTTTTGACAACACTCCACACGAGGCTGTTAAGAGAGCATTAAATAGAAGAGGTGTAGACAGCACAACATCCAAATGGATGTCGGAACTGCTCACCACCAGAGTAGCAGAGACGAGAACGAGCAAAGACATTGTCTCCATCTGCACAACCAGAGGATGCCCACAGGGAGAAGTAGCATCCCCATTAATGTGGAGTCTGACGGTTGACGAACTCCTGTGTGGTTTGACGGACCTCGGAATATCCTGCCAAGGATATGCCGATGATATAGTCATAACAGCCAGGGGAAAATTTGAAAACACCCTTTGTGACATCGTACAAAAGGGTCTGAACTATACAAATAGCTAGTGTAGGCAAGTGGCACTCAGCATCAACCCCACCAAAACCATCTTGATAGCCTTCACTAAGAAAAGAAAACTCAACCTCAAAACCATTTAACTTGATGGGAACGACGTTGAATGGAGACAAGAAGTCCAAGTATCTAGGTTTGACACTAGACAGTAAACTCCTGTGGAACAAACACGAGAAGGAGATTACATACAAAGCAAAAATGGCTCTAATGGTGTGCAGGAATCTGGCAGGGAGAAACTGGGGTTGTAACCCAAAAATCCTGAGCTGGATGTACACTGCCATAGTGAGACCAATTATCACTTATGGAGCCATTGCGTGGAGTAGTAGAACTAGCCTCTTGACGACGAGAGAAAACCTCTCCAAGATTCAAAGACTAGCCTGTATATGCATAACAGGAGGAATGAGTACATGCCCAACGGCAGCAATGGAAGTGATTCTCAACCTCGCACCATTACATATGGTGGTGGAGAGTGTTGCAGAAAGAACAAGATACAGACTAAGTAGAGAGGGAATCATTAAAAAGAAAACCACCTCTTCACTTCTTAGAAATCAGACAACCTGGGACATGCCACAAGATGGCATGATGAAAAAGTATAACTTTTCAAAGAAATTCGTTACGGAATTAAGCAACAAGAAGGAATGGGATCCAAATACCATTACCAGACTTGGAAAGAATGCCATTCAATGGTACACAGACGGCTCAAAAGCAATAGAAGGAACTGGGATAGGAGTGTACGGGCCCGGCACCAAACACTCTGAAAGCTTGGGAAAATCCCCAAGTATCTTTCAAGCGGAAATTCACGCAATAAGAAAGTGTGCCCAGTTCAATATTGACAAAGGATATAGAAGGCAAAGGATTATCATAATGTCTGATAGTCAAGCAGCCATTAAAGCGCTGAGTTCTTGTGTAATCAGTTCCAAAATGGTGTGGGAATGCCTAGGCAAACTTAATGAACTAGGCGAGAACAATATAGTCACCTTACTGTGGATTCCAGGACACACTGGAATAGAAGGAAACGAAATAGCAGATGAACTAGCGAAGAGGGGGAGTGAAATACCCTTTTGGGGGCCGGAACCTTTTTGCGGAATCAGCTCCAATGTAATAAAAGAGGGACAATAGATTTTTTAGGTATCAGTGAATGTTACCCCAAAAGACATACATACATGTGTCCAGGGTCCTTCTGTGGTATAGCGAGTGCGCTGCAGAAAACAAATAGTAGTACTTGGACAAAAAAACAGTTTCGAGAATGTTGGTACAAGGTAAATGGAAGGAGGCAGGCCGAAGAGTTCATCAAAGGGCCATCGCCAAAATCAGCGGAGTACCTACTAAGCCTGAATGGGCGACCAACCAGGATATTGGTTAGACTATAGATAGGACAACGTAGAAACAACAAATACTTGAATATCTGATTGGTAGACACAAGTATGTGCAGAAGGCGAGGAAACCTCTGCACACATACTGTGCTACGGTGAAGGAATGACTAGGCAAGGAAAACCACAACCCTCCCAATATATACAGGGTGTTTCATTGGGAAAGGGCCTAACTTTAACTGTAGATGGAAATCATTTTGGTGCTTCCAAAAACCTATATTTAATGTGTCTTCTGCACTTTATAACCGAGAGACAGGGTGTTTTATAAATTTATCGTATTTCTTTCGAACCTCATAACTTCCGAGTTACGCTGTATATTATTTTGAAATTTGGTACACGTAATAATCAATACCTAGAAACTCCATCAAAAGCATCTCCAAAAAGATAATGCAGGTCCGGCTTAACAAAAAATTTCAAAACACTCGTCTTTCCTAAAAACAACACCCTGTATATAGATTTTTTTAAATTGCTCTTTATAATTGGAAAGAGTATAAAAAATCGAATCTACTTATTTCCTTTTTATTTTTCCGCAGACAATTTTACTACCAAAGATTGTCCGTCAAAGTTATGATTTATACACTTTTTGGGGGTTAACAATGGTATCGTAGAGGTTTTCTTTTATTTTTTAGCTTGAAATGAAATCTATTTAATGCATCTAGAGAAGCATCCTAGAAATTCAATTGAGTTTGTATGTTTACGAGTACAGACCACTAAAAAATGTGATTACAGGGCCGTACTTAGGACATACTCATTCAATGTTTCGAATATTTCGAGCACCCTGTATAAGGATATGTATCTGGAAACTATGCACTTCTACATTTAGAATAACAAGAGTAAAATACGAGAAATAAATTTATACACAAACACGTACAACTCTATCCAACAATTTCTGTTTCCAAGGTGACGTTATGTGCAGAGCGTGCACAATTTGAGTCGACAAGTCAGCATACCGTGTATTTTTACCGTGGTTCAGTCGTATCACACAATCACCCATGGCCCCCCCTCTCAATATGACCGCCACTGGGAGCAATGAGTATATGCCCAACGGCAGCAATGGAAGTGATTCTCAACCTCACACCATTACATATGGTGGTGGAGAGTGTTGCAGAAAGAACAAGATACAGACTAAGTAGAGAGGGAATCATTAAAAAGAAAACCACCTCTTCACTTCTTAGAAATCAGACAACCTGGGACATGCCACAAGATGGTATGATGAAAAAGCATAACTTTTCAAAGAAATTCGTTACGGAATTAAGCAACAAGAAGAAATGGGATCCAAATACTATTACCAGACTTGGAAAGAATGCCATTCAATGGTACACAGAAGCAATAGAACGAACTGGGATAGGAGTGTACGGGCCAGGAACCAAACACTCTGAATGCTTGGGAAAAACTCCAAGTATCGTTAAAGCCGAAATTCACGCAATAAGAAAGTGTGCCCAGTTCAATATTGACAAAGGATACCTATAGAAGACAAAAGATTATCATAATGTCTGATAGTCAAGCATCAATTAAAGCGCTGAGTTCTTGTGTAATCAGTTCCAAAATGGTGTTGGAATGCCTAGGCAAACTTAATGAACTAGGCGAGAACAATATAGTCACCTTACTGTGGATTCCAGGACACACTGGAATAGAAGGAAGTGAAATGGCAGATGAACTAGCGAAGAGGGGGACTGGAATACCCTTTTGGGGGCCGGAACCCTTTTGCGGAATCAGCTCCAATGTAATATTGGAAGAAATAGGTAAAGCCGAAGAAAAGAGAAGATCTGACAATTGGAAAGATCTAGTAGGGCTCAATCCAAGATTCTTCTGGGTGACTACAACCTGTTGAGATCAAACGAATGCGTTAGTCAAAGTACACCTGCACTAAGAGTTTTAACAGGAATCCTAACGGCACCTTAAAAAGCTCAAAATAGTGGAGGAAGAAGATTGTAGATTTTGTGGAATGGAAGAAGAAACCTCCATCCACATACTTGCGAACTGCACAGCAATTCAGAATCCTAGGGCACAGCACCTGGGAGACTACTGGATAGAAGAGGGACAGTTACCGAAGTTGAAGCCTGCAGATATCCTAACATTCCTCCGGGAAATAGGACTAAAGGAGCTACTAGTCTCTGAGACTCTCCTCAGAAACTAAGTACAAGTAAGAGGCACAATAGATCTTTTAGGTCTCATTGAATGGTACCCCAAACTACATACACATAGGTCTTGAACGAACGCTATGTTGACATTCGAATTGTATATATTGAAGGTTCATCAAGAGCACTTCCACAAAAAAGACTAAGAAAAGAGCGTTATATCCTAAAAAATGATGCAAATATTTAAGATCTTTTAGAATTTATTCAAGATGACACTTCAGATATAGATATTTGGTCGGATTATAGCAGCGACGATGACTATGTTCCACAACAAACCAAGATAATTGGACAAAAAGAAACCGCTAAATTCGTATCATCAGAATCCTCCAGCGAGTCTGAATCTGAAGAAAATCAACCAGAACTTGAAGAAACCATGAATAAGTCATCAACTCAAGCAAGCACTACAAAGAAAAAAACAAAGTCAACAATTTTTTGGATGCGAGAGGCGATTATTACTCCAGATACTACATTTTTGCAAGATTCAAATGAACTTTGAGATTGATAATACGCATGATAGATTTTGTTCCAGCTAAGTCATGGCTACTAAGGGCGCGTTGTATCAAACACCCATACTGTATAACATACCAGTAATCCTAGTAAAATTTAGATACTTCAGCAACTTATATTTTTCAAGAAATTTCAATAATTTTACATTTATTTATCTGTTAGCTTAATGATTCTTTCTGGACAAACATCTATTTTAGTTACAGAAAAATATAAGCAAATCAAAAAGAATATCTAGGAAATTTGAGTAAAAATTTAAATGGAAAAAAGGTAAAAAGCTATGTGGCGTCTTATAAATTAGTATCCATTTTGTGTAATTATGCATTACATTATTATTTTAATCAACAAACATCTACAAAGCTACTAAATTAAAACAAAACTGTATAACATACCAGTACTCCCAGTAAAATTTAAATATTTCAGCAACTTATATTAAAAAAAAAATCAGCTATAACGAACTATTACACAGTCCCTTATTACTCTCTTGAAAGTCTAATCATGAACAGGAGGCCGGAAACCTCTCCGTTTATATAAAGCAAATAAGTGAAAGAGCGAAAGCTATAAAATAACAAAGAGACAATGCCGGATTCCCCTCTCTGGAGAGTGTATCGAGTCTAGAGTAGTGGGTGTTTCATGGAGGGGAAGTATTTTGTTCTCTCTTGGACAATTTTATGTATAAATGCTCACTGTTGCTCCTATATGAGTTTCTAGACATAGAAGACAAATATTTGCCAAACCTGTATATGTAAACTCAAATTACTTTCAATTTCGCGGTGTAAGTTAAAAACCGGAAACCATAATTAACGATTTTTAGTCCGAATAGACTTGTCTATTCCGCCAAGATATATTTTAACAAATTTTTAAATATTTGAAATGTTATCCGAAAAGATATCGTTTTAGCTGGAGAGTGTCGCCACCTCGCCGCGGGAGCTTCGGCAGACTTACCCTCATCTTAACATAGTTAAATATTAGGCGTTTCCGCGACACAGAGTGACGCGATTAATTCGTGAATCTGAACTAGACTGTACCTAAAATATATTTTCCACGTTGCAACAAATCGCAGCGACTTGTTGCTGGGACAAATCACTGCGAGAAAAAGTACAATCAGCACATCGATAGTTTGTTGCTGTGACTCATCCAGGCATAGGGGAAACGTTACGTGCTACCAACTTCGTTAAAAAATTGGCAGTTCTGATTTCATAACCTCACAGTGTGAAAAAAATTAGTGGGTGAAAATAAAGCAAATAGGAGTAGTTTCTCTAGAATCAAGTCTTGAAGTTAACTGAATGGATGAGGAACACATTGAGGGTATTGTTTTAGTAACAGTAATTAGTATTATGGCCTGTGCTGCTATACGCGAAGAAAACGTAGAATAAATCCTGTGACAGCAATGTCAGAGCGTAGCAGCCAATATAAATTTTGGGTTGGTGCGACAAAATCCACCAGAAAAGTTACCAAGTCGCAGCGACTTCTCGCTCGAAAATAGAGCAAGTTCTAATTCATGCGACCGACGCGCCCAACGAAAAAAAACGCCAATTTGCATTCAACTTTTTCGAGTTGCAGCGTCAACTCGCACCGTGGAAAATGGACTTAATAGGCACGTAAAAATAAGGCTGACGCACGAAATCATGTACAGATTTTGTTACCTAGTGGAGGAAACTGCCAGTCCACTACCTGGCGAATGTGCGGTTTCTTGTATTAGGCATAAAAGATTCAGCTTCGATGCTGGTTTGGTTGGTTACATAAAAAGAGTTGGGCTAGGGGATGTTTGTCATCGGATAGAAATTAAATATAAAATAGAATTAAATTAAATCAGTGTGAACATTTACCTTTTATTGAAATGTACAAAAGTATTTATTTCGAAAATAAATTTATGACGCACAACACAAAGTGAAAATATACGATATTTTTGGAATGCTATTAGGGGATTAAAGCAGTAAATATTCGCATGGAAACAAATACATATTTTATAAATAGAACTTCTTAATACATATAAATTGATGGGTGAATACTGTCTACGAATTCGGCAAGGACAAGTTCCAGATAAAAAGGTATCAATAATTTCAACAACCAAATTTAAATTCGGTTCAATCAAATGTGGACACTTAAGGTATGAAGACGATTAAATTGTAACGAATTTATATAAATTTTTATGAGGTTGATTCATAGATTACGTGAGACGAAATATTGTTTACAATTTGAACAGCTTTATTGCCGAAGATTGTATGAAAAAAAACTAGGGTGTCAGTGTACAGAGGAGCACTTCTATTCAAATTATGTTTGGGATTTTTGTCTATGGACCAATGACATCCTAATAAAATTGTGAAAGGAGCGTCTGATGGTATCTTGACCAGGTACTAGACCACTAATTATATAAAATTTCACTTCTACTATAGACTAAAAAGCTAGCTTGGTGTAGTCCAGTTTGGTGAAGCCCCATCTTCACAATTAGGAGTGTTTTATCAACTCAATACCTTTCATCTGGAACGTTTTTTTTTTTAAATTCAGAATGCATGCAGTCATTTTTCGTAATAACAATATCTACAGTGATAAACGAATAAAAAAATCCTTGCATAATACCATCGATTATGAAAAATAACCCACAAATTGTTTTGAACATTAGGAATATACTTACGGGAATCTTTTTTCGCACAAGTTGGACTACAGAAAATAGTTAAAATAAATATTTGTTCAAATATATTGTTACAAATGAATTTATGATATATAAAATCAATAAGCTTGGATATTATGTAGGGATTTCTTCAAGAAATTATATTAATTAAATAAAATTTAAAAACTTTATAAAATAATTTATACAATTATGCAGTGATTCATTAAGACTAGAAAACTTGGGTTATTCAGTGTTATTTTCTGTTTTTAAGGGCGTTCGCCAGCCATTCCATCGCCATATCCAATCCTTCTCCTTTAGTAGCTGATGTTTTAAATATTTGGAAAGTCCTATTTTTTAATGCCTCAAGTCCTAATGCTTGATGAACTTCTTTCAATGACATGCAGCCTGGTATGTCCTGTTTGTTAGCTAGGACTACTAAAATGGCATCTGATAATTCTTCTTCCTGTACAATTTGCATAAACAAGAATTTGATATTAAAGCAGAACAAAATAACCTCAAACACCCTATTCTCATCAAATACGGTTAGCCTAATACACTCAAGTCCCAGTAATCCAAATGGTTAAAGTTTAAAGCCACGTCCACACCGAAAGCAACACATAGGAACATTATGTTGCTTGTTCCTGGTACTTGTTTCTGAATGTTGCCAAAAGTTTATTTAAGTTCCTCATTGTTTACTGTTGCAGCAACAAAAGTTCCTATAAGTTGCTTGTTTCCATATTTAGCGTCAAAGATCAAAGGAGATATAGAAACATTGGTAAACATTTTTTGTTTCTCAACGTTATTTTTATCAGTGTGGACATGTTGTTGCTTGTTCCTCACTCGAAACTTGTGTCGTGAAGCCGACGCGCGCTCAACTTGATTTAGTTTATCAATAATCCATTTCCAATACATTCCGATTTTATATCTTCTTTCTTTAATGGAGATGTATGACACCATGTGAATTTCTGTCTAAAAGACTTGGTCTAGTCCAACATTTACGGACTCGTTTTTTCTGTTTTTGTAAAATAATCACAATTGCAGCTGCTGCTGCCTGTAAATCTTCGTCGCACCACATTGTTTAGAAACTAGGATCACACACTGCACTGGTGTAGACACAACGTTTCCTGTTGCAGCAACACAACAAAACATTCTCAAGAATGAGTTACTTTGGTGTAGACAGAATGTTTACGGAACTTTTGCAGCTGTTTCTGTTTCCATAAACAGGTTTGGTGTGGACATGGCTTAAAATTTAAAAGTGAATGTTGCTATAACTTTTATATCACTCGGTATGTTCTTACGAAATTTGCCAGGCAAATGTAAGAACTAAAAGGATACATTTATGAAAAGCCCATCAAGTTTGTGTCATCACTGACGTAATACCTAAATAGGTACCTTTTTATTGCTTAACTCCAAGTTTCAATTAAATATTTTTTCTCCAATTTCTTTCTTATTATGTTTAAAGATATATATGGCAAAAGTATTGAATTATCTCAATATCACTCTTTTTCATATGGAGAGTGGTTAAGGTTCAACCAACAACAGTGAAAATCTTGGAAATTTTGCGAAACTAGAATAACTAACATTCCTTGGGTATAGTTGACGTAAAATATATAGTGCAAACTTAAAGTTGCCGGCTTTTTGTTTGACTCTATGACTAAGAGAATACCATCATAGCCCAGTCAATATTATAATTATTTAAAATGCTTACTTAGTTGACGATAAATTCATTTAATGTTATAATTTCAACTAATAATCGTTAATAGTTATTTAATAAACCAGTTTGTTAATGAAGGCGATTCATTATCAAAACTGTTTAAAGCACGAACGAGCGACAGCGAGTGAGTGCCTTTAATAGTTTGACTAAAATTTAACTATTTTTGAAAGGGGGTTTGCAGGTGTTCTCTTTAGTTCATGGTCTGACATCAAGAAAGTGTGTGTGTTTTTGTGTGGAAATTGTAAGTAAGTATACATATATTTATTAGCAATTATCTATTTGGAAGAAACTCGTTATGATACACATGATGTGGTTAAGAAAGGATGGACTGATGGGTCAAAATACAAATACAATGTAGAAGTATGTTTGGCAAGTAAAATAATATTAATACCTTTCAGAGTTTAGCTCCACAACATAATTTAATGGGGATATATGATTAGATAGCTGCACTATATGTTTTACGTCAACTATACTACTTTTCGTCTGAAAACATTGTGGCATACAAATCCACAAAGTGATCTTAGGAAATGCTCATCTATTAAATAAATCTAATTCTGGTAAGGTATTTGTTAAACATTCTAGAAATTATGAATTATGGCCTATGTTCATATGTGAGAGAGATAGAAAAAACATATTATCTAATCTAGAGCTTCTTGCAAGAACATCTTATTAATCTTATGGGCAGTTAGAAAGTGAATTTGATATTTTAATCAGATTTTTAAGATCAACATGATCTTTTCTAGTTTTCAGAGATTTAGAACTATGTATTAAATCTGATTGTTGTAGAACATCAACTATAAATAAATAATTCATGGCATCAACTTTGGCAAGTGCTACTAAAAAAGTAAAATTTACTCACCCGTAACATTGGAACTAATTCATCTTTTGATATGCCTATTCTTTCTTTATCAGCTGAATCAACTACATATATAATAGCATCTGTGTTACTATAATAGCATCTCCAATAGGGTCTACATAAAAACAATATTTTGAGATACTTGCAGAGAAAACTATTGGTTGGAGTACAGCTATTTTATGTAGCTTACTTCCCAATTGAGTAAATTGGTGACCATTAAATGGAAGTGTGCTATACAAAAGAGCATTACTTCAACCAGTAGTTATAAACAATTCTAATTTAAGTGTAGCATTAATCTATTTTTATTCTATTAAATTGGGTATTTTGTATTCTTGAGAATCTAATCTGTACCTTATACTAGTCTGACCTCCTAAATCCCATACTTGAAATTTGAGATTTTTGTAAGTTACTTGTTCAACATTAAATCCTATAGTTGGTATAGTAGTAACTACCTCTCCTACTTGTAATTGATACAGTATTGTCGTCTTTCCTGCACCATCAAGACCCAAAATCAAAATTCGCATTTCGCGTGTGCCTATTAAGCTTTTGAAATAACTAAATAACATACCTAAAAATATCAAAACTTAACCTCAACTTCATTTCTGTTAGTTTACCTTAGGTACCCATAGTTTCAGCTGTTATAATATAGTATGTGTGAGCTTTACAGATTTTGATAAATTAGTTGCTCATCTTAATTCCTGTTATTCATAGACTTGAATAAATTGTTTTACTCGGTTTCATATGATACATACGTTTACATATCTTGACGTTCACGTAGATTGGATAGATCATGGATGTATCTTAAGCTACGTTCCGCATGTGTCAAAGATAATCTTACAACTCTTTTCCGAGCAGACAGATTTACATCGGACTGACCTGAGCGAAACTACCGAACAGTTCAAATTTACCTCCCGCTCTACTAGTGATGGGAGATATGAGAAATACATCGATATATATCGTATCGATATTTTGAAATGCGGAAATAAATATCGATTATCGTAACTCCAGAATATAAATATCTGCACTCTGTTAGCCATATTAGCGAAAACGAGCAAAGGGTGCGACACCTACCGTCAAAATTTTATAGCTTTCGAATGGGGAAAACAAACCAAATCCCCACTAGAGTACGTGTATAGTGAGCAAGCATCGTTTTCTTGATTTCTAGAAGAGTTTGGTGAAGTTTGTTTTATCAGAATACTTATTTAGACTCTAATAATGACCAGCAAGTGCAAGAGGTATATTGCTCTGTGCCGCAATGTAATCAGTAAAAAGATGCAAATGTATCAATACATAACTTCCCAACAGATCCAAAATTATGCAGTGTGGTAAAACATTTTGAAAATTAGGAAACATATTTCCGAATACTTGTCAGTGTGTATCAGGCACTGCTTAGAAACATATTATAAATGTAATTTCACTCATTTCAATAAAGTATTTTGATGTTCAGTGTTATTTATGCTTTGAAAACCTGTTCGCCTTCTACCATCGGCCGATTTCTGTCTCCAATGTATTTTAAAATGTCCACCAAACCAATTTTAACAAGCACCATCTCTCACATAACACCTTTATCGCCCAAAATACGAAATTTAATCAAATGGACAGAAAAACAGAAATGGATTTGTTTGTTTTCCCCATTCCAATGACAGCTTTACATATATACTGCAGCGCCCACTATTGGAAAAATTTCCGCGAATTGTTCATGAATCCATACCAAGTCGTTTTTTCGCAACGTACTTCAAGCTACTATTTTCTGGTCACTGAATAAAATTCACAACTAAAGTTATAAGTTCTTCAACAATTTAATATATGGCCAATTTATTCCAGCTAACTCTCCGAAAGAGAGGTCACCCTGGAAAGGTAGTTATAAGAAATGATTAATAAAAATGCAAAATGTTGTAAATATTTTTATATTATAAAAATTCTCTTAGAGATATATAATTATTTACAAATAAAAGCATATATAATATGATTATTACACATTTGAAAAAACTGTACAATAAAAACTATTGATAGGTTGATTGAATGGAACTGCAATTGAGGTATATAAAATTGAACTATTGTATGTAAAATGAGCAAATAAACAAATGTGGTATGTAATTCTACACTGGCAGTGAGATTTGTGGTTGAACATGATGATTTTAAATATATACAATTATTTACAATAATTATAAGCAAAATGTATCATAGTAAAATATATAACTATGCATATAAGCATATTAGGTACTTAAATAATATGGCTCTGTTTATCTAATTCATTACTTTTTTTTAATATAAATTTTTAAATCACTTTTTTAGGACTCTTGTCAGTTAATATAACATACTCACTAGTATTTTTGATATTTTGATCAAAGTCTTTTTTTAATTGATATGTACAATAAACAACTATGTAATTTTCTATTAAAAATATTGGTATATGTATGTCCACAAGACAAAGTTCGAAAATCCACACTAATATATGTATTCATTCTTTTGTAGGAAAACGAGTGTATAATAGGGAACTTGCCCATTTTTTTTTTATTCTACTAAAATGTGTGTTTATATATGAAAACACATTATACCAAATATCAGTCCTTAAATCGCAATACTTATTTCACAATAAATAATTAAAGTTGGAATCGCCACCGGGTGTATTCAAACGAAGAAAAATGCGCGGCAGCGGCTGTGACGTCACACCGCACCTCGCGCATCGGTAACTGCAGAAACAGCCATTTGAAGCATTATTGATTTTTTATCGAATTCGAATCGTTAACGTCAGTTTCTCAGTCTTTAAGTGTTGTTTGAATTGTCGGTTCACAATCGCCTGACTCGAAAAGTGCGGTCCGACGTCACAACCAATGGCAGCGCGTTTAAAGAGCAGTTCAAATTATTCAAATTTTAACCCTTTATTTCTCAGGTAATTTAATCGTTATTGGAATTTTTCTTTTTCTACGAAGTTCCTTATGATAATATCTTACGATTTTAATTGTTTTTAAATGATTTTATTTTTTTGGCAAGTTCCCTATTGTCTCTCCTTTTTATAGCAGTGTGAAACTAGTGTTCAATGTACATCAGTTCATATCACCAGTTGCACTGGTTCTCTCTGAAGTCACTGATAGAAGTGTAACTTATTGTAGTATAACCTGGCCTGGGACTCTGCACACTATAGAATTCTACCAATCGCTTTCTACAGTATTATTACTATTATTATTCCAGTCGACAGCAGACGAAAGTCTAACTCTGTATACCATCAGCATACTGTCGACAGCAGTCGAAAGTCTAACTCTGTATACCATCTGCATACTGTCGACAAGTCTTCTTCTATTTCTGACTTATTTCTATGAAATATATTGAAGTTTTTATTAAGAAATCGTCAATAACAGACGTGTGAATACAGTCGATAGAAGACTTCTATAGTGTGTAGAGCCCCAGTACTGGAATTTCATTAAATACAACATAGTTCTCAAGTTCTCGCTTACGCTAGTTTAGTTCCAGTTCTAGTGCTCTATCAGTGCAACTACAAAGAACCAACTTTATACCAACAAAAGCAAAAAAAATTAAAAATGTACTTAATTAAAAAATGGATTTTAACTATTGATCAAAATTTGAAGAAAGCGTTTATATATCATCGGACAAGAGTATTTTCTAATTGTGTTATTCATATACATTGCAAAAAAATCACATAAAATTAATTAGAAAATATTTTAAAAGTAATCACATTATAATAATTATACAATAATCCACAAATTTAAGGGACGAGTCAATTTGATAAAGTACATAATATAATGAAGTATTGCATTGCAAAAAATACTTTAACCTATTGTAAACATAATTGAAACAAATATTTTTGTACAATTAATTCATCATATATTTTAGTTAAGTCGTATATAAAGGTATAAGTGCATAAAATAGGATTTAATAAAAAATATTACAAATTACAATAAACACCATTTTTCAAAACAACTTTCTTGAACTCTTTAGAATAATTTTAGATCAAAACTAAATCAGACCATTCTTCCCCTCTTTGCACAAATTCCAACACTACAAACTATCAAGATAACGGACTGACCAATGGAAAACTATTGGAAAAAATTGAGTAGTTAAAGTCCAGCTTGTGGGGGGCGAGGATTAATATAAAAAAACAAAATTTATATTGTTATTAATGAATATGCTAATAACGAATACGTTGTATGTATTTATTGAGAAAACTGGGAGTCAGATATATTGTACTGTTTTCGTTCATTTAGAATTTTTTTATATATCAGATGGACCAGTAAACCGATCTCTTGGCTGTACATCAATAAAAACTAATAATCTTATACCTTTAGGAAAAAAATTGCCGTAGTAAAAGTGACCGCGAGAAAACTCTTAAAACAACATTCCCTAGTCTCTAGCGTAATCACTAGAAAGCGTCATGTATGAAGAAAAATTCAAAAACCAGTTTTTGTAAATACAGTAAAAGATTATTTCAAGTTATGGATATCTCTAGTTAGGCCATTTTCTTACGAATTTAATCATTTTCGTTGTAATTTTCAATAACCAGAGAAGGTATTTATCCACATAGACATTCCTACTCCCTTCCACCTTTTATTTGAAAAAATAGAAGAAAATGTACTGAATTAAATTTATGCTGAATTTAGGCTTCTTTCTACTTTACTTATAGTTAAGCATGTTTAATAAAATACGTCATCTAGTGGTTAAGATATAATTGAACAGATGAGGATTTTACTTGAAGAAGATCCATACTAAATAATGAAATAAAACATTTTGATTTGTTTAAATCTTCAATATATTATATAGTTTAAATATAATATAGGTAATGAAGATTTAAACAAATCAAATTGTTTTATTTCATCATATCGTTAAGATAGAAACTTGAAAAGTCTTTTCAAGAGGTTTCTCTTGTCTACTTTTACTAAGATTTTACTTTTTCTAAAGTTATTAACAAATTCAAAATTTTTTTGTCCAACGACACAAACTAAATAATTTACTCACATTAAACGAGAAATGAAACTACCGCGATTTGTTTTCAAGGGAAATGTACTTATCAAGATTCCCACTCTGTATACTTGATAACAGTTAAACCGTTAACGTTTATAACATGAAGACTATAGGTTTATAATTACATATTATATACTTTTTATCGCTGATTCTAAATATTCGTCAAGTTTTCATAGATAATAATTTTAATGAAAATAGTCATAATTTTTATTATCTAATAAAAATCAATATTTAATTAAAAGAAATAAAAAGATTAAAAAAACGAATAACAATGTTTTAAAATCCTTTTTATGAACTCACACCTGCTAATAGTACAGTCTTTGATTCAATATCTGTTGCACAATTTTATCTGGCATTGTATTTTTCGATCTGATTGAGATTCCAAAATGTAATTAATATGATGAGTCGAGACAAAATATGATTCCGATATCACAGCTGTATAGATTAGGGAGATATGTGTTGATACGAATTTAATGTATAAATGGTAATTTTTCAGAATTGTGCAACAGATTGAACTGCTACAATGTAAATATTTAGGTAAATAATTTAAAAACTATTATTCAACTGATATGAAGAAATCAGTTTAAGGAACCAAAAAATTGTGTATGTACAAATGACTATAAAGGGGTTCGATTTTTATAATGACCACCCTTGTGTAGGGGTGTTAATAACTACGGACTGGAATAACGTCACCCTATACCCTAAAAAAAATTTTTGTTATACTACAACAGTGCATAAAACTTTTATTTATTTAAAAATAATATAAATATATAATTTTGTAATGTGTCTACGATTTTAATAGAAACATTAATTTGTAACTTTAAATGTACCATGAAAAATGGTAACTAAAATTATTGCACATTCTGTCCACACTATTAAATAGACAAAGCATGTTATCGTCTTTGAGGACACACTTTTATTATTTACTTTACCAATTGATACCTAAAAATTTGATGTAAAAATACTTACGTCCATCTCTAAAAGTTAGAGTAAAGGTGATAGAAAAGTAACGGTTGAAATGGAACATTTTTAATATTAATAATAATTATTAAAAAGCAAAGCCTTGAATTTAAATACAAAACTGTTTATTCAATTTCAAGGCTTTTATAATAGGTAATAGATAATTGTTTGTTAAATTTAAATATATTACCTTGTTTTTTTTTAACGAAGCGCATATTATAAAAAACAATGCAATAATTATGCAAGATATGTCATTTATCGTTGTACAAGTTGCTGCTTACAATTTGTAGGTTTGTAAGGGCCAGAAATTTTTTATTTAAAAAAATGTATATACTATTTTGTAACCGCTTAAAGTTTTAAATTAGAGATGGACGCTATTAAGAGTAACTAATAATTTTTGTACAATGTATTATATTATTTTTCCAGTCCGCACTTACTTTACAAAAAAAAAATATCCAACTACTGTTTCTCACTTAAAGCGTAATTTATTGCCTTCCCCCGAAGTTTTTCATGACATTTCATCATTCATTTTATTCTTCTCTCCTTCTTCAACTTTATTCTGCTTTAGCGCTTGCATCCACACAAAATATTTAAACAAAAACAACCACCGTCGTGGCGTTTGATACACATACTAACCGATTCACAACGCGCAGAAAAAATTATTAAAAAATACGTCTCTATTTAAGGTACACATTTAAATTTTAAAAATGTTTATGGAAGCTCTAGGTATTCTAATATTATCACTGGCGAACATTTATTTCCTGTGTCAAAAATGAATGTCGTGCACATCTGTAGGGGTTAAAGCTGTGGTATGTTCTTGGTTTTTTTCCATTGGTGGCGGAGTAAATTCTCCCGGTCTGGCTGTATCGTTTGGAGACTTCACTTCCTCACCTGGAAGAGCGGAAGAATCCTTGATCATCTGGTCTATTTTGTTAAGGCACTCCTTCACGTAATCCTGCAATAAAATAGAATAGTTTAGTCCTAAATGTATTTTTAAAGTATACATCTATGGCGAACTTCACAACAATTTAATCTTTTTTTTTTTCAGATTTGGGGACATGAGGCAACTTTCAACTTACGCTGTACGCTCTAACAGTGGCGGATCCAGGAAATGGTAAAGGGGGTAATTACCCCCCTCCCCCAAGCCTCGTCCGAAATATTCATAATTCTAGAGCCAAATATCCGATCTGTTTCAGTTTCAGTTTTCAGTATTCAGTTGCATTTCGTTCGTGAGTGAGCGCACGCAGGACTTATATAATTTAATGGTTTTATGTATTTGAGAGTATTTTTAAGTATATAACGAGTTGTGGGAGAACCAACAAATTCACAAATCATAATTTCTAATAGTTTATTGAGTTTTCAGACAACAATGAGTGAAAAAAGAATCAATGCTACTTTAGATTCATTTCTTATCAAGCGACCTAAAACTGTTGAACAACAGTTTGACGAATCAGC
This sequence comes from Lochmaea capreae, assembly GCA_949126875.1. NCBI lineage: Eukaryota > Metazoa > Arthropoda > Insecta > Coleoptera > Chrysomelidae > Lochmaea > Lochmaea capreae. The sequence continues at coordinate 17,133,859 of OX421403.1, forward strand.
TGTATGCATTTTGGGGCACCATTTAGTGAGACCTAAAAGATCTATTGTGCCCCCTTACTTCTACTTAGTTTCTGAGGAGAGTCTCGGAGACTAGTAGCTCCTTTAGTCCTATTTCCCGAAGGAATTTTAGGATATCTGCAGGCTGTCCCTCTTCTATCCAGTAGTCTCCCGGGTGCTGTGCCCTAGAATTCTGAATTGCTGTGCAGTTCGCAAGTATGTAGATGGAGGTTTCTTCTTCCATTCCACAAAATCTACAATCTTCTTCCTCCACTATTTTGAGCTTTTTAAGGAGCCCATTCAGGCGACAATGTCCCGTTAGTATTCCTGTTAAAACTCTTCATGCAGTTTTACTTTGACGTATGATCTCAACGGGTTGTAGCCACCCATCAGAAACTTTGATTGTCTAAGCCCTACTAGATCTTTCCAGATCTTCTCTTTTCTTCGGCTTCACCTATTTCTTCCAATATTACATTGGAGCTGATTCCGCAAAAGGGTTCCGGCCCCCCAAAAGGGTATTACAGTCCACCTCTTCGCTAGTTCATCTGTTATTTCGTTTCCTTCTATTCCAGTGAATCAGCTAATAGCAACACCTACCAAAGCTGAGTTAGAAATAGTGAAGCTATTCGAGTTCAGTTGAGACTGCAATACTATTTGCCGAAAATGAGAAAATCTCGAAATCCAATGTAGATCGGCTGGATATAGGGGTTGCAGAGCTTGACATATAGAACTTTATTGTTTGTTTTTATTATTTTATATGTCTATTGGAAATATATTCGTATTTTACTTTTATTATATAAGAATTTTTATATTCATTACCCCCCCCCTAACCAGTACCCTGGTCAGCCACTGTGCTGTAAGAATTCTTTGATGGTAGGTACCCGTACTGGCTTTTAACTTTCAAATCGATTTTAAATTGAATTTGGGAAATTTTGTTTATCAACTAATAAGTTTTATGTTGTTTTTATTTACCATTTCTATGTTTGTAATAGCAGTCAGTCTCTGCAAGAGTTGTTCTAGAGTCCGACCACTCTTATAGGTCCATCCTACTCCACACAAAGCAGATGCTACGCTCGCACATGCGATAATACTGGGGCAGTACCTTGAAAAAACGAATTCTGAAACAAAAAAAGAAAATAATTATTAATACTTTAGTAAAAAAACAATAATAAGTATTACTAAAGTTCGTTTCAAAGCAGTTGGCCTATAATAAACGGAAAACGGAGGTCGGGTGTCTCAAATAAATGTAAATGAAGCAATCGCAGTGAACCAAACGGTCCATAGTCGTAGAACAGGGTTATTTATGATTATTGCTTAACGTTTATTATAATTAATATTATAATGAAAATGCAAAGTAATTGTGCACGTCAGCCGTCATTTCTTCGTGGTAGTCTTTGCTTGAATTAGATTGAAATTCCAATAATCCTTGATCCAAAAATCCGTTTTCAATGCCTATATGGGTTATAAAAAGCCTGCGTCCCCTTCTAGTGGGAAGTCTTAATCCTGTTGACCAACCCTCCATGACAGCTTGTAGGGAATTCGGTATATTTTTATCTTGCCAGGTATTTATCTTGCCGGTGTGTCCTTCATTTAGCCAGGTTTCATCCAAATAGAAAATATTCTTACATTCGTTGCGATATTTTCGAATTGGAGAAAAACTTGAACTTGAAGCCATATTAGACGAATAGACGTTACTTGCTAGTTGCCGAATACTAACTACTTCAAATTTTATTCTATACAGGTACTTAGATTTAAATATTAACAGGAAATTGGGAATAGCTGGAAACTTATCATATTAACTTTTCAATGTCAATATATGCAAGCCACTATTAATCTTATTAAGTATAAAATATTAATGAATTATATTAACTAATTTTATTAATAGAAAACAGCCAGGTCAATGTTAGTTACGTTTAATAATAATTATATATTCAACTAAGAACGAATATCAGAGATGTGATTTGTTGACCTTGAAACTGACATTGTCAGAATTTAGCTGCATCTGAACATAGAATTAAAAAGATAGTGCAGTTCTACGACTAGAAATAAACCAAGTTATTCTTTGAAAACGATACTTCTGATTGTAGGGAATTGTAAAGTTCTCCAAGATATTTGTATCTCAAGCGCCTGAACTAACAAGTCGCGAGTGCAGATAAGACAACAGTTTGTGATAGTCGGCTGAGCAAACTGTATTTTATTTACTACAACCTTTCGACGACACACGGTCCTTAGCTAACGATGATTAGGACTTTTTGGTTTTGATAAGTCGGTGTTTTATTAAAAATTTTAACGTAATTATAATTAATACTGCTGTACCTCTATTATTTCTCGTTTCTTAAATCTTCCGTAGTGAAATTTTTCAATTCGGAACCTTGATAAAGAAATATCAATTTGTGTTATTGCTATTTTTTGCTTTCTTGTAACCCAATCAATCTCCGGATGAAATTGATATCTGGAGAATGCAAATGAAATACGTTATATACAGGGTGAATCTATTGAGTAAAATAAAAATTATATATGGACAAGGTTTTTAAAACATTTACCATATATTTAAGAGATACCATAATGTAGTTTTCGATTTTACAAATTTTGATGAGATTTAAGTCTCTTTTCAGGGAATAGTAAATCACGAAATTCAGCAAATTTAAAGAATTTACAGAAGTTTCTTTCACACATTAGTTCAATGACCTCTTAACTAAGAAAAGTTTTAAATTATTTATATAATGTTATATTTCTATCGTGGAATTTGTTGATGAAGTTGTTAATTATTGATTTTATTTAATATTTATGGAAAGATTCCACGTAGTAAGAGTTGGAACAATTAAATTGTTGAAAATAGGTAAAATATTTATATATTGATATTGGGAACTGACAGGTGGGCGTGGACTATAAGAAACGTGTCGGGAAATAACTTTCGCTCTTGAAATTTCAATATATTTGATAATAAACAGAATACAATCAAATATTATTGAAATATTAAGATAATATTTAATTAGGAGTAAAAACATTTGGCATTAATAATAAAAAATGTATTCTTCAGAGCCATGTTGCAGAACGAATTTTATCTGATATTTGATTTAGTTTGGAGTAAATCGAGAACAGTGCGATAAATATGTGACAAACATCTCAAATAAAAGAAAAACCACATGAAAGAAACGCTAAACAGAATAAAATAGAAAAATAATTCCTAACGTGCGTGTTCATGTAAGACACGTCTGGGCGAAAAGTGGCAATATTATTTTAAAATTTAAAGTCAAGCTGAAAATGCCTTACCTCATCTATAGATATTAGAATGTGTCATGAGTTTGAAAAAATTATAATTTTTCCTCGCTACAGCATGTGCTCACAAAACTATATTGCCAGTTTAATTTTTCACCACCAGACAACGTGGTTCAATAATTGGTCAGTTCCCAATAAAATGCTCTAAACGTTTTTTTCAAAACCTATACCCAAAAATTCAACGAATAAAAAATCCCTTTACGAGTATAACAAGTAAACTTTTCGCGATATTAAAAAGTATTCAGTTTTAAAAAAATGCTACCGTCGTAATAAATGATTCACCCTGTATGTACGAGGATGGGCGCATGCTGCAGACCTTGAAAATATGCCCAGTTTGGGTCGTGAGAAATGTTGCAGCGCCAAGGCGCATTCCATTCAGCGAACTTCTACTTCTTCCAAGCATTCGACAGACTTATAGAGATGGTAACGAACGTACTTGCGTGGAACTTTTTCTCGCAATCAATTTTACCTTGAACAATAACTTTTCTTTAAATTGTCATTGCAGTAAATTAAAAAAATATACATACAGGAATATGTGCAAAAATGTATAGGAATTTGACCTACGGTTATTACATAGTTTAATTAATAACGTAACTTTTCCAATATTCCGTTATTTATAATTTCATGGATTAACATGTTTGTTGAAAAAGCTGCCAAATAGATTTTATGTGTGTTTTGTGAGTTTATGTTTAATAGAATGTATAGTCACACATTTATATACAAGTATTATTATAAATAAATACAATTATATAGTTTCTTCAATAGAATATAATAAATGGCATTGAAAGCATATATTAATAAAAACAAATTTATTATTTGAAACATTGAAAAAAAATTTCTGCTGTTTTTGGAATGAATCATTTTGATAAAATAACAATTTAAAATAACCGTACTCGAAAATAACGATCCCGCACTACAGACTGGTATTATTTCTTTTCTTGTTCAGTGCTCCTGCCACTTTTTATGGTCTATTTAAATACGAAAGGGAATCGCATTTGCCCTTATTAGTTTTTATTATAATCTAGTATTGATGTCCGTTTAGCGATATCATTAACTCCAAAACCTGTACTAAACAATTTTATCCAAGAACTGAGAACTATATCGTCCTGTTGAGAAGAACCCGCAAATGCCGTTTGGTTCAATACACTCATATTAGGCATATTTTAGACATCGTAACCTTGATTGCGTCATTGGGAATGCTGATTATGTCGGCGAATACGAGTTTTGATCTTATCGTTGGTATATTAAAGTCGTTTTAACTTCCAACAATTTATTTGTAATCTTTGTAGTTGATTTTTTATAAAATAATTATCTTTCGTATAACCCTCGAAAGTATTGAAAAAATGTATGAGCAGCTGTCATTTTATTTCCGATTGATTCCAAAGATAGAGAAACAATTGTGTCCATTTATTTTCCAAGTTATAATTAATAATATATTGTCATGAAATTTATCAGAAAAAATCTATCAGTTCATCTAAGCGGAGGAAAATTTGCGGATTAAATTGTGGAATAAATTGTGGTTTCAAAAAACTAAAAAACCCGGTTTATTGGTAATCGAACTAAAAAGTAAAAAATAATTCTTGATTTACGAATAAAACGTTTAACGAGAAAACTAATGTCATTATTTCAGCGCCAACAGTCAGAGAGGCTTAGAGACCCCGGCATCTCAGTCTTTAAGCTTTTTGTGGACTTATGTGAAGAGACCAGTAGCTCTTATCGGGCTCAAGTCTTTTCACTAGGTCCTTCTTGGAGAAATACTCCCTTGAATACTCTAGTCCTAAGAGTCTATATCTCCAATGAGACAATGCTTCACATTCGAAGATGATGTGAGAGCCTGTTTCTTCCTCTTCCATACACAACCGACAAATTTCCTCCCTATACACAGTGTCCGTAAAATATGGAACAAATTCATTTTAAGCTTAACAGACCATTTTAAGAAATAATCCTGAAACACATCGATTTTTGATTTTAATTTACTGTATTTCAAAATAATAATCTAATATACAGGGTGAATTACTTTCGAGTAATGACGTCACAGTCATTTTTTTAAATGGAACACCCCCATTTTGTCTCAATTTTCGGATTACTCTAGCTGAGCTGATTCCAATTGGTACAGGGTGGACAAAAATACAATAGTTTTGTGTGTGCTCATAAAGTAATCCTGGAGGTTTTGATGGAAGTTTATGGTTTCAACAGGATGGTGCACCTCCACATTATGCTGTAGATGTTTGAAGGTACCTAGATGAAATTTTTCCGAACAGGTGGATTGGTAGACGTGGGCCTATTGAATGGCCAGTGAGGTCACCAGATTTCAATCCTTTGGATTATTTTATGTGGGGCCATCTGAAGAATGTTGTGTATCAAACGAAACCAGCGAATATTCAAGAATTAAAAGAGAGAATTCGGACAGCAATAAACAATATTTCTCAAGACACAATAAACAAGGTTCAACAAGAATTTGTACACCGTTTGGGTTACTGTCAAATACAGCAATGGCTGCAGTTCGAACATTTATAAAGCCATGTATTTCATCATATTCCATCATTTCCTTTATGTTCTATACATTCATGTTTATTTGCAAGTCTTTTTCACTTCCAGTTGCATTCATCACGTTATGAGAAAGTAAAATAATGTACGGAGAAACTGAAATAAACAAATGTTATGGTGCAGCTGACATAAACAGCGAGGTTCAACCATAAGAAGAAGAGATAGGTCGATCTCATGTTTATAATTTATCTAGTAGAATTATGAAGATTTAAGAAATTATGTCAGCCATTTATTGCAACCAGATCTAAAACGGGATTTTAACGGCTTTAACTATCACCAGCAACAGTTGTTGTTGAGATGTATCTTGTATAGGGACATAAATAATTTTTGTCAAGTGTTAGGAGAGGATCGGATTATTTTATCGTACTGGATCGTTTCTTTCTGAAGAGTTAGAGTTGACATACATGCAAACAACGTTTAAAAAACGTCGAAGTATTTCTACAGTCCTTCCGATTTAATAACAATAAATTAAATGTAAATTTAGAGGTGGTGGTGTTATTTCAGAATTATTTGAAAATCTGGATTAAAAATGGTGGAGAAATTAGGTTATCCTCTATTCTATACAATTTTTTAACAAAAATACCATCAAATTACACAGACCAATGTACAGGATTTTGTGGGTTTGCAGCATCATAAACTGATTAGTTTAGGCCAGTCTATTCAAGTGATCCTGGGATTGTGTAAAACCATGAATTGTAAGTATGTCAATGAACATTTCTCCTTCCATATTCCTCAAAATCTATATTCTTCCTTCTATATTAGTTAGCGATAACTCTTAGTGTAATCTTACTCCGGAATATGAAATGTTCCGTAGAGTCCCAAGACTGTCAATGATTGTCTTATTTCTACTAGATATTTCCAAAAAGGTTTCGGTCTACAAATAGGTGTGAATTTTCCTAAAAAAGATCTTAAATCTTTTAGGGAGTAGGGAAAATATAAAGTTGTTCTTGCATATATGGTGAACATGCAACATCCGCTTTTAATTTGTATTGCAGCGTTGCAAAAAGCAAATATCGTTATTAAAAATAACTATTATGGCCTATTAGAATCCCATAAACAAAGTATCTAATAACCAATTATAGAAATTCCTGAAACCAAAACCAATTAGGCATACCTAATTTGGTAAAAAAACGTTTAAATTATTTTAATAGCTCCTAAAAATATGAGCGATAGCTCATTGGATTCGAATGACGTCTGGAAAAATGTATTACATGTGTTACATTAGCAAATAAAAGTTGCAAAAGTAATAAACAAATCAAGATGCAAAAAAGGTATCTCTATTGCTCATATTTTTAAATTAACGTTGAAAATGAGCCTTCACGTGGCTGTTTCGGGATACGTGCGGCCTCTAAAGCGAGTACATCACATAAAATGAGTTTTTGTAAGTATTTAATATCAATTAAAAAATTCAAATGAATTATTATCAAGTATATAAAATTCTGGTGTCACAGTGTTTGTTGCAAAACTCCTCCGAAACGGTTTAACCGATTCTTATGAAAATTGATGTGCGATTGTGGTAGGTCTGGGGATCGATGGTAAACTATTTTTTAAACTCCTAAGTGATAAAGGGCAAAAATATTTTTTTGGCAAAATTTTTGGGGCTTGATTGACAATAGGGAATATCAAAAACTCAAAAATATGAGTCATATTTTTAGGAGTTGTTACAAAAATTAACACGTTTTGGAATGTTAACTAGATACTTAGTTGTTCAAAATGTCTCTACATGCTTCACCTAAACTGGTTCGGCAAATATTTATCTTCCATATGTAGAATCTCATATAGGAGCAGGAGTGACGACTATAAATTAAATTCTTAATGTCCAAGAGAGAACAGCATACTCCCCCTCCACGAATCGCTCACTTCTCTAGACATTTGGTGTGTTCTTTTTACAGAATTTGCTCGAGCAATTCAGTTGCTCTGTTCACTTGAATGATTTTGCGTATTCTTTTTAAGCGCTCGTTTTGAACAGAGCTGAACCATCGCTTCCCTCCTTGCCCCTAACTGCACTACCACTAGAGGAGGCTCGGTTCTGATTACTTGCTCTGTTCAGTTGATCATAACCTCAAACCATAGACAAAATTATATAACATTTCTCTATGCCTCAAACCATAAGGAAAACAACCAGAACTTGATTTATTTTGAAGCGGTTTCAAAATGTGTGAGCACTTATATGGAAACACCAGTAATTTCATCACCATTTTATAATACACTTTCTTCTTTCCTCCACTTATTATTTTTGCGCATTCTTTTTAGGATTTCCTGCTCACTTTGGTCACCCGCTCAGGTTGAAAATTATCTCAACAGAGCTGAACAGAAAACTGTAAAAGGAACACCACAATTGTCTCTCTGTTAGTGTATAGCTTCCTCTCTTCCACTCATAGAATGGCTATACGGAAGATAATTATTTGCTGAATATGTATACGTAGCAGATGTAGAAACTTCCATGTTATTTAGGCAACTTATCTTTATTTGTAGTAATTCTATTATTGCTTGTTTTCAGCAAAATTCTAGATTTTAACAAACTCTGTATATACTTATCGCACAGCCTTGATAAAATATCCCATTTTACTTTAAGAATAACCGTATTTTATATAAAAGCGTTGTTGCCGAATTTTTCTCGATTAAAAAGAAAAAGTCTTACCGACAAAGCGTTCACCAATAACCTATGTTTATTATTAAAATTGGGGACCAGTTTTCCATGACCAATTATTAGATGCGGAGCATATACCTATAATCATCAGTCTCGGGGTAATTTATGTTGAAAACCGAAAATCGTTTAAGTTCGGCCCTGCAAAGTAAGACTGCGGTGAGAATGAAAGAAACAAAATTCATTCACGCACAGCCTACTAAATTGATGTCTGGTAAAATATCCTTCAACGTTGTACTATTGGTACGCGAAGTATTTAACCGAATGCCGAGGTTGCCAGACTCTTTCATACCATAAAGTAGTTTAAGTTAAAATTATATAGAAAAATGGTGAGATGTTGATTTAAAATGTTTTCATTATACTATTGAAATATTGTTTTAACGCAATATAACTTGTTCTATACTATAGAAAAAATAAGTTAATAACAAAAATACAAACAGAAAACTCAAAATTGTAAGACGTTATAATTGTTATCATTATTGCGCATGCTTAGATGTCATTCTATAGCAGGTCTAACAACCTAATTATAAGGGCAGTAGCTCATTTAACAATTTAACGAAAATAATATTTTTTTGTTTAAGAGAAACGAACAAATTCAAAATAGAATAAACATTGAAAATTTATATGTAGACCTCGCTCATTAAAATAACTAACACATGGGCTGAAAGGTCCTGGGCCTAAAAAAGAAATCACGTTTCTTTTGTTCAAAATTAGTTTTATTCTTCATCGTAATTTCTATCAAGAGCAACGCAATAATTCCAGCGCCGCTCTAATATTTCAATACCACCTCTTCATTCGAGCGAAATTTTTTAGGTCTGTGAACAGCCAGTAGTCCCTGGGAGCCAAATCTGGCGAATACACCACGTACATCCCAAAATACCGAGGCCATAACCTTTCCAGCTGATTGTTGTGCGTCCGAGCGCTTTGGACGAGGTTCTCCAGTTGCTATCCACTCAGATGACGATCGTTTTGATTCCGAAGTGAAGTGATGGATCCATGTTTCATCCATTGTCACATATCGACGAAAAATTCCGGTCTGTTACGTTTAAACATGCTCAAACACTGCTCAGTTCTTATTTTTGGTCAACAGTGAGCAAACGCGGCACCCACTTTGAACAGAGCTTCATCATAGTCAATTGCTCATGCAATAGAAAGCCAACACGTTGTTTTGATATCTTTACGATGTCAGCTAACTCACGCAACTTAACTTTTCGATCAGTCAAAACGATGTTCTGGATTTTTTTGATGTTTTCTGGTGTTACCGCCTTATTTGGACGTTTACTGCGTTCCGCATCATCGGTGTCTCTACGACCCCGTTTGAAGTCAGCAAACCATCGTTTTATTGTTGTTGCTAATGGAGCGGAGTCACCATAACACTTTTCAAGCTATTGCTTCGCTTGAACGGAATTTTTTCTCATCAAGAAGCAGTGTAAAATTAAAACACGAAATTGTTTTTGATCCATTGTTTTGAAAGTACTGTTAGCACAATAACTCACGAACTAATGAATAGAATATCATAAAATTTTGACAGCTGTCTTTTTAAGGTTAGTACTAAATGAAACATAGCGATTGCCGTCTAGCGCCATCTATGTGTCAAGCCCGGGACTTTTCAGCCCATGTGTTATCTATAGATAAAAAATAGAATATTGGACAAAAATATATCCGTTTCCTGAAATTTAAACAATATTACAATGAAGTTGAATTGTACCTAAGCACAATAAGACATTTCAAATATACTTAGATTGAGAATTAGTGATTTTTCATACATACGAAACATATGGTAATATCCAATAATACCAATAACAATATTTATGTTAAATGCAAATAACATACCGTCTGCTGTATTTCTGTAGTTATTAGAAATGCAACTACAAACATGAAAACATCCAAAGATTAATACAGAAAAAAGATAGAACAATAAAGGAAAAAGATAAGACAAAATTAAATTAGTAATACAAAGTGGGTAATAAATTATTACCAGATCATTTACCTCGCTACAGTTATTAAAAGTCAGTATTGTTCCATCTCTAGGTAAATTTTACTTGTATATATATCAAGTACAATAAAAACAAAGAATGTTAAAAGGTGAAAAAATAACGTACATTATAACTAAAATAACTCTATAATAAATAATCTCATAATTACTGTAGTTCAGATTCTGACCCAATTTTCTTTATTCTTCTAGAGCGGTCAAATACTGTTTATAGGGCGAGTGCTTTTAACGTTACTTCAGTTGGTTTTATTTACATAGGAAAGGCAATCGACATGCTGGTAGAACTATTTATCCACTCTGTAATGGATTTAAAATACACTACAGCGTCCAGTGTCATTCAGATCAATGTTATAACACTAATGACATATATTTCTAATTATTAGGTGTCTGTAGCCTTGTCTAAAATGTATTTGTTTGCTCAATTACTTAACGATTATTTTTTATTTAGTATGTTAAAAGTGTAAAATTTTAATAACAGTTGTTTGTAGCATGTTTTATACCTGCCAGTAGACTTGAGAGAAGTCGAAACTACCTACGTAAAATGTGTCATTAACATTTTTATATTAGAAGAATTTAAATGTTTGCTAAACTAGAATGGTGACTTAAACTTGAAAAATTGATGAATCAAACCATTCCGAGAAACTTTTTAATTTCTTACATCTGTTTTAGAACAGTAAAGTAAACGTTTTTATTTCATTGATTTTATGTCATAAGTTGTTTTGTACTTTCTAAAAAAAATTGGTTTTCGAATACATTATTAACGGTGGTATTTCTACTAGTATAGTTCGAGCATTAAAACAATTTGGTACACGCATATTTCATATTTTGCTTAGATATTAATTTATAAAGTTGATATCAAAAATAACTAATAATAGGAAATAAACCGGTTTCCATTGGAAATTACTTCCAAATTTTAAAATAAAATTCAAATTTTATTGCAGTTTCCGACCACCACCCGAGGATTTCCGAACGCTACCGATGATACGTGTGATGTCATACCATGTGATTACTTTTGTCAATATTGCCGGTATTGCATTAGGAACTGTGTAGTTTTGTGTTTATATTTGTATTTTAATTAACTATTAATTGCTTCATTGACGTAAAAATATTATTTAAATGTTTGTTTGAGACCATTACGTGCTTGTGTGTGCTTTTTTTTATTTCTAAAAGTCAACGTAAAGTGGAAAGTGGACAAAAATATTCGATATTTTCGAGGATATTTTAAAACTTTTAGAAGAAAATATTTTATTTACTAGTTCAGTGTTCAGTGACGCATAGCTTGCAACCACAATGCCCTTCTCTTTAGTGTATTTTTGCTTGCGCCACCAGGTAAATTAACAAATATTTTGTCTGTCGTTGATTTACACTCTGGAACAACGCAATACTTGTAATACAAAGTTTTTTTTCCGGCTTTATCAATTTTTAAAGCTTTCAGAAACAAATTAGTTCACAAGAACTCAGAGCGTGATACACGAATAAGAAGGTAAACAAATGACATCACTCCATGGGGCAGCCATCTTTAAGACGTAAAGCGCGTTTTGGCGGACTTTCAAATTTTATGATTTTTAAAGTCGTTTTAAAAGTAAAGTTTATATTTTTTTGGAAAAATAGGCATGCAAGGTGTTAGGAGACCTGATAAAGCGTCAATTCCCACCAATAGCAAAATTTATGCTTGTACCCTATTCAAACCATGCTATGTTTACTCCGACTATAAATTTTGTCTTCGTTTATTTAGTTATTCCACCTGTCGCTACGTAAGCAAGGATCTGTCAGATTTCAATAAGCCCGCCATTTATATAACCTCTTTCTCATTTTAAAGATCTGGTGTTCGTTCTTGTATTATACGGTTATTTTTATATTAATTTGTAGAAATATACATTTTTATGTTTTTTGAATGTTGAATGTTTCAAATAAATTGCCCATGCCCAACCAGTTCTGGTTTGAATGGGCAGTAAATTTAGTTTATTTTGTCTTTCTAGCTCTTGTGTATTTAAACAGTATTTTATTCCACTTTTCATGAAATTCCTCATTAATAGCGTTTTCGATTGATAAAAATAGTGTACCTAAACTAATACTGATGCATGTAAATGTATTAGAACGCACTATTTCTAACAATTTAAAATAAAAATTATGATTTTAATATATTTTAAAAAGCCCGCTACTTTTAGCAGCAGCTCTGGAGCGACAAGTTGAACAACGAAAATGATAGTGATTAATATTATTCAGAAGAGTGGGCCATCTATTTTTTTTATTAATAATCCATGGTTCAAACCTTTTGTTTCGTTTTATGTGACTGGCCTAACGGTTGTTTGGAATTTTGGCAACTATGTTGGCCTCATGAATTCTAGAGACAAGGTTACCGAATGATGACGTCAGAGGTCGTCGAACTAAAATTTCAAGGGGTCTTGCGAATTAATTTTGGTCATATTGTAGAATTGGTACAAATTAATATAAAATAATCAACATCCGCCACATTAGCTTTACAAGGTTGCCAATTTCTAAAAAAATCACTTCAATAAACTATTGTTACTCACTGGGTTACATACTATAGATTAAGGTTTTTTACTAAACAGTATCTAGAGGGAGTTGTTAATTTTGAAATTATTATTTTTCTCTAGTTTGTACTCCTTTCTTTACAAATATCAACGACACCGACAAAAATATGACAAAATTACTATTATTACTGAGAGCCTGAAGGATGTGGTTGGTGATAAACTTTTCGCGTAAATCGGTTAAATTCATTGTAGTAAATCAAAAACCAAATCCAAACTGATATGGCATTCCATGTGCCTTTGTCCTCAATTAAATATTAAAATTTCGCAATAATTAAAATCCAATGTATAAAAATTATTAGAAACACTATCGCTTTGTATAGTGGTTTTTATATTATTTTCTTAGTAGCTTTTTTTTAAATATAAAATAAACATTTTGTTTATGACAATAAAATATTGTAATTGGCAACCCTGCGTCGAAGCCCTCTTTTCAAAGAAACAACATCAAGACGAACATTGTTTCCAGACATATAATGGTAACATTATTGGTGCTAAATATTATCACAGCTGTTTTTAACGCGTTATTTGATATGGTACTTCCTCTGATTTTTTTTGCGAACCGCAACAAATGAAATTGTACCCCATACAGTGATACCGACATTACCGACGGTTTTTTGACGGAAATTACTTTAATACACACACATACGCACATGTTGATTATCGGTAAAGTTTTGCAAAAAAAAAATTGCTAATGTCTTTCTGATTCTCAATAAAAACGATCTAGTTTGGGCTACGCGATTCATCGTGAATATCATTTTTTGAACATATTAAATGTTTGTTGGCTTAATACAAGGTCTTTTTCTCCTCAATCAGATGTATTTCTGTCCTGGTTTGGCTTCGTTAGTTCACTTCCTTATACAGGGCTGTTGATATCCCATTTGTAACCCCTATTCCTTCTCTTCCGTTTGTTTTTTACCCATCAGTGAGATTACCTCTCATAATTAGAGCGATAAAGTTTTATGCTAATGACAGGTTATGTGTGTTCGAAATTCTGTTTCGTATACAAAGTTTGAAGGCATCTTCGTGAATTGAGAGGCTTCAACCCTTAGTATCTTAAAATGTCCCGTTAGGACGCCGGGTTTCAAAGATTTAGCCTGAGTTATTTTATACGGAGTTATCTAGTTCCTCGCACATTAACAGGTAGGTACAAAATTTGTGTTCAGTTCCTCGCAGCATACGAAGGGTAAGGGATTAAGTATCAGGTAGCAAGGTCCACAATGACAGATATTTTTATTTTCTTATTGTTTTTTTCAAAAATTGACTAAAAATACGAAGAATTTTTCGATTCGGATTAGGGTAGGGGGTAAGGTAGGGTGGTTTTGGGTGGGTTATTATTGAAAATTATCATAATAATCTGTCAATTACACAATTCAATTTTTCGATTCGGATTAGGGTAGGGGGTAAGGTAGGGTGGTTTTGGTTGGGTTATTATTGAAAATTATTATAATAATCTGTCAATTACACAATTCAATTTTTCGAAAACTCACGAATGCATAGATACATTTTCCCTAATATTAGGAACATAGCGGAAGAAATATATAAATAAATAAAACAATAGTGTGAGGAACTGCAGACTGTGAGGAACTGCAGACTGTGAGGAACTGCAGACTGTGAGGAACTGCAGACCTGTCTTAATCCTACCCTCCGTTCGAAAAGGGATTAACTCAGGTAGATGCGAGGAACTGACTGGTACCCATTTTATATGCCTTTTTCACAGCGATCCTCCTTACATGTAGATGTAGTACCTAGTTGTACTTTTTGCAACTTTGTTTTTGCCATTTGTTGCGTTGTTTTGTTCGACAAAACTAGCACAGCATCACGAAAAATTTCTTCTGAGCACACAACCTTGACTTACTCCTGTTTTTGTCGTCAATTCTTCAGAATTTAAATTGTTTGTTCTCACAATATTTACATTTCCTTCACACATTTATTTATATATTTTTTTCTACATTCCTCTGTTCTAGTATTTCCGCAATATCTTCTCCTAATTCTGTTGAACGTTTTTTCTAGATCTATACATCAAAAATGTATGTTTTTGATATATTTTTCAATTTCCCGATTTTCTGAAACCACATTGTGAACCATAATACAAGATCTAACGATATACTGTGTAGATTGGCATACCTGCAAATCGTCAATCCACAGCTTACCTAAACTTCTCTACGTCTAACTGTGTGTTTTTTTGTTCACTCAGTATAAAATTCTTGACATCTCATCAGTACGTGATAACATTGTCGTATGAAATGACTGAACTACGTGCTGACGGAAATGTAAATTAGCATAGTGCGTAGGTTATGGCACCAGAATGGCCAATAACCATCCTTCTAGACAATGCACTCACCAGGGGTGGTACAAAATGATTTATACTTTGATTAAATGTGTGTATTGTTTGGTGTTGTGTAAGTCCACGATCGATTTCACTTTTAGTTTGTCCAATATAACTCCACTCGCACCACAGAACTATTATTTACAAGCTGGAAAATTTGTATTTGAATTTATATAAAAAAGATACAAATAGAAATAGCTATAATAACATAAATATTTTCCTATATTTTATAGATTAAATTTTATCAAAACAAAATATTTTTTCAATTTGTTTTTTAATATTGTTTGTTAAATAAATAAAAATGACGGCACCCCTGTTTTGCTGAATGGAATGGGCTCGAAGGAAAGGCGATCTGAATTGTTTTGAGCAAAATCAGGGCGGGCTGAGGACCGTTTCAACCGCTGAGGCGGGCCACCCGCACAATGTTTACCAGGCATTGGGAGTGAAAGAGATGGAGATACCGTGTGAATTGGCGTTCAACAGTCTGTATCATAAACATACCAATAAACTTTGTTATACACCACCACCATTAGTGTGGGGATAAACTGCACGATGGAGATTAATATTAAACCTTTTTTTGGCATTGCGTTACCCTTTTAGCCACGAAATTTTGAAAGCAAACTATAAAATTAAATGTAAGAGAAAAGGTCCTAAGTTAATTCAGTCATTCACACCTCCATCAAAGAGTAATAACAAAAGACAAAAAACAGCAAGAGGAAAATTACACAAACAAGACAGGCAACGGAGAGGAGGAATAATAATAACAAATGGAGGGACAAAAGGTACATCATTATTTTTAGTAGATTCATTCAGTATCTTATACATACTACTTACATTTTTACATTTGGAAGTTAAAATCAAAATTTGCGCTAAGATCGCTTTAAGAATTCCCACAAGATGGTGAGGGGACGTTTAGCGGCAGGGACACGTTTTCTTTAAGGAGAGCTTGTATGAGATATAGGGTTGCAAGACTATTGCGATGACATCCAATAATATTAAATTAATAGATACAAATGAATATTACTGTGGGAAGTACAAGAAAAGTGATCGAAGGAAGAAATTTGACTTAAATGAAAAGAGGAGAAGTTGGAGATTAATATACTAGTATTAATTAGAAAAAATAAATTTAATGTGTGCTTTTCGAAGCAATAAAAAAGATACCCTATGGACAGCACCAGTGGGGGTACATACGTTTTGAACTCAGTATTGACAACAACGTCAAACGTGCTGAATTGAAATGGAATTAACCGAAGATGATATAAAAATACAAGATCATCTTGTCCGGGTTAGTTGGCCTGGTATTTTATTATTTTATATGAATGTTTCCAATTGAAAAAAAACTGAATTTTGATCAATTATCAATAACATTGATGAACATACTGAGATCAAATATATAACCTCATTATACAAATACCACCCTTTGTTATTGTTGCTTATAATACGGATTCGGATTTTATGTTGTTGGACCATTGGAATTAATAAAATGTTTTGTACAAACATATGTATTTTTTATTATTTTCTTCACAGTTAAATCGGTTCTTCGCGATAGATGAATTCACTCCAAACACTATTTTCTGTCAACTTCAGAATTTACAAAAGGTTTGAATTTCACTACATCCTGTTTGTACTGACTGTCAGACGTACAATTCGCTAATGCACAATATTTTGTGAGCATAATAATAATTTTCTCTATTTCCTTATGAACAATATTTATTTATTTCTATAAATAATAGGACGTACGTTTGACGTTGTTGTCAATACAGAATTCTAAACATATCTACCCCTCTACTGGTGCGGATCTTATTTTAATCTTCCCAGGAAAAAGGCTAATTCCAAAACAAATTCATATTATTTTCAAAAAGTATAGATGAACTCTGACGTAAGTATTATTATTAGGTACTAGTTGAGTGCAGTTGTCCGTACTTTCGCGAATAATGCCAACACCCACAGCATTCTTGAAGTCACAGTTTTCGTTTTGCCGAAGACAATAGGCTTTCATTCTGAATTCTGGCTTTCGTATTATTTAATTACATTTTTTTTCAGCAAAACATACTCACATTAAAATTGTAAAGTTTCATAGACTTCTTTTAGAGGAAAAATAACATTTAATACTAATAGCAATATAAAGTTTTCAAAACGCAAAAGAAATAATAAATCAAACATATCAAGACAGATACAATAAGGTCACGTTGGGAGTTTGTTCTAAATAAATTAAGACAGTATTTTGCGTTCTCAACACAGTCCGCGAAATTCAATTTCGCGTCCGTTACCCATAGCAACGGCTGCGAAACCAAACGTCACTTCCAAATTTGACATTTCTAAAATACTACAAAGACAAGGATTATTTTTTATTGAATACCAACAAAAATACATAGATACTTATATTATTTAGGATGAATATTAAAACATTAATTGTACAGTTTGTATTATTACTTATATTTACTCCAGAAGTTCAAGCAAGAACTGTTAAAATATTTTGTATATAGCAAAAACCAAATAAAGTTGCGTTTACGTCACCTAGGTTGTATTTCTATCGCATATGTGGCTACATTTCTATCGAAAAGTGCATATACTTAAATTTGTTAATCAATCGGTTCTAAAGATAACCCAATCAATAAAAAAACTGTTGTACCAAAATAATGTATAAGCAATATAGCTTTATTGGGTTTAGACGTCCCTCGATGTAAAAATTTGTGTTAAAATTTTCATAAAGAAGCCTCCAATTATTGACGGTAAAATAGTCACTGAAAGAAATAATGTCATGTTGCCGCGTTGTTTGTGACTTTTCTACTCTTGTAGTGTCATCGATTTTTGAGGTTATAGTTACGTGCTTTATAAAATTTTCTTGTGACAAATATTTATAATCAAAACTGTTTTCTTTCAAAACAACAAAGCATTTTCTTCTGTGATTGTTAAAATTTCCAAACAGCTGAATAGCCGATGCAAAGAACTTGTGGCTTCATTAGTAAATTATTTTGAACAAGGAAGGAATAATAATGGTCCTTTGTTGCCCTTAAATGCTGTACAAGAGGTAGGTAATACGTGAATAAAATATCCTTACTTTACTTTACGAAAATTTCTATTATTTTAGCGTGTAGCTGCTGCTTTTAAAATCAGTGTAAGAACGTCTTCCTCCTTACCATTGCATATTCAACTCTATCGAATTAATTTGGGGCATAGCAAAAAATTACTACAATAGGCATACTGGTAGGGATGGTAACAGTGCGAATAACTGCCTGAACATGTGGAACGAGGCACTGCACATGATAACTCCTGATATGTGGAAAAATTCTATACAACATACTGAAAGAGAGATATTTAAATGGTATGAGAGGGAAAGAATATTTGATCGTCCAGAAATTAGTCCGATAGTTATAAATTTTAATAGTGAAGAGAGTGACACTGATGTTGAATCAGATGAAGAAAATGAACAAGAATTTGAATCTGCCTAGTTTCATTTCACAATATGTTGATTTGTATGTTAGTTTTTGTCTTTGAAAATATGTATAAAACATATTTTATTTTATTGCTTGTATTTTTATTATATTTATTCATTAAAAGATTTGGTAACTCAGTAATAACCTTACTACTTTTATTCTAGAATTCCTTACTTTGTGAAATCTATTCATAAATTTAATTAACAAAAAACGTAAATGAAAAAACTCCACACTATATTAAACGAAAACTATCAAACTATCGATAATTTTGTAGTTTTCATTTATAATATTGTGAAATTTTCTACATTTACGTTATTTGTTGACTTCAGTTATATTTTCTGTTAATTTCCATATTTCGTGAACAATCTGACAACGCTGCAAATGTTCACAATGATGACGAAAACGCAACTTTATTTGGTTTTTACTATATATTGAAACATATCATTTCCATAGCACACGGTGACATTGTTAAATAAATTGAACTGCTGTTGATTTTAGAGCAATGATATATTTATTTACAATTATCTAGTTTAATAATTTTAACGATTGCACGAAACGACCTCAAGTCGTACGTTAAAAGGTATTTCGCGGCCTAAGCATACAAATAACTATTTGTGATTATTATTCCTCCTATCCGTTGCCTGTCTTGTTTGTCTTTATATAAGTCGCTATGACGGGCACCTTTAAGCGTGAAGAGAGTATCCCCGATTTTCCTCTTTCTATCTTTTTATCTTTTGTTATTACTCTATAAGATGTAATTTGATGAAGGTATGAATGACTAAATGCATGAATTAACTTACAACCTTTACTCTTACATTTGATTTTATAGTTTGTTTCAAAATTTTCGTGACTAACCAGCGCACAAGGCCAAAAAAATTAATTTTTTAGAAAATAGCCATAAGTTACATGTTCCCTTGCATAAATAATGTAAAAGTTTTATAGGATGTGTTCTAGTGTTGATGCAGCTTCTACTTTTGATAAGTAAACCAGCTCCTGCACCAAAAATTTAAATAATTTTATATTTTCTTTATATCTTCTGTAAAGTGGAAAATATAAACTATTTCCATACTTTTTCAACCAAATTATTTGGATCTTTATCAAAAATTGTTTCTTAACATCAACAGGGTTAACAAGTAATTGATAATTTGTTCACATACTTAATTTGATATTATTATCAATTATCAATGAACTAGAATGTTTATCACTTTAGAATGGTAACAGGAATCATAATTTTGCTAATTATAACAAAATTCTATGCACAATATGTTCATTTTAATTTTTGATTCAGTTTATATAAGACAGTTTTTAATGTAGCTTATTACAGTTTCCTGTAATATTGTCGTATTTAATAAAGTGTTTTATCAACAGATGTCGAAGAATAATTATTTATATTCTCACTTCATACATTTTTGAAAAATAATATTTTCAAAAAACAGTGACCGTTCAACTAAGGAGCAACAACTACTTCCCGTGCAATATGCACCGCCAGATATTGAATTACACTCCAAAGTCAAACGGGGTTGGTATATCTACAAGATATTTTAAAATTAACCATTCTGGTTTGCGATTGGAGTGTAATTCAATATCCGGCGGTGCATATTGCACGGGAAGTAGTTGTTGCTCCTTAGTTGAACGGACACTGTTTTTTGGAAAATATTATTTTTCAAAAATGTATGAATAATTATTCTTCGACATCAGTTTTTAATGTACTTATATAAATCATGGATTCTATTTTTCTCTTGCACTCCTATTCCAGTCTTCTATTCCTACATTTCCCCAAACTTTTGAATTTTCCGTTGCACAATTTCTATAAGTTTTCTTACTGCCTACTCTTCACATACACCTCTATAATCTAGTTTTGATCTTTTTCTATTTTCATTCTCTGTCATCTTATTAGTCTGGTCTGTTTTTTGATTGTATCAATTGCAGCTCTCTTTTCTTTTTTCTTTGTTCAAGCCTTTGGACTACCCTTTATTTTTTTCATTTCTTGTCATTATTCATAAATATTCTACCAATCCAATCCTATTGTGTTATTTTTGCTGATTTTAAAATTCCTTGATTTCTTTTTTTATCAATCTCTTTTCCTCGTTACTTTCCCTTTGTTCCTTTTTCATCACTGTTTTTAGTATCATTTAAAATTCACTAAGATAAATTCATGTTCTGTTTGTTTTCACTAATATTTAGAGCGTTTTTAACAAAATTTAGCTTGATTAAATACGTCTAAATTTAGAAATATTGATTCAATAATAGTTTAAAAATACTTCTGGTTCTTTTCATTTTTCCTATGGGCGGTTTTAACTAAAGTTTTCGATATTTAGAATGAGTAATATCAAGAAAAATATAATTTATCCGACACACAACCCTGATTTGGCCCCAAACGACTTCTCGCTTATCAAGAATAAACTGCGTAGTAAACGTTTCGCGACGTCTGAAAAAAGCGTTCATGCATTTAAAATGTTTTGGAAGTATCAAAATCGGCGTGAAAAAACGCTTTGAAAATTCGTTCGAGTGCTAACAAAAAAATATTTTGAAAACGAATATAAAGCTGTTTTCTAAGAATCACCAAAATAAATCACTTTAAAATTCAACCTAACAAGGAACAGATTCATTTGTACCTTTAAAGTTGTCTTAAATTTGGTGGAAGATCTGGTATAATGCAAAAACATTGTATAATTAAGATATTTAAAAAATCGTTCATTTGTATTCCAAGTGGTATTACTATTTAGATGGGATCCTAAAAATTCACTGGTTTATTTTGAATGTCTGTTTTATTTGTAAACTCCAGGAATACGGTCTTATCAGAATTGATAATTAAGAAATTTTGTTCACACCATGTATTGAATTGTTTTCATTAATTCTTCGACAGTGTCATCAGCATATAATATAAGATGTTTAGTACTTAAATATTGCGGGAGATCAGTAGCGTAAAGTAAAGGACCCAGAATAGAGCCTTGAGGGACACCATTGTTAAGTTCCTGAGAAGCTGAAAATTGATTCTCGATTCTCACATTTTTTGCTTGAACGAAAACCCAGTCCACTTGACTTTTTAACAATTAATTCTATATATACTGATTCAAACGCTTTAGAAAGATCAAATAAAAGGGCACCCACATGCAAAGAATGAACTTTCTATTGATATTGATAAGTATCCATAAAGATATACATGACGTACATCATTTATTATCCAAAAAACCGGTCTGTATATTTAATTATTGTTTAAAAACAGTAGATAAGTATTCAACAACTAAGTAAACATTAAAACAAAAATTAAAATATAAAATGTAACTTATTATTTTAAAATTTTAAAATAGTGTAGCAGAAAATCTGTTTGATGTCCCTATAAAAATCATTAGTCTAGTCAACAAGTTCAAAAATGTGTTCTCTTGATAAAGCTCCTAAAAATATAGGAGCGATGGCTCAGTTGATTCGGAATGACATCTAGAAAAATGTACCTTTTAGCGTGAATTAAGATGAAAAAAATATTAGTATTAGTATTTTGTTCATAACTCAAAAACTAATAATATTTGAGGAGTTTTGAAAAGAGATCCTTAAAGAGCATGAAATTTCCAATAAAAAAGTTCCTACTGCTGGAATTCTATTTCTATTATTTATAATTTTAATTCAACGCAAAAATAAGTCTCCGCGAGTCATTTTGGGTATGCATTACATTAAATAATCTTTTTGGTATTAATTATTGTTCGTTTAAAATTTTGAAAAAAATATGATGTATTCTGAACAATTCTAAGGAGTCATTCACTGCTGTTGGAAAAAAATCTTATAGTTAATTGAGTTAGGCAGTTGTTAATTCATAAAATATTCGCTCGAAAATGGTATGTCACAGAATAACTATTCCTAATTTTCAGAAATGACAGAGGGTACTTAAATAAACATTTTTTATTAATAAACTAGTGTTCGGAAATTTCTCGTTGTCATGATAAACTGAAAATCTTCAAAAACAATTACTTCAGGAAAGAGTATAGTTACTTACTAAATTGAAGCAATCAAGTTAAGAAATATTATCAAACTTTATAAAAATTGTTCGAAATTACGACCACCATTTTCGATACACAATTTATAACGATGTATAATCGACTGCCGAATTCTTCGAAATAACTGCAGACTTTCATGAATATTACCAAAGGCCAGAATAATTCGAGCTAGTAACTCTTCTTCTGTATTAACAAGTGTCTCACGAACCAGTGATTTAATATTACCCCAAATACAAAAATCAACTGGAGTCATATCTGGTGAACGTGCAGGCCAAGAAATCAGCTCTCCCCTACCGATCGATCCATTTGAAAATTGTGCATTTATATAATTTCGGCAAACAATATTTCTTCGAATATTAAGTGGGACATATTCAAGCAATTCTGGTAGAGTATGTTCCAGAAAAATCCTATACACGTGACCATCTAACCGTGCAGGCAGTAAATATGGTCCCACTAAAAAATTGTCAACAATACCAGCCCAAGTATCAACAGAAAACTTCTACTGATAATGTAGCCTGTGAATGGCGTGAGGATTTTCTTCACTCCAAATGGGACTATTGCCTCGCCCGTCCATAATACACTCCTAGGAAATCTTGGTTCGTCGATAATTTTATTCAAGTACCATTCGACAAATTGAAATTTGTTGGGATAATCAGCTGGAATTAACGATTAACGATATTTATTTATCTAAGGCCCGGTTGTACAATTGTAGCTTAGTGAACTCAGGTTCAGCGTCAGATTGCTGTTGTACAAAGTAAGCTTACAGTTGAGCTTGATTTGAACCTTAAGATTAGTAAAGTTTTCAAGAGGGCAGGTTTAATGTAAGCTTAAGCACGGAACATAAATTGTTATCATGTTCCGTGGCTTAAATGTAAATAAATGGTATGCAAACATAACCTGTACTTAATTTATTTTCAAATTAAAAGTTTATCAAAGGTAAATATGGATATTTTAACCGATGATGAGGATTTTTTGGAACTTATAGAAATCGTACAACACCCGAGAAGACCTCGGGTGTATAGAGAGCGTATAAATCACTTTGAATGTTGGAGGGATCATGAGTTTATTCAAAGATTTCGTCTTTCTAAAGATTGTATATCAGAGGAAATTTCTTGCAAAACTAATAGTTACGAACAATCCCCCCAAATGCCAAATTAGTTAGGTGACATATTCATTTGACAAACATATTTTGACCAATTTACTTCATACGCATGCGTTAGTTCGAAATAAGTTCTACCAACACTTGCAAATATAGGTTTAGTAGAGCTGCTACTGAACCATGTTTGTACAACAGGTATAGGGTTGAATTAAGCTTATATTTTAAGGCCAGCTCAGTTGAGCTCAATTTTAAGCTTTAAATGTACAGCCGGGCCTAATGAAGACTAATTTGTGACACGTAAAGTGATAATTAAACACACTTATCTAATACGAAATAATTTGTGACACGAGTGAAATGACAAGTAGAAAATAGTTTTATATCTCTTCAAAGATTGTAATGATTCAATTTTATTTCATTTTATCTCGATATTGAAGAATTTCCGGACACTAGTTTATGAATGAAAAATGTTTATTTAAGTGCCCTCTGTCATTTCTGAAAATAAGGAATAATTATTCTGGATAGATTACAGATTTGTAATCTTTGATACTGGTGGTGGAAATCTTCCGTACTAATAATTGTTGAAAAGATCGCGGTGTCGGATGTACAAAAAAATTTGTTAAAACATAATCTAAACATCTCCACCATGCGACGGAAGTGGCTTATGACCCTAATATCTCAAAAACTCCCACAAGTCTCTCATTCAGATCGCAATCATATCCATAGAACGAATATCTTAGTCGACAACAATAAACATCTGATGTCATCCTTGACCATGTTCTATAGTTTCGGTCTCATTGTGAAGTGTAAGCCGTAAGAATACGCCGCCGATTACAGGACAGTATTAAGCTATATTTTATATTAATAAAATCATAAGAAATATTGCGTGTAGCACTGTACAAGTTATAGAAAAGAACATAAACTAAATTTATTTCTAGCTGAATGAGTTTATTTTGGTTGGATTCGAACCAACACACCTACAAATCCCGTGTCAGTTAAAGTCATGCGATAGGAAACAGGGCCAATAGCTATGAATTCTCTCAGAGCTTGTGATATTCTAGCTTGCGAAAAACAGTCACATCCCCGATTAAAATGCTTTTAAAATTAATAAAATATAAAAATATTGAATATGTACAGTCCACTCATTATTCTCTCATTCTTATTTACATTCCCATACTCTCTCTCCATCCACTTGCATTAATTCCCCAGTTTTTATTATTTTATTGGTATTGATCTAATAATAATATACAATGTATTTATTTTGTTATGACAGAAGCTCCATTCCACTTCCGACTCGTGACGTCAGCTCTCTTTTTCTCTCTGCCATAACTTTCTTCTCTCTCGTGTAACAAAATGTGACCCGTACATAAAATTTTGATATCAAGGTACGTTTATATTCAATTCCCATTCAAATTGGAAGTGAAATTTTGGTGCTTGTGCTTGGTAATTTGTAGTGATTGCCAAATTTTATAATTTTCTTACAGTATCTTACCTCGTAAAGAAATTACGAACGAGTATCGTTGTGACGCCACTGGCTCTCTGTCTATGGTACTATCTGTGTTTGTGTTGTTTATTTCGTTTTGAAAAATCAAATCAAATACTGAAGATTCCGTACTGGATTTCAATGAGGAACTGTTTTCAAAACAATTCAATAGAGGAGTTCAGTTTAAGGTCAGTGTGGCCAACAAAAAGTGGTTTTTCTGACAAAAATGACAGTTAATGTCTACCGTTTAAAATATTGCAGGTTTTTTATCATTGCGAACATATATACTGCCTTATTGAAACAATGAATACACCTCCGAAGAGTGAATCTAATAATTCTAGAAACTTTTGGCATGGAACCATTTAATTTCTGTCATTATGTCACTAGTTATGTCAGATCTCAGTTTTATTTGTTTTGTAGTAGTTCCAGTTAGTTGTATATCTTTATTCTTCTGAATGCTTTTTCCAATGACATCTGACATAACTAGTGACATAATGAAATGGTGACTTGCCAAAAGTTCCTAGATTATTGGCCACCGATGCGTTAAGTGTTCAGCTAAAACGTCATTTTATTATATAAAACTTTTGACAAGTCTCCATTTCAGTATGTCACTAGTTATGTCAGATGTCAGTTTTATATATTCATTTACTATAAAAAAAAAACAAATTATAAATTATGGTGAGGTTATGTTCAACAAGTAACCTTACACCGACAGTTCTACTGACCACTAGATGCCAGTGAACCAGACACACATTGAAACCGACTGCAATAAATTTCAAAGTCCGTTACTGCTTGCTCTTTCAGTCATCTGAAAATACACCAACGGTTGCAAATAACTAGACTGGTGTCAGACAAGTCGGCACATTCACTGTGGGAACTTCAACCAACGAAAACGAGAGTTTCAGTGGTGCTCCGGGGGCCACACTAAGGTTGTGTTTACATTCTGTTCGCCAGTCTTCAATCATAGGCGGAACTTGCTGGCTGGAAGGCCAAATTAGGCCAGCCGAAATATTACATTAGATGTTCACTAACGAATAATCTTTAATATTCAAATTATATTGTTTTTCTAGAATATGGGAACGTAGTTAGACCTGAAATATTGATATTGTAGAAGTATGTTTTGACTTTTTAATTTGGGAGAAACTAAAGATTTTGCAGGAGAAAGATGAGAATTTAAAATCAATTATTAATAAGTTTTACTATGTGCCCTCCTCCACAATACGGCCGACCTGTCAGTGACGTCATTCTGGAATGGTCTATACCATCTAAAAACAATAACCTTAGTTTTTATAAATGACAGTAGTCAAATATTAAGCATTACTTATGACAGAAACTCAAAAGTATTTAAGAACTAGAAATATTGAAATTGTTAAGAATTAAAAAAGGATGAACGGTTTTTGTAGCTCATTCACTGTTATTTTGTGATTATTGTGACTGATGAGTACAAATGAAGCAAAACTGGAAAGGCCATAAGGAAATTAAAATGGACCAACAAGTTTTTAATAACAGACTAAACGAGGAAAGAATATGCATTGATGGCGGATACGAAGGATTGAAGTAGGGTGCAAGACAGTCAGATGAACAAGGGAGAAACATTATGATGATATTGTAATATTAATTAATTCAATACTTACTACATGAAATACTTCTATAATTATGAAATAGAATCATTAAATTAAAAATTCCGCAACAGAAATACGAAGTTTGTCCAAAATCATAGGCATAAGCAGATCAACTTAAAAACAGTTTTAGTATAAAGAATATTTAAAATAAAATGATATCCACTTTCTATGTCGAATTACCGATACATATAACAGCTGATAAAATGTTTTGATGAACTTTACATAAAAAATAATTATTTTACAAGTGATGATTGAATATTATTAGAAAGAACTGAGAATTTGCGAAAGTAAAAGCAGAAGGAACATTTTCAAAATACAAAGTAAAAACCTTGTAGAAATCAAAGATAGAAACTATAAAAAGTATGTGAGAAAAGGGTGGATGTGTATTAAAAGGTTTAATATAATCTTTTTAAAAACAAGTGTTTATTAATAGAGAGGTTCGACTTGGGTATTTAAATACACAATGTGTACTTTTAAATCAACGATGACGTTTAATTTTTCCCAAACTATTACGACTGGCCTAAAAATAGTAAACACCTTCATCCGCAACAATGTTGTCTCTCTCTCTTTCTCTCCCTCTCTTCCACTACGTTTCTCTCGCTCATGCTATTTTTTGGGTGTCCTTATCCTGGGTCGTTACACTTTTGTTAGTTCATTTCGGTTCAATGTCAATTATCTAATCTCCAAATTATTCTGTATGGACAGTTAGATATTCTTGACAATGAAACTGTTTTATTATGTGGTTTTTAATGTTTAAAGTTTTTTTTTTTCGGTGTTAGTACGATTAATGTGTCGTACATATCAAGAGGCACCTATATGGGGATCGTTTTAATTGTAATATTCGTATGAAAATCACGATTCATTCTTATTTCTGTATTAAGTTCATTTTTTTAAATTTTCTAATTGTAAAAATTTTTAGAGATGCAAAATGTACGATAACATAGGAAGAGGCAAGACTAGGTACTGAGGAACCAAACACTTTGAAAGATTTGAAAAAATTGCAAGGCGACGGACTGGAACATAATTTTGGGGACCCGACCAGTAAAAAATCCCTTGACAGGCTGGATTGCAGGTAATAAAATGACTGACCAGTTAGCTAAAGAAGGCTCTAAAGGAGACTTCGTAGGTCCGGAACCGTTTTGTGGAATCACAAAAATTTGCATAAGAGGGGAAATCGGGAACTGGCTAGATAGGGAACACCAACTCAAATGGAGGTCGACACAAGGGCACCTCCATACAAAGAGTTTACTGAATAAGTTAGGCAAGGAACTCTCAACCACGCTATTGAAACTGAGTAAGAGACATTTGAAGACAGTTACCGACCTGGTGACTGGACACTGCACCCCGAGGAAACATTTGCACAAAATGGGCAAAGTTAGTGAGTCTATGTGCAGGAAATGTGAACTCTATGATGAAACACCTACTCACATACTCTGCTTCTGCGAGAACTTACATGGACTCAGACGAAAGCACTTTGGAGAGGAAACTATACAACCATTACAACTACTGAAAATCCCTCAAGTCAAACTAGTGGCCTACATAGAAGACACAGCTTCTGGAATGGAAGTAGATAACATGGGAAATGGTACAAAGATTCAGTTCAAGTGCCAGGGCTGTTGAGCACAACTCAATCGAATGAATGGGGATCCGAACCTTTTTGCGATAGCAAAATGGATGTAATATTTGAGGAGATAGGTAACGCCGAAAAAAAAAAAGATCTGACCAATGGGTGAATTCTAGAGAAGGTATTATTTGCAGTAGTTTTCAACTATATCCAAAACTAATAAAGTTAAAATTATAATAAAAAATTGTAGATATACATTTTTTTTTACAAATATAATAAATTTATAAAATAGGTTAACCACAGTAACCACAATAGATGCGGAAGTTGAACTAAAAACTCACAGTATATTATAAACGTTGTTAAAAATGTGGTCGAACTATTTAAAATAATCTCATATTATGGCAGATATTATAAAGGAATCTTTGAGCCTTTCATAAGTTAAATATAGTGCTTCCCGTTCTTTAAAACTTTATAATTAAAATAATCATTTTTTGAAAGTTTTTCTTTTCATTTTCCCAAATAGGTACTGCACTTAATTCCAAAATAATGTACGTCTCTGGCAAAACCGGACGGACCTTGGCCACATATATTACCCTCGTGCAAATAGCCGAATGCCTTTCTTTGTATAGTTCAGTTCTTGTACGAAGGCCAGAAAAATAATTTATTATAACACATTTTTTTATTATTTTAATTAAAAAAAGGAAACGTACCTGTGGCACAAAGGGTAATAATGGTTTTGGCGTGATTGTGGACTCGCTTGTAGCTAATATTCCAATCTTGTTCTAACAACCGACTCAAGAGGTGTTTCAGGAAATCGTGAGGGGCGACGGCGGATATATCCCATTTTAATTTACTCAAGACTAGAAGCTCCCAATTCTGAAACAAAACATAAATCGGTTAGTTAGTGCCGTCAGATCTTACGCACACTACTTTTTTTAATATAACTAAATTTGTCTGAAGCTACATCGTTTTTTTTTCCACAGTACCTGGTTCTCCCTACCCTAATATGCTAGCTGTGATATTGGGTGTTATTGCTGGATATATGCATGTGGCGGACTTCAAGGTTGACAATTCAATTATTAACCACGATCGACACTGCATAATTGTACCTACCTATATTAGATAAGGTGAGGCGAGACCTTAGAGTAATACTACAAATAGAGTCTGCAAGTCATTCATAAAACTATCCGAAAAGACGGCTAACATTCTATCGCCATACATACACACAAATATCAGTTGAAAAGACGAAAACAAGATCTTCAATAAACTAGTAACGTTAAAACTTCGTAGTAAAATCAGGTAAAATTGATAGTAAAATGGTTTCCGCCCTTTTCTCGGTGTTATGCCATATTTCAGACAGACAAAATTATTAACACGCATTTGTTTCGTTTAAACCTCCAAAGTTTCAAACAAAAACCTTTTTTCCTTACATAAACTACTTAGGTTAATTATTTTAAAGTCGTTTTTATGTATTTTCTTAAAAGTACATTTTTATTTTGTACGTTTCTATCGTGTCCTATAATTCTGTTGTCGCAATTCAAAGGAAAAGTAAGACATCTGGCAAAGGGTCGGCAAGTTACCTTAGAATGTGATGTAATGTTGGGTTCACTTTTAAATGTAAACAAATGTATCTTTTTAATGTATTATCTAATCTGAGGGCGAGACTAAGCGAAAAGAAGACTAAACTAAAAATGTTAACAGATGACACTGCCGCCTGAATGGACACCTCAAAAAGCTAAAACTAGTGAATCAAGAAGAGTGTTGATTCTGTTGAATGGAAGATGATACCTCCATTCACATACATAGCAATAAATAATCCTAGGATACCATTGGTTAGAAGAGAAACACTTTCCTAAACTGCTAGTCTCCGAGAGTCCTGAAAAGAGAAAGAAAGAAAGAAGACGTCCAACATGACCTTACCATGAAGTCGCGCTACCCTGTTGCTAGATCGTCCACGTCCACACGATTTACAAGTAGTCGCTACTCAGTGGCGACACTTAGTGGCACGTGACATTATGTCTAAGCTTAAGTTTTTTTTTAACAAAATGTTCGTTAGTCAATCGTCATTCGTCGATGTTACATCATTGCTAGAATATGTCTTGTCTTGTATATTCAAAAATTATGTAAATCACAAATGTTCATCAACACTATATAAATATTTTCAACCGAATCAATGTTTGAATATTAAAAAATATAAAAACAAATTGTTCATATTCCGTTTGATTTCAAGGTTGTTAAGATTATGGTCAAAAATCTTAGATTTTTTTTATTAAAGGTAATAAATATGATTGTACGATATACCGTGATGGCCTTAAGCGAATCGTAATCAATGCCGAGTTTCTTACTTTTGTACTTGATATGTAAATTACCTTTGCGCGACGAAATATCATTATTATTTTAGTCCGTTGATTGTGTTATTATTGTTGAAACGTTCCCAGTCATATTTTTACATAACATTTTAGCACAAATTTAAAACGAGTTGGGAAAATTTCAACATGACCATTGTAGGATCCAATAACAACAGAATGTAGTTTAACCATTCTCATTAAAATACATAAAATATACTAATTTCAGTACAATATCATCATCAGGTTGAAATGAAAGCCTGTAGTAGTACAGATCTCATTTATTTTGTCAACGCATGGGCATCGTTTGCCGATACAACACGTTCCCATCTCTATTACGTCAAGGGGCAGATCGACGAGAACGGATATAAACGAATGAAATGGATCTATTAAATCGTTAGGCAAATATTATTGTTAAGAAAATGTAAAAGTGGAAATATCGTTTGTCTATGGTCAGTAAGAAAGTGACCAAATTTGTATGGGATTCCAAGTAAAATGGGTGATGGTAAAAATATAAAACTTTGGCATATGCTTCGTGTGTTTCTAAAGACACGTTTATACTGCGTTAATAGACACTTAAGGCAGCACATACACGTAAACGTATTGACACGACGTATATCCAATACGTTACGAATTTCATTCCATCTTAAAAAGAGTTAAGGCAATAGACGCCGGGTTTGTCGTTTGTTTACATTTTAATCCATTGAAAATTCACCTAACCCAACTTTATTGTGTTATTTCTATATGGTTTTTCTTTATTTTGTGCGTGAGTTTGTATTTTTTGTAGTTTTTTCTGTATTTTATGTATATGTTAGAAATTTTGATGATGATGGCCTTGGTTTTACACTTTCTTTACGATGACAACTTGGGTAACAGTACTCTCTACTTATAGTAAAAATAAACAAGTGAAGTGACACGTGAAGTAAATAGTTTATATTCGAGTGTCTAGCTGGGCTCAATAAACCTACGTTTACGATATACGTAGAAACACGCAAATTTACGTTAAACGTATCTAAATATGTCCGAGAAGTACTTATTGCGCACGCGTACCTGTCAAATGCTACGTCACTGCCTTAAGCATTTATTATCGAGGATTGATATAAGTTGTGAGGCAACCTAAAAAGACAAATATCGGCCAAAGAAAACTGTAACTTTTGCTAAGGATAATATTATGTTCAATTTACTAGATTTATTAAATTTAAACAAAATGTAAATTGTCTAATAACCCTAATTATGTCCAAATGGTGCTGATTACATGTTGCAGTGTTTACTAGACTTGTTATTTTTATGTTCTAATAATGAATATATAATTTAAATTTTAATAATGTTTATGTAACGTGTAGTGGGTGTTTTTTAATAAAAACTATGTATACAATTTTAAAAAAGTTAGACGTGGTTATCGCGAATACTACGAGTTTATTTAATAGTTTTTTTTCATACAAATGGGTTTTAAATTTTAAAATCCTTATAATGGTGATTGTTATCTATTGTTATTTAAAAAAAAACCGTCTGTTATTTATACTTGAAAGTTGAACTATTATGCAACGATTTCCTTGAAAACATTTTATTGTATTGAATATATAAATGTTGCAACTTCAACATTTGAAATAAATTAAACAAATCTATACATATGAAATGCTTTGTCGTGAACGACTGACTTACAGTCTAAACTGCTGATCGTAGAGACCTGAAACTTGGAGGGTGTGTAAGGCGTAGGCATCCGATACGAAAATATTTTCCGAAATTCTATCCCTAAGGGGGTGGAAAACGGGGCAAAGTTGGAATGGGACAACGTGATTCTTTGGTCCAATCTACTTCAAATTTTGCATAGTTCAAGACTGGCGGCGGTACCTCACAGACTGTCCGTCATCTTCTCCCTTCTATCACTCCTACCTCTCTCATGCCATATCCAGAGTCCTTCCCTCCCCTTTATGATTCTTTCCACTACGCCACTAACTTCCACCATGTTCTCCCAATACACCGCCTTTCCTAGCTTCCTCTCCAACTTCTTCAACAATTTCTCGTTATTTTAGTATCTGAACACATGTCACACATCATCTTCCATTTCACACCTCTCGCACACACCGGTCTCTCTTTTCCCAATGTTGTGGAGGTACCCTATTCTCGGCCCATGTCCAGTAAGCACCTGTGTCAAGAAGTAGTTCACCTCCCCGAATTTCCGGTCCATACAATCTCTTTTACTCCAAATCGCTCCTTTTAGCGCTCCCTCATACTCCTCTTCATTTCCTACTTCATACATTCCTGTACATTCTCTCT
This sequence comes from Lochmaea capreae, assembly GCA_949126875.1. NCBI lineage: Eukaryota > Metazoa > Arthropoda > Insecta > Coleoptera > Chrysomelidae > Lochmaea > Lochmaea capreae. The sequence goes on from OX421403.1 coordinate 17,167,013, forward strand.
TGACGCACCCCTCCAGCGTTTTTGTCTAGCTCTAGCCATCACGTCCAATGGGTAGAACCTTGACAGCACCCCTGTACCACCCTCAAGAGTATCCCACTCTACACCCGCAGAAGTGGCAAAATGAAGTAGAGGTGGACCTCAATAGAGCTGGAGTAACACACTGAAAAGAAAAAACAAAAAATAGGAAATTATGGAGGGACATAAGTGAAAGAATTTAAACGTACAACGGGGACTGATCCACCCTGCCTTCACGGAGAGTCAAGCCATTATGTTATTATTAGAGACATTTGGTGTGTTCAATTATACTTTATTTAAAAAGCTGGTAGAATGGTCGTACTTGCAAAATATTGAATATCTGTTGAAATAAAGAAATTAATAATGTTTGGCCTTAAGATGAACAAATATAACAAATTATTGTTTGGTTTTGAAAAACCTCAGAAGGAAAGTGCCCCGATTTTATTTTATATTAATTCTTGCAAAGTAAAAGAAAATTCAATTGTGATTTTCGATAAGACTTTCTTGTGACCCCTATAAATAGGGTGCACGGTGGTTACCTCAGGTTTACAATTATTATTGTTAAGTTATATTTTCAACACAAGAATCAAAGCAAATCGCGAGATAAAGTCGACAATGAAAGAAAAGTAACAATTGAAGGATTCAAAGATTGTAAGGTTATAAAACTATGTACAACAAAGTAGTTCCGTTTCCTGCCGCTAGGTAGAAGAGTAATGTCTATTTAACGCCATAGAAGAAATTTAAAGACACATTGATATCAATGTCGCATTTGAATAAATTTTAATATAGGTACATTATGTAGAATGGTATTGAGCTACTGACAAAGTTAAAGGCAAATCAAACAATTAGCCACGAAACTTTATAGTTAATTATAATTAATATCCTAATCAAATCACCCTATCTTTCATGCTCACATCCCTGAACTACCAAAATTCTGGACAAAAATGAAAAGAAACAAGTAGGATAAACACTGACACTCTCTTTACGCTAGGGTGTCCATCATAGCGACTTTATTTAGACATACAAAAAAGGCAACGATAAAAGGGTATTTGAAACAAAAGGACAGACAGAAGGAACCAAATCTAAATCATTTATGCAATTAATGTACATACTTCCATTTATGCGGAACATATTACAATGTCATACTTTTCGTTTGGTGCGTTTGAGGAATTTACAAAAATATTTCGTTTAGATTAGAATATTGTAATGGGTGATTCAATAAGGGTAACGCGGTATCATATCTCGGAAATCATACGTCCTAGAGTTTGGAGAAAAAAATCCTTATAAAAAAACGGTTCTAAAAAATGATTAAAAATGTTTTAGAGTCCATAGTTTTTCGCTAGGTTGCGCAATCTATCACTTACAAAATATAAATGGATTTTATGCAATATTTCTCCAACTACAGGGCTCTATTTATGATTTTTTCGGTGAAGTTTCGAATGAAAAAGTAAATAACTTAACTTGTTTAATATCTTTTGACGATATGATAAAGAATTCATTCAAAGGAATTACTTTATAACAATTTATTCAAAGTAAACTACTTTGTAACCCAATCTAAATTGTTCGAAATCCTTCCTGATCTCCCCGAGTGTAATTGGTAACAATGATGTACCTCAGATAGACTTTCAGGATTGTTTGCATACTTAACAACAATTACATGCCTTTTTTAGTAGAACGCTGTAAATTGAAGCTAAAGATTCTCTTCATACCGTTTAAGAGAAGCCAGTTTACTTCTAGTGCCAATAAAACTAATTACTTATTAACACTACATTGAAAACCTGAAACCCGTTCCGACATTCGAGACTCTTTTATAGATTTTTAATCGTTTCGTGTGGTATTTAACAAGAATGTCTACATTTTCCCCATGCCAACTCGAAGCCGTATAAAATGTCAGATTGGTGATATCGTTTAAATAACTTTATTCAATTTTGTTTAGTTGAAGTAAAGTCAAGATGTGGAGTCAAACTTGCTAAAAAAGGTGCTGAAGATTACCATGAAGGCATGGAAAGAAATTTATTTGGTTTGAAGGCTCTTTGATTTTGTGAATCTCCTAAAAAGAATGAAAAATTTGTAATTGGCAACGCATCTTATTATTCTAGAAAACTAAGTTTTTCCAAACAATATTGTGAGTGGCTGAATGGAAAGAATACTTATATTGAAAACTACTTTAAAAATGAACTTCTGGTGCGTTTAAGAAGATTTAGAATATTTACGACAAATACAAAATTGACTGATTGTATTACTGAAAAATACACAGATCGCAAAGACGAATAATATCGCGTCAATGTTGATATCTTAAGACCTTGTCACTGTAAACTGAACGCAACTGAAATGGTGTGGAATGGTGCGTATCCTCTAAAAGCCCAAGTGTCAAACAAAACGAAATTGAAACATGAATTTCTGAATGTTATGAAAAGGTACGCAGCAATTTGCATTCGGAAAGTTACGTCAACTCTTATAAACATCGAGAGCAATTTTTGGAAAGTAGACATGCAAGATGACATTATTAGTGCCTTTTACACCAATAGTTTTTTTGACAGTTTTGGAGCGTGCATTCCAAGAGCGCTCGCCAGAGCTGAGCGATTAAACCAGAGGTTTCCTAACTTTTCCGGAAACAAATGTGGAATGAGTAACGTTTATTCTTGGCATTCGTATTGGTGAAGAATCAAAAAAGCTCATGCAAGATTGCAAGCACACACACCGCAAGTCGTATTTCGTCCATTTGCACGCTGTACTGAATATGGAATGGACAAGTTTATACAAGTAACAGTCGCTGAGCTTCTTAAAATATCTGCCAACATTGATAGATGAAGTCAAGCTAACATTTTAATTTTAGTTCTTCACTATTGAAACCACGTAAATATTCGTGGACCCACATTTTTTGTCACGCCACGTAAACCCCCGTCGAGTCTACCGTGGACCCATGGGGGGTGTAAAAGACCCTATTGAATGTATTAAAATTAAGAGCTTACCATTAAAATAATTGATGTTCATGTGATTAAAATTATCAATGTAGTTAATACAATTCAATACAGAAAAGTCACGAATGTTTCACGTCACGTCATAACTCATAAACACCCGAATCAAATCAATAAGACAGTTTTCACCAGTGGCGCATCATTGTTAGAGGGTTTGGCATGTATTTCTGGTGATCTAATTATGATAGGAAATAAATAAAAACCAAATTTAACATATCATAGTTAGACTACAATTTGAAATTCTACAAATAAATTATCACAAAACTTACCTCTTGAATAGTATTTAACGGCAGAAGAGGTCACCTTTTGGAAATATTCAGGTAACTTTCTAATACACTCACGTTTACCGGTCATTTTGTCGAAAAATATCACAATAAATGTAAATGAACTCTACCTATTTAAAGTAATGACTATGACGACGAACTTCAATGGTGACAGAATGATTTCCGCATAAAGTGACGTTTCGCTTTTTAAGTACAATCGTTGTCACAACACAAGACAGAGTGACAAACCGATAAAGACGTAATGGCGTAGCTTAATTCGGGCACAAAAGACATATATATGTACCTTTCAATTTGTTTTAATTGGACATACGCGGTCAGTGATATCCACATAAAATTAAAGTGTCTTTGATATATTCATGGAAGTATGACGTAACGAGAAACATTCGTGACTTTTACTGTAGCTATTATTTACTAATAAATTACCTTAATTATAAAGAGATGAACATTTATTTAATTTATTAATATTCAAAAATGTGTCACCTAAACACATCTTTATCCAACCAATATTATGTTCTAAGCAAGCATACAATTTTACAATTTCACATTTAACAGCTGAACGTGAACTCTGTAACAGAGTAGAAAGGAAATTTCTTTCTATGTTAGTAACACAAAACAGTCTAACCCACAAAACAGTCCAACCTTTATTCTGTTTTGTGGGTTAGACTGTTTTGTGTTCCTAGCATAGAAAGAAATTTCCTTTCTATTCTGTTACAGAGTTCACGTTCTGTATTTTTATATCTTTCTCAACTAATACACTGTATTTGATTTATTTTCTTGCATATAACAAATAAATATTATTATAAAATAAAAACACGAAGTTCGAAAACAAATTTCTATTCGTGCATGCGCGGCTGTATCGAGTAAAATTAGAGCAAGATTGAAAATTAAACATCTCGACTGGTCGTGACAGCGAGCGATCTAACCGTGTGACAGTTCTCATAAGGTAACGTTGGTTTCATTTTTACTTGATTCAAATTGATCGACATAACTCGTTCAGTGTGCTCGTCGATTAAAGGAAAATGATGGAAATTCTGTCAAACAATACTTTTTACAATGTATAATGATCGATAAAAGCCGTTTAGTTTAAATTCTACATCTCTATAAGAGAGAGAAAGGGCGCCACATGTTTATCACTGATAGAGATATGTAAACAATTTATATTGAACGTGTTTAACCGAATCTGTTTATAAGTACAAGGTATTAGAATATTAATACAATACATATCAAAACATGTTTCGAATTATGTTTGGTAGTTGCTTAACCTAAAAAAAATGTTCATAAAAATGTAAGCTTCTAAGTGAAAGTCAATGAAAATTGCTCTGGTTTAATTATTTATGTTCGATAAAGACCCTGAATGTACTTGAAACTCAATCGAGAGTAGAGAAAAAAAATTTGTTATCGCCTTTTCACATTTTCCTCTCTTAGATGACAAAAAATAATTTCAAATTTTTTATTGGCAGCACTATTTTTAAATTAGTTTGTAGAAAGTATAAAGGTCAATACTTATTCAAGAAAGCTTGTATGACTGGTCGTGTTCAGCCGGGCTAAACGGTTTAAATTAAGCGCAAAATATGCTGAGTATGCTGGCAGTCAGCGGCTAAGATAGAAGTGAAACATAACCTTACTATATAATATGCTTCCAGTTCCATTGTAAACGATCATTCTATTCTTTATTACTATTCGCCACAACAAAACTTTGACACAAATGATAATATTTTTGATTGGTTGTCAAACATGACTTGTCGACAGATTGTACAGAATAAAGTTTCACTTAACATAAGGTTTATTTTGATTTTCAATTAGTTCTTAGAAAAAAAAACAGAAACAATTTAATCTAACGTTTCGAAGTGAGAAAAAAATTAAGTTTATTTAAAGGCAGGTGAAACTAATAAAAGATTGATGATTGAGAGAAAATAGAAAATTGAATGGAGAGGAATAAGAAGAATCTGGCAAGGTTCAATACTTTTTTTCCAGTTACTTATTATGCTACTTTCTTTCTTTTCCTTTCCTGAATTTTATTTTGACAAATCGAACTCTTCATAATATTATATAGAAATAATGTCCTGACCTTAAATTCCAGATTCACCTTATCCTAAGCAATCACAATTTTGTCATAAGCGAAATGGGAAGTTATCCTCAACATCTTTATCTCAAGACCTTTTGGTGTATTTCAAAATGAATCCAAATCGACAGAAGGTTAGGCAGTACTACGAATTTACTGCTCGTGATTGGTTTTAGGGGGGAAATAGCTGGAAATTATAACAAAACAATCAAAATCATTTTAATAAACTTTTAAAAAAGGAAGAAGAAAATATAAGTTTCAAGTTATTTTTCTTCAAACTACTAATGGTTATTATAGGTTTGTTCCGAGGGGGGGATAGTATTTTAGAGTGCACTAGTATGGTATTTTTGGAAATATTTTGGTATTTTTTTAAAAAAACTTGGTATTATTTGGAAATATTTGGTATTATTTGGAAATATATTGTAATATTTGGTGTTTTGTTTGGTATTCTTGGTATTTTTATAGGAACTTTGTGGGATTAGCGTAAAATTTTTAGGATAATTATTTAATATGAGCGTGCGCACTAACATCTATAATTAAAAAGGACACTTGCATTGAAATTAACGGACATGTTGTTAAAATTATTCAGAATATTTCAGACAGATGAAAACCTCAATGTCAACCTTTTTATACCTTGACTTTTTAGCAGCCAACCCTGCGAGTCTTTGTTTAGAGCTGCTAGATCAATGACGTCTACATTTTAGACAAAAATAAATTTTTCTATTAGAGATTTCATATCACGCATTATGTACTTACTTAAATAGTGTCCTAACTGATCTCAAAGCAACATTTGTGTTTCCCAGGGAAACGAAAAAAGCTGAACAAAAGTTATTGGTGTCAAATGAGGAACTTGAGGAAGAACTGCTAAATTTTGACCTTGATTTTATTATTGAAAATGTGATAAATGACGCTTATAGGGGACTCAGCTTAGTTAGGAATAATCTGCAGTAAATAAGCTGCATACACACTAGATATCAAACTTCCTGAAATTCCGCCTTAGACAATAAGCAATTTTCAAGATGAGCTACACGATAAGTTTGAAACCGAGTTTAAAGCTTATTAGGCTATTATGTTTCTAACAATGACACAGTGGTCCATTCTGAAGACTCTGTGGATATAATGCGGTATATATTTGGTAATAATTGGAAATATTTGGGTTCTATCGCCAGTAGGAACAAATCTTATATTTGTTATTGTTTCTTCACGCTTGGACTCTTCAGTCTCTGAACTACCCACTTCCGTAAAATTGTTAGTACTTCGTAGGGAAGATTTTTTAAAGAATCGATTTTATTTTTCTATTTTTCGATTCCGGGAATCGATTGATCGAGCAGAAGAATCGATTCTAAATTAAAAACATTAAATCTGTTTTTTTCAAATAAATCCACACGGCTCTAGGTGCCATTTTATAAATATAAATATCAAACAATAAATAAATTAATTTATATTTGTATGACCGTTTGTTATGATCGTATGTAGAACATGAAACTTAACCGTAAAATCGAATGTCAAGGATCGATTCTTGATCGACTTCGGGAATTAAATGTCGATTCCTAAAAATCGATTATTTTACGAGAAAACTCGATTCTCGACTAGAATCGGAATCGAGTTTACCATCCCTAGTACTTCAGTATAGGTATCAGAATGTCATCACACGTTGGTCCAGATATGCAATGTTAAGCCGGTCCCAGACACTACGTGTATTTGGCGAATAGGCCAATATTTGTCATTTGCACGAATGTTTGCTTGATCTCCTACACGGTGCCGTAGTATAGCAAAGGTACACGTGTTTACTTCGTCGAACTACGGTGTCCTTTACTTAGTGCTAGTTTCCGACCAGCGCCGGGAAAATGACGAAGGACGAATATTTGCCAAAGTTAACTTCCCACACGCTACGCGAATAAGTCCGAATACCAAATGTTTGCCAAATACACGTAGTGTCTGGGACTGGCTTTAGTGTAATCCTTTGGAATAGATTGAGGGTCATGAAATATCGTTTTATCGATACACTAGCTCGTAAGGAACAACATTCCCACAATTTTTTGTGGAATTTTCACTTTAGGTATTTAATTTATTAAAGGACTATCAATTTTATCATTTATTTATATTTGAAGATAATACAATATCAAATAGAAATTTTCTTCATCAGTTTAACGTCTCGATATTAAAAGTAAATATAGAACGTTATTTATTGAAAATACCAAGTGAATCATCAAGAAGTTGTTAGCAAACTAATAAAAATAGAACGAAAATCAATATTCAATTAAATTGACGTAATCTATAACCGATGGGAGTTTAATGAAATTTCTATTTTTCTTTACCATATTTTTATTGAAATGAAAACTCCTACTTATGATTTCGAAAACGTATTCGTGAAATAGGAAATGTTCAGCGTAAAGCCGGGCTCAGACGACTCGTGTACTTGGCGAATAATCGTTACTTGTGTATACTTGGCATGTCGTGTGAGTCGGTTACTTGTACCTGCTTGTACAATTAATTGTTACTCGTTGTTTTTCAATTTCGGGTCGGTAAAAATGGTCCGAGTCAAAGGAATCATTGTATAGAGGCGCTCAAACGAAATTGCACAAATAATTTGCTTTTACTAGTGCGACTATTCATTTAGTTTTCAAAGACTGATTTTTTTTTATTGTTCTTTTTTTATTCAAATGGAGTGGACAAATGGGATTGTGTTTGAATTTCTTGTTTTTTATGAAAATGAGCCGGTCGTTTGGAGGGCTAAAGAAGGAAGCAGAAGCAACAACTAAATTCTCCGGACGACCGCTATCCATAAAGGTAGCCACACCACTGTGCTCTATTCATTTGAACATCAAGTTTTTTTTTTATTTAGTCGTATATGTTCGCACTCGCGTACTTGTAAACTGTACACGTCGTGTGAGCGCCCTGCTTGCCATCGCAATTCGCAAAGCTCGTATACTTGCCAAGTACGCAAATAATTGTGTATTCGCAAACTACACGAGTCGTCTGAGCCTGGCTTAAGCTTGTGGCTTGTAGAAGTAATCAATTATCGCTTCGACACGACAACAAGGTCATGAAACAGTCAGTATCGCACTCAAAGCCTCATCAGAAATAGTACTGCAGAGATTCCTTTGGTTATTATTTATTTTGTGATACCCCATCCAGAATTAGCATGGGACAGAATATAGAAACACCTTGTATATGGTGACGTATTTTGTTAAAGCAAACACTGTACCTTAAATATACTTAATCCAAGGAAATGAGTGTTTGTTGGATGACAAAGAGAAAATGCAATTAAGATGGTTCAAAATAAACATCAACAATTTAAAAAAATAAAAATAAACAACTTTGTGTAATTGACGTAGTAAAGTTGAACTTCTTTCTCTCTTATTTGTGATTAAGTGAAAGAAATTATGTTGATATTATTAAATTTATTAAGAAAAATTGTATTTCAACTTGAACACAATTAACGATGATAGTGGGAATTTTTTTTTAATTCTACACTGTGACTAGAATTCCGACTTGACTTGACTTGAGTTTATACCAAATATGTAGAAATCCGCCGAAAATGCGAAACATTACATTACATACCTATTTTGCCGCCGTCCTGAGGTCCCCAGCGGCGGACGGCTGACGTTTGATACCTAAATTCTGTCTAACGGCGGACCAAATTTCATTTTTAAAGAATTTCGTCCGAGTCCCGAGTTTCATTTGCTGTCAGACTTACAAACCCAGGAAAATAAATGGAATTATAAACACATTTATATAAGATGATATCCTTACATTGTGTATTTGAAGAAGGGGAAGGAAATACAATCATTGCATTCACTCTAATAAAATAAAATGATACTAAACGAAATTGTAAACGGAATTCTTACAAAAATAAACTTTGATTCACCGTTGAACGGATTTTAATCATGATTTGCCCGATGTTGGGCGCCGCGCTTGCGTAGCTATGACATTTTAGGCGGATTTCTTCAGCACCAAGGAGGTATTCTAATTTTAAATTCATAATTCCGACGGCGGAACTCTAGCCACACTGTAAATTTAAAGAGTTGTCAAAGCACAAGGAGAAATTTGACAGCAAGCAAGCAAGGAGAATAATATAAAATTTGAGCTGTTTTTCTGTTCCACTGTTGTCAGGTATATTTAAGTTTTACTATAATCTAGGACATTCTTTTTCTCAACTGATTTAAAGGTTAGGTTTAAAATTTAATGATAATTATAAATATAAATTAGTATTTCAGGTTATATTTTCTTCAAGAATTCAGACTTTAAAAACGCAAATAAATTATGATAAAAAACAAGAAATACCTGCAAAAAAAAAGGAATCTCGAAATAATATTATAAACTTCCTATTCAAACCATATCAGTAAACTTTTCGATTGAATCGAAGTAAAAAAGAATGGAAACGAAGCAAAGGGCCTGCGAAAGGTACCGGGAAAATTAATGTTTTATTATGAGAAGACATAAAAGTAACGCTTGGATGTGATCCGGCGCCACACTACAAAAGGTATCTGTCAAGTCCTTATTGTTAGATATATTACTGTCATGAAATGAGATATGTTCGGTCCAGAAACAGCTTTTGCCGACTATATAGGGTGGTCTATCACACTAACTGATATACTATGCTGTAACTACTCGCCAATTTTAACCAAGTATTGATGAGGAATTAATCAAGACAAAGTAAAGATTTAAAAAGGAACGCTGAGAAAAGGAAACTTATTTTCAAGAAAAATGAACAGTTATAATAAAAGAAGTACAGATGGGAGATAAAACTGTAACATAGAAATCATAAATGCAATAAATTTGACTAGAAGTCTATACAATGGATCTTATTTAGATTTATTATCATTTGACCTTTGTCCAAAAAGGTTCCACAAAATATTATTTATTTATAAGAACTAATCACTCCAAAATTCCCTTTTTAATTAACAACAAATTGGTTTTTATATTTTTTAACATTTCTGTTTTATTCGTAAAGAATATCAAACAGTCCCTCGTATATATAGATGGTTTGTAACCCGTTAGGAATGGTTCCACTCTGTATATCGGCCTGTAAACGGTCAGCTCAACATCCCATGAAGAATTTTCACAATGAGACGAAGGCCCGAATCTCCGAGTGGGGCCGGCAGCCTCTTATTTGTGAATTCTCGGAAGGATAAAACTTGACCTACCTGTTAATCGGTTGGAATTCCAACTTTAACAGGTACCTTTATTAAAATTAACAGGTATATTTTGGTGGAACTTGTCTCCTTGTCACTGCGCCGGCGGTATAACGGCAATTTTAAAAAGGAAGTGTTGAATAAAACGGATTTGACATGGCTCAATAATTGCATCATTCGATAATAGAAGAAGTTAGAGTGGCTTTTTTTTTCAGAATTCACACTTTTTTTTGTTGTTTGTATGGAAAAAAAAATCTTTTGTATTCTGATTTAATGAGGGAGTAGGAGTTTCGAGATATTTTCATGGAAATAAAGAAGCATTAGTTGAATTAAGAAGAATTTTCTAAGAATAGTATTTTGTATGTAAAATTAGCGGATAGATATGCAATAATGAAAGCACAGGGTTCTTGTAATTAGTTCCAGAATGGTATGGATCAATGAGCTAAGCAAGAAGTAACACCCTACTGATTTTTGCTTTGCTTTGAAGGTAAGGTATTTTTCAAAACACGGTATTTGTTAAAAACAAATAATGTTGAGAATCGTACTTGAATTCAATATGGATATGAAATAGTTCAAAATCTGACACTGACAATACAACTTATACGCTTTATTTTTTCTCATACTTTAAACATAGTCATATTTTCCCCCATATTAAAATTATAAGTATTGATGGTAGACTTTCGGGAAGTGGGACTTGTTTTTGGAAATTTCCTGCTCCTGAAGAAACTTTCTTATTTTTCTGATATTTGCAGTGCCGGATTAACCACAGGGCACAATGGGCAACTGCCCAGGGGCGAAGTTCAAGTAGGGGGCGAAAAAATTTCATGTTTATTAAAATCGTACTCGTTAAACTGGTAAAACTCTTAAACCTGAATAGGGAAATGATGTTTTATGTTTAAATACCAAGAAGTGCCGAGTACGGCGCGGTGTGCTTTGTCTTTTATTGGGCTTTTTGTCGGAGGCATCGTCGGAAAAATCACTTGGTGACTTTTACTGGCTTCAAATATTTATTTTCAATAATAAATAAATCGTTATTATGACTATTTTTTTTTGTGTAAATAGATATACTTTTTACGTACGTCGTATGTGCTGTCTGAAAGACGAAGAGGGCAGATATATGTAAGGGGCGAAAAAAAATTATTTGCCCAGGGCGCAAAATATCATTAATCCGGCGTTGGATATTTGCAATAGTTTCTGAGATATTTGCAAAAAACAATACCCCCAATTTACTTTTAAAAAATTTTTCTAGGTGCAATTACGAATCAAATTTTTTGAGAATATAAAATGAAATTCGACACAATATGTGAACAAGACTAATTCATTGGAAACAAAAATTCCTATTTATTCGAATTTCATCATAATTTTTATTTATTTGGAATCGGTTCAATAGAAACTACTGATAAGTGTAAAAATATTAACAATAATGCGAATCGCCACTATTTTGATAAATTAATTTTGTCGCAAAAAGCTACACGCGGAGTTAAGTTCATTGCCCCTAGAATAAAGTTCAATTAGGTAAATGAAAACATCAACTAAGCTGACATGATAGCGCAGTTTACTATTTAAAGGTGAAAAAAAACTTGTACCAATAATCTATATTTTTTGAGAATATTCTGATTCAATTGTAAAAATTTATACAAATGTCATATTTTCTGTAGGTAATGACATTCTGATAGTATAATAGTCTACTAGATCTAGAATAGAAGGTCCCAGAAATATTTTTGTTGATTTTAAAAATAGTGTTAGACTCTGTTTCACATAAGAAGAAGCTTACCTGGGTACCAGATCACCAGGGTATTGAGGGCAATGAAAAAGTTGACGAACTTGAAAAAAAGAGGGTCGGAGGATACGCAGCCTGCATAAAAATTTCTGGGTAAACGTCCCAAGGAAAATGCATGGGAAAACCTTTATAAAAGAACCATGCCTGAAACGTACAGCGGGACTGCTAACACTATGCAGAAATCAGCTGAGAATCATAACAGGTTTCATGACTGGTCATGCACCAGTGAAGAAACACCTGTACAAATTAAAACTATACAACGGAGACGTTAAATGTAGATTATGCGGTAGGGAAACGGAGACAGTGAAACATAATTATACTGTTTACAAGCGAGACTCTTGATCGCAAAAGACAGTTATTACTTGGCCAACCGCAAGGAAACGCTGAGCTATATAGCAAACACCCAGCTAAGAACTTGTACAAACTGGTACAGGGGACAAAGGTGCTGGACTGGGTGCTATGAGAAAGCACGAGCAAAAATACAATAACCCATTAGACTGTAGTGTGATCGGAGACTTGTCAGACTGGCTCGGAAAAAAAACCACGTGAAGTTCCAGTCAAAACCAGTGCCATATAATAAAATTGACGTTCGACTTCAAATCAGTAGCGTAACGTTTTCACATTTTGTAGGTTAACAAAAAATTAGAATCTGTCGGTCTTGACTGTGGATAATTTTTCTTTTAAGTCACAGATAAACTAGCTAAACGTCTTAAAATATCCAAAATACAAAAATATTCGACAGTAAATAATTGCTTCAAACACAACCTTAAATGTCAATGATAAAATTGCTGTGGGCATGAAACATTGCTTGTAACGCCAATTGCATGAAACGGTCCTTACGAGGCGACATAGATAAGCAAGACCGATTTTGGTTTCGGCGCAAGACAGTTGGCAAACTTCACGTGGCTTCTTCTTAAGCGGAGTCTGATAAAATGCCTTTCTTGCTACTTTTTTGTGATAAATATGTTTAATTTTGTTTTCAAAATATATTTAATTGTGATTTAGTATATTATTAAATTGTACCTATATCGATTAACAACAATTCCAATGATAAATTATAAGAAAATCTGGATAAAAACTTTTAAAACTATCCTGATAATGATAATAATGATAATTTGACTATGTTCTGTGGAATGTTACAAATTTATCTGCATTTGGTTGTATTGAAGCATTTTAAGTTTTTTTTTATATTGTTACTTCGGACCTGTACTGAGGATATGTAGAGGTCCGTAAAGAAGAATTAGAATCATCTAGAACTGTCATCGAAAAGTCTATAAATGTCAATGATAAATCGAGCACTGTTTGGAACAGGTGAAAAGTATAAAAAGCGGGACAATTGACAGTTTTAAATTTTCTTGTTGTTCTAAACGATATACTCTATTATTAAGCTGTCCTACCTCTAGCTTTAATGTTTCCTGAATTTGTGCTAGGCCATTCATAACTTCTATATCTGCTTTTCTACGCCTCTCCTCCTTCTGTCTTTTCTTCCCCTCCTCACGTCTTTCATTCTTTTCTTCTTCCTCCGTTCTGCGTCATCCTTCTGTTCTTTCTCCTTTCTGCGTATTTCCTTCTCCTCTTCCCGACTTTCCTTCTTTTCTTCTTCCTCCTTATGGACCTCTACATATCCTCAGTACAGGTATCCGACGTAACAATATTGTGTTCATTTAAGCAGTTTTTTTTCTTTTTAATAACCTGGATGCTAATTTTTTCATTTAAATTTTGATAGAATAGATCTTAAAGTGCCTATTTTATTTTCTTCGTTTATCAATTCTGTTGGATAATTATTATTGTTATTTTAAATAGACCTCAGTAAATTCATTATCATTAGAACTAACGCTTTTGGTTGCATCGTGTAATGATTTCTATATCCCTTTTTTACGGTTATAGAATGATTGAACTCAAAATTTACTTTGATTTGAATTCAATGTGTTTGTGGTTCCATATCATGTTGATTTGGTATTTGATTAGCTTTATAAAACAAATGTTTTCGATGTCCCATAACCAAAACATCAATAAGGAATTTAATTTTGTTTAACGTATACATAAACAAAACAAAAATTTACACGAATTTTGAAATTTCCTGAAAAGGAAGGATCGATTTTCATTCTCCCCCCTCGAGGGGAGCTGGCCGCTATAGGCCTTCCGGAGCATCTTCAGGGGATGGGAGTGGAAGGAACGGTAATAGGTGTCTGAGAGGTGTGTACTGACCCAGCATTCGCCTATTGCTACGAGAAAACCTCTGAAAAAACTCATAGCAGGTCAGGCGGACCTGGGATTTGAACCCCAGTCCTTCCGAATGCAAGTCGAGAGCGTAACCACTCCACCACTTACTCGGTTGAAATTTCCTGTGTTCTGGCACTATATAATTGACTTGGCAACATAGTTCAGTTATGACGACAGAGCTCAGCTGTAGCAGTGACGTTTATATTGGGATTGATTTACAAAGTAAATAACTGACAATTCTACTAAATATTTAAATGCCACTTGTGTTAACTGCTTTATGTTTCAAACGTTATCACATACGATATTAAATATTAATTCTTTTATTATTTACAATATATTTACACGTTAAAAATCAGTAGAACAACCTAACTTGTTATGTATGCAATATTTGCATTTATTTATCTAGGCGCCACGAGCGATTTTGAACTAATATCAAGAATTTTTAAACGTAAAACTTCAAATAATAAGACAAAATTATTAAACAAACATTCGTATCAGTTTATTACATTGTTATTAAGTAAATTACTATTTTAGACTGGATTTTTTCAAACGATAAGATTGCATAAGGGTCAGAAAACAGCTGGTTTCGGTTTATATTTAACTGGTCCTTATCTCTTGAAACTTTCATTCACAGTTTCGTACTGGGTTTTATCACGACTTTCTGACATGTTTGCTTTTAACAAACTATATGGAATTGATAAATGAAGCGAAAGTTCCATTCATTTAAATAAGTCTGGCGTTATGTCATAACTTTATAATTATTGTATATAGTACCTAACCCTCCTTTCTGCAGTTTTTAATTACACAACAAATTTTGATTTAAAATTCGCGTTTGAACAACATGATTACACGGTTATTTAGCCTGCGCTGCCTTACTTGTTAACTGATAATTGTAATATGGAGAATTAGTTTCAATTATTATTTCTATAGAATTATTTATTCCCTTTTCTTCCGTTTAATGGATTTGAAAATGTTCTGTCTTAAAAGTTGGAAATGTGGTGGTGCACCTGCTGTACTCATATTCTGAGATTTAAAGTGTTGGCAATTTGGATTCCAGGGAAAAGCTGGATAAAATCAAATCAAATCTTTGTGTATAGCATTTTTGCATTCAATTTGGCTTTCATCAGACCAATATCGGGTGTTTTGCCGGTTAACTTGCCCGTTCAAACGTTGCCTCATCCGGAAATTATTTAATTATTATCGTTTTGATCCATCATGTACGCAGAGAATTAAGTTCTGTGATCACAGTCATCTTCAGCCAACTCAAGGAATAGACGTTCTATGGTGGTATTTTTTCTTTTTACCAATATTTGAGACTTTTACTGTACCTTTTGTTGAGTCCGCATCCTTGCGCCACGACCAATCATTATTAGATTAATATTAAGGAATTGCGAGCCATTTAAATAACAATCTGCTTGTGATACATTATTTCAATCAGCTCATTAAGGGAAATCCGCAAATTGAAAATGGAGGGGTCTTATTCTATATATGATAGATTATTCTTTTAAAAAAATTATAAATTAAAAGTAGAACTGTTTCGGGATGTTTTCATATTACTAATATTTATTTAGTGAATTTTCATTACAGCCCACTACAGAATTTAGCATTTTATCAATACGTTTTAATAAATTTTATAATACAAAAATGAGGAAGTCGATATGGTTAATAGTGGGGTTTATTTATATAACGGAGACGATTAATTAAATCAAATCAAATACTTCTACTTAAAGGACGATAAAGTTAATGAAATCAGTATTAACTATTTTTGTTATACAGGTTGTCCCATGACTAATGAGAAAAAAGTTGATTCTTCATATGAACGTTTTCAATTCAAGCCATTATTTCTAAGTCCTTGGTCTCAAAAATTAGAACTTTACCTTTTGTCTAATTAAAAGTTCAAAAACGTGTTAATTAATCATAAACTATGGGAGATAATCAAATTATGAAGAATGATTCTTGGAGGGGAGGAAATTTTTCAATAAAAAACATCCAACACTCGAACACTCATAATTTTAAATTAAAGCTGAAAATCGGCCCCCGCGTGACTATTTTGAGATGCGCGCGTAGCCGCTAGAGCATAAAATGATTGTTTATTATTATGAAATATCAACTGAGAAATTTAAATGAATTATGATGAGTTACCCACTCTTGGAAAAATCGTTCTAACTTAATTATTTAACAAATTAAGCAATTCAATTTTCCAAGAAAAACTACAGAAAAATTGACGCTTCTGATTATTTAGGTTTTATTGTTTTTCGGTTATTACAAAACTAAAAGCATAATAATTGAAACTAATACAAGTACCTATATGTCATGATGAAGAAACTGTACATTGATATTTCTTAAAATACGTAACCAAGTTTTTGTTTTTATATCTGCGAATGGGAGAACAATAATATTTCGTCAATTTTGAGTACAACTCTGTTATATCCGATAAACACCTGTTAGTTAGGGAATTATTGCATTCCAATATTATGTAGATACTTGTTGGAATAATGTTGAATAATGTATAACAATTTTTTACAAATATTTTTGTCTGCGGGTGTATATGTTGAAATAAACGTTTTATTTTCGATGCAGGTTTTGTTGCCGTTTCCTGCCAACACTATGGGAACAAAAAAAAATGATTAAAAAGTGATAGGAATTGTATTAAATAATATATAAACATCAACTGTGGAAGATATGATAACGGGGATTGGATGTTCTATATCAAATATTATTACGTCATTATGAAAACAGACCTTATGATAATGTTTCATTTCTAAAATGTTGTCTCCATTTATAGTTATGAATTTGACTCATTTTATTACAGTTGAGGCATTTATTGTCACAGACTGTCTCCTCTAGAAATAGGAGACTCTTTATAATATCTAATAATTGTTGTTTAACAACATCTGGAATGTTTGCTATTTCCTAAACTGAATCATGACATAAAGTAATTATTTTAATAAAACTATCAATTGTTTGTTGTACTAAGTGTGGTTATAATCGTTAAGCAACATTTTATATTGTGAAAAGATAAAAAACTTGGTGGTACGCATCTTTTCGAAAGTAATGACAATAGTGCCTTTCACACCAAGAGTTTTTCTGACAGTTTTAGAACGTGCACTCCAGGCGCGCACGCTGGACCGTGTTCTTGGAGTGTCAGCTTTTGACAAGTGGCGAAAAAATTAACAATGGTTCAAAACTGCATTCCAGACCTACGGTTTTGGCGCGTACGAGCCAAAAAGTAGGAAATTTTAGACATTTTTGGAGTGGCGCGTGGAACTTCTTCCAAGTTGAAATTTTTAATAATAATCCAGAGGATTATAAAAATTATTTACAAAGGGATAGTGTCGCATTCCAGTACCTTTTAAAAGCTGTTAGTCCTTACATATCAAAGCAGGATACGGTAATGAGACAAAGCATAACTGCAGAAGAACGATTGGTGGCTACTCTTCGTTTGTTAGCTACAGGACGATCGCTACAAGACTTACAATTTTCTACCTGTATATCCGTTTCAAGACAAGACAAGATTTATCTAGCTCACGCTCAACCTATATGTGTGAACACTTTTCAGGTTAAGAGTGCGCGTCGAGCGCTTGTTGTGAGTTCGGTTTACACGCACAGCTTTGGCGCGCGCTCTTGGAATGCACGCTCCAAAACTGCCAGAAAAACTCTTGGTGTAAAATACACTAAAATGAATAAAAGCAAGAAACTATTTAGAATTACAATGTCAAAACTTGAACTAACATATAGGTATTACTGCAATAATTGAAGAATCTTTTTGAAAAGTTAACAATTCGTTTCCCATAAAATCCACTCCTGCATTCCGTTAATTTGATTTGTATGTACAATCGGTCAGATAATGAATCCGGCGAACAGGCAGAACGGGTCTCCACGGTTTCTTTTCTAAAGTTATACACGTACGCATTCCTGAGGAGAAAGAGAAAGATACATTTAGTCGGCGTTACGACCTTCAACCCTCCGCTTTACCTACATGCTGTTCTATCTCTTCAAAGCGATAAGAATGCGCTTGTTATTCATTTTAAAAAAAGTTCTTTCCCTTCACAACAATAGATTCTTCAATTTTTCTGTATTTGAGTTAAAAAAGATATCCCGTTTGTATCTAAAACGAGTCTATAAGGAACGTTGAAAATGCCAGTGCATAAAAAGAAAATGTTGAAATATCATTAATAAAGTTTCCTACACTGAATTTCTCTAAAAATCCAATTTTCAGGGTTTTTCAAATTTATTTTATAGATAAGGAACACGAGCTATGAACTATGCAAATTAGATGGTGTACCAAACGTCTAGCGGCAGAGCAATATCAGACAATCTTAAGCCTTGGATACAATTGAACAGTGAAGAGGAACATAAACATAGACTAGTGGAACAACTCACCTTTCAGCTCTTTCATGTCGTTGTTATAAAGTATTGCTGTTAAATGTGTTAAGCTACAAGCTATAACTGTCAGGGATTCCACTACAATAGTACAGTAGTACAATAGTATTTTTAACGTCGTTTGTACTCGATTTTGACCCACTTTATACAAGGACCGATGAAAATACAATATAGTAATAAAATATAGGCTTATTAAATCTTGAACTTATTGTTTAAAAAAATTCATGAGGTATATA
Source organism: Lochmaea capreae (assembly GCA_949126875.1). Classification (NCBI taxonomy): domain Eukaryota; kingdom Metazoa; phylum Arthropoda; class Insecta; order Coleoptera; family Chrysomelidae; genus Lochmaea; species Lochmaea capreae. Next base: position 17,186,112 of record OX421403.1, read on the forward strand.
TTGTTTTTGCTTGAAACGTTCTACTAGAGCAAATTCACTAACTGGCGTCGTGGCTTAGTAACCAACTAGCGCCTGTCTAGAAGACAGAAGATCGCGAGTTAGAATCTACGCGGCCTCATGTTTCTGTTTGTTATATATGACGCGAAGTTATGAATATAATCATCAGCTAAATAAATTATATTAGCTTCACTTGTATGTATGTTTGTTAGTTTGTAACCGACTCCTTTGGACTCAATTTTGATCCACTTTAAACGAACAGATTTAATTCAAACTTTGTACACTTGTCAAGGACCAATAATTCAATATACTAATAAACTATAGGGTGTTCCATTTATAACGAAATCTTTTAACTCGATTTTTATCCACTTTAAACGCTCAGATTAATACGAAATTCTGCACACATTTCAACGACCGATGACAATACAATATAAATAGTAGTAGGATGATCCATTTGAAAAAAAAAACATAGCTTTGATCTGACATAAAAAACACACCCTATAGTAAATCAAACTAAAAAGCGTGTTTTTAAGTTTTCTTAAACTATAATTTATTTTAATAAAAGTTAATTTAAGCATGCAACAAATATTCAACAATAACATTTCTTGGAATCTTTATGTATTCGAGTCTTATTGAATTTTGAAAAGTTTATTGACCACCGTCCAAGCGTTAAGTGGTACTATAAAATAACAAAAAGCAAATCAATGAATTTAACAAAGTTCTGATAATACTATTTTTATCAATGAAATTATTTATAATTATAAAATTTTAATTAATTTAAAAATTGCAGAAAAAAGTTTGCTCTAACGTATTTTTGTATTTTCACTTAATATTCATATTTAATAATTAATAACAATTGTTTCAGGTAAAATGGATGGAATTCGACAAAATAATGTGAACTATAATAGATTTTTTCAGTTTTTTCACAACCCCTTAGAAAATAAAAAAAATGTTAGATAAGAAGAATATTATAAAAAAGCACAATTCCCACAATGATTGGACGAACTGAAATTGATAACAAAATTTAAACAAATACAGGATGCTAGTTATTGTTGAAAGTGCTGGTGGTACCGGAAATAATAAAAAAGTAAATAGATAGGTAGTGATAGTAAAAACCATACATAAATTTAACTAAGACCACCATAAAGGTTTCTGAAGAGTTAGGGTGAATTTAAGCGAGAAATGCGGGTGAACGCGAGATCTTCACCAATATAAAACGATGCCAAGAATGAAAAAAATATCCTTTTTCGTACAAATGTAATGTAAAAAAGTTCAACACTATTCGAATTTGCAGACTGCTCCATTATCTCGTTTTTAATTCAACAATTTACCAAAAAAATAGAAATATTTCGTTCCAATATTCTGACCAGGTTCATCAGGATAATTGTTTAATTCTATATTATTTCCGTCACATACCTCATACTTATATAATAACTTACTGAGCAATTGGCGAAGGTAATAAGGATTAGAATTTGAGCCCAGGGGTTTTGGGTTCAATTTCCATTGCCGAATTGAATTTTCAATTTATTTTAAAAAGCGTAGAGTGCACATTAATCATGTCCAAACATGATTTCAGTTTACTATCGTCCTAACACTACCGATCGATTTACAGAAAATTGAACCAGCTAAAAAGTTTGTTATTTATAGTTTATAATGCTGTACACACCTCTTCAATTCAAAGATAAAGCTTTATTGTGAATACCACAACTGGTACGTCACGAAAAGAAAACTGAGGAAGGTAAAGTTCGTCCAAAATCAATAGCAGAAGTAAAAGCATGTGTTCGTCTCTATTGCCAACGTTTTCCGTTGATTAGGGATTTGCAGAAATATACAAAGTATACGCTGGACAGGTTTTTCAACCTGTTTGAAACTGTTGTCCTGTTTGCCATCGGTTAGTAACAAGAAGGGATGGGATCCAAATACCGTTACCAGACTTGGAAAAAATGCCATTCAATGGGACAGACGGCTTAAAAGTGATAGAAGGAAGTGGGATATGAGTCTATGCTCCAAGAGGCAAATTTCAATCTTAGGAAAAACCTTAAGTATCTTTCAAGCGGAAATTCACGACGTAGAAAAGTGTGCCCAGTTCAATATTGATAAAGGCTATAGAAGGCAAAGAATTATAATAATATCGGATAGTCAAGCAACCATTAACGTACAGAGTTCTTGTGTAATCAGTTCCAAAATGGTATGGGAATGCCAAGGCAAACTCATTGAACTAGGTGAGAACAATATATTGTATGAAGAAACCTCCATCCACATAATTGCAGATTGCACAGTAATTCAGAATCTTTGGGCACAACACCTAGGAGACTGGATAGAACAGGGAGACTTACCTAAACTAAAGCCTGCAGATATCCTAAAATTTCTCCGGGAAATAGGTCTAAAGAAGCTACTAGTCTTTGAGATTTTCCTTAGAGTACACAATAAATCGTTAGGTGTTCTAGGTGAATGTCACCGGGTACATATCAAGTATTGGTATTGTAGTACAAAGTCGAAAAAAATATAGAAAATTGTTTTCATAAGACTCGAATTATTGGATAAGAAGGTCAGCGGTATAAAAATCGTCATTGATCAAAGCATACACAATACGATTCGATGTTTCTAATAAATAAAAGTAAAAAGCATTCGAAGCCGGAAAAACACATCATTACCATTATCAATAAATGATGTGGAGTTGTGTGGGCAACCGCTAGTTAGGTGATGATATCAAACCCCATTCTTCCGCGAAATAGTTATTAATCGAATTTGATTGTCTTAAAATATATATTATCTTACATATTTTTATATATATATATATATATACACTTATCGCTATTCCGTTTCGCGCTAAATAATAATACATACAGGGTTTACCACAAACGTGGATAATAAATTTATAATATTTATATATACACTAAATATACAAATCTTTTTACATGGCACATACATACATACACATATGTTTTCATATCGACATCCACAATCTTGAATTGATAATGAAAATAATCTCGACAAACTTCCTGTTAATATATGTGAATGGATCAGTTTTCGAGTTGTTTGGATTTCGAGCTGATAATCGAAGAATTGAAAATTTGCCATTGGCTTTGACGATGATATAAGTGAGACGGTTTCTTTTGACAGCGATAAACTTGGGCTTTTGAACTTCCGTTATTTTTATTTTCTAGGGAACAACAACCGATAATTACTGTTTAACTGAATTTCGAGTTGCCCAATACCGGATAATATTTTTTTCATTCAGTACTGAATCACCCATCTGTTTCTGAATATTCCGAACAATGTATACTTGTTGTGGTTCTTTTTTTTCCCGAGCCCGTCTGACAAGTCTCCGATAACACTGCAGCCTAATGGCTTATTGTATTTTTGCTCGTGCTTTCTCATAGCACTCAGTCCAGCATCTTCGTCCCCTGCACAAGTTTGTTCAAGTTCTTAGCTGGGTGTTTCACTGTCTCCGTTTCCCTACCGCATAATCTGCATGTAAGGTCTTCGTTGTATAGTTTTAATTTGTACAGGTCTTCCTTTACAGGTATATGACCAGTCATGAAACCTGTTATGATTCTCAGCTGATTTCTGCACAGTGTTGGCAACTCAGCTGTACGTTTCACGCATGGTTCTTTTATAAAAGTTTTCCCATGCATTTGCCTTGGGACGTTTACCCAGAAGTTTTTATGTTGATCTCTGATCCAGGTCTTTACAGATTCTCGTACTGCAGTTTTCGGCATGCCGATAATCTGTCCTGGTTCAGGCTGTGTTTCCTCTGACCCCCTTCTTGCAAGTTCATCAGCTTTTTCATTGTTCTCGTACCCAGGTCAGCTTCACGTTATTCCGTTCGGTTTTTTTGGAGTATACTCCCGCCCCAGTGCCATTGTGGATCTTTGTAACCTTTCAGTTTTTAGATTTATTTTCGTAACTAAAATTTATGATATACAGAAAAAATGGCATCAATTGAAGTTTTTGGAACGTAAAATTTATTTCAGACCACTCTGTATAAAGCAAAAATATCAAAATGAATCTAAAATAATCTTAGGTCCTTTTTGCTTTTGTATATTGGTAATTTTGAAGATTTAGCGGCAAATTTGAAAAAGTTACTATTTGTCAAAAAGGAATCTGCAAAATTAAATATTGTTGGGAGCTACAAAAATAATTTTCAACTCCTAGTTCGTTTTTCTAGGCAGTCCAAACTATTTTCGAGCTAATATAATAGGTTTGTTTCGACAACAACCAGAAACTGCCAGCAATTCCTATCACTGATTGCAATGACAGTTTTCGACAGTTTCTGATTTTTCTTGGAACAAACCTGATGAGCTCAGTGCTTTGATTGCTGCTTAACTATTTGGTTACAATAGAAACAAAATTATCTATTCTATTTTGAAATAACTACCAGTACAGATAAGATATCCTGAATATGGATATCGTATATGGAAGTGACGTAGGTACGTATACCTTGAGAAAAATTTCGAAAATCCATTCGGTCATCAATTTTGTCGAGTAGTAGTTCAATGAAAAAATATTACCATGTGATACCAAAAATGTGCACAGTAAGCGTTGTATTGTATTTATTGTATACACAGCTGATTGTTGATATTTGTTATATGGAAATACTTGAATCTGGGTTAAAATCGTGTAACAAACAACAAAAACGCTAAAATAATACGGTGTAGATATTCAAAACTTTTTTTATATTAAAAAAATTAAAATGTTTGATATTACACAACTTGTACATTTTTGATATGCACTTTATGAAAAAAAAACACATCTCTACATTTGGAATTGAACAAAGTTACACAAATTCATTTCTAGATTTGTATCTTTCATTAAAATTTGTAAGAAAAGTTACTATTTGTGTCAACTAGTATGTTTATAATCTTAGAATGAATAAGGCATGTATTGCTTTATCACCTAGATTGTTTCTACTAACGCCATCTGTTAGAAAACCGTCAGTATCGAGTATATTTACGAAATTGCTGGACATTTTTTTTCTGGTTGCGTTTTATAGGTATGAGTAGTGATTATTAATTTTGAAAAAGTGAAAATACCAAGTGTGTAAATTTTAACTTACAAAACAAAGAAAAATCCACAGGAAATGGCAAAATTGTTTCTAGGTTAGAGAAGGGGAACTAAAATGACAAGAGATAATGCATTGTCATCAACCCCCCAATGCCTCACCCACAAAAATTTAAATGGCAACCCACTACTTGTCAACCTATAAATAAAAAATACCTTCCAATGGAATGAATAATAATTATACAAGGTGTAACAATAAACAAAAAAAATTGAAAATAAAATGAAATAGTGTAAAGCTACAAAAGTGTTAATTAATTAAATAAATGTTTTCCATTGTGTTGTAAACGATAGTATAACCTATTTTCAAACTTCAGAAACACGTTGGCAAATATTGCTTGAATAATATCACGATAGATTACAGTTATTTTTTGTCTTAAATCGTCTAATGAGGACCGTTGGTTATGATAATCAACCTACTCAATTAATCCTACAGAAAAAAAATCAGGTTGCGACAAGTCTGGTGACCTAAGTGACCTTTCAATGGGACTTCTATCAATCCATTTATTTGTATAATATGTGGTACTTATATAGTTGGAAACAGTGATTCGCACGAGACCAACCAGACGAGATTTTCACAAAGTCTTGTCTCATCTCGCCGATGCAATGATAAGTCTCGTCTCGCAGCCTCCAGTCTCGTCTCGTCTCGTTTCTCGTACGAGAGTCTCGTAAAAGTATCGAAATCGCATTATTCATAATCTTATTGTACCAGTACAATAAAGAATATTTAAATACTTGCTATAATATAAGAGTCGGAAGAGAAAGTTACAATTGTTGAAAAATAACATATATTTGAATGCTAGACGAAGAGCGACTGCTATTTAACGAAGACGACCATTCACTTTCAGTCACATTATCACTTAAACTAATATTGTTTGGTATGTAAATATCCTCAGTTCCACTAGAAAAATCACCGGAATTTGATTCATCTTCTAAAGTCAAAAGTTCGTTCCTTTTCCTCTTGAATCGGCACAATTCGAACAACTACCACTATCCACAACGAAGACGAGACCAACAAAAGTCTCGTCTCGTCTGGTCCGAGTATCGTTTCGAGTCTCGTCTCGAAAACGAGACGAGACCATGCGAGACTCTCGAAAACGAGAGTCTCGTGCGAATCACTACTTGGAAAGTATTTTTTGAGCTTTACAATGTCTTATCACAAGAAGAGGGGTTGAATTTTCGTAGGTGGTAGTGTATATAATCTTTAATATTATTTTAGTTCCTCCTCTCTACCCTAAAAGCAGTTTAAAATTGTTTTGACATTTTTTGTAGCTTCGCGAGATATGGTCAATTGTAATCTTTAAAATTGTTACACTGTATATTTAAATATGCTTATGCTTTGTGTATTTTTTAGTGAAATGGAGAGTTTCTGAATCTTGAATGTGCATTATTGAATGTTTCTATTTTGTTTTATCACGGTTTACTGCTATATAGTGTTATCAATTTTGCTCTATTGATTTTAATATAAGTTATATTGTGTGATCTCCGTTGTTTCGGTGTGTTTTAGCATGTAATTGTGTTTATATGTAGAATTGATAGTTTTTGCAGGTTATTCAGTGTTTGTTTGTTTAATAGTTTAATTACAACTACTGTTGAACATGTCTGGTTTTTAAAGGACCGAAGTATTATTTTGAATCAAATAATTATATTACGTAAACCATTTTTAGTTGGATATTTATAATAATTGTTTTTACATTAAAATACGGTTATAATTGAAAGATTGCAGTGTAATAAAAAGGTAAATAAAAATATGTGGTTTACTATAAATGCTCAAGGCTAACTTTACTATTAACAATTAAAACATTTAAATGTAAAACATGAAATCTAAGCTACGGTGATTTAAACCTTTAAAAGTATCTACACTAGACACATAAACACGGATATTTTGTGTAAAAGTAACTCTATTTCCATTTGTAATTAATTAGTGATGAAAATAAATAGAGAACCGACAAATGAGATAAACATTGTGAGTAAAATAAATTAGGAGTAGCTGTATCTCGTACGGTATTAAAAAAATAGTTAGATTAGAATTAGAAACTGCATTTTAAGTTCGAAGACACACACATATACGTGCGTGTACAGTGGATTTAGCGCTATTCTCTGTTACTTAAGAGATTACACGCTTTTATACAAAAAACTATCAAAGAATAGTTTGGCCAGCTTGCAGCCCCGATCTAAATCCTATTAACCATCTGCAGAGCGCACTCGCGTTTGCCGGTTCGCTTTGCCTTTGCCTGACAGTCTTCAAGATCTTCGAGTTGCACTACAAGAAGAATTCGATGCAAGGAAATGATGAGATTTTCTTACTAACCGTACTAATTCGATACCATGTCTATTGAATAGGATCTTTTTGGCAAGAGGATGTCAGCGCATTACATTTGCTTTTTTTTCCAAAATTTTAAAGTTTTCATTAAATAAAGAGATTCAGACGTTTCAATAATGTTCTTAGTTCTTTTTATACCGATGGCTTATAATTAATGAATCTTCTTCAATAACCGAGAAAATAACGTGTATATAAAACCAAAATGTTCAAAAGGCATAGGGCTACATTTTGACACCTTCTATTGAAGTTATACTGCATTCCATAGGGTACAAAATCATCTTCACATTTACACACCGCGTATAACCACTTTTAAAAATGTGTCAAATTTTTGGAGGTCGAATTCTTTGGACTGCCAGTGTTGTCAGTAAACAGATAAATATTTTCTTTTGAACCGGGACCGAAATCCAACAGGACTTGGCTTGACCTATGCGAGCTTCAAGTTGTGCGCGAGTCAACCCGCATTATCTGAGATCGTCTACATTGGTATTTCTATATTCCTGTGTACTCAAATCATGTGCTCTTAACTGTGGACCAATCCTAATGTTGCGACTGAATCACACAGTTACAGTCAGCGCTGTTTCTCCTCGACTTTATCTTTATTCCTATTCATATACTTTTATCAAATATTATTTTAAATAATTTATAACGTGTGGGTGTCTCTAAAAAATAATAATACAAACGGAAAAAACTGTTCCAACATTGGTATTCACAATAATTATTGCCTTTACTACGTTACTTGTGTTAATTTTAAAATTCTTTTACTCCTTATTAAATAAAATAAGTAACTTATAACTGAGTACCTTAAAAAGGAATGTTTCATTGCAGCGGAAACGAGCAGTGCCGTGTTATAAACACAAATAATTTTAAAAATATTATATATACCGGTTAGCATCAATTATATTAACAAATAATTACTGTCAAACCGGAATAAACCAGAAAAAATTAAAAGTATTTTGTATTTAATATGAACTGTTGGATACGTTTTAAGTTTTTTAACACGATAACAGCCAAGAACGTTCTTTTTAATTGTCTGTATAATAATTATTTAAACATTAATTCGATAACTTGTTTTTTTCTAGAATTCAATTAATATCATGGATATTATTTGTAAAAAACAAAGTGAAGAAGTAAAGCTGATGACAACGCAGTGGAAATTATTGAAAATTGGTCGCAACAGACAATTTTGAATGTTAATTTTCAAAATCTTTTCGTTCTCATGAACATACTTGATGGATATTATTAAAAAAAATGTAAGAACTTACCCATAACTGATCTTTCTTTATACTATGATCTGTATAATACACTAAAGTTTCTCCAGCTAGAGGCCTTGATTCCCTTAACTTAGACGCTAATAACAAACACGTAGTTCCTAATAACTGTAACTGGTTCTTCATTATTGTACAACACATTAAAAATCTATCCATACAGTTCATTGCTAAAGAAAAAACTTCGTCCTGACACTTTTGCTCCTCACAAACCTAAAACGAAAAAAAAATCGTCAAAAAAAAGTTAAATTTATTCAATTTTAATGAATGTTTTGCTACTTCTTTAAAAACTTTTTAATGTATTCAAATTACTGTAGTTTTGATATTGGTCCATCCCGTTCAAGAGTGAATGTAATGTACCTATGGTACAATAATAAAGCTGAAGACATGATAGAACGAGTCACTTTTGATCCCAAATTCATAAAACGCATTCTAAGTGGTGGTGCGAAATGGATTTAACTGTTTGGACACGTAGACCAGTCAACCGAAAAAGCCCATCAAAAGTGCACTCGAAATTTTAGCCAATAGGTTAGCGTTATGCAGTGTTTAAGAGAGCAAATTCGCCAAAAAAGATATTACAGTATTCGCCAACTAACTTGATGTCCTAAATGCTTTCTAGGGAGCTATTGACGCCGCCCATCCGATAACTGTAAACAGTGCCGTGCAAGTTCTGAGGATACGCTTTCTGTTACAAATTAACACAACTTGTACAATTAATAAAGTAAAGTCCGTCCGGAAATATATGATCCTAACTTAATAAATAATATTTAATTCTTTGTTATAATTATTGGTATATTGGTATGGGATGTTTTAATTTTCACGTTTATTAAGGTATCTTCATCACTTTTTAATGTCTTAAAATAATTAAACACTCTATATATCACTTGACGAGTTTGTCCTTCAGTACATTTACGATTTTCTTCATTAACGGCTGACATTTTTACAAACACTTTATTGTACAAAGCAGAAACAATAACTGCTACGCTACTGAAAATCTTAACACCTGATAAGGGTCGATGCAATTGGCATTTGTCAAAATTTTACCACCGATAGCAGACGAGTAGGCAGGGCACTATTACTCTGTCTCTCTTAGTTGGGACATCAAGTTAGTTGGCGAATACTGTACCACTGAATTTCCTTGATATGGCTGCGGTTGACTTTGTTTAGTAGACAATTCAATAAAAAATGTATTATAGGTTAACTACAACAGAAGTATAGGTGAAATATCCTGAGTTTTGACAGTTGACATTTGCGTTAACCAGATTATTTTAAATTATTGCTTAATTCATCGGAATACGTTCGATATGTTTAAAATCGTTTACCTTTAACAATGTCCCGCTCGGGTTAATAAATTGTTAAGGTAAATGTATTCAAAAACTTGACCATAACTTTTTTGTTGGCAATAAATCAGTCCGTAAATTAAAATACAAAGAAATGGGCCGCTAAAGTTGACCAATACCGAGGTCGAATTATGTAAATTTTTCGTATTTTTCTATAAAGCGAAACCAGGTACCTCTGGTTCGGCAAAACAAGACTATTTTCGATCAGATTCTGATTTATTAACAATTTATTCGCTTTTAATTATATAACTAAACTTATTAGAATAATGATACATACACAATATATATATGCTATAGTCTTTACAAAAAAAATATACACAAATTGGTGGCAAGCTAATTTTACTCACCACTATAGCTGTTTGTTCTTCGAAAAACGTTATGCAAACTGTCTCGGTTGGCAGATGAACTAGCAAAGAGTGGTACATCCATTTAGGAGTCGGAATCCTTTTGCCTAGTCATCACCAATGTAATATTGGAAGAAATAGACAAAACATGTGATCATTAGAAAGATATAGTAGTGTTAAGACAATCTAAGATTCTCCTAAAAAACTGTAATCAGGTGAGAACAATTATATGCCTACGCCAGAGTACGAATTTTTACAAGGGTCTATTGTCGCCAAAATGGATACCTTAAAAGCCTAAACTAGTGAAGCAGAAAGAATGTAGATTCTATGGAATCAAGGTTGATAATGATTTTGGAATAAGAACTGATGAAATATGTACTGCACTAATTGTGGTATTTTGATTTATCACCCTTCACAGCAGATGAAGAGATTGGAAGAGGAGCAGGTGTTTGTTCTTCGGAAGAAAAGATGTAACCATTAGAAAGATATAGTAGTATTAAGACAATCTAAGATTCTCCTAAAATTCTAATCAGGTGAGAACAATTGCATGCCTACGCCCAGAGTAAGAATTTTGATAGGGGCCCATTGTCGCCTAAATGGATGCATCAAAAAGCTTAAACTAGTGAAGCAGAAAGAATGTAGGTTCTGTGGAATTAAGGTTGATAATGATTTTGGTTTAAGTACTGATGAAATCTGTACTCCACAAATTGTGATATTTTAGTTTATTACTCTTCACTGCAGATTTAGGGATTTAAAGAGGAGCAGCTGATAATTTTAATGTTATTATGTAGAGTGCAAACACGGGTTTAATCCCGCGTTAAGATGGCAACCATAACAAAGCGTGAAGAGCCCATAGAGATACTACAGATAGAGGCAACAAGCCATAGGTCGCTGTGTAAGTGGAAATGCCCGACTGAACTCCGGTGAGATAGAAAAAGACAGACGATCAGAGGTTTTTCCGTCTTTGTCTGTGTATATAGCATGCACGCTATTAAAGAAAGATAACCTAAACCTCTGACTTCCTATCTCTCTCTTACGTGCTAACGGGTTCCGAACTGGATTGTTGCCTCTATCTGTAGTATCTCCATGGAAGAGCCCAGTTTACTCTCATTATTAATCACATTCAAAGCCATGATTGATTTCTCTTATCCTACTTTTTCCACCTTACCACTAAGTAGTCGTTTTGTTCTGTCATCAGTACCGGGCAGAAACATTTATAAATTTTTCTTTTTATCGTAATTTCGACAATGTTTAAAAGTAAATATTTTACAAAAACTAACAGCAAATGGAAAATAGCGCGCTTTTAACACCTTCCGTTCCAACAACTTTCTGTTAATCTTATTGAGTAGGTATTTCGTTATCAATACTTTTAATTATTTTTTTCTGATTAGATTAGGTAAATCCGAACCAACCACAATCTTATATAAAAATCTTGCGTAACACATTATTGCATAAGAAGTACTTTTCCTATGAAATTAGTTGAGCTCTATGTTTCACTGAAGATAATATGGACTTTAAACAGTACCGATGTCACAGCTCCAAATCACCGGACTTTCACTGTGAGGGTGTGTTGTAGCTCGGTAGGTTAAACCATTGTTATAGTTTACCATTGGTTAACTTCGAAACGTTGTTGTAACACGAAATTTTAGACGTTCACCAACTGGTTAACCTTCGAAAAGTTTATCATCAGATCTCGGAGAGTTAACCTATGGTCAAACACGGAACAATGCAATTTTACTTGTTCTATCTGATTGTCTGTTTTAATTTGACAATTATTCATATTTGAAATTGACGTTTTATAGTTATTTTTGTTAATAAGTAAAAAAATTATTATATAAAGATATATTTATCCCGTTCAACATTAAGTACGAATTGTTATAAACAAAATGGGGGAATTGGTAGAAGCATGAGCTGATTTACAAGAACTCACAGATGATGAGTTGTTCGAGCCGAAAATGATTCCTAAAGCCTCTAGAAACTTACCCATTATATAGAGGAAATTAAAACTAATAAACTGAACCGAAATATCTATATTTATTATAAAAAAATAAGTCAAATTATTTTACATAACGCTTATTTCCCATACCAAATACAATCAAGAACACTTTAAAACACCCAGTATGAAACTAAATTACTAAATATTAATAAAAACAACGGAAACGAAAGGTTAGGTTAGGTTAGTCAACTGAAATCCATTGGTTACGTGACCCTTGATCAACAATTCGTGTTACAACGGAAAATGGCTTAACTACTGAATAGTGGCTAAACATAGTTTAACCACTGGTCTTGTGACCAGTGGGTTAACCTACCGAGTTACAACCCACCCTGAGTATGGTTCAGGTTAGGTACTTATTGGAAAGGGAAAATGTCCAACAATTCATATGCTCACAGCAAACTGGGGGTTGTAATGAATGAACAATTTCGGACAACTCAAAAACACATAATATAATACCAAAAATTTTACAAAAACATAGGCGAAAAGATGGTAGAATTTGATTCTTTTGTTACAGTTACAAATAAAAAGAGTCTTAAAACAAATCAATTCAAAGTCATAAAGAGGGTATATATAAAGTATGACTATCACCAAATAGTGCAATACGTTCATCAAATCAAATCAAATAGAAAATTGTAATAAAGAAAATTTATTTATATGTGAAAGTTATGAATGTAAAATAAATTCATCATCAAATTGCTACAGAAAACAAGTTGGCAAACTTGAGGGGTATCAAAAGTCAACAACAGTTTATTAGACAATAGTTTACATTTAAATACATTGTCTTGATAATAATTTGCATTTTTGTCGAGGCGAAGCGGAGCCAGTGAAACTAGCCAAGGCAGTAAATCCGATTTTCTGCCGTGTGAAACATATAATTTTTTCTCCGATTGTTGAAGTTAACCTAGGTATGTTTGTGTGACGTGGAATTGATTTGTTTGATTCCATTGGCCTGCTTAAATCACATTATCGGATATATCTATAAAATATGATGATTTTTTTAATGCCTAGGCAGTTAAAGTGTTACTTCTATAATCGATAAATGTCACTAAAACTGACGTTTAATGTCAATCGGAGAAAAGGAATTTTTCTACTATCACTATCGAAAGTCGTCTTTTGTGCTTTGATAAGCAACTGCAAAGTTGATGTTTTCCGCGAGCTGTCATAATTTGACATTATTGGCGCTCTTAAGCAGAAAGTAACTTTGAAGCACGCCTAATTTTCCGCGAGCTGTCATAATTTGACATTATTGACCCTCTTAAGCAGAAAGAAAGGCGCACGCCTAATTTTATTTATAGATAAAAGAGAGCTAGATAGTATAGTTAATTTTGGTGTAATAGTAGAAAAAATCTTGTGTGTATTTAGAGCAGAAAGTCTTTTGGTAGTTTCGACTTTCTGTCTCGACTACCAAAGTACTACTTTCTGCTCTTGATACACAAATAGCTATTTCTTGTATACCTCATATATAATTTAGAAATTTCTATATCTTATGGTTGAATTTCATTAAAACAATGCAAAACAGTATTCAAATATAAACATTCCTTGTCGAAAATTGATTCCAGCCAAAGAATTTGGAGTTAGAAGCAACATACTCATTATCTCATACTCATTTTGAACATTTTTGTTTAAATTTTTTTTAGTAGAAATTTTTCAACTTTCAGGACCTGTTCTACACCAAAAATTTCCCATTTAAACGAACTATAATGATTTTTAAGTTAATAAAGAAATAGTGTAGTTAAAATCAAATTTAAATATTTTTCAGTCATTGATCAACAATATATTTAGTCAAGAATGTTAATCTATTAAAAGTGACATTGTTAAAACTATCTCTTATTATGAATTTAAACAATTTCCTATCATTTGTACTAATTGAGTTAACAACAAATCAAAAAATGATAAAAGTAAAATCTTGAAAGCTACAAGCAAATGAGACCCAAATACTTCTTGCCAGTATATTTTCTTGATATTTTCTATTTTTTTTTAACCTTGCCTTCATCATCTTTTGATAACCGAATTATTATCTACATGTTCCAATCATCTCAAAATTTATTTTTTCACAAAACTTGTTCCATTAATTAATATATATTGGCCAGAAATTTTTGGTTGGTTTTAAAATATCTTGTAGATATACCAACCCCGTTTGACTTTGGGGTGCAATTCAATATCCGGCGGTGCATATTGCACGGGAAGTAGTTGTTGCTCCTTAGTTGAACGGACGCTGTTTTTGAAAAATATTATTTTTCAAAAATGCATGAAGTATGAATATAAATAATTATTCTTCGACATCTGTTGAAATATTAGTTGTTGACTCATAAGAAAATAGGGAGATGTTGATAACATTTTTAGATAAAGGAAATCGAAAAATGAATACAAAAAAATTTGTGGTGACAATCACTAAGACCTAAAAGATCTATTGTGCTTCTCTACTTCTACTTAGTTCCTGAGGAACGTCTAGATACTAGTAGCTTCTTTAGTCCTATTTCTCTGAGGAATTTTAGGATATCTGTAGGCTTCAACTTAGGTAAATGTCCTCTTCTATCCAATAATCTCCTAGGTGCTGTACCCTAGGTTTCTGAATTGCTGTGCAATTCGCAAGTATGTGGATGGAGGTTTCTTCCATGCCACAGAATCTACATTCTTCTTCCTCAACTACCGTTCAGGCGGCAGTGTCCCGTTAGGATCCCTGTTAAAATTCTTAGTGCAGTTTTACTTTGACTTATGCATTCATTTGATCTCAACGAGTTGCAGTCACCCGTCAGAATCTTTGATTGTCTAAGCCCTACTAGATCTTTCCAATGGTCAGATCTTTTCTTCGGCTTTGTCTATTTCTTCCAATATTACATTGGGGCTGATACCGCAAAAGGGACCCAAAAAGAGTCTTTCAGTCCCTCTCTTTGCTAGTCCATCTGCTATTTCATTTCCTTCTATTCCAGTGTGTCCTAGAATCCACAGTAAGGTTACTATATTGTTCTCGCCTAGTTCATTGAGTATGCCTAGGCATTCCCACACCATTTTGGAACTGATTATAGAAGAGCTCAATGCCTTAATGGCTGCTTGACTATCCGACATTATGATTTTTTTTTGCCTTCTATATCATTTGTCAATAAAACAAGAAGAGTAAGCAGAAACAGAAAATTTAGAAATTGCTAACAGAACTACAAAAATCAACCAAATACGTTAATTATTAAATCAAACAGAATAACAGTTAAAAGAGCAAAAATAAACTAAGAAACAGTTCACAAATAACTTAAATGAAATCATTGGAAAAAGAAAGAGGTTTTAAGAAATGGACGAAGCAGAGATGACAAAATATGGAATAATATCAGTAGAAGAATAAAATAAATCACAGGATGTGATGAAAATGAAGAAAATTGTTAATTGTGCCCATGGGAGCATATCGTGAATATAATGTATATATTATTTACACTAACAGGAAACTTTTTAAATAATTAAAAAACTTATAAAGGTGCCTGAATGTAATACCGCTTGAAATGGTAATTCCATAATCCAAGTTTAACATTTGAAATTATTCTCACTGGAATAATAAATTTTAAACATTCCGAGAACAATAATAAGAAATAATAATAATAGGTGATAAAAATAAAAGTTAAATGACTAGAAATTATGCAATGTTGAAATAATAACAAGTATAATAGGTGGATTTTAAAGTTTAAAAGTCTGAAACTCAGACAAGCATAAAAAGCTTACTCGGGTGTAACAACTATAACTAATAAACACACAAAATTAGCATTTTAAAAAGGGCCTCTTTCCGGTTATATCCAAAATTCGACGTCTTCATTCAAGGACAACAGTTTTCAGAGTCGGACTCTAATTCAACGATAATTTTTCACATAGAAAACTAAAGAAACTGTCAAACATGAATCGACCTGGAAGAACGCAGAGTATCTTTAACTGTCTTAGGCTGGTATTACAATATCATAGTTCTGTTTATATCTATTATCAAATATATGATGAAAAAATATTAGGTAAAATATTATAAAAACGTTTTGCCATTTACACTGTCATATTAATTTGATCACATTGTTGTGTCAAAACGGATGAACAACAGTTTTTTGCTTATATAGAAATAAAAGAAATAGAAAATACTCCTTTGAGAAACAGTATAAGCATGGAAGACCATCTTACGGCAACACTTTGATGCTGTACAACCATCAATAATACTACTGACACCCTCTGAAATCGACTGATCAATAATTAAACGTTTGTTTCTGTTTTTGTAGTCACTATTTTTTACATTACACAGCATTTCATTTGCCTCGTATTCCGAAATTAGAAATTTTGTAGCTGTTACCGTCCACTGGAACTTATTAGACCCCATTTTGATTGGAAATATGTTCTCTCTAGGAGAACATAATATATGACCATAGTTCAACTATTATAATATATAGTTGGTCCATTACACTGTAATATTTTTCATCACAGATATTTGATAATAGATATAATATGACATAGAACTATGATAGTGTAATACCGGTCTTAGATCTACTGAAGCTCTCCAAAGGTCCAATCTTCTCGATTTTTTTTTCTTGATGTTCCCTATTTATAATAATTAAATTCGTTTTTCTGTCAATCGCTTTAAGTAAATGGTAAATGTAAGTATTGTTTGTAATAGATATATTTGAAGAAATAGTCATAGGTTAGGAATGTGTTGTAAGGTGGCAGGCAGACAATAGCAAGAAAAAACTGAATGAGACAATCACGTCGGCAGGATGAACGAGACCAGAATTTTTAAAATCGGAAAAGAATTATTCACTATATAACTTAAGGGGGGTCATGTGAAGTTTTAAAATATGCAAGAAAGGTTTTTGCCCATATGAATGGGTGATGACGTTTTGCTGTAGTTAAGGAAAGTAAAAAATGTTCACGTGTTCAAAGAGACATGAAAATGATTATAATCGGCAAGAGTTGAAGTAAAAATTTGTATATAGATAAAACGATGGAACAGAAAAGAAGGAATGTGGTTCAAAAATGTCTGCAAGGACTCGTAAAGTCAGCGGCAAAGATTTTTGTGCATAAACATAAATTGTAAAAATTTGTATTATCTTTTAATTTTATTTAAATAACGATTTTATATAGATTTAGTTAAAAATTAGTTCAACAATAATAACAGACGGTTGACGTGTTCTTTTATAGAGCTCGAATTTTATCATAACATTCAAATTTACTTAGTATTAGACTTAAGTCTTTAAAAAAGAATTTTGGGTCATTAATTAATACGTTTAATGCGTGGACAAACATTCAAGTGCATTGTAAATATAAAAATGTACCTATATTTTTTTCTTTGCACTAAACTTGATTTTGTTACCAACACATATACCTACTGCGTGTCTGTTTGTAGGATTTTTGAGATTTTGATAAAAACTGTTTATAATTTTCATCAGGTGCTGTTCTTAATACGTTTCATAAGCTTAACAATCTGGGAAAAGTACAGAAAAATTCTGTACGCTTTTGGAGAAAAGCTGCAGTGTAAATATATCCTAATAACCAAAATACAACTAAAGACAGGACTAGTTTATTTTTTTAAGCTGGTAAATTCAATAATACTTCCCCAATTTTAATCCGTTAGAGTCCTCTTTTTTATTATTACAGTGTGTGTTTCATTTTTAATAACATAAAAATTTTAGATCAAGAAACATTTTTGACCCATTTTAATTTCCAAAATTTCAATTACTATGAAAATTTGTTATTGACAAGTTGTAAACTAAAATTATTGGTATATTTGAATATTTTGTATTAGCTTTGACACTATTTCACTGACAGATTAGGTAATATGTTCAAGGTTTTTTACCAGTACGATTATAAGGAATGAAAGAAGATAATAATAAATTATTACCTTAAGTAGGTACCTACTGAGAAAAATTTGCTTCAATACAGAAAGCTCAAGTAGGTACCTACTTTATTAACTGTTGACCATTTCTGACCCAGTCAGTAGTATTTGGAGTATCGAAGTTTTTAAATATGTCTGATTACATTTAAAAAAGATCATAAGATTAACAACGAAAATATAAGTAACGTGGTATAATTAATTAAGTCCCTTTTATATTTAAATGGACAAATATATTTCTATTTTTGCGAGCAACGTACCTCATTTTCAGAACCTTGAAATGTTCGCATATATATAATATAATATACTTGCGTTAAATAATCGATTTTTCAATATAATAAAACTGGTAGAAAATATATAATTGTCTACGTCATTCATTAAACAAGTAATTCTACCGAAAAACATAATTCTGGCAATTTAAATATCCCTCCCACTTCTGTTACTAAGTGCTTTGTACGAAATCATAGATTTGGACCTCTCATAGTCAGCTGTTCGCCCGTCTATTGACCCGGAGAATTTAAATCACCTGTAGAATTTAAATAGCTCCTCCACGTCATAACCGAGAGCTTTTAAAAATTACACCCATACGCACATATACACAGATAGTTTTAAAGTGCAAATTTTTGTGAATGTCGATCATTTTTTTTTATCAGTTACACGTACATGAAATTACAATCGATTATTTCATCATTGTACCTCTATTATTGGGATTTAAATTTTAAATGGACGGAGCGTAAATGATAATGCGTTTTAAATTCGGAATTAAATTTGCAAAATTTAGTTTTTGTCCATGCTCTAGATTAGAAATCGGTCAGTAGGATGGAAAAAATAATATGATTTGAATATCACCTATACTATACAAATGTTTTAAAATTAAATTCAATTTTAAAGAATTGATTCTATTTATTATAATTTGATTGTAAAGATTATAAGCCTTACCTCCATCATCCACTCAGCGACTATCTTCCGCATTTCTTCTGTAACTTCTTTTTGTACTGAAAGAGATGCGTTAAACGGCAAAACGTACCGGTCCTCCGTTTTGAGTAAATTTCTAAGTACTCTATCCTGTAATAAAGTCGGGTCATCGTAAGCTCTAATTTCATTTTCTGCAGTTTCGCAGCAATACAAGTCCATGTTCTCCTTATACGAATTGCGTTTATTATTTAAATCGAACACACACACAACACACTTAAGAAAAGTCCAAAAAAAATTATCACAAGTACTTATTGTCTCATTTGTAGTTCCCTTTAACTTGGTAGCTGGTATTAGTTAGGAGTTGTTATGATCACCGAAGGTGGATAGTGAGTGCCGTAGCTTTAAACTCGACATCGGTTTACCGAAATATCGGCCCCCACCATTTTTAGCTCCAGCGTTGTATAAATATGTAAGGTACGTCGGTTAAAATTTAATTACAACCTGTTCTTGGGGGGTTTCTGTAGTCTGCGGGGCTGTCTGCTGTATAATTGGTACTGAATTTAGGGATTTGTCTAATATCAATAATATTATTGTATACAGAGGTGTCAATAATTGAGACGATTATTAAATTATTTTATTTAAAGTAAAATATGAAAGTTTAGTAAATTTATACAATTAAAATACGAGGATATTTAAACTGAAAATTGTTAAAATCAAAAAAATGGTAACTGATTTTTTCTCATATGTAACTAAATAGAAAATTAAAGTCATTATTATACTCTCGAAGGAAAATTACTGGCAACGACTAAAAAATGTAAGAAAACATAAACTTTGATTGATATATCATCAGTAGGTTCATAGTTCTAAAAAGTATAAAAATAAATAAATTGAAAATTATTTTTTACTTTTTATGTCGATCTGCTATAAGAGTGGTTTTTTTACAGGGAGTCCTATTTTTAAAAAATGTTCTTTTGATCTGGAACGGCGATCTGTAGCAGGCTGAACATTTGCGTTATGTTTAGCTGATACCGCAAAAAGGTTACGGCCCTGAAAATAATGATAGTTCATCTACTTCATTTCCTTCATTCAGTGTATCCTGGAATTCAAGTAAGGTGACAATGCTTTTCTCGTCTAGTAAACTGAGTTTTTCATCATAGATAACCCTGTTTTTCATTTCCCCATTTTAGAACTGATTACACACTTCATGGCTACTTCACTATCCTACATGATGATAATCCTTTGCCTTCTATATATTTTATCAATTTTGAATTAGCCATACTTAAATTTTTATTGAACCCTTACATTTTAAGAAAAATTGAAATAAAACAGAGCCCTCTGTTTGAAGGTATAAAAGTTTATTTTATTTTTGACGAGAATTTTAAAAGAAACATAATTTGGCACCATCCTCATATTTGAAATACCCTGTGTATTCAAACATATTTGGAAAATATGCACTCATACACCAAGCAAAATTTGAAAGTTATATCTATTACCACGATGGCGTAATCTTCCGTTGTCAGAAGATTTTGCCACCAGGTATAGTTTGTCTCAAAGTATACCGTCTTGGATTTTGCCGGTAATCATACAATTAATGGGCCAATTGCAATAAATCATATGGACAATAGCCGCCAGTGGCGGACTATTTAAAATTATTTTAAAAAGGATCAAATTCACAAATATCTATCTATCTTAATTTTTATTATACATCCTTTGTTTTTTATTTAATATGTGAAGACCATTTTTCTAAACTTTTTTCTTTTTCCTCCTAAACGAGAGATTATTAAATACCATTAAGTTAAATAAACTAACCAGGTAAAAAAACAATATCCAACTTTATTGGTTTGGTTTAATATTATTCTAAAATCTAATTCTGTTTCACTGTCAGACTCTATATTATTTTGAATATGAATGTATGAATCTTCAATTTTTATAACGTGCTGTACAGAATTTTTCCAGCTTTGAATGGGTATATTATTAACTACATTTTAAATTAATTCTATAACACTGGGACCCAAAGTATAGTAGTAACATTTTCTGCTCTCAACTTTGATTTTACTTGATGTCAAAAATGCTCTATGGGGTTGAATATACTATGATATGGAGGAAGAAGTAGTAGCACAGTATGTCCCTGTTCCTCAGCTAAACTGTCACATGCATATTGTTTTTTAATTGCATATGATTTTAACACCTCCAAAAGTTGCTCCTTATAATCAGGTTCAAAATAAATATCATTTTGTAACAAATATTCTTGAATTCCACTTGATGAGTTTGGTGCTTTTTGTAGTAGGCGGATGTGGTGGCTTGCGTTATCCATTACAATTACACTGTGGTCGGGAATATTTTTTCATAAAATGATTTTGAAACCAGTTTTCAAAAAGTTTTACATTGTATCTTCATGATAATCCAAGCTTGAATCCGTAATATTATTTGCAGACAATTTGGAACAAAGCTTCTTGTTTGATGAATCCTCTACTTACAAAACAATCATACACATTTTTCACAGTTTGCTTTGCATATAATGACAAGTGATTTCGACGCAACATTGCGAAAAAAAATTAATGATAACTTATAATACTCGTATAGAAAGCTCTTTGAAAACGCACGATAAAACGGAATATTTAATACTGCCAAATGAATACAATGCAGCCATCATACACCCGATACAAACCTGATGACCCGCCCTTGCCTTGTCTCTCGACTGTTCTTGGGTTTCATTTCAGGTAAAATTATTTTAAGACCGTCGTAAATGATCGTATTTAGATGATTGCAGGCAAAAGCTAAGACGGTATACTTTTAGACAAACTATATATAATTACTCCAAGCATGTGTATGTATTTATAATGCAACTGCTACTAAACGCATGTACTACCCCTCGTATAATTAAAATAAATGTGAGTTATTGAAGTTAAAGTAGGTCATTAATGAAATCATATTACTTAATTATACGAGGGACACTACACGCATAGTGACAATTTAAGTTATATGTCATTTGATTTATTATAAATTAAAATTAATGCTATTTATAAAATCGATAGTTAATATTTCTTAATTCAGTCAGTATCCTGAATAAGTCTCCGGTTTAATTACACAGATTTATTTATATAAATTTACTTAATTGGAAACGAAAATAATTTATGTGCTATTGAATAGATTCTGCTGGTAGTATCTTTCAAAATAAATTCTATTTTTTCACGTGTAAAGTAATAATACCTTTTTACAACTGCAAATTAAATCTCGTTAAATTGATTCGAGCGCAACTGAGTTTACAAACAGAACCTTAAAAATGGCAGTTGTGCAGGTTTTAATAGAAGGATCGGACTAAATACTTTTGCTTGTAAAAAAGGAAAATACAAAGCCAATTTGCGGCTATTAGTTTAATTTTTTATTTAAAATCTATGGAATGTTTTTATATATCTATAATCGACCAACAATCAACCCGGAGAGTTCTCGTTAACTTAAAGGGCTTGATTACCGATATACAGGGTGGTGAAAGTTTGAAATTGAGAATTAACATTCATCATGGATCAAGGGCAAAGGATTATCATAATGTCTGATAGTCAAGCAGCCATTAAAGCGATGAGTTCTTGTGTAATCAGTTCCAAAATGGTGTGGGAATGCCTAGGCAAACTTAATGAACTAGGCGAGAATAATATAGTCACCTTACTGTGGATTCCAGGACACACTGGAATAGAAGGAAACGAAATAGCAGATGAGCTAGCGAAGAGGGGGACTGAAATACCCTTTTGCGGAATCAGCTCCAATGTAATATTGGAAGAAATAGGTAAAGCCAAAGAAAAGAGAAGATCTGACCATTTGAAAGATCTAGTAGGGCTTAGGCAATCTAAGATTCTTCTGGGTGACTACAACTTGTTGAGATCAAATGAATGCATAAGTGAAAGTAAAACTGCACTAAGAGTTTTAACACGAATCCTAACGGGACATTGTCGCCTAAATGGGCATCTTAAAAAGCTCAAAATAGTGGAGGAAGAAGATTGTAGATTTTGTGGAATGGAAGAAGAAACCTCCATCCACATACTTGCGAACTGCACAGCAATTCAGAATCCTAGGGCACAGTACCTGGGAGACTACTGGATAGAAGAGGGACAGTTACCTAAGTTGAAGCCTGCAGATATCCTAAAATTCCTCCGGGAAACAGGACTGATGGAGCTACTAGTCTCTGAGACTCTCCTCAGAAATTAAGTAGAAGTAAGGGGGCACAATAGATATTTTAGGTCTAAGTGAATGTTACCCCAAAATACCTACATACATACATACATGCATCAAAAATACATTTTTTGAGGAAATACTCATATACTAGTAGTTCTTTTACAACTATTCTCTGAAGGAATTTCAACAGTATACAGAGTGGGCTTTAAATATGGAACGCATCAATTATCTCGGAAACGGATCTCACGATTTCCATAGATTTTGGTGTGCAAAGATCTTGCGATATGGCCGATATTAGAAAGGTATTTACATTGTTGTCAGATCTTTTCTTTTTTCGGAATAATAATGAACTTTGTAATTTTAAATGGAACATCTTGTTTATTTTTTGAATATTCGAAACTTTCAGACAATAACAGTATCCCAAACGACAATATTTGGATTCAACAAGATGATGCTCCATCTCTCTAAACGTGAGGCGAAACCTTATAATGCGTTTCTTACAGCCATTTTCACAATCGGTGAAGTGAATTTAACCGAGACACTAACCAATTGAACTTGTTTCACAATCATCATTTAACTAATGGTCAGATAACTTATGAAATTGTATTAACTTTAGTTGCGTTGGTATGAAAACCATCGATAGTATGGCGTTCTATGTCAAATGAAAGGAAAAAGGAGACCGTTTGGAGGATCCAGTAATCTGCTATGATTCTGAATTGCTGTGCAATTCACAACTATGTGGATGGAAGTTTCTTCTTCCATACCACAGAATCTACATTATTTGTGCTCCACTATTTTGAGCTTTTTAAGATGCCTTTCCATGCAGCTGTGTCCTCCTAAGACACTTGTCAAAACTCTTAGTGCAATCGTACACTGGATTATACATTCATTTGTTTTCACCTAGTTGTGGTGTATTTGATTTTCTCAGCTCTACTAGACCTACTACGTGAATTTATGATTGAAAGATTCTTACGGTTTTTCCCAAGCTTTTGGATTTTTTGGTTAAAGACACTAAGCCTTCTGTATCCTATTAAATTTTTTCAAGTATATACTAATTATTTTCTCCATGATACGCCACTGGAATGTTACTGTGAAAAGTTTTAGTATCAAGTTAAATTAGGATAAGGATATACCAGAATTATGTTGAACCCACAGCTCAAACAAATTGTTATAAACAATCAAACTAAATTGTAGTCATAGTGGCCAGGTAGTTATCGAAGGTAGATTCTTTCGAGAATCGGTTTGGCCTTGAAATCTTATTGATGGGTTATTAGGCACTTTATTGTATGTGTAAATGATTCACTTCCGTTAGTACAGTAAGTAGGATGATTACTTTAATTATTATTATTATTAACTCCTTATTACCCTACTCACACTACTTTCCTTATCTAACGTTAGTTAAAAGGCAACCAAATGTTATGTATACATTTAAACAAAAAGCTATTTATAATTAAAAAATCAATTGTCTCAACCCTTGCTACGTCGAAACTTCCATAATTATCAAATAAAAGATATTAATAACAAATTTCACAATAAGAATATAACATATATTACTATACCTCGTTTATAAACCAGGAGGAGTAATTTGAATTTAATTTGGCAATTCTGTAGACCTCTGATTAGTCAGATTCCGCCCAGTTTCATACAACACTTCGTAGCATTGACATCAGCTGATAATTTATTAATTTCCATTTTTGACAATTCTGACAGATGAATATGCTTATTTTTGTCATTGCATCCGCTGTTGTTATTTTATTATTTTTACTTAGTTTCGTTAAAACTGTTCCTTTAAAACCTTCAGTAAGCAAATTGTATTGAATATCTGCAATTATGGATCCTTCTACTTCAAGTACAGCTCTTCGCTTATTAGGGCGGCAAAACAATGTAAACGCTGAAGGTTATTTAGGACTCTCAGAAAAACAATGTACAATAAATGTGTGTAAACAAATATAATATATTGGATGAAAAACTAAAAATATTCATGTTAAATCCAAAATGTCTCAAACAGTTGGTGGCGTGGCTGATTTCTTCGTCCATCAAGGCATATTTAATAGATTTGGAACTCGACTGTTGACTACTTTCTCGGAACACACCCTTTAATAACTAATCTGGTAACTTTTAGTGGTGTGAGTAAGGCTTTTCAAATTACTCCTGGTTTTTAAATGAACTATATACCTCGTTTATAAACTAAGAAGAAGGATTTGAATTTAAGTTGGCATTTCTGCAGCCTAGCGATTGGTCAGATTGCCACCCGTTTCACACAGCTTTTTTTATACAACTGTCAACAAGATTTGTCAGTTTCGTGTTTAAATGAGAATATTATTACTATTAGCGCAGATAGAGGCACGTCATCAATCTATGCGATAGTTTCCAACTGAAACTCGTTCCAGTTTCGCACCCCATTTGATTAAAAATACCTACTACTTACTAGGCGATTTCGGTACGCTTTGGTACCACACTTTGGTCTGTCAAATCACATACCGAGATCTGCAGCACGGTTACTGAAGTTGGTAGCTTTCTATCCTTGTCTAAAGTAGTTTTTGTCTTGCTTTTTATTTGTAAATAAACAAAGTCCTTGTAACGAATTGTATTTTTGGCCAATATTGGAAAATTCATCAAGTTTTGTCTGTTTTTCCTTTTTTCTGTCTCGTAATAATGGAATCTGTTGATTTTATTATAAATGGCAAGAAGCTATCGTTTTGGAATAACAAGGAGAATTTCCAACTGTTAAGCACTGGTAAGCACAACATTTTTACTTTTTTTGGGTTTTGGTTGAGTGTTAAAATTGATTTTTAGATGATGCTTTTACCAATTTTAACTATACAAAAATATATAAATATATTTAACTCAAAACTCTACGAAAATATAGGAAAACTCAATAAACAACTTTTCCACAGATCATATAGGTAACTAACTTTTCCGAGAATAATAAGAAATACATAAATGCATAGATTCATAAGCATATTAATGTGCTAAATGCCATTTTAATCAATTATCTGTACCAACTGAGAACCAAACGATTTCTCCTGTAATTGGTACTTTACGTCATACCGATGACGTGTAGGACCTACCAATTGGTTAACCAAAGTCCCTACCAACCAAAGCGTGCCGAAATCGCTTACTATTTCTGAGACTTAAACATGTGATAAGTTGCCAAGTCTGTACTGTTCTCTATTTGCGATAACTGGGGTGCGTTGAGATCCTACGTCGGACGCGTAGCGTTCAGATGCTTATATCTGGTGATGCTAGCGCTAGCGGTAAATTTTACCGATCGTCCAACCATCCCAGTAGACACATCGGTAGAAATTGACCCGCATGCGCTTTGCAATTTATAATGATATGATTGAGAAGTTTGGATTATGTTTACAAATAATATAATAATTGAAATTGATCTAGATAAGTGAGAATAATATTGATCAGAATATCACAGTACCTACTCTCAAACATTAACAAATTATTCCAAATGATTATTTCTGTTAAAAGTGTTAAGCATGGTTAACGACACAAAATTAAATTTGACATCTTAAAATATTACACCAAGTCGTTCAGATGAATCTCGTGTCAACGACTACAACCAAGAAGAATCCTACCATGCGTTTTTTCTTTGCCAGACAAAGCATCTGAACGCGCACCTGGATAAGGAGGGAAGGGTTAATATGGAATATTTGCTAAGAGTAAACGAAATCATAAGTTACAGTCTATTTGAAAGGTGAGGTATAATTATTTTACGACTTCTTTTCCAACCAATCAAAATACAATAAAATAACAAGAACTATAGAATCATCAAAAAGTTGTTGTCAATGGCGACTCTTTTATTCGTTTATTTCAATAAAAATATGTAAACCTGATCAGAAACAAATTATTAACAAAACAACCCCAATACCCTCATTTAAATTCCCAACAATAAATGTAATTTATTTTGGTTAAACTTTTTAAAATAAAACTGATTTGAAACGATTTTACGTACCCCGTTATGAACTTTCTGTAAACCATTTTATAAATACTAAGAAATACCCTATTTTTGGAACTGTCTGACTCCATCAAGTGGTCGTTACCAAGAATTATTCTATTTTTAATTTCTCTTAGGCCTCAAGAACAGCTGTTAACAATAAAGCACAACATCAGCTTGAATTATGTATGTTTGTCGTATCAGTAAATTCTCCTTTCGTAGATATAATATACTTTGCTATACGTAGTATACACAAAAGGACAGACAAAAGTACTGTATTAAAGTGTATTTTTTAATGAAAAATATATAGGTGAAGTGTCTTGAAACGATCTTTCACCACAATATATCCCATACATTGAGGTTAGAATGCAAAATAATTAATCTGCTCCTCACTCTTTGGGGGTTTCTTAGTGACGGGAGTAGAAAAACATACCTATTTGTTTTTTAGATTGAGGCATCTAATGAAAAGGCCCATTTTGTATGGTTACTTTTTTTGCGGTCAAAAAACTAATGCACAAAAGATTTAATCATATTTACCAACGCCCCTCCACGTTGAACGTTTGTGATGGCCATAAAAAACGTGTGTTTGTAGTAAAAAAATGTATCTCTGTAGGGTTATACAATGTACTAAGTCTGAAGTTTGTAGGTTAGATTGACATTTAATCACATCTAGTCACATCTGTAGTATGCGTTTGGTAGCAGTGTTTATGGACACCTTGTATTAACAGACACAACGAAGATGTCTAGATATTCAACGTTTTTTGTTATAGTGTATTCATAAAGAAGAGAGAGTGATAAAACGATGAAAAACCAAAGATATACTACAGATAGAGGCAACAAGCCATAGGCCGCTATGAAAGTGGGAATGTCCGTATGAAGTCCGGTGAAAGAGGAAGAGAAAGAGGCAGACGATCAGAGGTTTTTCTGTCTTTGTTTGTGTCTACAGTATACACGCCATTGAAGAAAGACAGCTTGAATCTCTGACTTTCTATCTCTATCTTACGGGTTTCGAGCTGGCTTGTTGCCTCTATCTGTAGTATCTCTAAGGCGGTTAGTTCATGCCTTTTATTTTAGAAAGGAAATTCCCACTGTTGATAAAGTTTATGCTACAATAAAACAAGATGGTGGGTTTCCAAATATTGGAAGAACGAAATTATGAAGAACTTTAAGAGAAATTGATTTTTGTTGGGAAAAACATAACAGAAAGTCGGTTTTAATATGACGAGATAATTTGCTGGAGAATGAAAACATTTAAGCCAAATTAGGCAATTTCGAAGTGAGGGCAAAAATATATATTTTCTTGATGGAACTTAGGTAAATGAAGGTCACACTGTTGGCAAACACTGGCAAGACAAAAATGTGAAAAGTGCCCGACAGGCATTCATGGAAGGTTGGTCGACAGGGATGAAGCCGCCGTCAGGAAAGGAAAAACGTTTGATAATTGTCCATATTGGCAATGAAAACGGTTTTGTAAATGAGGTCTTTTGGTATTTCCGTCAAACCATACTGGCGTTTATCACGAGGGGCATATGCTTATTGGGTCCCAAGTAGCAGGTAGTTCAAAAATAGCGTGCTTATTGGGTCCCGAACTTTAGTCCTACCTGAATAATAATGTATGGATTCGGTCCCAGCCACCTGTTGTTAAACCAAATGAAAAACAGGTAGTAAAACTAATTTAAAAATTTGATATATTTATTAGGACGTGATGCAGTTCCTCGCATCTACCTGCGTTAATCCCTTTTCGAACGGAGGGTAGGATTAAGACAGGTCTGCAGTTCCTCACACTATTGTTTTATTTATTTATATATTTCTTCCGCTATGTTCCTAACATTAGGGAAAATGTATCTATGCATTCGTGAGTTTTCAATAATAACCCAACCAAAACCACCCTACCTTACCCCCTACCCTAATCCGAATCGAAAAATTGAATTGTGTAATTGACAGATTATTATAATAATTTTCAATAATAACCCAACCAAAACCACCCTACCTTACCCCCTACCCTAATCCGAATCGAAAAATTGAAATTCTTTTAGTTTTTCAATAAAAACAAATATATTCGGGTGGGCTTTATAAAAAGAATTATTAAAATGGCTATGAAAGGATTCACAGGCATTCGTAGTGCGAGTAAGATCCGCTGAATTTTTTGCCCAAAGGGATGGAGGAAATAAAGATTCTTCAGATATATAATTTTCAATTAACAGACAAATTGATCTGAAATATGAAATGCACTCGATGAAATATAAACAATGAATGAAATAGTATTTAATTTAAACATTCAGATACAATAAAAAGAGGGAGGATTGGATTTCCGAAAAGAGGTACATTTCCCCGAAGAATATCTTCAGGTAGTTAAGTACCATTGGGACCCAACACGCCTATAGATAAAGGGATTAAAATTTACACATTTTAATCTATGACCTGCCGGGACCGAATCCATCCACACCGATCACGAGGACATGAATGGCGATACATTTGAAGAATACTTTCAACAAATGTTAGTCCTAATACCTCCTGTTTCAGTAATAGTAATGGACAACGCCAGTTACCATTCCAGAAACCTTGAAAAAGTACCAACCACAGCATGGAGAAAAGCTGATATTTGTAAGTGGCTTACAGAAAAAAATATAAAATTGGAGGCAGATATGGTAAAAATAGTACTACTATCATTGTTAAATAGCCACAAAGAAAAATTCAATAGGAAAGTTGTTGATGATATGGCTGGAAAACGAAACAACAGTATTGAGACTGCCGCCTTACCATTGTGAACTCAATCAAATAGAATTAATTTGGACTCAAATGAAAGGGTATGTAGCAAGGAATAATACTACCTATACATTAAAGGATGTGGAGGTGCTTTTTCAAGAATTAGTTAAAAAAAATAACTCCAGATAATTGGCATAAATGTGTACAGCATGTTTTAAAAGTAGAAGAAAAAATGTTGAAACTTGATTGTTTAATCGAAGCAACTGTGGAACCGTTAATTATTTCTTTGAACGAAAATAAGAGTGATGATGAGAGTATTTACTGTTCTTCTGAATCTGAGTAATTTATTCCAATTTTATTTTTGACAGTTAAAGAAACGTATTTGATAACAATTTTTTTTGTAACTCTATTTTTGACTGTTTTCATTTTAATTATTTTTGTAGTTGTAATAATTGACAACAGTAACATTTTTTTACGTACCAACCATTTGTTTAGCCTTAATTTAATTTTTAGGTGTGCTTTATTAATTATAGGTAAAACGCCAATTCGATTTTTTTATATATAATATAATATTACTTTTATTCCTAAAAAGTATTTTTATAATTTAATTTATAAATTTTTTCTAATAAAGTAATTTGTTTCAATAAATTTCATAGAACTTTTTACATATTTACTATTTTCTTTACTAATACATAATATATACCACGGTACGTGGAATGTAAGTTTCCCCCAATTGCGGCGCCTATGAGAATAGTTTATCCCTTGCCTTCTATTGTTCTCGGTTTTGGTTTCTATTGTATTCTCCGGTCGAACAGGGTGAGGTATATAAAAATAAAGGATTTTTACGTGAGGTACATTAAAAAATTTTTAAAAGAAAAGAAAAAGTGATTGATCACTGAGTACAAAATTTTTCCAAATTTGCATTTTTATTACTCTCGCTTCTTTATATATGAATATACTATAGATCTGCAAATACTCAGAAATATTCATAATAAAAACATTCAATATTACCGTACACGAAGAGTTGAGACCCGTTTAAATTAAATTATCGGTCAAGTTTTACAAACGATTCAAAATCTTTCGGCCTTCAACTAAAACAAATTCTAAAATGACTAAATTTAGCAATAAATTCGTCTGGCCTAAATCCCTCAAGTCGCGCAGAGAGCCAAAACGGCTGTTATTATTTCTCACGCTAGTACATCATCAGCATCTCGCGCTGTGGAGGGGAGGGCGAGGGGCGCTTCCAATTTTCCATTCATACAAATTCCAGACTATGCTCACTAATAATCAGCTGATGTTGATATGTCTCTTGCCCTCTTCGCGTCGGTCCGGCCGGTTTTATTTGGTATGCGTGAAATTCCTTCGAGAGACCGGAGAGACGTGGCAACGTAGCCACCACACCAATCTCGTTGTCAGACGTCTTAGTACAGAATCCAGTTCAATGTGGATTTATAGATTTTATCAGAAATTGATAATGATATTGATGAATGAACGATATTTATAGAAAAAAAAAATGTTAACAATATGTGTGTTATATCAAAAATTCTACGGTTAATAAAGAGAAATATCGATTCTTGTGGGTGTTCATAAAATATTGAAGTAATTTAAATGCTGGAAGGATAAACTTGGCTATACATTTATTCAACAACAATAATAATGTATTTTTATATAAAAATATATTAGTTATTGTAAACCACAAAAAAAGTATGATGACTTTTAATTTTTGTCGGAAAACATTTATTTATATACAGAGTGTTTATAAATTCTTGCGACAAACTTCAGGAGGTGATTGCTCGTATGAAATTAAGAAGGAACTTTCCTATAACAAAATTTCCTCATCACACCCCTTACCGAGATATCCCCCTTAAAAGGTGGTGACTAAAATTAAGCTAGAAACTGAAACTCTGTAATTTTCGTGCACTGGCAAAGGACTAACCACGGGTATTGTTTGAATATTCCTGTTACATTATACGGGGGTGAAATTAGCATCCTTCCTTTATTTCATATAAAAACTTTTTTTTTTCAAATAAATCATGGATTTTAAGTTAAATTTGATTTCATAAAACTTCATCTCGAAAAAAGTTTCAATATGAAATAAAGGGTTGCTAATTTCACCCTCGTATAATGTAACAGGAATATTGAAAAAATACCCGTGGTTAGTCCTTTGGAAGTGCACGAAATTTTAGAAAAAAAAATAAAAACTTAATTTTATTCACCACCTTTTAAGGGTGATATCTCGGAAAGGGGTGTGATGAGGAAATTTTGTTATAGGAAAGACCCATCTCAATTTCATACGAGCAATCACCTCCAAAATGGATTTATCAAGGATTCCCAAACTATTTTGGGCCATAGACCCCTTTTCCAAAATGAACTGATACCTCAAACCCCCATAGCCAAACGACTTTAAAGATCCTATTTGTAGTTGTTGACAACATTTACTCATCAAATTGTAACAAAATAAATAAACATAAAATTCAGTAAATATAAAGTGTAATCAATAATTATTATTTTTTTAATTTTTTTGGTAAAAACACAATCTTTCTTATAAGAACTTAATTAATTAATTAAATATAAAAAATATTGTGGTTTCCTTTCTCAAAAATTAATAAAAATAATAATAAACAAGGAATATACTGAAGATAATTAATAATTAATACAATTGATTTAGTTAATAATTAACTAGCAACATTCAGAGAATCCAGTTACTCTATATTTCTTCTAAAATTTGGGCGAAAAGGATGTTTATTGACATTTTAGGTAACAAAAAAGCCAATAAACATTTTAAAATATTTTTCCTATACAACTGTACTTCTTATTTGTGTCACTGTTGTTAATGTATTTTAATTATAAATGATTGACCATGTAAATAGGCTTTTAGGTCTGTTTGGTTAAAAATAAATAAATAAATACCTATGATCCGAGAGACGTTTGAATTTTAACATTTTGTTTTTTGTACATTTCTTTTGAATATATCATTCTAATTATATTTATATTAATATACGAAGCATGAACACAAGAGTAAAATATATTTAAGGACTGGTTATTCAGGTATTTTTGATTTCCTTTTCAGATGTATCATCTCGAGAAAGCAATTTTCCTTTGTTTTTCTTCATGCTAATTTAGAAATTTACTATTTTTTTAGATTTATTTTGCTTTTATTAAATCTTGTTTATCCTAGTAAATTTTTCATTAGATTTTGCTCGGACAGATTGTTTTATACCTCACATATTTTAAGATTGATATTTAGGGTGCAATTTATATAGTGTTTTTTTCGGTCCAAAGAGCGTATAGAAGTAAATTAGGTTAGATGAAATCCATCTAGGATTATGTAGTTTGCGTTTGGCAGTAAAATTTCTCCACACTCCGTATAGTTCCAAAGTAGTATGTAAATATAATCTAAATTCTCTCTCATTTTTCGAATTATGTACAAATAAACTGAGAAATAAACTGCCTGAAGTATTTTTATAGAACGTGAACCACCTGATTGAGTTATCTTATTCTCCGCCCGGAAACAAAAAAATCCTAGGAAATCGGTACAAATGTGCCTGCACTACGGAAGTCTCTGAAATTAGATAACTGTTATCAGATTATACCATTAATAAATACCCTTAATATTATAAAAATGAATTAAATGTTCTTATGTAAATGGTGTCTGAATAAATATATACTGAAGGTAATAAAATTATGTAGTAAATATTAGAAGTAAATTTGGTATAGTTCCTTCCAAAATATTTCCTTTTGACTTATGCCAACATAATTTATTTAAGACCAAAATACACAGCAGGTAGTCGTTAATCCCACCTGCCTTATACCGTCCTAATTCCAAATAGAGATGAATGGGTCCTCCGTAAGGATGAACTATTAAGAGCAGACAGCTGTTGGTACACAGACGGTTCAAAACCACCCTCAGGCTCTGGCGCAGGTGTATACGGGCGCAGACCTAGAACAGAAATTTCAACCTCTCAAGGATCCTATGCAACCGTATTTCAGGCGGAAATTTACCCCATTGTTCCATGTGTGGAGAGATTGGAGCAAGCCAATCTCATACATAGAACAATACAAATTTTCTCGGACAGCCAAGCGGCTTTGAAAGCACTTAGCTCTCACCGTGTAACGTCGAAATTGGTTTTAGAATGCCAAAAAAGACTCTCCTCAATAGGAGAACTCAATAAAGTACTGCTGGTCTGGATCCTTGGG
The DNA here is from genome assembly GCA_949126875.1 of Lochmaea capreae. Lineage (NCBI taxonomy): Eukaryota > Metazoa > Arthropoda > Insecta > Coleoptera > Chrysomelidae > Lochmaea > Lochmaea capreae. Next base: position 17,220,214 of record OX421403.1, read on the forward strand.
CATTCTGGCTTGGAAGGAAACGAGAAGGCAGACACTCTTGCAAGGGAGGGTGCCGCACGTGTTTCTATCGTACCAGAACCTACAATTGGCATCGCAATAAGTTTTGCCAAACAAACACTAAATACCTGGACGGCAAGAAGAGCTTTATACTTCTGGCATAATTTACCAGGATTGGTTCATTCAAAGGCTTTCATACATCCTTCGAAGAATGTCTCCAAACAAATGTTAGACTATAGCAGGCATGACCTACGTTGTCTAACAGGCCTTTTAGCAGGCCACTGCCATCTGAATCATCATATGCTAAAACTTGGACTGTCGGAAGATCCGACCTGCCTTCTTTGTCTGGAAGATGATGAAACAGCAGAGCATATAATTTGTGCCTGCCCCACCGCGGCTCGAATCATCAGATATCTGATGTTTGGCAGGGATTCTCTCTCGCCCTCGGACCTGAAATATCATTCACCAAATAAACTAATCGGATTGGTTAAGAAGCTGAATTTGTTTGGTGAAATTTGAATAGGTGTAAGCCACAATAGACTCTTGCGAGTCACAGTGGAGAGCCTTATGAACCCACTCACCATAAACCTAACCTAACCCGATAACAATACCACAGTATCGTTTCTTCGAAAAGCTGGTAAAATCATATTTGAGACTAATTTTTAAATTTATTTGATTTTTCTATTATTTATTTGAAGATCTATTTCAACTTCTCCAAGTCCTGCAATCTGAGTTACTTGTCATTGTAATTTCCACTCTCTTCCCTAAAAGTATTTTGAGATTTTTTCACATCTCTTTTCGTTAACGAAATATAGTCAATACAGTAAAAGTCACGAATCTGTCTCGTTACGTCATAACTCATAAACATCTGAATCAAATCAATAAGACAGTCTTCACCAGCGGCGCATCATTGTCAAAGGATTCGGCATGTATTTCTGGTGATCTAATTATGAGAGGAAATAAATGAAAATCAAATTTAACATATATAATAGTAAGACTACAATTACAATTATAGAAGTTTGTTTGCATCCAAAAACTTGACATATGGCAGTTGTGACGTTTTCACTAAATGCACATATTTAGAATCCTAGGGCACAGCACCTGGGAGACTACTGGATAGAAGAGGGACACTTACCTAAGTTGAAGCCTGCAGATATGCTAAAATTCCTCGGGGAAATAGGACTAAAGGAGCTACTAGTCTCTGAGACTTTCCTCAGGAACTAAGTAGAAGTAAGGGGACACAATAGATCTTTTAGGTCTCAGTGAATGTTACCCCAAAATACATACATACATATATACATACAAGACTACAATTTGAAATTCTACAAATAAATTGTTACCTCTTGAATGGCATTTAACGGCAGTCTATTAGCCAAATCCCTTTTGGAAATATTCCACGCATTTTGTCGAAAAATATCACAATAAATGTAAATAAACTTTATCCAATTAAAGTAATGACAATAACGACGAACTTCAATGGTGACAGAATAATTTCCGCACAAAGTGACCTTTCGCTTTTAAGTACAATCGTTGTCACAACACAAGACAGAGTGACAAACCGATAAAGACGTAGAAGCGTAGCTTAATTCAGTAACAAAAGAAATATGTATGTATATACCTTTCCATTTGTTTTAATTGGACATACGCGGTCAGTGATATCCACATAAAATTAGAGTGTCTTTGATACATTCAGGGAAGTATGACGTAACGAGAAACATTCGTTACTTAGAGCTTGCTTGCAGACCCTTATTAATATTTATTCATACTTGCTAGTCTTTATGTGTCACTAAGATGTTCAACACTAAATTTTTCTTTGGAAAACGAAGAGAACGTTTTCCAGTGCAGTAGTTAATTTTTTCGTATTTCTAGCCCGTCTTTTTTTGTTATGTTTCGAATTGCTTCACTGTCAACCATAAATTACTTCGTATTAGCTCACTTTTTGAACATTGTAATCTTTTGGTGCTGCTTATCACAAAATTAACAAAAGTAAATTATGAATATACGCCACTTCGCATGACATTGTAGCAAATTTTTCGTCTAGTAAAAATTTGAAGCTGTCGTCCTCAATTGATCGTTTGTAGTTGAACTAACATACAATAATACTAATCTTACTCTAAATTGTATTTTAATAAAAGCTGCTGAATTATGAATAACGTAGGTGTAAATGTCCATAAATTAACCTAATATTAAAAGCATTTCAATCCTTGTTCCATTTCTAGTTATCTCTATCTTCATTAAAATTAGTATTTATTAGTAGTTAGTATTTCAAAATGACCTAATATTTTGTTTGTAGAGTATGTTTAACAATACTTACGAGGCTAGATCATTTAAATATTTCCATTTAATTATATCAAAACTGTTATTTCTCTCTCACATCAGATGAACTACTAATGGAATAAAGGAACGTGCATGAATTGGGCACTTTTTTAAATTTACAAATTAGGGACACATTCTATCTATCTGGTTAATCTCTCGAACTGGGCACCGACTGCTTATCAGCACCAAAAGGATTTACTTTTGCGAAAGATTTGAAAATCCAAAAAACATTTTGGAGATGTTCTGTATGTATGTACGTCTGTATTTTGGGGTACCATTCACTGAGACCTAATATATTGTGACCCCTTACTTCTACTTAGTTTCTGAGGAGAGTCTCAGAGACTAGTAGCTCCTTTAGTCCTATTTCCCAGAGGAATTTTAGGATATCTGCAGGCTTCAACTTAGGTAACTGTCCCTCTTCTATCCAGTAGTTTCCCAGGTGCTGTGCCCTAGGATTCTGAATTGCTGTGCAGTTCACAAGTATGTGGATGGAGGTTTCTTCGTCCATTCCACAAAATCTACAATCTTCTTCCACTATTTTGAGCTTTTTAAGGTGCCCATTCAGGCGACAATGTCCCGTTAGGATTCCTGTTAAAACTCTTAGTGCAGTTTTACTTTAACGTATGCATTCATTTGATCTCAACAGGTTGCTGTAGTCACCCAGAAGAATCTTAGATTGCCTATACTCGATTTGAAATTGGTTGATAGTAATAAATCATTTTTAGCAGCCGATTCCATAGGCGCACCTACCTGACGTGCCGGTTTGAACCCTATTTACTTATCCGAATAATTTAGTAATCATTATTGTCATAACAGGTAAAAATAATTATGCCGAGAATTCCGGGAACAATTAATACACAATGTTACTTCAGGTTGTTACGAGGTAGGTAGGTAGGTAGGTACTTATTGGTATAAAACTGTGAGTCATTTTAAGAGCGAACAAACCTAATGCGAGTATTCTAGGACACACATTTGGGTAATTTTTGAAAATGGAGAGTCTTTCTGGATTTATTCCAGTTAAGCGAGCTGCGAAATAAGCGCTAAGCATTAGTGAAAAGATTATTGTGCTTAATGTATTTAATGCACTTAGATATCAAAAAAGTGCAATAAGTATCGATTCTACAGTGGAACTTTGTTCAAAGATGACAGGTATTGGAAAAGCAACCATCTACAGGCTGATGCGGGAAGAAAAGACAGGAACCGTGACGCCACCAAAACCATCTCCAGGAAGGCGAACAATACCGATCGATGAGGACGAAAAGGCCATCATAAGACGAAAGGTGCATTCATTCTATTTCAATAAGGAGATCCCTACTTTGGATAGAGTTTTAGGGGCAGTAAAAGAAGACTTTCCTGCAATCAAGAGAGATAAACTATGGAAAGTTCTAAGAGAAATGAATTTTAGATGGGAAAAACATAGTCGGAAGTCTCATTTGCTCGAAAAAGATGAAATAGTGTGTTGGAGACGTAATTATTTGAGAAAAATAAGACAATTTCGCAATGAAAACAAAACAATTTTCGATTTGGACGAAACATGGCTGAACGAAGGCTACACAGTTGGAAAAATATGGACAGACAAAAATGTGACTTCTCACTGGCAAGCATTTTTAGACGGTCTATCAACAGGAATAAATCCGCCCTCTGGAAAAGGAAAACGATTAATTATAACTCACATCGGTAGCTCCAATGGCTTTTTAGAAGGTGGACTATTATCATTCCAATCAGTTCGTATAGGCGATTACCACGAGGATATGAATGCTGATGTTTTTGAGGAGTATTTCGAACAAATGATAGAGCTGATTCCACCTGGCTCCGTCATTGTGTTAGATAACGCTCCGTATCACTCCAGAAGATTGGAGAAGATGCCTACAGCTGCTTGGCGAAAAGCAAAAATTATCGAGTGGCTTGTGGAGAAACAAATACAATTTGAGGACAATATGGTTAAAAAGGAGTTGCTATCAATTGTAAACACCCATAAACATCGGTTTCAAAAATATGTTGTTGACGAAATGGCCAAAAAACAAAATATAATAGTGCTTCGGCTCCCCCCCTACCATTGCGAATTAAATCCGATCGAACTGGTATGGGCTCATGTGAAAGGTTATGTGGCTAGAAAAAATACCACTTATAAAATGAGTGATGTTCAAAAACTCTTTGAAGAAGCGCTTCAAGAAGTCAACGCGGGGAAGTGGCAAAGATGTATAGAGCATGTAATAAAGGAGGAGGAAAAAATGTGGCAATTGGATAGTTTACTGGAGAAAACGGTCGAACCACTTATTATCAATTTAGGGGAAGAAGACAGTCCCTCAGATATTTCATTTTCTGATGATGATTAATTTAAAGCGAAGAAATGTAATGACTTACTATAAATTTTATAGAATTTCAAATAGAAACATTTTTCCAAATTTACTTGTTTATTGGTTGCTTTATTGTTATTAGTATTATATTTATTCAAATACAAGGGTAACAAATTATGCCACACATCCAAATGTTCACTAAATTATATAATTATTGTGTTTAATATAAACTTAAACCCACCCGAAAGCACGTGCATGAGTGCAAAACATCACAGGTAGAATCCTACCGCTTATTGTTCGAGCCTCGGGTTAAGCTTTGTATTCGACGCCCTTATCAGATCTATAGGAATGGAAAGTTTAATAAATGCAAAAGGGTCTATACTTTCAATGTATATACTATTTAAAACTTGGCAATTTAGGTGGACCACTTTGTATACGTGTTTGACGGATTTTAATGATTTATTACTATCAACCAATTTCAAATCGAGTATAGGCCCTACTAGATCTTTCCAATGGTCAGATCTTCTCTTTTCTTCGGCTTTACCTATTTCTTCCAATATTACATTGGAGCTGATTCTGCAAAAGGGTTTCGGCCCCCAAAAGGGTATTTCAGTCCCCCTATTCGCTAGTTCATCTGCTATTTCGTTTCCTTCTATTTCAGTGTGTCCTGGAATCCACAGTATTGTTCGCGCCTTGTTCATTGAGTTTGCCTAGGGATTCCCACAACATTTTGGAACTGATTACACAAGAACTCAGCGCTTTAATGGCTGCTTGACTATCAGACATTATGATAATCCTTTGTCTTCTATATCCTTTGTCAATATTGAACTGGGCATACTTTCTTATTGCGTGAATTTCTATTTGAAAGATACTTGGGGTTTTTCCCAAGCTTTCAGGGTGTTTGGTTCCTGGCCCTTACACTCCTATCCCAGTTCCTTCAATGCTTTTGAGCCGTCTGTGTACCATTGAATGGCATTCTTTCCAATGACATTCTTTCCAATGGTAATGGTATTTGGATCCCATTTCTTCTTGTTGCTTAATTCCGTAACGAATTTCTTTGAAAAGTTATACTTTTTTATCATACCATCTTGTGGCATGTCCCAGGTTGTCTGATTTCTAAGAGGTGAAGAGGTGGTTTTTTTAATGATTCCATCTCTACTTATAGTCTGTATCTTGTTCTTTCTGCAACACTCTCCACCACCATATGTAATGGTGTGAGGTTGAGAATCACTTCCATTGCTGCCGTTCGGCATGTACTCATTGCTCCTGTTAGGTATGCATATACAGGCTATAGTCTTTGAATTTTGGAGAGGTTTTCTCTCGTCGTCCAAAATAATTAATTCCACCGTTAAAAATCATATTGAGGCGATGAACCCATTAACTGTAAAAGATATTTACTATATCAGATCCAATATTTATCACGAGAGAAGAAAACTACCCCTAATCCCTAATCCGCACTACAGTGCCGAATTCATGTAGTTAAGGTAGAAAGTGCCCAAAACGTGGCTACCCGAATAAAATACCAAGCTGAAAGTCAATGAAAGTCAATAAATGCATTTGGGCCGAATATAGATGGTCGAAAACACTTAGTGCTGTTTCTGTCTAAAATAGTGGCAGATTTAAACATTCGCCGCCAGTAGGTCATTCAAATTTTGCCGCCTCTAGCGACCTCTAGAGTATCGCTAGTTGATAATAGCATATTAATAATAATTCTTTGTTAATGAAGTTGTAGCTTCATGATTTGTGTACTAACGTCCTAGTTACAACGCCTTTTTCCCCGTAATTAGTAAGCTTGTGAATTAAGCGAGAACAACATCGTGAGTTCCAGAACACACTGGAATGGGAGTAAATGAAATAGCAGATGAACTAGCAAAAAAGGAGGCCCACACAATTTTATGGGGACCGGAACACTTTTGCGGTATCAGCTTCAATTATAAGAAATAGGTAACGCCGAAAAGAAGATCTAACTATTATACTACAACCAGATGAGATCAAAAGAATACTTAAGCCAGAGTAGGACTTCATTAAGAGTTTTGACACATGAACGGTTAATACACAGCCTGCTAAAATAAAAGAAAAATAGGGCTGAAATAATTAATATTTTTAAATATATGTTAATATCTCAAAAAGCTTAAGATTGGGTATAGGTGACATAAACTGCCCTCATTTTCGGCCTTAGAATTAAGTAAAAGAATAAAAATATGGTTGTTTCATTTAAAAAATTAAGATATTTAATATTTTTGAACTTGAACTTTTCATAATTTTTTTAGCAATCCAGAATACAAAAAAAAAGTTTTCTACATGTCACCAGTTACCTTGATCATCCTACCAATCAACCCGGGTATTTATTTTAGAACATTTTGTTAGATTTGATATGGTTTTAAATGCATAAATAATCTCTCTGTATTTCCTTATTTTCCAAATATTTTATTCAAAAGGCTATGCTGTTTTCTATATTTTACCAATATATTATCTTTTGTTCATCTCCCAAGTACTTTTTCTTCTACTACTAGTAATTCTAAATAACTACAGTGTAGTGATTAACCAGAAAATCAATGTCATTATGGTAATATCTCGACATCAATAATTGTTATAATTTTTTGCTAGTTCTATTCCAAAATGCAGAGTTAGTGTATAAATGTACTATTACTACGATACGATTAATTTTCTCGTTAACCATTTTATTTTTAAAATAAAAATAATTTTTTACCATTTGGTTCGATTACCTATAAAGCGTGTTTTTTTAACCTATAATTTATTTTTTTAGTACTATATCTATTGTATTTTCATAGGTGTATAAGTCCTGACGAGAGTGCAAAATTTCGAATTAATCTTATCGTTCAAAGTGACTGAAAATCGAGTTTAAGTGTTGCGTTATAAATGGAACACCCTATACTTTACTATCATTTTGTGTAGTCATCGGTCCTTGACGAGTGTGCAAAATTTCGAATTCATCAGAGCGTTTAAAGTAAGTAAAAATCGAGTTTCAAGGTAGCGTTATAAAAGGAACATCCTATATTTTAATACTTTATTGTATTGTCTACGGTCCTTGACGAGTGTGCAAAATTTCTAATTTATCTAAACGTTTAAAGTGGGTGAAAATAGAGTTCAAAGGTAGCATTATAAATGGAACACCCTATATTCTAATACTTTATTGTATTGTCATCGGTCCTTGACGAGAGTGCAAAATTTCGAATTAATCTTATCGTTCAAAGTGGCTGAAAATCGAGTTTAAGTGTTGCGTTATAAATGGAACACCCTATACTCTACTATCAATTTGTATAGTCGTCGGTCCTTGACGAGTGTGCAAAATGTCGAATTCATCAGAGCGTTTAAAGTAAGTAAAAATCGAGTTTCAAGGTAGCGTTATAAAAGGAACACCCTATATTCTAATACTTTATTGTATTGTCTACGGTCCTTGACGAGTGTGCAAAATTTCTAATTAATCTTATCGTTCAAAGTGGCTGAAAATCGAGTTTAAGTGTTGCGTTATAAATGGAACACCCTATACTCTACTATCAATTTGTATAGTCGTCGGTCCTTGACGAGTGTGCAAAATGTCGAATTTATATGAGCGTTTAAAGTGGGTGAAAATAGAGTTCAAATGGAACCGTTATAAAAGGATCACCCTATATTTTAATACTTTATTGTATTGTCATCGGTCCTTGACGAGTGTGCAAAATTTCGAATCAATCTTATCGTTCAAAGTGACTGAAAATCGAGTTTAAGTGTTGCGTTATAAATGGAACACCCTATACTTTACTATCATTTTGTGTAGTCATCGGTCCTTGACGAGTGTGCAAAATTTCGAATTCATCAGAGCGTTTAAAGTAAGTAAAAATCGAGTTTCAAGGTAGCGTTATAAAAGGAACACCCTATATTTCAATACTTTATTGTATTGTCTACGGTCCTTGACGGGTGTGCAAAATTTCGAATTTATCTGAGCATTTAAAGTGGGTGAAAATAGAGTTTAAAGGTAGCATTATAAATGGAACACCCTATATTCTAATACTTTATTGTATTGTCATCGGTCCTTGACGAGAGTGCAAAATTTCGAATTAATCTTATCGTTCAAAGTGGCTGAAAATCGAGTTTAAGTGTTGCGTTATAAATGGAACACCCTATACTTTACTATCATTTTGTATAGTCGTCGGTCCTTGACGAGTATGCAAAATGTCGAATTTATCTGAGCGTTTAAAGTGGGTGAAAATAGAGTTTAAAGGTAGCGTTATAAATGGAACACCCTATATTTCAATACTTTATTGTATTGTCATCGGTCCTTTGACGAGTGTGCAAAATGTCGAATTTATCTGAGCGTTTAAAGTGGGTGAAAATAGAGTTTAAAGGTAGCGTTATAAATGGAATTGTATTGTCATCGGTCCTTGACGAGTGTGCAAAATTTCGAATTTATCTGAGCGTTTAAAGTGGGCGAAAATAGAGTTCAAAGGTAGCGTTATGAAAGGAACACCCTATATTTTAATACTTTATTCTATTGTCATCGGTCCTTGACGAGTGTGCAAAATGTCGAATTTATCTGAGCGTTTAAAGTGGGTGAAAATAGAGTTTAAAGGTAGCGTTATAAAAGGAACACCCTATATTTTAATACTTTATTGTAGTTTTTATTACTCTACTGTATTGTCATCGGTCCTTGACAAGTGAACAAAGTTTGAATTAAATCTGTTCGTTTAAAGTGGGCCAAAATCAAGTCCAAAGTAGTCGGCTACAAACTTACAAACATACTTGTAGGTGAAGCTAATAAAATCGTGTATAATGCCTCTTATAGTCCAATGGAGACTTGTCATGCGGGTCATACTATTCAACAAAGACATACTCACAGTTTTTGTTTTCTATTATTGCGTTTAATCATAACTTCCAAATAAAATCCATAAGATGAATAAGACAGACTTATGCAATTTTGACGGGGAAAAAAAGGTTATGTATTTAGTTTTCAGCGATTCTAAAAATCCTTTCACCAGCTAAGTTTTTATTTAAATATGTCAGTTTTGTGACTTTGACAATTCAAAGTGACAATAATAATATGAATAATAACAAGCAATTTTCCGGATTTTTGCATCCTCAAGCAAAAAAAATGGTTCTGATAGATTATTTCGAGAATGAAAGAAAAAGTGGAAATTCGTCAACCAGTGTGCAGGAAACAGAAGCAAAAGCATTGGGAATTAGTTTAAGGACTGCGCAAATAATTGTGCATGAAAAAAAGCATAATATATTACCGAGGAATACTAAAAAATGTATTTTTCCAAAAATAAAAATACCAGGTACGTCTATGTAGCTATCTTCATGTTAGTTAAAATAATAAAACCGTCATTCTTTTCTCCAAGTATATTTGTACTCTCACATTTTGGTAACCTCTGTGTTTTCTGATTTGATACATATGGTTAGTGACCTTTGGACCCGCACGTTAAGAGCGCTATTGACTGTACCAACTTTCTCCAATATTTACATAAAACATTTTGAAGCCCAAATAGTCAATAATCAAAATTTAAAACTTTTTTTGGTATACACAGAAGAGGTTTTTGTTTATTTTGTGCACATTGTTTAACAATTACTACTTTTTGTGCTTTTTTTTCAGATCTATGGAACCTAAAAGTAAATTTCCATTTTGTATTATGAATAAATTCAATTAAAGTCGTTAAGGTCGAAATACGTGTCTAAATCCACTTATAGTTTTGAGCTGATTCTGTGCAACACAGCTCGCCTAGTTCGACTCTGACTATCACTATCTCCATAACGAGGTATGCCCATTTATTACATCCCCATAAACATTATATTTTACCCTCTATCCCCTAAGAACGGTTAACAGCTCCATAGCTTTTATTATAGTTTTTATTTTTATTATTGAATAATTTATTAACAATCTACTTAACTTCTGCTTATAAGTAAAACTGATGGGAACTGGTTGCTTTCGGTATTTCAGAAATATTATCTCAAAAAATCATTTGCTCAGTTTTATATTATTTGTATATCGGTAAAAGAGAAGAATATTTACCATGAAGCTCCACGACATTATTGCACGGACCTAAGCCATTTTTCTTATTCCAAACCCATTGAGATTTTCAAAAAAGGACTACTTCAGACTTCCGGCCACTTGGTGGAAGATGTCAAATAGTGACCTATCTTGTGATTGACTTAATATAGATATACGTGCAATGAGAAACGGAACATAGAGATTTTAAGCATTGTATCAGAACTGCTTTTGAACTGGTCGACCAATATCAAGCTTCAACAGATTAAAAACACGATTATTACAATCGTTCATTTGGACACCTACAACATATCGTACAATTCCCACCACTCCATAGTCTCATATCCAAGTACTGTTCAAGCCCATAACTATTCAAAATAAAATAATTTCGTAGAGAAATCAGAATGTACCGGGTGGGCAAATAAGAACGACTGTCGGCCATATCTTAAGTTCGGATTGTAGTACAGCTTTGGAAAATATAATTGATAACAAAAGTGGCCACGAGAAAAACCTGGAAATGATTTATACCATTGTAGGTCCCCCGCTAGAGGGCGTTATTGAATAAACAAAATTTAAAAAGCCAAATTTTAGAAAATATGTCTAATTAAGAAGCATAACAAAAACGATCTTCGTATTCCTCAAAAAATGTTGCGTATATTTAATAATGCAAGTTTTAGTCTAGCTATTCAAATAAGAGGTAGGGGAGAGTGGGAACTTTGTTATGAAAAAACGACCATAATTCCAATTCTACTTAACCGATCTTTGCAAATTTTGTCTTGATGAAAAGAGCTCTTTTCCACCATTTTAAGTGTTTTGCTCTCAATTCCACTTAATAAGTGACGTGCCCGTTAGAGGGCTACTTCTCTTTGGAAAATATTAAATGGAAGCATGCATTTTTAACTAAGGATTATAAAAGTAGACAAAATTAGCAACATGATGGCGAAGACCGCAAGTCGATATCTTTTTCCTATACCGAGATATCTTAAGAAACGCGTAAATGTTGGGAATTTCTTGTCAACCTATAATTCGACTAGTTAGCCTCAACGGAAATAAGTCCTGTTAGAAAGGTTTTACACTGGCCTATCTGCAGTAATTAAAAATATTGTCATAATAATGTTACTGTCTTCGCCTATAAGATAATACTTGTCAATTTTTCGTTCGGCGTACCTACAATAAAAAATCTTCAAAGGTAGAATTCTGCCTAAATAATTTCAATTAAATGAATTTTATTAAAAACGGAAAGGATCTCTTAATTAAAATATCTCTTATGGAAATTGCTTATAAATAACCATGTTCGGTATATTATCTCAACACTTACTGTAGGTAATGAATTGCTAGTTGAAATCAAGTAGGCTATGATTTATAAGCTAATGGTACATATTAAGGCAGGTAATGAATTGACAGTTGAAATGACGTAGGCTATGATTTATACGATATGTCAAACATTATTTCTTACATGTTTCTATAATAATAAAATAAGTAATTTTCCAACAATTTTTGATATATTTTTCTCTCCGTTGAGGCTAACTAGTCTAATTGAAGGTTGACAAGAAATTTCCAACATTTGCGCGGTTCTTAAGATATCTCGGGATAGGAAAAAGATATCGACGTGCGGTTTTCGCCATTATGTTGCTAATTTTGTCTACTTGTTGTACTACAATCCGAACCTAAGATATGGCCGACAGTCGTTCTTATTTGCCCACCCGGTAATTGAAATTTTATCCTGGTATTTTGAAGGATTTTTAAAAAATGAAATTTATCGGCACAATTATGAACGAGTTCAAAATTTGATAGAATTAAGGGCGAAAATTATCCAGCATTGTGCAAACATTACACCGAATCAGCTCAGAGATACAAGATTATCTTTGTTCAATAGATTTGGTTTTTGTTTGGCTCAACAAGAAGGACTATTTGAACCTTCAATTCATAGATTTTTTAGTTTTAGCATTTTAAGTTTGTTTTCGGAATTAATTTTCAATTTGTTTTAATTTAAAGAATCTTATTTTGTTTTATTTACGAATTTATTTTTATTTTAAAAGCTGTTACGTCAAAAAAAACTTGAATACTTAATCGCACATATGCACATAACCACATTACTAACAAATATTGCAAGGAGAAGAGGCGGGGTCTCTTACAGTTGTTCTGAATCCAGCTGTTCAGCTAAATAGGTACTTGATATTTATTGAAGTAAATTTATAGAAATTTTTTGTTGGTGGACTATTTAGATCGGAGAATCCTATGTTCAGTTTCTCATTGCATGTATCTGTACATGATTAGAAAAAAGAAGAAGTTGTGATATATCAGATATTAAAGTTTAGGTATTATTATCCCTATGGGGATATCTTGGATACTTTTTCGCCAGTTAAGATCAGTATAACTGTGCAATTATATAGGAAACCAAGGAAAACTATATCTGCTGATCTTTACAATTGTTACTGAATAAGACAGTTTAATAGTGGAGAGCTTACTAGATTTATCTGTTCGTGGACAACTTCATATTGTCTACTTCTTGTTTCTTAATCACAAATATGAAGTACTTCTAGTTCTGTGTTGGGTGTTAATGATTGTTTCGCGTAATGGGATTTATTTGGCTGTTTCAATCTGTTTGCTAGTAAATGTTGATTGCGTCTAATTTCACAATTACGACTGGTTTGACGAATATAAATGGGCAACGGTCAGTAGCGCGCAGTGGTCAGAAATGTTTTCAGGTAGTTGAAATTCTATGGGTCAATAGCGCGAGGTATACAATCGGTAAACCGGTCACTTGCGCGAACGGTTCCTTTATAGAAATATGCTCGTTTATACACTAATATATTATAAAAAAATTTTTTAAGACGTAACCTGCCATAGGAAAACACCTAAAAAGAAAACTGAATAAAATAGCGATTATAAGATATATATTTTTTATTTTTTTGCAAAATTAAAACAAACACTTTTAATAAAATTAAATCTTTCAATATGGTTATTTACATATAAATTAAATAAATTTGTTACATAATCTTTGCGTTTTTTATACCTAATATTATTACAAGCTTTAGGCAAATGTACACTATTTATTTTAATATATGTATTAATTTGTACATCTTTTAAAACATTAATAAATTTAAAAATATCTGGATGCGCTACATAAAAACTGGAGTTAAAATGACTGTGGAATGATTCACAAGCATTTGTTGTACGTTCTTTATCACTATTACAAGAAGCCCACATTTTTGGAGGAAAAACGGAATCATCAGATATATAATTATCAACCAAATAATCAGCATATTCAATTAGTTTATCATTCTGAGGTATATCTGACGGAGTTATCTAGTTCCTCGCACATTAACAGGTAGGTACAAAATTTGTGTTCAGTTCCTCGCAGCATACGAAGGGTAAGGGATTAAGTATCAGGTAGCAAGGTCCACAATGACAGATATTTTTATTTTTATTTTCTTATTGTTTTTTTCAAAAATTGACTAAAAATACGAAGAATTTTTCGATTCGGATTAGGGTAGGGGGTAAGGTAGGGTGGTTTTGGTTGGGTTATTATTGAAAATTATCATAATAATCTGTCAATTACACAATTCAATTTTTCGATTCGGATTAGGGTAGGGGGTAAGGTAGGGTGGTTTTGGTTAGGTTATTATTGAAAATTATTATAATAATCTGTCAATTACACAATTCAATTTTTCGAAAACTCACGAATGCATAGATACATTTTCCCTAATGTTAGGAACATAGCGGAAGAAATATATAAATAAATAAAACAATAGTGTGCGGAACTGCAGACTGTGAGGAACTGCAGACTGTGAGGAACTGCAGACCTGTATTAATCCTACCCTCCGTTCGAAAAGGGATTAACTCAGGTAGATGCGAGGAACTGACTGGTACCCATATCTGAGTAAAGGTCTTCTACAAAACAATCCCCTACTTCGTTAGGATTTAGAAATAATAATCCAAAAGTGTAATGCAACCAGACCTATTGCTGAATTAGAATCCCTGTACTCAGATACCAACCCAACATTTTGAATTTTACGATACCAGGACTGGGTCAAATAAAACCTACATCCTATTAAGTATATTTATGTCTGGCCAAATTTTCTTAACTCCAACGTGTATCGCTTTTTCAAAATCACTAACGATTTCTTTGGGCTCCAAAGTTAAATTTATACTGGCACAATAACTTTTTAAAAGCTTAAATGCCTCAAAGTAAGTATTAGATTGTTTGTTTGGCAGTAAAATAAATACTAAAGGTATATAATGTCCGTTTTCTACTGTATGTATCGTAAATAACTGAGTTAAAAATTTGAGACAATAACTGAAAGTTCCGTCTACATAAATTTTAGGTCGTGAACACAGATACTGTAAATTTGTTTGACAAGAAAATATTATTACATTTAAGTTCGTGTTATTTACCAATAAAAATTCTTCGTCCTTATTTGTTTTAATAACAATAGATTCTAGAGCTTCTTGGAGGTCTTCTAATGATTGAGGTAAAACTGGCAAAACGCTTCGTCTTGATCGATATACACTTTTTCTTATATTATCAAGGTCCCGTGTTGTGAGATTCACTTCTGCGGGAGCTTCTTTAAGCCCAGTATTGATGATCTTAGAAGGTCTTTGCGATATGTCTTCTACAGCCTTCCTTTTAATTCCGTTTTGTAATTTCTGTGAAACAACATTAAAATTTATAAATAATATATATCTACTATCATTTTTGAGGTTTATAAGAGTGTTTGTATTTTGAAAAATTACAAATTTAAGAAATTAGATGAATATCCTAAGTATTTAACTTATACGAATAAAATAAATGTAATTATATTATATACCTAGGTCGAGTCCTGAGCTGGATGTACACTGCCATAGTGAGACCAATTATCACTTATGGAGCCATTACGTGGAGTAGTAGAACTAGCCTCTTGACGATGAGAGAAAACCTCTCCAAAATTCAAAGACTAGCCTGTATATGCATATCAGGAGGAATGAGTACATGCCCAACGGCAGCAATGGAAGTGATTCTCAACCTCACACCATTACAATTGATGGTGGAGAGTGTTGCAGAAAGAACAAGATACAGACTAAGTAGAGAGGGAATCATTAAAAAGAAAACCACCTCTTCACTTCTTAGAAATCAGACAACCTGGGACATGCCGCAAGATGGTATGATGAAAAAGTATAACTTTTCAAAGAAATTCGTTACGGAATTAAGCAACAAGAAGGAATGGGATCCAAATACCATTACCAGACTTGGAAAGAATGCCATTCAATGGTACACAGACGGCTCAAAAGCAATAGAAGGAACTGGGATAGGAGTGTACGGGCCCGGAACCAAACACTCTGAAAGCTTGGGAAAAACCCCAAGTATCTTTCAAGCGGAAATTCACGCAATAAGAAAGTGTGTCCAGTTCAATATTGACAAAGGATATAGAGCAAAGGATTATCATAATGTCTGATAGTCAAGCAGCCATTAAAGCGCTGAGTTCTTGTGTAATCAGTTCCAAAATGGTGTGGAAATGCCTAGGCAAACTTAATGAACTAGGCGAGAACAATATGGTACCTTACTGTGGATTCCAGGTCACACTGGAATAGAAGGAAACGAAATAGCAGATGAACTAGCGAAGAGAGGGACTGAAATACCCTTTTGGGGGCCGGAACCCTTTTGCGGAATCAGCTCCAATGTAATATTGGAAGAAATAGGTAAAGCCGAAGAAAAGAGATCTGACAATTGGAAAGATCTAGTAGGGCTTAGGCAATCAAAGATTCTTCTGGGTGACTACAACCTGTTGAGATCAAATGAATGCATAAGTCAAAGCAAAACTGCACTAAGAGTTTTAACAGGAATCCTAACGGGACATTGTCGCCTGAATGGGCACCTTAAAAAGCTCAAAATAGTGGAGGAAGAAGATTGTAGGTTTTGTGGAATGGAAGAAGAATCCTCCATCCACATACTTGCGAACTGCACAGCAATTCAGAATCCTAGGGCAAAGCACCTGGGAGACTACTGGATAGAAGAGGGACAGTTACCTAAGTTGAAGCCTGCAGATATCCTAAAATTCCTCTTTGAAATAGGACTAAAGGAGCTACTAGTCTCTGAGACTTTCCTCAGGAACTAAGTAGAAGTGAGGGGGCACAATAGATCTTTTAGGTCTCAGTGAATGTTACCCCAAAATACATACATACATACCTAGGTCGAGCCATTATTAACCGAGGAGTTGTACTAATATTTTAAAATTTTATTTAATTAGATTTTGATAAAGGCAGAAATGATGCTAATTTCAAATAAGTTTTTATAATTTTATCATACCAATTAAGTGTACCTACTAGTGCTGAATTTGCGAGTTTGATTTTGGTTAGAATTAGAAATAAGAGTTTCTGTTTATATTTCATTGAAAATATAAAAAGAGTTCATTATTTACCTAGGGAGAGAAATATTATTTCTCATTCGAGCTTTGGAGTTAATAATGACGATTTCTAAGGTTAGTAGTGAAAAATATAATTATTAAACACTTACCTTAACGTGTAAATGTTCATCAAATGCGTGACTGTGATTGCTGTAACAACACCTCTTCTGATTTATCCACAGAAATCGAAGCTGGACATCCTCGCTTTGTATAGCGATATGAAACACCTAATATAGTTTCTCTATCTTTGCGAAAAGTATAACTTTTAACTATTAATAATTTTTTTCCGCGCTCACTTAACATGGTCTCCATTTCGGTATACTTTACACGTAAACTTCTTCTGAATAATGTAAGTGAGTAAATGTAATTTAATGTGTACAATCATAAGACTAAAAGACCCCCTGCTATTAGGGACAGGTACTAATATCATGTCCGCGCGCAATCAACCTGTCCCTTTTAGGACCCTTTTATAATCTGTAAGGATTAAACTGTGCGCTATCGGCATACACCCATATAAATGGACGTTTAAGTTTATATATCCCAGATTTTTTAATTAGGACATTTTTGTTTTTACATTTAACAATTTCTTACTTACATTGCTTTATGTTTTAAAAGAAACTGTTGTGTTTGTCGCTAACGAATAGGGAACTTGCCCATTTTTTTTTTATTCTACTAAAATGTGTGTTTATATATGAAAACACATTATACCAAATATCAGTCCTTAAATCGCAATACTTATTTCACAATAAATAATTAAAGTTGGAATCGCCACCGGGTGTATTCAAACGAAGAAAAATGCGCGGCAGCGGCTGTGACGTCACACCGCACCTCGCGCATCGGTAACCGCAGAAACAGCCATTTGAAGCATTATTGATTTTTTATCGAATTCGAATCTTTAGTGTCAGTTTCTCAGTTTTTAATAGAGGTGTGGCGTGACAGAATTTTTGAGGAACTGTAGCTCCCAGTGACAAATCACAGCTCCATTTCGGAGCAGTGACAGCATTTTTATTTGTCTAAAAGTGACTGTCTTTGTCGTGATATTAATATAGAATAGCTCCAGTTCTTGTCACGTTACTGTGTCCTTGTTTTGTGACCGCGGGCTGGGCAGCAAAGTTTTGCAAAACACGGCGCGCGCATGTAATGATTGCGTGAGCGTGACATGGTTAATGTCAGTTGTTACGAGTCTGGAGCTGGAGTCTGCTTGTGTGAAAAATTGTCAGTATTATGGTCATATTTTCAACCTACAACAGGCCAAAAAGCAACATGTAATATGTGTAGGCAAATGGTAAGTTATAAAACTTCCATAAGTAATTTAAAACGGCACCTCCAAAGAAAGCATCCTTTAATAAAAATTGCTTCTGAGTCTGAGACGTCCAGTAACGAATCTAAAAATGATTCTGGCAATTTAGCATTAAATAATAATGATAAAATCCATGAAGAAAATTCAGTATCCCTGCCGTCAAATAATACAGCTCAATCGACAAATAGCATTGAACATCAGCCGTCAATTACCACTTCCATTGCCGGTTCGTCAAAATCTGTAGTCCAAAGTAAATTGCATTTTTTTGCCAAAGAAAATTAGTCTCCAACAAAAAAATAAACTTGATAGAAGTTTAATGGGTTTATTTATTATTATTATTTCAACCAGTTCCGAAAAATCACTGTTTGGTTTTTAAAACTACAGTGACAATACATAATACATCAAAGAGGTACAAGCTCTTTGCAATAAATTAACCAGTCCAGAAGAATCACTGATCCAAAAAAAAATCGCAAAGAACTATCTGCTCCGGTTCCGACAAAGGAACGGTGACAAAATCACCGACAGTGAAATCACGCCACACCTCTAGTTTTTAAGTGTTGTTTGAATTGTCGGTTCACAATCGCCTGACTCGAAAAGTGCGGTCTGACGTCACAACCAATGGCAGCGCGTTTTAAGAGCAGTTCAAATTATTCAAATTTTAACCCTTTATTTCTCAGGTAATTTAATCGTTATTGGAATTTTTCTTTTTCTACGAAGTTCCTTATGATAATATCTTACGATTTTAATTGTTTTTAAATGATTTTATTTTTTTGGCAAGTTCCCTATTATGTAATATAATAATGGAATAAATTTAGCGAATACCCAGCAAACAGAATGTGAAAATAAATTTATTATAATCAGTTATGTTAGTAGATATCGAATTTTCTTCAAATTCAACATAACACTCTGTATTTAAGTATAAGAAATTCTTGTCAAAATATAGCCTATTCTTTACTGGTTATCAGAAAATTCAATAAAATACAGGCTGCCCGTTAGATACTTTGATATGCCATACTTTATTAGGACATTCTGTATATTTCAAAATAATTTTAAAATGGACAAACTACTGAAATGACAGTAATTCCAGAACTTCTACCGTTCAGCTATAAACGACTGTCCCGCTGTACGAGATTCACCCTGTATATTACATAATAGTACTAAACCCGCTTAACTAAACTGGTTTAAATAGTTAAACACCCATAATATTGACTTGGTATGCACCGAAGGAAGTTTAGTTAAACCCGAAAAAAGTGTGACAACGTTGAAAAATTTAGAGACTTTTTTGTGTGAAAAACATTCGTTGGTGACAATGCTTGACGTTATTTGAGTACTTTCGTTTACACGACGGCGATGGTTGTTATTTGAATTCCGGAATTATATGTATTTAATTTATAAAACGAACTACAGTTTAAATAATTAGAATCAACAACTTTTCCATGACAGTCACCTCATCAAATCTAACGAACCTTTCATAAGACATTAACATCAGTTTCACAACTGTCAAAAAGAATTCGTAAAATCGACAATAAACATGACTACAAGAAAGTGCATGGCACAGAAATGTGTAAAATGGTGGGTATTCTTATCAGAAAAAGACAGGCAAAATAGTTAATTAAAGGATATTCGTTAAAATTTACGGCACGCCTAAAAAGCAAACATAAGAAAACTGTCAAAGCCGTAGTAGGTATGTTAACAGGGCACTATAATATAAACATGCACGCGAAGATAATTGGGTTGACAGGCGAAGCTATGTGCAGACTTTGTCCCAAGAAGAGGACAGTACATGCCAGTGGGTGGACCCATTGGACGTGATGGCTAGAGCCAGACAAAAACGCTGGAGGGATGCGTCCAGAGAGGATATACAGGAATGGATGGAGGAGGAAATGGAGAGAAGGTGGGAGGAGTATAGGGGAGTGCTAATAGGAGCGATTGGGAGTAGGAGAGATTGGATGATACCGGAAATTTGGAGAGGTGAACTACTTCTTGGCACAGGTGCTTGCTGGACATGGGTCGAGAGTAGGGTACCTGCACAAGATTGAGAAAAGAGAGATGGTGTGTGCGAGAGGTGTGAAGTGGAGGATGATGTGTGACATGCAATAAGAACGAGGACTGTGTATTGGGAAAGCATGGTGGAGATTATGTTGACGGGGGTGGAGGAATAGATAGAAGTTATAGGCGTAGTGGAGAGCATGAGTAAGGACTCGATATGGCATGCGAGAGCATGGATAGAAGGTAGAAGATGACGAAGAGTGTCTGAGGGACCGCCGACCGTCTTGAAGTATGCTAGGTTAGTGTTTCCAAGGAAGGCGAGTTTGAGGTGGGCTTGGTTGGTAGGCATTCCCTTGGGGATGAGTCCAACACTGTCTGGGTCCTGGTTAGGACTCATTCGAACATGAGTTTCCTATCTTGGCCCGAAAAAAAAAGAGGAAACTATGTGCGGTTTCTTTTACTAGGTGATGAGAAGCCACCAGTTCAGTATCCAGGCTGATGGACTACCTAGAACGAGTCGAGCTGGAGAATGTAATCTAGATTCAGAGAAGCCAGTTGGCATCTTCTTCAAAAATGTAATTGAATTCATTGAAACAGGTGGTTGGTTAAGCTATTATTTTTTAGGTAGAAAAGACATTCTCTGATACCGATCACATCCTCTTATCTCACTATTGTATATCTGGCAAATAAACCGTTCTCAATTGACCATTTGCTTCTAAGTGCTTAGTGTGCTAACACCAAGCAATGATGTACTTGGAACCGTTTTGGTTTTATAACAGGGAGACTCGGTCTCAATTCCCAATGTCGAACGAACTGATGTTAGTTTCTTTCAGAAAACTCGCGCAGTAATAGACTAATGCTTGGACAGTACTTCACCTTTCAGATATATTCTTTTCTTTCTCATCCGAGTTCTACACCTGGGAAATAATGGAATTCCTTTTTTCAGAAACTAACACAACCTCTTTCTCGCCTGGAAAAGCCCATTTGCTAAGGGCTCGTACATATAGTTCCAAGGATACATCATGAACACCATCGGAATGGCGGTTTGTCAATATCATTTACACACGCAGTCTCGATTATGCAAACATATGATTTTGGACGACCTTTGTAAAATTTGTCCGTGAGATAACCACGACCGCTGATATTTTGCATACTACCGATATAAGTGCTGAGGTTTTTAACAAAATTTTATCGTCAAACTTTTAATGAGCTTCAGGGATTCACTACTTACGTACGCGAAAAATAAAAATTTAGTTTGTTTATGGAACCAATAATGTTTTAATTGAACGTACCCTATATTTGTGAAAAAATATTTATTATTCGTGGATATTTATAAGATTTTGTTCCTAAGATAAGGTAATGAGTATTTTGAACTTATGCGATTGTTGAGTGACACGTTCTGTATGCTACATTTAATTTTTAAAAACCTAATGCTCTGAAAATTATATTATTGTTTAGACAGATTAAATGATAACAAGGAAAGTTGTTGTTTTCTGTTATTCGTGTATTAATCGTCAACAATCATTTTGAAAAATGACAAAATTTAGAAACTAGAAAAATTATTTTTGACAATAATTAACATTGAGTTCACGTTGTCAATACTTAAAAATAAAAATCTTATTAAAACATATATGACACTTGATCTAAACTGAATTATTATATTAAGAGCGTGCCAGTCCCGTATAGCTTTCAAAGCTTTTTGGAAACTGCAAATAAAGCAGAAAATTAAATGCCAAAGCAATTGGGACACTGTCTAGTGTTTTATAATAATTGAAATTGATCCTTATACCCAACTGATAAAACATCAAAACTTATCACTTATCCACACCCAATGGGGTGTTAAGCTTAACAAAAATATGATGCTTTCTCAATGTTAATAGTTAGTGGTGGACAAAATCATAATGATTATTTTTAATATATTTATTCTCAGAAGGTTTTGATGCCGATTTGAAAATTCAACTTTTGGATGATTTAAATAAAATCCGTCATTCCTGATGTGACGTAAGCTCACTAAAAGAGAAGTTAGCTACATGAGGGTTGACATAGGACCACAATCCTGATGTGATGAAGTACTTATAGGTTATGCTTATGTCATATTGCTGTTATAGTGACATAAGAATTTTATTTTACATCCGATTTATTGTTGCGGCTATTACATTGTTTTATAAATTTTATCGTTACCATTATAAGGTTTCGTTAACGTATTCAGGTAGTTAGTGCTACATAAATAAATATTAATAAAATAGAAGCTAGCTTTCCAGTAGAAGTTTCTGCAATGAGTTCATATTTTTTTTCCAACCAAAACATCGTTTATTGTCGCCAAATTGATGTAGTTGAATTCACAGTATTGCGAGGCACATTTTCATTGATGGCTTTTTCAATTTCTCCACTCGAAGACTCTCCAAATCGCGACATTTCCACAAATGAAAACTTTTCTTACAACGCAAGTTTGAGAAAAATTGACATAACGTCATCAAAAATTTGTTTACAATGCTGGTTGTCATGCTTTCAAAAGTTAGGTTCCGTTATTGTCGCTGGAAAAGTTAGGGCAAACTTTTTTCGCTGTTATAATGACAAAATCACGCGGCTTATGGGATCTTTATACATGAATTAAATGTACTGCCTAAGTTTGACGTCATAAGAGGCATGGTCATAAAAACTTTTCCAAAAAACCGAAAGCTCGTGTAAATTATCAAGAAATTTTTAACCTCACCTTGCAGATTTTCGTGTAAAAAAGTCTCTAACTGATCTAACAAGCAAACGGCAAATTTAAAATCTCTTATTACGTTTTACACGCGTTATCCATTTGTTTGGAAAAGTTGTGACGTCAGAGCTTAGGCAGTCCAAAGTCAAGTATATATACCACAGTCATTCTGTAAATATTTTAATTTTTAGTTATATCTCGTTTGTTCTTTATCATAAAATATCCAAAGTTGTAACGTTGCAGACAAAAGAAAATGGTTGAGAGATTGAAATAAGGAATACGGCCGTTTTGCGCTCGGCCGTTTTGCGCTCTTACCTGAAATCGACCTGTTTGCGCTCTGCGATTTTCATAATAGAAATGTATTATCCTTTTTTCTAGGATTTACCGATTTGCAATATAATTTTAAATTTATTATAACATAATAGCCCGGTAAAGGTTAGCTTAGAAAATTTGCTTAAAACCCATGGTACCTACTACAGAAAAATAGGAGCGTCTAAATGTAGCTTTCCATACACTTTTTTAACTAAACCACCCTACCTTACCCCCTACCCTAATCCGAATCGAAAAATTGAATTGTGTAATTGACAGATTATTATAATAATTTTCAATAATAACCCAACCAAAACCACCCTACCTTACCCCCTACCCTAATCCGAATCGAAAAATTGAATTGTGTAATTGACAGATTATTATAATAATTTTCAATAATAACCCAACCAAAACCACCCTACCTTACCCCCTACCCTAATCCGAATCGAAAAATTCTTCGTATTTTTAGTCAATTTTTGAAAAAAACAATAAGAAAATAAAAATAAAAATATCTTGACTCGGACACGACTCGAACCTGGTACCTCTGTGTTAAGAGCCCAGCTATAATTTTTGTACTTTCTTGTTTTCTTGTAAAACTAATATTTTTAACTTACCTTTTACCGGACTATTATTGTAGGTAGGAGGAATTTAAAATTATATTGCAAATGGGCAGATCGAAGAAAATAAAGTAGATTATGAAAGTAGCAGAGCGCAAAGTGGCCGATTTCAGGTAGGAGCGCAAAACGGTCGGGCGCAAAGTGGCCGACACCTGAAATAAGCATACCCTTCTTGTTCAAGGATATCGGGGCTTTAAATTATTGTTGGAAAACTTGAAGTTAGCTCCAGAAGTTTTTTGATATCGTATCCTGTCAATTGAGAGGTTAAATTAGAATTATATAAATACTAGCGATGATTTTGTTGACAATACTAATTAAATACTCTCGACTTATGTAATACATATAATTTTTTATTTACACTTTTTCCTACAATTTTGATGACTACATGAAAGAGATACCAGCATAAAAGACTCAAATTTCGAGTGCTCTGCGTTTTGTTTGGAAGCTGCGTCGCAAGCTCCAGCGGAATTTAATCAAGAATTTGGGAAAATGATTAATTTCGGCGGGCGTAATTTCGGCCGGTAATCCCTTGGCCTACCTGCATAAATCAAGGGGTACCATTTATGACAGGGGTAATTTCGGCCGAGGGGTTGATGTTTACGATGAGATTAAAATATTGGTAATTACGCTTAATAGTTTCTGTAAAATATTAATTGTGTATTTATTTGGAAATACCTAATCCTGTGTACCTGTCGGAAATACCTTTAATTTACTTATCTCTTTATTCTAATAACTATGTTGTACCTACTTAAGATTATTCCTTTAAATGTATAAAATTCACAAATAACAGGTATAAAATTATTATAGGGGTTAACCCAAATGTATAAAGATAAAAACTGCGAGGAAAGCAAATGGCTTACTCATACTTTTGGGCTAACTTATTTAGACCCCTCTGAAGTTGAAGATTGTTTCATATTTGATCTTATGTCATACAAATCGGACCATAAACTTATAGATAAATACGCAGACTATTTATTAGAAAACTACATAGCGCCAGAATCTCATTTTCCACCAAATATATGGGCATATGAAAACCCATCAATTAAAAGAACCACAAATGCCTGCGAATCATTCCATTCGCACTTTAATTCTAGTTTTTATTCAAGTCACCCTTCTTTTTTTATTTTTATAGAAAAATTAAAAGATTGTCAGATCGATGCATATTTAAAAATAAAAAATTTAAATATTCCAGCAAAAATTAAAGACAAACAAGTAAAAAACAAACTAAAATTTATCGAAAACATGGTAACTATGCTTCGATCTGACAATATTTCTAGAATTAATTTCGTTAAATCTGTATCACATCAAAACGTTTTTTAAAAATTTATAGTTTACCTAAGTTATAGAAATAAAATGATGTAATAATTTTATTGAAATAAAGAAATATTTTAATATAAAGCATTCTGTTATTTTATTTGATTTGCGGCCGAAAATACCTATGAGATAAGGAAGCAACTTAAAACCTCCGGCCGAATTTACCTACCGGCTTTTAGTACCTGCCCTTTTTCCGGCCGAAATTACATCCGCCCATTAATTTTGGTCATAATTTTTCATGTTATTTTCGACCTAACTTCATCGGACTGTAAATATTTTTGATAAAATGCGATCCTGCTTGTGTCTACCAGCTAAATCAAATTTGTTGTATTATTGGCCATTGCCATTTAACTCTATTGTTAATAAAATATAATAATTTTGAATATGTGTGCCAAACTACTCGTTATCTTATGTACTACATTCGACCTTGTCGGTGTTAGGTAATATAACCGGAAGAGGAATAATATTGATAACAAATGTCGTGCAAGAGTCAATGGAGATATCACAAGCCAATAACATTTATTTAATATGTATTCAATGAATATTTTGAGTTTGTTCGTTGTGGTTGAAAACGACACATATAAAATTTCTCCCCAGTTACGCAAATAATAATTGATATGGTCTCCAAATTCACCAATAGGGATTAAGTATGACGCAGTCTTACCTCTTTCCACTTTATTTATTTTAGAATTTATGTTTGGTTCGCAAACACTATTACAGTTCAACTGAAACACCAATTCATAGGTACTCTTCAAGAAGAAAATATTTTTAGCACTGCCCAATACCTGAACTGGTGAAAAACTAATTTCAACCATTTTAATCCCCAGGGACAGATGGTATACAGGGTGTTTTCAAATGACACTTACAACGTTTGCATGTAGATACCTCTCATAAAACTGAACAAAATGATATAAGGAATGAGGGGTCCAGCTCATTTACTTTTCGAGATACGGGGTGTTGAAGCTATGAAAAATTAAATGTTTTTATTTGATAACTTTAAAACTGATGGATAAATTGATTTGACATTTGGCAGGTTGTTTTAAAATGTAAAGGGGCATATTTTGATGGAAAAACAATTTTCAATTCTAGATCCAGTGGTGTACATTTAGAAAAATATGTCACCTTTTCCCTCCCATTTTTTACGCCACTGGCATTTGAAGCAATTTTCATTCAAATTTGTATTCCTCAATGGTTTTCACGTGAAAAACGCATAGCCTTTACATATCAAAAGATGTATAGTTTTCAAGATATTTAATGTTTTCATGAAGTCTGCAACATCACTTTTTAATAATGAAATGAAAACATATTTTTCTTGTATTTTTTTTAATGACTACCAAACTAGTTATGGTTAGAATATGTAACAAAAACTATTCTGTGAAACAGCAATGCATCTAAATCATTGAGAAAAGATTGTTGAAAATGCTTTTCCAAACTTGTGATTTTATAAACATAAGAATAATTTATGACAATAAAAAATAAGATAGGTAGTTACAAATTTAAACAATATACATAATTTTTCACTAAGCAGCCAACAAATCACAAGAGATGTTAAAAATTTTGTCCATTTATATTTAAACATAATCCGCAACGTTTTCTCATTGAAAATCGCATATTTTGGGAAGACTGGGTGATTACCGTAAACAATTTCTGTAGCTGCATGGATTCTTGCTATCAGTTCCTCCTCCGTTTCTACTATTGTCTAGTAGGCTGTAGATGTCAATGATGAAATGATAAATGTCAATTTGTTTAACGTCAAAATCCAAATAAATCATTTGTGATTAAATTTGTTTGTGCAACTTTCATATGATGGATTACACTTTTGAAGAAATGGCTGATATGCAGCTAGTATACGGGGAAGCCAGAAAAAATGGTAGACGTTCCGAGCGCTTGTATAGAGAAAGATAGCCAAATCGACCTAGATTTCCATGTCACACAACATTTGCTCAAATTGACAGGAGATTGCGGCCAGACAACTTATAACCCAACAATACGGAAACAACTGGATAGGACGAGGTGGACCCAATATGTGGCCTGCGAGGTCACCGGATTTAAATCCTATCGACTTCTTTCTGTGGGGTTACATGAAGTCCCTTGTCTACGATACAATAGAAGAAACAGAGGAGGAACTGATAGCAAGAATCCATGCAGCTACAGAAATTATTTACGGTAATCACCCAGCCTTTCCAAAATATGCGATTTTCAATCAGAAAACGTTGTTATGTTTATGTTTAAATGTAAGTGGACTAAATTTTGAACATCTCTTGTGATTTGTTGGCTGCTTAGTGAAAAATTATGTATATTGTTTAAATTTGTAACTACCTTTCTTATTTTTTATTGTCATTAATTCTTATGTTAATAAAATCACAAGTTTGGAAAAGTATTTTCAACAATCTTTTCTCAATGTTTTAGATGCATTGCTGTTCACAGAATAGTTTTTTTGGTACATATTCTAACCATAACTAGTTTGGTAGTCATTAAAAAAAATACAAGAAAAATATTTTTTATTTCATTATTAAAAAGTGATCTTGCAGACTTCATGAAAACATTAAATATCTTGAAAACTATACATCTTTTGATATGTAAAGGTTATGCGTTTTTCACGTGAAAACCATTGAGGAATACAAATTTGAATAAAAATTGCTTCAAATGCCAGTGGCGTAAAAAATGGGAGGGGAACGGTGACATATTTTTCTAAATGTACACCACTGGATCAAGAATTGAAAATTGTTTTTCCATCAAAATATGCCCTTTTACATTTTAAATCAACCTGCCAAATGTCAAATCAATGTATCCATCCATTTCAAAGTTATCAAATGAAAACATTTAATTTTTCATAACTTCAACACCCCGTATCTCGAAAAGTAAATGAGCTGGACCCCTCATTCCTTATATCATTGTGTTTTATGAGAGGTATCTACATGCAAACGTTGTAAGTGTCATTTGAAAACACCCTGTATATCCCATTCAACTACAAATGAGAGTCGATGTGTTGTATGTATGTATGTATGTATGTATGTATGTATGTATGTATGTATTTTGGGGTAACATTCACTGAGACCTAAAAGATCTATTGTGTCCCCTTACTTCTACTTAGCTCCTGAGGAAAGTCTCAGAGACTAGTAGCTCCTTTAGTCCTATTTCCCCGAGGTATTTTATGATATCTGCAGATTTCAACTTAGGTAACTGTCCCTCTTCTATCCAGTAGTCTCCCAGGTGCTGTGCCCTAGGATTCTGAATTGCTGTACAGTTCGCAAGTATGTGGATGGAGGATTCTTCTTCCACCACTATTTTGAGCTTTTTAAGGTGCCCATTCAGGCGACAATGTCCCGTTAGGATTCCTGTTAAAACTCTTAGTGCAGTTTTGCTTTGACTTATGCATTCATTTGATCTCAACAGGTTGTAGTCACCCATAAGAATCTTTGATTGCCTAAGCCCTACTAGATCTTTCCAATTGTCAGATCTTCTCTTTTCTTCGGCATTACCTATTTCTTCCAATATTACATTGGAGCTGATTCCGCGAAAAGGTTCCGGCCCCCAAAAGGGTATTTCAGTCCCCCTCTCCGCTAGTTCATCTGCTATTTCGTTTCCTTCTATTCCAGTGTGTCCTGGAATCCAGAGTAAGGTGACTATATTGTTCTCGCCTAGTTCATTAAGTTTGCCTAGGCATTCTCACACCATTTTGGAACTGATTACACAAGAATTCAGCGCTTTAATGGCTGCTTGACTATCAGACATTATGATAATCCTTTGCTTTCTATATCCTTTGTCAATATTGAACTGGGCACACTTTCTTATTGCGTGAATTTCCGCTTGAAAGTTACTTGGGGTTTTTCCCAAGCTTTCAGAGTGTTTGGTGCCGGGCCCGTACACTCCTATCCCAGTTCCTTCTATTGCTTTTGAGCCGTCTGTGTACCATTGAATGGCATTCTTTCCAAGTCTGGTAATGGTATTTGGATCCCATTCCTTCTTGTTGCTTAATTCCGTAACGAATTTCTTTGAAAAGTTATACTTTTTCATCATACCATCTTGTGGCATGTCCCAGGTTGTCTGATTTCTAAGAAGTGAAGAGGTGGTTTTCTTTTTAATGATTCCCTCTCTACTTAGTCTGTATCTTGTTCTTTCTGCAACACTCTCCACCACCATATGTAATGGTGTGAGGTTGAGAATCACTTCCATTGCTGGAGTCGATGTGTTAATACCACTCGTAACTAAGATCCTCAAAGCTAGTCTGGCATGGGGATACATATCGGAAGTATGACAAAAGGTTGAAGTCAATTACATACCCAAGGTAGGTAGAGTATCTGACAACGCAAAAGCCATAGAGGCCAATAAGCCTATTCTCCTTTCTACTAAAAAACGTTAAAAAGGTTACTGGACAGGTATGTAGGAGACAAAGTAGGACAAGCAATTATCAATAGGTCTATCAATCAGGCAAATCTACGGATATGGTGCTGGATGATCTGAACAGGCTTATCTCAAAGTCAATAGAAAACAAAGAGATAGCGATGTTCACAACAATAGGCCGTAGGATTATAACATCCACTCTGGGGCAAGTCACTATCAAGTGTGGAGTATGTCCACAAGGGGGGGCCTTAGTAGACGACCTCTTCACAGAACTGATCACAGCAGACATTAACTATCTTGGATACGCAGGCGACATCACTATTGTAGTCAGGGGCAAGTTTGCTGGGGTGATATCGGAAAGAATGCAGAAAGCCTTAAATATAGTTGATAATTTTGGTGCATACAAGAGATACTGGTGATTTTTTACAAGGCAAAAATGGAGCTTTCATTTTCGATAAAATGATTACGCAATTTGCATTATTCGAATCTTCCAAAAATGTAGTATCTGGGGTAATAATCGTTGTCGTTGTCGTTGCTTGAGTTAGTGACTTATTTATGGTTTCTTCAAGTTCAAGTTGATTTTTTTCATTTACAGAATCGCTGTAGGATTCCGATGATAAGCTTTGAGTGTTTATCTTTTGTCGAATTCTTGAGGTTTTTGTGGAACATAGTCAATATCACTGTTTCGAACGTTCACCAATTTGTAGGGTGAAATAATTACGAAGGCATATTTGTGTAACGATTAAGAGATATAAAGACAAATGACAAAATAGACAAAAGTAAAATTACTCATGTTGAAAATGTTAAACACGATGTAAGCACTGTTGACTTGCTTTACTGGTTGTTGGTGGAAGGTTGGTCACGTGTCGGCACGCAATTGCATAGGGTTTGATACAGAGACACACGCGTATTGGAGGATTAGACTGAACAAGTCTACGAACAGCCCGTTATTTTTTTCAGGGTACAAAAGGGTCAATTTGAACTGGTTAAATTGTGAAATATTTCGTTAACGGTTACAAGGTTAATTTATTTTTACAAGTAAAAATATTTATTTATAAATAAAAAAAGACCTGACATACGTTGACCTGTCTGAACGTTGGCTTCATTTGACCCTTTAAATAGCAGATGAGCTAGCAAAGAGGGGGACTGAAATACCTTTTTGGGGGGGCCGGAACCCTTTTGCGTAA
Source organism: Lochmaea capreae (assembly GCA_949126875.1). Classification (NCBI taxonomy): domain Eukaryota; kingdom Metazoa; phylum Arthropoda; class Insecta; order Coleoptera; family Chrysomelidae; genus Lochmaea; species Lochmaea capreae. The sequence goes on from OX421403.1 coordinate 17,250,954, forward strand.
CTAACTCCAATGTAATATTGGAAGAAATAGGCAACGCCGAAAAGAGGAGAAGATCTGACTATTGGAAAGATCTAGTAGGGCTGAGACAAATGAAAATACTTTCAACCTGTTGACATCAAACGAATGCCAAAGTCAAAGTAAAACTGCACTAAGAGTTTTAAAAGCTCAAGATAGTGGAGGAAGAAGAAACTTCTATCCATATACTTCCAACACCCCCTGTCACTCCAGAATCACAGAAGTTATCACAAACTCACTCCTTAAAATGAGAAGTGACAACATGTTGGCAAGATGCAACGACACCCAACCATACCAAATCCAGCTAAACTGGGACGGGTTGGAAGAAAGCAGTCAGGAAGGAACGTTGATGTGGTACACTGACGGATCAAAGACTGACATTGGAACAGGTGCTGGAGTTCATGGTGCTAGACCCAGGTGCAATTTTCATGCACCGCTGGAGAATCTTGCTTCTGTATTCCAGGCAGAAATCTATGCTATCGATATGTGTTTGCAACTGAATATTGAAAGGGGTTACAGGGGTCAAAAGATCCTAATACTCTCTGATAGTCAGGCAGCACTAAAAGCTTTAGCATGTCCTCAGATCAGATCTAGACTGGTCTGGGATTGTCTACAGAAACTTAAAACCCTGGCTAACCATAATAGAGTTACTCTTAAGTGGGTCCCAGGGCATAAGGGCATTGTAGGAAATGAAAAGGCGGACAACCTAGCAAAGCTGGGGTCCGAGACAGCATTCACTGGTCCTGAACCAGTATTTTGGGATATCCAAAACTGCTGCACGTGGTTGTATATCTCGGTGGACTCAAACTAAACATCAGTCGTACTGGAGACACGTGCCAAAACAGGAACACAGCAAACTCTTGGTTAAAAAACCCTCGGAGAAGCTGACCAATGATATACTAAACCTTAGCAGGGCCCAAATAAGGATAGTGACGGGTTTACTCACTGGACACTGCACTCTAAGGAAGCACATGCATACAATCGGCATATATAGGGAGGAACCTATTTGTCGGTTGTGCATGGAAGAGGAAGAAACAGCCTCTCACATTATCTTTGATTGTGAAGCACTATCTCACTGGAGATATAGACTCCTAGGACTAGAATTTCCAAGGGAGGATTTCTCCAAGAAGAACCTAGTGAAAAGTCTGCTGAGCCTGATAAGGGCTGCTGGTCTCTTCACATAAACGGCACAACCAAGAGCACAAAAAGCCTTAAGGCTGAGGTGCCGAGGACATCAATCCTTTGACTGGTGTGCTGATCCAATCAATCAATCAATCAATCCATATACTTGCGAAATGCATAGCAATTCAGAATCCTAGGGAAGAGCACCTAGGAGACTACTGGATAGAAGAGGAACACTTTCCCAAGTTAAATCCTGCAGATATCCTAAAGTTCCTACGGGAAATAGGTCTAGAGGAGCTGCTAGTATCTGAGATTTTCCTCAGAAACTAAATAGAAGTCTATTGTGCCCCCAATAGATATTTTAGATCTTAGTGAATGTCACCCCAATATACATACATATATACATTCGTTTGACACTTAGGGTCCATTCCAGAATGACGTTACTGACCGATCGGCTACATTGTTCTGGGTCCTCATGTCATATTTTATTTAGTTTTCATTGTTTACTGGTAAACAACGGAAGATAGTAATAAGAAGTTCTTAAAATTATTAAAAATGCCTTTGTTTTGTGATGTTGTTCAATGTGAAATGAGATAAGGTATATTTTTTTTCGATTTCCAGCTGTTTAAACCCTATTTAATTGATCTCTCTGTGCATCTGAATCAGTTGCTTTTTACTTTCGTTGAAATCCCATGACTCTCTTGATTGCTTTGTAAAGGTTTTATTATGTAAATAAAATATATATTGCATTGACAATGTTCTACAAAGTCTGTCTGACAACCAACTGGCACCACATGTCAAAACACAATAGCTTCAACTCTAACTGATCGAGTGTCCCAGTTCAATATGGTCGACTTGTCAAAGTCTGGAATGGTCTATTCTACAATGATGTTTACCAAACAAAATGTCAATTTATAGATTAGAATCGGTCAATTATTTATTTGAAACACTGAATTATTTTAAGATTAGTTTGAATCTTTGTCAAACTAGGTTTGGTTCAACTGATATCGTTGGATTATCTCCGATTGAACAATCGAACTTTGGAGTATTAATTAACGTCAAATTTGTGTGAATTTATTTCATTAAGTTTTTCTAAAAATAAATCGAACCTATCTTCAAATTACATTCTCACACAATACAAACAGCAGGTTACGATATAAAGGGCGATTTAACATGACAACTTCTTATCTTCCCATAAATACCACAGGCAAGATTCGTTCGGTACTTTCTCAAAACCATTCTTGGTACTCGGGTCCAAAACACATCTATTGTTATTAGATGACGCCTCATTTGTTCCTTATTCTATTGGTATTTGGAAACCATTAAGAAAAGAAGATTCAAGTCACTCGATCAAACAATGGAAGGCAATTGCAGGTAGTAACCATTGAAATATTGCCAAAAAAATAAATAAATAGCTGTATTTTCAGAAATGTTTAATTCTTCTATTCAGGGGTTGAAATGCAAGTAACGGTTTTTGTTGTTTTCGGCTCAAGTAGATTGACACTTCAAGGGAAATTTTTAGGAATATTACGGAATTTTTCATATAACTTACTATTCATTTATATCACAGTGAATAAACGTTGTTTTCAAATTTTGGAAGAGGGGTGAAAACCAAAAAAAAAGGAATGGAAAGTTATAGAGAAAAAATTTTGCAAAAAATTGGTATCTTGATTTTTTTGCTTTCATGAAAATTAGCAAAATCAAAGCGGCTAAAAAAAAAATTAATTCTTAATCTTAATGTCTATCAAGGTTATATTTAAAAAAATGTTTGGAATATCACCTGAGTAATTAGTTATAGTATATTCATAAAGAAGAGAGAGTGATAAAAATGCAAATTTGGATAAATTTTGTACTGAGTGATCAATCACTTTTTCTTCTCTTTCAAAAATTTTCTAATGTACCCCAGGTAAGAATTCTTTATTTTTATATACCTCACCCTGTTCGACCGGAGAATACAATAGAACCCAAAACCGAGAACAATAGAAGGCAAGGGATAAACTATTCTCATAGGCGTCGCAATTTGGGGAAATTTATTTTTCTAGTATATAGGTATTAGTATCTGTATCTGTAGAGTAGGGAGGGTGAGTTAGGCCCACAGCACTTAGGCCACATGTGACCGATTGTACATCCTCCCAAAGAGTTGTCTTCCTAGGTCATCGTCCATCCTGTCCTTTACAGGAAGGTGGACAGGTCACTAGGAGACATCTCCTTTATATCGGCAGGTGTAGGCCAAGACTCACCGAACACACACGCTCTTATCGACGATATCTCCGGGCACTCGCATAAGACATGTCTGACAGATTCATCTTCCTGTTCACACATCCTGCATAGAGGTGAGTCCACTAGCCCCATTGTATGGAGGTGTTTCCTTAATTGACAGTGGCCAGTCAGAAATCCTACCGTTAAACGTAGGTTTTTCCTGGTCATCGCCAAATATTTTTTCGACTCCAGCTTCCCAGGGTCGCCCAGGGTGATCCTGGCAAGTCTGCATCCCTTGATTTCATCCCATTTCTTTAGAGATTGTGCATGGGTGTAACGTTTAGCTCTTTCCGCAATTGTCGAATTCGTCAGGCCGTAGGTGCCGCCGGGTCCAAGAATTCTTAGTCCAGCCGCTTCCCTGGCTAAAGAGTCAGCAATGCGGTTACCTTTGCTCCTGTCGTGCCCCTTAACCCACCTCAGGATAATATTGTTATCTACCGAAGCGTTAGCTAAATCTCGATGGCACTCTAATACTAGCCCTGATGTAACACGTTGTCTGTTCAAGGCTAGTAGAGCTTGTCTGCTATCAGTTCAGATTATTATGTTTTTGCCAGAAATTCATTTTCTGATTAGTTCCTTTGTAGCAATTGAAATACCAGCCAGTTCTGTTTGAACCACACTGGTGTTTTTTCCCATTTCCCACTTAATCCTTAGGCTTAGTGATCTGGAGTAAATTCCACATCCTGAGCCTTCTTTGGTTTTTGAGCCGTCTGTGTAAATGCTTATTGCATTTGCAGCATCTGACTCTATGTTCTGTTTTATTTGTATTTTGTAGGGTTTATTAAACACAAACCTGGGTTTAATTGCATTACTGGCCGCCTGCACCAGAGGTAGAGCAGTAATATAGGTATTAGTAGAGAAAATAGTAAATATGTAAAAAGTTCCATGAAATTTATTAAAACAAATTACTTTTTAGGAATAATAGTAATATTATATTATTGTAACGAGTTATTTTTGGTGTCACTCATTTAAGGTTTAAGTTTATTTCTTTTTTTTCTTTCCGTAACTATATAACTCGTTACGTATTTTCTGAATAGATTTTTTTTATATTACCGTTATATTTTTAAGTATTAGTCCGGAGGTACACGATTTCGAATTCTATAAAATTTAGTAGTTTCAAAAATTTAAAATTTTCTAACCGAAAAGGACGTCTGGTATATATACCTTTGAATTAATTCCGAAAGACATTCAGTATATGGCAAACTTTTTGTTAAACATAAATAAAGTTTAACACCTATAATGACAATATAAAAATGAAGATTTTGAAATTTTCGGGAGAGTGATCGAGAGTAATCAGAAGAGAGTGATCGTGAGTAATCAGAGGAGAGTGATCGGGAGTAATGAGTTGAGAGTAGAAAGAAGAGATCGAAACCGAAACGAGCTTCCGCGTGTTTTTTTCCCGTAAAGATAGTGTCCGGAGTATTGGAAAGTGTGAACTCCGGGATACAGTGTGTGATTTCGAAAGGTAAAATATTTTATTAATACACTTAAAAATTCGAAATTGTCGTACCGCCGTTGAGATATTTTACGCAGTGTAAATTTTATCTGGAAAATTTTCCTTTCCGTTTTTTTCCGAAGAAGTTTATTTATTGTTTGTTCAAGTAGTTTTAAGAATAAAAATTTATAGTTGAAGGAGATTTGCCGTAGAATTTTATTTTATTACCACCGTGAATATTTTCTTGTTCGCCGGTTCTATATTGAGTTTCCAATTTTTTTTTCTTCACTGGTCGTTAATATTCACTTAGTGATTTATGTGCATTGGGACATTTTCATTTTATTCCGGTTGATTTTGTTTCTACTCTGTGTGTCAAAATTCGGGTACAAATCTTTTATACATTTTTTTTGTTGTTGTTGTGCAATAATAGTTTGCCGGTTTATTTTAGATTCAAGGGATAATCAGACTTGGAAGTGGCCTAGCCATAATTTGTTTGATTACCTGGCAGATTTAAATCGTTTCTTTCCATTTCCGTGGTACAATTCTTTTACATTTTTTTTTGAAATAATAGTTTGCCGGTTTATTTTAGATTCAAGGGATAATCAGACTTGGAAGTGGCCTAGCCATAATTTGTTTGATTACCTGGCAGATTTAAATCGTTTCTTTCCATTACCGTGGTACAATTCTTTTACATTTTTTTGAAATAATAGTTTGCCGGTTTATTTTAGATTCAAGGGATAATCAGACTTGGAAGTGGCCTAGCCATAATTTGTTTGATTACCCGGCAGATTTAACTCGTTTTTATCAGCTCCGTGATACAATCCTTTTATAATTTTTTTTTTTAACTCGTTGGAATAATAGTTTGCCGGTTTTCTTTAAATTCAAGGGCTAATCAGACTTGGAAGTGGCCTAGCCATAATTTGTTTGATTACCCGGCAGATTTAAACCATTCTCGACTCGTGTAACAATAGTAGTTTTCCGTTGTGTTGATAACCTTGCCGGCTCTGACCGTTACGTACGCTACGTTCTTTTCCCCGTTTTCTTTTGCTCGTACCTAGAGGAGTATCCATAAAATCGACCACAGAGTAGTAATAGCAATTTGGTAGTTAGTACCTAGTTAAAATAGCTCAACAAGACCCCTGGAATTCGCCGTAACCCCCATCTGAGGCTATCTGGAACTCTTGACGATAAGTGTCAAGGGGCCGTGGAGCAAACCACGATAAAAATCTGGCGCCCGAGCATTCCGATTAATTATTTAACATCAAGGGTGTCCATAGTGACGTGTAGAGGTAGTAAACGACGTTACATTATATATAAAAAAATTGAATTGGCGTTTTAACTATAATTAATAAGCACACCCAAAAATTAAATTAGGGCTGAACAAATGGTTGGTACCTACGTAAAAAAAATGTTACGGTTGTCAATTATTACAACTACAAAAATAATTAAAATGAAATGGAGGTAGATACGTTTCTTTAAAAACAGTCAAAAATAAAATAGGAATAAGTTACTCAGATTCAGAAGAACAGTAAATACTCTCATCATCACTCCCATTTTCGTCCAAAGAAATAATTAACGGTTCCATAGTTGCTTCGATTAAACTATCAAGTTTCCACATTTTTTCTTCTACTTTTAAAACATGTACACATTTTAGTATTATTCATTGCTACATACCCTTTCATTTGAGCCCATATTAATTCTATTGGATTGAGTTCACAATGGTAAGGCGGCAGTCTTAATACTGTTATGTTTCGTTTTCCAGCCATATCATCGACAACTTTCTTTTTAATATTTTTTTGTGGCTATTTACCAGTGATAGTAGTTCTTTTTTTACCATATCTGCCTCCAAATTTATGTTTTTTTCTGTAAGCCACTTACAAATATCAGCTTTTCTCCATGCTGTGGTTGGTACTTTTTCAAGGTTTCTGGAATGATAACTGGCGTTGTCCATTACTATTACCGAACCAGGAGGTATAAGGTCTAACATTTGCTGAAAGTATTCTTCAAATGTATCGCCATTCATGTCCTAGTGATAATCGCCAGTATGGTTTGACGGAAAGACCAAGAGACCTCCTTTTACAAACCCTTTTTCATTGCCAATATGGACAATTATCAAACGTTTTCCCTTTCCTGACGGCGGCTTCATCCCTGTCGACCAACCTTCCATGAATGCCTGTCGTGCACTTTTCACATTTTTGTCTTGCCAGTGTTTGCCAACAGTGTAACCTTCATTTACCCAAGTTTCATCAAGAAAATATATATTTTTGCCCTCACTTCGAAATTGCCTAATTTGCCTTAAATATTTTCTTCTCCAGCAAACTATCTCGTCACTTTCTATTAAAACCGGCTTTCTGTTATGTTTTTTCCAACAAAAATTAATTTCTCTTAAAGTTCTCCACAATTTCGTTCTTCCAATATTTAGAAACCCACCATCTTGTTTTATTGAGGCATAAACTTCATCAACAGTGGGAATTTCCTTTCTAAAATAAAAGGAATGAACTAACCGCCTTAACGCATTTTTTTTCATCCTCATCAAATTTTGGCAAAACACCTACACCAATGGTACGCTCGAAAAAATGGGTTTTTCACCGTTTTATTACTCTCTCTTCTTTATGAATACACTATAGTTTATTATTAAGTGTTTTAAAAATAAAATTCAATGATAAAATTATTTAATTTGCTGACGATACAACATTCACATATTTTGAAAATAAATTGTAGAATATACAACAAAATTTTAATTATGACTTAGATATTTTGTATAGCTGGTTTAATTATCATAAATTAATGATAAATCTGAAAAAAAAATCATTTACGTATATTAATGACTGAAAATTCATTAATTATATGAACGACATAAACCATAACATATATTTTAAAATTTCAAATTTTAAGAATCATATTCGAGTATTGACATCAACTTCATATATTATGGAAACAGCAGATTGAAGACTTGAAGGAAGAATATCTCCTTTGATAGGCTTTTTATATCAAATTCGAAATTATCGTGATAAAGAACATTTTGTATTTATTTATTAATTCATTACAATGACCAATTTTAGTTTGTAGCAACAAATAACTATCAAATTGTTGTATAGGCCGCTTAGAAAGTATCCAAAAAAAGCTCAATTGTAATTATTTGGGATATTATTTTAATTACTTCATCTATAGCTATATAAAATACCTCTCATTGGCTCATACAAACTCTATTTCACTCCAAACTATTATATATATTACTCGACCGGTTTAAAAAATAACATTTGCATTGTCAGGAGTAAATGTTGTTTGTGACACTGGTCGAGTAATATATTTTATATTTTTCTTATCGAATTTGTTATGTAACTTTAAAAAGTCCCAATTGAACTATTTTATTCGCTATCACTGGGATGAGGTGTACAATTAATATTAAATTGGACGCCACCAGCTTTTTAGTCGAACAAAAGCAATAAAAAACCGAAGCAAAAGGTGGAAAGCTGGAAACACCTCGTAAAAATTAACGTTAAGTGACTTAAGAAAAGAATAACAAAATGAAACTACTTATTCCCGAACACTTGTGTCCAATTTAATAAATATTGAATAATCAATACTAAAATTGAAGATATTAAATATTTATTGAATTATCCAAAAATCCACATAAATTGAATAGGTACTCAAAAAAACCAAACGAAAGGATACCAATAATTGTAATATGACACGCCAAATTCAAATCTTACACACGCTAAAGATAAGACGAAGGAACTTATCTTAGAGGGATTAGCACGAAATTTAAAAGTAAATTAAGAATAATGGCACATTTATCAGAAAAACAACGCATCCAAATCTTAATGTTAGTTGTATATGGTCATCGCAAACGTACCCATGACGAAGTAACTCATCTTTTTAACGATTTAAATCCTGAACGCCCTCCTTTAAGTAGATCTACTGTGACGAGATTAGTGAATAAATTTAATGAAATTGGTAGTGTAAAAGATATTCCTATTCCTATTCTGGTAGACTGAAAAGTGCAACTAATGAAGGTAAAACTTTAAATGTTCTATTAGATGTTCAAGAAAACCCTAAAACATCTACAAGTATATTGGCAAGAAATCACGGTATTTCTAGACAGTCTATACAAGCTATTCTGCATCCAAAAAACTTTCATCCTTATAAAGTTCAAAATCTTCAACAATTGGGCGAGGATGATTTTGATAGGCGATTACAATTTTGTGAAATAGTTACAGAGAAAATAAGGATGCAAAAAAATTTCTTAGATTTTTTAGTATTCAGTGATGAAGCCAACTTTTTGCTTGAATTGTTCTGTTAACAGACATTATTGTCGGTACTGGTCAGATTGTAATCCGCACTGGATGGAGGAGGTTCATATACAGCGTCCACAAAAAGTAAATGTGTGGGCGGGTTTGGTGGAAAACCATTTGCTCGGTCCTTTTTTTATTGAAGGTACGCTGACCGGTGCTAAATATCTTGACTTACTCCAAAATGAAATTATACCTGAAATAAATCGATTATTTCCTAATACGAAAGTATAGTTTCAACAAGATGGCGCACCTCCACATTATCAAAGAGACGTTAGGCAATATTTAAATACAATTTTCCCTCAGAGATGGATTGGTCGAAGAGCAATTGAGTGGCCGGCAAGATCACTCGACTTGGCACCACTCTATTTTTTTCTTTGGGGATACCTGAAAGACCGCGTTTATGTAAACAGGCCAACTAACTTAAACGATTTAAAGGATCGGATACGTCTCGAAATCCAGGGAATTACTCCACAAATGATCAACGATTCTATTCGTAGCTTCGAAGAGAGATTGTATCATTGTCAACAAACAGTTGGCCAGCATTTTGAGCACTCATTCTAATGAAGTATTTGCAACTTAAATAATTGTTTAGTTAATAAGTTTCTGTAACACGCAGTTTTGATTAAAATTATAATTTTAATATTTTTGTTAAATTTCTATCATAATATCCGAGTCAAGTTATACATTGGGAATATTTTTGGAAAGAGAAAAAAATAATCTTTTTTGCGATGGGTCACACGACCTAGGTTGTCATTTTAAAAAATTCAAGATGGCGGCCGTATAAATGTAATATAACATTAATAATGATTATACTTTTGTAGAATAATATAATAAAAACGATAGGTAAGTTGAAAACTAGAAGTATTCTACACTAGGATTCAGTTTTATTACTTTTTTTGTTAATATTATTGTATTTTTGGTTGCCTACACCACTATCGGTTATTAATAGAAAATCAGTCATTAAATAGGGGTCATCACTTTGTATACATTAAAATTGCACGGTCGGCGGAAAATGTGTTATCATTTCCTGATGTCTTTTAATATAACTTATACTTAAGTGGGTACTTTTACTGAGAAGTTGAAGATATAACTGGAAACATTAATTACTATTCGTTTTTGCGATATCATAATAGTAGTTTTTCCAAAGTGTGCGGTTAATTCTTTGCGGCTATTTACTAAACAAACTAAAAATTAAATTTCAACCATTTCATATTACTGCCCTACATAAATTTACCATAAAAAATAAAAAAGAAAAATTGTGAATCTGTGCTTAAAAATAGAACTGCTGATTTAGAAAATGGTTTTAAAAACATTGAACTACAACTGTGAGAATGTAACATGTTTATGGGAATAAGTTTTAACGCGCTGTTTTAAACAGAACTAGCATTGAAATGTGAGTAAGCAAAGTATATATTACCTTGATAACATAATGCAAATTTTACAAACTGATATACAGCAGCGTGGCGCTGCTGACCACAGGCCAAATTGTCTTTTGATGACCTCTAAATGTTTCACAAATATAACAATTTTTGTGGATATTTTTAATTTCTGGGAAAAGAAATTATTATTAATAACGGTTTCTGCAAAATTTATACAGGCTGTCTCTGCCAAACGCAAACGCAAACTATAGATATAGGTACAGATACTAGATTTTATGTCCATCTAACCTTATTTACTTTCTTTCAAAAGTTCATCCTAAGTAAGCTATTGCCATTTAAATATGTTGTCAGTAGTAATGACGGGTGTTGGCGACTTGGTCGCCACGGTCAGTTTTGTCAGTGGGGGTTGCATAATGTCATCGACCACTTGGTCGCCAGTTTTAAAATCAGGTAGGCCTTTTGGTCGCCGTAGTTATCAATCATTAAAGGTATTTAATTCGATTTATTGAAAATAATATTTTTAAGAAGAAAATAGTTTAACTGATATGATATGGTACAGAATGTGGGTCATGGAAAGAATATAACCAAATTAAGGATAAGTTAGGTTAGGTTAGAGAATAACTTTTCAAATAAAAAAATTAATCTTTTCAGTAAGAATGCAGACAACTAGCTGATGGAAAATATTTTTATTTTGGTTGTCGACAGGTCACAAACCCATATTAGTATTAGAGTAATTAAATAAGCTTATAATTTTCTTGGAACCCTTAATCCAGCTTTGGCGACCAAGTGGTCTGTACCTTTCGAATAGTGAAAGGATTAAATTTTGGTAAAACTGACCGCGGCGACCAAAAGGTATATTCCCGTAATAACCCAAAGACATTGATAATTGTTCGAAAAAAGCTTATGACAGATTTCGGAAGCTTGTTGCTTGGACACAGATCGACGCCGTAGGCGTAGGTCTGTTGCCTACAAGCAACAAGCTTGAGAAAGTTGTCATAAAATTTTTGAGCATTTATCAATGTCCGAAGGTTATTCGGATAGACATTTTTTTGCTAATTATAGAAAAAAATCATGACATTTCGAAATATGAAATATTTGAAACTTCAAAATCGAAATAAATCAATATGTGTCCATAGCAACGTGAAAATAGCCCATGGACTGTTATCAGTGAAATGTTGACATAATTGTGTGAAATTGTTCATATGATAAGAAACGAGAAAATTTGATTGGTTCTTGGAACTGTCAAAAAATGTTCAGTAAAATAGCTTCCTACAAACTTCAAACATTGTACATTGTATTATTATAGGGTTTCCATACGTCCGGATTTACCCAGACATTTTTGGGTTTTCCAGTTGTCCGGGGAAGTTCGGCAGGAATTTTAGAAAATGTCCGGGAAACCTGGGCTGGCAGTCTGTAATTTGTATTGTGAGGGAAGAGATAAAGAATAAGCAAATGAAAAGAATCGCTATACTTGGTTAGTGGTACTCTATAAGCGAATCTCTATCGCCTCGGCTATAGTTCGACAAGATTCGGGATCGTCAATCGGATAGAGAATAATCTACTAATAATTCAGAAAACATTATGCAAATTTGACTATTTCAGGATAAAAATAAAAAAGAACCAGAAATTTGACATTTATCTGTTAGCTTTGGTAACCTCACGGCACTGCAGACAGGCCAGTAAATGATTTATTATTTAATAATAAGCATTTATTAATGTTTTTGCCTTAAAGTCTTTTTGAATAAAGTTAACAACTTCTTAACTGTTTTTGATTTAATTTGCCTCCATCGTTTTTTATTACCTCCACAAGCGTTCAACGTAGTAAGTCTGGTTAATTTGGTAAAATTTTTTGTGTATCAGTTTTTTGGATTCGAAAACTATAGGGTATTTTCAGAAAAATTTACTACTGTTTGAATTCGCTATTATGCACCGTTTTCGAGAGAAATCGATTCTAATTTTTAGCCAACTCTGTTTTATTTTCTGGAAAAATGATTCCGTTTCACATAAGAAGTTACGTACCAACTATCATAATCGTGCTCAGAAATCAAAATCGGTCTTGTTCATCTATGTCGCTTCGTATTGACAATTACATGCCATTGGCGTTACAAAGGAACATCGCCAATAGTTAATTGAAAGTATAAATATTTTAACGATACCAAGTATTTTCATATACCAGTGTCTATTGTATGTAAAAATATCTCGAAAAGCTTCAAAGGATTCACAAATATGTTTTATTTAAACTATACATACATAAATACATTTTTAATACTGTTATTTTGTGTTAACCTACAAAATGTGATAACGTTACGCTACTGATTTGAAGTCGAATGTCAATTTTACAATATGGTGCTGGTTTTGACAACACGCTCGCGCATACGACAGCAACTTCAAGTGGCTTCTTCTTACGTGAAAAGTAGTCTATAACATCCATAGAGATACTACAGATAGAGGCAACAAGCCATAGGTCGCTGTGTAAGTGGAAATTCCGACTGAACTCCGGTGAGATAGAAAAAAGACAGACGATCAGAGGTTTTTCCGTCTTTGTCTGTGTATATAACATGCACGCTATTAGAGAAAGATAGCTTAAACCTCCGACTTCCTATATCTCTCTTACGTGGTGACGGGTTCCGAGCTAGCTTGTTGCCTCTATCTTTAGTATCTCTATGATAACAACACGAATATTATTGAATTTTATAACGTGTGTTTATGACAACCATTCGTTGCAAAACATATTTCCAATCGTTTCTGTGAGGATTCTGTAACTCTTGCAAAGTCTCTGAGGCCATTTTAAATTTCATTACATGCATGCATCTCCTTATCTTACCCACTGCTCAGAATACGATTTTGAGAACAGCATAAGGTTTGTTCTCGCAGAAAATCTCTGACAAATAACAGTTTTCAAACTTATGTCTGTTTCTGATCGATTTGGAACAGTTTGTATGAACAGTTGACAATTGACTATATTATATGGGCTAGCCTAGCACGTAGTTGATCTGTTGCAAGAAAGGGAATATAACCTCGATTAAGTACAAATTTTGTTGACGAGTTCTGAATCATCCGATGTCTCAAAATCACTCATTGTTAAATATAAACTTCTATAAAATAACGAAAGACGAGAAAATAAACTCCAACAAACAATCACAACACAAATATGACAATCATAAGTTATTTGATGTTAAAAAAAAACACTGCGCATGATCCGGACATATTACTTGTAAAAGATCCGCAAACTTTTTTGACAGTTTGCAGACAATTCTCAAAACTTGTGTGAACACAGTACCTACTGCGGATTTCCAATCAATCAGAAATCTTTGTAGGAACGCTTTCGAGGCTGTGCGCCGAATCCGGATTGTCAAGAACTGTCTTTGATGCTTGTGAGAACAACCTATGAACTAATGATTTCAAGTGGCTCCAAAAGCAATAACAGCTTGAATTGAAGTTGGGCGTTCCAGTTGTTTTGTCATTGTCTTCTTAATGTAATAATCCCATATACCTATATCTATTTCTCAATGAACAATAAGATGTAATTATTGAAAAACACTTTTCAGAAATTTTTTTTTTCAGTGAAATAATATTATTGGCAAGGGTCGAAATTTGTTCGTATGTAACCTTCAAGCAGAATTTGTTACACGAGCCGCGATGGTCACGTAAATTAGAAATACGTGTAAAGAATTACTCTTTGTTTCTGTACAATGATCTTCCGAAATTGCCTTCTTGGAAGTGACTTCATTTCAATTTTAAATGTATTGTAAAAATAATTACCCCAACTGCCATTAGATATTTTAATGTCGAAGAACACTCGTGTTTTAAATATTTAGGAATTTATTTTAACTATTAACTGTCAAGGCCGTGTACCGGTGTAGATCTAAAATAATTTTTTTGCTTACCTTACCGGAAAACCAAAAATGGAGAATATAACTAAAAACAATGACATTCACTGACATTTAATTGAAAATTTTACATAAAACGTCAAAGTACTCAAGTGACAGATTATTGATGTAAAATTTCAAACATCGTGGTGTTTTCCCATAGAGATACTACAGAGAGAGGCAACAAGCCAGCTCGGAGCTCTTTCTCTAAAAGCGTGCATGCTATATATACACCGACAAAGACGGAAAAACCTCTGATCGTCTGTCTTTTTCTATCTTACCGGAGTTCAGACAGACCTATACACTTACACAGCGATCTATGGCTTGTTGCCTCTATCTGTAGTATCTCTATGGTTTTTCTGACGTTGGGCTGCTAAACAATACGATAATTACGCACTTTTCAGAACTTTTCACACTTTCAGAACTTTTTACACTTTCTTAAACTGATTTATGTACGATAATTCGGTCAAAGTCAAAATAGTTTTAAACTTTTTACACTCGATTAAATTCGAGTTAACCCAGTTATCCTGTCATAAGTGACATTTGATATGTATATAATCAATAATGTATATAACCTCATTTTTTAAATTAAAATTAGATGAAAGGCGAAAATGTTGCTTAAACTGGTTGTCATTGAAATTTGGCACAGTAATTTCGTAATAATTTTCCACCTTCTCCAAGAGCTCCATATTTTCTTCATCGCTTTCAGCTAATTCCTCTACCACACTTCTTACGGTAATGATCATGACGGCTATGGATGCAGATACCTCCATATCGTTCATATCCATTGCAGCAACAGAAATTTTTTATTTAATTGTTTTACACTAGTTAAAATTAAAAAAAAAATATTTTAATAATTGCCCACAACTATACAACCAAAATACGATTGTTAATTCTTGAACGTTTATTGAGGTTATCTATCTAATACTAGGTTTAAAATAATTTGCACTGAAGTGCCCCATAATTATTATTTCAAACTTTTTAAACTGACACCACGTGATCAAAAAAACTGAACTATTTGCACTTTAACCGGTGTGAATTATCGTACTCAGCTTTTGTTGTTCATATGAATGGTTTTCCGGTAAGGTGTAGGCGAAAATATACTATTTGATCCTTATTTAAAATATTTAATATTTTTGGTAAACATTCAATAATAAGACTTAACCAGGTAGCAAAAACATTGATTTGTATGGGCCCCCAGTCAGAGTCTTCAAGTCATCGGCACCTCATTCTTTAGACTTTTTGTTTTCTTAGATGTATACTGCACGTCGTATATAAAACTGGTACACTTTTTTTCCCAATATAAACTTAACATAACTAATCAAAATAACAATCAGTGACATAAAAATAACAAGTAATGCCACAAGGAACTTATAGAAGATATGTGTCAAATTTGTCAAAGTATTTTTTCTCTTATTTTTTTGGGAATCAAACCACAATAATGTTTTTTATTTTTTTATTTCGACGTTTCGGTAGTGTTCCAGCTACCGTTGTCAAGATTAACTATAGTAAAAAAATAATTTTTGGCCCCTATCTGACACAACGAAAAAATTTGACAACTAGACAATCAATAATATTTTGAAGTTTAAGACTACAAAACTTTGTTGTCAAATTTTATTATTATAGTTTGTCAAAATACGAATAATTTCCAAAATAGAGGATGGACGACTGGCCTAAGAGATTAATAGAAGCAAAACCACAATTCAAAACATTAAAAAAAGTGGAATAACGATCCAACTGTTGTCAGAAAAAGAGGACTGGATGACCAGATATAACTACAGCGAAGCAAGAGAAAGAACTAACTGATTAATTAATGGAAAAGTTACAGCAAAAGTTTGCAGTGAACTTTAATGCTTCAGTAACAACCGCAGTAAGACGAGTTAGAAAAACTAATTTTTCCTACAACCACTATGCAAAACACGCTTTTCTACACAAATTTTTATACGCAAAGCAGGTCTTTTCTTAATTCTTTTGATAACCGTTGGAAAAGTAATGCGAAAAGTACACGCTATGGCACTTTTCCGCACCGAAATGTCAAACAAAGCTACCTATGACCTGTCAACTTTTTTTGACAATTCAACATATTTATTATACTTAGTGAATTTCTGGATGTAAATATTTTAAATTTAAACCAAAAATAAGTAAACTATTTATTTGATTATTTATTTATTTATTGTTCACTATTAAACATACACACTTTCTGTTCAAAGTTTTAATAAAATACCTATATAAATTTCTGTTTTTATTTCATTAATAAATGTGGTTGTAGAAAAAATATTGTGTACAACTTGTACGCAAATCACTTTTCCCACTCGCTAGATTTGCGGCACTCGCCTTACGGCTCGAGCCACAAACTTCTGCGCTCGTGAAAAGTGACGCTTTGCGCACTAGTTGTAGAAACTACTATTTTCTGAGACGGGAAAAAAATTTGACATATTATTATCATTGTTGTCCGGTAACAAAATATCACTTCTTATGAAATTACTTTTTTCCCCGCATATATATAGATATATTATTGCACTCATCTGACACTTTTCTACAGCGTTTTGTCATCATATGTTTAGTGAACGGTAAGTATCCTTATTTGACTCTTGTTGATGTTTGTTATTTCGTTAGACAACAATTCGAGGATTTTTTGGCCGGGAGCTTGCTGTGTTTTTGCTTTGGCACGTATATGATGTCAAACCATCAGTCTAAATTTTCATTTACTCCCGATAAAAACAAAAGCACCTGAACGGTTGAATTGAGCAGGTCGTCTATTATTATAAGGTATTGTAGATGAATTAAAGTATATCACAAGTAGTGACAAAAATATCACATCACCAAGACAGATTTTGCTCATGAATAGAAAGGGTCTGTGTATCATATGTTGCTAAGGGCGAGTTGTATCGAACACCTAAACTCGGTTTAATGATAACTGATGTTTAGACTGTGACATATTGATTTATTTATTATCACCAATTACATCAGTCTAAGCAACAGTTATCATTAAACCGAGTTTAGGTGTTCGATACAACGCGCCCTTATTTGTCTGACAGGTTGGTTTGAGTGGTTTAAAGTCTGTGTTTGTCGGTTTTCTATAAACTGAATATTCTCAATTCTAGTTTAGTCTTAATACTTTAATGCTTTCAATGTTTTTATTATATCTACAGCTCAATGCCTTTTGAATTGTCTAACTCTGATAAACCTTTTACAAATTACAGGCGTGGCGTGGTTTTAAACATGGATGATGTTTAGCGGGATGGCATACTACAGGGTGTTACTAAAAGGCAGGTCATAAATCATACCACATATTCTGTGGCTAAAAATAACTCGATCCAACCCAAGTTACCCTAGTACAAATGTGCATGCGAAAAAACTTCAAAGTTACCAAATGAAAATTGATTTTTTCAAATATTTCGACAGTTGTTCAACATATTATAATGAAAGTTGACAAGTGGCTTTCTTATGATTAGAGCATCTTAAAAAAAAATTAAGGAATTATTGCACCCCGTTAAAAATTTATGGGAGTTGAGATCCCCTAAACCCCCCCAAAATTTTTATGTACGTTATAATGTAATGCTTATTGTGGCACCATTATTTAGGCACATTATTTTTGAAACTTTTTTGCCCCCTAGTACTTTTTACAATTATCAGTTTTTATCGAGATACGGCCTATTTTTCATTATGCTTCAAAAACTGTGTATTAACTATCCATTTAGTAAACAAACGTTGTTACTAAGGATACAATTAGACATTGGATCAACAATTGTCAATAATACATTTGAAGCTTTCAACTTTTGTGTGTTTAAGAGGAACTGACTTTTCTAATAACAATGGAATACACGTTTTCAGAAATGGCAGATAAGCATTTAATTTTGGGTAAGTTTCGTCATGTTAAATTAAGATTTCTCTATCTGTATCTGTAGAGTAGGGAGGGTGAGTGTAGGCTCACAGCACTTAGGCCACATGTGAATTAAGATTTAAGATACTTATCGATAATTTTGATAACACAGGTGAATGCCGGGGAAATAGCGCAGCAGCTGCAAGTTTTTATGCGGAAAAATATCCCAATCGAAATACACCAGGTAGACGATTATTTATGTCCATTGATCGCCGTTTACGGGAAACAGGTATATTTCGACCACAACTTGCTGGTAATAGTGGTCGTCCGAAAGTGGATGCACACGATGAGGAGATTTTAGATGCAATTGAAGAAACCCCTCAAAGTAGTACAAGATTAGTAGCTGCGCAATTAGATCTGTCCCACATGATGGTTTGGAGAAGATTAAAGGAACAGCAGATTCATCCTTATCATTTAACAACCGTTCAAGAGTTGCTAAATGAAGATTATCCTAAAAGAATGGGGTTTGGAAGAAATAATGGCCCTATTAGATTGTTGTCCACAATTCCTAGCCAAACATTGACTTTGAACATTCTTTGGTGATGAGTGACTTTTTTTCCATGAGGGTTTTCTTCGGCCCAGATGTGTTCGTCATGGTGATTCGTAATGCCATTTCTGTTGAAGGTGGCTTCGTCAGTAAATAAAATATGGTTAATGAAGTTGGCATTTCGAGTGTTTTCCGTCAACAAATCACACAAAAATTTTGGAGGGGGATTAGGGGATCTCAACTCATAAATTTTTAACGGGGTGCAATAATTCCTTAATTTTTTTCATAAGAAAGCCACTTGTCAACTTTCATTATAATATGTCAAACAACTGTCGAAATATTTGAAAAAATCAATTTTCATTTGGTAACTTCGAAGGGTTGTAACTTTTTTCTCATGCACATTTGTACTAGGGTAACTTGGGTTGGATCGAGTTATTTTTAGCCCCAGAATATGTGGTAGGATTTATGACCTGCCTTTTTGTTACACTCTGTATATCTTGGCACTTGGAAGAATAAAAAAGTATAATCTGTTTGTTACTTATTCTCAGTTTGTACCCATGTCAATATTCTTAAACTTGTTTTAGATAATTACTAGAAATATTCGAAGTACCTACACAAATTTGTTTCATTCATAGACATCTAAAAAGTAACTAGGTTGCAGGATACACTATCACTTACTATTTCCTTAAGATGAATGATAAAACGTTTATATGTATATCCTTATCAAATAGAAGAATGAGTCAACAACCTTTTTATTTGTTGATTTCTAATGAAATCTACCTACACCTACCAAACGATTATATCCGGGGAGAATTTGTTTTCAACAGATTTATATAAATTTAGCGGTTTGGGGATACGAAAGATTTATCAGTCAACCTCTTTAAATTTTGATAAAAAATATTAAACTTAAACAATCGTTGAAAATAAAAACGTTCTAGTTGACAGTATGTTAAACAGTTATGCCCATTTGCACCGATTGTTTAATCTTGGTTTAATCCTGAGTTAACCAATAATCATGAGTTAACTCAAAATTTTTATTTGCACCGCATTTTTAATCTATGATTATTTCGAAAATCTAGCATTATTTTTAATCTTTGAAAAATAGGGTATTAAATATGAGTTAAGTATCAACTCTCGAATCTGAAAAGAAAAAACGAAATGTCTTGCATCAAAACCATAGTCTGTCTATGGTCTGTCAGCGTTAAAACAAACTTTTTTTTGTTTTCGGTTATTTGGTTTGGTTTGTTTTGTTTTTATAGTTTATATATTTTCAGTGGATCTATAGGTATTACTGCTTCAGTGATTTTTTTCCATGCTTTTTTTTTCTTCTTTTATTTGTACTATCCGTTTTTTTGTTTTCTATGATCGTTTTAAAAGTATCAAATATTGAAACTAAATTTTCTTTTTCTTCATATTTAAAATTGGAATTGGAATCCCTTTGCCATTTACGGCTTATTTCTTTTTCTTCATTATTATCCATTGCGAAAAAATCACGTAACGTAATATGGTAAATAATATGGAAAAAATGGTGAAAACAGTAACCTATAACCGAAAATTACGAAAAGTAACATTGCCAACTACAAGACTACAACCAATTGAACAAAAATTTCCCAGAAAAAGCGCTATTGCCGCATAATGTTGTCGCTTTTATCTGGGATTACCTAAACCGACATGCTTTGGCTACCGTGCAAATCAGAAGCTGTTAATCCACGAGTAAAATTTAACTCTGAGTTAACTAATCCTGGATTAAAGTAAAATCGGTGCAATTAATTGATTAAATCAAATCAATTAGAGCGCTATTTTAATAACGGTCTACCTAAAATTTGGAAATAAGAGCTATTGCCATCAATATAATTTAATAACGTAGCGCTGCGTTATGTAGGAAGTGACATAACCTGTTTTTTTTGTGTATACTTATAATTTAAAAAAAAATCAAAAACCAAACAACCTTACTATTTGTATATTTAAAAAAAATAAAAGTAATGAAATATGGATTAAGCTCTCGAATCGGCGATCTTAGCTGGAGCTAATGAAAATGATATTGGAGTGGAGCAAAACCAAAATAAAAGGCTCTATTATTAAATTCGATTGGGTAAATATGCAGAAATCCGATGCGATTTGTTTTATTTTGTCAACTGCGCAGGACAATTATGTGCCGTATTTACAATAACACTCAACGGTACGTAACCGTAAATTACGCGAAGCGCTAACCCCTGATTTATAGATTCCGTAACGCAACGTAACGCAAGGATTTCCGTGAGACGATAAAAGATAAATCATAGGACGACTCCACTACCATTCATAGATTGCCCTTACGCATGACGCTGATCGCGGCTGTAACGCGAGAGATACCCATCTCCATCTTTATGAAGTTGTGTTGTGGTACGATGACAGAAGTAATCTATGAATGGTAGTGGAGTCGTCCTATGATTTATCTTTTATCGTCTCACGGAAATCCTTGCGTTACGTTACGTTACGGAATCTATAAATCAGGGGTAACGTTATTAGCGTTAGACACGTAAAAAAGTGAATCGCGCATTTAATAAACGTCAAAATACCGCAAACGTAATTACCGCAGACCATTTTTTAACAAGCAATATCTCTTATTGATTCCAAAAGTAGCAAATTATACTTAGCACTTTTGGAGAAACAATTGCAATATTTTAAAAAATAAGTTGATATCATATTATTCCTTAAGCTTAACTCTTGATTTTATTTAAAAAACCTTGAACTCACTTAAAAGCTTGGTGTAAGTAATACAATACTGACATTCCTAATAACGTAAAAAAACTAATTGAAAATCCAATTAGAACAATTTTCTACTTAAACTCGGATGAAGTCGCAGACAAAAGCTAGTACTCTCCGTTTCTTCGTGAAGTTGTAGTCGTATGCGCGAGCTTGTTGTCAAAACGAGTGCCATATTGAAAAATTGACATTAGATTTCAAATCAGTAAAGTATATTTTCCACGTTGCGACAAATCGCAGCGAGAAAAAGTACGATCAGCACATCGATAGTTTGTTGCTGCGACACATCCAGGCATAGGGGAAACGTTACGTGTTGCCAACTTCGTTAAAAAACTGGTAGTTCTGGTTTCATAACCACACAGTGTGAAAAAAATTAGCGGGTGAAAATAAAGCAAATAGGAGTAGTTTCTCTAGAATCAAGTCTTGAAGTTGAAAGAATGGATGAGGAAAACATTGAGGGCATTGTTTTAGTAACAGTAATTAGTATTATGGCCTGTGATGCTCTACGAGAAGAAAACGTAGAAGAAATACTGTGACAGCTATGTCAGAGCGTAGCAGCCAATATAAATTTAGGGTTGGTGCGACAAAATCCACCAGAAAAGTTACCAAGTCGCAGCGACTTCTCGCTCGAAAATAGAGCAACTCTAATTCATGCGACCGACGCGCCCAACGAAAAAAAACTCCAGTTTGCATGCAACTTTTTCGAGTTGCAGCGTTAACTCGCACCGTGTAAAATGGACATAACGTTTTCACATTTTATAGGTTAACACAAAATTAGAATGTGTCGGCCTTGACTGTGGATAATTTTTCCTTATTTCCCCATACATATCCATTTCTCTCAGAATATTTAATGTTTTTTTCCTGTGGTTACTGGATTTATTCTACAAAGAATGGTTGCATCATAATTAATCACTATATCCGCTAAATATTGAAGCAATTTTATTCATAAAGTTCAATATCTATTTTTAGTTATTCAGTTCCATTCATTATACCTACTATCGTACTATACTATAATTTCCCATATTAGGTACAGTTATAATTTTTGTGACATACCTATTTATACGTGACATAGTACCACAATAATGCATTTAAATGGATTCTATAAAATGTTTCATATTATGTTAGTTAAGGTCGTGGTAATCAGTTTAGATAATGATGGTCTAACCGTTTTGCCCGACGTTCAACTTCCTGTTCCAGTTTAATATTTTTTCAATTGATTATTTAATAATACACATGTGTTTTCTCCATTCAAAATTAACTGGAATATTAATAAAAATGCGCAAAACTACCACAATGGTAATCAAATGAAACCAAGTACGTTTTTAGCTTATTTGCTATCATAGATTTTTATCTATGGGGTGGAATTGAAGTTTTAGTATTTCATACAAGACCTGCAAATTGAGCAGATCTTATTAAAACGAATATAAAACGCAATTGACTGTATTCCCATTGGTGGAATAGGAGCTGCACGTACAGATTAAATATCTGTACGTGGATGGAATAACCTCACTATTGTAGGAAGGTGCAGGAAGTTCCTTCAATTTCGTTTTTCTTGTAAGGTGTAAGAAAATTGAGAGCTTAACCAGCTTTTAATATTTCTATCGATATATATGAAAATAAAAATGCAATTTTTTTGAGGTCCAAGTGAAGTTTTATAAAAACTGACTATTCTATTCTATTTTTTTCAACTAACTGACAAATCATAAAAATCAAATTAACATTAAAATTATACACAAAGTGAACATAATAGTAGTATTCTAAAAGATGCCACAACTGAGTCGAACTGAGCTTAGATTCTTCTAAGATCTAAGATAAATTCGGAATAATGTTCTGGCTAAAAAGAACATTCTGACTCAAATACATAACCTCATAAACTCTAGTGTTTACATTTTTTCATTGCTGAAATTACACTTATTTGTCAAACCTTTGATTCTTATTAAAATGAATGAACAGATAGATTTCACAAATGTACTTGTGGTAAGTAAGCTGATATTTGTGAATTTTATTGCCATGTTATTAATTCTTTTATGCAAAATAATTGAGTAAAACTGTTTTAGAGCAACATTTTTAACGAGGATTCCTCAGATAAAATAGGTACTCCAGTTACTAACCTACAATGCGTTGCAAAAGAATTGACTTTTCATCATTTCTTATGTAGGTACTTGTTATTTTCGTCAAACACAATATTGTATGCGTGGGTAGAAATAATATGTTTTGATGACATGATGGACTTCAGCCCAAATTCGCCAAACCACAAACCACGGACAGATGTTTTTTGACATGACCATAGATTCTTATGAGATTAATTTAAAAACAAAACACCTTAACCTCAAAAAGCTCTTTCTCAGTTGAAAGCTTCATAAAATAAAAGATCAGCTGAAGTAAGTATCTCACTAAAATCTCAGTTCAAACTTAGTTGCTGAAGGTAAAAAGAATGGTCATTTTGAACTTAGCAACTAACTAACTAAAATTCTTACTTATTCTCAGTTAATTTGGGTGAAAAGAATACTACTAATGTATTTCTAACATCCTCTCACCACATTTGTCATTTTCTTGACGGTCGAAATTTTCAAACTTCGTCATTAAATCTTCTTGGTGGTTGAACTTTTCTTCCACTTCTTGTGAAAATCTGTCTAGTCTCAAGTTCTGGTTCTTATTTCAATCTATGCTCTTTCAGTTTACTATTTTCTGGTTTTTCTTTCAGTCTAGGTTCGTTAAGTTTAACCTTTTCTCGTGAACCTGCAGTATTTTCTGCAGATGTCACTTCTAATGGGTACAATTTTTGTACTGGTCTAACAATGGTCCCAGTTGCAGTTCGCAGCTTCACAACACGTATCTTTTTGTTTTTTCCAGGATAGGTTTCTAATACAAAACCTAGCGGCCAATGTAGTCTCCTCTGTTCGGATCCAATTAATACAACTTCTCCCTTTTGTATCGATTGGGTTGCTTTAGAATTTCGAATCATTATCAGCTGACTAAGATATTCTGATCTGAATCTTTTTTTTAAATCCTCTTTCAGTTTTAGTCTATACTTCAAGTGTCTATTCATGTTACTGCTATATACTTCATCCAAATCTTTTGTCTCCACTGTCTGAATGTCTTGTAGAAACATGGCTGGAGTAAGAGGTATCAAATCATTCTTGTCTTCGGACACATATGGAGAGGTCTTGAATTTATAACAACTTCACATTTACATAAATTTGTCTGTAGCTCCCCATAGCTTAATGAAATTCTACCAAATGTTTTTCTTATATAATTGTTTGAGCAACCATATCAAGCGCTCCCACAAGGGACAAAGTTGGACTGGTTGCTATGCATACAGATTCGGCAAATAATCATGTTTCCTATTGCCATTCTGTGAGAGAAAGAGAGGAAGCTATAGAACAAGAACCAGACAATGTTGCATTCCCCTCTTCGGAGAGTGTATCAAGACCCATCAAGTCTAGAGTTAGTTGTAGGTGTCTCATGGAGGGAAAGTATTTTGTTCTCGCTTTGACATGTACAATTTTATGTATAATTGCTCACTGTTGCTCCTATATGAGATTCTACATAAGGAAGATAAATATTTGTCAAACCTGTATAGTGAAACTAGAATGGTCATTCAAATGCAGTGTTTTCGGAGACTTGGTAAAAAAGATTAAATATCTGTATTAAAAAAGATGGAAAGCATTTCGAGCAGTGTCTTTGGATGGAATAACCTCACTATTGTAGGAAGGTGCAGGAAGTTCCTTCAATTTCGTTTTTCCTGTAAGGAAACTATTACAATTTTGCCGCGGTTAACTGAAAGGGGACAAAGCTGCTGGACTTGGTACTATACAAACAGATTCAGCAAATAATTATGTTCCACATCTGCTATTCTGTGAAGTGAAAGCGAGAAAGCTATAGTACAACAGTGAGCCAATATCGCATTCCCCTCTCCGGAGACTGTATCGAGACCAATGGAGTCTAGAGTTGCAGGTGTTTAATGGAGGGTAAGTATTTTGTTCTCTATTCGACATATAGAATATTACGTATTATTGCTCACTGTTGCTCCTGTACGATATTCTACATACGGAAAATAAATATTTGCCGAACCTGTATAGTGAAACTACAATAGTCATTCAAATGCAGGGTTTTCGGAGACTTGGTAATAAAACCCTAGACTTGTGGACAGTGGAAGCATTCAATTAGCTGAAGATTATTTTACTTGATCTGACCAAAAAATCATCTGGGTGAAAATGATTGAATCCATGGATTTCTTGGCAAAGGTCGTCATTTTATGATGACAAGTGCATGAAACCACTATATTCGTTTTTCAAGATGCTAAATAAACATAATTTAAAGAAGAAAAATTGATTTCACTTCTGGAAATTGAGGGAAATTATATAAAATTTCGTTAAAACATCCGATCATATAATTTTTATGATAACAAATAAGATATGTATAGACTCAGTACCTGTGAAAAATCGCCACTAGTCACAAGCAGTGGCGGTCATGGGGGGAGGGGCACGCAAAATACTTTTCTGATCTTATAGAGGAACTTTGGAACTTGGACAAAGCATGTAGAAAACCATACATTATACAATTCACATCTTTCGCAATGAATGACGACAAACACTTATCCACTGCTTCGCCAAGTTTCTTTCGTATCGCGATTGGTATTTTTGCATGCAGCCACGGCACAGCCCGGCATTGTGGTCTTATAATTAAAGTAAAATAAACTTAAACGTTTTAAAGCAAAAAAAAAACACTTAGATCAACTCTATACTAATTTTAAACACTGGCTTAGTATAAAACAATATCCATTAACGCAGAAAAATCGAAAAACCTCAGGAAAAACAAACTAAACACGTACAACTCTATCCATCAATTTCTGATTCTGATTCCAAGATGACGTCATGCGCAGAGCGTGCACAATTTGAGTCGACAAGTCAACATACCGTTTAGAGCTCGATCAAATTCATTTCAACCGTGAGATTTGGATGCGCGTAGATCACGCGTACGACAATGTCGGCAGCTACCAGTCCTAGGCAGAACGTTGTACTGTAAAGATCCATTTGAACTGATAGTGGTACGGTCCGCGTAGGAATTTTAATATGGAATTTAAGTCGCTAAAACACAAGTTTTTTTGTGCACAAAGTCGTGAAATAGTGCAAATAGTGCACAGTTAATAACTAAAATGGAGTTTATTGTCAAATTCTCAGGATTTTATTTAGGAAATTATTTAACTAACTGAACTTTTTCCGCCGAGTGTACATGCGTTTATTCCTCGGGACTGAGACATCTCCTTTTCGCTTCTTTGTTTGCGCATCTCAGAGTTGAAATGAATTTGGTCGAGGTGTATTTTTACCGTGGTTCAGTCGTATCACACAATCGCCCATGGCCCCTCCCTCTCAAAGCGTGTATGACCGCCACTGGTCACTAGTCGATCCATTTCATTCATTCAATCGACTGGGGCCCAGGCACTTGAACAGGATTTTTATACCATCGCTTACCGATGAAAAGTCCTGAAATAAATAAATGATCCAGTTTTTCACAAAAAAACACAACAATAATTATAAGCTTTCAACCACAATTAAGTTTCACAAATATCGCTGCAAAACATCGAAACTACAATAACCACTAGAGCGATAGTTACTTTCGGACAACGTCGTGAATAATTATAAAGAACAAGGAGGAATATTATGCGTAAAGTTGTAAGCGACGCTGCCCCTGCTGCGATTTTACTATTAAAAAAAAATAGTATATTTATAACTAGTATTTTATAGATACCGTAATACAAATGTGAACGGTAAGGTTTATTCTAAGTTCAGTCTGAAGTTTTCCACATATAAATACATATATTTCAATCTGCAGGATCCGGATTAGTTTGAAATTACTTGGTGATCGATTTAACTGGTATTGAAACTTTTATCTTCAATGCAGGATAAATGAAAATGAATTCAACATTTATTCATGTAAGACGATGTTGCGTTAATGGTAGCTTATAATATATCGAATAGAGCATTCAAGGGTAGGAACCATCCGTATCACAGGGGTTGCTTCAAAGTATTTGGGCTCAGCGGGCTGGTTCGAGTCCTGGCCTGTGACTCTACACACTATATAATTCTATCAATCGTTTTCTACAGTATTATTAATTACTATTATTATTATTCAAGTCGACAGCAGTCGAAAGTCTCACTCTGTATACCATCCGCATACTATCCACAAGTCTTCTTTTATTTCTGACTTACTACTATGAAATAATATATCGTCGACAACAGACACGTGAATAGAGTCAATAGTAGAATTCTATGGTTGCAGAGTCCCACTACTGGTGATGGTTTATATTTTTCAATTTTCAGCTCAAAATAATATACATTTCCCAGTTTAGCTGGTTTCTCAACCAAAATTTTATAAAATATGGTAACTCTCTTAGTTCAATAGATAAAAATTAATAATTAAGCAATTAATGTCAATAATTATAAGTATAAAAATATAATTCTCCAAATTATTGTCGAAACCAAGGCGACAATTACAAAAAATATTCAAGTGAAATGCAATGTATACTGTTACTAATTTTATAATTAGTAATGTAAGGCGCCAGTAGTGAGTCAGAAAAATGTGAAAATTTCCCAACGACAGTTCTATTAATTGCTAAAGATCAAACTACAACAATAAATTAATATTTATTTTTAAAAGTGATTTAGGAAGATATTATTCAAGAAGCAACCGAAACTTTGTTGAAATTTTAAACCTTGTTTACACTTGTACGAGATACGCTTCGTAACGACTACAGATTATAGACGAATTTGTCTGGAATCTTTGAAGACAATATTCTACAGGGCCGCTTCAAGCTATGTGGCCGCGTTTGTGGAAAATATAATTGAAATCAATAAAATATACCTTATACGTAGCGTAGTTCTTGGATTTTGTCATGAGCTGCCGTACAACAAAAAACCTCACCACAAGCCCACTCATACAGAAGCGACAGCTTTTGAATTTTCTATATTAATTCCATTGTTGCTAGGGTAACCCATTTTGATTTGACATTAATGACAGTATCGGCACCTATCACGCACTGACAATACTCTCGGAAGGGTTGAGTAGCTTACATAACGAACTTAAAAGCTATCTAAACAAATGCATGGGAAAACCGTTATAAAATAACCATGCCTTAAACGTACAGCGAAACTGTTAAGACTGTGCAGAAATCAGCTGAGAATCATAACAGGTTTCATGACTGGTCATGCACCAGTAAAGGAACACCTGTACAAATTAAAACTATATAATGGAGACCTTACATGCAGATTATGCGGTAGGTTAGGTCGTTGATGCAGTAGAACAATCAAGCTGATTGAGGAGATATTTAAAGGCAAAACTGGCAGAGAATTATTACATGTATATACACACTATTTTTGAGGGCACCGTCAGTACGGAGACCAAGAAACTATAGAATTTGAAGATCTTAATAAGTCATTGTTGAGTTTAAGTGTTTGTAAAATTCCTCCATAAAATAAAAGTATAGTTTTTTCAGGGTAATGGTAATGAGATCTTTGAATGTGGTATAATGTGAAGTTCAATATTGATAAAGGTTATAGAAGGCAAAAAGATTATCATAAAGTCGAATTTAGTCAAGCAGTCATTAAAGCACAGAGCTCTTGTGTAATCAGTTCCAAAACGGTGTGGGAATGCCTAGGCAAACTCAATGAACCAGGAGAGAACAATACAGTAACCTTACTGTGGATTCCAGGACACACTAGAATAGAAGGAAACGAAATAGCAGATGGACCAGCAAAGAGGAGGACTGAATGACACTTTTGGGAGCCGGAATCAGCAGTATCAGCACAAATGTAATATTGGAAGAAATAGGCAAAGCCGAAGAAAAGAGAAGATCTGATCATTGGAAAGATCTAGTAGGGCCAAGACAATCAAAGATTCTGATGAGTGGCTACAACCCGTTGAGATTAAATGAATGCATAAGTCAAAGTAAAACTGCACTAAGAGTTTTAACAGGGATCCTAACGGGACATAGCCGCCTAAACGGGCTCCTAAAAAAGCTCAAAATAGTGGAGGAAGAAGAATGTAGATACATACATACACTAGTGTCATCAGCAAATAAAGTATTATTATTCTTTTTATTTGGTTATGGGTTAGTTTTAACATTGTCTAACAATGGTTTTAGTTTGCAAACAAACTTTAAACGTTGATGACGCTTTACGGCTACACGCTAAAAAATACGTATATACATACATATTTAGATATAATTCAGTACCTGTTGTCTCTGCTAACTTACCTTCCTTACAGATGTTAAAGGTAGCAATGGACAATTTTTATCACGTTCTTACATATAAAATTTTATTAATGACTGAGGCTGCCTTTAGTTTAAATTCGATATTTAATTATCCAACGATTTATATTTCGTTTGAAATTAATTACAAAATGTTTCTTTAAATATTTATATTTATATTTTTTAATAACAGTAGACCTATAAATTTAAATATTTATTTAATATAAAGCGGCAAAACATAGTGATTGACAGGGGATTGACAGCAGCAAACGAATGACATAATATAAAGGAACATCTTTGTATCGGCACATGGAAAACGGTTTTTATAATGGATCACCTATAATTATATATTTTTTTTATTTCACCAAAATTTAAATTGTTTTTCATATATCCTTAAATATTTTATCCATTTTTATATATTAACTTGCAAATAAATTGTTATATAATACCTTAAGTCAGTTGTGATATT
The DNA here is from genome assembly GCA_949126875.1 of Lochmaea capreae. Classification (NCBI taxonomy): domain Eukaryota; kingdom Metazoa; phylum Arthropoda; class Insecta; order Coleoptera; family Chrysomelidae; genus Lochmaea; species Lochmaea capreae. The sequence continues at coordinate 17,281,160 of OX421403.1, forward strand.
ACTAAATTAATTTTATCTTCAATTATTCTTTGTGGTCGAAATAAAATAACGAACCAAAATTCTTGGAAATCATTTAATTTGTACAGTAGCGTAGCTCAGGTGACTCTGCTGCACTATATATTCGATCCCCCTGTAAGTACAGAGTTCGCCAAATATGTCTACTCGGTTTCTAGCACCGTCATTGGAAAATATCAAAGAGATATTTTGTAGTGTCATACATTCCCACACTGAAAACAATTTCAAAATATTTTGGAATATACATGGTGGACCAAATTAATTTTTTTTTCTATGAACAACTCTTGATGAAAAATGTGTAAATTTTCACCAAACTAAAATTTTTGAATTAAATAGTGAAGATGTGCAAATACTTATGTTGTTCTATTGCTTATTAATAGAGGCGTTTGACTGTAAATATACAGGATGTACCATTAAAAAGAATAAAGTTATTGTCATTTGAAAAGTGCGCCAACCGAAAACACACTGTAAAATATGGAAGCACGCTTAATATTTAGTAATCCCGCCATTATGCTCTATGACTTCTCTTAATCTACTGGTCATCGATCTATATAATGTGGAACAATATTCTTCAGTTATTTTCTCCCAAGCATTATTTATAACTTCCAACAAACCTTCAACGTTCCTTGGTCTTACATTTCCCTTTCGAATTTCTCTTACTAACATTGTCCAAACATTTTCTACTGGATTCAACTCTGGGCTTTTACTACACCAGTTAAGAACATTAATATTACGTGCCCGAAACCATTCGGTCACTACACCAGAGTTATGCACTGAATAGTTATCTTGTTGGAAGATAAAATCATTGTTAGGGAAAATAATCTCAACAGAAGGAAGCATAACATTTTCTAAAATTCTGATATATGCTTCACTATTAAATCTTTCGCCAATATGCCATAAAACTCCAGGTGCCTGTGTAGATATCCATGTCCACATATTTACAGAAAAACGACCACTTCTATTTGTGAAATTGACATAATTCTGGTCAAACCGTGTATTCGAAGGGCGATAGACATGAATATTGCCGCTATTTGACGATTGGAAAACCTTTTCATCCGTAAAAATAACACGATTCCAAAATTGTTCGTCATAAGCCATATGCTCTAAAGCAAACTCCATTCTTGCTTCTTTGTGACTATTGTTTAATAATAGTTTCTTTGCTGCTGCGTGGCATTTCAATTCAGACTGTGCTACTCTGCGACGGCCCGTACGACAGGATGCTAGAAAATTTGTTGCTGGAACAGCTTCAACTACTGTTTCAAATTTATTTGCTCTTAAATGGTTAATCAAAGCAGCATCCTGTTCAGCAGTTGACTTTCTCGGAGTTCTATTAATTCTTCCATCATTTCGCCATTTTCATAAAATACTTGAAACTGAGTTCTTGCTTACATTGTAAAATGCCGCAGTTTGCCTCATTGACCACCCATCGTCTATTTTTGCGAATATTCCACCATAGTCTCCATGATTCCACCTTTCGTCACTGAGTTTATATGCGGCATTATTACTTTCGAATTTGGAATTGTTTGACAGATGTCAAATATTCAATGATGCAATATATGACAAATTCAAGCAGCTAGAATTAGACAAAAATTTGCTATAAGAGTTGTCCCAATTTTTATTGGCCGCAACTGTACCTATTTAGGAATTGTTTTAGACCAACATCTTAAGTGGAATTTACACATTGATGCCGTAGTACAAAAATATAGTTAGTAATGCAAGACGTTAATACTATATATAGTTGGAAGGTGGGTTATGGGACTACACTGCGTAGGATTGTGAGTTTGATGCGCTTTGGGAAGCAAGTGGGTCGAACCCATTGTCAGAAATGGTGGTGTATCTTCTCCATTTTGCAGAATATGTGAGAATGATGTTGCCATTGCTTCATGTAAACGGTCAAACTTCTTATACCAGAATTACTGGTGCTCTTTATAGCTTTGGTTACCTCGCTTGTTGTCAAGTTAACGGAAAGAATTGGTTCAATATGTTTATTTTTTCTTCCTCACTTCTTATCCAGTGAGTTTGTAAAAAAACAGTTCGTAAAGTGACCGAAAAAATCTATCAAAATAGTTCACCCAATTGGCTAAATTACAATTAAATCAAGACATGAAAACGGAACTTACGAAATTACAAAAAGTAAAATATTAAAATCCAGGTACCGATAAATATTTAAATTATGTTTAAAGAGATTTATCATATTAACAAAAAACCTCAATATATTTTTAATACAAATTCAATTTTAGCTTGAAATAAAGTAACCCAGTTTCACATAAGAAGAAGCCTCGTGAAGTTGCAGTCGTATGCACGAACTTTTCAAAACCAGCGCCATATTGTAAAATTGATATTCGACTTCAAATCAGTAGCGTAACCTTTTCACATTTTGTAGGTTAACTCAAAATTAGAATCTGTCGGCTTTGACTGTGATGTTGGATATAGCGTGATGCATGGGGTTTTCCAATCATCTGTTAGTCGTGCTGTTGATGAAGTCACCAATGCACTTAACAGACCTGAGATTTTAAATTCATACGTACTGAGGATGAAATGAAGAAACAAGCAAAAAAACGTAAATAAAATCGGGAAAAATGTCGGTTTATTTGCCTTCTTTCTTAACACATCGTACATTTGTTTCGGCACACGTACAAAAAAGAAGAAAATAGAAGTTCTCAAACAGTTTATTCGAATTAAACATCCGTATACGGATATATTTCCGCATACCATTCAAGAATTAAGATTGACGTTCTTATTCGAATCTTTTGTTCGAGTTTAATTCGTATGCTACTGAAATCCGTATAATTTCAAGAATTGAGTCCCTGGACGGGTCCGCAGCTCTGGAATGGTTTTTGAAGGATTTTATTGTAGTTTTTTCTTTCGACAATAGATTTGGACCAATGTAAAATCGAAATAATAATGTATTCCATAACTCAATCTTTGACTTTTTCAGCCGTATGACAAGCGCTTTGTTCAAGTATCAAGTTCTAGGAGGTTGGGCCAACTTCACTGAGTCAGGGACACTGCAAAATGTCTTTGAACCAAATACCCCATTTTCTTTTTCACAGTCACCTACACATGCTATTTGTCAGTAATAAGGAAACAAGTACACACCCATAGACGTATTTCCGAGAATGGCTGCTTCAAGGACGAATTTTTCGAAGTTTTTTATCCCAGAAAATGATTGAAATAAAAATAACAGTAAATATATTATTTCAAATTAATGCAAAATGTTTTTTTTTTATCCTTTGGTGATCAATTCTTGGTAACGTTAGACAGGTTCAGGTAGTTTCGGGTCTGATTTTTTATGGATAAACTACAAATTTGAATATGGGAAATAATATTATTTAAACGCTTATTTAAACCGTGTGAAAAGTTTGTTAATATTTATAATACGTAATTAAAGTGGCATAGACCTTTCTTGTCGTCCTTCAAGTTTAATTCATTGATTATATAGGAAATTAAAATGATTAAAACCACAAAGACGTTTATCACTTGCGGCTCTTTTTAATAAATTTTTGTAAAAAGTATGGTTTGAAATTTGGCAACAACCAATAACACCGTGTTTTGCTTTACAGTCTGTAGAAAAAAATTACAGTTCCCATTAAGTTCACTTTATAAAATTATTATATATTGACCCAGCACCAAAATCATTTCTCGAGATGCTTTGCCCCGAGCGGAATAAAGTGCGAGACTTAAAAATGTCGTGTCCATATAAGATTTTTCCACTACTAGCCAAATTTAAAACAAAAATAAAAAAATTTGTTATAAAAATTAAGTAGCACAGGAATGTAAATTCGATTTTCCACTAATAAAATAGAAATCAAGTAGACTGGTGCAGATTGACATTTCCACTAGTAAAACTTATTTTCAAACAACGTTTGTGATTATTGTGTTTGCGTGATTTCCAGTTTCAATGTCAAAATCAAATTTTGACAGTATCGATCTACAAATCGGTAGGGAGCGCCCTAATCGTTCAGCCTGATTACACCCTAGACGTTTACCCCGTCGTCAGACTAATACGTACACTGTCTGTTTTTTTCTCCTCACCTACCCATAGATTGTGAACGTACTCCTTATGTCATCAGAATCTTTGATTGTCTAAGCCCTACTAGATCTTTCCAATGGTCAGATCTTCTCTTTTCTTCGGCTTTGTCTATTTCTTCCAATATTACATTGGGGCTGATACCGCAAAAGGGTTCCGGCCCCCAAAAAGGGTTTTTCAGTCCCCCTCTTTGCTAGTTCATCTTCTATTCCATTTCCTTCTATTCCAGTGTGTCCTGGAATCCACAGTAAGGTTCCTATATTGTTCTCGCCTAGTTCATTAAGTAAGCTTAGGCATTCCCACACCATTTTGGAACTGATTACACAAGAGCTCAGTGCTTTGATGGCTGCTTGACTATCCGACATTATGATAATGTTTTGACTTCTATATCCATTGTCAATATAAAGATACTTAGGGTTTTTCCCAAGCTTTCAGAGTGTTTGGTTTCCGGTCCATACACTCCTATCCCAGTACCATCTATTGCTTTTGAGCCGTCTGTGTATCATTGAATGGCATTTTTTCCAAGTCTGGTAATGGTATTTGGATCCCATTCCTTCTTGTTGCTTAATTTCTTTGATAAGTTATACCATTTCATCATACCATCTTGTGGCATGTCCCAGGTTTTCTGATTTCTGAGAAGTAAGGTGGTTTTTTTTTAATGATTCCCTTTCCACTTAGTAAATTTCTCCTATAAAAAAAATTGTATTTTATAAAAGTAAATTTGTCATATAAAAACCTTCATTTTCTCAAGAAACAACATTTTTTTGGATAAAGCTTATGCATACCAACAACGTGGAGCAATTTTTGAAAACTAGTCATCACGCCTACTGTCAACTTCACAGCTACTAGTGGAAAAAAGATATTTTTTATCCTACACTATGAAAAAGTTGAATTTTACCAGCTTTACGGAGGCGAGAAAATAACCCTTTTCCTACGACCATATAGGAAATTAACATACAGATTGGGTAAAGTACATACGAACCGTCTGGATTACACAAGTACGACAGAAAAACAGCTGAGAGAGAGAGAAAGAATAATTATGCGTGGTTATTAAGGCGTGTACCTACTTTGTTTCACCTCAGGGGTGTATACTTATTTCCCGAGACTGGCCGATTGCTTATTGCCCCCCTATTTTAACCGCTGGCTATTGCCAGAAGCGCAGATTAATTTGTACAAATGATAATATCCTATTGTAGTTAGAAATTGTCAACTTGGTCTGAAATGATCATGTTGACAAAAATGAATTTTAAGATGTACAGGTTACGTAATAACGATTGTATTTTTTTATTTCTTTAACACCCTCACTCCTTCCATGTTGGGAGCATACTGAATAGTGAATATATCCAACTAGTTAATCTCTCTGTAAAGGACCATTCGGCCAGTTTCGGGAAATAAGTATACACCCCTAAGATGAAACAAAGTGATGACCGCGCATAATTATTCTTTCTCTCTCTTTCATATATCCTTGTCGTACTTGTGTAATCCGAGGCCTGGGTTCCAAAGTAATTTACGCAATCTGTATATCGCACTCTCTACTCTGGCAGAAAGTTTCTCATATCATCATAGTGACGAGAACCGTGCGCTATGATATCACCCTAGTGTGATATCATATCGCACGGTTCACATGAATTCGATTAACGTGGTTTTCTTAATTTACCAACGTAATAACTACAAATATAGCACAAAACACAAAATCTGTTCAAAAATTATTAAAATTCGGCAAATTTTGTGATATAAAAAAACAACTACGGCCGGGAATCGGACCGCGGTCTACTCCAGCATTCTCCGAATTGTCATGACCCGTTAACCACTGAGCTACTATAAAGCCGGTCCCAGACACTACGTGTATTTGGCAAACATTTGGTATTCGGACGTATTCGCGTAGAGTGTGGGAAGTTAACTTTGGCAAATATTCGTCCTTCGTCATTTTCCCGGCGCTGGTCAAAAACTTGCACGAAGTAAAAGATGCCGTAGTTGTTCGGAGTAAACTACGTGTACCTTTGCTATACCGTGTGGGAGATCAAGCAAACATTCGTACAAATGATAAATATTGGCCTATTCGCCAAATAGGTACACGTAGTCTCTGGGACCGCACCGGCTTAAGATAGCTGTAAAATGTTCTTATTTTAGGTATATCTATAGTATAGCTGTAGGAATTTAAAAAAATCAAATTATTAAGAATTAAAATGTCTTCTGCGTTATTTTGAAAATATTTTGCACTACAAACTGATTACCTATTTTAAAAATAATCATATGTTGTAGGTACAGTTATTGATGTTTTCAAATAAATAAAACCATCATATTTCGTAAATTTATCGCGTGATCGTATAATATACTATTACGTTTAATTTTTATGTTGCTCCAGAAAAAAAATAACATACTTAATATCGATTTCATGAGTTTAATTTTTATATTCTTGCAATAAGTTTACATCGTTTGTGCTTAGTTTAAATTTCTCGTTTCGTTACTCTAGTTTTTATTTCATTATACTATTATTATTAGATATGATTTGACTCTAGTGTCATATATGCGAACACAAAAACCTAAGGTACTTTTTAAATATTTATGGCCGTAGGTAAAATAGTGTACATAACTCGTTGGCAAGTGAATTTCACTCATTTAATTTCCGCACTCACGGATGTCAACATTATTTTTAAAAAACCATCACATTAAACAATATTTGTTACAATTATCGTTTGGTCGTAGGAAAAATAGTGTACATTACTTATGCGAAAGTGATTTTTTTCAAAAATGTCACTTTCCGCACTCGTTACGTAATATACTGTTCTATGCCTAGGAGAGAAAATAAATTTTACGTTTCCACGCTAGTTGGCGCCCCGATTGACAAATTAATTAAAATTGCTAATTTGATTGCTTTCCCACTTAAAATAGCATACCTAAGCGATTTCAATCACATCATATTCAGAACAAACAACACCATTAAACGTCAGTATCATGGAGACTAGATATAAGGAGCACAAACTTGTAAAGGAAAAATCTCGAAAAAGTGTCCAGCGGTAAGGTACAAATAGTAGATGGCGCGAGAGTAGCTAGCGATTAAAATTACAGAGTGAAGTTTGCTGAACAAGTTAACCTAACAAAAAATGAAAATAGTGTTTATTTTTATAGAAGTTTTTATAAAAATTTTCAATGTGAAAAACGTGTGTCGTGAAAAGTTGTCCAACTAGAAGTAAAGTTAAAAATAAAAAAAATTACACACCCCAGCCCCTGTCTTATTTTCGAGCAACAGTAAGTAGTTGATGTAGGACTCTCGGGCTAGGATTATTGTTTTCATTACAATTTTGCAACACAATTGCCTATATAATGATATTGAAGAAACTTACCTTTAACCAAACATAGCGCCAGCTACGCGAAATACTTATTTTTTCCTTGAAATTTGCTAAAACCAAGCATGAAAGGTAACCGAATAAAAATAAACAAACCCTCCATTTACATAACCTAAAATTTAACACGTCAAACATGATTTTAATCGCTAGCCTCCCCAGCGCCACCACAATCTTCCTAATTTCGACGGACACTTTTTATATACAGAGTTTGTGCTCCTTATATCTAGTCTCGATGGTCAGTATAAAAATAAATTGTTAGCAGTTGTCAATGTCTGATGCAAATACAATCATATAAGTTGTCGTATTTCGATATTTGTTTGAAGTTTAACTTGTCAGTTATGGAACCTAAATCAGATAAAATAATGTAACAATATTATTGTGTAGGATAAAAACGGTAATGAATTTCATATTATAAAATAAAATTTTTATAGAAAGAATATTACCAATAATTATTGTGTAGGATAAAAAATTATGTGTAAACCCCGGCAGTAAAGTGCTTTTTCAGGCCTCCAGAAGTGGCCATATCTAGTTTCGACCTGAAAAATGCCTCTCTACCGCCTAGGTATACAATATAGTATTGCAGTGTCATATACGGTCCCTGTCTCAGTGGAGTTGTTCGAAAAATAAGTTCTTCTATAATACGACGTTATTTCATCCAATAACTATCAATTTCACGTAGTTAAGGTCCAAAACAGTCAAAGGAGATTGAAATCACTAACTGAAAAGCACACAAGATGACTGGATAAGTCTCAAAACCACTAGAATCTACCTAAAAACGAAAGTTACCGTTCAATTGGACCATTTTCCATCCTATTTCACTCAAATACATACGAAAACACACAAGAACACTGAATTACAGTATAAAACGATCGAAAACACACAATACGACGTTATTTCATCCAATAACTATCAATTTCACGTAGTTACGGTCCAAAACAGTCAAAGCAGCTTGAAATCACCCAGAAACCCTCTAGTACATTGAAAAGCACACAAGATGACTGGATAAGTCTCAAAACCACTAGAATCTACCTAAAAACGAAAGTTACCGTTCAATTAGACCATTTTCCATGCTATTTTACTCAAATACATACGAAAACACACAGGAACACTAAATTACAGTATAAAACGATCGAAAACACACAATACGACGTTATTCCATCCAATAACTATCAATTTCACGTAGTTACGGTCCAAAACAGTCAAAGCAGCTTGAAATCACCCAGAAACCCTCTAGTACATTGAAAAGCACACAAGATGACTGAATATTGCAGGAAACCAATGGAATCTACCTGAAAACGAAAGTTATTGAGCAATTGGACCATTTTCTATCCTATTTCAATCAAATACATACGAAAACACACAAGAACACTGAATTACAGTATAAAACGATGAATGTCAGTGATTCTTCTTTGCATTGGGCTCAGTACAGTTTGAAGGTGATCCCAATTGAATTTTATTCATGGTATTGGATCTGGGACTTCGAAAATACACAAAAAAAAATCAAAAATCAAGTATGTAATGTAGGTAGTAATTATAGTATTATTAGGTTTGTGATAATTCCACCACAAAGTAGGTTATACCAACTATGATCAAAGATGTAGCCAATCATTAAAAATAAACTTTCAAAAAACAAAACCGACTTAAAAAGTACAGTTAATAATAGCAAACTTGAAACAACGAGTTAATTATTCAAGATTGCCAAGTGACGACGAATTGTGCGACGCGACGTCAAGGTAGATATTTAATTGGCACCAGCTTTGAAACTATAAAACAATTGATAATAACATATTAAACAACAATAAGTATTAGGGTTGCATACATTATTCAGATTTTACATTTTAGTGTTTATTGAACTCAGGTTTTAAAAATTATTTATATTAAATGACATACAAAATTGCATTGAATTTTATCATAATCAATGGAATTTTCCAGAAAAAAAATCAAATCCCTGCCCACCCATTTTATTCTAAGAAAATTTCAAATGCCGCTAATACAATGGCTGAACTACAATGCACTGTAAAGCGTAAAATTCTCATTCTTGAAACTTTCATAAACATGAATCAATGCTAAGTTCATTCAGTGTTAGAAGAGGTTTTAAAGAACTGCGCAGGTACGTCTTCAGGAATTTCATACGAAAACATCGTAAATAGAATCATTTATCTTCAAATTCAACCGAAATTTTTTTTCATTTTTTGAGGTAGTTCCGTATTTCTCCAGTAGTGCCTGAATAGCACCCCTTGGAGACAATTATATGGAACAAATGTTTTTATTAGTAGTTCAAAAAATCAAGGTTAATAATTTTGTTTGAATATTATTACTAAGCCTCCATCCAATTAGAATCGGAAAATTTACGTGTTAAGAATTTGGGAACGTTAAAAATGGAATTCAATGTCATAGAAACGCAGTAAATAATTTAAATGATGTATAGTAAAACTCACCAATGTTTCTTGTTACGTCATAACTCATAAGCATCCAAATCAAATCAATAATACAGTTTTCACCAGCGGCGCATCATTGCCAGAGATTTCAGCATGTATTTCTGGTGATCTAATTATGGGAGGAAATAAATAAAAACAAAATATAACATATCATAGTTAGACTACAATTTGAAATTCTATAAATAAATAGTTACAAAACTCACCTTTTGCCGAAAAATATCACAATAAATGTAAATGAACTTTACCTATTTAAAGTAATGACAATGGCGACGAACTTCCATGGTGACAGAATGATTTCCGCATAAAGTGACGTTTCGATTTTTAAGTATAATCGTTGTCACAACACAATACAGAGTGACAAACCGATAAAGACGTAAAGGCTTAATTCAGGCACAAAAGACATATATGTACCTTTCCATTTGTTTTAATTGGACATACGGGGTCAGTGATATCCACATAAAATTAGAGTGTCTTTGAGACATCAGGGAAATATGACGTAACGAGGAACATTCGTGATTTTTACTATATGTATGTATTGAACGCTGAGATTAATGGATGCATTGAAATTGCCCTCAATCTATATTCGCAAGAAAGAAGTGTCAAAGAGAACAAAAATGACAGTCTATAAAACCGTTTTTAAACCTATTTTAACTTATGGAAGTGAAAGCTGGGTTCTTACGAGAGAGACAAAAACAAAATTACAAACGGTTGAGATGAAGTATCTAAGAGCAGTATTGGGAATCACAAGGGACAAAATTCGAAATGATTATATAAGAGAACAGCTAGAAGTAGAACCCCTAGGAAGAAGCATAGAAAGGAATCAGTTAAGGTGGTATGGCCACTCAGTCATAGAAATACTACAGATAGATGCAATAAGCCGTAGGCCGCTGTGTAAGTGGGAATGTCCCACCGAACTCCGGTGAGAGAGAAAAAGATAGACGATCCGAGGTTTTTCTCTCCTTGTTTTTGTATATAGCATGTTCGCTCTTAGAGAAAGACAGCCTAAGCCTCCGACGTTCTATATCTCTCTTACTTGCTGACGGGTTCCGAGCTGGCTTGTTGCCTCTATCTGTAGTATCTCTATGCACTTAGTACGCATGAAAAATAATCAACAAGCAAAAATGATATGGCAAACAAAAACATGTGGAAGGCGACCAAGGGGGATACCACGAAAAACCTGGGTTGATGCAGTAGCGGAAATCCTGAAAGAACGGGGACTAAACTGGCAGGAGGTGAAGTTGAAAAATGGAAATAAACGGGAATGGGCTAAATTTGTACATAATTAAAAACACCTTAGGGTACATTAAGGTTCTCATTATATATATAATATGTATGTATTTATGATGGGGTGACATTATGCTTTGATTGTCTAAGCCCTACTAGTTCTTTCCGATGGTCAGATCTTCTTTTTTTTTCGACTACTGGCAATTACAGTCTAATTAAAGTGGAATCTTTCTTTGATAAATCCTAATTTTTTTCAACATTCAATTTTTGACAAGTCCGGAATGTTTTCGAATCCGTGTCTGTACGTTCGAAAGAATGGGAGGGTAACATTGCTAGTAATAAGGATACGCGCCGGTTTCCACATAAAATAAATAAATAAATTCTTACGAGGGATCGAGTTCCGAGAAATTTAGGGTGCACGTTGTTATGCAGGTACCGTCAGAAAACATTGTAGTCAATGGTGTGACTGTTGAGACCTCGTTGTTTACATATTTTTTAAAAGTCAAATATTAAACATTACACTTGCGCTGCCGCATTCTGGGGGCTATATCGTGGTAATAAAACTGTAGACACTAATGAACAGGCCTTTTTTAAAGCCGGCTACATGTTTGAATTTTGAGATAGTATATTGCTCTGACCGATATTTTAAAATTTTGTTTCTTCTTCCATATTATTATCATATATATAATATTACAAGAGATACAATTTTATCGGCAAACATTTCGAAAGGTACGAAAGTTTATTGATTGGTAATTTCGCGTATGACATTTTATCAAAAATTTCACCAGCGAAATTGCTGAAAAGCAAAATTTTCCAAAAAGATATAAGTAGTGTGTAACAAACTATTTTAGCAAGACCAAGACCGAAACCAAGACCAATAGCGGACAAGCAAGACCGAGACCGTTACCAAGACTTGGTATTGAATTTGGTACTTGCTTCGCTCATCACTATTTACAATATTTTCAAGAATTGTGTGGCAGCAGGTATGGGAAGGCTTCAATTATTTACAACATTTTTCATATCTGCTCCTGAATAAATTGAATAATACATTTGTCGTTCCAAATACACTTTTGGATTTCGATATTTCACTGTCTCCACTACGACCCTTGCGGAACTGATGTGTGTGCCCTCCTGTTATTCTAGAGTTCCTTGTCTAGGCCCGTCCTTATTACTAGACTTCGAATAGCAAACCTCAGGCCCTCCAATAGGGCAAAGGCTATACGTAGACACTGGAGTATCACAAGGGTCGGTCTTAAGACCTACTCTATGGAGGAGGGAGGAGGGAGAGGAAGTTATAGCCTTTGTTGACTACCTGGTGGTCACGGTAGTAGCGGACACGGTTGAGATATTGACAAACAACGCGAATTAAACTTCTTTTGGATGAAGAAGAATTACCTCCAGCTAGCCCCAGAGAAAGCACCGAGAAACAAACTAGCTGTAAACATTCTGTTGATGGATACTCAAATAGCCAGGAAAAGGCATTTTAAGTACTCAGGGGAGTAACGGACGACATATTAAGCTTTGGGCATCACATAGTACAGAACGCGCCAAAAATAGATTGTCTATGATACAAAGAATATTACCAAATGCAGGAGTGCCAAGAGGTAGGAAAGGGTGATGTTTATATGGAATAATTCAGTCGATACTGTTATACGCTGCACCAGTTTGGGAAAGGGTGATGTTGAGGTTGGTGAGAGCCGCTTTACTGAGAATCGGGTGCGCTTACCGCACAGTTTCGGCTGTGAAAATTCAGACTATTACCGGGATACTACCGCTGGATCTCATGAGGAGAGATGTCGGATACAGAGGAGCAGTAAAAGCCGAGGAAAGGGAGAGGACACATTGGGGCAATGGCAAGCAAGGTGGCAAACAGATAACAGAGGTGACTGGACAAAGATCTTGATCAATGATGTCAAAAAATGGTCAAAATGTAAGTTTAAAAACACGGATTATTTCCTTACCCTCAGGTCACGGAACCTTCGGAACCTTTACTAAGAAGATCCAGAAGACCTAGACAGACGAATGCATATATTGCCAGGAATTAGACTCACCGGAGCACACTGTAACAGATGGCACATAGAAAGGGAAGATGTTATAAAGGAAATCGGCACAATAACCGTAGGAAACTGGGGGGAAAAGATGTTAGAAACCGAAAGGAACTGGAAAGCAATCACGAGAAACGATAAAACGAATTATCAGACCCAGATAAAGCAGGATATTTATCGGAGCTACTAATGATACGTCAAAATTATGACACTGCCGATAGTTCTGAGGTAAGACGGGATGGACTTAAGCTGGTAGGCGACCGGTAAATGGCGATACAAGCGTGGATGGCCCTGGTTATGTCAAGGTTCCAAACACCAAGATTGAATCCGCACTCTGGGTAAACTTCCCAGGTGTCTTTGGAAGGTTTCCCATAAAAAAATATACTGGGAGGGTTGAGGTATTTCCTCCCCCACCATTGAAAACCTCAGCCTAGTTAGGACTTCGCAGGATAATATGAATAAGGCTGTTCATGTTTTATTAACCTAAAACATTTATATACATACTGTAAATTTAGTAATCTAGCTTTTCCAATTTTAGCAACTACATGAACAATGGTTTGGTAAGTTTCAAGCGATAGCCATAACTTTTCTGTATTCTTCTTAATATTTATGTTTTTTTAACATTATTTTCAGCATTTAAAAAACGAGCACGCAATACCTCCTTAATTCGTAAGAGATATATTACCAAATTACAAAAATTCATTCATATATCGAAAATGAGTTAGAAAAAGACTAATAACATGTTAACGGGTTGAAATTTTCGGGTCCGGTTCGACCTAAATAATACTCACAAATTACAGAGACGCATCTCATCTATATATAGGTATACTCTGGTTCTTGAACCGAAAGATAATAACAAGACTAAAGCGTGAGATGCCGATCAACCGATCCGCCTAAAGTCAATTTCCCGAGGTATACCACTCTCTTAAAAAAAGTCGTTTCAAATTTCGCGAGCTAAGTACATTCGATGTGCCATTTTGTAGTTTTAGTTTGCTTAGTGAAAAATTGAAGGTTAGAAGTGTTTTGGTGTGCTTTATCAATTCTTTTTACCAGTTGCAGCTCAACCAGCAATATGGCGACACGTTTTCTTGCGATTCGAGAGGATATAAATAAGATACTTTTATTGAATGTAATATTGCAAAGATTGAGCAGTTGATATGCGAACGCTTTATTACAAAGAAAAAGTAATTAAAACCGCTATATGCCACAAAGTATACAGGGTGTCAAAATTAAAACTTACAATGGGCTGTACCTCGCGAACGAAAAGAGATATCAAACCTCCTACGCCCCATCAACAAAAATTTAAATGGCAACCCCCTACTTGTGATACGTCGTTGGAAAATCCGTAGAAAATGCTTTCCAACGGTCTAAGTGTAACAATAAAGCAGCAACCAACAGGACGGTGATGGCATTCTAGCTCTAGATGAAAATTTGTTGCACTTCCAGTAAGACGGAGCACCTCCCCATTACGCAGTAGCAGTTGGGGATTGGTTAGACAATAATTATCCAAATAGACGGATTAGAAGAAGAGGTCGCATTGAGTGGCCACCTAGGTCACCAGACTTACCGCCACCTGATTTTTTTCGGCGGGGTCTCCTTAGGCCGGTTGTTTATAAAACACAACCAACCTCAATCGACGATTTACGCCGAAGAATTAGTCAAGCTAAAGCAACATTTGCCAACGTTCGTAAGGAGTTTGAAAATAGGTTGTACTATTGTTTACAAAACAATGGAAACCATTTTGAACGTTTACTAAATTAATTAACATTTTTGTAGTTCGACATTTAACACTTTTTCTTTTTGTTGTCAAATAAATGTTTCTGCTTTATTGTTACTGTATAATGATGACAAATATCGTCGGAAAGTATTTTCTATGGACTTTCCAACGACGTATCACAAGTTGCCATTTAAATGTTTGTTGGTGGGGCATGGTGGGTTTATATTGGTGCGTTCTCTTTCATGTTATTTTAGTTCCTCCTCTCCACCCTAGAAACGGTTTTGAAAGTTTTTTGATATCTCTTTTCGTTGACGAGGTACAGCCCACTGTAGGTTTTAAAATTGACACCTAGTATATATTATAAACAATTGAATATTTTGGCGTTTAATTGGTAGCAAAGCTTACTGCAAAACCATTTACTCCTAACTGAAACTGGAACTGAAAATATTGGAGAAGAAACTGGACGTATCGAGTATAATACTTCATTTTTACGAAGAATAAATACTTTCTTGGATGGTTCGAGGTCAGCGGTCAACAATAGTCTGTAGGAGGAGGACAGAAGTGCCATCAATTAATGCACTCATTAGCCTTCCTCTTTGGAACGTTTTATAGGTGCGGAGGCGATGATGGCAATTCTTTGGCTGAAATCGGGAGGCATATGGTCTTCGGAAAGTGTTCAAGAAGGATACACTGATACAACTGGGACAATACCAGAGGCATTTTTTCTTGAAAACCTGTTTTGAGACAGTTTCAAACTGTTTTAAAATGGTCGATTTTCTTGGTCGGCTGATGATAATAAAACTGTTTGTCAACGTTTCAAAACGTTCTCCAAGACCGTTTTAAGCTGTCACTAGACACTTTTTTCATTACTAAGGCCGAGTTGTACGAAACAACGTTCATCAGTAGATCAACTGAACTGTTAGTCACTGGTGATCTCAGTTCAAAAGAAAGCGCGTTGTTCCAGCTCAAATTGACTTTAGTTCAACTGATCGGCGATGATGTGATTTTTTTCTAATGCTGTTAGTTCTATAAATAGAGAATATGTTATTCTAGACATGTATGTTACTAATTTATAGCCATCTAGGGGCTTATTCGTGGCGGTTCTGTGTTTCATGGTTCTATAAAATAACTTCTTTCTTCTTTTCTTGTCTCTGCTTATAAAGTTAAGTTTGATGAGGAAATATAAGGATTTAATTGAAAATAAAAAAACAGATACAAACACTAACTAAATAGAGGGCGATGCTGGAAGAAGAAATCGGAATTTTAAATCCTGATCATTCCACTTTGTAAAATGATTTGAGCGTTCTTTTTACGTCTGTCTCAATCTCGGATTTTCTATGTTATCATTTAACTCCAATAAATCTTCATCATCAGTTAATTCCCCCAAAAAATCCATTTTATATAATATATAATTGGAATGATGTCAACAAAATTAAGGATCCATCTTGAACCACCTTTGAACCGACAAGGTATCAGCGATCAACTGATCTTGTTTATAAACTGTCGATCAACAGTGAACCAGGTTTGTACAACTTAATTTTGTCATTAAACCACAGTCAACATTGAACTGTTGGTGAACTTGAAATGTACAACTGGCCCTAAATTAAATATTATTGCCGATTTTAGATCATGATTTTACTCAAAAATACAGAAATAACATTGTAATATCGAAACGACAAAAATCTCCGCTAAGCTATGCTCAAGCTATGCAAAACAAACGTAAACAAAGCGAAACTGGCGGGGTAGGTGACAGATAGATACTGATCACGTGACATTTTAAAACGTTTCATTTTTGCGATCGTCACTAATCAATATGTCACGACAAAACTGTTTCAAAACTGTCTTCGAAACTGTTTCGTCAAGAAAAAATGCATTAGATGAATCCATATTTCAAATATATTTGGATTCATGACACCGGAAAACATATCATTCCATCTAGAGTACTTGGTTGTTTCCAGAAGATTGCCGCTATAGCCACGATTGATGAAATTATCAGAAGATGCTATACCGAACATAAAAGGTTTACTCACAGTCAGGCTCTGCTTAAAGCTATCACTAAGTTAAGACTGTTAAAACTAAGAAGAATCTTTTTCTAAGCTAGCAAACGACAACACAGTGTCTCTAGTTTGGATGCCTAAACATAAGGGGATAGAAGGCAATTAATTGTCTTACCAGTTAGCTGGAAAGGGCACTAAAAGAAACTTTATAGGTCCGGAACCGTTCTGAGAAATCACAAAGGATTATATGTATAAGAGTGGAAATTTGAAACTGGCTAGATAAAGAGCATCAATTCAAATGGGGGTTGACAGAAGGTCAGCTTAATTAATACAAAGCTAGAGAAGGAACTCTCAACCAGGCTTTTGCAACTGGGTAAGAGACATTTGAAGACAGTTACCGACCTGGTCACTGGACACTGTGACTGAGGAAACATCTACATAGAATGGGAAAAGTCAGTTCAAAAAATGTAAAATTAAGGGATGAAATACCTAGTCACATACTCTGCTTCTGTGAAAACTTACAAGGGCTCAGACGAAAGCACTTCGTAGAGAAAACTATAGAATAGGAAT
The DNA here is from genome assembly GCA_949126875.1 of Lochmaea capreae. NCBI lineage: Eukaryota > Metazoa > Arthropoda > Insecta > Coleoptera > Chrysomelidae > Lochmaea > Lochmaea capreae. The sequence continues at coordinate 17,298,543 of OX421403.1, forward strand.
ACTCAAGAATAGTCAAGCTAGTGGTCTATATAGAAGATACGAAGTTTCTGGAATGGATGTAAAAAATATGGGAAATGCTACAAATATTTCTTATTATCATAGTTTAATGTGATTTTTTGAAAAATATTAACTATTTCTGTTCTAAAATAATGTATTAATTAGCTTTGTGTATATCGGTTCAACAATTCCAACAATACATCATAAAATAGCTTGGATTAAATTTCCTTCTTCAACATTGAACGTATAGATGTCCAACCATATCAGGACAAGTTTTGACTAAGGGATTTGCTTAATAGTTTTAAATAAATACAAATATCAATCAAACCCAGATGTGGTACTATTAATATGCTTTATTTCTAATTTATCAGTTTTCTGTGATAATTTATGCGAATTCTCGTGGAATTTACTTTGAAGAAATGATCACAATAACATACCTCTAATTTAAATTGCATACAAAAGACTTATCTCAAATTTCGAGGCCTTCACCGCTTCATTTGAATGCATATTTTCAACAAAGGTGAGTAGAGAAGGAGCGAGAAATACTGGATCCTTATAGCCGTACCTTTATTTTACCACACACTAAGGAAGAACACCCATGTCCAATTTAAAAAGAAAAAAAACCGGGTCTGTATAAAAGACGGAAAAAAAATCGATTACTTCTCGAGTAAAAAATACAATGTTCGGATTAGATATAGTTTGAAAAAACATGATATATTTTAGAGAACTACGTGAGCAATTAAATGTCAATAATGTGGTAGGATAATTTTGTGATTTTCACTATAACATAAAAATGGCACTGGATGATAATATTTTAAAATGAAGAGGCTTTTTACTACCCTATTCCACGAATATACGCCTGATTCGGATTTAGTAGGAAGATATTAACATATGCCTTTGTTTTTAAGCGATACTTTAACTGCAATTCAAAGACAAGCCCTCCTTGGTATTACCGGGGCAATGAAAAGAACGAGGACGGCATCAATGGAAGCCCTTATTGGACTTCCTCCTTTTGAATTTTTTGTAAGGGCAATGATCGCAAATCTTAGGCTGAAATCAGGAAACTTATGGTCACCGAACAATGTTTGGGAAGGTCTAACGGTTTCAATTTAAAATCAAGTTTTGAAGGTAGCTTTTAAGGTTAACCATTTAATTTTATTAGGGTAAATAGTTGTTACGAATGTAAAAGAGATCCACCACTCACCCACCTTGTATATATTGCTCTGATACCATTCACTACTTCAGAAATAGTTAAGAATAATTCTACGTCATCACCCTCACTTTATTTGGTTGTGTTTACATTTTCTGACAATGAACAAATTTCCTATAACTCTTCAAGAGGTCTCTGACCTATTAAGTAAAGTTCAATGAACTGTCCAGCTACCTATTAAATTCACCTTTGACCTTCTTACCTGATGCTAAGGGGTATTAAGTAAACGAAGACTGACCTTGACCTTGTGAGGTTTGGACTGGTCCATAATCCTCCTATTAATTCGGATTTGGCCCAGCTACAATCATAACCTGTTAGAATAATTAAGTAATACCTTAAGTGGCTATTCAATCGCAGCTTGCGGATTTCCTTCTAACAGGAAAATGAATAAAACATTGAGGTCACACTCCATCCTTGGTAAGTACCTGCTCTTCTATCTTATTGACCTAGGCATCATGGGAGTCTCGTATTTCAGATCTCTTATTCATGGTTTTATTCATGGTCTAATTCATGGTCTTATTCACGACCTTCTTCATAGAACTATTAGTATTCTGATTCACAGTCTTCATCACACTTCATCGTCATCTTCACAGACTTCTTCAGAGTTTTCTTTAATAGTAGAGTTAATGAACAGACAGAACAACGAGTGGCAGAGAACTCACCAGTATAGGACCAGCCCTCTTCGTCCAGCTATCGTCCTATCGGCTACACACCACCTGGTGCATTGCAAGTAAGACCATTCCTATTAAACACTCACTGTGATGTGCCTGTTGCTTGTAGGAACAGTATAGGTGTCTCAGATAAATTGAAGACAACCCCTCTTAGAGATTATTGGTTATATCGCACAATTCGGTAGGAAGTTGAAACTTTCCATCCACCCCTAAAATTAAGAATAGTAACCTTTTGTGACTACAGCTTGTGTAAACTATTTATAAAATATCTTTGAATAATAATCCCTCAGTGTAATCCAAAAGTGTACTCTTGGTTTCAAGTCTACAAATTAGTATTCTTACCTTTTTATTATTTAAGATCATATTAACCCATAGCAGAGACCATTTGTACAATTTAGTTTCACCCATTTTTGTCCATTTTATTCATTTTATATTTTACTAGGTTAGTTTAACAGCGTGCTCTCGCTTGTCATTTGACATTGACAGCAAACAGTAGGTCTACTGCGTGAGCCACTACTATCAGGCCCACTGTACACCCAGACTGGTGTAATTTGATAAACTGTGTAACTATCCACTTTTCTCATAGTACATAAATATTTGTTTGAAACAGTAATAATAATTGCTTATTTAATTTACCTCGACCCCTCTCCGTTGAGAAACCGTATACATACAGCTTAAAAAGGTTTATAATTTTCTGAAAACCCCCTCAGTCACCTCAACTCCTGTAAAGGGAGAAGGGGGGTGGCAAAGGACACACTGATACAACTGGGACAATACTAGATGAAACATGAGTTTTGATAGCATAACACCGGAGAATATATTAAATGAGCGAGTAAAATCCTAGTAGAAAACGGATAATGCCATCATATAAAAAAAGATATTACGTAGTATCATTTTGATATGTCTTGGACACGCAAATGTTGTTCAGTAATTTGTTATAAACATTTAAAACGAAAAAAACCTTATTTTTAGGTTTTTTCATATAACGTAAAGAGTACAGAAGCAATATAAATGGTATGTATAAATAATTAAAATACGAACAATGGGGTAATTACCGAAAAACCGGAAAATTGGTAATTTTTTTGAAAACTCATATATTCGTCGTTTTTCAATTGCAAGAGCTGAAACTTGGTACAAAAGAAGTTCTTCGTATACCCTTTATATGCGCGAAAAGTAGACGCCAAGCGACGGTTACTTTTTGTAATTTTTGATGCGATATATTGCATCGTGCCTGGATGCGCTATAGATTGTCCAATTTTAAATTTTAAAACGGTTTTCAAAAATTGTTTATGTAGAGCAACAAAACGTATATTCTCGATTTGTAATAAAATGATACGAACTTGGTCAAAAACACCACCGAAAAGGACTGGTTACACCGAGTGCCAGCGTGCTGCATATCTATATTATATGCCTCTACTTAATCCCGCTACTTACTATCTACCCCGCTACTTTCTGGAGTTTGATCATTATCGGGCGTTTTTAGTCGACTTCAGATTATTTTGTTACAAATCTAAAATATACGTTTTGCTGCTCTACATCTATACTTTTCAAAACCGTTTTATAATTTAAAATCGAACGATTGATAACGCATCCAGACACGATGCAAATTATCGCCTCAAAAAATTAAAATTGCAATTGCGATAAAAGTAACCGTCGCTTATAAAGGGCATACGAAAAACTTCTTTTGTACCAAGTGCTCTTGCAATTGAAAAATGACGAAGATATGAATTTTTAAGAAAATGACTTAATTTCCGATTTTTCCTGATTTTCACGGTTACTGATTATCCGATTGACTCGCTCGACCCCCCATTTTGTTCGTATTTTAATTATCTAAAATGTATCTTTACGTACCGTTGAGGTTGCTTCAGTCCTTTTTACGCTTTATGAAAAAAGCTAAAAAAATAAGGTTTTTTTCGTTTTAAATGTTTATAACAAATTACTGAACAACATTTGCGTGTCCAAAACATATCAAAATTATACTACGTAATGTCTTTTATATGATGGCATCATCCGTTTTCTACTAGGATTTTTGTCAAAAATTACTATACTCGCATGCTCCGTTGCTTAGCCCATATACGACAGTGTTTCAAGCAATGAAGAAACCATCAGAAGAGGTTATACCGGACAAAAAATGAAAATATTCACTGACAGCCAGGCTCTGCTTAAAGCTATCAGTAATCCAGCAACTAAGTCTAGACTGGTAAAAAAACTGCAAAGAATCCTTCAACAGGCTGGTAAGACACAACAAAGTGTCTCTAATATGGGTGCTGGCACATGAGGGGATTGCAGGTAATGAAATGGCTGACTAGTTAGCTAGAAAAGGTTCTAAAGGAGATTTCATAGGCCCGGAACCGTTTTGTGGAACCATAAAAGATTGCATAAGAGGCGAAATTGGGATCTGGCTAGATAGGGAACACCAACTCAAATGAAGGTCGACACAAGGGCACCTCCACTGAGTAAGAGACATTTGAAGACAGTTACCGACCTGGTGAATGGAGACTGCACCCTGAGTAAACATCTGCACAAAACGGGCAAAGTTAGTGAACCTATGTGCAAGGAATGTGAACTCTATGATGAAACACCTACCCACATACTCTGCTTCTGTGAGAGCTCACATGGACTCAGACGGAAGCAATTTGGAGAGGAAATGATACAACCATCACAACTACTGAAAATAAATCCTTCCAGCCAAACTAGTGGTCTATATAGAAGACTCCGAGCTTCTGGAATGGAAGTAGATAACATGGGAAATGTTACAAAGATTCAGTTCAAGTGCCTGTATTGTTGAGCACAAGCTAATCGAATGAATGAATAAAACGATATTTCGCTGGTTCTCAGACTTGAGCCAGACTCAAGTTTTCTGTTTTATAGTCGGCCGTATTTTCATCGAGACTTGCACAAAATAGGTCTGGGCCTGACTTGAGCACTGCTTGGTTCAATATTTGGCAGATTGCCGAAAAGTTGTATACAAGATGTATACTCAGTATTATCAGAGTCTGGTAATTTCTTTAGACCTATATTTATTAAGAAACATGCAATTTTATAATATTAATAATAATAACAATAATAATATCAACAATTTCAATAATTGTCTTTTATAAATTATAAAATTTATTTCCGTTTTTAAGACTGTTTATTTTGCTAAATAATTTAAGTACTACTTACTCTCTACAACCACCCACTGATTGATATTTACCAAATTAATCTGTATTAAATAGTTCTAAATACTATTTCCTGTTTAAGAATTAAATTATTTCTTATTCATTACTAATACGTAAGATAAAGCAAGAATTAAACTACTTATTAGTCGTTGTTCACGTGTATACACATCTCTATCTCTAAGAGAAATATTATTGCAAAATATTATAAAGTTTGTTTAATCATCCTTTGCCGTTACGTCATAATCGGTGACGTATTCTGCTGTTTTACGTTCGTCTTATATTAGTTGAATGTTATTTTACACTTAACCTCAAAATTATAATCAATGACATATTATGTTAAGGTGTGTTTGTATGAATAAATTAGTGATGCCAAAAATTGTATTCTGCTTTTTGCGTTGCGTACTTTTTTACATAATTTAGTTTTGTTTTAACTTGAAATCCCCGTTTTTTTCTTAACTGATTTGTTTCAAATTTCTAGCTTGAGGATGTTTGACGCACCTGAGTATGATTTTTACTGAATTTAAAAAATTACGGACCTATAATATATATTAAAAATGTATTATACGATTATATTTTTGGGGTGAACCCAAAGGTTATGTAAAATTAGATAGAATATCTATATGCTCATATTTTTGTATAGTAATTATTGTCTGTGTCATTGTGAGAAACAATTTCGTAAGTATTCCTGAGAAATGCAAAAAAACACATGTATGGGAGAAAACAGACAATAAATAAATACGAATATGGGTAGATACTTACGTGTTAGACTGCATTTAACGGTAAAAGCGTAATTCCAATAATGAAAAATTAATTGAAAAAGAGCGAAAATGACCAAAGATACTGAACAAATCAAAATATGACAACTGAACTGTCAAAAGTAACAAATAGATTTACGTCGAAATTAGCTAAGAGATACGTTCATTACGTCATAATTCCGTCTCATCCATTTCATGAATGAAAGATAAAGCTGGACAATGTATGACGTAACGGCAAAGGACGGTTAAACAAACTCTACCCTCACCTCTTAGTTTAGTCTTCAAACAAAAACGACACAAATACACTGGATACTTGCGATACAATTGGTCGACAAACTGAAGTATGACAAGACATTGGCAAACTAAAAAAGGATAGGTAGCTTCGTTTCTTGTTTTCTGGTGTATTTTTTGGCTTAACTCTGTGGTGTGGTGTAAGTTATTTCAACAGTAGTTTTGGGTGCGGATTCTGTCATCAACATGAGTTTTAAACAACATAATCTGATTTTGAGTGATGGGATTATGGAAAGAATTACGTCATTAGATACTGATACGAATCTGTCTTATATTTTTAATCTTTTTGAATTGATTTGGATACGTCGGCAAATCGCGTGTTTTAACCGAATGTATCGTTCGTTCTTTCTAACATCACTTTATCTCAGATTCATTAACTGAAGTGAGCAGACATCTCAGTCAAAAAGAACGCACGTATTGTATTTCTTATGGAAATGTCAAATGATGTGAGTGGGATATTCTGTGACCTAATTTATGCTGTTGCAATTATTTTATTAAAAATCCTACAAATATAGTGCAGTTTTCTATTTGAACACACATATTACAAATTTTTTGCTTTAAAATCAAACTTTCCGATATTTTGATAGAAACAAATCCATGGTTGAAGATATTTGTAGACTATGGTGTCCATACTCAGTGTACAAAACAGAAGCTACGCGTTGAAGTTCTGACTCGACCAATAACAGCAGTTTCCCGTGCTACACTCGCATATGCACAGACAAGTTTACTCTTGCATAAAGTACACCGAAAACCGTAGGTACTCTTTTAATAAACGCGGGTACCGGGTACTTTTCCCGAAATACTACGGGCACCAGTATCAAGTAGGTACTTTATTGAAAATGTACTCGGGTACTGGGTACTGAGTACACAAAATGTAATTTGTGTACAATATTCGAGTACTTGTACTCGAGTACTGTCTATATCCCGTAGGAATTTTAGGATATACGTATAGGTAAGAGTCCATCTTTGTGGCTTGAGATTCTGTATTGTTATGAATTCCACAAGTATTTGAATGGTTTCTTCTTTCATTTTACACTATTCTGCTTTTTCTGCTTTCAGTGTCTCTTAGTGCACTTTTACTCTGGCTTTGACATTCACTAGTTGTCACTTGGTTATAGTCTCAGCAATATCTTTGATTGTCCAAGCCCCAATAGATTTTTCCAATGGTACTTCAATGGCTGGTTGATTAACTGACATGTCGATAATCCTTTGCCTTTTATATATTTTATCAATATTAAACTGGGAATATGTAACATCTTGATGAATATATTTTTGGAATCTAACGAAATTTACTTTCAAATAATTTTGCTGCTCTGATAAAAGAGAATTTAGCACGAAAGTGTTAACGGCAAGCTTCTTCTTTTCCAATCAATTTTCCATATTAATATTCCACTAAGAATATGCACGCATACCATTTGTTTGGTAATGGTTTGATTATTTTAATGTTGTAGATTGAAATGTCTATTACACTTAATGTTTTTTTACCTTTCAATAATCGTTTGGGCGTGGTGGATGTAGACCGTTCATCTTGTGGGTTCTGGAACCTTATGTAATTATTCGTTTTATACTTTAACCGACAAGCAACTTCAGCAACTAGTTTTTTATTTTATTTTGATAATAGTTTTGAGTATATTGAACACTGGAAAACATCCAAACTTTTGATAGTCCAGGAATATTAGAATTTTTACCTCGAAAGAAGGGATAGTCAGCTATAAACTTGTATAAACCTTTATTTTGACACCCTAAAACTTGTCTTGAAAACGTTTTTATCGTAGGGTGGGTTTTATGCTATTTATTATATATTGGAGAGGATTAAATTCTCTATAACTTTTGTTATAACTCATTGTCTATCAATCCCAAGAAGACTGAGATGGTCCTTGTCACCAGGAAAAGAAGATTATCGGGCTTAAACACCCCGAAATCTTCAAAAGCAAATTAAACTTCTCTGAGGAGGTGAAATACTTTGGTATTACCCTTGACAGGAAGCTAACATGGAACTCTCACCTACAAAGCAGAGCAAAAAGAGCATATATGGCATATGGGCAATGTCGGAGGACAGTGGGACGCACATGGGGACTCTCACCCCGAGTGGTCACCTCGATCTACACTGCAAACATAAGGCCTATGTTAACGTACGGAGCCATTGCATGTGGACCGAAGGTTTTACATGCAGCGGCCATCCAAAAATTATGTCAAATACAGCGAATGACTTGTAAACATCACAAGAGCCATGAGAACAGCACCAACTGCGGCAATGGAATTAATTACTGGTATGACCCCTCTGAACTTGTACGTTAAAGAGGTTGCGTTAATGGCCATGTTATGATTGCGCATGGCTGTTGTAAACCCCGAAGTAGGATCAATTGAGACCGCGACTATAGCGGGAAGCGCTTACTGCGCCACTTCTGCAGCAAGCGGCCAGTGATGAAATTATTGAACCCAGGTTTGTGTTTAATAAACCCTACAGATGCTGCAAATGCAATACGCATATATACAGACGGCTCAAAAACCAAAGAAGGCTCAGGATGTGGAATTAACTCCAGAACACTAAGCCCAAGGATTAAGTGGGGAATGGGAAAAAAACACCAGCGTGGTTCAAACAGAACTGGCTGGTATCTCAATTGCCACAAAGGAACTAGCCAGAAAAGGAGTTTCTGGCAAAAACATAATCACCTGCGCTGATAGCAGACAAGCTCTACTAGCCTTGAACAGACAACGTGTTACACCAGGGCTAGTATTAAAGTGCCATCGAGATTTAGCTAACGCTTCGGTAGATAACAATATTATCCTGAGGTGGGTTAAGGGGCATGACAGGAGCAAAGGTAACCGCATTGCTGATTCTTTAGCCAGGTAAGCGGCTCCTTTAAAAAAAAAAACCGTCAATGGACATCGATAGCGATAGAAAACAGTTCAAATACAAACTAATCACCAAACAAAAGTTTAAAATAATTGTAAAGCAACCCACTGTTACAAAGTTTATAAATAAGAGCGTTAATTGTTAAAATTACACTAAATTCAGTAAATCACCACAAACAAAACAAAGTCAAGCAAACATATCCAAAAATACATCAAAACGACAAAGACAGATGAAGCACGTCACTTTAACGTCTTTTACCGCTTAGAACATCAAACAAACTTTGTTTTCTAAGGTTTGATGTTGTGTCAAAAATTCCATGCTTACTTAGCGAAAATAAGACAAATATGTGACATGCCCTAAACTTATGAGCTAAACAAGAATAGAGCTAGCAGGACTATTTCATATGCCAATCAAACAATAATTCTCATGTACTTGGCCGTCTCTTGGTTGTCTCTGTTTCTAGAGAAAAAATAGAAATTCTCACTCGTTCATATCTTCTTAGAATTTTCGCACGGTTTTTAAACAACGTGTTTGCTTAGCCTGATAATTTTCAAATAACCTTGTGATATCCGTAACCGATATGAAAAAATAAATTATTAATATTGTATACTGTATTTAATAGCGTGTTTGATAAAATTTAAAGGTCCATGAAATATTGTATGAAAAATGTTACTCCGCGGTAAATCAAACTTTATTATATAATAAAAAAACAATTGCAAGTAAAAAAGATTACACGCAATAATAAAATTAACTGAGTCTAGTTTTCCGGTGGTATGCTTGCTGGTAATTGGGTCCATCGGGCCGAAACAGCAGGCTGGCGGCAAGCAGGATATTTACAAACAATAAAATTAGCACAGAAACACGATTTAAAGAACTTAAATAAACTACATTCCACTTTTTTTTACATTTCTGTAGCATGTGGATTAGGTATATCAAGTTTAATGTATTGAGCTGAGTGAAAATTTTTGTCAAATTAACTTTTCAATTTCTCAGATTTTTTAAATCATGATAACATGTCTATCGACCTGTTTCGACTTTTAAATTTACATCGCAAATCCTTCTTTAATTTCCGCTCGTCGTCTCACTAGCCACTTCTAATCCCCAACCCTGACCATAAGACAATTGACATCTGCCAATGGCAGGATCCGTTTTGGCAACGCCAACACAAAGCTCTTTTTCGCTATCAACTGTTTTCAAGGCAAGACATACCTTCTAGAATTGGGGGGAAGTCCAAAATTATATTTTATAATTAATAAGTTTCATTTAAAGTAATCGTGGAGATGATTTTTATTATATATCATATTTTATTTTATACATAGTTCACAAGTATAGTTGAATAACATTTTCATTACAGAATGAATTTATTTCATCATAATCGAAATCATCTTCCTCTCCACCTACATTTTTATTCACTTGTTTTTTTTTTCGCTGTCTGCCTTCTCAACCTTTTCGCTCCAGCTCAGCGAGTGGTCAGCACTATGTATTTGAGCAGTCGCAGTCGTGACGGTTTGAAGCCCAACAATATTGACTGGTCCTTCCGGCGAGGATAAATCTTCTTGCTCCATACTTTCTGTACAGTTTTTGAAAACTAGTATATGTTTGTTTTCTATACACTTCTTATTAGGTTGTAAAGATGTCGCTTCTATGCTTTCCTAGGTTTGAAAGAAGAAATTACTTTCTGTGTACACTTTTCTGGTGTTTTCCGTACACTTCTTAGGATAATGAGACGATGTGCTTTCTATACACTTCTTAATGTTTTCTATACCTTGTTTTTAAACTAAAAGGAGCGAATTGAATTTAGGTTGGTATTTCTGCGGCCTAGTGATTGGTCAGATTGCCACCAGTTTCACACAGCTCTTTTGATACCACTGACACTGACATTTGTCAGTTTTATGTTTATTTATATAAAAATAGTCACTAGTTCAATCATTACTACCACGTTTGTTGTTTATTTTCAACAAAGTATTATATTTTACCCAAGGTATTTGTATTTGATATTTTTGTTATTTATTCCCTTTCATGAAAAAAAACAATGTTTCTCAAGCCTCAAATAATAAAAAAAAAACTTTAATTATACAATTGCATTTCTATATTCTCATTAATCCTCAAATTCTTAAAACATTTTATATAAACTATTCATTATAACATCACATCTTTTCACAATAATGTGACATTTGGTTACTACTTTCGCAATGACCTGTGGCCAATCATCATTCGATATTTAGACATGCCTTGATCCCTCATTGGCCACGACAACAGCGAGCAGTACAATACATATTTCACGTAATTTCCATTCAGTTCAAAAAGTCTGGACAAGACCCTTTCGAAACACACTCCCAGTCTAGTAACTTTTAGTGATGTGGTTGAGGTTTCCTAAAATGCTCCTCCTAGTTTAAAAACAAGGTATAGACACTTCTCAATATTGTCTGAGTCTACATTCTGTGAATTTTTCATTCAATTAAATTCATTTGGGAGATAAGTCTAAGCCCTCTTACCCACTTATGGCTTTCTTAACGTGATCATGTGCGGCAACGGTGCCGTGTGTAATGGTGGCACATTGTTTTAAATGCAAGCTTTCACTCAAGACGGTTTGATGCCGGAATAATACACGGCAGCGCAGCAGAATGACTGCAACGGCACTAATACTTTACTCGGCACGGTGAGTAACTAAGAAAGGGGGAACAATAGATCTTTTAGATATCTATCTAAGGACGTGCAAAAAGAAGTAGAATGGTGTATACCACTATGAGCATGCGTGGTAAAAATATAACACACTCTTAAACATTTGCGTGTGGAAAAAGTAATAGAATAATTCACCAATTAATCAATCCACGCATCTATACTCTCATAAAACAATAACCTCCCATTTAGCGTAATCATAAAGTGTGTAAAATTACATGCCTAGGACCTATTAACGATGGTTATTAGCTATTTTTATGGTAATCAGAAATATGAAATGTATCCTTTATTTACATTACTTTTAAATCTTTTAAAGGGAATATTTTTTACGATATTGAAGTCTAAGCTAAAGTTGTATTGTTTCAATCATCTTAAAAACTCTATTTCGATTAACTTCTGACGTTTTTATCGATGCTATACGCTAAAAAACATCAATTCTGTGCTGAAATTAAGTTATCCTTGAGCACAGTGGTGATAGGTATGGACATTTGACGCAAATACGAGAATTTGATCATGGTACTTGAACTGAATCTTTGTACCATTTCCCATGTTATCTACTTCCATTCCATAAACTTTGTGTTGTCTTCTATGTAGGCATGTTGATCATGGTGTTTCTTAGTATAAATGCTACTACATATACCCACTTTGTTTAATATAAACGTCATCAAAGTGAAGAAATCACGTTGTTCGTTTGATTCAGTTTATTCGTTTGCTGCTGTCAATCAGTACGTTTTGTCGGCTAAAATGCGCGCTGTTGCCGCGATAAAATTGGTTTATCAGGTTTAATTTGACGTCTACTCAGGCATGAACCAAATGAGTATGTATACTACTTATATAAATCTTATTATTCACTTTGTTATACCTATCCACCAATTTTTATTATATTCAGTTATATTGTTTATATAATGCTTAGAAATTATATCCGAAAATATAAATACAGATAATGATGTTACTTCAGTTTAAGGAAGAACAAATTCAATGTAGAATGTCTCTGAGTAGTTTAATGAAATATGATCCATTCACACATAATAGAGAGATATTGCAAGTTCAACTTAACTGCAAGCACTAATAGAGCGACGTAATTAGTGGACAATCAAAGCAGGCGTTAAAATAACACTTGAGGCATTTTTTCTTGAAAAACTGTTTTGAAACAGTTTCAAACTGTTTTAAAACGGTCCATTTTCTTGGTCGGTTAATGATGTCAGGAATAAAACTGTTTGTCAACGTTTGAAAACGTTTTTCAAGACCGTTTTAAGCTGTCAGCAGAGTCACTACTGTCATTTTTGAAATTGTTGATATTTTTATTCAAAACAAATGGAATTTCCGTGACTGTTGAATTTTTTACAGATATACAAAACCAATTTGGGACTCACGAGCTTTAAAGCTTCGTAAAGCTGCAATTGCACTGGAAATAGGCCAGTTTCAAGTTTGCTATAAGAAATAAAACCAAAAAAATTAAAAAGAAGGAAAGAGTTAAATATCTTTATTAATTTTAAGATTAATACCAACATTTTCGTCACTTTCAAGTAAATGAAGCCGTGACAGAATTTTTTATCATTTCTTATTGATAACTTTTGTACTTCAGTTATCTCTGAAAAATTTAAAGTTTGATTTATAACAAAAAATATTTACAAAATATCTGTATAAACGAAATGCACTCGTATATGTTTATAGTCTTTTGTTGCTTATTTTGTGCTAACTAGAATGACTGGAACTGTAACATTAACACGAATTTGTTGGACCGTATCAACATATTATTTGTTATCTAACAGTTCTTGTTTATTGAAATATTTTTATTTCATTTTATTAATAGTGCTAACAAGATTGTCTGGTTTTTGAATGAATGTCAATAACACTTGTTAAGTTGTAGATATATTGTGCGCTAGTATAATAGCCGAGATAACATTAAATTTATTTTATTGAATTTACGTTTAACAGATAAAATAACCAGTGTCTTACTGCACCGAACGGGAATCAAGCTGTTGAAGGTTTTTTATTCTGTTTACATCGGCGACCTTCACACAGAAAGTTTCATTTCTTATATTGTGCGACAGTCCAGCCCGACATATCTTACCACCTCCTTGACAGTTTTCCTATTTGATTGTGAGATTTTATCTCTAATGAACTGTTTCGACTGTCTCCGTCTTGGTGAGATTTCTCATTATTTTAGAGATGTTTGTAACACCAGCTTTCTTGTAGACATGTTCATTGACGATGTTTCGACGTTGCAGAAAGCTTTGTCTTCGCCATTCCATACTAGCTTAGAATTGACCTCTATGCTTGGCTGTCTGTGAAGAAAGCAACTGTTCTTCTTTCCTGTCTTCTAATTTCCTCAACGAAGTGATGAATCGCTTTTTGTTTGTTGTTACTTCAATAGCTATCGAGAAATAGAATGTGTCCCTAATTTGTAGATTTAAAAAGTGCCCAATTCCTGCTATTACATATATCTCTGCCTTAGAGTTGTTTGTATTCCAGGCTGCCTGATCTTGTATGGGTACGCCTTTCTTTTCTACCTGGTTTAGTTATTCGGCACTTATTAGGAAAGCTGTGTTGTTGACTTTACAGTAATCTTTCTATTACAGATCAGGCTTCGCTTTGTATTTGTGGTGGTAGATTCCTAGAACTCAATCGCAATTTTATTTTAGGAAAGCAGTTGTTACGGCTCTCTAACAAGTAATCTTACAAGAAAAATATTGTAAAGAAATGATAGTTATTATTCACTCATTCAAAGGTGTTGTATTTCAACAAGTGCGATCTGTTTGCGATTCAATACGACGGAAATTGCAATCAGATCCCTGTGGAAGGAAACAAAGTTTAGCAGCATTAAGCTCGATAAAAACAGTCAATGTGATGAATTTGTTGGATGACTTGACTTTGGGAGTAGAGCTTCCCAAAAATACATATTTTGTCTTTATTTTGCTTGGTTACTACAAAAATAAAATAGCTGTTCTCTCGGGAAGCTACAGTCAACAATATGTTACCTGAAAGGTTGCAACCGAAATTTATATCACATAACCGCGGTAGAATTATCTTGTCGAGGTAGGGAGCTGCTAGGGATGGGGAAAGGCAAGAAAGTTTCTAAACCTGTTAATGAATTTTCTCGAACTATTATCAATGTCCTTGGGTAATTACTACAGATTATTCCACTAAAGCAAAACATCATAGCAATAGCATCTTTTCTATTGTGTTATTTCTTGCTATAAAATGTCTTATCTTCTTTTCAGCGCTGCCCATTTCTTCCAATATAACATTGGAGTTTATGCCGAAAAAGGATTCCGGTCCCCAAAAGGGTGTTTCTTCCCCTCTTTTTGCTAGTATTTAAGCCAGATGTGTTCTGGAACCCACGATGCTGTTCGCCCCTAGTTAATTAAGTCCAAAAATAACGAAAATGGTGAATGGTTGATACCCAATTGATACCCAATTGATTAATTATTGATTTGTAAGGTTGCACCAGTCAGGGACTTCTATTCCCTAATCACTTAATAGTAGTACCATAAAATCCAAACTTGTCTGGGAGTGCTTAGAAAACCTTAAAAAACTCAGTGCCACAAATAAGGTAACCCTGAAATAGGTGCCAGGTCACAAGGGTACGAAAAAGCAGATGCCCTAGCACGAGAAGGATCGGCAACCGGCAACCGGTATAACAAAGGCTTCGGTAAGAACCACGTTAAACCAGTGGGTGCACAAACAACACCTCAAATACTGGCAAACAATTCCGAAGCTCAAACACAGTAAAATGATGGTCAAACAGCCCATACCAAAACTTACTGAAGAAATTCTGAAGTTAAATAGGAGAGATATCAGGCTGGTAACCGGCCTTATAACCGGACACTGTGGCCTGAGAAAGCACCTTCACACAATGGGGATCTTCCAAGAAGAACCTACATGTAGATTATGTGGCGAGGAGGACGAAACAGCCACCCATATAATTTTCGAATGTGAGGCTCTACGTTGGTGGAGGTATAGACAGATAGGGCCGGATGACCCTATATACAACCTCACCAAAAGAGATACTGTGAAGAGACTTCTAGATCTCATCAAGGTCACAAATCTTCTCACAGACTAGCAGACAGACAGGACAATACAATAAGCCAACGGCTGCAGTGTTGGGGCCCACTAACCCGGCCTGTTTTCGTCTGTCTACCAACCAACCAACCATTCCCTGGGCACCTCAGCCTTTAGGGTTTTTCTGCTTCTGGTTGTACCATTTATGTGAAGTGCGTCACAATGGACAGATTCTAGGGTAGCATCTAACCTAAATTCACCAATGGTTATGGAATGTTCAGTTTTATCTGTGACTGTTATTAAAGATTTTTGCTGCTTCCTAGTTTTTTATAATTTTCTCCAAACAATTTTATTAAAATTCAGTTTTACCAAAAATTATCATGATTGCCAACACATTTAACAGTTATTTCAAAGCATTCTATCAATAAGAATGTGTTTATTAATTAAGAAAATATAGTGCTTTTCAGGACCTATTTACAATAATTTCTGCTATCCACTCCAGTATGAACCTATTTTGCTCCAACTCCAAATGAGCATATTCTATTCTACTAAACATAGGAAAATAAAATGTATTAATAACATTGGATTTTAGACTGAAGCTTGTTTGAAGGTAGCCTGAAAAATCGTGATACAAGTTAAAGTTTACCTAGTACTGAAATAATTGAAAATGAATAATAAAACTAGGAAAAAATGAGTACGACATTCTAATTATATGGAAAAAATAACAATAATTTATCTTTAAATACTACGTTTAGCTTTTAAAAGAACCACATGTTAAAAATCAGTGTCACATAAAACATTAGATTTTAATTTAGTTTGTGTGAAAACAAGTACACTGGATGGAACATACGTGTTAAATAAAAAAAACAAGATTTTTAACATTCATTGTCTAATGATCCATGAAATTCAGTAATTCAGTATCCGGACCGCATACAGGTTGAAGATCCATAAACATAAACATTTAATGTTAGTTACTCGAGACATTGAATGCGTACCTTAAGATTTTAAAATCAGATTTGCTCAAAAATATATCAGCAATAAAAAAACGAACACACAATTATGGACACAGATACAAATATGAGTTAAGTAATTGGTCTTTTTACTGCTTTTTTGACACTTTTCGTATGGAAGTAGTCGTGAAATACAGAGTGTCCATAAGCTCTCCTGTCAAGCGAAAACTACAAATACTAAATGTGATTTTTTTACTTCTAACCTAATTTACTCTTATCCGCTAACTTCAAACTTTAAAATTTGTACATTGTATAATGTATAACCCTGCTGTGAGGAATTGTTTACTGCAAACCTGCGTTTTTATTGCCATCACAAGCGTTCCACGTGGGAGGGCAGACCGTAAATTTGCTTAAATTTTTTGAGCACCAGTTTTTAGTGTTTTTTGTGTAAAAGAAAAATGTTCTAGTTTAAATTCGCTATTATGCACCGAAAAATCAATTTTAATTTTTTGGAGAAATTGAAGATTTTCTTATCCAGAATTCCCCCTTTTGCGGTATCAGCCCCAATGTAATATTGGAAGAAACAGGCAAAGCCAAAGAAAAGAGAAGATCTGACAATTGGAAATATCTAGTAGGACAATCAAAGATTGGGTTGGGTGACTACAACCCGTTGAGATCAAATGAATGCATAAGTCAGAGTACCTAAAACTGCAAGAGTTTTAACAGGGATCCTAACGGGACATTGCCGCCTGAACGGGCACCTGAAAAAGCTCAAAATAGTGGAGGAAGAAGAATGTAGATTATGTGGCATGGAAGAAGAAAACTTCCATCCACATACTTGTGAATTTCAAAGCAATTCAGAATCCTAGGGCACAGCACCTATGAGATTATTGGATAGAAGATGGACATTTACCTAAATTGAAACCTGCAGATATCCTAAAATTCCTGAGGGAAATAGGACTAAAGGAGCTACTAGTCTTTGAGACGTTCCTCGCGAACTAAGTAGGAGTAAGGGGGCACAATAGATATTTTAAGTCTCAGTGAATGTCACCCCATCATACATACATATCCAGAATATACAGGCCCCCTTCCACAGATATAAATGTTTGTCTTGCTAGTCTTCATGAATATCTTAAACAGTTAAACTATACAAATTTTGGAAACCTCTTATTTTTAGGAGATATTATATTATATTGATTTTATATATGTATAATTGCTCTAATAATCATAATCTTGTGAGGTATGAATAAATTTCGGTTTCAATGGGTGAGTTTTGTTTAGCTTAAATATTTTCTGTAAGTGGACTCTTGTAAAAACCAACCTCCACTGATCTTTTTTGTAGACTCAACTTGAGATTTTCCCTTAACGATCGAATAGCTAGTGCACTATAGGTGCATCATCCTCCTCAACGTAGGCCTTTTTCAGTTTCTTTTTGTCTTGAACAGATCCTGTCTCATCAAACTTCTTTATTAAATTTTTTAAGTCAAGAAAACATTGTATTATGTGTAAAATTTTTAATTTATAATATTGCAAAGCGCTTTCGGCTTTTACGCCATCATCAGTGCGATACCTGCAAGTAAGTAATGAAATTGTTGTAATTATATAAAATAAGAAAATATTAAGAATTCCTTACTCGTCAAGTATATATACAAGAGTCCAAAATAAATCGACAACACAATCATAAAAACTTTTAAAAAACTACATTAAATTTAAAAAGTTATTTTAAAAAATTTACCCTATTTAGGGTAAACTGTCGTTTAACATTTTCAATTATAAACTTCTAAAAAATATACATGTTTGTATAACGGAAATTAAATTGACAGTGAATCCCATGGGTGAATCCATTAAGACTGACCAACAACAAAATTAAAATGAATTATGACATTTGACAATCTAATTAAACATAGAACTCACGTTATCCAAAGCGAGCACAGAACTAACATTAACCATCAAGTATAGATGTAAATCTACACCGCGTAATGGGTTAGGTTAGGTTTATGGTGAGTGGGTCTATAAGGCCCTCCACTGCGACTCGCAAGAGTCTATTGTGGCTCACACCTATTCAAATTTCACCAAACAAATTCACCTTCTTAACAAAGCCGATTAGTTTATTTGGTGAATGATATTTCAGGTCCGAGGGCGAGAGAGAGAGACCCTGCCAAACATCAGATACCTGATTCGAGCCGCGGCGGGGAAGGCAAAAATTATATGCTCTGCTGTTTCATCATCTTAAAGACAAAGACGGCAGATCGGATCTTCCGACAGTCCAAGTTTTAGCATATGAAGATTCAGATGACAGTGGCCTGTTAGACAACGTAGGTCATGCCTGCTATAGTCAACATTTGTTTGGAGATATTCTTCGAATGATGTATGAAAGCCTTTGAATGAACCGATCCTGGTAAATTATGCCAGAAGTCTAAAGCTCTTCTTGCCGTCCAGGTATTTAGTGTTTGTTGGGGAAAACTTATTGCGATGCCAATTGCCCTTGCAAGAGAGTCTGCCTTCTCGTTTTCTTCCATGCCAGAATATCCAGGGATCCAGACCGATACTTTATGGAGTTCTCCTATTGAGGAGAGTCTTTTTTGGCAGTCTAAAACCAATTTCGACGTTACATGGTAAGAGCTAAGAGCTTTCAAAACCGCTTGGCTGTCCGAGAAATTTTTTATTGTTCTATGTATGAGATTGGCTTGCTCCAATCTCTCCACACATGAAACAATGGCGTAAGTTTTCGCCTGAAATACGGTTGCATAGGATCCTAGAGAGGTTAAAATTTCTTTCCTAGGTCTGCGCGGAATGGGTACATGTGGATATTTTTCGTGAAATTTTGCAATTGCATACTAGTACGAAACTTCCCCAATACCATAATACTAATAATAAGATATACTATTTGTTGAATAGATAACATTGTTGTTAAATATTTATTAAAGAATGACAATTTGAAAAGGAAGTTAACAGTTACTTGGTACATCGTAAACGTCACTCATTAGAATAATACATTATTTTCGAACTTAGTGCAAAAATTCATACGGATTTCACAAAACTGGCTATAAAATGAGACGGCTTTTTGAAAAACTTGAAATTTATTTCATTTTATGGGGTTTCAGAACAAGCAAGAATGACATTTTTCACTAAAACTGGTGGGTTAAGGGGCACGACAGGAGCAAAGGTAACCGCATTGCTGACTCTTTAGCCAGGGAAGCGGCTGGAGCAAGAATTCTTGGACCCGGCGACACCTACTGCCTGACGAATTCGACAATTGCGGAATTTTATTTCATTTTCTGAGGTTTCAGAACAAGCAAAACTTTTTATCAAGAATGACATTTTTCACTAAAACTAATATTTAAACATTTTTCACCTATAGGATACCTCATCCGTGGACACGCTGTATACAGGGTGTCCCGGGACTAGAGGGAAAAATGTCAGGAGCGTATAATCCGAGCCAAAATAATTTAGTACTTCTTATAAACTTTTTCTATGCAGGCCTTCGTTTTCGAGTTATAGACCTCCAAAATTTAATTATGTATTTTAAACTTGTGTTTTTTGAGGTTTTCTTAATGGTTTAATAATGTTGTGTTCGTAATTTTGATTAAAAGCAACTAATTACGTTGTTTGCGTACCTATTTAATTCCCACGAAATATAGCTTTGCCGTGAATTTTATAAAGATCAAATAACTAGTAAAAAAAATAAAAATAAAAACCAAATTCAAAATTGTAACTTTGGAGGCCTATACCTCGAAAAGGAGGGCCTGCATAGAAAAAGTTTATATGAAGTACTAACATTATTTTGTATCAGATATATAATATTATACGCTCCTGACTTTTTTCCCACTAGTCCCGGGATACCATGTATATAGTTCTTTTCACGATCTAAGAAACTGACTTGACTTAGGCTTGAGATGCAATAAAACCATGATGTCATTATCCCATCTCAGGTCACACAACACTTTATCCAAATGAAAAAATAATATTTTTTAAAGTATTTGTAGTAAAACCCCTGTATAAAGGTATTTATAAACGTTATCACTGTGTGAGTTTTCATGTTCGACAAAATATTTTTGATACGCTGTGTGCGTAAAATATATTATTTTAGAGTTAAATGGCTCGTATATTATCAAAGAATAAACTAGATTGGCGAGCGATAAGTTTCAAGTAAACAAAGGGTCTTTAAATATTTAAAGGTAGTAGCTAATATCGATATTGTGTAACAAAGGAATATCAATATTTAACAACCATCTGTAATGACCCGCATACTTTTAACATTTAACATGGTGTCAATGTACGTAGACATTGTTGTAAAAAACATAAATACGAAAAGCAGTTCACTAACGAATTTGTTAATCTATAGAGGTACGTGTAACATGGAATTTGGTTAACAAAACAATAAATTATTGTTTTCTATACTTTTTTCCACTGTCATGAGATATATGAATACGTTTGGAATTTAGTTTTATATTGAATTACGGATGCTGTTTGTTTTTTGGGCTGGTTATGTACTGAGTCCTAAAAATCTATTGTGATCTCTTCTTCCACTCAGTTACTTAGTTACTAAGAAAACCTACAGTTCCTTGAAGAAATTTAAGATTATCCGTAGGCTTCAGATAGAGTTAATCTTCCTCTAATGGTACAAAGATTCAGTTCAAGTACCTGGGCTGTTGAGCACAACATAATCGAATCTATCATCCATTTTTTAGTTAAAATCTGTATAATGGGCTCTACTAGCCCAGGTGAAACGAAGTAGAGGTGGGCCTAAATAGAGCAGGAGTAACAAACTGGAAAGAAAAAACAAAAAATAGGAAATTATGGATGGACATAAGTGGAAGAATTTAAACGTACGACGGGGACTGATCCACCCCAATTATGCGGATCTAGAAAGCATAGGTGGCGTAACCCCACACGGGGTGTCAAGCCATTGTATACAGTGCTATTCAAAAGTCCCCTCCCTCCCTTGTATCTTTTGAACGGCTACACTTACATTAATAAAATTTGGATTGTGAAAATAAAGTGTTGTAAACTTCTCTACGAATGGTAACAGATGACGTTACAGTGCCACTCTGGCCAATAATTTTAAATAGGACCTTATGGCAAGTGATATCTCGTTTGAAAGGCATTGACATTGGCTACATAGCCATATTAATTTTGTATGGGTTTAAACTAATTTTGAAGGATAAATTAAATAAATACCAAACGTTTGGTTACTACTTTCGATATGGCTTGATCCCTCATTGGCCTCTGCAACTTCGAGTAGTACAATACAAATTAGTTCAAGAAGTCTTAACACGATTCTTACGGAACACACTCCCAGTCTAGTTACTTTTAGTGGCGTGTTTGAGGTTTCCTAAAATGATAAAATTTTCATTGAAGTAATCTATATCCTACTTCTTTGGGTTTTAGATACATTAAAGCAAATGTTAGTTACTAATTTCAACTTATCATTATAAGCGGTAATCAAACCAGACTTTTGTATTTTTCAACCAATAATTTTGGCATTTGGCCAAATTTCTTCCACATTACAATGACTGTTACCACTTCCTTCATTTTTAATTTTTCCTCTTTTTTTCCACAATTAGTTTGAATAACATTTTTTATTAAGAAATAAACAGTATAATAGAGGAAGATAATGTCAATTTTTGAATTCTTGCATGTATGTATGTATGTATGATAGAGTGACATTCACTGAGACCTAAAAGATCGATTGTGCCCCCTTACTTCTACTTAGTTCCTGAGGAACCTACCAAGGAACCTAGACTAGTAGCTCGTTTAGTCCTATTTCCCTGAGGAATTTTAGGATATCTGCAGGCTTTAACTCAGTAAATGGCCCACTTCTATACAATAATCTCCTAGGTACTGTACCCTAGGATTCTGAAATGCTGTGCAATTCGCAAGTATGTTGATGGAGGTTTCTTCTTTCATGCCACAGAATCTACATTCTTCTTTCTCCACTATTTTGAGCTTTTTCAGGTGCCCGTTCAGGCGGCAATGTCCCGTTAGGATCCATGCTAAAACTCCCATCAGAATCTTTAATTGTCTAATCCCACTAGATCGTTCCAATGATCAGATCTTCTCTTTTCCTCGGCTTTGTCTATTTCTTCCAATAATACATTGGGGCTAATACCGCAAAAGGGTTCGGGTCCCCAAAAGGGTCTTTCAGTTCTCCTCTTTGCTAGTCCATCTTCTATTTGAATCCTTGCATAGTGAATAGTTGACAAAAATGTTTTGTGCAATACTCAAAAATTCTGTCCATATAAATTCTTGACATTGTACAAGAGTATAGTAAAAGTCACGAATCTTTCTCGTTACGTCATAACACATAAACATCCGAATCAAATCAATGAGACAGTTTTGACCAGCGGCACATCATTGTTAGAGGGTTCGGCATGTATTTCTGGTGATCTAATTATGAGAGGAAATAAGTAAAAACCAAATTTAACATATCGTAGTTAGACTACAATTTGAAATTCTATAAATAAATTGTTACAAAACTTACCGCTTGAAAGGTATTTAAGGGCAGAAGTGGTCCACCATTAGCCAATTCCTTTTGGAAATATTCATGTAATTTTCTAATACACTCACGTTTACTTTCATGCAAACTTTTCCGGGCATTTTGTCGAAAACCATCACAATAAAATATGTAAATGAGCTTTACCTGTTTAAAGTAATGACAATGACGACGAACTTCAATGGTGACAGAATCATTTCCGCATAAAGTGACGTTTCGCTTTTTAAGTACAATCGTTGTCACAACACAAGACAGAGTGACAAACCGATAAAGACGTAATGGCGTAGCTTAATTCAAACATATGTACAGGTAAACTGGTATCTTGTGACAAGGCGGAGCTTCCAGTACGAAGAGAGAGAACGTATTCGGCCAATATCGAGCTGCCCACTGCATAACGTCTACCGCACGATTGACTTTGCTGGATCCCAACTTTCAAATTTGTTACGGCGCATCGTCACCTCATTTCAGGAGATAGCGGTTGTAGTGTACCTTTCATATCCAAATAAAATTAGAGTGTCTTTGATACATTCAGGGAAGTATGACGTAACGGGAAAGATTTGTGATTTCTACTGTATCCTATGCCAATCGTTTACAGGGCTGTCCATTGTCCAACCGCAAATGTCTCAGTGATCACTTTTCCAGAACGCCCTATGTGCCATCGAAAAATACATCCTTGTATTATACCTAACACAAGTTAAAACATTTTTCATATTCACTCTGTATATTAGCACTTTTTAATTGGTAATATATCTTAATAGATAAAATATACTGGATACTAACAGGATGTTTCTTTGAAAAAAAAATTATTCCTATCTATTTCAATAATAACTTGAACAAAGGGCGGGTTAATAAGTTACCTAATCAATAGAGAGGATTAAAATACTTGTAAATTATAGAGTTGATAAGTGACTGTACACAAAGGCAATTAAATAAACGACATGATTATCTATCCAATAATTGCTTTATTCATATTGAGAGCTAACGCTGTCAGTGATAACGCAGGCTTTTAACTTTCTTCTTCTTAGACTTCAGTTATAATAACTTCTAACAAACTTACCTAATGATAAGGACGTTCAAATTAAATTTAAACTTGAAGATATAAAGAGTTTTTATTATGATTGAATTAATATAATATGAATGGAAAAAATAAAGAGGATATTACAAATATTAAAGCTTAGGTATTATTAGCGCTATGGGGATATCCTAGATATGTGTAATTATATAAGAAACCTAGAACAACTATGCTAATCTTTATAATTGTTACTTAAGAAGGCAGTTTAATAGTGGAGTGGTACACTCTGGAGTAGAAGCCGGAATATATGGGTTACAAGAGACGATCACGATCTCTGTAAGCCTGGTAAACATGCCACTGTCTTTCATGCAGAGGTAATGGCGGTGCAATACTGTGCAGAAGAGTTGATGAGACGGGAGGGGGAAAGCCAAAGTATCGTCATCTACTCCGACATCCAATCAGCACTAAAGGCGATAAGCTCATATCGGACAAAGTCAAATCTGGTGTGGGAGTGCCGCAAGGAACTCAACAGACTAGACAGGTCACCAAGCAATAAAAGGCAATGAAAAGGCCGATGAATCAGCCAAGCAGGGAGCGACTGAGGTAATGATAGGGTCAGAACCTTCCTGTGGAATTGCAAAAAACCTAACCAAGGAGAACGTCCACCAATGGATAAACAACTAAGCGTTGCGCTGGTGGCATAAACCCCAGGACAAAGGCACACTAAACTATTCCTTAAAAGCCCTTCGGCCAACCTGACACGCGACCTACTATGTCAAAGTCGAAAAACGACAAGGATGATGGTGGGAATGCTGACCGGACATTGTAGGCTGAGGAAGCATATGCACACAATTGGCCTAGCAGATGACACCCTATGTAGATTTTGCCAGGAAGAAGACGAAACCGCGGATCCCATACTCTGTGAGAGCGAAGGCCTAGTAAGGGTGCGGTTTCACCTATTCGGAGAAGAAAAACCGAGGACAGAGAGCTACACAAGGGAGGCGGTATCCAGGTTAAGAGATCTAACAAAAAGAATAAAGCTAGATACCGAGCTCTAAAAATAGACCAGAACAGATCTGCAAAGGTCGCAGTGGGATGAGACAAAGAGCCACTCCATTTCTAATCTAATCTAATAGTGGAGAGCTCCCTAGATTTATCTGTTCTTTGACGAGTTCATATTTTGGGTTTATCAAGTATCTTCTATTTCTAATTCTTGAAGGAAATCTAGTTCTAGTTTCATATCTGGCTGTTTTTTATAGATAGCTACTTTCAACAAATTTTTAAAGTCATAAGTAAGAAGTTGCAAATCTGTACCTACGCCGTTTTATTTTACAAAAAATTATAAAAGCTGTTTTCAATTTTTTAGTTCGTTTCAAAAACGTGGTAGGTATATTAAAATTTATTATATCATTTCGTTTTTCTACGTTCATGCAAAAAACAAAAGTTTATTGAGCTCTATTTAGTGGAAATTGCCCTAGTGCAATAAAAACTTCATTACACTCATCTGTCATTTTACTACATCGTTTTGTCATCATGACAAACACAAACATTCAAATCTACGCCATTTTTAGTCAATTTACAGCAACCTAAATAAGACATTTTTTGGTTTTTGCATTAACGTAGAAAAAATAGTCTACGCAACTCGTGCAAAAAGTGTTTAGTGTATTCAACGTGCTGTTCACGTCGCGTGCATTTTTCCTAATTCGTTTCATATTTTCTCTTATTGTCATCCAATTCTCAATGATGTTGAAGATTTTAAGTCTCGAACCCATCGGAAAATAAGTTTAAGATCATTAACAAAGTTCCAACCGACATACAAGAAAGCAAGTTCATAAAAACGTGTTCTAAAATGTACAAACACGTGTAGTCATGGCAACTGGTGTAAGTTTATTTTTATACTACACTTTGAAAAAGTTGAATTTTACCAACTTTACGGAGGCGAGAAAATAACCCTTTTTTTAAGACCGACCATAAAATATACACTTTCTGGACAATTCTTCGTCTAGAAAATAACGTTTTGCCGATCTAGACCGGAAAATGGACGTGAGGGACCGGCAAAAGCTTTTTCCAGCCAGGCTCGGCTGTGCCTCGCCTGTCCATGTCTTCTTTCGGCCTGAAAAATGCCACTTAACCGCCTAGGTATACAATATATATCTACTATTTCTTTAACTTTTTCGGACAAACAAATTTTGTACCTATTTTTTGAAATGACCGTTTAAAAAAAAACTTCTGTGGTAAATACCATCAAATCGAAACATCCGTTTAGGAGATGTTCAGTATGAACCCGATTGTAGCGCCACCTGCCGTGACTAATTGCCCCTCTCCCAAATACCTGACTTAAAGAACTCCCTATCTTTATTATACTTTTTGTGTTCATTTATTCGAATTTTAAATAGTCTAGATGTTTCACCTAAATAAATTTGGTCGCATTCACAGGATATCTGATATAGGCAGTTTTTTGAAAATTGTTCTTCATTTTTTGGTTTAGTTTTTGTTAGTATAGATCTCAACGTATTGTTAGATTTAAAGACAGTTCGACTATTGAATTGATTACCAATTTTCTTAATTCTTTCTGATAAACCCTCAACATACGGTATTCTCAAGTTTAAAAAAATTATGTCAGCTAAATTATTAATATTATTGTTATTTTTATGGGGTATTAACAATGTTATTTCAAAACTGATTTTAGTAAAGAACATATTTTGACATATTATTGCCATGGACATTACAGAATAATTTATTTTGATACGTAACTTTGATCAATTTGTTTTCAAAATCTAAGGAATTGTAGTCGTACTTAACAAACTATTAATTTATTTCAAAAATTTCTGAAACTGTGAAATTTATCTGGGTGGTAAGAGATTGTAAAACAGTTCTAATGCATATGCTACTACCAACGCATATATTACATAAAACGTGTAACTCATTATTTATCTTTGAACCACCAATAAAATGTTAGCACTTGAACTAAGAAGGTGCAATAAAGATTTAATTTTATTTTATCGTTTTTAGTTTTATTTACCGATCCCTTAACTTTGCGTCTAGAAGACCTGTCGCCTCAAATAATTTAATCACATTATTTTCATATTACCTCGCCCGAATGATTGTCTCGTACACTCATAAAATATTACTAAAGGAATTTAAACAAACAGTGATATTTAAATTAAATGTATATCATCACAAGACTTCCTGGTAAAAATGTCACTAAACTTTCGAAGAATCCAGATATTTATAACCACGGACATTGAAATATCAAAAGACAATTTCAGAACCACTTGAGGAGATTTGTGTGCTCGAATCATTAATAGGAAATATTATATTAAGTACCAAGTGACAAAAATATCTTTAGTCACTCGTTTCATGAGCGACTAAAGTAACGTTTTTGACACTAGGTGCTTACTATACTTTTTCTACGCCCACATGATATTTTAATTATATTCACTAGATGACTGACGATGACTGACGTGTAACTGGAAAATCAACTGAAAAACAAAAGATAAACGAGATGTGACTTTTCGCACTTGGAACACTAGTGGTTAAAGTGACGTTTTGCGAATGTCAAACCCGTGTTTTAGATGCGGTTTCAGTGACGGAAGTCATTGTAGAAAACTGTTTCATTCATTAATTAATTCATTCATTCGATTGGGTTGTGCTCAACAGCCCAGACACTTGAACTGAGTATTTGTACCATTTCCCATGTTATCTACTTCCATTCCAGAAGCTTTGTGTCTTCTATGTAGGCCACTAGTTTGACTGAAGGGATTTTCAGTAGTTGTAATGGTTGTATTGTTTCCTCTCCAAAGTGCTTCCGTCTGAGTCCATGTAAGTTCTCGCAGAAGCAGAGAGAAAACTGTTTATTTTAATTGTTTTAATTGTTGTTTGTATGGTTGTGAGTGAAATTAGTTTGTAGTGTTTAACAATAAAATAAAAGTATATGGCAAGGTCTCTTTGTGGATAAAAAAAGATAAAAAGATAAAAAAAGCCATAAATCACTTCTAGTCTTCACCTACCCACAAGCGAACAATTGATTTTCATTGGTGCAATGTAGCTTCCGATTGGTCTATGAAAAATTTACTTGAATTGTTAGTTCACATTGAGTGTTAACGTTCCAGGGTGGGTTTGGTTCATTTCTGTTATTTACGAGATATTGTGTTCTTAGATGTTGCTGTGATTGAAATTTTGTTTTATTGACTAAAACTATTTTGTTGGTAATAATAAAAAAAATGGCTTTTTGGCGACCATTCGAAGAGGAAGATATTGTTATAGGCTCCGAACAATGAATATACTAGAAGAGTGAACAAACGTACAGTTGGTTCGGTGAATCTTTTCCCATGTATGAAATTATTCACATACTACTTTTTATAGTACGTCTCGTTTCTACTCACCGAATCTAAACCCTCGAAATGAACCCGTTTGTTCCATTACAACATAATATAACAAACAGAGATAGCCATATGATGAATGTCGGCGATAGGTGTAACCCACACAACAGAAGTTCTGTGGTTTAAACTTGAATTTGTACATTGACAGACGAAAGACTTTGTTTACATTTTTATTCTACATTTTTGTCCATTTTTTTGCCACTTGTATATAAATTTATTTCAAAACCAGTTGTTATAACGACTAACTTATACCTGAGTGTTCGAATTATTGTGGTAAGTAAATATTATTACACCAGCTTCAATACAATAATAACTAACGTTCACCGTCACTTTAGCCACATTCTAATTAAACCATCAATCTACGACCTACGTGTTACTGAATGTATTGATGTATTGCGTTTGTATATGAATGATGACGCATGGGAAAAGATCCACCGAACCAACTGTAGTTATTCTATGCCAATATAAACAATGTCAAAGTTTATTTATTTATTCTGCTGGATTCCATGTCGCAGAGAATATAATAAGTTGATTGATTGTTGTATGTATAAAACATGAATATTTTATTGTTTAAAATTTTTACCAAAGGTTTTGAAATTTCTGAAAGTGGAGAGTAGGGATTTGAGACAATAGACAGAAAGAAATTTGGCATGTTCTAGTCGCGATCTACGAAAAATATGATACAAAATATGTATCGGCAACTGAAACAAGAAAATAATGGGCCAAAGCATGGAGCTGCTAAAAGAACACATAATTGACAAAAGGTTCAAAAAAATCCATTATTATAGTTATCGGTAAAACTGCTATACATCGGAAAAAAAAAAGTACAGAAATCGCTAATGCGTCGGGATCCTGCAATAAGGAAAAAGTTGTCTAAAACCGCTTCTGCTTACAAATTTCTTTATCTCGCCGACAAATTGTGAAACGATGCAAATTAATTTTACTCACAACTATACACTAATTATTTTTTTAAAGCAATGTTTTTCAGCTGTAGATACCATAAGATCAACTTTTACCAATTGGTTAAATCTTAAGGCAGGTCTTCAACAAAATAAGCTTGGCCGGGGTTATTTTTATATGGTAAAGAATTAAGTTTTACATACTACGAATAATTACTTTACCCTTTAGTATCATTGGGATACAAACGTTATAAACCTTTATGGTACTTTACAATAGGTACCTAATGTAATAAATTCATTAATTTCATCTCCACTGGTTCCTTTTTTTAATTAACAACTTTCTCACATTTAGATTATCTCATTACTATAGTATACGGTTAATTTTCATTAATTTAATTTGGTTATTCTTTTTATTTGGACCACTGCAGTTAGTTAGTGTTGCTGTTATACATTTGATACTTTGAATGAAAGCTATTTTAATTTTGGGTCCGTTGAACTATACGGAATTTTGATTTTTTTATTGATTATGCAAAAAATCCATACTTTTCACGTATTTTGGAAATTATTTTACTGAAAAAGTTGCGGTAAATTCTGAATTTCCATAAAAAGTTATTTGTTTAACTAGGCAGAGAACCAACAGATTCACTGCCGCGGCTAGCGTATCATGAATGAAACCAGCCAAGGCAGTGAATCTGATTCTCTGCCGTATGAAACATATAATTTTTTCCCCGATTGTTTGTACAGTGTGATTAGAAAAATCAAATTAAAATGAAAACTTTTTTATAATGAATATAAGTCACAATTTGTCCTATGTATGTGTGATGTGGAAGTGATTGATTCCATGGGCCATGGGATTGTAATGTGTAATGTAATGAGGATACTGGGTGTAGTAGGATAGTAGAAGGGCCTCTGACTAGGTGGTGCTGCTGGTCACTTGGTGGGTCATCCCCCAGGAATAAAACAACTACCTGTTTCACTGGGACATGTTCTATTTAATATTTACTATACATTAACCACTAACACTAATTGCCTACTCTTAGATTACTACTTAGAATGAATGATACTGACTGTAATCATCCTTTCATGAATGACCATCATAATGACTTAATAATAATAATGAATCAATAATGAATTAATAATGAATTAATAATGAATTAATAATGAATGCTTAAAATACTATTGTTACCTATATATACAAAGAGTCAAGTTCACTATAAGTAAACATACATGATACTAGATAATGTTTATTTGCTTTGACATTGACTCGTACGTGTAACCTTTATATTTATTATTTATAAAACAATTCGTGGTTTATTGGAATTAGCTGAAGGGAATTTATTCGATAATATTTTAAATAATTAATGACTTAATGTTTAGGCCAAAAGGCATCACACCTTCCCCTTTTACAAAAAGAATAAATTCCGTTGAGCTTCCTTTCCCCCTAATGAAATGAATTTACAATTATCCTAAAAATAAATGGTAGATGGTTATTAAATAATGTCACTAACCTACGATTACCTAATATATTCATAAATAAATGAATGTTCATTGCCTTTAAAAATTGTTTACGATCACTTAGTTGTTTATTTATTTTCACTTCAATGTTTTGAACGTTTGTTATAACACTTTTGTTTATTATTCGGAAATGTTTATAAACTCACTCGCACTTTCAATTTTACAATTTTTAATTCATTTTACAATAAGGATGGATTCTGTTTTTGTGTATTTCTTTTATCACACCTGATTCTAATTTAATTTTACAGTTAACATCACTCACCTCTGTGACTGTAAATGGACCTATATATTGAGATTCGAATTTGGTTCTATTTTCCCTCTTTACTAACACTGAATCCCCTATTTTAAAATCAACTGGATTAGCTACCTTACTATTTTGACTTTGTCTACTCAGTTTATGTTTGGTTAAATATTTCTCTGCTCTCTGATGAGCTACCTGCAGTTTATATTTTAACTCATTCTGATATTCATCAATATTATAGCATGGCCCAATCTCGTTTGTTAGATTCTCGGGTAAGTTAGCACGTCTACCGAACAATAATTCAAATGGCGTATAACCATGATACGAGCTTGGAGTCGTATTATAACAATAAGCAAATAGTTTACACCATTCATCCCAATCATCCTTACTTTCATTTATAAAGTGTCTCACATACTCATTAAGCGTTCTATGTAATTTCTCACAACCTCCTATAGATTGATGATGATATGCTGTTGAGTAATTATGCCTAATATTTAACATTTTAGTTAAAGCGTTGAATATTTCATTTTTATATTCTGTGCCTAAATCTGTCCTAATTTGTTTCATTAGACCGTAATTTGGTATGAAATTTTCAAAAATTCCACGAGCTATCGTGTTCGCTTCTTTGTTTTTAACTGGAATTATTACTGCATATTTCGTTAATTCACATAACATTGTGATGCAATAACGGTTACCATTTTCACTTTGTGGAAAAGGACCGACCGTATCTATATATGTTATATCCCATGGTTTTTCTGCTGTATCTGTTAATACAAATTCTTCCTTGTGATTATTCTTTGCTTTATTGACCTGACACTTGTGACATTGCTTAATATATTTTCTTACATCTTTTTCCATGTTTTTCCATCTAAAATTCGCTCTTAATTTTTTCAATAGCCTGTTATTTCCTACATGACCTCCAAATAAAGGATCATTATGATAAGTTTCTAAAATCTGTTGCTTTTCTTTTTCTTTTTCCACCATCTTAGGTATATCGCAAATACATATTTGTACGTTTTTTAACGTATTGTTTCCTTTTTCCATAAACTCTTTTATAGTGCACTGTGTGAAAATAATATCATTCATATAAATTTTCATCCTTTTTATACCATTATTTACCGCTAGCTTATCAAGCTGAACTAACGTTTGACCTAAATCAAAGTTAACTATATCGGTATTTAATAAGGCTTGGCTAAATCTCATCCTGTTTTTGATCCGTATGTTCATCCTTAACGAAACACGGTTATTTTCAAATTGCAGAATTGGTAATTTATGCGCCTCTAAATTATTCAGTACTTTATATACTGCTGGCTTGCGAATATCTTCCTTTATTTCTGTGGAAACTATTTTATCTTCTCCTATAGGCTGAGCTTTATTATGACGAGTTTTTGACCTCGTTATTGCTAAGATGTGAGCATTGTCAATGTACAAGTCTTTTAATTCATTTATGGATATCCTTGAAATACTGTCCGCATAATTTGAATTTCCTTTCAAATATTGTATTTCGAAGTTGTATTCTTCTAGGTCTAGTCTAATTCTCGTAAGTTTCGAAGTTGGGTCTGTCATCGAAAAAAGATGTGTTAACGGCTTGTGATCCGTTTTCACAATAAAATGTGTAGAACCATATAAATAACACTTAAAATGATTAATTCCCCAATGGATAGCTAACAGTTCTTTCATGATTATAGGTTTATTTAATTCACTTTTCTTAAAACCTCGCGATGCATAAGCTATAGGTAGATCTATACCTTCGTATTCCTGGCTAAGTATTGCAGAACACGCAATATTTGAAGCATCTGTTGTCAATATAAATTTTTTATTGAAATCTGGATATTTCAAAATAGGCGGCTGAATTAATGCCGATTTTAGTATTTGGAATGATTTTTCGCAGTCTTCCGACCACTCGAATTTCACATTTTTCCTAGATAATTTATTGAGAGGTATGCATATTTCAGCGAAATTTGGAATGAAACGTCTGTAATAGTTACAGAATGCTACGAACCTTTTAGATTCTTCTGAATTTTTGGGCACTGGATACTTCTCAATGACTGAATATTTTGCCTTATCGGGTAGAACCCCTTCGCTGGACAAATTGTGTCCTAAATACGTTACTTCTCGCCTGAAGAATTGACATTTTTGTGGATTTAATTTAAGGCTGAATTTCCGACATGTGTCAAACACCCTTTCGAGATTACTTAAATGATGATTTTCTGACATCCCTATTACGACTATATCATCCATATAAAGAAATGCTTTTTCTGGAGTTAATCCTGAGAATGCTATGGACATCATTCTTGAAAAACTATTTGGACTTATATTTAAACCAAATGGTAATCTTGTATACTGAAAAGAACCTTTTTCTGTACTAAAAGATGTATATTTCCTTGAAGATTGTTCTAAGGGAATTTGATGAAAACCTGACATAAGATCTATGACTGAAAACCATTTCGACCTCCCTAACTGATCTAAGATCGAATCTATTCTGGGTAATGGAAATTTATCTGTGACTATTTTCTTGTTCAATTGCCTGAAATCTATACAAAGTCTCCAAGACTTCTCTCCATTGATTGCCTTTTTGGGAACAAGTAAAACTGGACTGTTATAATCTGAGATTGAAGATTCAATTATACCTTGTTCTAATAACTTTTGGACCTGATTATTAAGTTCTGAAGATTGAGAATGTGGCGTGCGATAATTTTTAATATATACTGGAGTATCATCTTTTACCAATAGCTTTTGCTCATAAAAATTATTATGCGTTAAAATGTCGTTCTTTAAAGCAAAAATATCTGAAAAATTCTCACAAAGATCTATTAGCTTATCCCTCACGTATTCTGGTACCTCTAAATTTAATGTTTTTCTTAATTCTTTCAACCTATTCTTACTTTCATTCTTCACAGCATATACATGAAATAAATTTAAATCCAATATTTTAATATTGTTTGTATTTATCGACTTGCTTTCATAATTTGTGTTTAAAATTCTGACATAAGGATTAGTTTTTGATATAATAGATCTTGCTATAAATATTCCTGGTAATAGTTCTTGTTGCTCGACAACTTTATCCTGTCTTAAGTTTTTGAAACTTTCTACCAACCGATAGACTTCACATCTAGGCGGTATTGCCAAAGTATCATATTCAGGATTGTCAAGAATTTCTAATGTTACTGTATTCCTAGATTTACAATCTATGTATAATTTTAATTCTGAATAATCTAAAATACAATTATAATTTCTTATGAAATCCCTACCTAGAATTCCATTCGTAGGTATAGGAAATTCTTCCTCTACTACATGAAAACAATGTTGAAATGCTACACCCTTAATAAAAAGAAAAGTTTCTATTGTACCCAAAGTTTTAATTTCTCCCTGAGTTATTCCTTAAATATTTAAGATTTGTGTTGTCTTTATTAAGTGATGTGGAAAATTATCTGAAATTTTTAATAACGATATATCTGCACCTGTATCTAATATAAAAGTATCTATATTATCCGATATGTCAGTTTTAATTTGCACAAAGTTTGAAAGAGTTAAATCAAAGTTATAAATGTAATGATTATTATTATGCAAGTTATTTAAAATTTTGGATTTTTCACCTTTCTTTTTCAAAACCCCAATTCTTTCTGTTCATCTTCCACTCTCGTCTCTCCACTCTCACACATTCTTACATTTCTATATTTATTATCATTGTTAAACCTATTGTTAGGCTTGTTTCTATATTCTTCTGGTTTCTCCCTGTAACCAGTAAATCTCCTATTGCCTTGATTGGCGTGAAATTTCCTACTGTTATCGTAGTTATTTTTCCTATGGAAATTATTTTCTCCATTATGATTTACATAAGAGTGTCTTCGCTGAGGAAAATAGGTATTTCGCTGTGGAAAATAGGTATTTCCTGACACAAACTTATTTCTATCTGCCTTATAATGCAGAACACTTCCTGTTGACTGATTGTTTCCCACATTGATGGAAACCAACTTAGTCATCACCTCTTGCGGTGTCGTAAAATTTCCAGCTGCTATAACGGTTTTTATCCGTTCTGATGCTGAGTTGTCGATCAGTGATTTTACTGCTGCTTCTGTTGTATACTTAGTTGCTAAATGTACTGGCATTCCTTCTGCCAAATACGCGGCTTGTAACTGATCTGTTAATTTCTCCATCTCTGAAGCATACTCAACTATATCCTTATTGTTTTGTCTTAATTTGCTTAATTTAGCTCCTACTAAACTAGCACTATCTCCCTTTAGTCCCTTTTTAAGGGTTCCTATAATTTCTACCAACGATTTTTCGGTGGTGATTAGACTCCTGGCCTTTCCAGTTAGCCTAGTTTTCACAAATAGTACAGCATTCTCCTCATGCTCTGCTGCACCAACCTGTAGCAAACTTATAGCATCTACAAAAGATTGCAATTTGCTTATATCCCCATTAAATTCATTTGGTAATATCTTACCAGCTAAATTGAAAAAGTCATTCATACTTAATGCCATTTTCTCCTTTTTATCTTTGCTCATTGCTTCTAATACTATTAAATTATTAATTAAATTATTACGCGTAATTAATTGAGACGGAACTTCATACTGACAATCTAACACTTGAAATGCTTTCTCTACCTTTTCTCTAATTTTGTTAAAATATAAAATACATGTACTCTGCTGATTCTCCTCTAACTTATACCAATTCTTATTTATTAACTTAGAGAAACTATTAAATGAATCACACAACTTATTTATTATATCTATATGACTATCTGAGCTTTTTGGAACCTCCTTTTTTAACACACGCTTACTATTCCTACGTATATCTTCTAAAATTAAATTCAATCTAATCTCAAATTCATCCCACGTTACTGCATTTCCATCACTCGAGGACATTTAAAATTCATTGTCAATAGAAATAAAAATATGAAATATCAATTATCAAAAAAAAAAATTTTAGCCACAAAACAGAATATACCCTTAAAGTTTACAAAAAAAAATAATATTCTCACCATCCTACAGATTTAGCGTGCTTTGCTGTAGATTTCTTCTTATCTCCCTCTTCATTTGTCTTCTATGATTCTTATATATAGACCATCCAAATTGTAGTACCAAAACAACCACAATAATGTAGATAAGAATCTTCACCTCCAGATCTGCTTTGAGTTCCTCTTCTTGTACTATAAAATTACTGTTGACCACGCCATTTTCTTGGACCGCTTGTTTCGTTGCTTTACCACCCATTGTTACAGAACTCCAATTGTTTGCAGGATCGCCATGTAATGTGTAATGTAATGAGGATACTGGGTGTAGTAGGATAGTAGAAGGGCCTCTGACTAGGTGGTGCTGCTGGTCACTTGGTGGGTCATCCCCCAGGAATAAAACAACTACCTGTTTCACTGGGACATGTTCTATTTAATATTTACTATACATTAACCACTAACACTAATTGCCTACTCTTAGATTACTACTTAGAATGAATGATACTGACTGTAATCATCCTTTCATGAATGACCATCATAATGACTTAATAATAATAATGAATCAATAATGAATTAATAATGAATTAATAATGAATTAATAATGAATTAATAATGAATGCTTAAAATACTATTGTTACCTATATATACAAAGAGTCAAGTTCACTATAAGTAAACATACATGATACTAGATAATGTTTATTTGCTTTGACATTGACTCGTACGTGTAACCTTTATATTTATTATTTATAAAACAATTCGTGGTTTATTGGAATTAGCTGAAGGGAATTTATTCGATAATATTTTAAATAATTAATGACTTAATGTTTAGGCCAAAAGGCATCACAGGATTAAAGCCGGCTACGGACGATGAGCGATAATAATAGAATATATATTATAGCTCACATATTTTAAAAATATCGCTTTGCATTAAAAAGTGTAGGTCGCCGCGCATTGATGCTATAATCTATATCACTGCGATGCCGGGCGATATATTTGATAACTGAAGGAATATGCTTTCGGATTTTTAGGATATATATTTCCCCCCTCTTGCGTTGCACTGCAAACCGGCGTGTGTTAACATGTTTTTTTACGTGATTTCATAAATAGATTTTGTAGGTTTGTAAAACTCCGCCCTCGAGAATCAAACACCACCCGCGGGATTAAATGGGTCACTTTGGTCGAGAGGCATATACGCTATTTTTTGCAATTCCGGTGATTGTACATACAAATTTAATAAAAATTACATTTGAAGCATAGTATGCTATTTGTTTCTGTGGCAATGATAAACAAAGTCCCTGTCAAAACGGCGCCATTGTGAACGTAGTGAAAATCAGTGAAAATGAATAAAAGTGAAGAATTCAACGTAGATCGGGCTGCTGAAGCAATTACTCAAGAACTAATACCACAAAAATCGAGAAAACTGTATGAACAACAGTATGAATAATCATTTGTAAGGTGAAAGGGAAACACATCACGAAGTACAATGAAAACGCGTCTTTATTTGTACTTTAAATCCCTTGGGATTTTAACTGTCACTTTATATCACTTGGGTCTAAAAGTGACACTTTAGCTTCTAACATGTGAGACTTAAGTGACCACTTAATTCTCGGAATTGCAAAATAGCTATTTATGCAACCAGTTAAGAAATGTGTCATTTTGTGTAACGAGTGGAATGTTTGCGGGACGAACGAGCGGAGCGAGCGAGTTCCCGCAACATGACACGAGTTACATAAGAAAGCATTTCATAACGCGTTCCTTAGAAGATTTTATCTAATTTTGATGAAAATACATATTATAACTAATTTTTCTATAAGCTGTTCCAGAAGATCGTCAGCTACCTTGTTGGCAGATTCTGGTGCCGATATTTTAAAGCTAAAACAACATGGAGGTTGGAAGTCAAGTTCTGTAGACTATGTAAACATTTCCATAGAAAATAAGAAAATGATTGCTTTTGATATTATTGGTGAATCAGGCGCAAGTTCAAGTTCCGTTATGAATAATCAAATCAGATCCACTTCCATGAATTTTAGAATTCATAAAATAAGAGTAAATATGTTCTATAAGTTTCTATATGGACCTTATCAGTTCTAGTTGTCCTTAATTTCATAGGATGCGACGTTAAACTTTCTTCTTTTCTGTCTTGTTTTTATTAACGGGTTACGTAAAATGTGCCATTTGATAACGCTAGTCAGTTTTGAAAAATGTCACTTTAAATGTTAAAATTAGATAATAGAATATTATATTATCGCTCAAATTGCTAAATCACATTATCGGATATTATACAGATTCGGCGAAAAGTTATGTTCCGTATAGCCATTCTGTGAGTGGAAGAGAGAAAGCTATACAATAACAGAGAGACAATGTCGCATTCCCCTCTCCGGACTGTGTATCGAGACCAATCGAGTCTAGAGTGGTGGGTGGAATGGAGGGGAATTATTTTGTTGTCTTTTGGACATATAGAATTTTATATAAGTATAAAGGCATTCTTTTTTGAAAAACTGTTCTAAAACTGTTTTAAAACGGTCTATTTTCTTGATCGGTTAATGACGTCAGGAATACAACTGTTTGTCAACGTTTCAAAACGTTCTCCAAGACCGTTTTAATCTGTCAGCAGTGCCACTACTGTCATTTTTGAAATTTTTTGTTTATGTTTTTATACAAAACTTTTATAGTACCGGTTTGTTTAATTTTTTGTGTTTTGCAATGGAATAAATGGTGAAAGTCACATTGGGAATATGAAATAACAGTGGATATATCCACCACTGTTCATTTAGAGAATAGCAAGATTGAAAGGGACACTTTAATTTTTTCATTATTAAATTAAATATTATAGGTACCCGATTTTAGATCCTGATTTTGTTCAAAAATATTAGGGTCAACTTCAGCAAGTTCTGGAAAATAATAACATTGTAATATCGAAACGTCAAAAAATCTCTGCTCACAGACAGAAGTAAACAAAGCGAAACTGGCAGGACAGATAGATACTGACCACGTGACGTTTTAAAACGGTACATTTTTGCGATCGCCACTAATCAATACGTCACGACGAAACTGTTCAAAATGTTCTTCGAAACAGTTTCGTCAAGAAACAATGCCTTATGTGCCCACTACTGCTCCTATATGACATTCTACATTCGGAAGATAAATATTTGCCGAACCTGTATATAGTTAATTTATTATACATATGATGAATTGTCGGAAGATCCGACTTGTTGTCTTTGTCTGGAAGATGATGAAACGGCAAACCATATAATTTGTGGTATCTAATGTTTGACAGGGTCTCTCTCTCTCTCTCTCTCGCCCTCGGGCCGAATAAACTAATCGGCTTTGTTAAGAAGCTGCATTTGTTTGGCGAAATCAGAATAGGTATGAGTCACAATAAACTCTTACGAGTCGCAGTGGAGTGCCTTATAGACTCATTCGCCTCAAACCTAACCAGACCTAACGTTCCAAACCAAATCAGTTACAATTAACCAACTTGGTGAAAGAGTTATCACGGAATGCCGTAATATTGCAATGGGATAGAGAGGAAAGGAATAATAGGTTGTATTACTGACAAGTGTTTGGGGAACCTTTTGATCAGCATTTATGTTAAGAAAATGTTCAGCTACAAATAAGTATTAGATTTTGAAATCCATTTAGTTCCAGTACATTATTAGCAGTTATTTGTGATTCATTAATCTCTTAACAATTTTATAAAATAAAAACATAAGGTCGCTAACTATTGTTCAGTCAAGCCAACAAAATTCGTTGAATTGTGACGAAATGAATATTGAAACTCTCTCACGCATAACTCATTTTATCATTCAAAAAAATTGAAGGGATAATTGTCCCGTGAAGAGGGATCAAGTACGGTTCGAAACTGGTATATCGTGGCACTCTGTTTTTTTCGTAATATATGAAAATAGAGAGGTTGAGAGGAAGTGATACTTCTTCCAGCGCTCTGTGTATTGCTATGCAATCCAATAGTTCGTATATTTGCGTGTTGTGTAGTGGTGAAATTTCCAGTCCTACCAAAACTCTTCAAGAATGGAAAAGGAAAATAATCATTGTATTCACCCTTCCGTGCGTTATTTTTATTTTTGGGGGAGATTCAGTATTAAAGTAAATACAAAACATTTCTAAAATTGATCTCTGTCCATCTCTTCGTCGTAATCTTCAGCACATTTTTATCATAAAAAGCTCCCTTGTTTCCTGCATGAGCAAATCTAGGTCGTTTTCCGTTTGGAGTTCTTATACACGGAGTGAGCCCACTCACAAAAGTCTGTTTCGAGCCTTTTTTTGTATCTTGCCATACTTGAAACAAATTTTCAATTTTTTCAATACATAGTGTAAGATCATTATTTCAGAGCGAGTGAACTGATCTGGTACACAGACGGATCAAGAAATGAGCTCGGCACCGGGGCGGGTATATACAGCTAGTCGAGCAAATATGAAGGAATCGTCTCGCTTGGTAAATATGCCTCGGTATTTCAAGCAGAGGTCTATGCAATACTTGCATGTGTAAGGGCAAACAACATGAGAGCCTACAGCAACAGGCAGATCAGGATCTACAGTGACAGTCAAGCTGCCCTTAAGCACTTCAGAGCTCTAAGGTAACTTCTCGGCTGGTATGGGAATGCAGCGAAGAACTTAGAAGACTGGCGACTCGGAACAGTGTTACACTGGAGTGGGTCCCAGGTCACAAAGGAATCGCTGGCAATGAAAAAGCTGACAAACTGTCAAGAGCAGGATCGTCAACCCTGATGAACGGACTCGAACCATCTGTGGGAATTCCCAGATGCTCCACTAGGTCATGGTTAAAAGGGTGGGTAAAAGAACAACACAAAAAACACTGGAAGAATACGCCCATGCAAACACATGGGAAGAAATTCATAAAAGAACCATCAGAAAAAGTAGCTAAAGAACTGCTCTCAATGATCAGGAACAAACTACGCACCGTAACGGGGCTTTTTACGAGACACTTTCCCACAAAGGAGCATCTGAACAAAATAGGGATGTATAACGGAGACCTTACATGCAGAAGTTGCAAAAAAGACACCGAAACAGCTCTGGACATATTGTGCAACTGTGAGACGCTGGATCACAGGAGGCAGAAACTTTATGGAAGACCCCAAATGATTCCAGAAGACTTCTACAACCAACCAGTAAAGAACCTGCATGAGCTAATACAGGGAATGGATTGGCTGAATAGGCTATAGTCAAAACACTAGGAGGATCCACAATAAGCCCAGGAGGCTGAGGTGGGGCCGGCGAAGGGACGGCTCCTTTTTTTAAAAAAAAGACCGTTATTTATAAGGGAGAGTCTATTAAATACGTGAGGTGTTCAGGAGGGGGAGGGGATCGAGCCGAATCTCACCAAATTTTCCTTGGGGGAGAGGGGGTTCTAGGTAAATATCACGTAATTTTTTTCTATCAGAAAACGCTGTAAAATTGCGTCAAAGTTCAGTTAAATTGAAATAAAAAACTGGTTTTGAATGGAATTTCCCCAATAGTCCTTGCTAAGTAATTGAGTTTTCATCCTACACTATGGGAAAGTTGAATTTTACCAGCTTTACGGAGGCGAGATAGTTACCTTTTCTACGGCTAGCCGAGAAAATAAATTTTACATTTCCCCGCTGGCTGGCGCCCAATTGACAAATTAAATAAAAATTGCTAATTTGATTGATATCCCACTTAAAATAGCATAAGCGATGATATTCAGAAGAAACAAAAAAGAATCGCTTAAAATAAACAACACCATTAAACGTCAATATAAAAATAAAATTGTTAGAAGTTGTCGGATTTTGATATTTGTTTGATGTTAACTTGTCAGTTATGGAGCCTGAATCAGATGAAATAATGTAACAATTATTGTGTATGATAAAAACGGTAATGAGTTTCATATTATAAAATAAAATTTTTATAGAAAAAATATTACCAATAATTATTGTGTAGGATAAAAAATTATGTGTAAACCACGACAGCAAAGTGCTTTTTCAGGCCTCAAGAAGTGGCCAAGTGGTCCATATCTTCTTTCGGTCTGAAAAATGCCACTTTACCGCCTAGGTATACAATATTATACTATTATTGTTTTTTTAAATAAATCCATCGCATCTACACCCAAAACACAAATATTGCGTGGGTCGAGAAAAATCTTTCTATATCTTACCAATGTAGTAGGTGGGGTCAAAAAATCCTTAAAAATGCCTCACGTAACTAATGGACGCCCACTAAATAATTAATTAATAGGTATTTCAGACCACAGCACATGGTTCTATAAAACCTTGACGCGAACGTGACCGAACGAGCGGCAGCCGCGCTCATAAGGGCGAGCGCCGTCCTGGTGTCCGGTTGTCTCTCGATTTATGATTTGAAATTCATAGATTTTTTTAAAAAATACTTGTAATATTTGTGGTTATATTATCATTACATATATCTTAGTAAGTAGGTATGGTTTAGGCAATAGTTTAAATTAAAAGTTGATAATATTTTTAGTATAGTTATAATAGTTAACCACCCCGATTTTGCCAAATTAAGTATAAACGTTTCAAAGGTACAAGAAAATATAGAAAATAACAAAACCTCGTAAACGTAGAAAAATACAGTAAATTAACAGAAGATATTTGGCATTTGGGATTGATTTTATTATAAATGAGTACCTACTGATAATTTCAGTACAAAAAGTGATGGTATATCTCATCAAAGAAATGAATGGGAAATGAGAGTCAAGTTTAATATTATGATAATATGCCTGGGTTGTTGACAACGACAAAAGGAGTGAGATCTGGGTGCCAAGTTAAATGGCCAGTCCTGAAATTTGTTTATAAAAACGTGAAATATTTTATAACAATTTCAAATATCATATGTTCTTATAATTTAGTATAATATATTGAAGACTAGTTTTTATATACGAATCGTATTATAGTTTTTGCAAGATCTGAAGCTGTAAGTTCTTATTTTATACTTTCGAGAATTTGGTTTGCTGGTAGAAACTAGCCATCGAACATAGAGCTCTCCCATGACTGTTTTATTACTTAATGATAAAGATTTTATATTCGAACTAGCCCAGTCTTCTTAGGCTTCAATATATTATCCTAAGTTATGGGAAGAAATGATATTCTTAGTTGTTATAAATAAATTCCAGGAGTACTCATTGAACTCGGTACCCATTTAGATCTCACTTCTTTTGTTGTTGAAGTCAATAGCAAAGGCATATATCATAATATTGAACTTGGCTCTTATTTAACATTTATGTTTTTAATGGGATATTACATTTCATGGGATTCGGATCATAACGTACGACGATTTTGGCAACATTGCTAATTATTCTCGCATATAGCAATATCTCTTTAACGCTCCCGTCTGAATTTGGATTTCACTACATTTGATAACGTTGAAAGTTTATGTTAACAAATTAAAAAATTTACAACAATCTGTAGGAATAACCCAAGATACTTGGATAACCCTATCAGAAGTAATAATCGGCAAATAAGCCGACTCTACTGTTGAGAAAGAGTCTTGGTAATTATTTAATTTTGGTTAATAAAACTATTGTTGTATGTTTGTTCAATCCCTTTTTATAGATATTTACCTTTTTCCTACAAAGAAGGTATTTTTGTATTTAAAACTGAATTATCCCATGTCAAACTATAAAGGTTCAAATTTTCTTAAAATATTTACAGCTAAATTTTCTAGATATAGTTACACAAACTTGTTCATCACTGTATATTGTATAAAAGCATATTTACCACTAAAAAACCGTTAAAAATTAACAAATTCCTTCCAGGTTGTCAATCATCGACTAAAAGCT
Organism: Lochmaea capreae; assembly: GCA_949126875.1. NCBI lineage: Eukaryota > Metazoa > Arthropoda > Insecta > Coleoptera > Chrysomelidae > Lochmaea > Lochmaea capreae. The sequence continues at coordinate 17,342,410 of OX421403.1, forward strand.
AAAGTGGCACTTCGTTAATAGTTTTCTTCCTCTGGGCAAACCGAGCAGAGAAGGTTGAATACGATGATTTAGACCCAAACCTTCCTAGAAATTCTTCGGCATCTCATAGTTTGATAAACACCAAACCGAAAATCGGTCTTCTATTTATTTTCGCAAATTGGTCTACCTCTTGAACGACCTAGAAACTTTTCAAGATTTTTAATAAATAACAGTCGTGACTGTTGATTTTAATTACCACAATATTAAACAACAGCGAAACTTTGGTGAAATCTAGCACGATACTGTCGTTTTCATTATCCACGACATTTATTTTATCTTTTTTGAATAATCGTCGTGTTATGAATATTATTTGTAATATTCATGACATAATATCATGTCTGTATGATGGGGTGACATTCACTGAGACCTAAGGCCCGGTTGTACAAATGTAGCTTAGTGAAGGCTCAAGTGTGAACTCAGGTTCAGCGTCAGATTGCTGTTGTACAAAGTAAGCTTACGGTTGAGCTTGATTTAAACCTTAAGCTTAGTAAAACCTTCAAGAGGGCAGGTTTAATGTAAGCTTGAGCACGGAACATAAATTGTTATCATGTTCCGTGGCTTAAATGTAAATAAATGGTATGCAAACATAACCTGTACTTAATTTATTTTCAAATTAAAAGTTTATCAAAGTTAAATATGGATATTTTAACCGATGATGAGGATTTTTTGGAACTTATTGAAATCGTACAACTCGGGTGTATACAGAGCGTTGGAGGGATTATGAGTTTCTTCAAAGATTTCGTCTTTCTGAAGAAACTGCTCGCTTTGAGACAGATTGTATATCAGAGGAAATTTCTTGCAAAACTAATAGGTACGAACAATCTCCCAAATGCCAAATTAGTTAGGTGACACCTTCATTTGACAAACGTATGTTCATCAGTTCGAAATAAGTTCTACCAACACTTGCAAATATAGGTTTGGTAAATCTGCTACTGAACCATGTTTGTACAGCAGGTTTAGGGTTGAGCTAAGCTTATATTTTAAGCCCAGCTCAGTTGAGCTCAATTTTAAGCTTCAAATGTACAACCGGGCCTAAAAGATCTATTGTGCCCCTTTACTTCTACTTAGTTCCTGAGGAACGTCTCAGAGACTAGTAGCTCCTTTAGCCCTATTTCCCTCAGGAGATTTAGGATATCTGCAGGTTTCAACCTAGGTAAATGTCCCGCTTCTATCCAATAATCTCATAGGTGTTGTGCCTTAGGATCCTGAATTGCTATGCAATTCGCAAGTATGTGGATGGAGGTTTCTTCTTTCATGCCACAGAATCTACATTCTTCATCCTTCACTATATTGAGCTTTTTCAGATTCCCATTCAGGCGGCAATGTCCCGTTAGGATCCCTGTTAAAACTCTTTTATTCGTAATATTCATGACATAATATCATACAAGTTTATCAGTGACATTAATTCCTTCGATTTGGTGTATAAATTATTGGTTTCGTCTTCAACTTTTTGACTTTTTTCATTGTATACACCAAATAAAGTGATATTTGAATATAGACATTTTCTATACAAGTGGATAGGACGAGGTATTATATTTCCGTGACCACCAAGATCTCCTTACGTCACAGTCTTAGATTTGAGGGATCGAATTAAAATGCAAGTTTTCCAGACTCAACCTGCAAGCAGAGGGGATCTCATTTAGCAGATATATAACAATATTTCTACGGCTGACGTTGAATCTGCTGTCCAGGTAGGTATTTAAGGCAAGGGCGGACAATTCCTCTACATTTTCAGATAATGTGCTCCGCCATATCATCTGCATTATCGCATAATCTGCATGTTCCACTGTCCACTTTCCCCATACAAATATGGTATCTGATCACTCAGATATCAGCAAAAGCTCAAAATAACCTTTTTGCTTGTTGTTGGCCTGGATTATTTTTCCAGCTGCTGCTTTTCGCATTATGCGTCTTTTTGCAATGCCACAAAATGGTTCGAGTCCGATAAAAAAAGTGCATGCCCCTTCCTTTGTGTAACCATAATAATAATAAAATAATATATGTAGTAAGTATTACTATAATGTCGTTCCATTTCACGTTGTCATCAATAGATATCCGAATCACCTTATTATAAAAAATATTGTGAATACCAAATATTAGAATACCGTTTGCTTTATATCCTGACTGTAATTAACGAAATTCGATTTTGTTGTCCAATTTTCGTGAAATGAAAGCGATGAATGTCAAGGAGATTATTATGTTCGATTTCGATTAATTCTCTTAATTTATTGTCGTTTTCTTTGGCTGTGATAATGTTACGCTTTAGGCCGAGTTGTACGAAACAACGTTCATCAGTAGATCAACTGAACTGTTAGTCACTGGTGATCTCAGTTCAAAAGAAAGCGTGTTGTTCCAACTCCTATTGACTTTAGTTCAACTGATCGGCGATGATGTGATTTTTTTCTAATGTTGGTAGTTCTATAAATATGTTATCCTTGGCATGTATGTTACTGAATTATAGCCCTCGATGGGCTTATTCGTGGCGGTTCTGTGTTTCGTGGTTTTATTAAATAACTTCTTTCTTCTTTGCCTGTCCCTGTTGTCATAAACTTGGTTAGGATCTTATAAACATATGCATATCTCTGCTTATAAACGTGGTTGTAAATTGTAAACATAGAATGGTTATAAACATGGGGGACACCAAAAAATATAATAGAACTACCAATTTCACTGCAAGAGAAGAAAATGTGTTGTTAATTTTGGTGAAGAAATATAAGAATTTAATTGAAAATAAAAAAACAGATACAAACACTAACTAAATAAAAGGCGATGCTTGGATAAACCTAGGGAAAGAATAAAATGGTATATGTGAAGAATATCAGCTCTGATAACTTTGTGCACCATCCTACTTGCAGTAGATTTATCTACACCACAAAAGTCGCCTGCAGCTTGCAAAAAACATCCTGTTGTCAAAAACCTCAATGTTAAAAACACCATATCTTCAGGGGATACAGCATGATTTTTGAAATAACATTGCAATAAGAATACAACAAATAAATGATAGTTTCAGTTTTGAAATAATTAATTAATTACAATTTGTACAGCTTGTGTTGATAACCGAAATCGGAGTTTAAAATCCCGATAATTCCACTTTGTAAAATGATTTGAGCGTTCTCTATACGTCTGTCTCCATCTCGGATTTTCTATGTTATCAATTAACTTCAAAAAATCTTCATCATCAGTTAATTCTCCCAAAAAATCCATATTATATAATATATATATATATTAGAATGATGACAACAAAATGAATGATCAAGCTTGAACCACCTTTGAACCGACAAGGTATCACCGTTCAACTGATCTTGTTTATGAACTGTCGTTCAACAGTAAACGAGGTTTGTACAACTTAATTTTGTCAATAAAATACAGTCAACATTGAACTGTTGGTGAACTTGAAATGTACAACTGGTCCTTAGATTTGCTAATAGGAACTGTTACTGACTGTAATTTCTTTGAATCAGTGAAAAAGTAACAGTTGTGAAATAACGCTCATCACTATATACAAACTTTGATCTATCACTATAAAAGAAAAACAGCTATGAAGTGACTTTGAACAAAAAACATTGGCAAATATCGGCAATTTTAAACAATATGTACGTTCAATTTTTACAGTAAAAATTACAATTGGTTTTAAATAAAAAGGTATATTTGATCTCTTTTAGTTTATGTTAGTAAAAATAAATGGATTTGTTGTAATATGTACGTTTATTGTCGGAATACATATTTAAAAATGGAAATTAGTAAGAAAATTAAATGTAACTTAAATGAATTTCATTTTAAAAAAATAAATATTCTATCAACTTAACTTAGCATTTGAATTTCGTCTTCTAGGCGCCTAGCTACTCTTACCGACATTATCTTTTACCAAAATTTCAATTCTCAGAATAAATTGAATATTTTAATGTTTATTCCTAAAATGTTCCCACTAGGACTACAAAATGATGTTGATGATAGTTAATTCCTTATACAAAAGGATTTACCACGTCCGGATTCCACACCTTCAAATTCTCGAAAGGGTCTAATTCATTAATATTTATTCACCATTTGTTATCAACAATTGCCGTTTTATCATCAAAAACTTGCCGTATTTAAGGGCACTAAAGAATTCCTTCGATTTTAATTGAATCTGTTCTGACGAGCAGGAAAGAAAAAGTCATTCTTGAATAAAAATTTAGGTATATTATACCTGAACTATCTCTATTATAATTTATTCTTTTGGTCCGCCGAAATGGAGAGAGAAAAAAATTACTTTGTAATTATCGAATGGTTCGATCTTGCGGAGATATTGGTCCAGGGGCGAATACAAAGGTATGAGAAACTTTCAGATTTATTTGAAAATAATGGTAAATACTTTGAAAAATATTAAGTTTCCTTTAATAACAACAATTTTTTAAACAAGGGTTAAACTTCGAATGGAATTTGAGCTGTAGCCAAACTGGCGCTACATTAATTCCTCTTAAGACATAAAACAGATTTTAAATCTCAAATACAAGGTAGGTACAACCAAAAATAATATTTTGTATAACGCTATTGTCAAGCGAACATTGAATTATACTTTAACCGTCAACAGCCCAATACCGGGCTGTAAAATCAGTAGAGATAGAAACTTCTTGCCCATGTGGTGTGTTGTAGAAAATACAGTTTTTCCAATTTTAAGTATCTGAGCATAATATCTAGCACAAATCTTGCCAATTCTTATATTGACTTTCACATTTCACTAAGTTATGAAAGTGGTTATAGATACCTAAAGATTCTCATACTCTGTGAAAGTCCGGCGATGATTGATTGGCTGATTGGTTCAGCAGCACCAGTCAGAGGCTTAGAACTCTCGGTACCTCAGCCTTTAGGCTTTTTGTGCTCTTGGTTTTGCCGTTAATGTGGAGAGACCAGTAGCCCTTATCAGGCTAAACAGTCTTTTCACTAGGTCCTTCTTGGAGAAATCCTTCCTTGGATGTTTTAGTCCTAGGAGTCTATATCTCCAATACGATAATGCTTTACAATCGAAGATAATGTGAGAAGCTGTTTCCTCCTCTTCCATGCACAACCGACAGATAGGTTCCTCCCTATATATATATGCCGATTGTATGCATGTGCTTCCCTAGAGTACAGTGACCGGTGAGTAAACCCGTCACTATCCTTGTCTGGCCCCAGCTAAGGTTTAGTATTTCATTAGTCAACGTCTCCGAGGGATTTTTGACCAGGAGTTTGCTGTGTTCCTGTTTTGGCACGTGTCTCCAGTACGACTGATGTTTAGTTTGAGTCCACCGAGCCCTACAACCACGTGCAGCTGTATCCTAAATACTGGTTCAGGACCAGTGAATGCAGCCTCAGATCCTAGCTTTGCTAGGATGTCTTCCTTTTCATTTCCTACAATGCCCTTGTGCCCCGGGACACACTTAAGAGTTAGATACTCTATTATAGTTAGCCAGGGTTAATAGTTTTTGTCCGGTGGTACTTTTAATTCATTTCATTCATTCGTTTGAGTTATGCTCAACAGCCCAGGCACTTGAACTGAATCTTTGTACAATTTCCCATATTATCTACTTCCATTCCAGAAGCTTTGTGTCTTCTATATAGGCTTCTAGTTTGACTGGAGGGATTTTCAGTAGTAGTAATGGTTGTATTATTTCCTCTCCAAAGTGCTTCCATCTGAGTCCATGTAAGTTCTCGCAGAAGCAGAGTATGTGTACAGGGTGAGTTATTGGAATAAATAGACTAAGTCGATGAAGCACTCTTGATCTATTTTATTGCCCTTGACTCACTGGTTACATTTTATTTTCCTAAAACTTCTAATTTGGAGATTGGAGGCTGTCGGAAAATAGTCAATTTTAATAAATGTTGGTTTCTATGTTATTAGGAGCATTATCAAAATAATATTCAAATATTTTTTCACACAAATTGAAAGAGTGAAACAGTGGCGTATACAAATTTTTTCAAGGTATCAGAATTATTAAGTTAAATGATTTTTTTGTGGGTTATATAAAGGATGTGATAAGTATATAAAAGAAGAACGAACACATCACGTGAACTGATGGATAATTTTGAAACTTTAATCATCCACATTCGTAACGCAGTAAAATCTGTAAAAAAAGATGCATGTTATGTATTCGACAGACTGGCACAGACTTTAATTTGAACACAAAATTTAATAATTTTATTTTGCTGTTAGATTCTCGTTGTTCAAATAGAAACATAAAAAAATCTTTGATATATTACTTTGCATTTTTCATCCTCTTTCCAAGAGAAAAATATTTATATATTTTCGAATTTGGTTGAAAGGGTCTTTCATGATATCTCCCAAACTTAAGACCCTGAAAAACATTTTGTACTCCACTGTATTACTCTCAATTTATAGAAAAAGATATTTGCACAATGTCTTTTTTGTTTTATTTACAATCATAGTTTATGTCAATTTCATATCAGTTATTATTTAAAAAATTTAACTTTGATACTTTTCACTGTTTTGCAGATGTACAGTACAAAATATTTTTAGAATGAAGCAAAGTTACATATTTTTAATTTGAAGCATTTTTGGTTTACAATAAGAATTAGATGTAATAAATATAAGCGTATTCGGTGGGCCACCCTACATGTTAAATTTATGTTTTAGTATCTAAAATTTACCGACTACGGACTAATGTTTACTGCACAATGTGGAATTTGTAGACTTTCATAACTAAGTCAACGAAATATTGTGAAATATTCTAAACGTATTTTAATTTCCAGCCGTTTTATCCTCATAATGTACAAGATCAATCCAGAATCTTGTATAATATATTTTAGATCAGTGACTCCTTATAAAAAAGAAATGTTCCGCTCATGCTATAGGGTTCGAGCATTACCAACTAATATACTAATGTTACATAGTCATTGTGAAAATGGCCGTCGTAAATGTGGTGTTAAATGTAAATCAGACAAAGATTCAATACCGACACCGACAACCAACAAGTTCTGATTGATTCGATGTTTCCTCTTATTTATTGATATCCGTCAATCAGTCCAACTAACCAAGGTGATCAATTAATTTTATGACTTGCAAGCCACCCGCAGACATGAATCGCACTACTGACATGATATATTTGGCGGGATTAGTGCTTTGAGGTGGGAAATAAACATAAAATGGTATATTTTCTTTGAAAAGTGTCACTTTTAAACTTTAAAATTTGCAAGAAATACTCAGTTATTTCCTTAAATATGCTTCATTAATATTTTGATACAAATACTGTTATCATACGTCTTCTGTCATGTCCTTTGTATTCGGTTGTGTATGCTTTGCGCTGCTTCTATAAGAAGCAAAACTTTATCTGACGAGCAGCGACTGAAGACGGTTCCCTTGTTAAGACTCCGATTCATTTTTCTATGAATATGCCAAGCTTTCGCTTACGTGAATCCTCTTCTTTTCTCGAGTTCTCTACCTGACGACTTCAGGTTTAGCTGAGATAATAATATCGAAAATTTGCTGCTTTTCCAGGTTAGTCGTCGTTGTAGAATTCTTGGTTGTCACTTGGCCGTAGCTGACTACTGGCATCGTTTCTTCTGGAATTTACTTTGGTTTCTTCACTCCCTCAGTCAAGAATAAGGCTCCTGTTGTTTGGTGAATGTGGTAATTCTTTGTAGTTTACTGCATGTTCTTCCTGACAGTTTTTCTATCGGTCTTGGGCACTCTTTGGAGCGCTGTGGCCAACTTGGTGTATACTCTTCATGTTATCTGTCCATGGTGGAATCTCTGACAGTTGCAGCATTACGTATGTCCATTTTGTCTGTTCCAGTTGTTCCCATTTTATGTTCATGTTTTGGATGCTTCTTATCTTCTCTATTTCTCCTACATATAGCTCCAAGATATAGATTAGGACGAGTGAATACATCATTTCCATCTGTACAAGGATACAGAAAATGTCCCCATTAATGTGGAGTCTGACGGTTGACGAACTCCTGTGTGGTTTGACTGATCTCGGTATATCCAGCCAAGGATATGCCAATGATATTGTCATAACAGCAAGGGGAAAATACGAAAACACCCTTTGTGACGTCGTACAAAAGGGTCTGAACTATACAAACAGCGGGTCTAGGCAAGTGTGACTTAACATCAACCCCACCATAACCATCTTAATAGCCTTCACTAAGAAAAGAAAACTGAACCGCCTTTTTCTTCTTCTTCTTTTCTCCTTTTTCCGATGTCCTCACTGTTTGTTAATCCTCCTTACCCCAATTTTTGTTTGTTGGCTCGCATGTATTCCATTCCACTTCCTTGATATTTTCGCTTAGATTCCCGGTTAGGCTCTTGCAGTTCTCAGGTCCAGGTGATTTAAACTCCGAGCCTAACTCGGATGGTAATAAACCTTTCTTCGTCTGTTGCTTTTGGATTTTCTGGATGGACACCACTTCCGTGAAGTCCATGATTTTTTGTTCAAGTTTCGACCCGACTTCCAGCGTATTACATTGTCTTTCGCTTTCATCACTACTCTTAGGGAGTCGATTTTCTCTTTATCCTGTTTTTTCCCAAGGATCCATGTTATATTATATAGTCATTATTAGAGAAAATAGTAACGGTCTTAATGACTAAATTAAACTAGCCACCGAAAAAACATTAAATTCAATTTTTAGTTATTTAAATGATTTCTTTGTGCAATGGTGTCCCTTAAGTTCGACTTAGGCGTTTATTAATTTGCATATAAGCACGTTTACTTCCTGGTGAATGACCGATACGTCTCATATAATTTCATTGCAACTGCCAGTTATTTTTATAAAAAAAAAAATAAAATAAAGAGAGTTCATTCCAATTGTTTGGAATAAACAATAACAGTTTTCACTGTCTCGGCAGCTGTCGGCGTGAGAGCAAAATAACAGTTCGAACCGGTCGCTACCTATACGATTTCGACTAAACGGTTTTTGTTCTTTTCACCATCCCCATTATTAAAAGTTATTTGGTCTATATGTATACTTTGGTATAGTTGAAATTAAAGAATAAAAAGCCAGTAAAAGTTCATAGTAACCAAAGCAAATAAACGAAGTTACTGATATTAATTTTGTGATTGAGAAAATTAAATAAAATTTATTATTTGTAATTAAAATGTTGGCTGCTGCTAGATCATTTATCCCTCAAAATCATTTTCAAATCAACGGTTTTATTCGAATTTTTGTGTTTTCCAGTGATATTATACATATTAGCTATTTTTATTTCAATTTTATCACCATATTCCTAAGAAAACATTTAAATAGTATCTTAAATAGCTAACCCAGTTAAATGAAGATTCAAACTACAATTCAAAACAAAAGCCTGCTTTTTTGAATGTAAATCAGTTTTCGAAAATATCTCGAAAATATACGAAGATATGGAAAAATGTAGATATCAAAATTTTCAATAAAATCATTTTCAATAACTTTTGACGTATTTGCAATAGAATCTGAGATATTTGCAATAAACCAATTTATTGCTCAGCCGTACAAAATCTTAAAAATTTATAAGAAATCGAAAAATGAGAGTTTTTCAATTTTTCTTCATGCGAATCTATAAAAAGACATCCTAGAGATATCTTTTTTTAAATTCATTTCTTTGAAAGTTATAAATATTTTTATTTGTCAATAGGTTAAATTTATGATTTTATGGGGATATGAAAATAGTGGAACAATTTTTTCAAATTCAAATATAGAAAAATTGTTATTGCAAAATAAGAATGTGCAAGACTTTCAAATCAATAAATTAAATAAAATTATATCATTTAGATGATTAAAACTCAATAAATATACTTTTTTTATATTTTACGCGACTAAGCAATGAATTAGATTTGTTTATTGCAATTATTTTCTTGTGCGTAATGCGTATTTGGTCTTGCATATTCAGTCTTGGTATTGGTCTTTATACTATTTTATGATCGGGTTAAAATGTTCACAGTTTATTTATTATTTTAAGTACTATAATCTCATATATAAATTCATACAATATGGTTTTGTTAACCGTTAATCCATGTGCTAGTTAGTCGTTGGTCATGACCGTTCTGCCCGCGAGGTGCGCGCTGTCCTCGTTCACTTGTCACTTGTCCGCAGCTATGTTTAGCACTCACGCTCAATCACTTGCACAGACTACAATCTTGTAGTTGTTTATTTTGGTCTTAGTCTTGCTAGTCTAATGATAGTCTTGGTCTGACGAAAAAGCTCAAGACTACAACACCCATTTTGCTTATCACCAGTAGAGCTTCGGCAAATTCAATCAGTGGTTTAGGCTGTGCGCTGATCCGTCAGTCAGTCATTCAGGACAAATAATTTTATATGTAGAGAGTGTGTGTACGGTGTCTTTGCCTACACCTGCCGATATAAAGGAGATGTCTCCTAGTGGCCTGTCGGCCTTCCTGGAAAGGACAGGATGGACGATGACCTAGGAAGACAACTCCTCGGGAGGATGTACAACGGGTCACAAGTGGCCTAAGTGCTGTGGCCTTATGTATGTATGTATTTTGGAGTAACATTCACTGAGATCTAAAAGATCTATAAAAAACAGAGGAGAGTCTCAGAGACTAGTAGCTCCTTTAGTCCTATTTCCCGGAGGAAATTTAGGATATCTGTAGGCTTCAACTTGGGTAATTGTCCCTCTTCTATCCAGTAGTCTCCCAGGTACTGTGCCCTAGGATTCTGAATTGCTGTGCAGTTCGCAAGTATGTAGATAAAGATTTCTTTTTCCATTCCACAAAATCTACAATCTTCTTCCTCCACTATTTTGAGCTTTTTAAGATGCCCATTCAGGCGATAATGTCCCGTTAGGATTCCTGTTAAAACTCTTAGTGCAGTTTTACTTTCACTTATGCATTCATTTGATCTCAACGGGTTGTAGTAGAAGATTCTTAGATTGCCTAAGCTCTACTAGATCTTTCCAATGGTCAGATTTTCTCTTTTCTTCGGCTTTGTCTATTTCTTCCAATATTACATTGTGGCTGATACCGCAAAAGGGTTCCGTCCACCAAAAGGTCCTTTCAGTCCCCCTTTTTGCTAGTCCATCTGCTATTTCATTTCGTTCTATTCCAGTGTGTCCTGGAATCGACAGTGAGGTGACCATATTGTTCTCGTCTAGTTCATTAAGTTTGCCTAGGCATTCCCACACCATTTTGGAACTGATTACACAAGAACTCAGCGCTTTAATTGCTGCTTGACTATCAGACATTATGCTTCTATATCCTTTGTCAATATTGAACTGGGCACATTTTCTTATTGCGTGAATTTCCGCTTGAAAGACACTTGGGGTTTTTCCCAAGCTTTCAGAGTGTTTGGTTCCTGGCCCGTACACTCCTATCCCAGTTCCTTCTATTGCTTTTGAGCCGTCTGTGTACCATTGAATGTCATTCTATCCAAGTCTAGTAATGGTATTTGGATCCCATTCCTTTTTGTTGCTTAATTCCGTAACGAATGCTGTGGGCCTAACTCACCCTCCCTACTCTAAAGATATAGATATATGTATAGATTTTGTGAAGCATTATTATTGTAACCGTAACCGTATCCGTACAATCAAGAAGGAAGGTTTCTTCAACTCCAGCAATAATCTGTGGATCAGCATTTGAGTTTTTGAATACATGGACAACCTCCTGCAAATATGGGTTTTTTTTCAGAGTACATTAACAAATTTTATTTTCCCTTGGTTCAATATTGTTGATGTAGTAACACAGTCACAGAAAAAAAGAAGAAAAGTATTTCATTTTCCCCTTTTATGAGGAGTGGGCCGCTAGAGACATGCCAAAGGAATAAGGATTTTCTGGTTCAGGGGATGGGAGTGTAAGAAACTGTGGTGGGTGCTTTGAAAAAACTCATAGCAGGTCAGGCGGGCCTGAGATTGGAACCCCGGTCCTCCCGAATACAAGTAAGAACCACTTGCTCAGTCACCCAGCCACGGAAAGGGTGCAAGAATAGTATGTGATCTGCTAATGTTTTATCCATTGCACTTTTGATAAATATTTTTTTTTGCAAAATTTTTATATACCTACGTTTGAACACATGGATAAAGCCATTAACAGAATAAGAAAATCTACTTCTTCGTCAATAACAATTAAGGATTATTACGGTATTCGCGTGTACTGTGACTTGCTTTACCACGAAGTTTGTTACATTTGGTTGAGGTCTTACTTCATTGCTCAGACAGTTATACTCGACCTCAAAGTGGTGATAATTTTTTGGACAAAATGCATGCTGAAGTGATCTTTGCGGAGATCGTACGTCAAAACTATCAATGTTATCATAAAAGGTTTCCATATATTATAGAAATTTTCTCTACTTTAATTTATTATATAATTATTCTCATCATAAAAAGTGTGGGAAAGGAGATATTGTGAAAAAACTGTTATTAGCCGCCATTTCACCAATAATGCGACGTTAGCGGCAAATATACGAGGTGGCAAAGTATGAATTCGGAGATGGTACGTTAAAATCTATGAACTAACCAGTTTTCAAAACTCTCTAGCAAAATAATCCTCTGCCACTTTTGCATTGACATCTGTCTCTTAGTAGCTACTTCTTCTACTGCATTGATTATTTTTTTCAATTGTCAAAATCTGACATTTTGGTGGTTTCAACCAATAGCAATAAATTATCCTAGCCCTAAACTCGGTTTAATTATAACTGATGTTTAGACTGACGTAATGATGATAATAAATAAATCAATATGTCACAGTCTAAACATCAGTTATAATTAAACTGAGTTTAGGTGTTCGATACAACGCGCCCTAAAACTGCTTCCTCATCGATAATACCTTGTTTACATTAAAACGTCAAAATTTTACTTTGAATTTATCATTATTGATGACTAAAAGTGCTTCGAAGTTTATTGAAAAATGAACACAAACCGATTCAGTGCCATCATCCAAGAGAATATTGAAAATTTAATACAAAATTTCACTCCACAAAACACAATGAAATCCAAAAAATGTATATGGAATCAGTTTGAAGCATTTTGCAGAATCAGAAACTACCAACTACAAAAAATACGAGTATTCAAGAAATTGCAAAAATTCTAGAAGACTGGGCAGCAAATATGAACAGCCCAGTTGATACAGGAAAAATACTACCTAAAATTCAATATAAGCTTCAATCCGTTTCAAGATTTGGAATTTAAAAGAGCGAGAGATGTGCGAAATGCCAAAAGAAAAGAATTGCAAAGTTGTATAGAAAAAAGAAAGCAAAGTTCAACAGCACTAGAAGAAGAAGAATATATGAGTGCGATCGGTTCGTGTGACGAAAATACGCCTTCGGGTCTCCAAATGAAGTTTTTTCATATTATTTCCTATGAATTAGCATGGCGCGGAGGCGGAGGTGTTAATTGCCTTATCCATTATATCAGGGAGGAATTAAATAATTCAGGTGAAAAAACAGGACGATTATAATCCTATATTTAGTAAAACTTGCCAGGGTGGGAATAAAAAATGCACCGACACAAAATGGTTGACACCTAACTCAGAGAATCCTGAACAGTGCCCCATAAGATTGTATAATAAGCTTATGGATAAACGCGGTAAAAATATCACCACAGATCGATTTTTTCTTACTCCAAATCCCTATTGAAAAAATGCAAATGCTACTTGGTATAAAAATGTACCAGTGGGTAAGAATAAAATTGGTAAATGGTTAAAGAAATCAGCTGAAAAATGTGGGCTCGACACTAAGAGAAAAAGAATAACTAATCACCCAGGCCGATCAACTTTGGTTACTCATCTAATGAAGAAAGGTATACAGGAACAAGAAGCCATCAAAGTAACAGGTCGTTGAAGCCATATTTACATATTGATGCCGAACACCATAAAAATATCATGGATAAAGTTAGAACGAACAAATCGGTATTTATTGCCAATACATCAACAACTGCGGCAACATTAACCAATACATCAACAACTCTGCGGCAACATGAACCAATATTATATCCACACATGAGTTTTACAAAAACTGTGTTTTTAATAACTGTAATTTAACAAATAATTAATTTTTTCTCTTGTTCAAAAAGTTGATTATATTTCCAGATAGCTTATGTATTCTTTGAATTCAATAAAATAATAAAATGAAAAAATAAAGCAAAATCCTTTTAAATTATTGAAAAAAAATAAACTTCCCAAATACAACTCGTTCTTCAAATTGTATCACATAATTTTTCATTTTCATCACTCAAACTTGTTTATTTGAGGCAAAAACATTCAAATAAACCGAATTTATATAAAATCACTCGTCCTAACGGACTCGTGATTTTATCAATCGGTTTGTTTTCATATTTTTGCCAAATAAACAAGTTTTCGTGGAAAAGAAAAAATTATCAATAAAATTTGAAGCACTCGTGGTATTACCTTTGATTATTTCCTATAAATCGATATAAATTTTAAAAAAAATTTCTTTACAACTGTCAACTTAGCTGTCAGCAGTTTTTCCGGAAAAAAAAAATCGAAAAAATTTCATGTTCTTATTAATTATTGTTCTTATTATTTTAATTAAAAAAAATGTATTGAAATAAAATGTTTATTTAACTCAGGAAATAATCTTACCAAATATCCCTCGTGTATCTAATTTTTCCTGTGAAAGAATTGGAACACTCGTTTCTAAGTAATCTGTTTTAACAAATAGCACTCGTTAAAGTGGAAAAACTTCGCTCATGCTATTTGTTGAAACAAATTACTAAGAAACTCGTTTTTCCGAATTTTTCCGGAAAAATTAAATGCACTAGGGATATTACCCCCGATAATTTACTTTCCCCAGTTTGAATCTCTCCTTCACTATAGTCTGCTCTTGTAGCTTGTACCTCTTCGAATCTTCTTTCATATTACAAAAAAGGGCAATTCGCCTAATGTTGGCTACTTTTGCCAGAAGTCCGAAACTTTTATTGAATTCCTGGTCACTTTTACTTATTTAGAAGAAGAATGAGATGGTGGTTGAACCTGGAAAGTTTTTATTTTTATTTTATTTTATTAAAACACTTTTAGCTGGACACTCTCTAAAAATTTTGAATCTTCCAACAGCTGAATTTTCTAATCGACTTAAAAATATTAAAAGTAATTGATTTGCCTTTACTAAATAACTATTTGAATAAACATCGTGTTTTTGTTAAGTTTAACTCGTCATTTAAGTAAAACCATAAGAAGTATTTTTTTTTCAAATTGAACCACCCAAGTAATCGCTTTTGACAAAATTCTAAATGGTTTGATTAAAATTCCTAAGGAACCAAGTCAATATTATGTAAAAAGATTTAAAAAAGAAAATTATCTATTGGTGCATCGTGGGAATGTGTCGTCAAATATCAACCATTATTAATCAAAAGGTTTTCAAGAACCGGTACACAAATAACCAAGAATTAATGATTTTTCGCCCCTGGAAATAATGTTCCAAACCGCAGCCCTTCAATGCCATCAAGGGCTCGGCTATTCGGTGATGCATACCACATACTGAGCCCACAATCGGGCTCTTTAAATTTTAAATGACCTGAGAGTTTCTGCCGCCGCTCATGACCTACATAGATCCGAGTTGTAGTCGCGTAGACATCCCAATTATGTTATAAAATTAATTATGTGTGACGCTAAACACCACGAAATGGTATGAATGAGAAGTTTAACCGCAATAATGTTGTAGAATGCATTTCTGGAAAAATATATTATTACGAGTCTGTTAACTGGAATTACTTTTAAATATCTAGTTATTCTAATTATAGTAAATTACTTGGAAAATTATAAATACATATTTTTTATTACCTTGATTGAAATAGATATTTTTCCAAAATTCTTGAAATTAAACAACAAATATTTAATTTATATTTCGAAATAATTTTCTTGAAAAATCTACCATGGGCTTAATTTTATTATCCAATTTAATTTTTTTTTCTACAACGACGTGGAATGTACAGATTTGCTCTCCAAAAAGAAAGCCCAGAAGAAGCTTACATGGAGACTATACATATAAGGAGATCGAACTCCATGTATTTCAATTTTTGGTAATGGTAGCCAATAAAAACCAATCATAAGCTTTGAATACACTTTCAGTTCATGGTATTTTATTGGTTGCTAGCTCATTTGACAGTATGTTGGGTAAGCGAGGATAGGGAACAGAAATGAAAAATTTTATGAGTAAGAAATCCGTTTTTGCCCCCGTCTTAAAAAATATCGAAAACTGTGATCGTTTGGTGGTGAAATAATAGTTCTATTCTGTGCTGCTCAATGTGTTTATGCTTTTACGTGATGAAAAATACGAATATCTATAGTAGTGTATTTTCTTCTGTATGGAATTTTTTAAGACATTTAGGGCCGGTATTATAATGTCAAATTGAACGAATGTTGAGTCACAACCTGGGGTTAAATTGCAATATCCGTATTATAAACATCAACCGAGAGTCGAACTGATGGTTAACCGTCCGTTCGTCCAACCGTACCCGAAAGTTCAGATTTAAGTGTCAACCGGAAGTTGGAAACTGTCGAAAATGTTCTCTAACCTCGAATTTTTTGTTTTGTTGATACTGTGTGTGACGCGGACTGTCATCAACATCATCATCTCCCGAAATTATAAGAAATAGGCGACTTTGGCAATATAGTACTGATAGCAGTAATAGTTCAACAGATTCTAATTATGAAAATAATAGACTCAGATTAAGGGCTCCTCTAAACTTTAGATTACGACTGGATCATTTTACTCGTTGGAGTGATGAAGAAATTAGAATGATATTTCGTCTTAGTAAGGAGACAGTGCATGTTTTGGAGCAGAGGTTTCGAGATGATATTGCTCCAAAAACCGCCACTTCTTGATCTTTATATTTTTACTTATAGAACACATACATACACTACTACACTATAAAATATCAAATCACATGTAAATTTTTAGGTTATTTTACAGTTCACGTGCTGCACGAAACCTATTTCATTGGTCGAAATTAGTGAGACAGTGTAGCCAACGCAGGTAGAAAAGTTTAAATCTTCGGGTTGGTCAACTTCGACCCAAAATCTTGTTATAAAACGGAAACCTTTATAACCACGGGTTGAATTTACAGTTTATAAAACCGACCCTTAAAGGCACAGCACAGTTATAATGAGTATAATAAGTGTTAAGAAAAATTTGGAGAATTAAAAAGCCACCCTTTGTACAAGTAAGTATATTCTAAAGCCGATTATAAACTAAATTCAATAAATAACAAATTCCATGACAGAAATATGCAATTTTTAACAATACACACCTTGTCCATTTTTAATTTTTAACAATTTTGGTTCGTACTTTTAGTTTTTATCATTTACTAACACTAAGTAATGTCAGCTATTGCTTACGATTTATAAAAACTAAGGTTACTTTTCAGGATGGTATCGTATTTGCAATGCGCTAAGCCGCGTTGAAAAAACAGACTGCTTAGATAGATGATTTTGAGGACAGTTTTTGTAAATTTTTCCGTATGAGTTAGTTTTTCTTATAGTCTCCATGGAAGCATATTTCACTGGTTATTTTTTGACGTTTCTCGAAACTAATAGAAATTTTCAATTTCAATAAATTATATACTTTGTAGCCAATCAAAACATTATTATAGAGGGAACAATCTACTTACATTATTTTTTGAAGTTACTTAAAACTAATGAAATGCTTCTTTATTTGTCACAAGGGTAAGTTTCAACGAATTATGCCATTATTATAGTGGGAATAAATCTCTTGTGATTATTCTCGGGAATAATCACTGTGGCTTTTATTTGCCTAGCAAGTGTCAGATAGTTGTCAAAATAATTACCTAATTGTGTCAACGCGATATATAAAATGGGTGAAAATTATCGGTTTAGTACCTTTTCTGATGCAGAAATAACAAAAAAGATTTTAGAAACTACTTCGAAAAATACTCTAATAAGTAATCAGTCTATATAGAGACAATTTAAGACCTTCACCAAAGAAATAAATTATATTATTTTTCAATAATTTTATGATAGTTTTATTGATCTTTTTTATTGTAAAAATTTGTGAATCAAAAAATAATCTAGTCAAATATAACTCGCGAGTTCCATAAATTAGAAAATAAGTTGACAGATTTTTTGAAAACTTGTTGCCAGGCAACAGTCACGAGAGCCCACAGGGCTCGAGAGGCTATTTCCAAATATTTTCAATTTATTCTCACTCTCTTGTTATATTATTACTGAGAATTATTCAATGTACATTGTTTTTATTGAACGACAATCACATGACAACGTATTTTCTTGATCTGGCGCGTCTGTCATGAAATTTCAAGAAATTCTTAAAAAAGTTATTTTGAATTTAACGTTTAAAAATAATCACTAGTTATATCACAAGAGGTGAATATTTTCTTTTTAAAAAATATCCCTCCAGCAAGCCTCTTCCCAAACTTAATGCCATTTTGCCTGACAACAAGTTTTCTAAAATCTGTCAAATTATTTTCAATCTATTCTCATTCTCTTGTGATATTACTACATATAATGACGGAATAATAGTATATTATATTATAAGGATTGAAAGTGCATATTTTTTTTTCGAGCAATATTTGCAGTTGCGAGACGGAGCGCTGCGCAGCCGAGCGAATGCAAAATTGCGAGTAAAAATAGGCACTTTTAGTCCGTATGATATATACTATTTTTTCTCCAGCCAAGTCAAAATTAAAATAAACTTAGTTTTATTCAAAAATCGTTAATAATTTGGTAATAAATTTGAACACCTATTAATTATAACAGCGATAACAAGTCAGTAGTCATGGATATCTGGTATTGTTGGTAAATATTGATTGTCAAGTAGACGTCAGTAGACGTACTAATCATATAATTTTTGTAGTAGTTTTTACGCTGCTTTCAAAATGAATCCCGGACACGATGAGAATATACCTGCGGATATATTGGAAAGTGCCGAAGCAGTATATCTAAATCTTTTGCCACCCAAGAGATAATGTTTTTTTCTTCAAATTTCAATTAGAAAACTCAAATGCAATTACTTTTAGTCCTAGGGTTAAAAGTAGCGTTTTCAATCCTAGGATGAAAAGTGTTGCTAAGCAACGAGCAAATTTTTTTACGGTAAGGGAATTGATGGCTTTTGCACCTGAAAATAGTACAAAAATGTCAACATTTTTTGATGGTTGGAGAAAAAACAATTTACTGAAGTTATACAGTAGTAAGGAACTGTCATTTTAATACTTATTCAATTTGACGTCCGTCAGTTCTGAAAATGTCCAAAATAGTATATTATTAAACGAGCAATTTATGATAGCCATTATTCACGCAGGGTGACGTTTGCGTCCCGAGCCGTAGTCCCAACGATTAGAATGGCCTGCATGTATCCCGGATCTGAGTCCGATTGAACATCTCTGGGATAATATTCAAAGAAAAATTCGTCGTCGTCCTATACTACCCGAAATACTTGACCAGCTGCGTTTTGCATTGCAAACTGAATATGACGTAATTCATCAAGATCGCATTAGTCGTCTTATCAATTCGATGTCTCGGCGATTGCAGGCAGGTATTTCCGCTATAGGTGGGCATACGAAATATTGAAAAATGCCAATTATGTTTTTCTTTTTGTGTTAAATTACTGTTGAATATTAAAAGATTACAAATTAAACTTTTTCCCTAAAACAATTCTAGCCTTTTATTTGAATACGTGTATCTTCGAAACAAATCAAGGTGAAATAAAAACTTAAAGGATGGTCTTTGTAATAAACTAAGCGTAAACTCTACAAATTTCCCGAAGTGTTCCACAGGGTGTTAAGAAATTTGACTACATATACATGGTTTGTTTTCACCCTGTATAAATAAGCTATCAACATTTTTGGAAAAATTTTCTGGAGTTTGCCTTAATACCCAACGATTTATCTACAATTTGGCGTAGAAACAATTGAAATCGATGAAAAATTACGAAAGTTCTTGGACAACGAACTTCAGCAAAATTTTAGGTGGCCAAGTTTTTTTCCCGGTGAGTGTACTATTTAACTTAATAAGTACAATATATTTTGGATTTTTATTCTATTCTTTTGCCCGAGGGACTAACAGTTTATACACTCAATAACTTTTTTGAAAATCGATTTTTCGTAGATTCACGCGGAAGTGAAATTTGTTTTTTTATTGATCCATTTTTTTTTAGATATTTATAAATAAGAAACATCACATGTATTTTCGTGAATCCTCACGTCAATAAAAAAATTTGAGTCTATTTTCAATAAAAAAATATCTGAAGTATACCTATACTGGGAACCCAGATTATTCATAACCGGCTTCAAGCTTTGAATGAATAATAATAATAAAGTCGTTAGCGAACTATAAACTATATGATATATATACGATATATGATTTTCCAGTTAGAATGATATCACAGAGGTATGCGGATTTTTAACTGGTTTTTTATATACATATAAAACACAGTAGCGGCTTTTGTAAAAATTTAGGTACGACGCTGATAAAGGAAAAAAATTCAAGTAAAACACTTGTCATTAGATGTAAAGCAAATTGTGAAAAATGTCCTTGATAAAGTATATTATTAACAGTGAAAAATTAAGTGGAAGAAAAAAACGTAGTGATTAATCTCATCGTCTGGACAATGGCCAACAGGATATAATAAGAAAAAAAATATATTCCCTCTATGAAAGCCAGACTGTTCCTACTCTGGACAATTTAAAAAGGAAGCTAGAAGAATATAAATATATAAATATTAGCCGGGCCACCCTCCAGGGTTATTGGTAAAATGGGATTCACATATCGTAAAATTGACAAATAACAAGTGGTAATGGAATAGCAAAGATTGCGCACTTGGAGATTCAATTTTCTTCAGTACTTTAAGAAGACCGATCCGAAAACAGATCTATAATCTACCTGGACGTAACATGATTTGATACACACGATACAGTATCCAAAGGATGGGTGGACTCCAGTAAAAACAGTAAGACTAAGGCACCTTCAAACAAAGGAAAGCGCATAACTATTATTCACGCTGGATCAGAAAACGGATTTGTTCCAAATTGTCTGCTGCTGTTTGCAAAGAATATTAAGGATTCAAGCTTGGATTATCATGAAGATACAAACGCAGAACTTTTTGAAAACTGGTTTCAAAATCATCAAGTGGAAAGACTGATGTTCAAGAATATTTGTTACAAGATGATATTTATTTTAAACCTATTACAAGAATGAGCAACTTTTGAAGGTGCTAAAATCATATGCTATTAAAAAACAATATGCATGTGACAGTTTAGCTGAAGAACAGGGACATACTGTGCTACGTCTTCCTCCATACCATTGTATATTCAACCCCATAGATCATTTGTGAAATCAAGTAAAATCAAAGTTGAGAGCTGAAAATGTTACTCCTACTTTGGTTCCCAGTGTTATAGAATTAATTAAAAATAGAATTATTAATCTACCCATTCAAAGCTGGGAAAATTCTGTATAGTACGTTATAAAAATTGAAGGTTCATACATTCATACGAGGATATATTGAAAAATTTTTAGTCTACTATAGAACCAAACAAAATTTCAATGTCAATGGAATACATTTATTACAGCGAACCTGCAACGTCTCTAAATATTTCAAAAAAAATGTTTCTTCTTTCTCTGCAAACCAGACCTCCGCAGCTTTTATTACCTCCTCGTTGGAAGAAAATTTACGACCTTTTAAACTTTTTTTCAGTTGAGGAAAGAGATGATAGTCGGACGGAGCCAAATCTGGTGAATAAGGGGAGTGTTCTAGTAATTCAAACCCTAAATCACGAATTCTTTGCATGGCAACATGAGATTTGTGTGCAGGGGCGTTGTCCTGCAAAAACAAAATACCTTTGGATAGCTTTCCGCGTCTTTTCTCTTTAATTTCTTCCCGTATAGTGGTCAGTAATGTCGAATAGTAATCTCCAGTTATTGTTCTACCCTTATCCAAAAAATCAATCATGATTACTCCATCGCAATCCCAAAAAAACTGAAGCAACAACTTTTCCAGCAGATTTTTGGACACGAAACTTCTTAGGTCTTGGAGAACTTTGTTTCTAGATCGTAGAAATGTACCCAAGTCTCATCCATAGTAACAATTCGGTTTAAGAAGTCTACATCGTTGGCACGCTTTTGGTCAACATTCAAACATTTTGGGATCCATTTTGCAGCAATTTTTCTCATGTCCAAATTGACGTGAACTATATGACTAACGCGTTCGTATGAAATATTCAGTGCATCAGATATCCGTTTTAGCCCAATTCGACGTTCTGATAAAATCATGTCATGAACTGCATCGATATTTTCGGGGACTAACACAGAAACTGGCCTTCCCGATCGGTCATCATCTTCAATGGAAAATTTACCTCTTTTGAAGCTTGCAGTCCAATTTTTCGAGGTCGCATATGAAGGACATTGATCACCAAGGTTATTAAGCATATCTTCGTAAATCTGCTTACCTCTTAACCCTTTTAAATACAGGTACTTGATGCTTGATACTTGATACTCCAATTTTTCGATTTTCACAATTTCGGTAGACATCTTTTTTTTTAAATTTATTGCGTAGCTCTGGTTTACTTTTTTGACGTCAAACTTCACACTAACACTTCTAATAACTTATTGTTCGTTGCTATGGTAACGCAATATTTTGTTTATGCATGGAACTGGTCTAGGCTAACTAGATATCAATACATCCTCATATTCAAAATAATATAGAGCCTATTGTAATAATTAATCTTAATGATAAGTCTGACAGTGAAACAGAATTAGATTTAGAATAATATTAAAACATATCAATAAAGTTGGATATTGTTGTTTTTACCTGGCTGCAGTTTATTTAACTCAATAGTATTTACTAATCTCTCTCTCTCTCTCTCTCTCTCTCTCTTTGTTTCTCACCCCTTACCAAAACCGCGTAGGTTCAGATAGGTTTGCCAAACTATATGTATGTATAATAAGGTGACATTCACAGAGACCTAAAAGATCTATTGTGCCCTTGCCAAACTATAAGTTGAAAATTAAATATCTTAAGATGAATAGTGAATGAAAAATATACACAAAAACCAGGTGTGTTTTCTCTATGACTTTAGTCTGCCAGCTAGGATTATTATAAGCCAGTATTTACAGTTTCGCCATCTGATTGGTTGTTAGCAGCTAGCAATAGAGATGTTTGGCATAATAGACCTTTCCAGATTGACGTCACTGACATGTCGGCTATCTTTTCTGAAGAGCACATATTCTATTCAGTTTTTATAGCTCTTACTACGGATAATAGTTGGATTTCAATGAGTAATTAGTCCTTAAAGGTATCAAAATGCCATAGTTTTGTAGTGTTCTAAAGTGTGGAGCGTGGGAGAAAGAGATAAAGTATCTTTTTTTCAAATGGACGTAACCATTTAACTGCTCTATCCGCACAGCGTCTCCATGCTTGGATTCGTGCTTCAAAAGGAGTGCCCTCAGTGACTTCCAGCTTAAAACTTTTCGACATTTTATCGTATGTGTTGATCAGTTGAATGTTCTTATTATAAATAAGTTTTCTTGATAAATAACGAAACTCCAGAGACTTGGAGGAAAACATGCGTCCTGCGAGGACTGTTACCCAAAATATGGGCTTTACCACAAGGGGGTATCCAGATGAGGTTTTTCTTTAAATCTTTGTTAATGTCAATCCATAGATAAACGAAAAAAAAATTTAATTATAATTCAACATTGTGAAAGTATAATAATAAATAAAATGTCCTACCTTGCTTAAAACAACCAAAGTATCATAATTAATCTGCTTTGTTGACATCCTCAAGATTCAACCAGAATCGTAATATTTGTATTATATGCTTGTAAACTTTTATAACCTTTTGATTGTACACCAGAGTGAAAAGTATGACTTAAAATTAAATAGTTTATTGGTCCATTATAACTAAATTGGCTTGTTCATCAGTATATGGTCTATAATACAAATATTTTTCGTGGTACCGGAACTTGATATCACCTTTGAGAGATAACTAATAAGTTCTTCGAAACGTTTTATCAAAATTCCACCAGAAACATCACCTTTTAAACCAACACAGACGGTTAACAAACTAATCAATATGGGTGCCCTCCAGCAAATATGGCCGACCTGTCAAAGTCATCTTCTGGAATGGTCTATATCCATTTAATATGCTTCCCAAATTTCCTAAGACTGCGCTATAATTATGGCAACTCTACGAAAACTTGAAATACACCCGTGGGTGTACGTGTTGATCTGGGTAGCTGCCTGTAAAAAACTTTGGTTCTGGGAGCCAAATAGTAAAATTATTTCCACCCATTTAAGTATACTGTTAACCATCGTGATAAGCTACATTTAAATAAGTCTCAAATAAACTAAAGGTACGTTTACATTCACTTCCAGTTTGAATCGCAATTGGAAATTTTTGACAGCTAAATGATTGACCGTTTACATTGAAAGCTGAATTGTTTTTTTAGGTTATGTATGAATGAAATGTAAACAAAATAGTTTTGTAAAAATAGTTACTAGAGATACTTTTAAGTATTGTAATTTGTGTAAAACTAAAACTACTAAGGCCCATTTGCACCATCTATCCCTAAAACTGATACTTAGTATCACTTAGCTATAAGGGTAACTTATATTTATGTTCTTTTGCACCATTCAGATTTTGACATGGTTTAACTAAGTAACACTTAAAATAAAGAAGATGTGGCATCGTTGGAGTTTTATAGCTATTTTTTCATTCTTGTATTGGCACTGGCCATGTTTTTTTTTATTAGGGTCGCTTGTCGCATGTAGTATGTGTCAATCTAAATTTGAAGTTAGGTTAGTTTATGGTTCTCGTATTTTTTTATCATTACAAATTATAAGTAGATTCTCTGAATTGCAATACAATTTATTATAAATGACACTAGAAACAACGAAACCTGCTTTCAAAATAATAGACACATCAATGTGTAGTGGTTAGATTCTCCCAACCGATCATATGGATATTCTAATTGGTCTTCAATCAATATCAATAAATGTAAAACAGTAGCTTTCGTAGGACGGAATCTTTTATAAAACGACAGATCGTCAAAATTATGAAAATGATCAGGACGTGTACGAATTTGACGAGGTAGTCCATATGCAATAATTCTACACTGACACGCCTACACAGAGTTCGCTTTATTACCTCTTTCTTTAACTCAGCTGTTCGCTTGCGTTATCCAAAAATGTTAGGTTAAGTGTGACTTAAATACCTTTGAGGGCCGGTCTAACTACCGCTTAAATTAATGGAAACTTACTGGCAGATAAGTGACACTTATCGTTTGGTGCAAAGAGTTAAGTTTCCCTTTAGCGATTTAAGTGTCACTTAAGTTTTAACTGAAGATGGTGCAAATGGCCCTTAACAAACATAAATTACCACTTGTACCCATTGAAGCTGGAATACTTTCCCAAGCATTAATTTTTAAAATCTTATTGCGGCATCCTTTCAATTGTGTTTCATATATACAAGGATAGTTTGAAACGAATTTTAAAAACTTTTCATCATTAAAATTTGAATATTCATCTGCTTCAGTACTTATTACTTCGCAATAATCTGAATCTTCACATTCATTTAACATGATGTGTTTTTTCTGTTTAGGTTTCTTCTTATAAATCTTAAAATCGTTCTAAATTCTTATTTGTATTTAGATATAGATAATAACCAAAACAAGTTGACAAAAATACAAGAACCTACACTACAACAAAACAGAAAACTAATCTTTAAATAACAACTTTATGAAATTTACGAATTTTTTCTGCTTGCACCAATTTGATTTGAAAGTGAGCGTGACCTTGGAAATACATTTCAAAATAAACGACAATACGGTTTGTCATTTATCAAGCTCCTAATTCTCAATTCCAATTCTAATTGGAAGTGAATGTAAACGTACCTTAATAATTGGACTACAGAAAGGTTAGGTTAGGAAAAAGAGTAAGACAAACTTGGTTCTTCAGGAATTTAGGGATTTTAAGCATTGTGTAAGAACTGTTTTTGAACTAGTCGACCAATATCAAGCTACAAGAGATTAAAAACGCGACTATTACAATTTATTGTTCATTTGGACACCTACAACATATCGTACAATTCCCACCACTCCTTAGTCTCAACTGTGGGCGGTCCTTAATTAACGTCAGACAGTCAGTAAACAGCAGTCGAAATTCGTAGAGAAATCGGAATGTACACCCTTCAGGAGAAAATTGAAATTTTATCGTGGTATTTTGGAGGTTACTCACAAGATCAGCTGATTTGTCCTCGAATGATTCCTTTTTTTTGGTTTTTTTTTTTAAAATGAAATTTATTGGTACAATTTTGAACGGGCTCAAAATTTGATAGAATTAAGAGCGAAAATTGTCCAGCATTGTGCAAACATTACACCGAATCAGCTCAGAGATTTAAGATTATCTTTGTTCAATAGATTCGGTTTTTGTTTGGCTCAACAAGGAGGAATATTTGAACCTTCAAATCATAAATTTTTCAGTTTTAGCATTTTAAGTTGTTTTTCGGAATTTATTTTCAATTTGTTTTAATTTAAAGAATCTTATTTTGTTTTATTTACGAGTTTTTATGGCAAAAACGAATCAAAAGACACTTGAATACAATATCGCACACAACTAACAAATATTGAAAGGAGAGAAGGTGGGGTTTCTTATAGTAGTAGAGCGCTGTAGACATAGGTATTCTCGTCCTCCATTTTGGTGCCTTGTTGTACGTTGACGTTGTTGTTGTGTTGGTCAAGTATTTGGCATGAGATTCGGTATTTCCACTCAGAGACGCGGCCAGCATCTATTGGTTGCACTTCTCAATTTTCTGGTGTTAATAGTCTGAAGGAAAGTTGGTAAAATAAAATGTTCTATTCAATATCAAACATATTTCAACACAATATGTCAACTCGACACATTACAAAACAATAAAATTCAGGCACCAGAATGGCGGATGAGAATACTCATCTCTTTAGTGCATTAACAGTAGTTCTGAATCCAGCTGTCCTGCTTAATACTTGATATTTATTGAAGTAAATTTATTTTATAGAAATTTTTTGTTGGTAGACTATTTAGATCGGAGAATACATTCCGTTTCTCATTGCATGTATCTGTATACAAAGAAGCGTCCCACAATACATTATTATTGTTTTCAAACTAATTGTTTTGTTTCATTACCACACCCTGTATTATGATCACTGATACTATTGAAAGTATTATTCACGGACTCTCCAAGAACGTATCACAAGTGAGGAGCTGTTATTTAAATTTTTGTAGGTGGGGCATAGGTGGTTACAATATTCTTTATGTTACTGCATTTAAAATTGACACTCTGTGTAAATACTTTGTAACAAACTTATAGTTTATTATCTGTAAAAACCATCTCCTTTTATTTCACTAATAAGTGAATTAAATACCCTGGATTATTGTACGCCATTGTGTCGCAACCGTCGCAAATACTTTTTCCCAGTGTCAGACTACGATTTCCGTCAGCAAATTCTTCGAAGAATGAAGTAAACATCTACATTCACAAACACCCATTAATAGTTTTAACTACAATGTGTATACATTTAAATTTGTGTTTGTACACATTGGAGAATTTCTCAGTTGATGCAATTTCAAACCGACTGCATCCAGCTGTTACTATCTCGAAAACACAAAATAAATAGCATAATCGATTGAAAATCGGAAATAAATATTTTGCATATACAGGGTGATTGATTAGTGTGATAAAGTTCAGTGCCTCCTTTGTCCTTTGAGATATCAATTTGAAAATTTGAGGGTTTATGGCCATCATTAGTCTTCACATTTTTAAATTATTTACAATCTTACAGGGTGTTCCAGAATGCTGCGCCATATCAAAGTTACATTTTTTTTAATGAAACACCCTATATTTTATCGCATATTTGGAACCAGCTTGACCTCCCCATCACAATAATATAGGGTTGTGATGTGTTCTACGGGGTATTTAAAAAGTTATAACCAATTTTCCATAAAAATCGTAACAAGTTCAATACCTTGTACAATGTAAGAGAAATTCAAGAATAAAAATCTGTTGCGGCCAAAGCATTCGAATAGTAGTAAAAATCCTTGAAAATTATTGATTTCGTTAATATTCATTGAATCTCATACAGGGTGAATCAAAATAAGAATACATTATTTTCTCGGGTTTTTCAAATGGATGACCCTGTATTTTATCTGAGAATCGAAAAGTACTACCAACATACTTCTTTTTTTATATAGCATTCCCCATACCTAAAATTATTAGTTCTTGAGATATTTTGATTTTTCTTTGCAAAACATTGATTATATCAAAAAAATATGGTCCTACTACATATTCACCAACAATACCTCCCCACACATTTAACGACCATCTAGTTTGACTGTGTGTTACTATGTGATATGGATTCGTTTATGAATAATAGTGAAAGTTGTGCCTATTAACACAACCATTTTTATGAAACGTGGCTCCTTACACTTGTGTGTGGGTTTTCAGTAACTGCCAGCAAAACATTAATTTCATTTTCTTCTGTCACAGAAGTTTTTGTTTTGTAGGTTGCCGCCTTTCAGGAAAACGTTCATGGTATTTTCTTGCTGATAGTAAGGCGTTTTTATTGCATTTTCCCAATATCCAGATCATATCAATCATTTCATCACTAGTGAAATTCATTTTTGCCCTAGTTCAAATTCTTCAAAACACCAAAAAATTTACCAAACCGCTAAATAAAAAAACAATAATGTCATATCATGCTATTGTCAAATATCAGTTTTTGACAAATCAATCACACCCAACTCAGAATTAATTATTAAATAATTAGATATAATCAATGTTTTGCATAGAAAAATCAAAATATCTCAAGAACTAACAATTCAAGGTATAGGGAATGCTTCATAAAAAAATAAATATGTTGATAGTACTTTTCGATACTCTCATAAAATACAGGGTGATCCGTTTGAAAAAACGGAGAAAATAATGTATTCGTATTTTGATTCACCCCAAAATGGGTTATAACTTTTTAAATACCCCGTAGAACACATCACAACCCTATATTATTGTGATGGGGAGGTCAAGCTGATTCCAAATATGCGATAGAATATAGGGTGTTTCATTTAAAAAATGTAACTTTGAATCAATTTCCTACTGAACGCGTGTTTTGTCAACTGATTAATGTGAGCGCTGTGGCAGTCGCCATTTCTCCTATCAGAATTGGAATACGCTACGCTACCGATCAGTCATGCATTAACTGTCATTTATGACAAATGTCATGTAAATAAACTTATAAAATGACGTAGCATATTTTGGTTTGAAGGTATTTTAGACCTTTGTATCTTGAAAATGAATTAACACCATTGGGAACTATTAAACTAAATTGAAATCGCAGATGAATGAATAATTATTATTGCAGTCATATGTCAAATAAAATTAGATTATGGTGTTTTATCAAGATTAGAACCTTCAGACCGCCCGTAAATTATTTTTCCTTTCATTTTTATAATATTTTCCTCTTTTTCCAATGGGCTTCATCCTACGATTTTTCTTTTGTTTCAAAAATTATCGACCCTGGTCTATAGTGGAGCAAGTGCCATGTAGATTCTGTGGACTGGCAGAAGAAATGTCCATCTACATACATACATCTTCTACGAATTCAACTGATCTAATTCCCTTTTACCGATTTTTGTGTGGAGATTGAAATACAGATTCATTTTGTTTAATTAATAACAGTTTCCTGTGAAAATTGTCATATTTTAGTAAAGCGTGTTATCAATAGACGTCAAAGATACATAGATAATAGTATTAAACTATTATTGTTGACGTTTATTTAATTGAGCAATACGACAATTTATTGCTTTTTAAATTTTAAAGTTCAAACATTGGCAACAAGGACTGCAAAATATATTTCCGTTCACACGCCATTCCTCAAGTTGCATACATAAGCAGCAGACTCGAAATCGAAGACGTTGTAGGCCAGTATAGTAGTGGATTTGTGTTCAATTGCAACCTTGTGTTTAAACTGTTTACGAACGGTATTATATAGAACTAAGAAATGTACTTGAATTTATAAAAACAAGATAATCATCGGAAGGGCACCGAAAGTAAGATAAAATGTAAATTTACCCAGATAGGACACATAAAGGACACTAGAAGGTTGTAGCATAAACGCAATGATAATTTTTAAAAATTCCGTGAGTAATTTAAGACCTTCACACCTCGAATCGGTCCAAAATTATTTGATGAATGAAAGTAACGAGACAGTGGCGTTACCACTAAGAGAGAGTACTGAAAACGTGAGAAAGTGGTGCCTTCTGAAGAGCCTGTCGAGTTACTGAAATGGCTTTAATGAAAACTGTAACGCCGTTTGGTGGTTGACGTTAATTCGGTATGATTTTCCACATCAAGTGAACATTTTATATGATCATTTAAACTGAATAGTTATTGTTTATTTTTTTCCACCTCAGGCATTCCTGTCAATGTTTTGACATCTTATTTAATTTAATTAATTGTTATTAACATAATATCGATCAAATGAAATATCAAAAAATGAACCATAAATGCCATTTTTCAGTCAACATGTTAACATGTTCCGAGTAGCGGTTGGGGTCGAATGAAAATAACAAAGACTTTACTTTAAACTGTCTGTTTCTTCGTATTATTGATTGTTTCGGTGTTTTAATATGTGAAATTGTGCGCTATGCGATGAAACAACTTCTCGTATTATGATTTAAATTATTTTTGTCCACGACCACTTAATAATAAGTCAATATTTTACCTCCTAACAAAAGGTATATGGTACCCATATATCTACTAGAGTGAATTATGAACTCTCTCTCTATATATATCACATTTGACGTACTCCTGAAATTGATTAATTTTGACGTTTAATTGTCAATATTACCAAATTATTACTTTCATTCCTACACTCGCCTTATTTAATAAAGAAATGAAGGGCTCGCAAGTTATAGCCATTATTTATCCGGGTGACTTGCGCCCCTCGCCTACTGCTCGGGACGCAAACGTCACCCTGCGTGAATAATGGCTATCATAAATTGCTCGTTTGATAATATACTATTATGTTCAAATAAGAGTTACATAGTAAAATATTGCCTAATATTATGGTTTTGTAATTTAAGTGGTTTCATGTGTTATCGACTGTATATATTTCAACGAAGGGAGTTTTTGAATCTTACAAATTGTTGTTATGTACAATTGTGCGTTATTAGGTGTAATGACGTATGATTTTGTGTGTTACTGCATGAAATATCATCCAATTGTATGATTTTGGATGTTGAAGTAAGCTTGAGTGATTTTGTGAGTTATTGATTGTGTTCTTGGTTGTTTTTGTGTGAAATTAGAGAGTTTTTGGAACCCTTAATTCGTTCTGTCGTTCCGGAAACACTATTCGGAGCATGCGCAGAAGAATTTGATGCTTTCGTTAACGTTAATTACGATAACGTCTTCCGTTATCTACGGAAATATTGCGTTAAGATTTCGTTAACATAATCTTCAATTTGTTAGATGCAGGTTGCCAGATTTATTCAAGTTAGTTTTCGTCTTTGACAGCATAATTATGTATTAAAGATCCTATTATCAAAATAAGACGAAAAATATCCTCACATTGGTATTTTCCGAACCACCGACACAATTTTACCAGGGAAAAATAGATTTATTTTGAAGTAAAAAATGCTGTTTTATTTGTTGACCGGAAATCTCACAACACGAGTAAGGGCGATGCAGCGATGTGTAATTTTGAAATAATTTGTTATTGTTTTGACATTTGGTTGATCGTGTATATGGTGTAAATAATCTGATTATCATCTTTGGTTTTGTGCGAGTGTTACCATCCCATAAATCTTTTAGCAGTAAAGCAGTATTCGTATTAAAAAATAAAGCAGTCTACTCTATCATCATAAATGTCGAGATCAAATCCCTCAACTTCTTCGAAATCAGGAAGATTTTCGAATATATTTTGGAAAATAATTCCATGAATCATGTCATGGTTGTGGTCATCTTCATTACGATTTAATACAATATTCAGGGCTTCCTCAATCACCACCACGATTACAATGAATTATCATGAAAAATCCAACTCACTATATAGTAAACCAACGAACGTCTAAAAAGTAAGGTTATTACCAACAAACACCAAAGATTTGACGTATTTGACGTTAATTGAATTCACGTTATTTTTAAGTGTTTCAAAAACTATTTATAAAGATCTCACTGAAGTTCATCATTTCACTTACTGCACTTGCGCCAAATAACGATAATGTGAGTAACAAACGCTAAAGTTAATGGTTCCAAAAACTCTTTATTGACTGTACTTGGAAGCATTTGTGTACAATTGTGTTCTTTAATGGAATTTTTCGTAATTACATAATTTCTTAAGTATATTTGACTGTTTTTTTGCACCTAAGTGTGTAATAAGAAATGTGTTTTAATATAAATGACCGATTTTTGATAGCTGTCTTAATATAGTTTTACTGATTGGCCTATTTTTAATTTCAGCTTCGTCGACAAGAGAAACATGCTCGGAATAGAATAGAATGGAATGGAGGATGGAAGGAAATTCAAGATGTCGGCACATGTGGAATGCCCGTCACCGAGACCTGTTTTTGCTAAAAACATATGATTCGTTCATGGCCACCTCCCGTATACAACGAACTTTTATTTTAACGAAAGAAACTTACAGGTGGCGTGTAAATATATATGTTTTGTCGGTTAAATATATTAACAACTTCTGAAGGAACTAACTATTTTCATAAATCATTAATTGTAGCAGAACAAGTATAAACTCGAGAACTTTGAGGAATTTAATGAATTAATCAGTGGAAAACAAAGTAAAAATACAAACTATATACTTTGATAATATCTTATTTTGAAATTATTAGTCTAAGGACGAGATTCAGTCCAGAGAAAGAGTAGTTTTCAAAAATGCAAATATTCGATCATAATACAGACAACGCACAACCTTGGCCTCTTAGCCCAGTCGAGTTAGCTCAAAACCGGGCCAAGATTTACAAAAATTTTTAGCAGCAATTTTCCTTCAGACATTGGTAGTCTATATTCAAAAAGTTGGGATTTTAAAGGGTTATTTTTTATTTCTTGAATAACTCGTTTATTTTCAATTTTATTGGGAAAATAGTTATTACAAAAGTTGTTTAAAATTAAATTTTCTACAATTTTGGCCCCTATAAATTTTTGTATGGGATCAATTTTTTTCGATTTATACCCAGAAAGAAGGGGTAAATTTTTGGTTATCGAAAAACTCGTTTATTTTTAATTTTACTCGGAAAATAGTTATTACAAAAGTTGTTTAAAATTGAATTTCCTACAATTTTGATTCCCCTAATTTTTTTCGTAGGATCGATATTTTTCGATTTATACCTGAGAAGAGTGGGGGTAAAATTGTATTGTCACGTTTCTTTTCAAATCTATGAGAAAAAGGGTTATGAACAAAGTTGTTTAAAATTAAATTTCCCACAATTTTGATTTTCAACAATTTTTTATAGGATCGTTTTTTTCGATTTTTACCCGAAAAGAGGGGTGAGTTTTTGGTTACCGTTTATTTTCAATTCAACGATAAAAATTGTAATAAACAAAGTTGTTCAAGAACTTTACAACATCAGTTACGGGGAACAAATTCAATTTTGCCACGCATCCATCTACCTCGGCAGCAGCAGAACAACATACCTACAGAACGTACCTGCAGGTGCAAATGTGGATGGAGTATGAACTCAACGCTATCGTGGACTCGAACCTATCGCTACAATGGCCGATCCAGCACCAGAATTTTTGCTGAAGACGATATCATGTAAATGCAAAACGACATGCGGAAAAATGTGTGTTTGTAGCAAAACCGGACTCAAATGTTCCGTCTTATGCCACAGCTGCAACGGAGAAACGTGCGAAAACGTTTCAATTCGAGAGCTGCTGGATGAAGATGACCTTGGCAGTGACGAAAACCGTTCAGAACAAGTCACCCCCGTCCCTCCTGAGCTTCTGGACGAATTCGTCGACAATTACGAGGAAAAATCGAACGACGAAAACTTGGAGGAGCCATCGGCTAAACGTTCCAAACAGACGTAATTGAAATTTCGAGAGACTTTTAAAAGTGTATTGAAAAGAAAATAAAACTCATTTTTTCAATTGTAAAAATTATACTGTTCGATAAACTGATTATTTACACCCCTCTTTTCCTTTACCGTGAACGTGCGTCCCAAAAATATAAACATTAGAAAAAATCAGAATCATAATTGTACCAAATAACATTTTCAACACATCAAATTTACAACGACAATCAGCAACAAAAAAACAAACAGAAAAAAATAAATAATGGTACAATATCAATAATAAACGCCATAATAGAAAACTTGGGTTCCCCCTACTCTTCTTAGGTATAAATCGAAAAATTTGATAGATATCAAAATTGTAGGAAATTTAATTTTAAACAACTTTGTTTGACACAATTTTTCTCGTAAAATTGAAAATAAACGAGTTATTCGATAACTAAAAATTCACCCCTTCTTTTCGGGTATAAATCGAAAAAAATCGATCCTATGAAAAAATTGATGACAACCAAAATTGTGGGTAATTTAATTTTAAACAACATTTGTTATAACTATTTTCCTTGTAAAATTGAAAATAAACGAGTTATTCAAGATACAAAAAATAACCCTTTAAATCAAGATGGCGGATGCAACAACAAGTCTGGTACCCCAACTTTTTGAATGTAGACTACCAGTAACCGCCCACAACGAATTCCGAAGGAAAATTGCTGCTAAAAATGTTTGTAAATCAAAAATACCAATTCGATTGGGCTATTTTTACATGCAACAAAGTTTAGTCATTGACAAAATTTGGTATTGATAGTAGTCGTCAAAAAGATCAATATGGAACTATTCTACTGAGGTGCAAAAAGTGAGAGCTGTAGCTGAATAAGGAAACAATCCCTGACTGAAGTAGCAAAATGTTTGTAAAATACTTTTTGAGAATATCTTTTTTCTGACACATTTTATAATGAAAATAAATATGCAATTAATTGAACTGGAGAAAATTAATAGTTTCCTCGCAAAGTTCACTACTCGTATTTTGTTCGAATAACTCATTCCCACACCACCGTGAGGTAGTGAGAGAGTGATAAGATAACCTGGTCAACGAAGCAAACAATGAATGCCTCATTGGAATGCTGGAAACCAAATTTCAATGGTTCGGAGAATACTTTCGAGCAAACTTGTGATGAGATCGAGGAAGAAAATGACAACGAAGCTAATAACCTTATCGAGAATTATTAAGGGAGAAATTTCAATTTGTGACGTTTTGAGCGGCAATGAAGACGTGGAAGCCGCATCACCTGGTCGACCAAGAGGAGTGAAACGCTAAATGCTGTGATAGTGGATAAGATATGCGACACTACTCTATCTTATGGTGGTGTGGAAATGAGTTTTTTTGAATAAAACGCATGTTGAATTGGGCTTTGCGGGGTTCGTACTCCGAAACTATTACTTAGTTAATTACAGTTGCCTGTAAAAAATGCCATTTTAGTAAGGCGAATTATCAATAGATGTCAAAGATAACTATTATAACTAAAGAACTAAAGCGCTGTAGACATAGGTATTCTCGTCCGCCATTTTGGTGCCTTGTTGTACGTTGACGTTGTAGTTGTGTTGGTCAAGTATTTGGCATGAGATTCGGTATTTCTACTGAGAGGCGTGGCCAGCAGGGCCTATTTTTCATCTGGTCGGGCCCTAAGGCACAAGAAAAAATTCGGGCCCTCTTTTCCAGTAAGATTCAAAAATTCTCTTGTTAGTTTGGGTTAAAAAATAAAACAATTATTTTTATTTTTTTAATAATTTTAAAAAATAAATAAACATTATTATATTCAACAAAATAAATAATGAAAAAAAACAACAATTAATTCTAATTTTAAAAATTAAATTATTTTTTTTAACAAATCCGAGAACAAAACTTACCTAAACAAAATTTCTATGTAAATTTACATTTGAAATTATGAATATTTTCCAACCTTTTACGGGCCCCCCAGACCACCGGGCCCAAGGCCCGGGCCTTATGGTAAAATAGGCCCTGGTGGCCAGCATCCATTCGTTGCACTTTCTCAAATTTCTGGTGTTAATAGTCTGAAGGAAAGTTGGTAAAATAAAATGTTCTGTTCAATATCAAAAATTTTCCAATGTCAACTCGACACATCACAAAACAATAAAATTCAGGCACCAAAATGGCGGATGAGAATACTCATCTCTTTAGTGCCTTATTATAACGCGTTACGAAGTTATTGAAAATTACTTTTTCAAAGAGCAGACCGTTCACTAGGAACAGCTACAGCACTACAGCACTACAACAGCAACAGCTACTACACTTCTAAGTTAAACGGGGTGTAATTTACACCCCGTTTAACGTGTAATTCAATGTACTTCGTGGCATATAGCCAGGGAAGTAGTTGCTGCTTATTATTATTATTATTATTATCGGATTAACGACTACCTTAATTCAATCATGTTGGCATAAATCAAAACGAAATATCTTGGAACGAAGCATACATCCACTTTAAATCCATTCTGCTTCATAATTATAATTTCGAATTGTATTGGTTCCGAATAAGAAGTAAGCATATAATGTATGAGCAATAATCCGAGATAAGAATGAGTACAGCTTGGAACTATGAAAGGAGAGTGTATTGGAAAAACAAAAATTTTATATCAAGTATTAACTAAGAAACCTCATTTTGTAATAAAGTCTTTAAAGTGTTTCTCGGGAATTCCCATCCGAGTATTCCATTGATTGATAAATTTATTTATCTAGTATGCCATATCATATTCTCATAACTTGCTTTTAAATCCGTAAAAGTTCGTTATAAGTAGGGGAGACTCGGTGATTATGGCACCCTTTTTTTCAATTACTGAGTTCAATGTCTAAATTAGCTAGTGTATTCAAAAATTGAATAGATGAGGCTTTTACTTGATGATGATCCATACTAAGCGATGAAATAAAACGATTTACCTAATTTGTTTAAATCTTCATGTTAGCGAAACGCGTCACGAATGTGCATTGAACTTAGTTCAAATATATAATGAAGATTTAAACAAATGAAATTGTTTTATTTCATCGTCTAGTATATTCATATAATCCATGGATACCTTAATCTAGATAAGTTTTACTTTAAAATACATGAAAATATAAAAATATTGTTTTTATTGAACTTTTCCCATTTCATAAAAAGTGTGCCATCATATCAACTCATTTGATAAAATGGCATACACTGTTGTGAAATTTGCATTCGTAGACTTATTATCGGATTTCGTTTTATGAATTGATGTATCCATGCTCAGCCAGCTTTTTAATTAGTACGATTGATACGATTGAACAGTCACAACCAACTAATCTGCTTTTTATATCCATTTGGTATGATGGCACCCTATGCCACCTTATTTAACATCTCGGGTGCCATCAGATAAAAAATCGACAATTATAAACTTTGTTAAATTGTGACACTGTAACGGCAAATAGAACTAAAAGAGCTACTAGTATCTGAGACGTTCATCAGGAACTAAGTAGAAGTAAAGGGACACAATAGATCTTTTAGGTCTCAGTGAATGTCACCCCATCATACATATACATACAAGTACCTTACGAACATTGACTTTTGTTTTCTCGGCTTCTAATGACTTTGCGTGGCTGCCATTTTAATTTACCAAAACTTGAAAACAACAACTATTTTGAAAAAATGTCCTTACATTATCACCTTGATTTTGTCAACAAGTTTTGAAAAATTAAGAGTTGAAAACAAATTTCAATCTACTTTACATACACTAGTCTAGAACTGATCTCTATGTAATCAAGTGTTTTTAGTTCAGCTTGGCTGTCGGTGAAGAAAGCACTGAACTGATATGTCCTTTCCTGCCTTTTAATTTCTACAACGCAGATGTAAATCGCCATCACTTCTGCCTGGAAAGTTGTGACGTCCTTAAATAGGCTTATTGAAATAACCATCCTTTGCTTTTGCCCAACAATTCCGGCTCCTACACCTACGTCTCTCTTGGAGCCGTCCGAATACCATTAACCTCAGCTCTTTCTTCCAGTCTTTCTTACCTGGTATAGTTATTTTGGAACTTATTATTGAGGCTATATTTTGGTGGCCGTTGTGTCAATGGCTTTTAGCTCTTCAATAAGTTTCCGATAGTTAGCACCGTACGTTTGAACTATGTGTTGTTTACTTTTCAGTAGTCTGTGCGTTACAGATCTGGTTTCGCCTTGTATAAAAATGTGTAGTGGAGGCAGTTGCTTTTCTAGCAAAACTTCCATCGCACTTGTGGGAGTGGTTTTGAAGGCTTCCGTAATATACAGGCAAGCAAGCCTTGGGTGCTACTCAATAGCCTTGCAGCACCCACTTACTGGCGTCTTTGTATACCACACATTGGTTTAACAACCCTTGTCTATAGCCATTGACTATCTGCCTCCTGTGTGGTCTTCTGGAGGTGAGCCATTGATCAAGATGTTCTCCTAGGTACTTTGTTTCTTTGGCAAATGGAATCACCTCTCCTCCTAGTACTTTAGGCATAAACATTTCCGACAAATACAAAACAAACAAATTATGGAAGAATAGATCCTACATACATAAATTAGGTTTACTTTTCTTTCCATTTTATAAGTAACTTATATAAAAAACAAAAGATCAAGCTACATTAACGATTTTTTGATTTTTTAGATTAATAATAAATATAATGTTATGCATAATTTTAACCAGAAAAAATTGGAAAACTTAATAGCCCATGAATATTTAGGTTGTTTCAATAAAAATAACATAAATTTAGTTATATCCTAAAAATGGTAACCCCAAAATATATGATATAACTTTCTCACCTTTTTGATAACTTTTGTAATAGCAGGGATAAAGGGCATCTCCAAAAACCACAGATTTTCAAAATCGGAAATAAAATAGTTTTAAAAAATCTTTATACAATATTAAACGTTTCACAAAAAGGTAGCAGCTATTCGCGAAAATCAAAAGGCTCTATCTCTATTAGTATCCGATAAACCCTGCAGTCGTACCAAAAATGGTACACATGGGTTGAGATTGGATAAACAATCAGGCGCTGTGCTGGTGGCGTAAAACATCAGGACAAAGGCACGCTAAACTATTCCTTAAAAGCCAAACTGTCACGCGACCTACTATGTCAAAGTCGAGAAACGACGAGGATGATGGTGGGAATGCTGACCGGACATTGTAGGCTGAGGAAGCATATGCACACAATTGGCCTAGCAGATGACAGCCTATGTAGGTTTTGCCAGGAAGAAGACGAAACCGCGGAGCATATACTCTGTGAGTGCGAATGCCTAGTAAGGGTGCGGTTTCACCTATTTTCGGAGAAGAAAAACCGAAGGCAGAGAGCTACGCAAGGGAGGCGGTATCCAGGCTAATAGGTCTAACAAAAAGAATAAAGCTATTGAGCTCTAAGGATAGGGAGGATCACAATAGATCTGCAAAGGTCGCAGTGTGATAGGACAAAGAGCCACTCCATTTCTAATCTAATCTGATAGGTTGAGACATACAAATATAGACGGAACGACAGAATGCGTATGTCCGACACTGTCTGCTTGGTATTCATTTTTAATAAATAAGTCAGTGCGGTTTAAGCAAAAAAAAAACCGTGGATAATCAAAAACCACAAATAAGATCCAGGCATAATAAAGTTTTAACAATAACCCAATCAGATCGATTATAGCCTGTATTGCATTCACTTGAAATTTCAACATCACTTTTTAGCAATTTTATCAAAGGTCGTCTCTCGTAACAACGTAACACCTTTTAAGTTTTAAAGTTTTTATTCCTCTTTTTCGAATTCGAAGAAGAATAGCCTCGATCCTTGTGGTTTATCTTTTTGGAAGAAAAAAATTAATTTCATGTGACATTATTATTTCAACGTTCTATTATTAGAGTCTGAACAAGTAATTAAATTAATGGACTAAATTAACAGACAACTATTTTAATGGCATTTAAAGAGGGCAGAATGGCTTACCCTATTCAAGGCGACCCCATAAGTTTATGGGAAATTGTAATTAGTTGATGCAAATGTATGGCCTTTATTGCTTCTGACAAGGAAGCCAGTAGAAACGGAATAATATACAGACAGTAGAGTGTGAGAGAAATTAAGAATTGTCTTTAAAAAATAAAAGATTTTTTTAATTATTCCTAGACAGTGGCCTACAGTTTGTTGATTTCATGAGGTAAAGTATAAGAAATTCTTCTTTATTCATAAATACAAAAGAAACACAGATAACTGAATAAATGAGAAGAATTTTGGAACCGTTGGCGATAGTCGACACTGAACAAACGCGCGTAATATAGTATAAAGTATTAGTGTTGGTGTAGTGGTAGTGTAAACTGTGTTCAGTTTTGTTTTATTTAATTGAGAAATTATTGATAATTGTTTTTTTTATTGGTGAACCATTTTACCTATTTAAAGCACGCCTCAGCGTGTTTAAATCGAACTTTCAAAAACGCGCGTTTTTTAAAATTACCATGGCTACATCAACAACTCGAGAAACGAAGTCTAAATGACAAATGTTTTATTATTGATCTGACAGGAGTACTTTGTAACGTCCAAACCTTTATTCGAACAATATTTAACAATTTCAATTTTTTTTTATACGCATCAGAAGATTTTTGCGGTATTAACCGCGATTCTGCTTTACTACTTAAAAAATCGATATTAGAATTCATTTTCATGCACTTCGGTGACAACAATAAATCTTAAAGACAAAATGCAAATTAGTTCATGTTTTTCTCATTTCCATGACAACGCAAGCATCACGAATTCAACATTCAACCATTTTACATTATTAGTTCTTATTTCCATTTCTTGTTGTTGTAGTAGTAATAGATACCAGTATATTTATAATTTCAAAGAGCACCAATAAAAAAAAATAGCGTAAAGTATTCGTGGATAACTGGTCTCTAAAACA
Source organism: Lochmaea capreae (assembly GCA_949126875.1). Classification (NCBI taxonomy): domain Eukaryota; kingdom Metazoa; phylum Arthropoda; class Insecta; order Coleoptera; family Chrysomelidae; genus Lochmaea; species Lochmaea capreae. The sequence goes on from OX421403.1 coordinate 17,383,292, forward strand.
ATTGCTCTATTTCGAGCACTCCGGCTTTGCCGTCGTGCTCGAAAAATCGCGCGTTTTAAAGACCTTAATATCCACTTATACTTTAATATACTATTATTATTTTGAAGTTTGTTCCAAGTAAATCATAAACGCTTCTACGAGTATAATAGCAAACTTGAAATTTGGCACTGACTTTACATTCAAAATTGTGTGTGTGTGATTTGGTTTCCCTTGGCTGCGGATAATAAGACCATTCGCCAACGTAACATTTTGCTCAAGGATGTACATATTTTCCATATTAAAAATTTCTATTTTTTTCTAATTTTACTGTTGCATCTTATTTTTTTATTAATTTTTTCTTAATTTTTCAGTTTAAATATTTTTTATAATTACCATTTTTTTTATTAATCCTTTTTGAATGCATCTATATTCAAATTACCATTTTTTTAACTCTTTTTATTTTTTTTGTAATATTATTTTTTTTTTGTCTGGTTTTTTTTTGTTTTTTTTACATGAACTACCGCGGAAGGGACTACCTGTAACGGATTAAATTCGAAGTGTGGTCACACCAACGAAAATGCGATTTCGGAATTGGGTCCCATGTACCTACTATTTGTTTAATTTGACTTTTATTTTCCTTAACATTTTTTTGGGCTTAGGACCAATAGTACACACTTATTGTTTTTGTACTGGCATGTTTAAAAATTTACGCTAAATGCGTATCGTCAAAAATAAAAACAGTACGTGAAATAATAACACAACCAAACCTACCCCTACCAAACCACCTTCGTATTTTTAGTCAATTTTTTTGTAGAATGAATTATAATAATTTTCAATAATAACCCAACCAAACCTACCCCTACCAAACCACCTTCGTATTTCTAGTCAATTTTTGAAGAATAAATTATAATAATTTTCAATAATAACCCAACCAAACCTACCCCTACCAAACCACCTTCGTATTTTTGAGATAATGATTTTTGAAAACAAAATTTAAACCCATCTATTATTAATAAACGCTTACCCTTTTCACTCGTCATAGAGGTGAAATTAATATTTTCCATGTCAAACAAACAAACAAAATCACAATAACGGACACAAATAAACACGTCTTACACTCTGCACTTCAGAAGAACAATTGCTAAAAATAATCTTTTAATACCCACATGAAATCTACCTGCTTCGACAGCGGACCGAATTACGAAATCACCCTTTCGGATCTGGACAAGGTCCCTGTGAGCAGGTAGCCCTTTTGCTAGATACCCGGACCGAATTCCGAAACACCGATCAGAGCGACTTCAACAAACAAGAGGACCACGGATTGACTGGGATACACAATAGGGATAGATTAACATTTATGGATATAATTTATAATATACATTTATTCCAGTATTCTACAATTTAAATCTTAAGTCCAATTTTACATATATGCGAGTTTAGTTTTTTCAAAATTGTGGTTTCCGATGAAGTATGCATAATAAACAAAAAATTCTTGATCACCCTAAATTGTTTACTTTTTGTAGGCTGTCTACTTTCTCTATTCTGACTGATGGATAGGCCTAGTACGTCCCTGATAAACTTTGTTCTGGAACTGTCATAAACCTAACAATACATCAATTACTATAGATTTCCTATCTGATTTGCATTGTTTTCTTGATGTATCTTAGAAGCCCAAGATCCAATAGCAATATAAATAAAATGGGACCACCTTAGGCTTCAATATATTATCCTAAGTTATAAAAATAAATTGAATTTTAAGTTGTTATAAAATATTTTATGTTGTTATAAATAAATTTCAGGACTGGCCATTGAACTTGGCACCCAGATCTCACTTCTTTTGTCGTTGAAGTCAAATACCAAGGCATAAATGTCATAATATTGAACTTGACTCTTATTTCCCATTCATTTTTATTGTTGAGATACCATCACTTTAGGTAGGTACTTAGTTATAATAAAATTAATACCGAATGATTTTTGTTAATCTACTGTATTTTCTTATGTTTATGGGGTATAATTGTCTTTTTTGTATTATTTTCCATATTTTCTTGTATCTTTGAAATGTTCGAGTGAATTGTTTATACTTAATTTGGCCAAGTTCGGGCAGTTAACTATTATAACTACTAAAAATATTATTAACTCTTAATTTAAACTATTGCCTTAACCATACCTACTTACTAAAAAAATGTAATAATAGTGTAACCACAAATATTCCAAGTATTTTTTAAGAAAATCCATGAATTTCAAAGCACTAATCGCAACCTTATAGGTGAGGTATCGAGAGAAAACCGAGCAGCAAAATGGCTCTTGCGCTTATGAGCATGTTCGGGTCGAGGTTTTATCGCACCGCTGCCCACCTGGCTGCGCCTTGCCCGCCGCACCGTGCGCCGTGGTCCGAAATACCTATTAAGTAATGATCTTACATTATTAACAGGCGCTAAATATTTTCTCTCCACTACGCCACTTACCTCCATCCATTCCTCCTCACCCCTCAACATTATCTCCACCATGTTATCCCAATACCCCGCCTCCCCTAGTTTCTTCTACAATTTTTTCAGTCCGTCCTCGTTTTCCCAGCATCTAAACACATTCCCCACATCATTCTCCACTTCACACCTCTCACATACTCCAGTCTCTCTTTTCCCAAACTTGTGGAGGTACCCTACTCTCGACCCATGCCCAGTGAGCACCTGTGTCAAGAAGTGGTTCACCTCCCCGAATTTCCGGTCCATCCATTCTCTCCTACTCCCAATCGCTCCTTTTAGCGCGCCCTCATATTTCTCCCATCTTCTCTCCATTTCCTCCTCCATACATTCCTGTATTTCCTCTATAGTCGCACCTCTCCAGCGTTTGTTCCTAGCTCTAGCCTCTAGGTCTAATGAGTAGGACCTTGACAGCACCACTGCTGCCAGTCCACCCACTGTCCTGTATCCCTGTACCACCAGGAGTATCCCTCTCTGCACCCGCAGGAGTGGCCTAGCTCTCGCATTCCCCCCCGCTCTTCCACCCCACACTTCCGCACCGTACAGCATACTCTGCTCTATTGTCCTTCCAATTACCCTCCTCTTCCACTCTCCAGGTCCTTTCACATTACTCAAAAATCTCCCCAGTTTTGCTGCTCTTACTTTCGCTTTCTGTGCCGCCTTCAACATGTGTCCAGCTGTCATCAATTACACTACAGGCACTATAAGTAGATGTTTTTAATATAATCAAATAATTGAAAAATATAATAAAATGATAAAAATCCACTAGTTTCTGATTTATTCCTTTGTATTCACCCAACTACCTATCTGGATGCCAAATTTGAACTTTCTCTATAGGTCTCTTAATGATAAAAATTACGAGTTTTGGACCTTAATATCTAAATAAATGTTTGAGGTGAGTATATGAAATTTAGAGCACATACAAGTCTCAATATATAAGCCAAATTTGACATGTTTATTTGAAATAGTTTTTGAGTTATGGGGAAGTCAAAAGTGGTTCCAAATAGTACTGCTCGCAATTCTGTTAGGTTGAACTTTGCTTATTTAGATCATTTCATATACAAACTTTATATTGTATATAATCAATATCGGTATTGCAAATAGTCAAAATATATCTCAAGAATTTCTCATGTTAAAATTTTGTATAAAGAACCATTAATTCCTATTATATCATCTTACCCACATCCTTCTTCGTCGTACAAGTGCTTGAATTTGATGATTTATTGAACTTTTTACCTGTATTACAATACGGATCTAAAGAAGGTTCCCGACACAGGTGAAATATTTAGGTATACCATATTCCCACATTTATATTTTTTGTCCTCAATTATCTTTATCATTCTGAAAGTAGGAATTTCTGTGACGTACCGACATAATAAAGGAGAAATATTAATGAAATTTCGATCGCTAATAATCCACTTAAAATAACATTCAAGGCAGTATTCATAGTCGGATCCCGAAGATATGCTTTAAATCATCCCAGCTATGAGTCTTATTTCTATATCTAGAAGATTGTAGGAATTTGTACCCTATAATTAAGTGTATTTTCGAATATTAAAGTGGGTTTACATTATAAAATTTAACTTATGATCTTTCATAAGCAAAAATCATGTGCTTCGCTCAAGAAATACTTGAGAGATGACAAATTCTACAACACAATATTTAAAATATTGTGTTTACATGCTTTTATGAGTTTTGTAAAGATTACGTTAAGATCGGAATAAAGTGAGGTAAAAATAGTTGACAGTATTCTAACCTAAAAGTTGATGCAAGTATTGATTTTGTAGAAGAGGTCGTTGTATGTACTCGCGTCGCAAACAGTTTCAAATGGATGAAAATGGTCATCGCAGAATTGCTAATTTACAGAAACAATTATCACGTATCACGCCATTTCGTGGAGTAGCAGAACTAGTCTACGGACGACGAGAGAAAACCTCTTCAAAATTCAAAGACTAGCCTGTATATGCATTATAGGAGCATTGAGGACATGCCCAACGGCAGCCATGGATTTGATTCTCACCACTACATATGGTGGTGGAAATTGTTGCAGAAAAAACGAGATACAGACTGAGTAGAGAGGGAATCATTAAAAAAAACTACATCCTTACTTCTTAGAAATCAAAAAACCTGGGACATGCCACAATATGGTATGATGAAAAGGTATAACGAAGAAATTCGTTACGGAATTAAGCAACAAGAAGGAATGGGATTCAAATACTATTACCAGACTTGGAAATAATGCCATTCAATGGTACACACCCGGCTCAAAAGCAATAGAAGGAAATGGGATAGGAGTGTACGGGCCAGGAACCAAACACTCTGAAAGCTTGGGAAAAACTTCAAGTATCTTTCAAGTGGAAATTCACGCCATAAGAAAGTGTGCCCTGTTCAATATTTACAAAGGATATAGAAGGCAAAAGATTATTATAATGTCGGATAGTCAAGCAGCCATTAAAGCACTGAGCTCTTGTGTAATCAGTTCCAAAATGGTGTGAGAATGCCTAGGCTTACTCAATGAACTACGATTCCAAAATGTTCGATTCTCATTATAAGTTTACATTTCTTAGTAACAATTTTTTGGTTTCATAGGATTACAGGTTGCATATAATTACAAAATTAACCCTGGTTAAACTGTAATTACTCCTTTCTCCAGGAAACGGAAATTGGAGAATCTTCCTTCACTTTTCTATATGGAACGTTGTCTTGAAAAATGTTCTTCATAAGATTGAAACAGAGGCTCCCAAACCATATTCCCAAAACTCGACTAAAAATGTATTAGATTTAACTAATCATTCCTCAAGGAAATAGGACTAAAGGAGCTACTAGTCTCTGAGACGTTCCTCAGGAACTAAGTAGAAGTAAGGGGGCACAGTAGATCTTTTAGGTCTCAGTGAATGTCACCCCATCATACATGCATACTGCATAGGTCTAGAAGGATTTCCATGGATACTGTCGGAGTGGACAGTTTACTGATGTTGGCCACCAAGCAATAGCCTCCCTATATAATCATCACACATATGCAACGGATTATTTCAATCCCCAATATTTTTCATAAATTCCACAAGTCCACAAAGATAGTCTAGCCCATTGATTCCCAAAGTGGTCTAGGTGAACTCCCAGTGGTCCACGGGAGACTCAACGGGGGCCTACGTTGGCGTAACAAAAACATGAGGGTTCACAATTCGTAAGTGGGTGTCTGCGAAAATGTATCTGGTTAACAACAGTGCACAAAGATTTATTGATGGAATGAGCTCTGATATTGAAAGATTCTTGTGTAATTATCTGCAAACAACTCATTTTTCTATTCAACTTTACCTGGCAATGGAGCATTTTATTATCGGCATTTTTTCGATTTGTTATGGACGAAGAAATTCATTAAGAGCTACTATGCTGATTGGCCAAATTAACTTTTTTGACATCCACTCTTAGCACAATCAATTAAATAATTAACCTTATTCCAATCAATTTTTTCACAAGTTAAATCTAATCACGTCTTTAGTCGAGATTTGGGAATATGGTAGAAATGTAGGTGCTACCGGAACCAGTAGAATTTTGAAAGTATCTATGAGAAAAAAAAGTTTGGGAGCCTCTGTTTCAATCTTATGAAGAACATTTTCCAAGGCAACGTTCCATGTATAAAAGTGAAGGAAGATTCTCCAAGTTCCGTTTCCTGGCGAAAGGAGTAATTACAGTTTAATTTTTTTTTTAATTGGTTATTTAACGTCGGTCTATTTCTGCAACTGAGGCTAATCACCGATGCCGGGAGCACTCTACCCTTAACCGGAAATTTTGCCGAACTCACTGGTGTTCCAACCAGTGGTAGGGTTCTTTATCGAGCCCAACATCCATGGACTCGAGAACTCGGTTTTACGTCTCCTCCGAAAGCCGGCATACCTACGTTATAACTCGTGCTCATTGGTATAATCAGCCTAATGAATAAAAATGAAGCAATTGCTTAAAGCATTTGCTTACTAGCAAAAGCAATTGCTCAACTAGCGCTACAGCTTGTTATGAATAATTTTTTTAAGCAAATGCTGCTTTTCTGAAATCAACGTAGCAATTGCTTTCCCAACAGAAGTTTAGACTTGCCAGAGCAAGTTTACAACGTCGTGATCCCTTCTCATACCTGTGTGTTTTGTGGACGTACTTATTTAGTTCAGTTACATTTAAGTGTGTTACAGTTAGTTTATAAAAAATAATAATAGTATGGCAGAGAGTGAAGAATTTGATAATAGTAGTGACGAGGAAATTACAGATAAACAAATGATATTTCTACAAAAATTAAAAGAAAAGTTAGTACAGGAATATAAAGATAATTATAATATTACACTTACAACAAAACAGTTATCAAAAAAAATTAGTAATATGAGAGTTGAGATGAAAAAGAAATTCGATATTAATAAAACCGGTAATAAACCAATAGTATTTAAGCCTTGGGAAAAATTACTTTTGGAATTGTTGGAGGTGGAAAAGAATCCCATCTTTAAAAAAATACCAGGTAAAACATTTTTATAATATATTCTCTTAAAGTACAAAAAATTTACATTTTAAGGAGCTATGTCTGTTGGAGTCGATGGAGGAGTATTACTGGATAAGTCCTGTACATATTCTTAAAAAAAATAAAAATATCAAATAGTTTGCCTGAAACTGATGAGACCAAAGCATTATCAAATGCTGAACTGTAACGTTTAGTTTTATTGGAGCAACTGAAATTATGTCGTATGCAACAGGAAGAAATTTTGAAAAGAAAACAGGAGAATGATGACAAACACCAATTCAGTCAAGGGAAAAAAGGCAAAATATATTATAATCTATAATCTCTTAAGTTAAATTTGCATTTACTTATGTTTATTTTATTGCTTATAGTTTGGTTTGTTTATTTAGTACAAAATATACAAAGCTGTATGCAAAGAGAACCAAAGTCGACTATTATCAAGCAAATGATGCTGTGGTTACCCTACCTCAAAAATTTGGAAGCAATTGCTATACTAGGAAAAGCAATTACTTCATTTATTCATTCGATTTTAAGCTAATGATAGCAATTGCTTCTGTTTTTTAAGAAAAAGCTTTGGCTGACAGCAATTGCTGCATTCCTTAGCAATTGCTTAAAGCAAAAGCATTTACTTCAGTTTTTATTCTTTGGATTCCAAGCAATTACTTCAATTTAATAAGAAAAAGCAATTGCTACACTTTTATTCATTAGGCTCAATGCCTGCGAGCTGTGATATGCTACTCCGCTGCAGGCTGTATGGCCTATTTACACGACGGTCTTCCCTAGTATGGTCACCCATCCAAGTACTAACCGCGCTCGACACTGCTTCACTGTAATTATCACATCAGAGGCGTTCCACTACAGTGCTGGGCCGACGACCAATTACAGTTTAACCCCGGTTCACTTAGTTTTTTCTCTGAGCTTTTTTCACACTTTTTTCTTTCTACTATTGGTTGGGTTGCTTCATAATTTGCAATATACTGACCATGCAAGAAATTGCTACAGCTTCTTGCCGCTTAAACATTCAAAGTTTATCTGTTACAAATATAAATAAATTGCATACACTTAACAGCTGGCTCTACATTTTAGCTCTTCTTTTTGACATGCATATTTCATGGAATGTTATTCTAGTAACCCTGCAAGTAGTTTTTAGAGGGCTTTCGTTAAGCTGTTACTTGTACTTTGTCTCGAGGTTTTTTAAAACCACAAACTTTCGGTATCGTTCTGTATTTATATGAATTTCACTTCCAACAATCCCCTAATTATTTTTCCCACAGGAAACTTTCGATTTACAACATATATTATCAATAAAGATTAAATTTTTAACTCACTTAAATTGTTTATTCAACTGTACTAATTCCACGTAAACCTAAAAATAATTTTTCATCGAAATCCGTCAACGTGGATTTTAAAAATGACGTTCATTTCACTATTGATAAATTCAGCCTTTTAAATAAAATACGAGAACACACAAATGATATCAAAATATGTTATCGACTTCCATCTTACTTTGCAAATATTTGTTATGGGCGTCAGATAACTTTACTGGAATTTTTTTTTAAATAACTTTTGCATCACATTATTATCAGTTTCGTAATTTTTAAAGAGACAAGTAGATTGCATGACCTGCATGTGTATAAAAGCAAGTACATTGCCTTCTTCCTAGTTTTGTCTCACAGGTCTTCATCTTTAATATTATTGAAGTTTCAATTATCAAATGAAATCAGTCAATAAATGCTTTTCCACGAGGAACAACTGAACTTCATAGTTCAACTTATTATAAATATTAGCATAAAACAGCATAAGAAAATTAAAACAAACATAAACTTTGACTCTGTGGAAAACAGTCTTGGCATTTTTATTAATTAAATAATTATCATTGCATGGGATTATAATGTCGATCTTTAGAGGAGTCGTTACCGTTGAAATCCATTTGTTCGTATTTTAAGCAGGTTTAACAGTCATTACAACTCAGTCTGTAAAGTAAATAGATCATCTATCTTGTGATATTTTGTTCCTATCACTTCACAACGTAGGACGTTTTATGTTACGGGTTGTACTTTAGATGACACTTTTACCCTGGCCTTCCTCATTGTAGAGGTTTCAGTCTTTCTCCTATCATCTGCTGAGTAGGTTGACAGACAAAGTCGATTGCCGAATTTTCTGGTGATGTTCATTCTTCGTCTGGAATAGTTACAAGAGCCTTGCATTTGTCTGATTTTCGAGTTACTTTTTCTCTGTCTTTCTTGTAAATTATCAATACTGCTATAGCTTTACATTTCAAGGTTTACTGTCGGATTTTGACGATAGGGAATTTTGTCTAAAATTTGCTTGGCTTAACTGGACAAAATCATTTTTTTCGATTACACGAATTTGTGAAACAGTCGGGATCATTCTGCCCATATCCTCTGCAGAAGGGTTGGAAATTCAAATAGAAAGACTAGATTCAAAAATTAAAATGAATCCGAGGCTTTCAGTTTTATTATCATCATGATCTTTATGTAAATGGTGGGAAGTGTTGCAGAAAGGAAAAGATTCAGGCTAAGTAGACAGGAAATCATTTGAAAAAGCCACCTCCTCGCTTTTTGAAACAATGTTTTCTGAGAAATCATGACGTACTGTGCTTGCGTAAGTCACTCCATGTTTTTAGGCCTATTTTCATTTTAAAATTAAAATTATAAACATATATTAGGAACATTCTACATTAAATAATTGTTCTTCCTCCAATTGCAGCAGTAGCAAGGAGATGAAATAATCGAAAAATTGAATGATCAATATTAAACTGTCACAACATAACCTTAAAAATGTCAAGACGTCAACTGTACCAGATAAACCATTTTAATCGCGTCAACAGCGCGCATTTTTGCCAACATATAAAGTTTTAAGTACGACTAATGTTAGTTTGAGTTTAATAATTAAGTAAACCACGAGTTGTATTACATATGAAATCAATTACGAAACCTTTCTTTAAGCATATATTCATATTTTTTGATAACATGCGACCTATAAATTTCAATATTTATTAGGATTAAGGCTGTAAAACATACTGATTGACAGCAGCAAAAGAATGACATAATTCAAGCAAACGTGTATTTTTTGGCACTTTGATCACGTGGGTTGATATTTATAAGTTACGAACTATATAGTAGTATCTCAATACAAAGATATTCACAACAATTCAGAAGTGGTTACTGAACAATTTTGAAGAGTTCTGTTTTGGCGTGATTTTCCATTTTTTCCTGGTTCCTGAAGTGGTAAGCGACATAGCAGTAGGAGGTAGTCCAAGTAGCACGTCTGAAGTTCCTTCATCCCAGGGAACTCTAATGGATAAGTTTATGGAGATTATGTTAACTGTGTAGCGCAATACACTAGCTTCGCAGGAAACGGTTAGTACTTGGATGGTTGACCACTGGAGAAATACTGTCGTAGATACCGTACAGCTTGCGGTGGAACGCCTTAGGCTACTAGTCTGCAGTTTAGACTACTAGGGTGAGTGGCATATCACAGCTCGCAGCCATTATACAAATGAGCACGTGGTATAATGTAGATATGCCGTCTTTCGTAAGAGACGTAAAATCCCTAGTCCATGGATGTTGGACTCGATAAAGGTTGGAACATTAGTGGGTTCAGAAAAATTTCTGGTCAGGGGTAGTGTGGTACCGGCGTCGGTGATTAGCCTCAGTCGCAGAATTAAACCAATGTTAAGAAACAAAGAAAAACATTTCTAAAATTGCTTAAAAGGACTACTAACGTACATGAAACTGAAGAATTTTATATTATTGCCGATTTTAGTGAAAATATAGGTGATTTTAATGGAGATAATCTGGGAAAACTTCCTATGGATTCCAATGACTCCATTGGCTTGATAGTATTGAGAGTGCAGCTGTTCTACACAACTGTCCATAAGAGTTTAACTTGGAAACATCTAAGATTTCAAGATGAAACAGTTTCGGTGTATTCCTATTTTCAAGATAACGTTTGACTTTGCAGAAGTTTAGGCTATGATTTTTATGAAATCAAGGACCAAGTAATTGTAGGATTACATGTTGAAAATATAATTTTTTATTTAATGGCTGAACATTCCTCAGATATCGATGAATTATTACATTATATTGTGATATTAGATAAAATCAACGATAAAGCTAAGCATAACCTCAATAAATATCAAGCTCATCGTAGTTTTTGGAATAAGAATAAGAAATATTTGGGTGATATAAATAATGATAGTGAAGATTCTACAGTAAGTACTAGTATTTTTTGAGGAAGGGACAAACATTTCATAAAATTCGCAATTATTCTTGATAACGATAGCTGAAACGCTTCTGAAACGTTGAAATAAAAACATAAAAGATATTGTAATTTGAGTTTACGAAATAATTGTAAATTTTGTAACCGTTACAAGTGTATCTGGTAATATGGCGTCAAAAAAAGATAATTATATATATTTTTTGTACCATCACTTCACACTATTTCAAAAAATCGTAGCAGTAACATGAACCTCTAGCAATCCTATCATGTAACCACTTTTTTTAATTGACTGACATCATGCCATGCATATTACGTTTTCAGAAGTACCACTGGGAATTTGGATGAGTTATATATTAGGGTAATTATCTGGAAGATTGAATGACAACACGGTTTTTCTTCCACTTTCAAACAAGACCAGAAATTTCACTGGGATATTAAAGATTTAAAAAACATATTATTGTCGCACAGATCATTTCCTGACCATTAATCTACAGGGTAGATATAGGAAGAAAACGATTATTTACAATATTTTTTATTTGCTTTTGAGTCCTACTGTTCTTTTTTCCATTTGATATATTTTATAAAAATTCTCTTTATCAAAAATATCAAACACATTTTGTCGTATCAAATATACTTTTGGATTCCAATTTATCACGATTTCGGCTACTTGGTCCTAAAATAATTTTTCACTAACGTCTTTTAGTCTAAGTTCTTTCTTCCATTTTACCAATTAACAAACATCACAAAAACAAACTAGACAAAAATCAAATAAACACGACATATATGCTAGGTTATGTTCATAAAAATTAAGTTAGTCCCAGCATGTTAAGCATGGAGACTATATAAGGAGATCGAACTCATACGGAAAAATTGACAAAACCTGTCCTCAAAATCGTCTATCATTTGAGAACAGGTTTCGTCAATGTCAAGCAGTTTGTTTTTCCACTGCGGCGTCGCACACTTCAAGAACGATACCATCAAAAATAAGTAACCTTAGTTTTTATAAATGACAGTAGTCAAATTGTAAACATTACTTATGACCTAATAATAATAACTCAAAGTAGAAATTAGAAAGATTAAAATTGTTAAAAATTAAAAGGGGCGCTGTTAGAAATTATTGCAATACAATAGTGGTTGGTAGTGAATCTGATTTAAAACGAAGACATGAATTGAATTTAAGAAAACCATCATAGTGTTTGAAATTACCAAAGGCGTTTAAAAATATTCAAATATAAAGAAAGTAAGAAAGAATATTTATTATGATAGGATTCAAATTATATACCTACATTACTCGTGAGAAGTCTAGAAAAAGCACAATTGCACACAAAATACTTTACTTTTGCTGATGACACCATTCTAGTGTATACAAGTACAATTTAAGAGATCTAGAAGAAAAAAGGTAAAACAATGATATTGGTTCAAAAAACTACTAACGGGTATGTATTGTAACTACAGGCTGTTATCTAATTAAACATCTAATCCGAAAGTTGCTAACTTCGTGTTTCTCCTAAAATATTTGGCTTAAAACTTTCTTAAATTGATGTTTGCAAATAGGTACCAATACCAGATAATGTAGTTGGACATTCTTTATATTAAAAAACTTGCTAGACATCAGCAACATATTAATAAACTATAAGAGTGATGATTTACAGACAAAAATGAATCACAAAGACTACCGCTAGTACAGTTGCACTTCAAAATATAACAATAAATTAAAGAAAGCATCTTACAACATTAATTTTATTTCAGGCAATAAATATACTTTTTATTCAGAAATCACGATGCGAACGTGGCCATTTTTTTTAAGTGAAATAAGGTTATCTATATCGAAATAACATAAAATATACTTTACTTTATATAGAAAAAAGTTTCGAGTTGCTTGTTATAGCTCATCAGAGCATAAATGCTCGTAATACTGTGTACTGAATAATACAATGTCTCACGAATTCGTCAAGAGAAAATATACAGTGCTATTCAAAAGTCCCCTTCCCCCTTCCGTATCTTTTGAACGGCTACAATTACATTAATAAAATTTGGAGTGTGAAAATAAAGTGTTGTAAGCTTCTCTACGAATGGTAACAGGTGACGTAATAGTAATAGATGACGTCACAGTGCCACTCTTGCCAATAATTTTAAATAGGACCTTATGGCAAGTGATATCTCGTATGAAAGGTATTGACATTGGCTACATAGCCATATTAATTTTGTTTGGGTTTAAACTAATTTTGACGGATAAATTAAATAAATACCAAAATTATTGAAATTTTTTTTTTAAATTTAATTAATCAAATATCAACAATGGATTCTTATAGCAAGTGTTCGAAATGTGCTCCGTCTACTTCCTGACAGTAATACATCCTATTAGTAAACTCTTGTCGTACTCTTTCGAATGTGTCAGCTGAAATTGCATTGCACTCTTCAATAATTCTTTGTTTCAAAACGCCAATGCTATCTGGTGCCGTAGTATAAACCTTGGATTTCAAGTACCACCATAGAAAAAAATCTAATGGTGTCAGATCTGGTGACCGAGGTGGCCATTCTATAGGACCTCGCCGGCCGATCCATCTATCTCGATATTCTTCATCCAGGTAACGTCTTACTGCACCATAATAATGTGCAGGAGCACCATCTTGTTGAAATGTTATTTCCAGATGGCCGAATTCATCTGGATTATCTTCCAGAATTTCAAGAATTAACGGCTCAATTGCATTTTGTAACATCTCCAGATACACTTCACCGCTTTAATTTGAATTTAGGAAAACAGGACCAACTATGTGGTTTCCCAAAATACCTGCCCAAACATTGACTTTTTCTGGAAATTGGGAATGTTGTTCACGAAAGGTGTGAGGATTTGTGTCACTCCAATACCTTACATTTTGTGTATTCACATTTCCATTGAGGCAAAAAGTACTTTCGTCACTGAAACAAATTGTTTTTGTGTAATGTGGGTTTTGACTAATTTTATACAGAATTCGAGTCTTCTGTCGGGGTCGTCATCCGAAAGGTGGTGCACCATTTTTAACTTGTAAGGATGAAATTTATTTTTAGCTAACACTCTCTGTACTGTACTTTTACTTACTTCACAGATAGACGCAACTTTATTTGAAGAGGAAGTAAGGTTTACTACCATTTCAGCAACTATATCAATTTTTTTATCATCACTAAATTTTGGTCGACCAGATCGTTTGGCATCTTGAACACTACCTGTTGCTTCAAACTTGTGAAGAAGCTCCCTCAAATAAGTTCTCGAGATAGGGCGATCTGGGCATCTCTCATTAAATAAACGTTCCGCTTCATGGAGATTCTTTCCAGATTCACAAATTATTAAGATAGCTACTACTTTGTCGGCTTGAGTACGTACCATTTTGCCTATGTAAACCCTTAAACATCTCGTTAAACAATAATAAAATTAAATATTTAAGCTATTTAGAAAAACTTTGCTAAGCCTAGCTCCTACACTACTTGTATTTGTCTAAAATACTGTTGTTATGGGGTACAGCAACAACCACTAGAAGAACCGGACTACCTTTTTTAACCACAACTACAATACCAGGCCGGTTATTCGTTACCCGTCTATTTGACCTATCCTAGTATAATCTAAAATCAGCATTCCCTAGAACTGAATGCAGATGGTACGTATAATAAGTCGTGTAGGTGTTGGGTAATTCAAATTTGTTGGCCAACTTCTGATGGATTATGTTGCAATGTTTATTGTGCCTGCGTAGGTAATCAATGTTAACTATTGCTGAACATCTCGACGTGATGTGTTGTATCGTCTCTGTTTTTTGTTGACTCCTTTTGCACTAGTCCGACACGATGTTTGGATCTCTTATGACAAATTTCTTATAATTGTTGGTATTAATTACTTGTTACTTGGTCTTGAATTACCATCATAAATCCTTCTGTTTCTGGAAATAATGTTCCATCAGACAGCCCCTTATTTGATGCTTCCTTGTCGACGTAAGGTTGATTGATGTCGACCATAAAGCGATTTCTGGGCCCACTCGGCCTGTTTGTCAGAGTCTGTAACGATTTCAAATTTCTTATCAGTGCTTAGAAGATCTAATATATAAGGGGTAATAGTTTTTACCTGTTTTTGAGATCAGCTCATGCAATTTAGATGTTTGCGTTTTGCCAATGAAGAATTCTTGGAGTTTAGATATTTGTTTGTGATGCAAATTAACTATGTCTGTTAGAGCTCTCCCTCCCTCTTTTCTTAGTTGTGTGGTCCTTATAACTGATGATGTCGGGTGGTGACAATTGTGTTTGGTCATCATGGTACGCATAGTTCTTTTAATATATTCCAGTTCTATTTTTGTCCACTTCAGAATTCCAAATGAGTGTGTCAGGATTGGTATAGCATAGGTGTTAATTGCTCTGGCGAGGTTTCCTGCGTTCAGCTGGGATTTCATTAACGTAATTAGTTACCCTTTGAGTGAACTGGCCTCTCATTTTGGTTTCTGCTTGCTTTTGGTCTAGTACCTTAGCTTGTTGAAATCCTAGATATTTGTAGGTTTCACCATTTTGCATGGCATTTATGATGTTCCCATAAGGTAGTAACACATCTCCGTTAATGATCTCACCCTTCTCCATATTCCTGTGGGCTCTGATTTTAAAGCCATAATCCGTATCGTTAAGTGGATTGGAGAGTGGATTCGTTGCCAAATAAAACCAAAGTGGACTAACGGAGTCATCCTGGAAGTTCCCCCAATGGATAGAAATTTCATCAATTTCGAGGTATTGACCATTCATTCGTATGTGAAGGTTCGTTTGCCAGTGCTTCATCGATAATTCAAGAGAAGTAACAAGAGTGGGTCTACCTTCTAAATTTGCAAAACTTTAACAAGCCAGGAATGTGGAACGCTATCAAATGCTTTCCTGTAATCTACGAAAGCCGTGTAGATTATTATTATTCACACTCTCAGACTGATGGAAAGACACGCAACAAGTATCGATAATGATTTCTGAAGTTGTGCATATCGATGCATTTTTGCCAAAGTAACGTAAGTGACGTACATTTCTGGTGAAAATCATGTTTTCTTATTAACGTAAAGCTTCTATTGTTAAGAAGGTACCGTCAAAGTGTAGTAAGCCTAGATTATACTTTAAACTTTATTTTTAACTATTTAAAAACATATGCCCATAATTTTTTTAATCATACCCGTAAAAGAAACGCGTTTTTTCTACTAATCATTTTTGGTAACTCACGTTACTTTGGCAAATACCTATCGATATGTGTTTGGGTGTATTTGAAGTTTCTTGATGTATTGGTACATATGTTGAATGGTAAGACTCCTGTTGTTGATAGTATTACTGGTATTATTTCAGCTTTCTCTTGATGCCACATATCTTTGATTTCCTCAGCCAGTTGGATATATTTTTCGATTTTCTCTCCTGTTTTCTTTTGTATATTTGCGGTATTGGGTACAGACATTTCAATTAGTTGTGTTAATTTTTCCTTTTTTTAGGTTATTATAATTTTATTATTATTAATATTATTACGTGTAAACTAGGGCAGTGGAACAAGCAGAAAATAACATGTAAATCGTGTATAGGTATTATACAGATTGTCCATAAACTCCCCTGGCTGTCAAACGCAAACTGCAGATACTCGATGTGATTTTACGTCCATCCAACTTAATTTACCCTCATCCAAAGGTAGCAAGCGCTCTCTTATTATCAATTGTGTATAATATAATTCAGAATTTTGAACAACGGGGCTGTTACCTACAAAATTCCTTGTTGGCTGCCACTGAACTTTCAAGAACTTATGAATGAATGACCACCAAGTAGAAAAATAAATAAAATGACAGTATACACTAAGTAGAGTCTTTAAAATAAAACAACACATGTAAAAGACCTAACTGACATGTGCTATCTTAGGAAGTAATATTGTAGAAATTGTGCGAACACCGGAAGTGCCGGAACAATTCATCAACTTCTTTTGTACCTACATTTACGACAGTCATATGCTTTATATCTTTCTTTACTTGTGTTTTGTGAACATCACCCAGATTTTTCTAAGAACCTCTTGAACTGTTTTGGTTCTTTAGGTTCCCATGCACAATATGAAAATTGATACTCCCGTCATTTTGGCTGAAATTTCATTCTTTCGAAGCAAAAATTCTGGCGACAATGTTATCGAATGTCTTTCGACCAGGGTGGTAAAATATTTCGTAAATTAGCGATGAAAAAATGTTGATTGAGTAGTAATATACAATTTCAAGGAATTAATCGTTCAGCAACACGTCTAATACAATTAGCCTAGTCAAAGTACACATAAAACCATACAAAAAACTTGAAAATTCAAAATTGGGAATTTAAAAGGGTGGTATTTAACTTGAGAATAACTTTACGATGTTAGGAATGCGATTTTCCGGAAAATCGTCGAGTGAGAATTTTTGTTTTTGTTTTTTCGCTCTAATTGTTTAAATAATAAATATACAGAGAAACTTCCAAATCAAAATTTGTAGCTGATGCATTCATCTACAAATTTTGTCTGAAAAGTTTTTCTGTAAATTGGAAAGTTTACGAGATAAAATTAATTTCAGTGGTATTCAATTCGTGGTTCCGCGCGAACGGCCCGTGAACCAAATTTATTAACCGCTCGACTTAAAAGTTGATAATTTTGGGATTATAACATTCTGAAAGAATAAATAAACTCATGTAAAATGTAAAGAAAGATCTTAACTTTTAGATAGAAATACTTTCAAATTTGAAAAAGTAGATTTTCTGACTGTAATATCAGTTTATTATAATTCCTATTTAATTAATATTTATCCCAGCGAAAATTCCTTTTTGATTTAGCATTGAAAATGAGCATAAAACATTATTATTATAAAAGCAAAGCCATCAATATTTAGAATTTTAAACGAATGCTTCTTATAAATCCGTTTTTTTGCATGCTTAATTTTACTTGTTTTTTTTAGACTTCATTCAATTATATCTTTTTTCGAGATTAATATAATTGAATGAAACTTCACCACTAAACACTTTGGAGCATCTACTTTCGAAACTACTATACAGTTTTTCTATAAATATCAAATTTTTTGAATAGTAGACAATTATTTACAATAAATACTTAAATCAGAGGTATTTCAGCAAACCTTTTTATACCGTTTATGATATTATCTAAAAGTTTGTGAACTTTATAATGAACCTATTTAGAAGTGATCGCGATACAAAAGAACACACCTATGGCTCAGGTAAGAAAAAGAAGGGAGTACAAATAAAGGTGAAAAAGCAGGTGAGAGAGCGGCTTAGGAAAAAATAATAATAATAACAACAACAAAAATATATAACAAATTACATTAAAAATATAAGCAGTTATTACAACAATAATGAAAATAAAATGGGGGCAAAAAAATGAAAATGGAAAATCGTATGTAATTTGGTAAAAAAAACGACTTTTTAGTAGAGGTTTACGTGGAAAATCGATGATAATACATTAAAAAACTCCCTCCGGTAAGTGCAGGTAACAAATAAATATGTACGAAAGTGGTCACAACAACATTTATAATAAGATATATTTTTGTAAAGTAAATTATAATAATTTTCAATAATAACCCAACCAAACCTACCCCTACCAAACCACCTTCGTATTTTTAGTTAATTTTTGAAGAATAAATTATAATAATTTTCAATAATAACGCAACCAAACCTACCCCTACCAAACCACCTTCGTATTTTTAGTCAATTTTTGAAAAATAAATTATAATAATTTTCAATAATAACCCAACCAAACCTACCCCTGATGTGACCAGATTCGTAGCCCTCATTTTTGGCCAGTGTGACCAGTTTCGTACATCAAAATCCTCATTACCTGACTGATGTGACCAGATTCGTATCGCCCCCTATTAGATCCAAAACAATGTAGGGTAGTAAATTGGGTAAAGGTTGCCATAACGTCGTGTTTAAACTTTAGACATGCCTAATATTAAGACGACTTTGTTTGATAGGTTAGATTGCATTCGTTTCCTGAATGACTGATTTCGACACGAAATATGATGAAAACTCACCGGATGGCGGAAGTTCTACCAAATATCTGCCGTCAAGCTCGCGTGGCGTGGCAACGAGGCAACCTTACACCTAGTAGAATTTTTCAAAAACGAGGTCTACATTTATGGTGAATTAATTGAATACAGCACCATTTTCTCCAAAACTGCACAGTGATGAAAAAACCCTACCACTTTATCTAAATGGTTAACATCGAACAAATAATGTCTAGACAAGTGTCCAGTGCGTCTACTACAGCAGATGTTAAGCAAAAAAACACCGAATATCAAAACGAATCAATTGTTCTCAACTCCAAGACAAGAAGACAAGAATTTGTTACAAAAATTGTCCAATAACCAACTCAGAAAATGGACACGTCTATGAGTGCAAAGTATTGGGATTGATATCAAGAAGGTAAAAATAACCAAACGATGAAATAAAACAATTTAATTTGTTTAAATATTTATTATATTTGAACTAAGTATAACTCTTGCTCACGTACCTACAATAATGTTAATCCTATAATTCATTCTGATATCATAACTTTATTAAGAGTTTGTTTAAATCCAAATTATTTTAATTTCAATGGAGGGGTTTATAGCAGTGAAGATGGTTTGATTATGGGCAACCCCCTCAGTCCCCTATTAACAGAAATTTTCATGGATAATATAGAAAAAAATAATTAATAAGCAACACCTTAGTAAAAAATTTGTGTGCTGGCTCCGATATGTAGACGACATTTTAGCTTGATTCACCAGCACAACTAGACAATTAGATAACTTCATTACTTACATCAACTCAATTCATAAAAATATCAAATTTACCGCAGAAATTGAACAAAATAAGTCTATAAACTTTCTAGACCTTACAATTGCTAATATAAATAATAAACGTGATTTTTCTATATTCCACAAACCATCACATACAGACATTACAATTCATAATAGTTCGGTCCACCCATTCAGTCATAAATTAGCAGCTTTCAATATATGATACATAGACTTTTAACAGATCCATTAAATACTGAAAATTACAACAAAGAACTAAATATCATAAAACAAATAGCAGTTAATAATAATTACGATCCAAATTTAATACACAATATCTTAAATAAAAAGATACTAAAACATACTTTAGAACAAGTATTTCCTTCTGATAAACAAAAATAATCAATTTAAAAGCTTAACATACTTTGGAATACCATCCTTAAATCATTTTTAGAAACTTTAGATTTGAATATTTGATTTAAAACCGATTACAATTTATCCAAATTCATTAAAAACAACAAATCTAAATCAACAAATCAGGAGTTTATAAATTAAAATGTGATAATGACAACTGTGATAAAATTTATATAGGTAAAACTTTTAGGAATTTTAAAACTGGAGTTTCATAACACAATTACTCAAATCATTTATTAGCAAACCAACACACTTTCGATTCAAATTTTGAAATTTTGCATATAGAACCTAAATCCCTCAAATTAAATCTTCTAGAAGCTCTTGAGATAAATGAAAATAGATATTCAGATAATCTTCTTAACGACCAAGTAGATATCAACAATTCTCCCTTATTAAACCATTTTACCTAGAATGGTTCCGGTAATATTGTTGTGAATGAATTTCCAGGTAAACTGGTTCAATACTTTAGTTATTTAGACACTTTTTGCTTTTTATTTTCATGTAAATAGATTATAATACTTTTGTCAATATCCGTAAAATTCCGTATTAATGCACTGTATAAATTAAACATTTATCATTATACCTCCACTCGTTTGAGAAAGCTACTGTGTTAGCAAAACGCGTCAAGAATGTATATTGAACTTAGTTCAAATATAATGAAGATTTAAACAAATTGAATTGTTTTAATTCATCGTTTGGTATGGATCTTCATCAAGTAAAAACCTCATCTATTTAATTATTAAAAATAACCAATCATTCCAAAATCGTTCCTCCGCTGTAAGCTGCCATGCACTACCAATATAGCTCAAGCTCATCGACAATGTTTCACAAATTAGTTACAATAATTGTACGTTCAATATTAATACAAAATAAGTGATTTATCATTATCGGTCGATTTACACCGTTTTGTTAACACCGTGGGTGATAATTATACCAAAAAAGAAACATATTCCAACAGATTAAAATTATTACTATTGTGAAACCTTTAAATCTTGTAACAAAAACCATGTGATGATTAGTAGTTAACGGCACGCTACCCTCATTTTCACCTTATAAGTGCCCCACACTGTATTTATTAACGATTGTTTATTTCCCGCACACAAAAGTGCTTTACTTAATTATTATATAATTGAAGCTGCACAAACAACCCCGCATATAATGAAGTGTCTCTCTCGAATATCGTTTTGCACTTTTCGGTTCTCACGTCAAAATCGCCCTCCCACGCTGTTGTTGAACGTATTCAGCGGCGTAGGAGAAAACTGTATTCGAAAAATTGAGCTTTGATTATATTTTTAATTTTTTTAGCCAATTCACAATATCAGCACTCACAAACCCTTCTTCTCAGTACAAAGTGTTATCAACTACTTAAAATAATAAGGTTTGTTCCAACTGGCATTTATGAACCATTCTGGAATCGTTTCAAGTACTGTATAGTGCAAAAACTCGAATTTGGGATTGACACAACTTTATTACTCCTTCCTAAGGTACAGTTTGTCCCAAGAAGATACTATAAACAGTTGGATGTATGAAGGGGTGACATACACTGAGGCCTAAAAGTTCTATTGTGCCCACTTACTTCTACTTAGTTCCTGAGAAGTTTTTCTATCGGACCAGAACCTACAATTGGCATCGCAATAAGTTTTGCCAAACAAACACTGAATACCTGGAGGACAAGAAGAGCTTTAGACTTCTGGCATAATTTACCAGGATTGGTTCATTCAAAGACTTTCATACATCCTTCGAAGAATGTCTCCAAACAAATGTTAGACTATAGCATGAATGACCTACGTTGTCTAACAGGCCTTTTAACAGGCCACTATCATCTGAATTATCATATTCTAAAACTTGGACTGTCGGAAGATCCGACCTGCCGTCTTTGTCTGGAAGATGATGAAATAGCAGAGCATATAATTTGTGCCTGCCCCGCCGCGGCTGGAATCAGGTATCTGATGTTTGGCAGGGATTCTCTCTCGCCCTCGGACCTGAAATATCATTCACCAAATAAACTAATCGGCTTTGTTAAGAAGCTGAATTTGTTTGGTGAAATCTGAATAGGTGTGAGCCACAATAAACTCTTGCAAGTCACAGTGGAGGGCCTTATAGACCCACTCACCATAAACCTAACCTAGTTCCTGAGAAACGTCTCAGAGACTAGTAGCTCCTTTATTCCTATTTCCCGCGAAAGATACCAAGAGCGGAACAAACCTATAATAAACTCTTGAAAATCTAGCTTAATGCTAGGGAAATTCTAGTTTGCGGTCTCAAATTGGTCTTTGTGGCGTCAAAACACAAAAATGCCAAATCACACGTCAAACTAACCTATCATAAAATAAAAAATAGTGTCTAATACTTTGTTCCTTATCCTTAGAGATGAGTATTCTCATCCGCCATTTTGGTGCCTGAATTTGAATGTTTTGTGATGAGTCGAGTTGACATATTGTGTTGAAAATTTTTTGATATTGAACAGAACGTTTTATTTTACCAACTTTCCTTCGGACTATTGACACCAGAAAATTGAGAAAGTGCAACGAATGGATGCTGGCCAAGTCTCTGAGTAGAAACACCGAATCTCATGCCAAATACTTGACCAACACAACAACAATGTCAACATACAAGGCACCAAAATGACGGACGAGAATACCTATGTCTACAGTGCTCTTTCCTTAGCCAAAGCTACTCATAGAAGGCATGGACATGAATCCAGATGTACTGTGAGGTACACCTTCCATTAAGAAAAACTTGTGGACGTCTCAGGAGAGACGCGATCTCATTGTAATGAAAAAGAAGAAGCTTTTATTCGAAATTTGGATATATTACAATAATTTTTTATATTTTATGGCCGTTTTGTCGAGAATTTCGGGGTAGTCTTCAAATAAATCCAATTTTCAAAACAGAAACTACAAAATTAATAAAAACAATAAATGTCCGGATTACACTAAGATAATAATACACAAATTGTTCATGAACTAGAGAACCAACTGGACGACGATGGTTGATTGGTTGCTCTATTATGGAGTAGTAGCTATAAAGACTAGCTGGACAATATTTATCCAAATGAATGGATTGAAAAGAGAGGTCCCGTTGAGTGGCCACTTAGGTCACCAGTCTTACTGTCACCAGATTATTTTCCATGGGGTAACCTTAAGCTGGTTCTCAACGTTTTGACGATTTAGGACAAAGACTAAATCAAGCCTGTCGTGGAATTACTAAAACAATATACCAACCTACTCACCATGCACTAATGATGGGGTAAGCGATTTTGATTTGACATTGATGACAGTATCAGCACCAATCACTCAATGAAAAATCTGCCGAAATAATTTTTAACTGAGTTGAGCGGTTCAAATAACAGAACTTAAAAACCATGTTAACAGTTTTATTACAAATAAAAAAGGAAAACTACACAAATGCAACCAAAGAGTACAGTGGAAACCACATGGAAGCAATTCAGAGATTATAACCAAAATTGAATTCATAATATTCACCTTCACGATTCTATTTTGTTTTTAAATTAATTTGTTTGCTTTCCAACAACGCATTACAAATAGAGGATTGCCATATTTAAATGTTTGTCGGTAGTATGGGAATGACGGGAGTGTATTAGAGAGATATCTCAAGCGCAGCCGGTATTACCGTAAAACGTTATTTTCTTACGGTACTAGCGTATAACGGCATTGGTCAGGGACAGAAAAGAATGGAAAAAATGGATACAGGAAGAACTCCAATCCGACGCCTGAGAAGGCATAAGGATAAGAGAAAGAAAGAGAGATTATCATCACTTACCACTAAATTAAACTGCCGGCGCTGACAATAAAACTATAGACTGATGCAATAAGTATATCTTAACAACAAATTAATCATAGACAACATTTAAGCAAACTGATTAATTGAAAATCTACTCATAATAATAAATACACTGGAAAATCTTCTGACTACAAAGACGAGAGCAGCTATAGAATAAGTTATATGAGTCAAGTTTTCGTGCTCTTAATTATTCAGTATAATATCTTCTTTTAAATATAATTAGTTTAACGTTTTATGATTAAGATCCGTTTGCACCAAACACACTTAGTGTTAAGTGTCCCTTAAAATGAACCCTTAACTTAAATTACGTTGTACTAGCTCCTAAGCGACATTTGAATGGTTAAAGCTAACCTTAAATTTAAGTGCTCCTGTGATGACCACTTAAATATTTAAGGACGGGAGTTTAATTTAAAATAATTTATTAAACTGGCTGTAGAACTGTTGTGGTTTTCTAAGAAGTTTGACTTATAATTTTGATAATGGATTTATTACAAAATGAAATTGACTCGTTACATGATGACCTGGAAATAGTTGAAATTGTGGAACAAGGCGGTGTTTCCGATGTCCGTCCGGCGGTCAGGGTAAAACGCAGGTACGTCCGAGGTCCGTCCCGCGGCTAAAAGGGTCAAGACGTTTGTCCGAAGTCCGTCCCGTGGATCCGTATGATAATTTATATTGCAGATATTATATTATATTATATATACATATAAGATATAATAATATGTAGTAGATACTTTATTTGTAATGCTAAAACCATTACATTTTAT
Source organism: Lochmaea capreae (assembly GCA_949126875.1). Lineage (NCBI taxonomy): Eukaryota > Metazoa > Arthropoda > Insecta > Coleoptera > Chrysomelidae > Lochmaea > Lochmaea capreae. The sequence goes on from OX421403.1 coordinate 17,408,238, forward strand.
TTCATATTTTTCCCTTCACACTTTTTCCAGGCTTAGGACTGGCGGAAGCAATGGCCAAAATTGACCTTTTCTTTCTGGCGTGTTTAAAAAAATGGAGTGGATGAAAATCCAGTTGTCAATAGGTAACACAAAAAAAACACCAAGTTACCTTACTTACAAAAAAACTAGATTCCTACAATACTACAACACTAATATTTTTAAATATATACTTTTTTAATTTTTTAATGTTTTTCCTTATTTTTTAATATTTTTCTTAATTTTTTAAGCCGTTTTTAAGCCAAAAGTCGAACGGTATCACACGCGAAACAAAGAGAAGCACTACTAGCTATTATTTAAAATATTCCTCTATTTATAGGTAAGGGTCTGTGGAAGGGTGTCGATAATACACGAATCATACTAATTATTCTAGGAATAATATTCTACCCTGCCCATTCTACCTGTGTATCCACCTGACCGCGGGACGGACATCGGTCAGGGATTAAAAACCCTTTTCCTAAACCCTCAATTTTCTGACCGCGGGACGGACATCGGTATTGCCCGAACAAGGATTTCATAGACGTATATATGAAGAATATTTCAATGAATTGGATGAGCTTTCATCTAAAGGTTTCGATTAATGGGATCCATCCATCTGAAAATTATAAATTTACATAAGACGTAGGACGTAGGACGTACATAGGACGTAGACCTTACAAAAAAGTGTCATTTATAAACTTATCTGTTATTCGCGAAAACGAGCAAAGGGTACGACACCTACCGTCAAAATTTGATAACTTTGGAATGGGGAATACGTGTATAGTGAGCAAGGTATTAATATCGTTTTCTTGATTTCTGGAAGTGAAGTTTTATCAGAATACTTATTTAGACTCTAATACTGACCAGCAAGTGCAAGAGGTATATTGCACTGTGCCGCAATGTAATCAGTAAAAAGATGCAAATGTATCAATACAAAACTTCCTAAAAGATCCAAAAATTATGCAAAGTGTGGTAAAACATTTTAAAAATTAGGAAACATATTTCCTACTGCTTTGAAACATATTATAAAGGCAATTTCACTCATTTCAATAAAATATTTTAATATTCAGTGTTATTTAATGCTTTGAAAACCTGTTCGCCTTCTACCATCGACCGATTTCTGTCTCCAATGTATTTTAAAATGTCCAACAAACTAATTGTAACAAGCATCATCTCTCACAAAACACCTTTATCGCCCGAAATTCGAAATTTGATCAAATGGACAGAAAAACTAAAATGGATTTGTTTATTGTTTTCCCCATTCCACTGACAGCTTTGACATATACTGCAGCGCTCACTATCGGAAAAATATCCGCGAATCCGACAATCCTTGTCAGTATCAATAATAATACTAAACAATTTTGAATTTATTCAAGACTGACTGACAGGACTGTAAAGTTAGGTTGATGCAATGACATCAATAATCGGCAACCGGTTAGCCAATGAAATGGCTTTATTGCACTATGGTGAAGCTGCACACACATGTGAAACTGAAATATCACTAGATAGAAAAACTTAAGGAGCCCTTACTTAAGATTTTGTTAAGTGACTGTCATGCAACTGGGAATAAAATTAAGCGTCCATTAACTTTGAGAGACGCTACCCCTTTTAAAGGGGTACTGGTGCAAGAGGGTCTAATTAATTCATTCGTTCATCCAAAACGTCAAAAAACGTCCACCTAAAAAAGGTGCCTTTATTTCGCCCTATATACCGTAACACGTAACCTTGTTAACGTATGTGCTCATGCTTGTATGTCAAGACAACGTTTGCGGAGCCCAAAAAATAGCTACCCATATCTCTTTATATTATCTCATGTAATTTTAGTTTCCCATTTTTATTATAGAAACCGTTTTTAGACTTCTCTTACTTTTCTTTCCGTTCACGAGATATAATCCATTGTAACTTTTAAAATTGACACACTGTACAAAAAAAGAAACAATTATCAGTCATATAATTTCATCACAAAACCTCAAGGTGAACTACTTTTCTGTAAAATTCAACGCAATATTTTTTTTGTCTAAAATTTATATCCAAAAATGCGAAAAATATTTCTCACACGTTTTTACAATTATGGTGACATCATTAACGGAGTTCATAGAACTTATGTTTTAAGTTCACAAATATAATGTTCAAATGTATGACAATACTAATTTTACTATTTACGATTTTACTAAGCTATCATTGATGTTAATGAACACTAAAAGTCCTCGTGATTTATTTATTGAGGCCCAGTTTTTGACCGAAACTAAGGTGAAGGTTTTGCAAATAGTAAGTATTACCTAGTACCATTTATAAAAGTGGAACAATGGAATACAAATTATTAAGAGGTGATGGAATAAAACAGTTTTCTCAACTGTTTTGTTGGTATCAGCGTCTGAGATAAATAATTGAAATTGTAGATTTTATGGAAAAATATTGTTCAACGAGCATCCCCAATAAACAGCTTTGCGGCAGCGGACAAATTTATAACGGTTTTATTAGAGTGTTCTTTTCTGGTTTTTTACATGTCACATATTAAAACATAATTTATTTAGAGGGTTTGTAATAAATACAAGAGGTCACATTGAAAGGTCTAGGATGTTTTTATATAATGGTAACAAGCAGAAATTTTTTTCATTTTATTTTATCATTTTTTACTGAAACTACAAATAAAAATGTTTCTCCTCTTGGGCACCCCTTCCGTGGACACATTGTATGCAAATCTATAAGAATTACTAACGCAAAGTTGTTCTACTGTCATTTATTCCGAATCCGCATTAGGAGCTTTTTTTTAATTTTCTCACGGGAAATTTCAGTGATTTGAAAAAAAATTATCGATAAATCAATATCGCACAGAAAACACATGCTGGTGCTTTAGCAAAATATGAATGGAAGGTTGTTGACACTATATTCATATGGTATTGAAATTTTTCATGGTTCAAGGAGAAATGTATTAATTATTATTTCATTTGACAGTATTATTTAAAAGGACAAATAAAATAGGTCTATAATTGATAGTAAACATTTTATTTTAAAATGTTTAGTAACTTTATGTTACGAATTATATTTGACACAGTCTTGAAATTACCATAGTATGTTAATAGTAGAAGCATCCTCATTAATGTGGATCCTGACGGTTGGCGAACTCCTGTCTGGTTTGCATAGAGATACTACAGATAGAGGCAACAAGCCATAGGCCGCTGTGGAAGTGGGAATCAGAGGTTTCTCTGTCTTTGTTTGTGTCTACAGTATACACGCCACTAAAGAAAGACAGCTTGAATCTCTGACTTTCTATCTCTCTCTTACATGCTGACGGGTTTCGAGCTGGCTTGTTGCCTCTATCTATAGTATCTCTATGGTGGTTTGACTGAGCTAGGAATATCCTGCTAAGGACATGCCGATGATATTGTCATAACAGCCAGTGGAAAAATCGAAAACACCCTTTGTGACATCGTACATAAGGGTCTGAACTATACAAATAGCTGGTGTAGGCAAGTGGGACTTAACATCAACTCCACCAAAACCATCTTAATAGCCTTCACTGAGAAAACAAAAACTGAATCTCAATTATCACTCATGGAGCCATTGCGTGGAGTAGCAGAACAAGTCTATTGACGACTAGAGAAAGTCTCTCCAAAATTCAGTTCCAAAATGGTATGCCTAGGCATACTCAATGAACTAGGCGAGAAAAATATAGTAACCTTACTGTGGATTACAGGATACACTGGAATAGAAGGAAATGAAATAACAGATGGACTAGCAAAGAGCGATAATGAAAGACACTTTTGTGAGCCGGAACCCTTTTGCGGTATCAGCCCAATGTAATATTGGGAGAAATAGACGAATAAAAGAGAAGATCTGACCATTGGAAAGATCTAGTAGGGCTTAAACAATCAAAAATTCTGATGGGTGGCTACAACCCGTTAAGATTAAATAATTGCATAAGTCAAAGTAATACTGCACTAAGAGTTTTAACAGGGATCCTAACCGGACATTGCCGCCTGAACGGGCACCTGAAAAAGCTTAAAATAGTGGAGGAAGAAAAATGTAGATTCTGTGGCATGAAAGAAGAAACCTCCATCCACATGCTTGGGAATTGCACCGCAATTCAGAATCCTAGGAGATTATTGGATAGAAGAGGGACATGTACCTAAGTTGAAGCCTGCAGATATCCTAAAATTCCTCAGGGAAATAGGACTAAAGGAGCTGCTAGTCTCTGAGACGTTCATCAGAAACTAAGTAGAAGTAGGTGGGCACAATAAATATTTTAGGTCTCGGTGAATGTCACCCCATCATACATACAATAGTGGAGCTTGATATATAACATTTATTTTTAATTTTAGTCATTATTTATTATTTTTATTTTGAATAATTTTTTATGTAATATGCCACAGCCAAAAATCTTCTCAGGCTGTAGTTCAAAAAAGTCAGATGTGAGCACTTTTGTACTGAACAAGTTCAAACATCCCAATGAAGGAAAAAGTAGAAGATGAAGCTGAAACAAGGAACAGCAATAGAAGACTATCGACAACTTCACATTAAAACTAGTGATGTATATGCATTTTAAGTTGAATAATTTTAGTAAAATTTTGTTTTCTTTTTTTTTGTGAATCTTAAGACTAAATTTGGAAAAATTCTATGTTTGAATATCCCATTTGTCATTTTTAATATCACCTGGTGTAGAATTTGAAGTTGAAAACCCTATCGTGAACCATCTTTTGATTCGGACACTGATTGAGTAATTTTTTGTAATTCTAATGTTTCAGAATTTGGTATTCTAACGAAACAACTGGTTCGTTATCTCTTTTTATTATTATGTAGATATTTATCACACAAATAGTATATAAATATTATTTTAATAATCATTTGTATCCAATATTTAGTAAGTGCCTGGAGATTTAAGAAAAAACCTATCGATTCAATTAATATTCTAGCATAGAAAAGTTCAACCTTGAGTCATTCATTGACACGTTAAAAAGTTACTTTTAATCTTAACCGCATTTTTAATTCATTTAATTACCGTCTCTATTTATATGTATAAATATATATCGTGGTTTCATAAAACTACACAAAGATTTTTATATATATTTATATATTTTTGACGAATATTTTATTTATATGATGTAGTAATAGTATATTACATACCTAGCGGGGAAGTAGATCATTACAGCCCAGGCTTTTCTAATAGCAGTGGATGGAATGATCCTTCCCGCGTGGTATGTATACTATTTTATTCACAATCGCTTAATTACAAGGTTTTAAAAACATTAATTTCAAGAAAATTTGTTATCACAATTTAATATTTTTTTTGACAAAGAACTTCATGAATCTGTTGCTAGGCAATATTACCAATTTATTGGTTTTGACAATTATGTCATAACATATTCTTTCTGTCACGAAATTTTAATTTTTTCGCTCAAACAAGTACATAATGTTTTATTTTGAATTAACCTGTACTCCTCCGGAAGTCCAAGAAGCTGCGGTTGAGGGAATAGTTCCGTAGAAAAGCAAAGAAAGGTATTAACTTTTTTTTAAAACCAGCTTAACACAATATTGTCATACTTCAGAAAAGTGACACATGCTTCTAGCCGGAAAAGTACTTGTGTTGAAGTGAAAGTAAGTAATGACTCACTTCCCTACCGTTTTAAAGGTAAGAAATGTCTACATTACTGACCGATTGTAAATAATAGTATATTACACACCGAGATGGGAAGTGATTCATTCCTGTCGTGAGAGACAGGAATGAATCTTCCTACCAAGGCTTGTATACTATTTTATTTACAACCATCATATTTCGATCAAAATTAATAAATCTCTGTTTCGTTCTGAACATTCCTAAAATATTACATTTAACGACAAATTACCAAGTACGCGGTTTTCTCAGAATAATCAAGAAGATATATTGTTACCGTGACTATGGGGTATACAATTGTGACCAATATGAGTAAATGTCAGATAATAGTATATTACGTAACAAGAGTTGTAAGTAACCCATTACGCACGAAGTGAAAAAGTTTACGCAGCGGCTTCGTGCTCATATTTTCATCTTTTTCATTACTAACAGTCATATTCATAGGTAAAGTTGAGAAAATGTTCGGATACTATAATTTGTTACCGAAATTGACAACATAAGTATGATGACGTTTTTTCCCGTATCAAGAAACATCGAATTATTTTTTTTGAAAGTGTAAAATGTGTTGCCGACATGTAGGGGCATCACTCTTTTAATCTAAAATGTATTTCACTAATGCTAAGAGCTTTTATGTTTTTCAATTGAATAAAAGTATGTAAATAAACCAAATAAAGTATTATGTAAATGAAAATTGATTGCAATTTGATTCAACAAAGAAATCTAAGTTTTTCTATCTAAACGCACATGTATGTTATGAGATTTTCATTACGTGCATGTTATTATTAAATGTCACTTACAAGGAATGTTGTCAGTGCGATATTTGACGTTTACGGACATGGGCGTAGAAAAAGTCAATAAATGTCAGGTTAATACCGATACGTAGTTTGTTGTATTTTAGTTCATTGTTGTTTTTTATTGTTTGCCATTAAATAGGTATTATAAAATTTGTAAAAAAATATGTTATTTTTTTAAATATAAAAACTATTTATCTAGAATAGATGAAATGACGGCGGGAAGTAGAGGTGTGTAATGTGACACTTCCCAACCTTCAATGACGTTAGTAATGACAGCATTACATACATGGTAGTAAATAAAAGTTATTCTAGTCATTTCTTATAATTTAATGTTCCCATGTTACCTACATGTCAAAAGTTACATTCAAACACTTACTCAATATGCCAAATGTTACCAACAAATTATAGTGAAACTAAATAAATATTAGGGCTTACTCTTCATATTTGTGTTTATTTTGTATTTTAATAATACTACTTTTACTTTACATTCGTAATTGACCTACATTTCCTCTTTTAAATCTTACATTATACCTACTACATCTTCAGAAGTTTATCTTTCAGACTTTCATATCCACTTCAATTCCCTAAAAATATATGTATGTACAAATAGAAAATGATTCTTAAGTAGTGATGGCGAGCAAGATCAGTTTCAGAATATAAGGTACGGAACGGAACAAAGCAAAAAAGTGTGTAGGAACCTAGCAGGAAAAAAATTTAGGTTGTAGCCGTAGAATCCTTAGCTGTATATACACAGCCATAGTAGCCGATGCAATGAAGCATTATGATAGGAAATCTTTTAGGATAGGACGTATCGGAATGCGGTTTTTTGCAATCGCTTGCAAAAATTATTTATATAATTCGTACCTACTTTGTACCTATTACAAACCGGAAGTTGCATTGCTGTAGTCAAAAATGCATGTTTTGAGAGGCCTTTTGGCAAATTTAATAACTTCGTAAATAAGAGTCAGAATTGGCTCAAGTCGGGTACCCGGGGGTTTTCGAGGTCGCTGATCACTATTATGATGTTCAAATTGAGCCCCCGAACACCTGGGGACTTTCCCTAACTTTCTGCAAGAGAGGAGAGAAACTGGGCCCCCGGGGTTTTTTGTGTCGCTGAATTCGAATATACCATCGGCGAACACCCCACGGACACATGGTGGGCCCCAAACTGGACGCGGACGTCATCTTCCAGAATTTTTCTGGAAATATCGACAATAACGAACTTTTAGGGTGCACCAGGTGTCCGTGGGGTGTTCGTCGGTGCCATATTTGAATTCAGCGAGCCAAAAAACCCCCCGTAACGATTTTCGGTTCGTTATTGTCGATATTTCCAGAAACATTCTCGAAGATGACGTCCGCGTCCAGGTTGGGGCCCACCAGATGTCCGTGCGGTGTTCGCCGATGGTATATTCGAATTCAGCGACCTAAAAAACCCCCGGGTGCCCAGTTTCTCTCCTCTCTCGCATAAAGTTCGGGATAGTCCCCGGAGATGACGTTCGTCGGCGTTCCTGAGCTCCAGGTGTTCGGGGGTCAATTTGAACATCAATTCTGACTCTTATTTACGAAGTTATTAAATTTGCCAAAAGACCTCTCAAAAGATGCAGTTTTTGCAAGCAGTTTTGGCTGCAGAAATGCAACTTCCGGTTTGTAATAGGTACAAAGTAGGTACGAATTATATGTATAAATAATTTTTGCAAGCAAATGCAAAAAACCGCATTCCGATACGTCCTATCCTAAAAGATTTCCTATCTTTGGCCTTTTTAGTGCTTCATTGCCTCGACTATAGTGAGACCAATCCACACTTATGGAGCCATTAGGTGGGGTAGTAGAACCAGTCTATTGACGACGAGAGATAATCTCTCCATAATTCAAAGACTAGTGCATATGCATTACAGGTGCTATGAGAACATGCCCAACGGCAGCCATGAAAGTAATTCTCACCCTCACATCATTACATATTATGGTAGTTGAAAGTTTTGCAGAAAGAACAAGATACCGTCTAAGTAGAGAGGGAATAATTGAAAAAAACGCGTCCTCACTTCTTAGAAATCAAAAAAACCTGAAAACATGGTATGATGAAAAGGTATAACTGTTCAAAAAAATTCTTTACGGAATTAAGCAACAAGAAGGTATGGGATCCCAATACCATTACCAGACTTGGAAAGAATGCCATTCAATGGTACACTTACGACTCAAAAGCAATAGAAGGAACTGGGAACTGGGTGTACGGACCAAACACTCTGAAAGCTTAGGAAAAACCCCAAGTATCTTTCAAGCTGAAATTTACTCCATAAGAAAGTGTGCCTAGTTCAATATTGAAAAAAAAATTAAGAAGGCAAAATATTATCATAATGTCGGATAGTCAGGCAGCCATTAAAACACTGTGCTCTTGTATAATCAGTTGCAAAATGGTGTGGGAATGCCTAAGCATACTCAATGAACTAGATGAGAACAATAAAGTAACCTTACTGTGGATTCCAGAACACACTGGAATAAAAGGAAATGCCCAGCGGCGGCCATGGAAGTAGTTTTTAACTTCAAGCCATTACATATGGTGTAGGAAAGTATAAAAGGAGGAATGGGATCCCAACATCAATACCAGACTTGGAAATAATGACATTCAATGGTATACAGATATAGAAGAAAGGGAATACAACAGATCTTTTAGGTCTTAGTGAATGTCTCTCTAATATCCATACATACTATAATAGTGCCAGAGAAGTATTCTTTCAGCTTAAACAAAAATGCAAATGTCCATTTAAAACAGTTAGAATAACTGTCATGATTCAACCTTCTTTTTCGATTCAATTTATTTAAACTTGATTCAATTTTATTTACATCGAATACGCTAAACCCTATATTGACCTACTGACTTTCTGTTTGTTTATATTTACATGTCATAATTTCGTTATCACTTGCGTAGTGACATTATTCACTCGATAAATTATTAATGTACTTTGTTTACTTTCGTTTCAATTTGAATGAGAATCAATTTAAAGTTCACACTGCACGTGGAAGTAGAGAGTGTAAAATAACAACACAATTTAATTGTGTTATCGCCGGTACGAAAAATAAAGTTTGTAAATGAATGTCTTCAACCATTTTTCAGTGAAGTGATAAAGATTTGTTCTGGGTTTGATGTTTAAACTTTTTATTTTAAGGCAGAAATTTAAACTTGAAAGTTTCTCGTTATTGTTATTGTTAAATACATACTAACAAAAGTTGAAGACAGTATTATACATACTGCTATCACTCTTATGAATGACATAAACTGTTCCTAATTAATTTAACTATTGATATAGTCAAATGCAGTCTCATCATGCGGGTCATACGATTCAACAAAGACATACTCATATTGTCAAAGTTACAATTTTAAGGTTTTTTGCATCCTCAAGCAAAAAATATGGTACTTAATCTGATAGATTATTTCGAGAATGAAAGAAAAAGTGGAAATTCGTCAACCAGTGTGCAGGAAACAGTAGGTAGCGAAACCAATGGGAATTAGTTTAAGGACTCTGCAGTGCATGGAAAAAGCAGTGCATGGAAAAAGCATAATATAATACCGAGGAATACTAAAAAATGAAAACTAAGAAAGCCAAAGACTGAGGATTTGCGCGAAAATATTAAAATGGAAGTTCGAGATGTTATTTATAATTTATATAGAACAAAAACCAATATAACTCTTCCAGTATTAAAAGAAGCTTTAAAAATTCGAGGTGTTTTGGAAATCGGACTTAAATCATTGTCAAAATTAATAAAAAAGTTGGGGTTCCGCTATAAAAAAGACTGTAACCGAAGATTTTTATGTGAGCAGCCACAAATTGTGAGTCAGCGTGTTCAGTTTTTAAAAAGATATTCGGAAAATGACAAATCAAAATTTAGAAAAGTGGTATTTTTAGACGAAACGTGGATATTTTCAAATGGAAGGGGCTCAAAATCTTGGCAAGATGAGTCTGTAAAAAGCGTTAAAAGAAAAAAGGGATGTGACACGAGAAAGCGTTTTATTATTTTGCATGCCGGTTCTGTAACAGGATTTGTTCCAGTTACCAGCTTAATTTTTTCTTCAACATCAAAAAGTGTTTGAAAAATGGATAAAAGATCTGTTAATACCAAATTTGGATGCTCCATCTTTAATTGTGTTGGACAATGCTTCATATCATTCAAGAATTTTAAATAAACACCCTACTTCATCTTTGCAGAGAAGTGATATTTACGAATGGCTTGAAAAATGTAACAAAAATCCTTCACCAAATATGCTTAAATCGGAACTCCTATCAATGGCAAAGACACTCGAAAAACCCAAAATATACGCCGTAGATGAAATATTGCGTGAACATGGTCATAAGGTTCTACGAATTCCGCCATATCATTGCCAGTTTAACGCAATAGAACTAATATGAGCTGGGGCAAAATCTTATTATGGAAAACATGTAGGTGATGGTCTTAAATCCGATCAAGTAGAAAAAGTTTGGCAAGAATCGTTGGATCATATTACGCAGGAGTACTGGAGGAAATCGGTGGAGTATACAGAAAAATTAATAAGGGATTGGTGGAATCGAGAACAAGTACTGTACTGTTGCCGGATGGAGGTGTTTGGTTTTGCCTAATAGTGCATGAGCTCGAAAAGGAGTCAACGATGACGAGACAAAAATATAATTTGTACAAATTAGTCTGCGCTTCTGGCAAATGCGGGTGAAATGGGGGGGCAGTAGACATTGTGCCGGCCTCTAGAACTAAATACACGCCCTCGCTGGCCACGCACAGTTGTTCTTTCTCTCTCTTTCAAGCTGTTTTTTTCATATTTTCTTTGTCGTGCTTGTGTAAATCGTACGGTTGGAAAAGCCCTTTCGCAATCTGTATAGACAAAACAATTTGTTAATTCATCATAATAAATACAAGTGAAGCTAATATAAGCGTGTTAAAAGGAACACTGCTATGGTTTTTGGTAACTTTCTTATTATCAATACCTAAACAGGAAGTAGGTTTCGAGTGTATTGTAGCGAATTTCGGTAATCTGCCGCCTTTTTGTTATTTATTTAGATAACAAATTTTTCTTGTTTTTTAAGCACAAAATCTAATCATCTATTTATATGTTTAGTTAGTCGTAAACATCACAACATGAAACGTTGCCGTTTTCTTAGTAATATTATAAAAGGAAGTCCCTTGACAACCATATTCCAAATGGCCCTTCGACTATCTAATAACTGCTCCCAAGTAAGTTGTAAATAGTGGAAGCTTTTATTCAAAATAGTAAACAGATGTAAAATAATTATGAATGAGAAGTGAATATACAATACCTTTCTAGAAAATTCATACAGAATACGGTTATCTTTGAGGCGCTTATTTATTGTTATTGCAGCTATAATATCGTAAATTTCTTTTCAAGCGTCATAAAAGACACGCCATATTCAATTAGCCTGTCACAAACAGCTTCCACCGTTTCCTTTAACGGCGCGTTAAAATCCTGACAAAGACGGATCGACCCTAGTTCGCCCTATTTCGCGCAGAGCGTGGTAGGCTCGCGAGCTCCATTTAAATATAACGAGGTGCGTTTTCCGTGCTGCTCAGGGACCCAATTCTTGTATTAAATCCGTATACGGATTTGGCGATATTCGGAAAAAATTGGAATGAAATCGAGTATTTATATTCTTGAAATCGGTATGCGACTTCTGTTATACTTCATATAATAGCCTTTTTGGTGTGCGTCAAAGATTGTTTATGTCCTTCTAACACATTACGTTGGAATAAATAAAAAAAAGGGAGGTCTGTGATTAATCCTAATCAAAATATCACTTTAATGAACCGTTTAAACGTATTACAAACGTTAACCCTAATATTTGACTTACAAAAATATGATTGGTTGATGTTTAGATTACTCGCAAGCACGACCTATTAACCGGGCGAAATTATATCGTTCAATTGACGATGCAGACGTACCTTTGTCGTCAGGTCTGTACTTTGTTGTTAATCTTATTGTTAGCGTATATGCAATATGCCTAGATATACGAAAAAAGAGCAGCATCTTATTTTAAAAGTCCTCAAGAATTTTCAGTTAGAAAAATAAGCTTGTAAACCATTGATACCTTTAACTTCAGTGCACCAAGTTAGTATTTTTTATATAACAATGAGTGAAATTAATGTAAAATAAGTTAATCCTATATATTTAATTGGGATTGCTTGAATATTTCATTCTTATCTATTATGTTTAAAGTTATGAACATCAAATACATGGGTCAGTAAAAACATCAATGAGACCGGGACCGTTGAGTTGCATCCCAATTGAGCAGGCCAAACTTTTGACCGCTGAATTGCATCCGTCCAACCGCTGAGTTTCATCTCATTCACGAATTTAATATGGTGTCTAAAAGTGGTAAAAAATTAAATAAAAGCGGGCATTGTTGTCATGTTTATACTGATATCGTAATTATTGATACTAAATTTTATTCCTAAAACTGCGACTTATACAATTTTGTAACAATATAGTGAATAATATATTAATTTAATTTGAACAATTCCACAATTCCATTTTTCGATTGCGTTGGGGTAGGGTAGTTAAGAGTATATCTTATGCTTTTTTTATTAAAATATAGCGTAAGAAAGTATGATGATGATTTTCAAATCTCATACAGATATATGTTCCAATTTTCATAAAAATATTCACGATTCAAATAATAAATCGGCAACATTGCTGTAAAAGTTGACCAGCCATTGACCATGAGGGTTAATTAACAGACCTTTTTGGATTACGGACGCAATTCGACGGTTGATTTTTTCGTTCAGGTAAAATTTTACTTTTTGGGATGCAACTCGTCGGTCGCCAAAGAGACAGTGGCCTCATTTAAACAAATAAAACAATAAAATTCACTAACAATAAGAATTATGAGTGAAGAATAACTTTTTCCATAAAACTTAGAATAAAATAGGGTCTTATACACTGCAGACTTAATTGAACACGCTGTATAATTGTTTTGCAGGACTATATTTACTAATGTAAAATTATACGTCACAAATGGTGACGCACGCCAAAAAGGCTATTATAATATGAACTATATACGAATTTGACATCGAATGGGTCAAGCTAGGCGAATTTGATTTTCCGTATACGAACTGAATATTGTAAAACCACACTTTTACAGATGATTGTATATTTTTATTATTGTTCTGTATACTTTTGAGTTTTTGTAGGTATATATACTGGTGAACAGTTTAAAAATATCTCGGTTTATGTGAGCAGTGAATGAAGACTCTTTTGGTAACCAACAACGAACTTAAACTTAATTTGTTCATATTTTTCACTTGCTATGGAGTGGTAGGTATTAAGATTTGTTTATGGCTAATTTGGAGGATTTTGCCCTTTTGGGGGCGATTGGAGCTTTGAAACAAGCCGAAATTGATGGCAATAATCGATGTATAGTCTTTCAGCAAAGGGAAGCTTTTGAAAGACGTGACAATCAGTTCATTAAAATTTATCGGCTTTGGATTCGAGTACGGGATTAAGATACCTGCAAGTGTCGGACGGGAGCTCGTGTGTATTATATTAGTAATTAAGAAACCTTACGGGAATTCGTGAGCACCGTTCAAAACCTTCAGCCACGGAGTTAACTGATTTATTAGAACCAAATCTAAGACATCCAATAAGATTGTCAGCCTTAGATATTGAAACAAAAGTAATTTTAATGATACCTTTAGTAAATGAGTGAACTAATTCTTTTTTTTAGGTCCTTGCAGCTTCAGGTTTTTTGCTGCAGGATCATACCAAACAGATGTTGAACACAGCGTGATGCATGCGGTTTCCCATGTTAGTGGTGCTGTTGATGAAGTCACCAATGCACTTAACAGACCTGAGATTTTAAATTCATATGTATTGAGCGCTACAGGGAAGTGTAATAGGACCAGTCCTATACCTTCTATATACTAGTGATATCCCTGATTTAGAGCATAACACTATATCTACATTCGCTGATGACACAGCCATCTTAGCAGTCGGAAATAGTCATGACGAAGCTAAAGCCAAATTACAAACAACCATAAACCAGATTCAAATATGGGCTAAAAGATGGAGAATCAAGCTTAACGAAACAAAATCAGTGCACATAAATTTTGCTAACAAAAGAAAACAATCAGTGCCAATTAGACTCAATAATGCTCAGTACCTTATGCCAACACAGCTAAATACCTGGGTATTACATTAGATGAGGGGGTACGCTGGAAACCCCATGTCAAAAAGAAAAGAGAAAAATTAGGGCTCCAATTTAGAAAAATGTATTGGATACTAGAACGAAATTCCACTCTGTCTATATACAATAAGTTGCTAATATATAAGCATATCCTGAAACCTGTATGGAATTCAGCTTTGGGGCTGTACCAAAGAAAGCAACACCCAAATCATACAACGATTTCAAAACAAAATACTGAGGAATATCACCAATTCTCCTTGGTACTGCCGAAACAGTGACCTCCATCGGGACTTGGAGATTGACACAGACGATCACCAAGTTTGCCAAGAGTCATGAACAGGGACTCCTAGAACATGTGAATGTTGAGGCCATCCAGCTCCTCGACAACACCAACCAGACCAGAAGACTCAAGAGGAATAAGCCCTTTGAGTTAGTTTAGTAGATAAGTGACAGTGTAAAGCATAGTATAGTACAGTGCTTACACACTAGTGTTAGTGTCTATTTGTATTAGAGTCTAAGGAACTACTGTTGAGTAAGACCTTTAGTATTAGAATTGAAATTAGTAAAATAAGTTAAATTAAAATTGCCTATTGATCGTAACCGATCAGATTCTAATCTCAAAAAAAAGAAAGAAAAAAAAAATGTATTGAGGATAAAATAAAGAAACAAGCAAAAAAAAGTAATAAAAATTGGGAAAAAATTTCGTTTTATTTGCTCTTCTTTCTTAACACATCGTATATTTGTCGTATACGGAAATTTTTCCGCATACCATTCAAGAGTTAACATTGACGTTCTTATTCGAATCTTTTGTTCGAATTTAATTCGTATGCTACTGAAATCCGTATAATTTCAAGAATTGAGTCCCAGGTACTGTAAGATAGAAATGGCTTCGAAAAAGCAGCGGACTAGTAACCAAAGTGCTAAGGACCACACCAATACCCAAGACCAAAGATAAACCAGACATTTGTAGACCACCCAAGGGATTGCTAGGGATGATGGAGCTGCAGACCTTCAGGTAGACGAGAATAACGAAGCAACAAGCTCACAGTTTTTGAAGATACGTGAAATAAATTTTATTACAAAAATTGAGACAATACAATGATACATTTTAGTGAAAATGTAATTTTTATTGCTTCTGACTATACTGACATACAAACTCGATAAATGATTCTCGAGTAAATAAACCGCGACATTGTAAAATAGTTTCGTTCTGTAGGTTAAAAAAACTAAGTTGGTTGTATCGAAGTAGGCTAAATAAGGAGAAGAAACAACATTTTATTCAAGGTATGCCAGAAGTAAACACTCGGAAAACCAGGACCGAACTTGGTTCTGAATTAACAGGAATTTAAGGTTGATAGAAACGTATTAAATAAATGAAACTTGGAGTAAGGTAATAGTTTAGGTAGTAAAGTCAAAAGTTTAATAATAAGGGTATTCTTTTTAAATTATATTTAAGTTTGTATAGTTGTGAGTAAAATTAGTTTGCACCAAAATCTGTGAGTTGAAGCAGAGCCGGTTTCAGACAAATTTTTCATTAAATCAGAATCCCAACTCACAAGAGATTTCTGCACTCTCTTTTTCCGATGAAAATAATATAATAATGGATTTTTTTGAAACTTTTGTCAATTATGTATTCTTTCAGCAGCTCCATGCTTTGACCCATTATTTTCTTGTTTCAGTTGCTTTTACATATTTTGTATCGCTTTTTGAGTAGATAGCGACTAGAACATACCAAATTACTTTCTGTCTATTGTCTCAAATTCCTACTCTCCAATTTCAGACATTTCAAAACATTTGGTAAAAAAATTTAACAATAAAATATTCATGTTTTATATCAATCAAACAACTTATTATATTCACTGCGACATGGAATCAAGCAGAATATATAAATAAACTTTGACATTGTTTGTCATTGTTCGGAGCCTACAACAATATCTTCCTCTTCGAATGGCCGCCAAAAAGCCATAATTTTAATCAATACCAACAATATAGTTTTAGTCAATAAAACAAAATCTCAATCACAGCAATATCTAAGAACATAATATCTCTTAAATAACAGAAATGAACTAAACCCACCCTGGGACGTTAACAGTCCATGAGGACTAACAATTCAAGTACATTTTTCATAGACCAATCGGAACCTACATTTCAACAATAAGAATCAATGGTTCGCTTGTGGGTAGGTCAAGACTAGAAATGATTTATGGCTTTGTTATCTTTTCGGCTTTTTAATCCTCAAAGAGACCTTGCCGCATACTGTTATTTTATTGTGAAACGGTGCAAACTAATTTCACTTACAAGTATATGTGGGAATAGATTTTTACCCACTTTCAAATGAAAAAAGTTTTATAAATTGTACCGGGAGTGCGAGTACATAATAAATACAAAGGAAAATGAGGGGAATTATGGCTAAATGTCTAAAGACTCGAGACTCCCCATCTCTCCAACAACAATTTAATTTACTTTTTTATTACCAGCTACTCAAAAGTACAGGATTTTTCATCATATATTTCAGCTCGGCAGTTGTTTCAAATACGAAAAAAGTGATATACAAAAGTCTAGAAAGTCCAAAATATCATCCAAAAACTACAAAGACTGTTGTAGAAATGTATGAAAGAACATGATTGCTTAAACGGTAAACTCTGTATATTAGTATATTACCATTTTTTCGAACACCTCTCACTTTGCTTTTACCAAATATACAGGGAGATTCATTAATGTGATAAAGCTCAGTAGGTCTGTTATCATGGAAGAATAATAGTCCAAGATTCCAAACGGAACGATTTGCAATAGATTTTTGTGCTTAAGTGTGCTTCAAAAATGCATCAGCTTAGCCAGAATATTCATAGCGTATGATTACTAGGCTTTGAATTCTAGAAGATCTGTGGTTCGCAGTGTGATAATGCCAACCAGGCCAATCGACCGCCTTGTAATCTAATCTTGATTTATACCAATGAGTGAAGAGATCCATGATATGTGGTGTGTCGTGAACTAGATAATTATTGATTTTTAGGTAATTCAAATAAAATAGGAATGATAAAAATAGGAGAAACTAGTTTTGTCCTCTTTGTTATGAATTCTTGGGAAAGTAATAATGAGAGATTCAAAGAAAATTTCAGGTATGTAAAAAAAATATATTCATTATAAACTAGTTAAATAGTCTATTTCTAAAAATCGTATATCGAAAATCTCAGCTTCTAGTTCCGGACAATTGAGACAAATAAATCGACCACCTGATAGTACCTAGTCCAACCCATGTCCGACCTAAAAGATCTATTGTGCTCCCTTAGTTTGACTAGTTTTACCTAGTTCCCGAGGAACGTCTCAGAGCCACCCATCAGAATATTTGATTGTCTAAGCCATATCAGATCTTTCCAATGATCAGATTTTCTCTTTTCTTGAGCTTTGCCTATTTCATCCAATATTACATTGTGGCTGATACCGCAAAAGGGTTCCGGCCCCAAAAGGGTCTTTCAGTCCTCTTTGCTAGTCCATCTGCTATTTCCTTCTATTCCAGTGTGTCCTGGAATCCACAATAAGGTTACTATATTCTTCTCGCCTAGTTTATTGAGTATACCTAAGGATTCCCAGACCCTTTTGGCTGCTTGACTATCCGACATTATGATAATCTTTTGCCTTCTATATCCTTTGTCAATATTGAACTGGACACACTTTTTTATGGCATGAATTTCCGCTTGAAAGGTACTTGGAGTTTTTCCCAAGCCTTCAGAGTGTTTGGTTCCTGGCCCGTACACTCTTATCCCAGTTCCTATTGCTTTTGAGCCGTCTGAGAACCATTGAATGGCATTCTTTCCAAGTCTGGTAATGGTATTTGGATCCCATTCTTTCTTGTTGCTTTGTTTCG
The DNA here is from genome assembly GCA_949126875.1 of Lochmaea capreae. Lineage (NCBI taxonomy): Eukaryota > Metazoa > Arthropoda > Insecta > Coleoptera > Chrysomelidae > Lochmaea > Lochmaea capreae. Next base: position 17,426,700 of record OX421403.1, read on the forward strand.
TAACGAATTTCTTTGAAAAGTTATACCTTTTCATCATACCATCTTGTGGCATGTCCCAGGTTTTTTGATTTCTAAGAAGTAAGGATGTGTTTTTGATTCCCTTTCTACTTAGTCTGTATTTCGTTCTTTCTGCAACACTTTCCACCTCCATATGTAGTGGTGTGAGGTTGATATCACTTCCATGGCTGCCGTTGGGCATGTTCTCATTGCTCCCGTAATGCGTCTATAGACTAGTTCTGCTACTCCACACAATGGCTCCATAAGTGATTATTGGTCTCACTATGGCAGTGTACAGCAAGCTCAGGATTCTTGTGTTACAGCCTCAATTTCTTTCTGCCAGATTCTTGCACACAGTTAGAGCCATTTTTGCTTGGTGTATAATCTCCTTTTTGTGTTTGTTCAACAGGAGTTTACTGTCTAGAGTCAAACCTAGATACTTGTCTTCTTCTCTCCATTCAACAAGTTTAATGGTTTTGAGGTTGTTTTCTTTTCTTAGTGGAGGCTATGAAGATGGTTTTGGTGCGGTTGATGTTAAGTCCCACTGGCCTATACCAGCTATTAATTTAGTTCAGACCATTTTGTACGATATCACAAGGGGTGAAAAAGTAATAATGAAAGATCTAAAGCATATTTCATAGTCTGTATGTAACACATTATACTAGTTAAATAATTTATTCCTAACAATAGCATATCCAAAATTTGAGCTTCTAATTTTCAGATTCTACTCGTTTTTTGAAATCCCAGTTCAAAATTAAGACAAATGAATCGACTAATTGGTAGTACCTAGTCCGACCCATGTGTAAACACTTACATTCCATAGAGCAATAACAAAGAACACTCACTTTCTAGATACCTATATCGTAAAGCTCTTCCATATTTACCTTTACTTGGCGTCTTTTTTTTTAACTTCTTCTGTCGATGTTTACTTTTGGGGGGTCGACACTTAATTCAAACAAAATAATTGAGTGGTCGAGATCAGACTTACCAAATATTCAAAATCAACCAACCATAATTTCATCCGTTTATAATCAAAAATAATTTTTATTTCCTACCATAGCATTTTAATAAAAACTATCTATCCCACGTCACTTTTATAAAAAAATGTAAAAAAGTCAAAAATCATCGTCTTTCTGCTCATATATTTACGTTATAACTTTAACCGTCTCCCCCTATGGTCAACCTTCCCAACTTTTTAAATGGGACACCCTACGCATTATGGCATTGTTGGATTCTCTTGTTCAAGAGGATTACTCTTTCTTTCTTTTATCCTTATGCTTTCTCAAGCGTCGGATTGGAGTTCCTCCTGTACCCATTTCATCCATTCTTCTCTGTCCCTGGCCAATGACTTCATCGTTCCTACTGTTTTTCCTTTGTTCTTTCCAATTCCTTCAATTGGTCTATCCATTTCCTCGTGGGTCTTCCTCTTTGTCTTTTATTTGATATTCCCATTTCCATAACTTTTCTCGCAATTATATCTTGCTTCATTCTTACTAGGTGGCCAAACAATTTTATTGCTTCTTTTTAATCTTTGATATTATTGGATCTTGATTAGGTATTCTTCTGATTTCTTCGTTCCTTACTTTGTCCCATTTCATTTTAGCTGCTATTTTCCTAAAATGTCTCATTTCCATTACATTTCTTTTTGTTTCCTGCTTTTTCTGCAGTACCCAGTTCTCACTAGCATAAGTTATAGTTGGTACTGTAATTTTGTTGTAGATTTCCAGCTTTGTGTCCATATCAATGTGTTTATGGCTTAATAATGTTCGATTTAAGGAATAATATACTTGTTGATTTATTTGTTATTAAGTTCTGCATTTATTTTCCCTTCTTCTGTCATAATACTTCCTAGGTAGTTTTAGACTCTTTCTAATCACTTTTTGAAAAAATGTGAAAACACATCAGAAATCATAAGCTCATATATTCAAGTTATAACTATAACCCTCTCCCCTCTATGGTCAACCCTCCCAATCTTTTAAATGGTACACCCTACACATTATGGCATTGTTGGATTCTCCTCTTCAAGAGGATTACAAAAATGTATAATACATAAGTGAGAAGTCAATTAGTTGGGAGTTACGGATAATTCCAATTAACTAATAGTAACATTTTAATGTGGAGGTTCCTCATTTGTTGAAACGCTTGCAAATCTTCTGACATGGAAGCATCATTTTCTAGTATTTGTGTTACTTCGGGATCAATAGCTTCTCTGAGTAATTGAAGACAAGACTCATCCTCAATAAAATATGGTCCAGCAATATGGTCACCAGAAATGCCACCCCAGACGTTCAATTTTTGTGGTATTTAACTATGAAACTCCCGCACTACGCTTGTGTCATTTAATGCCTAATATCTACAATCATGTTTGTTTACTTCACCATTTAATGCAAATGAACATTCATCGGAAAAGCAGATATTCTACAATAAAGCTGGAGTGTCGTGCAGTCGTTCACTCATCAATTCACAAGACTGTAGATGCCGCCGCCGATCATAAAAGTGATGCCTTCAGAATTATGTGGGATGGATAGTTTTGATTGAAATGCTTTGTATAATAAATAAGATATATTATTGTACTTTTTGCAACGTTCCAGCTATTAGCCCTGAAGATCAATACTGTCTATTTCCAATCCAAATTGGAATACACCTTCCAGTTCAATAATTCCAAGGAAATCCTTTATGACCCGCAATCTATACTAGGACAGCCTTATTGATTGGTTTAGGAGTGGTCTAGGATTTCAAAAACCAGTTTTGAACTGTTACTGTTAGAGTATCAGATTTATTTATTGAACTATTAGACTAGCAGCTCTCCAAAATCCCCCCAACAGACAGATCAATGGAGGAAACCTAATCTTGAAAGATCGTTGGATACTATCCAGGACTGTTACGAAGTTCAGTCTTTGGTCGGTTTCACCAGGCTGCGGATCCAGTTTGGACGTCCATCTTGAATCCGTCTGTAAACCAGCTAATGTTCGCTAGAAGTAAAAGAGATTGATTCTTCTTCCATTCTTTCAAAGCTGCAAAAAAGAAACTTTAATGTTAGTTGCAGCGAATACTTGGTGGGCACGTGATACAAAGGCTTAGTCAATAGCTCGGTGACGTCCAGCTCGCATAGCAAGCCCCTTTGCTCCTCACAAACGACCAATTAACCCCACCATCAATTTTATATATTCTGTAGGTGACCATGTGTGTATATGGGGTGATATTCACCAAGACCTAAAATATCTATTGTGCCATCTTACTTTTACTTAGTTCCTATGGAAAGTCTCAGAGACTAGTAGCTCCTTTAGTCCTATTACCACAATTCTCAACACATTCTGAAGGTGGAGATGAAGGGGTATTATGTTGGAAATAATTCCCAGCGCCACCGTAGAGGGTCTCAAACCCCTGTTTGTTCCACAAAATATTTTGCAGACCCATAATACCTTTGGGAATTACTTTTTCCAAATGGGAGGTCGCTGAAATAGCGGGTTCAGAATTATCTCTAGCTAGAATGACGAGGTCATCAGCGTAGACTTGAACTTCAACGCCTGCTTCAGCTGATTTCCACCATTCAAGGCTAGAGCTCATTACTTTATAATATGAAAACATGGTCACAATCCAGCTGCTAATAGCTAAAGTTCCTCCTCTTTCTATTCTGGTCACTGCCTGGCTCAGAGATTGAGAAATCGCATTGTTAAAAACATCTTCAGTTTCTAAGAAGGTTACAGGTACGATTGTATAGTACGCAAAGTAATGATTTATTTGAGAATTCCAAAGAAATGTTCAAATAATAATAACCTTCATACATTCAAACATCAAATTAATTTTTTAACAAATGTTCGAAGCAGCTTCCTTTCCGCATAGGTTAGAATAATTGAAAAAATTCGATGTTTTGGTTGGTAATGTTTATAAAAAATTATAACAATAATAAAAAATATAATTATATTTTAATGCTTTGCCAATTAGTTATTAAAAAAACCTAAATACTACAATTAGTGTTAAACTATTCAATAACATTTTTTTTCGTTTATATAAGTTTTTTCAGTCGTCTTGTATATAATATGTGCTAGCGTATAACTTACTGACTACGCACGATAATTACACGCAGTCATGGTTCACAAAATCAGTTCGCCAACTTTGTATTTTAATTTGATATGGCAATGTAGGTATCGTGTAGGTGCGTCTGTCAGTAGACATTTAAAAAACAGTACAGTATATCTTTAGTAATATAAGAACTTGCTAAGATACAAAGTTCGAACGCTGAAAAAAAAGTTGTTATTCATGCTTTACTCTGAATCACCGTAATAGAGAAAACAACAATAAAAAATGTCGTTGGTAATTCCATGATAAAAAAATACTTGAAAACTGTACTATACCCCTCTCAGAAGCGACACTCTTCAACATTTTCATTAGATATAAATTGTTGCTAGGGTAACCGTTTTTATTTGACATTGATGACAGTATCAGCACCTATCACGCAATGAAAAAACTGTTAATAATGATCTCAAAATTATTTAAAGAGCTATTCAGTCCTTACAGAAACGATTGGATATATGTCTTGCAGCAAATGGTCGTCATGTAGAGTACTACCACAATAACTTTGAGGCACCCCGTGATTCAATGTATAGGCCTCCTCGAATGCGATGCAGATCTCTGACTGGCTGCGGCTGTGAGCCAGCGGCGGAGCAACGATTGCTTTATTTTATGTAGCGTCTTCGTTTTCATTTCATTGTTGACAGCAGACCAGACAGTACTTTGCTTTCGGTCTCCTTGTGCGATTTTGTTGTTGCGAATAGTGAATTTTTCATGTCTTGGAACTTTTTGTGTCTCCCAATAGTGTGAAACAAGGAAAAGCTTTGCATAGTCAAACAAAGGAAATTATAGATCGGGTTGCTGCATTTATGCCCACTTATGTATTGGATGAGTTGAACCCTATTGAAAAAATGTGGGCATCAGTCAAAAATTGGGTGCAGTTCATAATACTACATTTGTTTTAAAGGATGTTGAAGCATTATCCCGAAAAAGATTCAACGAGTTGCCACTTAGTGAATGGACGAATATTTGTCGTCACGTCAAAGAATATGAAAACTCACAAATAGAACGAGAGCACATCCTCGATAATACGTTGGATTATTTATGTTTTAACGTTAATACTGGCTCTTCTGATGAAAGTTTCTCATATTTTGATAGCGACAGTAGTACACCTGCACAACCATTACAATCAGCTGATGACTCAGATTAATAATAATTTTATATATACGACAAGTTTAAGTTGACATGTTAGATACATTTGTGTTTAGGTTTGGAATATATTAACTTTAGATTTGGTAAATTGTTTTCTTCCTTGCTAATTATTTAATGAATTCAAAAAAGACCAACTTTAATCCTGTAGCCTACTTGCATAAAGCAAGTAATACCATTATGTAATTTTCTACAGGTATCCAAAACCATAAAGTTTGATATACAATACTTGAAATAAATTCCTAACAATAAATTAAGAATCAAAATTACATTCTCATATGCAAGTCAGTAACGCCACTGGCTGAAACGCCACACCCGCGACCACGTGGTGTCCCAAAGTTATTGTGGTCGGACTCTAGAATATATGTTATAAAACTCAATAATATTCCTGTTTTTTTTTATAAATAGAAATAGAGGTAGTCAAAAAATTTAAATTGATAACTCTCGAAAACAGTGCATAGTAGATATGCTTAACAAATTGAATTAAATTATGTTATATGGGCATAAAATCACATCTAGTAAAGTGTATTCCACAATATCTCGTTGACTCGGTATCTGGTCTTGAGGACTTTAAAATCAAAGTTTACAAATATCTCATGGTACAGTAAACAGTAACAGAAACGTAGTCGTATTTAGATACTAGAACTTAATATTATTTTACCAGCCAATATTTCAGTTGTTAAATAATCATATTATTAGATATTATTGTTACGAAAAAACGATACGATACTGTGCAATTTTTATCGACTATTAACGACTACCTTTTGAGGGTTTGCATCTTGAATTAATATAAGTTAAAACGAAATATCTTGGAATGGATTTTAAGTGTAATTTACGTTTGACAAGAGAGTTTCTAGAAATTAATTATTTTATTAATTATACTAGTTACTCGTGATTAGCATTGATGTTAATTAAAATGTTTTTGCAAGTAGTAACTATTGATTGATATTATTAATTAAAAGTATTTATTATTTTCTAAATAGTATTGATGCGGGATTGAGAACAGCTCACATTTTTTACAATTCTCCCTTTTTCGGACGTCCAAACCAATTTAGCCACCTCATCAATCTTTGCCAATTTATGAACTCTAACTGTGTTACTAATAAAAAAGCTTGTATACATAGTTTATACCGAACTTCTGTCAGAAATATTTATACCAAGTATTAGGAAAGTATAACTCTTCCACAAATAAACTCGAAATAACATCGGTATAACTATTCTCCTTTTATTCCAAAATAATAGTTTGGCAACGTCGTAGCCGTTCACACAAGTAGATAAAACACCCTAAATTTCAAGAAAAGTTGTCATATTCGTGACGTTCTATGCGATTGATGTATTTACGTGCAAAAAAGAAGAATGAATTTGTTTATCTACATTCGTGTCACTTGTATTAGCACTCACGCGGAGTGGTGAATTATTTTAAAAATTCGTTTTCCGTCTATTTTCCATATTAATTATATCATTCACTTCTTCAACATCCTCTACAATCTGTAATAGAAAAAAACGTCAATTTCTTTTAGGATATAACACAGTTAAACAAGGGTAGGGGTCGGTATAACTTTTGGGTCACTACTTATACTGAGTATAACATATTCTCAAGTTATTCTGAGTTTATTGGTAGTCATTTTTCTTATTCTTGATTTATTCTCAGTATAATATTTTATAACAGGTTTATTTGTAAGACCGTAACTGAATAATATTTATGACATGCCTACTAGAATACAGCAGAAGGAAAGATTTACTTTGAGAAGTTGAAAAGTACCATTTCATAATGATAATCAAATTAAATTAGTGTAAAAGTAACAGAGAATGGATGCAAGAGCACGATGGTGAGCAATGTGTTAATTTGGAAACAATTTAATTCGTTTTGTGAAGGACGGTACTACAATCTTGATGAAAACGCAACAGTGAATAAATTGGCCGCTGTCTTGAAATGCTATGCATTTAATATGAAAAAGCAAGATGTTACGGTTATAAGGAAACCGGAATCAAAGCTATGTGGAACAAAATTGCCACTCTATATATATATGCTGGAAAAAAGAAGTCTATGAATTGTGGATAGCTTGAACTGCCAACTGCATCCAGGACAGTTGAGGTACTCGCACCGGTAACTCTTAAGCCGGATATGGGGTGGTCCGGTGAACTAAAGAATGTTAAGGGTGCCAGATAAATTGCAGCGAATACCCAATGGACTAGTCACCAATTTACCAAAAAATTAGTCGACAAGTAACGCCTTTTCACTATAAATCCATTCGATATTGTTTACCGTACAAATAAGAAAATGTTGACTTAGGTAATCTGATTTGAAATATCAACAAAATAAATGTCTTTTTGATGCGTACTATCATCAAAACCAATTGTGTAGTTTGTCACTTTTTAATAACTAATTAAAAAGAAATAATTTAACGTTACAAAATGACTAGACTATCACAAACACTGTATTTGGATCATAGAGATACTACAGATAGAGGCAATAAGCCATAGGCCGCTGTGTAAGTGGGAATTAGAGAAAGACAGCCTAAATCTGTGACTTTCTATCTCTCTTACATGCCGACGAGTTCCGAGCTGGCTTGTTGCCTCTATCTGTAGTATCTCTATGATTTGGATACCTACAATAAAAAATTGTACCCTTTGAAAAAACATTGAAATCAAATGTGCAAGATGTGCCAGGAATACCAAGCGCCACTTGCTGCAAAAGAACCCGAAAAATGGGAGTACAATTCGGAAACTTTGAACAAACAGGAGTTTTTAGAATATACTACGATGAAAAAACACTATCTAGATTTAAAAAAAAAATTTCTCATCGCGCTATCTGAATTGGCAGTGGTAAAGAGCGTTTCACAATATTTCGTTGACTCGGCATCTGACCTTGAGAATTAAGTAATAAAAGTTTATAAATCCCTCAGATCCGTAGTCGTTAAAATTTAGATACTAAAACACCAGGCCAGGAACCAAACACTCTGATAGCTTGGGAAAAACCCCAAGTATCTTTCAAGCGGAAATTCACGCCATAAGAAAGTGTGCCTAGTTCAATATTGACAAAGGATATAGAAGGTAAAAGATTATCATAATGTTAAAGCACTGAGCTCTTGTGTAAATAATTCCAAAATGGTGTGGGAATGCCTAGGCATACTCAATGAACTAGGCCAGAACAATATAGTAACTTTATTGTGGATTCCAAAACACACTGGAATAGAAGGAAATGGAATAGCAGATGGACTAGCAAAGAGGGGACTGAAAAACCCCTTTGCGATATCAGCCTCAATGTAATATTGGAAAAAATAGGCAATGCCGAAAAAAAGAGAAGATCTGACCCTAGACAATCAAAGATTCTGATGGGTGACTACAACCCGTTGAGATCAAATGAATGCATAAGTGAAAGTAAAACTGCACTAAGAGTTTTAACAGGGATACTAACGGGACATTGCCGCCTGAACGGGCACCTGTAAAAGCTCAAAATAGTGGAGGAAGAAGAATGTAGATTATGTGGCGTGGAAGAAGAAACCTCCATCCACATACTTGCGAATTGCACAGCAATTCAGAATCCTAGGGCGCAGCATTTAAGAAATTATTGGATAGAAGAGGGACATGTACCTAAGTTGAAGCCTGCAGATATCCTAAAATTCCTCAGGGAAGTAGGACTAAAGGAGCTACTAGTATCTTGAGACGTTCATCAGGAACTAAGTAAAAGTAAGGGGGCACAATAGATCTTTTAGGTCTCAGTGAATGTCATCCCGTCATATACATACATACATACAAGAGTTGAAAAGTTCCAAGCACTCTGCAAGATCTTAAGCAGCGCCACCTCTTTCTAATACAAGTAGCAATGAACAGGAAATCATCAAAATGACAGGTCACAATCAATCTACTTCATTAAAACCTTATCGCCAGCTAGACAGTGGTCATCAATCAAAATTAATAAGTAATGTGCGAAGAACTTATATATATATATATAGGCCAAACATTCCGTGTCGGAATAGGGCCTGCTTCATGTCAACTTGAAGCTCTTAGATTCTTTGTTTGCGGTGAATCACTCCGCATTGATTAGCATACTGGATATAAAATGTATTGTTCCGTTAAAATAAGTTAAGTCTCTTCGCGCTATTTATTACTTTGTTCCACAGCACTCTGTCTTTAATAGTCTTCCTCTGGTCAATAAGATTTAGTCTTCTCACATCTTCGTATACCTGCTCTAGCCATCTGAGTTTTGGTCTTCCTCTTGGACGGTCTATTGTAGGGACCCAGCTTGTAATTTTATTTAATACGTTTTCTGGGTCTCTTCTTTGGATGTGCCCGTACCATCTGAGCCGCTGTGATTTTATAAATGTGATTATATCTTCTCCGGTTAGTATGTTTTTAAGCTCCAAATTCGTTAATTGTCGGTACTCTCCATCTGTAATCTTTTTTGGTCCCATTATTCTCCTAATAATTTTTCTTTCGAAAATTCTTAGCTGCTCTTCGTTCCTTTTGGTAAGGCACATGATTTCTGCCCCATAGGTTACTACTGGTCTAATAGCTGCTTTGTACAGATTTATTTTCGTTTTTCTGCTAAGATGTTTATCCTTTAAGATTTGTTGGTATTTCCAAAAAGCTCTGTTTCCTGCTTGTATTCTTTGTGTTACTTCAATACTTCTATCAGTTTTGTTGTTAATATTGATCCCCAGGTATTTAAAATTGTCTACTTTTTGATAAGTTTTGTCTCCTATCGTGATTTTGTTTAAATTGCAGTTTCCACTTCTGGAGCTTAGTAAGTATTTGGTTTTATCTTGATTGATGTGTAGACCTCTTTTACGAGCTTCGTTTTCTAGCTTTAGTGTTGTTTCTTCTAGGGCTTTTTTAGTTCTTGCGATTAGGGCTATATCATCCGCGTAGGCTATGAGTTGTACCAAGCTTTGTGCTATAGTCTTCTGGGTTCCTAAGGCATTGATTGCGCCTTCCAAAGCAATATTGAATAGAGTTGTTGAAAGAGCGTCACCTTGTCTAACTCCTTTTTGTATATCTATATTATCTGTAACATTGCTAGGTGTTAACACTCTTGCCCGCGAATTCTCCATGGTCATTAAACACAGTTGAATTAGTTTTGAAGGTATTTTCATTTTCTTCATTTCGCGTACTAATTGCCCTCTGCTTATGCTGTCGAACGCCTGTTTGAAGTCAATAAATAGTATATGAAGGTCAATATCATATTCGTAGCATTTTTCTGCAGTCAGAGTGAGAATGTGGGCTGCGTCAATCGTCGATCTACCCTTTCTAAACCCTTGCTGATACTGTCCAATTGCTGACTCAGTGTATTTTTCTAATCGCTGTCGGATGATCGATGTGAGTATTTTGTATGAGGTATTTAACAACATTATTCCCCTATAATTACTGCAAATTGAAGTGTCACCTTTTTTGAATATGGGTACCAGAAGCCCTTCTTCCCATTCTTTCGGCATTTTTCCTTCTTGCCATATTCTACTTATTAGAAAGTGAATTTCCTCTACCAAGGAATCACCTCCACATTGAATCAGTTCATTAGGGATTTCATCTGGACCTGCGGCTTTTCTTGTTTTTAGACTTTTTACAATTTCAGAGGTTTCTTCCAGTGACGGTATGCCTTCAATTTCTTCTTCCTCTTCTACTATCACTTCGACCTCTTCTATTGCCTCTTCTTTGTAGAGTGTTCTAAAGTACTCTTCCCACGTTGTGTCGTCTATTTTTGCAGTTGCTTTTTTTGTAGTATTTTGTGATTTAATGTAGTTGTATAATTTTTTATTGTCTTTATTGTTGGTTTCAATCTCCTGCATTAACTGTGCAATCCAGTCTGCTTTTTTCTTTTTGCAACATTTATTCGCCTCTCTTCTTTCTTTTCTGTATTTTTCTAACTCATTCTGGCTTCCTGTGTTTAGCCATTCTTGTCTTATTCGATTTTTTATTTTGATTCTGTGTTCACATTCTTCGTCGAACCATTCCTTGTTGACGTGGGTATTTTTTTGGCCAATTACTTTCTCGGCTGCTCGTATAATACTATTTTTGATAGTCATCCAGCTTTGCTCAATGTTGTATTCCTGACAGTTCATCAAACTTCTTTGTATTGTGTCAGTGTATGCTTGTTTTATGAGTGGTGTCATTAGTTTCTGTGTATTCCATCGCTTTCTGTATTGTTTCTTATTACTCCATCTAATTATTTTGTTCTTCATTTTTGTTATTACTAGGAAATGATCAGTATCTGCGTTAGCTCCTCTGTAAGTTCTGGTATCCTGTATTGTGTGTCTCCATTTTTTGGATATTAGTACGTGGTCTATCTGATTTCCATCTCTACTTCCTGGGAATGTCCATGTGATCTTGTGTTCTCTCTTGTGCTTGTACATTGTGCTTACGATAGATGTATTTGTAGTCATGGCTAGAGTGCATAACCTTTCTCCGTTGTTGTTTGTATTGGTATGAATAGTCTCTGACCCTGCGACTTGTTTGATATACTCTTCTTGGCCTATTTTGGCATTAAAATCTCCCAGTATTAGCATTATGTCATTACACGGAATCTCGCAACAAATTTCTTCCAATTTTTCGTAGAAATTTTCTTTTATTTCATCGCTGGCATGTTCTGTAGGTGCATACACATTTATTATACTTAGGTTGGCTTGTTTACTTTCAATTCAAGAAAGTGTGCCTAGTTCAATATTGACAAAGGATATAGAAGGTAAAAGATTATCATAATGTTAAAGCACTGAGCTCTTGTGTAAATAATTCCAAAATGGTGTGGGAATGCCTAGGCATACTCAATGAACTAGGCCAGAACAATATAGTAACTTTATTGTGGATTCCAAAACACACTGGAATAGAAGGAAATGGAATAGCAGATGGACTAGCAAAGAGGGGACTGAAAAACCCCTTTGCGATATCAGCCTCAATGTAATATTGGAAAAAATAGGCAATGCCGAAAAAAAGAGAAGATCTGACCCTAGACAATCAAAGATTCTGATGGGTGACTACAACCCGTTGAGATCAAATGAATGCATAAGTGAAAGTAAAACTGCACTAAGAGTTTTAACAGGGATACTAACGGGACATTGCCGCCTGAACGGGCACCTGTAAAAGCTCAAAATAGTGGAGGAAGAAGAATGTAGATTATGTGGCGTGGAAGAAGAAACCTCCATCCACATACTTGCGAATTGCACAGCAATTCAGAATCCTAGGGCGCAGCATTTAAGAAATTATTGGATAGAAAAGGGACATGTACCTAAGTTGAAGCCTGCAGATATCCTAAAATTCCTCAGGGAAGTAGGACTAAAGGAGCTACTAGTATCTTGAGACGTTCATCAGGAACTAAGTAAAAGTAAGGGGGCACAATAGATCTTTTAGGTCTCAGTGAATGTCATCCCGTCATATACATACATACATACAAGAGTTGAAAAGTTCCAAGCACTCTGCAAGATCTTAAGCAGCGCCACCTCTTTCTAATACAAGTATCAATGAACAGGAAATCATCAAAATGACAGGTCACAATCAATCTACTTCATTAAAACCTTATCGCCAGCTAGACAGTGGTCATCAATCAAAATTAATAAGTAATGTGCGAAGAACTTTAGACGGAAATATTATTAACGCAACAAGACAATACAATGTGCTCCAAACATCAACAGAGATGAAACATTTTTATAGAACTGTTCTTTTAATTTAAAATTTTTATTCTCATTAACGTTTGTACCTACTTCAAGCTATTTTTATTATTTAAAAACCGTTTTATATCAATAACGTACAATAATAATCTCAACAATATAACACGGTAATGACAATGAAGAAATCTTTTCTCAAACTTGTTGCATTTTGGCAATAGATTTTAGAAAATGTGACAAATTTATTTCACTTTGTTGTAATATTACTACTGACAATAAAATGAAAAGTTTCTGCAGTTTCCAATGGTATTATTATTAACATTATTCACTAATTAAAAGCAAAGTTGCGTGTCTTTTATTTAAATTTATTTAACCGAGACTTATTAGATATAAAAAAAAACACACGAAGAAACGGTAATTAAACAATAATCCTTCGGAATTATCATCATATCTTATAAATAAGCGTCAGCACTCGCTCTAAATTATCACTTTCAGAATGGATTGAGTACAGTTAGAAAAATTAAATGGCATGAGTTGAAGAATGAGGTTATCCTCCTGTCAGTGCTCGTACGCAGTGGCGTGGAATCTCGTTTAAAATATATAATTGATCTAGAGTTTCTTATAGACATTATTGAAGTACCTTTATGCTCATTTCTTAATATACTACTCATTCTAATTAATGTAAGTGTAATGGAAACATGGAAGCAATTCTCAATCTTCCGCCTCTTGCTCTGCATGTTAAGGCGGAAGCGAGGATGGCTGCATACAGACTGGAATGCAATGGGAACTGGCATGAAAGAACCAACACCCACTGTCACTCCAGAATCACAGAAGTTATCACAAACTCACTCATTAGAATGAGAAGTGACAACATGTTGGCAAGATGCAACGATACCCAACCATACCAAATCCAGCTAAACTGGGACGGGTTGGAAGAAAGCAGTCAGGAAGGAACGTTGATGTGGTACACTGACGGATCAAAGACTGACATTGGAACAGGTGCTGGAGTTCATGGTGCTAGACCCAGGTGCAGTTTTCATGCACCGTTGGGGAATCTTGCTTCTGTATTCCAGGCAGAAATCTATGCCATCGATATGTGTTTGCAACTGAATATTGAAAGGGGGTACAGGGGTCAAGAGATCCTAATACTCTCTGATAGTCAGGCAGCATTAAAAGCTTTAGCATGTCCTCAGATCAGATCTAGACTGGTCTGGGATTGTCTACAGAAACTTAAAACCCTGGCTAACCATAATAGAGTTACTCTTAAGTGGGTCCTGAACCAGTATTTGGGATATCCAAAACTGCTGCACGTGGTTGTATATCTCGGTGGACTCAAACTAAACACCAGTCGTACTGGAGACACATGCCAAAACAGGAACACAGCAAACTCCTGGTTAAAAAACCCTCGGAGAAGCTGACCAATGAAATACTAAACCTTAGCAGGGCCCAAATAAGGATAGTGACGGGTTTACTCACCGGTCATTGTACTCTAAGGAAGCACATGCATACAATCGGCATATACAGGGAGGAACCTATCTGTCGGTTGTGCATGGAAGAGGAGGAAACAGCCTCTCACATTATCTTTGATTGTGAAGCACTATCCCACTGGAGATATAGACTCCTAGGACTAGAATTTCCAAGGGAGGATTTCTCCAAGAAGAACCTAGTGAAAAGTCTGCTGAGCCTGATAAGGGCTGCTGGTCTCTTCACATAAACGGCACAACCAAGAGCACAAAAAGCCTTAAGGCTGAGGTGCCGAGGACATCAATCCTTTGACTGGTGTGCTGATCCAATCAATCAATCAATCAATCAATGGAAACATTTATGGTTATTTCAATTTTTTTGGAAATCTCAGATTTATCTGAAGATCTGGTAGTACAATTATGATCTAAAGCACTTTTAGCGACAAGTTATTACAATAAACACCCAATTTAAAGATTCAAAATTGTATAAAACCCCTCTTCTCAATCATATTACATTACATTACTGCAGTTTTGTTGATAAGAAAGTTAATCACTAGCAAATTGACACATTTTCGGTAATAATCCGGACCTGTTGTAGCACAAGATTCAGTGAATAATAAAAAAATCATCCTGACTTCAGTGTTTGCTTAAAACGGCGGAAGTATCACATAGAAAAAAATATTCAGTGCTCATTGATATTCTAAAAACGAAAAGTCAACATTTGTAGATATATTAGAGCTTGGAACGTAAAAGTATGTTTGTGGAACGCGATGATACCTCAGGAAAACGTAGTGGGCACATGGTACATTTCTCAGATTTGAAATTAACATAATATGTTTTTACAAAGCTGGAAATCATTTTTCCAATGTCTGATGAAAGTGCTTTTAGTGTGAGTGTTTAAATATAAATAATCGACACCGATATTTGACGGTACTTATTAGATTTTATAAAAGCTGGAATATGTCGGATTCCAATCTAAAAGAAGTATATTTTTATGATACAGATATCTATCATGTCCAGATCTTTCTTCCACTTTTCCAAATTCCATAATTTCAAAACGAAAACCGTAAGGTTTTTGTACTTTAAAAAAGCTTTCGATAGTACAAAAATAGAGTAGCCTAGACCAAATATTGGTTTCAAAGAGTCTAACGACACGAAAAAAGAGCCTGTACAACCACAAGTTCAGCTACGTTTAGAGTCAAAGATGAAGTTAGACAAGGTAGAGTACTAAGTTCTCTATTGTTTATAAAAAAGTGTGAACAGTTCAATATTGACAAACGGTATAGAAGGCAAAAGATTATCATAATGTCGGATAGTCAAGAAGCCATTAAAGCACTAAGCACTTGTGTAATCAGTTCTAAAATGGTGTGAGAATGCCTAGGCATACTCAATAAACTGGGCGAGAACAATATAATAACATTGCTGTGGATTCCAGGACACACTGGAATAGAAGGAAATGAAATAGCAGATGGACTAGCAAAGAGGGAGACTGAAAGACCCTTTTGGGAGCCGGAATCCTTTTGCGGTATCAGCCTCAATTTAATATTGTAAGAAATATGCAAAGTTGAAGAAAAGATAAGATCTGACCATTGGAAAGATTTAGTACGGCCTAGAAAATCAAAGATTTTGATGTGTGACTACAACCCGTTGAGATCAAATGAATGCATAAGAAAGTAAAACTGCACTAAGAGTTTTAACAGGTATTGCTGCCTGAACGGGCACCTGAAAAAGTTCAAAGTAGTGGAGGAAGAAGAGTGTAGATTTTGGGACATGGAAGAAGAAACTTCCATCCACATACTTGCGAATTGCACAGCAATTCAGAATCCTAGGGTACAGCACTAAGAGATTATTGACGTAAAAGTCAGACAGGAAATGCAGAGCCTAACACTACGAAATGTTAAAGATGAATTTATTTCCAAGTTAAGTAATTGTTAAGAGATGATTCACTTGAAGTTAACGTGTCAGCTGTCCCTACGCGACCGTCAATTCACTTGCTTTTTATTCAATCAAACCCTGAAGAGGACTAAATCTCCTATAACAGGGTTGAATCAAAATGTTCGCAATATCCAATAATGGATCATTTAAATTTCAATTGTAAAATCATTTTTGAACAAAATAAAAGTTCAACAAAATTGTTCAGTGATTCAATACCTTGTAAAAAAAAGGTTTAACGATAGGGAAAATGCAAGCATACATGGTAAATTTTGGCTTCTTCATAAATAATGGCTTACAAGAGTAGACTGTTTTGTTTGAAAGTAGCGATGAAGGTAGTCCACGTGGTGAATATCCACATCAAAATATGACTAGTGATGATCCAAATCTGACTAAAGGTGAAGCTACTAATATCTAGTAATACATCACGAGTGAACGACGTATAAAAAGTAATACCCATTTTGTGCACAGTTTCATGGATAAAATTTTGACCGCCATGATCCAAAATTGGAACAAAAACGTTTAAAGTGGATTGAAGCTCTTAAGCAGATGAAGAGTGCACGATCAGAAATAATTAACTCTGAATAATATTTCAAGCTTGGATATAAAAATTGGTGCGGAAATACCAGGCTTAGACAAGAAAAAAATCTTGATTCTGCAATAGATGCACCTGCTCAGAATAGTGATGAGCAAAGCAGGGCCAAGACCAGGACTCGGATAGGCTTGGTTTTGCTTATTCATTCTTGGTATTGGTCTTGCTCTTGTTCATTTAGTTTTGGTCTTGGTGTAGCTAGTCTAAGGATGGTCTTGCTAGTTCTTTGAAAGGTCTTGGTATTGTGAAAAAGCAAGACCAAGACTGCTAGAATAAGACCAATTTTTCTCATCACTAGCTCAAAAAAGTATTTTGACCATAGATAAATTCAAAGAAATGAAGTACGAATTACTTGGTCAATAGTTACACTGGCATTTGAAGGACACAAGCGATACAGTTTAATATGCCCACCGCGGTATTTCGAAAGCCTCCATTAAAATTAAATCAATTTTCATTTTTTAATTTATTTTATAATGGACCGAGTATCTTATACTTCAAATGACATAAAATCTTAATGAATGGATCGTCGTCGTATACCATGAAAATTCTAAACATGTTTAACATTAAACTTTTGAAGGTCTGCAATGATATAATCAGTTGGATTATATTACAATCACTTCTATTCCAAGTTCATTGACATTTTTATTTTAAGTTTTAGCGGAACTGCGTTGTTTTTAACATTTAAACGATTTATAAATTCAAATAATATTAATTCATTCATCCAGTGGTTAAGTCATACTTACTCATAGAACTCAGCTGAGACAGTCTTATATCATATTTTTTTGTAAAATTCCACCAAAACTTTATATATTTGTGGATTGAAAATCTGGTTTGCCGTTTTAATGAAGTTTTATGCCGGCTTCACATGTAGGAGCCAATGTTGGTACTGTTGGGGCAATTTCAGTTGGATTCCTTCAAAGACAACGTCAACGTGTCTGATGTATAGCATGTACACGAATGTGGTAGATGACAACTAGCATATTTTCATTGTAGGTACCATGACGACATGGTTATCATCTGCACACCTTGCAAATAGGGAGAAGATTGAACAAGCGCAACACAAATATTTGCGCTAATC
Organism: Lochmaea capreae; assembly: GCA_949126875.1. Lineage (NCBI taxonomy): Eukaryota > Metazoa > Arthropoda > Insecta > Coleoptera > Chrysomelidae > Lochmaea > Lochmaea capreae. Next base: position 17,444,577 of record OX421403.1, read on the forward strand.
CCTTTGATGAGAGTCACTGGCGCCAACGTTATCTTGCTTGTGAGAAGCCGGCATTAAACTTTTTTGAAATTCACCTCTTCCCAGACAAAGGTGTGCTAAAAATGTCTTTAATGAAGAAAACCTACTTCAACTTCTACAAAATGAAGATGGAGCTTTCTTTGATCATTACAAGAACCTAGATTAGATTTTATGAGGTGGCTTTTGGCCTATTCCACTGCGACCTTTTCAGATCTATTGTGGTCCTCTAAACTCTAGATTACATTCTCCAGCCTGACTCTTTTAAAAAAGTCTATTAGCGTGGAGACTGAATCTTTCATGAAGCTCTCTGCCAATGGCTTTTCTCCGCCTAATGCAAAATGGCTATCGCACTGACATAGAATGTGTTCTGCCGTTTCTTCTTCTAGGTGACAAAACCTGCACATATCTTCATTTATCAATCCCATCAGCCTTAAATGCTTATTGAGCTTACAGCGCCCCGTTAACAGACCCACTATAGCTTTGACAGTTTTTCTGTCTTTGGCCGTCAGATCTGCTGTAAATGCAAGTGCGAGTGCGAGTACAAGAACCTAAGAAAGAGTTAAATAATTCAGCGTTGCTAAATAATATACCTAATGTTTCTTATGAGTAAGAGTAAAACTAAAATACTAAATAGAAAAGTTAACTGCTGCGTCGAGAAGCAGAACGGAGTAAATCGCTGGGTTACTATTTATTTCTGGTGATATTATTGTGTGATGTGAAAGGGCCGGGAGAGAAGGGAGAAGAAGGTAATTGGTAGGACGGAAGAGCAGAGTATGCTGTACGGAGCGGAAGTGTGGGATGAATGCGAGGGCTAGGCCACTCCTGTGGGTGCAGAGAGGTATACTCCAGAGGGTGATACAGGAATACAGGACAGTGGATGGACTGGCTGCAGTAGTGTTGTCAAGTTCCTACCCATGGGACCTAGAGGCTACAGGAACAAATGCTGGAGAGGTGCAACTATAGAAAAAATGCAGGAATGGATGGAGGAGGAAATTGGGAGAAAATGGGAGAAGTATGAGGGCGCGCTAAATGTAGCGATAGGGAGTAGGAGAGATTGGATGGACCGGAAATTCGGAGAGAATGGAGTGTGCGAGACGTGTGGAACGGAGAATGATGAGGGTCATGTGTTTAGATGCTGGAAGAACGAGGAGGTGCTGAAGAAATTGGAGGAGTAACTAGGGGAGGCGGTGTATTGGGAGAACATGGCGGAGATAATGTTAAGGGGAGAGGAGTAAGTGACGTAGTGGAGAGAATTATTAGGGGGAGAGAAGGAATTGATATGACATGAGATAGATGGGAGAAGATGACGGAGTATGTATGAGGGCCTGCCGCTCGTCTCGAAGTATGCTAGGGAGTAACGGAGAGTGTTGAGGTGGGTTTGGTTGGTAGACATCCCTTGGGATGATTCCAACACTCTCTTGGTCATGGATATGGACCATTCGAACATGGAAACATTGGAAAGTTTTGATAATTTTTAAAAGTTGCATTCTAATAGACGTTGTATGTATGTATGTATATAAATTGGGGTGACAATCACTGATACTTAAATAAATCTTTTGTGTCCCCTTTCTTCTTGTAAGTTCCCGAGGAGAGTCTCAGATACTAGTACTTCATTACGTCACATTTTTGGGAGAAATTTTCAGTTATACGCCGGTGGTTTTAGCTCAGTCAACTGTTCCTCTTCTAAAATCACAGAAATCTTCTCTATAACTATTTTTAACGTTAGCAAAGATCACAACCTTGTCATGGGACGGTATTGTTAACTCGACAGATTCTAAAGATGGTGTCACCCGTAAACGAATCTGATCATAGGAGGTGCCACGGGTCAGATGACTATCTATTAGTAGCTGATTTGTGGACAGCTCTACAATCGCTACGGACCTTTGAGGACGCTGTAAAAAATATGAACAATACTATAAATTTTGCTATTGTCCATAATATATCATGGAAATCGTGGACTAAGATGAAGATGGGAACAATAATATGTGTATTGGGATAGTAGTTCTGTGTTACTCACAGATAAAGCTAGCAGATATCCTAAAATTCCCCAGGGAAATAGGACTAATGGAGCTATTAGTCTCTGAGACGTTCCTCAGGAATTAAGTAGAATCAAGGGGACACAATAGATCTCTTGGTCTCAGTGAATTTCACCCCATCATACCATAGAGATACTACAGATAGAGGCAACAAGCCATAGGTCGCTGTGTACCTAAGTGGATGTGTCCGTCTGAACTCCGGTGAGATAGAAAAAGACAGACGATCAGAGGTTTTTCCGTCTTTGTCCGTGTATATATAGCTTGCGCGCTATTAGAGAAGGATAGCCTAAACCTCCGACTTCCTATCTCTCTCTTATGTGCTGACGGGTTCCGAGCTAGCTTGTTGCCTCTATCTGTAGTATCTCTATGCATCATACACACATACATACATTGACCATATCTTAGAACCTGTTGTCCTTTCATTTGCCAGTGCTGCAGGCCTTGATTTGCATTATGTGCACGATAATGCATCCCAATATATTTATTTATTTAACATATATCATTTTTATACAAAATTAGATTAAAAGATTAAAAGTGGGTTGATGTAAAATACAATAATAAAAAATGCACGAAATATATCGTACAATAAAATACAATACAAAATATAAAACAAAATATCACAGTTCAAATTAATATCCCACAATTTTAAAGTAGAGACGTAGGAATTAAAAAGTTCCATACTGAAATTAATATCATTAGCAGCTCTGAGAACTCTCGTCATGGTTTCATTTGGTCCATAATCTGTTGGATGAAATGGAATATTAAATATTTCACTATTTCTAGATCTTCGAACATTAACATTGAAGTTGATTAGTACTAATAATTAAGGACAATTAATTGCGTCATTAATCGGTGCATGTTTGTGAGAAAGTTAAAGAACCAACAGATCTACGATGTAACAGCGTGTTTAAGTCTAAATACCGTTGATTGTCCAAATCACTTTGTAACAAGATATTGTCATTATCATTGAAAAATGTTAGATATACTGCAGCGCTTGATAATGATGATATTACTCTTCTACCGTGACCAGCATAGTTGTCAACCCATAATTCCTAAGACCTACATGTGATCGGATGACATGTGACGAACAATTTAAAAGATGGCTTCTGCAGATTCGTTTTTTTTTCGGAGTTTCGCTTCTTGTCTGTTGGAGTATTATTTGGTCTAGCCTAAATATCAAACATCAGGTAGGCATCACATTAAATGTAACTGACATGATATTATGTCAATATGGAAATAATTATCGTATCTTAGAATTTTCAAAATTAATTCATTAAATAGTGGAGTTTTTTAATTTTGCTGTAATATTTTCCATCTAAGAGAAATTAAGTATATTACAATGAAATTAAGATGAACTTGACCAATCAGGCATTATAACGATATATCACTTATTCAAATCCAATTAATATTGATGTACATACGAAGGAAAAACTTTGTGCTCATTAGACAAGCGTTACTGTTCTAATAATAAATAATTTAAAATTGTGTTTATTCTATTTCTAATAAAAAACATACTTTTAATTTTTGGTGTAATTATTTTGATATCATTTAAAGCCCAATTGTGTAAAGAACTATATTCATCGAAGTGTTTAGTTTAATGAATGAATAAATTACTGTTTTTCCACATTCTGAACAGCAACGAAGTTGTATAATTGCCCTAATTTGATTCCCCTTATCGTTTCGAGTTGTTTGTTAGGTGATTTAATTTTTAAATGTACCGAAAGATAAACAGAAAAATTAAATAGCATTCGATACGGTCGCAATAAGTTTATCGATATTTGTTTGAACAATTTCGTCATTTTGGAATATTATGCGTTTTACAAATGCTCAGTTAATAATTCATTGGCGTAGATAACGCTGTTTGTGGAGGTGTCTTATTAAATTTTCAGATTTTAATTTATACAAAAGGTCGAGGTCAATGCAAACTAAATTATTTAATCGAAGCTTGGTAGGTCACACACGTGTTATGTGAAGAACTACATTTGTGTTCGCTTTATTAATATCGTTATTTCATTTACCTATATTTATTAATATTAATTATATATAATAATTATTATTTTATCACAAATAGACTATGAGAAATTATTATAAATATTCATTGCTATTGTAAGAGATAAAATAAAATAAATATATGTTATATAATAAGAAAAAAAAATAATATATTAACTGCAAAATGTAAAAATAAAAAAATATTTTTTTTTATTCAATTAACGTGCTCGGCAACTATGGCCACTTGTACAGGGGCGAATACAGAAAACAATTGTTATTACAGATAGTTAAAAACATAGTTTAAAGTTTATGATAGAGTGATATAACTTTTAAGAATTTCAGTGTTGTCTCAATTTGGTTTTGGTCCCCTGGGATGTCTTGCAGCTGGGATTTGAGATTATGTTGTCGTCTTCTTGTGCTAAATTGGCGGCAATCAACCAGGATGCAAAATAATCTGGTTATTTTGATGCACGAGTGTAATTCGGGGGAATATTTCCCGAATACAAATATATTGGTTTAAATATTAAATTCCTATTTCTTTTTTTTTAATACAAAATATCCATTTATATTAATATTTTTTGACTTTACTTGTCAAACTGATTTTATTTTAAATTATCATGGATTCACAATGGGATTACCGTGGATACGTAAACAATGCAATTATAACAGTGCTCTATCGGTTTCTACAGTGCAGTTACCGCTGTAATCAATCGATAATTGCACATTTTTTACACATGAGGGAAATATGCGTTAGAACTACAGAAATTACATTTGATGAGATGCCTACCTGACGTTTAATATTTTGGTCAGACCAAATAGTGACCCATCTTGTTATTGACTTAATGTACACTGTGGGCCAAATTTATGTGGAATACAATTATTTGTGTCTGAATAATTATTTTTTATTCTGCCGGATTTTGGTGAAATTTTGTGTGAATTTTAGGGAGACGTTTTCTTAATTGTAGAAAAATTATCGAATCAAAATGTACAGAGGGAGCCAAGTAAGAAGCAGTATTAATAATCATTGCTTTTGGAGCTGTTCCAAAATTAAACTTTTTACTCTCAAACTACAAATATTATTTGAATATATTAAGAAACAATCGGAAAAGAAGCTATAAAAAAAATGTTTCGAAAAACTTTAGGTTTTGTATTTAAAAAGTATTTTTTTCGAAAATTCTGTGAAATAATATTACCATACAGCGTAATAGGGTTTTATTAAATAATAAATTAACAGAGACACTGTCGAGTTACCTGTGAAAAAAATGCTGTTGGATCCCTTGACAACAATAGCTTCGAAAATAAGTTCAAAGTAACTATACCAAACAGGGAAGACTGGAAAAAAGGTGTACCCATACATGCAGATGTTTTTTGGTATACAGACGGGTCAAAGACGTTAGACGGCGTAGGAGCCGGTATAGTAGGGCTAAAGCAAGGGATAGCCTTCCCAGTAAGCCTATATCAAGGAACGTTACAATTTTCCAGGCGGAAATTACGGCGATTCACCACTGTGTGGAAGAAATTAAAAGGCAGAAGAGAACATATCGTTCAATTGCCATCCTCACAGACAGCCAAGCAGCGCTAAAGGCACTCAACTCCGTAGAGGTCAATTCTAAGCTAGTATGGGATTTTGTGCGGGCCCTAAACACACTGAGTGAGCGTAGCAATGTTACGGTAGCCTGGGTACCGGGGCACGAGGGGCATAAGGGCAACGAAAAAGCAGATGAAATGGCCAAGCAAGGCTCATCAATGCCGTTCGTTGGGCCGGAACCCTTCTGCGGCGTTGCAAAAACCATAACAAGGAAACAAACAAAGAAGTGGGTCTCCCACAAATCTCTGAAATGGTGGAGGAACTCACCAGGACAGAGGCAAGCGAAACAGTTCATATTAGAACAGTCGCCAAAATTTACATCTGATGGCCAAAGACAGGAAAACTGTTAAAGCTGTAGTGGGTCTGTTAACGGGGCACTGTAAGCTCAATAGGCATTTAAAGCTGATGGGATTGACAAATGAAGATATGTGCAGGTTTTGTCACCCAGAAGAAGAAACGGCAGAACACATTCTATGTCAGTGCGATAGCCTGGCAAATGTGCGGGTTTTTGCATTAGGCGAAGAAAAGCCATTGGCAGAGAGCTATATGAAAGGTTCAGTCTCCGCGCTAATAGACTTTTTAAAAAGAGTCAGGCTGTAGAATGTAATCTAGAGTTTGAGAGGACCACAATAGATTTGAAAAGGTCGCAGTGGATTAGGCCGAAAGCCACCTCATAAAATCTAATCTAATCCTTGACAACAATGACAACAGTATGTAAATATTAATAACTTGACAGTGTATAAATTTAGTTAAAAATGGTATACTCCTATTTGTCATTTTCAGATAAACTTTTAATTAAATCTCTAAGAGTCAAAGGTTATGGTGCAAAACGGATTATTAAAACTTTCCCAGAGCGTACTTGGAAGTTAAGTACCGCTAGTTATTTTTTAAGACATCTACTTGAGATTAAAGGTTCAATACCAATGAAGCCTGGAAGAGGAAGAAAGAAAATTGGTAGGAGTATCGAAAACATTGAAAGAGTAAGGACAATTATTGATGCTGTCGAACCCGGAAATACAGTCAGTTCAAGGAAAATAACAAAAACAACTACTATTAAAAGAATTATTACAATTTAAAGTATCGACCGTTTAAAAAAATATACAGTCACAAATTTTCAAATGATGTTAAAAATAAAAGAGTAGAAATATGTCAAGCATTGTTAAGAAGATTCAGGCGACGCGAAGATATGGAAAAAATTTGGTTCAGAACAGCAGGGTATATTCTAGTGTAGAAAAAAAATCGGAAATACCACTGGAACATCTTCTGGTTCCCAGAGATCATTTTTCTAAATCAGTTATGGTTTCTTTGGCTGTATCGATGCTAGGAAAAACTGAAATTTATTTTATTGACTAAGGAATAAAAATTAACTCCGAAATCTATCAACGGGACATTTTGGAAAATATGCTTCGATAAATAGAAACAATTAACGACAACTACATATTCCAGCAAGATGGCGCACCTAGCCATACGTCAAAAAGTACTTTAAAATATCTGCAGGAAAATTGTCCTGACTTTATTGAACGAAACATGTGGCCTGGCCTCCAAATAGCCCGGAGTTAAACCCCGTTGATTATAACATTTGGGGAACATTAGAAGAAAAAGTTTATGAGAACACTCGCATCAATACTATATTGATCAGCTTAAAGAGAGATTAGTTTAATCAAGAAATTATAAATAAGTCAATTGGACAATGGCGCCGAAGACTTCAAGCTGTTGTAGATAATCAGGGAGGTCATATTCACAATAAGTTCTTGTGAAATTATTGAAAAATATTTTTATTTTATATTTTCGCTCTGTTAATTTGTTATTTAATAAAACCCTATTACGCTGTATGGTAATATTATATTAAACAGAGTTTTCGAAAAAAATACTTCTTAAATACAAAACCTAAAGTTTTTCGGAAATTTTTTTTATAGCTTCTTTTCCGATAGTTTCTTAATATCCTCAAATAATATTTGTAGTTTTAGAGTGAAAAATTTAATTTTGCAACAGCCCCAAAAGCAATGATTGAAAATATTGCTTCTTACTTGGCTCCCCCTGTATATTTTGATCAGATAATTTTTCTACAATTAAGAAAAGATCTCCCTAATATTCCCTCAGATCAGATCTAGATTGGTCTGGGGTTGTCTACAGAAACTTAAAACCCTGACTAACCATAATAGAGTTACTCTTAAGTGGGTCCCAGGGCATAAGGGCATTGTAGGAAATGAAAAGGCGGATAACCTAGCAAAGCTGGGGTCCGAGACAGCATTCACTGGTCCTGAACCAGTATTTGGGATATCCAAAACTGCTGCGCGTGGTTGTATATCTCGGTGGACTCAAACTAAACACCAGTCGTACTGGAGACACGTGCCAAAACAGGAACACAGCAAACTCCTGGTTAAAAAACCCTCGTAGAAGCTGACCAATGATATACTAAACCTTAGCAGGGCCCAAATAAGGATAGTGACGGGTCACCGGTCACTGTACTCTAAGGAAGCACATGCATACAATCGGCATATATAGGGAGGAACCTATCTGTCGGTTGTGCATGGAAGAGGAGGAAACAGCCTCTCACATTATCTTTGATTGTGAAGCACTATCTCACTGGAGATATAGACTCCTAGGACTAGAATTTCCAAGGGAGGATTTCTCCAAGAAGAAACTAGTGAAAAGTCTGCTGAGCCTGATAAGGGCTGCTGGTCTCTTCACATAAACGGCACAACCAAGAGCACAAAAAGCCTTAAGGCTGAGGTGCCGAGGACATCAATCCTTTGACTGGTGTGCTGATCCAATCAATCAATCAATCAATCCCTAATATTCACACTAAATTTCACCAAAATCCGGCAGATTAAAAAATAATTAGTCAGAGACAAATTGGGTTCCAAATAAACTTGGCCCACAGTGTACAGATATGAATAGAAAAAGTTATAATGCATAGAAATTACAAAATTCTCTGGTTAAATTTGAGAAAAATAAAAGCTCAATTTCACCAAGCACCTTTTAGGGATGATATCTCGGAAGGAGGATGAGGAAATTTTGTCATAAGAAAGACCAATCATAATTTATTACGAACAATCGCTGCCTGAATTTTTTCGCATGTATTTTAGAAACACCTGTATATCTTTAACGCGAACTTTACAACTACAATTAATCTGTCCCAATCGGTGATTGATACGGAGGCACTAAAAACATAAAGTTAATAATCTTCAATTGATTGTTAAGTAAGCTAAATAAAATGTCATGTTCACGATTAAAGTTATTGCTCCATTTCCTGTTTTTTTCATCACTTTACACTTCTTTTATTAGCACTTTTCGTTTTCACCTGATACTTTCAGAAATAGTTAACCCAAAAAGTTAACATCACTGTAACAATAGAGAATGCGGTATTTTTTTTGAGAATGTTTGTGGGTGGGTAAGGTATTTGGTATTTCTCGAAAATCGTTTGATAAAGGGCCGTTCTTCTACCTACGAGGATACACCATTATTTATATTGTCAGTGTTAATAGCTATTTTCTCAGCACGACTATATCTGAAGTTTTGCCAGTTCATGATAACTATTAGTATTTTCTTTGGATTGATTTATTTTTTCTAAGTATAGAGAACTTCATCCTTATTATATACGAGCCCTGTCTCAGTGAAGTTGGCCCAACTATCAAAACTGCGTTTTTTTATAAAATTTGTGATATTAGCGAAAACCTATAAAAAACTAAAATATATTTCTCATAACATACGATATTTTTATTTAATAGTAGCCTTAAATAACACATTTTTTTGTAACAGAAAAAAATATCTTACAAATCTAAAAACAGTGTCGATTATTAAAAATCAACGAAAGCAAATAACATCAAATCACCACTGCGTTACATCGCCTTTTCGACTGATTACGGCTTCGATACGTCTTGACATGGTGTCAACTAATGTTTGGCAGTCATCTACTGTAAAATTGTTCCAAATTTCTTGGAGATGGATTCGCAATTCTGGAACTGTTCTTGCGGGATTTGATCGGAGCTTTTTCTTCATGTTATGCCACAAGGTTTCAATCGGTGATAAATCTGGACTACTCGACGTCCATTTTAAAACTGGAATATTGTTTTCTAACATCCAATCTTTTACTTTTTTAGCTGTGTGGCAGGCGGCACCATCTTGTTGGAAGATACAGTCAATATTGTTTAAACGCATTTGTTCAATTTGGGGTTTTAAGTTATTTTGAAGCACATTAATGTACTTTTCACCATTCATAATACCTTCCACGAAGTGTAAATTACCCACTCCACTTGCTGACATTGATCCCCAAACCATAACAGAAGCCGGAAACTTAACTTTTTTTTAAGACAGTCATTTTGAAACACTTCTTCTTTGGTTCTTATAACACGACTCCTGCTATCACCAACGCATACTTCAAATCTGGCTTCGTCACTCTAAATAATGGAGTTCCATTGGTTCTGAGACCATAATTTGTGTTCCTTAGCCCACGCTAGTCGGTTTTTCTTCTAAATTTTTGTCAGTAAGGGCTTCTTTTGCCTAGAAATACTGAATTAAAAACGAATAATAAAATAATAATTTAAGCTTACCTTGTAAGATTTAAATCCCAGTTTTTGGGCAGCTCTGTGACAAGTTGCTCTTGAAAACTCTTTTGTGGTTGCCTGATTCCATAATATTTTCAATTCGTTATAATTAGCACGCCGATTTCCTTTGACAATCCTTTTTAAGGCTCTCAAGTTGGTATTGGAATAACGCGGGCGACTTCCAGTTCTGGGCTTTTGAGCCACAGATCCCGTTGTTTTGTACAATTTAATAATATTTCGAACTGTATACCTCGATTTGTTAACACTGTCAGCAATTTGGGAAGCATTTTGGCCTTTTAAATGCAAGTGAACGATCACTTTTCTTATTTCGTCAGACACAGCTTTACCGCGAGCCATTCTTAATTATTGTTAGTAACACCAAACCATTGAAAGTTGATTCAAACGTCAAAATCGGCTTCTTAGCAACGTAAAAGATTATCATTTGTTTTACAAAGCCTACCTTTATTTTATCCAAGCGAATAAACAGACTATTCAATTTAAGTTGTACCCATCATGTATTTTGCTATACACAAAGCATTTTGCAAAGAAGACATTTTCGAAATGAAAACACTTTAAAAATAGCCGCATCGGTTTCGTTATCTTTCCATAAACATTTAAAGAAACCAAAAATATTATATTTGAAATACAATTTTAATTTGCCGTCAAATAAATTCACAAATATCATGTTTCGGGGCGTTGGGCCAACTTCACTGAGACAGGGCTCGTATGAGTACGATAATTACGCACTTTTCTAACCCGAAGCGTCTTTTTATTCAGAACTTTTTACACTTTTTTAAACAGATTTCTGTACGATAATTCGATCAAAGTCTTACACTTGATTAAATTCGAGTTAACCCAGTTATCCCGTCAATAATGTATTTAACCTCATTTTTCAAATTAAAATTAGATGAAAGGCGAAAATGTTGCTTAAACTGGTTGTCATTGAAATTTGGCACAGTAATTTCGTAATAATTTTCCACCTTCTACAAGACTTCCATAAATTTTCTTCATCGGTTTCAACCAATTCCTCTACCACACTTCTTACGGTATTGATCATGACGGCTATGGATGCAGACACCTCCATATCGTTCATATTCATTGCAGCAACAGAAATTTATTATTTACATTAGTTTATCTAAAATTAAAAAACTATTTGTAATAATTATACACAACTATACAACCAAAATACGATTGTTAATTCTTGAACGTTTATTGAGGTTATCTATCTAATACTAGGTTTAAAATAATTTTCACTGAAGTGTCCCATAGTTATTATTTCAAACTTTTTAAACTGACACCACGTGATCAAAAAAACTGAACTATTTGCACATTAACCGGTGTGAATTATCATACTCAGCTTATATAGATAGGATATGATAATATAATAATGAAAGTAATTTATAGTATATTTCCTCTATTTCAACTTCTTATTAGTTTTAATCGGCTATCCAGAAATTGCAAAAATATTGCAGCTGGCTACCATTTTAACAAATTAAACAGATTGGATGAAAAAATATTGTTAATGGAGTGGAGACAGCAGGGATGAAGATCTTCCAACTCGACCAAAAACCCAAACGGCAGCCAGCAAGTTTATGGCATCCGTATGAAACGACGGTTAAATTGGATACTTGGAATTTCTTCATTAATCCCCATAATTTCCAGATTAAGTCGACTGCTAAAGGTCAAACAGAAACGATTAACGCTGTTGGATATACAGTGATGGGCAAATGTGTGGAAGCAAGTAAATATCTCTGGAATTATGAGAGATATTAAAATGAAATTTGGAAGGTGGATACTACAGTAGATTGCCTATTTGTTTTCATATTTTTTAACAATTTTGAACTTCCGGTTTTACCGGAAGTAATGTCGATTTTAAAATTTGCAATGGAACACCCTGTATATTATTTTTGTTCCTGAAGAAACATTTTTTATTTCAATACATACCGAGATATTAACAGAAAAGTAACTAAGGTAAGGAAAAATTTGATGGTAGCTAGTAGTCCATGAAATTCATTGTAGAAGTGACAGTAGTTGTCAAAATAAGTTATTAGTGTTTGTATTTGAACGTAAAAAGATTGTATTGTTTTAATTTGATCTTAAAATGGCCGAATTAAGTGAAAGAGAAAGAATAGAAATATTAATGATGATTGGGTATGGGTAGAGGAAAAGGACGCATCAAGAAGTTTGTGACCTTTTTAACATTGTTCATCCGAATGCACAAATATCCCGTTCAGTAGTGACGAAAACTTTGCGCAGGTACGACACAAGTGGAAAAGTTAGCAATTTACCAAAAAGTGGACGGTTGAAAAGTGCAAGTAATGAAGATGTAGCTCAAAATGTTGCTATATCTTTGGAAGAAAATCCTCACTTATCCACTACCAACCTCGCCAATGTGCATGGAATTAGCCGTCGTTCAGTAGGAAGGATATTAAGGCGGGAAAAATATCATCCATACAAAATTCGCCTCGTTCAAGAACTATCCGAAGACGATTTCGACAGACGTTTACAATTTTGTGAAACGATGATGGATATTTGCAACCGTGATAATAATTTTATAAGAAATGTGGTGTTTTCAGACGAGGCCACATTTTCTTTAAACGGTACGGTTAATCGACATAAGTGCGCAAAGTAATCCTCATTGGGTAGAAGAGGCTCATACACAACATCCCCAAAAATTGAACGTTTGGGCCGGCATTTATAACAACAGAATCGTGGGACCCTTCTTCTTACAAGAAATTTTAAACGGAGATAGGTATTTACAGCTTTCAGAGACACAAGTGATTCCGGCATTGGAGGTAAATGGACAATAATTACCAAATAATATCTGGTTTCAGCAGGATGGAGCACCACCCCATTACGCTCGCATTGTTCGAGATCATTTAGATAGGACATTTCATCACAGATGTATTGGAAGAAGGGGTACTTATGAATGGCCTGCACGAAGTCCCGACCTTAATCCACTAGACTATTTTCTGTGGGGTTATTTAAAGTCTTAGGTTTATGTTGATAGACCAAATAATTTGCAAGAATTATCTGCAACAATAACTCAAGAGATCCAGAGAATTCCACCAGAAGTAATAGCTAATGTTACTAGAGAATTTACAAACCGACTTGCCTTTTGTCAAGAAGTAAACGGTGCTCAGTTTGAACATCTAATACATTAATTTTGGTTTAGTTAAGTTTCAATGTTTTGAAAATCACTTAGTATCAGTTAATAATTATAATTATTTCTTTAATGGATATTAGATTTTTCCTTTCCTTAGTTACTTTTCTGTTATTATCTCCGTAGGCATTGAAATAAAAAATATCGAGCCCGATATTTTTGAATTTGTAATAAAATGTTTAATCAGAAACTAAAATAATATACAGGGTGTTCCATTGCAAATTTTAAAATCGACATTACTTCCGGTAAAATCGGAAGTTCAAAATTGTTAAAAAATATGAAAACAAATAGGCAATCTACTGTAGTATCCACCTTCCAAATTTCATTTTGATATCTCTAATAATTCCTGAGATATTTACTTGGTTCCACACATTTGCCCATCACTGTATAACACATGGGCTGAAAAGTTCCGGGCCTGACACATAGATGGCGCTAGTTTTTATTGCAATTAGTAGTAGTACTAACCTTAAAAAGACAGCTGTAAAAATTTCATGATATTCTACTCATTCTTTCGTGAGTTATTGTGCTATTTTTAATATCTTCAAAACAATGGATCAAAAACAATTTTGTGTTTTAATTTTACATTGCTTCTTGATGGGAAAAAATACCGTTCAAGCGAAGCGATGGCTTGAAAAGTGTTATGGGGACTCCGCTCCATCAAAAACAACAATAAAATGATGGTTTGCTAACTTCAAACGTGGTCGTAGAGACACTGATGATGCGGAACGCAGTGGACGTCCAAATGAGGCGGTAACACCAGAAAACATCAAAAAAATCCTCAAAATCGTTTTGAACGATCGAAAAGTGAAGTTGCATGAGTTAGCTGACATCGTAAAGATATCAAAAGAACGTATTGACATATTATTGCATGAGCAATTTACTATGAGAAAGCTCTGTTCAAAGTGGGAGCCACGTTTGCTCACTGTTGACCAAAAACAAGAACGTGTTGATGCTTCTGATCAGTGTTTGACCATGTTTAAGCGTATCAGGAATTTTAGCGTCGATGTGTGAGAATGGATGAAACATGGATCCATCACTTCACTCCGGAATCAAAACGATCGTCATCTGAGAGGGTGCAATAAGCCGAGGGAAACATGCCTATGTCTTACAGACAGAGGTAATGGCGGTGAAATGCTGTGCAGAAGAGTTGATAAGACGGGAGGTGGATAGCCAAAGAATCGTCATCTACTCCGACAGCCAAGCAGCACTAAAGGCGATAACCTCATATCGGACAACGTCAAATCTGGTGTGGGAGTGTCGCAAGGCCCTCAACAGTCTAGGAAGTCATAATAGAATGACCCAAAGCCTGGGTGCCAGGTCACCAAGGAATAAAAGGCAATGAAAAGGCCGATGAATTAGCCAAGCAGGGCGCGACTGAGGTCATGATAGGGCCAGAACCTTCCTGTGGAATTGCAAAAAACCTCACTAAGGAGAGCATCCACCAATGGATAAACAACCAGGACAAAGGCACGCTAAGCTATTCCTTAAAAGCCCTTCGGCTAAACTGTCACGCGACCTTATGTCAAAGTCGAGAAACGACGAGGATGATGGTGGAAATGCTGACCGGACATTGTAGGCTGAGGAAGCATATGCACACAATTGGCCTAGCAGATGACAGCCTATGTAGGTTTTGTCAGGAAGAAAACGAAACCGTGGAGCACATACTCTGTGAGTACGAATGCCTAATAAGGGTGCGGTTTCACCTATTCGGAGAAGAAAAACCGAGGACAGAGAGCTACGCAATGGAGGCGGTATCCAAGCTAATAGGTCTAACAAAAAGATTAAAGCTAAATATCGAGCTCTAAGGATATGGAGGACCACAATAGATCTGCAAAGGTCGCAGTGGGATAGGACAAAGGGCCACTCCTTTTTTAATCAAATCTGAGTGGACAGCAAATGGATATCTTTTTTCCCATTTAAGAAGACTATAACTGTACAATGATAAAGGAAATTAAGGAAAACTATATCTGTTTATGTTTAGAGTTGGTACTCAAGAAGACAATTTAATAATAGATAGCTCCCTAGATTTTTCTGTTCATTGGCGACTTCATATTATGGATCTCTTAAGTGTCTTCTAATTTCAATTCTTCAAGGAAATCTAGTCCTTGTCTCCGGAGTTATCTAGTTCCTCGCACATTAACAGGTAGGTACAAAATTTGTGTTCAGTTCCTCGCAGCATACGAAGGGTAAGGGATTAAGTATCAGGTAGCAAGGTCCACAATGACAGATATTTTTATTTTTATTTTCTTATTGTTTTTTTCAAAAATTGACTAAAAATACGAAGAATTTTTCGATTCGGATTAGGGTAGGGGGTAAGGTAGGGTGGTTTTGGTTGGGTTATTATTGAAAATTATCATAATAATCTGTCAATTACACAATTCAATTTTTCGATTCGGATTAGGGTAGGGGGTAAGGTAGGGTGGTTTTGGTTGGGTTATTATTGAAAATTATTATAATAATCTGTCAATTACACAATTCAATTTTTCGAAAACTCACGAATGCATAGATACATTTTCCCTAATGTTAGGAACATAGCGGAAGAAATATATAAATAAATAAAACAATAGTGTGAGGAACTGCAGACTGTGAGGAACTGCAGACTGTGAGGAACTGCAGACCTGTCTTAATCCTACCCTCCGTTCGAAAAGGGATTAACTCAGGTAGATGCGAGGAACTGACTGGTACCCCTTGTCTCTTATCACAAATATGTAGTACTGCTAGTGTTAATGAATGTTGGTATCAAGTAGATGATTTGCGCAATGGGATTTGTCTAGTTGTTTTAATCAGTATGCTCGTAAGTGTTCGTTGAGTCTAATTTCAAAGTTTCGACTGGATTGACCAATATAATATGTAGACAGCATTACATATTGAGAGATTTTTTTATTGGGGATATTTTTTTTCCATTCATATATATTGAGCCAATAACAACATAGGTCACTATTTGGTTTAGTCAAAATATCAAACATTAAGTAGGCGTCACATCAAATGTAACTTTTGTCATTCTAACGATGATATGTCACTATCGAAATTATGATCAATATTAAATAGTGGCGTTAATTAGAAAAATCATTTATAAAAGCTCTCCCTTTTTGAAAATATTTCGGTGCGAACTCGAGTGTAGTCCGATATTAGTTTGGGTTCTCGAGTTACTGAATAAAATTCACAACAAACGATCGTATATCTGATCTAAATGAAGATAAAGAGTCTAGGTGGATGTATATTGTTCTCAAAAGGAACCATTACAGCGTATTTCAACAACACCGAACCACTCAGAAAACCAGAATTGAATGCTGCCTTTAACCCAGACCAGATTTTACGATATGCGAAAGTTTCAATATTGCCGACGGCATATAAAACTTAAAAGACTCTTTGGCATTTATAAAGTTGAAACAATAACATTAAAAAGTATCATCTAATAAAATCAATATAAATAACAGATTCCACAACAGAAATATTATGTATATTACTCTACTGGTTTCACAAATAACATTCTATAATTTTCTCCTGATGATGCGAATGTTATTTGTGAAACCAGTAGAGTAGTATATGTCATATTTCTGTTGTGGAGTATGCTATTTAATGATTTTATTTGCAAATTATGGAAAGATTCCTCGTGGTAAGGGCTGAAATCCCCGTTAAAGGGGAGTCTGACGGACGACGAAATCTGTGTTGTTTGACTCACCTCCTAATTGAGAGATATCGCAAGTTATTTTTTGGATTCCGTACGTGAATAACGTTTAGCGTGTTACGGTATTTAGGCCGAAATAAAGGTACCTTATTTAGGAGGACGCTATTTTGACTTTTTGAATGGAACACATGAATTAATTACAAAACGTTAAATTGATTTCATTTAAAAGAATAAATTATGCTGAAGAAACAAGAGCAACAAAACTGGACTAATATAACCCACTCCACAGATGCTCTCGTCTTTGTAGTCAGAAGATATTCCAGAGTATCTATATCTATATCGGTAGAGTATGGAGGGTGAGTTTAGACCCAAGGCACTTAGGTCCCATTCACCCTTTGTACGTCCTCCCGAGAAGTTGTCCTCCTAGGTCATCGTCCATCCTGTCGTTTCCAGGAAGGTAGACAGGTCACTAGGATAAATCTCCTGTATGTCGGCAGATGTAGGCGAAGACTCCCCGAACACACACTCTCTTATTGACGATAGCTCCTGGCACTCACATAAAATATGACAGACAGTTTCGTCTTCCTGTTCACACATCCTGCATAAAGGTGTAGGTATCCACTATCCCATTGTATGGAGGTCTTTCCTTAGTGAACAGTAGCCAGTCAGAAATCCTACTGTTAAACGTAGGTTTTTCCTAGTCATCACCAAGTATTTCTTCGGCGCCATCTTCCCAGGGTCGCCCAGGGTGATCCTGGCAAAACTGCATCCCTTGATTTCATCTCATCTCTTTAGGGATTGAGCATGGGTGTAACTTTTGGTAGTTCCGCAATTGCTGAAGTCGTCAGGCAGTAGGTGTCGCTGGGTTCTAAAAGTCTTAGTCCAGTCGCTTCCCAGGCTAAAGAATCGTGATAAGGAAGAGAAATTGAAAAAATAGGCATTAAAAAATAGCTCCGAAAAAAATAGATTTTGGAAAAGCCTACACGAACAAGAAAAGGAAGATTTGGAAAAAAATAGTTGAAAATATACGTATGAAGTGAAAACATCATACAGGCTATGCTAATTGGAGTTTTGGGCTGATATTTCAGACACATTTTTTCAAAGGTTGAAATAATGCAGAAAAAAATTTGCGGTACTTATTAGCGATATTTTAGATATGAGAAAATGAAAGTTTCTGAAATATTCTTCGAAAATGGAAGGATTATTATGGATCTTTATACAAGAAAATATTTCATGCTGAATCGGTTAGCGCTGACAAGAATATACCAAAATAAAAGGTTATACAGTAAGAGTCAAAAGTATAAATATATGTCATAACGCAAGCGTAATAAAAAGAAGATAATTTTAATTATTCACTTTAGAAATTTTGTATGGGCATTTACGAATTCTAGTGGGTTAAATTAGTGAGTATAAAGGGATCGTTTCGGAAATTTGGCGTAAATAAAGGAAAGTTACTCAATAATCGAAAATACACGATGATTACAAAAAATCATACTACTCATAATAATTGAGTTAGGGAATGTCGCTTTTCGTATAAGATAGTTTCCAGAAAATCGCTTAAGGAACTTTACGGTTTAATGGAATACAGTTAAAACAAATTGTTTTCATAATTTCCCCGATAAAGGGTTGGAAGGGGTAATATTTTCCATATAAAAAACCAAAATGTGCTACTTGATGTGTTCAGTGATTTTGACAAATTTTCATGGTTCACTTTTAGATTTATTAAAATTTATGTTTCCAGATTGTTACTATAGCGGTTACCTAGGAAGCTGATTGTTTTAATATTTTTTAGGTTCTCACAACAAGCAAAACAATAATAGAAAAATACATTTCATTAATAAAACCGAAAAAAAGTTTGTAAAATCATCACGCGACGCTCTGTATATTATCTATATCAAATAACTAAATACCAATAAATGTCAATAAAGCCTTGAAACTTAAATGAATGATTTCCTTTGATATATTCTAAAAATAGATCGAACTCTAATCAAAAATTAAGTTCTTATATAAAACTGTTGCCTAAAAATATCATCATAACTAATACCACAACCTGATCATTTCTTAAAAAAAAAAGTTATCTTGGGTCAATATAATATACGTGTGACCTATCATTAAATTTTTATTAATGAACATTCTTGTTGGCGGGCCAATTTATTCTTAAGGGCATTCGGTCCTACAAGAAAAAATAAAACGGTTATTTATGTCGAATTCCTTACAGAATGATACCATCATTTTTTTTCTCTACAACATAACCTCGAGGTGAGGCAGTACAAACAAAAATTTATTTAAGGTTTATTGGAAATTAAGTTTTATAAATACATTTATAATTCTATTTTAATTCTTTTAAAGTAAATTTCATTTTTTTAAACTTAGTTGAAACTTATTAATAAAGATACTTTGTAGGGAAATTGGAAACTGATTTGTATGATCATTTTCATTATCTTTTCAAGAATTTTTATCTTCTTCTCCACCTCTCTTTTCCCTAGAGGTTTCGAGTCCTTGATACCACATCCTCTAGGTTTGTGGTGCTATTGGTGGTACCATTTATGGGAAGAAATAGTTGTCCTTAACATACTTTTCTTTCGATCCTTCTTGGAGAAATCCTTCCCAGGCTTTTTCCTCATGTTCCATCCAAACTGACAAATGGACTCATCCCTCAATATTCTTATTGTATGCATTAATGTCCTTAGGGTAGAGTGACCCTGTCACTTTCCTATTTACTATCCAAGGGTTTTTCGACCAGAGGAATGTGAAGTTTTCTTGCTTTGGCACGTGGCGCCAGTTTCTCTGAAGTTTTGTTTAAATCCACCGAACTGCAGTATTTGCTATCCCAACTGCTGGTTTAGGACTAGTAAACTCTGTTTAGGACCCCTTATTTACTACTTCTGCCTGACGAGAATAGGGTGTAAGGATATTTTGGCGTCTATTAACCCTTTCTATGTTTGTTTGCAAACATGTCTGGATATGGTGGATCTCCGCCTGATATACGGATGCAAACATTTCCAAAGACAAAGAAGACTTTGCACCATGGACTCCTGCTCATGTTTCTCTTTTAGTTCTAGATCCGTTCTAGTGTATCACACCAGCGTTTGATTGCATATTCCAGTTAAGCGTGTTTGGTTCGTTGTCATCAATTATGGTTAGCATGTTGTCACTTCTCATTTTAGGAAGCGAGTTTGTGATAACCTCTGTTAATCTATAGTAGCTGAGGGTGACGGCTCTTCGTGTCAATCTCCATTACATTCCATCCAATATGCAGAACTAAAGGCGGAAGATTAACATTTTTAAAATAAATACATCCAATCTTAAATGAAACAAAAAATATTCAGAAATAATTATTATTTTTTTTTAATTGGTTATTTAACGTCGGTACAAATAATTATTTAAAAATATATATATATCCGCACCACAGGCCTATCTCTCCCTCGGCTTCGAGATCTTTCACTCTCTCCTTCCATTTTTCTCTGTTCCTCGCTTCGTTTTGCCAGTCCCTTATTCCCACTGTTCTCAGGTCTCTCCTAACCTCCTCTAGCCATTTTTTCCTTTTCTCTTTTCATCACCTTCTTCACCTTTTATCACTCGTTTCACCCATCTATCTTCTGTCATTCTACCTATTTGTCCCAACCATCTCGCTCTCTGTGCTTTAATTATATGGGTTATACTCGCGTGCTTATACAATTCTGCTATTTTTCTGTTCGTTCTTCTTCTGTACATTCCCTCTTCCCTCGTTAAATCTTTCTGAGCATTTTACGTTCCCAAAGAATAGGTAACTGACGGTCTTGTTATTGTTTGGTACATTCTAATTTTAGCTGCTCGTGATACGTCTTTTGAGTTTATCATCTCTGATACCATTCCTGCTGCTTCACTCCCTTTTGTTAACCTTTTTTCTATTTCCCTTTCTTTGTCTCGTTTATTTGTGATAGTGACTCCCAAATATTCGATTTGTTGCACTTTTTTTATTCTGTATCTACGTATTATTTCCATTAAAATTTCAATTTATAATAATATCGTATTCTTCATGTTCCTTCATTACCATGTATTTTGTTTTTTTCTCGTTGATCACTAGACCATGTTCTCTTGCCTTTTCATCCAGTAGTTTAAATACTCTTAGAAATCCTTTCCTGGATCTTGCCAATAGTACTATGTCGTCCGCATATGCTAGATATTGATGTTTATTTCCATAAATTAAACCTCGGGTTTTTATACCACTTTCTCTTAGTATGATTTCTTGAACTACGTTTAAGAGGGTTGTGGGTAATGGGTATCATTGTCTCAGACCTTTTTCCACCTTGAATTCGCCCTCCAAAGTTACTTTGCTCTCGGTTTTCGGGATGGTAAATTCCACTATTCTTCTTAATTTCACTGGTATATGTATCTTTCCCATTTCCTCATACATTTTTTTCCTTTAGATAGTATCATTTGCCTGTCTGTAATCGATGAATAGTATATGCAGACTTAGATTTTGTTCCTAAGCATTCTCCTGAAGTTGTTTCATAATGAAAATTTGGTCTATTGTCGATCTACTTGCTTTAAAACCTCCTTGGTATTCTCCTACATTTTCTTTGAGGTATTTTTGCTAGAACTTTGTATGTTACATCTAAAAGTGCTACTTCGCGGTAGTTATTGCATTCTTCCTTGGGACCTTTTTTGTGGATTGGAATGATTATTGCCTTGTTCTAATTTTCACATTTGTCAAAAAAGAGTTACTTTATACACTAGTTGCATAAATAACTATTTTGCAGAAACATTATCACCAAAAACTTTTCTTTGTATGTATATGTGACAGGACCAAATCATCTTAAGTATTACGGAACCTCTTATAGATATATTTATGTCGGTAAAGTGAGGGTAGGCAAAGCTCAACCCTGATTCTCAGAAGTCGCCCTCAGCGAGCTCTGGGAACATGATTAGCCGCCAGAATAGTTCAACAGTTAGATAAGACGCCGAAAGCGCCAAAGAAGATACTGGGAAAAGAAAATAAATAAACAATTCCGAATTCTTTCACGTACACTGAGAAATTGAGAGTGGAACTTTTTTGAAAATTTTAGTAGAATAAAGTTAACAAAAAAAAAATATCTAATTGATATTCTGTGGTCGAACAAGAAATGGGTAGAAAGAGTTTTTTTCATAGTAATAGCTTATTTTTAATTTCATTATTATTTTTCGTTAATTTGTTGGGAAATTAAAGCACATTATTTTTTGTATTTTCATATTGTGGCTAAATTTCCCAACAAATTAACGGAAAATGAATACACCACAAGGAACATAGAGAAGATATTTTTAATTTCATTTTGGAAAATTATTTGTTATCAAAATATTTGCTTTATTTCCAAAAAATTCACGAAACAGTTTGTGCCATGTTTTATGTGCCTATTTTATGTTATTTTTAAAAAGCTGAATTGGGGTATGTCAAAATAAAAATTTTTGTGTTTGTACTGCTGAATATTATAAAAATTTTGTTATTACTGCTGTTCCACCGAAGCACAAAATTATAAAGCGAGATCACACATTTCGCATTCCAACACCATGATCGAGTTAATAAAAAATGTAAATTTAAAGTCAATACTGTTGTTTTTGATATTTTTATCTAATTCGTTATTGAAATATTAGGGTTTACTTAAGAATCCTAACTATAATTTCTTCATCACTTGAAGATTCTGAATTATTCCTCAGCAATAACCTCCTCCTATGATTCATATTACGACGACAACTTACATCTTTATTGAATACAACAGATATAGTAAAACAGAGAGCAAAGCGCAAAATAATCGTGCAAAACTGAAGTTATGTTATGATTGTCACATTGACAGGTTCGACTCTCTCGGTTAACTGCTACTTCAACGTTCCCAGCCTTCAGTAGACCGGAGGTAAAAATTCAAACCGGACATTATAAAACGCGAAATACCAGTTAATTGTAGATTGACACTCAACTACCGGCCTCATTACAATCAAAGATACTCCTTGGGAACTACGATTAGGTGAAATTAAAATAATATTCAAGAGTTTTGACGGTGAGTTGTGACAACTGTCCTAACAAGACAAAGCCGCTTGAGACACTGGATAGAAGACAAATGCATGCCTAAATCAAAGCCTGTGGATATCCTGAAATTTTTTCTTGAAACAGGACTAGAGGAACCCGATTTCACCAACCTGATTTTAGGAACTTCCTGACTAAGTAATTCCTAGGCTAGGAAATACCTAAATCCGATACTTACCTAAATCGGATTTCACCAACCTAAGAATTTCTTAGTTAAGAAATACCTAGATAAGAATTCGATTTAGAGAGTTTTCTACATAAAATTGGTACCACTGTCTAATATTATCCTGAAAACCGAGTGGGTGGAGATCATAACTAACAAATATAATAAAATTTGATAGTTCATGTCGAATGTATTTGTGTCTCGTTTATTCTCTTGGGCTGGGAAAACGCCGAAATAAATCTGTTTTGTCCAGAGTCTCAAAAACATTGTTATATACCGAGACGAATTACTCGTTTCCGGGGTCTTTCATTTTAATGAGCTTTGATGAGCTATCCAACCTTTCAGACGTTCTACAAAACGTATAGCTCGCATATTTTAACAATAATATACGATTATTAAAAATAAAAATATGTAATTGATGATAATAAATGAATCAATATGTCACAGTCTAAACATCAGTTATAATTAGGTGTTCGATACAACGCGCCCTTAGGTATTTCCTAACTTTAGGAAATGGTTGGTGAAATGGTTACGCAAACGAATTACTAGTTTTCGGGGTCTTGCATTTTTATACTCTGATGAGCTATCGAACCTTTCGAGACGTTCTATAAAACGTACATCTCGCATATTTTAAAAATAATAATTAATAATTAAAAATTTATCTCGACTCGCTATCAATCAAAATGACAACCGAGAAGTGTCAAGTTAGGATTTTTCCTAAACTGTTTAGGCAGACCGAGCAAGCTGTCCTAATATTAGGTATTTCCTATCTCTCTTGGGTTTTACTTAGCGCGGGGAGAAACGGAAATTGCAGATAGGAATTCCTGAATCAGGTATTATATTCCGTAACTTTAGGAAATGGTTGGTGAAAACGGGCATTAGACTCAGTTACAATTTTACTATTTTCCTATCGCAATTTTTTTAGTGTAGAACAGTTTGGCTTTCATTCTAGGATAAATATGTCGCCTGTTCCATTATTGACAGTTTAATTACCCCTAACGAAATCTTTTTCAAATTTTCCCATCCACATTTCTTTTAACTAAATAATATTTTTTGACAAATTTCGGGTGGGCGATAAGTCTTTGCGGTAGTATTACTAACAGTCTGCTACTAAATGATGTTTATATGTCCTAGATAATTAAACATCACAGAAAAGACATATTTGTATATATTATTCAAAAGGGCGTTCTCTGGGGTTGAAACTGGCGTTTAAATGTTATAATAATGTTAAAAAGAAACAGACTTTTTAAATGGTTAACAGCTATTTTTAGGTACTCGCTACATTTGTTTTTGTAGGAACATATTAAATGTAGCGTGTCTCGACAGTTTATATACTTTTTTTTGTTTCTACAAAAATATTTTTTACCACAATCTCGAGGTTACCATTCCAGACAAGTATGGAATTGAATGTGTACGCGCAGGACTTATTTTGGTAGAATCCTGCCACTGTGCAACATCGTCGATGGTTGTGCAAATTTTTGGCATGCGGTGATGAAATTTTTTACTTGGTCGGAGGTGAATATTGTTGAGTTGGTGACATAGCAATTCAGTATACTAGGGCACAGCATTTAGGAGATTATTGGTTAGAAGAGGGATATTTACCTGATAGCCTTGCAGCCTGCAGATATCCTAAGATTCCTCAGGGAAATAGGACTAAAGGAGCTACTAGTCTCTGAGACGTTCCTCAGGAACTAAGTAGAAGTAAGGGGGCACAATTTATCTTTTAGATCTCAGTGAATGTCATCCCTTCATACATACGTACATACATGATATTGAGAAACTGATTAACATATAAGGAGAGCTGAACAAGGCAGAAATCGTGTCACATCCAACCTAAATCATTTTTAAACATTTTCAGCTCTACCGAATAGGTTGGATATTGGCCAGATTACATGTTAAATTTTATACCTAAAAAGGATTCTTGGCGAAATTACATATCATAAAATGAGTTCATGGAATTCTTTGACCAAATAACCAACACCCCCCTGTACCTCAGACTCGTCAGACAGCCAGTGAGGTCAGAATGAAAACCACGGAAATTTTAAAACTTTAAAAAATCAAACAATTACTGTAGTTTTTTAAATAAATTTTTGTTTTTAAGCTAAAAAATGGCACTTGAGAAACTGGCTTCGGTTTTGAAGGGCGCCCATGCATCTATTTTAACTATCGAGCGCCACCGGAAAATGGGGCAATGAATGATGTAGGCCACAAAGTTGCCGGTTGCCGAGACCGTAAACGTAAATATTCTTGGAAATATTTCATTCAAGAGGCGGTAACATGTGATACAATCACTTGTTGAAGAAAGCGTACTGTCTACATTAGGATTAACAAGGAAGTGTTAATTTTTCTTAAGATTCCAATGTATGATAATGTTTATGAACCAAAAGGGTACGCGTTCTTTTTATATTCATTGATTTATGGTATCTAAAAGTTTATAAAGAAAAGTTTATAAATTGTATATGGGCAAGTTTTATATCGCTTGCCACCCAAATTCAAGTTTCCATGACAAATTTGGAAATTTTATATTTGCAATGAAACAACTGAATGCGGATAAGTGGTAGCTGAAATTTCAACAGAATGTAGTCAAATTTGGATGCCAAAATTTCCGATAATCAACTGTCTTCGTTATCAGGATAGTATTAGAAGTTTTTATCCAGGTTTTATTATGATTTTTTGTTTAACTTTAATACACAAAATCACATATTTTAGAACAAATTCAATGGTATCTCACTAAAAATCATAGGTTTGTTCGTAGAACAGTCAGAAACTATCAGAAACCACCAGATGAATACGTATTAAAAAAAAGCGTCAGTAGAAACAATTTGGCAGTTGGTGATTTGAAAATTCTTGACTCAAAGAAAGAAATTTTCAGTTTCGGACCAGTTTCCAACTATCAGAATAATTCGTTAACCGGGATCAAATTTTCAGTTAGAAGCATGCGCATTGTGATGCTGTTGAAAGTAACAAGTATAGTGACATATTCTCAGCCGTATCAGTGGCCAATATTTCAGGGACTTTTGGAAATTCACCATTTCATTTCTGTCATTATGTCATTAGTTATGTCAGATGTCACTGGAAAAAGCAATGAGAAGAATTAAGAGATACAACTAACTAGAACTAGAAAAGTCTAATTGAAAATAAACGTGAACGATCAAACGAATATCAATAAAAACAAATAAAACTGACATCTGACATAACTAGTGACAGAATAACAGAAATAAAATGATGACATGCCAAAAGTTTCTGGAATTATTGGCCATTCATGCGTTGATTATTCAGCTAATACGTCATTTTAAATTTTAAGATTTACGCTTCGGGGGTGTATTCATTGTCTTAATAAAGCAATTTAGATGTTCGTAATGATAAAAAACCTACGAAAATTTTATGTTTTGAATGGTAGACATTAACTGTCATTATTGTCAGAAAACCCACTTTTTGTTAGCTGCACTGACCTTAGACTGAACCCCTCAATTTCAATAGTGTGTGGCATACGTCACCTTTGTAACCAATCAAAATATTGTTACGTCGGACCTGCACTAAGGATATGTAAAGGTCCATAAGGAAAAAGAAGAAAACATACATCCGGAATCATCTAGATCTGTCATCGTAAAATCTAGAAATGTCATCGAAAAGTCGAGAACTGTCCGGAACGGGCGAAAAGTATAAAAAGTGGGACAATTGACACTAGTTAGTTTTAGTTTTTGAAGTATTAGAAGTTGAGTTCTGTGTTCTGATAGTGAGACGTTATTTGAGTTGAATTGTGAAAGTTAAAGTTGTTAAAACAAAGGAAGTTTAAGAAAGTAAAAGGAGGACCAATATCAACAACACCAACAACAAAAAATTGATATAAATTTAGTCGACTCGGGAACAATTGTGATTAATGAATCGTCAGCCACGAGGAAAACACAGCGAGCCATCACTCAGAACTCTCTGTACTAAGACCCTCATTAAACTGTATTGATAATTTTGTGACAATGAAGTAACTGACTTATTAAAATATATTTTGTTTATACTATATCTTATCTCTTCGTTCTTGGCCATAATAATGATAATACTTATAAAGTTAATCTCTGATAAAGAACAACCCGTTACTGCAAACAGTTACAAATAATCCAATGTTATATAATTAAAGAAAGGTTATTTAATAACCATAAAAAATATCACCAGACACTAACATAGATCTAAGTCTTTTGTAAACTTCCCCAAAATTCCTCAGCTGAAAAGTTGAAATGAAGAATGCGACTTAGAGGTTAATCTACGAGAAGGAATTTTTATACAATTTAATACTTATTTGCTGGTTCGTTCAATGAAACTGAGAAATTATTGTTTAATTATCCATTATTTTATAATTTTGAAGTCGATCGGTGTGAGGCTCTTCATTCTTCGAAATTAACTAGTTAATTTGGAGATTTTGTATAGTTTAGTGTTAGTTATACGTATAGAAAATTTGGAAATTTGATCTTACAATTAGTGAAATCCCTTGTCCACTAAATGAACACTGTAGATTGAAATAAGAATATTTATTGGTCGATATATTAGCTGCGTTCGTTATTTGAGTCCGATCAATCTTTTTAGTCTGAATCGTTCGTTTATTACATCTAGAGGTAGGGGAGGTAAATCTGAACTGTTCGGTAATTCAGCTCAGATCAGTCCGAGGTAAATCTGTTTGCTCGGAATATTTTGACCAACGAGAAAGATTTATCTGTTTATCTGTCACGTTATGAGGTTATGTTATAGTCACTACTGTCATTAGTAAATCTCGTAGTGTTTGCTGACCGTGAATAGCGACCAAAATTGCCTCAGGGGTAGACATAGCTGTAACTAATGAATAATAAAATCTAAAACACTGAGAGAGCGAAAACATCAAGCAAAAAAAATCGAAGTCCGTTAATGAAGGACACAGGTTAGTAGTTTGTTTAGATCTGGTTGGTCGGGCCGTTCGTTAATAGCAATTTCCTCAGATTAATATGTGATCACGTGACCAAAAATCCGTCGCCTCTGCGATGCAAATACCGAACGTAGCACTTGTTTTCAAACTAAAAGGAGCGATTTGAATTTAAATTGGCATTTCTGCTGCCTAGTGATTGGTCAGATTGCCACCAGTTTCACACAGCTCTTTTGATAACACTGACACTGACATTTGTCAGTTTTGTGTTTATTTATATAAAAATAGTCATTAGTTCAATCAATACCACCACGTTTATTGTTTATTGTTTATTTTTAACAAAGTAGTATACGGGGTTGGGATAAAGTATGGAACCAAGTAAATATCTTTTAAACGAAAAGAAAGATATTTATGAAAATTTGCAGGTAAATGCAATGGAACAAAATGCATCTGATGTACATTTTTATTGTTAATAACATACTTCCGGAAATCCCATCAACTTCTTTAATTTCAATGGGACACCCTATATATTTTTACAGATTTTGAATTCATACATACTGATTATAGTGTAAAAAAATTTGTAAAAACGAGGAATAACTCACTGTTAGTTGTACACATGATTTTAGATAACCCCAAAGAAAAAAATCTAACGGGCTAAGATCCGCAGAACGAGCAGGCCCCTCTATGAATCCTCTACGTCCAATCCATCGATTTGGAAAATTCGCATCCAGAAAATTTCTAACCTGTCTATCATAGTGGGGAGGTGCTCCATCTTGTTGAAACCAAACATTTTGTGGTAATTGCCCATTCTGTTGAAGTGCAGGAATAATTTCGTTATTTAGTAGATCCAAATACTTGTCACCATTCAAGTTTCCGTCGATAAAAAATTGGCCTATAAGCCTATTTTCGACAATTCCCATCCAAAAATTTAACTTCTGTGGATGCTGGGTATGTGCTTCATGAATCCAATGAGGATTCTCATTTGACCAATACCTTGAGTTATGGCGATTAGCTGTTCCATTTAAACAAAAAGTTGCCTCATCGGAAAAAACTATGTTAGAAGCAGCCGTTCGCAAAATTCCAGCCATCGGTCCAAATCATCGTCTGACAATTCTTGAACCAACTGTGCCTTATATGGATGATACTTTTCACTTTTTAATATCTTTCCTACAGAACGTCGACTGATACCATGGTTTAATGCCAAATTTGTTGTGGAAGTTTGAGGTGATTCTTCTAAATCGATTGCAATATTTTGTTATTTCGTTCGTTGCAGTCCGCGGTCTTCCAGGTTTTAGCAAATTTTTCACCATCCCAGTTGTATTAAAACGTTGTAATGTTTTAGTTACTGTTGAGCGTGATATATGATTTCTCTCCGGATGCAAATTATTAAAAATATGACACACTTCTTCATGAGTTCTAACACGATCACCATAACCGATCATCATTAAAATTTCAATACGCTCTTTTTCACTTAATTGAACCATTCTAAATTGTAAAATTTATTTCCGTCAATTAGAATTCGACACTTGGAGAATAAAAGACGTACTAAACAGTACTCGTTTATTTATTACTATGCATACAAACAACATCAATTAGTTTATCTAAATAGTTTTTTGCTCTAATGCGAAAAACTGAAAGGAGGTTGATTAAAGTGCTATATTACTCGTTTTTACAAAAATTTTTACACTAAACTCAGTTTCGATAACAAAACTTCTGTTCACTTTTAGTTTTGCTATACCTTAGCCTCAAATGTTAAAAAAAATTTAATCATACAATTGCATTTCTATTTATTCTCATTTACCCTCAAATTCTTAAAATATTTTACATAAACTACTTATTATAACCTTACATCTTTTCACAACAATGTGACATTTGGTTACTACTTTCTCAATGACCTGTGGCCAATCATCATTCGATATTTAGACATGCCTTGATCCCTTATTGGCCACGACAACAGCGAGCAGTACAATACATATTTCACGTAATTCTCATTTAGTTCAAAAAGTCTGAACACGACCCATCTAGTAACTTTTAGTGGTGTGCTTGAGGTATAGAAGTGTTCGAAACGGTAAACAGTTTGAGTCAGATTGAAGAAGATAAATATTGATAATTATCAAAATAATTAGTGGACAAATTATCGGAACATTCCAGGACACATGTTTTTATTGGCATTATCGACCATATAGTACTGGAGTGCAACCGAATCGATTAGTTGGAGTTGAACCTTGTGTGTTTGTGTATTATGAACCAAAATTTACTGATATAGGTACACTAACCAAACTTTGATGAAATGTCAAGAACACACACGCCAAGTTTGAAGTTGTGGTTTACTGAGGGGCTCCGTTTTAAGGCACTAATCCAAGCTAAGCATCACGGCGTTGCATAAAGAGACCAATCAACTAATTACCACTTTTCGTTCAAACATCCGGAATGGAACTACAAATGCCATCAATACTTCTGTTTTGTTATCCTTATTGTAGTCCCAATTTTATAAACAACAAATTTTCAGTAGGACTATCTACTATCCTGTTTTCGTCATTCCTGAGTTTCATTTAATTTATGGGCACCGAAAAATGTCTCAATTTTCATTCACCAACAACGTAAACTTCAGCATCGAATAATACGACCATAATGACGATGGCTTGGCGTTCTTCAACTTTTCAGAAAAATACGCCATAAGCACTTTTTCCCAAACGCCATTGATATACTTGATGCTTTTCCACTTTTTAGAGTATAGTTGACGCAAAAAATATAGTGCGAACTTAAAGTTGCCGGCTTTTTGTTTGACTTAAAGACTAAAAGTATACCGTCATAGCCCAGTTAATATTATAATCATTTAAAATGCTTACTTAGTTGACGATAAATTCATTTAATGTTATAATTTCAACTAATAATCGTTAATAGTTATTTAATAAACTGGTTTGTTAATGAAGGCGATTAATAAACGAAACTGTTTAAAGCACGAACGAGCGACAGCGAGTGAGTGCCTTTAATAGTTTGACTGGATGATAACTATTTTTGAGAGGGGGTTTGCAGGTGTTCTCGACTGACGTCTACACGCTAAAAAACTCTCAAAGATAAAGTACAATTTTATCGTCTTGTACAATAAATAACTATTATTGCTGCAGTTGACGTGAAAATAGTTTTTGGGGAGCAGTGTTGATGGTAGACCTAACAAGAAAACCCCCAAGAGAACAAGCACCTCGTGCCTTCGTAATGAATAAAAGCACCGATCCGATGCGGGCATCCGGCTACATCAACCAGTATAATTAAAATAATGAATGTTTTTCAAGAATGGCGTTGCTGACGATTTTAATTTTCCAGCATTGTCTAGAACTGAAAAGTGAATAATAGAATTAGTTTAATTAACCTTCAATCAATCAATCATTTAATTATAGAGTTTACTGAATTATGCTTAGGTAATATTGTTATTCATGCTGGTGAATTTTACTAAAACGTTTCACAAATAATTTGCTTCGCACTTTGTTGAGCATGTTATGAACACTTGCAAACGTAAGTTTAGTCTGCTCTCCAAGCTCAATACTACCAAAAGGGGGGAACATCGATTCAGCAAATTGACTGAATATGCCCTATATATACCCTAATTCGCAAACCTCGTAACCCCAAAATCTAAAATTTTACAGGAGATAAAAAAAACTCTTTCACGTTTTTTATTTAAAATATTAGGAATATTTTTTAATACATTTATTCCATATGTCTGTTGATATTGTAATAATAATGTTCTGAGCTAGTAATACTTTTACTGAGATTTCAATGGAGATACGTGGTTTTCTATTACGTTTTTATAATAAACAGGAGTTACGAGGCAAACAAACTTTATTTCAAATAATAAAATAACGAGTTATTTAATAAAAAAAACTAAATTTTACCCTGCTTTAAATAACTGCAAAGTGAAGAGTAACGAGAACATAACTAATTTTTGTTGTATAAATATAAAAACTTGTATTTTATATTATTTTTTTTTATTGGTGAACCATTTTACCTATTTAAAGCACGCCTCAGCGTGTTTAAATCGAACTTTCAAAAACGCGCGTTTTTTAAAGTTACCATAGCAACATCAACAACTCGAGAAACGAAGTCTAAATGACAATTTTTTTATTATTGATCTGACAGGAGTACTTTGTAACGTCAAAACCTTTATTCGAACAATATTTAACAATTTCATTTTTTTTTTATACGCATCAGAAGATTTTTGCGGTATTAACCGCGATTCTGCTTTACTACTTGAAAAATCGATATTAGAATTCATTTTAATGCACTTCGGTGACAACAGTAAATCTTAAAGACAAAATGCAAATTAGTTTATGTTTTTCTCATTTCCATGACAACGCAAGCATCACGAATTCAACCATTTTACATTATTAGTTCATATTTCCATTTCTTGTTGTTGTAGTTGTAATAGATACCAGTATATATTTATAATTTCAAAGAGCACCAATAAAAAAAAATAGCGTAAAGTATTCGTGGATAACTGGTCTCTAAAACACTTGCTCTATTTCGAGCACTCCGGCTTCGCCGTCGTGCTCAGAAAAATCGCGCGTGTTTTAAAGACCTTAATATCCACTTATACTTTAATATACTAATTCATACGGTAGGGAATCATAGAAGGAATGACAGTCTTTTTGCAAGCAACTTTTTAGTTGCTGTAACTGTTCATACTTATCTTTTGATATTTTTCAATAACCAGGCACTAATTAACAACAGAAAACACACATTCTGATAATTTGATAATAAATATACATCGGAGTTACGAGATTTGCTTTCATATCATGATGTTTTTCGGAGATACGAGGTTTGTGTCTTCTTTCGATTTTCGTAGTTACAAGGTTTTCTAAGTACCGTTACCATGGTCGGAGTTAGTAGCTTTTCTATTTCTGGAATTAATGCTTTAAAAATAGAATTGGAGTTATGAGATTTTCGAGTAGCGTTCGCTCAGTTGCCATGCTGGTAGATGGCGCAAAAAACAGGATCTCGATAAATTCTGGAGTTACGTGGTTTGCGAATTAGGGTAACGATTAGTAAATTACAGTGTATGTGTCTGAATACTGAAGAAGTCTGTTATGTTAATTCAAAACTTTATTATTCATTTTAGTGCTTGTAGTGGTTTGTTTTATATTTAGGTTAGTTGTCAGTGAAATACTTGACTATTGGAAGAGCCTCGAAACGTCAAGCAGAATAACTGTTTTAATTCATAATTTTCCTCAATAAGAATTTTTTTAATAATACATATTTCGAAGGCCAATGAATGTTTTAGAAGTGCCTTGCTAACATTTACAGTAAAAAATGATTGGCAATATAATTTTGGTCTAACCTTATGCGTGGAAATGATGTGACAAGTATTAAAGTGCACATAATATATCACATCATCCATCTTAATATCATATAAACATGGAGACAAAAATGAATAACTATACTGCCTGATGTTTAAAATTGTGGAATTAACAAAAAGAAACAATATAATAACCAATGTATGCTAAAAAGAGAAAACACATATTGAAAATGTGACAGATGACAGCTTGACAAAGAAATAATTTAGTAATGGTAAGGTTACCAACAATTCTATAGCAAAAGTTAATAAGAGTAACCAAGTCAGTAATAAAACTAAATATCATTACATCTTCTTCCTATATGAAGTTTTATAAAGGTACGGGAAATATTTCCGTTACTTTTAGTTATAGACTTATGAGTTTTATAACGTTACTAAATAGAGGTGTTCGCAAACTTTGATAAATTGCTCCATTCAAGTGTTGTAAAGGATTTATAAGAGTTACAGAAATATTACTAAGCTTAGCTTATATAAATTGCAGTTTTATAAAATAGTGATGGTAACTTTACGGTTACTATTATATAAACGAAAATGTTTATTGGGAAGTGATATCTCGTTTGAAAGGCATTGACATTGGCTACATAGCCATATTAATTTTGTTTGGATTTAAACTAATTTTGACGGATAAATTAAATAAATACCAAAATTATTGAAATTATTTTTTTAAATTTAATTAATCAAATATCAACAATGGATTCTTATAGCAAGTGTTCGAAATGTGCTCCTTCTACTTCTTGACAGTAATACATCCTATTAGTAAACTCTTGTCGTACTCGTTCGAATGTGTCTACTGAAATTGCATTGCATTCTTCAATAATTCTTTCTTTCAAAACGCCAATGCTATCTGGTGCCGTAGTATAAACCTTGGATTTCAAGTACCCCCTTAGAAAAAAATCTAATGGTGTCAAATCTGGTGACCGAGGTGGCCATTCTATAGGACCTCGATATTCTTAATCCAGGTAACGTCTTACTGCACCATAACAATCTGCAGGAGCACCATCTTGTTGTAATGTTATCTCCAGGTGGCCGAATTCATCTGGTTTATCTTCCAGAATTTCAAGAATTAACGGCTCAATTGCATTTTGTAACATCTCAAGATACTACACTTCAGCGCTTAAATTTAAATTTAGGAAAACAGGACCAACTATGTGGTTTCCCAAAACACCTGCCCAAACATTGAGTTTTCCTGGAAATTGGGTATGTTGTTCACGAAAGGTATGAGGATTTGTGTCACTCCAATACCTTACATTTTGTGTATTCACATTTCCATTGAGGCGAAAAGTACTTTCGTCACTAATAGTTATTTGTTTTACTAGGCATAAAAGCACAAGATTTAATGCCGCGGCTGGTGTTTTATAGCCGAGCGTAGCGAGACTATGAAACCATCCAAGGCATTAAATCTGCTTTTCTGCCGTGTGAAACATAATTTTTTCTTCAAATGTGTGCCAATTCCACGCAAAATCGACTTTTTCGTATTTAAATTAAAACCAGTTTATTATCATCAGCATCATTTTGAGGTTTCTTAATGTCATTGTAAATTTTAATAAACAGTTTGATTTAAATTATTACTTGGAAGGTTGCCTAGCAACGAACTTTTTCTGCCTAGGCAGTAAAAGTGGACTTTTTCTGCCTAGGCATTAAAAGTACAACTTCTAAGCCTGCCAAGTGTCATTAAAAAGCCGCTTTTAATGTCATTTGGAGAAAAAATAAATTGTTTTTGTGTAATGTAATCTCACCGGAATTCAGTCGGATATTTCCACTTACACAGCGACCTATGGCTTGTTGCCTCTATCTAACCATCCTTTGCCGTTACGTCATAATCGGTGACGTATTCTGCTGTTTTACGTTTGTCTTATATTAGTTGAATGTTATTTTACACTTAACCTCAAAATTATAATCAATGACATATGTTAAGAATTGTTTTCAATGATGCATGTTAATTTGTGTTTGTATGAATAAATTGGTAATGCCAAAAATTGTAATTTGCTTTATGCGTTGCGTACCCTTTTACATAATTTAGTTTTGATTTTACTTGAAATCTCCGATTTTTCTCCTGATTTGTTTCAAATTTCTAGCATGAGGATGTTTAACGCTCCTGAGCATGATTTTTTACTGAATTTAAAAAATTACGGATTACCGAATCGTGATTAAATGGCGAATTATATAATTTATATTAAACATGTATTATACGATTATATTTTTGGGATGAACCCAAAGGCTATTTAAAATCAGATAGAATATCTATATGCTAATATTTTTGAAAATTGCATAGTAATTATTGTCTGTGTCATTGTGAGAAACAATTTCGTAAGTATTCCTGAGAAATGCAAAAAAACATATGTATGGGAGAAAACAGGCAATAAATAAATTTATTTCTGAAAACTCCCAATAAAAACAGGAAAAAGGAACGAACAAACGGATAAGAAAGGTAAACTGAAATAGCATATGTAATGAAATAATATTATGCAAAGTCTAAGCTTCATCACTGACAAAATCATCTTCATCATCATTGTGGAAGTCCGATTGATTCAGTATGATAACAGGACCTCATTTAACGGTAAAAGCGGCATTCCAGCATATCTTTCTCTTGAAAAGTAATTAATCAACTTCAAAATTAAACTTAGCTCTTTCTCATTATATCGGGAAGGCAATTGACAATGAAAAATTGATTGAAAAAGGCGAAAATGACAAAAAAGACAAATCAAAATATGACAAGTGAACTGTCAAAAGTAACAAATAAAATTTACGTCGACATTAGTTAAGAAATACGTTAATGACGTCATAACTCCGTCTCATCTATTTCATGAATGAGAGATAAAGCTGGACGATGTATGACGTAACGGCAAAGGATGGTTAAACAAACTCTAGTTATAATATAATGAAAATGTGATTATAATGGACGCCTTAAGAAAAATTGACATAGCGTCATCAAAAATTTGTTTACGATCCTGGTTGTCATGCTTTCAAAAGTTAGGTTCCGTTATTGTCGCTGGAAAAGTTGGGGCAAACTTTTTGCGCTGTCATAATGACAAAATCACGCGGATTATGGGATTTTTTATACATGAATTAAATTGTCAAATATATATAAGTAGGTGATTACTCTTTCATAATTATTATAATTAATAGCAAGCAAGAATTTTATTCATTTATATCCTCTTGGTTCACCCTATAACCATCATTATTTTGTTTCAAAAATCTGAATAAAACCAATACTTCATGGGTACGATTTAACAGTTGGAAAAAAATATTTATAATGATAATATTTTAACGTGTATCTCAAAAACTAGTCATGTGTCATGGACATTTTGTTTATGAGATCAAAATATTAACGGAGATCCATTTTGCAAGAGAAGCGCGGGGTCTTCTCAAACATACGTTAGGTAAAATTCAATGAATTTTCTAACGATCCTTGATGTTTGTATTTGATTTTAAGCTTGTGTTATTTCCTATACCATTATTTACTCAATATTCTCCGAGAAACATTTACTTTCGTTAGGTATTTTTTGTCCAAATATTATCGTTTAGAAAACACCTCGGTTTTATATTTCCAATATTCAAGATCTTTACTCGCACCATGAAATTCAATGTGACTTACATGACCTACGTTCAATATTAATCATTAATTTCCAATGAAATTTGAATACGTGATTTATTATGAATAGATCATGGATTTTTGAGTCCAACGTTTTATTACTAATAGGCCAAGTGAGTATAGTAATTTTTGACAAAAATCCTAGTAAAAAACGGATGATGCCATCATATAAAAGACATCACCTAGTATCATCTTGATATGTTTTGGACACGCAAATGTTGTTCATTAATTTGTTATAAACATTTTAAACGAAAAAAACCTCCTTTTTTTAGTTTTTGTCATATATCGTAAAACGTACTGAAGCAATCTCAATGGTATGCGTAGATAAATTGAAGATAATTAAAACACGAACAAAATCAGGGATCGGGAGAGTCAATCGGATAATTAGGATCCGAGAAAATCAGGAAAAACCAGAAAATTAATCATTTTTTTGAAAATTTATATCTTCGTCATTTTTCAATTGCAAGAGCTGACACTTTGTACAAATGAAGATCTTCGTAGGCCCTTTATACGCGCGAAGAGCAGACGCCAAGTGACGGTTACTTTTATCGCAATTGGTATTTTAATTTTTTCATACGATAATTTTCAACGTGTCTGGATGGGTGGTCGATTGTACGATCTTAAATTTGAAAACGGTTTTGAAAAGTGTAAATGTAGAGCAACAAAACGTATATTTTCGATTTGAAATCGAGTGATGCGAAGTCGGCCAAAAACGCCAGGGAACATTGGCGAAAATGACTGAGAGCTGGAAAGCGGCAGTAGTGGGGGAAGCGGCGAGAGATCGGTGACCGAGGAGAGGTGAAGTATTTTGACTATGACATTTGATCGAAAATCATCTGTCAGTGTCACACTTCTCCCTATTACGGTTCGATAATAGTTTTCTTGCATTTATTCATAACAAATTATGGAATATATTCAATGCACACCACCTGAAATTCAAGAGAAGTCATTAGAGACGTCTTTAGAACAACATTTGCGTGTCCAGAACATATCAAAATGATACTACGTAATGTCTTTTATATGATGGCATCATCCGTTTTCTACTAGGATTTTTGTCAAAAAGATTTACCTATTGCTTGGCCTATAAATCTAACAAGTTGGATAGATGTGGCTTTTACTTAATGGAGATCCATACTAAACGATGAAATAAAATAATTTAATTTGTTTAAATCTTCATTATATATTTGAACTAAGTTGAATATGCATTCTTGACGCGTTTCGCTAACGCAGCAGCTATCTCAATTCTCATCAGTTTCTGCAATTCGATGCAATTGCAATTTTATCGGTTTGGTGCCATTTTTATCGCATGTAAGACGCAATTCTAGGGAGACATCTAGTTTCTTTTGTGTTACCAACCAACTAACTATTTTCAATCGAATGATACATATCAGCTGATTGTGGTGACTGATGTTTTGTCATTTGTGATTTGATAATTGACAGTGATTCACACTCAGTTTTCTTCTCTCAGCTTTTCTCTTTCGCTATCTTCTGGTTTGGCAGCAATGACAGAGTATTGCATGATGTCAAACAGCATGCAAGATTCATCATTTGCAATGTCTTGCACGTTGTATTGCACCATGTCAAGCGGCCTTTACAGCGTTGGTGCTGCTATACGCGCATTTAGTGGAAACGTCACAACTGCCATATGTCAAATTATTGGATGCAAACAAACTTTTATAATGATGTTAAATGAGTTAAGTAATAATAAATATATCATGTTCATACCTGTTTAATCGTTATATAGTATTAATACAATAATACAGCAAATATTTTTCTAACTTGTAAATAGAATAGCCAAAATTGATTGTTTGCATCCAAAACCTTAACATATATGACGCGTACTAAATGCGCGTATTAGGTGGGTTCGATTTGCACACTCTTTTAACCATAGAGATACTACAGATAGAGGCAACAAGCCATAGGTCGCTGTGTAAGTGGAAATGTCCGACTGAACTCCGGTGAGATAGAAAAACGATCAGAGGTTTTTCCGTCTTTGTCTGTGTATATAGCATGCACGCTATTAGAGAAAGATAGCCTAAAACTCCGACTTCCTATCTCTCTCTTACTTGCTGACGGGTTCCGAGCTGGCTTGTTGCTTCTATCTGTAGTATCTCTATGCTTTTCACTCCGTAAGCTCTTTTCGCTCCAAAACCGTTCGAGATGCCCCTTTGGAGCGAAAAGTGCGGCACACCCCGCGTTCGTTTTTGTGATTTCAGAGTGAACGGTGGAGCGACAAGGTGGCACGATCGGAGTGGGCATGCGTATTTCAAACTTTCCTCTGGTTTTTAGGGTTTGTTATTGTTAAAACAATGTTTAATTCTCCTGTTAATTCTTCTGCAGGTACTGTAAAATACGTCCTAAACGGACTCGAACAATACTTTACATACCATTTAATAAGGTTTTACTTACCAACAACAAACTATGCAAATCATTTAAACAAACTATAATTATATTATTTAAATAGTTATATATCAAAGCAACTCAAGGTTTTTTAGCTTTGGTCTTAAAAATGATAAAAGAGCAAAATAAATAAATTATAAAAGTAAAAGAAGTGATGTTACATTATTTTTAAACACTCTCAAAAGTCTCAAATCCCCTCCAACGCGTTCGAGATAGACTTCCTCGCTTCAAACGCTCCGGTATCACGTGATTGATACGCCGCTCCAGCACCATATGACCAAATCGAACCTACCTATTGAAACAAGTAGTGTCAAGTATTTTAATTTTTTGGTAAATCAAACCAGAATCATTCTTATACTTTTTATTCAACTTTTTGGTAGCGCTCCAGCTACCGTTATCAACAATAATTAAGTTTTTATATAATTCTGGTCACTTTGACACTACAAAAAATTCGAAAACTAGAAAATCAATGATATTTTCAAGTTTGAGGGCGCGTTGTATCGAGCACCTACACTCAGTTTGATTATAAAACTGATGTTTAGACTGTGACATATTGATTTATTTATTATCATCAATTACGTCAGTCTAAACATCAGTTATAATTAAACCAAGTTTAGCTGTTCGATACAACGCGCCCTAAGACTGCAAAAAATTTGTTGTCAAATTTATTAAGGTCCATTCACAGTAGATCCTTGGTAATATGTGAAATAAAATATTTGTTGAATGACATTCTAACGATATTATAGTCTACTATTATAGGAATGGTATCCAGTGAAGTGTATGGTCCAGGAACGGTTTTATTGGGATAGCGCTTGTTTTTCTTATTTCGGAAATGTTATTAATAAAACGTATTCGGTGTTACTTTTTTTGTGATATGCTTATTTTTGTTTCAAAATATGTCAAAGCAGTTTTGAGATTTTGTGTATTTAAGTGTATATCGATTAACAGCAATTCCAATGAACTAGGAGAGAACAATAATATAGTAACCTTACTGTGGATTCCAGGACACACTGGAATAGCAGATGGACTAGCAAAGAGGGGGACTGATAGACCCTTTTGGGGGCCGGAACCCTTTTGCGGTATCAGCCCCAATGTAATATTGGAAAAAAGGTAAAGCCGAAGAAAAGACAAGATCTGACCATTGGAAAGATCTAGTAGGGCTTAGGCAATCTAAGATTCTTCTGGGTGACTACAACCTGTTGAGATCAAATGAATGCATAAGTCAAAGCAAAACTGCACTAAGAGTTTTAACAGGAATCCTAACGGGACATTGTCGCCTGAATGGGCACCTTAAAAAGCTCAAAATAATGGAGGAAGAAGATTGTAGGTTTTGTGGAATGGAAGAAGAATCCTCCATCCACATACTTGCGAAATGCACAGCAATTCAGAATCCTAAGGCGCAGCACCTAGGAGATTATTAGATAGAAGAGGGAGCTACTAGTCTCTGAGACGTTCCTCAGGAACAAAGTAGAAGTAAGAGAGCACAATAGATCTTTTAGGTCTCAGTGAATTTCACCCCATCATACATACATACAACAACAATTCCAATGATAAATCATAAAAAAAACAACCTGGATAGACACATGTTACTAACCTGAAAACGCAGGGATGGATGAAACATGGATCCATCACTTCACTCCGGAATCAAAACGATCGTCATCTGAGTGGACAACAACTGGAGAACCTCGACCAAAGCGCCTGAAAGCATAACAATCAACTGGAAAGGAAATGGCCTCGGTATTTTGGGATGTAGGTACGTGGTGTAATATTCATCGATTATCTTGAAAATGGAAATACCATCAACAGTGAATGTTATATATCGTTATTGGAGCGTTACTGACTGTTCGCAGAGCTAAAAAAAGGGTCGCTGGTTAGAAGTTTCGCTCGAATGAAGAGGTTATCGCAGACACTGAGGCAAAAGATAAAGCATTCAGCCAGATTTATTTTCTAGAATTGTCAGGATCACTATACAAATGTTCCCCTTACTTCAGTAAACCGTTAGTTCGTGATGTTCTTAGAAAGCTAGTTTGTAAATATTAGAAAAAAATGCATAATATAAATTTATTAGTAAGTATTAAAATAAGCCGCTTCAAATTGCTGGAAAAAGAAAAATTAATTAAAACCACTCTATGTATGCTACTATGCTTAAGAAAATTTTGAATAGCTGGCAACGTAGCAGCAGGTGGATTGGAAATCGAATAGTCCAACTCCAGTAATTGGCATAATATAACGAAGTAACTGGTCAGTTATTGACGCGGTCCACTGTTTCATAAAAAATGTTATCGTCCTAAAGAAGTTGGGGTTACTTAGCATTAATTTCATCCAGCGGCGTGTGCGAATTGAGAAATATTATTAATATAATAATATCTATTTATTGGTTGAGTGAGTTTAGTTATATTATATTACAAATTACAAGTTTTGTATGCAGGTTAATTTTAATCCACTATATTAAATTCTATGAAAAGCATTATTTCACGATATTCGAATTTGTAAGAAAAAATTACATCAATGGGATTAAAAATATGAGTCATTACATTAACATTAAAATAACTTCACTTAAACTATTTATTTGTTTTAAAAATAAATTATTTGTTCAAGATATTCTACATATTGACCTTACCATTATTTTTGAAAAATCTTTAAAAAATAGAAACAACTTTATTCAGATTTCTTAGTTTGATTTAATTCATTAAAATTAATTATTCGTATCACGTTCGTAGATGCATGAAAATAGTATGGTTATTTATCCCGAAAGATAAAACTTAAAAGTGAAAACATCCTTTGTAACATCACTTAGCGATGGGTCTCAACATATGGTTGATGTAAACTGGTTTTATATATTTGAAAATATCTAGTTTCAATTAATGGTACATTTCTTTTATATCACGCTTACTTGTGTAAAATTCCTACTACGTATACAGTGATGCAGCCGGAGATGAAGGGAGGGGGAAGAGGGCGACATTCTTCAAGGGCGCATTGAAGCACAAAATTTGTATCTGTAATTGAAAATTAGTATTTCAGTAGTCAAAATATGGTTACCAATGGAAGATAGAGAAATTTCCATCAACACGTTCTTGTTTTTGTTCAACAGTTAGCAAACGCGGCACCCACTTTGAACAGAGCTTTCTCATAGTCAATTGCTCATGCAATATAATGCCAATACTTTCTTTTGATATCTTTACGAAGTCAGCTAGCTCACGCAACTTTACTTTTCGATCATTTAAAACGATTTGAAGGTTGAACAATAAATGTTGAAATAAGAAGAAGCCGTCCGGCTTCCATAGTTGTTGAGCTTTTGGTTTGGAATTTGAAGAGAAGATAGCACGCTTGCTCTGTACTGGACGGTAAGTACCTCATATACACTGCAAACATCTTTTTTTTTCAATCGGACTTTGAAATTCTGGACGGCATCCAAATTCTAACCCAATCCGGTAATTGTGTATCCCAGGCAAATTTAATTACCTAGGCGAGAACAATGTAGTCACCTTACTGTGGATTCCAGGACACACTGGAATAGAAAGACATGAAATAGCAGATGGACTAGCAAAGAGGGGGACTGATAGACCCTTTTGGGGGCCGGAACCCTTTTGCGGTATCAGCCCCAATGTAGTATTGGAAAAAAAGGTAAAGCCGAAGAAAAGAGAAGATCTGATCATTGGAAAAATCTAGCAGGGCTTAGGCAATCTAAGATTCTTCTGGGTGACTACAACCTGTTGAGATCAAATTAATGCATAAGTCAAAGTAAAACTGCACAGGAATCCTAACGGGACATTGTCGCCTGAATGGGAACCTTAAAAAGCTCAAAATAGTGGAGGTAGAAGATTGTACATTTTGTGGAATGGAAGAAGAATCCTCCATCGACATACTTGCGAACTGCTCAGCAATTCAGAATCCTAGGGCACAGCACCTGAGAGACTACTGGATAGAAGAGGGACAGTTATCTAAGTTGAAGCCTGGAGATATCCTAAAATTCCTCCGGGAAATAGGACTAGAGGAGCTACTAGTCTTTGAGACTCTCCTCATAAACTAAATAGAAGTAAGGGGGCACCAATGGATCTTTTAGGTCTCAGTGAATGTTACCCCAAAATACATACATACATACATACCATTTATTTTTGTTACTGTAATCTGTGTTAAATATCTTCAAAAAGCTATACCTTTCTCATCATATCTTGTGCGACGTCCCAAGATTTCTGATTTCTAAAAAGCGAGGAGCTGGTGTTCTAAGTAATTTCCCCCACCTAGTCCTGTTCCTGGTCCTGGCGTGAAGTTCAGAACTACTTTCATGTCCGCTGTCGGAATATTTCCATTGTTTCTGTAATGGATATACAGGCTAACCTTTGAATTTTTTCAGAGGTTGTCTCTTGTCGTTAATAGGCTAGTCCTACCACACACAATGGCTCCATGAAACTATGGAAAAGTACTTC
This sequence comes from Lochmaea capreae, assembly GCA_949126875.1. Lineage (NCBI taxonomy): Eukaryota > Metazoa > Arthropoda > Insecta > Coleoptera > Chrysomelidae > Lochmaea > Lochmaea capreae. The sequence goes on from OX421403.1 coordinate 17,488,397, forward strand.
CACCTCAGGTTACATCCCCAATTTTTCAAACGCTAAAGTTAATGGTTCCAAAAACTCTCTAATAGGTATATGTCCTAATATTATGTTGAAATAGTATTTAAGCTATTGATTCAATAGTTGATTTCAATTTCTTGATTTTATTGTAAACATAAAGTACTAGTGGTAATTTTGTATACGCAATGCGTTCAATAAAGAAGAAATTTTCTGAAATTCTTCCAAATAGATTTATTTTATCTCTTCACTACGTATCATAAACATTTATAAACAAAATGAAAAATAGATTAGGTTAATATAGCTAGATAATTTTACCTCCAACATTTTCGCTCCAATTATTTCCCTCCGATTTTCAATTAAATCTGTTTTAAAACACTGAGTGACATCTATAGACTTAATATTTTCTTAGATTTTGTAGCAAGTATGTTTGAAAAAAGGTCGCAAGATGGCTAAAGGATAAATTGAGGCGTCCATTTTTTATCCGCTTCATGACAATCAATTCGTAAGAAGTTATAAAATATCTCCATTGTTTATATTTTCCCAAGAATATGTAAAAAGACAATGAGAAATAATACGATGTCCCTAAGTTGTCCTTTAGTACCAAAGTTACATTTCCTGTTACCTTTCTAAATTTTGGCGGATGATCCTGGCAGTCCGCCAAAACTTTAAATATGAAATAATCTTCAAAATAAGTAATCAATGCCTTCTTAAATTCCAATCTCATAATATGATAACTGAGAATACTGGTTACTTATTTGAAAAACTGTAACAGTATTTACCCAAACGATGATCTAGATAATACTACATAAATACGTTAAACATAATATAAATGTGTATTGGGGGTTATCAGGATAAGCAGCATAATATCCAAGAACATTGATTTTATGTTTACTACTAACTGCTACTAACTATAATAGGCTCCACTTTTTTAAGTTTTGTTAACAACCAAAATTGTTTAATATTCTCTCCACTGTGTGACGGCTGGGTCGGGGTCGACGTAGATTATCTTGTAGCAAATAAAACACATGTTCTAGTAAAAACTCTCACATTCAAGGTGTATTAAAAGTAAATCTGGATAATCGTCAATGTTTAATTCCAAACGAGTCATTTTTATCACTGTACGTTGCGATTGACTTCAAATAATGACAATTAATACTATTTAATTATGACAGGACACGCACGATGCAAAACCTTCAATTTTCCAGTAGGCAATTACGTGCTCATTTAAAGAAAGGTAATTTACTTATGATGAATATTTTTCACACATACAAAATCTAATGGTGCTCACCTGAATTGCTGGTTCGCTGTTGTTTTGGGAGCTCCCACTGCGACTTCCTTTGGTATGTGAGTCTTCTACACTACCCAAACTAATTCTAAAATTGGTTTTGGAAAAATGTTTTTCGAAATTATTAATTTTGTGCGAAAATCACTAGAAAATTTTTTATTTTCTTAACGAAATCGTGCCGTTCTCTTCAACGGTTATTTTTGCGACACACTGTCTCTCTCGTCGCGCATATATGTCGCGCAGTTTCTTTTTGCCACGACGACAGGTTAACCAACTAGAATGTTGTATGTATTTGAATTATTAGTAGAAATTGAAAATTATATTTTGAAAAATTATAGAAAAATTGTAATATAGAAAAAAAAAACAGAAAAAATCAACGTACGTGCGTAGACATTTCCGCCCACTTAAAATACTGTGTGTTTTACTACAAAAAAAATTATGAAAAACTAAAAATTCTAAATTCAAAAAAATTAGGTATTTGACATGAAATCCCCCCCAAAAGAAAACAAATATACATATAATATACAAAAGTAGAAAAAAAAATTAATTTAATTTTGAAGTGGCACCGTGCATAGTTCAACCACCGGTCTGCGGTAAACTCCGGTTGCAGTTTTAACGTCGACCACACGAACCACACCCATCAGCTAGGGGCCATTGAAGAGGAGGCTTTGTTTCATTTTTCATAAGAACAAGCGTATTTAGCTCAATCTTACAGGAAGGATCTGTCCATTTGGAACGTTGCTGCAGGGTGTGCAGATATTCTGACTGCCATCTTTTCCAGAATCTTTTCCGTTCTCTTCAACGGTTTTTTTTGCGACACACTGTCCCTCTCGTCGCGCATATATGTCGCGCAGTTTCTTTTTGCCACGACGACAGGTTAACCAACTAGAATGTTGTATGTATTTGAATTATTAGTAGAAATTGAAAATTATATTTTGAAAAATTATAGAAAAATTGTAATATAGAAAAAAAACAGAAAAAATCAACGTACGTGCGTAGACAACAGGTAAATACACAACCTGCTAAAATGAAAGAATAAATAGCACGACCTACGCCTACGCAATAATAAGGCTGAAATAATAAATATTTTTATAGGAATAGAAGCTATGGAAATGGTAAATGTTTTCTCCAACAGATTTTATTGTCTGGATGGACTCGTTTTTATGTATTTTTCAATAAATTTATAGTGCGTACGCGTGATCTTGGCCGCTGGGCATATTAAATCATTAAGTGAAATTTTTTGCTGTTTTTACTCGTTTTTTCAGATATAATTGATTGAAATATAATACACGTCCAAGAATTTTCTTAGTCTATGTTATTTTTATGTTATTTGTAGAGCCATTTTGGCCCATAATTTCATTAAAAATGGCACTAAATGCATAATAAATAAGCATCAAAAAAATTAAAATTGAAGTAATCGATTAAAAATAGTTATTCGCGGGTTTTGGGTCATCAATTACTCGAGAAAATCAGGAAATTCAAAATGGCTGTCTGAACATAGCTCGAAATTCAAATATAAAATGCTACTTTTTCGCGTTTTTTTTCACTTTAAACGTTAAACAAACTTAAATTTTTTACTCACAAAATAAAATGTTACTTTTAACACTAATATCATAAATAGCTATTATCTACTCCTATTGAGTTATATATTAATTATTGAACTGCTCTTAAGCAATTAATAGTATCTATTAACAAACATCGTGAGTTATAATAGATCATCACTATAATTCACTATAATAAATCGGAAAAGATTCTTGGAATTATATAGGTACGAACCTAATATCAAGTGTATTGATTTTAATTCACCGGAATAATGTTTCAGATTTTGGATGTCCCAGCTTTTAACTCCTTTCAGGTTGTGATTAAAAAAAATTTTTAATTTTTTGTTTATAAAATTGTCAAGAAAGATTTTTTGGTGGTTTTGTACTTCTGTACAACCCGGTTCGACGAAAGTCCATAATTGTTATTGGGGAAAGTAATGTCACTTGAATTATTTTGACTTTATAATACCTATAATAATAAAAATTATAGTAGATTCCTTAAATCATGAAAGTTTTCTACTCTCTCTAATAATAATTTTCAGTTAACTGCTTACCGTATATTTCTTCATATTAAAACTAAATTTAGAAGTTGTTACTTTTTATTTTCTGATTTTAAGACAACCAAAAATTATATACTTTTCGTAGACATTTTCTTCACTCTACTGTAATCTTAATTTTCAATGCTCTGTCAGAAGCGTTTGATGTACTTGTGTCTTGTTCTAAAAATAATCAAAATAAAATTTTATTTTATTGACAATCAATAAACATTTCATGTCTATCACACCGAGGAAAAAGTTTGTTCAGCATTATTAAGAATTTAGTTGTAGTAGGTAAAAACTTTAATACGTATTTGGACATATCAAATGATTAATTATGGCTTTAATTATCAACTTGGGGTAATTAAAACACTTTAATAACCTTTTAAGAACAGTGGAACTGGTTGTTAATAGCAAAGATTACAAAAATAGTTATAGTCGAGGCAATGAAGCACTAAAAAGGCCAAAGATAGGAAATCTTCTAGGATAGGACGTATCGGAATGCGGAGCCCTGGCTCTAAACATCATCCACGAGGGCGCACCAGGTGTCCGTGGGGTGTTGGCCGGTGCCATATTTGATTTCAGCGAGCCAAAAAACCCCCCGTAACGATTTTCGGGTGATTTTTTTCAATTATGTCTGGAAACCCCTCGGGGATGACGTTCAGGGCCAGGTTAGGGCGCACCAGGTGTTCGGGTGGTCGTTTTCAACATAAAATTCGGATTCAGCGCACACAAAAAGCCCCCATAATAACGATTTTCGGTTCGTTATTGTCGATATTTCCAGAAAAATTCTCGAAGATGACGTCCGCGTCCAGGCCCACCAGGTGTCCGTGGGTTGTTCGCCGATGGTATATTCGAATTTAGAGACCCAAAAAACCCCTGGGTGTCCAGTTTCTCTCCTCTCTCGCATAAAGTTCGGGATAGTCCCCGGAGATGACGTTCGTCGGCGTTCCTGAGCTCCAGGTGTTCGGGGGGTAAATTTGAACATCATAATCGTGATCAGCGACCTCGAAAACCCCCAGGTACTCGACTTGAGCCAATTCTGACTCTTATTTACAAAGTTATTAAATTTGCCAAAAGGCCTCTCAAAAGATGCATTTTTTGCATGCATTTTTGGCTGCAGCAATGCAACTTCCGGTTTGTAATAGGTACAAAGTAGGTACAAATGATATAAACAATTTTTGCAAGCGAATGCAAAAAACCGCATTCCGATACGTCCTATCTTAAAAGATTTTCTTTCATTTCTATCTTTGCCTCGACTATTAAAAAACCTGTAAAAAACTAGTTAATAGTGATTATTAAATATATTTAACAGTAATTTAACCATGTGATTGTTAATTAACGACTTTCATTACTTGATTGTTTTAGTATTGATGACGTTTCAATTAGTAGTTATCTTCATTTACTGAAGGATCTAGAAAATTGAAGTACAAAATCAGCATATTTTCTAAGGAAGTTAAATAGAAATAAAAAGCCAATTTTTTGAAACAATTTATTATTATATTGCACAAATAATAATTTCAGATTCGTATGCAGCGACCTCGAAAACATAAAATAAAAGTGGTTTCAGCGATTAGTACTCCTTGGTCACATATTGCTGTTTCTAAGCAACTTTTTAGGGATGTCCCACTCGCCAATAACAAAAAATACAGGATTTAATCTATATAGGTGAAGTTCTTCCAAAGTTAATGTGATGACCCATATTTTTAATCCCTTTGAAGGAAAAAGCCGCCCAATGGCGTGCATATACATTTTTTATAAATTCCAATATTGTGAAATAATGTTCATCTACTATATCAATTTGAATGAAAAAAATTAACCTGCATACAAAATTCATAAAATTTGTAATACAATAATAAAGCGCTTTCCTCTAGAACGCGGAGTATCTAAAGAACAGTTTTTTGTATCGTCAACCCAACCATATTTTAAAGGTGGGTGTATATCCTCATACAATTTTAATTATACTATAATTACCATTACTACTATTTTCTTACATATTAAGTTGAAATGTATTTTATTTTATATATTCATTCATGTAATAAAACCGTAAGGATTGTTTGAATAACAAATAAATGAATAAACACTTGACAACATCATGCGTATCAAACCAAGCTTCGTCTAAATAAATTATAGTTCTATTTGAATCACGGTACCCTTTTGTTTTGCGCAAATACTCCTGTCTAAGTTCAGCGGTACGCCGAGACTCCATTGTTACCATTCGATTATCTAGCTTCTTATATTTAAATCCACAATTCAATAATCCCGCGTATCATCTTGGACTGTTGTTTCAAATGATCTCCAAAATGCCATTCTAATTCGTTATATTATAAAACTTACCCTAACGTCTACGAACAAATGAATATTATATTAATATCAATTCACTGACGCGACCTAACCACTACACCATCAAAAAGGTTTTATATTAATGATACCTTTCTACACTAGATCACCTACACTTTCCTATAAATAACTATAACAATTCACTAAACTCACTCAACCAAGAAATAGATATTATATTAAATATTTCTTCAAAACAAAATTCACACCCGACACTGAATGATACTAATGGATTATAAGCCCAGCCACAACACAACCCCCCCCCCAAACACCATCAAGACCATAGAATTTTTTCTGCCAAAAACGTCAAACGGAGCAAACTTCGGTTATTTCGTTATATTGCGATGAATACTGCAGTTGATGATTGGTTGTTTCGAAGTCTTGACTGCACGTGCAATACGTTGCCAACTCTTCAAAATTTTCTTAAATATAGTAACATATAAAAAGTGGTTTTAATTAATTTTTCTTTTTTCAGTAATTTCAAGCGACCTATTTTAATGTTTACTAATAAATTTACATTATGTATTTTTTTTAAATATTTCCAAACTAGCTTTCTTACAACATCACGAACAAACAGTTTACTGAAGTAAGGGGAACATTTGTGTAGCGAGCCTAACAATTTTAGAAAATATATCTGACAACATTGCTTTATTTTATGGTAATCACACTGACTTTAGTTAGAGTATACCTACTTATTCAAATAAAAATTCTGTTTGTCCAGAATAAATTTTTTCAGATATTCAAAAAAAAAGTGAAATTTAATTTAATGCTCACCTAACTCTGCCTCACAGAAAAAACTGCTATTAATATGTATGAAAAACGTTATAGGGCTACTTTGAACTGCAGTTCACTCCAATGCGGTTAAATTGCCTTGAGCAGTTGTCTCAATTTATAAAAGAAATGCTGTTAAACTCCGTGTCACATAAGAAGAACCCACTTGAAGTTGCAGTCGTATGCGTGAACGTGTTGTCAAGACTAGCGCCATATTTTAAAATTGACATTCGACTTCAGATCAGTAGCGTAACGTTTCCACATTTTGTAGGTTAACACGAAATTAGAATCTGTCTGCAATGACTGTAGATAATTTTTCCTTTAACACCAACAAATTTTTTAGGACGCATGGTTTTTGATCAAATAAAACACACAACACTCACAAATAAACTTGCTAAACGTCTTGAAATATTCAAAAATCAAAAATATTCGACAGTCAATAAATTGCTGTTGGCATGAAACATCGTGTTTATCACCAATGGGATGAAACGGGGAGATATAGACCGATTTTGGTTACTGCGCAAGTCAATTGGCAAACTTCACGTGGCTTCTTTTTATGTGAAACACTGGGCGCTGCCTTATTGGCATTGCGCCTTTCACTTTATCCATACTCCGCGGCCGGCAATAGAATAAAAGTTTCTCTCCAATAACTCGTTACAATACGTATGTTAAATGAGCTCTTATCTCTTTTTTATCGTCAATAATTACTAACGATTAAAAACTTCAATACAAGTGCTGTTTTAGAAGATTTATTCACATGTGAAAATATTGCGATTTCGAGCTATACAAAATAAGACTAGAGTAATAATGTGTGTCCGCATCAACTGCTCCATTATGTACTGCTTTTTTTCCAGGACGCTATTTGATTTTAGCTTTTGCAGATCTGGAAAAATATAAAAGATTATTGTTGAATTACTATAAAACTTTGAATCGTTATTATAATCATCTATTTCTGAATAATTACAAATTACCCCGTATATGTTCACTATTAGAATAGGGGGCGTTGTATCAAACACCTAAACTCTGTTTAATGATAACTGATGTTTTGACTGATGTATAACATGTGCTGAAAAGTCCCGGGACTGACACATGTATGTATGTATGTATTTTGGGGTAACATTCACTGAGACCTAAAAGATCTATTGTGCCCCCATACTTCTACTTAGTTTCTGAGGAGAGTCTCAGAGACTAGGCTTCTGCAGGCTTCAGCTTAGGTATCTGTCCCTCTTCTATCCATTAGTCTCCCAGGTGCTATGCACTAGGATTCTGAATTGCTGTGCAGTTCGCAAGTATGTGGATGGAGGTTTCTCCTTCCATTCCACAAAATCTACAATCTTCTTCCTCCACTGTTTTGAGCTTTTTAAGATGCCCATTCAGGCGACAATGTCCCGTTAGGATTCGTGTTAAAACTCTTAGTGCAGCATTACTTCGACTTATGCATTCATTTGATCTCAACAGGTTGTAGTCACCCAGAAGAATCTTAGATTGCCTAAGCCCTACTAGATCTTTCCAATGGTCAGATCTTCTCTTTTCTTCGGCTTTACCTATTTCTTCCAATATTACATTGGAGCTGATTCCGCGAAAGCGTTCCGGCCCCCAAAAGGGTATTTCAGTCCCCCTCTTCGCTAGTTCATCTGCTATTTCGTTTCCTTCTATTCCAGTGTGTCCTGGAATCCACAGTAAGGTAACTATATTGTTCTCGCCTAGTTCATTAAGTTTTCCTAGGCATTCCCACACCATTTTGGAACTGATTACACAAGATCTCAGCGCTCTAATGGCTGCTTGACTATGAGACATTATGATAATCTTTTGTCTTCTATATCCTTTGTCAATATAGAACTGGGCACACCTTCTTACTGCGTGAATTTCCGCTCGAAAGATATTTGGGGGTTTTCCCAAGCTTTCAGAGTGTTTGGTTCCTTGGGCCTGACACATAGATGGCGCTGGTTTTATTGCAAACGCTTGTTTTTCAGTTAGTACTAATCTTAAAAAGACAGCTGCCAAAATTCCATGATATTCTATTCATTAGTTCGTGAGTTATTGTGCTAAGAGTGACGCCAACAATAAAACGATGGTTTGCTGACTTCAAACGTAGTCGTAGAGACACCGTTGATGCGGAACGCAGTGGACGTCCAAATGAGGTGGTAACACCCAGAAAACATCAAAAAAATCCTTTAAACTGTTTTGAATGATCGGAAAGTGAAGTTGCGTGAGCTAGCTGACATCGTAAAGACTTCAAAAGAACGTGTTGGCTTTACATTGCTTGAGCAATTGTCTATGAGAAAGCTCTATTCAAAGTGGGTGATAATCATAGAGATACTACAGATAGAGATAACAAACCAGCTCGGAACCCGTCAGCATGTAAGAGAGATATAGAAAGTCGAAGGTTTAGGCTGTCTTTCTCTAATAGCGCGCATGCTATATACACAGACAAACACAGAAAAACCTTTAAAACCTTTGATCCTCTATATTTTTCTCTCTCACCGGAGTTCGGTGGGACATTCCCACTTACACAGCAGCCTATGGCTTATTGCCTCTATCTGTAGTATCTCTATGGTGATAATGCTGCTTGGGTATACAGTGCTAGACTGTCGGATGATCAAGCAGCTATTAAAGTACAGAGCTCTTGTGTAAGAGAAGATCTGACATTGCCGCCTGAACGGACATCTGAATAAGCTCAAAATAGTGGAAGAAGAATGTAGATTCGGTGCCATGGAAGAAGAAACCTACATCCACATACTTGCGAATTTCACAGCAATTCATAATCCTAGGGCACAGCACCTAGGAGATTATTGGATAGAAGAGGAACATTTTTCTAGACTGAAGCCTGCAGATATCCCAAAATTCCTCAGGGAAATAGGACCTAAAGGACCTACTAGACTCTGAGACGTTCCTCAGGAACTCAGTACAATAGATCTTTTAGGACTCAGTGAATGTCACCCCAGTTTACATACATTCACATAAAAAATGTGTCTAAATACCTTTATTGCTAAATGTTCTTTTTTGGGGCAAGTTCATACCTTAACTTAAAAAAAAACATTAAAAACTATCACCGAAATTAAATAGCATTTTTCACTTACATTTTACTATTTTATGTATTTGCTGATTCTTCGCCACTGTTTTCGTTGGAAATTAATTCAGGATTACTTCCTACAAAAAACAACGTATCAACGATAATTTGCCAATTTCACGTTTGTGCAAACTTACCCCAAGAAATAGAACACAAATAAAACAATGTTCACACAACATATCGTTCCCGACTTTTAAAGCGACAAAAGTGGGTAATAGTGGTTTTTCCGTCAACCTACTTGAAAAACGTATTTTTCTACACCCACATGTATATTATCCATTTTCTGCACAATTTACAGAATGAAAATGTATAGATATAGGCCATTTCGGTTAACTCAAAGGATATGATTTCATATACATCCTAGAATGTATATGAAATCCACTAATCAGCATTTGCGTTTAGTACCGTCATCTCATCTTTTTTTCAATAGAGGAAATCAGTCTAAGGTCAGTGTGACCTACAAAAAGTGGTTTTTATGACAAGAATTTCATTCAAAACATAAGATTTTTACAGGTTTTTTATCATTGCGAACATTTACATTACTTTATTAAATTAAAATTCAAAATGACGTTTTTGCTGAATACTCAACGCATCGGTGGCCAATAGTTCTAGAAATTTTTGGCAAGTCACCATTTCACTTCTGTCATTATGTCACTAGGTATGTCAGATGTCAATTTATTTGTTTTTGTTGATATTCGTTTATTATGTTTATTTTCCAGACTTTTGTAGTAGTTCTAGTAAGTTGTTTCTCTTTATTCTTTTGATTGTCTTTTTCACTGACATCTGACATACCTAGTGACATAATAACAGAACTGAAATGGTGACTTGCCAAAAATTCCTAGAATTATTGGCCACCGATGCGTTGAGTATTCAGCGAAAAAGTCATTTTAAATTTTAAGGGTTACGCTTCGGGGGTGTATTAATTGTTTTAAAGAAGCAATGTAAATGTTCGCAATGATGAAAAACCTGTAAAAATCTTATGTTTTGAATGAAATTCTTGTCATATAAACCACTTTTTGTTGGTCACACTGACCCCAGACTGAACTCCTCTATTTCAAAGAAACGTCAAAATAAATTCATGGTTTTTAAGAAAAATATTAGTAAAAATGATTCCAGTGATGAATCAATAAATAATACTCCACCAGATATCCGCTTAGCCACAAAGGAGACATATAACACATTATTACCTCAAAAATCGAAAAGTAAATATGAATTTTCTTATAAAAAGTTCGTGGTCTCTGGTAAACGAAGTTAAAAATATATCAGAACATGTGATCACTGCTTATATGAAAAAAATATCGAGTAAAAACAAGCCCTCAACTCTTTAGACAACATATTCAATGTTAAGAACAATGATAAATATTAAAAGTAACATTCATATAAATCAACAACAAATACTAAAAACAGAATAAAATGAATATTCAAGGGGATTCCTGACAAACGTCAGTTTTTATAAAATTATGTAATATATTTGACGTTATAGATAGGTGATTAGTATATTCCTCGGTAGTCCAGAGGCACGTATCCCAGCCTCTCACTCTCGTCTGTTGCCCGTGTAGGTGGTGTCGACTAAGTATGTTATCTGTGGTGTCGACGGGCCGACCTCGGGCGCCATCGAGTATCTCCGGTGGCGCTCCGGTGCGCATGCGTCCATAAAGCTTTTAATCACCTATACGATATCATTAATGTGTGCAGAGATTAGCTCAGCGTAAGCGTGCTGGGCTACTAACACAGAGGTTCCAGGTTCGAGTCGTGTCCGAGTCAAGATATTTATATTTTTATTTTCTTATTGTTTTTTTCAAAAATTGACTAAAAATACGAAGAAGGTTTGGTAGGGGTAGGTTTGGTTGGGTTATTATTGAAAATTATTATAATAATCTGTCAATTACACAATTCAATTTTTCGATTCGGATTAGGGTAGGGTAGGGTAGGGTGGTTTAGTTAAAAAAGTGTATGGAAAGCGAGGAGATGTTCTTTTCATAGAGAGCGACACGGGGTGTTTGAACCGTGCGCGCCCCGCATGAAAGCCGAGCGCCACCGGAGATACTCGATGGCGCCCGAAGTCCGCACCACCTACACGGGCCACAGACGCGAGTCAGCCTCTCACGCGATTCCCCGTGGGAAGATATTTTTTTTGTTAATTTTATTTCTAAATACTTATTCTGCTCGATATTGATAACGACAACAGGTAGACGCTTGAGATATTTAGCAGAACTTAATTTGAACTTATAGTATAGTTTAATAATATGTTTATTTTCTAGATTTTTACTTAAGTGGATCGTAGAAAAAATATACTGTTCGACTCGTGTGGATTGGACGATTGAGCACTCGTGCGATATAGCCATGATATCCACACTAGTTACACAAACTACTATATTCCCACTGTAAACAAGCACGAAATGGAAGGTATTCACACTAGTGCGAAATTAAATGAAATGTCATGTTTAATTCTATAGTTTTTACACAATCAGTACTGGGACTCCGCGCACTATAGAATTCTACTATCGACTCTATTCACACGTCTTTTGTCGACGATTTCTTCATTAAAACTTCTGTACTGTAATTATTACATCAGAGGCGTTCCACTAGAATGCTGGGACGACGCCCTATCAATTAGTTAGGATCCTGAATAATGAATCATTGATAATTACAAACAGGCTTAACTGTTGCGATAGAATACCAGGCATGGTGTCAGCATTTTTAAGTATTATAGTAGATCTGTTAAAAATAAATTACCGAGTCTAGTAAAAATAAATCTTATTTTAAACATAGAAATATATTGTTTTACAGAATTCGTCCATCCGTCTTAATCTACTTGAACATTATTTTGTGACGACACTGAAAGTTTAACTAGACTCGTCAATTCTTCGTAAGATTCGTAAGCCTGCTTTTGCAAATAATCGTATCTCTTAGCCGTGATTTCCACTATTTTTTCCAAATTTTTTTGCCTCGAGCTGCGCGTTAAAGAAACTTTCGAACATATTCGAGTAACTGAACTAGAATTATTAGATAATGCATCGTTTCTAGTTCGTTCAAATTTGGTCTGACTCAGTTTGGTTAAAGCGTTGATTTTGGTTATATAATTTAGCCTCGATTTTAGACTTTCAACTTTCTTAATCGATAGACCGAGAAGTGATTTAGAATTGATTTTAGGTTCGTTTCTGGCATCCGGACGATAATTATCTAAATAATTTTGTAAAAGACGGTAAGCTTTGCTAACGTCCTCGTAAAACATTGAGTGTTTACTAGAATTATTTCTACAGGAATGTTTCATACCGGATTCATACCGTGTATTTATGTCGGCAATCTCATTAAAATGGGCTTTGGTCGACTGCAGTTCTTTTTCCATGGTACCTATCGTTTCTTGCAGTTTGTATCGTTTTTCGTTCGTCATCATCAGGTTACTTTCCAGGTCTTGAACTTCTTTTCCTAGCTTATTAATTTGTCTTTCTCGAGCGTCTATTTTCTCTTGGAGCTCTTTTATTAAACGTTCTTTCATTTTGCTTTCCTTAGTAACCTAAATAAATATAATGTTATTAGAATATTGTTTTTTATGAAAAAATACTTCTTTATCGTCTCCAAGTACTTTTTCTTTATAGGGAGTTAAGGCTGCACATTATATACATACGCGAGAAAAGTTTTTCAAAAATGCTTAGGCAAAGAGTGCTGTTGGGGTTAGTCGCTAACCCCCACGTTCCATATTCTCCGGGTACCCAATTAGGGTCCCAGTGCGACTGTTAAAAACAAACAATTACCTCTGCCAGCGCGTTTCTCATCTCCTGCGAATATCTCGTCAGACTATCCTTTTCAATAATCAACTCATCCCTAGACGCTTTCAAAACACCTGCCATATTTTCTCGATACCTTAAAAGGTTTTCCATTTCGTTCATCTGTTTGCTCTGTTTTTCGATAATATTTTCGCATTGTATAATCTTCTGCTCGCTTTCTAAAGACTTCCTCATCAGTTCCGACAACTTGTTTCTACCTTCTTCGACCATTTTCTGTAAATTTTCCGTGGGGCATTTTAGATTCAATTCTTCTAGATGTTCTTGTCTTACTTTCAGCTGACGAATTTCTGAAGTTAATTTGGCCACTTCTTGTGACCTTAAAGCAAGAAATCTAAATGTTATTATAATAGTTGTTAAAAATATACACAGGAATTAGATGTAAAGGCGGGCTCCCACTACTCGTGTATTTGGAAAGTTTGCAAATATTTGCCTAATTCACAAGTACACCAAGTTCGAACTGAATTTGACAAGTACGGCGCTCCCTCTTCTCCTGTATTTGGCAAGTGCGCCAATATTTGTGTACTTGGCAACTACATCAGGTTTCGTCGCCCCTCGGTCTTCAGTGTTTATTTTGTTTTGATTTGTGGTATTGAGTGGCTGCTTTATGAGAAGAATTAAAGCTTATCAAGCTCAGAAGCAAAAAAGAAAAAGAAGATGGTCGATGACTTCTTTGAGCAGAAGTCGAGACAGGTAAGTTAATACCTCTATCTGTCCTGATAGACGAAAAGCAGAAACCATGCCTCTACATTTTTAAAATTGATACACTAATTATACATAAAGGACCTGATTCCAGAATCGTCAGGAAGACTGGAGAAATACCTGCGAATGTCCTACACCAACTTCTACTGAATAAAGCGGGACATATGATAAGGAAAAAGATGCTCAGCTAAGAAAGGTAATTGTAGTTCAGGAAAGGTTCTGCGTTGCTCTTAGATTCTTCGCTAGTGGTGACAGTTTCGTGAGTTGGCCATATCTTAAATTTTCACCACAAGTTGTATCCCGTTGTGTTCACGACGTTTCCGATACATTCTTATACAGCGTTCTCAACGATCAAATAAAAGTAATTATACAACATACATTTGTACTTTATTTAATCAGTTGAAGTAATACAATTTATTGATAAGAAATAAGGTTTAAGCAAGATCAAAGTCAAAATAAAGTATGGTTAAAGTGTAGTATAGTTTTCTCATGGTAAGGATATACAGATTGCGAAAAGGGTTTTCGAACCCTACGATTTACACAAGTACGACAAGGAAAATATGAGAAAAACAGCTTGAAATAGAAAGAATAATTGTGCGTGGTCAGCGAGGGCGAGTATTTAGTTCTAGAAGTTGGCCGAATGTTCATTGTGCCCCTATTTTAACCGCTGTTGCGCAGATTAATTTGTACAAATGATATTTTTGTCTCGTTATCGTTGACTTTTTTTCGAGCTCATGCACTATTAGGTAAAACTAAACACTTTCATCCGGCAACAGTGACCTTTACAGAGATAATTCACTAGTTGGTGGTATTCAGTATGTTCCCAACATGGAAGGAGTGAGGGCGTTAAAGAAATAAAAAAATACAATCGTTATTACGTAACCTGTACATCTTAAAATTCATTTTTGTCAACTTGATCGTTTCTGACCAAGTTGACAATTCATTTCTAACTACAATAGGATATTATTTTAGCCATTGCAACTTGAAAATAAAACATTATTTCTTGAGAGAACCATAATTAATAAAGTAATTATAAACAACTAAAAATCCCTTCCATTAATAAATTGAATTGAAAAAATAAAATAAGTAGATACCTACACCTATTCTAAACATAAAATATAAACTTCTTGAAAAAATTAAAATAAAAATCCGTTCTAAAGGTAAACACAATTTTAATGAATTAAGTGCTCAAATAAACCACCTTGCTGTGCCAAACAATAACCAAATCTGTGATAAAGATTATTTGGCGTAATGCTGGCACAAACGTGCTGTATTTTCACCTTCAATTAATTTAAATTATTAGCTCTTTCAAATGCATGTTTGTAAATGCTACTTTTTAAAAATCCCCAAAGAAAAAAATCATTTGGAGCTAGTTCAGGTGATCTTGGAGGCCATTTAATTGTACCATTAGTACTAATGATTCTGTCGGGGAATGTAAAACTTGAAAAAGCCATTACTATCCTTGAATTATGGACTGGACAACCATCTTGTTGAAACCAAATTCTGTTGAGATCAACATCGGGTATAAGGAGAATTGCAGGAATTACATGATTTTGTGATAAGTCTAAATATTTGGTGGAATTTAAGTTCCCCTCAATAAAAAAAGGACCTATAATGTGGTCACCTAAAATACCCGTCCAAACATTTAGCTTATGACGGATGGATTGTGTTTTTGATGTAACGACCTGACTACACACAATTATTCTTTCTCTCTCTTTCAAGCTGTTTTTCTCATATTTTCCTTGTCGTACTTGTGTAAATCGTAGGGTTCGAAAAGCCCTTTCGCAATCTCTATAACTGTATGTAGATGTTGGAAGCACAGGAGGAAGTGACGGTTGGTGGAAGGAAAAACATGGAGGATTTTGTGGTAAAGAGGTGATGCTCGGAGTTGTATGAGAAGTTTCATCGGACGATGACTAATAGAAAGATGTTGGAGAGACTGGTCCTGGAGATCCTGATTGATATTGAAATCCCATGTACCCCATTGTTACCCTGAAGAATAGATTTTCAATCCAGTTCGGTATTTAAACTTTGCTTCATGATTTTATAGGCTACTTCCTTCCTTCTATTTTTCTTTGCTTTCCAAGTACCAAATGTTTGCCAAATACACGAGTAGTGGGAGCCCGCCATATTATATAATTTAATGAATTAAGGTTAGGAAAGATAAAATGCGATATAATTTATACTACTGTCAAGGTTGAGGTACCAAAAGCTTGAAACTTTGATTGAACTAATTGAATAAAGTACATGAAAGTACACATTTACCCTTTCAGTTATTATTTATTGTGCTGATTTCGCTATGAAACTAGTTAGGTACTCTACAAAATCCATAACTACTTCATCTACGTGTTAGTGAAAGTAGCATGTTGCAATGCTTAACTCAAAATAGTGAGATTTTGACATGAGTCTTTTGAGCACCAACCACAGATATCATTAATCCCAGATAACACATGGATATACAATGGATGTCCAATGGATATCCACATTGGACATAAGGGATATCCATAGCCACATTAACAACCAACTTTCAATACCAAGATTTTCTAATAGCGTTTGTTATAGTGTAAGACTTGAAAGTTCATTGGGACAATGTACTTATTATAAATTCAACCATCTATTTCCATTGTGTGCTTTAGGTCTTTATTACCCTCTCACCCACTCCTCTATACCACTACCCTCATTTCCAGAGATATTAATTTAGCTCCCAGATCCAGGAACCATCTGTGGTAATTTTTACACAGTGGGAGTCGAAACGTCGAGAATGTAGAATTTCTGAGTGCGTTTTATACGGAACCTATTACACATTCTTCTGATCGCGGGAATATTGTCGAGCATCCTCTTGTTTTCTCCATGTAATTTCAATTTTTTTTTAATTGACTATCTAGTTGTAAAATTGTTTGTGAGTGTTGATAGGGACTTTAAGAAATATATAATTATTGTTAATAACGTTGAAACAAGAGGCTCTGTAGCAGAATAGCGCTGGACAAAACAGCGCTGGACATAAATAGCGCTGGTCGAAATAGCGCTGATCAGAAACAGCGCAGGACAAAAACAGCGCAGGACAAAAACAGCGCAGGACAAAATAGCGCTGGACAAAAACAGCGCAGGACAAAAAAAACGCTCCATAAAATAGCGCCGGTTGAAACATCCTTACAAAATCAACTATTACAGTAGGATGTGATTGAAAAATCAAATTTCACCGCTAAGCATCAACATTCCTTTACAACAAACAATATCAGAATATAAGGAACGGAAAACAAGTATAAGAGCAACAATCAATATTTTTCATCATACTTCAACACATATAGCTTCCCGACCAACTGACATAGATCAAAGTGTAAACAACTACTTGTCAGTGTCATATTTATTTAAAGTCTAAAAAAATGCAATTTAACGTTGCTTGTCCTTTCGGTAATTATATCCTTCGTGGAATAATGTAGCACCTCCTTTCTGAGACTTGCTAAATTGCATTTTTTTAAACTTTAAATAAATATGACACTGACAAGTAGTTGTTTACACTTTGATCTGTGTCAGTTGGTCGGGTCGGGCGATATGTGTTGAAGTATGATGAAATTATTGATTGTTGTTTTTACTTGTGTTCCGTTCCTTATATTCTGATATTGTTATAGACATTTACCAACACTTTGATCACTAACAGCTGGTCGGGAAGCGATGTTGAATGGACGAATTGGATTAGGAAAACTATTGTTATGACTGTAATTTATGAAAAATATGTTATTCATAATTATGCTAATTCGGTACTATAGTCTATTTTTATGTATGAGATAGTAGTAAAATAAAGAAGCATAATTATCTTTTGGCGGCGCTATTCTATGGAGCGCTGTTCTGTCTAGCATTATTTTGTCCTGCGCTGTTTTTGTCCAGCGCTATTTTGTCCAGCGCTATTTATGTCCAGCGCTATTTATGTCCAGCGCTATTTTGTCCAACACTTTTTCTGACCAGCGCGATTTTGACCAGCGCTATTCTGCTACAGAGCCGAAACAAAAATATGAAAAAATATTTCAGATGAACACAAATAGTACTTACTTTTCAGTTAATTTTTGCTCGCTTTCGGATAAAAGTTGTTTGTATTTAGAGACGATATCGTGTTGATTCATAACCATCTTTTCTGTTTCTGACGGTAACGTATTTTTGTTTTTTTCCTATAACAGTAAATCAGATTAAAATCTACTATCTACGATCTAGGATCTTTGATATAATTTCCATGTATTCAAACGAAAAATTGATAATGTACCTACATCATTTAGTCTATAAAAACAATTTTCAGAAAATAGTTTAAATGAACCCTTTCGAAATGATACACTACTGTGCATTGTACACGCCCTGATTTTTGTTTGTGACCAAAACATTGTATAGGCAATAATGTATGAAGGCTGGTCTATCCTTAATACGTCATTGCCTGCTGCTGACTTGCCCGGTACAGCACGCCACGACACTACGTGAATACACAAAATATATTTTTGGCATGAATTTAATAATCATGTTTTTCTACGTTCATTTCAACTTAAGCTTTGCAAAATTTAGTGTTATACTAATGGCTTCTTCTAGTTTATTAGTCACTTATTATGACACTTCTACCAAGGACAATTACTGATTCTTATTAAGAGTAAACTAACAACAATTTTTGATTTATATAAATCCTTCATCTTACCGCTATTACCATTGCTTCTTTATGAAACTTGTTTTCCTCTTCTAATTTTTTCAGTTTATCTTTGTATTCTTGAATAATTATATCTTTGACCATACTTTCGGAATATTCATCAGCCTTTGCCGTGGCTATCGAAAAATCTTGGAACAAAAACAACAATTAATAAGTAAAGCTTATTACAGTTTCCTGTAATATTGTCGTATTTAATAAAGTGATTTATCAATAGATGTCGAAGAATAATTGTTTATATTCACAGTTCATGCATTTTTGAAAAATAATATTTTTCAAAAACAGTGACCGTTCAACAAAGGAGCTACAACTACTTCCCGTGCAATATGCACCGCCGGATATTGAATTACACCCCCAAAGTCAAACGGGGTTGGTATATCTACAAGATATTTTAAAACCAACCATTCTGGTTTACGAAACCGGTCTACAAGTTGTGTTGCCCCTTCTAATCGCAAACCAGAATGGTTGGTTTTAAAATATCTTGTAGATATACCAACCCCGTTTGACTTAGGAGTGTAATTGAATATCCGGCGGTGCATATTGCACGGGAAGTAGTTGTTGCTCCTTTGTTGAACGGTCACTGTTTTTGAAAAATATTATTTTTCAAAAATGCATGAAGTGTAAATATAAACAATTATTCTTCGACATCTGTTAATTAATAAGTACTTAGGTATCAGTTATTTTCAACAACAGAAAACATAAAAACAAAATATGAACTAAGCAATCAATAATCAAGAACATTTGTACCAGATTCAGGGCAGGTTTATCAATTGCAATTTATCTGTTAGATAACTCTTAACTAACAGTTAGTACAGAAAGACGGGTTTATCGACAACAGGATAACTCCTATCCGGCAGTTAAAGTGTCAGATAGATATCTTTTAGTTGCAACTGGCAGATAAATCAGATAACTGATAGATAGCCCGTACATACCATAGAAACAGGAATGCTAGGACTGACAGCAGTGACATCTGAACCTAGTTATGTTTTGTCAATTCTATTTGAAGTGTGTATTGTAAAATCCTAATTTATTTTGATAAAATGGAGATTAATAATAAAAAACTGGAGAGCAATTTCACTCTAGAAGAAAGAAATGTACTTTTAAAACTGGCCAATAAAGCGAAGAATGTAATTGAAAATAAAAATCTTGTATGAAAATCATGCTCATCCCATTTCTCAAAATTACCGACTCTTTCCCTCACTACGTAGGGCCTTCGTTCATGTTGAAGGACTTCCACTATATCAAAGTCCTCATCACTATCTAATACGTAATACACAAAATCCATAGTATTAAAATAAAAAAGAAAAAAATATACCTAACAACCCTACAACGATCTAAAGTCGCCAATAAAGCATAACATTAAAATATAAAAGAAACAAATATAATAACCCAACAACGATCTAAAGTCGCAAATAAAGCATAAAATGTTATTTTGAAGTATGCCAATATAGTAAAAACGATGGTGAAGCAAACAACCAATCAAATCTTTTATATTTATCACTCACTATTACCAACATTCTTTATCTGACAGTTGATAAACTAGTGGATAAAAAATATCTCAAAAACCCAACTGGAACTTTATCTGCAAGTTACTTTTATCTGACAGATACCTAACTGCTGGATAAAAACTACAATTGATAAACCGGCCCTCATTCATTCATTCAATTGGGTTTGTGCTCAACAGCCAAAGCACTTGAACTGAATCTTTGTACCATTTCCCATTTTATCTTCTTCCATTCCAGAAGCTTTGTGTCTTCTATATAGGCCACTAGTTTTACCTGGAGGAATTTTCAGTAGTTGTAATGGTTGTATAGTTTCCTCTCCAAAGTGCTTCCGTCTGAATCCATGTAAGTTCTCGCAGTTCAGAGTATGTGAGTAGGTGTTTCATCATAAAGTTTACATTTCCTGCACATAGGTTCACCAACTTTGCCCAATTTGTGCAGATGTTTTCTCAGGTTGCAGTGTCCTGTCACCAGATCGGTAACTGTCTTCAAATGACTCTTACTCAGTTTCAATAGCCTGGTTGAGAGTTCCTTGTCTACCTTCACTAAACTATTTGTATGGACGTGCCTTTGTGTCGACCTCTATTTGAGCTAGTGTTCCCTATATAGCCAGTCCCCGATTTCATCTCTTATGCAATCGTTTTTGATTCCACAAAACGGTTCCGGACCTATGAAGTCTCCTTTAAAACCTTCTTCAGCTAACTGGTCCGCCATTTTATTACCTGCAATCCCCTTATGTGTGCCAGCACCCAATTTGTACCAGAGAAAGCAGCATACAAACAAACAAAGTAAAAAGAATTGCAGCCAGTGCAACTTGGTACTGCCAAAATAGTGACCATCGGGACTTGGAGATAGACACTGTTAATTCCATACTGAACACTCCACAAAAACCAGAATGTAAAATTTGTTTGACATTTGTTGAGTTATTCATATCCGTATTAACGGAGCAACACAGTTGCGATTTTTGTGCCAAAAATTACAATTTTCTTTGAAATTTAATTTTTCACCTGAATTTGAAGTCTTGCTATAGAAAAAAATGTTGTATTGCACACGACGATAAAATCGCATTATCTACTTGAGAGTTATTATCGTCTCGATGCTAAAAAACACTCTCAAAGTTAAAGTACAATTTTATCGTCTTGTATAATAATTATGTATGCTTAAAAAACCAGTTTGCAAAATTTTTTTCGAAAATTAAGGGTTGAAAAATTCTTTTTTTTAATATTGCATTGTGTCATGCATGAAATTTTCCAACAATTTCAATGTCAGCTCGTCAATTTCACGACAGCTTTCGGCCCAACTATAAAATTGAAAAATAATTTAATCGAGAAATATGGCAGAGCAGTTCGATATTAGTGGACACTCGCTGCTGTACCTTAAATTTCTGGGGCCAAAATATTATTTCTTTCACACCCTGTATATCTTCGTAATGTTTTTTCTATATATATTTTGTACTCGCTGAGAAAAGATTCTGGAGTAAATAAATTTTTTCGAATCGACGCTTCACGAGAAAACTTACTTTGAATTTGTGACAAATTTTTAGTGGAGCGTAAATACTCACCTTTTCCCCAATTTATGCTACTACTGACCATTTGCATCGTTGCTTTACTATCCAATCCCATTTTAGTCATTAGCTCTTCCATTCCCGCACATTTTTCCTGTGCCTCATCCCTTTCTGCCTTCACTTGAATAAGTTCCTTTTTTACGGATTTTAATTCCACTTGGAGATTCTCCAGTTTAGATATAAGACTTTCTTCGCACATGGTACGTTCCCCTTCTATTTCTTGCAATCTAAAATGTGTTATTATATCACATCAATTCCCAAGTTCGAACACAAAATCAGTGGATTATTACCTGTATCCACCATCTTGTGTTCGACGGGGCAGCTAAAAAGTTAATAAATAACCTAGAAAGTATGATCCGCTACTGAAATGTTAATATCTCTGCTTTATCATCTTCCTTTGATCTATTCGTAAATGTGCTTCAATGTGTTATTCAATTTTCACGATAGAAAAAATATTTATACAGATCTGGCCTCTTTATTACCGACTATAGAATTTGAAATGCAAGAACGTCGCTGTGCCGATATAACAGACTGCTAGAGATTCTTACGTTGAACCAAAGATTACAATTTTTTTTTGTAATCTTTGGTTAAACTCAATTAAGTTAAAACGGTGTAGCATTGCTAGTTGACTGCAACAATCGGCATATATAGGGAGGAACCTATTTGTCGGTTGTGCGTGTAAGAGGAGGAAACAGCCTCTCACATTAACTTCGATTGTGAAGCATCATCTCATTGGAGATAAGATAGACTCCTAGGACTAGAACTAACATCCAAGGGAGGGTTTCTCCAAGAAAGACCGTGTGATTAAAAACAATTATTTGGTTAGATTTGTAATTCGGTTGTTATGTATTGATTTAATGATCCTTTTTATTATAAACAGTCATAATATATATTTTAAAATACCTAAGAAACTAAAACAACGTCTAAAAAAGCACTAAATGAAATTAAAATAACCATTAGAACCACGTGTTGAGCAAAGAACGGTTGTTTATCATCAGATTCACGGAACATGTATATTTCATGTCAGATTCCTCAGGGCATCACGTGGACTTGCCCCTATAGATGGGCCACAAATGTTTTTTTCCATTTTTATGTATGGATTTCTTTAATGGGTAGGTAATGGTTAGTAGCTCGAGAAATGGTAGTCTAATTGTATATAATATTTTTTATGGATTAATAATATGGTTTATTGGAAAATAGTAATATTATGCACTATTTCATTGTGTACCCAGCTATGGAATCACAGCTTCTAAAAATAATAGGTAAAAATAATTTTATTCATGAAAATCCACCTTGCACAATTGAACAACAATTTGCACTTGAATCAGTACTAGGTATATCATATCAACTAGAAATAAATCCATACAATTACCAAAAAGATCTTTAACAATAAGTCAAAAAAGATGTTATATCAAAGCGATTCTAGTTTTTAACAGCTTACCTAAAGAGCTTAAAATAATTGAAAATAAAACTAAAAGGAAAAAACAATTGAAAGAAGAAAATATAATAAAAAACAATTACTAAAGAGCAAGACATGAAACTACTGAAACAAAAATTATAATGGTCTAATTACTGAAGTTATGAGAATTTAATTAATTTAATTTTTAGTTTAAATTTAAATATAATATTACCGGCCTCACAAACAGGTAACTGTGATTACCTCTGTGAGGATATACAATACTGCGTCAAAAAAAGTTGTTTTTTTTCGATTAAACGTATGTATGTAAAAAGTTTCTTCAGTATAAAAAAAATTCTCCTGAATTTTGAGCTCAATATCTCAAAAATTGAGCTGGCGCATAGGGGGGTCCTCTTTCCCGTTTAAAATACATAGGAAATTTTTTTTTTTGGTTTTTAAATATCTACATGCATAAAATTGTTAAGAATTTTTGCTTCTCACTATCTTATAGGAAATTTAATTCTGTACAAATTGCTTTCCGGGTTTTTTTTTAAACTCAACCGCAACGAAGTTACAGGGCGCTGAATAAAAGGCAAAAAATCAATTAATGATTTAAGAATCGAAAGGGCAGTTGCTTTAGTTGAAGAATTTAATCAGTTTAGTACTAAAAACGAAGAACAAAAACAGTTTTTATGGAAAGTTGTACAGAATCATCGCAAATTGTACCCTACGTGCAATAAACAAAATTACATGAGTCAAACTAGTCAACAATAAATAAAAAAATTGTATATATAATAACTTAAATTAATTAAATGAACTAAAATTCATATAATGTTAAATTGACAGATTTTGTTGAATAATTAAGTGTTTTGAGTTAATCTATTGATAAATAAATATAATAAATTGTTTTCGATTCTTAAATCATTAATTGATTTTTTGCCTTTTATTCAGCGCCCTGTAACTTCGTTGCGGTTGAGTTTAAAAAAAACCTGGAAAGCAATTTGTAGAGAATTAAATTTCCTATAAGATAGTGAGAAGCAAAAATTTTTAACAATTTTATGCATGTAGATATTTTAAAACCAAAAAATTTCCTATGTATTTTAAACGGGAAAGGGGACCCCCCTATGCGCCAGCTCAATTTTTGAGATATTGAGCTCAAAATTTAGGAGAATTTTTTTTTTATACTGAAGAAACTTTTTACATACGTTTAATTAAAAAAAAAAACTTGTATACTATGTATTATGTAAATTTTCTGTATATTTTCAAACTGGTAATGCGCCAGCTCAATTTTTGAGATATTGAGCTCAAAATTTAGGAGAATTTTTTTTTATACTGAAGAAACTTTTTACATACGTTTAATTGAAAAAAAAAAACTTGTATACTATGTATATTTTCTGTATATTTTCAAACTGGTAAATAAATAAAATAAATAAATATATACTATTTGAATGGAATTTTCAGAATGGAACTATGGATAAGAAATATTATGGTTGCTTTTATGGATTTTATTACGGCTAAAAAATGGAGATGGTCCATGATAGTTAACATTGGTAAGTTCCTTATTTGTTGTGAATTGTTTTCACTTTTTTTATCATTGATATAATGTCAACTTTTAATTTTCATTTTTAGAAAGTATTTTGATTGTTTTATCACAGCAGAACCATTTTTCTATTATTTCTAATCTTTTTTAGTTAGTTTATCAATATATAAGGTATTTTTGTTCTTTTATATCTATACTTTATTTTTCCCATTTCTGCGATATTTAATTATTTATGAATTTAATTAATTCTTAATAAATCACTTATTATTTTCCTCCAAAACAATAAGTGATTAATTCCAGTTATGAAATTTTTAATAGAATTATAAATAAAGGTTCTTGAAGTAGAATGTCAGTATTAAAATTAGTACCTACACAAATTTGAAACCTCTCACAACGCATATGACTTTTATCTTTAATACGATCAAAAGGATAGCTTGATGGGATGAAAAGTTTAATGCACTAAGGTTACGTATGATTATGCTAATAAAGTAAGAATATTGGATTCCGATAATGGCAACCTTGACCTGCGCTGTATCGACTAGACAGGTCGACGGATTAACAATATAAAGAAATGTAAATTATTTACGAAAGATTTTATGAACAAAACTGCGCAGATGGGTAAAAATATGGAAGTAGGTATTTTTGTAATTTATACAGAGTGATTTTTATGTGTTTTTACTTTTATATTATTTTTTTATTATATTACTATTTTTTTTACGAAAAACCGAATAGTTTTATAGTGAACACAAAAATTGTCTTAGCGAGCTATTACATAATTTCAATTCTATAAATATATCATGTGAATCAAACCACAATAATGTTTTTTATTTTTTATTTCGACGTTTCGGTAGCGTTCCAGCTACCGTTGTCAAGATTAACTATTTATAATATATAGTATAGAAATAGTATAGAAATAGTTAATCTTGACAACGGTAGCTGGAACGCTACAGAAACGTCGAAATAAAAAATAAAAAACATTGTTGTGGTTTGATTCCCAAAAAAAATAAGAAAAAAGAATAAGTAATACCACAAGGAACTTACAGAAGATATTTACACTATACTATTTTAACAATTTTAAAACTTACAATGGGCTGTACCTCGTGAAAGAAAAGAGATATAAAAAAAAATCAAATTTTGTTTGATATCTCCTTTCGTTCACTAGGTACATCCCATTGTACGTTTTAAAATTGACACCCTGTATAATGCATATTTAGTTTTTATTTTGATTGTAAGAATAATATCTTCACATATCACACTAGTAATCACTTATAGAACTCTCCTTAATACTAAAACAGTTAGTAATTTGATCACAATAGTATATTATTAAACAAGCAATTTATGATAGCCATTATTCACGCAGGGTGACGTTTGCGTACCGAGCCGTAGGTGAAGGGCGCAAGTCACGTGAGTGAATAATGGCCGTAAATTGCGAGTAGAATACTATAATTTGTCCACGACCCTATTAAATAAAAGGCAAGTAAATAGTGCGAGTGTAGATCGAAAAGTAATAATTTGGTATTTGGTAGTATTGACAATTCTAACGTCAAAATTAATAAATTTCTGAGTACGTCAAATAATGTGACATACAGAGATCGACGAAACTGTGTAAAGTATCGATACACCGTACCGTTATAAATATAGTGTTTCAAAAATATCAAAATTAGAATATATCGTTATGAAAAGTATCAATACTAAATATTTTGATATTTTATCGATACGATATATATTTCAGAAACAAATTACCAGATTTCCAGATACGCAGATTTAATAGTTTATTTCATTATGTACCCCCATCTCTAGTCACCTATGTACCGAAATGTTGTGAGTGCTGAGTTGTCATTGCATGTTATTAAGATGCAAAAGCGTGAATTATGAGTTCATAATTCACAGCAATAACCTGGGAATACCGCTCACCTATAATCGGTAAAAAGTGATCAGATCTGTACTATAGTGCGCGCGCATTTAGAGTTATTCTGTGACCATAAAACTTATTTACAAAACTTTTTACTAACTGAACTAAAGTACACAAACAACGTACACGTAAAATGGCTGATTGCAACCATTTTGCAAGATAATTTTAAATGGGATAATATGGCAAGAAATACCTCATTCAAAAGCTTGTTCCAAGTGCTAGTCAAAGACATCAACGGAATTAAAAAGTTGCTACTTATTTATAAATTTCGACCCGAAAACCTTGAATCATTGATTTCAAGAAATCTTGCTAATTAAATGCAGGTCGCGGTGAAAATTGTTTTCACTATATTGTGATATTTGTATATATCCTATTTATCCGTGTCATGTGACATGTTCATTATCAACACATATTATCTACACACATTATTCATTGGTGAATAATGTACGTCATTATACTTGAAGAAGCACACGTAAAATGTAAACATTATCAAATATACGTGAACAACATAATTTATAGTTGATTGCAAGAATTTTCATTTATTATAGGTACTGAATTTAAATTGACCTTTGTGAATAATAGTCATCATTAAAGGCTTGTTGAAGAACATACTATGATTAAATGTACAGTGTTGCTAGAGTTCCGCCGGCGGAATTGTGAATTTAAAATTAGACAGAAGTTAATATAACATATATAGAAATCCGACGAAAATGTCATAATTTACGCAAGCGCGGCGGAGTTATTCTCTAATAATATATGCTTTCCGCCGCCTAACGGCGGACAACTCATGTTTCGTGATTAAATTCCGCTCAACGGCATTTATTTTTGTAAGAATTCCGTCCGGAATTTAGTTTAGGATTATTTTATCTTATTTTAAAGAGAAGGATGAATGCAATGATTATATTCCCTTCCCCTTCTCCAAATACATAATGTAAGGATATCATCATATACAAATGTGTTTAAAATTCCATTTAATTTCTTGGGTATATAAGTCTGACAGCAAATTGAACACGGGAATTCTTGAAAAAATAGACTTTGGTCCGCCGTTAGACGGAATTTAGGTATCAAATGTCAACCGTCCTCCGCTGGGACCTTCAGGACGGCGGAAAAGTAGGTATGTAACGTAATGTTCCGCCGCGCTTGCTCAAGTTATGGAATTTTCGGCGGGATTCTAATTTTAAATTCATAGTTCCGCTGGTGGACCTCTAGTCACACTGTTAAAAGTATCGAATATATTTTAAGAGACCAGGAAAAATACCAAATTAAAATTGTGGAGAGATTCAAAACAACGAGTGTCACATTATAAAGAGTCGACTGTGATAACATTTCAACGGTATTGGTGTCGTTGAAAATAGCCTAAAACAAGGTTGTAAGTGAGGTAGGTATTACTTGCAAAATTATAGCATCCAACATTTTCCATGACTAGGTACGTCTCTGAGGCCCGGTTTATCAATAGCAATTTATCCGTCAGTTAATGTCTAACTACCAGTTATTTTGGAAAGGTCGGTTTATCAACAACAGGATAAGATTATCCGGCAAATAAAATATTTATCTGTCACTTTCAACTGGCGGATGGTCGATATATGGAGGTTAATGTCTATTACATAACCTCACTTTATTCGGTAGAGTTGTTTTGTTTTGATTTCGTTGTGGTGTTGTGTCAAATTTACTTGGGTTTTGAGCAAAGTAAAAAATAGAAAGTACTAGTACTACTGAGAAGAGAAGATGCAATTTCACAGCAGAGGAGACACATTTGCTTCTAAAAACTGCAAATTTTTGTTCTGCAAACTGATTCGTTATATAACTCTTCGTATTTATTAATGGAGTTATCAGGTATCTGGTATTCGCATAGCCACTGTCTCCAACTAAAAGTGCATTACCAAATTCATTATTTTCGAATTTAGCTTTCAAATTGGAGTTGTTGAATACATGTTGGTCATGGGATGCACCAGGCCAACGTGCAACTATATCCAGTATCTTCAGATTCACAGAAGAGACAGTCTGGACATTCAATGAAAAGAATCCTTTTCTATTTCTATTTCTGCATGAGGTCCTAATATTGACAGAGCAGTCTCTCTTGTCATCCTAAATCTTGCATGAAAATCCTGGTCATCCCACTTTTCGAAGTTGTCCACTCTTTCCCTAACTGTATAAGGCCTTCTTTCGTACTCAAGAACTTGCACAATATCCTCGTCCTCGTCGATATCCAGAAAATTCATATTTATCAACAACCAAAAACTCTTCACCAATAACCTAACAAAAATATCAATTGATGTGACATGACCTTGTTCTTGTAACAACCAATGAGATTGCTTACATTCATTCGTCAGCATTGCCAACTTTCATTATCAGTCAGTTAACAAACTAGAGAATAAAAACGAGTTGATAAACCGCTTCCAAACAAACTGGAACTTTATCTGCTAGTTACTTTTATCCGATGGATACCTACTTAACTGATGGATAATATTGGCTATTGATAAACCGGGCCTGAATGTAGTAAAAATCTTCAGATATCCAAAAGCTTAGTAATGTTAGTTATATAGTTCAAAAAAGTGGAGAAACTCTAGAAGCGAACTGTAATCGTTTGAAAACGGTTTAAATTATAACTTTGAATAGATCCACTGTAAGAAATTCACCAATTAAACGAAGAATTCCAAAAATTTAAAAAATTATAAAAATAAAATGATGCATTTCCTTTCTACATTTTAGTAGTATAAGAACAACGAGCTACGATCATGGCCAAGTGAAAAATAAAATGTTTCCGTTACATTCAAATAGTATATCAAATTTATGCTTTTCGTAGTCAATATTCACCGCTGAGTCCTCTTTCTTCAATCAGAAATCTTAAGTTTCTTCAGTTCTATTCCTCAAAGGAATTTAATTTTAAAATATCCACAGGTAACAGTTCAGACTAGTCTTCCTTATCTGTCCAGTAGTTTTCCAGGTGTTGTGCTCTGCGATCCACATGGAGGTTTCTTCTTCCATTCCATCTACATTTTTTCTTCTCAACAAATTCAAGCTTTTCAAAGTGGTAATTCAGGCGTACCGTCCTGTTAAAACCTCTGACAAAATAATCAGTGCTCTGGCTTATCCACTCCTTTGATTTTCCTTAGTAGTACGTTCCAGCCCTCATTTCTTCCAATACTATACTGGTGGTAATATCCCAAAAAAGTTCTGGTATCCAACAAGGGTTTCAGCTCGTCTCTCTGCTGGTTTATCTGCTATTCCATTCCTTTTTATCCCAATACGTCTCAGCACCCACAGTAAGAATTTGTCATCCCAAAAATGCACTGTATAATAACCGAATTTCACGTCGCTTTCCTCATTTTCTTATTTTTTATTGTGCATTTTTACAATACAGATGCAAACAAATATTTTTGGAATACAGGGAATTCCGAGTTACATAATATTATACACACATACGTAATTAAAATCTGGTAAAGTCCAGTAGATATAAAAAAAAATTAATAAGTATGTATAAAAAATGTATACAAAAAATTATAGTATACTATAATAGAAAGAGTTAAATAAACGGATGAGGAATCAACAGCTCGGAGAAAGCTCTGAGCGTTATTTGTATCAAGCACCTGGTCTCAAAGCTCGATTTGTCAGATGACAACTTTTGCAGCATGTTTTCTTGGTGTTTCATATTCTTCGCCATATCTTCCTTTTCTTTGGTCCATTGAGCTTCCTTGTGTTTTAGCTGATCTTGCAATTGTCTAAAATGAAAAGATGAAATTTTATGTTTGACCCAAAACAGATGTAACTTATCAGTAAAACTGCAATTTAAGGATGCTAGCCCTCAATTATTTTCATGAAATTGTGACTTATACTGTATAATATCGATGCATTTTTGCCAAAGTAACGTAAGTGACATTTCTGGTGAAAATCATGTTTTTTATTAACGTAAAGCTTCTATTGTTAAGAAGGTACTACCAAAGTGTAGTAAGCCTAAATTATACTTTAAACTTTATTTAAAAACGTATGCCCATAATTTTTTCAATCATACCCGTAAAAGAAACGCGTTTCTCCTACTAATAATTTTTGGTGACTTACGTTACTTTGGCAAATACCTATCGCTATATATATAATTCTTTTCACGATCTAAAAAACTGACCTGACCTGACCTGAGATGACATGTAATAAAGCCATAAAAGTATAAGCTGTGACAGGGTCGTATTTATTTATTTATTTGTTAGCGAATAATCAATTATTGCCTGAAAACTTACTTAGTACTTTTTCTTTTTCATCAGGTATAGTGCGGGCCTGCACGGTAAATCCGAAAAGTTTTATGGTTTTATTGCATCTCAAGCTTAAGTCAAGTCAAGTCAGTTTCTTAGATCGTGAAAAATGGTTACAATACGTCATTGCCAATTGTTCGGCAGATTTGAGTAAACAAAACCAAACCTTCATACAATAAGTAGGTACGTTGGGAATGTATGTGTACCCATGTATAGTTTGGCAAGTTTATCTGAAGCCGTGAAAGGAATGCATTCGAAAACATTCGATATTGCCACGTTTAACTATGAAAAAGATAAAGTGCTAAGTATGTAGTGATAATAATTAGAAAATGGACTTTTTATTATTAACAATAATAACAATATGATTAAACGTTAATTCTTTAATGTGCTTGTTTACTTGGATTTTGTCTATTAACATTATTTTTTCAATTTATGAATATTAAAAGATGAACACTTTTCCAAATTTGTTATGGGCTTCTTCTAGCTCTGGCAGCGTTGTGTGAAAACCATAATTTTCACGCCCTCCGAACTAACTCAATTGGTGAAATTTATCGAAAGGCCATCGTTGCTTAGCGACCAACTGACTTCCTATTGGCAAGCGCGTGCGTGTGTTCTTCCCTCTCACTTTGTCAATTGACTGACATTGATTATCCAGTGGCGTTGGTATTGTCAGTGTCAGATTTTGAACTATTTCGTATCCATATTGAATTGAAGTACGATTCTTAATTTATTTTTAACAAATACTGTGTTTTGAAAAATACCTGACCTTTAAAGCAAAGCAA
Organism: Lochmaea capreae; assembly: GCA_949126875.1. NCBI lineage: Eukaryota > Metazoa > Arthropoda > Insecta > Coleoptera > Chrysomelidae > Lochmaea > Lochmaea capreae. The sequence goes on from OX421403.1 coordinate 17,520,033, forward strand.
AAATCAGTCTCTATATATAATTATTATATAATACTAATTATTATTTTTAATACTTTTATAAAAATATAGGTACCGTACGCCATTGGTACGTTTTTGACAGATATCCGCCATGTTTCCTCGCCCCTAACCGATGCCGCGTAGCTTCAGATAATCTTGCCAAACTATATATGTATTAAATAATTACATAATCATTCAGCTGTTACGTTTTAAAAATAACAATGGTCGCGTTCATCTCAACGTAGCGCTACCGGAGCGATCATCAATTTCCTGCTGAACGCGTGTTTTGTCAACTGATTGATGTGAGCGCTGTGGTAGCAGTCGCCATTTTTCTCATCAGAATAATTGAAATACGCTATGCTACCGATCAGTGATGCATTAACTGTCATTTATGGCAAATATCATGTGAATAAACATATAAAATGGTATAGCATATTTTTTTTGAAGATATTTTAGACCTTTGTACCTTGAAAATGAATTAACACCACTGGGAACTACTAAACTAAATTGATTTCGCAGATGAATGAATAATTATTGCAGTCATGTGTCATATAAAATTTTATTATGATCTTGTATCAAGATTAGAATGTTCAGCAGAATTAAAAAATGATGGATTACTCTGAAAATCGCTAACTGATCAACTTTGTTGGGATGACCAATGATATAACATTTTATGATATTTTTTTTTACAACTGCTATGAAAAGTGACGTCCCAAGCAGCATTATTCTGACTTCCGACTTAATGATTACTCAAATCAACGTTGGTTTTGGGTATTATTTAGTTGTTTGCATCAACGTTCACCGACAACGTCAGTTCATAACTTAATCCGACGTTGGAACTTCGAAGTCGATCGGGCCAACGACTACTCAACGTCAGCAAATCGAACGTTATTTTTTGTTAGACAGACAACGTTCGCTCGACGTTCATTTTTACCTTTTTCGTGTCTTTGGACTAATCTGTAACAAGACGACGTTCTAAGAACGTTTAGATCCGCATGTTATAATTTTGGTCATAAAAACACGCCTAAAACTTTTTGTTCCTATTATTTGACCCACGGGCGGACGTTTAAAAGTAGTTCAAATATTCGCACAATCCATTGACATAATAATATAATCTTTATATGTCAATGGCACAATCTACAACCTAACCTCATTCCTCATTTTTTATTTATGTAATTATAGATTTTTGTGTGATAAATTATAAAGATTTCGGAATCACGAAAACAAAACAGGAGCCGTTTAGACATTCATTGACATTTTATATCAATCAAGTGAGTTTGGAATAGTTGTTTTGTCCCTGATAGTGTTTTTAATTTAGTAAGTTTTATATGTATATTATTCAGTAACTGTAAACATTTCTAGAAACTATTATGAGACAAACATAAATATTTAACAGTGTTACCTATATTCCGCTTGGACACAGGTTTGGTTTCGTGTTTACCTCCAAATGGTTTTATCTATTGACATAGTTCTAAAATGATATATACCTTAACTGGTTTGTAGGGTAACTTGTGTCCAGAAAGAATTGTAAACCAAGGAACTCAAGCCGTTTTTAACTCGAATGAATACCACTTTTAAAAATGATCCATTTTTAGATTAGAAGTGAGGATATCTATTGTTGAGAGGTTATGATTTTTAAAAATGTCTGGTCGTCTTTTCGTCGCTTCAAGCAACGTCCGCTAGGTTGACCTTGCGGTAGTTGGAATATTTAGGCATTGGGCCGTCGAGCCAACATTCAACTGACGTTGTATTCACATACCGTCATTTGAACGTTTACTAATCGTCTAACGAAAAGGATAGTCGGAAAAGGTCGCAATTAGGTGTGGGAAAAAGGTGTTCCTGTCCAAATAGGTAGTATTCTGGTATAGATTAGGTCACTTAACAAAATCCACCATGTTGGCATGTAACTAATTTGGCCGCCATGTTTGAATCACGAATTTATTTGAAAAAAAACTATATTCTTATGAACTTTTAAAAGTTTTGAGACCAGCATTTGTATTACTGGAGACTGTGTATACTATTGTTAAATATAAATGCAGCCATATTAAGAAAAATAATAAATGGCATAATTTTTTTTTGCTTTTTCCTAAAAATTTTTGAGGCCCGTTTGTTTTTTGCCACAATATTGGCCGTGGTTTATCAAAAAATTGAACTTCGTTTAAGATTTTTGTTTTGCTAGTAATAAAAATATGTATATTATACTGATCATAATTTACATGACTTAAACTAAGAATCAGATTGTGAGTTAAAAATACTTCCATCTTTGGTCGAGTTTCAAAGACTTCCACATTTCTTCCAAAATAAATACTTAAAACGAAGTTGGTTTGCGCAACGTTAATCAACATTGGATTTGGTCGAATACATAAGACATTCAAAGTCAGTGCCGACGTCGTAACGACTCGAATTTCTATTCCCCATTTAGGTGCAAATTTGGGTCGTGACGTGGTCATTACAACGTTGGATGCCAACGTTGGGTTGTCTAGCCCAACGTTATATACCTATCTCGCAACGTCCAAATGCTGCTTGGGGTATTTCTCATACCTTACTTAATTTCAAAACCAAATATTGCTCATACTGTGAGAAATTATTTCATTTCAATTTGTCATCTTTAAACACCTACTTAAGGTCGATTCAAACACGTCAGTCTTGTCACGTCACAGTTACGGCGCCGAACCGAACAATCCGTTGCCGAACAGTTTCCAAGCAGTCAGGCTAAACTGTTCGGCAACGGATAAATGAGAACGCCGCTGGATATTTCTATTAAAGAATATTTTTTATGACGGATTGTTCGGTTCGGCGCCGGAACTGTGACGTGACGGGACTGATGTGTTTGAATCGACCTTTAGTTGTCACAAAACTGTCAGATTGTATTAAAAGTTTTTAAATTCTAAAACGTAGTTTCATTCATGCTTTGATAAAAATCATAACAAGACATATACTTATTTAAAATAAATTTCACGATCAACTTCAACAGTTTAGAAATAGGATGCTTTAGTGTTACTTTTGTTTTACTAACCAGAAAATTAAATATTAAGTTACTTTACTTGTATTCTTTAAATTTGTGCAGTTGTAGAAAAAGTATAGTGTACAGCATGTGGGGAAGTACTTTTCCCACTTGTTGCGCAATTTACTATTCTTACGCTTATACCTATGTGAGTATCCTTTTTTTTATCACTTCCATGCAAACAGACTTTGTCTAAATATAGCCCTACACAATGACCTTCAACTTGTGATATTTTCATCAATAATCCCATAATTGGTTAATATATTCTATTTAAAGTCATCTGTCGTTCGTCGAATAGGATCGCTAGACATATTTAGCCAACTAATTTTTGGAGATACTGGTATAGAACTTATGAATACTAGTGAAATGAAATCATTTATAGAGAAATTCCAAAAGGATTGAAAGCAAGATGCCCAAAAGAATTTAGAGGAGGTACAATCTTGTAGTTGTGAAATTTTTTGAACAGTTCTATTTCAGTGTAGCGACAAGTATTCCACAAAGAAGTAACAAGTTAATATTAATGAAGTCTTAGTATTTATGTTATAGTTATAATTAAAATATTATTCAAATAAACTACAATCATAAGTACTGGTATAAAATCCTACGTTAATAAGTGTTAAATTACACCGAACACGACAAAAAGCACTTTTTAGTGTATTGTCTCGGGTACTTTTCAGCATCCGAGACAATTTATAACATATGAAAAAATTTAAAATAATAAAAATAAGTGTAAATTTATTTCCTTTCCCTTCCTCTACTACCGGGATGATGGATGCAGGTTTTCTGTGGTACTTTTCCTGCATCTTAATTTCCGCAATTGTTGGAACAGCGACATATTGTGGAAATTAACCAAATGGCCATCCTTGGGTGTACAGCCACAGCTGTCCCTACCGCGACCTTTAACTTCACTTGCATTAATATTCAAATCATACCTTGAAGAGGATTAATCTCCTATAGCAGGGTACAGAATTAAACTTTTGCAAATTCCAATTCAGGAAAATCAATTATCAAATTAAAATCATGTTCGAACAACAACAAAAAAAGTGTTAAATTTATATTCAGACTTGAAATGTAGGCCTATTTGGAAGAGATTAATTTTCTTTAAAAAAATGTTAACATTACCTTCCCATATATTTCCTTTACATTATCACATTCGAAAGCTGTGCCTATTTTAATTGAAACTAAAGCTACAGTAGTAATTTTTCTCATAAAAACGACAAGTGTAGTAATCGTTGATGGCGTATTATTTGTAATTGCAAAACAATTCTATATGAAAATCAAAATCAAATTATTTGTGTTACTTACTTTACTTTTTTATTAAGGTCCGTGTTTAGAATATCAGTGTTTTTCTTGTCACTTTCCAAGTCTGCTATTTTATTTCTTAAACTTTTCGAAGCTTGAGCATGAGTATTATTTCGAGTTCTGTAATCACAAACACTCTTTTTTTCGGCCTCGAGATCGCATTCTAATTTCTACAAAGTTAATTGAAATGTTACAATCACTTACATCTTTCTCATTTAAAAACTAATAATGAGTCGAGTACCCATTGTCCGGGCCACCATTTTCTTATGTAAAAAATAATCAATGAGGTGCTTTAGGGTATATTCCAATTAAATGGAGGGAATCAGATGATTAGACTGAAAGAGTCGATTAAATATCGTTATTTTGACAACTTATTGGTCGTTTGATATCAATTCTAATGAATTAAATACTAAATTACAGGTTCCTGTAAAATTGTCATGTTTAGTGAGGTGTGTTACCAATAGAGGTCGAAGATAATAGATTTAATACTATTCTAACGCCTTACAAAGTTTTTGAGACCCGTCTACAAGTGATGTTGTCCTTCTAATTTCAAACTAGAACAGTTGGTTATATCTTGTAGATGTACCAACTCCGTGTAACTCATCCTCCTATAAAGTACTTCTCTGCTGCCTCTACTATACTCTCAAGTCGTCTACTCCCCAAATACCTCTGGCGCTTACCTGCCAGAGCAGGGCATAGACACATGAGATGTTCCACCGTCTCCTCCTCTTTCTCGCTTTCATTGCACAGATCATCCAGTTTTACCTTGATTTTCCGGAGCTTTGCCCCTACTGTGCAGTGTCCAGTGATCACTCCCGTGATCTTCTGAAGTGAAGCAATCCCTTCTCTCGCTCCATCTCTTCCCGTGTTCTGCCCCTGTTATATTTTCCATGGTGTCCTTCAGTAGTTGAATCGATGGTCTTGGTATGACTAACGCTTCTTCCCTGTCCTTCACAGCTCGTTTCTTTGCGAGGCTATCTGCTTTTTGGTTCCATTCCACACCACTGTGCGCAGAGACCCAGCAGAGACTCACCCTTCTGTTGCGTATCCAGGACAGGGCAACGCGACAGCTCATTACTGATCTCGATCCCACCGTTGTAAACATCTTCGTTGAAAATAACTGCTGGTTTTGTCGTTTTATCCTTCTCCTGTAGTAGTATCGTTGTCCTCTCTATCGCTGCTAGCTCTGCTTGCAGCACACTACATTCGTAGCTGAGTCTTATGGACACTTTTATGTCCAAATCCAGAGAGTATATGCCTGCCCCCGTGCCATCCTCACTTTTTGATCCATTGGTAAAAATGGAGATGGCTTCATCTCCATTATTCTGCGGTTATAATAGTATTAAATCTATGAATTGTTTATTATATTTAATCCAATACCTGTACTTGGTCTCTTAATCCATGGATAACACCATTGAGCTCACTGACATATCTATCGTGGCCGGAGCGTTTGTCTTCGAGTTTTTTCTGCAAATCGTGTATCACCTAAAAAATATAATTGGAAATTCATTTATTGATGAAATACATTCAACGCATTATCAAGTAAATTTAATAAATAATAAACCTGATTAGCTTCCATAACGAGCTTTTCCTGGGCCTTAAGTTTCTCTTCCAGTTCCTCAACTTTTACGTTCGGACCTAAGCCTTTCTTATCGTTAACTAATATTTGCCAGTTTTTCACAATTTCTTTAATTTTGGAGTGATGCTTATTAATGACGATATCCAAATCGTTTTGCAGTTGAGTTCCTTCGATTTTCAACGTTTCTATTTGTTCCGCTAAATCACCAACGTTCACTTCCGACTTGATGATACTATCCAGAAGATCGACAATCACGTTCCTTCTAGATAGAAGGTTCTTGCATATTTCCATCAATGTCTTGGGGATATCTTCGATTGATGTCTGCATTCCAAGGATTACTTCGGTTGGTATACTTTCTCCGGCACCATCTTGACCTTCTTGAGCAGCACTTATTCCTGCAAATTGAATTAGAGTAATAATATGAACGCTGTTCAGGTGATATGAAAGCATAATGTCCATCGATACACCGGTTATTTCTACTTTCTATCTATTACATCATAAAGTTTGCAATGACGTTAAAATATTGATTAAAAAACTTTGTTTTTAATTTTGCAAATTTGGGATTCCTTTCAAAACGTTTCGAGGAATTGGCTGACTCTGGATTTTATGCGCGCTTTTTGGACTGCGATGCAACAGACCACATTGGAGTGGCTCTTCTAGTCAAGCCATACAGTAGGCAACTGGGAGTCATAAAGGGTGCATATAAAAAAATAAAAGAATCCAAGAACTGGTGGAATTTTGTGAGGTCATGCAAGGTCTCCAGTATCAGAGTTAACAAAATTCTCACAAGGTACACTTCAAAAACACTTGGATCTATTGAACTGAATGCACCTCCTTCATTTTATTGACACGTGTTTTCAAATGAACATTGAAAGGGGGTATAGATGCCAAAATATTAAACCCCATCACTTACCCGTCACTTGTAACAAGATACAGACTAAGAAGAGAGGGAATCATTGAAAAAACCACCTCCTTACTTCTTATGAATAAAAAAACCTGGAACATGCCACAAGACGGTATGATGAAAAGGTATAACTTTTCAAAGAAATTCGTTACGGAATTAAGCAACAAGAAAAAATGGGATCCAAATACCATTACCAGACATGGAAAGAATGCTATTCAATGGTACACAGACGGCTCCAAAGCAATAGAAGGAACTGGGATAGGAGTGTACAGACCAGGAACCAAACACTGTGCAAAACCCCAAGTATCTTTTAAGTGGAAATTCACGCCATAAGAAAGTGTGCCCAGTTCAATATTGACAAAGGATATATGTAGAAGGCAAAAGATTGTCATAATGTCGAATAATCAAGCAGCCATTAAAGCACTGAGCTCTTGTGTGATCAGTTCCAAAATGGCGTGGGAATGCTTAGACATACTCATTGAACTAGGCGAGAACAATACAGTAACCTTACTGTGGATTCCAGGACACACTGGAATAGAAGGAAATGAAATAGCAGATGGACTAGCAAAGAGGGGGGACTGAAAGATCCTTTTGGGGACCGGAACCTTTTTGCGGTATCAGCCCCAATGTAATATTGGAAGAAATAGGCAAAGCCTAAGAAAAGAGAAGATCCGACCATTGGGAAGATCTAGTAGGGCTTAGACAATCAAATATTGTGATGGGTGACTACATGGAAAGAGTCAAAGGTGGTGTCCTACCGGCCCACTATTCTGACATCATTCATTGTGAAAACCATGGAATGTCTTATCAATCAGAAAATTGTGAAAAGCTGCCCTGCATAATTTAGCCTCAGGTGTCGAAAGTAGTCTGAATCGAAAAGAAGTAGTCCTTGCAGAATTTCTAGACATCGAAGATTCCTTCGACAACACATGTCAAATGTCTCCGGAAAAGAGGAATAAACAACACCACAAGTAGATGAATAGGATCTATCCTTGAGTATAACGACACATATGCATGACAAAAATCCTAGGGCACAGCACCTGGGAGACTACTGGATAGAAGAGGGACAGTTACCTAAGTTGAAGCCTGCAGATATCCTAAAATTCCTCGGGGAAATAGGACTAAAGGAGCTACTAGTCTCTGAGACTTTCCTCAAGAACTAAGTAGAAGTAAGGGGGCACAATAGATCTTTTAGGTCTCAGTGAATGTTACCCCAAATGACATACATACATACATACATGCATGACAAAACTTACAATATTGGGACAGCTGAAGGGCCTCACCACTTCCACCACTTTTGTGGAATCTTATTGTGGATGTCTTGATATGCAGTTTAAACGATAAAGGCATATGGATGCAAGACTTTGCGGATGACATAGTGATAGACTCCAATGAGAAACTCGCGGGAGAAGCTTTGCGTAAGCATTTGACAGTGTGGTCATAGAATTTCAATATAAAAATTTACAATTTTATGGCATCCGAGATATTTAGGAAATAAAAATGGTCAAGTTTCTGAAAATCACCCAGTAAGATTTTCCACCATTTAACTTGTTGATCACTTTGTCCAACAATAAAACATTTTTTTGTTCTTTTTGTGAAGCAAACAATATTTACCTGAAGCAGGAATCAATTTAATTTCTTCCAAGCAAACATTCTTTCCTAATTCCTCCAGTTTTTTCTTTATTTGTACGAGACTTTGATAAAGATCCAACACGGGCTTTTGTTTTTCGAGTAATTCCTTTTGTAGCGTAGTAAGTCTCTTCTTTTTATTCAAAAATTGAATTTCGAGAGTGTGTTTGTTCAAGTTTTGGCCAGCTCCTTTTAGAATACCTGAGTCTGGTCTACACAGTCTGCTACTATTGGACTTTACGACGTGATGACTGGGCACTTTTATAGGATGAATCGGTTTGGATGGTTTTGTAATTGGTAATGGTATACTTGAGGACGCTGTAGGTTTACATACTGCGGATTTGGTGCGTGGTGTCAATTCCCTTTTAATTGGAGATGATGAGCCTTTTCTAGCTGAATATTTAGATATTTTATCATTGGTATCTGAGCGATCCCGGGCCGACTTCAATTTGGGAGTAATAGTCTATAAATTAGAACCAAAAATTTTTTAAATTCATCAAATATATGAGTAAATTTTGGTCATATTTCAAAAAAAAAATCTCGACGCGAATTCAGTATTTTCCTAAATAGCCTAGTCAAAGTACACAAAATATCCGTAAAATGCCGCAAAAAACTTGACAATTCTAAATTGAGTATTTAAAAGGGTTGTGATTTACGTTGAGTGAAAATTTTTGTTTTTTCATTTATCTACAAAATTTGACTGAACATTTTTTTTGTATCTGCATTAGTTTTTAAAATATACGAAATTCCCCCAGTAGTATTTTTGAACATCATTGATTTTCATATTTTTAATTTTTCGATAGTAAAAAAACAATGACATTTAGAAAAGAAAATTTCATATGGAATGTGTTCTAAAATGAGGTATCGACAAGTACATTGAAAAAAAATATTTCATTTTTTAATGTATTATCATCGATTTTCCACGTAAACCTCTACTAAAAAGTCGTTTTTTACCGAATTCCTCTAATTAACATTAATAAATTAAAAACCTGGATTATATAACGGCTCTATAGCAGAATAGCGCTGGTCAAAAAAAGCGCTGGACAAAATAGCGCTGGACAAAAACAGCGCAGGACAAAATAGCGCTGGACAAAAACAGCGCATAAAATAGCGCCGCCAAAAGATAATTATGCTTCTTTATTTTACTACTAACTCATACATAAAAATAGACTATAGTACCGAATTATCATAATTAGGAATAACATATTTGTCATAAATTACAGTCATAACAATAGTTTTCCTAATTCAATTCGTCAAATCAACATCGCTTCCCGACCAGCTGACAGTGATCAAAGTGTTGGTAACTGTCTATAGCACTATCAGAATATAAGGAACGGAAAACAAGTAAGAACAATCAATATTTTTCATCATACTTCAAAACATATCGCTTCCCGACCAACTGACACAGTTCAAAATGTAAACAACTACTTCTCAGTGTCATATTTATTTAAAGTCTAAAAAAATGCAATTTGGTAAGTCTCAGAAAGGAGGTGATACATTATTCCACGAAGGATATAATTACCGAAATGACAAGCAACATGAAATTGCATTTTTTTAGAACTTAAATAGATATGACACTGACAAGTAGTTGTTTACGGGAAGCGATATGTGCTGAAGTATGATGAAAAATATTGATTGTTACTCTTACTTGTATTCCGTTCCTTATATTCTGATATTGTTTGTTTGTCAATCACATCCTACAGTAATAGTTGATTTTCTAAGGATATCTCAACCGGCGCTATTTTATGGAGCGCTGTTTTTGTCCTGCGCCGTTTTTGTCCAGCGCTGTTTTTGACCAGCGCTATTTATGTCCAGCGCTATTCTGCTACAGTGCCTTATATAACATAGCGTATTTCAAGGATTATGGTTTAATCTTCCAACTTTATTTGAAACTTTTTTTGTATCTGCATTTTTCACAAAGATACATACGATTTTCCACGTGAACCTTCATTGAACCTTTATTTTTTTACCCAACTTTATTTTCATTATTGTTGTAATAACTGCCTCCATTTTTAATGTAATTTGTTAAATATTTCTGTTGTTAATATTTTATTATTATTATTGTTGTTATTGTTGTTATTATTATTATTTTTGTTTAAGCCGCTCTCTCACCTGCTTTTTCACCTTTATTTGTGCTCCCTTCTCTTTCTTACCTGAGCCATAGGTGTGTTTTTTTGTATCGCGATCACTTCTAAATAGGTTCATTATAAAGTTCACAAATTTTTAGATAATATCATAATCGGTATAAAAAGTTATAGAAGGTTTGCTGAAAGACCTCTGATTTAAGTATATATTGTAAATAATTGTCAATTATTTAAAAAAATTTGATATTTATAGAAAAACTGTATAGTAGTTTCGGAAGTAGATGCTTCAAAGTGTTTAGTAGTAAAGTTTCATTGAATTATATTAATTTCGAAAAAAGATATAATTGAATGAAGTCTAAAAAAAACAAATAAAATTAAGCATGCAAAAAAACAGATTTTTAAGAAGCATTCGCTTAAAATTCTAACTATTGATGGCTTTGCTTTTATAATAATAATGTTTTATGCTCATTTGCAATTCTAAATCCAAAAGGAATTTTCGCTGGGATAAGTATTAATTAAATAGGAATTATAATAAACTGAAAATCTACTTTTTCAAATTTGAAAGTATTTCTATCTAAAATTTGAGATCTTTCTTTACATTTTACATGAGTTTATTAATGTTTTCAGAATGTTATAAGCACAAAATTATTAAATTTTAAGTCGAGCGGTTAATAAATTTGGCTCACGGGCCGTTCGCGCGTAACCACGAATTGAATACCACTGAAATTAATTTTATCTCGTAAACTTTTCAATTTACAAAAAAACTTTTCAGACCAAATTTGTAGATAAATGCATCAGCTACAAATTTTGATTTGGAAGTTTTTCTGTATATTTATTATTTAAACAATTAGAGCGAAAAAACAAAAACAAAAATTTTCACTCGACGAGTTTCCGGAAAATCGCATGTCTAACATCGTAAACTTTTTCTCATGTTAAACACCACCCTTTTAAATACCCAATTTTGAATTTTCAAGTTTTTTGTATTTTTTGTGAGGTTTTATGTGTACTTTGACTAGGCTAAAGGTACAATCATGCAACAAATATTACATTCAAAGTGGACACTGAGGACTGAAACCCATGGCGGAAAACGTATACATCTTTGAAATTGTCACACATATGATATAAGTGTAAACAAACGTAGGAATAATGAAAATTATGTTCATTTTTTGACTACAATAGTTAATCTTACCGTTTCTAGTTGGGGTAGACTAGATGATAACAGATCTCCATCGAGAATAATTTTTTCTATTTTGAATTGGGGAATTTCATCGGTCGCTAAAAAATGAAAAGTAGCTTTAGCTATTTATTTTTTATTTGTTACTATGATACAGTTTGCGGAAAAGTTTAATAGGTCATACGATTTACACAAGCACGACAAGGATAGTATGAACAAGAGTAATTGAAAGAAAGAGATAAGAATTATTATGTGTGATACTCACAATTAGATCAGTCCTCTCTACTAAAACAGGTGGGCGTGTGCTCTTTGACCTTTTTACTTTCAAACATAATGTTTTGGCAGAGGGGACTGATCTGATTGTGAGCTTCACACAATACAATACAATGCAATAATTCTTGTCTATCTCTTGGGTGAATCGTATGACTTATAAAACTTTTTCGCAATCTGTATATCTTTGCTCTCTACTGAATGGATTAAGACTCCTCATTAATTTTACAGAAAACAGCTCCTTAAAGTGCTTGGAAATCATTCACTTTATTCATAATATATTCAATATTCTCTTCAAGTTTTATTGTTCGTAGGGAAACGTATGTTTTTTACTTAATTATAAATATTCAACCATTTTTCTGGGACAAACTGTGCAGTCAAAATTGAAAAGTACCTCGAACAATAAGCCGGGCACATACACGGACGGAGAGTAGTTCACTTGCTGCCTTCGGCTAGTACAATTAAGCCTATTCAAAGACAATCAATTTGTTTCCAAGTTTTGTGTTAAAATGTGTAAGTAGCAGAAGAGAGAAGAAAACGGTTCGCTTTATCCACCCGGATGAGCTTCCAGATATGAGGTGAGTGCTTTTCTCCATCACTTGACTTAACATACAGTATACTTAAATCTAACATACGTTTCCCAGAAACTCTGGAGTCATTCGACACGGTCTTTTTAAAATTCATTTTAATTTGGGCTCAAGTTTAAAAACAATACTTCGTAAATCTCATGTCCGAAAAAGTACGCTTTTCTCAAAATATGGTGCTAAGAAGTGAAAATGGTATCCCAACAAAGACTTAAACTACCAAAAATGATATTTTTTAACAGATGTCAAAGAATAATTATTTATATTCACACTTCATGAATTTTTGATAAATAATATTTTTCAAAAAACAGTGACCATTCAACTAAGGAGCAACAACTACTTCCCGTTCAATATGCACCGCCGGATATTGAATTACAACCCAAAGTCAAACGGGGTTGGTTTGCGATTGGAAGTGAAGATGTCGATACTGTCACAATCTTTACACTTCCGTTACTGGAAGACATGTATTGATTGTGATTGAAGTGTACTCTTCGGTTCGGGATTAGAGATTCCGGACGGACAGTACATACCTTGTACTGATGAGGCACGAATACGCCGAAACCGGTCTACAAGTTGTGTTGTCCCTTTTAATCGCAAACCAGAATGGTTGGTTTTTAAATATCTTGTAGATATACCAACCCCGTTTGACTTTGGAGTGTAATTCAATATCCGGCGGTGCATATTGCATGAAAAAATTGTATGAAAAAATTGTCACTTAAAGTCATAGTAAAGCGACATGTGCCCCATGCCACTTTGTTAGCATGTTTGTGTGTATGGATGATCTTCACTGAGACCTAAAAGATCTATCGACCCCCATTTCTTCTACTCAGCTCTTCTTCTTTCATTCTACATAATCTATATTCTTCTTGCTCCATTATTTTCCCCAGACAGTTCCGAACCATTTTAGAACTGATTTCACCAGAACTCATTGCTTTAATGGCATCTTGAGCAACAAGAAGGAATGGGATCCAAATACCATTACCAGACTTGAAAAGAATGCCATTAAATGGTACATGGAAGGCTCAAAAGCAATAAAAGGAAATGGGATAGGAATGTGCGGGACAGGAACCAAACACTACGAAAGCTTAGGAAAACCCCAAGTATCTTTCAAGCGGAAATTCAGACCATAGGAAAGTGTGTCCAATTCAATATTGATAAAGGATATGAAAGGCAAAGAATTATCATTAATTCGGATAGTCAAAGAGCCATTGAAGCACAGTTCTTTAGTGACTCGTTTCATAAGAAAACTCGTGACTAAAGTAACGTTTTTGACAATTGGTACTTGATATTTTATATTGATAAGATTTTTGTTAAGGCGGGTTCATGCAACGTTCATTATCATTACATTTTCATTGTATTATAATTACGTTTACATTGGAAAAAGTTAATTACTATAGTTTCCTATATTATGTTTATGCAACCACATTATTGAATTTCAATTATACTATTGCATTAAGAAGTTGGTCTACTTTCAACTATAAATTATATTTTTAGTGAAAACCATGAAATCGATTGCGCCAGAAATGTTTCAGCTGTCCTTCCCAGGTTTGTTTTGATTTATGTTTAGGCAGTTTTCAGCGTTATCATTTTGAACAATAATAATAAAATCGCCTGAAGGGATTTTTGTTGCTAATTTTCCAAAATAATAATGGATGAACGGACATTAATTGACGTAGTACGTCAATATACTCATCTTTATGACAAAAAACACCGAAGGTTCAAGAACAAGCGAGCAAATCAAAATGCTTGGTTAACAATTGCCAGAGTAATAGACTGCTGAAGTAATGAAAATGATCTATTATTTCTCATTACTAATACCTTCTATTTCGAGCCGCCACTAATAGTTTCAAAAATAGTGAAGCTTTTGCCGTGAGAACCTCATAATTTCAAAATAATCAAATAATTGCAAATAATCGACTTTCCAACACAACAACAAATGATTAAAATATGACATTTATCAATTGACAGTCTTATCACTCTTCTCAGTTCATGCGCATTAGGCAGTGAAAATGTAATTTAAGTGTAGTTATAATAAAATGAAAATGTAATTATAATGAACGTTGCATGAATCCGCCTTTAATTCGTTATATTTTTAATCGATAGTCATATTGAGATATAGTAAGGCAATATATTTGGGTACAATACATTTGATATTCTTCAAAATGTACCCATATGGTTCAAAAATTATAACCAACACTATAAGCATCAGTAATGTTCTTTTAGAGATTTCGTGAGAATCGCACCCACATACATACAATGGCTGCTTTACTATCCATTATGATAATCCTTTACTAGTATTGGCACACTCCTTCCTATGGCATGGATTTCCGTTTTAAAGATACTTGTGGTTTTTTACAAGCTTTAGAAGTGTTTGGTTCCTGGCCCGTACACTCCTATCCCAGTTGCTTCTATTGCTTTTGAGCCGTCTGTGTACCATTGAATGTCTGGATCCCATACCTTCTTCTTGCTTAATTCCATTTATACTTTTTCTTCATATTTATCATCATGTGGCATCTTACAGGAATTTTGATTGCTAAGAAGCGAGGAAGTGCTTTTTAGTGATTCCCTCTCTACTTAGTCTGTATCTTGTTTTTTCTGCAACACTTTCCACCACAATATGTAGTTGTATGAAATTGAGAATAACCTTACAAAAGTTCCTAGCTAGCAGCTAGCACCATTTGAAGACGACGATGTTAAGTAAGTTGTTTAAGCAATAAAACAAACAATAAACTATTCAAACAACGCATAATATTTTTATGTACAAATTTTAAAGTTTTTAAACTTCACCATAAGGATTTGCTTGTACCAAAAATCAGTTTTTAAATTCGCGGCAAAAATGTCATTAAAACGTCAAATCTTTAAAGAAGTAATGCAAGTTCAATACGACTTACCATTTAATTCTGCGACGTTCGAAGGTGTTGAGGTTGTCATTGTTGTCTTCAGATTTTCTTTAAATTACATACCTAGTACGGAGAAAAATATCCCACATTCGAATTTAACTCACAATGAAAATGAAGAAACTCAATCTTAAGGGAACAAACAAATGATTTTGTAAATAGATATGGTAAAGTGTCACACTATTTATGTCAAATTGTAGGATTTAATTTTATACTTAAACAATTTGTTTATACTTTCAAGACGCCCTAAAGTAATAATATTGAAGAGTTCCTGGTTTCAAACTCTTCTTCGATTTTTTTTTATCTCTTCAACCATTTAAATTCAATTCATCACCCTTACTCTTTTTACTACTTATTTCCTCTATTCCCAGCTCTTAGAAAAATGGGAAAAAGCCGGGATTGAATTGAATTAGTATGATTGAATAACAAAAGAGTTAATAAAATTTGTAAGACCGGCATCAAAAATTTCTCCACGCAGCTTAAAAGTACTATTTTAGAATAATTTCATTTTTAATCTCTAAACGCGTTCAATTGTGAATATCATATGCGTTCTAAAATTAATCGAAGCTTATTTATATACAAATGTCACAATAAAAATAAATAAAAATAGGGTGTTCAATTCTTGTTAATTATCAGCAGAACGTTAATTCTAAAAGAACAAATGACGTCGCACCGTATTTTATCAAATTTAATGGGTTGTTTTGTTTTTATCCCCATTTGAAAAATGTTATTTTTAAAATCTCTTATTATTCGCCTTTAAATTTTGACGTCACTAGAATAAGTTGAAGCTAGTCACATATTTTGACATGGAACAAAATAATCATAAGAGTGGGTAGTTACCCAAATTGCAGAAGAAAAGAAGAAGTTTAGGTTAGAGTGGGAGTGAGTTCTTTGCATTCACATGTGGTTTCATCTTGGTTGAAATTTTTTATTAGTTCAAGTTTAAGCTTTATGCTTCTTATTAATAAAATGCTTCAAATTCAAATTTAGCAAGTTAAACAACAGAGTGATAGAACAGTAAAGGAACAGTAAAGGAAGGCTATCGAAAACTTCACATTTAAACTAGTGACGTATCTGCATTATAAGGCCGAGTTGTACGAAACAACCTTCATCTGTAGATCAACTGAACTGTTAGTCACTGGTGATCTCAGTTCAAAAGAAAGCGCGTTGTTCCAACTCATATTGACTTTAGTTCAACTGATCGGCGATGATGTGATTTTTTTCTAATGTTGGTAGTTCTATAAATAGAGAACATGTTATCATTGGCATGTATTTAACTGAATTATGGCCCTCTATGGGCTTATTCGTGGCGGTTCTGTGTTTCGTGATTCTATAAAATAACTTATTTCTTTTTTGCTTGTCTCTGTTGTCATAAACTTGGTTAGTTAGGATCATTGACATATTTCTATGTCAATGGTTAGGACCTATCTTTGCTTATAAACGTGGTTGAAAATTGTAAACATAGATTGGTTATAAACATGGATTTTCTATGTTATCAATTAACTCCAAAAAATCTTCATCATCAGTTAATTCTACCATGAAATCCATTTTATATAATATATATATTAGAATGATGTCAACAAAATTAAAGATCAAGCGTTCGGCTGATCTTGTTTATGAACTGTCGATCAACAGTGAACGAGGTTTGTACAGCTTTAAGGGCCGGTTGTAGATGTCACAGGTGAACGTTAGTTTAACTGAACTGCCAGTCAACTTTGAACCGAGTTCATTTTGGTTTTCGTTGTAGAGTGCAAGATCAACATTAGTTTGGTTGCCAAACTTGATCGTTGACTGACAGTTGACAGTGTTGATTGGCGCGTATATCCCGTATATCCTAACCTTATTTAGGTATACGTAACGAATATGGTGTGATGTGATGTTACTTATGATATTTCGTTTCATTTCCGTTTATTTGGAATGAAACTATATATATTTGAGATCTGATCGATTACAAATCTCACAGTTCGTTTTTCTAATCGAAATCTACATTTAAATTCAATATCAGACCATATTTCAAAATGACTGGGACTATTTCTAAAGGTTTGCGGTCTTCTAGGATGTAAAAAACCATTCAATATTTGTAAAAAATCTTCATCGTCGGTTAATTCTTCTAATAATTCGTTCATTTTGATTGAAATAATGAATTATCAGATATTCAACCTCACTTTCTGGGGTTAACAACTCAACGTCAAATGCCAAAACCCTCTTGAACCGCCTTTGAATGCTCTTCGAGGACCGTTCACGTAAACTTCTATTTGAACTACAGATCAGTAGTGACTGACGTACTAACAACAAAAATTTGCAATTAAACTCGGTTCAACGCAGAACCACAGTTGAACTATGCATTTACAACCGGGCCTAATTTTGTCATTAAACCACAGTCAACATTGAACTGTTGGTGAACTTGAAATGTACAACTGACCAGTTTCATCACTTTGGTAAATTATTGTTTTCATTTTTTCTGTTAATCTAAATACTTAATTCAAAATAGTTTAATTTTAGAATATTCCATTTGTCACTTATTAACATTACCTAATAAAACATAGGGTCAAAATTTGAACACCCTATTATCACCGCGACCAGGATTCGAACCCAATGCCTACTTCTTCATTTCACGCAGTCATACCAAAGAATAAGAATACATCATCAAACATGAAGCGAAGCTGCTTATTTTTTTTTTGTATGCGCATGTCTGAAAGGCGCCATTTTTAAGATATTTGTCATACTTCACTTGTCGACCAATTATATCGCCGATATTTAAAAATGTTGACACTTTCTGAGTGTATTTATAAGTCAGCTGGCAATGTCGGTCTCTCAAGGACATACATTTTTGTTACCAAAACATCTTTGTACAAACCTCTTCGCCACGAAGACATACTAATTCATTAATCAAGCTATAGTATACAGAGCGTATGATGATGTCAAAACTAAGTGACGTTTTAAATAATTTATTGATAGGTGTCATTGAGCTGAACGCGACCTATGGTCGACCTCGACCCAGCTGTTACGATGTGAAGAGAAATATTAAACAATTTAATACAATTTGGTTGTTTTCAAGCAAAAGTTGAGAAGGTGAAGTCTGTTGTAGATAATAGTGATCATGAATTCAATGCTCTTCGATACTATGCTGCTTATCCCGAAACGTGCGGGAGATGTAGGTGTACCAATAGTATCCATTCAACGAATTTTAAAAAAACTTAACTTTCATGCCTACTCTTTTAACCTAGATCAAACATTAAAGCGAACAGACTATAGACGTCAAGATAATAGTATCATACTATTATAACGTCTTACTAATTTGAAAATTACTTTTCAAAGAGTAGACCATTTAATAGGAAGCAACATCTACTTCTCGGGCATATCTTAGCATTCCTTTCACAGTGGTTAATGTATTAAAGTGATTTTAGCGTTGTCTTCAGTCCAGGACTATACTCTTAGAGCTTCTAGACGGATAATATCTACCTTGTACTGATGAGGCGCAAATACACCAAAAACGGTCTGTAAGAGATATTGTCCCTTCTAATTACAAATCAGAATGGTTGGTTAAAGCAGATATACCACCCCGTTTAACTTGGAAGTGTAATTATTTGTCTGTCGTGGCATATAGCCCGAGTAGTAGATGTTTCTTCCTAGTGAACGGTATACTCTTTGAAAAGTAGTTTTCGTATGGCGTTATAATAGTGTGATACTATTATCTTGACGTCTATTGATAAACATGCTTTACTTAATTATGACAATTGTTACAGGAAATTGTAATTAAGGTCCATTCGCACCGATTATCCTTAAATGTCATGCTTAACTATACCTTGTTTTTAAACTAAGAGGAGCGATTTGAATTTAAGTTGGCATTTCTGCTGCCTAGTGATTGGTCAGATTGCCACCAGTTTCACACAGCTCTTTTGATACCAATGACACTGACATTTGTCAGTTTTGTGTCTATTTACATAAAAATAGTCATTAGTTCAATCATTACTACCACGTTTATTGTTTATTTTTAACAAAGTATTATATTTTACCCAAGGTATTTGCTATTTTTATTATTTATTTCCTTTCATGAAAAAAATCCTTACTTCTTTTTCTTGTTAATAATATAAGTTTCACATTAAGTTTTACATACATTGCAGTACTATATTTTGGTATTTTCTAACTTCTGTTCACTTTTAGTTTTGCAACACCAAAGCCTCAATAATTGTTAAAAAAATTCAATCATACAATTGCATTTCTATATTCTCATTAATCTTCAAATTCTTCAAACATTTTACATAAACTACTTATTATAACCATACTTCTTTTCACAATAATGTGACATTTGGTTACTAGATACTTTCGCAATGACACGTGGCCAATCATCATTCGATATTTAGACATGCCTTGATCCCTCATTGGCCACGACAACAGCGAGCTGTACAATAATATTTCACGTAATTTTCATTTAGTTCAAAAAGTCTGAACACGACCCTTTCGGAACACACTCCCAATCTAGTAACTTTTAGTGGTGTGGTTGAGGTTTCCTAAAATGCTCCTCCTAGTTTAAAAACAAGGTATAAGAGACACGTTCGCGCCGTACCACCCTTAACTAAGGGGAGATACCATTTGACAACACCGCAATTTTTTAAATAGAACTTTAACGTCACTCGTATCTATGGTCAGTCGTTTGATATTGAGTTGCTAGTGTTGCTGGTATAATCTTTATAAAGCTGGGGTAAAATATAATTTCACTTACACATCATAAGGATATTATAATTCTGCTTCAATTTCTCCAAGAAAATTGTGAGCAGTTTCCTTCGTCATTTTAAATCTGAGAAAAACGTTCTAGGTTCGAATGTATTGAAATAATCATTCTGAGTATGCCGTATTCAATTATTTCAATGATTTCTAAATCTCATCATCTTCTAACATTTCCATTTTGACAAGAAAAATTACTAAAAAAGTATTTTTTCGTGAGATACCGTTGATGTGAAGTCGGTTACAGAGCGGTTATACCCCCTCCAAAGAAATTTCAAAGGTTGTTATCGTTCATGATCTCTCGCGAAAATCAACCGGTTAACCGGATAGAATTAACTTCACAACAATAATAAATAAACATGTTTAACTTCAGCCAATACTAAAGAAAGTCCCATAACTCACCATTCAACAACTCGTTTGCTGTTAATATATCAACAATAACGTGAAAATTTTCACCTCGATTATTCAACATCAACTCTACTTGTTCCTCTTGTTCCATTGCAAATTGAAGTAAATCAAAGTAATTATATATTATTTTGTTGTCACAGATATTATCTACCTAGATAAATAATTGTATTATCTAACCTCCATGGATATTATACATAAAATAATGAATTAACTTTGATATTATACTGAAATTTCAATCAAATTTCTAATTTTCAAATGTCACTCCTGTCAATTAAATTTCTATAACCGCCAGTAACCATACTCCTAGGTGCGGGAACTGAAAGAGATCCCGTTTTATAACTTATTGCGTCACAAATTACGTCATTAACATACTCCCCTATTACCGTTCTTTCGCAAAAATGCAGTGGGAACTGAATAACAGTTCCCGTTATATCAACGGGATCTCGCGAAAAAATACCTAAATACAAAGACGATGATCTACCCTAAACTGTCATAAATAAACTGAAATAAACTTCAAAATTAGTATTTCGAGGTTAAGTAGAATTTTAAGCCGAGGTTATTCCGCCTCGTTAAGGATGCCTTCAAATACGATGCGAACGACTAAGTGACACTTTGCGTTTAAGAGTAACCAGTGCGAATGGTTCTAATTAAATAAACAGACTATAATAGACGAATTAAAATGTCGATAAATATAAATTTGTATATGTAGGGTATTCTACACAAAAAGACATTAACATTTAGGGTGTGTTGTATCTCACACCTAAACTCGGTTTAATTATAACTGATGTTTAGACTGTGACGTATTGATTTATTTATTATCATTAATTACATCAGTCTAAACATCAGTTATAATTAAACCGAGTTTAGGTGTGAGATACAACGCGCCCTTAATGTAGAATCCGAAAAGTTAATAATATACGTGTTATATTTAAAATAAAGTTGTCGTTCATTTTGGGTATAGCCCGAAGTTTTTTTTTATAGAAATCTTATGAGTAGTCTTCAATATATACATAGTGTAAGCTAGTCGTGAAACAGCTTGTGAATGGATTATCGACTTTAGCGCAACAGATGTCTGAAAGACTTTTTTATTAAACTCGTATAAAAATTTCCCGGCCTGTATTATTTACGACAGCAAACCAAAAATTGGTAGCTACGTAATTATCACATTTTCGCGTTTAAATTTATCAATAACATTATTATCAGCTAAAATTGGGTTCCCCTTTGGCCTCAACGATAAAGTAAGCACATATTTTATCAAATTTTCGTTTTTTTTTTTCTAATAATTATATTGAACCAATTATGTATAACATTTTGTTTTTCATCTTTTTAGCTGGTTTTTGTAACTGCTTCAATCAATCTAATGAAGTTACTGCAAATACTGAACCTCTAAATGTATACGAAGACAACATTATTAAAGAAACCTCAGTTAACACTGAAAACAAAACTAGTAATACTGGAGTTGTAAAAGCTGAAATTATTTTACCAGGTAAAACTTCAAACCAATTTATCTTATAAGCTGGTTGTTGTTTTTGATTAATTATTTTATGCATTTGCATTTTTTTTTTATTCTAATTTATTACGGGGCATGTCTATATAAGTATGTACCGTTTCAAAATTCCGCCGCTGCAGCGTTGCGATCGTCACTCTACAAACATTAAATTGTTTATGAAAATAATTCAGTAGTACAGCCTTCATGGTAATCCAAAAAAGAATATGTATTTCAAACAGACTGAGAAAGCGTATTTGGAATCAATTCCTATTCAGATCCAACGTGCAAAATCATCTTCTTATATCTGTTAGATAGCCATTTGGTCAACCTAATCTATTTCTGGAGTATCGCGTGTGTCGAACCAGGTTTCATCCAAGTAAATAATTGGCCTCTAGTTCTTTCTGTGACAGCTGCTTTTTTTGTAAATATTCCATTCGTAATTCACGAATTCTACTGGATTCCATTTAAACTTGTCTTTTGTCAATTTTTTTGAATCTTAAATTAATATGTCTGAAACACTGTGAATTTCACGTTATATTACATTTTAATCAGCTCCATCCATCTTCGCAGGACTATTCACAATTTTCTATACAATTAATATTAAAATTTTCGTAAATGTGGCTGTTTCTTCTAAAGCTGCTTGCTTGCCGAAATTATCACGTTTAATGTTTATAATTTCTTCTGCAACATCAGATGTGTTTTCTTCCTTTCAACGGGGTTATACGCTGAAATACAGAGATAAATAACAATAATTACTGAAAAAACTTACTTTTAGTTTTGTGGTAGGAGCATTAAAATTGTCAACAACTCAACAATATAATTTGCTGCCATTTGACGTTCAAGTGTGTATTTGTTTTCTTCGTCTGAATGAAGCTGTAGAGCCAGTGACAATTTTTCAAACAGTTTTATACTCCTTTCTATAGTTAATGTTAAATGGTTGTTATAGCAACTCAGCAACTCTTTTGAGTAGATAAAGTAACATTTTAACAGCAAGGGTAGATAAAATGTTTAAACTTTTTTTATTCAATTAAATTTACAAATTCGTTCACATTTAATTCGTAGGATTAGCAACAAGTGTAATTTTCCAATTAACATTATTAGAAACATCTATTTTTGGAACACCACAACTTGTACTCGTTTGCTTAGACACTTGAACCGAGGTACTGAATTGATTTTCAGGTCCACCAAGTATACACTTGCAATATTAAGGCCATTTGACATTATGTAGTCTTCGATATCGTTTTCTGTATAGTTTTCAATGTTGACAACAACTGTATAGTGTTATACAAGCATGTAGTTTCCGACATCGAATACTGTACAGAAATACCATTCCCCATCATATTTCTGTACAGTTTCTGCGCAATAGGTCAAATATCGTGTCGGTGTTAGATACAGATATTATGTGTTTATGTTTATCCTAACCTTGTTTAGTTGAAATAATTTTATCGGTTTCCTGTTATTATGGACTTTTTGTTTGAAAATGGAAACGAAATCAATTAAAAAGATTAACAATTCAATAGTCAATGGAAAATAATATATACAATGAAATCAGGATGAAATTAAGTAGTTATGTCAATTGACAAGGACTTTTGGCAGCCCTATACCACCAATCAGAGGCGCTGTTTTTGAAAACTTCAATATCGAAAACTACATAAGTGTCTTACACAATTTAATGGGCGTAAAGTTTCCTGTACAGACAACTGTACACTTTTTGTCGACATTGACAACTGTACAGAAAACGATATCGAAAACTACATAATGTCATATGGCCTTTACTGTTCAATGTAAGATGTAAGACTCTTCCATCCACCTAAGCGTTTAACTTTTACTACTTCAGCATCAGAGTATGCCAACTTGGTAGCTGAAGAACGACGGAAACAATACCCAATGTACATTTCTGAATTTGGTAGCTTCAAAAAATCCGCAATCTTCTTGGGTATCTTATATACTTATAGTGTTAATCCCCATCGGTTGAGTAGTGCACTTTTGATGTCGGTAATTCACAAAAAACTTACTGTGAGGTACGTTTTTAGGGCGCAAGGGCAAGCCAATGTACATTCTCACAATTTCCAATAAACGCTCTCCACTTTTCTTGTCAGTAATTCAAAACGACCTATCCTGCTTGGTTTTAGTATCAGATAATGAAACGACTATCACCGATTTTCTGTCGTCCACATTAAACACATATAAATTGTGAAATTCATCGGATCTAGTCGCTCCGTACATACCAAAAATTGCTATAATCTTCATAAACAAATAGACGTTATCAGGAGCTACTGTCGGAAATTTAATAATGTCATCTGACTCCAGGATTTTAGCTTTGTATGCTCCACTCAGGTTTATCAGTAAGGTGGTCAACTTGCTGAATTTAGAAATGTCACAATTTTCATTCACCAATAACGTACGCTTCAGTATTGTGTCGCAACCACGACTATGTATATAAATGTATGTAAATGACCAACTGCTCCTTTTTCACAAGTATGTGATTAAGACGTCCAGTAATACTATTGTAGGTACAAAAAATATGAAAAATGATAACCAAAAACCAACGTAACATTTATTCTTTTACATGAAAAGTCATTCTGACATTCAAGAACAAATCTATGTACATATATATGGCGTTGCTAACTAGAGTCAACGCATGTGATTGATATAATAAGTCTATAAGATAAATAAATATTATTCATGCTACGACAAACCACTCATTTATAAGTATTAGCACAAAGCACATAAACATTAGTACCCAGTTGATGATTTCATTACTATGAAATCTCAACATATTGAATGATACGACCATAATGACGATGGCTTCACTTTCTTCGTCTTCTCAGAAAAATACGCCATAAGCACTTTTTCACTCACGCCATTGATATTCTTGATGCTTTTCCACTTTTCAAAGGACTGGTATTCCTTCGCATACATCATCCTAAATTTTCGGGGCAATAATAAACTGTCTGCTTGCAACGCTGCATCTCCTACATCTGATGGCAGGTTTTCATCTTCTTGTGTTAAGGCGAATCCATACAACGTTCATTATAATTACATTTTGATTATATTATAACTACACTTAAATTACATTTTCACTGCCTAATGAAACCAGTTCATGGAACGAGTGAATTATGGATTTGCAAATGCGCATGAACTGAGAAGAGTGACAAGACTGGCAATTATGGATAAATGTCATATTTTTAATTTACAGTTAAAAGTAGACCAACTTCTTAATGCCATAGTGTAATTGAAATTCAGTAATGTGGTTGCATAAACATCATATAGGAAACTATAGTAATTAACTTTTTCTAATGTAAATGTAATTATAATAGGTACAATGAAAATGTAATGATAACGAACGTTGCATGAAATTTTATTTTTCACCTGAATTTGAAGTCTATAGATGCTATATATGTTGTACAATAAATAACTATAGTTGATATTTAAATGTAAGCTATCATGCACATATTACCGGCAATTAGATTATTCTAAGAATTATTTATAATATCATCTTAATTAGCGTTTTTCTTGTAGATCTATTTAATAATACAGATTATGATCAAAATGAAACAACAACGCAAAACTTATTATTCTCTATGATAAATCCAAAAACGAATTGCCAAGAAGGATTTGTTGCTGACAAAAAGGGAAATTGCAGGGAAAAGTACTGATTAAATGTATTTAAACAGCTTTTTTTAATAAATAGTGTTAAATTATTGGTTTGATTAAAAAAAAGGTTAGTGGCTGCGGTCTTAACATTGATTGTATTTGGGTTATCAATATTTTTGATGTTTTAACCTGTAGTGTTTTTTCCACCAGTTTTATTCTATTAAAAAAATGTATCAAAAATGATTTATAATTTACAATACTCTACAACAGTTACTATAGAAGAATGAACCTAATAAGCACAAAAGAAAATATTAAAAATGAAATGAATCAAGAGATAACCATTTGAAAATGTGTCAAATTTTTGGACGACCACCAATCTTAAATATCTAGTATTCTAGTCTTTTAGTTTATTTAAAACCAACCTTTTTATTTTTAAATTTATCTGGAACGTGACCTCTCAACTTTAACAGATAAAAATAAGAAAACTCAAGCAATGTTTATTATTTTGTTATTAATGAGAGTACATATAGAAACGTTAAAAATGAAAAGTTTTGTCCTTCTATGTTTCTTTGGTTTATTTACTTTACGAATAATCTCCTGCCAATCAGAAGATCCAGTTGATGAATCTACAATAAAGGTAAGATTTGAGGATCGATTCGGATTCGATACAGTTAAAGAGAAAGCTAAAGAAATTGCAGATAAAGTAAAATATGGTGCAAACGTGGTAAAATGTACTTTATATAAAGTTGGCAACAGGGTGTATCATCATTCACATCAGCTTGTCAGGATTATAATATAGGTCAGTTATTATTTTGTAAATTATTCTCACAAAGTAGCTTTAGTCTAACGGTTTTTCACACACATTTTATATAAGTATTTTTAATTTTATACCCAATTGAACCACATCGAAAAAACAATCAACCCCCTGAAAAAAAAAAGATTTTTCTGTACAATTGTCAAATTAACTTGATATTTCTGCATCTCTATTGATGTGTAAATGTTTACTTTTTATCACTGCCAAAATAATTCACAAAATAAACGTCAAATATCACTTTTTGAAAGATTTGTTTTCAACAAAGTCATACTTCTGATAAGGTCTGTTTCACCAGAGCGGGTGAAATGGACTTTAAAATGAGGCAATGAAAGCACAGACACACACAACCGAATCAACAAATTGATGAAATGTCAGCAGAACGTTTCTGTCAAAGTTTTAGTAGGTAAAGGTGCCTTCAGACCATAGGATTTTTCATTTGATTTTAACAAATCGAATGTAACCGTACTTTGTATTCGTTTACACTGTTCGATTTTCAATTTGATTTGGTCCGTCTGATTTTGCATTTGACAAATCAATAGAATTGTGCAAAATAGAACCGTATCTATTTCGGTTCGATTTTTCATCTCATTTTTGCGATTAATCATGCGCATTGTGCATTATTTGCTGTTGACTGCATTCTCTTATAGGATGCGGGCAAAAAAAGAAGATTAAAAACTTTGGTTAGTGGTTTTTGTTGACATTGTGACGTACATTATTATCATAGATAGAGGAAGTTGCAACTGCAGCAGTTTTTCTGTTTCTCAAAGGCATTTTAATTATGTCCACACTTACAATTTGTGAAAACAAAATCATAACCTTACATTTTCTATTTCTATTGACATGGATGACAGTAGTCATTTTCCAAGTCGAATCGAAAATCAGAAAAATGTAAACGGTAATATTTAGAAAGGTCCAAGTTCGACTCTGATGTAAAACCAGATGTTTTATCAAATGTAAAATCAAATGAAAAATCCTATGGTCTAAAGGCACCTTAACGAGTAATTTCATAGTTATTTTCTATTAAAACTATTAATTAAAATGTGTACCTATTCGAAATAGCAATAAAGAAAATATTTACATATTTCTTCAATTTAGAGATATTTTAATTCTGAATTCTGAAAGCCCATTAGCGGCGAATTCGGAGTAATGAAATATTATCAGTTTATTTCTTTCAACGTTTATGCAATGTATGCATATAAGTATTAAACATGAACGAAATGTCATAGAAAAAGTATAGTATGCATCTCGCAACAAAATGGGCATCATTTTGTTCTCATTGCATAATATACTATTTTAAACTCATATAAAAGTTTCCCTACCTGTATCGTTTAAGACAGCACACCAGAAAATGGTAGCTACATAATTAGGTATCACATTTTTGCGTTTAAATTTATTAATAATACTATTATCAGCCTAAATTGAGTTCACCTTTGGCATCAACGAAAAAGTACATAAGCGCATATTTTATCAAATATTCGTTTTTTTTTCGAATATATTGAACCAGTTATGTATAACATTTTGTTTTTCGTCTTTTTAGCTGGTTTTTGTAACTGCTTCAATCAATCTAATGGAGTTACTGCAAATACTGAATCTCTAAATGTGTACGAATATAACATTATTAAAGAAACGTCAGTTAACACTGAAAGTTATACTAGAGTTGTAGAAGTTGAAGCGAATATAACAGGTAAAGCTTCAAACTAATTTATCTTATAAGCTGGTTGTTGTTGTTGTTGATTAATTGTTTTATGAATTTTTATTTCTTTTGATTCTAATGTATTCGGAGGCATGTTTATAAAGAATCTAAGTACCGTTTCAAAATTCCGCCGCTGCAGCGTTGCGATCGTCAGTCCACAAAAATTTAATTGTTTTTGAAAATAATTTAGTAGTATAACCATAGTATAGCCTTCATGGTGATCCAAAAAAGAATCTTTAATATTTTAAATCGACTGAGAAAACGTATTTAGAATCAATTCCTATTTAGATCCAACGTGCAAAATCCTCTTCTTACATCTACTTGATGGCCCTTTTGATTCGCCATTATCCTTTGGATCAACCTAATCTCTTTCTTTGAAATTTTATTTTTCACCTGAATTTGAAGTCTTGCTATAGAAACAAATGTTGTATTGCACACGACGATAAAATCGCATTATCTTCTCGAGCGTAATTAGCGTCTCGAGGCTAAAAAACACTCTCAAAGATAAAGTACAATTTTATCGTCTTTTACAGTAGTTGATATTTAAATGTAATACTAGTCTTACATTACAGCCTTTTTAAAGAAATTGCTAGCAATTTAATTAGATAGATAGATAGATATTTATTCCACAAAATCACAATATAAATTACAAAGCATATAGAAATTTAATAAAATCCACAGTGATTTTAGCCTAAGCGTTGGAAATAACAAAAAAAAGAGAAAAAAAGTTTTTAGTTAAAATTTTTAGTTAAAATTTGTCAGAAAGAATTCTGAGATATTATAAAAAACATACTGATGTAGTAGTTGTTTAATTTTTGTTTTAAATTTTTTGTTTGTAAGATTTTTCAAATCTGAAGGTAAATGGTTATATACTTTAATACCTGAATATAAAGGGCCATTTCGAGTGCGACTATATTTATAGTTTGGAGGTATTATGTCTTGTTTCCGAGTAGGATATTTATGTCTGTCATTTGGGGTAAGAAGTTCATTTTGATGCTTGTGAATTAATAAAGAAGTTTTGTAAATATAAGTGTTTGTCATGGTCATTATTCTATTTACTTTAAAGAATGGTCTACAAGAAGTACTAGATTTTAAGTTGAAAAGCGCTCTAATTGCTCTTTTTTGAGCCATGAATACGGAGCCTGCGGATACAGCAGTCCCCCAAAATTCAATACCATATTGCATTATACTATGAAATTGAGCGAAATACACCGTTTTTGCTACAACTATGTTAGTATGTTGTTTTATTGCTCGCAATGCAAATACATATTTGCTAAGAGATTTATTTAGTTGATTTATATGAAAGTTCCAGTCAAGCTTGTTATCAATGTGTATGCCTAAGAATTTTATGTTGTGAGAAGAGGTGATAGTTTGCTGGCCTTTTTTGAATAATAATTGCGCATGCGTTCCAGCCATTTTCACTGCAACTTTCAGGCTTGAAAAATATAGAAATGTTCCTAATTTTCAAGGTTATTCATGCGCAACTTTACATATTTTTAGTGATTTTAGATTTTGACAACATCATTATTGTGTTGGTAATTCGGTATAATAGCCGACTATGAAAAATAGAAGAAGAATGTTTCGAAAGAAAGTATCAGTTATCTTTATTCGATGCTCAATTTTTTCTAACAACTTATCGAATGTAGGCTCATCCATTCTCAAGTAGTTTTTAAAGGCTTTCAAGTCGTTACAATCTTTGAATTCGTTTGTAATTCCTAAGTTTCCCATTGTTTTATTTAACCATGGTTTGTTCCAACAAGATTTATTCCTCCTGTTTTTAATCCGCCTTTTTATATAAGTGGCAAGAACAGCAGTAGTAGTGATTGCCAGAAGTAAAACTTTTGTTTTTTCTGTAGTCATTTTCAAAGTGAATTTTCTAATGTGATAATAATAATGTCAAATGTCAAAAAAATCTTTTAAAGTTGCAACAAATAGGCTGAAATGTAAGAAGACTGGATTTTAATTTTGCGTGCAATTTATATTGCCTGCAATAAAGTTGCTGCAAAAAGGCTGTAATGTAAGACTAGTTTAAGCTATCATGCACATATTGCCGGCAATTTGATTATTCTATGCAATATTTATAATATCTTCTTAATTTGCGTTTTTCTTGTAGCACATTATGTTCCAAAGGAAACAACAACGCAAAACATAAGATTATCTATGATAAATCCAAAAACTAATTGCCAAAAAGGATTTGTTGCTGATAAAAAGGGAAATTGCAGAGAAAAATTCTGATAAAATGTGTTCAAACAGCTTTTTTAAATAAATATTGTTAAAATTATTGGTTTGTTTTAAAAAAATGGTTAGTAGCTGCGGTCTTAATATTGCTTGTTTTTGGGTTGTCAATCTTTTTGATATTTTAAGCTGTAATGTATTTTCCACCAGTATTATCCCATTAAAAAAATGTAACAAAAACGATTTATAATTTACAATGCAATACAATAGAAAGCTAAAGAAATTGCAGATAAAGTAAAATATGGTGCAAACGTGATAAAATGTACTTTACATAAAGCTGACAACAAGGTGTATTATCATTCACATCAGCATGATCTTTTCCTGGATTATAATATAGGGCAGTTACTATTTTGTAAATTATTCTCACAAAGTAGCTTTTACCCACATTTTTGACTTTTATACCCCATTGAACAACATCCACAAAACAATTAACCCCCTGAAAAAAAAATACTTTTTTGTACAATTATTGTCAAAAAAATGTTGTATTGCACACGACCATAAAATCGCATTATCTTCTCGAGAGTAATTACACTCTCAAAGTTAAAGTACAATTTTATCGGGAGTAATATCCCTAGTGCATTTAATTTTTTCGGAAAAGTTGTTTCTTAGTAATTTGTTTTAACAAATAGCATGAGCGAGGGTGGTTTTAAAAACCCGAGTCGAAGACGAGGATTTTCCCACTTTCGGAATTCGGTTTGTTTGAATGTTATTGCCTCAAATAAATAAGTTTGAGTGATGAAAATAAAAAAGTATGTGGTAAAATTTGAAGAACGAGTTGTAGGTATTTGGGAAGATAATGTTTTTCAACAATTTAAAGGGATTTTGCTTTATTTTTTCATTTTATTGAATTCAAATAATACATAAGCTAACTGGAAATATAATCAACTTTTTGAACAAGAGAAAAAATTAATTATTTGATAAATTACAGTTATTAAAAACACAGTTTTTGTAAATAGTTTGGCCAGCAGGAACAGCTGTCTCTTCCAACTCATGTGTGGATATAATATTGGTTGATATTGCCGCAGTTGTTGATGTATTGGTATTATCGATGAGGAAGCAGTTTTATCAGTATAATACCGAATGATTGGCTAGAATAATGTATTGCTATTGGTTGAAACCACCAAAATGTCAGGTATTGACGAATGAAAAAAATAATCAATAAATAACTATAGTTGCATGATATTTGAATGTAAGCTGTCATGCACATATTACCGGCAATTTAATTATTCTAAGCATTATTTATAATATCTTCTTAATTTGTGTTTTTCTTGTAGATCTATTTAATATTACAGATTATGATCAAAATGAAACAACAACGCAAATCTTATTATTCTCTATGATAAATCCAAAATCTAATAGGGAACTTGCCAAAAAAATAAAATCATTTAAAAACAATTAAAATCGTAAGATATTATCATAAGGAACTTCATAGAAAAAGAAAAATTCCAATAACGATTAAATTACCTGAGAAATAAAGGGTTAAAATTTGAATAATTTGAACTGCTCTTAAAACGCGCTGCCATTGGTTGTGACGTCAGTCCGCACTTTTCGAGTCAGGCGATTGTGAACCGACAATTCAAACAACACTTAAAGACTGAGAAACTGACGCTAACGATTCGAATTCGATAAAAAATCAATAATGCTTCAAATGGCTGTTTCTGCGGTTACCGATGCGCGAGGTGCGGTGTGACGTCACAGCCGCTGCCGCTGCCGCGCATTTTTCTTCGTTTGAATACACCCGGTGGCGATTCCAACTTTAATTATTTATTGTGAAATAAGTATTGCGATTTAAGGACTGATATTTGGTATAATGTGTTTTCATATATAAACACACATTTTAGTAGAATAAAAAAAAAATGGGCAAGTTCCCTATTACCAAGAAGGATTTGTTGCTGATAAAAAGAAAAATTGCAGAAATACTGACTAAATGTGTTTAAACGGCTTTTAAATAGTGTTAAATTATTGGTTTGATTAAAAAAAAAGGTTGGTAGCTGCGGTCTTAAGATTGATTGTATTTGGGTTGTCAATATTTTTGATGTTTTAAGCTGTAGTGTTTTTTCCACCAGTATTATCCCATTAAAAAAAATGTAACAAATAAGATTTATAATTTACAATGCACTACTATAGTTACTATAGAAGAATGGACCTAATGTACACAAAAAAAATAAAAATGAAATGAATAAAGAGATAACCACATTTGAAAATGTGTCAAATTTTTGGAGGACCACCATTTTTAAATATCTAGTATTTTAGTTTATTTAAATACCAATCTTTTTATTTTTAAATTTATCTGGAACGTGACCTCTCAACTTTAACAGATAAAAATAAGAAAACTCAAGCAATGTTTATTATTTTGTTATTAATGAGAGTACATATAGAAACGGTAAAAATGAAAAGTTTTGTCCTTCTATGTTTCATTGGTTTATTTACTTTACGAATAATCTCCTGCCAATCAGAAGATCCAGTTGATGAATCTACAATAAAGGTAGAATTGGAAGATCGATTCGGATTCGAGACAGTTAAAGAGAAAGCTAAAGAAATTGCAGATAAAGTAAAATATGGTGCAAACGTGGTAAAATGTACTTTACATAAAGCTGGCAACAGGGTGTATCATCATTCACATCAGCATGATCCTTGTCAGGATCATAATATAGGTCAGTTATTAATTTCGTAAATTATTCTCAGAAAGTAGCTTTAATCTGACGGTTTATACAAATTTTTGACTTGAAGTATTTTGAATTTTATACCCAATGTAACCACATCGAAAAAACAATTAACCCCCTGAAAAAAAAAGATTTTTCTGTACAACTGTTTTTGTTACAAAAAACCTTGACATTTCTGCATCTCCAATGATGCGTAAATGTTGGCTTTTTTTCACTGCCAAAATGATTCATAAAATAAACATCAAATATTACTTTTTGAAGGATTTATTTCCAACAGAGTCAATTACTGATTGATTATTCATCATTATTGGAATGATAATTGATAGTAAAGTTTGAACAATCACTTTCAACATAAATTCCCGAAGATGTTCCATGTTGCTGCTGATCAGAAACGTTAGATATTTCTTGAAGAGTTGATTCCACAATTATAGAAATCTCAATTTTGTTATTCAAACTTTCTTCTATATACGCTTGTGCTATGGAGGCAGATTTCCAGCCACCGTGACGTTTTATGGATGTAATGTTGCTCCCTACATTGGCCAGAAGCATGAAACAGTGACCTGTGTATCTCTTATACACGACTTTTCCAAGCCGTTTTGCAATCAAGCTGGAAATTTATCCTATTTTATGTTGGTTAATATATTTTCCTCTCGAATATTTCAATAATAAACTGGTTTTATAGTTTTTGATTTTTCCCCAAAATAGAATATATAAGCACATTTTCAGAAACCGTGTTTCTTATCACATCATTCACGAAATTATTCTTATGCTTTCTCATATACTAACTTGGATTTGGCCGGTAACATATTAGATTCTATTTGCCTTTGCTTTCTCCGATATAAACACTTCATTATAAACATCCATCTTCTTGAAAATAACTTGAAATTGAAGCAACTACGAGCAAACACAGTTAAACACGCGGCGTGCCAACAAACCGTTTCTATAGTAACGATACACAAAAACCACTTGATGCTGTGAAATTCTATTGGAAGTATTGATTTGGAAAAGAGAAGTATTATTTAGTTATTTTGGATTTATATTTTCAAGATAACAGTCGTTTAAAAGCGATAACTTACAAAAAATGTTTGCCTTTTGAAGGACGTAACTAATAATTACCAAAAAGGTATCGATTGCCCTTGACGACGAGTTGTAAGTCAACTTATCACCCTTGGGTGGTTATAATTTATGCCCTACAAAACGTGTATTTATCTTATTTATTTATATGAATATTAATAGTACAATTATTACAATATGAACATTATTTAGAAAATTTGGATAAATGTTTTCTCGTCTTTGTATGAAATTTTTCTGACTCCATATATGTCTCCATCTCTAACCAAGTTTTCTGTTACTCTTGAAGTACTGCAGAAGACTTCTGGCTTCGTTATTTTGTATCCACTACATAACTTTGCGCAATAGTTGCAGATTTCCATCCTCCATGTCACTTGAGAGCTAAGATATTCTAAGGGAGTGCCCAGTATACTCCTTAAAGTACTCAAAGTTTATAAATTTTACTTGAAATTGAAGAAATCTAGTTTTTCCCGACAGGCTGGTTTAAGCAGTTTCCATTTTGATATCGCATGAAGAAGCGAGGATTAAAATTCGTCATGTGGGATCTTATAACAATGTAATTTCGAACTAATTTCTCATCGTCACTTTTATCACTGTAAATTTACGTGCCATTTCATTTTTGGAATTAGGAATAGTAACAATTATGACTTCATGCCTTAATTCAACATTGTCCATTTCCATTGCAAAGGGTTCACTAGAACTACACGCTCCAGCAATTCCCATTATCATTACAACCTTGTACATCATTTAATAAGTATCATTGGGGGCTTCAAACAGGTATTTATTTATATATCTTCACTATCAAACACTTTAGATTTTTTGAGTTTATATCCGTCATTTCTTCTTACAAATGCTCAAAGCTGGATACTTGGAAATATCTGTTTTCCTCTATGAAAAGGGTGGACTACAGCATGGAATACTCACACCAAAAGCTTGATAAAGACTTTAATACAAATAGCTATTTTTGTACGAGTGGCAGAATTGTACTGAACAATTTATCGCGAGAGAGTTGAGAATACTTATCGAAAAATTGCCAAAAAGTTGTCAACTTCACAAAATCATATCGTAAAACGTACAGCCACGAAGGTTGTTCGCTAAGACTTATTATAGTCTTAACTATTTTTTTGGTTTATAGAAAACTTTCCATTTATCCCTTGAGTCTTTACGTCAAAAAACCCAGTTTTTGTCAGAGTGAATAAAAAAACAATGTGTACAAAATAAACCAAGTTTGCATAAAAGATGGTTTTGGGTAACATCCAAAGGATAGATAATTCAGTACAACGTATCTTAAACTAAATAAGCATAATTTTGTTTACTCTTGTATGATGTGCATAAATCCAGCCTTATTCGGAAATCTAAATAATGCGTATTAATTTGGGATGAATTCCTTTTAATTCTATGTGTTGTCTCCAATATGGCTAATGTCTCGCGGTAATGGGTATATTAGTGAATAAGGATATATTATATCCGCAGTATATCCTTTATCAAACATTGTACGTCTAATACATACTTCACTTTTCAAAACAAATTGTTTAGGCAAGTGAAGGGAGACCCAATGGGATCTCCTCTCTCCCCGGTCATTGGCGACATTTTCATGGACAATTTTGAACAAATCGCCCTAAACTAAAGCCCATCTGTTGGTTACGTTACCTTGATGACACTTGTTACCTGGCCTCATGGAAGGTTAGCATTGGATTCCTTCATAATCCATCTGAATGGTATACATCCTAGTATACAGTTTACAATGGAGGTGGATGAGAATTCGTGTCTACCTTTTCTTGATACCCATGTCACGAAAAACCCTATAAGTGGCTTCTCACAATCCGTATATAGAAAGCCCACACACACCAACCGTTATCTAAATGGTGATGGTGATGTGAATTGGGATGTCCCAAAAACCATCTTCACCACTGACAAAAAGATTCAGGGTGTGTATGAGGTTCCCTGTTGTAATTGCCCCCAAACTTACATAGGTCAAACAAATCGTCGAGTTCAACATAGAATTTCTGAACAATCATCTGTTAAAAATTTAGATTCCAACAATGCATTATCCCAACATAAAATTCAAACAGGTCATTCCATCACTTTTTCTGGAACCAAAACCTTACCGTACTATTAGAGATGCAATAGAAATAGAGAAACGACCAAATTGTATGAACAAAAGAGATGATGGCGAACGATTCCCAATGACATGGAAACCCGCCAAATACCCAACAACCATTTACTCCCAACCAAAATCCCGCCAATCGCTTTCCCACCAACATCTCCCTCCGTTTCTGTTCTTATAAGAAAGCGACCCCTTCTTCGACTCGTCAGTTATCTCTGAGGAGTAGGCGGATTGAAATCAGTACTACTAGTGTAGAAGGCAGGTTGATAATAACTCCAAAGCAGGAGTCAAAACGTCGAGAAAACTATGTACTAGGCTTGTTCAACTGAAACCCATCTTTGGTCAGGTTAGCCTTGGAAACAATTGTAATCATTCAACTGACGTTTTCCAACATTAGTAGTGTATGCAAACGTCACACTGATCTGTTTATTTCGTTTATATTTGACAGCGATTTTAAGTATTGTGACTTTGAAATGGCGTTTGTTGTTAACAATCCGTCCAAATGTGATAAGCGTGCGGTCATTCAATTTTTGTGTGCTGAAGGTGTGCAACCGTTGCAAATTTATACGCGAATGCAAGCAGTGTATGGAAACGCATGTTTTGCATACCCAACTGTGAAGGAATGGAGTCGAAAATTTAAGAATGGAGAAGAGAGGACGAATGATAAGCCACGACCAGGTGCATTGATTACTGCATCAACAGACAGGAATGTGGCATGTGTGGAAGGCCTGATAAGAGAAAATCGTCGAATTTCAATCAGAGCAATTTCAGAAAATGTTGGTGTGAGTATAGGATCTGTCCATAGTATCGTACACAAACTAGGTTACAGCAAAGTTTGTGCGCAATGGGTTCCTCGTCTTTTGTCTAAGGACCAAAAAAGCTTGCGAATGGGCTTGTCTTTGCAACACCTCACGGAATACAGTCAAAATGGTAATGACTTTCTCTCGTTAATAGTTGCTGGCGATGAATCTTGGTATCATTATTTTGAACCATCCAGTAAGCTGTCATCGATGCAATGGAAACACGCAAATTCTCCGCCACCAAAGAAGTTTAAAGTTCAACCTTCTGCAGGCAAGGTGATGTTGACATTTTTTCTCGACCATGAAGGACCCTTGCTGATAGAGTTTACAGAACCTAGAGTGCATATCAACGCAAACCTGTATAATGAAACTTTGAACAAGCTCCATCAAGCAATAAGAAGAAAACGTCCAGGGAAGCTTTCATGTGGTGTTATTCTGCCTCATGTTGCCAACGTAGTGAAAGAAAATCTGCAACGAAAGAAATGGAGGATATTAGAGCATCCACCCTATAGTCCCGATTTATCGCCTTGCGATTTTCACATCTTTGGGCCACTAAAAAAGGCGTTAAAAGGTAACCGTTTTCAGTCGGACGCAGAAGTACAAAACGCTGTGAAAGAATTCTTCCAGCAGCAGCCACATATATTCTATAAGCAGGGTATACATCGGTTGGTGAAACAGTGGGATATGTGCCTCAATTGTAGTGGTAGTTATTTGTAACTGTACTTGTCAATAAATTTTTCCTGGACCAAAGATGGGTTTCAATTGAACTATCTTGTATTTTTGTGAACGCTGTTTATCCAGAAAACCTTGTAGTCATTCATCTGACCGCGGAAATGTATTTTTCTTATTACTTCTGTATTAACATATGGGAATAAAAAGAGTTGAATTGAGAGTTATAGTATAGTCGTGTCTGATTTTTTTTTGTTTTCCAGACAATCCGCTCATTGATATAAGATTTGGAGAAAAAATTAACGAAGATCATCTTTAAAAATGTGTGTAATTATAATTGGTGACAAATAGTTTGTTAATAAACACATTCTTTCATTTGTTTTTAATCACCTATTTTGTAATAATCCATTTTAATCCCGCGAGAAGAGAAAATTAGCTTTTCCCCTGCGAGCGTGACGGTGGAAGATACAAGAATGTGGTAAACAGTTAAATCAGAAAGGAAATCCATTAAGGGCATCCTGAGTAGGGCAATTTTATAAGTAAAATTAGTCTATAATATGGCAACTAAATTTCCCCACAGTCCTAGAGATGAGTTAAAAAAGAAAGGAGACAAACAT
Organism: Lochmaea capreae; assembly: GCA_949126875.1. Lineage (NCBI taxonomy): Eukaryota > Metazoa > Arthropoda > Insecta > Coleoptera > Chrysomelidae > Lochmaea > Lochmaea capreae. The sequence goes on from OX421403.1 coordinate 17,558,345, forward strand.
TTTTCGGAGAGTACAATCAGCAATATGGGATTAGATCGAGAACTCGACGGTACGGACACAACTGTATGGATGGACTATAATAGAGTAGCATAAACAATGCTACCGGCTACACAAAACATCAAAGTCCCACCACTTTTGCCCATTTAGAATTTTCTCTCTAATAATAGGTCGATTCTGTGTTTTTCGTAATAGCTTACGAATCTGTAGCTAACGAAAGTTCTGTAAACGGGATTTTACAGAATCTGTAACTTGGCGATTCTGTGATGTTGTCTGTAACTCACTGAATTACAGATAGACATTTGAACTACTGTACGTCAAATTTCGATACTTCTAACCTATAACTTTAACCAAATAACCAGAGACAACCTCAAACTGTACAAAAATATTCCATTTCCAACGACAGCAGTCAATACACACGTAAATATTTACCAAATCTGTAACTATTTTAAAGATTCCTGTAAGATACAGTTGTACGCAGAATAGCAATTCCCCTGTAAAGTTACAGATTATCTTACAGACGTGCACAGAATAGACCCATTACGCTCAATCTTGCAGCCATGACACAAAATAATTCGAAGAATTGTAAGGTGAATATTGTTAACAATAGTACATTTAAATCTTTCACAAGTGTCAAATTGTAATATCATTTCCATGTCAACTAAGATTTAAATTGAATAATCAATTAGGTCTTAGATTTATAGGTCGATTCTGTGTTTTTCGTAATAGCTTACGAATCTGTAGCTAGCGAAAGTTCTGTAAATGGGATTTTACAGAATCTGTAACTTTGCGATTCTGTGATGTTGTCTGTAACTCACTGAATTACAGATAGACATTTGAACTACTGTACGTCAAATTTCGATACTTCTAACCTATAACTTTAACCAAATAACCAGAGACAACCTCAAACTGTACAAAAATATTCCATTTCCAACGACAGCAGTCAATACACACGTAAATATTTACCAAATCTGTAACTATTTTAAAGATTCCTGTAAGATACAGTTGTTCGCAGAATAGCAATTCCCCTGTAAAGTTACAGATTATCTTACAGACGTGCACAGAATAGACCCATTAGTTAATTTGAGTGAAAACTTGAATGTAATTCCGTTATTTTCATTAAAAAATTTTACGCTATTTGTTTTTTTTCATCTGGTGGCACTTTATTGTTGAAATCATAAAAAAATATTCTCATGGCTATATCTATTGATATAGGGTGTTTTTTGTGACTGTTAGCTGTGTGAGTTTTCGAATTTTTGAGTTGTCATAACTTTGTTATTAATGAATATTTTTTTTAATGAAATTTTGGTCACACCTGTTTAAAGGCACTGTGAATCCAGTGGCGTATGATTTTTTCAATAAAACAATCTCTAATAAAAAATCTCGATTTTCGACTAAGAAAAAATATCGTAGTATGCCCTGAAAATTGGAATAAACATTTCAAATTTTGTTCCAAGGTAGACCTTTTAGTACTTGACATTTCAAAAAAAAATTATTAAAATCTGTTTACAACTTCAAAGGGGGGTGCTTCCATTAAAAATGGGCCACACTGTATATGTATGTATTTTGGGGTAACATTCACTGAGACCTAAAAGATCTATGGTGCCCCCTTACTTCTACTTAGTTTCTGAGGAAAGTCTCAGAGACCAGTAGCTCCTTTAGTCCTATTTCCCCGAGGAATTTTAGGATATCTGCAGGCTTCAACTTAGGTAACTGTCCCTCTTCTATCCAGTAGTCTCCCAGGTGCTGTGCCCTAGGATTCTGAATTGCTGTGCAGTTCGCAAGTATGTGGATGGAGGATTCTTCTTCCATTCCACAAAACCTACAATCTTCTTCCTCCACTATTTTGAGCTTTTTAAGGTGCCCATTCAGGCGACAATGTCCCGTTAGGATTCCTGTTAAAACTCTTTGCTTTGACTTATGCATTCATTTGATCTCAACAGGTTGAAGTCACCCAGAAGAATCTTTTATTGCTTATACTAGATCTTTCCAATTGTCAGATCTTCTCTTTTCTTCGGCTTTACCTATTTCTTCCAATATTACATTGGTGCTGATTCCGCAAAAGGGCTCCGGCCCCCAGAAGAGTATTTCAGTCTCCCTCTTCGCTAGTTCATCTGCTATTTCGTTTCCTTCTATTCCAGTGTGTCCTGGAATCCACAGTAAGGTGACTATATTGTTCTCGCCTAGTTCATTAAGTTTGCCTAGGCATTCCCACACCATTTTGGAACTGATTACACAAGAACTCAGCGCTTTAATGGCTGCTTGACTATCAGACATTATGATAATCCTTTGCCTTCTATATCCTTTGTCAATATTGAACTGGGCACACTTTCTTATTGCGTGAATTTCCGCTTGAAAGATACTTGGGGTTTTTCCCAAGCTTTCAGAGTGTTTGGTGCCGGGCCCGTACACTCCTATCCCAGTTCCTTCTATTGCTTTTGAGCCGTCTGTGTACCATTGAATGGCATTCTTTCCAAGTCTGGTAATGGTATTTGGATCCCATTCCTTCTTGTTGCTTAATTCCGTAACGAATTTCTTTGAAAAGTTATACTTTTTCATCATACCATCTTGTGGCATGTCCCAGGTTGTCTGATTTCTAAGAAGTGAAGAGGTGGTTTTCTTTTTAATGATTTCCTCTCTACTTAGTCTGTATCTTGTTCTTTCTGCAACACTCTCCACCACCATATGTAATCGTGTGAGGTCGAGAATCACTTCAACTGCTGCCGTTGGGCATGTACTCATTCCTCCACCTTAGAATTAAATATATTATCCTAAGTTATAAGAAGAAATTATATTATTATATTAAATTTCAGGATTGACCATTGAACTTGGCACTCATTTCTAATTTATATTGTTGATGGAATTTATTTATATGGATATCTCCAATGACATAGAAACTCTGCACTTTATTCTATTTTTAACCGACCCGGCAAATGTGAGCAAAAAATGTGAAAGTTATCATAACCCTAAAACATAGAAAACTAATAATAAATTTATTGCAAATATGTCAAATTAGATAACAATAATAGTATACATAATAATGTTAAACTTATAAAATAATTATCTAAATTGACAAAAATATTTTAAAAATAGTAAAACATTCATTACTAATACGCTTCTCTGCAGCGACCTTTACGATCGGCTTTATATCCTTCTGGACAATTGGTTTTGACGCTACCTATAAGACTTCTTCCATCTGTTACACCTGCGACTGTCTCCTCGCTACTATCAGGAGCTGGAGTTGCGTCTGAAAGTTTACACATATTAAATTGATAAGGAAAAGAATCGTTGCAACCAACAAATCATTTCAGGCAAACAAAAAATTATTAAAAAATAAAATAATTAGCAAGCGCACAAAAATAAAAATATATACAATACAATAACCAGACCGGTGATGATGTATGGGGCAGAAACATTAACTATGAATAAAAAACAACAAGAGGATATGAGAATACAAGAAAAATACTAAGAACAATATTAGGACCAAAAAAAATAGGTGAAGAATATAAAAGAAGAACAAATATGGAACTATATCAAGAGGTAAAAAAAGACATAGTAAAAAAAATTAAGGAGCAGAGATTAAAATGGTTGGGACATATATGGAGAGCAGGTAAGAGATCAATAATATACTCAATGCTAGAGTGGAAGCCTTGTAGTAAGAGAAGAAGGGGAAGACCCAGGATAAATTGGTTGCAGGAGGTAGTAGGTGATCTCAAGACAATAGGAATTAAACACTGGGAAGAGAAAACTCAGGACAGGAAGCAATGGCTGCAAATAGTAGAAAGAGGATCTAGAAAGCTCGTAAGAGCGGGGCTACTCCTACGGGAGTGTTAAGCCACTATATACATATATATAAATTAATCAATTATTTTTATCGGGAATTACGTGAAAAATAACGTTTCTCGAATCGTTTTCTCTCCCGTGTTCCAGCGTTGAACGTCCAATCGCACCACTTTGGGTTAATAAATATGTTAAAGAATTAGTCTTGCTGCACCGTCATCTAACGGAAGCTTAAGTTAACTCCTAGAAATTTTTAGCATAGCTTTATCCATGGCTTATTTGTAAGCAGTAGATATGCGCGTTTATTTGTGTTCCAACGTTCCGTGCATATGATGTTTTTGATTTGAATATTTGTGTATTTGTATATAATCTAATTTTTTGTGTTTGTGTTTATTAAATTTAACTGATGTAGCAAAAAATAATTATGAATCTGATGATAAACAAACGTTCTTTGCAAACAGTAACCACTAGAGAAGGTCAATTTTTTTTCGTAGCAATACTATGCTTGAAATTTTGATGTGAGTTAAATTTGAAAATATACATTTACATATGTATGGATGTTTTTTACTCGAAATTTGAATCACACTGCTCCAGGTGGACCCCGGGGGTCCACGGGAGACTCGACGGGGGTCTACTTTGTCGTGACTAAAATATGGGGGTCCACAATTCGTAAGCAGGGGTCCACGAAAATGTATCAATGTAGAAGTTACGTTACGTTATTAATTTATATTGTACCTAATAATTAGGTATATATTTGAATAAATACAAGACAAGAAAATATACTATTGATTTTATCTTCATTTTTTACCACTCCGAATGGGAAGTTTTCCAAATACAATAAGTGAGAATTGATTGGCGTCTTGTGCTGTGAGTAGATTTCAAAAAAGTAAAGTTGGCCAATCGGGCCAACTTAACTTTAACTAACCGATCAATTCTCACCTTTTTTCTCGAAAACTATTAATTCGTGGGTGGAGCTCAGCAGCAACACAAAGTATCATACAGTGTGGAACAGCCAAATGGAATAAAATCGATAACGAGGGCGTGCTGGGAATAACGCTTGGACACGTCGATTTGTATTTTTAAATGCGCATTTGTTCAAAAAAAAACTATATAGGATGTGTCATGTGACAGTGGCCAGCATAGAGATACTACAGATAGAGACAACAAGCCATCTCGAAACCCGTCAGCTTGTAAGAGAGATATAGAAAGTCAGAGATTCAGGCTCTTTCTTTAATGACGTCTACAATGTAGACACAGACAAAGACAGAAAAGCCTCTGATCGTCTGCTTCTTCCTCTTTCATACGGACATTCCCACTTTCTCAGCGGCCTATGGCAAAATAGCTATTTGTGTATGTGTATCAAGAGCAGAAAGTAGTACTTTGGTAGTCGAGACAGATCTGTCGAAACTACCAAAAGACTTTCTGCTCTAAATACACACAAGATTTTTTCTACAGTAGAAACGGTGGAGCTTTACCATCACGTGACTGTTATTATACGCATATACGTATACGTATAGTACGTATAGTAACGTATATACGTATACGTATATACGTATAGTAACGTATAGTACGTATAGTAACGTATATACGTATACGTATATACATATAGTTACAGTCACGTGATGATAAAGCTCCACAGTTTCTATTGTACTATCCCACCAAAATTAACCACTAGCTCTCTTTTATCTATAAATAAAATTAGGCGTGCGCCAAAGTTACTTTCTGCTTAAGAGCGCCAATAATGTCAAATTATGACAGCTCGCGGAAAACATCAACTTTACAGTTGCTTTTCAAGGCACAAAAGACGACTTTCGATAGTGATAGTAGAAAAACAGTTTTGTTTATTTTCGTATAAAACTCATAGATTGAATAGATGAGGCTTTTACTTGATGAAGATCCATACTTAACGATGAGAAAGCTACTGTGTTAGCGAAACGCGTCACAAATTGTATTTTGAACTTAGTTCAATTATAATGAAGGTTTAAACAAATTAAATTGTTTTATTTCATCGTTAAAACTAATAGCCTTAGCAACTTGTCTGCCTGCATGACAGTAAAGATCAGTGTCAGTGCTATTGACGTTTGAATTTCGTTAACTGTACCAAAGAATACACCAGCAACCAAGAAGCGAAGCTGCCTTTCCTTTTTTTGTATGCGCATGTCTGAAAGGAGCCATTTTTATAATGAGATACTTGTCATACTTCACTTTGTCGACCAACTATATCGCCGATATTTAAAAATTTGATCATTTTCTCAGTGTATTTAGTAAGTTATCTGTCAACGTCGGTCTCTCAAGGTCATAAATTTTTGTTACCAAAACATCAAAGATATTGCGTCGGGCTTCGCTTCTTGTTAGTTGGTGTATTCTTTGACTGTACGTAATAATATCTGAAAAATAGTTCATTTAACAGAAATGCACAAAATAACCATTCAACAAACGATTGGTTATGGACATAACACACGAATACAAATGAAAGTTTCTCGCTTATTTCACGAAAAGTGTCCAAATTTTCCGCCGGTATCCCAATGAACAATTAGAAACATAGAAAAGCAGTTTCGCGAGCTTAGTCATGTAAGACAGATAAAAAAAGTTGCTGCCAATGCAGTATAAGTGATGATACGAAATTGGATATTATGCTTTTATGAGTTTCCAGAAAACCCACATAATTCTGGTCGAAAAGCAGCCCCGAATCGATAGAATGGTCAGCACGATCTCAGGATATGACACCATTAGACTACTTGACAAATGTTTTGTATACAAAACTGAACCCCTCAACTTAGACAAATCACGCTTGCGATTAGATCAGTCACGCCTGAGATGTTTAGTAAGGTCAGAAGACATTTCTATACCAGACTAGCATGTTGCCAAGGGTATGCGGTGAATTTATCGAAAACAATTTATCGAATGACAATTGACCGAATGCAATTTATCGAAAAACAATTTATCGAGTAAACAATTTATCGAATAGGTGAATTTATCGAATTGGTGAATTTATCGAATGACAATTTGACCGTTTGACCGAACGCTAACCCTAATTACGGCAGGTACCTAATGGTGATAAAATACGAAGGTGGTTTGGTAGGGGTAGGTTTGGTTGGGTTATTATTGAAAATTATTATAATTTATTCTTCAAAAATTGACTAAAAATACGAAGGTGGTTTGGTAGGGGTAGGTTTGGTTGGGTTATTATTGGAAATTATTATAATTTATTCTTCAAAAATTGACTAAAAATACGAAGGTGGTTTGGTAGGGGTAGGTTTGGTTGGGTTATTATTGAAAATTATTATAATTTATTCTTAAAAAATTGACTAAAAATACGAAGGTGGTTTGGTAGGGGTAGGTTTGGTTGGGTTATTATTGGAAATTATTATAATTTATTCTTCAAAAATTGACTAAAAATACGAAGGTGGTTTGGTAGGGGTAGGTTTGGTTGGGTTATTATTGGAAATTATTATAATTTATTCTTCAAAAATTGACTAAAAATACGAAGGTGGTTTGGTAGGGGTAGGTTTGGTTGGGTTATTATTGGAAATTATTATAATTTATTCTTCAAAAATTGACTAAAAATACGAAGAGGTGGTTTGGTAGGGGTAGGTTTGGTTGGGTTATTATTGAAAATTATTATTTACGCTAACAGGCTTTATTATAGTATATTAACGTTTTTCTAATTCTGTTTTTCGATAAATTGTATTCGGTCAATTGTCATTCGATAAATTCACCTATTCGATAAATTGTTTATTCGATAAATTGTTTTTCGATAAATTGCATTCGGTCAATTGTCATTCGATAAATTGTTTTCGATCAATTCACCTAGACCCGCCAAGGGTATGCGGTGAGCATTTTGAACATTTTCTACATTGACATTAATGTTTTTTCGTTTTTTTACGTTATTAAGAAATAATTACTTTTTATGTTTTATGTTTATGTGTTAATCTTTGTAATAAATCTGAAAACACTTAATATTTCCGAAACAGTTGAAGATAGGTATAGGACATTGTACATGAATTATGTCTAGAATTTTCTGAAGATACAGGGGACTGCATTTAATATAAGAAAGTTGGTATTGGCCACTGTCACATGACACAACCTATATAATGTTTTTTTTAAATGCGCATTTAAAAATACAAAATCGACGTGTCCAACCGTTTTTCCCAACACGCCCTAATTTATTCGTTATCGAGTTTATTCCATTTGGCTGTTCCACACTGTATAGTTAGATCCAATTTCCACATTTGTCGAGTTTTGGGAATATGGTAGAAATGTAGCTGCTATAAAAAAGGGCCTCTACTCTACAGGATACAGCAACTACAATAAAAGGTGTCAACTGGTGCCAACATTTTATGAACATATTTGATTTCTATTTAGGTTAATATCTCTGTTATCAAAGACGTTACAACTCGCTTAAAGGAAATCCTTTATACACAGTTATCGCAAGAAAAACCTATAAACTAATAGCCTAGCATTCTTTATTTCAATCTCAGGGATCCTCGTGCTACAAAAGTTATTGCTTATTCCTAGCAAGATATGTGCTACCGATAACAATATTGTTTATTGCATGAACTTCAGTTCAGTCATAATTTTTTGTAATAATAATAAAAATTCATAGATGATCAGATGATGCATAATACATCTTTTTTTAAATGTTCATATTTTATACCAAAAAAACTTACTTAAAATTTTCTTCTTTTTCTTAGATTTTTCCTCGCTATCTTCGTCTTCGTCAGAATAATCATTATTTAAGTTCTTACGTTTAGATGAATGACTTTGTGACGGTTTTTTGTGATGAATTCGAACAGTAGTTGCAGAAGTAGTGCTGGTTGTACTACTGGCAACTGTTACGCTATTTTGTACAGGTCTAACGTTTTCTCTTGCACCAGGATCTTGACCTGAAGAAGATTCATTTGGTTTGTTCAAGATAGTTCTACCTCCTGGTCCTTGTTGACTATTATGTATTGTTGGTTTTGGCTTCTCAACTTGTCCAGGAAATACGATTGCATTGGAAGAATGAGTGTTTGTTTGTGATTCATTTGGTTGAAAATTATTGTTATGCTCTGTATTTTGACCACCTTCAGCTTGGTGAGAAGTTTGAGTATTATATCCATTATTACCTTGGTTATTACCATAACCAGAGTACTGACTATTTTGTACCCCACCAGTAGTTTGTCCATTACTTCCATAACCAGTTTGTCCATTGGGGAAATTTTGCCCATTATTTCCATAACCAGTCTGTCCATTATTTCCATAACCAGATTGTCCATTTTGGTTATCAGGAACGGGTTTTAGTTGACCATTATTTGAAAATTGATCTAGAGAATTTGTTGGGCCTATATTTTGGTCTGAAAAAAAACTGTATTCAATAAAAATTTTGGCAGACCAAAATAGGACAAATATAAAATCCTGACAAGTTATAGTTGACGTAAAAGGTATAGTGCGAACTTAAAGTTGCCGGCTTTTTGCTTGACTCTAAGACGATAAAGAGTATAACGTTATAGCCCAGTCAATATTATAATTATTTAAAATAATTACTTAATTGACGATAAATTCATTTAATGGTATAATTTCAACTGATAATCGTTAATAGTTATTTAATAAACTAGTTTGTTAATGAAGGCGATTAATAAACGGAACTGTTTAAAGCACGAACGAGCGATAGCGAGTGAGTGCCTTTAATAGTTTGACTGAGCTATAACTATTTTTTAGGGTTGGTTGCAGGTGTTCTCTTTAGTCGGTGGTCTGACATCAAGAAAGTGTAGCACTTTAATTGGTACTTTACGTCATACCGGGGACGTAGGACCTACCAATTGGTTAACCAAAGTCCCTACCAACAAAGCGGACCGAAATCGTCTTTTAATTATCATGGAATGGTACCATAACGCTTAAATCTGATCAGTTGACAAAAAATGATCGGTCTGGTAGCGCTACGTTGCGTTGGAATGCACTAGACCGTTGCTAAATTGAAATTACAATTCATGAACAACTTGACGAGGACATGGACTTCTCAGACAGGGTGGAAGAGGAAGTAGATGACGAGGGGAAGAACCAGGACATACTAGGATTCTCGACCCCAGAAGAAATAAAAGAAATAATGCGATTCATGTCAGCAGGGAAGGCACCAGAAATAGACGGAATCAACTACAGGGCTTTGAAAAACATACCAATACTAAGGATGAGATACTTCCTAATAAGATGGAAAAAAGCCAGAGTAGACATGATTGAAAAAGTGGGAAAGTGTCCGACTTTCCCACAAAACTACCGCCCAAAAAGCTTGCTACCGTCAATTATCAAAATCGCCGAAAGAGTCATTCTAAGGATTCTTAGACTCAAACAAGAAAATTAAACAAAATACCAGTGTAGCAGTTACGGTTTAGAGAAGAACATATAGTACCGAACAACAATTCTTGAGATTGGTAGAATACACCACCCAGCAGGTTTTCAATCAGAAAGAATCTACAGGAGAAATTTTCTTAAATATCAGTAAGGCAGTAAGTCACTCACTGGGAGTAAATACCACTATATTCCAAGCAGAAATTTACGCAATTGACTCATGTCTGAGAGAAAACATAAGGAAGGGATACAGCGGTAAAAACATTCTTATCTGCTCAGACAGTCAAGCGTCAATTAAATCACTTAATAGTAGTACCATAAAATCCAAACTTGTCTGGGAGTGCTTAGAAAACCTTAAAAAACTCAGTGCCACAAATAAGGTAACCCTGAAATGGGTGCCAGGTCACAAGGGTATTGAAGGGAACGAAAAAGCAGATGCCCTAGCACGAGAAGGATCGGCAACCGGCTACACCGGTCCTGAACCGGCAACCGGTATAACAAAGGCTTCGGTAAGAACCACGTTAAACCAGTGGGTGCACAAACAACACCTCAAATACTGGCAAACAATTCCGAAGCTCAAACACAGTAAAATGATGGTCAAACAACCCATACCAAAACTTACTGAAGAAATCCTGAAGTTAAATAGGAGAGATATCAGGCTGGTAACCGGCCTTATAACCGGACACTGCGGCCTGAGAAAGCACCTTCACACAATGGGGATCTTCCAAGAAGAACCTACATGTAGATTATGTGGCGAGGAGGACGAAACAGCCACCCACATAATTTTCGAATGTGAGGCTCTACGTTGGTGGAGGTATAGACAGATAGGGCCGGATGACCCTATATACAACCTCACCAAAAGAGATACTGTGAAGAGACTTCTAGATCTCATTAAGGTCACAAATCTTCTCACAGACTAGCAGACAAACAGGGCAATACAATAAGCCAATGGCTGCAGTGTTGGGGCCCACTAACCCGGCCTGTTTTCGTCTGTCTACAAACCAACCAACCAAACCAAGGCATTCGATAGAGAGGAAATTCCACGTGAAAGTTGTAATTGCCATGTCAGATGGTCAAATGAAAGCCGGAGTACCGCAAGGGGCGATACGATCACCCTTGCTATATACCAAATACACGGCAGACTTACCAAAAACTGAAAACAACATTATGGCGATGTACGCTGATGATATCGCTATGGCGACAAGATGAAGAACATCGCCAGAAGGTTACAAGCAGCAACGGAAGCTATAAAAGAATGGTGCACCACGTGGAAAATCCAAATCAACGGAGAAAAAATACAGGCGGTACTTTTCAAGAAAAGAAGACCTGAAAAAAACATCGAAATAAACGGAGAAGAAGTCACTTGGACGGATAAAGCAAATTATCTAGGAGTGATACTAGACAAGGGACTGACCTTCAACGACCACGTAGACGCAGTGGTGGCGAAAACCAAAATAGGCAAGGGGACTACTCGACAGAAGAAGCAAACTGAATTTGAAGTGTTAAAACTACTATTCATAAGAAGTATTATAATCCCAATATTCACATATGCATTAGTTGCACGAGGACAAACAGGAAAAGACTACAGACACAACAAAATATCTCGATCAAGCAGGCTCTGAACGCTCCCTGGTACGTGTGGACCGAAGACATTTACAACGATCTAAAACCACATAAGGTACTAGAGATAATGGACGCAAGATCCAGAAAACTATTTGAAGAGCTTTAGATCTAATTCGAACACAGAGCTGAGAGTACTGCGAGTTACACGGCAGAAGATTATAGAAGATATATAAGACTTGGGAAATAATTATTAGAGGACAACACATAGGAAGCAAATTATCATGAAAACCCCACCAAAAAAAACACAAAAAACACAAAAACCATGCACGTGGGTACGTGTGTGCACGTTAAGGCGGGTACATACGTACTGGAATACCAAAAAAAAAAACGAAAACAACCGTGTGTGTGGGTGAGCAGGGGATGTCCGTAAAAGAGCAAACACTGCTTATCCAGAAAGAACACAGCGAAGATGAAGCCCTCAATATGGAGGCCCCTCACTTCTAATAAGGTCTGTTTCACCAGATCGGGTGAACTGGATTTTAAAATGAAGCAGCGAAAGCACACACACGCAGACAACCGAGGTGGAAGCTTTGTGGGACAGGCTTTCTCACGCTCACGTCTGCTTGCGCCATTGTTATTGTAGAATCGATCAGCTCCAATAAATGGATAATCAAGTTTAAGCGTGTGATTGCGACAGCAGTCTATCCGTATGTTGATGCCACGCGGCATTTTCGAATTAGAGCCAAATACAAATTAAAGATTAATCTTCTTACTAATATATCAACGAATGTTTTGAATTTTGGCTCTAATATGCTTTGACGTTGACGTATGTAATTCTGGATGACCTTGTAAAAGTAAATAGTACCTAATAAGCGCTCCTAAAGAACTTATAACAACGCACTTATGTTCATTTTCGTGTTATTATGACATACAAACTCGTATTAACATCGTTAATTCAAATCAATAATTACGTAAACAGTTTTAAGAAAAATGCAACAGCTTTTGGCGACGACTATTATGAATTTTATTTCACATGTAGGTACGTTGTGGTACTTATCTAATACTAATTTATTATTTTATCTAATACTGAACCTAGAGGCACAATAGTCTTTTTATTAGATAATAATAACATATCGTCGGCTTAGAGTGTAAACCTGCTAATGTCATAATAGGTGAATTTACAGGAGGAGCAAAAATCATTTTTGTGAAGATATAAATTAATTTCAAGGAATTGCTTTGGTACAGTTGGTACATTTTTTTATTCTTCATGATATAAAATAAAACGAGAGTTACTAAATTCAATATTTATTTATTTATTAACACTTTTGTGACTTAGCAGGTTTTTGTAAGTAAGTAAAGTTTCCAATAAGGGATTTAGCAGTTTTTATTCAAAACAAAAATAACAAAAAATAATGATTCCTCTTTTAATAGGAGTAATAGTAAGCAACTTAAAAAAAATTATATGAGGTATATAATAATAATAATAATCACATAGATTGGGAACACCTTTTTCAGTCTCTAAACTTATATTAACTGACTCAATAACAACTTTTTGGCTCAAAAAAATTGTTACAAAACTGATTTCTAATACTGAATGCATAATTATAATAGTTTTAAAAACAAAACAAAAATTCTCTCAAAATGAGCAAAACTATTCTTGTAGTATTTATTCTTTTTTGAAATAAGGTAATATTATTTATTAACTCGAAATTTTTCCCAAAACAATAACAAAATGAATTTGTAGGTACACACTAGTCATTCTCAACAATTACAGTCATGATAGTAATAGTGACTATTCATGGGGTAAATTATCATAATAATGACGGTAGTCCTCAGGTAAAGTGCTCTTCAAATATTGTAAGTCCTCAAACTTCCTTTTTGTAATTTTTCTTTTTGTTAAGTGCTGATTTCGTAAAGCATCAAAAGGCAACGGAATTACAGCAGGTGATTTTCTTTGCGGTAGTATTTTCCACTCCTCCGTGAATCTCAGTTTAAAAAATACGTCACCCTTTGGAGTGTACTGGAGAGCTCTAATATCGGTAACTTTAGCGTCACCTTTACCACGTCCAGGACGAATGCTTTTGAAGAAATTTACTTCATCAAAGCTTTTGAAAAAAGTATGGTTTAAGTAATTTACATCATAAGGTCTCGGGTTTTTTCTTGCCGATCTGCAAATAGAAATATACTCCGCAGGAACATTGATATTTTTGTTTTTAAGAGCCCGCTCAACAGATGAATGGATGCTGTCCGCTTCCATCTGTGTATGTCCAACTTCAAGAAACTTTTGTTCTATAATTATGTTGTTGTTAATAGCAGACAATAGCAACGCATTAGACATAACACAGTTCCTGTTTTGATAGGTGCAGCCATCGCTATAAAAAATTATTTTAATTTGTTTTTCTGATTTATTTTGTATTAAAATCTTGTTTTCAATTAAACTAACCCATACACTTGCAAACTCTTCAGAGTTCAAGCCTCCTTCGGTTTCGTTCCATAAATAGCAATAGCCATTTTTGTTATTCAAATCATAAAACGCAAGATTATGTATTTGAAGTTTTGTTCTATAGTATAAACTACTAATTTTTGATTTGGGTGCCATCAGAACCGCCTGCAAGTCAACAGTAAAAACAAAACTTTCTCCAGCTTTGTCTTTTTCTTTCTCTGCTCGAGCTTCTTCTTTCTTACTTTGATGTTCTAAATAATCTTCTTGAGACTTATTGCCAACTTTAAAGAGGGCACATATCTCACATTGGTCTTTTTTGGGATGGTACAATCCAAGATTGTGGATATCAAATTCTTCATAAAACTTACATATCGATAAAGCATGCACGTTGCGTGTTTTACACCAATCGTTAACATAAAAATCGTAAAGGGATCGTTTTGATCGCCATTCTGGCAACAAATACTTTTTTTTTGTACTAGCACGACAGTAGTGCGATTCCATCGCTGGCAATGATTCTAAGAATCTTCCGAGCTCCTGACGTTCTACTTCGAACGGTTTAGAAATAGAATCCTTAGGTTTACGCGAATCATCATTGTTCCTTTTAGAAGCAGGTCTCTGTTTATTTTTCCAATTCAGAACCGTCCATCTTCTGATTCCCAGAGTCTTCAGAAACATGGTTCTGCAGACCTTGATTGGTTGATCTTCCTTTTTCAAATAGTAAAACAACGATTGTGTTCTTTTCGTATCATTATCGGTTTTTCTTCCCCTTGGTCTCTGAACAGGTAAGGATATCACAAGATTATTAACGTATACTTTTTTTTCGGGCCAACTCATACTCCAAAACTCCTTGAAAATATTTTGCCTATCTGTTTCTGTTATTGTGAAACATTTTAAAGATCCTTTCTCATTTTTTTTAAATAGGCATCTATTTTCCAAAACTCGAGGCTTCCTTGGAATTTCATAATTCCATTTTTCTTCTTTTTTCCTTCCATAATATTTTTTTCCGTGTTCTCTTAACTTCCTGTTTTTTTCAGCAAACCAATTTGATTTTTGAATTTGAACACGTTTCTTTCTTTTATTGCTTTTCTCTGGGTAGTTTTCGTAATCAGATTCAGAGTCTGAATTGATTTTATATGGTACCAAGCCTTCTTGTATACTCTCATCGGATATTAGATCTTCTGTTTGATTAGATTGGTTTGAGGAACTAGGACCAATATTTTCGATAACACCTATCCGAGAGTTTCCATGAGAGTTTTCACTTTCTTGAGAAGTGTCCTGCTCGATGGTATCTTTAGAAACCAGATTATTGTTATGTTTGTGCTCATCAGTTGTAATATTCAAGTTGGAAAGGGAAGTGTTCGGCGGCAAAAGAGATATCACATCAATATTTTCGAATTGAATTTCTTCTTTTTCTTCTTGAACATTTTGCACAGCATTGTCATCATTCACTTCCAGAAAATCATTATCAATAAGTGTGTAATCAGGTGCGAGAATACTGGATTCTTCCAATATTACCTCATTTGTCATGGAAGGTAAGATATGGTTGCAATCGATAGAGTCTGACTGGTGCCTTATATTTTCAACATCAATTGGGTTTGAGCTAAAATCCTCAGATACTATTTCAGGTAAATTTATGTATTCAAATTCAACATTTTGAACTACAGACCATTTTTCAGATATTGTTGTTTTAGTTGGTTCTGCCTTCTTTCGTTCATATTGTTCTTCTTCATTTGTATTACATAAGTCCAAGATTTTTTGGGCTCGAGAAGGAATCCTTGAAGACATCTGAAAAAAAAACAATTAACGAAATAAATCTGTAAATATCTAAAGGACATCAATTGTAAATATAGAATTATAAACTATCTGCGGTTGAAAACACCGCGCGTATAAATATAATAATACCTGCTAAGTACAAAAATTCTTTGATTTATTCTACAGAAAAACTGCTAACTCCAATCTGTTTACAATCTAGGTTAGCTTTCCTATTAATAGAAATTATTATTCGTGTTCCAATAAAGTTCATGCAAAATACGATAAAAAATATAAAAATACATACCTCTGCGATATTCCAAATTGTTCCAGATTCATTCACACCATGCAGTAACACTGAACTTAGTAATCATTTGCAAGAGCAGACGTGTCGGTATAGAGAACTCAGTAGCGAATGCCGGTTAAGATGGAGTTAGCGGTGAACTTTTGGGGACATGGATTTGACAGTTTTACTCATCACCCGTTTTTAACAATTTAAAATAAAAATTGACAGTAGCTGTTTTTTCCAGATTGTGTATCATTTTTTTCTGGTTTTATTGATAGGAAAAACGTAATAACGGTACAAAACGGATTTAGCAGGTTTACACTCTAAGCCGACGATATGATACTTAAGTATTGTTTTGAAATTTACCTGGTTGAGCAGAGCATGGATCAGTACCAACATTATGGGTATGTGGAAATGGTTTCGAGCCAAGTTGATGAAGCTTGCAGCCAATTTCCGCTCCTTTATCCTTTATTTTATTTATTGCATCAAAAAAAAATTGAGGTCTTGATTCTACTTCGTAGATCACGGAAATGCTTAAAATCAAAAAACAAGCACTTTTGAACTTCATTTTATTCATAATGAAACTGCACGTTGATTAGAACTGAAATTATTTCTTAGATTTAACAGTTTATCAAAAGTTCAATTAGAGTGAAAAAAATACATTTAAAAATTATCATTGAACTGAAGATAAAGAGTTCTCGAAATGTCAATAACTACAATAATATATGGATGGCGAAATATACAATATTTACGAAAGCTTTGAATGTCAAGACTTTTCTTCTATACAAAATCAAAAAAATATGATTCAACTGTGTTTTATTGGTAAACAAGTTAGAAGTCGAAATATTAAGGTCACTTAACTGTACAGTACAGTATTTTTGTCAGTCATTTCTATCCAAAGTTGTAGACATGGAGACTATTATAGGTAGTTGTAGAGTTTGTAGGATAATTTAATTCCATGAGTTTCTAGTGTTTGTCAAAAAAGTGTCCATAGAAAGTTTATCGATAGGGCCAGTGATGATTCGAAATTTTGAGATATGTTGATTTCTCATTGCCATTGGTCACAATAACGGCGAGCAGTATAATATATATTTTACATAATAAGTATTAATTAGTTCAAGATGTCTAAACACGATCGTTTCTGAACACTCTCCCATATTTTGTGGCGATACTTCTATTTTTGTTAATAATGTTTCAAGTATAATGTAATAGATATTTATTTCATACTGTTCCCTAAAACATACCTTTACATACTTGATTTCAATCCGGAAAATAGACTTTTACGGGATAAGATATTACGTGCTACTATCCCGTAATGAAATTTTACAGTCTTTACATATTAAAAACTAATAAATCAGTTATGCTTCAAAAATATGAATATATATTTATTGAAATTCAGTAAAACAATAAACAGAACGATTTGTTGGGTATCAGATGCCCCGTGGCTTCATGAGATTTGCGCAAAATGTCCTCAGGAATGGATTGATCTTAAGCCATTTCGTGAAAATCGGATAATGACAATCGCTGACAGTATCATATTATTTAAAAACAATGTTATTTTTCTACGGGTACCAACTACAGGTCAGCTATCTTAGCAAATGCAAATTTCAAAAATAGCGAACGCCGATAAATAGCAGTTTTTAGCAGTATGAAATAAAGTCTAAATATCTCACTCGTACTGTAAAAGTGTACTTACCGGACTAGTAACGTAAATATCTATTACGGTATAAGTGTCGTAAAGATTCATATTACGATATGAGATGGAACATTTGTCAAACGATTCCTTTAGGCCGACTTTGATAACCCATCGATTATCGTAATATGAATTTACGATACCAATTTTGACACTACGTCAGTTTCAATAAATTCATTATAAACTCTGATCATATTTATGTTCCAGTGTCGTAAAGAAGTAACAGTAGTCGTGTAATGAAACCTATAGTAACGAAACATATCAATATTGTTATGATTGACATTATTATACATATTGATATATATATAGTAGGTAATAGTATATTACGTAACAAGAGTTGTAAGTAACCCATTACGAAGTGAAAAATTTCACGAGTGCGTAATGGGATTACAACTCGTGCAACGTACTATACTTTTTCTACGCCCATGTATTTTCTTCTGAGTGCTCATAATTTCATCTTTTTCACTACTAACAGACATATTCGTAGGTAAAGTTGAGAAAATGTTCGGATACTATAATTTGTTACAAAAATTGACAGCATAAATGAGATGACGTTTATTGCCACATCAAGAAAAAGCGATTTTTTTTTTAAATTGTATAATGTTTTGCCTACATTAGGGGCATCACTCTTTTAATCTAAAATGTATTTCACTAATGCTAACAGCTTTTATATTTTTCAATTGATTAAAAATATGTAAATAAACCAAATAAAGTAGTACTTACGTAAAAATTTGATTGCAATTTCATTCAACAAAGAAATTTAATTTTTCTTATCTAAAAGCACGTGTATGTTATGAGATTTTCATTACGTGCATGTTATTGTTAAATGTCACTTACGAGGAATGTCTACAGTGCGATTTTTGACGTTTACGGACATGGGCGTAGAAAAAAGTCATAATTAAAAACAATTTAACTTACGGATGCCGTTTGATAACATTACCTCCGAATATTCAGTTTCGGACTTTTATTTTTAGGTTTAAATTAGGGACTGACACGGTTCAAAGGTTGGAGGTCAATAATATTTTCATTAATTGTATAGCAAAAAAAAACTGGTGTACTTACCTATACTTTCTCGATGTATATATTTCCGTTGTATCAATCATAGTATCAATATATTATCAAGAAAGTAAGATAGTAATGAGTTATTTAACAGCAAATATATTGTGAAAATAAGTGGAGTTTGACACGATTGGCAGATATCAAATCACTTGGCACTAACTTCAGTGTTCATTGGCAAAACTGCGAATCAAGAATAACAAGATATAAAATTTGGTAATTCGAGAGCAACGACGAACGACGTTTTCAAAGAGCAGACCGTTCACTAAGAAGCAACAACTAAGTACTTCCCTGGCTATATGCCACGAAGGACATTGAATTACTCTTCTTAGTTAAACAGGGTTGGTATATCTGCAAGATATAACCAACCATTCTGGTTTGTAATTAGAAGGGACTTTATCACTTGTAGAACGGTTTCGGCGTATTTGCACTCATCAGTACAAGGTAGATATCATCCGTCCAGAAGCTCTGAGAGCATAATCCTGGACTAAAGACAACGCTGAAATCACATTAATACATTTAGCCCAGAGAAGGGAATGCTTCTGAGCTTCTGGGCGGATGATATCTATATGACGCTGAAATACGTCGGAACAGGTCTACAAGTGATTGTCACTCAACGCTATAATCCAAACTACCAAATTTAAATATCCCGCCTGTAAAAATTAGTTCCGGCACCGCTTCTTGGTGCGCTGCGATCAAGGTGATGCCAACTGTTACTACAGGAACGACAACTTCCTTTATATATTATATCTCTATGATAGAAACATAGAAAAGTGATGTATTCATATAAACATGGCGTTTAATTTTTGGCGTCCGCCTTTTAATAAAATATTCAAGTAGCCTAAAAACTTCTAACTGAAAAGGAATTTTCTCAACCCATATTTAAAGAAGGTAATATTTTCTCTCTGTGGCTATATGTATTTAATAAGAGTCTATTCAACACATTACATGAATATCAAATTTTTAGGTCATGAGTTGAATGTTTTCTATGCAGATATGTTCTTATTAAATAAATACTTAGAGGATACCTTCCGTTGTTCATTATAGGAAATATTAAATTGTGTACTGCATAATTTAACCTAAAAAAATATTTATTATGTTCACAAACCAGCTAGGTATTGGAGTAACAATTTGTAAATAATTCAGGAATTTACTGACTTATTAAGAAACACTTTTATAGGAATACTTACGTAGACCTTGAGTTAGGACCAGACTGGTATAACTCATTATTTTATTATACTATAGAATTCATTTTTTACATCAATCATTAAGTTGAGCTACTGTTCATTTTTGAAATGATCTGAATAATGTGTGTCAAATTCTAGTATCAAACCATACTTTTAGTTGAATATATATTATATTATTAGTTTTGTATTTACCTACCTACTCTAATAGTAAAAATAAACCTAGTATTTAAATTTTTGTAGAGTTTTATCAGATTTATCAACTAATATTAATAAATACCTTACTAAAAGCTTTCTTTTGAAAATAATTTTTTTAATACATTTATTTCGATGATTACAGGTTTGAAAGCTGGAGTGGTGTAAATACTTTGGGTCAGGAAGTGAAAGAAGGAAAAAACGATGGATTGGTGTGGGGCAGTGCCAACCTAGTGGTGTAGTGACATGCAGTCTGAGCCTAGTACAAGGTACATCCATTCTGTCTCTGATCTACTATATACTACTGACGAAATTGAATTTCTACTCGACGATATTAGAGACCTGGAGCCCAAAAGCTATAAGCCTGAAGATATTCAGGTAGTTTCACTAAATGACACAGATGACAGTTTTCTCAAATTATTTTGTTTTAAAATTAGTGTTTGTGCATGGTATCTACCTATATTTTGTTTTGATAATTCAGATATATAGCAATCTGTATAATTGAAATGGTTATTAGCACTTGTTTAAAAAAAATATCTTCTGGTACACAGAAATAGCATCTTTTAGTTCTCTAATCATTATGAACATAAGTAAATAATTACATGTATTTACTTAGGTACTTATGTATAAATTTACTGCATCCTAAATAATCTATTGTTCCCCTTTCTCCTATTCAGTTCCTGAGAAAAGTCTCAAACTAGTTCCTTCAGATCTATTCATTTATTCATTCATTGAAGTTTCCCCGGAGTATTTCTATCTTTGATTGTCTAAGCTCTAATGGATTTTTCCAATTGCCAGATACTGCAAAACGGCTTTGGTCCCTAAAAGAATGTTTTAGCCCCCCTGTTTGCTAGCTTATCTGCTATTCCATTATATTCCAGTTTGTCCTGGAATCAACAGTAAGGCGATGATGCTGTTTTTGCATAGTTCATCCATGTTTTATCTAGTCATTGCCATACATTATACATCTGATTACACAAGAACTCACATGGTTTAATAGCTGCTTAGCTATCATATATGAGGATAATCCTTTGCAATAAATATCTATTTTCAATATTGAACTGGACACACTTTCCTATGGCAGGAATATCTGCTTGAAAGTTGTTTGGTTTGTATACCATTGTATGGTAATCTTTTCAAGTCTGGTAAGTAATTGTGTTGGGATCCCATGTATTCTGCATTGATTTTCTTTATATTAATTCTAACTTTTAGAAAGCAAAGAGATTTTTTATTGTTGATTTCCTCTGTACTTTGAGTTAAAAACCACTTACATAGCTACAATCAGGTATGTTTTCATTGCTCCTGTAATGCATATACAGTCTAATCTATGAATTCTGGAGAGGTTGTGGCTTGTTGTCAATAGGTTAGACCTACTACTCCTTGCAATGACTTTATGATTATTGATCTCTTTGGCTGTGTACATCCAACTTAGGATCCCTGCCAGGCTCCTTCACAGTATTAGAATAATATTTTGTTTTGTGTGGAATCTCCTCTGCGAGTTTGTTATGTAAGTTGCATAGTTTACATAAAAAGTTGCTATTTCTTGACATCTACCATTTAAAAAACCTTTGTTTCCATGTTTTAACATTGTATCTTAGAGTTCCAATTTGTACAGGAAATTGAACAATCTAAAACTGTGAGTTTAAGATATTTTGTTTACCTAAAATCTTGGTGAAAATCAGTAATGCTATATATCTGGTTATGTAGTATGTGAGTTGCAAATTTTTGGAATGCAACATTATTTAGAGTTATTGCACTTTTTATGTCCAGAATCTGTGGTAGTATTTTTGTTATTTAGAAAATGGTACATCGAAAAATATATATATGAGAAGTTGTTTTCAACTGAAATATTTAAAATCCCATATCACAAAAAGGTACATCGATAAACTAATTAATTAATTGTCCCAGTATACAAAACGACAAAGATTTGTATTAAATGTAAACTGTAATTTATACAGAGTTGGTTAATTAAAAAAATAACATTTTGTTTTGTCATGTGTAACAAATCATCATCAGTTAGGTTAAGTATGCATGTATGTATGTGTATCAGGGTGATACTCACTGAGGTCTAAAATATCTATTGGTTTTTTTTTTACTTAGTTCCTGAGGAAAGTCTTAGAGTAGCTCTTTCAGACCTAGTTCCCGGAAGAATTTGTCTCCTAGGTTGTGCAGATGGAGACAATGTCTTTGCTCGTTCTCGTCTCTGCTACTCTAGTGGTGAGCAGTTCCGACATCCATTTGGATGTTGTGCCTCTTCTATTTAATGCTCTCTTGACAGCCTCGTGTTGTCAAAAGCTCCTTCTATGTCCAAAAATGCACATACTACAGTTTCTTGGTTGTCTAAGGCACCTCGGATATCCTCCATCAGTTGTACCAGTGCAGTCTCCGTAGATCTGCCTGCCCAGTAAGCATGCTGATACGGGTGGAGAGATAGTCTCTCTAGGATTTCCGTTCTAATATAGTTGTCAATAGCTTTGTCCATCGTTTTAAGCACAAACGATGTTAGGCTAATTGGTCTGAAGGATTTGGGGTTTGATGTGTCCCTATTTCCAGCTTTTGCAATGAAGGTTACTATTGCTCTTCTCCTTGCTTCTGGTACATAACCCAGTTCCAAGCTACTTCCACTAATTCTAATCAAATGTGGTAGAATTTCGTCTTGTCCTTGCTGGAACAATGCTGGGAAAATCCCATCTGCTCCAGGTGCTTTGAAAGGTGAAAAGGTGTTCATAGCCCATTTCAACCTATCGTTACTACAAATGTGCTTGGCCATTGTAGTACTTTCTCTCGAAGGCCTATTATGACCTTCGAGAGGATTATCTCCTCTGTTTGGGGTACTCCCAGGAAAATGAGTTTCTAGTAAGAGTCGCACTCTTTCCTCCTCATTTTCGGTATATTTGCCGTCTGGCTTTCTCAAAGCCATATCTGTGTTGACCCTACTTTTCGCCATGACTTTGTAAAGTCTTGCCGCAGCAGGTGTTGTGTTTATATCTTCACAGAATTTCCTGAAGCTATTTCTTTTAGCTTTTCTAATTTCCTTGTAGTAGGTGTTTCCCACCTCGGTGTATCTCTGCCAGTCTCCGGTGAATTTTGCTCTATTAAAGAGGTCCCGGGTTTGAGATCTTAATTCTGACAGATGTTTGTTCCACCAAGGTGCATCTTTGCTGCTTCATTGTTCTTGAAGAGGGCAGCTCGATTCAAATGCGTCGATTATTGCCCTGTTCAGATCCTTGTAGTAGTTTTTTTAAAAAAACTTTAATAATTATATTCAAGCCAAAACTCAATTTCCCTCCATTTTTAAAATATTTAAACAGTATTTTCTTTTTCTTATTTATATTTTAATATATTACTTTTTATTTGATTTGTTATATAGGGCGCGACATATAATTTGTCAATTAGAAGGATCTCGATAACCGAAGGTGTGTGTGTTTTAAATGGAACAACCTGTATGTAATTACATATTTTGAAATAATACTTTGCTCACTATCTATCTTTATTAGTGTTCCCTATACATTTTCATTGATTAAACTTTATACATTTTAACAGTTAATTAATTTTTTAATCACTCAAAGGTTTTATATAAACCCCACCATATCAATTTCTCGTTCAATTTTCACTTTTCAGGCATCTGCTTTTATCGAGATTTATCTAACCAACGGATTATCTGCCGTATCCTATACATTTTTATTATTATTTATTTATTGTTTTCTAGATTACCAAGTTTCTTGTTACAAAACTTTATTTTATAAATAAAGGTTATATATTTTTTTAATTATAATTATTATTTTTACCTTCCCCGTAAAATATAAGCAACAATAAAAATTAATCTCGAATATGGTTTACTACAAATGCTCGCGTTGATGTTAAATGTTTTGAATTGTTTTATTAATTTTCTGTAATTATATTCGAATAAAATTTTCACCCATTATATCCAGCCTTGATTCCAATATTTTAAAAACAGTCGTATTTCAGAACGCCTACGTGTCAGATCAAAGTTACATTTTTTTTTAAATGGACACCCTGTATTTTACTTCAAATTTTAATTTTGATTGACTTCTTCTATTGCAATGATGTGAGATTGTACAGTGTATTTGGAAAGTTGTGATCACTTGTTCCTGAAAATCGTAATGAGTTCAACTGCTCAATTTGAAATTAATGTGTTACAGCCATACGTCTGTGATGGTCTTCTAGTATCATAATTCACTTTACTGGCTTCCATATCTAAGAAACCGTGTACAGGGCGAGTCCAGACTCGAATACATCGGTTTCACAATTGTTTTAAATAGATTACCCTGTATTTTATATCGGTAAATGAAAGTTACTTTACTATACTTCAAATTTGATTGAGTATTCCCTATATTCAAACTGAATCGTTTTTATGTTTAAAAAAATCAAAAATAAAATTTATTAAAAAATCAACAATGGGTTATAAAATATTGTCAAAGTGACTACCCTCTACATAGATGCAGACTTGAAGATGGTCTTCATAAGATCGACTTACATATCTGAGCATTAACATTTTGAAAAGCCTGCCTTATTCTATTTTTCCTCGGACAAATACGTCGAGTACGATCAACAAAAAAACATCCTCAAATAAAATTGTTGATTTCTACTAATAACACTTCCCCATCCTCATTTTGTTTTTGTGATAGGTATTGCACGAAATTTGTAAAAAACTGTTTTTTGGATTGATTTAGGTGAAAAAATCTGAATTTATTTGAAATGGGTACAACAATATAAACGAGTCGCGGAAAATGCTTATATACCTACTTGCGTTTAGCGCTTGTACAACTATGGTTCTGAATCTTTCCATAAAGTAGCATTCAGACTAACTTTCCAACGTAGAACAACGCCAGTGGATCATAAGCTAGCCAACTTTCCCTTTAGAAAGCATTGACTTTGATTTACCGTACACGCCAAAACCAACGCGTTCCAGCATGGTTTTCATGTGCAGTTTGCAATCGTTGGAAACTCGGCCGGTACGCGATTTTCGTTTCCCCTTCTCAATAAAATATTCTATTTACACTTGATTTTCCTCTTATAGCAAAATTAATGCATTGTAAGAATAATGGTATTCTTCCCTCCCCTTCTCGAAAAATATCCAATACCTCATATTCCATATCGTCGTTCTAAGATGCAAATTGCCCAAGTCCATTTTTGATGAAAACCAAGGTATTAGTGCCTTCTGGTGACAAACGCACAAACCAATGATCTGACAGCAGCCCAAATCCCTAGTTTAACATTTATAAACAACGAGAAATGTTGAAAAATATTTAAATTTGGTTTGCTTCTAATTAAAATTAAAATTTACAACGTTTTTTAGCTCTCCTGCAAAACTGAGTTAGGCAATTTGCATCTTAGAACGACGATATGCAACTTAATAATTGCCTTCATTTCGCTACATTAAAAGCTGTTCTCTAGTACTACGGCAAAGATTGAAGGAATGTTGTCCATAAAAGACCATGCACTATTTGTCTTATTCTAGAGCCAGTTCCTTATTCGCATTCGCCTAATTCCTATATTTCTCCAACGCTGCCATCTGAATGGATTGCACTATTGTAACCCCAATTTGCAGTTCATTTATTTCTGGTTCAGGTATAAAACGCTTTGTACATTATTTATATTTAATAAGAATTTTCAAATAAATTCAGATTATATTCTTGTTTTGTTCACACAAATCACAATCGATATTTGTTATGTATTGAAAGCAAAATTACACTAACTGTCCATTTTGTTCACTGCATCTTCCACTCACTCACTCATTGCTGTTGTCAGATGTGAATGCTAGAGCTGTTGGTGTTGCAGGATCCGGATGGTGGTATGAGTTGTGTGTTGCAGGACTTCGAGATAGCGGGTAGCAGGACGGGGGCACTGAACAGCGCTGGAGGCGCAGCAGATTGCGCAGGCACCGTATCCGACTGCGCTGGTGGGTGCGAATGCGAATCGCCCCTCGGTACCGTCAATTCCTGGGATTCGCACTCACATTATCGTCGACACCCACCCTCTCCCGATATCTCGCTCTACTCGGGGGTCATCCTTTACTGCGACCACACTCACCTTAGAACTTCTACGGGATTTTTTCGGCTACTGCTTTTGGTAAGTTATATTTTCTTTTCATGTTATTATATCGTCGACAACTGAAAGAGATTGTAGTTAAGTGTGAAATTATGAACATAAAAAAATTAATTTCTTGCATAAAAAATATTGTCCATGAATGCCAGTTTGTTGTAAACGAAATTTATTTCTGAGGCAAAGCCGCTTAATTTGATGATAGTGGCTAGGCCGCTTGTGCCACCGGCCTAGATATCATTAAAGTACAGTTCCTTCATATCTAATGACTAAATTAAAGTGTGGTATTAGAAAAAAGTCATTTATAACCTCTATAATTAAAGTGGCTTATTTATACGTTAGTGGGAAAAGCTCATAAATCTGAAGGTTACAGTGTATTTCGATGTCGACCAACCGTAATACAAGAACTGTAATATATCAAAGTATAAGTGGGTAAAACGGTCTTCTTTGCCTATCTTACCGAAAAACAATTATAAACACCAAAAATAGGGCGGAAGAAAATATTGTTTAGCAGCCCAAGGACGGATAATTCTTAACGCCACGATTTTTGAAGTTTTTCACCATCTATTACCTGATGACTTTGACGTTTAATTAAACGTCAGTTTTTTGTTATAAGGCATGTTTTTTTATTCACCGGAAGATCCACCAACTGCGTTTTTATATTCATTGGTGGATTTTAGATTGAAGAAATGACGCGTTCATTTATTACTGTTGCATCAACCAAAATTGCAACCCATTCCACCGCTGTTTCGAGGTGGTGAATAAATTTGGTGGTTTACAAAATGATAGCTTAACCTCAAAAAAGATTTGAAGCGGTTATAGCGAATTATTAAAGACGAATAAATAGAAATCAATTTGGATTGTGATGATTAAGTATTGACTGCACTATTAACAGCGTTATAAATTCGAAAAATTCCTAGTGGTATCGATTGTCAGTTGTCAGATATAATGATGTAAACAACAACTGCGTTTTTTTATGTGCCACTGATGACTCTAACATGTCGTTGCAACGGAGACTGACGTCATTCAACCAATGGTGAATACATGATGTAAAAAAAAACTTGACGATATTTTCCCATTTTTGGTTTATTCGGTAGGCGTCACAAGTAGGAGCAGAAAATGAGCTTTACCAGCCCAAGACTATTGGATGCACGAGAGAGCGTAGCGAAGTGAGGGCAGCTGATAGTTAAGGGCTGCTAAAGCGTTTCCTGCATGTGTGACACACAACTGTTTTTCGCCTACCAATGAAACCACAAAATAGGAAAATATAACGAAAAACTTTGACACTCACTGACGTTTAATTAAAAAATTCAATTGAAACGTCAAAGTAATCAAGTGACAGATCGTGATAAACTCCAAAAATCATGGCTTTATGAATTTTCCGCCCTTGGACTGCTAAACAATAGTTTCCGCCCTATTTTTGGTGTTAATATGATTGGTTTTCCGGTTAGGTACCTACTTAGGCGAAAATCATATAAAAACGCGCGGTTTTTAAAGCTCAACGCTAAGTCGTGCTGGTAAAATAGGGCAGCATTAAAAAAATTAGATGGTTCAATTCTGATTATTTACTCGGATTGTATAGAATAATCAATTATTTCAAGTAAAATTCAAACAAAAATCATGATTATAATTTCACGAGTCCAAAACAAGCAACGAATACGAATGCTATTTCTACCAGTGTCGGCATTAGTCGATACCATTCAATTCAATATGGAAAATTAAATAGATTGGATTGGATGGAATTGCTGATGGTGATATCTGCTGTTACTGTGCTTCTTTGCTCGTTTTGGAATGAAATATCCGTTATGTATTTACTGTTAAATATTTTAAATTTGGTGTCACCAAAATGTCTATCTGAATTTTTTTGTCTCTTAGGCAACGTCGATAGCTTGTCTAGCATGCCTCTGTACATCTGGAACATTGAAGATTGGACTCTTCATGCTTCCATCGATAGGAAGAATACGTTTCATGATGTTCGTAACATTACTAAGTATGTTTACAACATGCCTTCTACTGTTTCTTGATATTTCCCACATCGTATATTTATTTCCATTTAATTGGGGAAAAGTGGTAAGTTTTTTATTCAATAAGTTACATTTATATCCGCATTAATATACCTACAATAAAAATCTGTAGCAGTAGTATTTAGTGTCTTAGTATACTATTTATACCACGTTTACATTCAGTCTACTTCTTTTGAAATGGTCATGGTAGGAGGTATTAAATGTATGAAAACCTACCATGCTAAAGTTTTTACAAAATCAATAGCAGAAGCTAAAGCACGTGTTCGCCTACCTTACCGAATTTTTCCTTTCGTATGGCATATATGCAGACCGAGCTGGTCTGTGATTACGGTGTGCACCTATACCTTGTTTTTAAACTAAGAGGAGCGATTTGAATTTAAGTTGGCATTTCTGCTGCCTAGTGATTGGTCAGATTGCCACCAGTTTCACACAGCTCTTTTTATACCACTGACACTGACATTTGTCAGTTTTGTGTTTATTTATATAAAATAGTCATTAGATCAATCATTACTACCACGTTTGTAATTGTAGTTTATTGTTTATTTTTAACAAAGTATTATATTTTACCCAAGGTATTTGCTGTTTTTATCATTTATTCCCTTTCATGATAAAAATCCATGCCTGTTTTTTTCTTGTTAATAATATAAGTTTCACATCAAGTTTTACATACATTGCAGTTCTATTTTTCGATAACAAAACTTCTGTTCACTTTTAGTTTTGCTATACCAAAGCCTCAAATGTTAAAAAAATTTAATCATACAATTGCATTTCTATATTATCATTAATCCTCAAATTCTTAAAACATTTTACATAAACTACTTATTACAACCTTACATCTTTTCACAATAATGTGACATATGATTACTACTTTCACAATGACCTCTGGCCAATCATCATTCGATATTTAGACATTCCTTGATCCCTCATTGCCCACGACAACAGCGAGCAGTACAATTCATATTTCACGTAATTTTCATTTAGTTCAAAAAGTCTGAACACGACTCTTTCGGAACACACTCCCAATCTAGTAACTTTTAGCGGTGTGGTTGAGGTTTCCTAAAATGCTCCTCCTAGTTACAAACAAGGTATAGTTTAGAGCGACGGGTATCGTATGAAATTCAAATCGAATGGCAGTTGAACAATGTCTGCTGACGTAGATCTATTTGTTCTATGGTATATAGTTTAGTTAAAATATATCGTTGGCGCCTACTGCCTTAAATAACCTATCCACTCAAGTCTCATTGTGTATGCCGAATAGAGTTTAAACATCAATAAATGGTTACTGGGACAGTATTTGAAACAATATTGTTCTTTATTGTCAAATGGAATTCAATTGCATTTGTTGAAATTGTACAAAGTTAGTTTAACATTAAAATACAAAAATCTAGTTACCTTTATATAATTATACCGGGTGGTGAATGGTCGGACGCACCATAGGAAATCCAATGGAAAATCATAAACTCTTAAATTCCTGCTTCCCAAATCATTTTAGGTGAAAACTCAATAGGAACTTTTCTTTAAAGAATTAAATACTGCATCAGATGAGACTATTAAAAATATTTTTCAGCTTTTGGTAGTTGAAAAAATTGACCAATTTATTTACCATTCTTGTACAGCATCAAGACAGCAATGATATGTCAAAATGACTAAAATATTTAGATGTCATCAAATCATTCAAATAGTCAAAAAAATAGAAAACAAAGTTATTTATTGTTAAATAAATACAAACGCTAAATAAATTACAATAAATGCTCAAATAAACCACCGTTTTGGGCTATACAATATCCTAATCTATCATAAGACTCTCGTCGAACATTTGCTAGAATGCGAGGCGTTATTTTTGCACATTCTTCTCGGATGCCTGTCTTTAATGCCTCTAAATCTGGAAACCTTACCGTGCCGTAAATTTTGGATTTTACATCTCCCCAGAGATAAAAGTCATTTGGGGCAAGATCTCCAGATCTTGGGGGCCATTTAATAAGACAATTTGGTCCTATCACACAGTTATTAAAACAATTATTGACAAATTCTTTCACTTCACGGCTGTTGTGAGCAGGACAACCGTCCATTTGAAACCAAATTTCTTCTTCTTCGGGAGCTACTTCTGCGAGTGCTGGTAAAATTTCTTGTTGAAGCAAATCCAAAAACCTTCCTGAGTTTAGATTTTCCTCGTAGAAAAAAGGTCCAATAAGATGATGCCCCAGTATTCCTTCCCAAACATTGATTTTTTGGTGATATTGAGTACGAGTTTCCACAACAATTTCAGGCCTTTTAGTTGACCAAATTCTACAGTTTTGCACGTTGGGTTCATTGTTTAACGTAAACGTACACTCGTCTGTAAAACAAACATTTTTTAAAAATTTTCGGTCTGCATTCGCCCTCTCCAGCATCTCATAACAAAACTCTGCTCTTCTCTCATAATCTCCCTCAAGCAACTCTTGATGACATTGAACTTTATAAGAATGGAAGTTATTCTTTTTTAATATTTTTAATGCAGTTGAATTATGCATGTCGAACTGCTGTGCGATTTCTCGAGAACTTATTCTGGGATTTTCAATAACTGCAGATAATACATTTGTGGTATTTTCATTTTCAAACACATTTATTTGAATGTTTTGGTCATTTTTGTTACACTTGCATAAAGGAAGCAATCTGCCAGTGTTTTCAAATTTTTTGATTATTCTTCCAATTGTAGTATGGCTTGGAATCGGGCGGTTTGGATATTTCGCGCTAAATAAAGCACTTACCGTGCGCGTACTATTGCCGGAATAAAACATTTTTACAATTTCTACTCGTTCTGAAACGGTGTACGACATTTTTTACGTTTATTGTTGTCACTAATTGAATAATAGAATGACAATCTTGATAATAGCTTTTAAAGGTAACGTCATCCTGACATATCATTGCTGTCTTGATGCTGTACAAGAATGGTAAATAAATTGGTCAATTTTTTCAACTACCAAAAGCTGAAAAATATTTTTAATAGTCTCATCTGATGCAGTATTTAATTCTTTAAAGAAAAGTTCCTATTGAATTTTCACCTAAAATGATTTGGGAAGCAGGAATTTAAGAGTTTATGATTTTCCATTGGATTTCCTATGGTGCGTCCGACCATTCACCACCCAGTATAATTTATATAATTTGCACCAGATGACGATGCATATGATATTTGTGAAACCGGTCGATTAATATATAAGTTTATATGTTATATTTCTTATGTGTAATTTGTTATTTATTGTTTTTATTTAACCCGGCGGTAGTCACTACCTTTTTACAAATTTGGTCGCGCCGGGTCTCAGAGACCCATTGTCAATCTAGAGCTTCCTGAGCACATTTTGATTTGTATTATTGAAAGTATATAAACGAATAAAGTGCTCCTATACAAAACATTGTATTGGTAATTATTTCCATCCTTGTTTACAAATAACTTAGATGAATTAACTGGTGAACTGTTTTTTGAAAATCATGAGTTTTATAAAATGGTTAATATGCAACTATGTAAGTAGAAGTAATATTTAATTATTCTGATCTGTAATCTCATCATCAACAGGCCCTTCATCACATTCTTCACAATATATATTTGCATAGATCTAAAAACTTGAACGGATAATTTGGTCGAGCCGGGTCCGACTACCAAAAATTCGGATTTACACAAAATATCGTAAAGACAAATTACAACTGATCACTGCATGTGCATCGACTCCCAATGTTGGGAAGCTAGAGGGAGGGTGGTGGTCAACAAGGTTTCCACGTCTGAGATTTTAGCATATAGAAAATCTTTGGGTCTACTACCGCCGGGTTAATAATTCTGGAAATATTCCAAGTAGTACTTATAAGCTGTGGTAATTTGTTGATTTTCAAAAATACAACCAGTGGGAATGGCTGAATGTGAACTATTTAACGACTAAAAACTTACAAATGTCTCAACATAATTATTTTGTTCTATTTCAGAATGCATATTTTTACGTAAGCCTTAGTGTGTTGTTCCTTATAGCTTCGAGTCTAATATTTCATATGATTTTTTCGATAGAACTGCCGAAATGGACTCATCATCAACTTTTAGTTACTGGAGTAAGTGATTTCATGATGTTAATCAAAATATAACTGACATAAAGCTTCTTGTAAACCTCTTTGTTGTTTACAAAAACGTTTATACCTTAATTTTTGAGTAAAACAAAAACTAGGATTTTAAAAATATATAATAAGAGTTTCAAGAATAATTAAATTTCTTGATTGTCTAGTTGTAGAATTTTTTATAAGTGTGAGATAGGGACACATTTTTTTGAAAAACAAAATTATTATTGTTAGCGGTTTTAACTGAATCAAGTATATGACGTGCCATTTTCTTGCATTCTTGAATTTCTCTTCTCTATCTCTATTTCCATTACGAAAAACATTGGAATTTCTTTTTTCATTATCTGTAGAGTATGGAGGATGAGTTTAGGCTCACAGCACTTAGGCCACATGTGGTGACCCATTGTACGTCCTCCCGAGGAGTTGTCCTAGGTCATCGTCCATCCTGTCCTTTCCTGGAAGGTGGACAGGTCACTAGGAGACATCTCCTTTATGTCGGCAGGTGTAGGCCAAGACTCTCTCTTATTCACGATAACTCCGGACACTCATATAAGACATGACAGACAGTTTAGTCTTTCTGTTCACATTGTTATCTGCCGAGACGATAGCTAAATCTTGATGGCACTCTAATACTAGCCCTGATACAACACGTTATCTGTTCAATGTTAATAGAGCTTGTCTGCTGTCTGTGCAGATTATTATGTTTTTGCCAGAAATTCCTTTTCTGGTTAGTTCCTTTGTGGAATTTGAGATACCAGCCAGTTATGTGTGAAGCACGCTGGTATTTTTCCCCATTCCCCACTTAATTCTTATGTTTAGTGATCTGGAGTAGACTCCACATTCTTCTTTGGGTTGTGAGCCGTCTGTGTAGCAGCATCTGACTCCGTGTTCTGTTTTATTAGTAGTTTGTAGGGTTTATTCAATAACAATTAAATCTCTTGATTGTCCAGTTGTCGATTTACTTGAATTTCTCTTATATTTTTAATAATAATGAGCTTATCTCCATTACGAAAAACATATTAGAATTTCATTTTCATTATGAAAAACATCATAGAAGTTCATTTTTCATTGAGGTATTGAGGTTACCTATACTGCTGTACCTAATGCTGTAACTAAAAATGAGGAACTAAGTGTATAACTGGAAACACCGCTAACCGTTGTCTTCTCCGCTTTTTAGGGCGCGTTGTATCGAACACCTAAACTTAGTTTAGTTATAACTGATGTTTAGACTGTGACATATTGATTTATTTATTATTATCAATTACATCAGTCATAATTAAACCGTGTTTAGGTGTTCGATACAACGCGCCCTTAAAGGTTTCGTGCAATGGATGATTCCAGTAGTCCATTCAGTATTGCCTCTATAAAATTTTCAGGTCTCAAATGACTGACATTTTCTAGTAAGATTCAAAGTCGAGACAAAAATAATTTTTGATTTCAAAGTTTTCTAGATGTTCCCGAATATCTGAACCGGTCTATTAATGTTGTTACTGAAAAAACTAAAATATCCTAGGGGACTTGAATATTTAACTGTTAGCTGCATGAACGAAACCTGTCAATTCAATGTCACATGTCTTGTTTTTGACAGTTGAAATTAACTTTGGTTTAGTTTTTTCTCGAACGTGATCTGAGTGAGTAATTCAGAGTAATTTGTGATCTAATCTAGTATATTTTGTGGTTGATTGTTGTCTTAGCTTTTTACTTTTTTCAGTAACAACATTAATAGCCCGCTTCAGATATTCGGGAACATCTAGAAACCTTTGAAAGCAAAAATTATTTCTGTCTCGACTTTTAATCGTACACAGAAAGGTCTAGAATATGTCGTTTTAGACCTGAAAATTTTGTTGTGGCAATACTACTTAAATTTTACAGTGGTATGGTACTGACCAAGTAGGTTATCTGTGGTACTGACTGTCAGTGTTACCATTGCCTAAATTTTATAGACAATGGTGTTACTAAAGCAGAAAAGGGATCTTTTCAAAAATGACTAAACAGTAGGATACACAATTAACTAAAATACTGTTACGCTTTTTGTTTCAGTGTCTGGGGTATGTTTGTAGCATAGAATCGGCGATAATATCGGTAATACAAAAATGCCAAATGGCCCAATATGAGCCGGTCGAAGAGGATCTCAGTTTTCATTTACAGGAGAGGCCGTTTTCTCCAAAAGATTCTCCTCAACATAACAAATTGAATCAAACAACGCACAATTATAAGCCTATCGTCAACTATTCGGTACAGTATGATTTTTTCTCTCCCGATTTACATATGGGTATATTGAAAAGTTCTTGCAGAATCATTTATTGGTCATAAGTAAAACTAAAATTTCAAACGTCAAATGTCATTTCGATCTGACAACTCATTACTTGCTTTGATGTAATTGTATAATATGTTGGTGAAACAAAAATGAAGTTAGTATGGAAATGTTGAAAATGTAAACGCCGCCAACATCCGAAAACTGTAGATATTCCCTAATTTGAAATTTGGGGCACTATATTTATATAAGATGCAAAAAAAGGACTTTAGATTCAGTGTTATAAAATTTGAAGATCAAGTGTTTTAGAGAGTTTAGAGATAAGGGGTTTAGGTTACATTCAAAAAAGAAGACTACAAGAAGGTTTTGTGGGAAGGGAATCCACAAATGTATCTCTCAGTACAGTCGTAGACTCCGTTTCACATAAGAAGAAGCCACGTGAAGCTTGCCAACTGTCTTGCGCGGATACCAAAATTCATGCCATTGGCGTTAAAAACGTTGTTTCATGCCGACAGTTATTTTAATATTGACATTTGAGGTTGTGTTTGAAGCAATCATTTACTGTCGAATATTTTTGATATGAATATTTTAAGGCGTTTACCTAGTTTATATGTGAGTGTTGTGTGTTTTATTTCATACCTTGACACAGGACTTTCACTTCATCTATAGGTTATTCTGGGTCTGTTTTGTGGCCTATTTCGAAAACTCGATTGCAACTAGCGTTTCAGGTGGATGGGTTTGAAAGGTATTTTTTTCATTCTAATCTTATAAACTTTCACTTCTATAAGTTAGTCTGTTTTGTGCGTACGACTGCAACTTCAAGTGGGCTCTTCTTACGTGAAACGGAGTCTACTATTCAGTCGGTGTCGTCGTACTTAATCCGAAACAAGGCGTATATTTGTGAAATAGGATATAGTTCATATCTAAATTTTATACTGGTTTATAATTTGAATAATTTAGTGGTTCCTAATTTTACATAACAGTAGGTACCTATTTACACTCTATTCTTTGTTGATAATGATTTTTTTTTTCATTTAGGTGGTACCATCGACGTCGAAACAGGACCCTATGAATTATTTAGACGATATTCAGCCGTGTTCATCGAAATCAGGGGATCCTTATAGAGTAGTATGATTATTATAACTGAAGGTTTTACTTCAGTGACATTAGTACTGTTATATCATTAGAAAGACGTAATGAGGTATCGGGAATGCACTTATTTCCCAAAAAAAACGAGATTTTGTAGAGAAAATAAAGCAAAAATTATTACAAAAATATTCCTATAAACCTATAGATACAGATAGATTGTTTTGTCACTATTTTTTAAACAAAATACAAATGAGAAATATGAATATTATCAAATCGAAATTTGTAGCAGAAACGCGTCTGTAACAATCAACTTCTTGACTTATTTTTTTTACGTCCTGTGTGTATTTATTATAATCTGAAGGATTAATAAAAACAAATTTGAACGATCCCAAAAGGAACAGTTACGGACGGTCTAGTTTGGTCCAATATTGTACATTCACTGGATAAACATAGACGTACAAAATTTTGAATGGTATTGGTTAATACAATATTGTTCGTCCATCGTACGTTCATAAAAGTACTAATTGTGTACTTACAATTTAGATCCAGCTCTGTACATCCTTTGGACGATCCCAGTTTTTAAGCTGCAGCTGTCACTGATTCCAATTAATTAAGCCACTCTCTTTTAGACACTGATTAAACCATATCTCATATACATCGATTCATTCGAAATAAAACCACTGTACATAATTTTTGCTTTGTTTAAAAGTTTAGAAACAACTTGAATGTATGTACAGCTTCTTCAAAAATTACATCGCAATAATATTGAGGTAAAATATTTTAAGTAAAATTAATTTGCATTTTATAATAAACATTGGAATTTACCAATTCCGAAAAAATTCACACAACCTTCCACTAACGCTTAAGTAGAATCATTTGGGACGAAATAGTTTGCTGAGAAAGTTTGAACAGAATGGGGTGAGATCGTTCAATATCATTCCATGGATTTTATCGACAAATTCTAGCGGGACGATCTCTTTTCAGCATCACTCGCTATCGAGCGAATTCGCAGCATAACGAGCAGTAGTTAGCGAAGACTTTACTACTAAACAATTCTTGAGGTGATTCGTTAAAGGGAGTCCTGAGAAATTTGGCAATACCGTAAATAAAGCGTTCGCTCATCTTGACGCTGTCAAATTATTACAATTTTATGGTTATGTTTTATATATGTCCATTTAAAAATGTTTTATTAAATGGATCCAAACACTTTAAATAATGAATTAGATATTTGCGGAGGAAAAGCAAAGAAAAATAATGACGGAATATTTGCAAGGAAAGGATGAAATGATTAGTGGTAAATTAAAAAAAAATTTTGAACTTCGATTTCCGCCACCTCCTAATTATCGATTAATATTAAATTCACAAGCTCATCCATACTCGACTTCTCAAACAGAATTACAATTTTAATTTTTTCCAGCAAAAATAATATCAAACATATACGCGCTGTCACTTACCTATCACTTTCAGTATAAATATAAAGATTATCTGGTTATCACGTTCAAAAATGTGCTCGCTGCATAACGAACACTATGGGTAACTTCAAATGATGTAATTTTTGACGTAGTATTTGACTCATCATTATATTTAACTTTACTTTGGTGCAAATAATTTTATGCAGTACAACAATTTGAAACTTTTTTTACAAAAAAAAAGTGTGTGATAGAATTAAATTTTATATAACAATTACGTAGCATTTTTATAATATTTAAATTAAATGATAGTAGGTTATATACACAATCAAATTAATTGATACAGATACGATGTTACATTCCCCAGGATATTATTTTGTCACATAATTTAATTCAATGAACTAGGTATATCTTGAAGTTAGCTTTATATATTTGACAGCAAACCGTTGGTAGAATAGTATATTGTTTTATTAGGAGTAAAAGTATAACTTTTTGTGGCGAGTCTGAATGTTTGATGGCCGAACGTTAGTGAGGCCGACAATTTCAGACGAGCCACAAAAAGTGCTTTTGCTCCGAATGAAACATGCTATTTTTTCCGCAAACGGCATCCAGACTATAGAACTAATTAATATTTAAATAAAAATTCAAAACGATTGCAACGAAGTTGATAAATTCAGAGAAGAATAATTATAAAACTGCGCACTACATTTCCGTGGTTACTGGTCTTGTGAAAAACAAATTTGACAGTGCAATAATATTTTATAATGTCAGAAATATTGTAAGTGATTTAAAGCAACAATTGGACTGTGCATTTTTGGTAAGTACTTGAGCATCAAAATTTCGTTTGTTGTAGTAAAGTGTAGTGAAATTTTCTTTTAGATTATATTATGTCGGATTCAGAACCCAACTGTACACCGCCCGACGTTGTTGACATTGCTACGGCCGTCAGCGTACAAAAAAGTACTTTTTTGTCCGCTCACGGCCGTACAAAAAAGTAGCGTCTGTGAAATCATACTTCAACATCATGAATTGACGTTAATAATGTCTACTTTTTTTGACGTTTGCGGAAAAATAGTTTTTCATGTGGTCTACTACATCGCCTGCTTATCCCAAATGATATGATGTTTTTATCACATCCTATATGCTCCACAGAAACAATCTGATAAATAACACTCATTTAAATTACTCCAAGTTTAAATGGAATTCGCGCTTAAACACAAGTCAAATATATCAATCTTCTTGTCCCTTGTCTTATCTTTTTTAATAGAAATTATGAAACAGTACTTAAGTAAATCATTATATCGAGATTGCGTAGTTCGGTGGACGATAGACTTGGGCCTTCTCTTTCTCACCTTGAACATCTTCTTATGTGGTAGCCACATATACAGGTTCGGCAAATATTTATCTTTCCTTATGTAGAATCAATCTCATATAAGAGCAACAGTGACCATAAAATTATACTTATATGTCCAAGAGGGAACAGCATACTTTCTCTTTTTCTCTAGACATTGTATCTTTGTGATTCTATAGATTCCTCTCTGTATCTTTATATAATATTTGGAGGAAGAAACTCTAGTCACATGGAAGAGTCATAAGAGAAACAAGCTTATCTGATACGAGTGTACCAAAGAATATGGTAACAGGAGATCAGAACATGCGGAAGAGATGATAGAATTTTGAAACTATCATGACTGCTTGACTCCCACTAATAGATAACCTCTCTTCCACCATCAGTAAATCGACACCCAGTAGCAGTAGGTAGCTTCGATCATAAACCAGTTCACCGCCTGACATTTATGCGCTACTAGTTGGATGATCTGCTATGAACCGGAATTATATTGAGTTGATATTCCTTCACATATCTTATTGTTAAAATTCCCCAATGCACAAAATCAACTTCTGTCATGTTGCCTTCTCCAAATCTAAAACCGATATCAACTATTGAGACCCTGTTTTTCAGGGATTTTCCAGCCGAAAGAGTCTGGGTGCTAAAATGATATTCCAGGGACAAAGTTACAAATCTAACCATAATATATGGATAATGCCACAGACGTAAAAAGGGGCCATTCTTACCTCAGACGAACACAAGAAGTCAAAGGAACACCGGGCCATCGGCTTTACTTTCTTTTCTGTGACAATTGTATACAGGGATGACAAACTTTGAATAAAAAGTATTTTAAACCAAATAACCTTCCTAGCTCGTACTATACAAGTTGTCAAATATAAAACTTACTTCTTGATAGTTTCTTTTCAAGTGCAGTACTTTTTTGTAGGGTTTAAAAAAAATTAATTTTGATGTATTGTCCAAATAAATAAAGCGGGATTTATAGTTTGACGGACTGTAAACGTAGACGCACTGTGAAAAGATCAACTATAGAATTTACGTACCTTGTTTATAAAGGAACGTAAGTGCATGACGTAACGTAAGGGGAACGGACTGGAACGGAAGAGTTGGCCAACTTTTATCTTTTTACAGTGCGTTCTTACGTCCAGCCAATGAAAGGAAAGAATCTTGTGCGATGTCAGCGTGGCTATCAGCTGTCATTTAATGTTGTGTTTTTGAATGTTTCATAGATTGGCATATATATCCTTTATTTACTGTTTAGTTTGTGCTTGTCGACACTTTTCCAATGCTACTGCACACAATAGTAGTCCCACGGCTCCAAGAAGCATATCTTCATGTATTTCGTAATCCATTGTGATTCAAACTATATAAATATTTAGATTATAATACAAAATTTAAAGCTCAAAACAACATAGGACACAAGCTGTAGATGATTTTTATAATTTCTAGGTTAATTTGAATGTCGCGAGTACGTTACCTCTGCCCATGCGCAAAATTTCCGTTCCGTTTATTTATAACTGCAACAATTTTAACATACCGTTCGTTACATATCCAGTGCGTCTACGTGTGGTATACGTTTACAGTCCGTCAATCTATAAAACCAGCTTAAGAGTTTAAGTTCATTGACCAATCAAAATTAAATTTTTACACATTTCTTTTGAAGATGGGTACTCCCGAAAAACAAAAGTTTCATGTAATACGATCATTATAAAACTAGTTCGAGTGGACAGTTTTAAAAAGAAAAAATTGTCCGATATTGGTAAGCAACTATTTTTGGATTCATTCATTTTTATATGCATCAAAACTTATTTTAGTTACAGTTGTATTAAAAAAAGATTACAAGTATTAGAAACTTTCTAAAAGAAAAGGACGTTAACATAATCTTATGTGCTTATTATGATTAGATGTGAAGGTTATCAAAAGTCAGATTGTTAAAAATGAAAATCATTGGCGTTGAGCGCCAATTATATTATAGTTTCCATGGTCAATTGCATAAATCTAAAGACTGTTTTAATATTTCTATTATATAATTTTGCTACCGCTCGTACTGACCGTCCTTCTTTCACCTTCGTTGTTTCAGCCATTTCAATCTCACAGAAATGACGAGGCAAATTTAGTTTTTATTATAATTACCCGTCAGTTTATCAAATCAAACGTTATAAACAAGCAATTTTAAGAATAAAGCCTACGTCTATGAGCTTCAGGTTTAACATATAGGATGACGCAATTTTAAGAATAAAGCCTACGTCTATGAGCTTCAGGTTTAACATATAGGATGACGTTAACGCCTCTTTCTAAAGGTCAGAACACACATAACCGCACCGTGTTATGTAATAACATCAGATCAAAAATCACTGCTTTCCACCTACAAACCTCGGATCGGACTCGGTGCGGTTATGTGCGACCCGACCTTAACACAACTTTACAGGTATTAGCGAACCTAATGGAATCAAACAAGAAAAGAAAACTGTTGAAATATTTGCACTCAAACACTCGTTCAAATCAAGCAAAGAGAAAATTTTATCTTAAAATTATTGTACATAGTATGTTTGACGAATCGTCGTCAGTCGAGGACGATATTTATTAAAAGTTGGCAACAAATTCCATCAGCCTTTATTATATTATATAAGAAAAAAAATGCTATGAAAAGTTTAGTTTGGATGTAAAAAATATCTAATAAATAAAAATAAGGTTTGAGTAGGTATGTAGATACAGTCCGAAATAAATTGCATCTACATATTTATAATAAAAAATATCGGCAACCCGAGCGTTTGTTATTTTCCTAGTAGTTACTTATTTTGTATATTTATGCGTGAATGGAAATTTTAGTTGCGAAAGTGTGCGTGTGAAAAACATTGTTTTTCATACGCGCATTTAGTACGCGTCATAAATTGTCATATGTCAAGTCAACAATGGGCGCGATCAGCCACGCTAGTTCTGAGTAAGCAGTGGGCGAATTTGACGTCTCTAGCGGTCGCCATTTTTTTCAGCGAATTTATTTTCCGCTAAGTTGGTCAGCGGTTCGTTATGTCAACCTATGATGTCAAAAAAACAAACAATTCTAACCTCTAAGTTAAAATTTCTGTTATATACTTTTATTAGTGTTTAATAAGGTTTAATTATGGCGGAGAATATTGAACCGTATACAACTTTAGAATTTAATATTGATGGAAAAATAACAGAGCATCAAAGCATAGACGTTCAGCTACCTTCAAGCGCTTTCATACTATATTATATATACAATCTTAAAGCCCTTCTACCACTTAGTGGTGTAGGGTGTGTTGCAGCTACTCTTCCGTCTCGAATTTTTTCCCTTCTTTCCTATTTTGAACTAATTCCTTCGCTTCTTTCCAGCTTCTTCCTCGTTTATCCAGTAATTCAGCTATTACCTTATCCCAAGTTTTTCTTGTTCTGCCTCTTTTTTTATTTTTTCCAATTTTTGCTTTCCATATTCTCTTTACTGGTCTTCGTTCATCCAGACGTTGTAAATGTCCCCACCATTGTAGTTATATTTCTTCTATAAATTCTAAGATTGATTGTATTCCTAGGTCTTTTTTTATATCTACACTCTCCGACACGAAAAACGGGCACCCCGATAATTTTTGATGAAATGCATTAATTTTTTAATTCGGTTTTTCCAATAATGAACACGGTTTAGTAGAATACATTGCAGATATTTTATCAAGAAATGTCTTCCCAAATTGAACATAATTTAGGTATTGTACGAAAATCTCAATAATGTAAAAGTTATCATCTTGCACTTACTTCTGCGGTCCCAGTAGGCTATGCATTTTCAGTCATTTTCGCGATAACATTTAAGGTTAAGTTAAGTGTTTATTTATGTTATATGGTTTATTACTTGCTTATGTCAATTAGTGTGAATTTCAAGATGTCTTTAAGCGCAGAAACTGTTGCATCTATTGTTACTCTTATTCAAGACGGAAGAAGTCAAATTTACGTGGCTAACAGATTTGGGGTATCACGCAGTACCGTGCAACGTGTATTTACACGTTATATAGAGACGGGAGCTTACACTCGACGTCCTGGAACTGGTCCCCAGAGAAGCGAACTACTCATCGAGATGACCGTTTTATGATAACTTCAGCACTAAGAAATCGTCATACAACTGCTGTAGAGATTAGAAACAGCCTTGAACATGTCAGGAACGTAGATGTTTGTGAACGATCAGTTAGAAGAAGGTTGAATGAAGCTAATCCGAGTTCTCGAAGATCCGCTATAGGACCAGAACTTTCCAGAGAACATCGTGTAGCCAGATTACAATTACAAAATTGGGATGCATACGACTGGACCTTGGTGTTGTTTACCGATGAATCCAGATTTTGCTTACGATCCCCAGATGGTCGCGAAAGAGTCTGAAGAAGAGAAGGTGAACGATATGACGAGTGCACTTTTCGCCCTAGAGTAAGTTTTCAAGGGGGTTCAGTTAAGGTGTGGACTGGAATATCTTCAGAGGCGCGAACAGAATTGTACATGGTCCCTAGAGGATCTGTGACTGCAGATAGGTACATAAATGAGATCCTACAAGATTATGTTGTTCCATATGTATCATTTATTGGTGACAACTTCGTACTGATGCATGACATACCGCCCGCATTGTCACGGAATATTTGAACGAAGTTGGTTTAACCCAAATGGCATGGCTAGCTCGCAGTCCCGATCCAAATCCAATCGAGCATATTTGGGAAATGCTAGGTAGAGGAATTCGAAGCCGGGTACCTGCTCCTCTTGCCTTGGATCAGCTTAGAGTGGTTCTTTTAGAGGAATGGGAAGCGATTCTACAGATTGAAGTATTCAACTTGATTAACGGTATGCCTAGAAGAATTAATGCCGTTATACAGACTCGTGGGGGTAATACGAGGTATTAATTAGACAGAGAAGTGATAAATAATGGTTTTTTAAATTGTTTTTTGTGTTTATGATGATAATTGTATAACCTAATAAATTTCGTTTCTTTGTGTTAATGTTAACAGGTGTCATTTTCTTGAAATAAAAGCTTTCCGAAAACGTTTTTTGAAGAAAGAATACTTTAAAAACATGTACCAATGCGTACCTACCGTTGACAAAGGTTACAATAAAAAATATAGAAAATGTAGGCATTTTAATAAAAAATTATAGGGGTGCCCGTTTTTCGTGCCGGTGAGTGTATGTTTTTCATTCTATCCTCTTTTGCTACACCTCTTACTCTTCTTGAATATTTCATCCATCCATCCATCGCCTGTATTTTACTTCTTTGTTGTCCTGTTAACACCCATATATGTTTCGCATCCGTATGTAAGTATTGGTCGATATATCGTTTTTAATACTTTTATTTACGACTAATATA
This sequence comes from Lochmaea capreae, assembly GCA_949126875.1. NCBI lineage: Eukaryota > Metazoa > Arthropoda > Insecta > Coleoptera > Chrysomelidae > Lochmaea > Lochmaea capreae. The sequence goes on from OX421403.1 coordinate 17,602,220, forward strand.
TAATATAAGTATTATACTTGTGGTTTTTGAAGTATAATGCCATATATTAATCCCTAAGGGAATAATGGCGAGGGATTAATAGTAATGAAGCAACTTCTTCTTTTACAGCAACCGAAATTCCAAATATTCGTGTTGAAAACTCTTCCAAAGTTAATCATAATTTACGACCAATTCAGTTTATTAATTATTGTACTGTCACTAATTTAAATGTTATTGACAAATAAATAAGTTGTTCATTGAAAATCTAAAATAAATGTTATTGACAAATAAAATTGTTCATTGAAAATCTAAAATAAATAAATTTGTCGTAAATAAAGTAGAGTATACCTACTACTCGCAATAATATGGCTATTATTCTTGACTCGTGGTATAATCTACTATTAATTTCGTAATACTATATAACGATAAAAAAGGTATGAACATGATATATTTAGTATTACTTAAATAATTTAACACAATTATATAAGTTTGCTTGCATCCAAAAACTTGACATATGGCGATCGTGACGCTTTCACTAAATGCGCGTATTGATGTTGATTTATTTCATCAGTACAGCCGCACTTGAGTACTCGGCACCTATCATTTGTGCTTTTGGCTGCACTGTTGTCCTTATCAGGCTTAACAGTCTTTTCACAAGGTCTTACTTGGACAAATCCTTCCTTGAACGCAGTACTCCCAGAAGTTTTTCATTTTTTACGGTTTTGGCATTTTTTTGTACTCGTTCGTTTGATTTACACTACGTAAGTTTGTTTATATTGAGTGGAATTTTCTACCACTGAGGAAGAGAAATTTCAGAACGAATTTGTCATTGTTCGCGTAATTTATAAATGTCCTTAAACTGGACCATCTGGCTCATAAAACCAGGTAATTTGATCCAAATATCGACATTTGTAAAGATCATGTCCGATTGCCTGCCACAATAAATTTCAACCAATCACGACATTTGGATACAAATACCTCGTTCGAATTTTCCCTTCCCCAGAGGTAGAAAATTTTTGGGTTGACAGTTTCAGTCAGTCAAATACGAGGTGCTCGTATGACAAATCACCAGTGCGTTTTCCTAGGATGGGGACACGGTCGCCAGCAGCTGCATAACAACAGATCTATGAATGATATTTTATCAACAACAGCGACTTAAGTATATTTCAACTGTTAGCAATCAACAATTTTAAAAGGTCTTCTGAAAACTTTTAGGTTGTAATACTCATTTATAGTTTCAAAAGCTCAATAGCTGGAATATATATGTGCTTTCTTAGGGTACTGTGGGTAATCCTGTCCCTTTCTATATTTGACTCGTCCTGCTCCGAGGGTTTTTTGGTCAGGAGTTTTCTTTTGCTTAGGCACGTGGTTCTAGTACGTCTAATGTTTTGTTTTAATACACCGAGATATAAAACTCACGGTCAGCAGTTTTTTACGCTGGTGCAGAACCAGTTAAAACCGCTACAGATCCTTTCTTTACTAGAGTATCTGCTGTTTCATTCTCATAGTCAGTCCCAGACCAGTCCGGTGCCTCGTTAAAGATTTCTGTGCTGCTTGAATATTTGAAAGTAAAAGGAATCAAACATGAGCCCTGGGTGGGCATGTTCATGTCGCTGTAGTTGTAGTAACAATCGATAACCAAATATCGATACCATAAGTGTTAACTGTCAAGAGATGTGTAAACAGAGTCAAACTTGCTAAAAAGTTAACTCCTGTTCCTCAACAGCCTTGATCGAGTATGGCTTCTATTGCGGTATGTATTTTGGGGTACCATTCACTGAGACCTAAAAGATCTATTGTGCCCCCTTACTTCTACTTAGTTTCCGAGGAGAGTCTCAGAGACTAGTAGCTCCTTTAGTCCTATTTCCCGGAGGAATTTCCATTGCGGTATCAATGATTTATTAAAATTAGTTTTATTATTGATAAAGAAATGGTTACTGAGAACGGCAATAAAATGCTTGCATATATTTTTCTTCCGACTAAAATCAACCCTATATTGTTCGTCTAAACTGGAGTTTGTTTTGGAATTGAATTTATGCTAAACATATTTTTTTCAAATAGATCGGCGCATGTGGTCACAGTTTAAACGATTGAAAGCTTAAGGAATGAAGTTATATTTACAAAAATTACACAAAACAAAAAAAATCGTAAAAAATATTCTTAATTTTAATATGTACAAACCGGATGCGCACAGGTTATGTCAACGGATCCCCGGTGCCAGACACAAAGAGTCACTATCCAATTGTAGTAAAAAACAACCTATCGGAGAACTGGTCAAGCTATAAAAACTTTTTCGACGTTGCCACTTCTCGGACTATAAAACCTTGGTTTTCATATCGATAATCAGCCTAATTGGAGGGTTAAATAAACACACAAAGGAATAAGAAGAAAAGTATTTTATTTATAAAAAAATCAGGTCGGCTTCGTTATTCCAAACTTGAATACAAAGATACAATTAATTAAAGCATCATATTCTGTGTGATTTCTGCATTATATTATTCGGTTACCATTTTTTCTTCTGTTATAGAACTTAAATGTAACAATCTAGGACCGTATAATAATACATAAGCGCAATGCCAGTCTCCTGAAAAATATCTCATTAACCACAATCGAATATACAGAGCGCGTCTTAAGTCCCTTTTTCACCCTGTAACTTTCGAATAACAAGACTGAATTGAAAGTTAATTACCTAAAATTATTATTCAACAAGCACATAATAATGGATGGCTATTATTCAAGAAAGTGCGTTTATTGCATTGTATTGGTAAAATCTAGACAATAAGACATTGGGCATAGTTGTAGTTGGAAAAAAATTTCATGTATATACAATAAAGACGTTTTGTACACAAAGAATCCGAATGGGTCGCTGGGCCTACATGTTTTAATCCATGGACATCTTAAAAATGTTGTTTATGTTTATCCAACATCACAATTACTAAGAGATACAATTAGACCATACATATGGTTGGTTGGTTAGGTTTCCAAACTGAATTCGAAGACACACCTGAAAAAAATTACTACCAGGGAGACTATGCTTTTCTGGCAATGCAGAAGAGTTATGGGCAAAACCTGGGGAATACGACCTGAGGTGGTTCACTGGCTTTATACAACTGTGATAAGAACAATACTAGATGAACCCATATTTCAAATGAGTTTTGATAGCATGACACCGGATAATGTATTCACTGAGCGAGTGAACATCATCATCCTATCTAGGGAACATGTTATACACCCAGGTAATTCTGGAGAAATCTTCTGGTTCACCGATAGTTCCAAAACAAACTATGGCACTGGGGCAGGTATAAAAGGGCTTAGAAAGAGAATGATATTTAGCCTTGACCGATATACGACTGTGTTTCAAGCAGAGACGATTGCCGCTATAACCTGTATTGATGAAAACATCAGAAGAAGATATACCGGACAAAAAAAAATTAACTGACAGCCAGGCTCTGCTTAAAGCTATCAGTAATCCAACAACTAGGTCTAGACTGGTAAAAACTGTAAAGAATCTCTCAACAGGCTGGCAAGAGACAACAAAGTGTCTCTAATACAGGTGCCGGCACATAAGCGGATTGGAGGTAATGAAACGGCTGACCAGTTAGCTAAATAACGTTCTAAAGGAGACTTGATAGGTCCGGAATCGTTTTGTGGAATCGCAAAAGATTGCATAAGAGGGGAAATCGGGAACTGGCTAGACACAAGGGCACCTCCATACAAAGAGTGAACAACAAGGTAGACAAGGAACTCTCAACCAGGCTATTGAAACTGATTATGAGACATTTGAAGAAAGTTACCGACCTGGTGACTGGCCACTGCACCCTGAGGAAACATCTGCACAAAATGGGCAAAGTTAGTGAACCTATGTGCAGGAAATGTGAACTCTATGATGAAACACCTACTCACATACTCTGCTTCTGTGAGAACTTAGAAGACACAGACGGAAGCACTTGGAAAGGAAATAATACAATCATTACAACTGCATAAGTCAGTGACATAAAGAAGACACCATAACATGGGAAATGGTACAAAGATTCAGTTCAAGTGCCTGGGCTCTTGAGCACAACCCAATCGAATGAATGAATTAACAGTTGGTTGCTGTTGGCGCATTTTGTATACATTTGAACATGATTATCTATGCAGGACGAGATTCCAATGTTGCCAAGTTTTTACATATGAATTTCCCTATCTTATTAAAGTAGACCGTTTGTAAAGTATAATATAAAGGTTATTATGATTGAAAAATGTTTCAGTTTAAACAGTTTTCGATTAAGATGTCGTTGCACAAGTTATGCCAACTAAAAATATAAATTTTTAATTTGAAAATATAACCTTAGATTTTCGTTCGTTTGTCGAAGTATTATTCTTGCTATTAAAAAATCAGTGATGGGATTTTAGACACGCGCTATATAAATAATAATAAAAGAAATCACTTAGTGAACGAATCAATAATTTAAATTTAAGAACTTTTTACCTCCTCCAGATAATTTTAGAATATCTTCTGTTGTAACAGGTGAAACGTTATCATCGTCACACATTATCCATTTATCTTTGGACTGTCGAACCCATGCGACGTAATGTCCACTAGACGAAGATCTACCTCGATGAGTTAAGACTGCTTGCAAAGTATAATAACCACTGTTGTTACTTCCAGGATCTGAAAATTAAGAGTACTTTAAAGCCTGTTTCAGATGGAACGGATGATTACAACTCGATTTGCCTGATTCCTTGTTTTATATGTATCATTTACCAATCATCGGTAGCATACATGTGAAAGCAATTTTTTTCGGTCGCGACCGATCATCACTGAACATCGCGGTCCTTTCTGAGACCGGTTTTATAAAGGTAGTAGAGTTCATACAATAGCCTTTTTGGTGTGCGTCATCGATTGTTAATGTCCTTCTAACACATTACGGTGAAAGAAATGGAAAAAAAGGCAGGTCTGTGATTAATCCTAATCAAAATATCACAATAATGAACTGTTTAAACGTATTACAAACGTTAACCCTAATCTTTGACAGAAAAATTTGATTGGTTGATGTTTAGTTTACGTGCAAGCGCGACCTATCAATCGGGCGAATTTATATCGTTCAAAATACGACGTAGACGTACCCTTCGTAGGTTTCGTCTTTTTCTAATGTCCCACTGACAGTTCTCGTCAGGTCTGTACTTTGTTGTTTATGATTATTTATGGAAAGTGAATATTAATCTTATTGTTAGCATTTTATTTATTTAAATAATACAAAAATATGCCTAGATACACAGAAAAAGAGCAGCATCTTATTTTGAAAGGTATCAAATATTTTCAATTAGAAAAAGAAGCTGGTAAACCATTGATACCTTTAACTTCAGTGCACTAAGTAAGTATTTTTTATATACCTAACAATAAGTGAAATTAATATAAATCAAGTTAATCCTATTTGATTAGGATAGTGAGAAAGAGTGAATGAAAAATTAAAAAAAAATTATTATTCACTTTTTAGTGCATTTCCTAATAAAAGTGTGTAATTAAAAAAGTGTTTTTGTATTCATTAATATTGTTTGTTTACTTATTTATTTTAGGTGAACATGTAACTCTACATACACTGAATAAAAAACTCATTGATTTGGATGGAATCGACATGTCTGTTGGTTCAATGGATAATGTTTTAAGGGAACTAAAATTCAGATGGCTAAATTGCAGTATTTCCAATAGAAACTATCTTATGGAACAACCACATGTAGCTCAAAAAAGATTACATTTTCTGAGAATTCAAGAACAATGAGAGTTCTCCTTACCCTCTACAGCCTGTTTTTTTGGAGGAGACCTGGATTTTTAGTAAAGGTAGTTTTCGCAAAAGTTGGCAAGGTGGTAGCACTAAGGCAGTAAGGAAGACAAGGTGGTGAAGGTGTACGGTACATTATTTTACAAGCAGGTTCTGAGAATGGTTTTGTCGAAAATTGTAGTTTGATTTTCAAAAGTGGGAGTAAATCTGGAGACTATCATGATTCGATGAATTCGAATAACTTAGAAAAATGGTTTGAACAACAGCTCCTGCCGAATTTAAAAGAACCTTCTTTAATAATAATGGACAATGCATCTTATCATTCAAGTTTAGTTGAAAAAATCCCTAATTCATCTTGGACTAAGCAATATTTAATTAGTTGGTTACAAGAAAGGTGTATACCTTTTCCAGCATCTAGCATGAAAGATGAAATTATGAAAATTGTGAAGAAACATAAAATACCGGATAAAGAATACAAGTATGTAATTTATTGTAGGAGTTAAGGATCAACAGTGTTAATGTAAGCGTGATGTTTTATAGATTAGATAGACTTAATCACTCATAATGTTCCACTTCTTCAGTTATGGCTCAACTAATTTTGAGTATCAAAAAGTCAGAAATCTAGTTACAATGTCAACTATTCGGGGCGAGGGAAAACCAGAAAACCCGAACAAAAATCAAAATTCAGTTGGAACAAAAATTTCCTATTATTTTAATTATATTATTGTAGATTACACCAGAAAAATGGAAAAAATATGTTAGGCATACCCAAAACATTATAGAGGAATATTGGGAAACAGCAAAAATTATTGACGCTAGTGATACATGGCCTGTAATTATTGACTTGAATGAGTCGGAACGTGAATCAGATTGGGACTTATGGGAAGATGACTGCGAAAATTGAACTTTCATAATCCTCTTCTTTTTAATTTTTCATTAGTTGGTTGGTTTTTTGACTATTTACTATGTTTATGGTTGTTTTCTACTGAATGTGTAACTGAAGATAGAATACCTACTCTAGTTAGTGTTTGGAAAGAAGCTATTCAACGGCAGAGCAAGTGGTCGTAGCTTCAAAAAGCTATAGAATAATATCTATTTTGTTAAATTTTCAATATATCCGAGGTGCCTTAGACAACCAAGAAACTGTAGTATGTGCATTTTTGGACATAGAAGGAGCTTTTAACAACACTCCTGAGACTCTCCTCAGAAACTAAGTAGAAGTAAGGGGGCCCAATAGATCTTTTAGGTCTCAGTGAATGTCAAAATACATACATAAATTTTCAATACACCACCTGTACATATTTTAACGAAGACAGTGGCCACATTTAAACAAATAAAACAATGAAATTCACTAACAATAAGAATTATAAGTGAAGAATACCTTTTTCCATAAGACTTTAGAATAAAATAGGGTTCCATATGGTGCAGACTTAATGTAAAGTTATTTTAATATGTAAATTGAATATACAATTTGTTTTGTTTTGCAGTGTTTTCATATCCCAAGCATTATTAATTTCATATCATTTTCGAATATGGCTGAATACGATCCTGATCATTTTATTTATCAAATTTAAGGTTAGCTATAAGTCAATATAGCAAATATAATAAACGACATGCCGAAAACCCGGATATACGTCACAAACGATGACGCACACCAAAAAGGCTATTGTATGAACTCTAGTTAACAGCCGGTTGGCTAGCTCCGAAATTGCGGCATTTAGGTATAGGGAACATCACATGAAAAATAATAAGTATTTCTTGAGGATTTCAAGGCAAAAATATATAGGGTGATCCATTTGAAATAACTAAGTTCATTATTATTCCGGAAAAAGGAAAAATCTGACGCCAATGTAAAAACCACCATAATATCAGCCATATCACATAATTGAGGGTTTCCAAATTTAAAACTAATTATGTCTTATACTCACCATCTTCAAACCAATAAGAATCATACTTTTCTTCTTCTTTGTTGTCTCCTTTATCGTTTTTATCCTTTTCTTTTGAAGATTGTTCTAAAAGAGCATCTTCATATTCCTAAAGATAAATAACATTGTATCAATATCACTTTCGCCCGTTTGCACCGTTTGGAAATTAAGCACGACTTTCGTAAGTTGTGTCTAATAAATACAACATCAACTTGCTTACCTTGAATTTAGTTCTCATTGGTGACAGCTTGTCTTGCAACTCAGGTGTACACAAATCGAACGCATCAAATTCCATCGGAAATTTAACGTCTTTAAGAATTTTTGCATTAATCGATTCCTTTTCCTTGTAATAGAACCTAACGAACTGCACAGTCAAATAGGCAGGTAATCTACTTATCTTGGACTAGAAAAAATGTAGCAATCATAAGTAGAATTATTCTGGAAAAACACCAATATATACTTTACCGATTTTGTATACACAGCATCTCTATCTAACGTAGACGACTTTTTCGTAAGTTGCTCTTGCAATTTCTAAAACAGAAGCAAAACATCTTTAATGTGACTTTTCAGTAGATGCTTGAATCTTAAAACAAATATGCTTATTTGAAAGCTCACTGAATTTTTCACCTTGTGCAACTTTGTTTCAAATACGTTAAATAGCACAGAGAATATTAAACAGAGTAATTTAAACACTCGTTTGAGCTTAAAATGAGTGACGTCATTTAGACTGGAATAGGCATGATGACAGACACTAAGAGCAACTGAAAAAATAATTTGAAATAATTGTATAACGGACAAAAATTCTAAAACCGTCACTTATGTTCACATTACAATTGTGATTATATTTATTTTGGTAAAAATATAAATACAAAATATGACAATCCGCCAGAACTGCTCACCACCAGAGTAGCAGAGACGAGAACGAGCAAAGACATTGTCTCCATCTGCACAACCAGAGAATGCCCACAGGGAGGAGTAGCATCCCCATTAATGTGGAGTCTGACGGTTGACGAACTCCTGTGTGGTTTGACGGACCTCGGAATATCCTGCCAAGGATATGCCGATGATATTGTCATAACAGCCAAGGGAAAATTTGAAAACACCGTTTGTGACATCGTACAAAAGGGTCTATACAAATAGCTGGTGTAGGCAAGTGGGACTCAGCATCAACTCCACCAAAACCATCTTGATAGCCTTCACTAAGAAAAGAAAACTCAACCTCAAAACCATTAACCTTGATGGGAACGTGGTTGAATGGAGACAAGAAGTCAAGTATCTAGGTTTGACTCTAGACAGTAAACTCCTGTGGAACAAGCACGAGAAGGAGATTACATACAAAGCAAAAATGGCTCTAATGGTGTGCAGGAATCTGGCAGGGAGAAACTGGGGTTGTAACCCAAAAATTCTGAGCTGGATGTACACTGCCATAGTGAGACCAATTATCACTTATGGAGCCATTGCGTGGAGTAGTAGAACTAGCCTCTTGACGACGAGAGAAAACCTCTCCAAGACTCAAAGACCAGCCTGTATATGCATAACAGGAGCAATGAGTAAATGCCCAAGGGCAGCAATGGAAGTGATTCTCAACCTCACACCATTACATATGGTGGTGGAGAGTATTGCAGATACAGACTAAGTAGAGAGGGAATCATTAAAAAGAAAACCACCTCTTCATTTCTTAGAAATCGGACAACCTGGGACATGTCACGAGATGGTATGATGAAAAAGTATAACTTTTCAAAGACATTCGTTACGGAATTAAGCAACAAGAAGAAATGGGATCCAAATACCATTACCAGACTTGGAAAGAATGCTCAAAAGCAATAGAAGGAACTGGGATAGAAGTGTACGGGCCCGGAACCAAACACTCTGAAAGCTTGGGAAAAACCCCAAGTATCTTTCAAGCGGAAATTCACGCAATAAGAAAGTGTGCCCAGTTCAATATTGACAAAGGATATAGAAGGCAAAGGATTATCAGAATGTCTGATAGTCAAGCAGCCATTAGAGCGCTGAATTCTTGTGTAATCAGTTCCAAAAAGGTGTGGGAATGCCTAGGCAAATTTAATGAACAAGGCGAGAACAATATAGTCACCTTACTGTGGATTCCAGGACACACTGGAATAGAAGGAAACGAAATAGCAGATGAACTAGCGAAGAGGGGGACTGAAATACCTATTTGGGGGCCGGAACCCTTTTGCGGAATCAGCCCCGATGTAATTGGAAGAAATAGGTAAAGCTGAAGAAAAGAGAAGATCTGACCATTGGAAAGATCTAGCAGGGCTTAGGCAATCTAAGATTCTTCTGGGTTACTACAGCCTGTTGAGATCAAATGAATGCATAAGTCAAAGTAAATCTGCACTAAGAGTTTTGACAGGGATCCTAACGGGACATTGTCGCCTGAATGGGCACCGTAAAAAGCTCAAAATAGTGGAGGAAGAAGATTGTAGATTTTGTGGAATGTAAGAAGAATCCTCCATCCACATACTTGCGAACTGCACAACAATTCAGAACCCTAGGGCACAGCACCTGGGACTGGATAGAAGAGGGACAGTTACCTAAGTTGAAGCCTGCAGATATCCTAAAATTCCTCAGGGAAATAGGACTAAAGGAGCTACTAGTCTCTGAGAGGTAGGTTCCTCAGGAACTAAGTAGAAGTAAGGGGGCACAATAGATCTTTTAGGTCTCAGTGAATGTTACCCCAAAATACACACATGACAATCCGCCATCTTAGCTAAAACACCGATCACAAACGTGTGACGTCAACCTTTTGTATATCTAACGAACTTTTATCGTATTTTCTGGTTTTGCATCGTTTAAATGATATTTACTCGTTACAGAATTCATAACTATCATACAAATTAAACCAAATTTGATTTTTTCAAGAAATAACTTTTATTGGATAAAGCTTATGCATTCAAACATCGTGGAACAGCATCAGCTGACAGTTTTGTTTTTGTTATCAGAATATGTTGGTGCTTTGTTTGTGGGCATTATTTGGAAATAAAAAAGAAAATTCCAATTGCCAAAATCAATAATGAGGTTATATATCAACAATTATGAAAGTAAATGCTATTAAAACACTGGTCTGTCATTTCCATGGTTTCATGGAAAGATGATAACGGTGAGCATGCACTCTCATCCACTTATATCACCGTGCGCTGTTCACAGAAAGTACAAAAAAATAAATTTAATCTCAAGGTGCATCCTCAATCAATCTGCTAGGGAAGTGGTACTTAGGCACGCGTGCTGCAAAACGGATACCCTGTCAATTCAGTCACCCCTGAATGTGATCGCACATGCGCATTTTCTTTGTTATTGTTTTATTATAGAGGTAATTAAAAAATTGTGGAGTTTAACCTGTGAATATAAATCTTCATGGTCTAAACCTTCGAAGAGCATAACCAATTGTCGTTTTTTTTTAAAACAATAAAACAAATTGTGAAAGCAATTATGGTTCTCCTTTAGTACTAATAATATTCCAATCCATAGTTAGGTACCAACTATCAAATACAACAAATTAAAATAATTACGCAATAAGAAAATAATGTGTGTAATAATGAAATAAAGCAGGGTTACAGTATATTATTTTTTCCATTATTAAATGCGCATTACACAATTCGGCAAGCAGCGAAAAAGCTTACAGCTTGCACTTTTAAATCGGCGCGCATGTCAGCACGAAATTGAGTGGGGATGGTTATTCACTGCATACATTATTTTGTTTTTTAAGTAGTTTATAAAATTTTTAATGCTATGCTGTAATCCATTGGGTAAGTCTCACCACACATCGTTGATTAAAAACAACGAAAAGAAAGTCATATATTTTTTCTACTTTATTGCCACACTTACATGCAACTGGCTTTCTTGTAGAATTATTTGCAGGCCAGTGGGTGCACGAAAGTATTAAGTTAACGGGAAGGTTGGGGGAAAAGAAGGTAGCTTTGTTAGTCTCTACTTGTACAGTGGAAGAGTGGAGGGTGGAAATGTGGTCATAGGCAGAAGGCCTGAAGGATGAGGTATGTCTAAGGAACTGAGTTGGTCAGCTGCTGGGAAAAGTCTGGGGCTGTCTAAGGAGTGTGAGAATGGGGGATAAAAGCCAGTGATCGGTTTTAAATTAAAAAGTGGTGCTCGACGTCCAAAGCGCGCGCTTACTTTCCGCACTTTTGATATATTTTGTAACAGAAATCCAGCTCAAAAATAAAGTGGAATATATGGTTACATCTTCTATACTAATATATAATTTTAAACTGTCTGTCTGTTGGGGCTATAACTTCCGAAACGGCTGAACCGATTTTGAAGAAACTTGGTTGGCACATAGATAAGACCATTAACAAGGACCTGGACAACTTTTTTGTTTATAATAATTGGAAACTGGTTCCATGGAAGATATAACCGAGCTTATAAATAATATTGATTCATTTAAGAAAATATGTCCTAATACATAAAAGGTCCCAAATGACATGAGATTATGATTGTATTCTTATTCAAAATATTGACAAACTGAGAATTTCCATTTTTCTAATTTAAATGTAAAATTGAAGTAAGCTAAAATACTTTCAGAAAAAAGATTCCTAGATATAATGAATTCCCATTACGAAATAACCAAAATACTCACATTTTTTAATCCAGAATGCATATACCGAACTTCTTGAGATATAAAACAGCTGAGCTGTAAGAATTGTTCTTTACTTTTCGAAACAGGTTCATCTTCAGTTTCTACACATTTTAATTCAACATCAAAAGTTCCTCCAAAGTATTGATCCATAAAAGACCTAAAAAGAAAATAATTATTACAATGTTTCAAAAAATTATTATTAATTTTTGAACTTAAAAAAATCTTACTTAAACTGTTCTTTGCTGGTTCCTCCATTTTGTTTTGATGGCAATTTCTGCTGTAACATCCTTACTAATTCAGTCCAACATTCATTGGCATCCTAAAAAATGAACTACTTAACAAATCGTAATTTTGTTGAAAACTAGTTAAATCAAAACAAAACACTGTGTGTATGTTCAACTGTGTGTATGTTCAAGTCCATCAAGAATCAAATAGTTTTGATTTTGTATTGTTTCAATACCCTTAAAATAAAATTCACAGAAAATTTTTTTTACTCAATTTAAAGTGTGATAAGAGTGGTAGTGCTCAATAATAATGCCCCAATTATTATTGAGTTACACTTAAACAGAAATAATGCGAACATTAACAAAAACTAATCTCTTCTTTCACTATGCATATAGACCAGAAGTATCCAGAGACGAGCCACCATCACTTAGTACAAGGGATAGATTCTGCTCTAGACAATAAGTAAGGATTATTGATATGGAGGTTGCCTTTGACAACACATCTCACAAAGTGAGGGCCATTTGTCAAAAGCAAATTGACGAAACAAACTGCAGATTAATAGAGTGAATGTTGAAAGACCAAATTGTTATTAAACCACAAGACAAATTCAATACCAGTCAGACAGCACTTCCAACAGGCTCTGAACATAGTAACAATATGGACGGAAGAGCTGGGTTTAAATGTAGTCCCACCAAATCGAACATAATGCCTTACAAGAAAAGAAGGTATGGAGATTCCAATGATGATAGATGTTGAATATCTCGGACTAGTTATTGACTCCAGATTAACATGGAGGAAAATTGGAAAAAGTAGCAACAAGATCAGAGACCACAATAATGATGGCAAGGCAAACTAGTAGCAAAACGTGGGCTGTAAAACAACCTAGGCAAAAAAATAGTAGATATCCATAATGGACATTGTAAGTCAAGCTATTTTAGATACAAAAACATACTATATGGCTACTAAACTTCTCCCAGTCCTAGGTATGAAGTAGAGATAACCCACAAAGGGGACTGGCAAGACCTAAAGAATGGCACGAGCTCAGATTAATACATTAAAAAGATACATTTGTTTACATTTAAAAGTTAACCCAACATTACATCACATTCTAAGGTAACTTGCCGACCCTTTGCCAGATGTCTTACTTTTCCTTTGAATTGCGAAAACTGAATTATAGGACAAGATAGAAACATACAAAATGTACTTTTAAGAAATTACATAAAAATAACTTTAAAATAATTATCCTAAGTAGTTCATGTAATAAAAATATGTTTTTATGAGGTTTAAACGAAACAAATGCGTGTTAATAATTTTGTCTGTCTGAAATATGGCAACACCGAGACAAGGGCGGAAACCATTTTACTATCAATTTTACTTTACCTGATTTTACTACGAAGTTTCAACGTTCCTAGTTTATTGAAGCTCTTGTTTTTTTGTTTTCAACTGATATTCGTATGTATGCGTACAGATATAATTAAAAACAATATTATTTGTGAAAATCATGGTTCGTTAGTGCCAAATTTGCAAAAAAAAATAGTCGGAATTTTCCTAACCTCTCTTTTCGCCAGTTTCGATAGAATGTTAGCCGTCTTTTCGGATAGTTTTATGAATGACTTTTGGACTCTATTTGTAGTATTACAATAAGGGCACGAGTATGTAGTGCTCCTTCTCACTAGGAAAAATACTCATGTATTGAGGCGGGGATTTATGGTATCCTACTATGTCCCAGAATGAAGAAAACAGGACTGCTAACATTACTCAAAGTAACATCCAAACTGGTAGAGGAATGCCAGATGTAACTAAATGGACTGAAAAACTGCACCAAGGTACTGGTGCTGGGACATAATGATATTTCTGGGAATAAACAAACTGGCAAACTATGGAGAAGAGTCTCAGCAACAATTTATGTCCGACCAGAACCAGTTCTTGGGACCACAAAGAAAGTGTACAAATGAGTACAAAGACTACAAGAAAGAATACTCCAAAGCAGGTACACTGAAAGAACTTTTTATACATTTTGTTAGGCATAAAATGGGTCTCTATAATGGGTATCTCAGCTGCAGACTTTGTGGCATGGAAAACAAGACCATAACCACCATGTATGTATTCTGACTGTGAGGCACTGGAGTCAAGGAGCCAAACAATTTCAAAGCTTACCTGTTGGGCAAATGTCCCATGTTCATTTTTTTCAGCAAATCTCGGGAAAGCCATATGGAGGACTTGTAATAAAACAATTGGAGGAACTGTATTTCCTTTATCCATGTTATTGTAGAGATCTCTAAGGGCAGCTGTTATTGATTGAGCAGGAATGACACTGCTACCAGCTGCAACACCTTGAACAATACACAATTTAGTATCTATTTATAGTTTAAAACGTGATTTAAGTATATTTGGTTTAGGATTGTCACTATATACTTTCACCATTGACAATAATTGATTGAACTACCAAATTGATCTTGTAACACAATGTAAAAGAATATAATTACCTCCTTGATAACTTTGGAGGGCTTCCCTCAATTCAGGTACAGCCTTTAGGCATTGTACAGTTGCATTCATATAGCACGTGTTTCCTAAATTTGTTAAACCAGCAGGCAATTTCAACTACAAAAAAATGGTTAGGTTTAAAAATGTAATTTTTAAAAAAAAATGCAATACATACAGCTGTAGCAAGTTCACTCTCATTCATATCTTCTACGAATACAGTTTTTTCAACAGGTTCTTTTGGTACATCTTCTTCCTTACTACCCATTAATAAAACAGTAACTCCCTATCAAATAGAATATGATTATTAAAATTGTGGAATTTTTAATTTAAGGAGTATACAGAGGTAAACCTCTTACCCAAATTGTGTACACCAATGCCTAATTTGGGTATTACTCTTAATATTAATTCACTAATGAAAACGAATTCGTTAGTAAAGCCCACGAATGCCTACTAATTCCTCATTAACGCCCACTAAAGCTTATTTATTCCTCAGTAATGCCCACTAATGCTTACAAATTCCTCAATAAAGCCTGCTAATTACTTAGTAATAGGTAGATATTTAGTTACTCCCTAATTAACCAATAAACATTTTGAAGATTTAATATTTTCACAGTACCTATAGCTAAAAACATATTTTGGTTTATCAAAGAAACTGCAATTGACGAAAAATAGAGAAAAACCAGTTGTTACATGGGTTAAATTTTGGGGTAATCATTTTGGTTGTGAAAGAAATTTTGTGAGATGCAGTATGAATCTGGTTGCTACCTTGATATTTTCTATTTAATTCTCCATTTACTGTCCTCGATTTGTGTCTTTTGTATCTGATACCTAGCCTTATACAAGGATTCTATTGAAAAATAAACAACATATAATATGTCACAGGCATTGGTCACATATGCCAATCCTTTTTCAATATGTCTGATTGCATTGTATTGCTGCCGAAATAATCAAGAATATCATATGAATGATAATTTTATGTGTATCAAAATACATCTGATGATTGTGAGAATGTTAAAATGCATCTTCCATTGTATTATAATATGACTGTCAGTGTGCCAGGCAAAATTGTAATCGTTATTCAAACTTTTTTTATACAGAAGATGATATGAAAACAATTTAAAATAACCCTTCACTTGAAGATTGCTAGGTGGGACTTTGATAGGTAGACCATATTATGTTGGGTCTCCCTCAATCAGTTGGAGTTGAAGTTTGCCCCCCGGAAGCATATTTAGTAAAATGACATTGTGACAATGACTAAGCAGAATTACTTTTCTTTGTTAAATACCTACTTACATCTTTTAATTTGAAATTGTTCCAATCGGTATCTTTAAGTGTAACACCTTTAATCATAACTTTCTGCCTTTCTGGTTGAACACCTGTCAAGGCAAATAACTGGGCCTTGAATAAAAGGGGTGGTTCATCTGTATTAACCTCAATATCTGGGTAGCTTTCTTTGCCCCATTTAACTTTTACTAAAAAAATAATAGTATTCATTAGATATTTAATCTAAAAATTATATGAAGAATGAGGTTAACATTGACTGGTATAAAATAATAAATTACCTTTATATTGCGGCATAATGAATATAAAAAAAGATATATCTTCTAATATCACAGAAAACTACAGAAAAGTTCACTTTTATTTTTACTTTAAAAAATATTTACAAAATAGCACTTTTCTTTTCGCCGAGTTGACACAGCAAAAATGTTGTACAGTCATTTGTCAAATTTAATTTGGATTCTAACCTGAAATGTGACAAACAAGTACTGCCAACAGAACATCACCTGTCGCCAACAGTCACTGGCGAAAGCGAAAGTTTTCTGTTTCTAATCACAATCACTTCACTTGCCTTTCCCTAATAAATTGAAAATTTACTTTGTGAATCGAGGTTGATTAAACGAGGGATTGATATGTGTAATAACATATTTTCCAGTTCATAATTTCCTATTTCGGTGTTATATTTTAATCTTAAAACGCGTTAAACGTGCCGTGGGTGATGGTGGACTTTTTCGTGAGGTGAATCAAATCAAAACAATTGAAAAATGGGCAACTGTTTTAGCAGCCCTTCTACTACAGATAGAATAGACAGAAATACTAATAGAGGTTTAGGGGTTAATCCTATAGAAGATAATACACTTCAAGCAAATCCCATACCTACTCCACCTTCGGAAGTAGCTAGGCCCCCAATAGTAAATGTAACTGAGCCCGAACAACCAAGTGAACGTGTTTTCGTCGCGTTGTATGATTATGGTGCGAGAACTGATGAGGACCTTAGTTTTAGAAAAGGTGAACACTTAGAGATACTGAATGATACCCAAGGAGATTGGTGGCTTGCGAGAAGTAAAAGATCAAGACAGGAAGGATACATTCCATCCAATTATGTAGCCAAATTAAAAAGCATCGAAGCAGAACCGTAAGTAACATCTTATTTGTTTTTTAAGTATAAATCAAGGGGTAAACTGCTGGTTCAGTGCAGTGTACATATTCTGGGTATTACTCAGGAATTAATGGGCATTAGTGTGGATTCTTGAGAATTTTTTGTAATTAGTAAATTAATATACCAAATATGCTAATATTGGCAATATTATGCTGTTGCCAGGAAGGTTTAGGTATATGCTGAGGGACAATCTTGTTTTTGAACTGAGCAATTGGGAATATGTTTAGGCTGCAATGGAACCTATTTTATAGTTAGTTTTAAACCAAAAATGCCTTGGCAACTCTAAGTGACTAAGGACAATTCAGAAACCAGGTTTGTTAGAGAAATCTTAGGCTAGGTTAATTTGATTGGACTACATCAGCATATATTGCTTTGATTGACAATAATTTCTTTTTTTTTGCCTTATAGAGTATTTAGACTTACAATTGAAAACATATGACCATTTTAATCACATTTACAGACAAAAAAAACAATTTATGCAATAGATTAGGGTCTAGACTGCAAACTGACTGAAGATGGAAATGGAATCTAAAAAAGTATCCCAATATATTTTAAAGAAGGAATCAAGCATTTTAAATACATAAATCTATTTTTAATATTGTAGCCAACATACAGATCATGTGGTTGAGTTTTTACATATATTTTAATGATGATGATTATAATTATAAATTGAATACAGCCTCTATCAGTCTGTCAAAGTATTACTGACTTATAATATTATGTGTACAAATTCATTAAATATTCAATATTATGCATTGATAATGCTCATAAATTGATTACAAATTCTGAATATAACATTGTTTTAAAAATACACTAGGACTCAGTTGGCCATTTATTAAAATTGTTGATTTAAATATAACTTTCCTCAAATGAAAGCTGGGTTTTCCTGTTTTGTTAATTAATACATCTTGTTTTTTTTGTTGTCACAACCATTAAATTATTAATTGTATAGTATGTCACAAACTTATTCCAAAATCATTCCTGTAACTTACTATTGCCCGGTTGCAAGAACGCTTATTAAAAATGATGAATGATTAACGGCTAATCAATGAAATCATAACTCGTTAATTCTTCAAATCAACTATCAATAACAAAATCAAAATGCAACGGATAGGTACCTGCAATGATGAACAATTAATCGACCATTATTTTTTTCGTGAAATCGGGCTCCCATTGATGGTTCATAATTTTTTAATCAACCATCACATGATGAGAGATTTGATTAGCGTTCTTGCAACCGGGCATAAGTGTTTTCAACTAGGCACTTTGTAATACTACCAAAATAATCAATAATATCACATAATGCAATCTAGATACATAAATCAGTATTATGCCATCATCATTGTTTTGACTGATCACATTAGTAGAATTTTAATTAATGTTATAAATGAAACTAATTGTTTCTAGTTAATTCCACTGTTTTATAAATTATTTATAATTTCTGGTCCCTATCTGACACAACAAAAAAAATTTGACAACTAGACAATCAATACTTAATATTTTGAAGTTCAAGACTACAAAACTTTGTTGTCAAATTTTATTAAGGTCCATTCATAGTAGACCACAACTCTGGTAAAATGTGAAATAAAATATTTTATTTTATGACATTCTAACAATATGTAGTACACCAGAAATGGAATCCAGTGAAGTGCACATTCCAGGAACGGTTTTTATTGGGATAGCGCTTATTTTGGAAATTTTGTTAATAAAACGCGTTTGTTGTTACTTTTTTGTGTATGATTATTTTTGTTTTTAAAAATATGTATAACTCAGTTTGGTGATTTTGTGTATTGAAGTGTGTATCGGTTAACAACTATTCCGAAGATAAATCATAAGAAAACCTGGATAAAAATTTATGATGCTATCCTGATAACGCAGGTAATTGATTATTGGAAATTTATCTTTCTAACATTGGTAACCAAATTTGACTACATTTGGCTGAAATACTAGCTACACATTTATCTGCATTTAGTTGTATTAAAGCACTTTCTTTGATTTTTCGTCTTTTATTATTGGGATCTTTCAATATTATTTTTGTTGAATCCCATTGAATATTATGTCCCTCTTCCCAGGCATGTTTGCAAATACCTGACTTAAAGAACTCCCTATATTTGATATACTTTTTATGATCATTTATTCGGACTTTCAATGGTCTAGATGTTTCACCTAAATAGAATTTGTCACATTCACAAGATATCTGATATATGCAGTTTTTTGAAGATTGTTCTTCATTTTTTGGTTTCGTTTTTGTTAGTATAGATCTTAACGTATTGTTAGATTTGAAGCTAGTTTGAATACTGAATTGATTTCCAATTTTCTTAATTCTTTCTGATAAACCCTTAACATACAGATAGGGACCAAAAATTATTTCATTATTAGGTACCAAAAAAATAAGAGAAAAAAGTAATAGTATCAAGTATACTATACCAAAGTATGCCCTAGCAATCTTCAAGGGAAGGGTTATATAAAATTCTTTTCTTCTATTTTTAAAGGTTCAACAATGATCACAATTTGCCTAGCACACTGACAGTTGTATTATAATACGAACAATTCCATTTAGGCAGATTTTAAAACAATCATGCAAAGGTGCCTTTTAAAAATAAGACTAACAAGCAGTAGCATTCATCCTTCACACAGTCACAAAAGTTGTTACTCAACCACAATTTCCAGAATGTTCTTGTATCATTTTTAATTGATGACCCTAAAATTTAACCACATAAAAAATGGTTTTCTCTATTATTTGTTAATTCCAGTTTGTTTGATAAACCAAAACAAATTTTCAGCTATGCTGTGAAAATATTAAATTTTCGTAACATTTATTGGACATGCTTTTCGCCAGTTTTCTGGTGTCACCTCCTTAATGGCTTGATGAAACAGTAGCTTAACGTCTTTCATTTTGAATGTCGTGTTGTGTCTTGCCACAAATCCTTTCACTTGCGCCCATTAAGTTCTATAGGATTTAGTTCGCAATGATATGGCGGTGTGTGCAGCACATTTACACTATGTTTTTCTACTATATCTTCCACGGCGTATTTCATAAAACAATGTTTGTGTAAATTTGCTATAGCTAATAGTTCTTTTTTTATCAAATTATTTTCAAATTCCATACTTTTGGTTGTTAACCAGTCAATAATTTCTTGTTTTCTCCAAGATGAAGTTGGAGTCTTCTCTATGCGTCGAGAATGATAACTTGCGTTATCCATAACTACTACTGAATCATCCGGAAGATATTTTATCATTTCACCAAAATAGTCTTCAAAAACATCCGAATCCATGTCCTCGTGGTAATCTCCCGTATGGCACGACTGAAAGGTTAAAAAATCCCTCTTCGCTTCCAATATGGACGATTATTAGTCTTTTCCATTTACCTGAAGGCACCTTAATACCCGTTGACAGGCCTTCCATGAAAGCTTGGCGAGCACTGGTTATATTTTTGTCTTGCCACATTTTTGGTACTGTTTAACCTTCATTAATCCACGTCTCATCAAGATAAAAGATTTTCTTCCGCTCTGTTATGTACTGCTTTATACTTCTTAAGTAGGTATTTTCGTCGCCAGCAAACAATTTCATTGCTTTCCAGTAAAAGTGCTTTACGGTTATGCTTTTCCCAGGCAAAATCCATATTTCTCAAAGTGGTCCATAAAAGTTTTTTAGTTATCAACGGAATACTGTCATCCTGGCGAAGCTCCATTAAAATCTTATCTAAGGTGGGTATTTCTTTTTTAAAATAAAAAGAGTGAACTTTTCTTCGAATTAAACTTTTGGTGTTTTCATCAAGGACTTTTACTGGTCTGCCTGGACTTTTCTTGGGAGGCTCCACTTGGCCTGCTATCTTTCTCGCCCGCAATAATTTAAAAACGGTGGACTTTCCAACTCCAGAGGCTCTAATAGAAGGTTAAACGGTACCTGTCAAACGCAAAACGTAACTGTATAATCTACTACCTAAGTAATCCCTACACAATATTTCGATATTGACACTTCAGGCAGAAAACATACTTTTCCTAATTCTCTTACGCAATTACTTGAAATTTTAATATTACAAACAATACTATTTCAAGACCTACGTCTATGGCTGACACCGAAATTGAGCCGAACTGGACGGAATAGGAGCGTCTAAACGTAGCTCTCTTCACCAACGTTGCCAAGCGCCCATTCAGGGCGCGCACGGTTCAAACACCCCGTGTCGTTCTCTATGAAAAGAACATCTCCTCGCTTTCCATACGCTTTTTTAACTAAACCACCCTACCTTACCCCCTACCCTAATCCGAATCGAAAAATTGAATTGTGTAATTGACAGATTATTATAATAATTTTCAATAATAACCCAACCAAAACCACCCTACCTTACCCCCTACCCTAATCCGAATCGAAAAATTGAATTGTGTAATTGACAGATTATTATAATAATTTTCAATAATAACCCAACCAAAACCACCCTACCTTACCCCCTACCCTAATCCGAATCGAAAAATTGAATTGTGTAATTGACAGATTATTATAATAATTTTCAATAATAACCCAACCAAAACCACCCTACCTTACCCCCTACCCTAATCTGAATCGAAAAATTCTTCGAATTTTTAGTCAATTTTTGAAAAAAACAATAAGAAAATAAAAATAAAAATATCTTGACTCGGACACGACTCGAACCTGGTACCTCTGTGTTAAGAGCCCAGCACGCTTACGCTGAGCTAATCTCTGCACACATTAATGATATCGTATAGAAGGTTAAAAGCTTTCGAACCGTGCGCGCTTCGCATGAAAGCCGAGCGCCACCGGAGATACTCGATGGCGCCCGAGGTCGGCACCGTCGATAAATTAACCTTGGGACTACGCTTGGCAACGTTGGTGAAGAGAGCTACGTTTAGACGCTCCTGGACGGAATTCCCCCATTTTATTCATAATTTCGGTTACTTACTGTACATATTTATAAAAAATCCCCTTTGCAATTGCAATCAGGAGTCGCGTATCAGCCAGTGGCGTTACTGACTTGCATATGAAAATGTAATTTTCATACTAAATTTAAGTATTGTTATGAATTTATTTCAAATATACAGTATGGTGCAAATGAATGGAATAAATTCGTTATTTCGTAAGCCGGCGTCGTTAAGGAAAAATCCCGAAACCCGTCGATTTTTATTTTTAATCAGGCTATTCGTAAGGATACCTTTTTATTTTTGACGTCATCTATATGAGCGTGATGACGTGATCGCTAAAATTTTTAAATGGAAATGTGGGTTTTGTAATACATTATGTGAACGGTTTTTTAAATACCTATTCAGCCATATCAATATGTACAGTAATTGATTTGCGTATTGTCACAAATATTATTGATGAAATTTCAACAGATTTCTTAATAAAATATATTAAGTATTGGTATGATGTATTTATTGACACCCAAAAATAAATTTTGTGAAGGCAGTCACTGGTTATGAAATGTCTTATCTACCAACTTTTTACCTTTTTTAAACATCTAGTTACCTTATCAACATCAACATTGACACTTGGACATAATTATAACTTTCTGTGAAGTGATTGATAGTATTATTGTATTAGACGAATTCAAAAAGTCTTTGTATCTATCAACATGAAGCTGACTGCAACGCAAAGAATTGAAATTCTAATAATGATTGGTTTGGAGATAAAGCACGTACGCAGAAAGAAGTATGTACGTTATTTGATAATAAATACCCCAACCGAGAACCAATTTCACAATCCACTATAAGCAAAATTGAGAAGAAATTCAGAGAAACGGGTCATGTCAAAGACCTCGCTAAAGGTAATAGAAAACCAATATCAGGAAACAAACAACTAGACACAGTTCTTAGAAAGCTAAAGAAGGAAAAGTGACATCCCTACAAAGTAAGTTTAGTACAAGAGCTTATGGAAGATGATTTTGATAGACGAATTGAGTTTTGTGAAATTATGATGGAACAAAATAACAGAGATCCGATGTTTTTAAAAAAGGTTCTTTTCTCAGATGAAGCTACATTTCTACTAAACGGTCATGTCAATCGTCAAACTTATCGGTACTGGGCTACGGAAAATGTTTGGGCGGGAATAATAGATAATAGGATTATTGGACCATACTTTTTCGAAGAAACCTTAACAGGTCCTCGATATTTAGAATTTTTTCAAAACTTCTTGCTACCCGAATTGAACTGGCTGTTTCCAAACAGAAATGATTTATGGCTGCAGCAAGATGGTGCGCCTCCACACTATGCTGTCTTGGTGCGCAACTATTTGAACAACGTCTTTCCAAATCGGTGGATGGGTCGAAGAGGAACAATAGAATGGCCGCCTAGGTCACCTGATTTGACTCATCTTGATTTCTTTTTCTGGGGATACTTGAAAAGTAAGGTGTACCAAAATAGACCACAAAATATCAATGAACTCAAAGACGTATTGAAGTTGCACAAATAACTCCGGAAGTTATAGAGAAGGTTCGAGAAGGTAAACAATTTGAGCACTTAGGGCCAACTGCACCGGTTCTACTTAAGGATTTAAGTAACACTTAGGAAATATGTGTGACTGCACCGCGTCGTAAGTCGTTCTTAACGTAAGTGAGGTTATGTCTCGGCAGACCAAACTGTCAAAATATAGAGTAGAGAGGTTAGTTTATAAAATCAAGCAAAATGGAATTAATAATGGATATAGAGCTTTTTGATGACCTTTACGAAATGGAATTGATTGAATTTGGTGTTATTTTATCCCACGCAGCATCTTTTTCTGCCCACGTTATCCCATCTGTTTTCTTACACTCGACGATTTTTTTATATTTTGCTACACAATGCATCAAATATAAACTTTCGTCGTTATTGAAATTAGGGCCGCGGCGGGCACGCACTGCCTTTGTAGTTTTATCCATTTTAATCACTGGGTGTCGCAAACCAAAGATTATATATTATACACACTTCAATATTGATTATATTTTGTATTGTCATTTTCATGATTAATTAGTGTCATATCTGTCACATTTCAATTTTTACCAGAACCAAAATCCCTGTCCGCCTGTCCACATCCTGTGTTTAGTCGACTTAGCTAAATAAGACGCGGTGCAGTTGAATTACACTGAGTATTACTTAAGGAATAAAGTTTCACTTACGAAAGTATTACTTAGAAGAAGAAACGGTGCAGTTGGCCCTTAATTTAGGTTTCGTTGTATTTAATGAGTAATACATATTAAATATTTATTGTAATAATAAAATGTTATTAATTTGTTAAACAAATACAAAAATCAAACCCGATCTATAATTTCCTTTGTTTGACTCTGCAAAGCTTTTCCTTGTTTCACTCTCTTGGGAGACATGACATGAAAAGTTCCAAGACATGAAAAATTCACTATTCGCAATAACAAAATCGCACAGGAAGACCGAAAGCAAGGTACTGTCTGGTATGCTGTCAACGCTGAAATAAAGCGCCCGTTGCTCCGCCGCTGGCTCTAAGCCGCAGCCAGTCAGAGATCGGCATCGCATTCGATGCGGCCCTACGTTGAGTCACGTGGTGTCCCAAAGTTATTGTGGTCTGACTTTACTTTTCTGTTCTACCGGGCCTTTGTTGTCGTTCTCATTCTTGTCTGATAGAGTAATTGAAAAAAGTGAGGTAAATAAATGGTCAATTTATTAACAATTAAGACAGCATAGCAGCAAAATTCAAAATCATCAATTTATAAATACTAGTTGGTATGTTCTACTATTCTTTAAATAGCATTATTGCTATTGGCTATTCAAGTATATAATCAAAAAATACTAGAATTTTCTTATGCTCTTTGATCAGCGTATAAATTAACATGTTAACGAATTATTGTCGTGATGTTTCCAACAAAAACAATTGTTTCAAAATAGATCCGATTGTACTATTCTAACGTATAAAATCGGTGGTGATTATAATGGTTTGCACAGAACCATCTTAAAATAACGAGATTCGGTAACATTAAAGCACGTTTTATAACTTAATTACTTAAAAAAGTATTATTTATTAATCGCTGTAAATGTAGTACCTACGTCATTGTGATAATCGGGAAATGTTAATTGAAATCATGTGCTGCTGTGGAAAACTGATTTTAACTAAATTTAAGAAAAGGTCGTATCGCAATCGCTTGGCGGCTGTGTAAGTATCACATTTTGCTTGTATTTAAACTTTAGTAGATTTGTTAAATAATAACCGCAGTATTATACAAGGATTGTCAAGGATACAAAATTGCCATTCGCTTCTTGGAGAATACTTTGAATAACGATAGTGTTTGAAAGGTTATCCACAGTTTCTTTCTAGATCTACATGCAAAAATACAAAAGACAACCCACTTATAGAAAAATAACTTGTGGTTCTTAATGGACAAATAAAATGGATGCTAATAAATAATTAAAGATTTACTTCGACGGCACAAACATAATATAACCATAGATATCAACGTAATTCTAACCTCTAACCAGTGAATGAAGTTAGCAGCTTGTCACTTTTCACTAGTAAATATTATTTTCAAACAACGTTTGTAGTTATTGTGTTTGCGTGATTTCCAGTTCCCATCAGCAGAAGATTTTCAAATTCTCCTTTCCTCTATTAACCAAATTTAACACAAAAATTAAAAAATTAGTAGTGGAAAACTGGAATAAAATCATGTTTTCTTCTTTTTTTTAAACCTTGCTCTGATTTTCAACTAAACAATTCAGAACAGACAGACTTTACTTAACAACGGCAATGATAATGTGATGTAAGCAGGCCCATGGAATCAAATAATCACTTCCACGTCACACATAAATAGGCTAACTTCACTGTACACACTATTATTGTCGATATTTTTAACATTAAATTTATTATATTATTTCGGTAGATATTAATTATTATAAAAAATATATATATATATATATATACATTAACATACCATTAGAAAATATTAAAAATTGTGAGTTACTTATACCTATCCGTTATAAGAAAGTTTTCATTTTAATTTGATTTTTCTAAACACTCCGTACAAACCTCGGTACAAACAATCGGAGAAAAAAGTATATATTTCACACGGCAGAGAATCACATTTACTGCCTTGCCTGATTTCATTGCCTCGGCGGTAAATCTGCTACTTTTCTGCCTAGTTAACTATTTAAGATAAATATTTGTCTTACATTTAAATATGTTCAAAAGTAACGCAAAATAATTTATATCGCAAACGGATATTCTCTTAAGATAAATATTTTGATAACTTTATTATAGATGTAGGATACACACTTCATGTTTGTTTATCAATATTGTTTAACACATTTTTTTTATTATCTCCGTTCTTACTGTGACTCAATTAAAAAGTACATCGTAATCTAAGTAGCCGCCGCAACATCATTATTGTCCGGAAACAAGTAGATCGTTTTCATTCATTCAAGATTGATCGTAGTAGTTGATCTTTTGATCACTAGATAGCGGAACCGTACTTCGACTTCGGAATTAATGTTACGAGTTGAATTGGTTGCCTAACGAGCTGGCTTTGCATTTTAAATAATAATATTATAAAAAGACCTATAGGCTATTTCACGAATATACGCCTGTTTCGAATTGTGTTTAACTGAGCATACTTACAATCGCATTTAGAAAGTACTCTAGTAAATTCCTACAACATTATGTTCCATAGGAATTCCAAAACTCTTCTTAATAATTTTGTTTATTGTGAATGATAAATATTTTTTTTTCGATCGCTGTTCATTTTATGAACATTAACAGTTTTGAGATGCGGTTTGTTGCAATCCAGAGTTAGAGTTGTAGTTTATAGCGTAGTCAAAGTACACTAAACATCCGTAAAATGCCGCAAAAAACACAAAAAACTTGATAATTCAAAATTGAGTATTTAAAAGGGTTGTGATTAACATGAGAAAAACTTCACAATGCTAGACATGCGATTTTCCGGAAAATCGTCGAGTGAAAATTTTTGTTTTTGTTTTTTCGCTCTAATTGTTTAAATAATGAAAACACAGAAAAATTGTAGCTAATACATTTATCTACAAAATTTGTCTGAACATTTTTTTTGTATCTGCATTAGTTTTTAAAATATATACGAAATTTCCATAGTAGTATTTTTGAACATCAATTTTCATGTTTTTAATTTTATGATAGTAAATAAACAATGAAATTTAGAAAAAAAATTTTCATATGAAATGTGTTCTAAAATGTATTATCATCGATTTTCCACGCTCTCTCACCTGCTTTTTCACCTTTATTTGTGCTCCCTTCTCTTTCTTACCTCAGCCATAGGTGTGTTCTTTTGTATCGCGATCACTTCTTAATAGGTTCATTATAAAGTTCACAAATTTTTAGATAATATAATAAACGGTATAAAAACTTATAGAAGGTTTGCTGACAGACCTCTGATTTAAGTATTTATTTTAAATAATTGTCTATAGTATAATAGTTTCGAAAGTAGATGCTTCAAAGTGTTTAGTAGTAAAGTTTCATTGAATTATATTAATTTCGAAAAAAGATATAATTGAATGAAGTCTAAAAAAAACATATAAAATTAAGCATGCAAAAAAAACAGATTTTTAAGAAGCATTCGTTTGAAATTCTAACTATTGATGGCTTTGCTTTTATAATAATAATGTTTTATGCTCATTTGCAATGCCAAGTCCAAAAGGAATTTTCGCTGGGATAAGTATTAATTAAATAGGAATTATAATAAACTGATATTACAGTCAGAAAATCTACTTTTTCAAATTTGAAAGTATTTCTATCTAAAAGTTGAGATCTTTCTTCACATTTATTTTTTCAGAATGTTATAAGCCCAAAATTATTAACTTTTAAGTCGAGCGGTTAATAAATTTGGCTCACGGGAAGTTCGCGCGTAACCACGAATTGAATACCACTGAAATTAATTTTATCTCGTAAACGTTTTAATTTACAGAAAAACTTTTTAGACAAAATTTGTAGATAAATAAACCAGCTACAAATTTTGATTTGGAAGTTTTTCTGTATATTTATTATTTAAACAATTAGAGCGAAAAAACAAAAATTTTCACTCGACGATTTTCCGGAAAATTGCATGTCTAACATCGTAAACTTTTTCTCATGTTGAACACCACCCTTTTAAATACCCAATTTTGAATTTTCAAGTTTTTTGTATTTTTTGTAAGGTTTTATGTGTACTTTGATTAGGCTATTAATAGACCATACATTTTTTATTTATTCAATTTTTTTTAATATCTTCACACATTTTATTTGATACCCTATCTAATTTAATTTCATTTATTTCTTGTCTATTTCTCTTACCCTGCTTTTACCATCAAAGCTGGACAGTCCGAAACCACAACTGATTTTTTATGGCACTAGTAGGAGTAGCTAGTAAATAGCAGTAGGGAACAGTAGGTGCATCGCTTCCGTAATAAGTAAAGTTTGTCTCAAAGTATATCGTCTTGGCTTTTGCCGGTAATCATCCAATTGCAATAAATCATATGGCCAATAGCTGCTGTTGAAGAGATCGCCAGTGGCTGACTATTTAAAATTATTTTGAAAAGGATCAAATTCACAAATATCTATCTTTTTGTGTTTTTATCATACATCCTTTGTTTTTTATTTAATATGTAAAGACCATTTCTCTAAAGTTTTTTTCTTTTTCCTCCTAAATGAGAGATTATTAAATACTATTAAGTTAAAAAAACTAACCAGGTAAAAATAACAATATCCAACTTTATTGTTATGGTTTAATATTATTCTAAATCTAATTCTGTTTCACTGTTAGACTTATCATTAAGATTAATTACAATAAGCTCTATATTATTTTGAATATGAAATTTTATAACGTGTTGTACAGAATTTTTCCAGCTTCGAATGTGTATATTATTAATTACATTTTTAATTAATTCTATAACACTGGGACCCAAAGTAGAAGTAACATTTTCAGCTCCCAACTTTGATTTTACTTGATTCCACAAATGCTCTATTGGGTTGAATATACAATGGTATGGAGGAAGACGTGTAGCACAGTATGTCCCTGTTCCTCAGCTAAACTGTCACATGCATGTTGTTTTTTAATAGAATATAATTTTAACACCTCCAAAAGTTGCTCCTTCTTGTAATCAGGTTCAAAATAAATATCATTTTGTAACAAATATTCTTGAATTTCAGTCTTTATACTTGATGAGTTTGGTGCTTTTTGTAGTAGTCGGCTGTAGTAGCTTGAGTTATCCATTACAATTACATTGTGGTCGGGAATATTTTTCATAAGATTATTTTGAAACCAGTTTTCAAAAACTTCTACAGTTGTATCTTCATGAAAATTCAAGCTTGAATCCTTAATATTCTTTGCAGACAGCGTGAATGCGTGAATAATAGTTATGCGCTTTCCTTTGTTTGAAGGTGCCTTAGTCTTACAGTTTTTACTGGGATCAACCCATCCTTTGGATACTGTATCGTGTGTATTAAACCATGTTTCGTCCAGGTAGATTATAGATCTGTCTTCGGATCGGTACTTCTTAATGTCTTGAAGAAAATTGAATCTCCAAGTGCGCAATTTTTGCGATTCCATTACCACTTGTTTTTTGTAATTTTACGATATGTGAATCCCATTTTACCAATAACGCTATGAAGGGTGGCCCGGCTAATATTTATATTGGTGTCATCTTCTTCTAGCTTCCTTTTTAGATTGTCCAAAGTAGGAACAATCTGGCTTTCATAGAGGGAATATATGTTTTTTATTATTATATCCCATTGGCCATTGTCCAGACCTAGAGAGAAACATGGGACAGCAGTGTAAGAAAAATACTTCAAGAAAAGGGAAAATCATGGAATGAGGCAAGAATATTAGCAAGAATTAAGAAGGAATGGGCAAAATTTGTTCACAAAGATATTACCACCTATAGTGGTCAAATATAAGAAAAAATATATTGTTAAATAATGAAATCTTTTACCCTACACCATTGTAAAATAATAATTGGGTTATTGATAATATATATATATATATATATATATATATATATATATATATATTTATTTTGATTTTATTATTTGTATAGGGCGGAAGAAAAAAGAGCAGTTGTTGCATAAATTACTATTTCAGTCAAAACACGTAACAAGCTCAATGGCATGCTACTATATTGTATGTATAGTTGTGAGCAAAATTATTTTGCACCGTTTCACAATTTGTCGGCGAGACAAAGAAATCTGTAAGCAGAAGTAGAACCGGTTTCAGACAAATTTTTTCATTATTGCTGGATCCCAACGCACTAGAGCGATTTATGTATTCTCTTTTTCCGATGAACAGCAGTTTTAGCAATAACTGTAATAATGGATTTTTTTGAAACTTTTGTCAATTAATTATATATTCTTTTAGCAGCTCCATGCTTTGACCCATTATTTTCTTGTTTAAGTTGCCTGTAAATATTTTGTATCATTTTTTGCGTAGATAGCGACTAGAACATACGAAATTTTTTTCGGTCTATTGTCTCAAATCCCTTCTCTCCACTTTAAGAAATTTCAAACCCTTCGGTAAAAAATTTCAACAATAAAATATTATTATTATACATACAACAATCAAACAACTGCGACATGAAATCAAGCAGAATAAATAAATAAACTTTGACATTGTTTATGTTGGCATAGAATATCTGTTACTCTTTTGGAGCGCGTTCGAAAACTATTACCCTGGGTAGAGTGTTACCCGAGTAGAGTAAAGTCACGTGACATTTTTTTGTTTAATGGAAGGGATAGAGTAATTTAATCGAGTAATATTTCGAACGCTTATAAAACTTTAACTGTTTACTGCACATAACCTGTATTTTTATCAGCTGTTAAGTATAATGTTTTTAATTAAAAAAGCTTTATAAGTAGGTATATTATAATAATATGAGTGTCGACGAGACAAAAATAAATTTTTATAGTCCTTAAATGAATCATCTAAAATGATGGATTCAGTATCATATTCTCGTCAGATGAAGACTTTATTTTAAAAATGTACTCCAACAAAATAATTTTACAAATTTACTTACCATAATAATTTTGTTTTTACAAATTATTAATTTAATAATAATAATAAATCGAGTAATAAAATAATGTTTATGCATACATAACTCTGAATAAAATGACAGTTAATAATTTAGTAGATTGAGGTTAAAAACGATTCGAGTAATTCTGCTCGATCAATTTTGATGGGTACATTTGAGTGCACTCGAGTAATGTACGCTCCACTTTTCGAACAGCTTACTCGATGTATAGCTCCGCCCACACTCCCCCTGTTTTTAGTACGAGTAACATATCGAACGCTTTACCTTACCCGGAGTGTCACTCGAGTGCTTTATCGAACGCGCTCCTAGTATATTCATTGTTCGAAGCCTATAACAATATCTCTTGGAATGGTCGCCAAAAAGCCACAATTTTGATTATTACCAACAAAATAGTTTTAGTCAATAAAACAAAATCTCAATCACAGCAACATCTAAGAACATAATATCTCGTAAATAACAGAAATTAACTAAACCTACCCTGGGACGTTAACACTCCATGTGGACTAACAGTTCGAGTACATTTTTCATAGACCAATCGGAAGCTGCATTGCACCAATGAGAATCAATTGTTCGCTTGTGGTTAGGTCAAGACTAGAAGTGATTTATGGCTTTTTTATCTTTTTGTATCCTCAAAGAGACCTTGCCATATACTATTATTTTATTGTGAAACAGTGCAAAATAATTCTACTCACAACTATATCTATTATCATATCTAATCGATATTATTTCTCGATGGATACGCCTCTGGTTACAAGAGAATATCTCAGCACTATTTTTTTTTTGTTAGCTTGTACGCATTCAGCGCAGTTTTTAGTACCCTACTAAAACATATTTACAGAATCTTAGACTCCGAACATCAACTATAATTACTTAGAAAAAGAAGTATTCCTACTCTTTTAACTGTATAGAATGTACTTAATTATAGATCTAGCTCTGTATACGTCTATAAATAGATCCTTGTTTGATATTTACCGGAAAGACTAGGAGTCCTTGAAAAATCAAGAAAAAAGTGGATTGAAGAAACAGGATCGGCGTTAGAAGCATTCTTAGATCCGTGAGTAGGTTTTTGAATATTAGGCAATTCAAACGTTTCGTTTTTATGTAATAAAAACAATATTTTTGAGTTTAAGGCAACTTACTCTTACAAATGAAACTAACTGTTTCTAATATTTAATAAAAAAATGTATGAACATTACAAGACATTGACAGATTGCATGATTTGATGTGATGCCTCTCTGATGTTTAATATTTTGGCTAGACCAAGTTCCTATGATTGACATCTTAGAGAATATTAGCTGTTATATACATTATCTGAGGCATGAGTAATGTAGAATGGAGTGTATGTTATGGATTTGCTGGTAAATGGACTCACCAATTTTGATATGTACATATACATATTTTCAGCATTTTATCAGAACTGCTTTTGAACTAGTCGACCAATATCAAGCTTCAACAGATTAAAAAAACGATAATTACAATCGTTCATTTGGACACCTACAACATATCGTACAATTCCCACCACTCCGTAGTCTCAACTGTGGGCGGTCCTTAATTAGCGTCAGACAGTCAGTAAACAGCAGTCGATACGCGACTACTGCTCAAGCCCATAACTATTCAAAGTAAAATAAATTCGTAGAGAAATCAGAATGTAGGTACACCCCTCAGAAAAAATTCTAATTTTATTGTTGTATTTTGGAGGTCACTCACAAGATCAGCGAATTTGTCCCCGAATGATTTCTTTTTATGGGGTTTTTTAAAAAATGAAATTTTCCGGCACAATTTTGAACGGGTTAAAAATTAAGAGCGAAAATTGTCCAGCATTGTGCAAACATTACTCCGAATCAGCTCAGAGATACAAGATTATCTTTGTTCAATAGATTCGGTTTTTGTTTGGCTCAACAAGGAGGACTATTAAAACCTTTAATTCATTAATTTTTTGGTTTTAGCATTTTAAGTTATTTTTCGGAATTTATATTCAATTTACTTAATTTAAAGAATCTTATTTTGTTTTATTTACGAATTCATTTTTATTTCGGAAGCCGTTATTGCCAAAAGAAATCAAAAGACACTACTAAATCGCACATATCCACATAACATTGGAAGGAGAAGAGACGGGGTTTCTTACAGTAGTTCTGAATCCAGCTGTCCAGCAAAATACTTCATATTTATTGAAGTAAATTTATAGAAATTTTTTGTTGGTGGACTATTTAGATCGGAGAAAACATTAAATCCCTATGTTCCGTTTCTCATAGCATGTATCTGTATATTTCACAAACGATTTACACTTCAAGGATGGAAATAATCCAGCGCCTTGAAAGATACCCCGAAGGCAGAGCTTTGTATTTTACAAAAGAAATGGATAACACCCATAAAAATGAGAACATTTGTTCATTACAAAAGCAAAACTGCTCATCATCGCCATTTTTGGCACACATACTTACCGTCAACTGTCAAATCAGGTTGACCAACACATGTTTAAGCGACGAATCGTCAACTTAATGATAAAAATAACTAAGTGTTGGAAGTTGTTTCCAAGATTAGCCCTATGGGGATATTAGGGTGGGTAAAAAAAAACAACCTTTCTTTTTTTACAACTAATACGGAAAAATAGGTTGCTAGACACCTAAAAAAAACCACTACTAGAGTATTAATATTAGTGAAGTATCGAAAAGCTGGTATCGATATGAAAGTATTCGTTATCGGAATAGAAATATCGATACTGGTATTGTATCGGTAGTATCGGAACATCCCTATAGTGGGGGCCTTCTCGCCATCTCCACTGCGACTCCCGTAGGGTCCGTTGTAAAAATGTACATTAGAAGTTGACGAAAATAACTCAATTAATTTTCTTGTTTCAAAAATTCATTTAATTAATAATATTCTTGATTTTCCAATTTACAGAAAACCAACACATGTATACCTACTGATGTGACTATACCATATAATTCCAATCATCCCATGTCACATAAATTAGCAGCATATGATTCAATGATTCATCGAGCATTTTTAGTTCCTAGGGGTTGTCCATAAATCACGAAGCCATTTTTTGGGGGATGGGGGTTCGATACAAGATTACGCAGGGTCACGTTGGTCATACACGAGGGTCATAAACCGTAGTACGTAGCTTTTTTTAATCCGAAAGGTACGGTAAGGGTAGGGGTGGGTAAAAATTGGCAAAAATGGAGCTACGTTATTTATGGACAACCCCCTATGAATTTTTGATAGAGAAATTAATACAATTAAACAAATAGCCACATCCAGCGGTTATCCATTCATGTAATCAATAAATTAATTAATAAAAAGGTGGCATTACAACTGAAGTCGGTTCGTTCTCAAGAAAAACCGCATGAATATAAAATCACGTGATTTTTGACTGACCTAGGCAAGTGGATGAGGTTGAACCCTACTGCTAACATTTCAATTCGAGTCGTCCAATACGCAGCCGACTTATAATAGATCCCGCGTGGTCTTTGTTTTCATGCGGTTTTTCTTGGGACCGTCCAGACTATAATTCTTCCTGGAAAAAAGAATATTTCTAATAATATTTCACAGACGAGGCTCTGTATTAAAGTAAATACTTTATCACAACAGGGTTATACAAAATATCAAGTTTTAAGTTTGTAGGAAGCAGTTGTTTTAAGATACATTTAAAAAACTGATTTAACAGCGCCATCTTCAAGGGGCGTCAGCTCCCAGGGAGGAACTTTTTGATAAACGTTAGAAGGATATAAAATTACATTTAGTAACTTACAATAGTTTACGTTTGACGTGAGAGTTACTTACTGTACACTCTTTATTTATCTGCAATATTCTTATTTCAAAATACTTTTTCTGTACCTAAATCTATCAGATACCGAAATATTGGCAAGTGACGTTACTTTTTGTTCACACTGTATGTAGATAGCGTAACCTCGTCGTGCAACAGCCTGTATATTGAAAGAATATGATTTTTCTACGTTTTTGACGACATCGTTAATTAAAAACAAAACCAACGGTGTCACTTAAATTAAATAACACTATGGCGTCATTCATAATAAATTGAAAGCACTTACGCAGAAAGTTTTCAACTTGTAAGAGCAATCATCCCTTTTTTTTTATTTGTTTTACATTCTTATAATGACAAACAAGCAATGCAAAAAGAAAACGTAAAAAATAAGGCAAAAAAAAGTGGCGCGGGCGCCAGCTGACCTGCATCGGAGCATAACTGCATACCCGAATATTATTAAAAGCGCAGTAGTTCGTTTTAGAACGGTCGCTGAAACAAGAAACGAGAATTCTAGTACAGTCGATTATGAAATAATTAAGTTTATACATAAATTGAGATCGTTAAAAGAAAATTAATTATTTCTTTGGAGCTTTATTCTATTATACCTACAGACTGTTTTACGACGAGTTTGTTCTATAAAAGGCGTTTCTCTTTTGAATTTATTAATTAGAGGCTGTTTCTCTAATATATTATTATTTTGACAACACTTTCGATTACACCGGAATTTAATGTTCAATTTGTTAATTTAGATGGAACACCATGTAAATTTTTGGATTTTGCGCTTAATTTTAGGCCATTTTTTTCCTGATAAGTAATATCTCAATATTTCATCGTTTTCGGGATATTAAATTTTTTTAAAAATAACCAAACCTTCATGAGTGAATTATGAACATTTAAATTTATTATTAAAAACAATTGTTAGCTAATTTGTTTGTCAGATGTAGAACAGTTTATAAAAAAAATATCTATTTTCAGTTTTGGAAAACTTCATGTGGAATACAAATTATTTAATATTTTTTCGAAAAATATTATATTAGCAAACGTTCCAATTATTCCAAAGTAACAGCCTTTATAGTAAAATCGAAATCATTGCAGGGTAATAAATTTTATGGGACTTGCTCAGCACGGGTGGACCAAACGAAATATGTGATTTTACGTTACCTGCTGTAATGAATGTTGTGAAAACAAGAAATTTATTTTTGCCGACGGATATTGTAGAAAGATAACAATGACCGAGTCTTAAGCCGGTCCCAGACACTACGTGTATTTGGCAAACATTTGGTATTCGGACTTATTCGCGTAGCGTGTGCGAAGTTAACATTGGCAAATATTCGTCCTTCGTCATTTTCCCGGCGCTGGTCGGAAACTAACACGAAGTAAAGGACGCCGTAGTTCGGCAAAGTAAACTACGTATACCTTTGCTATACTACAGCACCGTGTGGGATATCAAGCAAACGTTCGACATTCAAGGTATGTTTGTAGTTTTCAAAGCTAAACTATATTTTAGAAGGAAGTGGTTTGCTATTTCGTTGTTTTTTGCACAATAAAAGAAATACCAAAAATATGTCACTATACTTGTCACTTTCAACAGCATCATAATGAGCATACTTCTAACTGAAAATTTCATCCTGGTCAGCGAATTATTCTGATAGTTAGCAACTGATCCGAAACTGCAAATTTATTTCTTTGAACTAAGTATTTTCAAATCACCAACTGCCAAATTGTTTCTACGAACGCTTTTTTTTAATGCGCTTGCATCTGAAGGTTTCTGATAGTTTCTGACTTCTAAGATAATAACCTTTACAGTTTAAAGTGAAAATGTTAATCGTAAAATAGCATTAAATAGTGTTGAAAAAGTACCATTTTTTGAACTAAATTCGTGATTTTTAAAGTAATTACTGAATGATCAAGCGAAATTTTTGTTCTAATCTGCTTTATTTAAGGTATATAATCTATCAAACAAATTTAAAATCAACATGAAATTCTGAGGACTACCAGAACCCAATCACGTCATAACGATAAAAATAATGCTCAAACGCTTAATTATCATAACTGTAACTTTTATATATATAAATGAGATATTTTTTCACGGCTCGTGATTTTGTCACAAATCTCATTCGTGAAATTGCCAAGCAACAAACTCATATCTTTCGAAAATTTTGCCGACATTTTTTCTCTTGTGATATTATATTTCATAAAATTTTATCAAGAACCAGTCTACGAATTTACAAGATAATCTCAAGTTACAAACGGGCCAGTGACATTTTGATTTGTGGCGAAAAAAAAACGAGAACAAGACCCATTTCGGGTAATTTTTTAAGTATAGAGTAAACTATAAAGGGTGTCCTGGGAGATTGAACCAAAAAGTTTAAAAATAATCATGGTACTATAACAATGTTTAAAATACTCATTATTTTTATTTCACAATATTTTTACAAAAAACTTAGACCCGACCGGTTTCGATGTTTATACATCATTTTCAAGGGGTGGAATGAAAACATTGTTTATTATGTAACTAAGAAAATGGAAGGAATACTTTTAGGGTAGGATAGTAATAGGTATCATATATATAGTGAAATTAAATAAAGTAAACAAGTGTATTATTAGCTAAGTTAAAAGGTGTATATATGTACATATTTTCGCGATGAGCAGAATTTAGAAAAGATAGGTGGAAACACATTAAAATATATCGGTCAAACAGTCTAACAAAGGAGATTGTAAAGTATCTATTTGCTCATTTACAAGAGTATACTGAGGATCATTGGAGTACCTTCTTATTTCTAAAGACTCTAAAAAGTTAAGTTTACTATAATTCCGACAGTCATGTAGTAACTGTATTTGATTGTTCAAATTTGGTTTGTCGTTTTGTTCTAACAAATGTTTTGCGTAATTTGATCTGTCAGGGTGCTTGTTTCTGTAGGCTCCAAGATGCTCACTATACCTTATATTAAGATTTCTTCTTGTTTGACCAATATATACTGCATCACATTCAGATTAGTTGATTCTAAAGACACCAGATTTCTCAAGTGAGTCTAAGTTTTTTGTAAAACTTCTAAAATATTGTGAAATAAAAATAATGAGTATTTTTAAACGTTGATATGTATGAATTTCAGAGTGTAAGGGTTGAAACTATCAATTTATGGTACTATAAGTCAATTAAAAATTGTATTGTATTTATAATTATCAAATGACATTGGAAATTAATCAAAATTTAATCCTGTAATGCACACTTTTGGTACATAGTTTTGCTGTTACCTTAACACTTTTATTGATTGAATATCTGTTATTGCTAGCAGTTTTAGATTAGGAGTTGATAACGTTTTTAACTAAGTACCCCATAATAGGCTACAAGCGTTGCCTAATATGGGGGGACGCACCGGCATTCGGTCCCGCTACCTGCGGAAAGGACTACCTGTAACGGATTAAATTCGAAGTGTGGTCACACCAGCGAAAATGCGATTTCGGAATTGGGTCCCATGTACCTACTATTTGTTTAATTTGACTTTTATTTTCCTTCACATTTTTTTGGACTTAGGACCAACAGTACACACTTGTTGTTGTACTGGCATGTTTAAAAATTTACGCTAAATGCGTATCGTCAAAAATAAAAACAGTACGTGAAATAATAACCCAACCAAACCTACCCCTACCAAACCACCTTCGTATTTTTAGTCAATTTTTTTGTAGAATGAATTATAATAATTTTCAATAATAACCCTACCAAACCTACCCCTACCAAACCACCTTCGTATTTCTAGTCAATTTTTGAAGAATAAATTATAATAATTTTCAATAATAACCCAACCAAACCTACCCCTACCAAACCACCTTCGTATTTTTGAAATCTACCTCCTTCGACAGCGGACCGAATTACGAAATCACCCTTTCGGATTTGGACAAAGTCCCTGTGAGCAGGTAGCCCTTTTGCTAGGTACCCGGACCGAATTCCGAAACACCGATATGGGGTATCAAATGGTGCTATTGTTCATAGAATCAAATAAAACAACAAAATGAAGAAAAATTGTATTACTCTTACAAAATGAATCTAACTGTCTCTATAATTAATTAATTCTAATATTTAAAGATATAATTTATGAAAATTCTAAGAAACTTATTGATAATTATTTCGATATTGACTTGATGTGATGCCTATCTTGTGATTGACTTAATACCGACCACAATAACTTTGGGACACCACGTGATTAAACGTAGGGCCGCCTGCATATTTGTATACAACACCCAGGATCGCCAGTCGGCTTTCGCCCGAACATCTCTGGTAAATAGCAGACGATATGGTAACTATAACACCCGTGATCGCAAAAATGTTCGTTAAAAATCAGTCTGGAAAAAAGCGCCGAAAGCGGTTAAGATTGATGTTAGTACAACGCAAACCAAACGATTAGTATTGATTCAGTACGGAGGTTTAGGTTTTTATATTTGATTTTGTGATTAAATAAAATATGAATTTGCCACCAAATTATGTATACAACATAGTTGATGACCACACAGTTAGGACAACCTTATCTAATAAGGAAGAAATAGAAGTAAGCACCTTTTACAATAAATTTGAGGGATGACCCGGAATACTTTCAAGAAGGAGTAAAAGTCTTTATGAACAGTTATAATACGAATGTGAAAAGTTCCTCCAGCCTTTTAAGTGGCGTACATACTGCCTTTAAATTTAGGGGTACCTACTAGCACCAAACGATTAATTAACGCTTCTCGAAAGGGCATGAAAATTTCCGTACAACCAACTACTATTATGCGCAGAAAAACTAAATTTACAGGGAGAAGGCGATTCCAATCAGGGAGAAAACCGAAAAATGGAACTCAGTTAGCACCCCATGATTTACAAGAATGCGTTAAAGACAATAAGTCCCCAGGCAGAAGGAAAATTGCTAAATAATATTTTTTATTTAAAGTACATACATGCATACCTACTTTTTATAACTACCTATTACCTAGAATACATATTTTGTTAATTAAATTTGCAATAAAAGTGCCAAAATCTATCGAAGTTGTTTTATTCATTAACACATCACGCATACTTATAGCACTTTCAGAATTTGCAATCACGGATGCTATTTGCTAGACGGATAATGGATATCGTTTGCCGTTTACAAAAGGGGTTAGGGCAGTTGAAATTTGCAATCACGGATGCTATTTAGTAAATAGGATTTGCGATATCGTATGCTCTTTAAGGAAGAGGTTACGGCAGCGTTCGGGCTACAACCGTATCGCAATCATGGACGTCGTTTACAAATATGCGGACCGCCTCGAATGCGATGCCGATCTCTGACTGGCTGCAGCTTCGAGCCAGCGGCGGAGCAACGGGCGCCTTATTTGATGTAGCTTCTTTGTTCTCATTTCAATGTTGACAGCAGACCAGACAGTACTTCGCTTCTTGTGCAATTTTGTTGTTGCGAATAGTGAATTTTTCATGTCTTGGAACTTTTCGTGTAATGTCTCCCAAGAGAGTGAAACAACAAAGCTTTGCATAGTCAAACAAAGGAAGTTATAGATCGGGTTGCTGCATTTATGCAAAATAAGCAGAGGAAGGTGTTCAAATTCCTCTTAAAAACTATAGGCAAGTGGTAAAAATATGTGTATCAGTCAAAAATTGGGTAGCAGCTTATAATACTATATTAGTTTTAAAGGATGTTGAAGCATTATCCCTAAAAAGATTCGACGAGTTGCCACTTAGTGAATGGACGAATATTTGTCGACACGTCAAAGAATATGAAAACTCACAAATAGAACGAGAAATCCTCGATGATACTTTGGATCATTTATGTTTTAACGTTAATACTGACTTTTTTGATGAAAGTTTCTCGTATTTTGATAGCAACAGTAGTACACCTGCACAACCATTACCATCAGCTGATGACTCAGATTAATAATAAGATTATATTTGTGATAAGTTTAAGTTGACATGTTAGATACATTTGTGAAAGTGTTCAGGTTTGGAATATATTAACTTTAGATTAGGTAAATTGTTTTCTTCTTTGCTAATTATTTAATGAATTCAAAAAAGGACCAGCTTTAATCCCGTCGCCTACCTGCATAAAGCGAGTGTATATATTTGAAATAAATTCCTACCAATAAATTTAGTATGAAAATTACATTTTCATATGCAAGTCAGTAACGCCACTGGCTGATACGCCACTCACGCGACCACGTGGTTTCCCAAAGTTATTGTGGTCGGACACAAATATTCAATACATTTTACCGTGTCATGAGGGGAACGAATTTAATACATTTTTTTTTTGAATACTCTGATAATCAAAACAAACTTTCGATATTATCGCCTGCTAAAGTCTCCGCCATCTACACTGTTAAAAAAATAACAAAATAAGGAGTGGATTCTGTAGATGGCGGCGGCTTTAGCCCTCCCTTAGAAGGAACTTATGAATGAAAGTAAATTGAATATTTTCGAAATTAAACTACAATAAAAATATATTTTAACCGATTTAACAGTAATTATTGCATCTATTTATTTAATATTCAAATACTCATACCTGCTTAGTGACGATCTTGACATGGTTATTTTTGTGTTTCGAAAGCAAATTAATCAATAATTGTTACATCATATTATTATGATTAGACCGAGGTATGTAAGTATCTATTTTCCTTTTGGTATTTGTTAGACCGTCAGTTTTTCAATTGGGAATAACCTTGTCTATATCCTTGATTGATTCTAATACGTGCTATTGTTAACGCAATACAATTTTCATTGATTCTTTTTTTGAACAAATAGATTCTATTGATATTCTCAATTTCAACGGGTAGCTTATTATAAACACAATGGACAGTTACCGAAAAATATTTGTTTTCAGCAACTGATTTTCTTCTTTCTAATTTTCCAAATCGTTTGATTGAACGTAGAGAATTCATAAAGTAGCCTGCTCGGTCTCCAGGCCTTGACTGATTAGTTTGGCACCACCAGTAGAGGTTTCGAGTCCTTGGCACCTCAGCCTTTAAGCTTTCTCTGCTCTTCAATATACCGTTTATGAGACACCTCTGGTCCTTATCAAGCTTAACAGTTTTTTCACTAGTTCCTTCTGGAAGAAATTCTCCCTTGGGCGCGAGGCTGTTTTCTCCTCCTCCGCTTCATCCATATAAATTGTATGCCTGTGCTAGGGTACAGTGACCGGTGAGTACTCCCACCACTTTGTTGTGTTCCTGCTTCGAAACGTGGCTCGTGTTTTGTTTGAATCCACCGAGATGTACAGTCCCGTGCTGCAGTTTTTTATATTCCAAATGCCAGTTCAGGACCAGTGAATGCAATTTTAGACCCTAGCTTTGCTAGGTGTTCAAGGTCATTCATGTATTTCTTCCAGTTCGTGCTCCAAGTTTATATCAGTAGACGCTAATGTTATGTCAATTATCTCCTCATGAGTTTTTGTCACATACTTGGGTTTGTTCCCAGATGTTCATCAGCAGTTCCAGTTCGTAAGACGGAGATGGGGCTGGTGAGTCAAATGGCGGATAATAATTTTCGTCCAGTTTCCTGTCATCTGTTTTGTTCAGTCTCAAGACTACTTGGTCCCTAAAACGAAATGCAGGTTCTGGGATTTCCTGTAGAGAAATAGTATAACTTACTTACTTTCGCCCCAGATCTATTACATGCTCTCCATAAATGTGGGGTTCTTGTATGAGGGCTATGTCTGTCTTGCTCTGGGTAATATAGTGCAGAAGTTGCTGCTTCATTATGGTGAAGATTTCCTTTGAAGGAGCTGCAGCATTGGCAATTTCTGTTTTCCCTCCTCATCGACTTTAATGCCTGCTCCCTCCCAGTGCTTCAGTTTTCCTGGAAGACTGGTTTGCGCTTGGGCGTAGGTACCTGCTAACTGAATTCCAGTTCTCGTAGGACATTTCCAGATCTCTCTGGTTAAGGTGAGTTGAACCTGCTTGGCATGTTCAAGTGAGAGTTTTGTCTCAGGATTGTTTCTCAAAGTGATCCCCATTTTTATGAAGGAAAGAGACAGTTTATACGTTTCTCCAGGGGTTGGCCCGGCTCAAACCTACTTTTCTACGGGTGGTTTACATTAGTCGACTAACTTCATACACTTTTTTTACCTAATAAAATTTGACTACATCTCCGGTTAAACCGGAACTATATTAATAACAAAGGAATTTTCATCAGATATGTTCGCCTTCAAGTTTTCTAAATAT
The DNA here is from genome assembly GCA_949126875.1 of Lochmaea capreae. Classification (NCBI taxonomy): domain Eukaryota; kingdom Metazoa; phylum Arthropoda; class Insecta; order Coleoptera; family Chrysomelidae; genus Lochmaea; species Lochmaea capreae. The sequence goes on from OX421403.1 coordinate 17,645,558, forward strand.
CATTATTTTCATTTTAAAGATGGTTCCATACTTTTGGACGACCCTGTATATAATTATTTCAAATAATTTTTCAATTCTCGCCAAAATCACGGTTCTAGTAAACTCCATCCTTCACTTTATTTGGTATTTGATAAATCTTAGAATGTACAGTAAATGCCGATACGAACTACGTCCACACTGGCTTTTTTTATTCGATTTTTGGCGCCAGCTTTTTAATAATTACAAGAAATGATCCGTGTGTGTGTCTCTATATAAAACACTGCAAGTTTCACCAGAGTCGGGTTATTAATGTATTAAAAAAATTAATTGCTTAATAACATTATTATTAGTGTTACGACAACGACCGTAACGGAATGGTCCAAATTGTTGGAAAAGAAAGTGCTTTCTTTGAAATGCGTTTGTTTTGATGTTGGTTCGGGGAAAAGTAGAACGCATTGTTTTAGGTTTTGTTGGAGAATCATATCATTTCACCGGTTTTTCAGTTAACTATTTATTCGAGACGAGAGTCATTTATTATTAATTCGTTATTTCCAGATGAAAATTATTAAATTATGAAGAATTTTGTCTTATATAATATTAAATAAAACCTCATTGATATTTTTTCAATTCTCGCTATAATTCAGACTAGGAAATATGAGGATATATTGAAAAAATCTTAGCCTACTATAGAACCAAACAAAATTTCAATGTCAAAATATTTTATTACCCAACATATTCTCCTCTTAATTGGATACATTTATTACAGCGAACCTGCAACGTCCCTAGACCTTTCAAAAAAAATGTTTCTTCTTGCTCTGCAAACCAGACCTCCACAGCTTTTATTACCTCCTCGTTGAAAAAACATTTACGACCTTTTAAACTTTTTTTCAGTCGAGGAAAGAGATGATAGTCGGACGGAGCCAAATCTGGTGAATAAGAGGGGTGTTCTAGTAATTCAAACCCTAATCACGAATTTTTTGCATGGCAACATGTGATTTGTGTGCAGGGGCGTTGTCCTGCAAAAACAAAACACCTTTGAATAGCTTTCCGCGTCTATTCTTTTTAATTTTTTCCCGTAGAGTGGTCAGTAATGTCGAATAGTAATCTCCAGTTATTGTTCTACCCTTATCAAAAAAATCATTCATGATTACTCCATGGCAATCCCAAAAAACTGAAGCAAGAACTTTTCCAACAGATTTTTGGACACGAAACTTCTTAGTTCTTGTAGAACCAGAGTGTCGCCATTCCATCGATTGTTGCTTTGTTTCTGGATCGTAGAAATGTACCCAAGTCTCATCCATAGTAACAATTCGGTTTAAGAAGTCTACTTCAAATCGAGCACAGATCGAACGCGATGCTTCTACCCTTGCACGCTTTTGGTCAACATTCAAACATTTGGGGATCCATTTTGCTGCAATTTGACGTGAACTATATGATGAACGCGTTCGTATGAAATATTCAGTACTTCAGATATCCGTTTTAGCCCAATTCGACGGTCGGATAAAATCATGTCATGAACTGCATCGATATTGGACTGACACAGAAACTGGTCTTCCCGATCGGTCATCATCTTCAATGGAAAATTTACCTCTTTTAAAGCTTGCAGTCCAATTTTCCACGAGGTTTGTCAAAAAATATAAATGACAAATCTCACTATCCATTTTTTTTAAATTAAAATCTACCACAAATCCATAATTCAGAAATATTAATCAAGATGAATTTTGCAGAAAAGTAATGCGAGGTAAAGCCAACTTTTCCGATATTTGATCATTCTATTTTACATTCTAATTGTCCTTAAATGTCTTCCTATTACATCCTTCGTTGCTAGAGCATTTTTGTAGTTATTCGTAATACCTGTAATGTTATGTTAAAATGAATCTAAAAAAAAAAACGAAAACGGTTAGACCGCAAATGTATCATCACGAAGCCGGGAGTGCGCACCGAGTCATAATTCGAGGATGCTGGTACTGATGGTAAGTCAGTCAAGTCTCAGTGGTGTAGCATCTATTTGTTGAAATTATTATGAAAACAGGAAAATGTTGGCAAAAATGAAGAAAAACCAGTTAGGGGCTGCAAAAATGTTGCAGTAAGTACTTCATTTGTAAACCTTGAATTATTTTGGACGTTGATATTTTCGTGGTCAGGCATAAACCAGTATAACCAGTTCGAAAATTGTATGGGAATTCAGACTGGGAAGCTTCATCTTAACAAAATAAATAAATTTTCTTGAAATTTGGATTTATTTGATCTCCTAATCAAAAGTTAGAACATTTCCATATTTCATACAGGGTAAGTTGAAAAAAGTTGCATTTTTGTGTCTATTTGAGCATGTATTATTTATATTTCAAGCTTTATAGATACTACACTATGACTCGGTACTCATATACAGTAGACCGCGTCAAAAAAAAGTTTTTTTTTTTTTTTCGATTAAACGTATGTAAAAAGTTTCTTCAGTATAAAAAAAAATTCTCCTAAATTTTGAGCTCAAAATCTCAAAAATTGAGCTGGCGCATAGGGGGGTACCCTTTCCCGTTTAAAATACATAGGAAATTTTTTTTTTGTACAGTAAATTTCGGGTAATCGTATTTTATGCAATCGTGTACATTTAAAATAATAAGTTTTTTATTCACTGATAGTGGAGAATTATCGGAACATCTTTTCGTTGGTGTAAATGTCGCCATTTTATTACTAATCTTATAATACTGTGAACACTATTTACGGCTTAACAGCAAATACTGATGCGTTAAACTAAACAAATTTAATATACTTATAAAGGTCTAAAAATGTTGGGTAAGGCACCTTGCGGCGCATGGTTAAGCCGAATCTGAAATAGGGTTGGAATTAGGCAGAGGCACTAATAGAAGGTTAAACGGTACCTGTTAAACGCAAAACGCAACTGTATAATCTACTACCTAAGGAAACATACTTTTCTAATTCTCTTACGCAATTACTTGAAATTTTAATATTACAAACAATACTATTTCAAGACCTACGCCTATGGCCGACACCGAAATTGAGCCGAACTGGACGGAATTCCCCATTTTATTACCCTATACCTTTCCGAAATAGACTATAACAACGATTTATTAACTCACAAAAACTTAGCCATACAAAATGGTTAAGAAAATATAAAAATGAAGGTAATTGAAAATAAAAAGCGGGATTGAGAAAAGCCGGTAAATGAAAAAAGAGTTTTGTCGTGTTCACTCTACAGAACTAATTAGCTCACTACTCCAACAGACAGTTCAAAAGGCGGGTCACCCAAGAAGCGCAGTTGCCACGTTGGTTCAATAAGAACATGTATAGATTCTGAATTGCTGTGTAATGGAGATGGAGGTTTCTTCTTCCATGCCACAGAATCTACATTCTTCTTCCTCCTCTATTTTAAAATTTTTCAGGTGCCGTTCAGGCGGCAATATCCCGTTAGGATCCATGTTAAAACTCTTAGTGCAGTTTTACTTTGACTTATGCATTCATTTGATCTATTGTAGTCACCCATCAGAATCTTTGATTGTCTAAGCCCTACTAGATCTTTCCAATGGTCAAATCTTCTATTTTCTTCGGTTTTGCCTATTTCTTGCCTATTACATTGGGGCTGATACCGCAAAAGGGTTCCGGTCCTCAAAATGGTTTTTCAGTCCCCCTCTTTGCTAAGAATAATAATGTTTATTCATGAAAAATAGAATCTTAATACATAATTTAAAGAAAATAAACATAATCTACACAGAAGCTGTTTTAAACAGCTTGTACGTGGTAAAATATATATAATTAACTTTAAATAAAATTACTTACCTACAATACAACGATATAAAATAGAATAATTCCAAAACACTAATAAAAGAAGTAAAACAAATAAATATTTAAAAAGGACATATTATTCAGAACATAAAAAATGAACAAAGGCAAGAAACGTGGATCCGTTCTTTTTTACACTTGAAAACAATTCACATTGCGATCTTTGAAATCCTTGCAATCATTGGGGAAGGGTGTCATAAATGGGAGCGTTCGTAATCGTGAATAAATACACAAAATAACCAAACAACATCCGGGCTGACAATACGCTATTCTTAATGATGAAATTAAATTCTTCCCTGCCTTTCTGGAAAATCCAATTTTTAAGATGTTTCTTAAATGCAGTATAAGATGGTACATTTCTTATTTCTTCAGGTACTAAAATGTACATTCTTGGCGCAAGATAGTTACACGATCGTTGACCTATAGTTTTCTCACTCCGAGGAAAATAAATGTGCCCTACTCGTCGTGTATCGTATTGATGTTCATGTGATATCATAACAATTTTGTATGTTTTTATAAATTGAAATAATTTAAAGAAAAATAATTGTCTCAAGTCAAAAACTTCTAAGTCCTCATATAAAGAATTACTGGAAAAGTGAATATTTTTCTTATATAGTATACGTAAAACCCATTTTTGCACATGAACGTCATTCAAAAAGTTATCGTGAACTCCTCCCCAGCCTATAATTCCATACAACAACAACGACTGCACCAACGAAAAATAAATCGTTTTTAAAGTAGAAACACTCAAAAAGTCTCTTAAATATTTAAATTTTGGTAATAATCCTCTTATTTTTCTTACAAGCTGTTTGGTATGTAAATCCCACCTCATATGTCTATCTATAACAATTCCAAGATATTTCACCAAAGTGAATTCAGGAATTTCTACATCTAGGTTTACCTTTAATGCTCCCATTGATGGGAGACCACTAGCATAAGAGCTAAATGGTAAATAGCTTGTTTTTGCGTAATTAATTGTAAGCTTATTATATTGCAGCCAATCTGATATTCTTGGAAAATCAGTTTCTACGCTTTGTTTCAAAGAATCCCAAGAAGATGAAGTATATACAACAGCGGTATCGTCAGCGAAACTATAAATTTTGCCAACTGATTCCAAACTAAGAAGGCTGTTTGTATATATCGTAAAAAGGATTGGACCTAATACCGTTCCTTGAGGAACCCCAGCAGTTACTTTTTGTACATTACTTCTATTATCACAAATTTGAACGAGCTGCTGCCTATTTGACAGATAGCTTGCGAATATGTCGTAAGATTTACCTGATACCGCAAAAGGGTTACGGCCCTCAAAATGGTTTTTCAGTCCCCCTCCATGCTAGTCCTTCTGCTATTTCATTTCCTTCTATTCCAGTGTGACCTGGAATCCACAGTAAGGTTACTACTTATATTGTTCTCGCCTAGTTCGTTGAGTATGCCTATAGAACTGGGCACACTTTCTTATGTGGTGAATTTCCGCTTGAAAGATACTTGGGGTTTTTCCCAAGCTTTCAGAGTGTTTGGTTGCTGGCCCGTGCACACCTATCCCAGTTCCTTCTTTACAACCAAGCGAAATATATTATAGACGTCAAAATAATAGTGTAAAACTATTTGAACGCTTTACAAATTAGAAAATTACTTTCCAAATAATAGACCGTTCACCAAGAAGCGACATTTACTTCTCGGGCAATATGCCCCGCAAGACAATGAATTACACTTCCAAGATAAACGGGGTTGGTATATATGAAAATATAGAACCAACCATTCTGGTTTATAATTATAAGAAATAATCACTTGCAGACCGGTTTCGGCGTATTTAGAGCTTCTGGAGTATCTACCTTGTACTGATGAGGTGGGGCATATTGCCCGAGAAGTAGATGTTGCTTCCTGGTGAACGGTCTAACCTTTGGAAAGTAATTTTCTAATTTGTAAAGCGTTTTAAAAGTTTTACACTATTATTTTGACGTCTATTCATAACACGCTATACTTAAATATGACAATTAATACAGGAAACTGTAATCAAGTAAATGAAAGATATTATTATCATTTCAAAAAGGCTGGAACAATACTGATTTGCAAGCTTGGGCCAAAGTTGTACAGAGTTGACCCAAACTTGGGTCTATACCATACTACGCCGGTTGTATAAATTTTTACGATTGTCTCTAATGAACTGGTGATATTTGCCACCATATTTCAATTTTCGCGGATTCTAAAACTTTTAACTGGACTTTGAAAAAAAATTGTTCATTGTTCCTGAATTCTCAAGCTTCTAATGTATCTATTTTGAAAATAACTCTAAAACTAATCATATAAATATACGACATAAATTATATATTCGTAGTGCGCCGCTGGTGAATCTTCTTCATCGGCGGCAGCAGAAACGTACTTGGAAGGTCGCAAAGTGAACGACCAACAAGGTATGGTCACTTGACGCTACTACAATTCGTCCTTGACCAATGGACAAGGTGTATGGAGAGCTTTTTCTTCTTTTTCTCAGTATCGACGATTCTTTGAAAGTGTCGATATCTCGTCGAAGGAACAACCGATAAGATCAAGGAATATGATCTATAATGTTTATAAAGAACGTTCGTCACGTGTTTCGTATTTTTACAATTCGGTAAGGTAAAATTTAAATGTTCGTATTAGTAAATTATTCGTTAGAAAATATATTGTGTGGATAAAAGGACGCATCCGGAGTAGGTACTCGAAATTGGAAATGGAACAAATGTTTTAAAGTAAAGTAAAGTAAAGAATAGTTGAGGCATATGATACATACATTGACAGCTTCCTACTTGATAAAATAACATTTTTTAAAGAATGGTTAATGCATATCGTTTCCTTATTTCTAATAGGGTGTATCCCCAAAAACGTAATTTTACAAGAGAATGAAATAATGTTCCATTTTAAATTTAAGTGACATCTTGAAGGTGGAAAGTTAATATATCGAAAGTATCTTAAATATTCTACATCACATTTGAAATCGATAATACAGGTAAACTGTGGCATACGACTTATTAGCTAGTTGTCAACGCATTATATACGACTTATTGTCGAAAGAATTTGAAGAACAAGAATTTCACAAACAACAACAAAGTTCATCAGAAAAATGAAACAAAAACAAAAGACCACGGAAATGAAAACTCCATTTAATATTAAAAATATAATAACAAGAAAAATCAAGAACAGATCATGAACCAAAAAATATATAATTTTCCTAACTACTTTTTAAGCTTCCTGGTATTGCATTTTCTATTTTTTTGCATTATTAACTTTATTTTTTTGTACAACTTTCTGTCTTCCACTCTTTCCTTTATTTTTTGTCCCTCCTTTTTTTTGTTTTCGGAAACTGACTTATAAACATGATAAACTTCAGTTTTGGTCTTGAAATTGTGCTCTAAATAAAGCTTACTCGATCTGTGACGGCAATAATGGCTTACCATCTTAAGCAAATCTTTGAAGAAGTTTTCCAGATACCTTCTTCTCTTTTCTTGTTCTGTAAATGCTGCTGACTCACGTCGTCTTTGAACCATTTCTTCGTTTTTACTTTCCTGTCTCTTCATCATTCCAAATGTATTTCCATCCTTAACCCAATGTTGCATCATCTTCTCTTTTATTCCAAGTGTACTTAGGAATAATTTTTCACAAACTTGATGTTTTCCTTCTGACGGCTGTAAAAAATAGTCAAACGTTCCAGTCCTTCTGGAGGGATTTTTTATATAAGTCCTTTTCGGAAGTCATGTGTAGAACATCCAGTTTTTTTGGTCCCAATTCATGGCCCAAAATTTATCGAATATCTTCAGAAAACAGTTGCAGAAGCGATTGGCAGCTTTTTCACAAAACTTAGAAGTACACGTTTGGCCTGTTTCTCGTGCACACCTTGTCTTATCATGTTTAACTATACCATCTTTAGTTCTGGAATATCCTATATACGTTTGTCCAAGCATTCTCTTTTTTTGTTCACGTTCTTCTCCCATGCTTCGAGCAAATTTTAAGTCCATTTCGCTGATATGTTGAAAAATATCTATCAATAACAATGAGCATTATAATATCAATGATTATTTTACATACTTACAACCTTCCACTAAATTGCAAATAATGATAGAATCTGAATGTGCTCTGCGGTGTCTTACGAAATTCTATATTTCTCGGAAACCACTGATGTTATGGATTTGGACAAAGGATACCTTTTTTTCAGAAGAATAGTTGGAGAATAAACTGACAGTATTTTAAAGTTTTTTGCCTTGTTACTTTAAAAGTTCTGAACTTTTATCCGGTGAGCCAAGTCCGATCCTGACTTTCTGCAACATTAGTATACTTACTGGTATAGACAAAATAAATGAATGGATTTACTTGACAGTCCACCAAATTTTCATCAAGCTCGAAATTATAGTTTTGGAGTTATGAATTAAAATGTATTTTTAATTTCTAACTTTAAAGCCCTATAACTCAACAAAGGAGGTCCGTAGAAAAAAAAGTTGTACGAAGTAGTGACATTATTTTAACACCACCTACTCATTCTCAAGTTTTGGCCTCTCATTCCTGGGACACCATGTATACATTTTTGCGAAATTATATATTAAATGAGAAAAAATCAGGCCAACCAATGAATTTTTAGCCGGAAAGGTCGCGCATAACTACTTGAATGGTTCGTTAGGAGGTAAAATTTATTTACTTAATTACAATTTACTGCAAATAATTGTCACTTTCTTCCAGATATCCCAATCCCGTTTAACTTGGAAGTGTAATTCAATAACCTTCGTGGCATATAGTCAGAAGAGTAGTTGTTGCTTCTTGGTGCTTTGAAAAGTAATTTTCAAGTTTGTAAGGCGTTACAATAGTATTTTCGTTTATTTCTATTTCCTGTGATCCATTGTCGTTTATGTACACTCCTAGATATTTAAAATTCTCCACTCTTTCTATCTCTTTATTATCTATTTTTATATCTACTGTTTTTCATCTTTGCAGCTGATCATTATTTTTGTTTTCTCTTTATTGATTTTTAAGTTCCTATAGATTTTAGTTTTTCTTCCCATATCTGCAAATTGTTTCTTATTTCTGTTTCGTTCTTAGCACATATAACTAGATCATCGGCGAATAGGCACTCTTGTAGATATATCGGTTTTAATTCCCTATGACCAATGTAGAGTTTGTTCGTTTGATTTCTCGTTTCCTTTGTAACATCGTCCTTCACCAGGTTAAATAATGTCGGGCTTAGTACCCCTCCTTGTTTCAGTCCAACATCTACAGTGAATTCTTCCGATTCCATGTTGTCGGTCCTTAGATACATCCTATTCTTCTTAAGTAAGCTCATTATAACTCTTGTTAGGGATTCTGTTACACCTCTTTATTCCAGAATTTCTAGTACTGTTTTCCTTGGCACATATCAAAAGCTTTCTCGGGGTCTATGAAGTACTGATACAACTCAGAATTTGATTCCTTGGGTTTTCCGATGGCTTGTTTTATTGTAAAAATGTGATCGTTAATGCTTCGTCCTTTCCTGAACCCACTTTGCGTTTCTTCTAGTTGCTCTTCTATTTCTTTTGTTAGTCGTTGTTGTAGGATTTTTTTCACGTCGAGTTACGAGTGGTATTCGTCACCGATAATCATATATCATTTATTTTGTATTAATATTGAATGTACAATTATTATTGTAAGTAATTTGTGAAATATTTATCATGAATTATATAATCGTATTACGAAACTTTGTGGGTAGGGTAGGTATGAATGAAATTACTTAGCGATTTGACATTCCTTCTTCAAGTCTCTTAATTATTGGAAATAACGACTCAAAATTTACATTTATACATAAAATTTCCTCTGAATCGACCGGTTGTATCACAACGTTTTAACTGTTGAAGTGTCAAAACTTTTTATGTTATGGTATTGTGAAATTTTTTCCCAGTATATTGGTATTTTGAGAGTAGGTACTCTACTAAAATTCAGTCCAACAATCATAGTTTTGTGGTATTTGCAAGATTTCTCGTATCAAAAAAACCTATTTTACGAATTTTTAGCATTTTGTTGTAAATTTTGAACTGAGGGATGGGTATGGAAATATTTCGCGATTTTTCAAGTCTCTTGATGCTTGGAAATAACGACTAAAAATTTACTTTTATATGCTAAATTGAATAATAATAAACACGTGTGTTTCATGGAGATATCGTAAACAACAAAATAATTAGTATTTATTATAACAAATTTTCTCGGAACTAAGATTTCTTCTTATTCGAAATGAACGTTAAAAATAAGTAGGTCGATGTGTAAAGAGTTTGATTTCGTCGATTCAAAGAACGTAGTTTTTTCCCAAACCTGATTTTAAGGTGAAACTTCTGAGAAGATTGCGTTCAAGTGTTTCTGTATTGGTTCTTGTTGGTATTTTTGGGGTTTTACCCTTTAAAATTCGATTTTTCGATAATATTTTCCCAGAAAATGTTATACAGAGCGTCCACACAGTAACGCAATCAATTTATTACCAGCTACCATTACCAAGAATAAATCTGACACAAAAAATTCGAGTACCAAATAATTTATAAATATATTTTGAAGTTTTATGCCCGGTTGCAAGAACGCTAATCAAATCTTTCATCATATGATGGTTGATTAAAAAATTATGAACCATCAATGGGAACCCGATTTCACGAAAAAAATAATGGTCGATTTATTGTTCATCATTGCAGGTACCTATTCGTTGCATTTTGATTGTGTAAATGATGGTTGATTTGAAGAATTAACGAGTTATTATTTCATTGATTAGCCGTTAATCATTCATCATTTTTAATAAGCGTTCTTGCAACCGGGCATTAGACTGCCAAAAATTGTGCAATATTTAGAAGACATGAATAACTTCTGACCAATATTTTGGAACTGTCCTAATTTAGGCGAAGACTCCAGTGACGCATCCGCCTAAAATTAAACTAGGCTCCTTCGCCAAATTGTTAAATAGCAGAGGCTGGAAAATTCTCAACTCAACTAATTTTTTTTTGGGAACCGTATTATAAGCCCATTTTCACGGTTCCGTACCCAAAGGGTAAAAAACAGACCCTATTACTAACATTCCGCGGTCCGTTCGTCTGTCACCAGGTTGTATCTCATGAACCGTGATAATTAGACAGTTGAAATTTTCACAGATGATGTATTTCTGTTGCTGCTATGACAACAAATACTAAAAACAGAATAAAATGTCTATTTAAGGGGGCTCCCACACAACTAACGTGATTTTTTGCTCGATATTGATAGCGGCAACAGGTAGACACTTGAAATATTCAAGAATTTTGAGTTATATTATTTACTTAATAAATAAATAATTAATTTAAAATAAAATTAATATTCAAGGGGAGCTCCCATATAACAAACGTGATTTTTTTTCTTGTTTTTGCTCGATATTTTAAACGGCAACGACACTTGAAATATTCACAGAATATTGAGTTATATTATTCACTTTAAAAACAAATAATTAAATTGAAATAAAATTAATATTTAAGGGGGGCTCCCATACAACAAACGTGATTTTTTTATTAAACTCTGTTTCTTTCATATTCGAAATAAAGCTGGACAAGGCGAAAAAATATCAGTAAGCTCAAATAAACATATTTGTTTCGGGATTTGAGCATCTACTAAAAAGGACCATTAAATGGCCGAATAAGTCGCCCAAAATAGCACCTAGTAGACTACCAAATAATGGTCAGAGTAAATTTCTGCTCCTCTTTTCACTCTTGTATCTTTTATCTCCTTTCGGAATTTTTTATTTATTATTACATAGTCTATTATGGATTTTTCGCCTCTACTCTTTACCTCTCTGGTATATTTATGGATATCTTTATGTTCAAAAAAGGTGTTTGTGATTAGGTAATCTAAAATAAAACATTAAAATTCCATTTTTAATACAACATAGTATGAAATAAAACATTGTACGATACACGACCGTGAACTGTCATTAAAGTACTCGTCTAGAAATTCCAGACTCGGCTCCTTCGTCGTCTCGTCCGTAAACATCTAGAGTTGTACCAATTCCCGGATTTTTAACGTAAATTACTATTGTATTACACTTTCACTTGTTTTTACTTTCCATACTTTTGTGTTTGTTTCGCTTAGAAAAGTTAAGATTTTTTTTTGTATTTCCTTCTATTTTTATAAATAAAATATTGTTTTCGAGCAATCGGACGCGAAGTCAGTATTTCGCGTTCTCAACACAGTCCGCGAAATTCAATTTCGCGGCCGTTACCCATAGCAACGGCTGCGAAACCAAACGTCACTTCCAAATTTGACATTTCTAAAATACTACAAAGACAAGGATTATTTTTTATTGAATACCAACAAATACATAAGTACTTATACAGGGTGGCGCACCGAAAACGAAACAGATGCATTTACTGGCAGATGATTCCTTTTTAAAAAAATCCCTCGGACCCGTCGATTTTGTTTTCGAGGGGGACACAAAATTGGCATAAAATCACAGTAACATTTGCAGCCCCTTAAGCGGGGGTGGCATCATCCCTAAAATCTTAAATGAAAAGGGGGGTCGAATGATCCATCATTTAAAAGGTCTTTCAACTCCCTTTATAATGATGTAAAATTCATGTACTTCAATTCAGTAGTTTTGGAGTTTTATTGATTTAAAGTTTAAAGTAGACTTTAATAGGTACATCAAATTAGTTTGTACTTCTTTCAGAAGAAATTTGAGTAAAAGCATTTTCTTGATAAGTAAATGCTTTTATTTACTACGCCCATGGTTTATTAATAATAAAAATAGCAATTGAAGTGTCCTTTGTGACAAAAAAAGTTGTTTCTTGAAGAAAGATAAGTAGAGAATAGCACGTACTTATTTTAAATAGGAAATAGTACATTAGTTTGCGATTGATTTGACCAATCTTTGTTGTTAAAATATCATTTATTGCTTTTACATAAATTAACCATGGTATATTCCACGGCAGAAAGGGTTGAAATTATTGAAATATTTTTCGGAAATAATCAGTGCGCTAATAGAACAGCACAAATTTTTAATGAGCGACATGAGAACAATAATGTGCACCGAAAATATGTTATAGAACTTGTAGCTAAATTTCGGGAAACTGGATCAGTCGCCAATAAAAAACGTAATATTGAAAATCCTATAAGGAACGAAGCAACAGAAGTGGGGGTTTTAGGGCAAGTTATTGTAGATCCTACATTAAGTACCCGCAAATTGCAAACTTCGTGTGGTGTTAGTCGACGTACTATCCAACGGATTCTAAAGGCACATAATTTTCATCCGTATAAAATTCACCTTGTACAAGAACTTAATGAAGACGATTTTGATAAGCGATTACAATTTTGTGAAGTTATGAGTGAACGAATTACAAACGATGAACAATGTTTATTTAACATTTGCTTTTCCGACGAATGTTCCTTTTTTTTAAATGGCGAAGTAAATCGTCATAATTGTCGATATTGGTCGGACTCTAATCCCAGAATTTACCATGAGGTACACACACAGCAGCCACAAAAATTAAATGTTTGGGCTGGCATTTTTGGCGATCATTTGGTTGGTCCTTTTTTCTTACCTGGAAATTTGACTGGTGAAATGTATTTGGAATTACTGCAAAATGCCATAGATCCTGCGCTAACAGATATAATTGAAAATCAGAATGATGGTCGATACGTTGAGAATATGTTGATGTTCCAACAGGATGGTGCCCCACCACATTACGCATTAAGAGTTCGGCATTATTTAGATCAGACCTTTCCAGGTCAATGGATTGGTAGAAGAGGTGCCGTTGAATGGCCCCCAAGATCGCCAGATTTATCACCTTTGGATTTCTTTTTGTGGGGTTACTTAAAAAGCAAAATCTATGCTACTCAGCCAACATCCTTAGAAGATTTGCGACAAAGAATTGTGAATGAGTGCCATCAAATTACTCCTCAAATATTGCAAAATGTCCGGCAACGTTTTCAGCAAAATCTTTATTATTGCATGGAAAGTAATGGTGGTCATTTTCAACATTTACTCGGCTGACAGGTCAGTTCATTCTTTATTTTTTAACAACTTTGCTGCTATGTATTGATCTCCTCTTACGATGATGTATTTAAACTTTAAATCAATAAATCTCCAAAACTACTGAATTGAAGTACATGAATTTTACATCATTATAAAGGGAGTTGAAAGACCTTTTAAATGATGGATCATTCGACCCCCCTTTCCATTTAAGATTTTAGGGATGGTGCCACCCCCGCTTAGGGGGCTGCAAATGTTACTGTGATTTTATGCCAATTTTGTGTCCCCCTCGAAAACAAAATCGACGGGTCCGAGGGATTTTTTTAAAAAGGAATCATCTGCCAGTAAATGCATCTGTTTCGTTTTCGGTGCGCCACCCTGTATTATTTAAGATGAATATTAACATTAATTTTACAGTTTGTATTATTACTTATATTTACTCCAGAAGTTGAAGCAAGAACTGTCAAAATATTTTGTATATATTGAAACATATCATTTCCATAGCACACGGTGACATTGTTAAATAAATTGAACTGCTGTTGATTTTAGAGCAATAATATATTTATTTACAATTATCTAGTTTAATAATTTTAACGATTGCACGAAAAATAGTGTGTATGCCATGGCCGCGAAACTTTTTAACGACCTCAAGATTATCCTGCCTCGGCCGCAAGCGCCCTCGGCGATAACTGTTCTTTCAGTACCTTAAAAAGGTATTTCGCGGCCTAAGCATACAAACAACTATTTTAAAATAAATATTCGGTTTTAATAAACAAAAATCTGATCGTCGACATCAAAGTGAAAGTTTGGGAAAATTTAAAGCAAATTAAGAAAAAATAAGAACAAGCTGGCCCAACAAAGGTCCCAATATTTGAACAATAGGTTAACTTATAATATCTCTCCCCAAAACTTTAGACTTGGTGACAACAGACCTTACCTCCGAGGTGCTTATAATATCTTTGATTTTTTATATTTTTTCATTAAATAGTGGAATTAATTAGAAACAGTTAATTTAATTTACAATATTAATATGTGCAGATTCCACAAAGCAAGGGTCCAAACAGTAAATTCAAACATAAAAAACTTTTGAACCACTCCACAAAAACTGCGCAGTAAAAGTAGCTGTCTCTCACGTTTGCTTCACTCTTCAACGAGTACGGCTATTTCACGTTATTAATATTTTTTTCCCTGGAGAAGATTCCATATAATAAAAAACGAAACGTTTATTATTCAACTTACTAACGTAATACTTTTCACGAACTAATCTCTTCTGCATGTATTAAAAAGTGAGGCAATTCTTCATAAGATAGTTGAAGGTCACCAATTCGATTAATAATACAGTTAATGTTCCAGATTATAATATTTATACCGTTTTTTAGAAAAAAAAAGTGACCTTTCTTTAATTAAAATCTACGCTGCGAAGATTCAGACGAACAGCTTCGGGCACATACCAAATTTCTTCTCGGTCATTATAAAAATAACGAACTGGCGCGTGCTGGATGCGAGGAATTTCCTTTTGTTTTTTTTTACATCGACTGTGTTCGGTGTCTGTACCGGAGAATTATTCGAAAATTAATACGTTAACGTGGGTGAGTCGAGTAAATTGGAACCAGAATTTTATATTATGACTAGCTGACGTTGTAGTGAATATTATGGTTGTTAATTGATGTTTTCTAAATTTGTGGGGATGGGATCGATGACATAAAGGGGAATGAACCCATAGAGGAAAGTACCACGGGCCCAAGCTTGTCCCAAATATGTAGAACTCTGGGCAAAGTTTGTAAACCAGGCTTGGCCCGGTCTTGGTAGAAGTCTGGAGTGATAGCGATGGGCCACGCTCGGTTGCCAAGACTGGACCATGTCTAATTCCCAGGACTATAACGACATTTAATGTTAAAATATTTAGATTATTTAATGGCCAACAGCGAAGTTTTTCACTTGAAGTCTTTTTTTTCGTTGTCACTTCTTCACTATTATGTTGCGAAAAACTATATGCAGCATCACCTGGAAGTTAGCGGAGCGATAATCTATTTCCTGCTGAATGCGTGTTTTGTCAACTGAATCGTTATCACTACTACTTTCAGAATCATTATCACTTGTACTGATAGAATCATTATAATTATCGTTATCCAAATTATTATTATTAAACGCTTGTATATTACACGAGTCTATGCTACTAAGATCGTCATCCTTACTCATAAAGCTGATGTTTGCTTTTCGATTATTTAAACTTTGTTCGTTAATAACTGTATTAGTTTTTTTATTTAAAACTTTTTCTGCTTTGTTTAACGCACGTAGCAATTGGGCCTTGCGACCTATTGTTTATCATTGCGAATACTATCTAATAGGAAATTGAACGCGTTTGAATTCAATTGGTATAGTTTATGTCAAAGTATATCGTCTTCACTTTTGCCGGCAATCATAAAATTAATGGGCCAATTGTAATAAATCATATGGCCAATAACTGATGTAGAAGAGATCGCCAATGGTGGACTGTTTAAAATTATTTTAAAAAGAATCAAATTCGCAAATATCTATCTTTTTGTATTTTTATCATACATCCTTTGTTTTTTATTTAATTTGTGAAGACCATTTCTCTAAACTTTTTTTCTTTCAGTTAGAGTTTTTACTGGAATCAACCCAACCTTTGGATACTGTATCGTGTGTATCAAACCGTACTTTGTCCAGGTAGATTATAGATCTGTTTTCGGATCGGTACTTCTTAATGTCCTGAAGAAAATTGAATCTTCAAGTGAGCAATCTTTGCGATTCCATTACCACTTGTTTTTTTTGTCAATTTTACGATATGTGAATACCATTTTTTCAATAACTCTGGAGGGTGGCCCGGCTAATATTTATATTGGTTTCATCTTCTTCTAGCTTCCATCTAATGACAAGTGTTTTCGACGCAACATTAAGAGAAAAATTAATGATAACTGATAGAAATAGAAAGCTCTTTGAAAATGCACGCTAAAACTGAATATTTAATACTGCCAAATGAATTCAATGCAGCCATCATACACCCGATATAAACCTGATAGCCCGCCCTTGCCTTGTGAGTCGACTGTTCTTAGGTTTCATTTCAGGTAAAATTGTTTTAAGAGGGTCGTAAATGGTCGTGTTTAGATGATTGTAGGTAAAAGCGAAGATGATATATTTATAGAGACAAACTATACGAGATTCATATTCGCCTGATAACGGTAATATTTTACCGAAACGAGTAGCGAAACAATTTTGGGATAAATATAATATTATGGTTTTGAATTGGTGTTTTATTGAACCCTTTTATGAATAAATATTATGCCATTGTTTGTTTATAGCTACCTTTGCGTAATCGTTTTAGACACTTCACTGTGAATAAGAACAAACTCACTTGTGCCATGGTTACTTTTTTTATGTACTACTAAATACAGGGCCGTCTTTACGCATAGGCCCGACGACGGCCTCTGTCTTCATCCCTCATTCACAGGTTTCAAATGAAATAATATTCAAATAATAATTATTTCAATATAAACCACTGTCCTACCATCTATTATTTATTTGCGGAAGCTAATTTGCCTTTGTAACATGACGCATCTGTAGATATTGCTAAATAGTTTGTAACTTATGAGCATAGAAAACGACATATTATATGAAATAGATTTTGAAGACGTAATAACCGATTTTGCACATAAAAAATCGAGGAAGAAACCATTTGCATCTATGTAAATAATCATTTTGGTTTATTTTGTAGACGTTCTTTTAAAATAAGACTTATACCTATTAAATATTAATATAACCTATAAATAAAGGTAACTTATTTGTGCAGGCTTGTGTGTTTCATTTTGTCTATTCTGTCTATTCCAAATGATTGTTGTATTTTTTGCCATTTTCAAAAATCGGGATAGGGGCCCCAAATTCAAAAGAGCTAAGGGCCCCGAGATAGCGAAATACGGCCCTGACTAAATATGTATTTTGTTTGTTTTCATGAATTTTTTTTGTTTCAGGTAAGTGTGTTGAAAAATTATCGAGATTGTCTGAACAAACAGTAAGTGTATATTATTATTCCAAACATTTTAACAAAATATATCTGGAGGCACGGTCAAGTAAGCCAAAACGAACAAAGACGTCGCTGTACTTTCCAATTCGTGAAGGGCAACTTCCAAAGTAAAAAAGTTTTTGAAGACAAAAGACATTTTAAATAATATTTCCATTCCATAAAACTTAATCTCAAAAAAAATATTTGTTATTATAAAGTAAGGATTGATAATTTCACCTCATGATTATTGTAATTTTGAAAGAAATTTTTTAAAATAATTATTAAGGGTAAAGATAAAAATTGAATGTGGGTAGTGATAGTAATGATTATTATGATGAGAGGGATTGAGAGATTGTTGACAGGAAGAAAAGATAATAAAATATAATAACTCACACATTTTGTAATATTGCTTTGGAAATTCAAACTGGATTGAAAATAATTTAAAACTTTGCGAGGAACATTTAACATAATTATAAATGGTGGATTTAATATAAAATATGCAAAAATAAAAGTAAGGGTTTTATACCTAACTACAGGTAAGTAATATTTCAAATATATGTTTTGTGAGAATCAAAATCATGACATTTGGAGAACAATAAAAAAATCTGAAGATCGAAGAAAGTTTAGACCATTATAAAAATAGAAATTTAATATTTTATATATATGAGAAATCTAATTGTATATTAAAACATAAAATCTACTCTTTAAAAAAATAAATAAAATATAAATATTTATTTATAAATCAGATATTTGAAATGTTTTATGAAATTGTTTAATGAATAAGGATATTTTAAACTAAATATTATTTAAAAATAATTTAATACTGAATCCCAATAATGAGATGAAAATTTTTTAAATAAATTAACAATTAAAATTAAATAAATAATAAATTAATATATAATTACATGAAAAAAATAAAAAAACAAAATTTATATATCATAAGTAAATAAAGCCATTCTAAAAAAATATTTTATTATACTGCGGTTTCTCTAATGAGAATTTTGACCTCAAATCAGGGTTTCTCTTTTAATTTTATGGTACGATATAAAACTATTCTAAAAAAATCCAAAATTCTGAAGTATTTCGACTTTAAATGCCGATTTTTTAAATAATATGCGACCTAACAACGTCAAGTTTTGACGTGGTGACCTAATTGTTAATTTTTTAAATTGAAATGTTGGTGTTGTAATGCTAGTCCAGTAAATAAAGACCGAGAAACCCCCCAACCTGTTCATCTCATTATTGTAGGACTTTTTTTTGCAACTTGTAGGTATTCACGGGTAGATTACTCTCTTCCTCCGCGAAATTTGCGGAAGGGGCTGAAAAATGGCCAGTAATCCCAAAAATTGAGTTTTCCGCCGATATCTCCGGAAATATGACACTTAGAGAAGTGGGGTTTTGCTAGGAATGGAGAGCAGTTTATTATCTACAAAAATGATCCTTATCATTTTTGTCAAAAGTTTAACCGTTTTCGAGATATACGGGCCCAAGCGTACCTTGGATTTCGAACTGCTGCGCGGCGTTTCCGGGAGCACGCTCCGTGAATGTAGGCATGGGAGGGCGGGCAAATTGGCTCATAACTTGAGTAAAAATGAATCTTTTTTCATGATTCAAAGTGTATATGAAACGAGGGACCTGTACCTGTAACATCGTGTAACTTGTTTTTTTTATTTTCCAGGAATATTGAAAAAACTGGCCAAACTTTATTTTTCCTGAATATTTGACCGCCCTTATCAATCCGTTCATATTTTTTAAATTAAGCGTAGTTTTACCGAAACCTTTTGGATAATGGGACTTTGATAGGTGGTGAATGTATTCCGATAGAATGAATAAATAATTTTTGTGTATTTTTATAAACAACATGTTTTTCTTGGGACGTTTTTTTTTATTTCCGGAGTTTTCTAAAAATTCTCGGGTCTACCACAAATTGATAAACATTGATTGGCAATATCGGTCTTTAATGCACACCATTGGAAAGCTGAAAATGTCCTCTTTTCGATGGTTTTTAAAATTTTTGGCTGTTTTTTAGTTTTCCGGAAAATTTTTGCAAGAAATATTGATCCAGGGACAAAAATGATGGGGACCATTTTTGTAGATAATGAACTGTATTTCATTTCTAGCAAAACCCTACTTCTCTAAGTAGCATATTTCGGGAGATATCGGACAAACACTGAATTTTCGGGATCATGGGCCATTTTCCAGCCCCTTTCGCAAATCCCGCGGAGGATATATTTTCAGAGAGTAATCTACACATAAATACCTACAAGTTGCAAAAAAAAAGTCCGACAATAATGAGATGAACAGGTTGGTGCCTTTATTTACTGGACTATGCCTCATTTGAAATGAATTTAAATACTGTATTCAGTAATGGAGCGAACAAAAGTTTATTTTATTTTCCAATTTGAGAATTTGCTACTACTGTTAAAAATTATTAACAATAAGCTGTTGTAGTTCAATGTTTTACGTGACACACCCGGCATTTAATGAAGTTTATCTTTTAGTAAAAAAAGGACAACACATTTTGACTAATTGGTCAAAATTGCAGATTCCGAAGTAAGAATAGTCCTCACTAAGTCATTCACTAGTGTTTTAAAATCGAACTACGTATATACAGGGTGATGTATGTGTGTATGTATGGGGGGGGGGGGCGACATTCACTGCGACCCAAAAGATCTATTGTGCCCCCTTACTTCTACTTAGTTTCTGAAGAACGTCTCAGAGACTAGTAGCTCCCTTAGTCCTATTTCCCTGAGGAATTTTAGGTTATCTGCAGGCTTCAACTTAGGTGAATATCCAACAATCTCCTAGGTGCTGTGTTCTAGGATTCTGAATTGCTCCCCTTCTTTTCTAGTTCAGCTGCTATTTCATTTCCTTATATTCCAGTGTGTCCTGGAATCCACATTAAGGTTACTATATTTTTCTCGCCTAGTTCATTGACTAGGCCTAGGTATTCCCACACCATTTCGGAAATGATTACACAAGAGCTCAGTGCTTTAATGGCTGCTTGACTATCCAACATTATGATAATATTTTGCCTTCTATATCCTTTGTCAATATTGAACTGGGCACACTTCCTTATGGCGTGAATTTCCGCTTGAAAGAAGCTTTCAAAGTGTTTGGTTTCTGGCCCGTACACTCCTATCCCAGTTTCTTCTATTGGTTTTTTGCCGTCTGTGTACCATTTAATGGCATTCTTTCCATGTCTGGTAATGGTATTTGGATCCCATTCCTTCTTGTTTCTTAATTCCGTAACGAATTTCTTTGACAAGTTACACCTTTTCATCATACTATCTTGTGGCATGTCCCAGGTTTTTTGATTTCTAAGTAGTAAGGTGTTTTTTTCAATGATTCCCTCTCTACTTAGCCTGTATCTTGTTCTTTCGGCAACACCTTCCACCACCATATGCAGTGGTAATTGGTTTCACTAAGGCAGTGTACATCCAGCTCAGGATTTTTGGGTTACAGCCCCAATTTCTCCCTGCCAGATTTTTGCACACCCACCATTAGAGCTACTTTTACTTTGTATATTACCTCATTTTCGTGTTTGTTCCTCAGGAGTTTACTGTCTAGAGTAAAACCTAGATACTTGACTTCTTGTCTCCGTTCAACCTCGCTCCCATCAAGTTTAATGGTTTTGAAGTTTTCTTTTCTTGGTGAAGGCTATTAAGATGGTTTTGGTGGGGTTGATGTTAAGTCCCACTTGCCTACACCAGCTGTTTGTGTAGTTCAGACCCTTTTGTACAAATGTCACAAAGGGTGTTTTCGAATTTTCCCCTGGCTGTTATGACAATATCATCGGCATATCCTTGGCAGGATATTCCGAGGTCAGTCAAACCTCACAGGAGTTCGTCAACCGTCAAACTCTACATTAATGCTACTCCTCTCTGTGGACATCCTTTGGTTGTATTGATGGATACGATGTCTTTGCTTGTTTTCGTCTCTGCTACTCTAGTGGTGAGCAGCTCCGACATCCATTTGGATGTTGTACTGTCTACACCTCTTCTATTTAATGCTCTTTTGACTGCCTCATGAGTAGTATTGTCAAAAGCGCCTTCTATATCTGAAAATGCGCATATTACAGTTTCTTGGTTGTCTAGAGCACCTCGGATATCCTCCGTCAGTTATACCGGTGCAGTCTCCGTACATCTGCCTGCCCGGTAAGCATGCTAATACGGTTGGAGAGGAAGTCTCTCTAGGATTTCCGTGTTAATATAATTGTTAATAGCTTTTTCCATCGTTTTGAGTACAAACGATGTTAGACTTTGGTCTGAAAGAGTTTGGGTTTGTTGTGTCCCTTTTTCCAGCTTTTGGAATGGAGGTTACTATTGCCCTTCTCCATGCTTTTGGTATATAACTCAGTTCTAAGCTGCTTCGACTAATTCTAACCAAATGTGGTAGAATTTCGTCTTGTCCTTGCTGGAGCAATGCTGGGAAAATCCCATCTGCTCCCGGTTCCTTGAAAGGTGAAAAGGTGTTCATAGCCCATTTCAACCTATCGTTATTACAAATGTGCTTAGTCATTGTAGTGCTTTCTCTTGAAGGCCTGTTATGACCTTGGAGAGGATTATCTCCCCTATTTGGGATAATCCCAGGAAAATGAGTTTCCAGCAATTGTCGCACTCTTTCCTCCTTATTTTCGGTATATTTACCGTCTTGCTTCCTCAAAGCCATATCTGGGTGATACGACAGTATAACGCCCCAGTCCGTAATAGCTAAGACGATTTTTGAAAAATAATATATGCCACTGTCCATCATTGCGATTTTAAATAAATTCATTTTCTATTGTATGAATTTTCGCGACGTTTAATCATTTCTTTAATCAAAATTATTTAAAAATATAAAACAGTTGATATAATATGCATTAATATTAATATTGTATGGTACGTGATTATTGTATACCAATTTGAACCTTCAGATAACTGTGAAGGTCATGGTAATCGAAGGTTTATTGTCAAAATACAAAATAAATGTATAGGAAAAATGCAAACACGCTCTGTTTACTTCCTCGAAAAGAATGGTAATCAACGCGAGGACTGCACTAAAAATTTTGTAATGAGGTTACGACGGATTTTATTATTCGTGAGTTAAATTAACTATAAAAAAACAATAAAATTATTTATAAATAAAAGAGGAGTAATAATTTCCATAATAGAAATATTTCAAATACGAGGGTGCTTGGAAATTCCTTTAGTATCTTAATTACAAGGTGTTCAAGAAATTTGTAGTTTGCAAATTTCCTTAGTCATAGAAATATTTTGAATATCAGGTGTTTACAGACTTGTGGTTTAAGAAATTGCTAAATAGTACAGCTACTTTAATTACAGTTTGTTCACATATTTAGAGGTGTAAGAATTTCCTTAGTATTGCAAATAATTTAAATACATTCTGTTCACAGAATTTGAAGTTCGCGAATTGCCTTATTAATAGAAGCATTTTGATTGTCCAGTATCTACAGACTAGATGGTTTGAGAAATTGCTAAATAGTACAGCTACTTTAAATACAGTTTGTTCACATATTTAGAGGTGTAAGAATTTTCTTAGTATTGCAAATAATTTAAATACATGCTGTTCACAGAACTTGAAGTTCAAGAATTCCCTTATTAATAGAAGCATTTTGGTTGTCCAGTGTCTACAGGCTAAATGGTTTGAGAAATTGCTAAATAGTACAGCTACTTTAAATACATTTTGTTCACAGATTCAGAGGTGTAAGAATTTCCTTATAATTGCAAATAATTTAAATACATGCTGTTCACAGAACTTGAAGATCGCGAATTCCCTTATAATAGAAGCATTTTGATTGTCCAGTGTCTACAGACTAGGTGGTTTGAGAAATTGCTTAATAGTACAGCTACTTTAAATACAATTTGTTCACAGATTCAGAGGTGTAAGAATTTCCTTAGTATTGCAAATAATTTAAATACATGCTGTTCACAGAGCTAGAAGTTCGCGAATTCCCTTAATAATAGAAGCATTTTGGTTGTTCACTGTCTACAGACTAGATGGTTTGAGAAATTGCTAAATAGTACAGCTACTTTAAATACAGTTTGTTCACATATTTAGAGGTGTAAGAATTTCCTCAGTATTGCAAATAATTTAAATACATTCTGTTCACAGAATTTGAATTTCGCGAATTGCCTTATTAATAGAAGCATTTTGATTGTCCAGTGTCTACAGACTAGGTGGTTTGAGAAATTGAATAATAGTACAGCTACTTTAAATACATGCTGTTCACAGAACTTGAAGTTCGCGAATTCCCTTATTAATAGAAGCATTTTGGTTGTCCAGTGTCTACAGACTAAATGGTTTGAGAAATTGCTAAATAGTACAGCTACTTTAAATACAGTTTGTTCACAGATTCAGAGCTGTAAGAATTTCCTTATAATTGCAAATAATTTAAATACATGCTGTTCACAGAACTTGAAGATCGCGAATTCCCTTATAATAGAAGCATTTTGATTGTCCAGTGTCTACAGACTAGGTGGTTTGAGAAATTGCTTAATAGTACAGCTACTTTAAATACAATTTGTTCACAGATTCAGAGGTGTAAGAATTTCCTTAGTATTGCAAATAATCTAAATACATGCTCTTCACAGAACTTGAAGATCGCGAATTCCCTTATAATAGAAGCATTTTGATTGTCCAGTGCCCACAGACTAGATGGTTTGAGAAATTGCTAAATAGTGCAGATACTTTAAATACAGTTTATTCACATATTTAGAGGTGTAAGAATTTCCTTAGTATTGCAAATAATTTAAATACATGCAGTTCACAGAATTTGAAGTTCGCCAATTCCCTCATTAAAAGAAGTATTTTGATTGTCCAGTGCCCACAGACTAGATGGTTTGAGAAATTGTTAAATAGCACAGCTACTTTAAATACAGTTTGTTCACAGATTTAGAGGTGTAAGAATTAACAAATAGTTATTTATGATACAAGTGCGTGAAGTTATACTTTTGAACACGAGTTGCGAAAATGCAACGAATGCGCAAAAGTACTTCACGCACAAGTGTCATACAAAACTTTATCTACGACCACATGAAGAAAAAATAAAAAAATATGCTCTGAAGGTGTTAAAAAACATAAAAATAAATTTTCTATAAGCAAATATATACTTAACGAATTTAAATTAATATTTCCAGTAAAATGAGGACCATTATTCAAATTACTAATTATAACATTGGGTAATTTGTTTTTTTTTAAAGTAACTTGGTTACAAGACAATAATTGGGATGTTAAATTTGAAGTTGAAGGTGTATCAATATCGATGAATTCGTTCGATTTGGGTTGTGAGATTGAAGAATTTTCTGCCAGATTTTAACATTGAATAATGTGACCATAAAGTATATGATTTGAATTGCATTGACTTTTCGGAAAAATATGCTATTAGAACATTTTCGGTGTAATTCTTGACTTTTTTAATGTTACACCAATCTAAAAAATCAGCCTAAGATTTCGTGTAAATTTTTTGAAATTTTTGTGGAACCAGATTTTTAATTGCACTTCCGGCAATTTCAGGTGGTGTACACTCCGAAGAAATGCATTGCTTTCGAAGTTCTTCCATTTTAAATAAGTGTAATTAAAATTTTAAATATAATAGAAAATATTTTTCACTATGTCTGACACTTCTGTCAAATTTACTGACAGCACAAAAGTTTATACAACAAACGACCAAATTCAAGGCAACTACAGTAGAAACGGTGGAGCTTTACCATCACGTGACTGTTATTATACGTATATACGTTTAGTAACGTATATACGTATACGTATAGACGTATGGTAACAGTCACGTGATGGTAAAGCTCCACCGTTTCTACTGTAGATAATTACGTAGCTAAAAAAAGAGTGTTATAATGAAACCCCCATTTAAAAAACATTGGTCATTTACGCACGCTTTTGGTGTTATAATGAAAGTCCCATATAAAAAGCGGTGTTGATTTACGCACGCTTTTTAACGTTTGTATAATGTATGATTTCACACATTCTTTTTGGTTGGTAAATGCCTAATTTTGAAGGTGGTCGTAGATAAACTAGTATTATATATTTTGAATTGCGCAAAACTATCTATTCGAAGACACACTGCGATTACAGAATATGACTAAGTATATTTCAAATAGGACAACGTCGGACAATTATACTGTGTTTACTCTGCGAGAGCGATGCCAAGGTCACAATTGGCTCTTTTTAATAGATACAGTTGCGTGCTTAAAACATTTTGTGGTTTCAGTGGTTTAATTTTTTCCTTAAAACTCCTAAATGTTAAAAAACATAGTTCTAGATATTTTTTTTTTCGAGATCAACTTCATGGGATTTTTTTATACATAAATTAAATAAATTGAAAAATCCCCTCAGATTTATTGAACGAACGTGAATGGACTATAAGATTATGTGTATGGGCTTTTATACATTTATAGTTTTAAAAAAATCATAAACACCTCAAAATAACGGTTTAAGGTACAATATCACTATAATAATAAGAAAACTTTTTAGAAAAGACAACACTAATTGTTATTTAGGAGTAAGGCAAGGAAATTTTACCAGAACATCCAATTTCCAAATATTTTTTTCTTAGATGTTTTAAGATAGGTTGGTTCACAAAATTCATCGAATTAATAATATATAGAAACAGACGACAAACGGACAAAACAAACAATATGCACAGCCAAAGACGACTAAGATCACAGAACAAAACGTCAATAACTCTGAGACTGCTTCTGTGAACAAATGTCATATTGCATCATCAACAGTGTGGTCGAACTAAAATGGTCAAACTTGTTCTCGAGATAAAGAAGAATACAAACAAAAAACTATTCCAACAAATTATTCTGTTGTCAAATGACATTTTTATGATACGTTGTAGGAAAAAACAGCTCATATATACAAATGCTAATGTTAAGTAACTTTGACAACACTGGACTACGGTGTCGAGAGGATATAATATGTATGTTAGGATCAAACACCGATATCGGCCAATGGTCGAAAAATACAGCCACTAGTATGTGGCGTTCTGGCCACTAGTATATTGCCAATGTCAGAAATATCGTTTTCCGGTCGTTTAGTCTAGACCAGAACGCGTTCTGGAACTTTTGCACTTGCCAGAATGTGTATTGACTTTCCCAAGTTAGTCTGAAAGAATTTTGTTATTCGTCTACGTATAATTCTGGTGACTTAATGGCATACTTAAAACATCTACTTGTTTTTACACGAACTATTGTTATGACACTTGCTGTTACATAGTACCCTTACTCACAGAGGTAAAGGTAGCAACAGCTTGTAAAAATAAAGGTAAGGGTAAGGGTACTATGTAACAGTAAGTGTCATAACAATAGTTCGTGTAAAAACAAGTAGATGTTTTAAGTATGTGTCGTTTGCAAGCTGAGACATGCACAAAATCGGTTTTTGGACGGTTTAATTGTGTGTTAGACGCGTTCTGGCACTCGCAAAAGGTCCCGAATGCGTTCTGGTCTACATTAAGCGGCCGGAAAACGTAATTTCGGATTTTGGCAATATGCTGAGGGCCAGAACGCGTTTTGGGCGTATTTTTCGACCATTGGCTGAAATCGGTGCTTGATCCTAACATGTATAATAGAAGCAGACAAAGACAGATAATGTTAGGGGCTAGCACGTCATAGCACCGCCACTTGTTTCGGACATTTTTCAGTTTTGACGCCAGGAAATCGATTTAATACCATTTTGTCACATGATATTGTCTGCACACTGAACCAACATCATTATTCATTTATTGAAATATATTTGAAAGGATTCTATTATTGGTCTTTTTATATTTTGTTGATTAAAAAACGATTTCAATAAAAGTAAAGTGAGAATTTCCTTGGTAAAACCGATATTTCCAATTTGCTAACAAAAATTCTCCGTAGTCTGCCGTACGTGGTGAACAAAAAATTTTTTTAAACCGAAGTTTAAGTAAAGTATTAACAGGAAGAATATGCAATAGGAGACAAGGTAAACAAAACTATATGTGAGAAATTTACTGACTTAGTCAGAGGCGTCGAAGCGAGGTCACCATATTAAAAAAAATTTTTATATATATTTTAACCTCTCAAAATGTTGATCCATTTCATCATAATGTTTATAGGAAAAATTAAACTCGTAAAGTGCAAAAAGTTTTAAGATTATCTTGGAAATATGATGTATTATTAAGGATATAATCTTAATAAATATTGATTATTTTTCCTAAAAGCCAATGGCGTGCTATAAAACGGGAAAAATTATTTTTCAATGTACATGATCAAACGGTTTTATTTAGATTGCCCCGTTTTTTATTCTTTTATTTTTTTATTTGCTTGGGTCAAATTTAGTAATTCAAAAATGACTATTTCATGTTTTTGTGTTCAATGCCGTAGATTGATGAGGAGAGTGGTGTGTTGACTGGTACCTAAGACCTATCGAATTATTTTTTAGCGTTGAGTACATTATAATCATCACCATTATCGTTACTTTCAATAAAACCATTTTACTTCTAATATTTTTTTACTTATTTTATTTCCATAGTTTGGTTTAGATTACAGACATTCTAATGGAACATCGATATCTACAACACTACATTCGACAACAAACATGTTGACATTTCTTTTCTTTTTAAATGGCACTGTGCATAAAGTCCATGTATACGAGTGACCACTTTCCAAAAACTTATGTTCAATCACGTCTATGGAGGTTTTTTGAACATGGTATGAAAAAGGCTCAACAATATTCTGGTTCCTGTTCTGACCTCCACATGTATCAGAGAAAACCGTGATGCGTTTTACTTCGGGGTTCATTCCTTCAAACCATTCGTACAAACACGTACCAATTTTCGAGCTGCCTTGTTTTCCATTTAATTCAATCCAGGCAAAACAGTATGCTTTGTGCGGGTGTGAAGTTTCGTAAATTGTTAAATTGTACATGTTTACTTGTCTACTATAGTACATAGGCGACACATCAGAAGACGGTATTTGCAAAACTGACTGTAAGTCGAATGTTGCGGAAAGAAAAGATGGAACATTCTGAGATCTAGCCTTGTCAATTTCCTTTGCTTTGACTTAATTTCAGAATAAAAAATTTTTTAAAAGAAAAAAAACCAATGTGCTTTGACACATAAAACTCACTAAGTCATATTTGTCACATGTCGACGCACAAAATTCACTATGTTACTTAATCAGTTTTGCGTTTCGACGAACTGATAAAAATGACAATGTGTATTTTGTATCCTCGTTTTCTATGATTTAGTGAGTTTTAAAATCCTAAAATGGCAGAATGAAACCAGACTTAGTGAAATATGGACCAGAATGGTTGGTTTTAAAATACCTTGTAGATATACCAACCCCGTTTGACTTAGGAGTGTAATTGAATATCCGGCGGAGCATATTGCACGGGAAGTAGTTGTTGCTCCTTAGTTGAACGGTCACTGTTTTTGAAAAATATTATTTTTCAAAAATTTATAGTGTTCAATATAAATAAAAGAGAGTGTGTGTTCGGTGAGTCTTGGCCTACACCTGCCGATATAAAGGAGATGTCTCCTAGTGACCTGTCCACCTTCCTGAGAAGGACAGGATGGACAATGACCTAGGAAGACAACTCCTCGGGAGGATGCACAATGGGTCACATGTGGCCTAAGTGCTGTGAGCCTACACTCACCCTCCCTACTCTACAGATACAGATATGCTTCGACCATATTTGTTGAAGGAATCCTGACAATTATTTAGGTACGAACGCGCTTGCATTAACGTCGACTTTGAAGTTATTGTGAATGGCAAATTTCATTCCGACTTGCGTGCCAAAGTGCCACTTGGCCAGCGAATTGATTACGAATGTAGCCTAAGTCATCCGTTTTTAGTTCCTCATACTTAGTATGATTAGAGCGCTGTAGACATAGGTATTCGCGTACGCCATTTTGGTGCCTTGTTGTTGTGTTGGTCAAGTATTTGGCATGAGATTCGGTATTTCTACTCAGAGACGTGGCCAGCATCCATTTGTGCACTTTCTCATTTTCTGGTGTTAATAGTCTGAAGGAAAGTTGGTAAAATCAAATGTTCTGTTCAATATCAAAACTATGTCAACTCGACACATCACAAAACAATAAATTTCAGGCACCAAAATGGCGGATGTCTTTAGTGCCTTAGTATGATAGTACCTCCGCAACCTCTAGCTCTTAGTATGGGTTCATCATAAAGCCTCTGTAACGAAAACGGGTGACGGCATAGGTGGTTCGAAAATATTTCTGTATCAGTGAATTCCATAAAAATATTTCTATAGTAAAGAGGTCAATGAACTTGAATTTCTACTAAAAGAATTGTTTGATAATGTAAGTAATGCTTGTATAAATAATAATTTTTATCAACTTGGTCCGAAGTCATATAAATAATTATCGATTATTTCTTATTGTTCCAACCTTATTGTGTGCGTTGGCACGGATTTGATTGTTGGTTTTGTAGCAATTTTTTTTCATTATTGCAAAATTATTCTTGTACGGTTTCAATGTCACAATTTCGCAATTCGGCGCTGTAGAAAAAAAAAGTAGTTGAATAAATAAAAGAAAGTGTTAAATTTAAGTTACAAATAATAATAATAATGTTAATAGATTTCTCCTGAATGTACTTCTAATTAATTACAAAAAAAGTGTATTTAAACATTGTTATGCTCTTTGTTTTATTTTCATATTCAATTTATTAAATCTCCTGAATTTTAAACTGTCGTTTCTTCTCGATAAACTTTTTTTGAAAGAAAATTTGATTTGTCCAAGTTCGTCTGATGACTGCAGCCAAATTACAAAAAAAAATAACCCTGTACCTGAACTTCGCCAGGTATTTTTCTTACTGGTCTGAATTGCGGCGGGCGTAATTTCGGCCGGTAATCCCTTGGCCTACCTGCATAAATCAAGGGGTACGATTTATGACAGGGGTAATTTCGGCCGAGGGGTTGATGTTTACGATGAGATTAAAATATTGTTTTTTGTGAAATAGAATTGAATTGCTTTCTATACACTTTTCAAAGCGATATATTTTGCAAGTTAAAAATGTGTATAGAAAGCGAATCTGTCGATTTCACAATTCAATTATTCGATTCGGATTAGGGTAGGGTAGGGTAGGGTAGGGTGGTTTAGATTAGGAAAAATTAAAGACAAACAAGTAAAAAACAAACTAAAATTTATCGAAAACATGGTAAATATGCTTCGATCTGACAATATTTCTAAAATTAATTTCGTTAAATCTGTATCACATCAAAACGTTTTTTAAAAATTTATAGTTTACCTAAGTTATAGAAATAAAATGATGTAATAATTTTATTGAAATAAAGAAATATTTTAATATAAAGCATTCTGTTATTTTATTTGATTTGCGGCCGAAAATACCTATGAGATAAGGAAGCAACTTAAAACCTCCGGCCGAATTTACCTACCGGCTTTTAGTACCAGCCCTTTTTCCGTCCGAAATTACATCCGCCCCTGAATTGCACCAATATTTATTTCAATTTAGGATTTGTAGCAATTTCCAGACTATAAAGTAAATAATAATTTTATTTTTATGTAATATACAAAGGTACAAATATACATAATTATGAATGTAAAAAAAATAGCATAACGAAGCTAGAAATTAAAGGTAAGTATAGTAGAATAATGTAAAATAATCGTTTTATTTTCATGTACCTAACATAACACATGGGCTGAATTAGTTTTATTCATCAATTCATACTTGCTTAACTTGTCTGGAATTTGACATTCTTTGTAAGTGTTATCCCAATTGTTTTGATTGAATATATACAAGTGTCGATTTTATTTCTAGATCCTTTCTAACTTTTGTACTTCTTACTTTATCTATTCTTTTGACTCCTTTAACTCTCCTCAGATATTTCATTTCTACTGCTTGTATTTTGCTCTTCTGTCTGCATGTCAGTGTCCATGATTCACAACCAAACGTTAGAATTGGTCTAAGTATACACTGTGTCCGTAAAGTATGGAACAAATTCATTTTTAGATAAACAGACCATTTTAAGAAATAATCCCGAAACATGTCGATTTTTGATTTTAATTTACCGTATTTTAAAATAATAATCTAATATACATGGTGAATTACTTTCGAGTAATGACGTCACCGTCATTTTTTTAAATGGAACACCCCCAATTGGTACAGGGTGGACAAAAATACAATAGTTTTGTATGCGTTAAATTAACAATATTATCAAAAATACTTATTGTCTAGCGGCAATTGGTTTAAATGTAACACCCTGTAGTTTGTTACATTTTTAGATTAATAAAAATGAGCTGTTTCCAAACATGTTTGGTACTTGTGGTCTAGCAGACAGAATATGAGAGAAATTATTTCTTACCAATTTAAAAAAAAATAGTCAAGGGTAATATAACAAGACCTTGATAAATAGTCGACTATTTTTATTGCATCTAAATTTCGACTGTATTTTATAATAATTTAACGAGACATTATTAATGCCAAAATAATGTAGAGTAAAATTAATAAATACAAGAGAAATTTAGCAGCAATAAAATAGTCGACAATTAATCAAGGTCGTGTTATGTTTGTGAAGATTATTTCTTGAATCCACTTCTCTATATCAGTTTCTCCAAATCGATTCATTTTCAAATACTTATACAGCTTCAACACGATTGATTTTATTTGACGTTTAAGATGTATTTATTTAGAGTACTGTCAGATGCACAGGTTCATTGATATATAGGTATCATGCTGAATAGTCGGTGACTATTTTGCACCATGTAAATAGTCGCTAATAGAGCGTGTTGATTGGTCCTGTCAAACAGGAAACAAACGTATCATTGGTTGTTGAATGATATTTAATAGACGAAAGAAATAATCGTCTAGTTTTTTGTGAAATGTCATTATTTGTTTAGTAATTTATTGATATTCAGTGACAGTTTAGAACTACAATATTTTTGGTTTTCGTGAATGTTTTAATTATTGCTTCGATTTAATTTGAAGTAGAAATGGAGTTGAGTGTAAAACAAAAAATTTAAATACTTACGATGATTGGGTATGGAGACAGATCGCGAACTCAGATGGAAGTGTGCAATTTGTTTAATGATAAATATCCAAAAAGACCTATAACGCGTTCAACAGTCAGTAAGATTGAAAAGAAATTTCGATTGAAAATGCACGCAAATCAGGCCTCTGCAAATGCTGATACAGCATTAGATGTTTTACTTAGTTTTGAAGAAGATGCGCACACTTCTGAGCGTAAAGTTAGTCGCGATATCGGTGTTGGCAAAACTACGGTACAAAAACTTTTATAGCTTGAAAAATGGCATCCTTATAAAATCAAACTTGTGCGGGAATTTAACGAAGATGATCCCGATAGAAGAATCCAATTTTGCAAAAAAAATGATGGATAAATGTCACCGAGACCCTCCCTTGATACAAAACATTATTTTTTCTGATGAGGCCACTTTCACGTTAAATGGCGAGGTTAACCGTCAGAATTGTAGATACTGGGCAAAAGAAAACCCCCACTGGATACGTGAGCATCATACACAATACCCGCAAAAGGAAATGTGTGGGCTGGAATGGTAAGAAATCGAATCACCGGACCCTACTTTATCGAAAGTAATTTAAACGGGGCAACGTACCTTGAGTTTTTAAGGGGGTATCTCGTACCTACTTCACGTAATTTGTTTCCCAGCAGACGTAATTCTGGAGGTTTTGATGAAAGTTTATGGTTTCAACAGGATGGTGCACCTCCACATTATGCTGTAGATGTTAGAAGGTACCTATATGAAATTTTTCCGAACAGGTGGATTGGTAGACGTGAACCTATTAAATCGCCAGCGAGGTCACCAGATTTCAATCCTTTGGATTATTTTATCTGAAGAATGTTGTGTATCAAACGAAACCAGCAAATATTCAAGAATTAAAAGAGATAATTCGGACAGCAATAAACAATATTTCTCAAGACACAATAAACAAGGTTCAACAAGAATTTGTACACCGTTTGGGTTACTGTCAAATACAGCAAGGGCTGCAGTTGGAACATTTATAAAGTCATGTATTCCATCATATTCTGTTCGCTAGACAATATTTTTGATAATATTGTTAATTTAACTAATAAAGAATGTTACGCGTTACTTTATGAGCACACATAAAACTATTGTATTTTTGTCCACCCTGTACCAATTGGAATCAACATGTGATACATTTTTTTTGGAATCAGCTCAGCTTGAGTAATCAGAAAATTGAGACAAAATGGGGGTGTTCCATTTAAAAAAAAATGGCGGTGGCGTCATTACTCGAATGTAATTCACCCTGTATATTGGAATATTATTTTAAAATACGGTAAATTAAAATCAAAAATCGACGTATTTCAGGATTATTTCTTAAAATGGCCTGTTTAGCTAAAAATGAATTTGTTCCACACTTTACGGACACAGTGTATATAGTCGTAAATACATTTATTTTTGTCTTCATTGGTAGCTTCTTTTTGTTTATAAAAGCCTGGTTCATCTTAGTGTTTTTTGCATCTATCGTTTATTTATTTTTCCTGCCTCCCGTTCTCATGTAGTTGTACACCTAGATATTTGAAGCTTGTTACTTGTTCAATTATAACATTGTCTACTCTTATCTGCATGTTTTATGTTCCTTTCCCACTGTCATAACTTTCGTTTCGTTTTAAATTAATTTCATCCCATATTGTTCCACGGCACTATCCAAATTTCCAAGTTCTTTTGTAAGTCATCCTCTTTTTCGGCCACAATGACTATATCATCTTCAAATGCTCCTTCCGTCACTTTTACCATTTCCATATATGTATCCTACCTTATATTTATTTAAATTTTACTTTACATTCCTTTATTACCTCATCAATATATATTGTGGTAAATCTCTATTCAAACGTTTTCTCTTTGATACCAGCCTTCCATTGTTATTGTTTAAACTTTTCGTATGCCCCCGTGTTATGTTATGACAGAAAGACTCTTTAAAGAATAAAAAAATTTACAAATAGTAAAAACACAACTGTTAACAAGAAATAACTGTTATTTAATCATATGTTCAAAGTGACCACCGTTAGCAGTCAGACAATAATAAAGTCTATATTCAAATTCCGTTTCTACATCTCTACAAACTTGAATAATGCGTTGTCGTAAATCATCAAGAGATATGAATTAGTTATGTTTTATAGACCTCAGATTTCAAATATCCCCACAAAAAAAATCGAGTGGTGTTTATACTGGAGCTCTAGGTGGCCTCTCTATAGCACATCTTCGACCGATCCACGTTCCTGAATAATTTTTGTTTGACGAATCTCTCATATACAGAGGTGAAAATATGGTGTTGCCCCGTCTTGCTGAAAAAATAAATTATTCATTAACACGTTGGCTGCCGCCATGAGAAGGAAAAATCTGGTCTCCCCCTGCCACATTTTTTTCTGACGGGAATTCAAATTATTTCATTCGTAGAACACAGAATTATTTTGAAAATTATTATATCTACATTATTTTCTAAATCTATTTAATTATCACAAACTGGCAAGCGATTGAGTTGTACAGAGTGCTACGAGAGATTTAGTGGTGAATTTGGCTCAAAATAAAACCATAAGACCGACGTGTCTTTCAAAAAATCATACTGCGTGAATTGCTTCTTTCACTCGCATTAAAGTTACTTAGCTTGATGTCATGATTCATGATTATATGTAGTGTATAGTATTCAGAATGTAATTACAGTTGTAGAGCTTGTTTTCATTTGAATTGGCTTCATTTTAATTTTATTTTCAGAAATAAATCTGTTATTTCAGCTAATCACTTTATTTTATTATAAGCTACCCTTTTACTCAATATTATCTCCATGATTTCCAATAACAAAAAGTATGAAGGCTTGTGCTAGAAATTTTAACTCATAATACAGCACAAACGGCGCATTTAGGTGAGGCACACACCCCGTACCTCATGGCAGTCAACGTGTTAATCAAAAATACTTCCTTGGTCATCTAGTTGGATTTCCACACTATCAACAATTAAAGTTTCGATAACGTTATCTAAAAGTTCCAAATATTTTTCAACCGTCAAATTTCCTTCAATAAATACTATAGCCCAATGACAGTGCTTCCTAAAATTCCTGCCCAAACATTTATTTTTGGGTTGTTTTGGGAATGATCATCCCAATAGCGACAGTTATGTTGATTGATCGATTTAAAAAGAAGGTAGACTGGTCGCTAGAACAAATATGTACTGAAATTACGTTGGAGTTAATCTTGTTTGCCATCATTTCAAAAAATTCAATTATACGATCATATGAAGAGAGTTATGTAAAGAACCTACGGAAAGATGTGTTGAGGCTGTTACGTTCCTTATGGATGTTGTTGGATTCATAGCAACCTGCTGGTCCACCGGAAATGTGTAAAGTTAAGAGAAAAAAAAGGACAAATAAAACATCTTATTTTTGTTGGAATTAACAATTAGGATACCAATTAAACATAATCTTTATAAAAAAGGTAAGTAATAAATAATATGTACCTTTTTTGCAGTAAAAATAAGAATTATTACACAAAAATTCAACGCAAAAATTCTTCTGACTTAAGTAACATAATCTAATTCGCTTATAAGTAATCAGGTAATTAGATTGAAAAACTAGGAAACAATTCTGTAAAAATAGGTAAGTAGTACCTAGGTCTAGATACTGCCTTACTCAAAATTGATCAAGTAAAAAATATTTATTTATTTCATGAAGAACTATTGTGGCATTTTGAAGTGCATAAAATTTTACTTTTAAAACATGAACACTTTTCAGCATCGCAGTGTTTTTTGCAAGTACATTTTACAAATCCTTTACCTGTAGATTGTATATTCGCAACTGTGCGAAGTGTTGTTTCTTTATTAGGGACATCTTCTTTTTTAAGTAACTCTTGATGGCAAACTGTGAACTGCTGTCTTGAATACAATGACTTTACGACGCCTTGTTTTGTTCCGAGTAAATAAAGTTCGTCATCTGTTTTTTTGTAAGACTACAGCTAGTATATTGCGAGCATCCCCCGACCTCTGTCGACTTCCGGAACAGGGATTCTTACAGTGGTACCCAAAGGCACAGGGGTAAAATTTTTTTTACAAGTTTTGAGCATTTTCTGAGGTTGCTGTGTTAAAAATTTTCTTTGGAACTGATGCGGTTCTCTACAGCTAAGACGTTTTTCGCACATACACGGTGTTTAGATACTGCCTGCTCCTATTTCCTACGTCTCCCCCTACACCGTCACCGCTCACACACATTACACGCTGCCCATTCGGTATTGTATAGAATACCTAGGTAATGTATAAAATAAATCATATTTCATACATTACCTAAATGTTTTGTGTATTCTATACATTGCCTGTATAGAATACCGGATTATACAGATTGCCGGTAACATATCCAACAGTTCCTCCTAAAATTGGTGTTTCTCAAGAACGGATTCAAACAAAATTACCTACTTTTATTGAAAATACCTCACAGTTTTTGAATACAATGCAAAAAACTGTTACACAATAAAAAGTTAACATAATTTACCCGTTGCCACTCCTATGTTGGAGGATTGTAATGGCAATAAAAAACGCAGGTCACTGCAGAGGTTATACAATGTATATACCAAGTTTGAAGTTTGTACCTAGGTAGCGTTTTTTTTGAGATATGTTTAAAAAACTGTTTTAGCAGCGTCATCTTCAACTGGCGATACAGTCTGTTTGGAATAGACAGAGAATAATAAAACCTAATTTAACATCCAAAACCCTTACCGGCTGGGCAACTAAAACGATTTACATTAGGTTAGTACCAGCAAGCGATGAAACTAATTCGGAATGGTACTGCGTATGCGCCGTGACAATTTAGTGTTCCAGTGCATATTTTTAAGAACTAGTAGTCAAGCTGGATTACTAATTCGACGTTCCAGCAATTTACAAGAACCGTTCTAGAACAGTTCGATCAGTTCTTGCTCTTGAGCAGGTATTTCAAATTCTTTTTTATTTCACGCAAGCGCAGCGCTTGTTCTAGTTTTGTTTTGAGATTAATTTTAGAATAAATCAAAATCAGTACAATTACAACAAATTTTCGTACGAACGTATACGATGTTTTATGAATATTCTGTGATTATATGTAAATATAAGGTAAGGGAGGAAGTTTTTCTTCCACTTCCTTATATTTACTTCATTTATAACCAATTATAAAAAGGTACAGCACTTTCTTAATGTTAGAATTTGTGTTTAGTTTTAATTATAATTTTTTTAGCATGTCAGATATTTCAATATCAGGCTAAAGCTCTAGTAAAATGTCATCTGACGATGATGGGCAGCTTTTGAATCTATTGATTATTAATAATTGCGTTCCAACACCAACAAATTCCATACTAGTTCGACTTATTAGTTGAATTGTCATGCGCAGTAAATCAGTTCAAATTATTTGTTAGAACTATCCTACAACTCATTGCTGGGACAAACCCTGTTATAAATCACATCTTTATTCTTTTATTTGCCTACCCAATAGCTTTCCTTCAGGAGGAACTTTTGGATTACCTTTAAATTAGTTTAGATGGACGTAAAATTACATCTTGTATAGTGTTCCTAATGTGAATGTAACGATAATAAAATAAAGCAATGTAGTCCGTTTTATTTTCTAAAATTGTCAGGATCACTATACAAATGTTCCCCTTACTTCAGTAAACCGTTAGTTCGTGATGTTCTTAGAAAGCTAGTTTGGAAATATTGAAAAAAAAATACCTAATATGAATTTATCACTAAGCATTAAAATAAGCCGCTTGAAATTGCTGGAAAAAGAAAATTGGATTGGAAATCGAATAGTCCAACTCCAGTAATTGGCATAATATAACGAAGTAACTGGTCAGTTATTAACGCGGTCCACTGTTTAATAAAAAAATTTAACGACCTAAAGAATTTGGGGTTACTTAGCATTAATTTCATCCAGGGGCGTGTGCGAATTCTATTGTAGAGAAGTATTATTAATATAATATCTATTTGTAGGTTGAGTGAGTTTAGTTATATTATATTACAAATTTTATGAGTTTTGTATGCAGGTTAATTTTAATCTAGTATATTAAATTAAATGAAAAACATTATTTCACGATATTCGAATTTGTAAAACAAAATTTATATGCACGCTATAGGGCGGCATTTCTCATCAATGGGATTAAAAATATGGGTCATTACATTAACATTAGAATAACTATAGTATCTGTAGCCTTGCATTTGGCAGGTGAGTTGCTGCAATTTTTAAGTTTACCCCGATTTTTTTATAAAAATATTGGCAAAGTATCAATTCAAATAGGTCCTTCAGTAAGCAACCCTGTACATAAAACAAGCAACGAGAGTAGAAGATCTGTTGACCCCACCATTTTCATCATTACAATCGCCTATCTGGCGTGTAAAGAGGTAGTAGGTGCAGCCGACTAACATACACAATCAGTTGTCGAGTTTACCTGTCACCGCGAACTGTTTTATTCGGCGGTGACATTCTAGTTACGGCCAACCACGCGAGTGATATTTTTTCGACTTTTCACGGTTATTCATTAACAGTGTATTACGATTTGATTGTGTAAAATTATAATTGCTTTAAATCGGATTGGATAAAGGATAGATGACACATTTTTCAGAGGTAAACGAAATGAGTTTTCTAGAACGGATTTTGGCTAAGAAATTTTGATTACCAACTTTCGATATGACCTGATTTGATAGGACAGGCAAATAAAGAGTGTTTTAAAAAAAGGCGGAAAACATTCCGAAGAAAGCAACTAAATAAATCATTTTTAATTATAGGTATAAGTTGAGTGATAGTTATTAAACAAATTATTAATAACAAATGGGATGTTAATATTTTTTAATTTTACATTTCGATTAAAAATACGTCTACATAAAAAAAAATTAAGAAAAAAAGACATATTTCAAAAGTAAAAGTTAAAAATTGTACACACGAGATTTAAATATTTTCTATTACCAATACTAATATTTTTTTTAAACTTAATTTGTCACAAATTTGGTAATTGTGTAATGTTAAAATAGTGGAGATAGATAAATAGAAATACAATAATATTAAAACAAAATAAAGTATTGTTTACACGACTTTTAAATATTTACCTTGAAAGGTTTCCAACATTTTTGTAACGCACATTTTTTTTAAATTAATTAATTAATTGAATTACCAAAAAATTTTTGTACGGACAATATTAATGGTCCATTTTTTTTAAATTTTTGTAAACAATGTATTTA
Organism: Lochmaea capreae; assembly: GCA_949126875.1. Classification (NCBI taxonomy): domain Eukaryota; kingdom Metazoa; phylum Arthropoda; class Insecta; order Coleoptera; family Chrysomelidae; genus Lochmaea; species Lochmaea capreae. The sequence goes on from OX421403.1 coordinate 17,685,509, forward strand.
TGAGTAATGAAGGAAAGAAGCCACATTTAAATAGAAAACGTGAGAATTTTACACACGAGCAATAAATGTTCTGTCTATGAACAATATCATATTTTTTTAACTGGATTTGTTACAAAGTTTGGTCAGCTTTATATACAAGATCAATATAGTTTTTCCTTTTTGATTGTAAAAATACATACAGTCATTGTGCCATACTTGGGACTTTGTCATAACTTGGGACGAAAATATAGCTAAAATGGAAATTTGCAAAAAATGCAACATCGCACCTAGACCTTACCCGACCGCGTTCCCGCCAACTTAGTAGTGTGCTCTGTATAGTGACCAGGTGTGGACGCGTGGCAGATCGCTGATCGGCTTGTTTCACCACGGTAAGTGAGAGCATATTTATTTACCTTATTTCGCTTGAAAAGAGTTGTCTGTATGTTCCACGTCAAATTATGTAGAAGCTTCTAATCATGATAAAGTATTAGGTTGTCAATTGCTTTAAACAACAAAGCACTTTTTTCCCTCGCCAGTGTTACCGTTTTCGCTATTTTATTTTTTTAATAAAAACAGTACAAATTGTCCAAACTTGGGACAGGTGTCCCAAGTTTGGACGACACAATTTAATTATCAGAAGAACATATAAAAAGTGTTTTCATTTATTATTTCAGACTGAAGTAGGCTTTCATCATGAGTAGATCGGCAAAGAGAAAATTGTACCACGCATTCTCCGAAGACCTTCTTCATAAAGCTATCAAGGATATCAAGGAAAATAATTTAACATATAGACAAGGAGAAGACAAATATGGCATACCAAAAAGCACGTTAGCCCGATGGTGCACCAACAAACAAACTAAAAAATTTGGACGTCCACCTGTGCTATCTGAGAATGAAGAGAAAAAGGTTGTTGACTGTTTGACACTGGCTGCCAAATGGGGATTTCCTCTGACCAAATCGGACTTAAAGATTATAATTAAAAGAGGCCTTGATTCGAAGGGGATAGAGGAGAAACGTTTTCTTCAGAACAAACCAGGAAATAAATGGGTTAGAAGCTTTTTAAAAAGGCAAAAAGATGATTTGAAAGTACGATTTTGTCACAACATAAAACGAGCTCGGGCATCTCTAACTCCAGAATTAATAAACGAGTATTTTAGAGAACTTCAAGAATCGATTGCAGACGTTCCTCCACAGGCTCTCCTAAATTACGACGAGACGAGCATGCAAGACAATTGTGGAAAAAATAAGGTCATTGTTCGTAGAACCTGCAAGCGCCCGGAAAAAATTAGAGACACTTCAAAATCTTGTTACACCGTGATGTTTGCGGGCACTGCCAGTGGACATACACTCCCTGTGTATATTGTGTACAAATCAACTTCAATTCTATATCATTCATGGATGGAAGGCGGACCGACAAACGCAAGATACAACAGGTCCAAATCTGGTTGGTTTGAGGGGCCGCTATTTGAGGACTGGTTTTTAAGTATTGCTCTTCCCTATTTTAAGAGATTAGGAGATGGTCCTAAAGCCATCATTGGTGATAATCTTGCAAGTCATATATCCATACGAGTGCTAGAGGAGTGTATGAAAAATGATATTAGGTTTATTCTACTGCCACCAAACAGCACTCATCTATGTCAACCTCTCGACTTGACATATTTCAGTCCTTTGAAAGCGGCATGGAGAAAAGTGCTCAACGACTACAAAGACAAATATCGTGGACCTATTCCAAAAGACAAGTTTCCGCGGAAATTAAAACAGGCGTTGGATATTTTAAGCCCCAATTCTGAAAAAAATTTGAAAGCTGGGTTTGCAGCAAGTGGAATATTCCCCCTAAATCCCCAGGCGGTTCTCAAACATCTCCCTCAGGATTCTGACAATGAAACTGTTCCAGCATGGCAAACCTCTTTTGAAAGCTTCCTTCAAGAAACGCGTAAGTCCGAAACTCAAACTTCAAGAAAACGGAAAAAGGTGAACAATGTCATTCCTGGAAAAAGTTTGTCTCACAGCGATATTATCAACACTATAATAGAGAAAAAAGGCAAGAAGTCAGAGGCAGTAAATCAGGGCAACAATTCTGCGAACAGAAATCGGGAACCACCAAGTACACCGGGATTAGGAAAAGGATTAGCTAAGAAGAAAAAGAAGAGCAGAACGATATATGACCTTTCTGAATCCAGCGAGGAAGATGATATCATGTCTTTTCGCGATTCTAGTTCTGACGCTAGCGAAGACTTTTCGGATCTTATAGCAGAACGAAGAGCTATGAACACCGAAACAGGGGAAGACCAATATGAAACTAATTCTTGTGAACAAGAAGATGACAATTTAGATGCCGAACTCTCATGTAGAGATAGAAACTCCATTGAGTACGAAGATGTTGAGCTAGATTCCGAACAATCTAGTAATAATAAGACTGAAAACTGCTGTGAAAACTTAGAATTAGGAAATTTTGTACTTGTGACTTTGAAATATAATGCGGGAAGTAAGAAGGAATGCAACAAAAGTTTTATAGCTAAGGTAGAAAATTTACAAATGGATGACAATAAAGTGTTACTAAAGTTTATGAGAAATTATAAAGGTTCCAAGAATTCTTTCATATTTCCTGTCATTGAAGATTTGCTGGCTATTTCTATATCCGAAATTGTTAAAGTTGTGACGCCTGTATCTGTTTTAAGGGAGATTTATACATTTGATATTTAAAATGCCAAAGAAAAGATTTTTGCAGAATTTAACTTAAGTTTTTTTTATGTTTGCTATATTTTCTGATTTTTGGAGAATTGAATTTAAGTTTTTTTATGTTTGATATGTTTTTTATAAGAGTTAACGTTTCGTGTTATTAGAAGACTTTCATAGTTTTTTTTATGTTTGCTATATTTTCTGATTTTTGGAGAATTGAATTTAAGTTTTTTTATGTTTGATATGTTTTTTATAAGAGTTAACGTTTCGTGTTATTAGAAGACTTTCATAGTTTTTTTATGTTTGCTATATTTTCTGATTTTTGGAGAATTGAATTTAAGTTTTTTTATGTTTGATATGTTTTTTATAAGAGTTAACGTTTCGTGTTATTAGAAGACTTTCATTTGTTCAGTAATATATGTATTTTATTAAAAAAAATCGTTTTTCTATTGAAAAAAAAAATCGGATTTTTTTTAAAAAGGAGATACATGTCCCATGATAGACTATAGCGTTGTAAAATAGGACAAAATCATGAATACATTGATTTCTTACACAAAATTTCAAGCAGTCCCATGTTAGGGCCACTATGCCTAACTTGGGACAAGGGCTACTTTATTTCTTTTTAAATATGTAAGCTATTTTTTTTATTACCAAAACTGACATTTTCAATAATCTAGACCGCCACCCAAGTTTTAGGCCCAAATTTGTCTTGATTGATGGCTTTTTCGGAAAGATACAAAGCTTCAAAGTCAAAAACTGTCCCAAGTATGGCACAATGACTGTATATTTATAAATAATCAAGAAAAGAAGACCAATTTTAATAGCCCTAAATATTTTTTCTTCGACCAATATTTATTTTTTTTCTACCTACAACTTGAAATTTGGACGAAAAATTTTAACGAATTAAAGATCGTAATTTTTCATAGAATTATCTTGAAATATATTTATTTTTCAACGTAATGTTCAAATTAAAATTTCATAGTTAGCTAATGTGTTTAATTCATAGTTTTCTTCAGATAAAGGCACAAGAGAATTGAAATGATATCTTCAAAATTTACAAAAATAAATTGAAATATTTTTCAGAAATTCAATAAAAATGAAAGAACAAATCATTGACCTTCTAATTACTTACAATATTAACATTTTTTAGGAAGGTCAAAAGCATCACTTATATTTGACATTATGAAACCAAAATGCCAGACCTTACACCTTCCATTTTACTTTCAAGTGCGCTAGAATAAGTGTTACCTCCCCTCTTAACTTCTCTATTTTTATATAATAATAAAAAGGCTTCGATATACCAGTTTCGAACCGTACTTGATCCCTTTTCACGGGGCAATCACCCCTTCAATATATTTAAACGAAAAAGTACATCAAGCTATAACTCCCTGTATGAAATCTTTAGAAACACTGATCTCAAAAATACTTTTGTTCCAAAATTTACGAATTATGAGTTTTACGTTAAAGAGTTTTGATATTTACTTCATAACAATTCAGTGGATTTAAATATAAATATTGCGCCTGTCTAATCTAATATTTCACCGATATTCTATACTGATTTTAATTTAATCATCAATATTTTTATTTGTATGTTTTAAATGCCCAAGCCAAAACTCTTCTCAGGTTCAGTTCAGTAAAACCCTTGTAAGTAGGTAAGTACTTTATTTTAAATTGTCAATATTTTTTTTAATTGAATTATATTATATAATAATAAAATTACATTAAATCAAATTTATATAAATAAATTTTATATGGGGAATTATTTTAAAATTATCATTATGATTATTTTATACCCCCAATCGTTATTATATCAATTCAAATTGTTTTCCATTAATTTATAATTTCGCAATAATGTAATCTAAATTCGTTCCTTAGTTGAATAATTTTAAAATTTTTCTCAATTAAAAGTTATTTTCCTCGCGTTTCTTCTTCTTACTACAATTTAAGGCTTCATACCATTTATTTAGATTTAGATGTAGGTTGACTGCACCTCTAGGTACCTTCACTTTTTAAATAATTTTTCTATATTTTTGGAGTATTTCAATAACTTCATATGTTAAAAAAATGTCTCCTCAAAAATATTCAAATAACTTTATTTATCTCGCAAAGCCCATCAGTTTTTATTTCACATAATTCGTTTTTAAAATTCAAATTTTTAAATTTGTGCGTTAAAAAATTTGACATGCTTCAATATTGACATTCATACTTGTCTTATCTAATAGATCAATTACACATTATAGCTCAATAAAATTGGAAGAGTTAGGGTGAAATTCATAGTCGACACTTGAGGGTCACTCATCCTGATTGTATGCAGAGACACTTGACAGGCGAAAAGTGAGGTTGAGTTTGAGTGTAACTTGAGTGAAATATGAGTACAGGTTTCAGCTCCCTTGAGTGAAGATGTATAACCTAAAAACCACGTTTGCACCTTACACTGTAATTTTACGATATCGAAATTTTGTTTGATTGTTATTTGTCAGAGGTTATAGTTTCAAATTTTTCAAGGAAATTAGTATGATGGATGATTTTATGGATTTTGTAGACTATATAGATGATGATAATGCTTACGTTTATCGTTTACCTATAGGTTAGTAATCACATTGGTGTAGTAGAAAGCAAAATTGAAAATACGAATCTAAAATTATCTATTAAATAACTAGCTTGAATAATAAACTTAGGCAGCAAATAAGAAATATATATAAAGAGTAAAGAACTGAACTGAACATAAAATAATTACAGAGAGATGATACACGAACTGAACACAACACAAATTAGAATTCGAATATGATATGAATGCAATGTTACATTTGTCAGATAAACGTTAAAGGACGTTCGTAAATCACAATTGTTAACCAAACGCTATCAAAAGTTCCTAATAATAACATTGATGCCAGACTTTCTTCACTCAAATTGAACTATTCCTTGATTAATGACTGTGGATATGAAAACTCGCCTCGAGCTAAACTCAAACTAAGTTGAGTTTGAGTATGAGTGACCCTCAAGTGTCAACTATGAATATCACCCTGCTGTAAATTATCCAGTGTTTAAAAAAAGCATTTAAGAAACAACAACAAAAATATAATGTAGCAACGAAAAACTGGCAAGCGACTTACCGGAACCCTGTCATCTCTCCTGCAATGCTGGCAAGCTCGGAAAAACTTGTCTATCACTGGGTTTTCCCACGGGTCACCACATATTTGGGATTATATACAGATTGCGTAAATTACTTTGGAACCCTGGCCTCGGGTTACACAAGTACGACAAGGATATATGAAAGGGAGAGAAAGAATAATTGTGCGCGGTCATCACTTTGTTTCATCTTAGGGGTGTATACTTATTTCCCGAGACTGGCCGAATGGTCCTTTACAGAGAGAATTCACTAGTTGGTGATATTCAGTATGCTCCCAACATGGAAGGAGTGAGGGTGTTAAAGAAATAAAAAAATACAATCGTTATTACGTAACCTGTACATCTTAAAATTCATTTTGTCAACATGATCATTTCAGACCAAGTTGACAATTTCTAACTACAATAGGATATTATTTTAGCCATTGTAACTTGAAAATAAAACAGCATTTCTTGAGAGAACCATAATTAATAAACTAAAAATCCCTTCCATTAATAAATTAAATTGAAAAAATAAAATAAGTAATTAGGTACCTACACCTATTCTTAACATAAAATATAAACTTCCTGAAAAAATAAACCACCTTCCTGTGTCAGACAATAACCAAATCTATGATAAAGATTTGATCTCATATCTCTAAGATTATTTGGCGTAATGCTGGCACAAACGTGCTGTATTTTCACCCTCGAAAAAAAAGTCAACGATAACGAGACAAAAATATCATTTGTACAAATTAATCTGCGCTTCTGGCAACAGCGGTTAAAATAGGGGGGCAATGAGCATTCGGCCAGTCTCGGGAAATAAGTATACACCCCTAAGGTGAAACAAAGTACACGCCTTAATGACCGCGCATAATTATTCTTTCTCTCTCTTTCAGCTGTTTTTCTGTCGTACTTGTGTAATCCGGGCGGTTCGGATGTAATTTACGCAATCTGTATATATAGTAGCACTACATTTTGCATGTTAACAATTTAAAACCTTTCCATGGCTTGATTGACGACTTGCCTCCATCTCACCTTGTCCTTTGTCTTACCTTTCCAATTTCTGATATTAAGTCTTTGTAGTTCCTCCTCAAACTCCGTTTTCCCTCTTGTTCTGGGTCTACCTCTTCTTCGCCTTCCTCAATACTTTCGGTAGCCTTCCTGTTCCCATTATTTCTATATGTCTTAGTCTTTGGGATTTTATAATTCCAATAATACTCGGATCTTTGTATAGTTCTTCGAGCTCTATGTTTGTCCTTCTTATTCAAATTCCATTTAGTAATTTTCCTCAGTACTTTTCTTTCCCATATTTTTCTTGATCTTTTTGGTTTAGTGTCCATGTTTCTGAGGCATATGTAACTATTTATAGGCAGACAGTTTTGTAAATCTTGATTTTCGCGCTCCTTGATATATTCTTTGCCATGCATTATTCTATTTTGGATTTCTTCCCCTATATTGGGTTTTCTTGTAATTATTGTTCCAAGGGTTTGGGGCTCCAATCATAAATTATTAAAAAACTACCAAACCTAACTAACTGAATTATAATATAACGGCGTTTTAAATCTAGTTTTATTTCACACTGCGATACATGATGGTACTAATCGTACTTAGGTCTCAATCGTGGATATACCTCTTACTTCTTTGCTATTATAAATTGCGCGACTTTTGAAATAATTGTTAAACTATAGCTGTGGGACATCTACACCGATTATATGATTTAAATGAAGATTTAACAATTTTTTCATACACTTATGGGTTGAGTATTTAAAACGTATTCCAAAATGTATTTAAAAAAAATAAACTGATGATGATTTTAGGTTTCATTTAGTGAGGTTATGAAACGTGTTCACGAAGTGTTATACATTTTTGAGATCAGTGCTTCAAGAACTTTTTAACGTGGCGTCACATGATGTACTTTGTCATTTAAAAAAATTAAAGGGATGATGATAAACTCTGGTTCGAAACTGGTACGATTCTGGTATAAAAATAGAGAAACTTATTCCACTTCATATATAAAGTAGAATAAATTTCTTGATAGATATTTCGAGATATACAAAATACTCAGTTGATACTAATTTTTTCAATGTTCTAATAGGAATACAAAGAACGTTTTTGTTATAACTGATAAAATTAACAATAAGAGTACGCATAAATTGCTTGAAGTCAACATTAAAATCCTGATTCATTTGTTTCTCTACCACAGATGTTGCCTTATCGAATATTTAATAGTAATAATCATACAATTATTTCTATTTTCTATGGTTCCTTAATATTACGTTCTTCAATACTCATAATACAGGATGGATCACATAAAATGTGTAATCATGATTATCAAATTATTTCGCGTTTTCTAAACAATTTTGTAACAGTCGTGTAAAATGAATTTATCAATTTCCAATTTAATATTTTGTATTCATTCTATAAACAAACTTTGTTTTGAAGACACGCAACAATTAAAAAGTGTGTAAAATTATTTTTTATTGTTGAATCATTATAATTCTATAATACTATCACTCTTCCAACATTTTCCTTTGGTTTATTATACAACACTAACTTGCCTGGTCTATTCAAAAGACTTGCAATTGTTTGAAAATTTTTGTTTTTTTGAAAATTAATTATATATTTATTTATCCACAATCGCATTATAATTTGAGTTTTATCCACACTTATGAATCACTTTTCCACTAGTGGAATAATAAAAAATACAATCTTAAATCAATTACATTTTAATTAATTATTATTAATTTCAATAATTTTGATGAAAGCTGATTGTAAATGACAGTGATTGTGGATGAAACGTTGTATTGCATTCGTGTTTTAGTTGCGTTTTATCCAGTTAAGAAAATTAAACACTGGAGCTTCACTCTCGGGGGTTCAGGAACATTTTTAATTTTTATTGAAAAATTGCTTTTTTGCATAATTTGTGACATTTCAGTTAAATAACCAAAAAAAAACTAAAAGACTTTGCCGGCCGCCGAAATAACACACGGTCTTATTGAATTCTTTTTGGTTGTCCCATTATTTCATCTTTTCGAGAATCTGCTGCAGCGTCGAAGTTTCTTTTGGGGTTCAACTTCAGTGTCTCCTATGCCGTCCTGTTGTTTGTGGCTTGAGAGCATTCTTTGTACAGATCGACCAACATAGATTTGCCACTGAGAATTGGATGCGCAGTAGACTAGTTGGCGGAGTGGGGCGAGAGCTCATTAATGTAGTTCACTTGGTGTTCTGCTTGGCAGTTCGCGCAGGCTGGTTTGTCTTGGGCACTCCTTGGAACAGTGTGGTGTTTACTCGACTTAATCACGTGGAGAAAATATTTCTTTAGACATAATGCATTGGTGAGACAATGCTGAGCCAAGCTACATTTACTTGAGTAGGTATTTTGTGAAACTGGCTGCCTGGATATTACAGATTTTCTTGACAAAGTCAATGCAGATATGCCGGACAAAAAATTGAAATATTAATTGATAGCCAGGCACTGCTTAAAGCTATCAGTAAGACAACCACTAAGTCTAGACTTTTAAAAAACTAAATCCCTTAATAGGCTGGTAAAAGATAACACAGTGTCTCAAGTATAGGTAATGCCCAAAAGCTCAGACAGAAGCAGGAGCAAGAGAGGAAATAAGAAAATTATTAGAACTACTGAAAATCTCCCCGCTTAAATTAGTGTCCTATATAGAGGACATGAAGCTTCTGGACTGGAAGTTAAAAGGGTTCAAAAGTTCAAGTGCCTCGGCTGTCGAGTACAACCTAAACGAATAAATGAATTATCCAAATCACATATTTTTTTATGAATATGTTATGATCTTGCTCGGAGCAGCCTTTACCACATAGTAAGATTGATGAAGGAGTTTTTGACGATATTGTCACCATATTCATTAGATTGGTTGTTGTACTTGTTCTGTGTTCTTTCCTTGCGCGTGAAGACACGTATTGTAGCAAGCACAGGATTATCGATGGAGTTTTGGATAACTTCATCAGCCTTTTTATTATTATTATTTTTAATGCCAATGTGAAGCTTCACCAAAAGAAATTATGTGATCTTATCTTGTGCGTGAAGGTACAGATCACTTAAGAGAGGGTCTTTTTTGAAGTCTACATATTGATCAGTTATGGTGAACCTTCTCTCCAAGTCTAGAAACGTTGGGAATTAGCTGTACTCAAATTATTTAAATCTCATTGATTGGTTACATATTTTTTTTTATTTTTTCTTGATTTTGGCTCGAAACTAGGCAGCTGCTGGATTGGTGCATCTTCATTACCTTTAATGCTGTATTATTATCTGTTTCCAATTACATTCTTCAATCATTAGGATGACTATTTTGTCAGTTATTCCTACTCCTGTTTAAATTTTGTATGTTTTTTTTATTAGTTAGTTAACCATCCTAGATAAAACGTTCATTTTTAATTTGAAACCTTTTTTAAATAATGTTTACTACCCCCAGACCCATTTGTTCCAACTGCAACTCTAATCTAACCATGAAGTACATTTTGACCGAGTGTCACAAATTTTAATAATTTCAGCTAAGCCTAAACTACAAATAAATCCTTAACAACTCTGAACAAATTACAGATGTACAGTTTTACCATAAACTATAGAACAATTCTGTTACTGTGCATTCATATTGTATTATTGTAACAATGATCTATTTTATACTTAATATATTGTAACCTCTCCCGTGCAAGTTGCCATAGTAGCCGAGCACGTTAATTTAAATAAAAAAAAAAATTATTGTCGAAAATTGTTTCCCTTCTTATTAATAAAAATATACTTGGAATTTAAAAAATTTCACAAAATTCTTATTTGTGGTGACAATAATGCCGATATTTCGTGAATTGACGGGAAATGCGTGGGAAGTTGAATGAATAGACGGTAATAAATTCATAATTATTTAATTTGGCGTCAAAGGAATTCCACATACGTAACTGTCAAAGTAATGCGAGCATTCTTCAAGCTTCACATTACCTCGAAGGTTATTTGTTCAATTAAATCTTTCGAAATCGCCTCCACGATAATACCGAGAATTTGCCAATGAAGATGTTGGAGTTGTAACAGATGACAATAGATTATAATCAAAAAAACCAAATGATTTTAAGAATTATAACACATAACAGTGGTTATGCAACCGATGCCGTAAAATAAATAATGCACGTCTTTGGTTTTCATATTCGTTCTTGGAAACCAGTTGAAAAAAATTGTTTGGTTAACGTATATAGCGCAATATGTGTTGAAACACCGTTTGTTACTATAGGCTATTTCAAGAATACACGCCTGCTTCGGAATATAGGTGATAACAAATATTTAACTGGGCATAGTTACAACCGAATTCAGAAAGTAGATCACTTCTGGATAATATTGTTTATTGTGGATGATTGATTTCTAGAAAAGCAATGTAAGGATTTATAGGTAATACAAAAAAATCACCATTTAATTTCTTGAAAAATAAGCTCGGAGATTTATAGCTAATCTAAAGAAAAATTCATTCCAAACAAAATTCATCATTTGATTTCTAGAAAAGTAGCTTGAGGATTTATAGCTAATCCAAACAAAATGCATCATTTGATTTCTAGAAAAGTAGGTTATGGATTTATAGCTAATCCAAACAAAACTCATCACTTGATTTCTGGAAAAGTGACAGACGGATTTAAAGTTAATCCAAACAAAATTCACTATTTGATTTCTAGAAAAGTAATTTGGAAGTTTATAGCTAATCCAAAAAAATTTACCATTTGATTTCTTGAAAAGTAGCGTAGGGATTTAAAGTTAATCCTAACAAAATTCACCATTTGATTTCTAGAAAAGTAGCTTATGATTTTATAGCTAATCCAAACAAAACTCATCACTTGATTTCTAGAATTGTGACACACGGATTTAAAGTTAATCCAGACAAAATTCACTATTTGATTTCTAGAAAAGTAACTTGGGTGTTTATAGCTAATCCAAAAAAATTCACCATTTGATTTCTTGAAAAGTAGCTTAGGGATTTAAAGTTAATCCTAACAAAATTCACCATTTGATTGGGTGTTCGCCACTTGGTCGCGCGGTCAGTTTTGTCAGCGGGGGTTCCATAACGTCATCGACCACTTGGTCTCCAGTTTTAAAATCAGGTAGTCCTCTTGGTCGCCGTAGTTATCAATCATTAAAGGTATTTAATTTTGTTAGGTATATGTGTACTGTTTAATTTCACATAAGTATTTAACTGAATATCGAGAATTACATCCACAAATTTGAATATATCGGAATGCTTTGAATAAAAAGCAGAATTAAAATGTTTGTGGTTAGGTTAGTTAGGTTGGAGAATCACTTTTCAAATAAAAAAATTAATCTTTTCAGTAAGAATGCAGACAACTAACTGATGAAAAATATTTTTATTTTTGTTGTCGACAGGTCACAAACCCATATCAGTGTTAGAGTAATTAAATAAGCCTATAATTTTCTTGGAACCCTTAATCCAGCTTTGGCGACCAAGTGGTATCTACCTTTCGAATAGTGAAAGGATTAAATTTGGGTTAAATTGACCGCGGCGACCAAAAGGTATAATCCCATTTGATTTCTTGAAAAGTAGCTTAGGGATTTAAAGTTATCCTAACAAAATTCACCATATGATTTCTAGAAAAGTAGGTTATGGATTTATAGCTAATCCAAACAAAATCCCCCATTTAATTTCTAGAAAAGTAGCTTGTAGAGATTTATAACTAATCCAAAAAATTCATCATTTGATTTCTAGAAAAACAAGCACGGAGATTTATAGCTAATATAAAGAAAGTAACATAGGGATTTAATGTTAATCAAAATAAAATTCACTATTCGATTTCCAGAAAAGTACCTAGCTTGAGAATTTATAGCTAATCCAAAACAAACTATCATTTGATTTCTAGAAAAGTAACATAGGGTTTTAGATTTCTAGAAAAGTAGCTTAGATTGTATATCTAATCAAACAAAACTCATTTGATTTCTAGAAAAGTAACATAGGGTTTTATATTTCTAGGAAAGTAGCTTAGGGTGTATATCTAATGAAACAAAACTCATCATTTAATTTCTAGAAAAGTAGCTTAGGGATTTGTAGCTAATCCAAACAAAATTCATCATTTGATTTCTAGAAAAGTGACATAGGGATTTAAAGTTAATCCAAACAAAATTCACTATTTGATTTCTAGAAAAGTAACATAGGGTTTTAGATTTCTAGAAAAGTAGCTTAGGGTGTATATCTAATCAAACAAAACTCATTTGATTTCTAGAAAAGTAACATAGGATTTTAGATTTCTAGGAAAGTAGCTTAGGGTGTATATCTAATCAAACAAAAGTCATCATTTAATTTCTAGAAAAGTAGATTAGGGATTTGTAGGTAATCCAAACAAAATTCATCATTTGATTTCTAGAAAAGTGACATAGGGATTTAAAGTTAATCCAAACAAAATTCACTATTTGATTTCTAGAAAAGTAACTTGGGTGTTGATAGCTAATCCAAAAAATTCTTCATTTGATTTTTCAAAAAGTAGCTTATGGCTTTAAAGTTAATCCAAACAAAATTCACTATTTGATTTCCAGAAAAGTAGGTTAGGGATTTATTGCTAATCCAAACAAAATTCACCATTTAATTCCTAGAAAGATAATTTGGGGATTTCAAGTCAATCCAAACAAAATTCATCATTAGATTTCTAGAAAAGTAGCTGGGGGATTTATAGCTAATAAAAAAAAATCCCCTTTTGAATGTAACTTGGAGATATCATTGTAATGAGTATATTAGTATCATTTAGTAAAGATTTACTCTTTTGAACCCGAAAATAAACGTCACTCGCTGTTTGGGTGTTCCAAGATTAACCGAAACCAACGAAAGTTAACCGTTCTCGAAGATGGTAGCAACATTTGTCTCAAAAGCGGATCATGTAGCAACAATTATTCTGCAAGATCGAAAAACTGTTACTGCTGATTGGCGGAAGTAATTGCGAAGTTTCGAAAAGCCAACCCCCAACGACGAATGATTCTCCACCAGGACAACGCAAGTTCCCACTCAGCTCGAAAAACAATTGTGAACGCATTTAACGCCAAGCGAGTGGAATAACTGCTTCCAGAATTGGTTCCAAATAGTGCAAAAATGCATTTCTTTTCGTGGAGAATACTTTGAAAACAACTCACCCCTGCATGGATGCGATGTTGATGTTCACTCGATCAGTGAATATGTTCTCTGGAGTCATGTTATCCAAACCCTTGTGAAATTTGGGTTCATCTAGTATTTTCCCAGTTGTGTTCTTTATACACTGTATAGTTGAGTTATAGTGAGACAACCGGTATAGTGAGACAACCGGTAGAACAACTTGAATCTTTTTGCAATAAATCAATGTACGTCCTTAAAATGACGTTAATCCTTATTTTTTAGCATTAGGGCACAATTTGCAGCAGGCTGTTATAACCAGTTATTGAAATCGCCAAAATCCCATTTTTTATCGTCTTCTTGGGAATTAAAAATCCCATTTAAAACCACACGAAATTTGAAATCCAGCTGTGAATTATGATAAAAGATCTCGTAAGAAAGAAAATAATTCAATGGAATGCTTTTAAAATACAGAGAAGCTGCTGTTTTTTAAAAAAAAAGTATTCGAAAAGTTGTCGTGTGAATAAAATAGCCATTATCATTTAGAATAATTGATGGAATATCAGCAAATTAACGTTGTAACTAAAAAAAAAACACAAAGTTCTTGGCATAAATTCCGTGAATTTATAATAAAAAACCAAATTTAAAAAAAATTTGTACTATATTAATATTGTCTATTGAAAAATGAAAAACAGAGTTATTGTTTTTTTGAATTATCGAGTCTATTTCACAATTTTTAATGAGTTTTGTATTTTTTATTAAAATTAACGTGTCTCAGCATCTAACGAGCCCTGCACTATCGCGTGCAATGGTGGCAAAATTCAAAAAGCTGCAAAATGTTTTTATTTCTTATTAAATAATAAATGTTTCTTCAACTTTTGGGGTTTTTTCCGCACGCTAGTAGAAAAAATAGTGTACCTAACACGTGCAGAAAAGTATCACTTTCCGCACCGGTTAAACTACTATTTTGGCCCAGGACGAAAAGTGTTGCCTAGGTAACAATGAATTATTTAATACTTCACTGAAAAGGTTACCTTTTCGCCGAAACATCTAAACCACTAAACGTCATTTTTTGACACAGTCGGATACAAAATTCATTTAGATATCACGCTTGTCTAGTTATGGAAGTTGTCATGGTAATTTAAAAAAAACGTGCAGTTTTGCTTTAAGCAGGCTAAAATAAGGGTACCAATAAAATAAAGGAGTAACGAAATTGAGTAACAATTTAAAGAAAAATGAACAATAGAGGGATAAACAAATGTTTGGCTATGGACATCTTATCATAACATTTTAGAAAATAATTTAGAGAAGCATATCAAATGTTTTGATTACATTCACAATAGAGCCAATTTTGAAATCTACTATTAATAATTATGGTTAAAAATGGGACAATCCGCTAACTCTTTTGTACTATTCTATTATAACGAGAAAGGGTTAATTTTACACTATATCTGCTAAAATTAAAACCCTACTATTGACTGGATTAAAACATTTTTAATACCGGAAACTTCGTCAAATGTAACCGAATCGAATCGCCACTGACTAATCTCTTCTTCAAAACGTTTGTTACTTTTCTACGACAATAAGTCACATCTTTTTCTCCTCAAATTAAAATAGATGATGGACAGTAACCGAAATATTTGTCAAAAGCAAACGGATCCCCCTGTACGTTGTACAGCGAACTTCCTTCATAAATTGCTTCGGCCACCCATCTAGACTATTGTTAATAAATAAATATGAATTTTAAAACGGTGCCATTTATGCGACTCTCCTATTAATTCGTATGGAAAATGCTATAAATAAACGCATTCTACTGACAGTATGACGCACATAATTCGGAGTTTAATGTTTGGTATATTTTAAACAAAATAATAACGGTGACGTTGAGTTTAATAGTTTGAAATCATTGTTAGTACCATTATTTAACTGTACTTGAGTTGCTTTTGTTTAAAACAAAATAATAAACGTGGTTTTCGTACGTCAAATCATCGTTAACTATCATTTCTTACTATCCATATGGTTTTCTTGACATCAATGTTACCAACTCTTAGAAATGTTTCCCCCTAAAGCTCCTACCAAAAACCCCTACAATTACTGGGAAACTCCACTAAAAAATATTAATAATTAAATGTTATTATATAAATAACGTAATCAATTATAAATATTTAATAAATAGTCAAATATCATTAACTTAAGAATAATATAAATGAATAACGGTCAGTTTGGAAACCTCTCGGTTTTACACATTGGCATTGCCCTTCTATTCGTTGATACTATAGATGTCACTAAGCCACTACATCAGAAATAAATGTGTTTTTTCCTGGGTGGACTATGAATATTCGTTTAAGTTGAAAAAAAACCCTAAAAAATCCCATTTGATTTTTTCACTTCCTAAATTTGGGGGGATAACCCCTAAGTTGGCAGCCCTGCTTAACATCAACTTGAAAAAAAAACGCTAAAAATTCGATGATGTAAAAATGTTTGTAACTACAACTGTCTATATTTGTTTTTCAATTTATTCACTCGGTTGTTCCGTGGATGAAATGATAATTTTTTTCTCTGTATAATTAAAAGATTAATTTATAAAATATAATTGGGCATAATGTGCTATTATTCTTTAATGTTTGTTCCGCTTGAACTTGAATATAATTAGATTTTTTGCCAGCATAGAATTTTTTTAAATGAAATTGCGCAGATTCATTTGTGGTGGAAAAATTGTGGAGGCTCAACTTTTCGCTTGAGAATGTTATAGTTTTAAATTTACTGTTTGAACCCTTACTTTGTGGAATCTACTCATACAGATTGCGAAAGGGCTTTTCGAACCGTACGATTTACACAAGCACGACAAGGAAAATATGAGAAAAACAACTTGGAAGAGAGAGAAAGAACAACTGTGCGTGGCCAGCGAGAGCGTGTATTTAGTTCAAGAGGCCGGCCGAATGTCCACTGCCCCCCCATTTCAACCGCATGCCATTGTATTTGAAAATGACACTGTTGCCGGATGGAGGTGTTTGGTTTTGCCTAATAGTACATGTGCTCGAAAAGGAGTCAACGATGACGAGACAAAAATATCATTTGTACAAAACAGTCTGCGCTTCTGGCAACAGCGGTTGAAATGGGGGGGCAGTGGACATTCGGCCGGCCTCTGGAACTAAATACACGCCCTCGCTGTCCACGCACAGCTGTTCTTTCTCTCTCTTTCAAGCTGTTTTTCTCATATTTTCCTTGTCATGCTTGTGTAAATCGTACGGTTCGGAAAGCCCTTTCGCAATCTGTATAAATGAAACTAATTGCGAATTCGACTGGCGGCACTGAAAGCACTCTCTCTTGGTGCTGGTTGTTCGACTGACAAAGTTCTGCACTGGTTTTAAAAATGTATGTTCGTCTCGGACATGCACCAATTCCGTGCGGTCCTGCAGCGCTTTTTTTGACCATTCGCACTTTTCAAGGTTACACGCAATATTGAACTTGCGAACAATCCATTGGTGGATAGAAAATTTGAAAAGCATAATTTTGTTAAATAAATGTTTTCAGACGCATCTAATACGGGGTGGGGAATCTACTGCAATAGTTTTTGGTCAGAGGATATAAAGCATATAAATTGCTTATATTAACCGCATGGGGAGTGTACAATACGTGCGAAGAAAATTGTAGATTTTTCGCCCGAGTAATTTACATTAAGTTATATGGCAGCACGCGCACTAAGGCGGAACGAAGCGAAGAGACGCGTTGGTGGACGCACGAATTCTTTTCGGACCAACTAGGAGAAATTTCTCTTGACGCTTCGCCTAAATGCGCGGTGACAGGCGGCGAGAAGATTCAAATATTTGTTAATTCTTATGCAGCGTATTGCAGTTTTTAGCAGTATTTGATAGGAAGTGGTGCTAAAGTTATTAAACCAAGAAGCTCAAAAAACTTTTCCTCCGACATACGGAAATGTTTGAAAAATTTATTTTGATCTTGTTTAAGATCGGTGATGAAATTCACCGTAAGTGTTTCGATTTATATTATGAACCCAACATTTTGTTTTGTGTTTTTCTTCTTCTTCCATAGTGGCAATTAAACTTAATACAACGACGAACTGCTCATCGTATTTCACTAGACGACGTACTTTGCTTAAATGACGTATATTAAGTTACGGGGGCCATTTTGGAGGGCATGTTCCGGACCCGGCTCAATATTTGTTGCTAATTTGTTACTAAATAATTGATTTTATTGCTCCAGCCGTTGCCGAGAAACGCGTGGTCCCCTACCGTAATATTAACTTAGGGTGGCCAAGTGCAATATCTCGGTAACAGAGGAAGCTAGCGATACGAACCTGGTGCCATATTTTGTTGCTTTAAGGTGGCTTTACCAAAAAATTCCAAAAACCACCCCTACATGTCAAACTCACCCTCGCGCAGTATTAAGTTACGGTGCCCAACTGCTATATCTCGGGAGCCAGACGAGCTAGCGACCAGGCGGCATATATTGTTGCTAATTTGTTGCTTTAAGGTGGCTTTACCAAAAAATTTCAAAAACCAGCCCTACATGTCAAACTCACCCTCGCGTAGTATTAAGTTACGGTGGCCAACTGCGATATTCGGGAGCCAGACGAGCTAGCGACACGAACCAGGCGGCATATTTTGTTGCTTTAAGGTGGCTTTACCGAAAAATTCCAAAACCCATCCCTACATGTCAAACTCACCTCCGTGACTACTTTCAGTAGCTCGGGAGCATGACGAGCTAGCGACACGAACCAGCCGGCATATTTTCTTGCCAATTTGTTGCTTTATGATGGTATAATTAAAAAATCTTCAAAAAATGTCCTACCCTACTGCGATATTAAGCTGCGGCAGCCATTTGCTTTGTCTCGAGACTAGAATTAGTTGCCCAAACAAGCTTCGCGGCATATTTTGTTGCCAATTTGTTGCTTCAAGATGCCTCAATGTGAATCCCGCTACTGTGATCTTAAGTTGCGGCAGCCTTTTGCTCTATCTTAAGCCTACAATTACTTGGTCCAACGAGCTCCACGGTGTATTTTGTTGCTATATAGTTGCTATATAGTTGCTATAAAACGGCTTTATCGAGAGATTTTAAAAACAACCCCTTCGAGTCAAACTCGCTTAAAAAATCCATTTCCTTATCAAATACTCATCATATATTCATTTTCAAAATAATATAAAATTTCCACTACGTAATAGTTAACGTCGTATTTTTTCAAAACTAGCACTATTTTTTTCATCTAAGAATAAATTTTTCTTTTGTATATGTGATCTAGGATTTTTTTTAAATTGGTAAATTGTATTCTCTGCAATTTTCGAAAATGAATTAAAAAAAATTCGCAAGAAAATATGCCGGCTGGTTCGTGTCGCTAGCTCGTCATGCTCCCGAGATATCGCAGTTGGCCACCGTAACTTAATACTACGCGAGGGTGAGTTTGACATGTAGGGGTGGTTTTTGAAATTTTTTGGTAAAGCCACCTTAAAGCAACAAAATATGCCACCAGGCTCGTATTGCTAGCTTCCTCCGTTACCGAGATATTGCACTGGGCCACCCTAAGTTAATATTACGGTAGGGGACCACGCGTTTCTCGGCAACGGCTGGAGCAGCAAAATGAATTATTTAGAAACAAATTAGCAACAAAATAACAACAAATTATGAGCCGGGTCCGGAACGTGCCCTCCAAAATGATGCTTCGCAACGCTTCGGCTAAGTGCGCGTGAACCTTAAGCGGTCAAAACATTTTAAATACACTGTATAACATACTACAACCTTATATCATTGCAATAGAGAAGTCGAGCAGAATTTGAAGTAAAATACAGGGTGTAACTTTGATCTGACACGGCGTTCTGGAACACGATGTACAATTGCGACTAATTTTAAAATATGTACCACCAGGCTGGCTACAATCCTTAAAAATTTGATTCTAATATCTTTCGAATATTTACTAGATAATGAATCGCCTTGTATAGAATCTAAACCAAAACTTTCAATTTACTCGTTGCTCCACTATTTTATTTTTATATGGTAAGTGTAATCATCGTTAATTACTGTAAAGTATGTGTGTGTGTTTTTTTCTTATACAAATTGCAAGTCTGGTCAAGCAAAGTTGGTAAATCAAAGAGTTATTTCATTTAGTTTAAATGCAAGTGATAATACGCAAGAGGTCATTTGCCGGAAGATTTCGCAATGCCATGGATACATTTTCACTGACTTTGAATTTAATGTCTAATTATAAAGCGAGTGTAAATTAAACGGTATACAACTTACCTATTATTAACCAAGCGCCATCGAAGGGTAAACTGTTTACAGGAAGTTGAAATTTTCAGGAAATCGAATATTAAAAAAAATTAAAAATTGAAAAAATGTTTTTGTCACAGGGTTTACTTGATAAAACCAGATTTTTGTGTCCTGGAAGTATCGAGAAAAGTGTTTATTTCCACCTAACCTAACCTATGGTTCATTAAATTGTTTAAGTATACTATGAAATCAACCAAGGAAAAGCAAAAACGTTTATTATCAATAAGTTTCCATAACTTTTATCAGTATCTATTTGTTATTTTTTTTATTTAAATCCTCTACAGGTCTTGATTTCCCCAAGCTTCACCACCTGAAAATAAAAATAGAATTATTAATTGAACAATACCTTATATTAATTTCAATATAAATCACATTATTTTAATTTTTATATAAACAGCCTTATTAATGCCCAATTGCATCGATTTTAATTTAATCCAGGATTAGTTAACTCAGAGTTAAATTTTACTCGTGGATTAACTGCTTCTGATTTGCACGGTAGCCAAAGCAAGTCGGTTTAGATCATCCCAGATAAAAGCGACAACATTATGCGGCAACAGCGCTTTTTCTGGGGGTTTTTGTTCAATTGGTTGTAGTCTTGTAGTTGGCAATCTGAGAGTCATAAAATTTGTTACTTTTCGTAATTTTCGGTTATTGTTTTCTTTATTGTTAATTATTTTTACCATTTTTTCCATATTATTTACCACATTACGTTACGTGATTTTTTCACAATGGATAATATTGAAGAAAAAGAAATAAGCCGTATGTATGTATGTATGTATTTTGGGGTAACATTCACTGAGACCTAAAAGATCTATTGTGCCCCCTTACTTCTACTTAGTTCCTGAGGAAAGTCTCAGAAACTAGTAGCTCCTTTATTTCCCCGAGGAATTTTAGGATATCTGCAGGCTTCAACTTGGGTAACTGTCCCTCTTCTATCCAGTAGTCTCCCAGGTGCTGTGCCCTAGGATTCTGAATTGCTGTGCAGTTCGCAAGTATGTGGATGGAGGATTCTTCTTCCATTCCACAAAACCTACAATCTTCTTCCTCCACTATTTTGAGCTTTTTAAGGTGCCCATTTAGGCGACAATGTCCCGTTAGGATTCCTGTTAAAACTCTTAGTGCAGTTGTACTTTGACTTATGTATTGATTTGATCTTAATGGGTTGTAGTCACCCATCAGAATCTTTGATTGTCTAAGCCCTACTAGTTCTTTCCAATGGTCAGATCTTCTCTTTTCTTCGGCTCAGCATATTTCTTCCAATATTACATTGGAGCTGATTCCGCAAAAGGGTTCCGACCCCCAAAAGGGTATTTCAGTCCCCCTCTTCGCTAGTTCATCTGCTATTTCGTTTCCTTCTATTCCAGTGTGTCCTGGAATCCACAGTAAGGTGACTATATTGTTCTCGCCTAGTTCATTAAGTTTGCCTAGGCATTCCCACACCATTTTGGAACTGATTACACAAGAACTCAGCGCTTTAATGGCTGCTTGACTAGCTATCAGACATTATGATAATCCTTTGCCTTCTATATCCTTTGTCAATATTGAACTGGGCACACTTTCTTATTGCGTGAATTTCCGCTTGAAAGATACTTGGGGTTTTTCCCAAGATTTCAGAGTGTTTGGTTCCTGGCCCGTACACTCCTATCCCAGTTCCTTCTATTGCTTTTGAGCCGTCTGTCTGGTAATGGTATTTGGATCCCATTCCTTCTTGTTGCTTAATTCCGTTACGAATTTCTTTGAAAAGTTATACTTTTTCATCATACCATCTTGTGGCATGTCCCAGGTTGTCTGATTTCTAAGAAGTGAAGAGGTGGTTTTCTTTTTAATGATTCCCTCTCTACTTAGTCTGTATCTTGATCTTCCTGCAACACTCTCCACCACCATATGTAATGGTGTGAGGATGAGAATTACTTCCATTGCTGCCGTTGGGCATGTACTCATTCCTCCTGTTATGCATATACTGGCTAGTCTTTGAATTTTGGAGAGGTTTTCTCTCGTCGTCAAGTGGCTAGTTCTACTACTCCACGCAATGATGGCTCCATAAGTGATAATTGGTCTCACTATGGCAGTGTACATCCAACTCAGTATTTTTGGGTTACAACCCCAGTTTGTCCCTGCCAGATTCCTGCACACCATTAGAGCCATTTTTGCTTTGTATGTAATCTCCTTCTCGTGTTTGTTCCACAGGAGTTTGCTGTCTAGAGTCAAACCTAGATACTTGACTTCTTGTCCCCATTCAACGTCGTTCCCATTAAGTTTAATGGTTTTGAGGTTGAATTTTCTCTTCTTAGTGAAGGCTATCAAGTTGGTTTTGGTGGGGTTGATGCTGAGTCCCACTTGCCTACACCAGCTATTTGTATAGTTCAGACCCTTTTGTACGATGTCACAAAGGGTGTTTTCAAATTTTCCACTGGCTGTTATGACAATATCATCGGCATATCCTTGGCAGGATATTCCGAGGTCCGTCAAACCACACAGGAGTTCGTCAACCGTAAACGGCAACGGGGTTCCAATTTTAATTATGAAGAAAAAGAAAATTTAGTTCCATTAGTTGATATTTTTAAAACGATCATAGGAAACAAAAAAACTGATAGTACAATGGCCCGGTTTTGAGCTAACTCGACTGGGCTATTTAGAGTTAATACGGATAGGGATAGGGATAATAATTGCGGCACTAGGTCAAACTTCCAAGCAGCGACGAGCTCATGGCTGTATTTACCTCTCTTTAGCTTGTTAAACTCTATTTAGTCTCAAAACCTATTATTAGGTAGGTTAGTATGTATGTTTAAAGCTTAATAAAATTAGCGACAATGGTGTTTCTACGACAGTTAACAGTAGTTAGTTTTTAGTATCTTTTAAACATACTAGTTACCGGTTGTCGAAAAATAAAGGAACTAAGATACAGTAACTTAGATACTTTAAAGCGACCCAAATCTTTCTTATCCACTGTTCCTTCTGTACTTATTAATTTTTGCTTAACTCCTCCTCTGCCATGTATAATCAATTTGTTTATAAATTCAATCGGTTAAATAATATGAAGTCAATTATCAATTTAATTTAGAAATGTATTTTTAGTAAGCTAATTATTGAAGTTTTTATCCAATTATGTTTTTTTTTGAAAAAGAAAACATAAGTTTTCTGTTTTATATTCATTTTAAAAACATGGAATTATATATTTTTTTTATTTAAATTGATAATTTAAAAAATAATAATATATGCGGTTTGATATCGAAGTCCTTGGATTCCATAACTATTGTCTATTATTATCATTAAACGTGACTGGAAAATATTTTTATCGATTATTATGTAATTTTTAAAAATCTCTAATTTTTTTTATCATCGTCATAGATTGCGTTTTTTTTAACATTTTCTTTTGACGTTATTTCAATATCAATATTTGTATTAAATCTATATAATAATGTTTAAACGCGATAAACTCACAAACAATTAAACTTATTCGAAAATTTCTTCCACCTATAGAAAGCTTTATTATCAGCGTGTAACATGGTTTTCTACGACTGCTATGGAAAATAGTTCTTTTCCCACAATTTACGAAACTACAAAGTGTCACTTTGCCTAAGCCGTGGGAAACATTTTTTTCCCAAGGTACGATAGAGAATCAACACAATTTTCGATCATAGAATGCTTTGGACTCCTGTCATAAAACGTCAAACGTTAAAAAGTACAGAGTACCCAAATGGTAGGTAGTGTTTTAAAAGTAGAGAGAAGGTGTTTCTATAAGCTTAAAAAAATTTCAACAAAATTTTGTGTTTCAATATAAAGAAATAACTAGGTACCTAATTATGAACATCAACGACAGTGAGTTTGAAAACACACCCCCAGAACTAACAGAAAAAGCAGAAAATGTCACCTTAGAGTTATTACCAGAAATTTCAAGAAAGAAAATTGTGGAAAAAGAACTATTTTCCATAGCAGTCGTAGAAAAAGTATATTGTGCAACTAGTGGGAAAAGCTTAATTTTTCTCACGATTGTGCGCAGCACAAAAGTGAGAAAAATGCTTTTCTCACGTGTTACACACTATACTTTTTCTCCTACATTATGAGTAAGTTGAATTTTACCATCTTTACGGAGGCGAGAAAGTAACCCTTTCTAAGGCTAGCCAAGAAAATAAATTTTACGTTTCCACGCTAGCTAGCAAATTAAATAAAAATTGCTAATTTGATAGCAGTTGTCAATGTCTGCAAATTCTATCATAATTTGTCATATTTTGATATTTGTTTGATGTTATCTTGTCAGTTATGGAACCTGAATCAGATAAAATAATGTAAGAATTATTGTGTAGGATTAAAACGGTAATGAATTTCATATTATAAAATAAAATTTTTATAGAAAAAATATTACCAATAATTATTGTGTAGGATAAAAAATTATGTGTAAACTACGACAGTAAAGTGCTTTTTCAGGCATCAAGAAGTAGCCAGGCTCGTCTATGCCTCGCCTGTCCATATCTTCTTTCGGCCTGAAAAATGCCACTTTACCGCCTATAGGTATACAATATTACTATAACTAATGTCTAGTTACTTGCTGTCACTGTACCAGTGTCGACTTTGTAAGTACTTTGCCGGCGTTAGAAACATGATGGAACATTTTTGAGACCGGATTCGGAATTTTCATGCCAAAATACATTGTTTTGAACAAAATTGAAGCTAAAACACGAAAGTTTATAAAAATTTTAGGTTTAGCCAACTTTACAAGGTCATTTGAAGATCAAATAAAAAACAATTGTCACGGTAATATTTTTCCCGAATTTCACATTACATCAGCTTTCATTTGACTACTGGCTCAATTTCCTAATTGCATTATGAGCCGAAATATTTGATTTTTGCACACTTTTCATAAAAATCGTACACTGTGCGCCACTGTCCGTTCTCGAAGTTTTTCCAAAAAAATGGCGGCGGCATTATTCTGAAAAGAGTGTAATGTAGCAAAAATTCCTCAGCAAGAGCAAATAACTGTTACTGCTGATTGGTATTGTTTCGATTTGTTTTCCGGAAGTACTTGGCCAGTTTCGAAAAACCAACCTCCTAACGAAGAATGATCCTCCACCAAGACAAGTTTTCACACAGCTCGAAAAACAATTGAGTCCTAACCACTTTTTTACTTTTCCAAAAATTATGAATAACCTGCGTGGTCAAAGGTTCCAGTTCCCAGAAGAAGCAGTCATCAATTGCTTCCAGAATGGGGCCATTTTCGATAATTTTTTTATTTTAGTTTTAAAAAGCTCTCTACTCGAAAAGACAATTGCCAAAAAATCACAATTTTATCCAACCGATTTCACCCTCAAATTCAGTGTTAAAATATGGCCAGCTTTGAAACAGGGCGTGTCCAAGCTGTGACGTCAAATCATCCTACTGGCGACGAGCCCGGCGGCGGCGACTTGCGGCTTCATATAGCCGAGTACACTTAACGTGTGAATGTTGGTTTAATTCGGTATTTTCGGCGAATTTTGCATGTTAGTTGACGTTTATGTTTGTTTTTAATCAATAATAATTATAAAAAGAGTGACAAAAAGGGCAAATACAAGTATTGCATAGTACCAGATTGCCAAGTACAACCGTAAAAACTCGTTACCTAACGATTTGAAGGATAGAAAACTTTGGCAGAAAGCTACATTTGTTTCTAATAAGGGATCAAAGTATTGTTGTGAAGAATTTTCTCGTTGTTGATGCTGCAGCCAAGTTAGACTTTTTCCAGTAGCAAGCTTTTTCCGTAGGAGAAGGATCCACATTAAGCCACATTAAGAAGGCCACAGCATGCTTGCAGCCCCCCTCAGATGCAGGACAATCGTGGCATAAAACTTCTTCCACACAATTTTTAATCGTATGAATTTTACACGAAACATTATAATTTTCAGATTTTATTTTATGTTCTGGGGTGATCTTTGCTTTAACAAAACAATAAGATTGGTCTTGTTTCACTTGTACATAACCAATGGCGTTATCATCATAAGTCGTTCTTGCAGATTTGAAATGAAATTGAGCCTAACTATATCCAAGTACATAAAAAATAGCATAACATGTATTGATAAGACTGATTTTTGTGTTTGTTTATTCTTAGAAAAACCCTGAGTTTACGCCAAAAAAGCAGTGATATGGACAACCAAATGATAACTCCAACTAAATTGAAGCTCGCGAGAGCTATTTAGATATTCCACCTCCACAGATATTCTTTATATTCCACTTTAATAATCACCCTACCCTGTATACGACCTCACGTGTTTATTTTTTAAATTTTATTCGCCTGATAATAAATTGTACCCGTTTACGATAACGAACACGATTGCGAACACGGTACTTTTCCATTTTCACACCTCTTAATTCTGCACTGATAGGTATAGTCCTTATTTTGGTTAAAATACTGCAAAACCATTATTACATCTATCATCGGCAAATTGCCAGAATCGCCTTTTAAAAAACCTTTTTCTAACGAGACCATTTCGGATGATTAGGTTTGCGTACAAAGCCGTTCTACAATTTAATTATTACACTAGTCTCTACGCCTGGAACCTTGATACTGCCGAGCTCCATGGCTGGTGTGACGTCACGTTAGCGCCTTTCGTTCAAGGGGCGGAGCTAACTTTACATTCGAATTTCTCGGATAGTTTTGATTCAATCGATTTAATTTTTTCAGGGTAACTATAAATGGAGCGGATTTATTGGAATTTTAACCAATAATGTAAAAATTTAATTGACCTAAATGGCCCCATTGGTTCCAAAAGACACCTTGAAAATGTTTGACTAGTTTTGTCAACTGTACAGACAGTTCTAATGAAACGACCTGTATTTTATTATGTAATATCACAAAACATCGTCCATACAATGAAAATCTATGATTATTGAATCATAAAATCATGAATAAAACAACGGAAATCCCACACAAAAGTGCCAATGTTTTCATTCACAATCACGACCGAAAAATAAGGTGTGCGCGGTAATATTACAAATATTGAAATATCCAACAATTTCTACAAGGTTGTTCACCTATATGCCACTGGAACTTCCTGCATTGTACAAAT
Source organism: Lochmaea capreae (assembly GCA_949126875.1). Classification (NCBI taxonomy): domain Eukaryota; kingdom Metazoa; phylum Arthropoda; class Insecta; order Coleoptera; family Chrysomelidae; genus Lochmaea; species Lochmaea capreae. The sequence continues at coordinate 17,712,684 of OX421403.1, forward strand.
GACATCAATTGCTATTTTATAACCGGAAATCGATGACATCGATTAGAACATTTTTTTTTCCACTACACAGTAACAACTTGTTTTGTTTTTGATCACAATGATCAACTTTGAGTTATACAGGGCGTTGAAGTTTTAACCGTGATTATTCACCACACGAAATTAGATTGAAATGTGTGTTTCAATCGATGAGATTTAAATTCTTAAAGAAACTGTCCAATCACATTAAAAAAGTATGCAGTCATTGTATAAAACATTTATTTTTCACTAGTGTGTTTGTTGAAGTTAGTTTTTTCTACGCTATTTACTTTAAAATATAGAGAGATGGGTTTACTATGTGATTATTTACCTGCTTAATAATGGATAACGTTCAACTTATTGAACTACTGCGTGAATTTCTCTTCGATTCACTTTCGATGCACGATAAAGTAATCAAACTGGACACTCTATGTAAACGGAAAAACTTTCTGAACATTGAATCGCCCTGTAGCAGATGCCTATTAATGAAAACCTTTTGAAGCCCCTCTTCACATCTCGGAAGATACAATTGATGTGACTTTTCGTTCTTTTTTAACTTGGCCAACAATATTTCTTCTCCCTCCTCTTCTTGTAATAGCAAGTAGGTTAGGCCCAATACTGATGCATCTGCCATGACGTCCAAGACTTAACTGCTCTAGCCGCACTTTGGGAATGTACCTGTCGGCTGTCACGACCACGCTGCTAGAGCCGCTCCAGTCGTCGCTTAGGATTTCGACCTTAACCATCTATCGTGGCACCTTGCATGACACGTAATCCACGTACTGTCGTTGTTCATGATCTACAATCGATCTGGGCGAACTTAACAGTCCATTAGAGCTTATGGTGTATATCCCTGAAAGTATAACCGAAAAATAGGGTCATATATTAAAGACTTTTGAACTGAACTAGAGTAAAATACTGGAGGTTGAAAATGTTTTAAAAATCCGTGTACACTCATCTATTGTTCTTCATTCATTCTTACAATCCTATTCACCTATTATCATCAATTGCCCCCCATTTCTGTTATACATATACACCTTATTGTACGTATATACTGAAACTGATCTAAATATACAAGAAAAAATTATAATTCAATCCGTCCTTGACAATACAACTCTACCGCTGTTAACGAACAACTATTAACCAACGCCTTTTTAAGACAACACTTCAACGTATTGAATATCAATGAGAATAGTGACAATATTATTTTCCCTAACAATCTATTAAACAAAGACATGTTGTCGTCATATTTAGATATACATACAACCAAATGTATTAACAAGATATTTTATATGTAGCTGTTGACGTTCATATTATACAGGCTGGATAAAAAATGGGTACAATTCTTAAAAATATGTTTTTCTACGTCCCATCTATAAAGTATCTTTTATTTCACCATCGGGCATTGACCCAGCATAGTAGTGGAACGCCTCTGATGTGATAACTACGGAGAACAAGAGTCGAACGCGGTTAGTGCTTGGACCACTGGGAAACACCGCCTGCGACGAGACACTTTAGACTACAAGGGAATATTATAACTTATTTGACGCTTACATATCCAGGTAAATTATACTAGAAGCCTAACTCTTCTTGCTGTCCAGACGTTTCGTGTTCGTGTGGCAAAACTTAATGAGATGCCAATAGCAGGTTCTGGTCCGATAAAAGGAGACTACCATCCATATCAGAGTGGCCAGGGATCTATACTAGTGATACTTTGTTGAGTCTTCCTACTGAGGAGAATCTTTTTTGGCAGTTTGATACCAATTTCAGCCTGAAATACCGTTGCATAGAATCTTAGGGAGGTTCTAAGTCGTAATAGTTTCTTCTCATCTGTGTTCGGAATTAGGAGGGTAAAGCTCGTAGTTCACTGTTAAAGGCATTATATCAGAGGTAATTCCCAGAATATTGTGACTTCCAATGTCGACCAGCTACGCTCCGTATAAGCCTGCTTTGTTCATTCGGAAATATGCGCAATTTTATCTATCCTCTCTTTCTAGAATTAGTAGGATTTTCATAGCTGTTGACGGTGTGGTGCTAATAGCATCAGTAACAGCCAGTCAAGCCTGTCTGTATTCCAAAGACCTTCTTAGGGCCGGTCGCTGTGAAGCTTTTGACCACCAAGCAATAGCTCCATATGTTATCATTGGTCTATTGCCATGACATATATCCAATAGATTTGTTTTGGGTCCCAAGCCACAATATTATCATTAGATCCTACGACATGTTCACCAGAATAGTCTCGCGTTATGAATATCTTTTTCCAAGTGGGCGTTCCATGTTTTTCATCTAGAATAATTTTCAAATATTTCACTTCCTTTTCCAATGAAATAACCTCACCATTGTAGGACTGTATCTCCAATTTTCTTTTCCTTGTGATGGGAACTATTACAGTTTTGCCAAGGTTAATATACAGCTGTTTCCTTCTGGCACCAACTGTGAACATTGTACAACGTATTTTGGAGGATATTATATGATACCGTTCCTGACTTGGTCCTTGCCATGATCACAAAGTCGACTACATACGCTTGCAGTTTCACCCCTCTTATTTCTAGATCAACAAAACAAGTCATCCATCAAGTCTGACCACAGTGGGGTATAGTACTCCGACCTGTGGGCAGTCCCTGGAAATCTTGAAGCTGATGGCCTGAAGAGATGTAGTGACATATACAGATTCGGCAAATAATTAGGTTTATAGCGTTTCTGTGAGTATTCCCCTGTCCAGGAGAGATGTAGGAAAGAAAGGAGGGGCAAACTGGTGAAATGATGAATATGTTAATTTTAGCTTAGTACTACCACATTTATTTGCAATAATTAGGGTGACCATACGTCTGGATTTACCTGGACATGTTTGGGAAAGTCCGGTCGGAATTTTAGAAAATGTCCGGGAAATCTGTAGACCATAAAACAACTTTTTTGAATATTTCAATCGCAACGAAGCGACACCACTTCTACCCATATTAATAACTATTCCAAGGATTTATTTTTTGTCAATAATTGTATCTAACATCAGGTACAATAAAAAAACAGACCATAATCTTTTATTGTAATAACTCAACTCCGTGCTGATTGTTACTTTTTTTTATCTATCAAAATAACTGTTTTCAACTAGACGTTGTTAATGACGTAAATATCAATTGTACCGAATTTGTTATACCTTTAATCCGAATACATTGTTATGCGTGTACGTATCGTAACATTTGCATACAATATTATCAAACCATGACTCATATTTACCAGGAAAATAAACACATGATGCGGGTGGGTTAAAATTCAAGTGGTATTAGACTAAGAGCTGTCGGCCTTGGAGGTACTAGGGAATTTTGAGAAGTGGTTGCAGGGTCCTTCAGGTACGGCCAGCTGCGAGGATTCTACTGAAAGTCCCTGCATTAGATCCGTCAAACACTTGAAAATGGAAAAAATTTGCCTCAAAAAATACTCATATCTCCTACTGAAAATTTGTACGCTGCTTCTTCGGAGGTCACAAATAAATGTAAATCGTCATAGGCCTAGGTCTCTGACACCTATTTGGCAAATTTTCATACATTCAGCCCAATGTATGAATATTTTTGGGGGAATTTTTTTTCATTTTTCATGCTCTATGCAGTGTTTTTGAGAAAATACTTGCAGATAGTTTTTCCTGAAGGTGCCCCCAATTACTACTCAATATTTTAGCCGGAGATACTATCACAGTTCCTTCGCGGTACCCAGCTCTCCGACTATATGCACATTTGTAAAACCCAATTTGAGGTCGGATTAATTGCTGGTAATGTTGTAGACATAATTGAATAATGCTTTTACTTTTATTCAATCTTCCAGTACAAAGATATATTTACACTTATTTATGGTGAGAGAATTTTTATTTAGGAGACTGTGACGTGAGCAGCTCACTGCCATGCTTTTATGGCTGATAGTGACTTACTGGAATTTTTGTATCTCCTTCCAGCCCAAATTTCGAGACTAGAAATGTGGGTTGCCTAAACGGAGGGTTAACTAAAAACTTAATATAAAAGGAAAAGTCGGTTCTTGAGCAGGTAATACTGTGCTTAGTTTGGTTAAAACCTTTGGGAATTTGTGAATGAAACGAATACGTGTTGTTATTGTTTTCCGTATGATAGAGTCACCTCTTTGAAATGCCAATGGACAAAGCTTGGGATGTATCTTCGTCAATTGCATTCACTGCGGAGGTCTTCACAGTCCTTCTTTTTGTTTCTTCCTTCCATCGTATGGATGAAGAAGTGATCATCCATGATCTTGTCTCCAAAGTTTTCTTGTCATCTTGGAATCCAGAGAGTAGTTTTCGTCAACGTATGTAGTTTTCCCACACTCACGACCGCAAGAGTAGAAGTAGCGTAGGTCTTCGAGGTCCTTCTTTTTGTTTCTTCCTTCCATCGTATGGATAAAGAGGTGATCATCCATGATCTTGCCTCCAAAGGTTTCTTGTCATCTTGGAATCCAGAGAGTAGTTTTCGTCAACGTATGAAGTTTTCCCACACTCACGACCGCAAGAGTAGCAGTAGCGTAGGTCTTCGCGGTCATCCTTTTTGTTTCTTCCTTTCATCGTATGGATAAAGAGGTGATCATCCATGATCTTGTTTCCAAAGTTTTCTTGTCGTCTTGGAATCTAGACAGTAGTTTTTGTCAACGTATGACCAAATTGAACCCACGACTTGAACGTAGGTAATTTAGTTTTGCTGCTGGAGACGGACAGTACAACCTTGTCCAATTCTTTCATCCGCTGTTTTTCCATGGATACAAAGAGGTGCCGCTAGGTGCCTCGAGAAAATAGTCGCTTTTTACCAGCTTGTTTTTGGATCGCAGTAAATATATTCACTGCATAAAACACTTATGTCCTTCTCCACCAGACTATTGTAGTAATGATTGAACTTTGTTTCATTTATTAGTAGAACACCCTCTAAATAAAGGCGCGTCCATACTATGCCGATTCGATGTAGACGCGACTGTTGGCACGTGCCAATAAGCCAGCCGTGTGCCAATGAAAACTGCTGAAGTGTCGGTCTCCTTCAAACGAAGCCAATGAGAGCGGAGAGTGGAGAAGTTCCAGACTGTCTGCCAGTTAACTAAACTAAATCAATGCCAATACATATATAGATGTTTTTACAGTCACTGGCTTTGCCAATTGGCAATGCCAACGGCAAATCGCGGCATAGTGTGGACGCGCCTCAATGGACTTACCTATTTTAATTTAATTTTTAAATCCTTTTTTTTTCAACAATCCCAACCTCTGTAATAAGAATTGTAATATTCGTAAATACAATAAAATTAATTTTAAAAAAAATTATTGTAGTAATGGTAGTCATTTTTCCCTGGTGTGTCCTCCAAGTCAGTTTGTAATTAAGCGTCAAGCTGTTGTCAGGTGAGGATACTGTTTTGACGGGGCGTAAATGAAAATTGAACAAAATGGTAGATATTTTAACAGTTGTAGTGCTTTCTTTAATATACCAGGGGTCTCAGAAGTTTTTAAATTTTATAAGGAGGTGCGGTTTTCGATAAACAATTTCTTTTTATATAAAGTTTTTTCGGTATAAATGTTTAATTAGTAATATCTTATACGGAGTGTTTTAAAAAAATGGTATTTTTTAAATTCATGTATCGTCTATTTCTTTAATCGAACACCCTATATATTCCCCTTTCCGAAAATGTATAATTTGTTGAAGTTTAGATCAGAAATAATGAGTAAGGTGTTTGGTATTTAATTATTGTTTATTAGATAAAGATGTCTGACACATAGTTTTCAAATAAAAACCGATTACAAAATTTGTAATGCCTAAAAATTAAGTATACCAAATGTTTTTGAAAGAAGCAGAACTTAACATTAGAAATAACAAAAACAACTAAACAAACTTGAAAATTTACAGTAAACATTTTTTAGTTTAATAAAAATCTTTAAGATGCTCCAAGTGTTGTCTATTTTGATCTAAACATTTTTGCAACCTGAACAAAAAAAGATTAAATGAGGTGTTTAACATTTCCGGGATAATTTCTTGAAATGTTCGGACAATATTGCCTCTTAATTGTTCCAGAGTCTCTGGAATAGGATTATAACTAGTGATGAGCAAAATTGGTCTTGCAGTCTTGGTCTTTCTTTGCTAATCAATAATTATAACATCTATCTTTGAAGACCTGATTGAAAAGTCTGGTATTTCATGTTTCAGATGTATCTTTCAAAAAACCGCTTAAAATCAAAAGAAATTATTTTTTCATTACTCCAATGACCGAATGTGCTTCATTGTAATAATATTATTTTATACCTGTGCATTTAACTGAAGAAAGTTTTTATGGCAAAGCACCGTATTAAAAGTCGAGTTATGACTCGATGGCACAGTGTACCAAATATTTTACTATGTTTTATTAAATAAACAATGAAAAATCTTCTTCAGGTATATTCGAGGAATCAATTACAAGTTAATTAATATCCTGTGCTGATTAAGCATAATTTTTTTCGTTCAAAAATTATCACCAAAATCAAGGACTAGATAAATACCTACTATGAAAACTCTGCAACATTAAGATATTGAACTGCTGTTGTAGGTCGTTAACATAAAAATTTAAAATAAAAAAATATGAAGTTCTTTCTGTTCCGCATACCTAAAGTATTTTTTTCTTCGGACGATTTTTTATAGATCTATTTTTCCAGGTCTACATTTCTCAAGGTATATGATTTTCAAGTATATCTTTCCGGTCTATTATTTCCAGGGCTGCTGATATATAAAAAGATGCATTATTAAGTAAAATTTAGAAAATTCAAACATTCTTTTCATCTAGAGAACTTAATTTTTTACATATAATCGACCTATATTTTTTGGAGTAACCCTGCACCTATTATTAAATACTAAAAAATGCTTAAGATTATGTGAAGCTTAAAAATAAATAAATATAATTCTTATTTGATTTTTTTTTTCTTGGGTATATGATAAAAATTAATCAAAAAACTTTTTGTCGTTTCGCTCTGGGTTGAGAGCTTTTTCAAAAAAAAAAATCAAATAAGAATTATAATCAATGGTTAAAGAAAATATATTAATATATTTTTTAAATAAATATTTTGAGAAAGCTCTCAACCCAGAGCGAAACGTCAAAAAGTTTTTTAATTAATTTTTATCATATAACCATATACCCAAGAAAAAAAAATCAAATAAGAATTATATAAATATATGTATATAAAGAGTCTGGACACTCCTTGTGGGTTTGCGCCGCATAAATGCTTTCTAGATCCGCTTTCTGGGGTGGATCAATCCCCATCATTTCATTATTTTCCATAGTATCCTATCCCTCGTTTTTTCCTTCCATCTAACGATTTCTATCCTTCTCAAGTCCTCCTCCACTTCTTTCAGCCACTTAGATCTGGGTCTTCCTTGCCTTCTCCTACCACTTGGTTCCCACTGTAACATTGAACAAGCGATTGCGAGCTCTCCTTATCTCCATACATGTCCGAGCCATTTTATTCTTTCCCTTTTTATTCTCTTTACTACATCTTACCCGTTCATTTCTCTCAGTATTTCATGATTCATAGGTTGCCTGGGACGCACCGGAATTCGGTCCCGCTACCTGCGGAAGGGACTACCTGTAACGGATTAAATTCGAAGTGTGGTCACACCAGCGAAAATGCGATTTCGGAATTGGGTCCCATGTACCTACTATTTGTTTAATTTGATTTTTATTTTCCTTCACATTTTTTTGGGCTTAGGACCAACAGTACACACTTATTGTTGTTGTACTGGCATGTTTAAAAATTTACGCTAAATGCGTATCGTCAAAAATAAAAACAGTACGTGAAATAATAACCCAACCAAACCTACCCCTACCAAACCACCTTCGTATTTCTAGTCAATTTTTGAAGAATAAATTATAATAATTTTCAATAATAACCCAACCAAACCTACCCCTACCAAACCACCTTCGTATTTTTGAGATAATGATTTTTGAAAACAAAATTTAAACCCATAAACAAAATCACAATAACGGACACAAATAAACACGTCTTACACTCTGCACTTCAGAAGAACAATTGCTAAAAATAATCTTTTAATACCCACATGAAATCTACCTGCTTCGACAGCGGACCGAATTACGAAATCACCCTTTCGGATTTGGACAAGGTCCCTGTGAGCAGGTAGCCCTTTTGCTAGGTAATCGGACCGAATTCCGAAACACCGGTTGCCTGTATTCATTGTCGCCAACTTTTATTGGCCCTAGAATAATTATTGTTCTCATTATTTTCCATTCTACTATCCTCAGCTCCTTAAAAATATAGCTGAATAAAATCAATGATTGTTCTACGTTGGTGTACTTTGTACCGTATTAATAATAATTATAAATTATTTGTACCAATTCATGTGTTTTTTTTACAAGTAAATATATTTAATGACAATAATTATACTTAATACACATACGTTGCAACGTTTTTCTCTTCTAAATACTGTTATTCTAGGATATTATTTCGCCATCAACTAGAACATGAGACGGTTAAAGATGGAAATAAAATCTAAATTTAGATTTCCTTATAAGTAGTAGAATTCTTTTGAGATTGTCTAGAGTAACCAACGGTATTTTGTAATGATTTTTCGTTTGATGGATACCATTCAATAGGCCCGACATTATGGTAAAGACAAGAACTACTACTTGTATTAGAAAATTATATATTTTCTTATTTTACGATGGTTAACCGAAAAGGTTAAAAATCGAGTACCTAATAGGGCATTTCCACCAACTGATTCACACTAATTATATTATACGGGGTTGGGATTAAGTATGGAACCAAGTAAATATCTTTTAAACGAAAAGAACGATATTTATGAAAATTTGCAGGTAAGTGCAATGGAACAAAATGCATCTGATTCTTTAATTTAAATGGGACACCCTATATATTTTTACAGATTTTAAAAGAGCTTGTTATTTTGAATTCATATATACTGAATTTAGTGTAAAAATTTTTGTAAAAACGAGGAATATAGCACTTTAATTAACCTACTTTGAGTTTTTTGCATTAGAGCAAAAAACTATTTAGATAAACTAATTAATGTTTGTATGCATAGTAATAAATAAACGAGTACTGTTCAGTACGTCTTTTGTTCTCCAAGTGTCAAATTCTAATTGACGGAATTAAATTTTACAATTTAGAATGGTTCAATTAAGTGAAAAAGAGCGTATTGAAATTTTAATGAAGATCGGTTATGGTGATCGTGTTAGAACTCATGAAGAAGTGTGTCATATTTTTAATAATTTGCATCCGGAGAGAAATCCTATATCACGCTCAACAGTAACTAAAACATTACAAAGTTTTAATACAACTGAGATGGTAAAAAATTTGCTAAAACCTGGAAGACCGCGGACTGCAACGAACGAAACTGTTAAACAAAATATTGCAATCGATTTAGATGAATCACCTCAAACTTCCACCACAAATTTGGCACTAAACCATGGTATCAGTCGACGTTCTGTAGGAAAGATATTAAAAAGTGAAAAGCATCATCCGTATAAGGTACAGTTGGTTCAAGAATTGTCAGACGATAATTTTGACCGACGGCTGGAATTTTGCGAACGGCTAATGGACATCTGTAATGACGACAACAATTTTGCTTCTAACATAGTTTTTTCCGATGAGGCAACTTTTTGTTTAATTGGAACAGTAAATCGCCATAACTCAAGGTATTGGTCAAATGATAATCCTCATTAGATTCATGAAGCACATACCCAACATCCACAGAAGTTAAATGTTTGGATGGGAATTTTCGAAAATAGGCTTATAGAACCCATTTTTTATCGACGGAAACTTGAATGGTGGCAAGTATTTGGATCTACTAAATAACAAAATTATTCCTGCACTTCAACAGAATGAGAAATTACCACAAAATGTTTGGTTTCAACAAAATGGAGCACCTCCCCACTATGATAGACGGATTAGGGATTTTCTGGATGCGAATTTTCCAAATCGATGGATTGGACGTAGAGTATTCATCGTTCTCCGGATCTTAGTCCGTTAGATTTTTTTTCTTTGGGGTTATCTAAAATCACGTATATACGTTAGACGACCAACAAACTTAACAGGAATTGAGGCAAAGAATTATTGATGAAAGTGAACTAATACGTGGAGAAGTCTTGGAAAGAGTGACTCAAGAATTTGTTAATAGGATGGCATATTGTCAGCAAGTAAACGGCGAGCATTTTGAACATTTGAAGTAATTTTGTTTCTCATTATTCTAAAATAATGAAATGTACACCTATTGTACAACTAACAGTGAGTTATTCCTCGTTTTCACACATTTTTTTACACTAAACTCAGTATGTATGAATTCAAAATAACAAGCTTTTTCAAAATCCCTAAAAATATATAGGGTGTCCCATTTAAATTAAAGAAGTTGATGGCATTTCCGGTTAAACCGGAAGTATATTATTAACAAAAAAATGTACATCAGATGCATTTTGTTACATTGCACTTACCTGCAAATTTTCATAAATATCGTTCTTTTCGTTTAAAAGACATTTACTTGGTTCCATACTTTATTCCAACCCTGTATAGGCAGATATATCTTTTTAAAATAGCTAGATTTTGTTCAGTAGTTGTTGTGTTGGTAATTACTATTGAATAATTTACTTAATTACAGTAAAAATCTGTCATTTTTATTAAAGCGTGCTATCAATAGATGTAAAGATAATAGTTAAATACGTCTTACAAAGTTTTTTGCTTAATCCGGACCTGGTTTTCTATATACGTGCGATTCGTTAGTTACGCTTTTTCAAGTAAATACGCAAACACGACAAAGATAGTCAGACCAAATAAATGTGGTATTTTCAGTACCGCCTCGGTGACTTCTATTAATAATTTTGATTATTACCAATAAAATAGTTTTAGTCAATAAAACAAAATCTCAATCACAGCAACATCTATGAACACAATATCTCGTAAATAACAAAAATTAACTAAACCCACCCTGGGACGTTCACACTCAATGTGGACTATCAATTCAAGTAAATTTTGGTTAGACCAATAGGAAACTACATTGCACCAATAAGAATCAATGGTTCGCGTGTGGGCAGGTCAAGACACATACATAAATCTCTCGCTCGTGAAGCCGGCTCTGTTTGAACCGGAAATCGTCAATATTGATTTTAAAATGTGAAGAAATTCAAAATTTACCCCAATACAACCAAACCAAACTTTGAACACAATTTCAGGAATGACTTATTTACAGAAAAATGTCTTGATGGGCCCCTAGAGAAGAAGCGAGTCTCCCTGTACATTTCCTTTTGTATCTCTTCAAATAATTCTCTGTGAGTTTGTTATAGGAATAGCGGCTGCGCGCGTTTTGACACGGAACTATATATTACAAATGCAACTGGCTGAATGGCGAAAGTCAATGCCAAAAACAAAAAAAAACAAAAAAAAAACAAAAAAAAAAAAAATATTTACACCCGGTATTACTTTTGTCGATTCAGTTTTGAGAATTATTCTTATTACCTCTTAGGTACTTTTCATACCAAAAGAATTTCATTTTATGCATATTAATCATAATGCGGATTGATAAACTTCCAAATATTCACCTCTGCAGGATATTGTTTATACTTAATGGGTTTTTTTGCATATGAACATTCAAATGCTAATGATTTTATGGCCCCGCTTCAGTGAATCATTAAAATTGATTTTTTTCATGTCACGTTTCCCGTACATACAACAAGAAATTGTATATAGATAGATACTTGTTATTGTTGTTCGAACTACTTTTGGTGGAAATAAAACGTTCGAATGGTTAAATAATTATAAATATTCGTCATTGTACCATCAATAGAAGTTTTGATTATATAAATATTCTAGCTATTACGTATACCAAATCGGTGTAAAGATGTTGTCTACAACGGTGTCAATATTATAGAACCGTCTGCTTTTTAAAAAGTAATTTTCAAAAAATTAAATACTGTCTGACATTTATTGATGAAAACGATTTAAAAATTAAATTATACTGTATTTGAAAATCAAGAGAGAGTAAATTCCCAGAAATGTTTTGCAGTTATCAGTGTTAAAGGCAGTAAACCATAGACGTGCGTTTTCAAAATTAAATTAATATGGAGATAGAAATAATGAAGAAAAAGTCAATATTATTTTAGGCATTTTATATGTATATAATATGTACAGATAATTACAATTATTTATAAATTAATATGAGGAGCTAAAAAAACAATTAAGTAGGTATATGAGAAAAAAAAACCAACCGCAAGGATAAAATTTGACGAGCAACATGCAAATAATACGACAATATTAGATCTTAAAAAATAAAAATCTAAAAATAAAATTAAAGTACATAAATTAATAATTTTAAAGTTATGGTTCCTCGCACTCTGTGTCAGAAGATTCACCATCTGATTCATAAATGGTCTAGTTTTAATTTTTTCACTGGCGTATACTCACAAACTGCTTCCATTTTTAGTCACTACTATTTGTCACGTTTATCGAAAATCAAATAACTGCATTTCTAGAAACTTAAGCACTATTTATAAGTCAAAATATCTGTCCTTGTTGCCATTGTTGCCATTCGGGGGTCGTTAAATAACAATTATCCCTTTCTAATCTGGTTACGCCTATGACGCACGTTAATCCTCTTAGGCCTACTGTAGTAACAATGAAAGATCATAAAATAATGTGTATTGAAATTAACAAAAACAATTTAGAATGCATTACAAATATTGAAGTTTTACCGCACGTACTGTACTATAGTTTTGCATACCGAATTAGTTTTTATTCTGGGAATTTACTCTCTCTTGATTTTCAAATACAGTATAACCCACGCGTATTCGAGCAAACGCCCAACCAGTGTAAAACACTCAGTAGCGTGCAAGCTGTAGTCGTGTTAGAAAGATTATAAGATATGTGATCAAAGTAGAAACAAATGTCTTTTATATACCCATTATATATAAACTATACTTATTATCAGACCGCACAACTCATGGGATATTAGTTCGATGACACTAGATAAGAATACAAAGAAAAATCAACATTTTTACACCAAACTTTTTACTTAAATTTTATTGTTAACTTCCGTCAAAACTTCCATTTAACGTTTTCTCTCAACATACATATTTTTTAATAAAATTAAAGATGCTAAAAAAGAAGATAGTGTTTTAAATCACGACTAAAGATAAAAGTTCCTGCTGGTGGTAATAGGGTTTATTAAGAACAGCCTATTATTATTTAAATCAGGAAGAAAGTCTGGAGAATATCATAGCAAACCTTCAAAAATATTCAACTATATAGTCATAATGTCCCCTGACTCAGTTTAGTACATCTAAGTCCCGGGACTAACAAAGAAAACACGTTTTTTTTTTGTTCAAAACGTAATTTCCATCAAGAACAACGCAATCATTCCAGCGCCGCTCTAACATTTCAATACCACTTTTGTAGAACGATTTATCTTTTGCCTCAAAATAGGCTCTAGTGTCAGCGATAACCATTCGAGCGAAATTTCTTACCGACGAGCATTCTTTTAGGTCTGCGAACAGCGAGTAGTCGCTGGGAGCCAAATCTGGCGAATACAGTGAATGTGGGAGCAATTCGAAGTTTAATTCATGTAGTTTTGTTATTGTTTTGACTGATTTGTCTTGATAAAACAATATTTTTTTCTTTGACATTATGCGGACGTTTCTTTGCAATTTCGGCCTTCAAACGTTCCAATAACGCTTTATATTATTCACTGTTAATGGTATTTCCATTTTCGAGATAGTCGATGAATATTACACCACGTAAATCCCAAAAGACCGAGCCAATAACCTTTCCAGCTGATTGATGTGCTTTCGGGCGCTTTGGACGAGGTTGTCCACTCAGATGACGATCGTTGTGATTCCGGAGTGAAGTGATGGATCCATGTTCAATCCATTGTCACATATCGACTCAAAAATTCCGGTTTGTTACGTTTAAAAATGGTGAAACACTGCTCAGAAGAGCATCAACACGTTCTTGTTTTTGGTCAACAGTGAGCAAACGCGGCATCCACTTATTTGAACAGAGCTTTCTTATAGTCAGTTTTTCATGCAATATAAAGCCAACACGTTCTTTTGACATCTTTACGATGTCAGCTTAGTCACGCAACTTCACTTTTCGATCATTCAAAACGATGTTGTGGATTTTTTTTATGTTTTCTGGTGTTTCCGCCTCATTTGGACGTCCACTGCGTTCCGCATCTCTACGACCACGTTCGAAGTCAGCAAACCATCGTTTTATTGTTGTCTCTGATGGAACGGAATCCCCATAACACTTTTCGCTTAAACGGTATTTTTTCCCATCAAGAAGCAGTGTAAAATAAAAACACGAAATTGTTTTTGATCTAATGAAAATATTAAAAGTAGCACAATAACTCACGAACTAATGAATAGAATTTCATGAAATTTTGACAGCTGTATTTTTAAGGTTAGTTCTAACTGAAAAACATTTTTATAACAGAAAGCTTGTTGCTTGGAAACAGACCGACACCATAGGAGATAATTTCATTAATATTCTCGTCAAATCGTGCGTGTGATTCATTTTTGTGGCCGGGTTTTAACCAATTAACCAGATCTTCAATTTTTATCCATTTTCCGGGTTATCTTTTTTTTTGGCATTGACTTTCGCCATTCTGCCAGTTGCATTTGTAATATAAAGTGCCGGGTTATCTTTAGGGTTTTGAGTTAGTTCCTATATTTGAGTACGGGTTTATTAGTAAATGTTGTTTTTTTATCTCTTTTCTTTAATTTTTTTGAGCCATAAATTCTTGAAATTCTGGAAGATAATCCAGATGAATTCGGCCATCTGGAAATAACATTTCAACAAGATGGTGCTCCTGCACATTATTATGGTGCAGTAAGACGTTAAATGGATGAAGAATATCGAGGTAGATGGATCGGCCGGCGAGGTCCTATAGAATGGCCACCTCGGTCACCAGATCTGGCACCATTAGATTTTTTTTTCTATGGAGGTACTACGGCACCAGATAGCATTGGCGTTTTGAAAGAAAGAATTATTAAAGAATGCAATGCAATTTCAGCTGACACATTCGAACGAGTACGACAAGAGTTTACTAATAGGATGTATTACTGTACTTGCTATAAGAATCCATTGTTGATATTTGATTAATTAAATTTAAAAAAATAATTTCAATAATTTTGGTATTTATTTAATTTATCCGTCAAAATTAGTTTAAACCCAAACAAAATTAATATGGCTATGTAGCCAATGTCAATGCCTTTCAAACGAGATATCACTTGCCATAAGGTCCTATTTAAAATTATTGGCCAGAGTAGAGAAGTTTACAACACTTTATTTTCACGCTCCAAATTTTATTAATGTAAGTGTAGCCGTTCAAAAGATACGAGTGGGGGGAGGGGACTTTTGAATAGCACTGTATATACAATTTTAAATGTTAATATTTCGTGTGTCTAAATTGTGATTTTTTGAAATATAATATTTCTTTCTGAATTTCTTCTCAGATTACTGATTAATATTGAAACGTGTCCAACTGGAGATAAGGTTACACTGATCATTAGCCGTAATTTAGGTTATTTCCTGTTCATTGTTATCTGTTTTTGCAAGATGAGACATTGCTGTAGATCGTTCAGAGTGATTGGCATAGTTACGAGATTCTACAAAATATTGGTGTTTTTGTTGTATACCTACTTTTGATGTAACTTGAAAGCAAACTTATAGAATGGTAAATTGACTACCGAAATCTATAAATATCAATTAATTTTATATATAAACGATATCCAAGGCATTGCGTAATCATCGACTTTAAATATCCATAATGATTTTTATAAACTTTACTTTATAGAATTAAGAAAATCTTTCGTCCTTGGTAGTCAGCATTAATGCATTTTCTGAAGCATGGTGAATTTAAACGGAGGGGTAGTCTGGTGCTACAGAGACAATAGATGGATTCCGCTTCAACTTTCTTCAATCCGACTCCACGGAGTTCTCACTCAGGCCCATTGGGCCACCATCTCCGACTTTATACGAAATGTCGCCAACAAAGAACTCATCCTTCAAGATAATGGATTCGCGGAACTTACAGAAAAACACAAAGAACTTATGTTTCAAGATAATAAAAACGTAATTAGTGAAAATGTGATAACAGTTAGTGAAAATACAAATGAACGCAAAGTTAGTTTAAGTCAAATTCCTGAAGATAAAATAGTCGAACAACCTCGTAGGCCTTCGATGCCTGAATTAAGGTCCTTAAATAAAGATAATTTATTTATTAATAATTTATTAAAGCCTCCGACTGATCTAAAGACTGATAAATTATCTAAAGAAAACGATGAAATAGTTCTTAGGCTACTCAAAAAATATTGCAAGTATAGTAAAGATGCTCTAGACGATGATATCGTTTCCGCAATAGAAAAGATCCCCGACGAAGATGTTCCTCAAAAAAATAATCGACTAGAACCGAAAACAGAAGAAGATCTAAAACCGAGACGAAGAAAATTAGGCTACGTCCCGACCGAAGACAAAATATACGAAAATTTAGATTTCCCATTCGATTCATTGGAAGAAGACAAAAACGAACACGTGATTCGCTGGTTGAAGCAACAAAACAGCCAAATTAGCTTCGATAACATTCCCGTAAGAAGACATTCCGTTGAAATTGGTATCTCCTCTCCAACGGATAGTAGGAAAAGTAGCATTCTAGAAAGGAAATCGTCATCTTCCGGATTCGAATCACGAAAATCGAGCATAACAACACCATCGACTCCAGAAAGTAGAAAATCTTCTTGGTGCGATAGTACTTTGAACAGTAGAAAGAGCAGTGTCGGCTCTACAAGTAGTTGTTCAGAATGTGAGGAGGGGGAGGGTTTAAGTCATTGGCAACGGTTTTTGAAGAAACATTTAAGCTCCAAGAATTCAGAAAAAAGGTTAAAGAAACAAAGACAAGCGTGGAGTAGAAATAGGCGAAAGCTGAGTGCAGACTTTCAGCATTGCGATCTCAACAGTCAATCGTAAGTATTACAAAACCTTTTTTTGTTAGGCTAAATAATACAGTAAACATCCCCTTTAAGTTAAGTTGCGGAGCTTAACTCTGAAAGGTATTATTATTATTTTCGTCTACTTACCAAACATAATTCTTTACTGTATTTGTATGTTTTTGACCCATCAGTCCATTCTTTCTTTACAGTATCGTGTGTATCATACCGAGTTTCGTCCAAATAGATAATTGGCCGGTTTTCTTCTCTATACTTAGTTACTTGTTCCAAGTATGTATACCTCATATCACGACGATGAAGTTAGCCGCGACTTTCTAGCCGTGTTTGGTAAAAAATATTTGATAAAAAAGTTTTCCGCAGCCTGGCGGGGTCGGGCATGATTTTTTTCTATAATATAAGAAAAAGTTTGACGTGCTTCGCCTCAAACTTTTTCCTGCCACCTCTAATCATGCTCTAATATTTTTTATTGAATAGCTAAAGACCTATATTATAGAAAACAATCATGCCCGACCCCGCCAGGCTACGGAAAACTTTTTTATCAAAGATTTTTTTCCAAACGCGGCTAGAATGTTGCGGCCAACTTCATCGTCATCTCATATCCACTATTCTTCTGCTTTCCATGACTGTTTGACGTGTATTAATCGTTTTGAATTTGAATCCCAATTTTTTAATCCAGTTTTCAATGGTTTTCTTACAACAATTTACATTACGGCCAGCATTTGTCAATTTATTTCTTATTATTTCAATCGTAGGTAACTTATTACTTTTGTAACATTCATATATGGTGGTTTTTAATAATTTTATCAAAGATACATCACCTAAAGGTTTGACCGATCCCTTATCACATCGCTTCTTGCGTTCATGTTCATGTTATTGGACGAGGCGTTGCCGATTCCGTTAGCAAATATATAACACATAAGTTAAGACAAAATATTCTCATATATCCTATTTAAAATGAAAGTTTTTTGACTAGGAGTTTTGGCACGTGTCTCCAGTACGACTAATGTTCAGTTGGAGTGCAGCGAGATATACAACCACGGGCAGCAGTTTTAGATATCCCAAATACTGGTTCAGGACCAGTGAATGCAGTCTCAGACCCTAGCTTTGCTAGGATGTGTGCCTTTTCATTTCCTACAATGCCCTTGTGCCCCGGGACCCACTTAAGAGTAACTCTATTATGGTTAGCCAGAGTTAATAGTTTTTGTAGACAGTCCCAGACCAGTCTAGATCTGATCTGGGGACATGGTAAATATTTCAGTGCTGCCTGACTATCAGAGAGTATAAAAATCTTTTGGCCTCTATACCCTCTTTCGATATTCAATTGCAAACACATGTCGATAGCATAGATTTCTGCCTGGATAACGTGCAGAGCAAGAGGCGGATTGCACTTTGGTCTAGGTCTTGTATTATCGGTCTTGGCTTTGGCATAGCTCTTGTTCATTCTTGGACTTGCAAAATCGCAAGACCAAGACAGATTCTGCTTATCACTATACAATACTTATATTACGCGGGGTCATAGTTGAAAATATTTTGATGCTACCCAGTCAGGATAGTATAGTATTTCCTTGGCTAGTTTGCAGTATTTTTTATCCCAGGCTCGCTACTACTAGAACTGTTACATTGGCGTGGCAGGTAGGTTCAAAAAGATACCAAGAATGCTTTACTCATCACTAGACATTGAAGTCAATTGCAAAAAATTTTGCTGGGAAATTGTGAAATTTTCTAGTGATTTTGAAAACCTATTGTAAGACTCTCTGTATTCAGGAAAACTCATTCTCCAACTTGGGGCCACCTCGACATCGGTTGTATCTAGCAGTACATTCTTCTGTCTTGCCTAAAACTGGGTATCAGTCAGGTTCTAGTGGGCTTCTCTGTAGGATGATTAGATTTGTTTTTTCATCAAAGTTGTTAGAAGAGACTTATTGAGTAATTTGTACATTTCGAATTATACTGTTTACAAGTCATTTGCAAATTTAAATATCCCGTGACCTTGCATAATTCGTATTCATTCCGTTGAATTCATAATAATTAATTCATAATTTCACGTTCTGAAGCTTAACTGACAGGAAATAGGATGAATTTCAGTATATTTCCGTCGGGATGTTTTTAATTATGTAATTTATTGTTATTTTGATTTCAAGCTAAATCGCATAATAATAAAATCTTGAGACAAGAAAAAAACTAGTTTCAATTTACATGCGTGTTGTATGTTGCCTTCAATGTTAGCTCCAACTGCTAGATGATTACATTTCCGGTCCGTTTTTTCAATTTTTGTTGGTATAAGTTTTTTGCACCATATTTCAAAAACGCCATAATCTACCGATTGAATAAGTAACTCACAATCTTAGTCCATATCTGAACATCTGATGCCGTGGTGTGGTTTTATGGATACCACAATTATAAGTTGGAGTTGAAGTTGGAGTCTTCTCTATGGGTCGAGAATGATAACTTGCGTTATCCATAACTACTACTGAATCAGCCGGAAGATATTTTATCATTTCACCAAAATAGTCTTCAAAAACATCCGAATCCATGTCCTCGTGGTAATCTCCCGTATGGCACGACTGAAAGGTTAGCAAACCTTCCTTTAAAAATCCGTCTTCGCTTCCAATATGGACGATTATTAGTCTTTTCCCTTTACCTGAAGGCACCTTAATACCCGTTGACAGGCCTTCCATGAAAGCTTGGCGAGCACTGGTTATATTTTTGCCTTGCCACATTTTTGGTACTGTACATTAAGATTGAAGATTTTCTTCTGCTCTGTTCTGTACTGCTTTATACTTCTTAAGTACGTCGCCAGCAAACAATTTCATCGTTTTCCATTAAAAGTGCTTTACGGTTATGCTTTTCCCAGGCAAAATCCATATTTCTCAAAGTGGACCATAAAAGTTTTTTAGTCATCAACGGAATACTGTCATCCTGGCCAAGCTCCATTAAAATCTTATCTAGGGTGGGTAATCCCTACACATTATTTCGATATTGACCTTCAGGCCAGAAAACATACTTTTCCGAATTCTCTTACACAATTACTTGAAATTTTAATAGTACAAACAACACTATTTCAAGACCTACGCCTATGGCCGACACCGAAATTGAGCCGAACTGGACGGAATTCCCCATTTTATTAACCTATAACTTTCCAAAATAGACTATAGTCCTATTCATCCCAACAAAGTTGATCAGGTAACGATTTTAAGCAATTGTTTCTTAATCCTTCTGAACGTGCTTATCTTGATATAACACCATAACCTAATTTTATTTGCTATATAACTTCAATGATAGACTATTCCAGCCGTCACTGACATGTCGGCCATATTATGCTGGAGGGCACTCAGTTAGACTTTAATTAACAATAATTAGTTCTTGAAGATATTTAAAATACCATCGTTTTGTAGTGGTTTAACTGTGGAATGCGGGGAGAAAGGGATAAGGTGACCTTTTTTTCAATTTCCGTATGTTTTAACGAAGCTAGGATACTATTTTATTGATCTTTGTGATCGACGCCGCGAAGCTTGTATTAGTGCTTTAAAACTGGGCCCCATCAGTGAATCACAACTTTAAACTTGGGGTGTGTGTTCTAACCTCAGTTAGTTAGTTAGGGCGGGTATTATAAACATGTCTTGAGGTTATCTTCGAATTTAACAGTCAAGTTAACTTTAGGTTTTAAAACGTTAGTTTTATAAAAGTTTCATTTTTAAAATAAATAGAAGAAACGGGCAAAAGAAAAATATTACTTAGATTTTTTTAATCGGAGCTTTGACAGTTTGATTTTTATGATGTAGTTTTGTCTTGTCTATAAGTTTGGTGTATTCGTTCTTGGTGTCGAATTTTGATTTTCTTTTTTCCTAAACTTAATAGCCTGAATTTAAGGAGGTGGTGGGGTGCAAAAGAAGTGACACTGTTTAGTAGAAAGATAAAGAAGCTGAAATGGTATGAAATCTCAAATGAATAATTTGTTCTATAGAAATTTTTTTTATAAAAACTAATCTGAACCAATTTTTATAATGCTGCCCCTTAAATTATGCCGCCCTAGGCCTGGTCCTCATGGGCCTATGCCTAAATCCATCACTGAACAAAAGTTAACTGGTTTTGGTGAATTTCTGTACCAGTGTGCATTAGTTGTAAACTATAATAATTTAAAAGTGTAAAAAGGTAATTGTTAGGTTTGTTAACGTGTTGTATTATTCGATTTGAGGTTATATTAGATGGTTGTCTGGTGACAAAAATTCGTTACGATGACGTACTTGAAAAGGGTATATTACTGATTATTTTTTTCTCTTGTCAAAATCTGACATTTTGGAGGTTTCAACCAATAGCAATACATTATTCTAGCCAATCATTCGGTATTATACTGATAAAACTGCTTCCTCATCGATAATACCTTGTTTACATTGAAACGTCAAAATTTTACTTTGAATTTGTCATTATTGACAACTTAAAGTGCTTCGAAGTTTATTGTTCAAAAAAAAATAATCTTCCCAAATACAACTCGTTCTTCAAATTTTATCACATAATTTTTTATTTTCATCACTTAAACTTGTTTATTTGGCAAAAATATGAAAACAAACCGATTGATAAATTCACGAGTCCGTTAGGACGAATGATTTCGTGGAAATCATTTCTTTACTCCTGACGATGCCAATGTTATTTGTGAAACCAGTCGAGTATTATATATTATATTTCTGTTGTGCAATTTCTTATTTTCTTGATTTTATTTAATAATTCTTCGTGTTCATTTTACAGAAAACTATCGAATTGTATTTGGACATATTTTAATGTATTGACCAAACTTCACCTTGGTAAAAAATTATTGTAATACACCCCTTTCCACACAATATACTATTTATACTAGAGAGGTCTTAGAAACGATAATTGAATGCTTTGAATTGTTTAGTGTGACAAATATAGAAATTATCACCTATGTTGATAATATTAACATTTATCATTTCTGTCCACACTATAAAGCTATAAATTGCTTATCTGTCTTAATAGCATGTTCGCTCTAAATAACTTGAATTGCTTAATGCATTTTTATTTGTATTATTTTGTTGAAACATGTTTTAAAAAGCAATATGTACCGGATGTCCAAATAATATACCCCGAAATACATGTATTGGTGCAACCGAATTCATGAAAAATTAAAAACCAAAAAAAACACATCTTATAGTAAATGGAACTAAAAAGTAAAACATAAATTATTAAAAAACACGTTTTATATGAGGAATCAACTCCAGTCGTGCGTCGCAACTGGCACAAAGTATTTTTTCGAAATGTCAGTTAGATTTCCTAAACAATTTGCCAAGAAAAATGTACTCTGGATTCAACACGATGAAATAAGCTAATTTCGAGTTCGTTCGTATCTTCTAACCGAACTGTATATTATATTAAATTTTAATTTTTCGCCTCAAAATTAATAAGTAATTTGAAGAGTGTGATTTTGGTTTCTTATTTTATGATAACGTATTTCGAAAATGTCGAAATATAATAATAATATTTAGACACCTGATATAATAAAAATATATTATAACGACACTGAGAAATGTATGTATGTATGTGAGTATGATGGGGTGACATTCAGTGAGACCTAAAAGATCTATTGTGCCTCCTTACTTCTACTTAGTTCCTGAGGAACGTTTCAGAGACTACTAGCTCCTTTAGTCCTATTTCCCTGAGGAATTTTAGGATGTCTGCAGGCTTCAAATTAGGTAAATGTCCCTCTTCTATCCAATAATCTCCTCGGTGCTGTGTTCTAGGATTCCGAATTGCTAAGTATGTGGATGGAGGTTTCTTCTACCATGCCACAGAGTCTACATTCTTCTTCCTCCACTATTTTGAGCTTTTTCAGGTGTCCGTTCAGGCGGCAATCTGCCGTGCAATTGAAAAACCTAGTAACTCGAAAAAGTTAATTTTTGGAAAAATAGAGTTAATTTTATTTTTTTTTATTTTACCTGTAATTTTTTAAATTCAAGAGATAAACATATAAAACTTGGCATTTTTTAATAGAAACGTTGTTTCTATAAAACTATTATAATAGCTTTGAAATATTTTTAACAGAAATAAAGTTATGCAAGTTGTTGTAGTTACTAGTTTTATAAAATGTCAATACTTGGCAAAATAAAATCCTAGTAAGTGAAGTTACCAGAAAATCAGTGCTAAATATGTTGCTCAAAAACCTATTAAACCTAGCTATGGTAAATGGTTTCTAACAAATACTAACTAAAAACCTAGTAAGTCTAATTATAATAAAATATTTTAAAATTTTTTTTTCCAAAAATCTAGTAATCAAACATAGAAACATTTAGTTATTTTAAATTACCGAGTATTATTCATCCGTAAGACCGTTTTAAGTAAAAAAATCCACTATCTAGTAAATAAAAAAAATGCACCACCCGAATTTTTAAATGTTTATTAAGGATTTAAATAACTCTTAAACATTTTATATTAAAAAAAATAAATGAAAATGATTCTAAATATTGAATTTAACAAAACACAAAATACTAAAACAAACTTTAACAAAAACAAAGTTGAACTTCTTTGGTTTTTTGTACAGTCTCAAAAAAATATATTAAACCTAAAAATACCTAAAATAATAAAAAAAATATTTTGTTCTAAAACTGGACCGTTGTTTTTCCCAAATCCTCGAGATCGTTTGAACTTGATAAACTTTTCCAAAATAGTTGTTTTTTTAATTGAAAGTAGAGTTACTAGGTTTTTAAATTGTTTTCTATAGAGTAACATGTTAGTAAAGCCACTTAAAAAATATTCTTTAAAAAAGAACAACAAATTAATTTATATAAGACAAGTTACTAGGTTTTTGTTTTGTTTGTTTTTTAATTTGGGAGATAGTAACTTCACTTATATTTTTTTTATTTGCATTAAGATTAATAGCGTATTATATAACTCTGTTTACTATATTTTTAAATTGAGGAGTGTAGAAACAATAATTAAAATTGATAACCATGTTAGTAACTCAGCTTGTTCATTTATTTTAGCTTATGAAACTCCAGTTACTAAAAAACGCATTGCTTGTTTCTAGGTAATAGAAAGTCAAAATATAATTTTAAAAATAGCTACCAGGTAGGTTTTTTTGCTCTAATTTCAAATATGCAAACAAAGCAAAAACCTAGTAACTCGACTTACTAGGCTTTTGGAATGCACGGCAGCAATGTCCCGCTAGGATCCCTGTTAAAACTGTTAGTGTAGTTTTACTTTGACTTATGCATTCATTCGATCTCAACGGATTGTAGCCATCCATCAGAATCTTTGATTGTCTAAGCCCTACTAGATCTTTCCAATGATCAGATCTTCACTTTTCTTCAGCTTTGCCTATTTCTTACATTGGGGTTTATTATAGAAACATGATGTTTTTGTTTTATTATTGTGAACTACACCTTCTAGCGGTGGATTAAAAAACTTGAAAATAATTTCCTGTCTTAATCAGACACCCGGTAAATAATTTCAAAATAAATCTTAATTGACATCATTTTTGGTTCCCAAGTTGTTTGTCAATAAAAATAAACTTATAAGGAAGGAAGGAAGTACCTACTAGACATATGCCCGCGGTATTTTTTATGAATTTTAACTTTTGAAGGGTCAAGTTTCGTTTAGCCGAAATCTGTTGAAAAAGAAAAAAAAATTTTGTTATTTAGGTACCTCAGAGAGTATATTACTTAAAAAATTTTACCGCGGAAATGCGCTGTTGCCAATTTTTGAATGCGGTTTAGAAGTAACGAAAAACTAATGTTATTTTATATTGTAGACTTATTTTTAAGCATCGATACGAAAATAAAAATCCGCGGAAATGCGTTATTTCACCACTATGCAGTGATCCTCTTCCCGACCTTTAACACAGATCAATGAATAATATCTATCCTTATCAACTTAATATCGCTATGGTCAATAAATGCGGAAATTTAAAAAAAATTGTCAATAAAGCATAAAAACGACAATCCTGATAAAGCATGCGGCAACCCTAATCTCAATACTGGAGCAACATGTGGTGTGGGAATGCCTAGGCAAACTTAATGAACTAGGCGAGAACAATATAGTCACCTTACTGTGGATTCCAGGACACACTGGAATAGAAGGAAACGAAATAGCAGATGAACTAGCAAAGAGGGGGAGTGAAATACCCTTTTGGGGGCCGGAACCTTTTTGCGGAATCAGCTCCAATGTAATATTGGAAGAAATAGGTAAAGCCGAAGAAAAGAGAAGATCTGACAATTGGAAAGATCTAGTAGGGCTTAGGCAATCAAAGATTCTTCTGGGTGACTACAACCTGTTGAGATCAAATGAATGCATAAGTCAAAGCAAAACTGCACTAAGAGTTTTAACAGGAATCCTAACGGGACATTGTCGCCTGAATGGACACCTTAAAAAGCTCAAAATAGTGGAGGAAGAAGATTGTAGATTTTGTGGAATGGAAGAAGAAACCTCCATCCACATACTTGCGAACTGCACAGTATTTCAGAATCCTAGGGCACAGTACCTGGGAGACTACTGGATAGAAGAGGGACAGTTACCTAAGTTGAGGCCTGCAGATATCCTAAAATTCCTCCGGGAAATAGGACTAAAGGAGCTACTAGTATCTGAGACTCTCCTCAGAAACTAAGTAGAAGTAAGGGGGCACAATAGATCTTTTAGGTCTAAGTGAATGTTACCCCAAAATACATACATACATACATAACATGTGGAAAAGGGCTCCATTATTCATTCGGTTATATGGAAAGCTTCTGATAGGCTATCCGAATATGGGTATCAGCATCGCACTGTAAACCATAGTGAGGAATTTGTTACCAAGGAAGGTGTCCATACTCAAAGAATTGAGTCATGTTGGTCTGCTGCCAAAACATTTTTAAAAGGCAAACACATTCCACCAGATGCCATTGCAAAAAAAAATAACTTGGATCCATTCATGGAGCTTATTCGTTGTATCCATTTAGAATATGGCAATTTCGAATTATAAGGCGCAGCAAGAAGGTCAAAATCTCCAATAAATGCAAAAAACCCCACATATATAATATTCCCCACCCAGCACCCCACTTCACTCCAAGATCCCGAAAGTATGTAAAAAAGTTGAGAATACTATGGAAAACTTCGAAATATTGAAGATTTTCTATTACACCGCGCGGAAAAAGTTATATAGAAAAGTTATAGCAAATTATTAATCAAACAAACATAATATATGTAATTTTTATCTTCCTATCACATTTCGGCACTTCTTAACCCGGAAAAATCGATGAAAATTATTGTGATAAAAATACATTTTCGAATAAAAATTAGTTCACATCGTTATATTAAATGTTTTTACGTCATTCTATAACGAAAAAAACTATCTAAAACACCGTAAACTTTCGAATTTTAGTTAATAGTAGAAAAATTAAAAATTCGAGTTTTCTCAGAAACGAAGTATTTCCGCGGCAAAAATCAAATTATGTAGTGCCTTTCTTGTATAGAATCATCCTATAAACCGATATTCCATGTAACTGATTCCGGCTAAACGGAACTTGAGCCCTTTTTAATGCCATATCTCAAGATCTACACATACCTACCTATGAACTATATTTAAAGTTTTGACAAAAAAGTCATCTTTTCCATTTTCCAAAAAACAATCTGTTATTGGTATTCCAGTTTTTTTTTCAATAAAGATGTATAACTTTATATTTAAAATACTATAAATATTATTTGACAGTATGTTTCAGCTCCATTTAAATTAAATTTAAAAGTCTACCTAGAAGCAATTTTAATAGACACATTATAAATGGTTTATAAAAGGTGATAATATGTCTAATTTCCAAGTATTTGGTTTTAATGACCACACAAACAATAACACATTATGACTAATAAAATTTACGTTTAAACATAACTTCGTAAACCCCCATAAATATTCTTGTACAGTATATCATTATGTAATTATCGCCAAAAACGATCCAGTCCGGTCGAGGGACCGGAAAAAGCTTTATAATACAATCTACCTTGATTTCGTTACTATGACAACAACGTTTCGATATATTGTCGAGTGATGACAGTTCGTTGATTTTTAATTTGTCGTTCATGTCAAACTTATTTTGCGAGTGCGCAAATTTAACAACAATATGAATTCAGATTTTGAATTATCCGATCAAGAATTAAATGTATATCGAAGTGTCTGTCTTAAAAAAAAATATTGTACGTCACGCAACCGGAAATTAGTGTTTTTCAGGTCTCGTCCTGGAATCTGCTTGTCTCGACCTGAAAAACACTACTTTCCGGTCTTGTAACGTAAATTACTATTCCTAGCTTGAAAGTTATATTGTTCTTATTCATTATTGTTCTTATTATTTTAATTTAAAAAAATGTTTATTCAACTCAGGAAATAATCTTTTCCAGTGGAAAAATTGGAACACTCGTTTCTAAGTAAGTGGAAAAGTGGAAAAATCCTCGTCTTCGACTCGGATTTTTAAAACCACTCTCGCTCATGCTATTTGTTAAAACAAATTACTAAAAAACTCGTTTTTCCGAATTTTTCCGGAAAAATTAAATGCACTGGGGATATTACCCCCGAGAAAACTATTGAGGAATACAAAATAAAATGAAAATATTCACTAGATTACAGTTTCCTGTATCAATTGTCATATTTAAGTAAAGCCTGTTATGAATAGTATAAAACCATTAAAACAGTTTACAAATTAGAAAATTACTTTCCAAATGATAGAGAAGTAGATGTTGCTTCCTGGTGAACGGTCTATCCTTTGGAAAGTAATTTTCTAATTCGTAAAGTGTTTTAGTTTTACATTATTTTGACGTCTAAAATGAAAATAGCTTCAAATGCCAGTGGCGTAAAAAATAGGAAGAGAAAGGTGACATATTCTTCCATATCTACTCCACTGGATCTAGAATTGAAACATGTTTTTCCATCAAAATGTGCCCTTTTACATTTAAAAACAACCTGCCAAATATCAAATCAATATATTCTTCCATTTTAACGTTATCAAATTAACACGTTTAATTTTTCATAACTTCAACACCCTGTATTTCGAAAAGTAAATAGGCTGGATCCCTCAATCCTCATATCAATTTGTCCAATTTTACGAGAGGTATCTGCCATGCAAACGTTGTAAGTGTCATTTGAAAACACCCTGTATACATCTACCGTGTTTAATCTTGATTTGATCTTGAATTCCGTGAACGTGACTCGGTAATAATTATTATTTTTTCATTCCTACAAGATAAAATTTTATTCTAATCAGCGCATCTTTTTTCAGTAGTATCAAATTTCCGGTTGTAATAATCTAAAAGACGGATTTTAAAAACTTTTTAAAATAACAAACAAAGTAGGTTATTAGCGACGGTACAGTAGGTAATTACACTGAATTAAATGCATTAATTAATTTTAAAAATATTATTAGTTTATGATAACTATTATCCTGAAATAAGGCTTCAAATGTGTTGGGTAGTTCACAGTTTTTTCTTTGAGTATGGTATTTAGGACATATAAGACTTTTTAATTGGAGATAAAAACGAAACCACATTATTAAATTTAATTATTAAATATTGCACGATATAATTTTGTTCTTTAGAATTAACTATCTGCTATGCATAAATAAGAATTCATTTTTAGTTGAACCTATTATTGCATTTTTTTTTCTATTAGTAAACCAAATAATATCAATTAACTTTTGTATGAGTCGTGACTTGTTCCATTGTCTCCAAATTCAGCATTGATTTCAGGTTTAAATAATTAAAATTGCATGAAAGGTATAAAAATAATTATAAGAAATTAAAGGTGGCATTAAAAGTTTCCACGGTATTATATTTCCATTGTAAGTAACCATAACCGCATTGTTTTGAAAAACAACCGTGAAGGATTTTTAAATAATAATTGATATTCACAATCGACGTTTAATCGATCATCAAATGACTTTGTTGACAGAAATCGGGGACATTTTTTCAATAAAATGTACTACCTCGACCTCAAAGGAATTCCGGAAGGTATTCACATGTTTCCGTTGCCGAAAGTGAGTTTTAATTCGTATTTAGTCTAAAACGGAAAGAAAAAAATAATAAATAACTATATAATAAATACAATAATTGTGAAAATAAAATAGTGTTTCGAAAAATACCTGGATGGAAAACCACTTTATCAGCTGATAGGTCTCATGTGATTGAAAACAGCTAGTTTGTTGGTAACACAAAATGATGTTGGACATCCAGTTTCACAATCGGTGGTAAACTCTTTGGTTAAGTGACCTTAACCGAGACACTAACCAATAGAACTCGTTTCACAATCATCATTTAACTAATGATCAGATAACTTATGAAATTGTATCAACTTTTATTGCGTTGGTATTAAAACCGTCGATAGTATAGTGTTCTATGTCAAATGAAAGGGAAAAGAAGACCTTTTGGAGGTTATGTTTTACAGCTTTCATCCTCTCTGTAATCAAGGAGAATTTCAATAGAAAAAATATTGTTGGATGGGAACTAGTGAGGTTGAGTTTGAGTGTAACTTGAGTGAAATATGAGCACAGGTTCCAGCTTCCTTGAGAAAGGATTTATAACCTAAAAACCACGTTTGTACTTTACACTGTCATTTTACGATATAGAACAGTAAACAACAGTAAAAAACTGAACTGGAAATAAAATAATTGCAGAGAGCTAATACACAAAGAGCTGTATTACGCAGCAAATAATTGTGCCGAAAATTACTCTGAAATTTACCACGAAAATTTTTGTCAATAAAATTTGCTGTATGACACGACCAAAAATTCTAGCGAAAATTTTCAGAGTAAAAATATTCAACATGTTCAATATTCTCCAGACAAAATTTTATAAAGTGCGCGAGAATCAGCGCAGAACCGCATAATCTGTTTGTTTTACATTACACTTATTAATTGCCTTCAGAAATTTATAAACTAACCAACAACAAATTTCTACATCTAATATTACAAATGGCAAACGGCTCGAACTGAACTCAACACAAATTCGAATATGAATGCAATGCAACATATATGTCAGATAAACGTTAAAAAGGACGTTCGTAAATCACAATCGTTAACCAAACGCATCCAAAAGTTCCTAATAATAACATTGATGTCAAACTTTCTTCACTCAAATTGAAGTATTACTTGAGTAATGGCTGTGGATATGAAAACTCGCCTCGAGCTAAACTCAAACTAATGCTGCATTTCTGTGTACGCAAATAGTAAAATCGTTAAACCTTAAAAATTTTTCAACACAATATGTCAACTCGACTCGTCACCAAACAATAAAATTCAGGCACCAAAATGGCGGATGAGAATACTCATCTCTTTAGTGCCGTAGCTGCATTGGGATGAACGCGATCATTGTTGCAAGCTTCCATACGCTCATCTATTTTTAGAGAAAATCAAATCGCTGATCTATTAAGCTTGCCACGTAGAAAATTTGAAAAAAAATCACGACCAAGTTTATTGTTTCAAGGGTACTAAAGATCAAATCAATTCAAACGAATATCATTAAGCTTCCTAATAAGATGAGTATTTATATTATTTTAAGTAGTTTTTCTTTAAGGAATGATACAGCCATTAAAATATTACACTTTTTACATTTCTATTGTGGGTATAAACGATAAAACAAAAATGCCACGTGTAATAAAAAGACACGTATAAGTAGTATAAATAAAATTTTTGTGCATCAAAAACAAATTATTTTTTGCTATAAATGGTGTGGTACAAGGATACTTACTAAGTCCAGTGCTAACGCAACATGTAATACAAGAAATTATTGCATAATACAAAAGTTTGTTCAGTAAGAATAATTGTACTATAATCAAACCTTAAATAATTAGTACGCTCTGATTATTTCAAAGAACTAACGACTTTTATTGACTATACATAATTGATCAAAAGTGTTATTCCACCAAGCACTCGGTAAATATATTCCAACAGACAAAATATTCGCCGGAAATGACACAAAGCGACTTTTTCTTTTCTTTAAACAAAATATGATTGTTGGTATGGAGAATAAAAAAAATCGGAAATGGTCACTTGCAATCCTAAATAATGTACTATAGTTTAGTTAAAAATATATCCTTGGCTTCTTCTGCCATACATAACCATTAATAACCTATTCACTGATACCCAGGTCTTAAAGCTATCAGCAATCCAACCATTGAGTTTAGACTGGCCCTTGGGGCCGATTCTACAATCCCATTATAAAAGTCAGTATGGTTATTCCTTCGATGTTTTATTCCTAGACTTACACCGAGAATATCTGGTTGTCAGTTTTACTTACAATGTATTTTTATGACAGGTACAGGTATTCTGAGAATATCTCGCTGGTAGTTCCAATAAACCAACGTTTTCACGTTTGAAGCTTTGAAAATCGGGAAATTATGAAATTTTAACTAACCATAACTCAAATTTATTGTATTGCTTTGATAAATTACAGTATGACTAGAGTTCCGACGGCGGAACTATGAATTTAAAATTAGAATTCCTCCTTGAGGCGGAAGTTTATACCAAATATACAAAAATCCACCTAAAATGCTATAACTTGCGCAAGGGAGGTGGAACATTACATACCTGCTTTGCCGCCGTCCTGGGGACCCCAGTTGCGGACGGAAAACATATGATTTCTAGATATGTCATATAAACTTAAATTAAATTCATAGTTCCGCCGGCGGACTTCTAGCTGCAGTGGATAAATGATCGAGTGGAAGAAAACTCACTGAAATCAAAATATCATTTCATGTCACTTATTAATAAAAATATACATTATAAAATATTATTCTTAGGTCAATATATTAAAGAGAAAATATACAAACTTTTTCTTGAAGAAAAAAGAAAATACCTATGATTTTGAATAGTTTCCTGAATAGTGTAACACATTTAAATTGTGTTTTCTTGAAAATATCTGACGAAACAGTTGCCATTGAAATGATGATTTTGGATTTCTCTGGAAATTCTGAATAAACCTCAAATTTTTCGACGGACAGTCTTCAAAATAGGTGAGTCCTATCGATTCTTTACAAAATCAGCCAAAAACTCGTGGCTTCGTATATGTTTTTATTAAATATTATATTATACAGTGTGACCCATTTGAGATCGCAACTCCCAGTTATAGCTTTTAATTGACATTTAATGAACTTCAAATTTCGGTGGTTTTAAAAGGTCAGTAAAGGGACTATTTTTACTAAAAAACATTTGATATATGCCAGTAGCCTACATTTTTAGGAGGCTTCAAAAATTGCAATATTTTTGTAGATATTTGACAAAATACATTTATTTTGGATTAAAAAATAAACTAAAATGTTTAAGAAATTATGAAAACATATGCACAGGAACTAAAACCAAAGCCTGTATTTTCATTTCGTGTAAATTACCTTATTAAAACATATGACATATTAAATGTTAATAAGTAAAAATAGTCCCTTTGTCGATCTTTTTAAATCACCAAAATATGTCTGAGATGTACGTCGTCAAAAATTGTTTTTTTGAATCTTGTATACACGCTAATTGACGTTTTATAAACTTAGTTGAAAGATTGCCCTCATGAATAACTATATACTAAGTAAATTAATATGCTCCAATCATAGGTATTGCCCAATAAAAGAAATTCCGTGCCTTCATCTTTACGCTCTTATTTTTAATTAGATAATTTACACGAAATTAAAAAGCAGACTTTGATTTTATTTCCTGTGTAAATGTCGGTTTACGCAAATTTTATAAAGTTTTGGTTTATTTTTTAATCCAATATTGCAATTACAATTTTAAAAACACGAATTTTGTAAGATAACTGTAACATATTTGCAAAACCTTTGATAACTCCAGTAAAATGTCGAATGACAAATGTATACCATAAACTTCTGTCCCTGTTTCATTCAATAACAAAAAAATGTTATATTCAATGGCGATTCTACAATCAATATTTGTATTTTTCTGATATTGATGAGTAGAAAAACAAACGCCAACGAGGCATCAAAGATAAAATAACTTGGCGCCACGAGACTGATTATGGAACCTAGTCGGTTGCTGTTGATGACCGCTTTCCTCATTCTTGTTTTGTAATAGTCTCATAAACTAGAGAAACTCCACTATTACTGCAATTAACGTTGTCGAATACCAACTTTATCCTGAACGTTTTTTTTTCTCTTTTAACTATATTTTTATCTTAAAGACATTTACTAAGAACGTGTACTCGTGATTCTTTGGTTAAGGTACAGACACACACATTATCTTATGTTTTTTTTTAAAGACCGCCTATAAATACTCTTTATCTTATCTTCCGAAATTGTTTTGTTAATTATAGTCTAATTTCTAACTGCCAGTTTATCCACCTCAACACTCAACGGAATATATTGATACCAAATTTTGTTATTTTCCTGAAATAATTTGTTTATTCATAGAATCGCAACTTCACACTTGTTTTTTCCTCTAGTCCGTCTTACAAAGTTTCCAATAGCACCGCATCCATAGAGGCTAATTGTTTTTTTGCTTGTACTTTTTCATTGCAATCATAGTCTTGCACCTTTGTCAATTGCACAAATTCTTAACTGGATGTTAGTATGTATGTAAATTGGGGTGACACTTAGAGTAATACTACAAATACAGTCCGCAAGTCATTCATAAAACTATCCGAAAAGGCGGCTAACATTCTATCGTCATACATATGTTTTCATCAATGACTTTCAAGGAGTGAGGAGAAACTGTCGGACTAGTCGGACTAGTCGGACAATGTGCTCTTACAACGCCAATGGCATATATAGAACTATTTACTTACAGGTGATAAGAGAAGTTAGGAAGATTCCGACTGTTTTTTTTGCAAAAATTGGCACTGACAAACCATGATTTTCACAAAAAAATATTGTTTTTAATTATATCTGTACACACACACACACATCTGTCAGTTTCAACTGGCGGATGGTCGATATCTAGAGGTTAAGGTCTCTTACATAACCTCACTTTATTCGGTAGAGTTATTTGGTTTGTATGTCGTTGTGGTGTTGTGTCAAATTTACTTGGATTTTGAGCAAAGTAAAACATGGAAAGTACTAGTACTACTAAGAAGAGAGGATGCAATTTCACAGCAGAGTAAAAGTCCCTCTGGGCTATGGCAATTTGTTCTCCTTGTGGCATTTGTATATACCTTTGTGGAAAGATGCAATTGCATAAGACACCTTTTCGATTATCTTTGATGCAGAACTTTTGCTCACATTACAGAAGTCTCCAGATGATATCAAGAATTTTCCTGATTGCATAA
The DNA here is from genome assembly GCA_949126875.1 of Lochmaea capreae. NCBI lineage: Eukaryota > Metazoa > Arthropoda > Insecta > Coleoptera > Chrysomelidae > Lochmaea > Lochmaea capreae. Next base: position 17,746,875 of record OX421403.1, read on the forward strand.
AACCTGAGTGTGAGAAGAAGGTGGTCTATTGGCCTTATACTGTTATTCCTGAAAATGTAAAAAGTTAAGGAATATAAAATGGCATTAGAATAATAAAATCACCTTCCTATCAGTTCGACACTCAAGTGAATCCTCAATCAGTTCTAATATTGACAGAACAGTCTCTTTTGTCATCCTAAATCTTGCATGAAAATCCTGGTCATCCCACTTTTCGAAGTTGTCCACTCTTTCCCTAACTTATAAGGCATTCTTTCGTACTCAGGAACTATTGCACAATATCCTCGTCTTCGTCGCTATCCAGAATATAATCATTCAGAAAATTAATATTTATCAACAACCAAAAACTCTTCAAGAAAGAAAAATAAAAACACATAAACCTTTGGATAAACATTCACCAATAACCTAACAAAAAGAACCATTGATGTGACATGACCTAGTTCTTGTAACAACCAATGAGATTGCTTACATTCATTCGTCAGCATTGCCAACTTTCATTATCTGTCAGTTAACAAACTAGAGAATAAAAACGAGTTGATAAACCACTTCCAAACAAACTGGAACTTTATCTGCTAGTTACTTTTATCCGACGGATACTTAACTGATGGATAATATTGGCTACTGATAAACCGGGCCTCAGTTAAATTAATTAGATAATTTACAGTCTAAAATTAAATCGGCACCTGGAAGTAATGGTCAATTAATTACTAAAAAAATGAAATTTATTTTTGACAAGAATGAAGGTTTCTCCTTTTTATGTGATGTTGCTAAAGTTCTCAATGGGACATTTTCTAAAGAATTAGAAATTGATGTTAATTCACTTTGTATATTAAAATAAATACTTAATAACTTATTATTAATAATCAGGGAATTGAAAGCATTTGCCTATATGTTAAGATTTCTGCCTTTTTCAATAAAAATTGCCTATATAAGCGCCTTTTTCTTCAGTTTTTATTGCCCCAGATATAGTTAGCCCAGGGCCCCCAAAGGTCACGGTCCGGCCCTGCTATCCGACATTATGATAATCTACTTAATTACAGTTTCCTGTAACAATTGTCATATTTAAGTAAAGCGTATTATCAATAGACGTTAAGATAATAGTATCATACTATTATAACGCCTTACAAATTTGAAAAACAGTAGACCGTTCACTAGGAAGTAACATCTACTTCTCGGGCAGACAATGAATTACACTTGTTAAACGGGGTTGGTATATCTGCAAGATATAACCAACCATTCTGGTTTGTAATTAGAAGGAACAATATCATTTCCAGACCGGTTTCGGCATATTTACGCCTCATCAGTAAAGGTAGATATATTAACGTGATTTCAGCGTTATCTTCAGTCCAGGATTATACTCTCAGAGCTTCTGGACGGATACTATTCTAGTCGATTTGAAGTTACCCTACCCCTTTGAGATATTTAAATGTAATGTCAGGAAGATTGTGTAAATAAATATCCAATATTTAAACTGTATCTATATTCCCAATTTACGCACGTAGATAAAACTGCCAATAGAGTTGAGCGGCTTAAGTATAAAATTATACTTATAATTCACATTTTTTGTAAATATTTTCAAGTCCTGAGAAAGTTTTGGACATTTAATTCATGTATTTTATATCTATTTCAACAAATCCACTAAACTGTTACAAATTAAATGACATAAACATATTTTGGTAGTGCTTATTACCATTTACATATTTTGCAATCAGCTACAGTTATTTTTAGAAAGTAGCCTATGACTATAAATGAATGAGACGCTAGTTATGTAAAAACCGTATAATATGTTGTCTAATATGTAAATAGGAAATGTTTATCACTTTTGTAAATATTCACAAACACTCACACACATTTACGATACCAACGTTTATCACCTGATTTAATGCAAGCAAAATATATTTTGTCGAAAAAGTACCAGATTCATAATTTGGAAAGAAATTTTTTTTTTTTTGTTGACAGTGTATACTAACGCGTTGTTTGGCGAAGTTTCCGCTATTGGAAATGTTACATAGTCTAGATTAAGATTTAAATTTTAACAGGTATCGTGTCGAATTAAGAGTTTTCAGTTAAAAATGAGTTAAGCCCATGGGCATCTCTAGAAAAAACAAATCTATGCTGCAATTCTGTGTAAAAATCTTAGCGATCGTAACAATCTATATGATTCGTAATATCGGAACGGATACAAGTTTGGTATATACTTACAGGTTTTACGGTTTAACGATTTTACTATTTGCGTACACAGAATTGCAGCACTAGTTTAGATCCCTACCATATGTTAAAGGGGGTAAATTAATTATTGTTTACCTGTTTATCACACAAGACGTATTTTTGTCACGCATGAGATATTTTGGCGTACGCCTTTGGAGTACAGGAAGTACTAACTGCATTATTATTCAATATTTATGAAAACTACATCATTTAAATTTGTCTCAGAATATAAAATAATACTAGGACAATCATATTCTGTACGTAATATTATCCTGAGGAATCTTTTTTGAAAAACTTCAAGAGGTGAAAGGTCAGTTTTGCCTATTATTCCATAATTTATGTGAGGCTCCACTAAACTCTTATAAACCACAGAATATTACAAATGTATTTGAATTTAAATAGAATGGGGCCGTCGGAGTGTTCCAGTAATGTTGATATTTTAATATTAGGACCTGTAACTCCTACAGTAAAAGTCACGAATGTTTCTCGTTACGTTATAACTCATAAACATCCGAATCAAATCAATACGACAGTTTTCACCAGCGGCGCATCATTGTTAGAGGGTTCGGCATGTATTTCTGTTGATCTAATTATGAGAGGAACTAAATAAAAACCAGATTTAACATAAATATCATAGTTAGACTACAATTTGAAATTCAACAAATAAATTGTTACAAAACTTACCTCTTGAATGGTATTTAACGGCAGAAGTGGTCCGCCACTAGCCAATTCCTTTTGGAAATATTCATGTAATTTTCTAATACACTCAAACGTTTACCAGTCATTTTGTGGAAAAATATCACAATAAATGTAAATGAACTTGACCTGTTTAAAGTAATGACAATGACGACGAACTTCAATGGTGACAGAATGATTTCCGCATAAAGTGACGTTTCACTTTTTAAGTATAATCGTTGTCACAACACAAGAGTGACAAACCGATAAAGACGTAGCTTAATTCAGGCACAAAAGACGTACATGTACCTTTCCAATTGTTTTAATTGGTCATACGCAGTCAGTGATATCCACATGAAATTAGAGTTACGTTGATACATTCAGGGAAGTGTGACTTAACGAGAAACATTCGTGACTTTTACTGAATTCACGTCTAAGCTCTAAATTGCTAGTTGCCGAATCTGAACGGTCTTCCTTTACGCCATGTAACAACGCAACGGCTGTTTCATCTTCAGCTATATTCTATATTGTCCTTTGTCTTTTTTTGTTTGTATTTTGGCTGCCTCTAGAAGGGTCAAACCCTTGGCCGACTAACTGCGACTTAAGACGACCTTATAGAACCGTTTTACTTGTTCTAGCTGTTCCTAGTTGGAACCCCGACTCATATTTCTGTTGTTGCTTACGCCTAGGTGGATATTCTTCTTTTCCTGAGTTCTCTACAGATTTGTCACCTGGTTAAGAATATGCTGCTTCGTCGAAGTGGTAATTGCCGTAGTTTTCTTGGTTGTTCTTTGTGCGTAGCTGACTTCTGGCGTCGTTCGTGTTGGGGTTGTCTTTCTTGTTGTCTTATAGGCATCCTTTGAAGTTTGATGGGTGTTAATCTAGCATTTCGCAAGTGGCTAGTTTGCCTCTCTGTCTTGGTTCGAAGCACTTTGTGTTTATTTGGCATGTCGTCTGTCCATGGTGGACATTGTGTCGTCCCCCTTTCTTTATTAAACTCACGTGTTGAAAGTGTGTTTAGAGCTTCCTCTACATCTAGATCTACGATGTAGATTAGATTAGATTTTATGAGGTGGCTTTTGGCCTATTCCACTGTGGTCCTCTAAACTCTAGATTACATTCTCAAGTCTGACTCTTTTTAAAAAGTCTATTAGCGTGGAGACTGAACCTTTCATATAGCTCTCTCCCAATGGCTTTTCTTCGCCTAATGCAAAAAATCGCACATTTGCCAGGCTGTCGCACTGACATAGAATGTGTTCTGCCGTTTCTTCTTCTAGGTGACAAAACCTGCACATATCTTCGTTTGTCAATCCCATCAGCTTAAAATGCCTATTGAGCTTACAGTGCCCCGTTAACAGACCCACTACGACGTAGACGGACAGTGGTCTCATTTCGCTGTATCTAGAGTGGTTCTGGTAGGTTTCGCCGATTTCTTCTTACAGTTCGTTGATGCTGTCACTGTATGTCATTCCTTGGATGACGATCTTCCCATCATTTTTTATTGTTTTTATTAAAATTTGATCCACGATTTTTAAAAGTTACATTCCCCGCCGTAACGACCTCAAATGTCGGCGCTTATGTTAACAACTTCCTGGTAATTACAATTCCATTTTAAATATTTAAAAAATATATCTCCGGTCGATTAAATATCTATATGACTGAAAATTGCAGAATTTCCATGAAATTGCAAGTTTGCAAGGAAAGGTCTCGCACGACATTTACATTTTTAATTAGTTACATCCAATAACAAATTGCCAAATCATAATTACAAATAGGTAGCGATCGTGTAGAACATATAAGTATATAGCATTTTAATCGGTTTTTAATTGATGATGTGTCTATTATATATTTCTATTTATGTCTGATTTGTCTGTATCTAGATTGTTCTAAAGAAAAAAAAATTAAGATTTGTCCACAATACATAATTATTTCTAAAAATACCATCCATGTCTCAGTGAAGTTGGCCCAACTATCAAAACTATATTTTTAAAGAGGTTTAACATAAATTAACGAAAATGAAATAAAAACTTATATATTTCTGATAAAATACGACCAGTTTGTTAAGTTTTAGCTTAAAATATTGTACTCTAAATGACCACTGCGTTACATCGACTTTTCAACTGATGATTGGTTCGATTCATCTTCGCCGTGTTCTGGTGTAAAACCGTTCCACATTGCTTGGAGACGGTTCGCAAATCTAGAACGGTTCTTGCGGCCTTTTCTTGATTTGCCACAATGTTTCAATCGGCTATAGATCTGGACTACTAGACGTCCAATTTTAAACTGAAATAATGTGTCCCAACATCCGATCTTTGACTTTTAAGCCATATAACAAACGGCGCCATTTTGTTGGAAGGTAAAATTGATAAAGTCCTTTTATGCGATAATACTGTAATTATAGTTATTTATTTCTCATACTATCGGTAGCTGTCAAACTTATGACTTTTACTATTGGACTTTTTCAATATTATGTTCACTGAATCCCATTAAAAATGATGCTCTTCTTCCCAAAAATGTTTGTAATTACCTGACTTATAGAATAGAAGGAACTGGGATAGGAGTGTACGGGCCAGGAACCAAACACCATAAGAAAGTGTGCCCAGTTCAATATTGACAAAGGATATAGAAAGCAAAAGATTTTATCATAATGTTGGATAGTCAAGCAGAGCACTCAGCTCTTGTGTAATCAGTTCTAAAATGGTGAGGGAATGCCTAGGGCATACTCAATGAACTAGGCGAGTACAATATAGGTAGTAACCTTACTGTGGATTCCAGGACACACTGGAATAGAAGGAAATGAAATAGCAGATGGACTTGCAAAGAGGGGAACTGAAACACCTTTTTGGGGACGGGAACCCTTTAGCGGTATCAGTTCCAACGTAATATTGGTAGAAAGAGTCAAAAACGAAGAATAGAGAAGATCTGACCATTAGAAAGATCTAGTAGGGCTTAGACAATCAAAGATTCTGATGGGTGACTACAACCGGTTGAGATCAAATGAATGCATAAGTCAAAGTAAAACTGCACTGCAAGAGTTTTAAAAGGGTTCCTAACGGGATATTGCCGCCTGAACGGGCACCTGAAAAAGCTCAAAATAGTGGAAGAAGAAGAATGCAGATTCTGTGGCTTGGAAGAAGAAATCTTCATCCACATACTTGCGAATTGCACAGCACCTAGGAGATTGTTCGATAGAAGAGGGAAATTTACCTAAATTGAATCCTGCAGATATCCTAAAATTCCTCAGGGAAATAGGGCTAAAGGAGCTACTAGTCTCTGAGACGTTCCTCAGGAACTAAGTAAGTAAGAAGTAAGGGGGCACAATAGATCTTTCAGGTCTCACTAAATGTCACCTCATCATACATACATACCTGATATAGAGCTATCTTCAATATACTTTTTGTGTTCATTTATTCGGATTTTCAATGGTCTAGATGTTTAACCTACATAAAAATTTGTCGTAGTTAAGGGATATTCCATATATAGGTACAGTTTTTTTTAACATTGTTCTTTATTTTTTGGTTTAGAATGTTTAAAGTAGCGGAAATCAGTTACAAAAAATATGTTTTATTGATACCTACACGTACATAACAGCCTATCATTAAAAACCAAATAACTTACTCATTTTTCATCTAAACTTCAACAAATTATACATTTTCAGAAAGGGGAAGAGTTCAGCTTTCAGATAGAATAAAAATATATAGGGTGTGTCATTAAAAAAATAGACGATATTTGCATTTAAAAATACCATTTTTTTAAAAACACCCTATATAAGATTTCACAAATTAAACATTTATACTGAAAAAACTTTATATAAAAAGAAATTGTTCCTCGAAAACCGCACCTCCCTATCGTTTCTGACTTGCGAGATTTTTACAGTTAAAATGGGTCAGAAACTTTTGGGACACTCGGTATTATGATTAATAACCATCATGATTTCCTTTTTTTGGGTTTGTTCTGTTTTTGAAAAGAAAATCCATGCTTGAATTCCGATTCAAAGTTCTTTGTTTATAAGCTTGGATTTCTGTTTTAATGTATAAACTGTCTAAACTCTATGATCTGCCATGCACTTACTTCTGCCTTTCATTTGATATCTGTTAAAAATAGTGCGTGAATGCGTGGTCGTGTAAGGGCCGCCCCTGTGCTATTGAATCGTGTAACTACCCTTACGCAAGTGTTGGCCATGTGTGAAGAAACTGTCGCCAAGAAGCCACGTGTGTATTCAAGTATTGTCTGGTTAACGTTGAGTATCTGACCGTGATCGGGGGCTCTAGTTGGTTTTTCTTTTGTAATTCTGTTTTTGTGTTTTGTTACTGTAGTTATTTTATAATAGATTTGTTTATGATTCCTAAAACCATTTATTTCAACATTAGATAACACTTTTTAACTGAACCGGTGTTTTATTTAACGACATATTTCACATTTTGGTGCCGAAACCAGGGAAGTGTTTGTTGAAAGTAAATTAACGTGAACCGGAATAATATTTTTAAAATGGAATCAAAAATCGAAGTGTCTTTACGGAAAAATTATCGCAGACAGTTAACAAACTTGTGCAAAACCGTTGACGAGACCGTAAAATCAACGGAAATTTTACCGGGCGCACTCTCAGTTATGTGTGAGAAAATTAAACTGTTAAGAGTTACATTGAACGAACTAAACTCGAAAATTTTACCGACTGTATCGGATGAGTTGTTTGAAACGGAATGTGATAAAGTGGCAGAATATGATATCCATGCTATGGATGCTATTGCAAGTTTGGAAGTGGCCATAAAAGGCAGAACGGGAAGTAATCAGCCGCAGAACGTAGGACTTGGATATTTGCAAATTCCCCAGGATACCCCTCAACATCCAGACATGAGTGGCGGTAACGTACAAACCCAAATCAACCAGAAATCGGTAAGACTACCTAAACTTGATTTATTAAAATTTAACGGCGACCTGGAAGCATGGCCAGCTTTCTGGGAGCAGTACAGTCAAGCCATACACAATAATACAGAGTTAAGTATAAACTGTAAATTCACCTATTTGAAGTCGCTATTAACGGGTAAGGCGGCTCTAACGATTTCGGGCCTAACGTGTAACCAAAACTCGTATAATGATGCAATCGATTTAATAAAAGCAGAATATGGACAATCGGAACGAATTATTGACTGTTATGTGCAAAAACTATGCTCTATTCCGCCGGTAAAATACGATAAGGATGTTAGTGGCTTACGACGACTATACAATACGGCGTCCTCGATAACGTGCTCGTTGGAATCTTTGGGCATATCAGCTGATCAGTATGGGTTAATGGTTAAATCCATGATTTTTAACGTTTTGCCGTATAGTTTGCGAGTTCAATTCAATAAAATTAAAATACGAAGTGCGGCAAACGAAACTGAATACTCGAACGGATCGAGCCCGGTATCCTCCGCGGAGCCGGTCTCAGTAAATTACGAAAAACAGATCGCGGATTTATTGAACTTTATAAAGATCGAAGTAAACGCACTTGAGCAAGCTCATAGTGACGAGAATAAAGACAATAAAACACACGGGAGTGCGCGAGCAAATTTTGGACATTCGACGCGTAATGAACCGCGAAATCGATATAAATCAAACCATAGCGAAACGTTTACCGCTCAGGGACTATTAAATACGGCTAATGAACAGTGCTTATTTTGTAAGAATAAAAATCATTTGACTAGAGATTGTTTGAGTACTTTTATTAGCTTGAACGATAAAAAGAAACTTTTGCAGGACAGTAATAGATGCTTTCGTTGTACCGGGCTAAATCATAGATCTAAATTTTGTAAAACAAAAGACATTACGTGTAAAAGGTGTAAAGGCCGACATGTTACTGCTTTGTGCGATCCTTCATTTAAACCGAAAAATAAAGATATAACACAAAACGAACAAAGTCGCAGCTCTAACGAACAATCAGCTGTGACCGCGTTTTCTACAGGTCGTCTCGAAAATGTGTATTTGCAAACCGCATGTATTTTTGTGAGGTCTAATGCAAATAATCGAGAAATATTTTTACGAGCTGTCTTTGATGCAGGTAGCCAATTAACTTATATTAAACAATGTGTTTCGCGTGAACTCAATTTACCGATTATCGGAAAGCATAAAATTTCAATTTGTGTTTTCGGAAGTTCACAGCGCGGTGCTGCCAAACTGTGCAATAAAGTTGAAGTAGTTATAAAAAGTCAATATTCAGATAAGTTGATTACAATACATGCTATTGAAGCGCCGGAAATTTGCTTTGATTCGATTAAACCCCCTTGTCTTACTGACCCAGTTATCGAGAATTTCTCAAGACAATATCAATTAGCAGATATTCAAACAACTTCTCTATACTCTAACGGAATATCTTTGCTTATCGGAAGTGAAAATTATTGGTCATTGGTTACCGGTGAAACGCAACCACTAACGGACAAATTGCGGGCTATAAATACGGAAGTGGGGTGGACGATTCATGGTGCAAGAGAATCTAGCGAAATAGCTCCGGATTTTTTTGTAAATTGTAACATCGCGACTATTTTACATTCGCAAATCCTTGAAAGTGATATCGGAACGGATTTTAGAGAAAATGACAATTTAAACTTAAAAAGATTTTGGGATTTAGAAACAATCGGCATTAACGGTTTGGAAGTTGAAGTGAAGGACGATTTTACCGATAAATTTATGGACAATAACGTGAGGTTTCAAGGCAATAGGTACGAGGTAACTTTACCGTGGCAATCAGATAAAGCTCTGGACTCAAATTACTCGGGAGCCTTTGTCCGCGTAAAAAACTTGGTGAACAAATTGTGTAAAAACGGAACTTTACTAGAATATGATCGAGCAATACGCGAATACGAACGATTAGGCTGTTCGGAATTAGTGAACGAAAACGAGGTAAATCATAATAAAACGTATTATCTACCGCATAGACCGGTTTACCGGCGAGATAAAGAGACCTCTCAAGTGCGAGTAGTATTCGACGCAAGTGCGCACGCGCCGGGAATGCCGTCGTTGAACGACAAACTAATAACGGGTGAATCCTTTTACATAGATGACTTTGTAAAATCTGTAGATAACGAAGATGCTGCTTTGGAAGTATATAAACGCTCTAAAAACATATTATCTGAAGCAAATATGAACATGAGAAAGTGGTGTTCAAACAGCGCGAATTTAATGAAAGCTTTTAACGACAAAGAAACTGATACAAATAATCTTAAATCCAGCGACCCAAAAAATATTTTAGGAATAAATTGGTTTACGATTACCGATCAGTTAGTAATTGATGTTCCTAGAATTTTTAACGATTTTGACATTCCTAAGGAACCTACAAAGAGGATAATACTTCAAACTATTGGAAAAGTATTTGATCCAATCGGTGTCTTGAGCGGGTGTACCATAACAATAAAATTACTTTTACAGAAAATTTGGAAGAAAAACCTTGAATGGGATAAACCGTTGCCAAACGAATTTAGTATGGAATGGAACCAATGGATAAAAGATGTTTCCAGCTTGAACGACTACGCTATTCCACGCTGTATATTAACTGATCGAAAAGAACTTGTAGAGCTACATATCTTCGCTGACGCTAGCCCACAAGCTTACGGAGCGGTAGCATATGTAAAACGTTTAGATAATAACGATTGCAACTTTTTAATTTCTAAAAATCGAGTCGCTCCATTAAATCAGACGTTAACATTGCCAAAGTTGGAATTGACTGCCGCTTTATGTGCAGCAAGATTGAAAAAATACATCATAGAAAATGTCGAAATGAACATAACCGAAATATTTATATGGTCGGACTCCAAGATCACTCTGCATTGGATTAAAGGCAATAAATATAAATGGAAACCATTTATTCAAAATCGGGTACATGAAATACGAAACACGAATAGAGTCATATGGAAGTACTGCCCAGGCAAAGAAAATCCTGCAGACCTCTTAACGAGAGGGCTACAAGCTTCAAAATGGGTGAAAGAATCGGAACGATGGCTTCATGGCCCTACATGGCTATCTTTAAACAAAGAATATTGGCCAGCAGATGAGCATTTCAATTTAGAAAATGAAGAAACAACGGTATTTTCTTGTTTGGCTGAGTCAAAAGAAGAAGTCAATGTTGAAAATAACGATGAAATAAATACGGCGAAAGAAATCATTTCTTTGAACCAATTCAGCAGTTATGAAAAGGTTTTGAGAATAACGGCTTTTATATACAGATTTATAAATAACACAAAGATTAAAGAAATACAACGGAGGATTACCGGATATATAAGAACAGAAGAAATTAAGAACGCCGAGACATATTGGATACGAATAACTCAAGAACAAAAATATTCTGAAGAAATAAAGAACTTGAGGAGAAATAGAGAGATTTCTAAAAAATCCGAGATTTTAAAACTTAATCCATTTTTGGATGAAAATTATGTTCTCCGATTAAAGGGAAGGTTACAAGAATCCTGTTTAAATTACGACGAAAAACATCCTATAATTATACCTAAAAAATCTGAATTAACAAATAAATTGATTTGGAACGCACACGAACAAATCAAACATAGTGGAACGAATTCTACCCTAGCTGAAATTAGAAAGAAGTACTGGATAATTCAGGGAAGACAAAGAATAAAAGCAATTATAGGACGATGTGTTGTTTGTAAGAAATTGAAAGGAAAATCAGGAATGCAGCCCTTTGCTCCTTTACCAAGAGACCGAATCACGACAGCGCAACCGTTCAATGTGACTGGAATAGATTTTGCTGGCCCACTGTACATAATTAAGAACGAACAACGGGTAAAGGTGTACATTATGCTATTCACTTGTGCCGTAATAAGAGCGGTACACCTGGAATTAGTGGAAAGTCTTACAACAGAAAGTTGTGTCCTAGGTCTCAGACGTTTTATCGCCAGAAGAGGTGTACCTAGTACAATCTATTCAGATAACGCAAAAACATTTAAACGGACAGCTTTGGAATTAGACGAATTAACGAAATTGTTGCAACAAGAGGAAATACAAGATTTAGCCAGAAAAAATAGAATCCATTGGAAATTCAGTGTGGAAAGAGGTTCATGGTGGGGAGGCTTCTGGGAACGCTTGGTTCGTACCGTAAAAGGATCTTTAAAGGCAACTTTATTGAAGAAAATGGTTGGATTCGACGAGTTACGAACAATAATAACCGAGGTAGAAGCAACCGTAAATTCCAGACCGTTAACCTATATAGATGAGGACCCAGAAAACCTATTTATATTAACTCCTGGAAAGTTCTTACTGGGAGAAGTCGACTTAGGATTTAGCGCAAATTTAAAATCGAAGGAAATAAAGAGAAATGATATATTACAAATATGGAAAACTAGAGAAAAAACAATGGATCAATTTTGGAAGAAGTGGCAAGTTGATTATTTGAAACAGTTGCGTTCGGCCCATTATATAGATCATCCGAAGCCGAACGAAATTAAAGAAGGAGACGTGGTACTTTTGCAAGACCAGGATAGACCGCGCTTAACGTGGAAACTTGTGAGAATTACTCAAACATTTCAAGGACGTGACGGAAAAGTAAGAGCGTGCGAAATAAAGACAAGTAACGGTGACAAACTTAAACGTCCAGTGCAGTGCTTGTATCCGTTAGAAATCGATAGTTTCGCGGCCGGGGAGGATGTTAAAAATAGTGCGTGAATGCGTGGTCGTGTAAGGGCCGCCCCTGTGCTATTGAATCGTGTAACTACCCTTACGCAAGTGTTGGCCATGTGTGAAGAAACTGTCGCCAAGAAGCCACGTGTGTATTCAAGTATTGTCTGGTTAACGTTGAGTATCTGACCGTGATCGGGGGCTCTAGTTGGTTTTTCTTTTGTAATTCTGTTTTTGTGTTTTGTTACTGTAGTTATTTTATAATAGATTTGTTTATGATTCCTAAAACCATTTATTTCAACATTAGATAACACTTTTTAACTGAACCGGTGTTTTATTTAACGACATATTTCACAATATCCATTACTCAAATTAATGGTATCATCTGTAAGTTCCTTGTGGTGTATTCATTATTCACTTTATTTTGTCAACTAAGTTTTTTATATACTCAAGTTGTTGAATTTTTCGTTAGTATCAGGTAAAGACCAGAATTAAAAAAAAACTTAATGATTCTTGATAACGGTAGATGGAACTCTACCGAAACGTTTAATTAGAAAATGTAAAAAGTTTGTGGTTTGATTTCCCAAAATTAATAACAAAAAGAACAAATTAATTTTATTGTAACAAACCCTTTCGTTTGATATACATATTGATGTAATTCGCCATTTTGTGGCGGCGGCCATTTTGGACAATCATTCTGAATAGACATAATGGGGGACATTGGTCCAAGTTGCCAACCCAAAAAAATTTCATCGTTTTGTACCACTAAGGAATGTAAATTGCTGAACGAATTTGTCGGGCTCTTCAAATTGGGTAATTGGTCATGTATAATTGTCTGAAAGTTGTGTTGGAGCATCTGATTCCATATCAATTGCGACATATATCTTATCCAAAGATGATATTGATTGGTAGATATTATTGACGTATAATCAAGTGCACCCACATAAATTTCAACCAATCGTATATCATCTTAATAAATATCGGTATTTGGATGCAATTACGCATTTTAAAGAGCCGGGGCTCAGTTTACGGATATTTATAAATAATACGAACGCTCACATGACAAATTCGTTCTGAAATTTACCTTCCCCAGTGGTATAAAAATATTTTTGGGTTTGCAACTTGGACCGAAATCTTGTCATCTCAACTAAAGCAGTTGTTTGGCAAGTTTTTCTGAAGCTACGCGGCATTGGTAAGGGACGAGGAAACATGGCGGATATCTGTCAAAAACGTACCAATGGCGTACGGTACCTATTTTTATAAAAGTATTAAAAATAATAATTATATATAGAAACTGATTTTGCTTTAAAGGTAAGGTATTTTTCAAAACACGGTATTTGTTAAAAACAAATAATGTTAAGAATCGTACTTGAATTCAATATGGATACGAAATAGTTAAAAATCTGATACTGGCAATACCAATGCCACCGGATAATCAATGTCAGTCAATTGACAAAGTGAGAGGGAAGAACACACACACGCGCTTGCCAATAGGAAGTCAGCTGATCACTAAGCAACGAATGCCTTTCGATAAATTTCACCAATTGAGTTAGTTCGGAGGGCGTGAAAATTATAGTTTTCGCACAAAGCTGCCAGAGCTTGAAGAAGCCCATAACAAATTTGGAAAAGTGTTCATCTTTTAATATTCATAAATTGAAAAAATAATGTTAATAAACAAAATCCAAGGAAACAAGCACATTAAAGAATTAACGTTTAATCATATTGTTAATAATAAAAAGTCCATTTTCTAATTATTATCACTACATACTTAGCACTTTATCTTTTTCATAGTTAAACGTGGCAATATCGAATGTTTTCGACTGCATTCCTTTCACGGCTTCAGATAAACTTTCCAAACTATAGGTACCAAAATTCAGATCAATTTGTCAACAGGACGAGGGCTAAATTTTAATGACTAACTTTGTCCCAAACAAACAAATAATAAAAATTAATAATATGTTATTTCTACGGTCTGTGTTGCAAAAAGTAATATAGTTAACATTATTCGCTTGAAGAAAGAGAAATATTTTTTGTAATAACATTGTTCTCCATATCTTTCCATGCGCAGTTTTTGCAAAATTATTATTTTCAATTGTCGTTATTTTTACTAAAATTGAATAGTAATATTCCGAGACAATCGTTAATGCAGAGTGCGTAGTAGGTACATTATATTAATGAGTTTGTTTTTGTTTCAGATGGTATTTCCGGAAGATTAAACGTATAGAAGCAGAGAAAAAGTTACTACTTCCTGAAAACGAACATGGAGCCTTCCTTATTCGAGATTCAGAGAGTCGACACAACGACTATTCATTGTCAGGTAATTTATTTTACTTTTTTTATATATAAAATATTAGGGGCACAGGTAGACTCCGTTTAACGTAAGAAGAACCCATCTGAAGTTGCAGTCGTACGCGCGAACTTGTTGTCAAAATCCAGCGCCATATTGTAAAAATGACATTCGACTTCAAATCAGTAGCGTAACGTTTTCACATTTTCACACTGGTGGCATAGAGCTACGCAAGGGAGGCGGTATCCAGGCTAATAGGTCTAACAAAAAGAATAAAGCTAGATATCGAGCTCTAAAAATAGGAAGGACCAGAACAGATCTGCAAAGGTCGCAGGGGGATAGGACAAAGAGCCACTCCATTTCTAATCTAATCTAATCTACGTATCCCTATGTTACCTTTTCTTGTTCAATAGTAATAAGGAAAAATTAATACATTCCTCATTTTTTCACCATAATACAGATATGGAGAAATATAGTTTAATTTTTTTTTTCAGTTCGAGACGGTGATACCGTAAAACATTATAGAATAAGACAGTTAGACGAAGGTGGATTTTTCATAGCACGAAGAACAACATACCGCACCCTACAAGAGTTGGTGCAACATTATAGTAAAGATGCAGATGGTTTGTGTGTCAATTTATGTAAACCTTGTGTACAGGTAAGATTTTTTTAAATACTCCATAAAATTCGCAACTTTCAATAAACTCCCAACAAAAATGCTACATTATATTATTTATAAGTTTGGCGGTATGTTTGTCTTCACAGTGGCGGCTCGTGGTAAACCAAACAAGTGAGACTAGAACAAACTCTAAATAAAAATTCGAATAAATTTTCACGTCGGATATGCGTTTATATTCAGATAATTAATCTAAATTATCTGTATCTCCATCATTATAATCGTAGACGAAAATTATTATTCTAATAAATTACCTGTAGTAACGCCACTGTCACGTTACTTTTATTCAGTAAACTCGGATCGTTTGCAGATTGGGATGATACTACTTTAGGACCAAATCGGAGTGTGTAAAATAACTAAAATACAACAAAACTTAAGTTGTCCTTTGTACCGCGAGTCCTATAATTGTCCAGAACATTAGTAAGCAGACTAGAACTAAAACAAAGCGCAAATGAACTGGTCTCAGTTGATATGAAAAGACGTGACTTAGTTTTAAAGTGTTTGGAGATCTCGCACTGTCAAACATTCGTATCCATAATACACCCTACATTTAAGTGTGTCCAGGAGGCGGAAAAAAAATTATAAAGAGTTGCGCTAAATATTGAAAGCATTACTTCATATTTTGACATTTTTCACGAAACTTCATAATACTAAAGCAATTATTCAATTTTCGATTAATTTTACTCTTAGTTGGTTTTAATGACGAGCTGCCACTGTGTCTAATACATTAAATATCAAAGGACAAAGGACTTTGCATCCCCAAAAAAACAGTAATAAGTGAGTGGTGTTGGAAAGGATTTATCTGTGGATAAAATTTTAATTTATCAAGAATCAGTAAAAACAACATAATAGGCACTTGCATTTTTACTACACTCTTTGTCAAAATCCTTAAATAAAAGTACATACTTCGCTATACACTAACAAATCCCATCTCTATGCATGTTTTTGAAACATAGACAAACAAAATTTCAATGTCAAAATATTTTCTTACTCAACATATTCTCCTCTTAATTGGATACATTTATTACAGCGAACCTGCAACGTCTCTAGACCTTTCAAAAAAAATGTTTCTTCTTGCTCTGCAAACCAGACCTCCACAGCTTTTATTACCTCCTCGTTTGAAGAAAATTTACGACCTTTTAAACTTTTTTTCAGTTGATGAAAGAGATGATAGTCGGACGGAGCCAAATCTGGTGAATAAGGGGGTGTTCTATTAATTCAAACCCTAAATCACGAATTTTTTGCATGGCAACATGAGATTTGTGTGCAGGGGCGTTGTCCTGCAAAAACAAAACATCTTTGGATAGCTTTCCGCGTCTTTTCTCTTTCATTTTTTCCCGTAGAGTGATCAGTAATGTCGAATAGTAATCTCCAGTTATTGTTCTACCCTTATCCAAAAAATCAATCATGATTACTCCATGCAAGAACTTTTCCAGCAGAATTTTGGACACGAAACTTCTTAGGTCTTGGAGAACCAGAGTGTCGCAATTCCATCGATTGTTGCTTTGTTTCTGGATCGTAGAAATGTACCATAGTAACAATTCAGTTTAAGAAGTCTACATCGTTTTCAAATCGAGCACAGATCGAATGAGGTGCTTCTACCCTTGCACGGTTTTGGTAAACATTCAAACATTTGGGGATCCATTTTGCAGCAATTTTCTCATGTCCAAATTGACGTGAACTATATGATGAACGCGTTGTAAGAAATATTCAGTGCTTCAGATATCCGTTTTAGCCCAATTCGACGGTCTGATAAAATCATGTCATGAACTGCATCGATATTTTCGGGGACTGACACAGAAACTGGCCTTCCCGATGGGTCATCATCTTTAATGGAAAATTATTAATTAAGCATATCTTCGTAAATCTGCTTACCTCTTAACCCTTGTAAATACAGGTACTTGATGATGGCTCGATACTCCAATTTTTCGATTTTCACAATTTCGGTGGACATCTTTTTTCTTTTAATTTATTGCGTAACTCTGGTTTACTTTTTTGACGTCAAACTTCACAATGACACTTCTAATAAGTTATTGTTCGTTGCTATGGTAACGCAATAGTTTATGCATGGATCTGGTCTAGGCTACCTAGATATCAATACATCCTCAAAATCACTTAGTGTGATCTTCTGGAAACGACCGTTGCGGAAAATCCTTCTACTGCGTAGGTACCGCCAATATTAGAAATTAATCTTGAGAGAAAAGTCTTTCCAATAACATATTATTTATTACTGATAGTGGTGGTATCAATTATAATATGAAGTTACCTATGCTTTCAATTTTATTTAAGCTGTGACCAAATAATATCGGAAGTTGTTCAAAAATTTTTTAGCTAAAAATACCGATCAA
The DNA here is from genome assembly GCA_949126875.1 of Lochmaea capreae. Classification (NCBI taxonomy): domain Eukaryota; kingdom Metazoa; phylum Arthropoda; class Insecta; order Coleoptera; family Chrysomelidae; genus Lochmaea; species Lochmaea capreae. Next base: position 17,764,663 of record OX421403.1, read on the forward strand.
GTGAAGACATAGTAAAAGCAAAGAAAACTGAATGTTTTTCAAGATTTACACACCTATGGGAGAATTCATGAGGTTTTGCTCAAACGATTGAGGCAGTTGGATATAAAGCTTTTTTTAGAATTTCGTTAAACATATTTATTAGTGATGAGCAAAATTGACCAAGACCATCCTTAGACTAGCAGGACCAAGACTAAATGAGCTTTGCTCATCACTAGTGTACAGTAGTCGCCCATTACAATCATTTTGCTAGTTGATAATTGATTGTAAATTATTATTAATTCATAACCATGATGATCTTTGGTCTTCCTTTGCTCATCACTAATGTTTATAATAAACAAAACTATCTTTATTGAAGTGATGCGAAGAAAACCACGTTCAGTATGATGACAAACTATATGTTTTTGAAAAGAGTTCATGATCTAGAGGAAAAATAGGACGACGATGGCAACCTATCTCTAGATAAAAATGTGTTGTACTTCGAGCAAGATGAAACACCTCTCTATTATACTGAACCAGTTAAATACTGGTTGGACAACAATGATCCAAATAAATGGATTGAAAGGAGAGGTCTTATTGAGTGTCCATCTAGATAACCAGACTTACCGCCACTTGCTTTTTTTTCTGTGGGGTTTCTTCTAGTTGGTTGTTTATAAAACTCAACTGTCCAAATTGACGATTTACAACAAAGAATAACTTTTTTTTGCTTTACTGTTACACCCTGTATAATTGTTACTTATAGGTACCGTTGAAAAGCATTTTTCTCTCGGGCTCAAAATTCTTAGCTATTGAAATTAAAATAGTGGTAAATAGGATTTTTTTTCGGTACTCAGTACAGCAATTTTTACATTGCCCCGGGACGTGTAATCGCCACTGCCGTTTGTGTAAGTCAACGCTTGAATGGTTATTTATAAATAAAATAAATTTGCAACAATTTTGTTGCCTCTAAATTCCCGGTACTTTTTGGTCATAGTAAGTATATTAGCAGCTATTGGCTATTTTATTAAATGTAATTTATTTTTATGCAGAGTAACCAAGAGGTACGTTATTAATGTTGAGAATAGAGCATAGTTTTTTTTCACATTATATAGTATGTTTTGATGTCGAGTATTTGAACTATTTAATTTATTTTTAATATTGTTGAATTTTCTCATATTATAATCTGAACTCACTTAGATACTCGATATCGTTCTACCAACTGCACTTTTAAGTATTATGACCATTGTGCACTTTAGAACATTCTTATATTGTTTTTTATGTGTTTGATAGTCAATAGCTGTTATTTTGCACGATCTTTGTACTTCTAAAACGATTTTCCACACAACGTTTTACGATGAAATCAACCAATACTTTGAATGGCTTTCTAATCACTTTTATTAAATGTTTTACATAAAAACTGATGAAACTAAAATATTACAATAAATTGTTGATTAACCATTTTGTTATGGTAATTAAACAAATTTGAAAGTGTTTAAAAAAACATAATTTCATCCTATTTAAGCATTTTTGGAATTGTTTTCAATTTTTTGTGGGAATAGTTCAACTTACTAGTACCGTATCTCAAAAAAAACCTACATATATGTCAACAATTGAATTAGTCCTGGAACCAGAATTTCCTTCACGCCCATTTCGTGAAAGGACCTTAAGAAGATTTGACAATTTCAGAAAATATTCATGGATTGTCATGGATTTAATTTACAATAAAACAAACACTAATTTATATACCACACCACAAGAAACTTAAGCACGGTTTATTTAATTTTATAGCTCCTCTTGAAATGTTTCAAATAATACACATATGTATGTGTCATGAGATTGAAACACAGTAGACGTTGAAAATTTGCCCATATTTTGGAATACAAAATTCTTATAATTCCTCAAGTTGAAAGAAATGGAGCAAAGGTACATAAACACAAAGACAGACAAACATTTTTTCAAAGCGCTACAACTTCCCAAAGGATCAAATTTTGACTTCCGAGAATCCATTATAAAGGTTTTTGTAGGTTTATAATAAAATTTGTAACATTTTATACTTACTGTAAGACTGTTTGACGGTGAAAAAGTGTTCAAAGTCTTAAGATGCGAAGGAAAAAAAATACAGTTGGAAAATTTGAATTTGACGCTACTGCATAGTCCTAAACAATATCCCAAAGACCCATTATGTTCAACTAATTATAATTAAAATCACAATAGCTTGCTAGTGTTTCATAGTTAATGAAGTGTTTAGGTTTACTTTATAATTTTCCTTTCTTCGTTCTCATTTCTTATTGCTACTATATAACAGCATGTTTTAAATACTTTTTGATATATAAAATTCACATTTTTGTACTTATTATTTTTTAGGTGGAAAAACCACAACCAGAAGGCCTTTCTCATCGCACAAAAGACCAATGGGAAATCGAACGAACCTCCTTGAAATTTATAAGAAAATTGGGCCACGGTCAGTTCGGAGAAGTATGGGAAGGCATGTGGAACAATACAACACCTGTCGCAATTAAAACTTTAAAACCAGGCAGTATGGACCCCAAAGATTTTCTTGCCGAAGCTCAAATTATGAAGAAACTAAGGCATGCCAAATTAATCCAATTATATGCTGTGTGTACGGTTGAAGAACCCATTTATATAATTACCGAACTGATGAGAAACGGTGAGTCTAAATAGTCATTTATGTCAGTAGATGATTTTTTTTGTTAATTGTTCAACACGTTTTATTAATTATTTTGGACATTCTACCAACAGCTGGATTGTGCATCTAAAAAAAACTACATTCTGGTGTTTTCAATATCATTGTATTTTTCTGAAAGTCATACCTTCAGATTTATAAAAAAACGACTGTGTCATTTGTTTGATTTACTTTTTCCGTTACAGGTTCCTTATTAGAATACTTACAGGGTAAAGGAAAAGGATTGAAATTACCTCAGCTGATAGATATGGCAGCGCAGATAGCAGCCGGTATGGCGTATTTGGAATCTCAAAATTACATACATAGAGATTTGGCTGCAAGAAACGTACTAGTAGCTGATAGCAACGTTGTTAAAATCGCTGATTTCGGTCTGGCTAGATTAATTAAGGTACATATTTCATTATTCTTTATTTTAGTTGGTGGTTTGGTATCTGTTTATAACCGTGCACTGCAACAATACTGTCTATTGTTCTATTGTACCCCAGTTGAGAGTGAAGGGGTAAGTCTATTTACACCATACAGAAGGTGTTCCGCCGATTGATGGACATTCGGAGTTTTTGACCAGCCTTATTCAACCCAAATGATTGTTTAGGCTGCAGTGTCAATGGACATTATCTTCCTTTTCTCTTCCAACAAGGCTTCTGGTCTCAATTTTAAAGGTCCTTAGCTTGCCTTAAGTCTGATATCTCATTCCAGTATAACATTGCTTTGTGGTCCATCTGATTGCCAGGTCTAGAGATTTTAGGTCTGGATGCGGGACTATAAATTGGGACTAACCTTCTTTCGAAGTAAGCTAGTCTTCTTATTCTTGTATGGAAGCGAAAACAATAGCAGTTTTAGTAAACATTACATTGATTAGATTAAAACAGATGCTAGGTAAAAAAATAAAATTAAAATTAGCGATATAAAGATGTGGTGAAACTAAGGAGAGAGCATATCATTAAATTTGGCTAGCTTGGAACTTCAAGTAAACTCTGAAGCAGAAAACGGGAAAGAAATTAGTCATTTTAGCGGCTCTGAGAACTTGTATACTGAAATGAAGCAACCGAAGAATATTCTATATACGAATGAATGGAACAATTTTGCAAGAGGCTGACATATTTAGTCGGGTTGACACTAACGCCCAACCAAAAAATGGCTGAAGCAAATTATTTTTGCACAACTTAGATGAAATAGATGGAATTTTAAGAAAAGGTAGATTCAGAGGTGTTTAGCTTTGCCAGAAATGGCTCATATTTATGTTTTCAAGACCACCTACTATCGGGAATACTCATTACCAGAGTATCGAGGGCAATGAAGAAGTTGGCGAACACAAAAACAGCGTCATGGGTGGGAAGACCTTCATAAAAGAACTAGCCTGAAACATACTTCGGAACTGCTCACATTATACAGGAATCAGCTGACTGGTCCATGAACCAGTAGAGGAAGACCTGAACAAAATTAAAACTATACAATGAAGACCTTATTTACAGGTTACGATTAGGCCAATCGCAAGGTGGCGCAGAATAATAATATATAGCAAACATCCAGCTAAGAATTTGAACTGGGACAGCGAGCCAAGGTGGCTGCTGTGTGAAAGGACGAGCGAAAATACAATGAAACAACTGCAGTGTTATCAGAAACTTTATCAGATGAGCTAATGAAACAATTTTGATTTACAGGAAGATGAGTATGAAGCAAGAGTGGGAGCCAGATTCCCGATTAAATGGACAGCGCCCGAAGCTGCAAATTACAGCAAATTTTCCATTAAATCTGATGTATGGTCATTTGGTATCCTCCTAACGGAACTAGTTACGTATGGAAGAATCCCCTATCCAGGTATGTAATCATCGACGCACCATAGACAAAAACAATTTGCATAAAAGTAACGTTTTATAAATTAACCACTTCCATTGCAGGTCTGACTAACGCTGAAGTTCTACACCAAGTAGAACACGGTTATAGAATGCCAGCTCCACCGGGTTGCCCTCCGGCTTTATACGAGATAATGCTCGAATGCTGGAATCGAGACTGTATGCGTAGGCCAACATTCGAAACCCTACAATGGAAACTCGAAGACTTCTTCACCATGGAGGGATCCGACTACAAAGAAGCATCAGCATACTGAGGTCACGTCCACCCCCCTGCTGATTGGTTACGTAACTCCATAGAGGTACATTACCATTAATAGGGAGGTGGATATATCTATTTATTAATCACATTTATAGATAGATATGCCGTACTTCTGTTTTTTTATACTTGTTTGACTTGTATGTTGAAATTTTTTAAAAGTGTTGACAGGTCAGGTTCGGTTTTAGCGAGTTTTAGCATCGGCAATATTTTCTGAAAATTTCTCATAAAGTACCACCTGCTTACTGGACGTAACTTTGATTGCATGGACCAAAGACAACGATACTTGGAATATATTTTTCATAATTTGAAACGTGTTTAAAATTTAGTTTGATTTCTAGATTCTATTTTATTTAATTAATGATAACTACTTAAATTTTTAAGGACCCAAACATTATTATAAAACAACTGATCACTCTTTCAAAAACTATTTCTTTTCAATTGATACCATAAGGCGTGTAAAAATGTAGACGTTCGCGGCTGAAGTCAATGTGCTTAATGTGTTCCGGGCTGTTGTGGCATGGATTTCGATTCCAAACTTTTTGGCTACAATTGTGGCAATTTCTCGACCTATCAACTAAAACTGAGTGTTCTGTTGACCGCGATGCGTTATTTCGTTTGGGCGCATGTAGTATTTAGCAGTTTTATATTGGCGCAGTTTAATGTTGTTAGCCAGATCTTTGGTTAATATGTTGTATCACCTTTCAGTTAAAGTTCTATTCTGTGTTTGTATGTTTCTATAGCTTCTAAATACTTTCTTTTCGAATAATGTCAGCCACGTTAAGATGCGCCAATATAAAATCGCTAAATACAAGGTGCGCAAAAATTAATGTACAAATAACAACAACGAAGAACTCAGTTGCAGTAAATACGTCAAAAAGAGTACTTTGTCCACGCCATTAAATATGGCTGCTCAAGTTGTAGTCGAAACACACCTTAGGACGTGTTTAGAAGGCGCGAATCTGGTTCATGCCTTTAAAAATGGAGTTTGTTTCATCACTTTCTGATAAAAAATTATTCAAAGAATTCACTGTTCTGTAATATGTAATTGTAAATATTTAAATGCCAAACTCATCAATAGTCAAATCGATCAAATGTTCCTCCTCTGTGGCAAGTATCTAATTCTCACTCTTGCTAGCTTCGCCGTTCCTTTGGCTCTGCACACAAAAACACTGCCAACGAAAGTAACCGGAAGTGACGAGTTTTTAAACCAAGGTGGAATCAGAACAAATATAGTTAGGGCTATTTGTAGACGAATATGTAACTTAAAACCGGAGTGTATAGGTAAAGTTGATTCCTTGTAAAGTATTTTTCATGTGAATGTCGGTCCAGTATTTCTTATTAAGAAATACATTTTTGTGCCAAACTCAGAAAATATTGCTGATTGCTTAAATAAGTTCATTGAATGGTCGATCTTAGAGTGTTTTAAATTTGTTACAAGAAAAATGTTTAGGATAATAATTTGATTGTTAAATAATTTACAATGATCCGTAGTATGTGCGAGTTTTAAAGGAGGTACATCCGCAAATAATCCTGCACAAACCTGAAGGTTCTTATCAACAAAACGCAAGCAGCAAAAAGACGCACTGCTTCTTCTGAATTAATTTTCCGAGATTGATAAGTAGCATTAAGCACTATGAGTAGCGGGCTTTAGAGAACATAAAAATAGTTACTTAAAACTTTATAGAAGTAAATATTAAGAGGGTTTATAATAAACGAAAAAAAAATGCAGTATGGAGGGTGGCTGAGAGTTTAAAAGAAAATGATAAAATGGTATTTGTCCAAATTCAGGCTAAAGTTCACTAAGCTCTGATAAAATCAATTATTTCAATACCGATCGGGGTTGTTATTTACAGCAAACTAGATTTGAAACACTCTGTAGATCAGTCAATAAATTATATCTTATATCAACTTTATATATATATATATATACAATATGACCTTAAACCAACAATTTTTATAATATTTGGTAACGTTTTTTACTAGATTTTTAATACATAAATTACTCTTTACATATTCTAAAAAAAAGATTGATGTATTTATTATTATTTAATTTAATATATATATTTTTTCAATAATACTGTAGCAAATTTCCCGCTATTCATTTGTCTAAAAGAATTGAGAAAGTTAAATTCTCTAAATACTCTATACTTGTCAACTTAGGGCGGTCCTTCTATTGAAGTTCTTTAATTTTTCCGTTTAAAATTTTTCACTCTACCCATGCTTTCAACCATCATGTTGTGGGTTTGCAAGATATTATTTATTTTAGAAAACCCTTTAATTACACTAAGTAGTTCAGTTTGTATCTACATTCATTCATCATTAAATCGCCATACTGTCATTGCCGACGCGAAGGTCAGTTTATGAAATGAATTTCGCCTATAACGTTTCTTATCTCCGAGGTATGAATCGCAGTCAAAATGTCTTGTCAGTCGTCGCGCGCAGTTCGCTGAAACAAGAAGTTTGTTAGATATCCTAGGATTGCTATTGTCAGATCCATTTCATTCTAATGAACACTTTTTCAAGACAGTCCAACTCTTCACGACCTTCCCTATTTCTGTATCTTTTGAAAAATCTTGAAAGTTCCTCTCCAGTATGGAAACAGCTTCGTTCTATAGTTCTGGCTTCTCCAAAATTTTGGATTCCTCCACCTAACCACCACTCCGATTCTTGTATGTATCTGTCAATCGTGTTTGGTACTAGTGGTGTTGGTGTTCGATCTAAGTTAGACAACAAAAAAATCAAAGAACCGCTTGTAGGCCGTTTAAAAGCAGTCTTTTTGAACATCTTTTTTCGGTTGTCTCACTGTATCATGTAAACTACAATTTGGATTCATATATTACTGTATAAATTGGGATCTAAAGATCTACTCAGTTCCTATTAAAAATCTCGGGTACTAGTACCTAGTTCTTTTAGACCTTTCTTGGAAGAATTTTAGGATATCCACAGGAAAGTTTAGGCAATACTTACTGCCTTCTACAATTATTTATTTTTTTGAGATACAGGCGACAATGTTTAAATACCTGTAAAACTTTTGATGCAGTTTTACGTTGATCTCACTTGATCTAATCTTCCCACAAGTATATTTGACTTTTTTAGTCCTATTTATGTTAATACCACAAGTCCTTTTAGCGAATTTGCTATTGTCCTGGAACTCGGAGTAGGATGACGATGTAGTTCTTGCCTAGTTCATTGAGTTTTCTTAGGCATTTCCATACCATTTTAGAATTGATTTCATAAAAGATCTTTGCTTTAATGACTGCTTGACTATCCCACACATATAGTACGTTACGGCTGGGTATAGTATAATTATTTCACGCCCTATTAGATCATGTTTAGGGGTTTTGCTAATGGATTATTAAAAACATTCTCGTTGTATAAGCAAAATAAAAACTGTTTCGGTATTAACAATAAACAAAGTGTGTTGTTATTCATCTAGTCCGTTTAATGATCGAAGACGTAAACGGTGAATTTTTTGAACTGTAAGTTTCTAATCGCCAAAAATAAATCTTAAGCTGGTACTTTACCGATAAACATTTGAAATGAACTTAAGTACATCAGACAATTTCATGTTGCTTGCTGTTACAGTTCGATAAAAATAATATTTTTCCAATAGAAATAACCTTTTTTTATTTTATTTAAAGATCTTTTCATGAAATTAAACTTATATAAAATAAAAAAAGATACTTTCTAACTATTCTAAGCGCAAAAATAATCACGCACAAATTCATGTTGGACTGCCAAATTAAAAGTAAACGTTCTGCTATTTATAGACGATCAAAATAACGTAAATGTGAATATTATTGGTTGTTGATGTTGTAATAAAGCAGAACTTTCTGGGTATTTCCCAGGAATATTTTGTATCGAAAACATAAAAATAGCAATTTTTAACATGTATTGATCTGAAATGTTAAAGATGGAAATTAATCAACAATGTATTAAAGAATAGACTATAATAATTACAAAATAGGTTATGTATGGTAAGATTTCTTTAAAAGTACGGAACGCATCAATTGATAGTTTTACATACCTCAAATTAGCGGCGCGTGTCGAAAGTAGGTATTATGTAAAAAAGTAGGTAGCCAGAAACTGTAACGTATGTGGCGCCACCTACATTTCACTCACATAATAATATCAATGTTGCCATGCTGCAATTATAAACTTGATATCAATATTCCGCTAGAAGACCTTAAATATATTTGTGATATTAATAAAATTACCAACACAAAATAGTTACACAGTATATGTTTACATTAACATAATTAAGATAACCATAAATAAATTTTCAAAAGTAAATCCTGCAAGGAACCACTGAATAAGACAGTTGTTTTTTACACTACATTATTTGAAAACAATATTACGCATAATTTGGTTGTGTTTTTGGTAGATTCAATCTTGTTGAAAATAGATATATCTGTGACACATTTGTTTCATTTTTGTCAATAGGGCAAGTCACTGTAACGTCAAGCCCTGAGGAATCTCATGATAAACAAGCTTTTTTTACGACCGTGCGTTTTAAATCATTTCCTCGCACGCATTTTAGTTTTGAAAGTGTCACTTTCCCGCACTAGTACGGGAAAGTAAAATTATGCAAATTTTTACCTTATTAGATAGTTTTTTACTTCGGAAGTTATAACTATTGTTACAACAGGTAAATAAATATTTACGAAATAGTCCATCAAATAAAATCTACATCTCTTCTAGCTTTTTGTTGCATTTTTAATTTTTTGAAAATATAAAATAATGAAGATATTTTTATATAACCCTGCACATTCTTTAAAGTAGTGTCACAAAACAACTATCAAACCACCCTGATTTAATACCAGTTGCTATGACAACCCAGGCGTGTAATAACTATAAGAATTTAAAATGCTCAGTTCAATGCGTTGGCGTAAACACTTTTGGTAAGATGCCAGCAGAGATTGCTGCATATTTACGCCTACCTAACCCGGAACTTTATACAGGACACAGTTTCAGACATTCTTCGGCAACGTTCCTAGCAGACTCCGGAGAAGGAATAACCAACATAAAGCGCCTCGGTGGTTGGAAGTCTACTACTATCGCTGAGAACTATTTGGACGACTCCGAGAATCGGAAGAAAAATATATCAAATAAAATTTCATCTACAAATGACTTAAAACCGTTGCCGTCACCGTTATCTTTATGCGACCTGCAACCGATGCCATCCTCATCGACGTTATCTACTTACCAGTTAACACCAAATAACTCCACTGGACCGGCAATTTTAAGTAATTTACAGAATGCAACAAATTGTGTTTTTAATGTTAATATGTATAATAATTAGTAGTTTTTGGTTAAAGCTTTCCATATGTATGTTGAACTGAAATAATTTTTGAAAAATGGGTTGGTATACTTTTTTGTATATACGGTCGTAGAAAAAAATAATGTTCCTAACGCATGCGTAAAGTGTCCTTGACCGCTTGCCCGAAGTCCGCTCCGCTGTTTTTCCTCAGGTCTATTGACAATTACTGTCAGGTGGTGGATAGACATGCCCTATATAAAGCATATAAAAAATTAGATAACAATAGCTATTTGTGTATCAAGAGCAAAAAGTAGTACTTTGGTAGTCGACAGAAAGGCAATCTCTCGAAACTACCAAGACTTTCTGCTCTAAATACACACAAGATTTTTTCTACTATCACACCAAAATTAACTATTAGCTCTCTTTTATCTATAAATAAAATTAGACGTGCGCCAAAGTTACTTTCTGCTTAAGAGCGCCAATAATGTCAAATTATGACAGCTCGCGGAAAACATCAACTTTGCAGTTGCTTTTCAAGGCACAAAAGACGACTTTCGATAGTGATAGTAGAAAAATATATTTGAGGTCTTGTTTTTTCACAGGAACAATGAAATATCTAGTTAATAAAACATGGCAACATTAACATTATCAAGTCAGTGAAATATAGATGGCTACACACTATTTACAGTTTCTGGTTACCTACTTTTCTACCTCATACCTACTTTCGACGTCGTTTCGGGGGGAGGGATTGAATTTCGACTTAATGATTCTGAGAGAAATATATCAAAGGGGCCTGGCCAGACTTAGTAGCTGGTATTGTATTAGCTGTGATAATCGTTTATTGAAACGTCAAAGTTGTTATTATTGCAATCATAGCCATCTTAGGACTGATCTTACCGTCATAGCGACACAAACAAGACTGGAAACAATGAACGCGTTCATCCCAACAAAGTTGATCAGGTACCGATTTTTAGAGTAATCAATCGTTTCTTCATTCCGCTAAACGTGCTAATCTTGATATAACAGCATAACCTAATTTTATTTGATTTATGACAATAATTATTTATTCATCTTGGATTCAGTTTAGTTTAATAGTTCTTAGTGGTGTTCATTCATTTTCTAGATACAAATATCTAAAATATCTTCAAATAGAAATATGTTATGTCATTTTATATGTTTATTAACATGTTATTTGTCATAAATGACAGTTAATGCATAATTGATCGGTAGCGTAGCGTATTTTAATTCTGATGGAAAATATGGCGACTGCTATCCATAGAGATACTACAGATAAAGAAAACAAGCCAGCTCGGAACCAGTCAGCATGTAAGAGAGAGATAGAAAGTCAGAGGGTTAGGCTGTCTTTCTCTAAAAGCGTTCATGCTATGTACACAAAGACAGAAAAACCCATAGAGATACTACAGATAGTGGCAACAAGCCAGCTCGGAACCCGTCAGCACGTAAGAGAGAGGTAGGAAGTCGGAGGTTTAGGCTATCTTTCTCTAATAGCGTGCATGCTATATACACAGACAAAGACGGAAAAACCTTTGATCGTCAGTCTTTTTCTATCTCACCGCAGTTCGGACTTACATTTCCACTTACACAACGGCCTATGGCTTCTATCTGCAGTATCTATATGCTGCTACTATAGCATTCAAATCAATCAGACGAGAGAACTGGCGTTCTTGATTATGGCTCTGGTAGCGCTACGATGGGATGAACGCAACCAAAATCAGTAACTCATACATACTCCCTGCATTTTGCATTACCCCTTGAATATTGGAAATTACGTGCAGTCTGTAAAAACACTAGTGAGTAGATAATCAAAGCGTGTTCTGGGCCACCATGGGCGTCCCACGTTTGGTTTACAATCCCAGTTTGTTTGGTGACTAAGAAAATTAATATTGATAGTGTGCTGTGAGGTATATGAGGGGGGGGGGGGGGGCGAAGTAGTACATTGTAACTTCGCATGTATAGTTAATCACGCCAGGCAAGTGCCCTTTTTGCATCGTATGGTTCATGTGCGTCCCACAACACAGTAGCGTTCCCAACGTACTACTTCGTCCCTCCATACACCTCACCAACGATATTAATTTTAGTCACCAAAACAACGGGGATGGCAAACAAAACGTGGGACGCCCATGGTTGCCCAGAACTCGCTTTGATTATGTACTCTAGTGGATTTTAGGACCACGATTGATTTGTACTACTTTTTGTTTGAACTGGAATGTTACTTTGAATTAATTATACATTACCTACATCTGAAAGAGAAAAAATATATTTATTTGTTGTAGTCTACTACTTTACCGCATTTGATTGCCTCAACTGGCGAATCTTTAATTGATGTTATGTGACAATTGTATATTTTGTAGTCACGTTCTATCAAAACGACTCTCGTCCTTAACATGACAGTTTCAGTATAAAAATACCAATTGTAGTATTTGTAATAAATTGTTTTCATATACCTAATGCTTCGACAATTTGAACATGAAAAAACATTAGCAACAATATCGGTATAAGAAATACCAGTAACATTATTTTAATCTGAAATCTGAGCTATTTAAAAATAGTTAATTGCGAATGTACCTTATTATATGCTTAAATAGAGCTTACTTTATTGTATTATTTTAATTTTAGTAACCTAAGTCAAACAATAGTGTTGAAATCGTGTTTCACCCAATGCCAAACACTATATTTTTCATATAACCTGCATTTAAACCTATGATGTAGCTTCTTCCGATTCTTTCCAATCAACAAATTCATAGTTTTGTCAATTAATAAAGATGTTGCGGTTTACTTGAAATTATTTCATCCGTATTGGTTTAATCAGAACTTTTTTAACTATTTCAATCTTTAATCCCATTATTTTGACTAATTTTAAAATTTCCAAATTCTAGATAATGAGTTTTGTTATGACACATTTATATATTCAGGCCTACTTCCGGTTTACCCGCTATAAAAGATGGTTTGAGAAGACAATACAAATTATTGCTTAAATGGGACACCTTATATATTAAATAACTGCAACAGTTCAAGTTCTCTAGCTTTACACTCCGGGTATCGAATTTTAGGGCACCGTTAAAAAGTAAAAATATGTGCCTTTTAGGATACTGCTTAATATACACGGTGTTACATTTAAAAAATAACATCTACTGCCCTCTGAAACCACGCCACTTTTATGACGGGTATACCAGACGTTTGTACGTTTATTATTATTAATTAATATATTATAAATATTCTGAAATTATCAAGTTTCAATTAGGTTAATAGACATTGAAACTCGAATTTTTAGTACAGACTATAAGAAAACTCAATTTTCTTTATCTTTAGAAACTTCTGGACTAGGGAACTCTTTTTTAAGTAACTTTTATTTTAACAAAAAAATATTCCATACTGTTAAATCATTCCTTCCTATTCAGAAAATCTATTTTTTCCTTCTTATTAACATGATGGACCAGATGTAATGTCAAAGTTACCTTGAACAAGCCAATATTTTTTATTGTAGGTACTTGTAATGAAAACTTTTCTCAAATTTTCAAATAAAATAATGATAATAGTATAAAGTTAGTTCCGATATTGAATTTTATTGCTAATGTGGACACTTCAGGGAATTTTGTGGGTCGATGATTCTTGTAATTAAATTATCTCTACTGAGAGATGCTCATATTTGTTATATCGTTAGCTTAGAATTTTAATTTAATGTAAAAATATATCATTGAACAACTAATTTGTACTCTCGGTAGATGAACAACCAAAGTGACCCTTTCTGAATGAAAGCATTTTAGGACATACAAAATACAAAAACAATCTTGATTGAGAGAACCTAGAAGTGTATATAGTGTTGTTTAAGTATTTGATAAAGGTTCATATTTTTCTAATACTCTTGTGATAAAAACGGTCCGTAGAATTGTCAAATGACTAATGTAGCTAATTCAGGAGTTTTCATTTCAAAAATACTATATCATACAAAAGTCTGATTTTAAAATTAGTCCTTCGCAGATTCGCAAGCACAGTTCACATATTTAAGCGTTTTTAATGTTGAAATATAATAATTGGATATCTAGGGATTGACATACTTGTTGCAGTTTGATTTTAGGTTGAAATAATTCAACGCAAAGCAAAAGATAAATTAACCAAAATTAATTTATTCAAAGACTACAGAAATGAATCCTATTAATAAGTATTCGCGATTGTCAATTAATCTATAACGAATTAGGTATTATTTTGAGCGATAAAATCGTTAAATTAGCTACATTGAGATCAATTCTGTACTCGAGATCGGTTTTAGTAGTGTTTGACATGTTTTGACCTAAAATGCTTTCATAACTTATTTGCTGATCATAGTATTAAATTGTATGAGATTGTGGCTTTAAATATTTTTACGACATTCCTTCGATAACCATCTATATACAGGGAAATAAATTTAAACGTCAATGTCAGTTTTTGGTCAATTTTAATACAATGTTTACAAAAATGTATCACACATTTGAATCTGCTTAGTATGTAAAGTTATTGTGAACCCTGTATATGGTTGATTTGTTTCTGTTCACTAATGTGCAGTTGATAATAAATGAATGGTTACTAATTTTTTTTAAATAAGAGAGATTATTTTTTAAATTTTTGTCAGTTCTACAAGGCGGATATTTTTTAAACATTTTTCTGTCTAATAAGTAAATATAATTATGTTAAAAAAATTTACAATATCATTGTTTATACACTATAAACACATTATATAATATTTTTTTGTATTATACACTGTAGATTACAGTTATTAAAATATATTATTTAAGTATGCTCAATATATGCTCTTTCTTTAAATATTTTAACCTAAACAACATAGAATTGCTGGAAAATTGATGAAAAATTGAGTAATATTTGTTCATATTGGACAAACAAACAAATGTACGCCATATTTGTTATGTAGGCCTATAGGCAAAGCCAGTCTAGAGTCTAGTGCCAACAAAGGACCAAAAACCGGGGCATTTTATGATCTACTATCTCATTTGACACCATTACGATTACTTAATCACTTTTCGTGTTATTACAAAAAACTAAAATAATATTTTAAATTAAATATTTAAATATTTATAACAATTTGGTGAGCAACATTTGCGAGTCGAAAATATATCAGATTCATTATGGCACTGTAGGGTGGTCCTTAATGGGGGTGTTCAAGAATTCCCACAAGTGCGCCCCCCAGATACGTTCAAAATGAATAAATAAAAATGTGTGAGAAACTCCAGCGCGTCTTTACATTGGAGTATAGCGCTGGAGTTTTGCACACATTTTTATTTATTTATTCCAAACGTATCTGGGGGGCGCACTTATCAAAATTTGTCAACGCCCCCTATGGCACAGTCAGTTTTCAACTAGGATTCTTATCATAAAAGTTTACCTATTGCTTGGCCTATCTCTGTATATGAAGTCTCCAGCGCATTTGTCTGAACGAACTAAACTCACAAATTACTGAACTTATTTTAAAATTGTTTCAATTTTCAAAAATAATTAGCCTATAAAGTTATTATTTGACGTATGATGATGCTATAATTAATCTTGACGTCTATTGATAACACCCTTTACTTAAATATGACAATTGTTACAAGAAACTGTAAATAAGTAAATAAACCTAACATAATAATTAATCTAAATGACAATCAGTCACATGTGTTAAATTTCTCAAAGATCATTATCCACGGTGCCAGCAAATTTAAGTGAGTTGGATTATTGGTCCTATAGAAGACTGGCCCAAGAGATTGATCGAAGCAAAACCACGATTCAAAACATTAAAAAAAGATGGGATGACGACCTTTCCAAATCTGTTATTATTTTTTTATGAACGCTATTTGGTAAAAAAGTTAGCTGGCGTTTGACAGTTTTGTACAGAAATCCCTATGTCGCATCTTATAAATAACACAGTGTATAATAAGGATTTCATATAATCGAATTCGTTCGAACATCCCAGAAAAAAAAAACATTTGTAAATAGTAGAACATTTATATCACGAATAATTAAGGCAGAATCTGACACATAACATAACGCAACTACGAAATAATTATCTCCAAGCTTAAACAATTACACAAATTTTCATTTCTTCTCTACTCCAGGACAATAATTCTGTTCTTGTCTTCTCGTCTATTATGTTTATAAAAAATAAAATAGAATATTTATTTATTTTTTATTTAAAACAAAGAAATAAAATTAATGAGCATAAAAACTACATAAATGATAAAACAAAGTTTTGGAGTTAACCTACCGTTAAAAATAAATAGTTTTATGTAACTAATATTAAATGAAAAAGTACAAAATTTATATCTTAAATCTAGAAAACAGCCATAACAAACAGCCCATGAAGAGATAATATTAAAAATATCAACTTTAAATAAATTTTTTTATCAAAATACATCTAATCCTAAAACGTAAGTATTACCCTGAGTCATATAAATTATTTTATATCAAAGCTTCTTTATACAGATTGCGAAAAACATTAGCTCGACATATGATTTACACAAGTACGACAAGGATAATATGAAGAAGACTCCTTGAAAGAGAGAGAATTGTTCGCTCAGTCCCCTGTATAGTCTAGCTATTGTCAGTGTAATGACCATAAAATAAAGCAATGTTGTCAGATATATTTTCTAAAATTGTTAGGCTCGCTACACAAATGTTCCCCTTACTTCAGTAAACTGTTAGTTTCCTGATGTTATAAGAAAGCTAGTTTGGAAATATTTTTAAAAAAATACATAATATAAATTTATTAGTAAACATTAAAATAAGTCGCTTGAAATTGCTGAAAAAAGAAAAACTAATTAAAACCACTTTATGTATGTTACTTTATTTAAGAAAATTTTGAAGAGTTGGCAACACAGATGCAGGTGCACTGAAGACTTCCGAACAATCCCATCATCAACTACAGTATTTATCGTAATATAACGAAATAACCGAAGTATACTCCCTTTGACTACTTTCTCAGAAAAAATTCCACGGTCCTGAGGGTGTTCGAATGGGTTGTGTTGTGGTTCGGCTTATAATCCAGTAGTCTGATTCAGTGTCAGGTGTGAATTTTGTTTTAAAGAAATATTTAATATAATATCTATTTCTTGGTTGAGTGAGTTTAGTGAATTGTTATAGGTATTTATAGGAATGTGTAGGTGATCTAGTGTAGAAAAGTATCATTAATATAATACCTATTTGATGGTGTAATGGTTAAGTGGTTAATATTTATTTGTTCGTAGACATTAGGGTTTTATAATATAATTAATTAGAATGGCATTTTGGAGACCATTTGAAACGACAGTCCAAGATGATGCGCGGGATTATTGAATTGTGGATTTAAATACAAGTTAGATAATCGAATGGTAATAATGGAACCTCGGCGTATCGCTGAACTTAGACAGGAGTATTTGAGCAAAGTAAAAGGGTACCGTGATTCAAATAGAACTATAATTTATTTAGACGAAACTTGGTTTGATACGCATGATGTTGTCAAGTATGGTTGGGTTGACGATACAAAAAACTGTTCTTAAGATACTCCGTGTTCTAGATGAAAACGCGTTATTATTGTATTACAAATTTTATGAATTTTGTATGCAGGTTTATTTTTTTCATTCAAATTGATATTATTTCACAATATTCGAATTTATAAAAAAATTATATGCACGCCACTGGGCGGTTTTTTTCCTTCAAAGGGATTAAAAATATGGGTCGTTACATTAACTTTGGAAGAACTATACCAAAACAGGTGGGCGTGTGTTTATCTCAAGAAATAATGTTTTATATTCAAGTTACAATGGCCAAAATAATGTCTTGGTAGGTATTCAACATTGTTGCCACATAAAATGCCGTTGCAAATTTTAAAACAACGATAGAAAAAAGTTGGGAAGAACTTTTACAGATAAGTACATTTAGCAAGAAAACGGTTAAATTAGAAGAGAAATGAAAACGCGTCCACCTGTTTTGGTATAGAGGGGACTGATCAAACAACTCTTTTCTCTCTTCCAAGTAGTTTTGTTCATATTATCCTTGTCGTGATAGTGACCACATCACTTGAAAATATTTACTGACAGGACGAGTGTCTCCTGATAATTTATTATAGTTCGAAACCCAACTTCTGACTGACAATGTAAGAGTTTCCATGAGCATGTGGGAGATCGCTGCGGATTTCGGTAACTGTAAACCAATGTTCCTGAGGTTCACAGCCTTCATGACTACTCAACACAAAAAGCAAAGCAATTGAAAATCCGCCCGTCGCAGCAAGCAAGGTCATGCGATTTCCTGATACTTCCGAATTTAAATCAAAATTAAATTACACAAAAATATAGGCTTTCTCTAGGAAGCCTAGCAATATTTTGTTTTTGTTTGGGAAAGAGTTTAAGTTTACAATAAGATGTTCTTTGATTTTGCATTACCTTCAATAAATAACAGTAAAGCGGTGCTAGGAGTAGCCTTTGTCACAGTGACTGCACATTCGGTACTCTTCAGTATCCAACATAAAACTAGGAACAAGTTTCTAACACCATCTATATCGTCTAACACAATCATTCTTGTAAACCATCGAGAAGTACATAAAGTGCCAATAAAAGTCAAAAGTTGATACAGTTGAGGAAATACATCCAATTAAAAGCATTTTTGGTTACTTAAAAGTCTACAGTATCAAACAAATTTCATGGATTTCAAACAACTATACTGGAATTCACATTCAAATGCCTACAAACAATAAGCTACATGGCCGTCTGCACCATTTATGGTACTAAACTGGTTTAAATAGTTAAACACCTTATTAGATAAACATTAAATCTAATAAGAATTATTCTGTCATTTATGATGGTTAAGTTTAGTCCTCAGTGTATATTTAATGGAGGGCTATTTTTTTTCGTGATTTTTATGCTTGGGGTTCTGGCATAAAGTGCACCAGTTACCTCCTCTCTGGTGGCGACCTCGCTCATACAAAATAATAATATCGTGAAAAATATTTGTAAATGTAAAATATCACACGTTCCTTCCATATGGTGGAGGATCAGTTAAGGCACAGGGAAGCAAATCTTCTGACATCCTGGTTGTTCAAGTATCTAGCAATGATTCTGAGGTCGAAAACCTGGATGTGTCATTACAACTTCATAACATACAACATATTCAAAATCAAGGTGTAACATACCAACTACAAACTTTGGCTGGCGGTGAAAGGACTGATAATAGTTTACTAACAGTGTCACCATTCTCACAAGTAGTTATTGAATTAATAAAATATAAAAAGAATAACTAGGGATTTGATTCTATATTTTTGAAACCAAGGTATTTTCACAACCTTCCTAGTCATCATAAAATAATTTTCTATCCATTATAAATACTGATAAATCTTTATAATCTGTAGATCTACTCATTTTCTTATACAAGGAGGATTTTGCTAATGTTTACTCATTGAAGTAAAATCCAAATAATATTATTAAGCAAATAAGAATACTATTGTCTAAAGCCCATAAAATGAGCGATAAAAATAATTGTATCATTAATAAAATTATTGTTAATTGCAATGCCAACTGTATAGATGGAGGCATTTTATTATCACATCTTGTTAACTTGATAAATGTATCAAAAATATCTGAAATTGATATGTTCGAATTGGGCTGGGTAGTATTAACGCAGGCATTTTTAGTAGTTACCAACTTGGAAGTGTTTACTCCAACGTCGCAAGTCTTTCTTGACATCTTCACGTTTGTACTTGTCAATTGATCAGTATTAATGCCGACTTCTTGAATATTTACTATCGCCGCTGAATTCACTAAAATATGAAAAGTTGATATAAAATAACCAATACCAAAAGAAGCAATATTACGTACAGCTTAAATCGGACTAATGGAATTCATTCGGATTCAGAGTTCGTTCTCCAAGAACAACCAGAAACTATCGAAAATTGCGCGAAAGTATACTAGTTGTTTGTTATAACCAGCGATTTTCTGATCGTCGCTGACGGTTTGTGATTGTTGTTGGAACAAACGTTGTATCCTAGCTATTATAGATACCAATGATTTGTATACAGGATGTTTCAAAAAAAGGTGGTCCCGTTGCTAACTAGAACGTAACGGTATCCTTATCCTAAGATATACCGTGTTACAAATTACTTATTAGGGTGCTTTTTTTTTGCGACTATTTTTTTTTTTTTCGGTCCCATCGTGAAATTTTGTTGGAAATACCAAAAAAAAAATTCCCTGAAAGTTTGAGCCCTTAATATTAATTTTAAGTACTCGACCAAGGCGTGTGAAGATTTTCCATTTAAAATACACGGGAACTTTGATTTTTTTTTTTTAAATTTCTATAGCTCAGCGGCATTTAATGGTATCACCTCGTCCAAAATGGGGATTTTCTCAGCATTAAATGCTCTACAAAAGTGCCCATTGCGGCGAAGTCGTAACTCACACCGGAGAGGTAGTACGGGCCACTAAACCTGATTTTTTCATGATATTTACGTTTTTTCGCATTTATCTCGTAAATGACAAGAGCTATAGAAAAAATGTAAATGAGAAACTTGTAGGAAATTTTATTTTCTACAAAAAAGCTTGTCAGCGCTTAATCGCTAACTTCAATACTGCTTGAGATATTTCAATTTTAAGTTTATGAAGTTTTAAATTTTTATCAAAAATCACGTAAAATTATAAAAAATATTGTTCTTTTATTATTTATCACTACTTTTTTAACTAATTACTTTTTTTTTAAAGATGAAAGGGTAAAAAATGTAAATAATCCGAAATATGTCAGTATCAATTGAAAAAAAAAGATGTTACATTCATAGATAGACAGGTTATAAATTTTTGTATTCCATTAAATAGTTAAAAATTGAAAATGAGGGTAATGAGAAGAAAGAGGTGAAATGTACGTGTGTAATTTAGCACCGCTTACTTCTTGTTAACCTAGATCTCCTACTCTTCTCAGCCCATCAATCAAACTTTGGTTTGACCTTGAATAAGCTCACTGAATTTTCCGCTTAATTACAGCGCTTTCTTTGTTTCCTACTACTGAACACTGGCGTCGCGGGGGTAACAAACAAAGCTTTGTCTACACTAACCTCATAGCGTCGGTTACTTATAGTCAACGTTGCGTTCCGTATTTGTGTTAAACATTATCATTAGTTATTTTAATTATCGTTATTAACAATGTCTGAAAATATTGGTGAAAAAGTGTATAACTATTTGATTGGATTTGAAATCAAATCATTCAATAATAATAGATTACCCTCATATCGCGACGTATTGAGCTTGTTTATGTATAAACAACATAATTCTTTGAAACAAGCTGTACTGAATAGTTCATCAAATGTTGTTAGTGAGCTTAATGCTGTTTGGGCTAACTTTTTGATTCCGACTATTCGTCCTCAGCACAGTAAGCGAAAGCTAGAAAAGCTTTATGCCGAGTATGTAATATTAAAAAAACATCGAAGCAGAGTAAAAAAATCAAAAGCTCAACAAACCAATGTAAACAAATTTAGTGAAAAACTTGATAAATTGTTTGATATTGCCAATTGTGCTGCCGTTAAAAACTTGCCAGAAGGAGCCAGAAACTTTTTGTTTGAGTGTCAAGGGAAGAATGGTAATAAACGTTTGCCAGTAACCTATGCACCACCAGAAATGATTTGTGATAATCAGTCAGCTATGGAACAGGATATAGTTAATGAAGATAACGATAACATCAATGAGGAATTAGGTTAGTTATTAGATATCAACTCAATAGTTACTTAATAGAAAAATGATAAATACTTAAAAAGATTGGTGATTGTTCAGAATCGCAGCGTTCACTATTTCCAAATATTCAATTTTTGATGAAATTTGAAAAAAAAAAATAAATAATTGGTCAATGAAAATTGATTTTATGCTTCAAAAACGGTGGAGCCACGATTTTAAACAATTGCTCAAAAAAATTTTTATTTTTGAAGATTTATTTTTTCACTTATTTATAATTATTATGTTTTATAATTGAACTCTGAAAATTTTTCATTTTAGATTTAAAATTATCTCAAGAAACAGTCTTAACAAGTTTCTCGAGTAACGTATCGAGTTCTAGCGGATTAAAACGAACTTGCTCCGATTATGAAAATGAAATTCCTGCGCCAAAAATAAAAAAATTAAACATTTTAACTTCTGAACTCGTATCAGCACTTGATCGCACTCAAACCAGTGATAGAAATGCGATGTATATTATAGCAGCTGTTATTAAAAGCCTGGGCCTCGATATCGACAAATATAATTTAAGTTACTCCTCAATTCGTAACGCGCGCATTTCACAACGTGAAGAAATTGTTGATACGATAAAGAAGAAGAAAGAAGACGACGAATCTTTAGTAGTTCACTGGGATGGTAAGAAGCTTCCTACAGGACAAGGTACATTGAAAGCAGAACGACTGGCAATACATGTTTCTGGAACAGATACTTCAAGGATTCTAGAAGCTCCGTTTCTTTCTGATGGCACTGGGTCAAGTCAAGCTTCAGCCATATTCAACACTTTAACTGAATGGAATCTTTGTGATCAAATCAAAGCGATGTGTTTCGACACAACTAGTTCAAATACTGGTAAATTTTTATTTTGTATAAATAATTTTTTTTTAATATTTTTGAAATGTATCTTAAAAATATAGTTTTTATCTTTGTAAAAAGCTTTTTTTAACTTTATGCTTTCTACTCTAATACAATAATCATACTTCAATTTTAAAAAAGTTAATAGTTGAGTCAAGTCTTCCAAAATAATTTACAAAGCTTTGCTAAGTTTTTTTTTCAATTTATGTAATATTTAAAATGCGTACGGTGAATTGAAGCAACATTGTGACTTATGATAACGAAAGTTTTTATAAATGAACAAATTAAAGAATTCAATTTTAGATTTCATTGATAAATTTAAATTTAATAATAAAAATTAACTTTTCAGGTGAAGTAAATGGCGCATGTGCTATATTTGAAAAAATGATTGGTCGTGATTTGTTGTATCTTGCTTGTCGCCATCATACGTCGGAATTAATGTTAAGAAATGTGGCAGAAGTGGCTTGGCCGGTTACAAATGGTCCAGCTGTACCGATTTTCCAAAGATTTCGAGATGATTGGACAAAGATTGATACATCAGCGTATGAAATTGGCATAAATGACGAACATATAGCAGATATTTTAAACGATAAAAAACAAGATATACTGGATTTTATTGAAGATCAGTTAAAGGTATGCTCATTGCTCATATTGCTCATGAGTAATTGTTTACTTTCATACTTAAAATTCCATTATTCGAATACTTCCTTTCAAACAGAGACAATTTTCCAATTTTTCAAATAATCAATTTTTATACTGAGTGTTGATTTTAATTATTTATTCTTCCATCTAATTAGAATCATCATCCAAGAGATGACTACAAAGAGTTTTTGATGCTGAGTCGTATATTTTTGGGTGGAGTGGAAAGTCATGAAGTTAAATTTACAGCTCCTGGAGCTTGTCATCATGCAAGATGGCTTTCAAAAGCTCTCTACTGTTTAAAAATATATATGTTTCGCAGACAGTTCAAAATTTCAATCAAAGAATTGAATGTTTTACGTAAAATATGTGTTTTTATCGTATTATTCTATGTAAAAATATGGTTCACGGCTCCAAATGCTATAAAAGCACCTAATTCAGATTTGGAATTAGTGAAAAATCTCATACACTATAGAGACATTCATCCTGATATTGCAAATGCAGCACTGGATAAATTATGCAGGCATTTGTGGTATTTACATGAGCAGCTAGCTGGATTGGCTCTTTTTGATAAAACTGTTTCACAAGAAGAAAAATTAAAAATTGTAGAGAAAATTAACAGCACCGTAATCGTTGAGAAGTCAAAAAAACGTTACGCAGTGGCCGTTAGTGCCATAACTTCAATGAGAGATAAAAATATAAGTGATTTTGCGACGACGAATTCATTATTTATTTTTAAACAATTTAATCTTCCTTACGGATTTCTAAATTCACAACCAATTACATGGGAAACTAATCAAGAATATCAACAGTGTCTCAAAACATTCAACAACTTGAAGGTAGTAAATGATATTGCCGAGCGAGGAGTAGCACTAGCTGAAAAATTTAATCAAGGTTTGACAAATAATGAAGAGCAGAGGCAAAAAATTTTTCAGGCTGTCCAATCCATCGCTCAGAGCACCCGTCGTGTACAAAATCACAATACAGTCGAACAGAAGTGAAATAAGAAGTTTTTTGTTATTATGCTTATCAATAAAATTTGATTATCTGACATATTTCACATTATTTACATTTTTTACCCTTTCATCTTTAAAAAAAAGGTAATTAGTTAAAAAAGTAGTGATAAATAATAAAAGAACAATATGTTTTATAATTTTACGTGATTTTTGATAAAAATTTAAAACTTCATAAACTTAAAATTGAAATATCTCAAGCAGTATTGAAGTTAGCGATTAAGCGCTGACAAGCTTTTTTGTAGAAAATAAAATTTCCTACAAGTTTCTCATTTACATTTTTTCTATAGCTCTTGTCATTTACGAGATAAATGCGAAAAAACGTAAATATCATGAAAAAATCAGGTTTAGTGGCCCGTACTACCTCTCCGGTGTGAGTTACGACTTCGCCGCAGTGGGCACTTTTGTAGAGCATTTAATGCTGAGAAAATCCCCATTTTGGACGAGGTGATACCATTAAATGCCGCTGAGCTATAGAAATTTAAAAAAAAAAAATCAAAGTTCCCGTGTATTTTAAATGGAAAATCTTCACACGCCTTGGTCGAGTACTTAAAATTAATATTAAGGGCTCAAACTTTCAGGGAATTTTTTTTTTGGTATTTCCAACAAAATTTCACGATGGGACCGAAAAAAAAAAAATAGTCGCAAAAAAAAAAGCACCCTATTACTTATGTTGAAATTATACTGGCTAAGATGAACTAGCAAAGAGATGGGCTGAAACACCCCTTTTGGAAGTCGGATCCCATTTGCGATATCAGCTTTAATGTAATATTGGAAGATATAGGCAATGCCGAAAAAATGTGAAGATCTGACCATTGGAAATATCTAGTAGGGATAAGACAATCAAATGCGTCTTTGGTCTGGTGGACAAAGACAATACAAAAGAATGCAATGACGAGACTAGGTAAGGTGCAAAGACTTGCTTGACTCAGTATTACAGGGTGCATGAGAAGCACGCCAATGGGAGCACTAGAGGCCTTATTTGGCCTTCCTCCATTGCACATCGTGATAATGGGATTATTTAGGCTGCAAAATAACCTGAGCAGCAAAACAGTTAGACGAGGACACTCATCCATTGAGGACATCGTAAGTGAAGCCATTTTAGATATGAAACCAGACTATATGGCCACTAAACTTCTCCTCAGCCCTAAATATGAGGTAGAGATACCCCACAGAAAGGACTGGCAAGACCCAAGCAGACTGAAGTTTCCCCGAGGAGAGACCTGGTATACAGACGGGTCAAAGACTGGGGAAGGGACAGGAGCAGGGGTATATAGTGAGATGAGGAACACAAGGTGTTCCTTCTCACTAGGAGTACATGCCTCTGTTTCTCAGGCGGAGATTTATGCCATCCTAGAATGTGTCAGAATTAACAAACATAGGACTGACACTCATAGGATAAACATATTAACTGTCAGCCAGGCAGCCCTTGCAGCTCTAAATAGCCGCAAGGTAACATCCAGACTGGTAGATGAATGCCAGAAAGAATTGAATGAACTGGCAGACCTCATCAGTAGAGTAAGACTAGTGTGGGTTCCGGGACATAACGATATTTCTGGAAATGAACAAGCTGATGAAATCGCGAGAAGAGGTTCAGCAACGACATAATATGTTGGACCAGAACCAGTTCTTGGGACCACAAAGAAGGTGGTCCGAGAACAAATACGAAAATGGGTACAAAGCCAACATAGACTACAGTGGAGGAACACTCCAAAGCAGGCACACAGTAAGACCTTCATAGGTGATATATGATGTGTAAAACGGGATGAAGAACTACTGAATGCTAGTAGGAACAAGCTAAGAATTATTACAGGTTATCTAACGAGTCATGCCCCGGTAAAAGATCACCTGCATAAAATGGGGCTGTATAACGGGGATCTCAGCTGCAGAGACCGTAACCCATATATTGTCTGACTGAGTGGCATTGGACTCAAGAAGACAGACAATCTTCGGAGAGGCCTACGTGCCGCCTGAAGCATATGGCATGCATCCAGTTGACCTTTATCATCTACTCGAGGGTACGGGAATGGCTGGATGGGTGGAATAAAGGTGGGAGGAGAGTACAATAAGCCAACAGGCTGCAGTGCTCCCGGTACTAGGACGGCTCCCAAAAAAAAAACTGGAAAACTACAATTGCACTAAGAGTTTTGACTGCCACCTGAAAAAAGCTCAAACTGTGGAGTGGCAGAAGAGACCTCCATTCACATACATTCGGATTTTATAGCAATACAGAATCCTAGGACACTGGTTGTTAGACACCTTTAGAAAATTCTTACCAAATATGAACTCTTAATTTTGATAGAAAGGTTCTCCGCTTTACAGTATTAGAAACAAAAATTCATCTCTCTATCAATTGTTCGTTCCAGAATTTCTCTCCTCATATTCTTGTACGAAATTGAACGCTTTTCAAAAAAGGTATCAGAATTTTTTCGTAAACCTTACCATTTAAAAGATATCAAAGGTTGCAGTTTGATTATTTTACGATAAAGGACCCCGCGCTTTTCTTATGACAAAGTGGCGTTCCTTCAAATTTTATAAATTTTGGATATGATGTTGTACTCGACTTCTTGACCAAAAGTGTCATTTTCATTCAATATAAGAATTTCCTAGAATTCCAAAAATTTCATCCTTATATAATTGAGTCCCATCCTGTATATGTTGACATTTTGAACTATTTATTTGTAAGTTTACGATAAACTAAAACATATCAATGGTACTATCAACTAAAAATGCATATTTATTTGTTAATAATCAAATTACGTGGTCACGAAAAACAAGGATTTTTCAACTCTAATACCCTGTATATCAGAAACTAGTCATAGGATTGAATTGGTCCCATGGACACTTTTGGTCAAGAAGTCGAGTGCAACATCATATCCAAAATTTATAACATTTGACGTAACGGCACTTTGTCATAAGAAAAGCGCGGGGTCCTTTCTGTTTGCTTATGAATTTTATAACTCGTTAACAAACATTTTTATGAAATACGCAATTCATTGTTTTGTAGGAAATAAACTGATCTACAAAAATGGTCTCTTATGATTTGTCGATTAAATTAAGAGTTTAAAAGATATTCATCGTCGAACTTAAATACAGTTTTTGATTAATAATTCGGAAAATTTCAATTCAGTTAATCATGATAAAAAAATAGTTGGTTTTTTTGGCCCACCCTAATATATACTTTGGGACACATCCCATGCATTTGTTTTCACTCTCATAGAGGGCGCTATATATCTTGAATAAATTGTATTTTTTGGCTATAACAACTCAACACCAGGTTTTAAAAAGTTTCGGCGCCCCTGGTAATATTGCCTAGCAACAGATTCATGAAAATCTTTGTTGAAATAATATTAAATTGTGATAACAAATTTTCTTAAAATTAATGTCTTTAAAAGCTTGCAACTAAGCGATTGTGAATAAAATAGTATACATACCACGCGGGAAGGATCATTCCAGCTACGGCTTTTAGCTAACAAAACCTGGGCTGTAATGATCTACTTCCCCGCTAGGTATGTAATATACTATTATTAAATTTTATGGGAATTTTATACCTTTATTTGAGATTTTTAATACATTTGTAGTTTAAGAGAAATTATTAGTTATATTATTTAGGATAATTTTTGGTCCAATATTGAACAACAAAATAGTATGAATTCTGTTCATAATCGAATTACGTTACTATCAATTCAAAGTTTAATCTTATCTATGAAATGCAGTTTTAAATATTATTTGATTGGGATGATTAATGAATATAATTTTAGAATGATTATAATAACATACCGAGTCAGCTAAAGATTACAATATTTAAATATATTGTTTAAAATAATAGTCTACATGAATTAATGATAATTGTGTACATGATAAGCACATTATGGACTATCAGACACTAATAAAAAAATTAGATAATAACATAATCAATTAAAACCAATGTCAGATAGGGACTAGAAAAATATAAAAACTTAATTATTCTTCCTCTGAAACATTGAAATAAAAAACACAAAAAAGATTGTGGTTTGACTGCCAAAATAAATAACAAAAAGATACCGCAAGTAGCATACAGAAGATACATAAATATTAATAATACTAACTTACCTTTACCAGTTGGTTCCTTAATTGACATATTTGTATCACAGTCACTTTTATAAGGCACATTATTTTTGGCAATGTTATCCTCTAATTCAATATGAGTGTAATTACCATAATTACTTGAATCCAGTTCTGGATTATTTATAAAGGTCATCTTCCTTTTATGTAATTTCTGCACACATTCATAATTTTGAGACACATTCAAATTAGGATTTTCAATTCGTAAATTATCTGCCATCGCCACATTTTGCATTTCATTCAACTGTAAGATATTCTCTGATGTTTTACACTCTATAGCAGTATAGCTTGCAACACATTCCTCTGCTTTTAAATTACCATAATAACCGTAGTAA
This sequence comes from Lochmaea capreae, assembly GCA_949126875.1. Taxonomy (NCBI): domain Eukaryota; kingdom Metazoa; phylum Arthropoda; class Insecta; order Coleoptera; family Chrysomelidae; genus Lochmaea; species Lochmaea capreae. The sequence continues at coordinate 17,793,363 of OX421403.1, forward strand.
TACACATTATTGAAGCTAGCATCTTTCATCATATTATTTACAAGCTGTATCTTAGTTTTAGTTGACTTTGGTATATTTTTGGAGACTTGAGGATCATTAAAACATATATCATTACCATTGGAATTAGTTTCTAGTTTGTTTTCTTCTATTAATTCTATACTCCGACTTATTTCATCATCATCAGTAATTGGAGCAGAGTCTGCTATTATCACACTTTGCAAATCATTGAACTGTGAAATATTCTCCAATGTTTTACACTCTACAGATATATAGCTTGCAGCACATTCCTCTGCTTTCAAAATACTGTTATAACCATAGCAATACATATAATCCAAGCTTGCATCTTCCATCATATTATTTACAAGTTGTAGCTCTGTTTTTGCTTCTTTCATTATATTATTGGGGACTTCAGGTGAATTAAGACTTGTATCATTACCACTAAAATTAACTTTGAGATTGCTTCCTTTTGTTAATTCAACACAGTGATCATCTACAGTAACTGGAGAAGGTGTTACCACATTTTCCATTTCATTAAACTGTGACATAATTTTAAATGATTCCTTTGCATCTCTAACCCTAATAAAATTTGAACTTAATTCAGCATTACTCCAAGTATTCAGTAAAGTAACAAAATCAAAATAATCAAGTACTTTATTATTTATAAGGTCCCACTGTCTTCCAATCATTACATTTTCAGAAACTTGAAACATTTTGTGCATTAGAGAATTACCAATAAATACTTTGTTCTTAATTTCAATCAATTGTGAGGTACCCTCCAATGTTTCAATTTTATGTTCTTCAACTGTAATTGATGTATTAACATTTTTTTGTTTTTTGTTTTTTGATTTCTTTTTCTTTGCACCAGTAGATTTTTCTGTACCAATATTTGTAATAGAACTTATGTTTTTATCAGAAAACAATTCATCAAGATCCTTTTTAGGGTTTTCATTTTTAAATTTCATTTCATTATGCATAAAAAGATCAGTGTCAGTTCTAAAACATTCTGGTGTACAATTAATAGAATATGACCCTTCATTTTGAGGTTTTACATCATTGTTATTTGTATTTGTACTTATTATTGGATAATAACTACTTCTTTCCATTTCCAAAAATGCTTCAACAGCACTATAATTTTGGTTTGTATTTGAAACTCCTTGATCTTTTGGAATGTTTATTTCAGCTCCAATCTGACATTGATTTGAAAGCATTTCTTCTTCTGGTTTGCTAACATTACTAGTGGATGAAGAAATATTTGGGAAATCAACTTCTTTGAATTTGAATGTGGGAGTATTTGGTACATGGTTTTGTTTTTTTTGTGAGATACTCTCCAAGGTTTCAATATTAAATTCTTCAACTGTCTCAACAATTTTTTGTTTCTTGTTTTTTGATTTCTTTTTCTTTGCTCCACAAGATTTTTCTGTACCAATATTTGTAATAGAACTTTTGTAACTGTCAAAAAGTAAACTATCAACAGTACCATACTCTTGGTTTGTATTTGAAACTTCTTGATCTTTTGGAATGTATATCTCAGCACCAGTTTGACATTGATTTGAAAGCATTTTTTCTTTTGATCTAGTAATATTACTAGTGGATGAAGAAAGAGCTGGAAATTCATCTTCTTTGAATTTGAATGAGGTGGTATTTGGTACGTCTTGCTTGTTTTTTGATTTTTTTTTCTTTGCCCCTGTAGATATTTTTTTGTCACCATATGTAATAAAACTTTTGAAAAATAATCCATCAAGATTCTTTTTAGTATCTTCATTTTTAAATTTCATTTCATTCTGCACAAAAAGATCACTGTCAGTTCTATTTTCTGGTTCATAGTTCTTATAATATGACACTTCATTTTGAGGTTTCACATCATTGTAACTTGTATCAAATTCTATTTCCATCAGACTGGGAATCGTAGTTGTATTTATTGTGGGTGGATAACTAATTTTTTCAATTTTCATCAAATTTCCAACTGTACCATACTCTTGGTTTGTATTTGAGACTTCTTGATCTTTTGGAGTATTTATGTCAAGTTCAATTTGACATTGATTTGAAAGCATTGTTCCATTTGATCTAGTAATATTACTAGTGGATGAAGAAAGAACTGGAAATTCGTCTTCTTTGAATTCAAATGTAGGGGTATTTGGTGCATTGGTTTGCTTGTTTTTTGATTTTTTTTTCTTTGTCCCTGTAGATAGTTCTCTACCACCATGGGTAATAAGACTTTTGAAACTGTCAAAAAATAATCCATCAAGATCCTTTGTAGTATCTTCATTTTTTAATTTGATTTCATTTTGCATAAAGGGACCACTGTCAGTAGTACTATTTCCTGGTGTATAGTTCATAGAATATGACACTTCATTTTGATGTTTTACAGTATTGTAACTTGTATTAAATTCTCTTTCCATCAGACTGGGAATTGTAGTTGTATTTATTATGGGTACATAACTAATTTTTTCCATACCACAGTACACAGTACCATATTCTTGGTTCATATTTGAAACTTCTTGATCCTTTGGAATGTTTATCTCAGCTCCAATCTGACATTGATTTGAAAGCATTTCTTCTTCTGGTCTACTAACATTACTAGTGTATGAAGAAAGATTTGGGAAATCATCAACTTTGAATTGGCATGGGGGGGTATTTGGTACACAGTTTTGATTGTTTTTTGGTTTCTTTCTCTTTGCCCCAGTAGATTTTTCTGTGCCAACATGGGTAATAAAACTTTTGAAACTGTCAAAAAATAATCCATCAAGATCCTTTTTAGTATCTTCATTTTTAAATTTCATTTCATTCTGCAGAAAAAGATGACTCTCAGTTCTATTTTCTGGTGTATAGTTCATATAATATGACACTTCATTTTGAGGTTTTACAGCATTGTTATTTGTATTAACCTCCATTTCCATCAGACTGTGATTTGTAGTTGTACTTATTATTGGATGATAACTACTTCTTTCCATTTCCAAAAATGCTTCAACAGCACTATCCTTTTGGTTTGTATTTGAATCTTCTTGAACTCTTGGAATTATTATCTTGGGTTCAATTCTACATTGATTTGATCTAGTAATATTACTAGTGGATGAAGAAAGAGCTGGAAATTCATCTTCTGTGAATTTGAATGTGTGGGTATTTGGTACATTGTTTTGCTTGTTTTTTGATCTCTTTTTCTTTGCCCCTGTAGATATTTCTCTACCAACATTTGTAATAATGCTTGTATCAAACTCTATTTCCATCAGACTTGGGACAAATGTACTAGTGGAAAGCTTTTTTCCTTTTGTTCTACTTATATTATTAGGGGATGTTGAAAGAACTGGAAATTCATTTTCATTGATTTTGAATGTGGGGATAGTTGGTTTGTGGTTTTGTTTGTTCGTTTGTGTGCTATTGGTTTTGGTTAATTTTTTCTTTTGATTAATTTTCTCAGTACTAAATCCTTGTCTATTCCTTTCAGATTTTTTCTTTTGGAGGAGCATATTTTTTTGGATCCTGGTAGTTGATCGACTAGAAGATTCTGATTGTCTAAAAGATAAAACCTATTCATTATTATTAGCGATTTTATGCTTAGTAGATGTTTTACAAATGTATAATGGGTTTAGGCATTTAAAGGATAATCCTAATGTATATAAATATACAAAATATAAGGGAAAATGTTACTAAATATTTTCAATACTTACCTTGCTGTTTCTATTCTCTTGGTGGGGTTTGTAGAGAACTGTGAGGTTTGCTTATTTCTAGATCCATTTTTTATAGTCTTTACACCAACTGTAATAAATCCTTCTTCATCTATATGACCTGAAGATGAGAGGGCATTTTCCTGATCAACTTGATGCTCAAATTGTTTTAACAATTCATCAGGCGGTACAATGATTACATTGTTAGGATCAATAGGTACAGGAAGTGGTTCATAATTTCCATAGAGCCTCAAGAATTCTTCCTCATTTTCTGATCCACTCTCTGAACTTATTGCCCCAAAGTGTTGTTCATATGCAAATTTATAATCAAAATCATCCTACAACAAAATGACATACTGTTGATATCAATTATTTGATGTTTTTTTATGCATCATGTTATATTTTTAAATAAGTTGATCTTATTACCTCCTCCATCGTTAAGTTGATTGATTATACTGATTACAAATACTTTTACATATTTAGCACTATTACAAATCTATTTCACAATCACAGGTTTATAAATCTAGATTTCGTATAAAAATATATTATTTCTTATCACAGTATAACCCCTGCTCTAAGGGTGGAACATATACACTTTATAAATTAGTTTTTGGACGAGAAGAAATTAGCAAAAGCAAAATACAAAAAGTACAAAGCTTGGCTTGATCTATAATACCAACCATAGATAACCTACGACAACAGAATGAGGTAACTGATACCAACCTAAGCGTTAAAAGCCAGTAATGTCAGAGTAAGGTGTAGTATGATTTAGCGATCAACCTATAACCACAGAGTACTCTGTGCTATAACTACTTGGGCTATTTTTTTTTTGCATGTACAAAGGCAATAAAGGCACAATACTTTAGGCATTTTTGCTTGAAAAACTGTTTTGAAACAGTTTCAAACTGTTTTAAAACGGTCCATTTTCTTGGTCGGTTAATGACGTCAGGAATAAAACTGTTTGAAAACGTTTTCCAAGACCGTTTTAAGCTGTCAGCATTGTCACTACTGTCATTTTTGAAATTGTTGATGTTTTTATTCAAAACAAATGGAATTTCCGTTTTTAATTTATTCACTTTTATAGCACCGGTTTGTTTAATTTTTTGTGTTTTGCAATGGAATAAATGGTGAAAATCACTTTGGGTGAACATGAAATAACACTGGATAAATTCACCGCTGTTCATTTAAAGAATTGTAAGATTTCATAGACATTCTAATTTTTTCATTGTTAAATTAAATATTATTGCTGATTTTAGATCCTGATTTTGCTCAAAAATGTTATGCTCAACTTCAACAAGTTCTAGAAAACAATAACAATTGTAATATCGAAGCTATGCTCATAGACAAACGTCAACAACGCGAAACACGAGACCCTAAGTCGTCCACGCCGATCCTCGCTCTGCGCATGCCTACGCTTAAAGCATGGTTTTAAAATTCGCGGGTATCAACGGAATTAAAACTCGCTTTAGTACATTGGTACATATAATATTTGTACTATTATGTGAATAATAAAATACAACTGTTTTGCTGTTCAATGATATTTATTCCGCTATTGGATGATGTAACACTTTCTTCAACCACTCAAATAATAGCTATTTATGTCATGAGGATATAATGTAGATATAATGAGGACAAGTCAGTAAAGTGTGTATGTCCGAATATCATACATATCTTTCTGTTCGATTCGAGATAAAAAATTATTATATAAAAATATTATAATATTTGACATTTCTAAATTGTTTTTCAACTACACAATAATGGTGCTATAATTTGCAAACATTTTGCAAAAAAAGAAAACCATTTCGGTAGCTGTATAAAAATGACAATCTTGTGTACTTTTTCCACTTTATGATACTGGTCCAATCTTAGCATTAGCACAGGGAATTACACGTTAATTTCATACTTAATTTTCCATTAAATTGTGTAGTTGACGAAAAATTTTTGTTTCATTTCTTCAAAAAATGCTTCTAAAGACTCGAAAAACTCATCGGACTCCGCAAATGCATCGTCCGATGATTTCTTTTTCTTAGTTCGAAAACATAGTTTTTGACCTTATGGAGCGAATAACTATTAGATATAGGGTTTCTAGAGCATTTTTTAACTTGAGCCTGTCTATCGCAAGGGTTCCTGATGCACTGCAGCCAGTTAGGGCTTATTATACTTGGGACTCCTAGAGCACATGCTTCATTTAATAATGTATTGTCACAAATTTTCCAAGTCTATTTTTATGAAAGTTCTTTCAATTCTTCAAATAAATAATGAATATAAAACGTGTTCTCATCTGAATTTAAAGATATTGTGTAAAAAGCTAGAGAACAGCTTATTTGTTGCTTGAAACTTCATTTGACAAGCCGTTCATAATATTTTTTATTATGGACTGGACCGTAAAGGAGCACTTTATGTCCGTAAAATAGTCCATTAGGTAGGCAGTTATAATAAAGTTGAATATAAAAATAAATTATTGCTTTATTATGTACAGTACAAATAACAAAATATATAATTAATACATATGATCATTAGAAGCAGAGGTGGAAATAAACAAATCTGGTCTATCAACCAGAGCTTTACCAATGCTGGAAACCTCTTTATTTGATGGCTTCTGGTAAGTGGATTTTCTGTGGTTCCGCTTTTTTTTTGTGGATAAAAATCGTGGTTGCGGAGAAATGATCCTTTTCTGTTTCTTTTTACCTGTATGCACATCTGTCGTTGTAGCTTTTAATGACGAATCATATTTTGGAAGTACAGACAAACTATTTATTACATTTAAATGATAGTGAATCTGCTGAATAACATCACCATCAAGTCTTTTTAAATCTACAGTATTCAATTTAGAAAAAGTAGCATCTATAATGTTTTTCAGTTTGACATCGGTGTTTGAAATATTTTCACTTTCATCCAATGTTGAAAGAAAACTGTTGTTTTCTTCTACTTTTTTTGAAGCATAGTCGGATTTTTGTTCACCACAAAATTTATTCAGTTTTATAAAACAGTCGACAGATACAGCATCATTTTCATGCCTCTTTCCATCTTTGATGTGGACATTGAAACTTGCTTTGATATTGTCGATATCTTTAGGTGTGAGTAAATCAATCCTTTTGAGATGTTTTTGTATGTCATCTCGAATTGTGGCAAGGATCCTAAAATATTTAAGAACATTCTTAATTAATGCATCTTTAGTTTACTTAAAACTAACTTACCTTGCTGAGGTTACTCCAGTGATTAATTTTGATGCAATATTTTGATGATCCTCTTTCTGTAGTCTTAGATGTTCTAATTGAATATCATGACCATAGTGGATTTTTTGCCATCGAATTAATATATCATTGCCATCTTTGTTTATTACTTTAATTTGACTGGTGCAAGAAGATTTCATTTTGCAAGATCCCTGACTTTTCAGTAAGCGATAGTATTGCTTTGACTTATCTCTAGCTTTGGCTCCTGTTGAAATAATAATTTTTATTAATTATTTGATCAGTAAATTACGAGTAAGATTAGTAATAGATGTTTATTATAATTCTTACTAATAAAACATATGCACTTTTATTTTTAATAAATTGAAACTACAAACATATTACATAGATATGAATAGGTGAATGGGTAGGTGTACACTGTACATACCTGTTCGACTTCGATTACAATTGTAATATGAAGTAACTTCACCATTTGTACTGGAAGTTTTCGATTTGAATATATAACTGCATTGATATTCTTTTTCAATTGCTGATTTCCAGGCATGAAACTCTGAAAATGTTTAGGTACATATAAACCTTATATGGAAAATAACATTAATATATTGTTGCTCCAGATAGAAGAGCAACGACTAACAGCAATTTTTTGGAAAGTGATTTTAAGGTCTTAATCCACTCAAAATAACTTTATTTGCTGAATCAACGACACACTTATTTTGTACTGTTGCGGCTTTGATTCACAGCGAATAAAGAAAGTTGAATTTCCCAAAATATTGTAGTATCGTTATTCTTCTGGAGCAGCGATAATATTTGGGCAGTCTGAGCTTAGAACTTTAAAGTTAAGGTTACCATTTATTCTCGTCACTGAAACTTCCACGAAGTCAAATTTTAAATTATGCTCTTCTTCCAGATGAGTAACAAGACCTTGATTTTGTTGAAAAGATGCATTGCAATATTTTTCTAAACACTTATAACTCCATACACTTTGATCATATGAGACATGTTTAGACTTTAGATTATGGACATTTCGCATATGTCTATTTAGGTTTGATCGATTGAGAAATATCCCTTCGCATCCGTGTACAATACACATCACCGGCATTTTATTTATTTATTTATTTGCTAATACGCCAATCGGTAATATACAACAAGAGGCAAGAGGTTATCATAGAAAACAGTTGTCCGTATTTTGTGAGGTTATCATTTTATTTACACTATATTAACATGCGCAAAGACAGGATCGGCGTGGACGATTTAGGGTTTCGTCGCGAAACTGGTCTGGCAGATGGCAGATCACGTGACGTTTTAAAACGTCTCATTTTTGCGATCGCCACTAACCATTACGTCTCGACGAAACTGTTTCAAAACGGTCTTTGAAACTGTTTCAAAACGGTCTTTGAAACTGTTTCGTCAACAAAAAATGCCTTTTGTACCTCGACCTCGACTGTACTATGCGTATGACATATAAGCTGTCAGCTGTCATTCCAAAAAATATTGATATGTTTCGTCCATTCACAAGGAGATTTAGGTTCATTTTTTAAATTATTCTCCACTTTCAGCATTAACAATAAACGAATAAACCATAGACTACTGGAAAAAACACAACAAAACACAAGATCGAAATCTTTTTGTGGTTATGTACGTTTTAAAACTACAGATATACAGCCCATACTTCTGGTTCAGCTTCCCAAGTCGAAAATGACCCATGGACCCATACTCGGTATACCGAAGTATATGGTATAGGGCATGTTCACGTGACGTCATGCCATGAGGAATCTGACATGGAACATACAACATCTGATAATAAACAAGCGTTCTTTGCTCAACACGTGGTTCTTAATAGTTATTTGATTTTGATTTAGTGCTTTTTTCGACGTTGTTTTAGTTGCTTAGGTATTTTAAAAGTTATATATAACTGTTTATAATAAAAAGGATCATTGAATTAATACAAAACAACCTAATTACAAATAATTGTTTTTCCTCAGTTGATGGACATGCCCTATACCAAGAAAAAATCGCCTATGAAATGTCATAAATGTCAATAGCACTTTGACATTTATATTTAATAGGTTAGGAAATAAGATTTTTTGATTTATATTTATGTAAATAAGTTCAAATAAATGTCTGAAAAAGATTATGCCCCTCTTAGTTCAGCGTGTGTTCGTGCATTGCACGATAAACTTTATGATAGAAGGAAAACTGCTGCGTTAGAAATCGAAAAGTAAGTATAACACCCCTCTATGAAAGATTTTATTAAGATAATAAATGTTTCTCCTTTAGAATGGTTAAAGAATTCGCAGCGGTAAATAACACTGGTCAAATTAAAAAAATACTGAAAGTTTTAGGACAAGACTTTTCGCTTTCACAAAATCCTCATGCTAGAAAAGGGGGATTAATCGGATTAGCCGCTATATCGATAGCATTGGGAAAGGTAATTATTGTATATTACCTGATATCACTTTTTCGTTATTAATTAAAATTTTAGGATACTGAGATGTATGCAGATGAACTAATAAAACCTATATTGGGCTGTATGGTTGATCAAGATCAAAGAGTACGTTATTATGCATGTGAATCACTGTACAATGTTGTTAAAGTATCCAGAGGTGCTGTACTTCGACATTTCTCAGCAATATTTAATTGTTTAAGCAAAATCGCCACTGATCCAGATCCAAATGTAAAAATTGCTTCTGAATTACTTGACAGACTTCTTAAGGTTAGTCTTAATTTAAAAAAATAGGACATTTCATTTAGAGATGATCATTTTTATCATGAAAATTTTATCAATATAAAATACTTGTCATGCTAAGATTCATTTATGAATACTCCAAAGGTTAAACAAGGTAGTTGTCATGCAATGGACATAGAGATACCAATCATTGTAAAACACCCATGACTGCTGGTCTTGGTAATGGTCAAGAATACCAAATGCAAATGACATTCGCAAAATTATGAGGTGCACATGACCTTGACAGGTATGAATGGTCAAGAACAGCCCTCCTGGTTTTTGTAGTGATATGAGCTTAATATGTGTAGTATCTCTATGACAAAAATTATGAAGCTACAAGCTTCTCTACTGTTACCATGAATATGAACTAAAACTTTTCGATGATATTGTACCATGACAACTACCTTAAATTACATATTTTTGGTATAGTCTGGGAGCTGGCAGCATTTTTGACAATCAAATTTAGTATAGGACAAGTACACGTGACATTATGTGACAGTTGCCCTGATGAATTTGATGATAAACCAGCGTTCTTTGCACAAGTGTCATTTTCATCATGTTTAAGTTCATTTAATTTTCGTTTCATTAATGTGGTCCGAGATAAAGTGATGTGAGTAAACACCAAAAAGAACAGCATACTCAATTGAAACATGTGATTTACCAACAATAACATATCAAAATTCAATTCAAAAAAAGATTGAAAATATAAGATAGATTCGTATCAGCATCTAATGAAGTATTTCTTTCCATAATCCCATTGGTAACATTCATTATTAGTTAATCTTGACAACGGTAGCTGGAACGCTACCGAAACGTTGAAATAAAAAATAAAAAAACATATTGTGGTTTCATTCCCAAGAAAATAAGAAAAAATAACAAGTAATGCCACAAGGAACTTATAGAAGATACAAAGATAATCAAATTATGTTGCTAAGTGGGGGATTTCATAAAATAAATAATAGCACTTTTTAGTTCCCATATGAGCTCAAAGATAATTTTTAATCAATTTTAATTTGGAAAATCTCCCTTCAGCTGTTGCAGTTGTAAACACAAGCAGTAAAAAGAGGAAGCATGCTGTTATTACTTCTGGAAAGCTAGTCTATTCATTAGACTAGTTGATAATGTACTTGCATTCTGTAAATCACAAGTGAGGGCCTTGTAGCGTGTGAACCCCGTATAATTGATACAGCTGATAAGGCAGTAGCTACTGCTCTGTTCTATTATTTACCTAAGGATGCATCGAGTTTATACCTATTAAAATTGACTAATTTGAACTTATTTCAAGATTTTTAAAAGTATTTTCCTCAAATGTAACTGCATGATTGCCAGACAGTTTTGTTATTGTTAACATTGTGCCAGATGCTATTTTAACAATTGAAAAAAATATTTTTCAAATTTTATTTTAGTGGATATGTTAATTTCTTTTTATTGTTAAAATGGCATCTTGTACTATGTTTAAAGTAACAAAACTGTCTGGAGACCATACAGCTATATTCGACGAAAGGTGTAAAAAATTATGAAAAAAATGTCTAGATATTATTTTAAAATCCTCAATTTCAATAGATACAAACTAGATGCTCACAGGTAAAGGCAATGGATCCCAAGAGCCAGACACATGGTGTCTCTATCAAACTGGGGTAAGGAACAGCATTAAAAAACATGATGTTGCCAGCTCTCGAACTAATATTTTTCCATTACAATCTAGATATCAATAGTTTCTAAGTTTTGCTATATTTTAGGAAAGTGTACTGGAAAATACATCGTTTGATTTAGATGGCTTCATTCCTTTACTGAGAGAAAGAATTTACACAAAAAATGCATTTTCTAGGCAATTTATTATTTCATGGGTGTCTGTTTTGAACTCGGAACCTGGTCTTGACTTAATTAATTATTTGCCAGAAATATTAGATGGGTTGTTTATGATATTAAGTGATCCTAATCCTGAAGTAAAAAAAATGTGTGAAACAATTTTAGGTGAATTTTTAAGAAAAATTAAGAGTAATCCCACTAATGTTAATTTTGGTGCTATGATTAATATTCTTATCAACCATGCACAGGAGAAAGGAGATGATCTTGCACAGGTAAATAACAGTTACTTATTTGACTTTGTTGATATATAGAGGGTGAGTCGTGAGGAACTGTGAATACTCTTAATTTGTATTGAGGTTCTTATGAGGAATATCAAATGATCACTAAAATATGTTTGCTTCCATTATTTACTAATATGCATAGCAAAATGTGAATTTTTACTTTTGGTCATAGTTTTTGAAAGGTGGGTTTCATTAAGTTACTTATGATTTCCACTTTCGACACTGATCTTGGTATTATTAGAATGTTAAAACGATCTGATAACTGATCTCCCTAGATTATCAAAGTCATGTTTTGAAATTGTCAATGATATTTTGAAAATGTCCATAGACCAGTTTACAATAGGCAAGAATAGCTGTATGTTTTTTTAAGAACATTTTACATTTAATAGTGGATTTCAAAAAGTATATAGACCTAATAGAAATTATTTTATGCACCAACTTTTGATTATGAGAAAACTATTAAAATTAACAGTTGTCTGATAACTCCTCAAACCGTTTTTGATAAATTGTTTAATTTAGATATGCACAATTCTTTTACAAAAATGTATGTTTACTTTAGCTGGCCCATTGCATTGTTTGTTTCCATTATAACTGACATCTGGGGTATTCCCAGCTACATGGAAGTTAAGTTTTATTACACCTGTTTATAACAATAAGCATTTTGTCTATAATTTCCAAGGAGTATAATGTAAGGTTCTTTATGACTCACCTAGTATAAGAAGAAATACATCAACCACACGTTTTTCTTAATTAACTATACTATGGTTTTACATATTTATATTTTAAATCTCATCTTTATCAAGTCTAAGAACAGTTCTGCCATTTACTAGAATACAATTTGTATACATAAAACATAAGGTAAACTTGATTCCCTACAAATATTTTATTAGCACTAATACTTTGCAATTTTATGACTGACTTTATGTTTATATTTGTACAATTATTTATTATAAAAATGATTGAAAAAATAATTGTCAGCTATTCTACTTGAAGTCATTGATGGTGATCTGAATGTGGGGTACAAAGTTTAATTTCCAATAAAGCGATAGTACTTGACACTATACTTTAGTTTCAAAAATGTAGACCACGATTCATAGTACAAAAATTTATTTACATCAAAGATTAAAGGCTCAGCACTAGACTTTTATAGTTTTTACATACAATCAAGTACAAAATAAACACTTCAAATAAAAGTAATTTTACTTGCCTATCATAAACTTCTATTAGAATCCAGAGACAGTGAAACGTTGTCTAAATGTATGATTAGGTGTTACAAATCTTTGACTGAAAACAGGTGTGAACTGGCACTATATTTCGCAGTTTAGAGACATGCAACTTATCTTGCTTATATTAATTGTGTCTGAACTTTGTTTTTGCGAAATCTAAAATGATATTTCGTCGCTCTCCCCGTGGACACCTTAGCTGAATCTTATTCTACATTTGTGATACTAGACTAGGTATATTTATTTACAACAATTTGTATATTCTTGTTTATAGTATCGGTATTATAGTATACTAAATTAAAATATATTAGTTTACAGCAATAACATGGATAAAAGAATTTGTGCAGTTGTCTGGACCTGCTATGTTACCATATATGTCGGGAATATTCACAGCAGTGCTACCATGTTTATCCTATGATACAGACGCCCGGAGAAGTATCCTTCTTTTTTTATTATCATCTTTCATAATTATTGTCTTCATTCTTCTTGTTATTTTTGGGAGAAATTAAACCACAATCAATTTCATAATTTTTTTCTATAGCTAATGTTAAAATGTTGTTATAGCAACTCTTTTGAGTAGATAAAGTATCACACTTTAACTTTTTTGATTCAATTAAATTTACAAATTCAAACATTAATTCAAAGGATTAACAACAAGTGTAATTTTACAATTAATATTATTAGAAACATCTATTTTTGGAAAACCACAACTTGTACTCGTTTGCTTAGACACTTGAACCGAGGTACTGGATTGATTTTCAGGTGCACCAAGTATACACTTATTGCATATTGACTGTCAGTGGCGGCTCCTCGAAGGAGTCTCAGCACCAGAAATATTTTATTGATTATTCTTCATTTTATTTCCTGTTTATCTAATAATTTTCAAATTATACAATTAATTCCCCGTTTTCACTAGTTATTTTTGAATTGTCCAATTTTTAAAGTCTATTCACAGTAGAATATATTTTGGATAGATAGATAGATAGATAAATTTATTAATCTTTGTGTATCATTTACATGACATAAGACCAGTCAAATACAGAATACTAAGGTAAAAAGTAGGTTAGATAGTAATAAACTTGATAAGAACATTAGTAGTAAACAATAAAATTACAAAACGAGTAAAATTACGAGAATGATAAAGTATTGTTAAAATTTAAAGTAAAAATAAATAGACAAAATTACAGAAATTAAGTGTTATTGTTCCAGCCAATAAATTCGTCTAGAGAATAAAAACAATTTTCAGTTAAAAACAACTTTAAACTTTTCTTAAATTTGTTAAAATGTGTTATTTCTTTGATTGAGTCAGGTAGCAAGTTAAAAAACTGACCTCCTGCATACATTGGAGACTTTTTTAGTTGAAATCGATTGAATCGATTTAGGAGGATATCACCTCTATTTCTCGTGTTATAATTATGGACTTCTCTATTTATTTGAAATTTACTCTTATTAAGAAAAGTGTAGGTTAACAATTTAAAGAGATAAATACATGTGCAGGTCATGATGTGATTCTTCTTAAATGTATCTCTACAAGATTCGTTATACCACAAGTTAAAAATGAGACGAATGAATCGCTTTTGAAGGATGAATATTCGCTCAAAATCTGTTGCTCGGCCCCACACAACTATATTGCAGCTGATAGCAGAGTATATAAAAGCATAATACAAGTTAAGTAGGTGACATTGATAAAAATTTGATTTTAGATTATTGAAAGCAAAGTAGAGTTTATTTAGTTTTTTACAGAGAGAGTCAATTTGATGGTTAAAATTTAGTTTGGAATCTAATTCCATTCCAAGAAATTTAGTGTGCTCTACCGACTCAAACTTACTATTGTTTAATGTAAATATTAAGTTGTTGCCTTCCCTAAGAGGAGATGTGAATTGGATAAAAATGGTTTTACTTTCATTAATAATGAGGTGATTTTTTTGACACCAATGAATGAACTCAATCATGGTTATTTGTATTTTCCTAAGTAATTCATCTAAACTATCAGCTACGATTACAATCGTTGTGTCATCTGCATATATAAAAACGCGTCCATTTGTTATACTTAAGGGTAGGTCATTTATGTAGAGGAGAAATAAAAGTGGTCCTAATACTCCGCCCTGTGGAGTTCCAATACAAGTACTAAACTCATCAGATAGCTCATCTTCAATCTGCACTTTGAGTGTTCTGCCCGACATGTATGAGTTAATCCACGATTGAATTGGTTCTCTAATGCCCATTGCCTCAAGTTTTATTGATAAGTAAGTGGGATTAATTGTGTCAAATGCACGGGTTAGGTCGAAAAATATTCCCACTAAATGATTGTTTTGATCGATATTCTCATGGACATATTGTACAAGGTCAATTGATGCAGTTTCGATTGAATAATTCTGGCGAAAACCATGTTGGGATTGTGTGATTATACTATTGTGGTCTAAATAATTAACTAACCTCTTGTAAACAGCAGATTCAACAATTTTTGAGAAACAGCTAAGTATACATATCATTCTGTAATTATCGACACATTGAGGATCGCCTTTTTTAAATAAAGGAATTGTTTTATTTATTTTAAGTTTTTTTGGGAACTGTCCTTGAGTGACTGATAAATTGGTAATGTGAGATAGTTGGACAGATATTGTTTCAACACATTCTTTTAATACAATAGCTGGTATTTCATCAATACCAGCAGAGTATTTCTTCTTAAGCGTCAGAATTATGTGTTTAATCTCATCCCCAGTGATCGGTGCAAAAAACATTGAATTCGGACCCCTCATACTGCTTGATGTGCAAGAGTTAAGGGGTAAATTTTGGTTTTTAATCTTCTCAGTAACTGAATTTGCAAAGTAGTGACCGAATGTGTTTGCGACCTCCTTTTTTTCCGTTATGGTCAATCCATTGTTTAGTAAGACTATTTCTTTTTTTTGTTTTTCTCTATCCAGTTTTGAGTTGACTAAATTCCACAAAGATTTAGCCTTATTATTTGAATTATTAATAACTCTAGAATGATATAGTTTTTTTTCATTGGAGATTTTTATATCGAGAGATTTTTTTTGTTTTTTATAGTGTTCTGTTAAGGAAGGGTTATTCACTTTTTGTCTTAACCAGTTCAGGTCTTTTAATTGTTCAAGTTCAGAGTGTAGTTGACTCGAAAAGGGTACTTTGTTTCCGGATGAAAATGATGTCTACTAGGAAACGGATGTTGTGAAGCGCACGCTTCAAGAACGGTTGTTTTAAGGCTTTTTGCCTATTTTGGAAATGTTAAATGCACTTGTTACGTTTTTTGTGAGCCCAATAGTAAAAGACGAAAAATTAAAGATATTGCTAAAATACTTCTGTATACTGAGAAATGTGTAGCTAACATTTCAGCAGAATGTAGTCAAATTTGGCTACCAATGTTAAAATGAGAACTTTCCAATAATTAATTACCTTAGTTAAAAAAACGTTCCTAGACTGTGCACTTCACTAGATTCCATTCTTAGTAGACAGAATGTCATTACAACAAAATTTTCTTTATTCACAATAATTTTCATCAAAAACAATAATCTATCTACTGTTAATTGACCTTAAAAATGTTACATAATTTTCTTAGTCTCGAACTTCAAAATATTATCATTGATTGTCTAGTCGAATTTTTTGTAAGTGTCAGTAAGGACAAACATTTTAAAGAGATTTAATTATTCTTGTAGCTGAAACGTTGGAATGAAAAATATTATGGTTTAATTTCCCAAAAAATAATAATATACCACAGGAGATATTTTTTCAGAAAAACTGATTTCAACATATTTATTTTTTTATACACCCCCTAGCCACAAAGTCACGAACTTGGAATCAATTTCTAGCAATTTACCAATAGCTGTTTTCGTAATAACAGTTTTTCCACAAATTTCTGAAATACAACCGATTTCCTCCCTTGTTTTAACACCCGGTACAATTATTTTATAAAGCAGCAACTTTGATTAAAAAAATTAACTAAGAAAAATCTTTATTGTTAAACTTGAAAATTGGTGTATATTTTCGTCAGAGCTGGGTAAAGCACTTTTGGAAAGTGCTTTAATAACGTGATTGAAGCACATTCGATGCTTTAAGCCATGTGCTTCAATTACTTCTGGAATAGAGTATTTGGTGCTTTGTACAAATGCTTGTGGCTTTCAAGCTTTTTAAGAAAAAAAGAGAATTTTGTTTTGTTATGTTACTTTGTTTTGTATTCCTATTCTTTTAAGAAAAAAAGAGAATTTTGTTGTTAGTTTGTTTTGTATTCCCATTCTTTTAATATAAAATAGCTTACTATCACTAGTTTTCTTAAAATTAGTTCTTTTATTTTTTTAAAACGACTTTTAAAGCTCATTTAAAAGGCTTCAAGCACTCTTAACGGGCTTTAAGCACTTTCAAAGTGCTTTAAGCTTGGAGCTTTATCAAATATTTTTAACGTTTCAAGTGCTTCAAATACTTTATGAGTATTTGATGCTTAGTGCTTGACAGTAAAAGCCCACTAAAGCACTCGATTGAAGTGCTTTGTGCTTGGTAATTGAAGCACTTTCCAAAAGTGCTTTACCCAGCTTTGATTTTCGTCAAAATAAGGTTATTTGTGCAAAATCGAAAAAAACAATGTTTCGCATTTTTCTAGAATAGTTTCTGTTAAAAAGTCAATGATAAAAAAATTGTAGAGTTTTCACAATTTTTTATAGCCTATATTTTTTCTATAGACCATTCCAAAACACCTGACTTTGACAGGTCGGCCATATTAGGCTGGGTCCCCAATGTCCCCATATCAGCTGGAGTTGAAGTTTGTGCGTTTTAACATGTGATGTAAATCAGTTGGTTGTCAGACAAACTTTGTAGAACAATGTCAATGCAATATTTCGAAGTCAGTAAACAGTCTCTGAATTAAATTAAATAATAATTAAAATGTCAGATGCCGATAAAAGCAATCAAGAGAGGAGTTACGTGATTCGAACGCAACAGATTGAAGTGTGCGGAGAGATCAATTAAATAGTCTCCTCGTTTGGTTAAAACAGCCGGAAATCAAAATAAGATATATCATCTCTTGCTCCCCGCATTCTACAAAACGATGGCATTTTAAATAATTTCAAGAACTTTTTACTAATTAAAGTCCAACTGTCATCCGTTGTTTACCAGTAAACAATGAAAACTAAATGGAATATGACGTGAGGATCAACAGCAATATGGTCGACCTGTCAGTTACATCATTCTGGAATGGTCTATTGGACAATTTTTTTTCCGGAATTCAATTAATACCATGTTTCCCCCTTTTTACACTTGCCGAATCCCCCCGCAATACCTCTGCTCACATATTTATTTTTTTGTTCATTAAAAACCTTTTCATCATTTCCATATGGCCAAGTCATGTTTACAATTTTCTTTTGCTTTAATTCGATGACTTAGTCTATAAGGTTTCATTTTGTTTATTTTTGATGAATTTCTCCCATTGACCTGTATTGTGTGCCTTATAATTATTATTTATTTGTTCTAGCTCTCACTACTTATTTAAATTTATTGTCCACTACCACTAGTTTCCATTTGTTGCTATTATTTTCTACATTTTTTTGCTTTCACATTTTTCTGTAGTACTCACAAATTGTTAAACTTATTATCTTCATTGAATAGTATAAATTCCATCTATTTTTTCAAGTTTTGTCCTTATGTTGCGTCCCATCATCAAACTACCCACCTATATAATTTAAAAAAAAAAGTTATAGTAATAACGCATGCTATTTGTCAAGAGCATGTCATCTGCTCTATTTTTGGTTACAGTTAAGCAGTGAATACTCGGCTTGGGTTGGTTGCCTACATAATGCATTGACTACCTACACTTTTTGCATAAATATAAATGTATTTTTTGCTTAATTTTTGAATGCCCATACATAATTTATTTATATTTTCATTTTTTCAATTCAAAGTAGTTATATTAATACCTTATTTGCTTAGTCTATTTTTTATTTTGCATGGTTGTCTTACACATTTTTTTTTCCTTAATACAGTGACAGACATTAAGGAAACTGCAACAGCTGTCAACTTTACTTTAATGAAGCTAATATCATTAGAAGGCAATACTGACGACTCATTGAGGCCAACATTAGGTAATTCATTTATAATTTATCAAAAATACTTTGGAGAAAAACTGTTTTGTTCTTGATTTGTTATGTTTCTATTGTACTGTTTGTTATCTGTAGTTACTCCTAGATAACGGCATCTTTTTGTACAGAGTGTCGGTAAAGTAAGACATAAACAGGTCGATTTTTATTTCAAATCGCTGTTTTCAAAAATAATATGTCAAGCATGAGACGATTTTTTCTTAGTATACCACATATACTATGGTATACCTAGTATGGGTACTTGTCAGCTTCGACTTGCAAAACCGTACCAGAAGTATGGGACCAAAGTATACACAGCGCCGGAGTTGTGTATACTTCGTGTAGTATCACTTCTTCTCCTTGATTAATACTTATTTCTGTGGTTGTAAACCATACATAACCACAAAAATATTTCGATCTTGGACCATACAATTTTTCACGCGATACCGTACACCAAACATTAACCTTAGGAGAATCTCTTTCATGTTGATGGAATTCTCTTGAATTTTCTAATCCCAAAATCCTTTGGATATGTTTATTAACTAGTCCATTTATATGAAACGCAGACTCATCAGACATGCTAGTCCTAACATTTTAATATGTTCTGTACAAATCCGACTGTTCTTCCATCCTACAGTCTTCATTAGTAACAGGTAAACACCTGAAACTTTTAGATTTGATTATTTCGTTTGTTCATTTCAGTATCGGGAGATGAAATGCCAAATGAAATGGATCTGCATACAGTATTAAATGTTTTGAATCAGTATCTTCTACATAATTCAATTCAGACGAAAGTTGCAGTTTTGAAATGGATTCATGATTTATATATGAAGTTACCGAACAAGGTAAGTTATTTAGATGCTGTAAGTATATCTACATCATCATATCAAGCAGTTATTATGGTTCGTTTTATAGGACAAGCAACGGAGCATACGAGTATAGCAATTTTTTACAAAAATCCTAGTAGGAAACGGATGCCATCATATAAAAGACATTACGTAGTATCATTTTGATATGTTTTGGACACGCAAATGTTTAGTAATTTGTTATAAACATTTAAAACGAAAAAAACCTTATTTTTTGGTATGTAGAGATAAATTGTAGATAATTGAAATACGAACAAAATGAGAGGTCCAGCGAGTCAATCGGATTATCAGGAACCGAGAAAATCAGGAAAAACCGGAAAATTAGTTATTTTTTTGTAAATTCATATCTTCGTCATTTTTTAATTGCAAGAGCTGAAACTTGGTTCTTCGTATGCCCTTTATATGCGCGAAGAGCAGACGCCAAGCGACGATTACTTATGAAAAAAAACTAAAAAAAGAAGGTTTTTTTCATTTTAAATGTTTATAACAAATTACTGAACAACATTTGCGTTTCCAAAACATATCAAACTGATACTACTTAATGGATTTATAAAATTATGGCATTATCCGTTTTCTACTAGGATTTTTGCCCATTGCTTGGCCTATTACATAAATACACTGTAAGCTGTTCATCTATAAAAATTGAATTTCCACATTTTTTTCAGATGGGTGAATATATAGATGTACTTTTTCCCGCTTTACAAAAGACATTATCAGATGGATCTGATCAAGTAGTACAACAATGCCTCGTTGTTATAGCTGAAGTTATTTCTGCTCCAGGAGCTGTCGAAGTTAACGATAAAGGTAAATAATTAAATGAAATAGTTATTGAAAAGTATTATAAAGACATAACTATTATAATATCAGCAAATCTAAATTTGAAGGTAAAGACTCATATAAAATCAATCATAGTGTTGCTTGAAAAATTGTTTATCGAAATTGACTCTCTGGAAACCTGGAACAACCTAAATCTCTATTCGCTCAAAAGGGAATCAGATAGCTTACTGCTCAAGTATATATAGAGAGAGAGATTGCATAACGATGACGTAATGAAAGTATCACTATCTAGGTTTTCAAGGATATATAATTGTTTAACTATGAGAGATACTCAAATGTACTTCCATTTGAAATGTCCAATAAGATTCATTAGAATTGTGGCACAAACCAGACTTTCCTCAAATTCTTCATTAAGTACTTTTTAAACGTTAATTCTTACAAAATTAATCAGCAAGAAATGTGCACTATCTGTAAGCTGAAACAAACAGAAACGCTGGAACATATATTTCTAATTTGTCCAATATACAACTGTATAAGACCTTTAGAGTTTCGAAATTTCCATGGCATCAACGATGTTGTCTCCTATATTGATAATATAAATTTAAGAAATGTTAAAGTATTGTTTTTATTATTTCAAGTTTTCTCAAATTAAGATCATTCACAATGAATGAGTAAATATTTTAGGGACAAATTTTTTTTTCTTTAGTTAGGTATCTATTTGTATATTCATGAATTAGTGTTTACATCAATAGTGAGGTATTTTTAAGTTAAAATCATACAGGATTGTTGTACTTTTAGTTATTATTCAGGATTGTACTTCTTGCATTATACATTTAATTTGTATTAGAGATGCAATAAACATTCTATTCTATTCTAATCATAATGTTGCTATCAGTACCATATTAAATTTGATCTTCTGGTACTTTAACAGATACCAAACGCTACTTTTCTGTTTTATTTAAAAAAGTACAGACTATTACTGTAGATGGTAGATGTATGAACTTTCTTCAGAGGTACAACCCTTTTTGATTTATCTCTTTAACGAATACTTTTGCCTCAACATGTTTGATTAATTCTACCACTTTTCCAGCATCTTCAAAAGAGTAAATTCAAAATGTATAAAGAAACGTTTTGCACAATTTCGTTATATTGGTTCAGTGGTTTAGAATATAGGGAGGGCCAGGTGCCAAGTTTGTAAATAAAATCAATTGACGTATACCATGCGGCATAGTATCCACCGATTTCCCCATTTAAGGTCTGATTCTAATAATTATTAATATCATGATAAGAGTATAATCACCTTTCGAGTCTACACGTGTTTTGATTGATTAATTTGAACAAAAACCGGGTGTGCATAATCTCTTGAACTGTTTTCAGGGTAATGGTAATGATGAGTACTTTAAACATGTACATTATTTTATATATCATTAATAGTTTTCCCATCGTATGCCAAATAATGAGTGCTGGGTCTCAGCAATTGCGAGTTTCTTGAAGTGGAATTTATTTCTGCTTTCCTACTAATATTTTGCTTTATAATATTGTAATATTCGCTTATGCTTCTCGCTGATAATAATATAGGTAAAAGAATTTTTAAAATCAGCTCAGTAGTTTTTAAGTTGATCGAGTTCAGACAGACAGACAAACGTGCTTGGAGATTTGACAAAATTTTTAAAAACAACGCTGTTTTTTCCTTTTTCTTACTGAACTATAGAAAACTTCTAGTACACATTTAAACTATTATTTTAATGTGTTTGTAGGTACAAATACGTATTACAACAAATTTATGGTAAGCTTACTATTTTTATTTAGTAGCGACAATAAATTATTGGATGAACGAGGTTCGTTTATCATAAGGTTAGTAGATATTTTTTTAATAGGATCTTACTATGTGTGTTTGGTTGGAAATTAAGTAGACTGTATTTATCTTTTGTGATTAGCAATTGACGTTGGATAATAAAAACGACAAAATAAATAAACATTGAGCCAATAGCACTTACCGTATTTCTGGAAATTGTTCTTCTTGTCGATACCGAATACATGTTCGTTGTATCACTTATACTTTGGAGAACTTATCTGAAGCTATGAAAGGTATGCGGCTGAAAACATTCGTTATTGCCACGCTTTATAATAAAAAAGCTACAGTAAAAGTCACGAATGTTTCTCGTTACGTCATAACTCATAAACATCCCAATCAAATTAATAAGACAGTTTTCACCAGCGGCGCATCATTGTTAGAGGGTTCGGCATGTATTTCTGGCGATCTAATTATGAGAGGAACTAAATAAAAACCGTGTGGTCCTCCATTAGCCAATTCCTTTTGGAAATATTCATGTAATTGTCTAATACACTCTCGTTTACTTTCGTCCAAACGTTTACCAGGCATTTTGTCGAAAAATATCACAATAAATGTAAATGAACTTTACCTATTTAAAGTAATGACAATGACGACGAACTTCAATGGTGACAGAATGATTTCCGCATAAAGTGACGTTTACTTTTTAAGTACAATCGTTGTCACAACACAAGACAGAGTGACAAACCGATAAAGACGTAATGGCGTAGCTTAATTCAGGCACAAAGGACATACATGTACCTTCCCATTTGTTTTAATTGGACATACGCAGTCAGTGATATCCACATAAAATGAGAGTGACGTTGATACATTCAGGGAAGTGTGACTTAACGAGAAACATTAGTTAATTTCACTGTAAAGTGCTGAGTATGTAGTAATAATTATTTGAAAATACTTTTGACCAACAATATATTAATAATGATTAGACGTTAGTGCTTTTATGCTTTTGTTTCATTGGATTTTGTCACATTTTTTTTTCAAAACTGAATGTCAAAAGATAAACATATTTCCGATAATGTTATGGGTTTCCTTCAATCCGGCAACGCCGTGCGAAAATCATTCTACCCCGTACTCCGAAGGAACTCAATTGGTGAGGACGGCCCGTTGCTATGCAACCACCAGACTTGCTATTGGCAAGCGTGTGTTCCTCCTTCTCACTTCGAGTATTGACTGATATTGATTGTCGGCCTTGTTTTTTCACCCCTAAAACTAGTCTTACATTACAGCCTTTTTGCAGGCAATATAAATTGCATGCAAAATTAAAATCCAGTCTTCTTACATTTCAGCGTATTTGTTGCATCTTTCCAAGATTTTTTTGACATTTGACATTATTATTATCACATTAGAAAATTCACTTTGAAAATGAATACAGAAAAAACAAAAGTTTTACTTCTGGCAATCACTACTACTGCTGTTTTTGCCACTTATATAAAAAGGCGGACTAAAAACAGGAGGAATAGATCTTGTTGGAACAAACCATGGTTAAATAAAACAATGGGAAACTTAGGAATTACAAACGAATTCAAAGATTGTAACGACTTGAAAGCCTTTAAAAACTACCTGAGAATGGATGAGCCTACATTCGATAAGTTGTTAGAAAAAATTGAGCATCGAATAAAGAAAACTGATACTTTCTTTCGAAACATTCTTCTTCTATTTTTTATAGTCGGCTATTATACCGAATTACCAACACAATAATTATGTTGTCAAAATCTAAAATCACTAAAAATATGTAAAGTTGCGCGTGAATAACCTTGAAAATTAGGAATATTTCTATATTTTTCAAGCCTGAAAGTTGCAGTGAAAATGGCTGGAACGCATGCGCAATTATTATTCAAAAAAGGCCAGCAATTGAATTGCTAGCAATTTCTTTAAAAAGGCTGTAATGTAAGACTAGTATTACCGACACCTCCTAGCTTCAGATATGTTTGCCATACTATACGAAGGGGAGGCAAATAATGTAAAACTTCCACTATGTAGTAGTAATTTTAAGTACGTTGGCTATACCAATAATTGTCTCCCTACTTTTGAATCATTCAACACACTCTCGTCCCATTCCTCGAATTACTATCAAGAGGCGTTGTATCATTGCAATCAAATTAGGTCTATTTGTTTTCCTTTCAGTGCACACCTAATCCTCTTACTTTTATTAAGTGCTGAATCTGTTGAGGTTTCAAAGGGGGAGTTCTCTCTCCGCAACCTGTCAGTAAGAACAGAAGAGACATTTGTTTGACGCCTTAAGCTCCATGTTGTACAGGTGTTGATTGAGTTTACAATACACGGTGAGAAAACACTAGGGATTCTTTGTTGGTTTTCATTTAATATCGACTTTGGCCTCTTCCGATTTAAGTTCTCAAAATCTATTTTGAACTGGTTCAGTCATGGAGAACCTTTTCATAGGTACGCTCTGTCGTTTTCCTCCTTCCCGCAGACATTGGGACCAAAAAGGTTCAGGACCTGCAAAAGAAGTGGCCACTGCTTTCCTGTTAGGTTATTGGCTATTTAAGTTCCTTGTTCACCAGCATGGCCTGGTATCGACAGCAAGGATATTGTGTTCAATTTCAATTTTAGTTCATTAAGTTTGCCTAGGTAGCTCCAAACTTTCAAAATTTTTACATGTATCATTTGAAAGAACTCATATGGGTTTGCCGTATACAGTGATGTATTACAATATATAGTAATTATTTAAAAAAAAAAGGGTTCAATAAAACTCAAAGTCAAACCACAATATATATAATTTGTTCCTGTAGGAACACTCAACTTGCTACTAGTTTCGGTATTACAATACCATCTTCAGGCTATATGAAATAAGTACAACCAATATGAAAGAATATCATCCTTAATAAACCACAACTAACATCATATTTGTGTATCTAATGAAATGGGGAATTTTAAATATTTTGTGGAATGAAAAAGAAGAAATGAAAATACTAATCTAGAATTGTTTTCTCATGAGAAAATCGAAGAATCCTACATAAGTTAACCTAGTATCTTAAATATAAAAACATTTTTGATTGTGGAATTACTTCCAAAGAATCTTTAAATTTTATTTATCTTTTGTTGAGTGTTCCTACAGGAACAAATTATATATATTGTGGTTTGACTTTGAGTTTAATTGAACCTTGTTTGGTCTTGAAGGTAATTATTTTTCTTAAATACAAGACCTTTATTCAATTTGTAGGCGTATTTTAAAATTAGTTATATTTTCATTATGTTTTAGACAACTTTGCGTATTATTAAACGCTGAAGATATTTACAGAACACTGGCTCAAATATTGAGGAATGAAAATAATCTCAAGTTTGCTTATATTATGGTAGAACACTTGAATATGATTCTATTAACCTCATCGGAACTGTATGATCTACGAAATAAACTTAAAAATTTGAAAACAGAAGTAAGTAAATTATTATGCTTAGTATTTCAGCTACATGTCCAGTTTCACTTCCTAGACAAGGCAGAAACATCATTGTATGATCAAAATTTTTTATGTTCCCTTGATCATCTAATAGACTAAATTAATCGTTCTCGACTAGATGTTACTTACATCCCTTATAGTATAAATAACAATTTAATACCCTCTTTCTATTCTGTACAGTAAAAAAATATTTCGACACCATACAATTCATAACCATTTTTTCTCTTCCACATTTTGAACACGACAGAAAAATATTTCTTTTTAAAAATTCTATGATTAAAAACATGCTTTGTCAGTTTTCTTTAGCCCCTCTTATTTGGATTTAAAAATGGTAAACAACTTTTTCTTTTTCTAACTCCGGCATAATAACTTTTTCTAACACCGCTTTTCTTTTTATGTCATACAGGTGTTCAAACAAACAAAGCCACTTGCAATACTCATCAATGTTTTTTTCTTCCCATCAAATTAGACCACCAATTCTGAATCGGCCAGTTACAATTTTCCGTTTCCCTCCATCTCTTACATCATATTCTGAAATATCTTAACGTCTTTATTATTTCTCTGTTTTAAAATTACTGTTGCCGGTAACGGATATAGCGGTAATCTTTTCCATTTACAAAATGTTTTTTAAATAGACCATGGTTAATCTGTCATCATTATAGTCCAGCAAAAATTTGTTTCCTTTAATGAAACGTTTTAAATATCTTTTTCTTGTTATTTAAAGAATATTCTCCACATATCCAGATCTACTTGAACTTGTCATTATTCTCAGACTTAAGCTATGAGTTTAGTCACATTTAAACTTAATCTCCAATTAATCGCCGTAGAAGTATATTAAGCTATGAGTTTAGTCACATTTAAACTTAATCTCCAATTCATCGCCGTAGAAGTATATTTAGAGGCATTATCAGTGACTATCAAAATCCGAAATTGATTTTTCTTATCTCCTGCAATTGACCTGTCGCTTTTCGACGCTATAATGATTTATTAAATATTTATACTTTTTTTAGAAGATAATAATAATTAAGTTGGCACCCAAAAATATTTACCGACGACGGTTTCAAACAACATCCTTGTTAAGGCAAAAATTCGAGCCTTGGATATATTTAAACTGTTTATGCGAATCTATCGGAGAATGTCTCCAGTAATTAGATTTATCTGCAAGTTACGGATGGATATGTTGCCGAACATTGTAGAAATAAGATGATCAACAGTTTCTTATGAATTTATTTTTACTTTTTATTGGTTGTTGTTATAAAATTATCGTCCTATATCTATCCTCAACATAATTCCCAAAATCTTTGAGAGTGTTATTACAGATTATCTTACTTATGACTGCTCGAGCATCATGACATCTCAACAATTTGGTTTCACATCTAAAAAGTCTTCAGAATTGGGTTTACTCACATATGTCGACTTTTTGTCTGATGCTTTGGAGAAGGGTTTGCAGGTTGATGCTGTCTACACTGATTTTTCCAAAGCTTCCGACAGGGTAAATCATGAACTCTTTCTACATAAACTTTGTTTGTATGGTTTGTTTGGATTGCAGATGGTCAGAGTTAATCATTACTATTCTTATACTTTTCCATTAACTTCTGGAGTTCCCCAAGGGTCTCATCCGGGACCATTATTATTTAATATATGTATCAATGATATAATGTATTGCTTTCAGGGTAGCAAAGCTTTGTTATTTGCTGACGACCTCAAATGTTTTAAGGTAGTTAATGGTAGTGATGATGCTTTAATTTTGCAATCTGATTTGAATAGCCTATCAAATTGGTGTACACAAAATAATATTAATCTAAATGCATCCAAGTGCCATATTATGCGTTTTCATCGAAAACATCACCCAATTTCTTTTGACTACACTACATTAATAACGAAACTTTAAATTCTGTTACCCAAATTAAAGACCTTGGTGTTACATTAGACTCCTCACTCACTTATAAGTACCATGTTGCTGCTGTTATTCAAAAATCTATGAAGATGTGAGTTTACTAGCATCACTGCTATTAAGTCTCTTTATTGCTCTTTGATCAGAACACACCTAGATTATTGTTCTCCGGTATGGTCTCCGCATTACATTACTTATAAATCGAAACTAGAAGCTGTACAACACAATTTTTTAAGATACATTGCCTTTAAGATGCATGTTTGCCAACGATATGATGTTTTAGAGATCTTAAACATCCCTACCCTAGAGATTCGCAGGAAGCAAAGAGAATTAATACAGCTTTTCAGCATACTAAATGGAATATGTAATAGTCCTGAGCTTCTTTCTAAAATATATTTAGATTTTCCTCCTCTTGTAACTAGGCAGATGCAAACCTTTCATGTTTCATTTCATAGGTACAACTATGCAATGAATAGTTTTCTCCCTAGGACACTTAGATTAGCTAACTCTGTTGAAGACATTTTAATCTTTAATTTGTCAACTTTCAAGTTTAAAAAACATCTGCTAGAGCTTAAACTTTGATATTTTCAAATTTTTGATTGTCGATTGATGTTATGGTGTTATTACTTTTCTTAGTTTTTTACTCTGTAAATTTTACTGTATTTTCGGTTTTTGCTTTTATTATTTTATACGTATGTGAATTGGGATTGCCCGTGAATAAATAAATAAAAAAAAATAAAATGAAAAATTCCATCAATACAAAGAAATCCCTAAATATATTCTAATACAAAATTGGTTAAGTTATAAATTGTTAATGAATGGTACAGAACAATTAATAAATTAATTAGAAACTTTTTTTACAGGATAGTAAGTCGTTGTTTTGTTGTTTATATGAAACATGGTGTCACAACCCAGTGGCAACAGTATCATTGTGTCTACTAACTCAGAGTTACAGCCACGTATGTGACTTAATAAAACTATTGTATCCTTTTCATCAAATACATCAATTTATTTTAAATTCCGTTCAAAATTTCGCCCTAAAACGCTATTACATGTCACATAATGGTCTCGTTCGTCCACACCAGTTATGATCGCTCAGAAAATAGCGCTGAATGAGCACGATTGAACCGTCAATTTAAAGTGACATCGACATACAGGGTGTTTCATTGGGAAAGGGCCTAACTTTAACTGTAGATGGGGATCACTTTGGTGCTTCCAAAAACCTATATTTAATGTCTCTTCTGCACTTTATAACCGAGATACAGGGTGTTTTATAAATTCATCCCATTTCTTTCGAACCTCATAATTTCCGATTTACCCTGTATATTATTATGAAATTTGGTACACGTAATAACCAATCGATCTTGGACAAGAGCTTAAAATGGCAAGAAACTTGCCAAGTTAATTATCCTCTACTACGCATGCTTTCAATCAAGAATATTGCATGTTGCAATTTTGAACTGTGAAGCGGGCTTTAATAATTACCTAGCTCAATTCTATACAGAGGATTATTTTCTAACCATAGAAATGTTTACTGTTTTCCTTAACAAAATTTCAGTGGTAATTTGGAAGTAACTGTAGACTTTTTAATTGAAATCGACAAATTAGTCCAGCTTATAGAATCTCCTATTTTTGCTTGTAAGTATTTTGAATTAAATTCTAGTATTTCCAGTACAATCAAAAGAAATGGTCTATTTTAAAAATAATCTTTCATTTTTACCCAAGATTATTATCATTAAACTTGGAATCCGACCTGTAATAGGGCAAGTCCATGTAACTTCATGCCCTGAGGAATCTGACATGCAACATATATAACATCTGATAATAAACAAGCGTTGTTTGCTCAACACGTGGTTCTTAATAATGATTTGATTTTGATTTAGTGCTTTTTTTGACGTTGTTTTAATTGCTTAAGTATTTTAAAAACTATATATGACTGTTTATAATGAAAGAGATCATTAAATCAATACAAAACAACCAAATTACAAATCTAAAATCCAACCAAATAATTATTTTTCCTCAGGGGTATTGTCAACTGTCAGTTCCAGGACATGCCTTATTCAAAAATCATTTCAAATCGAAAATCCACTCATTGATAATATTTTATGTTCCTATTTTTTTACTCCTATCCAATTATACAAGGTATTGAACATGTTACGATTTTGACGGAAAATTTTAGAGCAAAAAACGTAGGTTGCTTCATTTAAAAAACATATCTTTGATCAGGCATCGAGTTATGGAACATTATGTTAACAGACCTACTGAGTATAATCGACGGTATGTTTATAAAAATGTTTCCATAAATAAATTTATTTTTTAGACCTAAGATTAGAACTACTCGAAGTACCTTGTAATAAAAGCTTAGTAAGAGCTTTATACGGACTCTTAATGCTGTTACCTCAAACGGATGCGTTTACGACGCTAAGGACAAGATTAAGCTGTATTCCTAGTTTACAATTACAGTGTGTTGACAAGTACGTATTAATGGACTTTAAAATATGCAAATAAAAGTTATTAATTGTGAAACTAATCTTCGGAGGTGGATTTAGCTGTGGGCAAAGGAAGTCGTTGTCTAGAACGGCCAATTTTGAATTTTTTTCTTCTCAAAACCGTTGTCTTTGCGTCAAAATTTGACAAACGATGAGAAATAAAAATTATTACAACTTTTGATGAAATACGCTATACTGTATAAATATATTATATTATAGGCTATAATTGACAAATATTTTAATAGTACATTACTTTGGCAGAGGTGCAATTTGAAGCCCGAGGGCTACAATGCACCGAGGACAAAATACCATCTCTCCCGAATGGTATATACTATTTTTTCCACGGTCGGGAATAGAAATCAGTTTCTATGACATCAAAATAAAAACAGAAGTAGTCGATTATTCCCAAGGGAGTTTACATTATGGAGAACGTTTTTCATTATACTCCCTTGGGAATAATCGACTACTTCTGTTTTTATTTTGATGTCATAGAAACTGATTTCTACTCCCGACCGTGGAAAAATTTATTTATGAATTAATTCAAATATGAGAATATCCAATTTTTGTGAAGATTTCTCGAATATTGACCATCTAGTATTTGAAATATTTGTTAGTTTTCACGAACCGCCGCGTCTACGTTTATGCCTATTTTCCACGACGGCTAAAGTCGAAATAAATGTAAATAAGTGCTAAATAGGCTGGTAATGAATTGTAGGACCAGTTGGCTGAAGAAGGCTCTAAAGTAGACTTTATAGGTCCGAAACCGTTTTGTGGAATCACAAAAGATTCTATAAGAGAGAAATTCCGGAACTGACTAGATAAAGAACTCCAAGTCAAATGGGGGTTGACATGACCTTCATACAAAGAGTTTACTGAACAAGATAGACAAGGAACTATCAACCAGGCTATTTTAACTGGGAAAAAGTGGACTTCCACAGATCATCCGAAAGTTATGTGATTGGTGGAAAAATTCAAAATTGACAAGCTGCCAAATATTTGTCCGAAAGTTTTAACTCACTTCCATCATGGGAAAAAGTTGAAAAATGTTCAACTTTTATTCAGTATCGGATTTGATTTAACCTAACTTTTTCATGATCTGCTTTTTTGAGATAAATAATTATAATGAAAGACGATTAGTAGACCTTTCAAAATAATAAAAAGTGAAAAAAAATAATAGTAGGATGAAACCCATTGGAAAAGAAGAATATTATAAAAATGAAAGGAAAAATAATATACGGGCGATCTGAGGTCGGGAAGGGGGTGAGTTTTTAAGGGTAAAAAACGGCCTATCTCGATTTCCGGAAAAACTACAAGTCTTATGGAAAAAAGTCAAATGGCAAATTTGTAGGTAATGAAAAGATCTACATTTGTATTTACACTTTTTTACATAACTTCAAAATTTATGTAACAATTTAATTCATGTATAAAAAATCGCATATGCCACAGTGCAATTGTCACTTTGACAGCGGCAAATACACTAGTGGTTTTTTCACTTATTCATTTGTTCATCAATTATCGCGGTGTTGGTTACCAGAATAAATAGTTTGGCATGTTTGTCAACAACTTATTGAATTTTCAAGAACTAACAATGAGTCGATTCGGTGTGTCTACGAACGCCGAAATTAGTCAAATTGTTAATACCCGTGTGCCTACTAATACAGTTGCGACGCAATCATCAATCTGGCGACAATTTTCTACGTTTTGCGATGCAAAAAGATACACATTTGAGCCAGATACTTCCATCGAGAAATTGAATGTAATATTGCAAGATTGGGCATTTAATATGCGAAAAAGTAACGGAGAACACTACAAAGAAGCGGTAGTTAAAACAATTTGGAACACCACCGCTAAAATGCTACAAAGTAAATATTATAACGAATTTAATATTGTATTCAACCCTTTCACCGATGTTTCAACACGAGCTGCACGTAATGCTAAACGTAAAATCCTACAAGCACAACCCGAAAAGAGAAAATGTAGTGCATCAGCTCTTAATAAATCTGAACTATTTGCAATGGCCAGATTATATAACGAAAATGAACCGGAAGGACTTCAAAAGAAATTATATCACATTTTGGCGTTTGAACTAGCTTGGCGCGGAGGAGAAGCAGCTTACTGCAAAACCACTTATTTCGTATCTGAAATTGAAAATAATGGAAAAGAAACTGGACGTATCGAGTATAATCCTATATTTTCGAAAACGAGACAAGGCGGCAACAATAAATTATGTGACAGCAAATGGA
Organism: Lochmaea capreae; assembly: GCA_949126875.1. Lineage (NCBI taxonomy): Eukaryota > Metazoa > Arthropoda > Insecta > Coleoptera > Chrysomelidae > Lochmaea > Lochmaea capreae. The sequence goes on from OX421403.1 coordinate 17,825,868, forward strand.
TCACGCCTAATATTTTCGACGAAGATATTTGCCCAATACGATTATTCAAAAAGTTAATGGAAAAACGAAACACTTTTATAACTTCGGACAGAGTATTTCTTACACCAAATCCCTTTTGGAAAAAGAAAAATTCTAAAGGTTGGTACAAGAATTTGCCGATTGGAATTAATGAAATTTCCAAATGGACTAAACGCTCAGCACAACGCATTGGTTTAGAAATCAAACGTGTCAAAATTACAAATCACTCAAAACGAGCGGCAGCAGTTAGCGAATTAAGTAAGAGCGGAATTGAAGAACAAGCTCTAATAAAAATAACAGGACACAGCAATTCATCATCAATAAAACCATACTTACAAGTTGACAAAGAGTATCATTCAAGCATTATTCAATCAATTCGTTTGGAGAATGAAAAAACTTCAACATCTACTACACTACTACAGAAACGATTAGCTGTGACACCCGCAGCGATATCACTGTTCCTAGTATGAATTTCAATAACTGCGTTTTTAATAATTGTACATTAAAATAAAAATGTGTTTATTTTTAATGTTTCATAAATAAAGTTTGCATTGATATGTTTCCAAATTTCTCATTCATTAAATTGTCCTGCCGAATTACACTCGAGGTTTGTATTGATATTGGGTAAATTTGTGTTGTTCAAATTCTAAACTGTTTCCTTTAGCAATTTGACTCGAATAACTGTCAACCTAAAACAACCCAAATTTACCCGATAAAATACAAACCACTTGTGCAATTATATGTGAAAAATTCAAAAAACCAATCCCACGTAATTTGGTGAAAACTCACCTTTTTATGTCCCAAATACAATGTAATTTATTTGATTTGAAATATTTATTTGTTCACCTTATTTTGACTTAATATCGAAAAAGCACCATAATTTTCAATCGAAAATTCACCCGTCATAATATCAACTTTTTTCAAAAAGTTGGTGTGCTTTCTGCTCGTTGAAATCTCTACTTTTCGATTGTGTAAAAAATATATATTACTATAGATCGCCCGTAAATTATTTTTCCTTTCATTTTTATAATATTCTCTCTCTTTTCCAATAGGTTTCATCCTACTATTATTTTTTTTGGTTTCAAAAATGATCGACCCTGTAAAAGGCAACGAACAGTTTGTGTTGAGGAAAAAGTTTTAAAGTGATATGTCACTATTTTTATTACTAAAACGTATCATTTCTAAAGGACCAAAAAATGATCGTTTCTTTAAAACGCCTGAATCTACGCTGATTTGTGATAACAGTGACAGTATTCCTTGCCAATCTCTATTGGTGAAAATAACCTGCGTCAGAATCGGAAACTTCTAACATTGACAACGTTCCTGTGGAATCAAGTGATGTCGAAAAAATTTATATTTACATATATGGTTTCATACAAAATATACAGTGTTCCTTTATGAAAAGTGATTATTCTCGTTTTGCAGTCTTTAATATAGAACCATTATAATGTATTAGTTAACAATAATTGTTTTTTGTTTGTTTTAGTAATACAACCAAAAAGAAATCGTCCCTTGTATGTACGGTAAATTTTCAACAACTCCTTGACCATTTTATTGATGTGCAAGAGAGACATAAAGAATATAAGCGAAACCAACGATCCAAAGAACTGTCAACTTTAGATAAGGAATTTAACAATGTAGATGTCTAAAGTATTACCATTTTTTTAATCGTGATATATTTGTATATAATTATTTATACATTCCAGTTTCAAAAAAATATATAAACGTTATTTGTAATAGTTTTTATTCTAAATTTCTTCTAACCACTGAACTATATATTTGCTCATATAAACAGTTTATCCAATAGATATAATTTTTTGTCCACGACCACTTAATAATAAGTCAATATTTTACTTCCTAACAAAAGGTATAAGGTATCCATATATCTACTAGAGTGAATTATGGTTCATAATTCACGCTTTTGCATTTAAATAGCACACCAAGACAGCTCAACACTCACAACATTTCGGTACATAGGTGACTAGAGATGGGGGTACAATATGAAATAAACTATTGAATCTGCGTATCTTGTTTGGGAGATTTGTTTCTGAAATATATCGTATCGATAAAATATCGAAATTTTTAGTATTGGTACTTTTCTAAATGATATTTTCTAATATTGATATTTTTAAAACAATATATTTATAACGGTACGGTGTATTGATACTTTACAGTTTACACAGTAATCGCCCATCTTTATAGTCACATTATTTGACTTATTCCAGAAATTTATTAATTTAGACGTTAGAATTGTCAATACTCCCAAATACCAAATTATTACTTTCCGTTCTACACTCGCATTATTTACTGAACTTTTATTTAATAAAGAAATCAAGTGCCGTGGACAAAGTATAGTATTCAACTCGCAATTTATGGCCATTATTCTCTGCGTGAATAATGGCTATCATAAATTGCTCGTTTAATAATATACTATCATTTTAATATTATATAGGTACCTACAATTTATTATTATTATTACAATAAATTATGAGCTGAAAACCGAATTTTCATAAAGCTTTTAATAAACAAGGACATACAATATTGCTATATATCTGTTTTTTGGTTAAGCTGAGAGCACTGTGGCCTTTATGTACTCTACTCCCATATTTTAGTCCACCCACCCAATTATTCGAAACCAACAGAAATTTTCAATTTCAGTAATTCATATTATGCTCTACCCAATCAAAACATTTATTATAGTGGGAATAATCTACCTACATTATTCCATCGAGAATTATTCAATGAAGACTACGTTTCACATTAGAAGAAGCCACGTGAAGTTTGTCAACTGAATAATCTATCGAATATCACGCGATAGTTCGATAAATTAGATAATAAAATTTTCCAGGCATTTTCTCAAACAAATTTGTCATTTGGCAACAAGTTTTCTAAAATCTGTCAAATTATTTAAAATGTATCCTCATTCTCTTGTTATGTTAGGTACTACAGATCATTAATTTGTGAAATTTTAATTTACCGTATTTTGAAATAATAATCTAATATACAGGGTGAATTACTTTCCAGTAATGACGTCACCGTCATTTTTTTTTAAATGGAACACCCCCATTTTGTCTCAATTTTCGGATTACTCTAGCTGAGCTGATTCCAAAAATGTATCACATGTTGATTCCAATTGGTACAGGGTGGACAAAAATACAATAGTTTTATGTGTGCTCATAAAGTAACGCGTAACATTCTTTATTAGTTAAATTAACAATATTATCAAAAATACTTATTGTCTAGCGAACAGAATGTGATGAAATACATGACATTATAAATGTTCGAACTGCAGCCCTTGCTGTATTTGACAGTAACCCAAACGGTGTACAAATTCTTGTTGGAACCTTGTTTATTGTGTCTTGAGAAATATTGTTTATTGCTGTCCGAACTCTCTCTTTTAATTCTTGAATATTCGCTGGTTTCGTTTGATACCCAACATTCTTCAGATGGCCACACATAAAATAATCCAAAGGATTGAAATCTGGTGACCTCGCTGGCCATTCAATAGGTCCACGTCTACCAATCCACCTGTTCAGAAAAATTTCATCTAGGTACCTTCTAACATCTACAGCATAATGTGGAGGTGCACCATCCTGTTGAAACCATAAACTTTCATCAAAACCTCCAGGATTACGTCTGCTGGGAAACAAATTACGTAAAGTAGGTACGAGATACCCCCTTAAAAACTCAAGGTACGTTGCCCCGTTTAAATTACCTTCGATAAAGTAGGGTCCGATGATTCGATTTCTTACAATTCCAGCCCATACATTTACCTTTTGCGGGTATTGTGTATGATGCTCACGCATCCAGAGGGGGTTTTCTTTTGCCCAGTATCTACAATTCTGACAGTTAACCTCGCCATTTAACGTGAAAGTGACCTCATCAGAAAAAATAATGTTTTGTATCAAGAGAGGGTCTCGGTGACATTTATCCTTCATATTTTCGCAAAATTGGATTCTTCTATCGGGATCATCTTCGTTTAATTCCTGCACTAGTTTGATTTTATAAGGATGCTATTTTTCAAGCCTTAATAGTTTTTGTACCGTTGTTTTGCTAACACCGATATCGCGACTAACTTAATTACGCACAGAAGTGTGCGCATCTTCTTCAAAAATAAGTAAAACATCTAATGTATCAACATTTGCAGAGGGACGATCTGATTTGCGAGCATTTTCAACCGTACCTGTTTCTAGAAATTTATTTTCAATCTTACTGACTGTTAAACGCGTTATAGGTCTTTCTGGATATTTTTCATTAAACAAATTGCACACTTCCATCTGAGTTCGCGATCTGTCTCCATACCCAATAATCATGAGTATTTCAATTTTTTGTTTTACACTTAACTCCATTTCTACTTCAAATTAAATCTAAGCAATAATTAAAACATTCACGAATACCAAAAATATTGTAGTACTAAACTGTCACTGAACATCAATAAATTACTAAACAAATAATGACATTTTACAAAAAACTAGACGACTATGTTTTTTTTTTAAATTGATAAGAAATAATTTCTTTCATATTCTGTCTGCTAGACCACAAGTACCAAACATGTTTGGAAACAGCTCATTTTTATTAATCTAAAAATGTAATAAACTACAGGGTGTTACATTTAAACCAATTGCCGCTAGACAATAAGTATTTTTTATAATATTGTTAATTTAACTAGCGTTACTTTATGAGCACACACCAAACTATTGTATTTTTGTCCACCCTGTACCAATTGGAATCAACATGTGATACATTTTTGGAATCAGCTTAGCTAGAGTAATCCGAAAATTGAGACCAAATGGGGGTGTTCCATTTAAAAAAAAATGACGGTGACGTCATTACTCGAAAGTAATTCACCCTGTATATTAGATTATTATTTTAAAATACGGTAAATTAAAATCAAAAATCGACGTGTTTCAGGATTATTTCTTAAAATGGTCTGTTTAGCTAAAAATGAATTTGTTCCATACTTTACGGACACGGTGTATGCAACACTCGTAATAACAGATGGGAGATTTTGTCGACACTCACTATATCAATTTTTTCTCGCACTATAGGTACATACAATTAGAAGAAAATCACACCAGCAAAAATAATTTTAGATTGAAAGTGTTAATAGATTTATTGTGTCCTATAAATTTTAATTGAGAAGCAAATAATCAGCTATTGTATTACATTTTTTTGGATAGATTAGATAACTAAATACACTGATATTGAAGATTCTCTCTTTTTATTGAAATCAATACGTATTTATAAATCACGTTTGTGTCATTTCCAAAAATTTGTTTGTAAAATCCGAGCGGTGAAATTCGCACTTTATTTTTAGTACAAAATGACCGAAACAGCTTTGTATAGAAGAAAATCACAGTTGTTTTTAAATAATATAGCACCTGTTAAAGATACTTATGATGAATTGGTTAAAAAGAAATTGAAAAGGGGGAAGTTTCCTGGAACGAAAACGGGTATCATTAAAATAGCAGGAATGGTAAGTACCAATTAATTTATTAAGATATCGTCCCAGATTTTATGTGATCAATCAAAAACACCAAAATTTGTATGCAGCTTAAGAATGATGAGTAGGATACCTTTTTTGAAAAATCTTGGAAATGTGTTAATAGTTATTTATGGAACAAGTACAAACGCGACGTAAAATTGTCCATCGAGGCCGTTGGGTCGAGCTGGACAACACGTTGAGTACAATAAACACTTTTGTACGAGTTGCATAACATATTTTTTCTACGTTCAAGCAAAAACCAAAAAATGTATTATTTAGGTTGCTCTAAATGGACTAAAAATGAATGTTTATGTTTGAAATGATGACAAAACGCTGTAGAAAAATGGCAGATGAGTGCAATAAACAACCAGTTCTAAATATAGTTGAATAAAGTTTTGATGTTTGCATGAACGTAGAAAAAATATTAAGAATTACGAGGGAAGGTAGGTCGATAGATGGAAAATGTTATCCGATATAACTACGCGTAGATTACTGCATAAGATCGAACATTATCGAATTAGAGGAAATTTTAAGAGCCGGATAGCTGATTTTCTCAACTCAAGACAATTTTGTATGCATAAGGGTAAAAACATAGAGCAGCGACAAGATTATAGTGGCAAAAGTCACATATACATAGTAGAGCGAATCGTTTTGCTGTTTGTGAGAAAAAATCTTAAATAACAGTTGACAAAATGTTGTCGGACAATGTAGATAAAATTATTGTCTCCAGTGCGCGTCCCTGCTAATTTTAATTCTTTTAAAACGGCTAGATGCTGTTCGTCCTATTAATAAACGAAGAAAAGAATTTAGAGCCTACTACACTTTATTCAGAGAACTAAAAAACTATCCTGAAAGGTTTTGTAATTATGTCAGAATGGGCTATATGCACCGACAGACATTACACTCCTAATTTAAACGGAGTTGGGATATCTGCACGATATAACCAACCATTCTGAAGCCGTATCTTTGAACGTTCGACCAAATGCTCCCACGTATTTCATGTGATGGGAGTGGATTTGTTATGTTCGAGCAGTATCTTCGAAATCTCGAATGTTCGACTTGCAAACTAATGAATTTATCAGTCCCACATGGGAGTAAGCGAGTAGAGTCTTGCGCAGAACGTCAGAAAAACAAATAAACATCAAACATAACCTGTGGATATAGCGAGATAGAAAATCATAGCGATCATTATACTTATTAAGTTTTTCGATGAATAATACCTACTACTGAACAAAAATGAACGCAGATGAAGCTTTTATGCATCAAATAATTGATGATTTGCAAGATGCTAAGGAAATGGCGGAAGATACGACAAGAAGGTTTTCTGATACACAAAATGGAAATAAGCACAAACTACATTTAATCTTCTTCTTGTCACGTACTTTTTACACTACATTTTACCTAAAAAATGACATAAGATCTATAGAGTTGTTCGCCACTGTGTTTGGAAGATATTGCTATTTGAATCTTCGAGTACCGTTCGATTCGTGTGAATTCATTCGTACGAACAAAATCCATTCGACGTTCTCGCGAATAGTCGAACGTTCAAAGATACGGGTCCTGGTTTGTAATTAGAAGGGACAACTTCACTTCCAGACCGGTTTCGGCGTATTTACGCCTCATCAGTACAATGTAGATATCATCTGTCGAGAAGCTCTAATACCATAACCCTGGACTGGAGACAATGCTGAAATCACATCAATACATTAACCTCAGTAGAGGAAATGTTAAGAAATGCGATAACAGCGACATCCCTACATCTAACCTCAAACCAAATTGACAAAAAACCATTTCGGTTTTGTGGCAATTCACTTTAAAGTTTCCTGTAAGAATTTTAGTAAAGCGAGTTATCAATAGTTTAATCTGATTTATGATTGTTAAGTTTTATCCGCAGTGGATTTTTAAGGAAAACCTTTAAAATAATTTAATATTTTTCTGTTTTTCACGCTTGGGGACCCTTAGAATTTTTGGGCCGCGGACAAATTACCCCAGTTCCTGGTGGCGGCCATAGTGCCACACTATTTTTATTATTCGGTTTTAATTTTTTTAGCTAGTTCTACTGTTTGCTGTAGCCTTCTTTATAGTACAGCCACATTGTGACAACGCTCCTAGCTGGTATACATATTTACTTCCAATAAGCTGTTCATTAACTATAATATGCCAATTAACATTTTTTATTATATTTTCTATCGGCTATACAGTTAAGAGACCAGGATTTTGGATATATTCAGTAAGTACAGATTTAATAGACAAGATAAAATAAAAAAGGTGGTGATGGCATTTGCGATTCTTTGATAAGCACTCGAATTAAAAGTAAATTTGTTAAATAATATAAGTGGATTAACGTATTAATATCTCGGCAGCAATAAATCATTTTATCATTATTTATGAATTTGTGTTTTATGACTACTCAATTTCGTTAGTACTTTGCGGATATAGTCAGGCCGCTCTTAGCTTACCACTTTCGGATTAGAAAGTTATAGCGATAAGGTGTTGTGTTGGACGAAAATTTCAGCAGTACTCAAACGTTACTTTTACCTGGCTTGTAGCAGAAAACACCTAAAATTGTGTCGTTTTTTTATGAGCATAATAGCCAGATGAGACCCAACCAGATCTATTAGACACTTCATTCTACATATGAAAACAAAAATTACGAATTATTTTAGTGATCATGGACTTTCTTATTAAAAAAAAGAGAAATTTCGATTTTTTTGTAGCTACAAATAATGTATTTCTACACTATCCAGTTCACAGTGCTTTAGTTTTGTCCGTAAGGAACTTATACTAAATTCGTCACCTTCTCGAAAAAAAATTGTTACGTGTAACCAAATCAATAAGGATCAATAAGTAGAAAATGCAATTGTATGTTTAAATTATTCTTTAATATGTATGTATGATGGGGTGGCATTCACTGAGACCTAAAAGATCTATTGTGTCCTTAAATCCTATTTCCCTGAGGAATTTTAACATAACTGCAGGCTTCCACTAGGTAAATGTCCCTCTTCTATCCAATAATCTCCTAGGTATTGTGCCCTAGGATTCTGAATTGCGGTGCAATTCACCAGTATGTGGATAGAGGTTTCTTCATCCCTGCAACAGAATATACATGCTTATTCCTCCACTATTTTGAGCTTTTTCAGGTGCCCGTTCAGGTGGCAATGTCCCGTTAGGATCCTTTTTAAAACTCTTAGAGCGGTATTACTTTGACTTACGCATTCATTTGATCTCAACGGGTTGTAGTCACCCATCAGAATCTTTGATTGTCTTTGCCCTACTAGATCTTTCCAATGGTCAGATATTCTCTATTTTCTTCGGCTTTGCCTATTTCTTCCAATATTACATTGGAGCTGATACCGCAAACGAGTTCCGGCCCCCAAAAGGGTTTTTAAGTCCCCTCTCTGCTAGTCCATTTGCTATTTCATTTCCTTCTATTCCAGTGTATCCTGGAATTCACAGTAAGGTTACTATATTGTATCGTTCATTGAGAATGCCTAGGCATTCCTACACCATTTTGGAACTGATTACAAAAGAGCTCTGTATTTTAATATGGCTGCTTGACTATCCGACATGATAATCTTTTGCCTTCTTTAATCCTTTGTCAATTTTGTGCTGGGCACACTTTTTTATGGCGTGTATTTCCGCTTGAAAGATTCTTGGGGTTTTTTCCAAGCTTTCAGAGTGTTTGGTTCCTGGCCCGTACACTCCTATCCCAGTTCCTTCTATTGCTTCGAGCCGGCTGTGTACCTTTGAATGGCAAGTCTGGTAATGGTATTTAGATCCTATTCGTTCTTGTTGCTTAATTCCGTAACGAATTTCTTTGACAAGTTATACCTTTTCATCATACCATCTTGTGGCATGTACCAGGTTTTTTGATTTCTAAGAAGTAAGGAAGTGGTTTTTTTTATTATTCCATCTCTACTTAGTCTGTATCTTGTTCTTTCTGCAACACTTTCCACCACCATATGTAGTAATAATAGGTCTAGACTGGTAAAAAACTGTAAAGAATCCCTCAACAGGGTGGCAAGACACAACAAAATGTTTTTAATAGGGGTGCCGGCACATGAGGGGATTGCAGGTAATGAAATGGCTGACCTGTTAGATAAAGAAGGTTCTAAAGGAGACTTCATAGGTCCGGAACCGTTTTGTGGAATCACAAAAGATTGCATAAGAGGGGAAATCGGGAACTGGCTATATAGGGAACACCAACTCAAATGGAGGTCGACACAGGGGCACCTCCATACAAAGAGTTTACTGAACAAGGTAGACAAAGAACTCTCAACCAGGCTATTGAAACTGGGTAAGAGACATTTGAAGACAGTTACCGACCTGGTGACTGGACACTGCACCCTGAGGAAACATCTGCACAAAATGGGCAAAGTTAGTGAAGCTATATCTGCAGGAAATATGAACTCTATGATGAAACACCTACTCACATACTCTGATTCTGCGAGAACTTACATGAACTCAGACGGAAGCACTTTGGTGAGGAAATAATACAACCACTACAACTACTGAAAATCTCTCCAGTCAAACTAGTGGCCTAAATAGAAGACACAAAGCTTCTGGAATGGAAGTAGATAACATGGGAAATGGTACAAAAATTCAGTTCAAGTGCCTGGGCTGTTGAGCATAACCCAATCGAATGAATGAATGAATGTAGTAATAACATATGATGCTTAGGCATAGTAGAAATTATACTATAATGTATGTAGAAATTAATTAAATAAAAAAATTATTCAAATAAAATACAATTGTATTCTTTCTGTTTTAGGATATAGGAATTATGTTAATACTATCCATAACCTCAGTGATTTGTTCCGTACTCACCTTTACCACGTGTCAAGGAAGCAGCGGTGTTAAAATAGGTCCGGTACGTACACGTATCAATTGGTTACTTCTTTACAAGCTTTTCAGTCTGTTTCAAAGTAAGATTGAAAATTACTTTTTCAAATAATGAGAATTTGGAGAAGAGAAGATAAGATGCAAAAGGTGTTACCTCTCAAAATATGTTAAACTACAACAAAAAAATGGGTATTATTTATTATTTTAATCTTTACTAATAGGTACCATACCAAGCAAATATTGACGCGATAAATAACATCTATTAGCAGTGGTGGATTTAGGCCTAGGGCGGCATAATTTGAGGGGCAGCATTTTAAAAATTGGTTCAGATTAGTTTTTTTATAAAAATATTTATAGTATATTATATTATTATAATTAAATGCCCATTCTTCGTCTTTGGCAGTCGAATTTTTTCTACTTTGCAAGAACCAATTTCTTTACTTCTCGGTGCAGCGTACAAATTTCAAAGATAAGATTGTTTCTCAAATTCGTTGGTCTGCTAGACATGATGCGTGTTACGCGTTAGAAAAAGAATAGTCTGCAATCATTGATGCACTGGAATCCATTGCCGAAAGCAGAGATGAGAAACCGACTATACGCGATCTGAAACTACAGAATTGCAGCGAAAATTACAGCATTTAGAAACAACAATTCTAGTTACTGTTTGGAATATAATTTTAGATCGTTTTGATACTGCTAGTAAGAAGCTTCCACTAAAAGCGCGGCGCATTAAACAGGGCCTAGGGCAACAGGAAGCCTAAAGCAGGACGCGCACTGAATCCGCTTGACACGGCACAGCATTGCCGAACGTTTTGCATTGTTTTTATTTCAATATATCACCGCGCACTCATTCGGATCGGCACGGCAGTGACCGTTCGACTCGACTCGACTACGGGGGCGATTCCTTGAGATGGCAACTTCTGACGAATCGAACGTCCAGTTAATTATTTGCAATCCAACAGTGGTGTAAATTCTGTATTTATCATGGAGGAAAACTAGTTGCTAGCCGAATCAGTGCGCGGGTAATAGTTATGCCGATCCGTTCCGTGTCGATCCGAGTCTATTGGATAAATGACTTTTTCTATGACTGTAATTGAATGGACCCTTTTTATATAGCATTTTTGTTGAGTAACTAGATGCATTACACAAAACAAGCCACGCCCAGTAGTGTAAAGAACCATTACACAACAGCTATGACCAATCAGCGTCAAAGTAGATTTTTTACAAACGAAACAATTAACACCAGTTGTACAAAATTGAAATGGAATATGGGGCGTGTAGTGCAATGTTTGAATCAGACTCATGAAATGTCATAATTTGACAATATACCAACCTACCTAGGTGATTTAGAGCTGACTTTTTGTTAAAATGGATTCAGAAAGCGACAACGAACTCAACTGCACTCTACAAGCTTCCAGTTTAAGTACAATCATCAGCATTTTGCCTGAAAAATCTAAAAAAAGGTATGAAATGGTTTACCAGATATTCATGGATTGACGAAAAGCAAAACATGTAAATTCGTTTTCGGAGAATGTTTCTACTGGCTGTGTAAAAAGTATAATAACGTTTCAACCTCCAGAATGGTAAATGTGTACTAGTCAAAAAATTGAAATCAATAAATTCGGAGCAACGGTAAAAGCAGATGGCACTTTTTCTGAATGATTAAAATTTGTTTATTCAATAAATTATTCCCTAAATATCTCATCCGTTTGAATTGAATGGTGAACCTTCAGTCATAGAAAAACTATAGTATTTTACTTTCGTGTAATGGCTATTACTCATGAGAATGAAGTTTGCGACGTGAGCCGTAGGCGAACGTCGTAGTCATTCGAATACTAAATGAATAGGGGAGAGTTGCCTAATTTGAACCATTTTGACAGAAATAGTATTTATTCCGTTATTAATGAATTTTAAGAGGACATTTTAAGCTTAAACAATAGAGAGACTCACAAACTTTTATTATCACTAAACAAAACTAACAAAAAATATTTCAGAAAAATGGTTCAAATTAGGCTACCGGTTGCCTAAAATGAACCACCAGTAACCTAATTTGAACCCACATTAAAAGCTAATCTCCTAAAATGAACCACTAGTAACTCAATTTGAACCCACATTAATAGTTAATCTTTACATATGTCACAAATCAAAATCTCGTCCTCGTCGATTCCTGCACAATTTTTGTGTGCCCATTTATTTGAGCACACTTGACATTTAGCCCATCCTTCATCCGCAACAGAGTTGGAATAAGAATCGTGACAATAGAAACACAGTGCATCTTCACCTTCTTCTTCGCTTGAATCAGTTATTCCTCCAAACTTGTTTTTTAGTATTCCTCTTTCTCTGTCGTATTTTTGGTTTTGGCTTTGGTTGTTTGTGTTTAACTAGTCCTTTTGTTTTATTGTACAGATTTTACTTTTTGAATAGCTTCTTTAATTTTCTTGACCTTCCTATTTATTTTTGCCGTTTCGGACACTTCCTTATTTCTTTTCTTAGCAACTAACACATTTTGGTATGGTGTGCTAGTCGGTTCTACAGCTGATGCCGTGGTGTGTTGACGTTTTTTTTCTAGTACCACTGACTTGGGAATTCTTTTTAAACCTTAATAGCCATTTCCATATCCTTTTCGGACCACTTACCATAACTGTCTTTCTTTTTCGGTGGCATAATCCTAAAAATATTTTATTTTCCACTTATATTTATTTCAAGTAAAAATAATATCTATATAAACTTTTTAACATACCTAACAATACAGAAATTATAAATGAATGGAACTATCTTCCCTAAATTGAACCGGTTCAATTTAAGAATCCCATTCTAGATTCAATTTAGGAAACTACACAAATTTTTTTCAAGTTAACCTAAAAATTTTATTTAAAGTTGTTTTCATTTTATATTTACAATATACATCAAAAATACTTTAACAAATATAACTAGGATAACAAAAAGTACTTACCAGAATAAACTTTTCATTAATACCTTAAGTAGGTAGAAATAACAGTCAGCACTACCAAAATAAAAATCACCTTGCCAGTAACAAATACAAACGAAAACTAATACAATAATGGAACAACTGGAAGTTCTAGATCACAAACTTGAGTATTTAAGCATCAGATGGCGTAACCTGCCTTTCAATAAGAATATATTCACATGGTTCAATTTAGGTGGTGGTTCAAATTAGGCAACTCTCCCCTATAATATACTATTTTTTCCAATTAATTAATATTTTTTCAGAGTTGTGGTATGGCAGGAAGTGTAATTTTAATAATCAGTTGTGGGGCTATATTCCTACTATTTCGATATGTGGAAGACAAAGAAGTCTCTAATCTGAATAAGAAATCTCAACAAAAAACATCTACAGACGATTCAAACCCAAGAAAATCAGTGTACGCCTAATCCGATGTTTAATTTTTTTATTTAGAATCGGCTTAAGACATAATAAATAATTATTATAAGTATTACGTGAATAAATAACGTTGTGCATATTTTTTTTATAATTGATTTGTTTAATATTTTTTTACATGCAAAAAAAATGTAATTTGATGGTTTTGAAATTTTTGCAGTTTGCTTTTTAACGTTATATGCGCATTTTTAGATATAGAAGGCGCTTTTGACAATTAATACTCCTCATGAGGTAGTCAAAAGAGCATTAAATAGAAGAGGTGTAGACAGTACATCGTCTCCATCTGTTCAACCAGAGGATAACCACAGGGAAGGGTAACATCCCCATTAAAGTGGAGCCCGACGGTTGGCGAGCTCCTGTGTGGTTTGACTGACCTCGGAATATCCTGCCAAGGACATGCCGACAATATTGTCGTAACAGCCAGGGGAAAATTCAAAAACACCCTTTGTGACATCATACAAAAGGGTCTGTACTATACAAATAGCTGGTGTACGCAAGTGGGACTTAACATTAACCCCACCAAAACCATCTAAATAGCCTTCACTAAGAAAAGAAAACTGAACCTCAAAACCATTAAACTTGATGGGAGCGAGGTTGAATGGAGACAAGAAGTCGAGTATCTAGGTTTGACTCTGGACAGTAAACTCCTGTGGAACAAACGAAAAGGTGATTATATACGAATAAAAAATGGCTATAATGGTGTGCAAGAATCTGGCAGGGAGAAATTGGGGCTGTAACCCAAAGATCCAGAGCGGAATGTACGCTGCCATAGTGACACCAATTATCACTTATGGAGCCATTGTGTGGTGTAGCAGAACTAATCTATGGACGACGAGAGAAAACCTTTCCAAAATTCAAAGACTTGATGCCTGTATATGCATTACTGGAGCAATGAGAACATGCCAAACGGTAGAAAACCTGGGGTATGCCTCAAGATGGTATGATGAAAATAAGGTATAACGTCAAAGAAATTCGTTACAGAATTAATGAACAAGAAGGAATGGGATCCAAATACCATTACCAGACTCGGAAAGGATGCCATTCAATGGTACACAGACGGCTCAAAAGCAATAGAAGGAACTGAGATAGGAGTGTACCAAACACTCTAAAAGCTTGGGAAAAACCCCAAGTATCTTTCAAGCGGAAATTCACGCCATAAGAAAGTGTGCCAACTTCAATATCGACAAAGGAGATATAAGGTAAATGTCGGATAGACAAGCAGCCATTAAAGCACTGATAGTCCAGTAAACGAAGGTGCCAACATGGGCAACTGGTCCAGCAAGAGCAATTTTGTTTTTATTTGCAGGTTATGGTAGGCACATTAAATTCCCAAAATGTCAGGTACCTGACCCCTGTGGAAGGGTGGGAAAATGGCCCTGAAATTCCAGAAAATCCGTTTTCCCGCGATATCTGCCGAGATTTGACCAATAGAGAATTTTTGTTTAGATGAAAAGTAAAGAGCAGATCCTTACCTACAAAAATGATCCCTAGCATTTTTTCGAAAAATTGGATAGTTTTCGAGATAAATGGCCCGAACGCCGACTCAAAATTGAGCTCCAGACCGGCTTATAGAGAGCACGCTCTGAGGGCATGACGTCCACAAGTGAATTACTAATTTTTTAATAACTCGCGTGAAAATCGATATTTTTCAATCAATCAAAGTGCGAGTGAAAGAGGAGATTTGTGGCTACTGAGGCATATTTTCATCCACTCAATTCGTGCTCCCGTGTCATTGTAAAACTGGGCCAAAATTCGTCTTTTTCAGATTTTTCAATGCTTCCATGGATTTATTCATATTATTTTTATTAAGAGGTATTTCAGCCAATCCTATTAGATAATGGTTCTTTGGGAGGTACTTTATCTATTCCAAAACAATGCCACTAATAATTCGCCCGTATTTTTTTGAATAATGTGTTTTCCAAGAGACGATTTTTGTGGATTTTTGGAGTTTTCCAGAGCGCTCTGGTTTATTGAAAACTTCTCGATAATTAAATGTCAAACCCGCTTATAATTGATATTGGGACAAAAGTTAGAATATCCTCTTGCTGATGGTATAATTTTTTTTGGCCCAGACCCCCGGGTTTTCAGGAAAATCGGGGAAATTTCCGATTTTCTGATGAAAAACAGCTATTCTTCTGATTTTTTTCGAGCAGTTTTTTCTCTTTCCAGTAAAATTCTTCCCGGTCAAACATCATACCCGATGAAAGGTCACATTCTGAACTTTCCTTTGATATGTGTACCAAGTATTCTATTTGATGTATTAAAAAGAAATTTGTCTCTAATGCCCGGTTGCACCAGCTATAAAACAGTCCGTTGAATCGGCCGATTGACCGTAAATCATAGCTTTCGTGTTGCACCACCCAAAAACTGTCCGTTAATCGATTGATTTTACGGACAGAATTAACCGACCGATTTCGGGCGATAATTGCTAATACGGACCGTTTTTAAGTGTAATAACTTCACTATTTTACTAATGACATTTGTATGATGTTGTGAAGTTTAAAGGGATTCGGAAATTGTTTGATATATTATGCCATCATCCTTTTTATATTCTCAGTTATGCCTTTATATCATGAAATGATATCAATGGCACAATCCTTTTCTAATTGAGAGAAATGATGATTAGTACCTTCCATTTTATGTTTTATATGACATTGACAGTACGTATAATGTAGGGTTACAGTTTAAATGCTCACTTCATTTCACATCAAACGGTCGGTTCAAATATCAACTGTAATTGCTTCTGGTGCAACTTCTGGTATTTTGAAAAATCGGAGAATCATCGATTAATCGGTTGATCACCGGTTATTGTATCGACTGTTTTTACGGTCGGTTGGTGCAACCGGGCATAAATTTGTTGTAATGGATGCCTCATTTTATTCTCGGACGCCGCCACGCCACCCATCTATAGTGTGGTCGACGGCGTCTGCTATAGTGCGTGTACACGTGGATGCTTTCTGCTGCATTGTTTGTCAACAACAGACAATACATGTTCAATTTTTCATATATTTTTCAAGAATAAAATGTATTTTCAAAAAAGTCCAATCATATTTTATTGCAAAAATTTGCGTTTTTTTTGCAAAATTCCAAAGATGTGCAATTTATTACCGAGCATCATGGCAGACGCATGAATCTCCCAAAAATATCTGATTCTTGCCCGGGAAACCCGCGGAACTTGGGGCTCCCGCTACATACGGAAAGTTATTTTCGCAATTTTAGCGTTTATGTTCAATCCTTTGCGCACACAATCATTCCTAGGATTGGTCTGTCCAATAAAAGCAGGCCGGGGTCTCAATTTTAATGACAGCAATAACTTTTGTGACGTCGAGAGTGGGTAAGAGATCGATCATTTTCAAGTTTCGTTTCATGGCCTTAATTATTTCGCGGTTGCGAAATCTCAAGGGGCGCCCTCTACCATAGTTGCCTGGAAGCCTAAACATAGAAATTCGTGTATTTTCAGAGTCCCTGATCCCAGATTTCGGGCTAGAAGCATCAATTTTGGAGTTTTAGAAAACTGCGAACTATTCAACCACCATTTTTGCAAAAAATATTGGTGTACCGAAAAAAATCGTAGGGACAACTTTTGTAGGTAATGAACTGTTCTTCATTTTTTGTCTGAACAAAAATTCTCCAGGGATCGTAGTTCGGGAGATATCGCGGGAAAATGGATTTTCTGGAATTTCAGGGCCATTGTCCGACCCTCCCACAACTTCCAGGCACCTGACATTTTGGGGGTTCAATGTACCTACTATTACCTGCAAATTAAAAAAAAAAATTCTTGCTGGACCAGATGCCCATGTTGACGGTATTTTTCGCCTTCATTTACTGGACTATGAGCTCTTGTGTAATCAGTTCCAAAATGTTGTGGGAATGCCTAGGGATACTCAATGAACTAGGCGAGAACAATATAGAAACCTTACTGTGTATTCTAGGACACACTGGAATAGAAGGAAATGAAATAGCAGATGGACTAGCAAAGAGGGGGACTGAAAGACCCTTTTGGAGGCCGGAACCCATTTGCGGTATCATCCCCAATGTAATATTGGCAAAGCCGAAGAAAAGAAAAGATGTGACCATTGGAAAGATCTAGTAGAGCTTAGACAATCAAAGATTCTGATGGGTGACTACAACCCGTTGAGATCAATTGAATGCATAAGTCAAAGTAAAACTGCACTAAGAGTTTTAACAGGGATCCTAACGGGACATTGCCGCCTTAACGGGAACCTGAACCTGGACCTGAAGAAACCTCCATCCATATACTTGCGAATTGCACCGCAATTCAGAATCATAGGGCACAGCACCTAGGAGATTAATGGGTAGAAGAGGGACATTTACCTAAGTTGAAGCCTGCATATATCCTAAAATTCCTCAGGGAAATAGGACTAAAGGAACTACTAGTCTCTTGAGACGTTCCTCAGGAACTAAGTAGAAGTAAGGGTTCACAATCGATATTTTAGGTCTCACTGAATGTCACCCCATCATACATACAAGTATTACGTGAATAAATAACGTTGTTCATATTATTTTTTTATAATTGATTTGTTTAATATTTTTTTACATGCATAAAAATGTAATTTGATGGTTTTGAAGTTTTTGCGGTTTGCATTTTGACGTTACTAAACCGAAGCTTTTGTAAAAAGCAGTACCTGTAACTCTACACTCTATACAATTCTACTATATACTCCATTCTACATGTCTTGTCGACAAAAGTAATCGTTATCGCTTTCTATATGTGAAGACGTGTCGTGTCTACCATTACTGAAACATCTACAATGTTATATTTTCAAGTTTACTACATTTGGCACAAAAGACATAAAGTATAACAAATTATTAAAGGACGAGTTCCTAATTAGAAAACAATAACAGCACGAATGACCTAATACTGATTTGTGAATAGCATTATTTGAAAGTAAAAATATGAGTATTGTCTCTGCGAAAATATCCCCGAACTTATTACTAACAAATATCTTTATATTCTCGGTGGGCATCAAAATGTGTTGAATTATTTAAAGAAAAACAAAGTTAAATATACAATTTAACTAATTTAGAAACATCAATTAATCAATGCAAAAATGTCTGTAAAAGTTTTCAATATCTTTCAAGCAGATAGTAATAAATAAGTCAGAAAGAGAAGACGTAGAAGAGTTGTCGACAGTGTAGAGTGAGGCTTTTGACTGTTGTCGACTGGAATTATAGTTATCAAAGTCTACTGTAGAAAACGACCGGTAGAATTCTATAGGTAGAATCCGAGTAAAAAAGGCGGATTCTCATGCATCCGATATCCGACGATACGATAATACGAAAATCATTCTACTGATTGAAGTTATGGATTTGTGATTGGTTGAAGAATTCAAATGCTGGCATTTCTCATACATCCGATATCCAAAGCTACGACGATCCGAAAGAATATTTGTCTGGATCGATTTTTATTCGGTTTTTATAAACATCCCGGACCCAAAATTTTTCTTGTTCGTTATCTCTGTCTACTTCTGAGCAGTAAAATGGTTAAAAGTAATGTATTATTTAGCTTTCTCCGTTGTTGGAGCTGAGCTGATAAACGTTCATTTTCATCTATGTAATAACACAGAAATGACAAACGACCTTTTACACAAAAAACGAACAGTGAGGTTAGGAGACATATGATATCGGACAAAAGTTGAAATAATTTTAACAATCATCCGACTTCGTACGAACAATAACATTTTCGGATGAAAAAAGGTGCCAAATCATTCTGACCAACAGCAAGTTCGTCGGATATCGGATGCATGAGAATCCGCCTTGACATCGATAACAGTATCGGCACCTATCACGCAGAAATATCAAAAGGTGTCTCTTCAGTGTGAGTAGGTTATTCTGTGATGACAGAACAGGGATTTTCGGAAACTAAAATCCTAGATCAGATGGATCACTATCAGCTGATTTAAGATCACTTGTAAATTTCAATCAGTTGTTTGATATTTCCGAACGAGTGACGTGAAAAGTGAACCCTTCCAGCAAAGGAGTAAACAATGGGAAAACGGGATAAGACCATAGATATACTACAGATAGAGGCAACAAGCCAGCTCGGAACCCGTCAGCACGTAAGAGAGAGATAGGAAGTCGGAGGTTTAGGCTATCTTTCTCTAATATCCACTTACACAGCGTCCTATGGCTTGTTGCCTCTATCTGTAGTATCTCTATGGATAAGACCCTTTCAGCCGTTTCTATTTATATTTGCCGAACGGAACTACTTGAAAATCTCCGAATAGAAATACGGGTAAAGGTGGATTTCCACAGATCCGTCATCCGATCTCCGATTGTTAATCGTATCGGATGAATGAAATTGCCAATTTCCATTGCTTCGAAACAGTCGTATACGTTCTAATAACAAAAATTCCCAACTTTTCCCATGACGGACGTAAGTTAAAACTTTCGGAAAATATTCGGCGGCTTGTCAATTTTGAACTTTTCCACCAATCACAAAACTTTCGGATGATCGTATCGTCGGATGACGGAACTGTGGAAAATTACCTTAACCCTACAATAAATTTCCGAATATATGGAAAGAAGAGCGGAAGGGGCATATAGCTTGGTCAATGCATGAAACTTAAGATTCTCTGTCGTATAACCGGATCCGAAACCACGTACTTTCGACCGAGTTAGTAGGAAAAACGTTATTCTTCATAAAAAGATCTGCATAGACTAAACCCCAAGTGCACATCATGTATCAAAAGTCTTATACATGGTAACTATATCAGAAAATATTAGTGTTACCCAACAGTATAACACTTTTATAGGCTCAAACTAATTCTTGGTCCATGTGAAAACATCTTGTCATTGAAGGTAGCGGTAAGATTTATGGGTTGGTGACGTAACCGATACCTGTCGTCGCTTAACCGACACCTGTCACCGTCATGTGGTAGCTTCTTATTTATTTAATTGGGTAAAGTACCAGGAGTTATGGTACAAAGATTTAGTTCAAGTACCTGTGCTGTTGAACACAACCCAATCAAATGAATGAATTAATGTACCAGGAGTTAATTTACAGGGGAAATATTCAAGTCTGGCTCTAGGCAATCAAAATATATCCAAATGGGATCACTGGGACTAGTTAAATATCCAGACTAAAATTATTCTCAGGCGGGACATTACATAAGCTCTCCGATTCTCCGTGATCTGAGTATCTGCCGAGTGTAGTGGAAGAAAAGCGCAATTCGCGGTCGTGATACGGAGTTTAAATATATAACATTAATATTAATAATAATGGATATAAATAGTATAACTTACGTCTCCTACAGCATTAAGCGGGAAAAGCGGACCCTCACTTTGGCATTTATTTCGTTCAAAATAACTTAACAAAGATGTTACTATTTCTTGAAAATTACTGTTTAACTGCTTGGGCATTTTAATTCGTTTAACTACACACTGTCTGAATAATTAGGTATAAAAATAACTGTTTCTTGATAAAAAGTAACAAATAATTCAAAAGCTCGAAAAGAGCTTGTAAATATGATGATCGAATGTCAAACTTTTGCCAACCCGTAGACTGTAAATTGCCCTATAAGTAAATTGTATTTAGACAACATAGGACACAGGCTGTAGATGATTTGTATAATTTCTAGGTTAATTTGAATGTCGCGAGTACGTTACCTCTGCCCATGCGCAAAATGTCCGTTTCGTTTATTTATAACTGCAACAATTTTTACATACCGTTCGTTACATATATCCAGTGCGTCTACGTGTGGTATATGTTAACGTAAGTACTGTTGGCCCAGTGTGGCAACAGACTTTGTTATTATGGCAACCTCGTATTCGGACAAATGCGTACCTCAAGCGCAGAGGTAACCTAACATCTTGTCTATGGTTCTTAACTCCTAGTCTATGGTTCTTCTTTACTCATAGTCTATGGTTCTTCTTTACTAATAGTCTATGGTTGATAGTGGTAGTCCAGTTCTGTTTTAGACAAAGAGCAGATAGGTTGACACGCCAAGTGACTAAGTAGTTTTAAGTATCTGTATCCACCTCATAAGTATATTTAAAAGTGTAGTGTTCAGAAAGTGACTGTTAATAAAGCTGTATAAATTATATTGTTCGTTATCGTTGTAGACGCTTACATGGTAGCAGAGCTGCAAAAAAGTGAAGCGTCCTTTTAGTCCGCCATTTTGAAATTCGTAATTGTCATAAGTAATTGTCATAAGTTGGATACTCCTAAAAAAAAAAACATGGATCCAATGAATATTGATGAAGAAACCCATTCTGAAGGTCAAAACCCGATTAACGTAGCTGGGCCATCCCAAAATCAGGACATGGGAAACCAGATTTTATCGTTGCTAACAAACCAGCAGTTTCTTAATATACTAGCTGACAAAATCAGAGGTGAGATAACGCCATCCAGCGTTTC
Organism: Lochmaea capreae; assembly: GCA_949126875.1. Lineage (NCBI taxonomy): Eukaryota > Metazoa > Arthropoda > Insecta > Coleoptera > Chrysomelidae > Lochmaea > Lochmaea capreae. The sequence continues at coordinate 17,847,993 of OX421403.1, forward strand.
GACACCAAAGAGTGACGATACGAACAGCGAACAAGCTGGATTCGCAGTAAACCCTAAAAAACAATTACCCACGTTCTCAATACCGGTAATAGACGTTGAGGACAAGTTAAAAGGGCATATGAACTATAGGTCCTGGAAAAAGAGAATCGAAAGGGACCTAATAGCCCTAGGCAGGTATGATTACCTGAAATATGCATTAGGGGGCGAAAGACAAGATTTCTCTCATGAAGAGAAGCGCATGTATGACGCTCAAGTGAGGCAGTACCTGGAAGCAACATTGCAGAACGGACCACGTTCCCTGATAAAGAACGAAAAAACGGCAGCTGAAGCATTTGAGAAACTAGAACAGATGTTCGGGAAGAACGACATACAGAAAATGGTGGAGCTCTTGGACAATTTTGGGAAGATTGTTCTGCATCCGAAGATGAATCCAATGGCATTTATCACTAAATTCGAGGATGCAGTAAGGCAGTTTGAAGAGCTTGGTGTTCCTTTGGACAAAAGGATTATTGTCGCATATTTCCTGCACAAAGTCCGGCATCTGCGTGCTTTTAGTGGGTTCTATGCGACTGTAGCTACGTTGCCGGAGGACACCAGGACTTATGAATTTGTCAGAAATGCATTCCTCGATGTAGCAAGTAATAACTATTATAATGTAGAAGTGGAACACAGTAAGTACGATAATGATACTGTAGATATTATTTGTTCAGAGTGTACTGATAATTTAGATTCCAGTTACAGGACTGTTGATAGTGATATTATCACTATATGTTTGACATGTTTAGATTTTCCGAAGGAAACCATTCTCCTTAATAATGACTTTGTTTCAGTCTCTTGTTTACACTGTGGTAAAAGCAGTACTAATGTTTGTGATTTCTGTACAGGAAGTAGAAGTGAAGGTAGTTCTTCAGAACCACCTAAAAAAAAGGAAAAACTAACAAATTATTCCACAAAATCTGGGGAAAAGAAATCTAAATTTTTCCAGTATACTCCCGAGCAACTGGAAAAATTAAAGAAGATGTCAACTGAAGAAAAAAAGTCTGCCAGATGTAATAAATGCGGTCTGTTATTCCATAAAGCCTCTGATTGTAAGAGTGACGGCAGGGCCTGTTTTTACTGTTTTAAAACAGGTCATGAGAAGAAAGACTGTAAGAAATTACACAGCCAGAAGTCAAGTAAGTGTGAGCTAGAGTTACACAAATTTGTTAGTCTTGTTTCATTTCTTGTTGATTCTGGTGCATCACACCATGTGGTGAATGCAAAAAATATCCTGTTAGAGTACAAAGAGTATGAAAAGCCTATATCAGTTGAACTTGCTCTGAAAACAGAGAATATTGTTGTTTTGGGAGAGGGTACTCTGCCAATTCTTGTACAGTTTGGAAAAAGTTCACATGTTTTGAAGTTAGTAAATGTTCAGTATGTCCCTGAGCTGAGAGAAAATATTTTAAGTGTTCGAGCATTTAATGCTCAATTTAGTACAAGTGTCATAATGAACTCTAATAATGGATTCATTGTATCTAGAAAATTGAAACGAAAATTGAGTCTGCTGTATGTCTCCGATGGACTATACAAATTGGCGGTTCACGTATACGAGGAATCAGATAACAATCAGCAAACACCATCCAGCCAATCAGTTAAATTTAATAATGTAAATGTTTCTGATCAATTGTTAGATAAGTCTAATTGTAAAATAAAACATACAATTCTTAATCCAGTTATTGAAAACAAACGTAAACGAACTCGTAAATTGAGAAATAAGCTCACACGTAATCAGTTACAAAAGTTAGCTGAAGAAGGTTTAGTTTGGCACCGTAGGATGGGTCATATATCATCCTCTTACCTTGGGAAATTATCAAGTGTGGCACTTGGTGTCAAAGAACTTACATACAATTATACAACGGCCAGTTGTTCAGTTTGTTCAAAAGCAAAAATGAATCGAAAGCCTTGTGCAAAAGAACGTGAACGCGCAACTAGACCGTGTCAAATTCTGCATACCGATTTATTAAGTGTTAATCCTCCAACACAGTTTGGTAAAAAAAAATATATTTTGGTTCTTATTGATGACTATTCACGATACGCTCAAATTTTTCTTATGAAACAAAAGTCAGAAACACCTAAATTTTTAACTTTAGGATTACAATTTTTGCAATCAATGTTCCCAGGACCTGGCCAGTTTAGTAAGTTAAGATGTGACAATGGAACAGAGTTCATAAACGAAACTTGTCAGGAAGTTTTGAATAAGTTTGAAGTAGAATTGCAGTGTGCCGAACCTTATCAACATGAACATAATGGTACAGCTGAAAGGTTTAATAGAACAATACAAGAAAGAGCTCGAGCTTTGCTCTTTGATTCAGGTTTTCCTGTTACTTTTTGGGGTTTTGCTTTTTCAACAGCTTGTTACTTGTACAATCGCACACCTCACTATTCAGTTGACTTCTTGACACCTTACGAAAAATTATTCGGTAAACAAACTGATTTGCAAAATGTAAAAATTTTTGGCTCCCAAGCGGAAGTTAAAGTAGAGAATATACCGAAAGGCAAAAAGTTACTTCCACGTTCTAGTACAATGTATTTAGTAGGCTATACAAATACAGGTTACATCTTATATGATCCAAATACACACAAAACTGTAAGCTCGTGTAATGTATTGTTCAATGAAAAGTTTAATTATAAATCGTGTAAAACAAATCTGATGGTTGCTAGTGAGGAACTCCAAATATTATCAGAAAGTAATAATCTAACTGAACCAAATAATACAGTCGTTAACAGTCATAGTACATCACAAAGTGAAGAAACTCATCAGTTAGTGAATAACCAAAATACAAATGAAATAGAAATAGAAGAAATTTCGCAAAACGAAAACATTCAAAATATCAATGAGATAGAGTTGGAAGAAATTTCTTCCAAATTGTACAATCAGGAAGAAACTGTACCTAGTATTAGTATTAATTCATGTATTTTGAATCAGTTTGGTTTTGTTTCTGAAGATAAAATTTATAGTACAAGTGATTCACCTCAAAGTTATAAAGAAGCCATTACTTGCTTGAACAGCAGTAAATGGTTAACAGCTATTGAATCAGAACTATTCTCATTAAAACAGCATACAGTTTGGGATATTGTAGGAAGAGAATCAAATATGAAAGTGATTCCTGTGAAATGGGTATTTAATGTTAAACATGATGGTAGCTTTAAGGCCCGTCTTGTTGTTGTTGGATGTAGAGACACAGAGAAATATACCTCTGAAGAAACAGCAGCCCCTACACCTGCTCTTTCGGTTGTGAAATTATTATTCGCATTATCTGTTACTAAAAACTGGCATATAGAACAGCTTGATGTTAAAACAGCTTTCTTATATGGAGAAATTGATAGACTCAAGTATGTAACAATTCCTGAAGGTATCAAGATAGATAAAACAAAATTTGTTTGTAGATTACGTAAAGCTTTGTATGGGCTAGCAATTGCACCAAAATGTTGGTTTCTAACTATTGATAAATATCTACAAAAGTGTGGTTTTGAACCAAATTTACGTGAACCATGTCTGTACCTGAAAAAGAAGGAAGACAAAATTGTTTTGATATTGATTTATGTAGATGATTTATTAATAACTGGAAATAATCGTGAACTGATTAAAAACACTGTGAACATATTAAAATCTAGATTTGATATCAAACAGTTTGGTTTCCCAACCAAGTTCCTTGGTTTGGAAATCATAAGAACTGATGATCATTTGTTTCTTCATCAAACTCAGTTTGTGAAGAATATGTTGAAAGAATTTCGTATGGAGAACTCTAATCCTGTTGATACTCCTTTGGTACCTCAAGGGAAGCACAAAGCTCCTGAGAATTTAAATGAAGCAAATTTTCCTTACAAAAAAGCAATAGGCTCCTTGTTGTATTTGAGTCTTTTCACTAGACCTGATATTTCATTTGCAGTAAGTTATCTTGCGCGGTTTCAGTCAAATCCGCAACAATATCATTGGACATTGGTGAAAAGGGTATTAAGGTATTTAAAAGGAACCACAGAAATAGGTTTGAAATACATAAAGGGTTCGCCAAGTCTTTCTTGTTATTGTGATGCAGACTTTGCTGGAGATAATACAAGTAAAAAATCAACTACTGGCTTTGTGATTTTTGCCTTTGGTAATCCAGTTGTGTGGTGCTCAAAGCTTCAAGCTACAATAGCTCAAAGTTCAGCTGAAGCTGAGTTCATTGCAATAACACATGCAGTTAATGAAGTCTTATTTTTGGCCCAGTTGTTGGCAGAATCAGTAAATGAAATTGTTTTTCCTGTACCAGTTTATGAAGATAATGAAGCTGCTAGACAAAATTGTCTGACAAGCACTAGTAAAAGTCGACTAAAATATATAGAACGAAGATATCTTCTCATTCGTCAACATGTACGAGAGAAAAAAATAAATGTACTTAAAATTAATACTAATGATCAGATAGCAGATATACTCACGAAACCTTTACTGTCAACAAAGTTTCGTAGTTTACGTGACCATCTAGTTACTTGTGACTATCTGATTCCCAGTTAAGCTATGCATGCAAAATTGTAAGAATACTGCAGATTCTTGTAGTTGTTTTTTTTTTTCTGTTGGTGTTTGTCAATGTTAAATCGAGAAGGGTCTTCGGTCCCTGGAGATTTGATTTTGACAAATGCAAGTATCTCAAATTAGAAGGATCTTCGGTTCCTGGCGATGAGAGATGCACTCATTATGGTATACAGGTAGGTCACACCTTTCCATAAATATTAGTTTATTTAGTTAAATCATTAATTGTACATTTTACATGTAGAGTGTATTGATTGATGATCATGTTTGTTGAGTTTATGTGCAAGAAGGGTCTTCGGTCCCTGGATGCATGTATAAACTCATGATACGTCTGTTGAAGGTAAAGTAAACGACATAAGCTTTCTTGTTGATTATATCAGTACGATATGATCATTCTTGTTGAATAAAGCGCGAGAAGGGTCTTCGGTCCCTGGAAGCGAATATTCTGAGCAATTTTAGTTAAGTGTGGTTCGCTTTAAGAAACCTCTGCTCGTCAGCAGTAACAACTGCCCTTGTTAGTTCTACTGTATATCCTGTTAATTATAAGTTTTTCTCACAATGTATCATCTATGTTATAATATTATGTACCTATTCTATTTATTTATATCTGTATTAAAGTCTAGCTTTAAGTGCAAACCAGTCAGAACTAAACATAGATATCGTAAAAGGGTAAATTGTTTGAGTTAAGTAATCAGTTGTGCAGTTGTCCGATTCTCAGATTGGGAGGGGGTGTTAACGTAAGTACTGTTGGCCCAGTGTGGCAACAGACTTTGTTATTATGGCAACCTCGTATTCGGACAAATGCGTACCTCAAGCGCAGAGGTAACCTAACATCTTGTCTATGGTTCTTAACTCCTAGTCTATGGTTCTTCTTTACTCATAGTCTATGGTTCTTCTTTACTAATAGTCTATGGTTGATAGTGGTAGTCCAGTTCTGTTTTAGACAAAGAGCAGATAGGTTGACACGCCAAGTGACTAAGTAGTTTTAAGTATCTGTATCCACCTCATAAGTATATTTAAAAGTGTAGTGTTCAGAAAGTGACTGTTAATAAAGCTGTATAAATTATATTGTTCGTTATCGTTGTAGACGCTTACAGTATACGTTTACAGTCCGTTAATCTATGATTCCAGCTTTAATTTTACTGCATTCTTTAGATTTTTTGCATACAAAATGACCTAAATTTTGTTGAAAGTCAGGGGTGCCAACTGTTTTGAGCTGTCTAAATTGTGAGGCCCCTCTTAAATTTATATTTATTCAGATAAGCAGGAAAGTGACTAAGAATGACGTCATCGTCTTTTTATCGCAAATAAACCATAGTTGGGGCTGAACCTCGTGAGTTTTGGCATGAAGTTCGTTATCATAGAGATGGCGCAGTCAGTAGAAGGTCTGTGAATTGAATTAAATAATAATTAAAATATCAGACTACGAAAAAAGCATTAGAAGAGTTATGTGATTCCATCGAAAGTCAAGAGCAACAGGTTCAGGTGCACAAAGAGATCAATTAAATAATCACCTCACTTCGTTAAAACAGCCGGAAATCGAAAAAAGATACCTTATATCTTGCTCCTCGCATTCTACATATTTTAACAACACTACAAAACGATGGTATTTTAGATAATTTCAAGAACTAAAGTCTAACTATCCTCCGTTATTTCCTATTTACCAATAAACATGCAATAAACGATGAAAACTGAATAGAATGTGACATGAGTCCTCCAGCATAATATGGCCGACCTGTTAGTGACGTCATTCAGGAATCTTCTACGAATAGAATACTTTTTGGTTATGTAGTAGTATTTGTCACTTTCAAATACTTTTCAGTTGACAACACTGCATCATCAATCAAATCTTGTTATGAAGAGGAAGTTTTATTCTAATCTAACCACATTTTTTACATCTTACAAATATAATTACTAAATTTGATTCTTGTTATAATTTATCATTAACAGAAAAATTATAATTCATACATTCAATTATTCTTGTTTGTGGATCTATGAATTCAAAGTAAGTAAATTGCCAACAACTTTTCTACCCTGTATTGGGAACAACTTTTTTAGTATGTTTCTTTTCTGCAGTTATTTTAATAAACCAAATGGATAATTGTTAGTTTTTCTGGCATGTATGAACATTATAATACTAAACAGAGCCATTTAATATTTATTGTATAAATTACAATTTAGGCCTTCCTTACTTGACACTAATTTTATATACGACGTTTTAGATGGAAATACACAAATCGGCATTAGAAGATCATTCCAGAACCATTATTCATATAGATATAGACTGCTTCTATGCCCAAGTTGAAATGATGAAAAATCCAAAATTACAATCAGTTCCTTTGGGTATACAACAAAAAAATTACATTGTTACAACTAATTACATAGCCAGAAGTCATGGTGTAAGTAAATTTGGACTGGTACATGAAGCTCTAAAACAATGTCCCAATTTGGTATTAGTAAATGGTGAAGACTTGCATGACTATCGACAGAAATCTTATGAAGTTACTTCGTTATTACAGAACTATTCTAATATAGTAGAACGATTAGGCCTTGATGAAAATTTTGTTGACATTACAGATTTAGTTAGCAAGAGATTTGAGCAGAATGTAACTAATAACATAGTTGGACATGTTTTTGGTGAAACATGTGACTTATGTGACTGTGGTTGTAGTGTAAGATTAAAAATAGGTACAGTAATAGCTCAGGAAATTCGTGACCAAATTAAATCAGTTTTAAACTTAACTACAAGGGCTGGTATAGCTCACAACAAATTACTAGCTAAAATAGCTGGCAATGTTCACAAACCCAATCAACAGACAGTTGTATTCCCAAACAATGCAGTAGAGCTTATGCTAAGCCTTCCTTCTGTTTCAAAAATTCCTGGTATAGGACACACTTTATCTGAACAACTTGGTACTGTTGATATTGTTAGTGTAAGAGATCTACAGAATACCAGTCTTCCTGTTCTAAGTAATCTGCTAGGACAAGAGAAAGCTAAGTATGTTAAAAATTTGAGTTTTGGTATTGATGAAACTGTTCTAAAGTGTTCTGGGAAACCACAAAGTATAGGTATAGAGGACAGTTGCCAAGTAATTAGTGCAGAAAAGGAGGTAAAAGAAAAATTAGAACAACTTTTAAATAGGTTAATTATTTTATTAGCAGAAGACGGAAGATTGCCAAAAACAATCAAATTGATAATAAGAAGATTGCACATGGAGAAAAAACAAAGAAGCACTCGTGAAACAAGGCAGTGCAACATAAGTCCATCCTTATTTAACCTCACTAATAAAACTCAATTGTCGGAGGGGAATATGAAAAAAGTAATGACTACTATAATGCATTTATTCCATAAATTAGTAGATGTTAAAAAAACTTACCGTGTAACATTGTTAGGTCTAGCTTTTACAAAATTTTTAGATAAACCAAATCCCACAAATGCTCTGACAAATTTTATAAAGAAAGATATTGAAGTTCAGTCTGTAACTGATATACAAAATAATGTTAGTATTGGGAAAACTCTTGAACTCGTACCTACTACTTTAGACATCCCCCAAGACAGTGACACTGAACCTCCTGTTAAAAAACATAAGCTTTCAAATAGTCATCTTGATTCGCCTACAGATTTACCTGTTGCTGATTTGCATTTAAATTCTGATCCAGTTTCCTTTGAACTTCCATTAAATACAAATAAAAATTCTGAAGAGACCATTAGTAGTTCTTCCAAAAGAAATAATCCACAAGTTGAATGTCCGCCCAATGTAGATCAATCCGTATTTTGGGAGTTGCCTGTTGATGTGCAAAATGAGCTCTGGCAGGAATATGAACGAAGTAGACAAGTCGAAAGAAGGTTTGACAAAAACAAAAGGTTGAAATCAAATAATATTTTAAATTATTTTGCTAAGAAGTAATGACAAGTGTTTGTGAAGAAAGTATACCAAACTTACCTCTTAATCAGTTTTTATTTCTTTTTATGTATATGGCATGTTATATTTTTAAATCCTGGGTTGTAGGAATATACAGAAAATTATTATGTTTACAAAACAATAAATATTATTTTATTACCCAATACTTTTTCTTGAATCATTCCATCATATACTAATACATAGGTAATAATTTAAACAGGGCGTCCCGTAAATTAGAGGAATGGTAGGTTGTTGAGAAATATTTAAAATACCTTTATATACAAGTTTTCAAGTTACACTATCAATTTTGTAAAATTCTAATAAGCCAGTGGCGTGGTACCAGGGTCCTAAACTTTTATTATACAGGGTTGGGATAAAGTATGTAACCAAGTAAATATCTTTTAAACGAAAAGAACGATATTTATGAAAATTTGCAGGTAAGTGCAATGGAACAAAATGCATCTGATGTACATTTTTTTGTTAATAATATACTTCCGGTTTAACCGGAAATGCCATCAACTTCTTTAATTTAAATGGGACACCCTATGTATTTTTACAGATTTTGAAAGAGCTTATTGTTATTTTGAATTCATATATACTGAGTTTAGTGTGAAAAAATTTATAAAAACGAGGAATAACGCACTGTTGTACAATAGGTGTACATTTCATTATTTTAGAATAATGAGAAACAAAATTACTACAAATATTCAAAATGCTCACCGTTTACTTGCTGACAATATGCCATCCTATTAACAAATTCATAAGTCACTCTTTCCAAGACTTCGCCACGTATTAGTTCACATTCATTAATAATTATTTGTCTCAATTCCTGTAAGTTTGTTTATCGTCTAACGTAAACACGTGATTTTAGATAACCCCAAAGAAAAAAATCTAACGGGCTAATATCCGGAGAACGAGCAGGCCACTCTATGAATCCTCTACGTCCAATCCATCGATTTGGAAAATTCGCATCCAGAAAATCCCTAACCCGTCTATCAAATGTGGGGAGGTGCTCCATCTTGTTGAAACCAAACATTTTCTGGTAATTGCCCATTCTGTTGAAGTGCAGGAATAATTTCGTTATTTAGTAGATCCAAATACTTGTCACCATTCAAGTTTCCGTCGATAAAAAATGGGCCTATAAGCCTATTTTCGACAATTCCCATCCAAACATTTAACTTCTGTGGATGCTGGGTATGTGCTTCATGAATCCAATGAGGATTCTCATTTGACCAAAGTTGCCTCATCGGAAAAAACTATCTTAGAAGCATTAAAATTGTCGTCGACATTACAGATGTCCATTAGCCGTTCGCAAAATTCCAGCCATCGGTCAAAATCATCGTCTGACAATTCTTGAACCAACTGTACCTTATACGGATGATACTTTTCACTTTTTAATATCTTTCCTACAGAACGTCGACTGATACCATAGTGCCAAATTTGTGGTGGAAGTTTGAGGTGATTCTTCTAAATCGACTGCAATATTTTGTTTAACAGTTTCGTTCGTTGCAGTCCGCGGTCTTCCAGGTTTTAGCAAATTTTTTACCATCCCAGTTGTATTAAAACGTTGTAATGTTTTAGTTACTGTTGAGCGTGATATAGGATTTCTCTCCGGATGCAAATTATTAAAAATATTACACACTTCTTCATGAGTTGTAACACGATCATCATTAAAATTTCAACACGCTCTTTTTCACTTAATTGAACCATTCTAAATTGTAAAATTTATTTCCCTCAATTAGAATTTGACACTTGGAGAACAAAAGACGTACTGAACAGTACTCGTTTATTTATTACTAGGCATATAAACAACATCAATTAGTTTATCTAAATAGTTTTTTGCTCTAATGCAAAAAACTCGAAAGGAGGTTGATTAAAGTGCTATATTCATTTTTTACACTATCACAGTATGTATGAATTCAAAATAACAAGCTCTTTCAAAATCTGTAAAAATATATATATAGGGTATCCCATTTAAATTAAAGAAGTAGATGGCATTTCTGGTTAAACCGGAAGTATATTATTAACAAAAAAATGTACATTAGATGCCTTTTGTTCCATTGCACTTACCTGCAAATTTTCATAAATATCGTTCTTTTCGTTTAAAAGATATTTACTTGGTTCCAGACTTTATCCCAACCCCGTATAGTTATGTTTAAAATATATAGTCTTCTACAGTTATTACCTGCTGGCTTAAAACTTAGTTTCTCTTAAACGTCGATCCACCATCCAGGAATATTGTGGTAAGGATATTTTTTGACATATCGCCTTACTGCAGGTCAGCATATTCCTCAAAATTTAACAATACTACGTTAATTACTAGTAATATGAACTTAATAACTGGAAATATTTACACAAATAATTATTCATTGTCTGCTCTTGCATTTAAAAAAATGTAACGAAGTTTTTTTACGAAATTATTTTGGTTTTGGAAATATATTACTCATTCAATATATGTGTATAGCCCGTTACGCCCTCTGACGTAGGTATGTGTAGAAATCATTTTACACTTCAAATATGCGCTCCAAGCATTAAATTTAAAGTTTCGAATTTGACCGGGCAGTCACTATATAGAATTCAAAATACGCACAGGATGTGGTATTGGACCAGAGAGGTGAACAGAGTCTGAGAGGATTTTGAGCGACCGAAGAGTTTGTTTCCTTTTTTCAGAGATGTGTGCTCTAATTTATTTGAGGTAGACCTAAATTGTTTCATTTGATTCTAGGAATAGTAATAGGAGTATTATCTCACTCAGCTTCCTGAACAGCGTTAACAAAAAATGATTCTGCTTCCATATTCAACTGTTCTTAGTTTCTTAAAGGAACTAATAGCTTGATGTTACAATCTAAAGGGCAATTTGTACATACATTATCTATTGAAATAGTCAAAATAGGGAAGTATATCATTTTATTGGTAATGTATTATATAAAATTTACATTTATTTTAATACAATATATCAATACTTAAAAGTAATTCTGATCCTTTAGATGGGTGACGGCCAACGAGCTCTCCAAGATTATCTCTGAGGTATTTTCTTTGCTGTAGAAAATAATATCTGTAGTTCCTTCTGTTAATACAAAACCATTCTGTGAAAATTCTCCCGGAACAGATGTACTCAACCAAACAAAAAGTGCTATGTTATCAGATACTACCGTTACAACATATTGGTTTGGCTGTTCAGGGATCGCTTTGACTGAATCAATCTAAAATAGAACATTAATTGGTTAAAAACATTTGAAACTTACTCTTAAAAAAATAAACAGAAACATGTATAAGCATTATTTGAAAAAATTTAAGATTAATTTGTTAAAAAAGAATATTTTTTCTTATCCCATACTTTAATATTATCATTAAATATGTTGGAATTATTTTTTCTTATTTTCTTGGGAATCAAACCACAATATGTTTTTTTATTTTTTTATTAACAAAATTTCCAAAATAAGCAAGAAAAAAGCGCTATCCCAATAAAAACCGTTCCTGGAACGTGCACTTCACTGGATTCCATTTCTAGTGGACTACATATCGTTAGAATGTCATGAAATAAAATATTTTATTTCTCATTTTACCAGAGGTGTGATCTACTATGAATGGACCTTAATAAAATTTGACAACAAAGTTTTGTAGTCTTAAACTTCAAAATATTATTGATTGTCTAGTTGTCAAATTTTTTTCGTTGTGTCAGCTAGGGACCAAAAAATTTTTCATTAATTCATTATTAGTTAATCTTGACAACGGTAGCTGGAACGCTACCGAAACGTTGAAATAAAAAAATAAAAAAACATATTGTGGTTTGATTCCCAAGAAAATAAGAAAAAATAACAAGTAATGCCACAAGGAACTTATAGAAGATAGTTGGAATTATACTTTATTGGTTCCATATTAAGATACATGCTTACACCCAATAGAATTACAACATTCCGATCCTCGATATGACTACCTATCAGACAATTCTTAATAAATTAATAATTTACAGCTATTTGACTTAAAATTTGAGCATATCTAATGATATTATTTTCTTAAAAAAATAGTGTATACAACTCTCATATCAATGGCTAATTAAGACACTCTTATTCATTAATTAAATGTTAATTGCTAATATTTGTTGACATTCACCCTTACTTCTACTTACTCCCTGAGGAACGTCTCAGAGACTAGTAGCTCCTTTAGTCCTATTTCCCTGGGGAACTTTAGGATATCTTCAGGCTTTAACTCAGGTAATTGTCCCTCTTCTATCCAGTAGTCTCCTAGGTGTTGCGCAGTTCGCAAATATGTGGATGGAGGTTTGTTCTTCCATACCATAGAATCTAAATTCTCCTTCCTCAACTATTTGTAGTCACCCAGAAGTATCTTTGGTTATCTAAGCCCTACTACATCCTTCCAATGATCAGATCTTCTCTTTTTTTCGGCTTTGCTTATTTCTTCCAATATTACATTGGAGTTGATACAGCAAAGGGTGCCGGCCCCCAAAAAGGGTGTTTTAGTCCCCCTCTTTGCTAGTTCATCTGCTATTTCATTTCACTCTACTCCAGTGTGACCTGGAATCCACAGTAAAGTGACCATATTGTTTTCCCCTAGTTCATTGAGTTTACCTAAGGCATTCCCATACCATTTTGGAAATTTAATGATAGTTCTAATATGAAAATATCACTGCCACACTAAATTTTTTACTCGTGATCGTAGGCCGTCGATAGAAGGCACTGAATAAAATCAACATGACTGCTACATCAGTGGACAATTAATGTGTTTAGTCTGGGGTTACCTGTAGTGCAGTGGACCGCCGGATGGAGCCAGTGTCGTTGATTCTAGTATGGCACATTTTTAACTGTTTAAAGAAGTGAAAACTCCATTTTGAATGCACAGTATCTTTGATTTATATTTGCAACAAAAGTTATCACGATGTTATGTTTCCAATTGTGCACAGTATATTTGGTGGTTACTTATATGCTATAACTATCATTAAACTGTTAAATTTACAGAGTGATTAATAAAAGTAATGGACCATATATTATTACGTTCAAAAGACAAAAATTATAACGGGTCCGCTGCTTATGAATAACACTGTATATTAATAAAATGTAGTAAACATTATAAAAAACCTGTTAGTAGGATTAATATATACTTACCCTAACATTAGCTTGGTCCAAATTTGAATTTTTAAGGGCAGCAGGAAAGACGTAGTTTTTGTAACCGACAGCACCATTGGAATTTCTTAATGTCAGAGAGAAGAAACAGTTTAATTTTGCACTATTTACGTCTCCGCAGTTCACATCGGACAAATATTGGTCAGTTGCGATAGTTTTAATAAGAGCAGATTCTCCTTCTTTCTAAAAATCAAAGAAATAATTCTTTCGTCGCTCGTGGATTTTCTAGCCATAGTAATGATAATGAATGATATTCTATTAAACGATTTTGATATAGACAACCAAACATACGTTAAAACTGCATGTTTGTAAGGTTAAACGTATGAAAGTTATAAGGTAGAGTGGGTCAAGTTTTTGCAGCGCGATTGTTTGGATAATGATGAACTGATGCACTTGTTCGCTGGTCTATTTGAACTAAAAACCCGTTAACCAAGATAGACGCATGTGTTAACAAAGTGAGAATGTAAACAGAACATTCCGATGTAAGCATTTGAATATATTAGAGGACTAGCTGCTTTGTATTTAAGTTTATTTGAGCAGTTGTGATTTGCAACTAATATTTTATTTGTCGTTATTATTCCCGTTAGATCAATAATACAAAAATTGTAATTTAGACTATGTTTCTCGAGTTGATGATATTGTCACCAGAGATAATGGTTGTCACTTCAAACATAAGAAGACGCCACGTGAAGTTGCTGTCGAACTTGTTGTCAAAACCAGCGCCATATTGTGAAATTTATATTCGACTTCAAATCAGTAGCGTAGCGTATTCACATTTTGTAGGTTAGCAAAAAAATTAGAATCTGTCGGCCTTGACTGTGGATAATTTTTCATTCAACACCAACAAGTTTCTTAGGAGACATGGTTTTAGATCAAATAAAACACACAACACTCATAGATAAACTAGCTAATCGTCTTAAAATATTCAAAAATCGAAAATTTTCGACAGTAAATGATTGCTTCAAACGCGACCTCAAATTGCTTTCGGCATGAAGCAGCGTTTGTAACGCCAATGGCATGATTTCATTACAATTATGCTTTTCACTCGTTTTTGTCGAGAGCGATGAGACTAGCTAATTCTGTCAATAGGTTACAGATTTTCAGTAACTCTATTATTCAATTTAAGAACCACCTGACTCAACTGAACATTTTAATGTAACGGATGTAATTGTCATAGTTTTGTTTTGTACTATATATTAGTAGTGTTTATGCTGCACATGCAAAATTTAAATTTTTCTTTTGTTTTACCGTTTTTATTAAATTGTCTTTTTATTATTGTATTGTATTCATTCATTTTGATTATTGTATTGTATTTCCATTACTGTATTTTATAATGTAAATGTATACTATATTTGTAGTTTGATCTACTATGGAAAAAAATTTCATGTTCACTTTTTTTATATGGAATTGGGCTTGCAAATCAGTTGGAAAACTTCACGTGGCTTCTTCTTATATGAAATGGAGTTGTCATGTTTATATAAAATCTGCTAGTGTGAGTGGCTATAAAAAAAGTAAATATTTACCACATCAACAGCGATCTCCTCATTGTGTATTGGTTGCAAAGAGTTCCAATTGAAAATTTGAATTGTAGCTATTAATCCACTTTGCTCTCCAATAGTGTATATTGAGTCTAGCACAACATACACATCTAAATTACGTTGGGAGTCAATGTGACCTGTTATGATGATTGGATAGAAAAATTCCCTTACAAAATATTGCAACATCTTCCATTTACCGAGGAAGTCTAATAAACATAACAAAATCATTAGACAAATATAATTCATCAAAGTTTACATAATTTTAATATAATACACAACTACGCTTCGTACAATCTCCACCCACATCAGCTTGCTTACCAGGCTTAAAGATCTGTGAAGACTGTTCTGGGTACAGCTGATGGAGGATATCCGAGGTACTTTTAGACAACCAAGAAATCCCTTGTCTTCAAAAATATCGAAAATTGTGATCATTTGGTGGTAAAATATGTCTTGCCAAAAACATTTCTTTCCTACTTTATTTATCTTTGAATATTTTTAATCACCTTTGGTAACTGAAAACACTCTGGTTTTCCTAAATTTAATTCACGTCTTCGTTTTAAATCAGGTGCACTACCAACCGCACTATTGCAGAATTTTTTAATTTTAAACCACTTTAATATTTCTAGTTCTTACTTTGATTTTTTATTATTCATTATCATAAGTAACGTATACAATTTTACTACTGTTTATTGCTTAGATAGACGATTTTGAGGACAGGTTTTGTCAATTTTTCCGTATGAGTTAGATCTCCTTATGTAGCCTCCATGGAAGTGAGGTTGAATGGAAATGGAAACAAGAAGACAAAAAGTCAAATATCTAGGTCTGAGCATAGATAGTATAAACACCTGTGGAACAACACGTAACGGAGATATCACATAAAGCAAAAATGGCTCTAATATTGTCAGGAGCCTGGCAGAGAAAACTTGAGATTGTATCTCGAGGATCTTGAGGTGGGTGTACAAAGCTATAGTAATCCTTTATACGAGTATGCGTTACAAAAGCAATAAAAATATGCAGACGAACCAACAAAAAGAGGAGTTCAAACTGCCCTTTGAGGATCTGAACCCTTTTGCAGTATCAGAGGACCAATGTGATATTGGAAGAAATAGGCAACGCCGAAAAAAGAGAAACTGTGACCATTGGAAAGCTCTGTGAAACTGCAACCAGGTGAGAAAAAATACGTACCTGAGCCAGGGTTTTGACAGGTTTCCTAATAGGACACTGTCGCCTGAATAGGAAGCTCAAACTAGCAAAATTAATGTAGAGTTTATGAAAAGCGATAATAAACCTCCATTGACAATACGCAATGTATAGAAATACAAAATCATAGGACACCAGGTGCCAGATACTCGACTAAGGGATTAGAGCTTTACTAGAGAACAGATATTTTGTCTTCGTCTTTGCTGTCATTTTTATTTTCACAACATGTTTTAGCTAAGAGTTTCAATCGTATACAATATGCTATAGAGTTCAAGTATAATCATACGTACCAATACCAGACCACGTAGGCGCCAACCAAACATCATTTAATTGCCAATAGAGCGCGCCCATAGTACCACCCAAACCTTGATCGTTGAGACTACTTCTGTATCGTCGATAATGTTCTGATTCCACTTTTATTCCTACGGCTTGGGCAATCTAAAATAAAATAAAGCAGCAATATACACTTTTTAAATAAAAGGGACAAGAATTGTTTTTCAGTTGAAAAATATGATGCAGTTTCTTACTTGAAGATAATAAATGAATGCCTTAGAATAATTAGCATGATTTTCATCGGGTAAATTCAAATTAAATTCAATCAGCTCCTTCATCTGGTCATTTCCTTGAGGATGGTGTTGTCTGTGATACATAAATTCACTATTTATATTTAAATCTTTCTCGTCATAAGTTGCAGTTAACATAGATTCATAACTAGGCAAAGCTTGGTAACCATATTCTGAAGAAAATCTTGACACTGGATATATATTTGAGTCCCACGGATCAGATACGTAGTTGTAGAAGTGGACTAGAATTTAATAAACGCTTTTCTAGTATAATCATTTTATTAAAAATATAAACTACTTTAAAATATTTTCATTGATCGTCTAGTTTTCGAATTTTTATGTATATCAATTTCTATAATTTACTCCTGACACAATGCAAAAGTTGTGTGTGAAACTGGTCCAGTAAGATAAGATAAGATAAATATGGGGCTTATGTGTTTCTAGGAGCCTCTCCACTACGACCTTTGCACTGGCTAAAGCGGCTGATGTCTGCCTGCGCAGGTACTCTTTCGTAACCCGATGCAATAGCTACGAGATATAGCTTCGAAAATAAGTTCAAAGTAACTATACCAAACAGGGAAGACTGGAAAAAAGGTGTACCCATACATGCAGATGTTTTTTGGTATACAGACGGGTCAAAGACGTTAGACGGCGTAGGAGCCGGTATAGTAGGGCTAAAGCAAGGGATAGCCTTCCCAGTAAGCCTATCAAGGAACGTCACAATTTTCCAGGCGGAAATTACGGCGATTCACTACTGTGTGGAAGAAATTAAAAGGCAGAAGAGAACATATCGTTCAATTGCCATCTTCACAGACAGCCAAGCAGCGCTAAAGGCACTCAACTCCGTAGAGGTCAATTCTAAGCTAGTATGGGATTGTGTGCGGGCCCTAAACACACTGGGTGAGCGTAGCAGTGTTACGGTAGCCTGGGTACCTGGGCACGAGGGGCATAAGGGCAACGAAAAAGCAGATGAAATGGCCAAGCAAGGCTCATCAATGCCGTTCGTTGGGCCGGAACCCTTCTGCGGCGTTGCAAAAACCATAACAAGGAAACAAACAAAGAAGTGGGTCGCCCACAAATCTCTGAAATGGTGGAGGAACTCACCAGGACAGAGGCAAGCGAAACAGTTCATATTAGAACACTCGCCAAAATTTACAGCAGATCTGATGGCCAAGTACAGGAAAACTGTTAAAGCTAAAGCCACCTCACAAAATCTAATCTAATCTAACCCCCTATAGGGTGAAGATCCGGAATAGAGAATTCTGGTAAAGGGAGGGAAATTCACAGCCTCATGGGATCGTCTGGTACACGGCTACTCCTTTTAACAACCTGGGCCCGACCTTGGGCCTCACAAAACAAACAATCCGTAAGGAGACGAGGAACTGGTTGAGAAACCAGCACCTTGCTCACTGGAGGGCTCTACAGGGTCTCAGGCAGTCCACGCTCCTAGTGAGGGGATGAACTGATTGACATGCTAGAGCTGCTCTAGAACTACCAAGGAGTAGGTTAAAAAAGAAAGCAGGACTCCTAACAGGGCACACCTCCATAACCTAGGTTTAGAGGAAAGTCCCCTATGCAGGGGTTGCGGCCTGGCTGACGAACCGTCGGACCATGTTCTCCTCGTATATCCACATTGGGTTGTGCTACGCAGGCGAATCTTTGGAGTCCCTATTATGTCCTCTGGGGACATAAGCAGGCATCCACTGAAGAGGATTGAGTCCTTCATCGAGAGACTCGGCTTCATGGATGCATAAGTAGCAGGAATGGCACAATGGGCCCGGCTAGTGGCCTCAGTGCCGGAACCTTGGCTTGAGTTTGTCTTGGCCAAGGTTCGCCTGACTAAATTAGTAGTAGTAACCTTCAGAAATGAATGTTTTAACGTTATTTGATTTGAAACTTGAGTTCTTAGTCGACATGTACCTCAGCCTAGTCAGGCCTTCGCAGTAGCACAGTATGTGTACTGAGGTTTCCTTATATTCTTGGAAAAACCTGTATATGGTTGTGTCTGCCAATCCGATGTTATTGGCAGACACAGCCAGTAATACGAGGGTTGCCTTTTGAGTGTTGCATAAAACAACTTGGTTATGGCCCCTTCCAACAAATTTCAAATGTCAAAATTAACTGTCATATTTAGTTTCAGACCCGCCCAGGATGCTGTACGTAACCGATCCAAGAATGTTTCATATCGTATCGTTTTATTAAAGACTTATTGATAATTTTCAAACAACTATTTTGTTTTTTAGAAGAATTTTTTATAATAAAATAATTCTTGATAATAGCAGCTAAGCAATCATTACAAAAATGCAAATTTCTATTTTAAATAAGTTTTTTTTATTCGAGCATTATTTTACTATTTGAATTTTAAATTATCCTTCATTGGACGTTGCAGTCATTTTTAATTTCTATCCTGTTATAGAAGAGTTAGTCCTCTTCGGGGTTTGGTTTGAATTGAATAGCAAGAGAATTTAAAGGTCGCGGGGTAGGGACAGCTGTGGCTGTACATCCAAAGGATACCCATTTGGTTGATTTCCGCAATGTTTCACAGTTCCGATCATTGTGGAAAGTATGATGCAGGGAAATACCACAGAAAACCTGCATCCATCATCCAGGTGGAGGAGGGAAGTGGGAAATAAAAACTAGTAGAAAAATTTAAATAATAACTGGATAACACGTGATTTGTTTATGTAATTTTTAACTTACCGTCTCCGAAAGCATAATCGCCGGGATTTTCAGCTACATATCCTTCACTAATTGATTCATCTCCATTAGTTGGACTGGAACTTATGTAGATTCTTGTATTTCGTGTTATCCTTTGGAATTCAGTCTGGATATTAGTAATATACAATTTTATAAAATCGTTGTAGTACAGAGTAAAATTATTAGCCGTTCCATACCTAAAAAAGCACCAAATATAAAAATCTTTTTAAAAAAATATAGTGGAGCAAAACAAACTACAGCAAACGCCAAACGTGATGGCGAGCTACTGGATTACGATACAAGCCCTTTGCCGGTCAGTGTCGTACCTATAATGATGATTTCTTTGTAATTTCTTTTCATATTTTATTCAGTATTATAGGCAGTAGTACAGTTCATTAAAATATTATATAATATGATAGACTTATTAAAAAATAAACTTTAATCAGTCACTATCTGAATACAAATCTTCTTCATCTTCACTGGCGCTTGTGCTGCTATCGTCATTTAAATTTATAATCACTGGATATACCTCTGTTTGAACATCTGTGAATGTTTCATTTTCCCAATATTTCCGCTCTATATCTATTACATGTCGGCAACGCTTTTGCCATTCCTCGGAAGTGATTTGATCAAATTCGTACTCCGCCAGTTTCCTCACATCTTCCAACTTGAAAGTTACATTCTTTCGAGACACATTGTTTTTGACAGTAGCCCAAATGAGGTCAATGGGATTCAAATCCGGATGGTAGGGTGGAAGTCGCAAAACGTTATGTTCAAGCTCAAGCATAACCTCATCAAATTTGTATCTAATATGATCCTTTTTATTTCTCTTGATCAACTCGTATAATTCGGGTTTGAGCATGTCAGGGGTAAACAAAATGTTTTTTTCGTGCAGCCACTTCACCATGTCAGCCATTATTTTCAGTCCTTCTCCATTTGAAACCTGTTTTTTTTTTAAATTCTACGGAGAGATGTTCCGGAAGCCACAATGCCCAAAACGTCATTAATTTGGTACACGCATATTTCATATTTTGCTTAGATATTAATTTATAATAGTAAAGTTGATATCAAAAATAACTAATAATAGAAAATAAATTACTTTTGTCAATATGGCCGGTATTGCATTAGGCTCTGTGCAGCTTTGTGTTTATATTGTATTTTAATTAACTATTAATTGCTTAATCGACGTAAAAATATCATTTATATGTTTATTTGAAACCATTACATGTTTGAGTTTGCTTTTTTTTATTTCTACCAGTCAACGTAAAGTGGAAAGTGGACATAAATATTCCATATTTCCGAGGATATTTTAAAACTTTTAGAAGAAAATATTTTATTTACTAGTTCAGTGTTCAGTGACGCATAGCTTGCAACCACAATGCCCTTCTCTTAAGTGCATTTTTGCTTGCGCCACCAGGTAAAATAACAAATATTTTGTCTGGAGTTTTAATAGTCGTTGATTTACACTCTGGAACAATGCAATACTTGTAATACAAAGTTTTTTTTCGGCTTTATCCATTTTTAAAGGTTTCAGAAACAAATTAGGTCACAACAACTCAGAGCGTGATACACGAATAAGAACGTAAACAAGGTGTTAGGAGACCTGATAAAGCGTCTTATGAAAGTCGTAAATAATCCGTCTAATATAGGAACACTCATACTCGGAAATATCAGTTATTGGTGCTCTTCTAGACCGCTTCTTTTCTTGGGGTGGAAAATTTTACTTGCACGTTATTTGCAGAAATTAATTGCTCCCCTTCTTTAACCACTCTTTCAATGGTTCTTATCGAAATACCTAATACAAAATAAAAATTTGTGTTGAAATAGTTATTTTTGAAATCTATTTAATGTTTTATTTTTCACATTTGATTACGTATCCGACTCACATTTGACACTTTGAAAATAATTATTGAACACTTTAAAAATTATTTCACGTGCATGATAACTGGTTTTTTGTTAGGCGATGACATTTTTTCAGAAAATCAACACAAAAATTATTCAGACAATGCCAAACGCCAACAGAATTGGAGGACAACTAATGATACGCCTCTGTAACATTGAAAATGAGTTTGTGCGCAAGGGTAACAAATATAACAAAACCAAATAAGTTGACGTTTCCTTTATTCATTATTCAAACGTATCTTATCAATCTCTTATTGTTTCACTTTAAATAATTTCCATTATAAATAACAGCTTAATGAAAGGAGACTATAAGTAAGTCTTACAACACATATCAATCCATTAAAAAGGAGTAAGAAAAAAGGGGATAAACAACAAAAATAGTAAAACGATATAGGTAGGTACTCTTTCCTTTCTCCTTCTCCTTCTCCTAGATATCATCCGTCCAGAAGCTCTGAGAGCGTAGTCCTGAACTAGAGACAACACTGAAATCACTACAACGCAAATCCACTAGTGAAGGAAATGTGTGAAGAATGCGATAACAGCGACATCCCCACATATAACCACAAACCAAAATTTTATATTGACAAAAAACTATCTCGGTTTTGTAGTTATTTACTTTCCGATGATGCAAACACACTGTATAATTGAGGTTTGTCTTACTTACCAGCTCTGTCGTAAAGCTGCCTCGTTTTCATTACTTCCAGCAAACAAAGCGATGCTCGGATGACTACGTAATCTGTTAACTTGATGTCGTACTTCTTCTAGAACGTTCCTACAAAACAAATTAGTAAAGTTTTTAAAAGGTCCTTACACAATTTCCTACTTACTCTAAATAACTATCGTAAGTTGGATACATGGCGCATGCGAACATGAAATCTTGCCAAATCAAAATACCATATTTATCGGCCAAATCATAAAAGTAATCGGATTCATAGACACCACCACCCCAAACACGTAACATGTTCATGTGAGAATCTCTTGCAGTTCCGAGCAAAGTTTCTATTAAAGTCGGATTTTGACCTTCTTCGGGAAGAATGCTGAGAGGAATTTCATTAGAGCCTTTCATAAATATTGGTACGCCATTTACTTTGAAGTAGAAGGTAAGTCCATAATCTGTGAATGTAGTTAAGTTTAAAATTCTGTAAACATAATTATAGGGCTGGACATTTAATAAATAATTTACATACTGAGTTTATCCTGGATAAGTTCAATTTTTCTGAAACCAATATTCTGGGTCCTAGTGTCCTCGACCTGACCGTTGGCAGTGAAATTTACTGATACTTCATATAGAGATTGTTCTCCATATCCATTTGGCCACCAGGCACCAACAGCATCCTAAAAGTTCGAAACACTATAATAAAGAATGTTTTTTGTAATTGAATACTTATTAGGAGGTGAAAAAAAAGAGTAGCGAAGCGCAAATATAGCAGTTGAAAACCTGGAGAAATAATTGGGTTAGTAGATATATTTAGCCGTCATAAGCACAGAAGCTGCGCATGTATTTCGAGAACAGAGAACACGCATTTCGCTGAGTTGTCATGAGCGGTTCAAATTTTATTCACGCCCCGTCAAAACAATATTGTCACGTGACAACAGCTTTTTGGAAGTAGCGGACTTAGGCTTCCTGCGGCCCTAGGCAGGAAGCCTGAATAATTTTTAAAATGCCGCCCTAGATCCGGTTCCATTAGTGGAAAAGCTTAAACATTGGTACTTAAGAAGAATTCGTAAAAAACTACAGTGGAAAAACTCAAAATAGTAGAAAACTTTTAACTATGAAATAAAACAATAAAAATTTTTCATTATAATAATTGAACTATGTTCAAATACAATTTGTGACGCGTTTCGCTTGATAAAGCTACTGTGTAGCGAAACGCGTCACAAATTGTATTTGAACATAGTTCAATTATAATGAAGGTTTAAACAAAAATTTTTATTGTTTTATTTCTTAGTTAAGTATGAATCTTCATCAAGTAAAAGCCTCATCTATTCAATTCAAGAAAATTTATAGTTGAGAAAATAGATATCAAAAGGTCAAAGGTGAAGTATACCTTCGGCAAGTTAAATATTTTCGATGTCAAAACAGACGAGACGTGTACAGTGGACATAATATATCTTCAGAATCTTGGACTGATTATACTACAAAGGGGCTGCTTATTATTATTTAAATCAGGAAGCAAGTCTGGAGATTATCACGAAATTATGGGTTGAAGAAAAACATACCTAATTTACCGATAAATATTTTACCTGTGTTTCCTAGACATGCAATTACAATTTACTTCTGTAACAAGAAACTCTAGCCACACTGATAGGTAATAGCAGACTAGGTACTTTTACTCTCTAAAAATTAAACTATAGTTGAGTGAAATTTTTTTAAATATAGTCTGCTATTTTTTAAATCTTATTACTATAAACTAGAATACTTCGTTTGCTATCGAAAATATTGGAAAACAATAGTTTCTCGGCAATACTAAAATTGCAAATAGCGTAAGGTATATCTTTTGCAAATGGATCTCAGTAGGTACGTTAGCAAAAAAATTCTTGTTTTGTACATTTATTTTGTTAGTATAATAATTGATGAACCGACGCCACTGCCTATCATAATTTATTCGTCTGACGAAAGGTTGTTGGTTAAGAGGAGTTATAATCTATCTAGGCTCGCTTTAGTACATGTAATATTGGAACTGGAACTTATTTTATTTCTCATTCAGTTATGCCAGTATACTGATATAACTGAAGTATTTGTTCCTTTTGGGAGCCGTTCTCATCCCGGGAGCACTGCAGCCTATTGGCTTATTGTACTCTACTCCCACATTTAGTCCACCCACCAAGTTATCCCTCTACCTTCGAGTAGACGTCCACTAGATGTGTGTCATATGTTTCAGGTCTTCTCGATCCGAAAATTGTTTGTCTCCTCGAGTCCAATGCATCACAATCAGATAAGATATTATGTAATATAGCTTGGTAAATTATAGATTTATTCAAATATAGAGAATATATGGTAGATATCTCAAAATTATTTGTTATCAGTTGCCATATCTTATTATAACAGTGTTGTCGTTGCGGTATAATATTGCTTGGTTGGTTGGTAAACAGATGAAACAGGCCGGGTTAGTGGGCCCCAACACTGCTAGTCCGTGAGAAGATTTCTGACCTTGATGAGATCTAGAAGTCTCTTCACAGTATCTCTTTTGGTGAGGTTGGATACAGGGTCATCCGGCCCTATCTGTCTATACCTTCATCAACGTAGAGCCTCATATTCGAAAATTATTATATGGGTGGCTGCTTCGTCCTCCTCACTACATAATCTACATATAGGTTCTTCTTGGAAGATCCCCATTGTGTGAAGGTGCTATCTCAGGCCGCAGTGTCCGGTCATAAGTAAGTTTTGGTATGGGTTGTTTAACCATCAGTTTACTGTGTTTGAGCCTCGGAATTGTTTGCCAGTATTTGAGGTGTTTTTTGTGCACCCACTGGTTTAATGTGGTTCTTACCGAAACCTTTGTTACATCGGTTGCCGGCTCAGGGCCGGTGTAGCCGGTTGCCGATCCTTCTCGTGCTAGGGCGTCTGCTTTTTCATTCCCTTCAATACCCTTGTGACCTGGCACCCATTTCAGGGTTACCTTATTTGTGGCACTGAGTTTTTTGAGGTTTTCTAAGCACTCCCAGACAAGTTTGGATTTTATTGTACTACTATTAGACGCTTGACTGTCTGAGCAGATAAGAATGTTTTTACCGCTGTATCCCTTCCTTATGTTTTCTCTCAGACATGAGTCAATTGCGTAGATTTCTGCTTGGAATACAGTAGTATTTTTTACTCCCAGTGAATGACTAATGTCACATCTGGGGGATTGACCGTATATTCCATCGACAGTACCAGTGTCCGTTTTGGAACCGTCAGTGAACCAAACTATTTCTTGTTTGGGTGTTGAATTCGCCTTTCCAATCTATTTCGATGTTAAAGAGTTTTTCCAGTGATGTGGTCGGCGTCATATAATCAGTACCCATAGTTATTGTAATATTGCTTACTTTTTGAATTAGGTATGTTTAACTATATTCAGAATATTCATTCAAGTGTTAGTGATACTGAGGTGAAAATAATTGGTATTAATTATTGATTTATGTTAAAGGTCGAGGAGCAATACCTATATATGAAATGTCACTTAATACATTTAATATTACATTTTCTCAATCTATCTATTTTTTCCGGTCCAGCTTTTTCGATCTATTTATTCCAGGATCCACAAGAAGCACACAAAAGACAAAAATACTCTACACAAATATGTGGAATTAAATTGACATTTACCTTTGAAACAGGGATTACGAAATTTTGTACCAATTCACCGTATTCGTTGGGTGATAATTCGACATTTGTGTTTTGTATGATAACTGTTAGGTCTGTTTGTACATTTACGGTCAATTCTCCTACGACTGTATTTTTGGCGTTGTTAGCTAGATAAACGTCGATGTTAGCATACCAGCTACTGTTATCGTCGGTAACATCTACCGCTATGTACCTTATGATAGTTTCACTATAAGATTCAATGTAAATATTCTTCCTAAAATAAAAATACGATATGATATGAAAAGTGTGAGAATAAGGTTAATTATTGAATAATGTAAATATTTTATTATATTATTTATAAACATACATAACCCCGCATCAACTACTAAGATTTATTAGCAGGGGAGACTTTAATTTACAAAATAGTGTGCAACATTTACAGCACTTTGTTTCCAGTTGAAGAGAGAATTGGTTTCCTAAATTGTTTTTGTTCTTCATTTTTTGGGCATTCAAGTAACAGATTCTTTACTGTGAGTTGAGTCTGACATAAATGTGCGGTTTCTTTTGTTAAGTGATGTTGATGCGTGTATGTACCTACAATTCTTAAATGGACTACTATAACTTTTTTCCTTCTTTTATTTGGCAGTGAGAGTTTGGTTCCAATTTCGGGCATTATTTATCTCAAATTGGTTTCAGTGTTTTCTCAGATGAATCGCCATTTCTGGGATATGTATTTTTTATTGAGGATCTGTGATCGATGAGGGGAAATTTTGTAAAAAAAGGTCAATTATAGCATGCATACAATCCCATAAATAGCTTCTAAGGACATAACTACTTTTTGAGTGGCTTTTTGTATATAACATTCAAAATATACACCAACTTCCCAGATAACACATGAACATAAAATGGATGTCCAAAATGGATATTCACATTGGACATAAGGGATATCCCTAGGATATTTTTGCCACAAAATTGGACATCCCATGGATGTCCGTTTCGTACTGAGAATGGATATACCTTGTACAAATATGGATATTCACTGGACATAATAAATAAACCATGGACATCTCATGGACTTTTCATGGACATGAACTGGATACATTTAGGACATGAACTGGATACATTTAGGACAAGAACTGGATATATTTTGTACAAGAGCTATCTACACAGTCTAACATCAAATTATTTTATGAAACCACAGGTGTTCAGCCCTATTCACTCTTCCTCCTTCCAAATCAGAGACATTTTATGTAATGCCATTTCCGTTAGCCGCACACTGGTCTAAACTTTTGCTACCTTTCATTACGTGAAACTAAAAATATAATAGGTACTCATCATGAGTGTAAAAAATTATTCGAGAGTACATTTTTAATGAGTGTATATTTTGATTCGACCAAAGGACAATGGATGTCCAATTGACGTCTATCATTCAAAAATAAATCTTTACGTCCAGTGGTGAACGAGAACTGAAGGTAAAGTGAATATCCCCAAACGGATATCCAATGTACTGGTGGTAAATGGACATCCATTGGATGTCCATTCTGTATCCATGTCCATATGGACCAATCGTAGATATTATATGGATATCTGAGGTATTTCGTTTCTTGTAATCTCCGCCCCTCCCAGCTCTACTGGTTGTAGGACTGGCAGTCTTGTAATACTGATAACTTTTATTTTCTGCGCATTGACTGCCAGTTTTTCATGTTTGCACCAGTTATCTACTATCTTTAGGGATGTTAGCATTTCTCTGGCTAACACTCTGCCTCTGACAACAATTACTATGCCATCTGCATAATCTAGCCAGAAAAAGTCTTTCCTGGTGGTAATGGGACCCTCTGTTAGTTGGCTTCCACCTGCTTTTGCTTTGATGATGGCTAGTCCCAGATATATTACAATCCTATTATCAAGGTTTAAGGAAGGTGAACAAAAAGGCCCATGCAAAGATTCCCCTACTTATTTTGTGGTACCTACTAAATTTGTTACAACCAAATTAGACATCATATGCCCAGAAAAATGTAGAAATAATAAAGAAAATCGAGATATATTTTATATCAACTAATAAGGATTTGATTGTTATTTAATCTTACCATATTCCAACCGATGGAAAAGATGGA
This sequence comes from Lochmaea capreae, assembly GCA_949126875.1. Taxonomy (NCBI): domain Eukaryota; kingdom Metazoa; phylum Arthropoda; class Insecta; order Coleoptera; family Chrysomelidae; genus Lochmaea; species Lochmaea capreae. The sequence continues at coordinate 17,875,884 of OX421403.1, forward strand.
CCCCAATCCCAAGAATAAGATGCTTGCATCTTTCTGATCATATTGACGTGACATTCTCCATGATACTCATCTGGTTGACACTCAGGAGGGACTACATATGACTTAGCTTGTTCTTCGGCAAGCGCATCTGCCACTGTGATAGGCGATTGGAACCTAACCTCAATTGTGTTATCTCCCACCTAAAAAGATTAAATCTGTTCATAGTACAGAGTTTACTGATAACATTTTGGTAGAAGTCCACAGAAACTTGACATATGACAACTGATGAGGCGTACCTAATGCGCGTATAATATTTTGGGCTATGGGTCAACGCTGTTACTTGAAATAAATTTTATAAAATATATAAGGTTCTAACTCTAGTTACACCCTCAACCAATTGATTTGGTTGTAACAGGATGATTATTTTTTCTAATTGGTTCATATCTTCATCAATGCAGCAGTCCACATGGACGATTTCCTTTAATTTGGCCGCTGTTTTGGAAAGTGATTTATGGGTCATAAATATTTAATTCCTTCGAAAGCGACATTTATACATGGACTGGACGATAATTACCGAACCGGTAGATCTTTGACCTTCCTGTAGGAATATTAATCGAGAAAATCTTAAACAAACAAAAGACAAACTTTACCAGTGTAAAACTCAAACTAGCGTTTTACGCATAGGTGACTCATAGCTCACGAGAGTTTCTGAGGACTCTATCATTTACAAAGTATTGTTATTTAAAATTAAATTATTTATTAGACAAATTAAATTTTCCCAGTCACTAATATGGATTTTGACCAGTAATAGGGTATTTCATTATGAGTCCATAAAACAGGCTTTTCCCGTGTGCAAGCATGAATGCATGTTAAGATAGGGTTTTCAGTAAGGTATAATAACAGTAATTGATCTCTTGAAAAGCAGACTTAGCCACTAAAAAGAGAGAGTCACTAAATACAAGAGAGATGCGCAATTTCTTTTATATTGGGTAGACTACATACTAACATGTCGTAATGATAAGTTATAAGAGTCTTTGTGATTTTATTAATTATAATATTTTAATTATTTGAATGTTCCTTTTTTATTTAAAAAAAAATAAAATTTAATACATAGTAAGTACATTACCTACTATGAAATGCCAGTAAATAAATAAACATTTTTTTGTACGCATTAGCTTTACAACTTCAAAATGATTTTATAATAATAATCATATCAATCCAAATGAATGGTAGAAAGAAAGAAGGGAATATTAAAGAAGAGAATAGTTTACCTTAAGTACTTGTTTAACATCAAAAATGTATCTCACGAACATATTACGACTAGAACCAACAAGGACATCGTTTAAGTATACATCAGCAAACGTATCAAGACCATCACACACCAAGTTGATATTATCGTTGGATAAAAGGGTATCAGTTACTGAAAATACAGACAAATCACTGATAAAATGTTCTGGATTCGTAAAACAGAGAGGGCTAAGTCAAGGTTGCCTTGTAAACTTGTAATAAATATTCCGTAATTCAGTTATTTTTTACTTATACTTTGTCTCAAAGTATATCGTCTTCGCTTTTGCCGGCAATCATCTAAATACGACCATTTACGACCTTCTTGAAAGAATTGTACCTGAAATGAAACCCAACAACAGTCGATCGAGTAACAAGGCAAAAGCGGGCCATCAGGTATACATGAGTTTAAATTCCTCCGGGAAATAGGACTAAAGGAGCTACTAGTATCTGAGACTCTCCTCAGAAACTAAGTAGAAGTAAGGGGGCACAATAGATCTTTTAGGTCTCAGTGAATGTTACCCCAAAATACATACATACATACATACATACATGAGTTTTGTATCGGATGTATGATAGCTGCATTGAATTCATTTGGCAGTATTAAATATTCCGTTTTATCGTGCGTTTTCAAAGAGCTTTCTATTCGAGTATTATAAGTTATCATTAATTTTTTTCGCAATGTTGCGTCGAAAACACTTGTCATTAGATGCAAAGCAAATTGTGATAAATGTGTATATGAAAATGGATTTGTTCCAAATTGTCTGCTGCTGTCTGCAAAGAATATTAAGGATTCAAGCTTGGATTATCATGAAGATAAAACTGCGTCAACTGCAGAACTTTTTGAAAACTGGTTTCAAAATAATCTTATGAAAAATATTCCCAACCACAGTGTAATTGTAATGGATAACGCAAGCTACCACAACTGCCTACTACAAAAAGCACCAAACTCATCAAGTAGAAAGACTGAAATTCAAGAATATTTGTTACAAAATGATATTTATTTTGAACCTGATTATAAGAAGGAGCAACTTTTGGAGGTGTTAAAATCATATGCTATTAAAAAACAATATGCATGTGATAGTTTAGCTGAGGAACAGGGACATACTGTGCTACGTACGTCTTCCTCCATACCATAGTATATTCAACCCCATACAGCATTTTGTGGCATCAAGTAAAATCAAAGCTGAGAACAGAAAATGTTACTCGATCCCACTTTGGGTCCCAGTGTTATAGAGTACATAGTTAATAATATACCCATTCAAAGCTGGATAAATTTTGTACAGCACGTTATAAAAATTGAAGATTCATACTTTCATATTCAAAATAATATCTTAATGATCAGTCTGACAGTGACAGAATTAGATTTAGAATAAATAACAATAACAATAAAGTTGGATATTGTTTCTGTTACCTGGTGATAGTTTATTTAACTCAATAGTATTTAATAATTAAGGAGGAAAAAGAAAAAAGATAAGAGAAATGGTCATATTAAATAAAAAACGAAAATACAAAAAGATAGATATTTGTGAATTTGATCCTTTTTAAAATAATGTTAAATAGTCCGCCACTGGCGATCTCTTCTACAGCAGCTATTGGCCATATGATTTAATGCAATTGGACCATTAATTTTATGATTGCCGGCAAAAGCGAAGACGATATACTTTGAGACAAACTATACACTGGTGTAGTAAAAGGTTTATCCGAATCATTATGAAACTAAAATGTAGGATGAGTAGCAATAAGATACAACGAGGATGGTTTAGTTTACCTTGGAAAGTTTTGTAATACGTCCAGTTGAGTCTAGGAACCCATCTGTATTCGAGATCGTTAAAAAGAAAAAATATATCTTCGATAATCTCATTATTCATTAAATCAGTATAAATTCCACCTGGTACTGTAGCATGTAGATCATTGTATTCTAAAAAAGAACAAAATAATAAACTGTTGCCTTGATGCTAACATGATTGATTTAAGTCCAAAACTTACAGCAAGTAGTCGTTTGAATCCAATAACAATAGCACAGTATCGTACTCGTTTCTTTAAAAAGCGAAAAGATAATGCCTATTATTTTACAAATGAAATATTTGGCTGGTAAACATGTACCTCACCTACCTACTTTATTTCCAATGCCTTTTATATATTTACGTATATAATGGGATTCAAATATTTATAGATAAAATAGAAAATAATCATTTTCAATATAGTCTGCTCAGAATTTTAGTTTGTAATTTGTAAACATTCACTCCGAAAGTAATCTTGTGTTAATAGGTCTGTTGCAATAGCCGACTATTCTCTGATCGTTTCTGATTGCGGTTGGAACAGAACTTAAAACTAAGTATGTGGCGTCCTAGGTCAAAATAATGTACCTCCGGATGTAAAAAATGTGTTTGAATCATTGAAATGTCGAAGTTATAGTATAACCGATGCAGTAAAAGAAGCGTTTACATTTGTTTTTGAAAAATTTAGTGATTTTTTTTACAAAATAAACATAATTTAGTATCCAAATTTTACCACTATGGATCTGTTATTGTTTACTGTACAATAGGGGTTTATAAACTTTTATTACCAAATCCTTAAAGCCAGATATCGAAATATTGTGAAACGTTCTTTACTTATAAAATGTTTTCATGTATAGGTTGGCAAATTTATTTTTTCACTCGGAAGTTTGGTAACGTCCGATGCGCCGTAGCAAAGACGTATGCGGATTGCAAGAGCTCACTTCGCTAGCAGAATTCGTAAGCCTCACAACTTTTAAAACTTTGCATGCGGAATGTACGACGTCTGCTCTTCCCGGTAACTGCGTTTACAACGTTGTCAAGTTGTATGGCTTTCTCACGCATCGTCAACTGCCAAAATTAATTTGCCAACCTGTATTAACTTGAAAAACTCAACAAATAAATTGATTTTTATGTGTAGGTAGATTAGAAATACTACAGTCGGCAGAAGCAAACATGAGCCCTGGGTGGACGTGTTCATGTCGCTGTAGTTGTATTTTTGTAGTAACAATCGATATTTTGAATAGATAGCAAAATAACGATACCATAAGTGTTAACTGTCAAGATGAGTGTCAAGAAATATATAAACAAAGTCAAACTTGCTAAAAATAATTATATTAGGTACATACCTTACTGTGTTAAGTTAATTATCAAATTAGTCTTAACAAAGACTGATATTGTTCTGTAATTTATGAAGCAAATAATAAAATAACGTATAAAAATATAGAAGCAGATTATAGATGGCAGCTGACATCAAATAGAAAATAGAATGCAGTCCAGTGTTGCCGATGCAAAAATAAAAATTACCCGAACTTACGATTCAAATTACCAGAATTTGTCAATATTAGCAAAAGGACACAGTGGTTATCTAAAAAATAAATTCTTCGACCCTAGTCAATATGGAAAATCCCCAAAAACAATAGCCATTTTATTAGACTGCGTCAAAAGAAGTTTTTTTTTTTCGATTAAACGTATGTAAAAAGTTTCTTCAGTATAAAAAAAAATTCTCCTAAATTTTGAGCTCAATATCTCAAAAACTGAGCTGGCGCATAGGGGGGTTCCCTTTTCCGTTTAAAATACATAGGAATTTTTTTTTTGGTTTTAAAATATCTACATGCATAAAATTGTTAAGAATTTTTGCTTCTCACTATCTTATAGGAAATTCAATTCTCTACAAATTGATTTCCGGGTTTTTTTTTTAAACTCAACCGCAACGAAGTTACAGGGCGCTGAATAAAAGGCAAAAAATCAATTAATGATTTAAGAATCGAAAGGGCAGTTGCTTTAGTTGAAGAATTTAATCAGTTTAGTACTAAAGATGAAGAACAAAAACAGTTTTTATGGAAAGTTGTACAGAATCATCGCAAATTGTACCCTACGTGCAATAAACAAAATTACATGAGTCAAACTAGTCAACAATAAATCAAAAAATTGTATATATAATAACTTAAATTAATTAAATGAACTAAAATTGATATAATGTTAAATTGACAGATTTTGTTGAATAATTAAATGTTTTGAGTTAATCTATTGATAAATTAATATAATAAATTGTTTTCGATTCTTAAATCATTAATTGATTTTTTGCCTTTTATCCAGCGCCCTGTAACTTCGTTGCGGTTGAGTTTAAAAAAAAAACCCGGAAAGCAATTTGTAGAGAATTAAATTTCCTATAAGATAGTGAGAAGCAAAAATTTTTAACAATTTTATGCATGTAGATATTTTAGAACCAAAAAAAAAATTTAATTTGATTGAAATTGTACTTATGTTTATGAAAGTATGTACTCACTGCCACTTTCTGCCCTAAGAGACCATGGTCCATTCAAACTGTCTACACTTGCACACCAACAACTGGTTAAAAAGAGTGATAACACCAAAATTATCCGGTTAGTCGCCATACTGAATGCAACTAAATAAAAATGTGGATGGTCCTCCTTTTTAACTGATGCTATTTAAAAAGTACTTAGATACAAGGATTAAATTATCAATGATAATTTCTCAAGTGTTTAGGAGTTTATTTATGACTTGTACTACACACAGCGTTAAAGTTTTTTCATACATTTTACATTTTTCAATATACAGTGGGTTTCCAAAGTAAACTGAAATATTATTTTGGACGATTCGTCATTCAATTTTAAAGTTATAAACTGTGTGATAAGTTTTGTGTATGGAAGTTGCTACAAAACAAAGAATATATCTACACAACAACAAGAAATGAAGCCCGGCGAAAATCCTTTGATGTTGGAGTTGAAGGGCCAAAAATAAATAACCTTGAAGGTGACAGCTAACTCTGGCAAACACTGATAATCATAATAAATGCTTACAGCTTTACTCCAATCACACTAAGAAAAAGTAGGTATTTTAGCAAATTGTGTTTCATTGTGTTGTATTGTATAGGTATATATTTCCATCAGTCACTATTTCTGCACTTTTCGTTGACAATATACACGCAGACTCGTTTTTTTCCGGAGTTACGCTTCCTCTGTCTCTTGGTGTATTCTTTGCTACAAAATAATACTCAACCCACTATAGCAGTACACAGGTATAGGACAACGGAGCGGCTGTCATATTTTCTAATTTTATAATGTCTATATGTAAATATGGTTCGTTCAGAGACTTTAGTCATAGCAAAAACTTCCTGTACCATTTCTGATACACTTTTATCATTGTTACTATTGAAAAAATGTTACACGTTAGACTAACTGCTTACATTTGCAATGAACCGATTTTTAATTACACTACACTTAATTCGTTACGAAATTAAGCAACAAGAAGGGATGGGATCCAAAAACTATTACCAGACTTGGAAAGAATGCCATTCAATGGTAAACAGACGGCTCAAATGCAATAGTAGGAACTGGGATAGGAATGTACGGGCCAGGAAAACCCCCCAAGTATCTTTCAAGCGGAAATTCACGCTATAAGAAAATTTGCCCAGTTCAATATTGACAAAAAATATAGAAGGCAAAAGATTATCATAATGTCGGATAGTCAAGCAGCCATTAAAGCACTGAGCTCTAGTGTAATCAGTTCCAAAATGGTGTGGGAATGCCTAGGCATACTCAATGATCTAGGCGAAAACATGCAGTAACCTTACTGTGTATTCCAGGACACACTGGAATAGAAGGAAATGAAATAGCAGATGGACTAGCAAAGCGGTGGACTGAAAGACCCTTTTGGGGGCCGGAAGGAACCCTTTTGCGGTTTCATCCCCAATGTAATATTAGAAGAAATAGGCAAAGCCGAAGAAAAGAGAAGATCTGCGACCATTGGAAATATCTAGTAGGGCTTAGACAATCAAAGGTTCTACAACCCATTATGTTCAAATGAATGCTTAAGTCAAAGTAAAACTGCACTAAAAGTTTTAACAGGATCCTAACGGGACAGTGCCGCCTGAACGGGCACCTGAAAAAGTTCAAAATAATGGAGGAAGAAGAATGTAGATTTTGTGACATGGAAGAAGAAACCTCCATCCACATACTTGCGGAATTCTAGGGCACAGCACCTAGGAGATTATTGGATATAAGTGGGACATTTACCTAAGTTGAAACCTGCAGATATCCTAAAATTCCTCCGGGAAATAGGACTAAAGGAGCTACTAGTCTCTGAGACTCTCCTCAGAAACTAAGTAGAAGTAAGGGGGCACAATATAGATCTTTTAGGTCTCAGTGAATGTCACCCCATCATACATACACTTAATTGTGGCCATTTTGACCCATCGATTTGACACATAGGTCTGCCATCAACGGATATTCTACTTATTTTATTCTTTTAACCGTTGCTGGATCGCTAACGAAACATACGTTGAAACAAAAACATAAAAACATTGATTGATTGATTTGATTTCCCAAAAAATAGCAAAAATAATAATACCACAAGGAACATACAGAGGATATTATTATCTGCAATTGTAAATAATTTTGAATAGAAAGTACAAAACAAAGGGAATCATGATGTTTATAATAACTTTCTATTTTTAAAATACCAACACAAAAGTTACATAATATAAAAATAGTTACACAAAAGTGCAATATTTTTATATCAAATTATTAATTTTGATATAAAATACTTTTCATTCGTTGAATACACTGGTGAAGGTCATTTCTAATTCGGATCCTCTACTATAATATGTAATGTCCGGTTAAATAATGAGTAGGTACATACTTTCGAACTGCGACATGTGGAGATTTTTCTATGTCCTCGTCTGTCAGGTGGAAAAAAATGATAATTAAATGGCATCTATAGAAATAAGTATTGTACATTTCTCAGTATTTTCTCCAAAATATTTTATTTAAATTTGTAAGCCTTTTCCACACACATTTTCACAAACATATAGTACATATGAGTTAACTTCATCTCACTGTTCCTGTTCCTTCTGCACGAATTTAGTGGAATCACATCCAAAATTAAGAAGATGTAATTCTGAAAATGGAGAATTTACTATTTAAGGTCAGCGTCGATAATATTAATTGAAATTTGTTGGCAATGGTCAGTAGCGCGCAGCGGTCAGAAATGTTTTCAGGTAGTTGAAATTCTATGGGTCAATAGCGCGCGGAATACAATCGGTAAACCGGACAATTGCGCGAACGGCTCCTTTATAGAAATATGCTCGTTTATACACTAATATATTATAAACAATTTTTTTAAGACATAACCTGCCATAGGAAAACACCCTACTCCTACCAGCGATATGAAACACCAGCACGTGAACTCTGTAACAGAATAGAAAGGAAATTTCTTTCTATGCTAGGAACACAAAACAGTCTAACCCACAAAACAGAATAAAGGTTGGACTGTTTTGTGGGTTAGACTGTTTTGTGTTACTAGCATAGAAAGAAATTTCCTTTCTACTCTGTTACAGAGTTCACGTTCTGAACACCTAATATAGTTTCTTTATCTTTTAACTATTAATAATTTTTTTCCGCGCTCACTTAACATGGTCTCCATTTCGGTATACTTTACACGTAAACTTATTCTGAATAATGTAAGTGAGTAAATGTAATTTAATGTGTACAATCATAAGACCCCCTGCTATTAAGGACAGGTACTAATATCATGTCCGCGCGCAATCAACCTGTCCCTTTTAGGACCCTTTTAAAATCTGTAAGGATTAAACTGACCTCTGCGCGCTATCGGCATACACTCAAAATTGTAGTTCTGATATTTTCTGAGAACACTTTTCTTAAATATTAATGAATGTTCACGAGAGGCACCTATATGAAATTCAAATTTTCTTAGTTTATGACCTTTTATTTCATTCACGAATATTTGAAATATTTTTACTTAAACATATCTTTATCTAACCAGATATTTTGGTGTTATTCGTGAGACGGTCCTGGTTGTTTTACAAAAGTAGCAAAACAATTGACAGTGTAGGTTTGGCAAAATTCCCCTACAGTATAATGGAATTTCTATTTTTGTGGAATATTACTTATTTCTCTAGAACTACTTAATATCGTTTAGTTTTAATTGTTTAACAATGTCAAAATATTATTAAATATCTAATAATTTTAAAATATTTTTATCTTATTTATTCACTGTCGTCTTAAAAAACATTCAAAGTACAATTTGAAGTACGAGTTCATAATCTTTTTAAGATACAAACAGGCCATTATTAATATCTATCAAATTTTGACTATCGGCTTTTAGGTTCTTGAAGATAAATATGAAAATTATAGCACGCTTCAAATTAGATCACAATATAATGTTTATCTAAATTCTGTCGTTACAAATTATTTTATATTTATACCTAACTTAAATTTTCTATTTACACACCACTTTAACTTATATTATATTAAATGTATTTTCAACTGGCAAACGAATTTTCTAGGCATATTCAATATTCAAGAAGCATTAGGTAACTTTCAAATTCTGAGAGTTATCTTCGATAAGTATTGGAGGGGAGGATCAAATAGTTTTAAGGATAACTTAGGCTTTTTATTGGGCGGTGCCGAACCATATAAAATATGGATTGGCAGACACAAGGTTATTATTTAATATAATTTCCGGTATGCCAATCCGAATTTTGACCTTTGCATAGATACACAACTGCAATGCTTAAAGTAACTGATGACATACTAGGTGCAGTAGACGAAAATAAACTATGTGCTCATTTCATTCATTCATTCGGTTGGGTAATGCTCATCAGCCCAGGAACTTGAACTGAATCTTTGTACCATTTCCCATGTTATCTACTTCCATTCCAGAAGCTTTGTGTCTTCTTTGTAGGCAACTAGTTTGACTGGAGGGATTTTTAGTAGTTGTAATGGTTGTATAGCTTTCTCTCCAAAGTGCTTCCGTCTGAGTCCATGTAAGTTCTCGCAGAAGCAGAGTATGTGAGTAGGTGTTTCATCATGAAGATCACATTTCCTGCACAAAGGTTCACCAACTTTGCCCATTTTGTGTAGATGTTTCTTCAGGGTTCAGTGTCCAGTCACCAAGTCGGTAACTGTCTTCAAATGTCTCTTACCCAGTTTTAATAGCCTGGTTTTAGGAAACAAAATTAGTGGAGCCCTTAAATTTCTTTTCTTAACTATTCTCGTTTCTTGATTTCCGTTAGATAACAAAGCCCTGAGAACTGGTTCTGTTATCTCCAAATACAAAATCAGTTTGGTAAGAACCTACATAATATTATCCATCATTTTTTTTAAGTCTTATAGCACTCAAATTTATTAATATTTCATTGGCTATCATACAATTTCTGTTTCATTGGCGCCCAACGTGGGGCGCCAATGAAACACTTTAAAAATTAAGTGCTATAAGACTTAAAAAAAAGATGGAAAATATAATGTAGGTTCTTACCAAACTCTTTAACAAAACCAGTTCTCAGATTCTTTACAGTTTTTTACCAGTCTAGGCCTAGTTATTGTTGGGTTGCTGATAGCTTTAAGCAGAGCCTGGCTGTCAGTGAATATTTTCATCTTTTGTCCGGTGTATCCTCTTCTGATGTTTTCATCAATACAGGCTATAGCGGCAATCGTCTCTGCTTGAAACACAGTCGTATATCTGCCAAGTGCTGTTCACTGCCCCGGTAATATCAAGGAGGGCTTGTCTTTGAATTGCAGTTAATGTATTCACTGCAGAGGACACTTCTGTCCTCCTCCACCAGACTACTGATCCATAGGTAATCGTAGGCCTTATTACAGTTGTGTAAAGTCAGTGAACCACATCAGGTCGTATTCCCCAGGTTTTGCCAATAACTCTTCTGCATTGCCAGAAAAGCGTAGTCGCCCTAGTAGTAATTTTTTTCAGGTGTGTCTTCCAATTCAGTTTGGAATCTAGGGTCACTCCCAGATATTTAACTTCTTTGGATATTTCTAGCTCTTCTCCGAACATCAGTATTCTATCCAGCAGGATAACTCTTCTATTCGTAATTCACTCGTGCTATCACATTCGAATTATGTGATTCCTATCGGTTACAGAGTTGCAGAGTTCATGTGTAAGACTAATTTACGGTAGGTATTGAAGAAGGGACCATATCTCTGGTCCACTCTAAAATATTGGGTGACTTACAACACTCCAGCGACGAGTTCTAAATGTATCTGTTCTGTTATATAATAACATTAATATAGGAAAGAAAAATCATATTATTCTACCCCACCATAAACAACTGCATACAATGGTTTTAGCTGTGTTATATTGTAAAGATATTCAATTGGTTTTGTGATGGGTTTGATATTAATCTTAGTAAAACTCAAATGGCTATGTTAAATGGTGTTGTAAGACCTCCAATATTGTAAAAGTTAGGATAGCTCTATAGTGTAGTTCCTGTTTCTTTGTACGTCTTTTCTTTATTGTATGTCGAAGTGAAAGTTTGCAGCTTGCAAGAAATTTCGACGACGTCAACTTCAACTCTGACGCCAAATTGCATTGTGAACGATCACATATTGAAATAGATTTGCTTAGCTTGCGTGCCAATAAAGTGCCACTTGACCAGCGAATTGATTACGAATGTAGCCTTATATACGTTTTTCGTCTTGAAAATATTTGATTTTGTTAGTTTTAGCGGCTCATTAGTCACCTCCTCTAAATTTCTACACAGTAGTCACTCCGTAATAAGACATATTGGCTTCTATTTCCCATCCTCTCCTTATCCAGCTCCCAGAAAAAGAGAAAACAGTTCAACGCCCTACGAACATATACAGATCAAGTGCATGCTTAGTAAGTTCCTTCTTCTCCCTAGTATGTTATTACCACGGGTATGTCAGACCTACTTCCTGTGAACTATTCTCTGTCCTTAGGGCACCTTCCTCCCTGAATTCTCACATGGAATGACAAACATCCCAATATTTTCTTTCCCTGACTGGAAGCCACCGCTTAGGTACCTTTGTCAACAAGTTAATGGCCGGCCTTTGAACGATTGTATTACACAATGAGCTGGCCATTATACAAATTTCTAACAATAGAATGAATGTATACAGTGCAGTTTCATTTTATAGTTGTTTTCAAACGACATGTAATGTGTATTTATCAATGGATACAATTCATGAACATGTGAAATAAAATAAAAGATAAAGCAAGTACTTCTTCGCAACGCATTTGTCGTCACTTCATATTGTATATCGGATGCATGTGTTTGGATCCTAGTAGGTAGGTACCTAAAGTTTTTTCACAAATCCTACATGACCACAAGGATAGTCTAGCTTCGTGGAGAACTTTTTCCAAGTTTCCATGTACATTTTTGATACAGGACAATCTCCAAATATTTTATAGGAAAGTACAGCACAATTTTCCCAATTTCTTCTTCCTAGTGAAGTGAACTATTAGTTTTGCAGAGGTTAACAGACAACTGTTCTCATTTCATTATATTCTACCCTTCCCGACTTCGTTCTTGATATGATAACAAGATAATCTGCAGACGCTTGCAGTTCTACTCGGTATTGTGGGCAGTCTCTGGAAACTTTATAACTGATGGTTTTGTCCTGAAGAGATGTAGTGGTTCTTTTATTTCTGAGTATGTCATAGCGATGCAGCCAGTAATTATTGGTTTTATCCATTTATCAGCCAAAGTTAAGCCAACTGAGGCTGGTAGTGAATCAAATGCTCCATCGATGTAAAGAAATATAACAACCGCCATCTTGTTATTAAGGGATTGGTTGATTTTGTCAACTACGTCGTGTAACGCTAAATCTGTTGATTTGCCAGTTAAATAAGCTTATCGGTTTGGATTCAGGGGAAAATTACATAAGGCTACTCGCCTGATTTGTCCATCCAGTACTTTTCACGTCTTTTTAATAGAAAGTATATTAAGCTAACTGGTTTAACCGAAAACAATAGATTGCGAATTTACAATTTTGAATTGGTGTTAGTAGCTTATAGTAGTCACAGAAAATGACATAAAAAACATAGCTGAAGCCTTTTAAATTTAACAATTAGAGCCCTTTTAGACTAGGATACTGTATCTGAGATACAGAATTTAGGCCAGATACAGTCAAGATACTTTTGTCAGAATATAGTTTTGTAAACATTTTTTCCAGTACAAAGACAATATCAGTGTTGTACGTTTCTTTTTATAAAATGGACATTGAAGAGTGTCGCATATTTTATACAAAAAGAAAAAAGTTGAAAGGAGACGAACTATATGTGGGTTCATCCTATATTAGAATTAGGGGAAATTAAAGGAACCTTTAACTTACTTCACCAAGATTTACTACAAGATCGCACAAAGTTTTTCAATTATTATATCGAATATCTATAGAATCATATTGTTTATTTAGCTAATAAATGAATTTATGCATTACTGTTTCAACGCATTGTATGATTATTTTTATAAATATACCTACCATACTCATTTTGTTGAACAGCTGTCATTTTTTCAAAATCTTCACACGTATCTGTTTGGAAATTTCCACACAACTTTTGTGGTTTTTATTCCTATCGAAATTATTTTCATCGCTTGTATCCCATAAACAAGAATTTGGTTCAACCAAATATGAATTTGTCGTTATCAAAAACTTGACGCTACATCGTACAATCGAAAAATCATTCCATCCCAATTCACTTCTATCATTGTCTAAATTTTGTACACCTATGCTATGGTGCTTTTTGAATCTCAACAGTATGCAGGTCTGAACAGGCACATAAGCCACAATGATAATTCGGTATGCCGGATTCGGATACTGTCGCCGGCGGCTGAAAGGACGAGATTAAGAAATTTATTATCGCGATACTGTATGCCCTGATGAATGTAGTGTGAATACCTACATTTAAAAACATGTATTTTCTGTATCTTGGATACGCGTATCTCAGATACAGTATCCTAGTCTAAAAGGGCTCTTACTTTCCGTATCTTTATACTCCCGGAACTTTATGTTGAGAACTTCACGTGTGGAAATGTTAACTGCAAAATTAACGTTTCAGTGCCATCAGATTATTTTATCTACCCAATTTTGGAAGTCAACTTTCTAAAAAGAATCTTGTGAATTCTCAAAATAAAAGGTAAGTAAAACACAACAACACACTTGGCTAACACACAGTCATCTTTTCAGCAACGATCCTAAACCAAAGTGTGACCATTGTAATGCAACGCTAACTGTCAAGCACCTCCTCATTCAGTGTCCACAATTAGTGACGAAGCGACAACAGGCGCAGCTTCAATCATGTGATTTAGCGGACCTTTTAGGGCCCTCATGTAATGTACAAAACCTGAAGGCGTTTCTTAAATCAATCGATGTTCTGAATTTCATTTAATTTTATTGTTATTTCTTATGTAATTTTCTGTCTACCCTAATGACGATAATGACCTTCCATGGTCGATGCGTATTGATAATAAAAAAAAAAACACAACGTATGAAATTTATACTTTAATTGGTAAAAAAATATAATACCTATATAACGAATAACGAACAACCAACAACGAACAATTCCTATCGTTTATGCTAATTTCGATGGTAGCACAGCCTTACTATATAAAGACCTACTTACAATAATAGCACAAGAGTCACTGTAGTAGAAAATAAAAAATAAACTCAAATAATAAAATCGAACTACTCAAAAAATTATTAAACAAAAATATATTCTCATATGAAATTGTTATATACAAACTATTCAATATTTTTTCTACTTGCGTGCGGAAAAGTAAAAATATCAAAAAAAAGTATACACATTTGTCACACTTCTATGTTGATAATACCAAATTTAGGGGAACGCATCGTATTCATCATAACATAGCGGAAAACTAATTATAATTGTTAAAGAATTATTATACAAAAGAAATATACCTACAAACTTGGGACACCCAGTATCACAAATATCAATAACTGCTATTAATAATAACATAACAATTAGCATGCCACGTCAGTGTCAGTTAGAACGATGGATGATTCCAGTAGTAAATTCAGTATTGCCACTACACAATTTTCAGGTCTAAAACGACTGACATTTTTTAGGCCTTTCTGGATAATTTTTGATTTCGAAGGTTTCTAGATGTTCCCGAATATCTGAACCGAGCTATTAATGTTGTTATTGAAAAAAATTAAATAACCTAGATGTCTTGTTTTTGACGTTTGAAATTAACTTCAGTTTCGTTTTTTCTCGAACGTGTATCTAATCTGAGTGAGTAATTCAGAGTAATTTGTTATCTAATCTAGTATATTTTGTAGCTAATTGTTGTCTTAGCTTGTTTTACATTGTTTTCAAATGTCAAAAACAAGACATGTGACATTGAATTGACATGCAGCAAACACGTAAATATTCAAGTCCCCTAGGATATTTTATTTTTTCAGTAACAACATTAATAGCCCGATTCAGATATTCGGGAACATATAGAAATCATTTAAATTAAAAATTAGTTCTGTCTTGACTTTGAATCGTACCCAATAAGGCCTAGAAAATGTCAGTCGTTTTAGACCTGAAAACTGTGTAGTGGCAATACTACTGGAATCATCCATTAACGTATATGTCAAATTTTGCCCTGCCAACATACTGTCAACAATTCGAATAAATTAAAAACGTCAACTTAAAGCAAGACTATCCTTAATTGTGACTGGATGTCACTATTTTTGAGACATGCGTAAAACAAAATTGTATATTAGTGTCAATTAGGACATTTTCTAGTATTACAAACTCTATATCCTCGTCAATTGCACCTCCTAGAATGGCAGCTTGTAATATTTCTTCCATTATTCGAATCCGTGGAGATCACCAAGAGATTCCAAAAGTAAAATTGACAACTTGATAGACATAAACAAAGAACGAAACACAAACCACAGAAAAGTGAGGTTATAGGTAAAATAATAAAATAAAAATAACCACCACCCACCACAAAATTATAGGTGCCGTATCTCACTTTACATGATGAAAATACTGACGCCAGTATATAAATTAGACCGATCATTAGTAGTGACGGTCAGTATTTTAGAAAGTGCCATAATTCTCTATTGTGTTAAATCCTTTCAATATTATTATTATAATATCATGGACTCATCCGATGATGAGTTGCCCGAGTCAAAACTGAAAGCAGCAAGAGATGTAGAGTTGCTACCGGAAAAGTCGAAGGTACAGGTACGAAAAAGAATATGCAGCTTTTAACAAGTGGTGCGAAAGTCAGCAAGTGAAAAGTTTAAAGGAGGAAGTGTTTTTAGCATATTTTATACATCTAAGCAAAAGCTACCGTCCCAACACATTATGGTCCAGATATTCGATGCTTAAAAATGTTATTAAAATTCAAAACAATGTGGACATCGGTCAATATTGTAAGCTCACGTCTTATTTAACGAAACAAAATGTAGGATTCCAACCAAAAAAAGCCAAAATATTTACCAAAGAACAAATTTCAAATTTTTTGATGGAAGTACCAGATAAGACATATCTTCTAATAAAAGTAGCAACTATTTTTGGGTTAGCCGGCGCATGTCGTCGTGATGAACTTACAAAAATCACCACTAATGAAATTAGGAAAGGAAGGGACTTTTGATTGTGAAAATACCAGACTCGAAGAATCACACCAGCAGAAGTTTTGTCATTTCAAATGATGTAAACGACGTCAGATACTTAGATCTCTACAGAAAATACGCAAATCTGAGAAAACCCAATACTCCTCACAACAGATAAGACAAGGAGCCTGTACCGTCCAATCTGTTGGCGTGAATATCCGGCGTAAATATCCGTCCGAAATTCCATCTTTTCTGAAACTTCCTAACCCCGAATTATATACGGGCCACAGTTTTCGGCGGTCTTCGGCTACCATATTGGCAGATAGTGGAGAAGGTATTACCAGTATAAAAAGTTTGGGAGGTTGGAAATCGACAGCCGAGGCTGAAGGGTATTTAGAAGAAATGTCTAGCAAAATATTATCCACCGACAAATAACATGCATATGAGGCTACTTCTTCCAACAACAATTTTCTCACAACCAGTCTCTCGACACAAGAAATCGAAGCAGCAATAGATTCACCAACCGATCTTATTGAACCAAAAAAACTAATAGCATCAGCGATCAACTTACAGAATGTATCAAATTGCCAATTTATTATTGATATTAATCATAGGTAGTAGAATAGATTGTAGTTTCTCTTTATGCTTTAATAAAAATTAATAAAATTCCAATAGGTTGTTTCTTTATTTTTACATGTTCCGCATGCTCGTAGAAAAAATAGCGTTCCTAACTCGTGCGGAAAGAGTCTTTTCCTCACTTGACAGAAATCGCGTGCGGAAAAGTGGAACTTTCCGTACTAGTTAGGAAATAGACTATATCGTCTATTAAATAAAATTATACGTTAATATATTTTAATGTAATTAATACACATTCATATAGTAGTACGAGATCCCACTGCAGAATTAGTGTACTTATCGAGTATATGCTAAAAACCTAATTTTCACGCATATTTATCATGAAGAGAATAAATATCTGCTAGGGTGCCTATCAAAATGTGGCCGCTAGTATTTTTAATTAAATTATTTTTAATTAATTTTTCGCAAAAAATTTCATTGATTTGTTTTTAAAAAAAAATATCGCCCAGTTCACGGCAATATATATAAACACTTTGAAAATTCACGGTTGCCGTTGAGCACTTGGCCGCACCTCTTCGCAGCCAGGTGTAAACAGGTATGATTTTGATACCTTTTTACGTTTATAACGTACATTTATTATTTATATATCAAATTAAAGCTAATTTTTTTCTCATTATTATGATATATGGGTGCCTAATTAAATCTGGCCGCAAATAAGGGTTGCTGGCTGCTAAAGATGGTAAATATTAAAAGTAGAGTGAAAGAGAGCTAGCGCGTAACGTCACCAGTCAGACGAAGACAGCGATTGCCAGCTGTACGACGTTTTAAAGCCATTGCGCATGCGTCGGGTGCTAGTGCTCTTGATGATAAATATGCGTAAAAATTAGGTTTTTAGCATATACTCGATAAGTACACTAATTCTGCAGTGGGATCTTAGACTATAGTGATGTTCAGGTTCTATGCCAGTTTACCCTATCATCTGAACATCACTATATGAATAATATGTATTAATTACATTAAAATATATTTAAGTCAAAGTGAGAATATTTTTTTGTTTCACAATTTTTTCAGTTTCAATTGATACCTAACACAGCATCTTTAAAATTTGTTTTATCTAGTTTATAGCAGGACTAGATGTTCTCTATAGGTCGCAAAATTCAATTTATGTGACGTCGCATAGTTTCTCTAGCCATCGGACGATCAAGACGCTTCCAGCGATATCTCATGTGTCAAACTATGACAAGTAGTTTATAAGTTATAAGGGAACAAAGCCGGTCAAAATACTAATCCTTTTTACTTAGTATTACCGTAGTCCGGTAAAAACGAGCCCGCATCGCTACTGCTACGGCAACATATTATTCTAGTTTGGAAGATATATTAAAGCAAAATAAAAAATAGAAGACGATGCCAATATAAGTTCATTCGACAGGCCTGAGTTACTAGTTCGATTTCGACATGTAACGCCGACCAAAATTCTACAAGACTGCCCGATCCCGCCAACTAGTCAATGATGTCAAGTTTTAACAATATTTCAGGAAGTCAGAACACTGCTTCAACTTATTGTTTACCAATATTTCAAAATATGAGAAAAAAAATTGTTCATGTATTTGGCGTAAGAGAAATAATAAAAACCAATATATTTTCTAACACATTTTATCAATTGCCCTTAGTTCACGTCCATAATTTGTTTTTGCTTAATACTTTTATCCTTCGGCGTACTTCAGCCAAAACGGAAAAAGACCTTCAGGGAGATTTAAATCTGCCGGACCTGAGACGAATCTGACAAATGTGAACGCCCCCGTAATATTATAATTTAGAAATACGGATTGTCCGCTTTGGCGCCAGAACTAGGACTGATGTGTTTGAATCGATCATACTTTTTAAAATGCATATCTATGCTACCCGAAAGTGATTTTACGGGACTCGCCTACGACCTTGTTACGTAAATAACTAGTTTGTTCAGACGTTCATTTAGTGAAAGTTTATTCCCGTTCGGCAATTTGTTCTTAAACAAGAATTCAATTGTATGTACCTCTAGAATAAAACAAGAAGTGCACGAATTTTTTTTGAAAAACATTTCACCAACTCATGATGAAACGGAATATCTTCCAAATTTTTCTAAAATCACATTGGGAATAGAAATGCGAAGAGATGGGCGGAGGTATGTTTGATAAATAGTTTGAGCACTTTAATACCGAATCTCCATAAAAATAAAAAGAATGTGATTGTAATGAACAATGCGTCTTATCATTCTATGATAAGAAGTTTTATTGAATACACTGCAGAAGTTAAACGGTACATGTCGACTAAGAACTCAAGTTTCAAATCAAATAACGTTAGAACATTCATTTCTGAAGGCTACTACTACTAATTTAGTCAGGCGAACCTTGGCCAAAACAAACTCAAGCCAAGGTTCCGGCACTGAGGCCATTCCTGCTACTTATAAATCCATGAGACCGAGTCCCTCGATGAAGGACTCAATCCTCTTCAGTGGATGCCTGCGGATGCCTGCTTATGTCCCCAGAGGCCAAAACAGGGACTCCGAAGATTCGCATGCGTAGCACAGCCCAATGTGGACATACGAGGAGAACATGGTCGGACGTTTCGTCAGCCATAACGCAACCCTTGCATAGGGGGCTTTCCTCTAAACCTAGGTTACAGAGGTGTTTTCTCAGACAGCAGTGCCCTGTTAGGAGTCCTGCTATCTTTTTTAACCTACTCCTTGGTAGTTCTAGAGCAGCTCTAGCATGTCCATCCCCTCAATAGGAGCTTGGACTGCCTGAGACCCTGTAGAGCCTTCAAATGAGCAAAGTGCTGGTTTCTCAACCAGTTCCTCGTCTCCTTACGGATTGTTTGTTTTATGAGGCCCAAGGTCGGGCCCGGGCCGTTAAAAGAAGTAGCCGCCCCTTCCACAGCCAGCGCGTCCGCCCCTTCATTGCCTTCAAAACCAGAGTGGGCCACACTGTGTTCCGCCTTGCTAGCTAGCAAGGCGTTCACGACATTCAGCAGCAAGCCCTGAGTTGATGGTATATCCACTCAGTGCCTTAATTGCCGCCTGTCTGCCTTCTGAAGGTTACGAAAAAGTTTAGAACAATAGGCAGTAGGAGAGTTATGTCAACCACGAAATAAAAATCGAAAGCTATTTTCGGAAAGTGGACAATAGGTTTGTTCAAGCATGAATCCACAACTGCCTGAGATTGTCAAGAGCATGCGCAGAGTAAAAATGCTGTTCAAGCACGAATTTCTATGACCAATTGGTAACCGGTCGAACGAATCCGGTGTTCAAGCAAAACAATTTGAAAAGTAGAGAACGATTTGAAACCAGTCAAAACATTTCGCTGATTTTCTTGTGGATTTGTAAACATATCCTTACTTGCCATACTCTATCATCAAATTTTTCGTCTAGTTAACAACATCAAGATTAATTTATTTTGTTGGTCAGCAATTAATTTAGGTTGAGAGGTAAGTTTAAAATCTGCAGTGCCAAACAAAGATTTGCAATTACCACAGGTTACAGTTCAAACAGCTGTTTGATGGCACAAAACAATCTACACATCACCTATACCTTGTTTTTAAACTAGGAGGAGCATTTTAGGAAACCTCAACCACACCACTAAAAGTTACTAGATTCGGAGTGTGTTCCGAAAGGGTCATGTTCAGACTTTCTGAACTAAATGAAAATTACGTGAAATATGTATTGTATTGCTCGATGTTGTCGTGGCCAATGAGGGATCAAGGCATGTCTAAATATCGAATGATGATTGGCCACAGGTCATTGCGAAAGTAGTAACCAAATGTCACATTATTGTGAAAAGATGTAAGGTTATAATAAGTAGTTTATGTAAAATGTTTTAAGAATTTGAGGATTAATTAGAATATAGAAATGCAATTGTATGATTAAATTTTTTTTAACATTTGAGGCTTTGGTGTAGCAAAACTAAAAGTAAACAGAAGTTTTGTTATCGAAAAATACCATAATATAGTACTACAATGTATGTAAATCTTGATGTTAAACTTGATATTATTAACAAGAAAAAAGAAGCATGGATGTTTTTCATGAAAGGGAATAAATGATAAAAATAGCAAATACCTTGGGTAAAATATAATACTTTGTTAAAAATAAACAACAAACGTGGTAGTAATGATTGAACTAATGACTATTTTTATATAAATAAACACAAAACTGACAAATGTCAGTGGTATCAAAAGAGCTGTGTGAAACTGGTGGCAATCTGACTAGGCACTAGGCAGCAGAAATGCCAACTTAAATTCAAATCGCTCCTCTTAGTTTAAAAACAAGGTATAGAAACCCTAGAAAAATGAATGTCTCCAGCTTAGAAACTGACATATGTACTAGCTACATCTTGATTCAGAACCGTAATTAAATGTAGCGTTCAAGCCTAGAAACACTTCCAAACTAAATAAACCCAGGATTCTGACCGCGCTTGCGTAATATACAAGATGACATTGAACCTATTATAGTATCGTTAAACAATGACTCGGAGGATGAAGGAGATTACGAAAATGTAGAGTTTACCATTTAAGGATAGTAACAGAATTAATTGAAAATTGTAGTTCTGGCATTATGTTAATCTACTTTTATTAAATATAAAGTAAAAGGTTCATGGAAGGTACCTACGTAACTCAAATTACCAATGTTAATAATTAGATTAATTATAAAAGTATGGTAGAAATAATGAATATTTTAAAACAATTTACTTTACCAGATATTTCGTTGTTCTTCGTAAAGTCGGCCATGTTTCTTATACAAAAGCTTGCAATGACAGAAGAATTGGCAACGCTGTTATTTTTTAATCGTATACTGTCATCTAAATGTAAATTCCACATTATACTTTTTGGATGTTTTTCTGTACTCTAATTTCAACATATATATATCTCTACTATTCAAAAGATAAAATTGTCCGTTGTTTTTTGCAAATATAATTTTTTAGAAGTAAACAAAATATAATATAGTTGTACGTACATTGTGAAAATCAACAAAACAATAATTTACTCTATTTCGTTATCCAATTCTTCATGCCGTTTTTTACACATACTTATGTGTAGCTCGTAGTTGCTTGTAATTACTTTGTCGCATTTTTGACAAGTTATTTTGTGTCTAGAGGTGTTCCTAGTGACTACTTGCTCTTCTCCGCAGTTTGAGGCGTGTTCCTAAAACAATAATTTCTGACATTGTATACCAGGATTGAATAATTGAAGAAACTGAAACGTACAAAATTCACTTGTCGAAGTTACAGCCCCACAGAACGCGTATCTATATAAATAAAAATGAATCACCGAAATGTTGGTAAACGCATAACTTTTGATTGATTGCACCAAATTGGATAAATCTTTCTTTTATGTGTTCGTTATTGTCAGGAGAAGGTTTGTATAGGAAAAAAAAGATATTTTTATTAAAATCAGATTATTTTAAATCTCATTATATGTATAGTTTGGCAAGTTTATCTGAAGACGTAAAAGGAATGCAGTCGAAAACATTCGATATTGCCACGTTCAACTATGAAAAAGCTAAAGTGCTAAGTATGTTGTGATAATAATTAGAAAATGGACTATTTATTATTAACAATATGATTAAACGTTAATTCTTTAATGTGCTTGTTTACTTTTATTTTGTCTATCAACATTATTTTTTCAATTTATGAATATTAAAAGATGAACAAATTTGTTATGGGCTTCTTCAAGCTCTGGAAGCGTTGTGAGAAAACCATAATTTTCACGAACTAACTCAATTAGTGAAATTTATCGAAAGGCCTTCGTTCCTAAGCGACCAGCTGACTTTTTATTGGCAAGCGCGTGCGTGTGTTCTTCCCTCTCACTTTGTCAATTGACTGACATTGATTATCCAGTGGCGTTGGTAATGTCGGTGTCAGATTTTGAACTATTTCGTATCCATATTTAATTCAAGTACGATTCTTAACATTATTTGTTTTTAACAAATACCGTGTTTTGAAAAATACCTTACCTTTAAAGCAAAGCAAAAATCAGTTTCTATATATAATTATTATATAATAATAATTATTATTTTCAATACGTTTATAAAAATAGGTACGTACGCCATTGGTACGTTTTTGACAGATATCCGCCAAGTTTCCTCGCCCCTTACCGATGCCGCGTAGCTTCAGATTAACTTGCCAAACTGTAAAGTGAGTGAGTGAATGTGACTGAATGACGTTCAATTGTTTAGCCAGCAGTTGACAACTTCAAACAGACAATACATCATATAATTATGTCAATAGACTTTTCAATGATATTTCTAGACTTTTCGATGACAGTTCTAGATGATTCCTGATGTATGTCTTTTACTTTTTCTTTATGAACTTCTACATAAAAGCTTCTACACAAGTCTACAAATGTCATCGAAAAATATAGAAATATCATGGAAACGTCAAGAACTGTCTGGAACAGGTGAAAAGTATAAAAAAAACGGGATAATTGACATTAGTTAGTTTAGTTTTGAAGTATTAGACAACAAACAAATTACCTTTCAACAAAAGTAAAGAGGTGCTTCACAAAGATTTAGTTTTCAGGAGTACTTTCACTGTTAAGGAAATCGCAATGTCCGTTTTCTTGTGTGTGTTGCCACTAGGCAAGAGATTTTGAGAATTTGATGTTATATTTACTGTTATAATATTTGGGATGTATTTCTGTTTGTTGTCATCAAGAATGATGCATCACCAATTTAACACGTAGGTCAAGAAGAGTGGAGAAAGAGATTCTTGACAGAGGTTTTAATATCCTAACATTTTATAGTTTTAGCAAAAGAAAAATATTTGGCACTTTTAAAATTAAACGTTGCTGCTGATTGGTTATTCGAGGTTGTTCCTGAGCCGACTGTATTATATCTCGGTTTTTCGTTGCTGGTGATATTGAAATTTGATTGGTAACAAACGCCAGGAAAATTGACAGATTATTTATGTTTTGTTATTGTTTTTCTTCTTTGCATCAAATCTATTCTTAAAATATGTGGAGTTTGACATGATTGACAGATATCAAGTTACCTGATATTAACTTTACTGCCTAAGTACGAACAACGGTTTACGTGTCAATTTTCGAGCAGAAGGAATCACAAATATCAAAGAGCAGAATTTATAAATTCAACTTTATGCTTCGTTTGAAAATGTCATGATGTTTTCCTAAATGATTTATTAAGAAGGAAAATATCTTTGAAATGGTACTGTGTGTTAAATAATAAACTTCACTTACAGCAATTGAATCTTCAGAAAACATTTTCGAGCAAATAGGGCATTCCACGTTTGTAGATGTAACGGTACGACTTGTAGAAGGACCAACTGATTCGAATAAGTCATTTTCTTTCTCTTGAGAGGAATCTGAGATAAAAATAGAAACTGCATTATTAATTTGAATTCACAACTGGAATCACTGTGTATTGTGGTTTATTTACGATAAAAACACGATGACGTTGCAAAAAAACTCTTGTGGCGTTGCCAAACTGTAGTTTTTTCTCTTTACTTAAGAAAACTGGAAATGTCAATCTGGTAGTTCTTTTTTAATGACCTGTGCCTCGTATTGCATGAATCGAAGGTGTTTATTTACAAATAAGTCTCAGTTTTATTCAATATAAGTATTTATTTATGTGAAACGTGTGGAAGAAGCAGTAACCAATAATTCTATATAAAAATACAAGTTTCATCATCCTAATCTAAGATTAAAAACTTTCAACCTTCTACGTTTAAATATACAGAGGTCGGCATAAGTCAGGAAACAAATTTGCATTAAGAGAAAATGGATTTATTCAAACCTATGTATGTATGTATGTATGTCTTTTGGGGTAACATTCACTGAGACCTAAAAGATCTATTGTGCCCCCTTACTTCTACTTAGTTCCTGAGGAAAGTCTCAGAGACTAGTAGCTCCTTTAGTCCTATTTCCCCGAGGAATTTTAGGATATCTGCAGGCTTCAACTTAGGTAACTGTCCCTCTTCTATCCAGTAGTCTCCCAGGTGCTGTGCCCTAGGATTCTGAATTGCTGTGCAGTTCGCAAGTATGTGGATGGAGGATTCTTCTTCCATTCCACAAAACCTACAATCTTCTTCCTCCACTATTTTGAGCTTTTTAAGGTGCCCATTCAGGCGACAATGTCCCGTTAGGATTCCTGTTAAAACTCTTAGTGCAGTTTTGCTTTGACTTATGCATTCATTTGATCTCAACAGGCTGTAGTCACCCAGAAGAATCTTTGATTGCCTAAGCTCTACTAGATCTTTCCAATTGTCAGATCTTCTCTTTTCTTCGGCTTTACCTATTTCTTCCAATATTACATTGGTGCTGATTCCGCAAAAGGGCTCCGGCCCCCAGAAGGGTATTTCAGTCCCCCTCTTCGCTAGTTCATCTGCTATTTCGTTTCCTTCTATTCCAGTGTGTCCTGGAATCCACAGTAAGGTGACTATATTGTTCTCGCCTAGTTCATTAAGTTTGGCTAGGCATTCCCACACCATTTTGAAACTGATTACACAAGAACTCAGCGCTTTAATGGCTGCTTGACTATCAGACATTATGATAATCCTTTGCCTTCTATATCCTTTGTCAATATTGAACTGGGCTATTCAAACCTAACCCCAGGCAGGTTTATTTCTTCTTCAATGAAGACGTGAGGACCGTGAGACCGTTCAGCTTGAAGATTGCTTCAACCGACCACAAAATGGAACGCTGGAACTGCGGATCATCCTGTTACAGATACCGGTCGTCCAGAACGCAGCGCGTGAGCAACAGAGCGCGTTTTTAAGAATTTCTGGTACATCTTCCACACTGTTGAAAGATTTGGTAGCGGCGAGTTCGGAAATTGTTGTTGAAATTCGATAAACGTAGTTTCATAACCCACGTTCGTACAAAAAACTCTTTCTTGAAGTGTGAACTTGTATCGGTTATCACGTGATATCATGACACCGACACAGATGTCTCAAGCACAAACATGCTCCGATTTTTCGAGACGGTTGCCTGACTTATGCCGACCCCTGTATAACAATAAAGTTAATGATAATGAATGTAAATAGTATAATGTATGTCTCTTACAGCATTCAGCGGGAGAAGCGGGTCTCCACTTTGGTATTTTCGTTCAAAATAACTTAACAAAGATGTTACTATCTCTTGACATTTACTGTTTAACCAACCCGTAGACTGTAAATTGCCATATCCATCAAGTATAAATTGTATTTATGGTTGGTAAATTTATATTTATTCTGATAAGCAGGAAAGTAACTAAAAATTACATCATCGTTTTTTTTATGGTAAATAAACCATATTATTTGTATTTAACAATTTTATATGAAAAAGATATAGGTATAGGGTAAATCATCACCAAGGCGAAGGTTTATAGCTATTAATATTATTATTGTGCTGTTTATAATAGTTGAGGACATTGGCCTATGGCTTTCTAATACTTGTAAACATGTATTAAGAAAATTTGTCATTTCTGGTCTTCAATTTTATAGGCCCACCTACTGCCAAATTCCATGAGCGACCACTGCTTTTATCAATATACAAACTACCAAAGTGACAAACATTCCTACGGTCGTTATTCTACTTGTATATACTCACTTTTAGAATTCGATTTTTGTTGTTGCGCTCTGCTATTAATTGGCTTCCTTCTGATAGGAATGGGAGGAATTACTCGTTTAGGATATTCTTCATCAGATACTTGAATCATGTTTTCTTCTTTCTGACTTTCATTTTGACTTGGTTCATTGTCGGAATCTAAAGTTTTTTCAAAAGCTTCCAACTTTCTTTCATCTTTCTGTTTTTTTATAGATTCTTCTTTCAATTTATCGAATAATTTCTCAGATCTTGACGATCTAGAAATATTTTTTTTTAAATGATAAATATTTCAAATAGGCCTGGCAAATTAGCTCAAAAAACAGACAAACAACGAAATAATTCTCAACAGAGTAAACGCGGAGTTGGAGAGGAATAGGAAAAGGCGTAACTGATGCAAGGAAAAAATAAATTTGAATGTATGCATTCGAGGAGGGATACCACAAACTTTTTTGGTTAAAAACTGTTCACGGAAAATAGAGTAAAAACCTGGTAATCGCTAGACGTAGGATCGTAGATAGAATTCTACATTACATTTCTTTATTTGAAATATAAACCAGAGTATAAGTTATCTATTCCAATTTTAGAGTATAAACCAGGAATAAAGTTATTCTGCATTTCTATTGGTTGGCTTCGTGTGAAAATACCAACAATAATTGCTGACATGTCTCGCGTCAGAAGAGATAAAGTATTTAAAGTTAAGTGAAGCATAGCATAACTTGGTTAAATAGCACATCAATCTCATTGATTAACACCCTTTTTACCCATATTTTTGAACCAAACCAAAAAATAAATTAACATTTTGAATTCCGTTTTAACGGAAGACATCGTGTGGTTGCGGCGACCGTTGTCCACCTAATTGGTTTATATAGGAACAAATAGAAGCTATCTGTAATTTTAAAAGGAAACTGTAACTTAGAGCTTGGACGGCTGTGCCCAAGTTTACAGCAACAATTCTTTTCTTTTTTTAGGACTCGTCCAGGAAATAAGGACGATTTATTCTTTTTTTTCGGCCGTTGAAAATCTTCGAGTGAACAAGTCAAATTTCTTTTCATTTTTTATCTTCTCTGTCTGAATGAATGTTTCGTTTTGTCTTATCTTTTTTGTCACAAATTCTTATCGGGCATTATCTCAAGTTTGCAATTATTTTCAAAATAAAGGATACCACAGAAAAAATGATGAGTACTAGGTAAGAGTGTAAGATTATTTGTCTAGAACTTTATAAAAAATACAAAGAACATGTCCTTGTTTTTGATTTTAGTAATTGCACGTTCAACACTTCCGAAAATACGAAATTTCTAGGAATGGAATTAGATTGCAAATTAAATTTTAAAAACCACATTGACTGTTTATTTGTTGTTAACAGTTTAAAATATCAAATTTATATCAAGATTATTTACTGAATTTGTATTATGCACTCATATATTCTGCGATCAGCTGCAATGTAATTGTGTGGGGCAGAGTAAGCGAAATTGGGCGAGTATTTATTCGTTTGATATTTGACTTAGACTACAAGGAGTCCTGTAGGAGCACCTTTAAAAACAATAACATCCTGACATTCACAGGCATACCTATATCTCTATAAGCTTCTAATTTATACCATTATTAACAACAACAACCTTCAGAAAAATAGTGACATACATAATCATGATACTAGATCTAAGAGTATTCAATGGCGAGTTGAATAAAATATTAGTTTTAGATCCGTCACAATAAAAAAAGTAAATGTCTAATATTGTAATTAGGCACATTAAGACACAGAATCTCTGGACACATAATTCCACCATGGAAAATCTTATATAAAAGAGATAATGACAGCACTCTACGAAAAACTAGACTATCAAAATTAAATTTGTCCAAGACAGATTGATAATCAACTACTCTTGATGGATGAGATTTGTTCACATTAAAATATAAATATTTTAGACACTTCTTCTGTACAGATTCTGCTCTGGTTATATGATTATAATAGAATGGATACCAAATAATTTAACAGTATTCCAGTTTGGAATTAATAAAAGAGAAGTAGAGTGTTTTTAATACAGCAATATTTTGAAAACCTTGACAGTTCCTCACAATGAAACTGCATAACCTAAATGCCTCTGTTACTTTAATCTCAATATGTTCACTAAAATTCAAACGTGAATATGTCAAATGCCTTCGAGAAACCTGTTTATTTATCATGTCCATCTTTCCACCTGCATCTATCACTTCAGATAATAACTGAGTTATCAAAAGTAGATTGATATAAGATTACAAACAGAAGGATAGATACGATTATAAAGGACCATCTCGAAGACTTTAGAGAAATTTGACAAAATTGAAATAGGACGATAGTTGATAATTTGAGATCGATCACCAGATTTAAATACAGGAATAATTTTAGCTTCCCCCCATGTATCGGAGAAAGTTACAGATTTGAATAAAAATTTTAGCGGATATTGCTGATTCTATTTAAAATTGTTTGTTATTTTGATAACAGTAGTTTAGGGTTATAAAAGGAGTCTTCTTTAAAAACCTGGTAGATTTCTATAAAATCTGGTACATATTTTTATTTTTCTCTGGCAACACTGATCGTTTAATGGTACACATGCCTTTGAAGGATTTGGTAGCCAATGTTACTTTAAAGTTAATTTTGCTTTGTTACAAAAACAATATGATCAAAAAATGATTTTCTGTTCACTCAAATTTAAAACTCGTTCGAATAGAATACCTATTTTTCTTGAATCTTTGCTTTTATAAAATATTTAGGTCTGGTTATTTAAATTCAATACTCTTTCAAGTAAATACTAAGAATAAATAGCATTCTCAAAAAAACTTTAAAAAATTATGGTACAAATATTATCCACCTACCTTTTTATGGGAGAATCTTCAAATAATTTAGATCGACTCATTATTTCAGTATTTGACAATTTCTTTGGTCTGATAGATTGTTTTGGTGTTTCCTTTTGAACTACTGAAATTTAAAAAAAAAATCAGTGAAATATATAGCCTGTGAAAAAGTTTATCACAATACCTACAGCAGAAATAAATTGATTGTTTGAACCCTTGCCAAGTAGAATATTTCCATTATTATCAAATAAAATCAATAAATGTTATTTTTTAATTTTGTTTGATAATATACAGTGTTATAAATTCATCCGAAAAAATTCTGTAGGTGACTGTCTATATAAAATTATGATGAATCTTTCCTATGACAAATTTTCTTCAACTCACCCCTTTCCGAGATATCACCCTTAAAAGGAGCTGAGTAAAATTGAGTTTTAATTATTTTTTCCCAAATTTAAGTAAACATTGAATCTTGAAATTTTGTAATTTCCCTGCAATAGCAATGATTAGCCACCGGTATTTTGTAAATATTTCTGTTACATTATAAGTGAATTATCATTCCTTACTTTGTTTAATATAAAATCTTTTATAAAATGTAGATTTATGGGGGTTTAAAATTGATGACAAGTTAAATTGGGAAGCACAAATTGCTGGTTTGTGCAACAAACTTTCTACACAACTGTTTGTACTAAGACAACTGAAAATGTATCTTAGTCAAATTATGGTATTACAGATATACTTTTCTCTTTTTAACAGTCACCTAACATGTGGCATACTTTTATGGGGTCAGTCTTCATATGCAATTAAAACTTTTCGTATACAAAAAAAGCAATAAGGATGTATGTATGTCTTTTGGGGTAACATTCACTGAGACCTAAAAGATCTATTGTGCCCCCTTACTTCTACTTAGTTCCTGAGGAAAGTCTCAGAGACTAGTAGCTCCTTTAGTCCTATTTCCCCGAGAAATTTTAGGATATCTGCAGGCTTCAACTTAGGTAACTGTCCCTCTTCTATCCAGTAGTCTCCCAGGTGCTGTGCCCTAGGATTCTGAATTGCTGTGCAGTTCGCAAGTATGTGGATGGAGGATTCTTCTTCCATTCCACAAAACCAACAATCTTCTTCCTCCACTATTTTGAGCTTTTTAAGGTGCCCATTCAGGCGACAATGTCCCGTTAGGATTCCTGTTAAAACTCTTAGTGCAGTTTTGCTTTGACTTATGCATTCATTTGATCTCAACAGGTTGTAGTCACCCAGAAGAATCTTTGATAAGCAATAAGGATCATAGCCAATGTTTCTCACAGAGAACAATGTCGTCCTTTAGAAATACAAAAAAATATTACGAAGTACCCTACAAACGCTGACTTTCATGATTATCCAACTTGAAGAGGTACACAACTGAAGCTTCAATTTTATCGACTGGATCTATCAGCTCAAAATTCACTCAACTTACCAGCCATTACTGGTTTGAGTTATAACCGTTTCAAGGTTAAGCACTCACTATTGAGTATTTCAATTGTGAGACAGTAATATTTTAACGTGTTGGTTTTTGTTTTAATTTCAGAAATAACTATATAACTATAACTGTAACTATTGTTCGTACTTTGTCAGTTTGACTTGTCACTTGTCGCTATTGTACATTTTGTATTTAATGTGATGAAATAAATCTATCTGTCTATCTAACCACTTTTTCACGCATGCGCAAGCGCTCGGATAACAAAAGAAATAACTGATTTTCTTTTCTGTCCGTATTTTGAATTAAAACAATGGTATACTATGCAATGAGCATACAATGATGGCTATTAAGGTATGAGTATGAAAATGCAAGTGTCTTGATATCCATTAAATTCATGTTGTATACACTATTTTTTCTACTCTCATACAATTTTATCATTAGAATTGTCAAAAATTAATTAATGGTCTGTCAGATAGGTAGTCATAGCCATGGAGTGAATGAATACTGGATGTAAACATGTATCTTAATGAAAAATCTGAATCCTAGTTGCCTCAAAGTTGATAAAGCAATAATTTTTTTTTAAACAAATTCAAAATTAGCCCCTAATCCCATTCTTCATATCTAATGATAAAATTGAAATAGAAGAGTACAAAAAATAGTTTTTGATCAAATTTGAATAAATCCATTAAGCATGTAGTTAGGAGTTTAACTTATCACTAACCTTCAGTTGTCTCAGTTTCCATTGATTCTTGTGCCGGTTCTGTTTTCTTGGGAGGTTTTGTTTTAGACTGCCATTTAGGTCTTTCTACAGATTTAGATTTTGCTTTCTTATTTGAAGTAGATGTGTCAAAATCTTCATCATCATTATAGACTTTTCTTTTTGTCTGTCGACCTGCCCTAGATAATTTATCGAAACAATATCAAATTTAATATATTGGAAATCATTTGTCTTCAAAATATTTATAACAATTCTATGACAATTGGAAAATTTGTTCATATGCATAAGTAATCTTGCTCTATCTAAGTAATCCTGAATCCATTGACTAGATTTGATGAGGTGGGGTAATTGGCATATCTAGATTACACTTTAATTCAACCATTTTTGGAACGTTGAAAATTCCCATGTGAAAAGTGAATGGCGTTTTCAAAACGAGTTCAAAATCAATAGGTTTGGTGTGGGGTCATTAGTGAACATTTTCTAGGAACATATGAGTTGTCCCAAAGATTAAATGGTAACAATTATTTACATTTCTTGTAAAATTATTTTATTGATATGCTGGATGAATTACCTACAGTGTTTCTAATGTGAATGTAACGACAATAAAATAAAGCAATGTAGTCAGATTTATTTTCTAAAATCACTATATAAATGTTCCCCAGTAAACCGTTAGTTCGTGATGTTCTTAGAAAACTAGTTTGGAAATATTTTAAAAAAATACCTAATATGAATTTATTAGTAAGCATTAAAATAAGCTGCTTGAAATTGCTGGAAAAAGAAAAAACTAATTAAAACCACTTTATGTATGCTACTATTCTTGAGAAAATTTTGAATAGCTGGCAACGTAGCAGCAGGTGGATTGGAAATCGAATAGTCCAACTCCAGTAATTGGCATAGTACAACGAAGTAACTGGTCAGTTATTAACGCGGTCCACTGTTTCATAAAAATGTTTAAGGACCTAAAGAAGTTGGGGTTACTTAGCATTAATTTCATCCAGGGGCGTGTGCGAATTGTGTTGTAGAGAAATATTATTAATATAATATCTATTTATTGGTTGAGTGAGTTTAGTTATATTAAATTACAAATTTTATGAGTTTTGTATACAAGTTAATTTTAATCTACTATATTAAATTCAATGAAAAACATTATTTCACGATATTCGAATTTGTAAAAAAAATTTTATATGCACGCCATAGGGCGGAATTTCTCATCAATTGGATTACAAATATGGGTCATTACCATCAACATTAGAATAACTTATACCATTAAATTTGAGATATAACATTTTATTTATGCAAGACAGAGCTTCCAGTTTCCAAAAACCCTGTAAACACTCGAGGCCAGCTTTGGCAAGAAATCGGGGCAGCTAAACTGTTTTCACACCAATGGCATTATTCAATAATAGGTGAAGAAACATATTGATAAATGTACCAAGATGAATGGTGGACATATTGGACAATTACCGTAGAATAATTATAAGATTTTGTTATATTTTTGAATAAATATTTTTTTTTCTTATTAAAAGTTATTGAGTTCAGAATGGTTGCTATGATGATAGTGATGATAAATAAAATGAAAATTATGTATGGAGTTAAAATGCAAATGCCTATAAAACTTTTGAAAACAATGATGCATATTAATCTTTTTTTTTTCGCAGAAACAATGGGGTTTAATTATTTTATAATTAAAAGCGCGATAGCGTTAATGATAAGTAATACCGAGGAGTATTAGGTATTACTTAGCACGTTGTGAAACGTAAATTGCATTTAGGAATTCCTAAATCAGATTTAAGTATTGCCTAAGCTGCCTAACTTTAGGCAATGGTTGGTGAAATCTGGCATTAATCACACAGTTACACCAACAACATGTGACACCCACTAGAAAATACGTTAAAACAGATATTAAATTATGATTGTATATATCCCCCTATATACAACCACTATCTTCAAATTTTTGTGTATGAATATCCAAAATCTCTCAAATTACTGTGAAAAATTTTTTCTATCTTTTTAATTATCAATATTTTATCAAAGCAAGTTATAAACATTGGAGTTTACATTAAAATACAATTATTAATGAATGAATCGTACCTATATAGACATTTAGTCTAAATAGCCATTAAAAAAAACTTTTATATTATATTATATTTTAGAAAGTTGTAGAAATGTCGGCAGAAATACGATCTATTCGATTTTTTGTTGAACGTTTAGAAATATGGCTCTATTTACTAACAATACTAACGAATAAAACTGTTCGATTATATGATTGCGAAAAACTTAAATGGATCATACAATTTACACAAGTATGACTAGGATACTATGAACAACACTACTAGAAAGAGAGAATCAATAATTGTTCTATTTGTGAAACTCACAATTAGATCAGTCCTCTTTACTAAAACACAACAAATAAAAGTAAGGAGAGCAGTAAACACATGCCCATCTGTTTTGGTAAAGAGGACTGAGCAAACAATTCTTCTCTCTCTTTCAAGTGGTGTTGTTCATATTATCCTTGTCGTAATTGTGTAAATTGTATGTTGAGCTAAGATTTTTCGCAATCTGTATGTATACTGGGGTGACATCCACTGAGACCTAAAAGATCTATTCTGCCAAGCATCATCTATTTCAGTTTGGACTGGACTGACCAGCTTGTATACAACACATAGATATTATGTTCTAATATAAGTTACTGAAGTTATTATTCACTCACCTACTAACATATGTTTCTTCAGTTTCATTAACTGTTTCAAATGCATAAGCAGAAATAGTTATTTCGATAGGTTTTGGTTGTGGAGCTGGAAAAAATGATTGTCTTGACAATGCAGATCTTAGTTTTTCCATTTCACTATGGTACTTGAATAGCATCATAGCTCTAGTAGCGACATCAGCACTTATAAATTTTGCACTGTTTTGTATGTTTATGCATGATGGTGGGTGATAAATTATTACTAAAGGACTGTCATTATCTTTGGGCATATCATCAAAGCTAAAACATGCTTTTGTTGCATCTTGTGGAATGCTTTCATCCTCTTGTGTTCCCGCAGAGATGTTTTTATTGATATGTTCCTTATCTAATTTTGTTTCAAGAAATATATGAATTAGTTTTTATTTTTATAAATACTTATAATGTTTAAATCTCACCTGAATTTTTTCTACTATAACTCTTAACTTTAGGTTTGAATGCACTAGGTTCAAAATCACTATCTTCTAACTGAGTTTCAACTGAGGTTTCAACAGAAGTTTTATTTGGACTGGGTGGATCCACCTCTGATGCAAACATATCCTCAGGACTATCATTAATTATACGAGAATCTTGTTCAGCTGTGGAGGCATCCTTAGAATCTACTATAGCTTTATAATAAAGTTCCATTTGTTCTTTAGACATATGATCTTCATACATTCCGGCATCTAAAATTACAAATTTTGATAATTTTCAATTATCAATAGAACTTCTTGACATAAAAACCTACAAAATATTACTTCTAAAACTAAATAAGTGGATTAAAACTGTTGAATTACATGAAGTTTTATTAAAATATTATATTATTCAGAGTCAGTTCAACAATGCCAATACAAAAGGAATATAATTGGTTTTTTCTGAAATTTTAAAACTGGCTCTTGCAGAAAGTGTTTGCCGACAAACTCCTTTTAAGTAAATAAACTTCTTAAATTCACTTTTACTCTTTTTAAAGAAGTCAACTAAACCATTAAAACAAATTCATTGACAAAAAAATATTACAATTAAGACATAAAATAACTTTACTCTTTAAAGCTTTGATCATTCTCTGTGTAAAGTTCTTTACAAATCATCTCCTTGATGCTCTTTTGAGTGGGCCCATAATAATAAACACTTATAAAATAAAGATATACTGTCTGAAACGAGTAGGTATTACAAAAATGTTTTTATTGATGGGATAATAAATGAAATAACTTTACCTTTTATAACATTTATCATTTCCTCTGTATTCACGACATCCATATTTTCACAGAATATGTAAGATATTTACTAAAATTAAACAACATAAAATTATAATAACACTTTTTGAAAGGGAGAAAAATCTTCGCGCTAAGACGTTTGCATTGTAAAAACTCTTATTCTTTTTATCACATGTTAAGTAAGAGTCACCTCTACGTACTACAACAATGAAGTAATAAACATTTTTGTCCCAAGCAATTTCCATTTCATTGGATCAAAAGTTTCCATACAGTTGTATATATTTTATTTTATCGGTAATATAAGAAAGTTTCTGTAATTTGCGTTATTTAAAAATTATTAGAGTTAACTGTAAGTTAACAGGAGGCCACAATTTAATAAATAAAAAAAAACTAACAATATCCAGTAACTCTTTCAAAGTGAAAGAACATAGATTTTATTTTAATTTTGTATAAAAGTGAATTGCTATATTTATTTAGTTAAAATTTTGTAACGGACATTGAGCTGATCATCAAAGTGATAGACCGAGAGTAGCTAAAAACGAAGATGAATTTATTCTAACCACAAAAATTCAAACTTGTCATTTTTGCTTGTTCCGTTTGGTCGTTATCGTCATGTATTAAATTGGTTTTAAGTTGTAAATTAAAATGTGTATGTAATTTTTAGTTTCAACGAGACAAATTCATTTTAGACTAAAATTTAATAGCAACAACTGTGGCTACAAAGTAACTTGGAAAACTTAGGTTAAATAGCATAGCGCAAATATGAATAAATCATCAACTTACAATATTCGGCTTGATACCACTCATAATCCAATACAAAAAATGGAATTGACTTCAAGAAATATTGATAATGCGTTATTGCTTGACAGTAACTCTCCAAAATTAATAGATTTTATGAATATCAACCCTCAAAATGGATCTACAGCTAGTGGTTTTGCAGATCATGATTATCCAACTTTGAGTGGGGTATCACACGTTATGAACCATTTGACGCAAATAAAATGCGTGAATAATGTACCTTTACCATCAGAAATTGTTGACCACTTTGCACGTATCCTTTTAACAAATAAACTTGGTGGTAACTGTGAAACGTAGCTAGTTCAGTGATAATTTTTGATCCAACATGTATAAAATCTCTGTCCCATGCATTTTTTTAAATAAACTTGCAGCATTGCATATTTACTTTATAGTTATTGATAGGAATATTGGGTACATTAAGACCAAACAGCTTTGTAGAAAAAGATAAAAGTAGCTTTTAAAGATAATTTAAATCATAAATGCCAATAATTATCGAATCTGCCATTCAAATGTAGAAACTAATACAATGAACTTATGAAAACAACTGCTAAAGGGTGAGTGTGTAATGCGGCAATAAATGTTGATCCATTATGTAAGATGGAACATGTATTTGAAAATATAAGGTTTGGCTATTTACCAAATTTGCTGATATGATGAATGTGTAATTTTTATTTCCAAGAATTTTATATAGGTACCTATTGATAAAAAAAATTTACAAGTAAATGTTGAAAAATGAGCTTTTTAAATAATTACAAATAAATCAAACTATATTGCAGTTAAAATTGATCAGAAATGTATGTTGAGTTTGTCCTTAACTAGTTTATAACAGGAGTTCAATGTCACTGTATGATGGGGTTGTTTTGTGAAATAAATCGAGCATGGTTAACAGTTGATAGTGATATTTATGTATGGACTTATGAACAAAATACAGATTTAGCATATTTTGATGGTATAAATGAAACCATTTTATGTGTTGGTCTGGTAAAACCCAAACTTGGAGTTTTTCATTCATTTATCAAATATTTGCTTATTTTGGCAACTTCAGTTGATATTGTAGTATTAGGTAAGTAAAAATTGAAAAATAATGACTATGTATTCAATAATTGAATATTTGTTTATAACATCGAAATAGTACATTTCATTGTGTTACAACTTAAGGTGTAAACAAAAATTGAATATCAAGTGTATATAATTTATATGAAATAAT
The DNA here is from genome assembly GCA_949126875.1 of Lochmaea capreae. NCBI lineage: Eukaryota > Metazoa > Arthropoda > Insecta > Coleoptera > Chrysomelidae > Lochmaea > Lochmaea capreae. Next base: position 17,913,601 of record OX421403.1, read on the forward strand.
TTCAGGTGTAACATTTACTGAAAAGGCTGGTGAAAATACTGATGAAATTCAACTAATACCAGATCCAGTTTTCACTTTACCAACTGATGGTGCAACAGTTACCATTATAAACAGTACTGATGACGGTAGAATATTCTATGGAACAAAAGAAGGAAACTTATTTGAAATATCTTATCAGGTATTTACTACTAGAAATGTTTTAAAAAAATATGTATATTTATAATCAGCATCCTATCTACCTGTGGATCTATGGTGTTCTTATATCTGATTATGATGTGCAAACCCTTGCCTATTTTTTTGGTTCTTTCCACTTTTACCTATGCAGACCAAGTCATTTCATATCTTTAAAATTAATGCTATCTCTTGATTTAACATCTTTCTCTTTTACTTATACTGTTCCTTCAAACCCGTTTTACTTGTCTTTCTGAGACCATCCTTCCATTTTAGTCTCTTTTTGATAACATTTAGTATTAGTTCTAACTCTTTTCTGAACTGATCATTTTTATTCTGCCTAGGCCAAATTTAGTGGCTCTTACGTATTTCATATCTACTGTGTATTCAGCTTTTTTATGATGTATTTAGCATCAAACTTTGACACCAATATGTATGTATTGCTACAAAAGAATTGTTCTACATTCACAAAAGAAATAATCCAAACAAAATGAGTTCAAGAAGTAACCACTTTTGAAAATGTGGTGTTCAGATTTTTTTGATGGTCAATGTATTTGTATGCTGCTGTCAGTTGTTGTTCTAATAAGTTTTTTTACACTTTACATTTTAGGCTGAAAGTGGGTGGTTTGGTAAACGATGTAAAAAAATTAATCTATCAACAAGTACATTATCATTCTTAGTTCCTTCATTTTTAAATGCTGCATTAAGTGAAGAAGATGGTATCTGTCAAATTTCGATTGATGAAAGTAGACATATATTGTACACTTTAACAGAAAAAGGAACCATTGAAGTTTGTGATTTGGGAGAAAAAGGAAATAATTTTTCAAGAATAATCAAAATGTCACAAACTACGTTAGTTAATCAAGCTATGAGCACAGTCAAGTATGTCTTTTAAATATTTATTATGCCTCAAAAATAGGTCGAACCCTTAAATTATCTTGAGAGATTGGTCATTGTTAACCAAAAACTTAACTATTTTACTAAGTGTACCATAAAGTCGATTTCCCAACTGTATATCAGAAATTATCCATCTTATAACTTAAAGAAAAATAGTGGCCAAGAAAATCTTGTTTTACCATTTTTATATTGTAATGTCTATTTATATGTAATTTATTAAATAACAGTAGAGTCAGCAAATAGTTACAAATTTCATTAACAATATTGATTAGATATGCTATAGAATTAAGATAATTATAATAAAACTCGATTAAGGCCAGCTAGTGCTGACCATAGTTCAATATTACATATAGATAGATAATGCATTTAGTTGAAATATAAAGTACAAGGTACAAGTGACATTTAAGAGTTTCTATTCGCCACAAAACCTTCTACCATTACACCATAGGGTGGAGTAAACAAGTTGACGCCCATGTCAACTTAATTAGCATATTTTTGAAAAAAGTATTTTTAGTTGTATGAAACGACAAGTCCAAATTAATATTGGCACTAAACTTTTTGTAATAGTTTTCAATTCTGGTCCATCAGTAGAGTAATCTAAAACATATAATTTGTTTATCTAACACAAGTTATACCATTTGATCAGTAATATTTGATTTATTAACATCCTTATTGGTTTCTGTATACACCAAATCAAGATAGTTTTAATAAAATCACAAAATTAATACAAAAACACTTCTAAAAGTAATTTAGCCATCAAAAGAATACTCTAACTTTTTTCAATAAAAATTGTAAACTGCTACAAAATTTCCATTTTAGAACATTGGACAGTCAAAATTTCCGACCAATAGTAAGTATATCCGCAATCGAAGCTTCGGAGTCAGGGAATTTAAATTTAGTAGCAGTTTCCCAAACAGGTGTTAGATTCTATCTTACAGTAGTCAGTCTTTCTAATCTACAACCCAACCAAAGACCCTACACTTTAACTTTAGCCCATGTGAGATTGCCTCCAGGATACTCCGCAAACATTTCAGTCAGACCAAGGGCAGTACATGTATCGCATTATAGAGATAAAAATTTGGTATTGATTTCCACTGTTAATGAAAAAGATGTTCTTTGGTGTATGAGTTCAGATTTGTTCCCATTCAGTCAATCATTAGTGGAGGCTTATTCTATTGCCACTTTAGATGGACCAGCACTGGCTATATCAGAGGTGCGTATTTTTCTGTTGAAACTCACATATTTATATCATTATAATTTAAGGAAAACCAATTAACTTGATGTAATCTTTAATTGAATACAAATTTCGCAACTATTGTTGATTCCCAGCTACTAATTAGCACAGTATGTGTTCTTGTTTTTCCAATTTGTTGTCTAAAACCATTTGGTTCTGAGGAAATTCTCGGAGACTAGTAGAGACTTCCTTCTTTTTCAATTTATAAGGAATCAATTTAACAAATCAAACTATTTTGTATATTAGGTGAGAAATGTAATGCCTTTACAACTACCGGACAGCCAAGAAGCTCCACCACTTGTAGTTAGGCAACATGCAGAACCACCTAAGAAGTACATAGTCCTGACATCTCACAGTGTTCAAATTTTCATAAAGTTACGACCTGTTGATATCTTAAATCAGATATTAAAAGACAGTCATGGCCAGGATACTGAAGCTCTTAAAACTTTCTTTGCCATTCAAAAAGAAGATCAAGCTTGTGCTACTAGCTTGATTTTAGCTTCGTTGGAGAATGAAGATAATTTGGAGGTGGCTGAATATGCGACCAGAGCTTTCTTTTTATATGGAGGAGAACCGAAATTGGTTCCCAGTAATATGTGTAAGTAATAATAATTATAATTATTTTAGTGTATTAATTTTCAAAAATGAATAAATATTCATAGGTTGAATATACAGTAATGAATAGTTTTGATTAAAAATAGTACAAATAATATAAAAAGAAATAATTCATTGCAAAAAAACCATTATTTAAACAACAACTACAATCTTACACTTTTATAATCAGGAGAGCCTCACAGACATTAAAAAATATACAGATTGCGAAAGGGCTTTTCGAACCGTACGATTTACTCAAGTACGACAAGGAAAATATGAGAAAAACAGCTTGAAAGAGAGAGAAATAATAATTGTGCGTGGTCAGCGAGGGCGTGTATTTAGTTCCAGAGGCTGGCCGATTGTTCATTGCCCTCCTATTTTAACCGCTGTTGCCAGAAGCGTAGATTAATTTGTACAAATGATATTTTTGTCTCGTTATCGTTGACTTTTTTTTTCGAGCTCATGCACTATTAGTTAAAACTAAACACTTTCATCCGGCAACAGTTGGTGGGATTCAGTATGTTCCCAACATGGAAAGAGTGAGGGTGTTAAAGAAATAAAAAAATGCAATCGTTATTACGTAACCTGTACATCTTAAAATTCATTTTTGTCAACTTGATCGTTTCTGACCAAGTTGACAATTAATTTCTAACTACAATAGGATATTATTTTAGCCATTGTAACTTGAAAATAAAACACTATTTCTTGAGAAAACCATAATTAATAAAGTAATTATAAACAACTATTCTAAACATAAAATATAATCATTTGGAGCTAGTTCAGGTGATCTTGGAGGCCATTTAATTGTACCATTAGTACTAAAGATTCTGTCGGAGAATGTAAACTTTAAAAATTCCATTACTATCCTTGAATTATGGACTGGACAACCATCTTGTTGAAACCAAATTCTGTTGAGATCAACATCGGGTATAAGGAGAACTGCAGGACTTACATGATTTTGTAATAAGTCTAAATATTTGGCGGAATTTAAGTTCCCCTCAATAAAAAAGGACCTATAATAAATGTGGTCACCTAAAATACCCGTCCAAACATTTAGCTTCTGCAGATACTGTGTTCGGATTGGAATGCTTAGATGTTTATTTTCCAGAGATCAATATCTTGTGACGGATGAATTGTGTTTTTGATGTAATGAAAAAGTTGACTCATCCGTAAATAAAATATTTTTTAAAAAGTTCTCGTCAGCATTTTGAGGTTCCATCATTTCCTCACAGAAATCCATTCGTCTGATATTGTCCTCGGGAAAAATTTCCTGTGTTGTCTGAACCTTGTAACAATGGTACCCGTTCCGTTTTAAAATATTCTGTACAATTCTCTTATCCATGTTGACCTCTTCAGCAATTTGTCTTGAAGAAGATGGTTCTCCTGTTTCAACTGCTAAACAAACATTTAATTCTCTAGTTTGCCTTTCGTCCTTTATTGGACGTTCGATTGGATCTTCCGAAGCTTGGCATTTTCTACAGTATGGAACACATCCATATTTCTCGAAATTACTAATTATTTTTAAAATTGTTGACTTTGAAGGAATTGGGCGATTTTCAAATGCCACAATAAACAAATTAACGATTGCATCATCCGAATGACCTCCAAAATACCATTTTATAATTTCTACTTTTTCACAGGTTAAGTATGTTAATGAAGGCATATTGTAAATGTTTTATTTTCAAATACAATGGCATGTGCTTCCAACGTGATCAACATTTGTAGCGAAAAGACCTAGAAATAGCAATTTAAATGTGAATTCTCTTTGTAAAGGACACTGTTGCCGGATGAAAGTGTTTAGTTTTACCTAATAGTGCATGAGTTCGAAAAAAAGTCAACGATAACGAGACAAAAATATCATTTGTACAAATTAATCTGCGCTTCCGGCAACAGCGGTAATGAACATTCGGCTAACCTTTTGAACCAAATACACGCCCTCGCTGACTACGCACAATTATTCTCTCTCTTTCAAGCTCTTTTTCTCATATTTTCCTTGTCGTACTTGTGTAAATCGTAAGGCTTTAAAAGCTCTTTCACAATCTGTATATTACGAATTAAAACAATTTTGCAAATGAATGCGCCACTATGCTCTTCTCTATTAGTTTGTTTGACATAATACATGCTTTATTTAGGTATTTAAGAACAGATGCCAGGTATATTTCTTATTTTCATGTTTACATATTTTTACATTTTCTTTCTTAGTCAAAAACACTGAGGTAAGTTACTCAGATACCAGAATAATTACGTAATATACTTCAACATTCTCCTATCTTGGGAAACATTTGTATAATATGAACCAAAAAAGATGTGTATATAATTTATTAATCCTGACTTGTAAAACGTTTTTTTGTGGACCATAAGTTTCCTAGAATCTGCCAAAAATGTATCAGTTTGAAGTGTGAAAAATTATTTTCAACTAAATCCTATGCAAAATATTAAACTTAAGGTAGTTGTTACTGACATAACTTTTGTTTTAGTTCCCGGGCATAGCGGTTTTGCTCCACAAATAATTTCAACACCATCCCCGCACCAGTTCCAATCGCAACAGTATCAACAACACCAGCACAACATGTCTCAAACAATTTCACCAGCATCTAGTACCACTAGTTACGATCTAACCAGTCCGTTTATCTTTTCAGCCAAACATAACGGTCTCTATTTATATTTAAGTAGGATATTGAGACCGATATGGCATCGGAGAACTGTCGATAGACTTTCTTTAGATGGAAAAAGTTTAACCGTGAGTATGGTACCTAGTTCCATTGATCTTTATAAACTGTTGTTTAATTTTCAATTTCAGACTTATAGTACCGTAACCGGCGATGATTGCATATTTATTTTGAATAATTTGACAGCGCTTCACAATTTCCTATCGAGAAATACTCAACTATCGGCAACTAATACCAGTCAAAGTCAATTTCAAAACGTCACGTTTAATAATACATCTCTGAACGTAACAAGGATGAATCATACAATACAAGATGCTCAATTAGAAGAAAGGGTGTCATTGAACGCATTAAAACTATTCGTGTCTCATTGTTGTCAAATTTTGGGTAAGTACCATAATAACATTTATACTATTCACGCGCGATATATGTACTTATCGGTCATTCAGATTTGTTAAACCATATAAACCACTGTCCTAGAGCTAAACATTTAAAAAAAGTGTAGGTGATACCTCTAAAAAGTTGCGAAGTCTTCTTTTACGAAAAATGCGATGTGTATCTGTGTCTTTTACAGATGTAAGAAGAAGAAGTATATTACTTTATTTTGCTTTATGATACTTCTACGTTTCTATTGTTACATGAACTGTATCCATATTTAAGAGACATCGTACTTTGTTAAAGAGGTATAAGACTATTAGTGAAGAAATGTCTTTTAACTATTATAATGTATAACTTCATTGTTTACGATGGTAGCTCATTGTTTTATATAATTGTTCAAAAGCCAACCGTTTATGTAGCTTTAATGAATAAATGTGCCGGTGGCTGTTGCTATGCGGGAAGATGGAAGAAAAAAGAATCTGCATTTTAAATAGTAAGAGAGGCTAGTATCCTAAGGTTGGTAAGTTAGAACAGACACTAGGCCTTAAATAATGCTTGAAATCACATCAGATTTCACTGGTAAACTTGAATATATCATTGAATAGATGAGGCTTTTACTTGATGAAGATCCATACTAAGCGATGAAATAAAACAATTTAATTTGTTTAAATCAAATCATTTTTAGAAACTTTAGACTTGAATATTTGCTTTAAAACCAATTACAATTTATACAAATTAATTAAAAACAACAAATCTAGACCTTCAAAATTAAACAAATCAGCAGATTATAAATTAAAATGTGGTAATGACAACTGTGATAAAATTTATATAGGTAGAACTTTTAGGGATTTTAAAACTAGAATTTCAGAACACAAACGTAGCTATGACAACCAAAAATTAGATTCCAACTACACAAATCATTTATTAGCAAACCAACACACTTTCGATTCAAACTGCATATATCAGATATCTTGTGAATGCGACAAATTCTATTTAGGTGAAACATCTAGACCATTGAAAGTCCGAATAAATGAACATAAAAAGTATATCAAAGATAGGGAGTTCTTTAAGTCAGGTATTTGCAAACATGCTTGGGAAGAGGGGCATAAAATTCAATGGGATTCGACAAAAATAATATTGAAAGAGCCCAATAATAAAAGACGTAAAATCAAAGAAAGTGCTTTAATACAACTAAATGCAGATAAATGTGTAGCTAGTATTTCAGCCGAATGTAGTCAAATTTGGTTACCAATGTTAGAAAGAGAAATTTCCAATAATCAATTACCGGCGTTATCAGGATAGCATCATAAGTTTTTATCCAGGTTTTCTTATGATTTATCTTTGGAATGGTTGTTAATCAATACACACTTCAATACACAAAATCACCAAACTGAGTTATACATATTTTGAAAACAAAAATAATCATACACAAAAAAGTAACAACAAACGCGTTTTTATTAACAAAATTTCCAAAATAAGCGAAAAAAAGCGCTATCTCAATAAAAACCGTTCCTGGAACGTGCACTTCACTGGATGCCATTTCTAGTGGACTACATATCGTTAGAATGTCATAAAATAAAATATTTTATTTCACATTTTACCAGAGGTGTGATCTACTATGAATGGACCTTAATAAAATTTGTAGTCTTAAACTTCAAAATATTATTGATTGTCTAGTTGTCAAATTTTTTCGTTGTGTCAGATAGGGACCAAAAATTATTTCTTTACTATAGTTAATCTTGACAACGGTAGCTGGAACGCTACCGAAACGTCGAAATAAAAAACATTATTGTGGTTTGATTCCCAAAAAAATAAGAGAAAAAATAATAAGTAATGCCACAAAGAAGGTACAGAAGATATTTGCATATAGAACCTAAATCCCTCAAATTAAATCTTTTAGAAGCCCTTGAGATAAATAAAAAATATTCAGATAATCTTCTTAACGACCAAATAGATATCAACAACTCTCCCTTATTAAACCTTTTTACCTAGAAACTTCCGGTAAGATTGTTGTGAATGAATTTCCAGGTAAACTTGTTCAATACTTTAGTTATTTAGACACTTTTTTGCTTTTTATTTCCATGTAAATAGATTATCATACTTTTGTCAATATCCGTAAATTTCCCTATTAATGCACTGTATAAATTAAACATTTTTCATAATACCTCCACTCCTTTGAGAAAGCTACTGTGTTAGCGAAACGCGTCACGAATATATATTGAACGTAGTTCTAATATAATGAAGATTTGAACAGATTAAATTGTTTTATTTCATCGCTTGAATATATCAATATGTACCATTAGGAATGTATGTTTTTGTATTCCGCTGAGAGCCGAGGGATAAAGTGGCGCGTTTGTGGAAGCTTGATTTGAAAGGCTAGTCAAACGCGGAAATGGGGGGTGTTGAGGGAAAGTATGAAATATAATATAATTGAATGTTGAGAGTCTCAATTGCAATTATGTATTGAATTTCAACACCTTTTCTTCTTCACACGTCACATCAATCAGCAAGTATTAGTAGCTCCACACCTTGTTGAATGTATTGGGCACATTTTGTTCCTTGAAAAACTTGTTGGTGCACATTCTAAATATATTACTACTTTTAGATCAGTAATTTTTACCAGTCTTTTGTTAAAATAAGAATACATTTGGTCAGTGTGTAACGATAGCATATCCATCGTTGCGTTTTGAAATTTAGTACTTTAAATTTTCTGAAATAATTTCATTTTGACCCTTTTTCTACATCTCTAAATGAATTGTAACATCTTTTAGATACCAACTAATTAAAATCTTCCATTTTTACCTCCCCTTAAGGCACGTGGTGAAATCCAACGTCATTCTATTTCAAAATTTCAGTTGCAAGCCAAGAATTTATCCAATCTGTAATAGTAGATATACAAAACTTCCCTTATACATAATAAGTGAATGTTTATAAACGGTTTTTAAACCTGTGAAAGTTTCGGTATTTTTCATTTAATGCGCCAACACCGCTTACATCGAATTTTTCCACTGGTCGACATATGTTTGTTTTGTTGTTGAACCAAAAATTTTATGGCTCTTGTATTGTGAGTTTTGTGAAGTGATTTAAATGCAAATCAATTAAAGATACTAAATTGTATTTAGAATATAGTGGTATTAACAATACATCGTTTCATCGGTAAATAAATTTTGAACCCCGCTATCTGGACTACAAAGTATATCGTCAGTCTTGTGGGTTATTCATACAGTCTGTTTAATTATCCAAAACAAAAATAAAAAAAATCTGTAATTGTTTTCTACTGTACTTTATAGGCTTGTGGCGGATTCTCTGCGAACACCAATTTCACTCGTTAATAGCGTCTCTTCCTGAGAATGAACAACAAATACTTCTGAACACATCTTTTAAAGATTTGTTCCTTTATAGACATGACATCTGTTCGTTACTTATTTCGGCACTAGTCCATTCTTATTTGGGAGATAATGCTTCCGTTGATTCCATAAGCAGCAAGTTGAGAGAAGTTTGTCCGCAACTGTACAAAACGGAAGATATGGCATTTTCAAAAGTAAGTATATTTGAACCAGCACTGTCGAGCGCGGTTAGTACTTGGATGAGAACTGGGAAAAACACCGTCGTATATACAGGGTGTCCCGGAACTAATGGGAAAAAAGTATAATCTGAGCCAAATTAATGTTAGTACTTCATATAAACTTTTTTTATGCAGGCCTTCGTTTTCGAGTTATAGGCCTCCAAAGTTTTAATTTTGAATTTTATTTTTTGTACTAGTTATATAGCTAATATTTACAGTTTTATTAATACACTACGTACCAATTTACGCATTCACTATTTGTATAAGTACACAACGAGGTAAAATTAACTTATTAATACGATGTCCAAGATTTACCTACAGTACTACAAAAAAATAATTTGATGATAGTAAATGATAAAAACATTAGGAACTTATTTCATGGGAATTAAATAGGTACTCAAACAACGTAATTGCGTACCTATTTAATTCCCATGGAATAAGTTCTATTTGTAATAACCGCTACCTACAACTTAATACATTGTATAATTCGAATTGTTTACTGGTTAAATTTTTGGTGCATCAGTTTTTTGACAAATTTTACACTTCATATGGTAATTTTCAAAAAAAAAATGTGCTCTTATTTGAATTCGTTATTATGCAACGTTTTCCAGAAAAATCAATTTAAATTTTTTGTATTCCAGGCATTTACTATAATTATTTGATTACTAAACGATCTTTACAGTACCAAGTTGGCTTTAACAAATTTACAAGCATTGACATTACAACCTCGACCAAATTCATTCCAACTCTGAGATGCGCAAACAAAGAGGTGTCAGTCCCGCGAAATAAACGCATGTACAGGGTTATTCATTATAAAAGTCCCAGTCCCTACCATAGTTATTATTGTATAAACAAAACAATTTTTGAAATAAAAGTTGTGTGGTTATAAACTAATTTTATTATAACGTTAACAAAAGTACAGTGGCGTGCGTAGTTTAGGGAAAACTAAAAAGTTATTCGTTTTTTTAAATGCATCAATATTATAAATACACTAAAGAAAGCAGCCTATAGTCAAAAAGAATATTTCCAATACTACACTAACGACATCAGTTTTAAATTACACACAATCTAAACGTCTATTCTGTTGATGGAGACACCGTTTAAAACAAATCTGTCACTCACTATCACTGTTTTCACTCTCAGAACTTATATCATAATCGTCATTGTCATCTTCAAGATTGATAATAATTTCATCTATTACTATATCTAAGGCTGGTTCCAAGCTGAGAAACTCTTTTTCACATTTGAGCGCATGTTAGCAGCGACTTTGCCTTTCTATTGGTGAAAAATTGTCACAAAATTCATTACATAGCTTTTCTACATCTGACAATATAAACGTGCTGTTTTTACTTCCAATGTATTGTTCAAGGGATGTCCAAACAAGTTCAATTGGGTTAAGGTCGGGGTGATGAGGTGGCAATCTCAAAGTATTATGACCATGTTGTTCTAGAATTTTGTCAACTTCGTACGTTTTAAATCTTGGCTTATACATATTCACAATGTTATATAACTCAACTTTTAACATGTCATCTGCAAATGTGATGTTTCTGCTTCGTAACCACTGCTTCATTTTATCTTTTCGACTTGTGGATGTAGGTGATTTTTCACACTGAACATTTTGATAATAACCATCACACTACGTGGGGGTAAATTTGGAATCAGTTTAGTCTCAAGCCATTTCTTGTAGTTTGTAAAGTTCCTATCATCACGAAAATAACCCGACTTACTTTTTGACTTAAATATGAGTGTTGCATTTGGTATGAATCCTCTTTCCCATCCAGCATGAACTATAACTAATCTTTGCCCCTTAGACACTGGTTTTCGTAGCCCTTCGTTACTATTATTAGACCAAGCTTTTTCTTGAAAGTGGGAGGAATGAATATATGTTTCGTCCATATAGATAATTGGTCGACCTTTAACTTTTCGGAACAAGCGTTTCAGAGTAGGTTCTGTTTTTTCTTGTATATACCAATTGTGGACAATTCCTCGTAAAATTCTTGTATCTATATCATCTATTTTTGTTTTTTTGGGTGTTTTACCTTTATTATGTTTTGTACTGAATGTCGAAGCTTCACCATTATCAATATTTTTACTTTGCTTTACTCTAGATTTTACAGTACTTATGCTGCTAATTCCGACTGCTTGTGCAACCCTTTCCTGTATTTTCGCTGAAGGAACTAATAACTTACCACGTTGTGCCTCCAATGTCATAAATTTAAAAACATGCACTATTTCAAGACTTTGTGCACTCAAAATATTGTGTTTTACAAGCGACTTAAATTCCATATTAAAATTCCTACGCGGACTGTACCACTATCAGTTCAAATGGATCTTTACAGTGCAACGTTCTGCCTAGGACTGGTAGCTACCGACATTGTCGGTTGAAATGAATTTGGTCGAGTTGTACATAGATAACCTTAAAAAACTGACTTCTCAGCGTCATCCTCAAAGGGCGCTAGCTGACTTACGAGAAACTTTTGGATAAAGGTAAACTAAGTTAGATAGACTTAAAATCACATCTAGTATCTAAAAGTTTCCGTTTGGCAGAAGAGTTTCTGGTCGTGATTAGTATTACCCTTTATTTTGTCTATTTCTTATATGAACTCCTCTATTAGGCGATTGAAATTCTCAAGATGGCCCGAACCACTCAAAATATCGATGATAAAGAAGACATGATTCATTCTGCATTACAAATATGTAAATCTATTGGACCCACTTTGAATATAGGCGATGTTTGTAGAGAACTTTGCAATCTAAAAGCTTATAAAGCTGTTACAGAACTATGTGCTCATTTCGCTAAAAAAGTGGATCCTGATAGCATCGCAGAGAGTTACTACAATGCTTTAGATAACAGTGGAGATCAAGAAGGATACGCCTTCTACCAGGAGAGGTAAGTTTTTAATTAAAAATTTGTTTTTGACAATTTGAATATTTAAGAAAGTCGTACCACTTGACTGATAACTGTATTGATCTGTCCCAAGTGCGGGATTATATACAAGTATCTCTAGGTCGTGCGTGTTACTTCATTTTCACATTACAATTATTGTATTTATATAAAAATGTGTGTTACACAGCATGCCTCAAATATTTCTTTATTTTCAAAAAGGTACATTCAAATACGTATAATCCATACAAGGTGAGTATTCCTTTTGCTTTAAATATGGATCTGCAAGAATCCTTAAATTTCATGCAATTTATTATGCGAACTGCCCTTTTTTGTACTACAAATATTTTGTCCGGGTAACTATAACTACTCCAGAAAATAATGCCGTATCTTACAATGGATTCAAAATAGGCAAAATAAAGGATCTTTGATGTTTCTTTATTTAAATATTTGGTAACAACCCATAAGTAATACTGCTCAGTTTCTTCGAAGTCTCATCAATGTGCTGCGACCAATTTATCAACAAATACTCCTAGTAATTTTGTATATTTCGATACCTTAAAATTAACTTTATTCTCCAATTCAACAACCTCAGGTCCATATTCTATTGGTATACAGGGTGTCCAGAAACTCTCCTGCCAAACGGAAACTATAGTTACTAGAGGTGATTTTGTCAATTTAGCTCAAATTACCTTAATCCGAAAATGCTTCCTAAGGGAGCTACAGCCCTTTGAAGAAGACGTCCTCATATGAGACCGAATGACTGGTTTGTAATTGTTTATTGATTATACCAAGTTTAAATATTTTAAGTAACGGTATTTTTGAATAATTTGAAGAAAACTCATATGAGTACGCCTTCTTCAAAGGACTGTAGCTCCCTTAGGAAGCATTTTCGGGTTAAGGTAATTTGAGCTAAATCGACTGAAAATCACCTCTAGTAACTGTAGTTTCCGTTTGGCAGGAGAGTTTCTGTAGTGTTGAAGAGTATAACGTTGGTTTTTGATTCATTTAATATCAGTTTATTTTTTGTAAGCCATTCCTTTGTCTTTTTAAATAAATTGTCACAGTTTTTTATTACTTCCGGATATGTTTCTCCTCCTACCAAAAGGTTAGTATCATCAGCATATACTGTCATAAATTGATTATTATTGAAATTCATTAGACATAAGTCATTTATATAAATCACAAAGAGCAAAGGGCCAATAATGCTCCCTTGCGGTATTCCATTATTTGTAGTAATTACAGTAGATTTACTACTTTGAGGGCCATTACGAATACACACTCTTTGTTGCCTATTGCACAAGTAGGATTGGATCCACTTCAAGAAATTATCCCTTACTCCGTATTTGTCTAATTTAATCAATAAAAGTTGGTGGTCAAGACAATCATATGCCTTTGATAAATCAAGAAACATACCCTTTGCTAAGTATTTTTCTTCCATTAAATTTACTATGGTTTTTGTGAATTGAAATATTGCTGTTTGCGTAGATTTTCTACTTAAATAACCATGTTGATTATTACTAAAAATTTGACATTTTTCAAAAAAGGTTACCAATTTTTAATTTATTTATTTTCTCTTCCAGATTGGAAATTTATAGATATTTGTTGAATATGCTGGATTCTTTGTACATGGAGCAGAACCAAACTCAGGAATCGTCCAGCTACTCAATCAATCAATCTGTTATATCGAACGGAAGAGAAGAATCGCAAGCTGGATATGTAGTAAGAGTTATCAAATGTTGATTTCGTGTTGCAGAGTATCAACCAATTCATTTTTATTTTAGACAAAGCAAGTTATCAGTGATATTTTGGAAACTTCAGATGAAATCATGCATATTTCCTTATATGATTGGTTGGTAGCCAAAAATATGACGGGAGATTTATTAAAAATACATAATTCATCGTTGGAAACTTACCTAAAAAGAACTACTGCTAAAAGCCCCAATAATATCGATTCGATGGATCTCCTTTGGAAATATTATGAAAATAAGAATAACCATGCTGCAGCAGCAAAAATTTTAAATAATCTCGCTTGTCGGACCGGGTAAGTGTTGTAAACGTGTTTTTCTCCTCTGCTTTCTTACTTTAGATATTTTCTTTTAGCGTGCATATTCCATTTAAAGAGAGACTGTCGTATCTAGCGCGGGCAATAATGTGTATGCGTAGCGACAAAATAGGTTACGCCCCATATCTCGGTGTATTCCTTAGAGATTTAGAAGATAAAATGGAAGTTGCTAAAGTACAAGAACAAATTTTAAATGCCATAATAAACTTACAAGGACAGATTCCGAATTCACAAGAAGCCATCAATGTTTTGAATTCCGGACTGTATGAAATATCGCAGGTATGAACTATAACTATTATTATTTATATTAAAAGTATCTTATTCGCTATTTTCTTAGGGCGACTTTTTCTATTATTATTTATTTTCGGTATACTAACTCTTTCAAAAATTATCCGGGTCAGATAAAAGGAACAACTCTGTAAGCAAATGTTGTTTTGCTAACTGCAATGGTTGCTGCAACAATCTTTAGAGATTCCTTGACGAATTTTACCGTCGTAAATACGTGTTTTCGTACAGACGGACTACCCACAAACCAACTGTGATTCTCTTTGTGTTCGTGGCAAAAACCCACAATCGGTGGTTGCTTACGAGCATGGCCACTTCTAAAGGCGGACTCAAACTACTCGTGTATTTGGCAAATATTTGTCACTTGCCTATGTTTGCCAAATAGTGGGAGTGGTTCATTCGGCCAATATTTGTACAATTATTGGCTGCTGGCGAAGTCCCGTCGGTTGTCGGTAAAAATGCCACGAGTCAAAGGGATTTCAATTATTTTCATATTTGACAAGTACGTACTTGTCGATGCGTTCCCACTACTTGACGGCCGGCCGCAATTAATTTCTGGTCTACTGTTGTTGTATGACTTCCTTCACGTGTGCGTGGTGCGTATTCCTCTAGAGGTTTTTAGAAATGGAGTGGTCTCAAGAAGTCGTTTTTGAATTTATCGATCTGTTCAAAGAAGTCATCCACCATTTTCTTTTTGTTTTCTGAGCTTGGCGGGCGTTAATTCTTCTCATATAGCAGCCACTTAATACTACAAACGCTGCTGCAGCGACAACGCGACTATCCATAATCGAAACAAATTAAACACTGAATAAAAACCGCGAGGCGACAAAATCTGCTGTACTTGCCAAATACACAAGTATTGGCGCACTTGCCAAATACAGGAGTAGTGGGAGCGCCATACTTGTCAAATTGAGTTCAACACTTGGTGTACTTGCCAAATACACAAATATTGGCGTACTTGCCACATACACGAGTAGTGGGAGTCCGCCTTAGCACAAGTCCGGAATCCTAAAAGTGGCAACGTGGCACATCTGTCAAATAGTGTGCGGATGAGAACGACTACATTGGTGGAAAATATGAAATTATAAACCTGCTTCAAGTGATAAATCAAGCTTTGAAACAATATACTTTAATAAATATCAATATATTTATAGGTAAACAAAATAAAATAAAACTGCAAAAGGTAATTTATTGATAAGAATATAAAATATGAAGAAAATCAGCCTCCGAATTCCCCTATAGCTGATCAGACACCGTCTTACAATAGTTATTTCTCAGGTCTATTAAAGAACACTAGATTTAAGATAACCCCAAAAGTAAAAAATCAAGGGGGGCTACATTAGGAGATCTTGCTGGTCACTCTATAAATCCTCTCCCACTCACCTGTTGGGAAAAATGGTATCTAAATAATCAGGCACATTTTTATATCAGCACATAAATTGGTGGTGCGCCGTCCTGTTATATATATAATGGCTTGACACCCCGTGTGGGGTTATGCCGCCTATGGTTTCTAGATCCGCTTAATTGGGTGGATCAGTCCCCGTTGTACGTTTAAATTATTTCACTTATGTCCCTCTATAATTTCCTTTTTTTTCTTTCCAGTTTGTTACTCCTGCTCTATTGAGATCCACCTCTAATTCATTTTGCCACTTTGACTTGGGCCTACCGCGTCTCCTCCTTCCTCCTGAGTTCCACTGCAAGATATTGTAGGCTAGGTACTGACTTAGCTCCTTCTCTCCATACGTGTCCCAGCCATTTAACTCGTTGTACCTTTTTTTCTTTTTACAATGTCTTCACCTTTCTGTTCGTCCAAAATTTCACGGTTCGTTCTAATTCTATATTCATTCTCATTTATTTTTACAAGCCCCAATATTGTTCTCATGATCTTCCTCTCAGTTATTTTTAATTTTTCCTCTTCCGTCTTTGTTAACGTCATTGTTTCTGCTGAGTACATCATTATTGATCTTATTATCGTTTTATATATATTTAATTTTATGTGTTTTGTTAACATTTTGCTTTTAAGTAGTTTCTTATTATCGTGGTAGGCTCTATTAGCGATTATCTTTTCTTCAATTTCAGAGCTTCTATCTGCTGTGTTGTTAATCATGACTCCTAAATAATATTTATATTTTTTAACTTTTTTAACTAAATTCAGTCTCATTGGCTTTGTTTTACTTTCATTAATTTTTAGCCCCATTTTTCTTACCTCTGTGACTATCTCCTTCAACACATTTTCCATGATACTTCTTCTTTTGGTTACAAGGACGATATCGTCCGCATAGGCTATTATTTGCGCCGTCCTGTTGAAACCACATAAAATTACTAGGCATGTGTGGATTTTGATTACCTGGATATTAAGCTACAATGGCTGGAATAATATCAATTTGTAGCATTTCTAAATATTTTTCAGCAGTCAACGTTCCTTCAATAAAAAATGGTCCCAAAATGTTGTTGCCCACAATTCCTGCCCAAACATTAACTTTTTCAGGATACTGATTGTGGGCCTACATCCTCCAATGAGGATTAGTGTCTGACCAGTATCTATAGTTTTGCCTATTGACAGTACCATTTGAATAAAATGTTTCTTCATCTGAAAATACTCTATGCTCTACAAACTCTGGATCATTATTACATAAATTAATCATCCCTTCACAAAATTCCATCCTTCGATCAACTATCATCTGCCCTCTCTTCGCTAAGCTCGCATCTAATAGTCTCGGGCTGCTAAAGCTCATTTTATGCCTTTGTGACACAATATACTATTTCGTCGACCAATACGAAAAATCGACCATTTATTTTTCGTCTGCTAAAACGTAACATATCCAAATATCCGAAACTTAGTGCATTTTTGCGTTAGGTACAAAGCGAAAAAATCTAGGATAAATAAATGCCCGAGATGGAACTTATCATTTGCACATAGTTTGCGGACGAAAAGTGCTCTATTAATCGTCTTTTATCAATTTGCATGCTCGAGTATAATAGACAGTTTTTCGTCCTTGTTACATAAATAACTATTTTAGCTTTATGAAAACTTCGCTGAACCGTTTAAATTGTTGGAATGCCAATTGGCAATTATCGAATGTGCTGGGTATACAGACCAAAATTTAATAGAAAGTATATGGCAACAAATTTTAACAGACGAATTAAAAAAGACCTTTGGAACAGGAACGGACAAGGTGTGTCAGCTGCTGAACAAAGTTAAGCAGTTAGCTAAACAATATGCCCAATCAACGAACTGTTTTCCATTAAGTAAGTAGATTTTCTTCAATTTCTAACTTATTGTGTCTAGTATAGTATAAACGCTAAATTCTTTATCGTTATTTAACTTGATCCTTGATACTTTTAAACACATAATTTTCTTCTGAATTCATTTCAAACCCCAAAAACACGGGAATATATTATTTTAGTCCGTTGTTGAGCAACGAAATTTCCCAGGCCGACAACAGGAAACTTTTTGTCGGCCTAGGCTGTCAAAATCGGACCCTTACGGTTTTTTATTGTATACGTTTTAGGCAGTAAATTAATACACGCAAACAATCAACTCGTATCAAAAACATTTATTGTATGTATTATTACACATAATATGGAACGTTTATAGTTATGTTGCAGCTTGTACCTACAATTATTAAGCCCGCTTTACAGTTCGCAATTCTTCTAAATGTATTGCAACACTTTGAACTTGCAAGATCTTGCTTGCAACTATTGACAATCGTTTTAGATCTTCTAGGTCTCAGTGAATGTCACCCCATCATACTTACATACATTTCAAAATTATTGCAATGTGCAATTTTCAATGTGGATACCAACGAAACAAAGTTAAAGTTTAATTGTGAGGTTCGGTTAGTGTGTCATATGATGTTAATATTGTAGATAAACTACCTAAAATTATTGATATATACCTATTTATGTTGCGTTTGAAAGTACACAGTAAACTTTTGTTTTGTTGGTAACAAAAAAATTACCAACTTTTCCCCAGAATTGCATGCAACCTGCAATACAAATCGAACCAGATCGATTTTGGACAAGAGCATAAATTGGGAGATTCATTCATTCGAGTGTGCTAATAGCACTGGCCCTTGAACTGAATTTTAATTTTTTTAAGTAGACATTTTAAACTCAACATTTTTATAGATTACATTGTCTATGAATTGGAAATAGTGAATGCCAAATTGAAAGGAGACAAACAACTTGTACCCACTGCCCTAGAAAGTATGAATATTCCATTCGAAAGTCTGATTAACGTCTATAATAGGTATGTATGATAAAGTTTACTTCTATAGATGCGAATACATTTTTGTTATCAAGTTTATAGTTTCATTCTTTATAGTTGAAAATAGTGAACCATATTTTTATTACAAAAATATTTTACACGTACCGGGTAGACAAGTGTGTAGATATATCAGAAAGTATCCTGTTATAACATAACATGAAAAACAATTCTTAGTAAAAGTGGGCAGGAGAAATATCTGGAAATAACTTACAAGTTTCTAGCAATTAAATTTGTGAGAAATTTAAGCCTCTCTCTAATTTACTTATTTCACATCTTAAATTTTTCTTCATATAATACGCTCTCTAGGGGTCAAGCTAGAAACTTGGAAGTTATTTCCAGGGATTTCTCTTGTCCAATATAACTGAAAAAACTGTTTTCCTAAAATCACAAGATGAATACAAGATAGTTCAATTGAAACCCATCTTTGGTCCAGGAAAAATTTATTGACAAGTACAGTTACAAATAACTACCACTACAATTGAGGCACATATCCCACTGTTTCACCAACCGATGTATACCCTGCTTATAGAATTCTTGTGGCTGCTGCTGGAAGAATTCTTTCACAGCGTTTTGTACTTCTGCGTCCGACTGAAAACGGTTACCTTTTAACGCCTTTTTTAGTGGCCCAAAGATGTGAAAATCGCAAGGCGATAAATCGGGACTATAGGGTGGATGCTCTAATATCCTCCATTTCTTTCGTTGCAGATTTTCTTTCACTACGTTGGCAACATGAGGCCGAGCATTATCGTGAAGCAGAATAACACCACGTGAAAGCTTCCCTGGACGTTTTCTTCTTATTGCTTGATGGAGCTTGTTCAAAGTTTCATTATACAGGTTTGCGTTGATATGCACTTTAGGCTCTGTAAACTCTATCAGCAAGGGTCCTTCATGGTCGAAAAAAAATGTCAACATCACCTTGCCTGCAGAAGGTTGAACTTTAAACTTCTTTGGTGGCGGAGAATTTGCGTGTTTCCATTGCATCGATGACAGCTTACTGGATGGTTCACACCAAGATTCATCGCCAGCAACTATTGACGAGAGAAAGTCATTACCATTTTGACTGTATTCCGTGAGGTGTTGCAAAGACAAGCCCATTCGCAAGCTTTTTTGGTCCTCAGACAAAAGACGAGGAACCCATTGCGCACAAACTTTGCTGTAACCTAGTTTGTGTACGATACTATGGACAGATCCTATACTCACACCAACATTTTCTGAAATTGCTCTGATTGAAATTCGACGATTTTCTCTAATCAGGCCTTCCACACATGCCACATTCCTGTCTGTTGATGCAGTAATCAATGCACCTGGTCGTGGCTTATCATTCGTCCTCTCTTCTCCATTCTTAAATTTTCGACACCATTCCTTCACAGTTTGATATGCAAAACATGCGTTTCCATACACTGCTTGCATTCGCGTATAAATTTGCAACGGTTGCACACCTTCAGCACACAAAAATTGAATGGCCGCACGCTTATCACTTTTGGACGGATTGTTAACAACAAACGCCATTTCAAAGTCACAATACTTAAAATCGCTGTCAAATATAAACGAAATAAACAGATCAGTGTGACGTTTGTATACACTACTAATGTTGGAGAACGTCAGTTGAATGATTACAATTGTTTCCAAGGCTAACCTGACCAAAGATGGGTTTCAGTTGAACAAGCCTAGTAGTTGTGTAAATTTTCTAACTGATATCACAATGACAAATTATAATATAATAAAAATATAACGTTAGTTAGTTTAAAATTCGCGATCAACCAAAAATGACTGATGACATAAGGAGTGTGTTTATAATGTATGGGTGAGGAGCGAAAAAAGACAGTGTACTTGTCAGTCAGACGTTTGGGTAAAAGCATAGGGAGCAGAATTCAGCTTGAGCGATTTTAATAACATGTTCACTAATCTACAGTTTTGTCAACTTATAATTGTTTTCTTTTGTTTATATTCCGTTATTTTTTAGTTTGAATACAATATCAGTTAACGACCACTTCTGGCAACTAGAAGAAAATGAATTTCATCTATCTGAAGCAACAGCTGCCTTAATAAATTGTTTCCTTAGTAACCACGACTCATACAACAGCATTGAAAAGTAAGTAGTTTTTGTTTTCGGTGAATTTATTCTGCAGACATTGACAACACATTGTTTCTGTCACGAGATCTTTTTCTTAATACTTTTATTTTTAAATTTATTGATAAAAAAGGAACGTCAATCATTAAATATCAAAGGAAAATGTGCTATATAAGCAGTTTTTATTAAAAAAGACTGAATTCTTCTTGTACTTTTCGATTATAAATGGTTATTACAAAATCCCTCAACAGGCAAGAGACAACAAAGTGTCTCTAATATGGGTGCCGGCACATGAGGGGATTGTAGGTAATGAAATGGATGACCAGTTAGCTAGAGGGCTATAGGCGTGCCTAAAGGGGGGACCACCCTAATCCCACCCACCCTAATCGGTCCACCCCAATTCCTCAAAATATCAATCTATTAAAAATATTTGATAATTTTTAAATTTTAACGTTCACTTTAATTTAAAATAAAAAAAGAAGAATTGCTATCAACACAAAATTAACATGAATTTGGACACCACTAAATTAACCGTATGTTGGATACAATAGAATAAAGTTAAATTTCTACCACTTACACGTCGTTGTTTTGACATTCTAACCCGGCGCGAAACGTTTCATCATACATAATATCACGAAATATTATCTGTGTGCTTATGGTATACATTTTCTCCAACATCCCAATTCACTAATAATTCGTAATAAACGTCGGCATTGGTGCCCGCGTCACCTATCTGTATCTGTAGAGTAGGAGGGTGAGTTAGGCCCACAGCACTTAGGCCATATCTGACCCATTGTACATGCTCCCGAGGAGTTGTCTTCCTGGATCATCGTCGATCTTGTCCTTTCCAGGAAGATGGACAGGTCACTAGGAGACATCTCCTCTATATCGGCAGGTGTAGGCCAAGACTCACCGAACACACACTCTCTTATTGACGATAACTCCGGGCACTCGCATAAGACATGCCTGACAGTTTCATCTTCCTGTTCACACATCCTGCATAGAGATGTGTACACTAGCCCCATTGTATGGAGGTGTTTCCTTAATTGACAGTGGCCAGTCAGAAATCCTACCGTTAAACGTAGGTTTTTCCTGGTCATCGCCCAATATTTTTTCGACTCCAGCTTCCCAGGGTCGCCCAGGGAGATCCTGGCAAGACTGCATCCCTTGATTTCATCCCAAGATTGAGCATGGGTGTAACGTTTAGTTAGTTCCGCAATTGTGGAATTAGTCAGGACGTAGGTATCGCCGGGTCCAAGAATTCTTAGTCCAGCCGCTTCCCTGGCTAAAGAGTCAGCAATGCGGTTACCTTTGCTCCTGTCGTGCCCCTTAACCCACCTCATGATAATATAGTTAGCTAAATCTCGATGGCACTCTAATACTAGCCCTGATGTAACACGTTGTCTGTTCCAGGCTAGTAGAGCTTGTCTGCTATCAGTACAGATTATTATGTTTTTGCCAGAAATTCCTTTTCTGGTTAGTTCCTTTGTGGCAATTGAAATACCAGCCAGTTCTGTTTGAACCACGCTGGTGTTTTTTCCCATTCCTCACTTAATCCTTAGGCTTAGTGATCTGGAGTAAATTCTGCATCCTCAACCTTCTATATCATAGGAGTAACGATGTCTTCAGAACTGATTATGGGGGACCTAAGAACAAAAAACTCGAAACGAAACGAAACAAAGAGGAGCAAATTATCGAGTGATTCGGGCGTCTATCTTGCTCAATACGCCATTGAGAGAAACTGTTCCTTCGCAATATTTTTAGCGTCCGTTAATTTCATGCGATCAGATATATATTTGAATTAAAAGCTATAATAATTTTAGTAAGTCCGTAAATATTAGGGGCACCTAATAATTGTGTTTTTCACTCAAAAACACTGTGTCGTATACATTAGACGAGTTTTTCTTGTTACACCACATACTCATACTATCATATACCTAGTATGGGTACTTGACGTTTTCGACTTGCGAAACCGTACTAAAAGTGTAGGACCAGATCATACACAGCGTTAGACTCGAGTACACTTCGTTTAGTACAATCACTTCTCCTTTCTTTTTGTTGTCATCTTCATTCAATTTCTCTAAAGGTTGCAATTCATATTTATTTCTGTGGTTTTAGAGCTCGCGTAGATAGAGGGCGGTCGGACGTTCAGAGTTCTGCGGTCTTTCTTTGGAGTTCGGAGAACACACATACAGCGGTCAATTACCAGAGTTCTATTTTTGTTTTAAAATATGGTGAGTGAAACATGTCAGATAGTTCACCTTTTAATGAAGACGAAGCACTGCTTTTATAGAGCCTGGAGGCGTCCAAGAGAAAAAGGAAACACTGAGTACACCCAATAAACAACAAGAAACCCAAGGAGAATTTAATAATCTTTTTATTGAATTTGCTTAAAGATGAAGAACGATTTTTTGTTTATTTTCTTGTCAATAAACAGCTTCAATGAATTATATGGTTTAATAAAAGATAGTATGGAAAAACAAGGCACCAATTGGAGGAAGGCCATTCCTGTAAAAGAAAGGTTGGCAATTCACGAGTTCTTTGTCTTTCTGTGAATAGGACTCCCGAACGCAAACGTTCTCGTTGACCGCTGCGGTCTGACTACCTACAGTGTATTGTTCCTGTGAAGTACATCAATTACAAAGAACGCAGAACTCTAAACGTCTGCCCGCCTGCGTGAACTCTTAGGCCGTATACGGGGTTGGGATAAAGTATGGAACCCAGTAAATATCTTTGCAGGTAAGTGCAATGAACAAAATGCATCTGATGTACATTTTTTTTGGTTAATAATAATATACTTCCGGTATAACCGGAAATGCCATCAACTTCTTTAATTTAAATGGGACACCCTATACATTTTCACAGATTTTGAAAGAGCTTGTTATTTTGAATTCATACATACTGAGTTTCGTGTAAAAATTTTTGTAAAAACGAGGAATATAGCACTTTAATCAACCTCCTATGAGTTTTTTGCAAAAAACTATTTAGATAAACTAATTGATGTTGTTTGTATGCATAGTAATAAATAAACGAGTACTGTTTAGTATGTCTTTTGTTCTCCAAGTGTCAAATTCTAATTGACGGAAATACATAAATAAAATAAAGAGCGTATTGAAATTTTAATAATGATCGTGTTAGAACTCTTGAAGAAGTGTGTCATATTTTTAATAATTTGCATCCGGAGAGAAATCCTATATCACGCTCAACAGTAACTAAAACATTACAACGTTTTAATACAACTGGGATGGTAAAAAATTTGCTAAAACCTGGAAGACCGCAGACTGCAACGAACGAAACTGTTAAACAAAATTTTGCAATCGATTTAGAAGAATCACCTCAAACTTCCACCACAAACTTGGCACTAAACCATGGTATCAGTCGACGTTCTGTAGGAAAGATATTAAAAAGTGAAAAGTATCATCCGTATAAGTTACAGTTGGTTCAAGAATTGTCAGACGACGATTTTGACCGACGGCTGGAATTTTGCGAACGGCTAATGGACATCTGTAATGTCGACGACAATTTTGCTTCTAACATAGTTTTTTCCGATGAGACAACTTTTTGTTTAAATGGAACAGTTAATCGCCATAACTCAAGGTATTGGTCAAATGAGAATCCTCATTGGATTCATGAAGCACATACCCAGCATCCATAGAAGTTAAATGTTTGGATGGGAATTGTCGCAAATAGGCTTATAGGCCCATTTTTTATCGACGGAAACTTGAATGGTGACAAGTATTTGGATCTACTAAATAACGAAATTATTCCTGCACGTCAACAGAATGGGCAATTACCACAAAATGTTTGGTTTCAACAAGATGGAGCACCTCCCTACATTTGATAGACGGGTTTTAGGGATTTTCTGGATGCGAATTCTCCAAATGGATGGATTGGACGTAGAGGGTTATCTAAAATCACGTATTTACGTTAGACGACCAACAAACTTACAGGAATTGAGACAAAGATTTATTGATGAATGTGAACTAATACGTGGAGAAGTCTTGGAACGAGTGACTCAAGAATTTGTTAATAGGATGGCATATTGTCAGCAAGTAAACGGCGAGCATTTTGAACATTTGAAGTAATTTTGTTTCTCATTATTCTAAAATAATGGAATGTACACCTATTGTACAACTAACAGTGAGTTTTCCTCATTTTCACAAATTTTTTGACACTAAACTCAGTATGTATGAATTCAAAATAACAAGCTCTTTCAAAATCTGTAAAAATATAGGGTGTCCCATTTAAATTATAGAAGTTGATGGCATTTCCGGTTAAACCGGAAGTATATTATTAACAAAAAAATGTACATCAGATGCATTTTGTTCCATTGCAAATTTTCATAAATATCGTTCTTTTCGTTTAAAAGATATTTACTTGGTTCCATACTTTATCCCAACACCATATAACTTCAGAAATAACCCTGTGATAATCACAATAAGATTTCGAATTTGTATTTATTATACTGCTACAAGATGGTGAAGCGTGAAGATTCTTTTTTCCACAAAGGGAATCTAAATAGTTGAATATTTGCAACAATACACGCGAAATTTGATAGTAGCTAATTGAGTGATAGGGTATGGTGTCATAATCGTCTATTGTTTTGTTGCATCCAGTGTGTTTCCATCCAAAATGATGCCGCTGGTGCGCGTCCAGCTTTAGTCTTAATCGATTAAACGAATATATGCATTGATTTAACTTGCATAATTGAATTTTACTGATGAAAAGGTTTTATTGTTAATTATTTTTAGGAGAAGAATCACTTCTTTGTGTCAAGATTCAGTGGTTGCTTTGTTATCGAACTTGTACAGCAAACCGAATACAGAAACGTTAGTTAATAAGCTAAGAAATATACAAGCCAGGTTATCTAGAATTTAATGAAATATACTTTTTTTGTCGATTTAATACTTTTTTTATTATTAAGTAATAAATAAATTTACACATTAATCTTTTAATTATTTCTGCATCCAGATACCTTCCTACCGAAACTTGCCTATTTAGGAATCCCCCATATCAGAACTGGTTTTATAAGCAGAGCACCTAGTAAAATAAAGGTTAGGTTAGACCATTTCAGAATACCTGACTCTGACAAGTCGGCCATGTTGTTCTGAAGGACAACCAATCAGTTAGAGTTGAAGTTTGTGTGTTTTGGCATGTACTGTAAGTCAGTTAGTTGTCAGGAAGACTTTGTAGAACAATGTCAATGTAGTATAATATATTTTATATAAAGAAAAAAACTACAAATAATACATGGCGTATTCAGAGCAACAGATTTAGGTGCGCAGTGAGATCCATTAAATAGTCACCTGGTTTGGTTAAATCAGTCGGAAATCGAAAAAAAAATACCTTATCTCATACTTAACAAGAAAAACCATGGCATTTTAGATAATTTTAAGAACTTACTACTAATTAAAGTCTATCATCCGTTGTTTCCCAGTAAACAATGAAAACTAAATAGAATATGACGGGTACCTTCCAGAACAACTACTACTAATTTAGTCAGGCGAACCTGAGACAAGACAAACTCAAGCCAAGGTTCCGGCACTGAGGCCACTGGCGAGCCCATTGTGCCATTCCTGCTACTTATGCATCCATGAAGCCGAGTCCCTCGATGAAGAACTCAATCCTCTTCAGTGGATGCCTGCTTATGTCCCCAGAGGCCATAACACGTAGCACAGCCCAAAGTGGACAAACGAGGAGAACACGGTCCGGCGTTTCGTCAGCCATGCCGCAACCCCTGCATACGGGGCTTTCCTCTAAACCTAGGTTACAGAGGTGTTTCCTCAGACAGCAGTGCCCTGTTAGGAGTCCTGCTATCTTTTTTAACCTACTCCTTGGTAGTTCTAGAACAGCTCTAGCATGTCCATCCCCTCAATAGGAGCTTGGACTGTCTGAGACCCTGTAGAGCCCTCTAGTGAGCAAGGTGCTGGTTCCTCAACCAGTTCCTCGTCTCCTTACGGATTTTTTGTTTTGTGAGGACCAAGGTCGGGCCCGGGCCGTTAAAAGGAGTAGCCGCTCCTTCATTGCCTTCAAAACCAGAGTGGTCCGGAATCCATTCTAGCCACACTGTGTTCCGCCTTGCTAGGTCAGCAAAACGTTCACGACATTCAGCAGCAAGCCCTGAGTTGATGGTATATCCACTCAGTGCCTTAATTGCCGCCTGACTGTCGGTGTATATGGTTATGCGTCGATCCGTATAACCTCTGTCTAGGTTTATCGGCGCACATTTCAAGATAGCGTATACCTCAGCCTGATATGCAGACACACCCTTTCCCAATGGAACACAGACATCTCCCAGATGCCTGAGCTTATTGACGTGCCTGCACATATCCCAAACTTTTCAAGCGTAGGAGTGCCCTCCCAGCCTCAGCCTCGATCACATGGTGAAGAGACCGAAGTCCAAGAATCACCTCCAACGCAGCAGTTGGTGTAGTTTTTATGCAGTCAGTTGTCCCCAAACCGACCACCCTTTGGAGGCGTGCCAGTTGCTACCTAGCCGTGGCCAGGGTTACCCTTGGCGACCAGAGCCGCGTATGTGAGCATCGGTAGCATGATTACTTTATAGAACCACAAGATGGTCTTGGTAGTTAGTTCCCATTTCGGACCAATGGCTCTCCTACAAGCCCAGTACGAGTTAATCACCTTGCTCAGGCGACTATCAAGGTGAGCCTCCCATGTCAGCATCTTATCCAGGATCACTCCCAGATATTTCACTTGTTCAACCACTGGAAGTGGCACTCCACCAAGGTGCAGACCATCAGGTCTTATACCTCTCTTCTTGGTGAAAGCAATTACCTCAGCCTTGGCAGGATTAACTGCAAGTCCGTGGTCGTTGCACCACCCCTGTACCCTATTCAGGGCCCTATGTATTAGGTCCCTGATGACGGTGATATGCCTTCCAAAAACAAAGACAACGATATCATCGGCATACCCAATTGCCAGAAAGCCCTTTCCGTTTAATAAGGATATGAATTCGTCGACTACTAGGTTCCACAATGTGGGCGAAAGAACGCCCCCTTGTGGACATCCCCTGTCGACGACCATTTTAGTCACATGTCCTTTCCATGCAGCCTCTACTGTGCGGTTGGGTAGCATGGCCCCAAGCCAATGTATTACCATTGGCTCTATTCCATGATCTACTGCAGCTCTACACATTGATTCTACAGGGGTGCTGTCGAAAGCCCCCTGTGTTACCAGTTGGTGTAAGGCACTCTCCGTTGACTTGCCACACCGGTACGCATGCTGGTTGTTGTGCAAAGGATACCTAACCCCAATTCTTAGATTTTTACAGAGAAAAACGAGATAAAGTGCGATGATTCAAAATATCTTCCGATGAATGGGATATTTCCGAATTATCATCACTTTCTAAATCACTCATTGAAATTCAAAAATTTTAACCTTAGAATGCGTATTTTTATTAAAAATAAACAAATCTAACCTAACTTGAGACAATAACAAACAGCACGATTCTACGAACGAAAAGAGTCTTCTCAAATGCGCATATGCTGACAACTTGTACAAGTGTTGAATCGCTGATTAGTTTGACAATCCTTCGACACATTCATGTACGAATCACAAAAATTTGTTGGAACGTTTTTCTGACAATTCATAGGATTATCCGTGGCATTGTTGGAACGGAATATTTTCATTGCGCATGTGTCTGATGTCCTTCTGTTGATCAGAGGTCCTGTAGGAACAAACCTATTAATTGCATGGTATGATGATGCATGTGCATTGCACATTTAGAATCATTCACTTCATTTACTTAATAACTTAGGAAAAAGGTAAGTAATATTTAATGAATAGTTAAGTAAAATAACGGTATAATATCTGGTATTCATGACCGACATTGCGCCAAGATACGTATGGCTGGTCGGTGCCGTGCGCCCTCTCTCTCAAAAACAGTTCGACGTAGATTTCCAACAAAATTTGAAGAGAATTTTATACTCTACAATTTTCCTAATACATGCGAATACGATTGGAGGCAGAAAAAACTGATTTATGCGACCTTTGATCTTTATTAGAGAGTTATTGAAACGTCTTCTGGGATTTCCTTTATTAAAAGATTCCTCTATTTTGACATATACGCATGGGCACTTCCTAAGTTTGTCTTAAATATTTTTATGTAAATAAAGGATATCCTATATTTAAATTAAATACAGGAAAGGAAAATTTTAGTTAAAGCTTTTTTTCCACGGTCGGGAGTAGAATCAGTTTCTATGACATCAAAATTATTACAGAAGTAGTCGATTATTCCCAAGGGAGTATAATGAAAAACGTTCTCCATAATGTAAACTCCCTTGGGAATAATCGACTACTTCTGTTTTAATTTTGATGTCATAGAAACTGATTTCTACTCCCGACCGTGGAAAAAATAGTATATACCATTCGGGAGAGACGCTATTTTGTCCTCGGTGCATTGTAGCCTTCGGGCTTCAAATTGCACCTCTGCCAAAATAACGCATTTCTCTCCCTTATAGTATAATGTACTATTAATTTTGACAAGTTTGACATACTTTTGTCAATATGTGACTGAAAATAATTGTTTTGTCGAGTGAAATATTTTAAATTGCACAATTTTTCGTTGGATTTGCTATATTTTTATATAATTATGAAACTATCATCAAAACCGTTGAAAAAGCGTCTTCGTTTCACCTATGAGGATGATATTATTATGCTAAGAGGCGTGGTCTCCCAGAATCCATATAAAAATTGGCAAACATACATGGGATGATATCAAACATAGTATGTTTGTGCTCACTAAAAAAGATGTTCAGTCAAAAGTATTTGCCAACACAAAATCAACATCTCTATCTCTTCAGCATTCGCTCCCGCTAAAATTGCTATTTCTAATTGTTCTTCCATAAGATAAATTAATATTACAATAGATAATAAATCCACATAAATGTCATAATAAAATAAAGTTTTCTGTATTGTATTTTTGTTACTTTCAATAACTCTATCAAAAGTCACATTAAAGGATACTTTAATAAAGGAACTTTTAATAAAAGCAGCCTTTAGTACAGATCTTCAATAACTCTCTAATATCTAATGAAACTTACACGTTGGCATATTATGTAGGACGCATGTAGGACTCACTTGAAGATAAAAAGGTTGGCTACAACGAATAATATAAGAAATAAATATAAAATATTATATTACATATATACCAATCAAATTATCTAATAGTCTCAATGCTTGAAGTAAATTCGATGAACAAAAAGACAACAGAATTTCACCATATTAATTTAATAATTAATTTCTAATCTTACACAATATACCTGGACAATTTGCTGTGTGTGTAAATGTGTTTCAGAACACAAACAACATACAGTGTGATGTTATAAACTACTGTACAAATGAGCTGCCATTCAAAAACCTTTTTTTCACATTCACTCAGTAGAGGTACATATGGTGGTGGTTTCGAAAAGAAACCATTTTTTTTTTAAATTGCACTGTTTCTGGTGCAAATAGAGGCAGTCTAGGCGAACTTCGTTAACATTTAAACTACAGAAAATAGACGAGAAGAGATATCGTTGATGTAAATTTCGATTTTAGTTATTTTAACGATATGTATCAAATTTTTATTCATTAAAATAGTATTTAAAGAAAAAACCTGATCCTAGGAATATCTTAAAATATAATGTTTTTTGACAATTTGTGTTTATATAATGTCAATAGATCCATTTAAATCCCAAATATAATGATGTCTTTCTCAACATTAAATTAGCATAGTTTTGTTAATTTTCAAAAGTTTTGTTATAAGAGACCTTTGAATTATTATAACGATTCTTATTTTAGCAGAACGATATTTCTTCTTGTCACGTTAAACAAATTTAAGTACCGACAACGTTTTTGCGTTTCGTGGTCGTTAATTTTATCAAATGCGAAGTTTGCATATAAATTGTCCCGATATATTTATATTTCTCACTATTACCGAATACTGAAAACTATTGTTGCTAATTTGAATATTGAATGCGTTTCAGGAAACCCTCAAAATTATTTTACTTTTGACTTATGTCACTTTTCGATTACATCCGGAATGAATTTGAATATTATTTTCAGATTTAGAATAATTTTGTTATTTTATATAAATTGCAAAAGTGACATCGAATCAAAAACAAGTGAGTATTTTAAGGGTATCCAATAACCCAACATTATTACCTCAAACATTTTCTATTTAAGCCACAATATTTTTCGTATTTAACAAAAGTATAAATTTTAAATTTCCTAACGAAGTAATCCAGCACGATTTATGGAATAAATAAAGTTCGCCTCGACTGTAGACTCCTGTTTGTAATGTCAACACTAAAACAAATCGTCTATATGGTCCATTTTTAGCATTGTCAGCACAATCAGGTTTCGATTACTAAGTATTTTTGTTTTCACTCTTAGCACACTGTCTCTTATTTTATTATCTCACTCCTAATAATCTTCGTCTTGCACTTCTTTAATTCTCTCATAGAATAATGAAAAAAAATCAGTTAAAAACGTCACTGGCTATGTTCGAGTTACAAGAAATGTAGAAAAGAATAGGCTGTTTAGAACAATGTTATCAATTGAAAATTTAATTATTTTGAGTGACAGATTCACACAATTGTCAAATTGATTCAAAATATTTCAGTTTTTGGAGATCTTGTGATCAAAAAATAAAGTAAAATTAATAAAATCTTATTTTTCAAGAATTTTATTAAACTTGTATGTTTTCATAAAGTAACAAAATTTTGAATTTGGTGTTTAATCCTACAAACAGATGTTTCACTAAAAATCTTGTACATGCAATGGGAAAGACCACTAATTTTCAAAAACAGTTTTACGCGCCAATTGCAAAGGCTGCTCTAATTGATGTAATGCAGTATGACGTACTAGCCCCTACACGCCTATCGACCTTAAGCAGCAAATCATCTGAGTTCTATCATAGTAAATCCGTATACCGTATATCCGTCTGTGTAAGACAGATAATGGTAGGTGTTAGTACGTCATAGCACCGCCCACTTGTTTCGGACATTTTTCAATTTTGAATAATATTGATTTCGAAACGCCAGGAAATCTATTAAATACTATTTTGACACATGATATTGTCTGCACACTGAGCCAACATCATTATTCATTGAAATATATTTGAAAGGATGGTCTTCCCCATTACCAATAGAGCTCAACTAAGATCTAGAAGTTAACGACATTTTTGTGAATTATTTTTGGTGAAATACGAAAGGTAGAATCAAAAAGCGTGTCTATATTGTCTATATTCTTTAAATTGCTTGTTGTACAGTTGTATTTAAAATAGGGTACAGGTATTAGAAAAAGACGTTAACGTCATCCTATTTGCTGAAGGCTGAAGTTATCAAATGTCATAGGTTGTCAAAGCAATGTCTAAGTGTATAAGTTGCAGTTTAAAGAGCCTATCAAATTTGATAACCTCAAATTCCAGCTCATTTTAGGCAAATAAAATGAAGTTAACGTCTCTTTCTAATACTTGTATCCTTTTTATTAAATACGAATATAGGATGTTACTTTCGTCTTTCTATAGTTGGTCCGATTAGTAACAATCTTGACAGGGCGAGTATAACGGGTGGTTTCTAAACCGGAAAGACAGATCTAAAGTATTTCTCGGAAAATTCAATTGCAAACAAAAGCTATTGCACACCTTTTTCCAAGATGGGCAACACCACAAACTTGTGGTTAAGCTTCCATCAACCCCCCACATATGTCCCAAAAATAAAATTGCGTCCTCTAAAAAATGCAATATTAGGTCCTTAAATTGTAACATTTCAATGGACTATGTCTCTACCACTCAATAACGTAACAACTGTCACATTCTAAAGTCTGTCAGTGTCTACCAAGGTGTAAAAATGTAATTTTGACGTCTTTTGTTATTTTTTCTCGGTTTTCGTAGGTTTAGATAACTTTTGTCGTTTTCTACAGTTTCTATCGTCTTATGTAGTTTTTGTCATCGTTTTCTGTGGTTTAAAGGAAGTGCAGATTAACAGCACAATTAATTTATTTTCTCGAAGAAGAAAAATGTTAATTATATAAAACTATGTATGGTTCACTTTGAAATTTCTTAAATAATTTCTTTAAGGTTGAAATGAGAGAAATTTGAATCTAGTTGAATCTATACACACAAAAATTTTAACACACATTACCCAACTTGACTTCGATTTTCAGCTTAAGAGGATTCCTAAATTTCTTGTAACGTTGGTTTTATACTTCAAGTATTTTATTTAAATTTACTTTTTGTCAAAACCAGTTTTATTTATACATCCATATTTGAATTAAAAAACTATTTACATTATAAAATCTATAAAAATTGTAAAACACATTTATTGTTTAAAAAATCAACTTGAAAACTTCACAATGTTTTTTTTTTTGTTTAAATTACGTACACAACACAGGGGCGCAGACAGGTAGAAGTACCGAAAGTTATTCGACCTTTGTCCGATTCGAAATTTTTTAGATTTTTTAAAAATTTTATAACACTATCGAGGTTTTTTTTTTTAAATTATATCAAGTGAAAATAGCATCGGTATCTCCCTTTATTTTTCTAGTACTACTTTCTACGCCCGTAAAATAAAAACATTATGATAAAAATATTGGAAAATTTTCTTATGGTACAACAGAGTGTAGTTTGAAAAAAAAAGACAAAAACAATTTGCTATTTATACTTGAAAATCCGATTTGCATTTAACTACTTGGTTGCTTTTCAAGTAGAGGTCGCAGGGAATTATTTTTTTAAATAGTTTCGCTTTATTTACTATAAAAATGGGGTGCGGTGAATTATACGAGTTTTTGACTGATTTTGAGAAAAATAGATAGTACTAACCCATTTTGAAGATTATCGGTCGAAAAATTTGCGGGTTGTACAGAATTTACAGAGAGAAATCCAAAAAAATAATTTTTTTTCGCCACTTGAACCATCACTTTTGGACTAGACATTTTATACAAAAAACAGTTTAAATGTATCACACTGTAGAGGAATGTGATCAACACTATGAAAAAAATTCAGTTAGATCATTTAAATTACCACTATCATAAATATATATTTGTAAAGAAACAAATTTGTATGTAAACAATTTTAATGACAGATTTGACAGATATATTTCCGTGAAACGTAATCCGCCATCAAAACCATAAATCTAAATATCTATTCTCTAAAATTTGTTTTTCATCTTGTAATGTAAATGAGAACATTTTAAATTTTTAGATAATTATAAAAATAAATAATAAATATCACGTTTTGGTGTCTTTATTTTATATTTTATAATATACCATGAAACCAAAATTTGTAAATTTATATATTAATAGCGTATATGCAACCTACGAAGCATAAAACAGAATAAACTTTGTAGCATGGTTGCCAGCTGTAATCAATTACTTGAGAATCAAGGTATTTTTCTACATTATTATTAAGATGCGAAATCAACTATTTCATTAAACTATATTTCTTATTGAATTAACTTAACCCAAGCTCAAGAAAATAAATGAAATTATAAACAAATTTATGTACGATGATATCCTTACATTTTGTATTTGAAGAAGGGGATGGAAATACAATCATTGCATTCACCCTTCCTCTTAAAAGATATCCAATACATTGTAACGCACATTAAGTTATTCAAGAAGGGGAAGGAAATATAATCATTGGATTCATCCTTCCCCTTCTTGAATAACTTGATGTGCGCGTTACAAAGTATTGGATATTTTTCAAGCAGAGGAAGGGAATGCATGATGATATCCTTACATTGTGTATTTGAAGGGGAAGGAAATGTAATAATTGCCTTCACCCTTCCCCTTAAAAGGTATACAATACTTTGTAATACACATCAAGTTGAAAAAAATAAGAGAATGAAATATTATTATTTACTACAAATTTAGTGTATATTTGTGGTTATCGCCGATTTTTTACGGGCATTACACACTACTGTTTACGCTTGAGCTTGTCTGTCATTTGAATGAATTGTTTTCATGAAAATTTGCAGCCTCTCAAATATATATTTATAAAAGTGGTCATATAAATGATGTTATGAGGATTTTTTCATAGTTAGCGAGAATACATATCGTTGATTACTTTCCTTTACAGTGCGATGCATTTAAACTGTTTTTTGTATAAAATATCTAGTCTAAAAGTGATCTTTCTCTGTAAATTCTGTATAACCCGGAAATTTTTCGACGGATTATCCTCAAAATAGGTGAGTACTATCGATTTTTCGGAAAATCAGTGAAAAACTCGTGTCTCCGTGTAGTTCACCGGATTCAAATGTTCGAAATATGAAATCGTTATTACGGCCAAAGAAAACAATGTCTCCCAAAAATGTAGAAAGTTGAGATAAGTTAAAAAAAAATATTTTTGATAAAAAGCTCTGCCTTACTTTTTGATTCGTAAACGATTAAAAATTTTTGAGTGGAATATCAGAGAAAAATACATTCAATCTGCATAGCCCTATAAACAAGTTGTGCTTCCACAATTCTATAGCACATAAAAAATTGTTACTAACAAATAAAGAAGAAAAAATAGGGATTCAATTTTCACTAATATTTCAAAAACTATCATATTCAAGACATTTAAAAAGAAGATTCTTAAAATGGAGGAAATTTCCAATAAGAAAGTCCCACAATCCACCTCAATTATTTTCGATTTTAATTGAAATAAACAAATTTTAATAAACATGTCAGCAATTGTTAAAAATCATTATTTTTATTTACCCTGTATTCAACGTTTTGAAAATTCTGCACTGGATTACAGATCTGCAAGTGATGCTGGCCTTTTTATCAAGAATTTTTTTTTGTGAATTATCGGATACATTTTTTTTTATCAACAATTTATCAAAGAATCAAAACAAGAACATTCAGTAAGGTTCGAAAAGATTCTAAAAAATTTTCAAACTCTTGGAAATTGCCTCAAGTTGCGACCGAAGATCGGCAGTTAGATTTTTGTTAGGATCGAGTTGTCTCCGGAAAATTGTAGAGTTGTCTCCCGTTATTGACAGATAAATAATAAATCTTAAGGAAACTACAAATTCTACCATTATAATATTATTGGAATTGATTATTAAATTCCAAGATAATTTACGCCATTTGAACTAGAATCAAAATCTAGTGGCGAACGAATTTGTATACTTTCCCCTTTTCACTAGATCCATGTTGAATATGAATATATTTCAATTTTTTGCACTATGCTTATATTATTTTATTATGAGTTTATGGGAACCGAAAAATTTTGTTGGTGAGTAGAACGATGAGTCATATTTCGAGTGAAATACTTCACAGCCATTAGTGGTTCTTATAATAATTGCTCTGTACAGATATAAGTAGACAACTTAATTTTTATCTATATAGGTTTCGATCAAATAATCGCAAAATTGGGTTACTTTATCACATTCCGGCTTAAATTCACTTAATCGACATGCGAAGCAATCATCAACGTCTTTTGGATCTAAAAATGGTAATCCAAAAATGAATATACGACTTTTCTTCTAGTTTCTTATTATATTCAAGCGAAAAACCAAATTCTTGGATTTTGCGAAGCAAAGATTGTCCAAGTGCCCATATTTTGGCGTCTCTGGAAACACTTCTATACTTTTTTGGATTGCCGCTTCAAAATCTGCAGTTATCGTCTTTTGGGATAGGGTGAAACCTAATTTGCAACATTCTTCTTTTACAAAACGAAATATCTATTTGTAGCAGGGGACGGTTTTATTTGGAGGCAGTGTTTAAAAGTATCGAAGCCGAAGATGAAATCGGAGGTGTAATAGTCGAATCTCCGTAACATCTCTAGGGTCAACGTAGCTTTAGTTCGTAGTTATTTAGTTTTTTTTTGTATTCTCCTATGACGGGTATATTTACTCCGTAACACACATGTGATTTTTCTCACAGCTGCGCCGTCGAGAGATTGCAATTGCAGTCAGAAGTACTAAAATTTCAATCAGTTACTACTCAGGTGTCTGTGAAACCACGGCTATCTCACGCGTCCTGTCAGCCAGCATTTTGTGTCGCCATTCCCGTCTTCACATCGCAAGTGCTGTTGCTAGTACAGTGTTTGTTACGTTGCGAAAGTAAAATTTCAAGATCGATGATGTAAATATCGAATTGTTTATTGTCGAAATTTGGCAAGAAGATCGGTGAAGGGATGTTAAATTTGTCCAAAGAAGGCAATTGATTTTATACAAACTTTGCACAGTATCTTCTTTTTTTCTTTGAAATAAACATTAAATACAATTCGCGAAAACGAGCAAAGGGTGCGACACCTACCGTCAAAATTTTATAGCTTTGGAATGGGGAAAACAAACCATTTCCCCATTAGAGTACGTGTATAGTGAGCAAGGTATTAATATCGTTTTCTTGATTTCTAGAAGAGTTTATTTTATCAGAATACTTATTTAGACTCTAATAATGTCCAGCATGTGCAAGTGTACATTGCTCTGTGCCGCAATGTAATCAGTAAAAAGATGCAAATGTATCAATACATAACTTCACAACAGATCCAAAATTATGCAAAGTGTGGTAAAACATTTTCAAAATTAGGAAACATATCTCCGAATACATGTCAGTGTGTGTATCAGGCGCTGCTTAGAAACATATTTTAAAGGTAATTTCACTCATTTCAATAAAATATTTTGATGTTCAGTGTTATTTAATGCTTTGAAAACCTGTTCGCCTTCTACCATCGGCCGATTTCTGTCTCCAATGTATTTTAAAATGTCCACCAAACCAATTTTAACAAGCACCATCTCTCACAAAACAGCTTTATCGCCCAAAATTCGAAATTTCATCAAATGGACAGAAATGGATTTGTTTATTGTTTTCCTCATTCCATACGTTTGCGCGTACACGCGTCCATATTGAGGCACCGCGAACTACACGGTTGAACATTCGAGAAAAATTGTATATGTGAACTGAATTTTCGCGGTTTCGCTAGGAAAACACCCAAGGGTGCACCGGGGAAAACGGTCGAATACGTCGAATTATGTTCTTCAATAAATCAACAAATTATACTCAAAAAGTCTTTCTACTTTGAGGAAGCGGTTTACCTTCTTCCAATACAAAAAAAAATTATTGATGACAGATTATTCAATATTGTTTTTTAGATTTGAATATAAATCAAACAAAACAAGAAATTATGGGAAGTTATTTCGAACATTTTTATAGTTAAAAAGACGATTCACGGGGAATTAAAATCATGTGACGTGCATCACTTGAAGTAACCCATACTAACTCTATTATTTTGATAAAAAGAAATGCTTTGAAAACATATCCCTTAAATATGACAAATCTTTAAAAAAAAGTGGAACATCTCCAGTTGTTTATATATAGGTAGGTAGTAGAAACAACAGTAACAGTGAAAGA
Source organism: Lochmaea capreae (assembly GCA_949126875.1). Taxonomy (NCBI): domain Eukaryota; kingdom Metazoa; phylum Arthropoda; class Insecta; order Coleoptera; family Chrysomelidae; genus Lochmaea; species Lochmaea capreae. Next base: position 17,952,024 of record OX421403.1, read on the forward strand.
TGGAAATTGTTTATTACACACGTTGCAGCAAGTTTTAATAATATTCCTTAAAGGTGAGTTTGCACTGCACCAATTTGTCTCTCGAGTCAGATGCCAACGACTAGTCGGTCCCGAGAGTCGAGTCAGATAAATCGCGTCTACACGCTCAGTCTTTTCCACGTACTTACTTGTAGAAGTAAGTGGGGAGGTCAAGACAGAAGTTCGAATGAGCTTAAAAGCTCGTGTAGACGGTTGTTCAAACTTCGCTTTAGTTCGATAAAATTTTTGAACTCTTTCTAGCAGAATTTTGCAAAGGTCTGTTTTGTGCAAACACTAGTACAGGTGGCGAAATATCCGTGTACCGTCTTTTTATTAAAGACTGAGCGTGTATATTGACCTTTAAGAATGTATCTTCAACTAAATACTTTCACATACAGCCGGTCAAATTTATCTTGAGACCTAGCTCAGCCACGCCTATTGATGCGCACTGGTCGTTACTGATAGTTTACCTTCACTGCACGTAGATAACGAATATCTTCAGGACTCATGCTATATTTGGCCTGCTGTATACAACAATCTGGTCGTAGGTAAAAATTCTCTAAACTTTGGTACTAGCTACACAGAACACTCAGTCATAGTACGATCGGTGATAAGAGGCGATAAGGTTTTAATTTTCTAAACTGACATATTTAGACTGTCCACAACCACAATGAAGTAAATTCCATCGTAAAAAATAATTTTAAAGGTAAAAAGTAGTAAAAGAATGTCACAAATGTACCCGAAGATTTGAGATTTATCTGTCAAATGTCAAATTGGAGATTGTCAAGTGAATTTATAATTCCAAAAGTGTGTTACTTCTTTTCAAAATAATAGAATTTCAGTATGAAAAGTGGGCTACTTATAGGAAGCAGAACAATTTTTCGACAAACTGAAAAGTTGTATTTTTTATGGTTGAATTCAAGTGAATTTGAAACATACATATCTAATAAGGCAATTTTTTCTCCCAGAATTTATATAATTTAGGTAATCAAGTGATTGTTCGTCGATAAATGTTTCTACTTCTTGTATGTCCACTGGTAATTTAAAAAAAAAATGAGCGAATCAAGTAAAATTGTGTGATTGAATAATAAAATCATACAAAAGGAATATTCGTATATAAAATAACTTCGTCGAGAGTTTGGTTGAAAATCTTGATCTGTACATTTTTTCGACTCCCAATTTTTGGAAAATTCAATAATTTGGTGATTAAAATAATTAACTCCAACCACTGAAATACTTGAAGTACAATAAAAAATACTGACTCGGAGATTCTACAGTTTATAAAGACAACTATTATCACTGGCTTACTGCCGGGGATTTTTTATCAGAGTCCTGGTTGGAAGGGGTATTCCCTTGAGGAGGGCCGACGCCTCCCGGTCCTCCCCTGTCCCCCACTCCCGCTCCCCACGAATTGGATCCTGGCATCGGCGAGTCAGCGTGGAAGCCATGGTTGTCATGGTCTAAGGAATTTGCGGCGTCATACTGGGTGTTTTCTAACCTCGTTATTAGTCGCTCATCTTCGTCTCCGAATTCTCCACCCATCAATGAAGGTTCACCCACAACCATCACATCCTACAATAAAAAACAAAAATAAATTAATACTAACAGTTTTAACACAAAATGTCATCACAAAATACCTGGCAATAACAATAGGATTGAACCATAGATTCAAGAAAAATAGTTAGTATAGTAGTAAAGGACCGATACACAGATACGCGGACTCGAGCCAATGGGGCAGGTATGTTGTATGTAAGTATGATGGGGTGACATTCACTGAGACCTAAAAGATCTATTGTGCCCCCTCACTTCTACTTAGTTCCTGAGGAACGTCTCGGAGACTAGTAGTTCCTTTAGTCCTATTTCCCTGAGGAATTTTAGGATATCTGCAGGCTTCAACTTAGGTCAACGGCCCTCTTCTATCCAATAATCTCCTAGGTGCTGTGCCCTAGGATTCTGAATTGCTGTGCAATGTGCAGGGATGTGGTTGGAGGTTTCTTCTTCCATGCCACAGAATCTACATTCTTCTTCCTCCACTATTTTGAGCAGGTGCCCATTCAGGCGGCAACGTCCCGTTAGGATCCAGGGATGTGCAGGGATGTTAGACGGACACTTATAAATCCTTGTGCCGAGCTGGCTAAATAAAAAGCTGGTATTTAAGACGGGAAGCTAGTACGCCTGTGCTCCACTACGGCGCTGCCAACGCTGATTGAGAAACAAACTGTGAAACTGTCGGAAATCGCATCCCAGAGAAAAAAAATTATATTTCAATTTCCTATACCGATAATAGAGGACAGTACACTCCAACCGGTATCTCGTGAAATGAGGTGACGATGCGCCGTAACAAATTTGAAAGTGGGGATCCAGCAAAATCGCATGGCTTGTTGTATTGAAGTGAACGGACAACTGCTCTTTCATCCAGATTCTGATCCAATTTCTGTATCGTGGACAACAAATGGGTAAAAGTCAGCCCTGCATACTTATTATGGAATGAAAAAATGACATGTGACTAATTTCAATCAATGTACTAATAAAAATATCAAAACATTAAAGAAAATTACAAAAAAGAAGTCTAATGACTTAATTCTCAAGAACGACACATAAAAGACCACAACAAGTAACAGGTTCATGTATGGAATAAAAACTAGGCCCGTTGACTGTTGGAAAGAAAATTGTTACTAAATATATAAAAACTTATTCATTTTATGATAAGACAAATTCCAATTGAAATGATTAAACGATTACTTTGATTATTCTTCGAATTGTCTTTGTCGATTTACTGAAAATAGAGAAAAATTGTAGTTAATGTAAAATAATGTACATACCTGCGACGCTAAGGAAAAATTAGGCCCTGGAGATCTTTTTTTGTTTGGTGCTGGCGCGGCGTTGTTGGCTGCTCCTCCGGAATTCGATCCTTTCCTTTTTCGCCGTTTATTTGCTGGCCTTTGAGATTCTGTACGAACATATTCAGATAAATGTTTATTAAATATATTTATATGTCGTTAGAATTTATTTTTTAGACGTGCAAACGTTGAATTTTGTCAGGATTCTTTTCATTTTTGCTATACACATAGATAATATTTCAATAAACGGTTTTTATTTTCTATTCATGGATTTATAATATACCTATACTGAGATAATTTTAATATTTATTAAGAATAAATAAAAGTGAGTAATACATTTATTTTGGTTGCATTGGAAAAGATAGACAAACAAAAACGGAAAAATTAACACTTTTTATACGATTTTATTATACAGGGAGCAACAAAAAGGTAGGTCATAAATTAAACCACAGATTTTAGGGTTAAAAATTACTCGATCGAACCTAACTTACCTTAGTACAAATGTGCATACAAAAAAAGTTGAAGCCCTTTGAAGTTATCAAATGCAAATTGATTTTTTCAAATATTTCGACAGTTCTTTTTAATCCTATTTTGGGAGCCGTTCTTATGCCGGAAGCACTGCATCTTGATGGCTTATTGTACTCTATTCCCACATTTATTCCACCCACCCAGCCATTCCCGTACCTTCGAGTAGACGATATAGGTCATAAAGCACTTGTCAATTTTGTCAACTGTCCAAATATTTGAAAAAGTCAATTCGCATTTGAAAACTTCAATGGGCTGTAACATTTTTGTATACATATTTGTAATAAGGCCAGTAAGTAAGTTAGGTTCAATTTATGACCTACCTTTTTGTTACACCCTGTGATATTACAAGAAACAACAACGTTTGTTATATAAATTATTAACAATATACTTTTAAATGTGTGTGGTGGTTCAGGTAAAAAAATATATAACTGCAAATCAAATGAAAGAAAAATCTAACATGGTACACATGTTATTAAATCCCGGGATTCACACACAGATGGCGCCACCAATACCAATCAGCTTTTGTTTTCAGTAGTACCAGCTTTTAGAAGAAGATAAACGTGAAAATTTGACTATTATCAGATGATAAAACTAAAGTATGGGAACAGATAAATAATATAAGCGACTCGCAGTTTTAAATGGCTATCAAGACATTCGTATTTTTTATATTATGTCTTAGTAGCCACCACTAAGTGCTTATTCCATAATATACTATTAATAAGAAAATAATAAGTGTTTAGTTTCACTGTTCTAGCCACTGTAATAATCAGGTTAACATTCATTAGTCTTTGAGACAATCATTGTTGTCATATTATAAAATGTTCAATATGTCATTATAAATTTCTCCAAAAAGTTTGATCCTGATTAGAAGACTTTACACTTGTTTATTGTCAATTTTTTAGATCCGTTTTGCAGTTTTAATAATCAGTTGGTTAACATTCATTGATCTTTGAGTCAATCATTGTTGTCATATTATAAAATTTTCAAAATGTCATTTTAAATCTCCCCTAAAAGTTTGATTTTGATTAGAAGACTTTACACTTGTTTATTGTCAATTTTTTAGATTTGTTTTGCAGTTTTCCATTTTTTTAAAAGGCTAGTTGTTTCTTGGCATAATAGAAAAAAGAAAAAGCGAATATTAAAACCCACTTTAACAACATAGTGTCGTACAAAACCGTACAACAGGAATTAAGGTAGGGTAAAAATGGTAAAGCATAAATGAATAATCCTATAGTGCAATAAAATTGGTACCTCTCTTACCCGGCGGCGCAACCATCCTCTGCCATTTCTGAAATAACGTCGTTTTCAGGCAGTCCCTGGGACTTAAAGCGTACGCCTTGTGTCGAGACATAAGCTCCTGCATAGGTTCTAATATCACACATAACTAAAAAAATAATTAATTCAAATTAAAAACACTTTATCAATATCACGATTATTATAAAAATCCAAAATACAATCTTTTTGTTTTTAACATTCTTACTACAGTTTATTCAGTGTAGAAGAAATAGGAAATCATGGAGACTACCAAAAATTGCTCAATGTGGATTCAGAAGTTTTCACACTGACTTTAGATAAACTATACCAAAAATAAGAGAAACAATTACGACGAAGGAATTAAATTAAAAATTTCGAAGAAGGTATAGTTTACCTAGTCACTGTGAAATCCAAAATAAATATTTCAAAGGAGCGCTTGTCAGTTATACTTCTGACTTTAGATAAAGTATACTGCATATATTTTTTCTATATGCAGTGTCTAAAAATGTTTATAAAGTTTACCATACCATTATTGTACTTTTTAAAAAGATTTAACTTGTAAAATGTTGGGTCTGTCTGTATACTTAGGAGAGAATGTTAAACTTGGTTAACAAATTCCCTCACTATGTGGAATCTTTCTATAACTATCAAATAAATTCAATTAATATTAATAGCAAATTCCACAACATAAATTTATATAAATGTACAAGTAACTACAAAAAGTACCTCATTTTTATAATACAGGGTTGTCCTTAAGTAATTGTACATAGAACTGTAGAAGTACAATATAATCTTCACTTTAAAATATTGCGATTTAAACCAATTAGCTTCAATAAATTGTTTACATTAAGAGAGACATGCAATTTTGATTTTTGTTTTTTTTACAATAACGTGTATGCAATTTTCATTTAATTAAATAATAATTATGTAGTTAATCACTAAAATGTGATTATCTCTAAGACCGTTAAGATTTGGGGATACTAACATATATACTTTATTTAATATAAATGTACTTGCACGTCAACAAAATGAAAAAATCGCGCTGTTCGTTTGACTCAGATCATTTGTTTGCTGCTGTCAATCAGTACGTTTTGACACTGTAAACTTGGTAAATATTGAAATTTGTAGGTCGCATGTTATTAAAAAATATAAATATATATCCAGAAAAAACGTTTTGTATTTAATTTCATAACAAATACATCTCGTTGAAATATCAAATTCAAACTAACGTCAGTCGTGCTACAAATTTTATATGTTTGCTAAAATGCGCGCTGTTGCCGCGATAAAATTGGTTTATCAGGCTTAATTTGACGTCTACTCTTGTTTTGAGGTTATGTTTTGAGAATTTCAATTTGTGTATCTAACACGTGCGTAAAGTGACTTTTCCGCACGCGATTGCAGATGGCCGAGCGACGTGTTAGTGGAGTTCGGCCAGCACTTTCCGCACTTGTTAGGTAAACTACTATTTCAACAACTATGGAAAAGTTCAATGATATTATTTAATGTGAGGTGAAGATTTGATTCAATTTTGCATAATTTGAATTATCTGCAAGTTTATTTCTAAAGCAACTAATATGTTCAGTATATCTTATTTCAAAATTTCTTTGTGTTTCTACGTAGTAAGGGTTGAAATAATTAATTAGTTATTAAAAAATCTACTATTATTTGCAATACAACTTTTAGTCATTATGTTTCGAGTATTAGGTGGATCTACACTACAATGTATTCTAGCCCACGTCCTTCCTTATTTTCCAATCAGACGTTCGACAATTTCCCACAACTATCTAATTAGTGTGCCTTCATACATTGTTTTTGAACACATTTTTTTGATGTTTTATCGAATAATGTTTCATCATCGTTAAACGTATTTTAGAAAATAAAATTAAAGAGTATAAAAATGGTACAATTATTCGTATTACATTCACGGTTCTACCAGAATTCATACTTCAGCTCAAAATATTATATATATTGTAATTTTGTTCCATAACGTATATACACACTTCCTATATTAATTTATCATTTTGGAGAAAAAAAATAATAACTCACCCTCAAATAATTAAGGGTAGAATTTGTGATGCCTTGTCTTGTGATGTTTTTCGATAGTTGTTCCAACATACCAGGATCCTGTTGCGAATGCATACCGACTACCGTTCTTGGGATTAATTCTCGATGCGTTCGAACGGCGAAATGCCACGACTTTATCCTCATTAAGTCATCGAAAGTAAATTCTAGAATTAAGCGGCCCTCTGTACACACCTAAAATAACATTTATTTTACAAAACAAAACAATAATCCTCCTTTTGCTCACACGAATTTAACAAGAATTACGGAATACTCTTAGTCAACAACTTCAAAATGTGTTAATTCTTCGGAATGAAAAATGTACCTATCGAGTATGGATTAGCACATAAAAAATTGCAAATAATGTTATCAACAGATTAAGATGAACAAAAGATAGCATTTAGTTTTTTGTTGATAACTCAAAACTATTAATATTTAAGGAATTTTGAAAAAAAAAGAGGAGGAAATTTCCAATAAAGTTTCCACTCGGGGAAATCTAACTCTATTTATAATTTTAATTCAACTCCGAAAATTCTTAATTAATTTTTCAACAACAATTTTTCTTGAGCTCCCTTGTTTATTGTAAACTGAAGGAAAAATGTTTAAATAATTGTCTTAAAAATGTGTGTAGCCCTTCCTATGTATGTATGTATGATGGGGTGACATTCACTTAGACCTAAAAGATCTATTGTGCAACCTTACTTCTACTTAGTTCCTGAGGAACGTCTCAGAGACTAGTAGCTCCTTTAGCACTATTTCCCTGAGGAATTTTAGGATATCTGCAAGTTTCAATTTAGGTAAATGTCCCTCTTCTATCCAATAATCTCCTAGGTTCTGTGCCCTAGGATTCTAAATAGCTGTGCAATTCGCAATTATGTGGATGGAGGTTTCTTCTTCTTTAGCTTAGTGCTTTAATGGCTGCTTGACTGTCCGACATTACAATAATCTTTTGCCTTCTATATCCTTTGTCAATATTGAACATGGCACACTTTCTTATTGCGTGTATTTCCGCTTAAAAGATACTTGGGGTTTTTCCCAAGCTTTCAAAGTGTTTGGTTCCTGGTCCGTACACTCCTATCCCAGTTCCTTCTATTGCTTTTGAGCCGTCTGTGTACCATGGAATGGCATTATTTCCAAGTCTGGTAATGGTATTTGGATCCCATTCCTTCTTGTTGCTTAATTCCGTAACGAATTTCTTTGAAAAGTTTTACCTATTCATCATACCATCTTGTGGAATGCCCCAGGTTTTTTGATTTCTAAAAAGAAAGGAGGTGGTTGTTTTTAATGATTCCCTCTCTACTTAGTCTGTATCTCGTTCTTTCTGCAACACTTTCCACCACCATATGTAGAGGTGTGAGGTTGAGAATCACTTCCTTGGCTGCCGTTGACCATGTTCTCATTGCTCCTGTAATGCTACTCCACGCAATGGCTCCATAAGTGATAATTGGTAGCCCTTCCTATACACAAGAGTGTTTATTTTGGAGAAATGTGATTTTATTTGGCTTTAAGGATTGTCTTGTGTATTATAAACAATAAAAAGGTTAGTTTAATAAAACTTTTGAGTTTCTTATGTGGATTTTCGACAAACTTTTGGTTCTTCATCATTTTCTTCCATTGAACAGACAATACCAAACTAATCAGCTTTCCAAATTGTTTGTAATGGACGGATATATTAGGACAGGTGATCTGGATTGCCAAAATCAATTTCAAGGTTAGTTGTCAAAAAGGAAGGATCTTAGAAAAATCCTACTAATAAACGGATCTGTCGTTTTCAAGGTCGTAGGCTACTTAAAGGCACACATTATATATTTTTAAATAGAAATCGTGCTCAAAAAAAAACATTTTTCCATAAAATACCATCCAATTAAATATTAAAACAAATTTTCAGAAAAGGTTTATTCCCTGATGTGCCCTGAAGAAAGTTGAAGTTTTCCTTATTTGGATTTAATCTTTTGAATAAAAAATGTTTTGCAGACAGGTTTTTTAAAATAATTTAATTTATTCCGTGTATTAACAAGAAACAATGGATATACCCTGTAGAGTATAATATCTTAATGAATAAAAAACGTCTATCGATCGTATTTCCTTGTATAGAAAGTCATTGCCCTAATTCCGAATACGAAATAAAAAAATCATATAGGTACTCGGACTTTTGATAAGATCACGATTCCCCATATATTGACATTATTTACATAACACAATCGATACTGAGTATTTCCTAGGAATTAAATACATTTAAACTATATTCAGCGAAGCTTAAACGCAATTTTAAGTAATCATAAATAATTTCGAAATATATACAGAGCGTTTATAAAGTAAGGCATAGATTATTAGCTAGATAAACAGTAATATAAAAAAAAATCAGAAAATAATATCTAGGATAGGTTAGGTGTGTGGTGAGCTCAGAGTTCAGAGCTTGCGATATTAATGCTTTTTATTATTTTTTAAGGTCATATACCCTAAATAGAATGTAATCGAAGTGGAACATTTTCGGTTCAAAAAGAGTCAGTAATTTTATGCCGGCAGCAAGGTTGGTTGTGGCGTCGGCCTAGCTCAGTTTTGTGATGCCTCGCCTTTAAAGTGTAAAATTATTTTTCATTTATTTTGGAAATAATAACTTGTCATAAAAATTTTTTGCATGTTTGTCGTTTAAAAAAATGTCGACACTCGAAGGTTTTTCATCCTGTATTCCTATAAAAAATTGTAAATTTTTTCATACAACTGTTTATTTAGTTAATAATTAATTTATGCGTTACTTTATGTATAGACTGAATATATTAAACAGGGTGTCCCAATAATAAGTATACATATTTTGCACAGAAAATATTGAGACTAAAATATAAAAAAAAGATTTAAAAACCAAAACACTTGAATAAAATTAATTTCGTCAGTTACTTCAAAATTCTTGGATATTTTTCTAGCGTTCTTGGTAATAGGTTTAAGAATATGAAAAAAACATTTATTAATGTAGTATAGTTTGGCAAACCAACCTGAACCTACGCGGTGTCAGTAAGGGGGTGAGGAAACAAAGCCGACAAACAATATCAGTCAATAGTTAGAAGGAAGAACATAAGCATGCGCTTGACAATAGCAAGTCAGGTGGTTGCATAGCTACGGACCATCTCATCTAATTGGTTTTACAGTCCTCCATACTGCGGTGGATCAATTGTGGTGCGACCAGCGGCACTTGTTGAAAGTAGTTATGAGGTAGAAAACTAGGAAATCTGAAACTGTAATTAGTGTACAGTCATTTACATTTAACTCACTTAATAACGACTAAATATTTAATTGGGCCTGTAACAAACGAAGACACACATAGATTATTTAATCTATGACACAAACCTAATTTTTGTCATATGCTTTAATCTCATTGATATTTAAAGAAAATGAAACGAAAGCCTACTACTACTAGGAGCGTGGACTGCCTGAGACCCTGTAAAGCCCTCCAGTGAGCAAGGTGTTGGTTTCTCAACCAGTTCCTCGTCTCCTTACGGATTGTTTGTTTTGTGAGGCCCAAAGTCCGGCCCGGTCCGTTAAAAGGAGTAGCCGCCCCTTCCACAGCCAGCGCGTCCGCCCCTCCATTGCCTTCAAAGCCAGAGTGGTCCGGAATCCATTCTAGCCACACTGTGTTCCGCCTTGCTAGGTCAGCAAAACGTTCAAGACATTCAGCAGCAAGCCCTGAGTTGATGGTATATCCACTCAGTGCCTTAATTGCCGCCTGACTGTCGGTGTATATGGTTATGCGTCGCTCCGTATAACCTCTGTCTAGGTTTATCTGCGCACATTCCAAGATAGCGTTCCCAATGGAACACAGACATCTCCCAAAAGCCTGAGCTTATTGACGTGCCTGCACCCTTCCTCGTTTCGCACATATCCCAAACTTTTCAAGCGTAGGAGTGCCCTCCCAGCCTCAGCCTCGATCACATGGTGAAGAGGTCGAAGTCCAAGAATCACCTCCAACGCAGCAGTTGGTGAAGTTTTGATGCAGCCAGTTGCCCCCAAACCGACCACCCTTTGGAGGCGTGCCAGTTGCGACCTAGCCACCAGACCAGAGCCGCGTATGTGAGCATCGGCAGCATGATCACTTTATAGAGCCACAAGATCGTCTTGGGGGGTTAGTCCCCATTTCGGACCAATGGATCACGGATATGTATAATTAAGCTGAATATACCTATGTTTTCGTTTACGTTTTAAAATTATACATCTACTAGAAAAAACGGTTTCTTCCAATTGTGTATTTTGTTTGTTTCCAGTTAAAAACATTATCTATTCATTATTCGCCACACTTCTATTATGGACAAAGATAGGTATGTAAGTGTACCAATTGTTACCCGCGCAATAGATGCCTTTTCTACCTCAGACCTACTTTCAACAAGTGCCGCTAGATAGCACTACAATACGATCCACCGCAATTCGGAGGTATGTAAAACCATCAAGAACGCGGTAATATGATTTTTGCACGGCGTTGCCGGATTGGAAGACACCCATAACGTCTTTGTAACACCTTTTAACATTCAGTAATTGAAAGAAAAATGTTAATAGACAAAATTCAATGAAACAAGTTAGGTTAGGTTAAAGTATAATCATTATTAATTTATTGTGGATAATAAAAATTCTATTTTCAAAAATGATTACTAAATACAACATACTTTAGCTTTTATATAGTTAAGCGTGGCAATCAGTGGCGTAGCTAGGGTTTACCCCCACCAGTCAACCACTCGAACATATTACTCCCTTCAAAAAAAGATTTCTCATAATGGAGGTATAATATTATATATGTGTATATTATGTATATTATGGATTGGTAGACGTGGACCTATTGAATGGCCAGCGAGGTCACCAGATTTCAATCCTTTGGATTATTTTATGTGGGGCCATGTGTTGTGTATCAAACGAAACCAGCATGTATTCAAGAATTAAAAGAGAGAATTCGGACACCAATAAACAATATTTCTCAAGACACGATAAACAAGGTTTAACAAGAATTTGTACACCGTTTGGGTTACTGTCAAATACAGCAAGGGCTGCAGTTTGAACATTTATAAAGTCATGTATTTCATCATATTCTATCCGCTAGACAATAAGTATTTTTGATAATATTGTTAATTTAACTAATAAAGAATGTTACGCGTTACTTTATGAGCACACACAAAACTATTGTATATTTGTCCACCCTGTACCAATTGGAATCAACATGTGATACATTTTTGAAATCAGCTCAGCTAGGGGGTGTTCCATTAAACGGTGACGTCATTACTCGAAAGTAATTCACCCTGTATATTAGATTATTATTTTAAAATACGGTAATTTAAAATCAAAAATCGACATGTTTCAGGATTATTTCTTAAAATGGTCTGTTTAGCTAAAAATGAATTTGTTCCATACTTTACGGACACAGTGTATAATCATGTAGCTTCAGATTAAATAAGTAGATTACAAATTTTTTTATAATGGTTATTTCGGAATGTAGAAAAGTTCGTTGGTAAGAGAGGGAATTTCGAATCTTGCTTGGGTGTTTATAACTTTAAAAAAGCAAAATCTTTCAGTATTCTATTTTTTTTACATTGTTACTTCCAATTCTTTTTTTATTTCTTCTAATCAATGGAGGGTTACTTTCCTCGCTACGTTTATGTTGGCAATATCGAATGTTTTCGGCCGCATACCTTTCATAGCTTCAGATAAGTTTTTATTTTGTATGGTCTTTGACATAGGTTACATTACATTGCCTTTATATTCATATGTTCAAGTTGTTTTAAATGTAAACCTCAAATAGCAAACTATGATTCAACCATGTGTTAAACTGCAATCTCATGTTAAAAAATAAATCCTTCTATGAAGCATACCTTCAGATTTGACGACACCGATCTTTCAGCATCATGTTTAACAGTGAATATCTTGCAGAATCTTGCCTTAATGGTACTTACGAACAAAGAATACGTAAATTACAGAAAAAATACTGGAGAATTGAAACATTTTATGAAATCACAATTTAGCCAGTGGCGTGGAATGTAGGAAAGACAAAATGCCCCTATCGCATACCTACTGTAGGAGCAGGCTGATGCTACATTTTAATGAATTTTAATATATTTTCATATGCTTAAATCCATTACCACGTATGATAGAAAAATGTATGAGTTTCGAACAAAACCGTTTATAGATTTTGACACAAAATATATATACCAGAAAAAAATCTCTGGAAATTGAATTAAATATAAATAACGTTTTAAGAAAAAAATTAACATTGAGTAAAAAGAAAATGGTAAAAATAAATATATTTTCTTACCTTGGTAAACAAAGGTTTACCATGATGTGTTATCATAGTGCACTGATCACAGTCTAGAGTAATACTAGTATTGTGGAAGGACTCCTTGGGGTGTTTCATATTATAATACAATTCAGTCACTCCACCTTCAAAAATACTCCTAAAATACCTTGGAATTAACGTCCTTCCAATCGCTAAAAATAGAGAAAAAATACATTAGAATATAAATTTTGTTTTCCAAACTTCAAAGTAACATTTAGTAAGGTTAGTAGTAATATGAAATGAAAGAATAAAAATATAATGTATACTAAGGAACCCTGGGGTATAGATCATGCAAACATTTTTGAATAATTCCAAAAATATGCAGAATGGGAACCGAACGAGGAATTACAACTCTCGATTCTGCTTATAAGAGATAAAAACAATAATCCCTGGAAACGTAATGATAAAGTACCTCCATTTAACCTAGCAGAACCATTTGGGAAATTTGAATTTTCGAATATGCAATAATTTGTCGCTAATTTATTACCATAATTAAAAATTTCTCGCTCGTCGTTTAAAAAAAACCGATGGTTCTGCTAGGTTGATATAATACATGTCCCCTAGGTATAGTTATTCTAATGTTAATGTAATATTTTTAATCCCATTGATGAGAACTGCCGCCCTATGGCGTGCATTTTAATTCTTGTTTTACAAATTCGAATATCGTGAAATAATGTTTTTCATTGAATTTAATATAGTAGATTAAAACTAACCTGCATACAAAACTCATAAAATTTGTAATATAATATAACTAAACTCATTCAACCAACAAATAGATATTTTATTAATAATATTTCTTTACAACACAATTCGCACACGCCCCTGGATGAAATTAATGCTAAGTAAATTTCTTTAGGTCGTTAAACTTTTTTATGAAACAGTGGACCGCGTTAATAGCTGACCAGTTACTTCGTTATATTATGCCAATTACTGGAGTTGGACTATTCGATTTTCAATCCACCTGCTGATACGTTGCCAGCTATTCAAAATTTTCTTAAAAATAGTAGCATACATAAAGTGGTTTTAATTATTTTTCTTTTTCCAGCAATTTCATGCGGCTTATTCAAATGCTTACTAATAAATTCATATTATGTTTTTTTTAAACATTTCCAAACTAGCTTTCTAAGAACAACACGAACTAATGGTTTACTGAAGTAAGGGGACCATTTGTAGAGTGATCCTGACAATTTTAGAAAATAAATCTGCCAACATTGCTTTATTTTATTGTCGTTACATTCACATTAGAAACACTATATACCTAGGTGAACCGTGCCGTTATCTGAAGGACGAATGCAAAGTGGTAAATGTTTTTATTAATTATTATTGTAGTAATAATTGATTTAACTATAGATATTACGTCTCAATTAGGTTCATTGTGGCAAACCTATCTGAAGCTGCGCGTCGTCGATAAGGGATGAGGAAACATGGCCGATTCCATTAATAAAACTACCAGTGGCGTACGGTGTTTTATAAAAGTATTAAGAGTATTTTATAATTAGAAAAATGAACAAAAACAATATACTCTTCAAGAGTTTAAAAACGCAAAATACAAAAGTTTGGAAGGTGGTTCTATAGCAACGGTGGTTCCTTCGGAGTACGCGACAGTATAATATTCGCACGGTTTGATGAAAATCCTTAAAAATAAATGGAAAAATGTTTACCTTTTAAAATTCAGTAACTGAAATTTAGTATATTGGGTCTGCCTACTTGGTTATTTAAAAAACTAGATTTATATTGGTCAATTTTTCAACTGGCATTTAATTAACAACTTATAGTATAGGAGTAGAAAATAGTATATTATGCAATGAGCATATAATGATGGCTATTAGGAAACGAATATAAGAATAACAACACGAGCCGCAGGAGAGTGTCGTGATGGATAATATTATGAGTCTCTTAATAACCAAATGCAAGTAGGGTTGTAGAAAGGAGGGGTGTTATCACCTCTTCTATGGGCTATCCTTATAGATAAATTATAGTTTGGCAAGTTTATCTGAAGCTACGGGGCATCGGTAAAGGGCGAGGAAACATGGCGGATATCTGTCATAAACGTACCAATGGCGTACGGTACCTATTTTTATAAAACTATCATTTTTGCTTGGCTTTAAAACACGATATTTGTTAAAAACAAATAATTTTCAAAATCTGACACTGACAATACCAACGCCACTGGATAATCAATGTCAGTCAATTGACAAAGTGAGAGGGAAGAGCACACGTAGGCACCAATTGAGTTAGTTCGGAGGGCTTGAAAATTATGGTTTTCGCACAACGCTGCCAGAGCTTGAAAAAGTCCATAACAAATTTGGAAAAGTGTTCATCTTTTAATATTCATAAATTGAAAAAATAATGTTAATATACAAAATCCAATGAAACAAACACATTAAAGAATTAACGTTTATAATCATATTGTTAATATTGTTAATAATAAAAGTCCATTTTCTAATTATTATCACTACATACTTAGTACTTTAGCTTTTTTATAGTTAAACGTGGCAATATCGAATGTTTTCGACTGCATTCCTTTCACGGCTTCAGATAAACTTGCCAAACTATACTGAAGAAGCTAACATCCAAAGGCAGTAATTACAAAAGGCAATTCCTCAGGAACATTCTCTCAACATACTTGGTCATATTTGACCAAAAGTATAGTTGACGTAAAAGGTATAGTGCGAACTTTAAGTTGCCGGCTTTTTGTTTGACTCTAAGACTAAGAGTATACCGTCATAACCCTGTCAATATTATAATTATTTAAAATGCTTACTTAGTTAACGATAAATTTATTTAATGTTATAATTTCAACTAATAATCGTTAATAGTTATTTAATAAACTAGTTTGTTAATGAAGGCGATTAATAAACGAAACTGTTTAAAGCACGAACGAGTGATAGCGAGTGAGTGCCTTTAATAGTTAGACAATGGTTTGACTGAACTATAACTATTTTGAGATATGGTTGCAGGTGTTCTCTTTAGTCGGTGGTCTGATATCAAGAAAGTGTGTGTTTTTGTGTGGAAATTGTAAGTAAGTATACATATATTTATTAGCAATTAACTATTTGGAACTCGGTATGATACACACGATACGGTTAAGAAAGGATGGACTGATGGGTCAAAATACAATACAGAATTATGTTTGGTAACTAGACGGAAATAATATAAATACCTTTGAGAGTTTAGCTCCGCAACATATCTTAAAGGGGATATACGATTAGATAGCTGGCACTATATCTTTTACGTGAACTATACAAATGTTGAGCAGTCGTGTAAATTTTATACATTTCGACATAGTAAATATTTTTCATCACTCAGCTAAGTACTTCATAAACTGCTATTAAAAATATCAATAATTGTCATGCAGCTATAGACTTCATAAACAATTTAACAATTTTTGAACTTACTGTATCGTTTGGGGCCATCTTCTAAACAAAATGCTAAAGTTAAGGATGCATCGTCTTCGAAAAACTCCGTCGCAAATGCATCCCACCAAAGATTATCACTATCCTGAAATAAAAAAATAAATAAATAACTATAGTTAAGAAAATATTGATATGGGCAGTTGTCGATATTAAAACTAATAAAAAATTAAATTTTTGCTACATTCCTTTTGTCGTGTTTCATTCTGTATATATATGAATATTACATTAAAAATCGCTTGTTAAAGAGGGAGGAAATATGTATCAATAATTTCAAAAGTTAACTTTTTTATCAAAATAAACATCCAGCTTCTTCTTGGTAGTTGTAGTTACTAAATCCTGATTTACATTTTGTTATTGTATTTTGGTTGGGTCTGGTGTTCTTAGGAGTAGATGAACTGAAAGTCCCACTATAATTTTTTAAATCTGAGAAATAAGAACGTAAAATAATTGTAGAAAAACCTACATGCTGCCATAAATAGTGTACTATAAATCATTTTCAAATAGGTTTTAAGAAAACTACTTACTACTTCAGTTCTCTGTTGCAGCCTTTTATTTAGTTCATAGATTCGATAATCTGGTTGACCAAAATAAGGTGTGTGCCGCCTCGGAACAGGAAGAGATCTGTAAAAAAAGAAAAAACTAATTAGGTACACAAGATAAAAATATTTTTCAAAAAATGTCATCATCTTATATATAAAAATGATTTTTCGTTCATTTGTCATTTGAACCGATGGTAAATGGAAATTTTTACAAATTAATTGACCCCCTTCAAACTTTTTATCGTACGATCATGATATATACATTTTTTACAAAAGGATTAATCCGTTATAATAGTATATTACGTAAAAACAGTTGTGAGAAACCCATTATGCACGAAGTGAAAAAGTTTACGCACGAAGCCGCGCAGTGTATTCACTAACTTATCTGTCAACGTCGGTCTCTCAAGGTCATAATTTTTTTTACTAAAACATCAAAGTCATTGCGCCGGGCTTCGCTTCTTGTTAGTTGGTGTATTCTTTGGTATTACCAACAGATAATTGACAAGACAAACAGTAATTCTATTATAATTAACAATTACAGTAATTCTATGACACATGTCATTGGAAGTTGATATTTTTCCAGATATATGTTAAAAAAATATGTCGCCTAACCTCAATAATACACGATGACTGACTGAGCCACACCAATGCGTGGCTGCGTTTTGTCGTATTCTGAATAATAAATAAAGAGCAAATAAAGAAAAACGTTAATTAACAGGTGGCCCAGGCCGAGAAAGGTGTTTGCAAAACAAAGAATTGTGGTAGGTGACAACAAAGCAAAGCTCTATATTTGTAGGTAATTTATACAAAAAAAAGAGATGTGGAAACATTGCATGTTCCAATTAGCGAAATATCTGCGGGAAATAAACTGAAGAATAATAATTGTGTGTGGACAACTGAACTGAATATTAAGTTGCGAATTCAACGCCGAAATAAATGACCTTCAATTGGAGTTGTCGCCTTCGCCCAACAAACGACTGCATCTATCTTATTTGGTTTTTAAAATTCATGGCGATACTCGACGATGCCGTTTCCATACTAATTTCTATGTTGGATTAATCAAAGAAAAAACTTCTTTTCGAGGTAAAAATTCCGAACACTGCAGGCGGAAAATAACATAAAATTATCTTCTGTATATTCCTTCTGGTATATTCAATATTTTTGGGAAATTAAACCACAATGTTTTTTTTATATTCTTATTTCAACGTTTCAGTTGCGTTCAAGATGACATTATTAAAAATAATAATTATATTTTTGGAAATTTATCCCTATTAGACAATAAATGAAAATATTTTGAAGTTTTCAAAAAATATATCTTGGTTCACAATCATGCGAATTTACATGAAAATTTAACAACAACTTTTTGCAGTCTTAAACTCAAAATATTTTTATTCATTGTCTATTTGTCGGATTTTGTATAGTATTTCTAATGTGAATGTAACGACAATAAAGCAATGCAGTCAGATTTATTTTCTAAAATTGTCAGGATCACTCTACAAATGTTCCCCTTACTTCAGTAAACCATTAGTTCGTGATGTTCTTAGAAAGATAGTTTGGAAATGTTTAAAAAAAACCTAATACGAATTTATTAGTAAGCATTAAAATAAGCCGCTTGAAATTGTTGGAAAAAGAAAAATAAATTAAAACCAATTTATGTATGCTATAATTTTTAAGAAAATTTTGAATAGCTGGCAACGTAGCAGCAGGTGGATTGGAAATTGAATAGTCCAACTCCAGTAATTGGCATAATATAACGAAGTAACTGGTCAGTTGTTAACGCGGTCCACTGTTTCATAAAAAAATTTAACGACCCAAAGAATTTGGGGTTACTTAGCATTAATTTCATCCAGGGGCGTGTGCGAATTGTGTTGTAGAGAAATATTATTAATATAATATCTATTTGTTGGTTGAGTGAGTTTAGTTATTTATATTATATTACAAATTTTATGAGTTTTGTATGCAGGTTAATTTTAATCTACTATATTAAATTCAATGAAAAACATTATTTCACGATATTAAAATTTGTAAAAAAAAAATATATGCTCGCCATAGGGCGGCATTTCTCATCAATGGGATTAAAAATATGGGTCATTACGTTAACATTAGAATAACTATAAGTGTAGATGGAAAAATGTATGGTGGTGACTGATTACTTACTGTCACTTCCACGCTATAACCGGAAAAGTACTTTACCTACGACCCCCCCTTTTATCAGTCAATAACACGCAGTCGACTTCAATGTAATGAAGTCTATTACGCACGGTAAAAAAAACGCACAGCTGTAAAGTAAATCGCACGGCTTCCCTAGCAACTGTCAATAGACGTCGCCATTTTATTCAAAATTTACTATTTGATAACATTCGATATTGCCACGTTTAACTATGAAAACCCCAAAGGGCTAAGTATGTATTGATTATAATTGAAAAATGGACTTTTGATTATCAACAATATATTAATTAAACTTTAGTTCTTTAATGTGCTTCTTTCATTGGTAATAGAGATGGAGATGAAAGTTTACCAAGCACCTCTAATAATGTAACTGTTGTTTCTTATGCTTCAACAAGCAAAGGAAGCGATCTATGATCTGTGTTTAATAACTGTACTGTTACTATAAACAATTATTATAATAACTAATATTATGGTATTAAATGTTATACAATAAAATTATTAAAAATATCTATTGTTGATGTTGTTCAAGTATTATTAATAATAAGATTATAAATACAAGTACAAGTAGGTCGTAGGTAAAGTATAGTACGTAACTACTGATGTAAAGCATTTTACGCACTCATGGAATTACGCACTCGCCGCTACGCGGCATCGTTCGTAACTTTTCCATTCATGCGTAAAATGCTTCTTACCACACACGTTACATAATATACTATTATTCACAATCGGTCAGTAATATAGACATTTTTTACCTTTAAAACGGTGACTCATTACTTACTTTCACTTCCACGCTATAACCGGAAAAGTACTTTACCTACGACCCCCCCTGTAATCAGTCAATAACACGCAGTCGACATCAATGTAATGACGTCTATTACGCACGGTAAAAAAAACGCACAGCTGTAAAGTAAATCGCACGGCTTCCCTAGCAACATCTTAGCAACTGTCAATAGACGTCGCCATTTTATTCAAAATTTACTATTTGAAAACATTCGATATTGCCAAGTTTAACTATGAAAACCCCAAATGGCTAAGTATGTATTGATTATAATTGAAAAATGGACTTTTGATTATCAACAATGTTTGAAATAAAGAAAATTTTTCGAAAAATGTGCATATTTTTTGATAAATTTTGGTAGAAAAATTTTTTAGGGGGGGTGAGTGCCTATTATGTATTCTGCACCAGGGTCCATGAAGGCTTAATCCGGTGCTGATTTTACACCTTTGCATTTATGTTTCAACTGCATACGCGCATTCGCCATTTTGGTATTATTTGTTGTCTATATTATCCAGCTGTTGACTTACAAATTATTCTACAAAGGTGTTACTTTGAAGTTGCACATCTGGTTGTCTGTATTATGTATCTATTACTATCTATTTGGTACCAGGAATAGAGCTTGATTACATTACATTTAGAATTTAGAGAGATGATTGATTGTATAAGTATAATTATTGATGGAAATTTTTACCAGATCAGAGGTAGCCAGCATTGTTTAATAAACATTCTCTTATAGGGTAACAATAAATAGGTTTTTCAGTTATTTAATTAAGAGAAAAAATGGCATTAAAGGTGCAAATAAAGTACAGTCTGTTGCAAAACGCTGATAGTATGTACCAGAGATAAGTGAAAAACTAGATGCGCAAGTCAATTCTGTAATTGGGAAATATATTCCAGCATGGTTTTGGAACCAACCAGTAGATGGAACTAGTGCCGTTGATTCCAAAGAGAAATTATAACTTCATCAGCTGCAGAATAGGATAATTCCCGAATTGGTTGAGAAGTAGATGTTAACAATTGCTAGTTCGGGATTGATTCCAGCTGTAACAGTTTCTTCGCATGCGCTCAGTGGTCCAAACTTTCGTACTCACTCAAAACACGGAATTACATTCATCGTTTTTGAACTAGTTCTGGTATAGTAGTTCGTTCATTTGTTGGAACGCTAAGAACACTCAGTACAATTCCGAATCAATTCTCAAGCTTGTTGGAACAAAGATAAAATTGCGCGAAATAGTGAACTAGTTGTAAAATAAACAAGCTTGTAGATATGTGTCCTACAGTACTAGAAGAACTAGGGCCAAAAACAGCAAATGATAAAAAAATTTAATTTTTAATTTTCCTCGTATAACTCCGACCCCTAGCGATAGGCCTCGTAACCTTCGGCCCCCACCGCAACTGCGGGGGTTCGCGGTAGTAGCGCTACGCCACTGACAGTAGAAATATTTAAAGGTAATTTTAATGGTATGTTGCAAACTACAAGTTTTATAAGAACGATGAAAAGTAAAACTTCGAAGATGTCAATAATCTAAATTTTTTATTTTCTGTTTTACAAGATCTACTGCAAAAAACCAATCAGAGTTTGTAGTTGCTTTATAATATTTCCTTTTGTCGGTCTTATACCTTCTTCGCAAGTGAATGATGTATGGTGTGTGGACAACTTTAACTGCATAAATTGAAAACTTAATGGCAAAGTAGCCGACATTCAACAGGTTGTTCATCGGAATCGCCTTAGCTAGATTATAAAATAAATCTTTCATCTTATATGGTCGATTTAGATTTATTAGTTAGCTATAAATTATGTTTCATTAAAAATATTTTAAAATAAATAGTACAACCTACCCTTTGAAAAAAAAGTAAAGATTAAGCAATAGTAAAAAAAAACAAATTACACAAAATTTGTGTTATTACCAGAAGTTTAGAATCCATTTACGTTAAAATTCAAGAGGTTGTCTGCTTTCAGTGGTTGTCAAACACAAACTAAATGAAGCGCTCGTAAATCTGTCGGTGCTCGACTAATAGTGCGGGGAATTAAGGTCAAAAAATCTACCTATCATCAAATTTTTCTAGGATAGAATATTATGTCTCTCATGGAAAACATTTCAACCCCCAATCATTTTCCTAAATTCTTGAAAAAATTCCGCTGGAGCCTGCGACACAGCTTGCAAGCACAACATATAGCACACAAAGAGTCTCATTATATCAATCAGTTTTGCTCACACAAAAAAATCTGTAGACATCAAAATTGCAGGAAATTGTATGCCCTATAACATGATAAGAGTAGATTTAAAAAAATTGTCAACCCTTAATTTTTTAAAAATTGTTAAACAATAAGAAATTTTCTCATTTAAGCGTCAAATATAATTGAAATGACATAATAATATGAGAAAATATAGAGGGAAATATAGAGTGAATGTTGGTAATTTCAAATGCTTGAAAATTTAAAATAGCGCCGTTCATTTTATGATTTTATTATTTTGGGATATGGTTTGTTGCAATCGACATACGTTGTAGTTTAATAGACCACTTGAGCAAAATTTTATGTATAGTTAATGTAAAAGATATAGTGCCAGCTATCTAATCGTATATCCCCTTCAAACTATGTTGCGGAGCTAAACTCTGAAAGGTATTTATATTATTTTCGTCTACTTATCAAACATAATTCTATATTGTACTTGTATTTTGACCCATCAGTCCATCCTTTCTTAATCGAATCGTGTGTATCATACCGAGTTTCGTATAATTGCTAATAAAT
This sequence comes from Lochmaea capreae, assembly GCA_949126875.1. NCBI lineage: Eukaryota > Metazoa > Arthropoda > Insecta > Coleoptera > Chrysomelidae > Lochmaea > Lochmaea capreae. The sequence continues at coordinate 17,974,683 of OX421403.1, forward strand.
ATATGTATACTAACTTACAATTTCCACACAAAAACACACACACTTTCTGATTTGTCAGAGCACCGACTAAAGTGAACCCCTGCAACCATCCTTCAAAAATAGTTATAGTTCAGTCAAGAAAACTTTCCGTTCCAATTCCAAAAGGTAGGTTTATTTTGGTATATTTTTAAACCCCCCACCCCCCTTTAAAGGTTCACACTTCAAAAGTTGTATTATCGGAGATTTGACACACCCTCCTTAACAAAATTCAATTTCCTACTTTAAGTTGCTGCCATTATTTTCGAATAAATTACCCTACAATTTACCTCCTTGATTGGATTATTCAAAGACCACACATTTTGAAAAGTCAAAGTTCGCTACGTACTACGTACAGAATACTTCCTTTTTATAAGGAAGTATAAGGATAAGTTCTTGATTGATTGGTTAGGTTATTGAATACAATTTGTAAATTAATTATTTTTTTCTTTTTCGTTGTTCCACTTTATGTGTACAAAAGGGGTAACCTACTTCTTTCATGATATAGAATATAGGTCATTCGATTTCTTACAATTTTGATAACTACGATGTTTTGTGCCAGCAAAACTGAAAGATATAACAGCGTAAAAGACTCCAATTTCGAAAGGTCTACGATTTGCTTGCAACTTGCGCCGTAAGCTCCAGCGGAATTTATTCGAGAATTTAGGAAAATGATAAGTGGTCGATTAGGTACCTAATTAATATCCCAACTCGGAAAAATATGACATCGGACTAACTGATCTTATTTAAATTAGCGCGGTTTGAACTGTTGTCTTCGGGCCTGCTCAATGAACTAGGCAAGAGCAATATAGTAACCTTACTGTGGATTCCAGGTCACACTGGAATAGAAGAAAATGAAATAGCAGATGAATTAGCAAAGAGGGAGACTGAAAAACCCTTTTGGGGGCCGAAAACCTTATCCGGTATCAGTGTATTGCAAGAAATAGGCAAAACCGAAGAAAAGAGAAGATCTGACAATTGGAAAGATCTAGCAGGGCTTAGACAATCAAAGATTCTGATGGCTACAACCCGTTGAGATCAGATGAATGCATAAGCCAAAGTAAAACTGCACTAAGGGCCGGTTGTAGATGTCACAGGTGAACGTTAGTTTAACTGAACTGCCAGTCAACTTTGAACCGAGTTCATTTTGGTTTTCGTTGTAGCGGGCAAGGCCAACATTAGTTTGGTTGAACGCCGTTCAGGTCACGTTGGTTGCACTGAACTACGCTTTTCATCTGAAATTTTAATGTTCCATGCCAAACTTGATCGTTGACTGACAGTTGACAGTGTTGATTGGCGCGTATATCCCGTATATCCTAACCTTATTTATACGTAACGTATATGGTGTAATGTGATGTTACTTATGATATTTCGTTTCATTTTCGTTTATTTGGATTGGAACTATATATATTTGAGATCTGATCGATTACAAATCTCACAGTTTCGTTTTTCTAATCGAAATCTACATTTAAATTCAATATCAGACCATATTTCAAAATGACTGGGTCTATTTCTAAAGGTTTGCGGTCTTCTAGTTCCTCATGTTCGGACTGTCATTTGAAATTATCACTTAAACTTTATGACATTATTTTTTATACGATTCAGGTTAGGTATTTGTTTACATCTGGGGAGTCTTTAATCTTAATACATTACAGTAAATTTCACGATTTTTGATAATAAAAATTAACAAAATGTCTAATAAATCTTTGTAAACAATATTTCTTTAAGAAGTTTGATAGTATGCAATAATGCTTGTTTATATTTCGGTAAAAAAGTCGCGATTGTATACGATTAGCATCTTCACAATTTATTCTAAAATTAACATATTAATTATTGTTATACTGTGCTTGACAATACTTGGTTACTCAATATAGACGAAAATGATCATAAAAACTTAAACAATGGCCATGAAACCTTTTTTATATAAATAAAAAAAATGGTTTGCGTCATTTTTTAAACAAAAATAGAAATCGAGAGTTATATTATTGTAATAATAATTGTTGTTGGTGTAACGTAATAAGTAATTATTGTAAAGTAGAGGTGGATTTATGTCTGGTAAAGTCTAACTAAAGTCAGTGTGATGAACCATATTTTTAAACCCCTTGAAGAAAAAAGCCGCCCAGTGGCGTGCATATAAATTTTTTATAAATTCAAATATTGTGAAATAATGTTAATCTACTATATCAATTTGAATGAAAAAAATCAGCCTGCATACGAGTATCTAAAGAACAGTTTTTTGTATCGTCAACCCAACCATACTTGACAACATCATGCGTATCAAACCAAGTTTCGTCTAAATAAATTATACCTAGTTCTATTTGAATCACGATACCCTTTTATTTTGCGCAAATACTCCTGTCTTAGTTCAACGATACGCCGAGTGTCCATTATCACCATTCGATTGTCTAACTTCTTATATTTGAATCCACAATTCAATAAAACATTGATAAGTATATTCAGGAATATCCCGCAATTTATCACGAATCAGTTCTAAACTTGGTACTATTAGTTTATAAATCGTTGTAAACCCGATTAACGTTAATTCGTGAATTCTCGCGATAACCGCATTATCAGAAATTTCAGAATTTTCTTTTCTCAAACTCGCGTACATATTTAAAACAACGCGTTGACACTAAACATGTAAATCTTTGTTCTTAAATTCGGCCCTATCATCGGTACCATTTATTGCTAAGTCATTTGCATTTGTTTGTGTCGCCAAATTATTAGATTCCCGCGGATCATCTTGGACTGTCGTTTCAAATGGTCTCCAAAATGCCATTCTAATCAATTACAAATAAATTATATTAATAAAACTCACCCTAACGTCTACGAACAAATAAATATTATATTGATATCAATCCACTTAACTCCACGAACAAATAATAAATATTATACTGATATCAATTCACTCAACTCCACGAACAAATAATAAATATTATATTGATATCAATTCTCTCAAGCCCACGAACAAATAAATATTATACTGATATCAATTCACTCAACTCACTCGACCAAGAAATAGATACTAGACATTTACTACTATTATTTTAAAAATTTCTTTAAAACAAAATTCACACACGCCCCTGAATCGACACACAATACTAATATCTCTCTAATATCGCAGGCCACCCTCGGAGCTTAATTTTTTTTAGTTACAGTGGTCCGCTTGTAAGTGACCCGTTACTCCGTTATAATATAAACAATAACGTACTTGATGATTGTATTGTCTCGGAAGTTCGTGAACACCTGCGATGCGTTACCAGATACACATAATTTTCTTAAATATAGTAGGCACACAAAAAGTTGTTTTAATTAATTTCTCTTTTTATACTCTAACTATTGTCAGTGTGATGACCATAAAATAAAGCAATTTTGTCAGATATATTTTCTAAAATTGTTAGGCTCGCTACACAAATGTTGCTCTTACTTCAGTAAACTGTTAGTTCGTGATGTTATAAGAAAGCTAGTTTGGAAATATTTTTAAAAAAATACATAATGTAAATTTATTAGTAAACATTAAAATAAGTCGCTTGAAATTACTGAAAAAAGAAAAATTAATTAAAACCACTTTTTATATGTTACTATATTTAAGAAAATTTTGAAGAGATGGCAACGTAGGTGCACGTGCAGTAAAGAGTTCGAAACAACCAGTCATCAACTGCAGTATTCATCGTAATATAACGAAATAACCGAAGTATAATCCGTTGGACGATTTTCGCAGAAAAAATTCTACGGTCTTGAGGGTGTTCGAGGGGGTTGTGTTGTGGTTCGGCTTATAATCCATTAGTATCATTCAGTGTCGGGTGTGAATTTAGTTTTAAACAAATATTTAATATAATATCTATTTCTTGGTTGAGTGAGTTTAGTGAATTGTTATAGGTATTTATAGGAAAGTGTAGGTGATCTAGTGTAGAAAGGTATCATTAATATAATACCTTTTTGATGGTGTAGTGGTTAGGTCGCGTCAGTGAATTGATATTAATATAATATTCATTTGTTCGTAGACGTTGGGGTGAGTTTTATAATATAATTAATTAAATTCTTGATAACGGTAGTCGAACGCTACCGAAACGTTGAATTAAAAATATAAAAAAGACTAAAGTTTGATTTCCCAAAAAATTAACAAAACAAATGAATACACCACAAAGGAACATACATAAGATATTATTTTTGTCTTCTGAACGTTCTAGTTACAATTTGGCCCATTACTTATGAATCACCCTGTAAACTAGCTTTCCACGAACGTCATTATCTAACAGTTTACCGAAGTAAGGAAAACATTTGTATAGTGAGCTTAGCAATTTTAGAAAATGAATCTGACAACCTTGCATTTTTTTCAAGTCTTCGCATTCACTTTAGAAAGAATATACAAAATAATAATAAAGTTAAATTGTGTTTTATTTAAAATTCGTAAAATAACAATATAGTTTAGAAAACAAAATTAAAAACAATTTAATTTAAATCTGTATAAAGTTCTTCGAGACTTATGTGGTTAATGACCTTACCTGTAATAATTATTTCCAAATGGAGAACAATAGAATGGCTCGTTGTGGAGATGCGGTAATACGGAACATCCTTGAAGACCGGCGATACCCCCTCGCGCGTGAGTAAGTGGATGGGGGGAGGCCGGAGCCCCCACCAATGTCTGATTTCCGTTGCAAATCGTGCTTGTGTCCGATGAAGGGAAACCGAAATTTCGCACAGTCACCGTCATAGATTTTGTTCAAATAGTTTTATTTTAATTTGTTTTCGTATTATTCATGATATCTAAGTTAAAATAATAATACTAGTATGTCAAATATACAGTGAGGTTGTAAAGTTTGGAAAGTCCTGAATAGAATACCCATTATATTATCAACAGACACAATACCAAAAAAAATTCACTTTTGGGGATAATTAGTAAAGAGGTCAAGGTAAAAAAAATGCTGCTTAATTGTATACAGGGTTCATAAAAAAGTGATGAGTCCAACTTCACAATTATAAAATATCTCAATTTTTATAAATGGAACTAGGATATTTTCCTCTTTAAAAGTACATTAGGAATGAATCGAGGCAAGAAAGACCTATCTTATCTTTTAAGTGTTGGATATAAAAACAATTAAAAAATTACTTATCAACTCATTTAAAACAAAAATGTTTTGAGCCAACTCATATCACATGAACATTGCTTTTCCTTTCTATCAATTCGCTACTCCGCGTGAAAACAGAGATAAGTGAAAAAAAGTATATTTGAGTAAATTGAAGTCAAAAATTGGAGGGAAAATCAGGTTATTATTAAATGTATTTCTAAATTGATTGTGATATCACAATTTGTCGAGACGGTATAGAAATATTTAACAAATAGTTTGGTAAGTAGAAGATGGGAAAAAATGAACATTTTAAGACTTTTGATTGACTTATCCCCATTTACACAGTGAGTCCGTTGACTTATGTCTTTTTTCACAGACTTACCCCCTTTTACATATTGAGCTGTTTGACTTATAGTGCAGGCAATCTAGGATTTGAGGCGTGCTAAACCCTGGATCGCTGAAAATGCGTAAATCCGTTTGGGAACTAAGTAGCCGTATGCTCGATAATAGCTACTACGCCCCGCGTCATTGTTTAAACAATGCAAATATGTGGTAAAAATAGGTTTTTCGCTCTAACTCATTTGCATATCGCTGCAGCAAAATGATATTGAAGTCATTTTTAACTGCTGAAATTCCGCGTCGAATGAGATGTCGCGCATTAAAATCGAATAAATAGGTACTTAGTTATAAACAAAAAACCGTTATAAACAATGATTTATTTAATCATTTTTTTCTATTGCAATAAACAATTGCTCACACTGAAATACATTTCAAATGATGCAGGTTGATGATATAAACATGCATGCAAGAGCTTGAGGAATCGAACGGTATGTCGCAGATCATTGTAACACGTTCCTAAAACTTTTTATTGCATTTTACAACTAAGCCCTTTTTAAGGTATAAATATAAATAATGCTGCATTCTGTTAAAGTGCAGGAATAATTTCGTTATTTAGTAGATCCAAATACTTGTCACCATTCAAGTTTCCGTCGATAAAAAATGGGCCTATAAGCCTATTTTCGACAATTCCCATCCAAACATTTAACTTCTGTGGATGCTGGGTATGTGCTTCATGAATCCAATGAGGATTCTCATTTGACCAATACCTCGAGTTATGGCGATTAACTGTTCCATTTAAACAAAAAGTTGCCTTATCGGAAAAAACTATGTTAGAAGCAAAATTGTCGTCGACATTACAGATGTTCGCAAAATTCCAGCCGTCGTTCAAAATCATCGTCTGACAATTCTTGAACCAACTGTACCTTATACGGATGATACTTTTCACTTTTTAATATATTTCCTACAGAACGAGTAATATAGCACTTTAATCAACCTCCTTTGAGTTTTTCGCATTAGAGCAAAAAACTATTTAGATAAACTAATTGATGTTGTTTGTATGCATAGTAATAAATAAACGAGTACTGTTTAGTACGTCTTTGGTTCTCCAAGTGTCGAATTCTAATTGACGGAAATAAATTTTACAATTTAGAATGGTTCAATTAAGTGAAAAAGAGCGTATTGAAATTTTAATGATGATCGGTTATGGTGATCGTGTTAGAACTCATGAAGAAGTGTGTCATATTTTTAATAATTTGCATCTGGAGAGAAATCCTATATCACGCTCAACAGTAACTAAAACATTACAACGTTTTAATACAACTGGGATGGTGAAAAATTTGCTAAAACCTGGAAGACCGCGGACTTCAACGAAGGAAATAACAAAATATTGCAATCGATTTAGAAGAATCACCTCAAACTTCCACCACAAATTTGGCTCTAAACCATGGTATCGGTTTAGAGCCAAATTTGTGGTGGAAGTTTGAGGTGATTCTTCTAAATCGATTGCAATATTTTGTTTAACAGTTTCGTTTGTTGCAGTCCGCGGTCATCCAGGTTTTAGCAAATTTTTTACCATCCCAGTTGTATTGAAACGTTGTAATGTTTTAGTTACTGTTGAGCGTGATATAGGATTTCTCTCCGGATGCAAATTATTAAAAATATGACACACTTCCTCATGAGTTCTAACCCGATCCCCATAACCGATCATCATTAAAATGTCAATACGCTCTTTTTCACTTAATTGAACCATTCTAAATTGTAAAATGTATTTCCGTCAATTAGAATTTGACACTTGGAGAACAAAAGACGTACTAAATAGTACTCGTTTATTTATTACCATGCATACAAACATCATCAACTAGTTTATCTAAATAGTTTTTAGCTCTAATGCAAAAAACTCAAAGGAGGTTGTGTAAAGTGCTATATTCTTCATTTTTAGAATTTTTTTTACATTAAACACTTTCAAAATCTGTAAAAATATATAGGGTGTCCCATTTAAATTAAAGAAGTTGATGGCATTTCCGGTTAAACCGGAAGTATATTATTAACAAAAAAATGTACATCAGATGCATTTTGTTCCATTGCACTTACCTGCAAATTTTCATAAATATCGTTCTTTTCGTTTAAAAAATATTTACTTGTTTCCATACTTTATCCCAACCCCGTATATTTTCAGTTTTTCGTAATCTATTAAATTACAAATACAACCGTCAAGACCGCATCATTCAACCTTAAATAATTCCAAAGTTACATTGGTTTGAATCTAAAATTATAAAAAAATATTTATATCAAAAAAATCTCCGTCTGTAACATTATTAAGAAGAATAAGTTTCATCCTTATAAAGTAACTCTATTACAAGAATTATCTGAAGATGATTATGACCACAGAATAGAATGTTTGTGAAAATATAATGCAAAAGGTAGATGTTTTAATAATAAGTTATTTTGGAGCAACGGCGCACCCTGTATACATCTAATCGACTTATGCAGTTGGTCTGGATTATTTGAAAAAACTTTTATTACATTTTTTTTTGTATACCTAACGGAAATCGAAATATTAGCAAGTTACGTTACTTTATGTACACACTGTATATTATGTTCTGGCTTTGCTGGCATTTCATCAACTTGCCTGAATTAGTGTAGTAGTCGTAATGAGAAATACATGGTATTCCTTTTAAGCTGGCTTGTTGTAAAATGTCTAGGAAGTATAAAAAGACCTAGGCCTAGGATAGACGTTTATAATTTATAAAAATGCTAAAATTTGCATAATGCCTACGACGTAATATAAACCTTTTCAAAACGTGTTTTTATATTACTTTTAACTTACCACGAAATATACAAAATAAAATATTTCAATAAATAAAGTACGAAACTAAGATCTTTAGATTTATTGACAATATACGTGTCAATTTAACCTATAAAAATCAATGAAATCCACATCAATGCTAAGTATTACCTAAATCACAATATTCCTTTAACCGATATTAATTTTTTTACGTAAAATATTAATTAATATTAGACAACTTTTCATAATATACAAAAATCGTGTACAACGCACATGTATTGCACGACGAATGTAACGACGCCCGGCGTCGATAGGCACCTGCAAGCTATAGCTCCGATCCGACGTCCACAGCACACAACCGGGATATACTGAATCGAATGTCAAGTTACACATCTACAACGGTGCGCTGTTGACACATTTCCGAATAGATTTATTGGGATTATACGTCAATATATTTAAACTAGAAACATAGAAATATTTGAAATTAAAATATAACGTAAATATACAGAACTCTATTCCTCGCGTTTTATTTATATTGTGTTATACAGTGTGGATGATAAATCCGGATTTTTTTTATAGGAAATTTTTGCTATTATTGTAGTGTAAGAATTTGGTGATGTCAAAAGTCTATTAAAATGACATATAAAATAAAATCAATTGATTGGATGGGGTGAGCCACAAGGGTGAACCAAATTGGATGGTTTTGGGGAGGAAATGCGGAGATAAAAGAAAAGTAGTTGAGATGCCATGACTTATTTTGTTAAACAAGCCATGGTTCAACTAGATGTTCAGTAGATTGTTTTATTTTGGAAATATCGGGTGATTTTTCAAAATAGACCCAAAGTGTTATCTCAAAAATCTTCTTTATCTTACTCGATATGAAAAAAGTGCAGAAGAACTTTTGATACAATAACCAAAGGGGAGTTAAGTGCAGTAGGAAATATATTTTTGGTGGGTTCAGGTTAATAAACCTTACATAAGCTTAGGTTTCAAGTGTATTTTCGACATGTTGATTTCCTTTTTTTGATACCCTCAACATCTCAATTCGACAACTGGAAAATCAATAATATGTTTGGCATTCTTCAGTCTTATTTACTGACTTGAATAATCCAGGAGCCAGGATAACATCACTGTTCTCATGTTGGTGAAGTATTCCTTCACGGTTTCTTGCATTTTTTGAGCCTCTTTATCTACGTACTTGACATCTCGATCCATGAGGAGTTCTTCGTCATAAGCATAAGATAGATTGAATAGGCATGATGACTGATTTTGAAAAACGGCTCCACGATGTTTTCACATATATACTTTATCTACAATAAATGTTATTTCTCTGAGAAAAAAAGTTTTTAAAGGAGAAATTTACCTTTTAAAAATGCATTTTAAATTCTGCGCCAAAACGCAAGAATAGTAGTGGCGTCTGTCTGTGACATCATCAATTCGTAAATACCATTTATAGGTGATCTGTGTCATTCTTAGAACATAAAAGAGACTGTTTTATGTCATTGGTAAAATCGTCAAACTTCAAACATTTGACAGCTTGCAGGCTAGAACCATACAAACAAAGAAAATTCATAACAGAACAGATGTTCGGACCATAGATCGTTCGGACTTATTTATGGTTCGGACGAAAGACACAATATCAAGGTCAAATTTGCAAAAGTACGACGTCACTCTCTTGTGATTGGCGTTTTAGCTAAGATGGCGGATTGTTACATTTTGTGCTTATATTTTTACTAAAATATTGGTCATCACACATGTAAAATAAAAATAAGTAATTTTTTTAGAATCTCTGCATCATATATAATTATATCAAATCAATATTTTAGTGATTCTTAAGTTTTTCCATCAATTACCATAATTAATTGCTTTAGTGTTAGTTCAAATTATCGCTAAGACTATTCCAAGGGTTAGTCATACAGGGTGTTTCTAAATTCATGCGACAAAATTCAGGAGTTGATTGCTCGTATGAAATTAAGATGGGTCTTTCCTATAACAAAATTTCCTCAGCCCACCCCTTTCCGAGATATCACCCTTAAAAGGTGGTGACTAAAATTTTTATTTTTTTTCTAAAATTTCAGTAAAGCTACAAACTTGTAACTCTGTAATTTTCGTGCACTCGCAAAGGACTAACCATGGGTATTTTTTTTAATATTGCTGCTGAATTATACGGACGTGTCAGTCGCTTATTTTGTATTTTAGTTGGTATAATATATAATATCAATATCAGAGTTGTTTTTTTGTATTTCATGTTATTATATTTTATTTCAAAGTCGACTTTAATCCTTTTGTACCTGTATAAACAAAGAAAAAGAAAAATTATTTAAGAAAGCTTTTTGCTGTTGTCATCTGGTTATAAAATGTATATGTATAATAGGGGCGCCGCCCTAACACTGACCGCGGGCGCTAAATTCCTAGTTACGGCACTGGCGTGAAATTAACAGCCCTTACTTTATTTTATATCATGACCAATAGCTGCAGAGGAAAAAAAAAGCATGATTTATAATTTCTTAAATAAATTGAGTGGAAAACAGTAAAGATGTAAAATGTAATACGATTCATAATAAATGCTAGAAATGACCACCTCTAGCCAAAATACATGAAAGTAGGGTTTTGGGAAAAAATTTAAGAATAAAAAATTTTTTTAAAATAAAACAAGGATTTTAAGTTAAATTTTATTTCATAAGACTTCATCTCGAAAAAAAGTTTTGATATGAAATAAAGTAAGGGTTGCTAATTTCACCCCGTATAATGTAACAGGAATATTGAAAAAATACCCGTTGTTAGCCAATTGCGAGTGCACAAAAATTACAGAATTTCAAGTTTATAGCTTTACCAAAATTTTAGAAAAAAACTAAAAACTCAATTTTAGTCACCACCACCGTTTAAGGGTGATATCTCGGAAAGGGGTGGGCTGAGGAAATTTTGTTATAGGAAAGACCCGTCTTAATTTCATACGAACAATCACCTCCTGAATTTTGTCGCATGAATTTACAAACACCCTGTATTTCTTGTATTTAAATTGCTCCGGTCAAATTTGAAATAAAAACAAATTTAATCTGATTGTAGAAAAATGTGTGCAGCATGTGCAAATAGCATATTTGTTGCTCTCAGCTTGACTGCAGCTCTCGACTTTGTTATTTGCCTTACTTCAGATATACGAATCCGTTTATTTTGATATTGTATATAACAATAATATTAGTGATAAAAAGAAAAAGTAACATTATGTCGATCAGAAATCAGAATAAAACCTTCACGCAGATATGCGCCGATAAAACAAAGAGATCCGATATCACCCTTCATATTAAATCTATCGCTGGAAGTTATAAGCTAAGCAAATATTAATATTAGTATTATCATAGTGTATAATTTATGCTATTGATATACTACTTATTAGAAAGAATCCGAAAAAAAATAATGGTAAATCAATTTAAGGTAGTTGTTGTGGTGAAAATATTGACGAAAATGTTTGGCTTATGTCCATGGTAATCCAATTAGCAGTGCCCTTGCAGATAATATGTTCCGCCGACTGTGATTGAGAAACCTATAGATGTATAGAGCAACAAAACGTATTAAATTTTCGATTTGTAATAAAATGATACGAAATTCGTTAAAAACGGAAAAACGATCGTATATAGTAAAAGCCAAATAAAGTTGCGTTTACGTCATCGCTGTGAACATTTGCAGCGTTGTCATATTGTTAATGAAATAAGGAAATTAACAGAAAATAACTGAAGTGACTAAAATAATTGTTCATTTCATTGTTTGACAAATTTTGCTTACTGTTCTTACACTAATTTTTAAAGAAGCAGCTACGCGCTAAAATAATAGAAATTTTCGTAAAGTAAAGTAGTATTTTATTCACATTTTTTTTTTTTTTTTTTTTTTGTTAACGTATGGAGCAATTGCATGGGGACCGAAGGTTCTACAAGCAGCGGCCATCCAAAAATTATATCAAATACAGCGAATGGCTTGCTTAAACATCACAGGAGCCATGAGAACAACACCAACCGCAGCAATGGAACTAATTACTGGTCTGACCCCTCTGGAGTCTGGACCTGCACGTCAAGGAGGTTGCGTTAATGGCCATGGTACGATTGCGCACGGCTGGTGTAAACCCCGAAGTAGGAGTGGGCCAATTGAGGTTGAGCCTGTGGCAGGAAGCGCTCACTGCGCTACCTCTGCTGCAGGCAACCAATGATGCAATTGAACCCAGGTTTTTGTTTAACAAACCCTACAAAATTCAAATAAAACAGTACACAGAGCCAGGTGCTGCAAATGCAATACGCATATATACAGATGGTTCAAAAATGAAAGAAGGCTCAGGATGTGGAGTTTACTCAAGAGCACTAAGCCTAAAGATGAAGTGGGGAATGGGAAACAATACCAGCGTAGTTCAAACAGAACTGGCTGGTATCTCAATTGCCACAAAAGAACTAACCAGAAGAGGAATTTCTGGCAAAAACATAATAATCTGCACTGATAGTAGACAAGCCCTATTAGCCTTAAACAGACAACGTGTTATATCGAGGCTAGTACTAGAGTGCCACCAAGATTTAGCTGACGCCTCGGCAGATAACAATATTATCCTGAGGTGGGTTAAAGGGCACGACAGGAGTAAAGGAAATCGCATTGCTGATTCTTTAGCCAGGGAAGCCGCTGGACTAAAAATTCTAGGACCCAGTGACACCTACGGCCTAACGACTTCGACAATTGCGGAACTAGCCAAACGCTACACCCATACTCAATCCCTTAAGAGATGGGATGGAATCAAAGGATGCAGTCTTGCCTGGATCACCCTGGGCGACCCTGGGAAGCTGGAGCCGAAGAAATATTTGGCGATGACCAGGAGAAACCTACGTTTAACAGTAGGATTTCTGACTGGTCACTGTCAACTAGGGAAACACCTCCATACTATGGGGCTAGTGGACACACCTCTATGCAGGATGTGTGAACAGGAAGATGAAACTGTCAGGCATGTCTTATGCGAGTGTCCGGAGTTATCGTCAATAAGAGAGTGTGTGTTCGGTGAGTCTTGGCCTACACCTGCCGATATAAAGGAGATGACTCCTAGTGACCTGTCCACCTTCCTGAGAAGGACAGGATGGACAATGACCTAGGAAGACAACTCCTCGGGAGGATGTACAATGGGTCACATGTGGCCTAAGTGCTGTGAGCCTACACTCACCCTCCCTACTCTACAGATACAGATATTCACATATTTCCTCTTGCACAGCATTTACGGGCAACAAAGATTATTATTATTTTCTTGTTCAAAATAATTAACTAATGAAGCTACAAGTTCTTTGCATCCGTTATGCAGCTGTTTGTGCATTTTGACAAGGAAAGAAGAAAATGTTTTGTTGTTTTAAAAAAACAATTTTGATTACAAATTTTTGTCACAAGAAAATTTTATGAAGCACTTAACTATAACTCCAAAAATCGATAGAAATAGAAGTCACAAACGATGCGGCAAGTACCTGACAATAATATATTTGTACTCCAGAAAAAAAGTGTATTAAGTCTATTTTTTTTTAAATTATGAATCTGAAACCGGTTCTGCTTCTACTTATAGATTTCTTTATCTCGCCGACAAATTGTGAAACGGTGCATATTAATTTTACTCACAACTATACCTATTGCTTGGCCTGTATTTTGCCAAAACAATAGGTTGAGTTTGATCGAAAATAACAAAATTAGTATGTATTTAATGTAGTTGCCAATTTATTTTAATTCACCAGTTTAAAGTTGATTTATATAAATATGTGTGTATCTATGTATAAACTGGCTAATAGTTTCGCATAATATATCGTGCGTCATCAAGGAAATATCCAACATAACAAATAATACACAAATGTTAAAATATTGCTTTTAGGTTAGTTTCCTGACCACGCTGCCAAATTTATGCTAGGTTCATCGTACGGATTCCGTTATTAGAAAAACTAGTGCAAATTTTAAAAATCGATTATCGAGATTTAACCTTTTTAAATTATATAAAAGAACTACCAATCGGAATATCAAAAATGTAAAAATTTAAAACTCATTGTTTGGTGAAGATATGTAGACGAAATTTTCGCAATATGGCCTTGCGACTTATTTTTGATTCATTTTTACGTTACGAACTCTGAACACGTGCATACGTATATATCGTCAGTAATGTTACAATACCTATCTTCCAAAAAAAAAACGAATATTCAGTTATTACCACCAAATTATTCCTAACAATACCGAGCGTGATTTGAAAACCTCCTAACTTGCGAAAACTATAGTTGACGTAAAAGGTATAGTGCGAACTTAAAGTTTGAGTTGTGTTTAACATGTGAAAAACTTTACGATGTTAGGCATGCGATTTTCCGGAAAATCGTCGAGTGAAAATTTTTGTTTTTGTTTTTTCGCTCTAATTGTTTAAATAATAAATATACAGAAAAACTTCCAAATCAAAATTTGTAGCTGATGCATTTATCTACAAATTTTACTTGAAAAGTTTTTCTGTAAATTAAAAAGCTTACGAGATAAAATTAATTTCAGTGGTATTCAATTCGTGGTTACGCGCGAACGGCCCGTGAGCCAAATTTATTAACCGCTCGACTTAAAAGTTAATAATTTTGGGCTTATAACATTCTGAAAAAATAAATAAAATGTAAAGAAAGATCTCAACTTTTAGATAGAAATATTTTCTAATTTGAAAAAGTAGATTTTCTGACTGTAATATCAGTTTATTATAATTCCTATTTAATTAATACTTATCCCAGCGAAAACTCCTTTTGGATTTAGCATTGCAAATGAGCATAAAACATTATTATTATAAAAGCAAAGCCATCAATATTTAGTATTTTAAACGAATGCTTCTTAAAAATCTGTTTTTTTTTGCATGCTTAATTTCACTTGTTTTTTTTAGACTTCATTCAATTATATCTTTTTTCGAAATTAATATAATTTAATGAGACTTTACCACTAAACACTTTAAAGCATCTACTTTCGAAACTACTACAGTTTTTCTATAAATATCAAATTTTTTTAAATAATAGACAATTATTTACAATAAATACTTAAATCAGAGGTCTTTCAGCAAACCTTCTATAAAATAAAATAAAGTGGGGTCAAAAAAATGAAGGTTCACGTGGCAAATCGTATGTATCTTTGTGATAAATGCAGATACAAAAAAATAGTTTCGAATATAGTTTGAAGATTAAACCATAATCTTTGAAGTACGCTATGTTATATAATTTAATTTTTTAATTTATTAATGTTAATTAGAGAATTTGGTAAAAAAACGACTTTTTAGTAGAGGTTTACGTGGAAAATCGATGACAATACATTAAAAAATTGAAAAAAAAATTGTTTTTCAATGTATGTGTAGATACCCCATTTTAGAACACATTTCATATAAAAAATTTTTTTCTAAATGCCATTGTTTATTTACTATCGTAAAATTAAAAACATGAAACTTGATGATGTTAAAAAATTTCGTATATATTTTAAAAACTAATGCAGATACAAAAAAAATGTTCAGACAAATTTTGTAGATAAGTGTATTAGCTACAATTTTTGATTTGAACATTTTTCTGTGTTTTCATTATTGAAACAATTAGAGTAAAAAAACAAAAACAAAAATTTTCACGCAACGATTTTCCGGAAAATCGCATGCCTAACATCGTAAAGTTTTTCTCATGTTAATCACAACCTTTTTAAATACTCAATTTTGAATTTTCAAGTTTTTTGTGTCTTTTGCGGCATTTTACGGATATTTTGTGTACTTTGACTAGGCTATTGTAGCTGTTTAGAATTTTTAAATATTATTTAATATCGACCTCTAGGATACAAGTGCCCTTTTTAAAAATCAACGTTTTATTTAAAAACCGCACCAAAATTTACCGGAAATTACGCAAAATAATTTTGGACCCGAACCAGAGCTTCCCGTCCAAGAGAATAATTCCGCAATAAATATAGACAAGATTCTGATTATTTTCGTTGATCAATTATCGGTACTTTCTTGAGGAAATAGTCAGATTTTTGACCTGTGTATGCTTGAAAATAACAACCTGACCACGGGTGGTCCTAACCAAAGCCTTCCTAAAATAAATGAGAATGTATTATCAGATCTGAAAATATAACAGTTGAGGTTCCATCTACTTCGGGTATTGCTTGTAATTCTAAGAAAAAAAATAGACGAAAATAGAGACTTCGAAAGTTATTCTTCTAATGGGTCTGTTTATGAGACAGAACAAGCTGAGTTAGAATCTAGTTCTAGATCATAAATAACAATTGACCGAAAACAACAAAGTACTGACCTGACGAGAACTGTCAGTGGTACATCGCCGCTACAAAAGGTACGTCTGCATCATAAATTGAACGATGTAATTTCGCCCGATTAATAGGTCGTGCTTGCGCGTAATCTAAACATCAACCAATCAAATTTTTATAAATCAAATATGAGGGTTAACGGTTGTAATACGTTTAAACGGTTCATTATTGTGATATTTTGATTAGGATTAATCACAGACCTCCCGTTTTTTCTATTTCTTCCAACCTAATGTGTTAGAAGGACATAAACAATCAATGACGCACACCAAAAAGGCTATTATATGAACTATAGGTACCTAGGATATAGAAGGAGTAGAGATGGAAGAGTTAAAGAAGATAACATACGACCTGAAAGGAACATGGGAGAAGCTTTTCTGTGGAAAATCTTCCAAAAAACAATGTGTCGCATTTTCTGAGGAACAAAGAGATCACTCTAATGTAGCAAACTTGTAATATACGTCTATAAGGACTGGAAAAACGTCGTCAGATCCTACAGTTAAAGAAATTGTTGCTATTAATTACTCAGATAATGTTTTACAGATCAAATTAGATTTTGGAAAGATATGGGAGTCGCTACCTTTTAGAAAAAAAATCTATAGGTTCTGTTCTAATATACCCACTAGCACATGCTTCCCAATTACCACTTAAGAAAAAAAAGTGGTTACACTTGCAAGCATTGAAGTGTTATTTCAAAAGACTGTTGGTCTTACTATGATGATCTTCCATATAGATTTCTGACTGTGAAGAAGTTTTTCATAATCTCAAATTATGGTAGACAAGAAGTGACACATTTATTAAATAAAAATTTCCCAGACTGTTGGATTGGTAGACGTATACCCGGACCTTGGACTCCTCTAAATCGGGAACTGGCTAGATAGGGAACACCAACTCAAATGGAGGTCGACACAAGGGCACCTCCATACAAAGAGGTTACTGAACAAGGTAGACAAGGAACTCTCAACCAGGCTATTGAAACTGGGTAAGAGACATGTGATCTTCATGATGAAACACCTACTCACATACTCTGCTTCTGCGAGAACTTACATGGACTCTGACGGAAGCACTTTGGAGAGGAAACTATACAACAATTACAACTACTGAAAATCCTTCCAGTCAAAGTAGTGGCCTACATAGGAGACACAAAGCTTCTGGAATGGAAGTAGGTAACATGGGAAATGGTACAAAGATTCAGTTCAAGTGCCTGGGTTGATGAGCACAACCCAATCGAATGGATGAATATTCATTTTAAATAAAGTTTAATTATTGAATTTTCTATTTTTGTGTATTATCAATAGGTCGGCAACCCAGGACAAAACGGAAAATGTTTATTCTTGCGTTTTATTTTGTTTTACCCCCCGATTTAATTTTGAGACATTCTGTATAAATAGAAGACAGGTATATTTGATAGAACACACTGTACAATTTCGAGACATTTTGTAGAGAGCGGAATTTGATTTCCACCCTACCTTTCTTTGGTTAGGTCATTATAAATGAGCTGTTACTGATGTTCACGCCTAACGGTCACTTAACGGTACCAGAAACAAAGAAACGTGAAATCCGTAATGCGTAATTTCGTCATTTGCAGCCGTATAAAAACAAATATAATGAATTTACCGTTGGGATACATTTCCGTTATAAAACTGATAAATAGAACTATATAATTGCAATAGAAAATTATTTAAATACGAATTTTGTTTGTTTATAAAAAGGATTTTATACAAATTGTTGTTTTGCACGTATCAAATATTGTCGAACGTACGTTCGAAGTAGGGTTGCCAACATTTTTTAGGCTGAACATAGTATTTAAAAAAAAAGCTATAACAAATATCGTCGGTTAGATGGATTTCGTGAACTACAGGTAAACGAAAACTGAAAATTTGCATGAAGGGGTTTCGAAGGGAGAACTATTTATTGAAAATATTGATATTCTTTTATCACTTCCGGTTATACCGGAAGTTAGCTCTAGTTTCGTTTTTTCAATTTGAACGGGTCCAATTGCAATTCTATATGATTTCTGTAATTAACAAGAGATCCTAACTTTTTCGATTTATTTACAAATTTGGTGTATGTTAGCTGTGAATAATATGAATAATAATAATTTTCATTTACTTTGCAAAAAGATGAAGGCAAGTAAGTATTTAAGTTATTTTATATGTTGAATTTTTAAATGATGAGGCCCATCTTCAGCAGAATTTAACAAATTTGTAAGTTATTTCCACTTAATGTCCAAATAATTGGCCCCAATTGCTAGATTTAACGTATTGCTTCTAAAATAATAATCATTTTCCATGAAACTCAAATATGTGTTATACGGTTCCAAACTGGTGTTCCTGGTTCTTTGACGTCTTGGCTTTTACAAATAAAAAAAGTTTACACATATTTGGAACATTAAAATATAAGTTTGATAACAATTATTAAAAATAATTAAATTTCGACAGTATCGTTTAAAACAATAACATATTGTATTGAAGCATGAAAAATAATGATTTTTTACCTTATTTTAAACACTTCTACAATTTATTATTATTATCATCAAACCTATTTCAGTCTCATCTGACACCTGATAGTCTGAAGTGAAGTTAGTTAATTTCCGATCGAAAGTCGGAAAGATACAAAACTCCGGTTAGAATTTCATTTATCTACGAACTGTAAATGGTCCCCTTCCGAGCGATCGGAACTTACAGGTTTTAAGGTTTAACGATTTTACTATTTGAGTACACAGAATTTCAGCATAAGTTATATAAGCTAAATATTCTGAAAATTGAAAATTGAAAAAGCGAAACCAGCGGGACTCGAACCCGGGGCCCCTTGGTTACAAGCCCTGCGCTACGGCGATTCCTAATTATCAATGTTCTGTTCGGTATTATAAGCTACCATTCAACCGCGAATGCGTCTTACATTCGGCCATCCTGCTCCTTTCCTCGTCCTCGAGATACCTAAAGTGTTGGACCTGACGTTTGTGCGTACACCTATCTCACCTACTCATTCGTGAGCCTGATGCCTTGCCTGCCTACGCCCATCTCACTCTCCTGGCGAGCCTGACGCCATCACGCCCATTCCAGTCACCCTCTCTCACTATCACATCACATTATGGCCTCATGTGGACAATTTGTAGATCTAATCCCACTTCTGATATATAAGCTAAATATTCTGAAAATTGAAAATTGAAAAAGCAAAACCAGCGGGACTCGAACCCGGGACCCCTTAAGGGGACGCACCGGAATTCGGTCCCGCTACCTGCGGAAGGGACTACCTGTAACGGATTAAGTTCGAAGTGTGGTCACACCAGCGAAAATGCGATTTCGGAATTGGGTCCCATGTACCTACTATTTGTTTAATTTGACTTTTATTATCCTTCACATTTTTTTGGGATTAGGACCAACAGTACATACTTATTGTTGTTGTACTGGCATGTTTAAAAATTTACGCTAAATGCGTATCGTTAAAAATAAAAACAGTACGTGAAATAATAACCCAACCAAACCTACCCCTACCAAACCACCTTCGTATTTTTGGTCAATTTTTTTGTAGAATGAATTATAATAATTTTCAATAATAACCCAACCAAACCTACCCCTACCAAACCACCTTCGTATTTCTAGTCAATTTTTGAAGAATAAATTATAATAATTTTCAATAATAACCCAACCAAACCACCTTCGTATTTTTGAGATAATGATTTTTGAAAACAAAATTTAAACCCATCTATTATTAATAAACGGACACAAATAAACACGTCTTACACTCTGCACTTCATAAGAACAATTGCTAAAAATAATCTTTTAATACCCACATGAAATCTACCTGCTTCGACAGCGGACCGAATTACGAAATCACCCTTTCGGATTTGGACAAGGTCCCTGTGAGCAGGTAGCCCTTTTGCTAGGTACCCGGACCGAATTCCGAAACACCGCCTTAAGGTACCCATTCACTAATAATAAATAAATAAAATTAATATATTTATTTTAACAAAACATCTAAATTATGTCCATTTTTATTTTGGAAGTTTTGAAACTTTCTAGTAACGGATTAAACGACATATTTAGCTTGTTTTTAGGTATTTTTATTTTATTTTTTAGGTTGAACAAGATAATGAAGAAATCCGCAGTCCTATAAGTAATGTTAATGACGACTCAGAATACGACAATACCATTAACATCCCCTCAACCGCCTGTTTTGACAAGTGGTAGCAGGTGCTCATCAAGAACCTCTACATATACTGCTAATCCCTCTGCACCAAAGAGACGCTTACCAGACCAACGAGAATTGATTGAAAAAGTCTTTAGCGCACTAGTACGAAATGAAAACACAGACGAGTTTCATGCAATCGGAGAAAATGTAGCTTATAAGCTCCGAAGAATAAACGAAGGGCAGAACAATTAATAAACAAAGTTCTTTTCTATGCAATTGAAAATAAATTGACTTCAGACTCCGATGTTGTGCTTGGTAAACCTGTTGTAAGCGAAAATGTTTTCAGCAAATACCAGTTTCTAAAGAATCCCATTACCAGCAATACTCAAATGAGTCTCAATACCAGCAGCCGCATCAGTTTCCACAGCCACACCAAACGAACACAAATAGTACACCTTTTTTTTATGCAAAGGCTGTATCCTCTGATCGTCAACCTAGAACTCTTTCAGGTACTTCTGGTGGTAATGCAAATACTCTACCGCAACAGATTGAACAAGAGTTATCTGAATTAATAGCGTTAAAATAATAATAATGGTTTTTGTATGTATCTAACTTTAGAATGTAACTATGTATTATATTTACAAACATCAATCAAGAATAAATGTGTATTTTCTTAACTTTAAATATTCTTTTTTTAAAACTTCGTAGATGATTTTACAGGTTTCAGGTAGGATAACTCCTAGTGCCTGAGGGGAAATAAGCGTTGAAAATTTCAAATCCTCAAAACTTCGACCTGTTGCCAGGAATCGCAACGTAGCAATTAACCTTTCTTCTGCACTAATTGCTTTTCTCATTTTGGTATTTTTCTTCGTAATGTAAGGTTCTACGAGTTTTAATAGTTTTTTAAAAGTCTTATCATCCATACGAAGATAATTTTTTAAATCGTCTGTATTAGATTGTCGCAGTTTTTTAATAAGGCTTAAGAGAGACAATTTTTCACCCAAAATCGTTTTCTCTGTCTAACTGGTTTTTCCATTAATAAGAAAAGTATTAATAAAGCAGCCAATTTTCTGTGTTTTCTTAAGGAATTCATTTTCTCGGAGAGCACTTTCGATCTCTGGATCAACTACAACAGTGTGTGGAGAAATTTGAGATCGCCTTCAGGCCACGACCTGTAGGGCCGATGCCTGAAGATTTTACCTTAAAATCGGACTGAATAATGTGTGGCCTCAACCGGCCGTTACTTGTCGATATGGACGTCAGTTCACGGCCTGAAGGCGACCTGTCAGTGAATGGGGGCCATTAGTTACAAGCCCTTACGCTAAGCCCTGCGCTACAGCGCGCGGTTCCTAATTATTAATGTTCTGTTCGGTATTATAAGCTACCATTCAACCGCGAATGCGTCTTCCAGTTATTTTTTTTATTCATTTATTTTTTTATAAAAACCATATTTTTTTGCACTTCTAGCATTCTTTAACAATTTTTTGTCTTCAATAAAACTGTCATAAGCTTTATCGCAGTCAATTTTTAAAGTAATATAAATCGAAAGCTCTATTTTTAATAGATATACTTCCTCCGTTTGTTTCAATAATTTTTATTTTTACATTTTTTTACTTGTACAATTTTGTGGGCTAGTTATTTTATCTTGTAATTTTTGTTATACGGTAGTAAATAATTCTTAAAAACAATAAATATTAATATTATGATTATTGTTTCAATTATTCTATTTTATTGTTTACCAGTTTAATAAACATTTATTTATTCCTTAGTTTTGTAAAGAAAAAAACCTTTCAATATTATATTAACATGTTTATACGAGGATGTATTGATATCTAGTTAGCCTAGACCAGTTCCATGCATAATCAAAATATTGCGTTACCATAGCAACGAACAATAACTCATTAGAAGCGACAGTGTCAAGTTTGACGTCAAAAAAGTAAACCAGAGTTACGCAATAAATTAAAAGAAAAAAGATGTCCACCGAAATTGTGAAAATCGAAAAATTGGAGTATCGAGCCATCATCAAGTATCTGTATTTAAAAGGGTTAAAAGGTAAGCAGATTTACGAAGATATGCTTAATAACCTTGGTGATCAATGTCCTTCGTATGCGACCGTGAAAAAGTGGACTGCAAGCTTCAAAAGAGGTAAATTTTCCATTGAAGATGATGACCGATCGGGAAGGTCAGTTTCTGTGTCAGTCCCCGAAAATATCGATGCAGTTCATGTCATGATCAGTCCGTCGAATTGGGTTAAAACGGATATCTGAAGCACTGAATATTTCATACAAACGCGTTCATCATATAGTTCACGTCAATTTGGATATGAGAAAAATTGCTGCAAAATGGATCCCCAAATGTTTGAATGTTGACCAAAACCGTGCAAGGGTAAAAGCATCGCGCTCGATCTGTGCTCGATTTGAAAACGATGTAGACTTCTTAAAACGAATTGCTACTATGGATGAGACTTGGGTACATTTCTACGATCCAGAAACAAAGCAACAATCGATGGAATGGCGATACTCTGATTCTTCAAGACCTAAGAAGTTTCGTGTCCAAAAATCTGCTGGAAAAGTTCTTGCTTCAGTTTTTTGGGATTGCCATGGAGTAATCATGATTGATTTTTTGGATAAGGGTAGAATAATAACTGGAGATTACTATTCGACATTACTGACCACTCTACGGGAAAAAATTAAAGAGAAAAGACGCGGAAAGCTATCCAAAGGTGTTTTGTTTTTGCAGGACTACGCCCCTGCACACAAATCTCATGTTGTCATGCAAAAAATTCGTGATTTAAGGTTTGAATTACTAGAACACCCCCCTTATTCACCAGATTTGGTTCCGTCCGACTATCATCTCTTTCCTCAACTGAAAAAAAGTTTAAAAGGTCGTAAATTTTCTTCCAACAAGGATGTAATAAAAGTTGTGGAGGTCTGGTTTGCAGAGCAAGAAGAAACATTTTTTTTGAAAGGTCTAGAGACGTTGCAGGTTCGCTGTAATAAATGTATCCAATTAAGAGGAGAATATCGTCGTGGTAAATGTAGTAGGTCGTATGTCAAAAATATCGAACTTTTCAGAAGGGTCAAAAAACTTTCCCATCTTAACATTTTGCGTCCGATTCGTTTGACAATTTTTTTGCAGGAGAGGGACAAAGTCGATTTCCTATTGGTCCACCGACATAGTATCTATTGCAGGTTATGTATTTGAAAAACTAAGTAGATAAAACCATATAATGTAATGTAGATGTTCATGCAAGAAACTAAGGAATTTAAATTAAAATTAAGAAAGATGACCAACTTTCAAATGAGAAATTATTTTCTTCCATGAGCTCGACACAACGCATGCGTCAAGCCCTGACCACAGATCACAAACAGGTGGTTTGTTATTGTTATTGGTTACATGAGCTTGTATTAGATGTTTACAACTTGGTTTAGGTTTAATATTAGGTTTAATATTTATCTTCAGTTATTTGACAGCACGATTACTATTGGAAGTTTTGACAAATGATTGAAGAGAGTGCGCATTTCCGATTGATTAATCAATTTCTCAATTTATGTTGCATGAACAGCTGACAATTCTTAGTTTAAATTTAATCTTTTTAGGTAGACCGTTTATCTTGTACAACTTTCTTTTTTGCCATCATTCAATCGAGTGAAACAAATGAAGTGATCGATTAAACTGGATAATTCAACTGTGCTTTTTATTGTATCATCGCTTTTTTTCCCAATTCTCATTCCCATTCGCTTTTTGCATTGTCTTCCGATTCATTCTCGACGTGTACGCACGTCACGATTGTTAATGCGTAATAAAATGCCAATTAATTTGTTTCTTTCATTTAAGGAGAGATAAAAGGAGATAGGGAGTAATTTATCTCTTCATTCTTCAACACAATCAGGCCGATGAATAAATTCATTAGACGAAATTTTTCAAATTATCTGGAAGCTGTTTCGCTATCCGATGTATTTCAAACGTTTAATGTTTCGAGAATTATCTCTTGAACCGCTTATTTGATTTTTATGATTTTTTTTTATGAATTGTAGGTCAATTATTCTGTAGTAATACTGTGCTTGAAATTTTGATGTAGTCAAATTTGAAAATATACGA
Source organism: Lochmaea capreae (assembly GCA_949126875.1). Classification (NCBI taxonomy): domain Eukaryota; kingdom Metazoa; phylum Arthropoda; class Insecta; order Coleoptera; family Chrysomelidae; genus Lochmaea; species Lochmaea capreae. The sequence goes on from OX421403.1 coordinate 17,999,424, forward strand.
ATAAGAGCAGTGGCGTAACTAGAGTTGACCTATGGGGGAGGGGGTTTACCCCCACCAGTCAACCACTCCAACATATTACTACCTTCAAAAAAAGATTTCCTATAATACAGGTATAATATACACTCACCGGCAAAAAAACTCGGCCACCTAAAAGTTCATCGTTGTCGTAATTTTTCATCGATTTCTATTGTTTCTACGCAAAATTATAGACTAATTCGTTGGTATTAAAACAAATTCCAGAAAAGTTTTCCAAAAATGTTGATGGCCTATTTATACAGGGTGAAAACAAACTCCAATTTCTTAACACCTTGTGGAACAGTTCGGGAAATTTGTAAGGTATCTGTATCTGTAGAGTAGGGAGGGTGAGTGTAGGCTCACAGCACCCATTGTACATCCTCCCGAGGAGTTGTCTTCCTAGGTCATTGTCCATCCTGTCCTTCTCAGGAAGGTGGACAGGTCACTAGGAGACATCTCCTTTATATCGGCAGGTGTAGGCAAAGACTCACCGAACACACACTCTCTTATTGACGATAACTCCGGACACTCGTATAAGACATACCTGACAGTTTCATCTTCCTGTTCACACATCCTGCATAGAGGTGTGTCCACTAGCCCCATAGTATGGAGGTGTTTCCCTAGTTGACAGTGACCAGTCAGAAATCCTACTGTTAAACGTAGGTTTCTCCTGGTCATCGCCAAATATTTTTTCGGCTCCAGCTTCCCAGGGTCGCCCAGGGTGATCCTGGCAAGACTGCATCCTTTGATTCCATCCCATCTCTTAAGGGATTGAGTATGGGTGTAGCGTTTGGCTAGTTCCGCAATTGTCGAAGTCGTTAGGCCGTAGGTGTCACTGGATCCAAGAATTTTTAGTCCAGCGGCTTACTCCTGTCGTGCCCTTTAACCCACCTCAGGATAATATTGTTATCTGCCGAGGCGTCAGCTAAATCTTGGTGGCACTCTACTACTAGCCTCGATATAACACGTTGTCTGTTTAAGGCTAATAGGGCTTGTCTACTATCAGTGCAGATTATTATGTTTTTGTCAGAAATTCCTCTTCTGGTTAGTTCCTTTGTGGCAATTGAGATACCAGCCAGTTCTGTTTGAACTACGCTGGTATTGTTTCCCATTCCCCACTTCATGTTTAGGCTTAGTGCTCTTGAGTAAACTCCACATCCTGAGCCTTCTTTCATTTTTGAACCATCTGTATATATGCGTATTGCATTTGCAGCACCTGGCTCTGTGTTCTGTTTTATTTGAATTTTGTAGGGTTTGTTAAACAAAAACCTGGGTTCAATTGCATCATTGGTTGCCTGCAGCAGAGGTAGCGCAGTGAGCGCTTCCTGCCACAGGCTCAACCTCAATTGGCCCACTCCTACTTCGGGGTTTACACCAGCCGTGCGCAATCGTACCATGGCCATTAACGCAACCTCCTTGACGTACAGGTCCAGAGGGGTCAGACCAGTAATTAGTTCCATTGCTGCGGTTGGTGTTGTTCTCATGGCTCCTGTGATGTTTAAGCAAGCCATTCGCTGTATTTGAAATTTTTGGATGGCCGTTGCTTGTAGAACCTTCGGTCCCCATGCAATTGCTCCATACGTTAACATTGGTCTTATTATTGCAGTGTAGATCCAGGTAACCCCATGTGCGTCCCACTGTCCTCCGACACTGCTCATAAGCCACATATGCTCTTTTTGCTCTGTTGTGTAGATGAGAGTTCCATGTTAGTTTCCTGTCGAGGGTAATACCAAGGTATTTCACCTCTTCCGAAAAGTTTAGTTTGCTTTTGGAGATTTCAGGAGGTTTCAAACCCGATAAACTTCTTTTCCTGGTGAAAAGGACCATCTCAGTCTTTCTGGGATTGATCGACAGTGAGTGTTCCTTGCACCATTTTTCAATTAATTTAAGCCCATCCTGCGCTCTATCGCACAGTGTGTTCACAAATTTGCCGGTCTGCAAGATAACTATGTCATCTGCGTAAGCAATTGTGTAGAATCCATTGTTGTTGAGGTGATTAATCAGGGTGTCTAGAACCATGTTCCACAGAAGGGGTGATAAGACTCCTCCTTGTGGACATCCCCTCATGACCAGTCCTCTTACTGTGATGTCCTCTACATTAATACTTATTGCTCTACTTGTAGAGTTTACGCTTAGTTTATTACAAAGACCATCCTTTTCGCCACCTTTCAGTTTTTATTTCACATTGTTATCTTGATTTCTGTTGAAGATACACGTAGGTATTCAAATAAAAGTCTGGGATTGTTTTAGGGAAAATATTTAACAGTAATTTGAAACAAAAAGAAGAACATAATTAGCATTTTTAAATATTTCGTATGCCCACCTCTAACGGAAATAACTGCACGCAAAATGGGTTCGTAAATAATCAAGAAAATATCAGTTAATTATTTACATTAGACGTGCGAATTGTAGTCCACCTGCTGCAACACATATTTCGAATCAATAATATTCATTTGTTAATTGCTATTTTCATTTATTTTTTTCATGTAATTTTTATTACATTTATTTTTATTGTTCCTTCAAGCATTAAGGCTTTCTTGATCAATTTAACAAAAATAAAAAATAAACTGATATTTCCTTGATTATTTACGAACCCATTTCATTTTTGGAAAAGGTTAACGCAATAATTTTATGGAAATTGGGTTTCTGTCAAATTGTCTGAATTTTTGATATGTTGTAGATTTTGTCATCCTGAACAAAAGTCTTCATGGGCACAAAGTGCCAAATAGTATATTATATTATAAGGATTAAAAGTGCATAAATAAGCACTTTTAGTCCGTATGATATATACTATTTTTTCTCCAACCAAGTCAAAATTAAAATAAATTTAGTTTTATTCAAAAATCGTTAATAATTTGGTAATAAATTTGAACACCTATTAATTATAACAGCGATAGCAAGTCGGTAGTCATGGACGGTGTTTCGGAATTCGGTCCGGGTACCTAGCAAAAGGGCTACCTGCTCATAGGGACCTTGTCCAAATCCGAAAGGGTGATTTCGTAATTCGGTCCGCTGTCGAAGCAGGTAGATTTCATGTGGGTATTAAAAGATTATTTTTAGCAATTGTTCTTCTGAAGTGCAGAGTGTAAGACGTGTTTATTTGTGTCCGTTATTGTGATTTTGTTTGTTTGTTTGACATGGAAAATATTAATTTCACCTCTATGACGAGTGAAAAGGGTAAGCGTTTATTAATAATAGATGGGTTTAAATTTTGTTTTCAAAAATCATTATCTCAAAAATACGAAGGTGGTTTGGTAGGGGTAGGTTTGGTTGGGTTATTATTGAAAATTATTATAATTTATTCTTCAAAAATTGACTAGAAATACGAAGGTGGTTTGGTAGGGGTAGGTTTGGTTGGGTTATTATTGAAAATTATTATAATTCATTCTACAAAAAAATTGACTAAAAATACGAAGGTGGTTTGGTTGGGTTATTATTTCACGTACTGTTTTTATTTTTGACGATACGCATTTAGCGTAAATTTTTAAACATGCCAGTACAACAACAATAAGTGTGTACTGTTGGTCCTAAGCCCAAAAAAATGTGAAGGAAAATAAAATCAAATCAAATTAAACAAATAGTAGGTACATGGGACCCAATTCCGAAATCGCATTTTCGCTGGTGTGACCACACTTCGAATTTAATCCGTTACAGGTAGTCCCTTCCGCAGGTAGCGGGACCGAATTCCGGTGCGTCCGTCATGGATATCTGGTATTGTTGGTAAATATTGATTGTCAAGTAGACGTCAGTAGACGTACTAATCATATAATTTTTGTACTAGTTTTTACGCTGCTTTCAAAATGAATCCCGAACGCGATGAAAATATACCTGCGGATATATTGAAGTGCCGAAGCAGTATATCTAAATTTTTTGCCACCCAAATTTCGCCAAGTTTATGAACTTGCATATCAGCGATTCATGGATTGGTGTAAAGAAAAAAATGTGCAAAACTATGCGGAGAGTGTTCTTATGGTGTATTTCTCAAATTTAACGAAGACCGTCAAGCCATCCACTCTTAGGTCACAGTATTCAATGTTGCGATCCACACTGGATATCAAAATTGGTGTGGATATTAGTAAATATTCAAAATTACGAGGATTGTTAAAAAGGCAAAGTGATGGATATATACCTAAAAAGTCTAGGGTTTTTACAAAGAAGGAAGTGGATCGGTTCCTGGATATGGCACCTGATAATGTATATTTGATGATAAAGGTTGTACTAGTATTAGGAATTGGAGGTGCTATGCGTTGTGACGAACTAGTTCATTTGAAAATTGATGACATTGAAGATATGGACTCGGTCCTGGTGGTAAAAATTTTGCAGACAAAAAACAAGAAACCTCGTTTGTTTACATTATAGGCGATAATTATTTGCGTTTATTTCGAAAATATGTTGCACTACGGCCATCAAATATACAGGAACGTCGTTTATTTTTGAAGTATGTTAATGGGAAGTGTCAAAGAATGGTTGTTGGTATTCACAAAATTAGTGCCGTGCCGCAAGAAATTGCAAACTTTTTGAAGTTAGAAAATTGGAAGGAGTATACTGGACATAAGAAGAACGTCTGCTACACTTCTTATTGATGGTGGAGGTGACCTCACTTGTTTTAAAAGACATGGAGGTTGGAAATCGAGTACGGTAGCAGAAGGATATATTGAAGAATCACGTATCGACAAAGAGAATACTGCCAGAAAAATATTGCAACCTGACAAAGAAGGTACAAGTACCTGTTCAGATATTTCCTCGAATGTTTCATCAACAGTTACGGAGAATATTTTGAGTTGTTCTAACATTAATGAAAATCTTTTGAATTGTTCGAAAATTGTTAGTGATAATTTCAGTGGTGCTTTGAATTTTGGCAATAATTGTTCCAATTGTACATTCAATATCACTATAAATAACAAATAAATACCTATATAGGTATAGTTGCCCAATTAGTTTGTTTTACTAAGTTTGTAAGAGACAATGTTTTTTTCTTCAAATTTCAATTAGAGAGCTCAAATGCAATAATTACTTTTAGTCCTAGGATTAAAAGTAGCGTTTTTAATCCTAGGATTAAAAGTGTTGCTAAGCAACGAGCAAATTTTTGTACGGTAAGGGAATTGATGGCTTTTGCACCTGAAAATAGTACAAAATCTGACATGGGGGTTGAATCCAGTGACCTCAAAAACATTACTCTATATATTAGAATAATTGAAATATGCTTTTGACATCTGTAAATAGTATTGAAAATGAATAGTTTTGCAACGGTTCAGTGGAGCTTTGGTAGCTCTGTAGCTGCCAAAATATTCATTTTGGCACTTTGTGCCCATGGAGACTTTTGTTCAGGATGACAAAATCTACAACATATAAAAAATTCAGACAATTTGACAGAAACCCAATTTCCATAAGATTATTGCGGGGTCCTTTGTTGAATAGACGATGGAAGACCATATCCAAAATTAAAAAAATTGTACAGGGTGCTATTAAACGGTTTGACGTTAGTGGTTGTAACTAAGGGATGAATAGGTATTTATGGTATGATTTTTTCTACTCCATATTAAAGTGTATTAGAAATGGAACAAATCAGTTTTTGTCCCATTCGAAAATCTCGATTCGTTTAAGAGATATAGCCTGGATAAATTAGTCTGCGACACCCGGTATATTGGAGACTACTCACAAGATTTCTTCAAAAATTGGCAGAGTTATAGAGATGGAAAATATTTTAACATACACTTTCGGTTATACGGTCACGTAAAAAAAATTTGTGCTCTACTTCTTAAATTTGGTCCGAAAACGTTCATTTATTTCGGCACTTTCCGCAAAAAAAATTACACGTGGCAACAATGTCAACAAAAACTAAACTTTCATCAATTTACTGTATATTGATGTAATTTCCGTTCTCTAGTATTAATTTGTTAAAATGTGTCAATTTATACAGTACGTCCATAAAGTACCGTATACATTGATTGATTTTGAGTTTTTGTCCACACTATGCCAAATTGAATCAACTTGTGATACATTTTTGAAATCAGCTCAGCAAGAAAAATTCACAAATTGAAAATTAGGGGTGATTCATTAAAAAAAACTGGTGCTGATATCATCAGTCAAAAGTATAAAAATAGTAAATTGTTTCAAATTTTTGTAGAGTAGGTAGGGTGAGTTTATGCCCACAGCACGTGACCCTTTGTACGACCTCCCGAAGAATTGTCCTCGTCCATCCTGTCCTTTCCAAATAGGTGGACAGGTCACTAGGAGATACCTCCTTTATATCGGCAGGTGTAGGCCAAGACTCTCTGAACACACACTATCTCATTGACGATAACTCAGGGCACTCGCGCAGGGCAGTCTTCCTGTTCGCACATCCTGCATAGAGGTGTATCCACTAGCCCAATTGTATGGAGGTGTTTCCTTAGTTGACAGTGGCCAGTCAGAAATCCTACTGTATTTTGCTGTTTATTTAACTAATAAAGAATTTATGCGTTACTTTATGGGCTCACCACTGTAGATGGAAGGTTTATAGAAATATCAATTATTATGAAATGTCGTCTACATCTCAAACGAAATATATTAAATGCGGTCCTGTCTAACCTACCATGAAAAAACGGTGTGATCGACCGTTCTGGCCAGCGCGCACGGCGGCATAACTAGTTTTTATGAGCTCCAAGAGCATGGAAAGATTCGAAATTGTCAAGGCCTTTCTCTCTGTCTCCCTATCTATCATTCTCTCTCGCTCCCTCTCAAAAGACTTACAAAGAAGAGGGAATTCGAAATACGATTAGAACAAGAATGAGAACATTCATTCTAAGGTCAACAGCTCCGCCTACTTTACAACTTAGTTCCGAAGTTTGGGAACTATTTACACCTTACACCTATTATATAGGTTATATAACGCAATGGAGTAGATTTATTTAAAGTAAGATTGCAGTTTACTTTGGAAAATTCAAGAGAAAAATACATTTTTTTACGTTCGTGCAAAAAGATACTACCTTTGTACTATCAATTTTGCTAAACGTTCATATTTTTTCCACTGGTGCAAAAAATAGTTGTAACAGGCATATCGGCATGTTACGGCTTTTCTTTAATTCCAGCTCGACGTCTCATTAGTCATTTTCAATTTAGTCGAGGCAATGAAGCACTAAAAAGGACAAAGATAGGAAATCTTTTAGGATAGGACGTATCGGAATGCGGTTTTTTGCATTCGCTTGCAAAAATTAGGTATATCATTCGTACCCACTTTGTACCTATTACAAACCGGAAGTTGCATTGCTGCAGACAAAGATGCATCTTTTGAGAGGCCTTTTGGCAAATTTGATTACTTCGTAAATAAAAGTCAGAATTGGCTCAAGTCGGGTACCCGGGGGTTTTCGAAGCCGCTGATCACCCCCCGAACACCTGGAGCTCAAGAACGCCGACGAACGTCATCTCCGGGGACTATCCCGAACTTTATGCGAGAGAGGAGAGAAACTGGGCACCCGGGTTTTTTTTGGGTCGCTGAATTCGAATATACCATCGGCGAACACCCCACGGTCACCTGGTGGGCCCCAACCTGGACGAGGACGTCATCTTCGAGAATTTTTCTGGAAATATCGACAATAACGAACCGAAAATCGTTTTTGTGTGCGCTGACTCCGAATTTTATGTTGAAAACGACCACCCGAACACCTGGTGCGCCATAACCTGGTCCTGAACGTCTTCCTCGAGGGTTTTCCAGATATAATTGAAAAAAACCACCCGAAAATCGTTACGGGGGGTTTTTTGGCTCGCTGAAATCAAATATGGCACCGGCCAACACCCCACGGACACCTGGTGCACCCTAACCTGTCTCTGAACGTCATCCCCGAGGGTTTTCCAGGCACAATTTAAAAATAACAACCAAAAATCTTTAATGGGGGTTTTTCGGGTCGCTGAATTCAAATATGGCACCGACGAACACCCCACAGACAGTCTTTTTCAATTGTGTCTGGAAAACTATCGGCAATGACGTTCAGAGCCATGTTAGGGTGCACCAGGTGTCCGTGGGGTGTTGGCCGGTGCCATATTTGATTTCAGCGAGCCAAAAAAGCACCGTAACGATTTTCGGGTGGTTTTTTTCAATTATGTCTGGAAAACCCTCGGGGATGACGTTCAGGGCCAGGTTAGGGCGCACCATGTGTTCGGGTAGTCGTTTTCAACATAAAATTCGAGTTCAGCGCACACAAAAAGCCCCCATAAAGATTTTTGGTTTGTTATTGTCGATATTTCCAGAATAATTCTCGAAGATGACGTCAGCGTCCAGGTTGGGGCTCACCAGGTGTCCATGGGGTGTCGCCGATGGTATTTTTTGCATGCATTTTTGGCTGCAGCAATGCAACTTCCGGTTTGTAATAGGTACAAAGTAGGTACAAATGATATAAATAATTTTTGCAAGCGAATGCAAAAAACCGCATTCCGATAAGTCCTATCCTAAAAGATTTCCTATCTTTGGCCTTGTTAGTGCTTCATTGCCTCGACTAATTTCTCAACCCTGACCTCAAGACAATGGGGATTTAAACAGATATCCAATTTTTGGTATTTGGTATATCTCGGAAGAGGGTGGGTGACCTTCTGTATTTTTTGTATGAATTTAGAAACACCCTGTATGTAACTATCTCTATTGTTATGATTAATTTTTTTTAAATCAATTGCTGTGTTAAGATCAGTCATCGGTCCCAGGTACTTGATAACGATGCGCTAGGATAACGTAATACATTCTTTTTGAAACGTAATCAGGGGATATATTTTTTGAAGTACTCCGAACCTAAATTAATCACTAATACAACCTCTCTCCAGGACATTCCATAATTTATTAAATTCATTTCATTTTAGAAGAAACCCGTAGGATACCGTTTCCACAAAGCAGAATCTGTGGAAACGTGTTAAGCAGGACGCGCACTGAATCCGCGCGACTCGGATCGACACGGAACGGATCGGTTCGGCATAACTATTACCCGCGCTCTGAATCGACTAGCAACTAGTTTTCCTCCATGATAAATACAGAATTGACACCACTGTTGGATTGGAAATAATCAATTACACGTTCGGTTCGGCAGAAGTTGTCATTCCAAGGAATCTCCGCCGTAGTCGACTCGAGTCGAACGGTCACTGCGGTGCCGGTCCGAATGAGTGCGCGGTGATATAATGAAATAAGAACAATGCAAAACGTTCGGCAATGCTGTGCCGTGTCGATCCGAGTCGAGCTTTAATCAGCATTGCCGATCGTCATAAAAAGGCCGAACGGAGAACCTCCAAAAGTCGGACCGGATCAAAGGAAGCCGAGCCGAATCGAAGTGGTATTTTGGTGCGTAGTGAAATTATTTTCTTTCAGTTCTCTCGCGGATGAATGTATAGTTTGTCTCAAAGTATATCGTCTTAGCTTTTGCCTGCAATCATCTAAATACGACCATTTACGACCTTCTTAAAATAATTTTAACAAGGCAAGGGCGGGCCAAATCTACGATTTATGCAACACATATTATTTTCTTCATACTATCTTCTTTTATCGATATAAATCAAACATAATAACGTACGAACAAGACCAACTACAAGACATACGTAATAGTTTCTTTAAATTTGCCGTAGTAATCGTAAAAAGAGACAACGATACCTATAATTGACGTAACGTGTATAACTGATCCTCGAACTGATCGTACTAAAAGTTGAGTTTGACACTACCGCATTTGAGGTTATGCGAGTTTAGTTTATTGTTTTGTTTTTAGCGAATTTTTGGATTGAACGTGTATTTATTGTTAAAATCAGTTCTTGTAAGAACTAATTTGACTTTTTATTCCATTTGAGATTGGTAAGTACGAATATAATACATTATCAACTTGTTAACTTTTGACATTTCACAACACCTAAAATGCCGTGAGACGGGAATATTAGAATGCTTATTTTATTAATTAATTTTGGACTTTGTAACTTATTTACCCAGTATATCGATAGTTTGAATAAATATGTCGATGTTAACCAAATAAATAAAATAAATACAATTAAAAGAGTTAAATTTCTTGTTTAATTACCAATTTGTAACAGGCCGACCTTTGGATTTCAACGACAAGAGAAGTGAGATAGATCTAAATGGGTGCCAACTTCAATGGTCACTCCTGAAATTTATTTATAATAACATAAAATATTTTATAACAACTTAAAATATCCTTTCTTATTATAACTTAGCATGATATAATGAAGCTATGACTTGGCTAGTTAGAATATACGAATTGTTATTAAGTACCTACTAAAACAGTCATGGAAAAGCCCTACGTTTCTACCAGCAAGCCAAAAATTTTCGGAAGAATAAAATAAGAATTTACAGCTTTAGAACTTGCGAAGTCAACAACCAAGGCATATATTATGGAATTTAGCTCTCATTTCACATTTATGTTTTCGATGGAATATCATTACTTTTTGTACAGAAATTATTCATAATAAAATTAATACCAAATGGTTTTTGTTAATCTACTGTATTCCTACGTTTACGGGGTGTAATTTTTTTGTGTTATTTTCTATATTTTCTTCTACCTTTGAAATGTTCAAGTAAATTAAATATACTAAAAATATTATCAACTTTTTATTTAAACTATCGCCTAAACCGGGCGGATACCAACCGGGCACCAAGCAGGTAGTAGCAAATAATCCGATAGGTGAACCGGGCTCCAGAATGTTTAATCCTTAAAAGGAGCATCATCAACCTGGCACTAACTACCTGCTTGTAAAAATAATTTTCAATTTTTAGACAATTTTTGAAGAATAAATTATAATAATTTTCAATAATAACCCAACCAAACCTACCCCTACCAAACCACCTTCGTATTTTTAGTCAATTTTTGAAGAATAAATTATAATAATTTTCAATAATAACCCAACCAAACCTGCCCCTACCAAACCACCTTCGTATTTTTAGTGCCCGGTTGACGGATAGGATTAAGTGACCTTTTCGGCAGTACAGGTAAATAGGGTCGTTTGGAGTCCGGTTGACACCCGCCGCCTAAACCATACCTACTCAGTAGAGAATTGTAAGAATAATATAATCACAAAATATTCCAAGTATTTTTCAAGAAGCATAAATCGAAACCTTATTGAGTTATGAGGGGGTCAAAAGCACGGTTCCCAACTTAGTGGTTTATCCCCCAAATTTAGGGGGGTAAAAGTGGGATGGTGTTTTTAGGGGTGCCATATTTGTAGGGGTAATTTTAGGGATTTTTATATGTCAATATGTATGAGTTTAAAAAGTCAGAATCTGAAGACAATTATTTGTTACTTGAAGTTTTCGATAATACATGAATAAAAAATTTAAAAAAATGATGTTGCTGAATGAAATTATTTATTGATTGTTTGAAATTTATTATTTATTTAATGATATTTTATTATTAATTAATTACATTTTAATGTAATATATTTTTTGAATATTTAATTATTTAATTTATAAATAATAAAATTTTTATAGGGGGAATCCCTAGTAATTTTGGGGATTTTAGGGGTTTTTGATTGAGGTTTTAGGGAGATAAATTTTTCAAAGGTGGGGACACTGGTCAAAAGTGTCTCCAAATGGTTCGTGTAATATTACACACGGTACTGCTCGCCATTCTCTTAAATCAAAATAAATTTTTAATTTGTAAACTGTGAAGTATTTGCAGATAGATGCGTGATGTCATAGATACCTTTACTTTTTCAAGAAGCAACATTTTTTTTTGATAAAGCTCCACAACTGTCATTTCCAATACTTTTTTATACATGAAACTGTTTTTAGTATAGAGTTGAGAGCGTCTAGCTGTTTACAGCATAGGTAATGCAAGGCCAGGTTTCGATAAATAATTTACCGTATTAAGTTTACAAATCATTAAAAAATTTATTATAACTACAAATACCGGCGGGTGTAATTTAGGCGCTAACCATCCTTCTTTACCTGTCTGACCAAGAAGGGTAGATAATCCGACATGTATTTTCGCCGCTAAGAAGTGCAGGTAGGTCGAGTCAGCCAGATATTATAATTTATTCTTCAAAAATTGACTAAAAATACGAAGGTGGTTTGGTAGAGGTAGGTTTGGTTGGGTTATTATTGAAAATTATTATAATTTACTTTACAAAAATATATCTTATTATAAATGTCGGTGATTTAATAAATAACTGTATTTCATAAATCACGTACTTCAGTCGGTTAGCGCCCAAAATACACATAGGATTAAAATGACCCTTCGGTCTTGGCGCCTAGTTTACATGTTGTAAAAAGTGCATTAATCCTTTAGCGCCCAAATTACATACGCCCACAAATACTTTGCACTTTCTATAAGTAAAAACTCAAACATTCAGTGTAAAATTAAAACACGCAATTGTTTTTGATCCATTGCTTTCACAATGTTAAAAGCAGCGGCACTCTTAGCACAATAGCTCACGAACTAATGAATAGAATATTATGAAATTTTGACAGCTGTCTTTTTACCGTTAGTACTAACTAAAAAACAGGCGATTGCAATAAAAGTAGCGCCATCTACGTGCCAGGCCGGGGACTTTTCATCCCATGTGTTAATTATTGTATCATTAATAAAATCTTGCCTTTTTTTGGTATAGGTACCCTTAAGTTTGTTATTTCTATAAATGAATGAATTTGAAAATATCGGAATCTGCCGAATAAAAATTTAAATTAAATTGGGAGTGAATTACTCGCATGCTTACAAGCCCATATACTCGGAGGAAATTTTAATTAATAGTCAATGTAAATATCTACAATATAATCACAAAACTTATCACGCGTTCATCATTAGGCATTATTTCAAAAATTTCGTTGGTAAAAAAAAACACCATCACGTTCCAAAAAATACTGACCGGCATTCGATTCCTTAGCATGGAAATTAACCAAACTGATGAAGTTCCATTGTGTATAAAATGCTCAAAGTCTAAAACTATAATGTTTGGACTAATTCTAGACACTTTTGAATTACTTTTGACAGCAGTCGAACATAGATATCAGTTGTTTTTCTAGGTAATATGGCAAACAACACAGGTAGGTACTTAATAGCCATTTATCAGAAGCATGTACAGTCGGCAGAAGCAAACATGAGCTCTGGGTGGGCGTGTTCATGTCGCTGTAGTTGTATTTTTGTAGTAACAATCGAGATTTTGAATCGATAACCAAATATCGATACCATAAGTGTTAACTGTCAAGAGATATGTAAACAACGTCAAACTTGCTAAAAATTTAACTCTAAATATGAATAAAACAATTCATATTGGACCAAAAATAACACTACCATCTGCCCTAAATGTCTATATTTTCAAATTTCATGACTCTGTAGTAATGTCATAAAAAAGATGGGTCAAGTTTGTATTGAAAGCAACAAAATATGCTTACACATAAATGGCAGCTGACATCAAATAGAAAATAGAATAACGTCCAGTGTTGCCGATGCAAAAATAAAAATTACCCGAACTTAAGATTCAAATTATCAGAATTTGTCAAAATTACCAAAAGGACACAGTGGTTATCCAAATAAAGCCTTCGACGGTAGTCGATATGGAAAATCCCCAAAAACAATAGCCATTTTATATATCCCTTCTGCAAAATATCCCAAAAACTTTAAGTTGGGATATTTTCCGGGTCTTATGTTTGTTTCTGTTAACAGAACTGTGGAGTTGCGAATAAAATTAGTTTGCAATGTTTCACAATAAAATAACAGTATACGGCAAGGTCTTTTTGTGGATTAAAAAGCCGAAAAGGTAAAAAAGCCATAAATAATTTCTTGTCTTGTCCGGCAATACAAGCGAACCACTAATAACACTAATACGTCCCCGTGACGTTTTTTGAACTTTTGCCTACAACTTACTCTCCGTACCAAAAACGTTTTTGGCCGTTTTTAAACGTTTTAAGAACGTTTTGTGTCAAAAAAGAACGTTAAAAGGGCGTTCAAAACGACGTTCCGGAAACGTTTTTAAACGTTTAATAGACGTATTAGGAGCGTTATTTTTCACACTACTTTAAAACGTTGCCAGTAGGATTTTTGGTAACGTTTCAGGAACTTATTTCAAACGTCAAATACATATCTGGATCGTTCGTATAACGAACAATACTTGAAAATACTAATTATTTTAGACACTGTCGATTTTATATGAATTCCAGAAAAAAGAAATGAATACGTTCAAAAACTAACGAAAATTAACGGTCACCAACTGAAAACACACTGTCAAATTGCCAACCATTTGTCAAATGTCATCTATCATTTTTTGAACGAGGTGTGTTAAAGAATTAAAAAGGGTGAACTCGATCGAAATCTGATTATATAAATAAACGAAACGAAAAAGTCAAAAAACTCTCTTTTGCAATCAACATTAGTTTATCCATTCTCTGAATAATTTTACATAGCATTGCAAACACTGTTTTTTATATGCAAGGATCGATATACGGGAATAAAGTAGATATTGTTATAGATAAATTTGACAGATGATCGAGGAGAGACTAAAAAATGCAGTAGTTTATTATTATACCCCGATTTTTTTTATTTTATCATTAGAAACAGATATAATGAGAAACTTTCTTATATTTAGAATTTTTTTCAACAAAATAAAGTTTGCTTCTTGTTTTAGGTTTCGTCAAACGTTGCATACAAGTTTAATAAAATATGTTCTAAAACATATAACGATTGAGAAACGTTTTTTTAGGCCTGGAACGTTCAGAACTGAAAATACCTGAAAGATGCGTCTACGGAACGTTCAGTGTTAGTAGGGTATGTAACTTCCGATTGGTCTATCCAAAATGTACTTGAATTGTTAGTCCACATTGACTGTGAACGTCCCAGGGTGGGCTTAGTTCATTTCTGCTATTAACGAGACATTGTGTTCTTAGATGTTGCTGTGATTGAGATTTTGTTTTATTGACTAAAATTATTTTGCTGGTAATAATTAAAAGTATGGTTTTTGGCGACCATCCGAAGAGGAAGATAGTTATAGGCTCCGAACAATGAATATACTAAAAGAGTAAACAAACGTAGTTATTCTATCAATGTTTAAAAATACTCATTATTTTTATTTCACAATATTTTTTTATAAGTTTTACAAAAAACTTAGACCCGACCGGTTTCGATGTTTATACATCATTTTCAAGGGGTGGAATGAAAACATTGTTTATTATGTAACTAAGAAAATGGAAGGAATACTGTTAGGGTAGGATAGTAATAGGTATCATATAGATAGTGAAATTAAATAAAGTAAACAAGTGTATTATTAGCTAAGTTAAAAGGTGTATATATGTACATATTTTCGCGATGAGCAGAATTTAGAAAAGATAGGTGGAAACACATTAAAATATATCGGTCAAACAGTCTAACAAAGGAGATTGTAAAGTATCTATTTTGCTCATTTAAAAGAGTATACTGAGGATCATCGGAGTACCTTCTTATTTCTATAGACTCTAAAAAGTTTAGTTTAGTATAATTCCGACAGTTATGTAGTAACTGTATTTGATTGTTCAAATTGGGTTTGTGGTTTTGTTCTAACAAATGTTTTGCATAATTTGATCTGTCAGGGTGCTTTTTCTGTAGGCTCCAAGATGCTCACTATACCTTATATTAAGATTTCTTCTTGTTTGACCAATATATACTGCATCACATTCAGAGCAGTTGATTTTATAGACACCAGATTTCTCAAGTGAGGGCGTCTTCTCTTTAACATTACTTAAAATTGAACCAACGTTCTTATATGTTTTAAACGCTGCATTAGATGTTGGAATAGCATTTGAAATAATTTCTGAAATTTTATTTTAAATTTCTCCCAAATAAGTTAAACAGAAATAATTTGAATTGTCTGCGAGTTGTTTTGGATAGATCAAAACTATTGCCATTTTGTAACGTTTTCTTTTTATTATTGAATCTATCATTTGCCAATATAAACAATGTCAAAGTTTATTTATTTATTCTGCTGGATTCCATGTCGCAGTGAATATAATAAGTTGATTGATTGTTGTATGTATAAAACATGAATATTTTATTGTTAAAATTTTTCACGAAAGGTTTTGAAATTTCTGAAAGTGGTGAGTAGGGATTTGAGACAATAGACAGAAAGAAATTTGGTATGTTCTAGTCGCTATCTACGCAAAAAATGATACAAAATATGTACAGGCACCTGAAACAAAAAAATAATGGGTCAAAGCATGGAGCTGCTGAAGGAATACATAATTGAGAAAAGTTTAAAAAAAATCCATTATTATAGTTATCGGTAAAACTGCTATTCATCGGAAAAAGAGAGTACAGAAATCGCTAGTGCGTTGGGATCCTGCAATAATCAAAAATTTGTCTGAAACCGGTTCTGCTTCTGCTTAAACGGTGCAAATTGATTTTACTCGCAACTATACCGTATACATTTGTTGATAAAATTTAGTATAATTAAAAATTACCATCTCTATAAATCGTATCCGTATAGCACAAAAAGTTTAGGTTTGTAAAACACGACAGCATTATAATGTCTTCCTGATGTCGAAATAATTAATCGTTATCAATTTGTTACCTACCCCACCTAATATTGCATTAAAAGATTATTAAGGGTTAGAGGTAGTTAATCTCTTGATTTCATATTCTAGTCCCAACTTGAATGGTAGGATTAAGAACTACCTGATTTGTTGGCATAACTGACATATTACGCTATAAACAGATAAGTCTTCTTTGGAAAAAAAAAACATTTACGTGCATAAAAAAATGTTTGAAACAAAAGTTGCAAAGAATTTTATTCTCTACAATATTCGTAATAGATGCAAATAGCATTTATGCCATGTAGTCCAGGAAATACATAATTTTAGCTTGCAAAATTCATGGTAGTTCTGGATATCAGCTCGGTTTATGTTGTCCGGGTCGCTGAATCCGAATTTTCAACTTCCCACCAAAAATTTAGTCCCCCCGAAATTGTGAAAAAATATAATTTTGTTATGTTGTGTATTTTAGAAAAAAAAACTACCTGGAATTTCAGAAAACGACAAAAAAGGTTATACTACGATATTTTGACGAAGAGCCAGTGTTGCCAGATGACCAAAACCAAATTATCGTATAATGCTGTAGAAATTATGGTTTTTTTTTCATGATTTTATCGTACAACTGACCTTCCTATTGTGTCGTCATCGGAGACTGGTTAGTTTAAAAATTTAAAGGGTTATGTTAGAGACAGTTAGAGTAATTTGAGAATAACTTTATTAAATAAGCATAAAAAAAAGCAAAACTAAAAATGACACTTAACCCATTTTTGTTCAGATAAAGCTTCAAAAAAAATTTCTTCTTTTTGTAACTCTTCCTGACTAGGGACGTATTTAAGTATCTGCCGCCTCTAGGCAGCAAAGTTTGCCACCCCCCCCCTGTCAGCGCCCTCCCCGATTTCAAATAGCCGTTTTAATAACTTGACATTATTTGAAAAACTTTAATTTTTGTAAGATCAAAACTTGTGGGGCCTACACCAAAAATAGATTTTATCCCCAAAATTTTGCCGCCCCTAAAATTCGCCGCCCTAGACACGCGCCTAATCCGCCTATTCGGAAATACATCACTGTTCCTGACTTTGTTCTTCCTGTTGCTTTTGTTCATGTTTTACTCGGAGAGTCGGAGGTGGTATCTTGTTTTGACTTGAAATATGACATGGTTTAGCAGTCGCCGTCGGCCATTCGGTAGTTCAATACATATATGTTCATTAATCAACATTCAGAAATTATCGTACTTTTATCCATTATTGATCGTACATCGTAGACTTAGTGTATTATCTCATGGGCTATGGAACTGCAACCCTGTGCGCCAAGTGAAGCCGGCAATCAGCCAATAGTCAATTAGGACCCATGAGGTTTTAAACTAACTCTACCCTGAGCTTATTTATCGTACAAATACGATAATTTTCGTACGTCTGGCAACACTGCGTAGAGCGTACGCGTAGGGCGTTAGCGCGTTTTAGAACATGCGCTTCGGTGTCGAATGCGCTGAAACATCAGATGGTAACAGCGTAGTTTTCACCGCTTTTGCGACCTTGCCTATTTATTCGCGCCCCCCACGACGTTTGCCTCCAGAGCGAAGAGACCCCGTTAGCCAAATATACGAAATAAAGCCATAGACTTCGCAAAAAATCGAAGAGATGATTGGGGTGATAAAATTATGCGTCGCATGAAACAGCTTATTCCAAAATTCAAATCTGAAGAACCTGCCATGGAGTTCTTCAAGAAAATTGGCAAGAATGTCAGTTTTCGTTTAAAGAACTTATGGATCAAATTAAATGTGACTATAAACCGGACATTAAAACAATAAAGGCTCAAGTAATCGCCAAGGACGGTGATGGCATTATTATTTCAGTAGCCCACAAAAAACTTGCTGTCGTTTCTTTTCGTAGCTCAGGAGATAAAATTCTTAATGATATGTTTTACCAGCAAAAATGTGCCGATGAGCAAGAAGAGCTAGTGCAAGTAGCAGCAAGTAGAAGACATCAGGAGTAAAGTTTATGAGAAACAAGAATATCCTCCTTTTGACGATTTTTCCCGCGATGCAGTCTGATGTTCCCAAAAGACTCAGTACTTTTTTAGAGCGTGTGATTTTACATGATAAGAAAGGAAATCTGGATAAGTGGAAGACCAAGTGCACGTTGTTGGCGCACTGCATAATTTCAGCCGCCAAGCCTACGTCTAGCTTACGTCAAAATGTTTAAAGAATTTTTTGTCGCAAATTTTGCCTGCTTTCTGAATTTCCAGGTAGTTTTATCCTAAAATATGCAAAATAAAAATAAACCAAAAAACCGATATTTTTTCCTTTTTTTCAATATTTGGGGAGGTTACGGGAGGAATTTTGGGTCAAGTTTCGTTTAGCCGAAATCTGTTAAAAGAGAAAAAAGAATTTTTCTGCCATTTAGGTACCTCAGGGAGTATATTACTGAAAAAATTTTGCCGCGGAAATGCGCTGTTGCCATTTTTTTAATGCGGTCTAAAAGTAACGAAATGAGATACATGAAAATTTTAGTGTTATTTTATATTGTAGACCGATACGAAAATGAAAATCCGCGGAAATGCGTTGTTTCACCAATATGCAGTGATCCTCTTCCCGACCTTTAACACAGATCAATGAATAATATCTATCCTTATCAACTTAATATCGCTATGGTCAATAAATGCGAAAATTTAAAAAAAAAATTGTCAATAAAGCATAAAAACGACAATCCTGATAAAGTTTTATAGGTAGTTTATCTTCCTATCACATTTCGGTACTTCTAAACCCGGAAAAATCCATGAAAATTATTGTGATAAATAAACTCCAATGTTAAAATGTCATATACCTCGAAATGTTATTGTCACTTTGACATCGATAAAAAAGGTGCATCCTTTTTTATCCGATAAAAACTTCTCTTCCTCAATATCTAGTAAGCGGACGTCACTTTTACACAATGACAATGAGTCGCAAGTTTGGTTACTTATAATTTCACAGCAATTAAGTGTTGGCAAAACTGCAAAAACTGTCAATTAGTCTATCAGATTTTTGAATTTTAAACATATAGTACTTTTATTTTGATTCGGTGTGGTAATTATTTAACTTGCTGATATAAAAACCCAAAAGATGAATCGTTTTGGTGAAGTTTCGATTGTACTTTCAAATAATCGAATTTTATTGTATTAATAAACATAATTATTGTTGTTGTTCATCCATATATTCTGTCGTTAATTTATCTTGCCAAAAAACACTCGAGCTTTTCTTTTACCAGATAAATTTCTCTTTCTCAAAGTTTTGCCAATCACTAAATTTGCTCGAAAAACTGACATTAGATAAAATCGCTCCACCTTCGGTGTCGCGATTTTATCATGTCAGTTTTTCTCGTAAAATGAGTGATTGGCAAAACTGTTTCGTTGCAAAGAGAAATTTATCCGATAAAAAAAAAGCTCTTGTGTTTTTACTGTTGATAAAAATACATTTTCGAATAAAAATTAGTTCACATCTTTATATTTAAATGTTTTTAAATCATTCTATAACGAAAAAACTATTAAAAACACCGTAAAGTTTCGAATTTTAGTTAATTGTAGAAAAATTGAAAATTCGAGTTTTCACAGACACGAAGAATTTCCGCGGCAAAAATCAAATTATGTAGTGCTAGCTTTCTTGTATAGAATCATCCTATAAACCGATATTCCATGTAACTGATTTCGGCTAAACGAAACTTGAGCCGGAATTTTTGGTGGGAAGTTAAAAATATGGATTCAGCGGTACAAAAAACATAATTTCCAGAACTACCATGAATTTTGCAAGCTAAGGTCCTTGGTATGTATTGCCTGGATTAATATGAAGCGAGAGATTTGCAAAAAACTAATTTTTGTTTTACCTTTGACTTTTGATATATTAGGACGCAGAGATACGAGATGTTATGAGACTTTTAAGACAACCTAACTAACTAAAATGACTGAGCTATTAAAGAATCAACGATTTCTATTTAAAAATAAAATTACGCAATGTCATAATTTCTTTATTCATATCAAAAACTTAACCGTAGGTATACTTATATTTTGTTATCTGCAGAATTTGTTATCTCATAAAATTTACGACGTTTCAAGGAGAATTGTATGTTTTATTATTATTTATTGCATAAATGCGAAAACGCGCACACGGTTACCTATTTATACACGAGGTTATCCTATTAATCTACGAAAATATACAGTGTAATCCACAAAAAGTATACACCATGTTATGGTAATCGTATTTTAGGGGTTTTTCGACAAAAAGTTATTCTTATACTGAATATAATTTTTAATTAAAGAGAGAGAATTAAAAAATATTGAGGTTCAAGTTCCAAAATGATTTTTAACAAAAATAATAGAGAAAAGGCTTTGGAATAATAAGACATTTTCCGTCGACTGTGCGTTATTGAGCTATATTCTATTAATAAACGATTTTGGTATAGGCAACCAAACATACAATAATATTAACAAAAAAATGACTTCTAGTATAGAATACTTCTAGTTTTTAACTTACCTATCGTTTTTATTATATTATTCTACAAAAATATAATAATTACTAGCGTTAAAACATCCAAAAAATAATTTTAAAAAACGAAAAATGACATTTGAACCGTCGACGTTCTCTATGACATTTCAATGTCATGTATTAAATAGGGGGTCCTCATTGGGTGTGTGGACGTCCCTTGGTCCTGGGTGCCCACTTATTTTAATAAAACTCTCTGGTTCACTGGGAAACTGTACTTATATTTATTGATTACTATACATAACTTATAGATTATAATACTATTAATATTAACTTTATATCAACTAAATCATAATAAGAATTAATTAAGAATGAATTAATAATGCAATAAGAATCAAATAAGAATGAATCCCAATCAATATAATACCACATATTTTACTTCAAGTTCAAACTGATGTAATATTATTGTTATTTATTGTCGTGTAACCTTAATAAATCACATACTGCTTATTCAGCGTTGAACTTGACTTTATCACGTTATTGATCATTTGTATAATTTCGAATGACTTATTTCTTAAAATGGTTCATGCCTAAAGGACATTACAGTCATTTATTATTGACTTTACTAACCTATAAAACAAATAAATATTCTTAGTTGGAAAAAAGGATTCAAGTTGTACAGTCGACGGAAAACTTTTGTAACTAACACGAGTATTAAAGGTGGATTCATGCAACATCAACTAAACTAAAACTAATTCGAGATTAAGATTAAATTTAAACTAAGAATTGTCAGCTGTTCATGTGACATAAATTAAGAAATTGATGAACCAATCGGAAATGCACACTTTTGAATCATTTGTCAGAACTTCCAATAATAATCGAGCTGTCAGATAGATCAAGATAAATATTAAACGTAAACGGACTTGTTTACGAAAAATATTGTTGTAAACTATAAAATATTTTTTCTACGACAACCTCGATAAACGTTCATTTTAAAACCGTAACTTCAATCATAAACAAGCACATTTTGTACAAAATTACATTTTTGCATCGGTTGCTAGGCAAGTTGCTAAGCAACAAATGCGAAATGGAATATTTCGTGTTAGGTCTAGGTTCACTCTAAAATCAAAAATCAAAGTTGGAAGAGTTGTTATCGTCAAGTATAGTTGACGTAAAAGGTATAGTGCGAACTTAAAGTTGCCGGCTTTTTGTTTGACTCTAAGGCTGCTTTTATGCACGCGTTTTTTGTCGCCTGTCGCGTGGCGACATAAAAACGCGGCTTTTGTAGATGAAACAAAATGGAACTTTTGTTTAGCGTTTTTTTGCCGCGTGCCGCTTTCAAATAAAATTTATTATCAGCGGCCATCGTACTGTGCAACATGAAAGTGTGTATTGATTGAAAAATGGACCCGTGTTTTATATATTTGGTATACAAGCATATAATTAAAAAGAGACGCCAGAGACGTTGGAGTGTTCACCCAATAAATAGTGCAAGAATCCTCAGAGGCACATATTATACATTACATGAAGAATTAAGAAGCGACAATGAGAAATTCTTTAATTTTTACCGTATGTCGATAGCTTCCTTTGATGAACTACGTGAAAAGTTAAAAAATACCTTTAATAAAGATGTGGAGCTGGTTAAAGGATTTGCGTTCGAACCAGGAGAAATGTTATCAATGACGTTGAGGTAAGTTCAAGAAAAAATAAACCATTTATTTGGAAAATAAGAATAAACAATAAGCATTAAACATTTTAACAGAACAGTTCATACATATTATTGATTTGAAAATAGTGATATTGCTGATTCGGCTTGTGAAATTATTGAATCTTCTGATTCCAACGGAGAAAATGGCGGTTGTGGTGTCGTCACAGTTTGCGATTCAACAGTATCTGTATTAGGCAGATGAGGTGGGATCTCAGATGATCCTGGAGGATATGGTGCGGGTGCACTAAAATGTATATTTGAGTAGTTGGGCATCACTGGATATTGCTGTGGTTGGTAATGGGGTGTACGATTCAGAAAATTGTACGAGTACTGATTTGGTCGTTTGTTGGTATAGCGAGTTAATAATTGCATTACTTCTATTCGAAAGTTCAATTTATCATTCGGTGTGAGAGTATCTAAACTTGCTTGTAATGATCTAAAAAAGGTAATGTCATCAGTTTCTTGTGGTTGAATTTGATTAACTGGTGGCTGTCTGTTCTGAGAATCAATATAGTTTGAAATTTTAGTTTCCAAAGATGATTTATTTCTTCTATAGAGAGTACTTTTGCTAGGAGTTCGTCCAGTTTCCATTTTGCTATCTAACTGAGTGTGTTCGACATCTAATGGAGTAGTTTGCATATCATTATGGTCCTGTGATATATCACAATCTTCTTGGCTCTCTCTTGATGTGCTTGGCAGTGAACTCTCTGTCTGGCGGGAATCAGTCACCTTTCGTAAAAATCCTAATTGTTTAGCGTAGATGTATGTTTTCACAGTTTTAGCGGACCCTCCTGATTTTTTTCCTTTAAAGTGTCGAATGTTACGAACAAAAGCATCTCTTACACTTTTCCATTTAAGTTGAACTCCTTTACCTGAAAAAAATGAATGTTAGATACGTAAATATAAAATATAAGAAAAAGTAATGGTGCTGCTCATTGGTATTCCTGTTGCTACAATAAACATTATTACTATAAGCAGCTGTATCATAACACTAAATGACACTATTTTTTTAGGTACTTGGGTTCAGGATGTACCTATACAGATTTGCACTACAGCTACAGAGTAGGAGTCACAACGGCAAGTCTTATAGTGCCAAGAGTTTGCGTTGGACTATGGCAAACATTACAAGAAGAGTGCTTTCCTGTACCAACTGAACAACGTTGGCTACAAATTGCCCAAGATTTTGCGAAGCGTACTAATTTTCCTAACTGCATTGGTTCTATTGATGGTAAACATTGCAGGATAATTGCTCCGGCACATAGCGGATCGCTGAATTATAATTACAAGAACTTCTTTTCCATTGTTTTATTAGCGATTGCAGACAGCAACTTTTGTTTTACATATATAGACGTCGGGTCTTATGGTAAAGAATCGGACTCCACAGTATTTAGACAATGCTCCTTGTTTAGAAAATTGGAAGAAGGTACATTACATATTCCAAAACCGGAAAAAGTAGCAGGAACAACACTACCTTATGTATTCGTTGGCGATGAGGCTTTTGGACTAACAGATAACCTAATGCGACCTTATCCTGCAAAAAACTTAACAAAAAAGAGACGAATTTTTAACTACCGCTTGTCTAGAGCAAGAGGTAGAGTAGAGTGCTCCTTTGGAATTTTAAGTAACAAATGGCGTATATTGCATCGACCTATGAATGTGTCTGAGGAAGTCGCTGTATCTATCATCAAAGCATGCTGTGCATTACACAATTTTGTTCGTGTAAGGGATGGCATTAGATTTGAGGATACTTTAACGATAACAGGGCTATATGATAATGAAAGAACAGACCCAGAAGGACGAGGACGTAACTCTGCTTACAAATACAGAGATGCTTTCGCTGACTATTTTTGCAGTCCTGCAGGGACTGTTTCATGGCAGGACACAAAAATATAATTCCGAAAAATCATAAGTGTAACGATGTATTAAAATATATAACCTAAATACTTACCAATTTCCTGCCTTTCTTTTTCATCTTTTTCACCAAAATTGGGGATAACAATGTGGCACACTTCCTTCCAATCGTCTCTTTTAAGTTGCCTGTTTTTGTAATCATCTGATGATGAATCCCACAAAGATGGTCGTTTTTCTATTTCGTCGATAAATAGTTCAACATCGAGGTTTTCCATGATAACAACGTCTTCACACATCGATACACGTCTGCAGACTGACTAGCAAAATAATTCATATCGAAGCATCAGCGACAATAAATGCGTTGCATAAAAGCACCAATTTAATTCAACGTATTTATAAAACGCTTGTCGCGACGCGTTCTCTAATTCCAGGCGACAGAATTTGAGAACGCCGCGACACAGGCACCGAGCGGCTCACCGACGTTGATGCATAAAATGGTACATACAAAGCAATTCGTTTGGAGAACGCCGCGTATTTTGTGGCCACGCGACAGGCGACAAAAAACGCGTGCATAAAAGCAGCCTAAGACTAAGAATATACCATCATAGCCCAGTCAATATGATAATTATTTAAAATGCTTACTTAGTTGACGATAAATTCGTTTAATGTTATAAGTTCAACTAAAAATCGTTAATAGTTATTTAATAAACTAGTTTGAAAGCGATTAATAAACGAAACTCTTTAAAGCACGAACGTGCAACAGCGAGTGAGTGCCTTTAATAGTTAGACAATGGTTTGACCGAACTATAACTATTTTTGAGAGATGTTGCAGGTGTTCTTTTTAGTCGGCGGTCTGACATCAAGAGAGTGTGTGTGTTTTTGTGTGGAAATTGTAAGTAAGTATACATATATTTATTATCAATTATCTATTTGGACGAAAATAATATAAATAACTTTCAGAGTTTAGCTCCGCAACATAACTTAAAGGGGACATACGATTAGATAGCTGGCACTATATCTTTTACGTCAACTTTAACTTGAAATGTCAATGTTACTTTTAATATTTATCATTGTTCTCAACATTGAATATGTTGTCCAAAGAGTTGAGGGCTTGTTTTTACTCGATATTTCTTTCATACAAGCAGTGATGACATTTTCTGATATATTTTTAACACCGTTTATCAGAGTCCAATCCATGAACTTTTAATAACAAAATTCATATTTACTTTTTGATTTTTGAGCTAATAATGTGTTATACGTCTCCTTTGCGGCTAAGCAAATATCTGGTGGAGTATTATTTATTGATTCATCACTGGAATCACTCATTTTTACTAATATTTTTCATAAAAACCACAGAAATATTTTGACGTTTCTTTGAAATTGAAAAAAAATGAGTTGGCCTACATTTTCAGTCTGTAAATTGTGTAGAAAATGGATAATATACATGTGGGCGTAAAATAAAATATTTTTTTCTGTGACGGGAAAAAAGTTTGACATATTATCATTGTTGTCCGGTAACAAAATATCACTTTTTATAAAATTACTTTTTTCCCGCATATATAGATATATTATTGCACTCATCTGACATTTTTTACAGCGTTTTGTCATCATGACAAACATAAACATTCAAATCCACGCCATTTTTAATCCATTTAGAGCAACCAAAATAAGACATTTTTTCAATATTACATCGTCATTTTTCTAGTCACAGAAAAAAATAGAGTATTATACACGGGAAAAATATTAGATTTTAGCTCTCGGTTTTTTGTCTCAACATAACCTCGAGCTAAAATCTAATACTTTTTTCCCTCGTATAATAAATAACTATATGTTTTTAGTTTACAAAAAAATAAACAGTGTTTTTATGTTGACGTTCAACAGATAAAAATTAATTGATTAACAAAGGCAGTTGATTGAAAAATAGCCATAAAATTTTTCTACTGTCAGATTTTTGTGTCTAGAGAGTACCAAAATTGATCTATTCCTTAATACCCATATTTTTAGACCAATCTTTACATCTACATTAAAAATAAATAAATTAATTTTTAGCGAGCAGCTGGTTATAACCCGGCGGTTATTGGCGGTAACAGGCGGATATTCACTCGCTAAAATGAAATGGTTACGATAATTGGCTGTAAATGTCAAAACATAACCTTAAAATATGTTTTGTGTGTGTCGTAATGTCGTATGCATTAAGTATTGTAGAACAAGACTTTTAGCATTACTGATTCATCAAAGGCTGTCCCATAATTGGTATATAATATCCCTTGGGATATTCGCCAGGTAAAGTTATATTAAGTGAATATTTTTAGAGAATCCCACATAAGCTAATATTCACCATTCGTATTTCCTCGGGTTCCATTATTAAAATCGCACATGAAAAACCAAAAATTTAAGGGATTCAAATGTCGATTACACAGTTGAGGCATTCACGTCTTAAAACAAGGGTGGGGGGTTTGAACCAATGCCAGTTACCCACTGATAACTGAAGTTATTACCGTGGTCACTGATTTGACATTTTGATAAATACCATTTGTGGCAAAAAATTGAACGGTTTTAACTTTTCATGACCAGTAACTCGCTAAAATTCACATATAGTCGGTGCAGATCCGGCAGGCAGAAAACTTCCTGCTACTCAAGAAACTTTTTTCAAATTTCGGGTATCTCAAATAGTTTTTTAAATATAATGCAAAAAACAAAAGCATATTTTTTTCCCAGTGCAATTTTTTGCAATTTTCCAGTTAAACATGTTTTTAGATAGTACTATTTCGAATTTTCGATGGTCCGGGTTAGATTTAAAATAAAATTACATTCGTGAACCAGTGTACACCAACGTAATAAATAAAACAATCGCAAACCGTCTCCAGCTGCGTAGACCTACTCTCTCATTCAACAAAACCAACCATAATCGTATTTTATCGGCATGTCTGTGACAATTGTATCGAAGCGGCAACAATGGTAAATATTCTTTCTCACCTAGTTCGCTAGCGGCATCGGCCGGCGTTCGGCTTACAGGTGTATATTTTGTTTGTTGGTGAGAGGGGTCAAGACCACGTGGTTGCCTAGTTGGTCGAGTTTTGTTGCTAGAGCTTGCTGGATTTACCGGCAAAATAGCCGGCCGGCTTGTACAGCTTGTCATGTTCGGGAGATTATTATTACGTCCACTTTGACGTTGGTAATTACGGTTCACATGAAACGTATATTTTTGATCGTTATTTTAATTATTGATTATTGCTACTGTATTTTTAGGAGTTGGGGTAGTACCTAATATGTAGAAAAATCTTACTACATCTCACCAAGGGGGTAAAAAAATCCTCAAAAATGCCTCACGTAACTAATGGACGCCCGCTAAATACACAGCCTGTCAATATAAAAGATTAAGTAACACGGCCTACCCCTACGCAATAATAAGGCTGAAATAATTAATATTTTTGTTCGATGGGACTGAGATCTGGTGATCTTAAATGATATGTTGCGCATTGTCATCAAAAAACATGAAATTGGCTTCTAAATTATCCCCGAAGCCCTCAACAATATATTTACAATAGCGCCATTACATAAATACTGCTCCGGGCGACCTCCCAAAAAAAATCCGAGCCCAAATCATGATAGCTCCACCTCCATAGGAATAAACTTCTTGAACTCGTCCTCTACTCTAGGTTCTTTCCAAACTTTCACTCGTCCTGAATCGCTATGAAGGCATATTCTTGACTCGTCTTAAAATATTACATTGTTGTATTCAGCATTCCGTCCTACTCGGGCCAAGCGATTTCGGCGGTGTTCAACGTTATAGTCTATTTCGGAAAGGTATAGGGTAATAAAATGGGGAATTCCGTCCAGTTCAGCTCAATTTCGGTGTCGCCCATAGGCGTAGGTCTTGAAATAGTATTGTTTGTAATATTAAAATTCCAAGTAATTCCGTAAGAGAATTAGGAAAAGTATGTTTTCTGGCCTGAAGTGTCAATATCGAAATATTGTGTAGGGATTACTTAGGTAGTAGATTATACAGTTACGTTTTGCGTTTAACAGGTACCGTTTAACCTTCGATTAGTGCCTCTGCCTAATTCCAACCCTATTTCAGATTCGGCTTAACCATGCGCCGCAAGGTGCCTTACCCAAAATTTTTAGACCTATATAAGTATATTTGTTTAGTTTAATGCATCAGTATTTGCTGTTAAGCCGTAAATAGTGTTCACAGTATTATAAGATTAGTAATAAAATGGCGACATTTACACCAACGAAAAGATGTTCCAATAATTCTCCACTATCAGTGAATGAAAAACTTATTATTTTAAATGTACACGATTGCATAAAATACGATTACCCGATATTTACTGTACAAGAAACTGTCGACCGATGTTCCCGAATGACTGGAGTTGGAAAGTCCACCGTTTTTAAATTATTGCGGGGAAGAAAGATAACAGGCCAAGTGGTGCCTCCCAAGAAAAGTCCAGGCAGACCAGTAAAAGTCCTTGATGAAAACACCAAAAGTGTAATTTGAAGAAAAGTTCACTCTTTTTATTTTAAAAAAGAAATACCCACCCTAGATAAGATTTTAATGGAGCTTGGCCAGGATCACAGTATTCCGTTGATAACTAAAAAACTTGTATGGACCACTTTGAGAAATATGGATTTTGACTGGGAAAAGCATAGCACTTTTACTGGAGAGCGATGAAATTGTTTGATGGCGACGAAAATACTTAAGAAGTATAAAGCAGTACAGAAGAAAATCTTTTATCTTGATGAGACGTGGATTGATGAAGGTTATACAGTACCAAAAATGTGTCAAGACAAAAATATAACCAGTGCTCGCCAAGCTTTCACGGAAGGCCTGTCAACGGGTATTAAGGTGCCTTCAGGTAAAGGGAAAAGACTAATAATCGTCCATATTGGAAGCGAAGAGGGATTTTTAAAAGAAGGTTTGCTAACCTTTCAGGCGTGCCATACGGGAGATTACCACGAGGACATGGATTCGGATGTTTTTGAAGACTATTTTGGTGAAATGATAAAATATCTTCCGGCTGATTCAGTAGTAGTTATGGATAACGCAAGTTATCATTCTCGACGCATAGAGAAGACCCCAACTTCAACTTGGAGAAAGCAAAAATTTATTGACTGGTTAACCACCAATCATGGCCTTTGTGCCCTCAAGTCCACGATTAATTATCGTTCTGTATGTAAACCGAACACCACTACGTAAATCAGTAGCTATCGCCGAGGCTGGTCTGGTTACATTTCTTTGTGCCGTGATAGTAATGAACCGGTCTTGCCTTCTGATAGTAAACCTTGGTCTTCCAGTCCGATGCCTTTCAAAAACATCGCCTCTTTCCCGAAATCTACGATTAAGCCTAATAATCACACCGAATATATTTGCAGCTTGCAACATTAAATTTTCTTACTGAACATTACCTAGAACGCATGATATCATATCTGCGGTTTTCAGGAATAAAAACTAAATATCTTGTTGTTTAGTGTATGAAATTAGACAGTGCCGTACCATATGGGTAGGTACATTCTCAATTATGAATTTTGTTGGAAAAATAAATGTAGTTTTAACTTTTTTCCATGTGTGTAGGTGACAATATTCAGAATTTATATTAGATTAAAATTAGGAAAGTTTGATTAATAGCTATTTATGCAACAAGTAGGAACTCTAGGCATTTCGATTCGAATGACAGTTTCCATGCTATTCATACTAATTTTATTCATTTGGCTTGTCTGTTCTGTTCTGTAATTCTCGCTGCTTTAAGTATTAATACCCAGATATATTGCAAAATATTCAAGTCCACGATAAAAAATGTCCGATTCAGACTCAGATAGAGTACCAAGCGATATAAAAGAGGCCGCACAAAGTACAATATCGACTGTGATTCCACAACAATCAACATGATAGGTTTTTTTGTTAAATTCAATAATGGTACATGTGCACAGCCAGTTGGAATTAATACAATGGGTAAGCTATCAAAAGATATTGCTCAATTTTTTAGGCTATCAAATAACGCCTTATATACGGGACACTGCTTCAGAAGAGCTACCTTGTTGGTAGATTCTGGTGCCCATATTTTGAAGCTAAAACAGCATGGAGATAGAAAGTCAAGTTCTGTAGCGGAGGGCTATGTAGATAATTCCATAGAAAATGAGAAGAGGATTGCATCTGATATTCTTGGTGAATCAGGCACAAGTTCAAGTTCCGTTATGAGTCATGAAATCAGATCCACTTCCATGAACTGTTCACATTGTGTCATACATGTTTATAATTCATAAAATAAGAGTAAATATGTTCTATAAGTTTCTAGATGAACCTTATCAGTTCTAGTTGTCCTTAATTTTATAAGATGCCAAATTAAACTTTCTTCTTTTATGTCTCGTTTTTATTAACTGGTGATGATATGAATCTTTCGTCACCAGTTGCATAATATTTTTCATTATATAACCAGTTACGTAAAATGTGCCATTTGATAACGCTAGTCAGTTTTGAAAAATGTCACTTTATATGTCAAAATTAGATAAAACATATTATTTTGTAGCCAGTTTTTATCCGATGCTAAAAAAATGGATTGATCCATAAGGTAGTATAGACTGGCCAAAAAAATATCCGATGGTAATTCCATTTGATTTCTATTTATGGAAATCTCTTAAATCCTCAATTTCATCTAAAACACCAACAAGTAAATAAGTTTTGTTAAATTTATCGTTGCGTGTTTAATAAGCTCAACATTATTCAAGATAAAAAAAATTCAAAATCGGGTACAATTCATCCGTTTGGAAACGTTAAATAAAGAGTTTTAATATAATTTAAATATCCTTTAAGTTACCGACAGGAAACGAACGTGATGCAGTGTGAACTTCAGCGATTTAATTTGTTACTTATTGTTATCTTTGAGTTTTATTAAAAGTTATAATCTTTATTTGTTTATAATAATGCGCAACGTATTCACTTCGTGCTGTATTATACAGTGCTATTCAAAAGTCCCCTCCCCCCCTCGTATCTTTTGAACGGCTACACTTACATTAATAAAGTTTGGAGTGTGAAAATAAAGTGTTGTAAACTTCTCTACGAATGGTAACAGGTGACGTAATAGTAATAGATGACGTCACAGTGCCACTCTGGCCAATAATTTTAAATAGGACCTTATGGCAAGTGATATCTCGTTTGAAAGGCATTGACATTGGCTACATAGCCATATTAATTTTGTTTAGGTTAAAACTAATTTTGACGGATAAATTAAATAAATACCAAAATTATTATTTCACATTTAAATATTAAAGATTTTTCAGTCCGCCTCTGGGCAAAATGGTGCGTACTCAAGCCGACAAAGTAGCAGCTATCTTAATAATTGGTGAATCTGGAAATAATCTCCATGAAGCGGAACGTTTATTTAATGAGAGATATCCAGATCGCCCTATCTCGAGAACTTATTTGAGGGAGCTACTTCATAAGTTTGAAGCAACAGGTAGTGTTCAAGATGCCAAACGATCTGGTCGACCAACATTTGGTGATGATAAAAAAATTGATATAGTTGCTGAAATGGTAGTAAATCCTACTTCCTCTTCAACTAAAGTTGCGTCTATCTGTGAAGTAAGTAAACCTGGATGAAGAATATCGAGGTAGATGGATCGGCTTCGAGGTCCTATAGAATGACCACCTCGGTCACTGGATCTGACACCATTAGATTTTTTTCTATGGGGGTACTTAAAATCCAAGGTTTATACTACGGCACCAGATAGCATTGGCGTTTTGAAAGAAAGAATTATTGAAGAATGCAATGCAATTTCAGCTGACACATTCGAACGAGTACGACAAGAGTTTACTAATAGGATGTATTACTGTCAGGAAGTAGACGGAGCACATTTCGAACACTTGCTATGAGAATCCATTGTTGATATTTGATTGATTAAATTTAAAAAAAGAATTTCAATAATTTTGGTATTTATTTAATTTATCCGTCAAAATTAGTTTAAGCCCAAACAAAATTAATATGGCTATGTAGCCAATGTCAATGCCTTTCAAACGAGATATCACTTGCCATAAGGTCCTATTTAAAATTATTGGCCAGAGTGGCACTGTGACGTCATCTATTACTATTACGTCACCTGTTACCATTCGTTGAGAAGTTTACAACACTTTATTTTCACACTCCAAATTTTTTAAATGTAAGTGTAGCCGTTCAAAAGATACGAGGGGGGGAGGGGACTTTTGAATAGCACTGTATAATTTGGCCAGAAGCAGTGCTACAAATTTTTATTCAATTTTTGTTAAAAAAATCTTTTTTTTGTCATCATATATCAGAAACGGTGGATCTTAGGAAAAAAGTATTTAGACATTTTTTATACAATTTTTGTCTAAACTAATTTTATGAAAAAACTTTCCGTTTTTCTTAAAATCGCGATTCTTTGACCCCGAGTACATTTTTTTCCAGGGATCGGATCGATGAGGACTTTTTAGATTTCATTTATGATGGTGTTTTCAACAAACCTACCAACTTTAAGCTGGGTGCGAATTTTTGTACCTTCACTCCTATTTTTTGACCTAATTTGACCGGATAATGCCCCTACATAATTTTTTGACCTGAAATTAAAGAGGTGAATAAATAACGTTTGTACTTTGTATCATTTTATTAGTCCTGCCCTTAACACGTCTTTCTTCTGCCTCCCTCCACCACCACCACCTCCTATAACCCAAATTTATAAACTCCGATTACGGTTTCGATAAAACCACCTCCGTAACATCCCTACTGTATAGTACCACGGAAAGTAGACTAGATAAAGTAAGAAATAACTTATTTAACACTGTAACCACGAACAGTTGAGGTCAAAAGAATGCATAAGTCAAAGTAAAACTGCACTAAGAGTTATAACAGGGATTCTAAAAGGACATTGCCGCCCAACGGGCACCTGAAAGAGCTCAAAATAGTGGAGTAAGAAGATTGTAAATTCTGTGGCATGGAAGAAGAAACCTCCATCCACATAGTTGAAGCCTGCAGGTATCCTAAAATTCCAGGGGACACAATAGATCTTTTAGGTCTCAGTGAATGTCACCCCATCATACATACATACAATTGTACCACAAATGATTTACTTATTCGAGAAAATAATGGAGACAAATATCTCCACTGGTGTGAAAAGGGTCACTTTTCACACTAGTAATATAGTACATTATATTACATATTTATAAATCTAGGATAACAGAGGTGGTAACCTTTCCAAGCTTTGTTCCTACCCCTATATAAGGGGTAATTAATTAGTGTGGTAAAGCTCAGTAGGACGGTTATCATAAAAGATAGCAACAATGCTATTTATAAAAATAATAGGTAGCTAAAAGCTTCATATTTCAGTATGTTATAATGTTATAGGATCTTCCATAACTCGGTGCCAGTTCAAAGTTATGGTTTTGTTGAATGGAACACCCTATATTTTACTGTACAACTAAAATCCGCTTTACATCCCCATGACAACAATACAAGGTTGTAATCTGTTATACAGGGAATTTGAAAAGTTATAACCAATTTTCCGTAAACATCGTAAGAATTTCAACACCCTGTATAATTGAATTGGATTAAGTGAATAATAATCCAATGAAGTCGAAGATTTTCAAGGAGTGTAATAAATTATAAGCACTAATTTTTTTGGTAATTTTTATAAAATCAAATACAAGGTGACTCAAAACTCAAGTACATTATTTTACCATTCTATTATCAACAAGCATTTCCCATACCTGAAGTTATTAGTTTTTGAGATATTTTCATTTTTCTATGCAAAGTAGTAATTTGGTAAGTATAGAATTGTTTACCAGATGTTATTTTGCTAATTTCAAAAAACTACACTCCTGGAGAAATAAGAAACAGTAAGCGAAAAAAAAACAAATTTCACTAAAATAAAGTAGGTCCCATTTACATACCATCAGGAAACTAAATAACATTTTGCATAGAAAACTGAGAATATCTCAAAAACTAATAACTTACGGTATGTGAAATGCTTGATAAAAATAGAAGAATCGTAATAGTACTCTTCGACAACGATATAAAATACAGGGTGATCCATTTAAAATTACTGAGAAAGATTTGACTCGCCATGTATTTAATTTAATGATGAAAAATCATTCCTGTTCAAAAATGTTGGTAATCTTTAAAAAGCTTTAGCTTCAATAGATTATAGTTTTTTTACTCCTATCCAATTATACATGGCGCTTTTACGGAAAATTGGTTATAACTTTTCAAATACCCTGTATGACAGATTACAAACTTATATTGTTGTCATGGGGAAGTGAAGCGGATTTTAGTTTTACAGTAAAATATAGTGAGTTCCACTAAAAAATCATAACTTTGATCTGGTACCTACCGAGTTATTCCATTCTTTGAATTTGTTTATTGGGATTTA
Source organism: Lochmaea capreae (assembly GCA_949126875.1). NCBI lineage: Eukaryota > Metazoa > Arthropoda > Insecta > Coleoptera > Chrysomelidae > Lochmaea > Lochmaea capreae. The sequence goes on from OX421403.1 coordinate 18,034,275, forward strand.
AGGAAAAATGTGTAAAGGGAAAAGGGACACATGAATCGCACTTGATTGGATAAATAAGTAGCTCATGAGTAAACACCTAGGTACCTAAAGAATGACTTCTATGTTACTTATCTCTGAACATATTTAATGAGCCAAATGTGTTCCTTGATCACATTTCAATTTAGTAAAAGCATCTACCAAATCTACTAACCTAATTAGAGTAGTTTGGAATACATATTTAGAAGCACTGCTAGGTTGGCCATTCTCTATCTATATATTAATGTATTCCAAGAAAATCTGAGCCCAATGTTACCAAACCAAAACCAGTTGTACCAGAAGCAGAACCATCTATCAATCCCTTTGAAAACGCTGACATTGTACCTATGTACCTACCTTGTAAAGTTTGTCCAAAATCAATTGCCGCTTAAATGTAAAAGTCGGCTAGCGCGATGAATAGGTACAATACATGTTTTATCTTTTACAATTGATTTTAGACAAGTTTCAGATGGATATAAAAGCCGGCAGTTACACCTTACCTAATTTAGTGGTACATTGACATAACCATGTTAGATTACAACCCTACTCGGTACATTTAAGATACGTAGGTACACCATATCAACACCATTCTCTTTATCAAAAAATATATATAATATTTGGTAATTTGGAATTTTATTGTTTGATTTTGTTGGCGTTTTACATCGCGATGAGTTTAAAAAAAAATCTAATTTGAAGATACGGCAACATCGCGAAACAGTGTAGAACGAGGAGAAGAGTGTGTGTGTGCTTCGCTCCGGCAATGTAGCCCAGCTTTGGCGCCCCGCCGAGCCATAACCATCCCCTTGCGGTCTACACTTTCGTCAGCGCGTCGGGGGCCCGCTAAAGAGTAACTATCACGATATCGCATTTGCTGTGCTGTTCTCTCTGTGCTTGGCTGTGTGTACGTAATATAAACGTAAACGTTAGAGAGTAACGCTAGAGCGGAACGAACAAAGAACGTAGGCTAAACACACACGATATTCAAGTATTAAGAGAGGGGGTAGGTAGAAACTAATTTGAAAATTTAGTTGTTGAGAAAACATCACGTAGGTATCTAGGTTCTGAAAACAAAATACTATCATTAAAAAAAATTTTAGAGAAAATTTATAATAATATGTAGAGTCCGTTTCACATAAGAAGAACCCACGTGAAGTTGCAGTCGTATGAGCGAACTTGTTGTAAAACCAGCGCCATATTGTAAAATTGACATTCGATTTCAAATCAGTAGCGTAACGTTTTCACATTTTATAGGTTAACACAAAATTAGAATATTAAAAATATATTTATCATAGTTTGAATTTAACATATTTGGCAATTCTTTGAAGCTTATCGAGATATTTTCACATACAATGGACACTGGTAGGTATATGAAAAAAACTTGGTATCGTTAAAATATTTTTTATACTTTCAATTAACGATTGAAGTTTGTAACGCCAATGGCATGAAACGATCGTTACGAGGCGACATAGATAAACAAGACTGATTTTGGTTACTGCGCAAGACAGTTGGCAAACTTCACGTGCCTTCTTTTTATGTGAAACGGAGTCTACGAGGAAACGTCAATTAAGTAAATCTAGTACCTACTAGTTACTTTTCAATATCTGATTAGGATCATCACTGTCTTTTCAGGACAAGTATATAAATAAAATATTGTTTATTGTTAAAAAACCGTCCAACTGCGAGTCGGACTCGCGCACGAAGGGTTCCGTACCATTATCTATAGAAAGGGCAAAAAAAATCACGTTTGTTGTATGGGAGCCCCCCTTAAATTTTAATTTTATTTCAATTTAATTACTTATTTTTAAAGTGAATAATATAACTCAATATTCTGTGAATATTTCAAGCGTGTACCTGTTGCCGAGAAAAAGAAATCACGTTTGTTGTAAGGGTGGCGGGTGCCCCTTAAATATTTATTTTATTCTGATTTTAGCATTTGTTGTTATAGCCACAGAAATACATCATCTGTGAAAATTTCAACTGTCTAACTATCAAGGTCATGCCGAAAGGTAGGTGGACCATTGCACTGTGGTTTGGTCCCAGCTCTCCCTGAGGGAGGAGTTGGAATCAAATCCAGGAGCATAAAATGTTTCTTTCTCTGTCTAACTTTCACGGTTCATGAGATACAGCCTGGTGACAGACGGATGGTCAGCGGAGGCTTAGTAATAGAGTCCGTTTTCTACCCTTTGGGTACGGGACACTAAAAAAGATTGTTTCTACAAATTCGCTTCCACAAAATGACATTTTTCAAGCAGTTAAAAATGACTACGAGTATAAATATAATTAGTGGAAAACGGAATGTTGACCTTCCGCTGGTTTTTATAAATTAAGCTAAATAATTCCACCGTATTGTGTGAGAAATTAAATTATTAAATACAAAGAATATAATATATTCCTATGGACTGGTAGAAGTTCAGAATTTGCAGTTTAATACATGAGGACAAATGTTTTCAAGGCAATTTAGTGAAGAAATATACGGAATTTGATAAAAAAAAATAAAAACTTGTCGCATAACTACTTCTGAAATGATTGGTTGACTGATGGAGCAATCTCAGCCGTATGCAGACTGTTAAAATGAATTGAGAACGATTCGTTAAAAAAAAACCATGTAAAATATGAATTATTATAAAAATAGTAATATTTCAAATTCAAGGACCATAGTAAGTAATATACTAGTGATAATACGTTGAATAGATGACTCGAGCTTTATAATATTCACCATTATTAAAATCCATTTGTTTCATAAAACCTAGACCGACCACAGAGTCCGACCACAATAACTTTGGGACACCACGTGGTCGCGGGTGTGGCATATCAGCCAGTGGCGTTACTGACTTTTGTAATTTTGATATAAATTTATTTTTAGGAATTTATTTCAAATATATATCAAACTTTATGGTTTTGGATACCTGTAGAAAATTACATAACGGTATTACTCGCTTTATGCAGGTAGGCGACGGGATTAAAACTGATCCTTTTTTGAATTCATTAAATAATTAGCAAGGAAGAAAACAATTTACCTAATCTAAAGCTAATATATTCCAAACCTAAACACTTTTACAAATGTATCCAACATGTCTACTTAAACTTATCATAAATATAATCTTATTATTAATCTGAGTCATCAGCTGATTGTAATGGTTGTGCAGGTGTACTACTGTCGCTATCAAGATCTGAGAAACTTTCATCAGAAGAGCAAGTATTAACGTTAAAACATAAATGATCCAACGTATTATCGAGGATGTGTTCTCGTTCTATTTGTGAGTTTTCATATTCTTTGACGTGACAAATATTCGTCTATTCACTAAGTGGCAACTCGTTGAATCTTTTTCGGGATAATGCTTCAACATCCTTTAAAACAAATGAAGTATTATGATCCACTACCCAATTTTTGACTGATGCCCATATTTTTTCAATAGGGTTCAATCTGAAAACTTTGTGTCCATGATTTTCCAACAACTGATCCAATACATAAGTGAGCGCATCAGAGCTGGATAAAGCACTTTTGGAAAGTGCTTTAATGGAGTGCTTGAAGCACATTCGGTGCTTTAAGCCATGTGCTTCAATTACTTCTGGAAAAGAGTATTTGGTGCTTTATAATTAAAGCACTTTGTACAAATGCTTGTGGCTTTCAAGCCTTTTAAGAAAAAAAAGAGAATTTTGTTATGTTACTTTGTTTTGTATTCTTATTCTTTTAATATAAAATAGCATACTATCACTAGTTTTCTTAAAATTAGTTCTTCTATTTTTTTTAAACGACTTTTAAAGCTCATTTAAAATGCTTCAAGTACTCTTAAAGGACCTTAAGTACTTTCAAAGTGCTTTAAGCTTGGAGCTTTATCAAATATTTTTAACATTTTAATGGCTTCAAATACTTTGAGTATTAGATGCTTGGTGCTTCGACAGTAAAAGCACTTTTAAAATAAAAAGTATTTGGCACGTTCGACACTAAAGCACTCGATTGAAGTGCTTTGTGCTTGGTAATTGAAGTACTTTCCAAAAGTGCTTTACCCAGCTCTGGTGGGCATAAATGCAGCGATCTGTAATTTCCTTTGTTTGACTATGCAAAACTTTTCCTTGTTTTACTCTCTTGGGAGACATGACACAAAAAGTTCCAAGACATGAAAAATTCACTATTCGCAACAACAAAATCGCACAAGAAGACCGAAAGCAAAGTACTGTCTGGTCTGCTGTCAACACTGAAATGAACACGAAGAAGATACATAAAATAAAGCACTCGTTGCGTGGTGTCCCAAAGTTATTGTGGTAGGACTCTATCATTCAACATTATATTATACAGAGAGTGCATAAAATGCTGAGGAACCAACACGGATCATTCGTCATTTTCTTAAAATCCCAGATATGATAACCTACTATTTGGTTTGGAAGACTCAAGCGAACTGACGGTTCCTCGAAGTTAGACCTGGTACATAGATGGGTCAAAGATTTGCGAAGGAAGTGTATAGTGACATGAGGAATACAAGATGTTCCTTCTCACTACGAAAACTGTATTCCTGGTTTCTGGCGAAGATTTTTGCTATTTAAGTTAGGTTGAATAAATACAGAACTGACACTGGAAGGATAAACACAAAATACAGGTTGTTCAGAAACTCTAGTGCCAAACGCAAACTACAGATACTGGATGTGCTCTGAGTCTATCTAACCTAATTTACCTCTGCCAAAGGTTAGCGCCCATTGAAGATGACGCTGTCGAGTCAGTTTTTTAAGCATGTCACGAATAAACCGCTACCTACAAACCACTGTTTTTAATTGCTACGTGGAAGGAGCAGCGGGTGAAAAGGGATATTAATGATCCCTACGAAGAATATGCCAAAATAAGCATTTAATCCATGGTGAGATGCAAGGTAACGCTCGTGCAGTCGAACGAAGATACTCGGAACTCGGAACGATTTCCAGTCAGTCGACATCCCAATCGATAAACATTTACGGCTCCCCACCAACGCCTAAAGGTCGATCCACACATATAAGTGACGTGACCGTAGCCCGCCGTGTTCAGTGGCATCCGTGATAAATTTTGCAAAATACCGTAACTTTTTGTGTCAGTGCAATAAAAACAAAATACGCTAGCCAAAATTTGTGTTTTGTCGACCGTGAAAAACAAAAACTATCGTTGACAACGTATTTTTATTTCTTACGAGCACTGTGGATGTCGGAGCTTCACTGGTCTCTGCCACGGACGCATCTGAACACGCGCCATCTATTACCATTTGTTCACGTGGAATTTTTTTCACTGAAGGTTAATCACGTCACGTCACTGATATGTGTGGATCGACCTTAAGAGAAACCGGCTCAGTAGTAATCCGTATCAGGGTTCACAAGAGAAGTGATTCATTTTGTTGGATATTTACTTAAAGGAATAAATAAATGTACCAACTTCCAGAGTAAAAAGTGAATATATTGAAATGAAGCAAATTTAGGTGAATTAAATTATAAACGAAACAAATAAAAAAGTCAATACAGTTGCTGTGAACAGAACGAAAGTTGCAGTCTTACTACTTTTAACTAAATCTACCTACTTTTAGGTACATGGCTAAAGGACCCTAAAAACACATGGCCATAACAAGTTGACACACAAAACTGATCTCTAAAGCGTAACTAATTGTCATCTTAAGATATTATGCATGCAGAGTTAAAAATACAATTCAAAATATTTCTTCAACACTCCCACTTATTTTGAATGTTCTAAAAAATACATAATTTTTTTCTCAACTGACAGAACTGCGCTTTTGCTAATGGTTTGGTAAAAATATCCGCTACCTGATCCTTACTACTAACATATTCTAATGCTATTTGTTTTTTATGTACAATGTCCCGAACAAAATGATATCTCACATCAATATGTTTGGATCGCTTATGGGACTCTGAATTTGATGCCAATTTAATTGCAGCCTGATTGTCAACAAAAATTGTAACACAATTACAATTAATATTGAACTCGATTAAAAACCGACGCAACCAAATGGCCTCTTTTGCACCTTGACACAAAGCGATATACTCTGACTCAGCGGTTGATAATGAAACGACACTTTGACGCTGACTTGACCAGGAAATTGGTGCCCCGTTAAACATAAAAACAAAACCGCTCCTGGATTTTCGAGTATCTAAACAGCCAGCATAATCGGCATCAGTAAAACCCGACAAATTACATATACTCCCACTGTTCCCATAAGTGATTCCAAAATCCACCGTGCCCTTTAAATAACGCAAAATTCTCTGCACAAATTTCCAGTGTTCTTGATCGAAAGATTCTAAAAATTGGCTGGCATAATTCACTGCAAACTCTATATCAGGCCTACTTATTCGTGCAGCAAAGAGCAGAGACCCTATTGCTTCACGATACGGTATCTTATTTGTGTCCCAATTTTCAGAATTTGACGATTTTTTCTTTCTAAGATAAACACCGGGTTCAGCAGGTATGCTAGAAAATTTTGCGTCTTGCATGTTGAATTTATCTAACAGCTTATTTACATAAATGGGTTGACAAATTTTTAAGGAGCGCAGTTCCCGATTGCGTATTATTTGAAAACCCAAAAATTCGCATGCTATTTCTACAGTTATCTTAAAATTACTTTGCAAGTATTCTAGCACTTCAGTTATCGCGCTAGGATTCTCGCACATGAGCAGCCCGTCATCGACATACAATGCTAAGTATACCGAAACACCTTTGACGGTACCAACAAACACGCACTGATCACTTTCACAACTCGCGAAGCTGAATGTCTTTAGGAATCCTACAAATTTCTCATTCCAACACCGGGGGGACTGCTTCAATCCATAAAGGCTGCGATGTAGCTTGCAAACAGAATTTTCTTCTTGGCAATAACCGGGGGGCTGCTCTAGATATATCTCCTCCTGAAGTTGACCATAAAGGAAAGCTGTCTTTACGTCAAACTTCATAAGTTCATAATCCCGTTGCGCCGCAAGTGCTAACAATATTCTTACGGATTCATATCTCACAACAGGTGCGTAGGTTTCAAAGTAATCGATACCTTCTCGTTGAGAAAATCCTTTTGCAACCAATCTAGCTTTATACCGCTCTCCAGATGAACTAGATTTAATGGCAAAAATCCACCTACAGCCAATGGCACGCTTGCCCTCGGGTAATGCGGTTAAACTCCATGTATGATTTTCTTTAAGTGCCTCCATTTCCTCATCCATGGCCTTTTTCCATTTACCTGCATTTTCGCTAGCCGCAGCTTCATGATAGCTAATTGGTATTACTTCTGTATAATATGCAACAGGTACGCCATATCGATCAGGTACTTTAATCGATTCCCTGTTGCGTAAATTTCTCGGTTCATCCTCCGGTTCTGCCTCTCCCTCTTCCCCACTTGTAACTTCCAACTGAGGTTGCACCACGGGTGGCACATCTGGTGGTATAATAGGATTAGTTTCACAAACAGGAAGGGGCTCGTCGTTAAAGTCAATTGAATAGTTACCAGCATTTTGTGAAACGGCGCCAAAATCCTCTTTAAAATCTACATCGCTGCTGATGTAAATTTTACCTGTTTTATTATCCCACAGTCGATAATTAGTTGATTCGCCTTCATAACCAACAAATATAACCTTCCGACTTTTTGGGTCAAATTTATGGCGTTTTTCTTTCGGTATATTTAGGTACGCTTGTGACCCAAAAACTTTTAAATGCTTGACCTGAGGTTTACGACCGTACCATTTCTCATAGGGAGTTATTTTTTTTGATTGTTGTAAAATAACCCTGTTTAACACATAACAGGCAGTGTTTATGGCCTCTGACCACAATTTATGATCAACATTTTTAGCTATTAACATGGATCTTGCTGACTCTGTTACTGTTCGAATGTCACGCTCTGCTCTTCCATTTTGTTCGTGAATATAGGGAGACGAAAACTCATGTACAATACCTTTTTTCTGGAGATAGCTACTAAACTCTTTAGGTATATACTCTGTTCCATTATCCGACCGTAATACCTTTATATTCGTGTTGAGTTGATTTGACACAAATGCTTCAAATTCAAGAAATTTTCCGAATACCTCCGATTTATGTCGCAAAAAATATACTTTCCGAAAAGATGTGCACTCGTCTTTAAACAACAAAAAGTATCTTGTCCCGCGTGGTGACCCAATGTTCACGGGTCCACAAACATCGGTGTGAATCTTTTCACCTGGTCCATAAAAACACGGATGACTTATGCTTGCATGTGGCTTTCGCGATTGCTTGCCCGTAACACACGCTTCACAGAAAAAGTCAATTTTTTTATTAGGCGCATTCCCTTCTTTTAGATTAAGCTGCTTACACGTATTTTGAACTGCGCGAACATTTACATGAGCCATTCTTTCATGCCATAGTTTTAAAGCTGTTTTAGCTACTTGAGCAGTATTGCATTGGGGCGGCATTTTAACTTTAAAACACATGCGGAATAAGTTCTTATATCGGACACCTTCCGACGATAGGTTTCCGGCGTAATCGCGAATTTCACATTTTTCTTTATAAACATGAAATGAAAAGTTCTTGCTGCTGATACTACCGATGGAGAACAAATGTTTTTTTAAATTTGGAACGAAAAGAACGTCTCTTAGCTCGCGCTCAATAAACCGACCGTTTACAGTTTCTTCAATAATTATGGTACCCTTACCTACAGCTGTTAATTCCTTATTGTCGGCCACCTGAACATAATATGGTTGCGGCAGGTCCTCAAGATATGTGAAATATTCCTTTTTGTAGGTCATATGCATGCTGGCACCGGAATCTGCTATCCACACATCACTGTCATCCACACTGATTAACGCGTTTGCCGTGACATCACCCACGTATGCTGACGCACTTGCAATGTCTCTATTTTCGCGCTTTTTCTTAGGACACTCGCGCACCCAATGTCCTTTTTCTTTGCAATACGCGCACTTGGTACGATTTTTCAAGTCTTGAATATTTTGTTTCTTGCTTGGCTTAAAGACTTTCTTTGAGGCTCCTCCCAAGGACGTCTGCTGTACTTGAAGAGCAAGAGCGGACATATTCTCTTCATTTTCGGTGAGTCGCTTGTCCTCTTTAAGTAACCTAGAAATTAAATTATTTTTCTTCCGTTCCGCTTCGGGCGTGCAATCCCATGCAATGCGAAATATAGAAAATCTGCTAGGTAGGCTACTTAACAGCTTGGAGATTATCGCTGTTTCGGAAGGCTTTTCTCCCGCATCCTCAAGCTTTTTACATATGCTTTCGAGTCTTTCCATCTGAACAGCAACAGACTCGCCTTCACTCATCCGAAATGAGTAAAACTGCTCCCAAGCATTTTGTTTTGCATCAACGCTGGTGTCACCGAATAACACTTTAAGCTTGTCCCAAATTTCTTTTGGATTACTGCAGTTGACCAAATTGGGATGTAACGATCTTTCTACAGAACTCAGCAAAATCACCGCAGCTTGCGATGACCTTTTTACAAACTCTTTGTGTTCCTTGGGCTTGGTTTCTTTATCTGGTTCAGCTTCCTTGCCATCTACAAAACTAGTAAGATCTTTTGCTTGTAAAAGAAACCATACACCGAATTTCCACATCGAATAATTTGATCCGTCTAGTTTTGTCAATTCCAAAGTTTCCTTATCAGCCATGATTGATTTAAGCTTATCAAGCACTGATACACTCAACTACACAATGCACGACAGTAAACTCCAGTCAAAATGAAAACTCGCGTACGCGCGATTTAAAACTTTTATTCACAAAAATTTACTCTTCAATCAATAACTCACTAGTGCGCAGTGGAAGCGTGCTGGGCCCATAACCTGTTGGATATTTACTTAAAGGAATAAATAAATGTACCAACTTCCAGAGTAAAAAGTGAATATATTGAAATGAAGCAAATTTAGGTGAATTAAATTATAAACGAAACAAATAAAAAAGTCAATACAGTTGCTGTGAACAGAACGAAAGTTGCAGTCTTACTACTTTTAACTAAATCTACCTACTTTTAGGTACATGGCTAAAGGACCCTAAAAACACATGGCCATAACAAGTTGACACACAAAACTGATCTCTAAAGCGTAACTAATTGTCATCTTAAGATATTATGCATGCAGAGTTAAAAATACAATTCAAAATATTTCTTCAACACATTTCCAAGTCGTTTGATAACTTTTAATAATTACAAATAAAAAACAATTTTTTTTTTCATTTCCAACTTTAGAGACCTATGGTTCGTTAACAAAAGTTAAGTACTAGACTATACAATAAATACATTAAAAAACGGTTATTTACAAATTATACTATCCCACTAGACTTGACTAATGAAACGATTTAAAAAACCTCTTTATCTACTTAATAAAATTAATCAATTTATTTTCAACAACCACATCTTTTAATTTTGCGAGGTTTAGAAAGGTTATTGAGTTTCACGTTGTCTCAATTAACTTCTCATCGTTTCTAACAAATGTATATATTGATGGATGAGTAATAAAATGATGTATTGCATTACGAGTGGGAGGGTTCGCAAGAATTTGTTATCCTTATTAATGTACTAACTGCACTTTGTCTACAATTTAGCTGGAAATTAATAATTCATATAAAATATAGTTGCAAACTTTTCCAAACGGAGTTTCGGATTTGTTTATACCGTACTTGAAAAAAATGAGAGTGTTTTAATAACAGGAGCGATTTGTTTGGTATAATTTATGCGATTTAAGTTGGGCAACAACAAAAATTCAAAGTACAGTTGACGTAAAAGGTATAGTGCGAATTTAAAGTTGCCGGCTTTTTGTTTGACTCTAAGACTAAGAGTATACCGTCATAGTATTTAAAATGCTTACTTAGTTGACGATAAATTCATGTTATAATTTCAACTAATAATTGTTAATAGTTATTTAATAAACTAGTTTGTTAATGAAGGCGATTAATAAACGAAACTGTTTAAAATGGTTATAGCTGAGTACACATGATTAATTTTTAAAAAATTGCAAAGCGCTTTCGTCTGTTACGCCATCATCAGTGCGATACTCGTCAAGTATATATACAAGAAACCATAGTAAAAAATCGACAACACATTGACTAAACAATCATAAAAATTTTAAACTGTCGTTAACTTTTACACATTTTTATATTTCATATTTCTAACAACTACACATGTTTATAGAACGGAAATTGAAGTGACAGGGAGTACATTAAAGTTGACAAAACACAAAACTAAATTGAATTATGACAAGTGACAGTCTAAGTGAACACAGAACTCAAGTTATCCAAAGTGAGCACAGAACTAATATTGTGACAATTAGGTATAGATGCAAATATTAAATAATCTAATTCAAAACATATAACTAAATTGTTAGTAAAGAGAAACTCCAAAAAACAATAACTATTCATAGAATAAAATCTGTAAAAACCAAATCTTAACACAGAAAATGTTTGTCACTGTCACTTCAATTTCCGTTCTATAAACATATTGTGTAGATGTTAGAAATATAAAATATAAAAATGTGTAAAAGTTAACCCCAAATCGGGGATTATTTTAGGATTTTAATTTTAATGTAATTTTTATGATTGGTTAGTCAATGTGTTGTCGACTTTTTAATTTGGTTTCTGGTACATATACTTGACGAGTAAGTAATTCTTTAATAATTTCCTATTTTATAAAATTACAACTACTATTACTTACTTGCAGGTATCGCACTGATGATGGCGTAACAGACGAAAGAGCTTTGCAATTTTTTAAAAATTAAATTTTACACAGAAGACAATGTTTTCTTGAAACTGTTTAAAGCACGAACAAGCGATAGCGAGTGAGTGCCTTTAATAGTTTGACTGAACTATAACTATTTTTTAGAGATGGTTGCAGGTGTTCTCTTTAGTCGGTGGTCTCACATCAAGAAAGTGTGTGTGTTTTTGTGTGGAAATTGTAAGTAAGTATACATTATATTTATTAGCAATTATCTATTAGGACGAAACTCGATATGATACACACGATACGGTTAAGAAAGGATGAACTGATGAGTCAAAATACAAATACAATATAGAATTATGTTTGATAAGTAGACGAAAATAATATAACATAACTTAAAGGGGATATACGATTAGAGAGCTGGCACTATATCTTTTACGTCTAGCTTGACGGAATTGTATAACCCTACAAGGGTTGTCTTTTATATTTTGCATATACCAGGTGTCCAAATAATTGTTTACAGGCAATATCTCGCTTAATTTAAAAGATAATCCAATACTCTATAAACTGTTGTTAATTGCATCAAAATTCCTTCGTAATGACGTATCTTCAGAAACTTCCTTTGGCAGCCACCCCTCACTTTCTATTTTCAAACGACACCCCCTGTATATTTTCGTAGAAAAATGCTTGTCACTCTATGCAACAGACTTATTGGTTTTTTATTATTACCACCCAAAAAAGTAACATTTTACGATATTTTGCTTTACCTACCTAATTATCCTTATTGCTTCCGCCACTGTTTTTAAAAACTTCACGGGATAGAAGTAGATTAATCTTTTGTTAAAAAGAACTGATGCTAGGGTTTGTAGAAAATCGACGAATTAAATTGTTTAGTCCAATAACAAAGACCGTGAATTGACTTTTTTTGCTAACACTCCCCGATTAGGTTTATTTTGGCATGAGAAATCGAACGAGCATATTCGTGGAGTCGAAATCGCCCAGGAAATAGTGAAAATCGCGGAAAAACAGTTCGGCATTCTTATTTTTCGCTATTATTCCAATAACCATAAACAATACCGAAAAAAGATTCAAATAAATGTTGTAGAGCGTGAAATTTTACATCGAAATGTACCCTCGCGCGTGGAAATTCATTCAGTATTTCAGATTTTTCCGACGGTTTACGCTTCAAATGTAACGGTCACCAGTGCAACAGTTTCTGCACCGCGTGTGCACGCATATAATACTTGAGTGATAATTTGTATTTTGTCCTACTGCCAACAATGATAAATGTTTTGTGGATTTGCTGATTGAGTAAGTTAAATTTTAAATCTATTTTACATTTAATTAATAAGGAATTGAAAATAAAAATAAATTTTAATTATATGCATGCACACGCGGTGCAGAAACCGTTGCACTGGCGACGGTTACATTTGAAGCGTAAACGGTCGGAAAAATCAGAAACACTGAATGAATTTTCATGTGTGAGGGTGCATGTAAATGTAAAATTTCCCGCTCTACATCATTTATTTGAAACACTTTTTTCGGCATTGTTTATGGTTATTGAAATAATTGCGAAAAACTTGAATGCTGAACGGTTTTTCCGCGATTTTCACTATTTCTCGGCGATTTCGACTCCACGAATGTGCACATTCGAGCCTCCCCGCTCGCCCGATCTAACGCCACTGGACTTTTTTTGTGTGGTAGATTTAGATGAACTTAAAGAACGCATTCGTGAAGCATGTCATAGTATTACACCAACTATGATTCAGGTTGCGAGTACAAGAGCGCTTTCAAGACTTTTTGAAGCTTGTAAGGAATCTGCGGTAAATAATTTTTCTTCCTACCTCGGTCGAAAGTACGCACTTTCGTCCCTCATAGCAGGGACGAAAGTTCAACATTTACTCCCTGTGAAAAGTACTTTCGTCCCTGCTATGAGGGACGAAAGTGCGTACTTTCGACCGAAGTAGGAAGAAAAATATTATACATCCCAAGGGCCGAAAGTTGAAATCTCGGAGGCGAAGCCGAGGACATCATGACGCGCAGTGCCGAAAATTCAACTTTCGGCCCTTGGAGTGTAATATACTATTGAACACTTTCTGTAATTTTTTCTTCATAATATGTATTTTATTTTAATGAGGAGTTTCAGAACTTACAAATTGTTAATTTTTTTGGTGCTAATAATAAAAAACCAACAAGTATGTTACATTGTTGTATTCCAAAAAGAGACCAGCAATTTTCAACGAAAATATACAGTGCCATTTGAAAATAGAAAGAGAGAGGTGGTTGCCAAAGTACTGTTAAGTGAAATAAAGTTTATGATACTTCATTAGGAAGGAATTTTGATGCCATTCACAACAGTTTTTACATTATTGGATTATCTTTTAAATTAACCGAGATATTGCCTGTAAACGATAACTTGAGACACGATGTAGAGCTAGGAAAAAACAGTAGATAACTTTTAAACACTGTTGTTTTTCAAAGTATTCTCTAGAAGTAAGAAAATCGTTATGACTTAGATCGGGACTGTATGGAGGATGGTCCAACAATTCGATATTTTCTTGTTTTAATTTCAATTATTTTTCGAGCTGAGCGGGAACTTGCATTGTCTTGGTGAAGGATCCTTCGTCGCTGGAGGTTGGTTTTTCGATACTTAGCAATTACTTCCGACAAACAAATCGATGTGTACCAATCAGCAGCAACAGTTCTTTGATCTTGCAGATGACCAGCTTTTGAGACAAATGCCACCACCATCTTTTTGGAAACACTTCGAAAATGGATGACTTTGGTCGGTTTTGAATCATTTTGGAACACCCAAACAGCAGACTGGTTCGGGTTCATAAGAGTAAAATTTTACGGTAGGTAGAGTGCTTTATTGCCAAAATCAGAAACTAACTCGGCATCGACATTCTTGTTGATACAACTGTCTTCGTAAATTGTAAAAAATTTTCTCGGCTAAATTCCATTTTTTGACTGACTCAACTTTAAAAATTCAATTTAGGTACAGCTTTGAAGGAGGCGGACTGAAACATTGGCGTTAACTAAACATGCCAGTTAATTTTGACATTTGATAGTTTTTGACAGGCGCCAACTATGTTGTTATATGCCACACTTAAAGACAACCCTCGTTAAACAGAAAAAATTAAAATTCAAGCAAAAATCATAAATAACCCTGTTCTACGACTGACTATGGACCGTTTGGTTCACTGCGTATGCTTTATTTGCATTTTATTACCTATTGTTATTTGACCGATTACCGGGTGGCCTGGTCGCAATTTCTTTCTTCTTAGTCTAGATACATTGTAAAACATAAATAAGAGATAACAGTTTTTGAGACACCTGACCTCCGTTTTCCGTTTATTCTAGGCGCTCTGTGCTATCAACTCCTTTGAATCGAACTTTAGTATTAAGGAAGTAAATAGGTACTAATTATCTTTGTATAAAATTTTGATTATTCCATTAAGCCAAAATCAAAAACACGATCTGTTTATAGGATCAATTGTAATTTTTTCCGCTGACGGGGACTTCTTGCAGGTCATCGTCGAACCTTGGAGATAGATGTGGACCACTTTGGATATCACTGTTTGAGACATAATTTTTTATTTTCAACTGATTGGGACTTTCTGAAAACTTAATATCGACACTCATATATATTTTAGTTAGATAAGGTTCTTGTCTTCTACCTACTTGATATCGGAGTCGACAATAATTGCTTCTTTCTATCGCGGGAAGTAGGTCAAAATACAAAAAAAAACAACACGTTGATTATTCGCTATCATTTTGTCGGAAGAACTGGAAGTTATAATCTAAATTATTGAACTCTGCTTAATCGTTATCAAATACAAGCAGGAAGTTGGAAACGAAGGCGAATCGACTGGAAAGTAAAATCGGGCTGATATCGAGAAGTATTTTTAAATTTTACGGGGGATTTTATCGAAGACATAATCTAGATCTAGATGTTCAATTTATTCATAAAAGTGAATATGGATGTATAATTTTGCGTCGAATTCAACCAACAATTGTGGAATCTTGTTTTCCGCCCAACAAAAGTCTACATGTGTCACGTTTTAATCTTGTGGTACACTTAATTCCAAGATATTTCGTTTTGACTTATGCCAACATGATTGACTAAGAACAAAACCCACAGCAGGTAGTCGTTAAGTTGACTACGTTCTTTACTTCGGTTCAATAGGGTGTTTAACTTCAAATTTTGACCTTATGTTTTTTTAGGTAATATGAATAAGTGACAAATGGGTAATCCAGATCAACAGAATAGAATGGAAATAAAAATCTACTGTAATTATGCAACTCGTAACAAAAGACGTACTAAACAGTACTCGTTTATTTATTACTATGCATATAAACAACATCAATTAGTTTATCCAAATAGTTTTTTGCTCTAATGCAAAAAACTCAAAGGAGGTTGATTAAAGTGCTATATTCCTCGTTTTTACAAATTTTTTTACACTAAACTCAGTATGTATGAATTCAAAATAACAAGCTCTTTCAAAATCTGGGTGTTCCATTTAAATTAAAGGAGTTGATGGCATTTCCGGTTAAACCGGAAGTATATTATTAACAAAAAAATGTACATCAGATGCATTTTGTTCCATTGCACATACCTGCAAAATTTCATAAATATCGTTCTTTTCGTTTAAAAGATATTTACTTGTTTCCGTACTTTATCCCAATCTAGCACGGTCGGTATAGTTTATCTTGTCAGACAAGCTGTCGTTTGGATTTTTTGGCTTTTCAATTTGTTGAAACCAGCTTATTAAAGAGATTTCAATAATATAAAATTATGTAGGGTGTTTCATTAACAATTAAGAGTACTATCAGTGCAAGATTGCAGAAGCTCAAGTACGTGTTCGTCTCCCTTGAGGATTTTTTTCTTTGATCGGTATGTGTAATCAAAGGAAGAAGGTGACAAGGGAGACGAAAACGTGCTTTAGCTTCGATTGATTTTGGAAAAATTTTACGTGAATCAACTTGAATATTCAAATTTTTTTACGTAAAATTCAAAAATTTACGCGTTTTTCACAATTCTATAAAATTCTACAAAAATAATTGGATTCGGCACTGTAGAACGTCCAAATGACTAATGCATACTGTTTGAAACATTTAAAATTGAAACACTTCCATAGAAACTAAATTTTTTCGGAAAATTGATGGTTCTTCTTATTTAAAATTCTTTTATTAACGGCACATGATGGAACAAGTTGAGCAAGGTAATTTTTTTATTTGTGGTGCAAAATGGCAGTGCTAAGTAGGTACGAAAAACTACCCCTATTTTGTTTACTTTATATCTCGAGAAAAAATGCATAAAAAAAGTGTTTGTTAACGACACAGATAAGCACAAGAACAGTACATTTTTTTTTCATTTTTCCAAAAAGGTAGTTCTCAGTATGTGGACATTCGGAACTGTATAAATCAATACTTATAGTAACTTTAAATCTTTTTATTGTCTAGTTTAAAATTTTGGACGTTTTTGAAGTTAAACCAAAGCTAGGACGAAAAACGGTTCTTTCACGGATAAATTTGTATTAACAAAAACCAAAATAGTTAGTGATAATTTCCCGCACGCGACTGCAGTTGACCCGAACGACGCGAAGCGTAGTTCGGGCAAGCGGCCAAGGGTTGAGAAATACACTTTACGCATGAGTAAGGAACATTATTTTTTCTACGACCGTATATACAAAAAACTATACCAACCAATCTTTCAAAAATTTTTCAACATACATATACAAACTACTAATTATCATAAATTTTAATTAATATTAAAAACACAATTTGTTGCATTCTGTAAATTACTAAAAATTGCCGGTCCAGTGGAGTTATTTGGTGTTAACCGGTAAGTAGATGACGTCGGTCATCGGTTGCAAGTCGCATAAAGATAACGGTGACGGCAACGGTTTTAAGTCATTTATAGATGAAGGACGCTTTGAACAACTTTGACGTTTTAGAAACAATTTTTCGACTGGGTTGTCATAGCAACTGATATCAAACCCAAGTGGTTTGATAGTTGTTTTGTGACATTACTTTAAAGAATGTACAGGGTTATATAAAAATATCTTCATTATTTTATATTTTCAAAAAATTAAAAATGCAACAAAAAGCTAGAAAAGATGTAGATTTTATTTGATGGACTATTTCGTAAATATTTATTTACCTGTTGTAACTTCCGAAGTAAAAACTATCTAATAAGGTCAAAATTTGCATAATTTTACTTTCCCGCACTAGTGAGACTTTCAAAACTAAAATGCGTTCGTGAAAATGGGTTAAATCGCATGGTCGTAGAAAAACTATATTTTTTTATATAAATCTGTAACTTTCGAGGTAACTTTACATTTGTCAATATTTGGTCACCAAAATATTTTATTGCCCTCTGAAATTTTAGTTTATATAATATGTTGTGGCTATCGGTAATATTAATATCTTAAATAAAATAAATTCATAATATTTATGTTATAATTTATATTTGTATTGAAAAATATTGATCGAACATGAGCTTACGGAGTCAGCAAACCCAGTTCAAGATATTATTGATATTTAAAATGTAAATTTTAAACATCTCAGGTTAAACGTTGACTCAATATCGCGAAATTGAAATAGACAATATTAATAGTTTTGAGAAAAAGTGTATGACGATTATTATTATATATAAATTTTAATATCAAGATAATTATTACGCAGTATAAGAAGTTAAAACATTTAATTAGGTTAGTGTTTAGTTTAAGTTAAAAAAATATTTAAAAATGGAAAAAAATTTGAAAATATTGTCTGTCCCCATGCAGTTGATAGCACGGATCGAGGGTTCGGACCAAAAAATAGTTGTAAACCATAGGCGCGACGGAACTACCTGCCCCGTAACCTATACAGGTACAACCCAATTTCCTGTTAAAATTTAAATCTAAGTATCTGTATAGAATAACATATGAAGTAGTTAGTATTCGGCAACTAGCAAGTAACGTCTATTCGTCTAACTAAGATAGCTTCAATTTCAAGTTTTTCTCCAATTCCTACTGGCAAAGCGTCATAAAACATGTTATACCCGAGGAGGGGAACATATATGGGATCTTGACGACTTAATCGACGAAAGTACAGAGATCGAACCGTTAATTATTAACTGAGGAAAAGACGATTCTTCAGATTTTTCTGATGAAGAATTTAGTTAATAATGCTGTATATATTATAGTTAAAGTAATGTTCACCTGTAATAATTTTTTTATATTTTACAAGAATATGTGTGTATATAAATCTTAGTGCACAATTACTTTGTATTTTCATTATAGGTAATATTAATTATTATAAACGTTAAGCAAAAATCACAAATATGGACCGTTTGGTTCACTGCGTATGCTTTATTTGCATTTTATTACCTATTGTTATTTGACCGATTACCGGGTGGTCTGGTCGCAATTTATTTCTTCTTAGTCTAGATACATTGTAAAACATAAATAAGAGATAACAGTTTTTGAGACACCCGACCTCCGTTTTTCGTTTATTATAGGCCCTCTATGCTATCAACTCATTTGAAACGAACTTTAGTGGTCATTTTGTCATGATTATTAAATGGAGAAAAAAAATTAAAAATGTTTTAGATGTTTCATATTGGGCAAACAATTCCCTACCCTTGTGCCCTTACGGTCCAAAAATTGTACAATTTCATAAAGAAGTTGCCGCCAAATTATGGTTTTTAAATTTATTTTTTAACAAAGTAAAATTTCAATCTGAAATTTAATCGCTTGAGCTAATTAAATATCCAGTATCTAATAAACCAATTTTATTTCTGAAAGTTTGAGTAACTAAGTTTCGAACCGATTACACTATTTTATAGGAACATGGAATTTAATTATTAAAACAAGCCCCGTTTATTTCAAGTGTGAAATTGTCGAATTTTATTTGAGATTTTATAAAACAACTAACTACACCACTGGTTTTTCTTGGTTTAGAACTGGTCTGACATTGAATTTCATTTTAAAATGTATATTAATAAATTATAGTTATTTTTCATGTTATTTTTATTCTATGATATTTTCAATCAAAGCACCCTTTGAATTAAATTAAATGACAGATTTCTGTGATATAAACATTATTAAGGTGCTGTAAAATAAAAAAGAATGTAGCCGTTTATACGTTCAACGAACAGGTGTCTGAGGCTCTTCTTTCAGAGTCGATCCCTTTAAATTTCGATTTAAACTCAACTCTTATTAGTAACATTGAGGATAGCCAACTTCTTATTGTATTAATGTAGCTCATGGAGTAGTGGGGCTATATGACGACGGGACATGTACATTGTACAACGGCGGCATTGGAAGTGGCGCTTAACTTCACGCTTCTACTTATGGCGGTGGAAAGTGTAGCAGAAGGAATAAGATACAGACTAATTAGAGAGGGAATCATTGAAAAAAATTACATTGGTTTTGAGAAATCTGAAATCCTGCGACATGCTACAAGATGGTAAGATGACAAAGTAATAAGAAGGATTGGGATTCCAACATTACCAGACTTGGAGAGAATGCCATTCAATGTTACACAGATGGCTTTAAAGTAATAAAAGGGACAGGCCGGGAACCTAACCTAACTAATACACTCTGAAAACTTGGGAAAAATCACAAGATGCATTCTAGCGGAAATTTTCGCCATAGGAAAGTGTGTCCAGTTCAATATTGATAAGATGCAGACTTTTCAAATGGTATGGTAATGCATAGGAAAACCCAACAAACTAGGGGAAAACAACATCGTCATCTTGCTACAAAATTAATAAATAATACCTATGAGCAGCAATACAAAATTTTGGCCAAACATCAACCAAGGGAAGGGCATTTGGATTGAAACAATTCTGTTTTTCCTGCTAAACATTTTTTAACTCCATCAATTTTTGGACACACTATAATGTTTTACTTATGGGTATAAAAAATAATTTAATGAGAAAGACAATAAAGAGAAAATAATTCTCCAGATGTTTCCTTAATTTTGGTGCTTAATGCCCCTTCAGGCTGTCGTGAGTATTGCCTGGCAACGGGGTTTTGAAAATCTGTCAAATTATTTTCACTTTATTGCCCCTCTCTTATGATAATACTACTGAAAATCGCAATGAAGACTAATGAGACATAAAGAGGAAAAAACAAGGAAAAGGTGAAGATTTAAAATGGACAAACGAACGATAAATGATGAAAATCTAATAGAACTAGAGCTGAACAAAAAATGACTAATCGGGAATTCAATTGTCGAACTCTTCCACATGCCCTCTACTGATCTGAGGCATTAGGGCAGACCAGGATTACCACCCACAAAGAATGAATTGTAAACAAATTAAAATACACTCTAACCCTAGACAGAGACCGTGCGTAAAACGTGTTCATTAATGAATGTTTTTTAATCCCCTTTTATTATCGTTTATATTCTACAAATTACAATCTAAAGATTGTTGAGAAAATATTAAATACATAAATGAAAAAAATGTTACGAAAATATCAATTAAAAAAAAAAAATTAGTGTATGGCCGCCTTAACCGCCACGGATAGTTCCTTAAACAAAACTTTAGAAAATCATTCTTAGATGGATGACTGGTATATTTCGTGTACCTATGAAATCGTACTCTCGATGAATTCCTACATTTAGCATTACCCTAAATGCATAATTTTAATCAGCGAATAATATTAAAGAGCGAGCTAATAGGAGAACCAGGCAAAGGAAAAACAGGTGCCCCCGACGCGATGACTACACTATAGACATATTGAGCCAGTAGCGTTCTGTACCTAGCGAGAGGAGAGCTGCCCACACCAACCCCCGAACTGGGGTAGAACGGAGATAGAGCAAAATATAAGAGAAAAAAATTTACATATTTGCTGTTTTTTTTGTATGTTTTTATACGGTGTGTTCTAATAAGGGGTTAGTGCGAGATTTTTACGTATTTTTGTTTTAACGAAACCTGTTAATAGAACAAATTCGGCGCCATCTATTAACGAATGAGGAAATATAAACGCGTAGGTATATTGCCGGAAAATAAATGTTTACAAAGGTAATTAAATAAATAGAAAGGTTAATTACATAATTTTCAATTAACAATAGTAGGTACATAAATACAAATTAAATGCAACTAAAAATTGTGGTAAAATTGCTATTTAGGTATTATTTAAATATAAAAAAATTTGATGATTTTATAGTGATGATCTTAATCGTAGGCAGGTATAAACACCCTTGTTTAAAAAATAGACAAAACGCCCTGACTTTATAGCATAAACAATCTATAACCCTTGTAATTTTTACCACGTAACACCCATCCCTTCATTTTTTTAATAGTAGGTACTTAAGGGAAGTATTTTGTTGGAAAATTATTGAAAACCGAAATTTTAAAATAAATATAAAATTTTAGAAATAGGTAGCTATTTGTGTATCAAGAGCAGAAAGTAGTTAGTACTTTGGTAGTCGAGACTTTCTGCTCTAAATACACACAAGATTTTTTCTACTATCACACCAAAACTAACTACTAGCTCTCTTTTATCTATAAATAAAATTAGGCGTGCGCCAAAGTTACTTTCTGCTAAAGAGTGCCAATAATGTCAAATTATGACAGCTTGAGGAAAATTTGGCGTGCTTCAGTTACTTTCTGCTTAAGAGCGCCAGTATTGTCAAATTATGACAGCTCGCGGAAAACATCAACTTTGCAGTTGCTTTTCAAGGCACAAAAGAGGACTTTCGATAGTGATAGGTAGTAGAAAAATGTATTATTTTGCACCTGTAGAGCAACATATTTTTTAAAAACTGCCTGATATGTGCAATAAAAATAAAAATATCTAAATCACATGAGGGTGTATAAGGATTGATCAAATTTGAAACAAATCTAAACAGCTAGGTAATACCTAATTATTAAAATTTCAAATTTGGCTCAGTTAGGTACCTACCCATAATTTCTCTTATTTCACAGAATAAGCAGGTATCGGGAATATTTGCTTGGGTCTTGCGACCAGCAAGTTTGTATAAAGAACGATATAAGGGTAAATTCTAAAGTGGTTAAAAATTAACCGTTATATTTGACGAAGTTTCCGCTATTAGAAATGTTTTAATCTAGGTATACAGAGTCAAGATTATGATTTAAATTTTAATATGATGTCCAGAGTTTTCCGTTAATAATTTAAAGCTTATTATGCATGGAGTTAGCTGATTGTCCAATTTTTAACCATGCGTTAAAATACAACATTTGCTTACAGAATTGCTCCTACATTAGGTTAAAACCGAATATAAAATAATAATTTTAAATTAAAATAGTTCTTATAATGTTCAGTTGTAGATTTTGTTTTTGTCACAATGAAAACATTGAAACCAATTTGAAAATTTATAAAAATTATTAATTTTGGAGCAGATATGTCCTTATACAGATATATTCTTGATTAGAAGGATAAAGAGAACCTGATGGTATATATGAAATTAGGAAATTGCTGGATCAAGTGGAAATGAAAATTGTTACCATTAAAATACCTATTTCAACAGAAAATAATCAAGCAATTTACTGACAAATGTATATTAAAAAAAATATATTTTTTCAAGTTTAAAATAGTGGAAATTAGTTACCAAAAAAAAATGTTTTTTTCTTCCGCACTTGTTAAGTTTTTGAAAAAACTTAGTTTTTCAAAATTTTATTAGGTAGTTATTGTTTCTTTTATCGAAACCATTACAAAAATAATTATTTCACTACAATTCTTTAAAAATTTACTGATATATAACTATTTTATTATATAGGAATATTCAATCTTAATTATGGATTATTTTGGCGCCAAAATTCAATCAACCAATAAATGTATAAAGCATATAAACCATATGAAAAAATATGTAAGAACTTCTAAATCGAATGCAAGCAAATTCTCTTCTCGACCTTTGAGACGTATGTAATATCACAAGAGAAAAAATTTTGTCGGCAAAATTTTCGAAAGGTATGGAAGTTTGTCGTTTGGCGATTTCGCGAATGACATTTTTGATAAAATCACGAGCCGTGAAGGGCATGAATAAAAAATAACTTATTTATTTATATAAAAGCTACAGTTATGATAATAAAGGTTTGTGCATTATTTTTACCGTTATGATGTAATTGTAGAACATGTACTTGCGGTTTGAACTCGTACTAGGAAAATTTACTTGACGTGGTGCTTTTTCTCCAATTTTTAAATTAATTTTAAATGATGTTCTGAGTCCAACTACAAATAAGGTTTCAAAGATTTGGCATGGGAATGCCCTGTTAATTTGATAATTTTTTGCTCACCAACACCTTTTTTGTTGATTTCAATAGGTTTGTTTTTGTACAAAATTTCTTTTTTCAAACTTGGATGGACTGTCAAAAAAGCCTGTCACCTTTCATATCTGGATTGGTATTTCTTTTTTCCCATAAATTTAAAAATAGATGAGTAGGACAAAAATCTTTGTTAGTGTTGTTCTTACCAACCATTTGCTACTGGCGAAGGCTTTTGCACCTCATTGTGAGTGTTTGAAAATATGGGATTGTATTCGATACGTCCCATAAATTCTCTGTTTTGCTATGAATGGTATTTTGCCAAAGAAAATACCATAGTAAAATAGTCAGCTTAATATGAAGAAGAAACGTTTTAAAATACAAATTAATTATGAAAAAATTAAATTAATTTTATTACATATTTTAGCATACTGAAAATCCAAGCAATAAAATACAAATAATAAAACTAGATCAAGTATCTCCAAAATCAATTGTTGAAGTGAACACGTGTCCTGACTTTTTGCTTTGATTAGGCATATTATGCAGATCAAAGGAATAAGTCGACACACGTGTTCGTCGATTCTGCAAATGATTTTGAACAAACTTTATCCAGTTTTATTATTAGACCAAGCAAATAAAAAAAAATTTAATAATTTTTTTGGAAAACAAAATATTTTCTACAAATTTATTTACTTTTGTAGAGTTTTTTTGCTTTTTCTTTCTATATTCATCAAGCTCTTCAAATTTAATACAGAGGAATGTGTGAAATGTTGGAATAAAAATAGGAAAAAAGTGAGTGGTTCAATGAATATTCCTCGAGGAATATACAAAATACAGGGTGATTGATTAGTGTGATAAAGCTCAGTTAGGTCTGTTATTGTAGAAGATCGGGTATAAAAAAACCGAAAAAAGTTGTTCTTAAAAATTGTAAATTGCTTTAAGCTTTATATTTCATAATTAGATTCAATTATAGAGTGTTCCATAAATCAGTGTCAGATCAAAATTGTTTATATTTTACTTTAAAACTGAAATGCAGCGACTTCCACTTTACAACAATACAAGGTACCTATTTGGAAAGTTATAACCAATTTTCCGTAAAAATCGTAAGAAGTACAACGCCCTGTATAATTGGTTGGGAGTAGTAGAATAAAAATCTTGAAGCCAAAGCTTTTTAATGATTATTAAAATTTATAAAAACGAATGATTTTGCAAATCTTTATTAAATCAGATTCAAAACTCAAGTACATTTTCTCAGCAATTTTAAATGGATCACCTCGTATTTTATTATCACTGTCGAAGAATACTATGGTTTATTTACGATAAAAAGACGATGACGTTGCAAAAAAAATTTGTGGCGTTGCCAAACTGTAGTTTTTTTTCGTTTCTTAAAGAAAACTAGAAAAGCCAATCTAGTAGTTCTTCTTTTTTATTGGTCTGTGCCTCGTAATGCATAAATCCGTTTATTTACAAATAGAAGGCCTGTATAATAGTCTCAGATTTTTTCAATATAAGTATTTATTTATGTGAAAAATGTGTATAAGATACAAGACACAGTAACCAATTTATATAAAAATATTAACCTAACCTAACATTAAAAACATTCAATATTCTAAATATCTTCCACATTTAAATAATATAAAATATAACAATAAGTATTAATAATAATGAATGTGAATAGTATTATTCCACTTACGCCTCCTACAGCAAACAGTAAGCCGAAGAAGTGGGCTCGCACTTGGCATTCTCGAACAAAATAACTTTTTACTAAAATGAAGTAGGCTTTAATTACATGACATCTGGCAAACCATAACATACCTAAATAATATTCTGTATGGAAAAATGAAAATAGATCAAAAATTAATAATTCAAGATTATGGGAAATACTTGTTAAGAATAGAAGTATTGTAATATAAAATACAGGGTGATGCATTAAAATTACTGAGAAAATAATGTACCCGAGTTTTGTTGGTTATAACTATATAAAACATCAAGTTTGTTTTAGAGGTGGAGAACTATCGATAGTAAGAAAATTAATTAATACCTGCATCCTGCAAGATAGGATTATAAATTCTTTGCGTACTGGGAACATTTAAAATATATTTTAGAAAGCATAAATACTTTGTGAAAGCCAAGTATTTTGTTTAGGAACATCATCATTTCAACATTTTTGGATTTTAGTCGAAATCTTCTGTCAGAGAAGTAGCTATACAAAATACTTCCAATACTTGTTGTGATTAGCAAGTACAAAGTACAAGCCAGAGATATATACACAAGGTACAAGCTGTACATAAGTAGACAAGTGACAAGACTGACAAGTGAAATGACGAAGTGACCGGACCATAGATAATCTTGGACCGGGCCACAAAATAATAAATTTTCTGTTAAGAGTCCGTTTCAATAAGGAAGAAGCCACCTGAAGTTGGCGTACCGACCAGCGCATAAGTCAAAATTTGTCGAGCGATCGTTGCATGCCATTGGCGTTACAAGCGATGTTTCATGCCGACAGCAATTAAATTGTTGACATTTGAGGTTGTGTTCGAAACAATCATTTACTGTCGAGTATTATTCATTTTTGAATATTTTAAGACGATCTGCTAGTTTATTTGTGAGTGCTGTGTGTTTTATTTGATCTAAAACCTTGCCTCCTTTAAAACTGGTTGGTGTTAAAAGAAAAGTTATCCACAGTGAAGGCCGACAGATTCTTGAAAACGTTGCAACTTTTATGGAGTCTGAAGCTGAACATGGAATCCAAATTCCTTTAAAAAATCATCGGTAGGTCAAATAAGAAAGTATAATAATCCAATATATTACTCATGACATTCAGATTGTTGTAAAATATACGGAAGAGTATACATTACTTCAAAAATAATTGAATTTTGCTAATAATTCATATAGTCTGCTGCACTTAGCAGTTATTTATATGGTTCTAATACTTCTAATTTTGTGTTACCCTACAAAATGTGAAAACGTTACGCTACTGATTTAGATTAAAATATCAATTTTTAAATATGGTGCTGGTTTTGACATCAAGGTCGCGCATCGACTGCAACTTCAGGTGGCTTCTTCCTTATTGAAACGGACTCTACACTAATAGTCGACACATACATTACATAGCAGGAGAAGCGTATTTCGTCGCAGAGATCTTCTCTAACCTAACTTTAGCCCCGTAATGGGCAGTAAAGTAAACTATCGAATACTATCGATAGTTGAAAAAAAATATCAATATTTTTCTAGTCAAAACTATCGATAGTGCTATCGATAGTTCTCCATCTCTAGTTTGTTTCAAACGGCGACAGAACCGTTCCAGGAATCGTTCGCGCAAGTGCTGTATTTCTTTCTCGTTCCAACTGATTATGGTATCTTTCTTGGGATGGTAAAAAAACTACCTTTTGGAAGAGGTGATAAAGTTGTTGTGTCCATTATCCATACGATTCCCGAACGGTTCCTAAATGCCTGCTGAAACAAACCTATTGTTGTAATGGGGAAGTGAAGCTAGTTCCAGTTTTACAGTAAAATTTAGGGTGTTCTATTTAAAAAATCATAACTTTGATCTGGCACCGTTGAAAATGAACAAGCTGATGAACTCGCGAGAAGAAGTTCAGCAACGACATATGTTGAACCAGAACCAGTTCTTGGGACCACAAAGAAGGTAGTCCGAGAACAAATACGAAAATGGGTACAACGCCAACATAGACTACAGTGGAGAAACACTCCAAAGCAGGTACACAGTAAGACCTTCATAGGTGATATATGTGTAAAACGGGCTGAAGAACTACTGAATGCTAGTAGGAACAAGCTAAGATTTATTACAGGTTATCTAACGGGTCATGCCCCGGTAAAGGATCATCTACATAAAATGGGGCTATATAACGGGGATATCAGCTGCAGACTTTGTGGCATGGAGACCGAGACCGTAACCCACATTTTATCCGACTGGACTCAAGGAGACAGACAATCTTCGGAGAGGCCCACGTGCCGCCTGAAGCATATGGCATGCATCCAGTTGACCTTTATCATCTACTCGAGGGTACGGGAATGGCTGGGTGGGTGGAATAAAGGTGAGAGTAGAGTACAATAAGCCCAATAAGCTCCCGGTACTAGACTAATGTTGAAATATGAAGCTTAAAGCTACCAACAATTTTTATAATTAACTTTTATAGGTACCTTACATGATAACAGACCTACTGAGATTTGTTACACTAATCAATCACCCTGTATATTAAAACTATTCAATATCTTCTGGAACGCTACCGAAGCGTTAAAATAAAAAAAAACATTTCCTAAAAAATTAACAAAAAAAAACCGTTTTAGTTTCACTTAGAAAATTAAGCGCATTAGATCGGGAGATCTAGGAGGCCACTTATTGCGCCCAATCCAGTTGGTTATCAATTAAAAATGTTTACTTTTTAGAATCATTAAATTTCTTTCGATTGACAAGCTCCTACGTAACCAGAAATATTAAATTCGTCACTGTTTCAAGAAAAATGTGTAATAAATATTAGTACATATATTTATATCCTTTTAGTGGTAAAATTGCCGGCAATTATCAAAGTGGATAGGAATATTTTTATTTGTTCAAGTTTTTATCTAATCTATTAGTAAAAATAAAGTAACTGCTATTTCTAATAATTTTGTTTGTTTATCTAAAATGACATATATTTCAACGTATTCAACATTTTTTCCCGTCACATATACAGAATGGTCCAAAAGTCTGGAAACGGCCAATTATCTCTTAAATTGGTAGTCTTAATTGTACAAAATTAGGGATCACCTATTTTGGGATAAGGAGATTCCAGATTTGATATTTGCAATGTTGCCAGATTTGCCGTTTCTCTTAATTTCTAGACAATCATGGAGAAACGTGGTAGATGCATTCTACCATCGATTAGGGTACTGTCTGCTCACAAATGGAGTACATTTTGAACACTTGCAACACATCAGTCAATAATTTCTGGTTGGTATGGAGAATTTAAGTGTGGACGGATTAATCTTAGCGACGATCCAAGAACAGGTCCACCGACAATGGCAGTCACCATGGAATACATCGATGCTGTACGTTAGCTGATCCAAGAAGATCGACATGTCCATATATCGTGAAATTGTAGCATAATTGGGCATTTCAAAGTTCACAATCCAAAAAACGTTACATAAATAATAATCTGTAGAAAAATTTGATTCTCTTTGGATACCGCATCTGTTGATGGATGGACAGAAAGCAATTATAGTCAATAGGGGTGAAAAAATTCATTCACCTGCTTGGGTTTACCAAGATAAACCAAAACCGACGAAAGCTATCCCTTCTAGAAGTGTTTCCAACAAGATCGTGGTGACATTTGTCTCAAAAGCGGGTCATGTAACAACAATTCCTCTGCAAGATCAAAGAACTGTTTCTGCTGAATGGTGCGGTGCATATCGATTAGTTTGCCGGAAGTAATATCTGTGTTTCGAAAAACCAACCCCCAACGATGAATGATCTTCCACCAAGACAATGCAAGTTGCCACACAGCGCTAGAAAAACAATTGAGAAGAAAACATAGAATTGTTGGACCATCCTCCATACAGTCCCGACCTAAGCCATAACGACTTTTTTACTTTAAAGCGAGGGGAATAACGGCTTCCAGAATTGGTTCCAAAGGATGCAAAAATGCATTTCCCTTTGTGGGGAATACTTTTAAAAACAACAGCGATTGAAAGTAAAAGTGCGTGTGAGAGTAAAAGGTCCTCAAAATATTCCTCATTCCCTTCTTGACAGTAATGCAACCTATTTTTTGTTCCCTCTCTAACCCTTTGCAACATTTCTGGATCAAGTCTCCGGTAACACTGCAGCTTAATCACTTATTGTATTTTTGCTCGTGCTTTCTCATAGCACCCAGTCCAGCACATTTGTCACCTGCACCAGTTTGTACAGGTTTTTTGCTATATAATTCAGCGTTTCCTTGCAGTTGGCCAAATAATAACTGTTTTTTGCGATGAAGAGACACGCATGTAAACAGCATTATGTTTCACTGTCGCATAATCTGCATGTAAGGTCTTCGATGTATACTTTTAATTTGTACAGGTGTTCCTTTACTGGTGCATGACCAGCCATGAAACCTGTTATGATTCTCAGCTGATTTCTGCACAGTGTTAGTAAATCCGCTGTACGTTTCAGGCATGGTTCTTTTATAAAAGTTTTCCCATGCACTTACCTTGGGACGATTACCCAGAAGTTTTTATGTTGCTCTCTGATCCAGGTCTTTACCGATCCTCGTACTACACCGAGAATCTGTCCTGGTTCAGGCTGCGTATCCTCTGACCCCCTTTTTGCAAGCTCGTCAGCTTTTTCATTGCCCTCGATACCCTGGCGACCTGGTATGTGCTTTGGTTTGATATAAAGAGTGCCCCCTAAATCACCTGACTTAACCACCTCACTAGATTTTTGTTTCTAGGGGGTTACTTAGAATCCAAAGGAAATCTAACTAAAGAACGTTTAGTTATAAGAAACATATATAAAGATATACCTACATTAACAAGAGATTTTTTTTAATTTACGGATTATCTGCCGCACCCTATATATATAGAGTAACGGTGACTTGTCACTTGAATCTAAATTAAAATAGAACTTCTTGAACTGCAAGAATCCCGAATAGAAGTGAAATGGGTCCCATCTCATACAGGTATACAAAAGGGTGAAGTTTTTCAAAAAATCAATAACAGTTAAAGCACCCGTTCGACTACCCTGTTGACTTTTTCGTTTGTTTAGGCATGGCATATGATAGCTTGGGCAGATAAAAGGAAAAAGTCTACAAGTCTTAACAATCGATTTTGGATAAACTTTAGATCAATGCTAGATAGAAAGTGGTTTTAGTAGATGCGAGTTTACTATCATGAAAGAAAAAGTGTCAAAATCAATGGTGCAGATGAAAAAAAGTCAAAAAATGAAAATTCT
This sequence comes from Lochmaea capreae, assembly GCA_949126875.1. Lineage (NCBI taxonomy): Eukaryota > Metazoa > Arthropoda > Insecta > Coleoptera > Chrysomelidae > Lochmaea > Lochmaea capreae. The sequence continues at coordinate 18,065,077 of OX421403.1, forward strand.
CAAATTAATCGTAATGTGCTAAAATGATTGTTTTAAACTGAATACTTTATAATTTGCAGCACCAAATATTAATAGGAATTAACTCATTATTATGAAATATGTTTTATTCATAAATCTATTAATATTTATATATTATTAAAATTGTTTGTATTAACTATTCATATTTTAAGTAAATAATTATTCCTAAAAAACCATACACGTTCAACTAAACCATCCCTATTAAAAGTTGTTAATTCTATAAAAGGTTGGAGAGGTACATCTTCCAGCTATACAATATCACTTAAAGCATAGGAACAAAAAAAAACCGGTTTCGCGACCTTTTATCCAAAGTACCTTGACTTTTGACCCGATGTAATACAAATATTTATACAAATGTATAACTATTATCTCCCACTCTAAAGATTTACCTTTTTATATCACTTTGATATGGTATAAATAAACTTTCAACTTTAATTTACATATTTACCATATTATTTAGTGATTAGAAATGATAATTATTTTAGTACTTACCCTTGTTCAACAGGAATAGGTCCACCCATTTGCCTAGAAATCATTCCATGACCCGGCTCCATGGGTCCCGACATGGGGTGTCCTGGACCAGGCCCGAATGGTGACCCCGGTGGCATACCGAAACCAGGACCGGGACCGAAATGTTGAAAGTGATTACCGGTGGGACCCGGGCCGCCAACAAAAGGAGGTCCTGACGACCCGGGTCGGCCGAACGGAGGCCCCCCCGCCGATGGGGAGCCAAAAGGTCCAGGTCCGGGGCCATTGTACGGTGGACCGGCACTATTTGGAGGTGGAAAACCCGCGTTAGGCGGCGGACCAGGTCCAGGAGTTGAGGAGCCCGATGGAGCTGGAGATGCGGTGTATTGGGGTGTAGTTGAACCCGGTGGAGGACCCCCCTGGTATGGAGGTGCACCGGCTGGCGACCCAGCCCCCGCCGGGGGGCCTTGAAAAGGCGAGGGTCCTTGGAAGCCAGCCGGTGGCCCTGAAAACGAGTTGGCTGGCCCTTGTGCGAAACTTTGGGGTTCCGAACCGGGCGGCGGTCCCTTCCAATTGGTGGCAGGGTCCTCCAGGGTGACTGGCAGCGTGATGGAAGGCGCTACTCGACGGCTAGGGCCTGTAACAATAGAAATATACAAAACAGTTTTACTGAAAAAATATATTGCGCAATCACATTATTGAATAAACTTAAAAAAAAAACAGGTTTTTATATATTACTATGTTAATGGTTTCGTTGGATGATAATTAAAAGATTTGTGCTACATAGCTTGAATTAGCACAAAATTATCGATAGTTTTTGAATTGATTGTGCTCACTTTATCCATCTTATGAATATCCCCACCAAAAATGTGTTCGTGAAACATGCTTGTGACAATGAATGGTAAGAAACCTTTGCACATTTTATGAGATAAAAATAAAATGAAAAAATATTATTTTCGTGCAGTCGCACGCGAAGTCAATATTTCGCGTCCCCAGTACAGTTACCCATAGCAGCGGCTGCGAAACCAAACGTCACTTCCAAATTTGACATTTCTAAAATACTACAAAGACAAGGAATTATTTTTTATTGAATACCAACAAATACATAAGTACTTATATTATTTAGGATGAATATTAACATTAATTGTACAGTTTGTATTATTACTTATATTTACTCCAGAAGTTGAATCAAGAACTGTCAAAATATTTTGTATATATTGAAACATATCATTTCCATAGCACACGGTGACATTGTTAAATAAATTGAACTGCTGTTGATTTTAGAGCAATAATATATTTATTTACAATTATCCAGTTTAATATTTTTAACGATTGCACGAAAAATAGTGTGTATACCATGGCCGCGAAACTTTTTAACGACCTCAAGATTATCTTGCCTCGGCCGCAAGCGGCCTCGGCGATAACTGTTATTTCGGTACGTTAAAAACGTATTTCGCGGCCTAAGCATACAAATAACCATTTTATTTGTCTACACAGCCTATGTTTATATTATTTTTCTAATATAATGTTTAGAAGTGGTTACTTTTCAAAATTCAGATAAAATGTGGTTTTATAATCAAGAAATTGAAAAGAAAAATTGATGTGTATATTATTTACTATTGTATTTCCTGTGCGATAACAGTAAAAATAAAATGGAATTTGATATAGGATATACCAGAGTTGGTCCGATTATTTCTAAGTAAGTGTTTCCAATTGTCTTTAATTTAGAAATGTCATTATTTGAAACTTTCAGACAATAACAATACCACAAATATGAGGAATGATGCGCGTGAGGTGGGCAGTACCAAAAAAAATGTGTCTCTCAGAAAATAGATTGGAAGGCGTAGTTTTATTAAATGATTCCTGCGTTTATCCGATACGAATCCTTTATAGTTTGTTTCAAAAAGTACATAGAGTATTGGAACGCAATAATCCTTCAGTAACCAGATGTTTATAAGATATTACAGAGTTGTATAGTTGTGAGTAAAATTAATTTGCACCGTTTCACAATTTGTCGGCGAGATAAAGCAATCTGTAAGCAGACGCAGAACCGGTTTTTCAGACAATTTTTTGATTATTGCAGGATCTCTCTTTTCCCGATGAATAGCAGTTTTACCGATAACTGTAAAAATGGATTTTTTTTGAAACTTTTGTCAGTTATGTATAAATGGAAGTAGGTGTACACCGCAGGTGGAAGTATGTGGAAGTTTGGTGGAAGTATGTGGAGGTATATGAAAGTATGTGGAAGTTTAATACAGAAATCAGACGAAGAGCGGTGAATATAACGAATTTAGAATTATTGAATAGGTCATTATACAGGGTGTTAATGAATAGGTGTTACAAACTAAAAGAACATGTAGAAAATGCCAAAATTGGCGTAAAATTTCCTGTCGACATGAGTCGTTGGAGTTTTAGTTTTCCAGATAAAGTTCCCCATACAACAGGTAAAATATCATAAAAATCAATGCTATTGAGTGTTTTCAGAAATTATAAATTCTTGTGTTCGCTTTGGAAGCGTGTTGCTATTGCATTACAAAAAGGTTGCATGGGTTCTTATATTGTCAACTATCTTGAAAACAGTGCGCCCTGCAACAAAAACGTAGGATGACTTTTCTCCTTTAAACAAAATGAGGTACCTACCAAAATTGTCATTAAAGACAGTGACTTAGAAATTATTTAATAAAAAAGGTAACAACATACCCAGATCTCCGCCTCTGGATTGAATAATTTTTCGTCGGGAGTATCAAAAATCATGTACATCAATTAGTGCAACAACTGTGAACAATTTCGAGTTATTCAGATCAGTCAATTTTTAGATCCTGTATCTCGAAAACTAAAGCTCCAACGAATCATGTCTACAGGGAAATGTTCGCCTATTTTCGCATTTCCTACATGCCCCTTCAGTTTGTAACATTTATTCATTAAGCTGGAAGTATGTGGAAGTTTCGTGGAAGTATGGTGAAGGTATGTGGAAGTTTTTTTAAATGTGGAAGTAGGTGTACAAAATTTTTGCCAGCGGTTTACCCCTCGGCCGTACCCATCATTTTCTTGTTTCAGTTGCCTGTACATATTTTGTATAATTTTTTGCGTAAATAGCCGTTTTATGGGTGTCGACCCTTTCTTGTGCTCCTATGCAATAGGAAATAGAGTATAAAAGAAAACTAGACAAATATCGAACTTAATGGTCAGCTAACTTTTAAATTGTTATTACAAAAGACTTAGATACCCTGAAAAGTTTCTGTGTAGTAAATAAAACTTTCCAAGTAAAAAAAATGTATATATCACTAAACTTGAAACTTGTGTGACAGTCAAGCTGCCCTTAAAGCACTTCAGAGCTCTAAGGTAACATCTCGGCTGGTATGGGAATGCGGCGAAGAACTTAGAAGACTGGCGACTCGGAACAGTGTAACACTGGAATCGCTGGCAATGAAAAAGCTGACGAACTGGCAAGAGCAGGATCGTCAACCCTGATGAACGGACCCGAACCATCTGTGGGCATTTCCAGATGCTCCACTAGGTCATGGTTAAAAGGGTGAGTAAAAGAACAACACAATAAACACTGGAAGAATAGTCCCCTTTCAAACACATGGGAAGAAATTCATAAAAGAACCATCAGAAAAAGTAGCGAAAGAACTGCTCTCAATGAGCAGCAACAAACTACGCATGATAACGGGGCTTCTTACGGGACACTTTCCCACAAAGGAGCACCTGAACAAAATATGCAGAAGATGCAAAAAGGACACCGAAACAGCTCTGCACATATTATGCAACTGTGAGACGCTGGACCACAGGAGGCAGAAACTATATGGAAGACCCCAAATTACTCAAGAAGACTTCTACAACCAACCAGTAAAGAACCTGTAAGAGCTAATACAGGGAACGGATTGAATAGACTGTAGAACACTAGGAGGATCCACAATAAGCACAAGCTGAGGTGGTGCCGGCGAAGGGACGGCTATTTTAAAAAAAAAATTGAAATTTACAATATAGGTGTGAAAAGGGGTTAGTAGAAAAAAATTTAATTTACAAAATTCAAACAAGTGACATAAAAAAAACAATGTACAAATTACTTTCCTCCAGAACTTGACGTAATCAGAAGATTGCTTTAGGAACTTTGATTCTTACAGAAACTTCTATTTAGCGACTAAGGGCTCTTTCATTCTTTCTCAAAGGAATTTGTGTCCCTAGAACTTTTGTCCTTATGAACTAAGACTAAGTAATTCTAGGACCCTCCTAGGAACCGTGCTACAAAGATATACAGGTATAAGAATACACAAAAAAAACTGAAGCTTACAAGAATATCTGTCCAGATAAAAAAATACAATATATCAACTTATTTAGCTAAAGGATTCATCCTGGACAAATATCCGTTTTATATATAAAAAAAAATTTCAACTTTCGCGGTAAAATATCTCAATATTGATTTTTGAACCAATAGTTAATTCCACCAAGAATTATATATGTGAAACTTAGAGTAATACTACAAATAGAGTCCGTAAGTCATTCATAAAACTATCCGAAAAGACCATTCTATCGCCATACATATGTTTTCACGAGTGTTTTCATCAATGACTTTCAAGGAGTGGGTAGAAACTGTCGGACTAGTCGGACAGTGCCAGAGAGGTTAGGAAAATTCCGACTGTTTTTTTTTGCAAATCTGGCAGTGACGAACCATGATTTTCACAAAAAATATTGTTTTTAATTATATCTGTACGCACACACACAAATATCAGTTGAAAAGACGAAAACATTAGCTTCAATAAACTAGGAACGTTGAAACTTCGTAGTAAAATCAGGTAAAATTGATAGTAAAATGGTTTCCGCCCTTTTCTCGGTGTTGCCATATTTCAGACAGACATAATTATTAACACGCATTTGTTTCGTTTAAACCTCAAAAATTTAAATTTTTATTACATAAACTACTTAGAATAATTATTTTAAAGTAATTTTTATGTAATTTCTTAAAAGTACATTTTTATTTTGTACGTTTCTATCGTGTCCTATCATTCAGTTGTCGCAATTCAAAGGAAAAGTAAGACATCTAGCTGTTAAAGGATTGTGTACTTTTTGAAACAAACTATAGACTATTTCCTATGGGGTCACTTAAAAAACAAATATAACTTCGACAGTGTGGTAGAAATGAGTTTGAGTCACAATTTAAGTACCGAGCTAAATTTGAAAAGCAATAAAATCAGTTTCTAATATTAGATTTTACAAAAATAGAAGACTAGTATATCTATTTATAATACCACGATCAAAAAAATGTTGGATTCTATTAATGTTAATACAAATGAAGTTAGATTCAAAACAAATGAAATAAAAAAAAACTGATACCTAATTACTTTGACTAACGAAAATTTTATATCTATGTACACGCCATTCCAAGATATTTCCTTGTAACTTAACACCAACATGATTTATTCAAGAGAAAAACCCACAGCAGGTAGGTGTAATCAGACAATAAGAGCGAAAAGCGAAAAGATAATATCATTATTTTATAACTGAAATATTTGGTTGCTAAAATAATACCTATTTAGTTTTACTATTTAAATTTTACCGACTATGGATCTGTTACTGTTTACTGTACAATGAGGGATTTATAAAACTTTATAGTTTCAATATCCTCAAGACCACAAACGAAATATTGTGAAATGTACTTCGCAGGGTGTCTATAAACTCTCATGCAAAACGAAAACTACACATACTAGATGTAATTTTATGTCAATCTAACCATTATCCAAAGTTTCTTCTAAGGGATCTAGCGCCCTTTGAAGTTTTTTAAGCATTCTGAAAACAAATGCTACTTACAAACTTCAAACTTGGTACCATGGAGACTATATAAGGAGATCGAACTCCTTGTATTTCAGTTTTTGTTAAGAGGTCGCCAGTGGCAATACCATACCAAAAACATCTAACTGCAGATCAATATCAGCCAATCATGATCCTTGTATACACGATTTTGAGGACAGGTTTTGTCAATTTTTTCGAATGAGTTATAGTTTATTTCAGAAAGGTATAGGGTAGTAAAACCTCATTAGGTATGCAAAGGGAGCACAGAGTGACCCAACGAATATTTAAGCCACTTTATAGTTTGGCATTGATTTCATTATAAAATTATTTTTTTTTATCAAGTGCAGGTAGTACCACCCGGGTTGGGATGAATATATGGGTTTAGCCTATTGCTATCCATTCACAAACACTGAAAATAGTGTGCCAAATGCGTGCCGGTAGGATACTCGTAAAAAGGAAAGAATTTTATTTTAACAGAATAAAAATTAGGCATTTTGTACATAGTATTAGGTACACTTATGTTTTATTGAACATTATACAAAAAATACATTATACAGAAATTAAATTATAAAAAATCATAATATTCTTAGTCATCTGAGGAACTGTCATCTCCTCTTGACGCAATCGTGTACATTTAAAATAATATGTTTTTCATTCAGTGATAGTGGAGAATTTTTGGAACATCTTTACGTTAGTGTAAATGTCGCCATTTTATTACTAATCTTATAATACTGTGAACACTATTTACGGCTAAATAGCAAATACTGATGCGTTAAACTAAACAAATATACTTATAAAGGTCTAAAAATTTTGGGTAAGGCACCTTGCGGCGCATGGTTAAGCCGAATCTGAAATAGGGTTGGAATTAGGCAGAGGCACTAATCGAAGGTTAAACGGTACCTGTTAAACGCAAAACGTAACTGTATAATCTACTACCTAAGTAACCCCTACACAATATTTCGATATTGACACTTCAGGCCAGAAAACATACTTTTCCTAATTCTCTTACTCAATTATTTGAAATTTTAAATTACAAACAATACTATTTCAAGACCTACGCCTATGGCCGCCACCGAAATTGAGCCGAACTGGACGGAATTCCCCATTTTATTACCCTATACCTTTCCGAAATAGAATATAGTTCTCCTTTTATAGTCTCCATGCTTGGTACATTAAATAACCTTGCAGTGGTAGGCACAAAAATTGGAAGCTTTTATCTAAAATACATAAAATCCCATTGAAATACTGGACATTGCCTAAAATGTCTATTGTGACTCAATCCCTTTCATAGTTATAGAATTTTATATCTATCTTTTCACCCGTTTTGTTTTAATGCGACACTTTTTCGTAACCCTGTATATTTTGCGACCATTCCCATTAATTATTGGAGTATTCTTAACAGTAGAAAGTTTTTTAGTGGTAAAACTAATAATATTTCATTCAACAAAGACAATAACTACGTTTCGAACAATCTAACCACATTGCTATATATACAAAATCATCCATTGATAAAAATTAGCGCTAATACGATGTTTACATTTTTCTTCCGTTATTGGAATCAGGAGCGTACGTACAATTTTTTATTGGTATTTAAATTACAGTTACAATACGGTCTTTTAGGGTTGGGTGAACAGCATTAAATCAATATAATAATTCACGATATTCCGTCCAAGAAGCTTTTGGTTGTATTGTACAGCTACGCACCGGAATTTCCGTCTTTTTTATCATGTTTGGAAGCTAATTTATTTTTGATAACGAACAATTTAAGGGACAGGAAAAAAATATGAGATAAATTGTGTGGCAATGTAAAGTGTAAAATTAAACTAAATTTATAATTTATTGTCGACACTCACCTCCCAATATATTAAGTAGATATTAAAGAACGTTTCACAATATTTCGTTGACTCGGCATCTGGCCTTAAGGATTTAGTAATAAAAGTTTATAAATCCCTCATTGTACAGTAACAGATCCGTAGCCGGTAAAATTTAGATATGAATTAAATTTATTTTGGCATTTGAAAGCATTATATATTATTATTGTGGGTTTATCATTTTTCATCCTTTCATTTTTGTCTACGATTTTGATAAAATGTAAGAGGATATTCAAAAAATATTTCAGGAGATGATTACATATGACGAGGATGATATTAATGAAATGGTTGAGGCACCCCGTCGAAATAGGTAATTCAGAGAAAGGCCTGAACATATACACTTATGGTCAGATGATGATGATGTAAGGTGTTAGGAGACCTGATAAAGCGTCAATTCCCACCAATAGCAAAATTTATGCTTGTACCCTATTGTATTGGTGCAATTGACTGTTCACATGTCCAAATTCAATCACCGGGTATCGAGCCGGGTATGTTGTTCAGTATAATACATTGCAAAAATAATAAATCGATTGTTTCCATCTGATTGCGATTGTCCAACTTATTTTGTATGTTAGGGAGAGAAAATGCTGAGCTATTCAGGAATAGAAAAGGTTATTTCTCATTAAATGTACAAACAATTTCTGATGGAAAGATGAAAATAAGAGACATTGTCTGTAGATGGCCTGGGTCTGCAGCAGATTCGACAATTTTTGATAACTCAAGGCTAATAAACTTTAATGTGACTATCCTCATCAGTTGACAGCTTACATCAAGATGACATGGACTTATAAAATCAACAGTTTTTGCAGGTAGAGTTAACTGTATAGCCATGTCCACACCAAAGAAACACAGAGGAACATTTTATTGCTGGTTGCCGCAACCTGTTTATGGAAACAGAAACAACAGCAGAAGTTCCGTAAACATTCTGTCTACACCAAAGTAACTCATTCTTGAGAATGTTTCGTTGTGTTGCTGCAACAGGAAACGTTGTATCTACACCAGTGCAGTGTGTGATCCTAGTTTCTAAACAATGTGACCAAGTAATTCACATGGTGTCATACGTCTTCTAAGTTCATTAAAGAAAGATGATATAATATCGGAATGTATTGGAAATGGATATGTAAAAATTTTTTGTCGTATGAGTAGTACTGATTTGGAATGGTTACTGCGCAAAATTTCACCTTTGATTCAAAAAGAAGATGCGAACTATAGAGCTGCTATATCTCCATTGGTACGCCTCCTATTAACACTTCGATTTCTCTGATGTACTTATTTCGAATTTCCAAACAAGCAACTTCCTTAATTGTACCAGAAGTCTGTGATCCTATTATATCAGTTCTTCAGGATCAAATAAAGGTAAGTAACACAAGTTTCCAGTGAGGAACAAGCAACAACATGTCCACACTGATAAAAATACCGTTGAGAAACAAAAAATGTTTGCCAATGTTTCTATATCTCCTTTGGTCTTTGCCGCTAAATATCGAAACAAGCAACTTATAGGAACTTTTGTTGCAGCAACAGTTAACAACGAGGAACTTAAATAAACTTTTGACAACATTCAGAAACAAGTTCCAGGAACAAGCAGCATAAACATAATGTTCCTATGTGTTGCTTTCGGTGTGGACGTGGCTTATGGTTAACCAATGTGAGTGAGATTTAATAGTAACCTATAAAAGCGTCCCTAAACCAGAGTAAAACTGCTCTAAGAGTATTGACGTTGACATTAATTGATATCCTGAAATTCCTCCAGGAAATAGGTCTCAAGGAACTACTGGTCATTGAGGAAAGGGAGGCACGATAGATCCTTTTGGTCTTAGTGACTGTCACCCCATTATACATCCATATAAAATAAACTTTACTTTGAAGTTTCTTATCCAAGCTACTCTCCTATCACTTTATTGTATCCAACCAACTTGAAATTCAATGCTTTATACTTCAGGAGTTATAATACAGTGTTTTAATTTATCCTTATCAATTAATCAGACTAAATAATATAATAGTGGTTATACGTGTATACAACGTCTATGATCGCCCGACGATAATTATTATATCATTAAATAAAAGTCAATTGTGTGACCCGGTGGGAAATTCATCATATGAATATTCAGTGGCGGTTCGAGTGATAAATGATCCTAATTAAATATTGTCGAGAGGACCTCGAAGGCCTGATTCCTTGAGGCTGGTCACTGGAAATTTATTACACTTAAATAATGAATGTAACTGAAACTGCGATAGTTACGAATATGTATGCGACGTTGCCAGCGTTAATAGTCTAGTTCACAAAATCGTGTTAATTGTTGTAAAATCTCCTAAAAATATAAGAGATAGTTCATTGAATTCGGAATGCCGTCTAGAAAAATTGAAATTGCAAGTTCTATTAAGCAAATATATATTTCTTTATTGTTTGTCAGGAATTTTTTTGTTAAATTTCCAATCCTGGTCTGAACTTGCTTTATACAGGGTGTTTTCAAATGACACTTACAACGTTTGCATGTAGATACCTCTCGTAAAATTGGACAAAATGATACAAGGATTGAGGGGTCCAGCCGAGGGGTGAACCGCTGAGGGTATTTTGGTGTAAACTAGTATGGCTAAATCCTTTAGACCCATTAGCCTAACATCCTTTGTGTTGAAAACATTGGAGAGGGTGGCTGATCGGTACATAAAGGAAAAAGTTGGGCTAAGGTATCCCTTGCACAACAATCAACATGCGTTCAGGTGTGGCAAGTCAACTGAAAGTGCCTTACACCAACTGGTAACCCAGGTGGAGAAGGCGCTGGAAAATGGCATGATCGCCCTGGGAGCTTTTTTGGATATACAGGGGGCGTTTGACAGTACCTCTGTAGAATCTATTTGTAGGGCTTCGACAAATCATGGAATAGAGCCAATGATCACTCACTGGCTTGGGGCCATGTTGTGCAATCGTACAGTAGAGGCCACATGGAAAGACCATGTGGCAAAAGTGATCGTCGCTAGAGGATGTCCGCAAGGGGGTGTTCTCTCGCCCACATTGTGGAACCTAGTCATTGACGAGCTAATAACTCTTTTAAACGGTGAAGGCTTTCTAACGATAGGGTATGCCGATGATATCGTTGTCCTTGTTGTTGGAAGGCATATTACCGTTCTCAGGGACCTCATGCAAAGGGCTCTGAATAGGGTACATGGGTGGTGTAACGAACACGGACTTGCAGTAAATCCTGCCAAGGCTGAGATAGTTGCTTTCACCAAAAAAAGAGGTATAAGACCTGAGGGTCTAAATCTTGATGGAGTACCACTGCCTGTGGTTGAGCAGGTGAAGTATCTGGGAGTGATCCTTGATAAATCACTGACATGGAAGGCTCATCTTGACAGTCGCCTAAGCAAGGTGACAAACACGTATTGGGCCTGTAGGAGAGCCATTGGTCCGAAGTGGGGACTGACCCCCAAAACGATCATATGGTTCTATAGAGTGATCATGCTGCCTATGCTCACATATGCGGCTCTGGTTTGGTGGCCGAGGGTAACCTTGGTCATGGCTAGATCGCAGCTGACACGCCTTCAAAGGGTGGTCAGCTTGGGGGCAACTGGCTGCATGAGAACTACACCAACTGCTGCGATGGAAGTGATCCTTGGTCTTCGGCCTCTTCACCATGTGATCGAGGCTGAGGCGGGGAGGGCTTTTCTGCGCTTAAAACAGCTGGGATACGTGCGAAGAGGGGAAGAGTGCAGGCACGTCAAGAAGCTCCGGCTACTGGAAGATATTCCAGTTCTGGCTCGAGCACCTGATGAATGCCTGCGAAAGTACTACTTCGCAACTCCGTACAGGGCCATGATCCGGGATAGAGAATCCTGGGAAAAAGAGAGGAATACACAGCCTAATGGGACTGTCTGGTACACAGATGGCTCATGCTCCGGTGATGGAGCAGGGGCTGGAATTTACTCTAGGAACCCAAGAACACAAGTTAGTGTACCATTGGGTGATGGTGTATCTGAATATCAGGCCGAGATATATGCTATCTTGGAATGTGCGCAGATAAACCTAGACAGAGGTTATGTGGATCGACGCATAACCATATACTCCGACAGTCAGGCAGCAATTAAAGCCCTGAGTGGGTGCACCAGCAACTCAGGACTTGCTAATGAATGTCGAGAACGACTTGCTAATCTTGCAAGGCACAACGTGGTGCGGCTAGAATGGATTCCAGCCCACTCTGGTTTTGAAGGCAACGAGATGGCGGATGCACTGGCTGCGGAAGGGGCGGCAGCTCCCTTCTGCGGCCCGGGCCCGACCTTGGGCCTAACAAAACAAAGAATACGTAAGGAGACGACGAAGTGGCTGAAGAATCAGCACCTCGCTCATTGGAATGCTATGCAGGGTCCCAGGCAATCCAAACTTTTACTGAAGGGATGGACTGATGGACACGCTAGAGCAGCTACTGAACTACCAAGAAGTAGGCTAAGGAAGATAGCAGGACTCCTAACGGGGCACTGCTGTATGATGAAACACCTCCACAACTTAGGAGTAGAGGGAAGTTCCCTATGCAGGGGTTGTGGCATGACTGACGAAACGTCAGTCCATGTTCTCCTAGAGTGTCCACACTGGGCTGTACTACGCAGGCGAATCTTCGGAGTCCCTGTTTTGGCCCCTGGAGACACAAGCAGGCATCCATTGAAAAAGGTTGTGGCCTTTATTGAAGGGCTCGGCTTTATGGATGTCTAGGTAGCAGGAATGGCACAATGGGCCCGCCAGTGGCCTCAGTGCCGGAACCTTGGCTTGAGTTTGTCCAGGACAAGGTTCGCCTGCAAACTTAATAGTAGTAGTAGTAGTAGTAGTAGTAGTATGGTATTTTTGGAAATATTTTGGTATTTTTTTAAAAAACTTGGTATTATTTGGTAATATTTGGTATTATTTTATAATATTTGGTATTATTTGGAAATATTTGGTAATATTTGGTATTATTTGGAAATATTTGGTATTATTTGGAAATATTTGGTACTTTGTTTGGTATTATTGGTATTTTTATAGGAATTTTGTGGTATTATCGTAAACATTTTAGGATAATTATTTAATATGCACGTGCGCACTAACATCTACAATTAAAAAGGACACTTGCATTGAAATTAACGGACATGTTGTTAAAATTAATCAGAATATTCCAAACAGATGAAAACCTCAATGTTAACCTTTTTGTATCTTGGCTTTTTAGCAGCCAACCCTGCGTGTCTGTTTAGAGCTGCTAGATCAATGAGGTCTACATTTTCGACTAAAATAAATTTTTCTATTAGAGATTTCATACCACGAATTGATAGAATTTCTTAGGTTGTACTTACTTAAATAGTGTCCTAACTGATATCAAAGAAACATTTGTGTTTCCCAGGGAAACAAAAAAGGCTGAACAAAAGTTATTGGTGTCAAATGGGGAACTTGAGGAAGAACTGCTAAATTTTGACCTTGAATTTATTATTGAAAACGCGATAAATGACGCTTATAGGGGACTCAGCTTCGTTAGGAATAATCTGCAGTAAAGAAGCTGCATACACACTAGATATCAAACTTCCAGCTGAAAATCCGCCTTAGACAATAAGCAATTTTCAAGATGAGCTAGACGATAAGTTTGAAGCTGATTAGGCTAAGGTACAACCGAGCGTACAACTCAATGTTTCTAACAATGACACAGTGGTCCAATCTGAAGACTCTGTAGATATAATGCTGTATATATTTGGTAATATTTGGGGTAATGTTGGTATTTTCTGTTAATTTTTGGTATTTTCTGGTAATTTTTGGTATTTCAAGTTGGTAATTTTGGTATTATTTGTCAAATATGGTATTTTAGTGTACAACTTTTGGTCAGCGGTTCACCCCTCCAGCCTATTTACTTTTCGACATAAAGGGTGTTGAAGTTACGAAAAATTAAATGTTTTAATTTGATAACTTTAAAATGGAAGAATATATTGATTTGAAATTTGGCAGGTTGTTTTTAAATGTTAAAGGGCATATTTTGATGGAAAAACATGTTTCAATTCTTGGACCAGTGGTGTACATTTGGAAGAATATGTCACCTTTCCCCTCCTACTTTTTACGCCACTGGCATTTGAAGCTATTTTCATTTTATTTCGAAAAGTAAATAGGCTGGACCCCTCAATTCTTATATCATTTTGTCCAATTTTACGAGAAGTATCTATATGCAAACGTTGTTAAGTGTCATTTGAAAACACCCTGTATATTATGAAGCTGACCTTCTAGTATCTAAGATTTTTCAATTTTTTCAATTGTGTCAAGAAATAATTAAATTAGAAAATTACTTATGCAAGTCAATTGTTGTTTACTTAAACTCCAGAACGTAGTCGACAATACTTGAAAGATAAAAAAATTTTGTGTACAAAATTCACAAATTCATTGATTTTTTTGTACAATTAAAAAAACGCGCCTACAACGTGATATACAGTTTTTAATTATGACAAGAAGAGCATAAAGATAAATTCAAACTTATCACAATACCACTTGAAAGTGCAAGGTCTAAGTTTTCAACTGATACCAGATAAAACTATATTGATTGATTGAAAATATTGCAATATTTATTGTATAATTAGGTCTGTTCCAATAGCAATCAGAAACTGTCAGAACACAGTCGATCATTACAATTAGTAAAGTGACCATATTTAAAAACTGCCAATGGGGGACAATCCCAGAGAGAAATGTTCCAATGTTGACGGGAATTTTTTTTAAGTTACTTTGGCCTATTTCACCACATATCAATATGAAAGTGTTAACCTTAAACCGTATAACGGAGTCAAAAGTATTGTTAATGTTGTATTGCACCCTTACCTTCCACCGTGAACAGGTCTCTGAAAAATGGGACAGTCCCGCCAAATCCGGGACGAATGATCACTTTACAATTAGTGATAGGAAAGTAAACTCATTGTTTGCAATGACAAGTTATCGTTGCTGATAGTTTCTGATTACAATAAAGATATTTGAAGAAAAATTTTTTTATTACTAAAAGTAATTTACTCAAGATGTAATAATAATGGAAAAATTAAAACTCTATTACTAGCTCAGGAAATACCTACTTCCGGTAAACAAATCGATATGTACCAATCGGTAGTAACGGTTTTTTGATCTTGCAGATGAATAGTTGCTACATGACTAGCTTTTAGAGTTTGAGGATGTTTTGACTATGGTAATACCACCGTGGATAATTAACCCATATGGTGACATACCATATGGGTTAATTACCCAAGAAATGGATGTCATAAAACAAGAGGAACTGCCTGAAATAAGTACAAACGAAGAACTTAAGGTTCAGTTTAAGCACAGATATCAGCACTTCTTATGGATTGTAATGGTAAATAAATCGCTTTCCATGCATTTTTCTTAATGATAAAATAAGTATTGAAAACCACAAAAAAAGTCATTTGATTATTATCATTATATTTTAATAACATGAAATGGCAACATCTGTGGAATCAAGCGAAATAAATAAATAAACTTTGACATTTTTTATGTTGGCATAGAATAATGCGTCTGTTTACTCTTCTAGAATATTCATTGTTCAGATCCCATAACAATATTTTTCTCTTAAAAAGCCATTATTTTGATTATTACCAAGAAAATAGTTTTAATCAATAAAACAAAATCTCAATCACAGTAACATCTAAGAACACACAATATCTCGTAAATAACAGAAATGAACTAAACCCACCCTGGGACGTTCACAGTCAATGTGGACTAACAATTACAAGTAAATTTTTCTTAGACCAATCTGAAGCTACATTGCACCAATGAGAATCAATTGTTCGCTTGTGGGTAGGTCAAGACTAGAAATGATTTATGGCTTTTTAATCCTCAAAGGAACCTCTTATTTTACCGTGAAACAGTGCAAATTAATTTTACTCACAACTATACTCATCTCAAAATCAATCTGTCTTTTTTTCTACTGTATTTTAATAACTAAACTTTCCCAAAAACTTCTTCGATATCTAAATTTTAATTCGGCAATACACAATTACTTCCTCACTCAACTTTTTTCATCGTAAGTAAAAAGTTATAATAAATCTTATTACAGTTTCCTGTACCTTGTACTGATGAGGCGCAAATACGCCGAAACCGGTCTACAAGTTGTGTTGTCCCTTCTAATTGCAAACCAGAAAGGTTGGTTTTAAAATATCTTGTAGATATACCAACCCCGTTTGACTTTTGGGGTGTAATTCAATATCCGGCGGTGCATATTGCACGGGAAGTAGTTGTTGCTCCTTAGTTGAACGGCCACTGTTTTTGAAAAATATTATTTTTCAAAAAATTCATAGAGTGTTGAATATTTATAATTATTCCTTTCGCCATCTGTTGAAAAAGTTATAAATTCGAAAAAAAAATTTCTTCAATTTATTGCTCGAATATAAGATGCTTTGGGGATTTCGGACTAGTTTAATTGTCTCTAGAATTGGTTGAAGAATACGTCATTCAATTTTCATGAAAAAATATTGATTATTCTCCGAAGAAACGCGAGTTGATAGTCGAAAATCGTTTTTTTCGCATTTTCGATTTAAAAGTCAATTTTGACGTTTGATGCTCTATAAAGAATAAAATTAGACAAGCATGTCGTATTTAACACCCGAAATTATTACAGCATGTACAAGAAATTTTTTCTCAATTTTGGAAAATTGTGTCATCAATTTGAGCATTTACATTAATTATTTTTTCAATTACGGGTACTTCTTAATTGCCTATGTTTATATTTTTAAATTTAGGTACTATTATTTGAAACTATACACTTCTACAGCTGTTCATGTCATAGCTCATATTATCATTATGACTGCACTATTAGCGTAATCAAAGTACACAAAATATCCGTAAAATGCCGCAGAAAACACAAAAAACTTGAAAATTCAAAATTGAGTATTTAAAAGGGTTGTGATTAACATGAGAAAAACTTTACGATGCTAGGCATGCGATTTTCTGGAAAATCGTCGAGTGAAAATTTTTGTTTTTGTTATTTCACTCTTGTTTAAATAATGAGAACACAGAAAAATGTTCAAATCAAAAATTGTAGCTAATACATTTATCTACAAAATTTGTCTGAACATTTTTTTTGAATCTGCATTAGTTTTTAAAATATATACGAAATTTCCATAGTAGTATTTTTGAACATCATCAATTTTCATGTTTTTAATTTTACGATAGTAAATAAACAATGACATTTAAAAAATTTTCATATTAAATGTGTTCTAAAATGGGGTATCTACAAATACATTGAAAAAATGTTTTTAAAATTTTTTTAATGTATTATCATCGATTTTCCACGCTCTCTCACCTGCTTTTTCACCTTTATTTGTGCTCCCTTCTCTTTCTTACCTGAGCCATAGGGGTGTTCTTTTGTATCGCGATCACTTCTACATAGGTTCATTATAAAGTTCACAAATTTTTAGGTAATAAAAAGATATAGAAGGTTTGCTGACAGACCTCTGATTTAAGTATTTATTTTAAATAATTGTCTATTATTTAAATAATTTGATATTTATAGAAAAACTGTATAGTAGTTTCAAAAGTAGATGCTTCAAAGTGTTTAGTAGTAAAGTTTCATTAAATTATATTAATTTCGAAAAAAGATATAATGGAATGAAGTCTAAAAAAAATAAGTACAATTAAGCATGCAAAAAAAACGTTTAAAATTCTAAATATTGATGGCTTTGCTTAAATGATAATAATGTTTTATGCTCATTTGCAATGCTAAATCCAAAAGGAATTTTTGCTGGGATAAGTATTAATTAAATGGGAATTATAATAAACTTACAGTCACAAAATCTACCTTTTCAAATTTGAAAGTATTTCTATCTAAAAGTTGAGATCTTTCTTTACATTTTACATGAGTTTATTTATGTTTTCAGAATGTTATTAGCCCAAAATTATTAACTTTCAAGTCGAGCGGTTAATAAATTTGGCTCACGGGCCGTTGACGCGTAGCCACGAATTGAATACCACTGAAATTAATTTTATCTCGTAAACGTTTTAATTTACAGAAAAATTTGTTGATAAATGCATCAGCTACAAATTTTGATTTGGAAGTTTTTCTGTATACTTATTTATTATTTAAACAATTAGAGCGAAAAGACAAAAATTTCACTCGACGATTTTCCGGAAAATCGCATGCCTAACATCGTAAAGTTTTTCTCATGTTAAACACAACCCTTTTTAATACCCAATTTTGAATTTTCAAGTTTTTTGTATTTTTTGTGAGGTTTTATTTGTACTTTGACTAGGCTATATAGAATAACAAGAACTCTGGCATGGTTGAATTTGTTTTTGAAAGATGGATCCAAAAATGTAATAATATACCGGTTGTCTCAATTAGAACAAATATGTTGGGATCACGTGATCGAAAATGAGAGTTATATAAATATAAATATAAGCATAAGTTTCAATTGTTTATAACTGCCAAATTTCATACTTGTCATGTAAACAGTTTTCGAGATATTGGAATGTCAAAACGTCGAGGGACACCCTCTATATTGCTGAATTCCGGGGTGGAGAATACTCCCTAAAAATCATATCATAATGATTTGGGCGAGACTGCAAGGTTTCTCAGCTATTAATAAAAATAATATTCTCTGTATAAAAGTATGCCACTGTGCCGATTTTGATAACAATTGATAAATAGACAGTGAAATTATTAGCAAAAAACGAAACAAAATAAAATATTCAACTATAACGCGCTTTATGAGCGTCGACCCAGCACTGTAGTGGAACGCCTCTGATGCAATAATTACAGTGAAGCAGTGTCGAGCGCGGTTAGTAGGTACTTGGATGGGTGACCACTGGTTAACACCGTCTGCAGCGGAGTAGCATATCACAGCTAGCAGGCATTATACCAATGAGCACGAGGTATAATGTAGACATGCCGACTTTCGGGGGAAACGTAAAACCGAATAAAAAAATATTTTCCCACAGCAATATTTTATTAAGGCATATTTGGTCCTATCGCCATATTTTGGTATAAACATTCTGACATTAGCATATGTCCCAATAGTTATGTCTCACCCTGTATACATAATTGTAAGTGGTGATGAATCATGGATTTACTCTAGTGCAAGATCAAAGAACTGTTACTAATAATTGGTACATATCCATTTTTTTGCCGGAAGTAATTGTTCCCCCAAGACAATGCAAGTTTCGACACAGCTAAAGAATCAACTGCGTGGTCAAAGGTCCTAGTCCCCCGAAGATGCTGTCACGCTTTCAAAAACTCTAATTTGGATTTATCAACTGCTTCCAGAATAGTTTCCAAAGGATGCAAAAATGCATTCCTCTTCGTGGAGAATATTTTGATAATCTTACAGTTTCCTGTAGAGGTTGTTTAACCATCCTTTGCCGTTACGTTATAATCCGTGACGTATTCTGCTGTTTTACGTTTGTCTTATATTAGTTGAATGTTATTTTACACTTAACCTCAAAATTATAATCAATGACATATGTTAAGAATTGTTTTCAATGATGCGTGTTAAGGTGTGTTTGTATGAATAAATTAGTAATGCCAAAAATTGTATTTTGCTTCATACGTTGCGTACTTTTTTACATAATTTAGTTTTGTTTGAACTTGAAATCTCCGTTTTTTTAACTGGTTTCAAATTTCTAGCTTGAGGATATTTAACGCCCCTGAGCATGGTTTTTTACTGAATTTAAAAATTACGGTTTACCGAATCATGATTAAATATATAATACAGGGTGTCCCAGAATTTTTTAGACAGGCTATAACTTTAAAACGGCTGAAGATAATTTCATAAAATTTGGTATGCAGCAATTGGACGGATTTTACAATATTGCGAATCCCTCATGACGTCAGCGAAATCATCAGCGTAGCTATGACGTCATGTCATTAAAAAATATCAAATGCAAAGGTGGTCGTGTAGTCCAATTAAAAACAACGAAAGTAAACCGATTTTTGCTGAGGCGATGTGATGTATCAATTACTATAGCTTTTCATCTCAGGAATTCAGCTCTGAACAAATTTTTGAGATTGACCCCCGGGAAGGGGTTGAAAAACATGAATAAATAATAAAAATCGCAATATATTGAGAATTAAAGGGATTCTGATGGAAAGTCTTAGATAAAAGTTGTAGAGAAAAAAATTCTGTTTCTGAAACGTTAAATCAATTTTCTTCTATAAACAACAGGAAAGTCATTAAAATGTATCGAAATTTTATTTCCATTTCTATCCTAAGACTGACCCATGGCGCATTTACCTCTGTTCCATATTCGCACGTGTTGATCAGATTGCCATGATGCCAGGCTTACTTTTTGTCCTGAGAAGTAAGCGTTTTTTCATTTTTAATTGTATTTGTGAAATTATTTTTTCTAGTAATTAATAAATGAAAATTATTGATATAAATCGTATGTAAGGTAAGTTGAGACTTTGTTTTTTGTTTGTAAACGAGTGATTGTATGTTAGAAATAATTTATTGCTTTTTCATTACTTTTGAAACATAATGCCTTGTTTTATTTGTCAAGACTTCATAGCATAAACATATGGATTGTTTATTATAAACAGAAATGTCATGGTTTACTGTTTTCCAAGAAATATTTATTGACAGCGTTACTAAAAATTGTGTAATTTCGTGATTTGTGACAATATAGTGTGACTGCTCATATTAAAGGTCTTTTTATTCTGAATTCAACCATGTAATACACTTAGTATGTTAAAATTTATTAGTTGTGTATTTTCGATCAAAAGGAGTTCAACAAAATAAATAAAAAAGTTTAATAAACAAATTTAATCACATGAAAATCAAGGCAATAATACCATTATTCTACAATCTCGATTTCAAACAAGGTCGAGAATAAATGTTTGGTGTGGGGTATTTAATGGAAGGTTGACAGGGCCTTACTTTTATTATGGAACATTAACTGGTGAACGTTACTTGATGTTTCTGCAAAATGAGTTACCAGATTTATTGGAGGATATTCCATTAAATGAAAGAATAGAAATGATGTGGCAACAAGATGGTGCTGCTCCACATAATTATTGTAGGGTAACGCAGTTTTTAAATAATAGATTTCCTTCTTTCTGGATCGGTAATGCAGGACCATGATATGGCCAGCGCGATCACCAGACCTATCACCCCTCGATTTTTTTATTTGGGGTTATTTAAAAGATATTGTATACTTAAATCCACCACGCGATGTTGATGATTTAAAAAATAAAATAAAAGAAGCATGTGGAGCTGTTACTCCGGAAATGATAAGAGCATGAACTATTGAGAAGGTTTGAGGCTTGTGTTGAAGCGAAAGGGGGGGCATTTTGAGCACATTATTGAAAATTAATTGTAGAATAATGGTATAATTGCCTTGATTTTCATGTGATTAAATTTGTTTATTAAACTTTTTTATTTATTTTGTTAAACTCCTTTTGATCGAAAATACACAGCTAATAAATTTTAACATACTAAGTGTATTACATGGTTGAATTCAGAATAAAAAGACCTTTAATATGAGCAGTCACACGACCACCTTTGCATTTGATATTTTTTAATGACATGACGTCATAGCTACGCTGATGATTTCGCAGACGTCATGAGGGGTTCGCAATATTGTAAAATCCGTCCAATTGCTACATATCAAATTTTATGAAATTATCTTCAACCGTTTTAGAGTTATAGCCTGTCTAAAAAATTCTGGGACACCCTGTATATCGTCGTGGTAAATGCAATAGGTCGTATGTCAAAAAAAGCACTTT
Organism: Lochmaea capreae; assembly: GCA_949126875.1. Classification (NCBI taxonomy): domain Eukaryota; kingdom Metazoa; phylum Arthropoda; class Insecta; order Coleoptera; family Chrysomelidae; genus Lochmaea; species Lochmaea capreae. The sequence goes on from OX421403.1 coordinate 18,086,930, forward strand.
TTCGTTTATTGCACTAACCTGACCAATTTAGTCAAATACACAACCTGCAATAGATACTATGTCGGTGGACCAATAGGAAATCGACTTTGTCCCTCTCCTGCAAAAAAATTGTCAAACGAATCGGACGCAAAATGTTAAGATGGGAAAGTTTTTTGACCCTTCTGAAAAGTTCGATATTTTTGACATACGACCTACTGCGTTTACCACGACGATATATTAAAAATGTATTATACGATTATATTTTTGGGGTGAGTCCTAAAGGTTATTTAAAATTAGATAGAATATCTATAGGTATAGGTATGCTCATATTTTTGAAAACTGTATAGTAATTATTGTTTGTGTCATTGTGAGAAACAATTTCGTAAGTATTCCTGAGAAATGCAAAAAAAAACACATGTATGGAAGAAAACAGGAAATAAATAAATTTATTTCTGAAAAAACTCCCGATAAAAACAGGAAAAGGGAACGAACAAACGGATAAGAAAGGTAAACTGAAATAGCATATTATGTAATGAAATAATATGCAAAGTATAAGCTTCATCAATGACAAAATCATCTTCATCATCATTATGGAAGTCCGATTCATTCAGATCTATTATAACAGGACTGCATTTAACGGTAAAAGCGGCGTTCCAGCATATCTTTCTCTTGAAAAGTAATTAATCAACTTCAAAATTAAACTTTGCTCTTTCTCATTATACCGAGAAGGCATTTTGACAATGAAAAATTAATTGAAAAAGGCGAAAATGACCAAAAATATGACAACTGAACTGTCAAAAGTAACAAATAAAATTTACGTCGACTTAGTTAAGAAATACGTTAATGACGTCATAATTCCGTCTCATCTATTTCGTGAATGAGAGATAAAGCTGGACAATGTATGACGTAACGGCAAAGGATGGTTAAACAAACTCTATCAATTGTCATATTTAGGTAAAGCGTGTTACAATAGACGTCAAGATAATAGTATAATACTATTATAACGCCTTACAAATCTGAAAATTACTTTTCAAAGAGTAGACCGTTCACTAGGAAGCAACAACTACTTCTCGGGCTACGTATTAATGTGATTTCGTTGCCTTCAGTCCAGTATTATGCTCTCAGAGCTTCTGGGCGGATGATATCTACCTTGTATTGATAAGGCGCAAATACGCCGAAACCGGTCTGCACGTGATATTGTTCCTTCTAATTATAAACCAGAATGGTTGGTTCTATATTTTCATACAGGGTGTTTTCAAATGACACTTACAACGTTTGCATGTAGATACCTCTCATAAAACTGAACAAAATGATATGAGGAATGAGGGGTCCAGCTCATTTACTTTTCGAGATACGGGGTGTTGAAGTTATGAAAAATGAAATGTTTTTATTTGATAACTTTAAAATGGATGGATAAATTGATTTGATATTTGGCAGGTTGTTTTAAAATGTAAAAAGGCATATTTTGATGGAAAAACAATTTTCAATTCTTGATCCAGTGGTGTACATTTAGAAAACTATGTCACCTTTCCCCTCCCATTTTTTACGCCACTGGCATTTGAAGCAATTTTCATTCAAATTTGTTTTCCTCAATGGTTTTTACGTGAAAAACGCATAACCCTTACATATCGAAAGATGTATAGTTTTCAAGATATTTAATGTTTTCTTGAAGTCTGCAAGATCACTTTTTAATAATGAAATAAAAAAATATTTTTCTTATATTTTTTTTAATGACTACCAAACTAGTTATGGTTAGAAAAGGAAGAGGAACTGATAGCAAGAATCCATGCAGCTACAGAAATTATTTACGGTAATCACCCAGTCTTTCCAAAATATGCGATTTTCAATCAGAAAACGTTGTTATGTTTATGTTTAAATGTAAATGGACAAAATTTTAAACATCTCTTGTGATTTGTTGGCTGCTTAGTGAAAAATTATGTATATTACTTAAATTTGTAACTACCTATCTAATTTTTTATTGTCATCAATTCTTATGTTAATAAAATCACAAGTTTAGAAAAGTATTTTCAACAATCTTTTCTCAATGTTTTAGATGCATTGCTATTTCACAGAATAGTTTTTGTTACATATTCTAACCATAACTAGTTTGGTAGTCATTAAAAAAAATACAAGAAAAATATTTTTTTATTTCATTATTAAAAAGTGATCTTTCAGACTTCATGAAAACATTAAATATCTTGAAAACCATACATCTTTTAATATGTAAAGGTTATGCGTTTTTCACGTGAAAACCATTGAGGAATACAAATTTGAATGTAAATTGCTTCAAATGCCAGTGGCGTAAAAAATGGGAGGGGAAAGGTGACATAGTTTTCTAAATGTACACCACTGGAACAAGAATTGAAAATTGTTTTTCCATCAAAATATGGCCCTTTACATTTTAAAACAACCTGCCAAATGTCAAATCAATTTATCCATCCGTTTTAAAGTTATCAAATAAAAACATTTAATTTTTCATAACTTCAACACCCCGTATCTCGAAAAGTAAATGAGCTGGACCCCTTATTCCTTATATCATTTTGTTCAGTTTTATGAGAGGTATCTACATGCAAACGTTGTAAGTGTCATTTGGAAACACCCTGTATATACCAACCCTATTTAACTTTGAAGTGTAATTCATTATCTGTCGGGGCATATAGCCCGAGACGTAGATGTTGCTTCCTAGTGAACGGTCTACTATTTGAAAAGTAATTTTCAAATTTGTAACTCGTTATAATAGTATGATACTATTATCTTGACTTTGATAAACAATAGTGTTTAATAGTTATCTACCGTTTTTTTCTAGGTTTATGCAAAATATAATAGTTATTTATGATACAAGTTCACGCACAAGTGTCACACAAAACTTTATCTACGACCACATGAAGAAAAAATAAAAAAATGTGCCTTGAAGGGGTTAAAAAACATAAAAATAAATTTTCTTTAAAAAAATATATACACAACGAATTCTAATTATTTAAATTAATATTTACAGTAAAATGAGGACATTTATTTAAATTACTAATTATGACATTGGGTAATTTGTCTTTTTTTTTAAAGTAACTTGGTTACAAGACAATAATTGGGATGTTAAATTTGAAGTTGTATCAATATCGATGAAATCGTTCGATTTGGGCTGTGAGATGGAAGAATTTTCTGCCAGGGGCATTTCTTCAGAGCTTTGATTTTCGACTCCTAGAATTTTTTTTGTAGTTTCTTTTTTAATATGTAGATTCAAGGCAACTAGATAATTACGTAGCTAAAAAAAGAGTGTTAAAATGAAAACCCCATTTAAAAAGCATTGGTCATTTACGCACGCTTTTTAACATATTATGTACTCGTATTATGCCTAATTTTCAAGGTGGTCGTCGATAAAATTCATTTCTCGTATGTATTTCCTTAAAGGTAATACTTAAGGTTTTTTCAATAAACTAACACTAAACAAAATATAAATAGCAATTTACTGTACCGCTAACAACACGATATTTTGGATGTTTCCACTTTCGTTTTTAATTCCATCGAAATCATATAGACTGCCACCACCCTCGATAAGAACATCTAAATGGGGTTGCCATATTTTGAACGACCGGGAAAAGGGGAGAGACAATAAAAATATGAACAGCAAGAGGACGAGCTACTTTGTCGAATACGATACCAAAACATGATTTCAGTGAAGGCTTAAAATATGTATTGCGTTCAACTTACATTGTTAGTTTAATGGAGAAGAAGGAACGATTAGAGCTCACCAAACTCATTATATATCATGTATTTGTCGAGGTATTTGTCTTATCAATGATGAATTTTTTTTTTAGTAAAATAAAAAAACGTAACTTTACTTAAGTTTTGGAAAAATACAAATATTTGAAGGAATAGACACGATCTTATATCAGGGCAGATCAAGGTTTATTATTATATCTGTTCAACAAAACCTTGGCAAAGTTAACGCGGAGTTGATTTGCAAATTAATTGTTAAACAGTGCCTTAAGGATTTGCTAATTTCTAGATTTGAAATTCATAGTCGATTATTACGAACACATTAACATTATAAATTAGAATTTACAAATAGTTCTTATGGAGCTACTATTTTCTAGTAGATTTCAGCTCTACAGTTCGCTAGCAAATACTATTTAATACGGTAAAAATTTGTACAAAATTTCAATTAAAATATGACTCTATTCTTTAGAGACGAGACATTTTAGCTTCCTAAGGGACCTAGGTACCTAGATCCTTTTAAGACGACGCTGTTGAGCCAATTTTTTAAGCATATCTTAAAAAACCACCCCTATAAAGTTAGCAAAGGCACTTGCAAATAAATCGATTAAACCTATTCCAATAATTGTCGAGAATTTGTCGTGAACGTAAAAAATTTGTCGCGCTCTTAGTTTTTTTTATAAGGGGTGGCTCTGCTAACTTAATATTAAGTTAGCAGTGCCATCCATAAATAAATATCAAAATTGTTACGAATAATTGTCGAAATCCATCTGACGTACAAAAAACGCAAAAAATCCATTCCTTCTAGCATATATATATACCTTTTTCTTGGAATTTCCTGGTTTTTGAAGAAATTTATTTTTGACAACAGCGCATAAGTATAATGACATTTTACTTGTTTTCCATATCATTATTGGCAAATATAAAGTTTTTTAAGCAACTTCCTAAACAAATATTTTTCAAAGCTGAATGATAGAAATATTTTTTTTTCACAGTAGTACACTTATATTTATTATTTTTTCAATAAGAATTTATCTGAACAATTGTCAAATGACCAAAACGTATTTGTCGTGGGGTATTTGAATTTCCTGAAGCAAAAAACTAAGTGATCGGTAAAATTTCATAATTTTTATTCTCCCTCAGTAGGTATCTACGCAACGTATGATGATTTATTATTATTTTTTGGTTCAGGAATCTATAAAACGTATTGCTCAATGATAAAAACGAATTTGTCCTAGAATCTCCAGATCTTCATGAGCGAATGAAAGAAATATTCCGATTTCTCAGTTATACACCCAGGTAACTTGGTTGAATACAATTTTTTTCATCCAGTAACGTACTAAACAATTGTCGAATGACCGAAATGTAATTGTCGTGAACACAGAACAAATGTCGCGCTCTTAATTTTTTTTATAGGGGGTGGCTCTGCTAACAAAATAATACCTAAGTACATTTCTGGATGAAAAAAATTATATTTAACCAAATTACAAGGGGGTATAACTGAGGAATCGGAATATTTCTTTCATCTGATTTAATGGACCATGTTCCCCTAATGACACGGTAAAATGTATGGTTCAGGCACGATGGTTGTCCTACTAATTTTAGTCGAGTAATAGTGTCAATAGCTTGACACTGTGTATATAAATCGATGAATTGGGCGAGGAGGACTAGTCAATCGGACTGCAAGATCGCCAAATTTCAATCCATGCGATTTTTATTTTTGGGGCTACTTAAAATCATCAGTTTATGTTGTTCCAATTCGAAAACGGTGCAAAATAGCAAATTCAAACAGAGCAAGTTTGGAAAATACCTTATAGGTTTTGGATGCAACGTACCAACAAAAACTTGTGATGGCTATAAAAAACGCGGATTTTTAGTGAACAATTCATAACGACACGGTTATAGAATGTATTAAGTTTGAAACTTGTTGGTAGCATCATCTTCAAATGGCGCTAGGAATTTGTTGGATTAGGTTAGAATGTTAGATGATTATATATTTTGTCCACGACCACTTAATAATAAGTCAATATTTTACTTCCCAACAAAAGCTATATGGTACCCATATATCTACTAGAGTGAATTATGAACTAATAATTCACGCTTCTGCATTTAAATAACATGCCATAACAACTCAACTCTCACAAAATTTCGATACATAGACGAGTACATAGGTGACTAGAGATGGGAGTACAATTTGAAATAAACTATTAAATCTGCGTATTTTGTTTAGGAAATTTGTTTCTGAAATATATCGTATAGATAAATTATCGAAATTTTTAGTATTGATACTTTTCGTAACGGTATTTTTTAATATTGATATTTTTAAAACAATATATTTATAACGGTACGGTGTATCTATACTTTACACAGTATCGCCCATCTCTATATGTCACATTTGACGTACTCCTGAAATTTATTAATTTTGACGTTAGAATTGTCAATAATATCAAATTATTACTTTCCGTTCTACACTCGCCTTATTTAATAAAGAAATCAAGGGTCGTGGACAAAGTATAGTATTCTACTCGCAAACGTCACCCTGCGTGAATAATGGCTATCATAAACTGTTCGTTTAATAATATACTATAATATTGTAATTTATTAAATTTTCTGATTGTCTATATAATAAAGATTACAGTTTAATATGCATTTCCTATACCTAAGTACAGAGTGTTCTGAGTTAAGTATGTCGAATTTCCTTAAAATGTAAGGTTTTAAAGAAAAGTGAATATCGAGGTGAATATCTACTAATCCAACTAATTATTATAACTTTACTTCTACGTCTCAATAGTTAGGCTTTCCTTGAATGTATTCAATGATTGAATATTAAACATCTCTTTACATAGTGTTCAAAATATAGCTTTATTAAATGAACCACCTGTATTTTAATAGTTTATAATGTTAAGGAGTACTAAACCTAAATGTCATATTTTCTGTAAAATATAAAGTTATCTTAAATTTAATGGTGAAAAATTGGTTTTAAAATAAAAAATGCATACGAAATCTAAGAAGTTATTGTAATTTTATGACATTATGGTCTGTCAAAGCAATCGAGTAGTACCTAGTGACTAAAAATCAAAAAGGGAAGTAGTAGATATTGACGTTTCTTTAGATTTACCCGAGGATTTACCTTAAAATTGAGGGTGTTCCATAAGAAAATATACATCTTTAGTATACTACACTTTATTGGAACATCCTAAGTATTTCAAAATGATTTTAAAATGTAGCCGATGAAATAAAACAATTTAATTGGTTCAAATCTTCATTAAATCTAATGAAGATTTAAACAAATTAAATTGTTTTATATCATAGTTTAGTATGTATCTTCATGAAGTAAAAGCTTCATCTATTCAATTTTTAAAATGTACCCTTTTTCAATATACAAACTACTTACTGAAGGGACTAAGATAAATGTAAATGAAATAAAGGAAATATTTTGATAATAGTTATTAAAAAAAAGAAAAGTAAAATTAATTTTAGGTAAGAATATCATGGTACAAATTATTTAAATGAAAGAGTATTAGGAAGAGTGTACAAATGTAAAAATAAAAATATCCCCATTTTAAAAGTCTGGGATGTATAAACTTAAATGTCCAGAATGTAATGCTGTCTATATTGGTCAAACTAGTAGAAACTTTGAAAATAACACTTATGATCATACAGATTAAAACAACCAAATAAATTCCATTACACAAAACATTTACTTGACACCAAACATTCATTAACACCTAACACAGATCTAGAAGTACCATATATTTGTGAAGAACTAGATTTCCTTGATTATTTCACAATATGAAGTCATCAATGAACAGATAAGTTTAGGGAGCTCTCCACTATTAAACTGCCTCCTTAAGTAACAATTGTAAAGATCAGCAGATACAGTTTTCCTTGGTTTCCTATATCATTGCATAGTTATACCGATCTTAAATGGGAAAAAAGATATCCAGGATATCCCATAGGGCTAATAATACCTAAGCTTTAATTTTGTAATATCATATCTTCTTTTCTATTCACATATGAATCACAAGATAGGTCACTATTTGGTCTAACCAAAATATTACACATCAGGTAGGAATCACATCAAATATAACTTCTGTCATTCTGATGATGAAATGTGAATATTGAAATAATTATCAATATATTTTCATAATTTACTTATTAAATAGTGGAATTAATTAGAAACAGTTATCTTCATTTATAACATTAATATGAGTAGATTCCACAAGGTAAGGGTCCAAACAATAAATTCAAAATAATAAGCACTCACTGAAAACAACAACAACAGAAAAAACAAAAAGAAATTAAAAAGACGAAACTTTTAAATAGTTAAAAAAATTGTTCTCAAAGTCTACAAATAATTGTTCTCTGAATACAAAATATTTGAAAACATTCCAAAGGGTAGGTTGTAAGAAAATCTGCTAAATATAATTTCAATAGGTACATTTTTTGTATACAGCCCTCTGTCTTTAGACACTAAACATATATCTAAAAATAGGTATTCTTATAAACGATCGAAATATAGTAAATTGAAAATATTCCATTCAGTCCATTATTTAATTCTAGTGTTCAAAGCTAATACCTGTCAACTAACAAATTTGAATAGTTTTTATTAAACATGACAATTATTCTATTACTCTTAAGTACTTGAAAATATTAATTGAAATGTAAATAAAAGAATAAAATACCTATTTAAAAAGAGACAACCACGTCAGTGACCAAAATTTATTTATACTTTCCAGGTATGCCCTCTCTAAAAGTTAGGTTATGTTTACTTTAGTTTGTATATAACTCAAGCTTAACCTCTAAAAATAAATAATAAAATATTACATTTTGACTTTCTGGGTACTCGAACCTGTTTCATCGTGTCAATATCCGTTCTCTCGATTCATTTTCATCACTGGGGTGCAGTTTGTTAATTGTTATAAAACTCCACATAACTGTATGCTCACTAACACCCGGATTTTATTAATTATTCTTAACTGAACTCAAGAAATGTCACTAATATCACTTTTATAAATCAAACAGTTGTTTTCAATCAATAAAACAGAAATACACCGCATTAATTTCTTACAGATTCACACGAGATTCACCAACGGAGGTATAATAAACAGAATCTGTAGAAGGCGCATGTTTATGAGCCGCCATTTGTTAGGTGTTTACAAAGCACCTTCCTACACAGGCACAGTACACTGTTTCGCCGGCCGAATATTATCATTTGTAAAATATAATCAACTGCAATATTTAGATTCTTTTGAAATTATTATATAGTTTTTAGAAGCACATTTTGCTTTAAAAGTATTGTTTATATTAATAGATATTTCGAGTAAAGGTTTGATGCTTTACTAACGTATTTTAGGTTAGAATCGTATGTAGATAGGAATGTAGCATGGTTTTGATCCTATGAAGTAATATTTTTAGATTTTGGGGGTGTATATATATATATTTGTCAACATTCGATTTTTTTTTGTACAGTTAGTACTTAATTTAAGAAAGTATAAATGCCCACCTTGATCGGCTTTGCCGTAAGCTTTTTCTAGTAAGGGAGCAATGGCAAAAGCGTCAACTAAACTTCTTCTTAGGTCTCCTGCAAAAATGATCCTGCGAAAATCCTCCAACTGCTGCCATTTTCACAGAACAATGCTGATGAGACGAACATCAGCGGTATTCGAGCCGTGAACACCCGACGAACGACACATAACACCGCACCGGTTTTGAATTCAAAACACAACCACAATCACAAAATATTTATTAAAGAAAACTTCCAAAACTGCTGGAAACTGTCGCAACTTTCCGTACGCGAGATTAGCCATCGAACAGTAGAACTTAATTTTGAAAAAAATTGTACCCGTGTGTAGATTTTTTTTCCTCCGCGAAAGTCGGCGGGAGTTGACAGTAGTGTCACCCTAAAAATCAATAGTTAACCACCCCCTTTATCCCTTCCCCAACCGCTGCTCATTGAACATGAACATCATTAGCAGACGGGGCCGCGCGTCAAATCAGGCCGGGTTTTTCGATCTCTAGATCGGCGGGATTATGTTGCACTGAGGTTTGGAAGAATATAGAAGAACAAACACCTTCGGCCAGTGTGGGACGTCACTCTCTGTCACAGAGACAGCTATGCCACGTCTAAAGTAGAGCAGCCGTGCCGGTTTCTGTTTATCGGATGACTACTACCACGCTCGTAGCGTGACTTTACACTGTTGGTTCATTCGCATAAAAAGCAACTTGAAGTATAAAAGTGCGACCGACGAGTAGCGACCCGACCGACCGCACATGGGCTGCCGTCGCTGACAAACAATAGAGGGGATGACGTGACAATTGACAACCTATAAATACTCATTTTAGTGCGATGATTTGACTTGACAAAATGTGCTTAACGCTTAACAGAAATATCCAACTGAAACCTATAACTTCTTTAATCCCAATAATTTACCTTTGACTGTGTATAAGTTCATCAGTATTTAAACTTAAAAGTTATATAATTTTGAACATTTTGAAATTCGTTTCATTCGATGCGTGTTTAGTACATTGAAAATTAAAACTTAGTACATGGGCGGGTATGAAAGAGGGTTCACGGAATTAGAAAGTTTTATTCTATCGTCATAAAAAAGAAACGTGTTTATATCTTACCTTACAAAAAAATAATATAACAATAAATTGAAGCATAGAAATGTTGCTAAATTAGTTTAAAAAGGTTTTTGAAACAAACTAGGTTTACCAATACACAGCTGTACCGATACCTATTGTGTTCTTACGGCATCGAAAAAAAAACCAAAGAGAGATAGAAGAACGGCAAGAGAACTGAGGAATGGAATGGAAATAAAACACTATACAGTAGCTAGACAAAACTGAGATATTGGGAAAATATACAAAATGAAAGAACCAAGAAACAAGAAGACCACAAAAATACTGATAGGAGAATTAATAAAAAATTCAGATATAATGTATATTAGAGATAAGAGGAGTGGTATACAATGTGAGGGCGAATTAGCATTGTATTTGGTCTTTCTTTTATATTAAATGTAATATTTGAAGAATCTGATACTTGAAAAACTAGAGGGTTCTTGAAAAATTAAACAAATTACAAACTAAACAAAATATTGGGGAAAATCGATTGGCTGTAAAAAAACATTCCAATATAGGGTGTCAAAAAGTCCATCCACTGGATAAATAAGCATAATCATAGAGAGATACCCATTAATAAAATGTATTAATTGTGAGATACACAACATCTTCTTTTAAATCATTTTAAAGATGGAAGCTATACAAACAGCAATATTGATAGATAATTATATACCTATTTATAAAAGTGTGTATGTGGGTATCTGTAACGTTTGGAGAGGTTTAACCTGTTAGGTTCATTTGCACATAAATCTAAACAAGCTGGTGACTTCTTTTCATCTTGTCAACTAGTCTACTGTTATAATTCTGTTAAAGACATCGTAAAGATTGGTTCATCTTTTTTGGCCATTATCTGTATAAAGAGCTGTGTCGGTTAGCTCCATTCCATGGAAATGTTTCCTTAAATAACAGTGGCCATCTCCATGTGTACCTCATAAATTTAATATTCCTAATAAATAAAAGTATATTCAATCAAATTAACCCCTAAAATTTTCTACTACGCTTATGGTAGTACAATCCATGAAGTTAAAAACTATTGCCAGAGCTGGATGCAGGAATAATAATTAAATGATGCATTACTAACTAGTGGCTAGTACAGTATAAAACAGATTCGTCTTAAAAAGAGCAACGTTGAATTTTTGGGTAATACCTATAGGATATCATTTTTGTGAGATATTTAGTAATTAAAATGTTAATGGGAGTATAATAATATATAGTATTGTCAAATTTTTGAGATAAAACTAATTGAAAAAATTGTATCTTAACTTTATGTTTGTGAAATTGTTTTAGAACTAAAAAGAGTATTAGTTTTGTTTGGGAAACAATTATTTAAGTTGAACAAGCTCTATCAAAAAAATATACTGTTTATCTCATTGTCACTGGTAAGTTGTAGAGCTATAAAGAACAAATTAAATTCTAGGTATAATGGATGTAAAAACAATTTCTGCAGTGTGTTACTCTCAAACTGAATAAAGTACCTACTGTACTTGTATTAGCAAGAGTAATGCCGCGTACCTACAAAATTTTAATAAAAATAATTGAAAGTATTTTACAACGAAATCTCCAAATGGTCTATAAGGAAAATCAGCAGGTATCGTAGTAAATAATGTTGTCAACAAATGATAAGTTAGTTTATAGCTAATAAATTAATATAAAGCAATAAGATTTAAACAATACCTCCGTCACTGATTTATTTTCCATCTTTTTGTGTATGTTGAAATATAATTTAGTGGAAAACTTTAGAGTGTAATACATTCCCAGTTTCGGCTACAGATGACACTGCTCAATATTCTTCATTGAAGCCGCTCTAGCCTGCAACCCATTTAACATTTCAATAACATTGCATGTTTGCAATGACAACCGTGATGGCATGCAACCCACTTTACTCATACTTGATTTATTTTGCATCTTTTTGTGTATGATGAAATATAATTTAGTGGAAAACTTTAGAGTGTAATATCTACATTCCCAGTTTCGGCTACAGATGACACTGCTCAATATTCTTCATTGAAGCCGCTTTAGCCTGCAACCCATTTTACATTTCAATAACATAACATTGCATGTTTGCAATGACAACCGTGATGGTATGCAACCCACTTTACTCAAACTTGAGCAACGATTTTTATAAACTTTGACATCAAAGCTTATAGGTAGTGGTTAGTCAAGTAATATTTATTTTTACCGCAAAATCCATATTGGCACAAGTGAAAACATTTACGCTTCTGAAGAGAGTAATAAAAAATTATTTTCCATAAAATTGGTGGTAAAGATTCATATTATAATTTAGAAAAACCTAATACCCATTCTAGTATAGGAATTTCACTAGCGTATAACTTCTATCTTCCTAATGTACACAAAGTCATTAATTAATGACACCTATGTCGATGAATGATTTTCTATTAATAAACGATTTTGGTGCACTCAATCAAACATACACTAAAATGCACTCCTATGAGTAGATCTACAGTGACGAAGGAGTGAAGGAGATTCCAAGGTGTGGTAGACCAAAAACTGCAACTAATGAAGATAAAACTTTAGATATTGAAGAACTCTAAAACATCTACAAGTAAATTGGCAAGAAATCAGTCAATACGAACAATTCTGCATAAAAATAACCGTTATCTGTATAAAGTTCAAAATCTCCAAGAATTACAACTTTGTGAAACAGTTTCAGAGACAATTAGGATACAAAACCATTTCACAATATTCTTTTTTCTGTTATTTTTTTTGGGAATCAAACCACAATAAAAAAAACATTATTGTGGTTTGATTCCCAAAAAAATAAGAGAAAAAAGAATAAGTAATGCCACAAGGAACTTTCTGAAGACATTTCACAATAATTGTGATCCGCAGGGGTTTGAGTAGGATTGTACACAGTGTCCACAAAAAATAATTTGCCGGTAGGTTTGGTCAGTGCCGTAACTAGGAATTTAGCGCCCGCGGTCAGTAATAGGGCGGCGCCCCTATTATATACATTTTATAACCAGATGAAAACAGCAAACAGCTTTTCAAAATAATTTTCCTTTTTTTGGTTTATACAGGTACAAAAGGATTAAAGTCGACATTAAAATAAAATATAACAACATAGAATACAAAAAAAACAACTCTGATATTTGGTCCATGATCTACTGCAGTTCTACAGATTGATTCTACAGGGGTGCTGTCGAAAGCCCCCTGTATGTCCAAGAATGCGCCCAGGGTGATCATGCCACTTTTTAGTGCCTTTTCCACATATTGTGTTACCAGTTGGTGTAAGGCACTCTCCGTTGACTTGCCACGCCGGTACTCATGCTGGTTGTTGTGCAAAGGATACCTAAGCCCAACCTTTTCCCTTATATACCTATCCACCAACCTCTCCAGTGTTTTTAGCACAAATGTATGTTAGACTGATAGGCCTAAACGACTTAGCCACGCTGTACATGGTACGACCGGGCTTGGGTATAAAGACAGCTCTTACCTGTCTCCACTGCTCAGGACCATATCTGTTTGCCAAACAGTCCCGAAAGATATGCACTAAGATTGAATCAATAGCGTCGCTGCTGAAGCAGTGCCGGAAAGATTTGGTCCTTCCCCGGAGATTTGTAGGGGCAATTTGCCTTATTCGACGGACGATAAGCAGCATTGCCACGGTTAATATGGACTGATTGATGGTGCTGTTTTTTTTTCTGAAACAGTGATTTAGAACTACAAAATACGCCTAATTTTTTCCTTTATTAAAATAATTATAATTATTGTCTAAATGAATCTGGTTCTTTTCTTTTTTTTATTATGAAAGTACGCCTCTGAACTGGCTGCAAGAGAGCTGATGAATCAACCTGTTGTAAAAAAGAACATACACATCCTGTCAGATAACCGGGCTACTCTTAAAGCACTGTGCTCGAACTGGATAAAATCTAAGCTGGTACTCAACTGTCTACAATCCCTTGAAATACTAGACAATGAGAAAAGAGTCATTTTGACCTGGGCCGACACTCTGGCGAAAAGGGATCAGAGTCTGTATTTATCGGATCTGAACCATTTTTTGGCATTGCAGAAATCACTGCTAGATCAGCCATACCTGGGCAGACATACCGGAGCTCTCTTACTCGAAGGCGTTCATATACAACCTTTCGAGTACAAAAAATAAGCAGATCCTGGAATGGAGTAGAACAAACCTACGCATTCTTACAGGACATTGTCGACTGAATTACCACCTAAAGAAGATGAGTCTGGTTCAGACCTCGGGTTGTCGATTCTGTAATTTGGAGTTTGGAGGACGAAACTGCGGGGCACATTTTATGCTCATGCTCATAAGATCGGTCCTTTTTTTACTGAAGATACGCTTACCGATGCTAAATATCTTGATTTACCCCAAAATGAAATTATACCTGAAATAGATCAATTATTTCCTAATATGAACGTATACTTACAACGAGATGGCGCACCTCTACGATAGAGATCTGTAGACATATGGGTTGCGTTCCGAATGAAGGTCTCTTTAAAATTTAGGCCGTAAGGTTGGCTAAAGTTGGTCGAAATTGCATAGGGCGACCAAGTAAACAATGATCATCGGAATCTGATTCACTAGAGCTACTCGAAGATGACACAAACTCTTCCAGTACTACATTAATCATTTCATTCTGTGGATCCATTATCTTTTTTTATAAAAATCAATTAAATTAGGAAACTGCTCACTAAGTACTATTTCATCAGTTTTGTAACTGTTGTTTATATGGCCATATGCAATTTTGACCAACTGTAGCCAACCTTACGGCCTAAATTTTAAAGGGACCTTCATTCGGAACGCAAGTGTGTATTCTCGTCCGTCATTTTGGTGCCTTGTTGTACGTTGACGTTGTGTTGGTCAAGTATTTGGCATGAGATTTTTGATTATAGTATTTTCTTAAAATAACATATAATACAATTTTTCAAGTAGAAAATGTCGGATTTCGGATCTTATACGTACCGAATTTTTTTTATAAATTAATTTAAACCATAAATTGATGTTAAAAAAAAAACAAAACAAAATTAAACTCATGTAGCAAGTATACTTTTAATGTTTCCCAAAAAAAAAACAATTTTTGATATTTTTTACTCTTAAAAGTCTTCCGACGCACCTCGTATATTACCAGTGATTTTCTATATATTCCTGGCTCTGCCTATAATGCAAAGTACTCATATACATTCTGTATTATTCTCATTATTACGAATATCTATAGGTTTTTAAAAAAAACAATTTCCTTTACACCAGTCATCGAATATGGATAAATCGTTGCTTAGTTCAATCTAAATATATACAATCTATATCATGTTGATCAACATTTAAAACAATACTTTCTTCATTATTTAAAATGCTTTTATCCATATTTACTTTTTGTTCTTCGATTAATCTTTTTCTTTTACACAAACGTTTTGAACTATCTTTCTTATTTTTCTTTGTATCATCATCTTCGTCAATCTTTGTTTGTTCAGTAGAAGATACATTAAGTTCGTTAACTTCTTTTTTACTAGATATTCCTTTTTCTTTAATTTCTTCTGGTACTAGTTTTCTACATTTATGATCCTTTTTGCTTCTATGCTTAACAACTTGAACTCTTTCTTTTGATTCTACAATTGTTTGTTCTTTTTCTTCAGAATTTTCCTTTTTTTCATTTGTGTTTTGGTTGTCTATTTCATTTACATTTGTTGGTGTGTCTGCTTTACTTTCTGCTTCTGTAGATTCACTTTCCGGAAGTGGAATTTCTGCCACTTGTTCCTTTTCACTATCTTTTGTTTCTGAAGTTGTTTCTTCCACTAAATCCTGGTTGTTTTCAAGTTCAGCCTGTTCTGGTGAAGTTTGTTTATTAATGTCTGCATCATTATGATCCTTTTCAGAGTTTTTCCAAAAGGAATTACTGGTTCCTGCTCCATTATTAATAGTTGTTTGCTGAAGGACTTTCATTTTATTTTTACTAACTGCATTTTTCTCCATTTCAGATTCACTTTCTTTTGAATGTTCTTCGGCAGCTTGTTCATTTTCTGATTCGCTAGATGTAATAACTATTTCAATATTTTTTGGACTCTCAACTATAACTGCATCTTCATCATTATCGTCTTCTATATCTTCTTTAGGTTTCTCAGGCTCTGGAGGTTTTTGACTTTCCAGTACTATCTGGGATCTGATAGCTCTAGCTCTTGCTTGTAGTTCCAGCAACTCTAGAACACTCATTAGATTTTTTTCACTCATAGGATTTTCTTTGCCATTAGATTCTTCTTTCTTACTCTTGGTATCTTTAATTTTGTCATGTTTTTCTTTCTTGAATTTTTTCCTCCTAGGCTCTACTTTAATGTTCGTTTTGTGTTTCTTTGGTTTCTTTTTTGAATCGCCATCTAAAAATTACTGTTAAAGTTAATATGGCTAAAACTAGAAATAGAGGATGAACTAGCTAAGAGAGAGGCTGAATTACCTGTGGTATCAGCACTAATGTTATATTTGAAGAGATAGGCAACACTGAAAAGAAGAGAAGATCTGACCATGGGAAAGATCTGAATTAGAACCTAAAAAAGGTCAAACTAATTGAGCAAAGGAATGTAGATTCTGTGGAATAGAAGAAACCTCCATTCACCCAATTATGAAATGTGTAGCACTACAGAATCCTAGAGCACAATTGCCATATTCTTGACTGAGGGAGTGGAGCTTCCAGACAGAACAGATATTTTGTATTTGTCACTGCAGTGATACAGTAACCAAGCAAAATAAACACAAAATATGTGTTCCCACAGGTAGCTCAGGGAGCAAGAAACAGGAAAAAAGCCACAGTGATGCCAAATTTCTTGATCAATCATAAAACTGAATTTTTTGATCAACACAATGCACGTATTTGAATAAATGAATAAAATAAGAACCCAGTGTTGAAGTGATAATAAATATTTAGGCAATAATATACCGATGTCAAACATTTACCATCATTTCTATAGATCATTCCAGAACACCTGATTTTGACAAGTCGGCCATATTGGGCTGTCCCCCCCAAAAAATGAAAATATACAAAATCAATCATACATTGGTTGGTGTGAATCTGGCTTGTGTTTGTCAAAGTGAAAGTGTCAAAAATATAATGGTGTGGTAAGGGTGAATAGGATTTAGGATTATTTTATTTTTAAATTTTTTTGGAATCTTAGTTCTAATAAAGGATATAAAAGTAAGTGAACCCTAAAATGTCATCACCAGTTATAATTGTTCATAGTTGTATGGCAAAGAATTGTAATAGAATATATTTTTGGCCACTTTGCAATTTAAAGAAGAAAACATGCTTTCAACAATTAAATTTGGCTTATTGATATATTTTCAATGTTGTTAGAACTCACCAGAATCTAAGTCTATAATCAGATCATCATCACTAATATCATCTAAGGATATGATATCATTATGCTGATCTTCAGGATCTGTGGAACTGCTTTCTTCATTTAGATTTTGCCCATTAAATATATATCTTAGTCTTTTATTTGATATTCCTAATAATTCCTCTAATAGCATTGAATTAATCTCTTCTATATCCATACTCTATAAAAAAAAACGATGTAATAATACATTTTTTATCCAGTTTTCACAGTAATAAATTTAAACAGTTGAGTCTACTAAATAGAAAGGGTTTAAAATTATAAACATCAATATTAATATCAACCTGGATAGAGCAGTCCAACAATTTCAACTTAATATTCTTGATATTTCAAATATACCTACATTAATAATAGTTATATTTAATAAATAGCTTATTGTATCGAATGCATTTCAATGCATTATTAAAAACTCAACCTACTTTCATACAGTCAGGAGCCATATTCTTTATTTTTCTCGGCTTAATGATTTTTAATATTTCCTTCATCATTTTTACTCTATCATTTAAGTAATAAGACAGTTCGTGTTCAGTCCCTTCATCTTCAGATCCAGCGTTTGGTGAAATTAATTTCATTAATTGTTTATCTTTTTTTGAATAATGCCGTTTATCATCTTTATGTTTTGAGGAATTCATCTTAAACTTTTAATAAAAAAAAAATAACCTAAAAATATTGTAAAGGTAAACTAAAGTGAGGTTAGCTGTCAATTTGCTGGAAGTGGTCTGTGATCGAATAATCATGAGCGTTCCCTATACCTACATACAGAGGGTTCCGATTTATTTCAATTTTTCAGTAAAAACTCTAAAATAAATTTATTAACAAAAAATATTTTCCAATATCGTTAATATTAGGCTATACGCCTCAGGAACCAAGAAACTTTTGATATTATCATATTTATTACAGGGTAATCAGAAAATAGGTACAATTTCTTTAGTTTTTTTGCGATTTATGACGCTGTCAATTTGCTGGTCGCTTCGCTTTGGCACGAACAAATATCCAATAATCATGAGCGTTCCCTATACCTACATACAGAGGGTTCCGATTTATTTCAATTTTTCAGTAAAAACTCTAAAATAAATTTATTAACAAAAAATATTTTCCAATATCGTTAATATTATGCTACACGCCTCAGGAACCAAGAAACTTTTGCTATTATCACATTTATTATTACGGGGTAATCAGGAAATAGGTACAATTTTTTTAGTTTTTTTGCGATTTGATACCTATTAGTCTTTAATGCCTACTACATAATCTTACATGTGCTTTTTCGTAACATATTATTTTTTTTCTTGAATGTTTTAAAATTATTTCAAATTGTTTTCGCATTAAAGTAGGGGAAACATATGACAAAGATCAAATATGTTTCTTAATTAATTACTTACTTTTTTTTTAAAGGAGCCGTGTCCCTTCGCCGGCACCACATCAGCCTCCTGGGCTTATATTGTGGATCCTCCTAATAGTGTTCAGACTACAGCCTGTTCAGCCAATCCGTTCCCTGTATTAGCTCATACAGGTTCTTTACTGGTTGATTGTAGTCTTCTGGAGTCATTTGGGGTCTTCCATACAGTTTCTGCTTCCTGTGGTCCAGCGTCTCACAGTTGCATATGTGCAGAGCTGTTTCGGTGTCCTTTTTGCATCTTCTGCATGTAAGGTCTCCGTTAGACAGCCCTATTTTGTTCAGGTGCTCCTTTGTGGGAGAGTGTCCCGTCCCTGTTATGGTGCGTAGTTTGTTCCTGCTCATTGAGAGCAGTTCTTTCGCTACTTTTTCTGATGGTTCTTTTATGAATTTCTTCCCATGTGTTTGCCTGGGCGTATTCTTCCAGTGTTTATTGTGTTGTTCTTTTACCCACTTTTTTAACCATGACTAGTGGAGCATCTGGGAATCCCCTCAGATGGTTCGGGTCCGTTCATCAGGATTGACGATCCTGCTCTTGCCAGCTCGTCAGCTTTTTCATTGCCAGCGATTCCTTTGTCATCTCTGGGACCCACTCCAATGTTACACTGTTCCGAGTCGCCAGTCTTCTTCGCCGCATTCCCATACCAGCCGAGATGTTACCTTAGAGCTCTGAAGTGCTTTTAAGGGCAGCTGGAATTAATTTAGTAAATGTACATATTTTTCTTACAAATTGATAATCTATTTCATTTAGTTTTAATTGCCTGATAGATGAAAATATCTTGTTATGAAAGGGGGCAGCTTCCCGTCTGGCCCCCCTGGCTACAGCTCCCTTGATTCCGGCACAAAACTATATAGACTATGACTATATAGATACTGCATGTTCTCCAAATTAAAATGGAGATTCTTATTTTTTTGCAAAATAATTTTAGCAGCGGCCGCGGAAGTGGTGGGTATAGGTAGTGGGAGACAATAACTTTGAGACACCACGTGGTCGCGGGTGTGGCGAATCAGCCAGTGCCGTTACTGACTTGCATATGAAAATGTAATATTCATACTAAATTTATATTTAGGAATTTATTTCAAATATACCTATATCAAACTTTGGTTTTGGATACCTGTAGAAAATTACATAATGGTGTGATGCCTTTTGGCCTAAATATTAAGTTATTAATTATTTAAATTATTATTTAATAAATTCCCTTCAGCTAATTCCAATAAACCACGAATTGTTTTATAAATGATAAATATAAAGGTTGCACGTACGAGTCAATGTCAAAGCGTGAATAAATATAAGCAGTATTATTTATATTTATTAAATGGTGAACTTGACTCGTCGTATAAATATGTAACGATAGTATTTTAAGAGGTCATTACAATTCAATTCAATTCATTCGATTCATTCTACAGTATTCTAATTCATTCTAATTAGTATTCTAGTATTATTCATATTAGTGTTAGCACCGTACACTAACTACCGACAAGTAAATTCACTTCGTCGATTTAGGGGTTACCGAAAATTTCCTTACCCCTTCTATCGTCTGGCGAGTTCTGGCTAGTTTAAATCGAGAAAGTGTTGAGTACATGGGTAGCACGCAGTGTTAATGTGTTGCTGATCGGAATTTCAGAAATATAATTTTTGTTTTGTTTTCGTTTTTGTGAGCAGATCATTGTTTTTGCGTGAATATTAAAATATTTATACATATTTTTATTATAAAGTTGTATTTAGTATAAATATTATAGTGACTTATTTCATTGCAAAATGCCTGGAGTGGTGTATTGTTCTGTTGATGATTGTCGCAGTAAACTGAAAGAGAGACCGTTTTTTAGATGCTCAAAAGACAAAATTAGGTGAGAAAAGAGGAAATTTAGTAGTATATAAGTGAGCATTTTTTATTTTCTATATTATATTGCAGATGTGAAGCTTGGAAAAATACTTTGGGGTTTAAAAGAAACAACCGATATGCCAATATAACGGTGGAACAATGTTATAATAGGATAAAAAATTTATTATTTGAATTTTACTGACAATAGTTTCACAAATGAATTGAAGAATCGAATTAACTGTTCCGCATTTCCTTCTTTATTTTTACAAAGAACTGGAGGTGAGATATTTGCTATATATATATCTGTTTATTGCTTTTATATGAGTTAGATGTTGAACTAATGAATTATTGATTGAATTGGTTCTATTAAAATCTGAACATAAAACATGAAAATGAAACTTTGTTTTAGATAACGACGAATATGTTGATGTTCCTATTAAAGTCTGCAGTGATATTTCTACTCGAACAACTGGTGCTCAAATAGGTATGGTTAAATACATTAAAAAACCTTAACAAAATGAATATACTTTCTTTATAGATATTGGAGTTCAGACGTGCCCAAAGCTTTCAGCTTCCACACCAAGAAAAAAGGTATATAGAAAAAAAATTAGGAATCTCAAGAGAACCTCTGCCAGATTGTCTAATTCCAGAAGGTCTCTAGAAACAAACATTAATTTGGAAGACGTTTTGTAATTCTTGAAAAAAAAAACTATTATACGAAAAATCATACAACTTTCTAGAATGTCAGTTATAAATCAATTTAATAAAATAGCCCCTGAATATGGTGTCGGTATGAAGCTTAAGAATAGCTTTAAGAATGTTAAATTGTGCCATGCTTGTACAAATTTCCCAATTGATTATTTTTATTCATTGTATACAAGATTACGTATTTATTATACACTAAAATTTGCTTATCGTAACATTAAAACTGAAAAATTACAGAAACAGCACCCCAAACTAAGTATACTTAAACATTTGTAATCATTACTATGTTAAACATAACAATTTAATCAATAATGTACTTTGTCGAATCTTAAGTTTTAATAAATGAATTTTCCTTTAGTAGTATTTTGTGCCCTGAAAACCTGTATCGGATTGTGCCGTAAATCAGTAATACACGTATTTAACCACACGACTGTCCCTCGTAATTGTTGTATTATGATAACAGACGTGCAAGGCGCCAGAGAAAAGATGTACCAAAATTTTCAAACGTTCCGACGCAAGTGAATTTACTTGTCGGTAGTTAGTGTACGGTGGTGTTAGTAGTTAATGCATATTAGCAGCACCACCTATTCAGAGGCCCTTCTACAATTCTAATGCACGCAGTATCCATACTAGGATACACACATTACAATGGTATCACTAGCTTTATTCAGGTAGGCGACGGGATTAAAGCTGGTCCTTTTTCGAATTCATTAAACAATTAGCTAGGAAGAAAACACTTTACCTAATCTAAAGTTAATATATTCCAAACCTAAACACTTTCACAAATGTATCTACCATGTCTTCTTAAACTTATCATAAATATAATCTTTTTCTTAATTTGAGTCATCTGATTGTAATGGTTGTGCAGGTGTATTACTGTCGCTATCAAGTTCTGAGAAACTTTCATCAAAAGAGCCAGTATTAACGTTAAATGGATGTCTTCTCGTTCTATTTGTGTTTTCATATTCTGTGACGTGTCGACAAATATTCGTCCATTCACTAAGTGGCAATTCGTCGAATCTTTTTCGGGATAATGCTTCAACATCCTTTAAAACAAATGTAGTTTTATGAGCTGCTACCCAATTTTTGACTGAGGCCCATATTTTTTCAATAGGGTTCAATCTCAAAACTTTGTGTCCATGATTTTCCAACAACGATCCAATACATATATCGTTGTATATTATCTCTGTCTACGAATCACCCCGTATGTATCATCATTGTCCGATTTCAGATTTTCAGTTACGTAGTAGATTATGTTTATATGTCTAAAATTAAACATTAATAATTAGGATCAAATAACAATTTATTTTGTTGATGAATCCAATTAACGTTTTTTCCTAAAATTGATATTTTGATATCTTATTAGATAAAATATTTTGTTATCACAAATCGCTCGGTGTGTTTTTTAAGTTTTTAAAGTGAATTGTCAACAACGTATCAACTGATTTCTTAAATTTATTCCTTTAGCTGATAAGAAAAATATGAATGAAAACACAATGATCCGATAATAATCAGAAAAGTGATATTTACTTATATTTACCTGACTAGTACCATTGTATAAACTTTATACACTCACGGACAAAATTATTGCATATTTTATTTTAGGTCTTTACTTCTTTTCCCTTTATCACTTTTGTGATTTCGGTTGCTAAATCTGTTACATTAGAGTCTTTTACGTCATTAATAATCAAATTAATTACATATAGAACCTTTACAACAGATTCGTGAAGAAATTAGTGAAGTGGCCTTTTTTTGATAATAACGTTTAATTAGGAAAGAATAACAACGTGGACACGATACATTAGTTTAACACAAAATAATAACAATTTAGTACTTAGTATTTCCTCCTCTAGCTCTAACGATAGCCTCCGTCCTCCTAGGCATACTGCGCAAAAGATCATCGATGGTTTCTTGTGGTATTCGATTCCATTCTTCCTGTACAGCAATCCTTAATTCTGCAATAGAGTTAGGAGCTGGATTCCGTGCTCGAATATTTCTTTTTAGGATGTCCCATACATGTTCTATGGGATTTGCGTCAGGACTGTATGGTGGCCACTCTAGCTTCGCAATCCCGACATCCTCAATGTACTGGTTTACTGTTCTTGCGACATGGGCACGGGCATTATCGTGCTTTGGCACTAAGTTATCATATCCAATAAAGCCGACATATGGTATAACATATTCTGCAAGGATGTTGTGTATGTACCAGTCAGCATTCATCCTCAAATTCACTTCAATGTGATCCGTGCGACTCTCCAAAGAAATGCCAGCCCATAGCATAATGGAACCACCACCAAAGCTAAGATTATGTACAAGATTACATTCTGCGAAACGTCCTCCTGGCCTTCTGTATACTCGACTACTTCCATCAGGCTTCCATAATTGTATTCTTGTTTCGTCTGTAAAAAGAACTTTTCCCCATTGATGTTCATTCCAGTCAGCATGTGCTCTTGCAAATTGTAACCGTCCGATTTTATGGCGTGGAAGAAGCCGAGGAACTCTAGCAGGACGTCTTGGCTTCAAATCGACCTCCTTAGTCCCCTTTAGTAATTGATTTTTTAGATGCTTAAATATTGCTCATCCCTTGGCGTTGTACATCTTTTACGTCCTTGACCAGGCTTTTGTATCCTCCAGTCTCATTGTAACGTTTTAGTACGCGAGAAACAGTCGATTGATGGACATTCAATCTCTGTGCAATGTCTTCTTGTCTGTATCCCTTATTGATTAAACAAACAATTTTAACCGAAACTAACTCATTTAAACGTGGCATTTTACTAACTAAAACTACAGATTGAAGAGATAATGCACTGAAAATGTCATTCTGACAACGTCACATAAAGAGAAACCACTGTTTTAGTCATCAAGGCACACTATGCTACGTTTATAGTTTTCCGCTTATTTAACGTTATCGCTTATTCAGTTATAAAAGTTATGTCTATACATTTCTCTATTTGTAATAAATTGCAATATACGTAGAACACTCCAATGTAACAGACCTAGCAACCGAAATCACAAAAGTGTTTAAGGGAAAAAAAATAAAGACCTAAAATAAAATATGCAATAATTTTGTCCGTGAGTGTATAATGCTAGTACCACTTAATCTGAGGTAAAAGATGGGTCGATTGAACCTTATAGTTACCCAATAAACAATTTTCGTGACTTATAGTATAGTATATTTTTATAGAGTATTTCTAAAGGTTACACAATTATACAAGGAAATGCTTTGTAGTTTTATTGCAACACTTATAGTAAATTAGGTTTATTAGGGTTTTATGCCATTACTGTAAGTTCTAGATTTATAATGAAGTGTTGTAACTATTTATATCACTGATGTGTTATAAAACTTGGAGAAATCGTTACCTCAATTTATATATGGTTTGCCGTTACTTCCGTAATAATACTAATGGTTTCTGAGTTTCATAATAGCATCGTTGTTTACCTTTCTAAAACTTTTAGTAACAAGTTCTTTTATAAATACGTTATAAAACTTTGGGTAACTGATGTTTTCTCTTTGTGTTTTCAGTAAAAAGTTAACCCACAATAGGAGTGGTTATTAACTCTGTAAGATAATTGTGAATAAAACTATGATTAATAGCTGGAAAAAAATCAAGTACAGCAGTACATTTTGCCGAAAAGTTTCTAGGAGTTTTACCAGAATAACACAAGTAGTGCCAGCATCTTCGGTTTAATTAAAAAGCACCACTTTCGTTAATCGACAGGTATCTTCCAGTTCCACTTTATCAACAAATGACGTCAAAATCTCTTCTTTTTCTTCTTTACCGTTGGATATTACCACCAATAGTTCTCTAACCATCACTTGTGGTGTGCTGTGTCACTCATTTAACACTTAATAATTTATAGTAGACTTAAAGTTTTATAGAATCACCATTTATGGATATATAGTGTTACTTAAAGTTTTATAGTGTTACCGACAGTAATTTTGTGGTAACTAATTTTTATAAGGGTCTATCCGCCATGATAATTTTCCAAAACGCAGATTAAACAGGAATAGAAAATTAAATATTTAACATTTTGGAAAACTGAATTTAGATTGGACTCTTATTTTACATTATATTATAAGAACATATGATTGATTCTGTCTTATGAACAAATTTAAAAACATTAGAATAATTATTTAGGTTTCCAACAACTCTATAGGAAAAGTTTATAAGAGTAACCAAGTCAGTGATAAAACTAAATATCATTGCATCCTCTTCCTAGAAGAGGTTTTAAAGAAAGTTTTATAAAGGTACCGGAAATATTTCCATTACTTTTAGTTATAGACTTATGGGTTTTATAACGTTACTAAATAAAGGTGTTCGCAACTCTTATAAATTGCTCCATTTAATTGTTGAAAAGGGTTTATAAGAGTTACAGAAATATTACTACGCTTTTCTTATATAAATTGCAGTTTTATAAAATAGTGATGGTAACTTTACGGTTACCTACTATTATATAAACAGAAATGTTTATTGGGTACCTATAGTTGTGAGTAAAATTAATTTGCACCGTTTCACAATTTGACGGCGAGATAAAGAAATCTGTAAGCAGAACCGGTTTCAGACAAATGTTTCATTATTGCAGGATCCCGACGCGCTAGCGATTTCTGTGCCCTCTTTTTCCGAGGAGTAGCAGTTTTACCGATAACTGCAATAATAGATTTTTTTGAAGCTTTTGTCAATTATGTATTCTTTCAGCAGCTCCATGCTTTGACCCATTAATTTCTTATCCCTACTCTCCACTTTCAAAAATTTCAAAACCTTTGGAAAAAAATTTTAACGATAGTGGACTGAAAAAGGGGCAAAAAGGTTTCAATTTTTTTTTTGAAGGTACAACCTGTGGTACAACATGTGGTCTTTACAAAATGATAGGGTAGGTCCCTGGCCATCTGAAATCGGCAATTACAACATTTTTTAATAGGGACAACACTTTTTATTGCGAAATTTGTCAACAATCTGTCAAAATTACGTTTTATTACTTTTTCACACATACATCGCGATATCTCCGGAACTAAACAAGATATTTTCAACTTTTTTTTTAATCGGCAGAAGAAACGTAAGCGGAGATTTCTGCATTAGTTTCATGAGTATAGAAAACCTAGTTTTTTTGTAAAGCTAGACAAAACTTTAATCTTTACTTTTTTTGCAGCACTGTTTTCAGTAATCGAGAAACTTTTTTATTTTTCAAAATTTCACCAAACTATCTGCGTACCAAATAAAGCTAAAGCTTCAAGGAAGTTTTTAAAACAAGAATCACTATTCTAAGTATCATAGTTTTCAAGCAGTAGTTACTTGAAGTTAAAAGGCACCTCCATGGGCCACCGCTTTGTGAGATATCAAATTCTCTAATTTTTTTTCTTTAAAATACTCGTCGCCTTATGTAAAATAAGGATTTTGTTCTCTTCAATAACCTGGAAATGTTCGTTCGCGTTGATTTTGTAAGAGGCAGTGGAGTCTGAGCTAGTTGAGTCGGATAATACACTTTCATCTCTTAATGGTTGCAAAGTTGTGGTACTATCAGATTTATTTTGACAAGCTGTAATGTTTCGTTTACCTTACTGACAATAAAATAACAGCTTTTGTGATATTTAGCATCATAGGCAAAGAGGTCCGCATAACCAGCTAATTTAGAGACCATGTCAATATCTTGTCGTTCTTGGGCAGCTTTGATTATCTTGGAGTACCTACGTATTTTTGCCGGTCCCTAAATACAAAAAAAAACTGATAACAGCACATTACTAGATATCTAACGGTTATAACTGTTAATGAGAAAAAAATATTGCGAAGAAAAAAGCTTTTTACCTAAATCAGTATTTTTCAGTTTAGTAAATAATTTCCTATTAAAAATGTGAAGCAAGATTTTTTAAACGAACGTAACTTAACTTTTACAGTTATTAATCATTATATTTTTACAATATTAAAAAAAAAAGATTAACTTACCTGTCTGCACAGATGTTAAGCGCTGTTGGCCTTTCTTTCCAGATCTGTTACATATTAGACACATTTGCCGAATATTAAATCCGTCTTTAGGATATCTTGTCCGAGGCTATGAAGCGTTTTCGGTTTCACTGCTTTGGGAAACATATCCAATATTTTATGAACTAATAAATGTTTGTCTGCAAGTTTTATGGAATTTTACTTTAACCTTCCCTCCTAGAATGTCTACACACATCCAAAATAATATCTACCTAATCGCAGTTAAAACAAAGACTGTTAGCACAGAATACACCTTGTTTGGTGTATTCTTTGCTGTTAGCAACTGAATCAAGTTATCGGCCAAATTTGTCAGGACTAGACAGGTCGCATTATGCGTATGCGGGAAGCGGAGAGATGTCTAGTTTCACTGCCTTGGCTAGTTTCATTGCCTTGTCTAGCCGCGGCAGTATATCTGTTGCTTCTCTGCCTGGTTAAACAAATAACTATTAAATGAAATTGCATTACAATTTTGCCAGTATTTGCGATATATGTAATTGTAAAAATAATAAAATTTTTTAAGTGCTTTCTATATCAACTAACGGTGAATTTGGAACAATTTTTACTTAGCAAACATTTGTCGTTTTTTTGCCTATCAGAATTGAATTATTTTTGAAGTACCATGTAGGTATATCAAGAACTCAAAGATTGAAGATAACATGAAAAAAAATATAATAATATTCTAAAAAAATAGAGAGATATTGCTTGTTTAAAAATGTTCTGCGGTAATTACGTTTGCGGTATTTTGACGTTTATTAAATGCGCGATTCGCTATTTTATGTCTCTAACGCTAATAACGTTAGCGCTTCGCGTAATTTACGGTTACGTACCGTTGAGTGTTATTGTAAATACGGCACGTAATTGTCCTGCGCAGTTGACAAAATAGAACAAATCGCATCGGATATCTGCATATTTACCTAATCGAATTCAATAAAATAGCCTTAGCGATCTTCTATTTTGGTTTTGCTCCACTCCAAGTATATTGTGCAAAATCACATATTCAGTATCATCATCATTAGCTCCAGCTATAAGATCGCCGCTTCGAGAGCTTCATCCATATTTCATTACTTTTATTTTTTTTTAAATATGGAAATAGTAAGGTTGTTTGGTTTTTGATTATTTTTTAAATTATAAGTATACACAGTAAAATACAGGTTATGTCACTTCCTACATAACGCAGCCCTACGTTATTAAATGATAGTGATGGCAATAGCTCTTATTTCCAAATAAATTTTAGGTAGACCGTTATTAAAATAGAGTTACATAAATACCGCACCGTATGCGGTATTGCAATTGGCAATATATCTCTAATAGCAATCGATGTTATTTTAATAAACATTTAACCGTATCATTGATATAAAATTAATTAATATTATAAGTAGGTATAAACAACTTATCAGTGGGTATAAATACGTTGTTATTCATGTCACGTACTTCATTCATTT
Source organism: Lochmaea capreae (assembly GCA_949126875.1). NCBI lineage: Eukaryota > Metazoa > Arthropoda > Insecta > Coleoptera > Chrysomelidae > Lochmaea > Lochmaea capreae. The sequence goes on from OX421403.1 coordinate 18,115,938, forward strand.
AACACTTAAAATGAAGACTTCATTAATTTTGTCTGCGATTGCAATAATAATTGGATTAAGCGTGCCAATTGGTAAGTAATATTTTTAAATTAGAATACGTTAAGAGAAGAATTGATATTATAGTAGCTTGTACAAGTGCGAAAAGTGCTTTGCGTACAAGTTGTACACAATAATTTCTTTACAAGCACATTTATTAATGAAAGAAAAACAGTAATTAAATAAGCCAACAAAACATTTTTTCTCCTTCCGTCACTAAAGCCGAATCTAAAACACGTGTTGGACGTTCGCAAAAATTAGTGTTTAAAGTGCGAAAAGTCACATCTGGTGTTTCTTAAACGTCACGTCAAGTGTATCTTCTGTAATTTTTATTTAATATTCCGTGATAATTTTGTGTAGTTCTGTGTCATTTGATTTTTCAATGACACGTCAGTCATTGTCTGTCATCTTGTGAATATAATTAAAATATAACATACAATAATTAAGATCCTACGGCCGTAGAAAAAGTATAGAAAGCACCTAGTATCAAAAACATCTTTATTTTTTACACTTAGTACTTGACTCTTGGTACTGTTGGTTTAAATTTAAAATATATACACCCATCACTATAATAAATATATTAAATTGTCAATAAAAGTTGACAGGTCATAGGTATATAGCTGTGTTTGACATTTGACAAAAATTGGACGTCTGATATGGCGTTTTTAGGTGTCGATATTGTTGGACCATGTTTTATTGAGGGAAATTTAAATGGCGAGTCTTATCTACAATTACGTAGGGAATCTATTGATTCCGAAATAGCACGAATACTAGAAAATGATGATACCACGTGAGAAGCTTTGCTAGCGTTTCAACAAGATGGGACAACTCCACATTACGCTCTCATTGTTAGACGGTTTTTAAACGAATCATTTCCTGCTCGGTGGATAGGTAGATGAAGCCCAATGTTGGAATGGCCAACTAGGTCACCCGATTTAACCCACTAGACATTTTTTATGGGGTTATCTGAAAAGCAAAATTTATACCACTCAGCTAGCTTCTATAGATGATTTACGTCAGCGAATTATTCAAGAATGTCGACAAATAACCCCAGAAATGTTACATAACGTTCGAAACTCATTTGAGACTTGATTGTATCATTGTATGGAAACCAATGGAAGTCAATTTGAGCACCTTATAAAATTTGTTATGCCTTTTGGCATTAAATAAAAACAAGAATTAAATTCATTGAAATGAATTACAAATCAAAATAATACGTTTACAGTTAACAGAAGCAAACATGAGCCCCGGAAAATATGCGAACTAAAAGAAAGATCACCGCAACGAGTAAATCCGGAGCTGATGTTATCGATTGTACATTAGTAATTGTTAACATACCTTATCGAAATAATATGACCGAGTGATTTTATCAACATATATCAATTTTAGTGTCTGTATTAGTGTTGACAATGCGAGGATAATTATCCGATTTTTACATGAAATTTGAAAATATAGACAATTAGGGCAGATGGTAGTGTTATTTTTGGTCCAATATAAATTGTTTTATTCATATTTAGAGTTAAATTTTTAGCAAGTTTGACGTTGTTTACATATCTCTTGACAGTTAACACTTATGGTATCGATATTTGGTTATCGATTCAAAATCTCGATTGTTACTACAAAAATACAACTACAGCGACATGAACACGCCCACCCAGGGCTCATGTTTGCTTCTGCCGACTGTAGTTTATTTAAAACATTAGTTGTATCACGGCGAGGTAAAGTTGAAGTGACTCGCTGACAAGACGTGTCTCTTTAAGGTTAAGTAATTATCACGTAATATTTACACAGACATGAGCTAGGACGAGGAGAGAACAATAATAATTAATATTTGATATTCTACTAGAGTCAATGTAGACGCTATTAGGTTATAATTTATTCTAGTATTAGTATATTTTATTCAGTTATAATGATAAGATATAGTTATGATAACTTGTAATAGTAAGTGTATATAGCTATTATATAAATAAACCAACATCCCAGTGACCCACGTAGTTTTCCTACAAGCTGCGAGTACTCCCACCGGACCAGGGAATCCAAATGATAAAGTGGAAGTGATGCCTTCAAAATTATGTGGAGTGGATAGTTTTCATTGAAATGCTCTGTATATGTACTTAACTTATTGAATATAAATGAATTTATTTTTATTATTATTTGTAGCCAAAAGGACTTCACATGGCCTTATCGATTATATCTAGAGATTAATTTTTATATGTGCTACTCTGTTTGTTTCAGTTTCTGCAAAAAATGTGGTATGCTACTTTGCTAGTTGGGCTGTTTACAGGCCAAGTTATGGATCATTTGACATCGAGAACATAGATCCATTTCTGTGTACACACATCAACTTTGCTTTTATTGGACTTAACGAAGATGCTTCCATTCATATTTTGGATTCATGGGAGTCTAATGATGCTGGCGGTTATGGTAAATTTTTTTTCTTCAATAAAATTACAATCTGGTTTTCAAGAAAAGTATTGGTAGATTCAGCATAAATATATCACAACAGGCTGATTTATTCAGTCTTATATCAAAGAATACACCCACTAACAAGAAGGGTTGACACATAACTTAGTAAATACACTGAGAAAATGATTAAATTTTTGAATATTGCCGATATAATACAAAGTGACGTACGACAGGTATGCTTAATTACAGTTTCCTGTTAACTGTCGTATTTAGTAAAGCTTGTTACTACGCCTTACAAGGCGTTATAATAGTATTAAATCTATTATTCTTCGATACCTAGTATGACAAGTACCTTATTATAAAAATGGCACCTTTCAGATTTGCGTATACAGAAAAAGTATAGGCAGCTTCGCTTCCTGTTTGATGGTGTATTCTTGACTTTTATAATGAAGAATAAAAACATTACTAGATTCTTAGTGACTGTCGCATCATGTCCATTGCGAGGAGCTTAATATTTTGTCAAATAAATTGATTCATTAGGCTAACTAGTAATTTACCAGCATTTTGTATTCAATTTTATGTTTCAGAGGGTTTTAAGCATGTAGTGGCATTAAAAGAACAAAATCCAAATTTAAAAGTATTTGTTAGCATGGGTGGGTGGAACGAAGGATCGAAGATTTACTCCCATGTAGCGGCTGATGCAGACAAGAGAATTATTTTAGCAGGTAACATTTTGACGTTTATTGAAAAATGGGGATTCGATGGATTCGATTTAGATTGGGAATATCCTACACGTAGAGGAGGAGATCCTGATACTGATAAAGTAAGTATCGGATACATACTATTTTTTTAACGTTAATTTACAAATCTTGGTGTTAAAATGTTTATGAAAAAGTAGAGTAATTTTCTGATACTCAAAATGTATACTATTAGCATTCTTATGTCCCAAATATCTCTGAAATTGGATGTCTTAATTTTTACATATAATTATTCTTTCGTATTTAGTTTTGAAAATCTGATAACATTGTTGTTGAAATTTTGATCAATGCTTAGATTGTTATTTCCCTTTCTTAACGATATAATCGAAGCTTGCTCCCAAGAAACGAAATGAATCAATGAATCTAAATTTTATATCTGTTTCTGAGTCATCTTGCGTGAATGATTATGTATTTTTCCGTATTGACTGGCAAAAGACTAACTTTGCCACGTTTGTCGAATCATAGCCAGATAGATTGTGGAAGGAAATTGGCACAACAAATAGTTTTCTAAAGTTTAAATTGCAGGATTGGTGCGCAAAATTTCGAAACTCCCCGGTAAAATGATCATGATCACCTACAACTGTATCCTGGTCTTCAAACATTTTTTCACAAATTTGACAAACAGTACTTGGTTTCACTACCATCGGCGTAATTGTTACAATTTTCGATTCTACAAATTTAGCTATACTGACCATTTCGTTAGCGAACCAATCCATACAATCACCTCTGTAGCTTTTGTAAAACGATAGAGAGTTATCGAAAGAACATTCCATGTTCTTTCACACGCACTGTATGCCTAATGATGCTGATACTTGCGTGTTGGTCGTGAAATTTGTTTGCTACATGTATTATTGAGATTCGAAGTAAGCATAAATAAGGGAAGGGAATTTTTGCTTATATGAGCAATTTTTAAATCTAACAAATTCATATTTGGGAAAGGAAATTTTTTCGCAAAGTTCACGTATGTCATACGCCAGTAAAATTGACGTGACAGATTACTTGTGTTTTGTTATTGTTTCTCGTTTTTGTATCAACATTATCAAAAAAGTGAGATAGTAATGAGTTCTCGAACAGCAAATCTATTATAAAAATATATGGAGCTTGACATGATTGGCAGATATCAAGTCACGTGGTATTAACTTCAGTTTTATTTGTCGGAAAAATTTTGTCAATTGGGAGCAACGACGAAAAACGTGTAAACTACAAACAACACGACAACAACGATTTATGAACGGATGTATGTATGTATAATGATGATTTCCGAACAACGTGAATCACGAACAACGAATAACAAACATAAGAGTTTAGAAATTCAGCTTAATACTTCGGGGTAGTAGTTAATAAAAAAAAATACCAGTCATGAGAATTGCCGAAAGAAGTGAAAACACAAATAAATGAATCTATTCTATATATTTCATTGCACGCTCATGGTATGTTGGAATTTTTACAAATGAATTAACAAACATGTACTCTCTTGATACAGAAATTTTCACAAATCAATTAATCCCCCATAAAAATCCAGTCGTACGCCTACATATGTGACAAATAAATTAATCGCATTTGAAAATTCCATGGTTCGCTCATGATATAGGAATTTTGACAAATAAATCAATCCCTTATAAAAAATACATCGCACGTCCATGATGAATGGGGATTTTTAAGAATAAATCAACTCCCTTGAAATCTTACCATACGCCCATAATATAGAAATTAGAACAAATAAATAAATACCTCATAAAAATACATCGTACGTACATGATGAATGGGGATTTTTAGGAATAAACCAAACTCCTCAAACATGTTATCGTAGGCCCATGATATAGAAGTTTTTACAAAAAAATTTCCCCTATAAAATTTTATTGTACGTTTATGGTGAAAATAAATTTTCACGAATAAATTATCCCCTTTTAATATTTTCATGATGCGTCTATGGTAGATAGAAATATTCACAAATAACTTCATCCCTTATAAAATTTCAGGGTATATCTATGATAGAAAACATGGAAAGCGTTCAACGCGCCCAAAGAAGTTTTCACTTCAAAAATTAATTAAAATTAACATCATTCTTCAGGTTCAGTTGATGACATTGTTGCAAAGACAAGTAATATGACAGGCGTAAGCAAATCAACAATATATAAAATTAGAAGTGAAGTGAAAAGTGGAGTTATTAAATCTGCAAAGAAAAATGCAGGCGGTAAAAAGAAAGTTGAATTCACAGAAGAAATTAAAAACGCAACAAGAAGAAAAGTGCACGAATTTTATTTTAGGAAATAAATCCCAGCACTAGCTAAAATTTCGGATGATCCATATTTCTCTAAAATGGGACGAAAGAAACTACGGAAAACGCTACAGGAATTAAAATTTAAATGGGCAAAACATGATAGAAAAGCGATTCTAATTGATACTGACGAAATTAATTGTTGGAGACGGAGATATCTAAGAACAATTTCTAAATTACGTGCAGAAGGCAAACCAATATTTTACTTGGATGAAAGCTGGGTGACAGGATACCAACAGTCAATCTTCACGACAGGCTTTTTTGGAAGGATTATCTATAGGATTGAAGAGTCCATCCGGTAAAGGACGACATCTAATCATAACTCATATTGGCAGTGATAATGGGTTTTTAGATGGTTCGCAGCAATGTTGCAATGAAAGAGAATTGCATGATGTCAAACAGCATGCAAGATTCATCATTAAATGCAATATAATGACCTTGTAATAAATTGCTGCAATTTCTTGCACGTTGTATTGCACCATGTCAAGCGGCCTTAACAAATAAGAGGGTAGTTATTCCTAAGGCCGGATCTTAGACTATATAATTTTATTACGTATCTTCTATAGGTATTAGTTTTTAAATGTCAAATGCAATTTGAAATCAGTTTATTACGCTAATTTAAAATTTTATTTTTTCCAGGATGATTTGACTGCACTTTTGAAAGAAATCTATGAAGTTCTTCATCCCAATGGTTACGAGTTTTCTATTGCAGCAGCTGGTGGTTATGACAAAATTATCGCTGGATATGACGTACCAGAAATTAATAAGTAAGTGAGCAGTAACGTCGATCAAAAGTTCACTCTTGATATAATTATTATTCCTGGATCTTCTAAAATACCTCTATGCTCTACGAGAATACTGTTTATTGTGCTCCAATCAATATTAAATTACCCCTTTAATTTCAATCTTCTGAAAGGAGTTAACAATCTATGAGGGAACTTACCCCTTTCTACATTCTCAGGGCACACAAACTCTGCTCCTAGGGTCTTTATTCTTACTCGTTTAATAGTCTATTTCGCCAATTCGTCTTCTTCTAGATAGAGATGACACAGCCTGCAGTGTTCAGTAAGAATTCCAGTTATAGTCATGATCGTTCCTGTCAATGCTTGGCAAGGCTTCTGCTTTGAGTTTTGAAGGTCCTTTGATAAATGCCTTGGTTTGCCTTAAGCCTTATGTGACCCCGGGCCTAAGAAGTGAGACTGACATCCTTTCCTGACAAGTTTGTTCTCTACTTCGTTGCCCTTGATTCTGGTGATTGCACCCAGTTTGCCAAGAGCTCTGTTGCGTTCAGCTCACATAGCACTGCCCTTTGCCCATCAAAACTCACCATCCATTTTGTATATTCTGTAAGTTGTTATTCTCTCCATCCTCTCAAGATGGAGATAAGGGGGTATTACGTTGAGAATGGCTTAAAGCATCGCCGTGGGAATGGTGACAGCTTCACCCACCCGTAACGGCCAGACTTAGTTGTCTCCACAGTCTAGTATTATTAAAAGGCGCCAGATTTTGCTGGCACTTGCTTCACCAGACCACGGAGCAATGTGTAATCATATGGTTGGCTACCATCACATACAGCGAGTAAATCTAGATGGGTCTCATGTCCCAGTTTGTCCCACAAATTATTTTTTTTTGCCAATTCATAATGCTAGACTGACTTAGCGGATTACTTTTTCCAAATAGAATTTCCAGCGTAATTTTACCGCCTTCACAAATAGAATGCTGTGATTTAGGTGATTTATATGGTTCAAAGGACAATTTTCGAAGCTCGGATAATCATAGGCATGGGTAAAGTTGGGTTAAAGAGCCTGGCCCATGCATGGGCCAATGGGCTTTACAGGTACGCCGAAGCTAGGTTTCCCAGTACTGGCCCAGGCTTGGGGGTTTCCTACATGGGAAGTGCTCTAACTTCCGCCATAAATTTTTTTGTCGTTATGAATGATAATTTGAGAGTACCATTAAAAAATGATTTGTGGCCCAGTCTAGTATGAGGTTACTAAATTAAACAAAAAATATTTGACGATAAATTAATTCATGCTGGTCGGGACATACAGCCAGGAAAGTAGCTGTTTTTTTGTGGCATGATGGTTCCTTTTCCGTAAAATAAATTTAATAAGAAAGCTGCTCCTAAGAAGAAGCTGAACGTCACATAACATCAGAAGATATTTTGTTTAATTTAGTAAATTTTATAGCTAAGAATATAATTTAAATAAATTATAATTAATGATTTGAGAAAAGAAAGTATTTCATCATAAATACATATATATTAATTTTTGTAAATCTCACATTCAAATTTATACATTTTAGGTACGTCGATATGATCAACGTTATGGTCTTCGATTTCCATGGAGCTTTTGAACATGACGTTGGTCATGTAGCTCCATTATATGCCTCTTTAGATGATAGACTTTACTACGATAATATAACTTACAATGTGGTAAGCTATTCTATTTAAAAAACACATTTTTTATTAAATGAATCATTTAATTACTTTCATAAAGCACTCGCATTAGTCTATATAGTTTGTCAATTTTAAAACTTATAGTGGACTGTATATCGTGAACGGAAAGAGATATCAAAACCGTTTCTAGGGAAGGGAGGGGACAGATAATGCACTCCTGTCAAGCAACTGTACCCCACCTATCCCATCAACAAAAATTTAAATGGCAACCCCACACTTGCCTCAATTGTCTTATAAACAACCGAATTGATGTACATAACTCTGAAGAAAAAAATCAGGTAATGGTAAGTCTGGTGTTCTAGATGACCACTCAATGAGATTTCTCCTTTAAATTAATTTTTTTGGATGATTATTGTTCAACCAGTCCATAACTGCTTCTGCCTAATGGTGAGGTGTTCCGTCTTGTAAGAAGTGCAACACATTTTCATGTAGAGCTAGATTGCTATCGTCGTCCAGTTCGTTCTCTAGTTTATGAAGGATTAAGGACTCAATAGCATATCGAGGTATTTACTTGATTACAGCTTCCTGTAACAATTGTCATAGTAAAGCGTGTTATCAGTAGAAGTCAAAATAATAGTATAAAACTACTAAACGCCTTACAAATTAGAAAATTAGTTTCCAAAGGGTAGACCGTTCACTAGGAAGCAACATCTACTATGCGCCGCAGACAATGAATTACACTTCCAAGTTAAACGGGGTTGGTATATATGAAAATACAGAACCAACCATTGTGGTTTATAGTTAGAAGGGACAATATCACTTGCAGACCGGTTTCTTAGAGCTTCTTGACGGATAATATCTACCTTGTACTGATCAGGCGCAAATAATAATCAATTTCAGTAATTCGTAAAAAATCGGAATAGATCGGATGAATTTTACAATGAAAAAAAGGATTTTTCATCAATTTTCATGTTTAAAATAGCAGTTTTTATGAATTTTTCATTGAAAAAAAGCATTTTCCATCAATGTTCTATCTTTTCGCTTTTCGAACAAACGATACTGTTCTATTGTAAACGGATTAACGACTACCTGCTGTGGGTTTTGGTCTTAAATCAATCATGTTGGCATAAGTCAAAACGAAATATTTTGGAACTAAGTATAATTATAAGGTAATGAAGCTTTCGTACTTTTACACCGCATAGCAACCAAACCATAGACTACGAACGTTTTACACAACAAGAGTGCCTTTTAAAAAAGTGGCACTGAAAGGAGCACATGTATCATGTATAAAGAAGTGGAATGATGGAATCCTAGCTAAATGATCAGATAAGTTTGTTGATCAAAGAGATAAGACTGTTGGCGAACTTCGTATCAACGTCTGCCAGCTTCTCACAATCGAGACTGACATGGAGCCTTTTAACACTGAATCAATTGTACACTTTGAAAAATACACAGTTTCTTTCAAATTGAATTGTTTTATACGGGGTGGGGGATAATTTTATTTTCATAAATATAATTTATAAAACTTAGATAGTTTAGGGTAGAAAATATTCAATATTGTTTAAGTGCTTAACCCAAAAATGAGATTTTTCACTAAAATTAATGGAAACATTTTTTGGTCCAACTGTTCCTGTCGTGTCTGAGAAGGGGCGGGATTTGAGGAAGTCAAAAATAATCTCATGTGTGAAATAAAAAAAGTTTACAGCTCCACCAATACAGAGCTGAGTAGTAAAGCCGCGGCTCTGTTATTGATATTTTTGATCATCACTGATTGCATTTTTTGTCTTTAGGATTGTGGAATTCAAACGTGGTTGGATGAAGGTAGTATTCCAGAAAAAATAAATCTAGGAGTCGTAACTTATGGACGTTCATTCACTTTAGATGACAGTCGCAATACGTCACTTTATGCTCCAATTAACGGTCCTGGCAAAGCTGGACCATATACTGCACAAGAAGGATATTTAGGTTATCACGAGGTAAGTTTTCGGAAAATAAAATGTAACCAACAATAAGATTCATTATGATAAAAGTTTTTTTATTTAATACGTGTTAGAATATCAACTTGCTATCAGATTTGGTGTATTTTACTATTCTTCTTGATGGGGAAGAAATGGGAAATAAAGCACTTAGGCGGCGCGGTGCAACACTACATTATCGATGAATCCACACACTTAGGCTGGCGCTACATGCATCCGTTATCCGATGATACGCTGATCCGAAATGGACCCTATTGGTCAGAAAATTCAAATGTCATTTTACTTTCGATGGTTTTCAACTTTCATACGATATCGTACAGAGTTAAAATATTTTCTATTTCTTCCGATGTCGGATAAACCTTAACCTCACTTTTTTGCATTTCAGTTACCGATTCTAGAAAAATTATGATATTTATTATATTTCTTTTTTAATTTTCTTTACTTACCGATGCCGATGAACCATTGACGTGTTCAACTCTACTGACTGCGAATACATATTAAGTTCAATATTTAATAGATAAAAAGAGCAACCAAGCGGGTGTTGTATTTGTAGTTTGTAGGCATGGAGACTCTCCATGTTTGTGGGTTAGATGTTAATTAAAATTCAGTAAATTTTAGGTTAGAGATCGGATACGACAATCGGATTAATGTAAATAAAGAAAAATATTCATATGAAATTTTGAGTACTTTCGGACATGGTGTCGTCGGATAACGGACACATGTAACGCCAGCCTAAAGCGGCACGAAGCGGTGCGTTCTTTTTGTTACATTCGAACCAGCAAAACGTCAAGTAGTTCATCCGACGAGGATTTTATCGTTTTCTCCGCATTCCTAAGGGCGACAGAGCAGAAAAAAAATCAGAAAGGTCTTGTTGGGTCCATGAAATCTACAGAAAGAGGGAAAAAAGGCTTGAGGAATTCCACCACCTATTTTCAGATTAAAAACGGGATAGAAAAAATTATTGAATTCTTTAGGATGTCTGAAGAAAAGTTTTACGAATTTTTAAATTTTATTAGATGAAATTACTGCATTGTTTGATATTGTTCAAAAAGCATTTAGGGAATCCATTCCAAAAGTTCGAACAGTTAACAGACTTACTAACCCTTCCCACCTATCTTTTATAAAAAAAAAATTATCTGCTGATCAACTTTCTCAAAATATCGGCTTCGGATTAAATTTATTAAAAATAATTTGCACATCAGATGCTCTACATTTACATTTGTTAAGAGCTTCAGCACAAAGATATTTATGGATGAATTCATGCTGACCAAACACTACTAAAGCCTTATTGGGCTATGCAGCTGATGAAGCCACCATTGCCTGATTTGTTGATTCAGCCCTGTAAATGTGTTGATCAAACTGTCAAACAAAGGCTTGTCCTTGCAAAAAATACAACCAAATTGTATTAATAATGTCTTTCAGAAATAAAATATTGATTAATTCATTTTTATTTTTGATAAATTATGTAAAATTTTGAATTTTTTTGTTTTTTATTTCTATTGAGTAGCTATAAGTATCTTTAATCATAATAAACAATAGGGTATTTTCAATGAACAACAATTAAAATTTGTACAGTTCATTTACTCGATATCCAAGGGGATGGGATGTAGAAAATAGATCTATAAACATTCACAATCATAATCTGCAAGCTATTTATAGAATGTGGTCCTCAAATTTTGCACACTCAACTCTATTCAGCTTCCGGTCTATTATTTATTTGTTTCAGATCTGCGAATTCCATTTAGGTTCATCTACATATTGTTGGGATCTGTATCAGCATGTACCTCACATTTATTGGGATGACCAGTGGGTAGGCTACGAAGATACACGTTCCATTAGAGAAAAAGTTGAATATGCCGTCGATAATGAATTGGGAGGCATCATGGTTTGGTCTTTGGATTACGATGATTTTAGAGGACGTTGCGGACCAAAATATCCTTTATTAAAAACCATAAATGCCGCTGTTAAAGATTATGCTTGAATGTTTTTTTGAAATACAAGTAAATTTTTGAAATAAAGTTAATAACACGTATTATTATTATTTCATTTTTAACTGCTAGTGGCTCCTATCTCAATAAATTGACAATTTTTTAAGCAATTTTTTTCTAAATTCACTGAAGGGCGGCTATTCAGTCTGAGATAATAAAGCGATATCGTCGAACCAGAAGGTAGGCTGACCGATTCTAACCTATAAATCACTTTATATTGTGCTATTGAAGACCATAATGATATTACTTGAATATTGTAAATTATTGTTGTATTACTTACTATAAAGTCTCCAAATCACAGATGTCTGTTAGCCCCGGCAAAACTACAACAGTTCTTTTCACTTTAAAATAAAATTGGAGGTGCTCCCTAAAATATTTGGGGATTATCACAGCACTTAGGCCAGATGTGACCCATTGTACATCCTCCCGAGGAGTTGTCTTCCTAGATCATCGTCGATCTTGTCCTTTCCAGGAAGGTGGACAGGTCACTAGGAGTCATCTCCTTTATATCGGCAGGTGTAGGCCAAGACTCACCGAACACACACTCTCTTATTGACGATAACTCCGGACACTCGCATAATACATGCCTGACAGATTCATCTTCCTGTTCACACATCCTGCATAGAGATGTGTCCACTAGCCCCATTGTATGGAGGTGTTTCCTTAATTGACAGTGGTCGGTCAGAAATAGAAATCCTACCGTTAAACGTAGGTGTTTCCTGGTCATCGCCAACTCCAGCTTCCCAGGGTCGCCCAGAGTGATCCTGGCAAGACTGCATCATTTGATTTCATCCCATCTCTTTAGATATTGAGCATAGGTGTAACGTTTAGCTAGTTCCGGAATTGTCGAATTCGCCAGGCCGTAGGTGTCGCCGGGTCCAAGAATTCTTAGTCCAGCCGCTTGACTGGGTGAAGAATCAGCAATGCGGTTACGTTTTCTCCTGTCATGCCTCTTAACCCACCTCATGATAATATTGTTATCTACCGAGGCGTTAGCTAAATCTCGATGGTACTCTAATACTAGCCCTGATGTAACACGTTGTCTGTTCAAGGCTAGTAGAGCTTGTCTGCTATCAGTGCAGATTATTATGTTTTTGCCAGATATAACTGTTCTGGTTAGTTCCTAAATGGCAATTGAGATGCCAGCCCCAATTCTGTTTGAACCACGCTGGTGTTTTTTTTTCCCATTCCCCACTTAATCCTTAGGCTTAGTGATCTGGAGTAAATTCCACATCCATTCTTTGGTTTCTGAGCCGTCTGTATATATGCGTATTGCATTTGCAACAACTGACTCTGTGCTCTGTTTTATTTGTATTTTGTATGGTTTATCAAACACAAACCTGGGTTCAATTGCATCACTGGCCGTATCTGCAGCTGAAGTTCTTCTAAATTTGATTGCACCAAATATCTAGAAGGAAGATACATCATTCAGAAGAGCTATTTCCGCTGATGAACGCCTAGCAGTTACTTTGCGATATCTAGCGACGAGAGATTCCTATCATTCGTTAATTTACACGTTCAAGATGTCGAACAGGATGATCCTGGTATAGATTTATCAAATTAATAACTTTTTCGTTCGTCCACTCCATTTGAAAGCAAGTGCTAACTGGCAGACAGTCTGAATCACAACTGAAGCCGCGAGAGGCCAGTGGGTGGCACGTCCCCACTCTCCGTTCTCTTTGGCTTCTTATGAAGAAGACCGACACTTGGTATTTTCATTGGCACACGGCTGGTTTATTGGCGCGTGCCAACGGTCACATCTACATCAAATCGGATATGCCAATTGGCAAACAGCGACATAGTGTGAACGTGCCTTAATACACAAGGCTAGACGATCCTTGTGGACATTTAGGATCTGTGGAAAATCTAGAGGCTTGGGATCCAAACAAATCTATTGGATATTTGATGATTGTTACACCGATTATTAATGATTTGTGGCCAAAAGCTTTAAAAGAACTGTCGAAACGAAATTATCTCGTAAAGAATATTTCACAATATTTCGTTGACCCGGCATCTGGCCTTAAGGATTCAATAATAAAAGTTTAAAAATATGTCATTGTACAGTAAACAGTAACAGATTCGTAGTCGGTAAAATTTAAATACTAAAGCATCAATTAAATTCATTAATTGTAATTAAACAAATGCTGAAACATACAGGTTGGCCCACCGTATACGCTTTGATTTATTTCATCTATTGGGCAGATGTTCTCAAAAAATGTTTCAAATAAAAAATATGTAGTTTAATAATGGTCGCATTTTAAAAACATTTTGCACTATACAGGGTATCTGCAAAACAGTGGAAGTTATCGAAGACACACTTTTTAAATAATAACTGATATGAAATTGACTGAGAATCGAAAAGGAACTATGTGAGTAGAGCTTGTGGCTTTTCTTGAAGGCTATGACCTTGAACATATCTGCGCGTCGCTTTCAGGCAACAACTCACAAAATTATTGAATTGGAAACCGAAAACATTGACTCAACTACTTCACTATAATAGCCTAGTCAAAGTTCACACTGGTCGGGTTGAAGATTGGTTTGGTGGAAATTATTATTCAACACATAGATTTATTTTCAGTAGGTAAATAAGAAAACTACAAGTAGGTACTTACATAAAAAGTTAAAATGACATAATTTTTTTAATACGGCATTTAAAATATTATTGTAATGGTTGGCAACCTAAGTTATCGTTATCGGTTTCACTGTCAGACAGTTCTGATTCAGTCCCACTAGTATCTTCTCCAAGATGTATTACTATTTCTTGCATTCTTTAAAGTATACAGGTATTTCTACTATACAGTAAACAGCTGCTTGAATTCAAAATACTTGCAAATTGGTTGCAAAAAACCAAAGTGTGTCTTGAAACTAAGGAAGGTCTCAACAGAAAAAACTTATCCCTCTCAGTTACGGTCGCTACCCGTAATGCGTTTTTGTTTAAATAATTTTGTTTCAAATGTTCTTTTTCAAACAATCAATTTTAATGTTAATAAGAAAACGCATTTAGCACTTTTTTGTAACTGCTAATAATAATTATTCTTCAACTTACTTACCTTGTGGATAAAAAACTTCACTTATAACTTGAAAGGTCTCCGACAATAATAACGTCCAAATAAAATAAACTAAGTAAATAACTTAAATTTTCAAAACTAAAACGCAATTTGTCTGTTGGTTGGAAAACAGACGAAACAGGCCGGGTTAGTGGGCCCCAACACTGCAGCCGTTGGCTTATTGTATTGTCCTGTCTGTCTGCTAGTCCGTGAGAAGATTTGTGACCTTGATGAGATCTAGAAGTCTCTTCACAGTATCTCTTTTGATGAGGTTGGATATAGGGTCATCCGGTCCTATCTGTCTATACCTCCACCAACGTAGAGCCTCACATTCGAAAATTGTATGGGTGGCTGTTTCGTCCTCCTCACCACATAATCTACATATAGGTTCTTCTTGGAAGATCCCCATTGTGTGAAGGTGCTTTCTCAGGCGCAGTGTCCGGTTATAAGGCCGGTTACCATCCTGATATCTCTCCTATTTAACTTTAGGATTTCTTCAGTAAGTTTTGGTATGGGTTGTTTAACCATCAGTTTACTGTGTTTAGGCTTCGGAATTTTTTGCCAGTATTTGAGGTGTTGTTTGTGCACCCACTGGTTTAATGTGGTTCTTACCGAAGCCTTTGTTACACCGGTTGCCGGCTCAGGGCCGGTGTAGCCGGTTGCCGATCCTTCTTGTGCTAGGGCGTCGAATTTGTCTGTACTATATCTTTAATTGGTATGAACACGTGCATCGTCGATCTTTACCGAACACTCGTAGGACTCGAATGCGGATGTTTTTAAAACTTTTAGTAGACGACAGCCAAAACGTAAATTTGTACTCTGCGACGGTATGAGTCAGTTATTACTATTCTTATACAATGTTAAGTGTTATCCTCTTGTGGCCTATTTTTCAAAAAAAATATTCAATTGTCCTTGTCCTTCAACATATTAGATACATTTGTGAAAGTGTTTCGGTTTTGAATACCTATATTAACTTTAGATTAAGTAAATTGTTTTCTTCCTTGCTAATTATTTAATGAATTCAAAAATGGCCAACTTTAATCCCGTCGCCTACCTGCATAAAGCGAGTGATACCATTATGTAATTTTCTAAAGGTATCCAAAACCATAAAGTTTGATATATATTTGAAATAAATTCCTAACAATAAATTCAGTATGAAAGTATGAAAATTACATTTTCATATGCAAGTCAGTAACGCCACTGGCTGATACGCCACACCCGCGACCACGTGGTGATTGTAGCAGGCCATGGAATCAAACAATCACTTGCACGTCACACATACATAGGCTAACTTCTCAGTGCACATTGTTATTGTCGATATTTAACATTATATTTATTATCTTTCGGTAGATATTATTATGTACACAATTTAAGGCCTAATCGACAATAATAATTAAAAAATACGATTTACTTATTACCTATAACTTACGATTAGAGAAAATATAAAAATTGTGTGTTTGTTATATCCGTTATAAAGAAGTTTTCATTTTAATATGATTTTTCTAAACACACAGTACAAACAATCGTAAAAAAATTATATGTTTCACACGGCAGAGAATCAGATTCATTGACTTGGCTAGTTTCACTGCCTGTGCTAGATGCATTGCTTTAACAAGTTTCACTGCCTTGGCTAGATTCATTGCTTTAGCTAGTTTCACTGCCTTTGCTAGTTTCACTGCCTTGGCTAGATTCATTGCCTTAGCTAGTCTCACTGCCTTGGCTAGCTTCATTGCCTTGACTAGTTTCATTGCCTTGTCTAGTCGCGGCAGTATATCTGTTGCTTCTCTGCCTAGTTAAACAACCAACTATTAAATGAAATTGCATTACAATTTTGCCAGTATTTGCGATATAGGTAATTGCAAAAATAATACAATTTTTTAAGTGCTTTCTATATCAACTAACGGTGAATTTGGAACAATTTTTACTTAGCAAACATTTGGCGTTTTTTTGCCTATCAGAATTGAATTATTTTTGAAGTACCATGTAGGTATATCAAGAACTCAAAGATTGAAGATAACATGAAAAAAAATATAATAATATTCTAGAAAAGTAGCAATCGATGTTATTTTAATAAACATTTAACCGTATCATTGATATAAAATTGATTAATATTATAAGTAGGTATAAATACGTTGTTATTCATGTCACGTACTTCATTCATTTAACACTTAAAATGAAGACTTCATTAATTTTGTCTACGATTGCAATAATAATTGGATTAAGTGTGCCAATTGGTAAGTAATATTTTTAAATTAGAATACGTTAAGAGAAGAATTGATATTATAGTAGCTTGTACAAGTGCGAAAAGTGCTTTGCGTACAAGTTGTACACAATAATTTCTTTACAAGCACATTTATTAATGAAAGAAAAACAGTAATGAAATAAGCCAACAAAACATTTTTCTCCTTCCGTCACTAAAGCCGAATCTAAAACACGTGTTGGACGTTCGCAAAACGTCACTTTAAAAATTAGTGTTTAAAGCATGGAGACTATATAAGGAGATCGAACTCCATGTAATTCAATTTTTGGTAATGGTAGAGGGCGCCAGTATTAAACGAGTACCAAAAACATCTGACTGCAGAACAATAACAGCCAATCATGAGCCTTACATGCACTTTCAGTTCATGGTTTTTTATTGGTTGCTAGCTCATTTGACAGTATGTTAGGTAAGTGAGGTTAGGGATGAAAAATTTTATGACTAAGAAATCCGTTTTCGTTCTCGTCTTGGAAAATATCTTAAATTGTGATCGTTTGGTAGTAAAATATGATACATCTTGCCAAAAACATTTCTCTTCGCATGGAATTTTAGAGGACTTGAAGGTTCGGCACAGTCATAATTAGTATAACAAGTATTTGAACGAAAAATGTGAAAAAGACACCCTTTAGTGCAAGTAAGTATAATCTAGAACTAATTTGTTCATTATATATAAATTTTGTGTTTGTTTTTCAGAATTTGGTTTTCTACACAGTAAAATATGGAATATGAAAATCAATTTAAATGGCTTTGAATAATTTAGATTTGAAGAATTATATCTTGCAAGTGAAAAAAATACAGTTTGATAAAACCATAGAAGGTATGTATAGATAAATAGACAGTATAGTCAATGCTCTAATAAGAGGATCAATTAATTACAAATTTGTTAATAAGTAATATCTAATATTTTAGGTTATTTTCTATAAAATGAATGAAAGCCGATTGCTCCTGAACATGCAAAGCCTTTACAAGAAGAAATTATGAAAATGATAAATATACAGAATTGCTGGAGACTTGTAATTTACTATACATTTTGTAACTTTCACCTAAATATAAAGTGTACAATCAGTACCTAAATTGTCTCTAACTTTATACCTATCTACCCTATGGTCTGCTATATGTTTCTAGCTTACTATGAGTTATCAGTTTACTGTTGAAGTTGAAATGAGATAATTAGGATATTTAATATTCTCTACTCAAGGCTTTATAGCATTATGATTGAATTCTGTCTGTACTGGCAAATAATTTTTAAAACAAAAAAATATTACAAAATATTGATAAATACATAGATATCTTCATATGAGATTGGTTTTAAGGAAAATGGTCCATTATATACATCCCACTATTGAACCCAAAATTGTATATACAAACATCTAGGCTACCAAGAAAACATGTGCTGCTTTTTTTCTAGGAATTACTAGAGCCTTTGATGGTGTTAAACACTGTGGTATTTTCTATACACTATATTAAATGATGTGTCCAGAATACTTGCTATTAATCCTGAAAGCTACCTTAGTTATAAAAAACTG
The DNA here is from genome assembly GCA_949126875.1 of Lochmaea capreae. Taxonomy (NCBI): domain Eukaryota; kingdom Metazoa; phylum Arthropoda; class Insecta; order Coleoptera; family Chrysomelidae; genus Lochmaea; species Lochmaea capreae. The sequence goes on from OX421403.1 coordinate 18,134,608, forward strand.
CGAGCAAAAGTGAATTACAGTTTTTCTAAAAAATGTATACCTCAACATGAAGTCCTCCAGTCATAATAATCTCAAAATAACAGTGAATGAGCTACAATAACTTACAGCAGAATAGTGAAATGGATTTAAAGGTGTAGGATGAATCCCAATGCTTCAAATTTATCTATGCACAGTCTTCAATCTGTTTAATTACAATAAAAAATAGGTACAATATATTATGTTTAATCATCACTGTCAACAGGTACAACTTACTAATGATATTAGTTCATGCAAAGGTTTTCCATATAGGTAAAGTACATATTATATGTAAATAGTACATAGGTATCATGCAAGAAAATTATTACTTTATTCTAATACAAAAACGTACAAAAAATTACTATTCACAGTTTCCTAATAACACAAACACAGTGCAAAGTACACAGAATATAGATATATTCATACTCTGACCAATTTCAACATATATAATTTTATTTTTATATTTGCAACAGATTGTTAGTACCGTGGCAGACTGTTGAATGTCTTTATACTTATTATGTTCACTGGGCTGTTCAGAGCTACATGTAGGTATATGAAGAATGTACATTATTCACCATCCCTTATTGCCAGATTTCAAGTTATGATTTAATCACTTTGTACAAAAATTCTCCTGGGGAGGTATTGGCCACTTTAATTGGTTCTTTGGACCACTCACTATTCAGATACACCTACTCAAGGATATACTAAAACTACAATTTCCAATATTTTTGTCATCTGAAGACCAGTTTCTTTGAAAATTACATCTGTTGACATTCTATAACCTTCACTACACTATTTTAAATCCTCCGCGTTTTATCTGTAGATGTTATCCCACAAGTGCCACAGACTGAAATTAGGTACTTAGCTGAAGATTGGTAAGAAAGAAGTGTTAAAAATCACTTTCAATGTCGAATGGTTTTAGTAACCCCTGTAGAGGTAGAGTGTACCAATAATTTTTCCCATTTGTTGTATATTTTTGCTCCAAAATTAATAATTTGATCTCCTATTTATATCACTGAATTCAATTTATATTTTTCTGTATACAGAGTATACCTATTAGTAGTTTTTTCAAATTACTTTCACAGCTTATTCCTTATATCAACTATCATATCATTGTTCACCTTTTTTCTTCCAGTTCTCTTGAATTTTACTTGTATATATCAGAATGGTACCATCAGCAAAAGTAAAGTATTTTGTGTGCCATTGTGCTTTTTCTAGACTTCTTACGAGTAATGTATATAATTTGAATCCTAACATAATAAATATTCTTTCCTACTTTATTTATCTTTGAATATTTTCAATCATCTTGGGTAGGTAACTGAAAACACTCTGGCTTTCTTAACTTCAATTCAAGTCTTATCGTTTTAAATCAGATGCACTATCAACCACTATATTGCAAGAATTTTCAACAACGCACACACTTTGTCTTTTTTTTAATTTTTAACTATAATTTTAATCTTTCTAGCTCCTACTTTTAGTTTTTATTATTGTCATAAGTAATGTTTACAATTTGATTACTGTCATTTATAAAAACTAAGGTTACTTATTTGGATGGTGCCCGTGTTGCAATGCGCAGCGTAGCGGTGAAAATACAAACTGCTTAGATAGTCGATTTTGAGGTCAGGTTTTGTCAATTTCTCCGTATGAGTTAGTTCTCCTTATATAGTCTCCATGGTTTAAAGTGCGAAAAGTCACATCTGGTGTTTCTTAAACGTCACGTCAAGTGTATCTTCTGTAATTTTTATTTAATATCCCGTGATGATTTTGTGTACTTCTGTGTCATTTGATTTTTCAATGACACGTCAGTCACTGTCTGTCATCTTGTGAATATAATTAAAATATAACATACAATAATTAAGATCCTACGGGCGTAGAAAAAGTATAGTAAGCACCTAGTATCAAAAACATCTTTATTTTTTACACTTAGTACTTGACTCTTGGTACTGTTGGTTTAAATTTAAAATTTATACACCCATCACTATAATAAATATATTGTTTGACATTTGACAAAAATTGGACGTCTGATATGGCGTTTTTGGTGTCCATATTGTTGGACCATGTTTTATTGAGGGAAATTTAAATAGCGAGTCTTATCTACAATTACGTAGGGAATCTATTGATTTCGAAATAGCACGAATACTAGAAAATGATGACACCATGTGAGAAGCTTTGCTAGCGTTTCAACAAGCACATTACGCTCTCATTGTAAGACGGTTTTTAAACGAATCATTTCCTGCTCGGTGGATAGGTAGATGAGGCCCAATGTTGGAATGGCCAACTAGGTCACCCGATTTAACCCACTAGACATTTTTTATGGGGTTATCTGGAAAGCAAAATTTATACCACTCAGCTAGCTTGTATAGATGATTTACGTCAGCAAATTATGCAAGAATGTCGACAAATAACCCCAGAAATGTTACATAACGTTCGAAACTCATTTGAGGCTTGATTGTATCATTGTATGGAAACCAATGGAAGTCAATTTGAGCACCTTATAAAATTTGTTATGCCTTTTGGCATTAAATAAAAACAAGAATTAAATTCATTGAAATTAATTACAAATCAAAATAATACGTTTACAGTTAACAGAAGCAAACATGAGCCCCGGAAAATATGCGAACTAAAAGAAAGATCACCGCAACGAGCAAATCCGGATCTGATGTTAACGATTGTACATTAGTAATTGTTAACATACCTAATCGAAATAATATGACCGAGTGATTTTATCAACTTATATCAATTTTAGTGTCTGTATTAGTGTTGACAATGCGAGGATAATTATCCGATTTTTACATGAAATTTGAAAATATAGACATTTAGGGCAGATGGTAGTGTTATTTTTGGTCCAATATAAATTGTTTTATTCATATTTAGAGTTCAATTTTTAGCAAGTTTGACGTTGTTTACATATCTCTTGACAGTTAACACTTATGGTATCGATATTTGGTTATCGATTCAAAATCTCGATTGTTACTACAAAAATACAACTACAGCGACATGAACACGCCCACCCAGGGCTCATGTTTGCTTCTGCCGACTGTAGTTTATTTAAAACATTAGTTGTATCACGTCGAGGTAAAGTTGAAGTGACTCGCTGACAAGACGTGTCTCTTTAAGGTTAAGTAATTATCACGTAATATTTACACAGACATGAGCTAGGACGAGGAGAGAACAATAATAATTAATATTTGATATTCTACTAGAGTCAATGTAGACGCTATTAGGTTATAATTTATTCTAGTATTAGTATATTTTATTCAGTTATAATGATAAGATATAGTTATGATAACTTGTAATAGTAAGTGTATATAGTTATGATATAAATAAACCAACATCCCAGTGACCCACGTAGTTTTCCTACAAGCTGCGAGTACTCCCACCGGACCAGGGAATCCAAATGATAAAGTGGAAGTGATGCCTTCAAAATTATGTGGAGTGGATAGTTTTCATTGAAATGCTCTGTATATGTACTTAACTTATTGAATATAAATGAATTTATTTTTATTATGATCTGTAGCCAAAAGGACTTCACATGGCCTTATCGATTATATCTAGAGATGAATTTTTATATGTGCTACTCTGTTTGTTTCAGTTTCTGCAAAAAATGTGGTATGCTACTTTGCTAGTTGGACTGTTTACAGGCCAAGTTATGGATCATTTGACGTCGAGTACATAGATCCATCTCTGTGTACACACGTCAACTTTGCTTTTATTGGACTTAACGAAGATGCTTCCATTCATATTTTGGATTCATGGGAGTCTAATGATGCTGGCGGTTATGGTAAATTTTTTTTCTTCAACAAAATTACAATCTGGTTTTCAAGAAAAGTATTGGTAGATTCAGCATAAATATATCACAACAGGCTGATTTATTCAGTCTTATATCAAAGAATACACCCACTATCAAGAAGCGTTGACACATAACTTAGTAAATACACTGAGAAAATGATTAAAATTTTTAAATATTGCCGATATAATACAAAGTGACGTACGACAAGTATGCTTAATTACAGTTTCCTGTTAATTGTCGTATTTAGTAAAGCTTGTTACTACGCCTTACAAGGCGTTATAATAGTATTAAATCTATTATTCTTCGATACCTAGTATGACAAGTACCTTATTATAAAAATGGCACCTTTCAGACTTGCGTATACAGAAAAAGGATAGACAGCTTCGCTTCCTGTTTGATGGTGTATTCTTGACTTTTATAATGAAGAATAAAAACATTATTATATTCTTAGTGACTGTCGCATCATGTCCATTGCGAGGAGCTTAATATTTTGTCAAATAAATTGATTCATTAGGCTAACTAGTAATTTACCAGCATTTTGTATTCAATTTTATGTTTCAGAGGGTTTTAAGCATGTAGTGGCATTAAAAGAACAAAATCCAAATTTAAAAGTATTTGTTAGCATGGGTGGGTGGAACGAAGGATCGAAGATTTACTCCCATGTAGCGGCTGATGCAGACAAGAGAATTATTTTAGCTGGTAACATTTTGACGTTTATTGAAAAATGGGGATTTGATGGATTCGATTTAGATTGGGAATATCCTACACGCAGAGGAGGAGATCCAGATATTGATAAAGTAAGTATCAGATACATACTATTTTTTTGAGATTAATTAACAAATCTTGGTATTAAAATGTTTATGAAAAAGTAGAGTAATTTTCTCAAAATGTATACTATTAGCATTCTTATGTCCCAAATACCTCTGAAATTGGATGTCTTAATTTTTACATATAATTATTCTTTCGTATTTAGTTTTAAAAATCTGATAACATTGTTGTTGAAATTTTGATCAATGCTTAGATTGCTATTTCCCTTTTTTAACGATAGAATCGAGGCTTGCACGAAATGAATCAATGAATCTAAATTTTATATCTGTTGCGTGAATGATATGTATTTTTCCGTATTGACTGGCAAAAGACTAACTTTGCCACGTTTGGCGAATCATAGCCAGATAGATTGTGGAAGGAAATCGGCACAACAAATAGTTTTCTAAAGTTTAAATTGCAGGATTGGTGCGCAAAATTTCGAAACTCCGGTAAAATGATCATGATCACCTACAACTATATCCTGGTCTTCAAACTTTTTTTCACAAATTTGACAAACAGTACTTGGTTTCACTACCATCGGCGTAATTGTTACAATTTTCGATTCTACAAATTAAGCTATACTGACCATTTCATGTTCTTTCACACGCCTTATGATGCTGATACTTGCGTGTTGGTCGTGAAATTTGTTTGCTACATGTATAATTGAGATTCGAAGTAATCATAAATAAGGGAAGGGCATTTCTGCTTATATGAGCAGTTTTTAAATTTAACAAATTCATATTTGGGAAAGGAAATTTGATATTGTTTCTCGTTTTTGTATCAACATTATCAAAAAAGTAAGATAGTAATGAGTTCTCGAACAGCAAATCTATTATAAAAATATATGGAGTTTGACATGATTGGCAGATATCAAGTCACGTGGTATTAACTTCAGTTTTATTTGTCGGAAAAATTTTGTCAATTGGGAGCAACGACGAAAAACGTGTAAACTACAAACAACACGACAACAACGATTTATGAACGGATGTATGTATAATGATGTTTCATTTCCGAACAACGTGAATCACGAACAACGAATAACGAACATAAGAGTTTAGAAATTCAGCTTAATACTTTATTTTTATGAAACAATTCGGGGTAGTAGTTAATAAAAAAAAATACCAGTCATGAGGACTGCCGAAAGAAGTGAAAACACAAATAAATGAATCTATTCTATATATTTCATTGCACGCTCATGGTATGTTGGAATTTTTACAAATGCATTAACAAACATGTACTCTCTTGATACAGAAATTTTCACAAATCAATTAATCCCCCATAAAAATCCAGTCGTACTCCTACCTATGTGACAAATAAATTAATCGCATTTGAAAATTCCATGGTTCGCTCATGATATAGGAATTTTGACAAATAAATCAATCCCTTACAAAAAATACATCGCACGTCCATGATGAATGGGGATTTTTAAGAATAAATCAACCCCCTTAAAATCTTACCATAGGCCCATAATAAAGAAATTAGAACAAATAAATAAATACCTCATAAAAATACATCGTACGTACATGATGAATGGGGATTTTTAGGAATAAACCAAATCCCTCAAACATGTTATCGTAGGCCCATGATATAGAAGTTTTTACAAAAAAATTTCCCCTATAAAATTTTATTGTACGTTTATCATGAAAATAAATTTTCACGAATAAATAATCCCCTTTTAATATTTTCACGATGCGTCTATGGTAGATAGAAATATTCACATATAACTTCATCCCTTACAAAATTTCAGGGTATATCTATGATAGAAAACTTGGAAAGCGTTCAACGCGCCCAAAGAAGCTTTCACTTCAAAAATTAATTAAAATTAACATCATTCAACTGTCTGGGTCCCACATTCGGATGATCATGAACTGCGGACAACCGGTGGGTTGAGAGCAGGTAGCGCACGAATCGCAGACAGGCCATATCTAATCCGCTTAACCGCCGCAACCCTTCTTCTCAGAAATGTAATTGAATTTCCAATTAGATTTTTTTCTCCTAACAAATCGGTAAAATGGAAGTAATGTTGAGTGAAAGGGGAAAAAACTATTGGTTATTGATGGCTATAAATTTCGATTCCATATAAATATGAATAATAATATTCAACTAACCTAACCCCCTAACCCTTTACCTGTTCATTTTACCTGACCGACCCTTGTCCGCAATTCGTGCAGTGATTAACGGACCCCTACGGCACTTGTCCGCAGTTCATGCATCTGTCCGCAATTCGTGCGATGCGCTCACATTCAGCTATAGTAAAATCGCAATCGGTAAGGAATAATAAAACTGTCGGAACACATCATTTGGGTACCTATTATTATTTTTAAGGTATTACTGAAATATTTATTACGAATATTATTGAATGCCTATATTATTTTGGTGTATTCGGTTGTAATTTTTTTTATGAACACATAAACGATTTGCATATTATTATTGTTGATACAATTTTCAAGAACTATTCGAGTCTTAATGTCCTCAGGCAGACGGGTGGGATTATAATAACAGAGATAATTCCCCTACCTAAGTATGGAATTTGTGTACTTTTGTTTCAAAGGTAGTTGCAGTCTGACTGTCAGCAATTACTCATTTAGTGAATTTAGAAAGAAATTGCTCGCTTGATAACTTTTATTGATAACTGTACGAAAAAGTCGGCGTTGTCGGTGAACGAGAAAGTGATAATAAACAATGTTTATAATTATTTAAGAACTGAAAATTCTTCAGGTTCAGTTGATGACATTGTTGCAAAGAGAAGTAATATGACAGGCGTAAGCAAATCAACAATATACAAAATTAGAAGTGAAGCGAAAAGTGGAGTTATTAAATCCGCAAAGAAAAATGCGGGCGGTAAAAACAAAGTTAAATTCACAGAAGAAATTAAAAACGCAACAAGAAAAAAAGTGCACGAATTTTATTTTAGGAAATAAATCCCAGCACTAGCTTAAGTTTCGGATGATCCATATTTCTCTAAAATGGGCCGAAAGAAACTACGGAAAACGCTACGGGAATTAAAATTTAAATGGGCAAAACATGATAGAAAAGCGATTCTAATTGATACTGACGAAATTATTTGTTGGAGACGGAGATATCTAAGAACAATTTCTAAATTACGTGCAGAAGGCAAACCAATATTTTACTTGGATGAAAGCTGGGTGACAGGATACCAACAGTCAATCTTCACGACAGGCTTTTTTGGAAGGATTATCTACAGGATTGAAGAGTCCATCCGGTAAAGGACGACGTCTAATCATAACTCATATTGGCAGTGATAATGGGTTTGTAGATGGTTGGCAGCAATGTTGCAATGAAAAAGAATTGCATGATGTCAAACAGCATGCAAGATTCATCAATAAATGCAATATACTGACCTTGTAAGAAATTGCTGCAATTTCTTGCACGTTGTATTGCACCATGTCAAGCGGCCTTAACAAATAAGAGGGTAGTTATTCCTAAGGCCGGATCTTAGATTATATAATTTTATTACGTATCTTCTATATTAGTTTTTAAATGTCAAATGCAATTTGAAATCAGTTTATTACGCTAATTTGAAATTTTATTTTTTCCAGGATGATTTGACTGCACTTTTGAAAGATATCTATGAAGTTCTTCATCCCAATGGTTACGAGATTTCTATTGCAACAGCTGGTGGTTATGAAAAAATTATCGCTGGATATGACGTACCAGAAATTAATAAGTAAGTGAGCAGTAACGTCGATCAAAAGTTCACTCTTGATATAATTATTATTCACGTCAGCCATCTGATATATCTGTTAGAAATAATCTACGGCTTCCAATTAATGGTTTGTTTTTGGTTACTAGTATTTTCAGAACTATGCTCTACGAGAATACTGTTTATTGTGCTCCAATCAATATTAGATTACCCCTTTAATTTCAATCTTCCGAAAAAAGTTAACAATCTATGAGGGAACTTACCCCTTTCTACATTCTCAGGGCGCACAAACACTGCTCCTAGGGTCTTTATTCTTACTCGTTTAATAGTCTATTTCGCCAATTCGTCTTCTTCTAGATAGAGATGACACAGCCTTCAGTGTTCAGTAAGAATTCCAGTTATAGTCATGATCGTTCCTGTCAATGCTTAGCAAGGCTTCTGCTTTGAGTTTTGAAGGTCCTTTGATAAATGCCTTGGTTTGCCTTAAGCCTTATGTGACCCCGGGCCTAAGAAGTCGGACTGACATCCTTTCCTGACAAGTTTGCTCTCTACTTCGTTGCCCTTGATTCTGGTGATTGCACCCAGTTGGCCAAGAGCTCTGTTGCGTTCAGCTCACATAGCACTGCCATTTGCCCATCAAAACTCATCATCCATTTTGTATATTCTGTAGGTTGTTATTCTCTCCATCCTCTCAAGATGGAGATAAGTGGGTATTACGTTGAGAATGGCTTAAAGCATCGCCGTGGGAAAGGTGACAGCTTCACCCACCCGTAACGGCCAGACTTAGTTGTCTCCACAGTCTGGTTGGGTCTCATATCCCAGTTTGTCCCACAAATTATTTTTTTTTCCAATTCATAATGCTAGACTGACTAAGCGGATTACTTTTTCCAAATAGAAGTTCCAGCGTAATTTTACGTCCTTCACAAATAGAATGATGTGACAATACAGCACAAGTTGTTGAAGATTTAGGTGATTTATAGGGTTCAAAGGACAATTTTCGAAGCTCGGATAATCATAGGCATAGCTAAAGTTGGGTTAAAGAGCCTGGCCCATGCATGGGTCAATGCAGGTACGCCGAAGCTAGGTTTCCCAGTACTGGCCCAGGCTTGGCCCCTTTATCAACTCGGGGGGTTTCCTACATTGGAAGGGCTCCAGCTTCCGCCATAAATTTTTTGTCATTATGAAAATGATGTGTGGCCCAACCTAGTATGAGGTTACTAAATTAAACAAAAAATATTTGACGGTAAATTAATTCATGCTGGTCGGGCATACAGCCAGGAAAGTAGCTGTTTTTTTGTGGCATGATGGTTCCTTTTCCGTAAAATAAATTTAATAAGAAAGCTGCTCCTAAGAAGAAGCTGAACGTCACATAACATCAGAAGATATTTTGTTTAATTTAGTAAATTTTATAGCTAAGAATATAATTTAAATAAATTATAATTAATGATTTGAGAAAAGAAAGTATTTCATCATAAATACATATACATTAATTTTTGTAAATCTCACATTCAAATTTATACATTTTAGGTACGTCGATATGATCAACGTTATGGTCTTCGATTTCCATGGAGCTTTTGAACATGACGTTGGTCATGTATCTCCATTATATGCTGCTGAAGTTGATAGACTTTACTACGATAATATAACTTACAATGTGGTAAGCTATTCTATTTAAAAAACACATTTTTTATTAAATGAATCGTTTAATTACTTTCATAAAGCACTCGCATTAGTCTATATAGTTTGTCAATTTTAAAACTTATAGTGGACTGTATATCGTGAACGGAAAGAGATATCAAAACTGTTTCTAGGGAAGGGAGGGGACAGATAATGCACTCCTGCCAAGCAACTGTACCCCACCTATCCCATCAACAAAAATTTAAATGGCAACCCCACACTTGCGCCAATTGTCTTATAAACAACCGAATTGATGTACTCTGAAGAAAAAAATCAGGTAATGGTGAGTCTGGTGTTCTAGATGACCACTCAATGAGACTTCTCCTTTAAATTAATTTTTTTGGGATGATTATTGTTCCACCAGTCCATAACTGCTTAATGGTGAGATGTTCCGTCTTGCAAGAAGTGCAACACATTTTCATGTAGAGCTAGATTGCTATCGTCGTCCAGTTCGTTCTCTAGTTTATGGAGGATTAAGGACTCAATAACATATCGAGGTATTTACAGCTTCCTGTAACAATTGTCATAGTAAAGCGTGTTATCAGTAGAAGTCAAAATAATAGTACAAAACTATTAAACGCCTTACAAATTAGAAAATTAGTTTCCAAAGGGTAGACCGTTCACTAGGAAGCAACATCTACTATGCGCCGCAGACAATGAATTACACTTCCAAGTTAAACGGGGTTGGTATATATGAAAATATAGAACCAACCATTGTGGTTTATAGTTAGAAGGGACAATATCACTTGCAGACCGGTTTCTTAGAGCTTCTTGACGGATAATATCTACTTTGTACTGATCAGGTGCAAATAATAATCGATTTCAGTAATTCGTAAAAATTCGGAATAGATCGGATGAATTTTACAATGAAAAAAAGGATTTCTCATCAATTTTCATGTTTAAAATAGCAGTTTTTATGAATTTTTCATTGAAAAAAAGCATTTTCCATCAATGTTCTATCTTTTCGCTTTTCGAACAAACGATACTGTGCTATTGTTATCCGATTAACGACTACCTGCTGTGGGTTTTGGTCTTAAATCAATCACGTTGGCATAAGTCAAAACGAAATATTTTGGAACTAAGTATAATTATAAGGTAATGAAGCTTTCGTTCTTTTACACCGCATAGCAACCAAACCATAGACTACAAAAGTTTTACACAACAAGAGTGCTTTTTAAAAAAAGTGACACTGAAAGGAGTTCATGTATAATGAAGTAGAATGATGGAATCCTAGCTAAATGATCAGATAAGTTTGTTGATCAAAGAGATAAGACTGTTGGCGAACTACGTATCAACGTCTGCCAGCTTCTCACAATCGAGACTCTGACATGGAGCCTTTTAACACTGAATCAATTGTACACTTTGAAAAATACACAGTTTCTTTCAAATTGAATTGAATTGTTATATAGGGGGGGGGGGTGAATAATTTTATTTTCATAAATATAATTTATAAAACTTAGATAGTGTAGAAAAAATTCAATATTTTTTAAGTGCTTAACCCAAAAATGACATGAGATTTTTCACTAAAATGAATGGACACATTTTTTGGTCCAACTGTTCCTGTCGTGGCTGAGAAGGGGCGGGATTTGAGGAAGTCAAAAATAATTTCTTCTGTGGTATAAAAAAAGTTTATAGCTCCACCAATACAGAGCTGAGTAGAAAGCCGCTTCTCTGTTATAGATATTTTTGATCATTACTGATTGCATTTTTTGTCTCTAGGATTACGGAATTCAAACGTGGTTGAATGAAGGTAGTATTCCAGAGAAAATAAATCTAGGTGTCGTATTTTATGGACGTACATTCACTTTAGATGACAGTCGCAATACGTCACTTTATGCTCCAATTAATGGTCCTGGCAAAGCTGGACCGTATACTGGACAAGCAGGGTATCTAGGATATCACGAGGTAAGTTTTCGGAAAATAAAATGTAACCAACAATAAGATTCATTATGATAAAAGCTTTTTATTTAATACGTGTTAGAATATCAACTTGCTATCAGATTTGGTGTATTTTACTATTTTTCTTGATGGGGAAGAAATGGGGAATAAAGCATAAAGGTACACGCTCACTTAGGCGGCGCGGTGCGACACTACATTATCGGTAAATCCACACACTTAGGCTGGCGTTACATGCATCCGTTATACGATGATACGCTGATCCGAAATGAACCCTATTGGTCAGAAAATTAAAATGTCATTTTACTTTCGATGATTTTCAACTTCCATACGATATCGTACAGAGTTAAAATATTTTCTATTTCTTCCGATGTCGGATAAACCTTAACCTCACTTTTTTGCGTTTCAGTTACCGATTCTAGAAAAATTATGATATTTATTATATTTATTTTTTAATTTTCTTTACTTACCGATGCCGATGAACCATTGACGTGTTCAACTCTACTGACTGCGAATACATGTTAAGTTCAATAAGTATTTAATAGATAAAAAGAGCAACCAAGGGTGTTGTATTTGTAGTTTGTAGGCATGGAGAGTCTCCATGTTTGTAGGTTAGAGGTTCATTAGAATTCAGTAAATTCTAGGTTAGAGTTCGGACACGACAATCGGATTAACGTAAATCAAGAAAAATACTCATAATATGAAATTTTGAGTACTTTCGGACATGGTGTCGTCGGATAACGGACACATGTAACGCCAGCCTAAAGCGGCACGAAGCGGTGCGTTCTTTTTGTTACATTCGAACCAGCAAAACGTCAAGTAGTTCATCCGACGAGGATTTTTTCGTTTTCTCCGCATTCCTAAGGGCGACAGAGCAGAAAAAAAATCAAAAAGGTCTTGTTGGGTCCATGAAATCTACAGAAAGAGGGAAAAAAAGGCTTGGGGAATTCCACCACCTATTTTCAGATTAAAAACGGGATAGAAAAAAGTTTTTAATTCTTTAGGATGTCTGAAGAAAAGTTTTACGAATTTTTAAATTTTATTAGATGAAATGATTGCATCGTTTGATATTGTTCAAAAAGCATTTAGGGAACCCATTCCAAAGTTCGAACAGTTAACAGACTTACTAACCCTTCCCACCTATCTTTTATAAAAAAAAATTAACTGCTGATCAACTTTCTCAAAATATCGGCTTGCACATCAGATGCTCTACATTCACATTTGTTAAGAGCTTCAGCACAAAGATATTTATGGATAAATTCATGCTGATCAAACACTACTAAAGCCTTATTAGGCTATGCAGCTGACGAAGCCACCATTGCCCGATTTGTTGATTCAGCCCTGTAAATGTGTTGATCAAACTGTCAAACAAAGGCTTGTCCTTGCAAAAAAAAATACAACCAAATTGTATTTTGTTATGCAAATGTATTAATAATGACTTTCAGAAATAAAATATTGATTAATTCATTTTTATTTTTTGATAACTTATGTAAAACTTGGCTTTTTCGTAATAATTTTTTTTCAACAATTCTTGTTGAATTTTGAATTTTTTTGTTTTTTACTTTTATTGAGTATAAGTATATTTAATCATAATAAACAATCGGATATTTTTAATAAAACAACAATTAAAATTTGTACAGTTCATTCACTCGATATCCAAGGGGATGGGATATAAAAAAAGTAGATCTATAAACATTAACAATCATAATCTGCAAGCTATTCTGAGTTCAAAACTATTTATAGAATGTGGTCCTCAAATTTTGCACACTCAACTCTATTCAGCTTCCGGTCTATTATTTATTTGTTTCAGATCTGCGAATTCCATTTAGATTCATCTACATATGTTTGGGATATGGAGCAGCATGTACCTCACATTTATTGGGATGACCAGTGGGTAGGCTACGAAGATACACGTTCCATTAGAGAAAAAGTTGAATATGCCGTCGATAATGAATTGGGAGGCATCATGGTTTGGTCTTTGGATTACGATGATTTTAGAGGACGTTGCGGACCAAAATATCCTTTATTAAAAACCATAAATGCCGCTATTAAAGATTATGCTTGAATGTTTTTTTGAAATACAAGTACATTTTTGAAATAAAGTTAATAACACGTATTATTATTATTTCATTTTTAACCTATCTCAATAAATTGACAATTTTTTAAGCAATCTTTTTCTAAATTCACTGAAGGGCGGCTGTTCAGTCTGCGATAATAAAGCGATATCATCGAACCAGAAGGTAGGCTGACCGATTCTAACCTATAAATCACTTTGTATTGTGCTATTGAAGACCATAGTGATATTACTTGAATATTGTAAATAATTGTTGTATTACTTACTATAAAGTCTCCAAATCACAGATGTCTGTAAGCCCCGTCAAAACTACAACAGTTCTTTTCACTTTAAAATAAAATTGGAGGTGCTCCCTAAAATATTTGGGGATTATCACAGCACTTAGGCCAGATGTGACCCATTGTACATCCTCCCGAGGAGTTGTCTTCCTAGATCATCGTCGATCTTGTCCTTTCCAGGAAGATGGACAGGTCACTAGGAGACATCTCCTTTATATCGGCAGGTGTAGGCCAAGACTCACCGAACACACACTCTCTTATTGACGATAACTCCGGACACTCGCATAATACATGCCTGACAGATTCATCTTCCTGTTCACACATCCTGCATAGAGATGTGTCCACTAGCCCCATTGTATGGAGGTGTTTCCTTAATAGACAGTGGTCGGTCAGAAATAGAAATCCTACCGTTAAACGTAGGTTTTTCCTGGTCATCGCCAAATATTTTTTCAACTCCAGCTTCCCAGGGTCGCCCAGAGTGATCCTGGCAAGACTGCATCATTTGATTTCATCCCATCTCTTTAGATATTGAGCATAGGTGTAACGTTTAGCTAGTTCCGGAATTGTCGAATTCGCCAGGCCGTAGGTGTCGCCGGGTCCAAGAATTCTTAGTCCAGCCGCTTGACTGGGTGAAGAATCAGCAATGCGGTTACGTTTTCTCCTGTCGTGCCTCTTAACCCACCTCATGATAATATTGTTATCCACCGAGGCGTTAGCTAAATCTCGATGGTACTCTAATACTAGCCCTGATGTAACACGTTGTCTGTTCAAGGCTAGTAGAGCTTGTCTGCTATCAGTGCAGATTATTATGTTTTTGCCAGATATAACTGTTCAGGTTAGTTCCTAAATGGCAATTGAGATACCAGCCCCAATTCTGTTTGAACCACGCTGGTGTTTTTTTTTCCCATTCCCCACTTAATCCTTAGGCTTAGTGATCTGGAGTAAATTCCACATCCATTCTTTGGTTTTTGAGCCGTCTGTATATATACGTATTGCATTTGCAACAACTGACTCTGTGCTCTGTTTTATTTGTATTTTGTATGGTTTATCAAACACAAACCTGGGTTCAATTGCATCACTGGCCGCCTGCAGCAGAGGTAGCGCAGTAAGCGCTTCCCACCACAGTCGCAGTCTCAATTGACCCATTCCTACCTGTGGGTTTACACCAGCCATGCGCAATCGTAACATGGCCATTAACGCAACCTCTTTAACGTACAATTCCAGAGGGATCAGACCAGTAATTAATTCCATTGCCGCGGTTGGTGTTGTTCTCATTGCTCCTGCAATGTTTAAACAAACCTTTCACAAGCAGCGACTGTAAAAATGTCTACACATATGTGTTGGCATCAATTTACTTTAGTCGCATAATGTTTACCGACGAGGATTAGAACCATATTTCTACGATCCAGCGTCTATAAGCGAATTAAAGCGACTCATTTTCGCGAATAAGTAATGAAGCCACGCTTAAAAACGCTTGAGGCGGAAACTGGCGTGGTTAAAAGTGCGTGAGAAAACTTTGAAGCGGTTCTGCTGTTGTGCATCATTCAATAGACAGTATTGACAGAATAAATTGATAGAGAGTGGACGAATGGTGTGGCTATTTTTTCTTTGTTATTAGTAAGCACCAATATTAAAAGTTATCAAGAGCTGCGTTCGTTATTTGCGTCCGATCAATCTTTTTAGTCTGAATCGTTCCTTTATTACATCTAGAGGTAGGGGAGGTAAATCCGAGCTGTTCGGTAATTCCCCTCAGATTAATCTGTTTATCTGTCATGTTGTGAGGTTATGTTGTATTCATTAGATAAATCAAGTACTGGTTTTCTCGATTAGAATTGTGTTTTTATACAAACAGTTAATTTTTATTTATCCATTCTACATGTCTTTTGCAAAAATGACCAATATTGACTTGGAAGTTAGTTTATATTTATGGTTGATGGTCGGACCGTTCGGTAATAGCAGTTTGCTCAGATTAATCTGTGCCCACGTGACCAAAAATCCGTCGCCTCTGCGATGGAAATACCGAACGTAGCTAATGAAAAATTTTATTTGAACATTATTTTTACCATTTATATCTCTGCGGGGTCGTATCGAAAAACGATTTTGGAATGTCTAAAGTTTATCTAAATGGTCTGATGTTGGAAGTGGACCATAAAGTAAAATATGTATGTGTCATTAGAGAAATGTCATTGTCATATGTCAGAATATCACTAGATATTTCCATTTTTGCGAGGTTGAGCATTAATAATTGCTTTAGCTGCGATTATCACACTCGAGAATGAAAGAAAAAGACGGCGCAAACGACGATTTTGGGTACGTCCAAGCCTCCAAAGTAGAGCACAATATGGATCTCGTGACTTAATGAAGGATTTACCACTGGACGATATGGACGAATTAATTCTTGAGTCCAGATCTGGATATGGTTTCAGAAACTTTTCGAATGAGAAGTAGTGATTTTGAAGTTCTTCTAAATTTGATTGCACCAAATATCTAGAAGAAAGATACATCATTCAGAAGAGCTATTTCCGCTGATAAACGCCTAGCAGTTACTTTGCGATATCTAGCGACGAGAGATTCCTATCATTCGTTAATTTACATGCTCAAGATGTCGAACAGGATGATCCTGGTATAGATTTATCAAATTAATAACTTTTTCGTTCGTCCACTCCATTTGAAAGCAATTGCTAACTGGCAGACAATCTGAATCACAACTGAAGCCGCGAGAGGCCAGTGGGTGGCACGTCTCCACTCTCCGTTCTCTTTGGCTTCTTATGAAGAAGACCGACACTTGGTATTTTCATTGGCAAACGGCTGGTTTATTGGCGCGTGCCAACGGTCACATCTATATCAAATCGGATATGCCAATTGGCAAACAGCGACATAGTGTGGACGCGCCTTAATACACAAGGCTAGACGATCCTTGTGGACATTTAGGATCTGTGGAAAATCTAGAGGCTTGGGATCCAAACAAATCTATTAGATATTTGATGATTGTTACACCGATTATTAATGATTTGTGGCCAAAAGCTTTAAAAGAACTGTCGAAACGAAATTATCTCGTAAAGAATATTTCACAATATTTCGTTGACCCGTCATCTGGCCTTAAGGATTTAATAATAAAAGTTTAAAAATATGTCATTGTACAGTAAACAGTAACAGATCCGTAGTCGGTAAAATTTAAATACTAAAGCATCAATTAAATTCATTAATTGTAATTAAACAAATGCTGAAACATACAGGTTGGCCCAGTGGAAGTAATTATTCTTCAACTTACTTACCTTGTGGATAAAAAACTTCACTTATAGCTTGGAAGGTCTCCGACAATAATAACGTCCAAATAAAATAAACTAAGTAAATGACTTAAATTTTCAAAACTAAAACGCAATTTGTCTGTTGGTTGGAAAACAGACGAAACAGGCCGGGTTAGTGGGCCCCAACACTGCAGCCGTTGGCTTATTGTATTGTCCTGTCTGTCTGCTAGTCCGTGAGAAGATTTGTGACCTTGATGAGATCTAGAAGTCTCTTCACAGTATCTCTTTTGATGAGGTTGGATATAGGGTCATCCGGTCCTATCTGTCTATACCTCCACCAACATAGAGCCTCACATTCGAAAATTACATGGGTGGCTGTTTCGTCCTCCTCACCACATAATCTACATATAGGTTCTTCTTGGAAGATCCCCATTGTGTGAAGGTGCTTTCTCAGCTTGCAGTGTCTGGTCATAAGGCCGGTAACCATCCTGATATCTCTCCTATTTAACTTTAGGATTTCTCCAGTAACTTTTGGTATGGGTTGTTTAACCATCAGTTTACTGTGTTTAAGATTCGGAATTTTTTGCCAGTATTTAGGGTGTTGTTTGTGCACCCACTGGTTTAATGTGGTTCTTACCGAAGCCTTTGTTACACCGGTTGCCGGCTCAGGGCCAGTGTAGCCGGTTGCCGATCCTTCTCGTGCTAGGGCGTCGAATTTGTCTGTACTATATCTTTAATTGGTATGAACACGTGCATCGTCGATCTTTACCGAACGCTCGTAGGACTCGAATGCGGATGTTTTTAAAACTTTTAGTAGACGACAGCCAAAACGTAAATTTGTACTCTGCGACTGTATAAGTCATAGTCCTTAAGAAAATCCACAAGCTCTAGCACATGAACTGGGACTAAATAAAACAAAAGATGGCAGTAAATAGAAAAAAAGTCCCCGTTTCTTCTTGAATTAACTGCTTTTTCACACTATCTAGGATTGGTATGTGTGTATGGGGTGATATTCACTGATGCCTAAAAGATTTATTGTGCCACCTTACTTTTACTTAGGTTCTGAGGAAAATCTCAGAGACTAGTAGCTCCTTTAGTCACATTTCCCGGAGGAATTTTAGGATATCTGTAGGCTTTAACATAGGCAAATGCCCCTCTTCTATCCAGTAGTCTCCTAGGTGGTGTGCCCGAGGATTCTGAAGTTCAGTTTAATTCGCAAGTATCTGGATGGAGGTTTCTTCTTCCATGCCACAGAATCTACATTCTTTTTCCTCCACTATTTTGTGCTTATTCAGGTGCCCATTCAGGCGTTTGATCTCAACGGCCTACTAGATTTTTCCAATGGTCAGATCTTTTCTTTTTTTCGGATTGCCTATTTCTTTCAATAGTATATTCGAGCTGATACCGCAAAAGGGTTCCGGCCCCCAAAGGCGCGTTTAGATTGCGCGAAATTGTTTCGGTCAACAGTTTCGCGAAAATGTTTCGCGTCGTATATACCTGATACTCACCCCGAAACTTGTTTCGTTCGTTCTCGCGAGTATGTCTCGAGGTGAGCCACTCGTCAGTCGGTATTGAAGCGCGCATCAGAGAGCCTCGCGTCTCGTGTTTCTTGTAGTGTAAACCGATTCTACTGTTTCGCGCCCAAAATGAACCAGGAGGATAGCATCCGCCTCATTGAACTTTATACAAAGTACCGATTTTTATGGGATGCCAAAGATAACCGCATGAAGAGAGAGGATGCTTGGAAGGAAATGAGTTCAAAATTGCAGTACCCTGTTGCTACCTTAAAGGCAAAAATGAAAACATTGATGGGTTCCTATAGGAGTGAGAGGTCCAGGGAGAAAAAAAAGCAGAGTCACTGGTTCCGGTATGTAAATTTTTATTATTTTATGCTTTGTATTAATATATACTTGTTTGTCGGACTTTTTGTAATTGTGTCACAGTATGCATACTAGTACCATAAAGCGAGATAAATACACTAAAATAAGCTCACTATTTATTAGTATTATTGTTACAGGTAGCGATGAAGTATATGGTTCGCCTACAAATACTTTGAGATTTTGGCTGATAAAGACATCCCGAGGGAAACTGTGCTTTTCGATATTCTGAAGAGATATTGTAGGCTGCTGTAGGAATCTCCCGTAGTAAGAAATCTCAAGCAAACTGTCAACCTCTCTTTTACAGATATAGCCTGTCTCATGTTGGTATCCATTTTTCTTATTTTAGGATCAACTAGTAATACGAGCTGTTCAAAACCTTCTGTGGTCATCCAAGTAAAGTTTCGAAAAGAATATTCACAAGGTTCCGCTCTCATATCCCTCAGGAGTCTGTTTCCATATTGAAATCTAAGACGAAATATGTCTTTCGACCACTATCGGCGTGTTCTTTTATTTCTTTTTCTTTTCTTTCTCAACACAATTATCATCATAATTGCAAATGCTGCACTCGGAGCAACCGGCATGCTTGTCTCTCACAAACTGGCGGCTCACCTTGTTTTTGCTTGTCAACCCGAAACGTTTCGCCTCGTGTAAACAGTCATGCCGAGACAGCGACTGTTGCGCGAAACAATTTCGCTTAATCTAAACGCACCTTAAGTCCAGTATAACCGGAAGTCTCCGAAAGTCGAGCCTATTTTCATACGATACATCAATGTCGGAAGCCACTTATTACAAATTTTCAGATTTTTCTTCTGATCGATTTGATCGGAACGAGCTATCGAAAAAAAAATCACCCTGTATAAGTAGTTATTTTAAAAGCTGCTCTTTCTTCATTTGGATCAGCGTAAATATTATAAAAAATACTATAGATAGACGTATACTGCAGAAATAGTACAGTATGTATGTGTATGAGTAGAAGGCTATCATTATTGTTGAACCCAGATTCTTGCACTGATAAGGCGTTAGCCGAGGCTGTGCAAACTGGGCGAAACATATAATGGGTCTTCTGCTCCGAGTGACATGGATCTAGGTGAATTGATCGAAAACAATTTATCGAATGACAATTGACCGAATACAATTTATTGAAAAACAATTTATCGAATAGGTGAATTTATCGAATAGGTGAATTTATCGAATAGGTGAATTTATCGAATAGGTGAATTTATCGAATAGGTGAATTTATCGAATGACAATTTGACCGAATACAATTTAACGAAAAACAATTTATCGAATAAATAATTTATCGAATAGGTGAATTTATCGAATGACAATTTTTGTAAAGTAAATTATAATAATTTTCAATAATAACCCAACCAAACCTACCCCTACCAAACCACCTTCGTATTTTTAGTCAATTTTTGAAGAATAAATTATAATAATTTCCAATAATAACCCAACCAAACCTACCCCTACCAAACCACCTTCGTATTTTTAGTCAATTTTTGAAGAATAAATTATAATCATTTCCAATAATAACCCAACCAAACCTACCCCTACCAAACCACCTTCGTATTTTTAGTCAATTTTTGAAGAATAAATTATAATAATTTCCAATAATAACCCAACCAAACCTACCCCTACCAAACCACCTTCGTATTTTTAGTCAATTTTTGAAGAATAAATTATAATAATTTCCAATAATAACCCAACCAAACCTACCCCTACCAAACTACCTTCGTATTTTTATTCAATTTTTGAAGAATAAATTATAATCATTTCCAATAATAACCCAACCAAACCTACCCCTACCAAACCACCTTCGTATTTTTAGTCAATTTTTGAAGAATAAATTATAGTAATTTTCAATAATAACCCAACCAAACCTGCCCCTACCAAACCACCTTCGTATTTTATCACCATTAGGTACCTGCCGTAATTAGGGTTAGCGTTCGGTCAAACGGTCAAATTGTCATTCGATAAATTCACCTATTCGATAAATTGTTTTTCGATAAATTGCATTCGGTCAATTGTCATTCGATAAATTGTTTTCGATAAATTCACCGCATACCGAGTGACATATACTATTTTTTCTTCAAGCGTAAAAATAATGCAATTTATCAGTAGAAAAAAATTGAATACATATAATTTTCTCTTTGTCGATTTAAAAATGCAGCTAATGTGGTATAATTCTCCAATTTTGCATTGTATTTGATGTTTAATTGAGTTTTAATCATTGAATATTGAGCCCATAGTGTCGAACTTTTAAATTTTCTTGACAAATACGAAAAATAAGCAAGCATAACATTCTCTGTGTATCTTCGTACAATATTTTCTTTGCACCGTTTTATAAAATTTTCATAAGCAAAATCATACACTTTTCGTGACTCCGTCGGAATTAGTGTTTCAATAGTGGAATTAGCTATTTCGACTAATTCCGGAGGTGTACATTGAAATTCTTGTTCTTGAGACATTTTTACAATAAACTTTTCAAAACTGACAAACATCAAATTAAATGACTGTTCCTACCTACTTGGTTACAACTCCCATAATAAGACGTTGCTATCGATTCTCATTATTTTGTTACTAGTACAATAATGAGCGTACATTATTTTACTAGTAAAAGAATAGGTTATTCCTACGATCTGTGTTGCCGGAAATAATATAGATATTATTACACGCTTGAAGAAAAATAATATTTTTATTTATATTATTTTAATTATCAGGTTTTTAACCGTGCACTGGTTTTATTATATATAAATTATCTTTTGACGAATTGCAGATAAATAGTATTAGTATTTTTAAATATAAGATCAATATTTACTCAAAAGTGATACATATTTAAAATTAATAAATTATTGTGTAGAAACTAAGTGAATGAGATATTACTGAGAATTAAAAATAATTGTAATGATTAGATATAATCAAGGAAATATTCTAATAAAGGAAGTTGCATTAAACTGTCAGATACTTTGATAGTGAAATACGTAAACAAACAACAAAGGAGAGAGCTTTTCGAAGAATTTGTAACAACATTATAGGATTTTGCATAAAAGGCATGACGACAGTCACTAAGAGTAACTGAAATAATTGTATATAGAATACAAATATTCTGAAGGAGTTAGTTATTTTTACATTACAATGGTGATTATACCTATTTATTTCGTTAAAAATTATGGAGAGTAGAGTTAAGGAGAACCCAAAATAATAGTATAAAACTATTAAAACGCCTTACAAATTAGAAAATTACTTTCCAAAGGGTTGACTGTTCACTAGGAAGCAACATGTACTTATCGGGCTATATGCCCCGCAGACAATGGATTACACTTCCAAGTTAGTATTATAACTTGTTCAAAACGAGATCGTTACTCGTTCTCTGGGCTCCAAAATAAAAGGAGAACTTTGAATTTCCCGTAAGCGTTTTCATGTAAATGACTCTTCTTTATTATAGTTCTTTTGATTTTTAATAAGTTTGCTTTTTGGTTATGTTATTTGTTTGATATTGATATCTGTGTGTATATTATTGTTATTGTGAACAAAATGGATGCTTTTTTTATTGAGAGTGAATCAGAAGTTGAATTTTCGGATATGTTCGAAGATGATAGTGAGTTTTCAGAGTTTGAAGAGGAATTATTACAAGATTGGCAGCGCCCAAAAAATGAGAACTACATTGAAGAAACGATACAGCAATATAGTGACACTGGATTTGTTGAACATTTTAGAATTCATAAAGAGTGTGTAAATAGCATTTCAAGACAGTTTGAAAACAACGGTTTATTTCATCCCCAAACACGTGGAAATGACAAAATAAGCGCCAAAGATCATATTCTTATATTCTTGTGGTTTACTGGTCACCAAACCTCTTCATTTCGAGATGTGGCTGACCGGTTTAACATTTCAATTAGTAGTTTCTTCCGAGTGATCCGTCGGGTTACATACTTTGGATATTTATAACATAGCCTTATATCTTATTTTCTTTCTTATCAAAATATTCAGCATAGAATACTTTTCAGAACTGTTCCAGCACACATTTGTTTGGAACCTAATTAGTACATTATTCTGTTCACGCATGCAAATCAGATAATGTTAATAACATGTTTGGCACTCGCTTATTCGTTACAGAATTCATAGCTATTACACAAAATAAACCAAATTAATAATCAAAATAAATTTTGCTAGCAATTTCTTTAAAAAGGCTGTAATGTAAAACTAGTCTTAAGCAAATAATTTTGTTTATTAATACACACTGGAGCACATGCTCAAAATTAAAAGTCAACCGAGTTTGAGCAAAAGCTTCGTTTTAATTATTAATACCGATTGGAGCATATACTCCAAATACTTCGAATTGGATCTTAAGCTTCAGTTTATTAATACCACCCATTGTATGTTTCCAAGAAACGTTATTGCCAATGCAAACTACATTAATATTTTGCAAATTTCCATTTAATTGCGATAGATGTTTAAAGAAATTAAGGATTAAAAACAAGATTTCAAAATAAAATTTTCCTAGTATTTTGATAATATTTGTGATTTAATCATATTATTGATATAAAATTGATTATCTCAAACAAAAAAAAATATTTAACTATAAATACATTCGCATACATGTCACGTAGTTATCAGTCAAAATGAAGACCTTATTAATTTTGTCTCCGATAGCAATAATAATTGGATTAAGTTTGCCAATTGGTAAGTTATCAATTTTTAATCTAACTTCCCTCTATATACACATACTAGATACCTATAATATTCGTAGTGTCAGATAGGGACTAGAATTAAAAAAAAAAAACTTAATTATTCTTGATACCGGTAACTGGAACGCTACCGAAAAGTTGAATTAGAAATATAAAAAATATTATGGTTTAATTTACCAAAAAATAACAAAAAGATCAATGAATACACCACAAGGAACATAAAGTAAGTCACGAATGTTTCTGGTTACGTCATAACTTATAAACATCCGAATCAAATCAATAAGACAGTTTTCACCAGCGGCGCATCATTGTTAGAGCGTTCGGCATGTATTTCTGGTGATCTAAATATTAAAGGAAATAAATAAAAAACAAATTTAACATATCATAGTTAGACTACAATTTGAAATTCTAGTCTGATTCTTCATTGTATACATTGTTTACTGAGTGTTTAAGATGCCTCCGACAATCGTGAGTCTCGCCGATTGTGAAGTACGGGCTGTTATACGATTTCTTAGTGCTAAAGGCGTGAAACCGATCGATATTCATCGTGAGATCTGTGAAGTTTACGGACAAAACATTATGAGTGATGGAATGGTAAGGAAATGGGTGAGAGCATTTAAAGATGGCCGCACAAATGTGCATAATGAAGAACGGAGTTTCTAGAGTTTCAATGGGAAACTCTAGATCATCCTCCATACAGCCCAGATCTGGCGCCCAGTGACTACCATTTGTTCCTGCACTTGAAGCAACACCTGGGTGGTCAGCGTCTTCAAGACGATAACGAAGTCAAAACATTTGTGAAACAGTGGTAAACAAGTCAGGCGGCAGAATTTTATTAGGAGGGTATTCAAAAACTGGTGCCACGTTATGACAAGTGCCTCAATATTCACGGAAATTATGTAGAAAAGTAGATTAAGGTACAGGCTTTCATGTAAAAATAAAATTTTTGCGATATCTTTGCACGTCTTTTTTTAATTCCAAAACGCTACTGACTTAAAAAACATGCCTCGTACATTCAGGGAAGTATGACGTAACGAGAAACATTCGTGACTTTTACTGTGCAGAAGGTAATGATTGTTGTGATACTAAGACAATTAATAAATTAAATTTTTTTTTTCATAATTCCAGGTAAATTTTTTCATTAATCTGTTGAATGTGAAGTTTCATTGATTTTTTCATTTTAATTACTCTACTCTGTAGATTGTATACACATGTTTTATAATAGGGAACTTTACAATTTTTTTCATTCAATAATAATAATAATATAATAATTAATTGGCGTCTAAAAATCCTAATCCCCAAGGCTTGTTTTTATATCAATATTTACTTTGAAAACATAGTTTAAAGTTCCGTGTTACTTAAAACTATTTCAAACGACCTTCATAGCGCGCCAAAGCGAGTGACGTAGAAGGGTAGTAGATAGTCCGCAGCTGCGTTTTAGTGTACCGTTTGCCAGCCACAGCAGTGATGCCAATTCGAGGGATTTTCGGTTTTTTAAGGACAAGTTTTGGAAGGATTTTTTAAAATGCATTATAAACTTATAAGAATTTTTGTCTAGAGTTTATTCACGATAAAAAGACGATGACGTTGCAAAATAAAATTTTCTGATGTTGCCAGCATGTAGATTTTTTCTTTATTCAAAGGAAGCTGGAACAGTCAATGTAACAGTTCTTTTTTATTCGCCTGTACCTCGTAAGGCATAGTGTGAAGGTGTTATAATATTATATTCTCAAATTTATTTAATATAAGTATATATTTTTGTAACCAATCAGTCTATATCTCAATCAACATTTGATTATTTATAATGAACGACAAACTCTAGAACCATCTTTAAGAACACTGGAAGAAATAAATCATCTTGAGGAAATTGAAACATAAATATAATTCAATTTATAAAAGAATATCACAAGTTATAATAATCTAACCTATCATTATTAACACCCAACTGAATAAATTTAAATATAATTTATAATATGTATTGATAATAATTAAAGTAAATGGTATTACTCACGTCTCTTACAGCAGTAAGCAAGCCCCATTGTGGTATTCTCAAAAATAAGGATATAACCATCTCTCGGCAGTTACTGCTCTATTTCTTGGGCATTTTAATGCACTGCAGATTTGACTAATTAATTAGTAACGAAAATAACTATTTTCCCAACTTTGAAGAAATAATTAATTCAGGAGCACCAGAAAAACTTGTAAATACGATGATCGATGTCAATTAACAAGGAATGACATACTGAACCTAACCTCAATTATGTCAAAACTACTGAATTTTTCCAATTGATTTGACAACGTCTTGAAGTTTTGCCAACCCGTAAGCTGAAAATTGCCCTGGCCATTAAGTATAAATTGTATATTTACGGCTGGTAAATTTATATTTACTCCGATACGCAGGAAAGTAACTAAAAATTATATCATCGTCTTTTTATCGTAAATAAACTCTACAATAACTATCCTAAATCTATTGAACCTACACACAGATTTTAAATTTTGTATATATTTATGAAAGGTTATTTAAATATTCAATTCATTTTTTTACTACGGCGTAATGTATGTATATTATGAAGCTGTAACATTGTTCGAAATTCCTCCACTTTTTCTTGTACTATGCGGCAACACTGCCCGAAAAGATTTTATTCGTAATATAAGTATTTCGAATCATTTAGTTCTTAAAAGTTGTGTGCTGTTATAGCTTTTTGTGACATTTTGTATCAGAATGAACAGAAAACACAATAACTCGTGGAAACACTCTAGTAAACAACACAGTAAACAAAGCAATAATGGCTGTTTTAATAGTATACGTTCGTTCTTTGTCGCATGGACGCACGCGCAGTTCCGAAACCTACTCTTCTATGTTACAACCAATAATTTGTGTTTGTCTTGTTATTTATAGCACATGTTTGCTAACTAAAATTTCAGTCAAGCTCCCTATTTGTTTCAGTATCTGGAAAAAATGTGGTATGCTATTTTGCCAGTTGGACAGTTTATAGACCAAGTTTAGGTAAATTCGATGTAAGCGACATAGATCCTTCTCTGTGTACACACATTAACTTCGCTTTTATTGGACTAAACGAAGATGCTTCCATTCATATCTTAGATTCATGGGAGTCTAATGATGCTGGTGGTTATGGTAAATTTTTTTTCTTCAACAAAATTACAATCTAGTTTTCAACAAAAGTATTGGTAGATCAGCATAAATATAGCACAACGGCATTTATCAAAGAATACACCGACTAACAAGAAGCGTTGACAGATAACTCAGTAAATACACGGAGAAAATGATAAAATTTTTAAATATTGGCGATATAATTCGTCGACAAAGTGAAGTACGACAAGTATGCTTAATTACAGTTTCCTGTTAATTCCTGTATTTAGTAAAGCGTGTTACCATGGCTTACAAGGCGTTGTTAGTTATTTACGTAACTAAAGTTCGTTTCAAAGAAGTTGATAGCAATAAACGTAAATAATAAACGCAAAACGGAGGTCGGGTGTCTCAAGAAACTGTTATCTCTTATTTATGTTTTACAATGTATCTAGACTAAGAAAAAATAAATTGTGACCAGACCACCCGGTAATCGGCCAGTTGTTCTTTCTCTCTCTTTCAAGCTGTTTTTCTCATATTTTCCTTGTCGTGCTTGTCTAAATCGTTTGGTTCGAAAAGCCCTTTCGCAATCTGTATGTTCAGTTCCTATCGTTTTTCAGTAATTGCCATAACTCTTGATTTTTCCACGTTGATTTTCAGCAGCCCTTTAATAATTTGGAAATTGAATGAATTTATAAGACTAATGGTAGAAACTTCCTCAATTTTGTATTATAATTTGTTTTAGAGGGTTTTAAGCATATAGTGGCGTTGAAACAACAAAATCCGAATTTGAAAGTATGTGTTAGTATGGGAGGCTGGAACGAAGGATCTGCGGTGTACTCTAGAGTGGCAGCTAATCCAAGGAAGAGAGCGATTTTAGCTGGTAATATTTTGGAGTTTATTGAAAAATGGGGATTTGATGGATTCGATTTAGATTGGGAATATCCCACACAAAGAGGAGGAAATATACATTTTGATAAGGTAACTTTGAATACATAAAAGTCTGTGTATTTTGAATATGTTCACGAATTATTTATAGATTTTACGTTTATTCGAAACTTTCTTCATCGCACTTAGTTTATTTTAGTAACTTGTAATTTGTAATGTCATTTCAGGTTTATTTTATTGAACTACTGAAGGAAATCCACAGTGTTCTTCAACCTAACGGCTATTTGTTTTCTATTGCTGCAGCTGGTGGTTATGACAAGATTATCGCAGGGTATGACGTACTTGAAATTAATAAGTGAGTAATAAGGTTATTTTTTAAACTTTATATTCAATATAAATATAACGGGGATGTTCTAAAATCTCAAGCATCATTTTAAAAGCTTGCCTATTACGTAATCCCTGTAATATTGTTTTAAAGAGGAGTTCAATTCCAAAATTATTTGCCCAATGAGGTGATGCGGAATTGAACTAAGTTCCAAGTCAATTTGATATATTTTTTCAGCGCCTTTTTTTCTCAGTTTTTTTAATATAAGCGATTTTACATATTTATCTGTGAAAAAACTTCAGACAAGCACAGAAGTGTCAGGGAAAAATTAAAAAAAAATTTGATAAAGACACCTGGAATGCTACCAAAAAATTGGAAATAAAAATATTTTCAAAAACATTGCATTTTAGCAACCCGAGACTATTTTATGCACGTGCGAGCGTAGCGAAGCGAGGGAAGTTGATAGCTAAGGGCTGCTAAAGCGTTTCCTGCATGTGTGACACACAACTGTTTTAACGAATAAACCAAAAATAGGAAAATATAACAAAAAACTTTTATTCACAATCGGTCAGTAATATAGACATTTCTTACCTTTAAAACGGTATGGAAGTGACAATCGGGTCAGTAATATAGACATTTCTTACCTTTAAAACGGTAGGGAAGCGACAATCGGTCAGTAATATAGACATTTCTTACCTTTAACACGGTAGGAAAGTGACAATCGGGTCAGTATTATAGAGATTTCTTACCTTTAAAACGGTATGGAAGTGACAATCGGTCAGTAATATAGACATTTCTTACCTTTAAAACGGTAGGGAAGTGACAATAGGGTCAGTATTATAGAGATTTCTTACCTTTAAAACGGTAGGGAAGTGACAATCGGTCAGTAATATAGACATTTCTTACCTTTAAAACGGTAGGGAAGTAACAATCGGGTCAGTATTATAGAGATTTCTTACCTTTAAAACGGTATGGAAGTGACAATCGGTCAGTAATATAGACATTTCTAAACCTTTAAAACGGTAGGGAAGTGACAATCGGGTCAGTATTATAGAGATTTCTTACCATTAGGTCATTATTATTTTTCCAGAATTTAAGATATCATTTTTGTCAAATTTTCTAATAATTTAAAGCTTATCTGATTGTCTTTAAGCATTGTAATACAATTTCATTTAGTAGAGAGATATTCAACATTTGCACAGGATCCATTTGTTTAGGAATTTTTTCTAATGACCCAATTACTAATTACTATACAATTAATATACAAGGTGTAATTACAAATTAACAATATAATAAACAAATACAGCTGGATATTCCACTCAGACACACTAGTTCAAAACTGAACTGTTACAGGTTGTCAAAAGAGCATGAAATAGAAGAGGTGTAGGCAGCACAACATTCAAATGTATATCGGAACTACTCAACACAAGAGTAGCTGAGACGAATATGAGTGAAGAAATTTTCTCTCCCCAACAATATCTTAATATTCTTCACTAAAAAAAGAAAACTCGACCTCAAAACCATTAAACTTGATGAGAGTGAGGTTAAATGTCACCCCAACACATTGGGTATTCACAAAGAAAAATTATATCGAGGCCTACAAAACATTATAAATAAATTTGAGGTTGTCATTTTTTATTGTCATTGATAGCAGTGGCTATTTTTGTAAAATAAAATTACAATTAAAATGCGTCAAAAAATACAAACAAATACGAAGAATATAGTTTTAGTAAAAGCAAAAGTTGAGTAAAAAACAGTCTGCCTAAAAAAAATTTAAATAATTTCCCTTAATATGACAGTTCTGAAAATGTATCAGCGGATAATTTGCATTATAATAAAAGCTCAAAATATAATTTGACTCTGCCTCTTGAACTATAAAGACTCATGTTAAAAAATTATTTTTTTTTCACATTCTATAGATACGTCGATATGATCAACGTTATGGTTTTCGATTTCCATGGAGCTTTTGAACATGATGTTGGCCATGTATCTCCGTTGTATCCTGCTGAAGTAGATAACCTTTACTACGAAAATTTCACCTACAATGTGGTATGTTAATCTATTTAAAAATGTTTCAAAAATTTCAAGTGATTCCGAGTGTTTCCTCTAAAGATTTAAAAATAATCCACTAGCAACGCACCACTAGTATGATTTTCCACTTGACAGCAACGTTAAACATACACAATAAGAATTTTTTTTGAGGTTTTCATTTTTTCCCGCTAGTGACAAAAAGTAAAAATTCTTATTGTGGATTATTTTTAAATCATTAGAGTAAGCAGGCTAATTGTTCAAAAATTGTTTTCAATTTAGTTTACGTGGTTAACCTAACTTTCCAAATTATTATTATTATTATGCTTTATTTATCTTAGATAATGTTAACAATAACAAAATACATATTTATGCAATAAAATATAAAATTAAGATTAAAAAAAATATATATACAATATTATAAGAAATGTATATTATTAAAAATAAATAGGAATATATTCACACATACACATACACCCACATACATACACATACAAACATACATATATATATACACACATATACATGCCAATAATGCCAATAAATATGACTATAAAATATGAATATGAATATGAACCACTAGATTTCTGTAGGATTACTTTTAATGTATATAATCAATAATCTTTTAAATATTTTTACATTTTGACTAACTTTTATGTACTGCGGTAGGTTATTAAATTGTACAACCCCTTTGTGGAATAAATTTTTCATCGAACTTCCTTTAATGGTTGTTTTCACATAAAAATTAACTGAATTTGCTGATCTTGTGTTTTTATCATGTATCTGTGAGATTGGAAGTAGTTTACTATGTAAATATTGCGGTAAGAGATTACTTATAATTTTGTAGATGAAAATCATTGTTTGTACGTACAGAAACTTCTCAATATTTAACCAATTTAAACAATTAGTCATCAACTCCACACCAGTATACCTGTTGCATCCCAGAATTACTCTCATCGCCTTGTTTTGAATAATTTGTAATCGTTCATAACTAGCTCTAGAACAACCTGTATAAATTAGTGAACAACAGTAATAAAAATGTGGTAGAATTAATATATTGTAAACCATAAGCTTAGTATGCATTGACAGAAATGGTGAAATTCTTCTCAAAAAACCAATTTTTTTCCCAATCTTTTTACATATGTAATCTATGTGACTATTAAATTTTAGTTCATGGTCCATCATAAAACCTAAATATTTTATTTCATGTACACGCTCCAGGTCCTGATCATTTATCTTAACACTCAAATTAAGTTTTAAAAATTTAGCACGCAAAACAGGACCACCAATGAACATAAATTTAGATTTGGATTCATTTACTTTTAGTTTATTGATCTTAAATATGTCAGATATTTTTTTCAATTCCGAATTGACTGTTTGTACTACTTCAATAAAATTATCCCCGTAATAGTAAATGAGGGTGTCATCCGCAAAAAGATGGATTTTACATTTCTCTAGTCGGTGTTATCGAAATGCCTCCCGTTTTTTCAGGTACCTATTTTCATAGATGAAATGCCTCCCGGGTACAATCGAAATGCCTCCGGGTCCTTAATCATTTATGGTAATATTTTGTGTGCTTAATCTTTGTATAATGACACAATGTTGCCAAATTATAATTTGAATAGGTAAATATATATCTATTTTTATTTTTCTAATTCTTATGCACTGTACATAAAATCTGTTAACAAAATATTTCAGAGTACGACATTTTTGTTTAGAAAATAAAATTGTTTACAATTAAAAACAAAGCCGAAGTACACTTAGTATTCCAATTGTTTATAGTTGTTTATAATAAATATCCTTTCTATAATGATGTGATTACTTAATCAGTGTACATTTTTGTTTAGAAAATAAAATTGTTTACCATTAAAAATAAAGCCGATGTACCTACACTAAGTATTCTAATTGTTTTGATCTAACACGATTCTAATCTCTAATCTATTCCATGAATAGGGTAGTTTGCACCTACTAAATCTGGTAATTAGTTGTTTATAATAAATATTCTTTCTATAATTATGTGATCACTTAATTTTTGTATAAATACTTCAAGTTTATTAGTTCTTGTCTCAGTTTTGTCGATTTAAAGCTTGTATCAGTTTGTCAATTTTAAGTTCAAATTGTGTTTAAGTGGATTAAGTTATAATATTCGAAATAATGGAATCAACGATGTGTTCGAGTCAAAAGGGCAAACCTTTAATATCAATTGATGGTTTCACATTCGGTTTTCAAAAAATGTTGGCCAAAGATACGGTAAAGCGATGGACATGTACTAAGAAAACCTGCAAAGCATTTGTGAAAACGCAGGGATGTGACAATTCGATAATTGAGTCGATATTAGATCACAATCACGAGAAGTTGTCTGCCGAAGTGTCCAATAGGAAAGCCGTAAGCAATTCGATAAAAAGAGCAGCCGTGGAAGATATCAACGAAAAACCAATGAAGCTCATATGTAAAGAACTTAAGAAGACGAATATAGAGACATTTACTACCAACGATATCTATAGGGTGAGACAGAATTTATATTACGCTAGAACAACTAATTCTTTAATTAAACTTCCTAAAAGTATATCTGAATTTCATATTGCTATCGATTCAACTTCGATTATTACAAATAGGAACGAAAATTTTATAATTAAAAATGACAAAGATAATCACATTGTTATATTATCCTGTTCTTCAAATCTTTCTTTTCTTTCGACTGTTTCCAATTGGTATGTCGACGGAACTTTTGAGTACTGTCCTCGCTTTTTCACCCAATTGTTCACTATACATGGCTTAAAAAATGGACATTATATTCCTCTCGTCTTCTGTTTACTTGAAGATAAAAAGTCATCTTCTTATTATCTCGTGTTTAAATATATCATAGAAGAATGTATTAAACTCAATTGCCCTGTATCCCCTAAAGTAATAACTTCAGACTTTGAAATTTCTATACATAATGGTATCCGTAAGGCATTCCCTGAAGCAGATCTTCGTGGATGTCGTTTTCATTTGGGTCAGGCTTGGTATAGAAAGCTTCAAGCACTGGGCTTAGCTCCAGAATACCAGAAAAAAGGTGCTGACTCAAGTGAAATTACCCATTTTCTGTCATATATTTTTGGCCTATCATTCTTAGATCCTGAAGAAGTTGGCGATTTTTTTGCAATAGATTTGTCCGAAATTAAACCAGTCGATGAAAGGGTCACTCAGTTTTGTGATTATCTTGTGGATAATTATATATCGGAAAATTCGAAATTTCCGCCACATCTCTGGGCTGAGCACTCTTCATCTTTAGAAAGAACCACAAACCCATGTGAAAGTTTCCATTCCAAGTATAACTCGTCTTTCTACTGCCCTCATCCAAATATAAATAATTTTATTGAGATTATTTTACAATTTCAAATAAATACCTATATTAAAATAAATTCTGTCTCGGTACCAAAAAGAATTGTTGAGGAAAGTACAGCAAAAATCAATTTTGTAAATGAAAAAATATTACAATTAAGAGAAGGTACAATAAATAAATTAGAATTTGTGAAACTAGTGTCATACAAATTTAGGAAAAATAATTTGTAAGTTTGTAAATTTCTTCTGATGATTTGTATATAAAATTGAATAGTTCAGTCTGCAGACTGAATTTTATTGTTTGAGTCGTAATTTTCTTAAAAATTGGTGTTTTTAAATTTTCTGCGATGATAATATTATGTAATTTTGTAAGTTTCTGCTGATGATTTGTTTTAATAAATGTATAAAATACTTATCATGTCTTTATGTTTTTGATCAAAATAATCAAAATATTAAAACCAAAAAATAATGGTTAATATTGAGTTATTAACGAAATTCTATAAAAGGACGAAAGTTTGGCAACGTCTCACCTTCGTACAAAGATTAGAAGCTGGTAATTTATTTAGAGCTTAGGAGGCAATTCGTATGTGACCCTTTTAGCGACAGGTAAGAAACCCTTTTTCGGGAGGCATTTCGTATCCGGCCTCTCTAGTACATTGCCTAAGTC
Source organism: Lochmaea capreae (assembly GCA_949126875.1). NCBI lineage: Eukaryota > Metazoa > Arthropoda > Insecta > Coleoptera > Chrysomelidae > Lochmaea > Lochmaea capreae. Next base: position 18,168,945 of record OX421403.1, read on the forward strand.
GTTTATATATAATATGAAAAGTAGGGGCCCAAGAACACTACCTTGTGGAACACCAATATTGTTTAATTCCGGATCCGATGTTGAATTGTTAAATTTGGTTATTTGATATCTGTTTTTTAAGTAATGCTGAATCCACGAATAAACTACCCCATTAAAGCCATATTCTCTCAATTTCAATAATAATATATCACGATCTACTGTTTCAAAAGCTCTTCTGAGATCAATAAAAACTGAACAAATTCCTACTCCCGGCCTATCTAGAATATTTTTCATGTCAGATATAACCAGTTGGAGTGCTGTCTCACAAGAATGCGAATTACGAAAACCAGATTGATAACTGTGTAATATCCTATTTACAGAAATGAATTTACTTACTTGATCATACACAACTAGTTCCAGTAATTTCTCACAAAATGGTAGCATATTGATTGGCCTTAACTGATCAGCTTTGTTTGTATTTAATACTTTGGGAATAGGAACTATAGTTGAAGTTTTAAATCTTTGAGGAACTATGCCCATTGTTCTGTACTAACTTTCAAAAATTATTGTTTCAACGTCATTTAGTTTGAAACTATATAGTTCTTAGAGAACACGTATTGTTTCACTTTACTCTACACCATTTCTATTGAGTTCAGTTCACAGTGATGAGGAAGAAGTCTTAAGATGTGAACACCAACGAGGTATTGCTCGTCACTATATTTTTCAGCAACGCACTCAATTTGAAATGGGTAACAACTCTTTTTAAATGCAGTTTTCAGATGTAATTTTTTAAGTAATCTTCTTAAAAAAAATATCCTTTTCATACATATTTCTGAATTTGACGTTTCACCCAATATGGTTTGGGAAAGCTTGGTTTTCCAGATTGATAAGATAAGAAGAGATTCGGCTTGAAATTGTCTTCTAACCTTTTCTCTAATATATCTTCGATCACCTTCTATTACTTTTGAGCCGTCTGTGTACCATTGAATGGTATTCTTTCCAAGTCTGGTAATGGTATTGGGATCCCATTCCTTCTTGTTGCTTAATTCCGTAACGAATTTCTTTGAAAAGTTATACCTTTTCATCATACCATCTTGTGTCATGTCCCAGCTTTTTTGATTTCTAAGAAGTAAGGAGGTGTTTTCCTATCCTTACTCTGTAACTCGTTCTTTCTGCAACATTTTCCACTACCACCATATGAAGTGTACTGAAAGCCAATTTTTTACAACAAAAAGATTTCTCATTAAATTTGTGTTGGATATTTATTTGGAATCTTTGGGACCAATATGCCTGTATCGAGACCTCAAAAGATCTATTGTGTCTACTTTATTCTACTTAGTTTCTAAGGAAAGTCTCGGAAACTAGTAGGTCCTTTAGAACTATATCCCGGAGGAATTTTAGAATATCTGCTGGTATTAGTTTAGGTAATTACATTTTTTGTCGGCAGGATTATGGAATTCAAACGTGGTTGAACGAAGGTAGTATTCCAGAGAAAATAAATCTAGGAGTCGTGTTTTATGGTCGCACATTCACTTTAGATGACAGTCGCAATACGTCACTTTATGCTCCAATTAACGGTCCTGGCAAAGCTGGACCATATACTGCACAAGAAGGATATTTAGGTTATAACGAAGTAAGTAGCTCACTTTCACAGTTTATATGAAAATAAAATTAATTGTTAAGTAACTGAATAAAATAAACAATACTAAAATAGGACAATGTCAATATTCTTGCAAATTATTTAAGTACTCACTTGATAATACATTTATTTACTTGTTTCAGATCTGCGAATTCCATTTAGATTCATCTACATATGTTTGGGATGAAGAACAGCATGTACCTCACATTTATTGGGATGACCAGTGGGTAGGTTTTGAAGATGAACGTTCTATAAAAGAAAAAGTTGAGTATGCCATCGATAATGAATTGGGTGGCATTATGGTTTGGTCTTTGGATTACGATGATTTTAGAGGACGTTGCGGACCAAAATATCCTTTATTGAAAACCATATACTCCACTATTAAAGAATAATATGCTTAAGTTTTTATGTTTTTTTTATACATGTATACCTATTTATAAAATAAAGTTTATTATTTTTATAAAGATTCTTGAAATGTAATATCCATTGACTTTAACATGTCAGATTCCCTCATAACGTACCCACTAAACAAGAAACATAATAAGTCTTTTTGTGATGTTCTTTTTAGAGACTAATCGTGACCAGAGGAAGACTATTAAAGACAGAGTGCTGTGGAACCAAACAATAAATAGCGCGAAGAGACTTAACTTATTTTAATACTTTTTATATCCAGTATGCTAATCAATGCGGAGTGATTCACCGCAAACATAGAATCTAAGAGCTTCAAGTTGACATGAAGCAGGCCCTATTCCGACACGGAATGTTTGGCCTATATATATATAATCGTGATGTTTCTTTAAAACGTTAATAATATATCTCCTAGATGTTTAAATTTTATAACCAACTTGATTAACATCCATGTCAAGTAAGTAATTAAAACATATTTTTTATGTACACAATAATACTTGAATTCACAGACATACACTTCTTTTTGGCAACTTCCTAGAGGAAACATTCATACGATGTTAATTTGTATAGTTCTCATTAATGTTACCTACAGAACATTAGTGCAATATTACAGATTAACATGTTTTTAAAAAGATCACATTTTGTAGTTACTTTTACACCTTTCGAACAACTTTTTAGTAACTTCTTGTGATACGATGTTAGTTTATAAAACTAACTAGGTAATTTATATTAGGTAAACATCACAATAACATAATTGTTATGATGTATTTATAAAATTATAAAAAAGAAGAAAACAGAAGACGGACGAAACAAAAGACAATCATGATATGGCGGATCGTGGCGTCGTTTTCGGTTTCCCGGTTTTATTTTAGTAGAAGTACTGAAATAATTTTACTCGTTCTAGTTATTTCCAGAGATTATTTCCTACTTAGCTACAGTTCCTATACTTGGTTATAGTTCTTGTTATAAAGGACGAACAACAGTTATCGGTAAGTAGATACCTATTCCAAAAGCGTAATTATTAAAACTTAAATAGACTAATTTAAAACTTTAATCGGCTATTCAACATTGAAATTCCGGCTGGCGGGATTGTACACTAATAAAATTATACAATATAGTAAGTACTACAATGCACTCTTGATTTTCGATGAAAATTAGCCCTCGGTTATGATTGAGTTCCGTCTAACGGCGAACTAAAGGTTATGTTTTCAACAATTCCGTCCGAGTCCCGAGTTCCATTTGCTGCCAGACTTACAAACCTAAGAAAATAAATGGCAGTTTAAACACTTTTATATAAATATGATGACTAACAGACCTGACAGACATTGTCCTGCCGTCTTATCATATTATACAAATTTTGACTATTTTTATTTTGAATGAAAAATATCACATTGTTACTTATTTTGGGTGGCAAAATCAGAGAGTATTGTTAATTTTTTGATAGAAGGAATATATTCCTAAAAAATTTGAGTTTCCTGAATTTTCTTACAATTTTTCGGACAAACCAATTTTTTCAAATGACCGTATAAAAAAACTCCTATACTAAATGCCATCAAAATCCGTTTGGGAGTTGTTCACTATGAATCCGATTGCAGCGCTACCTATCGGGAATAATTGTTAATAGAAACCATCCAGTTACTTACTCAAATACACACATAAAATTTCATCAAAACCGGACCATCCGTTTAGGAGTTGTTCAGTATGAATCCGATTGCAGCGCCACCTACCGGGACTAATTGTTAATATAAACCATCCAGTTACTTACTCAAACACACAAATAAAATTTCCTCACAATCGGTCCATCCGTTTAGGAGTTGTTCAGTATAAACCCGATTGCAGCGCCACTTACCGGGACTAATTATGAATCTAGACTGGAGATTAAAATAAAAATGTATTATATTCGATTGCCACGTTGCAACCCTATTGCTCATATTGTATGGATGAAAAGAAAAACTATTAAAATCGCAATTTAAAAATAGGGGTGAAAATTCAGAGTTGTATGTATTTTTGTATGCTGTATCATAAAAAAATAAAAAATAAAACATTTTGCCCAAAAAAATAAAATAAAAATTTAGGGATGGACCACCCTTAATATTTAGGGGGGTGAAAAATAGATGTTGTCCGATTCCCAGACCTACCCGATATGCACACAAAATTTCACGAAAATCGGTCAAGCCGTTTCCGAGGAGTTCAACTTCTAACACTGTGACACGAGAATTTTATATATTAGATATCCTGACATTGTGCATTTGAAGAAGGGGAAGGAATTATAATCATTGCATTCACCCTTCCCCTTAAAATAAAATAAAGTAATACTAAACCAAATTGCGAACGGAATTCTAATTTTAAATTCCGCCAGCGGAGCTCTAGCCTCCAACCTTTAGTTAAATTTTCAATTAGCAACTTCAAATTCCAATCACTATTTTATACCTAATAACTGTGTTTTCAAATGTAATAATTTGTATTGTTTGAAATACACAAAAAATTAATTATACGATGATGTATTTTTAATATTTAATATTCTCTGACAACCAGACTCGGCTTAAAGCTATCAGTAATCTCACAACTAGGTCTATAGACGGGTAAAACACTGTAAATAATCCCTCAACAGGCTGGCAAGAGACAACTAAGTGTCTCTAATGTGGGAGGGATTGCAGGTAATGAAATTGCTGACCAGTTAGCTAAAGAAGTTTCTAAAGGACACTTCATAGATCCGGAACCGTTTTGTGGAATCACAAAAGATTGCATAAGAGAGGAAATCGGGAACTGGCAACTCAAATGGAGGTCGACACAAGGGTACTTCCATACAAAGAGTTTACTGAACAGGGTAGACAAGGAACTCTCAACCAGGCAATTGAAACTGAGTAAGAGACATTTGAAGACAGTTACCGACCTGGTGACTGGCCACTGCACCCTGAGGAAACATCTGCACAAAATGGGCAAAGTTAGTGAACCTATGTGCAGGAAATGTGAACTCTATGATGAAACGCCTACTCACATACTCTGCTTATGAGAGAACTTACATGAACTCAGACGGAAGCACTTTGGAGAGGAAATACTACTCTTGTTCAACTGAAACCCATCTTTGGTCAGGTTAGCCTTGGAAACAATTGTAATCATTCAACTGACGTTTTCCAACATTAGTAGTGTATGCAAACGTCATACTGATCTGTTTATTTCGTTTATATTTGACAGCGATTTTAAGTATTGTGACTTTGAAATGGCGTTTGTTGTTAACAATCCGTCCAAATGTGATAAGCGTGCGGTCATTCAATTTTTGTGTGCTGAAGGTGTGCAACCGTTGCAAATTTATACGCGAATGCAAGCAGTGTATGGAAACGCATGTTTTGCATATCCAACTGTGAAGGAATGGTGTCGAAAATTCAAGAATGGAGAAGAGAGTACGAATGATAAGCCACGACCAGGTGCATTGATTACTGCATCAACAGACAGGAATGTGGCATGTGTGGAAGGCCTGATTAGAGAAAATCGTCGAATTTCAATCAGAGCAATTTCAGAAAATGTTGGTGTGAGTATAGGATCTGTCCATAGTATCGTACACAAACTAGGTTACAACAAAGTTTGTGCGCAATGGGTTCCTCGTCTTTTGTCTGAGGACCAAAAAAGCTTGCGAATGGGCTTATCTTTGCAACACCTCACGGAATACAGTCAAAATGGTAATGACTTTCTCTCGTCAATAGTTGCTGGCGATGAATCTTGGTGTCATTATTTTGAACCATCCAGTAAGCTGTCATCGATGCAATGGAAACACGCAAATTTTCCGCCACCAAAGAAATTTAAAGTTCAACCTTCTGCAGGCAAGGTGATGTTGACATTTTTTTTCGACCATGAAGGACCCTTGCTGATAGAGTTTACAGAGCCTAGAGTGCATATCAACGCAAACCTGTATAATGAAACTTTGAACAAGCTCCATCAAGCAATAAGAAGAAAACGTCCAGGGAAGCTTTCACGTGGTGTTATTATGCTTCACGATAATGCTCGGCCTCATGTTGCCAACGTAGTGAAAGAAAATCTGCAACGAAAGAAATGGAGGATATTAGAGCATCCACCCTATAGTCCCGATTTATCGCCTTGCGATTTTCACATCTTTGGGCCACTAAAAAAGGCGTTAAAAGTACAAAAGTACAAAACGCTGTGAAAGAATTCTTCCAGCAGCAGCCACAAGAATTCTATAAGCAGGGTATACATCGGTTGGTGAAACAGTGGGATATGTGCCTAAATTGTAGTGGTAGTTATTTGTAACTGTACTTGTCAATAAATTTTCCCTGGACCAAAGATGGGTTTCAATTGAGCTATCTTGTAATACAACCATTATAACTACTGAAAATCCCTCCAGTCAAACTAGTTGCCTATATAGAAGACACAAAGCTTCTGGACTAGAAGTAGATAAGATGGGAAATGGTACAAAGATTCAGTTTAAGTGGCTGGGCTGTTGAACACAACCCAATCGAATGAATGAATATTATTTAAACAGTAATAAAATAAAGAATTTTGTTAGTTGAAAACTGATAGCAAATTATTAATAATTTATAACAATGACGATCTTTAAAACTAAAAAAAATAAGTAACAGGTAAAATGAACAAGACCAAGACTAAATAAGCAAGACCAAGACCGGACGATTGGAGCAAAACCAAGTCCAAGACCGAATAAGCAGGACCAAGACCATTCGAGTCTTGGTTTTGCTTTGCTCATCACTATCTTCGTCACGCTTGCGGACTTCTTCCTTTAATCCGCATGCTTTTTCTGCCGGCAATGGTGACGAAGACGTGTTTTTTCTTCTGCAATTGATTTTGCACAAACTTTACCTATCATTTCTGTTCAAATATGGATTATTCCATTCATGGACTGAATAAACGGGATCTCTAATTAAATCTTGCAGCCGTCGACCCCTAGGAAGTTGCCATTCTTACTGATCGTTACAATAGAGACTGAAATTCTGCAAAAAAAATGATAGCGACCAGCCAATATATTTTTTTAAATGTTGAACAGTAAATTTTCTGATTTTCACCTTGTTTAATAAAAGCCTAATCATCAAAATTTACAGATCCTCTACCCTGAGACTTTTACGTTTTTTGATTGAACACTCCTCATATAATTATGATCGATGGATACTTATTATTAGAGCAGTTGGTATTTGAACACGGAACCGTTCTAGTTAATACCGAGGTAATAGAAATAACGGAGCTTCCTTATACTCGGGAAATAGTGAAACGGTTTTTTCAACGCGCATCTGTTATCGACCGTGCAGCGACCGTCCGACAGTGCGTAACAAGATTGGCGCGCAACGAAGGCAAAGTGTTTGTGAGAAATTTGGTGAAAATCACGAGCCGAAATGGAAAATGCCGATTTTCAGTATACTAGAGGAAGCAAAATGGAACCGCAAACATTTCCAGCTCGACCTTTGGTCGATCCCGAAGCCGAGGGAGAAGTAGATCCCACACTGTAAGTTGAAATTTTCTTCATGTCGAAATTGTGTCATTTGGAATTGAGTATATTTTATTTATTCATAAAAATCTGAATATCCTTTTTTTACAGGATCATATTTTCATTATATTAAATATATGTATAATAGGTGATGTATGATTCTATGCCTTTCTAAATACATTTTTACATAATCATGAATCCTTATGGTGTTTTTGTGGAAAATATCAATACATGAGTACATCATAAATAAAGTGTTTTAAAATTATCGCTTAAAATCAATTGCTTTATAGTATGTTGTATAAGTGTTAGGAAATTTTAACCCCGAGAGCGAAACTCGAAGGTTTAATTTTCTTGAGTGGATAAAACGCAACTAATGCACGAATGTAACACAATGTTTTATCCACAATCACAGTCGTTTATAGAATCAGATTTCATCAAAAAGTGACAGCAGCTGTAACGTCAACATTTATTGAATTGAGTTTAAAAAATTTTGGGAGGTGTTGAATGGTTCCTATTTATTTATTGATTTAAGATTGTCTTTTTAATTATTCCACGAATGGTTAAAGATGGTAATTTATAATTTATGCGAGTAGAATACTATATTTTGTCCACCACTATTACCTGTTTATAAATGAATTAATATTTTTCCAATTTAGGAAAGGATTAAGGGATTTCATATACAATTTTCCGACTTTTCTGACAATAAATGTTTGTTTTGCTTCTCTTATTTTTGGCGGGGTAGTATTAATTTCAGTGTCTGACTCGCTTTCCATATTATATTTTCTAGTCGTTTCAATTTCGTATAGGTAAGTATACAAAAGCTTGATAAATTATTATTATACAGGGTGTTTTCAAATGACACTTACAACATTTACATGTAGATACCTATCGTAAAATTGGACAAAATGATATAAGGATTGAGGGGTTCAGCCAATTTACTTTTCGAAATACAAGGTGTTGAAGTTATGAAAAATTAAATGTTTTAATTTTATAACTTTAAAATGGATGAATATATTGAGTTAACATTTAGCAGGTTGTTTTTAAATGTAAAAGAGCATATTTTGATGGAAAACATGTTTAAATTCTTGATCCAGTGGTGTACATTTGGAAGAATATGTCACCTTTCCCCTCCCATTTTTAACGCCACTGGCATTTGAAGCTATTTTCATTTTATTTTGTATTCCTCAATGATTTTCACGTGAAAAACGCATAACCTTTACATATCAAAAAATTTGTAGTTCTTAAGATATTTAATGTTTTTATGAAGTCTGCAAGATCACTTTTTAATAATGAAATAAAAAAATATTTTTCTTCAATTTATTTTAATAACTACCAAACTACTAATGGTTAGAATATGTAACAGGATCTTTTATACATAATCTGCAACGTTTTCTCATTGAAAATCGCTTACCTTGGAAAGACTGGCGATTGCCGGAAATAATGTCAGTAGCTGCATGGATTCTTGCTATCAGTTCCTCCTCCATTTCTACCATTGTATCGTAGACGAGGAACTCCATGTAACTCTGTCTATCAAAAAATTATGTTGAATTGGATATTATTTAACTTCGTAATTATTTTGTTTTTTTAATGTCATTGTTTCTTTTGTTAATAACATCACAAGTTAAGTATTTTCAACAATCTTCTCTCAATGTTTTTTATGCATTGCTGTTTCACAAATTAGTTCTTGTTACCTATTCTAACCATAAAAACATTAAATATCTTAAAAACTACAAATTTTTTGATATGTAAAGGCTATGCGTTTTTCACTTGAAAAACATTGAGGAATAAAAAATAAAATGAAAATAGCTTCAAATGCCAGATGCGTAAAAAATAGGAGGGGAAAGGTGACATATTCTTCCAAATGTACACCAGTAAATCAAGAATTGAAACATTTTTTTCCATCAAAATAGTCCTTTTTACATGGAAAAACAGCCTGCCAAATGTCAAATTAATATCCATTTTAAAGTTGTAAAATTAAAACATTTAATTTTTCATAACTTCAACACCCTGTATTTCGAAAAGTAAATAGGCTGAACCCCTCAATCCTTATATCATCTTGTCCAATTTTACGAGAGGTATCTACATGCAAACGTTGTAAGTGTCATTTGAAAACATCCTGTATATGTCTTGGTACCGTAATGGTTTAGAGGTCTGACTGCTTTAAATGAAGAATTGTAGGCTTTCGGTTCGAATCCTGTACTTTACAAACAGATAATGCAAATCATTTGTTCTTACTTTGAATGAAGAATGTTTAACAGTCACACAACATTCCGGGAACCAAATTACTAATGTAGGCCAGGTAAACTTAAAATATTGGGAACCAAATTAGGTAAACCTAATTACATGTACCCGGTTTTTTTATTCCGTGAGTTTTTTCTTTTAATTGGGAATGTTATTTGTAGTGGTGTAGGTACCTGAAAATTTTTTCCGTATATTATTTTTGAGTTTATGATTTTTTGTTTTGTTCATGTTAGTAAACCATCCAATTCTTAGTAGGACCTCCAGATTAGGTTGGGCCTGGAGCCTCACAAAATCTTGATCAGCCACCAGCATACCAGCTTATATTGAATATACTCTAACTATTGTCAGTGTAATGACCATAAAATAAAGCAATGTTGTCAGATATATTTTCTAAAATTGTTAGGCTCGCTACACGAATGTTCCCCTTACTTCAGTAAATTGTTAGTTCGTGATGTTATAAGAAAGCTAGTTTGGAAATATTTAAAAAAAAATACATAAGTAATATAAATTTATTAGTAAACATTAAAATAAGTCGCTTGAAATTGCTGAAATAAGAAAAATTAATTAAAACCACTTTGTATATGTTACCTACTATATTTAAAAAAATTTTGAAGAGTTGGCAACGTAGGTGCAGGTGGCTGAAGACTTTCAAACAATCCAATCATCAACTACAGTATTTATCGTAATATAACGAAATAACCGAAGAATACTCACTTGGCCATTTTATCATAAAAAATTCTTTGGTCTTGAGGGGTGTTCGGCTAATAATCCACTATTTGCATTCAGTGTCGGGTGTGAATTTTAATTTAAAAAAATATTTAATATAATATCTATTTCTTGGTTGAGTGAGTTTAGTGAATTGTTATAGGTATAGAAAAGTGTAGGTGATCTAGTGTAGAAAAGTATCATTAATATAATACCTATTTGATGGTGTAGTGGTTAAGTGGCGTCAGTGAATTGATATTAATATAATATTTATTTGTTCGTAGACGATAGGGTAAGTTTTATTATATAATTAATTAGAATGGCATTTTGGAGACCAATTGAAACGACGGTACAAGATGATGCGCTTGAATCTAATAATTTGGCGCCACATAGAAATGACTTAGCAATAAATGATACCGATGATAGGGCCGAATTTAAAAACAAAGATTTACATGTTCAGTGTCAACGCGTTGTTTTAAATATGTACGCGTGTTTGAAAAAAGAAAATTCTGAAATTTCTGTTAATGCGGTAATCGCGAGAATTCACGAATTAACGTTAATCGGGCTTACAACGATTTATAAGTAATTAAACTAGGTACTGTTACGGATCATTCTTTAAAACGAAAACGAACAAATCAAAAACTGAATAAAGTTGACAATGCTACGAAACATGTTATTAAACGGATTGTGTACGGGTTTTACAAGGACAATACCAACATTAGAACTGATTCGAGATGAATTGCGGGATATTCCTGAACATACTTATCAATGTTTAGAAACACTGCACGCGGTTTTATTGAATTGTGGATTTAAATATAAGAAGTTAGATATAATCGAATGGTAATAATGGAATCTCGGCGTATCGTTGAACTTAGACAGGAGTATTTGCGCAAAATAAAAGGGTACCGTGATTCAAATAGAACTATAATCGAATTTATAAAAAATTTATATGCACGCCATTGGGCGGCTTTTTCCTTCAAAGGGATTACAAATATGGGTCATTACACTGACAATAGTTAGACTATACCTATACTTTGTACGAAGCCAGTTGGAACAACCCATAAATACTTGTATGTCTATGGTACAACTCAAATAATTGTTAAAGGATCATGTTTTTTTAGAAGTTCCATATATTTATAGACCGTTCCAGAACGATGTCACTGACTGTTCGCCATATTTATGTAAGCCCTCAGGTCATATTCCATTTAGTTTTCATTGTTCACTGGTAAACAGTTCTTGAAATTATCTAAAAGGCCATCGTTTTGTATTGTTGTTACAATATGGATTGCGGGGAGAAAGAGATAAGGTATCATTTTTTCGATTTCCGGCTGTTTTAACCAAGCGAGGATTTAATTATTATTTTGTCTACGACCACTTGATAATAAGTCAATTTCTACCCAGTGACAGATTTACCAGCAGGCTGAGTAGGCTGGAGCCTAGAGCGGCAAAGGACCCCGCGCTTTTCTTATGACAAAGTGGCGTTCCGTCAAATGTTATAAATTTTGGATATGATATAGTACTCGACTTCTTGGCCAAAAGTCTCCATGGGACCAATTGAATCCTATGACTAATTTTCGATATACAGGGTATTAAAGTTGAAAAATCCTTGTTTTTCGTGACCACGTAATTTTATTATTAACAAATAAATATGTATTTTCAGTTGATAGTACCATTGATATGTTCTAGTTTATCGTAAACTTACACATACATAGTTCAAAATGTCAAGATATACTGGGTGGAACTCAATTATATAAGGACGAATTTTTGGAATTCTAGGAAATTATTATATTGAATGAAAACAAGGCCAGAAATTAAAAGTTACTTCATATATAATGTTCTAGCATCAAATATACTAATTCTAGACGTATTCCATTCAGGGTGATTCTTAATGCAACCTGAAATTAGTTTTTTTCTAAATGAAATAAATAAGTTACACCATGTATTTCAAAATTAGTTTTTTAAGTTGAAAACGTATTGGTTACCTATATATTAGTACTTCTCTTATAATTCAGGGTGATCTGCACATACATCTTGTTATTAAACCGACAAAAATTAGAGAAAATGCACTTTTTCTGAATCACCCTGTATTTTATAATTCGATCCGTCAAAATGATTAGTTTATTTTGTTTTGTAATAAGCTTAAAATAGTAAATGAACTGAAATAATTTCATAATACTTACTTTTTGATTCCTACAAGTTATGCAACCAATATTACACAAGACAATACTTTTATTTTATACATTAATTTCAGACTTTTCTTTATTATTTTACCATTAATATTAAATTAAAATCGAAAATAGCTAATAATGCATAAAATAAAAAATAAATTGTTCTAGTTGTTCTTATTGTTAGTAGTTCTCTTCAGTTCTAGTTGTTGTTATTTTTCTATAATATGACATTAAACTTTCTTCTTTTCTCTCTTGTTTTTATTAACTGGTGATAAAATTAATTTTTCGTCACCAGTTACATAATATTTTTCATTACGTAACTGGTTACGAAAAATGTGACGTTTGCTAACGGAAGTAAGTTTTGAAAAATGTCACTTTATATGTCAAAATTAGATAAATAACTATTATTGTATTGTTTTTAAACTGTGAGTGTAATAATAATGCGTGAATAATGGCTATCATAAATTGCTCGTTTAATACTGACTGCGCTATATGTTATTTGTTTTTTTATTATTTAAATAAAATATGGCCGAATATTTTGGTAAATAATTTCATTAGAATTTGCGGCAGATTAAATAATTTTGGAAAATCTTAATATGTTACAATAATATATTTCCACAATCAAAATACGTGTAGTGTAGTACTCCAATCATAATTTAGACAGCTGTTACATATATATTTTATACAAATTGTCATGGGTTTGTGACTGGTTGAGATTAAGTGAGACTACCAGTATGTCAAGAATTTATAGGTCAATATAATGCCTAACAGCATATTCATTTTGTGCCGAATTCTATGATGAATACAAATCAACAGGCGATAAATAATCTTGGCGCCGCGCCGTTCTGGCAATCTTCACCAGGATTACGTTCTACCCATTATAACACATTTATTAATCAAACAAACTTTTTAGGTCTTTAATCCACAAGGACACTAAAAAGCTATGAAGATACAGTAATACATTTATTCTCAGAAACGCTAACGATATAATTTTATTCTACATCCCTTAGTGCGATGAAGTCCAATATCATGTAATTCCTCAAAGATATTCGAATAAAATATTAGCCGCAATTGTACAGGGTGTTGGTAATTTGGTTCCCGCCAGGAAGTTTTAATGTAAAGAAGTTCTTTCCTGGATCTTGCCATGAGTACTAAGCCGTCCGCATATGCTAGACATTGATGTTCATTCCCATACATTAGACCTCGGGTTTTTATACCACTTCCTCTTAGTACGCTTCTTGAACTAGGTTAAACACAACCTTCTTATACCTAATCTTAACGGGAGGATTAATGGAAAACATTATTTTTTTTAAATTACTTCCAAATGGTTTTGATTACGGAGTTGATATTTTGGGAGTAATTATGATACATTGGGATCATTCATTTCATGTCCCAACTTCCCTATCTCATTTGAATAAAGGGTAGTTTTGTAGGGTGAGCTGGGAGTGCGTAAAAAAGTCTAAGGAAACAGTGTTTTAGAGAATTTTTATTTATATAATTACAAATTTTAGAAAATGTGACGTAGTTTCCCTCACTCACCTTCCAAAACTATCCTGTATTCATATGGGATGGGGTAGGTATGTATGTATGTATGCATGTATGATGGGGTGACATTCATTGATACCTGAAATATCTATTGTGCTCCCTTACTTCTACTTAGTTCCTGAGGAACGTCTCAGAAACTAGTAGCTCCTTTAGTCCTATCTTAGGAATTTTAGGATATTTGCAGGCTTCAACTCAGGTAAATGTCCCTCTTCTATCCAATAATCTCCTAGGTGCTGTGCCCTAGGATTCTGAATTGCTGTGCAATTCGCAAGTATGTGGATGGAAGTTTCTTCTACATTCTTCTTCCTCCACTATTTTGAGCTTTTTCAGGTGCCCGTTCAGGCGACAATGTCCCGTTAGGATCACTGTTAAAACTCTTAGTGCAGTTTTGCTTTGACTTGCATTAATTTGATCTCAATGGGCTGTAGTCACCCATCAGAATCTTTGATTGTGCCCTACTAGATCTTTCCAATGGTCAGATATTCTCTTTTTTCTTCAGCTTTGCCTATTTCTTCCAATATTACATTGGAGCTGATACCGTAAAAGGGTTCCGGCCCCCAAAATGGTCTTTCAGTCCCTCTCTTTGCTAGTCCGTCTGCTATTTCATTTCCTTCTAGTCCAGTGTGTCCTGGAATCCACAGTAAGGTTATAGTTCTCGCCTAGTTCATTGAGTATGCCTAGGCATTCCCACACAATTTTGGAACTGATTACACAAGAGGTCAGTGCTCTAATAACTGCTTGACTATCCGAAATTATGAATTGAACTGGGCACGCTTTCTTATGGCGTGAATTTCCGCTTGGAAGATACTTGGGGTTTTTCACAAGCTTTCAGAGTGTTTGGTTCCTGGCCCGTATACTCCTTTCCCAGTTCCTTGAACTGACAGTGAATGCAGCATTCTACGTTGGGATGAACGAGACCTAAGTCACCTTCTTTGGTGACTCAGCGGAAGAGTCTAGAGTGCAGTTTTACTTTGACTTATGCATTCATTTGATCTCAAAGGGTTGAAGTCACCCATCAGAATCTTTGAATATCTAAGCCCTACTAGATCTTTCCAATGGTCAGATCTCTTTTCTTCGATTTGCCTATTTCTTCCAATATTACATTGGGGCTGATACCGCAAAAGGGTTCCGGCCCCCAAAAGGTCTTTCAGTCCCCGTCTTTGCTAGTCCATCTGCTATTTCATTTCCTTTTATTACAGTAGGTATATCCTGGAATCCACAGTAAGGTTACTATATTTTTCTCTCCTAGTTCATTGAGTATTCCTATAGGCATTCCCACACCACTCTGGAATTGATTACACAAGAGCTCAGTTCTTTAATGGCTGCTCAACTATCCAACATTATGACAATCTTGTGCCTTCTATATCATTTGTCAATAATGAACTGGGCACACTCTCTCAAGGCGTGAATTTCCCAAGCTTTCAGAGTGTTTGGTTCCTGGACCGTACACTCCTAATGGGATACGATAGGTGGTAAAATGAAATTAATTATCCTAATATCCTATTATTACTCCCAAAATATGAATTCGGTAATCAAAAGCGTTTGGAAGATATTTGAAAAAATAGGGTTCTTTATTCACCCCTTCAAACGGCTTTACCTTCCCTATTATTTAGTTTTAGAAAGCTTTATTTTTGGATGTACTGTCAGCTCTAGAAATGAATGTACATAATTCTGGACCACCTTGTATACATTTTTTTTCGTATTTCTCGAGGAAACGGAGTAAAAGTTAACGCTGTACAGTACATTATTATCTTAAGATAAATCCTACAAAGCATATGTTTAGAAGTAAGTGGCGACAGCATACAAGGAAATATTTAGAGTCGAGTAAAACAGCTAATAAGTCATAAGGCTTAAAAGAGGCGAGACAGTGCCAGTTATGAACCAGATAATTCAGACTTTTATTGTTGATTATTCTCACAATATACCTAACTTTTTTTTTTTTTTTTAGATACCCTCAACCCAAAGAATCAACTCATAAGATTCGAGGGAAAAGTGATATGCTCGAAATGATTTTTGGTCCTGTAGATCAAGAGCTTCTAGTAGTAAAGAGCTTTTATTTCTTCTTTTATTCCGCCTTTGGGACCCTCTTTCCGCTCATGGGTGTCTATTTCAAGCAAATGGGAATGAATGCCAGCCAAAGCGGCTTCTTAATCGGTTCAAGACCTTTCGTTGAGTTCCTTTCAGCTCCATTCTGGGGAAGTCTCGCTGACAGGTAAGAAAAATGTCATCATTTAACAGCAGTGGTGAAATAGCTATTTATTCACAATCGGTCAGTAATATAGACATCTCTTACCTTTAAAACGGTAGGGAAGTGACTCATTACTCACTCAAACTAGTGGCCTACATAGAAGACACAAAGCTTCTGGAATGGAAAATTCAGTTCAAGCGCCTGGGCTGTTGAGCATAACCCAATCGAATGAATGAAGCAAACAACGAATTTACTTTCGCCTTTTTCCTATCACTGATTGCAGTGGTCGACTATTATCTGATCGTTTTTGACAGTTTCTGATTGCTGTTGAAACAGAGCTTGAGGCGTTCCATACTTAAAACTCATTCTGTATAATACCTAGATACAATTTTCCTCTAGCTCTGTTAGTTTCTGAGATACATACTGATAAACGAGTGCAATTGAAATACACATTTTATTGCATATCATCTCGGTGAATACGAATACAAATTTATAATAATTTGTAGGCTATAGTTTCTTCAAAACACATTAACAGTATTTATTTTGTCTAATTCTGATCAGCCAGTGGTGAGGTGCCGGGTGTACATTTTATTATACCTCCATGTGCTAAAGACTTATGTACTCTTTCTTGAACTCGCTATAAGATCCTATTAGCAAGATTTTTAACTTTTCATTGCTATAAGTTTGAATTAATTTTGTTGTTCTTAGGTGGCAAAAGGGAAAAATACTTCTTTTGGCTTCACTAGCGTCTTGGATCGTTTTCACAGTTCCTCTCGGCTCCATCCAACCACCAGCTACATCTTGTATGGTAATAAAAAATAATACTGCGTTGCTTACAATTCCTGAAGTTAAAGTTGGAAGAGTGATAATAACAAAGAGATCAATAGAAATGGAAACTATATCGGAACCTCATTTTAAATATGAACCTCACACTGAAACGTAAGTGATGGTTGTTTTTGTTTTTAGATCATGATATCGATTTGAAATAAGGAAACATTTTTATGAAAATCATCTTGAATTTTCAAAATTCGGTGTCGGATACATAAAAAACTTGAAAACAAAATAATTTTTTAATAAAAATACCTGTTGGTCCCCCCGACTGAGACGCTTGTGATGGATCTGAAAAAAATTTATTTACAGCGAACGACTGGTTTGTAACTGTTTATTGACTATACCAAGTTTGAATTTTTTAAGTAACGGTATTTTTGAATAATTTGAAGAAAACTCATATGAGGACGTCTTCTTCGAAGGGCTATAGCTCCCTTAGGAAGCATTTTCGGATTAAGGTAATTTGAGCTGCTAAATCGACTTAAAATCACCTCTAGTAACTGTAGTTTCCGTTTGGCAGGAGAGTTTCTTGACACCCTATATACAGGTTCGCATCTAAAAATAAAAGTTGATGATGGTGAAATGTTGAACTGCAAATTTGATTATTTGCATTCGATTCAAAACAAACTGCTTGAATAACTTTTTTTGTTATTTTTAGAAATAAAGACACTATGGCAAAAAAACAAAGAGTCAATTTTTGTTTTCTTGAATTTCAAATTGGCAATTTTTTTCTAATTGTAACTAAGTATATCCTTTCTCCTATCGTTTACATTTTACCGATATAATTCCAAAAACAGTTATTTTTATTCATAAAACGTTCTTGTATAATTTAGACATCCTTAAATATGTACTTTCTGAAAAATAACAAACCTACAGAAAATTTATTTTTATTCTGAATGTATTTTAGGCTTTCCAGGAAACCCAGAGATCTTCAATCGGTGTCAGTGAACGCCGGTCAGTCGCCGATTAAAGTTCAATACGCATCTAACTACCAAGAAAAAGAACATGAAAGCTGGGTACAACCAATCATATCATCTATAGTTTATCGCACTCAAGACATTCAAAAAGCCTTTTTCCTACTTTTGCTGCTGGTAATCATAGGGGAATTTTTCAGTGCTCCAGCGGTTACTCTAGCAGATTCGGCTGTTTTAACACTACTTGGAGAAGATGCCGACACTTATGGCCATCAGAGAATGTTTGGTAACTATATTTTGAAAACTATTTCTTGTCAGTCCTTCCTAATTTCTACCGCCCTTCCCATTTTGTGATTAAGATCATCCCTCTACAGTGGAAGTAAGTTAAATCTTGTTCGTGACATAGTAGCATTGTATCGATCACCACCATATTCATCATAATTTCTTGTTTTATCCGCAAAGTAATTATAAAAGTAATTGATAATTCCTTTTTTAATGTAATTGTAATTAAATCAATATAATTCCTATTTTTATGACATGTACTTTGTAATCGTAATTAATTCCTTTTTTGGAAAAGTACTTTGTAATTGTAATTATTTTTAAAGTAAATGTAATTACCCAGCACTGAAAGACACCCTGATCTCTCAGGGTTAGTGTTAGCCAAAACTCGCCGAATACGGAGCCTAAAAGGATATGCTCTACCAGCCTATCCCAGTCTCATCTTCCTGTTCACAGAAGGGTTTGTCTGATAGCTTCATTCTATGTGGATGTTTGTTTTGTTGACAATATCCGGTCAGATATGATCCCGAGTAAATCCTACTCTAAAACAACTCGAGAGCATAAAATGCGGCTACTAAAAAGATGTTTAAAAAAACAAATAACAGTTTACGTTTATTTTGAATCTTTTTACGTGTATTTAGAGTTAATATTGAGGGCTCAAATTTTCAGGTTTTTCAACAAGATTTTGGGTAGAGTCGTAGTAAACGCACCTTATTATATTATATTTACACATTTCAGTTAATAAATTCTTCCCATAAACTTTTTTTCTTTATATTTATCTTTTAGGATCACTTGGTTGGGGCTTAGCCATGTTTTTTGTCGGAATAGCTCTAGATCATTCGACTGCTTTCCCAAACCATCCATGCGGTCCTGATAAAAAGGAAAAAAACTACACCATTTGCTTTGCTACATTTTCGGTTCTAATGGGTGCTGCCTTAATAAGCGCTACTCAAATTACTTTCAAATACGAACAATCGATACCACAACAATCTGTCGAGGAAAAAAATCAATCACCTACTGAAGAGGATCGAATGCAAGCTCAACTAGCTGAACAGCTTAATCTTCCTTCTTTAGCTGACACTAGGGCTGCTGATAGCCAGTCTGTACCTAAAGAGCAAAAGGTGAGTTAAGATCACTATAAATTGTATAATGTTTGATGTTTTTATTTAATTTTTTAGACTAAAGTATTTGCTCAAACAACTCGAGAAATACCAGAATGGTTGACAGTCATCAAACAATACAAAAACCTAAAATGCGCCTCGTTCCTTTTCGTTGCTTGGTTCATGGGCTTCGGAATTGGATTGATATTCACCTTCCTCTTCTGGCACTTGCAGGATTATGGAGGTTCCCCGACCCTTTTCGGTGTCGCCTCAGTTATCAACCACATATCAGAAATTTTCGCATACTTTTTCAGTTTTAGACTTATCAGACAAATGGGACATGTCAAGGTTTTGTGCCTTGGTCTTATTGGTAATACCCTGAGATTTTTATACATATCATGGTTGACCAATCCGTGGTGGGTTTTACCATTTGAATTTATGCAAGTAAGTTGGGTTCAAATATAACTACTTAAATTACTACTACTTTGATAAGTCAGTATCTTTTTTCAATTTCTTGCATAGTAGCTACTGTCAAATTCTTGTGTTGTTGGAACACGTGTTTCTGTTAGAGAAAAGGAGAGTAATCGCTGTAGAAAAATGTGCTTAAGAAATTTAATAAAAATAAGTGGTCTCAGTGATCTGCGATCATTTAAAATAATCTATCTCCATTTAAAATGAATTCATAACATTTATAATTTTATTATATTATATAAAATATATAAAATTCATAAACCATAGAGGTCTCTAACCACGATGATAAATAGTTACGGTAAAAGTCACGAATGTTTCTCGTTACGTCATAACTCATGAACATCCGAATCAAATCGATAGGAATGTTTTCACCAGCAATAAATAAAAACCAAATTTAACGTATCATAGTTAGACAACAATTTGAAATTCTAAGTTACAAAACTTACCTCTTTAATAGCATTTAACGGCATTTAGAGTCAATTCCTTTTGGAAATATTCATGTAATTTTCTAATATACTCACGTTCACTTTCGTCCAAATGTTTACCAGGCATTTTGTCGAAAAATATCACAATAAATGTACCCTGTTTAAAGTAATGACAATGACGACGAATTTCAATGGTGGCAGAATGATTTCCGCATAAAGTAACGTTTTGCTTTTTAACACAAAGACAGAGTGACAAATCGATAAAGACGTAATGGCGTAGCTTAATTCAGGCACAAAAGACATAATCTACCTTTCCATTTGTTTTAATTGGACATCCGCATAAAATTAGAGTGTCTTTGATACATTCAGGGAAGTATGACGTAACGAGAAAGATTCGTGAATTTTACTGTAGGTTCGTTCCAACTGGTGGGAGAAGCGTTCTAGGTATCGTTAGTGCAAGTGCTGTATTTCTTTCGGGTTCCAACTGCTATATTATTGTTCTTGGGGCGGTACAAAAACTACCTTCTGGAAGGGATGATAAAGTTGATGTGTCCATCCCTAATTCGAGTTTGCGCACTATACAGTACTCGATACGATTCCAGAACGGTTCCTAAATGCCAATTGGAACAAACCTATTAACTTCACAGATACTGATGCCAGCGCAGCTAGTAGCTAGAATAGGAGTTACAAAAAGTACAAAATATATTAGTTTTCACATTTATTTTTTCTAGGGAATTACTCATGCAGCTGTATGGGCAGCATGCTGTTCCTACATCGCCCACAACACCCCACTAGAACTTCGTTCGTCTGCCCAAGGAGTTCTCCAAGGTATTCATCATGGTCTTGGTAGAGGATGTGGTGCTGTTTTTGGCGGTATGTTCGTTAGCGCATTCGGTTCAACGGCTACGTTCAGAGGATACGGAATAGTTTGTCTAGTAGTACTAGGTGCTTTTGTCTTCATCAATTTCTATAGGGTTGATCAAGGGTTTGTCTCGGATTTACCTCAGACTGAAGATCCAAGACAGGTACGTTCGTCAGCTGAACTTATATTTATTGTCTATCTCCTTACTTCAGTTTTACCACTCTTTTTCGCTTCTAGCTTTCTTCTAGTTCATAGATGTCATAATGAGTTTAACTTCTTATAGGTAGCGGAAGAAACATCACATTTAGCTCCACATGGCGTACCCAGCAATCCACTTCCACGAGCTTTATCTAGTACTAAACTACACGAATTAGCAAATCAAGATGGCTACGGAGCCACCTATCAAGTAGGACAAGGCGGCACTTTAAATATTCCGGGAGCTAATCCGTTTAGCAGTCAAACTCAGCCACAGCAATATTCTGGACACGAGGTAAGAAGTAAGTAATTTTTCTGATTTTAATATTTTAATAAGGGCCGATTCTACAATGACAGTATAAAAGTCAGTATAGTTATTCCTTCGATATATTACCTATACCTAGATTTATAGCGAGAATAACTGGTTGTCGGTTCTCCAATGGATTTCTATGATATGTACAGTTATTCCGACATTAGTTAAGAAATACGTTAATGGCGTCATAATTCCGTTTTATCTATTTCATGAATGAGAGATAAACCTGGACTATGTATGACGTAACGGCAAAGGATGGTTAAACAAACACTACATGAAAGAAAACTTTCATTCTAAAATTTAATATCTATACAGTATATAGGTACCTAAATAAGACATGTCTATCTAATCTATTTCTCTTTTAAACAAATGGCCTGTAGCACTGTTTTGTTTAATGTTCTAGACCTCAACTACTAAATCGGCATTTTCAAATTGTAATTACCCAGAAGCCAGTACTACAGTGATGATACAACAACCGATATCAACTACCAACTCTACATATGCATGGTAACATCTAAAAATATCGATTTATATGTTTACACTGTAATTTATAATATTTATCAGAATCAGAGTACCTATTTCACATTATTCTATTGATTGGAGATACATAATACATCATGCTTTCCTTTATGGATGAGTATGAATGAATAATATTATTTCGTTTCACGGTTATTATAAATAGACCATTCCTGAACACCTGACTGTGACAGGTCGGCCTATTGTTTTGGGGGACAACCGATCAGTTGGAGTTGACGCTTGTGTGTTTTTGAATAAGCTGTAAGCTAGAGAAACTTTGTAGAACAATGTCAATGTAATAAATATATTTTATTTAAATAATATAAACTTTACAAATAACACATGGCGCAGTCAGTAAACTGTCTCTGAATTGAATTGAACAATAATTAAAATGTCAGACGATTCGATGCTACTCTGGTCTTCAAAAAGCTATTTTCTATTATTATTTCCAATTGTATTTTCTAGTATTAGTTCAAATTTATTGGTTATTTAAATGATTGAAATTTTACTTTCCTGTTCTGAATACTATCAATTCTTCAAATTCACTCCTTTGTAATATAATTTTGGTCTCCAATTTTTATATGATTTGCATGATTACTTCTACTTCTTTCTATTTTCCAGTATAACATATCTTTTTTTAAATATTCAATTGGTTATTTTATTTCTAATTATTCTCTCTTGTCAAAAGTATCTATCTAACCATCTAATAATAATCACCATCACAATTTCCATCCTTTCCCCCTGATATAGCTATGTTTTTTAAAAAATTTCTTTCAATCTGACATTTCTTTTTATCACAAATGACGTATTTTTTACAAATTAAATTTCATAGATCTATAGAATATCTACACAATATACAAACCCTGTTTAACTTGCAAGTGCAATTCATTGTCTGTCGGGGCATACAGCCCGAGAAGTAGATGCTGCTTCCTAGTGAACGGTCTACTCCTTGAAAAGTAATTTTCAAATTTGTTAGGCGTTATAATAGTATGATTCTATTATCTTGACACTTATTGAAATTAATACAATTTTAATTTCATTGTACCATGAAATTCATTATTTTTCATATTACTATTCATTTTACAATTAATTGTTAGTATTTGCTTGTTTGCTCTTTTTTGACTAGAACATATCAAATCAAAACAAGCGAACATATCAAAATCAAGTGAACAAAAGAAACAATCACTAGGACCAGAATTTAAGATATACTTTTAGTAACATAATTTTAATAAAAATTTGTTGTTGGTTAACATCAAGCAAATCTGAAAATTTCCAGTAGTTTTGTTTCCTTGGAATAGAGATTAGTTAATAATCCAAAAAATAAATAAACATTGTATCGAACGTTTCTCTTTCTGTTGGATAATTGAAAAAGTATGATGCAGTGCTGTAAACGATCGTTTTTATCTTACACACTATGGCAATTGGCAAAGCTGATTCGATGTAGATGCGACCGTTGGCATATGCCAATAAGCCAGCCGTGTGCCAATGAAAATCACTGAAGTGCCAGCCGAGAGTGGGGACGTGCGAACCACTGGCGTCTCGTCGCTTCAGTTGTGATTCAGACAGTCTGCCAGTTAACACTTGTTTTCAAATGGAGAGGACGAACCAGAAAGTTATCAATTTAATAAATCTATTCCGGGATCATCCTGTTCGACATCTTGAACATGTAACTTAATGAATGATAGGAATCTTCCGTCGCAAGATACGACCCATTCTTCGACCTTCGGTATGAGTGCGTAGGTCCATTAACCCTTCTTCGGTGAGTCCGTATCGCGCTTCTTCTTCGTATGCGAGCTTTACCCTCTTCAAGCTGTTCCATTTGCTGTAATAGTTTCTATTCGTGCCAAACTCCGCTTCTTTCAAGGTCCAGAGTCTCACGCTCGGATCATCTCTTTCTTCTACTTAATTCTCGAGGGAAGTCTCAGAGACTAGTAGTTCCTTTGGTTTTATTCCCGGCAGGAATTTCAGGATATTCGCAGGCTTCAGTTTAGGTAAGTGTCACTGTTTTATCCAGCAGAGTCCTGGGTGTTGTGCTCTAGAATTCTGTATTGCTCTGCATTCCGCAAGTATGTGAATAGAGGTTTCTACTTCCATTCCACAAATATTAGATTTCTCCACTAGTTTGAACTTTTTGAGATGCATATTCAGGCGGTAGTGTCCTATCAGGAAACCTGTCAAAATTCCTAGCGTTTTCCTCTGGGTAGGCTATAATTTGTTTTTCTCTAGCTGTAACTCCCAAGGAGTATCTTTAATAGTAGCCGCTTCATTATATGAGTGAATAACCGTCTGTTATCGCAAATAGCCGCTGAGATATAACCATACTTTTTCTACTCTGCGGTTACAGGTACAGAACAAAAATTAAATAATTTATTACTGTTTTTTTTAATTTGTTTTCTCTACAGAATATTCTACTCACACAGAAGTGGCACCTTTTGACATTTACATGGGAAATACATTCGTAAGACATTTTTTCTTGACATTGATATAAATCGGCACCTATTCCACTCTGAGAAAACTGTCTAAATAACTTACATTGGGAAAAAGAGATGAACGGTTTTAATAACAAACAAAAACTATGTAAATATTTCTATTGCATATAAACGTTAAAACTACACCAGCGTCATATCGAGAGAGTAAAGTGGAAACTAGCAAAATGTCATACGTCAAATTCAATTCATAACATTTATATAATAAATGGCGAGGTTTGTCTTTTTTTCACATAGCAGCTATAAACAATAAAAGGACAGTATTGGCACGTAATAATGGAGGCCGTTTTAAAAAATAGCATTTCTGTGTTTGCCTTATTCTGTGCTTTTACAAAATTAAAGGATTCTACGTAGGGTTACTATCATATATTTTTCACTTTCAAACCATATAAATTCAATAATATCAGTTTTGACGACCGTGGAAAAAGTATATTGTTCACTTACAAGGAAAATCTGATTGAACCTATTTTTAACAAATGTGCTTTTGTTAGTAATAAATCGAATATAACGTGAAGCAACGAAAAGTTATAATTTTCTTTTTAAAATTCCAATTGTGCGGATTATACCAGAACAAATATTCCTTCTTTTTTATGTAATGAGCTATGTAAATGTTCAATTAGATTTGTTCCTCTTATATCGTACTGGGAAGAATAAATATTTTTGTAAACTAGTTTGTACTTCAAATCAATAGAATAATTGTATTATATCCTGAGCGTGCTTATCGTTTACATTATCATAAAGATTGTCCCTTTATTTTGGAACACAATATGTGTAAGTATACCTGAAAGTTTTAAAAATAATTCAGTATACGAGGCTTGTTCAAAAAATAATGTGACGTTTCAAATTTCGCGGACTAGGTACGTTCGATTTTAGTTTTATGTTGGTACCCTTGTCCCGAACATATGTTGACAGTTTCAGCTTTATAGAATTTTTTGTTAGTGTGTGAGAGACATAATTAGAACTGTTTTGCGTGTTCAGCAATCTATTGGTGTCGAAAAAATGGATCAAAGAATTTACATCAAATTATGTGTAAAAAATGGAATCAAGAACTCCGAAATGTTGACAGCTGCATACGGTGAGTGTACTCTAAGTAAAAAAATATTTAGTAGTACAAACTCTTCCAAGAAGGCCGAGAAAATGTTGAAGATGAATCTTGCCATTAAAGCACGTCAACAACAGAAGTAAAGGAAATGGTTCTGAGTAATCCTCGAATCATTATCAGAGAAGTTGCTGAAGAGGTTGGCATATCGATTGGCTCATGCTCTGACATTTTTTCCGATATTTTGGGCATGAAACGTGTGTCAGCAAAGTTTGTTCCAAAATTGCTGAATTTTGACCAAAAAAGTCGTCGCAGGATATGCTAAATGACGATCCAGACTTGCTCAAAAGGGACATAACTGGTGCCAAAACATGGGTGTATGGTATTGACGTCGAAATCAAAGCCGAATCATCTCATGAAAAGCAGAAAAAATGACAGTCACCTTATTTTTGAGCACACCTCGTATTCACTATATTTAAATAGAATTTTAATGAATTAGATTAATTGAATGTGAATTGGTGAAGTTTATCAATATGCATTCATAGATAGAAAGTACAGTACACAGAATTTCAAATCAAACACGTTAAAACGTTTTCTGAACAAGAAGCAGCTGCTACTCGATCTTTATACCACTACAGTACCTTTGCGGAACATTTTTTCATTTGTTGACTGGTTGCAACGTAGTTGTATAGAATCGTCAGTGAAAGGAAGATGTTCCCCTTTCAATAATTAAAGTTTCCCTCATATTTTACTTGTGGAAATGCAAATAGAGCACTTGGAAAATACTATTTTTTAAACAGTTTTTATTTCATAGGTTCAAATATAAAAGTGTAATATAAAAAGAAATTTTTCTTAGGTATTTTTCAGTTTTAAAAAAACACGAAATTTCTTCAATTAAGATAAGAACCTCTTATTTGTAATAATTCAATATTTTAAAAGATTTATACTTTAACGAACAGATGATGAGTACTTCAAGACATAACCAATTTCGAAAGTGTGTCAAATTGTTGGTGGTTCTGTCAAGAAAACGGCCCATGGTTTGGTGGCGTCACCACGTATCATAGGCGTACGAATTAATGATCGAGAGAGGTTGGTTTATTTGTAAAAACTTCCATTTACCACGGTCGTACAATTACATTTTTATAAGGGATCAATGTAATATGTAAAAATTTGTATATCATCGGCTTTTGATGGAAATTATTATCTGGAACGAATTTTTTCTGCCTATGCACTTTTTAAACTTTTCAAGTGTCATTAAAAAGCCGTTTTCAATGTATTTTGGAGAAATATGTATCACTTTTTACTTATACCTATGAAAATTGAATAATATATTGAAATACTGTTAAAACTGAGGTTAAGACAGTATTTTTTTCGACGTCAAACTGTACTGAAATGAAATGTATATTGCCGAATTAATTTTTGTGTAAAATAGCTTAATTTTAAATGTTATTGATGATCTCGGAAGGATTTCTTCACTTAGTTAAGTACTTTATAATAAGAAAACTGCATCAGTTTTCAAAAAAAAAATGGTTAATTGTTGATTAGTTGATTATTAATAATACTTATTCACTTTAGTGTATTAAATAGTTGAATATTTGTAGGGTCGATTCTACCTCTTACTGTAATCGCCCTGGTATCTCTAACGTAAAGTTAGTTCTAAATTAACTCCTACCAACTAGTTGGACTTATATTTTAACAGTAATTTACCGATTACCAGTTTGGAAAACGGAGGATTTAACAGGTGGCGGTAAGATCGATCCTTAATCTGGTAAAACATATCTTAAAATAAAAGCTACTGTTTTGATTGGGTACCTATCAAAATAAGCTATACATATATGGTTGCCTGAATAAAGGAATAGAAAATATCCAGTGACGTACCTAGATATAAAGTACTCTTTTTTATTTTCAAAGTTTAGCCCTCTTTACTTAGAAAATTAGGTATTATGCGTTTTATTTGGTACAAGAAATTCATCTTAAAACAATTTTGGTGCACGCTACTTCTTTCAATGTACTAACAAAGTATATTATTATGATAATAGAGAGTTATTGGAAACATGAATTTACTGTCTTGCAGTACTTGTGATGATCTATAAATAGTGAAATCCAATAATGACATCATTCATTATAAGTTATAGATTTTGCTACTCAAAATGTAATCTTACTTTTTTCAAAATAAAACTACTAACCCTAAATACTAAGTTATGCTTCATACAACTGGGCCTTGGAGATATATTATTTGAGCAGTACTTATAACGTAATTACAATATTGTTTTAAAAACTGTTGTAAATATGTTTTACTGGATTGAATATTTAAATTTTAAGTTGACTTCCAATGTGTATAAATATTCACAATAGTATAGGGATAACAACAAAAAACATATCATGAAAGTTTAAAATATGTTATTGTTTTAGATATTATGTAAGTTTTTAGATACATTTTCCTACTATAAGAGATATTTTTAACACTGATCAATGTTGATGGTTTGTTTTGGCATAAGTACCTAATTTATTGAACTTAAATTCAAAACGTACGTCAGAATAGCTATTTTTTTTTTGTAGAGTATCTATTTTTGTTTCCTTAAGTCGTTGTATTTGCAGCTCTTTGTATAGTTAGTTATAAGAGTATAATACAATCAGACGAAGACACCCAAATAATATAATAACCAAATTTCAAAGCATTTACCGAAAGGACCAAAAATATATTTTACACACCTGTCAAAATTATATGTGAACCAACTATTGGGGATATACTCTCCATTAGGCAATAAATTTAGAAAAATATTTACCAAGAAGCTGAGTAAATCTTAAATTAATTCTCAGTCCAGCCCAGGACTATTGTATGTTCTGGTCTGTGGAACAATATAGATAGATAGAAAGGAGTATCTAAAATATAAAGATAGTACATATTATACAAACAAATTTATAAGGTTAGGTTTATCATTTGCTGTATTACGATACACAGGGTTTCCCACAATTTTTTATACAGGCTATAACTCTAAAATGGCTATACAGATTTCAAAATGTGGAAACGTTACGCTACTGATTTGAAGTCGAATGTCAATTTTACAATATGGCGCTGGTTTTGACAACAAGTTCGCGCATACGACTGCAACTTCAGGTGGGCTCTTCTTACGTGAGAGGAAGTCTACCTGTGCATGCGTGGGCATGTACTCCGGTCGCCTGCGCAAGTCATGTCTCTTGCATCGTATTGTCACGTGTATAAAAAAATTTAACACGGGAAAATGGCACCATCAGATTCTACTAAAAAAGTGCTTGAAGATTTTATCTAAATATAAAGAACTCGTCTTTGGCAAATCAAAAGCAAAGACTACCATAATCGAGACAAAAAGGAAGCTGCTTATAAATTGCTCATAGAAAAACTGAGAGAAATTGGGCCAGAAGCGAATAAAGTAGTGGTTGTGCGAAATATAAATAATTTGAGAAACACGGTTTCCCTTTTCAATTACCAAGACTTTTTACTCTTCCTCTTCACTGTTTTTGTTTATTTTTTCTTAAAAAATTAACACGTGGCCCAACAATTACAGTACATCCTCATTCGATGCCATCGGGAAAAAACTGAAGTTCGGTTGTCCTGCACAGGTAGAACTCTCCGGTAGACCGTAGCTTTTATTTCTATGTGTAGCGTGTAATGTCACTGATATTATGGAAGATTTGCCATATTGTAAAGTTTGTCCAATTGTTGCAATCCAAACACCCGGTATATGAACTATATCTACTTTTTTTAATACATATAACTATTTTTTTTATCGACCTTTACTAAAAAGTTAACATATCCAAATATCCGAAACATGCTGCATTTTTCAAAAAACAAAGCGTTGTAAAGCATTTAATCGAGATGAAATAAACAGACATCTTCGTGATGCTGCGCCTCGACTATCAATTTGCATACTCGACTATAATAGACAGTTTTTCGTCCTTGGTACATAAATAACTATTATATTCATTTAGCAAAGTCTCGCAAATACCTATACCTACAGAAAATGTATCTGAAAATCTGAAAAAAATTAAAATAATTCAATCATATACGTGATAAGTTCATGCTTGTCTAAATTTAGAAAATATTATTGATTATTGTTGACTGATTGTTTATGCATTTTTTTTGCACTTTTTTTATCATTTTTATTTCACATATTTATATAAAACTTATCGGCTCGATTCACATAAAATCGTCACATATCAACCAACACCATAACTTACAGATCTAACAGAATTAATATTGAATAAATTTAGAATGTGGAAATTCCATACACAAATACTTAATATTTTGTGTCCTAGCGTGAGTGAGGGCTAGCAAAAGAGCTCGAGACGTAAATATACTCACATGCTGTATAGTATGTGACCTTTTTATTACCTGTAGGTATAATAAATTATTTTTTGCGTGGACTATTTTAAAAGGCGTTATTTTAAAACCTAATGGCGCAGGTCGGTAGATTCTGATTATATGTGAATCCCCCTTAGGTCTGAAAATCAATTAATTACTCATTTGCACGTAGGTATTCTAAAGTGTGGTTATTTATTATAACGTATCTACAGGTACTATATTTTGAAAAATAAGTAAATAATTACGGACTATAATTTTCTCCGTAAGGGTGTTTGAAAGAAATTGTTTAGTTCTCGTCATAAGTGACATAGATAGATTCTTGAGCCACGCTTTATATTAGATATTGGTTTGTATGCGTACTAATGGTTGTAACTTGAAATCTTAATTGGAGTATACATGAAGATAGTAAGAAGACATAGATATCAATAAAAGAAGATCAGTACTAGGACTCTACACACTATAGAATTCTACCGGTCGCTTTCTACAGTAGATAACTTTTATTCCAGTCGACAGCACTCAAAAGCCTCACTCTGTACACTGTCGACGACTCTTCTTCTATTTCTGACTTATTTATAACCTACTATAAAAAATAACCTCATTTAAAAACCAGGAGGAGTAATTTGAATTTAAGTTGGCAATTCTGTAGACCTCTGATTGGTCAGATTCCGCCCAGTTTCATACAACACTTCGTAGCATTGTAATCAGCTGATAATTTATTAATTTCCATTTTTGACAATTCTGACAGATGAATAGGTATGCTTATTTTCGTCATTGCATCCGCTGTTGTTATTTTATTATTTTTGCTTAGTTTCCACTCTATTTAGTTAAAACTGTTCCTTTAAAACTTTCAGTAAGCAATTGTATTGAATATCTGCAATTATGGATCCTTCTACTTCGAGTACAGCTCTTCACTTATTAGGCCGGCAAAACAATGTAAACGCTGAGGACTCTCAGAAAAACAATGTACAATAAATGCGAGTAAACAAATATAATATATTGGATGAAAACCCAAAAATATTCATGTTAAATCCAAAATGTCTCAAACAGTTGGTGGCGTGGCTGATTTCTTCGTCCATCAAGGCATATTTAATAGATTTGGAACACGACTGTTGACTACTTTCTCGGAACACACCCTTTAGTAACTAATCTGGTAACTTTTAGTGGTGTGAGTAAGGCTTTCCAAATTACTCCTCCTAGTTTTTAAATGAACATATCCGTTTGAAAGATATTGAAGTTTTTGTGTTGTCTAATTAGGAACTTGTCCTTTAATAATTTGTTATATGTTATGTCTTTTGTGTCAAATTTTTTCGACAAGACGTTTGGAATAAAGTCGATAGCAGAATTCTATAGTGTGCAGACTCCCACTCCAGATGTGTGATGGACACAAACTTCAAATTGTAGCGGGATTATCGTTAACTCGTCATCTCGTTAAACAAAAATGGTGTCGCGTCTTTAGAGCAGTAGTTTATCGGAATAGAGGAAAACTTACTGTACTGTATAATATCAAAGATTAAATAAATTGCGCTTAATATCTAAATAATGTTAGTATTGAAGACGTTTATTAGAGGACCACCCAAAAATGTTAGAAAAACTAATCTGAACCAATTTTAAAATGTCACCCCTCAAATTATGCTGCCCTAGGCATAAATCCATCACTGGATACGTCCAATCAGAGGATTCGAGTCCTTGATACCTCAGCTCTAAGGCTTTTTGCTAATGTAGCGATTTTGTGAGGAGACTATAGTTATCCTTGTCAGGCTTAACATTTTTTTCACTAAATCCTTCTTTAAGCCCTGCTGAGATTGATTATTTCGTAAAATTCAGTGACTCCGAGGGTTTTTTGATAAGGAGTTTGCTGTGTTCCTGCTTTGGCACATGGCTTCGGCATGTCTGATGTTTTGTTTGAATCCACCAAGATGCACACCCCCGTAGGGCAGTTTTCAATATATCAAATGCGGGTTTGTATTGTTACTAACTTTAGGTTTGTTGTTTAGAGAATGTTAAAGATCGTAACATTTAAATATCAACACTATTATCTATAAATTAATTCTCATTGGTAGAATATTGTTGCAAATGAGTAAGAAATTGTTCTTTGAATGTCTTAAAAACTGGTTATTCTTTATGTAGTTTATTGAATGTTTAATAAGAATATAAGCTAATAATATGAATTTTATTGAAATCCAAAATTATACATATCCAAAGTATGAAACATGGAGATTGAACTCCATGCACTCCAATGTTTGGTAATCATAGAGGGCGCCAGTGTCACTACCATACCAAAAACATCTGACTGCAGAACAATATCAGCCAATCATGAGCCTTGCATACACCTTCAGTTCATGGTATTTCATTGGTTGCTAGTTCATTTGACAGTAGGCGATTTGCGGCGAGGTACCGTTGACTCAACGTTATACAATTTTTCAGGACCGTAACATTTTCGCGAGAGGTCGGTTCAAACTTTTGTCTGTGAGTATACTTCAACGGTACGTAAATTTATGGACCGTGGTGAGTGAGGTGTTTTTGGGAGCGGTTGACGGTTGACATTTATAATCACATAACCAATAGAAGTATGAAAAAGTTAGTTATTTAAAAAATGGAGGTAGAACAAAAGGGAAACGATAATTTCGTTGAAATTAAATAAATCATGAAGGTAATGATATGACCGCTGTGGTAACGCTTGAAGAAGCAAACATTCTATTAACTGGTGAATATTTTTAAGTAAATAATTGATATTTACATCAATAATTAATAAACAAATGAAATAAAAATAACCACAACGAAAAACCAAAGTGACAAGCACGTCAAAGTAATAAGTGATCAAGACCAACGCATTTTTGCGAAGGAACCAATATAAAGAGATAAAAATACATTAAAAAAGGATAATGATAGTACCGTTCCCATTGAATCGGTAGTGAACTGGTACCTCGCAGCAAAACGCCTATTATGTTAGGTAAGTGAGGTTAGGGAACAGAAATGAAAAATTTTATGAGTAGGTAAGAAATTCGTTTTTTGTCCCCGTCTTAAGAAATATCGAAAGCTGTGATCGTTTGATATTGAAATAATTAGTTCCATTCTGAGCTGCTGAATGTGTTTATGCTTTTACGTGATGAAAAATACGAATATCTATTGTCGTGTCTTATCTTCTGTATGGAATGTTTTAAGACATTTAAAGGCACAGCACAGTTATAATGAGTATAATAAGTGTTTAAAAGAAAAGTTTGGAGAATTAAAAAGACACCCTTTGTGCAAGTAAGTATATTCTAAAGCCGATTATAAAATAAATTCAATAAATAACAACTTCCCTGACAGAAATATGAAATTTTTAACAATGCACACCTTGCCCATTTTTAATTTTTAACAATTTTGGTTCGTACTTTTAGTTTTTATCATTCACTACAACACTAAGTAATGTCGGGTATTGTTTACAATTTGGCTACTGTCATTTATAAAATATAAGGTTACTTATTTGGATGGTATATCGTATTTGCAATGCTTGACGCCGCAGTGAAAAAAACAAACTGCTTAGATAGACGATTTTGAGGACAGGTTTTGTCAATTTTTCCGTATGAGTTAGTTCTCCTTATATAAGTTGCTTTTTCTACCACCAATCTAAGCTAACCTAAGTTAAACTTAGCTAAGTTAGCGTTCGTTTAGCAAATGAAATTAGATTTCCTAAGATCAAATGACCTCCTCTCTTGCCTCCGCCAAGTATGCCGGATTTTTAACTTGGCAAAATTTCTTAGCTAAGTTTAATCGAGTATGCAAGAAAAGTCACTCATTTTTGACATCTGATAAAGATTCTAACCTTATAAAAACATAAATACAAATTATTATATATAAATCGGTAATTTAAAATAAAAAATGCATGCAAAATAACACACTTATTAATTACTTTATTATTCACGTAGTTATTAAAATAATCGATTTTAAATTAAAATTCATGAAGGATTACCTTCTTCGAGACCTACTTACAAATAGGCATGTTTACCTTTTCATCTTTGTTTGTATGCAAATGCGCTTGCGCCGATATTGTGACTGTGCAGCATTTGAAAAGTGCGTTCGAACTACAATTCAGCTCAGCTAAGAATTCTGTAGATAGAAAAAAACCAACTATAGTCTCCATGGTATGAATGTTTAACTGAATGAAGAGAATAGGGTGTTCAACAAAAAATAGATTCTTGTTAATGATTATTATAGCAGATCGTTAATTCTAAGGGAACAAATTACGTCGCACCGTATTTTATCAAATTTAATGGTGTTGTTTTGTTTTTATCCTCATTTGAAAAATCTATTTTAAAACTAGTATAAGCTAGTCACATATTTTGTCATGGAGCAAAATAATCATAAGAGAGGGTAGTAGGAGAAAGAAGAAGAAGCTGAAACATGGAACAGCAAAGAAAGACTACCTACCGACAACTTCACATTTAAACTAGTGACGTATCTGCATTATAGGTTGCATAATTTTAGTAAATTTTTGTTTTCATTTTTTTCTGTTAATATAGACCTAAATCTCCTAGTGAATGGACGACAAATTTCACTATTTTGTGGAATGACAGATTATATGTCATACGCATAGGACATGTCCTCCACTGACTGTTGACAATACCCTTGAGGAAAAATAATTATGTGGCTAGATTTTAGATTTGTAATTTGGTTGTTTTGTATTGATTTAATAATCCTTTTTATTATAAACAGTGAGATATAGCTTTTAAAATACCTAAGCAAGTAAAACAACGTCCAAAAAAGCACTAAATTAAAATCAAATAACTATTAAGAGCAAAGAACGCTTGTTTTTCGTCAGATTTACGGAACATGTTGTATATTCCCTGTCAGATTCCTCATGCCATGACGTCACGTGGACTTGCCCCATAGTACAGTAGACGTACCCTATCACGATACCCAAGTGTGCCTGGCACATGCAAGAAACAATCACCCATATTAGCCATTTTTCTTTGAACGGTAAACTCTTATGACGTAATGGTTTGTTGAAACTGAGAAATAAACAAACACCTAACCTCCATTAAGATACTACTCTGTCAAACTATCTCAGTGAGCTGTCCTGGGACTCTGCTCACTATAGAATTCTACCGATCGTTTTCTATAGTATTATTACTACTATTAATCCAGTGGACAGCAGTCGAAAGTCTCATTCAGATACCATCTGCATACTGTCGACAAGTCTTCTTTTATTTCTGACTTACTACTACCAAATATACTGAAGTTTTTATTCAGAAATCGTCGACAAAAGACGTGTGGATTGAGTCGAGAGTAGAATATAGTATGCAGAGTCCCAGTACTGGTTTGTTAACTGTTACGTCATGGTTTGAAATACAAGTCGAGGAATATTGACTGGTTGACTTATAGTTAACCCGGTTTGTGTGGTTAAGTTCAAAGAAAAATGGCTATTATCTCTTTGTTATTCTATAGCTTCCCATCTTCCATGGAGATACGGAACATAATTATTTGCCGAATCTGTATACTGACCGCTCTTTTTAGTAATATTTTCAAAACCGGTTTTTAGTATTATTAGCTTTTTGACAATTTTTTAAAAAAAGTAGAAATATATAAATTTACTTTTTTTTCAATATATAAATACACGTAGCAAAACAAAAAAAGCTTAAAAGTATTTCATTTGTTTTTTAATTTGACGGTAAAAACTGTTATGAATATCAAAATACAATTTGATCTAGTTGTATATTATATTGTATGAAAGCGAGAATTGAAATTTTAATGATTGGTGTTGGCACTGTTGGCGATAGCATGCGGACTCAACAGAAGGTACAGCAAGCACCAAACGTGATGGCGAGCGATCGCGCAGGTATAGACTCTCCCAACTAAATTACTATTGGATTACGATAAGCCACTTGCTGGTCAGGGTCGTACCTATAATTATGATTTCTTTGTAATGTCTTTTCATATTTTATTCAGTATTATAGGTAGTAGTACAGTTATATAATAATACACTTATTAAAAAATAAAACTTTAATCAGTCAATATCTGAATACAAATTTGCTTCATCTTCACTGCTGCTTGTAGGTACTGCTATAGTCATTTAAATTTATAATCACTGGATTTACCCCTGTTTGAACAATATTTCAGCTCTATATCTACTACATGTCGGCAACGCATTCGCCATTCCTCGGAAGTGATTTGATCAAACTCGTGCTCCGTCAGTTTTCTCACATCTTCCAACTAGAAAGTTACATTCCTTTGGGACACATTGTTTTTGACAGTAGCCCAAATGATTCAAATCCCGATGGTAGGGTGAAAGTCGAAAAACGTTATGTCCGTGTTCAAGAGAATAACCTCATCAAATTTGTATCTAATATGATCCTTTTTATTTCTCTTGATCAATCGTATAATTCGGGTTTGAGCATGTCAGGGGTGGACAAAATGTTTTTTTCGTGCAGCCACTTCACCATGTCAGCCTTCCTAGAATTTGTGTTGGGGGCTGGATTAATTTGAATATTATGGTATGGAGCAACCATCTCTCTCCGATCATAGTATCATAACATTCAAGTTAGAGCTAGGCATACCTGAGGTAAGCCTCAGGAGAAAACCAAGAAAAACAGATTGGGACAACTATAACACCTGTCTGAAAGGAAATCTAGCACATATCCAAAGGAAAGGAAGGGCTAAGCACCATCTCGACCTGGAAAATGAGCTTGAGGATCTGAACAGGGCAATAATCGATGCATTTGAATCGAGCTGCCCTCTTCAAGAACAACGAAGCAGCAAAGATGCACCCTGGTGGAACAAACATCTGTCAGAATTAAGATCTCAAACCCAGGACCTTTTTATTAGAGCAAAATTCACCGGAGACTGGCAGAGATACACCGAGGTGAGAAACGCCTACTACAAGGAAACTAGAAAAGCTAAAAGAAATAGCTTCAGGAAATTCTGTGAAGATATAAACACAACACCTGCTGCGGCAAGACTTTACAAAGTCATGACGAAAAATAGGGTCAACACAGATATGGCTTTGAGGAAGCGAGACGGTAAATATACCGACAATGAGGAGGAAAAAGTATGACTCTTACTAGAAACTCATTTTCCTGGAAGTACTCCAAACAGAGGAGATAATCCTCTCGAAGGTCATAACAGGCCTTCGAGAGAAAGGATAGGTTGAAATGGGCTGTGAACACCTTTTCACCTTTCAAAACACCTGGAGCAGATGGGATTTTCCCAGCATTGCTCCAGCAAGGACAAGACGAAAGTCTACCACATTTGGTTAGAACTAGTCGAAGTAGCTTGGAACTGGGTTATATACCAGAAGCATGGAGAAGGAAAATAGTAACCTTCATTCCAAAAGCTGGAAAAAGGGACACAACAAACCCCAAATCCTTCAGACCAATCAGGAAGGAGTAGCAACCCCATTAATGTGGAGTCTGACGGTTGACACACTCCTCTGTGGTTTGACAGACCTCGGAATATCCTGTTCCAGTTCAGAGAATCCTCATCAATTCCTCATTGTCCTGTTCCTCTTCATCGAATTCATCTTCAAAAACAATCCCTTCACTATCATTATCATCTAGTCCTACATCATTCAGAAGTTTTTGCAAATATACTTGCTCCCTTTCATAGTGCGCCATCGCTAAAATTTAACATTTTTCTAAAATAGTAATCAAGTAACAAAAATATCTAGAAAATTTACCTTTTTATAAATTTGTACCTGCACTGGTGGCAAGGTCTGTAACTCGACACACTATCACACAGAAACTGCCAAAAGTCGACTGAACTTCGATCGTAATGATAGATGAAGGTACTAGTCCGTTCAGCCAAATACGGTACGCATCTTAGTGTTTACAGCATAAAAAGGGATGACCCGGTCTCACAGACAGTGGCGCGACTACCGGAAGGGGGACTTAACATCAACCCCACCAAAACCATCTTGATAGCCTTCACTAAGAAAAGAAAACTCAACCTCAAAACCATTAAACTTGATGGGAACGACGTTGAATGGAGACAAGAAGTCAAGTATCTAGAGGTTTGACTCTAGCCAGCAAACTCCTGTGGAACAAACACGAGAAGGAGATTACATACAAAGCAAAAATGGCTCTAATGGTGTGCAGGAATCTGGCAGGGAGAACCTGGGGCTGTAACCCAAAAATCCTGAGCTGGATGTACACTGCCATAGTGCGACCAATTATCACTTATGGAGCCGTTGCGTGGAGTAGTAGAACAAGCCTCTTGACGACGAGAGAAAACCTCTCCAAAATTCAAAGACTAGCCTGTATATGCATAACAGGAGCAATGAGTACATGCCCAACGGCAGCAATGGAAGTGATTCTCAACCTCACACCATTACATATGGTGGTGGAGAGTGTTGCAGATACAGACTAAGTAGAGAGGGAATCATTTAAAAAAACACCACCTCTTCACTTCTTAGAAATCAACCTGGGACATGCCACAAGATGGTATGATGAAAAAGTATAACTTTTCAAAGAAATTCGTTACTGAATTAAGTAACAAGAAGAAATAGGATCCAAATACCATTACCAGACTTTTAAATAATGCCATTCAGTGGTACACTGACGGCTCAAAAGCAATAGAAGGAGCTGGGATAGGAGTGTCGGGCCAGGAACCAATCACTCTAAAAGCTTGGGAAAAACCACAAGTATCTTTCAAGCGGAAATTCACGCAATAAGAAAGTGTGCCCAGTTCAACATTGACAAAGAATATAGAAGGCAAAGGATTATCATACTGTCTGACAGTCAAGCAGCCATTAAAGCGCCGAGTTCTTGTGTAATCAGTTCCAAAATGGTGTAGGAATGCCTAGGCAAGCTTAATGAACTAGGCGAGAACAATATAGTCACCTTACTGTGGATTCCAGGACACACTGGACTAGAAGAAAACGAAATAGCAGATGAACTAGCGAAGAGGGGGACTGAAATACCCTTTTGGGGGCCGGAACCCTTTTGCGGAATCAGCTCCAATGTAATATTGGAAGAAATAGGTAAAACCGAAGAAAAGAGAAGATCTGACAATTGGAAAGATCTAGTAGGGCTTAGTCAATCTAAGATTCTTCTGGGTGACTACAACCTGTTGAGATCAAATGAATGCATAAGTCAAAGCAAAACTGCACTAAGAGTTTTAACAGGAATCCTAACGGGACGTGAATGGGCACCTTAAAAAGCTCAAAATAGTGGAGGAAGAAGGAGCGGTAAAATTCGGCGGCTTTATATTTAAAGCCAGGCTTATTTTAGACATAATAACAATAACCTCATGAAATGTCTGTGTTTTCAACTCTATCCCAATCTGCTAAATAAAATTCCATTATATTATTTTCATCAGGGTCTTTTATACATAATAGAAAACTTTCCTCTGCATTATCATTATTACTTTATGTTCTCAACATTAACTTTATATTTTAGGGAGAAGGTATTCAATGAAAGACTTGTTGTTAAGTCAACGGCATGAGGAAAAACTCTCTTTATTTTCTGAAGTGACACTCGTGTCACAAACGCCAGTTGGCAATGTTGCCAACCTAAATCATTACATGGACGGGTTCCGTCATGTGACATCCCCCTTTTCAAAGCTAAAATACTTTTATCACAGTTTGTTTGTTACATTAAAAAAAACACATATATAAGTATAATTACAAACAAACACGTAGTAAATTACAAACACATAATATTACAAACAAATTGACACATGCTGTAGTGAATTATCAGCCCTATTTAATGTTTTTGACTAACTATTGTTAATTAGCCAGATAAAAATTTTATTTAATTTTTTAATAGTCAAATTGACAATGAAAACTAAAAATGATTTTTACTTTATGTAAAGTAACAATCTAAGGAAAGCTTTTAGTTGTAATATCTTTAAAGCTAAAGATCTAATTTTGCAGGAGTTTTTATTAACCTGCCCGATCTAGTTTTCCTAAAACTGGTAGTGGGATGTTCCTCCCCTTTTTCAGAGTTTTTAAAAGTTTTCTCAATGTCAAAAGAAGTACCAGGAAGTTCCCAGTTTGAAACAAAATTGTTATCGTCAATATTTTCAGAGTTAGTAGTACCCTCTAAAAGTTTTTTATTTACAAAGCTTTCAAATTTCGAATTGTCAAAAGAATTATTTACAATGTTGTTTTTGTCAGGGGAACTCGACAAGCTTGAATTGCCACTGACAAAATTGTCCGATCTTTCACTACAGCTTACAGAGCTCAGGAGTGAGTCGTCATTAAAGTTTTCCCCTTCCAATGACGAAGTCTGCTCCCTGTTATTATTTACAGATAAATCTCTTACATTCTCCACTGAATGATCCTCATTCTCTACTACCCTCAACATTCTATTTGCAAATTGAAAATTGTTCTCCAAAAACAAATCAGGGAAAGTCCCTGTCTGAGGTGAAGTTTGAGAATTACTCCAGGTTTCAGATGTGGAAAACTCCCTGATGAACTTTCTGTTACGTCTGAGAGTAGAGCCATTGTCTAATTTAATTATATATGAACGAAAAGGCAATTTTTTTATAATTTGGCCATTTTGCCATGATGCATTTGGTTTTATTTGAACCTTCACAAAAGAATTGACTCTTAAAGGTGGTAAAAATTTTTTATTTTTATCATAATGTCTTTTCTGGTTACTTTGAGTTCTAGAAATATGAGAATTAAATTTTTTCTTATCAAAATTTTTTGAAAACTTGCTATTTATCTCAGGTATAACAGTTCTTAAGTTTCTATTCATTAATGCGTTTGCAGGAGAGTTCCTTCCATCCAAAGGTGAGTTTCTAAAATTTAAAAGAGCTAAATATGGATCTTTTTTGTCCATAAAGCATTTTTTTAAAAGATTCTTAATAGATTGTACAGTTCTTTCAACCTGACCATTTGATTGAGGATACAAAGGAGAAGAAGTTATGTGCTGAAACTCCCATTCTTTGGAAAAATTTTTAAATTCTAAACTACCAAAATTTGAACCATTATCGGTCATCAAAATTTTTGGGATACCAAAACGAGCAAAAACGATTTTAAATTTGTTAATTAAATTTTGAGAAGTTAAATCTTTAGTTAAGTTAATGACCTCTACAAATTTGGAATAGTAGTCAACAATTAAAAGGTAATTTTGTGACTGAAATTGAAAAAGATCTGCAGCCACCTTTTGCCAGGGTAATCTGGGAATGTCATGAGTCATCAAGGGCTCCGAACACTGAGATCTCTGATGAGTTTGACAAGTGTTACATGATGTTATGATGTCCTCAATTTGCTTTCGCATTCCTGGCCAGTAAAATGATAAATTAGCTTTATCCAATGTTTTTTTATAACCCAAATGTTCATAGTGAAGCTTTTGTAGGATTTCATGCCTCAAAGCCTTGGGAACTAGAAGTTTTTGACCTTTAAAGATCAAATCTTCTATGCAAGATAATTCTTCTTTGAACTTAAAATAGAATTTTATAATTTCTGGACAGTATTTTATGCTCGTGGGCCAGCCATTTTCTAAGACACTTCTTAAAGTTTTTAGTTCAAGATCCTCACTTGTTAATTTTTGAATTTGTTGCTTTTTGTTTTCTGTAATATTTAAAGAAAGTTCAACAGCACAAATCTCAGATTCAATGTCAAAATCTATATTTTCATTGAAACTGCTTTGTGAGTTGTAAGCACGACTTAAAGTATCAGCTATGATTACTGTTTTTCCAGGTTTATATATCAAATCAAAATCATACTTTCTTAATTGCATTAGCATTCTTTGAAGTCTTGGTGGACAAAGATTTAATGGTTTCTTAATTATAGAAATTAAAGGTTTATGATCAGTCTCTATTATAAACTTTTTCCCAAAAACATATTGATAAAAACGAGTGGCTCCAAACCAACAAGCCAAAAGTTCTTTTTCTATTTGAGAATAACGTGACTGTGTTTCAGTCAAAGCTCGACTTGCATGAGCACAAGGTCGGCCATTTTGCATGAGAACAGCTGCCATTCCATTCTGAGAAGAATCAACTGAAATGGTTGTCATTTGATTTATGTCGAAAAATTTCAAACACGGAGTTTCGACTAAAAGTAGTTTCAGATTTTGAAATGCTGTTTCATGTTGTGGTAACCATTGAAAAATAGAATCTTTTTTTAATAAAGAACGCAGAATCGAAGTTCTTTCTGAAAGATTTTCAACAAAGCTTGCAATATATGTGACCATGCCCAAGAAACGTTGTAAATCTTTTACATTTTTAGGACTAGGCATGTCATTAATAGCTTGAAGTTTAGATTTGTCCACCTCTATGCCTTGTTCACTTATTTGATGTCCCATATATGTTATTTTTTTGCATAAAAATTTACATTTTTCTTTATTGAAACGAATATTATGTTTTTTGGCAGTCTCAAGGACTTTCTCTAAAATTGAATTGTGAGATGAAATACTCTCACTGAATATTATCAAATCATCTATGAAAATTGCACATCCTTCTATGTTTCCGAAGATTTCATACATTCTTTCCTGATAAACCTCAGAAGAACATGAAAGACCATATGGTAGACGACAAAAAGAATATCTACCGAAAGGTGTAGCAAAAGTACATAGTTTTTGGCTTTCCTTATCTAATTTGACTTGCAAAAAACCTTGGGTTGCATCTAAAGTACTAAAGAATTTTGATCCATGTAACTTTGAACTTATTTCTTCCCAGGTTGGTAAATGAAAAGTAGGTTTCTTTATAGACATATTTAGCTTAAAAGGGTCCATGCAAATTCTTAAATTTCCATCAGGTTTTTTAACTATTACTATGGGGTGAAGCCAATCCGTGCTACCCGTTACTCGTTTTATAATTTTATTTTTCTCTAATTGATTTAAAGAATATTTTAGCTTTTCTTCTATGCCTAATGGTACCCTTCTAGCAGTGCAAATCGATGGTACAGCGTCTTGTTCGAGTTCTATATGATACTCTTTCTCTAAACAGCCTGTACCTTTGAAAATATTTTCATACTTATTTAAAATTTTATTTAACTTTGAATCACTTTGAAAGTTATTATCGATTGCCTGTATTTTTTTTATTAGCTCAAGCTCTAAACAACCTTTTAGACCTAAAATTGGAATACATTCCATTTCTACAGCATAAAACAACAAATTTCTAGTCTTTTTATTGATTTTACACTTTAAATATAGCTGGCCCAGTACTGGTAAGGAATGCTTTGTATATGAACTAAGTTGAACATTTGTTTTTTGCAATTTTGACATATTAAATTTTATTTGTTTTAATACCTTAATAGGGATAACATTTGCCATTGCTCCTGTATCCAGTTTAAATGCTATGTTGCTGGTGTCATCGATCTCAATGTTCTCGACCCAGGAATCCTCAGACACAGTCCCGATTGTCCCAGACTGTGGTTGTATAGCTATACTTTGCTCTACGGCATCTAAAAATACAAATTTCTTAACAGTATCATTGTTATCACTTTCTTGTGTATTGTGTTCAAGTGTATGTATTTGTTTGTGTTTATTGTTTTTGTGTTGTTCATTCCTTAACAAAGATCTATAATTAAAATTATGATTAGTATTAGGATACTTTCGACAAAATTGTGTAAAATGATTTAATCCTTTACAACTAAAACACTTAACTTGATAAGCTGGACATCTCCGAGGTGGATGAATTCTTCCACATTTCTTACATCCCGGATTGTTTGGATTTGGTGTCCAGTTGCTGTGTGATGGGCTTGCCTTTGCTGGATTGTTGTTGCGTAACTTTGAGTGGACTACGTTAATCTGTCTGCCATAGTTGTCACCATTACCATTTGATATTTGACGGTTTTGTTCTTTTGTCGATTCACTGTTAATACAAAAACTAACAGCATCTTCTAACGTCTTACAGTCTTTGTCAAACAGCTGTGCTCTTAACTGGTCAGATTTCAAACCACAAACTAACAGATCTCTGACCAAAGACTCCCTCAGTTCCTCAAGCTCACATGATAGGGATAAATTCTTGAGTTCTGTGATGAATTGTTCAATTGTTTGGCCCTCTTTTTGACGACATGTCAAAAATTTATATCTCTCAAAAGTCAAATTTGCTTTGGGGTTAAAATGGTCATCAAATTTTTTCAATAATACCTCCAATGTTTCAGTTTGTCCATTGGTAAATGTAAAAGTATTATAAATTCTGATACCTTCATCTCCGATGAGCGTTAGTAGTTGAGCGCAT
Source organism: Lochmaea capreae (assembly GCA_949126875.1). NCBI lineage: Eukaryota > Metazoa > Arthropoda > Insecta > Coleoptera > Chrysomelidae > Lochmaea > Lochmaea capreae. The sequence goes on from OX421403.1 coordinate 18,213,143, forward strand.
TTTGTTGAATCGTCCTTTTTGATGATTTCAGTTGCTTTCAGGTACATAGTAAACTTCTGTTTCCAGAATCTCCATGTCTGATTCAAGTTTCCACCGTTCATGCACATGGGCGAAATTCCACGGTCCATCTTTGGAAAACGAAATCTTAAATCATCGACGAAATATGCAATAGTTTTTTCTTGTTTTTCAGTTCAGCTTCTTCACGGCATTGAGAGCTTCTATTTGACTGCGCCATATTACTTTATGTTCTCAACATTAACTTTATATTTTAGGGAGAAGGTATTCAATGAAAGACTTGTTGTTAAGTCAACGGCATGAGGAAAAACTCTCTTTATTTTCTGAAGTGACACTCGTGTCACAAACGCCAGTTGGCAATGTTGCCAACCTAAATCATTACATGGACGGGTTCCGTCATGTGACAATCATCGAAGTTGTTATGAAAACCCACCAATGTATTTTTATTAATAATCGTCATCAGAAGTTCATCCGTCTCATCTCTTTTTATTTTTGGTAGTGGGCCTCCGCCAGTGGGAGTTACTTCCATCTTTTCATCAGCCAAGGTTTTTCGAAGTTATTTTTTTCTATTTTCATAGTATTTCTTCAGAGCAACCGTACTGCGTAATATACCAGTAGATTAACTAGCATTGAATTCATCTGTTATGTGTTGCCAAGTATTTTCCTTTTTCTGTGCAGAAGCTCTATTGTATTTTTTATCTTCTATTATGGGTGCATATTTATTAGCTATAATTCTTAACAAGTGGAACTTCTCCGTAGTAGTAAAGTTTGGAACTCTTACTTTTCCACTCATTTCTCAATAAATATCATAATACAGGCCTTTAGTAAATATAATAGAATACTAAATAAAACCAAACATTCGGTTCACAGTTACAGTTCACACATACTTTGACAGTTGATACTCATCAACATAAAATATTCAAATACCCAAAAAAAATACAACGTTGCCAAGTTTTTTCAACGCTTAGCTGAGCCACACTTATTGTTCTGAGGTGTATAAAGCAAAAATTTAAGCTAGGCTCGAGTTTTAAGCGGGCTTATGGAAGAGAAAACAGAGAATACGGGCCTTAGTCGTTAAATGTTTCGTCAACCGAAAATGTTTTTTAAACATTTTCTAATGCATATTAAATGCATTTTGAAATACATAACTTCTACGTCCAAACCCTTCTTCAGGATACAGCTCTTGTAATATTTCCTGTTGAATAGTGACAACCTCTTCTTCGTAGTCCTCCATGTTTAATTTAAGAAAAATGTACCTTTTTTGCACTTAACCTAACCACAACAAATTAAAATCTCGCATATATGACAATTTGTCACTTGCCCAAACCCTAGTGAGATTTTTTCGCATGAAAATTGTCGATTTCGACATTCAAGAACTCAAGTTTGGTGTTTCGTGCGACAATTTTGAAATGTCGCATGAGACATTCACCGATCGAGATTCCAGAATACTCGTGATAACTGGTTTTTTGTTAGACAATGACATTTTTTCAGAAAAAACTCAAAAATTATGCGTCAAATCCAAACGCCAACAGAGGACAACTAATGATACGTCTCTGTACAAAGCATTTATATGTGATTTATATGTCTTGCAATAGCTGTAGTGGGAGGTAACATTGAAAATGAGTTTGTGCGCATGGGGCGAGCTCGCCATCACCTTTGGTGCTTGCAGTATGCATATTATTTTATAAAATCACCCAACTCATGAACGTGTCTCTCAATCTAGGGTAAGCAGCATAGAAAGAAAATACAAAAATTAACACTTTAAGCGGATGTACTGGAGAAGGTGGACCAGAACGTGTGAATATTCAACAAGATGTAATTTTGTCGGCAGTAGGCATCACTTTACTGAACAGGGATTATCTACACCATCCTTTAAAGTTGTCTCATTATAAGTTTGCTGAAGATTACTGTGGTTGCAGAACTGATTTCTATGAGTACAGATAAACCAAAACAATAATAATTTGAATAAAATGTTTCATTGACAACGTTTTATTTTCGGATGGGGCAACGTTTTATTTGAACGGGCATGTTTACAGCCAAATATGGTCTGATCAAAATAGAAGATGAATGCAAAGACCACAAAAAATCAATGTACGTATGGAGAGTCATGACCCAGAAGCCATAGTCAGGCATGAAATGCAGAACATAATGCACAGTATGCTATAAAATGTTAAAGACAAATTTATTTATAAGGTTGACATTGTTTTGCAGTAAGTAAATGCAAAAAAATTTGAATATTTACTGTAAACTTTATTTGGTTTGTTTTTGGTAGAGTGTATGTTTATTCTTCATCAATTATTTTGTAAATAATAAAGTACCATATAAGCAACTCTTGCATTTTTGTGTTCCTTGTACCAATTTGAATCAACTTGTGATCTATTTTTGGAATCAGCTCAATAAAAAAATTTATGAATTGAAAAAAGGAGGTGATTTATTTAAAAATAAACTGGTGCTGCCATTATCAGTCCTGTATTTTGTATTATTCTTTAAAAAAATAGTAAATTGAAATCAAAACTAACTTATTTTGGGTAAAATACTGGTAAAATAGAATTCAATTAGATAAACAGAAAAATTTATTTAAAATATCTAGATTCTAAAGGTACTTTTTTCATATATCCATTACTAAAATCAGTAGCACTCATCATTTTCTTACTGAAAATACCAACACTACCAACAGTTACAAAACTTTTATCTGCACATAACACTTTTAAACACTTGGTCCTTTTGTCATATTTCACGTAACCTGGGCAAAAGCCTTCACAACTTTCAGAACTGTCCCTACTAACTTTTATTTCCATTAACTTGATTGGAATCCCTTGCCAAGATGAAACTGGTGGTACATATCCTTTTAATGATCTATGTAAGTTATACACTTGCATGGATGTCATGTAGTTCCAGTTGATAGTTGTAAAATTAGTTGTAATTTTTGGTGCTAAAAATACCACAAGCAAGATAAACACAAAAGTCTCCCACATGGTTTTCTCTCAACTCACCATAAGTAATTTGATCTGGAGATTGAGATTTAGCATTTTTTATATATTCTGGTAGGTTTTCTAGAGCTTTTCTTAAACATTTTGCTCCTAATTCTCCTAACTGCTGATGTAATTCAGTCATTTCTATATCATCCCCAATAGGAACTTTTTCTTGCAAGAGAATTTCACCAATATCAAAATGGAATGGTTTAATTCTCATAATAGTAATACCTGTTTCTTTATCACCATTTGCTATGGCATGAATAATGGGTGCAGCTCCTCTCCATCTTGGTAAAAGACTTGCATGCACATTCAGAATCCCACTAAAATATATATAAATCTTACAAATTTAAATATAATATAGGGATACTTACTAAGAAAACTTTGTAATTATTCTTTCTGGTATTAGATAACCAAATGAAACTACTAGTCCCACATCATATACATTTTCCTCGGGCACATTTGGCCAATTGTATATTGGCAACTTACAGTTTTCTGCATATTTCTGAACTACATTAGCATTTTTCTTAACGCTAGTAACTATATCAAGCTTTTTTATTAATTCAGATTTGGAGCTAAAATAAAAATACTTATCATTTAGTTTGAAATTTAAGTAAGAACTTACTAGTGGTTGTTAAGTAACTTTAAAGTATATAAAGAAAACTGATCCGTTCCAAAAAATAAAACTTTCCATTGTGGTTTAATTGAGTAAAGACGTATAGGAATTATATTTATGGTTATCCTTACAGGTATTTTGATATTTAAATATTTCATTTCCAATTTTCACTCAACATTTTGATATAAGTTAGGTTAATTTGATATCTTTGATATCATAAAAATATAAAATTTATAGGTCTATGGTGTGCACCATAGAGAAATAATATTTCACGTAGACCTCATTTTACTAACGATCCCCACTTTTTTCGGAAGTATTAATTAAACAAAAGGAAAAATCGCACAAATTAAATCGGTCAGAAATGATACGTAACAGAAGAGTAATTGGACAAATAAAACGCACTTATACGATTTGACATTTGGAACAGAAATAAATTGTTCTCTATTAGTAAAGTTCGATAAACATCAAGTGGAAAAACATACTCCATCTTCTTTTTTATTGGTGGGGTCAAAAATCGAAACTACATTTTTCTTATAACCAATAACAAGTTTTTTATTTATTTTTTAGTTCCAAGTCATAGACAAAATATCTATGTTCCAAGTGACGTACTTGGCACATGACAGATTTATTTTATTTATGGTGTTTTGCTGGTGTTTTGCAGTTTGCTGACTTGTCAAGCTAAGGCAAATTGTTTTTAATCATTAAACGTTTATATCCACTAGTGTATTTGGAATGATTAGTTTGATTACAATAAAGCATTATTGGTGTTATTAAATCTCAATTAAATTTCAATCATGGTAAGTATCTTTATGCATTTAAAAAACTTGGTATAATAGTAAAAATTGAGGGGCGTATGTGATTGTTTAATCTCTTAATTTAACTTAAGTGGAACTTGTTAATAAACGAAAATGGTAAAAATGAAGTTATATAGGTTTTGACTCCCAGATTTAAGACAACTTTTCGAAATTTACCGCCTGAATTCAAATGCATGTTCAGAACAAGTTAATGGCATCAGATAAATCAAGTAAATTGTCCAAAAGATAAAAGTTTCGTTATCTCTGCCAACATAATAAATATCAGAAAATCCTTCATAATCTAAGTTGAACATAATACATGTGCAAGTTCATTATAGAATTATTATCTCAATATGAAATTTAGAAGTTTTTATTTTAGGAATATGAAGTTAACATTTTAATAAAAATATTTTATTGTACAATTTATTATTAAAGTCATTATTTATGTAATTCCAGACTGATAGATCTCCAGAGGAAGGAAATAATGTTCCACTTACCGATAGCTCTCTAGTAGTAGATATTTCAGATGCTCTCAGTGAAAAAGATAAAGTTAAATTTACTGTTCACACTCGTACTACTATGAAAAACTTTCAGAAACCTGAATTTTTGGTAGTACGGCAACATGAAGAATTCATTTGGCTCCATGACCGTTATGAAGAAGAGCCTAAATATGCAGGATATATTGTAAGTAGCTTCGTATATAAGTCCACTAAAAAGTTTTTCAAAAATTGGCTAAAATTTTGATCCACATATACCATTTGATTATACTTTCAGTTGCTAGGTGAATAATTTGTTGATATTTAGGATGACATCTATGTATTCAGTGTAAATATTTTGATAAAAACAGTATAGATAATTTGAACCATAATTTTTGTAATTATCTTGAGGTTTATTAATATAGATAAAAGTAATTAAACTATTTTATTTAAAAATTACTGGAATTAACAACAAATAATCCAGAATAATCTTAATGTTGTTTTCACTTGTCTTTCACTGATTTATCCTATTAAGTATGACCTAGTTCTTTCTCTCCTATCTTCAACAGGGCGTAAACAGGGCCAGTCAAAGTAAAAAAAAATAAAGAAATCTATAGAAATTCAAGTTTTTCTAGTTTTAGGGAAATTTGTTAATATTTTTAATTTTTTTTTGTCTACTAACCTAATGTCTGTTGGATGCTCACTTCTTAACATAAGTTTTATGTGGTTCAATTTCAGTTTAGAGGATCCCTTTCAATATTTTTCTTTTTTCTTAATACATTTGATTTTTTACAAATATTATTTATTTTATTTATTAAGGGCATTTAAGGATTGTTTGCATTTACGTTTATTGAAGATTATTGGTGGGAAATGTGACTCATAGTGAAAAAAGCAGATATAATGGTCACCCTAAGCTTGTTAATATCATTTGCCCTTCGGTGGCATTGGAAAAACAACAAAATGGGTTATAAAGAAGAGGGTAGCCTACAAATTCATGGACTGGTGGATAAATTGTTTACAGACATTATCAATGATCATTAGTGAACACAAAAGGAAATTACTCCAATTAAGAGAGGTGCTCTTACTTATTATACTGATGGGTTGAAAACAAACTAAGGAGTAGGAAAAGGGGTTACATATTCAGTAGATGATAATGATTTGAGTAGTGTTCTTTCCATAGGCTTTCTCAGAAACCTAGATCATTTACACTAAAACGTAGATGTTGGTTATACACAAAATATCTTGTAGTATTACAGCTAATGGCAACCCCCTTGTAATCTACAAAAATACATGTGTGTTGTTATTAAGTCAATTTTATTTGTTGTTGAACAAAACACCTGGTATTACTTATCTGAAAATACTTTTAATTCAGATACCTCCTCCACCACCCCGTCCAAATTTCGATGCCTCTCGTGAAAAATTACAACGCCTTGGAGAGGGAGAAGGTACCATGACCAAAGAAGAATTTACCAAAATGAAACAGGAATTGGAAGCGTAAGTAAATTGTAAATATTTGTTCTTATTATGCTACAAATCAGATTTCTCTAATCTATTTTTGGGGCATACATAAGACCTAATTGCACTAATTATTTCTGATTTGTATACTTGATGTATTCCACTAGTAAATTATCATATTCTGACATTCCATGATGAATTTGTTTTAGTGAATATTTAGCCACCTTTAAAAAAACCGTTGCAATGCATGAAGTATTCCTAACTCGCTTAGCTAGTCACTCTATATTTAGAGAAGATCAGCATTTGCAAGTTTTTCTCGAATATGATCAAGACCTTTGTGCCCGTCCTAAAGGAAAACTTCAACAATTGGGCGGTTTATTCAAATCTGTTGGTACAACGACTGATCAGTACTATCTAAATGCCACTGTTAGAGATGTTAATGATTTCTTCGAACAGCAGATGTGCTCTTTAACAGAATATTATAATCAATTGAAAGATGCTACTCATCGGACAGATAAGATGACTGAAAAGCACAAAGGTAAGATCTTTTTAGTAACTTATTCAATTTTAGAAGATAGTTACTTCATGTATGTGTTTTAGAATTGGCTGATAGTTATATTAAAATATCTGGAGGATTAATTCAGTTAGCAAACAGTGATAATGGGAGATTAGATAAATATTTGTCAAGGGTTTCCGACACCTTTGAAAAAATTAGGGTAAGTTCCAGATATATAGTTGAAATTTGTATTACTTTCTCCAGCCTGACTCTCTTAATTAATTTCACCTGTTTTGAGATGAAACTTTTAATCTTTGGAAAGTTGCCTTTTGTCACTGACATACAATGTGTTGTGTCTGCACATGGCTTTGTATGTCAACCCCATCAGCTTTAAGTAACTATTGAGCTTACAGTGCTCACTTGGTAGACTTGCCGCAGTTTTGCCCATATTTCTGTATTTTCTTATTAAGTCTGCTGTAAATGTTTTATTATGAACTATTGCACTTGTCCATGTAATATTGAATTTGTCCACCAATCCATATAAATGGGTTAGGAACTAGTCTGGCCATTTCATCTGATGCTGTCTTTATGGCCCTTGTGCACATAAACCCAAACTAGTGTAATCTTGCTATGGTATTTATTTTGGGAATTATAAGTTTTTCATAATTTCTGGTCCATCTCTGACACTAATGAAAAAATTCGACAACGCTACCGAAACGTCGAAATAAAAACAAGGAAAAGATTGTGGTTTGATTTCCCAAAATAAATAACAGAAAGCATAATGAATATACCACTTGGAACATACAAAAAATTCTTGCGATGGTCTTCAAATATATTCAAAGTACAGACACAACCCCATAATAACGTCAAATTGACCTCTATCAGTGGCTTTAATGCAGCCTCACTATTTGTGAAGATGGCAATAATTGAACAGTGTGTGCTTTCCTGTTAATTCATTTCTATTGCATTGGCGTCATTGCCGCTTGGAGAATTATTGCATTCTTCAATGGGATTACAGGGAAAGCTATCCCCTATTTTATCTCTACCACCCCAGATGTCAATGGGCTGCCCCATGATTCTCTCCACTTTCAACTTCTCAATTGATGGTTTTAGCTGACGCCATACTGTGGTGGATCGTATTGTAGTGCTATCTAGCGGCACTTGTCGAAAGAAGGCCTGAGGTAGAAAAATAGGTAACTACTAAGGGTAATTAATGTGGCGCCATCTACATTTTAATCACTTGAAAATGTCAATGTTGCCATGTTTCAATTATAAACGAACTAGATATTTCAGTGTTCTGTGGAAATCCGAGAGATACCTTAAATATATATTTGTGATATTATAAAAGTGGAAAAGTTGTGTATTTTGTTTGTTTTAAGTTGAAAACATTATCTATTTATTGTTCGCCAATCGCCACACTTCTAATATGGAGAAAGATAAGTAAGTGTCACAATACCATGGTAAAATAAAATAACTTTGTTTCAGTTTTCCAAATGGGCCACGCACAAAAAGTGGTGTCTGGATATGTTGTGTTGATGATTGTGATAATAATTCGAAGATGATGTCTTTTCACGTTTTTCCGAAAAGTAGCTTTAGTTTGGCTTAGTAAACTAAATTTGCGGAATGATGTGGAATATAGCATAAATATATATGTTTTTAACTTAAAACAAATAAAGTGCACAATTGTAAGAAACCTTTTTTTCTAGTATACCTATATTATGTATAAACTTCATAATCTTAAAATGTAAACGAAAACATAATATTCTGCTTAATTATTGATATCCGTGACGCGCTCGTTATATAGCAAATACCTACCAAAAATTAGGCTCACACAATTTTTTTAGTTTTCCTAATACCACAAACATATTTAAGGTGTGTCTAGTTAGTTTATAATTGAAACATGGCAACATTGACATTATTAAGTGAGTTAAAAGTAGATAGCTGTACACTAATTACAGTTTCTGATTTCCCAGTTTTCTACCTTATACCTACTTTCAACACGTGCCGCTAGATAGCACTACAATCGATCCACCGCAAAATGGCGTCATATAAAACCATCAATTAACTTCCGATGACTATGCTTTTGGGCAATGTGTTGTTGGCTCTTTAGTAATCTGTATGCCATCCATACAGTGCAAGAAGATGGCAGTTTAAAGTGAAATCCCAGCTTTGTGACAGCCTAAATGTCAGTGTAACTATAAATTATTAAACTGAATACATGACCATAGTTATAGAGTACATTAATGTAAAATTAGTTGAAATTCAATGTTAAGCTTTATTTTTTTTTTTAGAAGTTAGAAAGTCGTGTAGCTAGTGATCAGGATCTAAAGTTAGCAGATACTCTTTGGTACTACATGCGGGACAGTCAAGCCGCCCGAGCTCTTTTAGTGAGACGCCTTAGATGTTTAGCAAATTACGAAAATGCCAATAAAACCCTAGAAAAGTCTCGTCATAAAAATAAGGAAATACATGCAGTAAGTTCTTAATTGTTTGCAATCTGTTATGAAATTTATGGAATAAAAACTTTGTAGCGTTTAGGATCATTTTAACCATTGATTGTGCTGTGAATGGTCGCCAAAAAAGTAAAGTTGGCAAATCAAAAAAGTGATTCCATCCAACTATACTTTTTTGAAATCTACTTACTGCAAAAGAAACCAATTAATTCTCACTTATTTTATTTAGAAAACTTCCCATTCGAAGTGGTGAAATATAAAAATAATATTTTTCCTTGTGTTGTATTTATTCAAATATATAATTATTACACTATTAATTATTATTGTTATAACAGTCAACTTCTACAATGATAATCACAAAATAGTAATTATTTTTTAATGAATTGACAGCAAATTATCAATATTTGGCTTCAGTTTTGTTAGGAATAACCGCAAATTTCCTCGTTCTGGCCACAAGTCGTATTTCGTCACTTTGCACGTCTGAACAAGCCTTGCGGACGGCGGCGCACGTTGTACTCAATATGGAATTTACAAGTTTTTGCAAGTAACAGTAGGCAGATAATTTGATAGGTGAAGTCAAACCATATGCATTTTCGTGGACCCCTTCTTACGATTTGTGAACCCCAATTTTTTTGTCACACCAACGTAGAACCCGTCGAGTCTCGTGGACCCCTGGTGGTCTACCTGTTCCACTTTAGAAACCAATTTTCTAAAGTATATTTTACTAATAGCACATTGGTGTCTAAATTCAACCCTTTTGTTAGTGCTAACAGATGTCTGTTAACCCTGGTAAAACTGTAATAGTTCCCTTCACTAGGAAAAGAAAGTTGGAGGATCTTCCACCACTTTCCTACAATGGTGAGGTTATTCCATTTGTAGCGGAAGTAAAATATTTGGGGATTATCCTAGATATGAAACTTACTTGGAAAAAGTTATCCATAAGGCCAGACTATCCTTGTGGACATGTCGTAGGATCTGTGGAAAATCTTGAGGCTTGGGACCCAAACAAAGCGGCTTTGAAAGCACTTAGCTCTCACCGTGTAACGTCGAAATTGGTTTTAGACTGCCAAAAAAGACTCCTCAATAGGAGAACTCAATAAAGTATTGCTGGTCTAGATCCCTGGCCATTCTGGCATGGAAGGAAACGAGAAGGCAGACTCTCTTGCAAGGGAGGGAGCCGCACGTGTTTCTATCGGACCAGAACCTACAATTGGAATCGCAATAAGCTTAGCCAAACAAACACTGAATACCTGGACGGCAAGAAGAGCTTTAGACTTCTGCTAAATCATATGCTAAAACTTGGACTGTCAGAAGATCCGACCTGCCGTCTTTGTCTGGAAGATGATGAAACAGCAGAGCATATAATTTGTGCCTGCCCCGCCGCGGCTCGAATCAGGTATCTGATTTTTGGCAGGGATTCTCTCTCGCCCTCGGACCTGAAATATCATTCACCAAATAAACTAATCGGCTTTGTTAAGAAGCTGAATTTGTTTGGTGAAATTTGAATAGGTGTGAGCCACAATAGACTCTTGCGAGTCACAATGGAGGGCCTTATAGACCCACTCACCATAAACCTAACCTAACCTAGTGCTAAATTGTATGTGAATGTTTTGAGGGGTTTTTAACTACTCAAAGATTTACCACTAAACAACTGACTTGAAGTTTTTTCATAACTCGTCAAATGCTTTAATTTAGAGAAAACATTTGTAAAAAATAATGTATATTTTGATCTATTAATACTACTCTACCCGACACATTTTGTTACATAAGAAATAAGTAATGTCTTGCGACCATGGATCTTGCTCTAAGAGTATGGCTTCTGTTTGTTTTCCCTTTCCATAGGACACTCCGAAGGTCAGCTGAAGGAGATTGACTACCTTTCCAACCCTCGGATATATTATTATTTTTGCTATTAACATTTGTTGTTCATATTCATTGAAACACGTAAGCATCTGTTTCTTTTTATAAATCAGAACCCTACTAACTAAAACCAAACTTACTCATAGAATCAGGCTGCACAGTGTGGTATTTTGGACATCGAACTTCGCCATTTTACATAACATTAGGTAACTGTAATGATAATGCAATTTGTTATGATATCTAAAACACTAAAAACTTTAATCCAAACTTAAATCCCTAATTCACCCATTTCTTGAATAGAAAAATAAGTTTCATTCATCATAATTTTGGGCCGTTCGCTTATTTTTTTCCCGGTCCAATTTACCTATGCCCATCCGCCCCTGTTCGGATGTAGTGGAAGGAAAGGTTATTGCAATCACAACCTCCATTGTTGACAGTTTAATGTGGTCCATAAGAGTCCCACAAATAACTAGGGAAAAATTTTCGCCTACAGCAGAGTCCCTAGGGATCGGAAAATGCTGGGTCAGGCTTCCAATCCTACAGATCAATAAACTGATGATTGAGGCCGTCACGAAGTTGACTCACAGGCTGGCCAAGACTGTTCACCATTGTACCACCGATCATTCATCATTTTGGCGCACCCTATTCCACAAGATTAGATTGGGAAGTTTTTGTAGTGGTTGTCACTATGTGATCTATAGTTAAACCAATACCCCGTGCTCCTTAGTACGGCGAACCTTCCATCGTTGAAGGAGTTTGTGCCACAAGTTTTATTCATCCAAATGGATGGAACATTAACGCCCTATTATTTTTTGAACTTATTTGTAGTTCATGCTCCTTATCTAATCTCCATGGTTTCTTCTGTTAACTCACTTTTTTTATATTCTTTGGATGGTTTATTTTTTATCGATTTAACTATGAAAACTCACATGCCACTTATAGCTGTCCTCGTATTTTGTAGATTTAGGACCATTTGCACCGACTCACTGTTTAAGTGTACTTAACTAAGTAGAGCTTAAAATATAAGGCTCCCTTAATAATATAACCCTTGCACCATGTCAACTAAAGGTCAGATTAGCTAAGTAGCCATGCAGTTTGGCATCAATGCACATTCTAGGAAATTTTTAGTTTAATTTAAGTAATTGGTAACAATCTTTCGACTTTATATGCCATTATTGTCATTATTTGTTTATGACATTTTTGTTTGGTTTGGGCGTGATTGTGATTTTTATATTTATTTGGTAAATTATTTCATACTATATGCAAAATGTCTCTCAACATTTTTCTTGGTGTGTCAGGATCTCTCTTTGGGTTGTTGGTATTTTGATAAATCTGGGATACAATGTCGCTAACTCCCTGGATACTTTTGCTTTGGTTCAGCTAGCTGTAGCTACATCAATTTGCATAAAACGTGCAACAGTCATCAAAAAACCTGAGCTCGCAAAATATCTCAGACAAGTTAGCAGCTGGTTGATTGGACTAAGGCTGTTGTTCCTAAAAGCATTTCACAAGAACGTACCTGTATAATCTTGGTATTTTATACATTAGCGACAGATGTGTTAAACTTAGTTTGAAAAAGTATTGAGTGAGTAACTACATAATTATAATAGACATATATTTGGATGTATTACCTGTCATCAGCAAACTCCAGACTATCTATTAAATTTAAAATAAACAAAACAGTTTCTTTGTAAAATCTAAATGTCTTAAAAAAAGTTAAATTGTCCATTGTGTGAAAATAGTTTGGCCGAACAAATATACGTCTCGGAAAACCATGTTCTATTATTTCTAACACATTTAAATCATCATTGAAAATATCCATTTTCTTATTAAAACACAACAAACCAACTTTTAGGTTAACAGAATTTAAGTTTTCTTGTAAGCCTCCGAAATTGACGGGAGGTTTAAATTGAGTTTGACATACGGTGCAACAAAAATATGAACTTTAAGTGGCCCTTAACCCTAAGCTTCACTTAATATAGTCGGTGCAATTGGCACTTAATTAGTAAACCATCGTTAAAATTGGCTTGACACATTTTTTTATGTATTATTATTTTATTTTCATGCAAATCTTTCGCAGGCGCCTGAAATACAAGAGGTATTGACTTGAAACATTTTAATTTGAGAGTTTATTTTCTAAAATTTTTAGTTTCATCGACTAAGTTTTTGTATAGCAGCAATTAATATTTAAACGGCCATTTTAATAATTTGTAGATTTTTTTTAATACTTAATTACTATTTAAATACTTTTATGGTAGCAAAAAATGCAAAAATCATAACTAAAAATGCAACAACAAATATCGGTTTTGCTAAATTACCTGCTCTTACACCTTATTGACCACCACGAAGGGTACTCGAGCTGGAGCGTTTTAAACTGTAGAAGACATAAAAGTTTGCATACATTAAACAAATAAAACAGTGATGATTAAAATGACAACTATTCTAACAGTGTCGAGCGTATTCAGCCGACTCAACGGTTGAAATTAAGCAGTAAATATGTAGAGTGTGTTGACAGTCAACAGCAATTACTCTATAATCTTGTAACTTTATTTCCATTATTATATCACCCAAAAAATACTCGATGTAACACTTCGAGAGCAATGGGTAAACAAAGCCTCTATATCTGATGCTCAACAGTTGATAGTCAGCATTCTGCTAAGTCGGGAACTGAACTCAACAGCCAATCTGGACTTGTTCAATGATTCCCACTTCAGAAAAGTAGAAAAGAGCTCTATAGAAAAAACCAATGCCAATGTTGCATTGGTATGGAATTATCTTGTTTTGTCGGATATTGAAACTCACAGTTTCAGTACAGACGATATACATAATGTATGGGAAAAGTAAAACCAAAAGTACTATACTTTTACACTTTTCCTTAATTTTATAAAAGAAATATACGAATCTACAAGCTAATATAACGGTCTTGTCATGTTCTATGTCACATTTTTTAAAATTATTTTTTATTTTGAATATTTATAATTTTATAGGCCGAACAAGCCCAGTCGATTGCATGTGAACAATTCGAATCAATATCTGCACAAGCTAAAGAAGAATTACTCGATTTTAAAACTAGAAGACTTCACGCTTTTAGGAAGAGGTAAGCCGTTACATTTTTTACTATTGTTTCATCAAACTTTGGAAAAAGAAATTTCTAAAAATAACAAAAATATTTTACTTGTAAACTTCCTCTTACAAAAATCCCCAACTACCGGCCTGGATTCTCTGAATATAGTCTGTCGTTAGGTCAGCGGCACAAGCGGCCTTGTCGCCGGCATTAGATTCAGCAGCTTGCGCAGTCGTGGAAATGGATTCGACTACACCAAACTGGCTTGTTCAGTTCGTTACTGACTAGCTTTTATTGGGAATACCTTGACGACATTAGGATAGGCAGTAAAAATCATTACTGATAATAAAAAAAACATAAAAAGTGCAGCTTTTGAGTACCACCTAGTTTCTATAGAAATAATCTTACATTAAGTCCATTTTACACGGTGCGAGTTGACGCTGCAACTCGAAAAAGTTTAATGCAAATTGGTTTTTTTTTTTCGTTGGGCGCGTCGGTCGCATGAATTAGAACTTGCTCGAGCGAGAAGTCGCTGCGACTTGGTAACTTTTCTGGTGGATTTTGTCGCACCAACCCAAAATTTATATTGGCTGCTACGCTCTGACATTGCTGTTACAGGATTTATTCTACGTTTTCTTCTCGTAGAGCAGCACAGGCCATAATACTAATTACTGTTACTAAAACAATGCTCTCAATGTTTTCATCATCCATTCTGTTAACTTCAAGACTTGATTCTAGAGAAACTACTCCTATTTGCTTTATTTTCACCCGCTAATTTTTTTCACACTGTGAGGTTATGAAACCAGAACTGCCCTATGTCTGGATGAGCCGCAGCAACAAACTATCGATGTGCTGATTGTACTTTTTCTCGCATCGATTTGTCCCAGCAACAAGTCGCTGCGATTTGTCGCAACGTGGGAAATGTACTTTACAGCCTTTTTAAAGAAAGATGATTTTGTTACGATTTTAACGGAAAATTGGTTATAACTTTTCAAATACCCTATATAACAGGTACCTTATATTGTTGTAATGGGGAAGTAAAGCTTATTTCAGATTTAGAGTAAAATATAGGGTATTCCATTTAAAAAACCATAACTTTGATCTGGCACCGAGTTATGGAACACCCTGTAACATTGTAATTTTGAAAAATGGAGCTGAAAGCTATCTACAATTTTTATAAATAAATCTTTCATGAAAACAGAGCTACTGAGCTTTCTTTATCACGCCAATTAATCCCTGTATAATGCAAATAAACTTTTATTTTTGTATATTATACATAAATCAATATTATTTTTATTTTCAGTCTTATCGAATTGGCAGAACTAGAAATCAAGCACGCTCGTAGTCAACATGATCTGTTAAAGAAATCTATAGCTAATCTCAACGAATTACTTTGAGTCTTTTTAATGCTCATTTTTTTTTATATTATAAATTCATATCATGATGTAAATTATTTGTTTACCGGAGCTGGTGTATTCCATTGTTCACATTTGATTCGAAAGCAATTTTCTTTTTATACGTATTATCTTACTTTTTAAATTTTATAAATATTTTTTTTTCGATACAGTTTTATAAAAAATGTATCAAAAGCAACAAAAAAATCTAATTAAAAAAACGTTTATTTTTAAGAAAAAAGGTGTGTATTTACGGACTTACCAGCCAGGGATATTCCAAAAAGCCAGTTTATGTTTTGGTTATTTCATATATTATATTGAAAAAAGTATATATAGTGATTATCATATGTTTATATTTAAATAAAAAGTTTATATTTATGTACATAGTTTATATTGATTTTTTATATCACATACCTTTTTTCTAGCATCTTAAGGCCGGGACACACTAAACGCACCGTGTCCAATGGGAGTGTCGTGGGAGAAAGCGCTTGGTCGTGATACGGTGATGTCTGAACTAATCTTAATACATAACATTAGGCTCAACGGTTGAGTTGCTGACTTAGCGGTTGCATTCCGACGGGATGCTGGTTCTCGCAACTGTTGAGCATCAGACGCAACGGCAATTATTTGCGCTTTGTATACTCAGCACTGTGAAGGGTGACAGAAAATTTATTTTGTCATCTTTGGCGCTGTCAAAGTAGTAATAAATCACCAAATGATTGTATCCAATGAAGCTGTGTATTATTAGAAAGTTCGGTTATGTCCCACTGGTAACTTGCAGCAATGCATTCAGACGGAACTTTTGTGCTTAGTTCCAGCCGTTGAGCTCTGCTGAACGCGCTCATTGTGTTATTCTTCCGTCGAATGATGTGTCCCGGCATTTATCATCTGATTACGTTGACAATCACACTGTAATTTTATTTTGTCCATTCCTAGTCTAAAGAAATCCACTGACATTCCTGATGATTGGCGTTTTCTTGACCCTCTTTTATCTTTGCTCTATGATGATCAATTGCATTCATTTTGTATCTTAAAACATCCAAGACCAGTCTCCAAATTAACCAGAAGCCAAAGTCCAATCAGAGCCGAAAGCAGCGCAGAAGTTTTTGGCATCCCCTGTATGTATGATGGGGTGACATTCACCGAGACCTAAAAGATCTATTGTGCCCCCTTACTTCTACGTAGTTTCTAAGGAAACTCTCAGACTAGAAGTTCTTTTAGACCTATATCCCAGAGGAATTTTAGGATATCTGAAGGCTTCAACTTAGGTAAATGTCCCTCTTCTATTCAATAATCTCCTAGGTGCTGTGCCCTAGGATTCTCCACTATTTTGAGCCTTTTCAGGTAGAATACGCGTTTAGGTGGCAATGTCCCGTTTGGATCCCTGTTAAAACTCTTAGTGCAGTTTTTACATTGACTTATGCATTCATTTGATCTCAATGGGTTGTAGTCACCCAACAAGCAGTACAGAAGTTTTTGGCATCCCCTACTGCATGGTCATCTGTCAATATATCGTATCAAGCTTGCGACCTCGTCACAGCGACATAAACGATGAGATCCGGACACAGTAAAGTGTTGCATTGATTGTTAGGCAGCCGGGCTTGCAGCCATCTACAGCAACAGATTCGTTCTTATAAAAGCTGCCCAGTTTCTTAAAAAAAAAATGGTTTTAATAGCGGCTTCGATATTGGAACCGTCTCTTTAGTTTGTTGAAGGTCGAGCTTGTGAGAACAAGTGAATTTAAAAAACATGATTCTCAATTTATATTAATAAAAATGTTGATAAACGTTTGTTGTTGTATTAGGAACTAATTCACGAATGCTGCGGAACACCTGTTGTAAAAAAACGGTTTGATTTGAAACACACAAGTGTAGTGTTATGCGTGTATCGTACGCAGTTAGACAAACGTAGCTCAACATGGCGGGAATCAACTTTACTTTGTCTCTCGTTCGTCCGACTGGACGTTGCTCCTCGCATCTGCTTCGCCCGTCGTGATTTGCACCTTGAGTAGCGAGGATTAATGCGCGAGGTAGAGACGCGCCTTAATATCTTTCTATTTGTACTTCACGCTGAACTACTACCTTATGGAGAATAATGGATACTGAACTCGATTTTTAACACAAAATAGGTGAAATTAAATTACAGTGCGCACCTTTGGAGAAACAGTGACACAATGGCAAACATTTTCAAAAATAAGTTAATAATATTAAATTATTCCCAAGCTCAACTCTATCCGCTACAGTAAAAACTCGTCCCATATGCGCTAGATGGCGGATATATCTTATAGGATGGTCGCTCATAGCTGACCATAAAGATACTACAGATAGAGGCAACAAGCCATAGGTCGCTGTAAAAGTTGGAATGTCCGTATGAACCCCGGTGAAAGAGGCAAACGATCAGAGGTTTTTCTGTCTTTGTTTGTGTCTACAGTATACACGCCATTAAAGAAAGAGAGCTTGAATCTCTGACTTTCTATCTCTCTCTTACATGCTGATGGGTTTCGAGCTGGCTTGTTACCTCTATCTATAGTATCTCTATGTATCTGACACCGTTACAAAACTAGGTACAGTGGCGAAATGATGCCAGTAAAAGTAAAATTTTGTCACAGGGACAATAAGAAAAAAACCCACAACTGATGCAAAAAAGAAGACCTAGGTAATTAAGTTAATCAACACCAATATTAGGAAACCTCTTATAATACTTTGTTTTGAATCCATTTTCCATAAAGTATAAATTAAACCATAAATTTGTCTTTTAAAGCCCTTTTTTTGTCGTAATTAAGAAAAATGTTACAGAGACAATGACACTTTTTTCAAAATTTTGTGGATTTAAGTGCGGTTATTTCCAAAGAAAAACAAATATATCAATTTTTTGTATAATATACACATCAACCAACAATATGCATAATTTTGAATCTAACTTTTTTTTATTGGTGAACCATTTTACCTATTTAAAGCACGCCTCAGCGTGTTTAAATCGAACTTTCAAAAACGCGCGTTTTTTAAAGTTACCATGGCAACATCAACAACTCGAGAAGCGAAGTCTAAATGACAATTTTATTATTATTGATCTGACAGGAGTACTTTGTAACGTCAAAACCTTTATTCGAACAATATTTAACAATTTAATTTTTTTTTATACGCATCAGAAGATTTTTGCGGTATTAACCGCGATTCTGCTTTACTACTTAAAAAATCGATATTAGAATTCATTTTTATGCACTTCGGTGACAACAATAAATCTTAAAGACAAAATGCAAATTAGTTTATGTTTTTCTCATTTCCATGACAACGCAAGCATCACGAATTCAACCATTTTACATTATTAGTTCTTATTTCCATTTCTTGTTGTTGTTGTAGTAGTATATATTTAAAATTTCAAAGAGCACCAATAAAAAAAAATAGCGTAAAGTATTCGTGGATAACTGGTCTCTAAAACACTTGCTCTATTTCGAGCACTCCGGCTTCGCCGTCGTGCTCGAAAAATCGCGCGTGTTTTAAAGACCTTAATATCCACTTATACTTTAATATACTATTTTATAACTGTCTCCTATTAACTGCCAAAACCAAAAATAAATTTAAAAAACTTGCGTTTACTAAAAAATTAATGAATTTGCATTTGTGTCAGTGTTTCTCCAAAGCTACGAATTATTATTAACAAAATATTTTTAATAAATATATACATACATAATATTGAATTGTTACTTAACTAAGTTATCTATGTAAATAGCTGATTCCGAAAATTTGAAAACGTTGGATACAGTGGCGTAGCTAGTGGGACAAGGGCCCAGGTGCGTAGGGAAAGAATCGGGTCCTCCTCCCCTCTTTCCGCGTAGTTTGAACCTATATTGATAGGAATAAGAATAGGAAACAGTGAGTTGAACTTATCCCTAGTATGCTAAATCCATACGTCGTGTCTATTAGAATCTCCATGTGTTTAATAGAAGAAAAAAGGAATAAATATGCAACGACGCACATGACAATATAGAATATTTATTATACAGATGAGATTAATTAAGGGACAAAACAATTTTTAACATAATTCCCTGTCCAATTCACAGGCTCGAGCCTGCTCACAAGATTTTTTTTAAATCTATTTTATTTTGTATTATTTTTTTTTCAAAGCTGAGGTTAGAGGGCCCCTTGAGCTCCGAGCCCTAGTGCACTGCACCACCTGGCCCTATGATAGCTACGCCACTGGATATACGGAATTTTAGTTTCCAAACCGACCCAGTATTAGAATTATACAACAGGGAGAGTAGAATTCACATAAAAAGAAGCATTAGAGTATATTTATTTTCTACTTTCATTAAAATGTTGAATCGAAGAAATGTTCAGAATCTACTCTATCGTTTCGTTCGCCTTCTATTGCATATGCGTAGAAATCGATGTTCAGTCACACTATTTTCTATTTAGTCATCTTTTTTACACCTAATTCAATTGTCCACAAAAGATAATCAGATTTACTCAAAATCACTCTGACCCACAGGCCACATTCAAACAGAGTGAGTTTTAAGTGTGAAAATTATCTTTCTTTTACTTCAAAATATCTAAGTAAACCTTTTATTAGATTTGATTACTAATTGGCCTATTCTGCTGTGACTTTTTCAAATCTATATACTGTAGTCGTCAAAGTCAAGAGACTTTCATGTAGTTACTTGCTACTGGCTTCTTTTCGCCAAAAATCGCACTATTCTAGAGATTTCTGTGCAAGATCGAATGGTTAAAAGGACGTTTGGGAACGAACCTAAATCAGTTATTTTCACTCTAGCGCATTGGTGCTATAAACAATTTCGATCAGAGCGCCTAAACATGATAAATGACTAATAACTGTTTGTTTCGATTAATTTTTAAACATGGTATTCATAGCTGATAGTTTATTAAATATTACCCGTCATTTTTGCTATTTTTTAAGCAGAGAACACATAATTTTATTTTTCTAGCTTTTATAATGAAAAAGTTGTAAGCTGAAAACGTTTAGTTTCATAGATCGGTTTGAAAATTGTTTTTCTATTTCTTAGTGAGACTGTGCTATATCTGAAAAGAACATTAAAATATCATCTATTGTAAATTCCAAACTTATCATCGATCCCGGATAACACTGATGTATTAAATCTTCCAAAGTTTTGTATTGCCTTATGAATTCTCCTTGCATCGCCCTCCATACCACTTGTAATAGGTTTTCTTCTTCTGATAAGTGTTTTTCAACTTTTTTATAAAGCGCTTCCAAACCTTTCTTAACCTAAAATGGATTTTATGTTAATGTTACGGTATGGTACGGAATTAAGCAACAAGAAGGAATGGGACCCAAATACCATTACCAGACTTGGAAAGAATGGTAGATAGACGGCTCAAAAGCAATAGAAGGAATTGGGATCGTAGTGTACGGGCAAGGAACCAAACACTCTGAAATTCACGCAATTAGAAAGTGTGCCCAGTTCAATATTGACAAAGGATATAGAAGGCAAAGGATTATCATAATGTCGGATAGTCAAGCAGCCATTAAAGCGCTGAGTTCTTGTATAATCAGTGTGTAATGGTGTGAGAATGCCTAGGCAAACTTAATGAACTAAGCAAGAACAATATAGTCACCTTACTGTGGATTCCAGGACACACTGGAATAGAAGGAAACGAAATAGCAGATGAACTAGCGAAGAGGGGACTGAAATTCCCTTTTGAGTGCCGGAACCCTTTTGAGGAATCAGCTCCAATGTAATATTGGAAGAAATAGGTAAAGCGGAAGAAATAGGTAAAGCCGAAGAAAAGAGAAGATCTGACCTTTGGAAAGATCTAGTAGGGCAATCTAAGATTCTTCTGGGTGACTACCACCTGTTGAGATCAAGTAAATGCATAATTCAAAGTAAAACTGCACTAAGAGTTTTAACAGGAATCCTAACGGGACATTGTCGCCTGAATGGGCACCTTAAAAAGCTCAAAGTAGTGGAGGAAGAAGATTGTAGGTTTTGTGGAATGGAAGAAGAATCCTCCATCCACATACTTGTGAATTTCACCGCAATTCAGAATCCTAGGGCACAGCACCTAGGAGATTATAGCATAGAAGAGGGACTTTTACTAAGTTGAAACCTGCAGATATCCTAAAATTCCTCCGGGAAATAGGACTAAAGGAGCTACTTGTCTCCGAGACTCTCCTCAGAAACTAAGTAGAAGTAAGGGGGCACAATACATCTTTTAGGTCTCAGTGAAGGTTACCCCAAAATACATACATATGGTATGGTGAGTTTATAAAATGTCCTTCCTCTCAACTTAGTTTTATCTTAACCGTAGTCCTATCCAGAGCTGTATCGCTAGTTTTGAAATTCCCTGAAATTTTTACTCCCCAGGGAAATGTTGACATTTCTATTCTCACAAAATTTCACTCGATTTCAAAAAACAATATTCTTGAAATCAGGGAATAGAAATGAGGGAGGAAAAAAGGAAACAGTGTTGTCTAACTCCTCAAAAATGTAGTACGAGTTAGTTTAAAACCTCATGGGTCCTACGTCACAGATGTGCAGATGACCAAAATCGGTACAACGCGGCAAAACCGCATATATAGCAGTAAAGTTAAAAACATCGTCATTTGAAGTTAAGTCGTGCTACTGAACGCATCGAATTTGTTAGATACATAATCCTGTTTCGCAAGTCTTGGGTAACGTGTTTAATTGATAGCTTTGTTATTTTTTGCACGCAGTTGTCAGTATACATCATACATCATTTTAATTTTTCCAATAAACACACATAGGTACGTTAAATATATCAATTCTAGTGTAAACAATGTTCTCAAAATAATAAAAAATAGTTTTGTGCTACCTGGAGCAACCACATAAATGAAGTAACCCAACTACCACGGGATATGCGATGTTTTTGGAATTGACGATTGCCGGCTTCACTTTGCGCACAGGGTTGCAGTTCCATAGCCCATGAGATAATATACTAACTCTACCAATCAAAACGTACATAATTTTGACAGTATAAGTAAACTGTGCTTTGCCATGCAATTTAACCAAATACGAAGAAGATGTTTTCAACTTAACATTTTGTCGTTTGTCAATTGTGTCCATTAAAAAAATGAGTAGTCAAAAAAAGTTACTAGTGAACAAAAGAATATTATGATAGGGTTTCTCAAAGAGAAGCCCGAAATGTACGGGGAGGTCTATGAGGTTTACTCCCCAATTTACAAAATCTAAAGCTAAAGAGTTATGGGAATAATTAACTGTAATTATATGGTGTCACCATTTCAATAACGTCCTCAACAAGAGGTTTTGTTAATCTAAACATTTGTACAAACTTTCTAGGAGAAAATTGTAACGTTTTTGTCTGTGGAAGAAGATCTCTTCCAATATTCTTCCCAAGCCTCCTCAAAATCATCAATCATGGCATCATGCTAACGCAAAAGTTGGTTGAATTAATACATATTGCACTAATTTACCGAAAAACACTTAAACAAGTCTACAAAAACCAAGTATAAAATATCTTTATTATATACTGTATTTGAAGATCAAGAGAGAGTAAATTCCCAGAATAAAAACTAATTCGGTATGCAAAACTATAGTACAGTACGTGAGGTAAAACTTCAATATTTGTAATGCATTCTAAATTGTTTTTGTTAATTTCAATACAAAATTTATTAAATTTCTTGGACTATCACATTATTTTATGATCTTTCATTGTTACTAAAGTAGGCCTAAGAGGATTAACGTGCGTCATAGGCGTAACCAGATTAGAAAGGGATAATTGTTATTTAACGACCTCCGAATGGCAACAATGACAGATATTTTGACTTATAAATAGTGCTTAAGTTTCTAGAAATGCAGTTATTTGATTTTCGATAAACGTGACAAATAGTAGTGACTAAAAATGGAAGCAGTTTGTGAGTATACGCCAGTGAAAAAATTAAAACTAGACCATTTATCGCTCAATGAAAAGAGTGCTGTAGTGAATGTGTACCACTATTTTAAACATCAAAATCCCTCAAACACTATTGACAGTGTAGTTGAAACAACATCTAAGGCAATGGGATATGGAAAATCTACAATATATAGAGTTCTAAAGGAGAAAAAATCAGGTGGAGTAACCTCACCAAAGCCGAAACCAGGTAGACCAAAACTATTAAAAGTCAACGTGGACGAGTTTTTTAAAAATGCTATTCGTAATCTTGTTCACTCATTTTTTATAAACAAGCAAATACCAACTTTAGATAAAGTTTTGCAAGCCATTACGAATGATGTTGATTTACCCACAATAAGCCGGGATAAACTATGGAAAATGTTACATGAGTTAAACTTTAAATTTGAAAAAATGGGCAGACACTCAATGCTAATTGATTCTGAAGAAATTGTATGTTGGAGAAGACAGTACCTCAGAAGAATACAACAAGTTAAAGCTCAAAATAAAAACATTTATTATTTAGATGAAACATTGTGTAGGAAAAGTTTGGAAAGACAAAAATATAAAATCATCCCATCAAGCTTTTCTAGAAGGATATACTACTGGTTTTAAGGAACCTATAGGAAAAGGTAAAAGATTAATTATTTGTCATATAGGCAGTACAAACGGTTTTCTTGAGAATGGTTTACTCTTATTTGAATAAAAAAAAAACCGTTGATTATCACGAAGAAATGAATGGAGACGTGTTTGAGGAATATTTTGAACAGATGATTCAATTCATACCAAAAGGATCGGTTATTGTAATGGACAATGCAAGTTACCACTCCAGATTACTTGAACCTTTACCAACCACTAAATGGAAAAAGGATGAAATTGCAAAATGGTTATCTTCTAAAAATTTAGCCTTTGACAATACAATGCTGAGGGCAGAATTGTTAACTATTGCTAAAAAACATAAGCAAAATTATAAAAAATATAATATTGAGGAGATAGCCAAAAAACGAGAAATTGAAATCCTTCGTTTACCACCCTACCATTGTGAGCTGAATCCGATAGAATTGATATGGGCTCAAGTTAAAGGTTATGTTGCCAGAAATAACACTACTTTTAAATTATCAGATGTTAAAAATCTCTTCAATAAGGCAATATCTGAAGTAACAAGTGAAAATTGGCAAAAATGTATTAGACACGTTACAGAAATAGAAAAAAAAATGTGGGAGCTAGATAACATAATTGATATTACTATAGAGCCCATTGTAATTTCTCTAGAATCAGATGGTGAATCTTCTGACACAGAGTGCGAGGAACCATAACTTTAAAATTATTAATTTATGTACTTTAATTTTATTTTTAGATTTTTATTTTTTAAGATTCAATATTGTCGTATTTTTTGCATGTTGCTCGTCAAATTTTATCCTTGCGGTTGGTTTTTTTTTCTCATATACCTACTTAATTGTTTTTTTAGCTCCTCATATTAATTTATAAATAATTGTAATTATCTGTACATATTATATACATATTTTGTAAATAAACATATGCCTAAAATAATATTGACTTTTTCTTCATTATTTCTATTTCCATATTAATTTAATTTTGAAAACGCACGTCTATGGTTTACTGCCTTTAACACTGATAACTGCAAAACATTTCTGGGAATTTACTCTCTCTTGATTTTCAAATACAGTATAGACAAAAAAAAGCCAACCATAAGTTTTAAGGTTAAATCTAAATAATATCACATTATTTTGGCTTTTTCTCTCAGTCATCACCAGTAGAATAAAATTCCCGTAAGGAGTAATAAATTCCCTCATTTTTTTATAGAAATTTCTCAAGAATACCACGCCCACTTTCGATCATTTTCCCTCAGAATTTCTATTCCCACAAATTCAAGAATAGCGGCTCAAGGAATAACAAAATTATTTATTCAATTTCTATTTAACGGCGGTCATGCTCTTTACTGCCAAAAAGTTTCTACTCGTTGGTAGAAATTGCCAACCTAAGGAATCACAAACGGAATGTAGGAGTGGAAGAAAATTCCAATCGATTTGAAATTTCTTTCTACAAACAAACCTGATGTACTTATAGAATGAAGACAGTTACTCACTTGAGATCCTGGATATTGGTTAATAACTTTTCGTAACTCCTGTTTACTAAACGCCAGCTGATAACTGACTTCTGAAGCTTTAATACCACTAGCAACTCTGGCTTGAACACCTTCAAAAAATGTCTGTAATAAAAGAAATCAAAACTAAATTACGGTTGTTTGTATAAATTAAAAAATTTATAAAATAATCGAAAAAACTTACATTTAACTTTTCTAGCGGTCTTCCGAAATACAAAGTTACGTATGCTGTTAGAGCGTCGTTGTATTTTTGTTTGGCTTCTTTCCTTTGATTATCCAATACGGATATTTTTAATTGGGATAATAACGAGTATAAGTGATGATAGTTTTCTGAAATTTTAAATAAATTGTCTAGTTGTCAAATCTTTTCGTAGTGTTAGGTAGGAACCAGCATTTTATAAAAACTTAATTATTCTTGATAACGGTAGCTGGAACGCTATCGAAACGTTGAAATAAAGATATAAAAAAGATTGTGGCTTAATTCGTTTTTCAAAATTCCTTAAGATTAAAAACAAGTTTTTCCGTCCGTTCATATTCTCCGACTATTTCTCACGCAATTTCTTTTTTAAACGCCGTCATACGCAGGTGTTTCTTTTAAAAAAATGTTTTGGTTTTGCATAGAAATCAAGTGAATAGCATTTGACACTCTTAGCCCCTTCCCATGAAAATTAAATCTAATTTTAATAACTTCTAGGAACGTTTAACAGATCATTTTTAAACCAGCCAATTAAAATCTTCAACTATTACCTAAGCTTTAATATTTGTAGTATCATATCTTCATCTTTTTTCTAATCATATACTTTAAGGTAATCACAAGATAGGTTAGGTTAGGTTATTATTTTTCGGAAATTCTACCGGAGGGAAGACCAAAAGTAACTGTGGACAATGGAAGGCAACTTCTCCCGGCAGAATCTAGAAATGTGTCATGCAATTTACCAGAAAATTGTTTGCTACATACAGGGAAGAAAAACATTTTTAAATATAATTTTTACACAATTTTAAGTAACTAATTTAAAACCTCTAACTTACCCATTTTTATAACTTGTAAAGGAGTCTTATGGTCAACAGCATGCACCGCTATATATTCCAACATCGTATCCACCAATCGAGTGTACCATTTTTCAAGATCAGCGCCTCGATCACTTTTCAACAAACAATTAGCGTTTTTTGCAAATATTTCTAAATTTAAAACGTACGGCAAAATGCCGCATTTTGATTTTTTCGATATTCTGCAATCCTTTATAGATTCTATTTGTTGTTGCATGAAATGATCTAATGATCTTTTTACTTCTATAAGGAGCGATGCAAATGTGTTGCTTAAAAACGAACTCTGCGCTGACATTACATGTTGATTTAGTCTCACTAATACGTACATGCAGTAACTGGAAACACAAAAAATATTTCAATTATTGAATTTTATTATGGAGTCTACTCATTTTACCCTTAGAAATGAAACTATTTCTAAATAATTCCACCTTTTAATGGAAAAATTATGAAAATGACCTGATACTTATGACCGTATGCATCGTTAACACTTAAACGGTATTGACATATCATGGTCAGAATGACAGAAGGTACATTTGATATCCCCTTAGGGATAATAATAATATAAGCTTTAATATTTGTAATATCATGTCTTCTCTTTTTTCTACTCATATATTATATTGAGTCAATCACAAGATAGGTCTAGTCAAAATATTAAGGCCCGGTTGTACAATTGTAGCTTAGTGAAAGCTCAAGTGTGAACTCAGGTTCAGCGTCAGATTGCTGTTGTACAAAGTAGGCTTATGGTTGAGCTTGATTTAAACCTTAAGCTTAGTAAAGCCTTCAAGAGGGAAGGTTTAATGTAAGCTTAAGCAGGGAACATAAATTGTTATCATGTTCCGTGGCTTGAATGTAAATAAATTGTATCCAAACATAACCTGTACCTACTTAATTTATTTTCAAATTAAAAGTTTATCAAAGTTAAATATGGATATTTTAACCCATGAAGAGGATTTTTTGGAACTTATTGAAATCGTACAATACCCTAGAAGTCCTTGGGTGTATAGAGAGCGTATAAATCACTTTGAATGTTGGAAGGATCATGAGTTTATTCAAAGATTTCGTTTTTCTAAAGAAACCATTCGCTTTGTGACAGTTTGTAAATCAGAGAAAATTTCTTGTAAAACCAATAGGTAACATATTACCATAACTAATACGTAAATCATAACTTATCCAATGATTGTGTATTGTAGAAATCATGCTTTATCCCCAGAAGGAATGCTGTTATTAAATATATTATATAAACTTTTTTAATAGGCACACAATGGCGCTATAATAATTGTTTAAAACACGAACAATCCCCGCAAATGCCAAATTAGTTAGGTGGCATCTTTATTTGACAAACATATTTTGACCAACTTCAGGAGTTCATCCATATCTCCAATGTGGTTAGATACCAAAAAAAGGTTCCATGAAACTCAAAGTCAAACCACAATATATATCATTTGTTCCTGAAGGAACACTCAACTAATACCGAAACTAGTAGCAAGTTGAGTGTTCCTACAGGAACAAATTATATATATTGTGGTTTGACTTTGAGTTTCATTGAACCTTTTTTGGTATCTAACCACATTGGAGATATGTATGAATTCTTGAAGTTAAAGATAGCTACTCTAGCATCGATCATCCAACATTACAACAAAACTATGCCTGAAGATGGTATTAAATATCGAAACTAGTAGCAAGTTGAGTGTTCCTACAGGAACAAATTATATATATTGTGGTTTGACTTTGAGTTTCATTGAACCTTTTTTACCATATTTGGACCAATTTACGCCATATGCATGCGTCAGTTCGAAATAAGTTCTACCAACACTTGCAAATATAGGTTTAGTAGAGCTGCTACTGAACCATGTTTGTACAACAGGTTTAGGGTTGAGCTAAGTTTATATTTTAAGCCCAGCGCTCAGTTGAGCTCAATTTTAAGCTTCAAATTTTCAACCGGGCCTAAACATCAGGTAGGCATCACATCAAATGTTACTTCTGTCATTGTGACGTTGATAAATATGTCAATATTGAAATAATTATCAATAATGGCCGAATGCACCGACTACTAACCCTGTTTAACTAAACTGGTTTAAATAGTTACACGCCCTTAACGTTGCCTTGGCAAGCACCGAATGACGTTTAATTAAACCTGAAAGAAGTTTGACAAGCTCGAAAAATTTAGGGACTTTTTTGTATGAAAAACGTTTTTTGGTAACAATGCTTGACGTTAGACGTTATTTGAGTTTTGACGTGCCAACGCACGGTGTCTATTTAACTAATAAAAAAACAACATATCAAAGAACTGGCTATACTAAAATCGCTTGTCAATACGTTACCAGCTCTCGTACTATAATATTTCATTAGTTTTTTATTGACTTACAAATTATCCTGCCTCTTGATGTGTTCAATAAGCATATCAAGTTCTGGTTTTAAACAAGAGAATAGGTTACTCATCATATTTCGAATATCCTCATCTATTTGTTTTTCTATTTTTCTTGAAGTAACTGCATCTGTTTCGACGGCGTTTTCTAAATTCGGACTATTTATTACATCCAGCTGAAATAAAGAAAAAGAGCTGCTTTCTTCAGTAAAAAAAAAGTTAATCTAAATGTGAACCTGTCTGAGCGAGTTCGTATTTTACTTTGCAACTGTGCATTTCCGCATAAATATAAACAAATGGATAGTATAAGGTTTTAGGACATGTCCACCAACTGACAAGTTGACACTAATGACAGTCGCTCTGAGGATAAACAATTATTTGGATAGATTTTAGATTTGTAATTTG
Organism: Lochmaea capreae; assembly: GCA_949126875.1. Taxonomy (NCBI): domain Eukaryota; kingdom Metazoa; phylum Arthropoda; class Insecta; order Coleoptera; family Chrysomelidae; genus Lochmaea; species Lochmaea capreae. Next base: position 18,242,563 of record OX421403.1, read on the forward strand.
GTTGTTTTGTATCGATTTAATGATCCTTTTTATTATGAACTTTTCAAATAACTAAGCAATTAGAACAACGTCGAAGAAAGCATCAAATAAAAAAATGAACTCAAACACGATCAAAATAACTAATTAAGAACCACGTGTTGTGTAAAGAACGCTTGTTTACCTTCAGATTCCTCAGGACGACTGTCAGATGACGTCACGTGGACTTGCCCTATAATAAACACAATAGCCATTTTTCTTGGAACTTGGCCACACAAACAGGGTTAATTATAAATTAACCAGTCAATATTCCTCGACTTGTATTCCAAACCATGACATAACAGTTAACCAACCACACAAACCAGCTCACTGAGATAGTTTGACAGAGCAGTTATGTTATTTGAGGTTAGGTGTTTGTTTATTTCAGAGTTTCCACAAACAGTTACGTCATAAAAGTTAACCGTGACGTCATGGTTAGGTTTGCGTGGTTAAGTTCAAAGAAAAATGGCTATTGTTGTAATCTTTTGTGGTTATCAGATGGTTGTCTCTGTGGTTAGTGTGATTATACACGGCATAAAACCACAGAAATAAATATTAATTGCTACGTTTAGAGAAATTGAATAAATATCACAACAGAAAGAAATGAGTAAGTGATACTTAATGAAGTGTACTTGACTCCGACGCTCTGGACCCATACTTCTAGTACGGTTTCGCAAGTCGAAATCGTCAAGTACCCATAATACCATAGTATAATATATTGTATACCAAGAAAAATTCCTCTAATCTTAAAATACCTTTGACCTTGATATATAACTTAATTGATATTTAAAATGCAGCTTTAGTTCAATTCTTCAGAAATAATCTACAGTAAAAGTCACGAATGTTTCTCGTTACGTCATAACTCATAAACACCCAAATCAAATCAATAAGACAGTTTTCACCAGCGGCGCATCACTGTTCTGTTAGATAGTTCGGCATGTATCTCTGGTTATCTAATTATAGGAGGAAATAAATAAAACCAAATTTAACATATCATCGTTAGACTACCATTTGAAATTCTACAAATAAATTGTTACAAAACTTACCTCTTGAATGACATTTAACGGCAAAACTGGTCCGGCATTAACCAATTGTTTTTGAAAATATTCATGTAATTTTCTCACATACTCACGTTTACTTTCGCCCAAACGTTTACCAGGCATTTTGTCGAAAAATATCACAATAAATGTAAAGGAACTTTACCTACTTAAAGTAAAGAGAATGGCGATGAACTTCAATGGTGACAGAATGATTTTCGCATAAAGTGACGTTTCACTTTTTAAGTACAACTGTTGTCACAACACAAGACAGAGTGACAAACCGAAAAAGAAGTAATGGCGTAGCTTAATTCAGGCACAAAAGACATTGGTATGTACCTTTCCATTTGTTTTAATTGGACATACGCGGTCAACGATATCCTCATAAAATTAGAGTGTTTTTGATACATTCAGAGGAGTATGACGTAACAAGAAACATTCGTGAATTTTAGTGTAGTTGGTACGTCGAGGGTTCAGGAATTCATTCTGGTTTCGAACCTACAGTTCATCAGAATGAACAAGGACAAATAATATTCATGAATTGAAGTTCCCAGTATTGATATCTGACTATGCGATTTGAAGACATGCTCAAAAATAAGCTAATTTAAACAACCAATTCTTCAGTAATTTTGTTTAAATTTAAAAAAAAATTTAAACATTGATTATACTGATAATACGAAAATAGATTTATGTATTGGACATTTTCTATTGCTAGCTGTATGAGCATCAAAATATGTGTATGGAACTGAAACATATCCAATAAAGTAATTTCAGATAATAATGTAACTTACCTGGAAGAACTTTAAACAAAATTGTTGTTCTTGCATAAATACTGGTTCCAGCTGGGTAAGTACTTGTTCTAATACAGTATCATATCGTTCTCGATCTTTATTACTAGTTTCCAAAGTCCATTGGTCTCTATCAAGTCCTATTATTATAGTAGGCGATGTAACATTCCCATTTACTGGAAAAGAGACAATAACATATATATTCATCTGGTGAGATTTCGTTGAATAAAAGTGTATAGACCATTCCAGAACAGCTGACTTTGACAGGCCGGATATATTGTGCTTGGTCCCTCGGTCAGCTGGAGTTTGTGTTTTGACATGTGGTGTAAGTCAGTTGGTCGTCAGACAGACTTTGTAGAACATTGTCAATGTAATATATTACATTTTATATAAATAATAACAACTTTACAAAATAACACATGGCGAAGTCAGTGTCTCTGAATTGAATTAAATAATAATTAAAATGCCAGACTACGAGAAAAGCAATCAACAGAGGAGTTATGTGATTCCATAAAAAGTCAAGATAAACAGGTTCAGGTGCACAGAGAGATGAATTAATGTCACCTGGCTTCGTTAAAACAGCCGGAAATCGAAAAAAAAGGTATCTTATTTCTTTCTCCCCACATTGCACAATTATAAACACTACAATACCAAGATTTTAAGAACTTATTACTAATTAAAGTCTAACTATCATTCGTTGTCTACCAGTAAAAAATGAAAACTAAATAGAATATGAGGACCCACAGCAATATGACCGACCTGTCTGTGACGTCATTCTGGAAGGGTCTATACTACGAAGAAAAGTTGGGTTATTTGTCAAATTTGTGAACTATTTGACCAGTGGCGTAGCGACAAATTATGGGTCCCCTTGTCTATATTAGAAATATAATATATAAAAAATTACCAAACAAAATTTGGTAATACTGTTTATTTAAACTACTCACCTACAGTGGCGGTCGTAGGGGGTGGGGGCACGGCCCCCCACTAGTTCAACTTCAGTTGTTCAGAAATTAAAAAGAATAACATTCTCGTGTAATTTTTTTTGTGTAATTAATAATTAAAAACCACTTTAAAATAAAATAAGTCGAAAATACTTTTCGCGATCTTATAGAGGAATTTTAAACTTTGGCACTTGGACTTGGACAAAGCAGGTAGAAAATCATACATTGTACATTTCACATCTTTCGCAATTAACGACGACAAATACTTATCCACTGCTTCGCCAAGTTTTCATTTTTTGGAAATCCATAGTATTTTATACCCGTTTCTTTCGTATTGCGATTGGTATTTTTGCATGTAGCTACGGCACAGCCCGGCATTATGGTCTTATAATTAAAGTAAAATAAAGTTAAACGTTTTAAAAAAAAAAAGAATTAAATAAAAGATTTAATTAAGCCCACTTTAAGTTAACGATTTGGTCCATGACCCCCCTCTCAAAGTGTATATGACCGCCACTGCTCACCTAATATAAAATTTATATTAAATGCCTGTGAAAACAGTCAAGAAAATGAAAATAAAATACACAATATGTAAAGAACGTTACAATAAACATAACTATTGAACAAAGAACAAGAAAATAAAAAATATGCTTTAAAACAAAAATTTCATTAGGTAGCTAAGGTAGCGATACTAAATACTTTAAAGCAACAGTGAGATAAATACAAAAACATTTTAAATTAAGTGATAAAAAATTGAATATTTCAATAGTTTTTGCTGATTAAGACTATTTTGTTGGTAATAATCAAAATTATGGCTTTTTGGCGACCATTCGAAGAGGAAGATATTGTTATAGGTAAGTAAATATGGACAGGAAATATTTCTCTTTTTAAAATGAAAAAATGTATTCAACAGCTTAGGAAGGACCTAAGCATAATGTTTTAAAAGAGGCAACAAAAAAATTATATACATTTAATAAATAAGTCGTTTTTTTTATATGCTGCGGAGGTGAATGAAACAATCAGAAATATTGTGAATGGGGAAGCTAATAAAATAAGAAAATAAAAAGTGAAAGTTAAACAAAGAAACCATAAATACTCAGTTGCCGGCTTTTTGTTTGACTCTAAGACTAAGAGTATACCGTCCTAGCCCAGTCAATATTATAATGATTTAAAATGCTTATTTAGTTGACGATAAATTAATTTAATGTTATAATTTCAACTAAAAATCGTTAATAGTTATTTAATAAACTAGTTTGTTAATGAAGGTGATTAATAAACGAAACTGTTTAAAGCACGAACGAGCGATAGCGAGTGAGAGCATTTAATAGTTTAACTGAACTATAACTGTGATGATTCAGATGACAGTGGCCTGTTAGACAACGTATGTCATGCCTGCTATAGTCTAACGTTTGTTTGGAGACATTCTTCGAATGATGTATGAAAGCCTTTGAATGAACCAATCCTGGTAAATTATGCCAGAAGTCTAAAGCTCTTCTTGCCGTCCAGGTATGTAGTGTTTGGTTGGCAAAACTTATTGCGATGCCAATTGTATGTTCTGGTCCGATAGAAACACGTGCGGCGCCCTGCCTTCTCGTTTCCTTCCATGCCAGAATGGCCAGGGATCCAGACCAGCAATATTTATTGAGTTCTCCTATTAAGGATTCTTTTTTGGCAGTCTAAAACCAATTTCGACGTTACACGGTGAGAGCTGCTGAGAGTGCTTTCAAAGCTGCTTGGCTGTCCGAGAAAATTTTTATTGTTCTATATATAAGATTGGCTTGCTCCAATCTCACCACACATGAAACAATGGCGTAAATTTCCGCCTGAAATACGGTTGCATTGGATCCTAGAGAGGTTGAGATTTCTGTCCTAGGTATGAGCCTGTATACACCTGCACCAGAGCCTGAGGGTGTTTTTGAGCCGTCTGTGTACCAACAGCTGTCTGCTCTTAATAGTTCATCCTTACGGAGGACCTATTCATCTCTATTTGGAATTAGGAAGGTATAAGGCAGGTCGTAGTTTACTGTTGGAGGCATTAAGTCGCGGAGGTCATTCCCAGAATACTGTGACTTTCAGTGTCCACTAGCATTCTGCTTCGTTCTGTATAAGCATGATTTGTGCATTTAGAAATATGCACAATTCTGAAGATGTTGTCCATCTAGCCTCTCTTTCCAAAAATATATGGAGAGGAGGTAGGTCCAGAAGGATTTCCATGGCTGCTGACGGTGTGGAGCTGATAGCACCAGTAATTGTGAGGCAAGCCTGTCTCTGTAAACCACAGAGCTTTGCTTGGGCTGTTCGCTGTAAAGCTTTTGGCCACCAGGCAATAGCTCCATATGTGATCATTGGTCTAACAATCATAACATATATCCAATAGATTTGGTTGGGTCCCAAGCCCCAAGATTTTCCACAGATCCTACGACATGTCCCCAAGGATAGTCTGGCCGTATGGATAACTTTTTCAAAGTGAGCGTTCCAAGTAAGTTTCATATCTAGGATAATCCCCAAATATTTCACTTCCGCTGCAAATGGAATAACCTCACCATTGTAGGAAAGTGGTGGAAGATCCTCCAACTTTCTTTTCTGAGTGAAGGGAACTATTACAATTTTACCAGAGTTAACAGACATCTGTACCCTCCGACACCAACTGTGGACATCGTCCAACGGCTTTTGGAGGGTATTATATGCTACCCTTCCTGACTTGGTCCTTGCCAAGATGAAGGTCGTCTGCATACGCTTGCAGTTCTACCTCTTTTCTTTCGAGAGCGCTAAGCAAGTTATCCATCAAGAGTGACCATAGTAGGGGAGATAGTACTCCGCCTTGTGAGCAGCCCCTGGAAACCTTAAAGCTAATGGTCTCGTCCTTAAGAGATGTAGTGGGTGTCCTATTAGCGAGCATGGCATATATCCAGCCGGTAATGGTTGCTTTGATGCCCTTTTCAGTCAAAGCTGAACCAATGGAGGTTGGCATTGTCAAATGCTCCTTCAATGTCAAGAAATATGGCCACCGCAATCTCCTTGTTGTTAAGGGATTGTGTGATTTTCTCAATAAAAATTTACAAACCCCCCGGTACGAATCCACTGATTTATTAGAATTCGACAAAATTGAATACTGATGAAGTGTTTTGAATAGAGTATAGCCTACTAATTTGTATTTCTATCCCCGAGAAGATATGCAATCAAATATTTATATCATATGTACCCTTTATCAGCATGTCAGCAAACTAATGATTTATGGTACACTCTATATATGTATAAAATTTACCCAGAAATGTTTTTATATTTTTTATCTTACCTGCAATTTTTTCTCTAGCGACAGAAAAAAGAGTCTTTAAATCTCTATCATACAATTTACCCAAAGATGATGTATAAACATCTTTTAAAGATTCATACATACGCTTATCCATAACCTAGAAAAAATAATCTATGATTGTGTGATAATACCACATAATATGAGTACCTTAATCCAGTGGATAAGTTCAGTGTACGGATATAATTCCTTATGGACCCCACTGTGTTGCGGTAAAATCAGACCATCCAGATTTTTTTCTCCTTCGCCCTTATGATTGCCAAAGTGTATAAATAAGTTGTTGAGTTGTCTACAGATATTTCTTGAAAATTTATCTTTCAATTTATCGAACTTCTTTCTTTGTTCAGATACTGCCGACATTTGAAGTAAAGACTTGTCAAAATCTGAATTAATTACTCGCTTTAAAGCATTTGCAGCAGCTACAGCTAGTGTTAATCCTTTAGCTGTTGTGAAATCTGCATCTTCCAAAATTTTCTGATGCTCAGATGATAAATCCAATTTTGTCTATAAAAATATAGCACATTAAAAATCATCATCCCATAAAAAAAATTTTATGCTCTGTCAGATTTCATTTATGCTCGATATAAACAAAAGCAGTTCAAATGATCAGGGGCCTATTTTATTTCATGGAGTTCCAAATAAATGTATAAGGCATAAAGCTTTACTAAATAATTAATTAGTAGGTATTATTAGTAAATAAAAAATTCACAAAGAATATGAGTATACACAAATTATTTGATCGCCCAATATATACTGTATTGAAACCAAAAAAATAAATGTTTAGAAAATCGGTATATTTACTAAATATTTTAAGTTATAAACAGGATGTTCATGAACACAATACTAGAAATAAGCAAAATTTTAGAGTTCATAGGGCCACGAAAAAATGTACACAAAATTCAGTTTTTTTTAAAGGTTTACAGGCTTTTAATAATTTGCCTGAAGATATTAATGCTCTACAAGCATAATAATATTTAAGAGAAAACTGAGTGATTACTTGCTGACTAGTTGATTTTTTTTGTGTTATGTTTTGTAAAATTGACTTTGTTTTATCATTTTAAATGTATTTTGAATATATACTTATGTATTTTTTATATTAAATGTGAATGTATTATCATGTAAATTTTTATGTAAAATTAGTTATTTTTGACTAAATAAACGATTTATATACTGTCATCTAAGGCATAGTATACAAATAAATATAGTTCATTAAACAGACTATACTGACAACAAAATTTACAACCAACATCTAAATTGATTCTCTCATTCCAAAACAACGATAGCAATACACACAGCAAAGGTCACTAATTCCAATAGCACTGCCATGATGTGTGATAATTTAAATTTAATAGAAATACATATCTTAGATTTATTTATTATTCGAGGAATGAATTTTAGTTGTCATCGATATTGAATTATAATAACACATTGTTTATTTACTGTTAATAATATAAATTTGTACTCTCATGGTGTTTATATATATATATATCAAATGATGGGATACTGGTAATTTCAAATCTGTGGAACTGTTCAGAGCTTGTTGTTTACCTGAGAAAGGATGTATTGTAAACATTACTTATACTTTCTTTTGGCATAATACACAACAATTAACTGTCTTGCAATTCTTGTAAATATAATTTCCGGTTAGGGGTAGAGTGCTCCCGGCGTCGGTGATTAGCCTCAGTCGCAGAAATAGACCGACGTTAAATAACCAATTAAAAAAAAAATAAAAAAAAAATAAAAATAAAGTATCATTACTTAGTTCATGTTCTTTAACATTTTTTCTCAATATCTACCACAGTTGAATACAACATTTTTTGACCACCCTGTCTCAAAATTTTCTTAATATTTAATAAATACTGCCAAATATGCTGGATTGTTTCAGGTGGTCCATTCTGTACATATATATTATAATCTAATCCCTCTTCCACTATCAAGTGTAGAGGGTGTACAATCTTTCATTTTTATCCATTTATCTACATTCTCCATCTTTTTCGGTCTCTTGATACCAATTCAGCTTCCTTCCTTGTCATCCTTTTATATATCAGTAATTTTGTTGTCCCACATCATCCTAGGCTTACCTCAACTCCCAGTCTCCTTAGTATTTCATATATTTTGTCAATTAAAGTTACATTTGCTAATCTTCTTATGTGTTACTTGTAGTTTGTTTTTCAGTTTTTCTGTCAGTACCCACGTTTTGCTTATAAATAGCAATATCAGTGAATTTTTTTCTTAGTGAATCAATCAGTTATTTGTATATAACTCCTAATAGTATTGTGAATTTTGTAACAAGTATGGAAATTGTATTTCAAATTTAATGGGACACAACAGATCTTTTACCTACGTTTCACTGAATGTCACCTTAACTAAATTATTAAGTGTAATAAATAATTTAAATAAAATGTCTGAATTCTACAAAGATCATTACAATAAAATAGCTAGTGGTGTACAACAAACAACACCATATTTGGAGTTTAAAAGGTAAGATTTAACTTGTTTCCACTTATAGCAAAATATATATATTTACAGTTAAATTTTCCAGTTCCTTCATTAGCCACTGATTATTCATATTAGCTGTGGAAAGTGTGGAATTTTTGTGTTCCATTTTTTCCATTGTATCTCTAACATTACAAAGTATTTCATCATAATCATTCAACTGTGTTTCCATTTTTTCCACTTCATTTAATGCCAGTTCCAAATGTTCCATTAATGCTTCTACTTGATCCTCTGAAGCTAAAACACAATGGATGTTTTCTCCATCTAGTAGGGATAAATCTCTAGCTAATACTTCCATGAAAGCTTCTGCATTGCTAATTGCAAATTCACAGCCAGACATTAATCTAAAAGTATTAGTAGAAATAAAACAAGTATGTACCTACTATGAACAAGTGTATTTCCTTACTTTTTAAGATCTTCTTGCTCTTTTTCAGTATTTGCTTGAAAGTCTTCTACAAATTCATGATCTAGTGGTAATAAATTATTGTCAAACTTTTCAGGAATCATAGAATCTTCAGTTATCCACATTTTTGGAATGTTTTTAAAAACTGGTTTATCATGTAATATATACTTCAGAGAATATTTCCACAGATTGTGTATAAAAGCATGACGTTCTTGTCCATTTAATGCGACCCACCTGTAAGCTTTATCCAAATGTAAATCAAACTCTAAATTATCCGGAGATTCATTATGTCCATCTACAGATTTGAGTTCAACTAAGCCCCAATTTCTTTTTCTCTTGAATATTTGTCGATCAGCTTGTTTTATCTGAATAATATTTATACTAGTAGGTACACTTGTTACACTAACAAGACACAAAAATGATATTTTCTTTTTCTTGAGGAGTTTGCTAACTTTACAAAAAGATATAAGAATTTCCTCCTTACTATTAAATACATAATTTTGTAAATCTCTTATTGTTGCAGATGACATTTTTTGTTTGAGATTTAAAAATAACTACACCGCTATATTATTTTGATTCTAGCTCTTCTGCATTTGTAGGTATTTTTAATGACAAAATCTAAATAAAAATAAATATTTGACAGAGGGAGTGACACCTGTTATGAACGAAATATTTCAAATTTTAACCCTTTTCTTCTTCTCTCTTATTTATTTCCACTGTTTTATTATGCGACACGCACTATGGAACCAAAGCATACACAGCTTCGGAGTCGAGTATCGCTCGTTTAGTATCACTTCTCCTTTCTTTTTTTTGTCATCTTTATTCGAAGTGAGTAAAGAACGCGCACATTACCGATGTGAGCTGAGATTAAATGAGATCTCTGTAAAAAAGAACGCATCTAAAGTGCTCTATGCATAGAGATAGACTTCTATCTCTATGGTTCTATGGTAACCTTGGACTTGGACGTAAGAAGCATAGACAAAATAATTATTTCTCTATGGTAAGAAGAAGTAAGGTTAAAGCATAAGAATGGAATGTAAATATTGTTATTAAATTTTCAATAATGTTAAGCAATGTTTTCATTCTGGTTATAATTTCACAAATTTTAACAACAAAGGCGGAAGAGCCAGAATCATTTGATCCCCGAGGACCATTGGTTAATTGCAGTTTTCTTCCATTTGAATTTATAGATTGCCAAGAACCAGTAGATCACAAAGGAAATATAACAGCCCAAAAAGAATTGACCTATGGTTGCCTAAAATTTGGAGGAATAAAGTATCATGAAGTAGAAAGGACTGATGTCGTGTGTAACGTTTTACCAAATATAGAGTGTTATGGAAATAGAACATTTTTTAGAAAGGGTGTCCCTTGCATAAAGTATTCAAATCAATACTTTACCACGACTTTATTATACAGTATCTTATTAGGATTTTTGGGAATGGATAGGTTTTGTTTGGGACAAACAGGAACAGCTGTGGGGAAGTTACTGACTCTAGGTGGTTTGGGAATATGGTGGATTTTTGATATTGTATTACTAGTTAACAATTTTTTAACACCTGAGGATGATAGCAGTTGGAATCCTTATGTTTAAAATATATTTATTATTTCATTATTCTTTTAATTACTTCAACCTTTATAGATAGTTCCAATCTCTTATTATACTGTCTTAATATTACTGACTCTCAGCATTTTAATGATAACCCCCATTAATTTAATACAATAGGTACTTGGTCTTTTAAATTTATTTAATCATGCTATAGTTACAATTTGTGACAAATCAGAATTATTAGTTATTAAGGAAATTCAAGTAAATTAGGAGCTCTAGATTGATTCAATGTAGACAAATGAAATATTTTTGACTGTGAACTTTAAAGAATGTGTTGAATATGCCAGAAGTGGCATTAGGTCCAATTTTATTGAGAGGACTAGTTTTTGGTTCTAGCAAGGCACACAATAGTAAATGGTTGTGTCTAGGTAGGTTAGTGTCGAAGATAATTCTGTAATTTTGTTTGATCAAAGAAAGCTTTATAATGATGAAAACCAAGTTTCAGCTTTTCTCATCATATGTTTTATGAAGACAGAGTCCACAAAATCAATGAAATCACATTCAATAGAAACATAAATCTGATAATTAATATTTTATTCAGTTGTAGTTAAAGCGGCGACCGCCAATAAACGTTGGCCATCCGGTATAAGCATTTGTATTTGGTCTGTGGGTATAAGTAGCAAAATATAATTTTCTGGATTTGATAGTTTTGAATGCCCGTTAAGCTTACATATCTACTATATGACTTTAGCAGTTTTCCTAATTAGGTCTCTGTCCTGGTGAGATTACCCACATTAATATCTTGGGTAACAATAATCGTGTAACATAAAAATGTTGATAATCAAATAATTTTACATGTACATTTTAAAATACATATTGCTAAGTACTCTTATTATTAGACCTTTAAATTTACATTAACCCCCCATATATCACGAAAAAAATAACATTTCCATGGGTATAGGGTGTTTTTTTCATTACCAATTATCCAGTCTTACAATAAAAAGTAGATCTTCTTTTTACACAAAATTAGTACTTCCAAGATTTGTGACCTCTCTTTTGAGTATATTGACAGTTGATTGTGTGGTATATTAAGCACCTTGCATACACATAAAAAAATAAAACAACATGTAACTGAAAAGTATGTTTTATTTCAACATTACAATTGAAGTTAATGAATAAAAAGTATAATTAGAATCTTAAGAGCCCGGAGCAGAGTTAGAGTTTGGTCCTCGCCTACGTCCAAAAGATGCTACTACATTGACAAATCGTCTATTGTACTGGATTCGTCTCTTAGCTCTACCAGTCTTCTTCTTTTTCTTTTCTTGTTTTTCTACTTTTGGGGTCTGGCCCTTCACTTTACCTGTTAAAACATTGTCACATCAGTACCAATAGAAAGTAGTTTAAATAAGTCAATGAAATCCAACTATTAATATGTATGAGATATTCTATAGCACCTAAAGAATATATTCCTTAAGGTACCTCAAACTATCCAACATAATCTAGCAAATCATAGAAAGGTCATTGTTAAGACACAAAGGCCTGTTGATATTTGCCTTATGTTTTTATTTTCAAATTGCAGCAAAATATTTATTTAAAAACATAAATTACCTGCACGGGCCAAAGATCCATGAACTTTACCACCAGGAAGGCCTACAGTAAGTTCAATATCTGTACTTTCAAAATCTGATACAAATCTGTCATCAGAAACTGGAATTCCGGCAGCATATAAACTAATTTCAGATGATTTTAGAGTTTCTAAAGATGCAATCCGGTCCTTGAGAAAAAAAAATTATTGTTGGGTCATAATGTCAATGACAATGGACATACCTTAATTTCACCAATAGTTTCAGATCCTTGACACTCAAGGAAATGAGTGGAGTTTCCTCTCAAGCACAACTGCATTTTGAAGATGTGTTCTAGAAGAGAAAAGTGTGGTTAATAGTCAATATGGTATTAGTAGATTATTCTTTTTAAGTTTAAATGATAATAAAACAATAATTATAAATTAAAGTTTAACTAATTTTTAGTTTATATATACATTTAAACAAATTGATTTAAAAACATTAAATTTTTCTACACCTCACCTCGCACAAGACACTAATAAAAGAGAACAATTTTAGGCTAATGCGCATAATTTACTGTCAAGGAAGCGGATATAATTTTGACAGTTATTTTTCTTCTTCATGGCCTTCACAAGTACAAGTAATAATCTAATAATAATTTAACTTATTGATTTATTTGAAAATACAATTTTCAATACAAGATAAGAAATTGAGGTTATCCTACAATCTGATTTCAAATTTCAAGTATTACCAGTGTTGGTGCCTTATGCTAATGATAAAAAATGCTTGAAGCCAATTTTACTCCGAGATATTTCTATGGTTTTACATCCAACATTTTACAGGGTAAATATTTAGACATTTTCTATTTTGACGTCTACTGTTGACGTATTAGAAGAATATTTTGTAATTGTCAGATTGTTTATATTTATATTTGTGTGAAGTTTGTATAGCAAATGCCTGAAACGAATAATTTATAAAAATATTAATAATAACATATCAGATCTTCATTACATACAGCAATAGAAGTGTAATCAGGTTTTTATAGTTAGTTAGCACTTTCCAGAAGTGCTTTATTTTCTCAAGCTTGAATTAGAATGTCATGTTTGATGATGGACTACGAATTTAAAATGAAAACTCAGAATGAGCGGGTGAAGGTGGAGGATTTATTTGACTATGAAGGCTGCAAAGTAGGAAGAGGCACTTATGGACATGTTTATAAAGGACGAAGAAAAGACGGAAGTGATTCTAAAGATTATGCCTTAAAACAAATTGAAGGCACTGGTTTATCTATGTCTGCCTGTAGAGAAATAGCAGTAAGTATTATTCATAGCTAAGCTTAATACACTATCACACAATATTTTTAGTTATTGAGGGAATTAAAACATGCAAACGTAATTAACCTAATTAAAGTATTCTTATCCCACAATGATAGAAAAGTTTGGTTACTGTTTGATTTTGCTGAGCATGATTTGTGGCACATAATAAAATTCCACAGAGCTGCAAAAGCCAATAAGAAACCTGTCATGGTACCAAAAGGAATGGTTAAATCTCTGCTGTATCAGATTTTAGATGGTATCCACTATCTTCATTCAAACTGGGTATTACACAGAGATCTTAAACCAGCCAATATACTTGTTATGGGCGAAGGACCAGAAAGGGGGCGAGTTAGTATTAATAATAAATTTGTTATAAAAATGTTTCATACACTTTTATCTTTAAGGTAAAAATTGCTGATATGGGATTTGCTAGATTATTTAATGCTCCCTTAAAACCATTAGCTGATTTAGATCCTGTGGTAGTAACTTTTTGGTACAGAGCTCCTGAGTTATTACTTGGGGCTAGACATTATACAAAAGCAATAGGTAAGGTATGGCCTTAATTTGCATATATGTTTATAAATAAATTGTTAATACTGATGGGTGATTTATTGTATTTTAGATATATGGGCAATTGGTTGTATTTTTGCAGAACTTCTAACTTCTGAACCAATTTTTCATTGTCGTCAAGAAGATATTAAAACTAGCAATCCATACCATCATGATCAATTGGATAGAATATTTAATGTAATGGGATTCCCCCATGAGAAAGACTGGGAAGATATAAAAAAAATGCCCGAGCATCCTACACTTATAAAAGATTTCAAAAAAGCAAAGTATGGATGTATAGAAAATATTTTTATTTGTTAATTGATTAGATTTAACATGTTTTTAGCTATGTAAATTGTTCATTAATTAAATACATGGATCGGCATAAAATTAAGCCAGACAGCAAGGCATTCCACTTATTACAAAAGCTATTGTTAATGGATCCTAATAAAAGAATAACTTCAGAGCAAGCCATGCAAGATCCATATTTTACCGAAGAGCCTTTACCTACCCAAGATATATTTGCAGGTAAGTTATTATAGCATTGATAACTTGAATTAACTATTTTAGTTATCTTCTTTGTTTATTTACGGGAAAACCCCATTTTATAAACAAAATATAATATACTTGTACACACATATTCAGATTAAATAAACAACAATATAAAAAACTGAAATAGAGATTGTATCTCAGGAACTATTTATTGTACAGCTGTGAGAAACAATCTGCATTACAAACTCGCATACGAGAAACTGTTGGAAATTATTTTCAAGTTTTCTACTCTACCGCTAGAGGGGGTAGTTCACAATATCACAAAAACATCATTTTTATATTATAAATGTACCATTAGTACCACAAAGTTTAAATATTCGTGATAATTAGATAATTTTACGTAAGTATGTTCTAGTAATTTTACCTCTATCTTGTAAAATAGCTGGTAGGGGAGAGTGAGAAAGCTGACTCGATAAAACTGTTATAGCTTTTGTACTGCTTTGTGGATTTTGACAAACTTGGTATCATTTTAAACAGAATTCAAATATTACATGTTCGTTTCATTCCAGTGGTTTTAACGGTAGCTAGGTGGCGGTGATTGAGAAATTGGGTTGTTTTCAAGTTTTTCAATGCTTTATTAACACTCTGTATAAAGAACTAAAAACAATACTAAAACGGACGTCTAATCTAAAAATTCTGATAAAAACATTCAAATTAAGATTCAAACTTATCCAACAAACTTGCTTCTTGAACCCGAACAATGGAGGTGATAAGATTGACGTAGTCATTTAGAAAAGAATCAAATGTAATGAGCTAATATAGAGTGTAACCCTCTCTTGTCAAAATTACCACATTTAATCGACATAGTGTCAAGTTAATAAAGTTGGTGACGAAAGAATGGAGAATTGCATCAAATTCTTGTAGTGCAACTGGAACATCTTGGAGGCTGTCAGACAATGCAGGACTGCATCAAATGCTTTTCTGCAGTTGGACCCAGAGATGCTTAATAGGATTGATATCGTGGCTGCAAGCTTGTCAAACCATTCCTTGAGAATTTTTGAATGGGATAAAACCATTTGAAAAATTTTGTTAAAAGTGGTTCAAAATATTACCACCATTGAAAATGTGTCAAATTTTTGGTCGCCAGATTTTTTTACAGTCAATTCAGTATACGTTTTCTTAGGTTGTCCAATACCATATCCTAAGAGAGAATTTCTAACAGACGATGATCAAGAAGAAAAGTCTGATGCAAAGAGACAGAATCAACAGCAGCAACAACAACAGCCAACCCAGCAACAGACACAACCATCTCAACAACAGCAATCAAATCAAGATAGTCATAATTCAGCTAAGAGAGTTAGATTGACAGGACCACAGGGACATCCAGGACAAGTCAATCAACAGGTAATAACAAACTTAATGTTTATATGGACTTCTGAAAAACCAATTGGAAAATTCTGAAATAATTTGAAATATTATATCTGGTCTAAAAAGAATGTATTTCTCAATTTTTACCAAAATGTATATACCAGAGATTTTTAACCAATAACCTAGATGACTAACGCCCAATACCATTATAATAGAGAATTTAACATTTTGGATTGTAATATTAAAAAATCTTTTGTGTCACTTCACCAAAAATGTATGCCCGGCATGAGACTTCAGCAAAACTAGGTGCAAAGCCAACATAGACTACAGTGGGTGAACACTCCAAAGCCGGTACACTGTAAAACCTTTATAGGTGACACATGTGTTACATGGGCCCAAGAACTACATAAAATAGGGTTATATAACGGGGATTTCAGCTGCAGACTTTGTGGCATAGAGACCGTAACTCATATCTTATCTGACTATGAGGCATTG
Organism: Lochmaea capreae; assembly: GCA_949126875.1. Taxonomy (NCBI): domain Eukaryota; kingdom Metazoa; phylum Arthropoda; class Insecta; order Coleoptera; family Chrysomelidae; genus Lochmaea; species Lochmaea capreae. Next base: position 18,258,878 of record OX421403.1, read on the forward strand.
GACTAGAGGAGATAAACAATTTTCGGAGAAGCCAATGTGCCACCTGAAACGTATAGTACACATCCAGTGGACCTATATAGTATACTCGAAGGTACATACAGGGATAACTGGGTGGACTAAATGTGGGAGTAGAGTACAATAAGGCAAAAGGCTGCAGTGCTCCCGGCATGAGAACGGATCCCAAAAGGAAAAAATGCAGAATGCTTTGGGCGTTACTACCTTTTTAAAGTCGACAAACTATTCTAAGACGTTAAATAGAAGAACAAATAAAGTGAAAAAGTTATAAACACCTTGGAAAATTTAAATAAAGATAATTAATATAGTTACAAATAAACTTAAATTAATCTGGACAAGGTTCCTCTACTCTAAGAGTAGATAATTGGAAAATTGATTTTTTGAGTGAAGCCTCTGATACTTTCAGGTACTTATCTGAGTTATTCTTCTTGTAAGGGGATTGACTGGCTTCAAAGGATGGCTAATCCTACTTCTTCATTATGTAATCCTGTATTGAATCATTTATTACTCCAAGAGGATGTTTGGAGTATAACTTATTAAATGTTATGCCAAAATTTTCTACTTTTCCAATTTTAATTTAGTTTAGTTTTTTGGTATAGATGGCAAATATTCTTTTAGTTTTAATAAAGCTCACGCCCGATTCCAAAAAAGGAGAAAATGATGGCAACTAGACCAGCTGAACTTTTTGCACTGAAATATTTGCATATATTTTGTTTGTAAAGTGAAGTACTGGTATTACTTGTATGTATTTATGTATTGATATTCTCCGAGACCTAAAAGATATACTCAGTTCCCAAAAAAAGTCTCCGAGACTAGTAGTTTTGGTAGACCTATTCCTTGGAGGAACTTTAGGATATCTGCAGGCTTCAGTTGAGGTAGGTATTCCTCTTCTATCCAGGAGTCTCCCAGGAGTTGAGCCCTAGGATTCTGTATTCCTATGCATTCTGTACGTATGTGAATGGTTGCTTCTTCTTCCATTCTATAAAATGTACATTTCTCTTGCCCCGCTAGTGTGAGCTTCCTGGGGGGCCCATTCAAGTGCCAGTGTCTTGTTAACACATGTGCCTAAACTTTTAGTGAAGTCTTACTCGGCATTCTTTTGACCTTACCTGGTTGTAGTTACCAAGCTGTACATTTGATTTTCTTAGCCATACTAGATCTTTCCAATGGTCAGATCTACTCCTTTTTTTAGATGTACCTTATTTCTTTCAATATTACATTGGTTCTGATACGGTATTGTCTTAATTCACTGTTTGTTTACAGCAAATTCCAATTTCTCAACAACAACAAGAATTTCATCAGCAACAAATGATGTACAACAATGGAAATCAACAGCAGCAACAAAATTTCCAACAAAGATTTTAGGTGACATAAATTATGTGAAATGTAATACTATTCAGTTTTAAATAAATTATTTTTAATTAGTGTTGTACTTTTATATTCATCCTTCCCATTTTAGTTGTCATCTAGTTGATGTTAGTCGAACGGAATAACATCAAGCTGACCTGTTACCAGGGTATCGAGAGCAATGAAGAAACTGTGCGAACTGACAAAACGAGGGTCCTAGTATACACAGCCTGAACCATCAATTAGAGTTTTCTGCGTTTTGTTTTAAAATACCATAATTATAACTTTTTTCCCTTGAAAATAGGCAAGCGCCAACTGTGTCAAATTAAGACAGATCTCGGAAAATGACAAATTACCAGTTTATTTTGATGTTTACTTATTTGGATAGTGATCGTAGAAAACATGTTAATATAGAAAAAAATGGTTTTAATTCCTTTACACCCATATCGTCTCTATATGTGCTACGACCTTTTATATAATCTATTACATATAGGTACTAATTAAACAAAAAATTGATAACCTACATCATTTATTTTATAAAGTTATTCTGTATCTGTAGAGTAGGGAGGGTGAGTGTAGGCTCACAGCACTTAGGCCACATGTGACCCATTGTACATCCTGTTACGATACGACCAAAACAATTGCTAGTCAATATTGTGTGAATGCTGTGTACTTACATACTATACGAACTAAAAGTGCTCACCAATAGGGCAAGTCTATGTTACGTCATCTGACAGTAGTCCTGAGATAAACAAGCGTTTTTTGTACATCACGTGGTTCTTAATAGATATTTTGATCGAGTTCGAGTCCATTTGATTTTTATTTAGTGCTGGTACCAGCAGTCAGAGGCTTCGGCACTTCAGCGTTTAGGCTTTTTGTGCTCTTGCAAGTTATACCGTTTACGTGAAGATACCAGTAGCCATTATCAGGCTCAACAGTCTTTTCACTAGGTCCTTCTTGGAGTAATCCTCCCTTGGGTACTCTAGTCCTAGGAGTCTATATCTCCAATGAGACAGTGCTTCTCATTCGAAGATAACTAGCACCTTTGGAGAAACACTGACAAATGGAAATTCATTAATTGTTCAGCAAACACATTTAAAGTTTTTTAAACGAGTGTTTGGCAGTAAATATAAAAAGTTAGATTGAAAACTATGCAAATTGTTACTTGATATGTGTAGGTATATTATACGAAAAATTGATATTTTTGTTTTTCTTGCGAAATAATAACCTCTCAATCCATGTAATTTTGGAAAAATTTACAAATGTCTCGTTGTTCTTAACACTTTTCGGAATACCGATAAAAAGGAAGTACAAATTTATGAAAAATAAACTCAAAATTAATTCTTAATGACCCAAAATTTCAAAACAAAGTGCTGTGCCCTAGGATTCTGAATTCCGGTGCAATTCGCGGATGTGGATGGAGGTTTCTTCTTCCATGCCACAGAATCTACATTCTTCTTCTTCCACTATTTTGAGCCTTTTTAAGGGGCCCGTTCAGGCGGCAATGTCCCGTTAGGACCTCTGTTAAAACTCTTAGTGCAGTTTTACTTTGACTTATGCATTCATTTGATCTCAACGGGCTGTAGCCACCCATCAGAATCTTTGATTGTCTATAAGCCCTACTAGCAAGGGCAGCTCTAACCCGACTGGAAAAAGCATCAGACCATGACTCTCGATTCTCGTCTGTGGCTCGTATAGTAGGTGCCGACCTCGGGCGCCATCGAGTATCTCCGGTGGCGCTCGGCTTTCATGCGAAGCGCGCACGGTTCTAAAGCTTTTAACCTTCTATACGATATCATTAATGTGTGCAGAGATTAGCTCAGCGTAAACGTGCTGGGCTCTTAACACAGAGGTACCAGGTTCGAGTCGTGTCCGAGTCAAGATATTTTTATTTTCTTATTGTTTTTTTCAAAAATTGACTAAAAATACGAAGAATTTTTCGATTAGGATTAGGGTAGGGGGTAAGGTAGGGTGGTTTTGGTTGGGTTATTATTGAAAATTATTATAATAATCTGTCAATTACACAATTCAATTTTTCGATTCGGATTAGGGTAGGGGGTAAAGTAGGGTGGTTTTGGTTGGGTTATTATTGAAAATTATTATAATAATCTGTCAATTACACAATTCAATTTTTCGATTCGGATTAGGGTAGGGGGTAAGGTAGGGTGGTTTAGTTAAAAAAGTGTATGGAAAGCGAGGAGATGTTCTTTTCAGAGAGCGACACGGGGTGTTAGAACCGTGCGCGCTTCGCATGAAAGCCGAGCGCCACCGGATATACTCGATGGCGCCCGAGGTCGGCACCTACTGTACGGGCCACAGAGACGAGAGTTGACTCTCGTCTGTGGCCCGTATACGTGGTGCCGATCGAGTATCTCCGGCGCTCGGCTTTCATTCGGGGCGCGCGGTTCAAACACCCCGTGTCGTTCTCTATGAAAAGAACATCTCCTCGCTTTCCATACACTTTTTTAACTAAACCACCCTACCTTACCCCCTACCCTAATCCGAATCGAAAAATTGAATTGTGTAATTGACAGATTATTATAATAATTTTCAATAGTAACCCAACCAAAACCACCCTACCTTACCCCCTACCCTAATCCGAATCGAAAAATTGAATTGTGTAATTGACAGATTATTATAATAATTTTCAATAATAACCCAACCAAAACCACCCTACCTTACCCCCTACCCTAATCCGAATCGAAAAATTGAATTGTGTAATTGACAGATTATTATAATAATTTTCAATAATAACCCAACCAAAACCACCCTACCTTACCCTCTACCCTAATCCGAATCGAAAAATTCTTCGTATTTTTAGTCAATTTTTGAAAAAAACAATAAGAAAATAAAAATAAAAATATCTTGACTCGGACACGACTCGAACCTGGTACCTCTGTGTTAAGAGCCCAGCACGTTTACGCTGAGCTAATCTCTGCACACATTAATGATATCGTATAGAAGGTTAAAAGCTTTAGAACCGTGCGCGCTTCGCATGAAAGCCGAGCGCCACCGGAGATACTCGATGGCGCCCGAGGTCGGCACCATCTATACGGGCCACAGACGAGAATCAGACCATGACGTGACTCATGGGAGAGGACACACAGAAATAAGGCACGTGGATGACGACATTTTTAAAAAGGCCAACAGTCCACATGACTGCCAGATATATCTTTCGCAAGAACTTCGAGATTGTCATCAAAAATCGAAAAGAGCTTGAGGAAGAGGACGCACCACGCATTCAGCAGAGCAAATGAACTGATCTGGTACACAGACGGATCAAGTCGAGCAAATATGAAGGAATCGTCTCGCTTGGTAAATATGCCTCGGTATTTCAAGCAGAGATCTATGCTACTATGGTCTATGTACTTGCATGTGCAAGGGCAAATAACATGAGAGCCTACAACAACAGGCAGATCAGGATCTACAGTGACAGTCAAGCTGTCCTTAAAGCACTTCAGATCTCTAAGGTAACATCTCGGCTGGTATGGGAATGCGGCGAAGAGCTTAGAAGACTATGGCGACTCGGAACAGTGTAACACTGGAGTGGGTCCCAGGTCACAAAGGAATCGCTGGCAATGAAAAAGCTGACGAACTGGCAAGAACAGGATTGTCAACCCTGATGAACGGAACCGAACCATCTGTGGGCATTCTCAGATGCTCCACTAGGTCATGGTTAAAAGGGTTGGTAAAAGAACAACACAATAAACACTGGAAGAATACGCCCAGGCAAACCATCAGAAAAAGTAGCGAAAGAACTGCTCTCAATGAGCAGGAGCAAGCTACGCACCATAATGGGGCTTCTTACGGGACACTTTCCCACAAAGGAGCACCTGAACAAAATAGGGCTGTATAACGAAGACCTTACAGGCAGAAGATGCAAAAAGGACACCGAAACAGCTCTGCACATATTATGCAACTGTGAGACGCTTGACCAGGGGAGGCAAAAACTGTATGGAAGACCCCAAATGACTCCAGAAGACTTCTACAACCAACCAGTAAAGAACCTGTATGAGCTAATACAGGGAACGGATTGGCTGAGGAGGCTGAGGTGGGGCCGGCGAAGGGACGGCTCCTTTAAAAAAAAGCCCTACTAGACCTTTCCAATGGTCAGATCTCCTTTTTTCTTCGGCTTAGCCTATTTCTTCAATTATTACATTGAGGCTGATACCGAAAAAGGGTTCCGGCCCCCAAAAGGGTCGTTCAGTTCCCCTCTTTGCTAGTCCATCCGCTATTTCATTTCCTTTTATTCGAATCCTGGAATCCACAGTAAGGTTCTATATTGTTCTCGCCTAGTTCATTGAGTATGCCTAGGCATTCCCACACCATTTTGGAACTAATATTACCCAAAGTATTATAAAAGGGTTGATATTTTTGAAAAATATTGGTGTTAATTAAATTAAGTAGATCTTGGAGCCAGTGTACGATCCGTGAATGTAGTCCCAAAGTGTTTCCTATCGCCTTTTTGGCAGCCATTAGGGCCATTTTCCCTTTATTGGTTTTGTCATGTAGTTGTGAATTCCAGGTTAGTTTTGCATCCAGTCACAGCTGCACGTTGAAGAGGCTTAGCAATTTTAGTCTCTCAAGCTTACTTTTTCTAGTGAAGGGAATGAACGAAGTTTTTGCAGGGCTCACCATTTAGGCATTCCCTCCTACACCATATCTCTACCCTTAACATAGGTTGATACTTCAGCTCCGATGTAAAATTAGGGTGCATATATAGGCCCTTCCTTTTCAATTCATCCCGTAGTTCGTCTATGAGGAGGTCTCACAGTAAAGGAGATCCTCCCTGTTTGACATTATCGATACCTTCATGGAATCTCCAAATAAGGTTGTCGTTGCTGTCCTGTTGAAAAGCATGTCTTTCATTCATAGGCATGTCATGGTGTCGTCTACTCCACGCCTTGCAACAGCAGCTATCATGGAATCAAAGGAGGTATAGTTGAGCCGCTCTTAGTTTACCATTTTCGAATTAGAAAGTTATAGCGATAAGGTGTTGTGTCCATCGGACAGCGTATAGCCAGATGAGACCCAACCAGATCTATATAGATACTTCATTCTACATATGAAAACAAAAATAACGACCTTTTTTAGTGATCATGACCTTTCTTATGACAAAAAAGAGAAATTTCGAATTTTTAAAAATACATGTTCACTTTGCACTGTGTTATTACTTTATTAGCAGCACTCCAATATACTCTGTCCTCGCAAGAACTAGGGGAGCTGGAGGTTTGACGGTTAGCTCCGTTCCTGCCTCTACGGAATCAGGTAGATGTGCCTGCAATAGAATCTGCAGGGTCTCGCTGCCATTTTCCGTGTATGATTCATTGAGTTTTAAAGTATTGCCCATGGGATTGATAGGATCTTTGGAAATTATTTTCTGGAGTCACGCCGTTTCTGAGGCGGTTTCCACATAAACACAGAATTTCCTCCAGAACTCCCAATCTCCTGTTTTTTAGCACTGTTGATAAACAGTTTGCGAGTTCTTGATTTTAGTTTGGTAAGTTCCTTGTTCCATCAGGTTAATTTATTTCTAGAGGTACGGATTACCTCAGAGCAGTTGTTGTGATAAGCGAGGGTTCGATGACCTCGCGAAGCTGTTTGGAGGCAAGCTCTATACACTCTGGCTCTCTATCATCACTCTGTTTTATTTTATTATTGACATTCCCTTGTAGGTGCTCAATGCATGTTATTCTAGTATTTCTCCCAGTTAGTTACAAACTTTTCTCTGAGTAAATACCTACAGATTGTTATGTGTGCCGTGGTTTTAGTTTAATACAAAATGTATTAAATCCAAATTCAGAGAAACAACGTTGACAAATATTTAGGAAATAATAGGAAATATATTTTAAAATATACAATACAAAAAATACAATTTTACAACAAAAACATTTTATTCCAAATTTTAATCATCTTCCTCATTTTTCTTTTGTTTCTTCTCGGGAGACTCATCTCTAGTTTCTCCCGACGATTTCCTCTTAGTGCTTTTCTCTGGTTTCTTTTCAGTTTCCTCTTCTTCCTTCTCGTCATCGTCATCATCCATTAAGTCTTCTTCATCGCTCTCATCTTTCTTTCCTGTTCCTAGTTTTGACGCGTATGTATCTAGATTCTTTTTTATTTTACTTGCGTCGGGACTGTAAGCCCATAAAATGAGTTCAAGATGTTCTTTTGTCGGCAAATCGTCTTTCCATAGATCTGGTTTAGATTCTTCCATAGCTTTTAAAAGTTTTTTAATTTCTGCGTTCCTAACAATATCCCAAGTGGGTTTGTCATCGCCACTGGAAATAGTTCTTAGATTTTTGTACTCTCCTTTTGCTTTCTTTGTGTATGCTTCCAGAAATGCTTCCACTTGCTTATTTTTAATGCTAAATTTATCTTTAAGTGGTAGAAATACTTCTGTTGATGCTAGAGGTAAATATGCCCTGTTTTCCTTTGATAGATTGTTTATTTCGAAGTCCCTAAGAAAGTCTTCAAATACTTTAACAGCATCTTTGATGTTTTGGATCTTTTCTTTATCCTTCGTTACTACAAAAGAAAAAAAATAATGTAGTTTTCAATTGTATTATACTTTATGAAAAGAAAGTTTTTAAAATAAAATTTTCATTGCAATATTTATCAGGATCGCAGAAACTTAATACGGCTCTGGAAGGTTATAGAATTTATTATGTATTACAACCACATACAAAGATTACAAAAAATATCCACAGTTGTTGATAGAGACGAAGATTACATTTTTTTTGTAATCTTTGATAGTGACTTTTAATAAATATAAAATAGGTAAACTAAAGTATATACCTAGTTCTATTTTAAGAATTTCGTCGAAATTTCAGAGTTATATTTTTTTACCATTCCATAAAAACTGTAGGTAATACTTGGTTACCTATTTAAGTTTCACATTCTTAATTACAAGTTTAAAATGAACCCAAATATGTATATAGTGCATTAAAATTTAAAAGTATATTGGAAAAAAATTAAACCAGATATTGAACTAATAAAATGTGTATTAAAAATATAAATAAACTTACATGTCAATGTCCTATTAGCTCTTCCTATCAGTCCTTTAATAGACAATCTTTGGTAATCGGGATCTCTTCCTTCCAAAACTTTTAATGTATCCAGAGCTTTATCCTTATCTTTAAATCCTAATCCAGGAACTGTATCTGGTTTACTTTCCGCCATTTTTTAACGAAATTAAAAATATATCACTTCCTCTAATTCAACGAATTCTTTTATGTAAAACCGAAACCGACGAATTGAATGATTCTAATATAGAACGAGCACAGTTAGCTACTAAGACTCACTTCTGTTTCTGTTAGTAGAAACAGCGTTAACCTTCGAATGCGGAATGGATGTAGGCAAGTTTATTATGTTTGTACGGAATAAAAGTTGACAAGTATTTTTAATAGAATTAGGTAATCGATTTTTATAGATCATGACGAATGGAACAACCGATGTCATAAGTCAAAAATGGTCGTCCTCTGCTTAGTGTAGTTTTTTTATCCTTGAGTAGTACCTTATTGTAGTAGAAGTAGATTTAGTTTGTCTATTAAAATGTTTATAATTAGAGATAAACGAATTTAGAATTTAGATATGTACCGGGTGTCTCAAAATAAGAATAATGGCTTTCCGTAATATCTCAGGAACCATTTATAGTACTACGTGGCAAATATTTTTATGATAAAAACGGCCTCGTTAAAAACCTGGGTGTAATATGGAATACTTAAGACTAAAAATGCAAAATTAAGCCAAATTTGTCTGATCATAGGGTATTTTAAGATATAGTAAAGTTCCAAATAACTAGGTATAGAAGACTAGAAGACTGAGGCAACCTGGTATACCTACAGATGGCTTCAAGAAAGAGGTAGGTTTACCTAGTATTGTACAGCCAAAACTAAGGATAGCTATTCCAATAAGTCTATCTAAAAACGTAACAAATTTCCAAGCAAAAGTAACGGCTCTTCACCACTGCGTTGAATAAATTAACATGTAGCTAAGCAGCACTGAAGGCACTCGATTCCATTTAGGTCAAAGGTCACGGTAGCTTGGTACGAGGGTCATAAGGGCAACGAAAATGCTAATGAAATGGCCAGACAAGGCTCATGAATGCCATTTATTGAACCGAAACATATGGCCAAAAGAAAGTGGTTGGTACAGAAATCTCTAGAATGGTGGGTAATCTCACGAGGACAGAGACAGGCGAAAACATTCATTAGAGGACACTCGCCAAAATTTACGGTAGACCTAATAAGGGAATCTTCCAAAGCCGTAGTTTTATGTAAACACTGTAAGCTTAACAGGCACGCAAAAGTAATGGGATCCCATGTGTAGATGCTGTCACCTAGGTCAGGAAACTGTAGAGCATACCCTAGGCCAGTGCGATTGCTTGACGAATGTGCGGTTTTTTCTTCTTGGACTAGGCGATTAGGAGCCACCGCCAAGAAACCACATGGAAGATTGGCTACATAAAAAGAGTCGGGCTGGGGAATGTGATATAAATTCAGAGAATCTTCCTCTTCTGTTTGTTATTTAAAACCAACGAGTCGCATCCATACGTGAGTATTGGTCTGTATATGGAGTGATACACTTTCGTTTTAGTTTTCATAGAAACTTCCTTTTTATTCATTGGGTAATAGCATTTAATGGCTTTGTCTATTCTCTTACTAATTTCTAATTTCTGCTTGTCAGTATTTTCGATTATGACCCCTAAAGATTGGAAATCATTCACTAGGTATATTTCCGAATTATTGAAACATATGTTTGACTCCTGTCGTTCTTCTATAATTGCCATAACTTTTGATTTTTCCACGTTGATTTTCATTCCATGTTTTTTCATCGATTCGTTCCTTATGTTGACATTATTTTGCAGGTTATTTCTTGTGTTTGCCATTATGACAATATCATCAGCAAAGGCGAATTCTTCTATTTGGATTCGTTGCATAACCGTCATATAGTTTTTCGACACTTTTACTATATACACTCTTGTATGACGCCATCCATGAATATAATGAATAATATTGGGCTCAACCCACCTCCTTGCCTCAGTCCGTCGTGTGTTATGAATGTATCCGATCTAATATTTTTACTTATTACCTAATTTTTCGTTTTTTTATACAGTGCTTTAATATTTCTTATCAGCTTTTCGCTAACATTTCTTTTATATTATTTCCCATATCTGCTGCCTAGGTTAGACTGTCAAATGCTTTCTCTAGGTCCAAAAAGGCAAGATTATGCGTTTTGTCTATCAGCCGTTTTCTTTTCAATTAATTGTTTTAATGTAAAAATATGATCTTGGATGCTACGTCCTTTTCGGAATCCACTTTGCGATTCTGTTAGTGTTTGTTCTACATGTTTTAACAATCTCCGGTTTGATATTTGCTCATACAGTTATAATGCGGTACTTAGAAATGTTATTCCTCTATAATGGATTACGAAAGTTAATTAAGTAGCAGACTGGCGAAAACCACATGACATTATTTTTTCTTACTTTGAGATATCTTGAAATGGGTGTAAAGCATTATATATTAACATTGTTTAACTGTTTGTTTCTTGTTCTTTCATACAGAGTATACCTATGAACAATTGTTTATAATATACTTATATTAAACAATGATATTATTCTACACTGGTTCTGCTCTGAACAGAATTTGGGGTTAAGCAAGTTAAAGTGGAATTGTACAAAAACAAGACCATGGAAATAAATTAACAGTTACGTGTCAAGTGCTAATACATATTTATAATGAATGTAATTGAAGTAATAAGTGACGCCAGTGGCAGCTTCCGTCTCTAAAATATCAGGTACCATAATCAAACTACGGTAAATATAATATTGTAGGTAATCATTGGGTAGAAATAGTTTTCAAGTCGTCAATATGTTTAGAAATCGTAATTTACATGAAAACGTTTTGTTTTCGTTTTTAAAATAAAATTTCATTCGAGTCACGTAGGTAATTCGGAAAATTATTACCAATAATTAATAATTCCATTAAGAATAGTTATTATTTCCAGTAATTAATAAAATGAGATTTATGCAGCTGAGACCTGATTGCTGGAATGCTACAGAGATGGCTCAAGTGGCGCTCGCTACATCGAAGCAACAATAACAGCCAAAACTCTTTACCTAAACATATATAAATACATAACTATAAACATACATTATATTTTACCCCTTATTCTTAAAATGAATATCACTTATCATTTCTCAATAATCGTACAGGTCATTTTGGATAATGAAGTTGAAAACAATCAGAGCAGCAAATATATCAAATTTATTAGTATAAAATTCGCATTTCAACAAATCTCATGACTTTCCATGTACAATGCAAACGAGCCAGATGCTGTAACAAACTTATTTATTGATATTATTCCAAATAGTATTAAAAATTGTACAGAAACTCGAAAAATTCGTAGAAAATATGACACGATTGCACCTTGGATGACCAACCGACCAACGGGTTAAGAAATTCTATAAACAAAAAAAATAAATTGTAATCGAATTTACAAAAATGTCCCAATAATAATAGTGATTATTATAATAATAACACTCAACGGCTAACAAGAACAGCATGTAACAAATACAGATTACATCACATCCACTCTGCGATATAAAGGTTTACACTCAAACGAAAAGAAAGTAGAAGAGGCTTTGTCGACCTCAAAAACATGAACTATAAACAAGACAAATGCAGAAACCAGTTCTTTACACTGAGCTATACCGTTGACTGATAATATGTATTTATCAGTCAACGGCTATACTGAACTTGCCAACACGCCTTTACGACTCAACAATAAAACATTTATGCCAACTGGCCTCGCTACAACCATAGACACGCTAAAATCACAGTGGAAGGCCAAAACATTGCAAGGTAGACATGCAAACCAACTAACACAACCACACATTGATACAACAGCATCCAACGCATGGCTCACCCAAGGTAATTTACACGGAGAAACGGAGGGCTTCATAATGGCAATACAAGACCAGGCCATTAACAAACGAAACTTCCAAAAATGTATAATTAAAGATCCAAATATACAAACAGATAAATGTAGTGTACAGTCGACAGAAGCAAACAATATCCATGGGTGGGCGTGTCCATGTCGCTGTAGTTGTATTTTTGTAGCAACAATCGATTAAATTAAAATTGGACCAAAAATAAAACTACCATCCACCCTGAATGTTTATATTCTGAAAGTTCAGGTACCTATTTCTTGACTCTGTAATAATGTCTTGAAAAAGGACTGGATCAGGTTTGTATTAATAGCAACAAAGTGTTATTTGAACTGATTTTATGTAGTCTATTCCCACATCATGATCTTTTGTAGTATAGAGCCGTTGAATCGAATGTTAGTTAATAATCGAATGAGTCTTGATAAAGACAGATTATTCTGTAATTTGCAAATAACGTATAAAAAGCTAGGATTTTGAATGACAGCTGATATCAAATAAAATGTAATTCAGTGTGGCCAATGCAAACAAAAATTATCCTAACTTATAATTAAAATTATCAAAAGGACACCGTGTTTGTTAAATAAAAGTCTTCGATCCTAGTCAATATTAAAAATCCTCCAATACAATCGCCGTTTTATATACCCATTTCGCAAAACACTCGAAAAGTTATTCGATCCAAAAATTATACGGTAAGCGAAATTGTCTGAAAATCGGATAATTATCATCACATTGACAAATCATTCGGTCATATTATTTCCATTATGTTAACAATTACTAATGTAAAATCTTTAACATTGGCTCCTGATTGGCTGGTTGCGATGACCTTTCTTTTAGTTTGCATATTTTCCGTGGCTCTTGTTTGCTTCTGTCGAGTGTAGAGTGTGTAATATACAAACAGAAACAATAGACCATATATTATAACGACAAGTTGCACAATACTTGCCACCAATCAATACATACGAAGACACGACAACGTATGCAAAATTATCTACCAACAAATAACACAAAAGCACTCCCTCATCTCAACACACACCCCATACTACTCATACAAACCAGTCAATGTCTTAAAAAACTACGAAGTGAAGTTGTACTGGAACAGAGATATAATCACAGACAAAACCACAATACATAACAGGCCAGATATCATCACTCATGCATAAACCAACAAAAACCACCCACCTGATAGAAATATCGATAAAAAATTCTACAAATATATAAAAAAAAGCACAGAGAAAAAATAGAATCTGCCTCTTGCAGAAGAAATAAGACAATACAGGACAGGATACTCTCAAAATAACCCCAATTATAGTTTCAGCAACTAACAGGTTTAGTTCCAAATGCTCTACACGACAGTCTCAAAGCAATAGACCTATCCCCCAACACATACACTGTGTCCGTAAAGTATGGAACAAATTCGTTTTTAGCTAAACAGGCCATTTTAAGAAATAATCCTGAAACACGTCGATTTTTGATATACAGGGTGAATTGCTTTCGAGTAATGGCCTCCCTGTAATTTTTTTTTAAATGGAACACCCCCATTTTGTCTCAATTTTCGGATTACTCTAGCTGAGCTGATTCCAAAAATGTTGATTCCAATTGGTAGAGGATGGACAAAAATACAATAGTTTTGTGCTCATAAAGTAACGCGTAACATTCTTTATTAGTTAAATTAACAATATTATCAAAAATACTTATTGTCTAGAGGACAGAATATGATCAAATACATGACTTTATAAATTTTCGAACTGTAGCCCTTGCTGTATTTGACAGTAACCCAAACGGTGTACAAATTCTTGTTGAACCTTGTTTATTGTGTCTTGAGAAATATTGTTTATTGCTGTCCGAATTCTCTCTTTTAATTCTTGAATATTTGCTGGTTTCGTTTGATACACAACCTTCTTCAGATGGCCCCACATAAAATAATCCAAAGGATTGAAATCTGGTGACCTCGCTGGCCATTCAATAGGTCCACGTCTACCAATCCACCTGTTAGGAAAAAGTTCATCTAGTACCTTCTAACATCTGCAGCATAAAGTGGAGGTGCACCATCCTGTTGAAACCATAAACTTTCATCAAAACCTCCAGGATTACTTTATGAGCACACACAAAACTATTGTATTTTTGTCCACCCTCTACCAATTGGAATCAACATGTGATACATTTTTGGAATCAGCTCAGCTAGAGTAATCCGAAAATTGAGACAAAATGGGGGTGTTTCAGTTAAAAAAAATGACGGTGACGTCATTACTCGAAAGTAATTCACCCTGTATATAAGATTATTATTTTAAAATACGGTAAATTAAAATCAAAATTCGATGTGTTTCAGGATTATTTCTTAAAATGGTCTGTTTAGCTAAAAATGAATTTGTTCCATACATACGGACACAGTATATTATATACCCATTAAAAAACCATTTATTCTCCACACCTGCAACATTACTCGTGAAATCCTGAACATGCAGTAAAGAACGTAAACGCTTGACCAACGTCCGCGTTTATGTTAATTGCCGGGACGAAAACCCGAGAAAAGAACATAATAATAATATCTACTTTGAAATAAGAATATCAGAGATATAGGAATAAACTGAATAATTTCATTATCAAAACTAAATCTATTACAACAAACAAAAAATAGAAAATAATAGTTCTAAATATTTCTGGGCAATTATTGTGAATGAAATAAGTCCCACCCTGGTTACTTGGTAGGTAATAAATACGATCGTTGATTATATTCTCAATCAACGATACGATATAGCAAATGAGTTTTATAAACGCTTTGCTGGTATGGGACAGAAACTAGCAGAAGTTGATCCTGAATGTAATCAAAACAGAATAAGCAATCCAAATTCTTTCATTTTTGCTCCAATAAATTCGCCAGAAGGTATATACATAGCAATCGAATCTTTATAAATTGAACGGCAGTATGCGTTAATAGAGCAAGCCAATTATTTTTCAAAGTGAGATAATGAAAAAATTTGAATAGTGGATAATTTGACAAAAATTTTTTACATCCTACACTATAAGAAAGTTGAATTTTACCAGCTTTACGGAGGCGAGAAAGTTACCTTTTCTACGGCCAGCCGAGAAAATAAACTTTACGTTTCCACGCTAGCTGGCGCCCCAATTGACAAATTAAATAAAAATTGCTAATTTGATTGATACCCCACTTAAAATAGAGTAATAAGCGATTTCAATCACATCATAATCAGAAAAATCAAAAAAGAATCGCTTAAAATAAACAACACCATTAAACGTCAGTATAAAAATAAAATTGTTAGCAGTAGTTGTCAATGTCTGCAAATTCAATCATAAGTTGTCATATTTTGATATTTGTTTGATGTTAACTTGTCAGTTATGGAGCCTGAACCAGATGAAATAATGTAACAATTATATTGTGTAGGATAAAAACGGTAATGAATTTCATATTATGAAATAAAAATTTTATAGAAAAAATATTACCAATAATTGTTGTGTAGGATAAAAAATTATGTGTAAACCACGACAGTAAAGTGCTTTTTCATGCCTAAAGAAGTGGCAAGGCTCGGCTGTGCCTCGACTGTCCATATCTTCTTTCGGCCTGAAAAATGCCAGTTTACCGCCTAGGTATACAATATACTATTTTCTGCCTCTAGGTAGCACAGAGAGATCTTTTTTCAGATGTGATGTCGAGTTGTTCCATCCAGATTGCCACGCACTTTGCACAACTGACGTTAGTTTGAATTTGATATTCAATTATTCAACGAGATTCATTTGGCATGAAATTAAATACAAAGCCTGTCTTTGGATATATATTTATATTTTTTAATAACATTTTTAGAATTACATTTAAGCATACCACATTAATCATCAATTACTTAGATATACTAAAAGCCACCATTACAACGTTGAAATTATCTTTTTAATTTAACACATTCAACATACCTACGAATTGCTCCATTTTCTATGCAGCTTTCCTATTTGAAAAACTTTAATTTCGTCTCCAGCGTAAATTTATTATAAAATATAGTATATTACTAAAAATAATTGATATAATATACTATGGAATTCATTCGTTACAACTTATTTCTCGAGCCTCGGTTCAATAACTGGCCTAATGTACAATTTTAACGTTAGATGACAAAATTTCTATAGTGAGATGATTACGTAATGAGGTGCTTTATTAAAAATATTCATTACAAAATTTGTTCAAATACTTTACGTTCCTTGAAAAGTTACGATCGATACGAATTTCAATTAGTTTACATAATTTAAACAGATAAGTTGGTAGGTAGGTATTTGCTATGGCATATAGTGAATGAAAATAAATATCATTCACATTAGCAAATCTAACAATGAGGATTCATACGCTTAAAAAATCATTGTGTCGTTTTATGAAAACACTATGAGAGTGAGACTTTTTTTCGGATTTCTAAAATATTGACTATAATATGATTAGATATTCGAATGAAATTTTAGCCAGCCTAAAGGCACATATCTTAATATTAGTCGTAATTGTGCAATGGTAGAAGGATGTGTTAAGTTATACCGTGTATTTAAAAAGTTCTGACCAGTGGTTCTTGAAGGTCAACATCCTCTATACTACTGCACAATTTGAAATTGATTTGTTACAGCCATACATCTTTGATGGTTTCCATATCTAAGCCACCGAATACAGGGCGAGTCCAAACTCAAATACATCGGTTTTACAATTTTTTGAATCACACTGTATTTTATATCGATAAATGAAAGTTACTTCACTATACTTCAAATTTGATTGAGTATTCTCTCTACCCAAACTGAATAGTGTTTGTCATATTTCAATTATATGATTAAAAATGTTATTGTGAAAGTGTATTATTTTAGAAAAATGGTTTAAAAGGTCGATAACATCATCATTATTAATGTTGATAATTAGGTAAGTAGTAAGAGCGTTCTGAAATGTCAACAAACATTTACATTTTCCTAATTCGTTTGTCAACAAATGTGGTATCTTCATGACGGAGATCTTGCTCATCATATTGTGCTCATTCAGACTCTATATATGCTAAAGATCAGGGGTACAAAGTACACCAGAATATTGGGAAAGATAGAATATGGCATCTATGTGAAGAGTAGCCATTTTATTGTTGATTTTCTTATAAATTTTAGTATATTTGTTAATTGATGTGAATAAATTTTGTACTGTTGAATTTTTTTTTAATCATGAAATTGAAATATCACAAAAATTATTCAGTATGGGTATAGAGAAAACTCAATCAAATTTGAAGTATAGTGAAGTAACTCTACGAATATTTATAAGCAATGCGAATTTAAACATGATAAATTTCTCTTCCGCAGAGCTAGAAAATTCCAAAATTTTTGGGTTGGCAACTTGGATATTCTGACATCTGACAACGTCTTGAAGTTTTACCAGCCCGTAAGTTTAGAATTACCCTGCCCGTTAAGTATACATTGTATTTACTGCTGGTAAATTTATATTTACTCTGACAAGCAGGAAAGTAAGTAAAAATTACGTCATCGTCTTTTTATTGTAAATAAACCATATGATATCCGTTTTAATGTATTATCTAGAGGACGCCAAATGAGCTATGTCGTTGGTGGAACTATTTGCCTAATTTCTTTATTGTGAACGTTATCGCGCTTTTAATATTAAAATTACATCATTACATCATTATTAGTCTCAAAAGTTACAAAGTACCCGGACCACCCGAAAAAAATTACTATCAGGGCAACTATGCTTTCCTGACAAAGAAGAGCTATGGGCAAAACCTGAGAAATACAGCCCGAGGTACTTCACTGGCTTTACACAACTATGATATGGCCAACGATAGTCTGCACTGAATATATTAACTGCAATACAAAGACAAGATCTCCTTGGTATTACTGGGGCAATGAAAAGTACGGGAAGGGAAGTAGAAAACATTGGAAATGGTACAAAGACTTTTTTCTTAGGTATATCTTAAGAATTCTATAGATATTACAGGTACTTATAATCATTTATTAGTCACTTTAGCTCACATTTTAAAAAATAATGTACCTAACTGTCATAACATAATATAAAAATGTAATATTTTAACATTTTAGTCGACGTGCTTGGAATGTTTTGTAATCTAGTTATTTATAAATGAAGCTAGATGTTTTGTATAAAACTGTCTTAATAAATATAGACAAGATTTAAATAACTTTATCTGTATAAATACATAATTTTGTTATTGGTAACTATTATTACAACCGAAAAATATATACCTAATATATTTTGCTTATAGTCTTACGTGATTCAAGGTTTTAAAAACGGTTATTTTGAATTATGATGAGGTTGTTGTAACTAAAGCAGGGCTGGATTTATTGGATAATTTTAAACATATTTTGTAGTTTTTTATTTTCAAAATGTAGTGTGAGAATAATGAAAATAAAACACTATAAATATTATACTTCTGTTGTAAAATAAAATCTTAGGAATGATTTAAAAAGGTTTAATCCCAACTAAACATATTATAAAAATTACGTCAAGTATTGGACACATTTAAAAATTTAATTTAAAATGGAACCGTGGATAGTAAAGATACCAAATTGAGATAAAAGCCTTACTAACTATGATAAACGGAATACAAAACCAACTTTTATAAAAGCCAAGTTAATCGAGATTTTGGAAAAGTATCCAAATTACCAAAAGATATATACAGATGGCTCAACAACGACCATAGGTGTAGGAGCAGCCGTAGTAACTGATTCGCAGAAATTCCTGTATAAACTTCCATCCTACACAAGCATCCTCTCAGCAGAACTATTAGCTATATATATAAAGCTTTAACACATATTAACGAAAGCCGCCACCAAAACCGTTTCCTTGTCCTTACAGACTCCCTTAGTTCCCTACACTCTATACAAACGATCTATTTCAAACACCCTTTGGTTCTACGTTGCCAGAGAACGAGAATACGATATCATCTTTGTATGGATCCCATCCTATATTGGTATTAGTGGAAACGAAGAAGCGGACAGATGTACTCGTAGTGCCATTACAGACGAAAGTGCCGTATCGATTTCAAAAGTGGTTAGTTCGGATCTAAAATGCGTAATAAAACCATCGCTTTGTGACAATCTCAGTGGCCTGAAAGTGAATCAAAACTTCGTGAAATTAAACCTCTATATAAAAAGTGGCTCCCATTTTCAAATAACAGACAACACCAAGTGATTATTTCACGTCTACGGTTGGGGCATAATAGACTAACTCATAGTTACCTAATAAAACGTGAAGAAATCCCCCAGTATGTGATCTATATAATGTAAATATAACAAACAAACTTATTTACAGACAAAGCCAGTCTAGTGGGAACGCAAGGCATGAAAAAGCGCCACTACTACTAAAAGAAGCGACACTTAGCGCTTAGCAATAATATGTACAATTTAAATCTGTTCGTCATGTAGAGTTTATAAGAAAAATAATACGGTAATACAAACTATTATTTTCTTAATCATTTGACGATAGGTCTAACCATTCATTATCAACTGTGTGCATAATATAATTCAGAATGTTGACACAACACACAAGGAGGTAGTTAAATCCCTGTCCGCACAGAAATTATTGTCGTCCACTCGAGATGAGCATTAAAATATTGGATACATTTATAACATCAAAGGTTCACTAAGAAAGGAGTTTATATCCGGACGAGTCAACTTTTCCATAACTTGGCCATCACAATAGTTCAAGGACCCAGTATTGGTCAAGGGATAACTAAATATTTGGGCTAATGCAAGGACGTTAGTAAACTATACATATCAAAATCTTGGTGTTTACTCTTGAGGAGCTTGTACTGAGAGTAATCCTAATTTAATAAAAGGAAAAGTCAATATCTATGAGAAAATCTACTATTTATAATACAACAGTGTCCATTATTCCGCTTGGGCTTCAGAGAAGTGACATACAATGAGACCTAAAAAGTTCTATTGTGTCCCCTTTCTTCTACTTATTCTGAGGAAAGTCTCAGGGACCAGTAGCTCCTTTAGAACTATTTCCCGGAGGAATTTTAGTATACCTGCATACTTTACTTTAGATAAGTGTCCCTCTTCTATCCAATACTCTTCTAGCTGTTGTGCCCTAGGATTGTGAAGTGCTATGCATTCCAAAAGCATGGGACTGGAGGTTTCTTCTTCAATTCCACAGGATCTATATTCTCCTTACTCCACAATTTTGATCTTTTTAAAGTGCCTATTCAGGCGACAGTGTCCCTCTAGGACACCTGTTTAAACTATTAGTGCAGCTTTACTCTGGTTTAGACATTCATTTACTCTCACCTTGTAGTCCCCCAGGTGTATCTTTGA
Source organism: Lochmaea capreae (assembly GCA_949126875.1). Classification (NCBI taxonomy): domain Eukaryota; kingdom Metazoa; phylum Arthropoda; class Insecta; order Coleoptera; family Chrysomelidae; genus Lochmaea; species Lochmaea capreae. The sequence continues at coordinate 18,279,489 of OX421403.1, forward strand.
TTGTCCAAGCCCCACTAGACCTAGATATTTTACTTGTTGTCTCCATTCAATATCGCTCCATGATGGTTAACGGCTTAAAGGTTTTTTCTTTTTTTTTTTGTCGAGGGGAAACCGCATGGCGATAGATGCTAGTCTCGACGCATCTAACAGTGTCGGGCGCTACTCCGACTAAAACCCCTCCTCCCCTCCATTCCGGGACTGCTGTCTAGCATAACTTCGGAATGGCGGTGTCTGCTATTAACCTTCGATTTCTTGGTTCCTATGGTCGGTTTCTTTTTGTTTCATAATAGCTCTAATGAATCCTTGTACTATTTCCCACTTTTTCTTACTCTCTATCATTTGAGGCACTAGGTTCCCTGTTGTTAGGATTACTTCTAGTTTCTCTTGTGTCTCTTCTCTTAACCTGTCCCATCTCATACACTGAAACAGCATATGTTCTGGTGTATCGCAAATGCCGCAGTAAAGACAGTTGTCATCCTGACTTTTTTTTATTTTCTTGGCAAATTGTTGGAAGTACCCGTGCCCGGATAATATTTGTGTCGTGTAGAAGCATAAGATTCTATGCTTACACTTGACCCAGTCTTTAATATTTGGGATTAGTAACTTTGTCCATTGTCCTTTTTCACTATTTTCGTTCCATTCCATTTGCCAACTTTCCATTTTCTCGCTCTCGATTACACTTTTTAGTGCCCTTAGCGTGTGTGCATCGCCCGTGTGTTAACGGCTTAAAGGTTGAGTTTTCTTCTTTGTGAAAGCTATTGAGATGGTTTTAGTGGGGATGATGTTAAGTACCAGTTAAGAAGTAATCAGTGGATATACAGTGTTTCCTAGCACCGTATTAGCTACCCACATTATTTCTTCTATTTCAATCACATGTTCGATGATTTTTCCTAATTATTCCTTGGGTACATGTAATTTGGTTTCATAGAAAGGGTCAGAAAGAATGTGTAATTTAGTTCCCAATATTTAAAGTTTACCTAACATTTACGTGTAATTTGGTTCCCGACATTTTCGGATTATCTGGTCTCTATTAGCAATGAAACCCCATTTAGGTTTTATAATTGTGTATTACAAAGTCAGTCTATATAAATTAGAAAATAGATTATAGTTTTGAAATAATTTGGTGGGTTGAAAAACAGCATAACATAAAAAATAACTGAAAAAAAATTGCAAACAATAAACGTACCATCTAACTAAATTTTAAAAATTTTAATAAATTTTTCCAAGATCCGAATATTAGATTAGAGATCAGGAAGTCGAAAGTTTCATCGATGTTTTTCGGTAATCTTGGCTTAGTCAGGTAATACAAATCGGATTTTACAACAAATGCCTATTTTCCAAAAATAGGAATGAAATTTTATTTATGCCAGTAGAACTCATTACCCTTGTTTACGAAACAGCTCACGCCAGTGAAGTCGACCGTGGAAGGTTCTGACATAATTATTACGAAAATATACACATACCTATACTTAGTAGGTAAGTACTTAAATATTCAGTACATTAATATGGGTATAAGTATGTTTTTGAAACACAACTGCCAAATATCTTAATACAGTCCTGTTTGTATGTCTGATTATATTACCAATGTAATTAACCAAACATTGATTATAACTATTATTAGTGAACATGGCAACTATAAAACAAACTTTTACTACTTACTAGCGTATGTAACTTATATTACACTGAAGTCTTCTTAGTTGCATAAACGATATAATTTAAAAAAAAAACGTACAATTACATCAACAAAAAAATGTTTTGCTGTTGAGTGTTATAGAAAACAAATTATTAATTAAAAATGGGACGTAGGATAATTAAAGCTTATTTTAATCAAAATGGAAATCGCTAGTACCGAAACACTGGTTGTTCAATAAAAAAAAATCAAAGATACTTCTGGGTGAGATCAAATAAATGCAAAGTCAGTGTAAAGCTGTAGCTGTACTAAGAGTTTTAATAGGGATCCTAATGGGACTTTTTCGCCTGAGCCACCTGAAAAAGCTCAAAATAGTGAAGGGAGAAGAATGTAGATTCTGTGATTCTGTGGTATGAAAGAAGAACCCTCCATTTACATATTTGCGGATTGCACAGCAATTCAGAATCCTAGGGCATAACACCTAGGAGACTACTATGGGACACTTACCGAAACTAAAGCCTGTAGAAATTCTAAAATTCCTCTTGGAAATAAGTCTAAAGGAGCTACTAGTATCTGAAACTTTTATTATCAGGAACTAAGTAGAAGTAAGTGAGCACAATAGATTTTTTAGATCTCAGTGTATATCACCCCAATATTCATACATACATACATAGTCTTCTCTCTTAGTTTCAAGTTTTCTGATTCTGCTGTGAAAACACAGAGCTAGACTCTTCCTAAAGTGAATGTGGAGACATGAGAAAAAAGCAAACTTGTCAAATAAATTTTTTTAAATTGCTCAGTATACAAATGTTTTAAACTGTTAGCTCGTGACATTCTTATGAAGCTAATTTGGAAAGATAAGAAAAATGCAAAGATATAAATTTATCAGTTAGCATTAAAAAAATCGTTAAACATTGTTGGAAAACTAATTAATTAAAACAACTAAGAAAATTTTGAACAGCCGCTGACACATCGATGTCATCAATAAACACAATCCTTTAAACAAAGTGGGATAAACAGCACCCCATGCTATGGATAAGAACCTTGCTTGAGCGTCTGACCTCATATGCATGATGAAACTTACATCGTTAGGACAACTAAAATATGTTCTCAAGGTGGAGTACATCCACTATTTTTATGGAATCTAATTGTGAATGACTTGTTCTGTAGATTGTTGATTGATGCATGTGGACGCAGGACTTTGCGGCGACATAGTGATTATCACCAATGGGAAATTCACAGAGACAATTATGAATGTCCTACAAGAAGGACTAAAAATTGTGGAGAACTGGTATTTTAAAGAGGATCTTTCAGTAAATCCAAAAAAAACTAGTTGCTTTTCGAATAAGTTCGAAGAGTTCTCCAGCAGGGTAGAGTACTGATGTTCGGAGAAGAACTAGAAATATCCAAAGAAGTTAAATATCTGGTAGTGACCCTTCATTCCAAATTGAAATTTAGGACACACCTGGAAAAATTATTACCAGGGCAACTAGGCTTTTCTGGAAATGTAGGAGTGTTATGGTCAAAACCTGGGATATAAGACCTAAGATGGTTCACTGGTGGATGAGGATAGAAGTGTCTTTTGCAGTGAATATATTAACTGAAATATAAAGACAAGCTCTTCTTGGTATTACCGGGGCAATGAACATTCCCGATTTGGAATTTTTTGTAAAGGCGGAGCGATGATGGCAATTCTTATGCTGAAATCGAGAACAATGTTTCAGAACTGATACAACTGGGACAATAATAAATGAACCAATAATTCACATGAGTTGGATAGCATGACACGGGAGAACATATTCACTGAGCGAGTGAATATCACAATTTCATCTAAGGAACAGGTGATGTACCCAGGTAGTTCTGGAGAAATCATCTGGCTCACCGATGGTTCCAGAACAAACCATGGTACTTGGGCTGACATGCATGGAACTAGAAAGAGCATGTTATTTCTTTAGCATTGGTCGATATACATCTGTGTTTTAAGCAGAGACGATTGCCGCTATGAGAGGATTGCAGGTAATGAATTGACGGACCAGTTAGCTAAAGAAGCCTCTAAAAGAGACTTCATAGGTCCCGAAACCGTTTTGTGGAATCACATAATAGAGGAAATCCGAAACTAGCTAGATACACACTCACCATACTCCAGGTTCAAACAAAGTCCCCTCCATACAAAGAGTTTACTGAAGAAAATAGACAAGGAACTCCCAACCAGGCTGTTGAAACTGAATAAAAGACATTTGAAGACTGTTACTTACTGACCCTGTCAATACAATAAACCAACAGGCTGCAGTGCTCCCGGTACTAGAACGGCTCCAAAAAAAACCCATCTGAAACTACAGGTCTCTTTACATTGACTTTAGAAAGTGTATATACGAAAAAGGAATACATGAAGATTGTCATTGGTGTAGATTGTGGTAGCGAGGAAGAAGTTTCAAGAATAGCCTTCAATCAGATACTTAGAAATTAGATGGTCTAATTTCAATAAGGCTTAACATAAAAAGTTAATTACCATAACCAATACGATGGGATGAAAGTTCTATTACTCGTTGTAATAATCTAATTAAGCTTAGATTAAATTCTAAGTAGAGTACGGTCATATTTCAAATTCACAGCTTGAAAGGGTAGGTACTTCCTAACCGGGGTCTAGTTCGTCACTTCACTATAAGTATGAACAGACTTTAAGTCTTATTTAAAATTAAGAGTGGTTTTCTCATGAAGGTAATAATTATTATTAATGTTTTTTAAGTTTTGTCTAAGTAGACTACAAAGTAAGTAAGTAAGGCTTGAACGAATTAATTTATTAATAGTGTCTTTTTTTTATTTGCAATTTTAAAACAAAGTGGTTTAAAATGTACATATTTGTTTCCTCCAGTTTGGAGTACAATACCCGCACGAAGTCCGAAGTACCCAATTGAATACAAGCATCTGAATGCTGTCATCAACATTAAAATGATAAGATTAATTGAGAGAAACTGTAATAGGTCACATATGTATAAACATTTAAATAAAACTGCGTTCCATATTAGATGTCCGCATCTTTCTTTTTTTATAGCTTTTGCAATGAAGGAAGATAGTCATATGTTTACAGCAGTGGCGTGCACATATTTATCTTTACTTCTTACCAATAAATAAAAAAATACAATTTCAGTTAATTCGGACTTAAAGCTCAACAACTTTTTTATAAATTAATGAGTCCACTTGAGACAAATGCAGGTATATGATATTTGGTATTTTTGGAATCAATATGTGACTTGGGAGAGGTTTATAAATTGCTAGGCTTTTGAGGCACATTCTTTAGTTGTATTATTATGTTTTCAAAATTGACGGTTTGTGTATTATTAGATTAGTTATGTTTTGACCATTTTATTAATAAAATCTTTGGTCATTGTGCAGCACACTGGTTTCTCGATATGACAAAAAATTGTATACCTCTTCTTTACAATGCCAACATTAATAGGTACTATTTTTTTTCGAAGAATAATTATTTATATTCACACTTCATACATTTTTGAAAAATAATATTTTTCAAAAACAGCTCAACGTTCAACGTTCAACTAAGGAGAAACAACTGCTTCCCGTGCAATATGCACCGCCAGATATTGAATTACACTCCAAAGTCAAACGGAGTTGGTATATCTACAAGATATTTTAAAACCAACCATTCTGCGATTAGAAGAGACAACACAACTTGTAGACCGGTTTCGGAGTATTTGCGCCTCATCAGTACAATGTATGTGCTATCCGTCCGTACAGATGAGGCATATATTGTAGATATACCAACCCTGTTTGACTTTGGAGTGTAATTCAATATCCGGTAGTGCATATTGCACGGGAAGCAGCGCCGGATTAACCACAGGGCACAATGGGCAACTGCCCAGGGGCGAAATTCAAATGGGGGGCAAAAAAATTTCATGATTATTATCACTGGTCTACAGTGGTTTTGTTGCCCTAGATATGAAAATGATTTTGGGTCTATTTATGCCCACAATTCATGAAACTATCAATGATTTTGTAAGGTTTGCTCTGATTTTTTTTTAATCTTTATTTTCATTTTACAGTACAAAAATCAAAAAAACCAGAAACAAAATAACATAGGTACATATTTATAATGAATGAATGAATGAATGAATATACGAGCACATCGAGAACTTTCATGAATATATTCGTAATCTAGACACTTGAAAACGTAAAAATTCGCGATGATATCAAGGGCAACAAAAAAAAGTGTTTGTTTTTGTAGAGTTGTGTTAAAATCATACTCGTTAAAATGGTAAAAGTCTTAAATGTGAATACGAAAATTATGTTATCATGTTTATATACCAAGGGGTGCGGCATCCATTGTCTTTTTTTGTGCTTTTTGTCGGAAGCCGCGTCGGAAAAATCTCGCACTGGGCCATTCGGTGACTTTTACTGGCATGTTCAAAGTACATTTTACGCCTTTGCTCCAAGGGAATAGTTTCTAATTCAGGTATTAAAAAGTTGTCCAGCAAATACAAATATACCTCCTGATTTGATGTATCTTCCAGAAAATACGGTCCGATTATCGATCCGGTAAAACCGCACACCAAACATTAACTTTTTTAGCAAATTGACTATTATAGTTAATCCTGTAGCTCGGGTTTTCACTAGCCCAATATCGACAATTTTGGGAAGAAGCGTTGCTTCATCAGGAAACAAAATATTAGTGTGAAAGAATTAGACATGCATAAGTTTTTCACCAATCATCGCAGAAAAGTCTAACCTTGTGTCATAATCATAATCTTGTGAGGTATGAATAAATTTCGGTTTGAATGGATGAATTTTGTTTTGCTTAAATATTTTCTGTAAGTGACTCTTGCAAAAACCAACATCCGCTACTCAACTTGGGATTTTCCCTTAACGAATGCATAGCTAGTGCACTAGCTGTACATCCTCCTCAACGTACGCCTCTTTCAATTTCTTTTTGTCTTGAACAGATCCTGTCTCATCAAACTTCTTTATTAATTTTCTTATTCCTCACCGCGTAATGGGTACATCTGGATATTTTTCGTGAAATTTTGCAATTGCATACTGGTATGAAACTTCCCCAATACCATAACACTTAATAAGATATACTCTGTTGGATAGTTAACATTGTTGTCAAATATTTATTTAAGAATGATAATTTGAAAATTATTTATCAAAGTTGACAGTTATTTGGTACATCGTAAACGTCACCAGTGGCGTAGCTAGGGGGACAAGGGCCCTGGTGCAACGTAGGTGCAGGTGCACTCAAGACTTCCAAACAATACAACCGAAGTATACTCACTTTGACCACTTTCTCATAAAAACTTCTATTGTCTTGAGGGTGTTCGGATTATAATCCAGTAGTTACATTCAGTGTCGTGTGTGAATTTTGTTTCAAAGAAATATTTATAATATTTATTTCTTGATTGAGTGAGTTTAGTGAATTGTTATAGGTATAGGAAAGGTTCTTTTTTTTCTTTTTTTTTTCAAAGCTGAGGTTAGAGGGCCCCCTGGGGGCCTATTCTCGAATGTCAAATGACATTTGTCGTATTCGACATATCTCGATAGAAATTGTCGCACAACATTGGCATCTGGCATTCTCAATTGGGTTTGACATCTAAGTCGCATGAGATAAATTTTGTCGAATAACATGAGCTGGCAACACCGAAATTTCGATATTATATCGTGTTCCATGCCACTTCTCTTGTAAAGTTGTAAAATAATGAAATGACAGTAGTAGTTATATGATCTGTGATGACACTAGGTAATGATTTGGTTATTTGTTAGAAGTTAGAATGTACAATGTACTTACTCGAATGTAGAACAAGAATAACACAAGATAAACATGGAAAGTGAAACCAAAAAAAATTATTGCACCCAAAACCAAAAACGAAATTTTCCCCAAATTTTACCTTTCAATTATTATTGCTATGTTGAATATTTTCATTTTCCAACAGACTTGGCAAGATTTACGGTCAAAGACAAAAAAGAAGAAGTCAGATCAAACTAAGTATGTGAGAGGTACTGGCGGTGGCCCTTCATATTCTGATGAGCTAGATGCTACAGATGAACTAATATTAAGCACTATTCCATCATCATCAATCACTGGTGACATCTACATAGAGGAAACTCCTGTTTATATGGACTCTTTTTCCTGATTTGAATACAGACCAACCAGTGGATGTTACTCAGAAAACTCGAGAAGATGTCGTTCCTAAAAATTCAGTTGAAATTGTTTTGGATGACCATTCATACACAAAAGAGAATGATATTGTCCCTCAAACCAGTGCCCATAAAAAGAAAAGAAGTGTGGCTTCTCAACGTTTGCACACTAGTGCTGTTGCTGCATCTACTCTTGCAGAAGTGAGCAAAAATACTCTGGATGTGCAGAAGGAGTATTATGCCAAAAAGCTTATTTTACTCGAAAGACAAGTAGTAGCTGTGGAAACTTTGGTAGACATATTGAAACAACGAAACGTATTGTGATAAACATTGTATTTTATGTGATAGAGATAACTGCAGGCCGTACTGCATTGTATTACCAAACTGTTTGTTGTACCTTTTAGTGTTTATCGTTGTTTTCTAGATTTACTAAGAATTAGTACTTTGTTGGTACCCAGTACCTATTTATTACTGTTGTTTTCGTTTCTAAGTTTGATATTTTTTGTTTAATATTTTGAGAAGCTGAACTGTTTTTGAGAGCCTAATATGTTGAAAAAAGGAATACAAACCTACTTTTATATGTAAAATAAATATTTGACCAAAATATTTTTGCTTTTATGATAATTTTCCTTTTAATTTCATATGTATTAGGTATATCACATTGTTCTGGTGAGAAGGGCAAGAAGAAAAAGTATTTCAGATAGATTCATTTAATATACAATTTCGATTTCTGAAACCTAACAAAAGTATTAAACAATGTTTTGAGTGTTTTGACTTTTGACATGTATAACGTTAACCTATAAATTTTGCAAGTAATGAAATTCTCGCATTCGACATAAATTGTCGACTGCCTTTGACCATTCTACAATTTGTCTATCAAAAATTTGCGAAGGCGACATTTGAGAATAAGAATATTCAGATTTTATTCGACAAAGAGGATTTCTCGCATGCGACAAAATATGTCACGGTTTGAGAATAGGGTGGGTCCCTGAGCTCCGGGGCCCTGGTGCACTGCACCATCTGGCCCTATGATAGCTACGCCACTGAACGTCACTCACTAGATTCATACATTATTTTCGAACTTGGTGCAAAAATTCATACGGTTTTCATAAAACTGGCTATAAAATGAGACTGGAATTTTAATTCATATTATAGGGTTTCAGAACAAGCAAAACTTTTTGTCAAGAATGACATTTTTCACTAAAACTAATATTTAAACATTTTTCACCTACATAATTCTTATCTATTGTGGGTAATTTTCATTTAAAATGATTCATGTACCATCTAAACTGCATTTAATATTGTTATATAGAAAAATATAACATCCCGCTGCTCATTCGATTGGACGTCCATGTGAAGTTTATAAAATAAATGTGGGCGATTTTTACTGTACCGTATATGTATACTGAGCTTGATCGACTCTTTGAAATAAGAAATTCATACAGAAACACAACCAGTTACAGTAGTTAGGTTAGTTAGTCAAGTGAACTGAAAAATAGGAGAACATCTGGCTGAGTAAGTTTACTTTTGACGTCCCGTTTTTTAACCTTTGAATATCCTTTACATTGCAATATGAAGTCATTCTTAATAAATTAATTTGTTTGTGTTGGATTTGGTTTATAAAACAATAAAGCGATGGCTGTTAAATTGTTATGTTTTATACTTTTCAGTACTCTTCAGTTTATTAAAATGTTAAAATATTAAAAATTAGTTCAAACAAAGTTTAATTTATTTCATTATAAAGCAGGTATAAAGTTGAAAGAATCTATTCAAATGTAATGGGAAATATTTGTTATTTATTACATTCAAATAAAATTGATTTTTGGTTTACAATCCAATTGGAAGTTCGTTTTTTGTTTGGTTTCCATGACAATTCAAAAGACTTAAGTACTGCATATTTTTTTTTATTTACGTGTAAAATTGCCTCAAAGTTTTGCTTTTCGATACTTCATTTTACCTATATAGAGAATATTGGTTGCACGATGTTTGTAGCTCGAGACCAATAGCTTTTTATGCATGTTGCACACAACATTTTTTCTACGTTGAACTCAATTTGTTTTCATTTTAACTTTTATTATTACGTTATTGTTATAAAATTAGATGTGTTAATTTCAATTTTTGTTTATCTATTAATTATAGTAAAGTATTTTCAGTATTTTTTTGAATTTTGCACTTTTGCACGAGGAGGTCTCAAGTTCTTCGCTTAAAACATTTTTTTTTATTGTTGTGAAGTTTCTGGTACTGGTACTTGGTTCACCTTCAAGAATTTAAGTCACTATTTCAGTATGCGGTTCTACTTAGCTTGACCTGTTTGCTGTTTGCGTCAAATTTAGTAATTGAAATTTCCCCCCTTCCTGTTGACAGATTGATCTGAAATTTGGTACACTCCTGTTGAGCCCTAGGATTCTGAATTGCTGTGCAATTCGCAAGTATGTGGTTGGAGGTTTTTTCTTCCATGCCACAGAATCTAGATTCTTCTTACTCCACAATTTTGAGCTTTTTCAGGTGCCCATCCAGGCAACAATGTCCCGTTAGGATCCCTGTTAAAAATTTTAGTGCAGTTTTTTCTTTGACTTATGCATTCATTTGATCTCAACGGGATGTAGTCACCCATCAGAATCTTTGATTGTCTAAGCCCTACTAGATCTTTCCAAGGGTCAGATTTTCTCTATTTTCGGCAATCAAAAATTCTAAGTGAATGCTTTAGAATCTTTGTAATCAATACAATGATTTCCAATTATTATTTCAGTTATTCTTAGTGACTGTCATCATGCCTATTGCTCTAATACCTAAACAAAAATTGCAGTTAACTCAAAAAAGTAAATAGCTAATTTTATAAAAATAACCCACTAAAAAAGTTTAAATAAAAACAAATTCAGATTCGTAGAAAAAATGTTGTGTGCAGCAAGTACAAAAAGCTGTTGGTCTCGAGCTACAAACTTCATGCATCATGCAACCAATATTAACTTTTTGTTCTATATAGTGTTAAACAAATTATCGAAAAGAAACGCAAAAGTTTGAGGTAATTTTACACGAATATAAAAAAAATATGCAGTACTTAATTCTTTTGAGTTGTTATGGAAACCAAACAAGAAACATACTTTCAATTGGATTGTAAACCAAAATCAAAAATGATCTTTCTTTTCAAGAAAAATATTACTAATATATTACGTATTATTATTATTTGATTAGAGCAAGAAACTTAAAACTTTGGCTCAGGAGATAATGCAAGTAGTTTCTTTTTGTACGATCCTAGGAAAGAAGTAAAAGTAATAAAGTAAAACGTTATATAGTTTCAAGTTATTTGAATAATATCCAAATGAATTGAATCTTTTTTTAACAAACATAAATTACAATCATATTCTAAATTCTAATAATTGATACATTTATATTAATACTACATTATTGTCCTGATGACCTTATTTATGTTCTAATTTTTGCTGGTATGCATTGCAATTGATTTTAATAATTTTGTTTAGTATCGGTGCCATTGCCAATAATAAAATTTCAACGTTAAACGAATACGGGAATAATAATAATAATTAAACGCCATCAGCTTTCAAATATTCTCTTTTGTTTTTGAGATAATTGAAAACAAGGGATTTTCGTTTTTATTTTTTCATAAAGCCATTTAAAAAAATTTCAAAAATAGTTGAAACTTCTTCATTATCGTTTTTTTATCACTGTTTCGCAATTTCAATTATACGACAAACTGCACATTTAAATCGTGATTGTTATATTTATTATTATTATTATTCGCATAATAGCCCATTCGGACCACGCGAGGTATACTCCGTTCCAAGATATTTCGTTTTGACTTATGCCAATATACCAAAATCACAGCAGATACCGTAGCATAGTATCTTCGAAAAGCGAAAAGATAATGCCTAATAGTATGATTATTTTACCACTGAAATATGTGGCTGGTAAAATAATACTCTTTATTTATTTAATTACTCTATTATTTATTTGCGCTTCGGGAAAATAATAGTAAGACTTTGATTAACAATTAGTTCTTAAAGCTATCTAGAATGCCATAGTTTTATAGTGTTGTAAAGTGTAGAATGCGGGGAGAAAGAGATAATGTATATTTTTTTTCGATTTCCGGCTGTTTTAACGAAGCGAGGTGACTATTTAATAGATCTCTCTGTGCAACGCCGCAATGCTTGGATTAATGTACACATTTTATCGAAGGTTAGTTGGTGTAAGTCAATTTTTGTTCATAAAACAATATGGCCGACCTGTCAAAATCATGTGTTTTGGTCTATTATCTAATAATCAACCTTGAATGTGCTTGAAAATAAATTAAATTAAAATAATTTATAAAAAAATATATTGAACGTTATCATTATTAGGAACTGCGAGTGGACATAATAATTATTTACATAAAAAGTAACAGATCAAAAGAAATTAAGAATTATTATTCAAAATGTACCACCCGAATCTCTACATTTTTTTTAAAGATTCTTTGTAATTTTACACATAAATATAGGTAATCAGTTTCTCTGGACCCTATTACAATTAGGCCAGATGGAATATTTTCTAGAAATGCCAAGCTTATTGAGGATAATCCATACAATTCAAGATTGGTGTTTTTTTGTAGAACGTGAAACCTTCAGCGTATTTTTGCCGTTAAACATGTTTTTATTGAACAATCCTCGTAAAAAAATTTTTTTTGGAGTTGATCTTTCAAATATATGACCTAAATTTAACAAGAAATATATCTTGTGCTGTTTGTTACTGAAACGACGATTATAAATATTTTTATGCTTTGGCTGATAACCCCAATTAATTCATTACTTAATATATCACGAATAGCAAAACATTTTGTATATTATAACTTCTTGCTCCATATTATATAGAAATAGTTAACATTTCCTTCCACTGTTAGTTCAGCACCCTTTTGGAAGAACATTGAACCATATCTTGATTATAAAAACCTTTTTTGCTAAACTTCCAAACCGTTGAATATATTGAGAAACTGTATATTACATAAAACTAAGCAAAGAACAGACATCTTGTAATTTTAAAATAAGTAATAGTTTGTCAGAAAATCGAAGTCAAAACTTTCTCGATAAACCTTACGAATTTTTACTGTACGCTCATGCATTTGGAATTATAATACCTGTACCAGTTGAAAAAATATCTTGAAAGGGATCGCATTCTTTGGAATGTATAGTAATGTTTGCGTGAGAAGTTGAAATTGTTAAAAATTTAGGGTCTTTTGCTATTTTGTTTGCACCGATTCACAATTTGTCGGTGAGATAAAGAAATCGGTAAGCAGAAGCAGAGCCGGTTTCAGACACATTTTTCATTATTGCAGAATCCCAACGCACTAGCGATTTCTGTACCAGTAGTACCGATAATTGTAATAATGGATTTTTTTGGAACTTTGTCTATGTATTCTTTCAGCAGCTCCATGCTTTGACCCATTATTTTCTTGTTTCAGTTGCCGGTACATATTTTGTATCATTTTTTGCGTATATAGCGACTAGAATATACCAAATTTCTTTCTGCCTATTGTCTCAAATCCCTACTCTCCACTTTCAGAAATTTCAAAACCTTTAATACAAAATTTTAACAATAAAATATTCATGTTTTATAAATACAACAATCAAACAACTTATTATATTCACTACGACATGGAATCAAGCAGAATAAATAAATAAACTTTGACATTGTTTATGTTGGCATAGAATAACACGCCTGTTATCTTCCTCTTCCAATGGTCGCCAAAAAGCCATACTTTTAATAATTACCAACAAAATAGTTTTAGTCAATAAAACAAAATCTCAATAACAGCTACATCTAATAACACAAAATCTCGTAAATAACAGAAATGAACTAAACTCACCCTGGGACGTTAACACTCCATGTGGACTAACAATTCAAGTACATTTTTCATAGACCAATGAGAATCAATTGTTCGCTTGTGGGTAGGTCAAGACTAGAAATGATTTATGGCTTTTTTAACTTTTCGGCTTTTTAATCCTCAAAAAGACCTTGCCGCATACTATTATTTTATTGTGAAACAGTACAAACTAATTCTACTCACAACTATATGTCTGTTTCGGATTTTAGGTGATCATAAAATATTTAGCAGGGTATACTTATACCACCGTATTTAGGAAGTACGAAAGTAAATTCATTTAATATTTCTTAATTATTTTGTTTATTGTAAAAAACTTATAATTAACAAAAAAAAATCTAGAATCGATTTCTGAAAAACTGCAAAATCGCTGCTGGCTGTCACGGGTCTTTCTAAATAGGATCCCAGTTAGTCACTTCAATATGAGTATGAACAGACTTTACAACCGCAAACTATCGCCAATTATATAAAATTAATCGAGCGTACAAATAAAAAAAGGTTAACAACGCTTTAGAATACAGGATAATCCGCCACTGATTTAGCTAACCATGTTAACTTAAGAAATAAAACTCCTACGAAGCAATCGTGGGCATCAAATTTCAAATAACAGAAACTTGGCAGTATAATAATAAATATTAATGAATCGTAAACTGTAGTAAACTTCAGCTTTATGTTTTTATAAGTCAACAAGAATTTAAAATTAACAGGAAGTATAAAATGTAACATGAGTTGGAATAAAAAAAAGTTGATGCGTAATACTTTTAAATAGTTGCTGATGAAACAAGGAGATGATCCAGTCATTTATTGTATTGTAGACGGAGGTAAGGTACTATGATCCTACCTTCGTCTGGAAATTTAAGAAGCGGTTGGAGGGACCACGAGGAAGTGCCATCGGAGAGCCTCTGTATAAGACACGTCAGACGATTCAAAAATGAATAAAAATTGCTAAAAATTATCATCAGACGACTAGATGTGAGAGTAAAAAATAAACACCCCAAAACTTATCAAAATTGAATGATTAAAACTATAATTAACTGACACGAAAATAATGAAAAATAATTTATGCGCTGTTCGTTAGGTAATCTCGAGACGAGCCCGCTCAGCGATGTGTGTCCCGTTAGTTTATATCCAAACTCGCCTCCCCCTCCCGTACTGTACCGACCAACAACCCTTAGTCGGTACGTCTCTTAAGGACTGCTTCCATAGGTCGTCTTCAAATTTGTAATGTTTTCCAGTTTTTTTTCTCACCTCCGTCTGACGTTTTAACACATTGCAACAGAGACCATTCTAGGCACAAACTAAAATCGCTAGATGAAAGCTCCCCAAAAACCTTCACAAGCACTCGACGTTTTTACACAGATTATTCCGTGATTAAGTACCGTAAATCAGAGGAATGGTAGATCTTTTAAAAAATGTTTAAAAACTGTAATATTATTTCTCTCTAGCTTTGTTAGTTTGTGAGATACATGCTGATAAGGGGTGTATATAAAAAACCTATTTAATTGCACATATTGCCGAGGGATAAATATACAAATTTTAAATTTTTAGTCTACAATTCTTCACATACTCTTTGTTGAACATGCTACAATACCCCATGTTTCAGATTTTTAACTTTTTCACTTTGTAAATACACTACCGTCACTTTAATTAATATATACATACTGATATCGTTGAATATGGCTATAACGTTTTAAAATCAAGGGCAGACAATTTCATTTTGTTTTTCAGTTACCAGTGTATTGTCTCAAAGCTGTAAATGTCATCTAATGAATTACTTGTAATAGTATATTACGTAACAAGAGTTGTAACTAACCCATTACGAATGCGTAATGGGATTACAACTCGTGTAACGTACTATACTTTTTCTACGCCCATCTATTTTCTTCTGAGTGCTCATAATTTCATATTTTTCATTACTAACAGTCATATTCATAGGTAAAGTTGAGAAAATGTTCGGATACTATATTTTGTTACAAAAATTAACAGCATAAATGAGATGACGTTTATTCCCATATCAAGAAAAACCGAATTATTTTTTTTAATTGTAAAATGTGTAGCTGACATTTAGGGGCATCACTCTTTTAATCTAAAATGTATTTCACTAATGCTAAGAGCTTCTATGTTTTTCAATTGATTAAAAGTATGTAAATAAACCAAATAAAGTATTACGTAAATGAAAATTTGATTGCAATTTGATTCAACAAAGAAATCTAAGTTTTTCTATCTAAACGCACATGTATGTTATGAGATTTTCATTACGTGCATGTTATTGTTAAATGTCACTTACAAGGAATGTTGTCAGTGCGATATTTGACGTTTACGGACATGGGCGTAGAAAAATAGTATATTACGTAACGTGTGCGGAAAGTGACATTTTTCACACGAGTGGGAAGTATTGTCTCACGAGCGCAGCCGAGTGAGACAATCCCACGAGTGTGAAAAATCACTTTCGCACAAGTTATGTACACTATTTTTCCTACGACCACGCGATATACTTTTACCAAATTAGGCATGTATAATCTTGCTTTTTTATGTAGATGTGAGAGGTTTTATATATGTGTATTTGTAAATACTTTATATGGTTTTGATTACTTACCTTTGATATTTATTGTTTTAATAACATGAAAGTCCAATAAATGTCGATATAAACACGTTTTATTTTGGAGAATAAATAAACTGTTGTGTATATTTCCTTAGCGCTTATTAGTATCTTGGACAAGAACCATAAGCTACAACAGTGGGATGGCCGAGCGGTCTAGGCATCCGTGGGCTCGATTTTTGACAAGCAGTAGGGTGGTTCGAGTCCGGGCTCGGTATTTTTTTTTTTTAATTTTAAATGAAATAAATAGATTATATTATATTATTATATGGACAAATCAACTTAGGAAATAAGCATTTCACATATACATATTAATTTGCGGAGTAAAAAGACTAGCATTTCAACATTCAATTTGACAGCTTTTTTATCCGCACACGTACGGATAAGATTTTTTTCCGTACGCGTATGAATAAAGGTCACTTTCCATAGAACTAGTCAGTGCGATATATGTCACTTTCCTATGTGGTCGTAGGAAAAATATTTAACGAGTTCGAAGCTCGTATTAAAACTAATAATTGACATGATGCTTTACATTTTTTCGGAATATGCTGACATTTATTTAGTACTAATCGCCAAACATTCATTGCTGTTAAGATGAAACTAATTATTAGGAATTGTACTGCGTATGCGCCATAGCAATTTAGTGTTCCACCGCCTCTTTTTGAAAACTAGTAGTTGCACTGAGCTACTAATTCGACGTTCCAACAATTTATCAACATAAAATAGAACCGTTCTAGAACAGTTTGATCAGTTCTGGCTATTGAGCAGGTTTCAAAGTCTCTTATTTTACGCAAGCGCAGTTTTGAGGTTATCTTATAATAAATCAAAATCGGTACAATTATTTCATTACGATACTAAAATACAGAGTGTTCCATTTAAGAAAACCCAGTCAATGATCATTCCGATTTATGACCAGCCCTGTATATAAAAAACGAATATCGCGCTATGTTAATAATTTTGAACAATAGTAAACTATATCAAAAATCGTTTGAATGTAACTAGATTTCTTGATATCAAATCTATACAATGGTACAGGATGTGGATGTTACTAGGAAATTAATAAAAAATTGCTTATATCTTTTAAATGACCTCGTATAACACTGCAATACTTCATATCTCAGAAACAAGAAAATCGAGGGTAATAAAAAAGTGTGGAAATATCCAGGGTGTTCCATTTAAAAAAAGGTAAGTTTTGTTCATCCTGCCAATATGGGTGGCCCTGTATATTTGAAAATATTTTCAAAATATGGTCCTTTATACTTTCATCTATATAAAGTTTTTTCGTATCTCTCACGACAAGTGAGTAATTGTACTTCCTCGCTCTAATACCGCACCCTGTATGTAAATATAAGGAAACAGAGTAATGTTTTTAATTCTTTTGTATATTTACCTATATAATCAATTATAAAAAGGTTTAGTACTTCCTTAATGCTAGAATTTTAAATTTCTTTAGCATGTCTGATATTTCAATATCAAGCTGAAGCTATAGTGAAATGTCATCTGAGGATGATGAACAGCTTTTGAATCTATTTATTATTAGTGTGCAAAGGAATAAATGGCTAAAAATGAATGTTACGTATAATTATTTTTTTGTACGTTGAGTCTTGCGTATTTGGTCTTGGTCTTGGTCTTACTAGTCTAAGGATGGTCTTGCTAGTCTAAGGATAGTCTTGCTAGTCTAAGGTTGGTCTTGCTAGTCTAAGGAAGGTCTTGCTAGTCTAAGGATGGTCTTGCTAGTCTAAGGTCTTGCTAGTCTAAGGATAGTCTTGCTAGTCTAAGGATGGTCTTGCTAGTCTAAGGATGGTCTTGCTAGTCTAAGGATGGTCTTGCTAGTCTAAGGATGGTCTTGCTAGTCTAAGGATAGTCTTGCTAGTCTAAGGATGGTCTTGCTAGTCTAAGGATGGTCTTGTTAGTTTAAGGATGGTCTTGCTAGTCTAATGATGGTCTTGCTAGTCTGAGAATGGTCTTGCTAGTCTAAGGATGGTCTAGCTAGATTAAGATTGGTCTTGCGAAAAAGCAAGTCCAGGACAAAGACTTCAACACCAAGACCCATTTTGGTCATGACTATAAATCACACGATAGACTAAGCAAAAAAGGTCCATCCTGGTTATAATTAGACAATCCTAATAATCTAGTTATTGAAAGAAGTACATAAACTCCTTTTTTTTAATTCTATCTAAGCATTTTATTAAATTTTTATTCAACGAGTTATATTTTCATTTTATTAAGAGATTTCGGATAATTCAGGATAATTTAGGTCTTACAAATATACCATTTACAATCCTTAAGATTTTTTACTTCGATAAATTGGAATTTAATGAACTAAATATTTAATTTAATAAAGTTGCGTGAAAAAATAAGTTTGTGTTCCTATTTCACTGATAAATATGACCTTAAGTTCATGGTGACACAGTTTTTAAAACTGTTTTGATTAAATTTCATATTTGAATATAATTATACAACGTATTATCTTTGCGTATCCTGCCGTAATATCAACTGTTTGTCGATGATGACATGCGTTCGTGATAAACCCTTCCTGTATTTGTTTGTACAAAGAGCAATGAATAGTATTGAACTATCTTGAGCGAAAATGAAAATATGGGCCCCCGGAAACCAAATAATACCCAACAAATTTTAGAAGGGAGTTCCACAATGCAGGATACTGTGTTTCAATGTAGGGCTGCAATCAGAGCTTCTGATAGTCTCGGTTGAATTTCTGCTTAAGCTCCTCGCATGTGTTGATGGTGATCAACTCTTCTTGCATGATCAAATTGGCTTCTTCCATGGCTGTGATATTGTATGGATTTATTATCCACTAAGGTATTTGTTAATCTAGACCAGACCCTTAAACCTCTTACTAAAATTCTTGTGTAATGCGTCCAAGTGAGTGACTTCCTACAAAAATATTAGTCATTCTTATCAAAACTCGGTACACGTAACACACAGTATCTTAAAAGTTTCAAATAAGAACTTGTGTTACTTAATAGGAGTCGATTTTTAGACTTCGTCGACCACCAAAATAAGCTCTCGTTATTGTCGACCTCTGGGAAACTGATTTCGACCCAAAGGAGTTAGCAACGTTAACTATCAATTATAAAAGAAAAACAGCTGTGAAGATACTTGGACAAAATAGGTACATCGGCAAATTTCGGCAATGTCACAATTCTCAAACAAAGTACGAGTTACGGGCAATCTGCTTAATTGGATTGAAGCTTTCTTGACTGGTTCGGATTAGTGATTCTTTCCCTGCAATACGCAATATGCTTAGTGAGGTTCCACAAGGATCGGTTTTGGGACCAGTTCTGTATTTACTGTACGTAGCAGGTCTGCCATTCCACGTTGAAAGTAACATCTCGCTCTTTGCTGATGACACCAAATTATATGCCAATCCTATAGATTAATACGACCAGCTGCAAGCTGATTTAAACCAAGTGTCGGAATGGGTAGATATCTGGCTTTTACCCTTAAATGCATCAAAATGTTCAGTGCTTCATCTTGGTCAAAATAATCCAAGGAATGGGTATGTACTTTCTAGTATGAGTTTAGAAACTATTTCTTAGCAAAGAGACCTAGGCCTACTCCTTACAGAGACTTGAGTACATCTGTAGTAGAGTAAAAGTTTACTTTGCTTTCTGTCTGACCTATTTGTATGTGAGACCAACCGAAGAGTTTGCTGGTCCTGAGTGAAATACCGAATGGGTACAAGATTCCAACCGTCTTGAATCGGTTCAGAGATAGGCAACAAGAATTCCATTATGGACTAGGCCGTCGACGAAGAACGTCTAAGACTGCTAAACTGTTCGGCATTCGGGGATAGAAGGCTTCGTAGCGATTTAATAATAGTCTACAGAGTTTTAAATAATATGTTTGGTCGTGACTTGTCACATATTTTTTCTCTGAAAACTGATACCAGGCTTCGTGGACATAGCTTAAAATTAAAAAAAAAACAATTCCATACTAAATGCCGCGAATGGGGCAACACCGATGTCCGTCCCGCAGTCAGAAAATTGAGGGTTTAGGAAAAGGGTTTTTAATCCCCGACCGATGTCCGTCCCGCGGTCAGGTGGATACACAGGTAGAATGGGCAGGGTAGAATATTATTCCTAGAATAATTAGTATGATTCGTGTATTATCGACACCCTTCCACAGACCCCAACCCTACCCTAAGGTAACTTGGTGTTTTTTTTTGTGTTACCTATTGACAACTGGATTTTCATCCACTCAATTTTTTTAAAGACGCCAGAAATAAAGTATGGAACACATAATCCGACGTTACATTTTATGTACAGTGTTCTGACTTTACTCTTGCAGCTCTCTAAACCACATCTTCTTCTCTGTCCATCGTTAGTGGAATTTACTAGATGTCCAATCTTATCGTATCGTATGTCAGGAATTACCTTTTGCGAGTTAGCCAGTGGGGTTTGATTTGGGCCAGGCCGTAAAGTTACGGTTTGATATTTGGTTAAATATCCTTGAACTAAAGTCCGCCTAAATGTTAGCTGTGGCATTTTTGGGTCTTGATGGCGGTGCATCAGCCAAGCATTATTGACACACAAATCAATAAGCCATGTAAAAGTATTCCACCACCACTTTTTCCCCCGTAATGTTGATTATATATTCAGTTAAATTGCGGTCCATTTGTTCTGTTCCCCCATATATAGTTGTGAGTAGAATTAGTTAGCACTATTTCACAATTTGTCGGCGAGATAAAGAAATCTAAAAGTAGAAGCGGAACCTAAGAAATTCATAGTCCACGTGGACTAACCCTTCTTGTAAATTTTGCATAAACCAATCGGAAGCTACATTGCACCAATGAGAATCAATTGTTCGCTTGTGATTTATGGCTTGTTTATCTTTTCGGCTTTTTAATCCTCAAAGGGACCTTGCCGCATACTGTTATTATAACGTGAAACAGTGCAAACTAATTCTACTCACAACTATACTCATTATACTTTCCTATTAAAAACGGCCGCGGTACTGGAATATTCTTATGTTGTTCCTTGGAATATCTCTTTACAGGGCGAATAGGCTGAAGACCATAACATGTTGAAACTACAGATACAACATCGTTGTCTTTCCCCGTAACAAAAAATATTCCCGATTTTCTTTCTATTGCACTACAGAATTGTCCTCTATTTTTAAGTAACTCATGATCAAGTATCTTTCTTTACCGTTACATCAGTAAAAAAAAAGTCCCTCAAAAATAAAATATGTTAAAAAAAATTAACCCTCCAACGCAGTGTTGCCGCCAAAAACTGTGACATCTATTTTAAAACCAAGTCGGTTAATATGCTCAATACCTATCTATGGCAGCATCTATCCAACAGCTTTGTCGAAAATTGTTGCCTAATTAGTTAATTAATTTTTTTAGTGACTTTATCAATATTAAAATGAAATTAATTTTTATATTTTTGTTGTAGATTGCCATTCAGCAGATAAAATGAAGTTCCTATTGTATCTATCCGTAATTTTAGTCGTCTGTCTACTTTCAGAAGTAGCCGGAGAAAAAGAAGTAAGTAAATTATGCACCAAAGGAAAAATCCGGTAAGAGCGACGAGCTCATGTTAAATCTAAAACAAATATGTTAATTTGAGAGCTTAATGATATCTTTTCACCTTTGCAGTTTTGTTCCGAATATAAATGTTATTGTTACAGAGTTTAATAAAAACATTGGAACAAATATTACCGTATTTTGAACATTCGTTTGACCTTGGGGCAAGTGACGTCATGTAGCCTGGAACTATGTTGACAGCATTTGTCAGAATTACTTCAAGGCGAACAAACCTGTGCTGGCCAATAGCTGTAGTATAGGATATTTGACGTTTTGAGTGACGCCACGTTCAAAGCGCTTACTTGTTTTCCGCACTTTGATAATTTTTTTTTATAGAAATTACCGAAAAGGTCCATTGATATTGGAAAAATTTTATCAATTTAAATAATCATCTTGATATTTACCAATGTCTTTATATTCCAGTTGAAAAGTAAGCTGAAACGGAAGAAGGTCACATCATCCGAATCCCAAGAAGTGAAAAAAGATGAAGACATACCAATATCACCGGCCGATTCTGATATTATTGATAACAGAGTTCCAGTGGTAGGTAAGTACAATATTTTTAAAATGATTCCATTCCATTTGGCTTTTTCTCAATAGATAAAGAAAGTTCGTTTTAAAATTACACTTGCCAAGATTGCGAAAATTTAAAAACGTTATAAATCCATTGTCTGTAAATTATTAGTGAAAGTGCCACACTGAAGCATATTGAAGTGGTGCATTCTAAATTCCTCTCAGCTGGAGTTCAATACTTATATTCCTAAGATCTAGCCATAGGCACAAGATCGATCTCCTAAACCCATTTACTTTGAAATGATTAAGCGACAAAACATTTATTTATTGTTTCAAAATACTTGTCGCTGATACGTGTGTCCCATTAATTTATGAACCTAGGATCGACAAAGACATCCCACTTTATAAAAAAGAATGCATTCGGAACCAGAATGAAAGTATAATGACATATTGACCTTGCCCCTTTCACTTTACTCCTACTCTGCGTCCGGCTGTAACGCGACATGCGATAGATGAACGAAACATTTTAATGCGATAGAATAAAAGTTTCACTTAAAAAAATATTGCGAATTCAAAAAACTATGCAACGAAGAAAATAAACTGAGCAAATAAAAGCAAATTACCACAGCGTACCATACCATACATCATCAAAATTATCTGGCGTGTAGTGGTTCTAAATTTCTTGGAGACTCTGGAACGATTTTCTTCACGATATGTCACAAGGTTTCATCGGTGATAGATCTACTACTAGACGTTCAATTTAAAATCGAAAAATTGTGTCACATCATCCTATCTTTGACTTCTTTAGCCGTATGATAAGTGGCGCCATCTTGTTGAATTATCAAGTTTCAAACAGTTGGACCAATTTCACAGAGACATGGCTCGTATACATGTTTCAAATCAATGTGTAATACCTATATATTTTGCTTTAAATTTCAGATCCTTGTATGCAAGTACGTTGCGGAGCTGGTAGAGTTTGTCAAGTCGATGAATTAGGCGAGCCACAATGTATATGTATTCCAAATTGCCCCGAAGAAACGGAATCTAGGCGTAAAGTTTGCTCAAATCACAACGAAACTTGGTCTTCTGACTGTGCTATTTACCAACAAAGATGTTTATGTGACAAAGGGGATAAGCAATGTAAAGGACCCCAGTACAAACACGTGCATATCGAGTATTACGGACAATGTAGAGAAATGCCAGTGAGTATATTTAAAAATAAACTGAACATCAAAAAATTTAGCCACTAAAAATATGATATATTTTTAAAAGTGCAGCAACTATAATAGGAGGTATCAGCTGGTATCAAGCCATGCTTTGGGAATTTTTTGTCTTTTTTTCACGTTATTATCTTTGTTTTTAAAGAATATTCATACAAAGAAGTAGAAGTAATAATAAAACGTATGAATTAAATCTGATAAAAACATTGAATAATCAAATGTAGCTCGCTATTATTGCATTTGACCTCCTCTCGTCAAAATGATCTCATTAAATAGAAGTGGGATCGAATTAATAATGTAAGTGAAGAAAGTCTGAGGAATTGCATCGATTTCTTCTTGCAGTGCTACTCAAAGATCCTAGAGCCTGTCGGATTTGTCGAGTAGTACATTCTACGTTTGTGATTTTGGTTTTGGGTCTCAGTAGATACCCAAAACAGATCCTAGTCCATCATTATGTCTTTTTTATACATGTACAAGCTTTCTTTCACTTTAACCAGAATGGTTGGTTTTAAAATATCTTGTAGATATCCCAACCCCGTTTGACTTTGGAGTGTAATTCAATATCCAGCGGTGCATATTGCACGGGAAGTAGTTGTTGCTCCTTAGTTGAGCGGTCACTGTTTTTGAAAAATATCATTTTTCAAAAATGTATGAAGTGTGAATATAAATGATTATTCTTCGACATCTGTTTAAAAGTTTCTATTGAAACTTAGAGCATGTCATCGTCCTCAAACATTATCGATAAAAGCGAGTCAGCAACGAACTGAGCAAGCCAGTTTGGTGTAATCCAATTTATTTACGTGACAACACAGCTGCGGATTGCGGTAAGCCACTGAATTTTATTCAGTGACAAAGTCGCTTATGTCGCCGGCCTAGCCCAGTCTGGTGAATTTAAATTTCTGAGTTCCTTGAAGTTATTGCGAATCTAGTAAATCGAAATAGGCAAACCTTTCATTTATTTTGTTTTATTTGTTAGAATGTAGAAGTATTTATATTTATAAACTGACATTAAGTTTATTTTTTGAAAAATAAGTTAAGTTATACTTCTGTATGCGGTATTTATAGTACAGAGTAGATTATCGCACGTTCTATTTGAATATTACTCACCTTTCATAGTTTAGAAGCATCTTCGAGATTTAACGAAGGACCATTACTGCTGCGTCAGGAAAACTCGTCATCCGTATTAATTAGGTAGCAGAGAAATGACACGACAAATATACAACATAAAATAAATAACAAATAAGAGAAAATTGGGAGGTAATTAAAGAAAATGCCACAATGCAGTTGCGGCCTTATTTAATAAACCCAAGACAGACACGATCATAAAAGTTACAAACAATGAAACATTAGGTTCCTTCCATCCACCAGTAATTTACAGTAAGATTATTAATACACAGTTGAAAAAACTGTTTCAACCTTCTGAAATTACTGGTTCAGAACTATCGATTACTATCAGTTCTCTGTTCCATCACATTTGCGTTCAAACGATTCTTGCTGGCTAACGAGAACCGAAAGTTCATAAATTAGGAAACATGCGGAATGATAACATTTTTGTTATAAACTATCAAATTTCGAATTTGTTTTTTATGGAAAGTGTAAATAGTTGGTGGAAGTGAGGTTTTAGTTTTTGAATTGCAGAGCCGGACCTAGGGCGTGGCAAAGGCGGCATTTGCCACGGGCGCAAACGACCTAGGGGCGCAAAATGTGTTCCATTTTGAATGGAGATTTCCTTTTTCTTTTGCTTTCCCTGCTCGCTCTTTTCTGGAAAAAAAGATATTTGGACTACAGGTTATCGAGACTGGCAACATCTGAATCCTTCACTTTCCCGTCATGAAGTTTCTTCAAGTCATAGGGAAAACTAAATAAAACTGCGAAGTTTTGAACGAAGTTTGAATATTGGCGGATTCATAGATGATCATTTGGAAAAAATGATCATGGATGAGAAACAAAAATGGAGGCATATGTTGAAGGTTATTTTGGATGCGATTCTTCACTGCGTTAAGAATAATGATGCTCTTAGGGGTACTTCTGAAAAAATAGGAGACCCGAATTGCGGACAATTTTTGAGCACAATTGAGCTTATAAGCCATTATGACCCTATAATGAAACATCATATAGAGACACATAATAAAAATCAGATTTCTTATTTCTCTCATAAGATACAAGATGAGTTGATTCATTTGCTTTCCGCAAAAATTAGAAAACATATCATAGCCAACATACAAAAAGCCACATATTTTTCAATTATGTTTGACTGTACACCAGATGTATCACATCTAGAACAGATGACTCAAAAAAACAGGTGAAAACTTACATTGTTTTTAAAACAATTCAATGAATTGTTTTAAAAACAATGTTTTCACCGTTTCTTACTGACCGTTTCTTATCTATGGCTGTTTCTTTGTGTAGTTGTTGATGTACAAAATGAAGGGAAGAATGGAGTCCAAAACGTCAGAAGGTAATACTATGGGAATACCTATATTTTCTATTAGTGTGGCCAAGAGATAATGAGGGTGCAAGCACTTCAAGCATGGTTGCAGTCGGTGGTGAGAGTGAAAATTCATAGAATTCAGTGCATCTACTAAACTAATTCAAAAACCGTTACAACCGTTTGGTAAAAGTTTACCGGTAACTTTACTAACTTCTCTTACACATGCGCATAAAACAGTTCAATTACTGGTTACGTACAATAACAGAATTGTTGGTTGGATCAAACCTAATGTACAGTATTTACAGATGTAAACCGGGCACGTTCATCACCGTTCACGATTACACACATATTAATAATTCAACGAATCGAACAGAAAGTTTTAGGTTATTAAAATATAAATAATTACCAATTACTTACACATTATTTCGTAGAAAGTGAAACTATTGCACTTACAAAAAACTACGAGTGAATATGCCTAATTGATTAGGTTGAAAACATTTTATGTTAAGTAATAATTACAGGGGGTTATTAGAACCCAGGACCTGTCGGATGAATGAGCAATTTTTAACTTAGAAAAGACAAAAACCAAGATGAAAAAAAGGAGATATATATTGTGGCAAAATTAAAAGCGGGATGTACTGAATGCATTAGTTATAGAGGGATATATTATAACATCGTTTTAGGTAGTAGGAGGTTAGTTAGGGAAACGTCTTTTTCTTTGCTGATTAAGAGAAATTCGAACAACTCTATTCCAAGACATTTCGTTTTAACTTTACATCAACATGATTGATTCAAGAGAAAAACCCACAGCAGGTAGTTTTTAATGCGATAACAATAGCACAGTATTGTATAGTACTCGTTTCTTTCAAAAAGACAATGCCAAATAGTATCATTATTTTACAACTGAATTATTTGTCAGGTAACATTTTACGATTACGGATCTGTTACTGTTTACTGTACAATGAGGGATTTATAAACTTTTATTATTAAATACTCAAGACCAGTTACCGAGTGAACGACATATTGTGTGCTCTGTGCTTAAGCCTTCTATTTCTTAACTATCCGAGGTCGTCTTGTTTGTCTACATCACTTGTACACACCCATAAACTGTGTGTACTGAGTACTGAGGAATATGAAAATCATACAAACATAGAGTTTTAGTGTATGTTTGGTTGCCTATACCAAAATCTCTTTTAATAGTAAATAATGTAATAATACGGCTCATTATTAATGATGGGAAAAATAAATTAAATCTAAAAAATTTGTCTTACTTTCCTTGTGTCAGTTCTTTGAACACTCAAATTGCCAGAAATGGCTAATTATGTTTGTAAAAATGTATAGCTGCTTACTGACAAATGGAATTTTATTTTAGCATTGTTCACAAGAAGAAATGGCCGATTTTCCACGCAGAATGCGTGATTGGTTGTTCAACATCATGAGGGATTTGGCTGACCGTCAAGAACTGACACCACATTATTTGAGTTTGGAACGCGAAGCAGAATCTAATATGACTCGTCGTTGGACAAATGCAGCTATTTGGAAATTCTGTGATTTGGACGGGCATCCTCCAGACAGGTTTGTACGCTTTTACCGTTAATTATTTTTCAAGTAAATTCAAATGTAATAAAATTTGGTAAAATTAACATTTTAATTCACATTTTTAATTTTAATTCATAGACGCCTAAATTAAACGGTAATGATCTCAATCAAGATACCTCTAAAAGCAGTGGTTTTTATTTTTTTATTAAAAAGTTAGTACTTATTAGTGAATGACACACACTATTGTGAATTTTCTAACAAAAGTATTAAACTTCTTTTTAAATAATTATTTTTATCGTCCTTTATTAAATTATTTTTTAAATAAAAATGATTTGATAACTTTGATTAAAAATTTGTACAAAAGATATATTGCCTTATTTATATACTTAGCTTAAAAGAAGATTATTTGGGTCCTAAGCTAGATAAAAGTCATTTTTTTAATAACTTTTTTTAACATAATTTATAATCGATTTAAAAAAAAACAAACCTACGTGACTTTAAACTCATCATGATGTTGAAGTACGGACGCGTTCATCCCAACAAAGTTGATCAGTTAGCGATTTTTAGAGTAATCCATCATTTTTTAATTCTGCTGAACATGCTATAACAACGTAATATATACGAATTGACAGTTGTATGTATGTATGTATGAGAGGGTGACATTCACTGATACCTAAAAGATCTATTGCGCCCCCTTACTTCTAGTTAGTTCCTGAGTTTCAAAGACTAGTAGTCCTATTTCCCTGAGGAATTTTAGGATATCTGCAGGCTTCAACTTCTCTTCTATCCAATAATCTCTTAGGTGCTGGGCCCTAGGATTCTGAATAGCAGTGCAATTCGCAAGTATGTGGATGGAGGTCTCTTCTTCCTCCACTATTTCAGATGCCCGTTCAGACGACAATGTCCTGTTAGGATCCATGTTAAACCTCTTAGTGCAGTTTTACTTTGAATGATGCATTCATTTGATCTCAACAGGCTAAAGTCACCCATCAGAATCTTTGATTGTTTAAGCCCTACTATATCTTTCCAATGGTCAGATCTTCTCTTTTCTTCGGTTTTGCCTATTTCTTCCAATATTACATTGGGGCTGATACCGCAAAAGGGTTCCGGCCCCCACAGTACATAAGGTTACTATATTGCTCTCGCCTAGCTCATTGAGTATGCCTAGGCATTCCCACACCATTTTGGAACTGATTACACAAGAGCTCAGTGCTTTAATGGCTGCTTGACTATCCGACATTATGATAATCTTTTGCCACAGAGTACACCATCTAACAAGAGGCGAAAGAAAGTAGTTTTCGTGATCGCAAATTTGTGTGCACATGCGTGAATTAATTAGTTTATCTGTCAATGTCAAGTCATCACTTCCGTTCATTTCCCTCAGTTCACCGTGTTGCCGGTTTGTCAGTAATTACTGACTTTCCTGGAAATGAATTATCCTGCCAGGCGTTTGTGCAATACCATATTTGATCCACTATCTTCCCAAAACAAATTTGAAGATGATTCTTCATTCAAGATTTGGGTGACCTAAAATGAAATGTGACGTTTGTCAAGAATTTGTTTGGTGACGGAAAATCATTGAAACTGATGGAATTCAATAAACATCATTCCTACTATTATTTTAAAGGATTTTCAATTTTTGATTATTTCTACATATTGTCTAGGGACATTTTCTAGAATTCATTTTTTGATATTCATTTCATAAAATGAATAAATTTCCAGGTAATTTTTTTAAAAAAGTTAAGAATTTCATTATTAACCTAGGTGAATAATGATTATTAACCTAATAAGGTGTTCTCATGTTAGAAGTTAAAAAAAATATTCTATAGTCCTAACTGGGAGGGTTGTTCATCAACACTACTATTTTTCTTAGTGTAATTATGGTTTTACTTCGAATCAATACTAGTGTTACTTTTCTTAGTGAATCAGGTAGTTTATGTTTCAATGCCTCGACGTATTTCCGCTCAATATCGTGTAAGTCCGACTTCAAAGGAACCGACAAAGCTTTCGTCTCTTGTTAGATGGTGTACCCTGTGCTTTTGCCTTCTATATCCTTTGTCAATATTGAACTGGGCACACTTTCTTATGGCGTGAATTTCCACTGGAAAGATACTTGGTTTTTTCTGAAACTTTCCTGGCCCGTACACTTCTATCCCAGTTCCTTGAACTTACAGTTAATGCATCATTGATCGGTAGCGTAGCGTATTTCAATTCTTATGAAAAAAATAGCGACTGCTACCTCAGCGCTTACATTTGATCAGTTGACAAAACCGTCAAAAGGAAACTGTTGATCGCTCCAGTACTGCTTCGTTGGGATGAACGTGACCTATGTCACCTTCTTTGGTGACTTTCAGCCGAAGAGTCTAGAGAAAGTCGTTTTTACATTAACGATTTTGAAATCCGATGCAAGCTTAAGAAACCGACGACTCAATATTGTTATTGTAAAAGCGACCATCTCTACTAAGTAGATTATTAAGTTTGAGCGTGTGTACTTTGACGTCACGCGATATTTTTGGGTGCGAAGTGAAAAATAAACTTAAATATTTATTGTCTCTAATATGGTTTGTAAGCGCCAATCTATGAAAATTGGTCATTAAAAAAAATTATTTTGTTGTTTAGGTCTGTTTCTCGTCACGAATTATTCCCCATTCGTGCTCCATTGATGGCACTCGAGCATTGCATCGGTCCATTCTTGAATTCTTGTGATTCCGATAACAACCACAAAATTACACTCGCCGAATGGGCAAAATGTCTGCAATTGGAAGAGGTAAGTTAACGTTTTAAAAATAAATTTTAACAATTTTAATTAATTTTATATACACTGTGTCCGTAAAGTATGGAACAAATTCATTTTTAGCTAAACAGACTATTTTAAGAAATAATCCTGAAATACGTTGATTTTTGATTTCAATTTACCGTATTTTAAAATGATAATCTAATATACAGGGCGAATTACCTTCGAGTAATGACGTCACCGTCATTTTTTTTTAAATAGAACACCCTCATTTTGTCTCAATTTTCGGATTACTCTAGCTGAGCTGATTCCAAAAATGTATCACATGGTGATTCCAATTGGTACAGGGTGGACACAAATACAATAGTTTTGTGTGTGCTCATAAAGTAACGCGTAACATTCTTTATTAGTTAAATTGACAATATTATCAAAAATACTTATTGTCTAGCGGCAATTGGTTTAAATGTAACATCCTGTGTTACATTTTTAGATTAATAAAAATGAGCTGTTTCCAAACATGTTTAGTACTTGTGGTCTAGCAGACAGAATATGGAAGAAATTATTTCTTATCAATTTAAAAAAAAAAACATAGTCGTCTAGTTTTTTGTGAAATGTCATTATTTGTTTAGTAATTTATTGATGTTCAGTGATAGTTTAGTACTACAATATTTTTGGTATTCGTGAAAGTTTTAATTATTGCTTAGATTCAATTTGAAGTAGAAATGGAGTTAAGTGTAAAACAAGAAATTGAAATACTTATGATGATTGGGTATGGAGACAGATCGCGAACTCAGATGGAAGTGTGCAATTTGTTTAATGATAAATATCCAGAAAGACCTATAACGCGTTTAACAGTCAGTAAGATTGAAAAGAAATTTAGAGAAACTGGTACGGTTGAAAATGCACGCAAATCAGGTCGTCCCTTTGCAAATGCTGATACAGCATTAGATGTTTTACTTAGTTTTGAAGAAGATGCGCACACTTCTGAGCGTAAAGTTAGTCGCGATATCGGTGTTAGCAAAACAACGGTCCAAAAACTATTGAAGCTTGAAAAATGGCCTTATAAAATCAAACTTGTGCAGGAATTAAACGAAGATGATTCCGATAGAAGAATCCAATTTTGCGAAAAAATGATGGATAAATGTTACCGAGACCCTCTCTTGATACAAAACATTATTTTTTCTGATGATGCCACTTTCACCTTAAATGCCGAGGTAAACCGTCAGAATTGTAGATACTGCGCATTAGAAAACCCCCACTGGATGCGTGAGCATCATACACAATACCCGCAAAAGGTAAATGTATGGGCTGGAATTGTAAGAAATCGAATCATCGGACCCTACTTTATCGAAGGTAATTTAAACGGGGCAACGTACCTTGGGTTTTTAAGAGGGTATCTCGTACCTACTTTACGTAATTTGTTTCCCAGCAGACGTAATCCTGGAGGTTTTGATGAAAGTTTATGGTTTCAACAGGATGGTGCACCTCCACATTATGCAGTAGATGTTAGAAGGTACCTAGATGAAATTTTTCCGAACAGGTGGATTGGTAGACGTGGACCTATTGAATGGCAAGCGAGGTCACCAGATTTCAATCCTGTGGATTATTTTATGTGGGGCTATCTGAAGAATGTTGTGTATCAAACGAAACCAGCAAATATTCAAGAGTTAAAAGAGTGAATTCGGACAGCAATAAACAATATTTCTCAAGACACAATAAACAAGGTTCAACAAGAATTTGTACACCGTTTGGGTTACTGTCAAATACAGCAAGGGCTGCAGTTTGAACATTTATAAAGTCATGCATTTCATCATATTCTGTCCGATAGACAGTAAGTATTTTTGATAATATTGTTAATTTAACTAATAAATAATGTTACGCGTTACTTTATGAGCACACACGAAACTATTGTATTTTTGTCCTCCCTGTACCAATTGGAATCAACACGTGATACATTTTTGGAATCAGCTCAGCTAGAGTCATCCGAAAATTGAGACAAAATAGGGGTGTTCCATTGACGGTGACGTCATTACTCGAAAGTAATTCACCCTGTATATTAGATTATTATTTTAAAATACGGTAAATTAAAATAAAAAATCGACCTGTTTCATGATTATTTCTTATAATGGTCTGTTTAGCTAAAAATGAATTTGTTCCATACTTTACGGACACAGTGTATAAAACAAAGCATCAAACAAAAAATCTATATTTATCAAATAAAATCAATAAATAACAAATTACACAAAAGAAATATAAAATTCACAAATATACCATTTCCTTCGCCTGGAGTACATTATTATTAATATAAATTTATAATTCCCTTGCTTGTATTGTTAGTATTACATTGATTATTATTGGAGGCAGTTATTAGTTTATAATATTTTTGTCGTTTATAGGAAGAAATTGAGCATCAATGTGAAGAGCTTGCTGAGACAGAAGTTTATCCAGATATGCAATAAATAATAATAATATATGACATTTTGTAAATACGCCTAAAGTGCTGTAGAATTCATGCTAAAAATGTGCCATATTGTTTTTGGAAGGTAACATTAGATGTAATTATAGTTTTTTTAGTAATGTTTGTAAATTTTAATAAAAACATATAAATAAAAACATTTCTTTAACTCTAAAAATGATGTTGATATCTGTTATATTTTTTCCTATTGTCGTCAAATGAGTATTTTGTTGAAAACCTAATCTATATGAGTTGGGGTCATCCTTTATATTACAAAATACATTAAAAAGCAGAACGGTCAATAATATTAACATATTTGGGGACAAGTAAGTTGAGTGATTTTTTATAGTAAAAATATCATAAACAATAAAAATTTATTTGGATTTGTTTAAGTGTAATATTGAAACCCCCTGTATTTACAGTTTATATGAGGCATTAAAACAATAACTATAAGCTGATCCATTATAAAAACCGTTTTCCACGTGACAAAGTGCTGATACAGAGACGTTCATTTGTATTATGACATTTGTTTGCCGCTGTCAATCACTATGTAGAATAATTAAATATAAAATTCAAACTAACGTTTAGCATTTATAAAATTTTATGTTGGCAAAAGTGAACACTGTTGCCGCGTTTAAAATTGGTTCATCAGGTAAAATTTTGACATTTCTCAGCTGGTTTCTGCAATTTTTATGGTTAAATCCAACGTATTTTATTTCGTTCTTTTAATTTTTTTTATTAGTGTGTTAAATTACTGTGAACCTGTTCTTATTAGAGTCAATTTGCCGAAACAATTAACCAGCCGCCGAAAAGAGCTTGTGGCTTCATTCATCAATTAATTGGAACCAGAATGTGATAACAATGGTCCATTACTACCTTTACCTTCTGTAAGAAAGGTAAGTTAGCAATTATATCTTAGGGCCATTCGCACCGATTATCCTTAAATGTCATACTTAACTAAATTTAGATGCAGCTTCGTTCGCGCCGTACTACCCTTAACTAAGTGGGAGGTACCATTTGACAACGCCGCAATTTTTTAAATATTCTTTTGAAAAAGATCTTATCAGAACTTGTCAAGAATTCGCGCTGGTAACCAGCGTGCGAGAAACCAGCTTTCTTTGTGTTTTCGCCCAATGGTTAAGCACGGGTCACATTAGGCTGGCATCAGCCGCTACTATCAGCTTAATGTGACCACAAAATTCGCAGATGGCATCGCCAGTCTACGAGTATTTGTCAGCGGATGGTGAAGTCGGGCATGTTCAACTTTTTGCAGCCACGCAGCGGCTTCTAGCAGGTCACGTGTCCACTCGCACCCGCTGGCACCATCCACCAGCGTAGTCTGACCACCTCTCACCACCACAGTGGCAAGCCAGCGGTGACTAGTGCAACACGTGGTTCAATGTGTACATGTTTGATTTCGCTCTCTTTGTTCAGTGTTAAAAAATGTTTATATTGTTAATTTAACGTGAAGAAATGACTGAGTTAAAGTGATCAGGGAAGCAGGTTATTGACTTCTTAAATTTATTCCGAAACTACCCGTGTTGGAATCCAAGGCCTACACCACCAACGTCTCTTCTTGCGGTTAACCATTTCTATACATAGCTCGTTCACGCACATCCTGAATAACCGATTAAGTACTTGTTTACGTGGACCTACAGACGACATGACAACTAGAAATGAGCTACTAAAAACCAGGCGAGTAGGTTGTTCAATGTGACCGGGGTGCCAGCCGCTGATCGCTGGTGCTACCAGAGACAACCAGAGTACATGTTAAGTTTTTGTTCTACAATAATGTAACAGAGTCTTTAAGTCTACCTTCACTGGCCATCGATAGCGATAGAAAACAGTCTACACACAAAACAAATCACCAAACTTAAGTTTAAAATAATTGTAAAGCAACCCACTGTTATAAAGTTTATAAATAAGAGCGTTAATTGTTAAACTTACATTACATTTAGTAAATCACCACAAACAAAACAAAGTTGAGCAAGCACATCAAAACGACAAAGACGGATGAAGCTCGTCACTTTTACGTCTTTTACCGCTTAGAACATCAAACAAACTTTGTTTTCTAAGGTTTGACGTTGTATCAAAAATTCCATGCTCCTACTGCCATCTGCGCTTACTTAGCAAAAATAAGACAAAGATGTGACATGCCCTAAACTTATGAGCTAAACAAGAATAGAGCTAGCAGGACTATTTTATTTGCCAATCAAATAATAATTCTCATGTACTTGGCCGTCTCTTGGTTGTGTCTGGTGCTACTGCCAGCTACTAATTATCAGCGACTGGCAGCCAGCCTATTGTGACCCGTACTTTATAAACTACAGTCGTCAACAATACTCCTTTTTCCACTACTAGCTGTGAAGTTGACAATTATTGGAAAAAAATTGTATACACCACGAGACGATGGTGAAGACATTTATAGGCATCGCACCTTATTCCGCTCGTGGCAAAGCCCCTCGCGAAATAATTTTGGTGCTCGGTCAATAATAATAGTCTTCACCACCTTGGTGAATAATATACATGCGGCGATTTGAGAGGGCACTTGTTTAAACTTGCAAACTAAAGTTCTTAATACCTACAATTCACTACAACTACAATATTCTTAAAAAAAACACAACAAAACTAGTTAGGTTTGTTTTAGTTTATTTATTAAAACTTACACAATATACATATATTATAATGTACAATATTAATAAACAATGTATGGCGAGAAAATCTATTTATAAGACATAATAAAAATTCGACTAGAACTAATTTTACAAATTTGTGGTTTGAAAGTTCAACATTAGATGTTTTTCAAAATACACTCAACTCTTACAGTTCGTAGAAAAATAAAAAAAATATCCATTACCAATTCACACTTTAGAGAGTATTTCAATTGGAGATTCATATCTATAGGATGGATGTGTAAATTGCTAACTAACTAACTGGCGAGGAAAGTAGAGATCGGCAGGTTGATCGCTATTACAATAACTATAAAACTGACATTGTAAATTGCACTAGACACTTATCTTAAAACAGTTTATTACAAATAAATTTATACCTATTTATTTATACCTACCTATTTATAAATTTTCCAATTACTCTTATATTATATTAACACATTCTCATTTTCCTTACTACTTTAGCCGATTTTTAACGAATTTTTGCCCCAAACGGTAACTACTGAAATGTCAAATCAGTGACCACGGTAATAACTTCAGTTACTCCGGCAGTGGTTCTAAACTCTAACCCTCATACTCTCTTGGGATTGTTGTGTGTATGTTTGAGTAGAGTCATGGTCAATTGTCAATTCCCATTTGACTTTATCAAGTTTTCGGTTTTTTACATGTTGATGTAATAATGGAGCTGGTAAAGATACGAATGTTAAATGCTTGAATTATGAAGGATGAGCGCTGCTCTTTTGAGGTGGGTGATAACATTTACAACCAATTCGCGAAAACGGACAAAGGGTGCGACATCTACCGTCAAAATTTTATAGCTTTGGAATGAGGAAAACAAACCAAATCCCCATTAGAGTACGTGTATAGTGAGCAAGGTATTAATATCGTTTTCTTGATTTCTAGAAGAGTTTGGTGAAGTTTGTTGTATATAATTAGTAAAAAGATGCAAATGTATCAGTACATACAGTCGGCAGAAGCAAACATGAGCCCTGGGTGGGCGTGTTCATGT
This sequence comes from Lochmaea capreae, assembly GCA_949126875.1. Classification (NCBI taxonomy): domain Eukaryota; kingdom Metazoa; phylum Arthropoda; class Insecta; order Coleoptera; family Chrysomelidae; genus Lochmaea; species Lochmaea capreae. Next base: position 18,315,855 of record OX421403.1, read on the forward strand.
CGCTGTAGTTGTATCGATATTTTGAATCGATAACCAAATATCGATACCATAAGTGTTAACTGTCAAGAGTGTCAAGAGATATGTAAACAAAGTGAAACTTTCTAAAATTTAACTCAAAAAAATTTATATTGGACCAAAAATAAAACTACCATCTGCCCTAAATGTCTATATTTTCAAATTTCATGTAAAAATCAGATAATTATTATCCTCGCATGAACAACACTGATACAGAAACTATTAGCTCCGGATTGGCTCGTAGCGATGACCTTTCTTTTAGTTCGCATATTTTCCGGGGCTCATGTTTGCTTCTGTTAACTGTAACTTCCCAACAGATCCAAAATTATGCAAAGTGTGGTAAAACATTTTAAAAATTAGGAAACATATTTCCGAAAACGTGTCAGTGTGTATCAGGCACTGCTTAGAAACATATTATAAAGGTAATTTCACTCATTTCAATAAAATATTTTGATGTTCAGTGTTATTTAATGCTTTGAAAACCTGTTCGCCTTCTACCATCGGCCGATTTCTGTCTCCAATGTATTTTAAAATGTCCACCAAACTAATTTTTAACAAGCACCATATCTCCCAAAATCCGAAATTTAATCAAATGTACAGAAAAACAGAAATGGATTTGTTTATTGTTTTCCCCATTCCAGTGACAGCTTTGACATATACTGCAGCGCCCGCTATCGGAAAAATTTCCTCGAATAACTGCTGAGTTATAACCAGTTGTTCGCCAAAAATCGCTTTTTGTATTGTATCGCGAACTTAATAAGCCTATTTCTACTGTAAAACGATATTGGGATTGCATACCTTTGTCTAAGGCGCTATTCACATAGAACCGACGTTATGCGAGGACGTGGCACTGTCTGTCGAGTCTATTTGTATATTTAAATGGTCCCATATTCACTGAGGCAATTGACTGCGGCAACGTGGCGCGAACGACTGCTATTATGTCCTTGTCCCGTCTCTTTGAAGCTTCTCATGGAGGTTGCTGCTTGAGTAGTCAAAATGCGAGATGATATTAAATTTTTTGTTCAATTTTTAGAAAAAATTGAATAATTTACATTATTATTGTCGTTCATATTACTGTAATAGTAGTGGTGCTAAGAACCAGGCCTGGCAGAAGATTAAAAAAAAAACTTGATGTACAGTTGTATTCAGACCTGCTAGCGAGGCAATCCAGATCACGTGACATAATATGGCCGTCCAGGACAAACCATGTGGATGACATTCGGTTCATATAAACTAGCGACCGGTTTTTAAGCGACGTCGCTTGCGACTTTATAGCCGAATGCGATTCCGTTCAGCGATCGAAATTAAGTTCGGAAATATTCGTTAAAGAAGTCGATATTCTGTCAAAATATAGGTATATTAAGAGTTAGTTTAGGGTTTTTATGTCGTATGACGACACTAAGATGATTAAATAAATGTTTAATTCGATTTGTTTTTTTTCGGTTTTGAGTTAATATTCACTAAAGTTAAAATTTGTGATCGTATTTTAAACATTAAAATAAAATTAAATGAGGATAATGCGTTTGACTGTTGAATACCACGAGACCATTGTAACATTTGCAGAAGAGCACCCTGAAATAATCACATATAAGTTTAGTGGTCTTGATGGCAAACAAAGACTGCAACAGCAATGAATTGGCAACAATATTTTTATATAATTAACATAAACGTCAAATTAATAATGCAAAATTGCAAAAAAAGAAAGCACATAACCTAACTAAACATTAATATTTTGACAAGGAAATCCTTTTTTCAATACAACTGCACGCAATAATGCGCACTTTGGCCAAGCTCACTACCTCCAACATATATTCATCACTGCTTATAAATTTCATTTTTCAAACCAGTAGGTAACCAAACTCTAGTGCATCGAGACTAGATATAAGGAGCACAAACTCTGTATATAAAAAGTGTCCGTCGAAATTAGGAAAATTGTGGTGGCGCTGGGAGGCTAGCGATTAAAATCATGTTTGACGTGTTAAATTTTAGGTTATGTAAATGGAGGGTTTGTTTATTTTCATTCGGTTACCTTTTATGCTTGGTTTTAGCAAATTTCAAGGAAAAAATAAGTATTTCCCGTAGCTGGTGCTATGTTTGGTTAAAGGTAAGTTTCTTCAAATTCATTATATAGGCAATTGTGTTGCAAAATAGTAATGAAAACAATAAACCTAACCCGAGAGTCCTACATCAACCACTTACTGTTGCTCGAAAATAAGACAGGGGCTGGGGTGTGTAATTTTTTTTTATTTTTAACTTTACTTCTAGCTGGACAACTTTTCACGACACACGTTTTTCACATTGTAAATTTTTATAAAAACTTCTATAAAAATAAACACTATTTTCATTTTTTGTTAGGTTAACTTGTTCAGCAAACTTCACTCTGTAATTTTAATCGCTAGCTACTCTCGCGCCATCTACTATTTGTACCTTACCGCTGGACACTTTTTCGAGATTTTTCCTATACAAGTTTGTGCTCCTTATATCTAGTCTCCATGCTCTAGTGTATAACTTTTCTAGTTACTGTTCCGTTCATTCTGTGTGCATTGCTCACGTCAAGTCTCCGTCACGTCCGTTCTCCGTCTTTGCCACGGCTTCCCCGACGTCCGTTCAATGTGAATTGCGCCTAAGAATCATGTAATAAACCATGTGGAACGTTGACAATAGACTTTGATAGTAAGAGGTAATTATTCGAACGAAATGTAATGGACTGTCTTGAACATACACGATAAAGATATTATTATATATTATTTAAAATTTAACAAATCAATATTATCTCATATCCACCCCTCAGCACTGTAAACACGTTCATGCTTTGACTAAAATTATAAATTGAAGCTCTTCTAAAAAGCATTTTATTCATAAAACATATTTTTCGAAAAATAAATGATCTACCTACTTTAATAATTTCAAAATTGTTAAGCCTTTAAATCTTTCAAATTATATCAGATAAAATTTTAAAATATTCACAAGGGTATTTTTTTTAAAAACGCCCAAAACGTTGAGACTAGTGCAGTATGTACTTTTTTTAATCACTGCTGGATGAAATATACAAATAAATTATAACAGGTAGCTGTATATAAGTATAATTTTCCATAAAAGGACATTTTTTTTTTTTACTTCCATCACTAAAACCACATCTAAAACACGGGTTTGACATTCGCAAAACGTCACTTTAAACACTAGTGTTTAAAGTGTGAAAAGTCACATCTCGTTTATCTTACATCAAGTGTATCTTCTGTAATTTATATTTAATATTCCGAGATAATTTTGTACTTCTGTGTCATTTGGTTTTTCAATAACACGTCAGTCATTGTTTGTCATCTTGTGAATAGAATTAAAATATAACATAATTTAGATCCTGCGGGCGTAGAAAAAGTATATTAAGCACCTAGTGTCAAAAACATCTTTAGTCACTCGTTTCATAAGGCACTCGTTCCGCTTCGCTCCACACATGCCTCAGAAAACTCGCCACTCAAGTAACGTTTTTGACTCTAGGTACTTTACTATTATGGATTTTTCCCTACAAATGCTGAATTGTATTCGATTTATCATACTTGAAATATCGTATCTCATTTCGTCAAACCAAAAATTATAATTTTTCTTAATTCTTTCTTTAAAATAAAACGGAACGTATTTATTTTATCTCTCTAAATAGACAATTAGTATACGGTAACTTTTTATTTGACCAAAAAAACTGCAACGAAAAAATCTTATCAGCCGTGACGGAACATTTTAACTACAGCGGCTGACTTTTAATTTGTCAGTCGGTTAATTATTATTGGATAGGTATCGGTCGTGTTAACGCATTCGGAATTGAAAATTTGGAAAAACTAAATATTAAAATGAAAAAATAAAATCACATACGTTTCGATTAGATTTATAAGACGGTATAGTTCGGTTTTACTGTATAATAGTGACCGTATTATGTGAAAACTAAAATGTAATCAGTGTTTTAATTATTGTGGTTGGATAATGATGGAAAATGTATGGTGAAAACACAAATTTCCAACTGGTAAGATGCATGTCTTATTGTATTGTCATTTAAAATCAACATATTCTGTGAAGTCTTTCTTTTTCGTAATTTGAAATTTCCATACTTTAGGTGATGTGTATAAGAGTTAAAGTTATACTCATACGCAGTGCGCAGCTGCTACTTAAATTTGTTAATGTATAAACCTATATCTGAAAATCCTACACCTGTAATTTTTTACCAATCAAAACGTGTTTTTTTACCATGGCAACGCATGAATTTAGTGGAAATTTTTTCCTCGTGGTTACTTAACAGAGAATTATACTGGAAAAGTCTTCGCATCCATTCTTTAATAGTTTTCCAAATGTTTTGGATCTTCACTTTTTAGTTCTTTCAATAAATGGCTTTGAATTCCCAACTGCTCACGTCTGGCTACCCGCGGTCTAACCCACAATCTTTTTCTTTTATTTCTTTGATTTGTCTGTTTGTTACATAACAATAAACAAATAGTCATTATAGAGCTTAAACAAGCACCAAAAGCGAAAACTGTTGTTCATATATTTCGACACAACAATGTGATCAAAATAATATCACAATGTAAATGGCAAAACATTTTTATAATATTTTACATAATATTTTTTCATCATACCTATATCATCATATATTTGATAATAGATATATGACATGGAACTATGATAGTGTAATACTGGCCTAATTAAATATATATATATATATATATATATATATATAATATTTAGACACTATTTTTTTCATATTTTTTCCATTTAGCACTTTGGATTTTGAGTAGTTTAGATGCGAATGTTCGTGAACAATTCGAAAAAAAATTTCTTTCTTCGAGTAGGAGCCACGATTGATCATTACATCAGAAATAGATTTTAATTATTTGATTCTCAAACACAATTTTGTGTGGAATTTTTTACCGAATACACAAGATCAAATTAAATCCGGAAATTTTTTCGAGCTCATGAATATTTTGAAAATTATCCCTAGACGAAGACCTCTAGTGGTATTACTAGTGAAAATTTTACAGTTACTTAATTATTGGTGATTATCCATTTTTCCTAAATAGATATAGTACTATTTCTTCATAGTTCTTCTGTTTTAATTATACAAGGGTGTATACAGGGTGATTCATTAAGAATGTCCAATCTCTGAACTGTAGATTCTAGACCTCAAAATATGATGATTCTGCTCAACATGCCTTATGCAAATATTGCTAGTTTCCGAGATACGGGGTGTTCAAAGTTTAAATTTAAATTTTGATTTTCGCAATAATTTTTTATGTTTTCACAATTTCTCTTTGAAAATTGGCAATTTTACGTTTTTTGGCATGAGGAATCATAATTTGCACTCCAATTTAAGGGTAGAAGCTTTTAAAAATAATAAAAAGTGAACAAAAATAATAGTAGGATGAAACCCATTGGAAATGGAGGAAAATATTATCAAAATGAAAGGAAAAATAATTTACGGGCGAAATAGGGTCGGGGAGGGGGAGGAGGTGAGTTTTTAAGGGTAAAAAACGGTTTATCTCGATCTCCGACAAAACTACAAGTCCCATGGAAAAAGGTCAAATAGCAAAGCTACAGGTAATAAAAAGATCTACAACTTTTGTATCCACACTTTTTTCACATAACCTCAAAATTTTTGTGGAAAATTCAAAAAACCAAGTTTTTGGTTTTTTATTTTTATCTTCTACAAAAAAATTACTTTTTTCACGAAATTTGGTGAAAACTTACCTTTTTATGTCCCAAATACTCTGTAATTTGTTTGATTTGAAATATTTATTTTTTCACCTTATTTTGACTTATTATCGAAAAAGCATCCTAATTTTCAATCGAAAATTCACCCGTCAAAATATCAGCTTTTTTCAAAAAGTTGGTGTGCTCTCTGTTTGTTGAAGTCTCTACTTTCCGATGGTGTGAAAAGATATATTACCATAGTAAATCTTCCCAGAAAATGCAAAAAATATTGTAATGAATAACGTAATCAGAATAAAGTATCTAAATTCAATAGTAAGATTTACATTTATTTTTATACATTATGAGATTCTCTACGGCATAAATGTAATTAGAATATAATAATCCAAATTTTTAATTTAAAAAAATTGCAGCAGTCACATTTTTTTAAATGAAATTGTATAAAAAAAATTTTCGAATTCGAGTTTTTTTCGATTTTTTGCAATATCTGAGAAGATTTACCATAGTAATATATATTTTTTTTACACCATCGGAAAGTAGAGATTTCAACGAACAGAAAGCACACCAACTTTTTGAAAAAAGCTGATATTTTGAAGGGTGAATTTTCGATCGAAAATTAGGGTTTTCGATATTAAGTAAAAATAAGGTGAGAAAGTAAGTATTTCAAATCAGATAAATTAGAGTGTATTTGGGACATAAAAAGGTAAGTTTTCATCAAATTACGCGAAAATTTTTTTTTTTTGTAAAAAATAAAAATAAAAACCAAAAACTTAATTTTTTAAATTATCCACATAAATTTTGAGGTTATGTGATAAAAGTGTGGATACAAAAGTTGTAGATCTTTTTATTAACTACAACTCTGCCATTTGATTTTTTTCCATAGGACTTTTAGTTTTGCCGGAAATCGAGATAAACCTTTTTTTACCATTAAAAACTCCCCCCCTTCCCCTTCCTGACCTGCGCCAATAAATTAATTTTCCTTTCATTTTTATAATATTCTCTTCCTTTTCCAATGGGTTTCATCTTTCTATTATTTTTTTGGTTTCAAAAATTATCGACCCTGGTCTAAGAAGTGAATCATACAAGAAATATATCCTTTATTGGGTAAATTGCCCATATTATACTTGCACTAAAACTTGACTTGGTTAAACCAGCAGCTCTAAGACTTAAATTCTTCTCGGAAGGGACTGTTAGTAATAGTAAGGTTTATACAAGAGGCGAACAGTTTAATTTGTGTATTCTGTACATTGTTTAAATGAGCCTTTTCAGTTGACAAATATGTTTATTTGAAAATTTACAGTATTAGGTATTTATTTAATATATTTCTGTGAATATTGTTAGTATCTTGTCTATTAAAATGTAGTGGTTCTGTTCTGATAACCAGAACAATGTGTGAACGCACCCTTATTTTGAGATAAAAAAAAATATAGTGGGTAGTGAGTTTGACAATATATGTCTCAATGGACGATTTAGGACGAAGAATAACTAAAGCCTAACGATATAGGACATGTCCATCAACTCACAAGTTGGCACTAATGACAGTCGCCAAGAGGATAAACAATTATTTGGATATATTTTAGATTTTAAATTTGGCACTTCTTTTGTATTGATTTAGTGATCCTTTTTGTTATAAACAGTGAGATATAGCTTTTAAAATACCTAAGCAATCAAAACAATAATGAAGAAAACACCAAATCAAAATAAAATGAAATCAAACACGATCAAAATAGCTATTAAGAACCACGTGTTGGGCAAATATTTTCCAACGTTCGTATGCAGTAGGTTATACTATTTTTTACAAAACATAGGAAACCATTTTGAACAAGTATTTAATGAATTAACATTTTTGAAGTTCGACGTTATATACTATTTCATTTTTGTTTGCTTTATTCTTATAACATGTTAATTGAGGTATCACGAGTAGGAGGTTGCTATTAAATTTTTTTTGTAGGTGGAGTAAATGGGTCCTCAATCCACTTTTGGTTGATGAAACCGTATTATCTCTTATGTCATTTTAGTTTTCTAGAAACAGTCTTGAGATTATTTCGACATTTTTTTTCTTTCACGAGATATGGGGACGAATTTGAAAAACGTACATGTTTGAAAGTTCGAGGCGTGCTTTAAATGGGACACCAACAACAGAAAATATGTACTTTTTATCGTTTGTACTGAAATTGTCAAAATTGTTGGACAGTTTGATCGATTTTCTCTTTTACTGCGTCCAGACAAATTAATAGCGCAATTCAAAATTTTAAACTAAATTAACTTTAAGCTACCTCGTCGATTCTTACATTTACCGGTTCCAAAGATCCGTCTTTGGATTTATTCCGCCTCAATCTTTGTACAAATGGAATGGTGAGTGACATAAGAGTTGAAATAGCAAATAAACCACCGGCTACCAAAAATCCATACGAATACGAATATGCATTCATGATTGTTCCGTGTATGGGAGGTCCGATTAAAGCTCCGGTACCTCTAAACAGGATTAGCAGTCCGAAGGCACTCGTCAGTTTTTCTAATCCAAGAAATTCCACTAGGAGAATAGACGTTAGCGAAATGTAACCAGCTAAAACAGAAAATATAAGATACATACTTTGATTTTTTTAGTATAAAATGAAAAAATACGAAATTTAAATACTGTATCCAGAAACTCTCTTGCCAAACGCAAACTACAGAATCTAGATGTGATGTGTATACAAATGCAATGGGCCTTTTCAGTATAGTAGTCCAATCAATCTGTCCCTATGCCCCTATGTTAAAATGCAACGATTTGTAAACAGCATAAAAAATATTGACACATTGGTCGTGCGATTTCAAAAAAGATAGCGATGTACTCTGTAGGACCACCACAAGGGCAGGAAGACCACCAAACTACCTTTTTTTCGCAAAATTGTAATAACTAAAATTTTTTTTTTAATTTTTGAAAAAAGCATGATTTTCGGCTTACTTACATCTACATTTTTTCAAAGTTTCAAGTGGATTGATTGAAAAATGAATTTTTTATTACAAAAAATAAAAAACGCTATTTTTCTCGGAAAATTATGTACCGATTTTCATAAACCAAAGATTAAATGATAGGTATTTTTAATATTTACAACTTTCTCATTTAACTTTTTTTTTTAGGAGTTGTAGTTTTATTTAAACGCAAAAAAACGTTTTTTGCACTTTTGCGAATTTTTTTGCAAATGTTGAATTTGCCAGTGCACTAAACGCTATCTTTTTTGAAATCGCACGACCTATGTGCCCATATTTTTTTTGCTGTTTACAATTCGTTCTTGAAAATTTCCCTATTGATTGAACTATAGATGCAAATATGTTTATTGGAAAGCTTACTGATATCTTTTCACCTTGTACAGCTTTGCTTCGAATGTAAATGTCACAAAAGTTAAGCAAATATTTCGTTTGACCTTAGGGCAAGTGACGTCATAAGGTCTGGAATTATGTTGGCCGTATTTTTCAGAGTGGCTGGCCAATTGCTGCTACGGCCGAGGACAAAACATCCAACGAAGAAGAGCCTCAGCTGACAATTTTGTTTTTGTAGTTGGGTATTGTGTTAGTTAATTTGATTTACTTTTCGAATATTGTTGTACTTATAAGTTGTTTGTGTATACTATTGGAAGAAATGGACCCAGGATTTTCAAAGGGTAGTTCCAAAAGTTGATTTTAGAACGGCGGACGAGTTTTACATGTCAAATTTGGATTTAAGCAAAACGGTTAGTGGACAATAATAATTGATTTTCCTTCAATTTATTTTTAAATATCCACAACAGCGAATGATCCTGGTCTTGGTCAATTTCTTTTGAACCTTTGCTTTTTCGAACCATGATTTTCGTCTGATCTCATCTCGTGGAACGTAAACGAATATTTTGCTTGGGTAATTTATATTGTTATTTGTACAAAGCACTCTTTGATCATTTTGGAAACACGAAACCGAAACAAAAACAAATAACAGCAATAACAAAGATTATATTTTGATGTTTCTCGAAACCTATAGAAATTTTCAATTTCAGTAATTCACATACGTTCTAGCCAATCAAAACATTATTATAGTGGGAATAATCTACTTACATTATTCCAGCGATTATTTCCTTCCTATTAATTTTGACCAATCGCTATCAAGAATTGGTATGTCAAATATAAATTTTAAGTGGAAACATTTTTCCGGAAAAAAATCGAAAAAATGTCTTGCAAGTTTGACATGTTGCTTTGTGGTATTAAAATAAAATGTTTATTTAACTCATTTGGCAACAAGTTTTTTAAAATCTGTCGAATTATTTTCAATTTATTCTCACTCTCTTGTGATATTACTACTGAGAATATCAATATCGATTTCGAGGTTAGCTGAGATGTCGAAATTCAAAAACCAGGGAAGCAAACCTTACAAATCCTACGGAATTAATGATCTGTCGTCTTCAAGGTCCTAGACTGTTTGACGTCATCAAGGAGGGAAGAGTGACATCACGTTCAAAGCTCGCGCTAGCTTCCCACTCAAAAAAATTCGGGGACACTTTTTCATAAAATACTTCATTTTAAATCAATAAAAAAATTACTGAAAACGCCCATTATTTAAACTATGAATTTCCTTAATAGTATATTATGCACGAGCCGAAGGCAAGTGCTACAATTCATACGAGTGCAAAATGGCCATTTTATTGCGAGTTGCATACTATACTTTTTCTATGACAACATATCGTTCACGTTTAATACATGCACACATTGCAAAAACTTTGAAAGAAATAAACTGATAAGATTTCATTACTCCGAATTCGCCGCTAATGGGCTTTCTATCAGAATTAAAATATAAATTGAAGAAATATGTAAATATTTATCTTTATTGCTATTTCTAATAGTTTTTATAGAAAACAACTATGAAATTACTCGTTACCCACTAAAACTTTGACAGAAACGATCTGCTGACATTTCATCAATTTGTCGCTGGACGTCATAATTTGACAAGCCGTAGTCGTCGAGATTTTAGAGTGAACCTAGGCTTAACACGAAATATTTCATTTCGCATTAATTGTTGCTTAGCAACTTTGCCTAGCAACCGATGCAAAAATGAAATTCTGTACAGTATGTGCTTGTTTATGATTGAAGTTACGGTTATAAAATGAACATTTATCGATTGTCCTAGAAAAAACTTGTTTCAATTTATTTATGTCCATGAAACTTAAGCCGGAGATTTTTGTGAAGAAAATTTAAAATTCACTATCTCTTCTGAACACCTCGAACTTACCCATTGCACTTCCATATATCAAAGTGGCAGCTGCATATGATATGTATTGATGACATAATGCTATTCCTCCAAGAGTGAATGACATTATCACCATACAAACATTGTTTACTAATAAAGTATTGACTTTTGGGAAATCTGCAACGAATCCACATACGATACGTCCTACGGTATTTGTTATTCCCATAAAAGAAATAAGAAGAGATCCATGGGATTTATCAATGTCCTAAAAATAAATAAGTGAGATAATTTTTTTTATCAAGATACTAGCAAAGTATAAAATAAAATCCATCCGCAATGAATAGTATATTATGCAATGAGCACAAAACGGTGCCCATTTTGTTGCGAGTTGCATACTATACTTTTTCTATGACACGTTTAATACATACATAGATTGCAAAAACTTTGAAAGAAATAAACTGATAATATTTCATTACTTCGAATTCGCCGCTAATGGGCTTTCTATCAGAATTAAAATATAAATAGAGGAGTTCAGTCTAAGGTCAACAAAAAGTGGTTTTTCTGACAATAATGACAGTTAATGTCTACCTTTCAAAACATAAGATTTTTGCAGCTTTTTATCATTACTAACATCTAAACTGCTTTATTAAGACAATGAATACACCCCCGAAGCGTGAATCTCAAAATTTAAAATGATGTTTCAGCTGAATACTCAACGCATCAGTGGCCAATATTTCTAGGAGCTGTTGGAAATTCACCATTCATTTCTGTCATTACGTCACTAGTTATGTCAGATGTCACTGGAAGAATTAAGAGATACATCTAACTAGAACCAGAAAAGTCTAATTGAAAATAAAGATGAACGATTAAACGAATATCAATAAAAACAAATAAAACTGACATCTGACATATCTAGTGACAGAATAACAGAAATGAAATGATGACATGCCAAAAGTTTCTGGAATTATTGGTCATTGATGCGTTGATTATTCGGCTAAAACGTCATTTTAAATTTTAAGATTTATGCTTGGGGGGTGTATTCATTGTTTTGATAAAGCAATATAGATGTTCGCATTGATAAAAAACCTGCAAAAATCTTATATTTTGAATGGTAGACATTAACTGTCATTCTTGTCAGATAAACCACTTTTTTCTGGCTACACTGACCCTAGACTGAACTCCTCTATTGAAGAAATATGTCAAATCTAAGTCAATGTCCCTATCAGTTTCCATTTTAGTTCATAGTTTTTATAGAAAACAACTACTACTTACTCGTTACCTACTAAAACTTTGACAGAAACGATCAGCTGACAATTCATCAATTTGTCGCTGGACGTCATAATTTGACAAGCAGTAGTCGTCGTGATTTTAGAGTGAACCTAGACCTAACACGAAATATTCTATTTCGCATTTGTTGCTTAGCAACCGATGCAAAAATGAAATGCTGTAGAAAATGTGCTTGTTTATGATTGAAGTTACGGTTATAAAATGAACATTTATCGAGGTTTGAATAATGTAATGAAAGATTATTTTCAAGTTGTCACCTAAGGAGTAAGAATTGAGGGAAAGATTAAAGTGTCTTCTGAATGTTATTGAGTAATTTTTGTTCCATTCATATTTCTCAATATACAGGGAGGTCGAAAATGACTTGAAAGGCTTCGAGAAAAAGATAGTACAGTAAGTGCCTTTTTTTAAAACTGACTGCGCTTTTCCTTTTTCTTGCTCGACTTGCCGGGGTCAGCACCGTATTCAGAGACAAATATCCAATGTGTTTTATTTTATACAGTGTGTACATAAAGAAACGTGACTTGCTAATATTTCGATTTCCGTTAGGTTTACAAAAAAATTTTGAATAAAAGTATTTTCAAATAATTCAAACCATTTGCATACGGCGATTAGAAGTATACAGGGTGCACGGTTGCTCCAAAATAACTTATTAACATACTTTTTTTTTTAAATAGTACACCATGTCTATATTTTCAGTTTTTCATAATCTATTATATTACAAATATAACCAAGAAATGATTCTACATTTAATAATTCCAAAGTTACATTGGTTTGAATCTAAAATTATAAAAAAATTGCTTATTCAAAAAAGTAGTAGGTTTTTCTGTCATTAATATAAATTAATAATGATTTAGGTTTCTCGCCAAAGAATTCCAAGTTTCCCTCCAAAATTTCAGGTTTCCCGTTAAGAATTCCAAGTTACTCGCTCAAATTTTGGCGGAAATCTTGAAATTTTTTGCGGAAAACTTGAAATTTTTAGCGAGAATCCTTAAATTTTGGCGGGAAACTTGTAATTTTTGACAAGAAACCTAAAACTTTATTAATATTAATGAAAGAAAAACCTACTACTTTTTTGACTTAAACAATTTTTTTAAAATTTTAGATATTAACCAATGTAACTTTGGAATTATTAAAGATATAATTATGCGGTCTTGAGGGTTGTCTTTGTAATTTAGTAGAGTATGAAAAACTGAAAATACAGATTGCGAAAAGTCTATTCGCGCCATACGATTTACACAAGTACGACAAAGAAAATATGAGCAAAACTACTTGAAAGAGAGAGAAGAACAATTGTGCGCTCAGCGATGGGCGTGTAAAAGTTTAAATGTGAATTATCTCTGTAAAGGACACTGTTGCTGGATGAAAGTGTTTAATTTTACCTAATAGTACATGAGCTCGAAAAAAAGTTAACGATAACGACACAAAAATATCATTTGTACAAATTAATCTGCACTTCTGGCAACAGCGGTTAAAATAGGGGAGCACTGAACACACCCCTAGCTGTTTTTGGTAGCTGGAACTGAACAAACGCCCATCGCTGAGTGCACAATTATTCTTCTCTCTCTTTCAAGTAGTTTTGCCTATCGTACTTGTGTAAATCGTATGGCGCGAATAGACTTTTCGCAATCTGTATATACATGGTGTACTATTTAAAAAAATATGTTAATACGTTATTTTGGAGCAACGGTACACCCTGTATATTTCTAATCGACTTATGTAGATGGTCTGGATTATTTAAAAAAAAAGTTTTATCCAACATTTTTTTTCTGTAAACCTAACCGAAATCGGAATATTAGCAAGTTACGTTACTTTCTGTATACACACTGTATTTTGCATATGTATTTTTCAAAGTATTCTCCACGAAGAGACATGCATTTTTGCATCCTTTGGAACCAATTCTTGGTAGTTTCAAAATAGAGTTTTTGAATTCGTTGACTTCATCTTCTAGGTACGAACCTTTGACCACGCAGTTAATTCTTAAGTTTTTGAAAAAAAGGACTTAGATCGGGACTGTGGGGAGAATGGTCAAGCAGTTCGATATTTTCTTGCTTTAAAAATTGTTTCTGGTAACTCTGCAATTACTTCCAAAACAAATCAATGAAATAACTATTTTGTTTAATTTTTGCTTGAATTCCTAATTATAAACAACTGAATCATCCTGCCCGTCTATTTGTCAGTAAATCTTATTTTATTTTTTCACTACATTACATCTTTTTTTAATCGTAAATATACAGGGTATTCCAGGAATGAGAGGCCAACACTTGAGAATGAGTAGGTGGTGTTAAAATAATGTCAGTACTTCATTTAACTTTTTTTTCAACTGACCTCCTTTGTTGAGTTATAGGGCTTTAAAGTTAGAAATTAAAAATACATTTTAATTCATAACTCCAAAACTATAATTTCCAACTTGATGAAAATTTGGTGGATTGTCAAGTACATCCATTCATTTATTTTGTCAATACCAGCAAGTTTATTAATGTTGCAGAAAGTCAGGGTCGGACTTGGCTCACCGGATAAAAGGTCATAACTTTGAAAGTAACAAGGCAAAAAACTTTAAAACACTGTCAGTTTATTCTCCAACTATTCTTCTGAAAAAAAGGTACTCTTATTATTTTAATTATTTCTGTATTGTTTGAAATGGCAGAATATACTTTCAATGAATATGCAGATTTGCATTTAATGTATTGAAGCAAGGAGACTTTATTCTGAACATTTTCCTAATAGAATTTTACCAGATAGAAAACTTTTTGATCGTGTTCATAGAAATTTAAGAGAAAAAGGTATGATTTTGTGAAATATTGCAATTATGCATTTTAAAAGGTAATACATTTTATTGTTAGGTACATTTTTACGGAAAGCAGGTGGTGTGGGTCCCGTAAGAAATATCCGTACTATTGTTTTGGAACAGGATATCCTAGATGAAGTAGATAACAACCCTAATGTTTCTAAAACCACCGCGCATAGAATACTTCAAGAAAATCTTTTACGCCCGTAACATTTTCAAAAAGTACAGGAGAGACTATCCAGCACGACTTCAATATGCGCGTTGGTTTTTAGAAAAACAAAGAAATAATCGAGATTTTATTAAATCGGTATTGTTTACTGATGAAGCGGGATTTACGAGAAATGGCGTTGTCAATGCCCCCCTCGTAGTCCGGGTCTAAATCCAATGGATTCATTCCTCTGGGGCTACCTGGAAAGTTTGGTATATATGCAACACCCATACAAACAAAGAATGAATTGTTGGATCGAATTCATTTCCATTGCGATGCTATCAGGAACAATCTAGGAATGTTGTTCCAGGTACAACGAAACATTATTCGTAGGCTCAATAAATGTGTAGAGGTAGGAGGTGCACATTTTGAACATTTATTAGATTGAAATTCTTGTTTGTATTTTTTTATTACGTTACTCTGGATAATTCTTAATTAATATACGTTTTTATGAAAATTATGAGTTTACTTGTTCTGCTGAACATTACTTAGAATAGTTGAGGCATATGATACATACATTGACAGCTTCCTACTTGATACAATAACATTTTTTAAAGAATGGTTAATGCATATGACAAATAATTGACGGCAGTCTGCTTGGTTATAACCCATTTCCTGAATAATGATAGAATCTGGATGTGCTCTGCGGTGTCTTATGAAATTCCATATTTCTCGGAAACCACTGATGTTATGGACTTGGACAAAGAGTACCTTTTTTTCAGAAGAATAGTTGGAGAATAAACTGACAGTGTTTTAAAGTTTTTTACCTTGTATCTTTCAAAGTTCTGACCTTTTATCCGGTGAGCCAAGTCCGATCCTGACTTTCTGCAACATTAATATACTTGCTGGTATTGACAAAATAAATGAATGGATGTACTTGACAATCCACCAAATTTTCATCAAGTTCGAAATTATAGTTTTGGAGTTATGAAGTAAAATGTATTTTTAATTTCTAACTTTAAAGCCCTATAACTCATCAAAGGAGGTCCGTAGAAAAAAAAGTTATATGAAGTACTGACATTATTTTAACACCACCTACTCGTTCCCATGTTTTGGCCTCTCATTCCTGGGACACCCTGTATATTTTTTTACTTTCTCTATTAAAGCAAGTTACAGTTTATTTCACGAATTTACGCGTGTTTCGGATTAGTGAAATGGTAAACTGTACTGAAATGTTCGATAGTAAACCCTCCCAATATTTGATGCGTTAGAAATCCGAAATTTTATTCTTTTTAATCATGTTTTTCCCTTTTTTCTTTTTTTATTAATTTTTGGTAATCAGATCTTTTCTTTATACGAATACAATAACGGGAAAAATAAAATTGTTTTACATTTGTGTCTAGAAGTGGTACTAGGGCAATTTACTTTCGTCCTTCTTACTGAATTGAACAAGCTAAACACTGCTCGTCGAGTTTTTGCCGATAATCCGAAACAGGAGTAAATTCGTGAAATAAACTGTATATTATGATCATGTTTACATTCATTTTATATTACAAGCACGTAAGTATATACAATTTTACCGTCAAGGTCAACAAATATATGTATAATTTTTATTAAAAGCGTTTTAATACCTTTGACAAAGACCTGAAAATTTCAAATACGACCTAGACATAATGGCCGTAAACTTAAACAATAACAATAATTACAAGAAATCTCATCTAATAGAATCATTTCATTGCAAATATTACTAGTGTTGCGTAATACATCGACTAGTCGCTTTCACTGTTGCAATTTTCAGAGTGGTAAAGTGAGAAAGTTGCGTAACGTTTGTTGTTTTTTTTGTAACGGATTGATTAACAGGTCAAAGACAAAAAAATGTAATGAATATTAAATTTCAATAATAAAATGTCACTTGTCATTAAGTGGGTATAAAGAATAGATAAAAATGGTTGTAAAATAAAAGTATATCATTATACACACACATGATGAAATTATGAGCGAGACTGGCCTTATTGTTAATTAGTTTTTGAATTAAGGTTACATTGAACAAACGGAATAAACAAGTTTGACAAGATGTCACAGAAAAAAAGGTACTGAAAACTGAAAATTGGAATGGAAGGTTTTTGGTTTATGAATTATTTATTTAACTAAAACACTGGCGTGCAAAACTAATATCTGTCACTTGAGTTATTTGGCGTAAGGTGCCGCCATATTAACGGCTTCTATAAAATAAAGTGCATTCCAGCTACCTGCGAATTCACATTCGGTGGCTATTTTGGAGATTAATGAATGTATCAGTTGAGTTCTCTCTTAGCCTAATCAAAGTACACATAAAACCTCACAAAAAATACAAAAAACTTGAAAACTCAAAATTGGTTATTTAAAAGGGTGGTGTTTAACAGGAGAAAAAGTTTACGATGTTAGGCATGCGATTTTCCGGAAAATCGTCGAGTGAAAATTTTTGTTTTTGTTTTTTCGCTCTAATTGTTGAAATAATAAATATACAGAAAAACTTCCGAATCAAAATTTGTAGCTGATGCATTTATCTACAAATTTTGTCTAAAAAGTTTTTCTGTAAGTTAGGACCGCTCGACTTAAAAGTTAATAATTCTGGGCATATAACATTCTGAAAAAATAAATAAACTCATGTAAAATGTAAAGAAAGATCTCAACTTTTAGATAGAAATACTTTCAAATCTGAAAAAGTAGATTTTCTGACTGTAATATCAGTTTATTATAATTCCTATTTAATTAATACTTATCCCAGCGAAAATTCCTTTTGGATTTAGCATTGCAAATGAGCATAAAACATTATTATAAAAGCAAAGCCATCAATATTTAGAATTTTAAACGAATGCTTCTAAAAAATGTGTTTTTTTTGCATGCTTAATTTTACTTGTTTTTTTTAGACTTCATTCAATTATATGTTTATTCGAAATTAATATAATTCAGTGAAACTTTACTACTAAACACTTTGAAGCATCTACTTTCGAAACTACTATACAGTTTTTCTATAAATATCAAATTTTTTAAATAATAGACAATTATTTAAAATAAATACTTAAATCAGAGGTCTGTCAGCAAACCTTCTATAACTTTTTATACCGTTTATGATATTATCTAAATATTTGTGAACTTTATAATGAAGCTATTAAGAAGTGATCGCGATACAAAAGAACACACCTATGGCTCAGGTAAGAAAGTGAAGGGAGCACAAATAAAGGTGAAAAGGCAGGTGAGAGAGCGTGGAAAATCGATGATAGTACATTAAAAAATTTAAAAAAATTATTTTTTTCAATGTATTTGTAGATACCCCATTTTAGAACACATTCCATATGAAAATTTTTTTTCTAAAAGTCATTGTTTATTTACTATCATAAAATTAAAAACATGAAAATTGATGATGTTCAAAAATACTACTAGGTATGGAAATTTCGTATATATTTTAAAAACTAATGCAGATACAAAAAAAATGTTCAGACAAATTTTGTAGATAAATGTATTAGCTACAATTTTTGATTTGAGCATTTTTCTGTGTTTTCATCATTTCAACAATTAGAGCGAAAAAAAAAAATTTCACTCGACGATTTTACGGAAAATCGCATGTCTAGCATTGTAAAGTTTTTCTCATGTTAATCACAACCCTTTTAAATACTCAATTTTGAACTTTCAAGTTTTTTGCGGCATTTTACGGATATTTTGTGTACTTTGACTACGCTATCTGTATAACCTATCGAACAGAAGGTTTAGCAACGGTCAGAGTAGCTTAGTATTTTTAACTCTTCCGTACACGGTCGAAGTCGGGAAAAAACAAAATTGTATTGTGTTATGATGGTCACAGTATCACAACGAACAAAAACAAATAAATTAATTTCATTGGTTTTTGAAAGAAACACGTCGAGGAAGGGATATTATAGATAAATAGCAAAATGTCTCTGATTTCGTTCTAAAACAAGCAGAAAACTTCACAGGCTGTTCCAACGACCTATGAAAAATAATGTGAAATTCGCCATATTGGCCTTCTTTTTACGTTTTTTCGTTTTTTGATCATAATACTTTTAGTAAAGGACTAGTTTCCAAAAAGTACTGTTGCGAATTGAAATCCTATGCAGACGAACTGTAATATTTCTGTCAGTTTGTCCCGTTATCAGTCTCAAACTAGTATACTGTGACCGCATGACATGAACGAGGAAAGAATCTGCCGATACCGGAGCTTCCCTACCCTATCCTTAGTGTTTATTTAACAAACATAATGCCTAGATTCTATTGTTGCATCGAGAATTGTAGCATTTTTACGAGATAGTAGAAGGCAACGTGAAATCGCAAGAATTGTTGGTCCGAACCTTAGTGGTGTACTTACCAATATATTGGTCTAATAACCCCAAAACAGGAAACAAGCAAAATAGAGTGGCTGCCCAAAGACTTCACCGTTTTTTGGTTTCAGAAAGTTTGCGAAATACAATAACTACTATCGTCTCACTGCGAATGCAACTCGAAGAAGCTAGGGATGTAAATTAGTGATGAGCAAAGCAAGAGCCAAGACCAATACAAAGACAGTCTTGGTGACGGTCTCGGTCTTGCTCAAATACTTGTAATCTTGGTCTTACGTACTTAGTCTTGGTCTTGCTCAAATAGTTTGTTACTTACGTCGTTCTGGAAAATATCTCTGGAGTCTTTTGATAGGTTAAATGATCAACAACATATTATATTGAAATTAACACCTACCATATATCCTATTTAAAATGAAAATTATAATTTTTAGTTTAGTCTTGAACTTTGTCTTGGTTTTAGTCGTGTTCTTATTCATTCGGTCTTTGTCTTGCTAGTGTATGTATGATCTTGGTCTTGCAGAATCACAAGACCAAGACTGCTAGATCAAGACAGATTTTGCTCATCACTAATGTAAATGTTACTGAGTGGACGTTAGAAGGTTTCATGTTGCTGGATTGTCTTGCAGAAGGATGGCTACAGATTCACCATAAGAACGCCGGGATCGTATTGCATAATTGGGTTTTTATGCAAGATAACGCTAAAGTCACATGAAGCCAGAGTTTGCAGGGAGTATATGGATGACGTTGGAATTATGCGGTTCGATTGGTCAGCTTGCAGTACAGACTTCTTGGCGGAGAGTGGGGACGTGCCAAACACTGGCCTCTTGCGGCTTTACTTGTAATACAGACTGTCAGCCAGTTAGCATGTGCTTTCAAATGGAGTAGACGAGCGGGTAAGTTATTCATATGACAAATCTATACCGGGATCGTCCTGTTCTGTAAACATTGGGCGACTAACCTAAATGAATGCCAACACAGATATTGTATAGACGTTTTTACAATCGCTGGCTTTGCCAATTGGCATTGCTAACGGCGTAGTGTGGACTGTGGACGCGCCTTAAGAATGGGATGATATCGAGCAGAATGTAATGCTTAACTTAGTTGAAAGTAGGTATTAGTCCGGCTTATAAAATACAGTACACTGATTTACAATTTGCAAATGAAAGCTTAGAACAAAAAACAGCACAATTTCAATAAAATACTTGCAAATTTTGGAGTGACCTCGTCGGTATAGTTGTATATAATTTTGATTTTGATACTTTCGGTTATATTTTATTTAAACTGTAATTGGCCAAAAAGTTTTCTTTACTGTTTCACAGGGTTGTCAGCTTTCAATAGCTGTCAAACTCAAACTAAATGACGTAGAAACAAATTTGGATAGTAGACTATTAATAAACGGTAATTGATGGAAGCAGTTATTGCGCGGCAAATCTAAAACTACTTACATCTGCTTTTGCTGCTTCACCTATAAAATCGAAAGGAATGTACAAAGCCATAAAACCGATTAAATTAGATATGGTAATTACTATGAAAACTGGATCGCACATCAGACTCAAATCTAGTAGATCGCTGAAAATTCTACCAATTCCTGATATACTTCTGGCATCTGGAACAATGTTCAAATCATTTTTTAGTATAGTATAAATATAATAAATATAATAATTATGGAAATAAAAATTAATATTTTTGAAAGTTGTAATATACTAATGCATTCTAGTACTGATGATGTAGATGCAATATGTAATCACTTTTTGATTGAGTATTTATCGATTTAAGTCTTCTGTGAACAGAGGATACTAGACTGGTTAAAAATGTATGGGAAGCAATATTTTGTCAAATTTAATATTTCCTTATTTTTTTTAATAGTGTAGATGGTGGCGGCTTTACCAACCGTTGATATTGAATGTTTGTTTAGGTTGTTGAAGTGCTGAAAAAAAGTTTTATCAACTTTCTATGATGCGTATAGAATCCACAACATATATTCTGTGAAATTTAGTATTTCTTTTTTTATAACTGTGTAGATGGCGGCGGCCTTAGCAACCGTTGATACTGAATGTTTGTTTTGGTTATTGAAGCAGTCAAAAAAAGTTTTATCAACTTTCTATGATGCGCATAGAGTCCAAAACACAAATTTTGTGAAATTTAATATTTCGTAATTTTTTTAACGGTGTAGATGGTTCAGAACCGTTTATACTGAATGTTTGTTTTGGTTATTGAAGTGCTCAAAAAAAATTTTATCAACTTTCTATGATGTGTATAGAATCCACAACATATATTGTGAAATTTAATATTTCGTAATTTTTTTAACAGTGTAGATGGCGGTGGCTTCAGCAGCTGTTGATACTGAATGTTTGTTTTCGTTATTGAAGGGCTCAAAAAAAGTTTTATCAACTTTCTATGATGCGTATAGAATCCACCACATATTTCGTGAAATTTAATATTTCTTTTTTTTAACTATGTAGATGGCGGCGGCTTTAGCAGCCGTTGATACAGAATGTTTGTTTTGGTTATTGAAGCAGTCAAAAAAAGTTTTATCAACTTTCTATGATGAGCATAGAGTCCAAAACACAAATTTTGTGAAATTTAATATTTCGTAATTTTTTTAACGGTGTAGATGGTTCAGAACCGTTTATACTGAATGTTTTGGTTATTGAAGTGCTCAAAAAAAGTTTTATCAACTTTCTATGATGTGTATAGAATCCACAACATATATTGTGAAATTTAATATTTCGTAATTTTTTTAACAGTGTAGATGGCGGTGGCTTCAGCAGCTGTTGATACTGAATGTTTGTTTTCGTTATTGAAGGGCTCAAAAAAAGTTTTATCAACTTTCTATGATGCGTATAGAATCCACCACATATTTCGTGAAATTTAATATTTCTTTTTTTTTAACTATGTAGATGGCGGCGGCTTTAGCAGCCGTTGATACAGAATGCTTGTTTAGGTTATTAGAGAACTAACACAAAATTTTATCAACTTTCTATGATGCGTATAGAATTAACAACATATTTTGTGAAATTTAATATTTCGTAATTTTTTCAACAGTGTAGATGGCGGCGGCTTTAGCAGCCGTTGATACTGAATGTTTGTTTTCGTAACTGTAGTTCTCAAAAAAAGTTTTACCAACTTTCTATGATGCGTATAGAATTCACAACATATTTTGTGAAATTTAATATTTTTTTTAACAGTGTAGATGGCGTCAGCTTCAGCAGCCGTTGATACTGAATGTTTGTTTTCGTTATTGAAGCAGTCAAAAAAAGTTTTATCAACTTTCTATGATGCGCATAGAATCCACCACATATTTCGTGAAATTTAATATTTCTTTTTTTTAACTATGTAGATGGCGGCGGTTTTAGCAGCCGTTGATACAGAATGCTTGTTTAGGCTATTAGAGTACTCAAAAAAAAGTTTTATCAGTTTCCTATGACGCGTATAGAATCCACAACATATTTTGTGAAATTTAATATTTTTTTAACAGTGTAGATGGCGTGAGCTTCAGCAGCCGTTGATACTGAATGTTTGTTTTCGTAACTGAAGCTCTCAAAAAAAGTTTTACCAACTTTCTATGATGCGCATAGAATCCACAACATATTTTGTGAAATTTATTATTTTCTCTAACTGTGTAAATTGCGGCGGCTTTAGAGCCGTTGATACTGAATATTTGTTTTGATTATTAGAGTACTCAAAATTTCAATGATGTGTATAGAATATATAGAAGGCAAAGAAATCGGAGGGACCACGCAAAACATTTAATTTAAGTTTGCTCTCTTTATGTTAAATTGTTTTTAATTGTGCTTTATCTTCGGAATAAAGCACCAAAACATTTGATATACCAAAAAATGCTGGTTCAGGACAAAACGAACTCCATTTCAGACCACCTTTGCTAGGGTGTCTGCCGTTTCATTACCTACGATGCCTTTATGCTCCGGGTCATTTAAGTATTTTAGACCTAGAGTTTTTGTAGACAGTCCTAAACCAGTCTAGATCTGATCTGGGTGCCTTAGGATTTCAGAGCTGTCTGACCTACCTTCTTTCGATGTTTATTTTCAGTATAGCGTAGGTTTCCGCCTGGAATATACATATATGCGACTTTCCACAAATATTATTAATTATATTGGATACTTAATTGGGCTAAGCACATTTTGTTAATTACCGTTGGTTACTTCAATTTCTTTTAGTTCTATTATAAGTATAATAATTTATTTACTTACTGTATTTTGATTTGTCTTTTGGAATGTTTAACATACTCTGTCTGAAATCATGAAGTGATTTTTGAGATTGAAATTCTTTTAGATTTCTTATTGATCCTGCGTAAAGGACATCTTGTCTTGCTAGTGGGGAGAGTACTTGACTTCTTTTACTCTTGTTACTAGCTAGCGAATGTTTTGATGCCGATAAGTCTGTCTGAAACAATATAAAAATATTACCAAATAAAGAAGACGATGAAATTTCGATTTGTCCACACAAAAATATAGGCAGCTGGTCTAAGATTATTTTAATTCGCTTCCTAACAGCTCAACAGTCGTGATACATTCTTTTTTTTTTCTCTAATAACCATTACTTAATATGGGAGAATTCAATAAAAAAAAAGGTTTGTCCAAATTCTCTTTATCATAACCTATTTTTAAGTTGGAAGCACCCTGGTGTATTGAAGACGTAAAAACGTATATAACTCTGTGTTTCCACAGAGAAGGTCGTCATTGCAAATAAAATAAAGGTATTAAAAAGCAGACACTTCATTCTTCAAATTGAGCGTTTAAAAATTGCATCAATTCTCGATTTTTCTACTCTAGTGGTTAACAAATAATATTACTCGTATAGTTTGTCCCATAGTACATCTTCGCTTTTGCCGGCAATAATAAAATTAATGGGTCAAGTACAATAAATCATATGGCCAATAGCTGCTGTAGAAGAGTTAGCCAGTGGCGGACTATTTAAAATTATTTTAAAAAGGATCAAATTGACAAATATTTTTATTATCTTTTTGTATTTTTATCATACATCCTTTGTTTTTTATTTAATATGTGAAGACCATTTCTCTGAACTTTTTTTCTTTTTCCTCCCAAATGAGAGATTATTAAATACTATTAAGTTAAATAAACTATAACCAGGAAAAAAAACAATATCCAACTTTATTGGTATCTGTAGAGTAGGGAGGGTGAGTGTAGGCTCACAGCACTTAGGCCACATATGACCCATTGTACATCCTCCCGAGGAGTTGTCCTCCTAGGTCATCGTCCATCCTGTCCTTCTTAGGAAGGTGAACAGGTCACCAGGAGACATCTCCTTTATATCGGCAGGTGTAGCCAAGACTCACCGAACACACACTCTCTTATCGACGATAACTCCGGACACTCGCATAGGACATGCCTGACAGTCTCATCTTCCTGTTCACACATCCTGCATAGAGATGTGTCCACTAGCCCCATAGTATGGAGGTGTTTCCTTAGTTGACAGTGGCCAGTCAGGAATCCCACTGTTATACGTAGGTTTCTTCTGGTCATCGCCAAGTATTTTTTCGGCGCCATCTTCCCAGGGTCGCCCAGGGTGATCCTGGCAAAACTGCATCCTTTGATTGCCTCCCATCTCTCAAGGGATTGAGCATGGGTGTAACGTTTGGCTAGTTCCGCAATTGTCGAATTCGTCAGGCCGTAGGTGTCACTGGGTCCAAGAATTTTCAGTCCAGCGGCTTCCCTGGCTAGAGAATCAGCAATGCGATTTCCTTTACTCCTGTCGTGCCCTTTAACCCACCTCAGGATAATATTGTTATCTGCCGAGGCGTTAGCTAAATCTTGGTGGCACTCTAGTACTAGTCTTGATATAACACGTTGTCTGTTCAAGGCTAATAGGGCTTGTCTACTATCAGTGCAGATTATTATGTTTTTGTCAGAAATTCCTTTTCTGATTAGTTCTTTTGTGGCAATTGAGATACCAGCCAGTTCTGTTTGAACTACGCTGGTATTGTTTCCCATTCCCCACTTGATCCTTAGGCTTAGTGCTCTCGAGTAAACTCCACATCCTGAGCCTTCATTTATTTTTGAACCATCTGTATAAATGCGTATTGCATCTGCAGCATCTGGCTCTGTGTTGTGTTTTATTTGTATTTTGTAGGGTTTATTAAACAAAAATCTGGGTTTAATTGCATCATTGGCTGCCTGCAGCAGAGGTAGCGCAGTAAGCGCTTCCTGCCATAGGCTTAACCGCAAATTGCCCACTCCTACTTCGGGGTTTACACCAGCCTTGCGCAATCGTACCATGGCCATCAACGCAACCTCCTTGACATACAGGTCCAGAGGGGTCAGACCAGTAATAAGCTCCATTGCTGCGGTTGGTGTTGTTCTCATGGCTCCTGTTATGTTTAAACAGGCCATTCGCTGTATTTGATATAGTTTTTGAATGACCGTTGCTTGTAGAACCTTCGGTCCCCATGCAATTGCTCCATACGTTAACATAGGTCTTATTATTGCAGTGTAGATCCAGGAGACCACTCGGGGTGACAGCCCCCATGTGCGTCCCACTGTTCTCCGACACTGTTCATAAGCCACATATGCTCTTTTTGCTCTCGCTACTTTATTGGTATGGTTTAATATTATTCTAAATCTAATTCTGTTTCACTGTCAGACTTATCATTAAGATTAATTACAATAGGCTCTATATTATTTTGAATACGAATGCATGAATCTTCAATTTTTATAACGTGCAGTACAGAATTTTCCCAGCTTTGAATGAGTATATTATTAACTACATTTTTAATTGATTCTATGACACTGGGACCCAAAGTAGGAGTAACATTTTACTTGATGCCACAAATGCTCTCTATATGGGGTTGAATATACAGTATCCGCCAAAATAAACAGTACCGAAAATAAAAATAAAAATTAATTTTTAATTTCTGTAATGTAAGTGTTCAAAATGTTCACCATTTCGACGCAAACAAGCTTCATATCGATTTTGTAAGTCAATAAATATATTTATAAAAAGTGGTTGATGTAACTGCCGAAAAATATTTTGTATTCTTTCCCGTAGTTCGGCAATATTCGCCGGCGGATTTTCCGAGTGAAATATTTTGTCCTTCATTATGCCCCAAATGTATGCGTCAGGTGGCGTCAGATCAGGTGAATGAGAAGGATATTCGAAGTCTCTGTTCCCCGAGAAATTATTCTATTATCGAAATGCTGACGGAGTAAGTCTAAGGTGCGCACAGCTGTATGGCTCGTTGCACCATCTTGTTGGAACCATTGTGTGCGAAACGGTAGATTTCGTGCACGGCAAAAGTTATTTAGATCTCTCACAAAAAGTATAATAATTTTCTCTCTATAACGCTCTTGGTTGACAGTAAGTGGATTCTGATGATCATCTTCAACGAAATAAGGACCAATCATTCCATGACCAGATACCGCGCACCAAACGGTAACTCGAAGACTGTGGAGTGGTTTCTCTACAATGACATCAGGACGTTCAAATCCAAGGAATCTGGTTGTTTGTCGATTAATATAGCCGCTAAGATGAACGTGACTCTCGTCTGAAAACCATATGTTTTTCAAAAATTCGGGATCTTCGTAAATTAAACTCAACATGCGACCACAGTAAATTTCTCTTGCACGTTTGTCCGCAGCATTTAGTCGTTGTCCAACTTGAATACGGTATGGATAACCACCAATTGATTTGAACATGCGACGTAAAGACGTTTCGCTAATGTTGAGTTTACATGCAGTTCTTACAAGACTTCTAAGAGGTGATTGCACAACTTGGTTAAAAACACGTCCTTCATTTTCGTTAGTGCATACTGTTTTTCGACGACCTGAAGAACCTTTACGTTGACACAATACACTACCAGTGCGACGAAATTTTTCAACAACAGCTAACATCACACTTTTACTAGGAGCTGCTTTATTAAATTTTTGTTGATATTTTATTGACACCTGTTCTAAGCTTTGACCATCATTACGACTTTTTCCGTATGAACGAAAATAATGCTCTACCAAAAACACTTTTTCTTCCGTTGTTAGAACCATTTTTAAATCAAATTTAACTGCAGCGTATTATTAATATATCAACTAATGACAATTAAGTCAAATATGACAAATCCATATTACATAAACAACTCCACAGCACTCTCTGTTTCGGTACTGTTTATTTTGGCGGATACCGTACAATAGTATGGAGGAAAACGTGTAGCACAGTATGTCCCTGTTCCTCAGCTAAACGTTCACATGCATGTTGTTTTTTAATAGAATATAATTTTAACACCTCCAAAAGTTGCTCCTTCTGGTAATCACTTTGGAACAAATATTCTTGAATTTCAGTCTTTCTATTTGATGAGATTGGTGCTTTTTGTATTAGGCGGCTGTGGTAGCTTGCGTTATCCATTACAATTACACTGTGGTCGGGAATATTATTCATAAGATGATTTTGAAACCAGTTTTCAAAAAGTTCTACAGTTGTATCTTCATGATAATCCAAGCTTGAATCCTTAATATTCTTTGCAGACAGCAGCTGACAATTTGGAACAAATCCGTTTTCTGATCCAGCGTGGATACTGGTTATGCGCTTTCCTTTGTTTGAAGGTGCCTTAGTCAGTCTTTACTGGAATCAACCCATTCTTTAAATATCAAACCGTGTTTTGTCCAGGTAGATTATAGATCTGTTTTCGGATGGGTGTTTCTTAATGTCCTGAAGAAAATTGATTCTCCTAGTGCGCAATATTTGCGATTCCATTACCACTTCTTCGACTTATATAACTGCGTGCCTTTAATTTTTAACCACTTATTATAGAATTGACCCTAAGGTCTGACTCCACACTATTTGTAACGGTTAAGCTTGGGCAAGTTATCGATCCCACTAAGTACTAAATTTTAAGATACACAATTTTTATGACAAAAAATCTAGCTCTTATTTCTTGTTTTCCATATGTAGGACTTCTGTTGATGCAACATGTTTTGTTGAATAATTATCGTTAATTTTTCACACCAACAATATCCTTATCTACATCCAATTTAAAATTCAATTATGTTAATAATAACTATATTTATAGCTAGAGATAAAGCTTCTTTTTGAAATATTTTATTTTCTGTGATTAAGTCTTTAAATTTTATTTGGCAACAGGTCCACTTTTAGATACTAAAATCATTATCATAGTAATAAGAAATATTCTTGAATTACTCAATTTATTTTTAATTTTGAAGGAATATTTTTGCGTTCATTATCATTTTTAAAGGAGACTTTAAACCGAAAAGCATCCTTTAAGTCATAATTGGGTTTCATAATGGTCAAACCGATGTAAATTCTACTTAAAGATTTCGATTAACAAAGCTGACAATTGTAAATATTTTAAAGCCAATAAGTCTTCGCATGGTTCGTACAAATAGCTGTTGTATATTGAAAGTTACTTGCGCATTAATAAACAAAGTGATGGACATTGTAGTGATGGAGTCATACAGCCAACCTTAAGATTTCATGCATTCAATAATGCTTTTTTCCAATAATTATAGCAACTTAAGTTCATTCATTCATACGTTTGGGTTGTGCTCAACAGTCCAGGCACTTAAACTGAATATTTGTACCATTGCCCATGTTATCTACTTCAAATCCAGAAGCTTCGTGTCTTCTATACAGGCCACTAATTTAACCAGAGGTGTTTTGAGTAGTTGTGATGGTTGTATTATTTCGTCTCCAAAGTGCTTCCGTCTGAGTCCTTGTAAGTTCTCACAAAAGCAAAGTATGTGAGTAGGTGTTTAATCGTAGAGTTTACATTTTCGGCACATAAGCTTCGTGTCCTCTAAACAGGCCACTAATTTAATCAGAGGTATTTTGAGGAGAAGTTGTGATGGTTGTATTATTTCCTCTCCAAAGTGCTTCCGTCTGAGTCCTTGTAAGTTCTCACAGAAGCAAAGTATGTGAGTAGGTGTTTCATCGTAGAGTTCACATTTTCTGCACATATGTTTACTAATTTTGCCCATTTTGTGCAGATTCTTCCTCGGGGTGCAGTGACCAGTCACCAGGTAGGTAACTGTCTTCAAATGTCTCTTACCCAGTTTCATCAGCCTGGACGATAGTTCCTCGTCTACATTATTCAGTAAACTTTTTGTATGGAGGGGTCCTTGTGTCAGCCTCCATTTGAGTTGGTGTTCCTTAACTATCCAGTTCCCGATTTTCTCTTTTATGTAATCATTTATAGTCCAGTAAACGAAGGTGCCAACATGGGCAACTGGTCCAGCAAGAGCAATTTTTTTTTTATTTGCAGGTTATTGTAGGCACATTAAATTCCCAAAATGTCAGGTACCTGACCCCTGTGGAAGGGTGGGAAAATGACCCTGAAATTCCAGAAAATCCGTTTTCCCGCGATATCTGCCGAGATTTGACCAATAGAGAATTTTTGTTTAGATGAAAAGTAAAGAGCAGATCCTTACCTACAAAAATGATCCCTAGCATTTTTTCGAAAAATTGGATAGTTTTCGAGATAAATGGCCCGAACGCCGACTCAAAATTGAGCTCCAGACCGGCTTATAGAGAGCACGCTCTGAGGGCATGACGTCCACAAGTGAATTACTAATTTTTTAATAACTCACGTGAAAATCGATATTTTTCAATCAATCAAAGTGCGAGTGAAAGAGGAGATTTGTGGCTACTGAGGCATGTTTTCATCCACTCAATTCGTGCTCCCGTGTCATTGTAAAACTGGGCCAAAATTCGTCTTTTTCAGATTTTTCAATGCTTCCATGGATTTATTCATATTATTTTTATTAAGAGGTATTTCAGCCAATCCTATTAGATAATGGTTCTTTGGGAGGTACTTTATCTATTCCAAAACAATGCCACTAATAATTCGCCCGTATTTTTTTGAATAATGTGTTTTCCAAGAGACGATTTTTCTGGATTTTTGGAGTTTTCCCGAGCGCTCTGGTTTATTGAAAACTTCTCGATAATTAAATGTCAAACCCGCTTATAATTGATATTGGGACAAAAGTTAGAATATCCTCTTGCTGATGGTATAATTTTTTTTGGCCCAGACCCCCGGGTTTTCAGGAAAATCGGGGAAATTTCCGATTTTCTGATGAAAAACAGCTATTCTTCTGATTTTTTTCGAGCAGTTTTTTCTCTTTCCAGTAAAATTCTGCCCGGTCAAACATCATACCCGATGAAAGGTCACATTCTGAACTTTCCTTTGATATGTGTACCAAGTATTCTATTTGATGTATTAAAAAGAAATTTGTCTCTAAATTTGTTGTAATGGATGCCTCATTTTATTCTCGGACGCCGCCACGCCACCCATCTATAGTTGGAGATCGGTGGCCAACGCTTTATAAAGGACATGTGGAAAATGTGGAAAATGAAGATATGATATGCGAACAAGAAGAGGTACAGGGAGACATAAGTTTGGGGGAAGGTCAAGAGGCAACAATTCCGGGAGAGGTAGATGTGGGAGGAACAGAGCTAGAGGACAGTGTTAACGAATTGGAGCAAGGCGCGAATGGTGTTTCCAGCTTACGATATGTAAACGAAGGTGAAGAAAACACGAGTGACTGGTAATAAACTGATAGATAATTGTTCATATCGTTGTTATACATGTTCAATTTTTCATATATTTTTCAAGAATAAAATGTATTTTCAAAAAAGTCCAATCATATTTTATTGCAAAAATTTGCGTTTTTTTTGCAAAACTCCAAAGATGGGCAATTTATTACCGAGCATCATGGCAGACGCATGAATCTCCCAAAAATATCTGATTCTTGCCCGGGAAACCCGCGGAACTTGGGGCTCCCGCAACATACGGAAAGTTATTTTCGCAATTTTAGCGTTTATGTTCAATCCTTTGCGCACACAATCATTCCTAGGATTGGTCTGTCCAATAAAAGCAGGCCGGGGTCTCAATTTTAATGACAGCAATAACTTTTGTGACGTCGAGAGTGGGTAAGAGATCGATCATTTTCAAGTTTCGTTTCATGGCCTTAATTATTTCGCGGTTGCGAAATCTCAAGGTGGCGCCCTCTACCATAGTTGCCTGGAAGCCTAAACATAGAAATTCGTGTATTTTCAGAGTCCCTGATCCCAGATTTCGGGCTAGAAGCATCAATTTTTGAGTTTTGGAAAACTACGAACTTTTCAACCACCATTTTTGCAAAAAATATTGGTGTACCGAAAAAAATTGTAGGGACAACTTTTGTAGGTAATGAACTGCTCTTCATTTTTTGTCTGAACAAAAATTCTCCAGGGATCGTAGTTCGGGAGATATCGCGGGAAAATGGATTTTCTGGAATTTCAGGGTTATTTTCCGACCCTCCCACAACTTCCAGGCACCTGACATTTTGGGGGTTCAATGTACCTACCATTACCTGCAAATAAAAAAAAAAAAAATTCTTGCTGGACCAGATGCCCATGTTGACGGTATTTTCCGCCTTCATTTACTGGACTATTATGATTCCACAAAACGGTTCCGGACCTATCATCAACTTTTTCCTTATATGTCAATTTTGGAAAAATATTAAAGACCATTTTGGTGTAAAATTTAGAGCTTTACAATTTTTCATTGAAACTATTTTCTGTAACTCAATTTTTTCAACCCGTTTCCGGGGGTTGAAACTTGGTCACATGTATGTTTCGTTTGTAGACACTTCAAAATAGATTATATAAAAATACAAAACCACTGGTTCCCACGACATTTTACATACACTGTGTTCATTTGAAAAGGACCCACCCTTACTATTTCAGAAATGCGACATATAAGAAAGAAAACTTTTAACTTGAGGAAGACTCTTTTTAACGCTAATGTCATAAACGTCAGATTCACCCCCTATCTACTGGAGATGGGTTTGGTAAAAAATGTTAACAATAAAATATTCATGTTTTATATATACAACCATCAGTCAACTTATTATATTCACTGCGATATGGTAGCATCTGTGGAATCAAGCAGAATAAATAAATAAACTTTGACATTGTTTATATTGGCATAGAATACTACGTCTGTTTACTCTTCTAGTATATTCATTGTTCGGAGCCTATAATAATCTTCCTCTTCGTATGGTCGCCAAAAAGCCATAATTTTAATTATTACCAACAAAATAGTTTTAGACAATAAAACAAAATCTGAATCACAGCAACATCTAAGAACACAATGTCTCGTAAATAACAGAAAAGAACTAAGCCCACCCTGGGACGTTCACAGTCAATGTGGACTAACAATTCAAGTAAATTTTTCATAGACCAATCGGAAGCCACATTGCACCAATGAGAATCAATGGTTCGCTTGCGGGCAGGTCAAGACTCGAAATGATTTATGGCTTTTTTATCTTTTCGTCTTTTTAATTAATTACTTAATTAATTTATAGTTAAATTGATTGAGTTAAGTAACTTACTTACGGTCCTAGGGTCGTATTTACAACCTACCGCTATGGTAACAGTGTTGGTAAAAAACCGAACGTGCAAAAAAAAAATGTAATCGAACATAAAACTTGAAAGAGTTTATTTAATTTAATAATTGGAAACATAAGTGTTGAATAAAAAATAAAATAAGCCGAGGGACTCAATTTATAAGTTATACATAAATATTTGTGAATCTTTTAGTCTAAAAAAAGTTAAACACTTAACGACCGGACATTAAGAAGACCTATTTTCAACTTTGAACACAGACGAACTAAAAAAGACAAGCCTCATTTTACAGTTAGTATTATTTTTAGGATTCACTTCTACACTACGCAAGAAATTTGTTACAGAATGTCGCTTAGACATTTTTTAGGTCTGTTTTTATTATGCAGGCGCTCTAATTTGCTATCAAGGACAAAAGTCATATCAAATTATAGTATGCTTTAAATGTTCCCATTAGCCAAGAAAGGTTAATTCTTCTCAATAAATAGTTGAAAGATTTCTTGTATTTAATTTTGTTTATTGTACCTGTAGGTAAAGAACATTTCCCGATATTTCGTTGACTCGGCATCTGGAGGATTTAAAAATAAATGTTTATAAATCCCATATTGTAAAGTAAACTGTAACAGATCTGTAGTCGGTAAAATTTAAATATTAAAATATAAATTGAATTTATTTTGTATAAAAAATCACTGAATTTTTTTAAAACAAATTTATCTTTTATTTATTATTTGGAATTGAACAAATTAAACTGTTGAAACATCCATATAAGCTTTGTTATATTTCATCAAATTGACAAGTGTTCCAAAAAACATGATTTAGTTTAATAATGGCCTCATTTCTTTTTTGATTAACAATCTAGGGTTGGTATAATTTGTCTTTAGTATAGAACATAATATATCGTTCTTCACATTATATCCCTTTGCATTTGGTCAACACGTTTGGTTTTATTAGCGTCACTTCATATTTTTCGTTTATGTATTGGCTTATTGATAATGTCTTTTACTGTGGATATTGCCAATATAATATTGGGGCTTGTGTCAATTTATAGGTCTCTTTTGCTCCATTGGTTACACTATAAACTCCATGTTCCAATGATTCAAACACATTTTTCACAATTCACTGCACATCCGGCGGTAAATGCACTTTTTTGTCCAATGACGCCACGTACTTTATTAGTTTTAAACACAAGATTACTTTCGGAGTGAAATGTTTATTACAAACTAAAATAATTATCCTGAAATCTCCAATTTCTATTTTATCTATAAATATTTTAATTCCATTATATGTTAAAAAGGCAGTAGGTAGTACAGGTCAGACAAAAGAATACAAGCTCTTTTAATAATTACAGAATCAGATTAAAATATTTATAGATTAGGTGGTCAACCATTTATAGTGAAAAATACTTTTAATTTCAAAAATAAATATTCGGAAATATATATTCCGAAGCACAAATGAATAATAGATTATTTCACCAGGCAAATATTTCAGTTGTAAAATAATCATAATATTAGGAATTATCTTTTCGCTTTTTGAAGAAACAAGTACGATATTGCTATTGTTATTGGATTAACGACTACCTGCTGTGGGTTTTGGTCTCGAATCAATCATGTTGGCATAAGTCAAAACGAATTATCTTGGAATGGAGTCTACTTGGTCCTGAACGCACAGGTAATGTGTGAATAAAATAAATGTACCTGTATGATACCCACGATAATCCAACGAGTGGTTTTGTGGATTCATTGGGAAAATGCAAAACAAAGACTCCATCAAAGAAAGTACATAGAGTAACAATAATACTTGCTGGATCAGAAACAGGTTGTGTTCCAAACGCTTTATTGTTGTCAGCAAAGAATATTAAAGATTCAAGCTTAGATTATCACCAAGATACAACAGCAGAACTCTTCGAAGATTGGTTTGAAAATGATCTATTGCTGAAACACAGTGCATGCGGGGATTATAGAGTATGGACAGACTATAATTTCAAGTAAATTTTAGGTAAATTGCGTTTGCATTTCGTGAATAGTCGCAGCCCTTGACAAAATTCGTTACGGAATTAAGCAACAAGAAGGAATGGGATCCAAATACCATTACCAGACTTGGAATGAATGCTTTTCAATGGTACACAGATGGCTCAACAGCAATAGAAGGAACTGGGATAGGAGTGTACGGGCCAGGATCCAAACACTTTGAAAGCTTGGGAAAAATCTTTCAAGCGGAAATTCTCGCCATAAGAAAGTGTGCTCAGTTCAATATTTACAAAGGATATAGAAGGCAAAATATTATCGTAATGTCGGATAGTCAAGCAGCCATAAAAGCACTGAGCTCTTGTGTAATCAGTTCCAAAATGGTGTGGTAATGCTTTTTCAAACTCAATCAACTAGGCGAGAACAATATAGTAACCTTACTGTGGATTCCAGGACACACTGGAATAGAAGGAAATAAAATAGCAGATGGACTAGCAAAGAGGGGGACTGAAAGACCCTTTTGGGGGCCGGAACCCTTTTGCGGTACCAGCCCCAATGTAATATTGGAAGAAATAGGCAAAGCCGAAGAAAAGAGAAGACCTGACCATTGGAAAGATCTAGTAGGGCTTAGACAATCAAAGATTCTCATGGGTGGCTACAACCCGTTGGGATCAAATGAATGCATAAGTCAAAGTTAAACTGCACTAAGAGTTTTAACAGGGATCCCAACGGGACATTGCCGCCTGAATAAGCACCTAAAAAAGCTCAAAATAGTGGAGGAAGAAGAATGTAGATTCTGTGGCATGGAAGAAGAAACCTCAATCCACATACTTGCGAATTGAACAGCAGTTCAGAATCCTAGGGCACAGCACCTAGGAGATTATTTGATAGAAGAGGGACATTTACTAAAGTTGAAGCCTGCAGATATCCTAAAATTCCCCAGGGAAATAGGACTGAAGGAGCTACTAGTCTCTGCGTCGTTCATCAGGAACTAAGTAGAAGTAAGGGGCCACAATAGATCTTTTAAGTCTCAGTGAATGTCACCCTATCATACATACATACAATTACCATTCTCGCGTTTTGACGCGAAACTTAAATTATATTTGAAAATGGTTGTCCTCTAATTTTTTAACGAAATATCATTAATCTTGGATGAAAATCAAGTCATCATTTTTCTAGTCGTGGTAAACCATTAAAAATAAATTAAAATAAATTAAAAAAATTTACAAATATTCTGTAGAATTAGATGTTCACAACAATCTTAAAAGTAACTATGAACAATACTAAAAGAAAAAAAAAGCAACAGAAGTTCTAGGGCGCTGTTGAAAATTTTGAAGTGAATTTTTACAGTATAGAACTCTGGTTCTTGAGCAAAAAAGCACAAGAAGAACTGGACACGTATGGGAAAGGAATGTACTCATACAGGATGCGACAACCTGTTATACATACAGACGGCTCCAAAGCAGAGGAAAAAAGAGGAATTTTAAGGCTTAAATAAAGGATAGCTATTCTAATCAGTCTATATATATTCCAAGCGGAAGTAACAGTGATTCACCACTGAGATGAAAAAATGAGAGGTCCATTCAGTTGCCATTTTCAAAGACAGACTTTGCTCAAGAGCACTTGATTCGATAGAGGTCAACTCTAAGCTAGTCTGGGATTGCATAGGTGCCTTAAATGCACTCGAGGACCTTTGCAAGGTCACGGTCACGGACAAGGGTCGCATAGTGACTGGTACAGAAATATCTAGAATGGTGGAAAATTTCGCCAAGCCAGATAGAGTTCACTAGAGAACATTTGCCAAAATTTACGGCAGACCTAATAAGCAACTTTAAGAAAATGTAAAAGGTAATGGGGTGGACAGGCGAAGCGTTGAGTAGATTTTTCCACCTAGAGGACGAAACTGCAGAACACATCCTATACCAGTGGGATTACCTGTCGAATTAGAGGAGAGGAATACCCCCGTTTGTCTTCACATACCGATCAACCTTGTTCTAATCGCTGAACAGTCGTATCTTTTTATTTTCGAGGGTGCTGAACATGTAGCCTCCTCATCAAATCTAATATAATGAGAAAGGAAAATTTAGAGGCGCTATGGTGGTAAATAGAATGAAAACTTTTAATCAAAATGCCGAGGAGTAAGAAAGATTAAGGAAAAATGGATTGATGCATCTCTGAAAATATAAATATCAACAACTGGAAAACTGAAACAAAAAATGAAAAAGATAATATTTGACAATATGCAGCTAATTAAGAAATTTATATTTCATAGAAATGCATTAAATTAATAAAATACACACTACTCATGAAATGGGGTAAATAGTGCTTCAATCAAGGTAAATATTTTAAACCGCTTAATTAAAAAATTATGATAAATTTATATATTTATCCTTGTTATCCTTCAACATTATCATCATTATAAAAATAATCTTATCCATGGTAGTTCCGTTCAATGCCAGTTAGATATTTACATGAATTATTATTTTGATTATACAGTGCTGTGATTTACTTAAACGTAGGGGGCAAGTCCTTATACAACTGTTAAGATGAATGTTTTGATTTGTCGATTATATTATCACCGAATCGAGAAGTACCAATAAATCATTAATTTATGAAATTCGCATAGCGCCATTGGCGACTACAATACATCATGTGTCTGCATAAACAAAGTCATCCGAGTTGGCAACTATATTATTAAAAATGAAAGTATATAGTTTTCCATTTTTTAGCCTACTTATTTTCAAGGGATTTGTTTGAGTGTCCCCGAAGGTTTTCTTTTTAAAAACCTAAAGTGACGAAATTTATTAATTTACGGGTATCTATGTATGTATATTTATTGGGATGATATTTGCTGAGACCTAAAAGATCTATAGTTCCCCCTTTCTTCTACTTAGTTTCTGAGGAAAGTCTTAGAAACTAGTAGCTCCTTTAGTCTTATTTCCCTGAGGAATTTTAGGATATCTGCAGGCTTTAATTTAAGTCTCAACTATCTCCTAGGTGTTGTGCACTAAGTATGTGAATGGAGGTTTCTTCTTCCTTTTTTCGGCGTTGCCTATTTCTTCCGATATTTTATTGGAGATGATATTGCAAGTGTTCCGGTTTTCTCTTTGCTAGTCCACTTTATCCTGGAATACGCAGTATGGACTATATTGTTCTCGACTAGTTCATTGAGCGTCCCTAGACATTCTCATACCATTTTAGTACTTTTTAAGTTATCTGATATAATGATACTCCTTTGCCTTCTATATATCTTATAAATATTGAACTGGGCACACTTTTCTATGGCTTAAAGTTCCTCTTGTTTGGTTCCTAGTCGGTACACTCCCATCACAGTCCCTTCTATTGCTTTTTAGCCGTTTGTATACCATTAAATGGCATTCTTTCCAAGTTTGGTAATGGCGTTGGGATCCCATCCCTACTTGCTGCTTAATTCCATGTCATCCATTTCTTTAAAAAGTTATACTTTTTCATAATACCATCCCAGGATTTTTCATTTTTAAAAAGCGATGAGGTGGTTCTTTTAAATATGATTCCTCCTACTCAGTCTATATCTTATTCTTTCTGCAACACTTTTCAATCAGGTAGTGAGGAGCAGCTTCAAGACAATGGAAGAAGAAAGCATGAAAATAGAAACCAATAAAACAAAATTATTGATAATGGAAGACCAAAATACAAAAATCAAAAATTGAACAAGTGGAAGAATTCAAATACCTTGAAGTAGCACTAGAACAATTTGCAAAAACGAAGCTGAAATCGGCGAAAGAATAAGTGAATCAATAAAAATATTCTATCCCATGAATAAAAAATGCATTAATAGACAAGAGATTTCAAAACCATCAAAAATCAAAGTGTTCAAAACCATATAACACGGAAACTTTCAAATGCACCAAAAAAGTAAGATACAAGCCGTTGAAATGAAATACCTAAGACGTATAATAGGAGTTACTAGGAAAGACAGAATTAAAAACACACGTAAAAAAAGATTTAGGGATAAAATGTAAAGTACAATTTATAGAGCAGCGACTATTGAGTTGGTGGGGACGTACAGGTTCAACAAGTGAAACGTGTATACGAAGCGAAATCGCAGTTTAAAAAGAAGAGAGGCAGACCAAGATAAACATGGAATACAGTGATGGGTACCGTATTATCTACAGCATAGAAGCAAGGCATGTAGAGAAGCATCAACTTTAGCAGACGATAGAAAAGCATGGAAACATTTTTTTTATGAAATCTAAAATGTAAATCCGACATCTATACAGTATAAAGATATAATGATATATGAAGAACATGATATACACAGACCGTCATAAAATCCCAGACACCAAAAAATTTACACATTTTCAAAAGTATTTATCTCCTCAATTCCTTTGTAGCAATACTGTGGTTGAAATTTTGATGTAGACAAAATTTGAAAATATATGGGGTGTATAAATATGAAAATGGTTTTTATCCGAAATTTTTAACACCGTGTAAGATGCAGCAATTGCAACAGGGGGTATTAACTAGTGTCAAAATGTAGTACAATGCTTTATGAACACTTTGATATAAATGTATATGTACTTATTATAAGTGCCTAATCATAGCATCCTACGTTACACAATTAAAGAAATAATAATAAATCACTGCTGAGTTGATCCCCAAATTTCTGAACTGATCTATGATAATCACGCATGTGTCTTAAGCTCCATAATACATTGAGGTATGGCAAAGAACCCCAAAATATTTTCCGTACAGACAACGATTAGTCGAGCCATATAAATCCATAATCAACAGTGGCTCTTTTAGTACCACCAATAATAACATCAATAGATGTTCTTACAGATGAAAGGATTAGACTAGGAGAAACAAATAGTAAAGCGGAGGATAGAAGTTCAAATTACTCCCACTTCATGCTACTCTAAATACAACTTGTCTCATTGGTGGGTGAACTAATCTATTCATAGTGCAGGAGAATTATTAAGGCTAGAATTCAAGAAAAAGACCGTTTTCATTATTCTCCAACTATAGAAGCAATCACTTTCATGCACATAAGTTCCAAACTCGTTTGGGACTCCTTGGAAGGAAACCTTTGGAAACAGTTAGGCAGCCTTACTAGACTGACCTTAACCTGAACACTAGGTCACTCATATCACAAGCAATAAAGAGGCAGATGATTCACTAACCAGAGCAGGAGCACGATGTGCATCCATTGGTTCAGAACATTTCTGTGTTATTGCAAAAACGTTCCAAGAAACAAAAAACCGTACTTGGATGAAAAAGCAGTCTAGAGGTTTGTGGAACAAGGTACCTAACATTAGAAATGTTCAGTAAAGAACCATCACCAAAGCTCAGGGAGTAATACCTACTGAGCCAGAATAGGTGAACAGTCAGGATCCTGCTTGGAATCGTGTAGAATCAACAAACACAAGAATAGCATCGGATTGACAGACGAAATCATAAGCAGATTTAGCTATGAAGATGAGAAAACCTCAGCATACATACTGTGCTGCTGTGAAACTTATAGACGACAGGAGAGGAAAAACCACGACCCTTCCAATATATAGAAGACCTAAAGCTAGACCTACGGAGTTTAGTAATAAGGAAGGGTCATGTCATAGTAGAGAGGCTTCTAGAAATAAGTAAGATAAACCATATACTAATCCTATTCTAAATTTATTAATAGTGATCAGAATAAAATGAAGTTAGCGAAGAAGGGAAAATGAACATTGAACTAGGAAATTGTGGGATTCAAATTGTAAATCTCTTTTATTCACAATCGGTCTATAATATAGACATTTCTTACCTTTAAAACGGTAGGGAAGTGACTCATTACTTACTTTCACTTCCACGCTATAGCCGGAAAAGTACTTTTCCGGCTAGAAGCATGTATCACTTTTCTGAAGTATGACAATATTGTGTTAAGCTGGTTTTGAAAAAAAGTTAATACCTTTCTTTGCTTTTCTACGGAATTATTCCCTCAACCTCAGGTTCTTGGGTTCCAGAGGAGTACAGGTAAATTCAAAATAAGACATTATGTACTTGTTTGAGCAGAAAAATTAAAATTTCCTGACAGAAAAAATATTTTATGACATAATTGTCAAAACCAATAAATTAGTAATATTGCCTAGCAACAGATTCATGAAGTTCTTTGTCGAAGAAAATATTAAATTGTGGCTATTACGACCGTCGGCGCTACGCGCCTCTGGTCTCTAACAAAGCCTGGGCTGTAATGATCTACTTCCCCGCCAGGTATGTAATGTACTATTATCTAATTCCGCTATCAAATGTGACACTTTAAGTCACTCCTTAACATTAGGAAACGTCACATTTTTCATAACCTTCATATATCAGTTATGAAAAGTAGTTATGTAAAAACTTACGTAACTGTTTAAGTTTCCAAGAATAATTTATTAATTACTGTAAAAACTGACAATTATTTCATTATTTAAACTGACAATTAATTCAATAGTATTTTAAGATTTATAAACAGTGAAAACAACATTATTAAAGACACAGTTATTTAAAGTAAGTCCATTTTCTGAGTGAATATTCCCCTGAGCTTCTTGTCTAATGTTAATTTCATTTGAAGCTGTGATATCTACATGTGTGCCAGGGGCTTGGCCCAGAATGTTTTCTGAAATTCTCCTCTTATTTTCTAATGAATTCTCAACATAGCCTTCGGCTACACTGTTGGATTTCCATCCTCCGTGATGCTTTATTTTCAGAATGTTCGCTCCTGAGTCTACCAGGAAAGGCGCCGACGAGCGTCCGACACAATGTCCTGTGTATCCTTTAACATTAGGTAGACCCAGGTACTGAACAATCTTCGCTGGTAATTTTCCAATGGTATTTATGCCCACGGGTTGTATGCCACATTTTCCATTATAATATCGCACAAAAAATATGTCGTGCTTCACAGCAGGAGGTCTAATATTTCTATAACTTTTGAGGAGGTCAACAAGATGGACACCAGCAATATTTCCAGCAGTGACCACAAATTCGCGAATAACGTGTGTTTTGCTTTCTGTAATAATTATAATTTTAAAAAAGATGCCTTCATCAAATACGTCTCCTTCTCTTAGTAACGTCAGTTCAGTCTTCCTGCAGGCTCCCGCAATTCCTATTATCATTGCGACCCAAGGAACAGATTTATTTAATAATAAATTATAAACATATCGTATCGTACTTTTGCAAATAGAAATATTTCGTCTTCAGCCCCTTTTATAAATCTTTTTACATTCCCCTCCGTCAAAATCTCTGATTTTTTTGCATGGTATCCTCCTGACCGCCTCTTCAGCAAAGCCAAAAGCATAGTGTACCTACTTCTTGCGCACGGTGAGTTCAGATCTCAACATGAATATTATGTAGTCCACATAGTCGAAGCCTTTAATGTTTTTAAATTGTCAAAATTGTCATTTTTCAAAATTTTGGTAGGCCAGGGCGTATCTACTTCTTGATTTTTCAGGTATTAAACTACCCACTGTAGCATTTGCAGACTCTCTTACTTCAAATGGAATGTCTGACTCGCTATCTGAAGACATTTCAAGTAATTACTTCTGACTTGTTTTGACTTATTTTGAAAAATCGTTGTTTGCTTCCATAGTAACAATACTTCAATACCTGCTTCCATAGTAACCATACTTCTATCACCATTTGATTCCACATTAATATTTTCACTGGTAATACCACTGGAGGTCACAAAATTTCCGGATCTAATTTGACCTCGTGTGGTATTCGGTAAGAAAATTCCACACCAAATGTGTTTATTTCCAACAACATCAATTTTCGTCTTGCAAAACATAGAAGGTTTTGTAGACTTGATTATTCAGTTACCATGGCAACTCAGTGAAACTCTAAGCTAGAAATTATTTCTGTTTTGAATTTGTCAAAAACAGCACGACGTAGAAAAATGTCTCGCTTCGGTCAAGAAAGTAAAGAAAATATTCGCCAGAATATTAAGCAGTTGACCCCCGCGAATACTAGGAAATCGAAGACAAATGTATGGAAGCAGCTTATAAACTTTTGCGCAGTAAAAGCGTATGATTTCGACAGAGCGGATATACTTGTGGGAGAACTGGCGCTTATTCTTGAAGACTATGCTTTCAACATGCGAAAAAAGAACTCCGAAGACTACCAGGAGAGTATTATCAAAGTTCTATGGAACTCTACAGCTAAGCAGTTGCAGGAATATTTTTTCGAAAGGTATAATCGCAAATTTAATCCATTCTCTGACATAGAATTTGTCAACGCAAGAGCTGCAAAAAATGCTAAGCGTCTTAAGCTACAAATAGATCCAACCAAGAGAAAGGCAAGTTCATCCGCACTATCAGCAGATGAATTGAGAACGATTATTGAGCTTTGGGACGAAAACACTCCGGAAGGATTGCAAAGAAAGTTCTTTCACATTGCTGCTCATGAATTGGCCTGGAGAGGAAATGAAGGAGCGGCAGCAACAATAGAATATTTTGTGGAGGAAATTGACAATCAAGGGGAACCAACAGGACGCATTGAGTATAACCCGGTATTCTCCAAGACCACCCAAGGCGGTTCAATAATAATGGCCGACAGTAAGTGGCTAGTACCGAATACAGTCAATGAAGAATTATGCCCAGTAAGACTGTTCAAAAAACTAATAAACAAGCGAGACCAACTCATCAAAACGAATCGTTTATTTTCAACTCCAAATCCAAACTGGCAGCACCCCAATTCCAAAGGCTGGTACAAGAACAGCCCGGTTGGACAAAATACAATATCTTCCTGGTTCAAATCGGCGGCATCAGTGATTGGAATCGATGTCATCAAGATCAAGATAACAAATCATTCTGCGAGGGCCACTGCTGTTTCAACTTTAGC
Organism: Lochmaea capreae; assembly: GCA_949126875.1. Classification (NCBI taxonomy): domain Eukaryota; kingdom Metazoa; phylum Arthropoda; class Insecta; order Coleoptera; family Chrysomelidae; genus Lochmaea; species Lochmaea capreae. The sequence continues at coordinate 18,359,464 of OX421403.1, forward strand.
CAAAACGGGAATTGGAGAACAGCAATTAATTAAAATAACAGGGCATGGTAGCAGTCACTCCATAAAACCATATCTGCAAATTGACTCGGGCCATCATCAGGATATAATTGACGCAGTGAGGTCTGCTTCAACTTCTGCAAAGACAATCCAATCCAGAACAAGCAACTTCCAATCAACCTGCCATAGTATATAATAATTGCGTTTTTAATATAAACATTAATCATAAGGGTCCAAAGAATTTAGAAAACATCTAAGCTTGTAGTTGAAATGAATCAAAATTATCAGGTGAACAAATAAAAATTAGATTGCCAAAAAAAATATTCTGTCATTATAAACGTCGAAAAAATTTCCAGTATAATTCGCTGTTGGGTACCCACGAGGAAAAAATTTCCTCTAAAATATTCATCCGTTGCGACGGTGATCTGTCAGAAATGCACGTTCTGATTGGTTAAAAATCACATGTGTGGAATTTTCGGGGGTAATATCCCTAGTGCATTTAATTTTTCCGGAAAAATTAGATGCACGAAGGATATTTGGTAAGATTATTTCCTGAGTTAAATAAACATTTTATTAATACAACATTTTTTTTAATTAAAATGTCAAACAGTCAAATTTTTTCGATTTTTTTTTCCGGAAAAACTGCTGACAGGTAAGTTGACAGTTGTTAAGTAATTTTTCCACTTCAAATTTATATTTGACATACCAATTCTTGATAGCGATTGGTCAAAATTAATAAAAAGGAAATAATCATTGTAGTTGAAGATTCTATTAAATATTATAAAAGCGCGGAATTAGATAAAACGTTGTACGTAAACAAGTTATGAAAAGCGCGATATTGTTCGCTGCTCGCTAGCGCTCGTTTTTGCAAATATTACGCTTGTTGAACAATTAATATCGCTCTTTTCATAACTGATTACATTATATAAATAACTATTATCTATCTACAAATTTCTTATTTTATTGGATTAATATTAACACTGGACAATTGTTTAATTCCTCAATATTAAGTTTAACAACATTGATAATATTGATATTTATGCATGTAATTTATTACTTTATTAAGTAATACTAATAATTTTCACATTTATATTGATTATTATTGTCGGCTAGTTTATTGTCTCGTCTTTGCTATTTATTAAACATTTATGAATTACGAAGAATTCTTGCGTCATAAATATTCTTCTATATGGAAATTAGAACGAAATATCCAAGGTTTGTTCCCATTTATGATTCTCATTTTAAATTGGTTTTATTATTAATCTAGTAGATTATACAGGGACACAGGATGTTTCGGTAGGAATGTGGGAAGTTTTTCATCCATGCTTTATACTGTGTGGAACAGCAGAAAAGAATATGCAAAATGTTTATAAAAAATGTAATGTAGGAAATGACATTTTGTAATAAGAAATGTCTTACATCTTTCGTGTTATAGATATAACCCTCATATAATAATAATTCCTGGTTTTCGGAAGTAAATCGCCCTGAATTACTAAACCACTATACAGTGCGTATTTCGGAGTTTATCACATGATTGTTTTAGAAGGTTTACTTCAGAATTTTTATTCACCGGGACAAGATCATGGACTTTTATGAAAATAATTATAAGTATACTTCGCAACTTATAAATATCGTCTCACGTGATCAAAGTACCAAAAAAGAGACGTTCGCTTGTATTATGTCATTCTTTTGCTGCTGCTGCTGTCAATCACTATGTTTTGCCGCTATAAACTCAATAAATATTGAAATTTGTACGTCGCATGTTATAGAAAAATATAAATATATGCTTAAAGAGAGGTTTCGTAATTGATTTCATATGTAATACAACTCGTGGGTTACTTAATTATTAAACTCAAACTAACATTAGTCGTACTAAAAACTTTATATTTTGGCAAAAATGCGCGCTGTTGCCGCGATTAAAATGGTTTATCTAGTACAGTTGACGTCTTGACATTTTTAGGGTTATGTTGTGACAGTTTAATATTGATCATTCAATTTTTCGATTATTTCATCTCCTTGTTATAAAAAACTGCTAAAAACTGAGTAAATTTTCACAAGCAGTGACGAGTTGTCAAAGTTAACGTATAAATGAAACTTAATAACACTGAAATAATTGATATATTTACTATTCATCTATTCCTAACTATTTACAGCATGTATGAAGCAAGTAAGTTTGAGTTTAATATTATACTCAATCAACTGTATTTATTGTATTCTGTTACTCTATTCATAATACTTAGCAATTATATTTTCACAATTTATTTACAGATAATCCATGTCACTTTAGAAATGTTACTGCTGCAATTGGAGGAAGAACAATTATTTAATGTAGAATGTTCCTAATCATAGTTTCCTAAAATATGACACACATCCACACAGTGGATTTTCAAGAAAAATAAACCACAATATAAATTTGTTTTTATTAAAATGAATCTTGAATTTTCCAACTATTTCATACATACCTTTTTAGGCTCAATCGGTTTTAAAATAATTTCTTACTTAGGGCTGTACTTTTAACATACAAATAAAAGTTTTATACAGAAATAAGTTCAAGTTTGTTTATATACAGTAACTATCAAAAACTAAACCTAACCTATAGCCAAATAAAAAGAAGAATATTTGATAACTTCATTTGACATTTACTAGATTCTCATACTATTTCAAGAGCTTGGCAAAATAGTCCAGTTATGACAGAAGTCACGTGGGTTGATATTTATAAGTTACAAACTATATAGCAAAAGAATACTTGTTGATAGACTATTTTCATTATGTACATATTCAATATCTTATATCAGTTGATTTGAGGTCATTTGTTTGAACACAACCAATCAGAATATTACGGATCAAAACGGATCCGATGGGCTGTTTTTACTCTATCACGTTGCTAAGGATACATATTGATTCAGGTACTTCGATTTGTCAAATACAGACAAACCTATAGGAGTGAAAATCCTGTGTCAAGGTATGGAAGAAGAATTCCAACGATCACAGTGGATGAGTTTGGAACTAATTCAAGGCGGTGTTTTGAATTTGCAACTTTAAGGATACTATAAGCAATGAATATTATAGGAAAATGAAATAAAAAACCTTTCGCTGAAGTTAATAATAAATTATTGATTTTAAATAATAAATAATATTATCTAAAAAAAATACAAAAGCATACCTTCTAAAAACCAATGGAAAAATAATAAATATTAAAGTAAATCAAATATGTTTTTTGTACAACTGTCAAAAAAACTCGACATTTCTGCATCTATATTGATGCTTATATTTTTTTTACTGCCAAAATAATTCACAAAATATGCGAACCAAAAGAAAGGTCATCGCAACGAGCTAATGTTAACGATTGTACATTAGTAGATAATTGTTAACATAATCGAAATAATATGACCGACTGATTTCATCAACATTCATCAATTTTAGTGTCTGTATAGCAGTGTTGTCAATGCGAGGATAATTATCCGATCTTTAGACAATTTCGCTAATTTGGATCCAATAGTTTTTTGAATATTTTGCAGAAGGTATATATAAAATGGCTATTGTTTTTGGCAATTTTCCATATTGACTAGGGTCGACTTTATTTAGATAATCACTGTGTCCTTTTGGTAATTTTAACAAATTCTGATAATTTGAATCGTAAGTTCGTATAATTTTTATTTTTGAATCGGCAGCACTGGACTGCATTCTATTTTCTATTTGATGTCAGCTGTCATTTATAATCTGCCTATATTCTGTTAAGAAAAATGAACACTGGAAAAAATTACATTTCTAAATATACCAAATTGGTCACACTATTGATTTGAATTAAACAAAAAGTTAACAAACGGCATTCGACGGCTCTACTCCAAAAGATCCTGATGTGTAAGCAGATAGGTGTAGGAATAGGCTACATAACCAGTTCATATTTTGTTGCAAAAATTCAACTACAGCCACATGAACACACCCAGGGCTAATGTTTGCTTCATGTATCTGTAAACATGAATTATTACTTTTTGAAGGATTTATTTTTAACAGAGTCAATTACTAATAATTGATAACTCATCATAAAACAATTTCATTTATTGAAATAATAATTGAAAAACACTTGATGATGTGAAATATTAATAACATTGAGGATAACATGTATGGAAAAAAGAAGTATTATTTCGTTATTTTGGACTTATTTTTTCAGGACAACAGTAATTTAAAAGCGATAACTTATCGGGACAAAAAACCACGTCAAGATGTATTGGAAGTATTTATTTTTAATATAATTCCAATGATGTAAATTCAGTTGTAAAAAAAATGTTTTTTGCATTTCGTGGATGAAATTTGTGTTTTAATGGCACATTCGAGAGAATTAACACTCTCATGTACCATTAAAAAAATACTCATTACTCACTTACTACAAAAATAAATATTTCTGGTTGAATATGTAAGTACAAAAAACACAAGATTGTATCTTAGCAAACAGCAAACAAACAGTCTTAAGCAAATAATCGGAAAAATTACAGTTTTTGTTTAAAGAACAAACTTTAAGAAAATTGTAAATGGAAATAATGCTCGAACAGCCATACGTAAACACCCATAGGATCATATTCTTTTATTTTCACAAACGTAGGTACTTGGGTAGACCCCTAATATGGTTTGTATGGGTATTAGTGCTATGGTTTATTTACGATAAAAAGACGATGACGTTGCAAAACAAAATTTTGTGAATTTTGTTGAGGAAAATGGATGGCCACCAAAACTAGAAAGAGCTAACAGTTGAAACTGTAAAGTTCTTACACATTTGTCTTCATTTATTCATACGATTGGGTTGAACTGAATCTTTGTACCATTTCCCATGTTATCTATTTCCATTCCAGAAGCTTTGTGTCTTCTATGTAGGCCACTAGTTTGACTGGAGGGATTTTCAGTAGTTTTAATGGTTGTATTATTTCCTCTCCAAAGTGCTTCCGTCTGAGTCCATGTAAGTTCTCGACATTTTCCTTTTTTTTATGCGAATTTTTGTAGTTTCTTATTCAGGAAATATACTCGTAATCATTAAAATAACCTAACCTAACCTAAAGAAAAATCTTTCACGCATCTATTATTCGGGTCGAGCCTTAGACTAGAGATCTCTTGTCTAAGGGTCGAGCACTTTTTGGTCAAATAACAATAAAAATGCTTTGAAGCTGTTTCCAGGGTAACAAACACTCAAGCATGATTTTCAGCAATTTTACATGAACCAGTGTCTGGAAACATAATAATATGTAGCCACAGCGACCATGTGACAAGTATTGGTGTATTGTCGTTTCACGGTATTTTATATGAAAAATTTTTAGCGGTTATGCTTTTCTTGAAAAATAACTTAAAGTTAAAATTACTTACGAGGCTAGTGTAGCTCTTCTTTAAATCATTCGTAATGACTGGTGCTCCGTTTTGATATACCATAGTCACTGTCTTCTCCGGCTTCTTGTATTCTAGAGGTTTCATAAGAAATCCAAAGATACCACCAATAAGACACACCCCGGCAAGTACTAAATTAGCTCCCTTCCATCCGTAATTCAACAAAAGGAATCTTCCAAAAGGCGCGAAAACAATAGTACCCACTCCGGATCCACACACGGCTATTCCAGTTGCTAGCGATCGTTTCGATTCGAAGTAGTACCCTACACAAACTACAGCCGGTACGTACATTAAACCAAAACCTATACCACCGCATACACCATAAACGAACATCAGTAATTCAACGGAAGGACATAAAGTCGATAAGGCAAAAGATGCTGAGGCTATAACGGCTCCTAGTATACAAGATATCCGACAACCATATTTATTAGCTACTACACTAACGGCAGGACCGACAAGCATAGTTACGCCGGCCAACAATGATCCCACCCATGATACTTTGGCTTCTGATTGTTTGTAATAATTTACTAAATCCGGTAAGAAGATACCGAAACAGTAGATGGTGCCATCTACTAACATGTTGCATATAAACGAAGCTAAAACTATCACCCACCCGTATCCACCATCCGGCGGTGCTGGAATCGAGTCTTCATGTTCGCAATCTTCTGGTTGGTGATTTTCTTTTGAGGTATCCTGTAAATAAAATTGTATTCTTAAATTCGGTATATAACAGAGCATTATTATTATTATTAACATATTATGTTAATTAATTGTTCTGTACACTTGAGCAAAAGATTATGCTGAAGTAATTTACCACATTTATGCACAAGAGGTTCTTATTTCATCGGGTAAATTTGGATTGTTTAATAACAAACCGTTCAGGCTACAGAATTGTTCGTATATAACAAGGATTGTTTTCGAGATTTCTCGATCTCGAAAAATGTGAATGTTGCAATAACCAACGCGTCTATGTCACAACCAAGATTTTCAATATACATATAATAACGCTAAAATACACACATACATTTTTGTTGCACTCGTTACACAGTATGGTTAGCATATAGCTCTGTATTTTGGTGACTTCTGTTATATAGGGTGTATCTAAATAACACCGAGTAAATGTAAGGGATGATTCAGTGATGAAAATTGGAATACAAATTTTTGAAAAAACCCTCACCGTAAAAATTACACCTCTCCAAATATTTAAAAAAAAATGGTTTTTATTTTTTTATTTTTCTTGTATATTAAGCTAAAGACATGAAATTTGGTAAATATTATTTGTCAAGAAAACGGATACACTCGACAGGTTTTTGTAAAGTATTAGCCTACCTAGTAGAATCATAATTTGGTTGGCTGTTGTTCAATAAAATGCTGTTTTCTCGTAAATGCTTCAAAAAACTTCTAGAAATAAAAGGTAAGTAAATAAATTGGGATTTTCACCCATGTTTTCTTAAAAGGAAAATTTTTATCTATGATAAAAAAAATATTTCAGTTGAAGATTTCAACCCCTTCTAAGAATACTTCAGGAAAAAATGAAATACCTTTTTTTTAATTTTCGCATAGGTGTAACTTTTCCGGGAAAGTTTTTTCAAAAAAAATTATTCTGAATACACACCTTAATTTTTGAACATAGAATCACCCCTTAAATTTTTTCGATGTTACTTAAATAAACCCTGCATACGTATGTAGATATATATTTATATATTATAATAACATCGAGTTTTTGTTTTCGAGACTCTCGAAATTTCGAAAATCTCGAATCGAGATCGAGAAATTGTCTTCAAGAAAAACTTCGAGACGAGAGTTTGTTAATTTCTCGTCTTGAAGATCGAGAAATTTGTTTCGATACGAGATTTCTCGTCTCGTGAAACCCTAATGGTCTGCCTTAAACCTGGTATGTAATCCCAGTAAGCCCTTGATTTATGGTCTACTTGGACCGAGGTCGCTCTCTTTGCCAGATTCAAAAGAATTGGGACTCCAGATTTATGAACTGGGACTGACCTCCCTTCCTGGCAAGTTGGTCCTCTATCGGAGTAACCCGGAATCCATACTAGGACAACCTGTCCAGGACTTTCAACAAGTTCAGTCTGGTCGGCTGCACCAGGCGTCGGATCCAGCCCAGGCGTTCATTTTAGATACGTCTGTGAACCAGCTCGTCTGCCACAAGTCGAGTGGTTTTTCGCAGTCGAAAGAATGTACTGTAAGTCAGCTGATGCGAATTTTGAGTGGGCATGTAGTCCGAAGGTACGGCCGAGAAGCGTTCAGCTAACATAGCATGTTCTTTTGCCAATTACAACCCACCATTCATTTTTTTATAATCTATAGGAAGCTACCTTCTCAAGGTGTACAAGAAGGGATGTTATGTTAATCGTGGGAGTGGTGCGAATCGCACCCGTTATCTCCAGGATTGTTTCTGCAGTCTGGTGCGTGTAGCAAGTGTCAGATTTGGCTGGCACCTGCTACACCAGACCACGGAACCATAATATGTTATCATATTCTTGTTTACCATCACACAGTAACTCTATCTGGGTCTAAGCCCTCAGTTTGTTACACAAAGTCTTTTGCAAGTCCATAATTCCAGACGGCCTTTGCGGATAACTTTTTCCAAGATATTTCACATCCTCCACAAATGGAATGATGTGACCGTATAGCACAGGATCTTGAAGAGCATGCATCTCAATAGTAGACCACTATCAGAGAATATTTTGTCACAATTAATGTCATTGGAAGATGATATTTTTAGTGATTTTTCACGTTCTATCAAACCTTAATAGTAAGTACTAATAGATATCTAATGTGGAGTACTACCTGAATAAATTTTTTTTCTCAGTGTATCTTATCTTCATACTCATTAATTATTATAATTTGTGCAGAAAGCGCGCGATTTAGCTAACAAACCTTCAGTTTTTATTATGTATGAATGTGTGTAGACTAGTAAAACAAGATTCTTAAGAATTCCAAGGTCTGTGATATGTTAACAAAGTATCGAATTTTTAAAAAAATGAATGAAATTGTTATTAAATATAAAAGTTTATTCATAACTCATTTATTTTTATCTACATTTGCATTTAATATTTGGTTGAATTCTATAAATGGGTGTAATATTGTATATTGAATAAGGAGGGGGTACATAAAATAAGCAAATGAAAAAAAAAACTATCCAGAAGAATATTAGGAGATACAAAAAATGGAAGGACATGGATAAGCAGAACAAACCAACGGGTCGAATGGCTACTGCATATACAGCGGATGCCAGAATGATATAGATATCCTGGCGAAACAACTGAAAACCTAAAAGAAAGGCTACAATATACAAAAAAGAATGGCAGAAAAGTTGTAACCAAGCTATAGGCTTTAAAAGCTTGAATGTACCAATATACATACAGGGTGTTTAAAAAAAAGTTGCTCGCTGCCAGAGCTGGGAAAGTTACTAAAAAAATTAACGCGAGGGTAAAAAAGACTTCGCTATCTGTCTGTCTGTCTGTCTGTCTGTCACCAGGATGTATCTCATGAAGTATTTATGTTGCCGCTATAACAACAAATACTAAAAAACAGAATAAAATAAATATTTAAGTGAGCTCCTATACAACAAACGGGATTTTTAAGAACGACATCCTGGCACCAACTATGAGGAAATAGCTAAAGCAGTATTCTGCAACAGGTAGACGCTTGTTTGTCTGTATCTCATGAACCGTTATAGTTAGACAGTTGAAATTTTCACAGACGATGTATTTCTGTTGCCGTTAACAACAAATAAGAATATTGAAAACAGAATAAAAAAAATATTAAAAGACGTGATTTTTTTGCTCGCTTTTGTTCAATAATGATAACTGCTGACGCCGTGGCTTAGTTAGTAAAAGCGCCTGTCTAGATCGCGATGTTTTTTTTTAATTTGTTATATACTATGCTATGAATATGAATCACAAAAGAAAAATCAATCAGCTAAATTAATTATATTAGCTTCACTTGTGCGTATGTATGTATGTATTTATAGATAATGGACTCGTCTCGCACTTGGTTTTATCTTATATATATTTTTAATATGTTTGTAATAAAATCAACGCATAATATACGGTATCCGCCAAAATAAACAGTACCGAAACAGAGAGTGCTGTGGAGTTGTTTATGTAATATGGATTTGTCATATTTGACTTAATTGTCATTAGTTGATATATTAATAGTACGCTGCAGTTAAATTTGATTTAAAAATGGTTCTAACAACGGAAGAAAAAGTGTTTTTGGTAGAGCATTATTTTCGTTCATACGGAAAAGGTCGTAATGATGGTCCAAGCTTAGAACAGGTGTCAATAAAATATCAACAAAAATTTAATAAAGCAGCTCCTAGTAAAAGTGTGATGTTAGCTGTTGTTGAAAAATTTCGTCGCACTGGTAGTGTATTGTGTCAACGTATAGGTTCTTCAGGTCGTCGAAAAACAGTATGCACTAACGAAAATGAAGGACGTGTTTTTAACCAAGTTGTGCAATCACCTCAAAGAAGTCTTGTAAGAACTGCATGTAAACTCAACATTAGTGAAACGTCTTTACGTCGCATGTTCAAATCAATTGGTGGTTATCCATACCGTATTCAAGTTGGACAACGACTAAATGCTGCGGACAAACGTGAAAGAGAAATTTACTGTAGTCGCATGTTGAGTTTAATTTACGAAGATCCCGAATTTTTGAAAAACATATGGTTTTCAGACGAGAGTCACGTTCATCTTAGCGGCTATATTAATCGACAAACAACCAGATTCCTTGGATTTGAACGTCCTGATGTCATTGTAGAGAAACTACTCCACAGTCTTCGAGTTACCGTTTGGTGCGCGGTATCTGGTCATGGAATGATTGGTCCTTATTTCGTTGAAGATGATAATCAGAATCCAGTTACTGTCAACCAAGAGCGTTATAGAGAGAAAATTATTATACCTTTTGTGAGAGATCTAAATAACTTTTACCGTGCACGAAATCTACAGTTTCGCACACAATGATTCCAACAAGATGGTGCAACGAGCCATACAGCTGTGCGCACCTTAGACTTACTCCGTCAGCATTTCGATAATAGAATAATTTCTCGGGGAACAGACTTCGAATATCCTTCTCATTCACCTGATCTGACGCCACCTGACGCATACATTTGGGGCATAATGAAGGACAAAATGTTTCACTCGGAAAATCCGCCGGCGAATATTGCCGAACTACGGGAAAGAATACAAAATATTTTTTGGCAGTTACATCAACCACTTTTTATAAATATGTTTATTGACTTACAAAATCGATATGAAGCTTGTTTGCGTCGAAATGGTGAACATTTTGAACACTTACATTACAGAAATTAAAAATTAATTTTTATTTTTATTTTCGGTACTGTTTATTTTGGCGGATACTGTACTATGATTATTGTATCTTCGAAGTTTTTATACAGGGATTGTCGATTTTATAACATATACTTCAATGTGAATTATGCCTGTGTACTCCAAATATCGACGTCAACTCTGAATTTGTAGTAACGCGGAAGTGGATAGATACAATGTTAAAATAAAACAACGTTTTTTTCCACACTGTGCCAATTTTAATTGACTATTCCTGACTCTTGACTGATCACTCAACTATTATATATCCTGTATAATAGATTGTTTAAAATAGTAAATACAAATTAAAAATCGACCTGATTCGGGATTTTTTATATTACTGTCGCTAATAATATTAATTGATGGGTTAGTTTATGGACGCACTGTTTAAACGGGAAAACAATTTAAAACATCGTTATCTGAAATTAAGAATAAGTTTAAATATTATTTTAACTAATATCAACTGTCAACACACAATCATTTACATACCTATTCGTACAGTCATGCTTAATTACCACATAATACATTGATATATCCGAATCCCGAACGTTAACATTATCCAAAATTATCAAAACCTTCAATAACATTGTTTTACTTTAACCAGGTGATTGTTTGCCTGTCAGTATCAGAGTAGTTTTTTTTACTTTATATTCAACCATTTTTTTCAACTATTACACAGGAAATTGTGTCCCATATGTTGCTAAATTTATATTCGGTCCGAATACAACACAAAGATGACGGGTGAAAAAAAATTGCCATATGCATGTTTGTTCTGTTATATTTGTTAACACGTCTCGACAATAAATTAGTTGATTTAATCATATATAAAAACAGATTAATTAAAATGATCTAAAAAGTTTTTTGATATATTTAATATGCTCTAATAATTATAATTAATAGAAGTTCTTTTGATGGAAAAAACATGCCATTTATTATTGTGTTGACACCTCATGTCAATAAAAGAAAAAATTTGAGATTGTAAATATTTTTTTATAAATTTCCAATTGATAAAGATTTGCAGACAATGCAGATTATGAACAACACAATACGTAAAAATGTAGTGGGAGATCAAAAGGTTATCAAATACAGAGCTAAGATAATAGAAACAACATATTTTAAATATTTAGGAACTGTAATAAAACAATAAGAAAAATGTATACAGGGTTGGGAAAAAGTATGGAACCAAGTAAATATCATTTAAACGAAAAGAACGATATTTATGAAAATTTGCAGGTAAGTGCAATGGAACCAAATGCATCTGATGTACATTTTTTTATTAATAATATACTTCCGGTTTAACCGGAAATACCATCAACTTCTTGGACACCCTATATATTTTTACAGGTTTTGAAAGAGCTTGTTATTTTGAATTCATACATACAGAGTTTAGTGTAAAACATTTGTAAAAACGAGGAATAACTCACTGTTAGTTGTACAATAGGTGTACATTTCATTATTTTAGAATAATGAGAAACAAAATTACTTCAAATGATCAAAATGCTTGCTGACAATATTAAGAAATTCTTGAGTCACTCTTTCCAAGACTTCTCGTATTAGTTCACGTTCATCAATAATTCTTTGTCTAATTCCTGTAAGTTTGTTGTTCGTCTAACGTAAACACGTGATTTTAGATAACCCCAAAGAAAAAAATTTAACGGGCTAAGATCCGGAGAACGAGCAGGCCTCTCTATGAATCATCTACGTCCAATCCATCGATTTGGAAGATTCGCATCCAGAAAATCCCTAACCCGTCTATCATAGTGGGGAGGTGCTCCATCTTGTTGAAACCAAACATTTTGTGGTAATTGCCCATTCTGTTGAAGTGCAGGAATAATTTTGTTACTTAGTAGATCCAAATACTTGTCACCATTCAAGTTTCCGTCGATAAAAAATTTTCGACAATTCCCATCCAAACATTTAGCTTCTGTGGATGCTGGGTATGTGCTTCATGAATCCAATGAGGATTCTCATTTGACCAATACCTTGAGTTATGGCGATTAACTGTTCCATTTAAACAAAAAGTTGCCTCATCGGAAAAAACTATGTTAGAAGCAAAATTGTCGTCGACATTACAGATGTCCATTAGCCGTTCGCAAAATTCCAGCCGTCGGTCAAAATCATCGTCTGACAATTCTTGAACCAACTGTACCTTATACGGATGATACTTTTCACTTTTTAATATCTTTCCTACACAGAACGTCGACTGATACCATGGTTTAGTGCCAAATTTGTGGTGGAAGTTTGAGGTGATTCTTCTAAATCGATTGCAATATTTTGTTTAACAGTTTCATTCGTTGCAGTCCGCGGTTTTCCAAGTTTTAGCAAATTTTTTACCATCCCAGTTGTATTAAAACGTTGTAATGTTTTAATTACTGTTGAGCGTGATAGATATAGGATTTCTCTCCGGATGCAAATTATTAAAAATATGACACAATTCTTCGTTCCAACACGATCACCATAACCGATCATCATTAAAATTTCAATACGCTCTTTTTCACTTAATTGAACCATTCTAAATTGTAAAATTATGTTATTTATTTATAACAAAACAATAAGTTTATCTAAATAGTTTTTTGCTCTAATGCAAAAAACTCAAAGGAGGTTGATTAAAGTGCTATATTCCTCGTTTTTACAAATTTTTTTACACTAAACTCAGTATGTATGAATTCAAAATAACAAGCTCTTTCAAAATCTATAAAAATATATAGGGTGTCCCATTTAAATTAAAGAAGTTGATGGCATTTCCGGTTATACCGAAAGTATATTATTTACAAAAAAATGTACATCACATGCATTTTGTTCCATTGCACTTACTTGCAAATTTTCATAAATATCGTTCTTTCCGTTTAAAAGATATTTACTTGGTTCCACACTTTATCCCAACCCCGTATAGAAATGTCCTATGAAATAAAGCAGAATATATTACAGCCTAAAAAGAGTGCTTCCTAATAAAGCATATCCAAGTGGAGACTTGGACAATACAAAAGTCAAGAAGAGGCTACATACAAGGGGTTTTTTAAGATACATTAAAAAGAAAACTAAGCTCTGCACAATAAAATAACAATATTCGAGAAAACAAAACAAGACAATAAAGAGAAACAAACAAAATTGGTTCATTCATAAACCAAATAAATAGACATAGATATAGGTAGTGATAATAGTGTATTATATGTTATAAGGACGAAAAATGGAGTTTTTCGGAGGATGCGGGGGATTACCGGGCGAGACAAAGCCGAGACCGACCCACACAGTCAGAAAAAACATTTATGGTCCAAATTACATACGATATTTTTTATAAACTACAACTCAATACTTAACTAAACTATACTATCGAGTTATATGAAGTGGCTCATTCTGCTCTACCAGACGCAAATTTTGTCGAATTTTTCTCATGAGGTCCTGGACGAAATTCAGATTAATCTCTCAGTTTTTCGTGAATTCGCCGTCTTAATTTTTGTTCACCTTGGGCTTCCCAGCCTCCATGATAAACCTTCCTAGACAGTGAAGCCCAAAAAATTCTCTATTGGTCGGGAACAAAAGGTGGTGTGGTGTTGTTCATTAATTCATTCATTCGATTGGGTTGTGCTCAACAGCCAAGGCAGTTGAACTGAATCTTTGTACCATTTCCCATGTTATCTACTTCCATTCCAAAAGATTTGTGTCTTCTATGTATGCCACTAGTTTGACTGGAGGGATTTTCAGTAGTTGTAATGGTTGTATTATTTCCTCTCCAAAGTGCTTCCGTCTGAGTCCATTATAAGTTCTCGCAGAAGCAGAGTATGTGAGTAGGTGTTTCATCATAGAGTTCACATTTCCTGCACAAAGGTTCACTAACTTTGGGTGCAGTGTCCAGTCACCAGGTCGATAATTGTCTTCAAATGTCTCTGGTTGAGAGTTCCTTGTCTACCTTGTTCAGTTAACTCTTTGTATGGAGGTGCCCTTGTGTCGACCTCCATTTGACTTGGCTAGTTCCCGATTTCCCCTCTTATGCAATATTTTGTGATTCCACAAAGTGTGGTGGTGTTTTCGAAGCCAGTTTTGGCATAATGCTAGGTCCGTCCAAAACATGATAATATCATGTTTATTATGGTGATTAGCATGATGTTCGTGGACAAACTGAAATAATTTGGGAAAGGTAGTTATCATTATAGCTCTGACTATTCAAAGCGTCCGTCTTTTCACAAAAGGTCGGGATACACCCCTGTTAGAAATTGCTCTCCAGACAAGGATTTTATTGTCAAATTTCGCTTCATGTTTGTACGTAACATTGTAACGGCAATCCTCTTTTTGTCCGTATAAAATCCATCGTTTTCCTTCATTTCAAAGTGAAATACTTTTCGTCATCTAAAATCATGAATTTTTCATTGGCAAAGTGTACCCGCCTCAGTTAATAACAGCATCTTGGGATACGAAGGAGTTGCGCTTGAGAGCACTTACATCTTTTTAGATATTTTAGTCCATTCCTCCTTAATCCCAACGATATCGTACTCTTAGAAGATCTGTATTGACGAGCCAGTCTCCTGGTTTTATGCTCTTTTTACCAAACTCTCTGACCTCTGTGCAGCAAATACAAAATTTTTTAAGCTATAGGTATCCTTCGGACTTTCTTTTTAAAAATGCCTGCAATTTTGGATATTTGCTAATATCAGTTTTATGTTAGGTTGGGTTTTTAAAATAGAGTAATTTGTCCAGAGAGACGAGGATTTAAATTTGATTGAGAGTTCTTCAAAGTACATTAGAAACAAGTTTTCAGTAAAGGATTGTAATGGATGTTATTTTTTGTAGGTAAGGGGAACGGACTGGAACGGAAGAGTTGGCCAACTTTTATCTTTTTACAGTGCGTTCTTACGTCCTGCCAATCAAAGGAAAGAATTTTGTGTGATGTCAGCGTGGCTATCAGATGTCATTTAATGTTGTGTTTTTGAATGTATAATAAAAAATTTAAAGCTCAAAACAACATAGGACACAGGCTGTAGATGATTTGTATAATTTCTAGGTTAGTTTTAATGTCGCGAGTACGTTACCTCTGCCCATTCGCAAAATTTCCGTTCCGTTTATTTATAACTGCAACAATTTTCACATACCGTTCGTTACGTATCCAGTGCGTCTACGTGTAGTATACGTTTACAGTCCGTCAATCTATAAATCCCGCTTTAATCTTCAAACCTTATTTGAAACTTTTTTTTGTTTCTGAATTTTTCAGAAAGATACATACGATTTTCCACATGAACCTTCATTTTTTTGACCCCACTTTATTTTCGTTATTGTTGTAATAACTGCCTCTATTTTTAATGTAATTTGTTAAATATTTTTGTTGTTAATATTTTATTATTATTATTGTTATTGTTGTTCTTGTGATTATTATTATTTTTTCTTAAGCAGCTATATCTCACCTGCTTTTTCACCTTTATTTGTGCTCCCTTCTCTTTCTTACCTGAGCCATAGGTGTGTTCTTTTGTATCGCGATCACTTCTAAATAGGTTCATTATAAAGTTCACAAATTTTTAAATAATATCATAAACGGTATAAAAAGTTATTGAAGGTTTGCTGAAAGACCTCTAATTTAAGTATTTATTGTAAATAATTGTCTATTATTTAAAAAATTTTATATTTATAGAAAAACTATATAGTAGTTTCGAAAGTAGATGCTTCAAGGTGTTTAGTGGTAAAGTTCCATTGAATTATATTAATTTCGAATAAAGATTTAATGGAATGAAGTCTAAAAAAAATAAGTACAATTAAGCATGCAAAAAAACAGATTTTCAAGAAGCATTCGTTTAAAATTCTAAATATTGATGGCTTTGCTTAAATGATAATAATGTTTTATGCTCATTTGCAATGCTAAATCCAAAAGGAATTTTTGCTGGGATAAGTATTAATTAAATGGGAATTATAATAAACTTACAGTCACAAAATCTACCTTTTCAAATTTGAAAGTATTTCTATCTAAAAGTTGATATCTTTCTTTACATTTTACATGAGTTTATTTATTTTTTCAGAATGTTATAAGCCCAAAATTATTAACTTTTAAGTCGAGCGGTTGATAAATTTGGCTCACGGGCCGTTCGCGCGTAACCACGAATTGAATACCACTAAAATTAATTTTATCTCGTAAACTTTTTAATTTACAGAAAAACTTTTCAGACAAAATTTGTAGATAAATGCATCAGCTAAAAATTTTGTAGATAAACGCATCAGCTACAAATTTTGATTTGGAAGTTTTTCTGTATATTTATTATTTAAACAATTAGTGCGAAAAGACAAAAACAAAAATTTTCACTCGACGATTTTCCGGAAAATCGCATGCCTAACATCGTAAAGTTTCTCTCATGTTAAACACAACCCTTTTAAATACTCAATTTTGAATTTTCAATTTTTTTGTATTTTTTGTGAGGCTTTATATAGGTACTTTGACTAGGCTAATAGCCGAAATCGCCAATTGCCTGAATTTTTGGTCCACATGGCAATTCACCCACGATACGTACAGAAGATTTTTTTTCGAATAGTGAGTAGTTTGTTTCATCGTTCTTGAGCATTACGTTATCACAACCATATGAAAGAAGTTACAGACTCACACATTCCATGCCCATGCCATCTTTCTTCGTGATGAAATAATCTAACAACATCAATACAAACTGCAGATTATCTGCTGTTATTGTTTTCCCAGGTATTTCCTTTACAAGTAGGTAAATCTTACAAGGAACATTGATGACATATCTGTGATTTATCGCTTGAAAACCCTCAATTTTACTATTGTCAAAATTTTACTATTTTTGATTAACTTTTAATAATATCTTCGATGTTATGAATTTAAGACTGTATCAGAGACAACCAAGAGACGGCCAAGTACATGAGCATTATTGTTTGATTGGCAAATAAAATAGTCCTGCTAGCTCTATTCTTGTTCAGCTCATTTAGGGCATGTCACATATTTGTCTTATTTTCGCTAAGTAAGCGCAGATTGCAGTAGGAGCATGGCATATTTGACACAACGTCAATCCTTAGAAAGCAAAGTTAGTTTGATGTTCTAAGCGGTAAACGTGACGTGCCAAAGTCTTCATCCGCCATTGTCGTTTTGATGTGTTTTGGATGTGTTTGCTTAACTTTGTTTTGTTTGTGGTGTTTTACTAAATTTAGTGTTATTTTAAGAATTCACGCTTTTATTTATAAACATCTCCACTCACTGCACAGACCAGTGGACCAATTCATTATTGTAGAACAAAAACTTCACATGTTTTGGCCGTCTCTTGGTTGTCTCTGACTGTATCCAACATTCAATATCACTTCGAAAACAACACAATCAATCTAAGTTGGAAAGGACAATATATACAGGCTCTCTCTCGCGCCACAACGTAACGACGCTTCGGGATAAGCAGCATAGTATCCAAGAACGTTGATTTAATTTCATGATCATTATTTTCGGCCTTAGGCTTGAGTATAAGAATAAAATGTGGTTGTTTCATTTCAAAAAATGGAGATATTTAACATTTTGAATTCCGGAAAAAGCATGATAAAGCTGATTAAATTACGCACGTTTTGAAAGCAAACGGTCCCGATACGGCGATATTTGGACCGAAATGGCGACCATTTTAAGCAAAAGGTAGCTTTTAGTTTGCTAATTATCGGCTTTAGGATGTTACTTTGACATGACGCTATAGGGCTCCAAAAATGATTCTGGGAAAAAAGGAAAAAACATGTGTCTCATGAAATCGCAAATGGAATATGGTCTCAAAGTTTCGGAACCTTTTTTTTGCTCGTTGAATCGACGTGGGTCGTCGAATCAGCCTTATTTATTTATAAATATTTTAATAAATATTTTAATAAATCTTTGTTTTGTATAAGTATATATTTCGACTTTTTCGTTCTTACTGCAACCATTTTTGAAGTCAGAAAAAAAAAGACCAATCCAAAAATGTAAAAATATACAGGGTATCCCATTTTAAAATTATTATCTTTTGTATCCCTTAAATCTGCACGTGTTTGAAATTCTTTCAAACATTTTATAATATTTCTCACACTTATTACCTTCCTTTTCCTTTCATCAGTAAAACTGCAAAAAGGCAAAGAATCCGCGTCACATATTAGTAGAAAAGTTTGTTTTTAAATATTATTTCCATAGAAACCAAAAATAATGAAAAATCAGTTTTTAAGTAAGAAAATTCTCTGTCAAAGGTTTGACATTCATTTTCAATATAATGTAAATTTAGAATAGTTTTTATCTGGATTTTAGTAATTATATGTGGATTAAAACCCACTGGTCCTTCGAAGAAGAGTATGTAATATAGTTATCTTTAAAATTTGAAAATTACATTGGATTTTATTTCACGACCTATGGATATTATTTCTGAGGTATAGATAAGTCAATGTACCTCTCTGACTGTTAATAAACAGATTCATTTGATAGCATATTAACAAAATTCAACTGTAACCATACAACTTTTATTTTAACTTTTTTTTCTAAAAGCAATAATAACAATGATAGGGGGAATAACCTTAGAGTAATACTACAAATCTGAGGGAATAACCCTCTAACCTAACATATTGAAGTTATTTAAATAAATTTTTCCTTTCAGTATTTGTTTGTGAAATGTTTGGTTAGAGGTTTAGACGATACAACCACTTGTTAATAATAAATGTTAAATAAGAATTCTAAATTAGCAAAAATGGCGAATTTAAGTTTACTATAAATTACAACTAATAACATCAAAATATACTTTACTTTAAGGAGGTGTTTAAAATGACCAACTGTTATCTGTATAAACTGTACATTCATAGCCAGGATGCCAGCTGCACCAATTGAACGAATGCCGCGTGATCACGATCTTAATCCAATAGATTTTTGCGTTTTGAGAAAAACGAAAAACTATCTTTATTCCTTGGAGATGACTATAATGTTCCGCAATCGAGAAATCGAATTGTATAAGATGCTAACGCATTTCAACCAAATTATTTTTCAGAAATTGTGTATACAAGACAGAGGAGGTAGATACTGTTGTTTTATGTTGATACTTTATAATTTAATAATAAATTATAATTATCACAAGTGTATCACATAAATCAAACAAATTGTAAGAAACAAAAAATAAATGTTGCATTCCATTTTTAATTACAGTTTATGCTACAAAAAAGTTGGGGGGCTATAGGGTTGTTAATAAAAATATTTCTTCTACCAATTTTATAATAAATATTTTCTGTATGTTCTTTGTCTATTTATTATTATTTTTGATATTTTTGGGAAATTGAACCACATATTTTTATATATTTTTTTCACTATGGTTAAAGAATAACTAAATTTCTTAAGAATAATAATGAAATTTCAAATATATTCAGTGGCTTAAGAACAACGTTGAAAAAATTGATTAACATTTTTAACTTCTGTTACGAGCACTTTTGTACATAGTAAAGTTGAATCGAACTATTTTTGATATAACTCAAGACCAGTATTCTTGCTACACACTATATATACTTGTGTTGTTTACTAAACTATACTATAAACTATAATTATTATCATGGTTTTGACTTACCACTGTATATCAATCATTTTTTTAGAACACTCGCTACATTAAATAAACAAAAAATCAGCAATTCACTATTTTAACTTTTATTAAAAAACACTTTGTCAAAACATTTGTTCACTTTCATAAAAACCGTTTTCTGCGCATTTTTTATTCAACAAGGAAATCGCACACGTGCTCACCGAAACACTATTTCCAATAAATATACAAAGCCAATTCATGATACCATACCATAATGAAATATATTATTGTATTAAAAAGTATTATTTATACGATCTTATTTAGTTAAGATAAAAAACATAATGCACACTTACGTTCATCATTGATAGTATCTCCTAAAACTGATTTTAACTTATTCAAATTTTCGGTCTACTTCGCGGGCTGGCTGCTGCTAACTGCTTTCTATTCCGCCTTGAAGAATAATGTAATTCCTTATGCAGTACTTATGCAACACACAGTAACACTGTATAAAATCTCGTTTTAATTATTCCAGTATTATTTTATCGAATAGCCTTCACCTCTTTTTGACTTTTAAAAAGGCGACATTATAGTAAGTAAAGTTTTTGTGTGAATATGTCGATCGGGTTGCTCGTTATAAGCGATTGGACAAACCGAGATAAAGCAGCAGTTTTTAAGGTTATCACTAAATTGTATTCGTTAATTAATACAATTCTTGTGCTTTCAGCGGTTATTTTTAACAACTGTGATATTATTCACAATGAAACATTTTGAAAATAATGTAGTGGCAAAAAATTGAAATAAAACTAAATCCTCGCAACAGATTGTAGGCTTAACAAATATCGAACAATTTTCAGCAAAAGCAGGAAGTAGAATATATTTTATCTTTAACGATAAATAATTTGGAGATCTTATACAGTGTGTACATAAAGTAACGTAACTCGTAAGTCGATTAGAAGTATACAGGGTGCACCATTGCTCCAAAATAATTTATTAACATATTTTTTTAAATAGTTCACCATGTATGTATTTTCAGTTTTTCATAATCTATTAGATTACAAATACAACCGCCAAGACTGCATAATTCTACCTTTAATAATTCCAAAGTTACATAAAAAAATTGTTTATGTCAAAAAGTAGTAGGTTTTTCTGTCATTAATATCAATTAATAAAGTTTTAGGTTTCTCGCCAAAAATTCCAAGTTTCCCGCCAAAATTCCAGGTTTCCCGCTAAGTATAACAAAGGTGCCTGCTCAAATTTTAGGTTTCCCGCCCAAATTTTTGTTTTCCAGCAATAATTTCGGCGGGAAACCTGGAATTTTCGCGGGAAACTTGAAATTTTTTTTTGGAAAACCTGGAATTTTGGCGAGAAACGTAAAACTTATTAATTAATATTAATGACAGAAAAACCTACCACTTTTTTGACAAACAATTTTTTTATATTTCTAGATTCAACCCAATGTAACTTTGGAATTATTAAAGTTAGAATTATGAGGTCTTGATGGTTGTATAATTCTAATCGACTTATGCAGATGGTTTGGATTATTTGAAAAAAACTTTGATTCAACTTTTTTTTTGGAAACCCATCGGAAATCGAAATAATAGCAAGTTACGTTAAACTCTATTATACTGCTTGTCCCATCTCTATTAACATTTTTAATTAATACCTTTTTGCTAGTTAATTAGAAATCATTACAATGTGTAAAACTAAAGATTTGGTAAATTCTTTACATAAATTGAAAACAATAATATATTAAGTATTTATTCTTTTTGTTAATTGTTTGGGAATTCAAACAATCTTTTTTATATTTTCAATTCAACGTTTCGGTAGCACTCCTGCTACCATTATCAAGAATAATTAAGCTTTTATAAAATTCTGGTCTCTATCTGGAAAAAAATGTCATTAGAACACTAGAGAAACTCTCCAATTTGGATCAACTAGCTGAAATAAACATTATAGGAAATGGAGTTGGCATCTTGTTGGTAATATAATGCTCCGAAATCTGAGAACAGCATCGATAATTTTGGTCACATACAATTCATCAAGTTAACTAAGCTCAATAAACTTGTGCAGTTATGAAATCATCCACCTACAAGTGCACCGGCTCATCCACACATCATCCGTGTATATGGGGAAAGTTATCCATAAGGCCAGAATATCCTTGTAGATATGTCGTAGGATCTGTGGAAAATTTTAGGGCTTAGGATCCAAACTAATCTTTTGGATAGACCTATATGGTCATTGTTAGACCAAGCATCATACATGGTCGCCAATAGCTTTACATCAAACGGCTCAAACAAAGATCTCTGGCTTGTCTGGTGCCGTTAGCACCACACCGTCAGGTGCCATGAAAATCCGTCTGGACTTATACCTCCTCTTATATATTTTTGAATAAAGATGCTAGAATATAGCATATTATATAGAATTGCGTGTATTTCCAAAAGCACTAAACTGGCTTACAAGGAGTGTGAAGGATTACTGGTGGACACTGAAAGTCAGAGTAGGTACTCTAGGAATAATTTCTGACAGTAAACTACGACCTGTCTTGTACCGTCCTAATTTCGAATAAACATCACTGGGTTCACCTTTATTGATTTATGTTTGGATTGGTAGACACCAATCTCGCACATAGAACAAAAAAAACTTTACTTAGCTGTTCCTGTAAAGCGATCAATAGTTTGTCAAACTTAATTAATAGTTGCTTTTTTTCTACCACCAATCTAAGCTAACCTATGTTAAACTTAGCTAAGTTAGCGTTCGTTTTGCCAATGAAGTTAGATTTACTAAGATCAACTGACCTCCCCCCTTGCCTCCGCCAAGTATGCCAGGTTTTAAAAATTTCTTAGCTAAGTTTAATCGCGAATGCAAGAAAAGTCACTCATTTTTGACATCTGATAAATATTCTAACCTTATAAAAACATATTTGGCGCTCTTTTAACAGAATCCGTTTTGACTTTTTATTTTAATCTGCTACTAGTTTTCTGATTTTATTGGTAATTTTAATTTTAATTAACCTTCGAAATTGAAAGTTCTATTTCAATAAATGTTTGATTTATTAATTTGTTTACCTTTTCATCTTTGTTTGTATGCAAATGCGCTTGTTGACTGTGCAGCATTTCTTTGAAAAGTGCGTTCGAACTACAATTCAGCTGAGCTAAGAATTCTGTAGTTAGCTAAGCTAAGCCGGGGGATAGAAAAAAAGCAACTAATCAAACTGCATTGTTGACGTCGATAAACGAATAAAATCTTCTTTAACGTCGCCTGTAAAACGATCAGTCAGTTTGATGAAATCTGTTTTACTATTGGTCAATTTTGGCACCAGAGAGATGACAATTTCAACGTCAATAATTTGATCCTTGTTTCTCGTATTTTGTGTGTTTTCGCTTTCGCTTTAAAAGATTGAACAGACATCCTTAGACAATTTTTGTAGCTCTGCGGATCTTCATCTCGTAGTTCATTTCGAACCATTGCAAGACATTATTATTGCCCTCGTATCTACGAAAAACGCATGATTTGCTCCAAATTCTCCGTCCTTTCTTCTGTATGCTTCCAGCTTTGTATACTAAAACTAAGCTCGTGAGAGCAATAATGTTTTTTAACTTAAAATCTTCCTTCATAATAAAAGTGCATTCGAATTTTTTTTTTTTATTTGAATTACTCTTTAACCATCAAGAAGTTTGAAGCAGTATGACGTCACTTACAGGTCGGACCGTGAACCCTTATTTTTATTATTTTATTTTTGTTCTTCTTGAAGAGTGCACTCTGCAGTGCGTCTTAACTCATTCCCTTAAAATTGATCATTATTGGGAAGGATTTGGTTGGATTTGGTAAACAACGAATTGCAGTTAGACTTCAATTAGTAATCAGGTCTGACAACCAATTGACTTACACCACATGCCAAAACACACAAACTTCTACTTCAGCTGATCGTGGGACCCAACCTATTATGGCCGACCTGTCAAAGTCAGCTGTTCTGGAATGGTCCATTGATCGTGTAAAGCGGGATTTATAGTTTGACGGACTGTAAACGTATACCACACGTAGACGCACTGGATACGTAACGAACGGTATGTAAAAATTGTTGCAGTTATAAATAAACGGAACGGAAATTTTGCGCATGGGCAGAGGTAACGTACTCGCGACATTCAAATTAACCTGGAAATTATACAAATCATCTACAGCCTTTGTCCTATGTTGTTTTGAGCTTTAAATTTTGTATTATACATTCAAAAACACAACATTAAATGGCAGCTGATAGCCACGCTGACATCACACAAAATTCTTTCCTTTGATTGGCCGGACGTAAGAACGCACTGTAAAAAGATAAAAGTTGGTCAACTCTTCCGTTCCAGTCCGTTCCCTTTACGTTAAGTAATGCACTTACGTTCCTTTATAAACAAGGTACGTAAATTCTGATAGTTGATCTTTTCACAGTGAGTCTACGTTTACAGTACGTCAAACTATAAATCCCGCTTAACTCTCAAGTTTTACGTTACGTTAAACTGTCATAATTCTACGTCATCAGTTCAATTTTATTTCTCAAGTTTAACAAACTACTTAATCGTGAGATACCTGCTTTTGACGATATTGGTATCAAACTTCCAAAAAAGACTCTCCTCTAGGGGAATACCAAACAAAATGTCAATTAAACTTAGTGTACTTTTAAAATAAACGTCTTACGAATAGTATTTATTTGATAATAAATATCAATAGTTGAAATACCCCTATTTCAACCGATTATATTTATATGGTATAATCATAAGCAAATAACTTCATGTTTATCTGTTTGATTCAGCATCTCTGCGTTCGACTAATCTGTATAAAATATATATAACCTATATCTTATCTTGACCCCAAATGTATGTTTATATTGTTTATGTTCAAGATGAATATTTTGATATGAATAAAGACTGAAATTAAAACATTGCAAGACTCATAATATCTCCAAAGGTCCATAATATTAAGTACATACATTTTCAATTATAATAAAAAATTTTCATTTGTAGTGGGATCAATTTTGTAGCAGAAAATTACATTAACTATACAATAAAAGTAATAACGAAAGCGACCTTGCTTCAGGCATATAATTCAGCGGCTTTGCTGCGGATCTAAATTCGACTACACTTTTTGCCGACTGGTTTTTGTCGAGAATGTTTGACGAAGATAACATTCTATTAGGCAATATGGCACTAAAAATTATCATCGATATCTGTGTTTGAATATGAGCGTTTGCAGTGAAAGTGAACTTTTACATGAATTACATGATTATGATCTAGTGCCTGGTCAAAATACCATCAGAAACTCCTTTCAAAAGTAAGTTAGATTAGCATATCTGATTTTGGAGAAGTAATTTGCTAAATTAGACCTAAAATTTCGAAGTAAAATACTTCACCATCAGTTTAACAAATTAATTTGATTAAAAGTATGTTTGCTAGTCCGAGCAGATCTATTTAATCTTCGTCGACATTCTGATTTGCTGGATGGCCGATCGGAATAGTGCGGATGATTCTACAAAAGGTTAAAGACATTACCATGTTATTAAGTTATTATTATGGAGATCTATTTTAACAATTACCGTAAATTTTCTTTGGTTTAGATGTGAAATAATAGTTTAATACTATTATAACAGCAAAGTTTTTTAAAAAATAATGACAGAGAGGCACTAAGAAGCAAAAACTACTTCTCGGGCTATATGTCCCGACAGACATTGAATTACATTTTTAAGTCAAACGAAGGTTGGGATATCTGCACGATATAACCAACCATTCTGGTTTGTAATTAGAAGGGACACTATCACTTGTAGTATTTGCGCCTCATCAGTACAAGGTAGATATCATACGTCCAGAAGCGCTGAGGGCATAATCCTGGAGTGGAGACAATGCTGAAATCACATTAATACGCATTAACCTCAGTTTTGACTTGCATAATACCACTGAATTTAATCATATGTGTCTTACATACTGGCTGAATGGACATGGATTTCCAACTGCCAAAAAAGGGAAAAAAAAACATCAGTAAAGGAAATGTTAGGAATAGGATAACAGCGGCATCCCCACATCTAACCAGAAACCAAAATTATATATTGTGCCCCGACAGACATTGAATTACACTTCTAAGTTGAACGGGGCTGAGATATATATGGTGCAATGTCTGTCGGGGCATATAGCCCGAAAAGTAGTTGCTGCTTCTTAGTGCGGTCTCCGTTGTTTGGAAAGTATTTTTCAAAAACTTTGTAAGCCGTTAAATAGTATTAAACTATTATCTTTGACATCTATTAATAACACGCTTTACTAAAAAGACAATTCTTACAGGAAACTGTATTTAAGTAAACTTCTTTGGTTTGCTTTTGTTAGGATACATGTTTACTCCTCATATACGTGGAGTTGGAATCAAAAGTTATTTATGTTTTACCCCAAAGGGAAATCTTTTATATTTATATCTGTTCAGATTATTGTCTGTACGGACAATGTATTGTGGATATTTTATTGGAATTTCTTGTATATACTTGACGAGTATCGCACAGATGATGGCATAACAGCCGAAAGCGCTATGCAATTTTTAATAAATTAATTTTACACGAAATCCAAAGAAAAAATTTCTTGACAACTCTTTTGTCCACCCTGTACAACGTGAAAGATATTGGATACATTTTTGTAATCAGATAGCAAGGGACACCCGCAAATTAAAAAAAGGGAGGTGTTTCATTTAAGGAAACGTGTATGGTCGATTATTCTTTTAAGAAATAGTAAAGTAAAATCAAAAATCGACCCGTTTCAATATTATTTCATGTTCCTGTTTATTTGTATAATAATGATGAATTTATGCATTACTTAATTTAGTTCTGAATCAGTACTTCTGATGTAAATATTTCAAATGAAGTTTTTATTTACATTTATAATAATTTCACCTCAAAGTAAACTGAAATTTCTGTTTATTCTAACTACATTGGAATACACGTTTAACACATTCAATAAAAATTACCTTCGCCAAATGGCTATAAAACAGAAAGGTATGAAACTTATTATCAGTGTATTGTATTCCGAATTTAATTAATTCGCTTTTATGATTTGTAGGTCTTTGAACCCCTTTTAAACAATTGCAACTTTTATAATTCATGTTGGAAAAAGATAATGACATTACTGTATACATTGACCGGTTGATAGAATTATTTATATTTATTTTTAATAATGTTACATTGAAATATTATTATTTTTCTTTGGAAAAGGCACTATCGAGGAAAAAGAATATCACATTCACCTAATAGATCCTTTGTGTCCCCTTTCTTCTACTCATTTCCTGAAGAGAGTCTCAGAGACTAGTACTTCAATTAGGCATATCCTGGGAGGAATAGGGTAATTGACAGTGGTAAAAAATAAATTTTTCTACGCCCATGTCCGTAAACGTCAAAAATCGCACTGACAACATTCCTTGTAAGTGACATTTAACAATAATATGCACGTAATGAAAATCTCATAACATACATGTGCGTTTAGATTAAAAATCTTAAATTTCTTTGTTGAATCAAATTGCAATCAAATTTACATTTACGTAATACTTTATTTGGTTTATTTACATACTTTTAATCAATTGAAAAACATAAAAGCTCTTAGCATTAGTGAAATACATTTAAGATTAAAAGAGTGATGCCCCTAAATGTCGGCAACACATTTTACAATTTCCAAAAAAATAATTCGGTGTTTCTTGATATGGGAAAAAACGTCATCTCATTTATTCTGTCAATTTTGGTAACAAATTATAGTATCCGAACATTTTCTCAACTTTACCTATGAATATGACTGTTAGTAATGAGAAATATGAAATTATGAGCACTCAGAAGAAAATAGATGGGCGTAGAAAAAGTATAGTACGTTACACGAGTTGTAATCCCATTACGCACTCGTGAAATTTACGCACTCGCCGCTGTGCGGCTTCGTGCGTAAACTTTTTCACTTCGTGCGTAATAGGTTACTTACAACTCTTGTTACGTAATATACTATTATATTGATTTTTATTTATCGCTAAAACTCTCAAGAATACCGAAAACAATCATTTTTTTCTCATTATTTGTTAAAAACATAATTATTTTAATAAAAGAAATTAATTAAATTTAAACATTTAGTCACCGATCAGTCTTTTATCAGTATTTTTATTTTCTTGTTTTTTACAGATATTTTATAAAGTGCTGGATAACACAAAAACAAATAAACACTAAATAATTCCGTTAACTGTTTACAAGTTTACTATGGACTGACGTCAGTGCAGCGCCATATTGGTAATGAGCGTTTCAGCGGGAAGTTTAAACCGAAAAGGAGGAGGCAGTCGGCTTATGGAGAAATGGGCTTCGGTGAAATTTCATATGCAAACATTTTTTACAGGGCGAGTCAGAAAGTTGATCGCCCTGTATCCTACATTTGATAAAAATTTATATACTTTGTATTGCATGTTAGTAGGTGACATTAAGTCATTTTGAAATATATATAATTTATATATACTATACAGGGCTATTCAAAAGATATTTATGGAAGAAAATCCGAGAATCGATTTTTTTTGAACAATATGATGACAAGCCTATCATTATTTTCTTCTATAATTATGTACATCGGTATTTTCGACATTTATTTTGCTTTTGACTTTTAACACGCGATATTTAGTGGGAGAAAATAGAGATTGTTAATATTATTGACTTTTGAAAAATAAGTGAGATCAACAGAAATAAGAATAAAATAATGTAGTTCAAGAAAATATTTGGACAAATTACAATCTGCAATAAATAAAATCTGTTCACTGCTTTCGATTCAACAATTATTGGTATTTAACATTGTTGTCGACATAAATTGGGAATAACGTTTACAGATCAGTACATTTGGCAACACAACAATTAAAATGAATAGAAGGGTACTGAACACACGCCTAACCTCTTTTGGTAGAGGGAACCTAACGCACGCACATTGCTGAGCGCATAATTATTCTTCTCCCTCTTTCAACTAGTTTTGCTCATATTTTCCTTGTCGTACTTGTGTAAATCGTATGTCGCGAATAGACTTATCGCAATCTGTATGATGTGTAACATCTGAAATCTCACCTTTGTAATATGCAACACTGAAATTAAATCTTGAATAATAAGATTCTGGTAACATTTGAAATACATTTTTGGTAACGAAGCATCATTTTTTTAATGAAAATTGTATTTTATTTAATTAAAACCAGGTGTGATACAATTTTTTATTAAATACATTTTTAATTTTTGTTCAATATGAGGGGAAAGCGAAGACAGTATATTGATGATATCAAAAATATGAAACGTACACTTGTGATTTCACAATATTTAAAAAACGTTTAAAAACTCCGTCAATAACAGTACCACTGTTAGTTGTTGAAACATTTCGGTCCGTGTAAATTTCGAGCTTGAGTTCATCATTTAAAAAATACGGAATCTTCTACAATAAACTGTGACAGAAATTAACCTCAAAATTCAATAAAGCTAAATAATGACATATTTATTCGAATAATTCTTAATTATTCATTACTACTCGCTTACATTTTTAGGGTCCGTTTGTCCGTCTGTCCGTTTATCTGTCCGTTTGTCCGTCTGTCCGTTTATCTGTCCGTCTGTCCGTTTGTACGTTTGTCCGTATGTCCTTCTATCTGTCCGTCTGCCCGTTTGTACGTCTGTCTGTCTGTCACCAGGCTGTATCTCATGATGTACAGTAGAAACGGTGGAGCTTTACCATCACGTGACTGTTACTATACGTATTTACGTATACGTAAATACGTATAGTAACGTATAGTACGTATAGTAACGTATAGTACGTATAGTAACGTATAGTACGTATAGTAACGTATAGTACGTATAGTAACGTATAGTACGTATAGTAACGTCTATATGTATACGTATATACGTATAGTAATGTATAGTACGTATAGTAACGAATATACGTATACGTATATACGTATGGTAACAGTCACGTGATGGTAAACCTCCACCGTTTCTACTGTATTTATGTTGCTGCTATAACAACAAATACTAAAAAACAGAATAAAATAAATACCTATTTAAGTGAGCTCCTATACAACAAACGGGATTTTTAAAAACGACATCCTGGCACCAACTATGAGAGAGTAGCTAAAGCAAAATTCGGCAACAGGTAGAAGCTTGAAACATTCACAGAATATTGTAGTGAGTTATATTATTATAGATAATGGTATGGAACCTTTCTAGCGCGAGTCCGACTCGCACTTGGCCGGTTTTTTATGACTGATCTACACTTTTTTCAAACATTTATTAACAAAAATAGTTTACGCATATAAATTAGGTAGTTCATATAAAAACAAACTTTATATACAACAGTGTAGCTTACACGCATACACTGTTGGCTAGAGCAGTGTTTCTCAACTGAATTTACTCCAAGGACCGGTAAAATATTTCGGCATGTTCGCGCGGACCGGTAATATTAATAATTCGACCCAATGCACAATTTTTCACAAAGGTAAATCATGAAGACATACATAATTTTTAAAGCATTTTGTTTGTTATAATTTACATTTGTATGTTCAACTTACTTATAATATTGCACCAAAACTGAAGTAATAAAAGCACCAAAACTTAATTAAAACTCCAAGAAAATTCCAACGTGAATGATATATTTATTTTTTTTAACTAATATATTAGCCAAAACAACAATGAGTCGAAATGTGAACAACGTAAGTAGATACCAAATAAGCAAAAAATAATTTACCAAAATAAAGGATATATAAAATCTAAAATTAATGAGATTGCTGCTGGTCTTTGTTGCTGACCAAACTGTCAATCCTAGGCTTTAAACCAGTTACAGCAATACGTAAAGCAGGCGCAAGATTAAGTCGATTTCTATGTTTCGTCTTAATAACAGTCATAGCCGAAAATGTAGTTTCACATAAATAAGTTGAGGAAAAAGGCAATAAAATATTCAACGCCTTTGCATGAATATTGAGGTATTCTGTTGCATTCTTTATCCAGAATTGATATATATTTATTGAATTGAACTGTGATTTAAGTCCTAGATCTGAAGACAGTTCAATAAGTTCGCGATTAGGTACATAGTTGCCAGTTTGTTGTATTTTTCATCAAACATTACATTATTTTTTCAACTAGTAAACTATTATTATTATAATGTAGGTACTGTATCGGTGGTCGGCCTATAAAAGCTGGATATTTCGCGGACCGGTAAATATTTCTTGCGGACCTTGCGAAACACTGGGCTAGAGCACTGTAGACATAGGTATTCTCGTCCGCCATTTTGGTGCCTTGTTGTACGTTGACGTTGTTGTTGTTGTTGTTCTGTTGGTCAAGTATTTGGCATGAGATTCGGTATTTCTACTCAGAGAATACAATACCGACCTCTCGGTAACTTCATTGATACTACTGACGATGAAAATCAACGCTCGCACTCATTGGTTAAATCAAATAGCGCGCGCTTCACTGGATTTCTGTTACACACTTCTGACCCATTTCACGAAATCGCTGCCACAAAATGCAAGGAACCGAGCGAAAAAATGGTTTGTTATTTTGTCATCGTATTTATTATGTATGTATAATTTATTATTAATAGAATTGGTCACGGTTTTTAAAACAAAATTCATGAAATTTATAAAACAATACAGATACTTTTTGATTTAACTCTCTCACTCCCCCGTCATCATCGATTAAATTTTTGTACTCGTAATCCGGTCCTGGTACCATACATTTGCAAGTATGTGGAAAGAATGAGTGACGATTGATAAAAATAAACAGATGTGTCGTGTAGGTAACTAACTAAAGAAAGGAGTGGTCAATTAACAGCTACGTGGGAGAATGCAAGAGAAAAAGAAATTGGTAATTATAAAAGATTAATGAGTAGGCGAAAAAAGGCAATAATAGTTTGAAAATACATAAATCAATAAAGCGGGAAATATCATCAAATTGGATAATATGAGTTGGGTTAGTATGTTAGTTAAATACATTATTGTGTCGAACGTTAAAATGGTTAGTTTGAAGAAATTTAATGTTTACATGTATTACATTGTTTAAAGTACACACCACTCAACCGCGAAAACGGAGG
The DNA here is from genome assembly GCA_949126875.1 of Lochmaea capreae. NCBI lineage: Eukaryota > Metazoa > Arthropoda > Insecta > Coleoptera > Chrysomelidae > Lochmaea > Lochmaea capreae. The sequence continues at coordinate 18,391,729 of OX421403.1, forward strand.
CTCTATGGAGACAACAACTCTAGTTTACTATCGTCTTTACACTACTGGTAGATTCATGCAGCATCAACTAAACTAAAACTAATTTAAGATTAAGATTAAGTTTTAGTTTTAAATTAATAAGTTTTGATCTTTGCTTGCATGAATCCACCTTTCCAGCAAAAAATTCGACCATGGGCGTGGATATTTACAATTTTCAAGGTACACTTACTCAATGCTTTTCTAGCATAGTAAGTATTCTCCTGTTGTCTGTCATCTATTAATAGACCGCTGTCAAATTTTAAGCAGGATGCGACATTTAGTTTGACAGCCATTGACGGCAGACAATCTCGTGAATTAACGAATGTGGAAAAAATTCAAATACGAACATATCTTGCTGAAAAAATTAACAGTCGTACATTCATAGACGGCAATAGGCGGGAAATTTCAAAAAGCACTGACCTGTTGAAACTAATTTCGAATTTGTATACATTTGTTGTAAAATGTGTATTTCCAACTTTTATAAATCTAATTTGATGACAGGAAATAAATGTCCACTTAGCTTTGTTGTGATAGCACTTTTACTGGATATACCTGCTCCTATTTTACAGTCCTAAATACCAAAATTCTATGTATAGATTACATTGACTGGATATTGCAGCATAAATCTAAGAATAACAGAAAGTAAATGCAGATCGGAGGCCTACATGCAATATTCGGAGACAACTTTTCGTAACTCTCGGGTTTATAAAAGGTACATAATTTAAATCTTCTTTTCACTCGTTCAGAAAACACAAAGTGATATTACCTTATGGTTTTATGTTAAAATGAACTAAAGGAATATTACGGAAAGAAATGACAGTTGGGTACAATAATAATAAATAGACTGAAGCTCCAGATTGACTTCCCAGATGTCCAATGATAATAATAATAATAACAATACAGCTTACATAATTTTAAAGGTTTATGAGAAACAAATTTTAAAATTTGTAATAGACTCAATATTCCAACTAGCTTCAAATCTTCCAATAATTTAAAATCTGTCCTAACATAAACTAAACCAAGAAATTAAATTTTCAAAAAACTCCATCTATCTACAATGTGACGCGAAATAAAGTAGTAAATCTTTTATTTCAAAATTTCAGCCATGGAAGTGATTCTCAACCTCACACCACTACATATGGTGGTGGAAAGCGTTGCAGAAAGAACGACATACAGACTAAGTAGAGAGGGAATCATTAAAAAAAACCACCTCCTTACTTCTTAGAAATCAAAAAACCAGGGACAAGCCACAAGATGGTATGATGAAAACGTATAACTTTTCAAAGAAATTCGTTACGGAATTAAGCAACAAGAAGGAATGGGATCCAAATACTTGGAAAAAATGCTATTCAATGGTACACAGACGGCTCAAAAGCAGTAGAAGGAACTAGGATAGGAGTGTACGGGCCAGGAACCAAACACTCTGGAGGCTTGGGAAAAGCCACAAGTATCTTTCAAACGGAAATTCTCGACATAAGAAAGTGTGCTCAGTTCAATATTGACAAAGGATATAGAAGGCAAAAGATCGTGTGGGAATGCATAGGCGTACTCAATGAACTAGGCGAGAACAATATAGTAACCTTACTGTGGATTCCAGGACACACTGGAATAGAAAGAAATGAAATGAAATAGCACTGAAAGTCCCTTTTTGGGGCCGGAACCATTTTGCGGTATCAGCCCCAATGTAATATTGGAAGAAACAGGCAAAGCCGAAGAAAAGGAAAGATCTGACCATTGGAAAGATCTAACAGGGATTAGGTAATCTAAGATTCTTCTGGGTGACTACAACCCGTTGAGATCAAATGAATGCATAAGTCAAAGTAAAACTGCACTAAGAGTTTTAACAGAGATCCTAACGGGACATTGCCGCCTGAACAGGCACCTGAAAAAGCTCAAAATAGTGGAGGAAAAAGAATGTAGATTCTGTGGCATGGAAGAAGAAACCTCCATCCATACATACTTCAGAATCCTAGGGCACAGCACTTAGGAGATTATTGGATAGAAGAGGGACATTTACCTAAGTTGAAGCCTGCAGATATCCTAAAATTCCTCAGTGAAATAGGACTAAAGGAGCTACTAGTCTTTGAGCCGTTCCTCAGGAACTGAGTAGAAGTAAGGGGGCACAATAGGTCTCAGTTTAGGTCACCCCATATATACATATTTCAAAATTTATTCTTCGTTTTCAGGGCGATGTATTTCCTTTTCACAGGAATAATAACCGAACATATCCTTAATAACACGCCAAAATTAAATCAGGTATGGATTTATAGGACTTTTTTTTTTTCTTCAATTCAAATTTTGTAAGCTCGCTGTAAATGAAATCTATTATATTAAGTGCCCGTTCGTTAAATCACCCTGTACATGGTAGAAATGAAAATAATATCACTTTTGTGGAATATATTTTGTTTTTATTTGAAGAAAGTACATGATTTTATCTGCTAAAGTTGAATTACAACTTTTTGCAATAATAATAAAAACTTTTAAGAATCTTTGACCTATTTTTGGTATCACTCAGTAAGGCTACAAACTCGGTGCAATGAATGAAAATGCTCATTTTGAATCCAAAATAACATAATTAAATTTAAAAAAACCTGTTGGTGGACGAAATCGATAAGATGTGTGAGATGTTTTTTAACATTTGCATACCTACACTATTTATTGCCAACAAATTTCAATCGGCATGCTGCACAAAGACTGCAACAGTACCAACATCTGTATAATAATTTAAGTGAAAATGGATCATTTATTGCTAAACGAGATAATTTAGGTCTCTCGGAAATTATCACGCCCGATGAATAATACGAAATATTAGTTTCGCATTGTAGATGATTCACAAATAAGTTCAAAGCAACAGGAATAAGTGAAATTTCCTTTAAAAGTATGGCACTTAAAAAATAAGCATGATGACAGCCAACAATAATATCTGAAATAATGACTAAATAATTGTGATTATATAACTCATGTTCTAATGAACCAATACATCCTTGAATTTCCCTTAGTTACGACGTATTGATAAGTGAATATACCCCTTGACGACGTGATATAATCGTTTTGGTGTTTCGCCTCCTGCCATATTGTGATCATTTCCATAGTAACGGACAAGCTCAATGAAATGTCAGTTAATTCTTCAAAATGCAGCTCTTTGATTTCATTTCAAGTGGTGAAATTAAACAAGAAATTGAAAATTGAACACCTGATTATCCGTTATATAATCGTAACGAATACCAACTCGAGCATATACAATATTTTTCGGTTATTTACCACTTCACTCGACGTATTTCGCGAAGCACCGCTCGAGCTGCGCTCTCGTGACTCGGTGAATAATCGAATATCGTCTACGCTCTTGTGATATTATAACTGATTATATACCTCCATCCGTTTCTAACCAATCAAATACCATTTTGCGACCAATCAGAAGCAAATTATACTGGATATTCTTTGACATAAGTGAATATACCCCGGCCCATCTGCCACAGCCAATTTTTAATGTTGTCACATTAACGTCACATGTTTGTTAATTAACATGGATTTCAATGGATTTGGTGATGCTCAATATAGCCTAATCAAAAACTTGAAAACTCAAAATTGGGTATTTAAAAGGGTGGTGTTTAACATGAGAAAAAGTTTACGATGTTAGGCATGCAATTTTCCGAAAAATCGTCGAGCGAAAATTTTAGTTTCTGTTTTTTCGCTCTAATTGTTTAAATAATAAATATACAGAAAAACTTCCAAATCAAAATTTGTAGCTGATGCATTTATCTACAAATTTTGTCTAAAAAGTTTACGAGATAACATTAATTTCAGTGGTATTCAATTCGTGGTTACGCGAGCCAAATTTATTAACCACTCGACTTAAAAGTTAATAATTTTGGGCATATAACATTCTGAAAAAATAAATAAACTCATGTAAAATGTAAAGATCTCAACTTTTAGATAGAAATACTTTCAAATTTGAAAAAGTAGATTTTCTGACTGTAATATCAGTTTAGTATAATTCCTATTTAATTAATACTTATCCCAGCGAAAATTCCTTTTGGATTTAGCATTGCAAATGAGCATAAAACATTATTATTATAAAAACAAAGCCATCAATATTTAGAATTTTAAACGAATGCTTCTTAAAAATCTGTTTTTTTGCATGCTTAATTTTACTTGTTTTTTTTAGACTTCATTCAATTATATCTTTTTTCAAAATTAATATAATTCAATGAAACTTTACCACTAAACACTTTGAAGCATCTACTTTCGAAACTAGTATACAGTTTTTCTATAAATATCAAATTTTTTAAATAATTCACAATTATTTAAAATAAATACTTAAATCAGAGGTCTGTCAGTAAACCTATTAAAAGGTGATCGCGATGCAAAAGAAGCCACCTATGGCTCAGGTAAGAAAGAGAAGGGAGCACAAATAAAGGTGAAAAAGCAGGTGAGAGAGCGTGGAAAATCGATGATCATACATTAAAAAATTTAAAAAAAATTATTTTTTTTTATTGGTGAACCATTTTACCTATTTAAAGCACGCCTCAGCGTGTTTAAATCGAACTTTCAAAAACGCGCGTTTTTTAAAGTTACCATGGCAACATCAACAACTCGAGAAACGAAGTCTAAATGACAATTTTTTTATTATTGATCTGACAGGAGTACTTTGTAACGTCAAAACCTTTATTCGAACAATATTTAACAATTTCAATTTTCTTTATACGCATCAGAAGATTTTTGCGGTACTAGCCACGATTCTGCTTTACTACTTAAAAAATCGATATTAGAATTCATTTTTATGCACTTCGGTGACAACAATAAATCTTAAAGACAAAATGCAAATTAGTTTGTTTTTCTCATTTCCATGACAACGCAAGCATCACGAATTCAACCATTTTACATTATTAGTTCTTATTTCCATTTCTTGTTGTTGTAGTAGTAATAGATACCAGTATATATTTATAATTTCAAAGAGCACCAATAAAAAAAAATAGCGTAAAGTATTCGTGGATAACTGGTCTCTAAAACACTTGCTCTATTTCGAGCACTCCGGCTTCGCCGTCGTGCTCGAAAAATCGCGCGTGTTTTAAAGACCTTAATATCCACTTATACTTTAATATACTATTTCAATGTATTTGTAGATAAGTACCCCATTTTAGAACACAGCAGCAAATGACAGTTATTGTCACAGCTATTCTTGCACCGAGTCGTATCAGATCGCATTCATCCCAAAAAAATTTATTAGGTAGCGATTTATTGAGTGATCCATCGTTTCTTAATTCTTCTGACTTCTGAACGTGCTTATTTTAATTTAACACCATAACCTAATATTATTTGATATGTGACTTCAATAATTATTCATTCATCTGCGTTTCTACTGGTGTTAATTCATTTTTAAGATACAAATGTCTAAAATATCTTCAAACCAAAATATGTTATGACATTTTATATATTTATTAACATAATAATTGGCATAAATGACAGTTAATGCGTAGTACTTCAGCGCTCACATAAATCAGTTGACAAAACACGCGTTCAGCAGGAAATTGCTGATCGCTCCGGTAGCGCTACGTTGGGATTAACGTAACCATAGTGTTTGAGGAAGAAAAGTATGTGACGTCAAAAATAGACTATTTTCCATCTGGATATTAGTAAGTAAAATGGCCTTTTTTGTAAAGGTCGGCGAAATAATGTTTTTACACCAATGCATTATTCAATATCAGGCTATCTTTCATGAAACGTGTTGATAAACGTAACGAGATGAATGACGAACATACTGAACAATTACTGTGAAATAATAATTGAATTTTGTTGTATTTTGGAATAAATTGTTACTTTTTTCATTAAAATTTGTTGAGTTGAAAACGTCAAAGTGATAATAAATGAAATGTAAATTGTGTATGGTGTAGTAACTATTGAGAGTATTGAGACCTACAGAGTCATCTAGGAAGTATGCACCATATAGGAAACTTATTTATTAAGGGTTTTTGAACAATAAGTTATGCTTCCTAAAAGTTTGTTCATCCCTTAAAACCATACATGCACCAACAAAATATAGTGAAACACACGTAATATACGAGGAGCCTCCAAAAGTTTGATTTTATTTTCAAAAATGTCAGGAAATGTTATTTAGAAAAGCTGTTCAGCATTAAAAAATACATTTGGATTTTAATACTTAACAATCTAAGTGAAATTTTATTTTTTTTACTCTTGTCTCAGATTTTTGAAGGCTCTTCGTATATTACGTATGTTTTACTATATTTTGTTGGTGCGTGTTTTAAGACATGCACAAACTTTTGTCCAAAAACCCTCAATAAATAAGGTTCCCTTATGGTGCATACTTTCGGGATGACACTGTATATTTTTTTCGCAAAAATAATGTAATTTTAATATTTTTCAATAAAAAGTGCGATAGGATTAACGATAATAAAGTTAAGCGCACAGTTACACCAACAGCGTAGATCATGTGGTGCCCTCTAGAAAATACATCGAAATGAATTGGACCATTATCTATTGTCATGTAAACTTAATTTGAAACTCAAATGAAATTATAAGTGTTTAATAACTACTTATTAAATACATTCTTTTGTCTTGCCCCTCTTTTTTTCCTTAAATGGATTTAAAATCCTGGTTTTTTACTCAAATGGAATCAAAACCCCGCTTTGCCCGAAAAAAGTGGCATCGCTGGTGGAAGTTCAACTTTTTATTTAGTTTGGTTGGTATATTTATAATTTTAATTAAAAATAATAATAAATAACCCCTTAGAGTATACTAAGCATAAGTATTCATTTCAAATGAAGAAGACAAGTTATTTTAATTCTCATTATATCAAAGAGAAATAATGATTTCTTATTGCTTGGTAACTCATTCTAAATGATCGTTATAAATTCAAGAGTGACAACTTTTAAACGTCTTACCAAAAATATCATTTTTCAATTACATTTAATTTTTTCTTATAAATAAAAGTTATTCTGAAGTAAATTAGTAAGCGATACCTATTCACATTTCGCTGAACGTGGTAGGAGTGTATGCATTTTCATAATTATTTTCTAACCAAAAATTTACCAAAATCAACGATCATTTTATTACTTTTTGGTACAATCTAAATTTCTTTTCGAATGGGTGTGTCATGAAAATAAATTTGGATGGCGCGTTTTTCAACCACCAATGTCGTTATTACAATTTGAATGAATGTCACTTATCACTTTTCGAAACCGGCTTCGATTAAAAAGCCGATCATCTTTAAATAATTTCGTGCAAAATTATAACTATTTATCATTAGATAACAAAAATACCATAACCAGACGGTATTATACATACCGGTCGAGTGCTGTTAACCATTGTCGAGGAAAATGCAACAAGAATAGATCTTAAGACTAAAGACGACAAAAATAAACACATGGTATGAACGTCAGAGGCCCGAGCAACCGCTACTTTGCAACTGGTCGCTAGAACAGAACTTTAAAGTGGTACACACACTTGAGGGGCCATATTTTCAAACTCGTTCCGCATGCGAAAGATTCATTATCTTCGTTTTGCAAACGTATTTCTCTATCTTGCAGATTCTTATACGGGTTTTAGCCGTAACGTTGTCGATGCCTAAGCCCTAACACTGTATGTCTTAACTTTTTAGAATGTTAACGACATCTTTTGTACAATTCTAGATGTCGAAGACCAAACATTTGACCGAAATGTGTTTCTTCAGGATTCACAGAGAATATTGAAACAAATCTATAAAATATACTTAATATTTACATGAAATAATTAGGAAAACATTTGATTCACGATAATATGCATAATGACGAGTCACTATAAGAGTAACTGAAATAATTGTATAGAATACAAATATTCTAAAGCAGTCTCTTTTATTTTAAGAAAGATGGTACTTACTTATAAATTAACAACAAAACACTATAATCTATATCTTATAATATACAGTGTGTCAATTTTTAAAACTTAGAACGTGAACGATTCGAACAATATAAAAAAATCTTAAAACCGTTTTTAGGGTAGAGAAAGGAAAAATAAACAACAAGAGATAATGCACTCCCATCAACCTCCTATACCTCAGCTACCTCTTGTAATACGTCGTTGGAAAGCACGTAACAATGCTTTCCAACGGTATAAGTAATAATTATATAGGGTGCAACAAAAGTTGAAAACAAAAATGACAATTAATTGTGAACCGATACCTCGCATTGAAAGCCTCCTAATAAGGTGCCAGTACAGATCCCATTCAAGTACTTACTTTGCAGTTTATGAGGAACAAACTTTGGTTTTCTTCCTTAAATTTCCTTTCTGTAGTCAAATTTTTTTTGAGACTTATCTAAATGTCATTGTTATTAGTGACAGATCAATCATTTGCAAGTTTGGTTCTAAATTTAACTAAGAGTATCAATATGGTTTACAGTATATCTGAACGTGAGGAGATAATATCAATATATATGGCTCCCAGTACGAAAGTTATTTACAGATATTTACAGTGTTCAATGAAAGATATCCTAAAAAATATGTAGTCATGTAGTCGCAAAATTGAGACATCCAGGTAACGCGGCAAAAATAAATTATATAGTTTAAAAGAAACTAAAAAAACGCTTTACAGGCAACCGAACTAAAAATTGAAAAATAATTATCAATTTAAGAATAAAATGATTAACGAGAAAATTATGGTCATTCTGGTGAAAGCGTGAGGTGCTTTGACTACATTTATACACTAACTCTGCATTTCGGAATATAAATTGTGACATTCACTGATACCTAAAAAGATCTATTAATTGTGTCCCCTTACTTCTACTTAGTGCCTAGGGAAAGTCTCAGAATCTACATTCTTCTTCCCCCACTATTGTGAGCTCTTTCAGATGCCCGTTCAGGCGGCAATGTCCCGTTAGGATCCCTGTCAAAACTCTTAGTGTAGGTTTACTTTAACTAATGCATTCATTTGATCTCAACGGGCTCTAGTCATCCATCAGAATCTTTGATTATCTAAAGGTACGTTTTTCTCCACATTCGCCAGTCGCTATAGTAGCCGCGAAAAAGAAGTAGCGACGACTTATTCGCCAAGATACCTATTCATGTATTTAAACGGGAGTGTTTTTCTACGCGCTACTGAGTAGCTGCGACCCAAATTAATGCTGCAATTCTGTGTACGCAAATAGTAAAATCGTTAAACCTTAAAACCTGTAAGTATATACCAAACTTGTATCCGTTCCGATATTACGAGTCATATAGATCGTTACGATCGCTAAGACTTTTACACAGAATTGCAGCATAAGTCGCTATTCGCTCAGTCGCCGGTCGCCAGACCTCTCTGGGAGCAGATAAGCGACTGATTCGTGACGATTTTTCAGGTAGGATAGTGTTTTAAAGGTTATGTTGTATTGGTGATTTGATCAAAAATGTATTTATTTTTTTATTTTTATTTTTTGCACAATGGAAGACCAACCAAATGTTTATTAATCAAAATAGAGTGAAATCCTTCATAATGCCTATTTTTAAACATTGCAATACCTTTTCCCTCCTTCTTTCAGACTCTAGTGTTAATTGAAGAAGCAAATTTTCATTTTGAGCCTGATAATGTAGAAGTATTAAAATCACTCTTTGTTTAGAAATATTCATTTTATTATTATAGGTGTAGCAGAAAAATATAATAATACCTACAATGATTATTAATATAAAAGCGACTGCTATAAAATAAAATTTGTTGACGAATATTTTTCAAGATCCGATCGGAGGAAAACATCTCTTTGCAAAATTCGTCGACGAATATAATCGTTGCTACTATGGTCGCAGTCGTTAGCGACCTGCGAATGTGGAGGAAAACGTACCTTAAGTCCTACTAGATCTTTCCAATGGTCAGATCTTCTCTTATTTTAGGCTTTGCCTATTTCTTCCAATATTACATTGGGGCTGATACCGCAAAAGGGTTCCGGTCCCAAAAGGATCTTTCAGTCCCCTCCTTTGCTAGTCCATCTGCTATGTCCTTTCCTTCTATTCCAGTGTGTCCTGGAATCCACAGTAAGGTTACTATATTGCTCTCGCCTAGTTCATTGAGTATGCCTAGGCATTCCCACACCATTTTGGAATTGATTACACAAGAGCTCAGTGTTTTAATGGCTGCTTGACTATCCAACATTATGATAATATTTTGCCTTCTATATCCTTTGTCAATATTGAACGATGCACACTTTCTTATGACGTGAATTTCCGCTTGAAAGAATCTTGGAGTTTTTCCCAAGCTTTCAGAATGTTTGGCTCCTGGCCCGTACACTCCTATTCCACTTCCTTCTATTGCTTTTGAGCCGTCTGTGTACCATTGAATGACATTCTTTCCAAGTCTGGTAATGGTATTTGGATCCCATTCCTTTTTGTTTAATTCCGTAACGAATTGCTTTGAAAAGTTATAGTCTGTATCTTGCTCTTTCTGCTACACTTTCCACCACCATATATAGTGGTGTGAGGTTGAGAATCATCACTTCCAAATAGAACTAGTAAGAAATGATAACAATTGATATCGATCACGCTATTACCACAATGTCATTAGTCATTTTACCCTTAAATTATGATTTTTTTTTACTTTTAAGTTCGATTACCTACAAAGCGTGTTTTTTATTTTTTTTATACTAGGTATAATTTATTTTTTACTTTTTAAGTTCGATTTAGTATAAGGTGTATTTTTTTAGTTTTTTTTCAAACTTTATGCCAGATCAAAGCCATATATTTCACTACTATATTGTATTGTCGTCCGTCCTTGATAAGTGTGCAAAATATGACTGGAATAATAATTAATGATAAACCTAGACCCAGAAAGCCACAAAAACTACTGGCATAAATCTAGCAGCAAAGAAAATAACAAATCATTTTTTAAGAGCTTTTGCTGTAACTGCTTTGGCAGAGTGGAATTGGTGAAAAACACTTAAATATAACTGGTTCAAATTATATAAAAAATGAGAGGAGTACAGCCAAAGTCTCCAGAAACCTTGGCAATATCAAGACTAATAAGAGTATGTAGAAAGTGTACCGCTGCAAATAATAATAGTGTCAAATCCCATGTCTCTGAATTGCAATTAACAAAAGTCAAACGAGATGGTAAATCATTATGTCTTTTTAACTGATGCCGCCTAAATATTATGGTTTTTGCTTACTTTCTTATTATTAATACCTAAATGGGAAATAAGTTTTGAGAGTATCACGTATTTCAATAATCAGATTATTTCATTTTTTGGTGTTAATTTTTGTAATAGAGGCCATCACAGCCGATTAACAATGTTGATTTGGGACACTAGACATTTTTGGAAAACCTCTCTGGGGTCTTGTTTGGAACGTCTTCTCCTAAATTTTTAGCTCTTAAGATGCATTACGATTTTCACTGATTTTTTTCTATTATATGGCCCAGCATTACCTTGATATTAAATCTCACGTATTATAATCATATTCCTGTCGATTTTTTATCAAAAAATACATGGAATCACATTCAAACGAGTAGATTGTTGTGATATATTATCTATCTTGAGCAAGGTGTGATATTTTCAGACCACACACTCTTTGGAGAAGAAGGATTCTATATAACAAATGATAAATATAGTGAGATGAAACAGAAGAAGAAATGAATGAACAGGCAAAAAGTGACAACGATGAAGATTACGAAAGTGACTGAAAAGTCACGTCACATTGTACAATGAGTCACTATATCCTGAACTTTAAATGTTTTATCGATAATTAATAAATAAATCGGAAATCAATCTACTTCTAGCATATGCACCTAATTTTCCAATCCTTTGTTAGACTTTTCAAACAAAAAAAGTCAGTATTATAATGTAATTGCAGATAGGTATTACTTCGACAAAATGTTTAACTTCAAAATGTTTCCTCGTAAGTTTTTGGAACTCTGTTTCCATTTTAAACAACCGGCAAACATAAATTGAATGGTGTTCGTTGTGAATATGGAGGGTATAAAGGAGGAGGACCGTCTAGTATAGGGGATTAGACGAAAAAGTGTCCACTTGAAAAGAGCAAATTAGTGTTCGAACATTCACCGAAATAGCGCTAGTGCAGTAACAGGAAATGATATGAATTTAGCAGAAGTCTCTGCTAGCAGTTATAAACAGAGTGAAGTGTGCTGGGTTGAAAATATTTTTTTTGACTTCTGTAGTTAAGAAATATGAAGTATTTAAGTATCCTACTCCAATATTTTGTGGCGCTCCTTTTAAAATTCTTCCTTCTGCTACTCTAGCGCCACCTTAATTTGTTCCCTTTCAGCGGACACTTTTTAATACACTGAGATGGTCCTCCTTCCTTCTACCCTCCATAGTTGTGAAAGTAGCAGTATTATATTCAAACTTCTAGCTCCTTCTTCCAAAGAGTGTACATGTTTCTAATTCAGTTTTTCAATCCGCATTTTTGTACAAGTCATCAGTTTCATATCTTTTACTGCTAAAAAAATATTTACAGAGTCTCACCGAAAAATTACTGTTATAAATTCAGTCTAAAACTGCGTACAGACCGAATTTCCAACGCTAGCCAAAGGCACTTGTGAATTATGTTGGAACGCCTTGATATTGCTTAGAATACTCATAATAATTATTTCAGTGAGGACATAAAATGAATTTTAAAGAAGCGGTGATAAAATAAAAGAACAAAAGCATTAGAAAAACCCCGGATATACAAAAAATATCATTTCCTTCACCAATCCGTGTTTCAGTTTCTACATTAACTCTTCGATTTTAGTATTTGTCATTCAAACTGTTTTTGTTTTTAATCACCTACTCATTAAAACAACCAAATCTTTAAAAAAATAAATAATTTAATCTCTTTTCTTTCGTAATATAGAAAGGATTTCTTACAAATAAAAAATTAATCTAAAATAAATATATATACACATTATACTAATACAGTTTTCTGTTCTAGGTTTCTTCGCTTCTCCCAAGCGTTAATATAGTTCAAAGGATAACACATAACTGCCGAGAAGATTATCAGCCCTCCGGAGAAATAGAAGCAGGCGTCGAAACTACCAGCGGCGTTCATAAAAGCCGCTGCTAAGGGTGCACCAATTATCGCTGCTACTCCTTGGAACATAAGGAGAAGACCAAAAGCATTTGTGAGTTTTTCCAAACCGAGTAGATCCACCACTACGATCGGCCTTATGGATGCGAAGCAAGCTGAAACAAGTAAGTTCTATAATAAAATTTAAAATATTGTGAGCATGTGAAATACTGTTCTCATTGGTTCACGGACGGTAATCTGCAGAGGGTTGATAGACTCGATAGTGTGATTTATTTAATATGCTTCAAAAGTAAATATTCTGAAGATAATAGAGTAGACTATAAGTGATTCATCCATCAGTGGCATTTACTTACAGCACACCAAGCGATTGCTTATTCTGAACTATGTACCATTAAGTATCCAGCAATGTTAATAGATTTATCACAAATGAATTGATAAACACAGGGAACTTTTCAGTCGAGATATAAAATCTTACCATTTGGAAATATTCCTGTACATAGATTATGTATCTACCTTGGTTTGGTTCAAGGGAGTGGTATATTTATAAGCGAGCGCCGTCATATTCAGCTCATATATCACGTCCCTTTTCCAATCACAACCCACCAATTAGCACCCATTATCCATTTATTATATTTTGTAGGTGGTAACTTTCGCCACCCTTTCAAGGTGGAGGTGAAGGGATGTTATGTTAAGAGTAGTGCAAATTGCAACCATAATCGAAAGGCAGACATGTCTCTGCAGAATGGTGCGTCTAAGAATGTTACTGGCACTTTTTCACTAGACCACGGGGCCATATCATCATTGGCCTGATTACCATAGTATATAGCCATGGGTCTCATGCCCCAGTTTGTATCAGTCTTTTGCAAGTCTATAATGCTAGAACTTTTTTCCAAATTGGAGGTGAATCTTTTATCTAGCGTATATATTTTGCCTCCTCCACAAATCGAATGGTGTAACCGTTTATCACATGGAACTTAGAGTGGTGTTATCTCATTATTGCAGATAACGAATATATGATTGTCAAACCTTTGGTTATTGTATAAATAACATCATAAAAAGTTGAGCTTCCTTTGTTTGACAATTTCCTTTCTTTTATAATACCACAAGTGTTTGAAACTTGATCCTATCGGCTCTTATAATATACACTGGCGAGCAAAAAATTGAGGTCACCTTAAAATTTATTTATTTATTTGAAATTTTACGTTTTCAGATCGTATTCGCAAACTGTACATCATTGCATCCGCTTTTGTAAGCTGAATATGTGATACTCTATACTAAAGAAAAATGCATTTTTTTCTTGGGTTTTATGATTCATTCTGAAAAAGCAATAAATTAACATTTTGGGCGAAATTCAACATTTTGTTGTTAGGAAAAAAAATTGAACGAACAAAATGAAAACTTGACACTGATAACGTGTATTCCCTCCTCTTGCATTGATGACTGCTTGAAGTCGGCGCGGGATACTTTGAATTAATAGGTCGATTCTGTGTTTTTCGTAATAGCTGACGAATCTGTAGCTAACGAAAGTTCTGTAAATGGGATTTTACAGAATCTGTAACTTTGCGATTCTGTGATGTTGTCTGTAACTCACTGAATTACAGATAGACATTTGAACTACTATACGTCAAATTTCGATACTTTTAACCTATAACTTTAACCAAATAACCAGATTCCGTGCCAGAGACAACCTCAAACTGTACATGAATATTCCATTTCCTACGACAGCAGTCAATACACACGTAAATATTTACCAAATCTGTAACTATTTTAAAGATTCCTGTAAGATACAGTTGTACGCAGAATAGCAATTACCCTGTAAAGTTACAGATTATCTTACAGACGTACACAGAATAGACCCATAAGTTGCGGATCACATTCTGGTCGATGTCATCCCATTCCTGCAGCAGCAATCTTCTCAGCTCCTGGGCAGTTCTTGGTGCTGGTGTGTGTCTGCGGATCAGTCGTCCCAGACATGTTCTATGGGATTCATGTCTGGGCTGCCTCATTCAGATACTCCCTGACAATTCTGGCTGTATGTGGTACCGCATTATCTTGCATGAAAATACCACGTTCCCCGATAGTCACCATGAAAGGCATGGTCTTCTAGCACGTCCGTAATGTACCTGTGAGAGGTTAGGGAGCCATTATCTATGAAGACCAGCTCTGTACGAGCTTGTGCAGTGATTCCCGCCCAAACCATAACTGACCCACCGCCAAATGAAAGACGCTCGTCAATGCAAACTTCAGCGTATCTTTCCCAAGGTCTTCTCCACACTCGTCGACGTCCATCTGACCCAGTGAGGCAAAAACGCGACTCATCTGAGAACAATACCCCGCTCCAGTCATCATCATTCCAACGAACGTGATCTCTGGCAAATGTCAATCTTGCAGTCCGATGCTGGCGTTGCAACGGGGGACCTGTAGCCATTCTTCTGCATGACAGTCCAGCAGCATGAAGTCTTCTTCTAACGGTCCATTCACTAACGTTGACATTTCTCACTTCTTCCAACTGATTTCGCAGTGAAACCGCAGTAGCTGTCCTATTCCGCAAACTTGTGAACACCAAAAAACGGTCATCTCGTTGAGTGATAACTCTTTTTCGCCCAGACCCTGGTCTTCTAGTGATCAGGCCAATCACCAGAAAGCGCTGGTACACCCTTTGCACACCACAAAAACTAGCACCAACAATTCTTGCAGTTTCACTTTGCCCCCGACCATCTTGTAACAGCGCAACAATTCTTGCCACAACAATCGGATCTAAAGGCATTATGTGCCTGTTAAATCACTACACTTTGCAATCGTTAGGTTTTACACAAAGAATCAACAGTAAACTGGAAATCAGGCAAGGGAAATGTTAATGTTCAATTAGCGCAAAGGCACATTTTTCATAAAAGCAGCTGTCAAGTCTCTTAAAAAATTGCTTTAACGCCTACTAATACTATTACTAGATACTATTGCTAAAATTATTCGCAATTTCTGAAGTGACCTCAATTTTTTGCTCGCCAGTGTATAATATTGTAGTTTTAGATATAATAGTTGCAAGAAAAATTAATACCTTAATTGAATAATGTAATGATATACTTACAAATAGCGAGACCAAAAACCACGCAGTAGCTAAACTGATATGACGGTGTCAAATATAATCCACTAAGTATGGTAGCAAGTCCTCCAACAGTTAGCGCAATGTTCGTAATAACAAGGGCATTTGCTTTAGGAAAAGAACTTATAACTCCATAGAAAACTCTTCCAACTGTATTCGCTATTCCCATTGTAGAAACCAACCATACAGCAGTCATTTTATCAATGTTACCACTCTTCGCTCTATCCACTAAAAACATATATGGTACAAAGAAACCCATCATAGTGAAGAATCCTCCAATAGCTAATACTATAAAGGAAGGTGAATTGAACAAGCTGAAGTCTAGCATGGTTCCCAAGACTCTTCTTAAGGCTTCAGGACAGAAAATACGTTTGTGTGTTATTTCTTCTTCGACGTCGTTTTTAGTGGGAGCTCTCGTTACTGATAAGTTATATTGAACTGAGCTTTGTGATGTGTATTGAGGCAGACGTTTTAAACTTGCATTGAAGAAAATATCTTCTCTGTATAGTGGCCGAATTACTTCGTGGCCCTTGTTGTCCTGTTTAGCTAGTTTCAGTTTTTGCAATTGCGTCAGTTGGAGCTTCCCTTCAGTCTTGCTTCTCTCTCTTGACCAAGCTACATTTGGTATTGCTCGCCTGGATGTTACGTTACCATTCGGAACGCAGATAGTGTGGTATACATCTGATACTCTGGGATACACGGAGTTATTATTTACTCCTAAAAGACGGGGAATGGATGCTTGGTGATCCAAGACTGAAGCATCTGAGCCTCTCTTCATCATTCTAATGGCAGCTTCCATTTTCTGTTGGGTAGCTGTAGGAAGTTCGTATTCAGGTTTAGATTCTTCCGTTACATCAGGAATTATTTTTGCTGCCTTTAACGGTCTAAAAAGATTATAAATACGATTAAAATATAATGTTATGGATTTTCATTATAAATAAATATTCATTATAAAGTAATATATTCGCCATACAATAAGAAGCAGTCTTGAATGATTACATGTTCGAAGATTATTGTTCAGTTATTTTGTGATCTTTCATAATCGTTAACAGGATGTTAGCAGATTTTTAAAATTACAAAACATGAAAATATTTAAAAAATTAATCCCATGTTTCAACCGTATCTATAGACATTACTTGATATTGACCTCTCCATTTTGATTAAGACTTAAGACAAATCTCAAGCAAGTCAAGGTGGAAGTTAGGTTAGGTTTGTGGTAGGTGGGTCTATTCGGCCCTTCACTGTGATTCACAAGAGTCTATCGTTACTCACGCCTATTCATATTTCACCAAACAAATTCAGCTTAGTTACAAAGCTGATTAATTTATTTAAAGAATAATATTTCGTAGACCATGCCTGTTGTAGTGCAACAATTGTTTGTTAACAGGATGTATAAAGGACTATTTAATGTTTGTTTGACAATATTTAATATGTCAATGGTACAGATAAAATAATTGCCATTGTTGAGTCTTCTTTGTCAGTTCGATACCAGCTTCAACGTTACACGGTAAAAGCTAGGTGCTTTTAAAGCCACTTGGTTGTCCGAGAAAATTTTTATTGTTAGATGTGAAGCTGGTTTCCTCCAATCTATCAATACCTGAACCAATGACGTCAATTTCCGCCTGAAAACCAGTTGCATAGGATCCTAGCCAGGTAGATATTTCTATCCAAGGTCTTAGATCAAATTAATACAGTCAAAGTAAAACTGCACTAATAGTTTTAACAGGGATACTAACGGGGCATTGCCGCCTGAACGTCACTCAAAATAGTGGAGGAAGAAAAATGTAGATTCTGTGGCATGAAAGAAGAAACCTCAATCCACATACTTGCGAATTGTACAGCAATTAAATATCCTAGGGCACAGCACCTATGAGATTATTGGATAGAAGAGGAACAGTTGAAGCCTGCAGATATCCTAAAATTCCTCAGGGAAATAGGACTAGAGGAGCTACTAGTCTTTGAGACTTTCCTCAAAAACTAAGTAGAAGTAAGGGGACACAATAGATCTTTTAGGAATCATTGAATGTCACCCCATCGTACATACATACATCCTAGGTCAAGCAGGAAGGAAGATTGATTACTAGGCTTGCATTACTTAAATATTTTTCTAGTCTAAGAAAAATCTACTTTAAGGATAGGCAACATACAATTATTCATATTTGGGATATGCTATTGCTGTTGTAAATTCTCAATTTTAAAACCAATACAAATTTTTGAAAAACGGTGGAGAAAGTTGAGATTAAGATGCTGGACTTGGTGATATGAAAATGCACGAGAAAAATACAAGCCATTCGGTTGCAGTGCTATCGCATACCTTGTGAAACGGGCTAATGAAAAAAGGGTACCTTATTGTTTGAATATTATAAACAAGTTGTTATAGCAGTAAATTTAACCACGACTGGTCTATCACTCAATGCTAATAATCAGATATCTGATACAAAATACGTTTTTATATTGTCCCTCATTATTTATACCGTAAACTAATTTATATTTATTTATACAATCCCTTTTTGCATGTTTACCTGTATAAAGTCCCAGAAATTCCGCATAAAAGTATTAAAACCGCATGAAATAAAAGTGTGTGTCTCCATCCAAACTTCGAGATTAAAATTTCAGTCATGGGAGCGTAAATAAAGGTTCCTATTCCGGAGCCGCATACTGCGATTCCTGTTGCTAATGCCCTCCATCTTTCGAAATAGAATCCCAATATTACCACGGATGGGGCGTAAATAAAACCAAAACCAATGCCTGAAATAAAAAAATCTGATAAATACAGTAAAAACAGATCATATTAAAGCGTAACTAATAGAGGCAAGTGGAACAGAGCGGAGAATGAGGAATTGTATCAATTTGTTTAGAAATCCTGTGAAGAAGTAAAGAGGACATTGATTCTTTATTTAAATGTTTGTCTTCTGTTCATTATGAAGGACACCTTCATTCTACTAATGCAAATTTTGTCAGCATCTTGCTCTTGTTGTTCCATTTATTCGTTGAGATCATTGTTGAACAGCAGTTTGTTGTTTTCTACTAATTGCTTTTCGATCCAGGAGGTTTAGAGCTCTCTAGAATTATTCATTATTTTCAAATCCAATATAATAAATCTACTATACTGGAATCGTTAGTGTTCTTTGTCAGTGAGAAACTCTTTGGTTCAGCTTAGATCATAATTTAATAAAGGCTGTCCATTCCAGTGATATTATTTTTTAATTATTTTAAGATTTTGGTTTACTATGGCAAGTAAATTCCTGTGGTAGTTGAGTATGTAATTTGTCTTAATGTACAAAAAATATATAGAATGCTATCTCACCAAAAATAAACTATTTTCAGTTTGTTTACGTTTTATTTGGCTAGGCCGCGAATGTATTTCCTGCTCTAGAATCGAGTGGAAACTGTGCCCATAGTTAAACAAACATTTGTAACAATGAAGATTACGATTTTGTTCTATGAAGATTCGTTTGTGTAGTCTAGATGCACCTCACACCAGAATATAAGTAAAATATGAAATCCGCTTCCAAGTCGTTGAAATAGTGAATGGCAAATAAACATTTTTTGTATTTGGCGATCTTCTTACATTAGATCAGTTATAGAATGCTAACAAACTTTAAGACTTTAATTTGTATTCAATTTTTATGTTAATAATTGTGAAACAATTTATTCACTAAAAATGCATAATATGAAATAGTATTAAGGCAAAAATATATAATGGTAATTAAATCAACAATAGGTGTCATCATTTATCAACTTTCAGAGTTTTAAAATACCTGTAGGAAGGAATAATTTTTATCAAATTAACCATTTTCAAATGACTAGTGCTTTTTGAAAAAATGATGGTGTTATCCAAACAAATGTTAAATCATCTTAATATATGACTATTATAATTTCAATGGTAACTAATCTAAGTATTAAATAATAATTAGCATTTAAAAAGTTGCCACTGTTACATATTTAGTCTGTATAGGTACTGGTACATGTACCACTTCGGCTGCTATATTAAAACTAAGTACTTACCTAGTTTTAACTTGTTAAAATGCTTAACAAATTTGAAAGTTAATTTCCACAGGATAGACCGTTCACCAGGAAGCAACATCTACTTCTCGGGCAATATGCCCCGCCAGACAATGAATTATACTTCCAAGATAAACGGGATTGGTATATACGAAAATATAGAACCAACCATTCTGGTTTATAATTAGAAGGTATAGTATCACTTGCAGACCGGTTTCGGCGTATTTGTACCTCATCAGTACAAGGTAGATATTATTCGTCCAGAAGCTCTAAGAGCATAATCCTGGTATGAAGACAACGCTGAAATCACATTAATACATTAAACCCACTTAAGGGAATGCCAAGAATGTGATAATAGCGACATCTCCACCCCTTTTATCTTGGAAGTGTAATTCATTGTCTGTTGGGGCATATTGCCCGAGAAGTAGATGTTGCTTCCTGGTAAATGGTCTATCCTTTGGAAATTAACTTTCAAATTTGTAAAGCGTTTTAATAGTTTTACACTATTATTTTGACGTCTATGACTATGACAATTGATACAGGAAACTGTAATCAAGTAAATAGTTGGTTTTAGTTTTAATGTTTCAATTGCTGCCCCCTAATATTTGCCACCCTTGGCTACAGCACCCAAATCCGCCGCTGCAGCCACGGTATTCACCATATTTGACTTACAGCAGCTATTTTTTTAGAAACCGTATAGAATTTTTTTGGAAAGAGTTTTTCGTCGAATGAAGAGGACATCCTGTTCTAATCTAATATTATTAGATTTAATAGGTATGTTACATAGTTCCTCAAATTTCTTGAATAAAGGCGAGTCCAGACTAAGTAACATTGCTATATAATTTTGCTATACAAATTCTGCTATGAAACTTAGAACATAGTCTCGTCCACTCTTGTGTTCAGTTAAGATAGATGCAAAAAAACCAGCGGCGTGAGTAATTTTATTTACCAAGAATAAGGATAAGAAAAACCGAGGAAAAAATGGTTATGGGTTCGACCAACGCTGAGGTCAACAGATGGGACTCATTTATTGGTAATCTGAAACCAGACGATTTTGGTTCCACAGAAATCTGCTACAATCAGCCTAAATTTTAGTAACATGTTATATAACTATTCTATGTAAGTTTGGACCCCATAAAAATCTTACTCACCTCCTATAAATCCATAGACGATACATAGATAGGTAACGCTTGTGGCAAAATAACAAAGAGCAAATGCGGCGGCGCTAAGGAAACTTCCAAATATAACCACTATTCGGAAACCGTATCTATTTACAATAGCGCTTACGAAAGGTCCAACTATTAAATAAAAACCAGACATCAACGACCCCATCTAAAAAATAAAATAATTAAAAGAAAAACTGTGAACATGTCAAACAAATGGTTAAATTTTTCAAACACGGGCAAACCGGGTGTAAATGAGTAATGGGAAGGTATAATTTGTTGTTTTGTTTATTGTATTTTGACCAATTTTGATTTTTTTCCCATTTGAAATCAATATGGCTGACTCCCAGTTTAAAAAGAAGTTTTATAAAAAATAAAAATGTCAATGTCCAGGTTTACAATAAAATTTCGAATGTCTTCTATATATTCATTAAAGACTGAAAGTACTAGGATTGTAAATCGTTGAGTAATGGAGTCGGTCTTCGTTACCTAAACATAAAATATGCCAAAATAGTTCAAACTAAAGTGAAACATCTCGGGAAAAAATGTATGCATCTATACAGATAGTAGAAAAGCGCTACTAGCCCTGAAGAGACCACGTAGTAGGTAACTACTAGAATAGCACCATGCTTTGGTTGGGGTGACAAACAACAATGTGGTCACAGTTTTGTAGACCAAAGGCATTGGTAAGTCTCAAGATAACTGCACGGCTGATGTCCTGGCTAGGAAGGCAGCGGTTAAAAAACTTCTTGAACCTGCCTGCTCCGCCAATGTAACAATTTCAGTAGTAGCAAGCCTAGTATGTGTACATACTCACTTCAAAAAAAGGTGAGATGAATGAAAACTGCAAACTATCCAAAGAATTATTGTATTATCCTGACAGTGCAGCGGCAAAAATATTATTGACGATGACCCGGAGAAATTTTGCAGCAGTGGTTCTGACCGAACTTTATCAACTAAACAAACATCTTCATAGAATGAGGCTATCAGACGCATCCTTATGTCGAGACTGTGAACATAAAGATGAAACGGTAGATGATATCCTTTTTGATTCCTCGGCTTTACGATCCATTCCGTATTCGGCGAATTTTTGCTAGCCATGCTGAGAGACGTTCCTCTTTTGCACGTTTTCAACTATGCTAAAACCATAAGCTGGTTGTCGAACTGGGAGTGACTTTCAGGAGAATGCATGAATGGCTTAATGAGGCCTTGGGTTGTCCTACCCTCCCAACTTATCAGATCAAATCAGAGGTACCAACTTTGTTTACAACTGAATGAAGTGGATAGAGTATAGCAAAGTTTATGTAATGGAATACTTACCAGCGTGACCTCTGTTCTTTCGACATCAAATTCTTCAGCAATTTTTTCAATGAATGTACCAAAAGAGAAAATTGTACCATCAACCACTAAATTGCATACAAAAGATGCAATAACTATAACCCACCCCCAGCCTCCATCTGGTGGTATAATTATATCTGGTTGACTAGAAACTTCGAGTGTTGTCAGTGGATCTGTTTCATCATTATCTATCACAGTTTTAACAATTTTTTCACTTTTTTCACAGACGCAGTCTTTTGTTTCTTTCGATTCCCCCAGAGGTATTTTGTGATAGCCTGTTTTTTCTGGAGTATCCGTGATTGTGGTCGGCATTTTCAAGGTTATCTGAAAACGAAGAAAATACTACGTTAATAATCGTAAAATATAATTTTTTTTAACGGATATTTCATCGCGTAAAGTCTGCTGTAACTACTAGTTCAGTTTCTGTAGAAAGGTTGAAGACTACTTTAAGATTATCGTATTGGAATTTGGAATAGATTCATTTAATGGAATAAAGTAAAACCTAAAGCTTCGTCCTCACCGAGTCGACATAGTGTCGAGTTGTTGTGTACGTTGCAATCGACGGTGTCGATCGACAAAATTAATCGATCGACCTGTCGAATTGTTTTCATGAACAAGACAAAGTCATAGCTTTTATTGAGTCATACAAATTAAAATCAAATCTATGAGATTCCAAAACTAATAATTATAAAAACAGAAACATGAGCACGGAAATTGCTAATGAATCTTCGTCAGACATGTTGATTAGTCTGATCGACATCATTTCTGCCAACTCTGGTGTGGACGGATGCAGTTTTGTCGACCATGTCGTTTGTTCCAACAAGCTTGAAAATTAGACATCTCGTGGTTGCAGCGACCGTTGTACACCTATCGGCTTTATAAGAAATAATAGAAGCTAACTGTAATTTTAAAAAGAAACTGTAATTTAGAGCTTGGACAGGTGTACCTAAGATTACGGCAATGGTATATTTCTTTTCTTTTTTTTAAGGACTTGTCTAGAGAACGAGGACACATATAGTGACACTTGTAACCTAATCCTGTTAATGTACCAGTTCTGTGGTTACAGTTTCCTTTTAAAATCATAGCTAGCTTCTATTAGTTCCTATATAAACCTATAGGTAGACAACGGTCGCAGCAGCCAAGATATCTTTCGTTAAAACGGTCTATTGAAAGTAGCGTTTCAACACGTCGAGAATTAGTTCTGAACTAATCCGTAAATCTTACCAACGAATGAAAAGACTATACCAGAACAAATGGCCAGACCTGGAACAAACCTAAGTCCTAAACTAGGGTTAGTTAACGCCTGCGCATGAAAACAATTCGGGAAGTATACCTACGTAAACACCTTGTTGGAACAAACCTATAATTAGTATCTCTTTTCTTGGAAGCCATGACCAACGAAAGAATAATAATTAACAATAATGAACAGTGAAAATTAGTGATTTGAAGTTATTTTTTTGGTTACATTATACATATATTTAGAATGTTATAATAACGGTAATGTTGAAATAATATTACACAAGATGTTATTTACGAAAAAATATGTTATGAACAGTCAGTTTCTTACCAATTGCATTTGTTAACAAAAAGATTATTATTAATTATAGTGGAATATTTATAAATGTTAATAAACAATCGTTTGGATAAGAAGATCATCAATTACAATTGATTTATTATTAGACATGTTTAGGAATGTTTCTAAGCGTATTTCATTTTATTTTTGCAATAATATTTTCTTTATCACCTTATTATTATATAGGTTTGTTCCAACAACAATCAGAAACAGCCATGATATTTGCTATGATCAGTTATTTTCAGATCGTTGCTGACAGCTTCTGATTCTTGTTGGAGCAAACCTTATAACAGGATTACATTAATTTCCCTCTTGAAGTCACTGATCGGTAGTATAAAGCTAATAAATTAGGGTGTGTTGTAACTTTACAGGTTAACCCACTGGTCACAAGATCAGATAGAACAAGTAAAATTGCATTGTTCCGTATTTGACCATAGGTTAACTCTCTGAGATCTGATGGTAAAGTTTTCGAAGGTTAACCAGGTGGTGAACGTCTAAAATTTCGTGTTACAACAACCAATGGTTAACTATAACAATGGTTTAGCCTACCGAGTTACAACACGCCCTTATAGTTTAACAAAAAACTAAAAAACACGCTTTAAAGGTAATCGAACTAAAAAGTAAAAAACAATTCTTAATTTGTGAATAAAATGATTATTTTTTACATTTTAGTTCGATTACCTATAAAGCTTGTTTTTTAGTATTTTTTTAAACTAAGTATATTGAATTTCTTATTTTTTAGTACGATTTACTATAAGGTGTTTTTCTTTTAGTTTTTTCACAAAGTCGACTACATTTACATACTTTAATATTCTAATAAAAAATATTGTATGCATAAAGTGTATTTTCCTCTTATAGGATGGCCTATTATTTGCGAAAAGTAGTTTTACTTTAAGCACTTGTTCTACTAATAGAATATGTCAAAAATTGTCAATTAAAATAAATTTTCAGTGTGCAATTTCTTTTTGAAATAAATTAAATACAAAATACATTAAATATGTATTTTACCAATATTCAATTGACTTTAATTCAACTTTGGCAAGGTAAGTTTTGATTACCAATTTTCCACGCGTTAGTGTCTGACGTAAATTCTGTTATCTACTTCATAATTAGTACCTATAATATTATACGTATAGGTATATTTTTTATGACTTTTGTTATGGTTAATATTTAAATTCGTCGAATAAGTCCAGTTGCATAAATTGCCATTTTGTTATTAGTTAAGAAATTTATTTAAAAATACTCTATCGATTTTTTTTAAATTGCTTCTAGAAGTTATCATTACAACAAATATTTTAAATTTATTTTTGGTGTGCATTAATAAAAAAAAATTTTATAGAACAAGATCTTTTATTTACAAGATGGAGGATGTCTATTGGTATATATCAATTTCGGCAAGATACCTCTAGTTTTATAGATAATTTGGAAACTAGAATTTTTAAATCTCATATAGTCAAGCATATTTTGATTTTGATATGTTGATGATATTTTAGTGTGTTTTGTAGGTACTTCTAGGACATTGGACATATTTTTCCTTTTTATCAGTAATACCCATAAATTGAATTTACATTAGAAATAGAATCGATAAATTATCACTAGAATTGAAAACAATATTGAATATTCAGTTTGTAGAAAACCAATACACGCAGGCAATATTGCAACATCCAACTCAAACCACACAAACTAGCAGCATATCACTCTCAATGATACACAGAGCTTTTCTAACCCCAATGTGTTTAGAGGATTTTGAAGGAAAAATTAAAATAATTAAGCGAATTGCAATAACAAATAGTGAATATATTATGCGCAATATGATTGATAAAATGATAAAAAGAAAAAGATATAAAATGGCCATCAATAATTCAATCTTTCCCCAGGTTAGGTCAGGTTTATGGTGAGTGGGTCTATGAGGCCCTCCACTGCGACTCGCAAGAGTCTATTGTGGCTCACACCTATTCAGCTTCTTAACAAAGCCGATTAGTTTATCTGGTGAATGATATTTCAGGTCCGAGGGCGAGAGAGAATCCCTGCCAAACATCAAATACCCGATTCGAGCCGCGGACGGGCAGGCACAAATTATATGCTCTGCTGTTTCATCATCTTCCAGACAAAGACGGCAGGTCGGATCTTCCGACTGTCCAAGTTTTAGCATGTGACAGTGACCTGTTAGACAACGTAGGTCATGCCTGCTATAGTCTAACATTTGTTTGGAGACATTCTTCGAAGGATGTATGGAAGCCTTTGAATGAACCGAAACCTGGTAAATTATGCCAGAAGTCTAAAGCTCTTCTTGCCGTCCAGGTATTCAGTGTTTGTTTGGCAAAACTTATTGCGATGCCAATTGTAGGTTCTGGTCCGATAGAAACACGTGCGGCACCCTCCCTTGTAAGAGAGTCTGCCTTCTCGTTTCCTTCCATGCCAGAATGGCCAGGGACCCAGACCAGCAATACTTTATTGAGTTCTCCTATTGAGGAGAGTCTTTTTTGGCAGTCTTAAATCAATTTCGACGTTATATGGTGAGAGCTTGGCTGTCCGAGAAAATTTTTATTGTTCTATGTATGAGATTGGCTTGCTCCAATCTCTCCACACATGAAACAATGGCGTAAATTTCCGCCTGAAATACGGTTGCATAGGATCCTAGAGTGGTTGAAATTTCTGTCCGTATACTCCTGCACCAGAGCCTGAGGGTGTTTTTGAACCGTCTGTGTGCCAACAGCTGTCTGCTCTTAATAGTTCATCCTTACGGAGGACCCATTCATCTTTATTTGGAATTAGGACGGTATAAGGCAGGTCGTAGTTTACTGTTGGAGGCATTATATGTCAGAGGTCATTCCCAGAATACTGTGACTTTTAGTGTCCACTGGCATTCTGCTTCGTTCTGTATAAGGCTGATTTGTGCATTTAGAAATATCCGCAAATTTGTATGATGTCCATCTAGCCTCTCTTTCCAAAAATATATGGAGAGGAAGTTTCAATAGATATTCTTCATCCTCCTATGTTAGATAGTATTTTAGATAGCATAAATGTATACTTACATAAGTGTATGATATCATAGATCATGAAATATCTTAATATGATAATATCCAGGATTCATATCAAAATGAGGTAAGAATCTTATTTACTTGTTTATTTATATCAATTTTTATAATTTACTCATAACGATGCAAATCTTAATTTGTTAAATCGGCAGAGTAATAAATATTATATTTCTATATTGGAATTCGTTATTAATTGGTTTTATTTAATAATTATGAAAAAATTCCAAGTATTAATAGTTGAAACAAATTTATTTGTTACAGTTTATTGTTGTCTCAAGTCAATTTAGTTTAATAATTAGAATTATTGGAACTTTTATAAGGTCAGGCAGTAATCGTTCCGTCTTAATTGTGACATATAGGTACGCATGCGCATTTGATGTGAACATCCGCTATCCCTTATTCCATTATATACTTATTTACATAGAATAACCTAACTTTTTCGTCAAATAAAAAAATATTTAGCTGAGAAATATCTTTTCTGACTTCATGTTTCCAATAACTTTTTTATTGAATGAAAAAAATTTAATTGAGAACAAATAAAAAATTAAGTATCTATATAATTATTTATTCGTTCGGTATAATGGTATTAACTACGTAACGCATGTTTAAAATAAAATAATATCATCGATTATATTTTGAAATATTAAATATTTTTGCAATAATTGAAAACAATTTTATATGCAGTATCAGTTATAAATTAAGTACTTTCTGTTCAAATTTATCAGATGACCTGTGTAACAAAAATAATGTTGAATAAAAATATAAATATTCGCTAATCATGCTAGCTGCTACTCCCTCTGGTGGCAGTTCTAGGCATTCTATGGTAACGTATACCCTGTCGTTTAACCTGTTTTTATTTATTTTATTATTTTTTCCAAATTTTTGGTGAGATATCTAGTTTCAAGTCATATTTTGAGCTAAAATGTCCGACAAAATATAATAATCCAATCAAGGAGGTAAATTGTAGGCTAATTAATTCGAAAATAATAACAGCCACATAAAGTAAATTGAATTTTGTTAAGGGGGGTGTGTCAAATCAAATTGGTGCAAGCAGCTTGACATGAACATGAAAAAATTCGTAAAATTCATAAATTTGACATTAACTTAAAGGTTAGTTTTCTGTTTTGTTGTAGTGTAGGTTCTTGTGTTCTTGTCAACTTCTGTTGGTTATTATTTATATATTTTTTTAAAATACAAATAAGAATTTAGAACGATTTTAAAAGTATTTCAACTTCTGGGTACAAGTGGTAATTTATGTTTGTTAAGTAGTTTTAGTTTTACACAAATTACAATACTTAAAAGTATCTCTAGTATACATTTTTACAAAACATAATTATATTTTTATTTTGTTTACATTTCATTTATACATAACCTAAAAAAACAATTCAATTTTCAATTTAAACAGTCAATCATTTCGCTGTCAAAAATTCCCAATTGTAATTGGAAGTGAATGTAAACGTACCTTAAGACCAACTGCCGTGAAAATTGTGAAAACCAGTATTCTATTCGTCATTTTGGTTTTTCATTTTTCCTAGGGTAGTATCGTAATCAGCGGTAAAAAAAAACCTACCTATCAATTTTGGTGATTAAGTATTTCTCTAGTTATTCAATTAGTTCAATAATTGTTTATAACTAATTACGGGCTAATAACCACACAACCAAACTTGTATTATCGAGCAATCAACAACTTTCTCAACAATTTGCAAAAAGTTCTTTATAGCATTTTCGAATTATTTTTCGATATCCTGTAAATTCTTACTTTATTGGATTATAAGGCAAAGTGCCGAATTTTTTTTTTATCTTGACAACTGTGCTTTAAAGAATTATATTTTGAATAAATCCGTGCGAAATATCATATTTTGATTATGTTTTGTCTATAGATCATGATGAAGTTGACTTATTGGACTTTAAATATTTGATAAAGTAGTGCTTAATTCTTAAATAATACTTTAACACCAGAATAGATAGAGAACCAAGTCCTTATCATCAATAATTCAAATCCGTTACCTACTGTTTGTGAACACAAATAATGATATTAGATCATTTTAGAACTCGTGGGTTGGATTTATTTATTCGATTGGGTTGTGCTCAACAGCCCAGGCACTTGAACTGAATCTTTGTATCATTTCCCATGTTATCTACTCCCATTTTAGGAGTTTTGTGACTTCTATGTAGGCCACTAGTTGGACTGGAAGGATTTTCAGTAGTTATAATGGTTGTATTATTTGCTCTCCAAAGTGCTTTTGTGTGAGTCCTTGTAATTTCTCACAAAAGCAGAGTATACGAGTAGGTGTTTCCGCACATAAGCTCAATAACTTTGCCCATTTAGAGCAGATGCTTCCTCAGAGTGCAGTGTCCAGTCACCAGGTCGATAACTGTCAATCTGGCTGAGACTTATTTTCTACCTTTTTCAAAAAACTTTTTGCTTGGAGATGTCCTTGTGTCAACCTCCATTTGAGTTGGTGTTCCTTATCTAGCCAGATCCCGATTTCCCCTCTTATGCAATCTTTTGTGATTCCACAAAACGGTTCTGGACCTATGAAGAACCGTCTTTAGCTAACTGGTCCGCCATTGTATTACCTGCAACCCCCTCATGTACCGGCACCCATCGTGGTTTTGATATAGCTGTCATCTTTGTTGCAAACAAGTCCTTTGCTGTAGTTTTTAAGAATATTTTGGACATTCCTGATTTAGAGTATAGACAAAAAAAAACAATTTTCTGTTTTATTGTAATTGTATTTAAAAACTGACTGGAAAAGTATCTTGTGCAGAAATGGTCGTGTTTGTTACAGACATTTCATCAGTAGTAAGTTACTTGCATTATTTCTATTTACGTAACCGAAAACCTTATCTTTTGAAGGACAAATGTAACACCGATTGGATTATTTATCATTTCAATTTTGTTTAAATATCGTGAAATCAATCTCCTGATAGTTTTTCAAAGTATATCTACACTATACGATATTTTTCAACCTTAAAATTCACTATTAAACTGAATTAAGAAAAAAACACGTCTGCATCAACATTTTTCATTGAAAAGCAAAAACCACAGTCGGGCGTTTTTTTTTATAATTCAGGTTGATTCACAATTTTTTTATTAGTTATATATTATTTACTTTCATTTTATACCCATATTGTTATATTTTCCCCTCTACTTTATTTTTTACGTAAATCACAATGAAATGTTTTACCCTTATGGTATGTTGCACCAAATTCTATTCTAAAGCCGGTCCCAGACACTACGTGTATTTGGCGAATAGGCCAATATTTGTCATTTGCACGAATGTTTGCTTGATCTCCCACACGGTGCCGTAGTGCAAAGGTTTGACTTTGAAAACATTTGGCGAATATTCGCGTCCTTTACTTCGTGCTAGTTTCCGACCAGCGCCGGGAAAATGACGAAGGACGAATATTTGCCAAAGTTAACTTCTCACACGCTACGCGAATAAGTCCGAATACCGAATGTTTGCCAAATACACGTAGTGTCTGGGACCGGCTTAAGCTTAAATGTGGTTTCAATGTAAATTTGTGTTGCATGATATCGCCGGTTTAATTAATTAGAACTTAAACTCGTTTAGGATTATAAGCCTGGATTAGTTCAACCACGTTAACAAGTATGTTGGTGCAGCGACCCTTAAGTCGCACTCTCACAATAATCAAGACAAATTGTCGCTGATGCTCAGTGCAACGCAATAAGTCTACGAACGTTCACAAACTACTGCAATTACAGTAATTTTTCTTAATTTGAATGAAATCCTTTAGTACAATATTGAAAATCTCCAAAAATCTTCAATAGTATAGTTGGTCCAAAATGAATTGCAGAATTTAAAACACGTTTTCGTCGCCCTTGCCAATTTTTTCCATCGATCGGCCTACGATTAAATATGGTGGTGCTGATGGTAAGTAATAAATCAAAGTTTCATGGGACTTGCTCAGCACAAGTGGACCAAACAAAATATGTAATTTTACACTACCTGCTGTAATGAATGTTGTGAAAACAAGAAATTTATTTGTGCCGACGAATATTGTAGAAAAATAACAATGACCGAGTCTTATCTTAATACTTTCTAGGGGTATAATAGGAATAGGTTTAGGAACAGTATTAGGGGTTCGTAGCGTAGGTATATTTATATTGTTAATATTTGTTGTATTGCTTAAGTTTTAAATTATGAAAATACGTAGATATCCTATTAAATAAATGTGGTTTAAAATGTTGACTGTTAAATTATGGCTGGAATTCTAAATAATACAATGTTATTATAGGTACTTATTGTAACTTGCTTACCAAATTAATATGAACATGTCACTGGTAAATTGTTTTAAATAGTTCTTTCTTTATCTTAGTCTAGATTAGTAAGTGCAAATGTCTCTAAATCACTGTCGAAATCACAATCGTCCTTGAGGAGTCATTATTTATTGAAATTGTTAATGGTGAATACATGATGAATTGCTTTTTGCCAATTTTCGTTAGTAACTTGTAATAGGGACCTGTCTAATAATGCTTGCACATCTTTTAGTTTGAATGTAGTATTATGTCGACCTATCAAACTTTTCACTTGTGCCCATATCAGTTCTATCGGATTTAATTGGCAGCCGAATGTCTCTATACCTTAAAAATAATAATAGGTACCCACCCCTGAATTGACCTGTACCGACAGTTTAATTACCCGCACCGATTGCGATTTTACTATAGGACAATTTTTAAACTTATTTCATTTAAATGTGAAAGTATGAAACAAGTAATATAGTGTTTTTCCCTGTATAACTTATCAAGTTGTTAGTATCCGAAAGGGAGGCAGTTTGATTTTAAATGCATTCGAAAACTTGTTTTATGGTTTGTTGGCTTTTACGGCATAATCTATGAGTACCAGCGGAAATAGTACGGGATCATTAAAAATACTGAAACGTAATGTTCATTTTACGGCAATTGTGTTATTTTTTTTGTAATTTCCAACTTCCTTTATTTCAATAAAGTCATTTTGTTTTAGCTGTTAATCTGGATTGTCTATTCAAATTGTGACAGATGTGATCGTTTCTAAATATTTGTAGTCTATACAGACCTTGTTCTGTAAAAAATCCAATAATAAACAAATGAAACATCATTATTACAACCTTGACACTAGAAAAAAAAGTAATGTGCTCTCTAAAACATGTCTGCGATAAATATAATCAGTGAGCATAAAAAGCTGATGCAAGAAATTAAACTATTGAGTGTACCTATTTTTTTCATCCATAATTAATTCAGGCACAGCGGAATTTCGTCAATAAATTTAGACCACGTTGTCGAGTTTGTAGTTACTAAAATAAACAATTTTGTTTGATTAAAGCCCGGCTTATCAATAGATGGATGGGTAAATCTAATAGATAAGTAACTGACTACATGAGATATCTGTCGGATATTTTTATCTTCTAGGTATAATATTATTTAAAGTGAAGAAAGTAAAATACCAAGCTTACTACCTGGTTCCAACCGTTAAACTGTTTAAAATAATAATAGATAAATATTAATTATGATAAAATCCCAGTTATAGCAAAGAAAGGGGATAAAATACCCTTTTGGGAACAGAGCCCTGATAGGACACTGCCTCCTGAATGGACACCTTAAAAAGCTTAAACTGGTGGAGTAAGAAAAATATAGATTTTGTGTAATGGAGGAAGAAATATGAGGTAGAGATAACTCATAGAAAGGACTCCGAATACTCAAGCAGACTGAAGTTTCCCCGAGGTGAGACCTGGTATTCAGACGGGTCAAAAACTGGGGAAGGGACAGGAGTAGGGGTGTAGACTGTAGAGTGAAAAGAGGAACACAAGATGTTCCTTCTCACTAGGAAAACATACCTCTGTATTTTAGACGGAGATTTATACTATCCTACAAACTCAGAACTGATACTCATAGGATAAACATATTAACTGACAGCCAGACAGCCCTTGCAGCTTTAAGTAGCCACAAGGTAACATCCCGACTGGTAGAAGAGTGCCAGAAAGAACTAAACGAACTGGCAGACCACATTAAAGTAATATTAGTGTGGGTGCCGGCACATAACGATATTTATGGAAATGAACAGCTGATGAACTCGCGAGAAGAGGTTCAGCAACGACATATGTTGGACCAGAACGAGTTCTTGGAAAAGTGGTCCAAGGACAAATACAAAAATGGATTCAAAGCCAACATACACTACAATGGAAAAACAGTCCAAAGCAGGTACACAGTAAGACCTTTATAGGTGACACATGTGTTAAACGGGCCGAAGAACTACTGAATATCGGTAGGAATTAGCTAATAGTATATTACGTAACAAGAGTTGTAAGTAACCCTTTACGCACGAAGCCGCGCAGTAATACATAGATAAAAGTTTGATTGCAATTTGATTCAACAAATAAATTTTTCTTATCTGAACGCACGTGTATGTTATGAGATTTTCATTACGTGCATGTTATTCTTAAATGTCACTTACAAGGAATGTCTACAGTGCGATTTTTGACGTTTACGGACATGGGCGTAGAAAAAAATCATTACAGGTTTTTTAACGAGCGATGCCCCGGTAAAATAGGGCTATATAACGTAGACCTTACGAGCAGATTTTGTGGCATGGAGACCGAGACCGTAACCCATATCTTATCTGAATGTGAGACAGTGGACTCGAAGAGACAAACATTTCGGAGAAGCCAATATCATTGTGGAAATCCATAATTTAACTCGACGAACCCAACTAACTAATTAATAGTTCTGGGATCACGGCGAAGACAACAAGCTCTGCGAATATCGCGAGCGAATTGACAAAATATTTGTTCGGTTCGTTTGTGCGCACGTGGTTCACTAAAATGCTTTAGTCAGTACGTACCTTTAGACCCACTTTTATTAAATATTAATGAAAGGTGTCTATGTAAAAAAAAATGTTCAATGTAGTAATAGAATTTAATTTTAATTTTAACTAAACAAATTACCTTGATTTTAAAATTAGTGTAGGACTTACGATTTCGTTCACAAATATTCTAAAACTTTTTTGTTAAGCATATTAATAAACAACCAGATATTTATAAATGCTTCATAAATACGGCCCAGCTTCCTTTACAAAAGTATTAAAACTTATAGTTGCAGTAGGATTGGCAAGACTATTTGTACTGCCTTCTGAATGTTAATTCCATTAAATCATTATTTTTAACACCTCTACCACCACCCAAGTTTTTGGTACGAACTCCTGAGACACCTTGTATATTCTCCGACAGAAAAACATTCAAGCGTGTTGATAGAAATTAACGAGAAGGCGGGAAAATTACAATTGTGTGATTTGAAAGGTAATTAATTTTAATGTTTGCTACCTTGACAAAGAGCAGGTGTGTAGATCCCGTGAGAAACATTCGCAAGATATATCTTAGATACAGCTGGTAGCAACCCTTAAACAGGGGTATGTATTTGATGAAATATGACAATGTGATGATTATTTATAGTAACCTCCTCGTATTGCGTATATTTCTCATTAATTATCTAATAAAATTCAGTTAAAAGTGATGAAGGGGAGATACCGAAATTCGACCACGAACTCAGGTAGCACAAAGAAAGAATGCACACCTAGATATTCAAGGATTATATTATATTTTAGAAATGATAATATACTGCTTCATATATAATAGTATATTATTAGACGAGCAATTTATGATAGCCATTATTCACGCAGGTGACGTTTGCGTCCCGAGCCGTAGGCGAGGGTCGCAAGTCACCCGAGAGAATAATGGCTATAAACTGCGAGTTGAATACTATACTTTGTCCACGACCCTTGATTTCATTAGTAAATGAAAGTTAAGTAAATAATGCGAGTGTAGAACGGAAAGTAATAAATTGGTATTTGGTATTATTGACAATTCTAACGTAAAAATTAATAAATTTCTGGAGTATGTCAAAGAATGTGACATATGGAGATGGGCGATACTGTGTAAAGTATCGATACTACATACCTTTATAAATATATTGTTTTAAAAATATCAATATTAGAAAATAACGTTATGAAAAGTATCAATACTAAAAATTTCGATATTTTATCGATACGATATATTTCTGAAATTTACTAAATACGAAAGAGAATTTAAAAAAAAAATTGAATGATTCAATATCAATTATTAGGATTCAACATTACTTAAACACAATACAAAATAAAGATTAATGCAATATACACAATATACATTACATAATTCATTAAGGTTGTATCCAAAATAAGGAAAGTATTTAAAATTACCGGATTTCGAAAATATATTACATTTGAATTAAACGCATTTAATTTTACATTCATAAAATCAGTTTTTCCTTTGATATTTTTCGGCCTTTTTTTATTGTAGAATTTGAACTTCCAATCTTAACACAAGTTTGTACTTTCATTAATACATTTTATAAAAAGAAAAATATTTGGATGATGCGTACAGAATTCAGAATTAATCTTAGAATGAAAGGATTCACATGAGTTTGTTGTTCTGAATAAAATATTCTCAAAACTACACCAAATGTGTAGTAACTACACCAAATGTGTAGTGGAAATGAAGATCAACAAAAACAAAGTATTTTTTTTTAAATTTATTAACAAAATTCTTTCACTCCCAAATCATCAGGCATCAATTAAAATGGTTTTGTTTCAAACATTTTTTTTGTTTCAGAGTGATCAGGTGCAAACCAAAATATAACTTTCCGAAAACTGATTTTGGGTTTTTATTATCTAAGACAAGACTAGCATTTTCCAATTTAGTCTCACTATACACTCCCACTCATTAATTGTACCAAGGACTTATAATCCTTTAGATTTAGAATAATAATCATTAAATTTGTACAACAACCAATAATATTTCCGGGAAGGACCCTGAATTACACACAAATTGCTGGTGGTTCGACAGTCCGCTCAATCCCTAAAAATGAAATTTACCTGATACTTTTGGTGTCGTAGTCAGAGACAACCCTGGGACGCACAAGTGTATGGGAAAATTAGTTCGGTAAGAGCATGAGAAGAGTTATTTGCCTGATACATTGGAACCGCTTAAATACGTCTTTGGTCAAATGTCCAAGGGGTAGAGGCAGGTGGCGGTAGTGCGCTATAATTCTATTGCAAATTCTGGCCATTCTCATTTCGTGTATCGTGTATTCGCTGACATCTCACATTCGCTGTTTCGCCATATTCGGTTTATGTTTGTGTTATTTATTTGACTTAATTCGAATTCTGCATAGAAGTTAAGATATCACGAAAACTTTATCGCTTATAGCCTAATCAAAGTACACATAAAACCTCACGAAAAATACAAAAAACTTGAAAATTCAAAATTGGGTATTTGAAAGGGTGGCGTTTCACATGAGAAAAAATTTACGATGTTAGGCATGCAATTTTACGGAAAATCGTCGAGTGAAAATTTTTGTTTTTTAGCTCTAATTGTTTAAATAATAAATATACAGAAAAACTTTGTAGCTGATGCATTTATCTACAAATTTTGTCTAAAAAGTTTACGAGATAAAATTAATTTCAGTGGTATTCAATTCGTGGTTATGCGCGTGAGCCAAATTTATTAACCGCTTGACTTAAAAGTTAATAATTTTTGGCTTATAACATTCTGAAAAAATAAATAAACTCATGTAAAATGTAAAGAAAGATCTCAACTTTTGGATAGAAATACTTTCAAATTTGAAAAAGTAGATTTTCTGACTGTAATATCAGTTTATTATAATTCCTATTTAATTAATACTTATCCCAGCAAAAATTCCTTTTGGATTTAGCATTGCAAATGAGCATAAAACATTACTATTATAAAAGCAAAGCTATCAATATTTAGAATTTTAAACGAATGCTTCTTAAAAATCTGTTTTTTGCATGCTTAATTTTACTTGTTTTTTTTAGAAAACTTTACTACTAAACACTTTGAAGCATCTACTTTCGAAACTACTATACAGTTTTTCTATAAATTTAAAAATTTTTAAATAATAGACAATTATTTAAAATAAATACTTAAATCAGAGGTCTGTCAGCAAACCTTCTATAACTTTTTATACCGTTTATGATATTATCTAAAAATTTGTGAACTTCATAATGAACCTATTAAGAATTGATCGCGATACAAAAGAACACACCTATGACTCAGGTAAGAAAGAGAAGGGAGCACAAATAAAGGTGAAAAAGCAGGTGAGAGAGCGTGTAGATAAGTGCGAGTGATAATACATTAAAAAGTTTAAAAAAAAAATTTTTCAAAATGTATTTGTAGCATTTTAGAACACATTTCATATAAAAAATTTTTTTCTAAATGTCATTGTTTATTTACTATCATAAAATTAAAAACATGAAAATTGATGATGTTCAAAAATACTACTATGGAAATTTCGAATATATTTTAGAAACTAATGCAGATACAAAAAAAAATGTCCAGACAAATTTTGTAGATAAATGTATTAGCAACAATTTTTGATTTGAACATGTTTCTGTGTTTTCATTATTTAACCAATTAGAGCGAAAAAACAAAAACAAAATTTTTTACTCAACGATTTTCCGGAAAATCGCATGTCTAGCATTGTAAAGTTTTTCTCATGTTAATCACAACCCTTTTAAATACTCAATTTTGAATTTTCAAGTTTTTTGTGTTTTTGCGGCATTTTACGGATATTTTGTGTACTTTGACTACGCTATTAGTGGAAATAGTGAAGATGAGGTTAAGAGTACATTTACAAGAAAATATTTTTTTCTAATTTGAAAATACTAGTTTAATTATAATAATATAATGGTAATATGTTTACGAACTTTCATAGTTGTAGCTAGATTTATCAATTAACAATTCTTTATGTTGATTTGTCTTGTTATTTTTTAAACAACTATGTGTTACGAATGCTTTTTTAAGCCGCTCCGTAGTTCGCGCTCTTTTTTAAATGTAGGATGGAACCATCCAAAGCCATGTATGAACATGCGCGCCACCTACTCGCACCTTACAACAAAATGGACCAGTGCAGTATTGCGAACTAAAACTTTGCATGCACTTGTGCGTCTCAGGGTTGTCTCAGTCGTAGTCCAGTTTGGTTGCAGCATTATGAAGAATCGAGGGATTGATATTAGCAGCCAATAATTATAGAACATACAGTGATATAATGAAGGTAGATGTTGATTTATATAGATAACCATCTTGGCGTTAGTTGATCATTATATCGTTCTGATTTAATATCGGGAGTTGAATCAATTATCTCTAAGTGGTAATTTGTGATCCTAACAATTAAAAAAGCGAGTAACGCCACTGATTTCAGTTGTAGCTCTACAACCTGTCTACACTGAAAAGTCTTGGGAAGATGAAATGCTATTTTTAGAAAATTGTGCCGTCGTCGTCACAATATTATTTACCAATACGTAAGTAGAAGAATGCATCGTTATTCTCTTCATAGGGGAAGGTGGGGTAATAAATGGTTGTTTTCAGTTACAGACTTTTTTAGACTCATAAGTTTTGGACTTCCTCTCTCCAGAGAACGTACCAATATCTTTCTTTTATTGTTGTAATGGCGAGTTTACATTTGTCGCCAGTTAAGGTTTGTAGTTTATCTAGTTAATTATGGTTAAAAAAAGGGGACATCAAATTTCTTGAAGGGTATGAATCTTATCCGTGTTTATGCACATAGCAGTTCTTATAAAAACAAAGATGGTCGTGAAAACGCTAATCAAAAACTTACACTTTTGAACACAAAAATCTATTGCAATTACGAGTAGTTTCCAGTGTTTCACCAAGCCAAGTAGCTTGGATTGAAAACAAAAAGCTTGGCTTGGCTTGGTTACCAAGCTTTTTCAATCTTTATCAAGCTTTCAAGCTTTTTCCCCCACCTGGCCGATCACGTGTTACGTCTACTAACTGTTCTCTCTCCTTGATTTCAAGCCAAGCTCAAGCCAAGCTTTTTAAAACCAAGCCAAGCCTAGCCTGTGAATCTCTGGTAGTTTCACTTGGAATATTGTTGATATCCTGGTAATAGGACCTATAACCCCTAATCCTACTCCTCCTCCGTTTGTTTTTGACCTAGCATATGGACAACCATAAGACGGTTAATACGTAGTGGGTAACGGGACGCAAAAGTATAGTAGTCAAAGAAATGGCAAATATACAAGATGTCCTATAATTTTATAGACATACCAGACTCTAACCATAGCATAATAGACCAAAACATCTTGTTTTGTCTTTGACGTTGAACATTTTGAAATTTTTTTCTAAAAGGTGTGTTAAAAGCTTTTTACATATATTACAGGTAAACACTTTGTATAAATCGCATAGAAAGTGAGTGTTTTCGATTAAACAACTCTGGTATTAAAACCTTGTTGAATATGGATAGATATTACACGTATTTGCAAATGTTTGAATCAATCAACTAGTTCAAAGGTTGTATTATTTAAGTAGGTATTGTATATTTCTTACAAATACTGCAACTCGTTTAAAATTCATTTATATTGTTATATTCCATATATATTATGTTGAATGTAATCAGTCTATTGTTTTAGTTTTTTTAGATGATTTGTTTATTACAAAATGTTTACAAATCTACCTAATGGATCTATTTTAACTCTGTCCTTTGTCAGCAAAGCTTAAGCACCACCAGAAAACCCAGTTAATCACAATGTCGTTAGCAATCGCTTCGATTCATACTTCTCAACCCTCCCTAAATGCAACCCGCGTTTTTATGATCGGCTAAGCCTCATACTACATCAATGTGATAACTCTTCCTACAATCTACCATCCCATTGAGAACTTGGATCATCAATAAACCGGAAATATTCACAGCTCTATCTAAATTGAATCAGCTTGAAAATCCTCGATAGATTTAAAGAACATCTACACATATGCATCAAAACCAAATGAAAAAGTGGGAGCTGCAAGTTACACCAACACCCATACCGCCAAATTTAAACTACAAACAGTTGCAGTATTTTCAAGCAGAGCTCTACACACTTCTCGAAGTATCCAAGTACCCTCTACGTCATCAAAAACATGTATTTACGTAGCGTAATTCATAAAGATATAGACAGGGAAATCCATAACCTTGTTTTCTTCCGGATTCCATCCCACATCGGCATTGAAGCAATTGAAACAGTGGACCAAATGACCTCAGAAGCAATTACAAATAACGGTGTGTTCAACCGTTGAGTGAAAAATGTATTTTTCACTCAACGGTTCAACTAAACAAAATACTACCTAGTGACTTCAAAGTGATTCTCAGTGCGTGGCCAAACAAGTGGTCGTAAAGTTCCAATAAATTAAGAAAAATAAAAGAATATCCACTCCAACGTCTTCACCTTACTGTGTATTCCAGGACACACTGGAATAGAAGGAAATTTAATAGCAGATGAGCTAGCAAAGAGAGGGGCCGGAACCCTTTTGCAGTATCAGCTCACGCGCAACTTATTTTTATGATTGTAGATATTGACAACATATTTATTATTATTTTGATTTACATTCAAAATAACTCTAAGGGCGCGTTGTATCGAACACCTAAACTCGGTTTAATGATAACTGATGTTATTGATGATAATAAATAAATAAATATGTCACATCAGTTATCATTAAACCGAGTTTAGGTGTTCGATACAACGCGCCCTTAGACGATTCGCAAGAATTCCAAGAGCATTCTCTACCACACGGCGAGCTCTACTCAGTCTTTAGTTGAAAAATTATCTGTTGCTTACTCAATTGGTTTTCTATTCCAACCTTAAAATTAAGATGATAATAATAATCTCGTCAAATGTCAATTGTCAGAAAACATTTGGAAATTTGCAAAAAATAGGCTCAAATGTTATTGCTAAAAGGTTGTAATGGAAGATTAGTATTAGAGTTTCCAGGCTGTTGAAACTGGGTAAGAGACATTTAAAGACAGTTACCGACCTGAGGAAGCATCTACACAGAATGACAAAGTTAGTGAACCTATGTGCAGAAAATATAAACTCTATGATGAAACACCTAATCACATGCTCTGCTTCTGTGAGAACCATTAGAACTACTGACATTCTCTCCGGCCAAACTAATGGTCTATATAGAAGACACGAAGCTTCTGGAATGGAAGTAGATAACATGGGAAATGGTACAAACATTAAGTTCAAGTGCCTGGACTGTTGAGCACAACCCAAAAGTATTAATGAAAGAATAGAGTTTTGACAGGTGTCCAGACGGGGCACTGTCTCCTGAATGGGCACCTTAAGAAGCTAAAAATGGTGACAAGAAGAGTGTAGACTCTGTGGAACGAAACCTTCATCCACATACTTGAGGAGTGCATAGCAATACAGAATCCTAGGGCACTACTGGATAGAAGAGGGACACTTACCTAAACCAAAGCCTGCGCAAATCCTAAAATTCCTTCGGGAAATAGGTAGAAAGGAACTCTGTCTCTCTGAGA
Source organism: Lochmaea capreae (assembly GCA_949126875.1). Lineage (NCBI taxonomy): Eukaryota > Metazoa > Arthropoda > Insecta > Coleoptera > Chrysomelidae > Lochmaea > Lochmaea capreae. The sequence goes on from OX421403.1 coordinate 18,433,313, forward strand.
CTTTTCTCTGGAACTATGTAGAAGTAAGGGGCACAATAGAACTTTTAGGCATCAGTGAGTCATCTCAATATACGTATATTGAATAGATATTGTATGAATAAAGATCTATGAAATTTAATTTGTAAAAAAGAGTACGTCATTTGTAGTTTAGACCAGGGTCGATAATTTTTAAAACCAAAAAAAATCATAGTAGGATGAAACCCATTAGAAAAGGAGGGAAATATTATAAAAATGAAAGGAAAAATAATTTACGGGCGATCTGAGGTCGGGAAGGGGATGGGGGTGAGTTTTTAAGGGTGAAAAACGGTTTTTCTCGATTTCCGGCAAAACTAAAAGTCCTATCGAAAAAAGTCAAATAGCAAAGTTGTAGATAATAAAAAGATCTAAAACTTTTGTATTCACACTTTTTTCACATAACCTCAAAATTTATGTGAAAAATTCAAAAAAAACAAGTTTTTGGTTTTTTATTTTTATCTTTTACAAAAATTTTTTTTTTTTAACGAAATTTTGTGAAAACTTAACTTTTTATGTCCCAAATACGCTGTAATTTATTTGATTAAAAATATTTATTTTTTCACCTTATTTTGAATTAATATCGAAAAAACACCCTAATTTTCAATCGAAAATTCACCCGTCAAAATATCAGCTTTTTTCAAAAAGTTGGTATGGTTTCTGTTCGTTGATATCTCTACTTTCCGATGGTGAAAAAAAAATATATGTTACTATGGTAAATCTTCTCAGAAAACGCAAAAATTCAAAAAAAACTTGAATTCGAAAAATTTTTTTTAATTATTATAAATAATTTCATCTAAAAAATGTGATTGCTGCAATTTGTTTCAATTAAAAAGTTGATTTATTTAATGCTAATTACATTTATGTTATAGAAAATCGCATTTTAGATAAATATAAATGTAAATCGTACTATTAAATGTAGATGCTTTATTCTCATTACGTTATTCATTGCAATATTTTTAAACACATTAATCTTATCATTCATAAATACCTTATCTTCAATTCTAATCACTTATCCATTAGTTTTTGTCTTTTTGCTGGCATTTTTTCATCGTTAGATTCGTCAAACATCTCCGATTCTAGTAGATCTTCGAAATCTTCATGACTATCACCTTCTTCCTCTCCAACATTATTTCTAGACTGCGTTGGTTCTTCATCCACAATTTCTTCTGAATCATTAACTTCCTCATAGGTTTCTTCTTCAATATTGGAGCAATTTTCAGAACCATGACAGTTTGAACATAAATTTGTGCATTTTAAACCATGTTTTCGGCAACCACATTTTAAACTGTTACATCCAGTTTCACAGCTGCAGCAAATAGTTTTGAGCAATATTTCCGGAATTAATTCTTTTTGTGTAAATTTGGGCATAATTCCACGTTGAAATTGCTTCCAGCCCCAATCTGTTGCTGTTAGTTCGTTACCCAACCAAGTTTGAAGCTGATAATATGCCCTGTAACAATGTTGTTCTGCTGCTCCTTCTGTGGTTGGGAGGTTTGCCAAAACGAAAGATGATTTAATTTTTGCCAATTGATATTTTTCAAACCTTAATTGATTCAGTGTAATTTTTTCATTTTTGCATTTATAAATAGATTTGATTAGTTGTAACCCATTTTTTTTTATTTCTTCGTTACTTGCATCTTTCTTGTAAAAAACATTGGCCAAATTTGACAAATTTTTAGCGTCTAATAATGAATTAACGATACTTTTCTTTCCCTTTCCGGCAAATCCAGATGTTGTATCGCAACCAGAAAAACAATGCAGAAATGCAACAATGTTTCTTAAGGATTCATGTTTGAAACTATTAGACGTGAAAAATAGGTCTTTTACATTTCCAGAACCTGGTTTGAGAAAATAAATGTCATGATTATATGAATTTAACTGATTTAAAAGGACCAAAAGATCAATATCTGGGCCCACAACAATTACAGTTTTATTAGTACTCATTGCAGCTTTTATCGCGGTTTCAATTATGTCAGCATCAGCATCTTCTTCTACTTGGTTACAGGAAAATCCTCCTGACTGTAATCTTTTCATCAAAGTTTTTATTATTTTATCCTTATTTTTCTCGTTAAATAAAAATTTTTCTTGCAAAAAAGGTATTTTGGTATGATTTTGATAATCGAACTCTGGAATATTGTCTGAGGTTTTTCTACGACTACGTTCTCCTCTTTTAGTTGAAGTAGCTGCTGGTACTGTTGTGACACTAACTGATTTTTTTATTTCGGGATACCCATCAAAGACAATATAGCTGCTTACTGCGTAATGTTTTTCTACAGTACAGTAGAGATTTCAACGAACAGAAACCGTACCAACTTTTTGAAAAAAGCTGATATTTTGACGGGTGAATTTTCGATTGAAAATTAGGGTGTTTTTTCGATATTAATTCAAAATAAGGTGAAAAAATAAATATTTTTAATCAAATAAATTACAGCGTATTTGGGACATAAAAAGGTAAGTTTTCACAAAATTTCGTTAAAAAAAAAAAATTTTTGTAAAAGATAAAAATAAAAAACCAAAAACTTGTTTTTTTTGAATTTTTCACATAAATTTTGAGGTTATGTGAAAAAAGTGTGAATACAAAAGTTTTAGATCTTTTTATTATCTACAACTTTGCCATTTGACTTTTTTCGATAGGACTTTTAGTTTTGCCGGAAATCGAGAAAAACCGTTTTTCACCCTTAAAAACTCACCCCCATCCCCTTCCCGACCTCAGATCGCCCGTAAATTATTTTTCCTTTCATTTTTATAATATTTTCCTCCTTTTCTAATGGGTTTCATCCTACTATAATTTCTTTTCACTTTTCATTATTTTTAAAGGCTTCTACCCTGGTCTAGTTATGATTATTGTCAGTTTGATAGATGGATTATTTATTTTGAAAGACATTTGAAAAAATAGCTATCAGAGGTAAAGATGAAAATTGAAAAAGGCTATAATAGTGATTGATTATTAATTATTATGGAGAGAGGGATTGAGAAATTGTTGACAGGAAGAAAATATAGTAAAACATAATAACCCATTCCATTTTATTGATATTGCTTTGGAATTTCAAACTAGATTAAAAATAATTTAAAAATTTGCGAGGAATATTTAATATAATTACAAATGATGGTATTTAAAACAGAATATTATTTAAAACTAATTTAATACTGAATCCCAGCCCTGAGATGAGAATTATTTTAAATAAATTAACAATTAACATTGAATGAATAATAAATTGATATATATTATAATTACATAAAAAATTAATAAAACAAAATTTAAATATCATAAACAAATAGAGCAATTATATAAAATCAATATACATATATCTTAATGAAATGCCAAAGCTACAGCCACATCAGGCCCCATAGCATAATTATCCTACCTCCTTGGTGACAGGTACAATATAGACAGTTATCAAGATCATGAAAAGTATAAAAAAGTGTATTTTTTTCTTTGTTTTTACAAGCCATAAATTATACTATTTTGCATACAATTATAAAGATAAAAAGTGCAATCTGACCAATCACAAGCCTATAGAATTGCCAACTTAAAATCAAATTGCTTCTTCTGGTTTAAAAAGAAAGTAGAGCAGAAACAAATATTGGAAAATAATGAAAGAAATAGAAACAGAGGGAGTAAAAATAAAACCAGAAGTATATGTCAATTAATCAACAACGAAATATATAATTAAACGAAACTAATACTATAACAACTCTATAAAATAGCAATACCTTCATTTACATATTATACAGAACAGGGACATTGCAAGCGTTGTTTTAGGAGTCACGTCTCGTTCAACTTCCGGTTTTTTTATATCTCGAAAACGGTAAAAGGTAGACAAGTTTATTTAATAGGAATAGGAATTGGTTCGGGTGTTTTATGTTTGGAACAAGAAATAGTAATTTCCTTGTTTTTATATCTCCACAAAGGTCGAATATAGATGCAAGCAAATATCCAAAGGTTAATTCGTTAGGAGCTCTATAAGTCAAATTTCATCTAGAAAAACTATCAACGGAGCGGCTAGGGCAGCGGCATTAGCATAAAATTCAGCGGTTTGCCGCAGCCCGCAGCGTCTTTGCTGACTACACCAAGTCACATCAACAGAATAAATGGACTTTTACCAGCATTAAAAATGGATGGTCAAACATTTTGGTAGGATGTTAGGTAGAGATATGACCTTCACTACGAGTTTAGCTTCTGCAATTGATTTTGGACAAACTTTATCCGCGTGGCCCGTAAAAGTCCTTCAATATTTATCGACATTAAGGATTATTCACGTTACACCGTGCCGAGGCCGGGCCGTGTCCGTGCAGCATCGTTGTCAGCGTGCGCCGACCGGGTCAGCCATTCATGCCACAGAGTACGTGTCGGTAACGAATTTTGTCAAGCGTCCATATTTTCTTTAAAAGAAAGTATGGTTTTCGCCGTTTTTCACTTTCGTGATATAGTACGACTTGTATTTTGAAATGCAATCCATTTTACGTGGCACTGGTCCGTCAACAGTCGTCATCGAAATGGTTCCGGGCACCCGGTGGGCCCATTCCTGTTACGACGTGGCGTAGCCAGGCCGGGTCGAGGCCGGAGAAAAATACATACCGACAATTCGGCGCCATGCTCAGACCGCGCGTCGGCCGTGCCACGGACTTTGCCCGGTCGACTATGAATTGGTTCATAAAAAAGCATACTTCATATGTGTGACCGTGTCCCGCCCGGGGCACGGCCCGGTCTCGGCACGGTGTAACGTGAATACTCCTTTAAGCCACTGATAAAATCACAGATATTTCTACTTTCAGTTTTTCGGCAGCAAGCCTTGTTTAATGAAATACCGGAAGATTAAATACGAATAGCCAAAAAAAGTGACTTCAAATTGTCACTACCGGTTCAATGAATTGTTTGTTCCAACTCAATTGCAGAAGCACAATGGATTTGGAAAAATCTTTGAACAGATTTTGATATTGAGCAATTTTTAGAGGTTTGAGAGAAACGTTGAAGAAATTGATTTACACTCTTAAAATCAACAATTTATAACTATTTTACACTTCACAATTTTGAACCCTAAATAGAGTGGTACAATTTATGACCAATCTTTTTCTTACACCCTGTATATGGAGGAAGAAGATAGAGATATTCATCGCTTAACTTTGGTGATGCAATTTGACTCTCTCTCTCTCTCTCTATTTGGATTTTCTTGTCAAATCATAAAATTGAATCGGTGTTCATCTCTCTTATTGTACGAGTGTAGTCATGTAATGAGAGTCAAGTTCAAGGTTACTGTAGGTCATGATCTTTTAGCTCTGAATTTTTGATATAATTAATCACTTTTGAATGAATTAACAGTAAAACGAATATGCAACGCATTTTCAACATATATATACAACAATTTTGAAATCATTATAAAGATTAATAAATTATTAAATGTCGTTAGGTTTAAAGTTTGAAAAATAAATTCTACGTTTACAGCATATTAAATTTATACCTGGAAAATATCTTAAAATAATATAACTGTTTAGTCAAATCAAAATGTTTGCTTGTTGAGTGGATGCTGTAACATTTCAAACTTCAATGCAAAATTTCCAATAAATGTCTCCCTGAAATTTGTTTTTGACAACTTTTCAAAATGTATGACGTTCATCACACCAGGCTTGCTAACCGTACGATAATTATCGTGATTGTACGATTTTTGAACTCATCAAATTTATTATCGTAAGCTTTTGTATGATTTTTTTTAAATCCTACTCGAAACTGAAAAATTCCTTAGAAATATCTATTTAAAAAAAATAAGTAATAACAGTGTCAAAAGATAAATAAATTACTAAATATATTCAAAATTCTACATATGATTAGTTACTCTATGGTACTATGGGTACAGCAGCGCAGCATCACACGCAGTTGACAGACAAGGTCGCTAAAGTACATAGATTGCCTACTAACTTTCAGCAAATCACAAGCTGTATTAAAATGCGCGGGAATACATCATCGTGCCTGCACAATTCAAACTGCTCTGAGGGGTTGTTATTGAAACCTCACTATAAAATAATAAATTATTTTTCCTTCAAAAATGCTGGGGGCTCAAAGGGTTTTAAGCAAAATCGAGACACCGCAGTGTGCGCAGTTATATCGTTTTAAATCAACAAACTTTCCAATATTATTTCTAAATATAAATCTTCAATTGGCTTCTGACCACTTAAAAACTATTCCACTGACAAGCATCAAATCTGAAATGTGTTTTTCCTCAGATGGGTTAATTTTTTCGAGAATTAAGTAGATCTAAATTAGAAGACAATACAATTGACAAATTGATGATTTTGCGACATTACTTTGGAAAATAAACGGAGTCTGTTTATACTATTATAATTACTTACTTACGTTGTATTAATATAAACTTTTTTTGTTGTTTTAGTTTAGTTTAGAAACCAGTTCTATTTTGAATATACTGCTTAGACCCTTACTTTGTGGAATCTACTCGTATTAATGTAATAAATGAAACTATTGAGATAATACCGAAATAATTATAAGTATACTTTCATAATTTTTTTCATTAAATAGTGAAACTAATTAGAAACAGTTAGTTTCATTTATAACATTAATATCAGTTTTAATTTGTTTTTTCTTTTTTGATTAAATATCGGAATTTATCCCGGGATTCAATATCTCGATCCCGTAGTCCCGACATACAATATCTGGATTCCGTAATCCCGGGATAGGAAAAACCTTCCGGGATCGTAATCCCTATTTTTGACCCTTCGCAACTTGACGAGAACTCTCTATTATTACAATCAACCAAACTGCATAAAAGTATTAAGGCCGGGCCACACCGGCATCCGTCCGTCCGACCTCGGACGACCAAGGAGCGCTCCGATTCACACCGACAGCTTCCATCCAGTGGACGGATGTTTTCATGAATCTCTTCATCAACGAATATTTTGTTCACTTGTGTCAGTAGCAGTGCAGTCAGTGCATAAATAATGTCGTTTAATGTGATGTGAAAGTGATTTGTCAAAAAGTATCCCGTGGCTTGATGACTGCAACTCTAGTGACGATGATGACCGGGCCCAGAGCTCATGTGCAGGAGAAACGTCCAAGCAAATGCGAAGGAAAAATCGCTCCCCCGGCGATTCCAAAACATCCATCCATTGGACGTTTTAAACGTCCAGCGGACGGACGGATGTCGGTCTGCGTTGCGCTATTTGCCAAGCTGGCGAGTGATCTTTTTTGAATATCCAGCCCGTCCATCCGAAGGATGGATGGATGTTTGGTGTGGCTTGGCCTTTACTGTGGCAACAACGATTTTAATAAGTATTCGTAAAGTTGTGAAGGGTCAAGAATTAGACTGCTAATTTCGGCACTTTAAATTCGTTATATCGGTTGTTTGTGCAAAAAATAGGTTTTTTCATGCCAGTCGTTTTTATGAAATGTATTCTTATACTTTATAGACATTTTTGCTAATTAAAATTTTAGTCAAGTTCCCTATTGTTCTTGATAACTGTAGCTGGAACGCTACCGAAACGTTGGATTAAAAAATATAAAAAATATTGTGGTTTAATTTCCCAAGATAATTAAAAAAGGAATAATTTTTATCTGTTGAAAGTTAACAAAAGAATAATGAAACCACCACAAGGAACATACAGAAGATAGATATAACTTAAAAAAGACAGTTACGATTGAAAATTAGGTGTAAAAACTATTAGCCGACGGATTATAGTTTATGCACGTGTCTAGACAGAACCAAAATTAGTGATCCTTAGACTAGCAAGACTGAGACTAAATGAACAAGAACAAGACTGTATGAGTCTTGGTCTTCGTTGCTTTGCTCATCACTAACCAGAATTTATTAATATTCATATACAATTATTGGTTAAAACAAACTTTTTGAGTAAGGAATCAAATTGTTCTGCAGTCATACCAACAAATTTTCACCTCCACATTAAAATTATAAATATTATGGGTACAGTTCTTTTTTTTAATTTCAGATATTTGCAAAAAACCAAACCATACATCTTTTTTACTCAATTGTTTATAATTTTTGCAATTTTTTCCGGATCCAATTTTCCAGTTAATTGAATTATAGTTTTCGGTGATCCAGGTCAGGTTTGGAAAAAAACGGCACTATACTACAATCCTGATCTGGTAGTGAATAATAAAGAAAAGAAATATAAAAAATACATTGTAAATTTCATCTATATTGAGTCTAACTTATGCAGTAGACCCCGTAATTGAATGACCTCGTTATTAATCGATGACATACCGTTACCAGTAATATAAATCATTATACATTTCTGTAGTGTGCCTAAGTCGTAAATTTAATTCAGCAAGATTCATCTTCTGGATTTTTTTTATTTAAGAAACAAACATTAGCGGTATTCACTTGGGAATTGTTGATAATTACATCAGGAATAAATGTTCGATATATAATGGTAGAGTGAATATGTTTCTATTGTTTTTTAACCATTATTATTGTTATTAATATTTGTGTTGGTTTGTAGTAGATGCCACAAAATAAATTTTCCCAAATTTGGTATGTCAGCAAAATGTTTTTCATATTTTCACATGCCCAGACCAGATCCTGTGTTAAATTGTTTTATCTACAAAAATTCTGTAATTTTATTGGCTGATATAATACCAATAATAAGCTAGGATATGTAGTTGGAACATTTTAACATTGTTCATGATATCTATGATTCCAATTTCTACCCAAATTATATTTACATAGAATAATATGCTTTTTCAAGGTTCAAAACACGAATAAACCCATTTTTGACGAAATTTATAAGATGATGATGGCTTGTAATTATGTCATATTGACTACGGTAATTTATGGTTGAGCTTTTATATATTATCAAACCCTTTTTTGTTTTATAACAAAATAAGGAGAGGTAAAGCAAGTTGTAACATGTACTTTCATTATTTTTTATCTACCCGTATAAAATATTGACCTTGTATGCCTTCCAATACACCGTTCTGCCCAACTTTACCCTACCTAACGTATTAAAAATCCAGTTTAGAAAAATGATGCAATACCTATAGTTTTAACATCATATCCTACTGAATTTCAGTTAATTTTGTTTTTTTTTATTATGATTTGTGAGTATTCCAGATGATAAAACTAACGATTTTAATTTTCTACTGGCGTCTAGTATCTTATATATTTTTTGTTTAGAAATGAAAAATGTGAAGGTTGTTATGGTAGGTATTTATCGAAAAATAAATAATAAAAGTAAAAGTACTATTTAAAATAAAAACATGCATAATTTTTATGAAAAAAAATATTTCAGTAGATTATTCAGTTCTTTATACAACTTATGCAGAGTGGAAAGTCTTCTTTGTTGAAGCTCGGCGATGTCGTTAGGTTTAGTGGCATAAACCTTGCTCTTTAGATAACCCCATAAAAAAAATCTAATGGAGTAAGATCGGAGGATCTTGCTGGCCACTCAATTGGGCCTCTTCTTCCAATCCACCTATTTGGAACCACATCCGTTGGTCAAATAAGTTGGGATCCAAATTATTGGGGAATACATTTATTAAAACAGAAATCAGTTTTTCTTGGAGCATATTAAAGTATGTTTCTCCGGTTACGTTTCTATTGAAAAAAAAGGACCTACTATGCGATCCCCAATAATTCCAGCCCAGACGTTTGTTTTTCGATGCCTTTGGGTATGGCATTCACGCATCCAACGAGGATTTGCGTCAGCCCAATAACGGCAGTTCTGTCGATTGACGTGCCCATGTAATGTGAGCGTAGCCTCATCAGAAAACAGCACCCATTCCAAAGCAATTTTACCACCATCGATAGAAGCTATATTTCGTTCGCAAAATTGGAGTCTACGATCAGGATCATCTTCGTTAAGCTCCTGCAGGTTTTTTATCTTATATTGGTGCTTTTTGGCTTCTTTAAGAATTCTTAAAACGCTTGTGTGACTGACACCATGAACGCGAGATATTTGCTTAGCTGAAGTAACAGTATTTTGTTCAACTTCCAACAATATGTTCAGCTGGGCTTCTTCGTAGACTTTTAAAAGCTTTTGTCGAGGAGCATCCTTACGTGGCTCAACTCCCGATATCGAGTTTCATTTTTGCTAATCGTACTTCGATTAATTAAAGGTAATTCTGGATGAACAAGAGAGCGACTTCAGCCTGTGTTCGACTTTTGTCCCCATATCCGCCTCTGATAAATAGGGCATTTTCTTATTTTTCGTTTTTAATTTACACATTGAAATGCAAACAAGTACTAACAAATCATTCACATTCAGTTCAAATTGACCGAAAAACTATCGAGCCGGTTTTTTATTGGGCACATCAAGTAAGAAAAAATGTACCTATACATTAAAGTAATTTCAGTAAATATAAGTAACAAAAAAATGGAATTGTATTTGCAATTGAAAAAGCTTAAAAATAGAAAATTAATCAACCTACCCTTCCATTTTAAAATATAAAGTTGGGGGTGTCTACAACCCCGAGATAATTAAAAAGATAAACAAATCTCTTTTTAATGTGCCCCATTGAAAATAAAAATTGACGTGTTTCAGGAATTTTGCCATAAACCTTTAATTATCAAGTTACAGAATTTGTTCCAGTTAAACGGCCCACAGACGCTGCAATTTGTAGTACAATAAGTTGTACAACTTTGGTTGATCCAACCGTTTGACCGATAATTGTAACGTGTGTGGCGTTGTCGTTCAACCAATCGTACGACGCGGTCGAGTCGTACGGCAGTTCAGCATGTTTAAAATTCTACGATTTGTCTGTACGATTTAAAGTGCAACCCATAGTACGATCGGTAGTACAACAAATTGCAGCGTCTGTGGGCCGTTTATTAGACTTTCCACTCTGTATTTAATTAACGCCTTCAGTAGCCACCGACTTCCCATAAATTCTACTACCTTTTATTTCCATTGCCTTAATAGTTCACTTTTAGACGGAATGTCCCATTTTTTTCCCGAGCCCGTCTGACAAGTCTCCGATAACACTGCACTGTATTTTTGTTTCTTAAATATAAGTACCATAAATTAGAGAATGGGTGCAGTTGATACATTTTTTTCAGATTATTCTCTCTCCAAAACATATCAATAGTAAAGTCAAAGATACAAGTGGATAACTTTTTGAAAACTGTTTTCAAATTTCTCTTTTGGAAAAATATGCCTAACAATAGTGTTATTGTAATGGACAACGCAAGCTGTCACAGTCGTCAGCTGCAAAAGGGCAAGTACTAAAACTGAAATTCAGGAGTATTTGTTAGAAAATGATATTTATTTTGAATTTAACTACAAGAAAGAAGTGTTAAATACATTTACTATTAAAAAGCAATATGTATGTGACAACTTAGCAGAACAAACTGGTTAGGTGTTACGACTTGCTCCGTACCATTGTGTATTCAACCCCATTGAGAATATGCGGCACCAAATAAAAGCAAACGTAAGAGCGGAAAATGTTTCTCCTACCCGAGTGCAAGTGTCATACAGTTGATTAAAACTGTGTTTTTGGTCGTTTTAGACTGTAATTCACTGTTCTTGTGTGTTTTTGTATGTATTTGAATGAAATAGGATGGAAAATGGTCCAATTGCATTCTAACTTTCGTTTTAAGGTATATTTGAGTGTTCTTGTGCATTATTTAGTCATCTTGTGTGCTTGTTAGTGGAATTGAGGGTTTTTGAGCTCCGTCGACCGTTTTGGACCGTAATTAAGTGAAATTGAGAGTTATTAGATGAAATAACGTAGCATTATGTGTTTTAGATAAATAATATATCGGTTGAAAGCTGGAAATATTCAGTAGATCATATTGTAAACGTTAAACACTCCTATTTGTCTCTGCAAAGTTTTAATATACAGCCCATTGTGATTAATTTAAATGATGACTCTGACAGTGAAACAAAATTAGACTTAGAATAGCAACTCAGAATAATATCATTAATTTGTATATTTTATTTAAATCGTTTAATTATGTAAAACCAATACCATATACTTTGAGATAAATGTATTGGAATTTTATTTACAATAAAACAGATGCTTCGAAAAGAAATTGCTAGTAAATATCTTTATTATTATTTTTACCTGGAGTTCGCCTCTGGTGCTTTGTTATAAATTACCTAGAAGTCCGGTTTCTTATCACAGTTAGATACGGATTTAACACGTGTTTATCCAATAACAATGGATATAAGAATTAAAAACCAAGACGATATACTTTGAGATACACTTTAATAATATTGTCAATTCTAATAAGCTAGGAAGCTAGGTGCACAGTACCAGGGGTTCGTTAACTTTTATTGTACCATATTCTTGAAACACTCTGTATTTCGAGCTGAAGACTTTTGTCCACAATAATAGTTTGTACCTAATAACCAATTAACACAAGAACATAGGTAATGACGACCGTGCAGTTAGTAAAAATAAGTAAAAGTGACTGATAGGTTACAATTTTCTGAAGTTATACCTATGAAGAAATAAAAAACATGGATACAAAGCAGTCGAGGGAAGAAATAGTAATTACCCAAGCAGGAAATAAACCGAGGGTAAAACTTTAGTCAAAAATTGCAGTCGGAAGTCTGTAGGTCAAAATACAGGGTGTTTCAACAACGTGGCACAATAAAATCTTACAAACCCCTAGTACCACGCCACTAGCTTATTATAATTTAATAAAATTAATACTATTATGATTATAACCTACGAAAAAATTTAAATTTGTATTTTTATCCCCCGAGGAATATATGCAATAAAACATGTATTTTATTTGCATCACTTATCAACCTGTATCTCACAAACTGACAAAGTTAAATAAAAATTATGTAAGTAATTCAATTTTTTCTTAACGATCTGCCATACTTCTAATTCTAATCTATGGTACTTTTACACGGGACACTATATATGAGAGTATTGCAAGCAATAAATTGTTATTGATCTAGATACGTATCTAGATATTTAATAAATTTTGCGCACTTGACAATACCAATTTGTAGACAAGCGAATCTATATATTTTTCATTTCAATGACTTGGAGCGATTTTAACTGAAATATTTTTAGATTTCGTTTTCGACCTATTATTTTACTTTTTATCTAAATTTATGTACCATTCAGATTATGTAGTCAATAAAGATGAAATATTTGAATGGCTTAAAAATAATTTTTTGTACAAATATCAAAAAAACTTGACATTTTTGCATCTTTATTGATGCGTAAATGTTTACTTTTTTCACTGTCAAAATAATTCACAAAATAAACATGATACTACTTTTTGAAGGATTTATTCAACTAATTGATTATTCATCATAAAACAATTTCATTTATTGGAATAATAATAATTGATAGTAAAAAAACCACTTGATGCTGTGAAAATGTATTGGAAGTATTGATAACATTAAGGATAACATGTATGGAAAAGAGAAGTATTATTTAGTTATTTTGGACACTTATTTTTTTCAAGACCACAGTCGTTTAAGCGATAACTTATCGGGGCAAAAAACCACGTCAAGATGTATTTATTTTTAATATATTCCAGAGGATGTAAATTCACATTCACAGTTGTACATAAAAATGTTGTTTGCATTTCGTGTATAAAATTCGTATTTTCATGGCACATTCTAGAGAATTTTTGGCCGAGGCCAAAAATTAACACTCATGTGGTTCTATTAGCGACAGGTAACAATATGTTTATATAGAAAAAATTAAAACTGGCTTATTGAAAAATTACTATGTAATTCGTCGAAGTTCTATTTTCTATTTATATTCTAAAAATAACAATAAATAGTAAATAATTTCATTTGGCGATTATTAATTCATACATTTGTAAAATAAATGTGAAAACATACAACAAAATGTTAATTATGTTTAAATATTCTGTATAATTGGCTTCATTATCATAAACTAATATCCATGGACCTGAAATACAATCTCCAATTATGTTTTTTAATAAAACAATGATTATAAATAACGACATAAATTACAACTAAACTATACAAAAATAACAATGTTTGGAATAGAGATGTAAAAAAGTTTGTCATAATAATTTTTCTCCACAACTATATAAAGGGTGTTTTCAAATGACACTTACAACGTTTGCATGTAGATACCTCTCATAAAACTGAACAAAATGATATAAGGAATGAGGGGTCCAGCTTATTTACTTTTCGAGATACGGGGTGTTGAAGTTATGAAAAATTAAATGTTTTCATTTTATAACTTTAAAATGGATGGATAAATTGATTTGACATTTGGCAGGTTGTTTTAAAATGTAAAAGGGCATATTTTGATGGAAAAACAATTTTCAATTCTTGATCCAGTGGTGTACATTTAGAAAAATATGTCACCTTTCCCCTCCCATTTTTTACGCCACTGGCATTTGAAGCAATTTTTATTCAAATTCGTATTCCTCAATGGTTTTCACGTGAAAAACGCATAACCTTTACATATCAAAAGATGTATAGTTTTCAAGATATTTAATGTTTTCATGAAGTCTGCAAGATCACTTTTTAATAATGAAATAAAAAAATATTTTTCTTGTATTTTTTTTAATGACTACCAAACTAGTTATGGTTAGAATATGTACCAAAAAACTATTCTGTGAACAGCAATGCATCTAAAACATTGAGAAAAGATTGTTGAAAATACTTTTCCAAACTTGTGATTTTATTAACATAAGAATTGATGAGAATAAAAAATAAGAAAGGTAGTTACAAATTTAAACAGTATACATAATTTTTCACTAAGCAGCCAACAAATCACAAGAGATGTTCAAAATTTAGTCCATTTACATTTAAACATAAACATAACAACGTTTTCTGATTGAAAATCGCATATTTTGGAAAGGCTGGGTGATTACCGTAAATAATTTCTGTAGCTGCATGGATTCTTGCTATCAGTTCCTCCTCCGTTTCTACTATTGTCTAGTAGGCTGTAGATGTCAATGATGAGATGATAAATGTCAATTTGTTTAACGTCAAAATCCAAATAAATCATTTGTGATTAAATTTGTTTGTGCAACTTTCATATGATGGATTACACTTTTGAAGAAATGGCTGATATGCAGCTAGTATACGGGGAAGCCAGAAAAAATGGTAGACGTTCCGAGCGCTTGTATAGAGAAAGATATCCAAATCGACCTAGATTTCCATGTCACACAACATTTGCTCAAATTGACAGGAGATTGCGGCCAGACAACTTATAACCCAACAATACGGAAACAACTGGATAGGACGAGGTGGACCCAATATGTGGCCTGCGAGGTCACCGGATTTAAATCCTATCGACTTCTTTCTGTGGGGTTACATGAAGTCCCTTGTCTACGATACAATAGAAGAAACAGAGGAGGAACTGATAGCAAGAATCCATGCATCTACAGAAATTATTTACGGTAATCACCCAGCCTTTCCAAAATATGCGATTTTCAATCAGAAAACGTTGTTATGTTTATGTTTAAATGTAAATGGACTAAATTTTGAACATCTCTTGTTATTTGTTGGCTGCTTAGTGAAAAATTATGTATATTGTTTAAATTTGTAACTACCTTTCTTATTTTTTATTCTCATCAATTCTTATGTTAATAAAATCACAAGTTTGGAAAAGTATTTTCAACAATCTTTTCTCAATGTTTTAGATGCATTGCTGTTCACAGAATAGTTTTTTGGTACATATTCTAACCATAACTAGTTTGGTAGTCATTAAAAAAAATACAAGAAAAATATTTTTTATTTCATTATTAAAAACATTAAATATCTTGAAAACTATACATCTTTTGATATGTAAAGGTTATGCGTTTTTCACGTGAAAACCATTGAGGAATACGAATTTGAATAAAAATTGCTTCAAATGCCAGTGGCGTAAAAAATGGGAGGGGAAAGGTGACATATTTTTCTAAATGTACACCACTGGATCAAGAATTGAAAATTGTTTTTCCATCAAAATATGCCCTTTTACATTTTAAATCAACCTGCCAAATGTCAAATCAATTTATCCATCCATTTCAAAGTTATCAAATGAAAACATTTAATTTTTCATAACTTCAACACCCCGTATCTCGAAAAGTAAATGAGCTGGACCCCTCATTCCTTATATCATTGTGTTCAGTTTTATGAGAGGTATCTACATGCAAACGTTGTAAGTGTCATTTGAAAACACCCTGTATAATAACGCACAAATTATTTTTACATATTTTTCCACGACCACTTAATAATAAGTCAATATTTTACCTCCTTACAAAAGGTATATGGTACCATATATCTACTAGAGTGAATTATGGTTCATAATTCACGCTTTTGCATTTAAATAACATGCCATGGCAACTCAACACTCACAAAATTTCGGTACATAGAGATGGGGGTACAATATGAAATAAACTATTAAATCTGTGTATTTTGTTAAGGAAATTTGTTTCTGGAATATATCGTATCGATAAAATATCGAAACTTTTAGTATTGATCCTTTTCATAACGGTATTTTTCAATATTGATATTTTTAAAACAATATATTTATAACGGTACGGTGTATCGATACTTTACACAGTAACGCCCATCTCTATATGTCACATTTGACGTACTCCTGAACTTTATTAATTTTGACGTTAGAATTGTCACTAATACAAAATTATTACTTTCCGTTCTACACTCGCCTTGTTTAATAAAGAAATCAAGGGTCGTGGACAAAATATAGTATTCTACTCGCAATTTATGGCCATTATTCACTCGGGTGATTTGCGCCCCTCGCCTACGGCTCGGGACGCAAACGTCACCCTGCGTGTTTAATGGCTATCATAAATTGCTCGTTTAATAATATACTATTACTTACTTGTTTAGAATGGCTATTATTCTACACTCGTTGAAGAATATACTATTCAACTATCTTGGCAATATTTAAAAATCACATGGAGCACTGCTAGTAAATATTAAAAAATTCTGAATTAAAAAAAATAAGTGAAAATGATGAATTATTGAATATTAGTGGCAGTAAAAAATATACGGTTCTATAATATTGATTAATAACAGTAAATTTAGATTAAGTGCAATTTTTAATCGTTTCCCGCATATCAAGTTTTTATATTCGGTTAGTCATATATGAAAAGAGATCGATTGAACATTGTTTTACAGAATACACAAGGTAATTATCACGGCCAAACATATTATAAAGGAAGAAATACAACCTTGATAGTAATCTAGAAGTGCAACTTTAGAAATTACCAGTGCAAACAATAAATAAAAGAATTATAAATTTGCGCATATGTTACGAAAGTGTGCCACTCCCTTTCTATTTAACGAATTTATTTTTGATTGAACATCATTTAGTATTTTTTTTATTAATTCATAATTATTCTTAAATTTTCAATAAGTACCTATGTTTTTGTTTCCATTTTTCGAATTAATACAAATCCGTTTTGATTTCAAATAATAAATTCACCAATAAATAGTGGGATTTAATCATTAATCACATAGTGGGTTTTGCCCAGCTGGAAAAATGTTTATTCTTGATATTAGTTCATTTCAACATCTTGGGAATTTACTGCAATGAGAAATGACGTAAAGCTCGGATTTATAGGCAACAAAAACTGTTGAAAAAGACGCTTATATAGGCAAAGATTTTTATTGAAAAATGCAGAAATCTTAACATATAGGCAAATGCTTTTAATTCCCTGATTATTAATAATAGGTTATTAAGAATTTATTTTAATATACAAAGTGAATTAACTTAACACAAATATTTTTGCACAATATAACTAAATAATTGTTAATTAATAATTAAACATTGTAACCACTTAAAATTGTATCATTAATAGCTACAACTAAGTGCTTCTCTATATTTTCTGTTTTAAAACCAGGGCTGTTATGGTAAAGGCCAATTTAGAAAAAGTCGGCCGGTTTTTTCCGGTTAAAACCACTTTGAAAAACCCATAAGAAAAGTCCAGAAAAGGACGCAATTTTAAAAACAATTTTGTAACTATATGTGATTTGATTTCCATAACATAAAAATATGTTGTATGTATTAATAAAAATCAAAAAACGATTAAAAGTTTATTCTAAAAACTTAAAATAGTAACTCATTTGTCACAATAATCACAATAACAAAACAATAACAAAGAAGTATGTAGGTATAAATAATAAAAATATTCATAAAAAATAAACAAAAGAACAAATATGTAAAATAAGTTATAACTTAAACTTGTTAATTTAAAAAAAATGAAAATAAACATTGTTTGCAGTAAAATAAAACGATGCTGAATTCCCCAAAGGGAATAGCAACTTGCTGCTAAGTTAAAGAAAACAAAAAGCAAAAATTATAAAGGTACCCTGCTGCTCTTCCTCTTTGGAGATGCTTTACCTATCTAAATTTTATTGGCCCTACTTTTAAATCTCAAACTAGATGAACTTTTATTTGGACAAATTTTAATTTCGCTCCAGGTACATCATCTTCCTCCAATTCCATTTTTATTTCAACTACTACAGTTAAATGAAAAATCAGTACATGTACCGGATGTACCCCAATAGTGGTGGATGTTTCTTAATTTTTTTTATGAAAATAATAATTGGTGTATCAGGGTATTTTTACAATAAAGTAGTTAGTTCTAAAGAGAGCCTTGTTCTGTTTATTTGTGGTTGAACACTTTGAAAAGCCTAAATCTCATTACTAAGTATTACTTATTGTGTCTTTCGAGTTTTGTTTAAAACCTGATATATTTTTACTAGTTTTTTGGACTTAATCTGGACCTAGGCTGTTTCGTAATTTTGCCCATACCAAACCAAATGTTGAAAAAATTCTCTCTATCGAAGCAGAACTAGCTGGACAGCTGTGAAGTTTAACAAGGAAGTTGCTCAAGGAAACTATGTTTGCATCATTTTTACATTCAATTTTTAACATATTCCACCATTTTTTATGAGCTAGTATGTTCTTGATCACTGTTTGTATAAACAAAGATTTTGGAAATAAATCAGTGTCACGGATCCTAAATTGAAAAACTATCGGTACAAAATCTGCATTTTGATCCAATAAAAAGTATGTATCAAGCTTTTCATCTTGTAAAAGTCCACACGTGAGCAGCCTTACCTAATGTCATATCATCTCGTTGTAACTTATCTAAGGCACTACCTACTACTATTAGCTGTGCTTTGAGGTATTTATGCAAAAGTACACAGAAGGACAAACAAGGACAGAAAAGTACAAATGGCCTGTACTTTTCTAAAGAGAGATGGATTTTTCGCAGCTCTGTTTAAAACTCTGTTAATAAATCTGGCCCAATTTGTAATTCTTTGGAAAATGTCCCATTAAGAACTTTAGCAACATCACATAAAAAGGAGATTCTTGTCAAAAACAAATTTCATTTTTTTAGTAATTAATTGACAATTACTTCCAGGTGCTGATTTAATTTTAGACTGTAAATTATCTATTAAGTTAACTGACCCACATACATTCATTGTGCTAACGATTAATTTATAATTGCTATTGATATATGCGAGTTGCTGTTTTAATTTCGGATTATTACTAGACCAAAATTTTATTTTAAATTTTTAAATTAAGGCTAAACAAATGGTTGGTACATAAAAAAAATGTTACGGTTGTCAATTATTACAACTACAAAAATAATTAAAATTAAATGGAGGTAGATACGTTTCTTTAAAAACAGTCAAAAAATAGGAATAAATAAATGTAATAAAACATTAAACAGTCAAAAATAGAATTACAAAAAATTGTTATTAAATAGGTAGATACGTTTCTTTAAAAACAGTCAAAAATAAATTAGGAATAAATTACTCAGATTCAGAAGAACAGTAAATGCTCTCATCGTCACTCTCATTTTTGTCCAAAGAAATAATTAACGGTTCCACAATTGCTTCGATTAAACAATCAAGTTTCCACATTTTTTCTTCTACTTTTAAAACATGTTGTATACATTTATGCCAATTATCTGGAGTTATTTTTTTAACTGATTCTTGAAAAAGCAACTACACATCCTTTAATTTATAGGTAGTATTATTCCTTGCTTCATACCCTTTCATTTGAGCCCATTAATTCTATTGGATTAAGTTCACAATGGTAAGGCGGCAGTCTTAATACTGTTATGTTTCGTTTTCCAGCCATATCATCAACAACTTTCCTATTGAATTTTTCTTTGTGGCTATTTACCAATGATAGTAGTTCTTTTTTTACCATATCTGCCTCCAAATTTATGTTTTTTTCTATAAGCTACTTACAAATATCAGCTTTTCTCCATGCTGTGGTTGGTGATTTTTCAAGGTTTCTGGAATGGTAACTGGCGTTGTCCATTACTATTACTGAATCAGGAGGTATTAGGTCTAACATTTGCTGAAAGTATTCTTCAAATGTATCGCCATTCAAGTCCTCGTGATAATCGCCAGTATGGTTTGACGGAAAGACCAAAAGACCTCCTTTTACAAACCCTTTTTCATTGCCAATATGGACAATTATCAAATGTTTTCCCTCTCCTGACGGCGGCTTCATCCCTGTCAACCAACATTCTATGAATACCTGTCGGGCATTTTTCACATTTTTGTTTTGCCAGTGTTTGCCAACTCTCACTTAAACTTAATCATTTAATTATGCAACGGAAACGATTATAATGGCATTATTTGCATACCTACGTATTATAGTGCAAAAACAGAACACGCATAATAAACAATTTCGCTATCAGGTTAAAATATAACATATATTTTTAACTGCTGTCTTTTTTCTTTTTTTTTTAAATTTAAATGTTGGCAAAACACCTACGCCAATGGTACGCTCGAAAAAATGGGGTTTTCATCGTTTTATTACTCTCTCTTCTTTATGAATACACTATAAAAGACAACAAATTTTGGAAATAGACATTTCTTGTTGTTTTTATAATCCCCATTACCTGACTTATGTGATTTTCCTTCAAGTGTTGCTTTATATAAAAAATTTAGTATAATTTTAAAATATTTAAGCAAAAAAATTTATCTGACCAATTTATCAAAATAATTAATAAGAACCACGTGTTGTGCAAAGAACACTTGTTTATCATCAGATTCATGAGGGCGGCTGTCACAAGACGTCACGTGGACTTGCCATGTTGTATAAATTACAAAATTATAAACTAATTAATAATTCTATATAATTTAATTGGAATATTCTTTTATCCTATAAATATTGTTCATTGAAATTCTGTATGACAAACTTAATGTCTATTTTTTTTCTAAAGGTTGTGTGGGTACTAATCGAATCAAAAGCTCGATTCAAGCACTTAAGATAATAATTACAAGTACGTACTTCCATTACCTTATTACCAAATTACTTTTAAACGAATATCGCATACACTTAATTAAGGAAGTTCGAGATCAAGAGGTATGACTCACTACGCGGGGATCCTCTTTACTAAAATAAATTAGTTGATTATCTTTCATTTTTTGCGAGTCGCTCAGCTTTTGTGTACTTATTTTTTTAACAATAGTTATTTGAAAGGAAAAAAACAATGGCAACGTTCGCAAGCAACAGACATATTATGGTCCGACGAGCTGTTATGATTTGGTTATAACAGTGTGTTTATTTGTATTATGTAAAATATTTTTTACTTAATTTTTTTTTTTCATTCTACTCAATAGACTAGTAGGCAGGTACTAACTAGGAGAGTATGGTATAGAACCTAGTAAGGAAGTTAAATATCTCGGTATCTGGCTCAATAGAGGTATTTCCATTGGCCATCATATCCAGGAAATAGTGAAGAAGACAGGATCTAGAGCTGCGGCGCTATGTAGGATAATTCCAAATTGGAAGACCAAATGATGCACAGAGAAGGATCTTGTGGGGAGTGGTAAAGTCCATATTGCTGTATGGTGCCTCGATATGGTGTGGGCCAATGAGGGCCAAAAAGTATAGGGATGATTTGATGCGGATAATGCTGCTAAGGATTGCGTCGGGATATATAACTGTATCAAATGACACAATTCAGATTATAACGGGTGTTCCCCAATCGTCCTGTTGGTCGAGGAGAGGACACGAGTGTGGAACAGGGGTGAGGAAAAAATAACCTTGATAACGTAGGAAATACATCAGGAGCTATCGATGGAAAAGTTGAGGGAAGGGAACTAAGGGAGAGTGTACACGTAGAATTATACCGGATTTGGAAGGATGGATGAAGAGTGAATATCGGGTAATAGATTACTTCAAAACGCAAGTTTTATCGGGGCACTGGTCATGTAGGGTCTATACTCATAGAATAGGCAAAGGAAGGGATGACCTGTGAATGTACCTTGGAGATAGCGACGACATTCAGCATTCCCTGTTCTTATGCACGAGGTAGCACAAGAAGAGGTTGGAGGTAGAGGGAGAGCTATTAGTAAGGTGGTGATAGGGTGACAGCTGAAAGATGGGAGATAGTGAGGAGGTATATCCGAATCGTTATGAGTAAAAAGGAGATAGAGGAAATAATTGCACAGGACAGAGAGAGGAGGAAATGAGTAATTAGGGAGAAACAAATTGAAGGCCCAACACGGGTTTCAAAGTTATGCCCTCACGGGTAGTTTTGAATTCCGTGAAAGAGTGAGTGGGGTTTGGTGGGACGCTGATTAGTCTAAGTCGACGGTGGGACTGGGCTTCGTATGGGTGCAGTTGTGCGGTCGGCATATTCAGGTTCAGAAACCCATACTGACTGGGACAAATTCCAAAGTTACTTTGTACCTAGAAAGTAGGTATCTTCTGTACCGTGTTTTACATCAGTTTCTATATATACATAATCATAAAATGTTTTAAATTGGTACGTTTATGAAAGAAGTTTCCTCACCCGCTACCGATGCCGCGTAGCTTCAGATAGGTTTGCCAAACTATAGAGCTGCTCTTATTTCGAATCATCAATAGTATCTAAATAAAAAATGTTAAGTAGTAGCAATTGTATATCGTTAGGTATGGGAATTAAATAATTTTTATTTTATCAATGAACTACGAGTGTTTCGTGTTTTACATCGCTAGTTGATATCGATCATTAAATAAATATTATATTAATCATATTGATTGAGCTCGTTAAAAAATTTCATGTAAAAAGTGTATAAGCACTTCACAGGAAATTTGTCTAACGTACATAATGTGAAAGGAAATAGCATAAGCATAACCTAGACTTCATCACGATTTTAAAAAAGAAGACGACAGAATTGTGGTCCTATGTCAACCCTTATGTAGCTAACTTCTCTTTTAGGGTACGTACGTCACAGCATAAATGGCGAACTATTCAAATCAACATAAAAACCTTCTGAGAATGAAAACATTAAAAATAATTAATTTTCCACAATCAACATTGAAAAAACCTAATATACTTATTCTTTAAAAGCATAATTTGTTGCATTGTCTAAAACTTCTAATCACCATTAATTTTAAAAGATATACGAGTTTTCACTCTCCCGTAAAATAAGTCATTCAGGAGCCAGGACCAACATTTACCGTTTGTATAAGTTCTATCAGAGATGTGGTACTTATTGTAGCAAAACATTAGTTAAAATGACATAAAACATTGTTCAAAATTACATTATTGTGCTTCTTTATCTTTCTTTTGTAGTTACCTATGCAATTTGCTGTATAAGAATATGTTCTCAAACTATTTCCACACTCATTAACCTACATTTTAAAATAATCATCTGCTTCTGTACTTCAATGTTAATGGATTTTATTAGTTTTCAGCAATGATAAGTAAACCAGTGACTGACAGGTCGATGTTTAAACTTGTTCTAATATCTAACGGTATCATACTTATATTTCGAAGGAACCCCTTAAATTTTTGAAATCGGATTTTCATAACCTTTGCGATTTTGTGAAAGTAACATTGTTACCGTTACTATGCGTCTTTTTTAAAAAGATTCGAAATTATAGGCGAGAGGCACACCCCCTAAAAAGTGACCAGATCACTTCTAATCGATAAAAATCATGTTACTTTATGTTTTCGAGGGTGCTGAATACGAATATGGCATTTGTTTTTTTCTAAAATTTGGGAAACATTGTTAAAATCTATAATTACGTCAAAAATTAAAAAAAAAATTCACGAATTTCGAACTTCAACTCGCTGCAATTCACGGAATAATAAATATTTTTTCATGAAAATTCAATCACACATTCGTGCACTCATTTGCAAAGCAGCAGAACACACCCGAAATTTCCAAAGCAATTTCCAACCGGTCGGGAAATTTTTTACTTCTTTTTTTGACTGACTTGCAAAAGTTGATTGACAAAGTTTTTGATTTTTGATTACGACATATGTAGTCTTAAGTGTATTATATAAGGAAGTTTTTCAGAAAATTTCAAATGTTTATTTACATAAGTAAAAATTATACAGCGTTTTAAACCTCAGCGTTCTAGTCGCTCGTCGCTTGCACTGGGATTTCTCTTGGATTTCATGCAGTGAGCGAATAATAAGTCTAAAATTTTCTCGTAATCATTTTTTACAAATCCATATTCTTCCAAGTTTTTTGTCAAAATGATGGAAAATGTTGTCTGATTCCATTCGTTGATTTGCCAAATGCATCTCAATACGTGTTTTTCTACTGCAGGCTTAGAAGGTGGTAACTTATCAATACATGGATTTTTCAAAAGTGCTAAATTATATCTCGATGAGTTAATATCTGTGCGAATAGCTTTTGACTTGTTACGTGAATAGTACAGCATAGATAGAAAATTACTAACAATCTCGATGGCCCTTTCAATAGGAACTTTGCATAGATTCGCAAGATCACTTAATTCTTCATCAGACATTTTTTTTAACGCTACTATGCAGTCTTCTTACCAATAAAAAACAGCGATGACGTCGTATCGCATCCAGTTAATGCATGCATAGCTATAAGTGATGAAGTTAAGGCATGAATTTTCTGGTGGTTCCAATCCACCAGCTAAATATACATGTTTATTAGTATCTGTAAGCTCAATACTATGTTTCACTAAATTATCTTTTATATAAGCACATATAAAATTAGTTAAACTAGAATTGCTTTTATTGTTTGACAAAATCGCTTTCAAATCTTTCAAGGGTCGATCACGGAAACCGCACGGATTTTTGAATAGCCGTAAAATTTTTTCTACTGCACATTGAAAATTTCCTGGAAAACTTTCTTATGAAATACACTTTGAGACTGTATGTGTAGAAATAAAAAACTTTGTCACTCAACTTTTGCAAAAATATGCACAAAGTCAAATAAAGTAGTAAAAAATTTTCCGAAATTTTCCTATTGGTTGGAAATTGCTTTGGAAATTTGGTGTGTGTTTTACAGCTTTGCAAGTGAGTGCAAGAATGTGTGATTAAATTTTTATGAAAAAATATTCATTATTCCGTGAATTGCAGCGAGTTGAAGTTCGAAATTCGCGAAAAATTGTTTTTCCTTCCCTTCCAACAAAGGAAAGGTAAAAATACGTTCACTGTACACATTATTGTTCGTAGAACCTTCAGAGGCATAAGCAATGAAAAATATGGTTCGAGAAACAATTTGGCAGTTGGTAATTTAAAAATACTTTGTTCGAAGAAAGAAATTTGCAGTTTCGGATCAGTTGCCAACTATCAGAACAATTCGCTGACACGGATCAAATTAGTTAGAAGCATGTGCATTGTGATGCTGTTGAAAGTGTATTTGGTTTTGAACACAGATCTCTTAGTTTTGAATACTTTTCCTTTAGTTAATTTTTAACAAAAATAAAGATACACCACAAGGAACATACACAAGATACTTTTTTTTATTTAAAAAAAAAACAACGAAATAGCAGACCATTTACTTCTAAAATATAGTTTAGATTTCCATTCCGAGTTATTCAAAAGCAGGTGAATAGGAGTAGATATTAATGATTAAATGTCTGTGTTATGATCTCTACTATCAAAATTTTCCACGCGTTCGTAGAACAAAAATCGATTGGAAATTCCTTTCTACGAACAAACCTAATAACGGCCAAGAAAGAAAAAAAATTGTATTTTTTTGACGTTGTTCTCTGGGACAAATTCTCGAGGTAAATCCAAAAATCCTACTTTCGCTAGCACGCGACATTGGCGACCTTCACGGTCAATAAACTGGAAGGTAACAACTATCCGGGTAATTTACACTTGATTCACATTATTAAGAGCTCAGGTAGCGCATGCACCAACATAATTAATAATAATTATAATAATTATGTTATTGCTTCTGAAACAATGTTACAGCAAGGTACAAATATAATTCCATAAAAAAAATAGAAAAGACTATTATATAATATACAATAGACACAGAACATTATTCATTTAAGACAAATTATATCATATTATTCCAAATACCTATATTCCGCATTCTTCCCAGCTTCAAAAATTGTGATATTATTTAAGGCATGCAGGAGTGACTTTACATTTTCAAGGCAAGGGATATTTCGTTTCATTGTTGTGTCAATAGGACAATCAAACTGTATGTGGAAAATAGTTTTCTTTTCATGAATATTACAAATAGTACAATCCAGTTCGGGGTCAATAATAATGTATCCAATACTATTTAATGTAAATTTAATTTTAAAATGGTTAATCATACGCTATTGAGCAAGAGCACCGGTAACCTGGACATAATTAGTAAATACCATTGTGAATCTAATATATGCAGAGAGTTTCATTAATAATTGGAAATATTTAAAATGTAGAATCATGAAAACTAGATAAGAAGAACGAACTCATAATGACAAAAATTCTCTCATCAAGATCGTCTATCTAAGAAGTTCGTTTTTCCACCGCCGCGTCGCTACTGCTACTCCCATACTATTTTGAAACAGTAACCTTAGTTTTTGTAAATGACAGTAGTTAAATAGTAAAAATTACCGGTTCTACCACTTATGGTTAAGAGTTCTAGTTATGGTTAATAAGATCTGATAAGAGTTTTGTTGTTCTATGACCGCTTTGCTTCTTTATAACCATAGGCTAAAGTTCTTTGACCAAAGGATAAAGTAACAGGTACTTGTTGAGACTGGGACCACTGGTTGACTCAATTTTGGTGACATTTGACTTTACAATCTTGACAATTTGTAAATAAATAGTTGGTGTAATATTCAACGACTATCTTGAAAAGGGAAATACCATCAACAATGAATATTATACATATATAGCTTTATTGGATCGTTTGAAGGCCGAAATTGCAAAGAAACGGCCGCATATGGCAAAGAAATAGCTATTTGTATAACAGGGGAGCAAAATGCTACTTTTCCTCCCGACGCTAAGCGGAGGGCAGTAATCATTGAAGGGAGGAAAAGGCATTTTACTCCCATGTTATACATATGATTTTTCCGCCTCTCTCAAATAACAACTCATTTTTAAATGATTTATTTATGAAGTAACAAACAAAATTTATTAAATAACTAAAATTAAGAAGTAGGTTATCTTCATTCTAGTAAAAGTACGACTTTGCTCCCTACAATGAGGCCAGGAAATGTATACTTTGGATAGAGGTAGGCGGAAAAAAATTTTGTTTCAAGACAACGCACCGTGACACTAATCAATCAAAATCAATGGAAAAACTACATGAATTGAACTTCGAATTTCTCCCACAACCACCATATTCGCCAGGTTTGGCTCCCAGCCACTACTGGCTGTTCGCAGACCTAAAAAAAATGCTCGCTAGTAGGAAATTTCGCTCGAATGAAGAGGTTATCGCTGATAATGAGGCTTATTTTGAGGCAAAAGATAAATCGTTCTACAAAAGTGATATTGAAATGTTAGAGCGGCACTGGAATGATTGTGTTGTTCTTGATGGAAATTGCGTTGATGAATAAAACTAAGTTCAGGGACGACGCTGAAAGCATGCAAGATCTGTAAATACACTTTCCTAGTGTGGCGCTTACAATATTTTTTGTTCAGTCACCAATAATTTGACAATAATATATAGGGACAGAATATTTAATGCTCAAAATTTATAACAAAACAACTCATTTATTATTAATATTTATGTTGAATGTGCAGTTATGCAAAGTACAATTATTGAACGTTGATGTTCCGGTCAATTTAGAATAAGACAGACACTTCGATATACATTTAATTCCTTATCGGATAATAAAAAATCTGAATTCATATTATTGTTAAAGGTAAATTGTATTATAAAAGAGCGATTGGAAAAATGAATAATCAGGGACCGTAAAAAGCTTTTGTCGGTCCCTCACGTCCATTTTCCGGTCTTGATCGGCAAAACGTTATTTTCTGGACGAAAAATTGTCCAAAAAGATATTTTCTGGTCGGTCTTAAAAAAAAGTATAAAGAAGAACATTCATCTTTGAAGAAAGATAATATTCTACATAGCTTTGTAATTCCTTTCCATATTTTTCCAAGCTATTTTTCTACATAAAAATGTTTATAATGCAAGCAATCTTTTCCGAAATGGTGAATACGTTATAAAACTATTCGCTTATTGAATTTTTAACGAAGTAGGAACTAGTTAAAATGTATTAGCATATTATATTGAATAACATTTAAAATGTAATTAATCAAAGATATAAAACAAGGTGTAAAATTTCGAAAGAATGTTTAATACGTAAAAGAAGTATAACAGTTTAGACAGTTTTCCAAACAATTTTGTTCTATATATTCAAAGGCAAGTTTATTTTGATAAAATGAGGGTTATAAAATTAATTTTTTATTCAAATAATTAGACAAATCCTTCGTTTTTTAAATAACCATAAACTTGTTATTGTATTAGTATTAATTACCATATTAAATAAAAATTTAATTAGGTAAGCTTCCGCTTCCTGTGACCAGCAAGTTAAGTTCGTAAATAGAGAAGCTGAGTGGCGGATTTAAGGGATACGGTTGTCTTGCTGTGTTTCACATTATGTTCTTATTATAAATAAATCAAATTGCAAAATAGCACACACAAAAACACTGAATTACAGTCTAGAACGATCAAAAACACTCAATGCGACATTACTTCCTCCAATAACTCACAACTCACGCCATTACAGTCCAAAACGGTCAACTGAGCTCGAAATCACTCATTTCAACTAAAAAGCAAACAAGATGTCTAAACAATGTACGAAACCACTCAAATATACCTAAAAGCAGAAGTTAACGTACAATTGGACCATTTTCCATCCTATTCCACTCAAATACGAAAACAAAAACATACAAGAACACCGAATTACAGTCTAAAACGATCGAAAACACACAATGAGACGTTAGTTCATCTAATAATTTTCAATTTCACGTAATTACAGTACGAAACGCATAACGCATCTCGAAATAACTCAAAAACCCTTAATTCCAATGAAAAGCACACAAGATGACTGAATAATGCACAAAACGACTCAAACACACCTGAAAGCATGGGTTATCGTGTAATTGGACCATTTTCCATCCTATTTCACTCAAATACGGACAAAAACACACAATGAGACGTTATTTCATCTAATCACAGACATTTTTCACAACATTACAGTACAAAGCGGTCAACGAAGCTCGAAGTCACTCAAAAACCACTAAAAAGCAAACGAGATAACCAAATAATGCACAAAACCACTCGAATCTACTTATAAACAGAAGTTAGCGAGTAAATGGACCATTTTCCATCCTAGTTCACTCAAATAGAGACAAAAACAAACAAGAACACTGAAAGCAGACATTGGGAATTTTGTTCGTTACACACATCCCACGCACTTACAAAAATGAAATAGTAATATGCTTAGTGGAAATCAAAATTTATAAAAAAATCGGTGCTTGGTACCTAACTATATTATTTCAGGAATCAAGCTACCCTTAACCCGATTATGCCAGTCTGCAGAGGCTACGTGAAACCGGTACATACACATTCAAAATTTTGCATGCCCTCGCAAATGAAATTGGTACAGAAATTACCGGCCGTTAAACATATCAGCCGAACATTCAGACCCAAAAAGAGGTGGGGGCTGACCCCCTCTAAAAATCCATAATATTTAAATATAAATGAACGCCACTACTTCAAGCTTATGACTTATCGTATACTAGTGTCTCATAAATTTACTTACACCATTTTAGAGCAAAGTTAAATAAATGCATTTTCAAATAAATCACCCTGTAGCTTTGTTTGTATGCACTTTTGTATACAGATGAAAGTAAAAAGGGTAATGAACACACGCCCACCTGTTTTGGTAGAGTGGACTGATCTAATTGTGAGTTTCACACATAGAACAATTCCTGTCTCCTATTTTTGGCACCAGAATATGTGATATAATAATATAATGTGGTTTCAACAGGATGACGCACCGCAGCATTTCGAGATAGCTATGCACGAGTTATTAGGCAAAACATTTCCAGATCGGAACAGTTTAGTGTGGCGTATTGTTTTGAACTTACGTGATTGTAAACAAGATATTTAATTAAATATGTCAGGAAGTGGCAAGAGCGGTAAAGTTAAAGTTAAGGCAAATTCCCGATCAAATTTGTGCAGAGTTACAGTTTCCCTATTTGGCAGCTGTGATGGAATATTTGGCAGGAAATGAATCAGGAGATTATAAAAAACACGTATAATTCCTAGACATTTACAATTAGCCATCAGAAACTATGAGGAATTGAACAAATTATTGTCTGGAGTTACCATCGCACAAGGTGATATACCTACTTCCGAATATTCAAGGTGTACTTTTAACTAAAAAAACTGAAAAGAAGGCTTAATTCAATATTAACGATATCCAGATCGAAAAAAGGGAAGCAGTGGAATGCCGTTCTAGATCACCCGATCTAACCTCATTATTTACAATGTATTTTGTACAATAGCAGACCTGACAATATCCGTGACCTAAAAGCGCGAATTGGACAGTAAATTCCTGAAGTAACACTCGCAATGCTACCAAATATTTAAGACGAATTTTTTAAAGTTTATCCAAAATCAATATCAGAAGGAATATGTCGGCAAGTGAGATGAACACTTGCTTCAGCTTCTGTAATTTGACCATTTACTGTAAATTTTCGTTGGTTTTTTTGTTAGCATGTATGTTTATTCCTCTTCAATAAATTATTCTATGAATAATAAATTAACGTTAACAATTTTCTTGCATTTTTGTATACCCTTTAAAAAATAGTAGGTAAATTGAAAATCGACCCATTTCGAGATGTTTTCATAATACTTTTTATTTAGTTGATATGGTAAATTGTGTCACAAGGACAGAAAATGAGCTTTAGCAGCCCGAGGCTATTAGATGCACGAGGCGAGGGCAGTTGATATTAAAGGGCTGCTAAAGCGTTTCCTGCATGTGTGACACACAACTGTTTTTCGCCT
The DNA here is from genome assembly GCA_949126875.1 of Lochmaea capreae. NCBI lineage: Eukaryota > Metazoa > Arthropoda > Insecta > Coleoptera > Chrysomelidae > Lochmaea > Lochmaea capreae. The sequence goes on from OX421403.1 coordinate 18,464,462, forward strand.
ACCGAATAAACCAAAAAATAGAAAAATATAACAAAAAACTTTGACATTAACTGACGTTTAATTAAAAAATTCAGGTGAAACGTCAAAATTACAAGTGACAGATGGTGAAAATCGTGACGTTAAGAATTTTCTCCACGACTATATAATAATGCAAAAATTATTTTTCCGACAACCACTATGCAAAACACGCTACACAAATTTTTATACGCAAAGCAGGCCTTTTCTTAATTCTTTTGATAACTGTTGGTAAAGTAATGCAAAAAGTACTCGCTATGGCGCTTTTCCGCACCGAAATGTCAAACAAAGCTACCTACGACCTGTCAACTTTTTTTGACAATTCAACATATTTATTATACTTAGTGAATTTCTGGGTGTACAAATTTTAAATTTAAACCAAAAATAGGTAAACTATTTATTTGATTATTTATTTATTCATTATTCACTATTAAACATACACTCAACTGATTTTTCTATATTAAATTTTTATTTTGTATGTTCTTTCTGTTCAAAGTTTCAATAAAATACCTATATAAATTTCTGTTTTCATTTCATTGATAAATGTGGTTGTAGAAAAAATATTGTGTACAACTTCTGCGCTCGTGGAAAAAGTTACGCTTTGTGCACTAGTTGTACAAACTACTATTTACATATTTATCTGTTAATGATATAAATTCTTCACGCCAGTGAAGAATGAAATAGAATTCATTCTCGTTAGCCAATCACATCCTACCTATGATTATCAGAATTCTCGCTACAATGAACAAATCAAATCATCTCTTTTAAAACGTTACGATAGTGAAGATTTAATATGTTTAATTACGTATATTTATGTTATCTCTATTATTATTTCTAATAATGTGATAATTTCATTAAAAAATATAAATGTTTCTATTAAAAATATAAGTGACCTGTATTTATTTCAATGGATAAATGGTCGACAGCTCAGTGGTAGAGATGCTCTTACGCGGGCGATCGAGGTTCGATTCCCGATGGAAACTTTTTTTTCTTAAACATAGTCGTGGAGAAAGTATAGTCTTTTACTGATGTAGAATGGCTATCATTCTACACTCGTTGAAGAATATACTATTCCGCCCTATTTTCGGCGTTGATATGATTGGTTTTCCGGTAAGGTAGACGAAAAATTAATTTATGCATTACTTCATGAACGCATTGTATAAAAAAAGTGCCGATGGCTCTCCTACTGTAAGGATATCTTCGGGAGCGAAACTAGTATTTCGGACAGTATTTTATAATAACTGCAGGACATCCTGCGTAATGGAATATTATTATTACGTATCGATAACTCTTGAATGAATAATAATTTATTCATAAAACCAATATCAACAAGAAAATTTAAATGTTATTGTTGATTCCGTCAACTATAATAGAACAATGTTTTTGCGTATATCACTAATGTGTCAATGTAGTTTAATAAGAACTCAAGGGTAATCGAATTGCTACATCTAGTAATTAACGAGTACTTCCGCTAATTCATCGTATTCGTATCAATAATTTCATATGTTGAACGATTTTATCGAGGCGTTCTTACAATTCATTATTAGTCCAGTAAACCAACAGCAAACTTCCAGTCCACATTATTTTAGGATTTTAATTTGCCAACCTGAGCCTTTCGACGTGAGTGGAAATTGGCTGTAAAGATCCCAAAAATCAGTTTTCTGACAATATCTGTCAAAATATAGCATTTAGAGAAATGAAAAACAAGCATATTTTTTATGGGCTTTTTCCCTAATTATTCATTCCATACTGTTTTTTTAATATACATGAAAGGAAAGGCAATATTTTCAGCTTTCCATTCATGTATATATTACATACCATTTGATCTCGGAAAGGAAACGAACAGTCCTGAAAGTTTAATAGAATTATGTAATCCAGTCATAACCATGAACTTCCCGTCATTCAATTAGGGAATCCAAACCACGTGACTTTTCAACTGTCAAGATGGCGCCTGGTTGGCAAACAAAGCTTTTAAGCCGTAGCAAGGAAGCTATATACAGCAAGTTTTAATTAGAAATGGTATATAAACTTCACTTGGTACCTGTTATGAAATGTCTGCTACATATCCTTTGGTTTCTTATAATTGATTCAGTTAGATCTTCCCTCTTGATGGCTGCTAACCACATATCCCTCCTTTTCCTTGATAAATCGTTTATATGTGGGCAATGTACAAAGTTTTTCAATGTGGGAATTCGAAAAAAACTAAGCAAATGGTCCCGATCTGCACGGCTTCCACAACCCACCACAATACACGTTACTGGCATTTTTTTTCAAAACTGAACTTAGGTCTCACTATTTTCTATAAATCTGAATAAAACCAAAGGTAATTATACCCAAATACTTCAAAAAAGCTTCAACAATTAACAAAACTGAACAAGTAAACAAACGTATTAATGAATTGTTTGCCAACCAGGCGCCATATTGAATTTATTTGACAGGTCGTTGGATTGCCTAATAGTAACCGTCTGCTGCTAGAGTACATGACGCGCGGGTATATGCGTTTGTGTTGTCGTATTCTCTAAACAATGTTATTGTGGCTTGGTGTTTCATACATTAGAAATGTGTTGACAAAGTGAAAACACAGAATAAACAATAAGAAAAAGAAAATATATTAAAAACAATTCTATTTTCAAAAAAGGAGAATAATATTTTATTCACTAACTTCATTTTTATTTTGGGAGAGAAAGGTGAGGTTTTGTGGATTTTTCCCAAGTTTGATTAATTTAATTTGCCGCCAACATATTTTGTGGTACCAAAATATGCATTAATTGTTTGTTTTTTAAGTGATTTTCTCTGTAAGAAAAGTATAGAAATGTCTTGTATTTTTCCCAAAACCCGCATCTCAATTGTTAAGAAAATTGCAAAAATTGGCAATCAAAGTTGTAAAAGAGCCGGTGGCTTTGGTGGACTTGAATATTTTGTCACATCCAAAAAATGGTTTTCACTAGGTTCGGGCCAATTTTTTCACGCCAATTCGTATTTAAGAAATGTTAAGGGTCCATTATAAAATGGTTATCCAAACGTTTATCCCAAGCAAGAAAATTGCATTTCCACCTTCCATAATTGGTCAGAAATCGGGTTATCCCAACTCTCTTATTGATGGCCACTAAAATTTCGCAAGCGGAAATTTTTATAGGTTGAAACATGTAGATCAGTGTGTTTTAAACCCACTCGACCACACATTTTGTTATATTTTCTCAGTCTCAAAATTTTATATTTTCCAACCCCCGTTTTCGCAAGAAATATCGATGTTGCAAGAAAAATCATAGGAACTATTTTTGTAGATAATGAACTGATCCCTATTTTTTGTTCAAAATTTTCTAAATGCTATATTTTGGGAGATATTGGCGGAAAATTTATTTTTGCGTCCTTTATTGCCACGCCCGACGAAGGGTCCAGGCTGGCGAAGTCTCCAAATTTTGAAATGACCCATCAGGACCTAAAAATAAAACCATAAAAGAATGCGGACTGGAAGTGTGCCGTGGTTTGGGTATTTCATGTCGTTGATGTACTGGATTATACTGCGAACGGTAAAAGATGCGAGGCCATTCAAATTACTCGAAATAAAAAGCTGATGAAAGAATTGGTATAATGAGAATCATGCAAAAATAATAAAAAAAAACATTACGTAATTTATGAAGAAAGACAATTTTTAATGGATATATATTTATATATAATTTAACTAAACATTATTATTACTATTAAAACATTTATTTAATTTATTATATAATGCATAATATACCATCTGGTTTCAATTTTAAAACTTATATTCGAAAAGAAATGTCAAATAAAATATCGAAACCGTTTCTAAGGTAGTGAAGAGAGTCTAAAATGACGTAGAAGTCCCTATCAATCCCTTATACCCCACTTACAAAAATCTAAATGACAGCCCCCTACTAGTGAGACGTCGTTGAAAAGCCCGTAAATAATGTTTTCCAACGGTATAAGTAACAAAAAAAAATTAGTTTGAAAACAAAATGAAATAGTGTTTATTCACAATCGGTCAGTAATAAAGACATTTCTTACCTTTAAAACGGTAGGGAAGTGACTCATTACTTACTTTCACTTCCACGATATAGCCGGAATAGTAATTTGTATGCTTAGGCCGAGAAATACCTTTTTAACGTACCGAAAAAACAGTTATCGCCGAGGCCGCTTGCGGCCGAGGCAAGATAATCTTGAGGTCGTTAAAAAGTTTCGCGGCCATGGCATACACACTATTTTTCGTGCAATTGTTAAAATGATTAAACTAGATAATTGTAAATAAATATATTATTGCTCTAAAATCAACAGCAGTTCAATTTATTTAACAATGTGTGCTATGGAAATGATATGTTTCAATATATACAAAATATATTGACAGTACTTATGTATTTGTTGGTATTCAATGAAAAATAATCCTTGTCTTTGTAGTATTTTAGAAATGTCAAATTTGGAAGTGATATTCAAATTTGGAAGTGACGTTTGGTTTCGCAGCCGTTGCTGTGGGTAACGGCCGCGAAATTAAATTTCGCGGACTGTGCTGGGGACGCGAAATACTGACTTCGCGTGCGATTGCACGAAAAAGTACTTTTCCGGCTAGAAGCATGTGTCACTTTGCTGAAGTATGACAATATTGTGTTATGCTGGTTTTAAAAAAAAGTTAATACCTTTCTTTGCTTTTCTACAGAATTATTCCCGCAACCTCAGCTTCTTGGACTACAGGTTAATTCAAAATAATACATTATTATGCACTTGTTTGAGCAAAATTTCGTGACTGGAAGAATATTTTATGACATAATTGTCAAAACCAATAAATTAGTAATCCTAGCAACAAACTCATGAAGTTCTTTGTCGAAAAAAATATTAAATTGTGATAACAAATTTTCTTAAAATTAATGTTCTTGAAAGCTTGTAACTAAGCGATTGTGAATAAAATAGAAGGATCATTACAGCCGAGGCTACTTCCCCGCTAGGTATGTATAGTTCGTAACTTATAAATATCAACCCACGTGATCAAAGTGCCAAAAAAGAGACGTTCGCTTGTATTATGTCATTCTTTTGCTGCTGTCAATCAGTATGTTTTACAGCCTTAATCCTAATAAATATTGAAATTTATAGGTCGCATGTTATCAAAAAATATAAATATATGCTTAAAGAAAGGTTTCGTAATTGATTTCATATGTAATAGAACTCGTGGGTTACTTAATTATTAAACTCAAACTAACATTAGTCGTACTAAAAACTTTATATGTTGGCAAAAATGCGTGCTGATTCAGTTGACGTTTTGACATTTTTAGGGTTATGTTGTGACAATTTTATATTGGTTATTCAATTTTTCGATTATTTTAACTGCTTGTTATAAAAACCTGCGAAAAACTGTGAGTAAATTTTCACAAGCAGTGATGAGTTGTCAAAGTTAACGTATAAATGAAACTTAATAACACTGCAATAGTTGATGTATTTGCTATTCGTCTATTGCTGACTATTTACAGCATGTATGAAGCAAGTAAGTATGAGTTTAATATTATACTCAATCAACTGTATTTATTGTATTCTGTTACACTATTCATAATACTTAGCAATTATATTTGTACAATTTATTTACAGATAATCCATTCCACTTTAGAAATGTTACTGCTGCAATTGGAGGAAGAACAATTATTTAATGTAGAGTGTTCCTAATCATAGTTTCCTAAAATATGACACACATCCACACAGTGGATTTCCAAGAAAAATAAACTACAATAGGAATTTGTTTTTATTAAAATGAATCTTGAATTTTCCAACTATTTCATACATACCTTTTTAGGCCCAGAAATAATTCAATAGGTTTTAAAATAATAATTTTTTACTTAGTGCTGTACTTTTAACTTTTAACATACAAATAATAGTTTTATACTGAAATAAGTTCAAGTTTGTTTACATACAGTAACTATCAAAAACTAAACCTAACCTATAGCCAAATAAAAAGAAGAATATTTGATAACTTCATTTGACATTTACTAGATACTCATACTATTTCAAGAGCTTGGCAACATAGTCTAGTTATGACAGAAGTCACATGGGTTGATATTTATAAGTTACAAACTATAATATACTATTGATATGTTTTATTTATGTATGCTGCTTGGAGTTATCCATGCAGTTAGATACTTTGTATTATCTTTATAAGGTGTTAATTGTAAAATAAAAGTAATGATAATTATTGATTTTTAGTAAAGTTTGATTAGCTGCAATTTTAATGCGATGTCTATCTAAGCTATATTTGTTGTTAATTTCTATACAATATTTGCATCCTAATATCTATAGTCTGGACTGTCCCAAGAAAAACCGCATGTAAACAAAGACGACGCATGATCGATTCAACGTCGGCTGCGTATTGGACGACTCGCTTTGAAATGTTAGCAGAGCGGGACCAAAAGCTCTCACAGGTTCGTACATACTACGGGATTATTGCATTCCAATACTCTATGTACTTGTTGAAATTTACTTTAGTATTAAAATTAATTATTGTGTATAGTACCTATTTACGAGAGTTAATTTACTTGATTTGTGTTTTAAGTTGTTAGAATTGTGTTATTTCTGTGTTCTTTGTTCAGATAAAAATAATTAATATTTGTTAATTTCTTATTATTAATTATTACGTGAATACTATATAGTATACATCACATAGTTCTCAATACGTCCCTGTTCAACCTTGCCTAGGTCATTCAGTACGCAAGTGATTTTATTTACGTGCGGTTTTTCTTGGGAGCGAACCGACTTTAAATGTGTCCTAATCCAACCTATCATCATCTGATATTCCAGTTAGTATCGCTCTACTAGCAAATAATTGCTACAGGGTTACATGTGTTTCCTCGCCCATTTTCAAATAATAATACAGCCTATTTCCATACTGATAAGTACTTTAGCAAATGTTGTTTGTATATTATCACGACAGGCTTGAATTATTTTTGTATATACAACTGACTTCATATCACCTCACAGAATAAAAATCAGGTGGCGGTAAGTCTGGTAACCTACGTGACTACTCATTGAGACCTCTTCTTCCAACCCATTGATTTGGTTAATTATTGTCCAAGCAGTCTGTAATATTGGTACTGCATAATGTAGACGTTCTTCGTGATAGAAATTTTCCAGTGCAAACAGTATTTTTTCTATTTATTCAATGAATCGAAAAGCGTGTTAATTGTTTCAAAGGAAAAGGCAGTAAGGACGATGAACACGTAATTGTCGCTTTTGCAATTGATATTAGACAAACTATATGATCCTTTTAACGATACAATCATTCACGTTATATCTACATCTGTTGTTATGTAACATACCATATCGATATTTTATCTATATCCTTTGCCATTCTATACATATATGTTCACACTTATTTTATTGGTAATCTCAATATTGAAACAATATCGTTTATTTTTATGTCAAAAAATTCACACGTGTCTAGTTAAATATTTTTTTATTATATTACAATTTATATTGATTGCTTTACTTTTAACACACCGTTTGGTTTCAAACTATTATAGCTACCATAATTAATTGTTTAAATAACAATTAGACGTTGGTGGAAAGAGAATAATGACTTTCACGCACTGAAAAAAACACTGTGAAAAGGAGTTGAGCGGTTTGAATTTTAAGTTATGTAGGTTCATATTTCTATTGAAAATTAACAAGAAAACTACTCAAACGGAACGAAAGAGAAGAGTAATAACTACAGTTTAGAAACAATGAAATTACAGTATCAGCACCTAATTTTGAAGGCTTCTGTATGAGTGGGTTATTCTGTGATAAAAGTATTAAGGAAATTATGTCACTTTAAAAAACTTCCTCGAATATTTCCCTCCTGTCAAAAATCCCATGTGAACGGAGTGCACTTATCGCAAAATTACATCGACTATTTCACGCTCTCAAATGGACCAATCTCTAATCAAGTTCGGATTATCGATAACACCAAACTTTACTCTTCATCCTGATTGGCCTGTCAAGTTTGGTGTTTTCAGATTTGTGTATGTGACAGTTAAGTGTCAAATATGATCAAATGCAGTCTTATCATGCGGGTCATACGATTCAACAAAGACATACTCACAGTTTTTGTTTTCTTTTATTGCGTTTAATCACAAGTTCCAAATAAAATCCGTAAGATGAATAAGACAGACTTATGCAATTATGATAGACTTAATCTGATAGATTATTTCGAGAATGAAAGTAAAAGTGAAAATTCGTCAACCAGTGTGCAGAAAACAGTAGGTATAGTTTGGCAAGTTTATCTGAAGCTACGCGGCATCGGTAAGTGGCGAAGAAACATGGCGGATATCTGTCAAAAACGTACAGTACCTACTTTTATAAAAGTAATAAAAATAATAATAATTATTATTTAATAATTATATATAGAAACTGATTTTTGCTTTGCTTTAAAGGTAAGGTATTTTTCAAAACACGGTATTTGTTAAAAACAAATAATGTTAAGAATCGTACTTGAATTCAATATGGATACGAAATAGTTCAAAATCTGACACTGACATTACCAACGCCACTGGATAATCAACGTCAGTCAATTGACAAAGTGAGAGGGAAGAACTCACGCACGCACTTGCCAATAGGAAGTCAGCTGGTCGCTAAGCAACGAAGGTCTTTCGATAAATTTCACCAATTGAGTTAGTTCAGAGGGCGTGAAAATTATGGTTTTCACACAACGCTGCCAGAGCTTGAAGAAGCCCATAACAAATTTGAAAATGTGTTCATCTTTTAAGATTCATATATTGAAAAAATATTGTTAATAGACAAAATCCAAGAAAACAAGCACATTAAAGAATTAACGTTCAATCACATTGTTAATACTGTTAATAATAAAAAGTCCATTTTCTAATTATTATCACTACATAGTTAGCACTTTATCTTTTTCATAGTTAAACGTGGTAATATCGAATGTTTTCGACTGCATTCCTTTCACGGCTTCAGATAAACTTGCCAAACTATACGTCTATGTAGCTATCTTCATGTAAGTCATTCATAAAGTTATCTGAAAAGACGGCTAACATTCTATCGCCATACACATGTCGGACTAATCGGACAGTGCCACTGGCCAATAGAATTATTTTCTTACAGGTGAAAAGAGAGGTTAGGAAAATTTCGACTGTTTTTTTTGCAAATTTGGCACTGACGAACCATGATTTTCACACAAAAATATTGTTTTTAATTATATCTGTACGCACACACACAAATATCAGTAGAAAAGACGAAAAGAACAGCTTCAATAAACTAGTAACGTTGAAACTTCGTAGTAAAATGGTTTCCGCCCTTTTCTCGGTGTTGCCATATTTCAGACAGACAAAAGTTTCAAACAAAAACATGATTTTATTACATAAACTACTTAGAAAAATTATTTTAAAGTCGTTTTTATGTAATTTATTAAAAGTACATTTTTATTTTGTACGTTTCTATCGTGTCCTATAATTCAGTTGTCGCAATTCAAAGGAAAAGTAAGACATCCGGCAAAGGGCAAATGTATCTTTTTAATGTATTAATCTGAGGTTAAAATAATAAAACCATGATTCTTTTCTCCGGGTATATTTGTAAACTCACATTTTGGTAACCTCTGTGTTTTCTGATTTGATACATAGGTTAGTGGACCTGCCCGATAAGAGCGCTTTTGACTATATAAATAATCCCACTGTGCACGCATTTAAAAATGAGCAGATTTGGGATAAATTCCATCGAATTAATCAATGAAAAAATGTGAGAAATAGTAGCCATCAAGATATAACAACTATTGCAAGAACAAGCGGGTGTTCAAATAATCAAGCTGAAAGCTTTGTATATGTATAAATGAAAAATATTAAAACTAACGTATTTTTGCTGCTTCTATTACAAAAGTAGCAAAACTTACAATGGCAGTAGGATTGAAAAAGCTGCCATCCTATATCCCTGTACAGCCATTTGAATACGAATTCCACAAATTACTGTTAATAGAAAGTATTAAAACACAATAAATATATTGTTTAGCTTGTATACGAATCCAAAGTCAAATATGCCAAAGAAAAAACTCTAAAAATTCCCAGTGACAAAACAAAAGCACAAAATTAAATATTATCTGACCGTATTTGTAAACAAAAGTAAATATACCATTCCATGGACCTTCTTTGTTTATAGGTCCATGTACCATTTATACGAAATGTTGCGAAATTTCGTATGTTTAAGGACGAAAGACGAAAACACAAACATACAATTTCAGAATCGATGGACATGATAAACTTAATTTTTTTATACAATACCTATCAGTAATTTTGTTTCTTATTTTGGTTTGATCTTGATCACTGGAAAAATTTAACCTATAAAGTAGCTTCTAATGATTAAATTTCGTAAATTTCTTGAAATACCAAAAGAGAATTTAAAAACAACCCAGACCTGAATATTTAGTAAAATTAAATAAACCTCAACAACAACTTTTAGATTATACATTTAATTGTTTTAATTTTAATTTGTTATGTTAGTTAACCAGTAGGAAGGTCATTTACTACAAATACATTATTATTAAATTTAATATGAAAAGGAAACATGTTTTTTCATAGCTGTTCTATATTATTATATTTCTTATATAAAATGTTAATCTTATTAGTGTTAAATGTATTTTTTAATTGACACAACATTTCTCTGTATAGTAGAATTATAAATAAACAACAATATTTACCATCGAGATTAAAGTAAGATACAAAAAAAACACTACAAATAAAATTTCGGCAAAAACTTTTACATGTCAAAAAAGTCAATGAAAAAATTATACCTGGGGCTGTATTATTGACAGAGGGAGTACAGCTTTCAGGGAGAACACATATTTTGTCTTTATTTAGCTTGGCTCACTCACTCAGTCAAGAATACAGCCCCTGTTATTTAAACAAAGAATAAACGATTAAATTATGTTCTGAGAGTATCTTTCGCTCTCCATTACTTTAACACCGAATATTTATTATTGCCGATGCCGATCATAGTAAGTTATACAATTATTATACATATGCTTAATAGACATTTTCCAGTGCAAACAGTAATTTTTCTATTTATTCAGTGAATCCAAAAGCGTGTTAAATGTGTCATAAAAAATATACCGCGGAGACAATATAACCTCACTAACGTAAGATAGCAGTTGAAGACCGCAAAGAGGGCATTAAGGTTAAAAGCATTGATTGATAAGAAATAATTTACGGAAAAATACTAAAAATAACATTAGTTGTCAGGATGACATTATCATATTGGCAGTGAGCCAACCTTCCTTATAGCTGATAAATACTGAGCAAAATATATCAGTATTAAAAAGACGAAGCATGCTAAAAGGTGAACTAATATATTTGGCTATAGAAGGAATAGCAGAACTCAAATAAAAATAATGAACAGAAAGCCAGAGTGGAACTTAAAAGATATATAAAATCCAAAAATACATAATTTAATCCAACAACTATATTTTAAATATGTAAACTAATGACATAAACAAAGTTAGGGTTTAATTTATGGCTCCAATATAATTTTTTATTGCCAGAACAGTAAGAAACGGTCTCAGTAGAAAAGGATCTATGTCCCTAGTGAGTGGACGTAATACCCTTAGGGACAATGGATACCTTTTTGGTATATTTTTAATTCAAAATGGTTGTTTACAATATAGGGAGGATAAGATCTTTATTTTTCGTCCGCTGTGGTCGCTAAGATAAGGCACGGCTGTGAAAATAAATGTCGTTTGCTGTTGTAAAATTAGTTATTTACAAAATTAGTGTTCATTATAATCAAGAATGGATAGTGATAGATCTTTTGCACAGCGGTCGAAAAAGTATGTGAACAAAAAATACTTGCCTTCAAAAATAGTCAATTTTTCATTCGGAAAGTAATAATGTTTTGTAAAGATCGACAAAAAAATGTAATATGAACCTCGGCGAATAACTGTCTATTGTCTCGTCTGCATACTAATCTCGGCTACGCCTCTACTATCAATTTGCAGACTTGATGTTTTCGTCCTTGGTACATAAATAACTATTTTCAGTAATAATATAACAAGAGAGAGAATAAATTGAAAATAATTTGACAGATTTTTTGAAAACTTGTTGCCAGGCAATAGTCACGAGCCCGCAGAGCTCGAGTGGCTATTTCCATTTGGCCATTTGGCAATAGCCACTCGAGCCCTTCGGGCTCTCGTGTTTTGAAGCAATTTATGGCTTCGTTTTACACTAAGCTATTTTCGAGATAGTTTGGTTTATTTTGTATAATGCAATTCAGTGTGGCAAACTTAAAAACATATTTAGGTGATGTTAAATCATTATGAAAATACATTTTCGAGGTTTGAGGTTTGAGTTTCTGCTCTAATATTTTTAGGGTTGGTAGCAGAATTATTACTAAAAAATAACTAAAATTGCCTAAAAATTTCATGAAAATAGAAACTGTTCTAATTATTTTTCTTGCTTAAAAATCGCCACAAACTAGCACACGCACATGCGCTTTGTTTATTTTGTTATAGCATGAAACTTGCATTGCACCTAAATAGCATAATGTAAGGTCGCCTTAATACCTTCACGAGAGTGAGTGTTTTACATTAGCGGTAGGTTTTGTTAGATGTAAAAATTTAACGGTTATAAGTGAAAATGTGAATATTATTACTCAATATGCTATGACTACTCAGGTTGTCGTTTGACGTTTTCAAGTTAAATTGGAAAATTGGTTAATGCATAGTGTTTTAAGTTTTAAGCAAGGAAGACAGGATCTTAATTAATTATTACCATCAAGAATATACCTAATTATGTTGCAAGAAATGTGGAAAAATTTCAAATTGGCACATTGGAACTGTAGCCAAATTCTTAAGCAACCTGGCCCTGTCAGAACTAGCTCAAATAACTCACAGCCACCGTAACAGAGAAACTATAAGAAAAATATGGATTTCGGATGAAAAAACCGCCTTAATAATATACAAAATAATAAGGTAGATCGTACAACTTAGGACATAAATCTTATTAGAGCATCTTTTAATTTAATGTTATGATGAATGTGGCAATATCCATATTTAAAATACCAATTAATTGGACAAAAATACCAAATTATTGATTTATTTTTATGGTTTATGACAAAACCTCGTTAAATAGCTGGTATAGTCTTTTTCCTAACTAACATGTCCGCAGCTGCATGCGTTCGAGTATTAGGAACAACATTTTTTTACGAGAGGGCGGAAAATGAAAGATTAATAATTTAATTAGACATACATAAACTAAATACAAACTAACAGGTTCATTAGTTACTTTCATCTGGTTATTTATGTAATCGGTAATAGTTGTTATTAACGCAATATTCAACAAAACTTCAATAAAACGGAAAAAAGAATTATAAAATGTACTAGTTAATACCATGCGTGCCGTAAAGTGAACTTTCTGATCTAAAAAAGTATACGTAGGAAAAATCGTATTCGGAAATTTCAAGAGATTAGGAAAATTCTGAGTATTCTGGATAGTTTCCCTACCAAAGGGTCATAGCATTCAAATTTATCTAAAACAGCTTAAATGCACCGTTACAGAAAAAAATGTGTAAGTCCACTCCTGTAAATATATTCTTCATCTAATTTTGTCGTTTTATGTTGTGCTATTATTCCTGTAAAAAGGAAATAAATTGTCCTAATAAAGTATTTTTTAATTAAAAGAAGAAACCCTTTACTTGCCTTAGCATAGAAGAAGCATATTTAGATAAAGTGTTGTTATTTCAAATAATTTCGTGAAATCAATTGATTTAAATGAACTTTCGCTGCACGTTGTCATACTTGAAAAAATTAAAAAAAAACAAATACGATTAAATGTGTGAAGTATATAATAACCAAAACTACTTTCAAATTTTGTATATTTATTTTGGGAGAAAACCACATATCTGGGAAAAAATATTTTTCAATTAAGTCAGAAAGTGAACTGTGATACAGGTATTATTTTCCAAATTATCTAACAATTGGACTTTCCATGATGCAGATGCCGGTAAAATAAAAATAAAACATAACATAGAAGTAGTTTTGAATTAAAGCATACCTGAATCCACAAGAAATCGTCTGTCACATTAACACTTTCATAAAAATCACTCTTACACTGTTTACTAAAATTATATTATTTATAATTTCCCGCAAGTAAATGTAAATGATTGAAAAGCGCGTGTATTACTTTATGTCGCGCCACAAACTCCAAACTGAACTAAAATTCAAGTGCGCGTGGTGTTACTCAGTGTTAATAGATTTGTATCCCCACTTACAGATTTGAAACCACGAGAGGAGAGATATCTTTTCCTTTTTTATTTTTTCTTCTATTGTTGGTTTAAATTAAGAGTGAATTTCTGTAAATAGCAAATAGCTTGAAATGAAGAAAAAGGACAAGTTTACGGCCTCCGAGAAGTCGCGCATGGACGTACTGGAATGGAATGGGGTGAAAATCCCTACTGCCGGCATTAGCGCACGGAAGATGTATTTTTTAAATAGTATATCACTCAGAAAATTAATTGAAATGCTGGATTTTAATAAAATTATATAGAAATGAGAGATAAAGATTTCAATTAATAGAACAAATAATCTGCATTAAGTGCTCCAACGCATCAGCTCATAAACAACCGAAGAAAACGATGAAGCAGTGTATAAAATTGTTGTCGAATCATCATTAGATCAGTTACGGATGATGTGAGCATATATTTTGTGTGTTTTCGACATAAACCATGTGTCAGCGAAATCTATTCCAAAATTACTAAATTTTTACCAAAAAAATTATCGCATCAGCATCGTTCAGGAGCTGTTGATTACAACTGGGATGCCGGCACATAAGGAGATTGCAGGAAATGAAATCGCTGACCAGGTAGATAGAGAAGGTTCTAAAGGAGACTTCATAGGTCAGGAACCGTTTTGTGGAATGACAAAAGATTGCATATGAGGGGAAATCGGGAACTGGCCAGATAGGGAACACCAACTCAAATGGAGGTCGACACAAGAGCACCTCCATACAAAGAATTTATTGAGCAAGGTAGACAAGGAACTCTCAACCAGGCTATTGAAACTGAGTAAGAGACATTTGATGACAGTTACCGACCTGGTAATTGGAAACTGCACCCTGAGGAAACATCTGCACAAAACGGGCAAAGTTAGTGAACCAACGTGCAGGAAATGTCATCTTCATGATGAAACACCTACTCGCATACTCTGCTTCTGCGAGACCTTACATGGACTCAGACGGAAGCACTTTGGAGAGAAAATAATACAACCATTACAACTACTGAAAATCCCTCCAGTCAAACTAGTGGTACCCCGTATAACCAACATGGCTAAGACGTCGAAATCGAAGTGTAAACATCGCAATGGAAGCAACCTGAAGAGCTAAGACTGCACAGTGCACAGCGTTGCTTGTACGTGATTTTTTTTACCAAAAACAACAACGAAATCATGCGTTTATGAGAGGTATAAAATGATTAGTCCGAGCAAAATTTAAATAAAGTAATTCACTAAAGCAAACAAAGTATAATAAAAGCAAAACAAAATATTAAAATGGTAAATTAACGATTACTAAATTAACATAAATAAAAACAAAGGTGGGGAGGTTGTCAGGAACAGCGCTCTCTCGAGATGACACCTCTGAAAAGGAAATAAAAGTACCTGAGTAACCAGTTCATAAGAGATATGGAAATTGGGTTACAACAACAAAAGTTCAATATATCAATATAATTGATTTATAGTTCACATATCAAAACCAAACATATAATTAGATTGATACATTTAAAAGAAATGCACAAATAACACATAATAACGTTCAAACGCCTCTCGGGTCATAGGTATTAAGGGTCAACTCGCGAAATACCTCTCCAAGAGCACAAAATTGCTAGTCCGGAGTATTTATCATGATAAACAGTGTAATAGGCCTTCACTAAGATACTAGGGGTCAACTCGCAAAGTATCCACTCCTTTCAACTAGCGAAGTACGAAGGGTCAACTCGCGACGTACCTCAATTAATGTATTGTTTGTAATCTCAGATATAAAGTTAAAGAATTGTCAAACAATTATTTAATATAAATATGTATAAAAGGATTTGTCAACTTCAAGAGTAAATCATTAAATAGTTAAAATTATAATAGCTCAACAAATAATTAAAATATAAAAATAATAATAATCACAATAAATGAAATTGGTTAACCCGTGAGAAAAACTCACCTAGGCTATTGGAGATCGTTTTCTTTAACTCTCACAGTCACACCACACTTTCTTTTATCAAGCTTTATTTAACTCTGTTCTATTTAATAATAATACCTTCCTTATTAAGAAACCAGGAACCAACGTTACTCGAGCTGCTATGAAAAAGACGTTATACGCAATTTTGGTCTTTATTTCTTATATGATCGAAAGCATAAAGTACTATGATCAACCCCCGAATTATTTGTGAGGCCCCAGACGAACTGTTTACACTATCGGCACGAATATTGGTTTGTTTAAGTTATCGCCCTTAATATCCATATTTCAGATTACTTCGACTAATTCTTTACTAATTCTTCGTTGTAGCAGAGATTTTATAATATAAGTTTGAAATCAACCTTGTTCAATATTATTTCCCTATTTTAAAATTTACTCACCCTGACACGTTAGCCACCGTATTAACCAGACTTGCCCCTTTTGACTTCTAGCTTTACTGAAAACTGAAAACACTATTGTATCGAGTATCGCCAAAGGTTCCAGAACTCTTAACTTAGTTGAAAGCATTGGACGGATATTTGCAACGATTGAGAATGCAAAGATCGCCTAGATTGAAAAGTTGAAGGAAATACCAAAAATCGTTTGCATTTCACAAGAGCTTCGAGTATTGGAACAACGGGTATGATGACCTTAAGAAATCACTTATGATCGCAGTATAATAAGTGTGATTATTTTTATTTTACTAGAAATATGAATAAAAAAAAGTAACAGTCCGTCATCTTACCTCTAACGCTTGTATTGGATTAGATTAGAGTGCGTGACGTCACACTTTTGTAAACATAATTTGGTATTTTGTGTATCGTTCGTTCTTTCATTATATTTGCTGGTTTTGCATCGTTTATGTTATTTATTCGTTATAAACCATTAAGTTTTGTATTACCAAAAGTACAACAAAGAAACGTTTGCCGTGGAACAAGGTTTTATCATGACAAGTAATTCAAATTTGATACGAATAATGGAACTAATGCAAGTTTTTTTTTTGTGATAATGACTTTTGTGTGAGTATTGCATAAATTAGTAGTTGAGACATTATCTAGAACTCAAATAATAAGATTCAATGGAGATCTCTTCTTTAAAATGTACACATATCTATACCAGTTTTTTTCTCATTGGAACGTTAACAAAAAAATATTTTGTTGTGATTTTATCGATTTATTCTGACACATTGTGAAACCGTACACCATCGATACCCATTAGAATTCAAATTTCATATCAAAATAATCTTACAAGCAAGCTATCAAGTCTAAGTCAGTAGCTGTTGCCAGTAAAGCTTTCAAAAATGACCTCTTCCAGCCAAGTTCCCATCGCCACGGTTGCAATAATTAGTGCTGACAAAGCAGTGGGAAACCGAAATCTGACTTCATTGGAAAACATTTTGGCCTCTGCAATTAATTTGCAGAATGCTACAAATTGCAGGTTCAATATTAATATTAATAATAATTAATTCGTTGATATGTATTTAATTATAAATGTTTCTTTATGTTAACTTTTGTTTTTTTTTCCGCACGCTAGTGGAAAAAATAGTGTACCTAACACGTGCGGAAAAGTATCACTTTCTGCACTTGTTAGGTAAACTACTATTTTCATCTAGAAAATTTTATAAACCTCATTTTTTTTATCATAAAAATATATATTTTTGAATAAAATAGTATTATTAAAAACTAAATGGACTGATCTTTTTATATATCACCATTTAAAATTATGTGAAATTCAAAGATGTAATAGAATAAAATCAATGTTGATTGTAAAACCTATCCACTATAAAAAACATCTACTATACTAAAACTAATTTAAGATTAAGATTAAATTTAAACCAAGAATTGTCAGCTGTTCATACAACATAAATTAAGATAAACCAATCGGAAATGCATAGTCTTTCCAATCATTTGTTAAAACATCCGATAGGAATGGAGATGTCAGATAGCTGAAGATAATATTAAGCGTAAACCAACGAAAAATATTGTTGTAAACTATAAATATATTTTCAAACATGTAAACAATAACACAAATCACCAGTAGGTGACTCTGGTCATGGCTTGACGCATGCGTTGTATCGAATTCATGGAAGAAATTAATTTCTTAGTTGAAAGCTGGCCATCTTTCTTAGCTTTAATTTAAATCTTAATTTCTTAGTTTCTTGCATGAACATCTATATATTACATTACATGGTTTTATCTTCTTATAGTTTTAAATTAATACAAGTTTTAAATTTTGCTTGTATGAATCCACTTTAACTTTGCAGGTTTAAAACTATCATGGAAAAAAGTATTTTCAATCATACATCATGAAACACTATGGCTTTATATTGTAACATATAAATAGATTGACCCCGATTTCTGCAATACTCAATATACTTACTGGTACAAAAGACTCACTTTTACATGCTAAATGCCTACCATACTAGTTTCAAAAAAATCTAGCATTGCATGTGTGACAATGTTATTCAAATTCATATTGTATTTTAAATTCAAGTCGATTCCGTTGCCCGTTCAATACGCCGCACCTGTATTGTAAGCAAACTTGTAACTGGCGGTGGTGACACTGTTGAATACTCACAAAATTAATAGGTGGGTTTTTCTGAGTGAAACCAAACATAAATAATGTGTAACTCCCTGTTTTTGTTATTATTCAAATGTGGGTAAAAATGAATACGTCAATACGTTAACCACAAAATTGTTTATTTCCACTAAAAATCGGTTGATTATCATGAGAAAACTTCTACAAATACAAAACAAATGTAGAAAATAGAGGAGTTCAGTCTAAAGGCATTTTTTCTTGAAAAACTGTTTTGAAACAGTTTCAAACTATTTTAAAACGGTCCATTTTCTTGGTCGGTTAATGACGTCAGGAATAAAACTGTTTGTCAACGTTTGAAAACGTTTTCCAAGACCGTTTTAAGCTGTCAGCAGTGTCACTACTGTCATTTTTCGAATTGATTGTTGATGTTTTATTGATTTATTCACTTTTATAGCACCGGTTTAATTTTTTGTGTTTTGCAATGGAATAAATGGTGAAAATCACTTTGGGTGAATATGAAATAACACTGGATAAATCCACCGCTGTTCATTTAGAGAATTGTAAGATTAAACTAGACATTCTAATTTTTTCATTGTTAAATTAAATATTATTGCTGATTTTAGATCCTGATTTTGCTCAAAAAGGTTATGCTCAACTTCAACAAGTTCTAGAAAACAATAACATTGTAATATCGAAGCTATGCTCAAAGACAAACGTCAACAAAGCGAAACTGGCCTGGCAGATGGCATAATAGATACTGATCACGTGACGTTTTAAAACGTCTCATTTTGCGATCGTCACGACGAAACTATTTCAAAACGGTCTTTGAAACTGTTTCGTCAAGAAAAAATGCCTTTTGGTCGGTGTAGCCAACAAAAAGTGGTTTTTCTGACAAGAATGACAGTTAATGTCTACCATTCAAAACATAAGGTTTTTGCAGGTTTTTTATTATTGCGAAAATCTATATTGCTTTATCAAAACAATGAAAATACACCCCCGAAGCGTAAATTTTAAAATATAAAATGACGTAGGTATTAGCTGAATAATCAACGCATCAATGGCCAATAATTCCAGAAACTTTTGGCATGTCACCATTTCTGTTATTCTGTCACTAGTTATGTAAGATGTCAGTTTTATTTGTTTTTATTGATATTCGTTTAATCGTTCATGTTTATTTTCAATTAGACTTTTCTAGTTCTAGTTGGTTTTATCTCTTAATTCTTCTCATTGCTTTTTCCAGTGACATCTGACATAACTAGTGACATAATGTCCGTAATGACAGAAATGAAATGGTGAATTTCCAAAAGTTCCTAGAAATATTGATCACTGATGCGTTGAGTATTCACCTAAAACGTCATTTTAAATTTTAAGATTCACGCTTCAGGGGTGTATTCATTGTCTTAATAAAGCAATTTAGTTGTTCGTAATGATTAAAAACCTGCAAAAATCTTATATTTTGAATGGTAGACATTAACTGTCATTATTGTCAGAAAAACCACTTTTTGTTGGCCACACTGAACGTAGACTGAACTCCTCTATTCTTTCTAATTGGCAGTGGCGTATCCACATGGGGAAAAGGAGGGTGAAACCTCACCGCTCTAATCTATCGGCGACCTTGACGCCTCCTAAAAATAATATTTTTCAGTAATTGCTTAGCCTATGTAGTTTGGTATATGTTTTTTGTTTGTACCTATTGCTTTTAAACAGCCCCATAAGAAATAATATAGTGGAATAATTCATAGATCCTGTTGGTCATTCTATAGATCCTCTTGTATTATTTAGAATTCGAGCCATAATTTAACGGTCATTTTAAACCACAATTATTTAATAGGATTTCTACTTATTTTCATAATTTAAAACTTAAGCAACAAATATTAACAATATTATATACCTACGAACCCCTAATACTGTTCCTAAACCTACGCCTATTATACCCCTAGAAAGTATTAAGATAAGACTCGGTAATTTTGTTATCTTTCTACAATATCCGTCGGCACAAATAAATTTCTTGTTTTCACAAAATTCATTACAGCAGGTAGTGTAAAATTACATACATACATTTTGTTTTGTCTACTTGTGGCACTTGTGCTGAACAAATCTCTTTAAATTTTGATTTATTACCCCGCACCGATTGCGATTTTACTATAATTGTATATTTCGAATTTCCGGAAACAGTAATTTTAATTTATTGACATGCATATTTACCTCGTTGCTATGTAGAAGTGGTAGTGTGATTTTAATAAAAAAATGCGCCTAATAATGTCAAATATTGACGTTATTGAAATAATGAAAAATTCAGTTTTTTACAATGTGAAATAAATTACCTTACGCGATACATCCGGTATGTCTCTTACATTCTCATTTCGATATTCAGGACTCGGTTACTTCGTCGCCTCGTCCTTAAACATCTCATTCGTACTGTAATACTTGACTTATGACGTAAAATACTATTTCGAGGAAG
Organism: Lochmaea capreae; assembly: GCA_949126875.1. Classification (NCBI taxonomy): domain Eukaryota; kingdom Metazoa; phylum Arthropoda; class Insecta; order Coleoptera; family Chrysomelidae; genus Lochmaea; species Lochmaea capreae. The sequence goes on from OX421403.1 coordinate 18,485,660, forward strand.
CTGAGTTGGAGTCGAATCTTGGTGGTGGATTTGTCTTTCCCTATGGAGTTGATAGCACGGATCGGGGATTCGGACCATAAAATAATTGTAAACTATAGGCGCGACGGAACTACCTGCCACGTAACCTATACAGATACAACCCAATTTCCTGTTAATATTTAAATCTAAGTACCTAAGAAACCATTAGAAATTCACGACGATGTTAAAAACAGTGTTCGTAGAATAGTGCATAGTATGTATTTCGCAAAAGAATTACCAACATTGGAAAAGATTGTGCAAGCCGCCCAGAATGACGAAAACCTGCCACACCCATCAAGAACTAGAGTATGGAGAATTCTTCATGGCATCAATTTTCGGTGGGAAAAACAGAACAGAAAATCTTTTCTTATTGATAGGCCGTTTGGAGTGAGAATATTTTCTATTTGGATGAAACCTGGCTAAATGAAGGACACACAGTATCGAAAGTCTGGCAAGATAAAAATATACGGAACTCCCGACAAGCTGTCATGGAGGGTTGGTCAACAGGATTAAGACTTCCCTCTGGAAAGGGACGCAGGCATATTATAACCCATATAGGCAGTGAAAACTGCTTTTTGGATCAGCGATTATTGGAATTTCAATCTAATTCAAGCAAAGACTACCACGAAGAAATAACGGCTGACGTTTTTGAGGAATATTTCCAACAAATGATCGAATACATTCCCCAGAATTCAGTTATTGTAATGGATAACGCCAGCTATCATTCTCGATTAGTAGAGAAGCTTCCAACAAGTTCATGGAAAAAAACGGCGATAATTGAGTGGTTGTAGGGTAAAGCCTTAAATTTGGATGATACAATGGTGAAAACAGAACTTTTGCAAATTGTTAGACAGCGTAAGGCAAAGTATAAGAAATTTGTAATCGACGAAAGTAATCGAACCCTTAATTATAACTTAGGACAAGACGATTCTTCAGATTTTTCTGATAAAGAATTTAGTTAATAATGCTGTATATATTATAGTCAAAGTAATGTTTGTTATCATTTTTTTTATTTTTTACAAGAATATGTGTGTATATAAATCTTACTGCACAATTACTTTGTATTTTCATTTTTGTAATAAACGTTAAGCAAAAATAATAAATAACCCTGTTCTACGACTATGGACCGTTTGTTCACTGCGTATGCTTCATTTCCATTTTATTACCTATTGTTATTTGACCGATTACCGGGTGACCTGATCACAATTTCTTTTTTCCTAGTCTAGATACATTGTAAAACATAAATAAGAGATAAAAATTTTTTAGACACCCGACTTTTCCGTTTATTGCTATAGTCAAAAACGCTCTTATCGTGCGGGTCCAAAGGTCACTAACCATATGTATCAAATCAAAAAACACAGAGGTTACCAATATGTGAGATTACAAATATACCGCAATTTTGATTTGTCGTTGTGTATATCTTTTTAAAAACTGAACACGCTGACTCACTATTTGTGGCTGCTCACATCAAAATCTTCAGTTACAGTCTTTTTTTATAGTGAAACCCCAACTTTCTTATTAATTTTGGTAATGATTTAAGTCGGATTGCCAAAACACCTCGAATTTTTAAAGCTTCTTTCAAAACTGGAAGAGTTATATTGGTTTTTGTTCTATATAAATCATAAATCACATTACTAACTACCATTTTAATATTTTCGCGCAAATCCTCAGTCTTGGGCTTTCTTCGTTTGCATTTTTTAGTATTCCTCGAAATTATATTATGCTTTTTTCATGCACAATTTTCTGCGCAGTCCTTAGTAATTCCCAGTGCTTTCGCTACTGTTTCCTGTACACTGGTTGACGAATTTCTACTTTTTTCTTTGATTCTCGAAATAATCTATCAGATTAAGTACCATTTTTTTGCTTGAGGATGCAAAAAACCGTAAAATTGCTTTTTATTCATATTGTCACTTTGAATTGTCAAAGTCACTAAACTGACATATTTAAATTAAAACCTAGCTGGTGAAAGACTTTTTAGAATCGCTGAAAACTAAATATAATGTATCCTTTTTTTTCCCGTCAAAATTGCATAAGTCTGTCTTATTCATCTTACGGATTTTATTTAGAAGTTATGATTAAACGCAATAAAAGAAAACAAAAACTGTGATTATCTCTTTGTTGAATCGTATGACCCGCATGATAAGACTACATTTGACTATATCAATTCGTTTGAAAGGAACTTTAGTGCTTTATCTCTAAAGCACTTTTCACTTAAAACTGCCAAGCTTTGCTGCTGTATCAAAGTCAGGAGGTTAAATATCTGGGAATAAGTCTGGATGCAAAATTAACATGGTATGAATGATTTTCAGCTGATTTCTGCACACTGTGAGCAGTTCCAGGTACCTATGGCTCTTATATGGAGGTTTTCCCGAGCATTTTCAGTATACCAAGAATATGCCCTATTTAATGTTGTGTAGCCTCAGACTAATGCTTTGGTACCAAGGTCAGCTTGCCGATTTTCCGTTAAGCTAACATCTCGTTCTTCGATGCAATCCCATACTATTCTAGTCATTATTTTCTGGTTTGATATTGCTTTGTGGAATCTATTGATATGAATAAAAGGATATTGATAATTATTCCGATATTCTGTCTGAATGGCAGACGTTACGTTTGATGTGATGCCTATCTGATGTTTAATATTTCGGCTAGACCAGATAGTGACCTATCTTGTGATTGAATTTTTTTATGAAGGGAGCCGTCCCTTCGCCGGCACCACCTCAGCCTCCTGGGCTTATTGTGGATCCTCCTAGTGTTCTGACTACAGCCAATTCATCCAATCCGTTGCCTGTATTAGCTCATACAGTTTCTTTACTGGTTGGTTGTAGTAGTCTTCTGGAGTCATTTGGGGTTTTCTATACAGTTTCTGCCTCCTGTGGTCCAGCGTCTCACAGTTGCATAATATGTGCAGAGCTGTTTCGGTGTCCTTTTTGCATCTTCTGCATGTAAGGTCTCCGTTATACTGCCCTATTTTGTTCAGGTGCTTGTGGGAAAGTGTCCCGTAAGAAGCCACGTTATGGTGCGTAGTTTGTTCCTGCTCATTGAGAGCAGTTCTTTCGCTACTTTTTCTGATGGTTCTTTTATGAATTTCTTTTGTGATTGACTTAAAATATATGAATAGAAAAAGTAGATATGCTATCACAAATATTTAAGGTTAGGTCGTATTAGCCCAATGGGATATCCTGGATATATTTTTCCCATTTAAGATCAGTACAACTGTGCAATGAAATAGGAAACCAAGAAGAAAATTATATCTGCTGATCTTTACAATTATTGTTACTTGAAAAGAAAGTTTGATAGTGGAGAGGTCCCTAGATTTATCTGTTCATATTGTGCGTCTCTTAAGTGTCTCCAAATTCCTATATTCTTCAAGGAAATCTAGTCCTTAACACCAAACATTCATTAACACCTACCACAAAACTACATATACATATTTGTGATAAGAAACAACTTGGCTCGTCCTAACCCTTTAATAAAGTTTAACGGAAAAAATAAGGTAGTTAGTTCAACACGGTTGCGCCCACCTGGGGTTAGTATAATGAAAAGGTTAAAGCTATCCTTTCTGGTTATATTATACATTGCAAATTCGCGGTAGACCTCGTGAATAACCGTTAACAATGTCAAAAGGATAATAATTGACTTCATTCACTATTTGTTAATAGCTGTAGATCGTATCTAAATCCGACTTGTTATTAAAACGTTTATAATAAATTAATTACGTTTCGGGGAACCGCCCACATCAGGAACCGGAATTCTAAGCACCTTTTTACACAAGGAGATATATTTAAATTTCCGATAATGAACCGAACTTATTATTTTTATTTTTTTATCAAGTTCAGGAACACGTCATTATCGAGTTACTTTAATTATATCGTTACATACGATCTAATGCAGCTGGATAGTATGAAAACTTCTAATATTTTCCCACGACTTGCAAAAACCATTTGGTATTAAAAGACTTAAAAATAATTTACATTACGTAATTGTAGCAAAAAAAAACTTCGTGTATCTGACGCATATTAAAATAATTATTACTAAATAAAGTAATTTATATTATATTGCGACACAAAATGATGGAGTAATAAAATCTATTGAAACCTATCAAAATTTTTTACTTGATAACCTTTCGTTGTTTCGAGGAAAACAATCTACTTTATGTTAATAACTCTATATAAATATATAAAATGATTTTTTCTAAATAAAATGATATTTAAAAAGTCCAAAAACAATGTCTTCGTAATACGTCTGTTCATAATAGGGCAAACATGAATAGCGTAATACGCTATTTACGTTCAGTGCTATTTGACATCTAAGCATGCGCAAGACGGAATTACGGAATAAGCGTTACCGCAAAATGATAATTCCGTAAATTTTCGGTATGGTTTAACGGAAGGAGTAACGGTAAATTCAGCAGCCATGGAAGTGATTCTCAACCTCACATCACTACATAATATGGTGGTGGAAAGTGTTGCAGAAAGAACGAGATACAGAATAAATAGAGAGGGAATCATTAAAAAAACCACCTCCTGACTTCTTAGAAATAAAAAAACCTGGGACATGCCACAAGAGGGTATGATGAAAAGATATAACTTTTCAAAGAAATTCGTTTCGGAATTAAGCAACAAGAAGGGATGGGATCCAAATACCATTACCAGACTTGGAAAGAGTGCCATTGAATGGTACACAGATGGCTCAAAAGCAATAGAAAGAACTGGGATATGAGTCTACGGGCCAGGAATCAAACACTCTGGAATCTTGGGAAAGACCTCAAGTATATTTCACGCGGAAATTCACGCCATAAGAAAGTGTGCCCAGTTCAACATTGACAAAGGATATACTTAGAAGGCAAAAGATCATCATAATGTCGGATAGTCAAGCAGCCATTAAAGCACTGAGCTCTTATGTAATCAGTTCCTAAATGGTATGGGAATGGCTAGGAATACTCAATGAACTAGGCGATAGCAATATAGTAACCTTATGTACTGTGGATTCCAGGACACACTGGAATAGAAGGAAATAAAATAGCAGATGGACTAGCAAAGAGTGGGACTGAAAGTCCGTTTTTGGGAGCTGGAACCCTTTTGCGGTATCAGCCCCAATGTAATATTGGAAGAAATAGGCTGAGCCGAAGAAAAGAGAAGATCTGACCATTGGAAAGAACTAGTAGGGCTTAGACAATCAAAGATTCTGATGGGTGACTACAACCCATTAAGATCAAATCAATACATAAGTCAAAGTACAACTGCACTAAGAGTTTTAATAGGGATCCAAACGGAACATTGCGGCCTAAACGTGCACCTGAAAAAGCTCAAAATAGTGGAGGAAGAAGAAACCTCTACCCACATACTTGCGAATTGCACCGCAATTCAGAATCCTAGGGCACAGCACCTAGAAGATTATTGGATAGAGGAGGGACATTTACCTAAGTTGAAGCCTGCAGATATCCTAAACTGTCTCAGGGGAAATAGGACTAAAGGAGTTACTTAGAAGTAAGGGGACACAATAGATCTTTTAGGTCTCAGTGAATGTCACCCCATCATACACACATACATACAACGGTAAATTCGGGACGTATGTATCTGAAACACTTGGTAATAGTAATACCTTTTAGTTGATAAAGCACTGCTATAATTATACATAATTTTATTAAAATTTTGGTTTCATTCACCTTTTCCGTGATAAATGTTACAACCTCAAAGACCACGGCTTGCCCCCCTAGTTTTGATCCTTGGTACGCCCTTGGTAGGCAAAGTGTTTAGAAAAGTTTTTAAAACATTAATAAATTTTATAATTTGAAAAAGACAATTGTTGAAGTTGTTATTATTATTGTTATCATTATTATTGTTATTATAAAATTGTATGTTTCTCAATAATTCTCAAAATTTGAAGATATTTTTTCCATTTTGTATTTCATGCAACTTTGACCTTGGCCTTTATTTATAGCGCCATGTAAACTTCCAGTGATGAAGATCAAGACCCATATAACAATTATTCAAATGTATAGTTAACGTAAAAGATATAGTGCCAGCTATCTAATCGTATATCCCCTTTAAGTTATGTTGCGTAGCTAAACTCTGAAAGGTATTTATATTATTTTCGTCCACTTACCAAACATAATTCTATATTGTATTTGTATTTTGACCTACCAGTCCATCATTTCTTAACCGTATCATACCGAGTTTCGTCCAAATAGATAATTGCTAATAAATATATGTATACTTACTTACAATTTCCACACAAAAACACACACACTTTCTTGATGTCAGACCACCTACTAAAGAAAACACCTGCAACCATCCTTCAAAAATAGTTATAGTTCAGTCAAACTATTAAAGGCACTCACTCGCTGTCGCTCATTCGTGCTTTAAACAGTTTCGTTTATTAATCGCCTTCATTAACAAACTAGTTTATTAAATAACTATTAACGACTATTAGTTGAAATTATAACATTATACCAAAACACAAAAACTTAATAATTCGGGGTAATAAGGGTTAAGGTACTCGGTACTCAATACAATTTATTAGTACACGGCCCAGCTCTGAATGTGAATAAAATACATTTTAACCAAATGATTAATGACCGCAAAAAATGAGGATGGTAAAAAAATAAAACAATAAATTTGAAAAAAATTATTTAATTCTTTCAAATGTTCGAATAACTGTTTGTTATTAAAAAAAAATTGGGATATTATAATGCTTACCTTGGACTGTTAAAGTTAATAGAACATAATTAATTATTTTACGTAGTTTATTTATAAAAATCTTTCGTAGTAAATAATGTATCTGAATAATGATAAATCAGAATGTTTTTGTTGAAAAAATGAATGAATAACTTTTGCTGCCAAATCGAGATTACTACACCGCATGTGTCACGACCAACTTTTACTACACTGACCGTCAAAAAACTTTATACCTTTTCAAAAGCGGTTATCTCTTGAACTGTTTATTTGATTTTCATATTTTTTTTTACTTGTAGGTCAATTCTTACGTAGCAATACAGTGGTTGAAATTTTGATGTAAAGTAAAATTTGGAAATATACGGTGGTATTAGCCACCTTCTTAAATAAATGAAGCATAACTGGTAGGTAATGCCTCGGAGTGTGTGTAATATACAGGGGCGCCGAAACTTTTTAAAACCGGGTGTTGAGTTGTTATAGCCAAACCCCCCCCCCCCCAATGCTGTCTTATCGAATCTTAATCTCATTTCGATGATCGAAATGTATTAAAAATTGCAATGTTTTTAACAAATATAAAGGGTACATAGAGAAACATTTTTTCAGTTGCATTTGTAACAAATAGACGTTTTTTATTGCAGTAAAATTACATCTTTTGATAGAGCAAACACATTAGTGCGTTGTGTATTTCTCATAATGAATTCATCCATGAGTTTGTCCATATCAATTTTATCTGCAGATTCATGATAAATGTTCAAAATTGCTACATGATTCAGTCGTTTCTGACCCATAGTAGAGCGCAAATAAGATTTCAGCCTTTTTAAAGACGAAAAACTTTTCTCATTCCTACAAGAAGATGCTGGTTAGACTCTTTAATTGAACTGCTTTTCTGCGAGCCAAATCTAAGAAAGTATTTCGATCGCCAACTAGAGGATCTTCGAGAATTCGACTATTTCATCTATACGAGAATCCTCGCCCAACACAAAAGCGACAATTTCCCGTGTTGAATTCCACACGGGGAATTTCCACGCGTGTTGAGCTCTAAACACACACAACAGGTCTTCCGGCGCCCCTGGTAATATATGAATATTTTGATGCTTTCGAAGCACTTTTTCTATCCGACCAAAGTCTATCTTTATTCGCAATGTTCTCGGTCCACGTGAAAAATAGGATTTGTGACCAGAATTTGTAACGCAATGGATAGTTCTACAGCATCATATGTCTCGAATAAAAAACCTCTTTTCGGCATACATTAGTTAATTGTTTTTTTCCACTTCTTTATCAATTTTCAATCCTTGGATTTGTATGTCATGTTTTTCACATGAAACTAGATTATGAAAATGGCTTACATGTATCATGGTCCACCGGCCTATTTATGGCTAATTATGGCTAAATATTTCTACAGACATTCCTACTATAGGAGCAATTCTATGTTAAATTTTATCGCATTGTTAAAAATTAGACAATCTGCTACATCCATTTTACTATTCTGAATGTATAATAAGCTTTAAAATATGATCGGAAAACTCTTAATTGGATACATGTTAAAATTTTTCTCCCAATCTTGACTATGTATAGTTTAAAACATTTTTAATAGCGGAGACTTCGTCAAATATAACCACTTGTTATAGAATTGACCCTTATTTGTGTTAAAACCGGAAGGAGACAGCAGTTTTATGATTCAAAATAAAAGACCCTGTCTATCATTACATTTTCAAATCCTACGTTATTAATTTTCAATAACAGCCACATACAAGACCCATTAATATCAAACGATTAACCTAGCCAATAACAACACGGAATAATTAATATATTGCAAAAACGATTAAACTTAATTACTTATAGCAAAGCGGACTTGATTTCAGGATAGCAATAAAAATAATTGTAGTTCCGTTTCAAAAGAGAGTTCGGGCAGTTACGTCTAGCGATAAGTTTTAACTCGGGTATATTTGTTTTGACATTGACAGTTTATGTTTTGTACATTTTTTTGATCGGTTTAGTTAGGTTAATGTTATTGAGGTCTATGAATGTTAATTTTATTCTAGAAAGTAGTCAAATAAAGACAAAGAACTGTTATTAGGGCGAATGGTGGATTTTTGCAATATGAAACTATTATAACTAATAGATTTTTGTATAATCAGGTACCGCTTGTTAAATCTACTTTTACAATACTACTACGAAAAAAATCTAATTAAATGCACTTTGCAATTTTACTAAAGCAAAAGCAGCAAATAGTAAATAGACGAAAAAATGGTAGAGTAATTATTTATACTAATGTACGTAATGTGTGTAAGTACTAGGGAGGAAAAGTAAAAGTGACGTCATGGTACGTCATCAATGAAATAACTTATACGACATTGACGACCTATACTATATAATATAATATAAGTATAAATTTTACCGTTTATTCATAGAACACCCTGTTTTTTGCAAAATGGTAGAAATCAGTAAATTGTCATTTTAATTGAACGATTTTTACATTAACAATTTGACTTCAATTCATAGATACATCCGGTTTTCGAATTTAGGACAGAAATATTATATAGCATGCTATGGTCCTAACCCCTTGGAGAAGGTGTTCAGCCTGAGGGTCCGGTGCACCAGGGGCTCGGGGGTCGTTTTCGACGTGAAATTCGGATTCAACGCGCCACAAAAGGCCCCTATTACGATTTTCGGGTGGTTTTTGTGACTCTTCTCAGAAAAATTCCCGGAGATGACGTCCGTGCCCAGGGTCCGACTCAAAAAAACCCCCGGGCGTTGAGTTTCTCTTCTTTCTCGCGTGATTTGTGGGAGAGTCCCACGGAGACGACGTTCTTCGGCGCGTTCCTGAGCTCCAGGTGTTCGGGGGGTCAATTTGAACATCATATTCGTTATCAGCGACTTCGAAGACCCCCGAGTACCCGATCTGGGTCAGTTCTGACACTTATTTACCAAGTTTTGAAATGGGCCTCCCAAATAATGCATTTTTTTAATGCATTTTTGGCTGCAGCAATGTAATTTTTCGTTTGCTGCAAAATCTAACCAGTCACATTTTTTACAAATATTTTTTGGAAGAGAATGCCGAAAACCGCATTCTGATCCGTCCACTACAACTAGTTTTCCAACTTTTGGCCTTTTTACTAGTTCATTGCCTCGACTACTATAATATATCAACAAAATATACAATAATATTTAAAAAATAAGTGATTCAAGCGAATTTGAGGGTTGTTTGTAGCTTCATAAATAAATTATTTAAAAATGAGTTGTTATTTGAGTGAGGCGGAAAAATCATATGTATAACATGGGAGTAAAATGCCTTTTCCTCCCTTCATCCTCGGGAGGAAAAGTAGCATTTTGCTCCCTTGTTATACAAATAGCTATTATATCTATTTCATTTTCATTATAAGTGCATTTAAAATATGTACTTTCGCCACCAATGAAAAAATTCATAGTTCGTCTGTTGCGTTAATACCTAGAGTTTCTATCGTTGAAAGTTAAAATTATAAGGGGAAAGGTTTTATGTAATTAAAGTATGTTAAATCAATGCATCAAGTGCAGTGGCATTATTTTAACCTAGTATTATTTTTTACACTTTTTGTTTACCTAATTTTAATTTAGTTATAGAGTTTATTGAAATTTTAGAAAAACAGTAAATTTATTCATATATTTTCAGCAATCGAAGAGTAACTCATTACATTCATAATACAGTGTGTACAAAGTACATAAAGTAGCGTAACTTGCTAATATTTCGATTTCCGTTAGATTTACGAAAAAAAAGTTTTTTCAAATAATCCATACCATCTGCATAAGTCGATTAAAAGTATATACAGGGTGCACCGTTGCTCCAAAATAACTATTGACATATTTTTTTAAATAGTACACCATGTATATATTTTTGTAACAGAATGTATCAACAGCATAAATTTTAAATAAATAATTGTATAAAATTGATCATTAAGACTACATTTAATGCAATTAGATTGTAAAAGAATATAATTATTCTTAGTAAAGTCTAACTAAAGTCAGTGAGATGAACCATATTTTTAATCTCCTTGAAGGAAAAAGCCGCCCAATGGCGTGCATATAAATTTTTTATAAATTCAAATATTGTGAAATAATGTTAATCAACTAAGTATATCAATTTCAATGAAAAAGCCAGCCTGCATACAAAATTCATAAAATTTGTAATACAATAATAACGTGTTTTCCTCTAGAACACGGAGTATCTAAAGAACAGTTTTTTTGTATCGTCAACCCAACCATACTTGACAACATCATGCGTATCAAACCAAGTTTCGTCTAAATAAATTATACCTAGTTCTATTTGAATCACGATACCCTTTTATTTTGCGCAAATACTGTATTAGTTCAACGATACGCCGAGATTCCATTATCACCATTCAATTAACTTCTTATATTATATCAATAAAACATTGATAAGTATATTCAGGAATATCCCGCAATTTATCACGAATCAGTTCTAAACTTGGTACTATTACTTTATAAATCGTTGTAAACCCGATTAACGTTAATTCGTGAATTCTCGTGATATCCGCATTATCAGAAATTTCAGAATTTTCTTTTTTCAAACATGCGTACATATTTAAAACAACGCATGTAAATCTTTGTTCTTAAATTCGGCCCTATCATCGGTATCATTTATTGCTAAGTCATTTGCATTTGTTTGTGGCGCCATATTATTAGATTCCCGCGCATCATCTTGGACTGTCGTTTCAAATGGTCTCCAAAATGCCATTCTAATTAATTACAAATAAATTATATTCATAAAACTCACCCTAACGTCTACGAACAAATAAATATTATATTGATATCAATTCACTCAACTCCACGAACAAATAATAAATATTATATTGATATCAATTCACTCAAGTCCACGAACAAATAAATATTATATTGATATCAATTCACTAAACTCATTCGACCAAGAAATAGATAGTAGATATTTACTACTATTATTTTAAATATTTCTTTAAAACTAAATTCACACACGCCCCTGAGTCGACCCACAATACTAATATCTCTCTAATATCGCAGACCACCCACGGAGCTTAATTTTTTTTAGTTACAGTGGTCCGCATGTAAGTGACCCGTTACTCCGTTATAATATAAACAATAATGTACTTGATGATTGTATTGTCTCGGAAGTTTTTGAACACCTGCGATGCGTTGCCAGATATACAAAATTTTCTTAAATATAGTAGGCATACAAAAAGTTGTTTTAATTAATTTATCTTTTCACAGCAATTTCGAGCGACTTTTTTTAATGCTTACTAATAAATTTATATAATGTATTTTTTTAAAAATATTTCCCAACTAGCTTTCTAAGAACATCACGAGCTAACAGTTTACTGAAGTAATGGGAAACATTTGTATAGCGAGCCCAACAATTTTAGAAAATATATCTGACAACATTGCTTTATTTTATGGTCATTACACTGACTTTAGTTAGACTTTACAATAGTTAGATTTATTCACTAAGTTTATAACATCCTGTAGATAGCATTCTGTCTCAAGTAAAATTTTTTAAATTGGGACATCTCTATTCGGAACACAAATTAATAGAAAACTCAAATTTCACAACAGATAGTTATAGTTTTAAAAATTAACAAAAACTTCATTTTACAAACTATGTTTAAGTTAGTTTTTCATAAACTATTAATTTAATTCATAGTGAAACATGAAATTTGAGGGTTCTATTGAAATCTGTGAAAGGGCAGTAAATAAACATTAAGAGTAAAAAACTTACCAATGGAAATTGTTGTAATTCAATCCAGAACATTTTAGTGTTGTAACCATGGGGAAAAATAAAAGAGGTTTCTGGTTGAGTTGGAAGAAAAAACTCGGGACGATTGGGAATTTTCGGTAGAAAAAAAAGCCTCGTTAAAAAAGTATTTCCATAGCGAGTTTTTCTTGGTATTACCAAAAAAGTTCTTCATAGTGAAATTTTTATTAGTTTGAACAAACTTGTATTTGGTAAATGTTCCAATTATTATTAAAATTTTCGTCACTTGAAGGCATTTTCACAATTTTGGTTGTTCTTGCTCTTTTAGTCTTGGTCTTGCTAGTCTAAGGATGGTTTTGGTCTTGCTAGTATAAGGATGGTCTTGGTCTTGCTAGTCTAAGGATGGTTTTGGTCTTGCTAGTATAAGGATGGTCTTGGTCTTGCTAGTCTAAGGATGGTCTTGGTCTTGCTAGTCTAAGGATGGTGTTGGTCTTGCTAATCTAAGCATGGTTTTGGTCTTGCTAGTCTAAAGGTGTAATTTCCTCCCATGGAAGCGGCTGCGTTCGTTCCATTCTAGAAGCAGTATAGACGCATACATTTGCGTCTGGTCGTTAAGTATATTGGCTGATTTCGTTGAATAATGAGTGCCCTATTTCAATTTTAGCCTGAAGAAGATGACCGGGAACATCGCATTCAGAAGCTCCCAGTGACATAAAAAGCTACTATACCAATTTTTCTCCTGGAGAAATATCCTTCTGCAGTGATAATAATTTAACTCAATTGTAATAGTTATGTCAATTCGCTTGTAATAATTCTGCTAATAAAAAAAGAAACTTACCTTAAAGTGACGTATAGGTTTTGTTCAGCTGAAATTGGTGATTTTACTCTTCTTGAGGAATGCTTGTTAATTTTGGTTCCTATACAGCTTAGGACAAAATTGAACTGCCTTCTATTCAATCGGAAAAAATTCCTAAACGTTTCTTCGTCATTGATTACATAATTTTTTATTAGCAGATGCGAGTACCTTCGACATTTCTTCTTTTGTATAAGTACTTTTCCATTTTCTTTTTTTTGTAACCAAATGAAAAAGTAGGTAATCATCATCTTTGTCTTCTTCTAGAAGTGGTTTTAGTAAAAAGTTGTTCATTTTTGATACCTTTACTATGCACCTTTTGCTCAAACTGGAAAACTGCGCAGACATGCGTCTGACTGTGCGTCCGTACGTGTCCGTCAGACGCGTGCGTTCTGACGCTCATAGGAAATTCCACCTTAAGGATGATTTTGATCTTGCTAGTATAAGGATGGTCTTAGTCTTGCTATTCTAAGGATGGTCTTTTTCTTGCTAGTCTAAGGATGGTTTTGGTCTTGCTAGTCTAAGGATGGTTTTGGTCTTGCTAGTATAAGGATGGTGTTGGTCTTGCTAATCTAAGGATGGTCTTGGTCTTGCTAATCTAAGGATGGTTTTAGTCTTGCTAGTCTAAGGATTGTTTTGATCTTGCTAGTATAAGGATGGTCTTGGTTTTGCTAGTCTAAGGATGGTCTTGGTCTTGCTAGTCTAAGGATGGTCTTGGTCTTGCTAGTCTAAGGATGGTCTTGGTCTTGCTAGTCTAAGGATGGTTTTGGTCTTGCTAGTCTAAGGATGATCTTGGTCTTACTTTTTCGCAAGACCAAGACCTATTTTGCTCATCAGCAACTATAATGTGAAATTATCTCATCAGCAACTATAATGTGAAATTATCTAGGTATACTAGGCAAAAGTATGAAAAATTTATTGAATACAACAAAACATTTCTTTAAAAATTAAATACTATATTATTGAAAATTGTTAAATTAATTTTGGACATAGGAGGATTTTTCCATTGTTCGGGTTGTTTGTTTGTGACTTTTCGGTTTCATATGCAGAGAAGGCAATCGGTGAAACATCCGATAATGAGTTTGCTTCAAGAATGCATACCGAAATGTTTTTTATATTCGCGTGAATTGTCTATAATAAATTCTTTAATAATTATGTTACTTTTCCAGCAACCATGACGTTTAACAGTGTGAAGATCTACGCCGGAATCAGCCAACAATGAAGGTCTTCGAGAACAGCGACCCGTATATTCGGAAGAATAAGGTAACTTTAAAAAATTAGTAGTTTTGTTTTTATCCCCAATTGAAAAATCGCATCTTACACAATCCGTTTTTAGATTATTACGTCACTAGTATAAATTGAAGATAGGAACAAATTTATTTGAAATAATGAGGCAGTTTTCTTATTTGTATCTTGTATTTACATTAAAATGATCTTGACAACAAAAATAATTTCTTTTAGTTTTTACTAAATGCATTTCAAGCAGTTTCAAACCTAGGTACTTTTCCTACTTTCATCTGTTTTCGGGCTCTCGGCGCAGAAATAAATTTTTCATTTGATGTTCTTCTATCTAAATACTGGTTTCAGAAGATTTTATAAAATTCTGACAATAAAAGCCAATTTACACGATAGGTTATTTTGTTATATTTTTGCAAGGAATTGTCGGTGAAAAATTTGCAGAAATTTCATCAAAATCATACAATGCTTGATAAACTTTTCAATAAACTTGACAATGACATGAGAATTCAAACAAACAATTCTATTGCTACCTTACATAGTTTGACTCCGTTTCACATAGAAGAAGCAACGTAAAGGTTGCCGACTGTTTTGCGCAGAAATCAAAATCGGTCTTGTTTATCTATGTCCCCTCGTAACAACCGTTTCATGCCATTGGCGTTACAAACGAACATCGCCAATGGTTAATTGAAAGTATAAATATTTCAACGAATTTCAAAGAATTCCCAAATACGTTTTATAAACTATACATAAATGATACAAACATTTTTGATATTCTAATTTTGTGTTAACCTACAAAATATTAAAACGTTACGCTACTGATTTGAAGTCGTTTTTATATAATTTCTTAAAAGTACATTTTTATTTTGTACGTTTCTATCGTGTACCTATAATTCAGTTGTCGCAATTCAAAGGAAAAGTAAGACATCTGACAAAAGGTCGGCAGTTACCTTGAATGTAATGTTGGGTTCACTTTTAAATGTAATCAAATGTATCTTTTTAATGTATTAATCTGAGGTGCAAACAATGCAATCTCTTTTAATTGTCAACAAAAAGGTATGATTTTACGTTGAACTGTAATTAATGCTTGCTGTTGAATATTTTTTAGTTTTACTTCGTATATTTTTAATTATTTCCAACATAAAATTTTACATGGAATTAGTAAAGACGTCACATCCTTATTTACAGATAATAATAATTTGTTTTATTTCAACGTATTTTATAAATTATTGCCCGTTTATTTTAAATTTTAAGAATTAAAGATATGATTGTCGAAATCTATTTAAAAAAAAAGCGTAATTCGGTTGAAATTCGCAATTCTGGTACTTTACTTTTTAAATAAAACATATTCACTAGTCGATTTTAGTTGACGATTTTTATTGATCAACTAAAATCGAATAAAAATTCCTGTGTGAACCTACATTTCAGTTTTTGTTGAACGATAAAAATCGTTTCAACAAAAGTAGAATCCATTCCTACTTTATCGTTCAAGTATGAGTCACCGTACGCTTTTGATGAGTGATTCGACTCATTCAGTGTTCAGTCGCCATTCTGCTTTCAACTATCCGTTCAACATTCGTTGAAACATGAGAACCAAAACTTGATCAATAAATATCGTTCAACTAAAATCGACTAGTGAGAACGCGCCTTAAGGAAGCTAAAGATCTTTTAAGATGGCGCTGTTGCCTCGATTTAATTCAAATAACTTAAAAACGAAGTATTCTGTAGATTTATTCCTTGACACGTGTCCAATCAAATTACATAAATACGAATAGGATCGTTTAAATGTAGCTCTTTACCAACGTTGCCAAGTGTAGTCCTAAACTAAAACGTTTGTGTTTTGGAAAGTAAAAATATTTTAATAATGATATTTATCACAGTTGATTAAAAAGCAATGTGTTAAGAAATCAATATTTGTCATTTTTAAAATTATGTTTAGCAAAACGTACTGAAAATTGTTCGAGTTTACAATACAGAATTATCATACAAAAAGGAAAACTCACAAATGCATAGATACATTTTCCCTAATCGAAAAATTGAATTGTGTAATTGACAGATTATTATAATAATTTTCAATAATAACCTAACCAAAACCACCCTACCTTACCCCCTACCCTAATCCGAATCGAAAAATTGAATTGTGTAATTGACAGATTATTATAATAATTTTCAATAATAACCTAACCAAAACCACCCTACCTTACCCCCTACCCTAATCCGAATCGAAAAATTCTTCGTATTTTTAGTCAATTTTTGAAAAAAACAATAAGAAAATAAAAATATCTTGCCTCGGACACGACTCGAACCTGGTACCTCTGTGTTAGAAGCCCAGCACACTTACGCTGGGCTAATCTCTGCACACATTAATGATATCGTATAGAAGGTTAAAAACCGTGCGCGCTTCGCATGAAAGCCGAGCGCCACCGGAGATACTCGATGGCGCCCTTTCAGTTTAGGACTACACTTGGCAACGTTGGTAAAGAGCTACATTTATACGCTCCTAATACGAATCGTTTGGGTGGCGTATTGGGTATTCTCAATCATAATTTTGTTGTCTCTTCCAAAAAAATAACTGTCATCTGAAATCTCTAAGACGAAACCTTTTCGAGAAATATCTTTTCATATATCTCTGCATATACATTTCCATTGACTATAACAAACAAACGTTTAAATTAAGTATATACCTATATGTGGAAAGTATACAAAATGACAATTGTCAAACTGTTCTTACAACGCAACCTGTTTCAAAAAAAATTCTCTGATGACTGAGTATAACATTCGCAACGTTAGTTTTAGTTTCGTTTTTAATGCTACATTAGTGTTTGGTTTATTGTAAAGGGATTTTCGTTGGTTTGTGACAATAATAAGAAATCTTGTACTGACTCCTTCACAAGAAAACATTTAGATCCTGATGCTAAAGAAGTAATACACATTTTTACGAGTCTTAACTTAAATTTTTATTGAAGCGATGCTTATCTCAGACATCTTCTGTAGGGTATAATCGTTTGATGGACCTATCGTTCACAGAGAATGGTGAAGTGATTCTGCTTTATATATTTAGCAACAGTGGATGGAACTGACCTATTGAAAAAAAATATATAGGTATCAAATGTATTAAGAGAAATCAGTACCTACTCTGGTTTCCGTTAAAAAAAACTGATCAATGACGAAACAGGCCTCCTCTATCAGTATTTTAGTCTATTCAGTCTCTTCTTCCCATTTCTCTCTACTTTTCTTCTTTGATTTCAACAGCCATCCTTATGAAGGGAACGATTTGCTTCCCTAGATTTTGTAGGGACAACATTAAAAAGATACATTTGTTTACATTTAAGGGTGTGTTGTAACTCGGTAGCTTGAACCATTGTTATAGTTAACCATTGGTTAACTTCAAAAGGTTGTTGTAACACGAAATTTTAGACGTTCACCAACTGGTTAACCTTCGAAAAGTTGACCATCAGATCTCGGAGAGTTAACCTATGGTCAAACACGGAACAATGCAATTTTACTTTGTTCTATCTGATTGTCTGTGTTAATTTGACAAAATTTATATTTGCAATTGACGTTTTATAGTTATTTTTGTTAATAAGTAAAAACATAATTTATATAAAGATATATTTATCCTGTTCAACATTAAGTAGGAATTATTGTTATAAACAAAATGGGAGTATTGGAAGAAACATGAGCTGATTTACAAGAACTCACAGATGATGAGTTGTTCGAGCCGAAAATGATTCCTAGAGCCTCTAGAAACTTACCCATTATATAGAGGAAATTAAAACTAATAAACTGAACCGAAATAGCTATATTTATTATAAAAAAATAAGTCAAATTATTTTACACAACGCTTATTTCCCATACCAAATACAGTCAAGGAACACTTTAAAACACCCAGCATGAAACTAAATTACTAAATATTAATGACAACAACGGAAACGAAAGGTTGAAATGTCAACTGAAATCCATTGGTTACGTGACCCTTGATCGACAATTCGTGTTACAACGGAAAAAGGCTTAACTACTGAATGGTGGTTAAACATAGTTTAACCACTGGTCTTGGGACCAGTGGGTTAACCTACCGAGTTACAACACACCCTAAAGTGAATCCAACATTACGTCATATTCTAAGGTAACTTGCCGACCCTTTGCCAGATGTCTTACTTTTCCTTTGAATTGCGACAACTGAATTATAGAACACGATAGAAACGTACAAAATAAAAATATATGTACTTTTAAGAAATTACATAAAAACGACTTTAAAATGCTTGTTAATAATTTTGTCTGTCTGAAATATGGCAACACCAAGAAAAGGGCGGAAACCATTTTACTATCAATTTTACCTGATTTTACTAGGAAGTTTCAACGTTCCTAGCTTATTGAAGCTCTTGTTTTCGTCTTTTCAACTGATATTTGTGTGTGTGCGTACAGATATAATTAAAAACAATATTTTTTTGTGAAAATCATGGTTGGTCAGTGCCAAATTTGCAAAAAAAACAGTCGGACTTCTCCTAACCTCTCTTTTCACCTATAAGTAAATAGTTCGATTGACCAGTGACACTGTCCGACTAGTCCGACAGTTTCTCCCCACTCCATTGATGAAAACATATGTATGGCGGTAGAATGTTAGCCGTCTTTTCGGATAGTTTTATGAATGACTTGCGGACTCTATTTGTAGCGAGTTTCCTTCTTTCGTCTTCGTGTGCAGGACACACCAACATTTTAGGTGAGTTCGTCTTGGTCACTCCTTTGACTCATTTGACGCTTTTCGCTCTAAATTCGTTCGGGTATGGACATTAGAGTAGAAAGTGTATACTCTAAATCGGTCTATTCTGTGCAGAGGATACAATAATAATGCAACATGTACACATAGAATAACATAAAAGTATACAAAGTAATCTAGTCACAGCTATTTAATAATATTAAAATAAGAAGCACAAAAATGTTTCATATACACCTACTATTTTTTAGTTTTGTGTGTTTTTTTTAAATGAAAGAAATGAAAAAATAAAACAAAAATAAACGAGAGGGCTTACGCGCGGTTTTTTATATTTTGTGAGAAGTGCGAGCGCCATCTCCACTCAGTGTATAGTCCAGTGGACCAATTCATTGTTGTAGAATAAATACTTCACATGTACTTGGCCGTCTCTGGCTACACTTCGCTTCTTTCTTTCAAGGGGCAAGTGTCTGAAGACAGTTGGAAAAACTGTACGGAATAGGTTATTGAGGTGGAAAATTCTTAAATGTATGAAGATAGTGATGGTGACATAGAACTAAATTTAGAGTAGGTGAAAAAGAGCTAAGTTCCAAAAAACTAATTATGTCTTGTACAACGTTTATATTTATAATATTTTAGTATTTTAATGTTAAGCTTACGTTGTACAGTTTCAACAAATCCAATTGAATTCCGTTTGCTAGTAAATGAAAATTTTGTTTTTAAATATTATTTATTTTGAGCCCTTTTTAATCCGACGATATAACCATTTATTATTGCTTTTTAAAAATCATTCATTGATCTTACACGATGAGGCTTGAGTGGATAGGTTATTTATGTCAGTAGAAGTCAACGATCTTTTTTGAGTTAAACTAAACGTTAGTGAAAGTATTAAATTTAATAGGGTAAAAGTTGAACAAAATGCGATAGTCACATTGACAATCCCAATAAAAATTATATTTTTAGATACACTAACCACCGTTATTCTATTAAAATGAAAATAAAACCCACAAGCTGATATCCCAACCGAATTTCACATCGCCTAATTCATCGGAAATCTATTGTTATGATTCACGACACGTAAAACTTCGGTAAGTCCCGGATCAAACCAGTTTTATCAATTAAATCCGATAAATAAAAGATGATGAAATTATGTTATTTTCTGCATCATTTTCATTACGATTTTTTTCTATTTCGTAATGTTTTTTCGGACATTTCAGCAGATAATTCCGGTTTATTTGTACCAATGACTATTACATTACGAAGTACTTTTTAAATGCTTACTATCATATAAAAGCCAATGTCGTACACTTTAATTTTTTAGTAAGTATTCAAAGGGGGCCGTTCATAATATACTTTCGCACTTATAGGGGAGGAGGAGGATGCGTCGTTTAATGTGACAAGAGGGTGACGTGACGTTTTCAGCTCATCGAACAATTTTGTTGTTTCTCCTTTCGTTTTTGTTTATTAAAGTGAAAATTTTAAATGCCAATCGGAAGCTACATTGCACCAAAGAGAATCAATGGTTCGCTTGTGGGTAGGTCAAGACTCGAAATGATTTATGGATTTTTTGTCCTTCCGGCTTTTTAATCCTCAAAGGGACCTTATTGCCGCATACTGTTATTTTAACGTGAAACAGTGCAAATTAATTTTACTCACAACTATACTCACTGAACTCAGTTCTGCGATAACAGTCATCTTCAGCTAAATCATGGATAAAACGTACTTCATAAGGATGTTGTTTCGACTTTTAAAAAAATGTATAGTGGTGGCTCTCCAATTTCAAAATCACTAGATAATCCTCGCACCTTGTAGTCGACTATTTAACAGACTAGACAACACTGACCAAGCAGCATCTGAATCGATTATTTCATCATAAATTAAAGAGAGCAACAGCAACGACTACTGTCAAGTTGCTACTTCATTTATTTTGTGTTTCACCCCCACAGGCATGATGACGGTCGCTCAGAATATCTATATAATTAATAATAATTATATAGTTTACAAAGGTTCTGAGGCAATCACTATTTTCACATTATAATTGTGATTATATTTATTTATAAATTTAATGCAAAATATGGCAATCAGTGACCTTGTGTGTGTGAGGTTGTGATATTGTCTGCGGATCCTTACGGTTCCATTAGCATAACCAATTATTTGACTTACCATAAACCGTCACCTTAGCTAAAACACCGATCACAAACGAGTGACGTCAACCTTTTGTATACCGTTTGAACTTTTATCGTATTTTTTGGTTTTGCATTTTTCAAATGTTATTTACTCATTATGGAATTCATGACTATCACACAAAATAATTCAAATGTAATGAAACTGTTTTTCAAAATCAGTAGTCATTGACTTATTTATCAAACTGCCCTCGTATAAGGCATCAATTTTTCAATAATATAATAATAATTTGAAATATAATAATAATAATAAAGTAAATAAAGTACTTTTCGAGTTCATGCTTTTAAAATTATAAATGTCAAGTTTGCTCCTTTGATAAAAATTATCTTGAGTGTAATTCAATAAGACAATTTGTTAAATAGATGGTTTATTCGGTAGACCATCTTTGACGATCACATATATCACACTATTGTTTAAACGAAGTGAATAAAACATGAACTAAATAAATGCACTAATAAAATCCAAAGTCGTTGAAGAACTCACTAGCCTCACTCGATAAATAAGAATCGAAAATAGGAAAAATATGCAAATAAAACCATAGGGTTGAATGTGAATAACAATAAAAAAATTATAGTGTAATATTTGTAGGAGAAGAGGATGGAAAAAAGTGTAATAATGCAATAATAATCAGCAAGGAAGAAGAAAAACGAAATACTCATTGTAAATGAATTGAAAATTAGACGAAGTAGGTGCATAAAATAAAGCAAGAAACAAGAAGCATGCGGTTTGTACCTGAAGGTCTATTGATTTGGATAAGATACTATAAAACATCAATGTCCTGTGTGGATATAAAATATTAGGAATTAAGTCGGATCTCAAGACTCCAAGATGGCTCTTTCATTCACCCTACAAAGTTGAGTATCCAACAAGTCTGTAAAAGTAGAACTCATACGGACTGTCAAATCGAAGACTGTTGAAGGAGAAGATATTCGGACGAGCACTACCAAGAGAAGAAATCTTCTACTTAAGATAAGTTGCTTCAGACAGAAATTTATGCAATTAGCAGATCTCAACTATGTCAAAATGCAAAGAGTCCCAAAGTGCACCCATGATGGCATCTAAGTGGTTATGAGGATGTCATATAAAACTAAAGAATTTAGGAAAAAAAGGAAGGAGTTAGGACTTCTAAGACTACGAGGAGAAATTGTAGAAAGTAAGGGGGATACTAAAAGTCTTGGGAAATAATTGTTAGTCCAGTAAATAAAGACCGAGAAACCCCCCAACCTGTTCATCTCATTATTGTCGGACTTTTTTTTTGCAACTTGTAGGTATTCACGGGTAGATTACTCTCTGAAAATATGTCCTCCGCGAAATTTGCGGAAAGGGCTGAAAAATGGCCAATAATCCCAAAAATTTAGTTTTCCGCCGATATCTCCGGAAATATGACACTTAGAAAAGTGGGGTTTTGCTAGGAATGGAGAGCAGTTTATTATCTACAAAAATGATCCTTATCGTTTTTGTCAAAAGTTTAACCGTTTTCGAGATAAACGGGCCCAAGCGTACTTTGGATTTCGAGCTGCTGCGCGGAATCTCCGGGAGCATGCTCCGTGAATGTAGGCATGGGAGGGTGGACAAATTGGCCCATAACTTGAGTAAAAATGAATCTTTTTTCATGATTCAAAGTACATATGAAAGGAGGGACCTGTACCTATAACATCGTGTAACTTTTTAGTTTTTTTTATTTTCCAGGAATATTGAAAAAACTGGCCAAACTTTATTTTTCCTGAATATTTGACCGCCCTTATCAATCCGTTCATATTTTTTAAATTAAGCGTAGTTTTACCGAAACCTTTTGGATAATGGGACTTTGATAGGTGGTGAATGTATTCCGAAAGAATGAATAAATGATTTTTGTGTATCTTTATAAACAACATGTTTTTCTTGGGACGTTTTTTTTTTGATTTCCGGAGTTTTCTGAAAATTCTCGGGTGTACCGCAAATTGATAAACAATGATTGGCAATATCGGTCTTTAATTCACACCATTGGAAAGCTGAAAATGTCCTCTTTTCGATGGTTTTTTAAATTTTTTAGTTTTCCGGAAAATTTTTGCAGCCATTTTTTGCAAGAAATATTGATCCAGGGACAAAAATGATGGGGATCATTTTTGTAGGTAATGAACTGTACTTCATTTCTAGCAAAACCTCACTTCTCTAAGTAGCATATTTCGGGAAATATCGACCAAAAACTGAATTTTCGGGATCATGGGCAAGTTGCAAAAAAAAAGTCCGACAATAATGAGATGAACAGGTTGGTGCCTTTATTTACTGGACTATGTTTCAAAGTTTACCTGGCACCAACATTTGTACAAAGTTGTAAGAAAAGTGGTGATCACTCATGTAATGGAAACACGCTCCTTTGGGTAGAAATAAATCTGACATGCTGTACAAGTACAACAAGGTGGTATAGCGAGACATGATATAACGCACCAAGAAGACATAGCAAGGTACAAAGACTGGGTACCAAGGGAACCATGCGAAGTACTCTTACAGCAAGAATGGAAGTACTATTAGACCTATCTCCCTTACGCATAGTATAGACTGGAAACACGATGAGTGGCATTGATGTCACAGGATTTCTTCTACGTTTTCTTCTCGTAGAGCAGTACGGGCCATAATACTAATTACTGTTACTAAACAATGCCCTCAATGTTTTCCCCATCCGTTCTGATAACTTCAAGACTTGATTCTAGAGAAACTACTCCTATTTGCTTTATTTTCACCCGCTAATTTTTTTAACACTGTGAGGTTATGAAACCAGAACTGCCAATTTTTTAACGAAGTTGGCAACACGTAACGTTTCCCCTATGCCTGGATGAGTCGCAGCAACAAACCATCGATGTGCTGATTGTACTTTTTCTCGCATCGATTTCTCCCAGCAACAAGCCGCTGCGATTTGTCGTAACGTGGAAAATAAACTTAACGTTTCCGTTTTTTGACAGTTGTTTTTTTGGATTTTGACTAAATCTTTTATGGCTGTTGTCATAAAATACTTCAACAACTACTTTCTGTTGTGTTGAACTGTGGTAGATATTGTGAAGAAAGTTGGAAAGTAGCTATGTTCACGGTAGTTTTCTAATTACAACACTAAAGCGCATTATGCGGCATAGTGCTCAATGGCAAATGTTTCAACTACAGTAATGCTTCGCACAATCGAGAACTTTGAAAAGTACTGATTTGGGGTGATGCGCACATTGATATCAACTCAGTAGCATAAAATATGAAAATTGTTTTTTCTTCAAGTTGGCGTGGTAAGATTTTATTATCTAATAATATTGTTCATGAGGCAACTTCTTTAATGAGTATAAATACTCGGCTGTTGCCCCCGAGACTCAAAAGTCTTAAACCTTTGTTGTTTTGTCTACGGCTGTTGCCCCCGAGACTGGAAAGTCTTAAACCCTTGTTGTTTTGTCTATCTAACATGTTTACCGCTAAGAAAAATGAAGAAAGAATATGGGAGCCACTCCCAGACGCTCGAAAGAGCATTCTCCAAAAAAAACCAGCGCTAGCCATTTGCCGTAACGGCGGAGGCCAAAAAACAGAACGAAGAAGAGAATAATATTATTTATTGTTGAAAAACTTTTGACGTAATTTTTCACAAAGTCGCATTATGGGCTGTAATTGCAAAACTACCTGCAATACATCATTTCACAGGTAAGCAGCAAATTCTAAACAGTTCTACTGTTCTGAAACTACCAGTGTCGTATCATTGGATATATTATAAGTACTGTAGAGCGTTTCCAAGCGACATCATCCCTCGCCATGTTGTCAGCTGATCACGGACAACCTTCAGAAAGATGGATGGGAATAGCATTTTTTACTGATTTAAATATAAATCCAGAACAAAAGTTATTTGATTTTGGTAAATTTATGTTCTAGAGTATTTGAGTATTAGTTGAATACTATAATCATTTAAAAGTGTAAAAAAGCAATTATTAGGAATGTTATCGTGTTGTATTATTCGGTTCGAGGTTATATTAGAATTTAGTGTGAAGAGCACTGAGCTCTCGTGTAATCAGTTCCAAAATGGTGTGGGAATGCCTAGGCATACTCAATTGACTAGGCGAGAACAATATAGTAACCTTACTGTGGATTCCAGGACACACTGGAATGGAAGGAAATGAAATAGGACTAGCAAAGAGAGGGACTGAAAGACCCTTTTGGGGACCGGAACCCTTTTGCGATATCAGCCCCAATGTAATATTGGAATAAATAGGCAAAGCCGAAAAAAAGAGAAGATCTGACTATTGGAAAGATCTAGTAGGGCTTAGACAATCAAAGATTCTGATGGGTGGCTACAACCCATTGAGATCAAATGAATGCATAAGTCGAAGTAAAACTACACTAAACGTTTTAACAGGGATCCTAACGGGACATTGTCGCCTGAATGGGCGTTTTAAAAAGCTCACAATAGTAGAGGAAGAAGAATGTAGATTATGTGATCGGGAAGAAGAAACCTCCATCCACATACTTGCGAATTGCACCGCAATTCAGAATCCTAGGGCACAGCACTTATTGGATAGAAAACATTTACCTAAGTTGAAACTTGCGGATATCCTAAAATTCCGCAGGGAAATAGGACTAAAGGAGCTACTAGTCTCTGAGACGTTCCTTAGGAACCAAGTAGAAGTAAGGGGGCACAATAGATCTATCAGGTCTCAGTGAATGTCAGTGTTATCCGGTGGCAGAAATTCGTGATGATGACGTACTTGGAAAATGTCAATACCTAAAGATTTTCCATTTGCTGGTTATATTGTATTCGACGTTACAAGGTATCAAATGTCATTTAGACTTCACGTTTGTCGAGTAGATGGTATTGGTATCTTTTCAGCACGCGCGTTTTTGAAAGTTCGATTTAAATACGCTGAGGCGTGCATTAAATAGGTAAAATGGGGCACCAATAAAAAAAATAGGTTTTCTGTCATTATGTAATAATAACATCGGTTTTGTGTCTAGCCTTGATGTACGTACATTTTACTTTTTGTTTTGAAGGATATTCGACCACAGTTATTTTAATTGCAGTAATAAAAATACTCGCCCTAAAAATATTTCAAGTAATAAAAAGTAGGAAATTAAAAATGCAATTGAAGTGTGACCTGTTAACGATATATAAGCCTAATAACAATTTGTGTACAATAAAAAAAAACATTACCGGGTTAAATAATATTGTTATGATGCAGAATATTTATCAGTTTCATCATCCTCATTGTTATAATATCAAAGAAATTGCAGTTAATTCGTTTTAACCAGATGATTACGATTGCGTGCATGGTCGACTCGATGTAATCGTTAATTAAGGTACAAGAAAATTCCGAGATTTTCTAATTTAACTAAACAAGTCAAAGCTGATGAGCAGTATCAGGTAGAATTGTCACCGCATTCTAAGCATCACTACCGTTGGGGAAATGAAATTACAAACAATAAATTTAAAGTCTATACGGTCCCAAGAAAAACCGCATGTAAACAACGACCACGCGAGATATATTCTGAGTTAAGAGGGTTTTAAAACATATCCAAGAAGCTGGAACAACGTTTGTGCGCATCCTGTAGCACATGGCGATTCACAGCAACTAACTGAACCCCCACCCGTATTATATAGAGTCCGTTTCAATAAGGAAGAAGCCACCTGAAGTTGGCGTACCGACCTGCGCATAAGTCAAAATCTGTCGAGCGATCGTTCCATGCCATTGGCGTTACAAGCGATGTTTCATGCCGGCAGCAATTAAATTGTTGACATTTGAGGTTGTGTTTGAAACAATCATTTACTGTCGAATATTTTTCATTTTTGAATATTTTAAGACGTTCTGCTAGTTTATTTGTGAGTGCTGTGTGTTTTATTTGATCTAAAACCATGCCTCCTACAAAACTGGTTGGTGTTAAAAGAAAAGTTATCCAAAGTGGAGGCGGACAGATTCTTAAAAACGTTGCAACTTTTATGGAGTCTGAAGGTGAACATGGAATCCAAATTCCTTTACAAAATCATCGGTAAGTCAAATAAGAAAGTATAATAATCCAATATATTACTCATGGCATTCAGATTGTTGTAAAATATATGGAAGAGTATACATTACTTCAAAAATAATTGAATTCTGCTAATACTTCATATAGTCTGCTGCACTTAGCAGTTATTTATATGGTTCTAATACTTCTAATTTTGTGTTACCCTACAAAATGTGAAAACGTTACGCTACTGATTTAGATGAAAATATCAATTTTTAAATATGGCGCTGGTTTTGACATCAAGGTCGCGCATCGACTGCAACTTCAGGTGGTTTCTTCCTTATTGAAACGGACTCTACCTATTGACAAGAGTTAATTTACTCAATTTGTGTTTTGAGCTATTATAATTGTGTTATTTCTATGTTCTTTGTTCCGATAAAAACTATTAATATTTGTTTATTTGTGATTATTAATTATTGCGTGTATACTATGTACATATACGCCCCTGTTCAACCTCTTCCACTTGCCTAGGTCATTAAATATGCACGTGATTTTATTTACGTGTGGTTTTTCTTGGGAGTGAAACGACTATGAGGTTACAATGCAACTTCATTAGTGACTCGTTTGTATGATCATTTTGATTTATTCAAAAGAATATCAAGTTACTGAAAAAATTAGTGGAAAATTTGAGAAAGTTGGTCGTTACTAACTAATGCATCAATATTAACTTTAATAATGGTCGCGTTCATCCCAACAAAGTTGAACAAGTAGCGGTTTTTAGAGTGATCCATCGTTTCTTGATTCCTCTGAACATGATTTTCTTGATATAATTTTATTTGATGCATGACTTTAATAATTATTCATTCATATTCGATTTCAATTCAGTTTAATAGTTGCTACTGGTGTTCATTCATTTTTAAGATGCAAATATCTTATTAACATAATATTTGTCATAAATGACAGTATACCTATCATTGATCGGTAGCGTAGCGTCTGCTACCACAGCGCTCATACCAGATCAGTTGACAAAGCACGCGTTCAGCAGGAAATTGCTGATCGCTCTAGTAGCGGTACGTTGGGATGAACGAGACCATTATTTGTTGTTGAAAAAGAAATTACTTAACTTAACTTAAAGAGGTCCAGTCCAGTTATAGTTTTCTTCCTTGATAAAAAGGATCGAACTGCAAATCACACAATTCCAGTTGAAGGTCTCCTCTGCTTACATTCTGAACTGAAATTGTAAGGAGCTGAGTAAGTAAGATTTTTTTCTACGCCCATGTTCGTAAACGTCAAAAATCGCACTGTAGACATTTAACAATAACATGCACGTAATGAAAAATCTCATAACATACACGTGCGTTTAGATGAGGAAACTTAAATTTCTTTGTTGAATCAAATTGCAATCAAATTTTTATTTACGTTCTACTTTATTTGGTTTATTTACATACTATGTGGTTTCCCAAAATACCTGCCCAAACATTGACTTTTTCTGGAAATTGGGTATGTTATGTTGTTCACGAAAGGTGTGAGGATTTGTGTTACTCCAATACCTTACATTTTGTGTATTCACATTTCCATTGAGGCAAAAAGTACTTTCGTCACTAAAACAAATTGTTTTTGTGTAATGTGGGTTTTGACTAATTTTATTTGTCATACCTACATTCACAGAATTCGAGTCTTCTGTCGGGGTCGTTATCCGAAAGGTGGTGCACCATTTTTAACTTGTATGGATGAAATTTATTTTTAGCCAACACTATCTGTACTGTACTTTTACTTACTTCACAGATAGATGCAACTTTAGTTGAAGAGGAAGTAGGGTTTACTACCATTTCAGCAACTATATCAATTTTTTTATCATCACTAAATGTTGGTCGACAAGATCGTTTGGCATCTTGAACATTACCTACCTGTCGCTTCAAACTTGTGAAGAAGCTCCCTCAAATAAGTTTTCGAGATAGGGCGATCTGGGTATCTCTCATTAAACAAACTTTCCGCTTCATGGAGATTCTTTCCAGATTCACCAATTATTATATATTGCCTATGTAAACTCTTAAACGTCTCGTTAAACAATAATAAAATTAAATATTTAAGCTATTTAGAAAAACTTTGCAAATCAACAAATACTATTAAATTAAAAACGTCAATTTTTTTGACAACTAAACAGAGAGAATGAAAAATCTTCAAATTTTAAATGTGAAATAATAGTTTTGGTATTTATTTAATTTATCCGTCAAAATTACTTTAAACCCAAACAAAATTAATATGGCTATGTAGCCAATGTCAATGCCTTTCAAACGAGATATCACTTGCCATAGGGTCCTATTTAAAATTATTGGCCAGAGTGGCACTGTGACGTCATCTATTACTATTACGTCACCTGTTACCATTCGTAGAGAAGTTTACAACACTTTATTTTCACAATCCAAATTTTATTGATGTAAGTGTAGCCGTTCAAAAGATACGAGGGGGGGAGGGGACTTTTGAATAGCACTGTATATTTAAATGATCTTGAATTTTTCAATGTTTAACTTTACCAAGGTTTTTAGTGTTTTAAAAAGCGAATCACCAGCTTGCGAGAAAATATTTTCAGTGTGTAATATGTTTATAGACCAATTTGGAATTCCAAGGTCTTGGTTCAATTTATTAACACCTATATATTAATTGATTGATTTATTATATAGTACGTCCAATCAGTGGCTTTGATTCTTCGGCACCTCACAATTTAACAATTAATGTCCGAAAATATTGAAATGAAAACAAGTGGACGGGAAAAATGGGCATAATTGAGTGGCCAGCAAAATATCAGGATTTTTAAACATTTGATATCCCAAAAATAAGGTATTGGATTCTTCGATTATTTATTACAGTATCTCCAGTCAAGGTTTCAAGTCTCTGGAATCTCAGCATTTAGCATTTATGTGCTCTTGGTCGTACCATTTAAATGAATTGTCTTTTTCAGGCTTAACAGTCTTTTTTCTGTATCCATTTTGGATAAATCCACTTGATTTTTACTTAATTACTGGTATTGATAATTAGTCATGTAGATTATAACTTAAAATCTCTTTAAAAAGTTGTACTTCCCTTTTATGGGAGTTAAAAGTCCTTATAACAAATTTCAATGCGTTGAAATAAACCAAATTGATTTTTTCAACTTTAATCTTGTGAAAATCGGTTCTCAGAACATTTTCTCGAAACAATAAATGTTATAAAAATAATACGAAATCATAATTTATAATTAGATTAAATTTTCAACCCCGTTAACCTTCAACAAAAACAATCAAATGATATAACACTGCATTTATTTGATAACCAGATCAATTTTTAAATAATATAATTCATTACACGCTAAATAAACGCCTTTTAACCCTGTAATAACCGAAAAAAACAAATATTATAATCCTTTGCTTTTTGGTTTTAATACTCATAGTAATAGAGGCCATATAAAAGAACGAAGTTATTTAAATTTGGACGTTATTTGAACAGAACGGAACACACTTCCAGCATAAGTACTACGGAACATACCGTTACAAAATCCAAGCCAAGCCATCATAAGCATCATACTTCAATCAATAAAGTCACTTCCCGCTTTGTTTTCGTAACTCCATTGGTTGTGTTTGGTCACGTGTATCTTTAGGATTTTTGTCATTTGCTCACATTATTCGTTTGGCGCCATTATCGTTGCGTATGCTACATTTTGTTAAAAGCTGTCAAGACTAATCGTTTGTGTTTTAAAGTCCACAATTTATTGGTAAAATGGTAAGTTTTAACATTAAATTATCATATTTGCTAATGTCAGAAGTTTGTAGAATTAGTGGATTAAAACGAAGATATAAAAATTAACCTGCAATGTTAACTTGAGTGTAAATATACTTTTTTTAGGCTGGTGGCAAAGCTGGAAAAGATAGTGGAAAGGCTAAAGCTAAAGCAGTTTCCCGATCAGCCCGAGCTGGTTTGCAGGTAAGTCATTTTTTGTTAAACATGATACAAGTAATGGAAAATTTAGGTTAGTTTATCATAACCCCCCTTTTCGTAAAATATATGTTTGTTACTGTTTGTGTTTGTAGGCATTTATAACCTATTTTACTTCTAAGTGTTTCATGGTCGTTACCTAGAAACAGTTTTGAAAATATTGAAGTTTATTGTACTACAATATTAAACTTTGCTGCTTGGATTAATCATGTTTGCATTTGTATTAAATCTACGGTTTTCTAGAACATTATCAATCAAGATCTGTACCTGCTATCAGTTTTAGCGGATCTTTTCTGGTAGTGTCTAGACGCTCAAGTGTCCGGATAGATTCGTTACCAGTTGAAATGGAAAACTTGAATTAAATTTGAAAGATCATTTCCATCATCAATGTTCTAAGATTTATTTTTTATCTACGTAGTAAATATGATGTAACTATGATGTTCATAGTGGACTAATTAATGTTGTTAAATTGCTAATGCATGTATTCAAAAATATGACCCTTTTCACATTTATTTTCTGTGCTTGTTACTATATTTCCATGAACCTTATTGGTAAAATTTGGCCAATTTACACTTATTTTAGTTTCCAGTTGGTAGAATTCATAGACATCTGAAAAATAGAACTACAAGTCATGGACGTGTTGGTGCAACTGCCGCTGTATATTCCGCTGCCATTTTAGAGTACCTCACAGCTGAAGTAAGTAAACTTCCAGTTATTTTAACAAACAACTGTTTTTTTAATGAAAATACTAATTGATATCAGATCTGGTATTTTTACTTTGTACTACTGTTGATCACTACTTTTCAATGCTTAAATACTTGTTTATTATCTTTAGTCATTAAACAGACTAGATGAATTACAACACTATGTTTTGAAGCCAACATATTGGGAGTCTAGAATTTGTTTGCCACTTTTGCATTTTCTTTTACACGCTTCACAGTGAATCACCACAATTTAAACAAAATCATTTCAAATAGCTTCACAAAATTAACATATCGATAGGTATTTGCCAAAGTAACGTAAGTCACCAAAAATGATTAGTAGAAAAAAACGCGTTTCTTTTACGGGTATGATTAAAAAATCAGGAACATACGTTTTTAAAATAGTTAAAAATAAAGTTCAAAGTATAACAATAGAAGCTTTACATTATTAAAAAACATGATTTTCACCAGAAATGTCACTTACGTTACTTTGGCAAAAATGCATCGATATGTTGAGACTCAACACAAAATCTGATAGAGGTAATATTACTGTCATATCAACTCATCAAGATTATAATGATAAAATTCAAATTTTTCATTTTTAAGCTCTGAAAAGAACTCACAATAAATTCTGAAAACTATATGATACGATAAATGTCACAAACAAAATAAACTTATTAGAACGGTTGTATCATATATCAAAATATGCAAAAAGCTCAATTCATTTTGAAATGTTTATTGAAATAGGTAACCCTAATATACAAAAATTACTACAACTACAAAAACATCAAAATTATTAATTATGAATATGTTTCATTATTTTTTTTTTAAAACTCTTATTGATGAACTAGTTCTTATACAAATCTGTAATTTATTATAATGATCGAAGCATTTAAAAAATAATGAATTCATGGACGTACGTTTATTTGTTCTAACTATATGTAAGTTATTATTATTTCTGGTAGAGTAAGTATGAATATTTTTGTTAAAAGTAATGTATTCTTGAAAATAAGGTGGTCCAAAATTATTTAATATTTTATATACAAATACCATTGTCAAATAGTACAATCTCTGTGAAAAACTATTGGTTTTCAGTAGGACAAAAACCTAGAACTGTGACAAACACAAGTTAAAAATCTTTTTGTGGTTTTCAGAAGATTATCTCTGTGGCTTAAGGCCACAGAAATGAATATTAAAGGAGATAAAGTGGTACTAAAAGAAATGTATTCAACATACTTCTAGTACCTAAACCAAAATGCGCAGTTACAAAAACTGCAAAATCGTGGTATGAGGATCATCTTAAAATGTGGCAAACATACTTCTGTATCTATTATGCTCAATTCACTGCAATGGATTTCAGTTTACCAGAGATTGTACTATTTGACAATGGTATTTGTATATAAAATATTAAATAATTTTGGACCACCTTATTTTCAAGAATACATTACTTTTAACAAAAATATTCATACTTACTCTACCAGAAATAATAATAACTTACATATAGTTAGAACAAATAAACGTACGTCCATGAATTCATTATTTTTTAAATGCTTCGATCATTATAATAAATTACCGATTTGTATAAGATCTAGTTCATCAATAAGAGTTTTTAAAAACAAAATAATGAAACATATTCGTAATTAATAATTTTGATGTTTTTGTAGTAATTTTAATGTTTTTGTAGTAATTTTTGTATATTAGGTTTACCTATTTCAATAAACATTTCAAGTATGGTTTCGCAAGTCGAAAACGTTAAGTATCCATACTAGGTATAATATAGTATACGGGGTATACCAAGAAAAAATCTATACTCATAAAACTGAAATAGAACACAGAGTACTTGTTATTATTCACATATTTTATGAATAAGTGATTAAGTTGGAGTCTGGAGAGCTGCAACTAATATAGTTGGACTATTCTAGAGTGGGAGATTTCAGATTTAAATCATAGAGATTAGAAAATATTAAAAATATGTTCAATATACTCTTATAAATGAACAAATATTCTCCACACTTTGAGATTGTCTTTTAGAAAGTGTCATGATTTCCTAGATCCTAAAATATCTTTAATATCCTTGGATATTAAGGATACTTTGTTTATTTGTCTAAATTCTATTTAGAAAGTGGTGAATGGATGTGAAGTGTGCAAAATAAAATGCTCATTGTTCATAGGTAAACAAGTTCTGAATTCTGAAATGTGGGCTTAAAACAAAGCGTGTTGTCAATATAGTGGGTTATTCATCTAGTCTGTTTAATAACTGAAGTTGCTGTTGAGTTGTATCTTGGAAATACGTTGTGCTGTGTACTTAATTATAAATATTTGTTGTAGGTACTTGAATTGGCAGGAAATGCCAGTAAAGATTTAAAAGTAAAGAGAATAACTCCCCGTCACTTGCAATTAGCCATTAGAGGCGATGAAGAATTGGACAGCTTAATCAAAGCTACAATTGCAGGTGGTGGTGTAATTCCCCACATCCACAAATCCCTTATTGGAAAGAAGGGTGCACATTCTCAACCTGCTTAAGCTTAAATTTGTATTTAATACACATATTATAGTAATATCAAGACTTGAACATGTGTCAATGATGTGTTTTAATATTATTCGACACGTATGTCACTGTATGCAAGGCAATGCAGAAATATACTAAATAAATTTTTGAATATCTTGACTGCTATACCAAAATCAGCAGTTTCAGTTTTTTTTTAATTGTAACTAAAGAAGTTTCCGTTTATGTGCCTTGTAATTTAAATTTAGTTTTTTCTTATTCTCTGTAATTTTAGCATATAGTTGATCATACATTTAGAATATAATGTATTTTGTGTTCATTTAATAAAATTATTTCTTAAAAAGATTATCTAAGATTTTCTAACCAGAAAAAGTACTAAAAAGTTAGAAGTACCACCCAAACTTGAGAAAAAGCAACCAAACTTGAAAATTTCTATGTATTGATATTGAATAGAAACCATAATGATGTGTTATATTGAATAAAAGTGTCGGAAGATTTTCAGAATGTTATTACCTGAATAAATAACCGTCATTCTGTAATATAACTTCCTGTCTTAATTCACAATGTTATTGTTTTTTAAAGGCGAATTTGTCTCTTATGAACAAATATAGATTAAAATTTTGTTTCACAGATCTTGTTTTCTATACTAATACAGTAGTACGCCAAATACTACTATTCGAACAAACGCAAGACCAGTGTAAAACACTCAGTAGCGTGCAAGCTGTAATGCTAGAATAGTATATTCTTCAACGAGTGTAGAATGATGGCTATTATTCACGCGGATGAAGTGAATAATAGCCATTCTACACAAGTAAAAGACTATAAATTCTCCACGACTATGCATTAAAAAAAAATTCCATTGAGAATCGAACTTAGATCGTTCGCGTAGGAGTCAACCACTGAGCTATCAACCACATTTGTTTATTAAAATGTAAAAAACATAGATATAGGTAACTCATATTCATAATAGAAACCTTTACATTTTTAAACGGAAGAATAATAGAGATAATCTTCACTATCGCTACTGTTGTCCAATTTGTTCTATATACCAGGAATGAGAGGCCAAAAATTGAGAATGACTAAGTGGTGTTGAAATAATGTCAGTACTTTATGTAACTTTTTTCTACGGACCTCCTTTGTTGAGTTATAGGGCTTTAAAGTTGGAAATTGAAAATACATTTTTATTCATAACTCCAAAACCATAGTTTCGAACTTTGAAAATTTAGTGGATTGTCAAGTATATCAATTCATTTATTTTGTCCATACCAGTAAGTATACTAATCTTGCACAAAGTCAGGATCGGACTTGGCTCACTTGATTAAAGATCGGAACTTTTAAAGGCAACAAACTTTAAAATACTGTCCGTTTATTCTTCAAGTATTTTACTGAAAAAAAGGTACTTTTCAGGTAGACACAGGAATGAATGAATCCATTGGATTTAGACCAATTGAACTTCCAATCCATTTTTGGGGGTATGCAACGTTTAAGTGATCACATATCGCAATACTAAAATGAGGCGGAGCACAATCGTGCATGTACCACATATCAATTCTGGTTTGTATAGGTGCATCTTCCAATAGGTAATTTAAATGATTTTCCAGAAAGTCTAAATGCAACTATCCATCTAAACGACCATCAATTATAAATCGACCAACTAAGTGGTTTCCAATTATTCCAGCCCAAACATTTACCATAAACCTTTGTTGATGCGGTGTGGATTCTCATCGGCCCACAAAATATGATCATTGAAACGTTATGCTGGATCCCAAGTTTTCTAACACTTGATGTAAGGTTGTTATATCTACTTCATCTAGGATATCCTGCTCTAAAACAATAGTACGGAATTTCTTACGGGACCCACACCACCTGCTTTCCGTATAAATGTACCTAACAATAAGATGTATTACCTTTTAAAATGCATAATTGCAATATTTCATAAGATCATACTTTTTTCTCGTAAATTTCTGTCAAAAGTTTCTGTTTGGTAAAATTCTACTAGGAAAATGTTCAGAATAAAGTCTCCTTGCTTCGTGAGAATTTCCAGATGCCTTTCCATACATTAGATGCATATTCATTGAACGTATATTCTGCCATTTCAAACAATATAGAAATAATTGAGATATTCTTATTCAACTGGCAAATATTTTGACGGCTTCCTGCATGATGAAACTACATTTTACAAACTAATGGATAGTTACCTAATTCTTACTTATAACAAATAATTGACGGCAGCCTACTTGGTTATAACCCATTTCCTAAATAATGATAGAATCTGAATGTGATCTGCAGTGTCATACGAAATTCCATATTTCTCGGAAACCACTGATGTTATCGATTTGGACAAGGGGTACCTTTTTTCAGTAAAATAGTTGGAGAATAAACAGACAGTAATTTAAAGTTTGTTTGCCTTCTCACTTTAAAAGTTCTGATCTTTAATCCAGTGAGCCAAGTCCGATCCTGACTTTCTGCAACATTAGTATACTTACTGGTATGGACAAAATAAATGAATTGATGTACTTGACAATCCATCAAATTTTCATGAAGTTCGAAATTATAGTTTCGGAGTTATGAATAAGAATGTATTTTTAATTTCTAAATTTATATCCTTATAACTCAACAAAGGAAGTCCGTAGAAAAAAAATTATATGATGTACTGACATTACATTAACACCACCTACTCATTCCCAATTTTGGCCTCTCATTCCTGGGATATACATATAATTATGATTATTTTTACGTTTCAAACGACACGCTGTCGGAAGCAATTTACCTTGTTAGGTATTTGAAGTTTTAAAAGATAAGATTTGATTGATTCAATTTAGCATGATTTCTGATAATCATAGAGTGTGATTGGCTTACGAGAGTGAATTCTATTCCATTCTTCACTGGTGTGAAGAATTTATATCATTACCTACTTAGCTAAATACGTAAAAATAATTTGTGCATTATTATATAGTCGTGGAGAAAGATTATTAGATGTGTGATCAAAGTAGACTTACGTCCACGGTGGACATACATCTTCAAATTCTTGATACTGGGGTTAAATTAAAAAAGCCTATTATTACTTGTAATGGTAAGTTTGGAGATTATTACGACGAGATGAATTCTAAAAATTACGGGAAATGGGTGAAAGAAAAATATACCAAATTTATCTGCTTTCCCCATCCATGCAAACATTTTAGTTTAAGACTGTTTTTAAATATAGTTTGCAATTTTTGTCATTTTATTGCTAAACTAATGGAACAATTTCAGGGTACATATTAAATGTAATTATAGTTAATCACAATACAATTACCTTTCTTTGCCATCGAAAATATTGGAAAACAATGGCGTCTCAGCAATTGTAAATAGTGTAAGGTATACGAGGATATATTGAAGAATTCTTAGCCTACTATAGAACCAAACAAAATTTCAATGTCAAAATATTTTATTACCCAACATCTATATTTTAGTCCAAAAGATCTAGACTTCTAAAAACGCCTAGGTATTATCCGTATTGGAGCTGATCAGCCCAGTTCCAGGTATTTAAGGCGATTGCGAATGATTACCCTGCAATTGCAGATAATGAGTTCCACCGTCTCATCTGCATATTCGCAGAGACTGCGTGTTCCACTGTCTACTTTACCCATCTTACTGTGTAGAATCAGAATGAGAACAATGAGAATTCCTGTGATTACTCTGAGATCGCATTTCTAAAGCTCTAACAGCAATTTAGCGTAGTGAGCATCTACGAGGATATATTGAAACATTCTTAGCCTACTATAGAAATAAACAAAATTTCAATGTCAAAATATTTTATTACCCAACATATTCTCCTCTTAATTGGATACATTTATTACAGCGAACCTGCAACGTCTCTAGACCTATCAAAAAAACCAGACCTCCACAGCTTTTATTACCTCCTAGTTGGAAGAAAATTTACGACCATTTAAACTTTTTTTCATTTAAGGAAAGAGATGATAGTCGGACGGAGCCAAATCTGGTGAATAAGGGGGGTGTTCTAGTAATTCAAACCCTAAATCACGAATTTTTTGCATGGGAACATGAGATTTGTGTGTAGGGGCGTTGTCCTGCAAAAACAAAACACCTTTGGATAGCATTCCGCGTCTTTTCTCTTTAATTTTTTCCCGTATAGTGGTCAGTAATGTCGAATAGTAATCTCCAGTTATTGTTCCACCCTTATCCAAAAAATCAATCATGATTACTCCATGGCAATCCCAAAAAACTGAAGCAAGAACTTTTCCAGCAGATTTTTGGACACGAACCTTCTTAGGTCTTGGAGATCCAGAGTGTCGCCATTTCATCGATTGTTGCTTTGTTTCTGGATCGTAGAAATGTACCCAGGTCTCATCCATAGTAACAATTCGGTTTAAGAAGTCTACATCGTTTTCAAATCGAGCACAGATCGAACGCGATGCCTCTACCCTTGCACGCTTTTGGTCAACATTCTAACATTTGGGGATCCATTTTGAAGTAATTTTTTCATTCCCAAATTGACGTGAACTATATGATGAACGCGTTCGTATGAAATATTCAGTGCTTCAGATATCCGTTTTAGCCCAATTCGACGGTCTGATAAAATCATGTCTTGAACTGCATCAATATTTTCGGGTACTGATACAGAAACTGGCCTTCCCGATCGGTCATCATCTTAAATGGAATTTCGGTGGACATCTTTTTTCTTTTAATTTATTGCGTAACTCTGGTTTACTTTTATGACGTCAAACTTCACACTGGCACTTCTAATAAGTTATTGTTTGTTGCTATGGTAACGCAATATTTTGTTTATGCATGGAACTGGTCTAGGCTCTCTAGATATCAATACATCCTCGTATCTATTGTAGATGGAGAATTCCAATTTATTTTTATAACCCTAAATTTACCACCGTGCTATATATTATATTTGACAATTTTGATTTAAAAACTGTCTAGAACTATGTTGTGTTGTGGCGAAAGTGCACGGTAAAGTAATGGAAAGTGCAGAAGAAAATGCACTGATTTGTTTAGAGAAAAAATATAAAAACTTAGTTGAATTCAAAAAGAGACCTATCCGTTTTAAAGGAAATATTAGTCTTACAGATTCGTTTGACAATCTAAATACTGATTTAAATTCTCGATCATTCCACCTTCTAAAATGATTTGGGCGTTCCTTCTATAAGTTTTTGGAAGTCTTTCATTTGTCATAAGATTTATAAGTTTTAGAAAGTCTCCATCATTAGTTAATTCCTCTAAAAAACCCATTTTTTGAGCGTTTATCCCTTAATCTCGTTTATAGGATATATAGATTAAAATGTCACAAAATGACGTTGAACTGGCTTTGATTGGTCAAAGCCTTTCCCATGGAGAATAAATAAGCCATGGACTTTCCGTTCAATTGAACTGAACAGTGATCCTCAGTTCATCACCGAACGATGTTGGTATAATATAAATTGACCGTTGATCTGCTCGTGATCGGCTATTGTACAACTGGGCCCTAAATGCAGACAAAAACACAAGAAGACAGACAGTCTAAAACGATCTAAAACTTATATTATATTATATCACAGGAGCCATGAGAACAACACCAACCGCAGCAATGGAACTAATTACTGGTCTGACCCCTCTGGACCTGTACGTCAAGGAGGTGGCGTTAATGGCCATGGTACGATTGCGCACGGCTGGTGTAAACCCCGAAGTAGGAGTGGGCCAATTGAGGTTGAGCCTGTGGCAGGAAGCGCTCACTGCGCTACCTCTGCTGCAGGCAACCAATGATGCAATTGAACCCAGGTTTTTGTTTAACAAACCCTACAAAATTCAAATAAAACAGAACACAGAGCCAGGTGCTGCAAATGCAATACGCATATATACAGATGGTTCAAAAATGAAAGAAGGCTCAGGATGTGGAGTTTACTCAAGAGCATTAAGCCTAAAGATGAAGTGGGGAATGGGAAACAATACCAGCGTAGTTCAAACAGAACTGGCTGGTATCTCAATTGCCACAAAAGAACTAACCAGAAGAGGAATTTCTGGCAAAAACATAATAATCTGCACTGATAGTAGACAAGCCCTTAGCCTTAAACAGACAACGTGTTATATCGAGGCTAGTACTAGAGTGCCACCAAGATTTAGCTGACGCCTCGGCAGATAACAATATTATCCTGAGGTGGGTTAAAGGGCACGACAGGAGTAAAGGAAATCGCATTGCTGATTTTTTAGCCAGGGAAGCCGCTGGACTAAAAATTCTAGGACCCAGTGACACCTACGGCCTAACGACTTCGACAATTGCGGAACTAGCCAAACGCTACACCCATACTCAATCCCTTAAGAGATGGGATGGAATCAAAGGATGCAATCTTGCCAGGATCACCCTGGGCGACCCTGGGAAGCTGGAGCCGAAGACATATTTGGCGATGACCAGGAGAAACCTACGTTTAACAGTAGGATTTCTGACTGGTCACTGTCAACTAGGGAAACACCTCCATACTATGGGGCTAGTGGTCACACCTCTATGCAAGATGTGTGAACAGGAAGATGAATCTGACAGGCATGTCTTATGCGGGTGCCCGGAGTTATCGTCAATAAGAGAGTGTGATTGGTGAGTCTTGGCCTACACCTGCCGATATAAAGGAGATGTCTCCTAGTGACCTGTCCACCTTCCGGAGAAGGACAGGATGGACAATGACCTAGGAAGACAACTCCTCGGGAGGATGCACAATGGGTCACATGTGGCCTAAGTGCTGTGAGCCTACACTCACCCTCCCTACTCTACAGATACAGACAGATACGATCGAAAACAGAATCCGATGTTATTTCATCCAACAACGCACAATTTCACGTGATTAAACTCCGAAACGGTTAACGGAGCTCGAAATCACTCGGAAACCCCCAATTCCACTAAAAGCACACAAGATGACCGAATGGGTTTGATAAAAGGATGTTACGGCATTGACTTTTATTGTTTTCTCGACTTATCGTGGACACCACCGTGTCGCCAGAGAGTTATCCAAACATAACCCAACCATTCCTGGTGGGTTCGTTCTATCAGGTGTTGCCCAAATCTCCAAAACTTATTTGAAACGTTCAGAATATATGAAATTCGCTATCTTGAAAATTAGGTTGTGATAAAACTTTAACTTCATTTGGCTCTTTAAAGGTAGTCTAGTTTCAATTTACTTTTTGGGGGACTTGGAAATAATTGCCGAGTGAAAGTATTAGATAGGAAAATAAAACAACATTATTATTGTCGAAGAAATATTTTTATACATTCATAAATACTATCATTTCTTAATG
Organism: Lochmaea capreae; assembly: GCA_949126875.1. NCBI lineage: Eukaryota > Metazoa > Arthropoda > Insecta > Coleoptera > Chrysomelidae > Lochmaea > Lochmaea capreae. The sequence continues at coordinate 18,527,437 of OX421403.1, forward strand.
TACATGGCCTACTTAAAATTTACAGACTAATATTCACAAAAATACTAAGTATCACTAATCACAAATTATGAATTCATTATAAACAAACATTATTTACCAGTCACATTTTTGATCAGCAAAGTAAATGGTGTTCCATCAAAAAATACAAATACGCAAAAATATAAACTATTTACAAAAAATAAAATGGAATTGATAAAATATTTCTAAAATTTTTTAGCTGTTATACAGACACCTTTCATGACGTTGAAATATCAAAAAATAAACCGTACTTACATACTGTTTACTTAATATCTATTTTATCTTTCAGCTTATCAGATACTGTATGAATTGATAACTGTTTGCATGGGAAGTCTTCAATGAACACCTGAAGTACAAGCCTCCCTAAATGTTTGGGACTATCAACATAGGAATTGACTCTTAATTAAATGGTACTGTCATTCGTTTATGGGAAACATGGTGACTAGCGGAAATACTTCTTAAAGCTTAGAGCCAAAGAATGCGCTTGGATATATTTGTAAACAAATCAATAAAATAGTGGTTGTTTTATTCAAGTGTTTCGTCTGAGCTTCCAATAGTTTTTAAAAAACGAAATAAAATGGCAAAACTGCAAATTTTATTAATATTTTTGGTAACTATTGGCTCAGCATGTAAAATTACCATTAGAAACAAATAAAAAAAACCACCATGTCAAGGTAAGTTTTCATTAATGTTTGTTTTGGTTAATAATTAAAAAAAGGGGTTATAAAGATTGAACTAATGAAAATTTGTATATTTATGAACACAAAACTGACAAACGTCGTTGTCAATTATATCAAAAGAGCTGTGTGAAACCGGCGGCAATCTGACCAATCACTAGGTAACAGAAATGCCAACTTAAATTCAAATCGTTCCCCTTAGTTTAAATACAAGTCTCTTCTGTATGTGGTGTTTTAATTAACGTTTTTGTTAATTTTTTGAGAAATCGAACCACAATATTTTTTATATTTTCAATTCAACGTTTCGTTTCGAATGTCGCCTTAATGTATAAAATATTTGGATTCATATTATTGATGACATCTATTCTATTTATGGATGTTTTGTCAACAAAGCATCAAAGTTCACTGGAGCTAGGCTTAGAAATCCAACAACAGCTCGTGTTGAAACTTCACGAGGGAATTAACGCGATGTATTTGACTAGTCGGGAACTTTTGACAATGCCGTACAGAGGACTTATGATGGTTTTAGGTACTTACAAACAGCTGATAATAAATACAACAGTGCTTTCCGACTACTAACACCTACATTGCGTTTCGGTCGACTAAACCGGTGCCTATATCAAAAACACCAATTAAGCGGGATTTATAGTTTGACGTACTGTAAATGTTCTACCATTAATTAATACAACTGTATTTAGCTCGCAAAACAACATTATTTTTAATGCTTTAGTTGAATTTCTATTTGAAATCCAACTAAAGCTACATCCAAACAGATTCTAATAAAAGTCTGTGGCAAAAAGAGTTCTCCAATGCCAACATACCCTTCCACACACACACCATAGCATCGACCGGTAAATGCGATGCGAGGTGCGTGAACGCCTACTTAACCGCTAAATACGGTGTCACTTAAGTGCTTGCAAATGGTGGCAAATTTTGGCAAATCCAACGAGCTCGCTATTTATACGCATCCACCTCGCAGGTGCCCCTAGTGTCCTGTCAAATGATTTCAATATGGCAGACGATTGACACAGAATGCTTTGTCTCTGGTGAATCTAACTAGGTGTAGTCGTAGCAAGTCTGGTTTTCAACAAATGCTTTTGGAATTATACAGAGTCCAAGACAGATTTGCAATTTGTTGATATTACTGAAAAAATATACTTGCAGAATGCATTTTCAAGACTGAATTCAAATATATACCAACAGTCCACTATATAGAATAACAGAGTGTCATTATATTATCTACAAAAAACCTGTAACATTGCAGTTTATAACAAAGTTCCAAATGATTTAAATTATTGAAAACGTCTTGACACTCGAATATGAATAGTATCTGTCGAGCATTGATCGTCGAAGCTCGGTGATTTTTTGATAGAACACTAATACATAATTCAACAGACAGTATAATATTATACAGACATTGGTTTAATGCCCTGATATTTAGATTTGTTACATGTCAGGTTCATTAAGCTCAGTGTAGATGGTTTCAGTTACAAGGATATCCATTTTAATTGCTTTTATATGTTCAATACCAAAAAAAAAGAATGCTACATAGTTTTCGTTCAAGGTGCTATTTATGGCAAGTATTTACTAATTTCCAGTCTAAATATTTTCAATTGGATAAAAAATTAATTTGGTTATTAACTTCTATAGTATATCGAAATGCAAAGAACAAATATGTAGTGCTGGTGCCGTATCCTGCGAGTGTTATAATAGGGAAAAACGCTGGAACAACAATAATAAAGAATATAAAGTCAAAGATTTTAGTTTTTAAATCAATAGCTTTGTTCTTGTCAACCAGTAGCGAGATTTTAAACCTACTAGACTTGTGTAATTACATGATTGGTTGTTATGAATAGATGGTATTTTTCATTCTCCATCTCGAAGAATATCCATTACTTTGTATCCCACATAAAAGGGCAGACGGATGCTTTCCAAAACTTTCAATCCGATAGAGAGACATGGAAAGAAATAAATGGCCTACTAAACAGAGGACTCCAAAACCGAGGGAGATTTAGGAACCAAGCTAAAGACAAGAGAATCACTGTGCTTAGACAAATACATGACGATATTCCAGGAAAAAATTGTAGCACTGTACGGGAGAGTTATCAAGACAAGAGTTGGCAGTCAAAAAAAATAATATCCTTAACCTGGATACTATGCCTTTCAGATCATAGAGGCAACGAAAATGCAAATTCACTAGCCCGAAAAAAACCGTCTCAAGACGCTGGTCAGAGTTTATAGAAGAACCATCGCCAAAATTCTTGGAGTACTTACTATGTCAGAATTGCCGAACTACATCGAATTTACATTCGAAGATGAGGAAGTTTCGGTACATACATTACTACTACTACATAATACGCTTCTGTGGAGACCTGTCTAGGCTTAGGTATTCGACGATAGAGGAGGAAATACCACAACCCTTTTAATACACGGATGACCTTGAGGTCTGGCTCATACAGTCTAATAATCAGAACGAGTCTAGACAAGCATCTCTAGGAAAACATCAGGACACACAGCTAAAGTGACCATTCGTCCCGGATTAGGCGGGACTGTACCATTTTTCAGAGACCTGTCCCGCATAGACAGTGTCTCGGATTTAGTTATATCGAGTATATATGCTAAATTTTACAACACAAAACTAGCGAATATCGAAATAAACTACAGAGATCAAGCTTATAACATTTTAAAGATAATAATGCGTTTTCTAAGGGCGGGTATTAGAGAGTTATTGGAACTTTTATAAGGTCAAGCAGTAATAGTGCTGTCCTTATATTGACATATACGCATGCGCATTTGATGTTTTAAATAAGGGAAACATTATTAAGGTTAGTGCTTGTCCTTATTTGTGCGCGATTACTGCAGTGCACTATCCCGACCTTATTTCATGTTTCATATTTATATGTCACAATTTGTATGTGATATGTGTCATCTGTGACAAAACTTGACAGGACTCAACCTAACTTTTTTCTTCAAAGTTTAAAGTTATCCGTTCTCCCTCCGTGAAATAAAAAATAAGATGAACGTTTCCTGTTCAGAAACTCGTGTAGAAAAATTTAGAAGATTAAGATTTACTTACAACGATGACATAGCATTTTTAAAAGAATTCCTAGCATATAACCCCATGCAAAATGAAAATAGATGAGAAATTATTCAGAACAATCTTGAACTTGCAGTTTTAAAAAAGATTTTCCAGTATGATGTACTCTATTTCCTCATCGTTGTTGTCTGCCAAAATAGCTACTTGTAGAATATCTTCCATCCTTAATTACTTTCAATACAAATGAAAATGTGAACCGAAAGATTAAAACGTATGTAACTGTATTGACAGTTCACTGATGTACCTACCTACTTAAAAAAAGTAAGGTTACATTTTTGAAAACAATGTGCCTACCTTAATATAATGTCATTATGAAGTTTCATGTTCCAATAACTCCAAATTTTAAGTCTCTTTTAAGGTCGAGCACTATTTATTTAAGGTCATCACAATTACTGCAAGGCAGTAAATTCATGTTTCCACTAACTCCCTATTATAAACATGTCTTGAAGTTATCTTTGAAATTAACAGTCAAGTTAACTTTAGGTTTTAAAATGTCAGTTTTATAAAAGTTTCATTTTTAAAATAAAAAAAAATAGCCTAGAGTTTGGCATTTTGATTTTTATGGTCTAGTTTTGTTTTGTTATGTTTGTTTGTTCCCGGTGTCGAGTTTTTATTTTATTTGTTCCTAAATTTAATATTCTGAATGGATAGATGAGCCATAAACTTTTCTAATGAGGAAATTGAATCTCTTCTATCATTGGTGGAAGAATTTAAGGACGTGGTGGAGTGCAAAAGAAGTGACACCGTTTTGTGGAAAGATAAAGAAACTGCTTGGGATGAAATCTCAAAAAAATATCTTGGATATCGTTTGCTAACACTGCAAAATTCAAAGAAAACAAAGTAAAAACAATCAAAATATTCATAATATAGTTAATTAAGGTTATAAATGCCAAATTGTTGACATTACCTACAGAACAGAGCAACTATCAAATCACGAAAACCTGGTTTTTCCACAAAGTTAACTTTAATCGATATCTCTTCTATCCGACAAAGTTAACTCCGACATTTTGAAGTTAACTATAACATGTGACGTCATTGTACAAGTTAACTTTTAGTTATATGCCAAAATAGTTTTATAATACCCACATTAAATGATGGTTCATCATACATATGCTGACCTTATGTACTTATTTTAATAAAAGTACCTACCACTTTAATTCTTTTACAAACCTCTATCTCGCGGTGGAAGGTAAGGGTCCAATACAATATTAACAATACTTTTGACTCCGTTATACGGTTTAAGGTTAATTTTCTAAATAGTTTCATATTGATATGCGGTGAAATAGGCCACATCAACTTAAAAAAAATTCGCGCCAACATTGGAACATTTTTCTCTGGGATTGTTCCGCATGAGTAGTTTTTAAGTATGGTCACTTTACACACATAACTATCCAATACATTATATGGAATGCTATATTGGACATTACAAAGTTTAGTAGGTTTATGAATCTCGCCAACCGGTATTATATAAGGATGATAATTGCAGCCAACCTAATAGATGAAAAAGGTAGGGCGCATGAATAAGTTGTTTTTTTGTTCAAGTTTTGGGGTGGGTTTCCTTTACTAGTCGTGTTGTATCCGAAAACGATAGAGGACTTTTTAGTTTGGGGAATATTACATCTTACACTTGACAAAAATACTAGTGTCAGCTGTCAAAGCATCCCGGTAATATTAATATTCAGCATTCGAAGGAACCACTCATTTTACCTACAAAGCACTGCAAAAGACTGGAAATTACAGAATGGAGAAAAAATAAAGAAACCAAGACTAAAATTATAAGAAACCTACCAAGCAGTGCAAGACAGGAAATCACAAAACGGAGAACAAGAAATGAAGGAAACAAGACAAAAGTTGGGATGATACAGATATTTTTCCTACCAAACAATGGAAAAGACAAAAAACATAAAATGGTGAGAAAAAATGAAGGAACAAGAAATAAAATTTGCAGTATTTAAACCAACATTCACTCTAGTTGTAAAATACTGGAAATCACACAACGGGAGAAAAAAATTAAGAAACCAAGACCGAAATTGGCATGGAGAACGTGTAATAATAATAACGCCAAAATTGTAATTGGAAAAAATCATTGAACAATATGGAACAATCGGAGAAGAAAAATAAAGATGTAAAGGAATTTTGATTTACGAACCTTTGAAAATACATAGACTGTTATGTAATAAATATAATTGAAAACTGTATTTTCACAAACAATTAAAATTTATTGGTAGTTAAAATGGTTTTCCTGGAAAATGTACATGAATAATTAATAATAATAAAATAATTGGTAACAATTTAGCTATAAGTTAAGAATCGTCTATAAATAATTCTATTAACTAAAAAAAATTATCATATTATAATGTATAAAGAATTACAAAATATAAAGCCGCAAAAAAAATGGCAGCCGTTAAAAAGGTATAGAGAATTGTTTATTCTAATTTGATTGCGTGAAGTTAACATGCCATAAGTTCAAGATTGTTTAAAAAAAAAGTAAGTACAATATAATACTTAAAGTACATTCTCTTTTTAAATCAATTGACAATTTAAGAAGTTTTTGAATAAATATACTCTTTTTTTTAAATAATTGATATCACATTAGGTTGTCCATAAGTACGACTTTAAAAAGAGTATGTATAAATGTACAAAGCTAAAGTACTTGGTGCACATTTGACGACAAAATCCATTCTAAATTTGTAGAAACAATAAAAAATATCTGAGCGGTATTCACTTTTAATTAAGAAAAATTGTCAGCGAATTGAAGTAATACTTAACAATTACCAGATAATTGAAAACAAGACCAAAACGAAACATTTCAAAAAAACCTGCAATGAAAATGCGAGTTTCAATGCTTGTTGAACCAATACAAACCGAACAATTTTAGACTTAATTCCGGTGCACACATACTTTTTTTTTCTTCGGTGAAGCTATGTTTACCCTCCTTCTTATCTTTGGAACGATTATATACATAAACGGTCTCCACTAACTACAGTCAGAATTATATTTTCCACAAAGGACTTATTCAATACAACAACTTGCCACAAAGGATGAGGAATTCAAAAACAATCTGGAGTTTTAAAAGAAGTTGTACTGTGATACTGTAAAGATAATATTATTATTGTGCAATTATTTGATACATACTTTGCAATCCTTTAATTTATTAGCTGTTATTACTCAATTTTATTTGTAAAATTGCTAGCATTATGCTATTAAACATTGATAAATAAATAAAATAAACCAGTGAAGTTTGGAAACCGAATATTAAGGGTTGTAAAGTTCCCTACTAGTTATGATAGATGAAAGATGTCATTGTGGCAATAATTTTAAATGGAACCCTATGGAAAGCTTTTCAAAGGTATCGGCAAAATCTATTCGAAGATTGTTTGTGTTTATGGCAGTTCTGACAGCAGTGGCTGTAAAAAAAGCAAGGCTGTGATGAATTAAATCAGTTAACTTAAATTTAAAAATCCAACCACCTCTGGAAAGTTCTCTCTAATTATTGTTAATTGAACGTTCAACTATTTTAATAACTTTTGGTGAATAACATTCCAACAGGATAGTGCTCCTCCACAGTATTATGGTGCAGTAAGACGGAATTTGGATAAGGAATGTCGTGGTAGATGGATTGAACGACCAGCTTTAATCGAATGGCCAGCTCGATCACCGGACCTCACACCTTTGGATTTTTTCTTTCGGGGTATTTTAAATCGACGATTTACGCCACTGAACATGACAATATTGACTTTATAAAACAACGTATTGTTGCAGAATGTATGGCTATTTGCGAAACATTCGAAAAGGTAAGACAAGAGTTTCAAAATAGGATTCTTTATTGTTAGGTAAGTAGATATTTCAATTTGTGATTAATATATCGATGCATTTTTGCCAAAGTAACGTAAGTGACATTTCCGGTGAAAATCATGTTTTTTATTAACGTAAAGCTTTTATTGTTAAGAAGGTACTACCAAAGTGTAGTAAGCCTAAATTATACTTTAAACTTTATTTTTAACTATTTTAAAAAAGTATGTGCAAAATTTTTTTAATCATACCCGTAAAAGAAACGCGTTTTTTCTACTTATCATTTTTGGTGACTTAGGTACGTTACTTTGGTAAATACCTATCGATATACTGAATGGAATTTAGTTTTTAATGTTTACTAATAAGCCATTGAAATTGCCATAAACGCAAACATGATTAGTATATAGGTGTTTCTTGCATTAGGGTTCCATTTAAAATTATTGGTCACGAAAACGTAATCTATCATAGTCGTTCCAAAGATAAGAGGGAGAAGTGGAGTTTTGATTAGCACTGTATGTTGCGGCGTGAGGCAACGGCATGCGTCACTACGACTTACCGGAGTTTCGAGTTGTTTTGTAACAAAGATCTACGCCATACTGAAATAGCCGTAGCCGAGACTGGCAAGCCGGCGAGATTTCATCCATCACTATTAATTCTTGATTACTATGAAGTTCACTCCACGGTCTTATTCACAAGTAAAGTCTAACATATTTCATAGATTATTTCACTCAATACAAAATACGCGCGTTCGATTGGTTTAAATATAAGGATTGATATATGAAAACACGATGTTTTCGATTTTGTATTTCGGCACCTGATTGGATGCAATTTTCCTATCTGTGTGTTTCGCGTTGTCATTAGTTGTTTTATTCGATATTAAAAATCTAGTGACTGACAGAAAATGTAAAATTATTAAAAAAAACGTCAGAATCATTGTATCAAGAATTAATTCTAAAAACCGTTTTGGTCTGTTTGATCTAAAAGAGATTCAAAAGAAAGTAAAAGAACAAATGCCGCAAAATACCGTGCGATCTAAAAAGTACGTGTGAAAACAATTCATGAAATAATCTTGACAAATACAACTCGTGTAATTAATGATTATCGAAAAATTCTTCTCTTTTTCGAAACAAATTGTTGTTTTAGGAAACCACACTCGCGCTTACGCGCTTGTGCTGTTTCCAAATTTGTATTTCGATAATCATTAACACACCTGTTGTATTATTATCGATAATTAATTTGACAACAGCAAATGACAGTTATTGTCACAGCCATTCTCGCACCGTGCCGTATCATAGTAACTGCAGCTAAATGTGTTTACGGACGTAAGTAAAGTGTTTACGGACGAAAAGTAGTTGACGTCAACAATAGACGATTTTTCATCAGGAAATTAGGACGTTAAGGTACGTTTTCTTCCACATTCGCCAGTCGCCGTGAAAAAGTAGCGACGACTTATCCGCCAAGACACCTACTCATGTATTTAAATGGCAGAGTGTTTTCCTACGCGCTACTGAGTAGCTGCTACCCAAATTAATTTTTCAGGTAGGATAGTGTTTTAAAGGTTATGTTGTATTAATGATTTGATCAAAAATATATTTATTTTTTTATTTTTAGGCACAATGGAAGACCAACCAAATGTTTATTAATCAAAATAGAGCCAATTTTTAAACATTGGCAATACCTTTTCCAGCCTTATTTCATACTCTAGGGCTAATTGAAGAAGCAAACTTTCATTTTGAGCCTGATAATGTAGAAGCATTAAAATCACTCTTTGTTTAAAAATATTCATTTTATAATTATAGGTGTAGCAGAAAAATATAATATTACAATAATTATTAATATAAAAGCGACTGCTATAAAATGAAATTCGTTGATGAATATTTATCAAGATCCGATCGGAAGAAAACATCTCTTCTTACTGCTTCCTATGCACTATCTATCAACACAAACCCGAATCCAACAAACAATAACGTGATCACAAATCGCCACAAAACCCTATATCCGACAAACAAGAAAGCAGATCCACCTTTCTATGTAAGAGCTAGCCAAATTTTCACTGAACTCCAAATCAAACCACCTCTCCTCTCCAACAAAATTAAATGCCCTCCCCCATGGTCGATCAAGATTCCTTACACTGACACCTCTCTGTACATATATAACAAATTAGAAACACCCCATACCCTGATTAGAAAAGCCTTTGCTTCTCAACTTGCACAATTCTGCCTCGCATATACAAACGCATCTAAAACCACAGATGGTGTAGGTGCAGCAGTAAACATACAAAACAGCACACTACAATTCAAGTTACCTGAAACAAGCAGCGTATACACTGGAGAACTATACGCCATTCTGCAAGCACTTATCCACATAAAAATTAAAAATATTCCAAAACCCCTCATAATAACAGACGCTTAGCTCAATCCACACAATTTATCCCACACACCCAATAGCACTTCAAATTAAAACCGAACTATCACACATACAACAATCAAATAGCATCGTGGAAATACTTTGGATTCCTTCCCACATCGGTATAAAAGGAAACGACGAAGCCGATCGTAACGCGCGACAAGCAACAAATAGTGAAACACGGCGACATAAAACCGCTACTCAAAGAAAAAGTGCAACAATTGTGGCAAAACGAATGGCAAATATCCCAATCGAAACTACGAGATGTGAAACCGGAAGTAAAACCTTGGCCAAAATCAACAAACAAAAGATCACTACAAGTTATCTTAACTAGGCTACGAATAGGTCACACTAGACTTACCCATGGTCATCTATTTAATAAAAGTGAACCCCCACAATGCGAAGTATGCAACACACAGCTCACTGTCAAACATTTATTAATCGAATGTGTGTTTCAACAATCAAGACAAGACAATAACATGAGTGACAACCTAGAGCTAGTACTTGGCGAAAAATCTAATATCCAAAATCTTTTTAAATACCTCAACAAAATTAACATACTTACAAAATTATAACTTATTTTTAGGTATTTGTGTATATATATGTGTATATGTTTGTCGATAATTACCCCAAAGGTAGATGCGACTAGTTTTGTAAATAAAAAATAAAAAAATCTCTGCAAAATTCGTCGACGAATATAAACGTTGCTACTTTGGTCGCAGTCGTTAGCGCGACCTGCGAATGTGGAGGAAAACGTACCTTTAAATGTAATTTGTTGTATGTGCGGACAGTATGGACGGATCTACACTAAAAGGCAGATCACAGGTCGTTCCCGGTCTGATAAATTATCAAGGCTGCGACCATACTAAGGCCAAGTTCTGTTTAAGACGCCGCGAACGACAAGAGCCTAAACTCCGCACCGACGGTCCTTTGGTATGTGGAAATACGCCTAGTCAACTGGCTAGTCTCGTTCTTTATCGGAATTTACAAGAAAAATCGTGGAATAAAGAAACCTAACTAGTTCAATGAGAGAATGAGGTGAAGTTAGAGATGGCTAATAAATCTTATATCAAGAACATCAACTTAAGCACACATGCACTGCATTTTAATATTAGTAAGAACTCTAAAAGTTTTGAGTATGATTGACTTTGCGCGATTTATTTTAATAGCGTGTCTAACACCAGATGTATATGTAACAAGTCAATTCGAAGCCAGCTAGCTCATATTACAATGTTTCTATCTGTTTTCACGTCTTTATTAAATAAATTCTTGGCCCTCGGCATGTAAACTTATAGCATTAGATGGATGGATGTTTTCAAATCCATCTAGCGTTATATGTAAATATCATTTTTGCATACAATGGCATCGATAATTTGTTAACACCTGGAAAAATATTTATTAAAAACAATGTACTTGTTTGTCATTTAGTATAGATGCATAACGATTAATAATTTTTGTACTCTTTGAAATTGATGTACCAAATTTTTTTTTGGCACCATTTTATTCAATTAATCATTATATTTGTCTTATACTTATGAATGTACAAATTGTATTTAAAAAAAAATTGTCTAACATCTTTTATCGTTCGTACTTGTAATGGAATAAGTGTTAGACAATTATAGTTTCTCTTATCACAGTTTAATAGTCGACGGTCTCACTGATTTTTCATTTTATTAGTTAAAAAAAAATATACGAAAAATCAGTTTGCAGACTTTCAAAAATTCATTAATAAACATTTTTCCGGGAAAAACTAGATCCGCGTGAACTCAATTCCAACATACTTATAAAACGGACTCTTTTAACTGAATTTCTTTTTCTTCGGGCGTTGATGAGGTTGTTTCGATTATTTTTGGAATACTCTTTTGTCCTCCGCCTCCCATGGTGATAGGTTCATCATCTTCTTCCTCCTCTCCATCTTCATCATCTTCATCGATAGGCGTAAGCGCATCTGCATCCCCTGGTAAAGGTTCATCAGAAGGAACGAAGCCCTTTAGGCAAGGTGCTATAACGGAAAACCAAACAAATAAGTACCTATTGAGAATAAGTAATAGTTTAAAAAAAAAGGAGACGACCATAGATAATTTTTTACTTGTTACATAAAATATTAAAGCTGGATTTATAAACTCTGTTGTTCCCGTTATTCGTTGTTCGCCGTGTTTTCCAAGCTGCTAGCGATTCGTTATTTACAGTTGAAATTTGATTGGCCACAAAGATGACGTTTGGCATACGACAGAAAAATTTAAATGACAGATTATTTATGTTTAGTTATTGTTTTTCAACAGCAAATCTATTATCAAAATATATGGAGTTTGACACGATTGGCAGATATCAAGTAATGTAGAACTAACTTCAATTTTCATTGGCAGAGCGGCGAATCACGAATAACAAGATATACAATTTGCAGGCACGTATCCAGGGGGTCCGGACCCTCCCCCGAAATGTTTTCCATAACTTTTATGTAGGTAAAGTAAAAATGTATAGACATATTGAACGGCATACAGTTGTGAAAATATTATTTTTAAAATGTCTTTGTTTAAAAATAAAAATCAATTGCTTAACTATTGGCAACACAGAGGAACTTATCGTCGATCAACTTATAATGAATCTACAAGATCGTTTCGAACAAAACTCAACCAAACTAATAGCTTTTCAAAGCTTATTACCAGGCTTTGTCTCAAATGAAAATGCAAGTCTGCTAGAGCAGCTTTCTATGTATATTGAAGATAATTACCCGCTGTCTGCTCTTCAGGGTGAATACTACTTATGATGCAATGAAGTGGGTGAAGATTTAGACAGAAATACCGAAACCCTAAAGGCTTTGGAGCACTGTAACAAAATTTTTTTCCCTGCTCTTCATCATTTACGGGTTATTCTTTCTACTTTACTTGTTGCTACAGCCAGTATCGAGAGATCTTTTTCTACTCTTAAAAGGGTAAAAACCTTTCTAAGAAATAAAATGTCACTCGAAAGGCTAAGTTCCCTGGCTGTGCTCTCAATACACTGTCCCATCGATGTTTTTCCTGATAAAATACTTGACATTGACAATATATTATTCTTACTACACACTTATACTTTTTATAATTATGAGATTGTTTGTAACTATAGGTAATAATAATAACTCAATTTTTAACAGAAGATTAAAAATGTTTGTATTTTAACGTGTTGTTTTGTACCTTGACAATTTTCTACTTTTCATCTAAAGCCTTTGACCTTGACCTCTTGAAAAATTTTTGTCTGAGACGTTTTTTTTCTCGTTGGACCCCCCCCCCCCCGAAACCAAAACCTGGATACGTGCCTGACAATTTGGTTATTTGAGAAACAACAACGGTTTATAAACGCATGTATGTGTATGATTTATTTTCGAGCAGCGGTAATTACGAAAAACGAATAACCAACACTATAGTTTATAAATTCAGTTTAATTGTTATAAATATTTCACCAGTAGACCAATCAAATTGTTCTTTAACAAAAAGGAAATTGACAAACCGGAAATGGTAAAAATGTTTGTAATCAACCAAAAAAAATGCATGGGCAATTAGGTTTTTTTTTTAGGAGCACTGCAGCCTGTTGGCTTATTGTACCATACTTCCACATTTGGTCCATCTTCCCAGTCACCCTTGTAGTGTCGAGTAGACAATATAGGATATTTGCCGTATGTTTCTGAACAATTGCCTCTCCGAAAATGGTTTGTTTCGATCTCCATGCTACAAAGACTGCAGCTGAGATCTCCGTAATACAGCCTCATTTTATGCGGTGGTATTTTAATTGTAAAAATGCTGATGAACAAGGAAATTAAACAACTGATGAATTATCCAGCACTACATTTGCAATTTGGCTTGGTCCTATTGCCTTCAGACCGGAAGTTAAAAAGAAGGATGTCGATTGGCAAGGGGTTGACTTTACCCACACTGTGACATATAAGATTTTTTTTTAAACCCTACATCTATATTTTAGTCCAAAAGTGGTTAACGACACAAGTTGAAATTTGACATCTAAAAATATTACACCAAGTCGTTCAGATGAATCTCGTGTCAACGACTACAACCAAGAAGAATCCTACCATGCGTTTCTTCTCTACCAGACAAACAATCTGAATGCACCCCAGTAGGTCATTTTCAAATTCAGACCCCACGTATTCCAAAAAAACTTGCGGCACGCCCAGAGCTTTTGTTGCTTTTGTGTTAATATATGCTGGGTATGCATTCCACATGAGTCTCATGTCAAGGATGACTCCTAGGTCCTTAACCTCTTCTGAAAAAAGGGGGTTATTCCATTAATGTTCGGAGGCTGCAAAGGAAGGAAAACAAACATAGAGCATACCTCTGGAACGATCTTCCAGAACAATCAGCTCAAAACATATCTGGGGAACTACAACCGAAACAGATCAAAGGCACTGTTAAGTCTAGCAAAACCAACTAAGTGTCCTTGATAGTTGCCCCAGAGGGAATTGTAAACTCAATCACCACCTGTGCAGCATGAAGTTTGAGGCGTCGAATGAATGAATGAAACACCCCTGAATTTCTGTCAGAAAACGACTATTAATATTCATATAAATAAATACGATACACGTTTTATATGTCATAAATTATTACCACCCAAGGGTGGTAAGTTGACTTACAGCCCGTCGTCAAAAGCAATCGATACTTTTTGGTAATTGTTACTTACGTCCTTCAAAACAATGTCAAAATGCGTTGTTTGCAATATAGGGATGAGAAAAACTATTTTAAGAGCATAAAAAAAACTAACTTACCTATAAAGCTAGTAATGGCTGAAAGAGCAAAAAGACCACCTCCGACAAAAAAAGGTACATCATAGGATTGAGTTGCGTCATATAAGGCACCTGCTAGTGGTGAGCCCACTATGGCCGCAGCCCCTCGGAATAATATGAGAAGACCGAAAGCATTGGTTAGTTTTTCCAATCCGAGAAGATCCACCAAAATGATGGAAGTTAGTGAAATGTAACCAGCTGAAAAGAATGAATAATGTATTTAAAGTTTTGATGTAAAAATTAAATAAAAATATACTTACAGATGGCGATTCCAAAAAATATAGCAACAGTGACGTACATGGGGTACGTGTGGCAAAATGGCGTTACCGCTACAGTTATCGTAGATACAATTAGACAACAATTATTAACAAATAGTGCGTTGACTTGTGGAAAATCGGCAATGTAACCGCATACCAGACGCCCAATTGTGTTCGTTATGCCGATTATCGACAGCAAAAACGAAGCTTGTGAAGCCTCAATTCCCTAAAAGAGGAAAATATATTATATTAAAAACAGAACATCTTATTATTGTTATTGTAAAACCATCTCTACTACGTAGATTATTAAGTTTGAGCGAGTGTTTGAGACAGTATCTACAAGGCCAGATGTATATATGTATATGTATGTATGTATGTATTTTGGGGTAACATTCACTGAGACCTAACAGATCTATTTTGCCCCCTTACTTCTACTTAGTTTCTGAGGAGAGTCTCATATACTAGTAGCTCCTTTAATCCTATTTCCCAGAGGAATTTTAGGATATCTGCAGGCTTCAACTTAGGTAACTGTCCTTCTTCTATCCAGTAGTCTCCCAGGTACTGTGCCCTAGGATTCTGAAATACTGTGCAGTTCGCAAGTATGTGGATGGAGGTTTCTTCTTCCATTCCACAAAATCTACAATCTTCTTCCTCCACTATTTTGAGCTTTTTAAGGTGCCCATTCAGGCGACAATGTCCCGTTAGGATTCCTGTTGAAACTCTTAGTGCAGTTTTGCTTTGAGTTATGCATTCATTTGATCTCAACAGCTTGTAGTCACACAGAAGAATCTTTGATTGCCTAAGCCCTACTAGATCTTTCCAATTGTCAGATCTTCTCTTTCTATTTCTTCCAATATTACATTGAAGCTGATTCCGCAAAAGGGTTCCGGCCCCCAAAAGGGTATTTCAGTCCCCCTCTTCGCTAGTTCATCTGCTATTTCGTTTCCTTCTATTCCAGTGTGTCCTGGAATCCACAGTAAGGTGACTATATTACGCGATTTTCATGAAAACGGTGCAAGATAGAGTAAACTAAGAAAGGATCTAATTTGTAGAGCACAAAATTTACTACAACTTTAGTCTTGGAGGGGAATGCGAGATTAAATAATAAAAACGCGAAAACATTTTATAAAAAGTGGACTTATTTATGCAGTTTTTACATAGGAATATTTGTTCATTTAAACAGTTTCGAAATAGTAAATACCGGATTTCAAGATCACAATTATTTTCCTACATATCACGTATTCTACATTTTATTAATATTTAATCATTAACAACTTGCTTATTATTTTTCTTATTTTTTGGGGAATTAAACCACAATATGTTTTTGTATTTTTTATTTCGACGTTTCGGTAGCGTTCCCCAGCTTCCGTTGTCAAGATGAATTAGATTTTTAAACAATTTTTGGTCCCTATCAGACACAACGAAAAAATTTGACAACTAGACAATCAATAATATTTTGAACTTTGTTGTCAAATTTTATTAAGGCTCATTCACAGTAGATCATATCTCTGGGAAAATGTAAAATAAAATATTTTATTGTATGACATTCTAACAATATAATAGTTTATTAGGAATGGGATCCAGTGAAGTGCACGTTCCAGGAACGGTTTTATTGGGATAGCACTTTTTTGCTTATTTCGGAAATGATACATATTATGATTATTTTTGTTTTTAAAATATGTATTGAAGTATGTATCAATTAACAACTATTCCAATGATAATTCATAAGAAAACCTGGATAAAAACTTATGATGCTCTCCTGATAAGGCAGGTAATTGATTATTGGATATTTCTCTTTCTAAAGTATATTTTCCACGTTGCGATAAATCGCAGCGACTTGTTGCTGGGACAAATCGCTGCGAGAAAAAGTACAATAGGCACATCGATGGTTTGTTGCTGCGACTCATCCAGGCATAGGCAAAACGTTACGTTGTAAAATTGGTAGAAGGTGGACAAAAACGCCAAGGTTGATTGTTATTTTAACACTGTTTCTATCTGTCATTCTAATTCTAGCCACTAGACAAAAAAAAAGTTTTATCGTATCATTGAAAATTAAGACATTTTTATATGAAATCTTTATTAACATCATAAACGTTCCAATACCTACATAAAACCTTAGGTACTCATAATATATTAGTTACCAAAATTTAATACGTTAGTTATGAAAGCATTGCACGTTAGATACCAAATAATATTGGAACTAGTTTTCATGAACATGTTTTGACAGTTTTCAAATTTTGCCTTTGCCTTTAGCGTCCACGATCATAGGTATGCCCTCTGGAGCCTGATTAATGACCGAGCAGGCACTCCCTTTTGATTTCGTGCGGTTCCCCAGTGCCTAATCAACTGCCGGAAACGTCGCATTTGAATTTTGCGAGCAAAGGAAACTTTTTTGGTCACACTTTCTTCTAAATACCCTGTAGCAACCTTCGTCGATTCCCATCCACCAAGTTATTGTAGGTCTAATATATCTCCTCCAGCATTAACAAGAAAATTTATCTTCTAACGCAGTGACCAGTATACAAATTAGGACTTTGGAGTGAGAGATACTTATGAGGTATTTTGGAGAAGAAATGAATGCCGCAGGGCTGTATCGTATATTTCCCTTTTCTATATATGATACAAACAATCTTCGGTGCGCGAGTAACATGGACTGGCCTTAATATCGCGTATTTTTAAATAAAAGTACAGGATTGACTTCGCCGTCAGATACCACAGCGAAAATCCGTTTCTTGTGGGTTTCTGATTCGGGAATAGTAACAATCAGCTTGTCCTCTGAAACGTCAACATCTTCCAACTAAAAAAGCCACTTTCATCATTAAAAACTCCTCGTTTGGTGCAGAACGCACAAAGTCGTTGACTTGTTCTCTTGTAAATACTTTTGATTTTTTATAACATTGTTTTTCTTCTTGACGAAACGTATTAAGGCGTCATATTTGCTGATTTCCACTCTTTCCTTCAGTTCTAAAGTCGCTCGTAACATGGAATATTTCGGCCAAAAGATGAAGCAGAATATTCCTAGGAGAGTTTTGCGAAATACGCCAGCAACACGTCTTCTTCTGCACCTTGAATATGTACTTTGTTTCGCCACTCACAAAACTACCGATATTCTTTTTCATAATGGATTTTAGATTTGTCCGGAAGCAACTTCAACCTAATAGTGTTGGCTGCAGCTAATAAATCGTGCATGATTTTTGATGACTTTTTGAAATGCCAAATTGAAATGACATAAAACCTTGTTACATCGCCGTTGTCAATGATACGAAAAAGCTTTTAATATAACTCGATTATTAGCGATTTAACACCGTCTCGGACTATTATAAATCGCATAATAATCTCGTTATATTAATAGCTATAAATCTTGTCAGTTATTGTTTAATTTGACGTTAAAAGCTGTCATAACTATCAAAGTACATTTCAGTATTGTTAATCTAATTTATCATATCGCATTTAACAAACTGTTTGGTTATAAAACTGAAAGTAAAGGCGGATTTAACGGATGCATAAACATAATATTTTCATTAATGCATAATCATTACTATTACAACTTCTCTAACACATAGTGCTTAACAGATGGGTCATTTATCCATTCCTCAATTCATAAGTGTTAGTGACAGTTCTATCTATCACGCAACATATAAAATTAGTGTGTTCTGTAACCTTCCTCATCATTCAACTACAATAACAGAGTTCTAACCTCATTTATTGATATTTCTGTATTTCAATTTCATCAAAATAATAAAATATTCATCATGAAGAGCAAAAAGCTCCTTGTATCGTTATTGTCATACTACTACACATTATTAACGACAAATATGAGAAAATAGAGACGGTGGGGTGTGACGCCTATCAACAGCAACAGGGACACTGAGGGTCTATATGCATGAAATGAATAATATTACCCTACCTGTTCACTCTGCCAAAACAGACAATGTCTCCCAGACATTCTCCAGTAGAGTTTGTTTAACCATTCTTTGCCGTTACGTCATACATTACGTCATTAACGTATTTCTTATGTCGACGTAAATTTTATTTGTTACTTTTGACAGTTCAGTTGTCATATTTTGATTTGTTCAGAATTTTTAGTCGTTTTCGCCTTTTTCAATTAATTTTTCATTGTCAAAATGCCTTCCCGGTATAATGAGAAAGAGCGAAGTTTAATTTTGAAGTTGATTAATTACTTTTCAAGAGAAAGAGTTGCTGGAATGCCACTTTTACCCTTAAATACAGTCCTGTTACCATAGATCTGAATGAATCGTACTTCCACAATGATGATGAAGATGATTTTGTCAGCGATGAAGATATTTCAGTTTACCATTCTTATCCGTTTGTTCGTACGCAGCGCATAAAGCAAAATACAATTTTTGGCATTACTAATTTATTCATACAAACACTCCTTAACATGCATCATTGGAAACAATAGAGGAGTTCAGTCTACGGTCAGTGTAGCCAACAATAAGTTGGCCACACTGACCCTAGACTGAACTCATCTATTCTTAACATATGCCATTGATTAAAATTTTGAGGTTAAGTGTAAAATAACATTCAACTAATATAAGACAAACGTAAAACAGCAGAATACGTCACCGATTATGACGTAACGGTAAAGGATGGTTAAACAAACTCTACCACTTTGTTTTTTGTGTTCTTTATTTTTGAGATCCCATATACATGGAAATTTTTCCATTTCCTCAATGAAAAGCACCTCTTCCAAACTCATACTGACAGGTTAATTTTAACAAAAATGATGATAGTGTACTTATTTATATTTTTATTTATTTCTTGATTCTGGACCAACTTTTGAGGTTAACAAGTATGAGAGTGACATTTGGGAATAAAAATACGGCGCAATGAAATCTACGCAGGCGCACTTTCTATTTCGACACATCATTATCCATAAAAGTTGGAAACTTCAAGGTTATGCGTTATGGAATGTGCATTACAACTAACTGTTACGAGTTGGATAAACCGTCTCATTTGCAACTACAGTGTTCAACTTTTATAAGTTATTCATTAAAGTTATGCTAACACAAAAAATTATGCTTATGCATCCGCATTAATATGCATTAAAGTTATGCTAACACAAAAAATATGCTTATGCAAAAGGAATGCACATTATTTGAGTATAACATGAAATGCGATCGTGAACGTATTACAGTAAGTACAACACATTCGGTTTGCAACACGAAGTTTGACTTCAGATACACAATCAACTATTCATATTTAATAGTTGACGTCATTACCTCATTTAAAAAATGGCTATCGGCGTTCAATTTATGAATATCCGATTGCCAATCAACATAATACTCCGCGTATGCTAATCAGAGGAAAAAAGTAGGCAAGGACAAGGAACACGTGTTTTAGCTTCTGCAATTGATTTTGGAGAAACATAAAATGTAGCTTCTGTCATTCTGACGATGATATGTCAATATCGAAATAATTATCAATAATATTTCATTTAGTGGAATTAATTAGAAACAGTAATATGAGTAGATTCCAACAAGTAAGTGGTAAAGAACATCTCACACAGATTTTTTAAAAAAATTTAGTATGTTCTGTATCTGTATCTGTAGAGTAGGGAGGGTGAGTGTAGGCTCACAGCACTAAGGACACATGTGACCCATTGTGCATCCTCCCGAGGAGTTGTCTTCCTAGGTCATTGTCCATCCTGTCCTTCTCAGGAAGGTGGACAGGTCACTAGGAGACATCTCCTTTATATCGGCAGGTGTAGGCCAAGACTCACCGAACACACACTCTCTTATTGACGATAACTCCGGACACTCGCATAAGGCATGCCTGACAGTTTCATCTTCCTGTTCACACATCCTGCATAGAGGTGTGTCCACTAGCCCCATAGTATGGAGGTGTTTCCCTAGTTGACAGTGACCAGTCAGAAATCCTACTGTTAAACGTAGGTTTCTCCTGGTCATCGCCAAATATTTCTTCGGCTCCAGCTTCCCAGGGTCGCCCAGGGTGATCCTGGCAAGACTGCATCCTTTGATTCCATCCCATCTCTTAAGGGATTGAGTATGGGTGTAGCGTTTGGCTAGTTCCGCAATTGTCGAAGTCGTTAGGCCGTAGGTGTCACTGGGTCCTAGAATTTTTAGTCCAGCGGCTTCCCTGGCTAAAGAATCAGCAATGCGATTTCCTTTACTCCTGTCGTGCCCTTTAACCCACCTCAGGATAATATTGTTATCTGCCGAGGCGTCAGCTAAATCTTGGTGGCACTCTAGTACTAGCCTCGATATAACACGTTGTCTGTTTAAGGCTAATAGGGCTTGTCTACTATCAGTGCAGATTATTATGTTTTTGCCAGAAATTCCTCTTCTGGTTAGTTCTTTTGTGGCAATTGAGATACCAGCCAGTTCTGTTTGAACTACGCTGGTATTGTTTCCCATTCCCCACTTCATCTTTAGGCTTAGTGCTCTTGAGTAAACTCCACATCCTGAGCCTTCTTTCATTTTTGAACCATCTGTATATATGCGTATTGCATTTGCAGCTCCTGGCTCTGTGTTCTGTTTTATTTGAATTTTGTAGGGTTTGTTAAACAAAAACCTGGGTTCAATTGCATCATTGGTTGCCTGCAGCAGAGGTAGCGCAGTGAGCGCTTCCTGCCACAGGCTCAACCTCAATTGGCCCACTCCTACTTCGGGGTTTACACCAGCCGTGCGCAATCGTACCATGGCCATTAACGCCACCTCCTTGACGTACAGGTCCAGAGGGGTCAAACCAGTAATTAGTTCCATTGCTGCGGTTGGTGTTGTTCTCATGGCTCCTGTGATGTTTAAGCAAGCCATTCGGTGTATTTGATATAATTTTTGGATGGCCGTTGCTTGTAGAACCTTCGGTCCCCATGCAATTGCTCCATACGTTAACATGGGTCTTATTATTGCAGTGTAGATCCAGGTAACCACACGGGGTGACAAACCCCATGTGCGTCCCACTGTCCTCCGACACTGCTCATAAGCCACATATGCTCTTTTTGCTCTGTTGTGTAGATGAGAGTTCCATGTTAGTTTCCTGTCGAGGGTAATACCAAGGTATTTCACCTCTTAGTATGTTATTTTGGAAGTCAAAATAAGTATTTTCTTTCATTGCACCGACCTTGTAGCCATACAGGGTGATACTAACAAAATAAGTGAAAGATTCTTAAAAGTTTTTATTATTATTATTATTGTAAAATGCTGTAATTTAACTTTGACTGATAAAATCACTACTGGGACTCTGCACACTATAGAATTCTACTATCGTCTCTATTCAGACGTCTTTTGTCGACGATTTCTTAATAAAAACTTCAATATAGGTATTTCATAGTAATAAGTCAGAAATAAAAGAAGACTTGCCGACAGTATGCAGATAGTATACAGAGTGAGACTTTCGACTGCTGTCGACTGGAATAATAGTAGAAATAATATTGTAGAATTCTATAGTGTACAGAGTCCCAGGCCAGGTATCAGTAAAAATGTTTCTTCAATGATCGATAAATGTCACTAAAACTGACGTTTAATGTCAATAAGAGAACAGCATAATTATGTATTTGTTGTTAAAGCGACACCACTTGTTTGAAAAACGCCTACTACAACAAAAAAATTCAATCTACTCATATAAAATTGGAGAAAACTTTAGCGATAATGATATTCGTAGCCTCGCATCCTTATCGAATAGGCAGTTTGTTGAACTTTTCAATTAATGCCAACCTATAGGGATGTATAATAAATTGAGAACACCAGCGAAAACACAACTGATGGCCTTTTCAATGAAACTATGTATCTGATGAGTTTTTAAAAGCAATAATGAGATTTTCTTCAAGTAAAAATGTAAGTCTTGCAATAACCATATCAAGTGTCCGTTCGTTGAATAACCCTGTACATGATAGAAAAGAGAATAATATCACTTTTATGGAATATATATTGTTTTTGTTTAAAAAAAGTTCCCGATTTTATTAGCCAGTCAAATTAGAACATTTTGCAATAATAATAAAAAAACTTTTAAAAATCTTTGACCTATTATTTTAGTATCACCCTTTATGACAAGGTTGGTGCAAGGAAAAAAAAGCTTGCAAAATAACATACTAAAATTAAAAAATAAACGTTTCGGTGGCCGAAATCCAGGAGATGTCCTTGAAACTTTGCAAAGTTTTAATAAATTTTGAACAGTTATTCTATAACATGAGTGTCAATATAATTTTACTTGATGAACATCCATACTAAACGATGAAATAAAACAATTTAATTTGTTTAAATCTTCATTATATAAATATAAATATAATGAAGATTTGAACAAATTAAATTGTTTTATTTCATCGAAGAGTGTCAATATTAAGTATACTACTTACATCTAGTTTTGCACATTCAACAAGGTAAACGAAGGGTATGTACAATCCTGCCATTCCGAATAAATTCGATATTCCTATGAGCACGAAGACAGGATTCCTCAACAAGCTTGTATCCAACATTTGTGCCAGTGCAGACTTGAAACTATCAGGTAGTACCAAACAAGGGCATATATCTCCAGCTGAAATCAAAACAATAAAAGCTGAATGCAATGAAAATTTTGATACATGGTTACATTTTATCTGATGTTCACCTTTGAAAGTTTTCCGATTAGGTTGATATAAGATAGGCATTTTGTATTTACTTAATTTCATTTTCCTGTAACAATTGTCACATTTATAGTGTATTCATAAAAAAGAGAGAGTAATAAAACGATAAAAACCCCATTTTTTCGAGAGTACCATTGGCGTAGGTGTTTTGCCAACATTTGAATTTAAAAAAGAAAGCAGTTAAAAATATATGTTATATTTTAACCTGATAGAGAAATTGTTTATTATGGGTGTTCTGTTTTTGCACTATAATAAGTAGGTATGCAAATAATGCCATTATAATCGTTTCCGGTCCATAATTAAAAGGATTAAGTTTAAGTGAGGGTTAAGTAGCAATTTAACAATATAATTTTAGGATTTTAAGAATTTTAGATTATTAGCATATTTTGTTTCTTCCTGGTATTATTATAGGTACTTATGAGTTGGTTCCCAAATATTAAAGTTTACTACAAATCTGCTCTGCTTGTTATTATAGTTTCAACTTTTGAAGTGTGTGCAGTTTGTGTATCTAGAAAGTAAAAAAATATGGCTTCTACTCCGAGTACAAATAAAAGTCGTGCGCATTTAACGCTTAGAGAAAAACAAACAGTGAGGGCAAATATATATTATATTTTCTTGATGAAACTTGGGTAAATGAAGGTCACACTGTTGGCAAACACTGGCAAGACAAAAACGTGAAAAGTGTCCGACAGGCATTCGTGGAAGGTTGGTCGATAGGGATGAAGCCGCCGTCAGGAAAGGGAAAACGTTTGATAATTGTCCATATTGGAAATGAAAAGAAAAAGGGTTTGTAAAAGGAGGTCTTTCCGTCAAACCATACTAGCGATTATCACGAGGACATGAATAGCGATACATTTGAAGAATACTTTCAGCAAATGTTAGACCTAATACCTCCTGGTTCAGTAATAGTAATGGACAACGCCAGTTACCATTCCAGAAACCTTGAAAAAGTACCAACCGCAGCATGGAGAAAAGCTGATATTTGTAAGTGGCTTACATAAAAAAACAAATTTGGAGGCAGATGTGGTAAAAAAAGAACTACTATCATTGGTAAATAGCCACAATTAGCCAAATATTTAGTATTTTCCTTACTAATACCTATATACCACGGTACTTGAAATGTAAGTTTTCCCCAATTGCGGCGCCTATGAGAATAGTTTATCCCTTGCCTTCTATTGTTCTCGGTTTTGGGTTCTATTGTATTCTCCGGCCGAACAGGGTGAGGTATATACAAATAAAGGATCTTTACCTGAGGTACATTATGAAATTTTTAAAAGAGAAGAAAAAGTGATTGATCACTCAGTACAAAATTTATGAATATACTATAAGTAAAGCGTGTTATCAATTAATAGATGTCAAGATTTACTTAATTACAGTTTCCTGTAACAATAATTGTCATTTTAAGTAAAGCGTAGACGTCAAGATAATAGTATCATACTTTTATAACGCCTTACAAATTTGAAGATTACTTTTCAGATAGTAGACCGTTCACTAGGAAGCAATATCTACTTCTCGGGCTATATGCCCCGACAGACAATGAATTACACTTCCAGGTTAAACGGGGTTGGTATATCTGCAAGATGTAACCAACCATTCTAGTTTGTAGTTAGAAGGGACAATAGCACTTGTAGACCGGATTCGGCGTATTTTCGCCTCATCAGTACAAGGTAGATATCACCGTCCAGGAGCTCAGAAAGCATAATACTGGACTGAAGACAACGCTGAAATTACAATAATAGATTGACCCCCAGAGAAAGAAATGCGATAATAACGACATCTCCACAACTAACCACAAACCAAAATTCCATATTGACAAAAAACCATCTCGGTTTTGTAGTTATTTACTGAATTACAGTTTACAGAGTTCTGTAAAATTGCGTTATAAAGAGCATATACCTCCAGCGTCGGATTAATGATATTTTGCGCCCTGGGCTAGTTTTTTTTCGCCCCTTCCATCTATCTCCCCTCCTCGTCTTTCAGACAGCACATACGACATACGTACACGGTATATGTATTTACACGAGAAAAAATAGTCATAATAACGTTTTATTTATTATTGAAAATAAATATTTAAAGCCAGTAAAAGTCACTGAGTGGACCAGTGCGAGATTTTTCCGACACGGCATCCGTCAAAAAGCACAAAAAAGACAAAGGACGCCGCACCGCATTCGGTACTTCTTGGTATATGAAGCATCATTTCCCTATTCAGACTTTTACCATTTTAACGAGTAGTTATGATTTTAATAATCATGAAATTTTTTTGCCCCCTATTTGAATTCCGCCCCTAGGCCCTGTGTCCATTGTGCCCTGTGGTTAATCCGGCGCTGTGTACCACATTTAAAGGATGGGCGCACAGAGAAGTCGAGTGCTGCTGAACATGGTTTAGATTGTTATAATTCAATAAGTTTAGATAATGTAAAATTAAAATGTATCTAACAATAGAATGTTGGATGCAATTGGAATCATATAAATAATTTAATGTAATAATCGACCAATTGGGCATCTCTTCTCTTGAGCCGCAGAAAACGGAAATTATTGCTATTCAACATTTTAAATGGCATTTGAAGCTGTCCACAGCTTCTTAATAAGATCTACCTGTCTATGCCATCTCGCTCAACTAGACAGGTGTTCTTACTTAAAGTGCCTTCCCATCGATACAATTATGCTTTTCACTCGTTCCTGCCTAGAGCCGTGAGTCTGGAAGATAATTTACATGTTTTCAGTAGTGCCATTAATCAATTTAAGAATTTGTACAGTAAAAATCACGAATATTTCCCGTTACGTCATACTTTACTGAATGTATCAAAGACACTCTAATTTTATGTGGATATCACTGACCGCGATGTCCAATTAAAACAAATAGAAAGGTACATAATATGTCTTTTGTGCCTGAATTAAGCTACGCCATGACGTCTTTATCGGTTTGTCACTCTGTCTTGTGTTGTGACAACGTCACTTTATGCGGAAATCATTCTGTCACCATTGAAGTTCGTCGTTATTGTCATTACTTTAAATGAGAAAGTTCATTTACATTTATTGTGATATTTTTCGACAAAATGCCTGGTAAACTTTTGGACGAAAGTAAATTTGAGTGTATTAGAAAATTACATGAATATTTCCAAAAGGAATTGGCTAATGGAGGACCACTTTTGCCGGTAAATGCCATTCAAAAGGTAAGTTTTGTAACAATTTATTTGTAGAATTCCAAATTGTAGTCTAACTATGATATAATATGGTTTTTATTTATTTCCTCTCATGATAAGATCACCAGAAATTAATGCCGAACTCTCTAACAATGATGCTCCGCTGGTGAAAACTGTCTTATTGATTTGATTCGGATGCTTATGAGTTATGACGTAACGAGAAAGATTCGTGACTTTTACTTTATTTGTATTTGTACGTAGTTCTACTAAAAAAAATGTTCATGTTAATTTTTTTATATAGAATTGTAAAATAAAATAAATAAATGATAGTTTGAATAAAGACAAAAGACATACATTATAGGCCGTTGTAAAGTTTATTAGCAAAAAAGCAATTGTAAATTGTTTTCGCGCTAGGATGGTTTGTTCCAGTTCTTCTAGATATTAATATAAAAATTGGATGGACCATAGTCACCGTTAAGCATTATAGTTTGAAATTAGTAATCTTATAGGATGTTTCATAACGTCGTTCCAGACCAAAGTTATTTTAAATTTGAAATCTGTTTCACTTCCCCATTACAACAATATAAGGTTGTAATATGTTATACATGGAATTTAAAAGGTTACAACCACTTTTTTAATAAAAATCGTAAGAAGTTCAACGCCATGTATAATTTAAAATATTGATTTTCTCAATATTCATGAAATTGTTTTCTTTTTTTTTTTTCAAATGAATCACCCTGTATTTTATATCACTATCGAAACGAACTAAACATCACACTTTAATTTTTTTTAAGCACTCTCTATACCTAAATTTTTTACTTTTTGAGATATTTTGATTGGATCTAGGTAAATTGTTCGAAATCAATTCTTCGAAAGTCAATTCTTCGAAAGTCAATTATTCGAAAATCAATTTTTCGAAAATCTATTGTTGGAAATTCAATATTCTGAATAGAATATACAAAAATAGATAGATAGAAGTTTTTATTACTTTGTGAATTTATCGAATGACAATTTTTGTAAAGTAAATTATAATAATTTTCAATAATAACCCAACCAAACCTACCCCTACCAAACCACCTTCGTATTTTTAGTCAATTTTTGAAGAATAAATTATAATAATTTCCAATAATAACCCAACCAAACCTACCCCTACCAAACCACCTTCGTATTTTTAGTCAATTTTTGAAGAATAAATTATAATAATTTCCAATAATAACCCAACCAAACCTACCCCTACCAAACCACCTTCGTATTTTTAGTCAATTTTTGAAGAATAAATTATAATAATTTTCAATAATAACCCAACCAAACCTACCCCTACCAAACCACCTTCGTATTTTATCACCATTAGGAACCTGCCACCTATTCGATAAATTGATTTCGAACAATTGAGTTTCGAATAATTGATTTTCG
Source organism: Lochmaea capreae (assembly GCA_949126875.1). Classification (NCBI taxonomy): domain Eukaryota; kingdom Metazoa; phylum Arthropoda; class Insecta; order Coleoptera; family Chrysomelidae; genus Lochmaea; species Lochmaea capreae. The sequence goes on from OX421403.1 coordinate 18,555,610, forward strand.
AATAATCGGTCATTCGAAAAATTGATTTTCGAACAATTGATTTCGAACAATTGATTTCGAATAATTTACCGGTACCCATTTTGATTTTTATATTCAAAGTATGGAAGACTTAGAAGTACCGAAAGCTCTAATTAATATAATTAGAAGCACATACAAGACTGTTAAAGTAAGAGTGCAAATAGGAGGTCAAAGATCGAAAGAGTTTTTAATGAAAAAAGGTATAAAACAAGGTGATAGCTTAAGTCCACTATTATTTGTCATTATTATTGACAAAATAGTGAAGGAAATAAAAAGACAAGGAGGAAATCTGGACATGATAATAGGGTATAGAAACATGGTGCCGGTCAGATTAAGTAATCTACTATATGCAGACGATATTGTATGCAAGAGAAATAGAAAATATGAAAATGACAATAACTACAGAAAAAACCAAAGTAATGATAGTAAATGGAAAACAGCGAAAGGGGAGTAATTACAAGGAATTGAAATGTAATCACAAAACATTAGAAAGAGTAACAACCTATAACTACCTATATAGGAAGTATCATACCAGAAGAATATTATGCAGAACTTGATAACAGAGCAAATAAATCAACAAGATTATATTATTCCTTAAATCGAACATTATTAAGCAATCAACACATTGATATGGACACAAAGCTGGAAATCTACAACAAAATTACAGTATAGTTGACGTAAAAGGTATAGTGCGAACTTAAAGTTGCCGGCTTTTTGTTTGACTCTAAGACTAAGAGTATACCGTCATAGCCCAGTCAATATTATAATTATTTAAAATGCTTACTTAGTTGACGAGAAATTCATTTAATGTTATAATTTCAACTAATAATCGTTGATAGTTATTTAATAAACTAGTTTGTTAATGAAGGCGATTAATAGTAGAATAAGTAATAGACAAAAAGACATTTGGTATGTTCTAGTCGCGGTCTACGCAAAAAATGATACAAAATATGTACAGGCAACTGAAACAAGAAAATAATGGAGCTGCTGAAAGAACACATAAATTAACAAAAGTTTCAAAAAGATCCATTATTAAAGTTATCGGTACAACAACTGCTATTCATCGGAAAGAGAGAATACAGAAATTGCTGCTTACAGATTTATTTATCTCGCCGACAAATTGTAAAACAGTGCAAATTAATTTTACTCACAACTATATATTTATATTTTTTAATAACATGCGACCTATAAATTTCAATATTTATTAAGCTTAAAGCGGCAAAGCATAGTTATTGACAGCAGCAAAGGAATACCATAATACAAAGGAACGTCTCTGTATCAATGACGTATTAAAGATAGACAAGTCTTGTTTACATTTTGGTTGTCCCCAACATATTTAAGACGAGACTCTTCTTACATGATGCCAAATCTCGTATAAACAAAATCGTAATTGATGAATATTTTTAAAATTTTAGCAGCATTTTCTGTTTAAATCGTAAGAAAAATAAGGAAAGCATTTAAAATAGGTACCTATGACCAACCCACGGTCCAGCTCACTATTTTTTTTTTCGGTTACAATTTTTTATGTTCTATTAATGCCATAAGTAAAATAGTTTATAAATTTTAAGCTTGGCAACCTCGAACTACTTCTGTCATTTTGGTGAAGTTTGCCAATAAGATTTTAATTATTATAATAGTGTTTTTATTTGGTTTCTGATTGATATTTGTATATTAAAGTGCTTTTAAGACATTTATGATGGTGAAAATGTGTAGTGCGTGAAAATACATGTAATAAGAATGATAATCGTTCATTTCACCGGTAAGGTTATAGTAGCATGAGCGTAGTATAGGTATAAGACGAGAGGTTCAACATTATTTGTTTTCATAATAATATTGTTTATTTTTTTTATTATCAGGTTTTTGAACAATACTTAGAATTGTCAAAAGATCTTCGTGACCATATGATTATCTTTCGGTTTATTTTTGGAGTGAATATACTAAGGATGTAATTTCATATATATTTGGATTTGTAGTAAAGTTCTTTAACAAAAAAATTATTTGCAAATAGTGATTCTAGTTTGTATAAACTACAAATTAAAAAACTTTTGAAAAGCTGAAAACTATCTAGAACACTTACTATGAATTTAGATGTTAGTAATATTAATAAAATTGAACAAAAAAGCTTTCAATATCAACATGTTTATAATCTGTAGTGCAAAACTTGGTTTAACTTCAAAATCCTTTAAAGGTATCTATTAAAAAAATAACTTGAATATGGATACGATCTTCGATATAATTTCCACTTATTCAAACGAAAAAATTAATAACGTCCATTACTTAATCTAATCCTTTCGAAATATACGCTACTGTGCGTTGTACTTGCCCTGATTTATGTTGCGACCAAAACATTGTGTAGGTAATAATACGTTATTGCTCTGTATCGGCACTTTGTCACGTGGAAAACGTTTTTTATAATAGGTGAGCTATATTTATGTTATAATCTTATTGGAAAAAGGTGTAACTAATAAAATTCAATAACAGCTGCGCTACAACGTCGACGACAGATATTGTTCATTATTTTGTTTTCGTTTTTCTTTACTATATCGAAACGAGACCACCGAAAATTGTTAACAAGTGTATAATGTTAATTTAAAACACGAGGAACACTTTGTTGCGACTTTGACTTTCAATTTAATGTAAATTAAACGGTCAAGGGCGTATTAACGTTCTTCAGTTGTTGATTTAAAAAATTCCGCTGGTAATTATTTACTTCTAGTCTTTAAAAACTACCTAATGGAATTATTCATTAGTCAGGTTTTGTGGAATACAATTAAATGTATATTGGGGTGACATTCACTGAGACCTAAAATATCTATTGTGCCCTTTCTTTTATTAGTTTCTGAGAAAAATCTCACAGACTAGTAGTTCCCTTGGACCTATTACCCGAATGAATTTCAGGAAATCTGCAGGCTTTAGTTTATTTAAGTGTCTGGGACATACCATCTTGTGGCATGTCCTAGGATTTCTAATTTCTAAACAGCGAAGAGGTGTTTTTTTCCCTCTCTACTTAGTTGGTATCTAGGTAGAGTTCTTTCTGCAACACTTTCCATCACCATATCTAGTGGCGTGAAATTGTGAATCACTTCCATGGCCGATGCACAGTGTATTTCGGCTCAGAATGCATTTAGGAAATTGAGCCAGGATTCAAATGAAAGCTGAGGTCATGTGGAAAAATATTACCGTGACGATTGTTTTTTTATTTGACCTTCAAATGACCTTGCAAAATTGACCAAACCTAAAATTTTTATAATATCAATATAGAACGCTTTGTTGAATCCACAGTGACCACAGAAATCGACGAAAACGTAGCAGAAGTTGTAGAGACTGTAGAAATTGGTGTGGCAGAAGAAGAATATTCAGAAGACAGTGATTTCGATAGTAATTCCACTTTAATATCGTCGAATTAAGTATTTTTGCGATAGTCGATGAAAACAATGTTTTCTTTCTTTTCGTTACTTACCGTTTGAAATTCGTTTTTTTTTCAGTGCTACTATGCAAAATAACTAATTATTAACTTCTGTGATATATTTGTACCTTTGAAATACCTGTCGATAATGCTGAAAAAGTGTGTTAAAAGGGGGTTGACCTTGGCAGCGTTAGAAACATGATAGAACATTTTTGAGACCGGATTCAGAACTGTCATGCCAAAATATATAAAATAATTTGTTTAGAAAAAAATGTAAACCCTATTTGATATGCTAAAACACGAAAGTTTATAAAAAATTTAGGTTTGGGCAGCTTTGCAAGGTCATTTGAAGGTCAAATACAAAAACCATCGTCACGGTAATATTTTTCCCGAATTCTATATTACCTCGGCTTTCATTTGACTCCTGGCTCAATTTCCTAAGTGCATTCTGAGCCGAGATATTTGATTTTTGCACACTTTTTATAAAAATCGTACACTGTGCGTCGTTGCGCATGTTTTCATTGCTCCTGCAATGCATATTATACAAGCTAGTCTTTGAATTCTGGAGAGGATGTCTCTCGTCGTCAATGGTTCCATAAGTGATTATTGGTATTATTAATACCAAATACCAAATTATTACTTTCCGTTCTACACTCGCATTATTCACTTGACTTTTATTTAATAGGGTCGTGAACAAAGTATAGTATTCTACTCGCAATTTATGGCCATTATTCATTCGGGTGACTTGCGCTATCATAAATTGCTCGTTTAATAATATAGTATTGTCCATGACCACTTAATAATAAGTCAGTATTTTACCTCCTAACAAAAGGTATATGATACACATATATCTATTAGAGTGAATTAAGGTTCATAATTCACGCTTTTGCATTTAAATAGCATATTATGTTGCTATGACAACACAACATTCCGGCTTAGGTGACTAGAGATGGGGGTACAATACGAAAAAAACTATTAAATCTACGTATTTTTGTTTAGGAATTAAATATATCGTATCTATAAAATATCGTAATTTTTAGTATTGATACTGTTCATAACGATATTTTCTAATATTGATAGTTTTAACAATATATTTATAACGGTACGGTGTATCGATACTTTACACAGTATCGCCATCTCTATATGTCACATTATTTGACGTCCTCCAGAAATTTATTAATTTTGACGTTAGAATTGTCAATAATACCAGATTATTACTTTCCATTCTACACTCGCATTATTTACTTGACTTTTATTTAAGAAAGAAATCAAGGGTCGTGGACAAAGTATAGTATTCAACTCGCAATTTATGGCCATTATTCTCTCTGGTGACTTGCGCCTCTCGTCTACGTGAATAATAGCTATCATAAATATAATCAGAAACAGTATATTCGTCAAATAACCCATCCTATAGTTACTATTTTTAACTGAACTTTTTATCACAACGCTAATAATTTGAGTTGCAAGAGAATGAGATACTAATGGAAAAGTATAATAATAATAAACAGTACAAATATAATCACAAAATTATCATCCCATAGTATAGGTTATTTCAATTATGTAATTAGCTTCAGTAAAATGGGTAAACATTTTAGTAAATGTTTATTAACTCTTATCAAATAGAAAAAAAATTCCACAGTTAGTTGTGTGTGAGTGTGTTATTTATATCCGTACCAATTTAAAACTTGATTAATGGCATTGAAAGGCAAGTAGACTTGATTTGTTTGCGGTTTTAATTTGGTTACTTTTGTTAGTGGAATATTTTAAAAACGAAAGGACAGGTCTAACTATGAACATGAAAATTATATGCCCGAATGGTATTTGACAAGACTATTTCATGAGTGACAGATTATTCTGCATACAGATAGCTTACAAAACATACTACCTATTATAAAAGCGTACATAATAAATATGTAAACTGGAAAAAACAAGTAATTTATGTAATCACAAAACACTACAAACTTAATTATTTATGGTACAATTAAAATTTTGGTACACAGTAGAAGTATTGTTTGAAATCTTTGTTAACTCATTGATAGCGTTGGGTGTATGTAAATCATTAATGTTGTTAATGGGTCCAGCTGTAGAGTAAAAAGCTCGAGGAGTGGCTGCAGGATATTCAGTTTTCTGTTTTTAGCTGGAGGTTAACACCTTTAAGGGTATTTATGAGGTTAGGATAATGCTCATTATCTATTTGCAGATAAGGCTTAATTGAGTTGGCTGAACTGTGGTCTCCTTTAGCCAGGTTACCAACTGCTGTCGACCGAGTAGAGTGGATTGTTATTTCTTTTGTATTTAATCCTGCCTTCTCTGCTGCTTCTTTAGTCCATTTCGAAAGTTCGTTTTTTACCACTGGAGTGTTTTTGTACCATGCACTTAATTGTTCTTTATTCCATGATGGATTTACTGTTGTTATTCTAGATGAACGTTTAACCATTAGAATTTTTAAAAGATGGACTGGACAAAAGGTAGGGTTCATCGTGTTGGTGATCAGTCATTTTCTATCGGCCGTTGTTTATTCTCCACCCTGGACCGTTCTATTGAAGAGATGATTATATTCTACTCTTCTTAAAAAGTAGAATTTTTGGAAATCAGTTATTTAAAACAATATGTAACTATGTTATCTACCTGTGTTAATCCCAGAATTATACACTTCCTCTTCAAAATAATGAACTCTGCAATTGACGGCTTCTCCACCTCTTCAGGCAAGTTATGCTGAAGCGGTATGGTAACATTTTCGCTGGAGTCCTGCCGGAGTGTCTTCGTCCCATAATAAGACCATTGCATAGTATTCTTCCAATTTTAACGAAGCAGAGCTGGATTTCCTTTTATTGGCGCACATCTGAAAATTCCTTCGTTTCGCATTACGAGCTTCCCTACTAGACTTAAAGATGATATCTTTAAATATATCAAAAATTACATCTCTTGCAGCGGTGTTCCACATTTTCACCGTTTTCTTTCTTCATGTTCCACGCCCAATCTTTCAGGATTGCTGTAAAGTTGTAGTTTCCAAAAGCTCGTATTTCTTTTCCTCCCAGAATTCCGTAAACTGTTTCCATATTAACGTAAGGGTTTTAACGGTACACTTTTCTCATTCGCCAGATCAATATTAGTTCCAAAGCGACTCATTTTTACTACATAAGCTGACTAGCACTATTTAAAAACAATATTACAAAATTTATTGACAATAAAATCAGAAAAAGTTTTTAGCGTCATTTTCTGGTGTCCTAGGAGACTTGTTGGTGTCAACAGCTGTCAAGTTTTGCCGCGAATAAGCACGATTATTTCCTTCCTATTAATTTTGACCAATCGCTGTCAAGAATTGGTATGTCAAATATAAATTTTAAGTGGAAAAATTACTTAACAACTGTCAACTTCCGGCAAAAAAAAATCGAAAAAATTTCATGCAAGTTTGACATGTTGCCGTGTAAAAACAAACTTGATGGTTTCTATGGTGTGTTGTTATGTACCGTTAATTGTAATTTAAAATGAGTTTGAAGTAATTACCTTTCCTAGTTTGAAAGTGATATTGTTCTTATTATTTCAATTAAAGAAAATGTTGTATTAAAATAAAATGTTTATTTAACTCAGGAAATAATCTTACCAAATATCCCTCGTGCATATAATTTTTCCTGTTTCTAAGTAATCTGTTTTAACAATTTACTAAGAAACTCGTTTTTACGAATTTTTCCGGAAAAATTAAATGCACTATGGATATTACCCCCGAAAAAACTGCCGACATGTGCTGTCATACAGTTTTTTCATCTAGAGATCATTTGTAATTCAAAATTGCGCGTTTGTGATTGGTGGAAATTAAGACGAGGAAATAGTCACAGATATATTCCCAACTTCACGTTTACAAATAATAAGTGTGTGGACGAAAAAAATAAAGAAACCGAAGAATAAACAAAACGAGGCACTGAGTTTTCTTCATTTCTCACCTCACCCTATCACTATTTGTTAGGTTATGATATCCACCCATTCAGTTTCCAAGTTAAAATTAAGTAGTGATACCAATTATACGCAAAAATAAATCCAAACCAGATGATTAGCTAGGTATTTCTTACATAAGGATTTCGTACTCACTGACTGGAGAAATACGATGTAGGAAAGCATCGAACTGTTTCTAGCTTAAGAATTACTTAGGAAGTACCTAGAATCAGGTTGGTGAAATCCTCAACAGCTAACTAAACAAATGTTTTATGTGACACTTTAATAGGTACTTATTTGTTATAGTTTGGCAAGTTTATCTGAAGCCGTGAAAGGAATGCAGTCGAAAATATTCGATATTGCCACGTTTAACTATGAAAAAGATAAAGTGCTAAGTACGTAGTGATAATAATTAGAAAATGGACTTTTTATTATTAACAATATAAATAACATGATTAAACGTTTATTCTTCAATGTGATTGTTCCTTGGATTTTGTCTATTAACATTATTTTTTCAATTTATGAATATTAAAAGGTGAACACTTTTCCAAATTTGTTACGGGCTTCTTCAAGCTCTGGCAGCGTTGTAAGAAAACCATAATTTTCACGCCCTCCGAACTAACTCAATTGGTGAAATGAATCAATGGCTTTCGTTGCTTAGCGACCAGCTGACTTCCTATTGGCAAACGCGTGCGTGTGCTCTTCTCTCTCACTTTGTCAATTGACTGACATTGATTATCCAGTGGCGTTGGTATTGTCAGTATCAGATTTTGAACTATTTCGTATCCAAATTGAATTCAAGTACGATTCTTAACATTATTTGTTTTTAACAAATACCGTGTTTTGAAAAATACCTTACCTTTAAAGCAAAGCAAAACTCAGTTTCTATATAAAATTATTATATAATAATAATAATTATTTTTAATACCTACTTTTATAAAAATAGGTACCGAACGCCATTGGTACGTTTTGACAGATATCCGCCATGTTTCCTCGCCTCTTACCGATGCGTAGCTTCAGATAAACTTGCCAAACTATAATTTATTTGATACCTCACAATTATTATATGTATATGTTGTATTTGATTGATTCCATTGTGTATCTTGGAAGTCCAAGGTCAACCACATCTATGAAATTTAAATGGACCTACCTTGGAACTTAGAAATTGATTCATAAATTAAGAAGTTATGCCCGAACACACTTCGAATTGAAACTTCCTTATTAGAAGTCGGTTAATTGAATAGAGAATAATGTAGTTAACTATAAAGATCGCTTCGGAATAACTTCAAGTTTAGAAATAAGCGAAGCAAATGGGATCTTTAACGCCTCTGAACATGCTGAAAACGCAGAAATGCGGTTGGAAGCAGTTTTCGACATTCCGTGAAGAGCGAAAATAAGAATTCCTTGAGGAGACTTCGAACGAACACTTGGCAGCTATTCTTAAACACTGTGCTTCCAATATGAAGCGAGCTAATGGCACTGATTATAAGGATGGAATTGTGAAAACGATTTGGAATTTCTGCAGAAAAAGTATTTCCAAGATTTTAATCAGAAAATAAACCTATTTAAAAACATATTTTTTGAGGATGCCAGAAACGCACGTACTGCCAACAGAAGAGAGCAACAAGAGCTTCCAGAGAAAAGAAATTCCAGTTCTGCAGCTTTAGGATATGTAATAGAACTAACCAAGATGTAGAATGGCAGGGTACAGGTACAGACAGGTCCAAACCAGACAAAACAAAAGGCAATGGCGGTAGGCAATACGCTCTCATAGAATGGGGAAGACCACCGATGTTGGTTCAGTGTCCAGACAATATCATGTGTCAAAATCGGATTAAACATATTAATTTAAAACTGAAAAATGTTCGAAACAAATGGCGGTGCTATGACGTACTAGCCCGAAACATTAGGACAATTAGGATCAGTTTGAAACTTAACGACTCAAGCGCAGAGCCTATCTGTGAAGGGTTTTTATTCACTGCGGTTATATGATTGGTCGGCTCAAGGTCGGTAGGTGTGTTGGGCTAGTACGTCATACTGCATTACACCAATGAGAGGAGCGTCAAATTTTATGTTTGAAATGAAAATTATTCAATTTAACACATTATTTATATTATAAAACAAATAAAAATAAATAATTACATCATATTGTAGTTTTTAGGCATGGAGATCATGATTATGCTGTTTTTGAAAATTAGTGGTCTTCCCCATTGGAAGTGAACATGTTGAGCAATATGATATTGAAATTTCAAACTGTTTGAAGTAGTTTAAAAATATAGAAAACAAGTCATACCATTTTTTTAAAAAGGTTTGATTTTCAAGTAAAGTCAATTTGTTGAGCGACATTAAACTAGTATCTCCACGTACTAGTATAACTTCAGGGTGGTCTCATTTTAATTAGGTGGATATTGGAACTGGCAATTCGAAGATATACCAAGAAAATAATTAAAATAAAATAGGAAATGAAATGTATGGCGATTGATTACCTAATTACGTTAAGTATTAAATTACTGTATAAAACATTTATTTTTTATTTTTCAGTTAACTGTGTTTGTTTAAATCGTTTTTTTTTAAGTTATTTATTATCTATTTATTAATTAATTAATATTTTGAAATTGTCTTCATATTAATGCATTAGTATTGTCATTTTTTTCATTTAATTTAAAATCACTTAGACAAAAATTAATTAAAAAAATGAATACCTACGTGTGCCATCATCATCATCTCCTTTTATTTGAGGGATGCTCAAAATGCTCTGCCTGTAGTTCGTCAAAGATTTTTGAGATTTATATTCTGGTAAGTTGAGCACAGATCCTGAGTAGAAGATGTCCTTTCTTGACATCGGTCTAACCATTTGACGTTCTTTTCTACTATTTATAGACAATTTGGATGTATAAGCCAAACTTTCCACATCCACCTGTAACAAGAGAAGTGCATTTTTTAAGACGATAGATTTGTATAACAAGAAATCTGTTTCAAAATTGCCAAAAATGGCCAAAATATATAACAGCTGCCCTTTTTAAATTTAAAAAACACGGTTTTTTTGCAAGATCAACCAGAAAATATATATACTTTCTAAGCCTTTATTAACATTATATATGTCATAAATTATAGTTAATGCATCATTGATCGGTAGCGTAGAGTATTTCAATTCTGATAAGAAAAATGGCGACTGCTCCCACAGCGCTCACATCAAACGGTTGACAAAACAAAGCATACCACATTTGGTTACAATTAGTCGAAGCAGCTCAGAGCTGGGTGATATATCAGAAGCATGGAGAAGGGTAATAGTAACCTTCATTCCAAAAGCTGGAAAAAGGAACACAACAAACCCAAAATCCTTCAGACCAGTTAGTCCAACATTGTTTGTACTCAAAACGATGGAAACAGCTATTGACAATTATATTAGAACGGAAATCCTAGAGAGACTTCCTCTCTACCCGTATCAGCATGCTTGCCGGGCAGGCAGATCTACGAAGACTGCACTGGTACAACTGACGGAGGATATCCGAACTTCTCTAGAAAACCCAGAAACTGTAATATGCGCATTTTTAGATGTAGAAGGCGCTTTTGACAATACTCCTCATGAGTCACGCCAAAAGAACATTAAATAGGAGAGGTGTTGACATCACAACATCCAAATGGATGTCGGAACTGCTCACCACTAGAGTAGCAGAGAAGAGGACGAGCAAAGACATCGTCTTCATTTGTACAACCAGAGGATATCCACAGGGAGGAGTAGCATCCCCATTAATGTGGAAACTGAAGGTTGACGAACTCCTGTGTGGTTTGACTGACCTCGGAATATCCTGCCAAGGATATGCTGATGATATTGTCATAACAGTCAGGGGAAAATTCGAAAATACCCTTTGTGAAATCGTACAAAGGGGTCTGAACTATACAAATAGCTGGTGTAGACAAGTGGGACTTAACATCAACCCCACCAAAAAAAACCATCATAACAGCCTTCACTAAGAAAAGAAAACTCAACTTCAAAACCATAAAACTTGATAGGAGCGAGGTTGAATGGAGACAAGAAGTCAAGTATCTATATTTGAGTTTAGACAGTGAACTCCTGTGGAACAAACACTAAAAGGAGATTATATACAAAGCAAAAAGGGCTCTAATGGTGTGCAGGGAGAAATTGGAGCTACGAGGATATATTGAAAAATTCTTAGCCTACTATAGAACCAAACGAAATTTCAATGTCAAAATATTTTATTTCTCAACATATTCTCCATTTATTACAGCGAACCTGCAACGTCTCTAGACCTTTCAAAAAAAATGTTTCTTCTTGCTCTGCAAACCAGACCTCCACAGCTTTTATTACCTCCTCGTTGGAAGAAAATTTACGACCTTTTAAACTTTTTTTCAGTTGAGGAAAGAGCCATATCTGGTGAATAAGGGGGGTGTTCTAGTAATTCAAACTCTAAATCACGAATTTTTTGCATGGCAACAAGAGATTTGTGTGAAGGGGCGTTGTCCTGCAAAAACAAAACACCTTTGGATAGCTTTCCGCGTCTGTTCTTTTTAATTTTTTCCCGTAGAGTGGCCAGTAATGTCGAATAGTAATCTCCAGTTATTGTTCTACCCTTATCCAAAAAATCAATCATGATTACTCCATGGCAATCCCAAAAAACTGAAGCAGCAGATTTTTGGACACGAAACTTCTTAGGCCTTGGAGAACCAGAGTGTCGCCATTCCATCGATTGTTGCTTTGTTTCTCGATCGTAGAAATGTACCCAAGTCTCATCCATAGTAACAATTCGGTTTAAAAAGTCTACATCGTTTAAAATCGAGCACAGATCGAACGCGAAACTTCTACATTTGCACGCTTTTGGTCAACATTCAAACATTTGGGGATCCATTTTGCAGCAATTTTTCTCATGTCCAAATTGACGTGAACTATATGATGAACGCGTTCGTATGAAATATTCAGTGCTTCAGATATCCGTTTTAGCCCAATTCGACGGTCTGATAAAATCATGTCATGAACTGCATCGATATTTTCGGGGACTGACACAGAAACTGGCCTTCCCGATCGGTCATCATCTTCAATGGAAAATTTACCTCTTTTGAAGCTTGCAGTCCAATTTTTCACGGTCGCGTACGAAGGACATTGATCACCAAGGGTATTAAGCATATCTTCGTAAATCTGCTTATCTTTTAACCCTTTCAAATACAGGTACTTGATGATTGCTCGATACTCCAATTTTTCGATTTTCACAATTTCGGTGGACATCTTTTTTCTTTTAATTTATTGCGTAGCTCTGGTTTACTTTTTTGCCGTCAAACTTCACACTGACACTTCTAATAAGTTACTGTTCGTTGCTATGGTAACGCAATATTTTGCTTATGCATGGAACTGGTCTAGGCTAACTAGATATCAATACATCCTCATATAACCCAAAAATTCTGAGCTGGATGTACACTGCCATAGTGAGATCAATTATCACTTATGGAGCTAGCCTATGGACGACGAGAGAAAACCTCTCCAAAATTCAAAGACTAGCCTGTATAAGCATTACAGGTGCAATGAGAACATGCCCAACGGCAGTCATGGAAGTGGTTCTCAACCTCACACCACTACATATGGTGGTGGAATACAGAATAAATAGAGAGGGAATCATTTAAAGAAAACCACCACCTTACTTCTTAGAAATAGAAAAACCTGGGACATGCCACAAGATGGTATGATGAAAAGGTATAACTTTTCAAACAAATTGTTCAGGGAATTAAGCAACAAGAAGGAATGGGATCCAAATACCATTACAAGACTTGGAAATTATGCCATTCAATGGTACACAGACGGCTCAAAAGGAATAGTAGGAACTGGGATAGGGGTGTGCGGGCCAGGAGCCAAACACTCTGAAAGCTAGTAACCTTACTGTGGATTCCAGGACACACTGGAATAGAAGGAAATGAAATAGCAGATGGACTAGCAAAGAGGGGGACTGGAAAACCCTTTTGGGTATGATACTATTATCTTGACGTATATTGATAACACGCTTTACTTAAACAATCGTTACAAGAAACTGTAATTATGAAAAGAAAGAAATTCTGTTTGGACCGGATTACTAAGACAAATATAACATTTGAATTTTTAAATCCGCCCATAATTAATGTAAATGTTAAAAACAAAGTAGAAATACAATTATTGGTGAAAAATGAACTTAGTCTCTAGATGTATTATATAAAACTTAAATTAGAATAAAACTTAGACTAACATAAATACTATAAATAAAACACTTTGAAATGTTGTGGGATGGTATATAACGTTCAAGTTGTTTATTTCATGATTTGAGAACGTTTGAAGGTTCACTTAAAATAAGCAAAGTGAGATTTTTGCTATTAATAAACTGAAAACGTGTTTGTTAAAATTCACTGCCAGACTTATTGTCGCAGACAACAGTTATTGGAAAACCTTCCAGAAATAAAGGAAAGAAAGATAACCAGATAATAAACATTTTCCAAATTTTTTTGTTGCGACACGTGTCCGAAAATGAGAGGAAAAACGGTGTCCAGAAAGAACTCTTCTACCAAACGCAAATTTAATCTTTCAATCGACAACTAGAATGCGTTATGTAACAACCTCTATTTATTATTTTTTCTGAGAAATTTCAAATGGAATGCTATAATTCTAACTAGCTGACAAAAAGGCGAATAAGATAACTTATTTGGCTGTTCCGCAACATATATATGTGTATTTATTGGAAAAGTTTCTGGTCATTTCATTAGATGTAGTCAAAAAAAAATAGCAAAACAAAAAATAATAAAAAAATCTTAAATCTCCTAGTTAGTCAATGATAAGAATATTTTAGAAAATACTTTATATCTGTATATTTTTAATTGTGGAGTCAGAAAATAATATTTGTATAATTATTTTCTTATTAATAATTTATTGTACTAACATACAAGTATTTCACCTCGTAAGTTACAGGTACATCTATGGATCATTTTCTGAATGTATTATATTGTATAAGGTGAATAAAATTTTTATTATTATTATAAACAAACAAAATGTCGACTTTGTCGAGATCTCATTCGCCATTTACAAATATTACTTTCATAAACGACATATTCAGTTAATAACACATTTCCTAGAATTATTTATTCATTACTTTTCATTGTCTTTCGGTTTAAACAAAATTGGCAAAAAGCCATTTCATTGCGGGAAATGAATCATTGAAAGTTGCCAGTTAGTATCGTCATTAATTAAGCAGCGACCTTGAAAATCGGTGGAAACATTTTTTTTTTTAATTTTCAATTAAATATTTCATATTTCGGAATTTAGAATTAAAATAATTGATAGTTTCAAACAAAAAGAAATTTTGAAATTATGTCTTACGGTTTTCGTTAAATTTCAATTGAGTGGATGAAATTTTTATTGCTGAAACCAGTTTTTTCAGTATATAGATGCTTCCCCACAAAAAATTTTCTGCGGAAATGCATAATTTTCCCAACCTTACAATAACTCGTCAATCTAAAACTAAAAATGTCTCTTATTCAAATTGTTGACGTTTTGTTAATATAGAAACCTTAAAATATAAACAATGAAAGAGTTGAGTTTAATTCTCTTCCCGACCTTTAACACTGAGTAATATCTATTCTTATCAGCTTTATATCGCTTCAAAAAATTCAAGAGAAAAACCTGTACCATGATTCCTCGGCGGATTTTCGGCAGAGATGCCTGCGTTGAAGTAATGAAGTAAAAACATTGGTAGAAATCTCCCGACAACACTTTATCGGGACAACTATTGTTGTCATAAGTACCTTCCTAACTACCTACACCAACACAAATTCTTTCATATGATTGTCCGTGAGCAGATCCAAAAAGAACCCTGCATATAAAATATTTAAGAAAAAAAAGGTTAAAATGTCTTTCCTAACTAAACTCTTTTTCTGGGGAAAGATGACGATGACAACAATTTATATCATGACTAGATCAGCACTTTACAATTTATCTTATTGCTTTTATAAAATTAATATATTGTTGTTTGCAAAAAGTTCACCCAACATTCATCTTGTTAATTCCATTTAATTATCCGAAATCAGTTATATTAAGGCACTTTCTTTGATTTTTCGTCTTTTACTATTAGACTGGGCGACAGTGGACCCAAAATGGAGGCATCTTAACACTGACGCTATTTATCCAGGAAGGTAGTTTATCATGCCACAATAGGTTTCTAAAACATTAGGCGGTCCAGTAATGAGGAGGTTAAGCGCAGCGCAAAATGGAAATTGTTAATTTTCACGTTGCAAAACAGGGAAAAAAAAATTGACGCTATTCATTAAGTATGATAAAATAACCGCCATAAAAACGAACGCACAATAGCGTCAAGAAATCTTGCGCCGGAAAGTCGTGAAAAATTTTTGAATTTCCCATTTTCTGGAACGCGAAAACCGCCATTTCTTCGTTGACGCTATTCATTGCGTAAGATTGTAAAAACAATATAATTATCAAAAAAATTAATAGCGTCAAAAAATATCCATGCTGGACCTCGTGAAAATTTTTTGATTTCCCGTAATTTTCTTACCCGAAAATAGTCATGCAGATATGCCCAATTGCCCAAACAAAGTGAAACAAATAGCGTCAAAAAATAATGGAGCGGAAAGCCGTGAAAAGTGTTTCATTTTCCGAAATTGTCATACATAAAAACAGCCATATTAATATTGACGCTATTTGCTGCAATTGATTTGTTTCCACCAAAAAGAAGTTAAGAAAATAATAGGGTCAAAAAATAATGGAGCGGAAAGCCGTGAAAAGTGTTTCATTTTCCGAAATTTTTCAGTCATTATAAAATTTTTTTTACTGAAAATAAAAAAATTAATATCCAACCGAAAACGATTAGAAGTGTTAAAGGGGTGTATACTGTATACTTGTTTATTAATCAAAATAGTTTTTCTAATTATTTTTTTTAATTATTAATTAAAAAATTAAAATAGTTCTAAACGTTTCACCCGATTTACTTTAACGCACGATGCTACTTTTGAAAGTGATTCCTCTGATGAACATTAATTATTGTGCATTACATAACAATACATTAAAATACATTACCTTTTCCTTTTTATACCTTTATAAAAAAAATGTTTAAATTACAAAAAAAAATTAATAATAATAATAATATTAATTATACAAAAAATATGTTTTATACAATTTTTTTTCTTATCATGATCATGTGTACCTACGTATTACATCGAATATGAAATAATGTACAAAATATTCTTCAGTATGAAAATTTCGGAACACTTTTCACGGCTTTCCGCTCCATTATTTTTTTAACTTTTTTTTGGTGATAACGAATCAATTGCAGCATATAGCGTATATGTTTATATGGCTATTTTTGGGTATAAAAATTTCGGAAAATCATCAAACACTTTTCACAGCTTTCCACTCCATTATTTTTTGACGCTATTTATGTCACTTTATTTGGGCATCTATGGTGAATGTATAACAGCAATAATATGTGAAATTTTTACTTCGGTTATTGATTTATGAGAAATCCAAAAATGTTATAAATTTTGAAAATTCGGTTTTTCCTTATTTGTTAATATTTTTTTTTGTACTGTTTGTTATTGACGATATTACGTCTTAACTGTAGTCTTTAATATGACGATATGAAATAATATAATAGCGTCTATGAATCTTTCATGTTTTAACAAAAATAACTCAATTAAATCCAAAATTTAGATAATTATTTATTTATATATATATGCAATATAATTTTTTGACGCTATTATTTTTATATCCTCATTTATGTGTCAGAGAATGAATTAGACCAAATAGCGTCAATTTGTACATGACTGTTTTCGGGTAAGAAAATTACGGGAAATCAAAAAATTTTCACGAGGTCCAGCATGGATATTTTTTGACGCTATTAATTTTTTTGATAATTATATTGTTTTTACTATCTTACGCAATGAATAGCGTCAACGAAGAAATGACGGTTTTCGCGTTCCAGAAAATGGGAAATTCAAAAATTTTTCACGACTTTCCGGCGCAAGATTTCTTGGCGCTATTAAGTGTGTTCGTTTTTATAGCGGTTATTTTATCATACTTAATGAATATCGTCAATTTTTTTTCCCTGTTTTGCAACGTGAAAATTAACAATTTCCATTTTGCGACGCGCTTAACCTCCTCATTACTGGACCGCCTAATGTTTTAGAAACCTATTGTGGCATGATAAACTACCTTCCTGGATAAATAGCGTCAGTGTTAAGATGCCTAACATTTTGGGTCCACTGTCGCCCAGTCTATATTGGACTCTTCCAATATTATGTGAGCCGAATCTCATTGAGTATGATAGAACATCCCAAGCATGTTTGCAAATACCTGACTTAAAGAACTCAGTATCTTTAATATACCCACTTTTTGTCTTCTTTTATTCGGATTTTCAATGGTCTAGATGTTTCCCCTACATAAAATTTGTCGCATACACATGATATATGCAGTTTTTTAAATATTATTCTTCATTTCCAAATATATAAGCACAGAAGATACAGTAGAGACGGTGGAGCTTTACCATCACGTGACTGTTACGTCAGCAACAATATTCATATGAATCAAATCAAAACTTCTGTCAACTCAATATTCCAAAGGTTGGCGTTTTACGAATAGGTAAACCCTTTCAGTCATCTTGGGTACAATTGTACCCATTAAAATTAATACTCAAATAACTCCACAGAGATCTGTAAATGAAACTAGTGTAAAGAAATTTATATTCTATAGTTACTATACTTATGTGTATTGTACATAGATGGCGCATGGGTCATTTCATTCTGTCAAAAGTAATATGGTGGCAATCGTTTTGTTGGTAATAGGTTTATATTTCAGTGTAATGTTGAAAATATTGTTAGCTCTTTCTAATTGTGAATATATTTTATTGAAATTTTACTTTCTCAAATAGATAATTGTCCCTCGAATTCGATGGGTGCAATCGTACCCAAAATGACGTGGTGTTATTTTTATTTTCAGGTAAAATGCGTCCAAAAAGACGGTTAACGGAGAAAGAGTTGCTAGAGGAGTTAGAAAAAGGAATGTCTGACATAGAAGGAGTTTGTAGTGATGACAGTGATAACGAAGAAGAGATACAAAAAATGCAGAGAATTGGACAAATGATAGATGGTGTCCCAGAACGTCTAAATGAGGGGGATTCTGACGAAGACATATAGAGGATGATGAAGAAGAATGTAACTATGATGACTTCATTACTTTGAAAAAAAAAACGTAAAATGGTTACAAAATGTGCAATATGTAACTAGACATCTGCACGCCAAAATATCCCGGAATTCCAATGAAAACTGTTATGAGGAATATCCAGTCTACGGAAGAAGATATATCTACAGATGGAATTGTGGTAACCAGATGCTTAGATAACAAGCCAGTGGAGATCGTATCCAACTTCGTTGGGGTTGGGACCGAAAACCTTGTGGAACGCTGGGATAGAAAAACAAAATCGTTCGTTGACGTAAATCGACCCGAAGTCATAAAGTATAATAGGTCCGTGGGTGGCATAGATAAAACAGATGCTCTTATCGCTTTCTACAAAACGAAAAGTCGCTGTAGAAAGTGGACTGTTCGACAAATCTTTCATGCAGTTGACATGGCAATAGCAATCTACTGGTTGGAGTATAATCGAGACATGCAGAATTACTCAAAAAGTTGTCATGGACCTTTTACACTTCAGGATGAAAATTGGTGAATCTCTCGTAAAAGTCAACTCTTACAACAACCGAAAACTGGGAAGACCATCAAGCGATACATCTAGTCCGGTAGTGACAGCAAAACGTCAAAACAATGAAGTTAGACCTCTTTCTGAGGTGCAATATGATAATATAGGACATTTTCCAGAACAACCCAGAGTTACCTTTACCTTTGAGGTGCAAAAACCCCTGGTTGTGGAGGCAAGTCAAGATGGAAATGTCAGGAGTGTAATGTCCATTTGTGCCTCTGAAAGGACAAACATTGCTTTCTTACGTTTCATCAGCGATAGTTTCGTCAGATAAACTAATTTTGTTTAAGTACTTTTGGGTACAGATGTACCCACAATAAATTTAGTAGGTCTTGAAGGAAGACAATCGATCGATCGTTATTATGTTTGATTTATATTGATAGAAGATAGTAAGTAGAAAATATGTGTTGCATAAATCGTAGATTGGGTCATGTGATGGTAAAGCTACACCGTTTCTACTGTATAAGTGTCTGCTTTTTTTGTTTCGGAAAACAAATTTCTCCCATAGATTTTTATATACGTTACCAATTATTTGATAAGTCAATATTTAAATTCAGTAGTATTTTTTTGTGATGCATGGTTTGTTTCGTGCCTGTGAGAATTTAGTCTATTTGCCACACCACTTGTAGAGAACCATATACAAAAAATAGCCTGTGTGTGTGTGTTGGCATTGGAGAGCTCCATTTGCCACAGAGCTGTTTCCAAACATGTTTGGTACTTGTGGTCTAGTAGACAGAATATGAAAGAAATTATTTCTTATCAATTTAAAAAAAAACATAGTCGTCTAGTTTTTTGTGAAATGTCATTATTTGTTTAGTAATTTATTGATGTTCAGTGATAGTTTAGTACTACAATATTTTTGGTATTCGTGAATGTTTTAATTATTGCTTAGATTTAATTTGAAGTAGAAATGGAGTTAAGTGTAAAACAAAAAATTGAAATACTTGATGATTGGGTATGGAGACCGATCGCGAACTCAGATGGAAGTGTGCAATTTGTTTAATGATAAATATCCAGAAAGACCTATAACGCGTTCAACAGTCAGTAAGATTGAAAAGAAATTTCGAGAAACTGGTACGGTTGAAAATGCACGCAAATCAGGTCGTCCCTCTGCAAATGCTGATACAGCATTAGATGTTTTACTTAGTTTTGAAGAAGATGCGCACAATTCTGTGCGTGAAGTTAGTCGCGATATCAGTGTTAGCAAAACAACGGTACAAAAACTATTAAAGTTTGAAAAATGGCATCCTTATAAAATCCAAGTTGTGCAGGAATTAAACGAAGATGATCCCGATAGAAGAATCCAATTTTGCGAAAAAATGATGGATAAATGTCAACGAGACCCTCTCTTGATACAAAACATTATTTTTTCTGATGAGGCCACTTTCACGTTAAATGGCGAGGTTAACCGTCAGAATTGTAGATACTGGATGCGTGAGCATCATACACAATACCCTCAAAACGTAAATGTATGGGCTGGAATTGTAAGAAATCGAATCATCGGACCCTACTTTATCGAAGGTAATTTAAACGGGTCAACGTACCTTGAGTTTTTAAGGGGGTATCTCGTACCTACTTTACGTAATTTGTTTCCCAGCAGACGAAATCCTGGAGGTTTTGATGAAAGTTTATGGTTTCAACTGGATGGTGCACCTCCACATTATGCTGTAGATGTTAGTAGGTACCTAGATGAAATTTTACCGAACAGGTGGATTGGTAGGCGTGGACCTATTGAATGGCCAGCGAGGTCACCCAATTTCAATCCTTTGGATTATTTTATGTGGGGCCATCTGAAGAATGTTGTGTATCAAACGAAACCAGCAAATATTCAAGAGTTAAAAGAGAGAATTCGAACAGCAATAAACAATATTTCTCAAGACACAATAAACAAGGTTCAACAAGAATTTGTAAACCGTTTTGGTTACTGTCAAATACAGCAAGGGCTGCAGTTCGAACATTTATAAAGTCATGTATTTCATCATAACTAATAAAGAATGTTACTCGTTACTTAATGAGCATACACAAAACTATTGTATTTTTGTCCACCCTGTACCAATTGGAATCAACATGTGATACATTTTTGGAATCCGCTCAGCTAGATTAATCCGAAAATTGAGACAAAATGGGGATGTTCCATTTAAAAAAATGACGGTGACGTCATTACTCGAAAGTAATTCACCCTGTATATTAGAATATTATTTTAAAATACGGTAAATTAAAATCAAAAATCGACGTGTTTCAGGATTATTTCTTAAAATGGTCTGTTTAGCTAAAAATGAATTTGTTCCATACTTTACGGACACAGGGTATATCTAGTTCAATTTCAGTTAGAAATTCAACTAATGCATTAAAAATAATTTTGTTATGACAGATATAAGTACAGTTGTATGTAATATTTAATGGTAGAACAATAGGATTTGCTTACTTAAAGTTTATATTGATAAATGAATTTCTCTTTGAAATTGCCTCTGTGACACCTTATTTTAATTGCAATGTAATATTAGGCTGGACACCGCGTTGGAAATTCATTGGCACTTTATAGAATTATATACCAGTATACTCAATCCCAGGATATTTTGTTTTACAACTGAAATGATTGGCTGGTAATATAATATCAAATTTTACCGACTACGGATCTGTTACAGATTACTGTAGAATGAGGGATTTATAAACTTTTATTATTAAATACTTGAGACTAGATACAGAGTAAACGAAATATTGTGAAATGTACTTTACATTTACTGACATCAATAAATTAGACAACAGTGTATCCGTAAATATTATCCGATACATTTTCGTTTTGCATGTTTTTAGACCTTCACACACATACAAAGGTTATTCGAGTTTCTTTGTGCAAGCAAAGCGTTTTAATTTGGTTTTTCTTCGAGGAATTTACGATTGGCGTCGGCGTATCTCTAAACAATGAAGTTTTAAAATTAACTCTCGTATTTTAAGTACCCGTAATTAGTTAAATTATAGACAATAAGTAGAAGGTGGTACGATTAATAAAGAAAATGCAAAAACACAAAATTTTAGGAACGGAAACTAGAAGTTGTAGTTTTGAAAGATGAGGCTCAATTCTTCTGCTCACCTGAAATTATCATTTTAAAAAATTCAATTGTTTAAAAAAGTTCAATTGTTTCCTATACCCTCATGACGGTTGACGAACTCCTGTGCGGTTTGACTGACCTCGGAATATCCTGCCAAAGATATAGGTACCGATGATATTGTCACAGCCAGGCGAAAATTCGAAAACAGCCTTTGTGACATCGTACAAAAGGGTCTGAACTATACAAATATGTGTAGGCAAGTGGGACTTAACCTTCCGGTAGTCGCGCCAATTTTTTTTTCAAGATTAGTCGCCCCGGTCTCACAGACCAGGTGGGGTTTAAAAATAGGAAATGATTTTTGTAATTTTTTTTATAGCATATGGTATCATAATGAAAAAATTTATCGTTTTAGTCAAAAAAAATTATTAAAACTTCATTTATTGAAATATAACGATAGTTTGAAAAAATACACACAAAAAAAACATACTAACAAATATAATTCTATAAAAAACAAACAGAAAATTGTAACTCATTGAAAACTTGGAAAATGGTAACTCAGTGTATCCTAAACAAAAAACCTGGAGCTAGATGCTATTATTGTGCTTCTCTGCAGGATGTTTTTATAAAAAAGTGAAGAAGTATTATGCCCAGAACCTTCTTGCGTATCTGAAATTTCCTGTTCAGAGTCACTCATCAAGTTCCTCATTGTCCTGTTCCTCTTCATCGGATTCATCTTCAAAAACAATCCCTTCACTATCATTATCAGCTCCCTTTCATAGTGCGCCATCGCTAAAATTTAACATTTTTCTAAAATAGTATTCAAATAACAAAAATATCTAGAAAATTTACCTTTTTATAAATTTGCACCTGCACTGGTCGCACCGGTCTGTAACTGTAACTCGACACAATATCAAACAGAAACTGCCAAAAGTAGACTGAGCTTCGATCGTAATGATATATGAAGGTACTAGGCCGTTCAGCCAAATACGGTACGCATCTTAGTGTTTACAGCTTAAAAAGGGATGACCAGGGTTATGTTCCGATATTGCTGGTATTACTGGTTACAGCAAGCAAGTTCGGAACGCTTTACAGTAGCAGTAAGCTTAAACTGCTGAATATTTTCGGAACGTGTTGGTCAGTAACAGTGTTTGAAAAGGAACAAACAAAACATAACCCATTTATTTATCATAATGAAGTGAAATTAATCAAATTTTATTGGATGAAATATTAAGCAATAGCAATACTAATTCAGAAAAATCAGATCTGCTTAGTTTACTAATAAAAAAATCTATCTCAACGCTCTTAACCACAGATCACCTACTCTCAACAAATACATAACCTAACTTATTCCAATTTGGGGAAGGGATACTGGGAGTGCATGACCACTTTTGTAACAGTAGTATCAGTATATGTTTAGCCTCTAACAGGGTCTCTTGAAAAGTGGCACCAAATCATTACCAGTGAATTTCAGTAAAATCGGAATGACAAAATTTACTGGGCAGTACTGTTCAGGAATATCGGAACATAACCCAGGTCTCACAGACAATGGCGCGACTACCGGAAGGGGGACTTAACATCAACCCCACCAAAACCATCTCAATAGTCTTCACTAACAAAAGAAAACTCAACCTCAAAACCATTACCATCTCGGTGGGAGCGAGGTTAAATGGAGACAAGAAGTCAAGTATCTAAGTTTGGCTCTAGACGGTAAATTTCTGTGAAACAGCACGAAAAGGAGATTACATACCAAGCAAAAATTGCTCTCATGGTGTGCAGGAATCTGGCAGGGAGAAATTGGGGATGTAGCCCATAAATCCTGAGCTTGATGTACACTGCCATAGTGAGACCAATTATCACATGTGGAACCATTGCGTAGAGTAGTAGTACTAGTCATTGACGACGAAAGAAAACCTCTCCAAAATTCAAAGACTAGTCTGTATATGCATTACAGGAGCAATGAGAACATGTCCAACGTCATCCATGGAAGTGATTCTCAAACACACAACACTACACATGGTGGTGGAAAGTGTTGCAGAAAGAACAAGAAACATACTAAGTAGAGAAGGAATCATTAAAAAAACACCTCCTTACTTCTTCGAAATCAGAAAACCTGGAACATGCCACAAGATGGTATGATGAAAAAGTATAACTTTTCAAAGAAATTAGTCAAGGAATTAAGCATAAAGAAAGAATAGGATCCAAATACCAATACCAGACTTGGAAAGAATGCCATTCAATGGTACACAGACGGCTCAAAAGCAATAGAAGGAACTGGGATAGGCGTATACGGGCCAGAAAAGCTTGGGAAAAAACCCATGTATCTTTCAAGCGTGTCCAGTGTCCAGTGAAAAAGAATATAGGAGGCAAAATATTATCTTAATGTCGGATAGTCAAGCGGCCATTAAAGCACTGAGCTCTTGTGTAATCCAAAATGGTGTGTGAAAGCCTAGGCAAATTCAATGAACTAGGCGAGAACAATATACTGTGGATTCCAGGATACACTGGAATATAAGGTCTCAGTGAATATCACCCCATATACACACATACATAGATACCCTCATGATAGTCCATTTGTAAATTAATTTACTAATGGAAAATTAAACTCACAAATCCGCCTGTTTTAACTTTCCACGTAATAGAGTTATTTTTAGGATGATTCAGGTGTTTCCAGACTTTACCATCTCATTATACAGGGTGCGGAAGGTATCAGAAAAGTGAAAATTGGTATTGTGAAATTTCTAAAAGTAAACTGGAAGATGTTTATAACTTTCAAGTTTTAGATAGACAGTAATTGATATTTTTAATAGTAATATACGAAATCCGTAACTGTGCAACGGAAAAAATTACCATTACCAGATTCCTAAGTTAAGTGAATATACAGCGTGTCTCAATATAAATGTTTTTTTATACTTAACGTTTGTTGTGTTTTGTATATGCTGTATGTTAACTATACTAAGACCAGCAGCCCATGACACATGTAGGATCCATTATTTCGAATGGTAGCCATTCTAGCATCGAATTTCATGTGAAAAAAGCTGACTATAATTTAACAAAAATCATCGAAAATTGCACACCATTACCTTTTAACCAATAAGATGCCCTAATTTTGACTAGTTACCATGGCAACTAAAAGAATTTCCGGAAATTTTTTGGAAGCTCCACGATATTTAAGTGGAAATTTTTTGACAGTTGAAAAGTTGAACAGATGATCTACAACCATTAAATATAATGTAATAGGCCAAGCAATATTTTTGACAAAAATCCTAGTCATGTAAAAGACATTACGTAGTATCATTTTGATATGTTTTGGACACGTAAATGTTGTTCAGTAATTTGTTATAAACATTTTAATTCAAACGAAAAAAACCTTCCTTTTCAAGTTTTTTTCATATAGCGTATACTGAAGCAATCTCAATGTATAGATAAATTGTAGATAATTAAAATACGAACAAAATGAGGGGTCGAGCGAGTCAATCGGATAATCAGGAACCAAGAAAATCAAGAAAAACCGGAAAATTAGTCATTTTGTTGAAAATTCATATCTTCGTCATTTTTCAATTACAAGAGCTGAAACTTGGTACAAAAGAAGTTCTTCGTATGCCCTTTAAGGCGGGATCCCACGGCGCTAGGAGTGCGACTCCACGAGCAAGAGTTGAGTTCCAAGGATACGCGGTCGGGCCGATCCTACGGCGCGTCTTATGATTTTGGATTCAGTTCTCGACGCGCCGCAGTACTCTTTACTTTATGTTAGCAGTGTTGGCGATAAAAAATTTTATTTAAGAAATTTAAAATAAAGATGGATCAACAAATTTGTGTCGCTTCTGCCGCAGCCTATTATTTTATGTTAGCGGTTTATAAAATTAAAAAAGAAGAACAAAGAAAAAAAAAAGAAAAAAAGATGGTGGCGTGTGTCTTTATATAAAAATCGAGAAAGGTAAGCACATTAAAATTATTTGAAAGCTTGGAATAATAATAGTTAAAAAATAATAATTTATATTATTGCATAAATAATTTGATTTTAATTTTTTTTAGATATAATGCCACCAACTTGTTGGAAGATTTACGTAAAGAGCCATCAGGATATTTTGAGAATTTTTGTCGAATGTCAGCTTCTGATTTCGAATATTTATTAGGGAAAATAGGGCCTCTAATTACTAAAACTGATACCAATATGAGAAAGAGTATACCAGTACAAGAAAGGCTAGCGGTAACACTAAGATTTTTTGCCACTGGAGACAGTTTTAAGAGCCTATCATATTTGTTTAAATTTTCACCTCAAACCGTTTCCCGATGTGTTACAGGATGTTTGCAGAGCACTAATAAATGAATTAAAAGATAAAATAAAGGTAAAGAAATTTATTCATATTAAATTAAAGAAACAAAAAAGAACGCAATAAAAATTTACAATTTTTCATAAGTGTTGACATAACTTGTTTCACTGGTTACTTCTTGAGATACTTCTTGGGTTGCTAAAATAACTTGTTGGGATATTACGTTGGACACTACTGTCTCAAAAGGTGATGGTAAAGGGGAATTTGTTGTTCCAGAATATTGGCTGGAAAAGTGTGATGATGCAGATGATCCAGGTCTGCTTAAAATATTGTTAGGTTCATTATTAGGATAATGGCATTGACGGGAATTGGAAGGAATGTTTTGAAGATTTGTATGGGGGGAATTATGGTTATATTTATTCTAACACCAATTCATTAGACCACTCCATTTTGTGAAAATCCTCGAGACACTGATACACACTGAAACAATGACGTTCTTGCCCGCGCCGTTGGAGTGGTGTAAATTGGACGCATGCCCGCTTTAAAATTCCTTTGAACTGTGTTGGTTTACCGACAAACGACGGGACTCTCCGCTCCGACGGAAGATCGTCCGTTCCACCCTATCCAACGGCGCGTAAATCGGCAAGTTTAGCTCGTGGAGTGGCACTCCTAGCGCCGTGGGATCCCGCCTTTATAAGCGACGGTTACTTTCATCGCAATTGCAATTTTAATTTTTTGAGGCGATAATTTGCATCGTGCCTGGATGCGTCATCGATTGTCCGATTTTAAATTTTAAAACGGTTTTGAAAAGTGTTTATGTAGAGCAACAAAACGTATATTTTCGATTTGTAATAAAATAATCTGAAGTCGACCAAGAACGCCCGAGATTTTGAGTAGTTTAGATGCAAATATCCATGAACAATTCGAAACAAATTTTCTTTCTACATGTTAACCACAATCCTCTATTAATGCGGGTAAATGAGTCATCGCACGATGATTGATCATTGCATCAGAAATAAATTTTAGTTATTTGATTTTCAAACACAATTTGGTGTGGAAGATTCCCTAAGCCCTACTAGATCTTTCCAATGGTCAGATCTTCACTTTTTTCGGCTTTACCTATTTCTTCCAATATTACATTGGAGCTGATTCCGCAAAAGGGATCCGAACCCCAAAAGGGTATTTCAGTCCCCCTCTTCACTAGTTCATCTGCTATTTCGTTTCCTTCTATTCCAGTGTGTCCTGGAATCCACAGTAAGGTTACTATATTGTTATCTCCTAGTTCATTAAGTTTGCCTAGGCATTCTAACACCATTTTGGAACTGATTACACAAGAACTCAGCGCTTTAATGGCTGCTTGACATTATGATAATCCTTTGCCTTCTATATCCTTTGTCAATATTGAACTGGGCACACTTTCTTATTGCGTGAATTTCCGCTCGAAAGATACTTGGGGTTTTTCCCAAACCTTCAGAGTGTTTGGTTCCTGGCCCGTACACTCCTACCCCAGTTAATTCTATTGCTTTTGAGCCGTCTATGTACCATAGAATGGCATTATTTCCAAGTCTTGTAATGGTATTTGGGTCCCATTCCTTCTTGTTGTTTAATTCCGTAACGAATTTCTTTGAAAAGTTATACTTTTTCATCATACCATCTTGTGGCATCTCCCAGGTTGTCTATTTCTAAGAAGTGAAGAGGTGGTTTTTTTTAATGATTCCCTCTCTACTTAGTCCGTATCTTGTTCTTTCTGCAACACTCTCCACCACCATATGTAATGGTGTGAGGTTGCCACCACCATATGTAATGGTGTGAGGTTGCCACCACCATATGTAATGGTGTGAGGTTGAGAATCACTTCCATTGCTGCCGTTGGGCATGTACTCATTGTTCCTGTTATGCATACTTGACTTCTTGTCTCCATTCAACCTCGTTCCCATATACAGTTTAATGGTTTTGAGATTGAGTTTTCTTTTCTTAGTGAAGGCTATCAAGATGGTTTTGGTGGGCTTGATGCTGAGAACCACCTGCCTACACCAGCTATTTGTATAGTTCAGACCCTTTTGTACGATGTCACAAAGGGTGTTTTCAAATTTTCCCCCGGGCTGTTATGACAATATCATCGGCATATCCTTGACAGGATATTCAGAGGTCTGTCAAACTACACAGGAGTTCATCAACCGTCAGACTCCACATTAATGATGATGCTACTCCTCCCTGTGGGCATCCTCTGGTTGTGCAGATGGAGGCCATACTAACATCGCTCACAGTTATATTATTACGAAAACTGAACCTCCACAGTGCGAACTATTTAATTGCCAATTAAATGTAAAACAGATTCTAGAAAAATGCCCAAATTTCCAGAACGCATTGTAATCTAAAAGAATTAAATGTAAATAATGTTGTCGCCAATAACCCTAGAGGTTGATGCGATAGAAAATGAAAATTAAAAAAAAAACAAAAACTTTTAATTGACCTGTTGATTATCTATGTGATAATGTTCCTTTTTTATTTGTGGATCTATGTAGATGCATATTTATAATGTATTGTATTTTTAGTGAATGAACTCATAAAAATATCTGTGTTGACTGCCAAATATCGTTGTCAAGGGTATAGTAACAACAATTGCAGTTCGTGATTAAGGAGCACATGTAACTGTACCAAGTGCTTATAGTAGGGACATTCAGTTATCATAAACTTTTTGATGCAATTTCCATGAAGATCTATTCAGTTTAAGAACAAAAACATTAGCCTAATCGGGTGAGAATTTACAAAAATATCAAGGGAAAATTGCATATATCCCGTCCCAGCGTGACGTCACCGGCTCCAACAGACAAACAGCGGGCTGTCAGCTTTTAAACAACAATCACAAATATATGTATAGTGCTCAGATTAATACATTAAAAAGATACATTTGTTTACATTTAAAGGCACCTCCCCAATCAATTCAGTGGCGAAGTGACACTTCGGCACGCGTGCTAGGATAATGATGTTTAAACGTAAGTATCCTCAACACAATTTCGTGCTAACATGCACGCCGACTATAAGCTTTTTCAGTGCGTGCCGAATTGTGTCATGCGCATTTTATCATGGAAATAATAATTTAGGTACCGTAACCCTAACCCAATTTGATTTTATTATTTTCTTATTGCGTAAATAAATTGCAGTGTTTAAGTTTATTCGTTACATACAAAAATACAAATATTTCCTCTTTATAATATTATAAAGATTAAGTAAGTATAGATTAGTATAGATAAACGTGCAAATAATAATTAGAATCAACAACTTTTTCTTGACAGTCACCTCATCAAATCTAATCAACCTTTCATAAGACATTGACATAAGTTACCCAATTGTCTAAAATAACAGTTAAAGTTAAATCTCCAATATTGGGCGTTCAAGTTTAAACTGGTTTAAACGGTTTAAACTCCATACAATCGATATACCAACTCAAAATTATAAACTACTTAGTTTAATGCTTAAACGAGTTTTACTGTAAACGTTACACACGGCCATAAGAGATTCTACGATCCAGAAATTATGAAAACTAATCATGATTTTATCCTGGCACTTCTGAAATATTTTAAACCTTGAATTACCATTTTCCCATGCTTATTACTTGGCAGCTGGGAGACTATCCTAGTCTAGGCTAGAGGTTAGCGAATTATCGCTTTGACAAACTTAAATAAGAATAATCCCCACAACAAATAAAAAAAACTCACCTCACTAGCATTGTTCCTGATGAAAGATCCAGTGGAATCATTCCTCTTTCTTTTCATATCCCCATTGGAACTATTAACAGCGTTTCGTGATGAAGATTTAATTGGAACTAGAGTCGGTTTAAATTTCTCTCCGAACGAAGTTTTTCGCATCCTATCAAAAGTAGGCACCGATCCGTTTTTAGGCAATCCTTGAACGTGGGTACTAAAAGCGGGCTGACTAGCATTTCTAGGCATAATTTTAGGATTCCTTGGTACTTCGGTATTATCGGAATCTCTGCGTATTCTTTGTGGACGTTCTACGATGGGACTTTCTATTTTAACTTTATTTCCTTTAATATCAGTAATACTTTCTCTTGGACTAGGAGTACCAGAGCTACCGCTATGTTCGGTTACTTTAGCTTCAGTAATTGTTGGAAGTGTAGGTACTGTTGGAATAGGAGGTAAGTTGCTACCAGCTGCTAACTGGTCCAAAGCCAAACTGGAATGCACACCAGGATCTCTATTGAGTGGTTGTTTCTGTCTTTTTTCCATAGAACCATCCGGAAGTTGTACCATAAAGTACGAACCGCCAATACTTCCTCGTTCCATGGCTAGTTTACGTTCTTCAGCCATTCTCTGTAATAAGGGTTTCTCACCGCTATCTTTGGGGTACTCTAGAGGTCTCATTAAAGCACCGAAGAGAATACAATTAAGTATTAAACCTGCTAATATTAAATTGGCTCCTCTCCAACCGTATTCTTCTAAAAGCATTGTAGCTAGGGGAGCGAACGTAAAAGTACCCACCCCCGAACCACATACCGCTATACCTGTAGCCAGTGATCTTTTCGTTTCAAAGTAATATCCTACGCATACCACTGCTGGTAGGTAAATTAAACCGAAGCCAATACCTCCGATAAATCCGTATGTTAACATTAACCAGTTGACCGTTGGACTAAATATTGATAGAACGAAGGCAATCGTTGAAATTATACTACCCGATATACACACAGCTCGACACCCGAATTTATTCGTTAACGCACTAACCAATGGACCGGCGCTTAAATACATTCCCGAAAGGAGAGAGCCCACCCATGCGGTTCTTCCTTTGGTTTCGCCGTAGAAAAATACTATGTCTGAAAGGAAGATACCGAACGTGTAGGCTATCCCGTCGACAACCATATTACACATGAACGAAGCAAATACGATGACCCAACCGTATCCTCCATCTGGAGGAGGTGGAAGATCGTGATAGTAACAGTACTCATCTTCGAAATCATCTTCTTGTTGTTCGGCAGTCAATCGAGCTGCTTCTTCACATGCCACTTCACTGTCAGTCTGAAACAAAAGATAAAAATTAGCGATTTTAAAAACTATAGTAATCTGCACTGATAGCAGACAAGCTCTACTACATAGCCTTGAACAGAACGTGTTACATCAGGGCTAGTATAGAGTGCCATCGAGTTTTAGCTAACGCCTCGGTAGATAACAATATTATCCAGAGATGGGTTAATTGGCAAGAGAGGAGCAAAGGTAACCGCATTGCTGATTCTTTAGCCAGGGAAGCGGCTGGACTAGGAATTCTTGGACCTGGCGACACCTACGGCCTGACGAATTCGACAATGGCGGAACTAGCTAAACGTTACACCCATGCTCAATCTCCAAAGAGATGGGATGAAATCAAGGGATGCAGTCTTGCCAGGATCACCCTGGGCGACCCTGGGAAGCTGGAGTCGTAAAATAATTTGGCGATGACCAGGAAAAACCTACGTTTAACGGTAGGATTTTTGACTGGCCACTGTCAATTAAGGAAACACCTCCATACAATGGGGCTAGTGGACACACCTCTATGCAGGATATGTGAACAGGAAGATTAATCTGTCAGGAATGCCTTATGCAAATGACCGGAGTTATCGTCAATAAGAGAGTGTGTGTTCGGTGAATCTTAGCCTACACCTGCCGATATAAAGGAGATGTATCCTAGTGACCTGTCCACCTTCCTGGAAAGGACTGGATGGAAGATGACCTAGAAAACAACTCTTCGGGAGGATGTACAATGGGTCACATGTGGCCTAAGTGCTGTGGGCCTAACTCCCCCTCCCTACTCTACAGATACAGAAGTTTAGTTTGAGAATGAGAGAGTAACATAAAACAGTCGAATTCTTTGGCATGTGCAGGGACAAATTTGATTTTTTTGTAAATATACATTTCTTTTAAAACAAATCATGTTGTAGGCATTAAAGACTAATTAGACAAATTCGAGCACTCCGGCTCACACGTGTTTTAAACACCTTTTTATCCACTTCTACTTTAATATGGATATGCTCGAGCTATAGAGGAATTACATTATTAAACACTGCCTCACAAGTATCAAACAGACTTTTGCGCAGCTACCCAACCCCCTTTTACGCCTTTCTGAGCACTTCCGCTCCAGAACCCGCTTATTGCATCTACTGATGGATATGCTCAAACTATAAAGGAATTACATTATTAAACACTGCTTACAAGTATCAAACAGACTTTTATCTACGACCACCTGACCACCTTTAAAATTAGGCATTTACGAACCAAAAAAAATGTGTGAAATCATACATTATACATACGTTAAAAAGCGTGCGTAAATGAACAATGCTTTTTATATGGGACTTTCATTATAACACCCAAAAGCGTGCGTAAATGACCGATGCTTTTTAAATGGGGTTTTAATATTAACACTCTTTTTTAGCTACGTAATTATCTAGTTGCCTTGAAATTAGTCGTTTGTTGTATAAACTTTTGTGATGTCCGTAAATTTGACAGAAGTGTCAGACATCGTGAAAAATATTTTCTGTTATATTTAAAATTTTAATTACACTTATTTTAAATGGAAGAACCTCGAGAAGAATGCATTTCTTCGGATTGCACACCACCTGAAATTGCCGAAGTTGCCGGAAATCCAATTAATAATCTGGTTCCACAGAAATCTCAAAAAATGTATACGAAATCTTATGCTGATTTTTTAGATTGGTGTAACATTAAAAAAGTCAAGAATCACACCGAAAATGTTCTAATAATAGCATATTTTTCCGAAAAGTCAATGCAATGGAAATCGTTTACTTTATGGTCACATTATTCAATGTTAAAATCTGGCAGAAAATTCTTCAATCTCACAGCCCAAATCGAACGATTTCATCGATATTGATACACCTTCAACTTCAAATTTAACATCCCAATTATTGTCTTGTAACCAAGTTACTTTAAAAAAAGATAAATTACCCAATGTTATAATTAGTAATTTGAATAATTGCCCTCATTTTACTGTAAATATTAGGTAATTTAAATAATTAGAATTCGTTGTGTATATATTTGCTAATAGAAAATTTATTTTTATGTTTTTTAATCCAGAGCACATTTTTTATTTTTTCTTCATGTGATCGTAGATGAAGTTTTGTATGACACTTGTGCCTTGTGCCGATGATCTTGCGATTATTGCAAAGGACAAATTCGCAGGTGTAGTCTCGGAGTAGACACAAATTGTCCTAAACATAATCAACAAATGGTGCCAAGAGTAGTAAACCCTCTTAAAACCACGATAGTTGTTTTAACCAAGAATAAAGTACCGAGAGGACTGAAGTCACCAGTTCTGCGAAGTCCTGACCAGGCTGAGGTTTTCAACGATAGGGAAGGATGAAGCACTTACAAATATATTATTGGGGACTATCAAAATAATAGGTTAATACGCAAAATTTGTTAGATTCTCATTACTAAGCCAAAGTTCTTACTTTTAATCCAATTATACTTCATCTTAGTCCAATTAGTTTAAGTGGAATGGTACAGCCCATTCCAAACACACTAACAGAGTGTATTCCTTCTCATTTTACTAACTAGTTTCAGCACGCTAGTCATTAGGCAAGAAAACAATAACTTAATACTTAAGAGTACAAGCGATTGAGATTAAAGATATGAGAAAATCTTGGAGGAAGTTTAACTTTGCACACAAGTTCTTTTCAACATAAATAACAATAAAAAAAGTTATCCTCTTTAAAGTAAATGGAAATAAAAATGAAGAGAGTCAAAGAAAGGTGTATTAAATTATAATATTTTGGAAAAATTGTGATATTTAAAAAACCAACTTCTCGAAATTTCAAATCTAACCAGATTTCGATAAACAAAATTTCTGTTTTCCATTGCATTCGTTCAGAAAGGGAAAAAATAATGTTTGAAGGCGTGTGTTTTACTATATCGCACCTTTGGACACAGTAACACAATTGCAAAAATTCTCAAAAATGAGTTAATAATGTCAAATTATTCCTAAAGCTCAACTATATCCAGTACAACAAAGACAGAATTGTAACTCGTTCCATACGCGATAGATGGCGGATATATCATATGAGATAGTCGCTCACATCTTGGTCAATACGAAAAAAAATGCAAACGTACACAAATTTCCTTTTTGGTAGGTACTAATATTATACCGTTTTATAATACTTTGTGTATAAATTTTAAGTTATTATGAATTTGTTTTGAATTTATTTTCCATTAAGCACTTCCATTTTATCGTAATTCAGAAAAATGTTACAGAAATGACACATTTGTAACATTTTTCAAAATTTCATGGATTTAAAGAGCGGTTATTTCGAAAAAAAATATATTAAATTTTAGTATAATATACAGATCAACTAACAATATGAATTATTTTAAATCTAACTGGATTTCTATTACTGTCAAACACCAAAAATAATTTAAAAAAACTTCAAGTGCGTTTACTGAGTAAATAATGAATTTGCATTTGTGTTTCTCCAACGGTGCAATATTTTCTTGGTGCATGGTTAGTTTTAGGGGATGCAAAAACTTTTACCAAGAATAACTATAACTATAACTATAGATGTCATCTGATTTTCAAGAGATTTGTTAAATGTAATAGTTCGAGAGCTGGTTCTTTATCCCAGTTAGAGATTCCGTGCGTCTTGTACCTGGGCTCAAATTTATCATCTAAAAAATCTCTAACGCCATTTACTGGTGACAGTAATGCTAATATTAAAATCATCATTAAAACGATAAGGAAAGTGAATTTTAAGGAGTCTAACATTGCTAACTTCTGTTCAGTAAAACCAGATCTAAACTTCGAAGTAAAATTCTTAAAACCTACACACTTTTCGGGATAGGATAAAGATATCGACATGCGTTGATAATTTAGTTTAGTTTCATAATCCTTATTTCCATTTCATTTTCCGTTCTTACTTACTCACCCGGTACATATTATAATAATCTCTACAATTTTTAAACTGAATTAGAAATGGGTAATTGAAATTCGACTGTAGGTAAGAGGACAAAAACCACCGTTCCAGTAACACTAAAAGAATTTGTAAAACATGATAACGAGCTAAATAATAATAAACTCACATTTCTAAATGAAGCCGGTTCTCCATAAAGAGTTACTATTTGCAAATAAAACTCTCTTCCAATATTTTCCACATTTTCTTTCATAAAGTGTTGACAGCTTATATTGACAGATATAAGAGACAATTTCATTTACGCTTCGTTTAACAACAAAGGAAAAGCGTTTTTGGAAATTCACCTGTCAATAATAACTGAAACATTTTCATTTTACCTCAAATCATGGAATAAGGAGTGCGTTCAAAAACGGCTAATGCCAAACCTAAAATTGACTTTATTCCTTCCACAGAATAGACCTAAGTGGTTATTTTTGTGTTGGAACGACCAAAGCAGCCACTGACAAGTGACATGTTATCAATAATTTTCGCAATTTTAGCGATATGGACATGAATCCCAACATGAATGTGTTATTGATAGGTAGTTTATTAGATAGTCAAAGAAATCTTTTTTTGATATGGGACGTAAAGAGAATATAAATTATAATAATAATTATTTTTATTGTTATTAATGAATGTGTAGCAGAGTTTTAGGGAATCTGAAAGTGAATCAGAGGAAGAAATTGAAGTTGATGAGCTATATTTGGTGCTCACAACAACATTGAAGAATATACCTGCGAGAAACAAATATTATTTGGAAAATGTTGCTTCTAAATACAATGATATGGAATTTAGAGAAAATTTTCGTTTAAGCAGATTCATTTAATTTTCTTTTGCAATAAATATGACGTGTTTGAGGGAGAGGAGCCATTAGTCATTGAAAAGGCTCTATTGGCAGTTAATGCTCCTATTCCTATTGGAGCATGATATGTTGTCCCATCTAAAATAATGAAGAATATAATTTATACTTAAGATAGTTCCTTAATTTTGTACTAACCGGTGTCGTTTTGTACTGCTACCTCAATAATTTAGTTCTCCATTGCAAAACCTCTAAAACCAGACTGTTAAGAACGATGCTTAAGAATTATCAACAAGACAACCAGAGATAATATAAAAACAACAATGAAAAGTCAAACTTCTAACCTAACCTAAGAAACTAAACCACCAATCAGAAATCGTATGCCTCCAAAAGTTACATGGCTCAAGCTTGATCTGAACGAACTAAGCCAACCTATCTTAACAAGCTTCAGCTGGAATGGAACGTCCTATGTTAATTCTGGTTTGGCCCTAGCCGTGACGGAACGCACTCAAGGAGAACTAAATTATACGGACAAATATCTTCTATAAGTTCCTTGTGGCATTACTTATTCTTTTTTCTTATTTTTTTGGGAATCAAACCACAATAATGTTTTTTTATTTTTTATTTCGACGTTTCGGTAGCGTTCCAGCTACCGTTGTCAAGATGAACTAATATAGAAATAATTTTTTGGTTCCTATCTGACACAACGAAAAAATTTGACAACTAGACAATCAATAATATTTTGAAGTTTAAGACTACAAAACTTTGTTGTCAAATTTTATTAAGGTCCATTTTATTCCATTTTATTAAGGTCACACCTCTGGTAAAATGTGAAATAAAATATTTTATTTTATGACATTCTAACGATATGTAGTCCACTAGAAATACGCTACGTTGCGCATTGCAAATACCATACCATCCAAATGACTAACCTTATTTTTTATAAATGACAGTAGCCAAATTGTAAACAATACCTTACATTACTTAGTGTTATAGTTCATTTAAAAACCAGGAGGAGTAATTTGAAAAGCCTTACGCACACCACTAAAAGTTACCAGATTAGTTACTAAAGAGTGTGTTCCGAGAAAGTAGTCAACAGTCGTGTTCCAAATCTATTAAATATGCCTTGATGGACGAAGAAATCAGCCACGCCACCAACTGTTTGAGACATTTTGGATTTAACATGAATATTTTTGGTTTTTCATCCAATATATTATATTTGTTTACACACATTTATTGTACATTGTTTTTCTGAGAGTCCTAAATAACCTATGTTCAGCGTTTACATTGTTTTGCCGGCCTAATAAGCGAAGAGCTGTACTCGAAGTAGAACGATCCATAATTGCAGATATTCAATACAATCGTTTACGGAATGTTTTAAAGGAACAGTTTTAACGAAATAGAGTGGAAACTAAGTAAAAATAATATAGAATCCAGGAAGAACAGGAAAAATAGTATATTGTGTCACTAGGGCAGAAAATGAGCTTCAGCAGCCCGAGACTATTAGATGCCGGAGCGAGCGTAGCGAAGCAAAGCGAGGGCCGCTGATGGTTGGTTGGTAAACAGACGAAACAGGCCGGGTTAGTGGGCCCCAACACTGCAGCCGTTGGCTTCTTGTATTGTCCTGTCTGTCTGCTAGTCCGTGAGAAGATTTGTGACCTTGATGAGATCTAGAAGTCTCTTCACAGTATCTCTTTTGGTGAGGTTAGATACAGGTTCATCCGGCCCTATCTGTCTATACCTCCACCAACGTAGAGCCTCACATTCGAAAATTACATGGGTGGCTGTTTCGTCCTCCTCACTACATAATCTACATATAGGTTCTTCTTGGAAGATCCCCATTGTGTGAAGGTGTTTTCTCAGGCCGCAGTGTCCGGTCATAAGGCCGGTTACCAGCCTGATATCTCTCCTATTTAACTTTAGGATTTCTTCAGTAAGTTTTGGTATGGGTTGTTTAACCATCAGTTTACTGTGTTTGAGCTTCGGAATTGTTTGCCAGTGTTGTTTGTGCACCCACTGGTTTAATGTGGTTCTTACCGAATCATTTGATACACCTGTTGCCGATCCTTCTCGTGCTAAGGAAGGGCAGCTGATAGTTAAGGGCTGCTAAAGTGTTTCCTGCATGTGTGACACACAACTGTTTTTCGCCTACCGAATAAACCATTAGATATTATAAGCAACCATTAACCACGACAACATCTTAGATTCTGCCATCCTGCTCCTAGAGTGCTGGACCTAACTTTTTGTTCGTATACCTATCTCACCTGCTCGTTCGTGAGACTGATGCCTACGCCTATCTCGCTCTTCTGTCAAGCCTGACGCCTGCACGCCCATTCCAGTCACCTCTTCTCACTATCACATCACGTTATGGCCTCATGTGGACATTTCAGATCTAATCCCACTTCTGATATGAAAGCTAAATATTCTGAACATTGAAAAAGCGAAACCATCGGTACTCAGACCCCTCGGTTAGAAATCCCTTACGTTCTTACGTAACCATCAGCGCTACGGATGGTTCTGTTCAGTATTATAAGCTACCATTAACCGCGACTGCGTCTTTCAGTATCAATAATAATAACGACACTTATTATTTCTGCTAACTAAAAGTTCAAGTTTGAAAATTCCCACGTGCCTACTATGACTAATGTATTATGATTAAAATGGGAATATCTAATTTTGAAACGAACGTACAATATCCTATGTAAACAACATACGGATGTGACACTGATAAGTTTCAATATGATAGTGAAATCCATTGTGCCATCCATTTAAAAGAGTTAAATATATCGGTAACAGCAAAATATACAATAGGTGAATAACACCATAGCTATTAATATAACGAGATTATTATGCGATTTATAATAGTCGAGGGCATTGCTAGGTGACGAGGCCAAAGCCGAGTCACCTAGCAATGTCCGAGACGGTGTTAAATCACTAATATAATAATCGAGTTATATTCAAAGCTTTATCGTATCATTGACAACGGCGTAGTAACAAGTTTTTATGTCATTTCATTTTGGCATTTCAAAAAGTCATCATTAAAATCATGCAAGATTTTGGTATTCCTGAGGATATATTAGCTGCAGTCAACACTATAAGGTTGAACTTGCTTACGGACAAATCTAAAATCTACTAGGCTTGTTCAACTGAAACCCATCTTTGGTCAGGTTAGCCTTGGAAACAATTGTAATCATTCAACTGACGTTTTCCAACATTAGTAGTGTATGCAAACGTCACACTGATCTGTTTATTTCGTTTATATTTGACAGCGATTTTAAGTATTGTGACTTTGAAATGGCGTTTGTTGTTAACAATCCGTCCAAATGTGATAAGCGTGCGGTCATTCAATTTTTGTGTGCTGAAGATGTGCAACCGTTGCAAATTTATACGCGAATGCAAGCAGTGTATGGAAACGCATGTTTTGCATATCAAACTGTGAAGGAATGGTGTCGAAAATTTAAGAATGGAGAAGAGGGGACGAATGATAAGCCACGACCAGGTGCATTGATTACTGCATCAACAGACAGGAATGTGACATGTGTGGAAGGCCTGATTAGAGAAAATCGTCGAATTTCAATCAGAGCAATTTCAGAAAATGTTGGTGTGAGTATAAGATCTGTCCATAGTATCGTACACAAACTAGGTTACAGCAAAGTTTGTGCGTAATGGGTTCCTCGTCTTTTGTCTGAGGACCAAAAAAGCTTGCGAATGGGCTTGTCTTTGCAACACCTCACGGAATACAGTCAAAATGATAATGACTTTCTCTCGTCAATAGTTGCTGGCGATGAATCTGTCATTATTTTGAACCATCCAGTAAGCTGTCATCGATGCAATGGTAACACGCAAATTCTCCGCCACCAAAGAAGTTTAAAGTTCAACCTTCTGCAGGCAAGGTGATGTTGACATTTTTTTTCGACCATGAAGGACCCTTGCTGATAGAGTTTACAGAACCTAGAGTGCATATCAACGCAAACCTGTATAATGAAACTTTGAACAAGCTCCATCAAGCAATAAGAAGA
The DNA here is from genome assembly GCA_949126875.1 of Lochmaea capreae. NCBI lineage: Eukaryota > Metazoa > Arthropoda > Insecta > Coleoptera > Chrysomelidae > Lochmaea > Lochmaea capreae. Next base: position 18,595,781 of record OX421403.1, read on the forward strand.
AAACGTCCAGGGAAGCTTTCACGTGGTGTTATTCTGCTTCACGATAATGCTCGGCCTCATGTTGCCAACGTAGTGAAAGAAAATCTGCAACGAAAGAAATGGAGGATATTAGAGCATCCACCCTATAGTCCCGATTTATCGCCTTGCGATTTTCACATCTTTGGGCCACTAAAAAAGGCGTTGAAAGGTAACCGTTTTCAGTCGGACGCAGAAGTACAAAATGCTGTGAAAGAATTCTTCCAGCAGCAGCCACAAGAATTCTATACGCAGGGTATACATCGGTTGGTGAAACAGTGGGATATGTGCCTCAATTGTAGTGGTAGTTATTTGTAACTGTACTTGTCAATAAATTTTTCCTGGACCAAAGATGGGTTTCAATTGAACTATCTTGTATTATAAAAAAGAATATCGGCAGTTTTGTGAGTGGCGAAACAAAGTACATGATCAAGGTGCAGAAGAAACTGTGCGTATTTCGCAAAACTCTGAGGAATATTCTGCTTCATCCTTATGGCCAAAATACTCTATGTTAGTGGAAATCAGCAAATACGACGCCTTAATACGTTTCATCAAGAAGAAAAACGTTGGTTATAAAAAATCAAAAGTATTTACAAGAGAACAAGTCAACGAGTTTGTGCTTTCTGCCCCAGACGAGGAGTTTTTAATGGTGAAATTGGCTTTTTTAATAGGAATTGGAAGAGCGAAGATGACCACGGAAGATGTTGACGTTTTAGAGGACAAGTTGATTGTTATTATTCCCGACTCAAACACCAACTGTTCACTGTGGTATATGACGGCGAAGTCAATCCTGTGCTTTTCTTTAGAAGTACGCAATATTAAGGCCAGTTCATATGTGTGTTCTTTTTGACTGAGATCTCAGTTAAACTCAGCTCACATCGGTAATGTGCGCGTTCTTTTTGATTTACTCATTTCGAAGTGAGCTGAGATTTTTCCTCCCCCTTCACCGATGCTGAATGTGATGTAAGGGGGTATCCGTTGGACTTAAGTCGGAAATAAAGTGGAGGGGATGAAGAATTATTCAGAATTATTTGATTTTGTTTACATATAAACACACATAATCTAATTTTCTTTCTAATAATGGATATATTAGCCATAATAAAAAACTATTTTCTTTGAAACTATTTTATACCAAAATCAAAATAAAACGTGGTTATCGGAGATATCCAGATTCCAGATAGGTTTATGTTTATATGTTTTATGTCTCTTATTCACGCATGCGTCGGCAGATCGCGCGTTTCAATTGGTTCAATTGGTGCTTACTCACATCACTTTATCTCAGATCACTTTAACTGAAGTGAGCTGAGATCTCAGTCAAAAAGAACACACCTCATGTTACTCACCGAAGATTGTTTGTATCATATATAGAAAAGGGAAATGTAGGGTACAGCCCTACGGCATTCATTTCTACTCAAAATCGCCTCAAAAAATAGCTGAGTACCTCTCACTTGAAAATCCTAATATGTATACTGGCCACTGCGTTAAAAGATCTTCGGCAAATTTTTTTGTTAATGCTGGAGGAGATATTATATTAGACCTACAAGCACTTGATGGATGGGAATCGGCGAAGGTTGCAAGAGGGTATTTAGAAGAAAGTGTGACCAAAAATGTCTCCATTGCTCGCAAAATTTAAATCGGCGATGTTTCCGGCAGTGGATTAGGCACTGGGGATTCGCACGAAATCGAAAGGAGTGCCTGCTCGGTCTCGGTCATTAATCAGGCTTCAGAGGACATACCTATGATCGTGTACACTAAAGGTGTATCCATAAAATTTGCGTGCCGAACTAAACTTTTTTTTAAAAAAGATCTTTGGCTATCTAATGGCAGATTTGAAAAGATCACGTCTTAAGCATTCAGAAAATATAGAGTTTTGCTATCCTATACCAAGTGGTTAAAAAGATATAGCCCCTTTCACAGAAAAATCGTTATCCACCTTAGAGACAATACACCAGAACGAAACTCATGTTTGACGTTTTAATAATGACAGTTCCATGGCTTGCTTTACGGCTACTAAATATCTTAATAATTCACCAGAGAATAATTATGTATGTTAATCATTATTTTAAATGTATTCATTATTGCGAAATAATTATTTATTATTATTATTAAGAGATAAGGTCTAGTGTGTTATTAAAATTAATACTAGATATCTTTTTTTTTCAAGTTTTCCAATGTTTAAAACATACTTTTTGTTATTTCATAAAATGTCTCCAAGTGGATAGTGATTTTTCTGTGAAAGTGGCTATATCTTTTTAACCACTCGGTATAGGATAGCAAAACCCTATATTTTCTGAATGCTTAAGACGTGATCTTTTGAAATCTGCCATTACATAGCCAAAGATCCATTTAAAAAAAATTTTTAGTTCGGTACGCAAAACTGGAACAACTTGTATATTTTAAAATATTTCCAAATTATAGTTTAAGTTGAAATAAAATTTGTGGTATAAAAAGATTTTTCAAAAATTTTATATTTTCTTCAATACTTGTCCGGTCCCGGACTTTTGCCGAACTCTGTATATTTCCCTCATTTACTAATAAATTTCTTTAAAAAAATTGATGTTTGTCCAGAACGAATCCTTAAGCTAACGTAAAAATAATTGTAAAATTATATGTATGTATCCTGGACAGATATCCAAATTTACTTAATTTTGTAGATTTTTGCTGTTGTGTAAGAATAAATTGTTATTTCAGCACAGTTCCTAAGACACGCATTTTCTGAGTAAGGAAGTTCCGTTGAGATTCCGCATGTATATATAAATAATAAAGTGTGTAGGTACTTAAAAATAAAAAAATGTTTCTCTATAAAACCACAAAATACAATCAGAGTTATACAGTGTGACCCATTTTGTTTGGAAGCACCCCTATAAAATCCGCATTTTTCAACCGATTTTGATTTAGTCTTTTTTGTAAGATTCAGTATCAAAAACAGAATTTGAGCAGAAATTTTCATACCATAATAGCTATTTTCAAGGCCCTCTACGTTAATTTTTCTTTGAGAAAAAAGACGAAAGTATATTAGGCATTTTTTTTTCTCAAATATGACTACACCACTGGATTCAGAATCATCACAAATGTAAACTATCAAAATTTTATAAAAAAAAGTTTTATTAACAACAAAGTTATCACTACATGAATTTGGAAAAAGTTGTTTTTTAATTAATTTTTTACTAAGAATGTACACATTTTAAAAATGGCTACATGGTAAACAAAAACTAGGACTCAAACATATTGCACTGTAAAAATTCGAACCCGTTCTGGAGTTATAGCTTCTGAGAATAATGTAAAATTGTGCTGATGTGACGAAAGTACAAATTAACACCAAATAATACATTTTGATTATTAAACTACTTAATAATAATTTAATTCTACATTTTTGTAGCCTCGACTAGACCTCCGTTAATTTCCACACATTTCTCGTATTGTTTACGACTATGTCTTAGCGTTTTTTTATTTCATGTGGCATTATTCCAGCACACGCCTGTCGTATTCTGTCACACAGTTCTGCTCTATTCCTTGGACGTGTCTTATACACTTTTTGTGTCAAAAGACCCCACAGATAAAAATCCAATATAGTTAAATCGGGTGATCTAGGAGGCCATTCGATTAACTCGCTACCGCGACCTATCCAACCATTTGGAAATTTTTCGTTAAGCCACTGCCTGACAATCCTAGAATAGTGTACAGAACAACCATCTTACTGAAATATCAAATTTCTTCTTTCTGCTAGTGGCAGTTCGTCAATCACTGCGGATAACTCACCTTCAAAGAATTCCATGAAGTTATTAGCATTCATGTTACCACCGTACACTAACTGTCGGTAGTTAGTGTACGGTGATGTTACCCTCAAAAAAGAATGGACCTATTATCCTGTCTTTTAAAATTTCGGCTTCGAATTTTTACAGTGCAATATGTTTGAGTCCTAGTTTTTGTTTACCATGTAGCCATTTTTAAAATGTGTCTACATTCTTAGTAAAAAATTAATTAAAAAACAACTTTTTCCAAATTCATGTAGTGATAACTTTGTTGTTAATAAAACTTTTTTTATAAAATTTTGATAGTTTACATTTGTGATGATTCTGAATCCAGTGGTGTAGTCATATTTGAGAAAAAAAAATGCCTAATATACTTTCGTCTTTTTTGTCAAAGAAAAATTAACGTAGAGGGCCTTGAAAATAGCTATTATGGTATGAAAATTTGTGCTCAAATTCTGTTTTTGATACTGAATCTAACAAAAAAGACTAAATCAAAATCGGTTGAAAAATGCGGATTTTATAGGGGTGTTTCCAAACAAAATGGGTCACACTGTATATATATATTTTTTATTTACTACACAGCAACTATAACTACATTGACATCAGCATACCTTATTTTTTAAAAATGCAGATTACAACAGTTAAAAGTTAGCTAATTTGTAAATTTGAATTTTCTCTAATTTTGTTTTAGGAAATAAAATTAGTGGTGCCCTTTTTTTAAATCAGTCAGATTTCTATATTTTAAGTCATCAGGTAACGAAGCCCTATGAACTACTCATCTACACTACTCATTTTTTTAATTTTTATAAATGCACAACGCCGAGAGTTACTTATGTTTCACTTTTCAATTAAGTAAAAGTTTTGTTCTAAATTAGTACCTATTTTGTTTTAAATGATATTATTATATCAATTGGTTCTAATATCTCTTTCTTTCTTTTATTAATTGTCCCACTTTCTAATAAAATCTACTTTAAATATTCAATTCTTCCAATAAATTTTTATTTTGCATCAACGCACATGAAATTCTCCACTGCAAAAAAATATCACTGGTGATAAAAACTAACAAACTCATCAGTTGTCTACCCGCAAAAACTGTTTTTTTTTCTTATTTTATATCTATCAACAAAATGTTTTGTCTATTGGAATAATGTGTGTATAGAATAAAACAACCAAGCAGTTCTTTCTGTGATTCATCCATAGTGTCGACAGCAAACCTTGTTTAATAAATCATTAAACTGAATTTGCATCAGATGCAGATTTTTTTTGTATGATGTAATAATGGTAATATTTTTTAATCACTTACAGATACTGCGATGAACCAAATATGCAGTTATAACCTGAGGATGTTATCGACAGATTATAACCGTCTTCTGTCTGATGGTAATGGATATCGCAATGGCTGTACTTGATACTGAAGATTTTGATTGACAATTGAAGTAGATTTTAACAGACACGGGATATGAACGCTCATGTATTGATCGAAGGTTTGGTTCATGCCAAAATGAGCCGAACTATGGATTTGTTTCAATAAAAATATTTTAAAAAACTAAAAATTCAAATAAAAAAAAGATTTCCAAGTTATAACAACATAGTTGACGCCTGTCAATGTATATAATCTTATACCCTTGTACCTATAGGTGTCTTTTGTAAATGTTTTCGCTTCTTCCCAGTATTTGTCTTTCGCTTGTAATTCTTTACCCATCATCTTGCTTCTTGTCTGTTTCGGCCTTCCTCTTTTTTTCTTATCTGGTGTTCTTGTCTCAAATACCCGTTTTACCTGCCTCCTGTCCTGTTACTCATTCTGTGGATGTGACCTCACCAACTGAGTTGTTGTATGAATCTTAATACTGGTTGTACTGCCAGTTCATCTCTTATTTTTGTATTCCTTATTTTGTCCATTCTATTTACTCCTGTCAGTCTTCTAGGATAATTAATTTCTGCTTTTTGAATTTTACTTCTTCGTCTAGTTGAGAAAGTCCAAGATTCACATCCATAATTTAGTACTGCTATATATACTGTATTGTATACTTTTATATTTGTTTGTTTTGATATTTCTTTTTTATTATTAAAATTTTGGTTCATAGCTTAGTTTAACTGTTTTTCAATTCGTTCGTTTATTTCAGCGTTTTCCCGTTTCGTCAAACATTTCTCCTAGTTATTTGAATTCTTTAACTTTTTCTACTTTTAAGTAATCTATTTTGATGTCTGTATTAATATTCTGGTGTTTATTTTCATGCAATCTTCTTCCATTAATTCTTTCCGGATGTATATGTTTTCTTGTAATTATTTTTCGCTTCCTGCTATTAGTAATACATAATCTGCAAAAACTCCCTTCGCTATTCCTAATGTCTCTAAATTTCTGTGTCCAATGAATATTTTCTTAGTTTTATGTTAGCTTTTCTTTATAATGGTGTCCATATGTACATTGAATAAAGTCGGGCTTAGTCCTCCTTGTCTCAATCCTATGCTAGTTCTAAATCCTTCCGACTTCAAGTTGTTGCGTATTAGGAAATTCTTGTTTATCCTATAGTGTCTTGGATAACTTTTATCCATTTTTTTCAAACCTTCCCATACTTTATTTCTGGGTACTGTATCAAATTTGTTCTCAAGATCTATGAAAGCTAGATATGTATTTTTATCCACCAGATCAGTTTTCTCTACTATTTGTTTTATTGTGAATATATGATCTTGTGGACTCCTTCCTGGGCTAAATCCGCTTTGTGATTCTGATAGTTGGCTACATAGTATTGTTCTATTTCTGTTATTTATAATTTGTTCATATATCTTCAAGATAGTATTAAGCAGGGTTATTCCTCCATAATTTTGAAATTGTTTTTGGTCTCCCTTCTTATACATAGGCGTAATTAATGCTATTCCCCATTCTTCTGGAATTTTTTCGCTTTTCCATGCTTTATTTAATATTTCTAATCCTGTAATTCAGCGGTTTCCTTGTAGGGAAGAGACAAAGCCTTAATTTTTGCACCAGACAGTCAATTCGTTTTTAAGGAGATTAGCCACTTGGTCAACCAGGGTTGATACGAATATGTTTGAAAACTTTTAACTGACAAATGAACTTATCACATCCCTTGATCGAAGCGATGAATATTATCCCGTCAATGACAACCTGTCCAAACTGGTTACTACTCTCTTGCAAGGTCTACAAGAGCAGACTAGCTACATTCTCGAGGATCAACACACCGGTTAAAACTGGGTGCTTAACTCCTTCAACGAGCAGGCTGTGAACGAGGCAGACTTAAACCCACTGATTCATGACAAAGTCATCGAGCTATCCTGTGACAAGAGTTTGCAACTTCCCTTCAGCACCCAAGATGTTGACAAGTTCTGGCTACAAAGAAGAGCTGAGTATCAAAGCTTAACATCAGTAGCTCTGAGAATAATCATGCCCTTTACAACATCCTACATCCGCGAACTTGGATTTTCTACATTGGTCAACATTAAAACCAAGGCAAGAAATCGTAGAAGACGAACATAGGAATTACACTGTAATTCCAAGGTTATTAACAGTTTCGGATGTAATTTTATCATTCCCAGGAACTTTTCCATTCTTTACGACTTTAACTGTATTTTGTAGCTCTTCGATTTCTTTATCTTCATTCTGATTTTCGGTTTTGTTGCGCCTGTTAACAAATATAAAATGTCAAAATCAACTGTCTTGTTTAGTTGATTTAATGCCAAAGTTTCAGAACGCTTCGTTTAAAGCTGTACCTAAACTTAATTTTTAAAGTTGATGTCGGTAGAAAAATGGAATTAAGCCAAGAAACTTTTCGCGCAGTAATTTTTTGGTCCCAACAAAAATGTCTTGCCAGCTTGGTTTCTGTTTTCGGTATTAAAAAAGTGCCTTACGGACAAAACTAAAGGGTAAGTGTAAATTGTAAAGTGTAGAAATAAATTATTTTCATCTATAGATAGCTCCAGAAAAAAATTCCTATGTCTAAACTTCGTTTTTTAGATAATATGGTGCTGAATGTATGAAAGAGCATGTATTTTAAAAAAATCACTAAAAAAAGTCGTACTTTTTGTTTTCATATGTAGTGTAAGTGGAAATAGTAGTAGACAAAATAAACTAATAATATTTAAATGCAATGTTTAGTAAATAAATATCTAGATAAACAGTCGAACACGTGTCTTTGATAAGTTCTCAGGTCGCCTTTCATAAGAGTATCGATAATTGTGTTTTAAAGGAACAATTTTTGTCAATTACTCAATTTATTTTTGTCACAGTATCAAAATCTCACTAACAACAACCAATGTTTGTATTTGTACAGAAAGATGGTGTACACAAATCAATGGCTCTCTTTCCTCCCGACACACTACAATAGAATGCAGTATCTAATAGATCTGGTTGGGTCTCATCTGGCTATACGCGCATAAAAAAAACGACACAATTTTAGGTGTTTTCTACTACGAGCAAGTAAAAATATCGTTTGAGTACTGCTGAATTTCTTACGAACACAACACGTTATCGCTATAACTTTCTGATCCGAAAGTGATATACTAAGAGCGACCCGGCATTCTATTGAATTTTGGAATTATTTCAACACCCTTGTAATAAGTTGCAATTGATAATTTACAAACATTTTTCATGTAATATTTATTTCTGGTTTTAAATTTCAATGTAGAAATATAAATATCAAAGTTTTTGCTTACTTTACAAGAAATGCAAAAAGGTAGATATTCAATATTCAAAATACTACGCGTTATCTATAACATGTTAAATGAAATGTTGTAAATATAATTGCGAATTCAATATAATGTTAATATATAATTATGACAATTTAAGTAATTACGGTTATGGTGAGTACGAATTTAATTAAACATTTACGACTAACAAGGGCGTCGCCAGAGGGGGGCAGGGAGATGCAGCTAACCCCCCACGCCCCCCCCCCCCCAGCCCTAGAGGTTAACGCTCGCCAGTCACCCTGCTAATTGAAACGATAACGCTCACTTTGAGTAAAGAACTTCCGAAAGCAGCGGCAACACTGGTTCGCGAATTTTCTCACCGCTCTATTCCCTCTATTTCTCGACCTTCAACGCACCTGTGTTTTAGTTTTGTTACACCAGCGTTCGCGCAGGTAGTAGGTAAGTATGATTTGTATGTAGTATTTGTGGGATATCTCTTCCCTTACTTTTTTGCAGTTGTAGTTTAACTTAAATACATAGATATCAGGAAGTTTTTTGGTAAGAAAAAATGCATTTAAACATGTGTATCAGCTCCATGCTGCAGCAACCGAATGACCAAATTTTCGTTTATTTTCAGCCTTATATTGATATCCAAATATACCGCTTTTTTAGAACCCACAGTAACCGTGCTCCATTCAATCTCCTTGGATACGGTTCACGATGCGGCCCTGATGATATTGGGGTTTACTAAAAACTTTCGATAAAAATTTGAAATGAAAATGGCTAAAAGACTACGAACATGTTGTGTTCCGAACCGTAGAGAAGGTAATTGTCTTTCACGAGATTATATTTGTTCTGGATACTTTTGTTCCTGTCAATGAGCTCTAATAAGCATTTATTTATAGGTTTGCCATACCAACAGGCAAAGTTATTAGAATTGGGAATTGTATTATTTTGTATATTTGTTAAAAAATACAAATGTATAATAAAGTCATGTTATAAAATATTAGCTTTTCTTTTTCCCACCATTTGGTTTGTTTTTATTAGGAATTAAACCACAAATGAATGATAGATATTATAAAAATGTATTCATTTATAATCCGAGTTTATAATATCCTCCTCAGTCCCATAGAAAAAGTAACGAATTAATTACACCTTGTATCCTAGGACTCCCAAGGCCTTCTTGCCTAATGCATGTCCTAATAACTGACACTTCTAAAAAAATCGATTAGACAATGAAAATATTTCAAACTTTGTGTTTGTGTTTCATTTCCCGTAAAAACAAACCAAATAATGATCATACCACAAAAAACATGAGGAAATTTTTCACCATCTATGGTACAAGAAAACCACATAATTAATTCAATTTTTCCGGGTAAAGATACTTGAAAATGTACAGAATACTGTCTTACCGGACACAATTTATTTGAGATATTCCAATGGATGGCGCTCAGCATACAATTAATTCTTTTTAGGAAGTATAAGAAGGTTTACTCTAACCTTCTTTATCACTGGGAACTATTAAACTAAATTGAAATCGCAGATGAATGAATAATTATTGCAGTCATGTGTCAAATAAAATTTGATTATGTTCTTGTATCAAGATTAGAACGTTCAGCAGCATTAAGAAATGATGGATTACTCTGAAAATCGCTACCTGATCAACTTTGTTGGGATGAACGCGACCATTGAAATTATCAATAAGATGCATTTAAGCTAAACTGGTGCAATTGGGCATTAATCAAATATTTTCAGGAATTGCAACAACTCCTTTATCGACAATTTATCCCTCTACAATTTCTTTTAACTGCAAAACGAATAACAAAGACACCGACTTCTCGTCTCCAGTTAACTTCAACAATGCTAAAAACCGTACATTTAATTTTTTTAGTATGTATGTAGCTCCTATGGAAAGTCTCAGAGAATATACCTTGTTTTTAAACTAAGAAAAGCGATTTGAATTTATGTTGACATTTCTGCTACCTAGTGATTGGTCAGATTTCACACAGCTTTATTGATACAACTGACAACGACATTTGTCAGTTTTATGTTTATTTATATAAAAAAATATTCATTACTTGTTTATCGTTTTAAGGTCATTTTAGATTAGACAACTTCTTGTGCAATATTTAGTTCAAGTTTTGGAACAATTCAAATTGTTTAGTCTAAAATTAAACATTGTATTAGATTGTCTACCCTGTCAAATTGTAAAAAAAAATAGAACAGGTTCTGTTTTCTCAACAATTTGATTCTATTGTTTGTGTTTCATAATGAAAATGTTCTATGAAAATGTCATTAATCTGGATAATTTGTGGTTATGTATTAAAATGGTTGAAGAATATTATTATGATTCTGAGAAGGATCTAAACTAATGATTGGGACTGAATTATTTCCATCTTTTAGAAAATAGACATTTATTACTTTTTATATTTATTGACAGTTCCCTATGACATATATGTTATTTTATGATTAATATCAACAAGTCTAATAAAAGGTCCCCTCATTATTACAAACTATTTTACAATATAAAGAGACAACTTTTAAAACATATGAACATTCATATATACTGTTAACACACCCTTGAATTCTTTTATTTTATGCCATTACGTAGTCTTTGGACCAAACAGGTGTTGGAACCTAAATGACGTTCATTCAACAAATCTGGATTACTTTGAATGACTGGGTGGGTCCAAACGTTACTGTCTTTTTCCGGACTAGCGTTAATTTCAATTGGTTCACATGTCTTTTTAATGTTCTTCCTGAGTCTAAAAGGACCAGATAATGGAGTTTCTTTTCTACATTTCCGAGCTGCCATATGTGTTTATTATTTACGAAAACTCTAGCCTGGATCCTCTCCCCCACTAGAAATGAACGTGCTGGTTTGTATGAAATCTGTGAGGCTTTGGGTAGATAAGGAAAAATTGCATCCAAACGGATTCGCATCTTCCGATGTAAATACAACTCTGCAGGAGCTTCACCACAAAATGTTTTGGACGTTGTCTTGAATAGGTGTACTGTCATGCATACTCGCTTTTAATTTATGCTTTAAAGTCTGCACATTTCTTTCTGCGACTCCATAATTAACTAACGTAACGAAATTTTTGAAAAGCTTATGTTTATTTTATCATCAGATCAAATCACTGCGCAGAAGCTTGAACTAAATATTGTTTTTCTATAAGTTCCTTGTGGCATTACTTATTCTTTTTTTTTCTTATTTTTTCGTTGTGTCAGATAGGGACCAAAAAATTATTTCTATACTATAAATAGTTAATCTTGACAACGGTAGCTGGAACGCTACCAAAACGTCGAAATAAAAAATAAAAAAAACATTATTGTGGTTTAATTCCCAAAAAAATAAGAAAAAAAAGAATAAATATTGTTCAATAAATTGGAATAGTCTAAAATAGCTTAAAACAGTTGGCCAATATTTCACACAAGAAATATATTCCAAATAGTGTTCCAAAACTTGAACTAAATATTGCACGAAAAATTGTCTAATATAAAATGACCTTTATACAAAGTATTACATTCCAACTATTTTTTTTATTTATTCAGTATGATAAACAAAGTCTATGGTAGTCGATGCTAGTTTTTTCTTGTTGATTAAAAAAAGGTCAAAATGAAATTATTCTTTCCAAATAATTTTTTTTAGTTTATACTATACTTAAGCCTTAAAAGATTAATTTAAACATATAATTGCATTTTCTACATACTTATAGATCGTCAAATTATTAACAAATTTCAATTTTACATAAACTATTATAACCATACATTTTTTCACAATAATGTGACATTTGGTTCCTACTTTCGGCATGGCATGGGGCCAACGATGATTCGATATTAAGACATGCCTTGATTCTTGATTGGCCACGAAAACTGCAACCAGTATAGTTGACGTAAAAGGTATAGTGCGAACTTAAAGTTGCCGGCTTTTTGTTTGACTCTAAGACTAAGAGTATACCGTCATAGCCCAGTCAATATTATAATGCTTACTTAGTTGACCATAACTTCATTTAATGTTATAATTTCAACTAATAATCGTTAATAGTTATTTAATAAACTAGTTTGTTAATGAAGGCGATTAATAAACGAAACTGTTTAAAGCACGAACGAGCGACAGCGAGTGAGGTTTCCTAAAATGTTCCTCCTAATTCAAAAACAAGGTATAGTATCTCCTTTAGAACTATTTCCTGGATGAATTTTAGGATATCTAGTTTAGGTAACTGTCCCTTTTCTGTCCAGTAGTCTCCTAGGTGTTATGCCCTAGGATTCTGAATTGGTATGTGGAAGTTTCTTCTTTTATTCCAAATAATCTACATTCTGCTTGCTCCGCCATTTTTAACTTTTCACGGAGCCCATTGAGACGACAGTGCCCCATTAGGACACCTGTTCAATCTCTTAGTGCTGGAGCTGATACCACAAAAGGGTTCCAGTTCCCAAAAGTATGTTTCAGCCTTCTCTTTGCTAGTTCATCTGATACTTCATTTCCTTCTATTCTTGTGTGTCCTGGAATCCACGTTATGGTGACAATATTGTTCTCGCCTAGTTCATTGAGTTTCCCTAGGCATTCCCATACTATTTTCGAACTCAAGAGCTCAACACTTTAATGTCTAATTGACTATCTGAAATGATGATAATCGTTTGCCTTCTTTATGTTTTATCGATATTGAACTGTATCTTGTTCTTTCTGCAACACTTTCCACCACCATATGTAATGGTGTGAAGTTGACAGTCACTTCTGTGGACAACGTTGGGCATGTTCTCATTGCTCCTGTATTTTGAATTTTGGGGAGGTAGTCTCTCATCGTCAGTAGGCTACTACTCCCAGAAATGGCTCCATAATTGATGTTTGGTCGTTCTATGGATGTATTTTTATAATTTTTGTTTTGTATTCATAAAGCTGAATGGGCAGCTATTTTTTTAAGGATAAACTTAGAATTAAATAATCAGATAAACACCCAAGGTTAACATTTACAAATACTTAGTATTTACTTACTCTAATCCTGATTGATTGAGCAGCTTTGTCAATCATTTTTCTTAGCAAAACATAAATAATATGATATTGAATAGTCTGCTACTGTCTAGTTGCGTGTGTCAAGTAGTAAACATCCATTTTATAATGGAGGATACTTCCTGGAAAGTGTAAATTGTATTGTTAAAATATCCAAAAAATATTTGATGGGATTTTAAAACATATAATTATGTAGCTGTGTACACACAAAAACTTGTAATGGGCTATATCGTGAATGTTTTTAAAAAGTCTAGATTCAAAATTATTATAAAATACAGTGTGGAAAAGCCAAATGGAATGGAAATGAACCTATTGTGAATGTTCTCTCATCTCTTGATTGATTTTCCATTAACCAGTAGTGGCAATTTCCTATTTAAAAAAATAGAGATTGAAGGTAGGTGTCACATTCACATTGAAGAATGTCAATGTATAATTTAAATTTGACATGTTTCGTGATTTTCTATAAATATGTACAGACACCAAAATGAACAATTCATTCCATCTGCTTTTTCCACATTGTTTGTAGCAAGAACAATACTTATTTTGGATAGATGTAAGAATTAAAGAAACTACATTTTTTTGTTGATGTATAAAGAAAAATGATTTTTTTAATTATCTAATAAATTGATTCCAGTCAGATATGAATATGTAACTTTATCGAATAGAATCCCATATTTTGTATTCAACTTTCCAATCAAAAATAGTTTAGGGTATATGATATATCAAAAAATAAAAATTCGATTTTTATTATGTATAGTTTAAAAAAGAGATCATAACAAAATTGTAATTTTATGTATTTATTCCAAGTCTTAACACTGCCATGAAAGATAAATGATAAAGTGTTGTAGAGCTGATGTTAATTAAATGAGTGTAGGTATACAACAGCTATATTTAAAAATTAATCGAAAAAGAACCAACCAAGTACCTAAAACCAAAAATGTACAGGGCTATAAAACATTTATTATTTTTAAACCTTCCCACTTCTAATATATCATCATAATAAAAAGCATATTGAGTTGCACATTTAGCAAGTACATTATTAATTTGAACAGTAAAATTAAATAGGTACATACTTTTAAAATATTCAATCTATAATTTTATTATCAACCCTATCTACTCTTTACTTGTCTTATTTTCCATGTTCTAAGGTTGATTACAGTCTATATAATTTTAGTTGAAAAGCAACAAAAATGCTTTGATTTAGTCCAACAGGCAGGTAATAAATAAAGAGAGATACCTGGAAATTATCAAAAAATTAATGATATTTTAGTGGCATCATTTGTGAATAGTCTGCAGACTAGAATCTAAATTTTGAACCTCAAGGTACCTGTGCTAGGTTATGTTAGACCCTCGAAATCAAAAGCACAGAGTCTACTCTGCAAACTATCATGATATCATGAAATTCCATGCCAAAATGTCATTGACTATGGAATACATGCCTGGTGGACTACCTGTAACTCTTCCAGTATTAGGTATGTACTGTTTAAAATAATATCCCTGAACAACATAAGACTACTATTTGTTGAGCATTGTGTTTACAGTAGTAATCAACATGCTAAGTTGATCAAGCAAACAATATTAACCTGATTTACTTTACATTTTGATTTCAATTATACAATACAGTAGGTACCAACTTAAACATGACATTTATCTGTATTGTAAAACATTATTTAGTTATTTGAAAGTAGTTAAATGTGCATAAATACAACTGGGTATTCAACATACAATTAAAGGCAGTGGTAAGGTGTACATATGACTGATTATGCACTGTAATATATATTTCAAAATAGTCTACATAATACTGAGACCCATACTAAATTGGAGTAGGCTACTAAAACTAAGAAAACTCATAACCGTCAAGTTTGTATTTCTTCATTAATAGAACTAAGTACTACATCTTAACCAAAGATTCTTGGCTGAATAATCATTAGTTTGATTAGCATAACTTTTATGGAAAATTTCATACAAAATACAGAAATCATTTAATATACTTTTATTACCTTCCAGATATATTTCACCATGCACTGTCCATACTAAAATTAGTAAACCATTTTGTTTAAACTTTTTAAATCTAAATGAAACAAACAAATTTAGACACCCTTGACATTGACAATATTGACATTTCAACATGTGATTCGGTTCAAATTTTTGCGATTGACTTTTATAAACAGCTGTTTGAATAACCGCATAAATTATATCGCTATTAAAATTAATAGCTCTTTGGAAATATTGTTCACAGATAACATACTTAATATTGTTTGCTAATTATTTTGTCAGGGACACTAACCAAACTGGAATTGAGCAATGAACCGACAACCGAAGCGAAATTTCACAAACGAGATCTCCCGCCACGTCACATGATTAACCACATGATTAAAAATTGTATGAACATATGAAGCGGTATTTAAATAAGATTGTTTATATTTAATTTCTTTCAATACTAAAATTATTTTGTTTTTGTCTATATTAACTATGTGATGATTTTAGAAATGAAAGTTATTCCGAAGGATCCCCCATATTTTTTGGACCATCGCCGCAACTTTGTTTGGATTCAGATTAATGAGCAGGCACATTTGTATATATATTAGCTACATAGTTTCAAAAAATCATATATAAATATATTGGTGGAAGCTGATTATACAAAGATACATTTTTTCCAAAATTGAAAATATATTTTTGTTCGCCCAGTATCTTCCAAATATTTGGATGGTTGGTTCAAATGCAAAATATGATCGCCCTCTCACGTACTGTAAGTAACATCAATTGCATATGGATCTCCAGGAAAACGAATATTTTCTCAAATAAAATTACCAAAAACAAAGTTTAACCCCCTGTATACCCGCCAGTTTTGATTCTAGAAACTTTTGACATTTGCACTTTTTGATGCACATATTGTAGACTAAACTTGCCAAACTATACTTCATTCATTCATCATTATATCTGACAACTGACAACCGATACCACTCGAAATTTTTTGAATTTA
The DNA here is from genome assembly GCA_949126875.1 of Lochmaea capreae. NCBI lineage: Eukaryota > Metazoa > Arthropoda > Insecta > Coleoptera > Chrysomelidae > Lochmaea > Lochmaea capreae. Next base: position 18,612,183 of record OX421403.1, read on the forward strand.
TAACGCTGTTAATAGTGCAATCAATACTTTATCATCACATTCTAAATTGATTTATATTTATTCGTCCATGTCTTTAATAATTCGCTCTAACCGCTTCAAATCATTACTTTTTTGAGGTTAAGCTGTCATTTTGTAAGCCACCAAATGTATCCACCACCTCGAAACAGCGGTGGAATTGTTTGAAATAAAAGTGGATGCAACATTAATAAATGAACGCGTCATTTCTTCAATCTAAAATCCACCAATGAATATAAAAACGCAGTTGGTGGATATACCGGTGAATAAAAAAACATGCCTATATATTTTATTTAAATAATAAAAACTTAACAAATAACAGATGAATCAAATAATAATAAAATTATAATATCAGACGTCGAAAGAAGCAAACAACAGAGGAGTTATGTGATTGAATAGCAACAGATTCAGATGCACAGAGAGATTAATTAAAGAGTCACCTCGGTTGGTTAGATCAGCCGGAAATTTAAAAAAAAGATATCTACCTCATCTCTTGCTCCCGCATTCCCAAGTTAACAACATTACAAAACGATGGCATTTTAGTTAATTTCAAGAACTTTTTACTAATTAAAGTCTAGTTATCATCCGTTGTTTATCAATAAACAATGGAAACTAAATAGAGTATGACATGAGGACGCACAGCAATATGGACGACCTGTCAGTGACGTCAATCTGTAATGGTCTATACCCATCATAAAATGCATGGAGGATAGTCTCCATGATAAAAAGTAGAATAAAGTTACGGACACATTATTAACATGTGTCAACACGTGTTATAAAAATATCCATTGCATTATTTCAAGTAGACCTGCACTTATTGTATGATGTGTCGTCAGAAGCCCATAGCACGCTTAAACAAGTCAAAACGCGTGTTATCAATATCTGGAGGTTTTATTGCGTGTTGTTGTGGAGTGGACGTACAAAAATGGAAGAAAAGTTAATATAGAAGTACGAAGGTATAATTTTTAGTACAAAGTTGGCAATAAAGATTATAGGGATAAAAAAAATACAATAGGCTTGGGATCTAGCTCTTAATAAGAATATTATTACTAGGTAGCCAATAAAGTGCTGTATGTACACTCCAATCGGTATCTCGTGAATTGTTTCATTTACTCGCGTTATTTGAAGTTGATTTTGTTGTGATCTTACTCAATACAAGGCACCAACATCAAAATCAACGAAGGAATTTATAAAAGAATGGTTGGAGGCAAGAAATATTCCAATAAACAATAGTATGCTAAAGCCGGAACTGGACGATTTAGTAAAATTTTTTAAAAATTCAAATCAAAATTATTGTTAGATGTATTTACCATTTAAAACCACTTATTGTTATACAATCTCGAATGCTATCCTTGAAAATGGAAATAAAGATATTCCGAAAGCTTGGAAAATAGTGTAAAGAGTACTCTTTTTACAATTTTTGCCGCTTCCCCAATATTCCTGTCCTTGTAATAATATGTATAGTTGTGAGTAAAATTAGTTTGCACCGTTCCACAATTTGTCAGCGAGGTGAAGAAATCTGTAAGCAGAAGCAGAACCGGTTTCAGACAAATTTTTCATTATTGCCGGATCCCAACGCACTAGCGATTTCTGTACTCTTTTTCCGATGAATAGCAGTTGTTTTACCGATAACTGTAATAATGGATGTTTTTGAAACTTTTGTCAATTATGTGTTCTTTCAGTAGCTCCATGATTTGACCCATTTTTTTATTGCTTCAGTTGCCTGTACATATTTTGTATCATTTTTTGCGTAGATAGCGACTATATAGAGAACATACCAAATTTCTTTCTGTCTATTGTCTCACGTCCCTTCTCTCCACTTTAAGAAATTTCAAATCCTTTGGTAAAAAATTTTAACAATCAAACAACTTATTATATTCACTGCTACATGGAATCAAGCAGAATAAATAAATAAACTTTGACATTGTTTATGTTGGCAAAGAATAATACGTCTGTTTACTCCTCTAGTATATTCATTGTTCGGAGCCTATAACAATATCTTCCTCTTGGAATGGTCGCCAAAAGGCAATAATTTTAATTATTACCAACAAAATAGTTTTAGTCAATAAAACAAAATCTCAATCACAGCAACATCTAAGAATACAATATCTCGTAAACAACAGAAATGAACTAAACCTACCCTGGGACGTTAACACTCCATGTGGACTAACAATTCAAGTACATTTTTCATAGACCAATCGGAAGCTACATTGCACCAATGAGAATCAATTGTTCGCTTGTGGGTAGGTCAAGCCTAGAAATGATTTATGGCTTTTTAATCTTGCCACATATACAGCTGTTATTTTATTGTAAAACAGTGCAAAGTAATTCTACTCCCGACTATAAATACTTGGATGCATTCCTAGTGCACTACTTTTCATCCGCATACCTAGATACATATACAAATCCAAGTAGGTAATACTAAGGGTTGATAAGCGAGGGTTAAAAATACTTGGAAAAAAAGGTTTAAAAAAAATCAGTCAACTTACGAGGATGTATTGATATCTAGTTAGCCTAGACCAGTTCCATGCATAAACAAAATATTGCGTTACCATAGCAACGAACAATAACTTATTAGAAGTGTCAGTGTGAAGTTTGACGTCAAAAAAGCAAACAAGAGTTACGTAATAAATTAAAAGAAAAAAGATGTCCACCGAAATTGTGAAAATCGAAAAATTGGAGTATCGAGCCATCATCAAGTATCTAAAAAAGGGATAAGAGGTAAGCAGATTTACGAAGATATGCTTAATAACTTTGGTGATCAATGTCTTTCGTATGCGACCGTGAAAAAGTGGATTGCAAGCTTCAAAAGAGGTAAATTTTCCATTGAAGATGATGACCGATCGGGAAGGCCAGTTTCTGTGTCAGTCTCCAAAAATATCGATGCAGTTCATGACATGATTTTATCAGACCGTCGAATTGGGCTAAAACGGATATCTGAAGTACTGAATATTTCATACGAACGCGTTCACCATATAGTTCACGTCAATTTGGACATGAGAAAAATTGCTGCAAAATGGATCCCCAAATGTTTGAATGTTGACCAAAAGCGTGCAAGGGTATAAGCATCGCGTTCGATCTGTGCTCGATTTGAAAACGATGTAGACTTCTTAAACCGAATTGTTACTATGGATGAGACTTGGGTACATTTCTACGATCCAGAAACAAAGCAACAATCGATGGAATGGCGACACTCTGGTTCTCCAAGACCTAAGAAGTTTTATGTCCAAAAATCTGCTGGAAAAGTTCTTGCTTCAGTTTTTTGGGATTGCCATGGAGTAATCATGATTGATTTTTTTGATGAGGGTAGAACAATAACTGGAGATTACTATTCGACATTACTGACCACTCTACGGGAAAAAATTAAAGAGAAAAGACGGGGAAAGCTATCCAAAGGTGTTTTGTTTTTCCAGGACAACGCCCCTGCACACAAATCTCATGTTGCCATGCAAGATTTCTTGATTTAGGGTTTGAATTACTAGAACACCCCCCTTATTCATCAGATTTGGCTCCGTCCGACTATCATCTCTTTCCTCAACTGAAAAAAAGTTAAAAAGGTCGTAAATTTTCTTCCAACGAGGAGGTAATAAAAGCTGTGGAGGTCTGGTTTACAGAGCAAGAAGAAATTTTTTTTTTCGAAAGGTCTAGAGACGTTGCAGGTTCGCTGTAATAAATGTATCCAATTAAGAGGAGAATATGTTGGGTAAAAAAATATTTTGACATTGAAATTTTGTTTGGTTCTATAGTAGACTAAGAATTTTTCAATATATCCTCGTATATATACCAAAGAGAGTTTAGATTTTGTTATCTTTATCTAACTAGATGTGAAAAACATTATAGGCATACATTTTGAGGCGATACTTCATTTGTTAATAATTTTCGAAATATGATGTAAAAGTTAATTGTAACTAGTTTCGTGAAGATTTTCAATGTCCACTGTAGCGTCGATTATCCAGTTTGGGTCTTGGGGAATAGCCTTATTCTACTTGTTTCATATGAAACTCGTCTTGAAAACGTCTTTCATTACAAATAATGAAGCCAACAGGTGTCATGGGCTAAAAGGGTTATTAATCAAGGTAGTGAAATCAATTTGTCGTGTTTTCTAATTTCCTTCGAAAGAGGTATATTTTATAGCTCAATTTGCAGCATTAACATGCAAAAAAAATTAAGTATATATTTCTAAACATGATTCTGACTAAGATTTGCAGTGTAGATAAGTATTTGTGTTGGTGTTGTGATAATATGACATTGTACGGTGTCGAATATATCCTGCGGTTACAAAAATTTCCAACAGTTCTAAGAATTCCGATAAAATACCATATGATTTTACTGTAGCAACAGATGAAATATGAAATAAGAAATAACACACGTGACGCTTCTTTAAATTTCTGGAGTTGTTAAAAAACGACTAGGTATTTGTAATAAAATCAATAAAAACCCTTTTTCGCCTAATTCATCAATTCAGTAAACGTACTTTAAATAAAAAGACAGTTTTTAAGTCGACCTTGTAAAATTTTTATTTTTATTCATACATCCAATTAAAACCTATGTAAGGTAAAGTCACCCAACAACGGCCTACCCAAAACGACCACCTAATTCCGGCCGATCATCAAATTCAAACATTTTAGCGCCTTTTCTTAGATTAAGCGGGAAGAATTTTTGTTGGATGCCTGGAAACCAATAGAGAATTTATTGCTAAACATGTTGCGTCCAACGGAAGAACTTAAAAATCTCTCAGTTATCTGGATAACGCTAAAGAGAACACGTGTGTTATTTTCGTGGTGAAAAAGCTGTGATTTTGGTAAGTACGCGTCATGATTACTTTAAGAGAATTAAGACGAAAACTGAGAAAAAAATAATATAAGAGCAAAATGTTTGATATAGACCTATAGTACAGGGTACCTAGTAACGATTTCTGATTTATTTTTGTTAATTTACCTTAAAATAATTTATCAGTCTTAAATAAATAAATAGGCCGGTAATAGGTGACGATTTTTAGTCCTGTCTTATTAACGGCCCAATGAGCCGGTAATACGGATTTGTATGATTTTTTATTAAGTGGTGTTTTGACTATGTTTTAAAACAAATACATTAATATTTGGTCATAAAATTATTTCTTAGATATACCACAACATTTTTACTAATTTCCGGCTTATACATTTTTGGATAAAAACGTGTCATTTTTTAATTCAATTAATCGATACTTAATTAACGAACTGTTATGTAAATCGTTTATTTTCAAAACTTATTATTTTGGTTTTAAGTTTTAAAATTTAACTGTCAATATTCTGCAAATATTTTAAAAAGTTTCTCATTTATTTTAGTAAAAATTTTGTATTAAAAAAGTAAGTTTTAAGGTGGGCGGTATTAGGATTTCTATGGATATGTTCCGACTTATTACCGGCCCATCACAAATATGTATTTGGGCCGACAAAAAAATTTTTAAAAAGCAATTCCGTAATACCGGCTTACGAACTAGTCACAGTCTAAGTATTATGATGTATACGTAATTGCTATGAGACTGTAATTACTAAATATTCATTTATATTTTTATAAATAAATATATTAAAACTTAATAAGTACTTAAAAGATGTCTAATTTGTACTTACACCTACTGTTGCCATATCAGATGAATTTATGGAGTATCAAAAAAGAATTGAAATGGAAAAAGAAGAAAAAGAAGAGAAAAAGAGACAGAACGCGATAAAGAAGTCTAAAAAAAAGATGCAGAAATCAGATAAGAATGTAAAAATGGGAACTTCTAAATTGTTAATTCAAGACAACCTAAATGGCGAAGAAAACAAAGACACAGGGAATATTAAAGAAGCGGAAAAAAGTAAATTAAGAAATAAAAATATTATAGTTAATACTGAAACTACCCAAAAATCACAAATAAAAAAAAACCAAGAATGTCTTGACGAGGTGGACATTATCAATGTAGGAAAAAAAGTTTTAAAAAAGGGTGACAATGTAATAGTAATTTACGATGGTAAAAACTTTCCTGGTATAATTTTGGAAGAAAGTGATGGAAAATATTATGTAAAGGCCATGGAAGCAATTGGCACACATTGGAGATGGCCTAAGACAGACGACATAATCTGGTATGACGCTGAAAAAATTATTTCAACTATTAATCCTCCAAAACTATTCAATAAAAGAGGACATTATTTAGTGTCAGAATTAAATGTTTGATTATGTTATTATTCTATATTTCAAGTATTTTTTATAACTTTTCATTTTATTAAACTTATTTTTGCCATCTATTGCCTTTTAATTATTCTTCCGATTACGTAAAGACTTTTGATTAAACTGGCAACATTGCTATATGGAAAATATTTAACAATCATATAGCACCACTGATGCCACTTCTACAAGAAGTCTAAGAATATTCGGATCAAATTCGCAAAAAGAGCCGGTATTTGGACACCAACAGGCCGTTAATAGGTTAGCATAGTCTCATGTGGGCCGCTAATAGGGAAATCCGTTTAATTATCTTTTTCAATTAATATATTTTTTAAGGAAGCATTTTTTAGACATTCCTTTTACTATTTATTAAACAAATAATCCATCTATCGAATAAAATAACTCTAGCTTCAGAAAAATTATTTAAATACCTAATATTAACGAACAAAGGCAAAAGTTTCTTAAGGGGGCCGTTAATAGGTGACTTTACCTTACCTATGATGAAGTCGATATTCTATTAAATGAATTTCGTTTCGTTACGAAATATTTTTGTTTATATTAGAAAAACTAGTAAGCTGTTGAAAAAAAAATAGACAACCTTACCCTATTTATTCTCCTATTTGTAACTTTGCTTTCCGCAGACGAACTCATTTTTCCAAATTCGAAATACTGCAAAAAACTATTTTCGAAACACAGAAGCTCGGCGATTTCACAACTAAATTTTTTTCACAAATCAACACAGTAACGTCACTCACATTTCCTCCGAGAGGGTCCCTTTCGAAGGGCAGCGAACACAATAAAATAATGAATCGCGAATAAATAATCCACCCATCATCAAATCCGCGATACAATACTAGAGTGTAGATGTATACTTGTGAAAATAATTCGTTGTTACTGTGTTCGTTCGCTACTCGCCTTGAAGTTGTAAATATAAATTCATTAAATATGTGACGTCACAGCGTGTGCTCTGACAAGTCGATCAAATTGTCGTCGACTATTATCCAGTGGCGGCGCATAGGTATGGTTTATTAGAATCAAAAATTAATACCTACTGTTGAAGTAGTGATTTTCACAGAAAAAAATTGGAATATAATTCAATAAATTACACTGGCCTACACGATTTTTGTAACACAGTATTTTTATCTAATTTTAACGTATAAAGTGACATTTTTCAAAACTGACTAGCGTTATCAAATGGCATATTTTATGTAACTGGTTACATAGGTAATGAAAAATATTATGCAACTGGTGACGAAAGATTCATTTCATCACCATTTAATAAAAACAAGACAGAAAAGAAGAAGCTTTAATGTCGCATCCTATAAAATTAAGGACAACTACAACTGATAAGGTCCATCTAGAAACTTATAGGGAGAAGACATTTACTTTTATTTTGACCTTCAGTGTTGCCCTCTATAATTACAGCGATAGTTTTGTCTTTGTATTGGGGAGTTGGACTTCAAAATGGAAATCTTGATCGGAAACAGAAAAGTTAACTCACACTTTCGACAAGCACCAGCTATTCCAATGATCAATGCAACCTTCGCCATTAAAAATGTTCTGTCTTCGCCTTCTCTGATAAACTGGTTGACAGTTTCATTCGATGCATATAAGCTAGTATATTTGGGGGTCCGGTAAGGTTTGCGACCCTCGGAATTTTGCAATGATTTTTTTTATTAGTAAGCCCCATTGCTATAGAACATTTTAATAGAAAAAAATTCTCGGATCATTCGCTTTTGAAAGAGAAAATAGCAATTGAAAGTACTAAAAATCCGCCATTTTTTTATTTTTGACAATTATGTCGAGATAGCAGATGGTCACAAATTTTAGAAGGAGAGGTTGATGGACAATATGTTGCCAGTTTTCATTTCCGTAACTCGTTACGGCTTGGAAATACTTTATACAAGATTTTAGATATTTCCCATATAACACGGAAATACTTACTATCTTTATGATATAAAATGTATGTATTGAAAATGTACTTTTCGTGCAATCGGACGCGAAGTCAGTATTTCGCGTTCTCAACACAGTCCGCGAAATTCAATTTCGCGGCCGTTACCCATACCCATAGCATAGATAGGAATAAATATATTTTCTAATTCAGAGATCTAGATAAGATTGGATTTCCGTTTAAAATAGTGAAGCAGAATGATATCGCGAGCGCGAGGGGTCAACGTTTCGCAATTCGCGCGCGTCAAGTTGCGGGAACTCGCTCGCTCCGCTCGTTATTCGTTTCGCAAACATTCCACTCGTTATACAAAATGACGCATTTAATAACTGGTTGCAGAAATAGCTTTTATAATGCTAATACCTACTCCAAATAATAGAAAAAGTATTCATAAATCCCTAATACGTACCAGTGGCGGTACTATACACTTTGAGAGGGGGGGGGCATGGGCGATTGTGTGATACGTCTGAACCACGGTAACAATACACGGTATACTGACTTGTCGACTCAAATTGTGCACGCTCTGCGCTTGACGTCACCTTGGAATCAGAATCAGAAATTGTTGGATAGAGTTGTACGTGTTTAGTTTGTTTTTCCTGAAGTTTTTCGAATTTTCTGCGTTAATTGATATTGTTTTATGCTAAAGCCAGTGTTTAAAATTATTATAGAGGTGATCCAAGTGTTTTACTTAATTTTATTTTAATTATAAGACCATAATGCCGTTCTGTGCCGTGGCTACATGCAAAAATACCAATCGCAATACGAAAGAAACGGGTATAAAATACTATGGATTTCCAAAAAATGAAAACTTGGCTAAGCAGTGGAAAAGTGTTCGTCGTCGTTAATTGCGAAAGATGTGAATTGTATAATGTATGGTTTTATACCTGCAATGTCCAAGTGCCAAAGTTTAAAATGTCTCTATAATGTGTGTGTGTGTGTGTGTGATGGTAGCAATGTCATCAGCTCTCGCTATTTGCCACATACTATCTGATATGAGCATTTAATCTATACCTAGGTATATCAAATATCAATATTAGTTGTCTTGACAAATTTAACTCAAAAATATTCTTATTTCCTGTACCTAACAGAAATGTAATACAAGTTGGTAGTTGTATAGTATATTGTAGTAGATCTTGTAGGAAAAGGTCTGTCGCCTGTCTATTATTTTTACAACCAAAAAATAAATGGTTTGTATTTGCTAGCTCATCATAATCACAATAAGTGCAATATGGAGATCTCACCACACCAATTTTATGAGCCGGGAATCGACCATGGTTTAATTTTAATCTGGATATAATGCAAGTGTAAGCTTGGCTGACATAAGGGAAAGAGTAATGTGGAATAATATTGGGTAAAGTCTGATGAATTTTGAAGAAATGATTATTAGTACCTGTTGCCGCTTTCTTATAGACCGTGTTCCATTCCTTTCGAAGGAATTTCTTACATTCGTTAGTAACATCGTGAAATGGTACTAGCGATACATTGATATTGTCAATTCTGCAAGCTTTCTTCGCTTCGTTATCTACCCTTTCATTGCCTATGACACCAACATGTGCTTTTGTCCAAATAAATTGTATTTTTACATTTTTGGTGTAGAGGTGAACAAGCAGTTTTTTTATACTGAATATTATTTCATTTTTAAAATGTTTTGTTGGTGAGCTATTTAAAGCCTCTAGAACAGACTTGCAGTCACTAATTAAAACTGCACCTGGCACTGATCGCTCCAGGCACCAAATGAATAGCTGCGGTTGAACAAGGGGTGGCATGAACCCCATGCCCCCCCCTATGACCGCCACTGATGCGTACCACTTTTCTATATGTTCTTTAGATCTCTTTTTGTTCGCTTGGAACAATATGGATGCAAACTACGAACAGCTGTTTAATGAACTTTCAGATTCCTATAAATCGCTTGGCAGCTGAAAGTCATTAAAAATCAATTGTCTCCATTACCATTTATCATTTTTTCCTGATATTTTGACAGCTGTCATCGACGAGCGGGGTGAAAGATTCCACCAAGATATCAGAACAATGGAAATTAGTTTAATATCAATTAAACAAATATAGTCGATACACAATGTTAAAAAACCTGTCATTTCTCAACACATGGGCTAAAAAGTCCCGGGCCTAACAAAGAAAACATGTTATTTTGTTCAAAATTAGTTTTATTTTTTATTCATCAATGTAGTTTTCATCAAGAACAACGCAATCATTCCAGCGCCGCTCTAGCATCTCAATACCTACCACTTTTGTAGAACGATTTATCTTTTGCTTCAAAATAGGTATCAGTGTCAGTGATTATTTTCCGACCCCCTGGACACCACTGTACTATTCATCTTGATTAATATATTATAGTGTTTGGATAAACGTGATACTTATAATTTGATTGTGTGCTCTTATCATCACATGTTAAAGCATTTTTACGATGATGGATTCCAATAATGAAATCTGTTTTATAACAATCGTTATAGATAATAATATAAAATCATAATGGAACTTCTTTACGATGATTATGTGAAAATATCGAACAAAACCGGAGATGAAAAAAAATAGAAAAAGTCTAATAACTATTATTAAGTGGAAGCAATATTAATAAAAAATATACATTTTATGAACACCTTTTAGTTTTGTCTTCAATTTAACAGAAAATGATAAATGGTAATAAAACTACGGACAAACTACAGTGACTATTAGAGATTCAAGTTAAGATCGTATCGCCGATATGACGACAACTGAACTACTTTGTCGTATTGTTTTATAACCTTAGGGCGAGAACACAAAGAAATCTGGTTTCTCGCGCTTGTCTATAAGCACCGCGAAGCTTTAAAAATGTATCCATGTGTATACATGCAACCGCGCACAAAAGAAGCAGGTCCAAGCTTGTCAGTTGTCGGCGCTAGTAATAGGGCGAGAACACAAAGAAAGCTGGTTTCTCACACGCTGGTTACAAGCGCGAATTGCAGGCGCGATAGAAGCTGATTGTTGAACATAAAGAAAGCTGGAAGTCAGCTAGTTTCATTAATTATATTTCAAAATATCGAGTACCTCAAGAGACGAACTTTGTTTGGTGGAAAATGTTTCTTTAAAAATGAAAAGAAAAGCTGTTGTTCATCATATAAATCGTGGTAGAAAAGAGTATGGAGAGTATCATCATCTATTTGTTCAGTTAAAAACCCATCCAAATAGATTTTATAAGTATGTATGAATGAAATTAAGATTTCTGCATCAACTATTTTTGTCCAAGAGGTATTTACGTAATCGCCACAAAGTATGTAAACAGACTGAATGAAGCGCGGTCCCTGCACGTGTCGCGCTGGAAAATAATGTTTTGCTAATTCCTATAAACTTATCGGAGCGTATTACTATCGCCGACAAGCTCGGGCCTGCTTCTTTTGTGCGAGGTTGCATGTATCAACATGAAAAGTTACATTTTTAAAGCTTATCGGCGCTTATAGACAAGCGCAAGAAACCAGATTTCTTTGTGTTCTCGCCCATACGCTCCGATAAGTTTATCGGAATTAGAAAAACATTATTTTTCAGCGCGACACGTGCAGGGACCGCGCTTCATTCAGTCTGTTTACATACTTTGCGGCGTTTATGGATCTCTTGGACAAAAATGGTTGATGCAGAACTCATGTGTTTTTATTAGGCGGTGCTCAATTATTTTCGGAATATATCCAAACGTCTCTAATTTCATCCTTACATACTTATAAAATCTATTTGGATTGGTTTTTAAGTGCACAAATGTGCAACAAAGCCTATCGTTCTGGTAACCAGCGTGCGAGAAACCAGCTTTCTTTGTGTTCTCGCCTTTACATCCTATAAGTCCAGCTATCACTTAAACCAACAGAACAAGTGGAGACTGAAGGACAAGAAAAAATCCATCAAACCGTTACTCCAAACAAATGAAAGAGACCAAGGGATACTGTTATCGAAAATGATGAACACGCTGGGCGTCTTTCAGGTTTCTTACAATCTTGGAAAAATATTACAGAGGTACAAGCGGTCTTAGGCTGGGTTAAAGGAATATAAATTCCGTTTTTTTCAAAACCCATACAAAAAATTGAACCATACATCTATGAAATTTCCAAAAAATCAAATCAAAACTCTACCACTAGTTGGAAACTATGGGTTCGGCAAAATTTCCGGATGTATGTATGTATTTATGATGGGGAGACATTCACTGAGACCTAAAAAATCTATTGTGCCCCCTCTCTTCTACTTAGTTCCTGAGGAAAGTCTCAGAGACTAGTAGTCCAATTTCCCTGAGGAATTTTAGGATATCTGCAGGCTTCAACTTAGGTAAATGTCCCTCTTCTATCCAATAATCTCCTAGGTGCTGTGCACTAGGATTCTGAATTGCTGTGCAATTCGCAAGTATGTGGTTGGAGGTTTCTTCTTCCATGCCACAGAATCTACATTCTTCTTCCTCCACTATTTTGAGCTTTTTAAGGTGCCCATTCAGGCGACAATGTCCCGTTAGGATTCCTGTCAAAACTCTTAGTGCAGTTTTACTTTGACTTAAGCATTCATTTGATCTCAACGGGTTGTAGCCACCCATCAGAATCTTTGATTGTCTAAGCCCTACTAGATCTTTCCAATGGTCAGATCTTCTCTTTTCTTGGGCTTTGTCTATTTCTTGTAATATTACATTGGGGCTGATATCGCAAAAGGGTTCCAGCCCCCAAAAGGGTCTTTCACTATCCCTCTTTGCTAGTCCATCTGCTATTTAATTTCCTTCTATTCCAGTGTGTCCTAGAATCCACAGTAAGGTTACTATATTGTTCTCGCCTGGTATATCTAAAAGATATTTTAAAACCAACCATTCTGGTTTGCGATTAGAAGGAACAACACAACTTGTAGACCGGTTTCGGTGTATTTGCGACTCATCAGTACAAGGTATGTGCTGTCCGTCCGAGAATCTCTAATCCTGGACTGAAGAGTACACTTCAATCACAATCAATACATGTCTTCCGCAAACATTTTTTGACTACATATCACGTGGCCTTGAAACAATAAAGCTTATTACAGTTTCCTGTAATATTGTCGTATTTAATAAAGTGATTTATCTACAGATGTCGAAGAATAATTATTTATATTCACACTTTATGCATTTTTGAAAAGTTTTTGACTTTTTAAAATTTTTTTTTTCATATTTTGGTTTGCGATTGGAAGTGAAGATATCGCTACTGTCACAATCTTTACATTTCCGTTACTGGAAGACATGTATTGATTGTGATTGAAGTGTACTCTTCAGTCTGGGATTAGAGATTCTCGGACGGACAGCACATACCATGTACTGATGAGGCGCAAATACGCCGAAACCGGTCTACAAGTGGTGTTGTCCCTTCTAATCGTAAACCAGAATGGTTGGTTTTAGAATATCTTGTAGATATACCAACCCCGTTTGGCTTTGGAGAGAAATTCAATATCCAGCGGTGCATATTGCACGGGAAGTAATTGTTGCTCCTCAGTTGAACGGTCACTGTTTTTGAAAAATATTATTTTTCAAAAATTCCTAAGGTGTGAATATAAATAATTATTCTTCGACATCTCTTGATAAATCACTTTATTAAATACGACAATAAGGGCCGGTTCTACAATTTGAGTATTAACTTGACATACGCTATACGTAGGATAACGGGTCACTATTGTGTTCTACAATAGAGGTATATCTGTATTCCAAGTATAAACCAGAGTATAAGTTATCTATACCAGTTTGAGGGTATAACCGAGGGATAAACTTATTCTGCATTTCTAATGGTTGGTTTTGACATATAAATATTATTACATAACCCTACTTTTTTGTTTTGACTAAAATTAGTGGCGTTTTTTGTTAAATATTAATTATCTACATTGAACACATTTGAGATGGATCCTTTCAATCTACCTAACATTTTTGAATCAGATGATGAAGATATTGAGATCAGATTATACCGAAATCCTAAAGTATTTAAAGTTAGGTAAAATATAGGTATTCATTTGATGTGAAATTATTACAACGTTTTTTATCCTTGATTGAAAATATACTACAATGCTAATAATTTGCAAAACCAAACTATCAAGCAATAAGCAAGAAATGTCAGAAATTTCCACTTTTCAAAGCGTCAAATGTCAAAACGTTGGTTGATTGGAACTACTAGCGAGATATTCTTTGAATAACTGTGCCTGTCATAGAAATCGATTGTAGAACCGACAACAAGTTATTCTCGGTATAAATCTAGGTATAAAATATCGAAGGAATAACTATACCGACTTTTATACTCCCATTGTAAAATCGGCCCTAATACAGGAAATTGTAATAAGCTTTATTCTAGAATACAACGATATAGCATAAGTGATTTTCCAAACTGACTATTTAGAAATGATACAAAATGATATTATTCCAGCCATTGCCGCGTTATATCCAAATAATCAAAATCCACACATGCCTAATAATTTGATATGGTTTCAATTGGACGGCGCACCACCACATTATGCACTGATTGTGCGTGATTATTTAGATACTATTTTTCCCAGCAGGTGGATAGGTAGGAGAGGATTTAAAGATTGGCTAGCAAGATCTCCTGATATAGCCCTCCTTGATTTATTACTTTTGAGGTTATCTGAAAAGTGTACTTCAATAGGCCTGAGAATATCGAAGATTTTAAAGAGAGAATTCTTATAGTGAGGTGATACATTAAATAAAGTATTGTAGGAATTTAGAAGCCGTCTTGGTTATTGCCAGGTAGTCACCGTCATGCATTTTGAACATTTAATTTAAATTTAGAACATATTGTTATTTTCTTAATTTTTTAAAATAAGCAATATAGGTACTAAAAATTTATTAGTCCAGTCATTTCAATAAAATTTTATAATTAAAAATTTCTGACACATTTGTATTTCATTCATAAACCAATGCTTTGGACTATAAGTATACGGAGTTGGGATAAAGTATGGAACCAAGTAAATATCTTTTTAACGAAAAGAACGATATTTATGAAAATTCTAATTGACGGAAATAAATTTTACAATTTAGAATGGTTCAATTAAGTGAAAAAGAGCGTATTGAAATTTTAATGATGATCGGTTATGGTGATCGTGTTAGAACTCATGAAGAAGTGTGTCATCTTTTTAATAATTTGCATCTGGAGAGAAATCCTATATCACGCTCAACAGTAACTAAAACATTACAACGTTTTAATACAACTGGGATGGTAAAAAATTTGCTAAAACCTGGAAGACCGCGGACTGCAACGAACGAAACTGTTAAACAATATATTGCAATCGATTTAGAAGAATCACCTCAAACTTCCACCACAAATTTGGCACTAAACCATGGTATCAGTCGACGTTCTGTAGGAAGGATATTAAAAAGTGAAAAGTATCATCCGTATAAGTTACAGTTGGCTCAAGAATTGTCAGACGACGATTTTGACCGACGGCTGGAATTTTGCGAACGGCTAAAGGACATCTGTAATTTCGACGACAATTTTGCTTCTAACATAGTTTTTTCCGATGAGGCAACTTTTTGTTTAAATGGAACAGTTAATCGCTATAACTCAAGGTATTGGTCAAATGAGAATCCTCATTGGATTCATGAAGCACATACCCAGCATCCACAGAAGTTAAATGATTGGATGGGAATTGTCGAAAATAGGCTTATAGGCCCATTTTTTATCGACGGAAACTTGAATGGTATTCGGATCTACTAAATAACGAAATTATTCCTGCACTCCAACAGAATGGGCAATTACCACAAAATGTTTGGTTTCAACAAGATGGAGCACCTCCCACCCACTATGATAGACGGGTTAGGGATTTTCTGGATGCGAATTTTCCAAATCGATGGATTGGACGTAGAGGATCCATAGAGTGGCCTGCTCGTTCTCCGGATCTTAGCCCGTTAGATTTTTTTTGGGGGTTATCTAAAATCACGTGTTTACGTTAGACGACCAACAAACTCACAGGAATTGAGACAAAAATAATTATTGATGAATGTAAACTAATACGTGGAGAAGTCTTGGAAAGAGTGACTCAAGAATTTGTTAATAGGATGGCATATTGTCAGCAAGTAATCGGCGAGCATTTTGAACATTTGTTTCTCATTATTCTAAAATAATGAAATTAACACCTATTGTACAACTAACAGTGAGTTATTCCTCGTTTTTACAAATTTTTTTAACACCAAACTCAGTACCTATGTATGAATTCAAAATAACAAGCTCTTTCATAATCTGTAAAAATATATAGGGTGTCCCATTCAAATTAAAGAAGTTGATGGCAAGTATATTATTAACAAAAAAATATACATCAGATGCATTTTGTTCCATTGCACTCACCTGCAAATTTTCATGAATATCGTTCTTTTCATTTAAAAGATATTTACTTGGTTCCATACTTTATCTCCACCCTGTACAATTTTACAACAGTCTATTGTTGTGGAATTCAAAACTGTAGAGAAAATATGTTGTTCTATTTAAAAAAAAACAACAATGATGTCATGTACGCGAAAGTGGTGACGTCATTCGTACATCCAATGATAGAGTAGGATGCGCAATTGAAAATAAAAATTGACCTGTGAAATCGGTTTGTTATAATAGTTTTAGACAGAAAAATAGTGAATTTATTCCAATCATAACATCGACACTGTATACATATTTATTTTCCAATGGTTTATTTAATAAGTGTTCCAAGTTCTCCAGTATTCAAGTATAAAGTATCAATAATAAGATTCTTTTATAAAACTCAACAGGTTTTTTTATACCCATATAAAAACTCTCACATATTAATAGAATTGATACAAAAAATACGGTTGTAAACATTGGATTGACCATGAATAATAATGTAGGTGCAAAGTATTTGTTCTGTTTGTAGTTTCAACCTCCCATCGAACGTGTACTAGAATTATAGATTTAACATTCATACCTGTGGGACAAAAACACACTCGAAAAAATCTATTCGAAAAAAGAAAACGGCACGGCCTAGAAAATCAATATTAAAAATATTCTAAAAATAGCAAATATCTGCAGCGATTATTGGTCACCTTGGAAAATTAAAATAAATGTTGTTCAAGTCCTAGTAACAATAACATAACACACGATATATTTTTTTAAATTTTGCCAAATTATCACTTCTGTTTATTAGTACATGGTTAAAGTGGTTTAAGAAAGTTCCAAAAACGTATATTTTCACAATGATAGTTGATGTTTATATATATTTGATAGATAACATTACGTCATGTTTTGCTTTCTTTTTATAGAAATTTATTCGCATTTACAAATGGAGGCTTTGTATATATTATAAAACAAAAATAATTCAATCGAAGACAGAAAATTTAGGGAAAATGTTATAAACAATATTAAACATCATACAAATATATTATTTATTAAACTTACCAGATTATCGGACTCTCTCCTGGATTCACCACCATATTTTTCGGGATCGTCTTCATCGTCTCTGCTTTCGGCCTGCCCCATGTCCCCAACTAGGGCTCATCAATGAGCCCTCGGGGTTGCGAGTAGCAACCTCCGACACCTCGACGCCGAACGTTTTCGATCTCGGCAGACGACAGACGCCTCTAAACTAGGGAAAACGGACATGAAAAGACGGCTACACGCAAGGGCTGTAGATTTTTCGTGGAAAGTTCGATACAGCGTTGCCGGATCTGAAATTAACAACAGCCGTGGGAAATTTATTTTAAGCTTAATAAAATTTATTAATATTGTATAATTTGGATGTAAAACATTATAGGGTATATAGTATACTTATTTTGTTGATGTGTTTTCAAATGAACGTAGGTTGGAGTAGGGTTTTTTGGATCTACCATAATTACAAAATTACAATTACAAAATATGTAAGATAAAGGAAAAAAAAATTATCAGGGATATATTTTTGGGCTGATTTGATTTTAAAGAAAAAAAATATAAAAATTGAGGAAAACACTTTAAAAATAGTGTAGAATTTAATGACGTACTTAGAATCACCCCAACCCTAATATCCAAACCCACGCTCACCTCGACCCTTATAGTATAATTTTTTTTGTTTCAATAATCACTGCTACTCGCAATTTTTTTTTTATTTTTAAACATAAACGCCTAAAGGGTCCAAACCAATTATCCGATATCGACGGGTTTTGTATTTTTTAAGAAAAATCACAAGTACAAGAATTTTAAAAACGGTTTAATGATAATACAGAAAAAAAGATGAAAATTGGTTATGGTTATGAACCATAATTCACTCTAGTAGATATATGGGTACCATATATACCTTTTGTTAGGAGGTAAAATCTTGACTTATTATTAAAGTGGTCGTGGACAAAAAATATTGTATTCAATATCAAATATTTTATATCATTGTCAAATTTTACGAAAAAGGTGCAAAAATTAATAATAATTTTATTATAAGCATATATCTGCCTATATTTCAGCAAATTTGCTAAAAATAGATATTTATCAACAATTTTAACAAGACTATATAAAACAGACAAAAACTTGGTGATAAGATTATAACCAAACCAATATTTGATTAGAATGCCGGTTCCTAGACTATTGAATGAAAATAATCATTTTTGGTTACTTATATATTTTAGTTAGTTACTTATATTTTGGCAAATAAATGTAGCCCTTTCGTACAAAAGCTATTGGGTTAATGCTATTTAGGTATTGTATTTTTAACTACTGAGTTTTAGAGGAATACAAGCAATATTTTCACATTTTTGTATAAGGGTATTTGTTTATTTAAATTACAAATATCTAGACATATTATTATATAAAATGCTTTGTCCTGAATGACTGACGGAAGAACGCACAGTCTAAAGCCAAAGTATATTTAAATTACTTATACCCCTGATCGTAGAGAACCTGAAACTTGGAAAAGGTGTGTTCTTTGACGTAGGCATACGATAAGATCCGATATTCCGAGATTCTACAGGACAAAACGTGATTCCTCTTGGAAGTGGATAGGTCCAATCTACTTCAAATTTTGCATAAACATCCGTTAACAGAATTGATGTGTTTCATATTTTATCGAAACTCATCGCATAAAAGGGGTAGAGTTATTTTGGGGGTGATTTGCATCCGAAGTTAATATCACCAGATAGCACAAGACCTTTTGAAAACGTTCGTTTTAAGTCCTACCTTAGTCCTGAATCAGACGTTTTAAAGATATCTGATTCTCACATCCTAGGTTAGGTTCTATGTGAGTGGGGCCTTCTCGCCACCTCCACTGTGACCCCCGTTGGTGGCTCACCCCTAGGGATTCAGCCCACAAGCCTGTGCTTCTGACGAAGTCCATGGTTGCATTTGGTGATACTTTTTTGAAGTCGTTCGGCTCTAAGGTACTATTAAAACCGAATATGTTATACCTTACCCTGCCAAAAGCTGGGCAGGAGCATAATATGTGCTACGCAGTTTCGTCCTCCAAATTACAGAACCGACAATCCGAGGGTCTGAATCATACTCATCTTCTTTATTAGGTGGTAATTTAGTCGACAATGTCTTATAAGCAGACCCGACAGAATGCGTAGGTTTGTTCTACTCCATTCCAGGATCTGCTTATTTGTTATACTCGAAGGGTTGTATGTAAACGCCTTCGAGTGAGAGAGCCCCGGTATGTCTGCCCAGTGCGTGAAGGTTTTCCTTTCCGCCCAGGTAGCTATGACTGATCTAGCAGTGCTTTCTGCATTGCCAAAAAATTGTTCAGGTCCGATAAATAGAGACTGTTCCCTTTTTTGCCAGAGTATCGTCTTTCTCGTTGCCCTCCACTCCTCGATGCCCCGGCACCCAGGTCAAAGTGATTCTGTTTTCCTTGCCTAGTATTTAAAAAGGGATTGTAGACAGTTATGTACTAAGTAGCTTAGATTTTATCCTGTTCGAGCTCAGTGCTTTAAGAGCCGCCTGGCTATCTGACAGGATGTGTATGTTCTTTTTTACAACAGGTTGATTCATCAGCTCTCTTGCAGCCAGTTCAATGGCCTATACTTCAGCCTGAAAGACGGTAGCATATCTACCCAGGTTTGCTGTGATTTCAACTCCGGGTTTCCTGCTGAAGACCGCCGCTGCAGCCCCGTTCCCGGTTTTGGATTCGTCAGTGTCAATCACGTAGTCCGTTTCTAGGAAGGAGATTTCTTCGCTATCCCATTGGTCTCTCGTGGGAATGAGGTCCTTGAAGGACTTGATCACGTGAAGTTTTGTGACAGAGAGACCCGAGGGTATCCCGAGAATCTGGTGATTTTGTATTTCCCTCGGCATTCCCGAGTGATCCCTCAGAGTCTCTCCATTTATTTGCCTCTCCACTGATAGCATTCTATGAGCTGCTCTCCTGGCTTCCTTCTACAAATGAATGTGGAGAGGAGTTAGTTGCAGCAGGAGGGCTTCCATAGATGCCGTTGGTGTGGATGACATTGCTCCGGTAATGGCCAGGCATGCTGTTCGCTGCAAGCCTTATTGCAGCTTTGCTCTAGCTGTCTTTTGCAGACTTTTGGTCCACCAGACAGCTGAGCCATAAGTAACCATTTTTTGGTAAATCTGTTTGGGGTTCATACCCCTAGATTGTCCACATACCCTTCTGAGATTCCAGAGGGATAATCTGGCTTTGTTTATCACTCTTTCCAAGTGGGCGTTCCAGTTGAGTCGTTTATCTAAGATTACCCCTAGATATTTCACCTCCGTCGCTGTAATTTTTTCCTCTTTGTGAAGGGAACAATTACGGTTTTGAGGGGGTTCACAGACATCTGTTCCCTCTCGCACAACGTATGCACTATGTTTAGGGCCGTTTGAAGGATCTTAGAAATAACCTCTTCAAAATGGCCTCTAATAGTTATTACTAAATCATCAGCATATTCCTGCACATCTATCCCCTGACTGGATAATTCACCCAGGAGATCGTTAACCAGTAGTGACCACAAAAGGGGGGAAAGCTCCCTTCCTTGTGGGCATCCCCTGACCGCCATATCCCTTACCGATTATATTATCAAAGACGTCGTTAAATGAAAACAAATACCTTTACTTGACCATTTATTATATTTATGTACACTATCAATTATATCTTACTGTGTTTTCCTTTTCTTAAGTGATGGTTTATCAAACACCGGCTTAATTCCTCCCGCTTGTTGAGAATGAAATTTAATATTTTGTGAATTTTCCACTGACCAGGGAGAGTCAAACTTTGTGGTATCTTGATCTACTAAATGTGTATACTTAGTTCTACCAGACCTTCCGAAGTTTTTAACTTGCATAACTTTGGGAAGAATGGTTTTATCGAAATGATCTTCCAATGTAGCTTGCGCAAAATCTCTTTTGTACACATCATCTTCTTTATCCAGATAAAATGCTCCTCTGTGATAATACTTTTGCAAGAATTTGTATTTTCCTTTTACTGCTTTATTGGTCACAGCTTTGGGTATTAATCTCAGGTGCATTCTTCTTTCTTCCTCTGTCATTGTTCTTAGTTTATCAATTTCTATTTTTTCTTTTTCTAATGCTTCTCTTTCTTCTCTATCTCGTTTTATTCTCTTCAATTCTCTTAATTTCCACGCTTCATATTCAACTTCATCATTTTCATCATCTGTACAGACATCATTGATGTGAGGTTCATGTGACTTATCCTTTATTTGTTCTTTACGAATAGAATCTTCGACCATTCTGAGGGTCTGTCTTCTTCTTTCTTCCGCATTTTTTTGTGCTTCTTCTTCCAATTTTTTCTGCTTTTGTACCTCTTTCTCTTTTTCTATTATTGTTATTCTTTCTTTTTTCCTAACGAAAACTGGTTTCAATCTCGGACCTAAAATAATCTTGTGGAAATAAACATTTTAGACACATATCAACCAATTGAAAATTAATTACCTGTTTCCTCTTCCGATTCAGAATATTCCTCATATTCAGAAGATTCTTCTGAAGAGTCTTCTTTAATTTCATCTTCTTTAACCATGAACTCTACTTCTTGCTTATTTATCATTTTTTGTTTCATCGATTCTCTCTTTTTCTCAATTTCACTATCACTAAGTTCAGCTTCAGATTCATCATCATCTGGACCAGCTTCAAGCGTGTGTTTGTGTTCTAGAAATATATGTAAAAATCGGGTGGTAAGTTGTATTGCAAAAAATTCTAATAGTAAATATTTTTGGCCACTTTGCAATTTGGAGTTGAAGAACAAAACATTTTTCAAATTTCCATCTAATATTAATCAATGTTTAATAAACAAATATTTTAGTATATTTTGTTGTTATTATGTGCAGGTTAATAAAATTTTTAAATGTGTGTTGTTTTCTTAATTACCTAAATTAAGTGTCTTAATAGTATATTACGTAACAAGAGTTGTAAGTAACCCATTACGCACGAAGTGAAAAAGTTTACGCACGAAGCCGCGCAGCAAGGAGTGCGTAAATTTCACGAGTGCGTAATGGGATTACAACTCGTGTAACGTACTATACTTTTTGTACGCCCATCTATTTTCTTCTGAGTGCTCATAATTTCATCTTTTTCACTACTAACAGACATATTCGTAGGTAAAGTTGAGAAAATGTTCGGATACTATAATTTGTTACCAAAATTGACAGCATAAATGAGATGACGTTTTTTCCCATATCAATAAAAAGCGAATTATTTTTTTGGAAATTGGAAAATGTGTTGCCGACATTTAGGGGCATCACTCTTTTAATCTAAAATGTATTTCACTAATGCTAAGAGCTTTTATGTTTTTCAAATGATAAAAAGTATGTAAATAAACCAAATAAAGTAGTATGTAAATAAAAATTTGATTGCAATTTGATTTAACAAAGAAATCTAAGTTTTTCTATCTAAACGCACATGTATATGAGATTCTCATTACGTGCATGTTATTGTTAAATGTCACTTACAAGGAATGTTGTCAGTGCCATTTTTGACGTTTACAGACATGGGCGTAGAAAAAATTAATTGTTTATGAATTATAATTATTTCATTATAAAAGATTAAACATGATTTTATTATTGGTAATGAAATAATTATATAATAAACAATTTCAAGACAGTTTGTAAAATTTACCTACCTCTAATTCAAACTACCGAATTTAAATATCCCGTCTGTAAAAATAAGTTCCGGTACCTTTTCCTGGCGCGCTGCGATCAACGTGATACCAACTGTTATGACAGGATCGACAACTCTCATTATATATTATTTCACTAGGAAATAAACCATATTGGATATCTAATGAACTCGTACCAGTAAAATTTTGACCAACCTATATTCAATTTACAATAATAATCACCGTAATTAGAAAAGAGTTCAGAAAACTTTTTATTATAACAATTATTATGTAAAAGCTCAACCACTCTAAATCTGTACGTTGATTCCTTCCATGATTATGAGTACCCCGAGGAGTACCCATGAGTATAAAATTCAAATTTTCTCTCGTCTAGCAGATTTTAAAACATATTGGGTAATTGTGTAGGCCCAGTGGCGGATTTAGGCTTCTTGCCAACCATGGGAAAAACAGTGAACGTGTTTTAATTTTATCCTCTGAACCGCGGCCTATTTATAAATCCAGGACTGGCGTAGGCACGAAAAGCATCAGACTCACGAATGAGTGGGATGGGCATACGCACAAACGTCAGGTCCAGCACATTAGTTACCTTGAGGACAAGAAGCAAAGAAGAATGGCCAAATTTAAGATGCATAGAGGGGGAAGGGTGGGTTCCATAGCACAGGGGTTACATATATAGGTTTTGTGGCTAAGGAGATCCAGGCTTCAAATCCTGATTAAAATATTATATATACATCAGAATATCACTTATTTGTTATTCAATATAATAATTCACAAATTATGTTCTCCAAGATCTTAGGAAAGGATAAAAAGCAAATAGCAAATAGGAAAATAATAGCTCCGAACAAAAAAATCCTGCGGGCAACTACCTCAGCTCACCTAGGAGCTTTTAAAATGTATTACGTTATTTTTTAGATTTCATTTCAATATTCAGTCAGTTTGCACTCTAGACCCTAATCTATTTTCTAAATTGTTATGTCTAAAAACTCTATAAGATCAAAGAAAAGAAATTAGTTTTAACACTGCTCTAGTACAATGAAATTAACCTAGCCTAACATTTCTCTGGCAAACCTGGTTTCTGAATTGTCCTTAGTCATGTGGACATGGTAGCTGGTAGCATTGTCAAGGCATTTTTGGTTTAAAACTAAATTCAACATTTGTTTGACTGCAGTTTAAAGCTATTACCAGATTAACAACACTATTCTGCAGCTTGTAAAACTTCATGGCAACAGTGAAGTGTTTCCAATATTAGCATATATTCATTTACTAATTCCCAAAAATTCTCAGTAATGCACACTAATGCCCAGTAATTCCCTGCTAATGCCTACTAATTCCCCACTAATGCCAACAAATTCCTAGTAATGCCCCCTAATTCCAGAGTAATGCCCAAAATATGTACACTACAATGTACCAGCGGTTTGCCCCCGATAAGAATGTTCAAGGGATTCATAGAATTTTTTAATAAAATATAATATTTATAATATTAGCTATTCACCTGATAAGTGAACTTCTTCTATTTCTTCTTCTTCTTCAGATGATTCTAATACTTCTGGTTCAAGAATATGTCGTCGTCTTTCAGGTCTTACTTCTGTCTCTGCTTCTGCAATCTTTAATCTTCTCAATCGGGGGTCATTCAATTCTTGATCATCTTTTATAGGTTCGGGAGAAGGAGGTAAAATTAAGTTATTCCTTTTTTCCAAAAAATCCTCTTCTCCCGAATCACTATCGGAATGTACTTCTTGAGCATAATCTGGTCGTTTTCCAGATATGTAACGATGGACTTTAACTTTTTGCATAGAAATTTCACCTGTAAAACAAATTTAACTGAAGAAACACAGTAATAATGTACATTTTACACTTACCTTTTTCATTTCTAATAGGTACAGCTCCTGCAGTACTCTGGATAGCATAAGTTGACTGTGGATTCATCATATTGAAGGTTTATTATAACAAATACACACTATTAAAATATTTACTATGCTGGAATATTACCATGAACAAGTAAAACTGTGAAAACGCTAAATTACCGTTTAACTTTACTCTATTACACGAACTTTAAGTTCGTGGTCTATTATAATTATAAATAATCAAAACAAATCCTCCATTGACATTTATTGTTGACAAATGACAATGCACCATAGGATCGTCTAAATGTAGCTCTGCACCAACGTTGCCAAGTGTAGTCCTAAACTAAAACGTTTGTGTTTTGGAAAGTAAAAATATTTTAATAATGATATTTATCACAGTTGATTAAAAAGCAATGTGTTAAGAAATCAATATTTGTCATTTTTAAAATTATGTTTAGCAAAACGTACTGAAAATTGTTCGAGTTTACAATACAGAATTATCATACAAAAAGGAAAACTCACGAATGCATAGATACATTTTCCCTAATCGAAAAATTGAATTGTGTAATTGACAGATTATTATAATAATTTTCAATAATAACCTAACTAAAACCACCCTACCTTACCCCCTACCCTAATCCGAATCGAAAAATTGAATTGTGTAATTGACAGATTATTATAATAATTTTCAATAATAACCTAACCAAAACCACCCTACCTTACCCCCTACCCTAATCCGAATCGAAAAATTCTTCGTATTTTTAGTCAATTTTTGAAAAAAACAATAAGAAAATAAAAATAAAAATATCTTGACTCGGACACGACTCGAACCTGGTACCTCTGTGTTAGAAACCCATCACACTTACGCTGGGCTAATCTCTGCACACATTAATGATATCGTATAGAAGGTTAAAAGCTTTAGAACCGTCGCATGAAAGCCGAGCGCCACCGGAGATACTCGATGGCGCCCTTTCAGTTTAGGACTACACTTGGCAACGTTGGTGCAGAGCTACATTTAGACGCTCCTATGCACCATCACCATAGATTACATACGAATAGATAGGACTCTTCAATGTGAAGGTATGAGATGAGACTGAATTTCAGCGCTATCTATCGCCTTGAAAGATATAATTTGAAAAAATAGCGGCAAATTTGAATTAACAGGAGCACTTTACAAAAAGGCCAAGGAGACGATCAAATGAGAGCAAATAAATTTAAAAGCAGCAACGACCAACCTCTAAAGGTGGATTCATGCAAGCAAAAATTAAAACTTACATTAATTTAAATTAAGAAGATAAAACCTTGTAATGTAATGTAGATGTTCATGCAAGAAACTAAGAAATTAAGATTTAAATTAAAACTAAGAAAGATGGCCAACTTTCAACTAAGAAATTAATTTCTTCCATGAATTCGACACAACGCATGCGTCAAGCCCTGACCAGAGATCACAAACTAGTTATTGTTTACATTATGGAGACTAGATATATCTCCATGGTTTACATGAACTTGTATTAAGTACATTATAGAAAATATTTTATAGTTTACAACAATTTTTTTTGTAAATAAATTGGTTTACGTTTAATATTTATCTTCAGTTATTTGACAGTTCGATTGCTATTGGAAGTTTTGACAAATGATTGAAAAGAGTGCACATTTCCGATTGGTTCATCCATTTCTTAATTTATGCTGCATGAACAGCTGATAATTCTTAGTTTAAAGTTAATCTTAATCTTAAATTAGTTTTAATTTAGTTGATGTTACATGAATCCACTTTTAGTAATATATTGTTAAAAATGGTCGCATTCAGGGAAAATTCAGCCATAAAGCGCTGCAGCGCATTTATTCTGTAGGTAACTGAATGGAAATTTTAGAAAATGACAGGAAGTTTTGCGCTTCAATGAAAGTAATCTCTGCATTCCTTCCTGATCCTGGTAATGAAAATATAAAACCTGGCCATCAATTTCTATAGGCATAAAACTATCGCCCATACCCAAATGGTCCAAATCCATGCGCCGCTGTTTTTTTATCGGTAATCTATGCGCTGTTCCCTGAATGCAGCCAATGACAAATATCGCTACAAGCCATTTTTCTTTGAACTTGACCACACAAATTGGGTTAACTATAAGTTAACCAGTCAATATTCCTTGACTTGTATTCCAAACCATGACGTAACAGTTAACCAACAACACAAACCAGCTCACCGAGATAGTTTGACAGAGTAGTTATCTTATTGGAGGTTAGGTGTTTGTTTATTTCAGGGTTTCCACAAACCGTTACGTCATAAAAGTTAACCGCGACGTCATGGTATTGTTAACCCAGTTTGCGTGGTTACGTCTAAAAATAGATATCGTAGTATTTTTTCCCAAGTATCAAAAAGAATATTGGGCGTTTAAGTTTGAACTGGTTTAACCTCCATAGAATCGATGGTGCATACCAACTAGAAATTATAAACTAGTTTCATGCTTAAACGAGTTTATAAGTGTAAACGGTGCATACGGCCATTACTCGGCATCGTCAAAGTGACTGTTTCCTTGACATGTAATCTTATTAGATGATCGATATGAAATGACATTGGCGTAATAATTGTTACAAAATATTTTAATTAAAATTTCAGTGTAGTGGCCATGTCTGAACAGGGGAAACTTTGTATTATTAAATCCGAAGATTCTGACAAGGTTAATCGTCAATTGCAGCAAAATCAGTCGTTTCTCTACAACGAAAATCAGAAATTACAAGACGACGTGGCGAAATTAACCAAACAATTAGAGGAAATCAGTTCATCAAAATTCAATCGCGAATTACTGAACTGTTTTGAAAAAGAAAAAAGGAATCTGCTATACCTTAATGACGCATTGAAGAGTAAACTGAAGCTGATAAATTCACCAACAAAGATTAAGCATTTAGACGAAAAGGATAAGGACAATAAATCAAAAAGTGAACTACGGGATACTGTGCACGAATTAGACAGATTAATAGAGAGAGTTAGACTGAATGACAAATTCGAAATGAAGCCGCAGGAAAATCACGCCGCAGGCGTAATTGATTCTCTCACAAAAAAACTAGAAGAAGAGCAGAAAACTAATGAAGAATCCAAAGAAGCGTTGAGAAAGTTACGAGAAGACGACGAAAAATACATACTACGTGAAAAAATCTCCGATATGAAGCAGCTCTTGACCGACATAGAAGTTGAAAACACAAAATTAAAATACGAAAACGAACAATTAACAGAAGACGTAGATAATTATAAAAAGCAGTTAAACGAAGCGGTGGATGAAGCGAAAGTTGCCGCAAAAAAATGCTACGCGCTCGAAGATGAAAAAGATCGATTAAAAGAAGTAATTTCCGATTTAGAAAACGAGAAGATACGAATAAAGAAAGACATGATAGAAGAAATGAACGAAGCCAATAGGGCGAAAAGGGTATCTATAGATACCGAAATAGCTTTGCAGCATATTTCTGAAGCTTACGAGAATAAGAGAACTGAAGTTAAAAAGTTAACGCAGCAATTAGAAGACGCGGAAAAAATTATTAAAGAATTTAAAGAACAATTTGATCCTGTTTTGTATTGAGAGTTTTCGTTGGTTGTCTATTTGTATTTATTGGGATTTCGGGTGTATTTAGTACAATCTAAAATCAATTACTTACCTTATAATTAATTTCTATAATTTTTGAAATTACAAAGGTGCTGTCAGAGCGAAATATCAAATCACTTTTTGATCAAATCTGATTCTAAATGTCTGTGGTTGTGGATAAAACGTTGTATTGTACCTATATATATATTGTTAGTTGCGTTTTATTCACGTAACAAAATTAAACGAACCTGACCCTGCTATATCGTTTTGAATAAGTGTTTGGAATGCGGGAAAACATTGTTAGGGTGCCTTTTTGTCGATTTTCGGCTGTTTTAACCAACTTTAAACTTGGCGTGTGTGTTCTCGCATTTGATCGAAGGTTAATTACTGTACCAACAACAGTCAATTTTTGTTCATAAAACACTTATAAGTTAGATGTCACTGCCATAAAGGCCAGAATTCGTCACTATACGGTAAGTCGACTTTACACCGGTTTGACCATTATTAAAACCAATTATGACTTAGAGAATGCTTTTCGGTTTAAAGTCTCTACTATAAAATTGAATATGAGAGCCTCCCTTCTGATTTGTCAAACAAATCAACATACAGGGTAATTCAAAACTACATAAATAAGGGCAAATTATTATTATCGCCGTAGAAAAAGATACAGGATGTTAATTTGAAATTTGTTTTTAATATTTTGCTAATAATTTCACTGTATACCTATTTATAAATCTTATCAAAATCGGTACAAAGGCCAAGGAATATTATTTTATGCATTATTTAACATTCGGTTACACGTGAATGATTCCTCCTATTCAAAATTTCAATTACTGAGTTCAATGTCTAAATTAGCTAGTATAATATTCATATAATAGATGGAGCAGGTCAAGGATACCTTAATCTAGATAAGTTTTACTTTAAAATACATTAGAATATAAAAATATTGTTTTTTTTTACTTTTCCGATTTCATTTCATATCAACTCATTTCATAAGATGGCATATACTGTTGAGATATGCGTTCGCAGGCTTGTTTATCGGATTTCGGTTTATGAATTGATGTAACCATGCCCAGCCAGCTTTTTGCTTAGTACACGACTGAACAATCACAATCAACTAAACTACTTTTTATATCCATTTGGTATGATGGCACCCTACGCTACCAAACAACTCGGGTGCCATCATCCCATATATAGTCCAATCAATCTGTTGGAGCCCCTTTGTTAAAGTGGAACAAATTGTAAACAGAAAAAAAAATATGGGCACATAGGTCGTGCGTAAATTTTGCATTATTTCGCAATGCATTTTTCAACGCTAAAATTATATATAATCAAAGTAATTCATTAATAAGGTTATAGTACAAGTCTTCTCAAATAAAATAAGCTTCCGATGATCTCTGTAGGATCACCCCAAGGGCAGGAAGAGCCCATTTGCCAAAACAACTTTTTTTTCGCAAAATTGTAATAACTCAAAAAAAAAATTTTTCAATTTTTTAAAAAAGCATTATTTTCGGCTTACTTATATCTACATTTTTTCAAAGTTTCAAGTGGATTGATTGAAAAATGAATTTTTTATTACAAAAAATAAAAAACACTGTTTGGGTTTTCCCGTTTTTCTCAGAAAATTATGAACCGATTTTCATAAACCAAAGATTAAATGATAGGTATTTTTAATATCTACAACTTTTTCATTCAAGTTTTTCTTTTAGGAGTTGTAGTTTTTTTTTAAAAGCAAAAAACCATTTTTTGCACTTTTGCGAATTTTTTTGCACATGTTCACGATTGAATTTGCTAGTGCACTAAACGCTATCTTTTTTGAAATCGCACGACCTATGTGCCCATAGTGGAAGACTATTCGGATACATAAAATCACAAAATAAAAAATATAAAATACCTACAAAAATAGAAAAAAAAGACTGGACATATTACTTTAAAGAGATGTTTAAAAACAGGGAAGAAAATATAGAGGACACAAACGAGAGCCGTGAGGGAGAAGCAGAAGAACCCCCAACATATGAAGAGTTCAAGGAAGTAATTAACCAACTAAAACAAAAAAGAGCCCCAGGTCCTGATCAGATCGTAAACGAATTAATAAAGACCGGAGGAGAAAAATTACTAAAAACAATCTACAAGTTAATAACCGTGATATGGGATGAAGAAGATATGCCAGTGGAATGGAGAGAAGGCTGGATAACACCAATACTGAAGAAAGGAGATCCAACACAATGCCAAAGCTATAGATGTATAACACTGCTTAATACAACTTACAAAATACTCACAACACTTATACGACGAAAGTTATCAAGATACGCTGAGAGAACAATTGGACAATACCAACATGGATTTCGGGAAAATAGGTCGACCACAGATGCAATACACATTGTAACACAGACAATAGAAAAATGCTACGAACATGGTATAGACTTACATGTAATATTTATAGATTTCAAACAAGCATTTGACAGTGTCTCCCGAAGTAAACTATTACAGGATATGAGAGAGTTGGCAATACCATCCAAACTGATCAGATTAACAAAAATGTCGATGGAACAATCAAAGGCAAGAGTAATAACAAGAGAAGGAGTCACGGAAGAAATCTCGATTGAAACAGGAGTAAGGCAAGGAGACGCCCTATCCACCATACTCTTCAACATCGCCTTGGATGGAGCAGTAAGGCAGACTGAAATAAGTCGAACAATTGCGCAAGCTTCAACGCAGGTAGTAGCATATGCCGATGATATAGCGTTAATGGCAACAGACAAGAGAAGCATGGAAAACGCACTGTTAACTCTCATCAGAGAGGCAGAGAAAAGAGGGTTACACATTAACGAAGAGAAGACAAAATACCTCATATGCTCAAGAAGAGAGAAACCGAACATAAAAAATATAAAAATAGGGGAAAATTGTTTCGAAAAAGTGTCACTCTTTAAATACCTAGGAGTAATTATTACCAGCAACAACAATCGAAGTGAGGAAATAACCCAGCGAATACTAATGGGCAATAAGATGTTTTGGAAGTACAAAAAAATACTGAAAGATGGTAATTTGAGTAAACAAACAAGGCTGAAAGTATATAAAGTAGCAATACGTCCAATTGTAACATATGCAGCTGAAGCAATGTGCCTCACATCCAAGGATACAGAAAAAACTAAAAATATTCGAAAGGAAAATCATACGAAGAATTATCGGTCCCAAAAGAATAGATAACGATCAGTACAGGAGTCTATACAATCATGAGATTGAAGATATTCTAGAAGGGGAAGATATCGTTAATGTAGTTAAAGCCCAAAGACTACGGTGGTGGGGACACATTCATCGCAGACAACCAGAGGAGCTAATAAGAAAAGTCACTGCATGGACCCCACAAACAACAAGACCAAGGGGAAGGCCAAAAGAAAAGTGGAGGAATCAAATAATTGAGGACATTAAAACTCTTAAAATTAGAAACTGGAATAAACTATGCCAGGACAGGAAGAAGTGGAGAGAAATTGTGGACAAGGCAAAAAAACACAAACAACTATGAAGAAAAAGAGACCTCAGATAACAAGGCGGAGTGATTCACCGCAATAAAGGAATCCTAGAGCTCCAAGATGGAGCGCCAATCATTTCACCAGAAATGTATAGGCTAATATATATATATATGTGCCCATATGTTTTTTTTGCTGTTTATAATTTGTTCTAGAAAATATCCCTATTGATTGGACTAATAGCACATGCACATCCACTGGATGTCCAACGGACATACAAGATGAACATTATGGACGTCCAATGAACGTCCAGTCTCGTACTTAGAAACATCCGAACCTCACTGGATTTAACATCCTATGGCCGTCCATTGAGGACTTCCGATGAACGTCCATAAAGGACTTTTGACGGACGTCGCCATTGTGGACGTCCACTGAACGCCCAGTTACATACATAGAAGCGTCCAATAAACGTCCGAACCTCACTGGATTTAATATCCCATGGCCGTCCATTGATGGACGTTACACTGAGGATTTCGGATGGACGTCCACTTCAGACTTCCGATGAACGTCCATAAAGGACTTCTGACGGACGTCCATTGAGGGCCTTCGATGAAGGTAATTTTAGTATGTCCATCGGACGTACAAGCTGTTAGTCACGAACATTGAGACATTTAAACCTCATAACTGTTGGACATAAGTATATTCAATATTAAACATCTCGGTTGAAATCATATATCAAAAATCATGTTTAGATAGCGTAATATTCATACGGATTCATATGGATCTGTCACAAACAGAAAATTATATAACCATCCACCCTCTAAAACGTGTGAAATTATAAGATGATGAAAAACTTTTGTACTTACAAATAATTTACTCGACTATCACACCGCTACTACAGTATATTTGTGGTGGCCTCTAGCACCTCTAGTGGCTTTGGATTCAAGTAAATTCAAATAAAAGTCGGGCATCAGGGTGCCATCGATTTTTCCCCTAGATCATTTTGAACATGGGAGTAACAGTGACAGAGATAAAAGCGCGATGAAGATATGGAAATAGACAAAGGAGCAGGGAGCCCTAGAAAATATGATAAAATTTAAACTACCAACATGGAAAACAAACTATACAAAATCATCATACAACCTACCCTGTTATACGAAAGTGGAGCTTGGATATTAAATAAAAAGAATATAAGTAAACCCAGAGGAGGGAACTGAAGATTATGAGAAAAATTAACGAAGGAAAAAGAGAGAAAAAGGGGACGACCTAGGAAGAAATGGATGGACGCTGTTGAAGAAGGCTGATGGAAACGAATAGAGGGGACTGGAATAGAATTGCAAGATATCGATAAAAGGGAGTTATACAGTTTTAAGTATGGAATAGATTTTGGTCTTCAAGGATCTTGTGGCGGTATCACATTGTTGTCAGATCTTTTCTTTTTTCGGAATAATGAACTTTATTTCAAATGACTTACCCTATATATTTTTTGCCTTTTGAAATCCTTAAGAAATGCTGATTATTTTTCATGTAATGTCCCCAGACCTAAATGCCATAATATCGGAATTATAGCTACATTTATATTATCTCCGCTATGACTGCTACAGTAACAACGTTTTAATAAATTAGTATTGTTGGTGTTTATTGTGTATATATCTGAAAAAGAACGAATTGTGATTTCAATGATATGCGTAGAAGTCAACCAGAAACGTATAAATATCTTTAATAATTTATATCTTTTAACCGAAATATAACATAATAATGTCTACTGTCAGTAAATTTAGGGAAAAAGTTTAACGATAACTGGTTCAGTAATAGTTATTTGTATGCTTAGGCCGCGAAATACCTTTTTAACGTACCGCGAAAGAACAGAAATATTTTAACAGTTCTTGCTTCAACTTCTGGAGTAAATATAAGTAGGTAATAATACAAACTGTACAATTATTAATGTTAATATTCATCCTAAATAATATAAGTACTTATGTATTTGTTGGTATTCAATAAAAAATAATCCTTGTCTTTGTAGTATTTTAAAAATGTCAAATTTGGAAGTGACGTTTGGTTTTGCAGCCGTTGCTATGAGTAACGGCCGCGAAATTGAATTTCGTGGACTGTGTTGAGAACGCGAAATACTGACTTCGCGTCCGATTGCACGAAATAGTATTTTTAAGTCAATCAACGGGGGCCATGCCCCCCCCCTCTAGCCCAACCGCAGTCGTTCAGAAATTAACAAGAATAACATTCTCGTGTAATTAACAATTAAAATAAAATAAGTGGAAAATATTTTTTGCGATCTTATAGAGGAATTTTAAACTATGGCACTTGGACAAAGCAGGTAGAAAACCATACATTATACAATTTACATCTTTCGCAATTAACGACGACAAACACTTATCCACTGCTTCGCGAAGTCTTCATTTTTTGGAAATCCATAGTATTTTATACCCGTTTCTTTCGTATTGTATTGGTATTTTGGGATGTAGCCACGGCATAGCCCGGCATTATGGTCTTATAATTAAAGTAAAATAAAGTTAAACGTTTTAAAACAAAAAAAAACACTTAGATCAACTCTATAATAATTTTAAACACTGGCCTAGCATAAAACAATATCGATTAACGCAGAAAAATCGAAAAACTACAGGAAAAACAAACTAAACACGTACCTACAACTCTATACAACAATTTCTGATTCCAAGGTGACGTCATGCGCTTTTATTCTATGTTTATTTTAGTTTTTCATTATTTTGGGAATGTTGTTTTTGTTTATTATGTTGAAGATTTCTTTTGTTTATTATCAATAAAGTTATCAAAACTAGCTGCATATACGAGGATGTATTGGTATCTAGTGTAGCCTAGACCGGTTCCATGCATAAACAAAATATTGGGTTACCATACCAACGAACAATAACTTATTAGAAGTGTCAGTGAGAAGTATGACATCAAAAAAGTAAACCTGAGTTACGCAATAAATTAAAAGAAAAAATGCGACCGTGAAATTGGACTGCAAGCTTCAAAAGAGGTAAATTTTCTATTGGATATGATGACCGATCAGGAAGGCCAGTTACTGTGTCAGTCCCCGAAAATATCGATGCAGTTCATGACATGATTTTATCATACCGTCGAAATCATACCGTCGAATTGGGCTAAAACGGATATCTGAAGCACTGAATATTTCATACGAACGCGTTCATCATATAGTTCACGTCAATTTGGACATGAGAAAAATTGCTGCAAAATGGATCCCCAAATGTTTGAATGTTGACCAAAAGCGTGCAAGGGTATAAGCATCGCGTTCGATCTGTGCTCGATTTGAAAACGATGTAGACTTCTTAAACCGAATTGTTACTATGGATGAGACTTGGGTACATTTCTACGATCCAGAAACAAAGCAACAATCGATGGAATGGCGACACTCTGGTTCTCCAAGACCTAAGAAGTTTTGTGTCCAAAAATCTGCTGGACAAGTTCTTGCTTCAGTTTTTTGGGATTGCCATGGAGTAATCATGATTGATTTTTTTGATGAGGGTAGAACAATAACTGGAGATTACTATTCGACATTACTGACCACTCTACGGGAAAAAATTAAAGGGAAAAGACGCGAAAAGCTATCCAAAGGTGTTTTTGCAGGACAACGCCCCTGCACACAAATCTCATGTTGCCATGCAAAAAATTCGTGATTTAGGGTTTGAATTACTAGAACACCCCCCTTATTCACCAGATTTGGCTCCGTCCGACTATTATCTCTTTCCTCAACTGAAAAAAAGTTTAAATGTTGGGTAATAAAATATTTTGACATTGAAATTTTGTTTGGTTCTATAGTAGGCTAAGAATTTTTCAATATATCCTCGTATATTTTTATTTGTGAAATGCTGGTATCTACTTCGTAACCAAACTACATATATATTTTTCTCGTTTTTTTGCCTCAATGTCTCATTTTCAGTGTTTAGGTACTGCTTTACTTTAAGCCCACTTTAAGTCAACGATTTGGTCCATGCCCCCCCCCCCCTCTCAAAGTGTATATGACCGCCACTGACTGCAGTGAACCACTTTCGACTACTAGGGTGAGTAGCATACCACAGCTTCCAGGCATTATACCAATGAGCACGAGGTACCCTTGTAGTACACCAAAATCTATGAGTGCGATCCGTTTAAGATATTTTTGCTCGTGCTTTCTCATAGCACCCAGTCCAGCACCTTTGTCCCCTGCACCAGTTTGTACAGGTTGTTAGCTGGGTGTTTGCTATATAATTCGGCGTTGCGTTGGCCAAATAATAACTGTCTTTTTTGCGATCAAGAGACTCGCATGTAAACAGTTAATGTTTCATTGTCTCCGGTTCCCTACCACATAATCTGCATGTAAGGTATCCGTTGTATAGTTTTAATTTGTACAGGTGTTCCTTTACTGGTCTGTGACCAGTCATGAAACCTGTTATGATTCTCAGCTGATTTCTGCACAGTGTTGCAGCTCAACTGTCGTACGTTTCAGCCATGGTTTTTTTATAAAAGTTTTCCCATGCATTTGCCTTGGGACGTTTACCCAGAAGTGTTTATGTTGATCTCTGATCCAGGTCTTTACAGATCCTCGTACTACAGTTTTCGGTATGCCGAGAATCTGTCCTGGTTCCTCTGACTCCCTTCTTGCAAGTTCGTCAGCTTTTCCATTGCCCTCGATACCCTGGTGACTTGGTACCCAGGTCAGCTTGACGTTATTCCGTTCGGGTAACGTCTTCAGTTCTTCGATGCAATCCCATACTAGCCTATAGGTCACTTTCTGGCTTGAGATTTCCTTAAGTGCCGCCTGACTGTCTGACATGATATGGATCTGCTTGCCTTCGGCAGCTCTCCTGGTGTTTTCTCTCGAGCATTGCAAGATTGCATATACCTCTGCCTGAAATACAGAAGTGTACTTTCCCAGTGCGTAGCTATAGCTGTCACCTGTTTTTTTGGAGTAATACTCAGCCCCAGTGCCATTTGCAGTTTTGGACCTATCGGTATACCATGTGCCTGTCCCTATCTAATGGTACTGAGTTCTTCGTCAACCCATTCCT
The DNA here is from genome assembly GCA_949126875.1 of Lochmaea capreae. Lineage (NCBI taxonomy): Eukaryota > Metazoa > Arthropoda > Insecta > Coleoptera > Chrysomelidae > Lochmaea > Lochmaea capreae. The sequence goes on from OX421403.1 coordinate 18,649,257, forward strand.
TTCTGTCTGCTATCGAGACTTCGAATGGACTATCAAAGAAATATCGTGCGGTTGTATAGTCTGTTCTCATGCTTATCACATCCTTTGACACAACTTTTACGATATTCATGTGCCCTGATGATCTAGCTAGACTACTTATCGAGTTTTCCAGTCTATATACCCAGTCTTGCCTCTCCCTGTATCACCAGGTGTAATGCTGTACACACACCCTTAGTGACATATTTTTTATAAACGATGAATTAGCAGATGAAATGATTTTGAATAGGCTCCAGCAAGAATAGAATACTCAGTATAACCCGCTTGATTTTTATGTTTAGGGACAAATGAAGACATTGGCTCAAGCCACAATTGTGCCAATGGAAATTGTTCACGAGACTAATTCTGGAAGAAAATGTGAAATGCGGCTACATGATAATATGTGATTGTGCTTATACTTCTGTTAACTAGATAGAATTTAAAATAATCGAGTCTTCGCGTTTCTTGGGGAAGTTTCGAATTATACGCGATTACAGGTTTTAGATTTTTTATGAGCACAGCGGCAATTTTATAAAAAAAATAATAATTCTGGTTTTTGATTACCTTTTTTTGAAATTTCACAGGACTAGCATCAGACACTGATATTAATAAGTTTATTAGCAAAGCCTTCGATCATTGAACAGACTAGATATGTAACACATAATTCTGTCCATGCAATTTATTTAAAGCAAACATCTCAATATAGTAGCAGTGCGTTAAGAGTCGGTTACAAAAAAATGATTACTTTAGTTGATAATACGAAAGTTTGTAAAACAAATTAATTGTTTCAACCTTTACTAAGTGGAATATCTCTCCATAAATATCTAATGAAATTTGCTCCTGATGATGCAAATGTAGTTTGAGGAACCAGTCGAGTAATAAATGTTATTTATTTATTTTGTTTGATAACTTTGTAAAGTAAGGTGTTACTTTTCCACTAGATCTCATAATAACAAGAAAAAAAAAGAAATCTTGTTTTTCGAATATTATTAATATCAGGGGATTTTTGCATACGTTAGTCTGCGTATTCATTTGCAACAAAACACTCGGAACAAACCAAACGCGCTGCGCACCTCAAACAGTCTGCAACAAAACATTTTGCGCGGAACGTTCCGCCTGTTTGCGGTGTTCGCTACGTTGTTGGTTGTTCCTGCAAAAAAAATATTGATATATTGAAATACAATAACATATATTATTGAATAAACATATTCAACCACGTTAATTAATTTTTAATATAAAATTAGTAGCTTAATAATTTAAATATAAAACATGTTTTGTCAAAATCTTCCGACATAGAACATTTTTTAAGGGTTGGAAAATTAAAAATCTTTTTTCTATAAACTTGTTAAAAATGCAATTTACATAATAAAGTTAGATGCATCAAAACTACCATATTATCACAGCTACATACATTTAAAATAACTAAATAATATCAAAATAATAATATATATTGACACAATTCAAAAAAATCAGCCTCAAGAACTATCTCCACCTAAAAAAGATTAAAATTTTTAAAATCAACAAATAAATAGTTTCAATCTCTATATTTACCTTTGCTTGTTCCAATGGATTTTGTCCCTTTCGCTCTCTCTCTTCTAAAACTCTATAGAAGACTTTCCATTTTCCACATCCTATATGTGCTGCACCCTTTATTACTAGCAGTTGCCACCCAAGCATCATATGCTTCTTTACTTTGTCCCATTTGTCGGATCCCATAAAATAGGCTGCCTTTCAAACTCCTCAATTTAAACACCTTTCCCTGCTCCACTCCATAGCTAGGCTTAAAGACACCACAAACGTTCAAGACTAACGTATTCACTGAACACCGGTGAAAGAATAAATTTCCTTTGAGCAGGTCCCGTTTACCAACAAACCTCCGAAAATGTTTTGGGCGTTCTGTTCTGTTCGGCGCAACTTACTGACCAGTATGTTGTCTCTGGTACTGAGTAGACGTGTTCGGAGTGTTTTGTTGCAAGTGAATACACACCTTTACCATTTATACAAATTTGTATGTATTATGATTGCTTTTCTTGACCCTATATATTCTTTTGCTCCTTTTCTACATTCCTTTCTATTTAACGTTTTTTCGGTGAATTATCTGTCACCCAGAGCGGCCCTACTTCTAATCTGGGAAGTTTGGTAACTACTTTGTCATTTCAGTTTATTGTTTGTTTACTTATTGTGTTAGTGGGAAACCGATATTTCAAGAGCATCTACCGTGACCTAAACATATACTAAAGATTGCGAATAAAAAAATATAAACATTTATAAAATATATTTATTCAAGCTGCAAAAAAATAATAAATATTACTTTCAATATGCGTTAAATTTGTATTATTTGTTGAATTGAGTATTATACATTTTATATACAGCTAAAATTATTCATATAGTTGCTCTGGAGATTATAGTTTCACATTAAGCTTTCAACATAAATTTAGTCATCCACTTGAACAGATTTTAAAAGTTCCAAAATATTTACTCCAATTTGAATTTTTATCCTAAATTATTTTGGGCAAATACATACCTACATAGAAATTGGGCTGCAGGTCCATCAAAAAATTTCACTTTTTTAGCAGCAGTATGAAAATTAAAATGCTGACAAATCAACCTGACCATGTTATGGTAAGTTTTTTTAAAATAATTATGGGGTTTTATGGCTAGGCTACCTTCATCATAATATTAACATTGTTATTGATACAAAAAGCTACATAAACATTTAGACAATTTTGAGCGGCAGTCTTAACGTCTACATATTTAGCTTATTTTAGATTAATCATTAGTTGTAGTGTAGTGTACTTAGTAGTTTAATTATTGTGAACAATTAAATTGGTATTCAAGTTTCATTCAGTGGTTTAGATTAGCCACAAATTTGAACTTTACTCATGTCAACTTGAATTTTTCCACAAAATATATACTGGTAGTTTATCTTTAAGGACTCCAGTTTGTCTTTGAGTTCCTGTTCTACATCAGTAACTATGTCAGTTAATGTTCCAATTTGAACACATTTCAAACTGGGAAATGCATGAAAATCAATATCTCTAAGTACCCAAGTATTGAACATAATATTTTCAAGAGGCAACATGTTTTCAAATACTTTATAATTAATATCTGTAGATATTTCATTATTAAAAATACTAAGATTTTGCAGTTTTTGTAATTTGGGGATACTTTTATAATCAAATTCTCCAATTTTATTGCCTGTAATAGATATTTGCTCCAAGTTTTTCATGTCTTCAAAAATATCTTTCAACCCATTTAAATGACTATTTTTTAGTATAAAATATTTTAAGTTTTGTAGGTTTTTAAAAGTATCTCCCATACTATTTTCAAAATCACAATCCTCTATAAGCAAATTTTCCAAATTTTTCAAATGTTTAAAGCATTCTTTATCTGGAATTTTAATGGTATACAAACTTAAATGCTCCAATGTTTCACTGCCTTCAAACATTTCATTTCCAATTAAAATATTACAATTTCTTATGGAAAGTGACGTTAATTTTTTCAATGATGCAAAAGCTTTTGGCGAAACTTCTAAAGTACAATTTGTGAAATTAAGAACTTTCAAATTTGGAAATAGTGTGAAGGTTTCCGATGTTATAACTCCTGAAACAAAAATGTATCTCAGTCAAAAGAATCTAAAGTTTAAAATAAAATGCCACATTTAATAAGCAAATGTCACAAAAGTGGAGCAAAAACAATATTAAAGTGAATATAAATACATTGTCACTAGAGCAGGCCAAGATTTACCCTTAGGGACAGCCAGGAGAACCCTAAAAAATGCCACCACAAATTCCATATCCTACACAGAATGTGTGAGAATTCAGAATGCTTCCTATTTGTCAATTCACACTTTTTAAGATACATTTTTTCAAACCACTAATTTTGTCACCTTGGATACTAATGTAAGCACTGTACCTGAGGCATTTTTAACATCTAACCAAGTAGTACGTTCATCAACTTCCTTTCTTTTAAATGGCCAAAGTATTTCATTGATTTTAAAGTCGAAATTTTCACAATGTACGTGACATCCCATTGCTCCGCAGTACATTGTTGGTTCCATAATTGAGTTTATTTTTTAATCGTTTTTACTAAACTAACAAATTATGAGATATGAAGATATTGCTACGGAATGAACATTGACAAATAACAAATAATACACTAGCAGAGCCACTAGTGTGTATTCTTTAACTTAGACCAGAGACAAAGAATACAAAGAATACGTTTGGTGTATTCTGTGACACTGTGACTCGTTTACTTTATATGTTGGCAAAAATGCGCGCTGTTGCCGCGATTAAAATGGTTTATATGGGTTCAGGTTCTTCAGTTGACGTCTTGACATCTTTAGGGTTATGTTGTGACAATTCAATTTTTCCATTATTTTATCTGCTCGTTATAAAAAAATTCGAAAAACTGTAGGTTTTCGACAAGCAGTGATTTATACGTTAACTTTGACAACACAACACTGCAATAGTTGATGTATTTGCTATTCGGATATTCCTGACTATTTACAGCATCAATGAAGCAAGTAAGTATGAGTTTAATATTATACTCAATCAACTGTATTTATTGTATTCTGTTACACTATTCATAATACTTAGCAATTATATTTGCACATTTTATTTACAGATAATCCATGTCACTTTAGAAATGCTCCTGCAGCAATTGGAGGAAGAACAATTATTGAATGTAGAATGTTCCTAAGTAGTTTCCTAAAATATGACGCACATCTACACAGTGGATTTCCCAGAAAAATAAATCAAAATATGAATTTGTTTTTATTAATGAATCTTAAATTTTCCAAAATGTGCTGTAGGCTGTTTATGTCAAAAGGTATGTTAGGTACAATCTTAGACAAGGAATAATCTAAGGGTACAATAATGTATGTAAAATTTATGTTACAAAATAGTTTTTTTTTAGATATTTTGTACTTCATGTTGAGAATGAAGATGGTTGTCTTGATGGAGCATAAAGTATATTTTCATATGAATCTCAATTGAGTTCTTTTTTGTCTTATTTTTTTGGGAATCAAACCACAATAATGTTTTTTATTTTGACGTTTCGGTAGCATTCCAGCTACTGTTGTCAAGATTAACTAGTAATGAATGAATGAATAATTTTTGGTCTCTATCAGATATCTTGTGAATGCAACAAATTCTATTTAGGTGAAACATCTAGACCATTGAAAGTCCAAATAAATGAACATAAAAAGTATATCAAAGATAGGGAGTTCTTTAAGTCAGGTATTTGTAAACATGCTTGGGAGGAGGGGCATAAAATTCAATGGGATTCGACAAACATAACATTGGAAGAGCCCAATAATAAAAGACGAAAAATCAAAGAAAGTGCTTTAATACAACTGAATGCAGATAAATGTGTAGCTAGTATTTCAGCCGAATATAGTCAAATTTGGTTACCAATGTTAGAAAGAGAAATTTCCAATAATCAATTACCTGCATTATCAGGATAGCATCATAAGTTTTTATCAAGGTTTTCTTATGATTTATATTTGGGATAGTTGTTCATCGATACACACTTCAATACACAGAATCACCAAACTGAGTTATACATATTTTGAAAACAAAAATAATCATACACAAAAAAGTAACAACAAACGTGTTTTATTAACAAAAATTTCCAAAATAAGCGAAAAAAAAGCGCTATCCCAATAAAAATCGTTCCTGGAAAGTGCACTTCACTGGATTCCATTTCTAGTGGACTACATATCGTTAGAATGTCATGAAATAAAATATTTTATTTCACATTTTACCAGAGGTGTGATCTACTATGAATGGACCTTAATAAAATTTGACAACAAAGTTTTGTAGTCTTGAATATTATTGATTGTCTAGTTGTCAGATAGAAACCAAAAATTATTCATTCATTCATTACTATACCTTGTTTTTAAACTAGGAGGAGCATTTTAGGAAGCCTCAACCACACCACTAAAAGTTACTAGATTGGGAGTGTGTTTCGAGAGGGTCGTGTTCAGACTTTTTGAACTAAATGAAAATTACGTGAAATATGTATTGTACCGCTCGATGTTGTCGTGGCCAATGAGGGATCAAGGCATGTCTAAATATCGAATGATGATTGGTCACAGGTCATTGCGAAAGTAGTAACCAAATGTCACATTATTGTGAAAAGATGTAAGGTTATAATAAGTAGTTTATGTAAAATGTTTCAAGAATTTGAGTATAAATGAGAATATAGAAATGCAATTGTATGATTGAATCTAACATCTGCAAAACTAAAAGTGAACAGAAGTTTTGTTATCGAAAAATACCATAATATAGTACTTACTGCAATGTATGTAAAACTTGATGTGAAACTTATATCATTAACAAGAAAAAATAAACATGGATTTTTTTCATGAAAGGGAATAAATAATAAAAATAGCAAATACCTTCGGTAAAATATAATACTTTGATAAAAATAAACAATAAACAACAGACGTGGTAGCAATGATTGAACTAATGACTATTTTTATATAAATAAACACAAAACTGACAAATGTCAGTGTCAATGGTATCAAAAGAGCTGTGTGAAACTGGTGGCAATCTGACCTATCACTAGGCAGCAGAAATGCCAACTTAAATTCAAATCGCTCCTCTTAGTTTAAAAACAAGGTTATAGTTAATCTTGACAACGGTAGCTGCAACGCTACCGAAAAGTCAAAATAAAAAATAAATAACATTATTGTGGTTTTATTCCCAAAAAAATTGGACAAGATACTCAATTGAGTTATTCCCCAGGGGGAAATGAATGAAGAACATGGTTTCAAGTGGTTCGAAAACCAATTACCAATGACTTTCTGAACCTTCGATCATTGCTTTTTAATAATAGGTTGATGAATTAATGACACATAATATAGAATTCAATCAACAAATGGTGAAGCTGAGTTTATTCATATTGTAGCCTAGTAAGTAGATACAAACTATATTTGATCAGTGATCAGCAAAAGCTTACCAATGGCTGTTGAAAAAAGAACCAACTTGTGGGAGAAAGGCAGGACTATATCTAAAAAAAAAGGAACGCCATAGCTTACCTATGTCTTTTGAAAAAAAAAACAACTTGTGAAAGAAAGGGATGAAAATGAGGAACAGCATCTCTCACTTAGGTATGGCTTTTGAAAATATAAGCAATTAAGGCTGAAAGTTACCTTGCGTAGATGGAAGTTTGTCCCCCCATGGCTGGAAGATGACCCCAGCCGGTAGAAAATATGATCAATCGGTTAAAAAATATACAACCGACGGAAAATATTCCCCACCGGCTTACAGGATGTTTTCTACCGGCTGCACCCTGCTAGAAGTTGGTCTTTACTAGCAAAGTGCAGAAATACAAATATACAATCAGGAACAAATAAATTCAAAATCTACAATTATAAAAAATCGTATGTCAATTATTAACAAAATATTAACATTTACCTACATTTATTACAATATTTTTAACAAAAATATCAAACACAAATTATACAAAATAAATATATTTTAAAAATTACAAACACTCCAATATCACCACAACTTCACCAACCCCTACCACACTCAAGCTTGAGCATGCAAATATTAAACCCATGCAGTTATTAATAAAATAAACATGCAAAGAATACTTTACCAAATACTATAGGCTTATAATGAATCAGAATAGAAATTTTGATTTATTAATAGTACTGGAAAAAAATCTGTAGCTCCAAATTGGAAAAGTCAAGTATTAACATTTGTAACCTAAAAAATCCTTTCCTGAAAGAAATTCTGGAACAAAAAATTAAATTAATGAAAAAAAGATTATCTGAAATTTAGTATCATTTCTAAGATAGGCGTATCAGCAAGTTTAAATATATCGATATATTCCAAATAAATTCTGAAGAGCATATCCATCGCTGGTGAAATTTCTGGAAGAGAAAATCAGACAAAATTAAAAAATTCAACAAAAGTCCGATGGAATCTATGAAGCCTGTAGGAGAGTGTTAGTATGCTGAAAAGGAAGCGCTGAAAAAAATCAAATTAAATTATATTGATAAGAAAAAAAATATCTAAAATTTTTATTTTTTTTGAGATAGGCCTATCAGCTAGTTTAAATATATCGATATATTCCAAATAAATTCTGAAGAGCATATCCATCGCTGGTGAAATTTCTAGAACAGAAAATCGAACAAAATTAAAAAATTCAACAAAAATTCGATGGAATCTTGAAGCCTGTAAGAGAGCGTTAGTGTGCTGAAAAGGAAGCGCTGAAAAAAATTGTTAGTAGTTAGTCAGAATTTACCAAGTAGCCATTTTGCATGTAACAACTTTGGCTTCTACGATATTTTGATAGCCCATACTGGGCAACAATTTCCCCAACTTGTTAACCCATACCCATTCAACAAACGGAAAACACTTAAGCGCACCCGCCCCATCTGGATGACCGCCCGCTTTGCAAACGAGTCTGACCGACAACCTAGTGAACGAGCACTTTCCCACAGTGTGGTACTGCGTGCATCCGTGAAGGAAAAAGTCAATCGTAAGCAACCAAGTGGTTACATGTGGCGTCCTTGACAAGTAAAATAAAAAGCTTACTAATGTCTGTTGGAAAAAGAACCAACTTGTGAAAGAAAGGGAGAAAAATACTTATGAAAATGAGGAACGACATAGCTTACCTATGTCCTTTGAGAAAATAAGCAATTCAGAAGAGAAAGGGAGGACAATATTTAGAAAAATGAGGAACGACATAGCTTACCTATGTCTTTTAAGAAAATAAGCAATTCGAAAGAGAAAGGGAGGACAATATTTAGAAAAATGAGGAACGACATAGCTTACCTATGTCTTTTGAGAAAATAAGCAATTCGAAAGAGAAAGGGAGAACAATATTCAGAAAAATGAGGAACGACATAGCTTACCTATGTCTTTTGAGAAAATAAGCAATTCGAAAGAGAAAGGGAGGACAATATTTAGAAAAATGAGGAACGACATAGCTTACCTATATCTTTTGAGAAAATAAGCAATTCGAAAGAGAAAGGGAGGACAATATTTAGAAAAATGAGGAACGACATAGCTTACCTATGTCTTTTGAGAAAATAAGCAATTCGAAAGAGAAAGGGAGAACAATATTCAGAAAAATGAGGAACGACATAGCTTACCTATGTCTTTTGAGAAAATAAGCAATTCGAAAGAGAAAGGGAGGACAATATTTAGAAAAATGAGGAACGACATAGCTTACCTATGTCTTTTGAGAAAATAAGCAATTCGAAAGAGAAAGGGAGAACAATATTCAGAAAAATGAGGAACGACATAGCTTACCTATGTCTTTTGAGAAAATAAGCAATTCGAAAGAGAAAGGGAGGACAATATTTAGAAAAATGAGGAACGACATAGCTTACCTATGTCTTTTGAGAAAATAAGCAATTCGAAAGAGAAAGGGAGGACAATATTTAGAAAAATGAGGAACGACATAGCTTACCTATGTCTTTTGAGAAAATAAGCAATTCGAAAGAGAAAGGGAGGACAATATTTAGAAAAATAGGAACGACATAGCTTACCTATGTCTTTTGAGAAAATAAGCAATTCGTAAGAGAAACGGAGGACAATATTTAGAAAAATGAGGAACGACATAGTTTACCTATGTCTTTTGAAAAATAACCAACTTGTGAAAGAAAGGGATGAAAATGAGGAACAGCATCTCTCACTTAGGTATGGCTTTTGAAAATATAAGCAATTAAGGCTGAAAGTTACCTTGCGTAGATGGAAGTTTGTCCCCCCATGGCTGGAAGATGACCCCAGCCGGTAGAAAATATAATCAATCGGTTAAAAAATATACAACCGACGGAAAATATTCCCCACCGGCTTACAGGAAGTTTTCTACCGGCTGCACCCTGCTAGAAGTTGGTCTTTACTAGCAAAGTGCAGAAATACAAATATACAATCAGGAACAAATAAATTCAAAATCTACAATTATGAAAAATCGTATGTCAATTATTAACAAAATATTAACATTTACCTACATTTATTACAATATTTTTAACAAAAATATCAAACACAAATTATACAAAATAAATATATTTTAAAAATTACAAACACTCCAATATCACCACTACTTCACCAACCCCTACCACACTCAAGCTTGAGCATGCAAATATTAAACCCATGCAGTTATTAATAAAATAAACATGCAAAGAATACTTTACCAAATACTATAGGCTTATAATAAATCAGAATAGAAATTTTGATTTATTAATAGTACTGGAAAAAAATCTGTAGCTCCAAATTGGAAAAGTCAAGTATTAACATTTGTAACCTAAAAAATCCTTTCCTGAAAGAAATTCTGGAACAAAAAATTAAATTAATGAAAAAAAGATTATCTGAAATTTAGTATCATTTCTAAGATAGGCGTATCAGCAAGTTTAAATATATCGATATATTCCAAATAAATTCTGAAGAGCATATCCATCGCTGGTGAAATTTCTGGAAGAGAAAATCAGACAAAATTAAAAAATTCAACAAAAATCCGATGGAATCTATGAAGCCTGTAAGAGAGTGTTAGTATGCTGAAAAGGAAGCGCTGAAAAAAATCAAATTAAATTATATTGATAAGAAAAAAAATATCTAAAATTTTTTTTTTTTTTTGAGATAGGCCTATCAGCAAGTTTAAATATATCGATATATTCCAAATAAATTCTGAAGAGCATATCCATCGCTGGTGAAATTTCTAGAACAGAAAATCAAACAAAATTAAAATTCAACAAAAATTCGATGGAATCTTGAAGCCTGTAAGAGAGTGTTAGTGTGCTGAAAAGGAAGCGCTGAAAAAAATTGTTAGTAGTTAGTCAGAATTTACCAAGTAGCCATTTTGCATGTAACAACTTTGGCTTCTACGATATTTTGATAGCCCATACTGGGCAACAATTTCCCCAACTTGTTAACCCATACCCATTCAACAAACGGAAAACACTTAAGCGCACCCGCCCCATCTGGATGACCGCCCGCTTTGCAAACGAGTCTGACCGACAACCTAGTGAACGAGCACTTTCCCACAGTGTGGTACTGCGTGCATCCGTGAAGGAAAAAGTCAATCGTAAGCAACCAAGTGGTTACATGTGGCGTCCTTGACAAGTAAAATAAAAAGCTTACTAATGTCTGTTGGAAAAAGAACCAACTTGTGAAAGAAAGGGAGAAAAATACTTATGAAAATGAGGAACGACATAGCTTACCTATGTCCTTTGAGAAAATAAGCAATTCAGAAGAGAAAGGGAGGACAATATTTAGAAAAATGAGGAACGACATAGCTTACCTATGTCTTTTGAGAAAATAAGCAATTCGAAAGAGAAAGGGAGGACAATATTTAGAAAAATGAGGAACGACATAGCTTACCTATGTCTTTTGAGAAAATAAGCAATTCGAAAGAGAAAGGGAGAACAATATTCAGAAAAATGAGGAACGACATAGCTTACCTATGTCTTTTGAGAAAATAAGCAATTCGAAAGAGAAAGGGAGGACAATATTTAGAAAAATGAGGAACGACATAGCTTACCTATGTCTTTTGAGAAAATAAGCAATTCGAAAGAGAAAGGGAGGACAATATTTAGAAAAATGAGGAACGACATAGCTTACCTATGTCTTTTGAGAAAATAAGCAATTCGTAAGAGAAACGGAGGACAATATTTAGAAAAATGAGGAACGACATAGTTTACCTATGTCTTTTGAAAAAAAAACAACTTGTGAAAGAAAGGGATGAAAATGAGGAACAGCATCTCTCACTTAGGTATGGCTTTTGAAAATATAAGCAATTAAGGCTGAAAGTTACCTTGCGTAGATGGAAGTTTGTCCCCCCATGGCTGGAAGATGACCCCAGCCGGTAGAAAATATAATCAATCGGTTAAAAAATATACAACCGACGGAAAATATTCCCCACCGGCTTACAGGAAGTTTTCTACCGGCTGCACCCTGCTAGAAGTTGGTCTTTACTAGCAAAGTGCAGAAATACAAATATACAATCAGGAACAAATAAATTCAAAATCTACAATTATAAAAAATCGTATGTCAATTATTAACAAAATATTAACATTTACCTACATTTATTACAATATTTTTAACAAAAATATCAAACACAAATTATACAAAATAAATATATTTTAAAAATTACAAACACTCCAATATCACCACTACTTCACCAACCCCTACCACACTCAAGCTTGAGCATGCAAATATTAAACCCATGCAGTTATTAATAAAATAAACATGCAAAGAATACTTTACCAAATACTATAGGCTTATAATGAATCAGAATAGAAATTTTGATTTATTAATAGTACTGGAAAAAAATCTGTAGCTCCAAATTGGAAAAGTCAAGTATTAACATTTGTAACCTAAAAAATCCTTTCCTGAAAGAAATTCTGGAACAAAAAATTAAATTAATGAAAAAAAGATTATCTGAAATTTAGTATCATTTCTAAGATAGGCGTATCAGCAAGTTTAAATATATCGATATATTCCAAATAAATTCTGAAGAGCATATCCATCGCTGGTGAAATTTCTGGAAGAGAAAATCAGACAAAATTAAAAAATTCAACAAAAATCCGATGGAATCTATGAAGCCTGTAAGAGAGTGTTAGTATGCTGAAAAGGAAGCGCTGAAAAAAATCAAATTAAATTATATTGATAAGAGAAAAAATATCTAAAATTTTTATTTTTTTTGAGATAGGCCTATCAGCAAGTTTAAATATATCGATATATTCCAAATAAATTCTGAAGAGCATATCCATCGCTGGTGAAATTTCTAGAACAGAAAATCAAACAAAATTAAAAAATTCAACAAAAATTCGATGGAATCTTGAAGCCTGTAAGAGAGTGTTAGTGTGCTGAAAAGGAAGCGCTGAAAAAAATTGTTAGTAGTTAGTCAGAATTTACCAAGTAGCCATTTTGCATGTAACAACTTTGGTTTCTACGATATTTTGATAGCCCATACTGGGCAACAATTTCCCCAACTTGTTAACCCTTACCCATTCAACAAACGGAAAACACTTAAGCGCACCCGCCCCATCTGGATGACCGCCCGCTTTGCAAACGAGTCTGACCGACAACCTAGTGAACGAGCACTTTCCCACAGTGTGGTACTGCGTGCATCCGTGAAGGAAAAAGTCAATCGTAAGCAACCAAGTGGTTACATGTGGCGACCTTGACAAGTAAAATAAAAAGCTTACTAATGTCTGTTGGAAAAAGAACCAACTTGTGAAAGAAAGGGAGAAAAATACTTATGAAAATGAGGAACGACATAGCTTACCTATGTCCTTTGAGAAAATAAGCAATTCAGAAGAGAAAGGGAGGACAATATTTAGAAAAATGAGGAACGACATAGCTTACCTATGTCTTTTGAGAAAATAAGCAATTCGAAAGAGAAAGGGAGGACAATATTTAGAAAAATGAGGAACGACATAGCTTACCTATGTCTTTTGAAAAATAACTAACTTTTAAAAGAAAGGGAGGAGAATACTTAGGAAAATAAGGAACGACATATCTTACCTATGTCTTTTGAAAAATAACCAACTTTTAAAGGAAATGGAGAATACTTAGGAAAATAAGGAATGACATAGCTTACCTATGTCTATTGAAAAATAACGAACTTTTAAAAGAAAGGGAGGACAATATCTAAAAAAATGAGTAACAACATAGCTTACCTATGTGTTTTGACTCAGTTTTGAGAAAATAATCAATCCCTAAGAGAAATGGAGGAGAATATTTAGAAAAATGAGGAACGACATAGCTTACCTATGTCTTTTGAGAAAATAACCAACTTGTGAAAGAAAGGGGGACAATATTTAGAAAAATGAGGAATGACATCACTTACTTAGGTACTTATGTCTTTTGAAAAGTTAAGCAATTAAGGCTGAAAGTTACCTTGCGTAGATGGAAGTTTGTCCCCCCATGGCTGGAAGATGACCCCAGCCGGTAGAAAATATAATCAATCGGTTAAAAAATATACAACCGACGGAAAATATTCCCCACCGGCTTACAGGATGTTTTCTACCGGCTGCACCCTGCTAGAAGTTGGTCTTCACTAGCAAAGTGCAGAAATACAAATATACAATCAGGAACAAATAAATTCAAAATCTACAATTATAAAAAATCGTATGTCAATTATTAACAAAATATTAACATTTACCTACATTTATTACAATATTTTTAACAAAAATATCAAACACAAATTATACAAAATAAATATATTTTAAAAATTACAAACATTCCAATATCACCACAACTTCACCAACCCCTACCACACTCAAGCTTGAGCATGCAAATATTAAACCCATGCAGTTATTAATAAAATAAAAATGCAAAGAATACTTTACCAAATACTATAGGCTTATAATAAATCAGAATAGAAATTTTGATTTATTAATAGTACTGGAAAAAAATCTGTAGCTCCAAATTGGAAAAGTCAAGTATTAACATTTGTAACCTAAAAAATCCTTTCCTGAAAGAAATTCTGGAACAAAAAATTAAATTAATGAAAAAAAGATTATCTGAAATTTAGTATCATTTCTAAGATAGGCGTATCAGCAAGTTTAAATATATCGATATATTCCAAATAAATTCTGGAGAGCATATCCATCGCTGGTGAAATTTCTGGAAGAGAAAATCAGACAAAATTAAAAAATTCAACAAAAATTCGATGGAATCTTGAAGCCTGTAAGAGAGTGTTAGTGTGCCGAAAAGGAAGCGCTGAAAAAAATTGTTAGTAGTTAGTCAGAATTTACCAAGTAGCCATTTTGCATGTAACAACTTTGGCTTCTACGATATTTTGATAGCCCATACTGGGCAACAATTTCCCCAACTTGTTAACCCATACCCATTCAACAAACGGAAAACACTTAAGCGCACCCGCCCCATCTGGATGACCGCCCGCTTTGCAAACGAGTCTGACCGACAACCTAGTGAACGAGCACTTTCCCACAGTGTGGTACTGCGTGCATCCGTGAAGGAAAAAGTCAATCGTAAGCAACCAAGTGGTTACATGTGGCGTCCTTGACAAGTAAAATAAAAAGCTTACTAATGTCTGTTGGAAAAAGAACCAACTTGTGAAAGAAAGGGAGAAAAATACTTATGAAAATGAGGAACGACATAGCTTACCTATGTCCTTAGAGAAAATAAGCAATTCAGAAGAGAAAGGGAGGACAATATTTAGAAAAATGAGGAACGACATAGCTTACCTATGTCTTTTAAGAAAATAAGCAATTCGAAAGAGAAAGGGAGGACAATATTTAGAAAAATGAGGAACGACATAGCTTACCTATGTCTTTTGAGAAAATAAGCAATTCGAAAGAGAAAGGGAGAACAATATTCAGAAAAATGAGGAACGACATAGCTTACCTATGTCTTTTGAGAAAATAAGCAATTCGAAAGAGAAAGGGAGGACAATATTTAGAAAAATGAGGAACGACATAGCTTACCTATGTCTTTTGAGAAAATAAGCAATTCGAAAGAGAAAGGGAGGACAATATTTAGAAAAATGAGGAACGACATAGCTTACCTATGTCTTTTGAGAAAATAAGCAATTCGAAAGAGAAAGGGAGGACAATATTTAGAAAAATGAGGAACGACATAGCTTACCTATGTCTTTTGAGAAAATAAGCAATTCGTAAGAGAAACGGAGGACAATATTTAGAAAAATGAGGAACGACATAGTTTACCTATGTCTTTTGAAAAAAAAAACAACTTGTGAAAGAAAGGGATGAAAATGAGGAACAGCATCTCTCACTTAGGTATGGCTTTTGAAAATATAAGCAATTAAGGCTGAAAGTTACCTTGCGTAGATGGAAGTTTGTCCCCCCATGGCTGGAAGATGACCCCAGCCGGTAGAAAATATAATCAATCGGTTAAAAAATATACAACCGACGGAAAATATTCCCCACCGGCTTACAGGAAGTTTTCTACCGGCTGCACCCTGCTAGAAGTTGGTCTTTACTAGCAAAGTGCAGAAATACAAATATACAATCAGGAACAAATAAATTCAAAATCTACAATTATAAAAAATCGTATGTCAATTATTAACAAAATATTAACATTTACCTACATTTATTACAATATTTTTAACAAAAATATCAAACACAAATTATACAAAATAAATATATTTTAAAAATTACAAACACTCCAATATCACCACTACTTCACCAACCCCTACCACACTCAAGCTTGAGCATGCAAATATTAAACCCATGCAGTTATTAATAAAATAAACATGCAAAGAATACTTTACCAAATACTATAGGCTTATAATGAATCAGAATAGAAATTTTGATTTATTAATAGTACTGGAAAAAAATCTGTAGCTCCAAATTGGAAAAGTCAAGTATTAACATTTGTAACCTAAAAAATCCTTTCCTGAAAGAAATTCTGGAACAAAAAATTAAATTAATTAAAAAAAGATATCTGAAATTTAGTATCATTTCTAAGATAGGCGTATCAGCAAGTTTAAATATATCGATATATTCCAAATAAATTCTGAAGAGCATATCCATCGCTGGTGAAATTTCTGGAAGAGAAAATCAGACAAAATTAAAAAATTCAACAAAAATCCGATGGTATCTATGAAGCCTGTAAGAGAGTGTTAGTATGCTGAAAAGGAAGCGCTGAAAAAAATCAAATTAAATTATATTGATAAGAAAAAAAATATCTAAAATTTTTATTTTTTTTGAGATAGGCCTATCAGCAAGTTTAAATATATCGATATATTCCAAATAAATTCTGAAGAGCATATCCATCGCTGGTGAAATATCTAGAACAGAAAATCAAACAAAATTAAAAAATTCAACAAAAATTCGATGGAATCTTGAAGCCTGTAAGAGAGTGTTAGTGTGCTGAAAAGGAAGCGCTGAAAAAAATTGTTAGTAGTTAGTCAGAATTTACCAAGTAGCCATTTTGCATGTAACAACTTTGGCTTCTACGATATTTTGATAGCCCATACTGGGCAACAATTTCCCCAACTTGTTAACCCATACCCATTCAACAAACGGAAAACACTTAAGCGCACCCGCCCCATCTGGATGACCGCCCGCTTTGCAAACGAGTCTGACCGACAACCTAGTGAACGAGCACTTTCCCACAGTGTGGTACTGCGTGCATCCGTGAAGGAAAAAGTCAATCGTAAGCAACCAAGTGGTTACATGTGGCGTCCTTGACAAGTAAAATAAAAAGCTTACTAATGTCTGTTGGAAAAAGAACCAACTTGTGAAAGAAAGGGAGAAAAATACTTATGAAAATGAGGAACGACATAGCTTACCTATGTCTTTTGAGAAAATAAGCAATTCGAAAGAGAAAGGGAGAACAATATTTAGAAAAATGAGAAACGACATAGCTTACCTATGTCTTTTGAGAAAATAAGCTATTCGAAAGAGAAAGAGAAAGGGAGGACAATATTTAGAAAAATGAGGAACGACATAGCTTACCTATGTCTTTTGAGAAAATAAGCAATTCGAAAGAGAAAGGGAGGACAATATTTAGAAAAATGAGGAACGACATAGCTTACCTATGTCTTTTGAGAAAATAAGCAATTCGAAAGAGAAAGGGAGGACAATATTTAGAAAAATGAGGAACGACATAGCTTACCTATGTCTTTTGAGAAAATAAGCAATTCGTAAGAGAAACGGAGGACAATATTTAGAAAAATGAGGAACGACATAGTTTACCTATGTCTTTTGAAAAAAAAAAACAACTTGTGAAAGAAAGGGATGAAAATGAGGAACAGCATCTCTCACTTAGGTATGGCTTTTGAAAATATAAGCAATTAAGGCTGAAAGTTACCTTGCGTAGATGGAAGTTTGTCCCCCCATGGCTGGAAGATGACCCCAGCCGGTAGAAAATATAATCAATCGGTTAAAAAATATACAACCGACGGAAAATATTCCCCACCGGCTTACAGGAAGTTTTCTACCGGCTGCACCCTGCTAGAAGTTGGTCTTTACTAGCAAAGTGCAGAAATACAAATATACAATCAGGAACAAATAAATTCAAAATCTACAATTATAAAAAATCGTATGTCAATTATTAACAAAATATTAACATTTACCTACATTTATTACAATATTTGTAACAAAAATATCAAACACAAATTATACAAAATAAATATATTTTAAAAATTACAAACACTCCAATATCACCACTACTTCACCAACCCCTACCACACTCAAGCTTGAGCATGCAAATATTAAACCCATGCAGTTATTAATAAAATAAACATGCAAAGAATACTTTACCAAATACTATAGGCTTATAATGAATCAGAATAGAAATTTTGATTTATTAATAGTACTGGAAAAAAATCTGT
Organism: Lochmaea capreae; assembly: GCA_949126875.1. NCBI lineage: Eukaryota > Metazoa > Arthropoda > Insecta > Coleoptera > Chrysomelidae > Lochmaea > Lochmaea capreae. The sequence goes on from OX421403.1 coordinate 18,667,563, forward strand.
AGCTCCAAATTGGAAAAGTCAAGTATTAACATTTGTAACCTAAAAAATCCTTTCCTGAAAGAAATTCTGGAACAAAAAATTAAATTAATTAAAAAAAGATATCTGAAATTTAGTATCATTTCTAAGATAGGCGTATCAGCAAGTTTAAATATATCGATATATTCCAAATAAATTCTGAAGAGCATATCCATCGCTGGTGAAATTTCTGGAAGAGAAAATCAGACAAAATTAAAAAATTCAACAAAAATCCGATGGTATCTATGAAGCCTGTAAGAGAGTGTTAGTATGCTGAAAAGGAAGCGCTGAAAAAAATCAAATTAAATTATATTGATAAGAAAAAAAATATCTAAAATTTTTATTTTTTTTGAGATAGGCCTATCAGCAAGTTTAAATATATCGATATATTCCAAATAAATTCTGAAGAGCATATCCATCGCTGGTGAAATATCTAGAACAGAAAATCAAACAAAATTAAAAAATTCAACAAAAATTCGATGGAATCTTGAAGCCTGTAAGAGAGTGTTAGTGTGCTGAAAAGGAAGCGCTGAAAAAAATTGTTAGTAGTTAGTCAGAATTTACCAAGTAGCCATTTTGCATGTAACAACTTTGGCTTCTACGATATTTTGATAGCCCATACTGGGCAACAATTTCCCCAACTTGTTAACCCATACCCATTCAACAAACGGAAAACACTTAAGCGCACCCGCCCCATCTGGATGACCGCCCGCTTTGCAAACGAGTCTGACCGACAACCTAGTGAACGAGCACTTTCCCACAGTGTGGTACTGCGTGCATCCGTGAAGGAAAAAGTCAATCGTAAGCAACCAAGTGGTTACATGTGGCGTCCTTGACAAGTAAAATAAAAAGCTTACTAATGTCTGTTGGAAAAAGAACCAACTTGTGAAAGAAAGGGAGAAAAATACTTATGAAAATGAGGAACGACATAGCTTACCTATGTCTTTTGAGAAAATAAGCAATTCGAAAGAGAAAGGGAGAACAATATTTAGAAAAATGAGAAACGACATAGCTTACCTATGTCTTTTGAGAAAATAAGCTATTCGAAAGAGAAAGAGAAAGGGAGGACAATATTTAGAAAAATGAGGAACGACATAGCTTACCTATGTCTTTTGAGAAAATAAGCAATTCGAAAGAGAAAGGGAGGACAATATTTAGAAAAATGAGGAACGACATAGCTTACCTATGTCTTTTGAGAAAATAAGCAATTCGAAAGAGAAAGGGAGGACAATATTTAGAAAAATGAGGAACGACATAGCTTACCTATGTCTTTTGAGAAAATAAGCAATTCGTAAGAGAAACGGAGGACAATATTTAGAAAAATGAGGAACGACATAGTTTACCTATGTCTTTTGAAAAAAAAAACAACTTGTGAAAGAAAGGGATGAAAATGAGGAACAGCATCTCTCACTTAGGTATGGCTTTTGAAAATATAAGCAATTAAGGCTGAAAGTTACCTTGCGTAGATGGAAGTTTGTCCCCCCATGGCTGGAAGATGACCCCAGCCGGTAGAAAATATAATCAATCGGTTAAAAAATATACAACCGACGGAAAATATTCCCCACCGGCTTACAGGAAGTTTTCTACCGGCTGCACCCTGCTAGAAGTTGGTCTTTACTAGCAAAGTGCAGAAATACAAATATACAATCAGGAACAAATAAATTCAAAATCTACAATTATAAAAAATCGTATGTCAATTATTAACAAAATATTAACATTTACCTACATTTATTACAATATTTTTAACAAAAATATCAAACACAAATTATACAAAATAAATATATTTTAAAAATTACAAACACTCCAATATCACCACTACTTCACCAACCCCTACCACACTCAAGCTTGAGCATGCAAATATTAAACCCATGCAGTTATTAATAAAATAAACATGCAAAGAATACTTTACCAAATACTATAGGCTTATAATGAATCAGAATAGAAATTTTGATTTATTAATAGTACTGGAAAAAAATCTGTAGCTCCAAATTGGAAAAGTCAAGTATTAACATTTGTAACCTAAAAAATCCTTTCCTGAAAGAAATTCTGGAACAAAAAATTAAATTAATTAAAAAAAGATATCTGAAATTTAGTATCATTTCTAAGATAGGCGTATCAGCAAGTTTAAATATATCGATATATTCCAAATAAATTCTGAAGAGCATATCCATCGCTGGTGAAATTTCTGGAAGAGAAAATCAGACAAAATTAAAAAATTCAACAAAAATCCGATGGTATCTATGAAGCCTGTAAGAGAGTGTTAGTATGCTGAAAAGGAAGCGCTGAAAAAAATCAAATTAAATTATATTGATAAGAAAAAAAATATCTAAAATTTTTATTTTTTTTGAGATAGGCCTATCAGCAAGTTTAAATATATCGATATATTCCAAATAAATTCTGAAGAGCATATCCATCGCTGGTGAAATATCTAGAACAGAAAATCAAACAAAATTAAAAAATTCAACAAAAATTCGATGGAATCTTGAAGCCTGTAAGAGAGTGTTAGTGTGCTGAAAAGGAAGCGCTGAAAAAAATTGTTAGTAGTTAGTCAGAATTTACCAAGTAGCCATTTTGCATGTAACAACTTTGGCTTCTACGATATTTTGATAGCCCATACTGGGCAACAATTTCCCCAACTTGTTAACCCATACCCATTCAACAAACGGAAAACACTTAAGCGCACCCGCCCCATCTGGATGACCGCCCGCTTTGCAAACGAGTCTGACCGACAACCTAGTGAACGAGCACTTTCCCACAGTGTGGTACTGCGTGCATCCGTGAAGGAAAAAGTCAATCGTAAGCAACCAAGTGGTTACATGTGGCGTCCTTGACAAGTAAAATAAAAAGCTTACTAATGTCTGTTGGAAAAAGAACCAACTTGTGAAAGAAAGGGAGAAAAATACTTATGAAAATGAGGAACGACATAGCTTACCTATGTCTTTTGAGAAAATAAGCAATTCGAAAGAGAAAGGGAGAACAATATTTAGAAAAATGAGAAACGACATAGCTTACCTATGTCTTTTGAGAAAATAAGCTATTCGAAAGAGAAAGAGAAAGGGAGGACAATATTTAGAAAAATGAGGAACGACATAGCTTACCTATGTCTTTTGAGAAAATAAGCAATTCGAAAGAGAAAGGGAGGACAATATTTAGAAAAATGAGGAACGACATAGCTTACCTATGTCTTTTGAGAAAATAAGCAATTCGAAAGAGAAAGGGAGGACAATATTTAGAAAAATGAGGAACGACATAGCTTACCTATGTCTTTTGAGAAAATAAGCAATTCGTAAGAGAAACGGAGGACAATATTTAGAAAAATGAGGAACGACATAGTTTACCTATGTCTTTTGAAAAAAAAAACAACTTGTGAAAGAAAGGGATGAAAATGAGGAACAGCATCTCTCACTTAGGTATGGCTTTTGAAAATATAAGCAATTAAGGCTGAAAGTTACCTTGCGTAGATGGAAGTTTGTCCCCCCATGGCTGGAAGATGACCCCAGCCGGTAGAAAATATAATCAATCGGTTAAAAAATATACAACCGACGGAAAATATTCCCCACCGGCTTACAGGAAGTTTTCTACCGGCTGCACCCTGCTAGAAGTTGGTCTTTACTAGCAAAGTGCAGAAATACAAATATACAATCAGGAACAAATAAATTCAAAATCTACAATTATAAAAAATCGTATGTCAATTATTAACAAAATATTAACATTTACCTACATTTATTACAATATTTTTAACAAAAATATCAAACACAAATTATACAAAATAAATATATTTTAAAAATTACAAACACTCCAATATCACCACTACTTCACCAACCCCTACCACACTCAAGCTTGAGCATGCAAATATTAAACCCATGCAGTTATTAATAAAATAAACATGCAAAGAATACTTTACCAAATACTATAGGCTTATAATGAATCAGAATAGAAATTTTGATTTATTAATAGTACTGGAAAAAAATCTGTAGCTCCAAATTGGAAAAGTCAAGTATTAACATTTGTAACCTAAAAAATCCTTTCCTGAAAGAAATTCTGGAACAAAAAATTAAATTAATTAAAAAAAGATATCTGAAATTTAGTATCATTTCTAAGATAGGCGTATCAGCAAGTTTAAATATATCGATATATTCCAAATAAATTCTGAAGAGCATATCCATCGCTGGTGAAATTTCTGGAAGAGAAAATCAGACAAAATTAAAAAATTCAACAAAAATCCGATGGTATCTATGAAGCCTGTAAGAGAGTGTTAGTATGCTGAAAAGGAAGCGCTGAAAAAAATCAAATTAAATTATATTGATAAGAAAAAAAATATCTAAAATTTTTATTTTTTTTGAGATAGGCCTATCAGCAAGTTTAAATATATCGATATATTCCAAATAAATTCTGAAGAGCATATCCATCGCTGGTGAAATATCTAGAACAGAAAATCAAACAAAATTAAAAAATTCAACAAAAATTCGATGGAATCTTGAAGCCTGTAAGAGAGTGTTAGTGTGCTGAAAAGGAAGCGCTGAAAAAAATTGTTAGTAGTTAGTCAGAATTTACCAAGTAGCCATTTTGCATGTAACAACTTTGGCTTCTACGATATTTTGATAGCCCATACTGGGCAACAATTTCCCCAACTTGTTAACCCATACCCATTCAACAAACGGAAAACACTTAAGCGCACCCGCCCCATCTGGATGACCGCCCGCTTTGCAAACGAGTCTGACCGACAACCTAGTGAACGAGCACTTTCCCACAGTGTGGTACTGCGTGCATCCGTGAAGGAAAAAGTCAATCGTAAGCAACCAAGTGGTTACATGTGGCGTCCTTGACAAGTAAAATAAAAAGCTTACTAATGTCTGTTGGAAAAAGAACCAACTTGTGAAAGAAAGGGAGAAAAATACTTATGAAAATGAGGAACGACATAGCTTACCTATGTCTTTTGAGAAAATAAGCAATTCGAAAGAGAAAGGGAGAACAATATTTAGAAAAATGAGAAACGACATAGCTTACCTATGTCTTTTGAGAAAATAAGCTATTCGAAAGAGAAAGAGAAAGGGAGGACAATATTTAGAAAAATGAGGAACGACATAGCTTACCTATGTCTTTTGAGAAAATAAGCAATTCGAAAGAGAAAGGGAGAACAATATTCAGAAAAATGAGGAACGACATAGCTTACCTATGTCTTTTGAGAAAATAAGCAATTCGAAAGAGAAAGGGAGAACAATATTCAGAAAAATGAGGAACGACATAGCTTACCTATGTCTTTTGAGAAAATAAGCAATTCGAAAGAGAAAGGGAGGACAATATTTAGAAAAATGAGGAACGACATAGCTTACCTATGTCTTTTGAGAAAATAAGCAATTCGAAAGAGAAAGGGAGAACAATATTCAGAAAAATGAGGAACGACATAGCTTACCTATGTCTTTTGAGAAAATAAGCAATTCGAAAGAGAAAGGGAGGACAATATTTAGAAAAATGAGGAACGACATAGCTTACCTATGTCTTTTGAGAAAATAAGCAATTCGTAAGAGAAACGGAGGACAATATTTAGAAAAATGAGGAACGACATAGTTTACCTATGTCTTTTGAAAAATAACCAACTTGTGGAAGAAAGGGATGAAAATGAGGAACAGCATCTCTCACTTAGGTATGGCTTTTGAAAATATAAGCAATTAAGGCTGAAAGTTACCTTGCGTAGATGGAAGTTTGTCCCCCCATGGCTGGAAGATGACCCCAGCCGGTAGAAAATTTAATCAATCGGTTAAAAAATATACAACCGACGGAAAATATTCCCCACCGGCTTACAGGATGTTTTCTACCGGCTGCACCCTGCTAGAAGTTTGTCTTTACTAACAAAGTGCAGTAATAAAAATATACAATCAGGAACAAATAAATTCAAAATCAAAAATTGTAAAAAATCGTATGTCAAATATTAACAAAATATTAACATTTACCTACATTTATTACAATATTTTTAACAAAAATATCAAACACAAATTATACAGAATAAAGATATTCTAAAAATAACAAACACTCCAATATCGCCACTACTTCACCAACCTCTACCACACTCAAGCTTGAGCATGCAAATATTAAACCCATGCAGTTATTAATAAAATAAACATGCAAAGAATACTTTACCAAATAATATAAGGCTTATAATGAATCAGAATAGAAATTTTAATTTATTAATAGTACTGGAAAAAAATCTGTAGCTACAAATTGGAAAAGTGGGGTATTAACTTTTGTAACCTAAAAAAAACTTTCCTGAAAGAAATTCTGGAACAAAAAATTAAATTAATGAAAAAAGGATTATCTGAAATTTAGTATCATTTCTAAGATAGTCCTATCAACAAGTTTAAATATATCGATATATTCCAAATAAATTCTGAAGAGCATATCCAATGCTGGTGAAATTTCATGGAAGAGAAAATAAGACAAAATTAAAAAATTCAACAAAACTCCGATTGAATCTATGAAGCCTGTAAGAGAGTGTTAGTATGCTGCAAAGGGAGCGCTGGAAAAAATTAAATTAAATTATATAGATAAGATCTTTTCCATTGGCTGCACCATACCAGAAGTTTGTTTTATACTGGTCAAGTGTAGTAATGAAAATGTGAAAACATGAACAAATGAATTCAAAGTCAGGAATTATAAAAACGGTATGTAAAATATCAATAAAATATTCACATATAAGTAGGTAGGACCTACATTTTCAATAATATTTTCACAAAATGGTATACTAACCTATGTTTTTTGGGAAAAGACATATGAAGAAGTGAAAATAATTGGGAAAATATGAAAAACAATATAGCTTACTCTGTATTTTGAAAATTAAGTGCATAAACAGATTTAAATTCTAATACATAATTTGTAACAATATTCCAAGTTCATATATCTATATGTTAATAATCAGCAGTAGGCAATTATTTACATGCAGTTTATAACTTACTTTATTAAAGATTGTTCTAAACTATTGCAAAATCAAATAAGAAAGTACTAAGTTTGTTGATGAATTTTATATCTGTTAAAATTTTTGTATAAAAATTATTGGTAAAAGATTCAAAATATTTTAAATACAGTGTATTTATTTATTCCTATAATAGTAGTGAGAAATACTAAGTGTGTGGAAAAAATATTTAACAAATAAGTCAATACAGAATGGTTTTTATAAAATAAGTAATCAACTGTACAATAACTAAAAAAATTTGGAAAGTATATAACTTGTAGTATCAAAGAGTTTTCTAAACTATTCCAAAATCAAATGAGAAAGTACTAAGTTTGTTGATGAATTTAATATCTTTTACACTTTTTGTATAAAAATTATTGGTAAAAGATTCAAAATATTTTAAATACAGTGTATTTATTTATTGCTAGTAGTAGTGAGAAATACTAAGTATGTGGAAAAAAATATTTGACAAATAAGTCAATACAGAATGGTTTTTATAAAATAAGTAATCAACTGTACAATAAATAAAAAGATTCGGAAAGTATATAACTTGTAGTATCAAAGAGTTTTCTAAACTATTCCAAAATCAAATGAGAAAGTACTAAGTTTGTTGATGAATTTAATATCTTTTACACTTTTTGTATAAAAATTATTGGTAAAAGATTCAAAATATTTTAAATACAGTGTATTTATTTATTGCTAGTAGTAGTGAGAAATACTAAGTATGTGGAAAAAAATATTTGACAAATAAGTCAATACAGAATGGTTTTTATAAAATAAGTAATCAACTGTACAATAACTAAAAAGATTCGGAAAGTATGTAACTTATAGTATCAAAGAGTTTTCTAAACTATTCCAAAATCAAATAAGAAAGTACTAAGTTTGTTGATGAATTTTATATCTGTTAAACTTTTTGTATAAAAATTATTGGTAAAAGATTCAAAATATTTTAAATACAGTGTTTTTATTTATTGCTAGTAGTAGTGAGACATGCTATGTATGTGGAAAAAAATATTTGACAATCAAGTCAATACAGAATGGTTTTTATAAAATAACTAATCAACTGTACAATAACTAAAAAGATTCGGAAAGTATATAACTTATAGTATTAAAGAGTTTTCTAAACTATTTCAAAATCAAATAAGAAAGTACTCAGTTTGTTGATGAATTTTATATCATTTAAACTTTTTGTATAAAAATTATTCGTAAAAGATTCAAAATATTTTAAATACAGTGTATTTATTTATTGCTTATAGTAGTGAGAAATACCTACTTTGTCTTTGGAAAACATTATTTGAGAAATAAATCAATACAGAATGGATAATATAAAATAAAAAGTAGCCAACTGTACAATAACTAAAAAGATTCGGAAAGTATATAACTTACAGTATCAAAGAGTTTTTTAAACTATTTCAAAATCAAATAAGAAAGTACTCAGTTTTAGTGATGACTTGTATATCATTTATACTTCTTGTATAAAAATTATTCATAAAAGATTCAAAATATTTCAAATATCGTGTATCTATTTATTGCTAAGAGTAGTGGAACTATGTCAAAATCCAATAAAATACTCAATTTGTTGATAAATTATGAATCGGTTAAAATTTTTGTATGAAAATTATTTGTAAAAGATCCAAAATATCATAAAAACCTTTTTAAATACACTGTATTCATATATGGGGGTACAAAATAAAGAAAAACAACATATAGTTTACCTATGTCTTTTGAAAAAAAATATATGGAAACTGAATAAATAGAGTCTTTAGGTATTTAGTGCTAGCATATAACTACCAAATAATAAAATACTGACTTACCTTATATATAGAATTATAATCCTTGGAAATCACGACCAAAAATTCGAACTACACTTAGGTATAAACTATTGAAAATTTCGAAGACATACACAGTTTCACTACCGAAAATAATTTCTAACAAAGGTACACTCCCGAAAATTCGAAAACACACTTATATTCCCGTAAATTACGAATATACACTCCCGACCCGACCGTCCGATTTAAAAATTCATTCGATACTGAAAGCGAGATTTAAAATATATTCATTAGTCACTCCATTCGACATAACAAGTGTTAGTCATTGATTTGAATTCAATATACACTGGCCGCCCTATTTAAAAATATAAGGATATATTATTCTGAAAAATGTTTTTCTATTCTTTTTGATATTTTTAGTATAGGGGGAAAGTAGAAAACTTCCAAAATAATTCATAAATAAAAATTTTTACGATATTCTAAAATTTTGCAAGAAAATAGTTATTGTAAATTTCATTTTCAGTATAATTTTGGAGGGCAGTGTATTTATCGACAAAATAAACATGTATTAGAAGGGATATTCTACCTTCATTTGTTGTTGTGATTCACGGAAAGAAGAGAGTATGAAATCTTCTTTTTCTTTTACAGAGGATAATTTACCTGGCTTAAACTTGAAATATTTTTATGTATTCGAGGGTATATTTTACTTTCATTTCTTTCTCTGATTCAGAAAATGAAGAAGAGGTTATGAAATATCTTCTTTTTCTTTAAGGGGATAATCTACCTGGTTTATACAGGGGAAATATTTTATCATAGATATATTGAGGATGTATAATAGAATCGTGGATGCCAAATATTTTTTAAGAAGATTCTAAGCAACAGTTTCAAAATTGATATATGTAGAAATTTGGGTTTTTATATATTGTTTAAATAAATATATTCCTTAAGATGATACATTAATAATATAGTTATGATCCACCCAGTTATAAAACTACTTTCCTTATTAGTAAGTGCATTTTTGCTTAGTCTTTAACTCATGGAGCTAGTCTCCATGCACAGAAAGAAACAAAATTCTGAACTGTATCAGTATCACAACACTGTGAACTTGTATAGGGATATTTTGCGTTACTTTCTACCATTGGTTGTCTCTGCTACCAGAGATAACTAGGCGATTTCGGCACGCTTTGGTACCCCACTTTGGTCTGTCAAATACATACCAATCGGTTTCGTTTCGAAAAACGATGACGTCAATCTAACTTTGGTACCCTTTTCGGTCTGTCAAATCACGTACCGAGAGTTGGAACGAATTGTATTTTTGGCCAATATTATAAAATTCTTCCAGTTTTGTCCGTTTTTTTCTTTTTTTGTCTAGTAATGATGGAATGGAGTACATAAAACATAAATGTCAATTTCATCAATCAGCTGTTCTAATTGATTACTATTTCTGTAATCGTGAAAACTTTAGGTCATACCTGTGACGTAGGACCTATCAATTGGCTAACCAAATTCTCTACCAACCAAAACGTGCTGAAATCGCCTTAAGTGAATTTTTGGCGTATTAGTTGTAAATTTCAGGTAAAGGAAGGAAATCAAAATGCTGCAATGTATTTATTAAGATATACAATTTTCCTTCACTTTATTGATTAAGGAAATATACAAAACAGACCTTTGCAATTTGTGAACTTGTTCCTAATCTTATTATAACTCAATTCTAACTAGCTCTGGCCAAAATCCATTAGACTTATTTTTCGAGATCAGCTGCTTTTAACACGGTTGTGATATGATATATTAGAAAATCCATTTATGGAATACATATTCATTGGAATGGAAATTAATATAACGAATAAATAATAAAATGTAGAACTTAATACAACCTGATTTTGGCAGGACAGATTTTCTACCAATAATTAATAGGGATAATTAGTAGGGATTTTAATCGTAACAAAAATACGAAATTGACTTGACCCTGAACGTCATAGTGACGTTTGCATCGATGATTCTAGAATAGAATAGAATCATTCTTTTTTGTTGGTTCCTTGTGGAAGTGCAAAGCATTTCTAACTTAGACCTCGTGTAGAAATATTCCAGAATTTGTGTAACATACAATAGATAAAAATCGCTGTGATTAATAATCGTTTATATCCGATTTATTTAAAAGAAAGAGTAGTTTGTCAAACAGTTACATAAAGTATAACAAACACCTTGCAGGCATGGTTAAGGAAACGAAATTTTACGATATTCTTGGAGTTTCGCCAGGATGTACTCCAGATGATTTAAAGAAGGCATACAGAAAATTGGCTCTGAAATATCATCCTGACAAAAATCCAAATGAAGGAGAAAAATTCAAACAAATATCACAAGCTTATGAAGTTCTTTCAGACCCCGAAAAAAAGAAAATCTATGACCAAGGTGGGGAACAGGCACTTAAAGAAGGTGGAGTTGGAGGAGGCTTCTCGAGTCCAATGGACCTATTTGACATGTTCTTCAGGTAGGTTGCACTTTGATTTAATTTTGAATGAGAGAAACATCCATTTTTATATGATAATTTTAGTGGTGGATTTGGAGGAGGTGGTCGTCGAAGAAAAGAACGGAGGGGTAAAGATGTAGTTCATCAACTAACTGTTACTTTAGAGGAACTTTACAAAGGAGCAGTTAGAAAATTGGCATTACAAAAAAATGTTATTTGTGATAAATGTGAAGGTCGCGGTGGAAAAAAAGGGGCTGTCGAACAGTGCCCTACCTGTAGAGGTACTGGAATGCATGTACAAGTTCAACAACTGGGAGTAGGTTTGTAAATTTTCTTGGTTATTTTGACATTCATCATTGAATTCCACAATGTGGAAAAAATTTAGATACAAGTAAATTTTTCTAATATAATTTATATATTTATCAGGAATGCTTCAACAAATTCAATCAATTTGTCCTGATTGCCGAGGACAAGGTGAAAGAATCAATCCAAAAGATCGCTGTAAACACTGTAACGGTAAAAAGGTAGTACGTGAACGCAAAGTGTTAGAAGTACATATTGATAAAGGTATGGTTGATGGTCAGAAAATAATATTTAATGGTGAAGGTGATCAAGAACCCGAACTGGAACCTGGTGATATTATAATTGTTCTTGATGAAAAAGAACACCCCATATTTAGGAGACATAATGTGAATGATTTGGTTATGAGAATGGAGATTCAGCTTATAGAATCTTTGTGTGGTTTTCAGAAAAATATTCATACTTTGGATGGAAGAGAACTTGTGATAACTGCTCTTCCTGGTGAAGTTATCAAACATGGGGATTACAAATGTATTTTGAATGAAGGTTAGTATCTTGAATTTTCTTTTGTTTGATATATTCTGAATTTTTAAAGTTTGTCTTTTAATGTATTTGTTTTGAAGTTGTATAAAAAAAATATTCAGATCTTTAGATAGGTTGAAAATATTAATGGCGAATATATATTTAACTGTAGTGGTGATAACTTTTCCTAGTGGTTTACAAGTTGATTCGAAAATTTGGCTTTTAACTGTTGGTCCACTACTGCTACTACTAATTTAGTCAGGTGAACCTTGGGCAAGAAAAACTCAAGGCAAGGTTCCGGCATTGAGGCCACTGGCTTGTGCCATTCCTGCTACTTATGCATCCATGAAGCCTAGTCCCTCGATGAAGGACTCAATCCTCTTCAGTGGATGCCTGCTTATGTCCTCAGAGGCCATAACAGGGACTCCAAAGATTCGCCTGCGTAGCACAGCCCAAAGTGGAGAACATGGTCCGACGTTTCGTCAGCCATGCCGTACCCCTACATAGGGGACTTTTCTCTAAACCTAGGTTACAGAGGTGTTTCCTCAGATAGCAGTGCCCTGTTAGGAGTCCTGCTATCTTTTTTAACCTACTCCTTGGTAGTTCTAGAGCAGCTCTAGCATGTCCATCCACTCAATAGGAGCTTAGACTGCCTAAGACCCTGAAGAGTCCTCTAGTGAGCAAGGTGCTGGTGTCTTAACCAGTTCCTCGACTCCTTACAGATTGTTTGTTTTGTGAGGCCCTAGGTCGGGCCCAGGCCGTTAAAGGGAGTAGCCGCCCCTTCCACAGTCAGGGCGTCCACACCTTCAGCAAGCCCTGAGTTGATGGTATATCCACTCAGGGCCTTGATTGCTGTCCGACTTTCGGTGTATATGGTTATGCGTCAATCCGCAAAACCTCTGTCTAGGTTTATCTGCACACATTTCAAGATAGCATATACCTCAGCCTGATATGCAGACACACCCTTAAACAATGGAACACAGATTTGTGTCCTTGGGTTCCTGGAGTAAATTCCAGCTCCCGCCCCATCGGAGTATGAGCCATCTGTGTACCAGACGATCCCATGAGGCTGTGAATTTTCCTCTCCTTCCCAGAATTCTCTATTCCGGATCTTCAGAGTGTTGTCAAAAGCTCCTTTTATGTCAAAGAACGCATAACCTTGGTGTGTTTTAAATGTCGAGCAGCAATTTTTAATTAATGTAATAAATTGGCAACAAATTGAGTCATGATTAGAAATATAAATTCCCGAAATGATTCAGCTATCTTTATGGGGATCATTTCTATTTCATTTAGTAACTTTTTTTTAAAGGTATGCCACAGTACAAAAATCCATTCGAGAAAGGCCGTCTTATAATTCAATTTATGGTACAATTTCCAAAAACCATTCCACCAGAAGTTATACCGGCTTTAGAAAACGCCTTGCCACCCAGAGACGAAACCATGATATCTGATCATGCTGAAGAAGTAATGCTTGTTGATTTCGATCCAGAAACTGAAGCTCGACGAAGATCAGCAAAGAATGCATATGATGAAGACGATGAAATGCACGGACAAGGACAACGGGTACAATGTGCTACTAATTAATATTCATTTAAAAGAATTTTTTATCACATTGCAGTATATTCTCACAAAGAGGGATTTAAGTTTAAGATTGGAATAGGTGAAAATAATGATGTTTTTGACATTTGATATTATTTGTTTTCAAATGGTTTTTGCCAAATTTAAAAGATCTACAATTCAATTTCTAGTTTAACTTGTAAATATATCCAAGTTCAAGATTTTCGAATAATCACCAATTAGAAAATGAAATTAGGTTGTTTGTAAATTTTTTTCTGAAGTTTTTTTTAATATCTCGCACAGAATTGAAACATTGACACGTTTAGGTTGGATTTTCGTTTCATTTGCATATTCTTATTAGCACCCCTGATCATTATAGAGTGTTATCCTCAAAATAAACACTTAAAAATTGGATTTTTGAAGTGATACCGCTGAAAAGTGCTTCCATAATGCGATTTTGTGGTGCCACTCTATCTAGCGATAAAATTTGGTATTTTACTCCATGTAGAACACATGGAACATATTAGTAAATATTGGCAGAGAACGTAATTGTATAAAACTGCAAAAATAATAAACGTTCCATTGGACGCTTCCATAATATTGTACGTTTTCCGAAAAAAGTTAGGATTACTTCTTCAACTGATTCCAAAATGACACTGGCAAATTTTAATTACCTCCCAACATAACCCTTCCATATAGTTGTAGTTGAGTAACTGCTGCTAGCACGTCCATAAAAATATCACTAGCTCGCTACGCTGTGGCGACACTCATCCGCTGGAACAGTTCATATGAACCACTTTTGTATTGAGCAATATGGCATTTGATGCATCCTTGAAGTAGAACTATTTCCCGCAATTTGGAACAGCAGTTCGAAAGATCAAATGCTTTCTGCGGCTGGTATTTATTCTCATTTTTGTACTCGACTTCATTACGCAAACGAGTAACGTTGGAGGGAGTACTTCGTCTTCGAGTCCACAATAACACTGGCAAATTTTAATTACCTACATTCCCACATGACTGCTTTGCATCTAGCACGTCCACTTGAATTACAAGTAGACGCCACACAGTGGTCTGTAAACTCGTTTTCGCAGCGCTACCGAGCCGCTCGTCTAACTGTTTTCACTACAGTTGTCTGATTAGGACCTGTCCAGGCTCGCTACCCAGTAGTGATTTTCTCACAATTGTTTTTTGTATATTGATATGAAACAGGGTTTAGATTGTAGTAACATTTTCCATCGTCCCTCTTTGTCTTGAAATACCTTGTGTAATTCCCAGCAAAATGTATAACAGGCTATTTATGTCATTTAATATTAGATGATTGTTTACACGAATTGCATAATGAAAATTGTGACTTAGGTAATTTATTTTATATTGTATTGAATTGAATATGTGTACTATTAAATCAAAATGCAACTTTCCGCTTAAATTGATTTATTAACCATTTTGTAAAATTGATTCTTTAAAATTGGCAATAATTGCGTAACAACACTAATCATGAATAGTAGAATATTATGATTTGGTAAATCAGCGCCGGACTTGGACTTCGGCGGCCCATAGGCAGAGCATGTGGTGGAGGCCCTCAAATCGTTTGTGGTTAACTGTTGAAAGTTTCTATTAAGGTCAAGGTAAAGATAATATCGTCGAAGTCTGTTTCCCTCGAAACATCATTCTCTAAACTAAGGAGAGTTGAAACATTTAATCTGTCCTCGGTCATGGAAGTTCGGAGTTTATCTTTTACAAGCTTCAGTTTTGAGAAGGATCTTTCATCCCCACAATTTGTCATCATTAGTGAGATAAATTCTCAGAATTACCTCAACGTTGGGAAAGCACTCTTTGACATTGTTTTTACACGACAATTCATACATCCTTCTCATAGCTAATCTCTTCTGTTCAAATTCTTCATACTGGGCTTTGGTAATTTTTTTAAATGTTTCCTTCCAAGTCCGAATCGTATCATTTGGAGCACCATTAGTTTTTAGATTCGTTCACTTTCTGATCAACCCATTTCAATGCCGTTGTACGGGCAATGGTATGGCGGTAAACATAAAACCAACGTATGTAGACGCTGGCCAATGTATATAAGACCGAGAAGTTTCGAACTGACTTTGGGATGGCGCCAGATGGGCGAGAAAGACGTTTTGAATTCGGGGGAGTGAAAAGAGGAAGCGCGTGCCAAACAAATAGGGCCTTTTCGAAAACTCGCTTCAGTAAGCTCCACTGAAATATATGGCTCGTAGTCGCAGTATACTTGTTATTCTAGGTATACTGTGTCGTAGTTTTGAGAAGACAAATGGTTAAGACTGTCATATGGAGGGTAGAAGTAAGGAGAACCGTCTTGTATGGGGGATTAGTTGAAAAAGTGTCCACTTGTAATAACACCACATTATTGTTCGAACACTCACCGAAATAGCGCTAGTGTAGGAACTGGAAATTATATGAATTTAGCAGTTATAAACAGAGTGAAGTGTGCTTGGTTTGAAAGATTTAATATTTTTTTAACTTCTATATGCAGTCTATCTCAACTATTTACATAGTCTATCCTTTTTTAATTTAGTATCCTACTCTAATAATTTTTGGCGCTCCTTTTAAAATTCTTTCGGTTGCTACTCTAGCACCACCTTAATTTATTCCCTTTCAACGGACACTTTTTAATACACTGGTGTATATAATCTTTGACTGAGATGGTCCTCCTTACTTCTACCCTCCATAGACTGTCATTGTATGTCACTTCTCCCTTTCGAATTTTGAGACAAATTTTCCATTATTATTAGAATTCAATTCCGTTTATTAACTAAAACATAAATTTTTTAAAATGAAGTGGAAAGAAATAACTTAGGGGGTGAGTTAAGCTAAAACAGGTGAGTATAAATTCGTTATCTCAAAACAACACTGTTGAGTTTCCGAAAAGACCCATAGGGGTGGAGCACGTGGGATGTGGCTGACAAATAGGAGCGGAGCACGTAATATTGGCGAGCGAACAATCCCTAACTCGGATTTTGAGTTTGTTCGTCCAGAGTTGGTGGCGCCATCCGTTGGCTGCCTAACATAATCTAAAGAATATGTTAGTCAGCCACTCAACTGGCCCCCCAAAAGACATACCCTTCTATAAGCATCTATATTCGTTGCTAAAACCATTTTGTGACCCATTGATAATCTGCATGAGAGTCGAAATAATACTCTCTTTTTTGCAACTTTGTTTTTATAATATCCCCTATTTGGTTCTTCATAGGTCTCCCTTAATTATTGATATTTTTAGACTCGACCCAATTTAGACCAACATGGAATGGGTTCTACCAATCATGGGTAATTGGCGATATTTAATATAATTAAACTGGGTTTCTCTATAATAAGATTGGGTATAAATTTGGTTTTCAACTATTTTTGAAAGTTTTCGCAATTCATATTTATCAAAAGGTAGTCGTTGATGGTTTTTCGGTTACTTTTAATAACTAAACCAGCAACTTCAATAAAACCGTCTTCACATCCTTCATGCACGATTACAAATCTTCAGCCTTCGCCTGTTTTATTGCTCTTGCTTTAACAGAAAAGGTTTTAAAAAGCATCAGTTGTCATAAAAGTGTGCTGGTACGAATCCAACCAAAGTGGCAAATGAAAATAATTGAACAAATATTCAGTTGGAAATATATTGAGTTCGTATTATTCGAATCGAGGTAAACTTTATTTAAACACCAATTATAACAGGTTTCGAAATATAATAGATTAAATTTAATAAATATATGATGTTTTTAAAAGTTTCATTAAATCATTTTCAAGTACCTACACCATCTTTTTTATACTATATATCTATCTTAAATTATTTGTTGTTGCTTATCAATAGGAACTACAGTTTGTGGTTAACCTGAAACTTGGGTTTTACTTCGCGTCGCTACTAGAAAATTAATTACTTAACACGTTCTTCGTTGATTTCTTCGACATTTTCATCGCAACTGCAACTAGAATTTTCTTTCCGTTCCTCTCTTGAAAAAATTGCAGACAGTGTTGTAATCTCGCCGGTGGGTCTGAGATTTATATGAAATGAGTCTCACTGGTGGCAAATAGAGTAATACTAAATTTGATATAAATATATCTGTATAGGTACTTGAAAAACCTCTAATTTCTTCCTACCATCCGCATACAGACATTGCATTATTGTAAAAAATGTTGCATAAATAAAAACCTATAGATCACAGAAATATATTTTCTTGGCATCGATATATCACATCTTGACACTTTGACTTGACAGTTGACATATGTATCCATAGATAAAAGTGTATACTAGTAAATTGACACTCTCGTCTGTAGCCTGGGGGACGGGGTGCCGACCTCGGGCACCATCGAGTATCTCCGGTGGCGCTCGGCTTTCATGCGAAGCGCGCACGGTTCTAACACCCCGTGTCGCTCTCTATGAAAAGAACATCTCGCTTTCCATACACTTTTTTAACTAAACCACCCTACCTTACCCCCTACCCTAATCCGAATCGAAAAATTGAATTGTGTAATTGACAGATTATTATAATAATTTTCAATAATAACCCAACAAAAACCACCCTACCTTACCCCCTACCCTAATCCGAATCGAAAAATTGAATTGTGTAATTGACAGATTATTATAATAATTTTCAATAATAACCCAACAAAAACCACCCTACCTTACCCCCTACCCTAATCCGAATCGAAAAATTCTTCGTATTTTTAGTCAATTTTTGAAAAAAACAATAAGAAAATAAAAATAAAAATATCTTGACTCGGACACGACTCGAACCTGGTACCTCTGTGTTAGTAGCCCAGCACGCTTACCCTGAGCTAATCTCTGCACACGTCAATGATATCGTATAGGAGGTTAAAAGCTTTATGGACGCATGAAAGCCGAGCGCCACCGGAGATACTCGATGGTGCCCGAGGTCGGCACCCCGTCCCCCAGGCTACAGACAAGAATGTAAATTGACTTGTATTATATTTGTTTATAATATTATACTAAACCCCAATTGTGAAAATATAATTTTTTACTTGTATTCGTAATGTCTACTAGAACCAACACCATTCCCAATAATGGAATATCTAAAAATGAAAATGGAACTAAATTAGATGAAGAAGGTAATGGTAACGATTCAAAAGAAATAACCGATCTTTCTTCAAAACCTTCGTGCCTGACAGCTATTTCTCAAAAAATAATATTAAACGTGTTTCACAATCTAATAAAAACCAACCAACAGTCAACAGCTGTTAAAAAAACTTCAGATTTAACTAACATCGATATCCCTTCTATTTACAAATTAATCAAGGGAGGAATACAAAGTAAAAAACTTCGGCCAACATCAGTAAGTCCTACGATTGCTGCAGCAATTGAAAATGCGATAAGTGAATTACAAGCACCTGGCAAATGTCTTTCAATCAAAACCATTGGCCAACTTGTAAGAAAAAAGTTACCAGAAATAAATGCCAGTCCATCAACATTGCGCCTGTGGATGAAAAAACTTGGATACAAATATGCTATAGTTCCTCAGAAATTTTCAAGTAGACAAGAAATAAGAAATTTCCTAACTGTACATAACTTAAAATTTGAACAAAGTTACAGTAAAAAGGAGTTATTAGCAGTTGTGGCGAAGCATAGATATAAATCTAAAAGATATATCTTATATAAAATAAACTGATGGTTCCATGAAAATTAATAACTGATCAAAATGTTATTAAAAAGTGAGCATACATTATTGGTAATAGTGTACATAAATAAAAGAATTTATTGTATTCCTAAAATTGAATGTTATTGGTAATTTATATTTTTAGGTTTACAGTTAATTATACAATATTTACTTTGGATATGAAAAGTGGTGTAATTATTATTATTAATTTTAAATGTAAACTTATTTCAAGATTGCTATTAAACTTGTAGTAGCAATGTAGATATATAATTTTTAAATCATTTGCATGGATCACTTGACACCTACTTCAAAAATTATAAATCAATTATTGAACACTAAATAAACCATAATTAAATTGTTGTTAAATTGTTTCGCCTTTCAATATGGTAGTACAACCCTAATGATGGTTATACAATGTGTCCAGTTAAGTCAGAACCATATATGGTAGACTTTTTTATTCTTAGTTTTATAAAAAAGTCATTCTGTAAAAAAGTTGTGCATGGTCTAAAACTTGAAATAAAATCATCAGATATCAACTTTTTTGAGCAGTATACGTTTGTCAAAAATATGAATTTTACATAAGAGTTAAGTACTTACCTTTTTGAAAAAATCGCAAATAGGTAAATCTATTCACAAATCAATGTTTATAAAAAGTATGTTTTGTTAAGACCAGAAAATATGAACAGTGACCGATTTTTCTTTAAATGTCAAAGTGGAAAGGGTTGTAGACAAGTGGTAGGAATAACCTGACTGTGGATTCCAGGACACACTGGAATAGAAGGAAATGAAATAGCAGATGGACTAGCAAAAAGGGGGACTGAAATAACCTTTTAGGAGCCAGAACTGTTTTGCAGTATCAGCCCCGATGTAATATTGGAAGAAAAATCAAAGCCGAAGAAAAGAGAAGATCTAACCATTGCAAAGATCTAGTAAAGATTCTAATGGGTGACTACAACCCGTTGAGATCAAATGAATGCATAAGTCAAAGTAAAACTGCACTAAGAGTTTTAACAGGGATCCTAACGGGCATCTGAAAAAGCTCAAAATAATGGAGGAAGTAGAATGTAGAGAAGAAACCTCCATCCACATACTTGCAAATTGCACCTTAATTCAGAATCTTAGGGCACAGCACCTAGGAGATTATTGGATAGAAGAGGGACATTTACCTAAGTTGAAGCCGGCAGATATCCTAAAATTCGTCAGGGAAATAGGACTAAAGGAGCTACTAGTCTCTGAGACGTTCCTCAGGAACTAAATAGAAGTAAGGGGGCACAAGAGATCTTTTAGGTCTCAGTGAATGTCACCCCATCATAGATAAATACATACAAGTGGTAGGAATTCATCAATTTAGAAAAATGCCTAAAATAGCTGCTACTTATTTGACTTAGTAAATCGGACAGAATATACTGGTCACTGCTTTAGTCGGTCTTCTGCAACAATATTGGTTGATTCTGGTGCCGACATAACTAGTTTAAAGAGGCATGGCGGATGGAAGTCGTCTTGCTGAAGGATATATCAAAGAATCCCTTAACAGATAAGGTTGAGGTGGCAAATAAAATTTTCACAGTATAAAATATTCAATAAAATAACCCTACCACCCCACATGTTGTCCAAAATGTTTCTCATAGTAATAATAATGGTCCTCCAATGTTCAATAATTGTAAGTACTAACTGTCAAATACTTGTAAATATATATATCAATGGTTAAAGAAAATATATTAATATATATATAAGAAAGTAGTTCGTTGCCGATACTAAATAGGTTTCAAATTTTGTGGGGAATGCGGCAATGTAAATGAAGTGTACTCTTTTTAGTTAATTCTGAGCTTTCGGTTTATTATTCTAATCATTTTCAAAGAAAACTAATTGAGATTAATAATATCTATAAATTGTATAAATGGAGAAAATATTCATTCGTAAGAAAATGTTATATGTATAGGTATAAATGAAAAAATATAAAGTTAAAATGACATTTGTGAAAAAGATGAAATTATGAGCACTCAGAAGAAAATAGATGGGCGTAGAAAAAGTACAGTACGTTACACGAGCTGTAATAATCCCATTACGCACTCGTGAAATTTACGTAAACTTTTTCACTTCGTGCGTAATGGGTTACTTACAACTCTTGTTACGTAATATACTATTACCGGTCTCCAGCAAAATTGGAGGCTTCGCTACGCTCAGCTGTCGACCGGTAAACAACCCTTACCGTTCTCAATACTTAATATACTATTAACACTAGTGTTAAAAGAGACATAATTATTAATTTTTTTTTAACCAAATAGAAGCATAATTATTCAATTTTTAATGGGCGGAGTTGCCAATTACTTCAGCATTAGCAGTCAGCTCATGAAATAAAGTGTATGTATCGCTGCAGCTTGCAGGCGGCATACTTCTTTCAGCAATTGCCTTTTTATGAATAATATATTGATCGATGTAACCCTCAGCTACTGTTGTAGACTTCCATCGTCCGTGTTTTTTATCTCCGTTATATTTGTATATTTGCTCCTGAGTGCCAGCAAGGAAGCAAAAGACCTTCTATAACAGTGACCTGTATATTCCTTTGGATCCGGTAGGTTAAAAAACTCAGCAACCAATGATGATATTTTCCCAACCGTATTTATACCAACTGGGTTCGCAGTGCATTTATAATTTGAGTATTTCAGAAAAAAACGTCCATGAATAATAGCAGAATAGCGTAGTATTTATTAAAAATGTCAATATATTTTCCAGTATTGCAAAAAGAAAGACTTATTTTCGTTTTAGTATTTGGAATTTGATCAATCAATGATTTATCTATAAATTTAATATCACCTATTAATAAATACAACTCTTCACGTCGGCAGGCTATCTAAAGTTTATTTCTCGAATTTACGCCTGTATCGGATTATCGGCAAAAACTCGACGAGCAGTGTTTAGCTTGTTCAATTCAGTAAGAAGGACGAAAATAAATTGCCCTAGTACCTACCACTTCTAGACACAAATGTAAAACAATTTTATTTTTCCCATTATTGTATTCGTATAAATAAGAGATCTGATGACCAAAAATTAATAAAAAAAGGGAAAAACATTACCTATTAAAAAGAATAAAATTTCGGGTTTCTAACGCATTAAATATTGGGAGAATTTACTATCGAACCTTTCAGTACCGTTTGTTTACCATTTCATTCGATGCTCTTATGACTAATCCGAAACAGGCGTGAATTCGTGAAATAAACTACATATATTTCGAAAATAGTAGCAACTTTTATACCATCAAGTATGTTTAATCTGGCGCTTCGTTTATAATCTTCTGAACTTGTTCAAACATAAGTGTTTTTGATTTTTTGGGACTATAACCATCATTTTCCCTCGTTAAGAATGCCATTACCTTGAAATATTTGCTCACATCAACCCCATTTTTAACTAGCGCACTCGATTTTATCATAGAAAACTTACTCCACAAAGTTGACGCGTTCCATATTTTTGATTTCTCTTCTAGATATGCCAAAAAGACGGATTCACTGAAGTTTCTTTCAACTCTTTCATTTTACACCACTTGAGAAAATTAGAATAAATGCAATATCATACTTTTGAGCCGATTTTTTCGGTAATACTTCGCTCTTTTTGCAACCTCTTCAATATCATCAGAAATACGATTCATCAATACTATTCCTCATTATGCGAGATTAATATTAAACACCAGCAAGAACTTTTAATAGAAAGCGTGAACTGTAATAGTATATTACGTAACAAGAGTTGTAAGTAACCCATTACACACGAAGTGAAAAAGTTTACGTAAATTTCACGAGTGCGTAATGGGATTATTACAGCTCGTGTAACGTACTGTACTTTTTCTACGCCCATCTATTTTCTTCTGAGTGCTCATAATTTCATCTTTTTCACAAATGTCATTTTAACTTTATATTTTTTCATTACGCACGAAGCCGCACAGCGGCGAGTGCGTAGTGGGATCACAACTCGTGTAACGTACTATACTTTTTCTACGCCCATCTATTTTCTTCTGAGTGCTGATAATTTCATCTTTTTCACTACTAACAGACATATTCGTAGGTAAAGTTGAGAAAATGTTCGTATACTATAATTTGTTACCAAAATTGACAGCATAAATGAGATGACGTTTATTCCCTTATCAAGAAAAACCGAATTATTTTTTTTGAAATTGTAAAATGTGTTGCCGACATTTAGGGGCATCACTCTTTTAATCTAAAATGTATTTCACTATTGCTAAGAGCTTTTATGTTTTTCAATTGATAAACCAAATAAAGTAGTACGTAAACAAAAATTTGATTGCAATTTGATTCAACAAAGAAATCTAAGTTTTTCTATCTAAACGCACGTGTATGTTATGAGATTTTCATTACGTGCATGTTATTGTTAAATGTCACTTACAAGGTATGTTGTCAGTGCGATTTTTGACGTTTACGGACATGGGCGTAGAAAAACCCTTAACGTTCGAGATGCTTAAACCATTTTTTGCGCGATCGTATTGAAATAATTTTCAAATAAAATAAATCTTCAAGAATACATAATTATTAAGATTCCAAATATGAAAAATAATGTACAACGGATTTATACACTAACCAACAAGGTAGATGAAGAAATCCACTACCTCGAAATATTTAAGAAATATGTTTCCCTCCGACCACCTCATGCCAAATATAAAAATTTATTTTCAAAAAAATATAAATCTTCCTATTTTTTTTGTTCCTTTTGTGCAATGAATGAAGTAATATATTATTTAGGATCACTTAAATGTATGTAGGGCTAACGGTAAGTACTAAATCACTTACCGACATGTTGGACTTAGAAACCAGTAAACACAACCTACCGTCCTGACAGCCGATGATGTACTTAAAACTTAGATGACTTAAAAAGACGAATCACGCTTGCGATTAGATCAGTTGAGATGTTGAGTAACGTTATAGAAGACATTTCTATACCAATTAGCCTAGGCAGAAAAAGTACAACTTCTAAGTCTGCCAAGTGTCATTGATTATTTGGATATTGATAATGAAACGCAATTTAAATATGAAAAAGTCGATTTTGCATGGAATTGGAACAAATTTGAAGAAACAATTATATGTTTCACACGGCAGAAAAGCAGATTTAATGCCTAGTAAAACAAATAACTATTATTCCTACAACTTGTTGAGTACACTTTCCGTTTTGGTAGTTTATAAAGAATCTTGAATTTTTTTGGTCCATATCTAGTGGACGAAGGTTCATATATATTTTAGAAATTTCATAGAAGAATCCAGAAATGTGGAAGGTACGCGGTACTTTTGTATTACGTATCGTAACTAAGAGTATACTGCTAGTATATTTTACATCATTTACTGTCAATTCCAAAAATTGTAATATTAAGAATTTGTCACATTAATAAAGCAATTGTTACCTTAATTATTAAGTATTTGGAATTGGGTGCATTCTTTAAGAAAGTACGTATCTCATCGGAAGAAAAAATTTTACTTTTGACTTTTAAATCCATCTGATTTTCGTTTCAAAATAGAACGTAACTTGCGTTATTTACTTATATCTATATTATATTTTTAATCGATAAAGTGGCTTTCAGCATCGAATACATAGACCATAGTGTCGATGACTTAAATTTTTTTGATAACCATCCAAAGTACGCAAGCAGCACATTTTCCGAAAATGAATTAACATGATTGTTAACTCTCCAATCCATGAATTTTTCATATATTTCTTCATATCTCTTTTTGGATTTTAATGGTAATTAATCCAAAGAGGTGTGCTCAGCTTGATTTGTTATTTCTGGTGGTGTATTTAGAAAATCTAAATCACTTTCCGATTCAGAAATCATGATAACTTACTGTTAAAATTATGGATTGAAACGAAACTGAATTTGGCTGGATTTGCAGTACACACTCTATTATTTTAACAACAGTAGTATTAGTAGTTGTAGCAGTAGTAGTACTTAGTATTAGTAGTAGTAGCAGTAGTAGTAGTATTAGTAGTAGTAGTATTAGTAGTAGTAGTAGTAGTATTAGTACTCAAATTCCTAAAATACAATAATATAACTAATTTTATGAAATTCCAATAAAATATTACTTACGGTTGCCTCTATCGTTTCAATAATTCCAATTATAAATTTTATCTGACAACCTGTCAAATCTTAGTTTCGATAGAAACAACTTAAAATCTTACAATATAAATTAACGTATTATATCTAAAATAAGAAATAATATAAAACAATAAATTTGCATTTAACACAGTTAATTACGTACTATTCTTCACACTTACTCAAAAAGCTAACAATTCTTTGAGTGTAAACAATTAAAGAGAAATGTCAAACCGAGTGTCAAACTAATGAAACGTGGCAACTAGATATAAAATGCATTCTTATAAAAGAGATGATTCCCATCTTTGTTTATTAATAAGCAAAAGTCGTCAAAACATTATATACGAGGGCGGCAAATAATTGAAAATTTAAATTTAACTTTCGTCACCAGAGACGAAAATTAACGTTATGACACACTTTCTCTCACTGGTGGCGGAAATCACGTTTTCGCTGAACGTATTCTATTACAAAATGACGACTTTTTGTATAGGGTTGTGGAAAAAATAATTTTTAATGTTAATTTTTGTAATAAATCTGAAAACACTTAAAATTTCCGAAACAGTTGAATATAGGTATAGGACATTGTACATGAATTATGTCTAGAATTTTCTGAAGAATCCAAAAAATAAATAATATACAGGGGGTTGCATTTAAAATAGGAAAGTTGGTATTGGCCACTTTCATATGACAAACCCTATATAATTTTTTTTTAAGTGCGCATCTAAAAATACAAATCGACGTGTCCAAGCGTTTTTCCCAACACGCCCGCATTTATTCGATATCGAATTTATTGAATTTGGCTGTTCCACACTGTATATATAATCTATAATGGAATGCAGATAAAAGTTGTATATTATGCAAGTTACTCACTCGCCAATCCCAATTTCCCACCGAATATTTCCCGCCATTTCTACTTTTGTATAATACTATCGCCAGATTGGATTTCTAAAAACTTATTTGCCATCAAGATGTCGGATAGTAAACATCAAATTGAGTGTCAACGTTGTCATCAATTGTTTTCTAATACAGAACGAAATATATGTGACAAGTGCTACATTAAGGGAGGTAAGAATGAAGGTAACTGGATTCCATTTAATGAGACTTCTTGGGATACTCACGATGACTTCAAAAAATGGCAATGGAACTATGATCGAAAGCGTGTACAATGTGAAGTATGTGGAAAAGTGATGGGCCGAACCTGCATCTACAAACACATGTATAATATACACAAAATTCACGATTTCAAAGTTAATTTTGTATAAATATGGTGAATATGCAAGTATACTACATTTGAAAATAAACTAAATTTTTTTTATTAGGTACCTATTTATTTTATATTCCTATCAAATTTGATTTTTAAAATACTTTAATAGTTTCAACTTTGGTAAGTATGCTCTTTGCATATGTAAAGTTTATGTAAAGTGATTCATATGCATGATGTATTATTATAATAACAGTTTACCTAAATGAATAAGTTCATAACCTTTTTGACTGTGTTTCTTATTCAATAATTCTAAGCTTTGCATGCAATCGTTAATTAATAGTTATTTGTTTAACTAGCCCAAGGAGTAACAGATTTACAGCCGCGGCTAGCATTTCATGAAACTAGCCAAGACCAATCTGATTCCCTTCCGGGTGAAACATATATTTTTTTCTTCGATTGTTTTTACAGGGTGTTTAGAAAAAGGTTTTCTAATCGTATATGTTATAGGTAATAATTAAATCGTATATTTTAATTATTATTGTTGATTAGACCTTTAATTGGATACATAATAATATCTTCCAAAAGATAATAAATATAACGTTAAATATCCACATTAATAGTGTGCACAGTGAAGTTAGCCATGTGCCTGCTTAAATCATATTATCATTGACATTGCTAAAGTAAATTTGTTTAGTTCAAAATCCGAGTAAAGCCGGATTTTCATGCATACGATATCCGATGATCCGATGGTACGAAAATGTTCTGATTGGTTGAATTGTTTTCGCGCCAATTTTCATCCGAAACATTTCAACTTTCATCCGACTGTCGTACGAGTTGAAATATTTTTAACTTTTCCGAAAATCGTATGGTTTTTAACCTCAATGTTTCAAAAATGAATGCAAATAATTTTTATATTTGGAAAACAAATAATGTTTTAATGTTGTCATATCTTTTTTTACTAAAAATGAGAAATAAACAAAAGAAGCAAAAAAAAAGATTTTGGGTAAGAGATATTTTTCAGAATAGGAAAGGACAAGGTGCCTATCACAACCTGTTCCAAGAGATGAAATTGGCTGATTCCGAAAAGTACTTCAATTACTTAAGGATGTCCAGCGAAATATTTCAAGAATTATTGACTATTGTGGGTCCGAGGTTGACAAGAAATTATAATGTACGTGAACCAATATCTGAGGGTGAACGGCTTGCTCTTACACTTAGGTAAAGTTACATCAGGTGTTTGAGATTGATAATAAGACCTAAATTCGTATTATAGGTACCTAGCTAGTGGTGATAGTATGGTATCGATCTCTTACGCTTTTCGGGTTTCTCCTACAGCAGTTTCAAATATTATAAATGAAACATGTAATATTATTTGGGATTGTTTAAATCAAAGTGTCTTGCCTAAATCAAGTGAGGAATCCTGGATGAAGATATCTGCAGACTTTGAAAATAAATGGCAATTACCTCACTGTGTTGGTGCCATTGATGGCAAACACATAATAATTCAGGTCATCAACATAGTACCTAATTATGATTCAAATCAAATCTAATGTTCAATATTAATTTGTAACTATGTTCATTCATTATTTTAGGCTCCACCAAAGTCAGGGTCAACATTTTACAATTATAAAGGAAGTTTTAGTATTGTACTATTGGCAATGTGTGATGCCAATTATAAATTTACACTTGTTGACATTGGTGCTGAAGGCCGGCACAGTGACGGTGGCATATTCAAAAACTCCAAGATGGGGCAAGTCATCAATGCAAATAATATGGATTTTCCTGCACCATCTCCATTAGGTCAGGAACCAAATTTAGTACATTATTATATTGCAGCCGATGAAGCATTTCCATTAACAACCTCTATAATGCGACCCTATCCAGGCCGGTTTTTAACTCAAGACAAGCGTATTTTCAACTACAGGTAAAGGACATTTTTTATATAAAATATAGCCATTTATGTAAATTTGTTAAACGTTTTCCAATACAGAAAATAATTTTCAGGCTCTGCAGGGCAAGACGAGTGATAGAAAATGTTTTTGGCATTTTGGCATCAAGGTGGCGAATTTATAGAAAACCTATTATAGCTTGTCAATCTACTGTAGTAGCAGTAGTCAAAGCAACAGTATGTTTACACAATTATTTAATGAATACTGAAATAGAAAACGGAACTGACAAGCGATATTTAAATACCTCTAGCATTGACAGAGAAGATGAAAGTGGTCAAGTAATTGAAGGAGAATGGCGAAAAGAGTCTAATTTGAACCTAATACCAGTGAAAAAAACCAGCACAAATATGTATTGCAAGAATGCACAAAATATGAGAGAAACGTTAACAAGATACTTCATGACAGATGGTGCTGTGACATTCCAGTGGAATAGATGAAATTTTCATGTTCAACCTAGTTAATGATATAACGAATATATATATTTATTAAGTTAATATCTTTATTAATATTTTCAACTTCCAAGAAAAACAGTAGACAAAAATAAAAGGCACAAAACTCAAATGAAATGGGAAGTTCAGTTTTTTCCTTATGTTAAATAACATTTTGCTTGATCATATGCTAATTGCAGTAACTTGAGTTCCAGTTCCGTTCTTGGCTGTTGCGGCATTTTCTCCAACAATTCAGAAATTCTGATACAAATTGGGTTCATGGGGATACTACTCATACTCAGTGTGCTATCGGGTACTGGGACAGTATTTATTTTAGTCAATGCATCCAGAAGAGCCCCTTCAATTTTTTGTGCGGACTTGGCATTTTCAAATTTTTTGGGGGGCTTGGAAGTAGTTGGGGACGGTAATGGTGGAGTGATGCTACTACTTCTCGAATCCGTTGGTGAACGAATGTCCAAGTTGGACACTGTTGTTTTGTAGCTTATAGTGTCATTTAAGAATGACATGACATCAATATATTCCCATTTTTTCTTCTTAATGGCAGCTGAACCACTGGGGGTATATTCACCTTTTAAGCGAACATATGTGTCCCTAAGGTTCCTCCACTTTTTTATTAAGAAATCTAATGGAAAATTAGGATTTTCTCCAAATTCTTGAAAGATTTCTGTCCACAAATTGTCCCTAATTGTTTTAGACCTGTCCTTTATAGGAAGTCTTGAATCCCATAAGGGTGGCCTGGCTTGTACACAAGATATCAATAGCTCCTCCACTGTCACTTCCTCAGTGATTTCTTGCTGCTGGAAAGAAAATAAGTATAAGATTTCAAGGCTTTTGGGTTTTCAGGAACCATATATTTTGGGTATCTTTTTCTTACGTTCTGTTAAAAATTTATGAATATAAGCGTACTTACTTCTAACTCAGTTTCCTCGGTACTATCGTCCATGTTTAACATCTATTATATTTGTATAATGTACCACTCACTGAAGTTAAAACGTAAACAATATAAAATATTCCTCAAATTGAATGTCAACTGTCAAATTTGGGACGATTTGAATCATTCATGAAAATTGCAAAATATTTCATACGAAATTTAACGTCATTTCGGATATCGGATCGTCGGATATCGTATGCATGAAAATCCGGCTTAAGATTTGTTTTAATGCCCAGATATTGCCTAGATACTAAAAGTGTTACTTCTATGATCGATAAATATCACTAAAATTGACATTTAATGTCAATTGGAGAAAAAAATTATGTATCTGTTATTAGTTATATAGAGTTTGTTTAACCATCCTTTGCCGTTACGTCATAATCGGTGACGTATTCTGCTGTTTTACGTTTTTCTTATATTAGTTGAATGTTATTTTACACTTAACCTCAAAATTATAATCAATGACATATGTTAAGGTGTGTTTGTATGAATAAATTAGTAATGATTTATGCGTTCCGCACTTTTTTACATAATTTAGTTTTGTTTTAACTTGAAATCCCCGTTTTTTTTAACTGATTTGTTTTAAATTTCTAGCTTGAGGATGTTTAACGCCCCTGAGCATGATTTATTACTGAATTTAAAAAATTACGGACCTATAATATATATTAAAAATGTATTAAACGATTATATTTTTGGGGTGAGCCCAAAGGTTATGTAAAATTAGAAAGAATATCTATTATGCTCATATTTTTGTATAGTAATTATTGTCTGTGTCATTGTGAGAAGCAATTTCGTAAGTATTACTGAAAAATGCAAAAAACACATGTATGGGAGAAAACAGGCAATAAATAAATTTCTTTCTGGAAAAAAACTCCCAATAAAATCAGGAAAAAGGAACGAATATAGGTAGATACTTAGATTGTAGACTGCATTTAACGGTAAAAGCGGCATTCCAATGAAAAATTAATTGAAAAAGGCGAAAATTACCAAAAATACTGAACAAATCAAAATATGACAACTGAACTGTCAAAAGTAACAAATAAAATTTACGTCGACATTAGTTAAGACATACGTTAATGACGTCAAAATTCCGTCTCATCCATTTCATGAATGAGAGATAAAGCTGGACAATGTATGACGTAACGGCAAAGGACGGTTAAACAAACTCTAACAACGTGATAAATAAACTCGCCTTCCATGAATAAAAAAACCTCTCTACTACACTATAACCTGCTAATTTATCAAGAAATTTCCGTTGCATTACCTAAATGACCGCGAAAATTTTGTTTGTTACGAATGAAATCAGTTGTGGTTAGTAAATGCGCATAAAGATAATGCAAGAAAAATGTTTGTTTAGCTTCTCCATAAATGTGATAAGGCATCAGAATGAATTTATTAATATATATATTACTGGGTGTCTCATTATATTCTGACTGTTTTTAAGAGCTTATATCTTCGAAACGGTTCTAGATAATAAGATGCGGTTTTCACAGTTAGGATTAAAATTTTGTTGTGACACATTTATATAAATGGCCTACTTCCGGTTTACCCGCTAGAAAAGTGGCGTATTTTCAGAATACTTACAGTAGATGTAATTTTTTAAACGGGACACCCTGTATATTTAGCAATTTCTTAAAAGACGCATATTTTTACTTTATAACGGTACCTTAAAGTTTAAAATCGGTGCACAGAAAGCGAAGTTAAATAACTTTAACTGGAATACTGTAATGATTATATCTTATTAATAAATAATAATCAAGGAGGCGTTAATATGTCAGATCACAAAAATATTGCGAACATTGACAGAACGTCACATTATGTTTTATATTCAATAAAATTGAAGTGTTTAATCTCTCAAAATGCAGTATACAGCTCAAGAAAAATCTCAAACAATATTTTTATATGCCCAAACTCAATCCTATGTTCAGACCAGAAGACGATTTGGAAGACAGTTCAATAAAAATCCTCCTGCTACAAATACCATTCAAACTTGATTAACCAAATTTAGAAATACTGCTTCTATATCTGGAAAAAGGAGAACTTACTGTAAATGGAAATTTAGAAGAAATGTTATCTGTTTATGAGCTTGTACAGATACGAAAATTTCAATTAGAAAAATAGCATCAAATTTGGAAATGGACAAAACTGTTTTTAGAATTCTAAAAGTTCTCAAATTTAAACCTTACAAAATTCAAGTTCTACAAAAGAGTGTTTATGTGTGAAACTTTAACAGATTTGTACGGAACATATCCAAATTTTAGAATTATCATGTCTGATGAGGCTTCGTTCCATATAAATGGACGAGTTAATAACCATAACTGTACAATTTGGGGATTAGAAAATCCAAGAGAATTTCATTTACATGAAAGAGATTCTCCCAAAGTTAATGTTTGGTGTGCAGTGTCTCGTGAAAAATTATATGGGCCTTTCTTTTTTGCAGAAAATACAGTTCGTGGTAATAATTATACCGATATGCTGGAAAACTTTTTATATCCCCAAATAGAACAAGATGGTATTTTAAACCAAAATGTTTACTTTCAACAAAACGGAGCTCCACTCCATTATTCCAACATAGCAAGAGAATCTGTTAACCAACAATTTGGAAATAATTGGATTGGTAGGAGTGGTTCAATAAAATGGGCTCCAAATTCTCCAGTCCTGACTGTTCCAGATTTTTTTGTATGGGGATATGTGAAAGATAGAGTCTACAACCCGATGCTTGCTACTATTGAGGAATTAAAAAATAACATTATTAAGGTAATGGAAAATATTCCTCTTGAAATGCTGACATTAGCATTTGACAACTTAATGGTTCGATTCCACAAATGTATAGACCAAGAAGGAAAACACATCGAACATTTGTTTTAGAGTGTCCAAAACATGTTCTTATTTGTTTTTTACTGTTCACTTTTAGTTACTAGCTAATAAAGTTTTTGTTTATGACAATTCCAACTTTATATCTGAATCATGACAGTATCCCAGTTAAAGTTATCTAATTTCGCTTTCTGAGCACCGATGTTAAACTTTAAGGTACCGTTATAAAGTAAAAATATGCGTCTTTTAAGAAATTGCTAAATATACAGGGTGTCCCATTTAAAAAATTACATTTACCGTATTCTGAAAATACGTCACTTTTCTAGCGGGTAAACCGGAAGTAGGCCATGTGTGACATGCAACTGTTTTTGCCTACCTAATAATCCGAAAAATAAAAAATATAACAAAATCCCTTGTCATTCACTGACGTAAAATTAAAAAAATTAAGTGGAACGTCAAAATTACAAGTGACAGATGGTGAAAAACTTCAAAAACCGTGGCGTTACGTCCATTTTCCAAGGTGCGAGTTGACGCTGCAACTCGAAAAAGTTGCATGCAAATTGGCGTTTTTTTTCGTTGGGCGCGTCGGTCGCATGAATTAGAACTTGCTCTATTTTCGAGCTAGAAGTCGCTGCGACTTGGTAACTTTTCTGGTGGATTTTTTCGCACCAACCCAAAATTTATATTGGATGCTACGCTCTAACATTGCTGTCACTGGATTTCTTCTACGTTCTCTTCTATTAGAGCAGCACAAGCCATAATACTAATTACTGTTACTAAAACAATGCCCTCAATGTTTTCCTCATCCATTCTGTTAACTTCAAGACTTTATTCCTATTTACTTTATTTTCACCCGTTAATTTTTTTCACACTGTGAGGTTATGAAACCAGAACTGCCAATTTTTTAACCAAGCTGGAAACACGTAACGTTTCCCCTATGCCTGGATGAGTCGCAGCAACAAACTATCGATGTGCTGATTGTACTTTTTCTCGCTGCGATTTGTTGCAATGTGGAAAATATACTTTATTAAGAATTTTTTCGCCTACACCTCACCGGAAAACAATCATATCAACACCAAAAATAGGGCAGAAAGTATTATTTAGCAGCCCAATGGTGGCCCAACGGGTTTACATCATTTTATAATAAAACACAGGTATATCGGCAAGGAGGAATATTTTATTTGTGTTTTTGGTTAAAATTTCATATCATGTTGCAAATGCTTCTACAGTTCTTACATGGACATTTCTTAATTAAATACACTGTATACAGAGATGTGTTCCCTAGTTTTACCCTCCTTAACTGTATTGTAGCACATTATAGAAGACGCCAGGCAACAGTTACTTTTATCGCAATTGAACATTCCAGAATGAGGTCACTGACAGGTCGGTCATATTGCTGTCAGCACTCATGTCATAGATGGCGTTCAGCTAGACAAGCGCTGAGTAAGCAGTGGGCGAATTTGACCGCTAAGTGACAGCGCTAGCTCTAGCGATTGTCATTTTTTTCAGCGAATTTATTTTCCGCTAAGTTGGTCAGCGGTTCGTGACGTCAACCTATAATGTCAACAAAAACAAACAACAATTATAAATTCTAACCTCTTAAGATAAAATTTCTGTGATTTAGTTTTTATTAGTGTTTAATATAAAATATTGCGTAGAAATATACCAACGAATATGGTAGATTTTTTGTTTGAAGGTAAGCTATAATAATTAGTTAATAAGATAACAATTACAGGTGGAATACATTCCACAATATTATTTTCATCCGCAAGTTCTACCAAGATCAAATAATTTATAAGGTTTTTCATTGTTGGCGCTTTATATCAGAGATAATTAGGCAATCCAACGACCTGTCAAAATAAATTCAATATGGCGGCGATGGTCAAATAAATAACAAAGTTAACTGTAGAGTGTTTGTTTAAACGTTTCATTGATTTTCTTTCTGTTTTTTGGCTGTAAATTGTGACTTTCAAATAGTGTAGTATTTGTCTTGTGAAATGCCTTCGATACGTATTGTAGTTGGTTGTGGAAGTAACAGTGAGATGAAGCTTCGTTTTATCGCGGTCCCGCAGAGACAAAACACAGGTTATTAACGGAGAAAAACGATTTGACCAGACTTCGCGGGGCTGCATGGATTGCAGCAATAAAGAGAGACAATCTAACCGAAACTATATTGAAACACCAGAAAGTTTGCAGTAGACACTTTATAACTGGTAGGCTTTTTTTATCAAATATTATATCAACAGTGTATGGATCTAAGCCATTTATTATCTTCAATTTCTGCTGATACCTGTAGAATAAGAAAGAAATCCTCAGCATTAAGTGCAGAAAACAAATCATGGGATATCCAGCATACCTTTTGCCAACATCTGGATTTTCCACTAATAACGATTTAATTTAAGCACTCTCCATCTTAAAATTGCAAAATTGTCCTTCTCAAACACTACAAAACACCTCAAAACCTCACAAAATACAAAGTAAACCATTTGATGAATATAAAACTCCGCAGCTTTCTAGGTACTGAATCCAATGTTTGACCGTCGCGGCCATATTGACAGCTAAAAAGTCACGTGGTTTGGATTGCCTAATAACAAACTTTATATTTAGAAAATAAATTTAAAGGTTATGTGATGTTTGTCACAGAGCAGAGCATCAAAGCATAGACGTTCAGCCACCTTCAAGCTCTTTCACAGAGCGCCGCTGCGAGCGCTGACTTTGCGCTAGCGTGGCTGAACGCACCCATACTTTAAGTATTTATAGTTTCGCAAGTTTATCTGAAGCCGTGAAAGGAATGCAGTCGAAAACATTCGATATTGCCACGTTTAACTATGAAAAAGCAAAAGTGCTAAGTATATGTAGTGATAATAATTAGAAAATGGACTTTTTATTATTAACAATGTGATTAAACGTTAATTCTTTAATGTGCTTGTTTCTTTGGATTTTGTCTATTAACATTATTTTCTCAATTTATATGAATATTAAAAGATGGACACTTTTCCAAATTTGTTATGGGCTTCTTCAAGCTCTGGCAGCGTTGTGTGAAAACCATAATTTTCACGCCCTCCGAACTAACTCAATTGGTGAAATTTTTCGAAATGCCTTCGTTGCTTAGCGACCAGCTGACTTCCTATTGGCAAGCGCGTGCGTGTGTTCTTCCCTCTCACTTTGTCAATTGACTGACATTGATTAACCAGTGGCGTTGGTATTGTCAGTGTCAGATTTTGAACTATTTCGTGTCCATATTGAATTCATGTACGATTCTTAACATTATTTGCTTTTAACAAATACCGTGTTTTGAAAAATACCTTACCTTTAAAGCAAAGCAAAAATCAGTTTCTATATATAATTATAATAATAATTATTATTATTTTTAATACTTTTATAAAAATAGGTACCGTACGCCATTGGTACGATTTTGACAGATATCCGCCATGTTTCCTCGCCCATTACCGATGCCGCGTAGCTTCAGATAAACTTCCCAAACTATAGTTTTTATTGTTTACTAGTAAACAAGGGATGACAGTTAGACTGTAATTAGTAAAAAGTTCTTGAAATTATTTAAAATGCCATCGTTTTGTAGTATTATTAAGTGTGAAATGCGGGGAGCAATAGATACTTATGATATCTTTTTTTTTTATTTCCTGCTGTTTTAAACAAGCGAGGTGACTATTTAGTTGATCTTTCTGTGCATCTCAATCTGTTGCTCTTGAATCATGTAACTCTTCTGTATTCTATACTCAGTTTTTCGCCTTTTTTTGATTACTCTTTAGATAACGCCCTCCAGCGGGGATCGTAATATTAGTAAGACGACATTTTGAATTACGGCTGATACCTAGGCTAATGTAACGCTTTTTTAATAAGACCAAAGCTGTTCATTTCCATTGAGACTTACCCGTCTCCCTTTTAGCATTTTAATAATATTCAATAACAGATATCTGCAAAAATTTTCGAAGGCGAAACGATGATTGTTTTTATCATTCTCCTTAATAAGTTAGATTTAACAAAATTTGGCTTTTAAATTTAGTTACACCCTCTAGCGGTGGACCTATAAATCTGTAAATAATTTCTCGAAGCAATTTGTATTGTAAAAATTTATTTCCAAATGCTTTATTACAATCCGATCCTAAGATATGGCCAACGGCACTTCTTATTTGCCCACTCGGTACAACAAAATTTAAAATGTCGATTGATAGAAAGAGAAAAAACTACCTGAATACCTAAAAATACTTGATCGTGTATCATAACATTATATTAAAGTTCCATATCAAGGTTAATTCCATTACCAATATAATAATTTATCTTTATTTAATACAACACATTAGAGTTCACAAGTAGGTATATATCGGTGTATACATAATAAATATTTGATGCTTTTTGGTTATTAAAAAGTGTACAATAATTAAGAAGGCCTTTTTAATGGTAAGTACCATGGTGTTACTAGTAGAGTACTGATAAAATTTTTATTTTTTCGAATTATTTTGGCACTGGCAGAGCCAACAGGCAGCAATTGAGTGATGTAATTATTATTTTCGATTTTGATTTAGTCTATTAGTTCCTAGTGGTGTTCATCCATTTTCTAGATACAAACCTCTAAAATATCTTCAAACAAAAATATAATATAGTAGAAGTCTCCAGTGATATCCACATAAAATTAGAGTGTCTTTGATACATTCAGGGAAATATGAAGTAACGAGAAACATTCGTCATATATATGTCATTTTATATAGATTCCGTTTAACAAAAGAACAAGCCACTTGAAGTTGCAGTCGTATGCGCGAACTTGTTGCCAAAACCAGCGCCGTATTGTAAAATTGACATTTGACATTCAAGTCAGTAGCGTAACGTTTTCACATTTTGTAGGTTAACACAAAATAACAGTATTAAGGGTGAAATTCATAGTCGACACTTGAGGGTCACTCATACTTCACTCATCCTGATTGTATGCAGAGACATTGACAGGCGAAAAGTGAGGTTGAGTTTGAGTGTAGCTTGAGTGAAATATGAGTACAGGTTTCAGCTCCCTTGAGTGAAGATTTATAACCTAAAAACCACGTTTGTACCTTACACTGTCATTTCACGATATCGAAAGTTTGTTTGGTTGTTATTTGTCAGTGGTTATAGTTTCAAATATTTCAAGGAAATTAGTATGATGGATGATTTTATAGATTTTGTAGACTATATAGATGTTGATAGTGCTTACGTTTATCGTTTACCTAGGTTAGCCAACAAAAAGTGGTTTTTCTGACAAGAATGACAGTTAATGTCTACCATTCAAAACATGAGGTTTTTGCAGGTTTTTTATCATTGCGAACATCCATATTGCTTTATCAAAACAATGAATATACCCCCGAAGCATAAATCTTAAAATTTAAAATGACGTTTTAGCTGAATAATCAACGCATCAAAGACCAATAATTCCAGAAACTTTTGGCATGTCACCATTTCATTTCTGTTATTCTGTCACTAGATATGTCAGATGTCAGTTTTATTTGTTTTTAATGATATTCGTTTAATCGTTCATGTTCATTTTCGTTTAGACTTTTCTAGTTCTAGTTAGTTGTATTGTATTGCTTTTTCCAGTGACATCTGACATAACTAGTGACATAATGACAGAAATGAAATGGTGAATTTCCAAAAGTTCCTAGAAATATTGGCCACCGATGCGTTGAGTATTCAGCTAAGACGTCATTTTAAATTTTAAGATTTACGCTTCGGGGGTGTATTCATTGTCTTAATAAAGCAATTTAGATGTTCGTAATTATAAAAAACCTGCAAAAATCTTATATTTTGAAAGGTAGACATTAATGGCTGTTTGTGCCGTTTTCTCATACAACACTGATTAACTAATCACTGTTTATCTTTTAATGGTTGTTTAAGTTTTATCCAATTGCACCGCTAAGAAAATAATCCTTGTTAGTTAATCAGATAAACAATTTGGCAACATGTAATTTTTGTTCAGTTTGCTATCTTCACGGTAATCAACCGTATAACGATAACCCCACTTTTTTAGTTTTGTTTCTAATATTGTGGTGAATACATTGACATATAAACAATTATATGTCAATGGGTGAATATAGCTAAATGACCTGCAGTAGCGTAATACCTGAGTGCAGTTAATAGTTGGTCAATGGGTGCTTCACTATTATTTCTGAAATGAAATTGAATGAAATTAGCCAATACAATTTACAAAACCCATAGGTAGGTACACCTAGACATTTTGCCTAGCTATGGATATTCGATAGTGTAAATTGAAAATGGCTATAGTATACTATACCTACTTACAAATTATTATTATATTCCAACTTTGCCTCAATTAACTCCAACAGATACAAAACTGTATCCTTTTTTAACCGAAAACGTCTGAAAAATGTTAGATTACCTAGTTTTTCTAAATAGTTTTTTCTTTCATAGATTTTACGAGGAAATCCAAAGTCTATAACATCAAGAATATCTAGGTCGTCCTCTAAAAACATATCGTCAATCTCCGCAAAATCCATTTTTTGAAAAATTAATTAAATTGAAACCGTAAACAACGAACTTGTCAAACAAACTATAATACCCACAAATAAGATACGAAAAATATGTAGTAGTAAGGTTAGAAATACTAATCAGTCTCTTTATCATCCAAAAAGGAATGTTTAAAGTAATCAGCGACTACGTCATGTTAAACCATGTTTAATGAACGGTACAACACAATTTACAAATTAATCGCCGATTAACTCTTTAAACACTGTTTAATGAAACGGTGCAATCGGCCATTACTGTCATCATTGTTAGAAAAACCACTTTTTGTTGGCCACACTGACCTTAGACTGAACTCCTCTATTCTTAACATATGTCACTGAAAATAATTTTGAGGTTAAGGGTAAAATAGCATTCAACTAATATAAGACAAACGTAAACCAGCAGAATACGTCACCGGTTATGACGTAACGGCAAAGGATGGTTAAACATTATATCGGACATCGGATGACCGATTTGTGGATATCCACCTTATACTACAGACTTTAAATTCCTTTTAGAAAAGTTGTAATCATTTTGTGTAGCCCTGTATATTTATTATTTATGTCCAACATTTTAAAGCATCCAGTACTTTTATTGATGAAGAATATTATCAATTCCATTATTTATTCTGGCACTCTTTATAATCTCTTTTTTATACTGTGTATCAACTTGTAATCAAAAATTTTAAGTACATATATTACAACCGTACAAAGGTTCGCTATCGTTTTACAAGGTTATGAAATTGAAATCTCATCTAATGTTTAATGAATGTCATATAAATATTATTTACAGAATACTATTCCGATGAATTATATACCTACAAACCGGAATTTTTAATAATTTTGTTTGGTAGGTAGATACTACCTCTAATTACCGAGGTCGTCAACATAACTTATAATTTAAATTTATTTATTGAAAATTATTAAATATACGATAATTCAAAAGAGAATAATTTAAAGTAGTAAACATTTATACAGGCTGATCGTTTTAAATGTTA
The DNA here is from genome assembly GCA_949126875.1 of Lochmaea capreae. Lineage (NCBI taxonomy): Eukaryota > Metazoa > Arthropoda > Insecta > Coleoptera > Chrysomelidae > Lochmaea > Lochmaea capreae. The sequence continues at coordinate 18,707,711 of OX421403.1, forward strand.
CCATGCTATTGTGATTTTGGAAACCGTAAAAGTTACGAGATAGGTTAAATAAGATTGAAGTTGCCTTTTTAAAGGACCAATGCAATGGTACCAAAACAGGTCCGAAATGTTATAATGTTATAATACAATCTACCTTGATTTCGTTACTATGACAACAACGTTTCGATATATTGTCGTGTGATGACAGTTCGGTGATTTTTAATTTGTCGTTTTTGTCAAACTTATTTCGCTAGTGCGCAAATTTAACAATAATATGAATTCAGATTTTGAATTATCCGATAAAGAATTAAATGTATATCGAAGTGTCTGTCTTAAATAAAATATTGTACGTCACGCAACCGGAAATTAGTGTTTTCAGGTCTCTCCAAGCTTCCAGGGCTCGTCTACGGCTCGCCCTGGAATCTCCTTGTCTCGACCTGAAAAACACTACTTTACGGTCTTGTAATAACGTAAATTACTATTCAGAGAGTTAAGTTTATTTTTGAAAATATCCAAAAATGGTATAGGTACCTACTTACTTGAATTTTTCATCTAAATTTTGTGCAATATTTAGAAAGACGAAAGATATATACAACGATTTTACAAGTTGACCATTTTTACGACTACCATCTTCAAAACTCAAGAGTAACAAAATGCTCCAAATTCTATGTGAGTAAGGGTGGATTCTTTCAAGCAAAAATTAAAACTTAGATTAATTTAAAACTAAAACTAACAAGATAAAACAATGTAATGTAATGTAGATGTTCATGTAAGAAATTAAGATAAAATTAAAACTAAGAAAAATGGCCAACTTTCAACTAAGAAATTAACTTCTTCCATGAATTCGACACAACGCATGCGTCAAGCCCCAACTGGCAAAACTAATTTTATAAAGGCTGTAAGAACTGCTATACAGCATATCTTATAGAAACGTGAAAATCTTATGATGTGGCTATAAACCTTTATACAATGTCTTTACAACCAAAAAGGGCCCCAGTTTATACAACAGTTTTTTTCTTTCAGGACATCCTTTCCTTTAGTAAACTACACAACCGTTATAGGATCATCAATATGATGATTATATAACTGTCCTATAAGTATGTCTTCAAGATACGATAATACAATAATTTTATTTTCTACTGTCGAAATTCGGAATATTTTATTAGGTATGTTTGAACGTTTGCGTTTTGTCTTGACAGAGGTGTAAGATCCATATTATTATGGCGGTGGGTGATGGAGTTATTATATCTGTTGTTAATCATATTGAAAATATTAAAGACCTATATTGCTACTCCAGGGGACAATTTTATTTGCGCAGCTAACTTTTCTGACAATATATATATACATTTTTTTGATAAAACATTAAAGCGCCTCAGTTTAACATACATTTTATTGGTATTATTAAAAAATATAAAATTATGTTTTATTTGTTGAGTTTTCAACTTAAAACAAAACATGTATTGTGGCTGTTTTTAAAAGCGGAAAAAAATCCCTATATTTCTTAAAAAAATCTATTTTTAATTCATCATTTTACATTTCTATATGATTTTGAACAGCCGAACGTTTAATAATTATGGCGTATATGGGTAATACAAATTAGAAACCTTATCCAATGATTCTGTTTTCTACTGAGCTGTAAATGTTTAATGCAGCGCCATCAAATTGTTTTTGACAGTCTCAGGAGTCAGGTGCGGTTTGATTCTTGACCACTTCTGAATGTTGGCTGATTTAATAATAAATTAATTCCTGGAACTATTCTATAAGCTCTTCATAATAGAGAATACTGTTGTGGTTATAAGATGATTATAAAATACTTTTATATTTATCGTGTAATGTTTTACTTCTGCGTAAAGCAACAATCTTAGTACTTTTCTTAACGAACTCTAAATGCAACTATTTATACAGCTTCCTTTACAACTAACTTTTAACGTCGCTATTATAAGTAATACAATAGCTATGCAACCGTATTATAATCTGTATAACACTGTTTTAAAACTATTATATAGAAATTTTATAGTACGTTATGCAACTGTAATAAAATTTGTAAACTTACAGTATTACTTTGTCGTATGTTATGAGTTGCAAGAACGTCTATACAACAGCATTATAGAAATCCCTCTATTTTATGATTGAGACGCATTGAGAAATAATTTTATTCTTTCAAGCGGCGCTATACGATAATTATAAAATAGGTAATTTCGTTCTTATAGAAGATATATTTTTCTAGTTGGGGCCATGACCACAGATCATCTACTGGTGATTTGTGTTAAGATATTGTTTATATGACCTTTATAACTTATTTGAAAATATTTTTATAGTTTACAAGTTTGCAACAATATTTTTCGTAAACGATCGGTTGGCTTAGATTTAATATTAATCATTTGTTATGACTGCTCTATTACTATTGGAAGTTTTGACAAATTAATGATTGGAAAGAATGTGCATGTCGGGTTGGTTTATTAATTTATGTTGCATAAGCAGCTGACTATTTTTAGTTTAAATTTAATCTTAATCTAAAATTAGTTTTAGTTTAGTTGATGTTGCATATCATGTCCGTACTTAAAAATAAAATTTGATCATGGTTTTGGAGAAATGGAACGCTGCAAATTTAAGTATGACACCTTCAACTGCATTGAATTAGAAACAAATTGTTTAAATAACTTTTTCTAATATTTTCATAAATAAACACTAGTTGAAAACAAGCTAGAAACGGTGAATTTGTATTTTAATAAATTTGTTGGAAACCAGACCTATAGATTCCAATACATCTCTGTATCTTACGTATGAATAGACAGATTTGTTCTAATGACATATATCCCCTATTTCTACCACTACTGTTTAAATTTCAATATAATTTAAACAGGAACTATGCAACTCTTCATACGCGCCACCCCCTTTCTCGCCAGCCACGTGTACAACGGTCATTTTTTCGAGTGCCACGTTTTCGGTTGGGCAGAACGAGATTAGCCATAGAAAGGGCAACACTGAACTGTATCACGCTGCTACAAAAAACTTGTTTTAACCGCAAAAAAACCGGCATCACTAATGCTCAAGTTCCTAATCCACAAAAATAATATTGTAAATTGTAGGTATATCATGTAGTTTTATAAGTGAAAGTTAAATATAAAAGTAAAGTTTATTTGTGCTACGTGCAACGAAGATTCTAGAAAAGTTTAAGCGCCAAAACCGGCGAAACATTATGATAAGTTTCTCGATCACAAAACGTACCAATATTAATTGGGCATGAGTTGGTTATAAGTGTTAGTTATAAGTGATAATTGCGTATGAACGCAAAGGTTTATTAATGCCACGTTGTCATGAGGATAACATTCTGTTTTGTACCCTTTTTCTGAACACCATTAAAGAATGAAATCCCACCTCCAAGAGTTTTTATTCCCCAGCTACCAGTCTTCATGTGCCAAGAAAAAGCTGTGTACCCATCATAGATAACGTACCCATATCAAACACTTTATCAATTTCTGCACTTCATGAAACATGCGTTATAACCTTTTGGTCTATAGTTTGATAAATGATTGCCCTCTTATCCTTGTGTATATTATCTCTGCTCTTATCTCCGTCTTTATATTTGATAAAAATCAGAGCTGGGATGGTTACTAAGAATAAGTAACGCATCACATATTCGTTACCTTTACTTTCCGAAAATAACGCGTTATTGTCGTAACTTCGTTACTTTTGTCAATAAACTAATAAAAAGTTGAAGGGCACCTTACTCCTTTAGACTAAAAAATACAAGGAAAGGAAAATCAAGGTTACATTGTTGTACACTCAATGTTGCTGTTGCTGTACGGGAGATATAGTCAGTGGCGGTCATAGGGGGGCCCCACGGGGACATGCCCCCCCTAGCTCAACCGCAGTTGTTCAGAAATTAAAAAGAATAACAATCTCGTGTAATCATCTTCATGTGTAATTAACAATTAAAAAACACTTTAAAATAAAATAAGTCGAAAATACTTTGCTCATCTTATAGAGGAACTTTGGCACTTGGACAAAGCAGGTAGAAAACCATACATTATACAATTCACATCTTTCGCAATTAATGACGACAAACACTTATCCAGTGCTTCGTCAAGTCTTCATTTTTTGGAAATCCATAGTATTTTATACCGTCTCTTTCGTATTGCGATTGGTATTTTTGCATGTAGCCACGGCACAGCCCGGCATTATGGTCTTATAATTAAAGTAGAATAAAGTCAAACGTTTTAAAACAAAAATAAACACTTAGATCAACTCTATCATAATTTTAAACACTGGCTTAGCATAAAACAATATCAATTAACGCAGAAAAATCGAAAAACCTCAGGAAAAACAAACTAAACACGTACAACTCTATCCAACAATTTCCGATTCTGATTCCAAGGTGACGTCATGCTCAGAGCGTGCACAATTTGAGTCGACAAGACAGCATACCGTTTATTTTTACCGTGGTTCAGTCGTATCACACAATCGCCCTTGGCCCTCCCCTCTCAAAGTGTATATGACCGCCACTGGCTATAGTAGAAAAATCTAACAAAACTATGAATATATTAATTTGCTGAAAATACAAATATACAGGATATAAGAAAAAGGTGTACAAATAGTTTCCGAGATCAAAAATAAGTTCAGTTGAGCTTACTTGCTTATTTAAAAAATGGATGGTAAAAAAGTTACAGCATGTCAAAGTAGAAACTTCAACGTGATTTTTTACTACTACTCTAAAACAACATATTCTTATGAAAATGTAAAAATGGAATGTTAGTAGGTAGGTATACATTGACCAAATGAGGCAACTCAGTACTTTTGCAGTAAGGCAACGAAGTACCAATTCGTTACTTTATAAAACTAACGCAGTTATAGTTGACGTAAAAGGTATAGTGCGAACTTATAGTTGCCGGCTTTTTGTTTGACTCTAAGACTAAGAGTATACCGTCATAGCCCAGTCAATATTATAATTATTTAAAATGCTTCCTTAGTTCACGATAAATTCATTTAATGTCATAATTTCAACTAATAATCGTTAATAGTTATTTAATAAACTAGTTTGTTAATGAAGGCGATTAATAAACGAAACTGTTTAAAGCACGATCGAGCGATAGCGAGTGACTGCCTTTAATAATTTGACTGAGCTATAACTATTTTTGAAATATGGTTGCAGGTGTTCTCTTTAGTCGGTGATCTGACATCAAGAAAGTGTGTGTGTGTTTTTGTGTGGAAATTGTAAGCAAGTATACATATATATTTATTAGCAATTATCTATTTGGACGAAACTCCGTATGATACACACGATACGGTTAACAAAGGCTGGACTGATTGGTCAAAATACAAATACAATATAGAATTATGTTTGGTAAGTAGACGAAAGTAAAATAAATACCTTTCAGAGTTTAGCTCCGCAACATAACTTAAAGGGGATATACGATTAGATAGGTGGCACTATATCTTTTACGTCAACTATACCATAACTTTTCGTGAATTTCAAAAACGAAAACGAAATTTCTTGTGTTCCTTAAAAGTAACGTTTTTTTCGTTACTTCCAGCTCTGATGAACAGTAATAAATTTTATAGTATCTTGTATTCCGTTTATGTTTATTATTTCAAGAGTGCGTCTTATTAATTAAAATCAATATATTATTTTAAAACAAAATATTTGTGCTGTTGAAATGCGATATAGATTAAGGGTAAGGATAACAACAACAAACTGTAAATACCTACCTCTGTAAGTACAGATTTTTTCATTCAAATTTTGTAAATAGTTCAGGATTTAATGAATAAATTCAGGGTGTCGATAAACTCTCCTGTCAAACGCCAACTGCAGATAATAGATGTGATTTTATGTATATCTAACTTAACTTACATTTATCCAAAAGTTCCTTTGAAGATGACGCTGTAAGTTTTTTGCATATCTCGAATAAACTGGTGAAACCGGTAGAGTAACAATATATTTCTGATGTGGAATTTGTTATTTATTGAATTTATTTAAAACAAATTTCTCCATTTAAGATATTCTAATCAACTATATACTCTCCACTTTTGGTAAAAGCATATTCAGAAAAACAACCTCTGGCTGTGAAAAAAAAAAGATATTATGGAATTAATCGATAAAAATATAACTCTTAGTGATTATGTCAATTCCTATAAGACTGCATTGGATTTACAATAATGTCAGTGACTGAGAGTTCTTATATTATTAGTTTCAGAAACGTTTTTCCTGTTTTTACAGTATATATTTTTTATCGAAAAACTTATTTTATTTTCAAATAGATAGTGTATAAGTGAACCTGTGTTATTATAATACATTGTGATTTTCAAAAGTTACTCAAGACTGGTAGTAAGTACGTACACCCTTCGACTATTAAGAGCTTTGGGTACTTACAGTGTTCATTATTTCCTTGTTACATTATTTTTATGGAAAGATGTCTTGTTTTTAGAATACTATCATTGCGTTAGTAAATTCTATGTTGGTTGAGTTTAAAATGATTACAATTTTCAATTATTGTTTTTTTTTGTGAATGTTGTATTTTTCTGTATTTGTGTTATAATTATTTTTTTTTATTTTTTATTTACTTTACCGCATTAACCTCTAGGGTTATGAGCGGGGACAGAGTGATTACATAAAAAAAAACATACAATAGTTATTATATTTTGAAATAGAGGTTGGAGTCTTTCAGAAATTTCAGCACATTTTCACAATTTTCACTCAATGCGCGTTTCAAACTAGGTGGGATATTGTAAACTGTTCTTCTGACACTGAAATTTGCACAATCTAACAGTATATGTTTTATGGTTAAAGGCACATCGCATATTAAACACTGCGTTGGTGGTTCTTTTTTAAATAAATGCTGGTGTGTGATGGCTGAATGTCCTATTCTGAACCTGTTTAAAACAACCTGGTATTTTCTGTTCTGTGGAAGTGTCAGTCTGGATTTCACTGATGGCATGATTTCTTTAAGTAGCGTATTGGTTCCTTCCCATCTTTTTTGCCAGATATTCCATATAAAATCCTTTAAAACGGGTTTGAAATCGGCAACTGGAATGTTTTCATAATATGGAAGATTTTCGTTGCTTACAGAAAGTCGTGCGATTTCATCGACTTTTTCATTGGATGGTATACCCACATGAGAAGGAACCCACAGGAACTCTACTTTAAAGTGTGTTTTCTGAAGTCTGTAAAGTTCTTCTTTGATGTTTAAAAGTATTTGGTGAGTGGGAAATAGTTGTTTTATTCCTGAGAGAGCACCGTAGGAGTCCGATATTATTAATAAGTTTTTGTTTGGCTGTTTGTAGCTTCTCAAAGCTTCAAGTATAGCGAGTAACTCTCCTGTATATACCGAACAGTGAGGATTTATAGGTCGATTCTGTGTTTTTCGTAATAGCTTACGAATCTGTAGCTAACGAAAGTTCTGTAAATGGGATTTTACAGAATCTGTAACTTTGCGATTCTGTGATGTTGTCTGTAACTCACTGAATTATAGATAGACATTTGAATTACTGTACGTCAAATTTCGATACTTCTAACCTATATAACCAAATAACCAGAGACAACCTCAAACTGTACAAAAATATTCCATTTCCAACGACTGAAGTCAATACACACGTAAATATTTACCAAATCTGTAACTATTTTAAAGATTCCTGTAAGATACAGTTGTACGCAGAATAGCAATTCCCCTGTAAAGTTACAGATTATCTTACAGACGTGCACAGAATAGACTCATTAGCCTGATTGCATAACTGTTAGAATCTTGTAAGAATGCCGATGCAATTCCGTTTTCTGATTTAGATGCATCTGTGAAAATATGATCATAACTGGTGAATTTAGAAATAAGATCATAGTATTTCAATTTGAATATGTGGTCACTGGTAGAATGTTTGGGATGATTTGTTAATGAGAAGTTGACTGCTGGTATTTGAATTATCCAAGGAGGAGTTTCATGACATAATGGTAAAGACAGTTGGAATGGATCAATATTGAAATCTGATCTTTTCAACCTTTCATGAAATGGTAAGTGTTTTTTCTGGGTGTCTGGGATGGTATTTGTACCACGAAATATTGTTAAAAAGGAAGGATTGTTGTTTTTTAAAACCGAAACTCTAGATGCATAGCATAAAGATAGATATAGACGTCTTAGATATTGTTATAATGATTGTTTTGTACCAAACTAACTTTTCTTTTTTATTTTTCAATCAGAAGAAGCTGGTTTCTCAAGATTTATTTCAGTTTTTTGTGATTTATATGTTTTTATTTTCACTATGTGTCCGAACATGTTACTTCTTCATGTTCAGAATATATGTACTCTTTTAGTTAAGTGATATACATTTTTTGTCGTAAGTAGTTCGTTATTTCATATTGAATCTGAATTAAAAAACAGTAGAATTATAGTGTATTATTTCAGAATCAATCAGTAAAAAGCAGTCAACTCGAAATAATCTGTTTTAATTTTGTTCAGTCATTCCCAACAGTGCATCAAGTCAAAATATGCATACCATATTCACGCATTTTGAATTGACTGAACTATTATAATACTGATACGCATCGATTCTCCACATGCAATGCTCACAATATTCGCAATAAATTTGACATTACACTAATTACCAGTTTTTCGTCGATTCTGAAAAATGAGCTATTTTGACTTGTGTGTTGTGTTGTTCTGGGCGTGCGATATGATGTTTTTTAGAAATCTTCTTTACTGTAACCCTAAAAGCCCCAGGCTAGAGCGCTCCACTTCAGGGAGTGGAATGAATTCGGTACTAATTAAACTATTTCGTACGCTATCACTGTGATGGGGTGAGCAATTAATATTAAATTGGACGCCACCAGCTTTTTAAAATTGAACGAAAGTGATGGTATACAGACGGCTCAAAAACCCGTAATGGAATTGTAGCCGGTGTCTACAGAGCAAAAGCATAATCTTAGAAAGTAACTGCCATTGAACACTGTGCAAGAGAAAAAGCAAGGCAGGGAGTGAATAACAAAAACAATTGTCATTTACTCGGACAGCCAGGTTGCACTAAAGGCACTAGATTCCTGCAAGGTCAATTGACTGGCATGGGACTGCGTGCGTGCCTTATATGAGCTAGCAAGTCATAACAAACTATTTCTGGCCTGGGTACCAGGGCACAAAGGACACAAGGGCAATGGAAAAGTTGACAAACTGGCTCGAGAAGGAGCAAATGCTCACTGCATTGGTCCTGAATCCTTCTGCGGTGTAGCTATCACAATTCGGTACTAATTAAACTATTTCGTACGCTATCACTGTGATGGGGTGTGCAATTAATATTAAATTGGACGCCACCAGCTTTTTAAAATCGACCGAAAGTGATGGAAAACGATAGCAAAAGGTGGAAAGCTAGAAATACATTGTAAAAATTAACTTTAACTTCCTTAAAAAAAACTACTACTAGAATCTATCTGGTATATAGACGGCTCAAAAACCCGTAATGGAGTTGGAGCCGGTGTCTACAGAGCAAAAGCATAATCTAAGAATGTAACTGCCATTGAACACTGTGCAAGAGAAAAAGCAAGGCAGGGAGTGAATAACAAAAACAATTGTCATTTACTCGGACAGCCAGGTTGCACTAAAGGCACTAGATTCCTGCCAGGTCAATTCACTGGTATGGGACTGCGTGCGTGCCTTATATCAGCTAGCAAGTCATAACAGACTATTTCTGGCCTGGGTACCAGGGCACAAAGGACACAAGGGCAATGGAAAAGCTGACAAACTGGCTCGAGAAGGAGCAAATGCTCACTGCATTGGTCCTGAATCCTTCTGCGGTGTAGCTATCACATACAAAAAGGCAGCCATTGAAAAATGGAAGCAAACTAAGTTTCTAGAATGGTGGAGAACAACCCCTGAACTGAGACAACCAAAGAGTGCATCAAACGACCATCGGCCAAAGTAACAGAGAACCTGCTGGTAAAAAGCCGAAAGGCTGTTAGAATCATAGTAGGTTTACTGACAGGACACTGCAAACTCAACAGTTATATGAGTGTTATAAAATTAGTGGAAACAGACATTTGCAGGTTCTGTCAAAAGGAAGAGGAATCGGCAGAGCTTGTGTTGTGTGACTGTGAAGGCCTCGCAAGACTGCGTTTTCTAGAATTTGGCAAGGAAAAACTACAAGCTACCTCGAAAAGCCTTTGTCTAGGCTATGGAGCTTCGTTAGAAGATTAAAGCCAGACGAAGTACTTTAATTAAATCAGAGCGTCACAATAAATCATCAGATTTCAGTGACAGAAGGTTAACGCCAGCTCTACCCACCGTATATATATCTATCTATTCCCGCACACGTTTATACAATTTAATAATTACTGAATAATCAATACAAAAATTGAAAATAATAATTATTGATTGAAATATTTGAAATTCACCGTAAATTGAATATTCCTAAAGACCAGAGACCGAACGAAGAGGATACCAAATTGAAATAATTAGTACGCCAAATCTAAATCTTACACACGCTAAAGATAAGACTTTTATATCTTAAGGGGAGGCTTGCAGCTCTTAGCGCGGTGGGGGCGATGGATTCAACAGGTTATGCTCCTCGTGCACGGGAACTGGAACAGGAACAGGAACAGGAACAGGAACAGGAACAGAAAAACAAGTTGGGTGAATCTTGCCTAATCGTGATTTGCCGTAAACTTGTGATGTAAACTTGCCGGCTGCAGAGATGGGGAAAAAATATGGATAAGGAACTAGAAAAAACGATTGGGGAAGGAACGAATAAATAGAACAGATCAAGTAAAAAAGCTGCTTATGCTATAACGCATACAAAACCCGAACTCCACGTTTTAAAATACAACTTAGCAGTGATCTGTTTTATTGTATTCGTTTTGTTCCTTAAATATACTATAGGAAACGGCATGTTTAGAAATTTAGTAGAATTTTGGGAGAAACTGACTAATGAGCAACAAAAATTAACTGATTAAAATAATTTTAAAACGAAAAAAGTCACATTCTAAACGGCATGCTACAATACACATACTTTTGTTTCTGAACAATTTTATTACACTACCACTATACCAATACTAACAGTACGCTATCTTAGGCGTGTTTCGATAACCCTGTTATCTTTTTCATAGACTGAAGGTAAACTATAGTTTAAATAAAGACAATGGACGCATAGTTTATTGATTTGATGTCTACAATTTTTTTGTGCGATTAAAACTGAAAGAGATATCAGCGTAAAGGACTCCAATTTCAAGTTATATAAGCTGTTCTTGAATGCTCTTGAATTTTGGAAAATGATTGGCAGTCGATACGTTCTCGATTAGGGACATAATATTCCATCTCGGAAAAATTTGATGTTTTGTGTCCCAATTTCCCCGGACTATCAAAGGTCTAGTATTGGCCAAGGGAAAACTTACATCGATTTGTCACATTACGCACCCAGTACCCAAGGAAATTTAATGTGAATAAATTGCCGTCAACCTTTCCATTTATGAAAAAAGTTTCACTCAATACACGTGTTGGATAAATTATTATCAATGAATTAATTACTTTAAAAAACAAAAAATTCGACTTTACTAACATGTTTCATTGAAAAAGGTTATTGCACGGCTAACACCTTGTTTTTTAATAAAAAATGTTAAAACAGTCGAATTTTTAGATTTCCTTTAAATTATTTATATATTCATCTATCAAGTTATAAAGAACAGTAATTATTTAATGATTTTTCGAGTAAAATGATATATTCTATTTCAGATTAATCCATAAAAGATGTCGATTATAACTGGAGATATCCTACTTGATTTCATAGCGATTATTATTGGTATTATAACAGTAATTATTGTTTATTGTAAGTGGTGTTTTCAATTTTGGAAAGACAGGGGCGTAACTTATTTAGAACCAAATCTAATATGGGGAAATTTTCGCGCTCCACATAAAAGAACTATTGCTCTTGGAGATGAAATAGCTAATCTTTATAACAAAGCTAAGGCGAATGGTGAGTAATCATTTTTTTAATTCTTCTTAAAATTATTTTATATCTTCAGTATTTATTCCTTTATTGAAACAAATTCTTTTTGATTATTAGGTTGGAAACAGCTTGGACTTTATAGCATGAGTCAACCTGCATACATGCCGATAGATTTAGATATTATAAAGCGAGTTCTCACAAAAGATTTCAACCACTTTGTGGATAGAGGATTTTTTATAAATGAGAAAAGTGAACCTATAAGTGAGTACGTTAGTGTTTCATAATTTGTGTGTTCTATAGAATACTATTTCTAAAGTCAATATAATAAAAAGAGAGAGTTTCAATCCCAATAATGGCGAACGTATGGCGTACATACATATTTTGTAATTTATTAGATTCCTGCGATAGATCATCTCGAACTATCGTTTCAAATAGTTTCCAAAATACCATACTATTTAATTGAGTTGAAATAAAATATTGCTCTACACGCTTAAGCACGGCGCCACTGGAGGGAAAAACTTTATATTGTAAATCATTTTAACGACACAGTGGACCCCATAAACAACTGGCCGACTTAGTTGGTACCAATGCAAAATATTGTAATGGGGTTATTTTAGTTCTTTTCTGATTTTAGCAGCCATGTTAGCATGCTGCAGGCCCTTAATAATTTTCTTTGGCATAGTAATATAGGTACCTAAAGCTCTTTTAATCCGTTATTTTTTGCATCAATTTTTATTACTATAGCTGGTAAATATCTATGTATTATTTTTTAAATATTTCCAAACTAGCTTTCTAAGAACGTCACGAACTAACAATTTACCGAAGTAAGGAAAACATTTGTATAGTGAGCTCAGCAATTGTATAAAACATATCTGACAACCTTGTTTTTTCTCAAGTGTTCACACTGATTCTAGAAAGAGTACGCACCACGACAAATATTTTTAAATTTTACTCTACATAAGAATTTGCTGAAGAAGAATTGGCCCACAGTTCACAAAAGAAAATCAAATGAGTAGTTCAAGATATAACCACGTTTGGTAAAGTGGCAAATTATTGGTTTTCGAATTTTTTTGCTACAGGTTTCGGTTGGTACCCTCATGCTAGTCGCTAGGGATCTGGAAATGCTGGGTCCGGCTTCATAATCCCACAGGTCAAAAACTCGACGGTTTAGTCCGTCACGAAGTTGACCCGAAAGCTGGAGAAGACATCGTACCCCCCGACCTTTCATCCCTTAGGCGCGCACTATACCGTAGGATTAGGTAGTTTTTATGGTGGTTGTCACCACGTGGTCCAGACAGTTAAGCCAAAACCCCGTGCTCCATAGTACCGCATACCTTTCATTGATGGAGGGGTCGTTGCAATTCCAAGCAGTTCATAGTTTGTTCAACAAGATGGTCGGCAGCAGCATGTTCCACAGGCTTCTCGGAAGTTTTACGTTCCTTAACCCGTTTTATTAATCTACTAACCATTCCTTCTGCTCTGAAGAAGGTTTCCAGTCTCAGTCAATCGATACCCTTCCTAAAATTGTAGAGTCCATGCACATTCCTGTATCCGCCACCTGGGGACGCCCACAGAGGTAGCTCAACTGTAATGGTTAATAGAAACCCTGAAATCTTGAACCTATATTATCTCAACTAATATCTCCTAATAGCATTTATTAATTCACTAGTTGGTTAAATAACTATTACCTTTACATATTGTTATACAACTTTTGTATGTAGATACCTCTCGTAAAATTGGACAAAATGATAAGGATTGAGGGGTCCAGCCTATTTACTTTTCGAAATGCTGGGTGCTAAAGTTATGAAAAATTAAATGTTTTGATTTGATATGAATATTTTGATTTGAAATTTGACAGGTTGTTTTTAAATGTAAAAGGGCTTATTTTTATGGAAAAACATGTTTCAATTATTTATCCAGTGGTGTACATTCGGAAGAATATGTCACCTTTTCCCTTCCATTTTTACGCCTTGTTTTCATGTGAAAAACGCATAACTTTTACATATCAAAAAATTTGTGGTTTTCAAGATATTTGATGTTTTTATGAAGTCTGCAAAATCACTTACAATGAAATAAAAAAATATTCTTCTTGACTTTTTTTAATAACTACCAAACTACTAATGGTTAGAATAAGCAACAGGAACTAATTTGTGAAACAGCAATGCATCTGAAACATTGAGAAAAGATTGTTCAAAATACTTTTCCAAACTTGTGATTCTATTAACAATAGTTATTTATGATACAAGTGCGTGAAGTTATACTTTTGCGCACGAGTTGCGAAAATGCAAGGCACGAGCGTAGAAAATGTCAGTCGTTTTAGTCCAGAAAATTTAGTAGTGGCAATACTGAATGGGCTACTGGAATCATCCATTTACCATTTACCATTGTTATTGTTTGATTTTATATTTTAGCCGCTCATTTGTTTGCCATTGGTGGAAAAAAATGGAGAAATTTAAGAACAAAGTTTACACCGACGTTCACATCTGGAAAAATGAGAATAATGTTCAAAACTATTACTGATTGCGGTGACCAGCTCAACAAATATTTGGTAGAGGAAGTCTCTCGTAATAAACCTATTGATATTAAAAATATTTTAGGTTAGAAAATTTCAGTTAAGCAAAATATTTAAACAATAATGTTACACATTGTTATCTATACAATATTGTTTCTATTCAGTACATTATTTTATAGTTAATAGTGGGTCCCGTAAACTATCCGTTGAAGTCTGTTCATGCTTACAGTAAAGTGAATAAAACGAGTAGGTAGTGATGGGCTATGCATTAGTTCGAATTAAAAATCATTCATAATCCGATTACGAAAATAATCGTTAGTATCCGACTGTGGCAATATAATTCGAATTTTTTTGATGGTTCGATGAAAAAAGAAATATGAGTTAGGCTACATTCTAAATCGATTCGCTGGCCAAGTGGCACTTTGACACGCAAGCTAAGCAAATCTATTTCAGTGTGATCATTCACAACGCAATTTCTGCGTCAGAGCTGAAGTCGTCGAAATTGAAGTTATTGTGAATGTCAAATTTCGTGCCGACTTGCGTGCCAAAGTGCCACATGGCCAGCGAATTGATCACAGCTAACAGTTTGAAATCTGTAATTGCAACGAGTGAATTTTGAAAATCTAAAGCTCTTGCATTTCATTCGAATGGATTGATGACATCCTTGAGTTGCGAGATTAGAGCGCTGTAGATATAGGTATTCTCGTCCGCCATTTTGGTACCTTGTTGTACGTTGACGTTGTTGTTGTGTTGGTCAAGTATTTGGCATTAGATTCGGTATTTCTACTCAGAGACTTGGTCGTTGCACTTTCTCATTTTCTGGTGTTAATAGTCTGAAGGAAAGTTGGTAAAATAAAATCAACTCGACACATCACAAAACAATAAAATTCAGGCACCAAAATGGCGGATGAGAATACTCATCCCTTTAGTGCCTTAGCGAGATGTCGCAACAAATAATAATGCGCTCTCTGAAGTTATTAGAATATGAGGGATTTGATTCAAACTATCATTCGATTATTTTAATCACTCATAACCTTATAATCCGATTATTGAAATAATGCGATTCTTCCCATCACTAATCGAGAGCTATTTGCAAGTTGTGAATTTGAAATATGACCGAGACCGAGCAGGTCACTTCACTATAAATATGAACAGACTCTACCAAATTGTTTTGACTGACCCGTCGTACCGGGAAGTTCTCCTGACCCTCAACACTTATTGGTGAGTTATACGTTTAATGTTAATTTTTAGGAAATTTTTCAACTGATATAATCGGATCATGTGCTTTTGGTTTGGATTGCAATAGTCTTAAAGATCCTGACAATCCATTTAGACAAATGGGAAAAAAAGTATTTTCACGAACTCGCATTGAAAACTTGAAATTTGTATTTGCCACTAATTTTCCAAAAATTGCAAAATTTTTGGACATGCGCCTTTTAGATCCAGAAATATCTGAGTTTTTTACTAAAGTGGTTGCGGATACTATAAACTATAGAGAGAAAAACGAAGTGATTCGAAACGACTTTTTGCAATTGTTGATTGATATAAAAAACAACAAAGATCAGACAGGACAAGCAGGTAAGTTTTTCTATTTTAGATTATATTTAATTATATTAACTCTTAGATATTTTTGTAAAAGTTAATGGTTATTGAAAAATTCGAGAAATACACTTTAAAAAAAATTTTAAATTATAATAATGTATCATTATTATATTCTTATTATTCTAACAAACTATAGTTGTGAGTAAAATTAGCTTGCTTCGTTTCACAATTAGACGGCGAGATAAAGAAATCTGTAGGTAAGCAGAAGTAGAATCGGTTTCAGACAAATTTTTCATTATTGCAGGATCCCAACTCACTAGCAATTTATGTACTGTCTTTTTCCTATGAATAGCAGTTTTACCGATAACTGTGTTGATAGATTTTTTTGAAATTTTTGTCAATTATGTATTCTTTCAGCAGCTCCATGCTTTGTCCCATTATTTTCTTGTTTCAGTTGCCGGTACATATTTTGTATCATCTTTGCCTAGATAGCGACTAGAACATACCAAATTTCTTTCTACCTATTGTCTCAAATCCCTACTCTCCACTTTCAGAAATTTCAAAGCCTTTGGTAAAAAATTTAAACAATAAAATATTCATGTTTTATACATACAACAATCAAACAACTTATTATATTCATTGCGACATGGAATCAAGCAGAATAAATAAATAAACTTTGACATTGTTTATGTTGGCGTAGAATAGGTACTACGTCTGATTACATATCGTCGCCTTGGTGGTGAAAAGAGCTAAGCCTAAGCCACATTTTTGGGAAAATGGAGTTGAACCATAACATGTCAATAAAAAAACTTTGAAAAATACAGTGGTGAAGAAAGTTAACTGATTCTTTAGTTGCAACCTTGAATTCCAGTATAAGGTGATAGAAGCTAAATGAAAATACGCATATTCCCTGCAGTGGTAGAAGAATCTCAGCACATACATTTCTTCACCAATGCAATCTCCAACCAATTACGAATTTTCTTTTGTGGTGAACAGAACTAAGCCGCATAGTAACATTCCGTGACCACCGTGCGTCGCCACATACTCTGAACTCCGGGGCTGGTAAATTGCGCACAGCGGTCAGTTTGTAGCCCAAAATGTTTCTTTTTCATAGGTAAATTGCGCACAAGTGACCCTAAAGAGAGTCTAGGTAAATGGCATACAACTTTCTACCGATTCCACGAATTTTAAAAGTCACCAGAGATTCAAAGGATTATCCCCTAATGACTTTACGATAACAATTTGAGGCGTACGTTGAGAGATACACTCTAATAATAATAGAAGGAGCTAAATTTCGCAAAGGAAGAATCCTTGTTTCTGGCAAAACTCATTGGCGTTGCACAAATAAAAATTGCAAAGCCATATTCTATACCATTAATGAGAAGGATATCATCGACAGGGATCTCATCCATAATCATGATATAGATTCCGCAAAACTGTGTCGTGAAAAAATCAGTAACAGCCTAAAAAGGAAAGCTGAAGAAGAAATATTATTTACACCATTGAAAGTGATACATAAGGAGATAAAAGGTAAGAAATGTCAATGTGCTTAGGCATAATTGAGGATAATATATTCTTATATTGTTCAGAAACCCCCGAAGTTCATTAAGAACTTACATTAGTGGACATATGATACAAACGGAAGAACTTATATATATACAATACGCAGCGAGCATATTTGCCTCCGTTGCCGAAAAGCGTGCAGGACGTTCAAGAAGCATAAGACTCGATGTCTATTGAAACGATACAAGAAGAAAGTTTTTTAATAACAAAAGATCGAGAAAATAACACTGTAATATTTTCATGCTTCACAAATTTAAATTTTTTGTGTTCTGTAGAAGTAATTTACGTAGACGGCACATTTCAATATTGTTTTTTTACCAATTGTTCACTCTACACGGATTTAAAAATGGACAGTATGTACCAGCGGTTTTTGCATTATCTCCATATAAAGCCACTTCTACTTATGTTAAACTGTTTTCAAAAATTCAGATGGAATGTTCAAAATTTGAATTAACGTTAAATCCAAAGAAAATAGTTGTAGATTTTGAAGATGGAATACATTCAGCGCTGTATACGGTTTTCCCTGTATCTGAAATAGAAGGATGCATTTTTCAATTAAAACAGTCCTGGTACCGGAAAATTCTTCTATTAGGGTTGTCTGTAGAATATCGTAATCAAAAATCGGAAGTAGAAAAATGGCTAAAACATTTGTTTGGTTTACCTTATTTGCAACCAGAGCAAGTACGTGACATGTTTTGCTTTGAAATGATGGCTGAAAAACCCGAAGGTGATGCTATCACGAAATTTGCTGATTATTTAATTAATACGTATATAGATGAAAATTCAAGATTTCCTCCAAAGTTATGGGCAAAAATGTCCCCAAGCGTTTCTCGCTCTACAAACGCTTGCGAATCGTTTCATTCGCATTTTAATTTGTGTTTATTATATTTTTGAGAATAAAATTTTGTTTCTGTATAATGTAGGTATTTAATAGAATGATAATGATAGTCTGTACATAATAAAATATCAGTTTACAAGAAGTATTCTTTTCATCAACTGTTGTTCGTTGATTATATCAGAAAGAAAAAGTTTTGAGGTATACCGGACTAAGGATACAATTTGACAGCTGTGCGCAATTTACCTATACAGAGACTTAATCCCCTGGCTGCAACTACCGGACGAACCCTTCCCAAATTTGGGAAACTTCTTGACCACTGTGCGCAATTTACCTACACCCCTGAACTCGTGTTTGTTGTTTTCTGTTTATTATTGATAATCTGTTATGTGCCTTTTGATGGTTTAAGACCATTATGACAATACTAATGCCCTACCATAATTTAAGTTTTTTACATTATTTAATATTGTCAACTTCAAAGTAGACTTCCTTAATATATCAGTCGCCTATAGTTGCAAAAGCCGACAAGTCCACATAAACCGAAAGTGAGAAAAAGCAAAAAAACGTGTAATATCTTTATCTTTCATTGAAACAAAACTTTTTTTCTGGGATAGGGTATTGAAAAATAACAAAAAATGATGTACATATTTTCAGAAATCTATGAATGCTTGAACTCATAGAAAATTGAATGGTTTTATGGACATGTCGGCTTTTGCACCAAAAACTAGGATCATTTAGTAATAAAAAACAAGAATAATGCACAAACTGGTTTTATTGGCAAAGAGAACCTAATATTATGATGAAAAAATATTTTTATATTGCAAAGTCCATGTTTTCTTCTTCACACAAATTGTCCTCCCTGCCATTAATTTCTTCTTCTTCCAGCTGGTTTTGGAAAACTGTCTTGAAAAACACAAGCTTTCCTTATTTTTCCCACTCTTTTCCATAATACGATTCTAGAAGCGTTTTGAAGCTAGATTTTTTATCCTTTTTAATAGTACTCCAACATCTAGTTGTTTGGGGCACATTGAGGCAACTTTTTTGCTCTTGGGTTCACAGAAGAAATTTTTATAAAGTGCTTCTCAGTTTACTAGAACATTGGTTCCGTTTTTGGAAAATATTATTCTCTTGGACTGTTGAAACATAAAATGCCAATACCCCACATGTCATTGTGTTGTGGTACGCATACTAAGCTGCTATTGGCCCATTGGATGTGCCTGGTTTTGCAGCTTAGGCGTGCAGGGACTTATCGCCTTTTGCTAGGAGGCCCTGCTTTTGCATCAAAGACGAAACTTTGTAGGCGATTTATACGGGCGGATACCAACCGGGCAAATAATCCGATAGGTGAACCGGGCTCCAGAATTTTTAATCCTTAAAAAGAGCATCATCAACCGGGCACTGACTACCTGCTTGTAAAAATAATTTCCAATTTTTAGACAATTTTTGAAGAATAAATTATAATAATTTTCAAAATAACCCAACCAAACCTATCCCTACCAAACCACCTTCGTATTTTTAGTCAATTTTTGAAAAATAAATTATAATAATTTTCAATAATAACTCAACCAAACCTACCCCTACCAAACCACCTTCGTATTTTTAGTGCCCGGTTGACGGATAGGATTAAGTGACCTTTTCGGCAATACAGGTAAATAGGGTCGTTTGGAGCCCGGTTGACACCCGCCGATTTATACATGGATTTGTCGAGTTTTGCGGAGAATATTTTTAATGGACATATGTAGTCCTTTGAATTTTAAATGTTTTGGTACAATAAACTCGATTTTTAAAAAAGTGTGACTTGTCGGCTTTTGCATCTAGGCGACTGATATGAGAGCAAGCTTTCATTGAATTAAGATAAATAAATATTATACGAATGAATAATTATTGAGTAAAACTTTACTGTGAAATTTTCTACAAACAGCAGTTGCGAGGCTTACCTCACTTCTCCTCCAAAACGACGATATTCATTGTTCGGAGCCTATAACAATATCTTCCTCTTCGAATGGTCGCCAAAAAGCCATAGTTTTAAATAACAAAATAGTTTTAGTCAATAAAACAAAATCTCAATCACCGCAACATATAAGAACATAAGATCTCGTAAATAACAGAAATGAACTAAACCCACCCTGGGACGTTAACAGTCCACGTGGACTAACAATTCAAGTACATTTTTCATAGACCAATCGGATGCTATATTGCACCAACGAGAATCAATTGTTCGCTTGTGGGTATAGGTCAACACTAGATATGATTTATGGCTTTTTCATGTTTTCGGCTTTTTAATCTTCAAAGAGACCTTGCCGCATACTGTTATTTTATTGTGAAACAGTGCAAACTAATTCTACTCACAACTATACTTGTAGTAACGCTGCTGTCTTTCTATTGTAATGAGATTAGGATGACTTACATTATGAACAAATAACTGAAATACGAAATTTTTAAAAATCACAAGTTGAACAGACTTTGGCCACTCTTTATGGCTCTTGTAATTGAAAATTAATAATCTATTATTGAAGCTTTTAAGTATATAGATTTTCATATACCTATGCGTTTTTTCTTTTTTAGGAGATGGTTCTACGTTAACCTTGAACGAAATAGTAGCACAATCTTTTGTCTTTTTCATAGCAGGATTTGAAACTAGTTCTACAACTATGACTTTTGCATTATACGAACTTGCTAGAAACCCAGATGTCCAGCAAAAAGTACGAGATGAAATCAATCACGTTCTTGAGAAACATAATGGAGAAGTTACTTACGATGCTATTAACGAAATGAAGTACATGTCACAAGTTATTGACGGTAAATAAGAGTTATTTAATTATAAGTGTATTGATAAGAACTATTAAAAATCGAGAGCAGAGCGAGTGCGTTAATTTTTGAGATTGCTATTTGTCCCTTTAGTATTCGAGCTACTTACCAAACTTTTCCGTTTATTGAACGGTGTAAAAAACTAAACAGTTGCCGATTTAAACCTTTATAGTGCATGTTTGGTTGCATATATCAAAATCATGTTCGTAGAGCAATCTCAAACTGTTGGAAACTGGACGACTCGCGCGCAATGAATAAAAACATTTCACAGAGAGGCTTTGCGCATGAGCCGTCCAGTTTCAAACCGTTTGTGATAGCTCTACCACAGATTACCCTAATAAATCTGTGGCTCTACGAACAAACCTAAAGTCCATTTTCCACGGTGCGAGTTGACGCTGCAACTCGAAAAAGTTGCATGCAAATTGGCGTTTTTTTTCGGTGAGCGCGTCGGTCGCATGAATTAGAATTTGCTCTATTTTCAAGCGAGAAGTCGCTGCGACTTGGTAACTTTTTTGGTGGATTTTGTCGCATCAACCCAATATTTATATTGGCTGCTACGCTCTAACATTGCTGTCACAGGATTTCTTCTACGTTTTCTTCTAGTAGAGCAGCACAGTTCATAATACTGATTACTGTTAATAAAACAATGCCTTCAATGTTTTCCTAATCCATTCTGTTAACTTCAAGACTTGATTCTAGAGAAACTACTCCTATTTGCTTTATTTTCACCCGCTAATTTTTTCCACACTATGTGGTTGTGAAACCAGAACTGCCAATTTTTTTAACGAAGTTGTCAACACGTAACGTTTCCCCTATGCCTGGATTCGCATCAACAAACTATCGATGTGCTGATGATTGTAATTTTTCTCGCAGCGATTTGTCCCAGCAACAAGTCGCTGCGATTTGTCGCAACGTGGAAAATATACTTTATGAATGAATGGATTTTGTGTAAATGAATATAGCTCAAAAATGCTCAGTCAAGAGAAAAAATAATTATATTATATTATATTATATATTAATATTGTTGCCGATTCAACAATAAACTAGTATTATATATTTTAGAAACTCTTAGAATGTATCCAGCTGTTCCGTTTATTACGAGGAAGTGCGTAGAAGATTATACCATTCCTGAAACCAACTTGGAACTTAAAATAGGCATACGAGTTTGGATTCCAATAAAAGGAATACATTATGATGAAGAATTTTACCCAAATTCGCACGTATTTGATCCTGATAGGTTTTCCGAAGAAAATAAACGTGACAGAAATCAATATGCTTATATACCATTCGGAGAGGGACCAAGAATGTGCATAGGTAATTACTTATGATAATATTTCTTGGCTAACTAATTAATACAGTATCGGATTGAGGAATTAATTCTGATAATTTGATAAATCATGTCTCTAATTTTAAAATGCTATCCGATGGACTGCATTATTTCTAGTGATGAGCAATGTAAGACCAAGACTCGGATAGTCTTATTCGGTCTTGGTCTTGCTCAAAAATTGTTGGTCTTGCTTATTTAGTCTTGGTCTTGTTAACTTCACCTGTTACTTAATTTCTTTTTTACTTTCAAAGATCATCATGGTTATAAATTATTAATAATTTACAATCAATTATTAACAAGCAAAATTATTGTAACTGGTGACTACTGTACCCTAGTGCATGATGGGAAAGCAAGACCAAGAACAAGACAAGACTATATCCAAGTCTCCGAGTCTTGGTCTTGTTCTTGTTCATTTAGTCGCTTGGTCTTGCTAGTCTAAGGATGGTCTTGGTCTTGGTATTGCGAGACCAATTTTGCTCATCACTAATTATTTTTTACATATTTTGAAACTGTTATTGAAGAAATCTTATCTCCTTTGATGAAGGAGAACAAAGGAGTACCATTGGACTGGGAATATTGGAACATTGCAGCTTGATTCTAAAAGCATTTATGACGTCATAAGGCTACACGAAATTTCCCGAAGTCATCTCTGAACGATTTTTTATGACAGTAGCATTATTAGGGTTGGTCCAGCGCAAGGAAAGTAAACGCTCACCTCTAATAATAAAAACAAGTAATGTCAATTTAGAAAATTGAAAGTTCCATCATATATGTGAATATTGGAAAAATTAACCTTTCCAAATTTTTGAATCGACTTCTATTTTATGGTCGTTATCTCTTTTCTTTTTTTTTTCAGGAATGCGGTTTGGTATTATGCAAACTAAAGTTGGTTTACTCAATGTTCTCAAAAACTTTAAAGTAAGTCTTAACAAAATGACGAAAACGCCACTGGAAACAGATGTAAATAGTATAGTCCCTCAAGTAATTGGTGGAGTTTGGTTGGACATCGCGAAAATAGTTTGAATAACATATAATGTTAAAGAATCAATGTAATTTTTTTGAAAAAATTTGTAATAATAAATTGAATTACAGAAATACCTGTTCGATTTAAAATTTTGATTTGGATTTGTATAAACTATTTTTAGTGGCCGGATTTTTTGGCCGCTAGTGTAAATGTACATGCATATACGGTACGCTTTACCATAAAAAATTATTTTCCTTCAATGTTAGTACCTTGCTACATAATTACAGTTAATTGGAGCTGAATCTGCCCCCATTATACAATTTCTTGGAGATATTACTTCTTAGTCGATTGATTCCATTTTATTGCTCCATTTATATATACCCTCGCCAGTGGATCTTTCTGACTTAACTTACGTTACCTTTTTGTAGATATATCTCCCTTGAAGGTAAACTTTATCTGAATATATGTTTTCCTTATTGATGGACTCCCCTTTACCAAGATACGTGGTACTTTATTGTTGACTAAGGCTTCATCTCCTACTATATTTTTTGTGACCAAAGAATAGTTGTTTGGTGTATTCTTTGTGTGTGACTTTGATTACCATTACTAACCGATATATAAATAACAATTTTGTATTAAATGCTAAGCCTGTGGGTATTTTTTTTCCCGAGCCCGTGTCTGACAAGAATCCGATAACAAAGCAGCCTAATGGCTTATTGTATTTTTGCTCGTGCTTTCTCAAAGCACCCAGTCCAGCACCTTTGTCCCTGCATCAGTTTGTACAAGTTCTTTGCTGGGTGTTTGCTATATATAGCTCAGCGCTTCCTTGCGGTTGGCCAAGTAATAACTGTCTTTTGCGATCAAGAGTGTCGCATATGTAAAAAGTATAAGTTTCACTGTCTCCGTCTATGGATACTTAGTCTTGCCTCTCCCTATATCTCAAGGTGTAAGGGAGGTAGGTCTAATAGTACTTCCATTGCTGCTCTAGGGGTAGTTATCATGGCCCCCGGGATGACCAGACATGCAAGTATTTGCACCTTGCTTAGTCTCATCATAGCTATTCCTTGCTGAGTCTTCGGCCACCATACCAAAGAGGCGTATGTTATGGCTGGCTTTACCACCTTGTTGTATAGCCTATACAGCATGTCACGATTTAGTCCCCTTTTTCACAAAGGAACGTCTGATGGCCACTACTAGCGTGGCCTCTGCTTTCCAAACTACTTTTTCCAAATGTTGGTTCCAGGTAAGTTTTGAGTCAATTAACACCCCAAGATTCGTAACCTCTCCCTTAATTTCTACAATTAACCTGTAGGTATACATCTCAAGTGATCGTTACAAAATTAAACTGATTTTATATACTCCTATAATAGTATTGACTTATATTACAAAGCAAGAGATTGATGTCTATTAGTTATGCAACCAAGTTTTCATTTGATATTAACTTGTTCTGTAACTGACACAGAACAACTATAGTATCGGCAACTATGCGGAAAAGTCATATGTTTTGCGCCGTACAATAACATTTTTATGATAACTGTCAGCGTCATAATTCAATGCGGTCGAAATCTGATTGTAAATTATTGTAACAATGTGTAAATGTGTAACGAGGTGTTATAGACAAATTAAGCAACAAATTACTTGTTAAACATTAAAAGGAAGTTGAATTATAATGTTATCAAAATCAGTGATAAAGTTCATTTAAAAATTGTAAATTCTTTAGTGTACATTTTGGTGTAGCAAATATGTCTAGGGTAAGTAAACAGTTAATAAAATTGAATACATATAGTGATTTAAGCAGTTTGAAATGTTTTTTTTTTCATGAGAAAGATCTTGCATTATTTTTCCTATTTACTGTTTGTGTATATTTCAAATGCAAATTAATTATAATGTAACAGAGCAGCTCAATTATTCTTTGTGCGTTGTCTATGTATTTTCCAAATTCCGATTGTAATTTTTATTGACATCACAACAATGAAATGATTACCCTTTAAAAGCTCTAATTTTTTAATTTTGAGTGAAATTCAGTGTAAAATTTAATTTTTATTAAATTTCTCTGGTTCCTCACATCCATACGTTATTTTTGGAGAAATTAAATTAATTACATAGTTTTCCAACATCTATGAAGTTTTAATTTCTTTGTTCCATTGGACTAGATAATATTACAAACAAATTATAACATGACACATACATGCTCAGTAGGTTACTTTATTAAAATGATTCTATGTTTACTGAAAGTATATTATATTATATTTAAATCCTTTATTTCAAGCATCAAATGTTCATTTGGTAATCAGGAATTTGCACTGGATAGTGGAAATATTTTTTAGTGATTCCTTATTTTTTAGATCTTTTAATAGGTACCTACATAAAAAATTACAGCGCAGTATGTACAGTATTACAGTAGGTATCTGCAAAAATATTAGAACAATTGAACTGGGATTTCAAATACAACTAGATTAATTAAGAAATGTAGAAGCACAGAGGAAGTGATCTCAACTCCACATCAATCCTGTATTAAAAAAGGATTTAAATCTGTTTGTTCGTGCAATCAGTTAGGGCACTATGTAATAAAATCAATGCTATCACTACTTATATCATAATATGAAATGAATCAAACCAAAAACATTTTAAAATTATTTTTTGCTTCTGTTGAGAAACAGCCAACATTGGGAAAATACTTAGGTTTAGGTTTAGCGTTGTTACTTTCTTGTAGATTTCAAAAGTCTAGCAAATTGAGTAGGCTAATCCTGTGACATGTATTTTAAACTTTTGGGTGGCAGTCCTTAATTCATATAAGTAATAACTTTGAGTCAAAATAAAAAATAACACAGCTAAAAATCCATATTTTTATTTTTCCTTGACAATATCTCCTACTTAATTAAGTACTAAACTTTTTTCTTGTGATTCCATCACATTTTGACCTTTTTGACCATTTTTTTGTTTTCCTATAACAAAACAGAATTTAAAGAAATTTGGTTGTAAGTAGTCAACCAAAGTCAGAATTAATTTTTCAATTAATAACTAATTAAAATTATATTAAAGAGACCATATTTTAAAACTGCCAATGCGGGACAATCCCAGAGAAAAATGTTCCAATGTTGGCGAGAATTTTTTTTAAGTTGATGTGGCCTATTTCACCGCATATCAATATGAAACTATTTAGAAAATTAACCTTAAACCATATAATGGAGTCAAAAGTATTGTAATATTGTATTGCACCCTTACCTTCCACCGCAAGATAGAGGTTTGTAAAAGAATTAAAGTGGTACTTTTTGCTAGGCCGAGACATTGTTTCCAGCGTACGGTCATATTACAATAAGGTTAGCATATGTATGATAAACCATAATTTAGAAAACCATTATTTTATTTAAAATGTTATAAGTTTCATCTCTGTAGTTTATTTTGTTATTCGCTAGTGGTGTGTAGTAAAATTTAGCATATATACACTCGATATAACTAAATCCGGGACAGGTCTCTGAAAAAACGGGACAGTCCCTCCTAATCCGGGACGAATAGCCACTTTAGCCAAATATCTCAATATATTTAAAAACCCTTTTCCTGGAAGTGCAGTTTCCATACTTAGATCCCATTCCCAGTGTATAGGCTAGCATATACTATCTGAATCTACAAACAATGAACCTACTGGAAGAGTGAGCAGTCATATTATATGATGCCAACATAAATAATGTCAAAGTCTATTTATTTATTTAGCTGGAATCCACGGATGTTGCCTTGTTGTATTATTTAAAAGGAATATTCATCCAAGGGCAATTTTTTTGAGGCTCCTCAATACTATGTCCTTTAATACTTTTATTATAAAATTGAAATAAATGTATATCTTGAAGCAATCTAATTAATCTTTGACAATATTGAAAACTTCATTTATAATATAAATGAGTTAATGCTTATAAACAGAATGTCAATCTGAATATTTCTGTAATTTAGCATTTTTCAGTAAATGTGACAACATTGCTTATATTACAAGCATATGTCAGTTTTAGGTATTCACTAATAGCAACCCAAACCTCCAAAGTCTTAACTCTACTTACTTTCAATATTTTTATACCCATATGGTTTTTGTGGGTGACGATGAGTATTAAGATGTATCTACTACATTATTTAATGTTTTATCAATACAGTAAAAGTCACGAATGTTTTTCGTTACGTCATAACTCATATATAAATATTTTCACCTAACCTAACCCGTTCATCTTGGAAGTGTAATTCATTGTCTGGCGCGGCATATTGCCCGAGAAGTAGATGTTGCTTCCTGGTGAACGGTCTATCCTTTGGAAATTAATTTTCTAATTTGTAAAGCGTTTTAATAGTATTACACTATTATTTTGACGTCTATTCATAACACGCTTTACTATAACAATTGATACAGGAAACTGTAATCAAGTAAATAACCGATAAAGACCTAATGGCGTAGCTTAATTCAGAAACAAAAGACATATGTACCTTTCCATTTGTTTTAATTGGACATTCTCGATCAGCGATATTCACATACAATTCGAGTGTCTTTGATACATTCAGGGAAATATGACGTAACGAGAAACATTCGTGAATTTTACTGTAGTTTTCACAGCATAAGGCAAACTTCTATAGGCAAATTTTTGATACTTTGTATTACATTATTGTCATTTTTGTTGGGATCTCTAATTTTTATAAATAAATTCAGGTCATGTTACTTGCTGATAATGTAGATTTCTTGAAGTATAAGAATTTTGAAAATCAGTTCACTTATTTTTGAGTATATCGTGTTCAGAGTCGACCCAGCCTCTGATGCGATAATTATAGTGAAGCAGTGTTAGTACTTGGATGGCAAACTACTGGAAAACCTCCTAGCCTGCTGCGGAGTAGCATATCACAGCTCGCAGGCATTATACCTACCTAAGAGCACGAGGTCTAATGTAGGTATGCCGCCTTTCGGAGGAGATGTAAAACTGAGGTCCCGAGTCTATGGATGTTGGGCTCGATAAAGAACCCTACCACTGGTTGAAATACTAGCAAAATTTCCGGTTAGGGGTAGAGTGCCCCCAGCGTCGGTGATTAGCCTTAGTCGCAGAAATAGACAGACTTTAAATAACCGAATAAAATCGTTTTCAGAAACAGACAAACGCGACAAGGACTTCAAATTATGTTTTAAATTGCTATTGAATGTTTTCTTATTATATACAAATTTGTAAGAGGTTATTTTCCAGATACCCTGCGTTGTATTTAAATTGAGTAAACATATTTATATGAACCAATGAAATTTAATTAAACAAATAGTTATTTTATAAAACAAAGGTTAATAGTAATGCATATAGTGCGTCAATAAAGTATGTACTGCGTAATTATTCAGCTAATCATTTTCGCTGTACAGCGTGTCCCATTAATGGGGTGGTACTGCAAGGTTTCTCAGTTATTAATGAAGATCTAATCTTGAGGTTTTCTCTAACCGTTGCTAATTTTCTGTGAAACGTGTAGTGATGTCAAATTATTTTTTGAAATGTTAGATGTTGCTGTGATTGAGATTTTGTTTTATTGACTAAAATTATTTTGCAGGTAGTAATTAAAATTATGGCTTTTTGGCGACCATTCGAAGAAGAGATATTGTTATAGGCTCTGAACAATGGATATACTAGAAGAGTAAAGAGTAAATCTATTCTACTTGATTCCATGTCGTAGTGAATATAATAAGTTGTTTGATTGTTGTATGTATGAAACATGAATATTTTATTGTTAAAATTTTTTACCAAAGGTTTTGAAATTTCTGAAAGTGGAGAGTATGGATTTGAGACAATTGACAGAAAGAAATTTGGTATGTTCTAGTCGCTATCTATGCAAAAAATGATACAAAATATATACGGTCTACTGAAACAAGAATATAATGGGTCAAAGCATGCAGCTGCTGAAAGGATTCATAATTGAGAAAAGTTTCAAAAAAATCCATTATTAAAGTTATCGGTAAAACTGCTATTTATCGGAAAACGAGAGTACATAAACCGCCAGTGCGTTGGGATCCTGCAATCATGAAAAATTTGTCTAAAACTGGTTCTGCTTCTGCTTACAGATTTCTTTATCTCGCCGACAAATTGTGAAACTGTGCAAACTAATTTTCCTCACAACTATCTACCCAAACTAAATAGTTCTTCTTTTTATATTTCCATTTCATGATATACAAAATCCAATAATATAGAATTCATTCACATCAATTTAAAATTATAACAGCTTTCCCATTCACCCCTACCAGCTATTTTACAAGTTAGAGGAAAAAGTACTGGAGCAAACTTACGTAAAATAATCTAATGATCACGAATATTTAAATCTTGTGGTACTATAATGGCATATTTATTATAGAAAACTGATGTTTTTATAATATTATTGTTAACTATAACGTCATCAAGCGGTGGAATAGGAAACTTGAAAATGATTTCCAACAGTTTTTCTCATTCGAGTCTGTGCGCACGAATTGCGGACAGATGCATGAACTGCGGACAAGTGCCGTTAATCACTGCACGAATTGCGGACAAGGGTCGGTCAGGTAAAATGAACAGGTAATGGGTTAGGGGGTTAGGTTAGTTGAATAATATTATTCATATTTCTATGGAATCGAAATTTATAGCCATCAATAACCAATAGTTTTTTTCCCCTTTCACTCAACATTACTTCCATTTTACCGATTTGTTAGGAGAAAAAAATCTATTTGGAAAATCAAAAAAACAAATGAAAAGATATAAAACGTATAAAAATTTTGTAAAAAAACTCTCCGTACCACTAGAACTAGATAAGTACTAGATGTTTTTCTAAACGATGCAATTCAATTACATTTCTGAGAAAAAGGGTTGCGGCGGTTAAGCGGATTAGATATGGCCTGTCGGCAATTCGTGCGCTACCTGCTCTCAACCCATCGGTTGTCCGCAGTTCATGATCACCCATTCGAGTTTGTGGTAGAAATTTTTTTCTTTAAGCTGAGATACAGCGGGCTACCTCTCTTAATCAGACATCCGGTATAATTGCGACTAATTTTAAAATATGTGCCTATAGGCTGGCTCCAATAGGTAAAAATTGTATTTAAATGACAATATATCAACAATTAGACAATATATCAACAATTAGAACCCAATTTTGTTGCATTTTTTGAATACATTTTTTCAGTTTATATGGAGAAATATTTCCTGCCCATATATAACCTTCGATTATAGAACAGTCTAGATGAATAACCTGCTATACTTTGTTTACAACCAACAACTAAATCGATTGTCTCATTACAAAACAAGGATAGCAATACACACAGCCAAAAAGCCATAATTTTGATTATTACCAACAAAATAGTTTTAATAAATAAAACAAAATGTCAATCAGAGCAAAATCTAAGAACACAATGTCTCGAAAATAACAGAAATGAACTAAACCTACACTGGGGCGACTACGAACTGCCCCATGATAACTAGATTTTAGTGGGTTCAGTTTTAAAGTAAGATTAAGAGCTACTACGAATTGCCCCACGCTACCTAGATTTTATCGGGTTTTGCAGGCAATACAATTGAAAAAGTCTGCAAAAGTTATACTATTCAATTAATAGGTTATTTATAAACAAAAAAGAAAAATCAAAGAAAACGAAGATGAATGTTTATAAAAGCATATTTAGACCAATTCTCACATTTGGATGTGAATCATGGGTTTGCCAAAAAAGTCAAATTCAGGCCGTAGAAATGAAGTATCTTAGAAGAGTCAGGGGTGTCACAAAAAGAGACAAACTGAGAAATACTAAAATAAGAGAAGACCTGGAAATAGAACCAATGCTGGAATTATTTGAAAAACGACAACTTAGCTGGTGGGGGCATTTCCAAAGAATGAATGATAAGAGGCCTGTCAAGCAAGTGTGGGAATCCAAGGTACAAAGAGCTAGGAAAAGAGGAAGACCGAGGCAAACATGGGATGGAGTATTAGGAGAAATATTGAAGAAACGAGAGATAACATGGTTATAGCGGCCAAAACGCTAGCAAAGAACAATAAAGCATGGGCCAAATTCGTGTACAGACATTATTAAAATATATTGTTAACAATACAGACATTAACATATACCCTACACCATTTAATGGTAACAGGGATTTTAATTATATATATACAAACAAAATAGTTTTAATCAATAAAACAAAATCTCAAACACAGCAACATCTAAGAACACAATGTCTCGAGAATAACAGAAATGAACTAAACCTACCCTGGGGCGACTACGAACTGCCCCATGATACCTAGATTTTAGTGGGTTCAGTTTTAAAGTAAGATTAAGAGCTACTACGAATTGCTCCACGTCACCTAGATTTGATCGGGTTTTACAGGCAATAGAATTGAAAAAGGCTACAAAATTATTATTAAATAATAAAACTACCAGTTTCCTCTTTGTAGAATTAATTAAAAATTTGCCGGATAACGCGGATATCTGGAGCATCATTATGCTCTACTAATGCTTTTTCAAGAATTACGTAATTTTCATCACCTTCCTTTAGTGATGTAAAATGCCCGGACATTTATAAGTCAGGGCAAATGCCCAAAATCCATAAATGCCAGGGCATTTATCCATGTTCAAGATATATCGGTCTCAAACTTAATTAATTTAGATTAGTGTCTCTCTGTCGGTGTTTGAGTAACATCATGAGTATAAATACTACATTAATATTTTTAGTTTTACATTATGTATTTAGAATTACAGAGATATAAAATATTTTTGACCCAAATAAACCAGGTTTTTCAGAAAATGTTAAATTGGAAGGAAGAAGGAAGTGTGCTCTTTAATAATGGCCACAATTAGGAGTGAATTTCATTATACAGGCAAACAGGCTTATACACAAAATAGTATAGGAATGCTATGATATAAAAGTATATTATGTACATTAATGTAGCAAAATATTTCATTTTATGAATTAGTTATCAGTATATTTTTAAAATGGAAAATCTATTTACTGATTTACTACTTGAGTGTTTATAGACTAAAAAAACTGTCACGTTTCATGTTTTAGATTTGGTTAAATGTTAAATGTTGATTCTCAATGAATTATTCACTTAATCACTATTTATGATTATGAATATTTTTATAGGACTAAAACTTCAAGCAGTATAAATAAATATTATTTTTCTACTAACCAGCCACTTCACAGGAGTAGACCGACGTTAAATAAACCAAATAAAAAAAAAGGGCTCAAATGATTATTACAAACAAAATATGCAGAGCGAAACCTTTTTTTCATAAATGCCCAGTTTTTGGGAGCTCAAAACTGCTTTAGGCACATGCCCATTTATCAATGTCCTGCCCACTGGGCATTTGCCCGGCCCACATTACTACCTTCCTTATTTTTTGATGCATCGCCATCTAACTTAATTATTAATAAAAGTTTTCCCCTTTGATAGTCGTTGGATTCGCCATTTAAGTTAGTCAAACACTAACAGCACGAAACAAATACAGACAAAACTATAACGTAATATTTGGAATAACTGAAAATATTTATCTTCTTTTAAATTTATCCCTACTCTTTTAACTATAATCAAATTTGGTTTTCCTGAATACCGACCAATAAGAAATATTTAAATTTATTTGTTTTTGAATTTCCGGTCATTAAAACTTGATCCCCAACTTTTTTGCAGGTGGGGCAGTGAGTACTTGGGATTAATGCGTCCAGATAGTTCCGTGGGGCAGTTAGTATTGACCGCTACCCTAGGACTTTCACAGTCAATGTGGACTAGCAAATGAAGTAAATTTTGCATAGGCCAATCGGAAGCTACATTGCACCAATGACAATCAATGGTTCGCTTGACGGTAGGTCAAGTCTCGAAACGATCTATGGCTTTTTTATATTTTCGGGTTTTTAATCCTCAAAGGGACCTTGTCGCATATAAGAAACGATATTTTTTGAACTACACTATACTGAGTACTAAATTTGTTATTTTTTTTTTTTCAGAATTCGTTGAAAAAAAGAACAGAAAATGGATGGGACCTGTTCAGAGACGACAAATACGAAAAGTCAAAATTTTATCGACCCATGCCCTACTTCCATTTTTTAGGATTACTTTGTTTAATTCTTATAGTATTTTCACTAGTGATTTTTATAGAAAAACAATTGCCAGTTGCTTTAAAAATAGAAGACGAGCACAAATATCCGGAAACTACTTTTATAGCCGAAAGGGCCTATAACGTTTTAAAAAATTTAACTAAAATCGGTCCGCGAATAGCAGGCAGTTACGAAAACGAAGTGTTCGCCGTACAAGTTCTAAAAAGCGAAATCGA
Source organism: Lochmaea capreae (assembly GCA_949126875.1). NCBI lineage: Eukaryota > Metazoa > Arthropoda > Insecta > Coleoptera > Chrysomelidae > Lochmaea > Lochmaea capreae. The sequence continues at coordinate 18,741,424 of OX421403.1, forward strand.
TAGTATAATAAAAGATGCCAATAAAAATCATGTGATAGAATTAGACATTCAAAAAGCATCGGGTGCTTTTAATTTGGAATTTCTCGATGGAATGACCAACGTCTATCAAGATGTACAAAATGTAGTCGTCAAGATAGGATCTAGAATTAATTCTTCGCACAGTTTGCTCATCAATTGCCATTTTGATTCAGTTGTGGATAGTCCAGGTGAGTTTTATTGTAGGTATCTATATTGGGCGGAGTAGAATTCAATCAGACCTCTGGCTGTAATTGTCGCAATGAGTAAAATAATTCATTTTGCATTGTTTTTGTATTATATGCAAGTCAGCGTATTAAGTCCATTTTACAAGGTGCGAGTTGACGCTGCAACTCGAAAAAGTTGCATGCAAATTGGCGTTTTCTTTCGTTGGGCGCGTCGGTCGCATGAATTAGAACTTGCTCTATTTTCGAGCGAGAAGTCGCTGCGACTTGGTAACTTTTTTGGTGGATTTTGTCGCACCAACCCAAAATTTATATTGGCTGCTACGCTCTGACGTTGCTGTCACAGGATTTCTTCTACGTTTTCTTCTCGTAGAACGGCACAGACCATAATACTAATTATTGTTCCTAAAACAATGCCCTCAATGTTTTCCTCATCCATTCTGTTAACTTCAAGACTTGATTCTAGTGAAACTACTCCTATTCGCTTTGTTTTCACCCGCTAATTTTTTTCACACTGTGAGGTTATGAAACCAGAACTGCCAATTTTATAACGAAGTTGGCAAAACGTAACGTTTCCCCTATGCTTGGATGAGTCGCAGCAACAATCTATCGATGTGCTGATTGTACTATTTCTCGCAGCGATTTGTCCCAGCAACAAGTCGCTGCGATTTGTCGCAACGTGAAAAATATACTTTAACCGTAAATTCGTACTTTGTCTGTTTAATTTTGTATCAGTGACAAACTTAAAACTTTGTTTTTCTATTAAACTCAACTGTCATCATTTCTTAGGTAATATAAGAGATATTTACTACGTTTTCATGCAGAGCTCAATTCGAATTGAATACACTTTTCGTATTAAAAACAGAGATACTACATATAGAGGCAATAAGGCCGCTGTGTAAGTGGGAATGTCCCACCGAACTCCGGTGAGAGAGAAAAAGATAGAAGATCAGAGGTTTTTCTGTCTATGTCTGTGTGTATAGCATGCGCGCTGTTAGAGAAAGACAGCCTAAACATCCGACTTTCTATCTCTCTCTTACATACCGACGAGCTCCGAGCTGGCTTGTTGCCTCTATCTGTAGTTTCTCTATGATTCAAAACCTCATGAAAACAGGTATTGACATCCAATTGAGTTTCAAGGTCAATACTGCTTTTGGATCGTATCGAGATCGAAAAATCGAAATACGAGACATGAAAACCGATATCGTATTGAAACATGCGCATTCTGTGACAAATTTATGCCAGATATAACCTTAAAACCTTAACCACTCAAAAAAAAAAGTTTACTCTAGCTTTCTTGTAACATTTTGTGGAAATAAAGGTTTTTTGATATTTTGTTATGGAAAGTTCTTTTAATATGTCGTGCTCGTCATCTTCTGGAAATGTATGGAAAGATGCAGAAGTGCAGTGCTTGCTGGGAATATAGACATTTATGCACTATGCACTCATGTGTACCAAACTGGTTAGCCATAACCCTGTACTCAGCACATGATGCTAAAGTATACAATGCTATAGCACATTCTTTCTCTACAGTTAAAGGTTCTCCAACGATGTTCAATTCTGAACCTAAATACTTTTTCAGTGGAATACATATCAAATTAAATGATGTTTTAGATAAACGAAAATTACTGATGAAATCTCCAGTAAAATATAATTTGACAATTCTCTCCCACCAGTCAAGACTCATTTCATTGCGCCAACAACGTTTCCTTCTGTATGATCTAATAATCTGTCCATTATTTTTAAAAAAATTCACAGAGCTCAAATTGATTTGGATCATGAATCTTGTCATATCATTTTGTCGCTTTATGTATGCATCCTCCTCTTCATCTCTGAGTTACCTCAAGGCACACCGACATGCACTGGAAGACACGAAAGAAACGATTGATTCCAACAAACCGCTGTGTGTGTATTTGTCACGAAAATGTAAAGGTATAAATACCGTTCCCCTACTACTAATCTACTAATTTAGTCAGGCGAACCTTAGCCAAGACAAACTCAAGCCAAGGTTCCGGCACTGAGGCCACTGGCCGGGCCCATTGTGCCATTACCGCTCCCCTATGGTCAGTGAAACATGTCGAAATCTGTTTATACTAGAAGCAGGCTTTCTTCCGTCCGGCTTAGAGGTGCTAAACGGGAATCATCTACCTAGCCCTGATGATGACGCAACTCCGAAACCAGTCTGCGTGATGTGAACCATTCTAATTGCAAACTAAAAGTGTTGGTTAAATCTAAAAAGATCATGTATGTATGTATGATGGGGTGACATAAACTGACACCTTACTTCTACTTAGTTCCTGAGGAAAGTCTCAGATACTAGTAGCTGCTTTAGTCCTATTTCCCTGAGGGATTTTAGGATATCTGCAGGCTTTAACTTAGGTAAATGTCCCTCTTCCATCCAGTAATCTCCTAGGTGCTGTGCCCTAGGATTCTGAAACCAATTCGCAAGTATGTGGATGGAGGTTTCTTCTTCCATGCCACAGAATCTACATTCTTCCCTTCCCTTCCCTGTTAAAACTCTTAGTGAGGTTTTACTTCGACTTATACATTCATTTGAACTCAACGGGTTGAAGTCACCCAGCAGAATCTTTGATTGTCTAAGCCCTGCGAGATCTTTCCTTGGCATTCCCACACCATTTTAGGACTGATTACACAAGAGCTTTAATGGCTGCTTGACTATCCGACATTACGATAATCTTTTGCCTTCTTTATCCTTTGTCAATATGGAACTGGGCACACTTTCTTATGGCGTGAATTTCTGCTTGAAAGTTTTTCCCAAGCTTTCAGAGTGTTTGGTTCCTGGCCCGTACACTCCTATCCCACTTCCTTCTATTGCTTTTGAGCCGTCTATGTACCGTTGAATGGCATTCTTACCAACTCTGGTAACGGTATTTGGATCCCATTCCTTCTCGTTTCCTAATTCCGTAACGAATTTCTTTAAAAAGTAATACCTTTTCATCATACCATCTTGTGGCATGTCCCAGGTTTTTTTATTTCTAAAAAGTAAGGAGGTGGTTTTCTTTTAATGATTCCCTCTCTACTTAGTCGGTATCTCGTTCTTTCTGCAACACTTTCTACCATCATGTGTAGTGATGTGAGGTTAGGTTAGAATCACTTCCATGGCTGCCGTTGGGCATGTTCTCATTGCTTCTGTGATGCATATACAGGCTAGTCTCTAGTTTCTAAAAGATAATACCATACCATTTTTTTTAAAGTGTAGTTCAATATTCGACAGGAAAGTAGTTGTTTCTTTTAATTAAAACGAACATCAAAATGTTGATTATAGTATATTAAACTCTTCTGTTGATATTGTTGTCGATTACACGTTATTGTATAATATTAATCGAAACTATTGGTTTTAGTTTTTTCTTCTATTATTTTCAATCCATATCAGTAGCTATTATTTCATAACCCTAGTTATCAGCAACTGATAAATAATTTTTCGATAAATTTCTTCTTATCTTCTGGTAAATTGTGTTTTTTCTTTCAAAACTATTTTCACGGACTCGATCTTATGCAACTAAAAATTATCCGAACTACAAGTATAACTTATACGTAGTACCGGGTGGGCAAAAAAAACGGCATTCGTCCATATGTTGGGATCGGATTGTGGTGAAGCTTTGGAAAAAATCCCTTGACAAACGGCCTTGAGAAAACCCTGATAATTATTTACAGACTTGTAGTTGCCCCACTAGAGGGCTTAATCTATACATATATTATGTTTTGTCTTGAACGACTGACTGACGGATCAACGAAGAGCCTAAACCGCTGATCGTAGAGACCTTGGGGTCTATACTCAAATAGTGACATCCAAAAACTTGACATATGACAATTTATGACGTGAACTAAATGCGCGAATTAGAGATGTGTGTACCAACATAACAATAAAAAAAGGAAAAGTGATTTTACGTAGCCCGGAGAAGACCGATTGATTTACCAAAAATTCTTTACTTTCAGGTGCTAGTGACGATGGAGCTAGTTGTGCAGTAATGCTGGAGATATTGAGAGTTTTGTCTAAATCAACAAAAATGTTGAGGCATAATATAATATTTCTTTTTAATGGCGGAGAAGAAAACTTCATGCCGGCCTCACATGGATTTATTACTCAACATAAATGGGCTAAGGAAGTAAGTAGTCTATTAGAATTAGAATATATTGTTTGTAGATTTTTATGTTTTTAACAAGCTAACCCGACAAACGTTGTTTTGTCATACAGTGTGTACATAAAGTAACGTAACTTGCTAATATTTCGATTTCCGTTGGGTTTACAAAAAAAAAAAGTTGAATAAAAGTTTTTTCAAATAATCCAGATCATCTGCATACGTCGATTAGAAGTATACAGGGTGCACCGTTGCTCCAAAATAACTTATTAACATTCTAATCTAATCTCAGTTGTTCTACAGTTATTGAGAAAAATAATTTATTGACAGTATCCAAGTAGATTATAAAAAGCTGATATGGTATTAGGCAATTGTTGATTTGTTATTTGATGGGCTGTTAACAGTATTTTATATTTCTCACTTTATCCAGATTATCATATTTTGTCTTGTACACAATGTTTTTCAGATATCCCCAGAAGAAATAGTCTAAAGGCCCCTTCTTCCAATCCACCTGTCTTGAAAAACTTCATTTAAGTAATTTCAAACAGCAACACTAAAGTGTGGTGATGCACCATCCTGCTGAAACCAAGTGTCTTTAAAATTTTTACCAACGGCATTTCTTATTGCAGGAACTATTTGATTTCTTGATTAATCTAAATACTTTGGTCCGTTCAAATTGCCTTCTACAAAAGAATGGTCCGATAACAGTGGTGCCGATAATTCCTGTCCAAACATTAACTTTTGAAGGTCTTTGTGTTCCACGTTCCTGCATCCACCTAGGATTAGTATAATTCCAATATATATATAACTACAATTGTGGCGATTAACTGTACCATTTAACATAAACGTGGCTTGATCGGAAAATACTATCTTACTTGTAAAATAAAGGACTGCACCTACCTTTTGCATTATAGTTTCACAAAATTTTATTCTGCGGTCATAATCATCTTCAGATAATTCTTGTAATAGAGTTACTTTATAAGGATCAAACTTATTCTTCTTAATAATGTTACAGACGGATCCCACACTAACATCATGCTCTAATGCAGTTTCCGAATGGATGAATCATTATTCTTTCTTGTTCGGTAAATCATTTTATTTTAAAAGCAACTAATTACAATAAACACCTTTCACTAACGACAATGAGGAATAATTCATGACATTTAAAAACAATTAATGACAGAAAAAACCACTACTTTTTTAAAATAAACAATTTTTTTATAATCTTAGATATAAACCAATGTAACTTTGGAATTATTAAAGGTAGAATTATGTGGCCTTCACGGTTGTATTTGTAACTTAATAGATTATAAAAAACTGAAAATATATACATGGAGTACTATTTAAAAAAATATGTTAATAAGTTATTTTGGAGCAATAGTGCACCCTGTATACTTCTAATCGACTTATGCAGATGGTATGGATTATTTGAAAAAACTTTTATTCAACATTTTTTTTTGTAAATCTAACGGAAATCGAAATATGAGCAAGTTACGTTACTTCATGTGCACACTATATATGCCACATGTATCCATGTGCTTCCTTAGTGACCGGTGAGTAATCCTGTCACTTTCCTTATCTAGCACTCATTGAGGTTTGATATTTCGTTAAGGCCGTATGACATTATGTAGTTCTCGATATCGTTTTCTGTACAGTTATCAATGTCGACAAAAACTGTACAGTTGTCTGTTCAGGAAACTTTACGTCCATTAAATTGTGTAAGACACTTTGTAGATTTCGATATTGACATTTTCAAAAACAACGCCACTGATTGGTGGTATAGGGCTGCCAAAAGTCCTTGTCAATTGACATAACGACATTTCATCCTGATTTCATTGTAATATTATAGAGACGTTATTTTCCATTGAGTATTTATTGTTAATCTTTTTAATCGATATCGTTTCCATTTTCAAACAAAAAGTCCATAATAACAGGAAACCGAATAAAATTATTTCAACTAAACAAGTTATTATCTAGGTTAGGCTAAACATCTGTATCTGACATCGACACGATATTTGACCTATTGCGCAGAAAGTAGCGCAGAAACTGTACAGAAAAATGATGGGGAATGGTATTTCTGTACAGTATTTGATGTCGAAAACTACATGCTTGTATGACACTATACAGTTGTTGTAAACATTGAAAACTATACAGAAAACGATATCGAAAACTACATAATGTCAAAAGGCCTTTAGTCAACGACTCCGTTGGATTTTTAACCAGGAATTTGCAGTGTTCCCGATTTGACCCCAGTACGTCTGATATTTGTTTGAATCCACCGAGATGTACATCCACGTACTTGCAGTTTTTGGCATGTGGTTTCATTACCTACAATGCCCCCGGACCCACTGGCACCCTATTGTGGTTTGCCTGGGTTAAGAGTTTTTGGAAGACAGTCCCAGACTAGTCTGGATCTCTTGGCCTCTATATCCCCTTCTGATGTTCGTTTGGAAACACGAGTCGATAGTGTAGATTTCCACCTGAAATGCGGATGCAAACTTCCCCAAAGATGCGTAGACATTGCACCTGGGTACCGTGGACTCCAGCCCTTGTTCCTCTATCAGTGTCAGATCCGTCAGTGTACCACACCAACTTTCCATACTGACTGCATGTTTCCAACCCATTCCAGTTTAGCGGGATATTGTATGGTTGGAGCAAGAGGCGGGTCGAACTGCCAGTGTCACTCATCGCACCCGTGTTGCACTGACAGGAAAGCTTAACTTTACTTCTATCTGTTTTTGGCTACTAGACTAATTCTCCATAGGTAACCACCATATTCAACATGCTCTAAAATCAAAATTCTACTGTCAGATATTAAATTGTATTAAATACGAGATTTGTTTCAAAAATGACTTGATCAGGAGTGAAGTACCTTAATTTTTGAAAATGAACAATTTTTATTATGAAAACAATATTCAATATTGTTAATACAATATCATTTTTTTTTACATTTTCTCTGCGATAACATTGAAAATTTAAAGTTCAAGTTTTAACATTGATGCATTCAATCCATAATTCATAGATTTGATAAAATAAATCTTAAAATAAACCTTTATCTAGAAATCTACTACTATCAACCAAAATTAACTTATCCTTTCAATGATATCGCAGAGAAAATGTTTTAAAAAAATGTTATTGTAAATAAACGATATTGAATATTGGGGAATAATTCTGAATCCTTTAAGGTCATTTTAGATTAGACAATTTCTTGAGCAATATTTAGTTCCAGTTTTGGAACAATTCAAATTGTTTAGTCTTAAATTAAAAATTGAATTAAAGATTGTCTACCCTGTCAAATTGTAAAAAAAATAGAACAGGTTCTATTTTCTCAACAATTTGATTGTATTGTTTGTGTTTCATGATCAAAATGTTGTATGAAAATGTCATTAATCTGGATAATTTGTGGTTATGTATTGAAATGGTTGAAGAATATCATTATGATTCTGAGAAGGATCTAAACTAATGATTGAAACTGAATTATTTCCATCTTTTAGAAAATAGACATTTATTACTTTTTATATTTATTGACAGCTCTCTATGACATATGTTATTTTATGATTATTATCAACAAATCTAATAAGAGGTCACAACAATTCTCCCCTCCTTATTACAAACTATTTTACAATATAAAGAGACAACTTTTTAAACATATTATAAACATTCCTATATACTGTTAACACACACTTGAATTCTTATTTTATGCCTTTACGTAGGTAGTCTTTGGTCCAAACAGGTGGACGTTTTTCTGTTTGAGGTCGTAATAATGACGCATCAGGTGTTGGTTCACCTAAATGAAGTTCATTCAATAAATCTGGATTACTTTGAGGTACTGCTGGAAACATTGGAACATTGAATGACTGAGTGGGTCCAAACGTTACTGTCTTTTTCCGGACTAGCGTTAATTTCAATTGGTTAACATGTCTTTTTAATGTTCTTCCTGAGTCTAAAAGGACCAGATAATGGAGTTCCCAAGTTTCTTTTCTACATTTCTGAGCTGCCATATGTGTTTATTATTTATGAAAACTCTAGCCTGGATCCTCTCCCCCCACTAGAAATGAACGTGCTGGTTTGTAGGAAATCTGTGAGGCTTTGGGTAGATAAGGAAAAATTGCATCCAAACGGATTCGCATCTTCCGATGTAAATACAACTCTGCAGGAGATTCACCACAAACTAGTGATGTCGCGCGATACCGAAACAAAATGTTTTGGACTTTGACTTGAATAGGTGTACTAGCTGTCATGCATACTCGCTTTTAATCTATGCTTTAAAGTCTGCACGTTTATGCAAGGTTATGTTTATTTTATCAGCAGACAAATCACTGCGCAGAATCTTGATCTAAATATTGTTCAATGAATTGGAATAGTCTAAAATAGCTTAAAACAGTTGGCCAATATTTCACACAAGAAATCTATTCCAAATATTGTTCCAAAACTTGGACTAAATATTGCAAGAAAAATTGTCTAATCTAAAATGACCTTAACATCTTTTTTTTTAATAAAAATTTTCCATATGGTCAATGATCAAAATAATTTATTTTTAACAAACCTCGTATACGAGTGATATAATTCAACATCTGAAGTTAGTTAGTTGAATATTTTAATCAAGAATACATTTTTTGATAAAATTAATATTAAAAAAGTTAACCACAGGTAGCCAGCTTTCGTAGGCACACTGTATATGGTGGTTACCTAGAAGAGAATTAGTCTAGTGGCCAAAAAAGAACAAAGAAAAGTTGAGTTATCCTGTCAGTTCATCACTGGTGCAATGAGTAGCAGCCATGGAAGCCATACTCAATTCTCCGCCTCTAGCTCCAACCATGCAATATCTAGCTAAACTGTAATAGGTTGGAAACATGAAGTCGGTATGGAAAGTTGGTGTGGTTAAGTGAGATAAGGTTCTCACCAAACCACACCACATTTTCGTAATTCATAGTTTTCCCATAACTTGTAATTTTTTTTGCAGGTTCGAGCATTCATAAATTTGGAAGCCTGTGGAGCGGGTGGAAGAGAAGTATTATTTCAAGCAGGTCCAAATCATCCGTGGATCCTGGAAACCTACTCCGAAGAAGTACCTTATCCTTATGCTTCTTCCTTAGCCCAAGAAATTTTTCAGAGTGGTGTTATTCCAGGAGACACCGATTACAGAATTTTTAGAGATTTTGGCAACCTCTCAGGTAAAACAGTCATTGTTAATATTGAAAATGGATACCGTTGATATTAATAAATTAATTGCGATCTTAACTAAAACATATGAACTACTTTCGCGAAGTTTGTTGCTGTTTGTTACTATTTTGGCTTTATACTTGTCACTTGCTGGATTTATTATCTTCTTCTTTTCCTCAATCTCACTAATCTTTTATTCCTTTTGTGGAATTTTTTGTGTATATGCGAGTGTGTGTGTCCAGGTATCATTATTAATATTTTCATTTCATTTCAAAATACATACATAACTTTAAGCTCCTGGGTCTGGGATCTTGTACAGGTGTAGACCAAAGTCTCGTTGCAACATTATACAAGTTGAAGTATTCGAAAGTAATTGACCTATTTCGAATCTCCTGTACACTTTCTTAGTCATCGGTGATGTTCTAGGTCGATCTAGGGTTCCTTTGAAGTACGGGTGTTAGATATGGCGATCCTTGGGATTGGAACTGGATGGTAACAAATTAAACTGGCGAATTATCATCAAGAATATTGCACTGTAGAAGAAAATGGAGTTGTAAATTCCAATTTCATTGACAGGATCGCCATGTAAGGTTTTGTGAATAATCACTCTCGTTTCAACAAATAGGTACTTTATTATTGTCACAATCAAAACTAATCAGGTACAATATGTCTGTAATAATGATTCGTAGCCCACTTAGTTTTCATAACCAAAACTTCTATATATTTGTTTATTTAACGCTTTTAACACAAACAACATTTATATTAAATATTGTTATATGTTGAACTGCTGACTCTACTGGTCCTTGACCAACATATCTTTAATTACTAACGAATTACTTGATATAGAGGGAGTTACATAACCGTGTCATCCCATTTATTCGGTATAGTTGTTATTATTATTAATTGGAGTGTTTTCAGGTTTGGACTTCGCTTGGTCAGCGAATGGATATGTATACCACACAAAATTCGATTCAGTGGAACAAGTACCGCTTGGATCTCTTCAGAGAACAGGAGATAATATCCTAGCACTGGCTAAGGGTATGGCACAGGGTCATCAAATATCCGACATTAAAAAATACCAGCCGGGTAATTTAGTATTTTTTGATTTCTTAGGAGCTTTCGTTATTCGATGGCCCATGGCGGTGGCTGATATAGTTAATTTATCGTCTGTGATATTTTCGTTATATTCTATTTATGGAAACTTCAAGAAGGCTGAAACTACCGACGGTATGTAATAATTTATTTTCTACAAATAATTTTTTTTTGGGGTAACTTGAATTTCTTTTCCGTGTTTGTTATTAGTCTGGACCCGGTTGAAAAAACAATTTTGTTTTCGCGAATATCTCGAAAACTCTTGCAAATATATGAAATTAAAAAAAAAAACTGGAATAGGAGGTTATTTCCTAAAAGTTCTTCCTCTCGCAACTCTGCCATCAATATTTATGATTTTAAGGTAAAAATAGCTTTAAAAATGGATGTTATCACAAATAAAGAAACCCCTTTTATTTTCACAAATAAATTGATCCCTTATAAAATTTTCATCGTACGTCTATGATAGAAGGAACTTTTTACAAACAAACTAACCACTTAAAAAAATTGTATCGCATTGTATCGTGGAAGATAGAAATTTTTGCTAATAAATGATTCCGTTTTGAAAATTTTAGCGTACGCCCATGGCAGATAAAAATAAAAAAAATTAATTAACACATTTAAAAATTTTCATCGCGTTCCTATAATATAATACAAATAAATTGCCTCTTTTATTTATTTTGATTAAATTGTTTTGCAATTTTTCGAATTGTTTTTATATTTTGCAATTTTTCGACTACCTTCAATTTTCTCAAAAAGTTTCTAGATCCCAATACGAATTCGATTAACTCCTATGCAATTTACTTCACTGTTGTCACTTTTCTAAATACTAGAACTTTGTATGTTCCTATTTTCATTATATTTGAAATCAATATTTAAAATATTGTGATTTAATCTACCAAAAAATAGCAAAAATAAATATAATTTACTATTTTGTATAATTATAAAACCGATTTTAATTATTTGCAGGTCTAAAGAATAAACAATATTCAAAAAAGCTTATAGGTTGTATGATAGTTGCTTTTCTGTCTTGGGTAATATCTGTCATATCAACATTAGGAATAGCAGCACTTTTAACTTGTTTAGGTCGTACGATGAGTTGGTACGCCCGTCCTTTGTGGATTTTCTTTTTATATGTAATACCTACTCTAGTCATATCCATGGCCACGATACTTTTGCACGCCAAAAGATTTAACAAGGTATGTGTAATACACAAATTTAAAAGCTACAAATGTTTTCAATTAAGTTATAGTATGTCATAAAAGTATTATATGCAAATTTAGTTGACTGATTTTTTTAATTTAGCGAGCAGAAACTTTAAATGCAACACTACTTCCGTCAACTTTCAGTGCACTTTTTTGTCCAAATTATGTCTTGTTCAAGGATATTTTTTGATGAAGTATCTATTGTTTTAAGTTAACAATAAAATGAAATAGAACATGTTTTAGGACATTGAAACTTCTCCATGGACATTATTTCAATTATATTATGATGCATATCAACTACTTTGGACGTTAGTATTGTTATTAGGAGTAGCTTTAAGGTTACGTTCCAGTTTCATAGCACTTATTTGGGTGTTTTCGGCGGCATTAGGAAATGTATTAAAGTCCGTGCTATTTGGTAAATGGAGAGGTGAGTAATTTTATATTTATTTTATTTTTTTTCCGGCAAGCCCAATATAAAAAAAATGAACATGAAATTTTTTTGTTCACAATAGATCAAACTACAAATATAGTATACATTTACATTATAAAATACAGTAATGGAAATACAATACAATAATCAAAATGAATGAATACAATACAATAATAAAAAGACAATTTAATATAAACGGTAAAACAATTGTTAATGATTTTATCATTACTTTATTAGAAACTTACCTTAAATTAACATTTTGATTTATTCTTGAGTGGTGTGTCATTTTGTTATATAAATACAATTTGTTAAAACTAGGAGTATATAGCTTGTTCATCATAAATCTCGCCTCATGTGACTTCTGTCATAACTGCACTATGTTGCCAAACCGTTGAATTAATATGAGAATCTAGTAAATGTCAAATAAAGTTTATCAAATATTCTTCTTTTTAATTGAATACATGTTTAGTTTATACGTTAGTTTTAGTTAATGCATGCGACTAAGGTTTAACTTATTTCCGTTACATAACATAAAATACTTTTCTTTTTCTATTAATACCACAACACTCAATTAGTTAGGGTATTTTTGTTTTAAAAATTCTGGAACTTTTCAAGTACTAAAAATGTTTATATAAAATAGTATTAAAGCTTATTACATTTTCCTGTAATATTGTCGTATTTAATAATACTATATTATTCAACAAGCATATAATGATGGCTATTATTCACTAATGGTGCGTTTATGTCGCCGTAGGCGAGTGACATAAACACCTGAGTGAATAATAGCCATTATATGCGAGTAGAATACTATATTTTGTCCACGACTATTAATTACTTACTTGTTATTACGTTTTTTTTTCGATTTTTCTGGCAGTAAATTTAAGGAGACTATTTTTGTGCTGCTTCTCTTATGTTTGGCGGGGTAACATTCAATTCACTGTCTGATTCACTTTCCATATTAAAAATTCTAGTAATATCAATTAAACAACAGTATAGTTATTGAAATTCTTGCAATTAACAATAAATTATTTAAAACGTCACTTTTGCTTTTGACATAATATATCATACAAACTAGATAAAAAACTGCATATAAAACGATCTACTCGTATATATACAACAGCTTGATAAACTCTCATAAATATCTTCATAGCCTGATGGTTTACGGCTCTGACTTGGTGTAACGAGGAATTTTAGACATAGGATCGAATCCACGCCGCGGTGAAAATTTTTATATAATATATTGTGTCATTTGTATATGAATAATCTTCAATATAATTATATGTCATGTGACCTTACCATTATCCACACCTATTATTCACTGGTGCATAATGTACGTTATTATACTTGAAGAAACACACGTAAAATGTAAAAATTATCAAATAGTCGTGGACAAAGTGATTTATCAACAGATGTCGAAGAATAATTATTTATATTCACACTTTATGCATTTTTGAATAATAATATTTTTCAAAAACAGTGACCGTACAACTAAGGAGCAACCACCACTTCCCGTTCAATATACACCGCCGGATATTGAATTACACTCCAAAGTCAAACGGGGTTGGTATATCTACAAGATATTTAAAAACCAACCATTCTGGTTTGCGATTAGAAGGGACAACACAACTTGTAGACCGGTTTCGGCGTATTTGCGCCTCATCAGTACAAGGTATGTGGTGTCCGTCCGAGAATCTCTAATCCCGGACTGAAGAGTACACTTCAATCACAATCAATACATGTCTTTCAGTAACAGAAATGTAAAGATTGTGACAGTAATCTAATCGCAAACCAGAATGGTTGGTTTTAAAATATCTTGTAGATATACCAACCCCATTTGACTATGGGGTGTAATTCAATATCCGGCGGTGCAAATAGCACGGGAAGTAGTTGTTGCTCCTTAGTTGAACGGTCACTGTTTTTGAATATAAACAATTCTTCGACATCTGTTTAAAATAGTATTAATGAAAAAAATATAAAAGGTAGAATTATTTGTTCTAACATGTATTTCTTATGGAAATATTGAAAGATGTCTCTTCTCTGTGAGTGGTGTGTTCTGTGGTACTACCTCAAATGAGGTACTTGTGGTTTAATATTAGGTTCGCTTCAACACACTCATGGATGCGTTTCGGATTAATTTAAAATTTGTTGTTGCTCATGCGCGTATTGGGGGAAATATGAAACAAGTCCTCAACTGCTCTGTTGGAACAGCTAATTTGTAGTAATAGAGTCCGACCACAATAACTTTGGGAATCCACGTGGTCGCGGGTGAGGCATATCAGCCTGTGGTGTTACTAACTTGCATATGAAAATGTAACTTTCATACTAAATTTATTGTTAGGAATTTATTTCAAATACAAACTTTATGGTTTTGGATACCTGTAGAAACTTACATAATGGTATCACTCGCTTTATGCAGGTAGGCGACGGGATTAAAGTTGGCCTTTTTTGATAATTAGCTAGGAAGAAAACAATTTACCTAATTTAAAGTTAATATAGGTATTCCAAACCTAATCACTTTCACAAACGTATCTAACATGTCAACTTAAACTTATAAATATAATCTTATTATTAATCTGAGTCATCAGCTGATTGTAATGGTTGATTGTACTGTCGATATCATAATCTGAGAAACTTCCATCAGAATAGCCAGTATTAACGTTAAAACATAAATGATCCAACGTATTATCGAGGATGTGTTCTTTAACGTGTGTCGACAAATAATCGTCCATTCACTGAGTGGCAACTCGTCGAATCTTTTTCGGGATAATACTTCAACATCCTTCAAAACAAATGTAGTATTATGAGCTGCTACCCAATTTTTGACCGATGCCCATATTTTTTCAATAGGGTTCAATTCATCCAATACATAAGTGGGCATAAATGCAGCAACCCGATCTATAATTTCCTTTGTTTGACTATGCAAAGCTTTTCCTTGTTTCACTCTCTTGGGAGACATGACACAAAAAGTTCCAAGACATGAATAATTCACTATTCGCAACAACAAAATCGCACAAGAAGACCGAAAGCAAAGTACTGTCTGATCTGCTGTCAACACTGAAATCAAAACGAAGAAGCTACATAAAATAAAGCGCCCGCAGCCACTCAGAGATCGGCATTGCAATTGAGGCGGTTCTACGTTGAATCACGTGGTGTCCCAAAGTTATTGTGGTCGGACTCTACTTAAATTTGTAAGAACGTACTGTCTTCCGTCACTCATGATTTTTAAATCTCTACGTAAAATATTGTTACGGTTTGAAGAAACTCATAAAATTCCATAAACTATTTTCCATTATTTTAGATTAAATTAAGAGGGTAAACACTTACCCCTGCTATCAATCAAGTCACGAAAACTATGTTCAATTATTTATTATTAACCTTTCACAATGTTTACATTGTCATTTCCAATAAAGGTTGACCTTGAGAAAGGATCTTCTTCTCTTCCACAATCTTCAAATTAGCATAATTGTGCCTACCTTGGTTATGGTTTAGTTGATCATTTGATCACCACTAATTCCCTAGTAAAGGAACTGACACTTTCCGTTGGCTGTTGCTTGGTTTTTTTTTGGATTTGGTCGTAAAAAAAGGCTGGTTTTCTTTGGGCCATGTGGTCTCAGTGAATTTCGATTGAACTCGGATTTTTAAAGCCAAAACTGGAAAAGTAGACAAAGTATTTTGTAAAATATCATAGGCTGATTCCCACGTTAGTGGATTTATATACTTTACTACTTACCTACCTGAAAGGCCAAATTTCAACTACGGTAAGTCATCATCATCAACTATGATTTTCCCTTTTACATCGTTATAACAAACCATCGGTTTTCAGGCCTTCTTTTATTCTCCCTCACTGCTACCCAGCAAACTTTCTGGATCGCACATCCTACAATCTCCTAGGGACGATAACTGGTGCATTACCTCCTAAAGGTGCTCGAGGCATATAAGATGTACATAGGTACTTTGGCATAAACTTCGAGAGGCTTTTGCTCATACATAATTATTATTGTGGATAAGAAGAACACCTACACCTTGAAGCGGTATTCCTTAAAACAAGTAAGATCTAATCTTTGCTTTCTGTAATCGTCAATTGGTGTGCTTCCTAGACTGTGCCCTTTGGTGTCTTAACTCTAGCTCTAGCTACTTTATATGGGATTGTGTAAACCTCTTTTAATTCATGTATCTAAATATAACGACGTATCGCTGCGGTTTAGTTGGTTTTATCTTAATATGTCTTAACTTATATAGCAGAAGTACTAGTTTCATAAATTTCAACCATATTTTTCAGTATTCATAATTTAAAAACTGTAAACCAAATAGTACTACTTGGGAATTATCTTATACAGTTCAGCACTGTTTTGTTCAAATCTATATTCATCACTTTATTTCTTCAACTGTATATATACAATGATAGAATATGAATGGACACTCTGATTAAATACATACATTGAACTAGAGATTTTTGATAAACCCACACCACTCTCCGAATTGCATTAAAGTAAATAGCTAGCCAGCATTTGATATAAAAGTTAATATCACTGAAAAGATAACTCCAACCCTTACCTGTTTCAATTGGGGTAAAAAGGGAGATATAAACATAACAAGTGGCGCCCATAACGTGTTGATTAAAGGGGGCACGGTCTTTGAAGGTGTCAGGAATTTTCCAATATATGTTTCTTTTTTCTTTGTTTTTTAGTTAATTGAATATTGCTTTTATTCCATGTGCTTCTAATCATATTTTGACATTGCTGTCAAGTATTCGTCTTCTGAGTTGACAAGTGTAGTGAGTGGCCTCTTGCTATGCGGCTTAGTAGTTACCTAGCATATTTCGATTGGCCTTTACCTATCCTTGGCTTGGCTGACAGCGTTGCGGCTCAGTGAATTGTAGATAAATAATTGCTACTCAAGACATTGCTTTAAAAATTTTCCTTCTTCAAGCCTTAGGCATATTTTGCGGCAATTGATGTTAATTTTTGTTTGGTTTGTTTTGCTTTTTCTTCCTAAAGGAAAGGGAGGAGGAAAGGAGACCTTTTTTTTTTTTTGTTGTTTTTTTTGTTTTATTTTTTTAACATTAGATTAACAATTAAAGTATAGGTCTGGTTTAAGTGGTTGCTAGATACACAGAAATAAATATTACACTTAGGATCTTTACTTCGAAAAAGGAGCTATACGAGTGGGTTCTTATTGAATATATGAAGAAGGACTATATTCATTGGGAAAGCTACAAGTTGGCGTATCTTTTATTGAACTCAGCTGTTAATTTTAGTTAATTGATCTCCAGATTCACACTAAGAGTAGAATTTGGCGTAATATAGAAAAAATATATATAAGTAACAAAATTTAGATTTAGTAATAAATTAGTTACACAGAGTAATCCTACCTTCTATTGGGTTTATAGTGTAAATATACATAGGGAGGTTCGTTTATTTTTTTTTCTTCCCTAATAGTATTTAAAAACGGGAAAAAAATACTTAGCTTACCCACAAGATATATAATAAAGAAATTTATTTAGAATTCTAATAGACTAGGGAAATAGGTAGAATAGTTTGGCGCACACTACTTAAAAATGTTTGAAGTAAACCGACTTTTAGGCGATGAGGTAGCCTATGAGTTAACAATAAGAGATTTGCCCATACGACCTACAGTACAGGAAAACCGAACTATATTAAGTACAGCCTTACGCAGGGAAAGAACGGGGCTTGTTTCTAGGGACATTTCGATTCCTGATTTGGTTCCATATGATGAGATAGAAATCTGCCAACAAAAGTTGGACAGCTTAGGGAAGGATTTAACAGCATTCAACTATGCAAACAAGAACAATGAATATCGTCGAATATCATCAAGACTAACTCATCTTATTCTTCGACTGGAAAGAGTTCCAAAACAAGATTCAGAGCTGGAAGAAGTTCGGAAAAATTTATTAGGAAGATGCATGTGCTATATGGATGATCTTGGGGTTATCATGGATGATGAAGGGAAACAGGAAACGGTAACGCAGGTTCGTGAATCTTCTGATAGTATCCTCGATACGGTTAACGCTCTGGAAGGATCCATACTGGATGAACCTAACACCCTCATTCCAGAACTTGTTGAATCTCAGAGATATGGAGGTCAACGTAAGGATTCTGATATCCGTTTTCAGACTATTTCTCAAACTCAATCGAGTCGACAAGCTTCCGAAGGATTAAATCCGCCTAGCTCACTAAGTAATCTGGCCACGTCACTCCTGAGAGAGGCCCGTGACACTCGCGAGATATTCCAACGTTCCCGTGACCACGGCTTACAACAATTACGAGATACTGTTTTACCGAGATCAAGTACACATTCGGAGCTCCGCCCATATGACACATTGGCTACTAGACAGAATCGCGAGGTGAATCTGAATAAATCCACCTCTGTCCGAATTTCTGATGTGAGACCTATACGAACCGAGGTTCCTGACCATAGTGGATTTAGTCGTTTCAATCCTAACTGGCAAGCCGAAGCTGTATATCCATCTAAGTTAACCCGTATGGACCCTCAGGATGGTCCAGACTTCTATCAACAAGGTATACATTCACGTTATGTACAATCTCCCGATGGAGAACGACAAACAATTGACCAAGTTCGGACTCTACCAACTTTCAACTCTACTGTGGACCTAGAGAATCGCCTTCGAAATTTGGAAATGTCGTCAAAATCTCAATCCCCATCTTATTTCGACACGTCTACGAAATATTTTGACGTGACCAGGTGGAAGATATACTTCGATGGCGAGAATAGTGTGACACATTTCTTGGAGAGAGTCGAAGAGCTGAGAGTATCACGAGGCGTCTCCAAGGATCAGCTGTTGAGGTCTGCCTCTGAGCTGTTCAAGAAAGATGCTTTGGCATGGTTCAGGTCTCATACTTTTACCTCGTGGGATGAATTATGTCACCAACTACAACAAGACTATTTACCATACGATTATGAAAATGACTTGTGGGAAGAAATTCGCAAAAGGACCCAAGGAGCTAAAGAAAAGGTAGTTTCCTATATTGCTATCATGGAGAACCTCTTGATCAAGCTTGGTACCGCTAGACCAGATGAATCAACCCGTGTTAAACTCATCAGGCGCAATCTCCTACCCTATATACAAACACAACTTGCCCTTCATACCACTACGTCCATTGCAGAGTTAAAATCCAAATGTCGCTTGATTGAGGAGGCTGCTTTGAAAGCCACGCGCTTTTGCCCTCCTCCCGCGAATATCAGGCAATTATTGGAGCCCGAATTGGCTTATAGAAGACCTGGTACTGGTATACAAAATACTACCTACTCTGTTACTCCTGCGTCCTCGGTGGTCGAACCAGAATTGTATGCGTGTGGTTCCCGATTTGAGAATCAAGAGTCACCTGTACTCAAAACCACAAGTAGTAATACTGCACCTCTCTGCTGGAACTGCAAAGAAACAGGACACCGATTTCGAAAATGTCCACAACCTAAAAGAAGATTTTGCTACCATTGCGGAAAGGAAGGTGTAATTCTAAAGACTTGTCCGTCTTGCCAATCAAAAAACGCGAAGGAGGGTCAGCAGTAGGTCGGATGCCCCCCTCCTCTATTCAAAACTCGACCTCTTACACCACAACTATGGCGGTTCTCAACTATGTGTTGGCACATGCCAAAGGTGACGTCCGCCCGTACTTAAAGGTGAAAATTTATGGAAAAGAATTTACAGGTCTATTAGATAGTGGTTGTAGTATCACGGTTATTGGTGGGAAAGGCTGGGAACTCTTGAAGAATGTGTGTAAGTTGAATGTTTGTTCTCATAAGGAGTGCACGGTCGCAAATGGTATATCCTGTCCGGTTTCAGGAAGTGTTTCCCTCCCGTTAGAGTTGGAAGGGCGTATTAAGGTTTTTGAAGTACTGGTAGTTCCTGCTATACCACATAGACTTATATTAGGAGTCGATTTTTGGTCACGTATGGGTCTGGTTCCTGACTTATATTCAGATCAGTGGAGTTTTCGCCCTGGCGATGCCACTGAAGTTCATATGTGCGCAATTGAGCCGATTGAACATTTAAGTTCGGATCAGCGTGCAGCTCTAACTTCCTTAATAGAGAAAACTTTTCGTAACATGTCTACCACACCTGGGTGTACTCATCTGGTAGAACATGTCATCAGGACAGACAGTCCACCTATAAAGCAGCGACACTATCCGTTATCACCCGCTTTGCAAAAGTTTGTAAATGAAGAACTAGATCAAATGCTAAAGGATGGTATAGTAGAAACTTCAGAATCTCCATGGGCTTCGCCTATTGTCATGGTCAAAAAACCAGACGGAAAGTATCGCTTTTGTGTCAATTACAAACGTTTGAACGAAGTCAGCCTACCTGATGCATACCCTCTCCCATTTGTTGGAGCTACATTGGACAAACTTCGCGATGCGAAGTATTTAACCACTTTAGACATCAAGTCGGCCTATTGGCAAATTCCTGTGGCAGAAAGTTCCCGTCCTTTGACTGCCTTTGTCGTCCCTACTCGGGGACTATTTCAATTCAGGAGAATGCCGTTTGGCTTACATAATGCTCCTGCCACCTGGCAGAGATTCATTGACAGGGTAATCGGCGTGGATTATGAAAAATTCGTTCTAGTGTATTTAGATGATATTATTATCTGCACCTCAACTTTTGCTCAACATCTCGAAGTCCTAAGCGAAGTTCTAAAAAGAATTCGAGCAGCAGGATTAACTTTGAATAGGGATAAATGTAAGTTCTGTAAGGATGAGTTAAAATATCTTGGGTACGTGGTAAACGCTTCTGGGTTATTGGTTGATCCTGAAAAGGTGGAAGCCATCATGCGTATACCTGTCCCGAAAAGCGTTGCAGAAGTCAGGAGGATCGTCGGATTAGCTTCTTGGTATCGACGCTTTGTGCCAAATTTTTCATCTGTCATATCCCCTTTGACCGCTCTTCTTTGTAAAAATGCGAAATTCGTCTGGAACGAATCTTGTGACATTTCTCTTAACACCATCAAAGAACACTTGGTGTCTGCCCCTGTCCTGTCCTGTCCCAACTTCGATACCCCCTTCTTTGTTCAAACTGATGCGTCTGATTATGGCTTGGGAGCAGTGCTAAGTCAACTTCAGAATGGCGAAGAGAAAGTAATTTGTTATCTGTCACGCTCTTTAACCAAGAGTGAAAGAAAGTTCAGTACAACTGAGAAAGAGTGTTTGGCCGTACTTTTTGCTGTGGAAAAACTGCGACCCTACCTTGAGGGTTCTCGGTTCACAGTCATAACAGATCACTATAGCCTGAAATGGTTATATAATATTAAAGACCCGGTGGGACGAATAGCTCGTTGGGCTCTTCGTCTACAGCAGTACGATTTCGATATTATACATCGGAAGGGAAAAGACCATGTGGTTCCTGACACGTTGTCTCGGGCTGTCCCTGTTCTGGATGAAGTCAGAGTTGATGTTAGTGTAGAAGAACCAAGTACCACCGACCAGTGGTTCCGTAAGATGTGGAAATGGGTTACCCAAGATCCTTCTAAATATCCGTTATGGCGGACTGAAGGCACTAAACTATTTAAAAAAGGAAGAGTTAACTTTACTACATACCTTGATGGTGCAGAGGAACCCTGGCTGGAAGTAGTTCCTAAACCCGAACGTCGACAGGTAATACAAAATCACCATGATCCACCTACTTGTGGACACCTGGGAGTGTACAAAACCGTTAATCGTATAACTCAAAAATACTATTGGCCGAAACTTCGGGATGATGTCGTCCGATACATCCGAAACTGTGTTGTGTGCCTACGGACCAAACCACTACAAAAAGGCCCAGCAGGTCAGATGTTAAGTAAAACACCAACTGTGTCAAAGCCATTCCAGTTGCTGAGTATAGATTTTATCGGTCCCTTGCCGAGGACAAGTGCAGGTTATTCTTTTATATTTTCAGTATGTGACTGCTTTACCAAATATATTTTACTTTTCCCTTTGAGATCAGCGACTGCGGCAAATATGGCTAAGGTTTTTGAGGAACAAGTCATTTTAATCTACGGTGCACCACGTAAAGTGATCACTGACAATGGAGTTCAGTTCCGCAGTGAAATTTTCCGAAAACTTACGTCGGGATATGATATTGAGATATCTTTTACTGCAAATTATCATCCTCAGAGTAATCCCGTGGAGCGTGTCCACAGGGTCATCAAATCTATGCTGACCGCCTATATATCTGATCAACATAATAAATGGGATAAGGTGTTGTCCAAAGTGGCGTGGGCGATACGATCCGCACGGCACGAAGTGACGGGATTTACACCTAATTTCCTCATGTTTGGTCGTGAACTAAATCTTTCTGGTAAAACCCAATTACCCGTAGGCGATTTTATTATGATCGATCGTGATCGCAGTAACCCAACATTAGACCAGGCTGCAGATATTTACAAAGAGGTATCTAAACGTCTAGTAACGGCTTACGAACAGAGCAAGAAACGGTATAACTTACGCCATAGAGAGGAGAAATTGTGCGTAGGTCAAAAAGTTTGGAAGAAAAATTTCGCAATATCTGATGCCACGAAAGGATTTACCTCAAAATTTGCTAACATGTTTGTAGGGCCATATACAATTAAACGCATCGTGTCTCCGTGGACCTATGAACTAGAAAATGATGCTGGGGACGATTTGGGCATCTGGCACGCGAAAGACCTCAAGGCTCATCCACCCGACAACGCTAGGTTTCACAGCGACTAGATTTTTTTTAATAATATTAGTTTTGAAAATATAGTAGATAGATAGACATAGTCTCTAGATATTTTTCTTATATTTTTTTTTGTACCATTGTTGGTTCTAGTTTATTTTTCTTTACTTTTCGTTAGCTTTTGTATGTATGATACCTTAAAAGTTTTTTTTTCGGAAGGAAAAAAAAACTTTCTTTTGAGGAAGAGGGGGTGTGTTACGGTTTGAAGAAACTCATAAAATTCCATAAACTATTTTCCATTATTTTAGATTAAATTAAGAGGGTAAACACTTACCCCTGCTATCAATCAAGTCACGAAAACTATGTTCAATTATTTATTATTAACCTTTCACAATGTTTACATTGTCATTTCCAATAAAGGTTGACCTTGAGAAAGGATCTTCTTCTCTTCCACAATCTTCAAATTAGCATAATTGTGCCTACCTTGGTTATGGTTTAGTTGATCATTTGATCACCACTAATTCCCTAGTAAAGGAACTGACACTTTCCGTTGGCTGTTGCTTGGTTTTTTTTTGGATTTGGTCGTAAAAAAAGGCTGGTTTTCTTTGGGCCATGTGGTCTCAGTGAATTTCGATTGAACTCGGATTTTTAAAGCCAAAACTGGAAAAGTAGACAAAGTATTTTGTAAAATATCATAGGCTGATTCCCACGTTAGTGGATTTATATACTTTACTACTTACCTACCTGAAAGGCCAAATTTCAACTACGGTAAGTCATCATCATCAACTATGATTTTCCCTTTTACATCGTTATAACAAACCATCGGTTTTCAGGCCTTCTTTTATTCTCCCTCACTGCTACCCAGCAAACTTTCTGGATCGCACATCCTACAATCTCCTAGGGACGATAACTGGTGCATTACCTCCTAAAGGTGCTCGAGGCATATAAGATGTACATAGGTACTTTGGCATAAACTTCGAGAGGCTTTTGCTCATACATAATTATTATTGTGGATAAGAAGAACACCTACACCTTGAAGCGGTATTCCTTAAAACAAGTAAGATCTAATCTTTGCTTTCTGTAATCGTCAATTGGTGTGCTTCCTAGACTGTGCCCTTTGGTGTCTTAACTCTAGCTCTAGCTACTTTATATGGGATTGTGTAAACCTCTTTTAATTCATGTATCTAAATATAACGACGTATCGCTGCGGTTTAGTTGGTTTTATCTTAATATGTCTTAACTTATATAGCAGAAGTACTAGTTTCATAAATTTCAACCATATTTTTCAGTATTCATAATTTAAAAACTGTAAACCAAATAGTACTACTTGGGAATTATCTTATACAGTTCAGCACTGTTTTGTTCAAATCTATATTCATCACTTTATTTCTTCAACTGTATATATACAATGATAGAATATGAATGGACACTCTGATTAAATACATACATTGAACTAGAGATTTTTGATAAACCCACACCACTCTCCGAATTGCATTAAAGTAAATAGCTAGCCAGCATTTGATATAAAAGTTAATATCACTGAAAAGATAACTCCAACCCTTACCTGTTTCAATTGGGGTAAAAAGGGAGATATAAACATAACAATATGTTTAGTTAGATGGATAAGCGCATGGTCTTGAACGGATCAGAATAAACCAAGTACCTTTGCGCTTGCGTCTGATTTCCAGTTCCTGACAAAAACACAAATTCTTGCGACAGTTTCCATACCGTTTGCGTTTAATGCTGGAACTGACTACTAACAGTCACCAAACTGTCAAGGATTGTTGTTGGAAAGCTAAAATGCACCTGCACATGTTCATAACAATCACTGATAATTTCGGACTCATGTTGGAACGAACCTATTAACATTTTTGTTTTGCAGATTCGAAGTGGCTTCTTCTCCACATATCCGTATTTGGACTTCCATTTGTCCAATGCTTTTACTTAATTATAGGAGCCCTTTATCTCTTCATTCCAATAATGGGTCGAGCAGGATCTGGAAGTCACGCCGAATTCCTTCTTTCGGTATTTGTGACTTCTATATTCGCAAATTTGTTCACTTTCGTCGTACCATTGGGAATATTAGTGAGAGGAATCGAGAGGATATTTAGCCTGTTGACAGGATTATTTCTGTTGTCTCTAGCTCTACTAATATTAACTCCTCTGGGATTTCCGTATTCGGGAGAACCTGGAGCATTGGCGCCACAAAGATTCATGATAGCGGTATGTTATTTTAAATTTATAACCTCTGTATATTTTTTTTTCACCAATAATCAATAATTTGATTTAAATATATAGGATGGCCATTTCAATCGTCCGAGTATTGAATGGGATAAAACTTGCCATTTAAATTTTTCAAATTTAAAATATTATGGGCCAAATTAAAAATATTGGCCAAAGACCAGATTTGTTGATTTTTGAACCAATATAGACAGTTTTTTTTATTGAAATATTTCAAAATGATACAAGTTTTGTTTAGACTCGTTAAAAGTTTTTTCCTCGTTTCTGGTTAACTAAAAAGAAAAATGGCTTTTTGGAAATTTTGTTTGTCTGCTTTTTTAAATGTAACACCCTGTATATTTTCTAATGGAACGGAATCGACTATAGTGTCATGATCTGATGATAATAAGTCAGTTGATAAAATACTGATATAATATTAGGTCTGTTTATGGTTGTCACACCGAAATACATTAATTCGAATTTAAGTTTTCTTTCATTTATTACATTTTTCTAAAGCCATACTACACTCAACGGCACGAAAACCGGAACAGTTGAATTTTTTTAAACAAACTTCAAATTTTAATGCTTTGTAATGTTTTATTACTATAATATCCTACACACAAACAAAACAACACGTTTTACATATTTTCTAACAACAATTGAACTTTCAATTTAAGAAAAAAAGGGTTTTTGAGTAAAAATCCTAAATTCCATAGATCTTATTACTGCAAAGAGCATAGTTGGCCATGAACCCATGTCAACAATGCTGTTGTTGTCATTGTTGTTTGAAAGCTGCTCTGCGGTTTATTAATCCAAAAAATATGGATGTTAATCCTGGACACAGCGGCACAGATGCCCGAGAGTATCATGTCTCCAATAGCACCGTATTTTTACATGTTTTTTGGAAACTTTTTGGAAACTCAACGCAGTACTAGCGCTCGTAATGATCGTTTTATTATCTTACAAAGTCTGCGAAATCGTCATGCTACAGCTGTTGAAATCAGGAATCGACTTCAGCACGTCCGGTAAACCAACGTAAGCGAACGGACAGTTCAGGACGCGCACTGAATCCGGTCGACACGGAACGGATCGTTTCGACATAACTATTACCCGCGCACTGAATCGACTAGCAACTAGTTTTCCTCCATGATAAATACAGAATTGACACCACTGTTGGATTGCAAATAATCAATTACACGTTCGGTTCGGCAGAAGTTGCCATTCCAAGGAATCTCCGCCGTAGTCGAGTCGAACGGTCACTGCGGTGCCGGTCCGAATGAGTGCGCGGTGATATATTGAAATAAGAACAATGCAAAACGTTCGGCAATGCTGTGCCGTGTCGATCCGAGTCGAGCGGATTCAGTGCGCTTTAGACGACGCCTCGGGGAAGTCTATCTTACCAGTCGTAGACCTGCAACAGGCCCAGAACGTCTTATGTGCTGCGCAACTTGAATTTGCCAGAAATCATCAGCACCGGGGTGAAAATGAATGGGGGTGCGTTTTGTTCACCGATGGTCCAGATTTAGCCTGCGGTCTCCAGATGGTGGTGAGAATGTACCTTCAGTTCGAGGACAGGATACCCAAGGGGCTCAGTTATGGTGTGGGCCGGAATTTCTCTGAAGGCACACACAGAATTGTAAATCCTTCTGGGAGGATCCTTAACTGCGGCCAGGTAGATTGAGGACGTTCTCCAAGAATTTGTCCTTCATGTTGGCTTTATTGGAAATTACTTACTTCTGATGCATGATAATGCCCGATCTTACACCGCTAGAATCGCTCAACAGTTCTTAAACGAGGTAAATATTCCTGTTATGGAGTGGCCAGAGGTAAGTACGGATGGTAACCACATATGTAGAACATGCTTGGGCGAAGGATCCGAAGTCGTGTTCCTGCTCCTTTAACTTTAAATCATTTGCGACAAGCTCTTTTAGATGAATGGGAACTTATTCCACAAGTGGATATTCGCCACATGATTTTAGACATGCCTAGGAGGATATAGGCAGTAATTCGATAACGCGGGGGGCGACACCCGTTATTAAGAATGTGGCTCCCCAGTTTTTGCTAAGTCGTTTCAATTTTGATTCATTTGAGGTAATTTTTCCACAACACCAATTTGTGCGTTTTCATCCTAGTTTTTCGTTACAAAACACTTTTTTTCTTCAATTAAAGGTTTAATTAGTTAGAAAATATGTAAACCATGTTGTTGTGTTTGTGTGTAAGATATTATAATAATAAAACTTCACAAGGCATTAAAAGCTTGTTTAAAAATATTCAACTGCTCCGGTTTTCGTGCCGGTGAGTTTTAAATCGAGTTTTTGAACAGTAAAAAGCTGGTTCATTGTCTTATTATGGATTATGTTCTGTAATGTTACATTGCCACTTCTTTGGAAAACTTACAGTTGATAAAAGGTTTTAAGCAGATGTAGGGAAATAAATATTTTCATTAAATAGTTTACCATTATAAAACTAAAAATTGAGGCCATAACCTTATTTGTTGATCGTGTGTTTTTCACCTGCTTTTCACCTGAACAACCAACTTTAGTCCACTGTAATCGTTCTTGTTTGAATTATTCACAATAGTTTATAAAAAAATAATAAATCTTTTAAATTTCAGCATACACATAGGACATTCCACGATATATCAGGAAAAGTTCTAAACGAATCAACTGGTTATTGGTTGGCGAACATGGATCCCAACAGTCCGCATTCTGTGGATAGACACGTTCCTGATATGCAAAATGCAGAATTAGTTACCAAAGACTGTGAAAGTTACCTATATTGTGGGTTGCCATACCTCGTACCTGTGTTGACAATGATATGGAAAACACATTGGTTACCAGGTCCAC
Source organism: Lochmaea capreae (assembly GCA_949126875.1). NCBI lineage: Eukaryota > Metazoa > Arthropoda > Insecta > Coleoptera > Chrysomelidae > Lochmaea > Lochmaea capreae. The sequence goes on from OX421403.1 coordinate 18,769,328, forward strand.
CTCCCGTTATTTTAAAACACGTTTCCATGAACATTTTAAATAGAACAGCCACTGCTGTTGGAGAAAAAGTTGTGATCAAGATTGATGGTAAGTTGTAATACATTTTATTCTTGGTGAATTTAGTTTAAATAAGTATAATTAATCATTATTTTCAGCACTGGATAGCAAATTTCCAGTGGTGGCGAAATACGGGGTTTACAAAAATATGTATGTCTTATCAAAAGTGCTTCATTAATGCAATTTTGAGGGTTGTATAATATACACTCACAGACAAAAATTCTTAATTTATGTCTTTATCTATAAAAAATTGCTATCAATTATGACTTTTTTGCTAAATGTTTTACTTATGGTCAAATTCTATTCCACAAGTTTCGTATCGTCTATATAGGCTACTAGTTTAACTGAGGGGGTTGAGTTTTTCTATCGGTTGTATTATTATTACATGATAAGGGCAGAGGATCAAGGCCTATTTTGCCCATAATAATTTACAGAGTATAAATTAAACAATAACTGACAGTAAGCCTAAAAAACTACAGATCGAAAATGTAGGAGTCTATTTGTTTTTTCAAAACTATTAACATTTTCTGAATTAATTATTTGCTGAGGGGGACTATTCCAAATATCGAAAATTCTTTTACTCATAAAGTTTTGTCTATAACGAGTTCTAAAAGGCTCTTTCTTCATCTTTAAGGAGTGCCCACGGAGACGGTCGTCTGAATGAGGAGGGATAACTGCTTGAAGGTTGCTGAAGTTCAATTTCAAAATTCGAAAGGAAAGAATAAGGTCACATCGGAGACTTCTTTCTTCGAATTTTGTAAGATTTGCCATGGTTTAATCTCTCTTAATCTATTAGTATCATTTCCTTTCCAAAATGTTTCCGTCTGATTCCTTGTAAGTTCTCACAGAAGCAGAGTATGTGGTGTTTCATCCCTTGTTCACATTTTCTGCACATAGGTTTACTGACTTCCCATTTGTATACATATTTTCTCAGGGTATAGTGTCCAGTGACCAGATCGATAACTGTCTTCAAATGTTTCTTACTCAGTTTTAATAACCTGATTGCGAGTTCCTTTCTATTCTTTGTATGAAGGTTTGAATTGGTTTTCTTTGTCTAACTAGTTCCGGATTTCCTCTCTTATACAATACTTGTGATTCAACAGACCTATCAAGTCTCCTTTAGAACCTTTTTTTGCTAACTAGTCGGCCAATTCATCACCTGCCATATCCTGATGTTCTGACACAAATTTATTAGCTAAGCATGCTAAACAAGCTCAACCCGATAGGTGCGTTCTTTTTGACTGAGATCTCACTTCAGTTAATGTGATCTGAGATAAAGTGATGTGAGTAAGCACCAAAAATAACGATAAACTCTTGAAACTTGCGATTTGTCAAAATTCAATTAAAAAAAGATTTAAAATATAAGGTAAATTCGTAACAGTATCTAATGAAGTAATTTTTTCCATAATCCCATTCACTCAGATCAAAAAAAAAATAGATTATGTTATTCAAAATTCAAACAAATCAAATATTTCTTTATCCCCTATTTCCGACTCAATTTAATTAGACTCCGTTTCGCATAAGAAGAAACCACGTGAAGTTGCAGTCGTATGCGCGAACTTGTCAAAACCAGCGCCATATTGTAAAATTGACATTCGACTACAAATCAATAGCGTAACGATTCCACATTTTGTAGGTTGACACAAAATTAGAATCTGTCAGCCTTGACTGTGTATAATTTTTCCTTTAACACCAAGTTTTTTAGGAGGTTTCGTTTTAAATCAAATAAAATACACAACACTCACAGATAAACTAGCTAAACGTGTTAAAATATTCAAAAATCAAAAATATTTCTTCAAACACAACCTCAAATGTCAATAATAAAATGGCTGTCGGCATGAAACATCGTTTGTAACGCCCTTGGCATGATACGGTCTATTTTGATTTCTGCGCAACTCGGTTGGCAAACATCACGTGGCTTCTTCTTATGTGAAACGGATTCTACCTCTATGACTCCTAAATAATTTGTAAAACAAGGTAGGTATATATTTAATTCTTTATATTCAGGTCCTACGCATATTGGTGTTATGATATCTCCAGTACCTGGAGTTGAAATTAAAAGTTGGAGTTTACCGCCAAATGAACCTTTAGCGGGTCCGTTATGGAACGGACGAAAAACCTACTTTATTTATTATGCTTATGGTTTGGAACCTGTTCCGTTGGTATTTTCAATAGATTTTACAGTAAGTTATTTTTATACTCTTCATTGTAGCTAAGGGTAATCTCCTTATTTTTTTGAAGTATAGGATTTAAATTAATAATATTATAAGTTACTATCAGTTTTAATTTAGACTTCTATTAGATGTACATTTTTATGAGTATAGTTCTTTTCAGCGTTTTTGATCTGTTGCCGAAACAATATTTATATTTTTTCTTTAGACCATCTCTGTTAGTCATCGTCGTATATGAGACTTATATTCACAAAAGTTTGTCATTTAATAAGTCAGTGTACGTAACGGAATCTGATCTCAACAATATTCGTACGAACTGCTAGTATGTACATTGTACAGCTTGCCAAACGTAGAAAAGTATTCAGGCGGAGAGATGTATGTTGGAATCCAATTATAAAAATTATACGGGAAATCTATATAAACAAATAATTGAAAATTCATATATTTAAATGTTATCTCAAATTATATTAGACGTTCCAGGACATTTTTAATAATACCACTATATACAAGTGCAATAACTTCTAGAAGAACTCAGTAATTACTTTATATCCCATCAAGTATAGTTTGGCAAGTTGATCTGAAGCCGTGAAAGGAATTCAGTCGAAAACATTCGATAATGCCATGTTCAACTATGAAAAAGATAAAGTGCTAAATATGTTGTGATAATAATTAGAAAATGGACTTTTTATTATTAACAATTTGATTATACGTTAATTCTTTAATGTGCTTGTTTCTTTGGATTTTCTCTATTAACATTATTTTTTCAATTTATGAATATCAAAAGATTAACACTTTTCCAAATTTGTTATGGGCTTCTTCAAGCTCTGGCGAAAACCATAATTTTCACGCCCTCCGAACTAAATCAATTGGTGAAATTTATCGAAAGGCCATCGTTGCTTAGCGACCAGCTGACTTCCTATTGGCAAGCGCGTGCGTGTGTTCTTCCCTCTCACTTTGTCAATTGACTGACATTGATTATCCAGTGGCGTTGGTATTGTCAGTGTCAGATTTTGAACTATTTCGTATCCATATTGAATTCAAGTACGATTCTTAACATTATTTGTTTTTAACAAATACCGTGTTATGAAAAATACCTTACCTTCAAAGCAAAGCAAAAATCAGTTTCTATATATAATTATTATTATTATTTTTAATACTTTTATAAAATAGGTACCGTACGCCATTGGTACGTTTATGACAGATATCCGCCATGTTTCCTCGCCCCTTACCGATGCCGCGTAGCTTCAGATAAACTTGCCAAACTATAGTAGCGACAAACAACTCATAGTGAAACTCACAAAAGGTCATTTTCAGAATCTGAATGTGTTTGAATTCTCAGAACAACTGTCACCGCTTATGTTTATATTATTCCATCAAGTATTCGATATAATGTTGCTTCTTGGTCTGTTTAAAATTTGTAAAAACTCTTGGCGTGCTCGAATCGCGTCTGTCATTCTGAAGTAAATGAAAAAAAAAATTTAGCGCAAAAGGTTTTATACGTGAATTCAATCAGAATGATATGGTGGAAACCTCAGAACTGGATGACCATTTTCAGCTATGATTTTGTCTCATAAGTTTTATACCGCACCTTGCAGATTTTAGTTATGTTCTACAAATCAATTTTTAACATGCCATTCGTAAAAGGTATATTTTTTGTCGAAGCCATTCACTCATTTCTTCTTTCCTAGAGACCATAGTTTAGTCTAGCTGAACATTGTAGTATGGAGCATTATCAATCACAAGAACGCTATTTGGAAGTAGATTTGGTTTTTCTTGAAGCTACCTTTTATATTGTTGTAGTTAATTCCACTGCGATAAACATCTGATTTTGTATTTGATTTAATCTTCAAATATGCGTTTCCTACAAAACCCTTCTCACTATAATTAATCTTGGTCCTTTCGAAACTGGCTTATGATAGAATCTCTCGTAGAATCTGCACATGGCTTTGTCTGTTAAGCCTACAGTCCCCTGTTAATATACCTACTACGGCTTTGACAGTTTTCTTATCATTACTTATTAAGGCGGCATCCCACCGGACGCTCTGCTCTGCGCCGTGCCGTTCGTTTTCGTTCGATTGTGCGCGTTTAGGGCTTGAGCGTTTGGTGGGATCGACAAACTGCTCCGCGCCGTGCAAGTTCGAACAAGGACGAACATTATCCGTTGGTTGTCGGTACTTCAAAGAAACGTGCGCGTTCAGTGGGACTGAGTTTACAAAAATACCATTGTTATTTTCATTAGTTAAATGTTAAGTTACTTTTATTATGAGTTTACAAGAATACCACTGTTATTTTTATTAGTTGAATGTTAAGTTACCTACTTATTATGTAAGTTGAATAAAAATTAGTTTTACGTACGCGTATATATTGTTTGAGTGCTTCATTGAGAGCACTACAAACTTCCATAACACTCCTTGATACAGTTTGCTGGGAGACTTTGAATGTATACATGAGGCTGCTAAATGAATCTCCTGTTGCTAGGAACCGTAAAGTGATTGCCAGTCTTTCTCTAGCAGATACAGCAACTCTGTAATTAGTATCCTTTTTTCTTATGACTGTTTCAATCATTGTTAACAGGTGCTCGACATACGACAAAAATTTTGAAACTGTCCAGCAACTAAATCACTTAAAAGATTATTTCCTCCATAAATGTCTCTACTTTTAAATACTGGTGTAACCCAATAACGACGTTTCCTCCGGGTCTTTCGTTTTTCTTGTAAAAAATGGTTAATTACTATAACTGCAGCACTAGCTACTTTCGTTTCCATCGTGCGCGTGTCAATATATACTGGAACTTTTTGCTCCTCGACGAACATAGCGCGCAAACGTGCGCCGCTCTGTGTCGTTCTGCGCCGCGCTGCTCGGCACAGAGCAGAGCGGAGCAGAACAGAGCGTCCGGTGGGATGCCGCCTTTAGGTATACCGCAAATGTTAGAAAATGTCCTTTAATAAATTGTTTCGCCTGTCTTTGTACTGGTGAAATTACCCATCATTCTAGATATTTCTGTGCTACCCACTTCCTTGTGGCCATATTTATTGTCGACTTTGCGACAGAATGGTTCCGGTCTAATGAATCTCGTTGATCAGCCTTGTCTTACCGTTTCATCCACCAGTTCGTTGTCCTTATCTCCACGTGCCCTGATAACCAGGCTACCATGACCTTGCAATGGTCTCCAAGTGCGTTTAAGGCACCATCTGAACTATTTTTATTACAAAACATGACACTATTCTTCCACCCAGTGAAGATCAACACTTGGATCATGCACAATGAAGTTATGTGTGTCACGACCTTTAGACAGCGCGGAGTGTAAGAGTGAGGGACCTACATTGTCAACTGCACAGTGAAACTTCTTTACTGTTTGTAACTTACTTCATGTGGTTGTGCTTAAAAACGCTGAATAGAACTATATACAACGATTGATTATTTTGATTATTGTCTTTTTCAGACGCCGAAAAATCACAAACGACCTACAATGGATTTGGCGGTAACATCCCACTACTTGTTCGGTCCAGGCAAAGCCTCGAAAGAATTTAAACACCTAATTAATCAATTTCCATCATGGACGGCAATTAATTATTGGACGGCTTCATATGAATCGTGGATAATTTAAAAATAATTTCATTTTAACAATCAGTATTGACATTCAGGTGCTTACGCCGGCTAATATCTTGCCAAAGTAAAATTTTCCTTTAACATTACGGATATTTTACTAAAGCCAAATTGCTTGCTGCAACAGACTTTAACGCACTTATTGTTTTCTTCCAGTAAAAACGAATTTAGGTTTATAAATTGAAACGAGCTGTACGAGGTTGTAGATACATAAGAGTGAGGAGTAAATGCTCTAGCATTTTCGAGTATATAGTTATAAGCAGTAGAGGAATTCGTAAATATTGAGTCTATATTTTTGAATTAACACTCTTATATCGTCGGCTTAATCGGCATAGTGCGTAACTCCATTTTCGAAAATTTTTCAGGGGTCACAAAAGACAAATCACTCAAGAACGACATAGATGCACACGTGCAGCCTGAAGGTTATGAAAAAAAATGGACATACGCACTTGCAGATTGTTATTGTCGGTAAAGGAGATACGAAGTTTTCTTCTTTGAAAATAGTAAATTAACCCGCTGTATTTTGGAGATACGGTTTATTGTGAGTCATAGAGAGTAATATCTTCCATCAGATGTCGCTAAAACCCTGTTTTCACCGAAAGGTGGAGTTACGCATTTTGCCGATGAAGCCGACGATATTTATTTTACTCTATTTGTTATAATAAATATATAAAACATCCTATAATTTCAATAATTACTGTTTAATTGGTAGTGAGGTCGCTTTTACATGTTCAGATCGTTCGCTCGTACGAATTACCGTCAGTCAGCCGGATAAGTATTGCGTGCTGTTACTTGTCCGGTTGAGTACCGGAAACGCTGACGGACGAACATCCTGACGTTGTGAAAGCGCACTAATATTATTGGCGTTTTTAAAAATATTGCTAGAAGAATGATATGAATGTGGTATTTAAACCACTTTAGTCCAGTTATTTCTTGTTATTTTTAAACTGGTCTAGTAAAATAGTTTCAGATGAGTTATTTTTAAATTTAACTCGATATTTGTTCGAATTAATCTCACTAGTGTCACGTTTTGTGCCTTTCAGCTCTTATACAATTGACATTCAGTTCTGTACGTTGACAATCTTTACAATGGCATCTGAAGTATGACATTGACATGGAACAACAAAATTAAATTTGAATTAATCTCGTTTAATACCTTTCAGATATTATACAATTGACATTCAAATCCCCTTGCTGTTAATATATCAACAATGACATCTGAAGTTTTGACATAAAATAACAAAATTAGTTTTGAATTAATCTCTTATGTGTCACGTTTTATGCCTTTCAGTTCTTATACAATTGACATACATTTTCCCTCGCTGTCAACTCATCAACAATGACGACCACTACCACGACCACAAAATTAACATTTATTCTCTCTCTGTCATTCTACCAACAATGATAGTTTTTTACTCAAAGTACTATTGTAGATGCTATAACCTACAAGCCATGTTTTCTTCTCATAGGGATATAAATAATCACTTCTTAACCCTTATGATCCCACACATATTTACACCTAATGTCTACCACAGAGAGTACCAGGGTACTATGAACTTTTGCGCGCGCGCACGCATCACTTGGGTGATTGGTTACAGGAAGAAAAACACGTAAAAGTTGCAGCAAATGCAAGAATCCTGTGTGTGACCAGCACACTAACCCAGCACGTACAGTTTGCAATAATTGTCAATAATTTTAAAAAAAGTATTGATTTTTTAGAGCAAGTTTTCAATTTTTATTGACGACATATAAAAAAATGTCTCTATGTATTAAACTACTTTTCCAGAGATGTCCTAAAAGCACAAATGAATAGCTCTAGCAGAAAAAAAGATATGTAAATTTAAAATTGAAATAGTACCCGGGTACTCGATGTGGTATCATAAGGGAAAACGAGAAACAACGTTAACCTCCCATATAAATATAAGTTTGTTGATCACATGACCCCAGTTTCCGCAAGATGCTGTAACTCTTCATATTCATTATGGACCAATAATACTTTTACTTTTCTCTACTCGTTAAATCCGCTCTTCTTTTTTTGACTACGGAAAATTATCCAAGCTAACTTTCTAAGTTTGCTCGATTTATTCTTATCAAAAAAGTGGTATTTCATAATTATTTTAAACTGGATTGAAAAATTTATTCTGTACATGTAATAGTTAAAAAAAGATTAAACGTTTCATTCTGCTAGTATTTAAAAAAAAAACTTTATCTTGATTAATTATTGTATGTAGGTCTTGTCACTCGAAAATTATGTTTAAAGTTTGTGCAGCTGTGTGTAACTATGATGCTTATTATGAACTGAAAAAGTGTCTTGAATCTCCAATACTGATTGTTATTCCAATAAGAACTGATATTAAGGGATACTGAATTGATTTAAAAAAATTACAATAGCCAAATTATTTATAAAGAATTGAATAATTTACAAAATTTATACCAAAAACAAAGGGAAAACTCAAAATGTGATAAATTGAATACAAAATGTTGAAATATTTTTAGCTTTCATTTCTGTTTTATTTGGAACTGTTTTGACTTTTTATAGAACAACAAAAATTAAAAGCACCTCATCATTTAACGTTGATTGTTCGATTTATTATACAGCTCGTCCAGACCGTTCAGTCATAGGCTTCAAGTCCTCGACATCTCAGGCTTTGGGCTTATTGTGCTCTTGGTTCAGTGGCGTAGCTAGGGGGACAAGGGCCATAGTGCATAGGGACGCGTAGTTTCAACTTATATTGGCCTTCAAATTTATTGATAGGAATAAGAATAGGAAACAGTGAGTTGAACTTATCCCTGGTAGGCTAAATCCATACGTCGTCTCTATTATAATCTCCATGTGTTTAATACAAGAAAAAGGGAATAAATAAACAACGACGCACATGACAATATAGAATATTTATTATACAGATGAAAAAAAAAAGATTTTTAACAGAATTCCCCGTCCAATTCACAATCTCTTGCGCGCTATAATTTTTAAGGATTAGTCTATAATTTCACTCAAATCCAAGTTTGATGCCTCCTCATTTTCTATTGCAATTAACGATAAATGTCAGGGGCTATCTTGTCGAATGTAATGTTGTAATGTTTCTTAAATAATTTTTTATAATCTTCAGTTTACTGAAAGATCTTTCTGCTGCCGCAGAAGTAACAGGAATTGCAGTATACACTTCTGTAAGGTCACGTTCCAAATTTCGTTATAATTTCTTTGCAAAGCTGGCGAATAGAACACGTCTCCAACAATTGAGGGAGGATCAGATGATATACATTAAGAAATTGTAGCGAAAAATGTTGTCCAATTATATCACAATATTTCTTCTGAAACTGATCACATTTCTTGAGTATTTATTTGAAGGATGGTTTGACGAACAGCGTTTTCCTAATATTCCGCCAAATTCGGTAATTGTTATGGACAATGCGTCGTATCATTCGCGAATATTAAATAATTATTTTTTTTTCAAAGCTGAGGTTAGAGGGCCCCCTGAGCTCCGGGACCCTCGTGCACTGCACCACCTGGCCCTATGATAGCTACGCCACTGTCTTGGTTGTAACGTTTATGCGAAGATACTAGCTGTTCTTATCGGGAACAGTATTTTCACTAGATCTTTCTTGAAGAAATTCTCCCTTGAGCGGTATACTCCCAGGAGTTTATATCTCCAATGAGCAAGTGCTATCTCTTCCTTTTCCGTGCAAAACCGACAAATAGGCCCACCTCTATATATACCAATCATTTTGACTAGGAGTTGGCCGAGTTCCTGCTTAGAGACTTGGATCCAGTACGTTTGATGTTTTTTTTAATCCGTCGAGATGTACATTCCGTCCTGCACTTTTTGATACCCCAAATGGTAGTTCAGTCACCCTTTTTTTGCTAAAGTATCTGCCGTTTCAGTACCTACAATACTTAAGTGGTTTGTCAAAGCTGAGAGCTTTTGTAGGTAATTCCGGACCAGTCTGGATCTAATCTGGTGGCATGTGTGGATTTCCGCTGGGAATACGTACCAACGGTGCGTAAACATTGGACCTGGGTTTAGCACCAGTTCCTGTTCCTTTATCAGTCTTAAATCAGTCTTAAATCCATCAGTGTACCATACCAACGTTCCATCCTGACATGTTTTCAACTCACTTCAGTCTAGCTGGATGTTATATGGATGGTTGTTATTAAACATGACTGGACTGTTTTCTTCGATAAAGGCCTAAAATTTAGGAATTGAAGAAGAAGTGACACCTTGTGTTCTACTTCATTTGTATTTGTTTAGCATTTTTTTTTGTACTATTGACTTTTTAAGCATTTGTCATTTATGTAAAAACTTCAAAATTGTCAAATTTAAAACCCCTACATTTCACAAGTATGAAATTTCAAATTTTCTTTACCGTGTAATATAATCTTAAAGCCCTTCTACCACTTGTGTAGTTACAGCTACTCTTCTTTCGCAATTTTGTCCATTCTTTACTATTTTGAGTCCTTTGCTATTTTCCAGCTTCTTCCTCATTTATCCAGCAATCTTTCTAATATCTTATTCCAAGCTTTTCTTGGTCTGCACCTTTTTTATTTTTTCCAATTTTTGCTTTACATATTCTCTAAACCGGTTATAAGCTGCAAATATTCCCACCATTGCTGTTATATTTCTCCTAAAAATTCTTAGGTTGATTGTATTCCTAGGTCTTTTCTTACATCTTTGTTTTTCTACATGTTTTGCTACATGTCTAATGGGTCTATTCTGTGCACGTCTGTAAGATAATCTGTAACTTTACAGGGGAATTGCTATTCTGCGTACAACTGTATCTTACAGGAATCTTTAAAATAGTTACAGATTTGGTAAATATTTACGTGTGTATTGACTGCTGTCGTTGGAAATGGAATATTTTTGTACAGTTTGAGGTTGTCTCTGGTTATTTGGTTAAAGTTATAGGTTAGAAGTATCGAAATTTGACGTACAGTAGTTCAAATGTCTATCTGTAATTCAGTGAGTTACAGACAACATCACAGAATCGCAAAGTTACAGATTCTGTAAAATCCCATTTACAGAATTTTCGTTAGCTACAGATTCGTAAGCTATTACGAAAAACACAGAATCGACCTATTACTCTTTTTAAATATTTCATCTCTGTCGCCTGTATTTTACTTTTTTTGTTGTCCTGTTAACACTCATATTTCACATCCGTACAGTATGTAAGTATTGTTTTAAATTTTTATTTTATTTCGTATCTTTAAATATTTCTTTTTTATTTATAAATTTGGTATTCATGACATGATATTTTAGCGTGTAAAAAAGTATTAAATACATAATTATTATTAAAATATAAGTCGCGTAATGCTACTTATTCATAGTGCCGTAAAAAGTTAAACACCGCTCCTTAATTTCAGTTCTGGATTATATAAATATTTCACTCGGTGCTTATTTTTAAGCATTGTTTATTTTATTATAAGTCTCGGAAGAGAATATTCAATTTTTTGTGTGATTATGGGTTGTTCTTTGACTTAGATAACCCTTTCCTTAATTATTCCAAAGCGCAGTATAAGTATAATTTAATAGGTATTTTCTTAATTAATAGTATTTAAACTACTTTAGAATACTTTTTATAATTTTTTTTTATTTATTGATATATTATTCGGGATTTTATTTCAAAACTTTATATTTTTATCATAAATACTTTTGCCGTACATTTAAAGGGGTGAGTGTTGTGTATGATAATTGTTTACAAAAATATTCCTGTCATGAACTTTATATTTCTTCAAAATTCATGTCTATTTATTTAATCCTCCATTCGTTTTCCTTCTATCTATGCTCTGCTTGTAATTCTGTTTGCATGTTTTTTGATCCCAATGGCCCTCTCTTAGCTAGTCATGCCCAAACCATTTTAGAACTGATTCCCTCTATAGGAGCAATTCTGTAAGCAAATCTTAAATTTTAACACATGGTTAAAAATGAGACAATCTGCTAACTCCATTTTAGTATCCTGTGTCATTTTGAAGGTTCGCGCACTTAGCCGAAGCGTTGCGAACGGAAGCGTCATTTTGATCGTGTCCGCGCATTTGTGCGCCTTTGAGAGGTACGATTAGGAGTTCGTCAGAAGAGGATCTCTTTGTATTAAGTTTAATTGCCACTATGGAAGAAGCAGAAAAAAACAAAAACAAAATGCTGGGTTTATAATATAAATCAAAAGAGAGACACTTACGGTGACTTTCATCATTTATTCAACGATCTTAGACAAGACAAAAAGAAATTTTTCAAATATTTCTGTATGTCGGAGGAAAAGTTTTTGGAGCTTCTTCGTTTAATAAAGTATTTGCCGCCAACTTTAGCACCACTTCCTATCAAATACTGCTAAAAACTGAAATATGCTACATAAGAATTAACAAATATTTGAATCTTCTCGCCGCCTGTCACCGCGCATTGAGGCGAAGCGTGAAGAGAAACTTCTCCTAGTTGGTCCGAAGAGAATTCGTGCGTTGACCGACGCGTCTCTTCGCTTCGCGCCGCCATAGTGCGCGGGCTGCCATATAACTTTATGTAAATTACTCGGGCGAAAAATCTACAATTTTCTTCGCGCCGCTTCCGTTCGCAACGCTTCGGCTAAGTGCGCGTGAACCTTCATATCTTTTATAAATATCGCACAGGGCACACTTTCCTATGTTGTGAATTTCCGCTTGGTATGTACTTGTGTTTTTTTTTCAAGCCTTCGGAGTGTTTAGTTCCTGACCCGTACATTTCTATCCCAATCCCTTCTTTTGCTTTTGAGCCGTCGCCTCTACCATTGTATAGCATTTTTTCCCAATCTGGTAATGATGTTGGGATCCCATTCCTCCTTGCTTTTTAATTCCGTATTTAAGGGATAATCATTCTTCAATTTATTTTACCTGCAGCTGATTATCCATAAAAGCATATTACTCATCCCTTAAATATAATGGCTGATTTCAGTGGCTCATTCGGTTTCGCCAATATACAATTTTCGAACCAAACCGACTTGAAAAACATTGTTTTGGAAACGGGTGCAAGGAATACTTCCTAGGAGTTTTATATCAACATTAATACCCTTTTCCACTTGCTGGAAGTACACTAGAGGACAGTGCCCATGGTGGTAGAATTTAGTGCTTGAGAATTATTAGTATTACTATACCTCATTTAAAAACCAGGAGGAGTAATTTGAATTTAAGTTGGTTATTCTGTAGACCTCTGATTGGTCGGATTCCGCCCAGTTTCACACTTCGTAGCATTGACATCAGCTGATAATTTATTAATTTCCATTTTTGACAATTCTGACAGATGAATATGCTTGACTACTTTCTCGGAACACACCCTTTAATAACTAATTAATCTAGTAACTTTTAGTGGTGTGAGGAAGGCTTTTCAAATTACTCCTGGTTTTTAAATGAACTGTAGGGAGGAAAGTGCTACTCTTCCACTAGCAGGATGTAGTTTACTGCCCGACGCAAAGAGGAGGACAGTAATAATCCAAGGGTGGAAGGTACTTTCCACCATAGTAATACAAATAGGAGGATTTCTAGTGATTTTTCAAAATAAAAAATCTTTAGCTACTATTAAAAAGGTCTATGATTTGTCAATAGTTTTAGACCCGAAAATTTTGTTGTGGTAAAACTGGATGTGGTACTACAATCGTCCATTTATACAATACCAGCCTTATTTTTGTTATCTTAATTTTTTTTATATAATTTTTGAACTTCTATGATTTGTATTATTTGTGCCTTAGAACTAGTGAAGTCAAATAAATATTGCTACATTATTTATTTATAATATACAGTAGATACATATTATTGAATTTGTACACATATGATGTTCTGTGATTTTTCAATAAAAACACGCTTTTGCAATTTAACTTTAATCAACCAGTTGTAAGGTTTTGTGAATAATCACTCTCGTTTCAACAAATAGGTCATTTATTATTGTCACAATCCAAACTAATCAGTTACAAGATGTCTGTAATAATGATTCGTAGCCCACTTATTTGACCCAACCAAAAATTCTATATATTTGTTTATTTAACGCTTTTAACACAATATTTATATTCAATATTGTTATATGTCTAAATGCTGACTCTACTGGTCCTTGACCAACATATCTTTGAATGTTTAACCACTAACAAATTACTTGATATACAGGGTGTAACACAGTGATTTGTTAAGAGAATTACTCCACGATATATACAAAAACATATTTGTCGAGTATAGTTGGTTCGGAGATATTTTGTACCAGCTTCATAATAGGATTACCTCCTAACAATTAACTACGCTTAACATGTTATCATAAACATTAGCGAAAAACGAAATAAGATATATATTTGCATAATATAAGTACCTACCTACTTTTTTATTGCCGTGTATTGTAAGACATTCATTAAACTAATTCCAAAGTGCTTACTTAGGGCCGGCTGAGATGTTCCGGTGTTGAATAAACCAGGTCCGTGTTCATTAAAGGTTCACGCGATAAACTTTTGATTTGATCACTGGTTTGAACTAATCTCAAGACTTCGGTGGTTTTAAAGAGTTAATTACCGATTCTAACCTATAAATTATATGACATTAGCACATGCAAAAACAAACAAGATTGGACTCCAACTGATAGGTTGTTCTCCAGAACAATATGGCCGACCTGGCAAAGTCAGGTGCTCTGGAATGGTCTTTCAGGCAATCCAGCAACTTGTCAAATAATATTCAATATGGCTTCCCAGTGCAAACAGAAATATGGTTTTGGTAAAAACAAGAGAGTTTATTTTGGAGAAAGGTGATTTTATTTCGCTTTAAGGATTGTCTGTGTCTTGATAATAATGAAACAATAAAAACTTTAGTGCTGCATAAGTGGATTTTGGACCAACTTTTGGTTGTGCCCAATGGGGGATTAAACTCTTGCGGGGCCCGGGACTAAGTCGAGCGGGGGCCCACTTAAGGGCGGAGAAAAACCTCAAATAACATTTTTTCTGTATCACGGGGCCCCCGAAGATACGCGGGGCCCGGGATTTAAGCCACGGCTAGCCCCTACGTTAATCCTCCACCGGTTGTGCCTACATAAAAACATTCAGTTTTTGTTAGTTTACTTTCATTTCTATATCTCTTTGTATTTAAATAAGCTAGAGAATGAACAAAGTGATCTAAAAATATAACAATAACATTAAATAATTAAAATAATACCAACGTTAAATTAAATTATTGTATTTATTAAAATCTTTTATAACACACAAATTTAAAAATACTTTTCATTCATTTGGATGTAAATGTACTTTTGTCTTAAATACAATAATTCCTATACACGGGTTACTATAAATATTGCTTAAAAATAATAGAAAGTATGTATTTAATAAAAAAACAAAGTTAAAACTTAAAATACTGAACGAACCAGTTTTGTACTGAATTCATAACATTTTCCAAATAAAATATAATGAAAGGATGACAGGTAAGATAGAATTATACCAAGGTCCTGAAGTATATAGGCTGCCTACTAACTTTCAGCGAATCGAAGCTCGATTAAAATACGCGGGAATACGCCATCGTGATTGCCCAATTCAAACTGCTCCGTGAGTTTTTTATTGAAATCTCACTATAAAATCAATAATTTATTCTTCCTAAAAAATGCTGGGGACTAAAAACGAGAAGCTACAGCGTTTAAAACAGCCAGTGCCAATTGAGAAACTTTCTAATATTATTTCTGAAGACTTTTTGTATGAAGATTGCTTGAAATATTCACAGAATATTATTCACTTTAAAAATAAATAATTAAATTAAAATGAAATTAATATTTAAGGGGGGCTTAGATACAACAAACTTGATTTTTTTTGCCGTTTTCATATATATATATTGGTATGGAACCCTTCGTGCGAAAGTCCGACTCGCAAGTTTTTCATGAAAGGGAAGGGTGAATGGAATTATATTGTTTAAATATCTTTTAGATATACCAACCCATTTGACTTTGGAGTGTAATTGAATATCCGGCGGTGCATATTGCACGGTAAGTAGTTGTTGCTTGAACAATTACTGTTTTTCAAAAAAATTATTTTTCAAAAATGTATGAAGTGTAAATATAAATAATTATTCTTTGACATCTGTGGATAAAACACTTCATTAAATACGACAATATTACAGGAAACTGTAATAAGCTTTATTGTTTCAAGCCCCCGTGACTTGTCAAAAATTTTTCGGATTTTGGTATCGCTACTGTCACAATCTTTACATTTCCGTTACTGGAAGACAGATTGTGATTGAAATATATTCTTCAGTCCGGGATAAGAGATTCTTGGACGGATAGCACATACCTTGTACTGATGAGGCGCAAACACACCGAAACTGTTCTACAAGTTGTGTTGTCCCTTCTAATCGCAAACCAGAATGGTTGGTTTTTAAATATATTGTAGATATACCAACCTCGTTTGACTTTGGAGCGTAATTCAATATCCGGCGGGGCATTCTATCGCCATACATATATGTTTTCATCAATAACTTACAAAGAGTGGATAGAAACTGTCGGACAGTGCCTCTGGCCAATAGAACTAATTACTTACAGGTGAAAAGAGAGGTTATGAAAATTCCGACTGTTTTTTTTTGCAAATTTGGCACTGACGAACCATGAGTTTCACACAAAAAAATATCTGTACGCACACACACAAATATCAATTGAAAAGACAAGAGCTTCAATAAACTAGGAACGTTGAAACTTCGTAGTAAAATCAGGTAAAATTGATAGTAAAATGGTTTCCGCCCTTTTCTTGGTGTTGCCAATTTCAGACAGACAAAATTATTAACAAGCATTTCTTTCGTTTAAACCTCAATTGTTTCAAACAAAAACATATTTTTATTAAATAAACTACTTAGGATAATTATTTTAAAGGCGTTTTTATGTAATTTCTTGAAAGTACCTACATTTTTATTTTGTCCCTTTATATCGTGTCCTATAATTCAGTTGTCGCAATTCAAAGGAAAAGTAATACATCCGGCAAAGGGTCGGCAAGTTACCTTAGAATGTGATGTGATGTTGGGTTCACTTTTAAAAATTTAAACAAATGTATCTTTTTAATGTATTAATCTGAGAATATATACTCTGCGCATTGTTTACACTCCGATTATATTCATGAAAGTGATAACTTCTTTAGCCGCGTCGTATAATTTTTGGTAAAGGCAAAACTTGGTCACCGCATGTCATAGGCGTACGATTTAATTTTTTAAGGAGGTGAATTTATATGTATAAATTGCTTTATCAGGAGCGCACGATAAAATGTTTTGAACGGGAAAGATTTATTTATTAAAATACCATCAACTATGGGCGTACGATAATATTTTTAAAAGGGATTCATTTTTTGGCAAAAAAGTTCATCTACCATGAGTGTAGGATAATAGTATATTATGCAACGATCATGTAATGATGTTCATTAATACACAAGCAGTAACCGGTCGTATGGTTTATGCGAGTGTATTAATAACCATTACATGAGAGTTGCATACACTATTTTTTCCACGAACTAGAAATTTTATTTGAATTAGGCAACATTGTTTTTTTTAAAATGTTTCAATACTTTTTTATACAAACAATAAGAAATAAAATATGAACGAAAAATAAGCTCTTCAACTT
This sequence comes from Lochmaea capreae, assembly GCA_949126875.1. Classification (NCBI taxonomy): domain Eukaryota; kingdom Metazoa; phylum Arthropoda; class Insecta; order Coleoptera; family Chrysomelidae; genus Lochmaea; species Lochmaea capreae. Next base: position 18,786,729 of record OX421403.1, read on the forward strand.
AAGTTTTATTCCTACAAAATAACCACTATAATAACCATAAACTTAATTAAACTATTAACAATAAACATAAGTAAGCGAATTCATATGTAACATTAATAGTTATTTAACCAACAAGAGTATTAATGAGGGCCATTAACTAGATCGAGATAATTTAACGCGCGAGCAAACCGAGCGCGTTAATGTTCGAGATTGTTAATTGCCCTTTTAATGCTAGTGTTGGTTACAAAAGCTTTTCCGTCGACTGTACAAGTTGTGATCGTGTTTCTCAATATTTAAAAACTAAAAATATTTATTTGTTTCATAGGAAAGTACTGTCAAAAATAAATAATGACGTTGAAATGTCACAGAGATGGTCGCTGGTTCAAATGTCACTGTTTTCGTTTTTCTTAAATTCTTTTTTGGGTGTCTTAACACTAATAATTATTACAATTTTGTAGAATAATAAAATAAACCGATAGGTAAGTCAAAAACTAGAAGTATTCTATACTAGTAATCATTATTAAAGGTGTATGTCCTACACCACAGGTAACTGTCAATATAAATATAATGTATAAGATGTGCGTTGGGTTGCCTGAAGAAAATCGTTGATTAATGTAGGCAAATCATGCATCAATAGGGGTCATTAATGTATGATTTTGAGAACGTTAATAGCATATGTTAATACACGGTCGACGGAAAACAAGATAAATTATACATTACATTTTAACCAATTTTGTTTAAATAAAATTTTGAATAGTACAAACGAATTTGTACTCGTAGATGAAGAGGGCAAATTAATATGAATTTCATTATTAGTATTATCAATTAAATGGAGAATCTGATTTGAAATATTAACTTTACCCTGTACTGAATTGTCTATATATCTACGCAAAAGATTGAAACTGTCATAAAACACGAAACTCTTAGAAACTGTTAAACTTTCTACAGAAAATATTGGGTCTGCCTTCTTGGTTATTTGAAAATCTAGATTAATATATTGGTCAATTTTTCAGTTTCATAATGAAAACCAGTGTTATAATGAGTATCATTATGAAACTGAAAATTGGCATTTAATTAACAACTTATAGTATAGGACTAGACAAAATGTTTATAAGGTATCCATTAATTTGTGATGATTCTTTCATCATGTGCATACGATGAAATTTTTAAAGGAGGTTGTTTTGTAACAATTTCCATTTACCCTAGGCCTACCATAAATTTTTTATCAAATGATTTGTGTTTTCACTTTTGTGCTGTCTATTACTTTTTTTGAAATCAGCTCACTCATGTAAGTTCAATTGACTGAAAAATGAGTTCCTCTGATTAAAAAAATGCCGATGGACACAATCGGTAGAATATTATATAAATTTTCTCCTTTTCCAGAATTTCGATAATTAAATTTGTACGTTTTTCAGTTGTACCTTTTAAACTTTGTATAATATTATCACTTTGTCTTGATTATGTAGATTGTAGATAGGTACTTTTGCATAAAGCATAAAGTGATAAAGTAAACACCAAATTTTGTATACTTTGTATTTTTGAATGTCCGGTGATAAGTCACACACCAATTGTTAGCTTTATTAAATACTATTACTATTGTTATGGAAGTCAATTAAATTTGATTTAATTGCCGTTTGTTTTATTGAAACATTTAAATGTATATCCAGCTCCACAGGTTCGTAAAATATTTTTTTGCTGTACAAGCCACTGAAGAGCGAACTAAGATTCAAGTAAGTCTAGTTTACTATCGTCTTCGCACTACCGACTGATTGACAAAAAATTGAAATTTCGAAAAAGTCAACCACAGGCGGGCGAATATTTATAATTTCTGATAATGCAATTTAATTTAAAGGTACATTTACATTCAATTCTAATTTAAATTGGAATTAATTGACACATGATTATTGTCTGGCCATTTACATTGAATTGAAGTATTTTGTGGACTTGAATATATGTTTCAAGAACAGTATAGTTTCTTCTTAAGTGTATACTTTATTATTCATATATTGGAATAATGTCTCCCCATGGTCATAATGTTGCACAGTTCTTGGGTATCTGTTATCAAAAAATGGACACATTTACAATTTAAACATTCAAACACACAACATACCATGAACATAACCTTAAAAATTGGCTTGGACAAATTTAAACAGGCATGATGACAGTTTACTGAAATTAACTGAAATCATCATTTAAAATAATTGTATAGATTACGAAGATGACAAAGCACTCACTTATAAGGTAACCCTGAAATGGGTGCCAGGTCACAAGGGTATTGAAGGGAACGAAAAAGCAGACGCCCTAGCACGAGAAGGATCGGTAACCGGCTACACCGGCCCTGAACCGGCAACCGGTATAACAAAGGCTTCGGTAAGAACCACATTAAACCAGTGGGTGCACAAACAACACCTCAAATACTGGCAAACAATTCCGAAGCTCAAATACAGTAAACTGATAGTTAAACAACCTATATCAAAACTTACTGAAGAAATCCTGAAGTTATATAGGAGAGATATCAGGCTGGTAACCGGCCTTTTAACCGGACACTGCGGCCTGAGAAAGCACCTTCACACAATGGGGATCGTCCAAGAAGAACCTACATGTAGATTATGTGGTGAGGAGGACGAATCAGCCACCCATATAATTTTCGAATGTGAGGCTCTACGTTGGTGGAGGTATAGACAGATAGGGCCGGATGACCCTATATACAACCTCACCAAAAGAGATACTGTGAAGAGACTTCTAGATCTCATCAAGATCACAAATCTTCTCACGGACTAGCAGACAGACAGGACAATACAATAAGCCAACGGATGCAGTGTTGGGGCCCACTAACCCGGCCTGTTTTCGTCTGTTTACCAACCAACCAGCTGTCTTCACAACCTTTAAAACTTTGCATGCGGAATGTACGTCGCCTGCACTTCCCGATAACTGCGTTTACAACGTTGTCAAGATGTATGGTTTTCTCGCGCATCGTCAACTGCCAAAATTAATTTGCCAACCTGTATGTATGTATGATGGGGCGACATTCGCTGATACCTAAAAGATCTATTGTGCCCCCTTACTTCTACTTAGTTCCTGAGAAACGTCTCAGAGACTAGTAGCTCCTTTAGTCCTATTTCCCTGAGGAATTTTAGGATATCTGCAGGCTTCAACTTAGGTAAATGTCCCTCTTGTAATAGTGCAGATCTCTTTCCACTTCCACACATAAACACCTAATGTAAAATTCTAACTTTGTAGGCCTAGAACTCGGAAACAAGGGCTTGTATTGAAAAGTTTATATAAAATAGTATACCGTCATGGGACACTATATATTTTTTAGTTTGAAACGTTAATATTTAAACATTATATTCTAAATTTAAAACCGATATCAGTAAAAGTACGAGAAAACATTTAACTGAAAGGCAAACATGATCAGCGTTAATGTGAAAAGTAAACAAAGCTACTAAGTAGGTTTGTTATGAAAGTTCAAGAGAGCTAGTCTTATTATAAAAGTAGTTTTAATACAAACAGAATGATCCGTTAAAAAACTACTAAAGATAAAATACATGAATAATTTTATGTTTTAGCAAATATATCTTTAATATCAACACGTTGAGTACGTTTTGACATTTTTTGAATGCCTCACTCACTTGAATGAACATACTATAGTATATTAAGTATTAAGAACGGTAAGGGTTGTTTACCGGTCGACAGCAATGTTTGGAGGCTGAGCGTAGCGAACCCTCCAATTTTGCTGGAGACCGGTAAAACCCTTAACGTTCGAGATGCTTATACCATTTTTTGCGCGATCGTATTGAAATAAATTTCAAATAAAGTCTACAAAATGTTTAAGAATTGGTGTGAGGAGAAGAATGGTGCCTGTATTGATGAAAAAGAGTTGTTGGCAGAATATTCTATGTTGAAAAGCACTATTTTTCTTAAAGATGCTATCGATATTTCAACATTTCATACTTTGATTGCCTATCCAAAGAGGATAAATGTTGGACATGGACCTAAGAAAGTTGCTGTGTTTACCAAAAAGCAAATTAAATAAATTTAAATCTTCTTATTTTTTTGTTCCCTTTGTGTAATGATTGAAGTAATATATTATTTAGGACCACTTAAATGTATGTAGGGCTAAGACGTCGGTAAGTAATTTACTTACCGACGTCTGAACGGTAAGTAAATCACTTACCGACGTGTTGGTCTTAAAAACCAGTAAGCACCACCTACCGTCCTGAAAACCGATGCTGTAAGTAAACAAAAAAGATCGATCGCACAAAAAACCTTGTTTTTAAACTAAGAGGACAAATTTGAATTTAAGTTGGCACTTCTGCTGCCTAGTAATTGGTCAGATTGCCGACCGTTTCGCACAGATCTTTTGATACAACTGACAACGACAATTGTCAGTTTTGTGTTTATTTAAATAAAAATATTCATTATTTCAATCTTTTATTACCACTTTTTTGCGTTTTTTAATGATCGATGCAGCCAATCATCAATAATTATGTCACAGCTAGAAAATTATCAAGGACAACGTGGTTCCATATGGTACACCCTTTTATATATTGCTACAAACCTAGGGTCACGCTCTTAACTATTTACCTTAAGTCTCTGAAAAAGATAACTTGGTTATCGAAACACGCATAATATTGGGGATTCAAATTAAGATCGCAGCGCCAACTGAACTACTTCTGTGTACATTGTTGTATAACTTCAATTATCTTTTACACAAGATTTTCGTTGTTTGATTGTAGTTAGATGTTGCCTTTGACTTTTTTTGTTATTTTTATTATATTATCAACCTATAAATTGAAATCAAGCAATGGAAATTTTATGGCAAAGAGAACCGCGTTCATAAAACAATGTACAAAGAATTAGTTCGTTTTCTGCCACCAGATAGAGTATCGCTTATATTGAATTCCCAATAGTGTAAAGTGTTGGTGTAGTGTTAGTAGGTCAGTGAATTTAAAAATGAATTTAAATGCTGAGCGAATCTAATTATTTTACTCCCGATGAGTTTCCAGGTTTTGTGAAGTGGAATAGGTTCATGTAACGGACCATTAAATATTTATAAAATATCTCTCACCGTTTGACCTTATCAATTTAAACTTGAATATGATTTGCATAGTTTTGGTTATAAATACATCAAAGATAATACAAATATGAACGATATCCCATATTTCCAGTAATTCCTTTGAGGATGAACTGTTGAACAATAGAACAAACCACTTAACTAAATTTAACACCTGAAAGGTGTTATATACAGTAACCGGCGACTTTAAGGAAAAATCCTGAAACCCGTCGATTTTTATTTTAAAACGGGCTATTCGTAAGGATACCTTTTTAATTTTGACGTTATCTATGCGAGCGTGATGACGTCATCGCTGAAATTTTTAAATGGAAATGTGGGTGTTGTAATACATTATTTGAAAGATCTTTTAAATACCTACCTATTCAGCAATATCAATATGTCTGAGTAATTGATTTTTGTAAGTATTTGTTTAAAAAATTAATAAAATTTTATTATTACAATAAATATTTAATATGTATTACTCATTAAATACAACGAAACCTAAATTAAGTGCTCAAAATTATTTACCTTCAGCTAAAATACAATGAGAAAGACGTGCCGCGAACTCTTCTCTATAACTTCCGGAGTTATTTGTGCAACCTCAATACGTATCCTTTCTTTGAGTTCATTGATATTTTGTGGTCTATTTTGGTACACTTTACTTTTCAAGTATCCCCATAAAAAGAAATCAAGAGGAGTCAAATCAGATGACCTAGGCGGCCATTCTATTGTTTCTATCATTAAACTGAGTTTAGGTGTTCGATACAACGCGCCCTAATATACGAATGTTTAAAGCACGAAATAGCGATAATCAATGTTACCTATGGCTGAACATTCCGACGTTGTTTGTTGACACCTTCTGCACTTGTCCGAAACTATGCTTGGATCTCTTATTACAAATTTTTGGTAATTGGGGTATTAATTAATTGGTCTTGAATTGCCATCATAAATACTTGTGTTTCCGGAAACAATGTTCCATCAGAGATCCAATTATTTGATGCTTCCTTCGTCGTGATGATGTCGACCATGAAGCGATTTCCGGGCCCACTTCGCCAGTTTGTCCGAGTCTGTAACGATTTCAAGTTTCTTATCAGGGTTTACAAGATCTAAGGGGTAATAGTTTTTATCTGCTTTCACGAGCAGCTCAAGCAATTAAGACGTTTGAGCCAATAAAGAATTTTCGAAGTTTAGATATTTGTTTGTGATGTAGATTATAACTATATGACCGCTAGATATCTCCCTCCCTCTTTTCTTGGTAGCGGAGTCCTAATAACTGATGATGTCGGGTGGTGACATTTGTGCTTAGTCATTATGGTACGCGTTGAATATCTTCCAGTTCTGTTTTTGTCTACTTCAGAGTATGTCAGGAACGGTATATTTTTATTATTATTCATACTAGCTTTGACCTGTCTCATTTCCGGCGTCTTGCTACCATTCTCGAGATTGTATTTTTATCCAGCCACCGCTATTTGTCTTTTGCAGCGATTCATTCTTACTGTTTCTTGTGATCTGGTTGGCCTGGTAGGTACTTGCTGACGACCGTCTATTTTGTCTGCCCAAGCAGTCCCCAACGAATTTGAAATTTGTCCACTTTCTTTTATATCTGCTAGTCCGTCAGAGTATATGATCTTTTCCCTAAGCTCTTGCTTTAGTAACCCTCCCGTACAGCGCTGTATTGCTGCAACTTCTTCCTGGAATATCATCACGTGTTTTCCATGTACAGTTGGACTCTTGGCTTTGGCTTGACTATATTGGGTGGAGTAGAATTCAATGTGACCTCTGGCGGAAAAAATTGTAAGCGTATTTACCGTTATTTCGTACTTTGTTTGTTTATTTTTGTGATAGTGACAAACTTAAAACATTGTTTTTTTATTCAACTCAACTGTCATCATTTCTTAGGTAATATTCTTATATTATCAGAGATATCTATTAGGTTAGGTTAACTCCAAAAATGATAATATTAGGAGTTAAAATATGGTTTTATAACACAAAATACTAAAGAACAATCAACGAAAAAGCAAAAGTTTTACAAAAAACACACTGATAATAACTAAAACAGCTCAAGAAAACCACTTAAATATCAAAGAGCTTATACGGCAGCTGATTTGTTTTACTCGTTGCTTAGATGACATTGACATTTCAGAGCGCCATCTATGGAATTCTAGGTATTTTTCCCAATTTAGTGGGTTACATTTTTAAATTAGCTTTCAAATGCGAGTTTTCAAAATTAAAGCCATTCAAGGAACTGTTGCGGGTGTTTTTAATATTCAATTTGAGGTGAGGCTTTATTTTTGCAAACTTTGCGAATGTATTTATGGTTATCGTTATTTATGATCCTTATTATTTCGTCGAAATTGGTATTCAGCTTCTTCGTTCATATTCAGACAATGATGAAATCGAAATACAAATTGGCTTGATGAGACACAGCCGAGATATAATAATAATCAGCTATGCCGACATCTTGCCTATTTGAAATTTCAAAAGATGCTGGTCTCTTCAAATACATTTCTTGATAATAATTGGGTAGGAGCAGTGAAAACCTGTAATTATAATTAAATAAAATTTTTAAATGAAAATAGTTTGTAACGTATCGTACGAGTATTTTCTTTTACTTTTTATTGTTGTCTGCCGTTTTACACGGTAAATAATTAAGCTGGAAATAAATCAAAAATTGTCCACGAAAATGTTCGTCAATGTAATATAACAACAACGAGTATAACAACCAAAAATTTTCGGTGTAAAAATATAAAACTTTTTCTAAATTTTAAAAAATGCGCGAAAATCGGAGCAAAATCGCATAACCGGTTTGTTTGACATTTGACGCTCTTACGTAATGAGGTAATATACAAAAATCTTACGTTTCTTTAATGTCCATAGTTAGTGGGAGATAAAAGCAGTGTGAACAGTGTTCAGCGTCATTGGAATTCTTGACTACCGCATAAAATAATTCAAATTACACGGGTCAACACCAAATTTGACTTTGATTACAAAGCATAAAATTTCGATATTTTAAATCGTAATTAGACGAAAAAAAAATACATGGCATGAAATAGTTTGCTTTTGTGTTTAGGAGAACTTTAATAAATTGACCACATAATATGAAACAAAATGCATCAGCATCGTATTTACACTTTCGTGACATTTTAAGTTTTTCTGGGCTTGTACAAAACACGTTGTTTATGACTCGAGTGCCATCTAGTGGCACTGTGTAAACGTAAACACCCCACTCTCATAGCGCGTTTTTTTTTTGAAAGTATTAAAATTTATAAAAAAATTGAAAAATGAGTATTATTACTATAACTATAACAAAAGCAAACTTTATATCAAAAAAAAGTTATTTTATTTTTGTTTTTGTGAATAATTAACCGGAAAAACCTAGTATAAACGTTAGGACAAAGAACTAACTTTTTTTTGTAGAGTTGTGTTATGTATCACTATTACTATTCTAACGTTTTGGAAGGGAATTTAAAATGTATTTCAAGTAGTTTATTCGTAGCAGCTTTACAAAATCAGTTATCCTAATGTAACGGGTTGTATGCCACATTTTCTATTATAATATCGCACAAAAAATCTGTAGTGCTTTACAGTGGGATGTATAATATTTCTATACTTTTTGAGGAGGTCAACAAGATTGACTCCAGCAATATTTCCAGCAGTGACCTCAAATTCGCGAATAACGTGTGTTTTGCTTTCTGGAATTGTAATTTTAAAAAAGGTGCCTTCATCAAATACGTCCCCTTCTCGGAGGAACGTCAGTTCAGTCGCAATCCCTATTATCATTGACATTAAGGAACAGATTTATTTAACAATAAATTATAAACATATCGTAAATTGAGTCGTATTTTTGTAAATAGAAATATTTCGTCTTCAGCCCCTTTTATAAATCTTTCTACATTCTCCTTTATCAAAATCTTCGATGTTGGTATCCTGCTGAACGTCTCTTCATCCAAGCCAAAAGCATAGTGTACTTCTTGATATCGACATTTTTGCGCACGGTGAGTTCAGATCTCCACATTGAATATGTAGTCCACAAAGTCGACGCCTTTAATGTTTTTAAATTGTCAAAATAAGCAAGTACCTAGTACCTTTTCGTTGATGTTATTTATATTTTTCAAATGTCACTTCTTGATTTTTCAGGTATTAAACTACCCACTGCAGCATTTGCAGACTTTCTTACTTCAAATGGAATGTCTGATTCGCTACCTGAAGACATTTCCAGTAATTACTTCTGACTTTTTTCTTATTTTGAAAAATCGTTGTTTGCTTCCATAGTAACAATATTTCAAGACCATTGTAACAATCAGCCTTATTAATAATAAATTTAGATTACTCTAACATGACTTTAAAATCAAACTAGTGAAAAATAGTTATTTGTTTTACTAGGCATAAAAGCACAAGATTTAATGCCGCGACTGGTGTTTGAATCCAGCCAAGGCATTAAATCTGCTTTTCTGCCGTTTGAAACATATAGTTTTTTTTTCAAATTTGTTCCAATTCCACGCAAAATCGACTTTTTCATATTTAAATTTATTATCATCAGCATCATTTTGAGTTTTCTTAATGTCATTGTCAATTTTAATAACCAGTTTGATATAAATTATTACTTGGAAGGTTGCCAAGCAAGGAACTTTTTCTGCCTAGGCATTAAAAGTACAACTTCTAAGCGTGCCAAGTGTCATTAAAAGGCAGCTTTTAATGTCATTTGGAAAAAAACATATTAATAAATACATTTAACATTATTTTAACATGCTATAAGTACGCTCTTAGTAACCATTAGTTAGTATGGTGTTATTGTCTTTATTATTAATAAGGCTGAATATTTTTAACACCATTTGATACCACCACTAATATTCATATTGTAATTGAAGATTTTATTAAATATTATAAAAGCGCGGAATTAGATAAAACGTTGTACTATATGAAAATAACTATTCTCAAACCCTTGTACACTTTACCAATAAAAAGATCATAAACAACCATAGCTATTATACTTTTTATCCAGTTGACTTGAAAAAACAAATTTTTTATTAACTGTGAATCATAAATACAAGTAGCCTGAGTATATGAGAAGAATAATAAAGTAATGATTATATGGGTGCGGTAACTACGAATTCTTTAACGTATTCATCAACGAAAGGATGCCTTTAAGAGACAGTTATTACCTACTATCACTAGCATACATGGTGTCTCTACTGACATATATGAAATAAAATTATCAAAAGAATAGTTTAAATACTATTTTTCCTTCCACCTCTATAGAAAGTAGGAAGGAAACTCATATCTTCTTCATAAGTTTGGGAAAAAAAATTTCAACATCGTGATTATTAGATCTTTTTTTGACAGGAATAAAACTGTCATATAATTCTTCCAAATTTGGTGCTTATGGTGTCGAAATGTAGGTACCTTCAGTTAATATTAAAGAAAATTGAAAAATTAATTTGTGTCACTAGCGAGTGACACGTATTTATGTATTTATTCAACCATTAATCTGATTTCACTTTTTCCAGTTGTTATGTAAATTATGCTGGTAACTTATAAAGTTAATATTTTTGGAGAAAAAACACTAGAGATAGGATTTTACACAATCTGACGTTACGACGGTGTGCGTTATCTATTGCCGAGTGAGCCATCTTTTTTCACGGTAGGAAAGGATTACAGCAGGCACCATCAAAATGGTGGGAAAGTATGAGCTCAATCTATCAGTTCATCACTGCATGGGAATCCGTCATATATGACATTTCGTGTGTCGCATACTGCTACCGCACGCCAAACATCTCACGTGAGCTTCTATATTAGATGAGTACGATAATTAAGGCGGAAACACATTATTATAACACTTTGCTTAACCTAAAAATGTACCAAACAAACAATAATAATGGCGATGACAGTTCATCTTCATCTTCCGCGTTTGAAGAAGACTAGGAAAATGGATGTGCTTTACTTATGGTTATGGAAAACGCACTTTTTCTATTAAAAATTCTTCCATTTTGACAGCATTCACGTTTTCACGCCTCACAAAATTGATGTTTAAACAGAAAATTTGAGCGCGACAAGTGGTTTCACCTGAATCTTCAACGTGACAATAGTGTGTTCGTTCTTATTGTGTATAAATGGAAAAAGCCGCCTCAACATATTTCTTGCTCTTGTGTGTTCACGTGAAATCACGTGACGTGATGATAATGTGTTTCCGCCTTTACGCACTTTTCTAACTTTTCAACCCGAAGCGTCTTTTAATTCAGAACTTTTCACACTTTTTTAAACCGATTTCTGTACGATAATTCGGTCAAAGTCAAAATAGTTTTAAACTTCTTACACTCGATTAAATTCGAGTTAACCCAGGTATCCTGTCATAAGTGACATTTTATATGTATAGGTATAACCTAATTTTTTAAATTAAAATTAGATTTTTGTGTCCATGTATTAGGGTTTTGTTCAATAAAAAATGACATGCAACGGTACTATGGATGCAGACACCTCCATATCGCTCATGTCCATTGCAGCAACCAAAATACGATTGTTAATTCTTGAACGTTTATTGAGGTTATCTATCTAATACTAGGTTTAAAATAATCTGCACTGAAGTGTCCCATAATTATTATTATTTCAAACTTTTTAAACTGACACCACGTGATCAAAAAAACTGAACTATTTGCACTTTAACCGGTGTGAATTATCGTACTCAGCTATAGAGGCTTTCCAAGAGACGTCATCCCTCACCATGTTGCAAGATGGATGGAAAAAGCATTTTTACAGATTTAAATAAATAGAGAAAAAAAGTCGAATATCCATCATACATTTTTGGCAGCGGATGGTATTTGTCTATCAAACTTTTGGGACTCATCAGCAAATTCCCAGTGTTCTTTATGATCTACATTCTCTCCAGCATCGCATAATAAACTTAGTTTCTAAAAAAAAATTTTTAATGAAAGACATTATGCAAATTTGGCTTTTTACATTCTCCTATGTATCCAAGTCCTAAAAATGTGACCTTCTTCTGCTAATAGGACTAGTAGTAAGTGTGATATGACACTTTTATCACGTGAATAATCTCTTCAGCTATCAGGAAATTTAATGACGGGGTCTAATTAGACGTTACATATATACCAGGGGTGTCCTAAAATAGCACTTACTCAATTTTCAATCAAATGTAACATGACACCTTTATATACTTATGTCTTTATATATTCAACTTCCCATTATAACAGACATACCTGCTTATTACAACAATTATATGTCATCATCTAATTGCCATCATTTTAATTGTTTTGAAACAATAATTTGGTGTTAATAGGCTGATGACAGATCTATCATTCTGAGAACATTCATTTGATCATCAAAGCCACATCAGTTTGGTCACCGATAAAATCACACCCTTAACGTATGTAATTTAATATTTAATAAAATTAACAAGGCACACTGCATGTAATGGGTTATACTGGTGAATATATATTGGTCAATGAACAGAAATACCATACCTTATTACCAACCTCATCGAAGATAATAGAAAGACTAATGAAAAATAATAGGTACTCCGCCCTTCTTTTTTGATCGTAATATCTCAAAGCTGCAACAATTTGGCTTCCTATCTAATAAATGCACTTTTGAGGTACAGAGCCATTCTGTACATTGTACCTTTGACATTTGAGTTACATTGTCATTAACTTAATAACTGTAAGACTATAATTATTGTAAAATAATGTATTTAGAATAAATATAATTTTTTTATTTGATTGTATTTTTCACTTGCTGATCACATAATTTGAAATTTTTTTATTAATTTCTGATGACAATAATGTATAATTCTCTGCTTTATGTCAATGCGTTGTGGGGAACCTCAGGGGGATAAAGTCTTGGAGATTCTAGTTTAAGAGAACTCAAGACGGAAATTTAATGAAAAATATTAACAAAAATACAACTCAAGAGACGAAAGGGTTTACCATACACAATTTTCTTACCTCAATAATAATCTACCACACTGTATAGGTTCTGTTGGTACCTATAATAATATACAATTGCAAAAGCAGAGTGTTTTTCTACCTTTGAATTTTTAGTTTAAGAATGTTAATGAATGCGGCTATCTACAAATCATCTTGATCTTAAAATATGATTTAACGGATCAATCACGAAAGGACCGTTCATGTTAAAATTATGGATGAAAGTGAAGGCAACAATATTATTTTCAACATTGTAATCGAAAAGTGCATCACAAAACGCTCCTATACTTACCAATCCCGTGACCCTGTCACATAAAAACCCGCAATTAACTGATCAATGAAAATTAACCAAGACTTTTAACAACGTATCTCTAAATGTATACCTAATGTAATTATGCTAATCGAGGTGTTGTTTTATACATTTATCAAGTAACAACTATAAATATAGAAAATTGATATTCACATTATACAGAATAGTTTTGTATTCCATAATAACGCTTGTTTTACCGCAAAAAGTTGTAAAATCTATTGTTAATTTATGTATTCAATAAGTACCTATTATTGGGAGCATCACTTATGGAGCCATTGCATGGAGTAGCAGAACTAGCCTATTGACAGGGTTGCCAGTATTATTTTTATTTTATCAGTAAATATCTTCACATAAATTCAGTAGATTTATTTTATGGTATACAAATTTCAGGAAATGAAAATAAAATAAGCCTATGAGTCAAGAAATATGTATTTTTATAAAACAGAAAAAGTAACCTTTTTCCAACAAAATAGAAACAAACATTTTTATATAAAAAAATGAAGTAAACATATACCTAATTCTTCATTTGAAAATTCTAAAAATATCACAAAATAAAGTAATGCTGCGGACTCAGTAATTCAGAAGCCTGTCCAGTCGGGAACTATGAATTTTTAAGAATGCGATGGTTTACTCCAGAACTTTCTGGAACGGTATCTATTCACACATACGAAGAGCGCGGTAAATTCAAGAACGTTCGAGAATTGAGAAAGACTATATAATACGCGAGTTTTTGAGTTAGTCGGACAGCTTTAGTAAGTTTTTCAGTAAACAGTGAATCGGTGAATTACAGTGAATCGAATAGTAAACATAAATAGTGCAATATTCAACTGTTAAAGATAAAGTAGGACAATAATTATACCGAGTGTAGATAAATTAGTAGACATTAAGTAGTGAGTATATAAATTTAGTTTTGGGGTAATATAAATAAATAGTTACGTAAAAATGGCTAAGAGACTAAGTGACCTGAAAGTGACGGAACTGAAAGCAGAATTGGAAAATCGCGAGCTGGTAACGTCCGGAAAGAAGAGTGAATTAGTTGAGAGATTGAAAATAGCACTGGAAAGTGATGACTTGGATACGGAGACATTTTTATTCAACGATGAGGTTTCCACCTTAATCTCGTCAATTTCTACTATGATGAATGATATTTCTGCTAATATTTCCGCTATAGACGAGAAGATTTCTGCTATGAAGAACGACATACCTGCAAAATCTTATCAAATGGAGAATAAGATCACAACGATGGACGATAAAATCGAGAATAGAATAACAACAATGGAAGAGAAAATCCAGGAGTTAGAGAGGAAAATGGCAGACTCAAGAACACAAGACATGCCAGCAGAAGAAAAAAAGATCGAGCAAATAAAACTCTGCAAGCCAGAAACACTCCCCAAGATAGAAGGCATTGGCAGTTTTGCTCGAGTCAAGGCCCCAACGTTCGACGGAAAAATGTCGAGAAAATAATTGGTCCGACAGGGAGAAGGCAGTGAACTTGACCATCGCGCTTCGGGGAGATGCCTTAGATGTACTTCAGACGATACCTCTTGAAGAAACGGATGATTTCGAGCAGCTGAAGAAGCTGGACATGCGAATATCTAGAACACTTGTACCAATCCCAGCTGAAGAACCGAAGGCAAAAACGTAACGAAACTCTTCAAGAGTATGAAGTGGATATCGCCCGACTAGTTCGATTTGCTTATCCATCGGCATAAGAAAACATGATGGCATGTCTAGGCATTCAGGCCTTTATTGATGGATTACGTGACCCTGATATGTAGAGGACGCTTCGTTTAGCTCATCCCAAAACATTGGTCGATGCATTGACTGCTGCTCTTGAATATGAAGCAGCCACGACTGCTTCAGGATACAACAAAGTTAGGACCATTCAAGAAGAGGTTGGCGAAGATAGACTTGACCAGATTGCCAACTTTACCGAAAGCCGAAGAAGATTAGATGCTGGAATTGTGGCGAGCAATATTTAAGTGTTAAAGATAAATTAGGACAATAATTATACCGAGTGTAGATAAATTGGTAGACATTAAGTAGTGTGTATATAAATTAAGTGTATTATAGTGTGTAAGTGTTTCTTCATTAAATTAGTACCGTAAGAAAACTATTTAAGTAAATAAGAAAAACATTAAAGTAACATAAGTAAATACTTCTAATTATCAGATTCGAGTATATAAAAAACAGGAACAAATTGTAAATTCCACGTGTAGTGGATATCAAGCGCTGAGACGCGTTTGAATTTATAATCAGTGGCGCCCGAAAATTTATTTAAGCAGGGCGTGCCTAAATATCACACAAGATGTGTATGTGATTAACTAAAGATTAAAAAAAAATAGGTGATTATAATAATAAATAAGTGTTATAATTTTTTTCAGTACCTAGATTATGAAATGTTTCAATAGGTCAATATTCAAATTAGTAGATATACATTACAGGAGCAATGAGAATATGCCCAACGGTGGACATGGAAGTGACTCTCAACATCACACCACTACACATGGTGGTGGAAAGTGTTAAACAAACAACAAGATACAGACTAAATCGAGAGGGGGACATTAAAAAAATCCACCTCCTCGTTTTTTAGAAATAAAAAAAACCTGGGACATGGCGATTGAAAGAAAAAGTCGGCGAGGGTGTCGAACATCTGCTCAAGCTTTTGCAATTGATTTTGGACAAACTTTATTTTACTTAGCAAATCTGTAGTACAGGACAGAATATGATTTAATTGCTTATAATTATATGAATAATAATGATTTATTATTTCGATGTAAAGATAACGGGTGAAATGTGATTTTATACATCGGTGAATTGCATCTTTATTTGATAACAATGATTATTAAAAACACACAAATTTTTATGTTCCAAATAAGTACAAACGAACCTCAAATGAATCAAATGATGGGGTAATGTTTTTAGCATCCCCAATTTTTTTATTGTTTCAATTTTATAAAAAAATGTCCTTGTATTTTTAATCTCTATTAATAATAATGTTTATTGCCTCTAAAACAGTGTTTATAGCAATGAATACAAGTGAGGAATATTTACATTTTACAAAATTAACATTTATGTATGTATACCAACATAGAAATAATTTTCATGATAAAGATACCCTAGTTACTCGTTTAAGATAAATGAACGGAGTTTAAGAATGTTCCATATATAAGCACAAATAGTTTTAGCTTCAAAAATAGTGATGTTCTTTAGGGTAGCAATTAATGAGTCAACATTCTGAAGACACGTAATATTTTGTTTCATGACAGTGTAAATAGGACACTCAAAGAGAATATGAATAAGTGTTTCTTTTTGGTTCATATTACATACGGTGCATATTAAGTTTGGTCCATTTTATAGACAATTCCATTAAATGTAAATTTTAACATATATTTGTTCTACATACGCAATTGTGCAAGAGTGCGATAGATCTGAATTGGCAATTTTAATAGCAAGTAAGTACTCGGTGTATTTGTCACTTCCAGTTCGTTATATAAACATAAGAAATTAAGAAGAGAGGCCATAGCCACATCTGAGCTATGTAAATATGTTTTATATTTGGCCAACCATTGTTTTATACCGTTTATGTTGATCTAAATTATTTCAATCATCAAGACTACCTAAGTCAGTAAAAAACTATTTCACTTGTAGTAACCAATTGTACTTGGACTCACCACTGTTAGCTAACCGTAGTTGTTGGAGCAAGCATAGCTTTGGATACCGGTTATATTCCATTGAAAATATTTTATAGATCCAATGAAGAGTCATTATGAATATGTTGTAGGAAACTGTTTCTAGGCGGATAATGACATCTGGCGAATTAATGGGAACTAAAAGTACTCTTTTCTTAAAATGTAACTGTACTCGTTCTAAAATACCTGTGTACCTCACACACGTCGATGTTAGAAAGTACCTAGATGAAATTTTTCCGAACGGGTGGATTGGTAGACGTGGACCTATTGAATGGAAGATGGAAGTGTGCAATTTTTTTAATGATAAATATCCAGAAAGACCTATAACGCGTTCAACAGTCAGTAAGATTGTAAAGAAATTTCGAGAAACTGGTACGGTTGAAAATGCACGCAAATCAGGTCGTCCCTCTGCAAATGCTGATACAGCATTAGATGTTTTACTTAGTTTTGAAGAAGATGCGCACACTTCTGTGCATTAATTAAACGAAGATGATCCCGGGAGAAGAATCGAATTTTGCGAAAAAATTATGGATAAATGTCACCGACACCCTCTCTTGATACAAAACATTATTTTTTCTGATGAGGCCACTTTCACGTTAAATGGCGAGGTTAACCGTCAGAATTGTAGATACTGGGCAAAATAAAACCCCCAATGGATGCGTGAGCATCATACACAATACCCGCAAAAGGTAAATGTATGGGCTGGAATTGTAAGAAATCGAATCATCGGACCCTACTTTATCGAAGGTAATTTAAACGGGGCAACGTACCTTGCGTTTTTAAGGGGGACTTTACGTAATTTGTTTCCCAGTAGACGTAACCCTGGAGGTTTTGATGAAAGTTTATGGTTTCAACAGGATGGTGCACCTCCACATTATGCTGTAGATGTTAGAAGGTACCTAGATGAAATTTTTCCGAACAGGTGGATTTGTAGACGTGGATCTATTGAATGGCCAGCGAGGTCACCAGATTTCAATCCTTTGGATCATGTTATGTGGGTCCATGTGAAGAATGTTGTGTATCAAACGAAACCAGCAAATATTCAAGAATTAAAAGAGAGAATTCGGACAGCAATAAACAATATTTCTCAAGACACTATAAACAAGGTTCAACAAGAATTTGTACACCGTTTGGGTTACTGTCAAACACAGCAACGGCTGCAGTTCGAACATTTATAAAGTCATGTATTTCATCATATTCTGTCCGCTAGACAATAAGTATTTTTGATAATATTGTTAATTTAACTAATAAAAAATGTTACGCGTTACTTTATGAGCACACACAAAACTATTGTATTTTTGTCCACCCTGTACCAATTGGAATCAACATGTGATACATTTTTGGAATCAGCTCAGCTAGAGTAATCCGAAAATTGAGACGAAATGGGGGTGTTCCATTTAAAAAAAATGACGGTGACGTCATTACTCGATAGTAATTCACCCTGTATATTAGATTATTATTTTAATATACGGTAAATTGAAATAAAAAATCGATGTGTTTCAGGATTACTTCTTAAAATGGCATGTTTAGCTAAAAATGAATTTGTTCCATACTTTACGGACACAGTGTATAGAAGACTCGCCACAAAGGAAACAGAACATTGTGGATCAAATTTTGTCCAAAACTTCGGCGGATAACATTGCTCTCTTCCCTGGTACAAGTTTCACCAAAATAAATTCTGTTACATCTATGTGAGACTGGCCATGGAGTTCCGTACTGTACCTAATTGTAGTTTAACTAATTGTGCGTTTAATTGAATAAACACCTCATTTTGAATGATGTTTTTATATTTTCTCAAAAAAATAAATCACTTTTATCACTAGCGCTAAAAGTATTTTACTTTTAACACCAGTGTCATAAAATGGCATTTTAGAAACTGACAGTATGCGTTAAAAATTATACTTTTAGTGACATTTGTAGAAAAAAACTTTAAGATCCTAAGCAAAACTTGTATCATTGTGTAGTATTTCAATGGAATCCGTAGGTACGAATTTGTCTTTAAATTTAAAAGTAAAATGCCATTGTAATATCAGAAAATTATAATGCTACACTCGGTAGAATATCAGATTATATTCGGACAATTTTATTGAATTTAAAAAATAAGGAAAAATGGATAAAAATAATTATTGTTTAATTGCTTACAACGTTAATATATCTTGTATCTTTCGAGTAAGTAATAAAAAAATTATAAACAATAGAAACAATTTAAAAGTAAATAAATACTTACCACCATAATCTTATTGTTGGAATACCCTGTATTTATTTCATAATGCACAACCTCGAGACAATGTTTACTAAATAAACATACTTTCAGGTCTTTTACGGTACACACGCATTATCACATATTTGTTGAATTAATTATGACATGCCCGACACTTTTCTTGAGTTGGAGGAAAAATAAAAAAAAATTGAAGAAGAAGCAACCGTTCCTATTGGTGTCGCACGGCAGACTGTTTTTTCTTTTTGCTGTTGATATCGGAGGAAACCTGATGATGGTGGGCCTTAATATTAGTTGGAAGTCGTACAACGTTTCCTCTTTCAGGTGACGTTACTCAATAGCACGTGCTTTGCGTTAGATACGCGGTAGGATAGGCCAGATTTGGAAGGTACCACCCGCGGAACTATACGAGGCAAATTTATATTCTTGACTGTTTGATTTTACAATAGCGTCTAGTTAATAAATTAAGTTTTTACGAAAGATAAAAACAAGATAAAAATAATAAATTTATTTATAAATACTTTGATAGTACCTACATATAGTACAAGTTATGGTGTGAAAAATGAACGCACACAACTGTTCGAACAAAATAATTATACATTTATGAAAATTGTTGCACCGCATTATTGAAACTATCGTCGAGGCGGAAAATTCTTAACTCTACGATTTTGTAGTTTTTCTTGGTACGTAAATTTTCATCAAACTACAGTATGAAGCAAATTATTTTGTTATATTTTCCTATTTTTATGGTAACAGAAAAACAGTTGTATGTCACACACACGGGAAACGCTTTAGCTATCAGCTACCCTCGTTCGTGTAGTTATCTCGAGCTGCTAAAGCTCATTGTCTGATCTTGTGACACAATATACTATTTTTCTAATACCTCCTTTGAAAATTGAATTTTCTTCCCCAGTTCTAGGATTGGAAGTATAACTTTTCCAAATTACAAAATTCTAAATTTGAGATAAAAAATAAAATATCAATTTTATTCAGTCCCTTTTGATGGAGATATCTTGGAAGGAGTAGGATGAGTAAATTTGGTCATAGGAAGTCCCATCACATCTATATACAGTCATCACACCCTGTATCTTCAAGAAAAGACTGTTCTACAGCTAACGGTTCGAGACAAGGGCGTACCCAGGATCAAACCTAGGGAAGGGCCAACCGTGGTCGTTCATTTTATTACGGAAAAGGTGAATACAACAAAAATATTAGAAAATTATGTATAATTATTTCAATTACATGTCTTATACTATTATAATTTTCCTGGGATTTGTAGAAAACTTGTTCAAAACTCTTGTTTCAATCCAGTCCTGATTTTCTTTTAAGAATTCACGATGGACGCTCATCAAACTCATCCCAGTCAATCTGTTCTCTCCCATTGTACTTCTCAACCAGGTCTTTACCCTTTGAAGGGTACTGAAAGATCGTTCAACAGCTGTAGTGGATGGGAAGGCACTTAAAATGAGGAGTGCATGCCTTGTTGCAGGGAAAAAAATATTAACCTCCTCCAAAAATGCAGCCACTTCAACATCCTTTAATTTGTCTCCTGCTTAATATTTTTTTTTGGCGACTACTTGTGAAAGTAGCGCTTTCTGCATTCATTTACGTATCGAAAGTTACGTTTTGGAAGTTCCATGTGCTGGAAGTGACAGTTCCGTACTACAAAACACTTTCTGGACTCTCTGGCGTAGACAGCTTTAACAACTTCCTATACCTTGTTTTTAAACTAAGAGGAGCGATTTGAATTTAAGTTGGCATTTCTGCTGCCTAGTGATTGGTGTCAGATTGCCACCAGTTTCACACAGCTCTTTTGATACCACTGACACTGACATTTGTCAGTTTTGTGTTTATTTATATAAAAATAGTGATTAGTTCGATCATTACTACCACGTTTGTTTTTTATTGTTTATTTTTAACAAAGTATTATATTTTACCTAAGGTATTTGCTATATTTATTATCTATTCCCTTTCATGAAAAAAATCCATGCTTCTTTTTTCTTGTTAATAATATAAGTTTCACATCAAGTTTTACATACATTACAGTACTATATTATGGTATTTTTCGATAACAAAACTTCTGTTTACTTTTAGTTTTGCTACACCAAAGCCTCAAATGTTAAAAAAAAATGTAATCATACAATTGCATTTCTATATTCTCAAATTCTTAAAACATTTAACATAAACTACTTATTATAACCTTACATCTTTTCACAATAATGTGACATTTGGTTACTACTTTCGCAATGACCTGTGGCCAATCATCATTCGATATTTAGACATGCCTTGATCCCTCATTGGCCACGACAACAGCGAGCAGTACAATACATATTTCACGTAATTTTCATTTAGTTCAAAAAGTCTGAACACGACCCTTTCGGGACACACTCCCTTTCTAGTAACTTTTAGTGTTGTGGTTGAGGTTTCCTAAAATGCTCCTCCTAGTTTAAAAACAAGGTATAGATGTAACTGTCTCCACGTCAATGTTGACAGTTCTATTCACACAATTTTCAATTATTATTAATTTCCTTTTCCATCCAGTTCAATAAATATTAATAATTACCCTAGAGTAGAGGTACTTACAATTAATATTACTTTTTGCAAATGAACAAAATCTATTGATATTGCAAATACGTAGGCTACATTTTTTAATAATATTAAATAAATTGCTTATTAATTCTGTATTAATTAATTATTTTGTCGGGTGAATTTTATTTTAGTAGTTTTATTTAAATCGTCGCCAAAAAAATGTTCTGTATACCACGGCTGAAAGTGTTAGTTTGTTGGACTCGACTGTTGCTCGACTCGTTTCACTCGTCTCGCAATTTTCAGACTCGTCCAATAAAGTAGCACTTTCAGTCCTTGGTATACAAATAACTATTTCCATAGATTACCTATACCACAAATCTAACTCCATGAAAAATTCTGCATTTTTTTCCAAATCCTTTGAAGTAATTTTTAGCATGTATGAAGTATGAAGATGGGATAAGACAGAAGCAAATGTATTTTTGTGTAAGCTGACATAGATTCCTCTAACAGTCGCTAGGTGACTCTAGATCAGTGTTAAGCGTTGCGAGACGTACGATATCCTATTTATTTCCTATTTCTTCCTATTTATTTCCTATTTCTTCCTATTTATTTCCTATTTATTCTGTTTTTCTATGGAAAATAATTGAGTACGATCGTACGATAATTTATATCGACAATAGAATAAACTAATTTCATAATTTTCGATGGTGTAAGTAATTTCATGAATCGTAATAAATCCCAGCAACAAAATTTAATAATGATTAATTTTTTTTGCATCCAGGGGAGGGGGAGGAGCAGCTGCCACCACCTGCCCTTCGCTGGTTACGCCCATGGTTCGAGAAAAAATGCTTTCGAAACCTCGACAATTTAAAATTTCCAACCCAGCTCAATTCAGGTATCGGGGACTCAACTTACACCTGCCTCTATTAAACTGATTACTATTTCCAAAATTTCACTGTTTACAAATAGTAGCGGTTTCCTTTTTTCAGTTTAATTACTTAAGTCCCGTATTTACCAGCATTTGATAAATAATCTACATTGATACAGTCACCCGTATGTTCCAGAACAAATCAATTATTTTAAGGTATAGTTAGTATATATGTATAAGTACCTGTATAAATAACGATATGTTATTCAATAGGTGCACGATCAACTACATATAAGTACCTAAACGGGGTTTAGTAACAATTTAATATTGTTTTATTACAGGAAGTAGATAACGGATTGTATTTTTGTGCGGCACATACAATAAAACAATGAAAATACGAGGGGGATTATTACTGCTGAATTTCCAAGTTAATTGCACCGCTAGCTGCCCTAAAAGTGTGTGAATCTACCTCAAACAACTCCAGTATTCATGACCTCATAATGTGTACAAATCTTGTTCCATAAATTTTCGTTTTTATTCCTGGGAACAAATAATAGTTAGTCCTGATTTTCAAGTTAATTTCAAGATTTAAAAGGTTTATAGGTGCAATTTTGTAAGAAAATGTTAAATATTAACGAATGTTTAAAGATTAAAAAATTCGCTAACTCCATTTTACTATTTTGTATGCATTGCGTATCAGTTTTTTCAAAAAGTTCAAAAACTATAAATTATTTTCCAAAAAAAACGATTTCCTAACAGATGACATTCCAATCGATCAACATTCACTGCTCTCCAACTAAAGGTACTGAAACAGCTGAAAGGCACCCGGATGTTATAGAGGTGTACGAAAATTATATTTTGGACGAAATAGAACAAAATCCGGAGTTTAATACTAGAAGATTCGTGGCTTTGTATCCTGCATTTCTTAATCCTCCAGATTATTCATGAAGAAAATCTGTATCCGTTTCACTTTCAAGAAGTTCATGTGATGCTAGATGGTGATTTGTATGTTCAAGGGGTTTTTGAAACTGGTTACTGGACAAAAAGAGCCAAGATCCTAATTTGCGATGTAGCGACGTTTGCTTGAAATGGAATTTTCAGTTAATATAATGAACAATATTATACCCACTTACATTGGTGAAAATCCGCACGCCCAGAAAAGATTTAGCATAAACCCAGTAAACACAGGATATCCTAGGGATTATCCATATTTATAATGTCCACGATTGGTTCATATGGACATGGACACAGAATTTACCACTAGTACAATGGATATTCGTTTGGGGACATTCACTGGACCTTCAGTTCTCGTTCACCACTGGACGTGAAGATTTATTTGAATGATGGACGTCCATTGGACATCCATTGTTCATCCATGAGATGACCATGGTTTATTTATCATGTCCAGTGAATGTCCATATTTGTACAAGGTATATCCATTCTTAGTACGAAACGGACATCCATGGGATGTCCAGTTTTGTGGCAAATGGATATCTAATGAATGTCCATAGGATATCCTTCTGGACTTGAACGGATATCCCTTATGTCCAATGTGGATATCCATTGGACATCCATTGTATGTTCATGTGTTATCTGGGAAGGTGGTGGAAGGGTGAAAATCCGTTTTTTATGTATTTTTTAATATCTAATTAAAAAAAAATTTAAAAAAACATTTTGTTCAAAAAATTAAAAAATTTTTGGGTGTGGACCACTAGACCACTAGACCATTTATCTTATGAGTATGGAAAATAGTTTTCCGCCTACCTTACCGGAAAACAATCATATGAACACCAAAAACAGGGCGGAAAGTATTGTTTAGCAGCCCAAGGGCGGGAAATTCATAACGCTACGAATTTTGAAGTTTTTCACCATATGTCACTTGACTGCCCTGACGTTTCAAATGAACTTTTGATTAAACGTCAGTGTATATCAAAGGTTTTTGTTATAATTTTTGGTTTGTTCGGTAGGCGGAAAACAGTTGTGTGTCACACATGCAGGAAACGCTACTCTCGCTTGTGCATCTAATAGTCTCGAGCTGCTAAACCTCATGTTTTGCCCTTGTGACACAATATACTATTACTACCGATTCTCAGACCTACCAAATATGCACAAAAATTTTCATAAGAATCGGTCAAGCCGTTTGGGAGGAGTTTGGCAACAACACGAGAATTTTATATGTTAGATTTCAGTTGATTTAATAGACGACAAGCCTCTAATGATACTGCAAAATTTATGGATCATCAAGATCTATCATCAAAAATAGAGAGGGCATGTAATCTAATTCACAATGATTCAAACAATATAAGTAATTATAAGAATGTTGTGCATACCATGGAATATCAGTAGATACCTAATAATATAATTAAATTGCGAATAAAGAATCAAGAAGTTAATATTGTTAATACTGCTAATAACTCAATATGGAGAAATATAACTATTCAGAGGACAATTCAATTTGATTAAAAACCTTCTAAATACAGCACATACAGTACAATTCCTGGTGGTACCTGTTGCTGCTGTTTCAGAATCAAATAACAATCGATTAGGATGTTTCTTCTGAATGAAATCTATGGCCAGGACTACGTCTCAATCATCTAGTTTCTTTAATCATCTAAGGTTATTATAATAATCATTTTATAATCCCCCACAACTGTAACGGCAGAACTAAATTTAGAGTAGGTAAAAAGAAATTTAGTTCCAAAAGATTTATTATCCCAGACTAATTTATCCAGGCTATATCTCTTAAACGAATAGAGATTTTCGAATGGGACAAAAACTGATCTGTTCCATTTCTAATACACTTTAATATGGCGTAGAAAAAATCATCCCTTAGTTACAACCCCTAACTTCAAACTTTTTAATAGCACCCTGTACATTTTTATATAATTTTGGATGTGTTCTTCCATCGTCTATTCGACAAATTTTCCAAAATTAAAATGGCTTCGTAAATAATCAAGAAAATATCAGTTTCCTATTAATTTACATTAGATGTTCGAATTGTAGTACACCTGCTGCAACACATATTTCGAATAAATCGTGTTCTTTTTATTACCTACATTTATTTTTATTGTTCCTTGGGGTCCGATTAGGGACCGATTAGGGTGGGTGCCCCCCCTGTAGGCACGCCTATGTTTGACACTTTTAATTCTAAAGGTAGCTGTTTAAATAATTTTTTGGAATTGAAGATGATTTTTTAACAGATCAGAGGTGGGCATTGTTAAATAAACATCGAAATTTTGTCTCCTAGTGGGGTAACTATGAATTGGTCTGGCAGTTAAATTATGAAAGTGTTTTAGAATCAAACACACGGATTCCAAAATCAATAAATCGGAGAAGGGTTAAAATTTTATATTTTTTAAAATAGAAATCGCGATGCGTCCTACTACTTAAACCATAAATGTAACCAATAGATTCGATAACCCTGTATAGAATTCTCAGTATACAGAAAATTAGTAGTCAGATATTGTTACTTCACCGACACTTAGACATATTGTTTGGTGATAATCGATGTCCAGCTCGCATATTCCAATGGTACCTACCTAATGAATTCTGCCGGAAACCCATACTTACGTGACTTCCATGTGTTGGATGCCTTTATATGGTTGAATATTTTAATTCTGTATATTGTTTCTAGCTTCGCATACAAATTAAAGAATTCATAAAATGATGACGAATCCTATACGGGACGTTAACTTTTGTGGTATTCGAATGGATAAACCGAAATATTGTATATGGTGGCGAAGAAAAGTACCGTGTGCTTTGAAAATACGATGACTTGCTGAGAAAATTCTCCAAAGTCAACCATAATATTTAATCAAGACCTTGTCCTTTGGAATATTTGTTTCAAAATTGTAGACATTTTGTATTTTTATATACAGTGCTGTTCAAAAGTCCCCTCCCCCCTCGTATCTTTTGAACGCCTACACTTACATTAATAAAATTTGGAGGGTGAAAATAAAGTGTTGTAAACTTCTCTACGAATGGTAACAGGTGACGTGATAGTAATAGATGACGTCACAGTGCCACTCTGGCCAATAATTTTAAATAGGACATTATGGCAAGTGATATCTGGTTTGAAAGGCATAGACATTGGCTACATAGCCATATTAATTTTGTTTGGGTTTAAACTAATTTTGACGGATAAATTAAATAAATACCAAAAATTATTGAAATTATTTTTTTAAATTTAATTAATCAAATATCAAGAATGAATTCTTATAGCAAGTATTCGAAATGTGCTCCGTCTACTTTCTGACAGTAATACATCCTATTAGTAAACTCTTGTCGTACTCGTTCGAATGTGTCAGCTGAAATTGCATTGCATTCTTCAATAATTCTTTCTTTCAAAACGCCAATGCTATCTGGTGCCGTAGTATAAACCTTGGATTTCAAGTACCCCCATAGAAAAAAATCTAATGGTGTCAGATCTGGTAAACGAGGTGGCCATTCTATAGGACCTCGCCGGCCGATCCATCTACCTCGATATTCTTCATCCATTTAACGTCTTACTGCACCATAATAATGTGCAGGAGCACCATCTTGTTGAAATGTTATTTCCAGATGGCCGAATTCATCTGGATTATCTTCCAGAATTTCAAGAATTAACGACTCAATTGCATTTTGTAACATCTCCAGATACACTTCACCGTTTAAATTTGAATTTAGGAAAACAGGACCAACTATGTGGTTTCCCAAAATACCTGCCCAAACATTGACTTTTTCTGGAAATTGGGTATGTTGTTCACGAAAGGTGTGAGGATTTGCGGCACTCCAATACCTTACATTTTGTGTATTCACATTTCCATTGAGGCAAAAAGTACTTTCGTCACTAAAACAAATTGTTTTTGTGTAATGTGGGTTTTGACTAATTTTATTTGTCATACATTCACAGAATTCGAGTCTTCTGTCGGGGTCGTCATCCGAAAAGTGGTGCACCATTTTTAACTTGTATGGATGAAATTTTTTTTTAGCCAACACTCTCTGTACTGTACTTTAACTTACTTCACAGATAGATGCAACTTTAGTTGAAGAGGAAGTAGGGTTTACTACCATTTCAGCAACTATATAAATTTTTTTATCATCACTAAATGTTGGTCGACCAGATCGTTTGGCATCTTGAACATTACCTCTTGCCTCAAACTTGTGAAGAAGCTCCCTCAAATAAGTTCTCGAGATAGGGCGATCTGGGTATCTGTCATTAAATAAACGTTCGCTTCATGGAGATTATTTCCAAATTCACCAATTATTAAGATAGCTGCCACTTTGTCGGCTTGAGTACGTACCATTTTGCCTATGTAAACTCTTAAACGTCTCGTTAAACAATAATAAAATTAAATATTTAAGCTCTTTAGAAAAACTTTGCAAAGCAACAAATACTATTAAATTAAAAACGTCAATTTTTTGACAACTAACCAGAGGCGGACTGAAAAATCTTCGATATTTAAATGTGAAATAATAATTTTGGTATTTATTTAATTTATCCGTCAAAATTAGTTTAAACCCAAACAAAATTAATATGGCTATGTAGCCAATGTCAATGCCTTTCAAACGAGATATCACTTACCATAAGGTCCTATTTAAAATTATTGGCCAGAGTGGCACTGTGACGTCATCTATTACTATTACGTCACCTGTTACCATTCGTAGAGAAGTTTACAACACTTTATTATTTTCACCCTCCAAATTTTATTAATGTAAGTGTAAACGTTCAAAAAATACGAGGGGGGGAGGGGACTTTTGAATAGCACTGTAGAAAATCTACATAATCATTCAAATAAAAAATGGAAAAGTATTAAATTCACTTATTTTATTGTTACTATTTCTTTAATAATCCTTACCTGAATCGCTCAATAAAAAAGAAATATTTGGAGGACTCCTCCTGTATACTTATACCATTAAATTGAATCTTGTAGATTCTCCCAAATGTATGCATGATGAGTAGACCCTGAAAATCTTGAGTTCACATTTATTATTTTCAAATTATTATCGAATATATGAAAAAAAAAATTATGTATGATGGAGGTAAACCTACTTGCAAAGGTTTTTTTCTTCAATTGACTCACCACTCACCTTTTGTACATTAAGTGAATGATAATTCTTTCTGTTCAGATAAATATGCTCAGGAAAATTCTCATCGTCAACCAGTGGAGCCACACATGGGTACAGTCAACCAGTGGCGGATCCAGGGGGGACGGTAGGGGCAGTTGCCTCCCCAAACCCTTGAATATATATATTTTTTTAAGTTCAGGGGTGCGTTCAGATGCTTTGTCTGGTAGAGAAAAAACGCATGGTAGGATTCTTCTTGGTTGTAATCGTTGACACGAGATTCATCTGAACGACGTAAATTGAGTCATATTTTTGCAAATAGAAATATTTCGTCTTGGTGTAATATTTTTAGATGTAAAATTGCAGCTTGTATCGTTAACCACACTTTTAACAAAAATAAAGCTTTGCGATAATTTGTGAGTACTGTGATATCTTGATCAATACTATTCTCACTTATCTAAATCAATTTTAATCATTATATTAATTGTAATTTTGTAAACATAACCCAAACTTTTCAATCCTGTCATTATAAATTGCAAAGCGCATGCGGGTCAATTTCTACCGATGTGTCGACTGGGTTAAATGGTTGGACGATCGGCAAAATTTACCGCTAGCATCTGAACGACCCGACTATTTACCAGACATAAGCATCTGAACGAGTTAAACGTGCCCGACGTAGTATCTGAACTCACCCCAGGTGAAAGATTTAGTACTCGGTTCAACAAAATGTAATATTGATGCATATTCATAGAGATATAAACGTTGATATTGATCGAGTAATTGACCGATTTGCGAGAAGATTCCAACGAAGATTGGAGTTTGTTCTGTAGAAACTCAACTTGGTTTTTGATTGAGGGAAACCTACAGGTGAAATTAATGTTCATTTACTGTAGTATGAAGAAAAGTAGGCTATAGAGATGTTTCAACAGTTAAATTTTTAATACTTAAATAACATTTTTCTACTACCGTGTGTAAAGTACGTACTTTAGACACATTTTCGAGTGCGTAAAACTTTATTTACGCACTAGTGCGTAAAGAAAAAATTCCAATATGTATGTAGTTATAGATATCTAGTCTTATAAAAATATAGGTATAATAAACGGATATTAAATCTAAGTTTTTTTCATAAATTGGAGATAGAAACCTATAGAATTCGGTAAAGTAACCTAATAATTATTGTTAAATAATTATTGAGTACTGGAAATAATACGGTAAATAGGCATAAGTTGGCGGTGAGTGACTGACATTTCTTTGTGAATTGAATCTGACATTTAAAATTTAAATTCAGATCTTCCGACCATACCTAGGGTAAGCAATTGTATTTTATATTTAAGAATTGAATATTTTTAGAAAACTATGATGTTATTTTAGATTATTATAAAAATAAAGATGGATTCCTCTGACGATCTCTCAGATTACTTGGCAAATACACCACCAAATAGATGTGGCACGGAATATTCATATTATTAATAATTGAATTCGTTTGTTGTTTATATTTTGATTATACTTTCCAAATCATTTATAATATATCTTATTAGAAATTAATAAAAGTGTTAAAGATTCTTCTATAGAAAAATTTAACTTACTTTACGCACTAGTGCGTAAAGAAAATTACTATTAAACTGTTGTATTTTGATTAAATATTCGCTAGTAGAAAAAATATTGTATGCAATTCGTGTGTAAAGACCTTTTTTTCGACTCATGTGATTGTCGCATTCGCATTCGCATGCGACAATATTCACATTCGTAAAAAAAAAGTCTACTTTACACACTAGTTACATAAATAACTATTTTCTACTACCGTGCGTAAAGTACGTACTTTAGACACACTTTCGAGTGCGTAAAACTTTACGCACTACTGCGTAAAGAAAAAGTTCCAATTTGTATGTAGTTATACCTAGTCTTATAAAAATACAGGTAGGTATAATAAACGGATATTAAATCTGAGTTTTTTTTTAAATCAGTGATTGAAAGATATAGAATTCAGTAAATAGCGTAGTCAAAGTTCACAAAATATCCGTAAAATGCGGAAAAAAACACAAAAAACTTGAAAATTCAAAATTGAGTATTTAAAAGGGTTGTGATTAACACGAGAAAAACTTTACAATGCTAGGCATGCGATTTTCCGGAAAATCGTCGAGTGAAAATTTTTGTTTTTGTTTTTTCGCTCTAATTGTTTAAATAATGAAAACACAGAAAAATGTCAAATCAAAAATTGTAGCTAATACATTTATCTACAAAATTTGTCTGAACATTTTTTTTGTATCACCTACACCTATCATGATGGAGCCATGGAGCCACGACGAAGAAGTTGGTAAAGGAATACTAATTGGAAAAGGATTGGTTACGTCAGCGAAGGAGATCCCAGTACGTTTCATAAACGTGAACGATTACCATCAAGAAGGAAACCAGAATTGTATCCTGCATACCGGTGACGTCTATAGTTCGTCAAAGAACGACAACCAACAATTCTAATGACAGATTCGAACAGATGTTGTCAATAGCTGGCCAAACCTTGAATCGAGCTGAGAAAAGGAAAATGAGAGAATTCCTCTTGCAGTTTCGAGACCTATTCGTACCAAAAGGAGGGAAGACTGGTAGAACATCAGCCGTCAAACACAAAATCGATACTGGTAATGCCAAGCCAATTAAACTATCAGCTCGAAGGCTACCACAAGTGAAGAGACATTTAACCACGGCGCCGATACTAGGATATCCGTTGCTAGAGGGAGACTTTATTCTTGACACTGATGCAAGCAACGTTGGAATTGGAGGAGTGCTCTCACAGATCCAAGGAGGGAAGGAAAGAGTGCTGGGATATTTCAGTAAAGTCCTCTCAAAACCAGAAAGGAAATACTGCGTCACGAGAAGAGAAGTGTTGGCGATAGTGAAGTCTGTTTTACCAATATCTCTATGGAAAGAAATTTTTGATACGGACTGATCATGCAGCACTCAAGTGGTTGATGCAGTTCAAGAATCCCGAGGGCCAGACCGAGGTGCCGAGGATTCGAAGCCTCTGACTTGTGGTGCCGAATCAATCAATAAACCAGTCTAGTTCTCAGCATAGAGTAATTTGACCTAGATGCCTTCAGCTTTGTAGATCGAAATTTATGCAATCACGACAGTTTCGAATATTACTTCTGAAAGTAGCTCTTTCTGTATTCATTTACGTATCGAAAGTTACGTTTTGTAAGTTCCATGTGCTGAAAGTGACAGTTCCGTAGTACAAAATACTTTCTGGACGCTCTCAGGTAGACAACTTCCTAGATGTAACTGTACCCACGTCAATGTTGATAGTTCTATTGACACAATATAAATATTCCTTCTTCATCCGATTCAATAAATATTAATAATTTTCCTGGAGGTACCACTAATTAATTACTTTTTGCAAATAAATAAAATCTATTAATACTGCAAATACGTAGGTTACGCCAAAAAAATGTTGTGTACGCCACGGCTAAAAGTGTGTTTGATGGACTCGCCTGTTGCTTGACTCGTTTCACTCATCTCGCAATTTTCAGACTCGTCCAACAAAGTAGCACTTTCAGTCCTTGGCATACAAATAACTATTGAGCTTGTCCAAAACAGGTTCCTAAGAATACATGCCTGAAAATTGAGAGAGATCAGAAATATCAAAACCATGTTTTCTATGAGGCACTTTTAAACCAACTATAATTTTAATCCACCACAAAGGATGCTTCGCTTGGTTAACAGTTCGGACGATTTAGTACCAATTTATTGAATAAATTCAAAAACAGCCATGAAAATAAGTCGAGATGAATATTTCTAGTGTTCCGTAATATGTACCAAAATATGTTGAAAAATGATAATACCTATATAATGTCGTGTGATGGTAGAAAAAATGTTGTTTGTCTTTGCCGCTTTCAATAAATTGCTGCAACTTTTTATATCATACGGCAAAGTAGTACTTTCTATACAAAAATAGCCAATAACGTTATAAAATTGTTATATTTTACAAAGTAATATAGGTAGAGCCATCTCTTGGCGACTACAAGAAAATGAAACGGTGTACAAAAGCGATAACTGCTACTGCTAGACTGCAATATGAGATATACAACTCTTTTTATAGTTCATAGATGGCTGGTATTAAAACAACCTTATGAGAAATAAACTTGACTTTTATAATACTACGTGAACATTTTTACGCTTATGCGGAAGATGTGAAATAGTAGGAGTTCATATAATAGCCTTTTTGGTGTGCGTCATTGATTGTTAATGTCCTTCTTACACATTACGTTGGAAGAAATGGAAAAAAAGGAAGGTCTGTGATTAATCCTAATCAAAATATCACAATAATCAACTGTTTAAACGTATTACAAACGTTAACCCTAATCTTTGACAGAAAAATTTGATTGGTTGATGTTTAGTTTACGTGCAAGCGCGACCTATCAATCGGGCGAATTTATATCGTTCAAAATACGATGTAGACGTTCCCTTCGTAGCTGCAATGTGTCTTACGTCTTTTTCTAATGTCCCACTGACAGTTCTCGTCAGGTCTGTACTTTTTTGTTTACGATCAATTATTATTTATGAAAAGTAAATATTAATCTTATTGTTTAAATATTTTTATTTTATCTATTGTGTTTCAGCGCGTTTCGGATGCATTGGGAATATCCTTGCCGACTGCAGCAAATTTGGCAAAAAATGGCATTCACATACATTTTCAATCAAATCAAATACATGAGGTCAGTAAAAACATCAATGAGACAGTGACCACATTTAAACAAATAAATTATGAAATTCACTAACAATAAGAATTATAAGTGAAGAATACCTTTTTCCATAAAACTTAAGAATAAAATAGGGTCCCATATGGTGCAGACTTATGTATGTATGTCTTTTGGGGTAACATTCACTGAGACCTAAAAGATCTATTGAGCCCCCTTACTTCTACTTAGTTCCTGAGGAAAGTCTCAGAGACTAGTAGCTCCTTTAGTCCTATTTCCCCGAGGAATTTTAGGATATCTGCAGGCTTCAACTTAGGTAACTGTCCCTCTTCTATCCAGTAGTCTCCCAGGTGCTGTGCCCTAGGATTCTGAATTGCTGTGCAGTTCGCAAGTATGTGGATGGAGGATTCTTCTTCCATTCCACAAAACCTACAATCTTCTTCCTCCACTATTTTGAGCTTTTTAAGGTGCCCATTCAGGCGACAATGTCTCGTTAGGATTCCTGTTAAAACTCTTAGTGCAGTTTTGCTTTGACTTATGCATTCATTTGATCTCAACAGGTTGTAGTCACCCAGAAGAATCTTTGATTGCCTAAGCCCTACTAGATCTTTCCAATTGCCAGATCTTCTCTTTTCTTCGGCTTTACCTATTTCTTCCAATATTACATTGGAGCTGATTCCGCAAAAAGGTTCCGGCCCCCAAAAGGGTATTTCACTCCCCCTCTTTGCTAGCTCATCTGCTATTTCGTTTCCTTCTATTCCAGTGTGTCCTGGAATCCACAGTAAGGTTACTATATTGTTCTCGCCTAGTTCATTAAGTTTGCCTAGGCATTCCCTCACCATTTTGGAACTGATTACACAAGAACTCAGCGCTTTAATGGCTGCTTGACTATCAGACATTATGATAATCCTTTGCCTTCTATATCCTTTGTCAATATTGAACTGGGCACACTTTCTTATTGCGTGAATTTCCGCTTGAAAGATACTTGGGGTTTTTTCCAAGCTTTCAGAGTGTTTGGTGCCGGGCCCGTACACTCCTATCCCAGTTCCTTCTATTGCTTTTGAGTACGGTGCAGACTTAACTGAACAGGCTGTATAATTCTTTTGCAGGACTATATTTACTAATGTAAAATTATTTTAATATGTAAATTGAATATAAAATTTGTTTTATTTTGCAGTCTTTTCATATCCCAAGTATTATTAATTTCATACCTTATTCGAATTTGGCTGAATACGATCCTGATCATTTTATTTATCAAATTTAAGGTTAGCTATATGTCAAAATAGCAAATAAAATAAACGACATATCCAAGCCCCGGATATACGTCACAAACGATGACGCACACCAAGAAGGCTATTATATGAACTCTATATTATACTGCAAGCGCAAAAAGTTGAGATTGAGAGTGCAGGAATCTCAACTTTTTGCACATGTAGTGTGTACTATTTTTCATACTATACCTTGGTCCAAAGTACGAAAACAATTTACCAACATTAGCATTATATTTTGGATTATGTGCAAAAGACGGAAAGAAGACATGTTTTCGACTTGCACAATTAATAGGCAATAGTGGAAAGTGAAGATATAGAGGTGAGGTGCGTGTTTGTATAATTCTTGATTTACAAAAGTACAATCTGACATTTTGCGGTAGCTTGTTAAGCAACGTAGGTTTTGCCTGCTATAGTCTAACACTTGTTTGTAGAAATTCTTCGTAGGATGTATATAAGCCTTTGAATGAACCAATCCCGGTAAATTATGCCAGAAGTCTAAGACTTTGTTTAGCAAGATGTCAACTGCAGATTCTGGTCCGATAGATCACTTGCGAAGGAATAAATGCGAACTTGAGTTGAATCAAAAACATATCTATAATATATATATCAACTTTCGCGGCAAACGTTTCCTTTTAATTCTTCCAATTTTATCGCTCTCTACCGCTCTCTAACCAGTAATGTTGCTGACCACAGGGTAATAACAAGTTTTCACTGTATAATTAAAAATGGAATTTTCGTACGCTGACGAGGATAGTTTGATTAATCTTTGTTTCATATAAACGACAGTAGCTTCTAAATTTTTTTCGTCACTCAACAAATGTTCTTTCATCAATAATGCGTACCTACTTAACTTAACCCATTTAGCCTATTTGTAAATGAAAGTATTGTGAGGCAGTCTTTTTTTTTAAGGAATAAAAAGTCATCAGCTTCCTCCTCCCCCAACAAAATGCTGAAAGACTCACCGACAGCAACCGCCAATCTGTCACTACATTCTGCATCGGTCTAACCTCATGCAGATTTAATTTTGAAGTTGCCGTCCTAAAGTATGCAGTTGCAGTCGATTGCTGCAGTCGCCTTCGGAATCGTACTTTTATTAGTAGTAATTTTGCCAGCGAACAATTCGTCGCAAATGATTGTAGTAAAAAAACCTTCGTCAGGTGTATTCCTGGCTTAATAAAAGTATATACTCGGTCTTATAGGATCTTGTATGAGTTTTCAGTTTTATATGCGAAGATGCGCAACAGAAAATGATTTATATACGTTCGAGCTGCGTATATTTTATGATATTTTCAAGTTATTACTAAATGGGTCAATGTTTTATCCCCGCACATAAACCTACGGTGAACATATTTTTGAGTATAGTGTTTCTAATGTGAATGTAACGACAATAA
The DNA here is from genome assembly GCA_949126875.1 of Lochmaea capreae. Taxonomy (NCBI): domain Eukaryota; kingdom Metazoa; phylum Arthropoda; class Insecta; order Coleoptera; family Chrysomelidae; genus Lochmaea; species Lochmaea capreae. Next base: position 18,822,710 of record OX421403.1, read on the forward strand.
AATAAAGCAATGTAGTCAGATTTATTTTCTAAAGTTGTCAGGATTACTATACAAATGTTCCCCTTACTTCAATAAACCGTTAGTTCGTGATGTTCGTAGAAAGCTAGTTTGGAAATAAAAAATAAATACCTAATATGAATTTAGTAAGCATTGAAATAACCCGCTTGAAATTGCTGGGAAAAGAAGAATGAATTAAAACCACTTTATGTATGCTACTATTTTTATGAGAATTTTGAATAGCTGGCAACGTAGCAGCAGGTGGTTTGGAAATCGAATAGTCTAACTCCAATAATTGGCATAATATAACGAAGTAACTGGTCAGTTATTAAAGCGGTCCACTGTTTCATAAAAAATTTTAACGACCTAAAAAAGTTGGGGTTACTTAGCATTAATTTCATCCAGGGGCGTCTGCGAATTGTGTTGTAGAGAAATATTATTAATATAATATCTATTTGTTGGTTGAGTAAGTTAAGTTAAATTATATCACAAATTTTATGAGTTCTGTAAGCAGGTTAATTTGAATCTACTATATTAAATTCAATGAAAAACATTATTTCACGATATTCGAATTTGTAAAACAAGAATTAAAAGGCACGCCATAGGGCGGCATTTCTCATCAATGGGATTAAAAATATGGGTCATTACATTAAAATTAGAATAACTATACCGTTAAGAGATGTATTGAAGAAAACCTAGCTTAATTAGTCACAATTTTTTTTTGTATTGTATTTAATATGAAATCAAGGTAAAATGTCTGCAATCTAAATGACCAAATATGCAGTGTGCATCTGTTTCTTTTACAGATGTTATTGTAGACGAGGGTCGTTACTTTATTTTCCTGGAGAAGTTTATTACCTTTTACTTTTCATTTACACATAAACTGTATCCACATTATCTATAAAACACATCGCACATCCTTGAAGAGGTTGGAGTTTATTAATAAAGAAATCTCACCTGACTTTTAGCGTTTAAAATGTGATGACACGTTGTTCACGATGATTAGCTTATCGTTTAACGTAATATTCCAGGCCAATCATGTATGTGGCTACAGGGAATAAAAATGCCGAAAAATATAAAAAAAAGGAAAAAGGGTGTCTGTGTATTGCATACAAATACCGTAAGGTTGAAATACTTAGAAGAGGTATTGGATCGTAACTTACTGTTGATATCACATCAGGATGAGGGAGGAATTTTACTGGTAATACAACAGTCCGTAGTCCGTACTGTTAGGAGCCAACACTGTGGTTTGGGATCCGAAATGCTGCCATTTATGTCTCCGGTAAACAGAGGAAATGAAGTGACAAGAGAGTTTTTAAATTGAGTATTAGAATATGTTAAAAGTAAAATAATTATTTTCTCAGTAACCGATAATAACCATTTTAGGTTCATAATACTTTGCATTCTGATATTTATCTTGGTATTGTTAACCGTGCAATGTTTGTTGAATAAGTTACAATAAGATTGTTAGCGTAACAAGACTCTTGTTTTATTTTCAATATTTGTTTTGATCCTAACCTAAGTACGTGGTTTGCTGTGCTGTGGCCTGCAGGTTTAGTTCCGTGGTTTACAAGTTTTACAACACACGGCCTGACACGGTGCACTGATTACGAAAAGGTCGGATGTGGGAAGTAATGAAAAAAATATTCCAAACCAAAAACAAAAAAGGATATAGTTTATAAGTTAAAGCACAGGTGGTTAAAGTGTTATGTTACAAGCTTGTGTAAAAAATTTAAAATGACTAACCAAGAATTAGTTACCGATAAGTGTACAAGTTTTCCACGATTTAGGTATATGTTAATGACATAATAAATAACAATATTAGCAATTCTTTGAAGTTGTTATACAAGTATCACTAATTAATTATTGAGTTCCGACTTCCATAGTCTTGATAGTTTTGTACACAATGTTTTAATCGATATTTATCACAAATCTTCCACTGGTTTTTAACATTTGATGACGATTCAAGATAAATTCCGTTTGAAACATAGCCGTATATAACAACCAAGAAAATGTAAGTTGGATCTTAAAAATCACATAAACTCTGATTGTCATCAATCAATTAATGGAGTGTGCAACAAAAAATTAACCTCATGTTTTTTATTTAGTAACAGTTAGAATTAATCAAACCCAACCCATTGAGCTCAATTTTATACCGTAATTTGAGCTCTATTTTAAAATATATTAATTTCAAATTTTCAACCATTTGAATAGCCCGCCATTGCGTTAGTGACGTCACCTATGTACAATGAAGTTGTCGACAAGCCATTGACTACAAACGTTTAAAGAGAAGACATGCGAATGAAAACCATTAATCTACAGCTGTTAAATCTCACTTGTACAGACAAAGATGGAGAAAGTTATGTGAATATTAAATAAAGATAAAAACTGCGACGTATCACTGGAAATTCGCATTCAAAATCGAGAGAGATGAATAGATATCAGGTTCCGCTGTTGGTTAAAGGTAACAAAAACGTGTACTAATTTGCCGTTTGGTACATAAGAGTTCCTGATGCAATATCTTATAATTTTAGACAGGTATCAAAATGACAGCAACAAAAGTGTTCATTGAAATTAAAAACATTAGGTCAATCTCTTGAAACTATACCTAGAATTTATAGGGATAAACAGAGATCACTAAAATTATATAGGTATAACAACAAATGCAATATTGAAATTAGTGTTAGTTTCACTTGTGAACTCAAACTGATAGTTTGAAGATATACTGTATTTGTGATTCCTAGAGCTGTCTTTTTTGTTTTTGGTTTTTATTGATGATGGCTCAGTTTTTAGTTTTATTTAAACAATATGGTACACACAATTAAAACCAAAAACACATTGACCAAACGGCGTCTCCTAAACAAACATGAAACAAAAATGGTGTTTATACGATCTACGATTTTATTTAGAGAAAGTGGCCTACGTTCATATCATGTTACAGCTAATGCACATAAGTGACGTAATGCACTACAAGTTGCATGAATGCAGTAACTTTTTAATATCGACTTTTTCATGTTATATTAAAGAAAAAGAACAAGAAAATCGTTTTTTAATAAGAAGAAATTTATTTTTTATTCAAATAATGTAAAAAAGGTGAGGTAAAATTTCAACAGCGGTTAAAATAGGGGGGCAATGAGCATTCGGCCAGTTTTGGGAAATAAGTATACACCCCTAAGGTGAAACAAAGTACACGCCTTAATGACCTCGCATAATTATTCTTTCTCTCTCTTTCAGCTGTTTTTCTATCGTATTTGTGTAATCCGGACGGTTCCGATGTAATTTACGCAATCTGCATAATATTCCTCACCCAGCACCCCACTTTCACTCCACGATCCCGAAAGTATGTAAAAAAGTTGAGAATACTATGGAAATAAACTTCGAAATATTGAAGATGTTCTATTACACCGACCTTATGATAAATTTCCGCGGAAAAAGTCATATAGAAAAGTTATTAATCCAACAAAAATTTGTAGTTTTTATATTCCTATCACATTTCGGCACTTCTGAACCCGGAAAAATCAATGAAAATTATTGTGATAAAAATACATTTTCGAATAAAAATTAGCTCACATCGTTGTATTAAATGTTTTTAAGTCATTCTATAACGAAAAAACTATTAAAAACATCGTAAAGTTTCGAATTTTAGTTAATAGTAGAAACATTGAAAATTCGAGTTTTCTCAGAAAAGAAGAATTTCCGCGGCAAAAATCAAATTATGTAGTGCTAGCTTTCTTGTATAGAATCGTCCAATAAACCGACATTCCATGTAACTGATTTCGGCTAAACGAAACTTGAGCCGAAATTTCTCTGAGTGTGAAGTTGCTAATTATCGATAAGTATTATAGAAAGTTTTTTTTACGTTATTTCAACAAAAAATGAAATTATCTAGTTTTTCATACAGGCTACGTAAGTTTGATTGCGTTATTATTTTTTTTTATAACATTGTTAATATCAGTGATTATCAGTTGAAATATTAACAAGCTAAATAGTTATTCATTCAAAGGAATAGAAATAGCTGCAATGACAAAAAGTTTGATTCGGTTAGTTTCGAGTGAGCTGAGTTTAGGTACGTTTTTTCCTCTTATTTTCAATTTTATTTTAAGTATAACGGTCCCCTGCCAAACGTAAATCACATACAGTGCTATTCAAAAGTCCCCTCCCCCCTCGTATCTTTTGAACGGCTACACTTACATTAATAAAATTTGGAGTGTGAAAATAAAGTGTTGTAAATTTCTCTACGAATGGTAACAGGTGATGTAATAGTAATAGATGACGTCTCAGTGCTACTCTGGCCAATAATTTTGAATAGGACCTTATGGCAAGTGATATCTCGCTTAAATACCGCTTAAATTTGAATTTAGGAAAACAGGACCAACTATGTGGTTTCCCAAAATACCTACCCAAACATTGACTTTTTCTGGAAATGGGGTATGTTGTTCACGAAAGGTGGATACATTCACAGAATTCGAGTCTTTTGTCGGGGTCGTCATCCGAAAGGAGTGCACCATTTTTAACTTGTATGGATGACATTTATTTTTAGCCAACACTCTCTGTACTGTTCTTTCACTTACATCACAGATAGACGCAACTTTAGTTGAAGAGGAAGTAGGGTTTACTACCATTTCAGCAACTATATCAATTTTTCTATCATCACTAAATGTTGGTCGACCAGATCGTTTAGCATCTTGAACACTACCTGTTGCTTCAAACTTGTGAAGAAGCTCCCTCAAATAAGTTCTCGAGATAGGGCGATCTGGGTATCTCTCAATAAATAAACGTTCCGCTTCATAGAGATTATTTCCAGATTCACCAATTATTAAGATAGCTGCTACTTTATCGGCTTGAGTACGTACCATTTTGCCTATGTAAACTCTTAAACGTCTCGTTAAACAATAATAAAATTAAATATTTATGCTATTTATAAAAACTTTGCAAAGCAACAAATACTATTAAATTAAAAACGTCAATTTTTTTGACAACTAGAGGCGGACTGAAAAATCTTCAATATTTATAAATGTGAAATAATAATTTTGGTATTTACTTAATTTATCCGTCAAAATTAGTTTAAACCCAAACAAAATTAATATGGCTATGTAGCCAATGTCAATGCCTTTCAAACGAGATATCACTTGCCATAAGGTCCTATTTAAAATTATTGGCCAGAGTGACACTGTGACGTCATCTATTACTGTTACGTCACCTGTTACCATTCGTAAAGAAGTTTACAACACTTTATTTTAACGCTCCAAATTTTATTAATGTAAGTGTAGCAGTTCAAAAGATATGAGGGGGGGAGGGGACTTTTGAATAGCACTGTATACTAGATGTTATTTTACGAGAACCTAATTTACGTTTATGCAAAACTTTATTTGAAAATGTCGCTGTGAACTCACACATATTTTCAAGCATATCTCAAAAAGCCGCTACCTACAATTTTCAAACTTGGTGCAATGTCTAATCCTTCAATCACAAATTGTTTACTACAAACGCGTTTTTTTATTGCCATGTTCAACATAGGAGGAGAAATAGTAAGTTTATTGCTAATAGAAAACCATGTTTACAGCAAGGTTACTATGTTATAATATATGTATAAATATTTTAAGTTTACAATACAGTTGATAACAACAAAATAAATGAATGATTCACCAAATATAATTAATGACCTTAATGTAGTATATTCCAAAGGTGGTAGCATGTAGGTTTTCCCTCGGACTGATGTTTACAAACTTTGCAGAGAGGATGTTTTTTGTTTCATGACTGTATATATGGGAAACAATTTGATTAACCGTACGGAGTTGAGCCAGAGTACGAGTGATCTGGATTGGCGACTTCAACCAAAGTTTACAAAATTTGGAATCTTTGCTTCAACAGTCAAAGCATTATACAGGGTGGACCGGATTTAATTGACGTATACAGAGATCTCGTGAACCACAATAGATACAATATTGATTAAATGAAGAAAAAGTTTGTTTGGTATATTGATGGGAAATTAGATGGTTCAAAAAAATTTAAATTATCTCCACTAACTCCGGAGATATTTAACAAAATCCGAAAATGTTCCTTTTCGTTTTTTAAATTTGCCGTCGTTATTATAAGATATCAAAAAAATGATTCTCAACTTTTTTTAATAAACGAGGTTTTCTATAAATTACCATACCAAAAATCGCATTACGACGTCTCGTCTTTAAAGGGTCACCATCAACTTCATTTTTTTAAATACGGACCTGGATTTTTTATTGCAATATTTCTTACGTTTTGTATAGATAGGTACATATAATGACATAGCATACTTGACGATTCTACCACGTTTCGTCTTTCAAAAATCATCATCTTTTTAAGTCCAGTCTTCTTTACTAAAGTCAAATTAATAATTTTAAATATTGGGCATTAAATAAGAATTTTGAAAGAAAATGATTAAATTCAACAATTTATTTTGAAACTTAATGACAATGGATAAATAATGATGGTTTTAGAAATGACACTCTAAGGTAAGAATAAGTTAAAAATAAATTAAAAAAGTCAATAAAAATCAGTTATAAAAGTTGTTCAAACTGACGTCCGTTCTGTGCAATACATAATTCGATCCACCTTGGCATATGAGACGCATATCTACTATATATTATTCGGCATATTTTTGCTGGAAACTTCGTTTTTTATAAAGCCCCATACAGAATAATCTATGGGGTTGAGACATGGGGATCGAGGGGGCCATCTTGTCGGCCTGTTTGTACCAATCCAATTATCTTCAAAATATTCATATACTGTACAACTCTTCTCAAAGTTTCAGAAGTTAGGTACTACTACGAAGTTATAAAACGATTTTATTTAGTTCGGCACGTAACACCTAGTTCTTGTTAACCGATTTTCGTACATTTCCCGTTAACCAATTTCACAGATTTTTAGACACATGTTTATTGCATTCACTTTCTTTCAAAATTCTTATTTAATGCCCAATATTTAAAATTATTAATTTTACTTGAAAAAGATGATGGTTTTTGAAAGACGAAACGTGGTAGAATCGTCAAGTATGCTATGTCATTGTATGTATCTATACAAGACGTAAAAAGTATTGCAATAAAAAATCCAGGTCCGCATTGAAAAAAATGAAGTTAATGGTGACCCTTTAAAGACGAAACGTCGTAATGAAATTTTTGGTATGGTAATTTATAGAAAACCTCGTTTATTAAAAAGAGTTAAGCATTATTTTTTGATATCTTTTATAATAACGACAGCAAATTTAAAAAACGAAAAGGACCATTTTTGGATTTTATTAAATATCTCCGGAACTAGTGGAGATAATTTAAATTTTTTTGAACCATTTAATTTCCCAACGCACTCCACTCGGTATCAGACAAAACTACCCCAGTCTACCTGCAGTCATCAAGCCACGGGATACTTTTTGACAAATCACTTTCACACCAAAGTACATTAAACGACATTATTTATGCACTGACTGCACTGCTACTGACACATGTGAACAAAACATTCGTTGATGAAGAGATTCATGGAAACATCCGTCCACTGGATGGATGCTTTCGGTGTGAATCGGAGCGCTCCGTCGGACGGATGGATGCCGGTGTGGCCCGGCCTTTACTCCATGTTGAATACCCTGTCAATGAAGTTGGTTTAAATGAATATTATGTTCGTCAAAGTCATCTATCCTAAGCCTATTTTCTTATTTCTAGAATTATATTTGCTGCTCATGAATCAAAAAAACAGAATGCATTAAAAGAAAAATGCATATACCAACGTTTACGTACGGGAGAGAGGATAAGAGCTTTGATTACTTTTGCTGACAAGGGTGAAGGGGGGGAAATGAATAATTGTAGTAAATCTGCATACGTTATATCTGAACGACCCCTGATCAATGTTCTAGGTAGATGAGGAGAGTGGTGTGTTGATTGACACCTAAGGTCTACGGAATTATTTTTTAGCCTTCAGTACATTATACACATCATTATTATCTTTATTTTCAATAAAACCGTTCAACTAAAAAAAATGTTATTCAAATTGAACACTCTGTTCAAGTATATTGAAGATTTAAACAAATTAAGTTGTTTTTTTCTATAGCTAATGTTAAAATGTTGTTATAGCAGCTCTTTTGAATAGATAAAGTATAACTTTAGCCGCAAGGGTAGATACAATGTTTTAACTTTTTTTATTCAATAAAATTTACAAATCCGAACATATTAATTCGAAGGATTAACAACAAAGTGTAGTTTTACAATTAACATTATTAGAAACATATATTTATGGAACACCATAAATTATAATCGTTAGACACTTGAACCGAGGTACTGAATTGATTTTCAGGTCCATCAAGTATACACTTGGATATAGCAATCTTATTGCAAGACTCTGCAACTGATGACGATTTCCATCCACCTATAAGCGTTTAACTCTTACTAGCACCAGAGTTTGCCAGCATGGTAGCTGAATATAACGACGGAAACAATGCCCCGTGTACATTTCTGAATTTGGTAGCTTCGTATATAGTGTTTATTTATGTATTTATTTTTAATACAATATCCAACGGGACACGCCCAATTCCAGGATAAGGTGAACAAACACAAATATGTTCTACATAACAAAATACTACATAAAAAAAGAAAAAAAGAAAAAAAAGTGTGTGTTCAGCATGCCTATTCCAGCTCTGAAATGAATATACAAAATTACAAACTCACAATGTTATAACCCCACTATAAGAATTAGATTTAAGTAGTTAAAAATGCACATTTAATTGTGGACAATTGACAGTTTAAAATATCTATTTTTGTTTCGATATTTGAATAATTATAAATCATCTTGTATAGAGGAGACGACTTATATACGTTTGTCCTGTAATTGTTCTGATAAAATAATTGGTTTTGACGAGAGTTGATCCTAGGAACACGAAGATATAATAAATTATTAATATAAATGCAGTCCACCTTATAATTAATAATTTTAAACAAAAATATTACAGATTGCAATACTCGTCTTTTAATTAGGCTCTGTGCGTGAAAGCGGTCATAAAAGTATTACTGATCGATACCTCTTGCAGGATAAACACCATCTATCATGAAGCAAGCTGATTTGAAAAAACGTCTTTGAATACGTTCCAGTAACGTTATGTGATTATTATATATATGACTCCAAATTACATTTCCATATTCAAGCTTGGATCTTACAAATGTCGAGAATAACAAGAACATAGTAGAAAAACTTTTAAACAGTTTCATGTTTCTAATTACAAAACCAAGCATTTTGTATGAGGCTGCAGAGAGTTTTTCAAAATATGCGACAAAAGTTAGTTAGGAGTCAAAGTAAACACCAAGATCCCTTATTAAATTGGGGCGAGCTAACACGGTATTGTGCAGTTGATAATCAAATCTTATTGCGGTGTCTGTTCTATGGAAAGACATGATGTTGCATTTACTGGCATTTAAGGGTAGTTCGTTTGTCTAATAGGTCTATATTGTTTTGAACTATAATACAATCTTGTAAACTGTCAATGACAGAAATAAATTTGAAATCGTCTGCAAATATTAGACCAGTTGCTTCAATTTCATCGATAATATCATTAATAAAAAGTATAAAGAGGAGTGGTCCCAAGACAGAGCCCTGAGGAACACCAGATGTTTGAATGAATAATCCCCACCGGTTGAGTAGTGCACTTTTGCTGTCGGTAGCCCACAAAAAAACTTACTGTGAGGTACGTTTTTGGTGCTCAAGCCAGTGTACTGTCTCTCAATTTCCAAAAAACTAACTCCACTTTTCTTGACAGTAATACAAAACGACCTATCCTGCTTAGTTTTAGTATCAGATAATGAAACGACTATCACCGATTTTCTGTTGTCCACATTAAACACATCTAACTTGTGCAATTCATCGGTTCTAGTCGCTCCATCCGACTACAGGATTTTAGACCGTTTAGCTTTGTATCCTCCACTCAGGTTTTTCAGTAAGGAGTAAGGTGGTTAACTTGCTGAATTTAGAAATGTCACAATTTTCATTCACCAACAACTTACTCTTCAGCATCGAATAATACGACCATAATGATCAGGGGCGTAGCTAGGGGAACAAGGGCCCTGGTGCAACGTAGGTGCAGGTGCACTCAAGACTTCCAAACAATCCAATCATCAACTACAGTATTTATCGTAATATAAGGAAATAACCGAAGTACTGGTATACTCACTTTGACCACTTTAATTGTCTTGAGGGTGTTCGGATTATAATCCAGTAATCAGTGTCGGGTGTGAATTTTGTTTTAAAGAAATATTTATAATATCTATTTCTTGGTTGAGTGAGTTTAGTGAATTGTTATAGGTATAGTAAAGGTTATTTTATTTTTCAAAGCTGAGGTTAGAGGGCCCTCTGAGCTCCGGGGCCCTGGTGCACTGCACCACCTGGCCCCATGATAGCTACGCCACTGATAATGATGGCTTCGCTTTCTTCGACTTTTCAGAAAAATACGCCATAAGCACTTTTTCACTCGCGCCATTGATATTCTTGATGCTTTTCCACTTTTTAAAGGATCCCTTTTCATTTTTCATACATCATCCTAGATTTTTGGGGCAATAATAAACTTTCTGCTTTCAACGCTTTTCCGTACATTTCGTATTCACTTCGTACACAAAACGCAAAAATACTGAACACTCCGCAAAACCAGAATGTAAAATTAGTTTGTCATTTGTTGACAGAGTAATTCATATCCGTAGTAACGGAACAACAAAGTTGTGATTTTAGCGCCAAAAATTACAATTTTCTTAGAAATTCTATTTTTTACCTGGATTTCTAGCTATAGAAAAAAATGTTGTATTGCACACGACGATAAAATCGCATTATTTTCTCGAGCTTAATTAGCGTCTCGACGATAAAAAACACTCTCAAAGATAAAGTACAATTTTATCGTCGTGTACAATAAATAACTATTATTTGGTCGAGTTATCAATGATAACGCAATTAAACTGTCCGTTTGGTGTATATATCTGATCCAGTAATGTCCAATTACCAGATTTCCCGTTTCCATCGTTTCCTAACCAGGAAGATATTTAATTTAACGCTAGTTTCTCCCAGCGTTAGCCTGCATTGATCACGTGACTTTACCTAGTGTATTTATTCATCTCCGTTTCCTTAAATAATTTATTTTCATCCAAAATTTGGAGTTTTCATACTCTCTGTATATTCTCAGATCAACTTTGATTAACTCCGCTGGCAAGTATGTTTGATATTTTGAGTTTCATTGAGGTTTGCTCCGTGATTATTTTGACAGATCGATATCCTGGTGCCGTAATGTCAGTTGCCACACGGAGGTCGGGGGTATAGCACGCTTTTCTTTTCTTATAACCTATAAAACACGCGGCACATAATTTTTCGTTAGAACAATGCCCCTGTCGGTTATACATTTTTGTTTATTTCTGTTTGTCTATGTTTGCAGATCGTGGTGGACATTCTGTAGATTCGAAAGTGTAGTTATGTAACTAGAGGAACAAATTGTTACTTTTCTCTTTGCATCTTCCAAAGAAATGATTCCGTCTAAATACTGTGATTCTACTTCTTCCAGTAAGATGACCTTATTTTTCATTTTTCTCCATTAAATACAAACGTTATCATATACTCGTGATTACCGACACTACACATAACAAAGTGCAGAAACACAGCCGAAAAAATTACACAAGCACGGGTTTCTTTTAACAATTTTTGGTAGGTATAAGAAAAATTACATTTTCAAATAGACTGGTTCCATTCCATTTCAAAACTAACACATATCATCGAAAATTATGATTTATTCAATCGAATTGAATTCGAGAATTTCAAAAGTTATATGATTGGAATTTTTGCAAATATCTCAAAAACTATTTGAGATATCCGAAATTTGAAAAAAGATCCTTGAGAATCGTGAATTTTCCTGAAAAAAGTTGAATCTTCCAGAATTGTATAGACAATATTTATAATTTTAATGTAGAGGTGAAAATACGGTTAAAAACGGCCTGTTTACAAAAAAATGTGTTTCAATTAAGTGAATAAATAAATTTTGGTAATATCTAGTCGTCAAAAATATGTAGGTACACTTATTTTTCAATCAACTATGCTTTTAATTCTTACCTGTTGGAAGTTAACATAAAAACCCATTTCATTTGCAAACCTAAATCGTAAGAATTCTCTTCACTTCGTTTTGAGCTCCGGTTGAAAGCACAATTATTTATAATAGTTCTCTCATATTATGATTTTTTTTCATATACCTTTATTTGTTTATTGCATAAACCATTTTTTTTGCACAAATGTACTTTCGCGCTATATTTTTTAAAATACTGAAAATAATTTAACTTGTCGTGACACATATGGTTGTTTCCAGAATTTTTTTAGTATTAAAAAAATATCACAAAATACATTTGCTTATAAAAAACTGTTGGTTAATAAACAAATGAAAAGTAATGAAAACTTTTTTCACATTATCAGAGAACATTATAGAAAATGATTTAAAAAAAATGGTTCCTGAAAATTCATATTTAGCAATTATCCGATCAATTTAGACATCTGAGGGTACAAAAATTCGCACCCAGTTTAAAACTGGTGGAATTGTTCAAAACACCATCATAAATGAAATCTAAAAAGTCCTTATCGATCCGATACTTGAAAAAAAATGTACTCGGGGTCAAAGGTTACAAAAACGGATTTTTCACGATTTTCAGAAAAACGGTGGGTTTTATCATAAAGTTAGTTCCCACAAAAATTATAGATCAGATAATTATCTATAAAGATGTCTAGATAATTTTTTTTCTAAAAGCCACCGTTTCTGAGATATAACGATTCAAAAAGTTGGAAGAGTTATAAAATGGGTGAAAATTATCGGTTTAGTACCTTTTCTAATAACAAAAAAGATTTTAGAAACTACTTCGAAAAATACTCTAACAAGTAATCAGTCTATATGGAGACAATTTGTGAATCAAAAAATTATCTAGTCAAATATAACTCGCGAGTTCCATAAATTAGAAAATAATTTGACAGATTTTGTTCAAACAGTTATTGGGATATTTGCGAAAAATTGTGTCATACGTATATATTTTTTAATTAACTGAGTGCAATTTTTGCCGAGCCCTGTTTTCGGGTAAAACATTTTTTTTCAGATGTCACTTCGAATCAAATAAGTTATAAATCATAATTTTTGGTTAGGGTAACACAAAACTAAATTCATATCCAACTGATTGAATATTAGTTGTACGTATTTACAGGCAAGCTGAATTCAAAAATCATTTCAATTTCATTTAAAAGTAATCATAAAAAAATTAATATACATCATATTTTGTAAGTTTTGTTGTGACATATTTATACGAATGGTCCACTTCCTATTTTCAACAAAAATCCTCTTGCTATAAAATATCTGGTTAATCAAATTTAGGAATACTTCTTCTTTATCTAAAAAAACTAGAACTGTAAATGTAAAATATCAATTTATGAGTTTGTACATAGAAATCCAAAAATTTCATTGAGAAAAGCAGCAGTTAGATGGACATAAAATCACATATAGAATCCATAGTGTAGGTATGCTTGACAGGAAATTTATACCAGCTTTGGTAGTTATATAGCTAAATTAAAACAAAAACCATTTATTATTACATTTGGTTGGTTGGTTGGCAAACAGACGAAACAGGCCGGGTTAGTGGGCCCCAACACTTCAGCCGTTGGCTTATTGTATAGTCCTGTCTGTCTGCTAGTCCGTGAGAAGATTTGTGACCTTGATGATATCTAGAAGTCTCTTCACAGTATCTATTTTGGTGAGGTTGGATACACGGTCATCCGGCCCTATCTGTCTATACCTCCACCAACGTAGAGCTTCTTGGATGATCTCCATTGTGTGAAGGTGCTTTCTCAGGCCGCAGTGTCCGATCATAAGGCCGATTACCAGCCTGATATCTCTCCTATTTAACTTTAGGATTTCTTCAGTAAGTTTTGGTATGGGTTGTTTAACCATCAGTTTACTGTGTAAGATTCGGAATTGTTTGCCAGTATTTGAGGTGTTGTTTGTGCACCCACTGGTTTAATGTGGTTCTTACCGAAGCCTTTGTTACACCGGTTGCCGGCTCAGGGCCGGTGTAGCCGGTTGCCGATCCTTCTCGTGCTAGGGCGTTTGCTTTTTCATTCCCTTCAATACCCTTGTGACCTGGCACCCATTTCAGGGTTACCTTATTTGTGGCACTGAGTTTTTTGAGGTTTTCTAAGCACTCCCAGACAAGTTTGGATTTTATTGTACTACTATTAAGTGCTTTGATTGACGTTTGGCTGTCTGAGGAGATAAGAATGTTTTTACCGCTGTATCCCTTCCTTATGTTTTCTCTCAGACATGAGTCAATTGCGTAGATTTCTGCTTGGAATACTCCCAGTGAATGACTAATGTCACATCTGGGGGATGGACCGTATATTCCAGCGCCAGTACCAGTGTCTCGTTTGGAACCGTCAGTGAACCAAACTATTTCTTGTTTGGGTGTTTCCTTGAATTCTCCTTTCCAATCTATTTCGATGTTAAAGGGTTTTTCTAGTGATGTGGTCGGCGTCATATAATCAGTACCCATATTATTACATTTATTGAATTTATCCATTTTTTTCGGCGAAATTTTATATTTACTCGTTTTACACAAAAACAAGCGTAAAGCAGCCCTCAAAGAACCGACGACCACATCTCAATAAGAACACACCAAGTAGAAAATCGCAATAATGATATTATTTTCGAATCCGTCGAGTTAAACGACAAAGCCAATCAAAAACAACGTTCAACAAAACACCAAACAGCAAAATTAATAGCATCCTCTTCCGGGAATTACATAATCTTAGTGAACTTACACGAGCGATAACAATGCTAGAGGATTATAATGAGGAAGGTGGCCACTAAATCCGGTGTTTTAGATTTTATTTGTCACTGTATGACTTATTAATTACTTTGTTTATTGATTTTTTTCATAAATTTCCAGTGAAACTAAAGTATATTTTCCACTCTTCCAATTATTTATCAATAATTTCACACTTTTAGTGGAAATACATACTTCAAATATTAAAAACGTCACACATACTGGCAAAACAGAGCACAACAAAGAATACAAAGGTTCACAAAGGGAGCATAACACCAATTGTTGTCAGCATTTCCTACAATTTATACAATTTATCAAATGTGTTTGCGTGATAACAGTCAAGTATTACCACCATAGTTAAGAAATCAATATTTTAACAAATACAATTATAAAAAGCACGTTCTTTTGAGTAGGTATATTTTTTTGATAAATGCATTTCATGGAATATACTGTTCAGCTATTAACCCGTAGCTACTACTGATGGGTCCTGAGGACCCATCGTATTTTTCAAATTCGTGTATTTCTTAAACTAGACAACATTATATATTCTCAGCCTCAGTACTCTTGCGCAATACCATGGGCCTTGTTCAGCGGGCATAGTTTCGTACTTCACAGTAATAATATAACAAGTAATATAACAAGTTAATTTAATATATTTTCGTGTTCGTTACACTTTATTTTATTATCAAGTACTTTTCGAGATGCAGAGTGAATATTTAAAAGACATTAATGCAGGAAAATCGAAATGTGGGTGAACGGTATGTTTAGAAATGTTCAGTTAGTATTTGTTTACATTTCTCATCTTTATTTCTTCGACAGATATCTTCTAATATTGAAGCTTATAAAAAATAACGTTGTCCCTTTTAGAATAAATGTGCATGATAGAAACTCTTCGATTCAATCAGCTCCGCCAGTCACATACATGGATATAGCTGCATATTTAGTTTTGACCCACAGTTTTTACAGCAAGGAGCAAATGAAATGAAATGAATGAAAAATAATGAAATATCACCTATAATTTAATGGCCACATGATACAACTTCTTTTAATCAACCGTGAAAAATTCTTCTCCTGAATGGAGCTTATTTGAAGGCTTACCTGCAATAAAATGCCCTCTGGTTCTTTAGTTTAGACTCCGTGAGATCGTCTCGCTTAATTGCTGCTAACCAGAGTGCTCTTCGTTCTCTGGATAATTCATTTTTTCTGGTAAGAAATTTAAAGTTTAAAATTGTGGGTACTGAAAAAAACCTCACATCATCACTGTTGGAACGACACTTATAAAGTCAATAAAATAAAAAATAAGTAGAGTTTAGTCACAAAACAATCACAAAATGCACTTTAAAAAGCTTTAAATCCTACACTCTCAAACGAGATAATAGCTTTGTTTGCCCCACGGACGCCATATTGAATAAATTTTGACAGGTCGTTGGAATGATTAATTGCGAATCACCTGTTTGCGGTAGTCAAGCACACGTCGAATTTTGATTCATCGCTAAAAATAACTCTGGACCAATCTTCTACTGACCAAGACAATTTAAATTTTGCCCATGCTAGCCTAGCTTGCTTTTGTTTTGTCGATACCAATGTCTTTTCTTTTGGTTTGAGTTACAACAATTTTAAGGTTAGAGTTAAGCACTCACTATTGAGGCACTGTTTCTATTCCATCGAAGAGTATTTAAATTGTGAGGCAATAATCTTTTAACATGTTAGTTTTTGATTTAATTTTAGAACTAACCATTTTTAGATGTATCGTGTATTAATTGTAACTATTGTTTGTTTGTTTTTAACTTTGTCAGTTTGACTTGTCACTATTGTTCATTTGTATTTAATGTGATGAAATAAATCTATCTATCTATATCTATCTATATTTTTATTACCATTACAAACGTTTACCTGAAATTTAATCTTATAAAACTTCAGCTTCAGCTTCATGATTCAATTCAACCGTAACTTCTTTCACAGTATTTCTTCGGCCTTTTTGCGAATTCTTACTAAAATTCTCTTATTCCTATCAGAAACTATTTTTGGTCGAATGTTACCTTTCTTGTCTGCAATATTTCCGGTTTCTCTGTAATAATTTATTATATTCCATGCTGTAGTTTTAGGAAGGTTAAGTTCATTCGCCACTTTACGTATCGTTTTGTTACGGCAATAATTTTTAATCAAATATTCACGAATTTTTGCACTTGAATATATACCACCCACCATTTTGTTCAACAAATCCAGGGCTTTAGCCGTTTACGACATGAAATTAACTGCAAAATAAGCTCTAGTTCGACGTTTATTTATGCATTATGCCTACTCGTCTTGTCTTCCATTTTTTGCGGTTAATTGATAATGTCCCAATATTTAGTTGTCCCTATTCGTCACACAGTTTGAACATTGTTGCTAGTTATTAGGCTCATTATTAACAAATAATAGTTATGTTTTATGGTTACTATTCATTTAAACAATTATTATTATATTTAAAAAAAAATGTTTGTTTAATACCTGAATTACGGATGTATTTCGTTTTGTCCTAATATGTAGTTGTTAAGGCTTGTGAAAGTTGACACTACGGGTCGGGTGTCAACTGCATGAACTGAGAGCCCAAAAATCTGCAGATACACAGTGAACAGAAATGAACAGGACCCCAATTCTTGACCATTCGCAACACTCAAGGTTACTCGCTTTCTAACGAATTTGTTAAAATACTATTCTTGAGCGCTCTCTGCTTTGCGCATTCGCTTGATAGTGTTCGTTATGCAGCGAGTACATTTTTGTACGTGATAACCAGATAATCTTTATATTCATACTGAAAGTGATAGATAAGTGACAGCGCGCTTATAGGTTGATAATTAAAATTGTAATTCTGTTTGAAAAATCAAGTATGGATGAGCTTGTGAATTTAATGTTAATCGATTATTTAGAGATGGCGGATATGGAAGTTTAAAATTTCCTGGTTCCGCGCAATCCTTCGAATCCCTTCACGACAATAAATGAAGCGGCTTTTATTAATTCTTTGCTTTTCCGAAGACTTTTCTCCGCGTCCGCGTAATTCATTATTTAAAGTGTTTGGATCCATTTAATAAAACATTTTTAAATGGATATATATAAAACATAACCATAAAATTGGAATAATTTGACAGGGTCAAGACGAGCGAACGCTTTATTTACGGTATTGCCAAATTTCTCAGGACACTTTAACGAATAACCTAAAGAATGGACTGCCTAAGCTCTGACGTCTCAGCAGAACGCTCCTCCTATAAACTTTTTCCAAACAAATCTAATGCGCGTGCCCAACACAAACCTCGTGTGCCCATGTGTCCAAACAACATCAGAGATTTTAAATTTACCGTTTGCTATATAGTTATTTATATAGGTATTTTCTTATAAAAACGTCTTTAATTCATCACTTTTTACTAGTCTCTGATACCGATTACTCTCATTTAAAACTAAATCAACTGCAGAGATAATACATCAACAATATCAACACCAAACAGAAAACTTGCGAAAAACTAAAAATCTCACTTGGCAATTCACACTCGCACAGTCGCACTCGGTATGTTTGGAAAAGTGACGTCAGACTTAGGCAGTCCATTGCATAGTAGTAAAGTCTTCGCTAACTACTGCTCGCTATGCCGCGAATTCTCTCGATAGCGAGTGATGTCAAGAATTGGGCTTCCAGAACTTGCTAGTCAGAGGGCACGTGGACCATCAAAATTGTACTTTCATCGTTGATACCGCTGCCACTAAATATTTCATTCGAACAGGGATTCTGAATCGGAAACTAGAACCTACTGAAATGAGTTCAGAGACATACTGTACCTGCTAGAGGAGAAATAACAGCAGCTTTTACTCTGATAAAACACTTAATTCTGATAGCCAATATTAAAGATCAATGCATCCTTGGTATAGATATAATGCAAAATGAATTTATCATAGACTTTAAAAACAAAATTTTAGTAATTGGATATAAGGAGATAGTCCTAAATTCGGAAGAAGAGACTTCTCAGATAGAGGTTATAGTGGACAAAGATGAAGAAGTTCCCGAAAATTCTATAGGAATCGTCTTCGCAAAAACCAAAATATCTACTTTTAGGAATGAAGGCATTTTGGTAGCTCGATGTCTCGTCAGTGTAAATCAATCAATTCCTGTTGCCAATTTATCGAAGAAACTTTTCAAACTAAAGAAAGAACAAAAAACAGGACTTTGCACACTGGTGAAAAGCAAAAATAGCTCCAAAGAGTAAACCACCCCAAGTAACCCAGTTGACGCCATCCTCATGAAAGAACTAGTTAAAAATTATGACTACCTAACAACTGAACAAACTGAAAAATTAACAACTTTATCGATGACAACTTCGACATTTTTCAGACAAGAAAATCTACAAGGCAGTCTAGTGCAGCATATAATTTAGACAGGAGATGCCAAGGAGATTACCATTTGCTAAACGGAAAGAAGTGGAAAATATGATAGAAAACATAATCGATGCAAACATTATTGATCCCTGGTGTTCACCTGTGGTTCTGGTAACTAAGAAAGATGGATCCACTCGCTGTTGTGTAAACTATCGAAGACTAAATCAGGTTACAGAAAAAGATAGCTATCCACTACCAAAAATAGACGATACACTAGATACTCTATCAGGTGGAAATGATTTTCCACCATAGACTTAAATAGTCGATACCAGCAAGTAGAAGTACACCCTGTTGATCGGGACGAAGCAGCTGTTTCTACCGGAAGCGGTCTGTACCACTTCCACGTCCTCCCATTCTGTAATGCTCCGGCCACATTTGAACGTCTAATTGAGAATCTTTTCAGAGGATTAACGTGGAAAACCTGTCTAGTATATCTTGATGATGAAATGATCATGTCGAAAACTTTTAATAAGTATTTAAAAAATATTAAAGAAATTTTTGAAAGGTTGAGTAGTGCCAATTTTAAACTGAATCACAAGAATTGTTCACTGTTTCAAATGGATGCCTACTATCTGGGACATATATTGTTTCAGTAAAAGGAATTAAAACCGATCCGGAAAAAGTTGTAGCTATTAAAGACTGGCCTAATCCAAGGAACAAAAATGAAAAAAGGAGTTTTCTTGGACTCTGTTCATATTACGGAAAATTTGTCAAAGACTTTGATCGAACTACTAAACCGTGTCATTTCAGTTATAGCATTGAATTTTATTGCCGGATTCTCAAAATGATTTTGTAGAATTGAAGAATAAACGATTAACCACAGCACCGATTTTAGCCTATCCACTGAAGAAAGTAATTTATTTTGGATTGTGATGCATCTCAGCACGGCATAGGCTTCGTCACAAGAACAGGAAGTGGAAGAAAAAGTGATTGCATACTTTAGTCAAACCATGGTAAATGATGAGAACAATTATTGCGTCACCAGAAAAAAGCTTTTGGCTATTATCAAAGCCCTTGTTTTCTTTATATTAGAAGTTTTGTTATAGGAAGTGATCATAGCGGTTTGCAGTTAAACAAAAAGCAAAAACGCACTTCAAATTAACCAAAAAAACAAACAAGTTTTTTAAAATCACAGTAGTGAGGTTATGAAACAATCCAATCAATCGTTTGTCAGTATATGTAACGAAGTGTGCAGAAAAAGTGACGTTTCACTTGAAGACTTTTTTTGTTATATGCCTGCGGTCATAAAAATTCAGCTGGTTGATATAGACTTAAGAATATAATATACAAGTTTAACATAAAATACTATACATAATTCATATTATGTAAGACAAAATCAAAATTTATATTTTATGTAAATTAAATTAAAATCTCTAAATACACACCAGCATCTAACCTGTTATTTTGACTTACTAATTGCTTATTACGAGCAGTTAATATTGGCTTTTTCCAAAAATAATACTCTTTACAAATATTTGTTCAAAAAAGTGACAATTTGTTTATAGTTGTTGTAAAATTTGCCGGTTAGTTTTGCAGCAGTTCGCTCGGATAAAAGTATTGTCAACAGTAAGTAAGTATGTGTTCATTAAGTTTAATTGGAAGTAAATCTTTTGTTTGAAAAAAGCGAGCGAGCCTTAAGGTACGTCCATAGTGCACCGCTTCTCGCTTTATTGAAGCAGACTAACGGGGAAAAAATGCATGAAGAAACCTGTCAGTCTGCTTTAAACCGGCTTAATCTGCATTTACCGGAAATGATTTATCATTTCTTTTTCTCGCTTCTCAGTTAAGTCAGTTTTTTGTAAAATTTTAAACACACACTGAGTAAGAAATTTCATCCTCACAGCAAGTTTTTTCGCTATTCCAGCCAAAAAATCTATTAAAATAGGCGCTAAGAGAGATGTGTGCTATGGCAGTAAAGATTGCTTTACTAAAATCTCTTTTTTAATTAAACGTTAGTTCTTTAATGTGCTTCTTTCATTGGTAATAGAGATGGAGATGAAAGTTTACCAAGCACCTTTAATAATGTAACTGTTGGTTCTTATGCTTCAACAAGCAAAGGAAGCGATCTATGATCTGTGTTTAATAACTGTACTGTTACTATAAACAATTATTATAATAACTAATATTATGGTATTAAATGTTATACAATAAAATTATTATAAATATATATTGTTGATGTTGTTCAAGTATTATTAATAATAAGATTATAAATACCAGTACAAGTAGGTCGTAGGTAAAGTATAGTACGTAACTACTGTTGTAAAGCATTTTACGCACACACACACTTTTCCATTCGTGCGTAAAATGCTCCTTACCACACACGTTACGTAATATACTATTACTACTACACTAAAGAGATTTTAGTAAAGCAATCTTTACTGCCATAGCACATATCTTTCGATTAGCGCCTATTTTAATAAATTTTTTGGCTGGAATAGCGAAAAAACTTGCTGTGTGGATGAGATTTTTTTCTCGGTGTACCGAAGCGTTGAATTAATAAATATTGAAAAGACTGTGGTTTAAGTGCGGTTATATTATTTAAAATAATATCTGGTTTATCAAAAAGTTGAACTTAGTTGAAGATTTTTGTTTTGCTGGTAATAAAAATGTGTATATTATAATGTTCATAATTTACATGACTCAAACTAAGAATCAGATTGTTAGTTAGAAATACTTTCTTCCAAAACAAATTACTAAGTTATACTATTAGTTGTGGAAAAGTCACAACTTCAATAGTTAAAACGAAGTTGGTTTGCGCAACGTTAATCAACGTTGTATTGGGTCGAATACATAAGACATACAAAGTCAGTGCTGACCTCGTAACGACTCGAATTTTTATTCCTCATTTAGAGCCGTATTACACAGCAAAGAATTATGCCGAAAATTTTATACCAGTTAATTTTAGCCAATCAGATGCCTGCATTTTGACATGTTGCTATGACAATAACCTAATTTCTTCGGAAATTTCCCTGCGTAGAGGGAAATTAATAAGTGGAAATATTCCTCTGGCTTGACAGCTGTCATAAACACAGTGGCGTAAAATAGTTTTGATAGATATTTAATTATAACTTAATTATAGGTATATGTTATTATCTGTTACAAATTTCAAATGTATTAGAAATTCCTTTTCCACGTCTTTTCTCCTCTATGGAGAGTAAGGTAAGGATCCGCAAAAAAAATAATTCGCAATTCGCTGTTGTGAGACAAACCTTAACAACGGCCTACTATGATGTCCGTTACATAGATAATAATATGTCACCTAAGTATGTCACCAATTTAATTTCTATTTTATAAATGTTTTGGTAAAAATTTTTTTTACCGAATCTCCCTAGAACATGAATTAATTCTCCGGAAATTTTCCTCAGTTGGGAATTTTTTAAGAAAATTCGCAGTTCGAGAAAATTTCCGGAAATAATTCGTGGTCTAGGTAGATTATAAGTGAAAATTACTTTGAAATTTACCACGAAAATTTTGCCAGAAATTTCTCCTAGCAATCTGTATTACACGGGCAATAAATCTTCCAAAAAATTTCATAGTATTTCATACGATACGCATGCGCAGATGAGTTTTTTTGTTGCAGCTGATGTATGCCTTTAAAACTCCTTAAAAACCTAGGAAACAAGAGGCCATTGTTGTAATTCACTAGAAGAAGAAGTAAACAAACACACTTTCATTAACCTAATATTATTTATTTTCAATAATAAGAGATTTATTTTCTTTTTAGAAATGGTGAAAGAAAAAGAATTTGTAATATTAGATGTTGCAGAAATTTGTAATTGGTTAGTTTATAAATTTCTTTAGGCAATTAATGAGTGTAATGTCAAACAAACCGATTATGCGGTTCTGCGCTGATTCTCGCGCACTTTATAAAATTTTGTCTGGAGAATATTGAACATGTTTTTTTACTCCGGATATTTTCGCTAGAATTTTTGGTCGTCTCATACAGCAAACTTTATTGACGAAAATTTCAGAGTAATTTTCGCTTATAATCTCCCTAGAGCACGAATTATTTCCGGAAACTGAGGAAAATTTCCGGAATATTAATTCATGCTCTAGGGAGATTCGGTAAGAAAATTTTATACCAAAACTAAATAGAAATTAAATTGGTGACATATTATTATCCATCCTTCATTTTGTAACGTGCTCTTTTTATTCTTTTACAGTTCCATTATAATTAGATGTCTGATAATTTTCTATTTCTCAAGTACTCCTAAATAGTGTCGCATACCTTATATAAGTTACAAGTCTATTATTCGCTGTAAATAGTGTCGCATACCTTATTTTGGCAAGATTCGTTTGTTAATGTCTAAGGCATTTTTGTTGATGACTGGAGATTGAGTAAGGTGAGGCTAACTATCAACACGGACGAATGCAATTTTTAGTGTTGAATATAGACTCGCGAATATTCTTGGTGGAAGTCAGTTCCGTGTCATTTGTGATTTCCGGCATTGGAAGAGGTCTTGTTAGGTTTTGGAATTTTGATCGAGGTGATGTTAACAAGTGTGCAGAACTCTACGGTTTTCCTTTCATATCTGGCTGTATTTGGGCCACCTTAATTGGATTTTGAAGCAAAACCATTTGATTTTTAACTTGACCATTCTATCTTACCTCAGTTGTTGATATTTTTGGATTTTGGTGTCGAGTTAAAATTACCGCTTGCGGGATTTATTTGAGGGGAGCCATTGTTGATTAGCAGGTGCCGTTCCATAACCAATCCAGCTACAGTTCTCTTCGCTGAAGTGTTTGACTTAAAACCATATAACATGTAGGGTTTTTTTCCTGGAGGATCCATCCCTGTACTTATCTATAAGATCTACCTTTTCTTGTTGTTATTGGAGGATCCCAACTCCAGCAGTTTCGTCTGGAGGTTCAACTATAAAACCGAGCATCTAGAACGCTCAACCTTCCCTGAAGGAAAGGTTCACTCCCCGAATTGGGCCACCGAGTAACTTCAGAATCAGATAAGCTTATCTAACTTTTGTTTATATTTATTTTACGGTAAACTAAATTTAGTGTGATCACACGTAGGCTTTACACGATTTTTTTTGTATCTTTTAGTATTATCTTTGTACGTAATTTTGTATTTATGTTGTCTTAATTTTGTTTTAATTGTGTTAGACAAGTTCAACTTCAACTTGATTCACCTTTTTTTTTGTTAAGTAAAGTAATTTAACATATTTTGGTAATAGTTTTATTTATTTAGTTCACCATATTTTCAGTTACTTATCTTGTAGCTCTGCTAGTGCCTACAAGACCTAGGGGTTTCCGGCTTGAACCGTTTAAGCCGGTGGCGCGGCTCACCTTTTTTTTTCTACCCTCTACGGCTGAGCTCGGGCATAATTTGCCAGTAGAGAGGCTGCTAGTGGAGTACGAATAGTGAACTGAAAGAAACGTGGCAATTTATTAACCTCGATGTCAAATATTGTAATTTCCCTATGCTCTAGTAAAACAAGGTTTAAATAATAATCTAAAATAAATATTTGTCTTTATACTTTTCCTAATGTTATGCTACTAGAAACAAGTGAAAGTATTAAAAGAATAAAATAATAACGCATAAAAAATAAATGATAATTTTATGTGTTTATGACAGCTGTCAAGCAAGAGGGAAATTTCCAGTTATTAATTTCCCTCTACGCAGGGAAATTTCCGAAGAAATTAGGTTATTGTCATACCAACATGTCAAAATGTAGGCATCCGATTGGCTAAAATTAACTGGTATACAATTTTCAGTAATAATATAACAAGAGAGTGAGAATAAATTGAAAATAATTTGTTCAAACTTGTTGCCATTTGGAAATAGCCACTCGAGCCCTGCGGGCTCTCGTGACTATTGCCTGGCAACAAGTTTTCAAAAATCTGTTAAATTATTTTCTAACTTATGGAACTCGCGAGTTATATTTGACTAGATTATTTTTCGATTCACAAATTTTTACAATAAAAAAGATCAATAAAACTATCATAAAATTATTGAAAAATAATATAATTTCTTTCTTTGGTGAAGGTCTTAAATTGTCTCCATATAGACTGATTACTTATTAGAGTATTTTTCGAAGTAGTTTCTAAAATCTTTTTTGTTATTTCTACATCAGAAAAGGTACTAAACCGATAATTTTCACCCATTTTATATATCGCGTTGACACAATTAGGTAATTATTTTGACAACTATCTGACACTTGCTAGGCAAATAAAAGCCACAGTGATTATTCCCGAGAATAATCACTAGAGATTTATTCCCACCATAATAATGACATAATTGGTTTAAACTTACCCTTGTGACAAATAAAGAAGCATTTCATTGGTTTTAAGAAACGTCAATAAATAATCGACATAATTCTCTGCTGTTTAATACGGCTCTTAGGCGCAAATTTGGGTCGTGACTTGGTCATTATTACGGTTGATGCCAACGTTGGGTTGTCTAGCCCACCGTTATATAACTATCTAGTAACGTCCAAATTCTGCTTGGCTTGGCTTGGTGTTTTTTGAGAGTCCGTCAGTGTTTGTGTCTGTGTCGACCGCGAGCTCAAAGATCAGCCTATAGTCAATGCAAAGATTGTCTACCAAGCGAAGACCTAGTAAAAACGAACCAATACATACAACGTAGGTATCGTCATGTTTTATTTTTCAACAAGTTACATAATGATTAGTATCGATAATACGGTATTACAGGATATATTACAAAGTTTGATAATCAGCTGATATTCTTAAATATCTTATAGTGCCAAGGATTTTGCTTTAATATGATTTCTTGTTTCCCGTTTCTTTCCTTTATTTTGATAAGCTGAATCTGAAAACAATAACAAATGAGTCACTTTATAATCACTAACTAGCAAATATTTTGTTTATATTTCGATAGTAAATGAATTATGAAAAAAGAAAAAGCCGAATTTACTTTATAAATAAAATGAGCAAAATTAGTACAGGATATGAGAACCGCCAACAACTGTTTGGTATGATGGTGCTAGTTTATCTGGGAACATAGCAGTTTCAGTTTCAGGGAGGTGAGGTCTGCAGAACCCGAAACCTTTAATATTTAAAGGTCACACATAGCGAATTTTTATCATTTAAATGAAAATACCTAATCAATTTTTGAGTTTAAAAACATATATCCATTTATCCATTCGTTTGGGTTGTGCTCAACAACCCAGGCACTTGAACTGAATCTTTCTACACTTTTCCATATTATCTACATCCATTGCAGAAGCTTCGGATCTTCTATATAGGCCACTAGTTTTACTGGAGTGATTTTCAGTAGTTGTAATGGTTGTAATAATTCCTCTCCAAAGTGCTTCCGTCTGAGACCTTGTAAGTTCTCGCAGAAGCAGAGTATGTTAGTAGTTGTTTCATCATAGAGTTCATATTTTCTTCAAATAGATTCACTAACTTTGCCCATTTTGCGCAGAGGTTTCCTCAGTGCAGTGTCCAGTCACCAGGTCGGTAGCCGTCTTCAAATGTCTCTTACCCAGTTTCCATTTCCAGGTTGAGAGTTCCTTGTCTACCTTGTTCATTAAATTCTTTGTATCGAGGTACCCTTGCGTCAACCTCCATACGAGTTGGTGTTCCCTATCAAGCCAGTTCCCGATTTCCCCTCTTATGAAATCTTTTGTGATTCCACAAAACGGTTCCGGACCTATGAAGTCTCCTTCAGAACTTTCTTTAGCTAACAGGTCCGCCATTTCCCTACCTACAATCCCCTCATGTGCCTGCATCATATTAGAGACACTTTGTTGTTTCTTGTCTGCCTGTTAACGGATTTTTTACAGCTTTTTACCAGTCAAGATGTAGTTAATGGATTGCTGATAGCTTTAATCAGAGCAGAGAGTATATCCTATTCTGATGTTTTCATTAATACAGGTTATAGCAGCAATCGTCTCTGCCTGAAAGACAGTCGTATATTGACCAAGGATAAGGAAAATTTAAATTCTACGTCATTTCATACCAGCCCCAGTGCCATGGTTTGTTTTGGAACCATCGGTGAACCAGATGACTTCTCCAGAATTACCTGTGTGCATCACCTGTTCCTTAGCTGAGATGATGATGCTTACTCGCTCAGTGAATATATTCTCCGATGTCATGCTATCAAAACTCATGTGAAATATGGGTTCATTCCTTATTGTCCCAGTCGTATCAGTGTGTCCTTCTTGAACATTATTCGGGGACCATAAGTCTGCCGATCTCAGCCTAAGAATTGCTATCATTACTTCCGCCCTTACAAAAAATTCCAAAGAAGGATGTCCAATAATGGCTTCCACTGATACCGTCCCCGTGCTCTTCATTGCCCAAGTAATATCAAGAAGGGCTTGTCATTCGGTTGCAGTTAATATGTTCACTGCAGAGGGCAATTCTTTCCTCCTCCACTATTGTTCCATAGATGATCGTTGGCTTTATCACAGTTGTGTAAATCAAGTGAATCACCTTAGGTGGTATTCCCCAGGATTTGCCAATAGCTCTTCTGCATTGCCAGAAAAGTCTAGTAGCCCTGGTAGTAATTTTTTCCAGGTGTGTATTCCAATTCAGTTTGGAATCAAGGGTAAATCCCAGATATTTAACTTCTTTGGATATTTCTATCTCTTCTCCGAACATCAGTACTCTACCCTGCGGGAGAACTCTTTTATTCGTAAAAGCAGCTAGGTTTTTTTGGATCAATAGTAATGTCCTCTTTAAGGTACCATTCCTCCACAATTCGTAGTGCTTCTTGTAGGGCATTCATAACTATCTCTGGGAATGTCTCATTGGTGACAATTACTGCAAAGTCATGCGTCCATATGCCTTGATCATTCATCCTGCACATTAAGTCATCCACAATTAGGTTCCATAAAAGTGGTGAAAGTACTTCACCTTGAGGACATCCTTTAGCTGTTCTAACGGTGTAAGTTATATCATGCATATCTGCTGTTATTCTCCTGTGCTCGAGCATAGATTCTATCTATTTGCATGCGGTGCTGTTAATCCCTCCTTTTTTAACGGATCTGTTTGTTGATGACATCGTTGTGTTGTCAAAAGCACCTTAGATGTCTAGAAATGCTGCAAGGGCTACTTCCTAATGATTCAGACTCCTTCCGAGACCTGAGAATAAATTATGCACGGCAGATTCTCCTGATTTCCCAGCTTGATAAGCCCATTGTAGTCTACGTACAGAGATGTTCTTAAGCACTCCTTTTTTGAAAATACATTTGTAAAACTTTTTCTATGGTTTGCACCATGAATGCTGGAGACTGATCGGTCAGCAGGATTTAGTCTGGGTATACGTTTCTTTTCCTGGTTTAGGAATAAACACCACCTTTGACTCTCTCCATGCAATTGGTATATACCCTACAGCATGACTGCTTCGAAGTATCAGAAGTAAAGGGCCCATTATGATGTCTTATCCCTCTTTTAGGAGCTTGGGGAATATGCAATCTGGTCCTGGAGTTTTGTATGGATTAAATGAGTTCAAAGCTCATCTGATAAGATAATTGCATTATTAGAATCTTTCAGACAATAACAATATCCTAAACGACAATATTTATCTACAACAAAATGGTGCTCCACCTCACTATGCGCGTGTGGTGAGGCAATACCTAAATAATGTGTTTTCCAGAAGATGGATTTACAGGCGTGGTTTTATCGAATGGCCCCCACGATCACCCAACATGAATCCTTCAGAATATTTTATGTGGGGTTGTATCTGTACAAAAATATATATTATGTCAATGCTTCGAATAGACGTGGATAAATTTCGATAAAATTATACTGTTTCAACTACAAGACTACAAATTACTAATTAAAATTAAAATATAATGTATAATAACCTAAGGTTTGTTTTTATTTTTTAATCATTGCAAAAGAAAGTAGTTTTCAAAAGTATACCTTGACAATAAATAATATGTATACGATACCTTCGTTATCGAACACTTTTATCATATACTCCATTTCCTATAATTTTTAAAACGTTTCCAACCAGTATTCTACCGGCGGTATTCTTGTGTGGATGTATTTTCCATGTTCGTGTTAATCCACGGTCCAAATTGTAATGTGTTTTGGTGAAAAAGTGCTCGTTTATTAAGTTTATCTGTTTATGATAACAAACGTAACATCACCACAAAACCACAAAATATTTTTTGGTAGATTATCATTGTTTTACGAAGTACGAAGTCAGACGGATCAGCTCATAGACTTATAAATACTTACATTACTTTATGGAAGAACGCGTAAACCAGTGAGCGGTTCTTGAAAATATTTTTTGGGCTGCTAAGTATCTATGAATCTATCGCTTGTTCCGATTGACTTCGTACAAACTTTACCTCTGAATATTAAAAAAGTGGGTTATTACTAAATTATTGAAACGATTATAGTTTTCACAAAAATAAAACTTCAAAAGACAAATTTAGAACCACCTGAATAATCTATGTATTGGGGTAATCAGTACAACGGAAATCGAATAAAATTCGTATAATTTTAGTATTTAACTGGCGCAATTTGAATCATTAAATAACAATCAAGTCAATCAATCAAGTTGCGGTGGATTTATAATTCATAGACTGGTTCACAGGTGCTAATTCATTCGAAACCTGATCCGGACAACTGAAAATATTATGATTTAGGACTCATTCGATTCGAAACGGTATCCAAAAAAATTTTTATCTGGAACTCCCCGAACTGTACCGACAATTCAGTAAAACCTTATAGATATCACAAGCGCAGCCGGTATAATCGTAAAACGTTATCTTCTTACGTTAATAGCGTATAATGGCATTGAACTTTGCGATGAAAACTAGGGTTATCACATAACAAAAATTGTTACGGTAAATTCTTCTTTTTTTAAAATTGAACGTTGGTGAGATTTTAAATTTTAATATTCATCACATATCACTAAATTAAATTGCCGGCGCTGACAATGAAGCTATAGCCCAAGCAGCGTTTGGACGTTGCGAGATAGTTAGATAACGTTGAGATAGACAATCCAACGTTGTAATGACCACGTCACGACCCAAATTTGCGCCTAAATGGGGAATAGAAATTAGAGTCGTTATGACATTGGAACTGACTTTGTGTGTCTTTTGTATGTGACCAAATCCAACGTTGGTTAACGTTGAGCAAACGAACTTCGTTTCAAGTATTGAAATTGTGACTTTCCAACAACTAATAGTATAATTTAAGTAGTTTATTTTGAAAGAAATGTGGAAGTCTTTGAAACTCGACCAAATATGGATAAAGTATTTCTAACTAACAATCTGGAGTCTTAGTTTAAGTCATGTAAATTAGGAACAGTTTAATATACACATTTTTATTACCAGAAAAACAAAAATCTTCAACGAAGTTCAATTTTTTGTATAAACCACGGCCAATATTGCGGCAAAAAACAAATGAGCCTCGAAAAGAAAGCGAAAAAAAATTATACCATTTATTATTTTTCTCAACATATGGCTGTATTTATATTTAAAAATAGAATATAAAGTCTCCAGAAACACAAATACTGGTCACAAAACTGTTAAAAGTGCATTAGAATAAGTTTTTTCAAAAATAAATTCGTGAATAAAACATTGGCTGCCAAATCAGTTACATGCCAATATGGTGGACTTTGTTAAGCGACCTAATCTATGCCAGAATACTACCTATTTGGACAGGAACACCTATTTTCCACACCTAACTGTGACCTTTCCCGACTTTCCTTTTCCATAAGCTGCGTCCTCACCGAGTCGACACTGTCGACAGTGTCGATCGACAAAATAAATCGATCGACATGTCGAATTGTTTTCCATCGACTGTCGGTAAACATGAAAGAGCAGTCGATCGACTTTAGTGTGTGGACGCGTTTTCGACGTTCGACATTCGACAAATTGATTACTCAGTGACGTCTTGACGTCGATGTTGACATCATAGTCATGTATTTTCGTTGGAAATGGAATCAGAAGAAGACAAAGTTATAGCTACAGTACTTACCTTTATATAGTCTTGTAATACATCAATAAGGCCATCACACACCTCCACAACAATTCTGGAAATCGCCTGTTTTGAAATTTTGAAAAGATACATAAGTGAGTGGTACAAACCTCCAGTTGATAAAAATCGCAACGTTACAACAAGACGCTCCGTTATGGGAATGGCAAGTATATGATTGGTGTCTTCTTTACAAATTTTTGTAACAAATATTCAAATTCAGTTTCCGACATTCGAGAAAAATTTCTAAAACCACCATTATACCTGTTTTCAAGGCTCAATATGTTTTTTTAAATCTTCTATCAAATTACTGCCGTTATATCTAGTTCTACTTTGAAGACTTGGTCGAACCCAAAATCTTCTTTTGCGAACAGTTTTTTTTTTAGTTGCGATAATAAAATATGCACAAGCAACTACGACATCTTCGTCAGACATGTTGATTAGACTGAACGACAACATTTCTGTCAACTCTGGTGTGGACGGATGCAGTTTTGTCGACTTGTCGATCGATAGTGTCTACTCGATGAGGACGCAGCTTAAGACGATTAGTTTACGTTCAAATGACGGTATGTGAATCCAACGTCTGTTGAAAGTTGGCTCGTTGGCCCAAAGATAAATAATCCAACTCCCGCAAGGCCAACCTTGTGGACCGTGGTTAAAGCGACGAAAAGGCGACCTGTCATTTTTAAAATCCTAACCTCCCAACAACACCCTTACTTCTAACCTAACAATGGATCATTTTTTTAAAGTGGTTACTCTACAAACCAGTCAAGGTAGGTATATATCATTTCATAACTATGTGAATAGACAAAACCATTTGGAGGTGAACACGAAACCAAGCATTTGTCAAAGCGGAATATAGGTGACGCTGTTAAATGTTAAATATTTTCCAGAAAGGTTTACCGTTACTGAATAATATGTACAACTTAACAAATTAAAAACACCATCAGGGACAAAAACAACTATTCCAAACTCACTTGATGGTTATGTGGTAAATATATAAAGCCGGTTAAGTTGTATTTAGAACTCTTTCTGTAAAATGCCGATGAATGTCTAAACGGCTCCTGTTTTTTTTGTGATTCGGACATTTTTATAATTTATAAGACAAAAATCTATAAATACATAAATAAAAATGAGGTTAGGTTGGAAACATGTACCTAAATATTATATTATTATGTCAATGGATTGTGCAGATATTTGAACTACTTTTAAACGTCCGCCCATAGGTCAAATAATAGGAACAAAAAGTTTTAGGCGTGTTTTTATCACCAAAATTGTAACATGCGGATCTAAACGTTCTTAGAATGTCGTCTGGTTCCAGATTAGTCCAAAAACACGAAAAAGGTTAAAATAAACGTTGAGTGAACATTGTCTGTCTAACTAAAAATAACGTTCGATTTGCTGACGTCGAGTAGTCGCGAAGTTCCAGCGTCAGATTAAGTTATGAACTGACGTTGTCGGTGAACGTTGATGCAAACTACAAAGGGTGGGTATTATAAAACTATTTTTCGTGCAACCGGACGCGAAGTCAGTATTTCGCGTTCTCAACACAGTCCGCGAAATTCAATTTCGCGGCCGTTACCCATAGCAACGGCTGCGAAACCAAACGTCACTTCCAAATTTGAATATCACTTCCAAATTTGACATTTCTAAAATACTACAAAGACAAGGATTATTTTTTATTGAATACCAACAAATACATAAGTACTTATATTATTTAGGATAAATATTAACATTAATTGTACAGTTTGTATTATTACTTATATTTACTCCAGAAGTTGAAGCAAGAACTGTCAAAATACTTTGTATATATTGGAACATATCATTTCCATAGCACCCATTGTTAAATAAATTAAACTGCTGTTGATTTTAGAGCAATGATATATTTATTTACAATTATCTAGTTTAATAATTTTAACGATTGCACGAAAAATAGTGTGTATGCCATGGCCGCGAAACTTTTTAACGACCTCAAGATTATTGCACTCCAGCACGTCCTTAAATTCTTCCACCAATGATAGGAGAGATTAAATTTCCTCATTAGAAAAGTTTATGGCTCGTCTATCCATTCAGACTATTAAATTTAGGAACAAATAAAATAAAAATTCGACACACATAACAAAACAAAACTATACCTTGTTTTTAAACTAAGAGGAGCGATTTGAATTTAAGTTGGCATCTCTGCTGCCTAGTGATTGGTCAGATTGCCACCAGTTTCACACAGCTCTTTTGATCCCACTGACACTGACATTTGTCAGTTTTGTGTTTATTTATATAAAAATAGTCATTAGTTCGATCATTACTACCACGTTTATTGTTTATTTTCAACAAAGTATTATATTTTACCCAAGGTATTTGCTATTTTTATTATTTATTCCCTTTCATGAAAAAAATCCATGCTTCTTTTTTCTTGTTAATAATATAAGTTTCACATTAAGTTTTACATACATTGCTGTACTATATTATGGTATTTTTCGAAAACAAAACTTCTGTTCACTTTTAGTTTTGATACACCAAAGCCTCAAATGTTGAAAAAAAATGTAATGATATAATTGCATTTCTATATTCTCATTAATCCTCAAATTCTTAAAACATTTTACATAAACTACTTATTATAACCTTACATCTTTTCACAATAATGTGACATTTGTCGCAATGACCTGTGGCCAATCATCATTCGATATTTAGACATGCCTTGATCCCTCATTGGCCACGACAACAGCGAGCAGTACAAAACATATTTCACGTAATTTTCATTTAGTTCAAAAAGTCTGAACACGACCCTTTCGGAACACACTCCCAATCTAGTAACTTCTAGTGGTGTGGTTGAGGTTTCCTAAAATGCTCCTCCCAGTTTAAAAACAAGGTATAGACCATACAAATCAAAATGCCAAAACTCTAGGCTATTCTTCTTTTTATTTTAAAAATAAAACTTTTATAAAACTGACATTTTAAAACCTAAAGTTAACTTGACTGTTAAATTCAAAAATAACTTCAAGACATGTTTATAATACCCACCCTAAATAATACCCAAAACCAACGTTGATTTAAGTAAACATTATGTCGGAAGTCAGAATAATGCTGCTTGGGAGATTGATACAATAAGTATATCTAAACTACAATCTATAGAAAATATTTAAGCAAACTAAATAATTAAATAAAAATCTATTCATAATAATGAATACATTGAAAAAGACGACACCATCTGTGGAAATACGTTATATTAGTCCAGTTTTCGTGCACTTGCTTATTCAGCATAATTTCTTTTTTTAAATATGATCAATTTAACGTTTTATGAATAATTCGTGTGTTCCATCCAAATGTCAAAATAAGGTGCATTTATTTCGCCCTAAATACCGTAACATGCTAAACGTTATTAACGTATGGATGAAATTGCGCATGCTTAGGTACAATAAAATAATAAGTGGAACCCAAAAAACGGCTTGCGATTTTTCTTTAATAACGGACAGCTAAGGGGAATTTTTTTCCGTTATTGGGAGATGTGCGATGTGAATTATCTTTAAAAAAAATCCAATATTGTCGTCTACTTCATATTCCTTAGTTTGTTTTCGAAAAATTCATGTACACAATTTATCAAAATCTCTGATATTTTTGTGTAATCGTTCACATTGTTATTAACAAAAAATAATTTTTCTTGATCCCTTAAATTATGACATGCTCCACTAAGTTTGTAAATTTTAGGAGCTTTGTTGATCGTCACTCATTTCTTCAATATGAGATTGCTCATCACTGTTCGCCACGAAGTCCTCAACTCATTTAGAAATGGAAAATTGGGAATCTTCAGTGGTTAGTGCATCATCTTCAGAAGAATATCCGTTGAAATCCAAACCCATTCTAGTTGGTACTAAAGTGGATAGTTCAGTAAAATTATTTTCAAATTCTTCTTGGGTATCGTCAGCTGTGTCTACATCTTTTCAAAATCCAGCCATTGGAAAACAGTTTACTATTATACAAAAATATATAAGGGTATCCGTACACGTAGATAGATTACAAATTCTTAACTTTCGTTGAAATTTGGTAACTAATTTGTATGCCCACGTCCTTTATAGGTATATTGGCTATTGAGAGGGTCATTTATACACAAATGGTCATTGCAACATTCCCGACATGGCATTTTTGTCCGTTATATAGAGGTGTACAAATATAGATTTTTTTCTGAATTTATATTTTTAATTTAGAGGTGAAAACTGGACTAAAAATGGGTGACACCGGGTGGCAAATGTATTTGAGACCATTTTAAATGTACGCATCTTGAAAACGATTTCAGATATTAATGTCCAGTTTTTACCGAATATCTTTGAAAATACTTAAGTTTGTTTTGGCATATATCAAGTTTGTACTGGTATAATTTGTGACAGTTTTCTAAATTCGCGGTTTTAAAAAATTGTTACAGATTTATTTTCTTCACACTTTCACATCTAATTCCTTAAATCAAAAAATCTGAAAGATAAACGGATAGAAACGTTAATTAAGCCATAGTTCGAAATGTTGATCATTAACAGCAAAACATTTATCTAGCATCTTGGAGAATTGGTCAAAACTTTTTATAATGAATTTCAGTTGGTATAGATGTAGGTAGTGCGGAAATGGGTAATAACATTTTTCTTTCATGTAATTGTCAAGTCGGGGGATCTTGGAGACCGTTCGTACCAGTTCACCTTTTACATCAATCTGGAAAAGTTTCATTCAGAATATTTCGGGTAATTAGAGCATAATGAGGACGACATGTTCTATCTTGCTGGAAATAAACTTCGTCCAATATGTTATCTTGCTGTAGTTGTGGGAGAAGGAATGTCTCCAGCATATCTAAATAATCTACAGCAGTTACAATAGGATTGTTACTAAAAAAGCCCCGCGAATTTCATCATGTGTAGCACCACACCATACAGTAACCTTGGCGAACCCCTAATAAACTCTCCAACTTCCCTTGGGGTTTCCTGTGTTTGTTCACTTGGCCGTTATAGGTGAAATGAGGGCTCAACGGACATCAAAAATTTAATAGGAAATTTAGGATCACGATGTATTTTTTTGTCTGTGTTTTTATGTGAGGAAATTTATTTGTTTAATTTCTTGAAATAATGGAACTTGAAACCATGTCTTGCCTAATTTTTTTCTGGGAATGCCAGTGTTGACAGGAATTTTTCTTGTAGGAATACGAGTAGTCTCTTGAATCACACGTTGAATTATAATTAATCTATTCAAAACAGCATCTATATTATTTACTCTTGTTTTTCTTTTGAAAGAAACACTTTTCCAAAACTTTTTGTCACCTGGTTATCGTAGTTGTACTTGGTGGATTTTGATTAAACATATTCCTGAATCTTCTTTGGTGATATCGATCCGATTTAGTTCCAGCGCACATTAAAACGCATTTACCGATTTCGCTTAAAGAAAACCTTCTTAATGATAGACAGTAAAATTGACACATTACTTTTTATTTTACACTTCTACGGCAACGAAATATTTTGTTCCATGGGTAACAAGATGTAAAAGTGTTAAAAAATAAAAGCGTATCCTGCATTTTCACCGAGCTCATCTTATGGAGCCCCTCCTGCATCAGCACAACGCTCATCTTATGGAGCTCCTCCGGCATCACCACCAAGCTCATCTTACGGAGCCTCTCCTCTATCAGCACCAAGCTCATCTTACGGGGCTCCTCCGACATCAGCGACAAACTCTTCATATGGAGCGCCTCCAGCACCGGTATCATCATACGGAGTTCCTCCTGCGCGACCACTACCTAGTTCTTCATACGGATCTCCCCCTGTCCGAAGCTCTTCATATGGAGCACTCAACAGAGGGGGCGGAGGATTCGGAGGTGAATTTGGAGAAGGAAATGTAGGTGGTTTCGGAGATGGCGGTGGATTTGGCGGCTGTGGCGGAGGTGGATGAGGAGGAGGACAAGGTTATAACAGTAATGGGGGATACGTTTGCTAGAGAGAGCTCGAGTACCAAAATTATTTAAAACCGCTCTAACGTTTACACTGTCAAAAACTCTACCATTTTCAAAAGAGGGAATGATTAGGCAAAGATAAATATACTGGGCTCATATACACTTGGCCACCCGGTATGACTTCGCGAGCGCAGCACGATTCGTTTCCTTACTCTATGACTAGGTACTAAGCAATAAATAAATGCTGGTTCTATCCAGACAGGTGAATAAACCATAATCCGTCGGCAAAAAAATGCTTACTAGTTTTCAATTAACTATCCTTTTGTTAATTAATTAATTTACATCTGTTCATTTGCAAACCAAAAAAATGTTTGTCTCTGCTTGTAGTTATTTTCGAAAAGATCCCTTTTGGAAAAGATGAAAAGTGGAGATTCTTTACTTTTGCAATAAAACTCTAGGCCACTGTGAAATAAAAATACATAAATTAAGCAATGGGGATTTTTTTTTAATTACATTGTTATTTTTTTTTAAACTGCTAAAAGTCCCCACAGTCCAAGTGGCGATCGCCGTAAAAGGAAGGTCAACTAGAATAACTACAAAGATACAGAGCGCGGCAAAATTATGGAACAAATTCATTACTTTGCAAACAATTTACTTTTCACAAAAATCCTGAAATAGGTCGATTTTTGATTTTAAATCCCGATTTTTCAAATAATATGCGAATATTGTGTTGTCACCAGTTTTACGTTTTAAATTGAAATGTGGGTCTTGTAATACTGTATTTACTAATGGCATAGTTGGACAATACAATTATTGTTTTTTCGAAGTGAACAAAAATTTAGTATATTTTTCAGTTTGATTTTTACTCACTTTAAGCGCTCACATTAATTCACAATTATTTTCAGCACACTTGTCAAGGACCAATGACAATACAATATAGTAGTAAAATATACCACCGGTGTGAAGATAGCAGCCAATTTTAGCTGCAAAAATGTTGAGAACTGCTCAACTCGCGGTTTCAGTGGCGCGCAGAATTTAATATATTGGATCGAATTCATATTTCGGAAAGCCAACTTGGTATGCAATGAGTAGGGGTATTGGTGTAGAGGACACACTGTTTGGAGGAAATTTGCTTCGATGAGTAACAAAGGCAGAAATGTCACCCCTAAAACTGAAATAAATTCTAACTGCCAAAGGAAACGAGAAGCCAACTTAAT
Source organism: Lochmaea capreae (assembly GCA_949126875.1). Lineage (NCBI taxonomy): Eukaryota > Metazoa > Arthropoda > Insecta > Coleoptera > Chrysomelidae > Lochmaea > Lochmaea capreae. The sequence goes on from OX421403.1 coordinate 18,860,980, forward strand.
ATTTATAGGGTACAATGATGTTAATGTATAGAATACACTGTCAAAGGGAAATTTGCTTACGAAGGGGATGAAGGGTTGAAATGGGGTGGCATTTTCCTTTTTTTCCATTTCCTTTTGACAGTGTATTCTATACATTAACATCATTGTACCCTATAAATATTAAGTTGGCTTCTAGTTTCCTTTGGCAGTTAGAATTTATTTTAGTTTTAGGGGTGGCATTTCAACCCTTCATCCCCTTCGTAAGCAAATTTCCTTTTGACAGTGTATTCTATACATTAACATCATTGTACCCTATAAATATTAAGTTGGCTTCTCGTTTCCTCTGGAAGTTAGAATTTATTTTAGTTTTAGGGGTGGTATTTCAACCCTTCATCCCCTTCGTAAGCAAATTTCCTTTTGACAGTGTATTCTATACATTAACATCATTGTACCCTATAAAGATTAAGTTGGCTTCTAGTTTCCTTTGGCAGTTAGAATTTATTTTAGTTTTAGGGGTGGCATTTCAACCCTTTATCCCCTTCGTAAGCAAATTTCCTTTTGACAGTGTATTCTATACATTAGCATCATTGTACCCTATAAATATTAAGTTGGCTTCTCGTTTCCTTTGGCAGTTAGAATTTATTTCAGTTTTAGGGGTGACATTTCTGCCTTTGTTACTCATCGAAGCAAATTTCCTCCAAACGGTGTGTCCTCTACACCAATACCCATACTCATTGCATACCAAGTTGGCTTTCCGAAATATGAATTCGATCCAATATATTAAATTCTGTGCCCCACTGAAACCGCGAGTTGAGCAGTTCTCAACATTTTTGCAGCTAAAATTGGCTGCTATCTTCACACCGGTAAATATACCCTATATTCCATTTAAAAAAAACAACTCTGATCTGGCAACGAGTTAAAAGAAATTAAAAAAAAACCCACTTAATAGTGAATCGAATTAAAAAATAAACATAAGTTAAAAAAAAACAAGAAACACGCTTCATAGGTAATCTAACTAAAAAGTAAAAAATAATCATTTTATTCTTAAATTAATTTTTTTTAAGCTATAATTTATTTTGAAGAAAATCTTATACAGGCACGTTATCTGCAATTTCTGCGAACAGTAGTTATACCAGTCCTTGCCAAACGCCAACAATGTTTGCCTGGGAGGTGGATTGGTTGACTAGGACCGATAGAGTGTCCCCCCCAGATCTTACATTTCTAGATTTTTTTCTATGGGGTTATTTGAAATAGAAGGTCTTACCTGAAAATCTAATAATTTATAGAAAACAAATTTTCACGTTGGAATATTTTTTTTAAGTCAATTAGAGGCTAGGCTCGGCTCATTCAAAAATTCGATTTCCCATATATTAATCACACAGGAAAATTTTTTTTTGGTTTCAACTCGATTTTTCGGTATTAAAAGATTTTTTTTAGAAAAAATTAGTCTGAAGGTTTTGTAGGAAATTACGAAAAAAAAGCAAACACTCCCCGATCAACAGTATTTGAGCTGTAGAGGTGGAAAGGTGTATGTTAATAATCAGTAATACCAAATTTGAGATTGGAATTTTTTTATCTTACATTATTGTATTATTTACAATAAACGCTATTATTAAATTGTTAATTTTAGGAACGACATTTTTAATTTAGTAAATAAAAGATAAATTTTAATCAATAGATTATGGAAGCATAATATCAATGAATTAAAAACGTCTTAAATGATGCTGCTGAACGGGTAGTTCAATTAATGGAATAATATAATCGGAGTTTAACTTAGGAATATAACAATACTTATTGCAAGTTTTGGCAATGTGTAGAAAGCAATTTCCGAATGCTAATAAGCAAACATTAATGTTACCACCAACTCAGAAATGAAAGAAAAAAATTTGTCCACGACCACTTAATAATAAGTCAATATTTTACCTCCTAACAAAAGGTATATGGTACTCGATAGGTATTTGCCAAAGTAACGTAAGTCACCAAAAATGATTAGTAGAAAAAACGCGTTTCTTTTACGGGTATGATTAAGAAAATTTTGGACATACGTTTCTAAAATAGTTAAAAATAAAATTTAAAGTATAATCCAGGCTTACTACACCTTGGCAGTACTTTCTTAACAATAGAAGCTTTACGTTAATAAAAACATGATTTTCACCAGAAATGTCACTTACGTTACTTTGGCAAAAATGCATCAATATCTACTAGAGTGAATTATGAAGTCATAATTCACGCTTCTGCATTTAAATAACATGCCATGACAACTCAACACTCACAAAATTTCGGTACATAGGTGACTAGAGATGGGGGTACAATATGAAATAAACTATTAAATCTGCGTGTTTTGTTTAGGAAATTTGTTTCTGAAATTATGAAAAAATTATATTAAAAAAAAAGATCTGAAATCCACAATATTAACGTTAGATTTAAAACTAATATAACTTTACCCAGACATAAAACAACATTATTTCGAGCCAGTTTTTCATATAATATAGCGAAACTATATAATATCATCCCACATTCATTAAAAAGCCTACCTTTGATAAGTTTAAAAAAAAACTGAAAGAATTGTTAATGAGCGGCGTTATAAAACATAAGTTCTAAATTACTACCTACTGCTTCAAATCTGGTGTACAAATACTATATTTTACTTTCTAGCTTTAAGTAGTTTTTCTTTAATTTTCTTCACTTTATTATGGAATATATCTAGAATATACTTTACATAATTAAACGGGTTGAGTGGAAGAGCAGATTCTTCAGGGGACTCGTTGGGTCCTCTGTAGATATCTGAACTCAGCCTTTTGGCTGCCACTAAGGTTATATGATTTCTGTTTACGTTTTATTTTTATTTATTTTCCTTTGTATTATGTGCAGCCAATAAAAGCCATTATTATTATTATTATTAAATATATCGTATAGATAAAATATCAAGATTTTTAGTATTGATACTTTTCATAACGATATTTTTAAAACACTATATTTATAACGGTACGGTGTATCTATAATTTACACAGTATCGCCCATCTCTATATGTTACATTTGACGTACTCCAGAAATTCATAAATTTTGACGTTATAATTGTCAATAATACCAAATTATTATCTACTTTCCGTTCTACACTCACATTATTTACCTACTTAACTTTTATTTAATAAAGAAATCAAGGGTCGTGGACAAAGTATAGTATTCTACTCGCAATTTATGGCCATTATTCACCCGGGTGACCTGCGCCTCTCGCCTACGGCTCGGGACGCAAACGTCACCCTGCGTGAATAATATATATGTTAGCCTATACATTTCTGGTGAAATGATTGGCGCTCCATCTTGGAGCTCTAGGATTCCGTTATTGCGGTGAATCACTCCGCCTTGTTATCTGAGGTCTCTTTTTCTTCATAGTTGTTTGTGTTTTTTTGCCTTGTCTACAATTTCTCTCCACTTTTTCCTGTCCTGGCATAGTTTATTCCAGTTTCTAATTTCAAGAGTTTTAATATCCTCAATTATTTGATTCCTCCACTTTTCTTTTGGCCTTCCCCTTGGTCTGCGATGAATGTGTCCCCACCACCGTAGTCTTTGGGCTTTAACTACATTAACGATATCTTCCCCTTCTAGAATATCTTCAATCTCATTATTGTATAGGCTCCTGTACTGATCTTTATCAATTCTTTTGGGACCGATAATTCTTCGTATGATTTTCCTTTCGAATATTTTTAGTTTTTCTGTATCCTTGGATGTGAGGCACATTGCTTCCGCTGCATATATTACAATTGGACGTATTGCTACTTTACGAGTATATACTTTCAACCTTGTTTGTTTACTCAAATTTCCATCTTTCAGTATTTTTTTGTACTTCCAAAACATCTTACTGTCCATTAGTATTCGCTGGGTTATTTCCTCACTTCGATTGTTGTTGCTGGTAATAATTACCCCTAGGTATTTAAAGAATGACACTTTTTCGAAACAATTTTCCCCTATTTTTATATCTTTTATGTTCGGTTTCTCTCTTCTTGAGCATATGAGGTATTTTGTCTTCTCTTCGTTAATGTGTAACCCTCTTTTCCCTGCCTCTCTGATGAGAGTTAACAGTGCGTTTTCCATGCTTCTCTTGTCCGCTATATCATCGGCATATGCGACTACCTGCGTTGAAGCTTGCGCAATTGTTCGACTTATTTTAGTCTGCCTTACTGCTCCGTCCAAGGCGATGTAGAAGAGTGTGGTGGATAGGGCGTCTCCTTGCCTTACTCCTGTTTCAATCGAGATTTCTTCCGTGACTCCTTCTCTTGTTATTACTCTTGCCTTTGACTGTTCCATCGACATTTTTGTTAATCTGATCAGTTTTGATGGTATTGCCAACTCTTTCATATCCTGTTATAGTTTACTTCTGGAGACACTGTCAAATGCTTGTTTGAAATATGTAAAGATTTCGGGTGATTTGCGCCCCTCGCCTACGGCTCGGGACGCAAACGTCACCCTGCGTGAATAATGGCTATCATAAATTGCTCGTTTAATAATATACTATTAATTACAGTAATTCGAATGATTTATACATTGAAGTCATAGACGTCAAAGATTATATTATGACCGATGGTTTATTAATCATCTAAAATTTAAAAAGTGATCAATTAAACAGTGATCAAATATCTATTTGCACTTATTCTGGTTGACCACTCTTTTACGGCGCTTGGACTACCATTAAGTTTTATCTTGTGGAAATAAAATCCTAGTTCTTAGGTAACTTACAAGTGTAGGACATAACCGACATCAATTTGACCGTAATGAAGAAACGTGATACGACTTTGTTAAAAAAAAGAAACAGTTGGTATAGTGTGGGATATTATAGAAAAAAGATCAATAAATCCTATCAGATGCGATTATCGCCGAAACGAACAAGTAGGTAACAGTTATCTCAGTTTTTTTATATTGCTGATTCCAAACTATAAATATATACTGTATTATTTGTGCTTGTAATTGGTAAACTAATTGCTCTATTTGTATCGTACTTAATAACCTCGTTATTATCAAACGATTATCAAGCCTACAATATAACGATTATTCGCAATTTGTAAACAAGAGTCCACAGTAGACAAATTGTCTTGTAAAAAATAAGGAATTTTGCTGTTGTAAATATTGAAAAAAAAAATGAATTACTGGGAAAACACTAGTTTTTGATCTATATTGTGGATAAACATCACGAAAGAGTATTTTTATTGTTAATGGGGCCATTAACCATAATTTTTTTATTTTAGTTTTAAAAAGTTTTCTACTCGAAAAGACAATTGCCAAAAAATCACAATTTTATCCAACCGATTTCACCCTCAAATTCAGTGTTAAAATATGGCCAGCTTTGAAACGGGGCGTGTCTAGGCTGTGACGTCAAATCAGCCTACTGGCAACGAGCCCGGCGGCGGTGGCTTGCTGCTTCACATAGCCGAGTAAACTTAACGTGAATGTTGGGTTTAATTCGGTATTTTCTGCGAATTTTGCATGTTAGTTGACGTTTATGTATGTTTTTAGTCAATAATAATTATAAAATGAGTGACAAAAAGAGCAAATACAAGTGTTGCATAGTACCAGATTGTCAAAGTACAACCGTAAAAACTCCTGAAAAACTTTTTATTTCGTAACCTAACGATTTGAAGGCTAGAAAACTTTGGCAGAAAGCTATGCGACGTACTACATTTGTTTCTAATAAGGCATCAAAGTATTGTGAAGAATTTTCTCGTTATTGATGCTGCAGCCCTGCAACCAAGTTAGACTTTTTCCAGTAGCAAGCTTTTTCAGTAGGAGAAGGATCCTCTGTTCTTCGGTGTAGTCACATTAAGAATGCCACAGCATGCTTGCAGCCCCCCTCAGACGCAGGACAATCGAGGCATAAAACAATTTTTAATCGTATGAATTTTACACGAAACATTATAATTTTTAGATTTTATTTTATGTTCTGGAGTGATCTTTGCTTTAACAAAACAATAAGATTGGTCTCTTTCCACTTGAACATAACCAATGGCGTTATCACCATAAGTCGTTCTAGCAGATTTGAAATGAAATTGAGCCTAAAAACAGCTATATCCAAGTACATAAAAAAAATCGCATAACATGAATTGATAAGACTGATTTTTGAGTTCACGCCAAAAAAGCATTGATATGGACAACCAAATGATAACTCCAACTAATTTGTATGTTAAAGTGTGTTCTAAGATTAGATTAAAATATCAGAAATAAATATGCAAATTGAAGCGCGCGAGAGCTATTTAGGTTATTCCACCTCCACAGATATTCTTTATATTCCAATTTTATCACCACCATACCCTGTATACGACCTCACGTGTTTATTTTTTAAATTTTATTCGCCTGCTAATAAATTGTACCCATTTACGTTTACGATAACGAATACGATTGCGAACACTTAGGTACTTTTCCATTTTCACACCTCTTAATTCTGCACTGATAGGTATAGTCCTTATTTTGGTTAAAATACTGCATAACCATTATTATTATACATCCACCATCGGCAAATTGCCAGAATCGCCTTTTAAAAATCCTTCTTCTAACGAGACCATTTCGGATGATTAGATTTGCGTACAAAGCCGTTCTACAAATTAATTATTACACTAGTCTATGCACGGCTGATGTGACGTCACGTTGGCGCCTTTCGTTCAAAGGGTGGAGCTAACTTTACATTCTAATTTCTCCGATAGTTTTGATTCAATCGATTTAATTTTTTCAGGGTAACTATAAATGGAGCGGATTTATTGGAATTTCAACCAAAAATGTGAAAATTTAATTGACCTAAATGGCCCCATTAGAAATCCGCTCCTGCTTTAGTCGGTGTAACATTTTTCTTACTTTTGAAATTTTTATTCTCGTCGTAACTTCTAAACGGAAGGTTTAACTCAAATAAATTAAGGAGAAACTCACACATACACAAAACTATTGAATTGGATGAGGATATGTACGTGTTTTTATTCACTAATTTTAATGAACAAGTTTATTTTCGACTGGACATTACAAAACCTGGGAACCGAAAATAGTGTTAAGCAAGTATTAATCTGAAATTATTTTTATACGTAAAAGCTCTATTTAATCTCAATTTTTTTCCTATGCAGCGTTGACAAGATGTACGTACATTTCTGAGACTTTCCTGTTTATTAATGTGACTATGGATTGATCTTTCTATTAACTTTTTATTCAATGTCAATACAGAGTATTTCAATGAAAACTATCCACCCCACATAGTTCTGAAAGCATCACTTTTATGGAAAAATAAAAAAACACGTCAAAAGGGGCACGTCTTTTTGCTCATACGTAGTCACCCCTCCCAATTTTTTAAATAGAACACCCTGTACATTATTGTATTGTTGGATTCTCCCCTACAGCAGGATTTAAAAAATGTATAATACATAAGTGAAATGTCAATCAATTGGGAATTACGGATACTTCCAATTTACTAATAGTATTTCGTAACCAATCAACAAAACAATACTAAAATATTATATAAGGTGCTCAATTCACTTTCATTGGTTTCCATACAATGATACAATCGAGCCTCGAATGAGTTTCGAACATTATGTAACATTTCTGGGGTAATTTGTCGATATTTTTGAATAATTCTCTGACGTAAATCATCTATAGATGCTGGCTGAGTGGCATACATTTTCCATTTTTAGATATCCCCATAAAAAAAATCTAGGAGGGTTGAATTTAGTTGCCATTCCAACATTGGGCATCGTCTAGAAATTTGTGATATTGACTGTTGTTTTTCTAACGTAAGTTGTCCTTAGACGGCATCTTCCATGGCCTCGTTGTTAACTACTCGCTGTAGTTGGTGTTTATTATTGGGAACTGATCCTTTTTCGGAAAATGTTTGCATTAACTCAGTTACGTACTTATGTTATAGCAGCTCTGATCTTCCGGCATGAGCAGCACTAAACTGTATAGTTGTGATTCTTGTAGATTTATTGTTTTCGTAGTATAATCTTACAATTTCAATTCTACTTGCAGAGTATACTTCATGTTTATGTAAACCAAGCTACCTAGTTGACACTTTATTTAAAAAAACGTCAAAAAACCAGTTTTTCAGTCCATATGTTTTTGTCCCCAAACAAACCAGCCAGCGTCTCCTTATTTGAGTAGAGTAAGTGCCGCAGTAAAAGCATAGTTTACATCGTAATTATCCGTAACTCCAAACAGATTGACTTTTCACTTATGTATTATATATTTTTGTAATCCTCTTGTAAAGGAGAATCCAACAATGCAATAATATATAGGGTGCTCCATTTAAAAAATTGAGCGGGGTGACTATAGGGCGGAGGGGGTTGAAATTATATCGTCTACATAATATAAGCAAAAAGACGTCCCCTTTATATGATTTTTGGCCTTTTTTGTATTTTTTTTTTAAAGTGACACCTTCAGAGTTATGTGAGGTGGATATCTTTCATTAAAATGCCCTGTATGTATTTTGCACACGTACGATACTAAACTACTCACCACACAATTGTCAAGTCTACGACAGATGATAAAAAAATACAATGGTTGTGTTCCGCTTGTTAATTTACCAAACAAAACCATACAAGTTCATTTTTTAATCTAGTCTTGACATGCCTATGTTTTAGAAGTTGTTTACTTTAAAAATCGTCCTCATTCACTGAAGATCCCAGTTTTACAAATTATTTTTCGAAGTGCAGTCATAAAGATTATATTCCTAAGACAAGTTCTTCCATTTCTATTTCAATACTAGCTGTTAATTGTATATTATGTAATTGTAGAGTTCAAGTGTTGAGTAAATAAGTAAGTAAGTAAAAAATGTTAAGCAAATATAGGGTTCTTCTTCCTTCCGACACATTACATACCAACAAATTGAAATTTAAATAATACAAGCAAATGATAAAAATAATAATTGATAAGATTTTGGTTGTCTAGATGAAAATATTTCTTCTTGGCATTTTCACGAATTTCGCAGTCCTTTCGATAAAAAAGGACCCAGAATACATCACGTCCAGGCGGGTCTTGAGTGTGGGCTTCCATACTTCTAGAGTAGCTATGTGATTTCCAAATATTATTTCTTAAACATTTCGTCTAACATTTTTTCCAGCGATGTATAATCTACGTTTATGTTAAAGGTAACGGGCAGAGTTCATATCGATGGAAAACTATTTAAAAATTTTTGTAAATATTGTGTTATTCAAAATATAGTTTGGAATCAGTAACATAAAAATATACCGCTACAGCTGCAGCTTCGAATAATTCTGCTAAGATTTTGCTATAGCTTGTCTAATATTATTTATACCCTTGAGTATAGAGACAAATTGTGTACATAATCAAGATTTATACATAATCTACCTACCGAATCTTGGTATATAGAGCAACGAATACTGAAAAGTGCCACACCAAGGGATTTTATTTGAAACTGATAAAGGAAAAGTTAGGAAGTTCTAGGACGATAAATAACACGTTATTCTGCATATTTTAGAGCAAATGTAAAATGTTTTAGACGTCAGCGGTTAGCGTACGGCCGCCATCTTGAATTTTTTGAAATGATAGCCTAGGTCGAGTGACCTATCTCAAAGAAGCCTATTTTTTGTCTCTCCAAAAATAATAGCAATGTATCACTTTAATATAAACTGTCTTATAAAGTATCAGTTTTATTTTTCTAAATTAATTTGTACTGTACTAATGACATGATCTTGTAGGTTTTTAAAATTGAACAAGACTGATACTAATTTTAAATTAGCGCGAAGAAGAATGGCACATTTAACAAATAACAACGAATCGAAATCCTAAAGTTAGTTGGATGTGGTGATTGCAAACGTTCCCATGACGAAGTAGCTAATCTTTTTAACGATTTAAATTCTGAATGCTCTCCCATAAGTAGATCTAAAGTGACGAGATTAATAAACAAATTTAATAAAACTGGTAGTGTAAAGAATATTTCCAGGTCTGGTAGACCAAAAAGTGCAACTAATGAACATAAAACTTAAGATGCTCTATTAAATGTTCAAGAAAATCCTAAAACATCTACAAGTATATTGGCAAGAAATCATAGTCTACACAATGCAAAACTATATTGGGTAACCATTGTCAAAACATCAATTTATAATTGCTTGAAATCAATTTTTCAGGGCTCGTGAGTATTAATATTATAAAATTTGTTATCACGGGCTTTAACCATTAACTTAGTTACTAAGTTTTTGTAGACTTTGTTACGTTAAGTTTTCTGGTGGCAGTCTAGAGCCTCATTGTTAATTAGAGCCCAACTGAGAATTGAGAGGGCTTGAAAATACTGGAATTCAGCCACCTCTTCTTTATAAATTGCAATTACTGGTTTATCTATAGCAAAAATATGATTTTTGGAAAAAGTTCATATAATTGGAGAAAAATACATGTTGGATGATGGAACAATATTTTATTGGATTTATTATCAACAGTCTGTTCAAAAAACCAATGCATAGTACTTATTTTGTTGGCATGCACATAACTATGTCCTATTATTTAATAGTAATTGGAGTATTGAACATTTTCGAAAATGACGGTTCCTGGTTTTCCAACAGTTTCAAATTCAGGTCTTGCATCTCATCTAACGGGGTCTTCTAGGTTGAATCTTGAAATTTTCTGGGTTTCGGATTTGTATAATTTTAAGTTGGGAAACAAAATTGGTTGAACTAAACATATCTGGTGTTCTCATTTTTCAATATTTCGGGATGGCATTTGACAGTTGAATGAAATTTCAGATAGATTGCTCCCTTAAAGAGTAGCAATCTCTTCTTGCGTTTGTCAGTGAATGGAGATGGTTGTTTCGTTTGACAGTACGGCGATCCATTGGTTGGCATTGTCTAACTTCATGGTAATAGACCGGTGGGGTTTTTAAAACTATCGATAATATAAAACAAAACGACTATTGGCATTGTTCCTATAAAAATGACTACTAGATCTGCGATTCTGTCTTCTCTATGTGAGTCTTCTTTGCGACGATTTTTGTTCCAAATTCCGGTAGTCTACTGGTTTTGAGCTGCGCTGGTTCTGCGATAGATTTGGTTTCCTGATTTTTAAGGAAACTCCAACACAACACTTCCACTCAATGACACACCATGAACTGTAAGTTTGGTTTTCAGTCAATCGTTAGAAAGAAAAATACACGTTCGCGAATTTCTGAAAATCATACTGACTGCGCCAAATAACTTTTCCAGAATGCGGAAGTCGGTTTTGAAAAATATCTATTCTTACAAATTATTGAATCTTACATATGCTTTAATTAAATTAATTATTAACTGTATGAGAAACAAAAAGAATCTAACGAGACTGTTAAAAACTAAAACAAGTGGTCAAAGAAAAGGAAATATAATAATATGCTGTCGTTGCAATCAACACCTTTCTTAGAAGATTTACACCAGTTGAGGAGAGAGGTGATTTGTGTTTTGCTATCCGTGTTTTGGAATGAAAGAATCGATTTAGATGTTGGTTGTCAATAATAAAGTATGTTGTCAGTATAGCGGGTTATTCATCTAGTCTCTTTATTAATCGTAGGTGCAAGCCGTTTTTGAGATAGTTGAGGGATTCCATGCTCAAAGTTCACTCTGTATAAGTAAGATTTTTTTCCCGAGCCCGACTGACAAGTCTCCGATAACACTGCAGCCTAATGGCTTATTGTATTTTTGCTCGTGCTTTCTCATAGCACCCAGTCCATCACCTTTGTCTCCTGCACCAGTTTGTACAAGTTCTTAGCTGGGTGTTTGCTATATAGCTCAGCGGTTCCTTGCGGTTGACAAAGTAATAACTGTCTTTTGCGATCAAAAGTCTCGCATGTAAACAGTATGTGTTTTACTGTCACCGTTTCCCTACCGCATAATCTACATGTAAGGTCTCCGTTGTATAGTTTTAATATGTACAGGTGTTCCTTTACTGGTGCATTACAGGTCATGAAACCTGTTATGATTCTCAGCTGATTTCTGCACAGTGTTAGCAGTTCCACTGTACGTTTCAGGCATGGTTCTTTTATAAAGGTTTTCCCATGCATTTGCCTTGGGACGTTTACCCAGAAATTTTTATGTTGTTCTCTGATCCAGGTCTTTACAGATCCTCGTACTATAGTTTTCGGTATACCGAGAATCTGTCCTGGTTCAGGCTGCGTATCATCTGACCCTCTTTTTTAAAGTTCGTCAGCTTCTTCATTGCCCTCGATACCCTCAGCTGCATAAGTAAGATTGTCCAATGCCTTTTAATTTAGACAAACTTTATTTAACACTATTTTCCAATTTTGGTTAAAACGTAAACTGGTTTACTTGATGCACCATAAATTTCTTTCCTACTTGGGAATTTTCTAAATATAAAATTAAAAGCAATAATTTTCCGGATGGCAGATTCTATTTTCAAATGAAATGTATTCACTGGTGAATTTTAAGAAACTGTAGCTTCAGAAATAAATAAGAAGAAGTTTGAAAAAGTCCGTTTTAAAAAGTTTATATGACAGACAAAAATTTTATGATAAATAGCCCAAGTTAAACCTTAATCAATAAATTCAAACGAAATGAATTATTTTATTTTGCTGTAAAAATTAAATCGTTTCAAAACCAATTAGGTGAACTGTGCTTTAAAAAATGGAACATTTAGTAATAAATCAAGCAGAAAACACCGAGGTATTAAGCATTATTCGAGAGGAAATAAATAACGACGAAAATGGTTTAACAACGAGGAATATCAAGAAGCGAATCGAAGTATCTTTCAAGTTCAGAGATGATCAGATTATCTCAAAGTCGGATGATGAAGGAGAAAGTATGTTGAAATTGAATAAAGTACTAGTACCTACTAGAATATAGAAAAACGAAACTAGTTTGTTTTATAACCTCACTTCTTCGCCATATAAGTTTTCCTTTGTTTGATTTAAGCTTAGATATTTCATTTCGTTTTTGGAATGTAATTTTTGGAAGTGGAAAACGTATGGATTGGTCACCGCGAAACCATCACCTATCACCATCACCCACACAAAATGAAATGAAGCTAAAGATTCTGAATTATGAATTCTTTTGAAATACAGATACTGTAAAAACGATACGGAATCATTCCGGAACGCAATTCATTATAAATTCTGAATTTTTAAAACTACTTATTGGAAACGCAAAATAACTTGGCGCAAATGTAGTCAAATTCTTAAGAGTTCTGAACTGTTGTTGGAACAAACATATTATCATAATATCCAAGAAACAGCCTTACACAGTTGGAAACACGTATCTTTGGTAAAGCAGATTTTTCAACAAAAACTTTACAGTAATGTAAAAATATGGATGTTCTCTTTCTGATAATTCTTGTACTCAGCTCCTTCGTTTATCAGCAACACAAATTAATGTGAATATTGACTCCTTTTTTTCTTGTTGTACCATATATCTATTAAAACTCGGTTAAAGATGTAAACGATGTATTTTATAATGCGGAAGTGAGGTTATAAGACAATGTACAGGAGCAAACTATTTCAGTTGTTGCCACCACTTAATTTGAATCTCCAATAGGATTTCTCACTTAATATTTAACCGAAATTTAGTTATTTTTCTGACTAGTGCGTAAAGTGAAACTTTACAAAATATTTTTCTATTTGCACTCAGAAAATAAGGAAATTTTATTTAATGAGACACAAAGTAACTGGATACGAACGAACATGTTTATCAGATGTATTATCATATCAATATTTAACCAATCAATAAGATGCAAAAAAACAATCATAAAATACAATAGTTAATCCCATGCGTGTTAAACAGTACTACTTTTTAACCTAAAATGCGTACAGAAATAGTTATTTATGCAACAAGTGCAAAAAGTATGTGTTTATTGCACGTGACGTGGAATTGTCCAACGATGCTGTTAGGCCTAGCTGGACAACACGTTAAGTTGCATACAATATTTTCTCTATGTTCATGCAAAAACCAAAAAAGTCTTATTTAGGTTGCTCTGAATGGACTAATAATAGCGTCGATTTGAATGTTTATGTTTGTCTTGATTACAAAACGCTAAGTAAAATTACAGATGAGTGCAATAACATTTTTATTGTACTAGAACTAGATGATAAAAGAACTATTTCTTCTATTAATTGGAGCTCAATAAAGTTCTGTTTTTTGCGTGATCGTAGAGAAAGTAAATTTTTTTCTTGAAACATGTAATAAATGTTGCACTCTTTCTAAAGTCAATGTAAGGGACATTTTTTAATCCAATTGATGGCATACGCTGCCCAATGGCGTGCATTCATCTTTTATAAGTTATTAGATTTCCACGATAGATCATCTCGAACTGTCGTTTGAAATGGTCTCCAGAACGCCATACTAATCAATAACCAATAAATTATATTTATAAAACTTACCAGTCCTTCAGCAAATGGTTATGATAAGAATAAATCTAGTTGGAATAAATCACTGCTGTACACATCTAAGCTCAACTCAAGTCACGGCTGGTGGATATAATTATTGTTGTAAATCATTTTAACGACACAGTGGACCGCATCTAAGCGACTTAAATGGTACCAATGCAAAATACTGTAATTGATGGGTCATTTTAGTACCTACTTCTTTTGTTTTAGCAGACATGTTATAGGCTCTTCAAGAATTTATCAAGTGTAGTAATATTCATAACACATGGGCTGAAAAGACCCGGGCCTGACACATAGATGGCGCTATTTTTATTGCAATCGCCTATTTTTCAGTTAGTACCAACCTTAAAAAGACAGCTGTCAAAATGTCAAGATATTCTATTCGTTAGTTCGTGAGCTATTGTGCTAACAGTGACGCTACTTTTAATACTTTCAAAACAATGGATCAAAAACCATTTCGTGTTTTAATTTTACACTGCTTCTTGATGGGAAAAAATACCGTTCAAGCGAAGCAATGTCTTGAAAAGTGTTAGGGGGAATCCGCTCCATCAGAAACAATAATAAAACGATGGTGTGCTGACTTCAAACGTGGTCGTAGAGATACCCATTAAGCGGGACGCAGTGGACGTCCAAATGAGGCGATAACACCAGAAAACATAAAATAAATCCACAAAATCGTTTTGAATATACCTAATCGAAAAGTGAAGTTGCGTGAGTTAGCTGACATCGTAATGATGTCAAAAAAACGTGTTGGCTTTATATTGCATGAGCAATTGACTATGAGAAAGCTCTGTTCAAAGTGGGTGCCGCGTTTGCGACTGTTGACCAAAAACAAGAACGTGTTGATGCTTCTGAGCAGTGTTTCACCATGTTTAAACGTAAAAACCGAAATTTTTGTATCGATATGTGACAATGGATGAAACATGGATCCATCACTTCACTCCGGAATCAAAACGATCGTCATCTGAATGGACAACATCTAGAGAACCTCGTCGAAAGCACAACAATCAGCTGGAAAGGTTATGGCATCGGTATTTTGGGATGTATGTGGTGTAATATTCATCGACTATCTTAAAAAGGGAAATACCATAAACAGTGAATATTATATAGCGTTATCGGATCGTTTGAAGGCCGAAATTGCAAAGAAACGTCTGCATATGGCGAAGAAAAAAATTTGGTTTCATCAAGACAACGCACCGTGTCACAAGTCAATCAAAACAATGGCAAAACTACATGAATTGAACTTCAAATTGCTCCCACATGCACCGTATTCGCCAGATTTGGCTCCCAGCGACTATTGGCTGTTCGCAGACCTAAAAAAATGCTTGCCGGTAAGAAAGAGGTACATATTTTGAGGCAAAAGATAAATCGTTCTATAAAAGTGGTATTGAAATGTTAGAGCGGTGCTGAAATGATTGCGTTGTTCTTGATAGAAATTACCTTGATGAATAAAACTAGTTTTGAACAAAAAAAAACGTTTTTTTTGCTACGCCCGGTACTTTTCAGCCCATGTGTTACATAGAGTTGTTTAAATTAATTTTTTCTTCCTTCAATTATAAACGCCCCATTTCAATGTTAACTAATACATTTTTGTCTATGCTTTTTTAAAATATTTTTAGCCTAGCTTTCTAAGACCGTCACGAACTAACAGTTTACTGAAGTAAGGAGAACATTAGTACAGCGAGGTAAGCAATTTTAGAAGAGATATCTGACAACCTTGCTTTTTTCTGATGTCTTCACATTGACTTTAGAAACAATATACTTAATATATTTAACAAAATTGGTTATATTTAGTAGTATATTATGAAGGATGCATTATATTAAATAAACATATACATATATACATATTATATTTTATCTGTAACACAGCTGCCCATTTCATGAGCTACTGCCTGTAAATATGTCGTGCCAGCGGTAATTAAACTCGCTTCATTTGGGAATTTCAAGCAGCACACCCCATTCTACATCAAATAACTATTTTATCAATTTAATTACAGAAAAAGCTCTGGAGGTATGTGAGTTAGACAACATGTCGTCGTCACCCACAATGGGGAGCAGACAACTTAGTAAGTCAACATCGGAATTAAGTAGTCCCAGAGAGGCGCCGGAATTCAGACCTCAATCTGCAGCACCTCCGGAAACTTCTCACTTATCCGTATATCAAAAAGCACACAGTTTTCTTGCACAAATTAAGGTAAGCATATATATTGGGCCGATTGGTTGTGTTATAATTAAGCTTAGAAAATGGACAAAATAACGTACAAAGTTTTATGAATCTTTCAATTATATTTTATATGAACATTCAAACTGACATTGACAATTATTTCACTGTGATAAACACAGATAAAAATACATGAAATAAAATCCTTTTAATAATAATATTTCCAACATTCTCCCCCCTTAACAATTTGCTAATATGAGAAATTGTTAAATAACATGAAATATTAATTAAACATTATGTCCGAATCGCTTAGATGATTCAACTAAGCGCCAGATCTTGTCACTATTCGGATTTTCTTTTTACACTTGGATCCAACTTCCTCATCTTTTTCATCACTATCTTGCCAGTTTCCATTTTACGGTATCAATTTTTGTGCACTCTTTACTTCTAATGGATAGTAGTTGAAAAGGACGTAAAATTTCACCATTCATTGTTTTAACTTTTTCAACTCTATGAATGTTATCTTTTCCTGTATATGTTTCCAATATTTTTCCTAGTGGCCAGCTTGTCCTTTTTACATTTTCGGCTCCCACAAATACGATGTCGCCAACGTCTAAATTACGAACTTTGCTTTGACCAGTATTGACTAATTCTGCTAGGTATTCCTTTTTGAAGCGGTTACGAAAACAATCTCGTAATTTCTGGATATATCTTCTACGCTTCATTAAACTATTTCGATCAATTTCATCTAAGTCGGGCATCTCGTGGTTCGGAATATCATTGATAAACATTGCTGAACTTGAAGGGCTTAAATCTTCATGATCTTCTGACACATAGGTCAGTGATCGAGCGTTGATAACTGTCTCACAATCGCACAGTAAAGTGAGAAGCTCTTCATAAGTAACAGAAGATTTACCTAGATTCTTACGTAAAAGTTCCTTGATGATGCGAACAATGCGTTCCCACCAACCACCCCACCATACAGCTGTTGGGGGGTTGAAGTTCCATTTAATTTTCCTAATGTTAGAATACTCTAAAACTTTATCCCAATCAACTTTATTAATCTGATTATATATTCTTCCTCTCCTGGCAATGAAACGTCTCAATGCAGAAAGAAATGAATCTGTAGAATTCAGTTGTGTCATATATTCTTCTTCGAATGCTGCATTATCTATTTCAGTAGAGACAAAAAATTCTCTGATATTTCCGTCTGCTCTCAACAATCTGTCGCCTTTGTCTTCTAATTGCCTGAAAATGACCAACAGATCTTGCTTATTTGCTGCCTTATATTGAAATATCATGTCTAAGAGATACTACAGATAGAGGCAGCAAGCCATAGGCCACCGTGTAAGTGGGAATGTCCGTCCGAACTCCAGTGAGAGAGAAAGAGACCGACGATCAGAGGTTTTTCTGTCTTTGTCTGTATATATAACATGCGCGGTATTAGAAAAAGACAGCCTAAACCTCTGACTTTCTATCTCTCTCTTACATGCTGACGGGTTTCGATCTGGCTTTTTGCCTCTATCTGTAGTATCTCTATGTGTCTAGCTCTCTGCATAATTGGAGAAGTGGTTTCTCGTCAATTGCCTTTCTTTTTTGATATTTTCCATTTCTAGCTCAATTTGTCTTGTCACGGTCGCCAAAATGTTATAATTAAGGAAATGGACAAAATAACGTACAAAGTTTTATGAATCTTTTAATAATTATATTTTATATGAACATTCAAACTGACATTGACAATTAACATCACTGTGATAAATACAGATAAAAAATACATGAAATAAAATCCCTTTAATATTAATATTTCCCTAATCGCTTTACAATGGTTTCGAGCCCAAAAATGACATTTAAAACGGATATCTTAAGTATAGGCAATCATACAGATTACAGCTAAAAATATGTTGTTCTATTTTACATGACTGTGGTAGCCCTGAATGAGATAAATTAAACTCCTGATTTTCAGAAACAATAACTCATTTATTTTACGTTATATACTCAATCTTACATTCAATATCTTACATTTAATAATGACATCTCTGTCGTATTTTTCTAACGTCTAAATGTCGACTGACTCACGTCACTATTCGACTCCTTGATGTTCATTACTCCTCGCCCAGCGGTAGCTGATTCGGAGGTCCCCACAATGACGTACATATTACAATAATTTCAATAAAATGAAATTAAATAATAGAATTTAAAAGTTTGATATTAGACAACCATTAGTTTTAATGACGGTTAAAACGATCTCAAACATTAACGTTCTTACTGCGCTCAAGCCTTTAAATTTTTTGATTGTTAACTACTTTTATATTGCACTAGTTTGATAAATTACTATTATCTAATTTTGACATATAAAGTGACATTTTTCAAAACTGACTTCCGTTAGCAAACGTCACATTTTTCGTAACCAGTTACATAATGGAAAATATTATGTAACTGGTGATGCAAAATTAATTTTATCACCAGTTAATAAAAACAAGAGAGAAAAGAAAAAAGTTTAATGTCATATTATAGAAAAATAACAACAACTAGAACTGAAAAGAACTACTAATAATAAGAACAACTAGAACAATTTACTTTTTATTTTATGCATTATTAGCTATTTTCGATTTTAATTTAATATTAATGGTAAAATAATAAAGAAAAGTCTGAAATTAATGTATAAAATAAAAGTATTATCTTGTGTAATATTGGTTGCATAACTTGTAGGAACTAAAAAGTGTTTTCAAATCAGAAAAATTAATTAAAAATTGTTAAAAAACACATAAAATAAATTAAATTTTCTTTTTGTCAAAATTAGATAAAATCTTGTATGAAACGTATGAAATGCTTTATTGATAGGTAAATTAAATTTTCTTTTTGTCAAAATTAGATAAAATCTTGTATGAAACACGTTATGAAATGCTTTTTTGTGTAACTCGTGTCATTTTACGGTACCTCGCTCGCCCCGCAAAAATTTCAATCGTTACACAAAAATGATGCATTTCATAACTGGTTACATAAATAGCTATTATCTAATTTTGACATATAAAGTAACATTTTTCAAAACTGTTATCAAATGGCATATTTTACGTAACTGGTTACGTAATGAAAAATATTATGCAACTGGTGACGAAAGATTCATTTCATCACCATTTAATAAAAACAAGACAGAAAAGGAGAAGGTTTAATGTGGCATCCTATAAAATTAAGGACAACCAGAACTGATAAGGTCTATCCAGAAACTTATAGAACACATTTACTCTTATTTTGACCTTCAGTGTTGACCTTTGGAATTACAAACTCACGCGTTACTTTTGTCTTTGTATTTGGGAGTTGGACTTCAAAATGGAAATCTTTATCGGAAACATTTCCAGCACGTAGAAAAGTTAACTCACACTTTCGACAAGCACTAGCTATTCCAATGGACTGCCTAAGCTCTGACGTCACAACTTTTCCAAACAAATCGATAACACGCTTAAAACGTCATAAGACATTTTTAATTTGCGGTTTACTATTAATATAGTTATAAATAAGAGTGATCATTGTTAGAAATAAGTAAAAAGAGATCAGTTGGAGACTTTTTTACAGGAAAATCTGCAAGGTAAGGTTAAAAACTTCTTGATAATTTCCATGAGCTTTCGGTTTGTTTGGAAAAGTTTTTATGACCACGCCTCTTATGACGTCAGACTATCAATGCAACCTTCTCCATAAAAAATGTTCTGTTTTCAGCTTCTGTGATAAAATGGTTGACATTTTCCTTCGAAAAGATATTTGCCTTTTTTGCATAGTAGCCCTCTGATTTCCACTTTAAAAATGTGTATAAGCTAGTGCATTTAGTTATACCAGTGTTCTTCTTCAAAGATATTCACATAGTATCGTAGAATAAACAGTACAAACTGTGTAAGCTTTCCGAGTCTTTCTTACCTCGAAATAGGCTAATAAATCCTCATTAATGTGTCTTATTTTCTTTTTTTGAAGTCACTTTTCAAATATTTCATATGCCAAATCATACGCAGCTTTTGATTTTTGTGGAATCACAGTCGACCTTGCACTTTGTGCGGCCTCTCTAATATCGCTTAGTAGGTACTCTATCTGTATCTGAATCGGACATTTTTTATCGTAGACTCAAATATTTTTGGAAATAGATATAGGCAACAAGCCAGCTCGGAACCCGTTAGCACGTAAGAGAGAGATAGGAAGTCGGAGGTTTAGGCTATCTTTCTCTAATAGCCTGCATACTATATACACAAACAAAGTCAGTCAGTCTTTCTCTATCTCACCGGAGTTCAGTCGGACATTTCCACTTACACAGCGACCAATAGCTTGTTGCCTCTATCTGTAGTATCTCTATGGTAGGTATGCCTAGAGTTCCTGCATGTAAACAGTCATTAGTTATAATATGTGTTTTCGTCAAAATTAGATAAAATCTTGTATGAAACACGTTATGAAATGATTTCTTGTGTAGCTCGTGTCATGTTGCGCAAACATTCCACTCCGTTACACAAAATTACGCATTTAATAACTGGTTGCATGAATAACTATCAAAGCACATGCAATAGCATTTTAACACCAGGATAAAATAATTTCAAAATAAATCATCCACAGAAACAATAGGAGCTCAGTCTAACGGCTCTGTTCATTTATTTAATATATGTATAAAGTTTTCAATTCCGCTTCGTTTGACCTGCTACATTTAATACGCTTCGACGAATTTGAGTCTCCCATACTCGATAATGAACTTGATGGAATTAACAACGTGGACTTGACGCCTACGAGTGTCGCGAATTCAATTTCCAGTTTTTCGCTACAGCAGAATGAATAAATTAAAAGGTTAGGGAAAATACTTGGCGTCCGATGCGAAAACGGCACGTGCTAGGTATAGTTGTGAGTACAATTAGTTTGTACTGTTTCACAATAAAATAACAGTATAGGGCAAGGTCTCTTTGAAGATTTAAAAGCCAAAAAGATACAAAAAGCCATAAATCATTTCTAGTCTTGATCTACCCACAAGCGAACAATGAATACCTATACGATAAGAGTAAACAGACGTATGCCATAAACAATGTCAAAGTTTGTTTATTTATTCTGCTTGATTCCATATGTCGCAGTGAATATAATAATTTGTTTGATTGTTGTATGTATAAAACATGAATATTTTATTCTTTAAGTTTTTTACCAAAGGTTTTGAAATTTCTGAAACTGGAGAGTAGGGATCTGAGACAATACACAGAAAAAAATTTCGTATGTTCTAGTCGCTATCTACGCAAAAAATTATACAAAATATGTACAGGCAACTGAAACAAAAAAATAATGGGTCAAAGCATGGAGCTGGTGAAAGAATAGCTACATAATTGACAAACATTTCAAGAAAATCGATCCATTATTACAGTTATCGGTAAAACTGCTATTCATCGGAAAAAGAAAGTAGGTACATAAATCGCTGGTGCGTTTTGATCCTGCAATAATGAAAAATTTGTCTGAAACCGGTTCTGCTTTTGCTTACAGATTTCTTTGTCTCGCCCACAAATTGTGGAACGGTGCAAACTAATTTTACTCACAACTGTATATCGGGGTTATCCAGCATGAGGTTTGCAATCTCTCTCACTATTCGCGGCCAGCTACGTTCCTCACAGCCTCCGTGGCGCAATTGGCTAGCGCGTTCGGCTGTTAACCGAAAGGTTGGTGGTTCGAGCCCACCCGGGGGCGATATTTTTTAATTTCGGAATTCGCCTACTCTGATGATTTACAAAATATAATATTGAGATAATTAAAAAATTATACGAAATCAAATTATATGAGCTAATTTCCAAAAAAGTGTGCTAGCTGCGACAATTATTTGAATTTTGATTGAGAAACAATAGATACAAGGGTAAAACTGGTTTAAATACAAAACAACAAAGAAACAAGAAAGCCAAATCTAAAAAAAAGAAAATCATTCAATAACTAGCTATTTATAACACTAGTTGCAGAAAATATCGTCTGAAAACACTATGGATTACTGGACACTGCATCATGAGGAAATATCTGCACAAAATGGACAAAGTTTATTGAGCCTATGTGCAGGAAATGTGAACTCTGATGAAACGCTTACTCACATACTCTGCTTCTGTGAGAACTTACAAGGACTCACACGGAAGCACTGGGTTTCTTAAAGTCAATTCATATCTTCGTTTTAAACCAACTCACTATTGCAATAGTTTCTCACAATGCACAACCTGTCCATTTTAAATTTTTAACAATTTTAATCTTTCTAGTTCTTATTTTGAGTTTTTATTATTCACTACAATAAGTAATTTTTATAATTTGACTACTGTCATTAAATAAAACTACTGTTAGGCTCCTGCTTGCTTGCTTGCTCAAATGCCAAGACATATTTGTCAAACTAATCACGTTATATAAATTTGTTAGTTTTCTCGTTTGAAATAAGCGCATCTTAGTCTGATTCTCTATCTTCAGACGTTGAAGAAGTTGCAGAAGCTGTTGTAGCAGATTTTGATACCAAGTAAATCAGAAGCAGCGTATGATTCTGCTTATTCTAAATTCCAAAAGGCGTTGTGTTGTACCGGAACCCTTCTGCGGCGTCGCAAAGTAGACAATAAATATGGCCCCAAGGAAGTGCGTGGCACACATAGTTGCTATAAGTACTAATAAAGTACTCCCAGTAACCAGTACAAGTAGTCTTATGAATTATTTTTCCCCAAGTAATAAATAATAAGTACTTTTAAAAAGTAATTTCACTTGAAACTAAAAATTCAAGTATCTATTACAAAGTAACTATTCGTTGAAGTACTGGTACTCTAACTATTTTAATTACTTAGAGTACTACTAGGTACTAATTTAGTCAGGCGAACCTTGGCCAAGACAAACTCAAGCCAAGGTTCCGGCATTGATGCCACTGGCGGGCCCATTGTGCCATTCCTGGTACTTATGCATCCATGAAGCCGGGTCCTTCGATGAAGGACTCAATCCTCATCAGTGAATGCCTGCTTATGTCCTCAGAGAGGCCATAACAGGGACTTCGAAGATTCGCCTGCGTAGCACAGCCCAATACGAGGAGAACATGGTCCGACGTTTCGTCAGACATGCCGCAACCCCTGCATAGGGGACTTGCGTCTAAACCTAGGTTAAAGTGGTGTTTCCTTAGATAGCAGCGCCCTGTTAGGAGTCCTGCTATCTTTTTTAACCTACTTCTTGGTAGTTCTAGAGCAGCTCTAGCATGTCCATCCCGTTAATAGGAGCTTGGACTGCCTGAGACCCTGTGGAGCCCTCCAGTGAACAAGGTGTGCTGGTTTCTCAACCAGTTCCTCGTCTCCTTACGGATTGTTTGTTTTGTGAGGCCCAAGGTCGGGCCCGGGCCGTTAAAAGGAGTAGCCGCCCCTTCCACAGCCAGCGCGACCACCCCTTCATTACCTTCAAAACCAGAGTGGGCCTGAATCCACTCTAGCCACACTGTGTTCACGACATTCAGCAGCAAGCCCTGAGTGGATGGTATATTATCTGTGAACATTCCAAGATAGCGTATACCTCAGCCAGACACACCCTTACCCAATGAAACACAGACTTGTGGCCTTGGGTTCCTGGAGTAAATTCCAGCCCCCGCCCCATCGCTGGAGCATGAACCATTTGTGTACCAGACGATCCCATGAGGCTGTGAATTTCCCTCCCTTTTCCAGAATTCTCTATTCCGGATCTTCACCCTATAGCGGGTTACTTAGAGTAGATAAATGTACTCCAAGTACTTTAACACTACTTCCAGTACATACATTCCTTAAAGTAAATGGATCGAAGTACACACATGGAAGAAACTTGGGATATGATATTAAAGAAAAGCTAAAAAGGAATTTTTGGCCGCTGATCCGACTTCAAAACCAATAATTTGATAAATTCCATGTTCTTTACTGGATGGCATAAGACAGTGAGGTACACGAGTGTTACCTTCTTCAACCAAATAAAAATCTAGGTTAAGTTTCTGTTCACGCATGCGCATCAGATAATGTTAATAACATGTTTGGAACTCGCTTGGGGAACAAACCTATTAAAAAATAGCTTTTACAAATAATGCCTCTTGTCAGAAATGGGCTGCGAAGTGAGAAACCGGTACCACTCTTATTGGTGCAGTCAAAACGTTCCGCGAATCAATCAGGTAATCAGATACGAACGGAGTGAGTTGATATGTTACTATGGGGTCTCTGAAAATTTAATTGTTTAAAATGAATCCACAGTCCTAATTTAATAATTAAAATTTTTGTTAAATATATTATCTACCTTTTTGTTACACACGGTGTAGGTAAGTAAATTGCAGTACTGGTTTAAGTTATTCGCCTGGTACTCACACATGTTCCATGCTTCAAAATATTGGTGGAAACAATTTTTTAACAACATTCAACTTGCTAACGTCAAGAAAGATACTTTGTAAACACCTATAGAATAGGTATAAATTAAAATTTTCTGAAGTGCCTTCAAAATATTTACCGCCCGGAGCTATTGTACCCAAAAATACCTGTTGAACCGGTTGTAAGACCAGTCCTTGCCAAATAAATAACTATGTAAATGTAAAATTTTTCTTATTAACTATGCATCTACTAGGGACACTTTAAATAATTAATTTTATTCTAAAAATATATTTTCGTCGTCCGAAGCAAGCGCATTAATTTTCACCGTCTATTGTGTGTTCCAGAATCGTTTGGGACATTCCAGTAAGCGCGAACGTAGTGCCAGACACAAATCTCCAGGACGTCAAGACAGCACTGACTACGCCGCCGATCTCAGCAGTGATCATAGCACGCCGAGTACACAAAGTCCAAGACACCGGATGTATAAAACAGGTAGGTTTCCACGTAGATAGTAAATCATTTTTTAAATGTGAATTGTTTTTTGGTGTTTTGGTGGATATACAAAGTGTCTCAGGATTTCGAAACACTTGTTAAAAGATAAAGAGGTTACAAAAATTACCGCCTTGACAAGACAAATTATGTTCAAATTAAATTTTTTTTATGTTTCGCATAAATTTTTATTATTTTTCATCAAGTTTTGGACCATTCCATTTGTATCATTATGCAGTATGGAATTTGCAAAAAGTTTAAATAGAAATACGATACGATATACAGGGTAGCACAAAAATTGCATTTGTCCACGACCACTTAATAATAAAACAATATTTTACCTCCTAGCAAAAGGTATATGGTACCCATATATCTACTAGAGTTAGGTCCATAATTCACGCTTTTGCATTTAAATAACATGCCATGACAACTCAACACTCACAATTCACAAGTTATGGTTGTGAGTAAGATTAGTTTGCACTGTTTCACAATAAAATAACAGTATGCGGCAAGGTCTCTTTGAGGATTGAAAAGCCGAAAAGAAAAACAAGCCATACTAGTCTTGACCCACTCACAAGCGAGAACAATTTATTCTCATTGGTGCAATGTAGCTTCCGGTTGGTTTACACAAAATTTACTTGAATTGTTAGTCCACGTGGATTGTGAACGTCCCAGAGTGGGCTTAGTTCATTTCTGTTATTTACAAGACATTGTGTTCTTAGATGTTGCTGTGATTGAGATATTGTTTTATTGACTAAAACTATTTTGTTGATAATAATTAAAATTATTGCTTTTGGCAACCATTCGAAAAGAGATATTGTTATAGTCTCCGAACAATTAATATACTAGAAGAGTAAACAGACGTAGTATTCTACGCCAATATAAACAATGTCAAAGTTTATTTATTTATTCTGCTTGATTTTATTGTTAAAATTTTTTACCAAAGGTTTTGAAATTTCTGAAAGTGGAGAGTAGGGATTTGAGACAATAGACAGGAAAATATTTGGTATAGACATGATCTACGTAAGATATGATACAAAATAAGTAGGTACAGGCAACCGAAACAAGAAAATAATGGGTCAAAGCATGAAGGTACATAATTGACAAAATTTTCCAAAATATCCATTATCACAGTTATCGGTAAAACAACTGCTATTCATTAGAAAAAGGGAGTACAGAAATCGCTAGAGCGTCGGGATCCTGCAATAATGAAAAATCTGTCTGAAACCGGTTCTGCTTCTGCTCACAGATTTCTTTATCTCGCCGACAAATTGTGAAACGGTGCAAATTAATTTTATTCACAACTATACTTAGTTTTCACTTCTATCGGCAGTCCCCAACGACTGTCCACATGTCAGGTAGTGCCAAAAATTTTAAAAATTCAATTTTTCCTGATAACTGCAGCTGGAACGCTACTGGAACGTTGAAGTAGAAATATCCAAAAATTGTAGTTTTTTGGTTCCAAGGAAATAACGAAAAGTTGAACCAGTATAATATACGCCAAGCGACTGAACTGACCCATTTAATCCCGCGGAGGGTCCCGAGGGAGGCAATCCACCTAAGGGATTAATGTCACTTTAGTCGAGAGGTGTACCTATACGCTATTTTTTGCAATTCCGGTAATTCTACATTATTCACTTCTATCTGTTCAAGTTCAACTATTTCTGATATTAGAGGGTTATTGAAACGTCTTTTGGAATTTCCTTTATTAAAAGATTCCTCTATTTTGACGTGTCTTGACGAATAAGTCGTCGCTACTTTTTCGAGGCTACTAGCGACTGGTGAATGTGGAGGAAAACGTCCTTAAGAGAAGTGTTTCCCAGAATCCATTTAAAAATGGCAAACATACATGGGATGATGTCAAACATAGTATCTTTGTGCTCACTAAAAAAGATTTTATAGTCAAAAGTATTTGCCAATACAAAATAAACATCTCTATCTCTTCAGCATTCGTTCCCACTGAAATTGCTATTTCTAATTGTTCTTCCATAATATAAATTAATATTACAATAAATAGATCCACATAAATAAGCAGCATAAAACATAAATGTCACAATAAAATAAAGTTTTTGGTCTTGTATTTGTTACTTTCAATAACTCTATCAAAAGTCACATCAAAGGATACTTTAATAAAGGAACTTTTAATAAAAGCAGCCTTTAATACAGATCTTCAATAACTCTCTAATATTAATCGTGTATTTAGTTTGGTTAACTGCAATAATGTGAACATTACTTGTCATTTTAATTAAACAAATAAAGATTAATGATACTATGGTACGTTTTTATTTGTACTTTAAATCGCTTGTGATTTTAACTGTCACTTTATATCACTTGGGTCTAAAAGTGACACTTTAGTTTCTAACATGCGAGACTAAAGTGACCACTTTATTCTCGGAATTGCAAAACATTAATTACTGCATGGTTATACAATGTAGGATGTAGCTTGTATAAGTATCGTTTTTTTTAATCTACCTAAAAACAGCGTTATCTTCAAATGGGCTAGCTCGACGCACCATTATCTAATCAAGTGGTATTGTACGTAAGCGTGGCTTTTCTAATCAAAACATGTTAGACTCCGTTTCACGTAAGAAGAATCCACGTGAAGTTGCAGTCGTATGCGCAAACTTGTTGTTAAAACCAGCGCAATCAGTAGCGTAACGTTTTCACATTTTGTAGGATAACACAAAATTAAAATGTATTTATCATAATGTATAGGTAGTTTAAATAAAACATATTTAGGAATTCTTTGAAGCTTTTCGAGATATTTTCCTATACAATAGACACTGGTATACTTTTCCATATATTTTAAACAATCTGAATGCCAGGGGTAATATATTAGATCATTATACTTTTTTATTGGACTTACCGATGATTTTTTAAAGGAATTTGAATTCCATGCTCAGCTTCTCCATAAAAGTTGAAGAAACGTTTTTAAGAATCGGTCGGCCTTGACTGTGGATAATTTTTCACCAACAATTTTTTTAGGAGGCATGGCTCCTAATAAATCACACAACACTCACAGATAAACTAGCCAAACGTCTTAAAATATTCAAAAATCAAAAATATTCGACAGCTTCAAACACAACCTCAAATATCAATAATAAAATAAATGACTGTCGGCATGAAATATCGCTTCTAGCTCCATATATAAACAAGACCTATTTTGATTTCTGCGCAAGACAGTTGTCAAACTTCACGTGACTTCTTTGTGAATCAAAGTCTATCAAATATTGGAATTATCAGTAAGCTACACTTTGTTAAGCATTATATTTAAGCTAAACTGGTACAATCGAGAATTAGAATATGTATTCATTTAAGTTGATCTTTATTGTCTTTGATAGTTGTCGCCAGTAACGATATCAGTGAATATATCTAGTGGTTTTGCGGTAACAAATTTTAACGTTTTCATGGTAAAGTCGTATTATTATTCGAAAGGTTAAGTTTTAAAATAACATACACCTAATTGAGTACTTATAATGGAATTTACATGTACTTAATAAAATACTACTAGTTTTATTAATCGATGACTGCTTCACTTCAGTTGAATGTTTTTAATGTGACAGACATGAAAATACATCCGGGAAAATATCTAAATTCAGTTTTGTTAAAAAAATACTTTGTTTAATGGTCGATTTAAGTGAAGAAGGTGATACAGTTTTAAATAAACAAATAAACTGAGTTCAGTTGAACGGTGTTGGATTTTAGCTACACTTATATGAGTAAGAATTTTATTATGTGTATATTTCACTTAAAACTGCGTTTTACGGAAATATTAACGGTTTGCATCATTAACATTCTACAGTTTTCTCGAAATTTCGCTCTAATTTAAGTTTAAAAAGTTATTTTTCGAATTTCCATGTATCCTTTAAACTTCTTTTAAAAATATCAAATTATAGTTTATCTCAAAGTATATCGTCTTAGCTTTTCCTGGCAATCATCTAAATATGACCATTTACGACGAGTTTTATATCGGGTGTATGATGGCTGCATTGAATTATTTTGGCAGTATTATAAGTTATTTTTTTTCGCAATGTTGCGTCGAAAACACTTGTCATTAAATGCAAAGCAAATTGTGAAAAATGTGTATGATTGTTTTGTAAGTAGAGGATTCATTAAACAAGAAGCTTTAAAAGAAACCTACTTATTTACAAAGACACCAATATCCTCTATAAAGATTATTATTAACAATGAAAAATTAAGTGGAAGAAAAATACGTAGTGGTTTTCAATCTCATTGTCTGGACAATGGCCAACAGGATATAATAAGAAGAAAAATATATTCCCTCCATGAAAGCCAGCTTGTTTCTACTTTGAACAATCTAAAAAGGAAGCTAGAAGAAGAAGATGACACCAATATAAATATTAGCCGGGCCACCCTCCATAGTGTAAAATGGGATTCACATATCGTAAAATTGACAAAAAACAAGTGGTAATGGAATCGCAAAGATTGCGCACTTTGAGATTCAATTTTCTTCAGGACATTAAGGAGTACCGATCCGAAAACAGATCTATAATCCACCTGGACGAAACATGGTTTGATACACACGATACAGTATCCAAAGGATGGGTTGATTACAGAAAAAACTGTAAGACTAAGGTACCTTCAAACAAAGGAAAGCGCATATTTATTATTCACGCTGAATCAGAAACAAGTCGACTTTTGTACCTTGAAAAGCAACTGCAAAGTTGATGTTTTCCGCGAGCTGTCCAAATTTGACATTATTGGCGCTCTTAAGCAGAAAGTAGCTTTGGCGCACGCCTAATTTTATTTATAGATAAAAGAGAGCTAGTAGTTAATTTTGGTGTGATAGTAGAAAAAATCTTATGTGTATTTAGAGCAGAAAGTAGTTTCGACAGATTGCCGCGCTCCGCTAACGCGTCGCGCGGCAACTTTCTATCTCGACTACCAAAGTACTACTTTCTGCTCTTGATACACAAATAGATTGTTCCAAATTGTCTGCTGCTGTCTGCAAATAATATTAAGGATTCAAGCTTGGATTATCATGAAGATACAACTGCAGAACTTGTTGAAAACTGGTTCCAAAATCATCTTATGAAAAATACTACCGACCACAGTGTAATTGAAATGGATAACGCAAGCTACCACAACCGCCTACTACAAAAAGCCCCAAACTCATCTAGTAGAAAAACTGAAATTCAAGAATATTTGTTACAAAATGATATTTATTTTGAACCTGATTACAAGAAAGAGCAACTTTTGGAGGTGTTAACATCATATGCTATTGAAAACCAATATGCATGTGACAGTTTAGGTAAGGAACAGGGACATACTGTCCTACGTCTTCCTCCATACCATTGTATATTCAACCCCATAGAGCACTTGTGGCATCAAGTAATATCAAAGTTGGGAGCAGAAAATGTAACTCCTACTTTGGGTCCCAGTGTTATAAAATTAATTAAAAATGTAGTTAATAATATACCCATTCAAAGTTGGAAAAATTCTGTACAGCACGTTATAAAAATTGAAGATTCATACATTTATATTCAAAATAATATAGAGACTATTCTAATTAATCTTAATGATAAGTCTGACAGTAAAACAGAATTAGATTTAGGATACTATTAAACCATACCAATAAAGTGTGATGTTTTTTTTTACCTGGTTATAGTTTATTTAACTTATTAGTATTTAATAATCTCTCATTTAGAAGGAAAAAGACTGTCTTTTACTCTCTCACCGGAGTTCGGTCGGACATTTCCACTTACACAGCGGTCTATGGCTTGTTGCCTCTATCTGTACTATCTCTATGGAATTTGATCCTTTTTAAAATAATTTTAAATAGTCCGCCACTGGCGATCTCTTCTAGCAGCTATCCGGCATATGATTTATTGCAATTGGCCTTATTAATTTTAGGATTGCCGGCAAAAGTGAAGACGATATATTTTGAGACAAACTATACTTTTTTGTATTTCAATCTAAAGCGTATAAAATGTCAGTCATTATATCAACAGTTTGTTGAGCTATTGATCAAATAATATTTTTTTTCTCCAAATGACATTAAAAGCGGCCTTTTAATGACACTTGGCAGGCTTAGAAGTTGTACTTTTAATGCCTAGGCAGAAAAAGTCCACTTTTACTGCCTAGGCAGAAAAAGTCCACTTTTACTGCCTAGGCAGAAAAAGTTCGTTGCTAGGCAACCTTCCAAGTAATAATTTAAATCAAACTGGTTATTAAAATTGACAATGACATTAAAAAAACTCAAAATGATGCTGGATATTGATAATGAAACGCAATTTAAATATGAAAAAGTCGATTTTGCGTGGAATTGGAACAAATTTGAAGAAAAAATTATATGTTTCACACGGCAGAAAAGCAGATTTAATGCCTAGTAAAACAAATAACTATTATGGAAAATTTTTTGACAGTTTTAACAACCAATCAAATTTTGTCATTTTGTAATTTCAATTGAGAAAATATTTCTGTCAGATTAGCTAGCTGTAGAATTACATTTAAAGAGATTTGAAATGAACAAACCCAACTGTATTCAGAGGGTAGAAATTGACTGTCCTTGAAAAAAAAACGGTCTGGATTCGATTGGCTTGGATTCACTTTATAGTGCGTCCCACTACTTTAAATTAATAATTCTCAAAGTAATCATGTTTCATAACAAAAACATGCAATTTAATACAGAGAAGATAAAAATAATTACGGTATTGCTCATTATTTTGAACAGATAATTATTTTGGATGATTCATCCACTATGAGTGCTTTTCCAGTCGGTTAATGTAGAAAAACTTGATTGGTTTTTGTTCCAAGGTATCAGATTTTATTTTCCCAGCATTTGTCGATTGGAAAATCTCTTTAAACAAGTGGACCTTTCTTTGTTGGTGTAGTTTTTAGAACCTATACAATTTTTGTCCTATAAAAAAAATGAAATTAGAGCACGTGAGTACATAGAAACACTGGAGAAAATTCAATAAAGTAAAAAGGTTTGCTTTTGAAGGTAACTGCATCCTGCAGTCTGTAACCGCAATACAGGCCCGGAGCATTAAGGTAATGTCATAATAAGCAATGTTTTAAACGTCACACCTCATACATTTGTCTACATTTCTTGGAAGAGCTAAATTTAGAATTACAACATATATAGGATCTAAAATGAATATTTTCAGAGATACAGGGTTCATTCATTCATTCATTCAATTGGGTTGTGCTCAACAGCCCAGGCACTTGAACTGAATCTTGTAACAATTTAGCATGTTATCTACTTCCATTCCAGAAGCTTTGTGTCTTCTATGTAGGCCACTAGTTTGACTGGAGGGATTTTTAGTAGTTGTAATGGTTGTAATATTTCCTCTCCAAAGTACTTCCGTCTGAGTCCATGTAAGTTCTCGCAGAAGCAGAGTATGTGAGTAGGTGTTTCATCATGAAAATCACATTTCCTGCACAAAGGTTCACTAACTTTGCCCATTTTGTGCAGATGTTTCATTAAGGTGCAGTGTCCAGTTACCATGTCGGTAACTGTCTTCAAATGTAGATGCTGATCGATTAGGATGTCGTCTGTTAGGAAATCGCACCGCGTACCGCACGGCACGAATTGGGCCGCGTCAGGTGTTTTTGCCACCGTTTGCAAACGATAAATGTCCGCTCCCTATAACCTCTACACAAAATGGAAGACGGTGTAATTAAAAATTTTTGTATGTACTCTTTGTATGTACTCTTTGCAATTTAATACCCCACAAGTAAATGTTTAATGTTTAAATATTTTCTCTACCCTGTAACCTCCAACGTGCGTGTGGTAACTTCCGTTTTTAGGTATATTTGAGTGGTTTTGTGCTTTATTTAGTTACCTTGTGTGCTTTTCAGTGGAATTGAGGGTTTTTGAGTGATTTCGAGCTCCGTTGACCGTTTTGGACCGTAATTACTTGAAATTGGGAGTTATTGTATGAAAAAAAAGTAGCATTGTTTGTTTTCGATCGTTTTAGACTCTAATTCAGTGTTCTTGTGTGTTTTCATCTATATTTGAGTGAGATAGGATGGAAATGGTCCAATTGTTCGCTAACTTCCGTTGTTAGGTAGATTCGAGTGGATTTGTGCATTATTCAGTCATCTTGTGTGCTTTTTAGTGGAATCGAGCGTTTTGAGTCATTTCGAGATCCGTTGACCGTTTTGGACTGTACACCGAGAAAAAAATTTCATCCTCACAGCAAGTTTTTTCGCTATTCCAGCAAAAAAATCTATTAAAATAGGCGCTAAGAGAGATTTGTGCTATGGCAGTAAAAATTGCTTTACTAAAATCTCTTTAGTGTACTAGTAAAGTATTTTTATAAAGTACCTTTACTAAACCTAAATATAAGTTTTACGAAAGAGGCAGAGTATTATTGTAGAAATGGTAAAATTCTTTACTCATGTCAAAAAGTGATTTTGGTTCTCCTAGAAATCTAAGCCAGCTGTTTTAGATGATGATTATTTTAAAGTAGTGAAGTCGGTTTTTGGTCTAGACAAGATTTTATTCTTCTACTGGAAGCTAAATTACTAATTTAGAATACATATTTTTCAGATGCTAGTCAGTTGTTTGCTATCGCGGCAATATTCATTAGTTCTATAGACAAACTTATTTTCTGTCTTAAAAAATCCTTATTAAACGCAGGAACATTATATTCCCAAATCATTCAACTTATTTCCCGCATTTGATAATATTTATGATGCTACAGAAGTATGTCTTTCCAGGAATTTTTTTTTGGCAGGAGATTTTGCAGTATAATACTGGATATAACATTAATGAGTGGTTATTTGATAGTCCACAATATGCCAGACCAGAACTGCAAATACACTAGGTGTTTTGTTCAAAATCGCACATCTAATAACAATAATAAATACATAAGAAAATGGTTAGTAGAAAAAACGTGTTTCTTTTACGGGTATGATTAAAAAAATTATTGACATACGTTTTTAAAATAGTTGAAAATAAAGTTCAAAGTATAATTTAGGCTTACTACACTTTGGCAGTACTTTCTTAACCATAGAAGCTTTACGTTAATAAAAAACATAATTTTCACCAGAAATGTCACTTACGTTACTTTGGCAAAAATGCTTCGATATATAGAAAATGCCCAACTTTAAACCTCATAACTTATGTATTCTATGTATTCTTTGGAACATCACAACCTTTTATAATATGGCTTGGCTATCAAATAACTACCCACTAACCTGCACACGCATGTTTCAACAAACCTACGCAGTATATCGGGATCAATTTCAAGCTTCAATAGAAATTTCAATTTTAACT
The DNA here is from genome assembly GCA_949126875.1 of Lochmaea capreae. Taxonomy (NCBI): domain Eukaryota; kingdom Metazoa; phylum Arthropoda; class Insecta; order Coleoptera; family Chrysomelidae; genus Lochmaea; species Lochmaea capreae. The sequence continues at coordinate 18,895,506 of OX421403.1, forward strand.
AAGTTGATAAAAGCTTTTTATAAATTCCATATAGCACATGTCAAAACTAAAACGTGAAAGTGTAACTTCACCCACCAATGATAACATGAAAATGGTTATTATAATGCCGGAACTACCGAGTTGCTGCGCGTCGTTCTCGCGCACATCCAATTATCGCACTCCTTTACAAATTGCCTATCCATGATTGGTCAAACGACGACCTTTGTAAATAACGGACATTCAAATTGCAAATAAATATCTACTAGACCTAGGGTTTTCTTTTCTGTTTCAGCAAAGAAAAATGCTATTTTCGTAACAAAAAATTATATAATTTTTTTTTAAAAGTGGTAGCAAAGAGCTTATTTATAACGGAAAGATATATGTCTACGGTAGTGAAGTACCTAATGTTTAATAAAAGTGAAAATTCCTGGTATAAGAAAGATATTTTGTATTTTTAATAAGTATCTTATAGTTTCTGCTAGTCTTAGCCAAAACAAGTTTAGGAAAGAACGCTTTGCTGGGAATTTTCTCAGTGTAATTACGTGAAATTGAGAGTTATTGAATGAAATAACGTGGCATTGTGTGTTTTCGATCGTTTTAGACTGTATTCAGTGTTATTGTGCTTTTGTCTGTATTTGAATGAAATGTTTTACAATTGTTTGCTGACCGTTTTTAGGAATATTGATAACATCTGAAATACAAATTTATTTATTTTTTTGCTGCAATAATTTTATTATCAATTGGCGGCCGTCGCATGTGTGCTGTGCACCCATTGCACACGTGGTTGGCGCGGCCCTGTGCACGAGCGTTACATTGCAATTTACCTTATATTAAATATATATTCTTCAAAGGAATGATGAGCCATTTTCATGGAAAATTGAAATTGTTTTACTTTTTTCTCACAAGAACAATAACAATAACTCTTTAACTTCAAATCAATTTGACGTAATGTCAATTCTGGTTAATTTGCTAAAGCCAACTAGGTACTATAAAGATCATTTAGTAATCAAATAATGATATTGAATGCCAAAAACACAAATAATTAAAATTGAATGAACAAGAGCATATTATTTAAAAACAATTTATAGTTTTTGAGTTTAGGTACACTAAAATATGTCAAAATTTATACGAGAAAAAGTTAACCAAATTCACCTGTTGCCCTTTCCACGCCGAACGCTTGTGATGTCAATAAAAACGCGGATTTGTAGTAAAGAATTTATCTCTGCTGGGTCATAGAATGTATAGTTGTGAGTAAAATTAGTTTGCACTGTTTCACCATAAAATAACAGTATGCGGCAAGGTCTCTTTGATGATTAAAAAGCCGAAAAGATAAAAAGGCCATAAATCATTTCCGGTCTTGACCTTCCCTACAAGCGAACAATTGATTCTCATTGGTGCAATGTAGCTTCTGATTGGTCTATGCAAAATTTACTTGAAAATGTTAGTCCACATGGACTGTTAACGTCCCAGGGTTGGTTTAGTTAATTTCGGTTATTTACGAGACATTGTGTTCTTAGATGTTGCTGTGATTGAGATTTTGTTTTATTTACTAAAACTAGTTTGTTGGTAATAATTAAAATTATGGCTTTTTGGCGACCAATCGAAGAGGTAGATATTGTTATAGGTTCCGAATAACACGAATATACTAGAAGAGTAAACAAACGTATTATTATATGCCAAAGTAAACAATGTTAAAGTTTATTTATTTATTTATTCTGCTTGATTCCATGTCGCAGTGAATATAATAAGTTGTTTGATTGTTGTGTATGTATAAAACATGAATATTTTATTGTTGAAATTTATTACCAAGGGTTTTGAAACAAGAAAATAATGGGTCGAAGCATGGAGCTGCTGAGAGAATACATAATGGTCAAAAGTTTCAAAAAATCCATCATTACAGTTATCGGTAAAACTGCTATTCGTCTGAAAAAGAGAGTACAGAAATCGCTAGTGCGTCGGGATCCTGCAATAATGAAAAATCTGTCTGAAACCGGTTCTGCTTCTGCTTATAGATTTCTTCATCTCGCCGACAAATTGTGAAACGGTGCAAATTAATTTTACTCACAACTATACCAAGTTTGAAGTTCGTATGTGGATAAGGGTTTTTTTGAAATATCCTTAAAAAACTAGCTTAAAACCGTCATATTCAAAGTGAGCTAGCTACTTCAGGAAAAACTTTTAGATAAAGGTAAATTAGGTTATATGGAGATAAAATCACATCTAGAATTTGTAGCTTGATGATCTGTTATTTTGTGGTAGCGGGTTTTTTGAGATTTGCTTGAAAAAATAACAACGAAAGTTCTTCGTACTTGTGCTGAACTTCATCCAGATACATTTTTTTTTATATGATAATCAAATTTTTTGTTGAAGAATAATTATTAGGTCACTGTAATTTATTTGGAATTGGAGTAACTTACAATTTTTACTTGATAAGTGTTTACTCACAATTACATACATCCTATTTAAAAAAGACAGAGAGCAATAAACCCACGTAAAATGATACATATTGGAAGTACAGATGAGTTTTTGAAAGATGGTTTGTTGGCATTTGAGTCAATTCACACCGAAGACTCTGATATTTTTCAGGACTATTTTTCACACTCAGCGCTTTAATGGCTGCTTGACTATCCGTCATTATGATAATTTTTTGCCTTCTATACCCTTTGTCAATATTGAACTGGCCACACTTTCTTATGGTGTGAATTTCCGCTTGAAAGATACTTGGGGTTTTTCTCAAGCTTTCTGAGTGTTTGGTACCTGGTCCGTACACTCCTATCCAAGTTCCTTCTATTGCCTTTGAGCTATCTGAGTACCATTGAATGGTATTCTTTCCAAGTCTGGTAATGGTATTTGGATCCCATTCCTTGTTGTTGCTCAATGCCGTAACGAATTTCTTTGAAAAGAAAGTTATACCTTTTCATCTTGTAGCATGTCCTAGGTTTTTCGATTTCTAAGATGTAAGGTGGTGGTTTTTTTTTAATGATTCTCTCTCTACTTAGTCTGTATCTCGTTGTTTCTGCAACACTTTCCACCACCATAATATGTAGTGGTGTGAGGTTGAGAATCATTTCCATTGCTGCCGTTGGGAATGCTCCAGTAATTCATATGGCTAGTCTTTGAATTTTGGAGAGGTTTTCTCTCGTCGTCCATGGACAAGTTCTGCTACTCCACGCAATGGCTCCATAAGTGATATTTGGTCTCACTATGGCAGTGTACATCCAGCTCAGGATTTTTGGGTTACAGTTCCAATTTCTCACTGCCAGATTCTTGCGTGCCATGTATATCATCTAGTCTATAAAAACGTTTTTAATAAAACACATACACCCTGTGAAATTTTTACTTATTCCATTTATAGTCAATTGTCTTTTATGTCTTAATATTTTTTTGTCATCTTTTACCTTTCACGAGATATAGTCCATTGTAAATATTAAAATGAACACACTGTGTATACACTTGATGAACGGTAACAATCACCCAGACTGTTAATCATATATTATTATAATTTATAAGTCAACACAAAATAAATTCGTTCAGATAGTTTGAATTTCGATGTATTTCACACAAAAGCTTTCATTTGTATCAATCATCATTTACATAAACATTTCTCTGAAGTATCTCAGAATAGCTAAAAATATAATATTCAATTCATTTTTCCAATAAAGTAAAATCAGGCAGAAATCACTTCTTATATCATTAACATGCCATACATTTCCTGGCAAATATCCCAAGTGTTAATGGGATTAACTTCAAAACATATAATTCTCTTTTTAATACAGCTTAGGATTAAATGAAATATTTTTGTCAGAATGATTATTATTTTATTGAAGCCACTGAATTTTGATATCATATTACACCTTGTGATTAAATATTGAGTTTCACCAAATTAAACACTCAACCACTAATTATGAAAATATTTGACAAATAACGGAAATTAGAATTAAATTAAAATAAAAACAATAAAGATGAGGGTTGACAAATAGAGAGCGACACACTTATGGCTAGGAACACACAACAGTTCTAAATGCCCGATTTCACCAACCATTCCCAAGTTAGGTAATACCTAAATCGAATTTAGGAACCCCTAAGTCCTATCTACGTAGTGATGAGCAAAGCAAGAACCAAGACCAATACCAAGACAGTATTGGTAACGGTCTCAGCCTTGCTGGACTGATCTTGGTCTAGCTCAAATACTTGTAGTCTTGGTATTGGTCTTGCAAGCACCATCTCGACCTGGAAAATGAGCTTGAGGATCTGAACAGGGCAATAATCGATGCATTTGAATCGAGTTGCCCTCTTCAAGAACAACGAAGCAGCAAAGATGCACCCTGGTGGAACAAACATCTGTCAGAATTGAGATCGGGACCTCTTTAATAGAGCAAAATTCACCGGGGACTAGCTTCAGGAAATTCTGTGAAGATATAAACACAACACCTGCTGCGGCAGGCGAAAAGTAGAGTCAACACAGATATGGCTTTGAGGAAGCCAGACGGCAAATGTACCGAAAATGAGGAGGAAAGAGTGCGACTCTTACTAGAAACTCATTTTCCTGGAAGTACCCCAAACAGAGGAGATAATCCTCTCGAAGGTCATAATAGGCCTTCGAGAGAAAGTACTACAATGGCCAAGCACATTTGTAGTAACGATAGGTTGAAATGCCTTGAAACACCTTTTCACCTTTCAAAGCACCTGGAGCAGATGGGATTTTCCCAGCATTGCTCCAGCAAGGACAAGACGAAATTCTTCCACATTTGGTTAGAATTAGAACTTAATGAACTAGGCGAGAACAATATAGTCACCTTACTGTGGATTCCAGGACACACTGGAATAGAAGGAAACGAAATAGCAGATGAACTAGCGAAGAGGGGGACTGAAATACCCTTTTGGGGGCCGGAACCTTTTTGCGGAATCAGCTCCAATGTAATATTGGAAGAAATAGGTAAAGCCAAAGAAAAGAGAAGATCTGACAATTGGAAAGATCTAGTAGGGCTTAGGCAATCAAAGATTCTTCTGGGTGACTACAACCTGTTGAGATCAAATGAATGCATAAGTCAAAGCAAAACTGCACTAAGAGTTTTAACAGGAATCCTATAGTGGAGGAAGAAGATTGTAGGTTTTGTGGAATGCAAGAAGATACTTGCGAACTGCACAGCAATTCATAATCCTAGGGCACAGCACCTGGGAGACTACTGGATAGAAGAGGGACAGTTACCTAAGTTGAAGCCTGCAGATATCCTAAAATTCCTCGGGGAAATAGGACTAAAGGAGCTACTAGTCTCTGAGACTTTCCTCAGGAACTAAGTAGAAGTAAGGGGGTACAATAGATCTTTTAGGTCTCAGTGAATGTAACTCCAAAATACATACATACATTGGTGTTGCAAATTCAGTCTCGGTCTTGGTCTTGCTAGTGTATGATCTTAGTCTTGCAAAATCGCAAGACCAAGGCAGAATTTTCGCATCGCTAGATTTATGTATTACTTAACTTTAGGACATGGTTGGTGAAATCGGGTCTCTTTGATTTTTTTACCAGTCCTCCGATTGTCAAGTTCGTGTGTATGGTTTATTTACGATAAAAAGACGATGATGTAATTTTTAGTTAATTTACCAGCCGTAAATACAATTTATACTTAATGACCAGGGCAATTCAGGGCAATTTTCTGCTTAATGATTGCCAAAACTTCCAGACGTAGTCAGATATATTGAAAAAATTTAGCAGTTTTGACATAATTGAGGTTAGGTTTAGTATGTCATTTATTGTTTATTGACATCGATCATCGTCTTTAAAGTTTTTCTGGAATATATACTTAAATCTGAGAATATCATGCCTTACTAGGTACAAGCAAATAAAAAAGAAAAACTGTCACATTGACTTCCAGCTTCCTTTGAATATAGAAAAAATCTACATACTGGCAACATCACAAAATTTTGTTTTGCAACGTCATCGTCTTTTTATCGTGAATAAACCATATTTAAGTATCGCTCAGGCATTAGCGGCGTATTGAATATTGCAGGAATCAAACAATAGTATGACAAAACGAAACACTTTTTATGTTCATCAAAATTAACTGTACACACCTTTCAAGAAAGAGATATTGTCACTTCTAGAATTTGTTTGGGCAAGTTAGGCAAAAGCTGTCGTAAAATTGAAAAGCTTGGACAACAGTTTTCCGTCTATAACTTTTTAGATTTGATCGCAACAAAATTGTGGGCTTCAAAGTTGTAGAAAATCTGATACCCTATAAGACGTCATAATGTAATATTTTAAAAATGGTTTTTTCCAACCTTAATTTTCGAAAAATTGAAAAAAAATTTTCCAAATGGATTTATAAGCTTCAAACCTAATTAAAACAATAATAACGACTTCGTAATATATAAAAATACAGAAGTACGGCCGCCGAAAACGTTGGTGCTAACAGACTTGAAAAGTTCAAAATGGCGGACCAACAAAATTTCTATTAATATTTTTTCTCAGCCTCGCCTCATTTAATGAACATTAACGCTGTCGATACGCGATTTGTTGCAATCGATAGATAATAATTTGTATTTTTATGAACAATAACAAGGAAATTGAAAAAATTGTTTATATTATTTTACTGAGAAAAAAAAATAAATTTCAGACTCGACTATTAGAAGTGGAGAGAACAGTATCCAAAGTACGGTCATTTGACGGTTAGTGTACTTGCTAGGATCAAACACCGATATCGGCCAATGGTCGAAAAATACGGCCAAAACGCGTTCTGTCCACTAGTATATTGCCAATGTCAGAAATATCGTTTTCCGGTCGTCTAGTGTAGACCAGAACGCGTTCTGGAGCCTTTGCAATTGCCAGAATGTGTATTTACTTTCCCAAGTTAGTCTGAAAAAATTTTGTTATTCGTGTACGTATAATTCTGGTGACTTAATGGCATACTTAAAACATCTACTTGTTTTTACACGAACTATTGTTATGACACTTGCTGTTACATAGTACCCTTACCCTTACTTACCCTTACTTACAGAGGTAAAGGTAGCAAAAGTTTGTAAAAATAAGGGTAAGGGTAAGGGTACTATGTAACAGCAAGTGTCATAACAATAGTTCGTGTAAAAACAAGTAGATGTTTTAAGTATGTGTCGTTTGCAAGCTGAGACATGCACAAAATCGGTTTTTGGACGGTTTAATTGTGTGTTAGACGCGTTCTGGCAATCGCAAAAGGTCCTGAATGCGTTCTGGTCTACATTAAGCGGCCGGAAAGCGTAATTTCGGATTTTGGCAATATGCTGAGGACCAGAACGCGTTTTGGGCGTATTTTTCGACCATTGGCTGAAATCGGTGTTTGAACCTAACATACCTACATAATTTTTTGCCGATACATGAAGATTGAAGCTGTCCATAATTTTTATGGTTAACTTTTTTTGGTATCTTTCTGAATAGCAGACATAATGAGCTTTATCAAAAGGACAGTGGATATAGTTCTTCAAAATTCAAATTATAATGACCTTTTTGTAACTAGCAATTAACTCATAAAACATCAGAAATCTGTCAACTTCATCTTTAGTTTTATGACGATTTGTGGTGAGAAACATTTAGAAATTTCGAATTTTCAGTTTTCTTCTAAAATACTCGATTTTTTAAATAATTTTTGCAAATTATTATTAATATACTTTAAAAAATGCCAAAAGGCGGATATCGGCTTAACACCTCATGATGTATAAACTAATCATGTCATGTTGTTATTGGCAGAATGTATGTTATATTATAAAAGTGCGTTGTTTTTTGTTTCAGACTCTCCCCTGAGTCGAGGTGTCGGCACCGGGGGAGGTGGCGGTGATACGAGTTCCCCAAGTGGATCCCCTAGGCCTAAGGCGCCAACTCCAGGAGCCGTGGTCGGTCTGGATCTTTTGCTTGTAAGAATTTCAATTACTTAAAATACGTGTAATTTATTATCTACAAAATAGATTAGTCTACAGGGTGGATATGTTAATATATTTGTCGTAAAATAAAATGTATTATATAGTATTATTATTTATTGTTGAGGTAGGGACTGTTTGTGACAGTCATTTTTAGTATAGACATGTTGATTGATTTTGGAAAAATACTATACAATGTTTGCACGCATATAATATATCCAAAATGAAGGTTATTTTGTAAATAAATTAGTTAAAAAGAAAACTAAGAAACCCCGTTATAGGTAATCGAGATACAGACTAAGTAGAGAGGGAATCATTAAAAAATAACCACCTACTCACTTCTCAGAAATCAAAGATGGTATGATGAAAAGGTATGTTTTAAAAAAAATTCGTTACGGAATTAAGCAACAAAAAGGAATGGGATCCAAATACCATTACCAGACTTGGAAAGAATACCATTCAATGGTACACAGAAAGCTCAAAAGCAATAGAAGGAACTGGGATAGGAGGGTTCGGGTCAGGAACCAAACACTCTGAAAGCTTGGGAAAAACCCCAAGTATCTTTCAAGCGGAAATTCACGCCATAGGATAAATATAGACAAAGGATATAGAAGGCAAAAGATTATCACAATGCCGGATAGTCAAGCAGCTATTAAAGCACTGAGCTCTTGTGTAACCAGTTCCAAAATGGTGTAAGAATGCCTAGGCATACTCAATAAACTAGGCGAGAACAATATAGTAACCTTACTGTGATTCCAGTACATACTAGAATAGAAGGAAATGAAATAGTAGATGGACTAGCAGAGGGGGACTGAAAGACCTTATTGGGGGCCGGAACCCTTTTGTGGCCCCAATATAATATTGGAAGAAATAAGCAAAGCCGCAGAAAAGAGATCTGACCATTTGAAAGATCTAGTAGGTCTTATACAATCAATGATTCTGATGGGTGTCTACAACCTGTTGAGTTCAAATGAATGCATACGTCAAAGTAAACCTGCACTAAGAGTTTTACAGGGATCCTAACGGGACATTGCCGCCTGAACGGGCACCTGAAAAAGCTCAAAATAGTGGAGGAAGAAGAATGCATATTCTGTGGCATGGAAGAAGAAACCTCCATCCACATACTCCTAGGGCACAGCACCTAGAAGATTATTGGATAGATGAGGGACATTTACCTAGGTTGAAGCTTGCTGATTTCCTATAATTCCTCAAGGAAATAGTACTAAAGGAGCTGCTAGTCTCTGAGAAGTTCCACAGGAACTAAGTAGAAGTAAGGGGGCACAATAGATCTTCTAGGTCTCAGTGAATGTCACCGCCATCATACATACATACACACATAGGTAATCCAACTAAACAGTAAAAAACAATTCCTAATTTAAGAACAAAATGATTAACGACAAAATTAATATCATTATGGTAAGAGTGTCGAGCGCTTTGTACTGCATAAGCAATCATAAACATAAAAATAAAGCACCAGGGTAGCTTAAATGTGGGACATAGCAAAGTGTAGCTTATTTAATTGCATCATGTTTGGCTTGGTGAAGACACATAACGACGTCGTTCGTGGGCGATTATATATATATTATGAACGACTTTCTCTATTTTATAGTCAACGGTAGTAGCGTTGAGTGAAAAATACCAACGGTAGTAGTTGTTGGACGACAAAAATGGCTACCAAGTTGTCGTCCACCGACGATACCTTGACAGCTCTCGTTCAGAAAGTAAAAAATCGTTAACTAGCCTAAAATAAGGTGAAGGTCATTGTGCTCGCCTTTATTTATCTGAAGTATTCGTATTAATAAAAATTATGGCTGGTGAAATAGCTAATTTGGTTTTAGATGAGTTACAAAGGAGGTAATGAATTGGATTGAATGGATTGTCTTCATAAATATCTATATGAAATTCTAATTTTTATTAACTTGCTTGTTGTGAGATATACCAGTAATCCTTTTGAGCTCCCAGAGGAACTTTTTAGGCAGTTATATAGACTGGATGTTGTATCGGCAAAAGATTTATTTGAGAAAATTTCACCTCATCTATCTACTTACGTTTTTTTAATTGAATTATTATCCTCAATAGAACCCAGAAACAGTCCCAAATTATCAAAATGGACATTAGAAGTGACACTGGAAACACAAAACATCTAGAAAAATAATATTCGACGTACGTTTTCTGTCAATTTAATAACACCAACCTTAAAATTTGCCGTTAACTTTGATCACTAACATAAACACTGAACGATAATGTTACAGAATAGAGTTAAGAGAAATTGTCGTTGACAAATAAGGTTTCTAACCATATCTTCTGGAAACGATGAGTTACAAAATAGACCCCTTAATTACATTTCTTGTTCAATGATGAAGGTGCAGCGAGCTTAATTGTTTAAGCAAGGTTTACTTGTTAAGCCAAAGTGGTGCAATTGGGCTTTAACAATTTGTAAAGAAGGAATAAACGATGAAATAAAACAATTTAATTTGTTTAAATCTTCATTATATTTGAACTAAGTTATATAATGAAGATTTAAACAAACTAAATTGTTTTATTTCATCGTTTAGTATGGATCTTGATCAAGTAAAAGCCTCATCTATTCGAATATTACATACCTGAACAATGCTATTATAACAAATGCAATAGAAGTTCCAACCACATGGAAAATGTCAAAATATGCTCCTACAATCGGTGGGTGTTTGAGATAATATTGCGGATTGTTATTTCTCTGCATTTGTATTTTCATTAAAATTAATATAATGTATAAGTGATTCCTTTAGAATCTCTGTATCCTATAAAATTATTTCAAATCATATTTCATTGACCCCTAGTGACTGTTATCACGGTTCATATTTTAATATTTATAATTGAAAATATAAAATTTATGAATAAATAACTCTGCAATACAAATATTAACAATCTATTTGGAAAAATGTGATCACTTTAAACAATATGAAACATTCAAGCAATCCCCAGGTAAATTTTTGTACAAATAAAGTACCTATTTAATATTAAATAGTATTATTTTTATTTTCGTCTACTTTTGTATTTAATATTAAGTACTTAGTATTATTTTTATTTTATCTACGAAAGAACTGTTTCATTGTAAGCGTTTGAAGTATTCTGTATAAATACGTTGAATTTAAGTTACCAGTCACGAAATTGTCATCTTCAAAGATTCTCGTTGAAATATTCTTTTTATTGCATTAACGAGATTTTCTTTAAAATACTCATAGAAGCGTGTTCAGTTGACATCTAAAATACTTTCAAAAGGTAATTTTTTATTAATCAAAACGAGTTTCTAGTTTTTTAACGTTTCATTTTATATTTCGTGAAATGGAAATATGACTCTTTATAATGAGGGTACCTGATGTTCACACTGGATTAATTGAAAATTTTACTCAATCTATTTTTCTTTCGCTTTGGAGTTAAATATTCCGTGTCCAATAATTTTACTTATATTTTTGTTATAGCCCACTACTAGCGATGAAGTCACCAGAAGAAGGGAGTTGGCTCTGCGGCAACACTCCTTTTTTCAGTTACGGGTTCATTTACGTAGAGGACAAGGTCTAACCGCCATGGATAAGAATGGTGAGATTATTTTGGCACGCTTTCCTCTTAATTTAATCAAAATTGAATTAATATCACGCGAACAATGTGGTTATCTTTATTTTAATATAATTTTTTTCTTCAAACGTCATATGACGTTTCTCTAAACCAATAGAAATGTTCAATTTCAGTAATTCATATACGTTCTAGCCAATCTACTTACATTATTCTAGCGAGAATTATTCAATGTACTTTGTTTTTATTGAATGACAGCCACATAACTTATTTTCTTTATCTGACAATTGATTGTAACGTCAAAAAATAATCTATCGAATACCACACGAGAATTCTATAAATTATATACCAGGCATTTTCTCAAACTTGTTGCCATTTGGCAATACCCACTCGAGCCCTCTGGGCTCTCGCCTGGCAACAAGTTTTCTAAAATCTGTCGAATTATTTTCAATTTACTCTCACTCTCTTGTGATATTACTACTGATTATATAACTCATGTTCTAATGAACCAATACAATCCTTGAATTTATCAGTCTTCGGCGACTAATCTGTAGAAAAGATGGCAAGTTTTTCCGATGAAGAATTAGCAATAATTGCTGTATGTTTGGACGAAGAGAAAGAAGCGGAAACAAACCAAGCAAAAAGACGGAAATGGATCCGTGATGCATGGAAGAAAAGAGATACCGAAGGAGAATACGCGACACTGTATAAAGAACTGCTTCATGATGATGTCAAATTTCATCAATATTTTCTTCATTTGTACCGCGCGACATGTTTTCGGCAAAACCAAAAAATATACTCACGGAGATTCAAAAATCGGCCGGACGTGAAGCGGGTCGAAGCCTGACTGCTTGGAAACTGTTCGGCAACGGTTAAGTGTGAACGCCGCCGGATATTTCTATTAAAGAATATTTTTTATGACGGATTGTTCGGTTCGGCGCCGGAACTGTGACGTGACGGGACTGATGTGTTTGAATCGACCTTAATAGGATCCTTTTTTTACCCTTTGGTTACGGAGCCCTGAAAATTATAATAATCCTTTGCCTTCTATATACTTTATCAATGTTGAAATGAGCACACTTTCCTATGGCGTGAGTTTCCGCTTTAAACTTTCAAAATCCAGGTTCTTGCGTAGGTAACCAATTCTAAAATCATATAGCAGATATACTAGCAAAGGCATGCGTGATATTGGAAAGAATAGTCAACACCAAGAAGAAGGGAAAATCAGACCGCTGGAAAGATCTAGTAGAGCTAAGACAATAAAAGACACTCTTGGGAAACTATAACTAGGTGACTACAAATGATTGCATAAGCCAGATTATTGACCTCAAAAAGCTCTAACTAGTGGAGCAAGAAGAATGTAGATTCTGTGGAATGGAAGAAGAAACCGCCAGTCACATATTGACGGTTTTCATAGCTATACAGTGCCCTAGTGAACTAGAAGAGTAATGGATAAGAGTAGGAACACTTACGTGAGGTGAAGTCTGCGAGGAAGATACAAGCAGCAGACCATGTATAACCCTTGAAATTCCATCAGGAAAGGAAAAATAATTGACTGGTACCTAAATTGGAATGTGGTGGGTTAGCTTGGGTTGGAAGACAAAAATCGACTATTGATGTAGCTGGAAACCAAGGAGGGAGGAATATGAAAAGAAGACTAGTGACTGGGTACTTTGAAACCTACTACTCTTTTTCCGTCAATATTAGATAAGAATAGAACCTAACTGTCGTCGTCTAAGAGGCGGTACTGCAGATGAAACGCGTATAGTTTTTTTATGGAAATGCGGCCTTTGGAGGTAGGCTAAAGTACCGCATTTATGTTGAACTTGGTTTGAAATACTGGCTGAACTCAGCAATGGGGGTATCGAGGAAAATATTACATAAGTGAAGATATTGAGGTTGTGGTTTCACCCAAATAGCACGAAACGGTTTTATTCAGTATTACAAGGATGCTTGAAAACTATTGAATAAAACCTATTAGTTTTAAAAGAAGTCTCAGACGAAAAAATACTTGCGCACCTCAATGTTGATGAAATCATAAATTTTTGGAAGCTTGAAAAATTTAAATATTGAAGAGACATGATTTTACATATCATATTGGATATGTTTGCAGTAAAACATCCTAGTAATTAATTGATTCGTCTTTTTACGGAGCCTAAATATTTCTATTGGTCTTGGCATGGCACTGTTTCGAAAAAATAAAATAGCCGGGAATTAATTAAAACCTTTTACGCAAGGATAAGATTGAATGGTTATAATGTATTTGCATTTTATAGCCCATATTCAGTACCAAAACAAAGTGTGGGACATTAAAACTGTTTAACCTTAATATGGTGTGTGATAAAAATGTCATTCGGTTTTAAAGTGAACATAACCTGAAAATAAATATATTTTTTAAATGACCAGTTCACTTACATTTAATTTATTTTTAGTATCTGCTAATATATTTTTTACAGGTTTTCTTAATCACTTTCAGTCTTATTTTCAATTAAAATTGTTCTGTAATAAACTGGGTACACCACTGTTCAGACATTAAACAAAATGACGCGGCTTTATTTGAGACACACAAGAAGAGGAGATGATTTTAGTTTTATTGTTGACAATACGAAGTGCATTGATTATTAATGAAAACCGAAATCATTAAATCTAAACTGTTGAGTTTGATGACGGCATTTGAGAAAGTTATATCAATTGGACAGTTTCAATGTGTTCTATTTACTGACAAAATAATCTGAAAGTAAAACGGATTTAAAGACAGGTTTTAATAGCTACTTTAGGAGCATATTTAAAAGCCATTTTCAAACTATAACGTCATGATGTACAGCGTAATAAAACCAAATAACCTAAAAGTTGTTAATAAAACTAACTAGTTTTAAAGTTGCTTCAAACCAAGCCATTTTAAAACCACAATAGGGCAAATACTATATTAAGAATAGGTAATCTTATTATATATTCTTAACAGACACATCTATAGATTATGATAAAGTTTTTGTCATGGGTGCAAATAATTGTATCCCCATACGAGTAAGCAATATGTCAGATTTGTTTCCTTCGATTTTACCTACTGCAGAAATACCCAACTATCCGTGGCCTTTTTTTGTTTATCTGAGAAAAATTTCTTGATAGGCCCCTAGACAAGAAGTAAGTCACCCTGTTCACTTCCTTTTGAACTTCTAATAATTTTCTGCGAATTTGTCTCAGGAATAACAGCTGCCCATTTCTTTGGCTGAGCTTTATAATACAATTGCAGCTGGCTGAATGATGAAAATGTATGCAAAAAAAAATAACAGATACATCAAAATCAGTAATAAATACTAAACAGTTTTTCAATCATATGAACACAAAAAATAGGGCGGAAAGTATTGTTTAGCAGCTCAAAGGCGGAATAGTATATTACATACCTAGCGGGGAAATAGATCATTACAGCCCAGGCTGTGGATGGAATGATGCTTCCCGCGTAGTATGTATACTATTTTATTCACAATCGCTTAGTTACAAGCTTTTAAAAACAGTAATTTTAAGAAAATTTGTTATCACAATTTAATATTTTCTTCGACAAAGAACTTCCTGAATCTGTTGCTAGGCTAGGTTACTAATTTAATGGTTTTGACAATTATGTCATAAAATATTCTTTCTGTCGCAAAGAAAGGTAATAACTTTTTTCTAAATCAGCTTATCATAATACTGTCACACTGACACATGCTTCTAGCTGGAAAAGTGCTTTTCCGGCTATAGCGTGGAAGTGAAAGTAAGTAATGAGTCACTTCCCTACCGTTTTAAAGGTAAGAAATGTCTATATTGCTGACCGATTGTGAATAAAATTCTTAACGCCACGTTTTTTGAAGATTTTTACTATCTGTTACTTGATTGCTTTGACGTTTCACATGAGTTTTCCAATTAAACGTCAGTGTATGTGAAAGATTTCTAATAGTCATCTAATAGTCTTGAGCCTCTATAGCTCAGTTTCTACCCTTGTGACACAATATAATGTTACGAACTCAGTACCTAATTCAGAAGCCGGTCCTGTCGTGAACTACGAATTTTGGCGAATGCAATGGTTTATTCCTGACTATTCTCGAAGCTCCGCATACGTTAAGGCCGTAAGATTCCAGAAGGTTCTAGAGTTGCGAAGGACTATGTATACGCGAGTTTTTAGTTAGTCGGACAGTTCTCAATAGACAGTTTTTAAGTAAGTTCTCAGTAAACAGTGAATCGGTGAACTACAGTGAATCGAATAGTGAACCTAAATAGTGCAATATTTAAGTGTTAAAGATAAATTAGGACAATAAGTATACCGAGTGTAGATAAATTAGTAGACATTAAGTAGTGTGTATATAAATTAAGTTTATTATATCTTGTAAGTGTTTCTTCAATAAATCAGTAGTAATTAGCCATAGTGTGTGTATAATTTTATCCCACCGTAAGAAAACTATTTAAATAAAACATTACAATACTATTAAGTGCCGGTAGTATATCAAGGTAACCTTAAAACCAGTGTATTCTTATTAACCATGATAAAACTGTTTTAAAACTCAATTAAACCCAAAATGTTTTTATTGTGCTACTTTGGCAGCTGCAATTATGTGTTTAATTGCAGCAAATACCGTACACTCTGTTGGTAAATTTCTCGACTTCGGCGCTTTAGCTTGAGAAAAATGAATACCACAAATAATATGTGATAAAGAATTATTTGAAATAAAGTAACACCTGTGGCAATGTAGCTTAAGACTATTGCGTATGTCAGAAGCGTAAAGTATACCTACTAAACCACAATATATTCTTAATATTTTCATTTCAACGTTTCGGTAGCGCTCCAGTTACCGTTATCTAGAATAATTGTATTTTTCTCTTTAAACATACTTATTGTGGTTAAAGAAAAATTATGTGAAAAAAGTTAGTTCTATGTAAAAATACTATATTTCTATTACATTGTATTTCATAGTAGTCGTGAAAAAAAATAGCTATTTTCATTTGTACTTACTTCTTACTGTTTACATAAGTTATTCAATATTTTCGTTAAAATTTATTGGTAGTAAACTAAGCAGTTTTGTCATACCAATAACGTCGTTGCCATTGTTTTCTGAAAACTCAAAATCTATTAATTGGGCGGGTAGTACCTATTAGAATGTAGACTGTAGCAGTCATCTTCTGCTACATCGTTAGTTGGTTTTAAAATAATGTTTGCCTCCATTTTATCTGCTAGTACGTTCAAGTGTTCACTTTCATAAGTTTGACTAATAACCTCGTGATCTTGGTTCTCGAATTGAGTTTGTTCTCCTGTAAAATATTGCCACTCCTGTAAATAATCCGATGAAGTAGAGCTTGAAGTGTTTTTTCTTTCTCTAAACGGTTGATTGATTGGAAGTATTTGATTTGAATTGTCGTATACATCATTAAAATAGCTATTGTACAATTGTTGACTATTGTTATCTATAAAGCTATTTGGAGTGTATTCATTTGCCGTAGTAGGATATCTACAGACATTAATATTCCTATCATATGATACCTGATGCGTTTGACTGCGATCATAACTATTTACTTGAGTCTGTTGTTCATTGCAATAAGTGTTGTATTCACATTCAGCTAGAGAGTTATTGAATGTTTGCTTTAATGCGTGTTCTCCAGACCTAATCTGGTGTTCGATATTGTTTGAATACAGTTGTTGATATGCGTTATGCTCTGTATGAGTAAAGCTATATGACGGTACAGCGTATCTACAAGCATTTCTTCCGTCTCTTAACGACTTGGTTCTACGCAAGTTATGAGGGTTATTTAATTTTGAATTCATCGCATTTTTCAGTTTTTGGACACACCTTTGCACTCCTTTTTTAAAACCGTATGGAAACTTTGATTTCATTTCTTTATTTTCATTATCGTCGAAAGGTGGTGTTTCGTAAGATTCAGTTGGTAACAGGTCTTGTGAAGGGATGGGTGTTAATTTTTGACAATGTACTCTTTGTCTTGCAGCTTCTAGTTGTTTTGAATCCATTGAGTATGCTCTTTGCCTGCCTGTAACAAATAATGAATTTTCCTAAATTATTTTCTCATGCAGTGTGTACATTTAAAAACTTACAATAGACTATATCTCGCGAACGAGGATATACCCATGTGAGAAAATTCAAAACCGTTTTTAGAGCAAGTAATTAAAATGACATAATATGAGATAATAATCTCCCATTAACACCTAACTAGTATTCCAACAGAGGTAGTTGGGGGTCTTTCTCGAACTCAACATCCATAGACTCGGGACCTCGGTCATACGTCTCATCCGAAAGACGGCATATCTACATTATACCTCGTGCTCATTGGTATAATGCCTGCGAACCATGATATGCTACGCTCGCCAACCTGGTAGTTTAAAGTGCACCCTATTAGTCTAAAGTGTTTCACTGCAAGCTGAACGGACTCTACGACAGTATTATCCCAGTGGCCAACCATCCGAGTACTAACCGAGTTTGACACTGCTTCATCGTAATTTCGCATTATAGGCGTTCCACTGCAGTGCTGGGTTGTCGCCCCAAAATGTTAATTATTAACAATAGTCTCGATTATTTTGTAAACAATGGTATAACCTATTTTCCATCTACCTACGAATGCTGGCAAATGTTGATGCAGTATTATCACGACCAGCTTGAGTTATCTTTGTCGTGAATCATTAAGTGAGATCGGTTGAGTTTTATTAACTATATAGTTGAGGTAACACCAAAGAAAAAAATTAAATGCTGGTATTGATGAACACAGCAAGAACCAAGACCAATACCAAGACAGTCTTGGTAACGGTCCGTGCTTGTCTGCTCTTGGTCTTGCTCAAATACTTGTAGTCTTGGACTTGGTCTTGTTACTACTTACTATAGCCATGGAAGTGATTCTCAACCTCTCACCACTACATATGGTGGTGAAAAGTGTTGCATAAAGAACGAGATACAGACTAAGTAGAGAGGGAATCATTAAAAAAAACCACCTCCTTAGAAATCAAAAAACGTGGGACATGTCACAAGATGGTATTATGAAAAGGTATAACTTTTCAAAGAAATTCGTTACGGAATTAAGCAACAAAAAGGAATGGAATCCCAATTCCATTACCAGACTTGGAAATAATGCCATTCAATGGTACACAGACGACTCAAAAGCAATAAAAGGAACTGGGACAGGAGTGTACGGGACAGGAACCAAACACTCTGAAAGCTTGGGAAAAACCCCAAATATCTTTCAAGCGGAAATTCATGCCATGAGAAAGTGTGCTTAATTCAATATTGACAAAGGATATAGAAGGCAAAAAATTATCATAATGTCGGATAGTCAAGCAGCCATTAAAGCACTGAGCTCTTGTGTAATCAATTCTAAAATGGTTTGGCCTAGGTGAGAACAATATAGTAGCCTTACTGTTGATTCCAGGACACACTGGAATAGAAGTGAATGAAATAGTAGATGGAATAGCGAAGAGAGGAACTGAAATAAATAGGCAAAGCCGAAGAAAAGAGAAGATCTGACAATTCAAAAGATCTATACCTTGTTTTTAAACTAAGAGGAGCGATTTGAATTTAAGTTGGCATTTCTGCTGCCTAGTGATTGGTCAGATTGCCACCAGTTTCACACAGCTCTTTTGATAACAATGACACTGACATTTGTCAGGTTTGTGTTTATTTATATGAAAATAGTCATTAGTTCAATCATTACTACCACGTTTGTTGTTTATTGTTTATTTTTAACAAAGTATTAGATTTTACCCAAGGTATTTGCTATTTTTATTATTTATTCCCTTTCATGAAAATACATGCTTCTTTTTCCTGTTAATAATATAAGTTTCACATCAAGTTTTACATACATTGCAGTACTATATTATGGTATTTTCGATAACAAAACTTCTGTTCACTTTTAGTGTTGCTACACCAAAGCCTCAAATGTTATAAAAAATTCAATCATACAATTGCATTTCTATATTCTCATTAATCCTCAAATTCTTAAAACATTTTACATAAACTACTTATTATAACCTTACATCTTTTCACAATAATGTTACATTTGGTTACTACTTTTGCAATGACCTGTGGCCAATCATCATGCGATATTTAGACATGCCTTGATCCCTCATTGGCCACGACAACAGCGAGCAGTACAATACATATTTCACGTAATTTTCATTTAGTTCAAAAAGTCTGAACACGACCCTTTCGGAACACACTCCCAATCTAGTAACTTTTAGTGGTGTGGTTGAGGTTTCCTAAAATGCTCCTCCTAGTTTAAAAACAAGGTATAGTAGGGCTTAGACAATCAAAGATTCTGATGGGTGGCTACAACCCATTGAGATCAAATGAATGCATAAGTCAAAGTAAAACTGCACTAAAAGTTTTAACAGGGATCCTAACGGGACATTGCCGCCTGAACGGGCACCTGAAAAAGCTGAAAATAGTGGAGGAAGAAGAATGTAGGTTTTGTCGAATGGAAGAAGAATCCTCAATCCATCAACATACTTGCAAATTGCACAAAAATTAATAATCCTAGGGCACAGCACCTAGGAGATTATTGGATAGAAGAGGGACATTTACCTAAGTTGAAGCCTGCAGATATCCTAAAATTCCTGAGGAAAATATAGGACTAAAAGAGCTACTAGTATCTGAGACATTCCTTAAGAACTAAGTAGAAGTAAGACGGCTCAATAGAGATATTTTAGGTCTCAGTGAATGTCTCCCCTTCATACATACCTACTACTTACGTTGTTTTGGAAAATTTTCGAGTTTTTTTATAGGTATAAATTATAAATAATCAACAACATAATATAATGAAGTTAAAACGAATATTCTCATATATCCTATTTAAAATGGAAGTTGTTATTTTTAGTTTAGTCTTGCACTTTGGTCTTGTATTAATTTAAGATAGCCCCGGACGAAATTGAATGACGTGACCTCATTTGACGCTTGAACCCACCGTCGAGTGTCACCATGAAAATGCAAGTTAAACCTCCAGTATTGGTCGTTTGTCTAAACTGGTTCAGCTACCATAGAATCACAGGTGTATTATACTAACTAGTTAAATTCTTACACGAGTTTAAGTATTAACGTTGTATACATCCATAAATCTCCTTATTCATAATACTTACCAGCTATTTTAGTTTTTTCATTATAATCAATAGTCCACCAGAAAAGTCCATCCGTATGTATTCTTATAAAATGTTTTTTGTATGACAAGCTATGTCTCACCGAATTTTTCCAGGACGCCTCTCCATTTGTTCTTTCATTTATATCTGGTACATTTGCTAAAATCCATTTGTAAATTTGATCCACTGTTAGCTTTTGAGTAGGCGAATTGTTTATTGCCATCTCTATTAGATCGGCGTAACTGTAATCTCCGTAGATGTTACGTCCAGTACCTAAAACATGATAGATGATGCTGTTAAGTCAGTTTTTCAAGCATATTTTAAAAAAACAGCTGCATAGAGACTTGTATATTGTATAACCTTGCAGTGATCAACTGTTTACTACAAATCTTCAGTTTTTATCACAACCACAAGCGTTCAACGTGCGAGGACCACAGGGTTAATAGATAAGAAGATCGAACTTATACGGAAAAATTGACAAAACCTGTCCACAACTCAAAATCGTCTATATAAGCAGTTTGTTTTTCTCCGCGGTGTCGCCACTGCAAATCCAAACCCCCAAACAGTTGGAGTTGAAGTTTGTGTGTTTTGACATGTGGTGTAAGTCAGTTATAGTAATTAAAATGACGAAAAAAGCAATCAACAGAGAAGTTACGTGATTCAAGAGCAGCAGACTGAGGTCCACAGAAAGCTATTGACAAAATCATGAACCATTCTTGCTATGAACACAAAAACAGAATACACAATTTCTTGACCATATTCTTATATGTTATAACTATATAGTCTCCATGGTTATAGCCGTAACAATATTGTTTTTACAACAATGTTTTCAGCAATATGCAAACAGAATAGCACTGATTGTTGGTATTTACTCAAGTTTAGTCAGAAGCATTTCCAGCGATACTAGTAACGTTGTTGACAATGTCACTGTTTTCCACAGTGCTTGTCTGAGTGCTGATGCTCAAAAAAGTGCCATGAGCATTTATGATTTTGAAAAATAAAAATACTCACGAATTGGTAAGTGACATGTTTCTTCAAGTTCACTCCTGCCAGGTTTTTTGAGAATAACATTTCCATCATGCGCAGCTGCAGTGGTACTTATTTCGAAGACCTGTGGTTTGAAATTTTCTGTATCATCCTGTAATTTATTGTCTTGTACTCCTAAAAATTGTTCCCCATCTGATTCTAAGTGACTTCTGTTCCTCCATACATAAGTATTACGTACGTTAGAAACTTCATTAGTCACAAAACAGTTTGGATTGCTTTCCATAACAGTGGAACTGCATTCTAAAGAAACATTTTCATCTGTTATACTATTGGGTATAAATTTCCAGGCAGCGTTACTATGTTTTATAGGTACATTGTTCTTTGGGTCCTCTGGGAAAATTGATTTATCTACAAAAATATTACAATTTTCGTAATAGGATTCTGCTCTTCAATTTTTAAATTATATCTCTGATTTACTAGAGAATATTGGTCAAAATAACCTCCCAAGCCCTCAATTTCATATATTGGAGAAAAATAAAATAAAACTGTAAGAGTTGAGGAAAAATAATGGTTGACCGTCTACATTTCCATTAGAAATTCTTTTGTAAATAACCCCTTTTAAATCTTCGGTAATCAAAAAAGGAAATATCTCACAGGCTGATCCTGTATTAACGTATTTTTAACAGCTGTTTTTGTAATTATTATATTCGTTGAAGAATTGTACATAAATAGAAGAAGACATTGAAGGGAAATTAAAGTTTATGAAAATCGCAACACTGTGAAGAAGAGAAATTTTTCAGGTACAATTATTAAAGAGGATGATAGTAACAAAATTATTCAAAAAATTTTCAATAAAAATAATTTACAGAAAAATTCTGGTTAGTAATTGAATCTTTTCACCATTATCAGAATTCTTTTCTGTTTTCAATAATCAATCTCAAAGATATGGAAAAACAAAGTGTTCCATTGTCTACCGAAAACAAATATTTAAGACTTAACATTGATAATATCATTTACCTGCCGTAATAATAACAATAATAAACCTACAAGTTGATGTATTATTTTATAAATTCTTACAGCAAACAACATCAACGGCAACAATACAAAACAAAACAATTAAAATCAACTAAAAACAAACTGTTATTTTTATAAATTATTTAAAGTTAGAGTTGGGCAGGTACCTAATTAATGTATTTCAATGAGTGCCTACACCTTTAATATATAATTTATTTAATACAAGATCATTATTTCATCAATTATTATATTTTAATTTTTAAATCCCGACCAAGTCGAGCAAAAAAGGCAAGACCGTACTATCCTTTTCTCGAAGCCATTCCAGCCGTTTACGACCCTCCACTTTTTGATTGGAATATATCAGTTTCTGTGGTAATAGTTAATACCAAAAGAAAATTTTCGAGATAGGGATCCACATAAATATCCGTGCAGGAAACCAGAATGGAGGCCGTCAAAATGGCGTGGCTCTTCACAATTTTTAAGACATTTTTTTTCCAAATTTTCGGGAGTTGATGATTTTTAGAGTTCCTTTAGTTTAATCAAACAGGAAAGGCTTTCTCGCCTGTGATCAAGTTACTTGGAGAATATGCATATTGTTTAGGTTTTATTGGGCTCACATTACTGCTGAGATTGATAGCGTTATTCATTCATCTTGGCCAGAGGAAACTTCAATTGATGGAGTAGAATTCAGGCAACAGGAAGAAGCAGACGGCAGTATTGAACATGGGGCCAAAAAAATACTTATTTTCACATTAGGTACCTACTGACGTGGTTGTTTTGGCAATCCCTTTCTTTCACCTTCTTAAAACTGTGGGACTTCAGTAGATGTGGATTTTCTTTGGTGTTGAGAAGGGTCAGTGATAAATGAGCATTAATAATATGTTTGAAAGTATGGGTCAACATAAAGATGTTGCATTGAGAGGATTTCATGCATTCACTGGGTCAGATGCAACATCATCATTTGCATTGAAAGGAAAACAGAGTGCCTGGAAAGTCTGGAAATCGTTTCCTGAAGCGACTGAAGCCTTCGAAGCCTCAGGAATCCATATCTAATTAGACTTTTCGAGTTCTGGAAAAGTTTACTGTTTTTCTGTACATTAAAGACGTAGAAGACTTTTTCGTCAATTATGTTAGAAGGCTTCTATTTACTTCAAAAAGTAGCACTCTCCAGAGTTTGCCTCCATCAAAAGAAGCATTAAAGCAGTATTGTCTTTGCTCAATTTACCAGGCAGGACAAGCATGGGGCCGTGCGTGCTCAGTAATAGACAACATTCCAGAGCTAGAAGGATGGTGATGGACCATGGATGCTGGAGAGTGGACACCGGTCTGGACTTCGCTGCCTTCTATTATGACTGCCTACAGAGAATTACTGAAATGTAGTTGTTCGACATGCCGGACACGTTGATCCTGTTCAAAGGCCAAGATTTCATGCACGCTACCTACTTTGCTCGAACTGCACTGGGGGGACGACAATATGCAGGAATAAATACACCAAAATGGTACTTGATTTTTTTGCGTTACAAATTTAATACAATAGGTATTAATGCTTTGTTGAGCCGATATCTTAATATAAATCCTCAAGTTCTACAGATAAATGTTTTATGACAAAAAAGTGTTATTGACACAAGAGCTTTCAAACAAAAAAAAAAAGAAAATTAAAATCGGACTATTAGAAGCCGAGATACAAAAAAATACATTGCGGCAAATGGCGTCCATTTTGACGGCCTTCATTTTGGTTTCCTGCACGGATTTTCGAGTGGCTTCCTATCTCAAAAGTTGCCTTTTGGTATTAACTATTACCACAGAAAGTGGCAAATTCCAATAAAAAAGTGCAGCTTTTTTGGCGTACCCAACGTACTATTACCTATAGATGAAGTGAGAAACATGAATTTTCTCTGAACAAAAGGGCATAATATATCAAGAATTACATTGAAAATTGTAAATAGTTGCAGAAATTGAGGAATCGTTCATGATTGTAGCTTTCGTTTTCAAGAGCCCGTTAACCTTGTAGTAAAAAAATCTTATCTAGTTTCACATGAAAGTGGAGGTATTTCAAACTTTGTGAAGTCAATTCTCAATAGGGGACTTCAGTCCAAGCTGCCAACCCAAAAACTTTCATATTTTTCTACCACTGGGGGTGGGAAATTTCAGAGCGAATTTATCATGTGAAGGTTCGTATTATTTATAAATATCCATTTGCGGCCTCGGCTCTTCAAATTAGGTAATTTAATGCACATATCGATATTTGTAAGGGCCGTGTCTGATTAGGTGAAGGTTGTATTGGTATGTAATGTAATGTTCCGCCGCGATTGCGCAAGTTGTAGTATTTTCGGCTGTATATTTGGTTGACGGAACTCTAATTTAAAATGCATAGTTTCTCTAGACACACTGTTCAATTATTTCAAATTAAAGAAGAATTTTACTGTTTTTGCAGGATTGAGTGATCCATATGTAAAGTTTAAATGTGGAGGAAGACTAGTGTATAAATCGAGAACTATCTATCGAGATTTGAATCCTGTTTGGGATGAAAGTTTCACTGTGCCTATTGAGGATCCCTTTGTACCCATTGGAATCAAGGTTTTCGACTATGATTGGGGAATTCAAGTGAGTATCATTCTTCAGTATTGTATGTAAAGTAAAAATGGTATAAAGTTTGACAAGGGGTGAAGTTTACGGAAAAAATTTCCCTGATTTAAACTGCTGATAATATTATTTTTTTGCTCCATAAACCGTAATATTTCATCCAGGATATTTCTCAGCTGATTTCAGCCTCATTAGTGCCTTTGTGTATCCTTCTGGAAGTCAACCAGCCTATTGTTTCAACATAGTTGATAACGACCCCAAAAAAACTTCTCTCAGCATGGCTGGAGTTAGCTAAAATTCGCCAAACACGGTCTTGCGAATGGATGATAGAGCCGTGCAAACAAACAGAATATTCTCTGTTCGTAACCTTGACATAAAAATAAATCTGACAGCCTTATTCTATGAAGATGTTAGATAAGTTGACAATGTTTGTGCAAACCGTAAGTTCCCCAAGTTATTGTCAAAAGTCAAAAGCATTTGTGTTGCTGTTTTAGCATAATATTACAATAATTTCTTGGCTAGTTTGCAGAATTTTGGTCAATCTTACCTTTTTTGAGTAGCGCACCAGTTTTGCTACTACTGTTACTTTGGAATTGTTGGAGCAGGCAGACTTATAAAGTTTTTGAGCTGCTGCTTTCCTATCCAGCACATCTGTCCCGCGGTTACCTTCAGACTTTCCTTGATGGCGCTTGGTTTATAGCAATGCGACTACAATATTGTTTGCTGCCTTAACCAGGACATGGTAATGTTCTAGTACTCACCCTATTATGATACGTGGTCTCTTCAGGGCTAGTAGTGCTTGTCTGCTCAGTATAGATGCTCACTTTTTTCTCGAGATGTTACTACCGGAAATTTATTTTGCAGATATGTAGATGTCATTCAGTTAAGTTAGAAATACGTTGGCCAATTTGCCCATAGCCCATTTTACATTGAGGTTTAAAAAAATGGATCTAAAGCTTTGTTCAGTTTTTGAACCATCAGTGCAGATGTTGATAGTACCTGCAACTGGTATTTCTCCTTTCATTAGTGAATATTGTTTGAAACATAACTATCTTAAAGCAAAATACTTACGTATCCCAAACAATTGATATTTGTGACTCAAATTTTATTTCAGGATGATTTCATGGGATCCGTTACATTGGATCTATCCAAACTGGATCTAGGAAGGACCACAGATTTAATTTTACCATTACAAGATCCTTCTAGACCTGATGCTGCATTAGGAGAAATAATTTTGGCTGTGACGCTATATCCTAAGACTCAAGAAGATAAAGAACAGGTGACTATTATTATTATATTCATTTCATTTGAAAAATTGAATAGATGAGGCTTTTACTTGATGGACACGATGAAATAAACCAATTTAATAGTTTGAGAAAGCTACTGTGTTTGCGAAACGCGTCAAGAATGTACATTGAACTTAGTTTAAATATATAATGAAGATTTAAACAAATTAAATTGTTTTATTTCATTTGAAGTAACATATTATTTAAGCTACAACATTTCTTACATGATTTCTTATATTATTTACAAATGTTTTTTTTCAAACGTGACAAAAGTGACAACTTATATTACTTGAATAAAGCGAAAATTGTTTGTACTGAGTTTGTTGAAGAGGGAGAAGTCACAGAACAAAAATACATTAATGATATTTCTGTCCACCATGTTTTGCCGTTTACAAACTTTACAAGCAACTACTGAATAATGTGGAGCGATCTTTATATCTTAGCATCAGTATTGTCGTATAATATATTAAAGTAAAGTATAAAAATGTCTTCAAAACGACATAGAGCTAAGCTTCAAAGCCTTGGTACGAAGTTTAGTTAAACCTGGAAGAAGTTGGAAAACGTCGAAAAATTTAGGGATTTTTTCGGGGGTAATATCCCTAGTGCATTTAATTTATCCGGAAAAATTCGGAAAAACGAGTTTCTTAGTAATTTGTCGCGAAAGTGTCGCGTCTTCGACTCGGATTTTTAAAACCACTCTCGCTCATGCTATTTGTTAAAACAGATTACTTAGAAACGAGTGTTCCAATTTTTCCACTGGAAAAATTAGATGCACGAGGGATATTTGGTAAGATTATTTCCCGAGTTAAATAAACATTTTATTTTAATACAACATTCTTTTTAATTAGAATAATAAGAACAATAATTAATAAGAACAATATAACTTTCAAGCTAGGAAGGGTAATCACTTCAAACTCATTTTAAATCACAATTAATATAAAAATTACAATTATTGTAGGTTACTGGAGTATTGTTAGCCATATCGGATAAATTATTGTTTTTAATTATGTTTGTAGTAGCACTATTCTCTATGTTGCTGTGAGAAGTGTGTCATTACAGCATAGAAACCATCAAGTTTGTTTTTACAAGGCAACATGTTAAACTTGCATGAAATTTTTTCGATTTTTTTTTCCGAAAAAACTGCTTACAGCTAAGTTGACAGTTGTTAAGTTATTTTTCCACTTAAAATTTATAACATTAATAGGAAGGAAATAATCGTGTGAAAAACGCTCGCTGGTGAGAATGCTTGACGTTATTTGAGTACTCTCGTTTACAGTTACGGACGTGACGATTGATATTTGGATTCCGATTCACCTGTATTTCATTGGTCGCGTTTATCCCAACGTATCGCTACCAGAGCTATAATCAATAGAGGGTTTCCATGTGACACCATCCCGCGCCATGTTGTCAGCTGATCACGGACAACCTTTAGAAAAATTGATGGAAATATCATGTTTTACTGATTCAAATATAAATCGGTTAAATTGGTTTTGGTAAATTAGTATACTAGTGTGTATTGGTTGGATACTATAATAATTCAAAAGTATAAAAAAGCAATTGTTAAGGATGTTATCGAGTTGTACTATTCGTTTTGAGATTATGTTAGAATTTAGTGTGAAGGTTGTCCGGTGATAGAAATTCGTCACGATGACGTACTTGAGAAAGGTTAATTTCCTGCTTAATGCGTGTTCTGTCGCCTGATTGATGTGAACGCTGTGGTATCAGTCACCATTTTTCCAAACAGAATTAGAATACGCTACGCTACCGATCAATGACGCATTAACTGTCATTTATAACTAATATCATGTTAATAAACATATAAAATTTGCAACTAAAAACTTGTGACGCATTTTTTGTTTTATTCTGTGAATGAATTAATATATTATATTTTTTTACTATCCCTGTATGTTTCTTGTGGTGTATTCGTTATTCTTTTTGTTCAATTTGAAAAGCTTATTTATTCTTCATAACGGTAGCTGGAACGCTATCGAAATGTTGAAATAAAAATATAAAAAAATTTTTGATATAAATTTGAAAATAATTGTCCTTTAAAAAAATGATTCTTATTGAAAGTTATTCATCTACAAACATCACAATATAACAAATAAAAATTATCACATAATTTTCGCAGCCAAACCACTATACAACTCGGCTACGAAGACATAATAATGTATCAACCAAATTGTTGTATAAACTCCTTATAATGTATGTCAAAACTAAAAAAGTTACGTTTTATCACATAACTGAAGGAATAATTCACAATTTTCCTTCCAAATTTTCTTTTATTCGTACAATTCTGAATTATCTTAACCAATCGGAAAATTAGTTTAAGAACATGTACCAAGTTCCACTCGGATATACAAGAAAGCGAGTTAATAAAAACGTGGTAATAATAATAATAATGAAATAAGATAGACCAAATTTGACTAGTATGTTTGGTATGTTATTGACAAAACAAGGTGAGGATAGGATAACGTCTACCAGCTCCTTTAATAATGTTCTTCTCCTATGCTATAAATCGAAGTTGCTAACTGATACATCTTTTGTTTGAAATGTCAAACTGGCTTGATTCTATAAGAAATTTTATCCACAAACTCAATATAATGTTGATATTTTTTATTATATTACTTCATTCACACAACAGTTCCCCAATTTTTGTATCGATGTTAAAGTTTGTCATCGAACTTATTGATTCCTGATAAAAAATATGTATACCACAATAGTTCATTTTGTTTCGAGTAAAGAAAAACAGTGTTTTCATTGGAGTATGCCGAAACCGTGAAATCATTCATTTGAATATAGAGACTAAATAAGTGGAGATCGAACTCATACGGAAAAATTGACCTGTCCTCAAGCAGTTGGTTTTTTTCACCGCGGCGACGCCACTGTAAATCCAATACCATTAACTTCATTTTTATGAATGACAAATTGTAAATATTACTTATGATAATAAATAATAAAAATTCAAAGTAAGAACTAGAAAGATTGAAATGGTTTAAAATTAAAAATGGGCAGGATGTGCGTTTTTAAAAATCATTACAAAAGTGGTTCGTAAAGCAGCTGATTTTGAAGACGTGAATTGATTTCAAGGAGACCAAAAAGTTTTCAGTTACCAAAGGGGCAATAAATAAATAAGTGTATTTTGCAAGACATCATATTTCACCACCAAATGATCACAATTTTCTATATTTTTAAAGACGAGTTTATAAACGGATTCCTTACTCCCAATATTTCCCATTTTTGTTTCCTATCCTCACCTAGCTAATATACTGTCAAATGAGCTAGCAACCAATAAATCACCATGAACTAAAAGTGTATCAGGTGTTTTTGGTTTTGGTATTGGGGTTAAACTACCTAAAATTGGAATACCTACATGGAGTCCGATCTCCTTATATAGTCTCCATTCTCCATTCATTTGGAGCTCACTGAAGACTTATAGACGTCACTGACAGGTCGGCCATGTTGTTCTGGAGAGTACATAACATATTCTATTTTGTTTTCATTGTTTACTGGTAAATAACGGATAATAGTTGGACTTTAATTAGTAATAAGCTACTGAAATTATCTAAAATGCCATCGTTTTGTAGTGTTGTTAAAGGCCGTATGACATTATGTAGTTTTCGATATCGTTTTCTGGACAGTTGTCAATGTCGACAAAAACTGTACAGTTGTCTGTACAGGAAACTTTACGCCCATCAAATTGTGTAAGACACTTTTTCAAAAACAACGCATCTGATTGGTGGTATAGAGCTGCCAAAAGTCCTTGTCAATTGACATATTTTCCATTGAGTATTTATGGTTAATATTTTTAATTGATTTCGTTTCCATTTTCAAACAAAACAAAAAGTCCATAATAACAGGAAACCGAATAAAATTATTTCAACTAAACAAGGAAAGTTATTATCTAGGTTAGGCTAAACATAAACACATATCTGTATCTGACACCGACACGATACTTTACCTATTGCTCAGAAATACTGTACAGAAATATGATGTGGAATGGTATTTCTGTACAGTATTTGATGTCGAAACATGCTTGTATGACACTATACAGTTGTTGTCAACATTGAAAACTATACAGAAAACGATATTGAAGACTGCATAATGTCAAACGGCTTTTAGTCTGGAATGCGGGCAGCAAGAGGTAAGGTTTTTTTTTCGATTTCCAAATATTTTAACTAAGCGAGGTGACTATGTAATCGATCTCTTTGTGCATCAGAATTTGTTGCTCATTGAGTTTAACTGTTGCTCTTCACTTGTTGAATACTGATGTTGATGATTCAGCCGACAATTTTCTGTAAAAAGGTCTGTTTGACAACGAAGGTCACGTCTGCTATAGGCACACGTATCAGCTGGATTATTCTACTAATTATGTAGCTAGGCTATTCGCTGTGTGCGGACCGTTGGAGGGGATAGGCGAAACTATCCCAGCGCGCGCAGTGGTGAATTTTCGCAATTCGGTCAGAGACTGACGTGGTATATTGTATATAAATAAAGGGGAAAATGGGGCACGACTGTTGTTCTGTTGTTAATTGTAAAAATACAGGATATAATAACAGTCATGTGAAATATTACAAGTTTCCTTCTGCGCAACACAAGTTGGTACAAAGGAAAAAATGGATTGCAGCTGTAAAAAGAGTAAAGTGAGTGTCTTAACCTCACTTCAAAATACAGTGTGCACTGATACAGTATTCTATTCGCTGTGTGCGGACCGTTGGAGGGGATAGGCGAAACTATCCCAGCGCGCGCAGTGGTGAATTTTCGCAATTCGGTCAGAGACTGACGTGGTATATTGTATATAAATAAAGGGGAAAATGGGGCACGACTGTTGTTCTGTTGTTAATTGTAAAAATACAGGATATAATAACAGTCATGTGAAATATTACAAGTTTCCTACTGCGCAACACAAGTTGGTACAAAGGAAAAAATGGATTGCAGCTGTAAAAAGAGTAAAGTGAGTGTCTTAACCTCACTTCAAAATACAGTGTGCACTGATACAGTATTCTATACGTCATGTTTTCTCCATCAATTTTATGTAGTTTGTTTATGTTTTCATAAATACATTTATTATTTCAGTCCAGACGGATCAACATGGATTGAAAATTAATTGAATAGACCTACAAAGATTTTTGTAGTGTAAGGTGTAGATGTGACTGCAGTTTGTCTGATGATTTTAGATTGAATTAAGTAGCTTTTTCCATCTTCTCTGAATTCATGTACATCTCTTACATGACCAGATTCCACCAGAGATTGACCTTTTGGCTGCGAGTTGGGATGAAAGTTGATACCGTGTGATATAAGCTCAAACCCAGTTTTTATTATAATTTTCATTGTAAATAGTGCAAGTTCAAAGTCCACAACAAATATATACAGAGCTGAAAGCCATAAATATTCATTAAGCAATTGTAGATATAATATGATGCGTTTGTTCACTTTTCATTTAGCAGAATGAAAAATGGAATGATCGATTTTTATTAATGATTTTAGGCAACCTGTATCTCCGTTGATTCTAACCTACAAATCTACACTTAACATAAAAAAAATACATTTTAAAAACGATTACTTACCTAGTCACTTATAAAATACTGAACATTATGTCATTAGGCACTTATATTTTCAAATTATTTACATTGTAAAAGCTAAAAGGCTCCTTATCTTTATAATAATTGTTGCTTCCATAAGCTTTACGTGCAAATCTCTGTCGTAACTTGCGTTTTTAAGCCGCGAGGGGGCGACAGTAGGTACGCACATAGCGAATAAGCCGTAAGATTGGACTATATCGGCAACGTGGCTAACTTCACAGTTTTCTTCTAGCCCGATGTGCAAATTCGGTATTCTCTTAAATTATGTAGTCATTTTTGCTACTATAAGTGGGGATAGAGTTGTAGACCGCTTTATAACCTACGAGAGTGGTGGCTAAAAGCTTTTGTAGTCTGCTGAATTACTATGGCTTTACAAGGGTTAGGTGTACTTCTACATTTACGTCAAATTTAAAAAACACAGCTTCGAAATTTTAAAGTAGAAAGGAGACGTCTAAGAGACAATTTATTATTATCCATTTAATTTAACAAATTCTGAGTTTATTCGACTATTCAGAGCAGACAGAGAAACTGCTAGGTATCTTTTAAACATACTAGGAGATGATTTATCGACACTGCGCTCTTTTGAGGTCCTATTTCATTCAATTCCTTGGATAAACTTTGCCACATATAATTCAGTCCTTTCTTTCCTTGTACACCTTGGAATGGTCCAATTGTTTTTCGGAGCAACGTGTTGTTTTCTTTTTATCGTCCATTCCAGAAACTTTTAATTCAAAAATACATGATTATAGGTTATGATTCTTCTTCTGTTGCCAATATATTTTCTAGTCGTCTCCTAGTATCCGGCTTTCATTATAGCCGGTTCATTTCTAAAGTTAGTAGAATATGGATGGACTTATAAATATTGGCATATAACTGTAGCCCCCTGCAGGGGATATACTGTGGATATCCCCTATGTCCAATGTGGATATCCATTGGACAGCCATTGTATGTTCATGTGTTATCTGGGGACTCAATAAAATTACCTGAGGTACCCGCCCTTGCAAGATAGTCTGCCATTCATACTAGAATGGCTTGTGATTTAGGCCAGAGACACTTTGTTGAGGTTTTCTATTAAGGAAAGTCTTTTTTGTCAGTTTCATACCAATTCTTATGCTACACCGTAACCTAATACAACTACACTTTTTATTAAGGAACTCACCTTTTATGAAAACATTATTTCAAATCACTCCTAAGCGATGTTATCTCTAAATAATAATCATTATTCCTTTATCGGAATACGACGTTGCCTTAAAGAAAATGTCGGATAGCAAGCGATCCTCTAGTAGTGATTTATCAAACTCTTGTGAATTTTTCGAATCTTTTATTTCCAATAAATTCGATTTGTCATATTCATCATCACCAGCTTGAGTAAAAACGTGACAAATAGATGGTTTTGAAGAACGTTCAATTAGCATAGAGCTTAAATCCTTTATCACGGCCAGGGCATATTTCAGTTTACCTTGAATAAAAATCCTGCAGGTAAATTAAACAAAATATGGGTTATAAATCAAACAAAATATGGGTGGTAAATCAAACAGAATATGGGTATTTCTTTATCAATTGGAAACTGTTCCAAGCATATTGTTACGAAGTCACCAACTCTAAATCATGAGTTTTGGCGAAAGCTAGATCCTTCTAGAAGGTCGTTTTGTTTTGTTTTTGGGAACCGGCCCCCATTAATTCGAGAAGGCGAAGTTTCTGGAAGGTGTTGAAATATATAAAAGGCAAAACCGGCGACAACAGTCTTATTTCTGATGAGAAGATCTGCATGGTCTTTAACAATTAGTTCTTGAAGGTATCTAAAATACCATCGTTTTGTATTGTTGTTAAGTGAATCTCAACTTTAAACTTGGCGTGCGTATTATCGACTTTTTATCAGTCAATTGTTGTTCATAAAACACAAACACGCAAGGTTCAGCTCGAAATAATAATCAATTCGGTTGTTTCCAGCACAATATGGCCGACCTGTCGTGTGTTG
This sequence comes from Lochmaea capreae, assembly GCA_949126875.1. NCBI lineage: Eukaryota > Metazoa > Arthropoda > Insecta > Coleoptera > Chrysomelidae > Lochmaea > Lochmaea capreae. The sequence continues at coordinate 18,929,445 of OX421403.1, forward strand.
TAGAATGGTCTGTAGGATGACGTTTTTCAATACAACCGTACAAAAGAGAATGGTTAAATGAGAAAAATGTTCTAGAATCTAGAATTTCAATCTGACTCATACCTTTGTACTTTATCGTTTTTTGTGTCATATTCTTGTTTTCTTTACCAAACTTAACATTATCTTCGACAGCCGCTTTAAAATTCCTTTCTAATTCGTTAATTTGCACTTTATAATCTAGCTCCTTACTTTCACTTTCCGTTTTAAAAATTTTATTCTTGGTTTTCAAATCACATATTTCTTTCAAATATTTTTCCTGTTTTGCCAAACACTCTCTAGTTTTATCAAGTAAGATTTCCTTCTTATGATTATTCTCTCTTTGTAATGTATGGATAGCTTGATCGACTTTTTCTTGGTTAACAGCAAGAGACACTTTAACTGCTTCAATATCATTTTCCAGTTTTGTTATTTTCTCTCGTAATTCGCTGTTTTTTGTTTGCAAATCATTATTTTCCTCGCGAGTTGTTCGTAGGGCTTCTATCAATTCCAATATTCTGAGCGAGGATACATTTTCTGTAAACATATTTAATAAACAATTTGTCACATCATTATTTTGCATTTTTAAATCAAATTTGTGGGATCATATATCAAAATTTCGACAATATTTGTCATTTTCAAGCCACTATCTTTCAAATATCAATTGTCAGGTTTACGGCTCACCTACAGATAGATAGGCATCTGACCCGTGGCACCTCTTTTTGCGAAATTAATTAACAGGTGGCACTTTAGATCCTTAGACAAGGTCAAATCTTTGTTAACGTCCAAGTTGTCAAAATTTTGTCTCGCAGCTGCAAAGTGTGGAAAACTTTTCTCTTAGAAGTAACAAACTTTAAATATAAAAATAATTATCTACCAAGTCTTTATCAGTGTTCAAGCTTATCAAAGATGGCCCTTATGCACTTGGAATTAATGTTCCAGAGATTATTATCCAAAAAATGAATGATATTACTATTTTCTACAAAAATGTTATCAACAAAAATACGATTGTTAATTCTTGTACGTTTATTGAGGCTATCTAATACTAGGTTTAAAATAATTTGCACTGAAGTGTCCCATAATTATTATTTCAAACTTTTTATACTGACACCACGTGATCAAAAAAACTGAACTATTTGCACTTTAACCGGTGTGAATTATCGTACTCAGCTTTAATAGCTTTGTACATGAATTTTCGATGAGAAAGCGTATTTCTCTGTCTCATTTATCTATTTTTCTATCGATTGTACAAAGTTTTCTCAATTTCCTAGCTACTAGTTTCTTCAATCACTTTATTCTAAGTATATCCTTATCACACAACCCTTTAGTATTCCTCTGGTTGTTTCTAAGTCCATTTGATTTCCTAGAGGTCTTATTTGTCCTGTCCAATATTTTCTTCTAAGCATTCTACTATTATAGCGAATTCAAACATTATAAATACAATAAAAATGTATTATTATCATCTCATATTAGTTTCATATAAGTAGGAACGCGCCAAGCATCTTGTGCGCCGTCGAGCGAAATACTGAAGGCCTTATTGAGTCAAAAATATGGTTACGTTAAATTTTAACTTTCGTTAAATTTTTGTCTTCGTGTGCCCTTTGATTTTTCACATGATTTGAAAAAAGACAATAATTTATAGATCATCCGTACATATAAGAAAAAGTTGTAGCCACTGTCACCTGAGCAGCAAGGCTTTCATTTGAATAAAAGAATTTGTTATATTTAATATTACCTTTGTTACAGTACTTCCAAAAAACTAGTAGAACCCAAGATGTTAATAAAAGACTAAAATCTCAAATATGGAGTTCAGTAGTTACGATAGTTTTAGTTGAAGGCAAGAATCTCTTACCATGTGATCCAGAAACAGCAACGTCAGACCCGTATTGTAAATTTAGGTGAGATCTTTGAACCAACACCATTATTATTTTGTTCTTTCCTAGTAGAAACTGATGCTTGCAATTCCTCTGCCTATATCGTTTAGAATGTCTTATTAATTAATATTGTTATTATTTGTTTTAAATAGCTAATGTAAATGTCTTGTTTTTAAAACTCGCTAAAAAATCTGTATCTTTTCAGGTTAGGAAACGAAAAGTACAAAAGTAGAGTAGTGTGGAGATCTTTAAATCCAAGATGGTTAGAGCAATTGGATCTTCATTTATACGATGATGGTGACCAACAATTAGAAATTACAGTTTGGGATAAAGATAGAACAAGAGATGATTTTATAGGAAGGTCAATATTGTTTATTTATTGATAATATCTAACAAATAATCAAAAGTAAATACCTACTGTATTGAAAAGTCCATTAACTGTTTGAATTGGTTTTATTCTTCCAATGTGTTCATAGTTAGGTATGTTCGCGATTACCATGGCAATTGTTAAAGAGGACGTGTTTTTCTTATCTCAATCTTAGTAGAAAAGTATGTTTGGCACATCAGTGAAAGAGAATTTGCAGAGGACGTGATATTAATAGCAAAAAATATATATGAATGAGTGAAGTGCAGCGATGGTAATAAAAAAAAATTGATGGTAATTGGAGACGACAAAAGGAAAATTAATGTATGAATAGATACGGGGAGAATTGAGTAAGCTAAACATTTTCTTCACCTTAGGCTTAGAACTATAATAAACGATTGTGTGCGAACTGTTTTTTTATTTAGTAAAAATCTCATACGTGTGATTGGGATTTACAATTTACAACCATCAGCTCAATTTGAGAAACGCTCTCAAATTTTGAACTTTACGTGATGGCCACAAATTGTCCGCTGATTCTCAAGAAAGAAGCTGCACCTGTAGTCGCTTTGCCACTAATTGTGGACATTGATTAAAAAGGTCACATAGTTAGGTACATTGAAATGGTCACACTTTGGTTCAGGATCGTCGCGGAAAAGATGACAGTGTGTTAGCCAAGTGTGGCCTAATCGTAGTCGAGTTGGAAGCACTTGATCACGTCGATTTTTGGGAAGCTTGTATCATGGTCTTGTGGGCTTTTTTATTTCGTTCAATTTAGTTTTTGCACTTTTCCACTAATTTTCCCACGCGCTATCTATTTAAGCCTCATCTCTACTTTTTACATCCGCACTTACGGATAACCCAGTTGTTTCCGTATTGCCATTCTTTGCAGCTTGTTTGGAATATTTGTCTGCTTCTTCGTTGCCACGAGAGGATGGTATGGTAGAATAATTTGTATGGTTTTCAAAGCGCAGAGTTAATCTAATTGGCGGTGAGTGTAATTTATCCATCGTATGAATTTATTAGGGTTTGATATTATAATGTATTAAGTTCTGCGGAGTAAATAGAATAAACTGCAGTCACTACCACTGCTTTAACCTTATTTGAAAACTTTTAGGCATCAGTGTAGATCTGGAGGTAATTGGGGAACTTTGCTAGTTTGATAGGAGAACTCAATAGAGTATGGCTGGTCTGGATCCCTGGCAATGAGAAGGCGGACTCTCTTGCAAGGGAGGGTACCGCACGTGTCTTTATCGGACCAGAACCTACAATTGGCATCGCAATAAGTTTTGCCAAACAAACACTAAATACCTGGACAGCACGAAGAGTTTTAGACTTCTGGCATAACATACCTGGATTGTTTTTTTCAAAGGCTCGAAATGTCTCCAAACAAACGTTGGGCTATAGTAGGCATGACCTACGATGTCTAACAAGCCTTTTAACAGTTCACTGTCATCTGAATCACAATATACTGAGACTTGGACTGTAGGAAGATCCGACTTGTCGTCTTTCTCTGGTATCTGATGTTTGGCATGGCCTCTCTCTCGCCCCCGGACCTGAAGTATTCACCAAACAAACGAATCGACTATTTTAAGAAACCGAATTTGTATGGTGAAATCTGAAAGGGTATAAGCCACAATAGACTCTTGTGAGTCACAGTGGAGGGCTTTATAGACCCACCCACTATAAAGCTAACCTAACCCAGTATGATCATATTAATAGCCTTGATCATGCTACTGTCTAGGGATGAGAGGATGGTGTACAGGTTGGAGATTCGATTTGCCAGGGAGGAGTGAAAGTGGATTCTTTGAAGTAACATTTTGGAAGTGTGTAGTTGAGCTTTATTAGTTAATTTTTAATTTATACATACAAGGGTTTGGAAGTTCTGAGCTTTAGGAACACATTGGAAACTTTTTCTATACTAGGTTTAGGTGAAAAACTAGACTTTCTGCAAAATACATCAATTCCAGGTTTTACCCACCTCTCCCCTCACATCTAAATTTTGGACACTTCAGTCCGCAGAATGGCTCTATAAGTGACCGCCAGTTTTTAGACAGAACATTTTCAGATTGATCGAACGGAAGAAGGGGAACAGTGGATTGACCCGCTAGATCACCCGATCTCACCCCATCAGACTTTTTATGGGCTTACAATATCCTTGTCTTAAAAGTCTGAAAATACAGGAAATGTAAAACGTAACACTCGCTATGTTACAAAATGTTAAATACGAATTTTTTACCAGGGTGTCGTTCTTTAGTGGTCAAAGATGAACAATTCGAACAATTCTTTGTAAATTTTGGTTTGGTTTTTAAGGTGTATGCTGAATCTTCAATTAATTTGTGAATAAAAAACTGCAATAACCATTTTGCATTTTTGACCACCATGTACCTATTCGTCAAGTGATGTACGCAAATTGAAGGAAGGCGCTGTTTTATATCAACTGGTACTAGAGTTTTCTTCTGAAGAACAATAAATTAAAACAAAAAATTGGCTCGTTTCGAGATTTCTCCAAATTACTGTAGCGAATAATAAATGAATGCATTTCTTTATGGACACACAGTAGATTATTTTTTTATAAATTTATAATTTTATTTCACAAAACAGTTTTTCTTCAGAAAATCCATCCAATGTTTTTAAATTCATATTTTAATACAATCTCAACTAATTTTTGTATGCTTTTATATATTGCATTATTTTCAGATGTGTACTAGATCTAACTACATATGAACGAGAAAAAACACATAGTACCTGGCATGAACTGGAAGAAGGAGCGGGCTCTTTACATTTACTTTTAACTATAAGTGGCACAACAGCTTCTGAAACTATTTCCGATTTAACTACCTATGAAGACAATCCTCGAGAAAAACAAGCGATCATTGAAAGATATGTAAGAGAATAATTATTATTGACGTAAAAAATATATACTAAGAGCCGTATCACACAGTAAAGGATTATGCCGAAAATTACACTGAAATTTACCGCGAAAATTTTACCAGGAATTTCTCCAAAAATTTTATAACATTTTCTAGAAATCTGTTTTACACGGGCAATAAATCTTCCAAAAATTTTCAGAGTAATTCATACGATACGCATGAGCAGATGGATTATTTTGTTCCAGCACTGTAGTGGAACGCCTCTGATGCGATAATTACAGTGAAGCAGTGTCGAGCGCGGTTAGTACTTGGATGGGTGACCATACTAGGGAAGACCGTCGTGTAAATAGCCCATACAGCCTGCAGCGGAGTAGCATATCACAGCTCGCAGGCATTATACCAATGAGCACGAGGTATAATGTAGGTATGCCGTCTTTCGGAGGAGACGTAAAACCGAGGTCTCGAGTCCATGGATGTTGGGCTCGATAAAGAACCCTACCACTGGTTGGGACACCATTTATGATCTTTTGCACAGATTTTGACTTGGTTTAACTAACGACTTTCGGCCATATACGGCTGAAATTATGTTCGGCCGAAAACGGTGCCACACTGACCGAGGCCTAAAACGACAGATCGTCAAAATCATGAAAATGATCAGGGCGTGTACGAATTTGACGAGGTAGTCCATATGCAATTATTTCTAGGACTTCAATATCGTCATCAACGGCGTCAAAGTCAAGTATTAATCGTAATAATTCCATACTGGCACACCTACACAGACTTCGCCTTTTTACCTCTTTCTTTAACTCAGCTTTTCGCTTGCGTTATCCAAAAATGTTAGGTTAAGTGTCACTTAAATACCTTTGAGGGCCGGTCTCAGTACCGCTTAAATGAAGGGAAACTTACTGGCAGATAAGCGACACTATTTAGTTTTAGTATTGCAAAGAAACCGTTGTTTCCCAATCTTTTCGATAGCAAATACATTCGTAATTAACTGTTTTTAATTATAATCACATTTATAGTTTCAATAAGTACTCTGTGAAACTGTTCCATCATAGTTTAGTAATAAGATATGAAAAATTTGCAAACAATATTGTAAAAAATTCCACCATACAATGTAAAGAGTACCTAGTAGGTAGGTAGTAATATTAATATTAAGGTTGTCCGCCTCGTACTTTTCGATTTTCCATAAGAATAACACAGGAAAAAAGTTTTTTTTTGTTCTGATTTTTGTAACTAATGAACCATAAATGGACTGCCTAAGTCTGACGTCAAAAGAGGAGTGGTCATAAAAACTTTTCCAAACAAACCGAAAGCTCTAATTTGCCGTTTGCTGTTGATTTAGTTATAAATAAGATTGATCGTTATTAGAAATATATGAAAAGTGATTAATTAAAGAAGTTTTTGAAACTAAGTGTAAATCTGGAAAAGGATTTCCATTATTTTATCAATAAAATTTACAAAACTTCAAATACAAAAACGCAGCATAAGCACATAACCTCAACTATGTTTACATTTTTAAAAACGCTTTGCAAACCTTACCTTGCAGATTTTCGTGTAAAAAAGTCTCCAACTGATCTCTTTTTACTTATTTCTAACTACGATTACTCTTATTTATAACTATATTCATAGCAAACCGCAAATTAAAAATCTCTTATGACGTTTTACACGCGTTATCGATTTGTTTGGAAAACTTGTGACGTCAGAGCTTAGGCAGTCCATTGCACTGCAATTTCCATCAAATATTTTTGAAGAGAATTGAACGCTCTACAAAAAAGTACTGATATAATTTTTCGATTAATCAACTCATTCAAAAGTTATTCAAGGTCAAAGTTAAATTCATTATCAATTTACCCGTTTTTCTGAATGATTTGGCAAAATTATTGTTTTAAAAAAAAATGTTCCCCAAATATTTTATAAAATACTAATTGGACTTCTGACGATTGTTAACCAATATTTTTCGCTATATGATAAAGATGGACGAAGTACTTAAAACAATTTATCAATGACAATTAGCTCTATAGATATTGGTAATCAGTAACTTTAAAAGTGTCATTTCAAAATCGATAACTAATAAAATTCGGAGGATTATAAAGAAAACGGCTAAATTAATAATGAATTTAACTTTGACCTTGAATAACTTTTGAATAAGTTGATTAATCGAAAAATGATATCAGAACTTTTTTGTAGAGCGTTCAATTCTCTACAAAAATGTTTGATGGAAATTGGAGAGCAATTTATGGTTAATTAGTTGCAAAAATCAGAACAAAAAAAAATTTTTTTTCCTGTATTATTCTTATGGGAAATCGAAAAGTGCGAGGCGAACAATCTTAATGTTAATATTAAGGGCTCATATTTTTAGAGGCCTATTTTGGCATCTAAACGAAACTTTTAAGCCTGGTTCCGAGAAAAAAAATTCTTTTTTGAAACGCCCTAGTACCTAGTATGATGTTATTGTTTATACTTTGTTACTAAGCTAAAATGTAATTGCATGTCTGGGAAAAAACAGGTAAAATATTTGTAGGTAAATTTGGTGTAGTTTTGTTTTACCCATTTTCTGTAATACTGAGAATCCATCTCGTCGTGATAATCTCCAGACTTGCTTCCTGATTGAAATTATAATAGACTATTCTTAATAAACCCCATTTCAACTCTAGCATAAACTATTATTAGCCGATTGTCTCCAGTCGTAATTAAAAATGCTATCTTCTCTATTTAGCCTTTTTAACGTAATTTTATTAAACACGCATGTAAGGAGAAAACATTAAATAGTTTTGACGATTACATATCTTATAAACTTTCTAGCACAACTACCGCCTGCAAGCTACTGAGTGTTTTACACTGGTTGGGCCTTTGCTCGACTATCCTCAACCAATCGCCGTCTATATGAAACTATCGATATCACTATCTCATTTGTCAAGTCCACCTTATCCACCGACGTCCAGCTCACTTCATTAGCTTCATTTGATTTGTCTTTTTATATGTAGAAGAATCGATTAGGAGTGTTTTCGGTCGATCAAAATACGCTATTGATTAATATTATATTTTTATAGCCCATCTGCTTCATTTATATACGGCACACCTTTTATTTCTTAGGCATGGCACAGAACACTACATAATGTCAAAGATGTTGGTCACCTCACCGTTAGAGTGTTTAAAGCACAGGGACTTGCTTCGGCAGATCTTGGAGGAAAAAGTGATCCTTTCTGCGTCTTGGAATTGGGAAATGCCCGCCTTCAAACACAGACAGAATACAAGACACTCACACCTTCTTGGAATAAAATTTTCACATTCAACGTTAAGGATATTAATAGCGTTCTAGAAATTACAGTCTTTGATGAAGATAGGGATCATAAAGTGGAGTTTTTGGGTAACTAGTTTTTTACTGGATGCGCTAAATTTATTTTCATCTTCATAGCAATGTATTACTAAAAGGAATGTCCACTATCTGATAAGTTGACACTAGTGACAGTCGCCAAAGAAAACAATTATTCTGTTAGATTATACCACATTATACCTTGTTTCCAAACTGAGTGGAGCGATTTGAATTTAAGTTGGCCTTTCTGCTTCCTAGTATTGGTCAGATTGCCATCCGTTTCGCACAGCTCTTTTGATACAACTGACAACGTCATTTGTCAGCTTTGTGTTTATTTATAAATATTAGTTCAATTTTTATTATCACTTTTTTTGTGTTTGTTGTTTATTGTTTCATTTATAACAAAGTATTATATTCCAGCCAAGCTAATTGCTATTTTTATTATTTATTCAATTTAATAAACAAACTCTATAGTACATCCTTGTTTTTGCTTGTTGATAATATAAGTTTCCAAGTGAAATCTAATTTTTGTAAATTCTTTTACAAGTTTTACATACATTACAATACAATATTATAGTATTATTCGATATCAAAACTTCTGTTTACTTTTAGTTTGTGCTATACCTGAGTCTAATAGTATATTACGTAACAAGAGTTGTAAGTAACCCATTACGCACGAAGTGAAAAAGTTTACGCACGAAGCCGCACAGCGGCGAGTGCGTAAATTTCACGAGTGCGTAATGGGATTACAACTCGTGTAACGTACTATACTTTTTCTACGCCCATCTATTTTTTTCTGAGTGCTCATAATTTCATCTTTTTCACTACTAACAGACATATTCGTAGTTAAAGTTGAGAAAATGTTCGTATACTATAATTTGTTACCAAAATTGACAGCATAAATGAGATAACGTTTATTCCCTTATCCCAAAAATATGAATTACTTTTTTTGAGATTGTAAAATGTGTTGCCGACATTTAGGGGCATCACTCTTTTAATCTAAAATGTATTTCACTAATACTAAGAGCTTTTATGTTTTTCAATTGATTAAAAGTATGTAAATAAACCAAATAAAGTATTACGTAAATAAAAATTTGATTGCAATTTGATTTAACAAAGAAATTTAAGGTTTTCTATCTAAACGCACATGTATGTTATGAGATTCTCATTACGTGCATGTTATTGTTAAAAGTCACTTACAAGGAAAGTTGTCAGTGCGATATTTGACGTTTACGGACATGGGCGTAGAGAAAATAATTTCCATGCTACAATAGAATAGATAATTCAAGTGGCTGTATTCTTGACTGAGGGAGTGAAGATTCCCGAGAGAACAGATGTTTTGTCTTTGTCACTGCAGTTACAGAGTATAGTCAAGCAAAATAAAGACAAAATATGTGTTTTCTAGGAAACCTCTACTCCCTCGGTCAAGACTACACCCCTGAATACCTTACTTTGACAGGTCGGCCATATTGGGCTGGGTCCCCCGATCTGCTGGATTTGAAGTTTGTGTGTTTTGGCATGTGGCTTCAGTTGGTTGTCAGACAGACGTTGTAGAACAATGTCAATGTAATATATATATTATTTGAATAATAAAAACTTTACAAATAATACTGCAGCCAGTTAACTGTCTCTGAATTAAATTAAATAATAATTAAAATGTCAGACGACGAAAAAAGCAAACAACAAAGGAGCAAAAGTTTTAGGTAAACAGAGAGATCAGTTAGATAGTCACCTCGCTTGGTTTAAACAACCGGAAATCTAAAAGAACTTGCCTCATCTGTTGTTCTCCGCACTGCACAATTATAAACACTACAATTCGATTGCATTTTAGATCATTTTAAGAACTTATCACTAATTAGAAGTCTGTCATGCGTTGTTTACCAGTAAAAAATGAAAACTAAATGGAATGTCTGCCCTCCAGCACCATCTTGCCGATCTGTCAGTGACGTCATTCTGGAATGGTCTACTCGTATATATAGTACTAGTGACATTTTTTCTCCTAATGTTTCAGGTAAAATCGCAATTCCCTTGCTGAGAATAAGAAATGGAGAGAGAAGGTGGTATGCTCTTAAAGACAAAAAACTGAGGACGAGGGCGAAAGGAAACGGTCCTCAAATTTTGCTGGAGATGACAATTATCTGGAATCCAATCAGAGCTTGCATCAGGACACTAAACCCAAAAGAAGAAAAGTATATGCAAACTGAAGTGAAATTCAAGCGACAAGTTTTTGTAAAAAATGTCTTAAGGCTAAAAGTTTTTGTTATGTACTTCCTAGAAATTGGTAAACTCTTCCAGTAAGTGTTATATTTTTTGATGCGTACAAAAATGTAGAAATACATGAGTTATTATTATATTTTAATGTTGTTATACAATAAAATAAATAATAAAACTAGCTAGAGAACAGTCAAAAACTACCTCTTACTTTATCTTAAGTGCGTAGAGGTCTAAAGCATAAGACTAGCCAACGTCAACTTTTCCTTTGAAAAGCCGTACACGCCAAAACCAACACCCCCAGCATACACTCGACAGCACTAGCGGTGGAATTTTTTAAGCAAACTTCAAATTTTATCACTTTCTGATGTTTTATTAGGGTTCCGTACTTATCCAAAGGGTAAAAAGGGACCCTATTACAAAGACTTCGCCGTACTTCCGTCTGTCACCAGGCTGTATATCATGAACCGTTATAGTTAGACAGTTGAAATTTTCACAGATGTTGTATTTCTGTTGCTGCTGTAACAACAATTTTTTTGCTCGTTTTTAATCGATATCGATGACGTCAACGGTTACATGGCACCGTGGATTAGTTGGTTAAAGTGCTTGTCTAGTAAACAGGAGATTGCCTGCAGCTTCATATTTTTTTTCAATTTGTTATACCTACATTAAGCGAGGATATGAATATGAATCACAAAAATAAAATGAATCAGCTAAATAAATTCTCGCACTTTGCCGGTTACAATTATAATATCTTACACACAAACAAAACAATACGTTTTAAGTATTTTTTAGCAACAACTGAACCTTTATTCGAAGAAAAAAAGTGTTTGTGAGTAGTAGTAATAAAGCTCAGAGGTGATATTACTTCAAAGTGCATAGTTCTTCATGAACCAATGCGATCATTTGGTCCCTAAACAAGATTTAAGAAGTGAGCAATTTCTTGCCCAACAGTAATATGTATCCAAATGCACCGTAAATTGTACTTTTTTTTACACGATCTCAACTTGAGCTCCCTCGTGTGGTACTTGTGATAAGAAACAAGAACTAAATTTCCTTGAAGAATTAGAAATTGGGAGACATTTAAGAGACCCACAATATAAATCGTCAATGAACAGATAAATCTAGGGAGCTCTTCACTATTAAACTGCGATGGTTGCTAAGTCTGTTCTCTTTCTCACAACACTGAACCTTGTGCACTCTACCGGTGCTCTTGAAAGCTAATGCACGTTCCAATTAATCACTAACACACCTCGGCATTTTGCACCGCCCAGTCGCATTTTGCGCTGTTGTTGGAAAAATACCATTATTTGTTCACTCAACGCTGTCAAGGACGAAGGAAACTTAACTTTAGCGCTGTCAAAGTGTTGGGTTGAGTAACGTTGTGTTTATTGGGCCCATTTGCACCATCTATCCCTAAAACTGATACTCAGTAAAGTGTCACTTAACTATAAGGGTCACTTATATTTATGTTATTTTGCACCATTCAGATTTTGACCTAGTTTAACTGAGTAACACTTAAAATAAATATGGTATAGCATCGTTGGAATTTTATAGCTATTTTTCCATTTTTGTATTGGCACTGGCCATGTTTTTTATTAGTGTAATTTGTCGCATGAAGTATTTGTCAATCTAAATTTAAAGTTTATAGTTTCCCGTATTTTTTTAACACTATAAATTATAAGTAGATTCTCTGAATTGCAATACGATTATAAATGGCACTAGAAACAACGAAACCTGCTTTCAAAAAAATGAACAAAAAATTATAAACATCAGTGTGTAGTGGTTAGATTCTCCCAACTTACCGATCATATGCATATTCTAATTGGTCTTCAATCAATATTAATAAATATAAAACAGTAGGGTTCGTAAGACGGAATCTTTTATAAAACGACATATCGTCAAATCATGACAATAATCAGGACGTGTACGAATTTGACGAGGTAGTCCATATGCAATTATTTCTACGACTTCAATATCGTCATCAACCGAGTCAAAGTCACGTATTAATCGTAATAATTCCATACTGGCACACGTACACATACTTCGCTTTATTACCTCTTTCTTTAACTCAGCTCTTCGCTTGCGTTATCCAAAAATGTTAGGTTAAGTGCCACTTAAATACCTTAAATAACTTTGAGGGCCGGTCTAACTACCGCTTAAATTAAGGGAAACTTACTGGCAGATAAGTGACACTTATCGTTTGGTGCAAAGAGTTAAGTTTCCCTTTAGCGATTTAAGTGTCACCTCAATTTTAACTGAAGGTGATGCAAATGGTCCTGAGAAGCTTACTAAGTAGTAATAAGTAATGAAATAATTCTATTCAATGAAACTGGAAAAGTAGTTGCAGCAACGCGTTTAAACGAAACTCAGCCGCTGACTTTCAACATACTCAAAACCATTCAATTGCTCTGTTTTTCGTGCCATAGAGTGTAGTTTACTTGTACGCGAATTTAAATCAGTGCACTAATTTAATAAATAATTACTTTCTTTTTAAGAAACTGTTTTGAATGGGAATCAAAAATACAAAGCTTCGCTGCACTAGTAATATGGTTAATTCTTTGGTATTACTTCCAACCTTGGATGTTTCCAGCTTTAGTACTTATGATATTTTTGAAACAGTACGTAGTAAGATCAATAGCGAGTCCTCTGCAAGTCCATTGGGATGAATCGCAAGATTCGGAAGCGGATGATGACGATGAAGAAGACAAAGAAAAGGAAGAGAAGAAAAGTTTGAAAGAACGTCTACAGGCTATACAAGAAGTAACACAGAGCGTGCAGAATGCCATTGGACGGATTGCATCTTTATTAGAGGGCGTTAAAAAGTATGTTAAATCATATTTTATAGTTCCTTTAGAAAGTAGATATTATTCCTTATTTTGATATATTCCATTTTTCTAACATTATACGACAAAAGGAATTCATCTAGTAGGTTGTGTCGACTATAGACTATGGCCAGAATCGTATGACAACAGCTTCTGTCAAGTATTATTGATTGTAAATTAGCACAAAACAGTCAAACCTGTAGAAATGAAACTTCAATAGAATGACCTGGAATACAAAAATGAGGTTTCAAACCCATCCACCTGAAGCGCTAGCTGCAATCGAGTTATCAAAATAGGCCTGGCAGCTAAGGCCAGGCAAGGTATGAAAGAAGAATTTCAGCGATCGCAGTGGATGGGTTTGGAACTAATTCTTGCCGGTTTTTTGGATTTTTAACTCATTTCTAACTTTAAGGATACGCTTAATATTCTACAATATTTGCAATGGACTGCCTAAGCTCTGACGTCACAACAGAAGACTCCTCCTATAAACTTTTCCAAACAAATCTAATGCGCGTGCCCAACACAAACCACGTGTGTCCATGTGTCTAAACAACATAAGAGATTTTAAATTTACCGTTTGCTATATAGTTATTTATATAGGTATTTTCTTATAAAAACGTCTTTAATTCATCACTTTTTACTTGTCTCTAATACCGATCACTCTCATTTAAAACTAAATCAACAGCTGAGATAATATATCAACAATATCAACACCAAACAGAAAACTTGCGAAAAACTAAAAATCTCACGTGGCAATTCACACTCGCACAGTCGCACTCGGTTTGTTTGTCGCTAAATTGCTCTTGGAGATTTAAAAATCTGATCTCAAAGTAATTACAGAAATAATCAGTGCACACTGCTCACTCGCACACCATCTATATAATATTGGTAAAGTGGACAGTGGAATACGCAGACACAGTTTTTGTAATTGCAATGTGATTATATTCCAGCGTCATTAATACAGGTCTACTTGAAACCTAGATCTTTTGGACTAAAACAAATCTAGGGTATACACAAAAGATCTTATAGTTCGCAGTGTAGTAGGGCCAATCGGTTCCTTTGCAATCCACATTCTATATTCTACAAGTGCCTTGAAAAATTACGACTTCAACAAACACAGTTAACCAAAAAGCAAAAAATAAATGTTTTATGCGACAATTCAATACAATTTTGTTGTTCCCTTTAATATAATTAAGAAGTTATTGTTTATTGTGTAATACCTAATTAATTTTCTTATAATATTGAAGTCGATGACGATTTGGTTTATGAATATCCTGAAAAAAACAGAATATAGTTTGAAATTTCGTTTCTGTTCTCATTTTCAGCATGTTTAATTTCACAGTTCCATATTTATCCTGTATTGCAATTTTTCTTCTCGTTGTGGCAACCATAGTGCTGTACCTATTACCGATTAGATATCTTCTGATGCTGTGGGGTTTAAATAAATTCTTCCGAAGAATTTTGAGACCCAATTCAGTACCTAATAATGAAATTCTCGATCTTTTGTCACGAATACCTGACGACGAGATATTAGTGAGTACTTTTTAGATTATTTATAAACGCTAAATTTTATTTTACAAGTATATAAATTATTATTTACCTGAAGTGAGTGAATTATTCCACAAAATATCCGTAATAAGATATTAAATTTGTCCCTTAAACGCGTGTTCGTCGCCTATGCTGACTTTCTCGTTTGGTCGGCATACTTTTTCCTTCGATCGATCAAAGGATAAAGCCGGCAGGGTTGACTAACAGATTTTTTAGCTTTTGCAGTTCATTTCATACAAACTTTACCACAGATTTGACCAGAAATATTTGTGATACAATTTAGAATTAATGTTCAATTCTCAATTAACCAAATGGACCTTCCAATTAATATAATAATATGTACTAGAGCTTTCTCAGGGAAAGAATAATTTGATATACTTGTAATATCTTTTTCTGGTGGCTAATAATTTAGGTCTGCGGGTGTCAAATGGAATATGGTATTAACAATAATTATATAGTGGGTTGTGGTGACTATTCATTATTCATTGAAAAACTACAGGTACGTTTGGGTGTGTATTTTATCTAAAATCCGTGTGCAATTCAAAAACAAGTAGGTACCACTTGTCGCCGCTAAAAGCACCGAGAAAGTTGCCCTTTTTATTTATTATCTCATTTCACACTGAATTTAGATAAACTATAACTATAACTTTGAAATGCATGTTTTTAAAATATAATTGTAGTACTTCTGATATCAGGACACACTTTTTAACAATCATCTATCGCATTCAGAGAACAATTCCAAAAAATATTATTGTATGTACAAATATTGCAAGTCTGAAGGATTTCATTTAAGTGGTTTTTGATGGATAGTAAGCCCATTTTTTTTCGGGCCGAGATGGGAAACAGTGTTGGACTCATCCCAAGGGATGCCCACCAACCAAACCCACATTAAAAACTCGCCGTTACTCCCGCCTCGGAATCACTACACTAGCACACTTCGAGACGGGCGGCGGTCCCTCACAAACACTCCGTCATCTTCTCCGTTCTTCACTCCTACCTCCCATGTCATATCAATTCCTTCTCTCCCCCTAATCATTCTCCCCACTACGCCACTTACCTCCATCCATTCCTCCTCACCCCTCAACATTATCGCCACCATGTTATCCTAATACAGCGCCTCCCCTAGTTTCTCCTCCAATTTTTTCAGTTCGTCCTCGTTTTTCCAGCATCTAAACACATGTCCCACATCATCCTCCACGTCACACACTCCAGTCTCTCTTTTCTCAATCTTGTGGAGGTACCCTTCTCTCGACCCATGCCCAGTGAGCACCTGTGTCAAGAAGTAGTTCACCTCCCCAAATTTCCGGTCCATCCATTCTCTCCTACTCCCAATCGCTCCTTTTAGCGTGCCCTCATACTTCTCCCATCTTCTCTCCATTTCCTCCTCCAACCATCCCTGCATTTCCTCTATAATCGCACAACTCCAGCGTTTGTTCCTGGCTCTAGCCTCTAGGTCCAATGAGTAGGACCTTGACAGCACCACTGCTGCCAGTCCACCCACTGTCCTGTATCCCTGTACCACCCTCAGGATTATCCCTCTCTGCACCCTTAGGAGTGGTAGTAAGCCCATGAAACGGAATTTTTCACCATTGGTGAATGCTGGAAAATTACTACTCTAACAAGCTAATAGTGATGTTCAAAATCTGTCTTAGTCTTGCGATTTTGCAAGACCAAGATCGTAAATACACTAGCAAGATGATTACCAAGACCGATTGAACAAGAACACGACCAAAACCAAGATCGAGAATGCAAGAACGAGACCAAAGTGAAAGACTAAACTAAAAATTACAACTTTCATTCTTCATTTCAATATAATCATTAAGTAGTAAGTAACAAACTATTTGAGCAAGACCAAGACTGAGTACGCAAGACCAGATCCCTAGTCACACCGGAATCATGAGTAATGACTACCTTGCTAGGAAAGGAGGTCAATTTCAGTTTATACGTCAGGAGCCCCGACCAGGAATTCCTTTAAATCTGGCAAGGATCTGCAGCTCAGATCAGACTGTACAGACAGAACCTATTGCAATGAGATACCAGGCTCAAGGCAAACCAAGATCTTCATCAAATGACTTTCATAACTGAAAGCTGAATGTTCACTGAATAAGAAGAACTATTGCCGAAATCCTTACTTACCGAGTGTGTCGCCTCAGGATAGAAAAATAATAATTGGCGTAACGCATTTTCTACGACTCTGTTGCCACGGAACCAGTCAGACTATACTAACTGCTGCGTTTGTATGCATTGAAGATTCAGATAGACATATCCCTGTACAAATTATCAACTTTCTTGAGAAGAAGAAAAGAAGAAGAAAACTTACTTTAAATTAATTTCTGCACTGCAATTGTCATTTGGTATAGGCGGAGTCCAAGTAAACAAATTAAACAGTATTATGAATTAAAATTATTTATAGTTAAGGTATATGGTGATGTTCTCTGATGCGGTTGTAAAAGTATCTTTGTAGTTCGTTAACAAAAATCTCATAATTGTTTAATTAATGTTCACCAATTAATGGCATGCATAATGCATAACCTAATGGATTGATGGTCAACGTATTCTTATTGGGTAATGTTATATTGTTAAATGACTGTAGGGAGCTTCTTATTCTTATACTACACACCATCAAAAAAACTCGGCCACCTAAAATTTTGCCGAAGTTCGTTGTCCAAGAACTTTCGTAATTTTTCATCGATTTCAATTGTTTCTAGGCCAAACTGTAGATACATTCTTTGGTATTAAAACAAACTCCAGAAAGTTTTCCAAAAATGTTTGATAGCTTATTTATACAGGGTGAAAAAAAACAATGTATTTGCAGTCCAATTTCTTAACTCCAAGTGGAACAGTTCGGGAAATTTGTAGAGTTTGAAATCGATGAAAAATTAGGAAAGTTCTTGGACAACGAACTTCAGCAAAATTTTAGTTGGCCGAGTTTTTTGCCGGTGAGTGTATATTTGAAAAATTAAAATAATAAAAATGCGAGTGTTCGTTTTCATATAAATTATTTATTTTTAATTTAATATCAATTAGCATCGATTTTTTCCGGATAATGTGAAAGCCATATTATTGTTGTTTAATCATCATTAATACATTCTTTTATTCTTTGAAGGGTATTTCTCAAAAATTTACTTTATCGAGCTTTTTTCTAGAGTAAATTTAAAATTAATCAAATTTAAATATGTTCGTGTACTAAATATTTAAATGAACGTATAAAAATATTTCGATTTAAAATCGCATTTTCCTTATAAAGACCTGTACGTTGTCTATTGATTGAAAAACATTTAGATTTTAGCAATCGCCTTACAGTATTAAAAATTTATCCGTTTTTCTAAAAACTACCTTGAATTTTCCTGGGCAACAAAACACATGTACTTATAAGGTAAAACAAAATGGCAATTTTCATTATAGACTGATAAATAAAACTTTAAAAATAATCATTTTTACCAATTGAAAAGTCCCCGGTCTACCATAGTAAAACACATTTTTTTGGCAAAATTCGATTTTATTATTGAATATAGTTGCCTTCGAAGGCGATACACCGATTATGCCGATTTGCCTTTAGCCTCAAAATAGACCTCTGTTTCGGCGATTACTTCCTCATCGGCTTTAAATTTCTTTTCAGAGAGCAGACTTCTGACTCTTTTTTCACCACCTCTGCCAAAAAGCCATTCTAAAATTGTAGTCTCCATAATACACATGACTACGCTGCCTACGTACCTACATCTATAGGGCTTTTCGGAAACTGTGATCGGGTTAATGCGATTACTAGGATTACTGATCCAGAAGTTCGAAAAGTGAACTGGGGTTAGGTATGTGGTGTTCGGAATTTGATTGGAATATTCCGATTTCAGTCATATGGTGTGATCTTTTTAACCCTGCTTCATACGTGGGTGAATTAATCAGCTGTAAATCCTAACCTAGAAATTAAGTTGGTTTTTGCTTACTGACTCCAAAAGTATTAAGAAGTATAGTTCTTTTCACGATCTAAGAAACTGACTTGACCTGAGATAATATTTATTTCATCAGTTATAGTGCGGCCCTGGACGGTAAATCCGAAAAGTTTATTGGTATTATTGCATCTCAAGCCTAAGTCAAGTCAAGTCAGTTTCTCAGATCGTGAAAAGAACTATAAAAGGAAAATTTCGTCGTTGTAAACGCAGTAGGTCGTATGTCAAAAATATCGAACTTTTCAGAAGGGTCAAAAAACTTTCCCATCTTAACATTTTGCGTCCGATTCGTTTGACAATTTTTTTGCAGGAGAGGGACAAAGTCGATTTCCCATTGGTCCACCGACATAGGATCTACTGCAGGTTGTGTATTTGACTAAATTGGTCAGGTTAGTGCAATAAACGAAAAAGTGCTTTTTTTGACATACGACCTATTGCATTTACCACGAAGATTTGTTCATCTGCATCTTCGTTCTCAAAGAAAAATTCTTTTGCAAAATATGGTAATAGATATTTACGATATAAGTGTCGTAAAGATTCATATTACGAAATGACATGGGAAATTTGTCAAACGAGTTTGATAGCCCATTAAATATCGATACGAATATAGTACATTATTTTCCCTACTACCAATAATTTTAATTATTTACTCAAAATTAGTCAATATTCCTGAAATTAATGATTTTAGAATCATGTACCAAGCAAGCGTTGCGCTCATTGTTGATTTATTTTGCTAACTCTCAATTTTGACGCGTTCACTTCAGTTCGTTGATTTATGTGTCTCGGTTGTCACTCATTCTGCAAACTGTCAACTTTGACACGTTCATTCCAATTAGTTTTACTTTACCGCACTACTGCGGTAAAGTATCTCATTACGGAACTTAGTACTATCAGTAGTAGTGGTAGTAGGTAAAATTCGTTTATCCATCTCAACAGAGAAATTTCCAATATTTGAGGTTAGGACTACTCCTTTATCGGAAGGCGCAAGCCGGAAGGGATCACTTTTCATTTCACGCGTTCGAAAATATCAAACAGCTGATTGAAATTTACAAGTGATCTTAAATCAGCTGATAGTGATCCATTTCAGTTTCCGGAAAGCCCTATATTGTAATATAAGTCTACTTGAGTACCTTATACGTTAATACTTAATACTGTCAATTTTCCACGTGACAGTGCCCGTCTACCTGCTCTTTTTTTTTAACACAATACCATTAGTCTTAAACGTTCTTTTGTAGTGAAAACACATAGTTATTTCTAATTTTTGCATGTTATCGAGACTACTACTTTAGAAGTGTAGGTATCATTTTTGCATGATCTTTAATTTTTGTTCAAGCTATTTTTATCATAAAACTAACCACGGATCGATGGACATTATATAATATAATAGCATTATAAAGGTATCCCCAACGTTCATGCAAATTTTCAGCCTGTTGGGATTCTATTCAAGTATAAACCCCTATTTTTTTACTAACCTGATCGGATTACTAATTGTGTGAAATCCAGTAAAAAAGCTCAATAGATACTTTAGATTTTTGGATTCCCGTTACAGTAATGGGGGTTTTACTGCATTGAATTAAACTTAATTACCAAAATGTTCACCTATTATAATCAACCTAAACTCTAAACTATATCAGAATTGACACCCGCAGACTTACATTAAATTACTGGCCACCGGTTTGTCGACGCACCTGGGCCGTTTGACAGTTATTCAATGGTACTTGCAGCTGGACTATAAGGACCTCAAGCTCCTGATGAACAACGAAACTGGAGATAGACGAAGAGAAGCGAAAAAGAAGCATAAAACCTCCTAGTGGTCGCTAACAAGTGTAAAAGATAGGTGGAAAGTGCGCTTTGAAAAAATCCATGAAAAGTCTGATTAGCATTTACATTATTAGTTATCTAGCTAGTAATTTTGTAAATTGGTAGAAGGTTTTAATAAAATCCATTACTATAACGACGCAGAGGTTTCGAATACAGTCACCTAATTTACCTACAATATATTTTATTGTTGGTAGAAACGAGCTCAGTGGAACTAACTCAACTGTACATAAATATATCATGGAAACATCATTTTTTTATATAGATTCCTAACGGTTAACAGATTTTTCAATCGCCGATATATCTCACCTATTTTTGTTGATTTTTTAGGCATAACTTTGAAACTACTGTCCTGCTAGATCGACGAATTTATTAAATAGTCCAGCCAATACGGCAAAACTTTAACTGACTTTCACTTTTCCCATTGATCACCTCTAAGTAGTGGATAGTGTAGAGAGAGCTATTGAAAGTAACAACAAATCAGTCAATGACAAATTTTTCCAAAAAACATACCTTTTCATCTCACATTGAAAAAACCCACTGGTCTAATAGATTAGCATAAGATAATAGCAGTACTACCACAGTATACCAACTGGTATACTGTTGTACCACCAGCCTGACAAAACCAAATTGACAAGAACGCCTTAAGAAATAGAGTCACCTTTAAACTGAGCTTAGTAACGTTTTAAAGATTTGTTCATTAATTTTGTTGTACCTATAAAAATGTAAAAATACGTTCTTTGTATTGGTCAATATTGGAATAACATCAGCTGGAAGTTTAGTCATCCATAATATTAGTATTCTGACTAATAGCGTTGATAACTTATCAATTAACGCTAATAGTGGGATACTCTTTTTGCAGCTGAGCAGACTTCTTGCTGGAGTAACATTTTTAGAATTTTGTAAAGGTAAGCGTTCACTAGCCGGATCGGGTCGCATTGCATCGCAAAAATATGCCTCTAATAGATTCAAATGTGACTGCGTCTACGCGGAACGAGCTGTTAAGTTGATCGCCAGGCTGATTTATACAGTCAGGAATCTTGACCTGTTCGCTTCTAGTTCTCAATACGCTCGCTTGGTAACGGATAATTTAGTGAGAAATTTGGATATTCAGCATCTTGTTATTATAGTTTCCAAAATGATAAAATTCATACGATCTTAACTGAATATTTATATAGTTGCGGGGCGTTAAAAATAAGTTTTTCTCAAATTTTTATATCGCTTTTTTTGACAAAACTTTACTATTTGATAATAAACGTATTCCTGTCTCAACTTTTGTATCCCATTCTTGAAAAGCTCAAGACATGTAAGCCGTTCTGCTAAATACTCAACAGTTTTGACAAAAAACGACCTGAAGTTGAAAATGTGATTTTAAGCACTGTGTATCTCTGTGAAAACTCGCCTAACACCCTATGTTGTAGTATTTCTGAAATTAGCTCTTCAAGGAAAAGAGTGTTCAA
This sequence comes from Lochmaea capreae, assembly GCA_949126875.1. NCBI lineage: Eukaryota > Metazoa > Arthropoda > Insecta > Coleoptera > Chrysomelidae > Lochmaea > Lochmaea capreae. Next base: position 18,951,690 of record OX421403.1, read on the forward strand.
TTAAAAAATCGAATTTTTAAAATCTGCCTTTTACATTATGACGTCACTAGTATAAATTGAAGCTAGGCACAAATTTTGACATGGCACAAATAAGATAATAAGATAGTGTAGATACCAAAATTGAAGAGAAAAAAGAAATTTAGGTGTGGGTAAAAAAAACAAGGGGTAAAAATTTGAAGTTGAGTGGCTCATTCTGTATATCATGATGAGCAACGAAGAGGAAATATTTGGCATGAATTAAGTCATCGTTTCTTCTCCTGGGCTCTCTTTACAATATTTTAAATGGAATAAAGCTCTCAGAACTATTTATCTTGCAGTTTCAAAATCCTAAAGAAAGAACATACTGATAGAGGTCAAATTCACTCGCATTCGTCTGTCTCAATCCGTTGCTGATAAACGCAATTGTATAACTTTTGCGATGCAATCTAATCCGGCACGATCCGTCCAGTGAACACTTACCTTAAGTGAAATTTGTTCATCAAATAATAAAAAAGGGTTACAAAAAACAATTTTAAAAATTGAGCTTATAGGTTACCTCATTTCTTATGTAGTTTTTGTCATTTTGTCTCCTCATATTAGTAACAATGTTCTTATGTATCTGAATTTGCTTGTGGTGTCAAAGTTATATAGCTGGCAAAATGGACAAATTAAATTATTTGCATGTTACATAAACTGCATAAGTTAAAAGAGTATCGATATGTTTTTGGAAAGAAAGGCTTACTCAGGTTAAAGTAAACACGAACTGCTGAATTCGGAACCTCGTAAATTTAAACATCTCATTAGCTCATTAGTTAATTTATATTTATTTGATTAATTATTGTTCTTGTTAAACAAAATAGATACTGTGGAGGATTTGTCTCTCTAATACCCTAATTTACTGTTACCGCCATGAATTCTTGAATCAGTTTTATGATACAGTGTGTCTCAAAAAGAAATATTTGATAGAAAGTTTTGCATGTCTTGTAGATCCGTAATGAAGGACACATTTTTTTAAAATGTCGAACGCTAGTGTGATTGCAATAATAAAAAAGTAGTTAACATCTATTGTGCTCTTCTTTATCTAGCTTACTTTCCCCTACCCGCCCGATTCTATTAATGAAGTCCTCCAGTATGGAGACTGAATCTTTCACGTGGTTTCTGGACTAGTGTAGCATTAAATACCTATTGAGCTTACTGACGCAATTAGCTGACTCACCACAATTTTGGCAGTTGTTGTGTCTTAACTCATTAAAGACAGTCAAGTCTTAGTCCCGCTGCCTTTCCGTCTCAGGTCCACAAGCTTGAATTTGAACCTACGGTGCACCTAGATGATATTCTGTTGTAGAAAATAGAGTTTTGTCATGAACCAAATTCAGCTTTAGATGTTTGACATTTATATTTAAGCGGCTGAATTTGGCGGCTTGAATCAAGTTTAGGGTTATACATACTATTAATATTCTGTGAAATTCTTGTCGTGTAAATGATATTTTATTAGGTAGTAGACGATGCAATTAAAATTATAGAGGAAGAACTAATCATTTCGAGTTTTGGCATGATCATAATTTTCTAGAGAGATTTAAATTTACAAAACGAGGAGTAAGATTTATAATAAATCTGATTGGAAATCAAATAACATCTCCATTGCAACTAAACGTTCTAATACTTCGAAGCATTTATTTGGAACGGATTCTTAATTACAGAAGAGGGCAACGAGAAGGTCGACACTCTGGCAAAAAAGGGATCAGAGTCTGTATTCATCGGACCCGAACCATTTTTTGGCATTGCGGAAAGCACTGCTAGATCAGCCATAGCTACCTGGGCGGAGAGGAAAACCTTCACGTACTGGGCAGACATACCGCGGCTCTCTCACTCGAAGGCGTTCATATACAATTATTTGAGTACGAAAAATAAGCAGATCCTGGAATCGAGTAGAACAAACCTACGCATTCTGTCGGAACTGCTTACAGGACATTGTCGACTGAATTACCACCTTAAGAAGATGAGTCTGGTTCAGACCTCGGATTGTCGGTTCTGCAATTTAGAGGATGAATCTGCGGAGCACATAATTTTATGCTGATGCCCAGCTTTGGGCAGGGTAAGATATAACATATGTGGTTTTAGTACCTTATCACCAAATACAACCATGGAAGCACAGGTTTGTGGGGTGAATTGTAATCCCTAGGGGTGAGCCACAATAGACCCAACGGGGGTCGCAGTGGAGGTGGCGAGAAGGCTCCACTCACATAGAACCTAACCTAACCTAATTACAGAAGCTAGACTGTAACAGTGGAATAGAAAGTGCTCCTGGTATTAAGATTTCATGCAGGAGGTTTCTACAAGTGGTGGGTGATTTTATGGCTATAGACAAAGGTAATGCATGCCGGATAGTATGGAGAGTCACAAGATCCGCTACAAGCCTCTACAACCAATTTGTAAAATGCTTTCTTCGGGAGAATAAATGACTATTTTACAATAATTTAATAATACGGTGGGATTCATGAAAAACTTAAATTACTATCTTCGAGACTTTCTCCAACCATGGTAAAATCTAAATTAAAAATAGGTTAGTGATTGTTGATCTTCATAAATCACTACCCAGTTTGTCTCAATCGCCAGGTAATGCGAATGAGTACAGACTACCAACCTAACAGATTTTCTCTGAGTCGTGCATATTGTTCAGCATGTACAACTGCCAACGTTTGTGATATACGCCGAAAATAATTCATAAGAATAGCTCACCATCCTGTTTCATCTCTTTTGTGTTATCCTAACCCAAATATGGTTTTTAAATTGCTTAGAATTAATAGGAGGGAATATTTTCGAACACACTAGTGTAATCTTCCATCATTCATATTTTTATGTACAATTTTTCACGAAAACGTCAATCAACAAAACAAGAAAATGTATCGTTGACGACGAAGTTTAATTATTACTGAACAGACACTGGAACGAAATAGTAATATCGTCCTGCAGGGCCGCCACCTGAGTGGGTACAGCTGGATTCTAAACTCTAAGGGCCCCTAAGCGTAAAAAATACTAAACTGTGGTTAAACTTCATAATCATAACCGTACCCTAAGTAGTTTACCCCAGGAAATGTAAGAGGGCCTCGACTAAGTGCTCAACCCAGGCCTCCAAATATATGGGGGCACTGTCATCGTGTCATGGAATACTTCCAGCACTTGGAACAAATTATAGTCTGATCAAATCTTATTGATATATGTATGAATAAATGTTACACTTTTTCACTGAAGTAGACTGAGGAGAGGTAACAGCAACGGAACTGAGACGTGACCGATACGTGTGAATCGACCTTGAGTCAATCATTAACGTTGGCAAACGTTTTAGTATTAACTGTTTCGCTTGTCTTTGTCCTGGTGAAATTGTCCACTATTTAAAGTCACAGAAGAGCTCTGGTCCAACGAATGGCATTCCATCTGCTTTTTCGATGCCCTTATGTCCCATGTGGTCTCCAAGTACTTTCAGAGTATACACACAATTCCATACCAGCGAGTGCCTTTAGTGCTACCTGACTAATTGTGAAGATGTCAATATGTCAGTATGTTCTTTTTTTCCTATCAATTGTTTCATCCCTACCACCCCGGCTGGTAAGCACAATAAAACCTCCATCGCCGCTGTAGGAGTGGTTCTTATGGCCTCCGTGATTCACAAAATCGCTAGCCTTTGTGTGCTACTCACCAGCCGTATTGCCACTACCTCCTGCGTCTTTATCCACCACACCATAGACTCCTTGATTATATTGGTCTTTAACCCTTGTATTGTATATAACTCTCTATCTATGGCTCTATAAGAGCCTGTATCTACTCCAAGGTATTTCGTTTCTTTGGCCAATGGTAACTCTGTTCCTCCTGGAACTACTGGTTTTTGGTCCTGACAGTGCTGTCTGTTTTGTAAAGTTATCAACTGTATTTAATGCTACATGAATTCTTCCGGTTAAAACTCGGGAAAATCATCACCTATAAACAGTATTAAAGATAAAATTAAAACTTGTCTCATTGTTGAAAAAAAAATCACATGGAGGGAAACAACAGAAATCTTTATAATAGACACACTGATAAAATAGTACATTTTACTACTTTCAATATATAATAAATAAAGTGTTTCTACTGAATAAAAATTTCAATTGTGCTCTCCTACAGTTTGAACTCATTCTAATTTATAATTTTTTATTTTCTCTGTACTCGAACCAATCTTCTAAAAATTTCTTGTGAGCCTTTCTAATTCAATTTTTAAATGCTGAGTGCTAGGCGAAGAAAAGTATTTTATCTGGGAATTTTATTTATGGAATCACAAATTCTGCGTGGATGAATGACGTTAATCTGTGGCATAATAAAACAAAAAAGAAAGACAACGAATCTATAACTCATATAGAACAATTAACTGTTTTTTTGTGAAATGTAATATAAACTTGTTATTTTTTTCGTCAATCGTTTAAAACTTTTTGGGACATAGTGTATATTATCTATTTCTATCTTACTTTGTATTTTATATCACTTTTTGTAATGACATAAGTTTTGTTATCATATTAATATAAATAAATAGTTACTATCATATTTCAATTATTTCCGTTTTTTCAACGTTATACTGATTAAGGCCCGGTTGTACAATTATTGTAGCTTAGTGAAGGTTCAAGTGTGAACTCAGGTTCAGCGTCAGATTGCTGTTGTACAAAGTAGGCTTGATTCAAACCTTAAGCTTAGTACAGCCTTCAAGAGGGCAGGTTTAATGTAAGCTTAGGCACGGAACATAAATTGTTATCATGTTCCGTGGCTTAAATGTAAATCAATTGTATCCAAACATAACCTGTACCTACTTAATTTATTCTTAAATTAAAAGTTTATAAAAGTTAAGTATGGATATTTTAACCGCTGATAAGGATTTTTTGGAACTTATTGAAATCGTATAATACCCGAGAAGACCTCGGGTGTATAGAGAGCGTATAAATCATTTTGAATGTTGGAAGGATCATGAGTTTATTCAAAGATTTCGTCTTTATAAAGAAACCATTCACTTGTGACAGTTTGTATATCAGAGGAAATTTCTTGTAAAACCAATAGGTAACATATTACCTTAACTAATACGTAAATCATAACTTATCCAATGATTGTGTATTGTAGGAATCATGCTTTATCCCCAGAAGGAATGCTGTTATTAAATATATTATACAGGGTTGAGATAAAGTATGGAACCAAGTAAATATCTATAAATGAAAAGAATGATATTCATGAAAATTTGCAGGTAAGTGCAATGGAACAAAATGCATCTGATGTACATTTTTTTGTTAATAATATACTTCCGGTTTAACCGGAAATGCCATCAACTTCTTTAATTTAAACGGGTCACCCTATATATTTTTACAGATTTTGAAGGAGCTTGTTATTTTGAATTCATACATACTGAGTTAGTGTAAAAAAATTTGTAAAAACGAGGAATAACTCTGTTAGTTGTACAATAGGTGTACATTTCATTCTTTTAAATTAATGAGAAACAAAATTACTTCAAATGTTCAAAATGCTCGCCGTTTACTTGCTGACAATATGCCATCCTATTAACAAATTCTTGAGTCACTCTTTCCAAGACTTTTCCACGTATCACTTCACATTCATCAATAATTCTTTGTCTCAATTCCTGTAAGTTTGTTGGTCGTCTAACGTAAACACGTGATTTTAGATAACCACAAAGAAAAAAATCTAACGGGATAAGATCCGGAGAACGAGCTCTACTCTATGAATCCTCTATATAAACTTTTTTAATAGGCACACAATGGCGCTATAATAATTGTTTAAAACACGAACAATCCCCCAAATGTCAAATTAGTTAGGTGACATCTTCATTTGACAGGCATATTTTGACCAATTTACGTCATACGCATGCGTGAGTTCGAAATAAGTTCTACCAACACTTGCAAATATAGGTTTAGTAGAACTGCTACTGAACCATGTTTGTACAACAGATTTAGGGTTGAGCTAAGCTTATATTTTAAGCCCAGCTCAGTTGAGCTCAATTTTAAGCTTCAAGTGTACAACCGGGCCTTAGTGTTTAGAGCGTTTTTTTGGAACTAGGTTTATATTACACAACTTTTCTTCAGGTAATGAACGTAACATAATTATTTATTTAAATAAATAATTAACTCTACGTTCGGGGAAGAACTTACAATCCTTTCGCCGAAATTGTCACAAAATTATTATATTGCTTATAACAAATAACTAACTTAGTATCCACTTTCCCAAATTTTTTTCTTATTCACGTACTTAATATCTTGGATATTTAAGATATTTCCTGAAGTTCTTGTTGGTCCTGCAAAAATTTGAATATGAGGTGAGAGAATGTTGGCTTCAGGTAGTTTGAGTTATTACTTTTGTAGTTGGTTTTATTCAGCTTGCCCTTTTGATATTTGTTTGGGTCAAATTAAGTAATTAAAATTTTACCCCCTTCCTATTGACAGATTGATCTGAAATTGAAGATGGCCACCACCATAAATTGCCGGATTTCATATTTGTTAGAATGCCCTTAATTTGGATGATGGGTATCGAATGAAAAGTATTTACTAGTAGAACTAAGTTTAGACTGTTTAAACGTTAAAGCAAAAATCCTAGCATCTTAGCAATTCAAAGAACTTTGTCGACCTAGAATCGGAATTCAAACATGGGTTTTTTCACCCGAGTCGAGGTTTCGTTTCGTGTTGAGGACTGTGGCGTAAGGGTGGCTTAAAATGTTTATGTCGTTAGCGTTTTCCCTTCCAGACTTATAGGCACATCTTGTAAGTAAAGCCTTGACCCTGATTTTTAAAGTGAATACAAAACCAATTAAAACATCTTCATCAATTAACCAATTAATCAATACAAAATACGCCCACGTGTTAGTTATTTGTTTTAAACAATGTTTGTGAAGAAAATTTAAGTTTATTCAATGAACCTCATAAATCCACAACTATATTGAGGATTTATTGAATTCTAGGGGAGGTTATTTAATATTATTCAAAATATATTTGGTCTAGTTTTGATATTATATAATATAATATAGAAATAGTGAGGTGTGTCATAATTCCTAGATTATACAATGAAAATAAGGAATTTGAAGAGTTTATAAGAAAGTTACAACCTATAAACAACAGCTGTTCAAGTGAATTACATTAATTTTTGTTTATTATAATGGTTAATGCTTTACGCCACTACAAAATATAGTGATGGAAATTGCTGTAAAAATGACTCAGACTAAGGGCGGGTTTATCAATGCTTGGTTAAATATTGTAGTCTTCGGTTAAATCTTAGTTGTTGACCAAAGTGTTTATCAACTGCCAGCTTGCATTGCGAATGTAATAGTGTTTTCGGTTTTGGGATTAGCAGCCCTAGCGCCTGCCATCTGACAGCCAAAATTTAAAATGAAAATTCGACACACGATAACCAAAAAGGATTTACCAAATTAATTTGAAAAAAATATTTAAATACTGATTTTGATTTCAACTGATAATTTATTGATATCTGTCAGCACGTGTATCGAGTTTTCATTTTAAATTTTCGTGGTCAGATGGCAGGTATAGTTGTGAGTAAAATTAATTTGCACCGACGCACTAGCGATTTCTGTACTCTCTTTTCCCGATGAATAGCAGTTGTTTTACCGATAACTGTGATAATAGATATTTTTGAACTTCTGTCAATTATGTTTTCTTCCAGCGGCTCCATGCTTTGACCCATTATTTTCTCGTTTCAGTTGCCTGTACATATTTTGTATCATATTTTTCGTAGATCGCGACTAAAACATACCAAATTTCTTTCTGTCTATCGTCTCATATCCCTACTCTACACTTTCAGAAATTTCAAAACCTTTGGTAAACAATTTTAACAATAAAATATTCATGTTTTACACATACAACAATCAAACAAATTATTATATTCACTGCGACATGAAATCAAGCAGAATTAATAAACAAATTTTGACACTGTTTATGTTGGCGTAGATTGATACGTCTGTTTACTCGTCTAGTTTATTCATTGTTCGGAGCCTATAACAATATCTTCCTCTTCGAATGGTCGCCAAAAAGCCATAATTTTGATTATTACCAACAAAATAGTTTTAGTCAATAAAAAAATTCTCAATCACCGCAACATTTAAGAACACAATGTCTCGTAAATAACAGAAATTAACTAAGTCCACCCTGGGAAGTTCACAGTCCATGCGAACCAATGTGCACCAATGAGAAACAATTGTTCGCTTGTGGGTAGGTCAAGACTAGAAATGATTCATGGCTTTTTTATGCTTTCGGATTTTTAATCCTCAAAGATGACTTGCCGCAAACTGTTATTTCATTGTGAAAAAGTGCAAACTAATTGTACTCACAACTATACGCACCGGGCGCTAGGGCGGCTAATCAGAACACACTATAGATTACTTTGCCCTTATTTTGATTAGAAGCAATTGTTATAGTAGGAAAAATTATTTGTAATGTAAATTGAATCAAAGTTATTAATATTTAAGGGAAAATGTTAAACTTCGAAAGATATTAGGATCAATTCTATAGGAGGTGGTTAAAAATAAACGGCACGCCATTAGGTATATTTGACGAAGTTTCCGCAATTAGAAATGTTTTAATCTATCAAGATTATGACTTAAATTTTAACAGGTGTGTGTGAAGAGTTTTACGTTAATATTTTAAAGCTTTTTATGCATACAAAATAGTTAAATGAAGTTAGCAGATTGTCTAATTTTTAACCATGCCTTAAAATTTAACATTTGCTTACAGAATTATTCCTATTGCCAGTAACCATTTTTATTGGGATACCAGATAAAATTAAAAATATAAGGCTTTTCAAATTCCTTTTTATCTGATTTTGACCTATTTAATTCAGAAGTGACACCAATTTGTAGTTATAAGTCTAAGGGTACGTTTACATCTGGTGCTTGTGTCAAGACAGAAGTGTCAAATATCTGACGTAATAGCATTGACATTTACATTATTAAGGTATTGGACATGAAGGCTAGCTAAATAACGAGAAGGAACTCATACGGAAAAATTGACAAAACCTGTCCTCAAAATCGTATATCTAAGCCGTTCGTTTTTTCACCGTGGCGTCGCCACTGTGAGTCCAATACCATCTAACCTTAGTTGTTATAAATGAAAGTAGTCAAATAGACCATTCCAGAACACCTTACTTTGACAGGACGGTCATATTGGGCTGGGTCCCCCGATCAGCTGGAGTTGAAGTTTGTGTTTTGACATACGGTTGGTTGTCAGACCGACTTTGTAGAACAATGTATATTTTATTTAAATAATAAAAACTGTACAAATAACACATAGGTCAATCAGTAAACTGTCCCTGAATTGAATTAAATGATAATTAAATTGTCAGACGAAGAAAAAAGCAATGATAAAAGGAGTTATGTGATTCGAAAGCAACAAATTCAAGTACACAGAAAGATCAATTAAAGAGTCAATAGTTAAAACAGCCGGAAATCGAAAAAAAATACCTTATTCCTTGCTCCTTGCTCCCCGCATTCCACACTTAACTACACTACAAAACGATGGCATTTTAGATAATTTCAAGAACTTTTTATTAATTAAAGTCTAGCTGTCATCCGTTGTTTATCAGTAAACAATGATACACTTATGTCCTACATACATTTTATGACTGTTACATAACAAAAATCACTGTCTCGCATAAATATCATACAAAAAATGTCAGATGTAAACGTGCCTTAACAAACGAAGTACTGCGTTATTAATTTTTTTGTTTCTAAAAAGAACCAATGAAAAAATAGTATAATTAGACATACCTAGCGCACCTACTGCCCCATTATTAAAGTAATGTAAGAAGTTTACCTACACTTATCATTAAAACGCCAAAATGTAGTTAATAATGATCACGTTCATCCCAACGTAGTGCTACTGGAATTTCCCGCTGAACGCTTGCTTTGTCAACTGATTGATGTGAGCGCTGTGGTAGCAGTCGCCATTTCCCATAAGAATTGAAATACGCTACGCTACCGATCAATGATACATTAACTGTCATTTGTGACAAATATCATGTGAACAAACATATAAAATGATATAGCATATATATTTTTGTTTGAAGATATTTTAGACCTTTGTATCTTGAAAATGAATGAACCATAGAGATACTACAGATAGAGGTAATAAGCCATAGGCCGCTGTGTAAGTGGGAATGTCCCACCGTACTCCGATGAGAGAAAAAAAGATAGACGATCAGAGGTTTTCCTGTCTTTGTCTGTGTATATAACATGTGCGCTATTAGAGAAAGACAGCCTATACCTCCGACTTTCTATCTTTCACTTACAAGCTGACGGGTTCCGAGCTGGCTTGTTGCCTCTATCTGTAGTATCTCTATGGAATGAACACCACTGGGAACTACTAAAAAAAATGGAAATCAATGACGTATTAAATACGTATTAATACGTCATTGATTGAAATCGCAGATGAATGAATAATTATTGCAGTCATGTGTCAAACAAAATTTGATTATGTTCTTGTATCCAGATTAAAACGTTCAGCAGAATTAAGAAATGATGGATTACTCTGAAAATCGCTACCTGATCAACTTCGTTGGGATTAACGCGACCAATGACGTAATGAATAATGACATTATGATACGTGTTTGATGTAAATTATATGCTAGCAATCAAATCTACACCTTTAAACAGTCCAGTCCGTAGTGCTTCCTTCCAACGTGGAAATTAATTAACGAAGCGTATCAAGGCTTTAGCTAGGATCGCATTGTTGTACCAGAGGTGGACCGATATATCGGAAAATCGTTTAATAAGTGAAATAGGAATAGTTCTGAATTCTTCACAAATTTGATTCAGTACGTTCTCTTCTATTTTTTTTTTTCAAATAAAGGAGGGGGAGAGTGGTAATGTTTTATGGATAAATACCTATAACTTTGGTTTGGACCATTTTAACGAAAGCATGATTGTATTTTTGGGGTGAACCCAAAGGTTATTTAAAATTAGATAGAATATCTATATGCTCATATTTTTGAAAATTGTATAGTAATTATTGTCTGTGTCATTGTGAGAAACAATTTCGTAAGTATTCCTGAGAAATGCAAAAAAAACACATGTATGGGAGAAAACAGGCAATAAATAAATTGATTTCTGAAAAAACTCTCAATAAAAACAGGAAAAAGGAAAGAATAAACGGATAAGAAAGGTAAACTGAAATAGCATATGTAATGAAATAATGCAAAGTCTAAGCTTCATCACTGACAAAATCATCTTCATCATCATTGTGGAAGTCCGATTCATTATAACAGGACTGCATTTAACCGTAAAAGCGGCATTCCAGCATATCTAAAAATACTGAACAAATCAAAATATGACAACTGAACTGTCAAAAGGAGCAAATAAAATGTACGGCGACATTAGTTAAGAAATACGTTAATGACGTCATAATTCCGTCTCAACTATTTCATAAATGAGAGATAAAGCTGGACAATGTATGAGCTGCTGCGCGGAGTCTCCGGGAGCACGCTCCGTGAATGTAGGCATGGAGGGCGGGCAAATTGGCCCATAACTTGTGTAAAAATGAATATTTTTTCATGATTCAAAGTGCATATGAAAGGAGGGACCTGTACCTATAACATCGTGTAACTTTTTCGTTTTTTTTATTTTCCAGGAATATTGAAAAAACTGGCCAAACTTTAATTTTCCTGAATATTTGACCGCCCTTATCAATCCGTTCATATTTTTCAAATTAAGCTTAGTTTTATTGAAACCTTTTGGATAATGGGACTTTGATAGGTGGTGAATGTATTCCGAAAGAATGAATAAATAATTTGATAAACAATGATTGGCAATATCGGTCTTTAATGCACACCATTGGAAAGCTGAAAATGTCCTCTTTTCGATGGTTTTTAAAATTTTTGGCTAAGTTTTTTAGTTTTCCGGAAAATTTTTGCAAGCCTTTTTTTGCAAGAAATATTGATCCAGGGACAAAAATGATGGGAACCATTTTTGTAGGTAATGAACTGTACTTCATTTCTAGCAAAACCCCACTTCTCTAAGTAGCATATTTCGGGAGATATCGGCCAAAAACTGAATTTTCTAGATCATGGGCCATTTTCCAGCCCCTTCCGCAAATCCCGCGGAGAACATATTTTCAGAGAGTCATCTACACATGAATACCTACAAGTTGCAAAAAAAAAGTCCGACAATAATGAGATGAACAGGTTGGTGCCTTTATTTACTGCACTATTTACAAAGCGTATTCTAGCTATTGTTTGATGCGACTCCCAAAAAGCACGCGAATAATTCGTCTATGGAACAAGTCGACTTTCAGTCGCATGGAGACTATGTTCAGACGCTTCAACGTACTGCGGCTCTAATTGACATATAAAATAAATGGACCAATCGAACGTAACGTTCATTTAAGCAAATTACGTGATTAGACGCAGAAATTAAACGTTTCATTTAAAGGAAGTAGATGCGGACAGTAGCCATTCGAATATTTCCCTAGAATAAAATATTTATTGTTGTTAACTTTCTTTAAGATATTGTTTATCAATATAATTTGGCTAAATATTAGAATAATGTAATGTGTACCAGCAATTTTTAATAATTTTTTTTTCTACAATCGACAATAATTCAACGCAGTTCTTTCATCATATTCGCTTAATGATAAAGTCCATTTATTCCATTCATGCTTTCGAATTTCGTAGCTAGGTTTAATCGCATATACATTAATAATTGGATTGGATTTGAAAAAATGTCTCCAAATATGTTCAAGTGCAGCGTTATTCCGCACAAACTGTAATTATAAATCTTATCTATAAAATTGTGATATATATAAGATGTTGTTTTGAAAATTTTCAGATATTGTACATATTTATCTTAAACAGTGACTCTACAAAACGTTTTGAATAAAATAGAGCGATACATATAAAAGTAACACAGATACTTATAATTATTTTTAATTATAAACACTATTACAGTTCACTCGTTCTCCATAAAATTGATAATTTCATCAGACGAGCGTAATTAATATTGTCGCGCCTTGAAAATGAAATATGTGTCACACTGTGTATTCTGCAATCTATTGAGACCTGAAAGTAATTATGCTAGGACCGTTCTGGCTCATGGCGGAGGTTTTAACATGGGAATCTCCATAAGAAAATCGCGAAAATCCTAAGGTCCCAAAACACTGGAATTGGATCTTTTTTTGTGGGGGAATCCGATTCTGGCAGTAATTATGCAACACCGACTCCGATTCACTCTCATAGCCAAGTGCGTTAGGTACGATATTATAGACGCGAAGGTTGATGGTTCGAGTCCGTCCTCTGGCGAATTAATAAATAATATTAATAATAAGAATTTGCTGGGTTATTACTAACGCATAAAAATTATTAAAAGTGGTAGATTAACGGAATTATCCCCGCACAAAAAAGATACAATTCCGGTGTTTTTGGAACCTTAGCATTTTCGATGATTTCCTTATGGAGATTCCCATGTTAGCGCCTCCACCATAAGGCGTAATCGGTGTTGCATAATTACTCCTGAAGATGTGATATTACAGCATCTTATGCATCTTCAAACAAATAACATAATTTTGGATATTCGGTATCTCCGTTCTTACTACTGCATATTCATCTTCCTCAGAAAATATTCCCCTAATATAATAGCGCCGCCATTCTGTTTTGCACTATCTTGATATTGACAAAATTCTCGGAATCGAAAAGTGTGCACGAGTACAAAAATTACCATACCCTAGTGACTTGAAACATTCAATTATACACGCATATTATTAGCTTTATTCGAGTTTTTATTTCTGGACAGTCTGTAAACCAATTTGGAATTGCGCAGAACTAGTTGCGTACTTTATTCAGTCCTATGAACTATTCTCAAACTGTTTGTGATTGGACAGAGTTAGAAAAAACCCGAACATCCCTCATGGTCTATAGAACTGAACTAACCTGACTAATTTGACAATTTACTTTTCTTTGGCATCGATTGTGTATCAAGATAACTCATTGTTCAAAAATAAACCCGAACGCCAAACTGCGGGTGTCAGAACCATCTTATTGAAACCCGAACAAGCCAACTTCTACTGCGCAAACTCCGGACAGTCTTAGAACAGTAATTGTATGAACGCAAATAAAGCTATTTTCAGTGTGTACCAGTCAGTGCTGCCGTTTCGACACGTTTGTACTGAATTCAGTACCTTCTGAATGCTTTCGATACGTCAGTACGACTATTTTTAAAACCGTTGTTATTCGAAACATGTTGTAGTGGAAACCTGGCAACAACTGTCGCCGTCATAAAGAAAGTAATATGTAATATAGAGTTGTCTCTGGTAATATGTTGTATTTTGTATTTGTCTATGGTCGACGTGCAGAGCCATCGAATACCACTACTCGTCGATGTGCTGAGCAGATTTCCGAAATCCTATTATATTTCTTCTCCTGATTTATCTCCATTTTGGCTTGTTACCCTTTTCGGAGGCATACAGCTATTCTTCTTTTTTCATACAAATTGCCTTATAAAGTTATTGAAGAGTTTGAAAATGCGGCAACATTGATAGGTCAGTCATTTGCGCGACGTATCGTTTTCACACTTTCAAATTGACTTGTTCTATAAAACCACCTCTTTTGACATCTGTCAGTACGTTTCAGTACCATTTCGTCAAGAATTTCAGTACGCTGCCAAAAAAACAAAGCGGCAGCACTGGTACCAGTCTCGCCATGGACCTTTGTTTATATGCCCATGAGTCTGGCCCTGGAGCCATCAATCGAAAACAATATTATTAAATAAACGTTCCAAGTTACTATCAGAGGCGTACGCCAGGGGTAAGTAACTGGTTAATAATGCCCAAATTTTACGCAATTGACCTTTTCCAAGTCATCCTGACGTCATTTGGAAACGCTCTATGGGGGACTTCCGTCCAAGTTGCCAACCCAAAAATTTTGGAATTTTCTACCACTGGTGAAAAAAAATTTCGGGACGAATTTGTCAAGTTTAAGTTCGCATTGTTTATACATATCCGTAAATTAAGTATCGGCTCTTCAAAACGGGTAATTGAACCCAAATTTTCATGTCTGATTGGATTAATTTTATGATGGGGAAACTGATTTCATATCATTAATGTCAATGGGAAATTTCGGTTTAAGCTTCCACCCAAAAAATGTTGTACGAATATCGATATTTGGATTCATAATTACCTGTTTTTAAGTATATATATATTTATAAACAACGAGAACCTAAACATGAAATTTCCCTTCCCGGTGGTAAAAAATTTCCAAATTTTTGGGCTCCAGCTTGGATCGAAGCCCCCATTGAAATTCATAAAAAGATGTCTTGCGAAAATTGAGTGAACATTAAGGAAAATACTCCATCATAAAACAACAAAATGTTTTTTCGACCCAAAATATTATGAAAATAGACCAAATGTACGTAATATGGTAACAAGGTAGAGCCTCGTAGAGTCCTCTAGTCTTAGATGAAATCTGCACATATTTTATTTCAAAAAACGTTTTAATAGTCTCTGTTAACATTTCAAATCGTTATTGTGATTACATTCTACAATTCTCACTTATTTTTGATAGCACGATTAATTATTATATCAACTATAATTATAAAGGGTGGTCTAAAAAGTTGACCGTTAGGTATATAAAAAAAATATTCATACAATTAATTTTTCAGCTGTCTCGTTTTTTGGTCCACCTTGTAGCTTATATCTGTAGGTTAAATATTATGTTACATAAAATATATAAATTACGAGTCCCCTAGATTTTTAATTTATGAACACCAATACTCACAATGTGTGATGGGGTTATGAAAATGCTATTAAAGTCAATTACATGGTTATTATTTTGTACCCTCTTTAGTAGGGATGATAAATTGACCCATCCCCGCAATCTTTTTAACAAAATTTGGACTGCTAAAACTGAATTCATGAAATGGTTAGTGAATAATGCTGGTTTTTGTTAGAACCACATAACTACTCGTGCTATCTCGTGGAACCCTGTTTAAAGATTCTTTAGTGCAATCGTTTCAATACCTTCATTTGGTTCTAAATGCGTGTAATCTGAGCTTGCACCATCCCAGAAGATGACCATACCTTTTGAGAACCACAAAGCCGCGAATTTGAAGGTAAAAATGATTTCCTGCTTACTGGAAATTAATTCCTCGAAACGTCTTTTTAAGATTCAAAATGACTGGTCTATAAATATTATATTATAATATTAATTATAAGATAAAGTAATATTTCATTGATATAAATCTAATTTGAAAAGTGTAGAAAATGGTTCAAATACAATATTTGTGAAGATATTCAATTGCCTATAGCCAAAAAACAAGAATGTATCCCCTGTATAAACTGGGCAAACCCATATAACCCATTAACAAAAATCTTGTATATGCACTTACTTAAGGAAAACTGTGCTAAAGTAACAAACCCAAAAAATAAACAACTACAATATTTATTTTTTTTCACGGTATCTGGAAATTTTAGTTTTCCCTAACCATTAATATCAGTATTACCAATACATGCACCAACCAATGACATTGTAATTGTTGAAAGAACCAAATATTTCTCTTCCAAATTTTGTATTGCTGTATTTCTTTTGGGTTGCTCTATCTGTCTCTCATCTCTCTGTCGCTATCTTTTTATTCAAAAATTACACTTCTACCGCGTATACAGTTAGTACAGTCCATAATATGAAGATTGTTATTCGATTAGTCAATGAATAAATAATTTCCTAGGGGACCTAGCACTGAAATTTTATATAATTGTATTTGATTAATACTAGCAGAAAATGTCCATAAATTATAAGCACCATCAGGAAACTATCATTACGTTTCTAATTTTATAATTGATTGTTTAATTGAATGTATCCTGGACATTTTTATTAAAATGCTGATGGTTTATTGTGTAATAATTAAGCTTATTTATATTTTTGTCAAAACAGAAAATACAACTTTATACTAATAGGTAAAAAGATTTTACAATTTATCGATGTTTTTTATGAATATAAAATATGTGAATATTAGTATTTGTTTATTTATCCATATCATATCCAATTTTTCAATGTAATGCAGGGAATACCATTCCGTTATGGTGGTTGAAAAAGTCAACAGATCTGGAAATGTTTTGACCTTGGACGTATAATATGAGACGCTCATGGATTTGACTGTTATTGCGGTATACAGAGTGAGTTTTAAATATGGAACGGATAGCACGATTTTCATAGATTTTGGTGCGTGCATCGGTCTTGTAATATTAAGTACCACGTTAATCCATCTACTTTTACTAGAATTGTAGCCAAAAATTTTGGAGTAGATCAGAAAACAGTTTTAAAGTAAAATAAGTTCTATCATCGCTATAAAATAAAAAGAATGCACGAACTCACAGAAATGACACAAACCCCACCAGCAAAAAAAAATTGGCCACCTAAAATTTTGCTGAAGTTCGTTGTCCAAGAACTTGCGTAATGTTTCATCTATTTCAATTATTTCGACGCCAAATTGTAGATAAATTGTTTGGTATTAAAACAAACTCCAGAAAAGTGTTCCAAAAATGTTGATAGCTTATTTATACAGAGTGAAAACAAACCATGTATTTGTAGTCCAATTTCTTAACACCCTGTGGAACAATTCGGAAAATTTGTAGAGTTTACGCTTAGTTAATTACAAAGACCATCCTTCTTGCCATCTTTCAGTTTTTATTTCACCTTGATATCTTGATTTCTTTTGAAGATACATGTAACCATATAAAAGCCTGGAATATTGTTTTAGGGAGAAAATTTAATTTGTAATGTTTCAATATTCAACAGTAATTTGAAACAAAAAGAAAAACGTGAATAGCATTTTTCAATATTTCGTATGCGCACTTCCAGCGGAAATAACTGCACGCAATCGCCGAGATAAAGCAGCACGTACCGAATTATTATTTATTGAAACACATACAATACGTTCTTCAGGAATCTGTAGTTACCTATGCTACATTTGTTGGAGATGACTTCATTTTCATGCACGACACTGCTTACTGCAAGACCGCGTGTAGCAAATTTTGTTGACAATATTTGGATGAGGTTGATATTCAACGATTAGAATGGCCTATATGTAGTCTGGATCTGAATCCGATTGAACATCTCTGGGATGAAATTCAAAGAAACATTCGTCGTCGTCCTATACTACCCGAAACACTTGACGAGCTGCCGCGTTTTGCATTGCAAGCTGAATATGACGCAATTCCTCAAGATCGCATTATTCGTCATCAATTCGATGTCTCGGCGATTGCGTGTAGTTATTTCCGCTAGAGGTGGACATACGAAATATTGAAAAATGCCAATTATGTTTTTATTTTGTTACAGTTGAATATTAAAACATTCCAGATAAAATTTTTTCCCTGAAACAATGCCAGGCTTTTATTTGAATACGTGTATCTTCAAAAGAAATCAAGATATCAAGGTGAAATAAAAACTGAAAGATGGCGAAAAGGATGGTATTTGTATAATAAACTAAGCGTAAACTCTATAAATTTCCCGAACTTTTCCACAGGGTGTTAAGAAATTGGACTACAAATACATGGTTTGTTTTCACCCTGTATAAATAAGCTATCAACATTTTTGGGAAACTTCTCTGGAGTTTGTTCCAATACCAAAGAATGTATCTACAATTTGGCGTAGAAACAATTGAAATCGATGAAAAATTACGAAAGTTCTTGGACAGCAAATTTCAGCAAAATTTTAGGTGGCCAATTTTTTTTTGCCGGTGAGTGTAGAAATATGGCGAAACCGTAACAAATATTATTTTGAATAATTCTGATTTTCTTTTACACTTTTTGATTTGGTAACAGAGCGACCTTTTTTTTAAATGGTTATGTACATCAGAATATATTAGAAACTTGTCATATGTTTACACCAGTAAATATAGAATTAAACCTCTCACTAAATTTCCGTTCCAAATTAGGTTTAGGAACACTAACTTAGGATAAAATCATAAAATGCTGACAGATTCCGGTGGAGTTTTAGGCGCCATCTTGAAAAAACATTTTTGGCCAATATCTCTGGAGCTTTGCGTTTTAGGGCAAAAGTTATAAAGACTATTATTGTATAAAATAAAATTTCCCACTTTTTGTATATCATAATTTTATTTGTAAGACTCACCGTTTACGATTTATGGCCCATTTAAATAACTGGTTCTTCTAATATATTGGCCGATAACTCTTAAAATATTGGATTAATCAATAAAACGCATCCTTTCATTTTTAAAGATCAACTTATTCCCTACAACTCTTGTTTGAAACTAATATTCATACTTTTGGAGATATAGGGCGTTTAATGTAGAAATGTCAACGCTCGGCGGGTGACGCGGCAGGGTTTTTTCTGCAACAGGTAACCATTTTTTTGTCTCTAAAAAAAGGGACGAAAAGGTTTGGTGATGGGAAGTATATCTATATATTACTGAACCTCGTCTTCATCGAGGGGTCTGTGGATGTTGACGATTTTGTCCATGAAAATGATGACTTTTGCCCTAAAGTGCAAAGTTCCCGATATATCGTTTTTACAAGATAGCGCGTGAAGCCGGAATCTGTCAGCAATTTGTGATTTTATACTCAGAAGTGTTCCTAAACCTTATAAAAATGGATCGGAAATTTATTGCGAGGTTGACCAAAAAACCGGCTATTTTTACTGCCGTAGCTGGAGAATAGAGATAATTAACAAAGGATAATTAACAAGGGAACAAAACATACGTTGCATTACTGCCAAGAAGTGAATGGGGAACCGCGAACCGGTCGTTTAATGTAATGTTTTATTTCTGTTGTGGAATTGGTTATTTATTAAATTTGCTAAATAATTATATAGAAATACCACGTAATAAGGGTTAAAACCTTAATTTGTTCATAGAACAAGTCATTTATCAGAATAGATTATTTTTATTACAAATAACTTGAGGCCGACTCTGATACAACATCAATACGCGTGATTACGACTACGCTAAATTTTTCCTCGAGTAAACGAGCATGGATGAAACCATTTCTATTCTACTCTGTTTATTTCTATGCACAAAATGTATATGACACATGACACGTGATAGCTGACTTAATTAGACAATGTCCAATGTCAGTCAAAAATGTCGAGTGGAATTTGTTGATCTAACTTTTTTATCATAATTAGATTTATTCTTATAATTTAAGCTTTAAGTTTTTTACAAAATAGGCCAAATAAAAATGAGCAATCACCACAATGGTGCTAGAACTGGAGAAACTGAACAAATGGCACAATCTCAATGTCTGAAAGTATTTATTCAAAGGGATTATAGTGAAGGAACTCTAGTAAAATTTCAAAATAGATTCCCTCAGGAACTGGAAGGAAGAGTAAGTTAATTCTATTCGATTTCTCATAAAATACATGAGTATCTACCAATTTGTACGTTCATAATAGATACTGTAAATATTCCTTTGCTTTGCTATAAATTTAAAAATGGCTATTTGTATATTCTATTTATCAAACTATAATGAATAAGCCATGTAACAAGGCGAATAAATGAAATATATCATAACATTGATAACAAGAAAATCCTTTTGCGATTATTTCCAACAATTCTGAAATTATTCTGTTTTCATGGACATCTTATTTTTCAGCTTGAGAGACAGGCGTTTGAGACTACAATAAATAGACTGAATGCTTTTTTTGCAGAAGCTGAAAAAGCTACATGTTCTACATATTGCGAAGGATGTCTAGCATGTTTAACTGCCTATTTAATATATATTTGTAAAGAAACACATTATGAAAAGGTAACACTTATATGACTTATATTGCGTTGTTTCATTGTATTCCTAACAGCAAATCAAAAATTTCTACTTCTGCCCTTTTAATTCTTAATAGACAGTATCAACAAAATTAAAAACCTTCAATCAAAATAGTTCTAGTATAGATATAAATAGACTTCAGGAAAAGAGGAGTTCTTTGTAATTGAAAATGAAATAAAAGTATTGCTTCATTCTTGTCAAAAGTTAATTTATTAGTTTTAGTAGTGGGAAGCTGGAGCATTATCAGTTGCCTCAGTTTTCAAGTCTTGCATTACAACTAGACTGGCTTAGTCTGTACATGAGGTGTATAGTGACTACTTCATTCTCCATAAGTACAGTTTGAGTATTTTGGTCATCCTTTATATTCACTTGTAGTGTAGACAATGACTTTATTTTTTAGTGTTTAAAGAGAGTATCCAAATATATAGCTGAGCAAAATGAGAGAGTATATGAGCCCAGAGGACTTAAATTGACTGACCCAAGCTTAAGAGGATTAAGGGTACTAGAAATCAGCTGCCTAGATCGTCCTCCTAATGCATGACTCACATTATCACACTCCACACAGGAGTTTTTTATGTGAAACTCAAAATATTCCAAAACAATTTTTGGTGTACGTTATTATCAATGGAAATACTGACAAAATTCTGCCAAAGTGGCATAAGACTGGTTAAATGCCAAGCAGGCTAATCATTTTTTTTAACTTCACATCTTCATCAAAGTTTTGTTTTGGGAGGTTTTATATTTTATTTAAAGGATCTTTAAAGGTGCTAGTTTCTATATTTATATTTCACATAACTTTTTAAATGTTATTTGAGAATATAACTGTAGAAATCTATAGTATTTTCAAAATAATGGCATTGTTATGAATCTTGAAACAGGTAAATTATTTTCAAGTATCTACTATTGACATCAAATGAGTTCTGTTTCTGAGATACATTATTTGCAATTGCCGTTATAAAGAAAATAATCTTACTTTGGATATAAAATTAATTACACCCAGAGGATTAAAACAAGTAAAAGTGCTTTTGGCACATATTAACTGATTTATAACTGCCCTGTTTTTGAACAGTTTTCTCAAAGATGAGTATACTGTACTATTAATGTGATAGATTAAAAATTCTGAAACAGATTTTGTTCTTTTAAGTAAAATTTACAAATTTTTATCACATTATTTATACAATATACAATTTCAGCAACCAACATGAAAACTACAAGCCAACTAGTTACCCTCGAAAAATTAATGAGGCATTGAGTTTGAAAGTAAATTTTGATCTACATAGTAAAAGTGAGTAAAATTGACATCATCATATAAAAAACATTTACTCTTTTGCTTTTGAGTCAGCGATATCAACTTCTTGTTTTCCAGTGTCTCTGTAAGGAGAAATTTGTTTATTAGAGTGTATTAGAGTAATACTAGAGGGAATTAACACCTGGTCTATTTAAAATTCTTTCCTAGATAAATAAAGAAGAAATTCAACAACATATTTAAACTCAATGCGTATTTTCTTGTCTTGAGATTTCATTTGACAAAATTGAAGAAAAGAACTGCAAAAATATATTGCAATGCACACACAACATTGTATTAAAGGAAAATCTTCGCAAGATTCACTTTATCTTGTAAAATGCACCTAAATATTCCACTTGCTTCGGTTTTCACTATTTTTTTTCCGTTAATAAGACACAGTTGGAAAATAGAGTTATTATTAATAACAAAAGTGGATCAATTTATTTATTTCAAAGTCAAAAAATATTTATTTAAAAATGTGCGAGATGAGTTTTTGTATTGGTTGTGGTGGAAAATTAAAAAAGTATATTGGCTTGATGAAGACAACGTAAAGTTAATTTGTAATAAAGTGCACTTCTACTGATTTTTATAGTAATTCCATTTATTTGTTGTTTTTATAAATAAGAATAAAAATATTTAAATTATTGGTTTATGTAGAATTAAGCAATAAATATTTTTGTCACCTAAACCTGGTCAATAAACCGAATTAAACATCACTTAATACATTGAAATGTTCCAAATTTCTAGTTGAATTGTTCAATTACAAAAAGTATTGTTTGATATTTTCAACATTAAAATTGCATTTATTTATCTACGGGTCTTTGTCGGTAAATTGCAATGTTAGCCTTAAGTTTTATACAATTTTCAGCTATAGTTTATAATCCTATAACATTTTTCATACTGTTTTTGCTATTTCTGAGTTGATCTCTATGCTACACCTTTGCCCCGCTATTAATTTTTCAACATATCCTCCGCTTCATATATATTCCAGCTTTTCAATAGCATCCTTAGAAAAATTATTTCGGAAATAATATTAATTGGTAAAAAAAACTGTTGTTACTGGAGGGCTAGATCTGTCCATTAAATGCTTACCTAATAAATGGCATCAATTGGAATATTGAAGTTTCCTCAGTGTGTCTTTCTAGCCATCCAATAGCTGCGTCCAGATACTTGACATTATAGTTATGCCAAATTTAACAAACCCATATCATAAATTATTTGGATTGGATATTATAATTTATTAATTTTTTCTTGTATATCATTTTAAATCTTCTATAACAAAAAATTGTTACTTGTGAATTTATCCATAAATATGTGTATTTGTTTTAATCAAATTAAAAATGAATATAGACACAATTGCTTTATTTCAAGAGCCTTTTATAAATACAAAATCATTTTACTTGAACTTAAACGCGGGCACAGAAATTTAGCTGAGACTGAAATTTTATATTATTTTTATATAAAAAGTGTTATTTACTACCAAACGTTGTAAGATTCTTGATATAAAAAAGGTCTTCCTAACCCAAAACTGTTCATAGCTTATTGCCAAGACTAACAGAATTATAGTTATGTGATTCATATAAATAATATTAAAGTTTAAAGAAAAAATAGTATATCCTTGTCTTTACATTAACTATTGTTATATTACATTTTTCCTACACATTCAAATGCATTTCACAAACTAATGTAGGAGATATTGAAATAATTTCCCATTAAATAAATGGTCAGCATAGTCTATGTCAAAATCCCAGTAAATAAATAAAACTCTCCTTGATGTCCAGGTATTATCACTTTTAACAAGTTGAGAGAGGTTGGTAAAATAAAGAAAAGATCGGCCCTAAAACTGAACCTTGAGGAGGACCGCTGTGAACCCCGAGCACACATGAATAACAGTCATTTACGAGAACACAGAATTTTTCTGTTGATTATAATTCTATAATTGTTCTTATAAATAGGCGCCGCACTATATAATTTCCAAGAAGTAGGAAATGATATTTGTGGAGTGATACTAGACCATTCCAGAATGACGTCACTGACAGGTCGGCCATATTGCTCAGGAGGGCATGTCAAATTCTATTTAGTTTTCATTGTTTACAGGTAAACAACGGGTGATAGGTATAGTAATTATAATGCGGGAAGCAAGAGATAAGGTCTCTTGTTTTCGATTTTCGGCTGTTTTAACCAAGGGATAGGTGTCTATTTAATTGATCTTTCTGTGCACCTGTATCTGTGGCTTTTGACTTTCGTTGGAATCACATAACTCCTCTGTTGATTGCTGTTTTCGTCGTGTAACATTTTAATTATTATTTAATTCAATTCAGAGACAGTTTCCTGACTGGGCCATTTGATTATTTAAATAAAATATATATTAGGTACATTGATATTGTTCTACAAAGTCTGTCTGACAACCAACTGACTTACTGCCAAAAGTATCAAATCGAACTAATTAGTCTATTGAATCTACACATTTTTTTAGTGCAACGGATGAAATTCCATACATACAAGGCGATGAATGATTTTTGAGTGGCAAAAAAATTTAGTGCTTGTTTGGCTGATGTGACCAGTTGTTTTTTTTTTCGGTTATTCAATGTCGATCTATTCCTGCGACTAAGGCTAATGGCCGACGCCGGGAGCACTTTACCCCTAACTGGAAATTTTGCCGAACCAACTAGTGTTCCAACCAGTGATAGGGTTCTTCATCGAGCTCAACATCCTTGGACTCGGGACCTCTGTTTCACATTTCCTCCGAAAGGCGGCATATCTACATTATACCTCGTGATCATTGGTGTAATACTTGCGAGCAGTGATATGCTACTCCGATGCGAGGGTTCTACGACGGTGTTTTTCCTAGTGGTCACCATCCAAGTAGGTACTAACCGCGTTTGACACTGCCTCATTAGCATAACTCATGACTCAACAGTTGAGTGAGCGTAGGTATGTCTTCTGAACGATCATTTTTTGGTTAGATCATGGATTCAATAGATGAGGCTTTTACTCGATGAAGATCCATACTGAATGATGGAATAAAACAATTTGATTTGTTTAAATCTTCATTATATATATTTGAACTAAGTTCAATATAGATTCGTGACTCGTTTCGCTAACACAGTAGCTTTCTCAAACGAGTTTGATTTCATCATTTAGATCATAGATCTTTATATGTTATGTATAGATTTTATTGCCTTTGGAATAAATATTGAGACATTAAAATATCACTTTGTTGAATAAATGTATATATAAGTTTTCTTATTCCTCTTTCTCTCTGCACAATATAATTATACTTAATATAAAAACATAAATGGTATATATATGTACCGCTTGCATTTCCCGTTTCATTTATTGATAATAAAACAGGTGCAATTGTGTTATTCATTATAATATAATCTTCAAAAAATGCTAAGTCTGTAGAATAAATACATATATTACTGTATACTAATAAAGAAAAGATAAAATGAGAAGAGGTTATGTACATATGTACGTTTTATACGATAAAATAAATAAATTCAAATCATTTTTTAATAATTCGTGAACATTTTTCATATCTGTTATGTTGTATGAAACATTATTGTACTTACGTATAATCTGTTCATATTTATAATCATCTCTCATGTTGTGATATTTATTTATTTCACTAATATCATAGATCATATATATAACCTTTAATAAATATAATATTTGTTCACTAATAATAAAACCATAGATAGCCCTTATAAAAACATCAAAATCTGCAACGTGTTGTGCTCATTGCTCAGAAAAATGGCGTCCGCTTACCAAACATGTTGAGATTCGCTCACTGATCTAAGTGCGTTCACAGAACATTCACTCAACGGTTGTGCAACAGTTGTGTTTTCTGAACGCAACCATTGCAATTATCGCGTCAGAGGCATTCCACTCAATTTTATTGTTTTGTGATGTGTCAAGTTGACATATTGTGTTGAAAAATTTTTGATATCGAACAGAACATTTCATTTTACCAACTTTCCTTCAGACTATTAACACCAGAAAATTGAGAAAGTGCAACGAATGGATGCTGGCCACGTCTCTCAGTAGAAATACCGAATCTCATGCCAACTACTTGACCAACACAACAACAACGTCAACGTACAACAAGGCACCAAAATGGCGGACAAGAATACATATGTCTACAGCGCTCTAGTTCCACTATATAGTGCTGTGTCGATGCTCTCCAGTTGTCTTGCGTTAACCTATTCTTAACAATAGAAAAAAATGGTTTTATTAATACCGTTTTAACTGAAAATAAAAATTCTGTTAATTAACATACACATAACAGCTGGAGAGCGTGAAAAAATTGATACACAAAAAATTGCTTTTGTACACTTTATTTTTGTTAAAAAGGAGCTGGAACATTAAAAACCTAACATCCCTCCGGCTCATCGGTTTCGTCAACACAGTCTGGAATTCCATCACAAAGCTGTTGCGTTTTTATACACAAACCATTGTTACAAGGATGTTCTCCTAAATTACAAATCCGCTCATAATTACAATTCTGTTCATCGCTACCATCCCAACAGTCTATTTTTTGATCGCAAATATGAAATTTAGAAATACATGATGTACGGTTGCCGCAATGAAAATGTGTCAAGTAGTCACAATCTGAAAAAGAAATAGATCATAGTAGTACAACTCAAATTACTGTCAAGCATCGGTGATTGCGAAAACTGACTACTTTTTTATACATTGTTTTCTAACCTCACTTATTTTGCAATAAAATTTGCATTATTTGTATCTGTGTTCGCTTGGTCTGTCCCCATCCTCATCAATTTTGTCTTATTATTGTATTAATTTTCAAGTTTATCATTAAAGTATATACCTACTTACTAGAGATGTACCAGATCGTTAAACATGTATATCTGCGGATACGGATCCGAATACGGATATTTAGTGTCAAGATCCGAGGATACGGATACGGAAATTTATTTTCGTACACAATCGCCGGTGTCGGCATCTGCGCGAGACCTTGAAACGATAGTTTTCGTCACGCCCGCCGCAACGACAGGCAGGATACTTATATGTATCAACTCTCTATTATATTGATCTCGTTATAATTATAAAAAAATGATGATTTGAGTTTTGGTTTTCTCATTTTCTAATATTTATAAAAGTAATGTTATATGTTATAACTTTCTATAATATTAATCTCATTATAATGATAGTTGAGTTGTGTACCTACTATTGGTATGGTAACTTACGAGGATAAATGTTTGCAATATACCTATATAATACTGCCAAATATTTGATTTTAATATATAAATAATAATACTCATCTGAATGGAATTTAATAGTTTTTTAAATTCTACTTAATCACATATATAGCATTTCATCCTATCAATTGAAAATTAATAAGATAAAAAAGCCTTGTCCTCACTGGCAGATTTTTATCCGGATACATTGTATGCAGACTGTATATTTTTGATGTGGAGACGTTTGGAGAGAGTATGCAGACAGTCTGCATACAATCAGCAAACAAAATTAGTGTTTCTGGAGACATAATTCAATGTTGTCTGTTTCCCAACCAAATAGAAAACGGATACAATATACAACTATTCTGTCTCAAGTCTGCAAGTGTGGACGAGAGTCATGGGACGAGAAACAACCACCTGCTGTTTAGTCTGCAGTCAGCCTTTGACCGATTCAGTTGTCCAGTGCTTACTTGGTATTTTGTAGTGCAGCTATTCAGTGAAAATGACATCGTGGACACCTTCTTCAAGAAATCTACGAGTCCACCAGTGCCTCCTCCTAGGTAAGGTACTCACACGGTATAAAATTAAAAAAACATGCACAAGCAGCTAACGTCACATCTTCTTCGGTCAACATCTCGGTGACGACTGACTTCGTGGCAAGTGTGGACGACAAACCAGTAACATACATGTATGTGAAACAATGTTCGCAGACTGTATGCAGACAGTCTGCGTACAGTAGACATCAGACAATCTGCAAACAGTATGCAGACAGTCTACATACAGTCTGAATACAGTCGGCAAACATTGTATCCCAGTGTGGCTTAAAAGATCCGCGAGAAAAGTGACGGATTCAGTAATACTTACCACAATTTTGCTCATCCGACATATCTGAACAGTCTATAAGACCATTGCATCGTTTTTCTGCATTAATACACATGTTGCCACAGTTGAATTGGTCTTCTCCGCAATTAAGGGTAGTTTTTCTTGGCGAACAACGATAAACTTGATATTTTTTACTTAAAATTTGACAAAATTCAATGTTGATTTGGCACAAACCACCACATCCAGTCTGATCGTATTCATCCAATGCCGGAACGCATTCAGGTCTTGAGGTGTCGTTGAGTTTCAAACAAATTTTGTTTTTGAATGTGCAGTTTGTACAATAAGGGTTTTTTTCAAAAACCGTGGTCTAAAACAGAAGCAACAAATACAAATTTGATTAAAATATTTTTGCTCCACACATCTTGAGTAGTTTGATTTTAATTCAAATATTGGCAAATATCGATCAAGAGAGTGATTGATTGATTAGTTCGGCTCCAACAGTCAGAGGCTGCGACTCCTCGTTACCTCAGCCATTAGACTTTTTGTGCTCTTGGTTGTACCGTTTATGTGAAGAGACCAGTAGTCCTTATCTTGCTCACCGCAGGTCCTTGGAATTAGTCCTAGTAGTCTACCATCTACAATGAAACAGTGCTTCACACTCGACGATAATGTGTGAGGCTCTTTTATCCTCTTCCAAATAGGTTTCTCACTATAAATGCCCCCTAGGGCACAGTATCTGGCCCCTTCTGAGGTTTAATATTTCGTTAGTCAGTGACTCCGTTGGTTTTTTGCCCAGGAGTTTGATGTGTTCATCTATTGGCACGTGACTCCAGTATGTCTGATATTTAGTTTGAATCTACCGAGATGTACAACCACCTGCAGCAGTTTTTGATATTCTAAATACTGGTTCAGGACCATTGCCTACAATACCTTTGTGTTCTGGGACTCAATAAAGTGTTACTCTATTGTAATTTGCCAGGGTTAAGAGTCTCAGACTAATCTAGATCTGATCTAGAGACATGCTAAAGATTTCAGTGCTGCCTGACTATCTGAGACTATAACGATCTTTTGGTCTCTATCCCCCTTTCGATAGCGTAATTTTCACCTGGAATACGAATACGAACTTGCGTGGGTATAGCACCGTGAACTCCAGCTCATAATCCTATACCAACTTTTCTTCCTGACTCCATGCTTCCAGCCCATCCCAGCTTAGCTGGATAAGGTATGGTTGGATGTCGTTAATTATGGCCAGCATGTTATCACTTCTTATTTCAACATCTATGTGATTCTGGAATGACTGCGGGTATTGGTTCCTTTTTGCCGATTCCCATTGCACTCCAGCTTGTATAAAGTCATTCTCGCTTATGCCTTAACATGTAGAACAATAAACCCTGTATATTGAAGGTATATTTTTTACAATATAGGTACATACTTAAGAGAAAAATTTCTTTTACTCACAGTTTCCAGAGTTAAAATTTCGATATTTGCATCAGTAATCAGTTCTTCATTGTTTGTATTGTTGATCGATTCTGGCTTTGGCCTACTGCGAAACCCCACATCTTGCGGATAAATGTAACTCTTGACTATTTTTTCTTTTTTCTTAAAAATTGTATTGTCTGTAATATTTAATTGATCAGTTATTTATTTATTTCCAAATATATATAAGTGATTGGATTTTGTAAAAAAAACCATAGAAAAAAATCCAACTAGATCTATAATAATAAAATATAAAGAATTTTAATTAATAAAACTATGTAGGAAGGTGATTGAAACAGAAATAACTAGTATCTACCTCCTAGTGTCAGTAATATTATATAAAACCAACGCTAAAAAAACTTGAACTTCTTGGGGGATGGAACTCAAAGAAAACACTTTTAAGAAGCTGTGTAAGAAAAGTTAAGCAATACATTTATCTTTATTGGACTGTCGCCATCTAGAAAATCAAAAAACAGATTTACCCCATTCAATACATTTGTGTCCTGGCATATAGGTACAGCCATACATGTTTGGTATTGCATTCAACATTTATGTATTGCAGACAATTCCCGGACGATCGCTAGACGAGCGAAAATATTTTCCAATTTTAGTTTTTTTTTTAATTTTTGTTGCTGTTGTGGAGGTGGAAATAACTGATGCTTGGTCTAATATGCAGGGTGCCCACGGATCAATTCGTGTGTGCCCGCCAGAATTTTTTCATAAACATTAATTAAAAATGTGAATTATTTTTTATTTGTTAGAGTTTTAATTTTTTTGAGTGCCTTGGTTTATTAAATATGTTCGTATGTTTGCTATATTGTATGCTTTTACTAATATTAAGTCAATTACAAGTATTTTTAACTCGCTTGTAAGAAGCAAGTTGGAGTTTGGTAGCATTATTTGGAGTTGAAGCCATACAAAATAAGTTTGTGAAATATATCTATTTTTAAAAACATAAGATGTCTCCTAAATATGAGTCTTATGATCCATTAAGGTCAGAGTTTAGTATTGATAAATTAGTATGCAGGAGAAAACGTCGAGAATTAATTTTTCTTTATAAGTTGTGCAACAATTTAATAGGCTCAGCTGATCTTCTCAGTCAATTAAATTTCTACGTACCCTATCATCGAACTCGTCCTAGGAATTATTTATTCTTAACACCTTCGATAAACTCGCTAGATAAAATATGTCAGCTATACAATAGCTTAAGTGATAATCTAGACACTGGACTGCTAGGAATTACTCTGAGTCAATTTAAAATATCTATTGCAGATTTAATATTAGAGAATTAGTCTTGTGTGTACATTCAGTCGTTTTTGTCTCATAAGCAATATGCATGCGTTGTATTAAGTTATAATTTGTAACCACAGTTGCATAGAATAAGGGAAACCTCCTAGGTGCTGTGCCCTAGAATTCTGAATTGCTGTGCAATTCGCAAGTATATGGGTGAAGGTTTTTCAGGTGCCGTTCAGGCGGCAATGTCCCGTTAGGATCCCTGTTAAAACTCTTGGTGCAGTTTTACTTTGACTTATGCATTCATTTGATCTCAACGGGGTGTATCCACCCTTCAGAATACTTGATTGTCTAAGCCCTACTAGATCTTTTCAATGGTCAGATTCTCTCTCTTCTTCGGCTTTGCCTATTTTTTCCAATATTACATTAGGGCTGATACCGCTAAAGGGTTCCGGCCCCCAAAAGGGTCTTTCAGTCCCACTCTTTGCTAGTCCATCATTTCCTTCTATTCCAGTGTTTCCTGGAATCCACAGTAAGGTTACTATATTGTTCTCGCCTAGTTCATGAGCTTGCCTAGGCATTTCTACACCATTTTGGAACTGATTACTCAAGAACTCAGTGCTTCAGTGGCTGCTTGACTATCCGACATTATGATAATCTTTTGCCTTCTGTATCCTTTGTCAATATTGAACTGGACACACTTTCTTATGGCGTTAATTTCCGTTCATAGGATAGACATATTAACTGATAACTAGGAATCCGTAGTTGCTTTGAATATTCGAGAGGCAACATCCAGACTGGTAGAAGAATGACAGAAAGAACTAAATAAACTGACAGACCGTACTAAAGTAATACTATACAAGTAGGAATTGTCAAAGAATCATGACAGATTATCTAACGGGTCTTGCCCCAGTGAAAGGCCACCTGCATGAAATGGGGCCGGATATCAGCTGCAAACTTTGTGACATGAAGATCAAAACAGTAACACTCATATGACTGTGAGGTACTGGACTCAAGAACAAAACATTTTTGAAGCCACCTGATATATACGACACACATCCATCCAATGGATCTATTGGTGTGTTCTTTTTACAGAATTTGCTCGTGCAATTCGTTGCTCTGTTCACCTGAATGATTTTGCGTATTCTTTTTAAGCGCTCGTTTTTAACAGAGCTGAACTATCGCTTCCCCCCTTGCCCCTAACTGCACTACCTCTAGAGGGGGCTCGTTTCTGATTACTTGCTCTGTTCAGTTGATCATAACCTCAAACCATAGACAAAATTGTATAACATTTCTCTATGCCTCAAACCATAAGGAAAACAACCAGAACTTGATTTATTTTGAAGCGGTTTCAAAATGTGTAAGCACTTATATGGAAACACCAATTTTTTCATCACCACTTTATAATACACTCTCCTCTTTCCTCCACTTATTATTTTTTCGCATTCTTTTTAGTATTTCCTGCTCACTTTGGTCACCCGCTTAGGTTGAAAATTATCTCAACAGAGCTGAACAGAATACTGTAAAAAGAACACAATATGTATTCGCGAAAACGAGCAAAGGGTGCGACACCTACCGTCAAAATTTTATAACTTTGGAATGGGGAAAACAAGCCAAATCCCCATTAGAGCAAGGTATTAATATCGTTTTCTTGATTTCTAGAGGAGTTTGGTGAAGTTTATTTTATCAGAATATTTATTTAGACTCTAATAATGACCAGCAAGTGCAAGAGGTATATTGCTGTGTGCCGCAATGTAATCAGTAAAAAGATGCAAATATATCAATACATAACTTCCCAACAGATCCAAAATTATGCAAAGTGTGGTAAAACATTTTAAAAATTGGGAAACATATTTCTGAATACTTGTCAGTGTGTAGCAGGCACTGCTTAGAAACATATTATAAAGGTAATTTCCCTCATTTCAATAAAATATTTTGATGTTAAGTGTTATTTAATGCTTGGAAAACATGTTCGCCTTCTACCATTGGCCGATTTCTGTTTCCAATGTAATTTACAATGTAAGTATGCCCAGTTCAATATTGACAAAGGGTATAGAAGGCAAAGGATTATCATAATGTCTGATAGTCAAGCAGCCATTAAAGCGCTGAGTTCTTGTGTAATCAGTTCCAAAATGGTGTGGGAATGCCTAGGCAAACTTAATGAACTAGGCGAGAACCTTACTGTGGATTCCAGGACGCACTGGAATATAAGGAAACGAAATAGCAGATGAACTAGCGAAGAGGGGGACTGAAATACCCTTTTGGGGGCCGGAACCCTTTTGCGGAATCAGCTCCAATGTAATATTGGAAGAAATAGGTAAAGCCGAAGAAAAGAGAAGATCTGACAATTGGAAAGATCTAGTAGGGCTTAGGCAATCTAAGATATTCTGGGTGACTACAACCTGTTGAGATCAAATGAATGCATAAGTCAAAGCAAAACTGCACTAAGAGTTTTAACAGGAATCCTAACGGGACATTGTCGCCTGAATGGGCACCTTAAAATGCTCAAAATAGTGGAGGAAGAAAATTGTAGATTTTGTGGAATGGAAGACGAAACCTCCATCCACATACTTGCGAACTGCACAGCAATTCAGAATCCTAGGGCACAGTACCTGGGAGACTACTGGATAGAAGAGGGACAGTTACCTAAGTTGACGCCTGCAGATATCCTAAAATTCCTCCTGGAAATAGGACTAAAGGAGCTACTAGTCTCTGAAACTCTCCTCAGAAACTAAGTAGAAGTAAGGGGGCACAATAGATCTTTTAGGTCTCAGTCAATGCTACCCCAAAATACATACATACATAGTGTCAACTTGTCAGAAGGTGGACATGCCGTATAAGCTTAAACTGATTAATTAATAAACATGGGAAAATGAGGTTAAGTTGATAAATGAATTGAAAAAACAAATGTTAGTTCGATACTTCTTGAAACTAAAATAACAAAATGGAGAAAAAGAGGTAACTTACCTAACGTTAAAAATATTCCGAAACCGACTACTAAAGAAATAGAGAAAAACACTAAAATATACACTAGCAGTTTCACTTTAGAATTTTGTTTAACTACTGTTTCATTATCCTCGTTTATTTTCAACACCCACCTGTGTCCGAAAATATTCTTTTTAATAACAACATTTTTATTATAACCGTTATCCTGTACTTCTTTCGATATTGTATTTATTGAAATACTTTTTGAACAATTGGATGCATTTTGTTCAAAATAATGTATTTTTGTTAATTCGACATTACTCGGTTGCAGTATCATCTTGAATATTCAATAGTTTTCATGTGATAAGTATTGCCAGCGACAATACAAACATTGTTGATTTGTTTGGTAAAATGAGGAGGTTTCTACCGACCCGTGACTATTTGTAACATGTGCCATGTGTCCCGATACCACTGGGGTGTCGGTATCATTACCGTGAAAATATCGGAAGCCTAGTTGGATTGTACGAAAGCGAGGGGTGGTAAAAAAAAACGCAGTTTGTGATATGATGCAACAAAAAAAAACAAAATTTATCTGTTTTTCCGCGATAATTCACACTGTTAATAAAAATTAATGTAAACAAAAATTAAAATTGTTCGTATACTAATATTTAGATCTCTTCACAGAGCATGCTCAAAGAAATGTAAATTTGCAATCACATGACTCATAAAAGAGGGATAACGTTAAGATTGTAATGTCCTAAAGCAGGGTCATCCTATTCTCCTTACAACAGAGAGAACATTTTTATCGTTTTTAAATAGGTTGAAATAATAAAGCTTTATTCGGGTTTTTGTTTCTGGACCGTCCGTAAGCCAATCTGGAATTGCGCAGAACTAGTTGCGTACTTTATTCAGTCCTAAGAACTATTTTCGGACCGTTTAAAATTAAAACACAGTTTGAAAAAACCCGAACATCCCGCATAGTCTATAGAACTGAACTAACCTAACTAAATTGACAATTGAAGATAACTTACCATCATCACTGTTGTTATGTATCCTGTATCAGCACACAATAAACAAACCTCTTCCTGTAACCTCTTTCCTCTGCGAATTTTCAAAATAGCTCCCGCCCTCCTCCTTTGCAAATGATTTGAGCATGCGTAAAAAGTTTTCCGAAAATCGTCCTAGCTCGAAACTTGGGACTGGCTTAGACGGTTTTCGAACCGTCCAAGAATTGCTCTAAAATAAACCCGAACTCCAAACTGCCGGTGTCAAAACCCGAACAAGCCAATTTCGACTGCGCAAACTCCGGACAGTCTTAGAACAGTAATTGCATGAACCCGAATAAAGCTTATAATAGGTTTGTTCCAGAACGCGATTAAACTAACTCGGAATTGTACTGCGCCGTGGCAATTTAATGTTCCAACGCCTATTTTTGACAACTAGTAGTTCATCTGGACTACTAATTCAACGTTCCAGCAATTTATCAACATACAATGGAACCGTTCTAGAGCAATTCGATCAGTTCTTGCTCTTGAGCATCAGGTATTTAAAATTCTCTCTTATTTCACGCAAGCGCAGCGCATGTTTCAGTTTTGTTTTAAGGTAAATTTTATAATAAATCAAAATCAGCAAAATTACAACAAACTTTCATACGAACGCATACGATGTTTTATAAATATTCTGTGATTATATGTAAATATAAGGTGAGGGGGGAAGTTTTTTTTTCTCTTTTGTATATTGACTTCAAATATAACCAATTATAAAAAAGTTCAGTACTTTCTTAATGTTAAAATTTGTGATGTTTTCCTTATAATTTTTTTAGCATGTCAGATATTTCAATAGCAGGCTCAAACTCTAATGAAATATCATCTGACGATGATGAGCAGCTTTTGAATCTATGATTATTAATAATTGCGTTTCAATACCAACAAATTCCAAACTATTTCGACTTATTATTTGTATAGTCATGCGCAGTAAATCATTTCAAATTATGTGTTAGAACTATCCCAAGACTTATTGCTGGAACAACTCCTAATAACAATAAGAATTGTTTATTTCCAAAAAATAGAGTATTATTGTGTCAAATCCGGGGATATTTAACACGTAAAATGCCGCCATGATAAAAAGAAATCGGGTTTTTATGGCCGGACATGTTTTTCCTTTAATCATATACAATTATCTATTTCGGGCCATGATGGGCCACATAAGTCCACCACATACAGGCCAAATAGACTAAAATGAAGCCAAAACATTTAAGAATCTATCCCAATATAGTTTACATTGATTCGGTGGGACAGTATTATCCACCGAGGCCAGAAGCAAAATTTGGTATGGTCCCGTACATAGGCCCACCACGACCCCTCAGAAATATTTTGATGTCAAAAAATGGTGGGCTCCTTACACCCACCACGGCACTTTACGTGTTAAAACTTTTTTCAAGGATATTTTTTATATTGATCAAGGATATTTTTGCCCGTCGATATTTTCATTGAGACTGGGAATATTTTGTCCCGGAATGTTTTCTCCAAGGATACTTTGTCCAGGATATTTTGTCATGTCCTGGTATTTTTTGTCCGGGGATACATTGTCCAAAGATATTTTATTCGGGAGTATTATTGTGTCAAATGATATTTCATCCAAGGATATTTTGCTCAAGGATATTTTGCGCGTGGTACCGGATAGTTCACCAAACCCAATAACGTTTAGGTACTATGGAGAACAAAGTAATAAGGCTGTTTGGAAAATATTTTTGATTTCTGAACCGAAAGTACTACAGCACGTAATAAACCTATATCGCCTTTATACCTTACCTCTATTTCGTCACTTTAGTTGATAAATTCAACGTAAAGGTTAATTTAGTTAAAAGTTCAATTAAAATAGACCTTCTTTTCACTTAAATATAGAACAAAAATCCAAGGAACTGAGAAATAATGTCAATTAGAATTGTAGGTGTTAAAATTGAAAGGTTAACTGCATTGACTTTAGACCTGTTAATATAGATTAAAGATTGAAAGTGTTTTTATTGGCGGTCAATATAAAGTGCTGAATATAAACTAAACTTCAATATAACTCCTTAACAAATAACTAATTAATTAATACTCAACTTACAGAGTGAAGTCTTGAAGTAAATATTCCATTGTTTATTATAAATGTAAATCTGTTACATTTACACTAGTCCATCTATCTGATCCGATAAGTTGGGAGAGTAGGGCAGCCCCACTGTACCTCATTAGGCATTTGTGCATTCTCGTGGTAGTCTATATATGGTTTTAATTATAATCAGGGCCGTCTTTAGCTATGTCGGGGCCCTTAGCACTTTTAAATTTGGGGCCCCTATCCCGATTTTTGAAAATGGCAAAAAAGACAACAAGCATTTGGAACAGAATTTATTCATATAAAAAATAACAAAATGAAACACACAAGCCTGCACAAATAAGTTACCTTTATTTATAGTTTATTTTAATATTTAACAGGTATAAGTCTTACTTTAAAAGAACGTTTACAAAATAAACCAAAATGATTATTTACATAGATGCAAATGGCTTCTTCCTCGATTTTTATGTGCAAAATCGTTTATTACGTCTTCAAAATCTATTTCATATAGTATGTCGTTTTCTATGCTCATAAAAGTGACAAACTATTCAGCCTGTCTTGAAACATGCTACTTCTAAGTTCATTTTTAATTCTGACCAACTTGGAAAATGAACATTCCCCATTGTATGTATGTATGTATGTATTTTGGGGTAACATTCACTGAGACCTAAAAGATCTATTGTGCCCCCTTACTTCTACTTAGTTTCTGAGGAGAGTCTCAGATACTAGTAGCTCCTTTAGTCCTATTTCCCGGAGGAATTTTAGGATATCTGCAGGCCTCAACTTAGGTAACTGTCCCTCTTCTATCCAGTAGTCTCCCAGGTACTGTGCCCTAGGATTCTGAAATACTGTGCAGTTCGCAAGTATGTGGATGGAGGTTTCTTCTTCCATTCCACAAAATCTACAATCTTCTTCCTCCACTATTTTGAGCTTTTTAAGGTGTCCATTCAGGCGACAATGTCCCGGTAGGATTCCTGTTAAAACTCTTAGTGCAGTTTTGCTTTGACTTATGCATTCATTTGATCTCAACAGGTTGTAGTCACCCAGAAGAATCTTTGATTGCCTAAGCCCTACTAGATCTTTCCAATTGTCAGATCTTCTCTTTTCTTCGGCTTTACCTATTTCTTCCAATATTATATTGGAGCTGATTCCGCAAAAGGGTTCCGGCCCCCAAAAGGGTATTTCAGTCCCCCTCTTCGCTAGTTCATCTGCTATTTCGTTTCCTTCTATTCCAGTGTGTCCTGGAATCCACAGTAAGGTGACTATATTGTTCTCGCCTAGTTCATTAAGTTTGCCTAGGCATTCCCACACCATTTTGGAACTGATTACACAAGAGCTCAGCGCTTTAATGGCTGCTTGACTATCAGACATTATGATAATCCTTTGCCTTCTATATCCTTTGTCAATATTGAACTGGGCACACTTTCTTATTGCGTGAATTTCCGCTTGAAAGATACTTGGGGTTTTTCCCAAGCTTTCAGAGTGTTTGGTTCCTGGCCCGTACACTCCTATCCCAGTTCCTTCTATTGCTTTTGAGCCGTCTGTGTACCATTGAATGGCATTCTTTCCAAGTCTGGAAATGGTATTTGGATCCCATTCCTTCTTGTTGCTTAATTCCGTAACGAATTTCTTTGAAAAATTATACTTTTTCATCATACCATCTTGTGGCATGTCCCAGGCTGTCCGATTTCTAAGAAGTGAAGAGGTGGTTTTTTTTTAATGATTCCCTCTCTACTTAGTCTGTATCTTGTTCTTTCTGCAACACTCTCCACCACCATATGTAATGGTGTGAGGTTGAGAATCACTTCCATTGCTGCCGTTGGGCATGTACTCATTGCTCCTGTTATGCATATACAGGCTAGTCTTTGAATTTTGTAGAGGTTTTCTCTCGTCGTCAAGAGGCTAGTTCTACTACTCCACGCAATGGCTCCATAAGTGATGATTGGTCTCACTATGGCAGTGTACATCCAGCTCAGGATTTTTGGGTTACAACCCCAGTTTCTCCCTGCCAGATTCCTGCACACCATTAGAGCCATTTTTGCTTTGTATGTAATCTCCTTCTCGTGTTTGTTCCACAGGAGTTTGCTGTCTAGAGTCAAACCTAGATACTTGACTTCTTGTCTCCATTCAACGTCGTTCCCATCAAGTTTAAACATTCCCCATTACAGTTGGTTACTTTTTAAGCATGAGAAAATTCTTACCGTTATTTCGATATCTGGGAATGTATCTGCGATATCTTTGCGTAAAATATTAGCCAATTCTGAAACAGTTATATCTTCGCGTTCATTATTTAGCTCGCTTAATTCAATTGTTTGTAGTTCACACAAAAAGCCAAACCGCTCATAAATCTCTTTATATGACTTAGATCTTTGTTTTAAGTTAGTTGCTAAGATGTCAATTATCTGGAAAAACGTTTCAATTTTAAATTTTTCTCTGCCAGATAAATTTACGGGCGTTGCAGAAACCTGTGAATGAGGGATGAAGACAGAAACCGTCGGGGGCCCTGTGCCAGGGCCCAGCGGGCCTATGCGTAAAGACGGCCCTGATTATAATTGAAAACGTCCCAAAGTGGAACTAGACAAAACTCGCTGAACACAGATTTACGGATGATAAGGCGGAGTAATTAAAAAATATATGCTCTACTGAGTCATCTTCCTGTTCACAGCCATCGTCAAGAATATTTTTGCTGCCGCGCTGTCAGGATCAGTAATTCTTTCGATACCTTGCAGATCATTCATTAATGACAAAATAGGTACCTTACTATGTTGAGGAATGTTTTAGGTCCACCCACCACTCAAAATTGTTAAATAAATACCTAAAAACAAATTAATAAAACGGCCCTCAACAAACACATGATGGTGTTTGGTTCCATACACTTTTGAAATACTTTTAGTTAAATATTCGGTCCAGCACTGATCGATCGCCCTGTGTATGTTCGAAAAAATAAGTAACAATATATTTTTTATTTCAAAAATTTTCAATAAACAGAACGTTGTTATGGGCGTTAGTGACTAGCATAAACTGTGACACAACGACCGGAAACGACACGCAACAAGGGCTGGAATTGATCAAGCAGCATATGCTTCCTGTTGGGAAGTCAGGATTGTTAAAATTCTGTAATAGTTAATCAATTTCCTAATATTATGTCAAAAAATTTTGTTTCAGTTCCACAATACACAAAGATATTGATTTAAAGTTGCCCAATGGATATTTTTGTGGGTCGTCCTAAAGTATCACGAGAGAGACAGTGGCGTATCGTAGCTAAGGAATACAAAATCATAATGTACTCCCCAATAATTAATACTGGAACACTAGACACTGAATCAAGCTATGTAAGACTGGAGATAAAATTTGTTAAACCATGATATATTCGGGGTTTGAGAGGCTTTCAGATTGTCCGAAATTACTCCACGATTAAAGTTATTTAATATAAACCAGATTTTCATTGTGCAAATTTATTTTATTTATCACAATATTATTTACAAGCACTTACACATAAACTATGTTCAATTTATATAAAATAACGTCACAGTAACATATGCCCGTGTGCTAAAACAAATAATAATATTAATAATAAATAACTTAAACAAATAACATATTAATTTTATGCTAATAAATGTCTCATTTACACGAGAAAAATTCATATTTTTGTTATATACAAAGGTGCACTTTCACTCTTTAGAAAGAAACCAAATTTTCTTTTTATTAAGTACGGTGGATTATTTTTATTCTTAAAAAGAAAATCTAGCTCTACGTTTGATTTTTGAAATATGATTTGAAAAATATTTAAATATTTAAAAAAGCGGACGCATTAAACCACAATAACTAGATTAATTGTTGCAACCTTTACTGATCATTATATAGGGTGTTTCAATGTAAATTATCCGTTATAGTTACTTGAAAAACCTTAGAACAAAATATAATGATTTAACCTGAAACATTCGAATAAAATATTTCTTCCTACCGAAATGAGTTTGGTTATTAAGACACCTTCCAAATCTCAAAATTAATGTGCTAAAGTTTCTCCTGTTATCATATGAAAAATTACTAATAAAACACCTTGTACATAGTAAATCTAAAATTTTACTTTATAAAAATCAAATTTAATGTAAAAAAATTGTAAAATACAGTTTTTGGAAGTTTTTCTATCAATACCAATTTTGAAAAGTTATATATTTTAATTTATTACAATTTAATATATTTAATTCGATTTTTGCAAAGTGGAATGGTTAATTTATAGTACGTATATACCAACAATCATTACATTTTTAAAATTAAAGTTTCAAGTTTTTATATAGTTAAAATATAACAACTGTGATGAGTTCACATATTATTATTTCATTTATTTGAAATTTTTCTGAAAATTCTAATGAAGAAAAAACCAATAAGTTTAATATTTAAAGGGATATTGCAAAAAATACTATGACCCACTTTTTTGGGTATATCTACTCTACAGTCAAGATTAAGAATTGGCATAGACATGAAAAATATGAAAACAAGCAATAAACCAATAAATAATTTTCAATTGCGGTTAAAAAACGCTTACGACTCCATATATTTATATAGCTACTTACAAAAAAAACTACAATTGAATTAGTGGAAAAATGTGGATAAAACGACCATGACATAAACATTAACCAAACTGAGGTATTATGATAGATTTTATGAGATAGCTATTCCACTGCGACCTTTTCATGAAAAAAATTCAGTTGATCTGTGGAGAGCAGCCAATAGGATGGAAAGGGCTTTGGTCCAAATTATTAAAGGTCATTTTCACATTGCAAATGACGGTAGGATTTCTGTCAATTAAGGAAACACCTCCATACAATGGGTCTAGTGGACAAACCTCTATGCAGGATGTGTGAACAGGAAGATGAATCTGTCAAACATGTCTTATGCGAGTGCTCCGAGTACACCTGCCAATATAAAGGAGATATCTCCTAGTGACCTGTCCACCTTCCTGAAAAGGACAGGATGGACGATGACCTAGGAAGACAACTCCTTGGGAGGATGTACAAAGGGTCACATGTGGCCTAAGTGCTGTGGACCTAACTCCCCCTCCCTACTCTACAGATACAGATACAGAACATTGCAAATGTTTTTGTTATTCCAATATGGGTTTGTAGCTCGAGAAAAAGTTACCTGAATCAATTCTACATAATTTACTTAATTACAGTTTCTTGTAACAATTGTCATATTTAAGTAATAATAGACGTCAAAATAATAGTATCATACTATTATAACGTTTTACAAATTTGAAAATTACTAGGAAGCAACATCTACTTCTCGGGCTATATGCCCCGACAGACAATGAATTACACTGCCAAGTTAAACGGGGCTGGTATATCTGCAAGATATAACCAACTATTCTGGTTTGTAATTAGAAGCCCGAGAAGTAGATGCTGCTCCTAGTGAACTCTACTCTTTTAAAAGTAATTTTCAAATTTGTAAAGCGTTATAATAGTATGACACTATTATCTTGACGTCTATTGATAACACGCTTTACTTAAATATTACAATTGTTACAGGAAACCGTAGTTAAATAAATAACTACAAAACCGAGATGGTTTTTTGTCAATATAGAATGTTGGTTTGTGGTTAGTTATGGAGATGTCGCTATTGTCGCATTCTTAGCATTCTCTTCACAGGAGTTAATGTATTAATGTGAATTCATCGTTGTCTTCAGTCCAGGATTATGCTCTCAGAGCTTCTGGACGGATGGTATCTACCATGTACTGTTGAATACGCCGAAACCGGTCTGCAAGTGATATTGTCCTCTTGCAGATATACCAACCCCGTTTAACTTGGAAGTGTCATTCATTGTCTGTCGGTCTATTCTTTGAAAAGTCATTTTTTTCTAGTGTTAATATTATGATACTATTATCTTGTCGTCAATTCTACATAAGTTTGATCTACCACTTTTTTCTATATCTTTTGAATAAATGCTAGGGGGAGAATGGAAATGCCAATTGAATAAACTCATCATAACATTCAATGACCTTTAACAAACTTAGTGTCATTTGCAATCAAATATTATGTATTCATTATGATCTATTATATTTAATGGTAACCAGATGGCGGGGTCTGAACATTTAAATGAATTAATCGACCACTGAAATATCAAATATATTGTAAAACTTGACACTTTTATTTTAAATATTTTTATTGGAAAGTTGCGAAAATTGAGCCCAATCAATTTTGATATGTTGACAAAAATTGCCTAAATTTTTTTTGTAAATTTACAAAAAAGTGTTTTTTAAAATTCATATTATTCTTATAATTACTCAAATATTCAGTAGTATATTAATAGGTAGGCAACTTAGTCGCAGTGGCTTGGCTAGGGTCATCTGCGCCCGGGAACATTACTCAAAGTCTGCGCTTCTTCTCGGACCGACAGAGTCTGGAGGCTCACTGAGCCCACAAGAAAATTTTGAATTTTGTTATTTGTTTATAAGTAGAATGGCGCCCCTTAGTGCTCAATGGGGGCGCCAATATCATACTTGCCAACTGGTTTGTAATGAAGATACTTGTGAAGTTACAAAATTTAATCTGGCAAACGTATTTGGGATACATTAGTTTACATCAAAATAAAATTAAATAACTAGTTTTAATACTCATTTTGGCGCAGTCTAACGTGGCACCCGGGGGCATATGTCCCCCGCTGAGCCTCCCTAGCTGCGCTTCTACTGACTCGATCTTTTTTTTAATTTCTACAACCCGCATTAAACACTTTAGACATAATTTTTTAAATCATTCATAAATATCTTTCGATATTTTCCTTATTTTTGCTTTTAATCGAGGCTACAAAGTTACAAAAGCTGCTCTAAGTAAAGGAATTGTTACTTGCACTAATGCAGCGACCCAACAAATCAAGAGAAACAACAGAAGCAGAGGCAGGCAGTGAAAAGGTAAGAATCTCCACTGCTAAAAATCGCAAAATTACTTCCAGACGTTTATCAATGGGTATTGGATCTCTCAAATTGGTGTCATTCTGCGAATTTTAGTGCTAACTAAACTTGAAAAAGATTGAAATCCGGGCCACCGTACATGAACTAGACTTTGTTAATGTTTCGGTGTCCGGTCTGGGAAGTATTTAGTCGAATCCAATATTTACTCATCAATTGAAAATGGATTAAAGTTTGGTTTAATGTTAAAAATATTAAATGAGAAAATTCAACAACCTTTCACTTATATTTTTGA
The DNA here is from genome assembly GCA_949126875.1 of Lochmaea capreae. Classification (NCBI taxonomy): domain Eukaryota; kingdom Metazoa; phylum Arthropoda; class Insecta; order Coleoptera; family Chrysomelidae; genus Lochmaea; species Lochmaea capreae. The sequence continues at coordinate 18,995,684 of OX421403.1, forward strand.
GCTCGAAAACTCCCATCAGAAGTAGCTTAAATGATTTGTATGCTTTCATATTGTTTAAACACTGATTTTAGTATTCTAAAATTACACACAAAAGTAATAATGATAATCTAATAATTAATACAAAAATTTTTAAATTGTGTGCATTAAAATTTGAAAAAAAAACACTTTTTCGTGGCACAAAATAACCGTTACTAAAAACAATACTAATAACGGTATTTTTTTTATTATCTAACTATTTGACAGAATGTATATATATGGCCGGCAATTTCTAATATATTGTTTATCATTAAATTTATTATTTAAAACCATATATAGATTTTTTATATATTTTCTTCATAATAAGCTTAATAACAAACAGTGTACAACTGACAAGTTTTAAAATAATGGTTTTTATCATACTTTGTCTCTCTTTCAATGGCCGCTGAAAGAGCGACCAATACAAACAGCTTGTAGTAGAATTCACATTCAGATTGCAGCGTAAGAGATATATATTTGGAAGACTAACTAGCAAGGTTGCCAAAGTCTTTAATCGTACGTTTTGGCCCGACTCCTATGAAATAGTAATTTTGTGAGAAATATTTGTGAAGTATTCCACTTCTGTCACAAAACTTTGGGCAAAAAAAACATCTAAGCCGAAAATAACTGAATGATTTGATAAACAATGTCAAGAATATATAAAACAAAAAAAGGATTCGAGGAATAAATGGATTGAAAAGGGCGTATTGTATTATGACAGCAGCAGCAGATGTCAGGGTTTTGAATTCTTATTGTTCTACTTTATTAAAATGATTTCTCCCGAAGAACAAATATCTCTAGAAATAGCAAAAATAAGTGCACAATTACTGCCCACGAAGGAAAGGACAGGATGGACGATGACCTAGGAAGACAACTCCTCGGGAGGATGTACAAAGGGGGGTCACATGTGGCCTAAGTACTGTGGGCCTAACTCACCCTCTCCACTCTACAAATACAGTTACAGGTCCTTCTATACAACTGCCACAATCACAATCATAAACATAAATATGCATAATTAAACTGACCTTGAAGTTCCTGAATTTTAACTTTTATGTTTATGATTATGACCTAGTTTTTTGGAGGTTTTGCTGTGCTCTGCATACTTTGTTGATTTCTGTGTCGAAAGTTTGTCATTTTACTGGTTTAGAATCATCAAAATGAAGTTCGGAGAGGGGTTTTTCATAGAAACTATCGAGAAGTTTGACGTTGACGTTTGTTTGGCAGTTGGCTAACTTCATTTATATGAATTTTATGTTTATAACTGTGACTATTAAAATTGTATGAACACCTTTTAGAATTATGATTATGATTAAGTTTATAATTCTGACTGTGATTATGATTATGACTAAATGTTGTAGGTATAAACCCGCCCTAAATGATGATATATTTCTCGGGAAAAACTAAATCCTTAAAAGCTCAAACTTTATGGAATACATTCTCAAAGATTATCTGGCAATTAAAGAAAATGTGGACGTTATTACTAAATTGTCAAAAACTAATGCATTTCTCAAACGACAAAGTGTTTCTTCTTTTCTTCTAATTAATTGTATCAGTACAAAAAGTCTATGGTTTTATAATGTATATTACAAATATTTCTATACGAACCAATGACGCGAGTATTTCCGAACAATATCCTTTATATTCGTAAACTACAAAATGCTTTCTTTGTGTGCAGCTACAAAAACCTAAAAGTCAGGTGGAGAATTCATGGCATCCGTATCCTTTCCACCTACTATCTATAGAAATTTTAAAGTGCTGCCCATCAAGATAATGCCCAGCGTTGATGATGGAAAGATGTTAAATCCTTTATTATTCCAATAGTCCTTATTATGAATATATTTTGAAACTTTTGATTGTTCACTGTTTGTTTTTAGCTTACTTATATCTGAAAATGCGTATGTTATGTACATGATGATTCTTAAATATATGTCACTATTGCATTCGAAAATATTTTTTAAAGTATGATTCGCATTATTTTACGGCTGCTATATATATTAAGATCAATTACAGACATTCTCCAAAAAATATTTTCGATTTTTCGATATTCTATTATTATGACTCATTTGTATTATTTTCATGAGGTAATAGAAACCACTTTACAGAGAGTATTTTTTTTAAATATTGTATTGACTTATAATAAAGTGGTAACAAAACCAAGTACGACACTTCATTAAATCTATTTCTAAACAGCTTGATTCTTCTACTGGTTTAACAACTTAGGTACTAGTCCTTGTTCGAATCACTATGGTTCTTCGAATCTATCTTCAAATTACAATTATTTATGGTTTAACTAGTAGAAGGCATTGCAAATTGTATTTTTAAAAATACAAAATTTTAACTCTTCCCGCTCTATTCATTTTGGAATTCGTGTTTATGGTTCGAAAACACTTTCACAATTTAACTAAGAGACCGGTTTATAGTTAAATACCTTACTAGAAGGCTAGTCGCTTTGATATATGTGCGACCAAAACATTATATAGGCAATAATGCGACTGGTCTATCTTTAATACGTCGTTGGTTCTGACATCACCAAATTATTTATTGTGGTTCTCAAAATCGATAGTCTTTAAGCATATAAACCGTAAGCTAATTGATCCAAAGAATTATCGAAAAATGTAATACTATATAACTTTGAGAAACCTTACATTATAACCTTAAAATATAAGTAATACCATACACTTCCGTCGAGTGGATAAATGATGAACACTTAGAACTCTTATTAAGGGTTTCGTTATTACTTATTAATTTGATCTCTTTAAGTAAACTTCTCCAATTTGTTATTGCAGGGTTGTCCACTCTACCCTTCCTCATGTCAGTGGCGCCATCAAGGGGAAGGCAATGTAGACTAATGCCTATATCTATATATGTTTTATTTTGTTAATTAAACAATTATAAATGTAGGGTTCCTATAATTTCTGTTTAAATTTAATCATAAGAGCCGTCGAGAGAAAATTGGGGAACCTATTTCTATGGCGTGGAGAAGAAGGACTAGCCTACTGACGACGACAGACAACCTCTCCAGAATTCAAAGAATAGCCAGTATATGCATTACAGGAGCAATGAAAACATGCCATGCGTCGGCCATGAAAGTCCACTTCATATGGTGGTGGAAAGTGCTACATAAAGGACAAGATACAGATTGAGTGAAGACGAAATCATTAAAAAAAACCACATCCTCGTTTTTCAGAAATCAGAAATCCTAAGACAGGCAACAGGATGGTATGATGAAAACTTTTCAAAACAATTCGATACGGAATATTCAGACGACTCAAAAGCAAGAGAAGGGACTGGAACGGGCAAGGAACCTAACTCTCCGAAGGCTCGGGAAACCCCCAAGTATCTTTCAATGGGAGATTCAAGCAAAGAGATGAGCTGAAAAACCCATTTGGTATCTGGATCCCTTTTGCGGTATCAGCTCCAGTGGAATACTTGAAAAAATAGGCAACGCCGAAAAGACCATTAAAAATATCAAGTAGGACTAAGACAATTCATGTGTGGAGAGATTAGAGCAGGCCGATCTCATACGTCAAAATTGGTTTTAGACTGCCAAAAAAGACTCTCCTCAATAGAAGAACTCAATAAAGTATAGCAGGTCTGGATCCCTGGCCATTCTGGCATGGATGGATCCCTGGCCATTCTGACATGGAAGGAAACGAGAATGTCAGACTCTCTTGCAAGGGAGGGTGCCGCACGTGTTTCAATCGAACCAGAACCTACAATTGGCATCGCAATAAGTTTTGCCAAACAAACACTGAATACCTGGACGGCAAGAAGAGCTTTAGGCATAATTTACCAGGATTGGTTCATTCAAAGGCTTTCATACATCCTTCGAAGAATGTCTCCAAACAAATGTTAGACTATAACAGGCTTGACCTACGTTGTCTAACACGCCACTGTCACCTGAATCATCATATGCTAAAACTTGGACTGTCGGAAGATCCGACCTGCCGTCTTTGTCTGGAAGATGTTGAAACATCAGAGCATATAATTTGTGTCTGCCACGCCGCGGCTCGAATCAGGTATCTGATGTTTGGCAGGGATTCTCTCTCGCCCTCGGACCTGAAAAATCATTCACCAAATCAACTAATCGGCTTTGTTAAGAAGCTGAATTTGTTTGGTGAAATCTGAATAGATGTGAGCCGCAATAGAGTCTTGCGAGTCGCAGTGGAGGGCCTTATAGACCCACTCACCATAAACCTAACCTAACCCAATTAAAGATACTCCTGAAAAACAACAGCAAGATGAGAAAAAATGAATGCCTGAAATAGAGTTTTGACAAATGTTCTGACAGGACACTGTCGACTTAATGAGCTCCTCAAAAAGCTCAAACTATTAGAGCAAGAAGAATGTAAATTCTATGAAAAAACGTCCACTCTCATACTGGCGAAATGTACTGCAATACAAATTCTCCAGTACAACACCTGGAAGACTACTGGTTAAACCTACCCAAACTGAAAGCTACGAATATCCTAAAATTTCTTCGGGGAATAGGTCTAAAGAAGCTACTAGTTTCTAAGACCCCTCAGGAATTAGGTAGAGGAAAGGGGGAAAAATAAACGTTTTAAGTCTCATACATACATCATGCAGACATTTTCGTTATGTGTTGAGATATTTTGACCAGCTCATTTATCTGAAAACAAAGAGTGCTTCCATTTTGAGACACTTTTAAATTGCATTCCCCAAATTTTATGACGAATATAAATTTCCATAGATACAAAGGAACGCGGAAACGAGGAAGACCAAAAAAGGTGGTATAATGAAGCCATTGAAGACCTAAGAGAGGAAGGAATACCGGACTGGAAGGCGAAAGCAGGAGATAGAAAACAATGGAAGGAAATTATCACAAAGCATTATATATATAAATACAAAATTATTCACATGTTGTAATTCATCATTTTCCACGTATCTCTGTCATTAATTGAGATGCGTACTTAATATTGGTACACATAAAAAGCACGAGGAGAAAGAACTATGAATTAGAGGTTGACGAAAGCCATGAGTGGGAAACTGGGATAAATAAAAAAAGATAAAAACTTACATTGGTGTGCAAATAAGAACGGCAATCGGTATCAGCATCAAGAAAAATTTGGAAATTACTGATAAACTTGTAGATCCACCGGTAGAATTTGTAGATTTGACTTTTACATTTTAAAAATTCTAAATATCTGGTTTGAATACAATAAACTCTCTGGAAAATGGTCGTTTAACAATTTAGTACATTTCACATTCATGACAATATTGAAAATCACATAAGCTTGTCTTTTTGGCGTATATACAAAAGCATAACAATATTTTTTTATTGATAGAACACAATATCCATAATTTTCGAGTTTCGATACGTCATTATCATAATCTTTGATCAGATTTTTGTTCCAAGGCAAATTAACTTGGCACAATTAAATAAAAAATTTACAATGTCCTAGCAAACCGGTGTTTTTTTATAAAATAGCGGTATATATAAAGATGACTATAATCGGTTAATGTTAAAAAAATATTATGTATATGTTCACGAATTTTTATGCCAATCAAGATTTCGAAAATTCAACCGATACAGATGACTTATGGAGAGATATTCTAGTATATCCTTAAAAAAAATGTAATTTGTACACTGCGCATCATATAAAACTGGTACACTTTTTTTCCCAATGTAAATCTAACTTAATTAATCAAAATGTGTCAAATTTGTCAAAGCGCATTATCCACGATGCCAGACCATTTAAGTGAATTTGATAAAATGCTAATAATTTCCAAAATAGAGGATGGTTGGTCTTTTAGACGACTGGCCCAGGAGTTTCAAAGAAGCAAAACCACGATTCAAAACATTACAAAATGGTGGGATAACGATCAAACGGTTATCAGAAAAAGAGGAATTTGAATACCAGTTATAACTACAGCTGAGCAAGACAAAGCATTACCTGATTACTTAAGGGAAAACCCCTTTAATACAAGCAAAAGTTGCAGTAATCTTCAATGCTTCAGTAACAATCTCATTAAGAAGAAATAGAAAAACTAATTTAAAAAATTGTGCTGCTGCCCGAAAATGCAAACTTAATAAAGACCCTAAACAAGATGGGTTAATCATGAAACTTATCGGGCAGGATAATTATTTCTGATGAAAAAGTATCTATTCCAATCACATCATGACGGACACAATAGATCTCGCAGTGAATGTCACCCCATTATACATACATACAGTTGGTTCGGTGAATCTTTTCCCATGTATGAAATTATTCACATACTACTTTTTATAGTACGTCTCGTTTCTACTCACAGAATCTAAACCCTCGAAATGAAACCGTTTGTTCCATTACAACTTAATATAACAAACAGAGATAGCCATATGATGAATGTCGGCGATAGGTGTAACCCACACAACAGAAGTTCTGTGGTTTAAACTTGAATTTGTACATTGACAGACGAAAGACTTTGTTTACATTTTTATTCTACATTTTTGTTCACTTTTGCACCTTGTATATAAATTTATTTCAAAAACAGTTGTTATAACGACTAACTTATACCTGAGTGTTCGAATTATACATTGTGGTAAGTAAATATTATTACTCCAGCTTCAATACAATAATAACTAACGTTCACCGTCATTTTAGCCACATTTTAATTAAACCATCAATCTACGACCTACGTATTACTGAATGAATTGATGTATTGCGTTTGTATATGAATGATGACGCATGGGAAAAGATCCACCGAACCAACTGTACATACATGACGGCCATGCTAGGGTTTGTAGACCGCCTCGAAGTAGGTTTAATGAAAATTATATTTCTTCAAATAATGAGTCTGGATCATTCTCTGTAAATGTTTGGGCTTGGATGTATAGAGGAGGTTTAGGAATGTGATGGAGAATCGAAGGAAGATTAAATTCGAGGAGCTATATAAATATTTTAGATGGGGTAATGTTGCCATCGGCTAGGGAAATCTTCCCCAACGATAATTTTATTTTCCAATATGACAATTGCTCAGTGCACACTGTTCACTGTGTACGCAATTATATTGATGAACATAACATTGGAAACCTTCCATGGGTCGCTAAAAGTCCAGATCTTAATTCAATAGAGAATGTTTGGAGGCTTAAAAAAAATTAAATGTACTTCCACGAATCTGGGAAAGCTTGACAGAAGATGACAATTTTTAACTAATCTAATAAACCAACCATCTAGGTACATACAATCTTAAGAAATATTCGAACCAAAGTAATATTTATGTATTCATTAAAATATCACACTATTCCTTAATTTAAGCTAATTACATTTTTGTATAAATATTGGAATAAATTTTTAATTTTTCCACCTCGTTTCATGCTTTACAAAATTGAATTTCATCATTACATCTACTGACATTTTTGTTGAACTGGCATCACTGCCCTAGAAATTATACCGTAATAACTAGTTTAGCATTGACACATTTGAAAAGATCCATTATTTACACAGCTGGAAAAACACTATTTTCGATTATTATAGTTGTACCAGTTTAATATGACGCGCATTGTACCTAATCAGATTTAAAACCTCCACCTGAAGAAAATAAAACATCGTACTTAAATGTGCGGAAAAATCAAGGTAATTTTTTAAATAGGACATCCTGTATATTATTATATTTTCAAATGATCCTCAATGTTTTCTCAAAAATACATAATGGTTATAGCTTATAACCTTTTGAAAATTATTTTAATAGTAGGTATTCATATTTGACAGCTATAAAACGGGGCCATATTTTTGCATAATAATAATAATAATAATAATAATAATAATGACCGTCTTTTGTTTCTAATTTAAATTACAAAATATAATATTGACAAATGAGTTTATTTTTGACTGTGTAGCTACTGGACGACCAAATATATTTTATCACTCCCAGTGAATCGAATAGAACTTTCCTTCCATCAGATATATGTTCACCTAAATTTTTGGCAAGGTACCTGAGATGCTGAAATAATATTGTAAGTGTTCAGTGAAGGAACCAGCTTCAATACCGCAGAATTCGCAGTGCAGAAGTATTTTACTCCATATTATAAAATAAAAAATACTGCTCATTGTGTTTCAGCAGTACCGTCCCTTTGATAACGCAGTGCAATCGAAGATTGAGCTTAGAGTGAGTTTGTTACAGTTCACGTGATTTATTTTTGTATAATAGCGTGACAGACAAAATGAATCTTTACAAATAGTCTCTATAGTCTATTTCGGAAAGGTATAGGGTAATAAAATGGGGAATTCCGTCCATTTCGGCTTAATTTCGGTGTCGGCCATAGGCGTAGGTCTTGAAATAGTACGTATTGTTTGTAATATTGAAAGTTCAAGTAATTGCGTAAGAGAATTAGGAAATGTATGTTTTCTGGCCTGAAGTGCCAATATCGAAATATTGTGTAGGGATTACTTAGGTAGTAGATGATACAGTTACGTTTTGCTTATATGGGCGCAAGTGAAAGGATTTGTGGCAAGACACAACACGACATTCAAAATGAAAGACGTTAAGATACTGTTTCATCATGCCATTAAGGAGGTGACACCAGAGAACTGGCGAAAAGCAGTCCAGCATGTCATTAAAGAAGAGGAGAAAATGTGGGATCTTGACTACTTATTGATCGATCGGACCGTCGACCCGTTAATTATAACGTCAAACGGAGGTTACAGTTCCTCAGATGACGAAGAATATTATGATTTTTCATAACTTAATTTCTGTAGTATAATGTTCAATAAAAAATAAGTAGATATTGCCTAATTTTTATTCTGTTAAAATAAAATTCTTTCCTTTTTACGAGTATCCTACCGGCACGCTTTTGGCACACTATTTTCAGTGTTTGTGAATGGATAACAATAGGCTAAGCCCATATATTCACCCCAACACGGGTGGTACTACCTGCACTTGATAAAAAGAAAGAATTTTACAATGAAGTCAATGCCAAACTATGAAAGTGGCTTAAATATTCGTTGGGTCACTCTGTGCTTCCTTTGCATACCTAATGAGGTTTTATTACCCTATACCTTTCTGAAATAAACTATAGCTGGAAAATGAATCAAACTTTTACCTGGAAGAGCAACAAAATAGTTAATAGAAATTTCGATGAACTATCAATTGATCATCGTTTTTAAGGAATGCGAAGACATTTTTTGCGTAAATTCATTCTACAAAATTTGTGATGTACCTAAATATAACGCAAATAGACCAAAGATTTGAAGGAATGAACAGGGTTTCACAATTATTCGCTTTCATTTTGTTTGTTTACTTTTTCATATGTAACACCCTGTATATTTTCTTAAAAGAAACACCACTTCTTTCAACTTTCTGTCGGTATAAGACTTTTGAAAATATATGCATAATTAACAGATTCATTAGGGTTGAGGCATACCCCTGCAAAATCGCCACTCAACAAATAAATATAAAAATTATAAGTTATTGTCCAACCAAAACTTGCATCATTGTGAAGTATTTCAACAAAAGCCACATGTATATGTCATTATTCGATATTACAATAATGTTTAAGATGCATTAAGCACCTTTTCTCTATATTATGAAGGTAATTAAGTTCGCGCTATGAGTATCCAACATTTTGAAAAAAAGCCCATTGAGGACTATTTCAAAATATATCGATATCCAGAGTGTCCCATGGAAAAAATTAGTTTATTATTTTGTAACACCATCCTACAACACCCGCTGTTTTTTTTTTAATGATATTTTAATAACTAAAGTGGTTGTTCTCTTTAAACTTTCTTATATTAATTTTTTTTCTGATTTCAAATAACTACTGATTTAATGGGGGTCCATATTTAATGAATAACCCTGTAAATAGACGTGGCTAGAATATCATAATAAGTCATTATTGAACCAAAAAAATTGACCTTAAATAATGTCATCTAATATTTAATTGTTATAATTTTACCTCGAAAATGGTTTATAATATTTAAATAAGTTAATAATTGTATATACCTCCAATTAACATAAAATTACCTATAGACAAAATAATGTATAGTGTAGAATCAAAGGGTTTTAGATCTGCGATTTTAAATATAAAAAATCATTTTGAATGGTCATATCAATCTATCATTCTGGTAACTGTATAAATAAATACTTAAAACCAAAAACTAAAGTACTTTTATGCTTTTTGGCTTTTCTAAATGCTTCTACACGAAGATCTTGCTTCAACCAGGCAACGTTTGACATCAAAATTTATGTAGATTCGTCGATAATAAATAAAAATTTCGTTGTCTTTTGTACATTTTAGCGTATCCATTTAAACGATCAGACTCCCGAATTTGTTCGCTAGGGGGCAATATTTTACTGCAATGTAGCTGCAGCATTGTCTGCAATGTTAGTATAATAGTAGTTATTGATGGCATTTACGTGTGTTGCGGACAATGCTAAACGATGGCTATCCGAACAATATTAGTTTGTTTTGGTGATTTTTGTTTTGAAAATTTCGAAAGTTAAAATAACTAAAACTCCAAGGATTAACGACTTTATTGAAAAAGTAAGTAGGTACATTTACATCTTGAGTTGGGGAATGTGGAAATAGGAATACAGACCAAACTGCTGAGAAAGATGGATGGGCAGTTATTGCCGAAAAATTCGTCTTCGTCAGCTATTCTTACCAAGTTTATGTATATTGTCAACGAGTAAATTGGCCATACTGTTGCAGACAATATTTCCAAAATATATCCAGTTGCATATTTTGTCCTGAATGACTGATTTACCGATCAACGCACAGCCTAAACCGCTGATCGCAGAGGCCTGAAACTTGGGGGGTGTTTTCTTTGTATGACGGAGGCATCCCATGAAAAAATATTTTCAGAAATTCTACCCATTAGGAGGTGAAAAGCGGGGATTCCTTGGTCCATTCTACTTCAAATTTTGCATAAACATTCTTTAACAGAATTGATGGAAGATTTGCTTCGGATTTTATTGAAACTTATCGTGAAATCCTACGAAGTTGATATCAATACTCCTTAATGCTTTTGATTTAAATAACGTTTCATTTGGACACGTTTGAAATCCTATTTTATTCAAAATATGTCACTTAAAAGCTTGATGCAATGCAATACTGACATTCATATTAACGTAAAAAACTATTAGAACCATTCTCGACTTCTACGCGTACAAAAGCTAGTATTGAATATAATTATGCTGCATTTGATGAGTTATGATGTACCTATAGGCCTTGTTGCCAATATTGCAGTAAAAATATTGCTCATTTAGAAGCCCCTTGAATAAAATTATTTTTAATCATTGATACCATTTATAACGAGAATATGAATCTATACAGGTGGTCTTTGAGAAATTGTACATCAAAATATAGTAGATTTGAACCAATTAGCTGCAATGGAATCTTGATAATAAGAAAGGTACAGGGTATTAAAGATGAAGTTTTTAATTTCAATTATTACTTGGGGGTACCACCTTATAAACTTGTGTTTACAGCGTTTATCCAAAATGTTGACGCAGTTTCGTTTTCGTGGGACTTTTTTTTGGAAAATATCAGCTTTAATGTAGTTAGTTTTTTGTTTGCTTTTCCATACAGATACCAGAAAAATATGTAGGATATGTTACCTTAATAGCATACATTAATTTCGTAACTGTATCGACCAATAAAAGTACAAGAACACCAATTCATAGCGAATATATTCGCTACCGTTTTCGCCGAAATTCCTAGCTTCGGTGAGATTTCATGCACAGAATTCGTCGGACTCTGTTAATAATTAGATGCTTTGATGGTATTGTCTTCTGTTTTGAGTTATTCCCACGTTTCCACAGTAATCTTTTTGGTAAATCAAACACACATCACAGAGTACACCATCTAACAAGAGACGAAAGTTTTGTCGGTTCCTTTGAAGTCGGACTTACACGATTTTGAGCGGAAATACGTCGAGGCATTGAAACATAGACTATCTGATTCACTGAGAAAAGTAGCACGAGTATTGATTTGAAGTAAAACCATAACTACACTAAGAAAAATAGTATAGTGTTGATGAGAATCCCTCCCAGTTAGGACTGTAGAATATTTTTTTAACTACTAACATGAAAACACCTTATTATTCATCTCATATCTGAAAATGAGAAGTAGCTCATTTTTAACCTAGTAAATAATCATTATTCACCTAGGTTAATAATGAAATTATTTATTCTTTTAAAGAAATTACCTAGAAAATTATTCATTTTATGAAATGAATATCAAAAATGAACTCACAGCTCGAGTTATAATGTAGGTATGCCGTCTTTCGGAGGAGACGTAAAACCGAGGTCCCGAGTCCATGGATGTTGGGCTCGATAAAGAACCCTACCATTAGTTGGGACTCCAGTGGGTTCGGCAAAATTTCCGGTTAGGGGTAGAGTGCTCCCAGCGTCGGTGATTATCCTCAATTGCAGAAATAGACCGACGTTAAATAACCAAATAAAAAAAAATATATTTCAAGGATCTGGCAGGATAATTAATTTCCAGGAAAGTCAGTAATTACTGACAAACCGGTAACACGGTGAACTGATGGGAATGAACGGAAGTGACGAGTTGACATTGACAGATAAACTAATTAATTCACGCATTTGCACACAAAGTGACGCCTCCAAAATACAACAGCAACTGATCGGTCCATATGTTAGGAAATTAATGAATGCTAATTTTAATACAGTTCTTTTCTATAGCGTCTAATTACTTTGAAGTATTGAATCAAATAAGAAAAATAACGAAATATATTTGTTATGAAGGTTGACATGATTATTGTTAATGAAAATTACAACTAACGAAATCATTGCTCTTAACACATTTCAATCAGTGCAGATACACTATACATAACATATAAACATCAAAAATATTAGTGACGTGAGAAATTTTCCAGAGAAAATGTATATGTAGGACCTATATATTATTATGATTTATACAAATTTAGTATATGAAAAGTACAGTTTATTAACTTTTGTGAATGATGAACAAAACAAATACAGTTCAATATTTCTTGATGAATGCTTTTTTAATAATAAAGCCTTTAGGATATAATTATTTAGGATGCAGATGTTGCAAACAAACTATGGCAAATTTTTTAAATATTTCGTATTTTATTAGCCATCTTCTTTTTATACAAATGAACAGATTTGATTTCAAAATCCTTCTAAAGTATGAAGCAAATAGAGATTGTAAAGATATTTGTAAGGATCTTAAGACTACCCCTCATCTGACCACCAATGTAGAATCAACACTTTAATTAAGGTATTTTTATTTCCAGAATTTTAACTACCTCAAATTTCATTCAAGAAATTATGGAAGACAAACATTTTTATTTGTAAATATCTCCCCTATCCAGCTTATTGCTGTCAAATTCCTTACGCCACTACATATTTTCTCCACAACCAAATAGATACAATTTTATTCGACTAAAATAAATAAATTAACAATAGAGCAGTATTCTTTCAGTAGTGATACAGTTTTTGAAACTTTATCACACAACGAAGGAAAATAAAATTTTTGATTCAATTTAGCTACATGTTATGCAGTTCGAAAATCACTTAATAGCCTAGTCAAAGTACACATAAAACCTCACAAAAAATACAAAAAACTTGAAAATTCAAAATTGGGTATTTAAAAGGGTTGTGTTTAACATGAGAAAAACTTTACGATGTTAGGCATGCGATTTTCCGGATAATCGTCGAGTGAAAATTTTATTTTTGTTTTTTGGCTCTAATTGTTTAAATAATAAATATACAGAAAAACTTCCTATTCAAAATTTGTAGCTGATGCATTTATCTACAAATTTTGTCTAAAAAGTTTTTCTGTACATTAAAAAGTTTACGAGATAAAATTAATTTCATTGGTATTCAATTCGTGGTTACGCGAGAACCAAATTTATTAACCGCTCGACTTAAAAGTTAATAATTTTGGGCTTATAATATTCTGAAAAAATAAATAAACTCATGTAAAATGTGAAGAAAGATCTCAAATTTAAGATAGAAATATTTTCAAATTTAAAAAAGTAGATTTTCTGACTAATATCAGTTTATTATAATTCCTATTTATTTAATATGTCTTATCCCAGCGAAAATTCCTTTTGGATATAGCATTGCAAATGAGCATAAAACATTATTATTATAAAAGCAAAGCCATCAATATTTAGAATTTTAAACGAATGCTTCTTAAAAATCTGTTTTTTGCATGCTTAATTTTACTTGTTTTTTTAGACTTCATTCAATTATATCTTTTTTCGAAATTAATATAATTCAATGAAACTTTACCACTAAACACTTTGAAGCATCCACTTTCGAAACTACTAGTTTTTCTATAAATATCAAATTTTTTAAATAATAGACAATTATTTAAAATAAATACTTAAATCAGAGGTCTGTCAGCAAAACTTCTATAACTTTTTATGATATTATCTAAAAATTTGTGAACTTTATAATGAACCTATTAAGAAGTGATCTCGATACAAAAGAACACACCTATGGCTCAGGTAAGGAAGAGAAAAGAGTACAAATAAAGGTGAAAAAGCAGGTGAGAGCGTGGAAAATCGATGATCATAAATTAAAAAATTTAAAAAAATTTTTTTTTTCAATGTATTTGTAGATGTAGATACCCCATTTTAGAATACATTTCATATGAAATTTTTTTTTCTAAATGTCATTGTTTATTTACTATATTAAAATTAAAAACATGAAAATTGATGATGTTCAAAAATACTACTATGGAAATTTCGTATATATTTTAAAAACTAATGCAAATACAAAAAAAATGTTCAGACAAATTTTGTAGATAAATGTATTAGCTACTATTTTTGGTTCAAACATTTTTCTGTGTTTTCATTATTTAAACAATCAGAGTGAAAAAATAAAAACAAAAATTTTCACTCGACGATTTTCCGAAAATCGCATGCCTAGCATCGTAAAGTTTTTCTCATGTTAATCACAACCCTTTTAAATACTCAATTTTGTGTGTTTTTGTGTTTTTTGCGGCATTTTACGGATATTTTGTGTACTTTGACTACGTATATTTTTCTACAAATGGAAAAAGTTCGTCTTAAATTTCACTAAAAAAGTATTTTAGATAAAAAGCTCTGCATAACTTGTAGATCCGTAATCGAGGA
This sequence comes from Lochmaea capreae, assembly GCA_949126875.1. Lineage (NCBI taxonomy): Eukaryota > Metazoa > Arthropoda > Insecta > Coleoptera > Chrysomelidae > Lochmaea > Lochmaea capreae. The sequence continues at coordinate 19,010,776 of OX421403.1, forward strand.
CAAAATTTTTAAAACATTGACTGGAATACAGGAAAAATGGAAAATAGTGATTTGGAGTGAAAGTAAAATACCTTCAAACTGTTTATAGAGCATTCCGGCTCCATACTAATACCCCTCATCATAATAATCTTTTTTATACTAAAATTTATTAATAAATAAAACTTGGAGTGATTGACAGTCCATATCTTAACGAGGCAGTTTTTAGCCAAAAATTATATGAATACTTTTCATCCCTAGACGTTTAATATTATAACGCCTTACAAACTTTTTGGAAATTATCGATCACTAACAACTACTTCTTGGGCTATCTGCTCCGACAGACATTGAATTACACTTCCAAGTTAAACGAGGATGGGATATCTGCACGATATAAGCAACCTTCTGGTTTGTAATTAGAAGGGACAACATCCCTTGTAGACCGGTTTGCGCCTTATCAGTACAAGGTAGATATCATCCGTCAAGAAGCTCTAAGAGCATAATCCTGGAATGGAGACAATGCTGAAATCACATCAATACATTAACCCGAGTAAAGGAAATGCTAAGAATGCGAAAACAGCGACATCCCCACATCTAGCCCCAAACCAAAATTCTATATTGACAAAAATGCATCTCGGTTTTGTAGTTATTTACTCAATTACAGTTTCCTGTAGAAATTGCCATATTTTAGTAAAGCGTGTTATCAAATAGACGTCAACGATAAGTACTATTGTAAAGCCTTAGGTACTAGAATATGACAATTTTTCCAGAAAAGTAATTAAGTAAATAAACGTTTATCCCGGTTACAATTAGGTACTCCTTTTATTAACAAATTTCAATCTGAAGAAAAAAAAATTTTAAAAATGCCATAGCTTAGTTACTTATTTTGAAAAAGGACTTTTAGTACATCTACAGTTTGAACATGTAAACAACTAGACTCCGTGAAGATAACTTTAAAAGTTAAAAATTACAGAAATTTTTGCTTGATCTCGTCAAACTGCTGGGACAAATTTCAATTCCAATTTAATTCATTTATTTTCGTCGATATTAATTTCAAAAACTGTTCCTCCACTTTCGTTTATTATTTTTTAATAATTATAATGAGAATAAAATTAGACTACATAAATAATATTACGCAATAGAACTACCGGACATAGTTGTAATACATTTTTTTTCGCAGGTTTCCGTATTTTCAGAATTCGATCGAACAGCTTTTGGTGTGCCCGGACTATTTTGTTCGCAGGTTTCCGTATTGTTGTTCGTAGACGCTCGCCGAGATACTTCTCTAGTCGCCGTACGAACATCGAACACGCTGCATTCGCTCTCTAGATCACTGTTTTCTAATTGTAGTACGTTCAACTGCAACAAAATTCAACAATTTATTAATCATTAAACCTGGTGTTACATCTTACTATATTCGAATTCATTTTCAGATGGCAGAACAGGGGTATGTATGTATTTTGGGATAACATTCATTGAGACCTAGAAGATCTATTGTGCCCCCTTACTTCTACTTAGTTTCTGAGGAGAGTCTCAGAGACTATATAGTAGCTCCTTTAGTCCTATTTCCCGAAGGAATTTTAGGATATCTGCAGGCTTCAACTTAGGTAACTGCCCCTTTTCTATCCAGTAGTCTTCCAGGTACTGTGCCCTAGGATTCTGAATTGCTGTGCAGTTCGCAAGTATGTGGATGGAGGTTTCTTCTTCAATTCCACAAAATCTACAATCTTCTTCCTCCACTATTTTGAGCTTCATAAGGTGCCCATTCAAGCGACAATGTCCCGTTAGGATTCCTGTTAAAACTCTTAGTGCAGTTTTGCTTTGACTTATGCATTCATTTGATCTCAACAGGTTGTAGGCACCCATAAGAATCTTAGATTGCCCAAGCCCTACTAGATCTTTCCAATGGTTAGATCTTCTCTTTTCTTCGGCTTTACCTATTTCTTCCAATATTACATTGGAGCTGATTCCGCAAAAGGGTTCCGGCCCCCAAAAGGGTATTTCAGTCCCCCTCTTCGATCGTTCATCTGCTATTTCCTGTCCTTCTATTCCAGTGTGTCCTGGAATCCACAGTAAGGTGACTATATTGTTCTCGCCTAGTTCAGTAAGTTTGCTTAGGCATTCCCACACCATTTTGGAACTGATTACATAAGAACTCAGCGCTTTAATGGCTGCTTGACTATCAGACAGGGGTATAGAAGGATTAATGCGAAGCAGTTAGTTTCATTTAAAATAGTAATATGAGTAAGTAGATTCCACAAAGTAAGGGTCCATACAGTAAATTCGAAATAAAGGGTGAGCTGTTAGTTAAACACAGCTATTAAATTTTATTACTATATTGATAATTTTAATTACATAAGAACCTTTCGTGAACGTTCATTATTATGTAATAGAAGTGTTGTGGGGGATTACATAAACTAAAATTTTGAATTATTTGGATATATTGACTTCAAAAGGTATACTGTACGTTCAAAAATATGTGCTCGATCTTATTTATTCTTTAATCTTTAGAAATAAATGTTTCAACTTTGCATGGTTTGAATATTATCAATCTGTCCATAAAATTTTTGAGGTTATGTATAACAAGTTAAATGGATCATATTTTAGGTGGCTTATGCGGACTAGAATCGGTTTACTCACCTGTCTTGTATTTAAAAACAATTCACTGGAATCCGATCCACAACTAGAACTTTCGCTCAACTCTGTGGTAAACTTCCTCTGAGCTCTTGGACTAGGAGGAGGTCTTCTTGTACACACTTGTGCTTGAATATGCTCACACACTCTTCTAAACCTTCGTATATTTCCTAAACAAAGAAACCGTAACAATTTTTGAAAAATTCTAGGAGTATATACGTATTTAACAACTTTGGTTACTATACCTTATGATTAATGAAAAAATGTGTTGAAAAAAAGTGCAATTTCTATATATACATACAAAGTTTGTTATGATTAGAAAATTCATGGACAAGGTTATAAAAAATGCAGGCCACTAATAAAAAATTATTGTGCAGGACAAGTACAGTTACAGAAAGTTAGCATAAATGAAGGACCAAGGACCATTCGTAGATGATATCATGTTACTGATAGGGAGTGAGCATTACTTGCGAATAAACATAAATATAACAGAGATAAAAGAAAATGAAACAGAGCACTGGAATAGAAAAGTGAATAATTTCCAATATTTAGAAGTGACAGTAGAAGAGGAAGAAACGAAAGTCGAACAATAAACAAATAAAATTTTCACTCGGAATTTATATATGTTATAGTGTCAATATCCCTTAGCTTGCTAGATTATAACGTGTCACCATAGAACTTTGAACCGGATAGTGTAATTGTACTTAAGACTGTTTACTAAGCATTTTATTCGCTTCATTCTAATTATGTATTTTTACTTTTAGTCTGGAATTAATTCTTTTACCAATCGAACGTCTTTTGACATATTGTATTTTTTTAATAAAAGTTTTTTTAAAAAGTACCTTACGGCCTTTCGTAATTTAAGTGGCGCAGTCAGTAGGATAGTCAAACGGTATTAACGGATATAATATCGGTTCGTTTCAACGATTTATTGGCTATTTGAACTTTATACCGTGTGTCGCGAAAGTTAGGCGAATTGAGTAACCTAACGAGAAGACGCGTTGGGTGAATTTAGTATCCCAACAAGTATTCAAGTGTATTGAGGACTTTCGTGCATCAATATCTTCAAAGGACATTGGAGACGAGCTTGAAGCAGCCGGCACATGGAAGGAAAATTGATTTTGCTGTAAGTACATTTCATGTCATACATAGGTTCGTACAGAAATTTTTCTTCAGATTATTCTGAAAATTCTGGAAAATTAATCTAATTCCGACTCACATTTATCAGATTTTTTTTTTCTTTTTTCAACTGATTTCAATTTTAAGAATTCTTTATAAAAACTAAGTAAAAATGGCAACTCCAGTATTAAAGAAAGAATTCCTAGATATGGTACCCGAATTTCACGGTGATACCCAATTATTACCAAGATTTATCGAAATTTGCGAAAAACTTGTTAATAAATTTTATAATACGACAGATATACATGATTTTCAGAACGAATATCTGATGTCAAGTATATTGTCAAAAATTAAAGGTAATGCAGCAGTGAATATTTCGTCTTGTATAATAACCAAGTGGATAGATTTAAAAAATGCTTTACTCAACACATATTCTGATAAGAGAGACATTTACACCTTAAACATAGAAATAGTTAATTTGAGACAAGGAAACGACTCACCATTTAATTATTATAATAAAATTCAGCATTTATTAAATCTTCAAATTTCACAATTGAAAGCACATGCTAGTGAAACGGAAATATTGTATTTAACTGTATATTTTCGCAATTTTGCACTTAGGGTATTTTTACGTGGCCTAAGAGAGCCTCTGGGTTCACTTATGCGAACGAAAAACCCGCCAGATTTAAATTCAGCTTTAAATATGTTAACAAATGATTTTCAAACAAATATTGAACTTCTAAACACGTCTAAAGGTAGATTTGGGTCTAGGAATAATTTTTTTGAAAATAATAATGTACATAACAAACCCTTGCAACTTACTAACTATGAACACAATGCACGACCAAAATTTAATTCTTCTTATAATGAACATAGACCAAGTACAAGTCAAATAAATAATAATCAAAATTTTGAAAAAACTACAAATGTATTCAAACCAAATCCAAATCGGAGTTTTCCTAACCCCACTCCTATGAGTATTTCAACTCGAAATACATTCAGGGGAAACCAACATTTTTCTAATCAAAGTAATAATTCCAATTACTTTAGGCAAAATTCTAATAAAAGTAACAGAAATTATATCGCTGAAGAATTGCACAATTTAGGGGAACAACCATTAGTGGAACATCCGGATGATCTAGACGAGCGCACTTTTTTAGAGAAAAAAGCCTCGGAAGACAACAAAGACACACTATTGAATTGTTAAATTTAACTAATAAAGAGAGCGAACTGCCTTATATAATATTTCCTGAAAATAATTTAAAAGTTCTTATTGATACCGGCAGTACGAAATCTTTTATATTACCTGAAGTAGCTAATAAACATTTCAAAAAATCAATTCGATTTGACCCTTTTAAAATTTCAACTGCACATGGTAGCTCACAAGAAAATTTTAGCGCAGAAATTAGTGCATCAAGTATATTCAAGTTAAAAAAACCTATTGATTTGAAATTCTGTTTATTTAAGTTCCATGATAAATTCGAGTGTTTGTTAGGTGTAGATAATTTGAAAAAACTCAACATAACTATAGATTTAAATAAAAATTTACTTATTACCCCTAACACAAAAATAAAAATTGATTACTATAAGGTCCCTCAGACCACGAATTGCATAGTAGTGCCTCCGAGGACTGAACAAGTTGTCAAAATAAATATTAAAAATGTAAAAAATGGCCAAATATTGGTGCCATACACGAAAATTTCGGAATTAGAAATTCCACAATGTATAACAAATGTGCAAAACCATATGGCTATTTGCACTATTTTGAATAAAAGTGAAATTGAGTGTCCTTGGGACTTGTCAAATTCCGTGGAAGCAGAATTGTTCGATGAATACGAACAAAGTGTGTGTCCAAATCTCAATAACTTTAACGTAGAAAATATTAAATTTGATATTAATAAAATTCGTACTGAGCATATGAACTCAGAAGAAAGACAAACTGTTTTAAAACTTATCAACGAGTACTCGGATATATTCCATGTAGAAGGAAATAAATTAACATTTACTCATATGATTAAGCATGAAATAAATACTACGGACGAATTACCGGTGTACACAAGGTCCTATAGGTATCCAGAAGTACATCGCAAAGAGGTACAAAAACAAATTCAGAGTATGTTGGAACAAAATATAATAAGACCGTCGACTTCTCCTTGGTGCTCTAGCATTTGGGTAGTAAGTAAAAAACCCGATGCTTCTGGCCAACAAAAATGGCGTATAGTGGTTGACTATAGGAAACTTAATGAAAAAACCATAGGTAACTCTTATCCCTTGCCCTTAATAGATGCACTTCTTGATAAATTAGGCCGTAGCCAATATTTTTCCACTTTAGATTTAGCGTCGGGATTCCACCAAATTCAAATAGCAGAAAAAGATATACCAAAAACAGCATTCAATACCGAAAATGGGCACTATGAATTTTTACGCATGGGTTTCGGGTTAAAAGGAGCACCCGCGACATTCCAAAGAATAATGGATAGTATTTTACGGGGCATCCAAAATGAAACATGCTTAGTATATTTAGATGATATCATAATATTTAGCACAAGTTTACAAGAACATATTACTCGTCTTAGGGAAGTTTTCAACAGATTAAGGGACGCAAATCTTAAATTGCAACTAGACAAATGTGAATTTTTAAGAAAGGAAGTAACATATCTTGGACATGTTATCACTCCTGACGGTGTTAAGCCTAACCCCGACAAAATAAGAGCCATTAAACAATACCCAATTCCTAAAAATACTACTCAGCTTAAAGGATTTCTTGGCCTTTTGGGTTATTATAGGAAATTTATAAAAGATCTTTCAAAAATTATATTACCATTAACTAAACGCCTGAAAAAGGGTGTCGTTTTAAATTATAAAGATTCTGACTATTCGGAATGTTTCGAATATTGTAAAACATTATTAATAAATGAGCCAATATTACAGTACCCTGATTTCTCGCAACCGTTTATCCTTACTACGGATGCCAGTAATTTTGCTATAGGGGCCGTATTGAGCCAAGGAAAAATTGGTTCGGATTTGCCCGTTGCTTACGCTAGTCGTACCCTAAATAAATCCGAATGTTCCTATTCAACTATAGAGAAAGAAATGTTAGCCATTGTATGGGCAGTAAAATATTTTCGTCCATACCTTTTTGGTAGAAAGTTTAAGATATACAGTGATCATAGACCACTCCAGTGGCTATTCTCCCTTAAGGAACCAAATTCTAAATTAGTTAGATGGCGCCTTAAACTCGCTGAATACGAGTATGAAATAATTTATAAGAAGGGAACCCAAAATAAAAACTGTGATGCTTTATCTAGAATTCAATTAAATTTAAATGAAGCAGGAACATCATCAGCAGTAATATTTGATTATATGGAGGATTTTAATAAAAGCCTTGATCCCCAAAAATCAGAATCTTTAATAGTCGAAGCTGAAGATGATAAAGATTCAGAAAATGAATTAGATGAAAATGAAACTGTACATACTAATTTAGAAAATCCAGTTATAGGTATTCCAATCGTTGATTGTCCTGTAAATTTTGGTAAAAATCAAGTAATTATCTCAGAAGTTAATTACGAACCGGCACCGCCAACAATAATTAAACTATTTGAATCTAAACAAAGATTGCTTATTCAACTTTCCAAAAACAACTTCGAAAATGACGTTATTAAATTTCTTAAAGAATATATTGTTCCAAAGGTAAAATATTACGTTTATTTCGAAGACCCCGTATATGAAAAATTAAGCGTGGTTATTCAGACACATTTCAAAAACTCAATGATTAATATGATTAAATGTACAAAAAAATTAATAGATGCTGATCTGAACGATATTAAGGAAATCATAAAAAATTATCATGAGAGCAAAACCAATCACAGAGGTTTAGACGAGACAGAATCTCGGATAAAAAACATATACTATTGGCCGAATCAACGAAAATCAATACAAACGTACATAAATGAGTGCGAGATCTGTTTACTAACAAAGTATGACAGAACCCCCATTAAAACTACCTTAAATCTAACTCCCACAGCAACCCACCCATTTCAAATTGTACATATGGACTCTATAACCTTAGAAGGTACAAAATTTTTAACCTTAGTAGATTCCTTCTCCAAGTACGGTCAAATGTATAAGATGAAATCTGCAGAAGGTATAGAAACTGTTAACAATTTGATAAAATATTTTACTCATCATTGCATTCCAACGGAGATAATCTCAGATAATGGTACAGAATTAAAAAACTCACTAGTAAAAGAGTTATTGCAATTACATAAAATAAAAATTCATTTTATTAGTTCCCAACACCCCGAATCTAATGGTATAGCCGAAAGATTCCATTCAACGATAATCGAACACATTAGACTATTAAATCTCCAAAACGAATACAAGGAAGATCCTATAGAACAAAAGGTTAACTATGCTCTTCTAGCATACAATAATACTATTCATTCTGTCACAAAATTAAAACCATTTGAAATAATAACAGGTAACATTTGCAATAATTCCGCTTTTGATATAAATATAGAACAACAATTAGTAAACGATTATGTTTCGAAACATAAAGAAAAAATTAAACTAGTTTATTCAGAAATAAATAAAAATATTCAGAAATATAAAGAAAAAGTTATTGAAAAATCAAATCAAAATCGGGAAGAATTACCCAAAGAAATACCAACTAGAGTATTCATGCGTAACAAACAAAAACAAAGCAAAACAAAACCAAAGTATCAAGTAGAAACTATTAAGTCTATAAATAAAAATAAGAAAACAGCAAAAATTAATCCTAGACACGGAAACACCGCAGATGATGTACATTTATCTAACATTAAACGACCTCGAAAAAAACCTTATGTTTTCATTTCAGATTCCTCGCAGTCGGACAAGGAATAATAATAAAAGAAATTACACATAATCTAGGGATTTTGCCGATACTATTAGGACCGGCAAATTTACAAAAAAGTCAACACACCTTTATTCACTTTTATGACATAACTTCTTTAATCGAAGAATTTAGTAATTTAGAATTGCAATATGATCATTTACAGTCGTTTTATGCTAACGATTCATTATTTCTCAAATCAGAAACAGATAACTATAAAAGTATGATTAATTATACTAGAATTTTAATTAAAGAAAAATTTGAAAATTTCAATATTCACACTGAAATCGACAGAAATAAAAGAGGACTTATAAATGGCCTCGGCAGTATTTTCAAAACAATAACCGGAAACTTAGATGCCGAAGATGGAATTAGAATAAATAAAATTTTAGAACATTTACAAACAAACCAAAATCAATTACAGAATCAGCTTAGCATGGAATATTCCGTAAGTCATAGTATAATTAGTAGTTTTAATAAAACAATACAAGATATAAAGGCTAACGAATTAACCTTAAAAGACAAAATACTTTACTTAAAAAATATTGTTGATTTTCAATCAAATTTTGAAAAAGTTATTCACTTTAAAGATTTACTTAATCAATTGTTATTGATTTATAAGTCAATATTAGATGTTATACAAGAAATCGAAAATTCACTGACCTTCTGTAAATTGAAGACGTTGCATCCAAGTATTATACAATCGCAAGAATTACTTAAAGAACTTGAGAAAATTTCAAGTCACTATAAAGAGCAATTACCTTTTGAATTAAAATACGAAAACATTTTAAAATTTGAATCAGTTATTAAAGTAAATTGTAAGATAGATAAAAATGTCATCCAATATTTTTTGTCAATTCCCATTAATTATGAAAAACAGTTTGAACTTTATAAGCTAATACCCATACCTACAAAATATGAGTCAGGGTTTGTAACAATAATTCCGAATTCAAAGTATATTTTGAAGTCTGAAGAAAATACTGTACAGCCTCTGAATGATATGTGTATACCAGGCAAAATCTTCCAGTGTGCAAACGATTTGCCTTCCAATACTCCAATTGATTGTGAAAAGCAAATCATAATCAAAGAAAATTCAGACAACTGTAACTATTTAAAACTAGAAATTTTAGAAAGTCACATACAAGTGGTTCCAGAAATAAATCAATTTTTAACAGTTTTTCCAAAGGAAGATGTACTAAGCATTCACTGCCCAGATCAAGTCGAGACAAAGACAATCAACGGAATCTTTTTAATAGAAACAGGAAACTGTAAAATAAAATTTCATCAGCAAGAATTAGAACTTCAAGAAAAAACATTTGGGAAACCTCTCGTTATCAATAAGCCGCACTTAGTTTTAGAAAAAACCAACATTCCAAGAATGACGATTAGATTAAGAAATCTCAACTTAAAAGAAATTCCTCAAAATCAAGTTACACCTATAATTCATGAAAATATTAAATTATTTAATCCAAGCTTCTGGACCATTGTTTTATACGTCTTAGCCATCTTTATAACTGGCTATTTTATCATCAGAAGACTTCAACCCAAAAAGAATAAATCTTCTAGGCAAGAAACAGAAGACATCTCCAAAGAAGAGAGAATTAATCTTCCCCAGGAGGCTTCTTTCTAAGGGGGGAGGTGTTATAGTGTCAATATCCCTTAGCTTGCTAGATTATAACGTGTCACCATAGAACTTTGAACCGGATAGTGTAATTGTACTTAAGACTGTTTACTAAGCATTTTATTCGCTTCATTCTAATTATGTATTTTTACTTTTAGTCTGGAATTAATTCTTTTACCAATCGAACGTCTTTTGACATATTGTATTTTTTTAATAAAAGTTTTTTTAAAAAGTACCTTACGGCCTTTCGTAATTTAAGTTATATAAAAGGGAAATTTCAAAAGAAGACATAGCTAAAGGATGTAAATATTAGGAAAGTAAGATACAATCATTACAAGAGGAATATTTGAGATGAGCCAGAGAAGTAACTAAAAGAAAAGTATCGTGGAATATAGATATAGGAAAAGATCTAGAACTTCAATCTACGCTAGACTTTGCTGGAGAGTGACAGTTTGATGTAAGGGGACAGTAAGAAGAGTTTGAAAAGTAGGAAAACAAAAAAGAGGCAGACCAAGGAGAAAAAAGTGTGACAGAAATATGCCCATGGACAAAAGCAGTGATAAATAAGTACGCCATACCCTACCCCCCCCCCTATCAGAGGGTAGAAGGGTTCATTGATTATACAGTGTCTGAATTTTAATACTAACAATGGACTTTATCTCGTGAACGAGAAGAGGTACAAAAACAATCTCAAAACCGTTTCTAATGTACAGAGGGGAAACTGAAACTTAAAGGACGTAATGTATTTCCACCAACCCCTACTGTGACACGTCGTTGAAAAACCCGTAAAAAATAATATAATATACCAGTGGTATAAGTTATACAGGGTGTTACAAAAGAGCAAAAAAAATCATTTGAAAACAAAATGATTTTGCATATTATAGCAGTGGGACTGTGAGTTGATACAGTAGAATCTATTTCAAATTGTCCAAGGATTTCAGTTTGAGTTGCTTCGCCGATTACTGATCTACATACATTTTTTCTTTGCCACAATACACAAGACAAATTGACCCATAATTATATAAGTGCTAACTAGACAATTCCCACAAAAATTCACTAGACGTTCTTTTTAACTAGACTGTTAACTAGACCTATGTATTTTATTATATTCAACATTTTTATCTCTATTGTTTTATAATTATATAATTTTTTATTCAATCTTTATTCTTTACACTGAAAACTTGTTGACTTCCAAAATTTTTAAATATTATGTTCTTCTTTCAAATAACTTTCGATATGGGAGCCAAATATAAAAATTGACACACTGTATATATACAATACATAAATATAAATACAAATAATTTATTTTCTATAAATTTCGTCAATAGATACAGATTGCGAAAAAGTTTATTAGGCATACGATTTACACGAGTACGATAAGGATAATATGAGCAACACTATTTGAAAGAGAGCGACAAGAATTGTTGTATGTGTAAAACTCACAAATAAATCAGTTCCCTCTGTTCCTTGCCGTTTTTACGTTCAACTTTTGTGTTTTGGTAGAGAGGGGACTGATCTAATTGTGAGTATCACACAGAAAAATTCTTGTCTCTCTCTTTCAAGTAGTTCTGTTCATAGGATCCTTTCGTGTTTGTGTGAATCGTATGACCTATTCAACTTTTTCGCAATCTATATGTTTGCAAAAAGAAAATATGTTTTGTTTTACTTACCTGAAAGTAGAGTAAAAGTTATGGCAAAAATATGTTCTCTTGTATTATCTCTTGATTGTTTGATTATTGGAGAAATATCTACTTGAAATCTAACGTGTCGTTGGAACATCGCTGGCCCAGTTGTACCTCGTTTGTATTCCACCCTAAACGACATAGGACTTGATACCGAGTGACTCAATTCTGCTATCTGAAAATGAATTAAAAACATCAAACAGGCCAGTTATTATATTATAGTTATTTGTTCATTATAACCGAAAGACTCTTTGAATAATTGAACTGTGTGTATACTCTTTCTAAAGTCAATGTGAATATTTGAGAAAGAAGCAACGTTATTATATTTCCTAAATTTGCCAAGCTACTTTTATTATCACTATTTGCTGAACGACCAGTAAGTTTTATTAGAAGAAGACTAGGTAATTTAAAATGTAACCTCACATTTCAGTTCTGTGCGGGTCCGTCATAATCCTTAAGGAAAAAACCAACTAATGAAAACACTTAATTAATAAATAATAGTCATTTTTATGACCAAATAATAGCATAACCAAAATAGCAGGAAGTGATGAAAAAATTTGGAAGCTTCCAACAAAACAAAACCAACCCTGATAAATTTTGTATATGAAGAACATCCTTTATTATTTTTAATAATTCTGCAGCATCTATATCTTCTTTATTGAAGTTATTCTAGATTATAGCATTGGAATCGGCAAAACATCGAATTTGGTCTTTCTCTTGGTTAAGAGGCGGAATACTCAAAATTCTGAAGAGCGTTTATTTCGGTCAGATTTTCAAAAATATGCCCATTATCGCTTTAAGGCGAACCACGCTTACTTCCGGGGGAATTTCTACTTCCAAAAATTCAAGAATACGGGTCCAGGAGTAACTTGATGCTTAGGCATGTTGGTTTAGACATAATAGTAGGGCTAAGGCAAGTGATAGCCTTCCCAGTAAGCCTATCAAGGAATGTCACAATTTTCCAGGCGGAAATGACGGCGATTCACCACTGTGTGGAAGAAATCAAAAGGCAGAAGAGAACATATCGTTCAATTGCCATCTTCACAGACAGCCAAGCTCCGTAGAGATCAATTCTAGCTAGTATGGGATTGTGTGCGGGCCCTAAACACACTGGGTGAGCGTAGCAATGTTACGGTAGCCTGGGTACCGGGGCACGAGGGGCATAAGGGCAACGAAAAAGCGGATGAAATGGCCAAACAAGGCTCATCAATGCCATTCGTTGGGCCGGAACCCTTCTGCAGCGTTGCAAAAACCATAACAAGAATACAAACAAAGAAGTGGGTCGCCCACAAATCTATGAAATGGTGGAGGAACTCACCAGGACAGAGGCAAACGAAACAGTTCATATTAGAACACTCGCCTATATGTACAGCAGATCTGATGGCCAAAGATAGGAAAATTGTCAAAGCTGTAGTGGGTCTGTTAACGGGGAATTGTAAGCTCAATAGGCATTTAAAGCTGATGGGATTGACAAACGACGATATGTGCAGGTTTTGTCACCTAGAAGAAGAAACGGCAGAACACGATAGCCTGGCAAATGTGTGGTTTTTTGCATTAGGAAAAGAAAAGCCATTGGCAGAGAGCTATATGAAAGGTTCAGTCTCCACGTTAATAGACTTTTTAAAAAAAGAATGTAATCTAGAGTTTAGAGGACCACAATAGATCTGAAAAGGTCGCAGTGGAATAGGCCAAAAGCCACCTCATAAAATCTATATATCTAGACATAATACCTAATTTTCTTCTTACCGATAAAAAAGCGTGAATTAAATCTGCCTTAACTGTGGCCAGCGGTTTTCCCTTAACTAATATCGTAAATGTTTCGTCTTTTTCAGTCGTCATTAGACTACCAAACCAACTTTTCTTTGTTAACTCAGGAGACGATTCTGGAGTCAGATGAACTTCTTCTGAGGGGGCTGAAAACATGAAATAAAGATTAGACATAAATATAAACAACGAATGGGACAAGCTGATTTTGCAAAATATAAATTAAGTAGACATAAGAAACAAAAGAAAATGCTATAGCCTTAGGCTACACACACTCTGGTGCTTTTTTTAAGCTGTAAAAAACACCTCACAAATAAGCAAACTGGAGGACTACTTGTCTGGCTCAGCAACGTTCTCAATGTTTTATTTTTGAAACTAGTTTTCATACTCCGATCTTGCCACACTAGCCGGCAAACACGCATAGTGCACTTCCTAGATATAAGGTAGAAATACCTCACAAAAGGGTTGGAAAGATCCAAAGCGGACTGAAGCTTCCTTGAAGTGAGACTTGGTACCGTGGAGAAATAATAAGACAAGTTTTAAAATATATGGAAAGTGCTGGAACAACGTTTGTGGGCAACCTGTAGCACATGGCGTTTCACAGCAACTAACTGAACTAACAAACCCCTCCTACCCCTACGATTCGTAATTTTCAATATTTCGACATTATTTCAATCTTAGGTTGATCATTGCCATTTTTAAATGTATTTATTTTTATCTGATCGACTTTTTGGCCTTTTTAGTGAAGTAGGTACCTTTCTTATTTTTATCATGGTACTTTTATTATTTATTTTCATTTACCATAGGTATGTTGAAAAAGTAGAATTTTTATTTGATACGTTCGAGGTTGGGTTTTCATAAAAAAATGGAAATATTATTTTTCATTTTATTGTTTTTTTTTAAGGTACAAATGAAGATTTCCCAAAAAGTTCATGTCTCGAAATAATAATATATATTGTTATTAATACTATATGTTAACGCCCCGCGTTAATTTTAGTTTATTTTATTTTATAATTAATTCCCTCATTTTATACTATCATTACACATCTTCTTTATTTCTTTTTTCTTTTTAATATTCTCACATATTTTATTTTCATACGCCAATGTTCGAGAGTTGGTCATAATTCAATTTCATTTACTTGTATATTTGTTTCTACCGCGTTTTTACCATCAAAGTTGGAGTACCCGAAGCCACGACCAATTTTTGGTGGAACTAGTATTAGTAGCTAGCAAATAGAGTAGTGAACATTTCCTCGCTTTCGGAAGCCGTAAGAAATACCACCCAAAAATACAGTTCACAACCCGAAGGGAAGACAAGGAACAAGGTAAGGACAAACCCTTCTTTGGATGGTCGATCTTGTCTTTTTTTTTTCTATTTTATACAATTATTTGGTCCTTCGAGCCGATATATTAATGTGATTTAGGATGTTGTTGTAGGAATTCCTTATATGTTATGTGAACAAATGTTTTAGTTATTTATTATTTTGAACACTGTACTTGTGTGCTTATTTTGGATATTTCATTTTATGAAAGATGTTAAATTGATAATATTTTCTCATTTTTTAATCTCCTACCACCATTCCCTATAGTATTGTTATATATCTAGTACGATATTTGCAGCTGAATGATTTACATTATAATGTTATTTTTTAGTCTTTCAAGACTTGACTTAAAATACTAAAATAGAAATATTGAAGTGCAAAATCATTTGATTGCAAATGTTGTACAACATTACCGCGTGTCTATTTACAAAGTATCAACGAGTCTAAAATAAAAAGTTTTGTGTTGGGCTGATTGTTGTGTATACACAAGGAAAGCTAGGTAGGAACTGCGCAGCTTTCCACGCGGATTGTAAATTTCTTTATTTGCTCTGTAAATAGTAGATACTATTTTGTTTTGATTCTTTTTTGTTATTTCTCATCAACAGAAACTATTCCAGCTTCCACCTTTATTATATTTATTAATTAATTGTTTTACAAACTTGACCATTTATACAAAAAGCATGTCACACAACTGTTGTGTATTTATACTAGTGTGATTACCACCAGACGGCGTGACTCAATTGGCAGTTGACAATTGTCAAATTTGTATACCTACCTAGATTTTCATTAAGAATTTTTATATTACCTTGTAATTTATTCCTTCTATGAAACCTTGGAGATCCTAAAAAGCTATTTTTAATAGTAGTGAGTCTAGATCGCCAGTGGTGACTAGTAGTACTGGAATGTGGAGATCCTGGAGGTGTCATTGGCGTTAAAATAGAGGGACCTTTAACAAAATCCTTATATGAAACCGAATGACTCGTTTCGGATATATACTGACCCGTCACCAGACTGGACGTATCACTTTCCGGTGACGTCAACGAAATTCCGGAAATCACCGGGGCTCCTCCGCTACTATTTGCTCGATGATGAGTTGGGGTAGCTAGAGGTGGTGTTACCGTAACGTGGGTATTTGAGGATACATGAGTAGAACTCCTATGTGTGAGGTGGGAAATAGGGCGTTGATTCACGGGTGAAGACACGCCAGCTGAAAATAGAATTAATTAAGTCGTGTACTTAAATTCGCTGCTCGTGCCTTAAAGGCTGGATTTTGCATTAATATCATGATAATTATTATCTAATTACTTACAATGCGTGTTTGTGGGAGTTACAGAACTATTGAACATCACAGGACTGGATGCTCCAGGAGATCTCGTTGGAGAGTGAATACTAAGACTGCTATGAGTACTTCCTGTTGAAGGACTTCGTCTAGCATGATGTCTTCTAAGAAAAATATTTGTAAATTTTAATAAAGTACGAGGATATATTGAAAAATTCTTAGCCTACTATAGAACCAAACAAAATTTCAATGTCAAAATACTTTATTACCCAACATATTCTACTCTTAATTGGTTACATTTATTACAGCGAACCTGCAACGTCTCTAGACCTTTCAAAAAAAATGTTTATTCTTGCTCTGCAAACCAAACCTCCACAGCTTTTATTACCTCCTCGTTGGAAGAAAATTTAAGACATTTTAAACTTTTTTTCAGTTGAAGAAAGAGATGATAGTCGGACGGAGCCAAATCTGGTGAATAAGGGGGGTGTTCTAGTAATCCAAACCCTAAATCACGAATTTTGTGCATGGCAATATGAGATTTGTGTGCAGGGGCGCTGTCCTGCAAAAACAAAACACCTTTGGATAGCTTTCCGCGTCTTTTCTCTTTAATTTTTTCCCATAGAGTGGTCAGTAATGCTAAATAGTAATCTCCAGTTATTTTTCCACCCTCATCCAAAAAATCAATCATGATTACTCCATGGCAATCCCAAAAAACTGAAGAAAGAATTTTTCCAGCAGATTTTTGGACACGAAACTTCTTAGGTCTTGGAGAACCATGGCAGAGTGTCGCCATTCCATCGATTGTTGCTTTGTTTCTGGATCGTAGAAATGTACCCAACTCTCATCCACAGTAACAATTCGGTTTAAGAAGTCTACATCGTTTTCAAATCGAGCACAGATCGAACGCGATGCTTCTACCCTTGCACGCTTTTGGCCAACATTCAAACATTTGGGGATCCATTTTGCAGCAATTTTTTCTCATGTTCAAATTGACGTGAACTATATGAAGAACGCGTTCGTATGAAATATTCAGTGCTTCAGATATCCGTTTTAGCCCAATTCGACGGTCTGATAAAATCATGTCTTGAACTGCATCGATATTTTCGGGGTCTGATACAGAAACTGGCCTTCCCGATCGGTCATCATTTTCAATGGAAAATTTACCTCTTTTGAAGCTTGCAGTCCAATTTTTCACGGTCGCATACGAAGGACATTGATCACCAAGGGTATTAAGCATATCTTCGTAAATCTGCTTACCTCTTAACCCTTTTAAATACAGGTACTTGGTGATGGCTCGATACTCCAATTTTTCGATTTTCACAATTTCGGTGGACATCTTTTTTCTTTAAATTTATTGCGTAACTCTGGTTTACTTTTTTGACGTCAAACTTCACACTGACACTTCTAAGTTATTGTTCGTTGCTATGGTAACGCAATATTTGCATGGAACTGGCCTAGGATAACTAGATCAATACATCCTCGTATATAAATAGTAACATATAACGATATTTACAGTGAGGAGTGCAAGGAATAAAAGTAGTCAATATGCTTTATTGTATTTTTTCGTCGACCTTTACATAAAATAGTCTATTTTTGACGACAAGCACTTTTCTTCCGTCAGTTTGCTATTCTCGGCTACGCCTCGACTATCAATTTGCAGACTTGACTATGATAGACAGTTTTTCGTCTTTGTTACAAAATAACTATTTTAAGTTAGTATTCGCAACGTCTTCTACTACTTAAGCCAAAAGAGAGCTAAAAAAATCTACAAAAGTCCCAGAAAGACAGACCATAGCTAAGTGAAGGAGAGATTGAAACAGAGAAGTAAATTATTCATGCAGTAGAAGAAGTAGGCCGTTATATATTATTCAAGGACATATTTGATAGCAAAATGAGCATAGGATAATTTTTTGCTAAACTGTGACATCGTTAATAAAAAAAAAATGATGATAATGATGACAGTTGCTAAAAGTTACTAAAATAGTAATATTAAATAATTATATACAGTTATTCTAAAGAAATCCTAATTTTTACATCACATGTGCTATTATCTCACCCCAAATATGGATCAGAAGTGATTGGTGTCACGCTTTTGTAAACATAATTTGACTTTTTGACTTTGAAATTTTGTATATCGTTCAAACTTCCATTGTATTTGCTAGTTTTATATTGATAATGTGATATTTCCTATTCATAAACTATTAGGAATCTCAATTTTGTAGTACCAAAAGTACGACAAAGAAAGGTTAGCAATGGAACAAGGTTTTATCAAGACAAATAGTTCAAATTCGCCAAGGAATCGACTGCTTCATGCTGGGAGTATTTTATTCCTCTAGCAATGACGTTTGTTCAGCTGAATTTCGAAATATTCCAACCTCCAAATAAGTATTGCATATATTACTAATGAAGACAAAATCAAATATATATCTCAAATAATAAGATACAGTTGCCTATTCATACAAGATTCAACCACACATTTCTGATATTTCTTTCCCTTGGAACGATAACAAATATCAATGTATCCTTACATTGTGGTATCGCACACCATCGATACACTTTAAAACTCATGGCTATCGCAAAAAATAATTCAAATTATATATAAAAAT
Organism: Lochmaea capreae; assembly: GCA_949126875.1. Taxonomy (NCBI): domain Eukaryota; kingdom Metazoa; phylum Arthropoda; class Insecta; order Coleoptera; family Chrysomelidae; genus Lochmaea; species Lochmaea capreae. Next base: position 19,029,652 of record OX421403.1, read on the forward strand.
ATCCTTTTAACTTTCAAGCTATTAATTGTTTGAAGCAGTTGCCTAATCGGAATGTCATAGACAGACGATATTACAATTCTAGCGTTTCGGTGCGAGTTTGAAATTACATTTCAAAAATGTAAATATTTCTTCTTTAAAACCTTAATTTTTTAAATAATAACAATAATTGTGGGTAAAATATATGCGTGCACATCTTGGAGCAATTTTTGGATCTAAAACTGACTATCAATGTTTGAAACCTTTGCGAAATCACAAAAAAACCCAAGCCGTAAAAGGTTTATTGCTTAGTGAGGTATATAATTAACGGTGTTTCGGAATTCGTTCCGGGTACCTAGCAAAAGGGCTACCTGCTCACAGGGACCTTGTCCAAATCCGAAAGGGTGATTTCGTAATTCGGTCAGCTGTCGAAGCAGGTAGATTTCATGTGGGTGTTAAAAGATTATTTTTAGCAATTGTTCTTCTGAAGTGCAGAGTGTAAGACGTGTTTATTTGTGTCCGTTATTGTGATTTTGTTTGTTTGTTTGACATGGAAAATATTAATTTCACCTCTATGACGAGTGAAAAGGGTAAGCGTTTATTAATAATAGATGGGTTTAAATTTTGTTTTCAAAAATCATTATCTCAAAAATACGAAGGTGGTTTGGTAGGGGTAGGTTTGGTTGGGTTATTATTGAAAATTATTATAATTTATTCTTTTAAAATTGACTAGAAATACGAAGGTGGTTTGGTAGGGGTAGGTTTGGTTGGGTTATTATTGAAAATTATTATAATTCATTCTACAAAAAAATTGACTAAAAATACGAAGGTGGTTTGGTAGGGGTAGGTTTGGTTGGGTTATTATTTCACGTACTGTTTTTATTTTTGACGATACGCATTTAGCGTAAATTTTTAAACATGCCAGTACAACAACAATAAGTGTGTACTGTTGGTCCTAAGCCCAAAAAAATGTGAAGGAAAATAAAAGTCAAATTAAACAAATAGTAGGTACATGGGACCCAATTCCGAAATCGTATTTTCGCTGGTGTGACCACACTTCGAATTTAATCCGTTACAGGTAGTCCCTTCCGCAGGTAGCGGGACCGAATTCCGGTGCGTCCATAATTAATTGAGGACACTTTACTAATTTATTGGGTAGAAAGACAAATTGTTACCATTTTAAGATGTTATGTTATGCTCAAGAAGGAAGAGCAGGAAACGGTTTTTAATTCGCATTTCTATTATTTCCAAGAAGGTTGGGAATAGGTCGACTAGTATCACTTTTCAAACTACCACTATTATACTTTGTGGATCTCGACCCGAACTTATTTGTACAATTAATAGAGCTCGAAAACCACTATAAAAGCTATAGAAATAAACTTCATTTCCTAATAAGAAAAACAAAAAACGAACATTATCAAAATAAAATCTCTCAAGCCGGAAATAATTACAAAAAAATATGGAGGGTTATAAATGACATTACAGGATGTACAAAAAAGTTTAAACAAATTGAAAATATATCTATAAAGTCAGAAAAAAATGACTACATCAACCAAAATAAATCAAAAGCAGATGTATTTAACAATTTTTTTACAAATTTGGGTGAAAATATGGCCAACAAAATAAATAAAGTTAAAATTCCAGATAAGTTTATTAAAAAGGACACGGTTAAATCAAATATATTCCTGAAACCTATAACAGAAAATGAAGTAATTATTTTAATAAGTGAATTAAAGAATAATTCAGCACCTGGCCCAGACAATCTAACAGCAACTACAATAAAAAATATACATACATACATTACTCTTCCATTAACGCATATTATTAATCTCTCCTTTCAATCAGGGAAAATTCCAAGTCAATGGAAGGAATCTGTTGTCACCCCCGTGTACAAATCCGGTGATCCTGGAGAACTAACCAACTATAGGCCAATTTCAGTAATCAATAACTTAGCCAAAATATTTGAAAATGCGATTAAAAGCAGACTAATACATTTTTTTAATATTCATAATGTTATAACAGAATGTCAGTATGGGTTTATACAAAATTCAAGCACTGAAGATGCAGTAGTTGATTTTCTAGAAAAGACCGTTGGCGCAGTAGATGTTTCATTAAAAAGTGTTGCAGTATTTCTCGATTTAGCTAAAGCATTTGACACCGTCTCACATAACATTCTACTTGACAAACTGTATAACTACGGCATAAGAGGTGTAGCACTAGAACTCATTGAGAACTATTTATCAAACAGAACCCAGCGCGTAAAAATCGGAAAAGACAGAAGCTCTAATTCCCTAGTAAAGGTGGGTGTTCCACAAGGGACCGTACTAGGACCAATTCTCTTTCTCGTTTATATGAATAACATTACACAAATTGATAATTTCTCTGGTAAAGTCATATGCTACGCGGATGACACTGTAATTATTTTCACTGGTAAAGAATGGCATGAGGTCAAACTCACCGCAGAAACAGCATTGGGGAAGATAAGTTTATGGTTAAATGATAATCTACTAACCTTGAATGTGTTGAAATCAAAATGTATTACCTAAATGTATTACCTTCAGCTCAACCATCGTTAAACAACCTGAAAACTTTGAAATTAAACTGCACTCCAATGACTGTCAAATAATCGATTGTAACTGCCCCATAATACAAAGAGTGTCCCAAATTAAATATTTAGGTGTTATACTTGACCAACACCTACGCTGGTCACAACATATTGTCCATGTTAGCAATAGATTGAGAGCCTTAATGCATAAATTTTATGTTCTTCGAGAAATTCTTTCAAAGAAAAATTTACTAATACTTTACAATTCTCTGGTGGAATCCTTATTAAGATACTGTATAGTAGCTTGGGGTGGAGCATTTCACTCCACTATTAAAATTTTAGAGACAACACAAAATACCATTTTAAAAATCATCCTAAAAAAAGAAAAGCTATTTTCAACGAAAAAATTGTTTAATGAATCAAAGATACTTAACATTAAACTACTTTTTGCTTATCAATGTATAATAAGAATATACAAAAGCGGCGATAAATTTAACAACAAAAATACCCATTTAACTCGATCAGTTACTAATATGGAGATACCTCTTAATTTCTTTAAAAAATCAGTCAGTCAAAGATCATCATCCTTCTTCGGTCCAAAATTTTTTAATACAATCCCGATTCACCTCAGACAAATAAAAAAATTAAAGAAATTTCAAATTGAATTGAAAAACCATCTAATAACTAATCAAAATAGAATATATGATATAATGGCTCAATAACATACAAACTACTGGTTCGTTATTCGTTGCTTGTCTACTACTTCCTTACGTGAGTATTGTCTTCTTTTTTATTATCATCTATTTTAGATTTATTAATTGTCTACATTTGTTCGTCTCAAAACTCTACTTGCACTTTAATTTAGTTTTCTTTTTCTTTGTTGTTTTCTACTTATTTTATATATTCAATATTAGCTATTTAAGATAAAACGTGCAGAGTAAATACTACCTGATTGAGTATAAACAAAACAGGCAGACAATGCCTAGGTAAATGCTCAGTTAGGTGTCTTTATGTATTTTTATGTATGTTTAAACCAAAAATTTATTATAAATATGTACTTTACTATGGAAATAAAGAAATTTGAATTTGATTTGAATTTGTAACCGAGAGCAAGAATATTAGCTTCAATATAATATCTCATAGTTAAAATTCCTCACTGCTTGCCAACCCGGTACATAAGTGATCTCATATTCTTAAATGAAGTACGTGTATGAAAGATATACACAAAATTTGGATGGGAAAATTTTAAAAAACCGAACAATAGCAGCAAAAACAGAGATTATATTGTGGTTTTTTATTGTAGTTTATAAAATACAACTGTTTACCAGCGACACAACAATAAATAATTGTTCCCTACCCTGGTGAATTATCGATTTAAAGAAAAATATGATTTTTCTTTAAGTATTTCCGCACATCAAGCGTCATCGAGGTAGAATTGTTCATTTTTGTCTATAGTCTATAGTGAACAATTATTATCTGGCTGTCATGAAAAAGCATCAATGTCAAAGTACTTTTTTAAATTAATTTTTATAAACGGAAGAATAAGTTATGATAATTGTGTTTTAGGATCGACATTATAATTAATAACATTAAATGTCGTTTCTTTTCTTACAGGTTAGTTAATTAATTAGTTTTTGTTACTTTAATTGATTTATGTGAACCATGTGTAATTAAACACAATAAATCTTTTCTTACAGAGAAACTCAGCTTGTTTTGGATTAACTGTGTCGTCCTAATCGCTACTAATAAAAAACCATATCTTCTTATATCGATATTTTATTTTAATTAAAAATAGTATGTAAATTAGCAAAAAGAATGTATACTTTGATAAAATGAGTTAAAATTCTTATAGAATAGTTACTTCATCTAATGGAAAAGTCTTAGATGAAAAAGATCGCGTCAAGGAAAATGTGTGCATAAGACACATAATTGAAACAAAAAGCAAAAATTTAATAAATCTTAAAATATCCAAATTATTTGGGGTGAACTAAATTAATAAATACTCACTTATAATGAGACCGCCGTGGCGTTAACGGTGATCCCTCACTAATTTGTCCGAATTGAAGCGTATTTTGCCCATTAACTTTACACGTATCTATCCTCTTCTTAGGCGGATCTTGCCCATCACCGGTTCTCACTCTTAATAACGAATCAGTCTCATCTTCACAAGCAGGTCTCCTTCTTTTCCTCTCCAATAACAAAAAATAAATAACTTTCTCAGTATTATGGCTGGGGCTTAACAAATGCTGAATTAATTTTTCCTTTTCTTTAAAACAGCCTAGGCTACAGATCGCTTGCAGCACATCGGGATCAACTGCATCTATGGACGGCAGTACATGAGTTTGAACGACTTCCATCATCGGCAGCTCTAATTCCAGTTCACCCTTTCCACCGGCTGTTACCCAAGGATGTTTATTAATTTCTGACAACTGAAATGATTAATATTTTGTCAACAAAACCCTCAAGCTAATTGATTCGACAAAGTATATTTGAATCTTCAACTATTTTATCCTTCTCAGAGGTTGCCAAACTGGGGAGGTGTCGCACCCTTGAGGCGGCGCGGCGTGAAGCAGCATTGGGAGGACGCAATGAACATGCTTAATTTGAAGTAACAATGGAATATTTCAGAAAACATAATGACCCATGCCTTATTAAAAAAAACGGCTTTTATGAAAACATCGTCTGTCAGCTCAGACGCCAAATCTTTCCTTAATTCCGAAACCGCTTTCATTAATGGAGAATAGTGAGATTACTTAAAACGAAGTGATTATAACAAATATTATATCTCTACCAATAAACATTCTGCGCAACTTAAGGTGGCAGCCAAATTTATAACGATTTTATTAGAAACTTCAATTTCTCTACTGGTTTTGTACATGTCACATACTGGAATATTAGTACTTTAGAAGGTTTGTAGTGTAGTATGTGTCGGGCAGGCACATGAGGAGATCGCAGGTAATTAATTGGCGGAGCAGTTAGCTAAAAAAGAATCTGAAGGAAGCTTCATAGGCCCGGAACCCCTTTATGGAATCACAATAGATTACGTAAAAGCGGAAATCGGGAACTGGCTAGATAAGGAGCACCAATTCTAATGGAGGGTGACACAAGGTCACCTCCATTCTAACTGAACAAGATAGACAAGGAGCTTCCAACCAGGTTGTTAAAACTGGGTTTGAAGGCAGTTACCGAGCTGGTCATTGGACACTGAACCCTGAGGAAATATCTGCACAAAGTGGGAGAAATTAGTTAACGATTGTACAGAAAATGTGAACTATGATGAAACACCTACTCACATACTTTGCATCTGTGAGAGACGGAAGCACTTTGGAGAGGAAATAATAACAACGATTACAACTACTCAAAATCATCCCAGTCAAGCTAGTGGCCTATAGAGAAGTTACGAAGCTTCTGTAGATAACATGAAAAATGGTACAGAGATTCAGTTCAAGTGCCTGGGCTGTTGAGCACAACTCAAACGAATGAATATAACTGAATGATGAAGGTTTGTAACAAATATGTAACCATATAGGTTTGGAAAATATGTCCAACAACATTTTACATACAGGTTACAAGGATGTACTTAAATGAAAATGGCGCGTATTATATAGAGTCAGAAATGTGGCCGTCTAACAGCCCAGAATTAAATCACAGTGTCAATGCGAACGTATTCAGCTGGGCGCAACGGTTAAAACTAAGCACAAAACATGTTGATTGTGCTGGCAGTTGACAGTTGAGTTCCTTCTGAAAGCAACGGTAAGTCAGCGGAGGAGATAACCTTACTTTCTAATAATATTCTTTCAGCTTCATCGGATACAATCAGATAATAATTATTATTGATTACTACTCTTTATTTTCATTTTATTACCAAAAAAAACACAACGTAACCTAACCTAACACTTTGACAGCGATCAGTGAACAAATAAATACTGCTGTACCGCTCTACAGTTGAGAGTCAGCAGAAGGTCACCATCCCGCCTGAAAGCAACCGCTAATACAGCAGCTCAACAGTATGAACGCTCCGTATATTAAAAGTGTTTAGCATCAGCAATCTAACTTACTGTTAATCGTTTTTCTGGGTTAACTTCAATCATCCCTCTTAATAAGCTTTGGCAGTTTGGAGGAACGAAATGGGGGATATGAAAAACTCCTCTTTTCACTTTTTCTAAAAGTTGCCGAAGGTTATCGTCATCAAACGGTAAAGCACCAACTAAAAGAGCGTATAGAATAACTCCACAAGACCATACATCCGCCTTCCTACCGTCATATTTTTCTCCCTGTGAAAAAAATTAAATTAAATAGAAGTACAGTACAATTTTCACCTTAAACTATTGTAATTTAACCCAACTAGCTTTAATATGTTGATATCGAGAGAGATACAGGGTGTTGAATATAAAATTGTAATTTTGGTTTTTTATAATATAACTTTAACGCTTTTTGACGTGCAAGCACAAAAATTTAACGGTGAGGGCTTTTCGATGTAAGAAATCATAATTTTGTACCTATTTCGATTTATTTTGTAGAGAGCGCCACGTAATCCACGTTGGCCACGTATGCGGCAAATGTACGCTAAATTCTTTCGCTGTCTAAATTACCGATACTTTTTTAGAAAAAATATTAAAGCCACATCATGTTAACAAAAAAAACTGGCCAAGTGTGAGTCGAACCCGCGCACGAAGGATTCTGTACCATTATCTATAAAAATTGGAAAAAAATTGTATGGGAACCCCCTTCAAATACTAATTTTATTGTGAATAATATAACTAAATATTTCAAGCGCCTACCTGTTGTCGTTATCGATCATAAACGAACAAAAAAATCAAGTATGTTGACTGGGAACCCCCTTAAATATTTATTTTATTCTGTTTTTAGTATTTGTTGTTATAGCGGCAACAGAAATACAAGATATGTGAAAATTTCAACTGTCTATCTATCACGGTTCATGAGATGTAGCCTGGTGAAGAATTACCACTGAATTTGAGACAAAATTTGTTGATTATGCAAGATGGTGCACGGCCACATTATAAGAGAGAAGTCGGAAGATATTTAAAAACTAGCTTTCCCGAACGCTGGATTGGTCGCGGCAGCCCCTTCGCTTTGCCACCACGTAGCCCAGAATTTAATCCTCTCGATTTCGGTGTATAGGGTTTATGAGAATGTCATAAATACCCGCATCGAACTTTGGCAAGAAGTAGATAGAGTAACATAGTCGTTTGATCCAATGACGATGAGACGATCTTTTATAAAACGTATGGATAAATGCACCGAAGAAAATTATGGACATACCGAACATTTACTTTAGACAATATTGAAGTTATAATGTTATTTGGGTAGTTCACTTTTTCTAAATTTGTTCAATCAATCAAATGTATCCTAATTAGGACTTCAGTTTAAAGTACCATACATGTTTTTGATGCTACTTTACTCTAATACTGTTTATCTTAATACAGAAAACAAAAATAATTATCTCTAAAACTGTTTCATGTTTAATACCCTGTATTTCTCTTAATATCAACATTTTATTGGAGCTAATTGGTTTAAATCGCAATATTTTAAAGTGAAGATTGTACCTTCTGTACTTCTATATACAGGACCACCCCGTATATTTATAATTTGTGAACTTTAAGGTAACTATACTACTGAAAATTTGATAATATTTTTGTTTGGCGTACAAGAAAATTTTAGGCAAAAATATGTAAATAAATAATATGTTTAATACCATTTTTGGTGATAAGCCATGTTTGTTGCAATCTCCAAAAAATTGTATAATATTTCATGAGAAAACCTAGTTAATAAAATAAACTATTTAGTAAAATTACCCTAATGACTTCAGGACATGCGTAATGTGGTGATCCACAACTGGTTTCTAGCATAGATCCCATGGGTTGCAGAGAGGCCATTCCAAAATCAGCTATTTTAATATTGTTTTTTTCGTCTAATAGAAGATTTTCTGGCTTAAGATCTCGATGACTAAAACAAAATCCATTATTGCCTAATCCAGAATACAACTAACAAGTTAATATGTTTCTACTCATTATATATTTTGGATATTAAAATAACATAATTATCACACTCAATTGATTCAGTTTAAATGAGGAATTTTATTTTTTTTAATTAATTTCTTGCCAATTCTAACTTTAAAAACAATATCCCCCTCCTTGTTCTTTAGAAAACGGAAACCTGGGACATGACACTGGATGGTATGATGAAAAAGTGTAACTTTTCAAAGAAATTAGATGCGAAAATCAGTAATAAGAAGGAATGGAATCCAAATACCATAACCAGAATTGGAATGAATATTCAATGCTATACAGATGGCTCTCTAAAGCAATAGAACATTTGCAGAGACGAGAACGACCTGAACAAGAGGATGTACACAAGAAGTAGTAGCATCCCCGCTAATGTAGAGCCTGACGGTTTTGACGAACTCCTGTGTGGGGTGACTGACCGATGACATTGTCATAATAGCCAGGGTAAAATTTGAGACATCGTACTATACGAATAGCTGGAATAAGAATCAATTCTGTAAACAAATGTTAAATTTTAATGCTAGGTTGATAATTAGACAATCTTCCAACTCCGTTTTACTATTCTGTCTTCAATTTCTAGCCAATTCTTATAGAATTTACCCCACAGGCAGGCGGAACTAAACGTTAACCCCGCTCTCTTTCAATAAGAAAAGAAAACTCAACCTCAAAACAGTTACGCTTGATGCAAGTGAGGTTTAGGGGAGACAAGAAGTCAAGTATCTAGGTCTGATCCTAGATAGTAAATACCTGTGGAACAAACACGAAAAGGAGATAACATACAAGGCAAAAAATGGCCGTGCAGAAAAATTGGGGATTTAACTCAAAAATCCTGAGCCAAACATACACAGTCATAGTGAGATCAATCATCACGTATGGATTGCGTGGAGTAGTAGGACTAGCCTATTGACGACGAGAGACAACCTCTGCAGAATTCCAAGAAAAACCTGTATATGCATTACAGGAGCAATGAAAACGTGCCTTAAGGCGGCCTCGGAAGTAGTTCTTAACTTCACGCCACTACATATGATGGTGGAAAGTGTTGCAGAAAGAACAAGATACAGACTAAGGAGAAAGAAAATCACTGCCTTGCTTTTCAAATTCACGAAATAGGAACCCACTTCAATATTGACAAAATATATAGAAGGCAAAGGACTATTATCACGTTGGATGGTCAAGCAGCTATTAAAGAACTGGAAATCTCAGTGAACTAGGCAAAAACAAAATCGTCACTTTCCTGTGGGTTCCAGGACACACTGGAATAGAAGGAAATGAAATAACAGATGAACGAGCAAAGGCAAAACACTATTTTGGTGTTATGATTAGTTGGATTGGTAGACATTGGATTTTATCAAATATTTATATTTTAAGAAGATTTGACATAGCTCAGTCCTTATTCAAATATACCTTATTTTTCATGGACCATCAAAACATTCAATAAAATACATGGTGACTCATAATAAAATACTTTTGCTTGCCACAGTTTATTGGGACTTTTTATATATTTCAAAACATCTTTAAAATATAGCCTCTATCAATATACCAACTACTAAAAGAGACAAAAATTTTAAAACTTCCACCGTTTCGGTATAAACCTCCGTCTGTTGATCGTGATCCGCCATTAAAAATATTGTGCGTTAAACTTAACTCGATAGTTTTTAATTCAAAATATATGAATGTAAATAAATTTGCTTACCATATTGAATGACTATGACAAAAATCCAAAGCAGAAATAATTTGCCTAAAAAATCGTCGTGCTTCTTTTGGCGTTAATCTTCCCTTTTTAACTAAATAATCAAAAAGTTCACCACCAGAAACGTGTTCTAGTACCAAGTAACTGTAACAAATAATATTTATTTTTGAAATAACTAGATGAAAACTATATATTATTATGTTACCCCAATAGTCGAATTCGGGCAAAACTAGTTTTGAGCAACGAATACTTCCCAAGCTCGAAATTTCAATTGTTTATGGTTATTGAGCATTACAAAATAATGAGAACTAGTTTTGCGCCATTTGAAATGTACAAAACTAGTTCTGTACATTTCTGTATGACCAGCACTAGTTCAGCTTCTTTCATTTAATTAGTGCGCAGCTTCCGAATAAAATAAAGTTGGAAATAATAATGTTCTTTAATTATTATAACATATTTTATTCAAATTCTGACAAAAGTTTATTCTTAGGCAAAGTTAAGTTTAAAAAATGTATTTGAACAAGAGCTTGAATGATGGCACTTAGAGGTGCAGATCACAGTGCAGATGACATTCTGTTTTCGACAAGAACATGCTCTGTTGATACACGTTCTAAGTGATATGATTTTCTCATCTTTATTTAAACCCTACACTACGCTATCATTTTCATATAGGTACTTATATCGTAATTATAATAATTGTAACATCCACAATTTCACGAGCACAAACGAAATAAATTAAAAAAACAACATAACCCTACTTTTATTCGGGTTTGCGAGGATGTAAAACAAGCAGAACTAGAGGTGGTTATTCAGAAATGTACAGAGCTAGTTTTGTACATTTACTGCGCACAACTAGTTCTCATTATTTTGTAGTGTTCAATAACCGTAAACAATTGAAATTTCGAGTTTGGGAAATTTATTCGCGAAAACGAGCAAAGGGTGCGACACCTACCGTTTATAACTTTGGAATGGGGGAAACAAACCAAATCTCACACAATTTACGACCGCACTGTATATTTTGAGATAGGCAGGCATATAGAATTGTGCATATTGTAAATGCAAAGGTTTATACAGAGTATAGCAGATTGTTGGTGGACACTGTAAGTCACAGTATTCTGGGAATGCCTTACAGGAAATTACAACCTGCCTTATACTGTCCTAATTTCAAATAGAGACGACTGGAAGAGCTACTACGAGTAGATAGCTGTTGGTGCACAGATGGCTTAAAAACACCCTTAGGTTATGGTACAAGTGCATACGGTCGCAGACCTAGGACAGAAATATGAAGCTCCCAAATTCCTAAGCAACTGTATTTCAAGCGGAAATTTTCTCGGACTGCCAAGGAACTTTTAAAGCACTTAGCTCTTACCGTGTACTATCAAAATTGGTATTAAACTTCCAAATAGGAAGATTTACTTGCAAAGGAAGGGTACCTGTGACGCATTTCAGGGAGGCATCATCCATGATTAAAGGCTATCGACTACACCGGCCAACCACGAAACACTATCCTGATCTACAGATTGCGAAAATGTTTAATAGATCATACGATTAACACAAGTACCTACGACAAGGATAATATAGACAACACTACTTGAAAGAGAGAGACAAAAATTGTTCTCTGCGTGAAACTCACAATTAGATCAAACCCTTCTATCAAAGCAAGTGGGCGTGTGTTCATTTCCTCTCTTACTTTTAACAGTTTTGTTGTCAAATGTACTTATCTGTAAAAGCTTTACACAGAGAACAATTAATGTCTCCCTCTTTCAAGTAATGTTGTTCATATTATCCTTGTCGTAATTTCCTGCATCCACCTAGGCCGAAATGTACAGCTCTCGAACAGCACTGATGGACCACCTACCAGAATATCCTCTAAAGCGGCCATAATGTTATACTAAAGAGATTCCAGTTGATTGGTCGTTATCGAGGCTGTTGCCTGTTCAAGGTGCAATATTCACACCTTGTTGCCGGTTACAACCTGCCCATAAGAGGGCTTTTGTAAGTTCATTTAATTTAACGTTACAACGGAGATTTTTCGACTACAGTTTGGTTGAGACAAGAGTCTAAGCACTTGCTAGAACTGTCAGACTAGAGCCTGCAATTGGCATCTCATTAAGTTCTTCTAAACAAACACTAAATACCATGAGAGCAAGAAGAGCCTTTGATTTTGGTATGAGTTACCGTGACTAGTTTATTCAAAAACTTTTATACATCCTCCGAATAATGTCTTCAAACAAGTTATTTAAACAGGCCACTGTCGCCTTCATATAGAAAGACGTAGAGCATTTTGTGTCTGCGCCTCGGCGGCTATAATCAGGGACTTTCTCGCCCCAATAGACGCCAAAAACTATCTCTAGATATAATTGCGCTATAAAATCTATAAATTCCGTCTAGCTTTTATCTATTTTAAAGGTACAGCCCAGAATAAAAAATATGTAGGCTTGCTCGTAGTGCAATCGCAGCGGTTGGAAACTGTCTCTCGGCATGAGTTTGCGATTGCTTCACAACTTTATATTTAACCTCTTTATTTTTATTGATCAAAATTGGGCTTTTTTATCCGTATTATTTTAATATTTTAATAAGGAGTGCCGTAGGATGGAGATTTTATATATTAATTGTACAGATTGAATGAATCCGATTACTTGGAAAATTTGGTTCTAATACAGGTCTCAAAGAACCGGCTCAATAGAGGGCAATATTAATATGCAGGATTTCAACCCGGAAACCGCGAAAAAGGGAATGTTGTGCTGAAGCTATTCACTGAATTATATTTTATCAAAGTAATCCTATTTTTAATAATTAGAGAAAAATACTCTATTTTTCTATTTAATCATTTTTGCGGTGTTAATGAATTAGATACTTTTGTTTTAACATAAAAAAGTATACGATTAAAAACGGTATTCTTCGCTTCACGGAAAAATACGCTTAAATAATTGAAACATGAAAAGCAAAACCGAAATGAAAAGGGAAGGAAACGGCATACTTACAGATATTTCTTGTTTTCGTAAACGTCAGTCAAGCCAAGAACGTGTGGATGGTCGATTAGCTTCATTATTGCAATTTCTCTTTCAACCTACAAAACAACACAAACATTAAAAGGGAATATATAATGTAGGGTTTTTGGAGTATTCTTACGAACTTCTAAAAGTTTAGGGTGCTTTAGTCAGATTTGGTGAACAAAGAAGGTTGAGAAAGATAGAACAACATAAAATATTTTCCTTTTTACAACCTACTAGGTAGGTAAGCTTGTTATCAGCTCCCCAAATTTTTTTTTCTATTACAATCACATGTTCTCCTAATTATCTAATTACTCTTCCATACTCTTAACACACTAAATCTGATTTGTTCTTCTTTCTACTTGCAAACTGTTGTTAAATTCATTTTTGTTAATGTTGTAGTGAATAATGTTTATTATATTCAAACGTATTTGGAAAATAAAATGAATTAGTAAAAAAATATTTTGTAAATATATGTTTCTATAAAATAGTCCTGAAGTAAAGCAAATTGTAGAATATTATTTGTTTGCATTTTTCATGATTTTTAAAGATGCAAGCTCTTCAGTTATGCTAAATCTTTGATCTATTTCTCGCAAGAAACTGAGTAATTGCGCTGTATCACAAATGTCAGTGCTTTCGTCTAAAGCCAAGGCGAAAAAGGAAAATATTTCTGCCTTTGTTTGCAACACGCGTGTTGGTGGTCCGGGAAAGACTTTGAATGCCGAGCATTTATCTGGGGCTATATCTTCAACAGCTGCGATAAGACTAGCGATCTTATAACTTGCTGTAATGACGTCATCCTTTTGTTTTACCTGTTGCGAAAACATACTTTTGACAGCGCTTGTCTCGTCCTCAAACTTTTTTTAATAACTGCAATTGAGATTCGCGAGCTTTATCTGTGAAATTATCATACTTTGTTTAACGTTTTGTTTCATAATGCCTCTGGATTTTGAATTCTTTGAAAACAGCTACAGAGTCACGACAAATCAGGCAAGTTGGTTTCTCCTTAAGTTGTATGAAAAAGTACTTGAGTATACATCTAAGAGTCTTGAAAACAGCGACTTTCAGCCAATCAGAAGAATACGTCATCGTGCCTGTCCAATTCAAACTGCTATGAGGGTTTGTTATTGAAATTCAGCACCATAATGAATTCATTATGGGACTAAGTACCATAATGAGCTTTCTTATGTCATCAACACACGTTGTCATTATGACATGTCATCAGATAATTAGTATATTATTAAACGAGCAATTTATGATTTTTGATATTGAACAGAACATTTTATTTTACCAACTTTCCTTCAGACCATTAACACTAGAAAATTGAGAAAGTGCAACGAATGGATGCTGGCCACGTCTCTGAGTAGAAATACCGTATCTCATGCCAAATACTTGACCAACACAACAACAACATCAACAAGGAACCAAAATGGCGGACGAGAATACCTATGTCTACAGCGCTCTAGCAAATCATCATATAATACTTACCTTCATTAAAACGCTGTCACTGAGCTTCTCCCTGTTGATTATTTTTATAGCCACTTTTCTGCCAGTCACGCAGTTGATGCCCAATTTCACAAGACCTAAAACAAAATAGTACAATTTATTATCATACACGTTAATATTTTATATTTTACTGTAATTTGATAAAGTTTAGTAGACTCCGTTTCATATAAGAAGAAGTCACGTGAAGTTGCAGTCATATGCGCGAACTTGTTGTCAAAACCAGCGCCATATTGTAAAATTGACATTCGACTTCAAATCAGTAGCGTAACGTTTTCACATTTTGTAGGTTGACACAAAATTAGAATCTGTCGGCTTTGACTGTGGATAATTTTTCCTTTAACACCAACAAGTTTTTTAGGACGCATGGTTTTAGATCAAATAATTGCTTCAAACACAACCTCAAATGTCACTAATAAAATTGCTGTCGGCATAAAACATCGTTTGTAACGCCAATGGCATAAACCGACGTAGATAAACAAGACCGATTTTGGTTTCTGCGCAATACAGTTGGCAAACTTCACGTGGCTTCTTCTTATGTGAAACAATCAAAAAAATCAAAACTGCGTTTTTAAATCAAATGTCTAAATTGTCCTCCATTGACTTCCATACAATAATAAATTCTCTCGGACTAATAAATTGAAAAAAAATTTTCTTAACTTGCCTTCATTTTTTGTTCTTAAAAGGTGTTTATCACGTTTCTTCGATAATTTCATGTATTAAAAAGCAATCTGTTGAGTTACTACTTTGCTGATTTGTTTACAATTTTAAAAACAATTATGGTGTACACACTGCAAGAACGTGTTGAGCTGGTTAGCCTGTATTACCAAAATCAAAATGGTGCCCGAGCGGCTGCAAGGATATTTAACCGAGACCATCCTGAACGTAGCGTTCGCCATAAGTACGTAATGAAATTAATTTCAAAATTTGTTGAGACGGGTTCAGGTTCCATCCGTACAAAATTAAATTAATTCATCAATTAAATGATGATGATTTTGATCGAAGGCAAGAGTTTTGCGAAATTATGACCGAGCGCATCAACAATAACCTAAATTTCTTGTACAACGTTTGCTTTTCTGATGTACTTTTTCACTTAATGGAGAGGTTAGCCGGCTTAACTGTAGAATTTGGAGCGATACAAAATCCTTATGTTTTTCGAGAAGTTCATATCCGGAAAAGCTAAACGTTTGGGTAGGAATTTTGGGAGACCACCTAATTGGAACTCTGCTTATTCCTGGTAATTTAAATGGAGAAATGTATCTTGAAATGCTGGAAAATTTGATTGATCCGTTAATAACAGAAAAATTAGAAAACGATCCTCTACTAATTGAACAACAATTGCATTTCCAACAAGACGGAGCTCCTCCTCACTACGCCGCACCAGTTCGCCAATACCTCAATTTACAATACCCTGGTCGTTGGATTGGAAGAAGAGTTCCTGTGGAGTGGCCTGCCCGATCTCCTGACCTATACCCTCTGGACTTCTTCTTGTGGAGCCATCTTAAGTCCAAGATTTTTGTGACTTAGCCTGAAAATTTGGACGAACTACGCCAACGAATTGTAAATGAGTGTCGTCAAATAACTCCAATTATGCTGGACCATGTTAGAGACGGTTTTCAGTCAAGTCAATGGAGGACAATTTGAACATTTGTTTTAAAAACGCAGTTAGGGTCTACAAATCATTTTATAAATATTATCTCATTCCTGTATGGGTTTCTTAAGTGTTGTGCTCTGGTTATCGTACTACATTTTATTCAATATGGTTTATCATCGGAGAATTATCCTGGATCCTGTGGTTAGAAATTATTAGTTTTGTTGAGGTTAGGTTAGGTTAGGCACAAGATACTGCATCATTAACTTGCAGTGGCAGCTCGTGAACTTTTCAAGAGAGGAGGCTGGACATAAAACGTTTTTGTAAAGATATACTCTATTCAGCCAATGAATTTAACCTTTGCGCAGTGACCGTACCAGCTACTTCAGTGACAAAATTAATTATTGCCCGGCAAGAACCAAAGTGGAGGTATATAGTTTCTCTTGCCAATTTTTTTTTGTTCGTTTTTTGTTTTTTTATTTTTTTGGGTTGATAATTTTTTTTGGAATTGTTCATATTTTGATTTTTTTTAATAAATTTTAATAAACTTTTTTTATATTAACTGAATCCTACGGTCTTTAGTTTGCGAAAAATGATCAATAATATTATCATAAAATGTATCATTTTGTTTTAAGCGTTTCACTAAATCTTTTTCAATAGATAATAAACTAACATTATATAAACGATTTTGGCCCATTGTATTTCGCAGGTGTTTTAATTCGTTTGAGAGTAGAAAATGATCTCTCCACCGATGCCGACGTGGCAGGAATGGTGACTGTCAAACAAAGTAGTTTATAAAAAGTCTTTTGAAAAATATTCGAATAAGCTTTTATTCAATTCATCTAACCTAACCCCTCGTATCTTCGGGGGTCCCGTGATACAGAAAACATGTTATTTGAGGTTTTTTTGCGCCCTTAAGTGAACCCCCGTTCGACTTAGTCCCGGGCCCCGCAGGAGTTAAATCCCCCACTGGTATCCTTAGATAGTGTAGTTACCAAGATTAAAAAAAGAAGTTCTGGTGAGAATAACAGTGAGTTGTGTGTATTTTATTTGTTATTAGTTTCTGTTTTTGCTTTATACATTTTATTAATAGTTAATCAAATGACAGTGTACGTTAAAGCAAATTAAATTACTTCATCTAATTTTTATGGTTCTTGAATGCATAAATAAGGACAAAATAATCAATAAATATATCTATTTGAAATAATGAGTTATTTTCCTCAATTGTGTATTTTGCTTATATCGAAATGATCTTGAAAACAAAAATCATTTGTTGAAGTTTTTACCAAAGGCATCAGTAAAAGCTTCCAGCCCACTTCTTCTTTGTTCATCTGTTTTAAGCACAGTAATAAATTTTTTATTCGATTATGTTGAAGATTGAACTAGTTGTTTTTGTCCGGCTAACTACGTTATTTGTTTGTGACACTAGGTTGTCAACACTGACATTACAAGTTGTCATTTTGTACTTGATTTGTATGTTACGTTAATTTCTATTAAATTAAAACTCGTTTGTTAGAACACCTAATTTTGCCAGGTCGGCCATATTGTGCTGTGTCCCGATCAGTGTTGATGTTTGTGTGTTTTAATATGTGGTGTAAGTTCTGTATCTTTAGAGTAGGGAGGGTGAGTTAGGCCCACGGCACTTAAGCCACATGTGACCCATTGTACATGCTCCCGAGGAGTTGTCTTCCTAGGTCATCGTCCATCCTGTCCTTTCCAAGAAGGTGGAGAGGTCACTAGGAGACTTTATATCGGCAGGTGTAGGCCAAGACTCACCGAACACACACACTCTCTTATTGACGATAACTCCGGGCACTCGCATAAGACATGCCTGACATATTCATCTTCCTGTTCATACACCCTGCATAGAGGTGTGTCGACTAGCCCCATTGTATGGAGGTGTTTCCTCAATTGACAGTGGCCAGTCAGAAACCCTACCGTTAAACGTAGGTTTTTCCTGGTCATAGCCAAATATTTTTTCGACTCCAGCTTCCTAGGGTCGCTCAGGGTGATCCTGGCAAGACTGCATCCCTTGATTTCATCCCATCTCTTTAGAGATTGTGCATGGTTGTAACTTTTAGCTAGTTCCGCAATTGTCGAATTAGTCAGGCCATAGGTGTCGCCGGGTTCAAGAATTCATAGGCCAGCCGCTTCCCTGGCTAAAGAGTCAGCAATGCGGTTACCTTTGCTCATGTCGTGCCCCTTAACCCACCTCAGGATAATATTGTTATCTAGCGAAGCGTTAGCTAAATCTTGATGGCACTCTAATACTAGACCTCATGTAACACGTTGTCTGTTCAAGGCTAGTAAAGCTTGTCTGCTATCAGTGCAGATTATTATGTTTTTGTCAGAAATTCCTTTTCTGGTTAGTTCCTTTGTGGCAATTGAAATACCAGCCAGTTCTGTTTGAACCACGCTGGTGTTTTTTACCATTCCCCACTTAATCCTTAGACTTAGTGATGTGGAGTAAATTCCACATCCTGAGCCTTCTTTGGTTTTTGAGCCGTCTGTATATATATGCGTATTGCATTTGCAGCATCTGACTCTGTGTTCTGTTTTATTTGTAGTGTGGTGTAAGTTAGTTGGTTGTCTGACAGACATTGTAGAACTATGTCAATGTAATATATATTTTATTTAAATAATACAAATTTGACAAATAGCACCTGGCGCAGTCAGTGAACTGTCTCTGAATTGAATTAATTAAAATGTCAGACGACGAAAGAAGAAATCAACAGAGGAGTTATGTGATTCCAACGAATATAAAGAGCCACAGGTTCAGGTGCACAGATAGATCAATTAAATAGTAACCTCGCTTGGTTAAAGCAGCTGAAAATCGAAAAAAGATACCTTATCTCTTCCTCTCCGGATTGCACACTTATCAACACTACAATACAATGGCATTTTAGATAATTTAAAGAACCAATTGTAAATTAAAGTCTAACTATCATCTGTTGTGTTTAGCCACAATAATAGACTCTTGTGAGTCGCATTGAGTGCCTTTTAGACCCACTCGATACAAACCTAATCATCCGTTGTTTACCAGTAAACAATGAAAACTAAATAGAATATGACATGAGAACCCAGAACAATGTGGCGGACCTGTCAGTGACGTGATTCTGGAATGGTATATTAAAGCGGAAACATAGAATAACAAACAAAGACTATTGACAACTTCACTTTTACACTATAGTGGCGTTTCTGCATTATAAGTTGCATAATTTCAGTAAATTTTTTTTGTAAATCTGAGGAAAAAAATTTAAAATAATTATATTTTTGGATAACTCTTTTGTCACTTATTAATATTACCTAAAAACACATGGGGTCAGAGTTTTAAGTTGAAGACCTTATTGACCTATAATCCGGTGAGGTGGTGTCCAAGTCCTTTTAAAGCTTTAGATTTCTAGAAAAGTCGACGTAAATCACAACACTCTGTATTTTGGTATAAAAAATCCTCATTAAACTATATTAACGTCCTCTAAGAAAAAATATAACTTTGATACGCCTCACTAAATTGGGACGATTTTTATATTTCACAATTTTGAAACGTTACCATTATCAATAATATGTAATAACTACTAAATTGACAAACATTTTAAAACCTGTACCGTTTCGCTGTAAACCTCACGTTGGTCGTGATTCAACCTGTATAGAAAATTTGAAGAAAAAGAAAATAAATAGTTCTTAAGTAACTTCTTAATAAAACGTTTTCCACTTATTAAAATGTCTACGTATACCTAAATAAAAATGTCTCCAAGAGACGATCTATGGTTCAAAATGTAATCAAAATTGGTTAAGTGATGTAAAGATTGAAATTATTTTTTAATATTAAAATAATTTCTTGGTGTAGGTGGTGTATATTCTTACATTAATCAAATGTTTCTATAAATAGAAGATATTTTTTATTTTGTTTTAGTTCGTAAAAAAAATTAACATTAATTATTATTGTTATTGCGACAACATACTTCGTAAAAAACGTAAGAGAAATAAATTTTGTGCCTAATACAATTAACACTTTTTCGGTTATTAATGAAATTAAGAAGATTATTTAATTTGGTTATACTTTCTTACTTACCAGTTTGACCTTTTCCCAAGGTTTTCTCCAATCTGTAGGGCCCCACATATTGGTGCACCTCTGGCGAAGGATTTGAATTCTCCTTCTGCATATTTCCACCCTTCAGCGACTATTTCCTATTATTTTTGTCACAATTTCTCTATCTTTTTAGATCTATCACCCAACCCACAGGTTGAATCCCACAAAAAGCAACTTTCCATTATTTTTCAAATAAAAACAGTCGAAATGGAAACTATTTCCCGAATTTTTTTCAATCCAGTTTTCTCTTGAACGTAATATTGACATCTAGAAAATAGGATAAAATACTCGTGACACTTTTTTTAATCATATTTTATCACTGTCAAACATATTTTAATCGCGAAAAACGAGATGAAAACTCTAGCACCGAAAAGCAAAGGTTTTTCCAGACATATTTTACCGTTTTGGCGAAATAATACAGCTGAAATCGGACAGAACATCGGGGTGGTGAAAATCAATAGTGAGCTGGGATACTTAGTAGGGTGAAAAGTCCCTATATTCGCTAGAATTTATTCGAAAATATTATATTCTCTCGAATTCAACCATAATTTTGTTTATTTTCTTTTATTAATAGTTTTTATACTGAACTTTTGATAAATTGAGCAAGCCTTTTATTAATAACTCTTTTCTAACGCGAAAGGGTACTTTAATTTTACGTTAGGCAATCGATCAGTGCGGTGTTAGGGGTGGAGAAATAAGGAGTATTTTCTTAAACAAATTGGTCAGCTGTAATATTTGCGATATACTGTATCGTTTGAAAAGGAATGTGATCAGAGCGTTTTGTTACCGGGTAATGTCAAAATGTATAATAATTGCTTAAGACTAAAGGACTATTTACACACATCAGTTCCGTATTAGTGCCTTGTCAGTTCAGTATCAGTACTAACCGTGCTTCTTCTGTGGTGACAATTCAGTCCGTACCCGGTCATCAGTAGGTACCTACCTTGCTTCTAGTGAAATATCAGAATTCAGAGATGGCCTTTTTTACTGATAAAGAAATGTTTATTATTGCTATAGCTCTAGAAGAGGAAGAGGAAGAGGAAGAGGAAGAGGAAGAGGAAGAGGAAGAGGAAGAGGAAGAGGAAGAGGAAGAGGAAGAAGAAGAGGAAGAGGAAGAGGAAGAGGAAGAGGAAGAGGAAGAGGAAGAGGAAGAGGAAGAGGAAGAAAATCAAATAAAGAAACGAAAATGGGTACAAATGAGAAAGTGAAGGAGAATTTATAACTCTATATAAGGAATTGATGGACAATGAAACAAATTTTTTTGAAAATTTCAGAATCTCTCAAAATTGTTTTTATACACTTATTGCTTCATAAAATAGAAACACATTTAATGCAACCATACCAACTCGATTAATCTTTCATCCATCCAACGCAAATTCCAATCGGTTATCGTCAGCGAAATACACAAAATATCGTTCCAGACTTTCATACAAATGACGGAACCGACACTGAAACAGCACTGGATGGTAAAAAAACTTCACTGCGCCGGACTTGTCTGAACAAGTTTATTTGAAACTATGGCAACGATGTTTTATTCTTCACTGACACTGATACTGAACTGACTAGGCACTAATACCATTGTATAAAGATAGGCAATCTTTATACAATGCCAAAGAATACACCAAGTTGTTTGGTGTATTCTTTGACAATGCTAATACGGAACTGATGTGTGTAAATAGTCATTAAACCACACGCTTTTATAGCAGATCGAACTAAAAAGTAAAATTTTTGTTTTACATGAAACTGTTTCCAATTGAAACAAAAATATCCCCATTAAACAAGTCTGGGATATTCAGGGTGAGTGATGAGGAACTGTATACATATTCCTGCCTCGTATGGCCATTAAAAAGTGTCTGCTCCCATACTTTAATTATATAAAGGGGGAGTTGTGAATTTTGACTGATATTTCTTTTGATCATAACTTTTGAACGGTAATTTCGATTTGTCTCATTTTTTGGTAAAACGTTACACTCTCTACTATCACCTAATTAACTAATTTATTCAAACTAGAAAAAAATCAAGGCTTGTCTTAAAAAATTAGTTCGTATATTGTTCATATGAAAAATTTCACGTTGTATTATGGTTTTTCAAAACTCTAATAAGGATCTTACAAAGTACACAATAGACAAAAAAAATGGCGTTTTATTTTTTTCAAATTAGACTATAAATAAAAAGTTTAGCAGCAAAAACCATAAATTTGAAAAAAAAATTTAAACTTTTCGTACAAAAATTACATTTTTAATAATTAGTAGTATACCATAGCTCAAGCTATATTTTTAACACACTGCTTTGACATCTCCCTGTATAACATTTCTTCAATGATTCCTTATAGTGTCGATTGGAAGGAATGGTTTATGGAGACGCTGTAGATATAAATAATATCTTTACCACAAATAATTCAAGTCCGGGTCTGACCCAACATTTTTGCGCATAAGCACAACTACTTTAATTTTCCCTTGAAACCATATTTCCATTATATTTTATTTATTTCTGTGTACCTACTATGCAGAGTTTATAAAGTGCGCTAATCCGTGGAAAAAGAGAGAACTTAACGTTTGCATATTTTCAAATACTAAACGTTTCCTCACATGGAGGTCTCAATGGTTTTCACCTGTGGTCCCTAAGTAGGTTATCTATGGTTCCTACTGCACATGCACCTATATATGACATATCTATGATAATTTATATAACAAGTTATTCTTCTCAAATTACTCTGTTCTTCCAAAAATGAAGAAAAAAATGATACATTCACATACATTTAACATTTAATGTAGACAGAAGAGGATAGCACAAATTATTTGGTAGTGTCTGTTGGTAGCTATCAGCCTTGTTTATATATACGCTACGCTCTATGTATTTGGTCTGTGCGCTCTATAAACAAGGCTTATCTATGAACAAGGCTACCAGATACACCACACCCAGCCTAGCTACGTATCTAGCGACAAAAGGCATCAAAAGGTGAACCCATGGAGACTCCATGGATGAACCGTTCATTGAGAAATTTCTCTATGAAGTGAACAGAACAGAAGAATTGGAGGGAAAATAAGTGTCACTGTCAAACTTCAGCAATCGGCAGCATTGTTTTTGCGGCATTTTATTTTGTAGTTTATAATTTAAATATAATATCGAAAATGGACAGTATTGAAATAATGGATGAACCTATGCCTGGCCCTTCGAAATGCAATAAACAAGAGGAACAACCGGTGAGAAAACATTGTAATTTACCATGGTAAAACATTAGTTCACTCATTTTATTCATTGTTTATAATGATCTTATTGTAGGATTGAAAAATACAGACCACAAACTTTTCAAGAAATAATGGGAAATGAAGATACAATTACAAGATTGTCTATATTTTCAAAACAAGGAAATGTACCAAATATAATTATAGCAGTAAGTTCATTTTTAATTCTATAATCACAGGTTTTAAAAACTTCCAATATATAAATGTTTGATTTTATCAATCGCATTAGGATATCTTTAAAATTTAAATTAATTCTTTTATTGCGATGGTTAACTTAACACAGCACAATAAGTATTAATGGTATTTAAATATCGGTTAAATATTAATATGTTGTAGTAAAATTGGTCTACCTATCAGTTACCATAAATAATTTATGTGTAGATAATCAAAACGTATTGTGTCCATATAATACTTTTAGGGCCCTCCAGGTGTAGGAAAAACAACAACCATCCTTTGTTTAGCTAAGATATTACTAGGACCTGCTTTTAAAGATGCTGTTTTAGAATTGAATGCATCTAATGACAGAGGAATTGATGTTGTTAGGAATAAAGTGAAAATGTTTGCACAACAAAAAGTTACATTACCACCTGGTAGACACAAGATAATTATCTTAGATGAAGTTGACAGGTAACTGAAAAGTATTTATCCATATTTAGGTATATTTATGAAAGCGTTGAAGTAACTACTTATGAAACATATGCAGTTAATTTACAACTTCTTGCAAATCAATAGTGTCACCTAAAAAATTAATTAATTTACATCATCAATATTTTTTCTACACAATAATCAAACAAATGTTTAAGAGAAATGAAATAAAATGTTTTTAGTATGACAGATGGAGCTCAACAAGCTCTTAGAAGAACCATGGAAAAATATAGTAATACCACTCGGTTTGCCTTGGCTTGTAACTACAGTGAAAAAGTAATTGAAGCTATACAATCTAGATGCGCAATATTACGATATTCCAGGCTCAGTGATGCTCAGATTATGGCTAGAATATTACAAATTTGTGAAAAAGAAAATGTAAGTAATCTTATTTAATGGTTTCAATTTGTAATAGTGGAATTTTTGGTAAGAATGGTTTGGGAATATTAACTGTAGTAAAAATACCTTAGTTGATACTATTAGCTGCACAAGCTGTTGGCAATAAATGAGATAATTATCAATAATATAAAGAACCCAAGAGTTATACAAGACCACACTTGATATGCGTTCTGGTATCATTACCAAATGTATTCTTCCTCTTTTTAATTTGGTTTAAATCATAATATTTGTGTGGAAAAATTACTGTATTTCTATGTTTAGTTTAGCAAACCTATCCGTAGCTATGAAAGAAATGCGGCCGAAAATATTCGATATTACCACATTTAACTATAAAAAAGTTGAAGTACTGAGTATTTTGTAATAATTATTTGTAAATACTTTTGATTATCAACAATATATCAATATTGATCATACATTAGTGCTTTTATGTTTTTGTTTCATTGGATTTTGTCTAATAACATTTTCTTTCCAAATGCTGAATGTTAAAAGGTAAACATTTTTCTAAAGATGGGTTTCTTTCAAACCGGCAACGCCGTCCGAAAATCAAATTATTCTGAATGAACTCAATTGGTGAAGAGCTGTCGGGGCTGTGCAACCACTCGACTTGCTATTGACAAAGATGTGCGTGTGTTCTCACTTTGACTATTGACTTATATTGTTTATTATCCTTGTTTCACTTAGCGACACCACGTAGCTTCAGATAGGTTTGCCAAACTATACAATCACTCACATTCCCAAAATTCATACCTTTCATCTCCCTTTTTCCTTTTGAAAATCTGGTAACCCTACTTTATTTATTTATATTAAATTTACATCAAATGGGTTCTCAACCTTGCATACCTTTGACATACAACACATTTATTGTATTTTTAAAATCACTTTTATTTTATAAATAATGCAGTGTTGAAATTTCATTTTAAATAATGTAGATTCACTCAATAGGTAAAATATACTCAAGATGGTCTCGAAGCAATAGTGTTTACTGCTCAAGGTGATATGCGACAAGCATTAAATAATATTCAGTCTACTCACAACGGATTCGGTGAAGTTAATTCCCAAAATGTATTCAAAGTTTGTGATGAACCGCATCCAATGTTGATAAAAGATATGTTGAAACATTGCACCGAAGGTGACATTCGAAAAGCTTATAAAGTGATAGAACTCTTGTGGAACTTAGGTTATGCTGCTGAAGATATCATTAAAAATATTTTTAAAGTGTGTAAGACTATGGATATGGAGGAAGGATTGAAACTAGAATTTATAAAGGTAATTAAGTTCATTTTGAAAATGATGTTATTAGTTAAAGGCTTAGGGCCATATGCACTGCTTGAACATTAAACTAGTTTATAATTTTGAATTGGTATGCACCGTTGATTATTTGGAAGTTAAACACAATGAAACTTAAATGCCCAATATTGGGGGTTTAACTTTAATTGGTTCATTTTGAAACTTGGGTATTTTATGTTACTTACTCTTATTCTCATAAAAGGTTGATTAGATTTTTTGAGATGACTGTCAACTGTAGTATGGTTTATTAATGAAATACACCTAAACTACTTACATGTAATCTGGAATTTAAATCAAACAACCGTTACCTCCCAACAAACGATTTTCACACAAAAAATCCTGACTTTTTCGACGTTGTCAAACTTCTTTCAGGTTCAATTAAATTTCGTTCAGTGCATACCAAGGCAACATTAAGTGCGTTTAACTATTTAAACAAGTTTAGTTAAATGACAACTAATTTCTAATTATTGCCACACACCAACTTAAAAACACATTTCATCATTAAAAAACTTAGTAAAAACGCAAAATAAAAATGTTGTAATCAGCGAGGCTATAAAACATACCCTAACTATACTTGATTTGAAATTGGTTGATAGTAATAAATCATTAAAATCCGTCAAACACGTATACTAAGTGGTCCACCTAAATTGCCAAGTTTTAAATAGTATATACATTGAAAGTATAGACCCTTTTGCATTTATTAAACTTTCCATTCCTATAGATCTGATAAGGGCATCGAATACAAAGCTTAACCCGAGGCTCGAACAATAAGCTTTAGGATTCTACCTGTGATGTTTTGCACTCATGCACGTGCTTTCGGGTGGGTTTAAGTTTATATTAAACACAATAATTATATAATTTAGTGAACATTCGGATGTGTGGCATAATTTGTTACCCTTGTATTTGAATAAATATAATACTAATAACAATAAAGCAACCAATAAACAAGTAAATTTGGAAAAATGTTTCTATTTGAAATTCTATAAAATTTATAGTAAGTCATTACATATCTTCGCTTTAAATTAATCATCATCAGAAAATGAAATATCTGAGGGACTGTCTTCTTCCCCTAAATTGATAATAAGTGGTTCGACCGTTTTCTCCAGTAAACTATCCAATTGCCACATTTTTTCCTCCTCCTTTATTACATGCTCTATACATCTTTGCCACTTCCCCGCGTTGACTTCTTGAAGCGCTTCTTCAAAGAGTTTTTGAACACCACTCATTTTATAAGTGGTATTTTTTCTAGCCACATAACCTTTCACATGAGCCCATACCAGTTCGATCGGATTTAATTCGCAATGGTAGGGGGGGGAGCCGAAGCACTATTATATTTTGTTTTTTGGCCATTTCGTCAACAACATATTTTTGAAACCGATGTTTATGGGTGTTTACAATTGATAGCAACTCCTTTTTAACCATATTGTCCTCAAATTGTATTTGTTTCTCCACAAGCCACTCGATAATTTTTGCTTTTCGCCAAGCAGTTGTAGGCTTCTTCTCCAATCTTCTGGAGTGATACGGAGCGTTATCTAACACAATGACGGAGCCAGGTGGAATCAGCTCTATCACTTGTTCGAAATACTCCTCAAAAACATCAGCATTCATATCCTCGTGGTAATCGCCTGTACGAACTGATTGGAATGATAATAGTCCACCTTCTAAAAAGCCATTGGAGCTACCGATGTGAGGAGATTAATCGTTTTCCTTTTCCAGAGGGCGGATTTATTCCTGTTGATAGACCGTCTAAAAATGCTTGCCGGTGAGAAGTCACATTTTTGTCTGTCCATATTTTTCCAACTGTGTAGCCTTCGTTCAGCCATGTTTCGTCCAAATAGAAAATTGTTTTGTTTTCATTGCGAAATTGTCTTATTTTTCTCAAATAATTACGTCTCCAACACACTATTTCATCTTTTTCGAGCAAATGAGACTTCCGACTATGTTTTTCCCATCTAAAATTCATTTCTCTTAGAACTTTCCATAGTTTATCTCTCTTGATTGCAGGAAAGTCTTCTTTTACTGCCCCTAAAACTCTATCCAAAGTAGGGATCTCCTTATTGAAATAGAATGAATGCACCTTTCGTCTTATGGTGGCCTTTTCGTCCTCATCGATCGGTATTGTTCGCCTTCCTGGAGATGGTTTTGGTGGCGTCACGGTTCCTGTCTTTTCTTCCCGCATCAGCCTGTAGATGGTTGCTTTTCCAATACCTGTCATCTTTGAACAAAGTTCCACTGTAGAATCGATACTTATTGCACTTTTTTGATATCTAAGTGCATTAAATACATTAAGCACAATAATCTTTTCACTAATGCTTAGCGCTGATTTCGCAGCTCGCTTAACTGGAATAAATCCTGAAAGACTCTCCATTTTCAAAAATTACCCAAATGCGTGTCCTAGAATACTCGCATTAGGTTTGTTCGCTCTTAAAATGACTCACAGATTTATACCAATAAGTACCTACCTACCTACCTAATTTTTCGTAACAACCTGAAGTAACATTGTGTATTAATTGTTCCCGGAATTCTCGGCATAATTATTTTTACCTGTTATGACAATAATGATTACTAAATTATTCGGATAAGTAA
This sequence comes from Lochmaea capreae, assembly GCA_949126875.1. Lineage (NCBI taxonomy): Eukaryota > Metazoa > Arthropoda > Insecta > Coleoptera > Chrysomelidae > Lochmaea > Lochmaea capreae. The sequence continues at coordinate 19,058,228 of OX421403.1, forward strand.
ATAGGGTTCAAACCGGCACGTCAGGTAGGTGCGCCTATGGAATCGGCTGCTAAAAATGATTTATTACTATCAACCAATTTCAAATCGAGTATAGGCTGTTAATGTTATTCATTTGAAAGTGTCAGCGATCCTAACAGTATTGAAGAAGAATGGCTTTTTGTATTACTAGTGAAGAAAGTGCAACACAGGATGCAGTTTACTGATCTAATAACACAAAGTAGTAGAATTTCATTAAACGTCACATATTTAATTGTAAAGTTTTATTCGATGATTTTATTTAGCACATTTCTATTCTCCAACAATTTGGTCTTTTTAGGAAATTGGATTGACTCACCAAAGAATAGTTGACGGTTTGTGTTCGCTGATGCAAATGTCGGGATTATTGGCGAGACTGTGTAAAGTAGCTAAAGGAGAAAATAAAATATGAAAACAAAATAAAATCCCTACCAGTATATTTTTTATATTAAAATGTTTACCAAAATATTTGCTGTTTTTATTGTGATGACATTTTTAGTGTTTTTGACATATAGTAGGTATAGTTAATATTCAGTACGGCTGTATCAATTTTGTTGAACATTTTTGTGTTTAAGCGGGGATGGTTCAGACTAACAGTCGCTCTGGATAAATTACTGGATCGATTCGACCGATTAGCATGCAAGCGAAGGTTCACTAGTATTTATATAAAAAATGCAGATGTAGTCATTTTTTTACTGGCCATAGCAGTATTGCTACCTCTATATTCCCTAAGGAAGCACATGCATATAATTGGCTTATGTGAGGATGAGCTGCTTTGTCGGAAACAGCCACACATTATCTTCGAATGTGAAGCACTGACTCACTGGAAAAATAATCTGGAACTAGCGCGCCAAGAGAGAATTTCTTCAAGAAGGGCTCGTCATGTTTCCTCGCCCCTTACCGATGCCGCGTAGCTTCAGCAAACTATAGTTTGTCTGTTAATTTTTTGATTTAAAAATAAATGGAAACGGTAATTTATATTTTGTAATAAACATTTATTGTCTTAAAATATAATTGAAAAATTAATACACAATAGAAAATATCCAATAACTCCATTGTTAACGTTCACTTTCCAGTCTTACCCCTTCTACACCCAAATTGGTCTTAATCACGTTAAAACCGTTTGCTTCCAATTCAGTAACTGCTTTTTTTAAAATATTCGAATCAAATTTTGGAGGAATCAAGCAAATTGCATATCCGCCTCCTCCAGCCCCAGTTAATTTGCCACTAAGATTATATTTTCCTAAAATGTTCACTATTTGAGTTAATTTCTTGTGACCAACGCCAAGAGCATCTAGGAGATTTTGATTTATGGACCAGATATCGGCTAAATCTTTGTAAACTTGGATTGTATCGTCGATAGCTGAAAAAGATCCATATCATTTTAAAATTTTTCGTGAAATAACACAAAAAATACAGATGAACATGTCAAAAATATAGTCCATGTGACAATCGCCATGAGGAGAAACAATCGTGGTTTTTAATAGTTTTTTTATCGTGGTTGAGTTCATTTGGTTTTGATTTATTCCCTTTTTTGATGTTTTAATTGCTTTGAGCTTTTATAAATAGTATGCCAACCAGCTTTGTGGTCTCTGCCAAAACAAAAATTGTATATTTTAGACTTCTCTACTTAAATATTATATTATTAGGCGATTATCTACTTCCACTACCTGTAAATTGATGTTCCCATCTTTTTTAGCCAAAACATCAACTCTTCCTTATTGCTATAAAATATTGATGAAAATTCATTGAAAGGATACTCCATCCCTTTCTTTATTATAACTACAATCAACTACTGAACAAGATATAGGCGTTTTAAAAAGCTATATCTGACTGTTTATAATAAAAATGATAATTAAAACAACCAAATTACAAATATAAAATCTAACCAAATAATTATTTTTTCACCGGGCGACTGTCATTAGTGTCAACATGTCAGTTGGTGGACATGGTCTTATTGTGGGGTCTCGTTATCGTGTAAAAGTGTCATAATTTAAATTGTGCCTCTGCCAACATTTTCTTTGCGGCATTTTACAGAACAAATGAAATCGGAATAACAAAAACACCACGAAAACTTCTTAAGTTGAAACATGTTCTCGGGTTAGGAAGCGTGAACTCAAAGTAAATTTTTATATTATCAGAACTTACTAAATTAGCCCAAAAGTGACATCAAGACTGGTATGGGAGAATTATCAGAACTTACAAAATAACTGTGATCAAGGACAAGACAAAAGCTGATGAATTAGTCAGAAAACGCTAATCAATTACATATATTGGCACAGACCCTGCACTCGGGTATACTAAATCTGACATCCGGGGATACACACGGGTTAGAATGTTATGAAAGTAGAGAAAGGAGTTTAACGAAGCCCCTCGCATACACCAAGGCAAAGAATACACACAACAAGAAGCGAAGCTCAACGAAATGAATTATATAGGTATTTTTCCCTCAGTATGCTACTTCCGCATTTTTCGTTGACATTATACACGTGAAATAGATCGTTTGAATAAACAATTTCAACCTACAAGCCAACTTAAATCTAATTTGGGTCTATGCCCACATGTGATTGTATGACATATGACTAATTAATAACATGGCGTCTTTAGACACGGTTTTATGCGAAGTTTCGCTTCTTGTTAGAGTATTCTTTGACCAAGGGAAAGTATTCATTAAAGAACCGCAAAAACACGAACCTGAAGAACTACTCAGGATGAGCAGATATTCAAATCAGAACAACAACCGGTCTTCTCACATGTCACAGTTCAATTTAAGGAAACCTGATCAAAATGGAATAGTACAACGGAGAACTTTCCTGAAGACAATGTGAAGAAGAGACTTTAAACCGCAGAAAACAACGAATATTCGGAAAGTGTATTAAATACTTAAAGGACCCCGCAGGAACCTTTTTGAAAAGTGGTTACGGACAAATTGACAAATTTTTATGTTGTTCTTGTCGTTCTTATTAACCAAGAAAACATTAGAAAGGATAAAGGTAATTTGAAATTTAAAAGAATATTCCAGCTGAAACTAAGTCAGGTAACAGCACTTCAGCTATTTTTCCAGTTAATGGCTTGAAAATTGGGTATTCACTAGTTTGAATAAGGACAAATAAGAATATCATAGGATTTGAGCTGACCGTAGATGCTACATACGCCATTTTGAAATCAGCTACACATTTGTTTCCAAGATATTTGAGTTTTACTAATTCACCACATGGCCCCCAAGGTTGTACTTTACTATACGCCATTTAATGTCCTGTGACAATAATGCTAAGTATTATGCCTATTAAAATTAACCAAAAGTTATCAAACAGTTTTGAGACAAATGCTGGATTGAAACACTACGTTGTTCAATATGATACTAGAATGGATAGTGCGAAGAAGTGGAATAAACAGATCGGGGACACTGAAAACAAAAACGACGCAATTGCTGGCCTACGCAGACGATGTAGTAATGTTATCAACATCAGAAAAAGAACTAAAAAGAGCATGCAAAGCTTTTGTACAGACGGCAGAGATAGCGAGCTTGAGAGAGAAGAGAAACAAAGAGAAATTTTGTAGTAGAGCTGAACGGACAGAGATCAATGGAATTCGAACAAGTCCAAAGCTATATCTATCTAGGTACAGTTATTAAGGAGGATGGCGATGAGGAGATGAACATAGAAACGACTAACAAAAGGAAGTAAACAGGCAGGAGCCCTAAATAAAATAATAACTTCAAAGAAGGTAGCTAGAAAGACCCAAGTTATATCTATACAAAACAGTTATTGGACCAACCGCGCTATACGGTAGTGAAACTTGGATATTGAGTAAAGAAGAGGAAAATAAAGTAAACATATGGGAAAGGAAAATACTCAGAAGAATATTAGGAGGAAAAAAAGAAAAAGAGGTATGGAAAAGAAGAACAAACCAAGAAATAAAAGGTTTATTTGGAGAACAAGAAATGAGCAGCGTTATAAGAGCAAAAAGACTTGGATCGTTAGGTCACCAGAATGACAAAAAAATGATCGACATACACATAGAAGGAACGCGGAAACGAGGGAGACCAAAAAAAGGTGGTATAAAAGAGGGAGGAATACCGGACTGGAAGGAGAAAGCAAGAGATAGAAAACAATGGAAGGAAACTATCACAAAGCTATGGGTCTAAAAGGCCTGTGTGTGTGTATATATATAATGCCTATTAAATTATGAATATTAATATTCTGAATGGTGACTTTAATTTTATCAATTTGGGGAATGCTTACCTTTGAAGTTAAATGAAAAATGTACCCACAGTGACTATTGTATGATCTCGAAAACGTTTAATATTTTTGAGATCAAAGAAGTATAGGATTCTATCCAAATCTATCCAAATTAAATAAGTAAGTGGTCAGTTGATGAGTAACATAAAATTGGTAGATGAATTCATCGTTTCAATATGACGTATGTGGAGACATCTACGAGTTAACTCAGATTCTCTCAGATATTCTCGATTACCATTAACTCATTATTGAAGAAAACTGTAAACCTTGCCGGGTATTTTACTATAAATTAAGGTAAGCTAAAGGATAAAATTATCATAATTAATTTGAAATAACTCACTTGTTAAGGTACACAGTTTTTCCAAATTCTTTGAAACTGTCTTTGATACGGCATCCATAGAATCTAATATAGCATCTATTATCTTAGGAAATTGGTTTCGTCGTTCACATACTTTTACAACTAGTCTTTTGGTTTCTCTTGACACATTCGTATTTATTAGCAGAAGATTCAGAGGATAAGTTATTTTCATCTTATTCGGAGGAGTATCTTTTCTAAATTCAACAACAAAACCGTAAGTGCAAATAGTATTGTCCAGCCCTGACGGTGTTCCGTGTATGATTTTTTCGGCGCAGAAACTCCATTGACATATGAAATTCAATTCTCTTTCGGTAAATTCGATTAAATCAAAGTTCCAATCGGACGGTTTGTAGCATTTTTTTGACAAATTTTTTCCCAATATTTTTGATTTTACGTAATATATAAAACTGGCTGCTATTGTTACAGAGAAAGAAGCTGAGCTGCCCAAACCCGCACCTACAAAAAATAATATTATTATATATTTATTAACGGGTATAGTTGACGTAAAAGGTATAGTGCGAACTTAAAGTTGCCGGCTTTTTGTTTGACTCTAAGACTAAGAGTATACCGTCATAGCCCAGTCAATATTATAATTATTTAAAATGCTTACTTAGTTTACGATAAATTCATTTAATGTTATAATTTCAACTAATAATCGTTAATAGTTATTTAATAAACTAGTTTGTTAATGAAGGCGATTAATAAACGAAACGAACGAGCGATAGCGAGTGAGTAATGCCTTTAATAGTTTGACTGAACTATAACTATTTTTGAGGGATGGTTGCAGGTGTTCTCTTTAGTCGGTGTCTGACATCAAGAAAGTGTGTGTGTTTTGTGTGGAAATTGTAAGTAAGTATACATATATTTATTAGCAATTATCTATTTGGGCGAAACTCGGTGTGATACACACGATACGGTTAAGAAAGGATGGACTGATGGGTCAAAATACAAATACAATATAGAATTATGTTTGGTAAGTAGACGAAAATAATACAAATACCTTTCAGAGTTTAGCTCCGCAACATAACTTAAAGGGGATATACGATTAGATAGCTGGCACTATATCTTTTACGTCAACTATAACACCCATTATTCTTTTCTGATTTTTGACAGTATGATATACGCAGTTTTTAGTGAGTCTTCATTTGTTTGAAAAAACTTATTAGCCAGAATGACAGTAAAGTTATATAAGTTATATGTTCATAACAGAAAATAAAATTGGCATCTAGCAAACTGTATCACAAAATATAACTTCAAAGTGACAAGAACATCAATACCAATATAGCATGTATATCATAAAAATGAAATGATTGGTTTAAGAGATAACCACCTTTAAAAATGAGTCAAATTTTTTATTGGCCGGGTTTTTTTGACGGTTTTTGTACTTACCTGTGTTAAGCTCTGTACTACAGTCCATTAAAATGGACGTTAACTGAAGATCGGTAGATCCTAAAATCCCAGCTAGCAAATAGAAAATAGCCTTAAGCGATACCAAATGATTTGCTGATAATACTGTAGGATGGAATTGTTTTAAAAAATTATCTACTCTAAGTAATAATGCATTATGATCCAAATATTGTGGAAACTCCAAGTTGTAATCCTTTTGATCTTTCAGTAGGGTAAGAGGATCCTTCAAAAGAAAGTCTTTAACGTCCTGAAAATAAAACAATATTTATTACAAATTAATACAACTTTGCAAATTTTTCTAGGACCGATGACATCACTATAATTTAATAAGATTCTAACCAGGATAATTAGGATTAAAATAATCAATGTAATATAGTATCGGTAATATACCTTGTGCTTAGAGTACAAGTACAACATACTGAGCAATTGGCAATGATGATAAGAATCTGGACTTGTATGAAGGACACAAATCAGAGAGGGGACCCTTTGGCGGTATCAGCTTCAAGGTAATGGAAAAAATAAGCAACGCTGAAAAGAGATCTGACCATTGGAAAGAACTAGTAGGGCTTAGGCAATCAATGCCTACGCCAGAGTAAAACTGCACCTTAAAAAGCTCAAAATAGTGGAACAAGAAGAATGTAGATTCAGTGGAATGGAAGAAGAAACCTGTTTTACCTGTAAATTATATTTATAAGCAAATTCCAAGTTGCTACATTGTAAAATTAAAGTATTGGGAACATCTATTTCCGAAATTTTAAACGTTGTTTTTAAATTTATACTTGCAGCCAAAGCTAATTTCCCGTACACAACAGAATGTTCGCCGTTCAAAATTACTTTTCCTGGAGCTGAAATTTTAAATGTGATACCTGCAAATAAAGAAAATTATAATTAAATTCCGCATCTGCTTACGTTGCAATAACTAAGTAATTTTCTATACAAGGGGTGAACGTTTTTATATAAATAAAACGAACTAATGTTTTTACGCAACCTGGAAAATATTTCCAGAATACATTTCCTTCCAGCAAAAATCAGTGAAAAAATTGAGAAACTCAAGTCATCCTCCTCAGAGCTCCTTGATAGTATAACTGTCCCGTTTCTTAAAAGATGTTGCGATGAAAACTTCAGTATAATTATGAATAGTTCGTTCCAAAATTTTTTTGTACCAAACAGCTGGAAGGTTACGCCAATTTTCCAGAAGGGCAACAAGCTTCACTCAAAATAACTAGTAGTCTCACCTCCGTTGGATGCAAAATTATTTTATCAATAATGAGCGATGACCTAAAAACTTTCCTGTTGCATCAAAATATAACTTGAGTTTGTTCCAAATCGATCGGTTATAACAAACATAATAAAGAGTGTAGATTGGTCAAATCAGCTGTACAGTAATACCATTGTTTAATGGTAATACTCCTGACATATATTTTGACTTCTCTAAAGCATTTGATTGCGTCCTTTCTACGCTGATATACAACTACAATGTTACCATTAACTATTAATACATGTACTCCATATTGGAAAAAATAACCCAAGACCGAATTAAATCATAAATGATGAGCAATTAGTCAAAGTTGAATACCACAGTGATCTTGGAGTTACCATAACCATTGATTCAACATGGTCACACCATATCTCAAATATATGCAAAAGAGCAGATACTAAATAGAGATTTAATACTAACTTATCGAATTCTATACGGATTCCTGCCGACTCTGAGTAATATGTTCCAGATTAATGCTGAAACTCGATGGAGCATAATTTCAACCTCGAGAAAGAACATTTCAGGACAACAGAACTTCGTAGTCAATCGTGTCTTCTCGGCGTGACTATGGCCGAGTGCGTAATGGGATTACAACTCGTGTAACGTACTATACTTTTTCTACGCCCATCTATTTTCTTGAGTTCTCATAATTTCATCTTTTTCACTACTAACAGACATATTCGTAGGTAAAGTTGAGAAAATGTTCGGATACTATCATTTGTTGCAAAAATTGACAGCATAAATGAGATGACGTTTATTTCCATATCAAGAAAAAGCGAATTATTTTTTTTTAAATTGTGTAATGTGTTGCAGACATTTAGGTGCATCACTCTTTTAATCTAAAATGTGTTTCACTAATGCTAAGAGCTTTAATGTTTTTCAATTGATTAAAAAAGTGTGTAAATAAACGAAATAAAGTAGTACGTAAATAAAAATTTGATTCAACAAAGAAATTTAAGTTTTATTATCTAAACGTACTTGTATGTTATGAGATTTTCATTACGTGCATGCTATTGTTAAATAATGCCACTTACAAGGAATGTCTACAGTGCGATTTTCGACGTTTAAGTACGATGTTACGGTTAGTGGTCAGCATGACATTTTCATATGAAGAAAATATTTTTTTTGTTTCTATTTGATGTGATTGAACGCTGAACAAAATGAAATGTTGGATGAATTATTAATATGGTATACGATCCAGCGAAATGCTTACGTCTGGTGAACTTCAAAACGAGGTAGAAGTTAATTTCCTCACGACTCAGTCTATATAATTTACTCACCTGTGGTTTTAACGCTGGAGTTATCAAAAGGAAAATAATTAATCATTTTGTTTACTTTGTTCGTCCCACTGTTCAGGAGTAAAGGTTTTTTGAGAAAAGGCGTGAATACTTTTCAGTTCTTCTTCCAGTGCAGAGTTAACTAACCTAAAAATCAAAGGGGCATAATGTAAAAACTAGAAAGTTGAAATCGACGAGAATATGTTTCATCAATTTTTATTTATTTCCATTAACAAGTGAACACTATTCACATGCGTTCATAACAAAGGCGTGGCCAGGGTCAGGACAGTATTGTTGTCTTTTTTTGATGTAAATACCGATAGATAGATTATTTAAAAAAATAAGATACAGTCTAATTCATAATGTTAACGCATGTCAAATTTAGGATAAACCAATAGACCATGGCAATAGACCATTCCAGAACATCTGATTTTGGCAAGTCGGCCATATTAGACTGGGTCCCCCGATCAGCTGAAGTTTAAGTTTGTGTGTTTTGACAAGTGGTGTAAGTCAGTTAGGCAGACTTTGTAGAACAATGTCAATGTAATATAATATTTTATCTAAATAATAAAAACTTTACAAATAACACAGCACAGTTAGTAAACTGTCTCTGAATTGAACTAAATGATAATTAAAATGTCAGACGACGAAAAAAGCAATCAACAGAGGAGTTACTTGATTCAAGAGCAACAGATTGAGGTGCCGGAAAGACCAGTTATATAGCCACCTCGCCTGGTTAAAACAGCCGGAAATAAAAGAAGAGATATCTTATCTCTTGCTCCCCGCATTCCATACTTAACGACACTACAAAACGATGGCGTTTTAGATAATTTCGAGAACTTTTTACTAATTAAAGTTCAACTGTCATCCGTTGTTTACCAATAAACAATGAAAACTAAATAGAATATGACATGAGAGCTCACAGCAATATGGCCGACCTTTCAGTGTTGTCATTCTGGAATGGTCTTGGAAAATTTAAAATGGGTTATCTAAAAAAAATTCAGGAACGTTGCGAGATAAATAAGGTTGTTGATTTTTGATATTTTTGGGGAGAACTAAAAAAAATGTTCTAGCAAAAAGTATAAATGAAAAAAATCAAAATTATAAATGGAAATGTGGAATTAACAATAGGGAGAATATAAAATGGTAGAGATACAATTCCATTTTTTAAATATTTCCATCAAAATATAAAGAAATAAGACCAATTGACAAGGAGCTTCATGATATGAAGAATTTAAATTCTAGCGATAGGAAGAAGACGAGGGAAGTAAATTTTAGTTAATTAAAATTTAAATTAATTGATTCTGGAACAAATTCACAAAAATTGATATTTTGGACGTTTTTTGAAAATTAAAATAACTATTGTGGGGGAAATATAAAACAAGAATAATAAAAATAAATAAGCAATGATAATTCTTGATATAAACATTTCATTAGATGTTTTATATACAAATATAAAGACCATGTAATGTAATATATTTATTGTATCAATATAATTCCATTAAAAAAAATCTTATATTATATTACAAAAATAAGGAAACACTTTGGAACCGCCATCTGAAAGGAATTATATGAAAATCGGCAATAAATAAAATTCGAGTGTGAAAGTGGAGGTGTTAAACCTCAAAAAAAATTCAGGAGGTAAAAAAAATGTTGAATTCACAGAGGCAGAGTGCATACATTTTATTTTAAGAAATAAATTTCAACGGTCACCAAAGTCTTGGGCGCCACCATTATTAATTTCAATAAATTGTAACATGCGTATCGACCTGTTTCGATTTTACCGCTCGCCGTCATAGTAACCACTCCCAATATAGTTCTGTGATCTAAATTTCTCCTACTCTCGTTGACCGTTAAGACAATTGACATATGATGTCAACGGTCGATTCCATGGGGTGGTTTCATCCCTTTCCGATACCGACCCTTGAGTAGCAAGGACGTACCTTTTATCGTCTCTTAAATTTAACTAAGTTTTACCAAATTGCTGTGGTAAGTCCAAAATGATAATTTATATTTATTAAGCTTTTTCTAAAGTAGTGGCCGAGATAATTTTTTTGTGCATTTCTTATTTTTTTACAGAGATAGACGAATATACACATACCACGTGGTCACCTACATTTCTTTTATACTTACTTGTACATTACTTTTAAACTAAATGTTTTATCATAAATCACTGTTACCTTTTTTAATGCAAACATTTGCTAGATTCTGTATTGTAGAATACCTATAATTATTTTCAAAGATAGATAACATTTTGCATTTTAATCTTTTCAAATATTCCTTTCTCATAAAAACCTGCCAGTGCCGGCTTCACATTTCATTAAACATTTCATTTTTTTAGAAATGGTTTATTCATAACTTTTTGCTATAATTAATTCTTTCAGGTCATTAGTACTTTTTTAATTTGGCTGATAATTTTTACTGTTTTAATATGGGACATATATGTTGGAAAGATTTCAGTAAATTTAAATTTCATTATTTCAAACAACTGCCTTCCTTTTTCACCTGAAAAGCTAAACCAACATTATGTGCCCCGTTACATTCAAGTTCCTACATATCCCTAATCCACCTGAACTTCTAGGTAAGCACAGCTGCCAGGATACCGTTACATGTCAAGATACCCTGCCTAGTTACAGCACTAGGATACCCCTAGGCATCTAGTTTCCATTTCAAGCCATCTCTAATTTCACTTTCAAGACATCTATACTTCAACTTCAAGACATCTCTACTTCAACTTCAAGACATCTTTCGTTTCTTCTGTTAATATTTTGAATTTATTTTTTTTTAAATTTCTTTATCTACCCAGCTGTAGGGGATCGTGCCCGGGTTCATGTAAGTTTATAACTTTTTCATTTTTAACTTTTATTAAATTCTACAAGGTGTTTCTACCTTTCTCACCTTAGTATCTTTTCTTAAATTGAAATTATTTTTTTCGTCGTCGATGCCTAAAAAGGTAGTGGCGCCCTAAGCTTTTATAGTCTGTCAACCCTCTGGCATACCTAGTGTGACAACAACATGGAGTCGATCCACCCTTGAGAGTCTCTAGCCGGGATCTGTCTCTTGAGGAGAGACCAGTGTTACTATGACGGCGAGCGGTAAAATCGAAACAGGTCGATAGACTTTTTTTTTTATAAACTTTTTGCTAAGTGCAATGGTTCATCAAGTGACGATAGCGATTCAGAGACTTTTACGTTTACTAATCTATAACTGAGTAAGCATCGAATATCGAATGAAGGAATGTGTATCCACAAATATTTACACTAACTAAACGTCCACTATAAACTACACTGGGTAAATTCGTTGAATCGCATTAGTAGTGGGACCAAAAACTTCCACATAAATTGGTCCACATTCTTGGGTAAAAAGTTTGATGACATGACCACAAGATGTCTCAAATATTGTTCGAGGCAGGACCAGTAACCTTCAATACGGTTTGTGCATACACCCGTTACCGGATTTTCAAGTCCACTATATCCTCGCCAGCAGTTGTTCCAAATTTCACTAAACAGTAATATTTGTTTGGACATAACTAATTCCAAAGTAGTGGGTGTTTGGTCTGGTACAAATACCACCTTTCCACGTTCAACAGTTTCATCATAAATTACAAGCACCCACTGCTTTCGAACCCCTTATTATACTTCCGATTGGTAAAAACAGATTCATCTATTTGAACTATGTTACCTTCTCCACCTGAACAATTCAAACAATTAAAGTAACCCGGGAAGAAATTGAAACTAATCCAATTTAACTAATAGACATCTGAAAAGTGGTGTAGTTCAAAATAAACCCATGGACGAATGGAAGAAAATATAATTTTCATTAAAAAGATGTTATGCTTTAAAATCTTCAGGAAATTTTTTTTTCTAGAAATGAAAATTCTTTGGTTTGACTAAGAACCTACGAATTTGGCATTAAAAATAAGTTAAAAACTCTAAAAGTTAGTAACGTTTGCAAACATTTTTAAATTCTGTACTATTGTTAACCACAGCATACCAAATTTCATAGCAGCCGTCGCTGAGATATTTGTCCGTTCCGGTTCAGTAAAGTCAATTTGATTTGAAATATTTCAATGTAACCAACATTATAATAGAGATCGTGTGTTGAATGAAGTCAATAGCGACGATCCAAGAACAGGTCCACCAACAACAGCGATTACTCAGAAAAACGTCAATGCCGTAGGTAATCTGATTTAAGAAGATCGACATTTCACATATCCTGAAATTGAATCACCATGGGCATTTCAAAGACCACGATTCAAAAAATTTGACATTAATGATTATCTGTACAAAAATTAGTTTCTCGTTGGATGTGATCATGAAAGAACAGAAAACAATTAGAATCAATTGGCGTCAAAAAACTCGAAACCGATTTAACGCAGGAAACTCAAAAAATATATACAGTGCCACAGTGGTGATGAATCCTAGATTTTCTCTTATGAACCCAAAAATAAAAGTGAGTTGGCTGTTTGGGATAAAAAAAACGACGAAAATTATTCGTACACGAAGTGTTTCCAAGAAGATGGTTGCGACATTTGTTTCAAAAGCGGGTCAAGTAGCCACAATTCCTCTGCTAGGACAAAGAACTGTTACTGTTGATTGGTACATATCGACTTGTTTGGCAGAAGTAATTGCCGAGTTTCGAAAAACCAACCCCCCAACGACCCCTATAAAGTTAGCAGAGCCACTTGCAAATAAATCGATGAAACCTATTCCAATAATTGTCGAATAATTGTCGAGAATTTGTCGTGAACGTAAAAAATTTGTCGCGCTCTTAGTTTTTTTTATAAGGGGTGGCTCTGCTAACTTAATATTAAGTTAGCAGTGCCACCCATAAATAAATATTAAAATGCATCAAAATTATTACGAATAATTGTCGAGTAATTGTCGAAATCCATCTGACGTAAAAAAAACGCAAAAAATCTATTCCGTCTAGCATATAGGTATAGGTATATACGTTTTTCTTGGAAATTCCTGGTTTTTGTAGGAATTTCGTATTTTTGGCAACAGCGCATGAGTATATTGATATTTTACGTGTTTTCCATATCATTATTGACGATTATAATTTTTTTTAAGCAACTTCCTATTTTCCAGAAGCAAAAAAATTATGTTTCAAAGCTGAATGATAGAACATTAAGTAGTACACTTATGTAACGTTGTTGATTTATTATTTTTTCAATAACAATTTATCTGAACAATTGTCAAATGGCCAAAACGTGTTTGTCGTGGGGTTTTCTCCTATATATGCACCGTGTGATGTAATGAAAGAAATTTTCCGATTTTTCAGTAATACCCACTTGTAATTTGGTTAAATATGATTTTTTCCATCCAGAATTGTACTGAACAATTGTCGAATAACCTAAATGTAATTGTCGTGAGCACAGAACAAATGTCGCGCTCTTAATTTTTTTTATAGGGGGTGGCTCTGCTAACTTAATATTAAGTTAGCAGTGCCACCCATAAATAAATATAAAAATGCATCAAAATTATTACGAATAATAATTGTCGAGTAATTGTCGAAATCCATCTGACGTAAAAAAAACGCAAAAAATCTATTCCGTCTAGCATATAGGTATATACGTTTTTCTTGGAAATTCCTGGTTTTTGAAGGAATTTCGTATTTTTGGCAACAGCGCATAAGTATAATGACATTTTTCGTGTTCTCCCTGTCATTATTGTCGAATATAAAGTTTTTTAGTTAAGTTATTACATCAAAAAAGAATTTATATTTTTATAATAGGTAACATTATTATTAAAGAATAGCTAAATCATCAATGTTCAACACAACCATCGTTGTTTTTACGGTCCGACGATTGATGATATAAAAAAGACACTTTTATTATCGGCACCAATAGCAAAAATTACAGAAAACTATTTGAAGGTACAAACTGTATCGATGACGTAAACGAAGTTCTTTTAACTTATGGTTTTGAACTTACAAAAGAATGTCTATAACAGTTCACTTTTCCAACAGAAACTAAAAATGTGCCTTTAAAAGTGTTTACAACAGATTACCGAAATCTATCAAGCAGAGAAGGAAACGCTTTAGTGTATGTTACGGGGTATTTGTTAAAAAAATGTCTAATACAACATTCTTGTCAAACCTGCCTAAATTTTGCCCATTCGGGTGATAATTTAGTAAACAAAGAAACTATTTTGTGTAAACTGAAAGCCTATACGACAAAGAAGGATGAATTAAGTGGGTTATGTATACTATTGTATACCGTCAAGGGACATTGTTGAAAACATTATTGCGATGTAGAAAAGTTCAAATCCAAAAACCTTTGTTATACCTAAAGAATCCTATCAATTTAAATATATATTTCTTAAATTACCCTTGTATAGCTTAAAATGAAATAATCTTTTCGAACTTCTCTGGTACCTACCGGTCTAATTATTGACAACAAAGGCGATTCGTAAAAATGATTTATGAGAGCGGCGTCACTTCCGGACAGCAACTTCAATCAAGCCGCCCTGGAGTGAAACATCTTATAGTTTTCTGTAATCTTTGCCAATAGGGTAGGGTATCATCTTACAAGATTTATATTTTTCACAATAACACGCCGCTTTTAATATTGCTGATAATACCCCTTGTAATACCCTTTTTTAAATAGACTTAGAATTAAGACTATTTATTATTATTTATATTTTGAAAATAAAGATATGCGGTTTCTTTTCATGTTTTTTTTATCTCAATTTTGAATTATTCAAAATATGGGGCGGCAGTTGGGAGACATGCGTCACCCTGAAAAATATCACCGCACTACCCAGTCTTAAATCGTAAGTATTGTCTGTCTTGTTGTGCTATTAGGATTAAGTCGATTGTAATTCGTATTTGGTGAAAAACAATAATTACTGACTCTTATTACTTTGGTGAAAAACAATAATTAGTGACTCTTATTACTTTGGTGAAAAACAATTAGTAGTTTAGTTATCATCTTGTAGGTAGTTTTATTTAAGTTTAAAAACAATTTATAACTTTGGTGAAAAACTCTTGGTGTTTCAACATTCATTCAGAAATGAAAAAATTCGTTCCTGGAAAGAGACCCCTAGTTCCTCGCGACACTTTGGTCGAAACTATACTTCTACACAAAAATGAACTTGTTTTCAATAACGAAATTGCGAGGGCAACAGCAGCTATTTGGAAAGTGATTGAAGATGAATTAGGCAATAAAATAAAGGCAACCTCTCTTCACTCCATGTGTGTGGGTAATCGATACAATTTGAAAAGTTTGCTCACAGACATAGGTAGCATCGCTGGATAATGAGGACAAAAAGGAAGTATCCTTAAACAATCTTGAATTGTCTCCTGAATTGTCTTTCGAATCAAATTCTATCAACTTCATTCTTTCCATTAAGACGTCCAAATTTTAAAGTCTCCTAACCGAAAGAGTTTGTGCGAGAAAAACAAAAAAAGGAAAAATTGGTGAACGCCGGATCACGATTTTTCAACCCAGTAAATGGACTCAAATTGTATCAAAAAAAAATTTTGATGATTACAGACTCACCCATGGATTCCATTTTAAAAACCATCATTTGACCAGGAAAGCTGACTTCGGTATTTTCAAAGGTGAGTTTATCAATTTTTACAAGTTTTTACCTATTAAGTTTCACCTGTTTCGGTGTCTGTGTGTCTGTCAGTCTTTAATCAAATCACTTCTAATCGTTCGATTGATTTGAAATTTGGCAGGGTTACATAAGAAAATGGCGAGGGCGTTGTGGGGTCGGACATTGGGAAAATTTAAATATTATTCAAGTAGAGGATGAGTTTTGTGATTATGGTCCGATTGTATTAAAATTGGGTGTATAGGGGTCGGAGATCATGATTTTCTAATCAAAATTCATGAATTAAAGATGGCGGCTACAAGATGATGATGAGATTTGTTATCATAGCCCAATTTCATTCAAAATTTTAATTCAATAAAATGACGCGTTTCACGAATGACTACAAAGAATCATATGAACTGTGAGAAAAGAACATTTCAAAATACAAGCTTTCATTCAACTGCACCCAAGTGAATAAAGTAAACTTTGAGGATTAAATTGAACCCATTATTTTATTACATTTTTTTTATTTTTTAGTGCACTTTGAATAAAAGCTTGTTTTCGAAAAAGCTTTTTTTATAATCAATTTCTTCAATTCAGACTGAAACCTTTTAATTTGTTTTCAGAACAACCACTACTAATGCTCAAATTAAAAACTGTCCAATAATAACAAAATTAGAATTTATGAATTTCAACAAAACTGTTTCATCATCGTCTAGGTGTCTATCGAAATATGTCTGTTCACACGTTCATCGCGGAGGGGCCTTTTTAGGAAGTGAATACAAAAAAATATTTTCTATATTGTGGTTATCGATATTTTCACACCCGTCATTTCATTCATTTCTCCCGCAGAAAATTCCACAAATGATTTAATAAAACTATATTTGATTGAACAAGCATTACAATTTTCAGGTTTTTGCAAATGTGGAAGTATCGCCATTTGCAAGGTACTGCCTCCAGATCAGGAAAAAGCAATTCGAAAAATAGAATGTTCAATTTCTGAAGGCAGAGGAGATTGTGGAAAACGCCAACTACGCGGAAATCTCAGAAAAAAGACCTGCAAACCGAATCTACAGTTAAATGGAGATGTAGATTAGCTGGTGAAATGATGGATGTGGGGGAAACAAAGGAGCCACCGCACTTGTATGACGCAGAAGTTTTGAGGGTTGCAAAACATGAATACATTCGATCACAGTATCTGGACCAAGACCCAATCAGAGCAATTGCAATTTTGAAAAGAAGTTCCTTTGGACAAAATGTAATTCGTGAAATTGGGTATGACCCGTTTCATGTCGTGATCGCCTCAGCTCATCAAATTCGTGTTTTCAACAAAATGAATAAAATATACGAAACAAATTTATGTATAGATGCAACTGGAGGAGTTGCGAAGAAAATCATTCATGTTGATGGAAGTGTTTCCAAACACATTTTTTTGTACAACGCAGTGGCATATTGTGGAAATCAACAATTTTCAGTAACATCCCAATTTTCAGAATCCCATGACATGGTGTCGATTAGTAAATGGCTATTAGGTACAATAAGATGTGGAATGGAATTTCCTCGAGAAGTGGTAAGAAATAAATAATTTGAAATGAATAAGAAACTCATATACTTATATTCAATTCACAGACTATCGACGAGTCGAAAGCACTTGAGAATGCATGTGCTCTGATATTCTCTGGGGATTTTAATATAATCGTTGAGTATTTTTCACTCAACGATTCTATATATTTTTTGTGAACATAGAAATAATAGTTATTTACAAGGCAGTAAAGTGAGTCTTTATCGGACGAGTCTGAAATTATGAGGCGACTAACAGGCGAGTTCGATAAAGACACTTTACTGACGTGGTGCATACAAAATGTTATCGCCAACTTCTCTTGAATTTCATGTGGCGTGCATTGAATATCTTCCATAATTTGTTATGAATAAATTGCAAGAAAACTATTATCGAGCCGTAATATGGAGAAGTGTGACACTGACAGATGATTTTCGATTAAATGTCAAAGTGTGCAATGAGAAAGCACGAGCAAAAAGACAATAAGCATTAGGCTGCAGTCTATCGGAGACTTGTCAGACGGGCTCAGAAAAAAAAAAGATCAATTATTTTTATTAATAATACAGGGTTGGCATAAAGTATGGATCAAGTAAGCATCTTTAAAACTAAAAGCATGATATTTATAAAATTTTGTAGATAGGGTTATTTCAGATATTTCAAAAGTAAAATTTAAACGAACCAAGGTCTGAACAACCAGAGGTCACTTCTGTGAATCCATCGATTTGGAAAATTCGCATGGAAAAATTGAGGCAAAGAATAAAAATGTTAATTCAACGTCTCTAAGATCGTCTTCTGTAATGACGATAAATTAATGGTTGTTCACAGTATATCCAAATAAATGTTCCCATTTTCATTGTCGAGTAAAGATATGGGCGGTAGCCAACTATTTTATGAAAAACATATTTAGTTCTTCCGGGTAATGAGTACAATATTATAGAATAATTTTATTCTTGTATAGTGTTATGATGTTAATTAGAAGTGAAGTAGAAGGCAACCATACACACAGTTGTGGTTATCAAGAATTATAATGTACTAAAAATGATTCATTAATGACCCCTATTAATGAACGATTTTCTATTAATAAAAGATTTTGGTATATGCAACCAAACATACAGTCATATTGAACAATTATTTGTGTAATGCTGAATGCTTTAACAGAATACTTCTGGTTTTTGATTCACACATTAGTCGGGGAGCCCAAGAGGGTATTTTGCACGTTACACTTTTATCCATGTACTTCACTTACCTTGTCTTTACATATTTTTTTAAAAATCAGCACACAACAAGCCATCATTTTATACATTCTTGAGAGAATAAAAAAAATAAATTAAACAAAATCCCTTAGTGCTTCTTCATTTTGTGAATCAGGGAAACAAATAAAAGTAAAATATCCCCTCGAACACATACATCAATACTACAATAAAATATTTCTCCTGTATAATCCAGGTAAATTATCCCCTGTTAAAGAAAAAGAAGAAGTTAATAGATATTCCTTAGTCTCTTCTTCTTTCCGTTAATCGCAGAAAAATATGAAGGTAAAATACACGTTCTAATACATGTTAATTGTGTCGATATATACACTGCCTGCCAAAATTATACTGAAAATAGAATTCACAATAACTATTTTCTTGTAAATTCTTAGAATATCCTAAAAAAATTGATTTAAGAATTTTTTTTAGAACTTTTCTACTTTCCCTGTATATTGAAAATATCAAAAATAATAGAAAACGTTTTTTAAAATAATATATATTTATATTCTTAAATGGGGCGGCCAGTGTATATTGAATTCACATCGATGACAAATACTTGTTTATGTGTAATAGAGTGACTAATGAATATCTTATTGCTTTCAGTAACGAATGAATTTTTAAATCGGACGGTCGTGTCGGGAGTGTATTTTATTAATTTACGGGAATATAAGTGTGTTTTCGAATTTTCGGGAGTGTACCTTTGTTCGAAATTATTTTCGGTAGTGAAACTGTGTGTGTCTTCGAACTTTTCGATAGTGTACCTAAGTGCAGTTCGAATATTTGGTCATGATTTCCAAGGATTATAATTTTTTATATAAGGTAAGTCAGTATTTTATTATTTGGTAGTTACTAGCACTACATATATACTCTATTTATTCATTTTCCATTTTTTTTTCAAAAGACATAAGTAACTATGTTGCTTTGTATATTTTACCCGTATATATTACCCTTTCTTTACTAGATCTACTAGCAATATATGAATAGAGTGTATTTAAAGGTTTTTATAATATCATGGAACTTTTACAAATAATTTTCATACAAAAATTTCAACCGATTCTTAATTTATCAACAAATTGGATTTTAAAATGGTTTAAGACATTCATAAATAGAGTAAGTTATATACTTTTCGAATATTTTTAGTTATCGTATTGTCGGTTACTTATTTTAAAAAATATAGTCTGTATTTATTTATTTCCAAAGACATAGGATACCTATGTTGTTTGTTGTATTTTCCCAAAATATTATCCTCTCTTCATTTCTCACTACCACTATAAGTACGAGCAATAAATAAATATACACACTGTATTTAAAATATTTTGGATCTTTTACAAATAATTTTTATACAAAAAGTTTAACTGATATAAAATTCATCAATAATCTGAGTACTCTCTTATTAGATTTTGAAATAGTTAAGAATAATCTTTGATACAGTAAGTTATATACTTTTTAGTTATTGTACAATTGGTTACTTATTTTATAAAATCCATTCTGTATTGATTTATTTTCAAAATATTTTTTTCCAAAGACATAGAAGATCTATGTTGGTTACTATATGTTTTCCAAAATATTTTCCTTTCTTTATTTCTCACTATTACTAGCAATAAATAAATACACTGTATTTAAAATATTTTGGATCTTTTACAAATAATTTTTATACAAAAAGTTTAACTGATATAAAATTCATCAATAATCTGAGTACTCGCTTATTAGATTTTGAAATAGTTAAGAATAATCTTTGATACAGTAAGTTATATACTTTTTAGTTATTGTACAATTGGTTACTTATTTTATAAAATCCATTCTGTATTGATTTATTTTCAAAATATTTTTTTCCAAAGACATAGAAGATCTATGTTGGTTCCTATATGTTTTCCAAAATATTTTCCTTTCTTTATTTCTCACTATTACTAGCAATAAATAAATACACTGTATTTAAAATATTTTGGATCTTTTACAAATAATTTTTATACAAAAAGTTTAACTGATATAAAATTCATCAATAATCTGAGTACTCGCTTATTAGATTTTGAAATAATTAAGAATAATCTTTGATACAGTAAGTTATATACTTTTCAGTTATTGTACAATTGGTTACTTATTTTATAAAATCCATTCTGTATTGATTTATTTCCAAAATATTTTTTTCCAAAGACATAGGAGATCTATGTTGTTTCCTATATTTCCCAAAATATTATCCTTTCTTTATTTCTCACTACTACTAGCAATAAATAAATACACTGTATTTAAAATGTTATGGATCTTTTACAAATAATTTTTATACAATAATATTAACCGATTTATAATTTATCAGCAAACTGATATAGGTACTTATTTGATTTTGAAATAGTTTAGAACACTTCGATAGAATAATAATTGCCTACTCATGATTATTAACTTATATGAACTTGGAATATTGTTACAAATTATGTATTAGAATTTAAAACTGTTTATGCACTTAATTTTCAAAAGACACGAGTAAGCTATATTGTTTTCCATCTTTTCCCAATTTTTATAACTTCTTTATATGCCTTTTTCCAAAAGACATAGGTTAGTATACCTTTTGGTGAAAGCATTATTGAAAATGTAAATATTTTGGTAATATTTGATATACCGTTTTTATAATTCCTGAATTCATGTGTTCATATTTGTACATTTTCATTCCTACACTTAGCAGGTAAAGACAAACTTCTGGTAGGGTTTAGCCAATGGAAAACATCCTATGAGCCGGTGGGGAATATTTTCCATCGGTTTTAGACTTTTTGACCGATTGATTATATTTTCTACTGGCTGGGGTCATCTTCCAGCCATGGGGGACAAACTTCCATCTACGCAAGGTAACTTTCAGCCTTAATTGCTTAACTTTTCAAAATACATACCTAAGTAAGCTATGTCGCTCCTCATTTTTCTAGATATTGTCCTCCATTTCTTTTACGAGGTGGTTATTTTTCAAAAGACATAGGTAAGCTATGTCGTTCCTCATTTTCCTAAGTATTGTCCTCCATTTCTTTTACGAGGTGGTTATTTTTCAAAAGACATAGGTAAGCTATGTCGTTCCTCATTTTCATAAGTATTGTCCTCCATTTCTTTTACGAGGTGGTTATTTTTCAACAGACATTGGCAAGCTTTTTATTTTACATGTCAAGGACACTACATGTAATCACTAGGTTGCTTCCGATTGACTTTTTCCTTCACGGATGCACGTAGTACCACACTGTGGGAAAGTGCTCGTTCCCTAGGTTGTCCGTCAGTCTCGTTTGCAAAGCGGGCAGTCAGCCAGATGGGGCGAGTGCGCCTAAGTGTTTTCCGTTTGTTGAATGGGTATGGATGAACAAGTTGGGGAAATTGTTGCCCAGTATGGGCTATCAAAATATCGTAGAAGCCAAAGCTGATACATGCAAAGTGACTACTTGACAGATTCTGACTTACAACTAACAATAGGTAAACTATGACGCTCCTCATTTTCCTAAATATTGTCCTCCCTTTGTTTAACAAGGTGTTTATTTTCTCAAAAGACATAGGTAAGCTATGTTGTTCCTCATTTTTCTAAATATTGTCCTCCCATTCTCTTATGAATTGCTTATTTTCTCAAAAGACATAGGTAAGCTATGTCGTTCCTCATTTTTCTAAATATTGTCCTCCCATTCTCTTAGGAATTGCTTATTTTCTCAAAAGACATAGGTAAGCTATGTTGTTCCTCATTTTTCTAAATATTGTCCTGCCTTCCTTTCACAAGTTGGTTCTTTTTTCAAACAGACATTGGTAAGCATTTTATTTTACTTGTCAAGGACGCCACATGTAACCACTTGTGTGCTTACGATTGACTTTTTCCTTCACGGATGCACGCAGTACCACACTGTGGGAAAGTGCTCGTTCACTAGGTTGTCGGTCAGTCTCGTTTGCAAAGCGGGCGGTCATCCAGATGGGGCGAGTGCGCTTAAGTGTTTTCCGTTTGTTGAATGGGTATGGATTAACAAGTTGGGGAAATTGTTGCCCAGTATGGGCTATCAAAATATCGTAGAAGCCAAAGCTGTTACATGCAAAATGGCTACTTGGCAGGTTCTGACTAACTACTAACAATTTTTTTCAGCGCTTCCTTTTCAGCACACTAACACTCTCTTACAGGCTTCAAGATTCCAACGGATTTTTGTTGAATTTTTTAATTTTGTTTGATTTTCTGTTCTAGAAATTTTACCAGCGATGGATATGCTCTTCAGAATTTATTTGGAATATATCGATATATTCAAACTTGCTGATAGGCCTATTTCAAAAATTATAAAAAATTTTGATACTTTTTTTTCATGAATATAATTTAATTTAATTTTTTTCAGCGCTTCCTTTTCAGCACACTAACACTCTTTTACAGGCTTCAAGATTCCATCGGATTTTTGTTGAATTTTTTAATTTTTTTTGATTTTCTGTTCTAGAAATTTTACCAGCGATGGATATACTCTTCAGAATTTATTTGTAATATAACGATATATTTAAACTTGCTCATAGGCCTATCTCAAAAATAATCAAAAATTTTAGATAATTTTTTTTATCATTAATTAAATTTTTTGTTCCAGAATTTCTTTCAGGAAAGGATTTTTCAGGTTACAAAAGTTATCTTTGACTTTTTCAATTTGGAGCTCCAGATTTTTTTCCAGTACTATTAATAAATCAAAATTTCCATTCTAATTAATTATAAGGCTTATATTATTTGGTAAAGTACATATTATTTGCATGTTTATTTTCTTATCTGCATGGGTTTAATATTTGCATGCTCAAGCTTGAGTGTGGTAGGGGTTGGTGAAGTAGTGGTGATATTGGGGTGTTAATATGTTAATTTTAAAATATATTATGCTGTGTAATTTGTGTTTGATATTTTTGGTTAAAATATTGTATTAAATGTACATTGTTAATTTTTTGTTGATATTTGACATATAATGTTTTATAATTGTTGATTTTGAATTTGTTCCTGATTGTATATTTTTATTTCTGCACTTTGCTAGTAAAGACAAACTTCTAGCAGGGTGCAGCCGGTAGAAAACATCCTGTAAACCGGTGGGGAATATTTTCTGTCGGTTGTTGATTTTTTGACCGATTGATTATATTTTCTACCGGCTGGGATCATCTTCCAACCATGGAGGACAAGCATCCATCTACTAGGAGCAGCTCCAGCCACAATTTTATTTATATTTGTTTATATTATCGTTGAGTGAAACGATATAATGGATTACACAAATAGGTGTTACAATTCTGGAATATCGGACGTCCCAAAAACTTACATAAGAACAGATGTAGCACATTTTATCAAGAGCTGGGTAAATTTCTTCAAGAAAGAATGCAAAGAAAAATGGAAAAAAAAATTCTACTTGTGTGCGATTGGACAACTCATTTTATGTCGTGACAGAGACTCTGCCAAGCGTGTTATTACCGCACTATTGACAATTTCTTTGTTTGAAAAAGCGGGTGTAGGTGCAATTTCTTTGAAGGAATCTCTTGATGTTATTGTTTCTCTGATGAATAGCAATACTTGCCAAGAAGAAGTTGGGGAAATCATGGATAAAACAATCGAAGACTCCGAAAAAGAAGTGAATTTCGAAGAATCAACAGATGAAGAAGAAAATGATGAGGAAGGAAACGAAAAATCAGATCTGGTTGGGAACCTATGGCAACAATGGGGTATTGATATAAGGAAAGGAGTTGAGAGAAAACTGGAGTGCGAAGACGGAGATGATTTCAACCCCAGATATTTTCCCGTCTTCGCCGATCGTCTAATAAAAAAAATGGCAACAATACCCCTTTGGAGTTGCATTTGCAGGGATGATTTTGGCTATGGGCGAATACCTGCCAGTAGTGCTCCTGTGGAAGCTGAATTCAACATAATAAAGAATCATGTTCTCTGCAATCGCATATTACGAGTAGATGTCGCAGTGAGAACATTTCTCGAATACAATGACGGAAAGTTGAAAATATGCGAAACTAAATCGAATTAAAATGTACATTCAGCTACGAATATTATAGATATAAAACCAATATTGAAAAAATCACAAAGGAAAATGAAAATTGATGTTTCAAGTGACGTCTCTCTGAATCGTTTTGAAATCGAGAAGGAATTTTCCGCAGATTTTCCCGTCAGTTCAGTTAACACCACAACTGCTTCTGAAATTGTCCAAACATTTAATGACAGTCGACTGTCCGATATATTTGATGATCATGATCATTTGTCCCCCCCCCATTTCTTCCACAAAAAATGAAATTTATGATGAAAGTTTCGACAAAAAAACATCTGATTCCAATAATAAAAGGGAAATAGAAGACGAATCTACGGAGAGACAACCTTTTCAGGACTTGTCGTCAGAAGTAAATGTATTCAAACGAGTATTTGTTTGCGAATATTGCAAAGGAAACTCCTACAATGCTCGAGTGTGTGCAATTTGTAAAGCTGCAATTTGTTTAAATTGTACAAAATATAATAAAGAAGAGGAAGATAAAATAATATTATGCCCCGAATGCTTTTACAACTCAAGGAAAGACGACAGACTCGCAACTCAAAAAATTGATAATTGGAGAGGAAAGGGTGGCTCACCGAAAATTTCTAAAAAATCCAGATATTTGAATAAAAATACTGTGGAGTTTCTCGACGCAATGTCGTACAAAAGATACGGTAAATTGCCATGTTTAAAAAATGGAACCGTGTCATCTTTACGACTAATTAAATTGGGAAAATCAGAAGTGTCGCTCACAAATACTTGTGCGTTCGACAGTATTTTCCAAATATTACTAGCGGCATTTGGCGATAATAGAAACATAAGAAATTTCATCAATTTAAATAAAAATGAAAATAATTTTTTTCACCTTGTGTGTGATACAATGGAGAACGGTGTCAGACAAACGACATATAAGAAAAGGGCCGAAATAATATGTATATTATTTGGGGATTCAAAGAAAATACACCAACACGAGAAATTAACTGTACCACCAGCGTGAGTTCTCTTGCAGCAAAAATTTTCAAACAGTTTCCCAGTTTTGTGGAAATCCGAAACTGTAAAAATGGGTGTTTTCGAAGAATTGAATACCCAACTTACGGCTTGCATGCGAAATTATCAAAGGAGAACTTAGGAAGCTTTATAGAAGGAATCATAACCAACGACAAAAAATGTAGAAACCACCACGAAACATCACAATCAGTTTCATTGGATATAGGTTAGTTAATTAACTTTTTTCCACTTTAGAGCAATTAAGTTTGATAAGAAATTATTCCAAAAGCTTACTCGAAATTTTGATATGAATTGATTTGTTTTGCAATAATGACTTTAAAAACTTGAAATTTTGCATTCAAGGTCCCTTCATGAATATATCTATCAGACCTCACTTCTACCACTGCAATTAAACAAAAATAGGGAAACATACTTGTTAAAAATTATCCAAACTCTTTTTCTACAATTTTGATGAAATTAACTATATCTAGTTCGAAAATAGTTATGACTTGCTTAAAAAAATACCGGGCTGAGTGAGGCCACAAAGTGGTGCGGTGTTTTTGTACCGTTTATTCATCCCAACTGAAAAAGTTCAGTCATATTTCTTTCGTTCCTGTGATAATTTCCGGAAACCGAAGCTATGACAATGTCATTAATCTGACGTTTTTCATTTCACGAAATAAGATTTCTTGTTTAGAAAAGATAAAGATACTTGCCTACATAAAAAAAGACGGGACAAAAAAATTCATGATATTCGAACATTTTCGCTGGTGACAGATATTAACAATTTTCAGGGCCAATATAAGCAAGAAGTAAGCTTCAGAAAGTCCCCACCCTCTTTTGAATTCAAATTTTTTGTTTATTTATTCAGCCGTTTGGAATACATCATTTTGTTAATGTTATATTTCAGGAAATATCGTTTTGTTCGAAATATATGGACAAGAGGAACCAATAACTATAGATTCGATAACAAATTCATTCACGGCGTTCTGCCGAAGGGGAACGTGTTGGATCCAATATGATGACCTCAAAGAAAAAGGAGAAAGTTGCCCACCAAATAGAAAAGTCTATCCAGAAATTCTTATATTTTGTAAAATATAAATAAAACAAGTTTTATCCAGGGTTTCTATTCAAATATCTACATCACTGATGAATATCGGCGAATCTCCACAGTTTTGATTATAACTTCCGAAGTAAAAATCTATCTAATAAGGTCAAAATTTGCATAATTTTACTTTCTCGCACTAGTGCGGGAGAGTGACACTTTCAAAAATAAAATGCGTGCGGGAAAGTTTAAATCGCACGATCGTGGGAAAAACAATAATTAACCAAGTTTCCTGGGTATATTATTGAGAAATCGGAATATTTTTTTCATCCAATTTCACCAATTACTTAGTTTTTTGCTTCAAAAAATTCAAATACCCCACGACAAACACGTTTTGGTCATTTGACAATTTTTCAGATAAATTCTTATTGAAAAAAAAATAAATCAACAAAGTTACATAAGTGTGTTCTATCATTCACCTTTGAAACATAATTTTTTTGCTTTTGAAAAATAGGAAGTTGCTTGAAAAAAAATTGTATTCGTCGATAATGATATGGAATTTCCAAGAAAAAGGTATATACAGTTTGTCCGCGTAAGTTGGCTACATATGGAAAACTTTTTTATTATTGGTTTTAGGAAAAAAAGTTATTCCTCATAAAAAGCTCTGCATTATCTAAAATGCAATCATTAGATATTTCTTATTTTGAGCCGTATACGAGGTTTGTCAAAAAATATTAATCTCACTCAAGAGTAAAGTACCTTTGTTTTTCACAATACAGAAAAATTGTAAGAAGTAAAGTTGTTTAAAATTGGAAGTTATATCCAAATATGCAATTACAGCTATTTAGCATAAAAATTAAGATTTGGTGATTACTTACGATTACAAATACTTTATAATGTAAAACTTAAATAATCACCAAATCTTAATTTTCATGTTAAATAGCTGTAATTGCATATTTGGATATAACTTCCAATTTAGATTAATATTTTTTGACAAACCTCGTATACGGCTCAAAATAAGAAATATCTAATGATTGCATTTCAGGTTTTAGATAATGCAGAGCTTTTTATGAAGAATAACTTTTTTTCCTAAAACCAATAATAAAAAAGTTTTCCATATGTAGCCAACTTACGCGGAAACACTGTATATATATGCTAGACGGAATAGATTTTTTGCGTTTTTTTTTACGTCAGATGGATTTCGACAATTACTCGACAATTATTATTCGTAATAATTTTGATGCATTTTTATATTTATTTATGGGTGGCACTGCTAACTTAATATTAAGTTAGCAGAGCCACCCCCTATAAAAAAAATTAAGAGCGCGACATTTGTTCTGTGCTCACGACAATTACATTTAGGTCATTCGACAATTGTTCAGTACAATTCTGGATGGAAAAAATCATATTTAACCAAATTACAAGTGGGTATTACTGAGAAATCGGAAAATTTCTTTCATTACATCACACGGTGCATATATAGGAGAAAACCCCACGACAAACACGTTTTGGCCATTTGACAATTGTTCAGATAAATTGTTATTGAAAAAATAATAAATCAACAAAGTTACATAAGTGTACTACTTAATGTTCTATCATTCAGCTTTGAAACATAATTTTTTTGCTTCTGGAAAATAGGAAGCTGCTTAAAAAAATTTATAATCGTCAATAATGATATGGAAAACACGTAAAATATCAATATACTCATGCGCTGTTGCCAAAAATACGAAATTCCTACAAAAACCAGGAATTTCCAAGAAAAACGTACTATATACCTATATGCTAGACGGAATAGATTTTTTGCGTTTTTTTTACGTCAGATGGATTTCGACAATTACTCGACAATTATTCGTAATAATTTTGATGCATTTTAATATTTATTTATGGGTGGCACTGCTAACTTAATATCAAGTTAGCAGAGCCATCCCTTATAAAAAAAACTAAGAGCGCGACAAATTTTTTACGTTCACGACAAATTCTCGACAATTATTGGAATAGGTTTCATCGATTTATTTGCAAGTGGCTCTGCTAACTTTATAGGGGTCCCCCAACGACGAATGATCCTCCACCAAGGCAACACACAAACTGGTGTTTTCGCGCGCGCTTGAATATTATGAATTTGAAAGCCTTTCAACTTCTTTAAATATACAATTATATACAGATATGGGGGGATGTATTTTGGCTTATATGTAGACGTTATAACAACCTCCCCCTATGGTCGCCCCACCCAATTTTTTAAATGGAACACCCTATATAATGTTGGATTCTCCCCTAAAAGAGGATTACAAAAATTTTTAGTACATATGTGAAAAGTCAATAAGTTGGCAGTTACGGATAATTCTAATTTACTAATAGAATAGTAATATTTTAATTCATAACAAGTTTCTGGGGTTAAATAGTTGTCGGCATTCTTGAATGATTCGCTGACAAATCATCTATGGATGCTGGCTGAGTGGCATAAATTTTGGTTTTCAGATATCCCCATAAAAAAAAGTCTAGGAGGTTAAATCGGGCGACCTAGGTGGCATTGGGCCTCGTCTACCTATCCACCGAGCACGAAATGATTCGTTTAAAAACCGTCTTACATCGAGAGCGTAATGTGGAGCTGCCCCATCTTGTTGAAATGCTAGCAAAGCTTCTGACATGGTATCATTTTCTAGTATTTGTGTTATTTTGGGATGAATAGTTTCTCTGAGTAATTGTAGATAAGACTCACCATTTAAGTTTCCCTCAATAAAACATGGTCCAACAATATGGTCACCAAAAATGCCACACCAGACGTTCAATTTTTGTAGTGGTTGACTATGAAACTTCCACATTACATGTAGGTCATTTCCTGCCCAATATCTACAATGATTAAGTCTGTTCACTCCACCATTTAATGCAAATGAACATTCGTTGGAAAAGCAGATATTGTACAATAAAGCTGGAGTGTCGTACAGTCGTTCATTAAACTGTAGACGCCGGTCGAAATTGTCTTCGTGTAGCTCTTGGACCAATTTAATTTTGTAAGGATGGAATTTGTGCTTAATTATATAAAATTCTGAAAACACTGCTTCAAGAAACACCCACTGCACTAGAAATTTGTGATCTTGACTGTTGTTCTTCTAACGTAAGCTGTCCCAAAACGACAGCTTACATAGCCTCGTTGTTAACTACTCGTTTCGTTGGCCTCTGATCCTGTTTCAAAAAATGTTTGCATCAATTCAGTTACGTAGTGTGTAACATTTCTTCTGGGAAGAGCAGCATTAAACTGTCTAGCGGTGGCTCTTGCAGATTTATTGTTTTTGAAGTATAATCCTGCAATTTCAATTCTATCTTGCAGGGTATAAACCATTTTTAGAAAAACTAAGCTAACTACTTCACACTTTATTTCAAAAACGTCAAACTCCAGTTTTTCGGTCCCCAAGCAAAACATCATTTACTCAATTAAGTAGAGTTAGTGTCGCAGTAGATGCATATTGGAATTATCCAATTATTGACTTTTCACTTCTGTATTACACATTTTTGTAAACCTCTTGCAGAGAAGAATCCAACCATGCAATAATGTATAGGGTGTTCCATTTACAAAATTGGGAGGGGTGACCACAGGGGGCAGGTGGTTAAAGTTATAACGTCTACATATGAGCAAAAAGACGTCCCCATTTATAAGAATTTTTGACGTGTTTTTTCATTTTTTCATGAATGTGACGCCTTCAGAATTATGTGGGGTGGATAGTTTTCATTGAAATACTCTGTATAATTAAATATAAGTTGTGCAAAAACCCTATTCTTTCGGATTCACGTTGTTCCCGACCATCTTGCAACATTGCATCAATAAAATCTATCGGTCTGATGGTTGGATTTAGAATTTTAGAATATGCGGAACTTTTAATAAAGAATTACTTTTTTGATATAACTAATAATAAAAAAGTTTCCAAGTTAATTGAACATTATTACTATAATACTTAGCTTGGGTCACAAGCCACTAAATAAGTATAGTAAAAGTTACGAATCTTTCTCGTTACGTCATAATTTCACCTGTTTGACAATGACGACGAACTTCAATGGTGACAGAATGATTTCCGCATAAAGTGACATTTCGCTTTTTAAGTACAATCGTTGTCACAAGATAAGACAGAGTGACAAACCGATAAAGACGTAATGGCGTAGCTTAATTCAGGCACAAAATTCATGTGTACCTTTCCATTTGTTTTAATTGGACATACGCGGTCAGCGATATCCACATAAAGTTAAAGTGTCTTGGATACATTCAGGGAAGTATGACGTAACGAGAAACTTTCGTGAATTTTACGTATATATGAAGTTTCTCCATAAAGATAATAATTTATTATAATTACCTACCAAGTGTATTATTTATTTTAAATATAACTAGACAGTTACCTGTGCCTGGCCAACAGCGGTTTTCCTTTAAATTTTTCCGAAACTATCACACATGCAAATTTTCCACCGCATCCATCTGACTGATCGATCACTTCCTAAAATCAAAACAAAATTGTTATATTTGTTATTTACATGTCAATAGAGTTTAGGCAAAGATTATTTCACCTTTCTTCAACCTATCTTATTCACTTGGATATTTTGAATAAAAAACAAAGATCAGTAACATACATTTTCGACTATTACATTGTGTTATTAATACAATGATGGCGCAAACTTCTGATGTTGGGGGATTACAACGTTGTAATAAAAGATGTAACTTTCAAATTTTGTGCGAGCTATAATAAGTCAGCACACATTTTGAAAATATTTCTAATTATACAGGGTATTCTAAAAATTATGTTTTTTTTTTCAATTAATCGCCCTATATTTAGTTGTATTTTTTAATTGCACGTGAAAAAAAAACAAATAAACTTTTATAAGGGTTCCCTATACTTACAAGCAGATTCAGTAAAAATTCAATACCTCCAAAATAAATTAATTACTCAAAAATCTTTTTTAATCCCTAATATTAGACTGTACACCTCAGCGATCAATAAACTTGCTATTATCAAATTCGTTAAAGAGTAGTCAGAGTAAAAGACAACCCTCGTAGTTATAACAAAAACAAATCTAGTTGAAATAAAATACCGTTTTCCACATCTAAACACGTTAACACAAGTCACAGCGCTACTAGCAGGAATAACTTATGTTGTAAATCATTTTAACGACACAGTGGACCGCACAAATGATTAACTGACTAGTGGTGCTAATGAATAATACTGTAAATGGGTCACTTCAGTTCTTCTTTTGTTTTAGCAGCCATGTTGGCAAAGAATAGTAATATACATAAAGTTGTTTCAATTAATTACATTTTCCAACAATTTTAAACGCAATATTTTAATGCTAACTAATAAATTTACATCCGTTTTTTTCAATATTTCCAAACTATCGTTCTAAGAACATCACACATTAACAGTTTACAGAAGCAAGGAAAATATTTGTATAGTGAGCTTGGCAATCTTAAAAAATATATGACATCCTTGCTTTTTTCTTATAGCTTCACATTGTCCTCAGAAATAGTATATTACATAACATTTTTTTCCGCCGAGTGACAATCAATTCAGTATTTAGATATAACAAATCCCCAAAAGTATAACTTTTTTTACGCGGACTATAAAAAGTTTAAATAAAATGCAGGGTGTTCCATGAGAAAAAATAAAGCTTCGATATGTCATACTTTATTGGTTATATGTTAAAATTATTTTAAAATGTAGCCTTTATCAATATACAAACTACTTAAGTGGCAAACATTTCAAAACTTTTACCATTTCACTATAAACCTCCGTCCTGTTTTGTGCTAAAACTTGAGACATACATTGGTTGCACTTTTTTTTCAAGTCTTGAACTGGTTTTTAGATGATACTTGGTTGGGAGACTTCTTAGATAGATACCTCCTAATTCACATTTCAATAACAAATCAATGTCATAAAAACAACAGTTTAATTCATTTAAAAAAACAAATAGTTACAAATATTACAGCTAATACGAGAAACAATATGAGTTTTACAAAAATAAGTTGAGAATAATTCTGGAATTAATGGAGACACTTGATACTGAGCAATCTTTACACTACTAGTTTATACTATCTTATACATATTTAGAAAGTCTATTATTGTATATGGTTCAAATGGAGATGACAAATCCACAAAGAAAGAAAAGTTTTGGGATGAAATACAAAATACAACTGAAAAAGTAGAGGGAAGAATATATGTAGTAGCTGAGTAGGTATGCAATATGACAAATATAAAACAATAAGTAGAATGCAGTAACTAGAAACAACAATGGAAAAAGTATGCTGGACTCCTGCCTCATAAATAATTTGATCATAATCAACAAGTTCTTTGAACACAAAGACATACAGAAATACACAACAGAAGGTAAAAGCAGAAATGAAAAACCAATAAAAAATTACATAGTAATAGAAAGCAAATATGTAAAAAAAATATTTGACACAAAAGTTAGAAGAGGGCCGAAAATTGGAACATTAAAACATTGGAACATTAAAACAAAGTCAAAAGCAGGCTATCCAACAGCAGAAAATTTAAAGTAAGATAGTTATATCATATAAATTAAGAGATAGACTCTGCAAAAAATACGATCAAAAGAATGGAAGTTCAAAGTAAAGAAATAAACAAAGGGAACATAGAAGACAACTGGAATTACTTTCAAGATATCTAAATAAAAACTGTGGGAGACATGAATAAAATAGATAGATAAAACAGACATCCTGGTGGATGGAGGAAATTAAAAATCAAATCAGGACAAAGAAAAGAGCATGAGAAAAATATCTAGCACACAGAGCAATAGAAAACTATTAAAAGTTACAAAAAATAAAGGAAGAGGACAAAGGAATCACTGACAGTTTCTAAAAATGACTGGTGGGAAAAATTTTAAGAAAAAATGGAAAAAGATGGCAAGAGGTATCAAAATGTATTCTACCAAACAAGTAACTTAAGAGCAGAAACAGCAAAATACGCAATATATTTGATCTACTTAACAAACTGCCAGTATTGGAATAACACATGGTGGATGAGATAGCAGAGCAGACGGCGATATTAACAAAACAATAATTAAATAAGAATTAGAAACACTAATTGAGGAGCTAAAAAATGGAAAAGTACTTGTGCCAGGCAAAACTGCAGGAGAAAACATGGGCCAAGAACTACTCTGTTGCATTCATACAACAGAACATAGGGAAGAAAAAACATATTGTAAAAGGGAGACCATAAGGACTACCCAGATATCACATTATTGAGTAAGAAATAAAAAATAGAAGAATGAATCAATTGAATTTTGATACTGAATACTGATACTGGATACTGAAATAAGTGCAGAGCAAATTCAGAAATGGAAGAAGTCCTTAAAGAAAAATGGAAAATTTTTACTGAATTGTTGGATCTTGACCAAAAGAAAATCTAGTTTGAAAAGCAAAAATAACAAGGATAGAGATAGACTAAGAAAGATGTAGGACAAAGTAATAGGAGAAATCCTAGATGACAGAGACCTGAACTATTATAGCAGCAGAATTGGCAATAAAAAGATGAAAATAGAAGAAATGTATACATAAATAAGTATACCATACACTACACCATCAGATGGTAGGTTTCATTGATAATCTTAGTTATCGAAACATGAATAAGATAGTGTAAAATACTGCCAAAAAAATTATTTAAAGATCTATGATTGTTTTACTCGTTCAATTCGAATATCTTCAAACTGTTGGGGTATTTTAAGTTGCTTAATATTAAAATAAACAAAAAATCCTACAAAGTGTACACATGAGTAAATTGATATTAAAAGAGGAAATAAATCAGGATATCTTACAGGGGGCTCAAACAACAAACTAATTATAAACAATATTAAACAACCAATTAATGAAATCAACATAATACAATGAAACATTAATATCTTCAAAGCACCTGAATTTTTAATAATTTGATGCAATGATGCTTTCATTATGCCCAAATGTGTAGCTTTTTTATATTCTATATCTAAAAGTGAATAAAGAAGACTTCTATAGTACTCCTTTAAACCATCCTGATTATTCAACATATTTCTATAATTGTGCTCAATAGAAACCCTAAAAGTAACACAATAAAACAACATTAATGCAATAATGGCTATTTCTAAATTGTCTTTTAAGAGTAAAGGAGTCATACTGAAAACTGACACACAAAGAAACCAAAAACATACAAAGGGATCATAAGGAAAGTACAATAATATAGGCATAGCCACAAGTAAAATACTTTTTTCATGTACCTGAAAACTAAACAAGAAAAAGGCTAAAGATGAATTAATCAAACTTAAGACAAACTTTTTTAAATTTGGTCTGAGAAATAAATCTACAGAGCTTGGTAAGAGAGCATAAAATGTTGTAAACAGACAAATCCTCATCATATGAAAATTATCAAACCTAGTTTTAAATTTAAATAGCACATTTAAGGCACACCACACATTAGAAACCTTGTCTTCAAAAACACCTCTCGATAATGGGAATTGTCTATGTAACACTTGTAGTAAATCATCTAAATTGAACAAAAAAGGAAACCAAATAATTGTAAAAGTAATCATCACAACTGCACCAATTTTAAACAACCTTAAAAAGCCCCAAAATGTCTTTTGCCCAGGCTTAGGCACACAAGTACTCAATAAATACAAGAAAAATGGTAATGAATGATAAAGTTCCATTTGTTTATAATTTAAAGCTAGACAAAATGAAATGGAAGCTAAAATATCACATTTTTTTAATAAAAATGTTATTGCTAAGATTGTAAAACCTAATGAAACAGAATTGTACTGAAAATGTCCATGATCAATGAGTATGATACCTGGATACAATAAACCTAAGATAGTGCAAAAGGAACTACTCATATGTTTGATATCAAGTTTTTTCTGGTTCTTCCCTCTCTTTTTCTTCGCTCCAAATTCATGGTTATCTTCTACTTTAATACATGTTTGATAATATATTATTAAGGCCGGTATGTACAAGGCTACATCACATATCATCACTGTATATCTCATGAACAATTTATGAGAATCACTTTCATATCCTCTTGAGTCATGTAATTTTGTAAAATTCTCATTTAAATACTCAGCTATTTTTCCACATATGTACATATGATATGCTGTTAATGGGGGATAATCCAACCCCCAGTAATTCAAATCATTATCACTACTGTTATGATACCACTGATTAATAGGTAAATTTGTAGTAACTTCCATCCAATGTCGTTGTGCTTCATAATCTCCATACATAGGAGCTGCAGCTTCTCCAGAATATGAATGTAAGTTTGTACAAGCTCTCAACAAAATTGAAAAAAAAGTTCCAAACACCACTAACCAAATATCAGCAGTTATCCTAAAGTACATTTTAACTATTTTTTATAAACTTTGGACGGCTTTACTAATACGTAAACGATGATTGATTGATTGATTAATGCTTCAGTTTTCACATGTTTATTGCGGATTCAATTATTTTTTATTCATATTTTTTTCATTTGTACTTTAATGCTATCCCATCGTTTCTTAATAACATTTTAAATTTTGGAATGATGTGGCATCATTATGCATATATCGGAAAAATCAATAATGAGGTTATGTACTGAATAATCTAACATTTGACAGTTTTAAAATTAAAATAATTACACTACATATTCTACTTACCACATAAGAGGCGTCGAGTTCTTTTAATAGTTTATTTTTCAAGTATTCCTCTGTGTACGTCATAACGTAACTGCAATTTCAAAATGATTTAAGTACAGTTACTTTACATAACCTACTTTTATGAATGTTAAAATTAGGAATACGCCATAGAGAAATAAACAATAAGAGAGTTGTTAATCGTGTTGCCGGTGTATCGTTCTGCATCTGCATAAAGTTCCCACTAGCGCCTACCTTGGCTACAGGTAAGAACTATCACTTCAGACGCGGGCTTTTTGAATTTTTAAACTTTCAGGATACGCTTTAATATTTGTTTTTTAGTCTTTTGAGTCAAGTCTTAAAATACTAAGAAAAAACATTATGCTGCTAAATCATTCAGCTGCAAATCTCGCATTAGGTATATAATAATATTATAGGGAATTATGGTAGGAGATTGAAAAAACCATTCGCAATTGAGAAAATATTCATTTAACATCTTTCATGAAATAAAATATCCAAAATAAACAGACAAATACAATGTCAGAATATCAATTTAAGCATTTTTTCACATATGAGTAATATACTTACAACTATATCCTAAATCACATTAATATATATAGTATTAGTTATTAGTAATAGTATAGTATTGGGTCATGAAATTTTGGAAAACCTTCATTCTTGCCTACAAAAAAAAACAATATAAGATGAAAGATAATATTCCCATTACTTCTTGAAAACCTATAGACCACTATTATGTTTTTTTTCTAACTCAGTTGCGTTCTTTGAATGTAAAACCATTGAAAGTTTGGTTATATCTAACAGGAAACAGAGAAACTCACTAATTGATTTGGTGTGCTCAGTAAGTTTTATTTATAAGTTCAAGTATCTATTTCAGATGAACGCAACACTTTTCAACCTTTACTACGTGGAATCTTTGCATAATTCTAAAATAAAATATATCATTTCATTTGAACATTCTGTATTACAGCTGTAAGCAACAAGGAGGTATGCCACTGAACAGGCAGTAGTGCATGTTTGGTTGCATATCTATTATAAAGGTGACTTTCTAGTAGATGGCAGCATCGAACAATATTTTTATTGATTGATCTTTCTACTTATTATTGTGTTCTATGATCTACAAATGCATGTTTGGTTGCAAACCTAGTACAGATGTGTGTTTCTAGTAGATGGCAGCATCGAACCATATTTATATCGATTGACCTCTCTATCTTATTAAATTTCAAAATTTTGACACTTCGATTTAACAGATTTGGTTGTTATCAGCAACACCAGACACCAGACGTACCAGTGGCAGTGAGGTGCTATTTGTATTTATGTTTTCTTAAATATACATTTTATTTACCGTGAATTTTTATGCTGCTTCCCATAATCGATAATACAAATTTATTTTTCCCACTGGCGCCAAGAGAAGTATACTGTTCCACACGTCTCTTAGCTTAGAAAATTCAACTTTTCTGCAGGCATCTACACTTCTACTATAATAGTATTCATAAGAAATAAATCTCCCAACATAAGTTAGAATGGTTGACAGAAATACATTTATTTCTGTGGCTCAATGTCAGTCTCTGACAGGTAGCTTTACTGACAGAAGAGTGAGTTTATGAAAGAAGAAGAAAACAATCCCTATTTTAGCCGATTTTAAATTTTATTCAAATCAAATGTTACAAACGAAAGCATGAAAATTGAACAAACTACTCAGGAAAATTAATATTGCCTTACAGCCAAAACATGTCAGAGTCGCAGGAAAAAAGACAATTTACAGCCGAAGAGTGGGACTACCTAACAAAATATTTTGTAGGAAATACGTTTAGATATAGACAAAATATTGTAATTCCTAAAAGTGTAGGTCCCATTCAAATAAAGACCAATGAAGAAAAAATGGTGGAATCATTTTTTGAAAGTTGTGCATTCAAATCAATGATGAGCTGTGTAGTAGGTACAATTATTCAACAAATTTGTATTCATTTTAATTTTAGAAATATTTCCTTTAAGGATATGGTTTGGGAGCTGCTATAGGACTGTTTTCATCAAGTATGGGGCCTGCTTCTGTTACAGATACAGCAGAACCTCAAACTGCAAGACAAGTTTTCAAGGAAATGAAAACTACTACTTTGGGATATGCAAAAAACTTTGCTTTAATTGGAGCTCTCTTTTCTGGAGTTGAATGCGTGATAGAATCGGTGAGAAGATTCTCTTCACTATTTTAAAGAATTGGTATAAATATAACTGAATCGTAAAATTTTTTTAGTCTAGAGGAAAGTCAGATTGGAAAAATGGCACATATGCTGGTGCAGTGACTGGAGGTTTAATTGGTTTGAGAGGTAAAAGGTCAAATTTAAAACTATTAGATATTATTGTTTGTGATTCTATTTTATATTAATACATTTTTTTAAAATCACTCAATTTTTTAAAATAGATACAAAAATTTACATATCAGAATTATCTGTTACTAGAAATTACAAAAATTGAAAAAAGATTGATGTATTTGCTGAAAAAATCAAAGTTTTCTATATAAGAGCCAATTAATATTGTATTATTGTTCAAAATAGGCTGATTTTTGTATCTCATAGGCTTCAATTATAGAGAGTGAGTTTTAATTGAGGAATGTCTCATTAGGGCATGTCCAGCAACTGACAGTTGACAATAGCATTGCGGAAAAACAATTATTTGGTTAGCTTTTAGATTTGTTGTAATAACCTCTCTGCTTCTATCAAATACTCTTTATTAAAATTGGTGCTTTAGGTCATTCCGAAGAAAAACATCTTTCATTAGTAGTTTTATTTCAAAAGTAACTATGAATCTTCATCAAGTAAAAGCCTCATCTATTCAATTATTTCAAAAGCCACGAATTCCGGTCACGAGTTCAAAGGTATCGCTGAGTCGCCAGAAATGGGTAACGACATAAATTATTGCATAGATATTAATAATTAACAATATTTCTAAATATGCTTAACTAAACCTAAATAACTTATTTACAGTGTGTTACCTAAATTAATTAATATAGCACTATATTACATTGTATTTTGGCTGTTTTGTATTGATGTAATGATCCTTTTTATTATAAACAGTCGTATATAGCTTTTAAAATACCTAAGCGATTAAAACAACATTGAAAATTGCACTAAATCAAATAACTATTAAGAACCATGTGTTGTGCAAAGAATGCTTGTTTGTCATCAGATTCCCCAATGCTTGACGTCACGTGGACTTGCCCTATTATCTCGGAAATGCTTCGCACGATTTTTATAGATGTTGGTGTGCAAGGATCTTGTGATATGGCCAATATTATGGCGGTATTTACATTGTTTTAAGGCAGTGTTTGTCAACCTTTTTCATGACACGTCCCCCCTAGTATCAAAAAATATTTCGCGACCCCCAACCCTTTTTTCCATGTATGTTAAAAATATGTAATACTTACAAAAATTTCAGGCAATCTGATATAAACAGTATTAAGTACGTAAAACATATAATTTTAAATTGAATACGTGACCAATTGAACCTATTAGATGTTGTAAATTCTATTAAAGGAAAAGCGTTGCAGACTCGATTGTTTCGAATCATTTGTGAAAATATGGGGACACTACACTGCAATTTGCTTTACCATACAGAGGTTAGGTGGTTATCAAAAGGCAAAGTACTGACCAGAGTTATGGAACTTCAATCTGAACTATTAGTATATTTATAGCAAGCCAAGTCACATTACTCTGAATTAATTTCTGACCCGGAATTCTTTTTAAAATTGGCTTTTATTTCTGACTTATTTGAACATTTAAATAATTTGAATAAAAGTCTTCAAGGGCGTTATGAAAATGTCATTACAGCAAAAGACAAACTCCATGGCTTTATAAAAAAAAATTTAAATGTAGTCATCATCTATAAATCAAAACAACTTTGATTCATTTTCGTCCACACAATCTTTCATTGAAGAAGTCGGAAGCGAAATCAACATAAACTCATATATATCTGGTATGATAATGGTGTTACACAATTTGAAGAAAGAATTGTGTCATTACTTCTCACTGCAAGAGATATTGGATAACACTGGGCAAAGATGGATCTAAAATCCGTTTTTAAATGCAGCTATAAATGAGGCAACTAAGCTCAAAGAAAATCTGCTGGAACTATCTGCCGATGGGATGTTACACTTGGAATTCAAGTCTGAAAATTTGGATAAGTTTTGGTTAAAAAGAAAAACAGAATACCCGGAATTGACAACCGATGCTTTGAACTGTTTGATTCCATTTTCTACCTCGTACTTCTGCGAGTTGGCATTTTCATCAATGGCGCGAATAAAATGTAAACTAAGAAATCGCTTAAATTTGATGAATTAATACTTAATGTGGCAAAAACGGATCCACGATGGGAGAAATTGATTAAACAAACTCAAGCGCAACCTTCACATCAAAATGAACGAAGATAAGCAAGCACAGATGTAATCATTTTCTATTTAAACACATTTTTAATATTTTTTTTTTGTAATAACATGTTTTAAACTATTATTTTTCTGACTTGTATGATTGATTATATGGAAATTTTGTTAACTCTTATCGACTTTTTATTTAAGTCTCACAAATTATATGTTGTATAAAAAAACTGAAGTTTTCTCGACCTCTCGCGACGGTGGTCGCGACCCACAGGTTGAAAAACACTGATTTAAGGTATTTCCTTTTTCTGTAATAATAATGAACTTTATTATTTCAAATGGATCACCCTATACATTTTTTGCCTTTTGAAATCCTTAAGAAATACTGATTACTTCTCAAGTAATGCTCCCTATACCTAGGTACCATAATTTCGGGATTATAGCTACATTTATACTATCTTTGCCAAAGTTAAAATAATACATTTAGATGGCTGTGATTGAATAAACTCGTGTAGTTTGAATAATCCTTACTAATTCAGTTACCTTGTTGTGATATTTCTATCAGGATATAAATTATTAAAGGTTATGCAAATCTAACATTATTTCAAGGATTTCAAAAGCCAAAAAATATACAAAGTGATACATTATTATTCCGAAAAAAGGAAAAATTTGACAAAAATGTAAATACCACCAAAATCTATAAAAATCGTGCGATCCGTTTCCGAGATAATTGAGGAGTTCCATATACTTAAAACTCACTCTGTATATACCTTTTCCTACATTGCTTAATTAATGAGTTTGCTACAATACAAAACAAACTTTGATTTGACTAATTCTGTTATACTTCTTGTAGCTGGTGTAAAAGCTGGACTTGTAGGTGCAATGGGTTTTGCAGCATTTTCAACAGCCATAGATTATTACATGCATTCGAGGTTTTAAAAATATTATTTTCTAATAATTTTGTATTTATGTTGTAAATATACCATTAGTATAATAAATAGATGCTTGTACATGTATACCTTATAAACTATCTCAAACTATAAAGCAATAACAGCAATATGACATAAGTATAACCCATAAGTACTTTATCACATCAGAATTGTGGTCCTATGTCAACCCTTATGTAGCTAACTTCTGTTCTAGTGAGCATACGTCACATTATGAATGGCGGATTATTTAAATCGTCCAAAAGTTGAATTTTCAAATCGGCATAAAAACCTTGTGAGAATAAAAATATTAAAAATAATCGATTTCCAATATGATTTTGTCCACCACTAACTATTAACATAGAGAAAACATCATATTTTTGTTAAGTTTAACATCCCATTGAGGAACTTATATCAATGCTAATCAAGGCATACTTTCCGGCGGCGGCAACAATTCTGAAAGACCTTGTAGCATTGGACAGTTCACAAAGCAAGCCAAAAACATCAAATGACTGGAGACTGGCTAGAGAGATATCAGGGACAAATAGAATAAGGTGGGCTATAAGCAAATTTCAACCATTTAAATCTCAGGAGGATGAAGTATACCCCATTTTACTCTAAAAGGAACAGGAAATATGAATTCCATATCTATGTAGGATATTCAAGACTTGTATATCTGTGCAATACATACATACAGAGTGGCAAAAGGGGAGAATCATTTATATCTCGCAAGGTAGGGAGACTAAATGACAACGCCCTTATACATACCTACGGGGTGGCAAAAGGGGAGAATAATTTATATCTACAAGGTAGGGAGACCGCCCAATCAGTCTAGTTTTATCAACAAACACCCCAACGAGCGACAATACGCGTATATCAGCAAGGCAAGTCAACAGACTTTAGCACTGGAAAATCCCTAGAGAACAAACAAATAGCCA
This sequence comes from Lochmaea capreae, assembly GCA_949126875.1. Taxonomy (NCBI): domain Eukaryota; kingdom Metazoa; phylum Arthropoda; class Insecta; order Coleoptera; family Chrysomelidae; genus Lochmaea; species Lochmaea capreae. The sequence goes on from OX421403.1 coordinate 19,101,009, forward strand.
TGACAACGTTTGTAGGCATTGAGAGTGCTTTCAATAATGCATCTACTTAGTGCATTGTCAATTTACCAAAGCTCTAGAAAGAAAAGGGGTGTACCATTCCTGTGTGAGTGGATAAACGCCAGTTTGGAAAAAAGGGTTATATCCATCCATTAGCGATACCACCGTCACAGCTAAAGCAGGCAGGGGCACCCCCTTCTGTTGGCTATCCTATAGTAGATGAGCTACTGACCATCCAAAGACATGTTAAGGAGGAACTAACTGCGTGAACCCTCTTAAATCCACAGTAGTTGTTTTTACCAAGAATAAAGTACTGAGAAGACAACAGTTCTCAATAGGGTGGAAAATATAATTGGGGGTCTTATTTTACCATAAGTTGACATATGTAATCAACACCTACAGAAAATATACAAAAAAAGGTATGGTAGCCCTTAATATGTGCTGAAAGAACTGGGGACTACAACCAAAAATGATTATATGGCTATATACCAGAGTCATATCAGACCCATGATAGCATATATATGGATTGTTGGTATATGGTGGCCAAAGACTTGGCAGGCTGTGGCATCCAAAGGCATTTGGCTGACTGCCACGGGAGCCATGAGCACAACCCCAACAGCTAGCTGCACTAGAAGTCTTATTTGGCCTTCCCCTACTACACCTCGTGATAATGGGAAAAGCGAGGGTGGGGTTATTTAGACTACAAAACAACTTAAGCAACAGAACAGGACACATATATATCTATTAGGACATCGCAAGTGAAGCCATGTTACATATGAAAACAGATTATATGGCCACTAAACTTCTCCCCGGTTCTAATATAAGGCGCAGATACATCACAGAAAGGACTGGCAAGACCTAAGCAGACTAGTTTCGCCGAGGTGCGACACCTATACAGATGGAAGACTGGGGAAGGCACACATGCGAGTGTATAATGAAATTAGGAACAGAAGATGTTCCTCCTCACTAGGAAAACATACCTACCTCTGTATTTCAGGCGGAGATTTATGCTATATCCTACAATGTGTCAGAATTAACATCAAATACAGGACTGATAATAATCACATCAGGATAGACATGTTAACTGACAGCCAGGCTTTTTAAATAACCGCAAGGTGTCATCCAGACTGGTAGAAGAATGTCAGAAAGAACTAAATGAACTGGCAGACCACATTAAAGAAGATTATTATAACGGGGATCTAAGCTGCAGACTTTGTGGCATGGAGAGTGAGACAGTAATAACTCATATCTTATCTGACTGTGAGGCACTGGAGACTGGACTCGAGGAGACAAACAATTTTCGGAGAGGCCAATGTGCCACCTGAGATATGTGGCATACACATCCAGTGTACCTGTATATCGTCTATTCAAAAGTAGGTACTTTGTGTCGTGTTTTCATTATAACTATATCTGCTGAACGACCAAGCAGTAGGTTATATATAAGTTCAATTTTATTAGTATGGCATTTTGGAGACCATATAAAAACGTGATCTATCTCGGGAATCTAATAAAATTATAAAACAATTTTGCACGCCATGCGTTTGTTATCAGTGGGATTAAAAATATCCCTCTTCATATATTGACTTAAAAAAGATTAACAGAGACGAATAAAATGATAATACAAAAAAAATAATTATCAATTGACAGATTATTTTAAAAAAAGGTTAAAATCAAATATCTATCTTTTTGAAATTTACTTTATATATACCGTGTCGTGTAGCAAATACACTCCTTCCAACTAGTTTATAGATTTACCTGTGGACTAGAACTATGTGAATACCTAACTCACAATACTGACAGCACACATATGTAGCTTTTCAATGATATATGCTGTTTAAATGACCAGCATTTTTTCCTCGTTACCAGCTCCTTGAATGTTTGACATTCAGTTCCTGGACACCTTTCTGACGTACGACCTCTCGCGCTAACGTGTCACACCTCACAGCGACTAAGCCAGAATTTCCCCCCTTTTTGACTAACGCCAAGTTCCTTTTCCCCGTAACGGCTGAAACTTCTGCCCTTACATTCGGAATTGATCTCCTACCCCACCCAAATAGTATTAAAAAAGGAACATATGAACACTGAAATATATAGAATCGAAGTATATATACTCGGTGTTTTTTTTTCAATAAATTTTATGCAACAAAAATAATTAAACATGCTTTTATTGAAAATAGAAAAACTTAAAACAATTTTTATACTATAGGTTCTTAAGAAGCTAAGTAACCCCCATCGATAGGTAAACATGTACCAGTGATCATGCTAGCTTTATCACTCAACAAATAAGTAACGGCATCGACAACTTCATGTACTTCTCCGAATCGTCTCAATGGAATTTTTTCCAGCATAGGTGCTGCTACAGAAGGATTAGACCAACCAAGTTTTCCCATGTCCGTCATAATAACGGTGGGATTTACTGCGTTAACTCTGATATTTTTGGGTCCATATTCTAAAGCTGTAGCTCTTGTAAAAGCATCGACTGCTCCCTTGGAGGCACAATAAACAGTGTGGTTATTTAAACCTGCCATAGAAGCTTGAGAAGAAACATTAACAATAGCACCGGGTGATTTACGACTGAGAAGATTTTGTATTACAATTTTTGTGGTATTGATTAATGCCTTCACGTTGATGGAAAATAATTTGTCTACATCTTCTTCTTTGACTTCTGTTAAAGGACCTAATATCGCCAAGCCAGCGTTGTTTACAAGAAGATCTACTGGCCCTATGTTATTTAATACGTTTTCTGTCGTGTTCCAATCTGAAAGATCCACTGCGATTGTAGTAATAGACGGTACTTCTTCTTGTAATGATTCTAAAAGCTGAGCGTTTCTTGCTACTGCAATAACATTAGCTTGACACTTAACTAGCTGTTTAACAATATCTCTACCGATTCCTTGACTCGCACCGGTCACTACGGCTGTTTTTCCTTTGAAATTAATCTCCATTTAAATACACTGACACAAAATAAAAGTATTTCATTTAACGTTTTCGCTAGATAGATTATTTTGAAAGTAACATTCAAAAGTTCGTAGTAACATAATATATGTACAAGGTTACCTAAGCGATAAGGTTATTGAAGCAATAAAACTGTTATTCTTACCATAGGCGCGTGTTAAACGAATTTCAGGCAGGACGAAATAAATTAAAATTAATTCACATTATAATGAAAACAAAGGTTATACAGGGTGTTTTCAAATGACACTTACAACGTTTGCATGTAGATACCTCTCATAAAACTGAACAAAATGATATAAAGAATGAGAGGTCCAGCTCGTTTACTTTTCGAGATACGGGGTGATGAAGTTATGAAAAATTAAATGTTTTCATTTGATAACTTTAAAATGGATGGATAAATTGATTTGACATTTGGCAGGTTGTTTTAAAATGTAAAAGGGCATATTTTGATCTAAAAACAATTTTCAATTATTGATCCAGTGGTGTACATTTAGAAAAATATGTCACCTTTCCCCTCCCATTTTTTACGCCACTGGCATTTGAAGCAATTTTTATTCAAATTTGTATTCCTCAATGGTTTTCACGTGAAAAACGCATAACCTTTACATATCAAAAGATGTATAGTTTTCAAGATATTTAATGTTTTCATGAAGTCTGCCTAATTTATTGAACGACGTTGTACCATTAAATATTAGGGCAAATATGGATAATGTATGGTTTCTGTACGATGGGGCATCCGTTCATTATTCTTTAGCGGCCAGACAACTTATAAACCCGACAATACGCGGAAACAACTGGATAGGCCGAGGGGGACCCAATATGTGGCCTGCGAGGTCACCGGATTTAAATCCTATCGACTTCTTTCTGTGGGGCCCTTGTCTACGATACAATAGTAGAAACAGAGGAGGAGCTGATAGCAAGAATCCATGCAGCTACAAAAATTATTTCCGGTAGTCGCCAGTCTTTCCAGCGTATGCGATTTTCAATGAGAAAAGGTTGCGGATTATGTTTAAAAGTAGTCTTGTAAGTCGAAACAAACATATTAAAAGTGCGAGCTATGTATGTAAATACATCATTTTGCAATTCTTGAATGTCGAAAATGACAATTTTCATGCAAAAAAATCTCACTAGGGTTTAAGCAAGTGACAAATTGTCATATATGCGAGATTTTAATTTGTTGTGGTTAGGTTAAGTGTAGAAAAGGTCAATTTTTCTTAAATTAAACATGGAGGACTACGAAGAATTGAAGAGGCTGTCGCTATTCAATAGGAAATATTACAAGAGCTGTATCCTGAAGAAGGGTTTGGACGTAGAAGTTATGTACCTATTTCAAAATGCATTTAATATGCATGAGAAAATGTTTAAAAACATTTTCGGTTGACGAAAGATTTAACGACTTCTGCGCTTTACTGCAATACTGAGGTTTTTCACCATCCGTATTCATTTTTAAAAATAAGTAACGAAAAACACATTAAAAATATACGTCAATACAAAACCGTTATTAAAACTCTTCTTTTTGATTTTTTTTTGACTTCATTTGCGAATACCAGACACGCTTTTATAAATTTACAGCATTGCCACATGTAAATATGCGACAAAATGTCGAACGGTGACATTAATGTCGAAGGTGGTTCGAGAATTCGATCTCAAAATTTCGTTCGACAAATGTCAATTGCGACATTTTTGCTCGAGATTCGAGAATACGGGCTCAGCATGGGAAAAATGACGACTGCTATCACAGTACCCACATCAATCAGTTAACAAAACACGCGTTCAGCAGGAAATAGATTATAGCTCCGGTAGCGCTACGTTGAGATGACGGCGACCGTTGACAGTTCTGATATTTACTAGAAGAGACATTTTTGAAGTATATTTTATAAGTATTCTAGCAAAGAATAGATACACCAAGTAACAAGAATCTCTTTGATGTTACAGGTTTCGGTAACAAAAAATGTATGACCAACACGTTGGCAGATAACTTAGTAAACCCACTGAAAAAAATGATCAATCAAAAATGATAATTCTTCGATAAAGTGAAGTATGACAAGTATCTGAAGTATCTTATTATAAGTATATGGCTCCTTTCAGACATGTGCATACAAAAAAAGGAAAGGCAGCTTCGCTTCCTGTTTGCTTGCGTATTTTATGTGATTTTAGTAATACAATCACTCAAAAATATCATGTTTATTAAAAATATTATGAAATAGTTTTTTTTTTAGAATAGACCCCGTGAAATGGAAATATATATCACATTTTCTAAGAATTCAATCAGATATTTTGTATATATATGACTATAATATGATTAGGAAAAAAAAGACGAAAAAGATTAAAAATTAATTTTTTTACTTATTTAATTAAAGGATTATCCGTTTTTCTTTAAATTTTATTTTATATTAATAGATATATAGATACTTATATTTTTATTATTCTACAATTAGAATATTTATATTAGTCTAATAAACGTTATACATTTATCTGTTTTTATGTAACGTGTATATACTTATTCACTTATTACGTCAAACATTTTGTGTAAATATTATACAAACATAATAAATAATTTGATAGAATGTTCACTGTACTGGTTTCATTTAAATTCATGTTTTTATAGGCAACTGGAAACATTTCTTACTTAATACGAAATAATTTCTAGTTTTAGAAAATTATATATATATATATATCTTTTTTATTAATCCGCCTCTGGATAATTTAGTACATACATTTATTATTCATGTCCATGAACTTGGTAATTGATACTCTAATTAAATAATTCCTGTTGTATTGTTTGAATAAAATGATTGATATATAGTGTCAGATAATCATTGTAGTCAATGGCGGTATATGAAGACGGACACAGGGAGTAAAAATGCCAAATATATTTTTTTAAACGTTTTTATTACGAAGAATCAAAATCTCTTATTAGAGATGTTAATAAAGTGTCTTAAATCTAATTGCAGTCTGACGCAAAGTGATGAGAAAAAATGTAAAGGGCGATAAGAGAGGAGAGGTAGACTCCGTTTCACAGAATAAGAAACCACGTGAACTTTGCCAAATGACTTGCGCAGAAACCAAAATCGGTCTTGTTTATCTTTGTAGCCTCTTAATGACCGTTTCATGCCATTGTCGTTACAAACGATGTTTAAACCCAAAACAGCTATTTTATTATTGACATTTGGGGTTATGGTTGAAACAATCGTTTACTGTCGAAAATTTTTGTTTTTTGAATATTTTAAGACGTTTAGTTAGTTTATTTTATCTAAAACCATGCCTACTATAAACCTTGTTGGTGTTAAAGGATACATTATCCACAATCAAAGGCGACAGATTATAATTTTGTGTTAATACTAAATGTGAAAACGTTATTTGAAGTTGTATGTCAATTTTACAGTATGACGCTGGTTTTGAAAACAAGTTCGCGTATGCGACTGTAACTTCTTCTCATGTGAAATGGAGTCTAACGCACTGCACACAGCAAAATAATACAACGTTTTTTATGAAACATTAGTTTGCAGTTAAAGGTTTACGAAAAAACTACACTTATGGAGAGACACGCGAGAAAATACCAATAGTTTTACCAAAATACTGTAGGTCTTAATTACATAATATTTGGTAAACTATATACATACCTGATACTATGCATGTAAAGATGAAAATATCTCAAAAACTAATAACTTATAAGATATGGGAAATAATAATGTATAGGTATACCTACTTGAGTTTTGACTCACCATGTATTCGATTTAATAAATATTTGCAAAATCATTCTTGTTTATAAATAATAATGATCATTAAAAACCCTTGGGCTGAATAAATTTTTTTTCCACTCCTATACGATTAACTTGTCGCGATTTTGAAGGAAAACTGATTAATTTTTTAAATACCCTGTATAACAGATAACAACCTCATATATGTAATGAGATAGTGAAGCAGATTTCAATTTTAAAGTAAAATATAGCTCCATTTAAGGCTGGTTATACAATTTGAATATAAACCTGGTATTCGCTGTAGGATATATCGCATTCTACAATAGAGGTAGGTGGAAGACCGCGGACTTCAACGAACCAAACTGTTAAACAAAATATTGCAATCGATTTAGAAGAATCATCTCAAACTTCCACCACAAATTTGGCACTAAACCATGGTAGAAATATATCTGTACTCCAGTCTATTTCAATTTGATGGTATAACCGAGGAATAACCGTATTCAGCATTTCTATTGGTTGGTTTCACGTAAAAATAACAACAATTGCTGTCATGTGTCGCGTCGGGAGATTAGGAAATTGGAGATATAAGACTACATCGATCCTAAAGTATTTAAAGTTAGGTAATGTATAGAAAAAGTTGAATGAGGTTTCTAATAAGAAAAATTTGTTGAATATGAAGAGCTAGAATGTTGGCTTCAGAAACAGAGATGCTGCCTACAGGCATTATTCTTCCCTAGTATGAGTGACTGTCAGTTATTTGGATTCTGAAAGAAATTTGATAATATGAAAGGTAAATACTTCTAAGTACTTATCAGAAATTAATGTCCCCAACCTGTTTCGTTATGCTGAACAGCATATCAATTCATTTTTATCCATATTTTCTAACCAAAATAAGAAAAGTTAACGAACATCCTGAATTCAATAAATAGGGTGTTCACTTCAAATTTTGACCTCATGTTTTATTAGGTAATCTTTACCGCCTCTATGTCTGCTACTCAAAGTGTATAGACCCAGTGAAGACAGATCTACATTTTATTAGGTGTTCTTCTGCATTCAGATACCATTGCAATAGAAATATGTAAAAGGAATTTAATTAAATAGACACATCAGAAAAATAAAAATTTATTGAACCATATTATGGATTGCAATTTGTAATTTTAAAAATGTGTACGGATATTTTTTTTTAAAGTACCTTACAATATAATTTATGAATATTAACTAATATCATTCTGAATCTTCAGAATCGCTGTCTTGCCTTTTTTTCTTTTTTTCTTTCAATCTCTTTGTAGTTTTTGGACGTTTCCTTACGGATTTAGGTACTGGTGGTGGAGGCATACCTCCATCTTCTCGCAATTCAAATACTGATTTTATTAGATCGTCAAGTTCAGTTGCGACAGGCTAAAAATAATAAATCTTTTCGATTAACCTGTTTCTTGTAAACATTAAAAAAAAAGCATCCAGCATGAGTACATGTTATGATTTTCCATCTAATAAAAAGGAAATGACCGTAGTATGATGTACTTGGAGTAAAATTAAAATTTGCAGAAGTTAAGAGATCACCTTGTCCGGGAATTAAAATGATGGCTTGAATGTCGTGGGTTTACCTGTTTCAGCTATTAGAAAGTTTCAAATATCTTAATTAAGGTACCGAATTCCGCTCTACCCACCCGCTACAATTGGAGGAGAATGTTTACAATTTGACGTCCAACTTATGCATTGACAATTTCTTTGTTACACAAATATCAATTATTATAGTTTGGCAAGTTTATCTGAAGCTACGCGGCATCAGTAAGGGGCGAGGAAACATGGCGGATATCTGTCATAAACGTACCAATGGCGTACGGTACCTATTTTATAAAAGTATTAAAAATAATAGTTATTATTATATAATAATTATATATAGAAACTGATTTTTGCTTTGCTTTAAAAATAAGGTATTTATCAAAACACAGTATTTGTTAAAAACAAATAATGTTAAGAATCGTAGTTGAATTCAATATGGATACGAAATAGTTCAAAATCTGACACTGACATTACCAACGCCACTGGATAATCAAAGTTAGTCAATTGACAAAGTGAGAGGGAAGAGCACACGCACGCGCTTGCCAATAGGAAGTCAGCTGGTCGCTAAGCAACGAATGCCTTTTGATAAATTTCACCAATTGAGTTAGTTCGGAGGGCGTGGAAATTATGGTTTTCGCCAGAGCTTGAAGAAGCCCATAACAAATTTGGAAAAGTGTTTATCTTTTAATATTCATAAATTGAAAAAATAATGTTAATAGACAAAATCCAAAGAAACAAGCACATTAAAGAATTAAAGTTTAATCATATTGTTAATAATAAAAAGTCCATTTTCTAATTATTATCACAACATACTTAGCACTTTATCTTTTTCATTGTTGACGTGGCATTATCGAATGTTTTCGACTGCATTCCTTTCACGGCTCCAGATAAACTTGCCAAACTATACCTAACTGATCTTAAAAAATTGAGAATTAAAACTATTTTGAATACCATTTGAAAGGGAAATAAACCAAGAGTTTGGGCAATTTGCCATTTTTATTTAATACCTAACCTAAAATGTAACATACCAAGAAGACAAACGGTCCTAAAGAATAACAATAGATTTTCTTACCTTCAAATCTGCTTTTCCAATTTGTTGTTTACTACAGTTCTGTATAATTGTTCTAAAGTTCGCGTATACTTCTTCGTCGTGTACCAAGTGTTTATAAGTTGGAAATTCCTCAATCAATCTTCTAAGTGCTTTGTCATTGTACTTGATCAAAGTTAAGCAATATGAAATGTGTCTATGTTGACGATTGTCGTCCGTATGTTGGAATTTTATACAGAATCTAGCGACGACGTTCTCCAAGTGTTTAGCGTTTTCCACCATATCAAACAAGATCCTAAAAAAAGATTGTTGTAATAATTTAGTTATAACATTGAGTATTAAAACTAGCAGTCGAGCACAAGAGTGATACGTGGGTTGTCTTTTATATTTTGCATGTGGAGCTAGAACAAAAACACTATAGTCTGTACGGTCCCAAAAGAAACCGCATGTAAACAAAGTCAAAAATAGCTTTATTATAAAGTTTCACAACTTATAATTAAAGTATCATAACCTAAGAACAATTAGACCGACAATATAATTTAAAAAATCAATCTATAACAACAACATTTATAATATTTATACATTATACAAGATACAAAAACAACAATATATGTGAATAACTAAATCATAAACAAACAGAAGAATCGACATAGTACTCCGAAACTTTATAGAAGGCACTTGATATCAACAATTTTTTTTCCTCTCTCCTAAAATGCAAGACTCTCTACACCCAATTTGACACAATAATCTTACAGCTCGCTTCTGCAGGATGAAGACCATCTAAATAACTGGTCTGTACAGGAACCCTAGAAACATACACCATAACGTAACAGCGAGTCAACGAGAGCAACGTATACATTCCTTGCCATTCTAGTATCCAACTCGCGAGATACTGTTTTCAATGCGTAGGACGCGCTGGAGAGTTTTTTTTATTTAAATTACGAATATGTGGTTCAAACTTTAATTTACTGTCAATATATAAACCCAAAAATTTGTATTGGCTCAGAACCCAAAGATATATGATCTGTCTCACATCTAAATGATACTATATTTTAGTTTTAGAGACATTAAGTGTTAAAAAGTTTGAATCACACCATTCCTTTATTTTTAGAATGTCTCTGCTGACACAACTCTGTAACCGAACAGGATCAGTGTCACGCCACAAAATGGTTGTATCTTCAGCAAACATAGTAAATATCCCAGATGTATTCAATTTTGATACACCATTTATATACAGCAAAAACAGTAAAGGTCCAAGTACAGAGCCTTGCGGAACACCAGAAGTAATTGTCCTCTGGGAGGATACTTCATTGTTAAAAAAAATGACTGTTGACGATTTGAAAGATAAGACGATATCCAATTCAGTGACGTGCCCCTGAACCCATACACCTCGAGTTTGCTCGGCAGTACACACAATCAAAAGCTTTGGTTAGATCACAAAACACTGCCGAAGCGACCTCACCATCATTCAATCCCATATACAGGTCCTCAAGAAGGGTAAACTTGACATGATTTTTTATTTTGGAGGCTTGAAAGCCAAATTGTCTCTCTTAAAAGCTTCTGCCTGTTGATGACCACGAGTGATCTATTCAAAGTCGGCTCCGTATTGAACGAGTCGCTTTGCAATGTTAGCAGCAGGGGAACAGAAGTTTTAACATGTTCGTACATGCTGACTTTATTTTATACAATGGTATTAGTATTAAAATGAATTGTTGTGTATAGTATTTATTTACGAGAGGAAATTTACTAGATATGTGTTTTGAGTTCTTAGGATTGTGTTATTTCTGTGTTCTGATAAAAGTTTATAATATTTGTTTATTTGTGTTTCTTAATTATTGCGTAAATACTATATATCACATTGTTCTGAATACTCCTCTGTCCAACACTAACCATTGCGAGTAGTCCGTACCTGGCTTCAAGGCACTACAGAACGCGAACTCTGTAACAGAATAGAAAGGAAATTTCTTTCTATGCTAGGAACACAAAACAGTCTAACCCACAAAACAGAATAAAGTTTGGACTGTTTTGTGGGTTAGACTGTTTTGTGTTACTAACATAGAAAGAAATTTCCTTTCTATTCTGTTACAGAGTTCGCGTTCTGTAAATCTGTTTACCTTTCCAAAATAAACATACACGTACATTATAGCTTTACCGTAAATTTTATAAAGATCAAATAACTAGTACAAAAAATAAAAACAAAAACCAAATTCAAAATTAATACTTTGGAGGCCTATAACTCGAATAATAGAAAAAGTACTAACATTATTTTGGCTCAGATTATACGCTCCTGACTTTTTTCCCATTAGTCCCGGGACACCCGGTATATGAATTTAAATACTCACTTCATTGTATTGTTCAATCCGGCATCATCCATATCCGTTTCGATAAAGTGGGAGAAGATATCGGGAAGGGCGTTGTAGAGGTTGTTTTCCTTGTGTGATAATTTCAAGAAAAACGTTTTACACATCGACTGCAAATGTGCATCTTGGTTCGCTAAACAAGAAGCCATTTTTGGAAGGTGGCTATGAGCTCGTATCATGTCTCCCAAAATTAACCTGGATAATATGAAGAACGAAGAGCGACGTACTTCGGGAAGAGGATCATTGAGCCTGAAAAATTATACAACGTTAAACTAAAGATTTAAGCCATTTTTCTTTGAACTTGACCACACAAACCGGGTTAACTATAAGTTAACCAGTCAATATTAAAAACCGTGACGTAACAGTTAACCAACCACACAAACCAGCTCACTGAGATAGTTTGACAGAGTAGTTATCTTATTGGAGGTTAGGTCATGCTTGGCCACCTGTTGAGGAAGGCATAAACGCAGGAACCCGTGCCTCGTTTCGGTTCTTCGTTCGTTCATATATGTAGCATGGTTGCCAGACGTAATGGGTTACGTAAGAATCATGACATTCCTCATTAAGTTATTTAAGAAGGGAAAGAGAATATAATCATTCGATTCACCCTTCCCCTTCTTGAATCTTGATATGCGCGTTACTAAGTATTGGATATTTTTCAAGAAGGGGAATGCGTGGTAACCGATTACAACTGGCAACCATGCTACCTATACGAACGAACGAAGAACCGAAACGAGGCACTGGTTCCTGCGTTTATGCCTTCCTACCTGTTGTAGGTGGCCATGGGTCAGGTTAGGCGTTTGTTTATTTCAGGGTTTCCACTAACCGTTACGTCATAAAAGTTAACCGTGTCGTCATGGTATTGTTAACCCGGTTTGCGTGGTTAAGTTCAAAGAAAATTGGCTTTAATTTTATTATTTCTTTAGCCGTGATTGCCAATTTTTGTGTTGGTGATATCTTGTCGGCTCGTAATAGTTACCGATAAGCTAAATTGACGTGTTGCGCCTCGACTGTATCATGTGCGTGTTGGACTGTTTTTGTATGGATAACGATAACATTTTTAAAAGAGGTTCACTTTATAGTTGAGTATTAAATTCAATTTTCTATACAAAATGATTCATTGTAAAAATATATGCTTACCGTAGGAAAAGTCTGTCAGTCCAAGGTTCAATAATATTCGGGAATCTTGTAAGTAAGTCCGACAAGTGGATTAATATATTTTCTTTGACACCTGGGTAAGTGGTTTTCTCAAAAATTGTAAACATCAGTCTTATCTGTTTCTGGCAAAAGTCACTCGAGACTAACATATACCTATAAACATATAAAAACTTAATTGTGTGCAATTATCATATTACGAATGGTTATATTGAGGGTTTCGTTATAATCATTTAACAGATAGAGCTGTCAAAAATAATACGGGTGTTGCCGAAATAGTTTCTATCGAAAATAAGTATTTGTATACTATAAGTACCTACATGTAAATAATAAATCAGAAAAAAATGAGTTATTATGTTAAAGTTCGCTAACATACCTGGCTAATGCAGTTACTCCGGCAAACTGCAACTCTTCCGTTTCATAAATATCGGGGCGTTCGCAAATTCGTACAATTATCGGAGCAATTTTCGCTAAAAATCCGTTACCGGTAACGATATTCCTTTCAAGAATATTAAGGATAAAATCTGCATCCATATCCTCGGCCTGAGCACCTTCTAGGATAGTATCATCTTCTGTCTGAAATGTTTATCGTTGAAATAGTTATGTTGAACTATTAAATGTCAAATGAGATTTATCTTTTTTGTTGATGTTTTTGAATAAAAGTATATTTCCCCAAACTATATTTGGTGGAACCAGAGAATAACCCACTCACACAGAAGCGACACCTCAGTTCTTATTAAAAACAACCTCCGTTATTAGGTGCCGAACTGTAAAATGAAGGAATATTTGATTTGTTTGTTTGATTATGGAAAGAATTACTTTATTAGATGCTGATACTAATATGTCTTATATATTTTAAATCTTCTTTTGAATTGAATTTTGATACGTTGGTAAATCCCGTGTTTCAATTCAATGTGTCGTACTTTTTGGTGCTTACTCACATCACTTTATGTCAGATTACATTAACTAAAGTGAGCCCCGAGATCTCAGTCAAAAAGAAAGCTCCTTACATTATACTTACTGCAGTAACTGTAATATTTAATGAAGACGCTTCGGAAGCTGTCGTAGCGGTGAAAGACTTCTTATTTTTCCTCCGCTTATCGGGTTTTTGAACTTTAGTTGTAGTCTTCTTCTGCTTTTTTCGGTCATCTCGAATGTTTTGTCGTCTTTTCAATTCTTTGTAAACGGTATCATCCATATATTCCAATTGCTTGAGAGCTACATAACCACAAATCTGACAAATCCTTACGAGAGCATATTGTGGTACTTCAACATCGGGATTTTCGGATAATTTTTTAGATAGTTTCGGAATTATACTCTGAAAAACTTGTTCTACAAATGTTTCCGGTTTGGAGCTTAACTAGAACGAAAGTATGTTTTGAATAATTGAAAAGAAAAAATTCAAGTAGTTATAATCCATCAGATGTAAGCATGCATACGTTAAATTTTGACGGGTGGCCAAATAAGCGAGATGACGAATAGGCGGATGGAACGGCCTAAAATATGATTAGAAAAGCGCAATGTAGAGATCGCAATAACAGCCGCAGATGATAATCTTCTAGCACGTATGATAGAACCAAAAACCTCTATTAAACGAAAGTTGGATCGATTTTTTTTTAATATGGGATTCCTGAGATTTTGCATATTTCCAAAATCAATGTTTGTCTTTTATTTTTTATAATTTAATTTAGTGTTACGCCCCTGGCGGACATTTTACAAACTTGAAAATAATTTTCAACAATTTTTCGTACCTACTTTCATTACTATAATTTTTACCGAAAAGTCCTAAGTTCGGTGTTTTCCGAAATACAGCTTACCTCGCTTATTTGGCCACACGGTATAATTCCGAAAAAATATTTACAATCAATCGTAGATTTAACATCTAAAAAGCATCCACTAGCCATTGCAAGTTGGCGCAAGATTGTAACGTATGCATTTTAGTCTCCTTAGTCGACTACACAATTTACCTTATAAACGAAATCCAGTCCAGAATATAATGCTTCGTGATAAAATGGTGATGCTTTAAAAAATAACTTTCCCAAAATGCTGGCTAGTGTAATGAAGCAATCATCATCGGGTTTTATTTTAAAATTAAAATTCGGACTGTTCACATCGACTTTTTCGTAAGCTACAGCTAAAAATCTACAGCAAACGGCAAGGAACTGTAGATTGTTTTTGCCCCTTAAAGGGAAAAGAAAGTTTAGAATATATTATTATATATTATATTAAATATATCTTTGTCTGGGTGGCAGACCACTGCGATCACAAGTGCAATAAAGAGGAAGACTCACTAGTCCAAAAAGGAGTACAATAAGCTCCCACTGATCTAGAATTTTTCTGTAGTAGCGAATGTACTGCAAAACACAAATAGTAGTACTTGGATAAAAAAAGTACCAAACTCTACAAGATTAGACAGGCCAAAGAGTTCATCAAAGAAAAATCGTCAAAACTTACGTAGTACCTACTATGCCAGAATAAGCGAATAAACAAGATCATGGTTGGATTCTTGAAAGGGCACTGTAAACTCAATAAATACATACACAACTTCGGATTGGCAGGTACCAACATATACACTATATACAGATTGCGAAAAAGTTTAGCTTGACATATGACAAAGATATGATATGAAAGAAACCAAAACAGCTTCTGGCAACAGTGGTTAAAATATGTATAATATGTGACCTCTAAAAACGAACAAAACATTGGAGTTTACATTAACATATAATTATTTAATGAATTAATCGTACGTATGTAGACATTTAGTCTAAGTACCCATTAAAAAATCAAACTTTTTAGCTTAGCATATTGGTAAGCCTTATATTTTAGAAAGTTCTTGAAATGTCGGCAGATTCCAACAAAATAAAACCGAAAAAAAAGCACCCAGGACGATCTATTCGATTTTTTGTTGAACCTTTAGAAATACGGCTCTACTTACTAACAATACTAACGAATTAAACTGTTCGATTATACGATTCCGAAAAACTTTTCGCAATCTGTATGCAGGTTTTGCCAAGATGAGTTTACCTCAGATAATGTGTGTTCGTAGAACAATCACAAACGGGTGGAAACTGGACGACTAACGCGCAGTGAATAAAAACCGTTCATAGAGAGGCTCCTCGCATGAGTCTTCCAGTTTCCAACCGCTTGTGATAGTTCTACGAACAAACCTATCCTGTGAAGGCCAGACTAGGCTAACGTTTTGACGATAGGGGAGGAAAAATCACAACCCTCCTAATATATGGAGGACCTGAGGCCTAGGTCAGAGTCTAGTAGTAACGGCAGTTGGAAGAAATTCTATAATAACACGAGGGCACAAACAATAGATCTGCAAAGGTGGTAGTGGAGAGGCACATAAACCCCAAATTAATCTTAAATGAGCTAGTAAAGCAAGTTAATACAGAACTGACTTGTAAGACATAAGTCAAAACCAATGACTGCGCTTTTATGGTTTATTTACGATAAAAAGACGATGACGTTGCAAAACAAAATTTTCTGATGTTGCCAGCATGTAGATTTTTTCTTTATTCAAAGGAAGCTGGAACAGTCAATGTGGCAGTTCTTTTTTATTCGTCTGTACCTCGTAAGGCATAAATTGAAGGTGTTTATTTATAAATAAAAGGCTTGTATAATATTCTCAAATTTATTCAATATGAGTATATATTTTTGTGAAAGATGCGGATAAAAATAAAAAATAGTATCTCAATTAACATTTGATTATTTATAATGAACGACAAACTCTAGAACCATCTTCAAGGACATTGGAAGAAATAAATCATCTTGAGGAAATTGAAATATAAATATAATTCAATTTATAAAATAATATCACAAGTTTTAATAATCTAACCTATCATTAAAAACACCCAACTGAATAAATTTAAATATAATCTATAATATGTATTGATAATAATTAAAGTAAATGGTATTACTCACGTCTTTTACAGCAGTAAGCAAGCCCCATTGTGGCATTCTCAAAAATAAGGATATAACCATCTCTCGGCATTTACTGCTCTATTTCTTGGGCATTTTAATGCGTTTAACCACACACTGCAGATTTGACTAATTAATTAGTATTGATTGATTGATTGGATCAGCACACCAGTCAAAGGATTGATGTCCTCGGCACCTCAGCCTTAAGGCTTTTTGTGCTCTTGGTTGTGCCGTTTATGTGAAGAGACCAGCAGCCCTTATCAGGCTCAGCAGACTTTTCACTAGGTTCTTCTTGGAGAAATCCTCCCTTGGAAATTCTAGTCCTAGGAGTCTATATCTCCAGTGAGATAGTGCTTCACAATCAAATATAATGTGAGAGGCTGTTTCCTCCTCTTCCATGCACAACCGACAAATAGGTTCCTCCCTATATATGCCGATTGTATGCATGTGCTTCCTTAGAGTGCAGTGTCCAGTGAGTAAACCCGTCACTATCCTTATTTGGGCCCTGCTAAGGTTTAGTATATCATTGGTCAGCTTCTCCGAGGGTTTTTTAACCAGGAGTTTCCTGTGTTCCTGTTTTGGCACGTGTCTCCAGTACGACTGGTGTTTAGTTTGAGTCCACCGAGATATACAACCACGTGCAGCAGTTTTGTATATCCCAAATACTGGTTCAGGACCAGTGAATGCTGTCTCGGACCCCAGCTTTGCTAGGTTGTCCGCCTTTTCATTTCCTACAATGCCCTTATGCCCTGGGACCCACTTAAGAGTAACTCTATTATGGTTAGCCAGGGTTTTAAGTTTCTGTAGACAATCCCAGACCAGTCTAGATCTGATCTGAGGACATGCTAAAGCTTTTAATGCTGCCTGACTATCAGAGAGTATTAGGATCTTTTGACCCCTGTAACCCCTTTCAATATTCAGTTGCAAACACATATCGATAGCATAGATTTCTGCCTGGAATACAGAAGCAAGATTCCTCAACGGTGCATGAAAATTGCACCTGGGTCTAGCACCATGAACTCCAGCACCTGTTCCAATGTCAGTCTTTGATCCGTCAGTGTACCACATCAACGTTCCTTCCTGACTGCTTTCTTCCAATTAATTAGTAACGGAAATAACTATTTTCCCAACATTGAAGAAATAATTGATTCAGGAGCACCAGAAAAACTTGTAAATACGATGATCGATGTCAATTAACAAGGTATGACATACTGAACCTAACCTCAATTGTGTCAAAACTACTGAATTTTTCCAATTGATTTGACAACGTCTTGAAGTTTTGCCAACCCGTAAGCTGAAAATTGCCCTGGCCATTAAGTATAAATTGTATTTACGGCTGGTAAATTTATATTTACTCCGATATGCAGGAAAGTAACTAAAAATGACATCGTTGTCTTTTTATCGTAAATAAACCATAGTTGAAATTTTTACATAGTTAATCTTGAGGCTGTAGAGCAAACTACATTTTTAACACTTGTTACTCAATTACAGTATCTACATTTTACAAATGTTGGCTCTTGCTGGTATTTCAAGAATGTTAAATCATTTAAAAATGAAAAGTTTTAAAAAATAGTGACCTTTCGTGTTATTTTAAGAATTACCTGATAAAACTCATTGATTGAAATAATATTAATAGTGCTGTCATATTTTAAATTGTTTTACCTTTCGTCAAATGCTATGCTAGTCATCAAATTAAGATTTTTTGTAATAATAGTTTTTCTTCCCATCGCAGCCATCTTTAATAGAATCACAGCAGCTATTTCATCTTCAACAAGAGTACTGACACGTTGAGTTACTATCTGCCACAACATGTCAATGACGCTGTTGTCTAAAGTACCTTTTGATATCCAATCGGATAAAATTTCCTGAAGATCGTCTAGATTTGTTGCTGGAAGTGTTTTTACTAACCGAATTAATCGTTGGACAACAACAGAACAATGATCACTGAAAAAAAATGTTGAATTATTTTACACTAGCGACCCACTCTACCTCAGTTTCGACAAGTAGACGCCAGCTTAGCATTTTTTTACTTTTAACATTTTTATACTCTTCGAACACGAGCGGTCCGATTCGAATAATTCAAAGAGAAATTTACATGATCAAAACCAATCTTGATTATCAAACTATTTAAAGTTTATTTCAACAAGTATATGGAGTATTGGAATGCAATAATCCACAAACTAACATGTATTTATCGGATGTTACAAAATTGTACTCAAAATTGACAAAGTATTTTACAACAATTTAATGGTAACTGTTTGAAAATATATTTTTTTCTGTTACGGGAAAAAAGTTTGACATATTATCATTGTTGTCCGGTAACAAAATATCACTTTTTTCCCGCATATATATAATATACCAAAAGATAACTACCTAATTATATTAAATATTGCACAATTCAAGTATCTATCTACATTTATAGCTGGTATACTTTGTGACTGCATATAACTGTCAAAACTTTCATTGTTTAAAATACCTAGGTAATACCACAACGTAAAATCGGCTCCTAATACTGTAATAATTACTTACTAATAATATGATACTTGCCTAACTATTGCACTATTAAATAAACCCAACAAATCAAACCATTCAGATCTTTAGCGAAAAATGTAACGCCAATGGTTTATTGCCACTTTATGGCTATCGGCCCTTTCTTGTGCTCCTATGCAATAGGAAATATAGTATAGTTTAGTAGCGTCCAATTAATATCAACTATTAATTAACGGATACTTTTATTTTAATTGTCGCTCTGACTCAGTGAAACTGGAATAGCTATTTGTGTATCAAGAGCAGAAAGTGGTACTTTGGTAGTCGAGACAGAAAGTTGTCAGCTGAGCGCGGCAATCTGTCGAGACTACCAAATGGAAGTGTATTCTACAAGTAGTGTTGTCCCTTCCAATTGCAAACCAGAATGGTTGGTTTTAAAATATCTTGTAGATATACCAACCACGTTTGAGTTTGAAGTGTAACCCAATATCCGCCGGTGCATATAGCACGGGAAGTAGTTGCTGTTTCTTAGTTGAACGGTCACTGTTTTTGAAAAATATCATTTTTCAAAATTGTATGAATCGTTGGAATAACAATAATGACTCTTCGACATATGTAGGTAAAACTGTCACTTATATATTTTTGATTCAGTGTATTATAACAAAATATTCGAGTAAAATTTAAAATATGCATATTTCATGAAACCAAATTACAACGAAAAATTTACATTCTGATAACATTACACATACGTTGATAACACGTACACGGTTGACAAATGCTCAAAAAAACCTAGCCTCCACCTGTCGGTCATGTGGTGCATTGATAAATGCTTTCTGATGTAACCAAGACTTTTGCTGGCGGCTAGAGTTAGCGGATGACTAAGTATAGCTGACAGATTTAAACGAGCATTGATAAACCCACCCTAAAGAAAATAACTTGGTTATCGAAACACGCGTAGACTGTGTTAAGTTACTTATTTGGTAGTTTTAATTCCATAGGAGTAGGCGGTATACTTATTTTAAGGAACGTATGTCATGAAAATATATTTTTTTTTAAACTTGAACCCTGTATAACTTTGTCAATTATGAAATAGAGAAAAATAAATTTTGTTTACTATTTAGGATCATTCTTCCTCTATCAAATGTTACGAACATTATAGTTATTGCTGATGTGGTTTCGGCGTAATAACAATTTAAAGAGTGGCATGTCAAATATTTATAGATTACTTACGTTAAGTTATTGGAATCGGAGATTAAATAAATGTTTTTGAATGCGCCAATTATTGCGTCTTTTCGTTCCTGTTCTGTCCTTTGCATCACTCGCAACATTGCTAAAACAATATTTTTGCCGTTAATGAATATACAGGCTACAATAAATATAGATTTTAGTTATATCGTATTCTACATGAAGCACATTAAAATTTAATATAATAAGCGGAAAGTTGATAATATACAGGGTGTTACATTCAAAATAACAAAGTTGTCGTTCACTTTCGGTATAACTGTAGTGTCAGCTGAAACACCATTACTAATATTTTACTATTAACCCCATAAAAAAATTTCCTAGGTAATATTATCACTCACCTAAAATCCCCTCGTTTGCCCTGTCAATATTGAATTGATAAGCGGCTACAAAAAATTCAATAGCTTCCTGCATATCAGTTACGGATGTCGTTTCTAATAACTCCACACATACGTCTATGGCAGCATCAATGGCTTCTAAGAATTCGACACATTGACGTAAGAAATCTACTTTCGAAGACATGTTCTCCATATCTCTATAATCTTGTTCGGTCACCTTGATGAATTCTTGGTTTTCCATTTGACCGACAATTTTGGAAACGTCGAAAAAAATCGTATAAAAAATCCCCATGTAAAAATCCAAATCGCCAATGGAACTTTTTTCTCTAAAACAAATAAAAATTTATGTTAACATTAATGAAAGTTTTGGGGAATCCCGAATGAAAATTTACTTAAGTAAATTTGACTTACTTAAAATTTTCAAGGAATTTATTGTCTTTAACAGCTACTTTGCACACTTGGATAGCTTCTTTGAACTTAGAATCCTGAAGATATATTCTAATTATGTTCTGTGCTTGATTGGAGGTAATGTTACCATGATCAACTTCATTTTCTGTAAAATTGTATTTATTTGTATTCGTTTGAAACTATACTTTATTCAAATTTTATTCATGGCCTTTCAAAACAATAACCTAACAGTAGATATACTAGGCCGGTTCCAGCCCAATAACTCGTACACTAACCAAGATATCTATGGAATGTCACACGACAAATTTCACCTGTTGAAGACTGTTGGATACGCGACGTTTGACGTGATATCCATTATCGGAAGGAAAACATTTAAGTAGGTATTTAAGTTTTATATTAGTTACTAGTGCTACTCTATACACTGTCAAGAATTTGTATCTACCTGTTACGACAGTTAGCAATTCTGTGTTTTCTAGTTAGTTGTCATCGTTTATATGTAACGTCAAGCTCGTGTCATATTATTATTAATATATTTCATTGGATCATTCCGTTGCGTTTTACTTATTTAACATCGATCTACCGTTATGTAAATAGCTCTGCTTTTGTAACCTCGGCATAATCACCTAATTCCGCTTTTTGTTGGATGACATGCAGATGTTTAAATAAATAATACTACTTATCACATTCGATTTTTTTTAAAAGCTTTAATTTTTAAATCGGCCAATCAGAATTTTCTGTTTCCCTCTATCCCTTTCATTAGGGTCTGAAATTTTTAAACGTTTTTATTTCGTTTCTGTTCCAAAATTAATGGTGGCTTTGTTCCAAAATGACAAGGTTCTGGGAAGCGCTGGCAATAATGGTAATACCGCACTGAACACCAGCAATTATAGTATACTTCAGCCACACCTACTCTTACACATAGTCTTAGGTGACCACTTAAAAATTGAAATATATGAAATTTTTAACTGACATTGAAGACTGATTTAAGCGAAAATCTAGACCCTGTGATAGCTTTATGGAGAATCAAACTATCATTATCTTTTCCTATCAATTGATGCTGTTTCTACCCGATCCAGAATTACAAATTGGCTTTCAGCACTGATTATTATTGTGACATCAACTACAACTTTCAACCTTTTCTTTCCACGAATATTTTAGGTTAGGGTCCAGGACTCTCATGATATGTCAGTAGTCCATACTATGTTTAATATTTGTTTTATTTATTTAATGTTTAGCCAGCCCCTGTATAATTTACGAGCACGCATTTAAATCTGTGTATTTGGGCTCGGCCTCCACCTTAAACATTATTCGCCAAAAATGCTGGAAGCGCTTGTTGGAAGGTTAGATCTACGTTAAGCAGCTCCACACTGGGTACCGGTAAATTATTCGAAATCAATTGTTCGAAATCAATTGTTCGAAAATCAATTTTTCGAATGACCGATTATTCGAAAATCAATTATTCGAAACTCAATTGTTCGAAATCAATTTATCGAATAGGTGGCAGGTTCCTAATGGTGATAAAATACGAAGGTGGTTTGGTAGGGGTAGGTTTGGTTGGGTTATTATTGAAAATTATTATAATTTATTCTTCAAAAATTGACTAAAAATACGAAGGTGGTTTGGTAGGGGTAGGTTTGGTTGGGTTATTATTGGAAATTATTATAATTTATTCTTCAAAAATTGACTAAAAATACGAAGGTGGTTTGGTAGGGGTAGGTTTGGTTGGGTTATTATTGGAAATTATTATAATTTACTTTACAAAAATTGTCATTCGATAAATTCACAAAGTAATAAAAACTTCTATCTATCTATTTTTGTATATTCTATTCAGAATATTGAATTTCGAACAATAGATTTTCGAACAATTGATTTTCGAATAATTGACTTTCGAAGAATTGATTTTCGAATAATTGATTTCGAACAATTGACTTTCGAAGAATTGATTTCGAACAATTTACCTAGATCCACTCCACACTATTCACACAGTATTTGTCCATTCTGTTAGCATGGGCGGGAGTGCATGAGTAATGGAAGGGTACGTTTTGTGAAAAATATATCGGTGGATTTAGTTGTTTAAGGATGAGAAAAAATAGAAAGTTTCGATATAGCAATAGTATGCAGTGAGTTTAAAATGTTAAATTTGAAGAGGCAAAATAAGTTTTAATTAAAATGGATCATATTTTCGCTTCAACCCATTCAACAATTGATATACTGAATGGAACCATAAAACATTTAAACTTCAACATAGTAAAATGGCTGTGCTACACAAATACCATGTCAACACCAGTTTATCATCATGCAGTTGGTTTAAAAGTAATATTAAATTAGTAGAGGCAAAATAAAATGTTTCAAATACATTGTATTAAAACTCTGTTTTCGCTATCATACATTCAACAATTAAAATACTGAATGGACACATAGAATATTTAAGCTGGATTTATAAACTCTGTTGTAAACAATCTTTTTATTGAAGAAATAATTTGAATTTATTTATAAATTCCACCGCTAATAACCATGGATATAGAACCAGTTATTGTAAATAAACAAGAAACTCATCAATAGTATGTCAATTGATTAAAAAAAAATTAAAGTCTTACCTTTACCCGTTTCAAGTTCTTTTTCAACTTCTTTTTTCAGTTCTTCTACTATGTCATTCCACTGTGCTTGAAGGTCCATTATCTGTTCCATTTTAGGATCTTTGAATTGTTCTTTAGCAGTTATCAGCAATTTTTTATGCTTTTCTAATTCTTGTCTTATAGAAGATAAGGACAACTGAAAAGGATGATACACATACATGAATGCTTCGGTGGAAATGTTCGAGTGGGCTTAGAATGTATTTCTTTCAATTATCAAATCTTATGACTAATGGAAAATTGGAAATGTATATTTTTCATGGTACTACTTCTGTTAAAGATTGGACATAGATAGATAGATAGATAATTTATTAGTCGTTATCATCATATACATGACATAAAACAAGTCGGACACAGTATAAATTATAGTTAAAACAATTAAAATTAGAATTAAAATGTATACAGGCAACAGCATAGAACAAACATTTGGTATAAACAAGATTATAAGATAATAAAATGAAAATTTACATTTTTAAAGTCTGAAATACAAAAAGATCTAAAATTAGGTAAGGAATTAAGAGATGTTTTGCCTCCTAACAAATTCATCTAGCGAGTAAAAACAATATTGTATTAAAAATGTTTTAAACTAGTTTTAAATTTTTTGAGATGGTTTATTTGTTTGATATCATCTGGTAACCGATTAAAAAATTCACCCCAGGCATATGTTGGCGGCTTTTTTAATTGGGAACGATTAAATTTGTTTAAGTGAATATCACTCTTGGATCTCGTATCATGATTATGTATGTCACTATTTTTCTGAAGGTTGTTTTTGTTAATAAAGGTATAAATTAGAAGTTTGTATAGATATATGCCTGTGAATGTCAGGATGTTATTGGTTGTAAAGGTGCTCCTACAGGACTCCTTGTAGTCTAAGTCAAAGATCAAACGAATTAATCTCTTTTGGAGAATAAATACTCGCACAATTTTGCTTGCTCTGCCCCACACAATTACATTGCAGCTGATCGCAGAATATATGAGTGCATAATACAAATTCAGTAAATAATCTTGATACAGGGTGTTTCATTGGGAAAGGGCATAACTTTAACTGTAGATGGAGATCACTTTGGTGCTTCCAAAAACCTATATTTAATGTGTCTTCTGCACTTTATAACCGAGATACAGGGTGTTTTATAAATTTATCGTATTTCTTTCGAACCTCATAACTTCCGAGTTACGCTGTATATTATTTTGAAATTTGGTACACGTAGTAACCATTACCTAGAAACTCCATCAAAAGCATCTCCAAAAAGATAATGCAGGTCCGGCTAAACAAAAAATTTCAAAACTCGTCTTTCCTAAAAACAACACCCTGTATATAGATTTTTTTTAAATTGCTCTTTATTATTGGAAAGAGTATAAAAAATCGAATCTACTTATCGTCAAAGTTATAATCTATACACTTTTTGGGGGTTAACAATGGTATCGTAGAGGTTTTTTTTATTTTTTAGCTTGAAATGAAATCTTTTTTCTACCTAGGATATGCAGATTATATAGTAATTTTGCATAGTTTTATCCGGAAGAATGCATAAAATTCCAAACAAATTCTTTATAAATGCTCCACTTCACCCTACACCTAAGGCCACATTACAAAAAAACGTATTTAACTGCTCTCCTCCAACCCAGATGGCGGTTGATACCATCTTTCTTCATAATAATTCTTACTTCTTTAGAGCTTATTACATTTTGTCAAATTGTGCACCACTAATTACTATAATTAAATTAATAACTTACATTATCACTAAATGCATTGCAGGATAAAAATGTTGTGACACAATTAATTGCAAATTTTCTTGCTAGAGATCCTTTATCACACAAATGCTCTACTGCTTTTTCCAAAACTTTTAATTGAAATTTCAATGGAATTGCCATTTCCCTTTGCATTCTGGCCCATTGTTGAAAAACCTGAAAATTTATTTATATTTAATACTTTGAGATATAATTTCTTTATTGTTATGTGTTTATTAGACTGTTTCACAAAATCAATCTTTTTTTTCAAATATACTGAAAATATTGTTGGACATAACAAAATTGTCCTATGATTTGGAATTTTATTGCTCTCTTAGGGAGCAATACTGGGATATGACTGAGATATATTGTTGTAGGAAATCTGATGTTCTACAAAAAATTTACTTACTCTGGCTCTCACCAAAACAGAGTTATCTTCAGTATGTTCCAATATCATGTCAAGTAATCCATCTCTAAAGAGTTTTTGTTCATCATTTAAATCATTGCTTGTCAAATTATTTAAAATTACTTCCACAATAACCATTATTACTGAAATTCTAAGACTAGCAGGCTGAAAATAATAAGAAGGAAATGTCAACAAATCCTATTCAAAAAGAAATATCATTCAATTTTATATGTTTTCAAACCACGTTTGTTATTTTCAATGACATAACTAAAATCAGTAACGCTTAATGGTTTTTTTCTTACATTAGATTAGATAAGGTAGCTAAGTATTTGGCATATTCCACTCTGATCTTTCCAGATCTATTGTAGTCCTATGAAGCTGAATTACAATCCCCAGTCCGAATATCTAAACAGAGTCCACCAGCTTTAATGAACCATTTTTAGCGATTTCTATGCCACCCACTTTCTAGTAGTAATTGTTTATTGTTGATTTTGCAACGCAACAGAAAGGTTCTGTTCCAATAAATGGCATTGATGTCATTTCATACAGTTTTTGTTGCCCTTATGACATTTGTGCACTAATACCCAGGCTACAGAGACTTTACAAGGTCTCAGAGTGTGTTTAAGGCAATGATGCATTCCCATACTACCTTAGAAATGACCTCTATGGAATCAAGTGCCTTCAGTGCAACTTGGCTATGTGTAAAGATGACAAATGAACAGTATGTCCTTTCATGCCTTTACATTTGGCTTACGTCTTGTTGACTTTGAAGTAGTTTGTGTGTTACAGATCTGGCTTTGCCCTGTATAATTTTTATTTTATTTTTATATTCTAAGTAAAAATATGTCATAACCATTGAAAATGTACATTTACAATTTTTAAACATATCCAACAGCCATGAAATGAAAGCTGAAATATACAGCAAAAAAATGTGTATGGCTTCAGTAAGGATAACAAAGAGTAGAATAAATGAAATCACAACCTCTTTAGTTTCAGCACATTCTTCTTCTTATAACTTGAAAAATTACCTTAATAGATGTCCAATTCATACTGAAAATTAAAAGTAGACATTCAAACTGTCTTGCACCAAAAATATTTTTGTCCATTTACATTTAAAAAATAGAAAAAAGATAATTAAGTATCTTCCTTTATTTTTTTTAAACATCTCCTTTTAAAAATATGTAACATGATTGTTAGAAATATTCGCAAATTAGGTACATCAATAAAACCAAGATTTTACATATTTTTTTTATATCTTTTCAAAAAGAAAAAGTGTATGTCCCATAAACAAAAAGGATTCATAAAACTTACCTCATGATACAAATAGTTATTTAAAGAAACCACTTCAGGCATCATAAGTTCTGGTAACAACGCTGCCAATGTTGAAAGAACTGTAGCACAGTTTCGAGCACCCTAAAAATTTGTTTAATTAGAATTGTGTTGTGAAAAAATGATTTTTTTTCTAAACAAATTTATGTAGCAAATAGACTTGTGATTCATAAAATTGTGATTAATTCATTTACCTGCCCATCCTGGTATTTCTCATCAGTTTGCCATTCAGTTAATTCTTCAATTAATTCATGCAACAATCCTTTAGAATTGAAATTTTGTACTAAATGTTGAATTCCTTTTGGGATGCACTGAACCAAATGTTCATTCAATTTAATAAGTTGTGTTATACGAATAACAAAAGTTGTACCATGATTATGGCATTTCAAAAGGCATCCAAGAAGGTTAAAAATCTCAGTGAAAACTTCATTTTGTTTTTTGACAATAGGATTCTGTAAAAACTCATATGCAATTCCAGAAATTAAATTAATGAAGTTTTCTTCTATAACTTGTGAATCCCAAAAAAGATGAATGTCCCTCTGTATAATATTATTTAAAACTAGCAAAACGTTTTTTTTATCTACTTCAAATTCTTCATCAGTATCTTTGGCTGATTTTTTACGACCTTTTGGTACAGAAAGAAGCTGCTCCCTTTTAGCAGCATTGCGTTTTTCAAGTTGTAAAATTGTTTGAGTGTACAAATATATAATCATTTTAAGGATATTTAGAAATTTTGCTTTTAATTCATTAGTCAGATTATCCTTATCCTCCAAAAGAAATCCTAAAGCTTTGTTGAGTTCAACGACACCTAAATTAAACAAAAGTTTTATTTAATGTTAAATCAACAATTGTAATCATTTACCTTTATGTAAATCTTCAAAAGATCGAAATATAAGGTCCATGGAAAGTGCATCTCCATGATGCAATACGGAGAAATGAACATCAAACGAACTAAGAATATATTCTGCACCTTCTTCACGAAGTGAATGCCTGCAAACTGAACAATTTATAAATAATATATATTTATAATTTGTTGGTAATAGGCGACTTTTGTATTAAAAAGTAGTAAGCCAATGAATCAATTTGTCGTTATTTTCAACAGCTTGTTGAGTAGTATATAAACAAAATACCTTTCAATTCACTGGGAATATCCTTCTGTAATGATACATTGTTAACCTTATATTCGTCATTAATGTTACTTTTCAATAGGTCTTCTTTATTTCCTGGTATCACAAATGTGAAATGTGCCATTCTATTTTATTTTAAAGAACATATATTATAGTTTAAACAATGTATTTATCTACTGTAGTAGTTTCAAATTATTCAAAGATGTTCAATGCTAAAAATGACAGTTATTCAAAGTTTTAAAAGTGCTACCAATCAACCAATCCATAATCCTGACATATGACACCTTAACCAACCTATAAACGAGACACAAGTCGCATGCATATATTTATTTCTATGGTCGCACGCAGAAATTTATCATGTTTTTTTATTCTGGAAGATCGGATTTCTTAAGAGGGGCCTCCTCACAGGTACACAAACCTCAAAACATAAACAAAACTGGTCACTTATCTAGTTATTTTTAAGTTCAAAATATTTACGATAGATGTCGCTACTAGTATTAAATCGGCTTTTATTTAATATGCATCTCTTGACGATTCAAACAAACGCCTCTCCGGGTCAGCTGTTTCAATGTTTTGGTTTCAAACACAATTTCTGCCAGCAGTATAGTCTGGGGCCAGCTGGTATTTTTATTAATTTTCAATCTCAATAAGTAAATTATGATTTTATTTATTCACCAGCTAGTATGTTCATTTTACCTAGGTAGGTATTCTCTTTTCTTCTTTACTTGTTTCTGTACTTATAGGTTAATTTTGAAATTAAAATAGTACTTATATCAATCATTATCGTCGGTTCTCTATATTTTGAAGTTTTATACCTATCCGAGATTTATAATTGCCATTTATCATCTAACAAAATTCTATTGGGATTATCTGAATGCAAAAAGCTTATCTTGTCTAAACTATCATGTGATATAACCTATAGATATGTATTTTCTTCCACGACTATATAATAATGCACAAATACTTATATTTTTACAAAATAACTTCTATTTAATACTCTTCCTAAGAATCTACTTTTACTGTGATATAATATATATAAAAATTGTAATTTTTGCTCAAGAGTCTCAATAGGTACCTACCTTTATTTTGGACAATTTCAAAAATTATTATAAAAAACAACCTATTTAGAATTAAAAAGAACATCCAAATATTCAATATTGTTTTACATCAAAAACTTTTCATTCTTTATTTTACAGAGAAAACATAATAAATGATAAGACAAGAAAACAATTGAAGGAGATATTTCAACTCTACCAAAGCGATTCTATCGAGAAGCGCTACTGCCATTTCTAGAGTAGGTAGACGAAATTAATTCTTTATAGTCATCCTTTGGTTTACAATATTTTTTTAATATCAACAACTAATAACTTCTACTAAGTGATCCTTTAATAATTATTTTATTGTTTTAAATGCTTATATAATCAATTAATTCGCAAGGTACCTAGGTAATTTCGATTATATATTGTAAACACAAAGTTACAAGACATTTGTGCTTCCAAAATTTTCAAAATGTAAATTTTATTCAACAATAAAATTTTTCTAACCTATGGCATGCTAAAAACTAGATAACCATCCTCATCTCTTTTTATCGTCATAATCAGAGGATTATAAATATAAATTATTAAATAAATTGTAAGGATTTCTAGGGACAATTTTTACATTTGACATCGATGCTTTAGAATCCAATGAAATCTAGTGATAAACACATTACTGCATTTACAATCAATGTTGCCATGTTATACGAAAATCCTCAAACTGCACGGGGAAAAAACAAACAAAAAATTTTTTTAACTGGAAAACTGTAAAACTATGCACGTCATAGATTATTAGGTTTATTTAGGTACTTGCAATATCTATATACCTAGTGACCATTTTACTTGTATGTTAGGTATTTTATGTTTTCAAAATTCGATATTCCACTACGTAGGTATGGTGTATTTGTGTATTAGCCATAAGGCAAATTGTGATTAATTTTTGTGTTTATAAAATAGAAATATATCAGGTATGTATAATACGTGCTTATATTTTATTATTGTATGATTGCAGCAGATTGTAGATTTTTCATGATTATTTTCTCGATATCTACAATAACTAGGTAAGTAAATTAAACATTCTTTTTCTAGTTGTGGCAACTATGTAAATTCTTAACATTTTCGTTTTTTGAGCGAAAAACGAACAAGGGTAGGGGTACTAGATAAGAACATTGGGGGCGGACTAGTTCAATTTATCATTTGCGATTGCTATTGTTTGAAGCTTTTTTCGCTATACCTAGTTTTCTATTGTCTATTTATATATTATTACTTTTATTTTATTGTGTTATCTTTATTGGTGATAAGGACACCCTCCCTTCAGTGGAAGAGACACTTTCTTTAATTTTTTTACACCCCCCCTTAGTGAAAGAGACTTTTTTTCAGTTTTTTTGACGATTTATTTGGTGAAAGAGACACCTTTTTTAGTTTTTTTTTTGTATTATACTTAGGTATATTATGGTGCGAGAAAAGTGTAGGAACCATAAACGAAACAAGAAGGCAAAATCAAAGAAGAAGTAAGTAAAAAATCTTTTGCTTTACAGGTCCTTCAGATTTCGATAAAATTATTTGTGAACACATTTGGCTTTTTATATAGTTGTCCTTATCACAAATTCAATAGAATGCCATGGTATAATGTGAAATATAAATTGATTTCATTTTCAACAAAAAATAAGTTGATGCAATATTCTCAAGAAAATATTGCTAATATAAAAATAATCGTACAAACTAAATTTTTTGACACCCGGCCTGCAAAAAAGCTATAAATTTCCATGAGTGAAGTGTCCTTAGGGTGGGGGTAAATGTTTTTAAATATGTATGAGATGGAGGTTTCATTAGCTCTGAGTCTATTATCTAGTTGAAGTAGCGATGCAGCAATTAGTAAAAGAGATGTACCTAGGAGACTCTTTTATGATACAAAATTTTGATGTCTTGGAGGTCTTAGGCAAGCTGTTTATAATGAGAGAATAAAATAAATGTTTTTCATTATTTAGGCAAAGAGAAAAGACAAAACCACTAGATGAAGAATTTTTACAACAGGAGACGGAAGTAGAGGAATTTCAAGAGGAGGACATTGGACTACAGGATGCCACAGAAGAGGATGCTGTAGAAGAGGACTTTCCATCTAATTAAATAGAAGCCTGATGTAACTGCCTAGCCCACACAGATCCAAATAATAAGTAAAAAAACCTATTTACCAGAAACATCTAATTTTTTTTATTCCACTTATAGTTCTGATTATGTAACTAAGACGAAACCTGATGTAACTGTATTTGAAATAAGAAATGTTTTTTTGTTCAGTATTACAACTATATGGATCAAGACTTCAATGTTGCTGGGTGTCAGCTCCCTTTGTGAGTATACAATATTAAAAAACGGATAGTTTATATTTTTTTTTTGTCTGAGGATTAAGAAAATGGAAGATGCAGTTCAGTTGCCATGTATAAATAAAAACAAAGACAATTTATTCAGTACTTGTGTATTATCTTCGTAATATGGCTTCCAAGATAAAATGGATTATTCATATATTTTTTCTGAATTGGGTTAGAAAAATAATTTGTTAGTAAAAATATTAAGTATTTATTTATAGAGTATTTGAATAATATTTTTTCAGTCTTTATAACTACATGGCTCAAGACTTCAATATGTCAATAGAGGTCACCACCCCTTTGTGAGTATAGAATTGTAAAAAATCGATATTTTTGTTAACTTTTTATTTTCTTTTTGTTCTGAGAAATGGAAGAGAAAAATAGAAGATGAACTTCAGTTGCCATGTATTTTAATAAATATGAAGACAAATACATTAAATTTGTAATAATAATTTGGTTTATATTTTTATAGAATATTTTTTATTTGTTTCTTTTCAATAAAAGCATGAACTTATTTTTGCTGTGAGTTTTTTTAATAATCAATAAGGGTCAATGAATAAGCAGACATGTCTGTTTATTGCTATAATACACATTTTTATAGTTTACCCAATTAGCATTTCTTTGCTATAATTCATTTGAATGATGATTGAGAGGGGTCAGTGGAAAATCAGACATACTGTATTATAATAAATATAAAAAGTACCTACTTACTTTGTACTTCAAATTTGTAATAGTACAAGTAGATTGCCTAAATGATTTGTTTTCGTATTCAACAAAATGAAACATTTTTGCTATAAGTAATTTTGTATAATGCCTATAATTTACCTCGTAATTTACTTGAATAATTAAGAAGAGTCAATGGAAAAACAGGCATATCCGTTCTAACAAACTGGAGGAAAACTGCAAAAAGTATTTTATAATAACATTTGGATACATAACCTGGAAAAATTGAAGATCAAACATAATATAACATTTTTATTCCTGTGTTTCGAAAATAATGGATTACAATAGAATACGAAATGTCTATTTTGGTCAATTAGTAGAATGCAATTGTTTTTATTACTATTATCAATGTAGTTTCCCTCAATAACTCAGGATGCTGATGTATATAACTACGTTTATGCTGATGCAATCTACGGAGGTACAGGACCCGGAGGAACCAAAAGACCCCGATATGAGGATCAATAAATATCAGGCACTTCGTGGAATCACTAGCAATAACTAAAAACATTTGTGGTTTATTTCACACCTAGTCCCCTGCACTAAACACTATAGGTACTTGTGGTGAAGCACATGCGAAATGAAAATAAACAGCATTTACGGGGCACAAATTTAATTTTCCAGCATGAAAATTATTTTATTATAACCGCCTACAAATACTAACAAACTATAAACAATAAATAATTTGAAGTATTTTTATTTTTACAAAACACATGATAAGACAA
Organism: Lochmaea capreae; assembly: GCA_949126875.1. NCBI lineage: Eukaryota > Metazoa > Arthropoda > Insecta > Coleoptera > Chrysomelidae > Lochmaea > Lochmaea capreae. The sequence continues at coordinate 19,134,252 of OX421403.1, forward strand.
CGACATTTGACCTTATCTGTTATTTGACCTTCGTCATCTGTCATTGAAGTTCCATCCATATCCATCAAGACGGTGGAACAGCTGAGCTAATACTAATGTACTTGCAGAATCTTCCGTGCAACAAATCTCAAAAAATACAATGAATTGAGATTTCATAATTTCAGAATCGAATTCTCTAGGCAATCTTTTCGGGATAAGGTCTTGGCGTTCAAATTAGTGACCACAAATTGTCAAAATCACACCATCACTTGATGGCTTATATCTTTTTTATAACAATCTAAAACTTGACCAAAATACCTCATCCCCAAGACAAAGGTCCAAGTAATATTATGTTCAAGTTTCAACTCTTAATTTTACTGCATTCTTTAGATTTGTTGCATACAAAATGACCAAAATTTTGCTGCAAGTCAGGAGTGCCAACTGTTTTTGAGATGTCTAAATCACAACACATTATAACAATCTAAAACTTGACCAAAATACCTCATCCCCAAGACAAAGGTCCAAGTAATATTATGTTCAAGTTTCAACTCTTAATTTTACTGCATTCTTTAGATTTGTTGCATACAAAATGACCTAAATTTTGCTGCAAGTCAGGAGTGCCAACTGTTTTGAGCTGTCTAAATCACAACACATTATAACAATCTAAAACTTGACCAAAATACCTCATCCCCAAGACAAAGGTCCAAGTAATATTATGTCCAAGTTTCAACTCTTTATTTTACTGCATTCTTTAGATTTGTTGCATACAAAATGACCAAAATTTTGCTGCAAGTCAGGAGTGCCAACTGTTTTGAGCTGTCTAAATCACAACACATTATAACAATCTAAAACTTGACCAAAATACCTCATCCCCAAGACAAAGGTCCAAGTAATATTATGTCCAAGTTTCAACTCTTTATTTTACTGCATTCTTTAGATTTGTTGCATACAAATTGACCAAAATTTTGCTGCAAGTCAGGAGTGCCAACTGTTTTGAGCTGTCTAAATCACAACACATTATAACAATCTAAAACTTGACCAAAATACCTCATCCCCAAGACAAAGGTCCAAGTAATATTATGTCCAAGTTTCAACTCTTTATTTTACTGCATTCTTTAGATTTGTTGCATACAAATTGACCAAAATTTTGCTGCAAGTCAGGAGTGCCAACTGTTTTGAACTGTGTTGTGGACTAAATATTGCTGATACCAGCTGATACAATATAAATAATCCCACAAACAATTTTTTGACTTTGACCCTCAGTGTGCAAAAAAAAACTGAAATTCCATAAGTAAAGTGCCCTTAGGGCGGAAGTAGATATTTTTAAATATGTATGAGATGGAGGGTTCACATGCTCTGAGTTTATTATCTAAGAGTTGAAGTAGTGATGCAGCAATTGGTAAAACGATATAGTTATACCTAAGAGGTCTCTTTGATGGTACAAAATTTTGATTTCTTGGGTTTCAGGTGCTGAAGAAAATGAAATACATTTTTTTCATTATCTAACACCTATTTAAAAGAAACATCTAATTCTTTTATTCCATTTACAGTTCTAATTACAAAACTAAAATGAAGTCTGATGTAACTGCCCACACAGATCTAAATTATTTCCATATAGAAGGGTTCGCTAAAACTATTCAGTAAGTAGAAAAATTACAACACCTACCTAGAAGAAACATCTAATTGTTTTATTCCATTTACAGTTCGGATTATGTATCTAAAATGAAGTCTGATGTAACTGCCCACACAGATCCAAATAATTTTCATATAGAAGTGTTCGCTCAAACTGATCAGTAAGTAGAAAAATTACATCTTTAGAATTGTGAAAAATTGATATTTTTGTAAACTTTTTCTTTTCGTTCTCAGGAGAAATTGAAGAGAAAAATGGAAGATGAACTTCAGTTACCATGTAATCATAAATATGAAGACAATTATATTAAATTTGTAATAATAATAATTTCATTTATATTTTTATAGAATATTTTTGATTTGTTTCTTTTCAATAAAAACATAAACCCACTTTTGCTGTGGTTTTTTCTAATAACTAATAAGGGTCAATGAAAAAGCAGACATGTCTGTTTATTGCTATAATAAATTTTTTTATAGTTTACCTAATTAGCATTTCTTTGCTATAATTCATTTGAATTATTGAGAGGGGTCAGTGGAAAATCAGACAATCTGTTTTATAATAAATATAAAAACTACCTACTCAGTACTTCAAATTTGTAATACTACTAGCAGATTGCCTAAATGATTTGTTTCCGTATTCAATAAAATGAAACATTTTTGCTATAATTTACTTGAATAATTAAGAAGAGCCAATGGAAAAACAGGCATGTCCGATTATTACAAACTGGAGGAAAACTGCAAAACATATTTTATAATAACATTTGGATACCTACATAACCTGGAAAAATTAAAGATCAAACATATATATATATATATATAACATTTATATTCCTGTGTTTCGAAAATAATAGTGTACAATAGAATAAGAAATGTCTATTTTGGTCAATTAGTAGAATGCAATCATTTTTATTACTATTACCAATGTAGTTTCACTCAATAACTCAGGAGGCTGATGTATATAACTATGTTTATGCTGATGCAATCTATGGCTACGTACAGGTCCCCGGAGGAACCAAATTTACTTTTCTAGCATGAAAATTATTTTATTATAACCGCCTACAAATACTAACAAGCTATGAAGCTATAAACAGTAAATAAATATTTTTATGTATACAATACAAAACACATGACATGACAACGACATTTTTCCGTCGTCATCTGTCATTGAAGTTCCTTACAGCGCCATCCATCAAAACGGCGGAACAGCTGAACTAATGTACAGAAGCGTTCGTTTACAGAAACTTCCGTGCAACAAATCTAAAAAAATACAATGATTTGAGATTTCATATTTCCAGAATCAAATTCTCTAGGCTTTCTTTTGGGGATAAGGTCTTGGCGTTCAAATTGGTGACCACAAATTGTCAAAACTGTCAAAATCACACCATCACTTAATGGCTTATATCTTTTTTATAACAATCCTAAACTTGACCAAAATACCTTATCCCCAAGACAAAGGTCCAAGTTATATTATGTTTGAATCTCAACTCTTAATTTTACTGCATTCTTTAGATTTGTTGCATACAAAATGACCTAAATTTTTCTGCAAGTCAGGGATGCCAACTGTTTTGAGCTGTCTAAATTGTGAGGCCCCTCTTAATTTGTTGAAATAAATAGCAATTTATTTTTGCGCTGTACTACATGTTCGGTATATTAAATCCAAAATGTGCATGTAACATGGCTTTTTCTTAAATGAGATATTCGGATATGAGGTGTAGGTACTTATGCGTTGCCTACCTTAAATATTCTTTGATAAAACTTAAAACTTTGCTTGTGCACTATAGTTGTAGGATAGTTTTTATCCCATTGGCGTACCCTAGCTAAGAGGTACAGAAAGTTATATAATTAGTGAATGAAGCTCCTATGTAACTCAACAGTATTCCATTATGATTCATTCAGTATAAGCCGCTGTTAAGTTATTAAACATTTAAAATGGTAGTTGAAAGACGTCAGGCATGAAATAACTGTTGTATTTCATTCAATTTTTCATGTGCATGACCACCAACTGACAAGTTAACTAATGAAAGTCGCCCTGGGGATAAACAATTATTTGGACAGATTTAAGATTTTTAATTTGGTTGTTTTGTATTGATTAAATTATCCTTTTTATTATAAACTGTCATAAGTGATTAAAATAACGTCGACAAAAGTACGGAATCATAATCAAATAACTATTATAAGAACCACGTGTTGTGCAGAAAACGCTTGTTTATCACAGGGCGACTGTCAGAAGACGTAACGTGAATCGACTTACCCCTGATTTATAGATTCCGTAACATAGCGTAACGCAAGGATTTCCGTGAGACGATAAAGATAAATCATAGGACGACTTCACTACCATTCATAGATTACTTCTGTCATTGCACCACAACACAACTTCAAAAAGATGGAGATGGGTATCTCTCGCGTTACAGCCGCGATCAGCGTCATGCGTAAGGGCAATCTATGAATGGTAGTGGAGTCGTCCTATGATTTATCTTTTATCGTCTCACAGAAAATCTAAGCCATTTTTCTTTGAACTTGACCACACAAACCGGGTTAACTATAAGTTAACCATTCAATATTCGTCGACTTGTATTCCAAACCATTACGTAACAGTTAACCAACCACACAAACCAGCTCACTGAGATAGTTTGACAGAGTAGTTATCATATTTGAGATTAGGTGTTTGTTTATTTCAGGGTTTCCACAAACCGTTACGTCATAAAAGTTAACCGTGACGTCGTGGTATTGTTAACCCGGTTTGCTTGGTTAAGTTCAAAGAAAAATGGTTCTAAACAGAATGATTTTCCTATAGACCATTCCAGAACATATGACTTTGACAAGTCGGCCATATTGTTCTGGACGGCAACCGATCAGTTGGAGTTGAAACTTGAGGTTTTGGCATGTGCTGTAAGTCAGTTGGTTGTGAAACAGACTTTGTAGAGCAATGTCAAAGTAATAAAAAACTTTACAATAAATAACACATGGGGCAGTCAGGAAACTGTCTCTGAATTGAATTAAATAATAATTAAAATGTCAGACGACGAAAAAAGCAATCAACAGAGGAGTTAGGTGATTTCAACGAACGTCAAGAGCAGCATTTGCATTTTAGATAATTTTAAGAACTAATTACTGATTAAATAAATGAAAAATCAATAGATTATATGACATGTGCCTTCCAGATGGTATCCTTTTTTCGGTTTCCGGCTGTTTTAACCAACCGAGGTGACTATTTAATTGATCTCCATCTGCACCTGAATCTGTTGTTCTTGACTTTTGTTGGAATCACATAACTTCTCTATCGATTGCTTTTTTCGTCGTCAAATATGTACTCTGAAATGGTCTATTAAATATATTGGGGTTTGTATAACAATATAAACAAAGTATCAAAACACTTGATGAAGCAATTCAGATTAGTATAAGTATCTATATACACAGACGCTGAAAAATCACCTGGAGAAATAAAACACATTTTGTATACGTAAAATCATAAATCTTAACAGCTAAACAGAAGCAAAACATAAAGGTTAATAAAAACATTACAGAAACACATTTTTCAACAACAAATTATAAAATATTAACATTATTTGATTTATCATATGATATAGTCAAAGAACAACACCTTTAGAAAAATTACACTTTGAAATGACATGGACACATTTATACTGAAGCTGGTGATTGTCAACCCCTCTGTGACGAAGATCACACAGCTATAGAATTTCCTTGATAAATGCAAAGGTTTTATGGGATAGGCGTAAGTGATGATAGATTTATATGGGAGATAGGTAGAAACTTACCCAACTTTAGCCTATTGCAATAGGTGTGTTCTTTTTGACTGAGATTTTAGTTAATTTCAGCTTAGAGGTTTTTGTAAAGGTATTTGATAAGAACTCGCACTCTCGTTTTAACAATCATTACTTTATTAAACTCAAAATCAGGATTAATCGGTTACAATATGTTTTTAATCCCACTTACTTGACCTAACCAAAACTTCTATATTTTTGTTTATCCAGCGCTTTTAACACAATATTTTTAATATTTATATTAAATATTGTTAAAAGTATTTTATGTCTAAATGCTGACTCTACTGGTCCTTGACCAACACATCTAGGAATGTTTAATGACTAACGAATTATTTGATATACGGGGTGTTATATTTTGTGCGCGTTATTATTTATTTACTCCATCGCCGTTGCTGCATGTGCTATGCGGGGGTTTCAGACTTGACTCGGAAATAAAGTGGATGAAATGAAGAAATATTTGTTTGGCTTGGATTTTAAATAGTATAAACCAATTTTCTTTGGTTTTAGGGGATTGCTTTCTATGGGATAATGTGAAAAATATTTTCATTAGATGCTTATCTAGGTACGTTTCAATTGAGTGTGTAATTTTTTTTGTGCTTACTGCCAACTCACATCAATATATCTCAGTCACATTAACTGAAATTAGCTGAAATCTCAGTTAAAAAGAACGCACCTAATAAAAAAAACTCAGCAGGTCCGTTTTATTAGCATACAATAATCAACTAAATTTAAGGTAATGGGTTAATTACTAATCAAGCCGTATGGAATATATTCTCTTGGTGGGTAAATGTCTGAGTTTTTATGATCTTGAGGATGTCCATGAAGAAGTTCCGCCATGAAACTGATGTAAGTGATAGCCAGTCTAAGTGTTTCGATACGAGACAGTCTTTTTTCGTATGCAAACGTTGGTACCTGTAAATTATTGTAGATCAATCTAAAAATTATACGGGCGTAGTTTTGTTAAAATTTGTATAAAAATAGGAAATAGAACGAATTCGTCATGTGAAGGTTCGTATTATTTGTAAATATCCGTAAATAGAGCGTCCGTTCGTCAAATCGTTAATTTGATGCAAATACCGATATTTGTAAAGGTCATGTCTGATTGGCTGAAGTTGTATTGGAGCATCTGATATCATATCAATTATGTCAAAGGGGGAATTCGGTCCAAAAATTTTGGAATTTTCTACCACTGGGGAAGGAAAATTTCAGAACAAATTTGTCATATAGATACCTACCTACTTAATTACCTACGTCTTTCGGTTCGCGTTGCTTATAAATATACTTAAAAGTATGTAAACTTAACCTCGGCTCTTTAAAACTGGTAATTGCATCCAAAGGTCTGTTCCAATAGCAATCAGAAACGATCAGGGAATAGTCGCCACTGCAATTAGTGATAGGAATTATGCGAAATTAATCTCGTTGTTTGCTATGACCAGTTATTCTCTGATCGTTTCTGATTGCCGTTGGAACAGACCTCAAATATCGATATTTGTAAAGATGAGATCCGATTGGTTGAAATTTATGTTGGTGAATCTGATTTTACGTCAATAATATCTACCAATCAATACCGTCATCGGATAAGAGAGCCATATTGTGCTGGAGTGCAATCGAATCGATTAGTTGGAGTTGAACCTTGTGTGTATTTATTTTATGTACAAAAATTGACTGAATTATTAACCTTCGATAAAATGTCAAGAACACACACTCCAAGTTTAAAGTTGTGATTCACTGAGGGGGGCATCTTGGCGTTGATATAAATTTCTATAATTTACTCCTGACGATTTGTATAACTGGTTCAGTGATATATTTTTAATGACTACATATAATATGTTTATATATTTTAATATCAAATTTTTTTGGTAGAAATATAGATACCTTTCTCCGTAACTTATCAAACGCCTCATTCAAATTAAACATTCTTCTTCGTTCTCTGATATTAGCAGCTCTTCTTTGAGCGATTGTTGCAACTCTTCTTCTTGTCTTCTTTGGTTGTTGCGCCCCATTAGAAGAACTATTTCGTCCCAAACGATTAGGAACCAAACCTCCACATTGCTGTCTTTGCCAAACTAAAAAAGATATTGCATTTAAGCTTTAAGGTATGTCTCCTCGCAAAGAGAGACACAGTAAAAAATTAAAAACAGAAGAGAACCATACAAGCAACAATCGATGGAATGGCGACACTCTGGTTCTCCAAGACCTAAGAAGTTTCGCGTCAAAAAATCTGCTGGAAAAGTTCTTGCTTCAGTTTTTTGGGATTGCCATAGAGTAATCATGATTGATTTTTTGGATATGGGTAGAACAATAACTGGAGATCACTATTCGACATTACTGACCACTCTACGGAAAAAAATTAAAGAGAAAAGACGCGGAAAGCTATCCAAATATGTTTTGTTTTGGCAGGACAACGCCCCTGCACACAAATCTCATGTTGCCATGCAAAAAATTCGTGATTTAGGGTTTGAATTACTAGAACACCCCCCTTATTCACCAGATTTGGCTCCGTCCGACTATCATTTCTTTCCTCCACTGAAAAAAAGTTTAAAAGGTCGTAAATTTTTTTCCAACAAGGAGGTAATAAAAGCTGTGGAGGTCTGGTTTGCAGAGCAAGAAGAAACATTTTTTTTGAAAGGTCTAGAGACGTTGCAGGTTCGCTGTAATAAATGTATCCAATTAAGAGGAGAATATGTTGGGTAATAAAATATTTTGACATTGAAATTTTGTTTGGTTCTAAAGTAGGCTAAGAATTTTTCAATATACCCTCGTATACGCGAGTTTTTGAGTTAGTCGGACAGTTTTTTGTAAGTTTTTCAGTAAACAGTGAATCGGTGAACTACAGTGAATCGAATAATGAACATAAATAGTGCAATATTTAAGTGTTAAAGATAAATTAGGACATTATAATTATTATACTAAGTGTAGATAAATTAGTAGTCATTGAGTAGTGTGTAAATAAATTAAGTTTATTATAGTGTGTAAGTGTTTCTTCAATAAATCAGTAGTAATTAGTGTATAGTTCTTTCCCACCGTAAGAAAACTATTTAAATAAATAAGAAAAACATTACAGTATAAATAACTATTAAATATCTCTTACAAACCTAAATCAGAATTAAATGCAGTCAGTATGTCCGGATATCCACTCAACGCACTATTTGGAGCAGAAAGACAGTGGTGCGGATCCCATATTCCAGGGTATCCATTTATATCTGCAGGATATCCCGGAAAGTCTGGACCCTAAAATGAATCCATTATAGATTAAAACAGCACTAATTGACAGTATAGTTATTTGTATGCTTAGGCCGCGATATACCTTTTTAACGTACCGAAAGAACAGTTATGGCCGAGGCAAGATAATCTTGAGGTAGTTAAAAAGTTTCGCGGCCATGGCATACACACTATTTTTCGTGCAATCGTTAAAAGTATTAAACTAGATAATTGTAAATAAATATATTATTGCTCTAAAATCAACAGCAGTTCAATTTATTTAACAATGTGAGCTATGGAAATGATATGTTTCAATATATACAAAATATTTTGACAGTTCTTGCTTCAACGTCTGGAGTAAATATAAGTAATAATACAAGCTGTACAATTAATGTTAATATTCATCCTAAATAATATAAGTACTTATGTATTTGTTGGTATTCAATAAAAAATAATCCTTGTCTTTGTAGTATTTTAGAAATGTCAAATTTGGAAGTGACGTTTGGTTTCGCAGCCATTGCTATGGGTAACGGCCGCGAAATTAAATTTCGCTGACTGTGTTGGGGACGCGAAATACTGACTTCGCGTGCGATTGCACGAAATGGTATTTTATTCAAAGGGAATGAGATTCGTTTCATGGCATAATAGTATAGTAAATATTGGTTGATTGATTATGTCGGCACGCTCAGCCATCGACACCTCTCGTATATATTTATGCGAAAGGTCGAGCTGTTCTTATTAGGATAAACTGACTTTTCACAGGATCCTATTGGAGGAATCTTCCCTTCCAGGAGTTTACATTTCCAATAAGTCATTAGAAGATAATAATCGGTTAGGCTATATCCTTTACCACACACACACACATTTCATACGAATTTTATTTTTTTATGATGAAAAAAAATGCGCACTCTTGTACCACATTACTCTAATAGCGTGGGGTGCTCGATATCAAGTGTTATAATTTCTTACTAGTTCTATTACGAAATTCAGAGTTAATGTAAATACATAAAGTACAGGCTGGCAAATTAATTTTGGCAGTTGGCGAGAAAGCCATACCTACAACTTGACAACGTTATAAACGCAGTTACCGGGAAGAGCAGGCGACGTACATTCCGCATGCAAAGTTTTAAAGGTTGTGAGGCTTACGAATGACAAATTTTGAAAAAGTTTTAAATGATAGATATATATACCTCTAATTTGATACGCAAAATTGTTACAATAACTTTTTTCTATTATTATTACATTTGAAATCATGTTTTTAAATGTTCGGTTTAAACTTCCCGCTAAAACGCTCATTACCAATATGGCGCTGCACTTTATAAAATGTCTGTAAAAAACAAGAAAATAAAAATACTTGTGTACTGCAAGCTACAAGAATGTAAATTAAATGGCGGTAGTCGGACGTTTACTATTTAGTGACGTCAGTCGCATCTGATCGGTGCACCGTCTGTTTCGGATCACGTGACTAAACGTTTCAATTTAATTAATTTCTTTTATTAATATTATTAGGTTTTTAACAAATAATGAGAAAATAATGTTTGTTTTCGGTATTCTTGAGAGTGTTAGCGATAAATAAAAATGAATATAAATTTATTTTTTACCACTGTCAAACTATTTTGTCCGCGAAGTGAGCTCTTGCAATCCGCAAACGTCTTTGCTACGGCGCATCGGACGTTGCCAAACTTCCGACTACCAAAATTAACTTGCCGATCTGTACATAGTATTATTATCGTTCATCGTTAATATAAAGCAATTAATTAAAGCGTCTTCCTGTGAGATATTCGTAATATACATAATATATGGTGTTCGAAGTTGGCATATAGGATTGTCAATTTGAAGAAACTATGTTAATGTTGTAGGTTTAGGTTTTCGTTTTCCAGATATTTTAAAAAACCAAACATTTGCGTAAATATTATAGCTCTCAACGGACGTATATTACGTATATTACGTATATTATATTATAGCTCTCAACGGACGTATTGGCAAAAAGCACATCACATTCACTAGCTCCCGGTTTATTGACAGGTGCGAAATTTATTTAAAATCGAAACTAGATTTTTGTGATGATGAGTATAATTTTGTTTTTTTTTGCAAATGTTAGTGCTTTTTTCATTTGGATACATTATTATACATGTATAGGCGACTCAAGTGCGAACGCGGGGACTATAATTTTAATAGGTCTAGTTTTTACTATCGTCTTTACTCCACCGACCGATTCACAGCCAATTGAGCCAGCAAAAAATTCGACAAAAGACGTGAATATTTATAATTTGTAATACTTAGTGCTATAGCACTTATTCAATTTAAGAATGAAACTTTGAAAATAGAGTTTGTTTAACCATCCTTTGCCGTTACGTCATAATCAGTAACGTATTCTGCTGTTTTACGTTTGTCTTATATTAGTTGAATGTTATTTTACACTTATCCTCAAAATTATAGTTAATGACGTAGGTAAGTAGGTATGTTAAGAATTGTTTTCAATGATGCGTGTTAAGGTGTGTTTGTATGAATACATTAGTAATGCCAAAAATTGTATTTTGCTTTATGCGTTGCGTACTTTTTTACATAATTTAGTTTTGTTTTAACTTGAAATCTCCGTTTTTTTTAACTGATTTGTTTCAAATTTCCAGCTTGAGGATGTTTAACGCCCCTGAGCAAGATTTTTTACTTAATTTAAAAAATTACGGATTGCCGAATCGTGATTAAATGGCGAATTATATAGGTATAATATATATTAAAAATGTATTATACGATTATATTTTTGGGGTGTGCCCAAAAAATTAGATAGAATATCTATATGCTCATTTTTTTGAAAATTGTATAGTAATTATTTGTCTATGTCATTCTGAGAAACAATTTCGTAAGTATTCCTGAGAAATGCGAAAGAAACACATGTATGGGAGAAAACAGGCAATAAATAAATATATTTCTGAAAAAACTCATCCCAATAAAAACAGGAAAAAGGAACGAACAAACGGATAAGAAAGGTAAACTGAAATAGCATATGTAATGAAATAATATGCAAAGTCTAAGCTTCATCACTGACAAAATCATCTTCATCATCATTGCGATTTATTCAGATCTATGTTAACAGGACTGCACTTACTGGTAAAAGCGGCATTCCAGCATAGGTATATTTCTCTTGAAAAGTAATTAATCAACTTCAAAATTAAACTTTGCTCTTTCTCATTATACCGGGAAGGCATTTTGACAAAGAAAAATTAATTGAAAAGGCAAAAATGACCAAAAATACTGAACAAATCAAAATATGACAACTGAATTGTCAAAAGTAACAAATAAAATTTTCGTCACATTAGTTAAGAAATACGTTAGGAAATGACATCATAATTCCGTCTTATCTAAGTAGGTATTTCATGAATGGACAATGGACAATGTATGACGTAACGGCAAAAGATGGTTAAACAAACTCTACCTATAATTATATCACAACGGTGATTCTTTAGCTGAGACATTTGTTTTGACAAAGACATACCTTTCACTTCAGTTAAGGGTGCTTATAATACTTACAAAAACAAATCGTTCATAGCAAAAGGCGTAGTGATTTTGATACATTTAAGTATATTATTGATTGTTCCTCCCTTAAAACTTGTTTTAAATTTCGGTGGGTTTTCGAAAGAGTTTTTTGGGTATTTAACAAAAGGGAATTATTACAAAACCAACTATAAAGGTCCGATAGTAAACGATTACCTTTGGACTCCAAACAAATATCAGATCCATTTATATCATCTGCAAATACTTAGTAAAAAAAGCCATCTGAATTGACTGAAACAACATCGTTTACGTGGATAAGAAATAAAAAGGGCCATAAAATTGAGATACTTAGTTAGATTTATAAGTCTTACCTATTTGATTTTATTCAATTGAGTGCTTGTCCTTAAATACCAATATTTTTTAATTTATAAATTAAAATTTCGTGATTTCACAGTCAAAAGCGCTGCTTAGATCACAAAAGATCCCAACAGGACTTTCTCCTGCATCTATTTAATTTAATTTAGGTAAAATAGATATCGCAAGTTATCATAGGTCAGTCAAATCAAATGTAACTGACCGAGGTAGCCAAAGTATTAAAGTACACATTTATTGATCTTAAAAGTTTTTAATCAACCCCAATTTTTAAAAATTTCCTCCTTGTTTTTTTCAACTGTGAAAAATAATTTTATTACTTATTTATTGTGAAATTTTGCCCCACAGATGAGGCTTAAGTCGATACGCCATTTTTGGAAGTAGGTACCTATTTGCAACTATAGTTTGACAAGTTTATCTGAAGCTATAAATGGCGGATATCTGTCAAAAATGTACCAATGGCGTACGGTACCTATTTTGATAAAAGTATTAAAAATAAGGTATTTTTCAAAACACGTTATTTGTCCAAAACAAATAATGTTAAGAGTCGTACTTGAATTCAATATGGATACGAAATAGTTCAAAATCTGACACTGAACAATACCAATGCCACTGGATAATCAATGACAGTCATTTGACTAAGTGAGAGGAAAGAACACACGCACGCGCTTGCCAATAGGAAGTCGGCAACGAAGGTTTCGATAAATTTCACCAATTGAGTTAGTTCGGAGGGCGTGAAAATTATGGTTTTCGCACAATGCTGCCAGAGCTTGAAGATGCCCATAACAAATTTGGAAAAGTATTCATCTTTTAAGATTCATAAATTGAAAAAATAATGTTAATAGACAAAATCCAAGGAAACAAGCATATTGAAGAATAAACGTTTAATCAAATTGTTAATGTTGTTAGATAATAATAAAAAGTCCATTTTCCAATTATTATCACTACATACTCAGCATTTTAGCTTTTTCATAGTTAAACGTGGCAATATCGAATGTTTTCGACTGCATTCCTTTCACGGCTTCAGGTAAACTTGCCAAACTATACCTACCTAGACTATATAGGTAGGTATAGCAAAACTAATTATTTAATAATAATACATTGTTTAATACCTACAATGTAGATATTAACCTCTTAGCTACACTAAACTTACATTACTTGTGTCCCACGGACCTCGATCATTGGGAAATGACATTTTCATCACAAACAACAACAAATATTAACCCCACTAACTGTGAATTTTTAGTAAACACAGTGTAGATATCCAATCGGCTTAATTTCAGAACAATAACTAAACCTGCAGAGGAAATAATTTTCCAAATCTGAAATCACATCTTCACATTCAGTCCTTCTTTGGTTTAAATATAAGGGTGAGTCTGTTCCCTTGCTGTTATTGGTTGTAATGCTTTTGCAGGGGTGGTTTTATTGCGAGACCAACCAATAGTGAAATTTCAATATGTTGCAGGGTGAAATTTAGGAATGTGGATGTTATTTAAAAGGTGCTAAAGGATAATGTTGCTTCAGAGGGTACTATTGACTTTTGTATTCACTTCAGAAGTTTGGGAAAATGGTTATAATTTACAGATTTCAGGAATATGGATTTTCCCATATGAAAGGGAATTTTAAATTTTTTTCGATTATGAATTGAATCGGTGACATCATACACGACATGTTACTAGTTTGATAGTTTTGGAAAATTAAAAAAAGGGTTATAGAATGTACTTAGGTACCTCTGGTCCATCAATGAGTAGAATAAATCAACTTTGACATTATTTATGCTGGAATCAGAAAATACGTCTGCTTACTCCTTATAGTACCTATGTTTGTAAGTGTGAAGGGCTTACTTTAAAAACGTTTAACTTCCCTGTTTTATTCTTTACAGTTTTTTGCCAGTCTAGACCTAGTTGTTTTAAGGAGAGCCTGGCTGTCCAGCGAATACCAATTTTAATTTTTTGTCAGGTACCTATATATATCCTCTCCTGATGTTTTCTTCTATACAAGCTATAGCGGCAATCGTCTCTGCTTGAAACACAGACGTATATACCTACACCAAGGATAAAGAACATTCTCTTTCTTGGTCCATTTATACCAGCCCCAGTGCCATGGTTTGTTTTGGAGCCAACGGCGAACTAGATGATTTCTCCAGAATTACCTGGGTGCATATATCACCTGTTCCCTAGATGGGATGATGATATTTACTCGCTCAGTGAATATGTTCTCCTGTGTCATGCTATCAAAACTCATGTGAAATATGGGTTCATCTAGGTAGTAGGTACAGGGCCTATTTTTCATCTGGTCGGGCCCTAAGGCACAAGAAAAAATTCGGGCTCTAAGGCACAAGAAAAAATTCGGGCCCTCTTTTCCAATAAAATTCAAAAATTCTCTTGTTATCATAAACAAAAACGCCGCGTAAAAGAAAACACCGCCGCCGCCGCCCTTTGCTGTATGTGCCAGAATACTTATTTAGTTATTTTTAGATTGGGGAATCGCCGATGCCGGTATCTTTAATATAAATTTATAAATAATTTTAAAAAATGCATTAATTATACCAATATAAAGCTTATTTTATTTAATTCTATTTTCCTTATTCCTTATCAGAGATAACTGTTTTTTTCTCTGCTATGTAAATTTACATTTGAAATTATGGATATTTTACAACCTTTAACGGGCCCCCCAGACCACCGGGCCCAAGGCCCGGGCCTTATGGGCCTTATGGTAAAATAGGCCCTGAGTAGGTATTATTGTCCCAGT
This sequence comes from Lochmaea capreae, assembly GCA_949126875.1. NCBI lineage: Eukaryota > Metazoa > Arthropoda > Insecta > Coleoptera > Chrysomelidae > Lochmaea > Lochmaea capreae. The sequence continues at coordinate 19,149,458 of OX421403.1, forward strand.
TGTATGAGTACCTATGTCCTTTTCAAACAGTGTTCGGAGACCATATAAGTCTCCGACAGGCTTGCAGGACTCGCCTGAGGCTCGCCCTGCAATTTGCCCAGCACTCGTCCAGTAAAAGACCACTTTCGGGACTTGTTACGTGAACTACTATTGTGTGGGTATTTACATAACAAATGTCAGGAAAAGAAAAATAAACACAAATACTCAGACTTTTGGAATTGTTAAATAAATGTCAATGCGATGAACTTTTCTGAATTAGGCTGCACAGACTTACCTAATGACAGTGAACTTAGAAGACAACAACAAACCTATTAATGAAAAAGGGATGTTTTTAGTGTTTTCTTGCAAAAGTTCCGGGTGGAAAGAAATCTGGAATGTTATGTTCACCAAAAAGTCTTAAAAGACCAAAAGTTAAAAGTTTATCTGAAAAAATGTATGTGCTCGTGATCGTTTGTGCTTCCTCACGATTTGTAAAATTATAGCCTTTGAGAAGAACAAGATCTGAAAAACGATTAGGCAAATACTTAGACATATTTATGGATCAGTATGGAGCACTAGTAGTGATTGTATTTGTAAGCGATCGAGGAGCTGCTTTCACGAATAGGTACTGCAGGAGCGAATGGATTGGATGAAAATTTGGACTAAGTATGCATTGTATCTTCAGTAAATTTTAAAGATGAAAAATGGGATAAAACTTTGGTTTGGTAGAGAGAAAAACAAATGGCGCAGTTAATAAGACTACTAGCTTTACACCATTCGAATGTCTCTAGGTATGGATCTCAACCAAATTTCGGTGCAGGACATGTACATTTTGCTGAAAGCAAATCTGGAGACATCAGAAATAAATTTAAAGCAAATACAGGAAGGCACCCAAGTACCTAGGTAGGTATAAAATGTTTTATGATGGGTGATGTAGCAGAACGTTAACCACCTAGCTGTAGCTACTGGACAACCGACAAAAACTCAACCAAATCATATTATTATGTTGTTATTGAAATACTTCCTGAAAACACCTACAAATTGGAAAAATTTAACAAAAAAGATGGAGGATTGAATTTGAATATAGTATTTCAAAACTTGACAGAAATTACACTTGCAAAAAAGATCATCTCGTGATGTGAAATAGAAAAAAATTATAGGTACAGAGAAGCTACCTATATCTACGAAATTATTTGAGGATTCTAAAAGCCAAAGGGTGCAAATACGGAAAACTTGATAACCCAAGCCATCAAATAATAGGTAGTACCTACATTTTACTACAAGGGAGAGAAATTCGTTATTTTGGCAGAGGTGCAATTTGAAACCCGTGGGCTACAATGCACCGAGGACAAAATAGTGTCTCTCCCGAATGGTATATGCTATTTTTTCCACGGTCTCATTTACTTAAAAACACATATTTTGTCATTATGAAGTAAGTAGCACCATCAGAATTATTGTATTCAGATTTGAGCATTTATTTAGTACCTAGTCGTTGAGTTATTGTCATAACTACAAAATAAACAAACAAAAAGAATTGTCAAAATAAGGTGCTAGTTTGGTTTAGTTTAAAGTTTGTTTTGTGCACAATGAATAATTGTGAGTCGGAAGAGATTGTGGAGGCTGCAAATATTGCAATAAGCAATTTGCTGCCTACGAAGTCACGATATAGCCTACAATCGGTTCAAAAAGTGGTGCGCCGAGAAAAATGTTCAAGTATAGGTACAGCGAGAATGTTTTGTTGGCATACTTCAGTGAAAATGCAAAGAATTACCTACAAGTCTTCCACATATGGGCGCAATATTCTATGGTTAAGTCATGCTTGATTATTTACAACATAGATACAAGCAAATTCCCCAAGCTGATCGCATTTTTGAAAAGAACCGGTGACGGATATCAAGCGAAAAAATCGAAAATATTGCACAAAGGGTGAAATCGACCATTTTCTATCAAGTGCAGATGAGCAGATGACAAAGCATTCTTAATGATTAAGGTAAGATTACTTTTGTTGTTAGGTATTTCAGTTATTAAGTATTTTGATTTTTTATAGGTTGGATTAATTCTGTCTGATGAACTAGTCAATTTAACTGTAGATGATATTGAGGATGTAGGCTCTTCCTTGATTGTAAAACTCCAAACACTAAGACAAAGATTCCACGAACCTTTGTGGCTACCGATGTCGGAAATATGCTTGAATTGTTTCGAAAATACCTGTCCCTTCGTCCTCCCCACGTCAAGCATAAGCGCCTTTTTTTGTACTACAAAGCAGGAAAATGTAGTTCGCAGCCAGTTGGCAAGAATACCATGGGAAAAATTCCGAGTGTAGTAGCTTCGTATTTAAAATTACCTGATGCTGCATGTTAAACTGGTCACTGCTTACGAAGATCTTCAGCGACATTACTGGCAGATGCTGGTGTGGATATCACGACAATAAAGCGTCATGCTGGTTGGGAATCAACGACAGTCGCTGAGGGTTATGTCGAGAACTCCATTGAAAATAAGACCATAATTTTAGTAGGTACCACTACTAGCGCAATCACGAAAACTGTAAATGTGAGCGAAAGTAATATTCCTTCTAAAATTAATTTTGAAAATTGTTCAAATGTAAAATTTAATATAAATGTCAATAAATAATTTCAATGTTATCTTTTTTTTGCATGAAAAACGTTCTCCATAATGTAAACTCCCTTGGGAGCATTATACTCTCTTGGCAGGCACGTATCCAGGATTTGGTTTCGGGGGGGGGGGGTCCAACGAGAAAAAGAAATGGCGCCGCAGACGAAAATTTTTGAAGAGGTCAAGGTCAACGTCCTTAGATGAAAAGTAGAAAATTGTCAAGGTACAAAACAACACGTTAAAATACAGATTTTGTTAGAAAAATTTTTAATCTTCTGTTAAAAATTGAGTTATTATTATTACCTATAGTTACAAACAATCTCATAATTATAAAAAGTATTAGTGGTTACAAAGACAATATTCGCTTTTTTTTATTAGCCAGAATGTCAAGTATTTTATCAGGAAAAACATCGATGTCCCAGTGTATTGAGAGCACAACCATCAGGGAACTTAGCCTTTCGTGTGATATTTTATTTCTTAGAAAGGTTTTTACCCTTTTAAGAGTAGAAAAAGATCTCTCGAGACTGGCTGTAGCAACAGAGGTAAAGTAGAAAGAATAACCAGTAAATGATGAAGAGCAGGGAAAAATTTTTTGTACTGCACCTACATAAAAATGATGGAATCAAAGTTTTTCTAGTGTGTGTTTGAAAACATTTCGGGGGGGGGGGGTCCGGATCCCCTGGACTCCCCTGGATACGTGCCTGTCCCTTGGGAATAATCGACTACTTCTGTTTTAGTTTTGATGTCATAGAAACTGATTTCTACTCCCGACCGTAGAAAAAACATTTTATTTTCAATATAATGCATGGACAAATTATTTGGAGAAGAGTATCGCGTGGATAGATGCATATAGAAAAATCAAAAACAAAATAAAATAGACTGAATTTGTGTCAAAATAAAATACACAAATATCTATTTTGGAGTACAAGGCTGAAATTTAATTATGATAAAATAAAAATGTCACAGAATTAATATGTAGGTATCATCCCTCTCGTTATAGTTATATTAAGAAAGGCGCACGTGTTCGCATATAGCGCAAAATTGTTAGGGGGTGGTAAATTTAATATTTGGCTAATACGCCCTTGTCCAAAGCTAATCGCAAACACAGGGGTGTTAAAATTCGAAATATCAGTGGTAACAGTGGCATTACGAGAACAATGCGATTAAGAATTTGATTGATTCATCTAGAAATTTCTATATATTTTGATGAAAAAATTGAATAACCCAACAATAGGGTGTTTATTCACAGTTGTGTAAAAACAGATGTTAGGTTTATTCTTGTTATCCACTTTTAACGTCAAAAGAGGATTAGGTATTTCTTGATACTTCGTCTAATTTACAACTAATAAACGAAATAATTGAAATCAAAACCGTGCGAGGCGAAAAAAGAAAGAAGTACTGGCATATTAAAAAATAACAAATACTTATGTGATGCCAAAAATAATTTTTACAATGAATGAAGTACTGAAGAAAATAAACTTGGAGAGAGATCCGGAAAAAATAAACAGGAATTAACGAAGCAAAAATAGAATAGGAAGAAGAGCTCAAATATCTACAACCAGGTACCTAAACTGGTTTAATAGAGAAATTCTCGCTAACCGCGATTAAACTTGTAGAATTGTCATTCCATTTTTTATTTTTCTAAGGACTTTTTTCTGAAATTATATTTCGAGCATTTCAAATTTGTTTCTGAAATTATTACAATTTTAATATAGTCCCTATCCTTAGAGCTCGATATCAAGCTTTATTATTTTTGTTAGACCTATTAGCCTGGATATACCGCCTCCCTTGCGTAGCTCTCTGCCCTCGGTTTTTCTTCTCCGAATAGGTGAAACCGCACCCTTACTAGGCCTTCGCACTCACAAAGTATGTGCTCCGCGGTTTCGTCTTCTTCCTGGCAAAACCTACATAGGCTGTCATCTGCTATGTCAATTGTGTGAATATGCTTCCTCAGCCTACAATGTCCGGTCAGCATTCCCACCATCATCCTCGTCGTTTCTCGACTTTGACATAGTAGGTCGCGTGACAGTTTGGCCGAAGGGCTTTTAAGGAATAGTTTAGCGTGCCTTTGTCCTGGGGTTTTATGCCACCAGCACAGCGCCTGATTGTTTATCCATTGGTGGATGCTCTCCTTAGTGAAGTTTTTTTCAATTCCACAGGAAGGTTCTGGTCCTATCATGACCTCAGTCGCTCCCTGCTTGGCTTATTCATCGGCCTCCTCATTGCCTTTTATTCCTTGGTGACCTGGCACCCAGGCTAGGGCCACTCTATTATGACTACCTAGTCTGTTGAGAGCCTTGCGACACTCTCACACCAGATTTGACGTTGTCCGGTATGAGCTTATCGCCTTTAGTGCAGCTTGACGATTCTGGTTATCCACCTCCCGTCTCATCAACTCTTCTGCACAGCATTGCACTGCCATTACCTCTGCCTGAAAGACAGTGGCATGTTTCCCTAGGCTTAGAGAGATCTTGATCTTCTCTTGTACCGCATATATATTCCGGCTCCTACTCCAGAGTCTGTTTTAGAGCCATCAGTGTACCAGTTGAGATTCGTTGTTATAGGAGGCCCTGCCTCCCAGCCCTTTCTCTCTGGAATGACTACTATGTATTCATTTTTGAAGCTATATTGTGGGGCAATCTGATCCATTGGCATTCCCAGTATTGGATCTGCCTTTATTTCTTCATAATATGGCTTTTTATAGACATTGCCGTGTCCTTGACTTATCAGAGGAGGCCCCTGTAATAATCTGTGATTAACAGATCTTGCATTTCCCTGAATGAAGATATGCAGTGGCGGTAGGTTTAGTATTACCTCCAGGGCTGCAGTCTGCGTTATTCTCTTGGCCCCTGTGATACTCAAGCAAGCTTGTCTTTGGATACCACTTAGCTGCCTCTGCGCTCCAATCTGCAGTATCCTGGGTCACCAGACTACTGACCCATAGGTTATCCCTGGCCTCACGACCTGTGTATATAACCATTTGGTCATGTTGGGATTTAATCCCCAATTCTTTCCACACATTTGCCTTCACCTTCCTAGAGCGATTCTGGCCTTGTGTGGGGTTTTTTCGATGTGAGAATTCCATGTAAGCTTCTGGTCAAAGATTACCCCTAGGAATTTAACTTTTTTCGCAAATGGAATTTCCACTCCGTTTATTTGCGGCTTTTGTAGACCTTGCAAATTTCTCTTTTTTGTAAACGGTATATCTACCAGTGTAGTTTTGTAGGGGTTCACTGCCAGTTCTTCATCCCTATACCAGCCACTTACTATAGGTATAATAAGCGCCATTTGGGTGCGGTCTCATATTGTACTTGGAAACCGTCCTCTTATGACGATAGCAAGATCGTCCGCATATCCCAGGCACTGAATACCTTCGTCGGACAGCCGTACTAGAAGCGTGACTGCAGACTGCAGAGAATTGAGAAAACATTACGATAAAAACTGGAATTATTAAGTTCTTAGCGATGTTCGTATAGATGCTCCATAGTTCCGAATGCAGGAAAATGAAGGTAAATACAATGTAAATCTGTTTTACGGGAAATTCAGGACTATCCAGCTTTGCACAGCCTGTTTTTGAATGAACCAAATTGAGTGTAACTTCAAAAAACAATTTCGAAAAATTCCTATATTGGATCCTTTGAAAAATGTTTCTTAATATCATTTACCAATCAATCATAATACATAATACACCCTTCGTGATTTTGAGTCCCCTCTTGAATTGCTATCCCTAAAATTATAATATTGCGGACATATGGAATCGGTTTCTTGTTTTGTTTTGTATAGAAAGGGGATTAGCCCTTTTTGATCCTATTACATGCTATCACGCTCTTAATTTAACAGCTTGGGGGACTCACAATTGTCAAAATAAAAATCTTAAGACAAAGGTTATCAATTTGGGAAGCGTGAAATAGAAAATAATTGCATACATTAGGTATATATAATATATATCATTATTTTAATTATTTTCTACTTATACATATCTCCAATCGGTACTGAAGTAGGGACAGCCTTATCTCTGCAAACAATAGTAAGACGAGTTTGATGAATGAAAGTGATGTGATAGCTGCGTTATTATAGGTAGTCAGAATAATAATAATTAATTAATATCTAATATCTATGTTGGTTTCATCGATTTGGAAAAGGCTTTGATAAGGTATCACGGGAAGGATTATGGGACATCTTAAAAAATAGAGGAGTTGACAAGAAGACAATAAGTATAATAGAAAACATATATAAAAACAACTTATGCTGTGTAAGTCGAGAAAATAAAATTCCAGAAAATTTCAAAACACAAAAAGGATTAAGGCAGGGAGGGGGATTGAGTCCACTATTATTTATTATCTTTATGGATGAAGTTATAAAACAATGTGCACCTAAGATGAAAAATCTACATATAGGCTACAGACAATTACAAAAAATAAACATCGCTGAAGGAGCATTTGCAAACGATTTGATTATTATGATGGGGACAGAAAAGGACCTACAACAGAACTTAAACATATAGAATAAAACTTTAAAAGAAAATGGGATGAGCATAAATAAGAGCAAAACAAAAGTACTGCACATATGTAGAAACAGTAGAGAAATGAAGATTTCAATAGATGGAACAAATATTGTGCAGGTGAAAAGCTTCAAATACTTAGGAGTTGAAATTCAAGAAAACGGAAAACAAGATATTGAAATTAATAGGATACAAAATACTTTGAAACCATACTATTCAATTAATAGGTTATTTATAAACAAAAAAGAAATATCAAAGAAAACGAAGATGAATGTTTATAAAACCATATTTAGACCAATCCTTACATTTGGATGTGAATCATGGGTGCACACACAGCGTCAAAAAAGTCAAATTCAGGCCGTAGAAATTAAGTATCTTAGAAGAGTCAGGGGTGTCACAAAAAGAGACAAACTGAGAAATACAAAAATAAGAGAAGACCTGGAAATAAAGCCAATGCTGGAATTCATTGAAAAACGACAACTTAGCTGGTGGGGGCCTCTCCAAAGAATGAATAATAAGAGGCCTGTCAATCAAGTGTAGGAATCCAAGGTACAAAGAGCTAGGAAAAGAGGAAGACCAAGGCAAACATGGGATGGATTATTAGGAGAAATATTGATGAGTAGTCCGATGAACCATATAGGTTAGGGTCCAGAGAAATAATAAAATTCACCCGTTTTGGTTTAACTCACAGTACCGTTATATTTCGTAGTACCTCCAGCATAGAGGTAGCTAGCTTTGTTTTTATAATTTTCGAAAGTAACTCAAATAATAGATACATCAGTATCGACAGTATCTAGCCCCTGAATAATGTAAATTGTGTACGGACTATAACGTTTGGTACATACGGCAAAGTGTTAAATGCTGCTTGGATGTGCCATTTTAGCATTTTATTAAGAAACATTTACTAAACCATATAGAAGGCAAGCCTACTATTTTCTTCAGCACTGCTCGAGACGCTTCGGAATTTGTTTTGTTCACAATTTGATTTGACTGTTTATTGCAGCTACTTTCACAGGTTGTTTTGGTTTCTAGGTTAAGTTATTTTTTCTTTCAAAATGGACAAATTAGACATTGTGAAGATTATATTGTGGACTGGTTAATGAACAGCATCATACATTGTTACAAATTTAACAAAACTCCTTCTGAATTTAAAAGCATTGAGTCAATCCTCCGACTATCGGCATCCGCAAAATCAGCGTTTCAATATAAGCTGGTATGATAAATGCGATTGGTTAACAGGATATCAGAGACAGCCACAATATCATGGTAAACGGAATGTAGTGAGACGGATAGATGAATGAATAGAACGTGTTCTAGAGATTCTGAACCGAAGAGATTCTAGAGAGCTATCGGACGCTTGTCAGTTAGCTGCAAAAATGAAGTGGAAGACTGAATCACAGTTTTTCAATGCAAATACCGTTTTTAACGCCATTTTCTGCTTTGAGAAATAAAAAGAAATTAAATTAGTAGAAATAGATGTTATTTATGTTTTAAGGCTTGAGGAGGACAGGAACAAAGATGTCGGAAAACAGGAGGAAAAAAAAAGAACCAAAAAAGCAACTCGGATAACGAGTACGAGGAACTAAGGAAAGCTAGTACAACATAGTGAAATCTAAACACTCGGATTAATAACGAATGCGAAAGTCGCGCAACTCAGAGAAACGGAAATAATGCAAGGAAAAATCGACAAGATGGATAATACAATCCACGGCGGTCTTGTCCCACAGAAGACGCAAACGACAGAATCCTCTCGATACAACAACGAGGAGATCTACTTCACGAAAGTGGTATCTATGAATAAAATCCAGAAGCAGCAGAAGAAGCCAGTCGTTCCCAAAGAAAAGCCAACGAAATGGACGACGCCATCAAAGAAAACGAAAAGACGACACACAGACCACTACTAGCCATCCTTGGAGCTTCGTAAGAAAGGACAAGTACCGGCTGGGGATATAGTCGAGATTTATCACCATTCGAGAGAAGCTTAGAATTGAAATCCCATGCTAAGGACCTAAGGACTACAGGATCCAAACCAGATACCTAAACGAATTTTCATCCGGGGATTGACAACCAGCGAGGACATCAACGAACTACAGGAGGAAATCGAGGAGGAAGGAGTATGAATAGGAAAAATTAATAAGATTGATTAGATTTGATGAGGTGGATAATTGGCCAATTCCACTGCAACATTTTCAGATCTTTTGTGGTCCTCATAGAAGTTTAATTTTGTATGTATGAACGTCTGAAGTTAGCGCTAACAGTCATGAAAAAGTTGTTGATTCTAATTATTTAAATTGTTGTACGTTTTATCAATGAAATACGTCCAAACTACATGTAATTTTAAATTCAATATCAACAGTTACGTTTATAGAACTTTCCCATGGAATGTGAACATTTGCTGTATGCTGTTGATGGAATAGAACATTAGCACTCAGTGCGCTCTAGTTTTGCCAATGGTAAACAATAATCAATTTTAGGCGAATAACAAACAATAACCGCTAAATACCAAATGTATTTAGTCGATGTGGTTATTAATGGTTATAAGGCTGAGCCCTTAAGGAAGTCACTACGACACTACATCGTCATGCGCACCATGCCCGATGCGAGTGTCGGCCGAGTGTTGTGGAAGAAAACCGCAATGTTAATCATAGATAACAAATATAACATACCTTAGATTAGGAACTCTCTTTCCTTGTCTAAGTAACATACTGATGTTAATGTGGTCAAAGAATACTCAAATGGTAATTCGCTTCTCGCTATTTTTTATTGGCAACACTTAAGTAGGTTATCTGTGGGCAACACTGTCCATTTGGTGTGCTCTTTTTACAGAAGTTGCTCTGTTCACTTGAATGATTTTGCATATTCTTTTTAAGCGCTCGTTTTGAACAGAGCTGAACTATCGCTTTCCCCTCTTGCCCCTAACTGCACTACTTGTAGAGGGGGCTCGGTTCTGATTACTTGCTCTGTTCAGTTCATCATAACCTCAAACCATAGACAAAATTATATAACATTTCTCTATGCTTAAAACCATATAAGGAAAAGAACCAGAACTTGATTTATTTTGAAGTGCCGAAGCGGTTTCAAAATGTGTGAGCACTTATATGAAAACATCAATAATTTCATCACCATTTTATAATACACTTTCCTCCACTTATTATTTTAGCGCATAAAATGGTGATGAAATTATATAATTTTGTCTATGGTTTGAGGTTATGATCAACTGAACAGAGCAAATAATCAGAACCGAGCCCCCTCTAGAGGTAGTGCAGTTAAGGGCAAGGGGGGAACCGATAGTTCAGCTCTGTTCAAAACGAGCGCTTAAAAAGAATACGCATAATTATTCAAGTGAACAGAGCAACTGAATTGCTCGAGTAAATTCTGTAAAAAGAGCACACCAATAATCTCTTCACGGCTTTGTGTCATCTGTCATTGATCTAAGATCTGTGATCTGATTTGTCAATGGTTAATTTGAAGTTTTCAGGGGTAATTTTTATTTGTGATAATCGTTGAATTATTTCTTAGTACATAGCTTTGAGTTTTCCAATATTCAAAGTAAAGATATACCATTAACGTTTTCCATAAATTAAATACAAGATGGTAAGTGATTATACTTGTTTTACATTTGAATTAGACATAATATTGAGGTTATGTTTAATGACAAAGCTAAATTTTAAACAAATAGTTTTAAATAATATGCAATATAATGGTCTTCAAACGCTAACTAATCTTATCATAATTACTTATTTCTAGTCTATTCTTGCTTATAATGGAGGTGCTATGGTGGCAATGAAAGGAGAAAACTGCGTAGCCATTGCGGCAGATCGAAGATTTGGTATCCAGGCACAAACGGTAGCTACAGATTTCCAAAAAATATTTGAAATGGGTCCCCATTTATATGTTGGTCTACCAGGATTAGCTACGGATACACAAACTGTAATGGAAAAACTTCGTTTTCGTAAAAACCTTTATGAACTTAAGGAAAACAGAAGGATAGCACCAAAAACGTTTGCTTCTATGATATCTAATATGTTATATGAAAAGAGATTTGGTCCATTTTTTGTGGAACCTGTTGTGGCTGGACTTTTGCCTGATACTTATGAACCATTTATCTGTAATATGGACCTTATTGGATGTATTAATCAACCTACAGATTTTGTTGTTGGAGGCACTGCCTCAGCTCAGTTATATGGAATGTGTGAAGCTCTGTGGGAACCAAATTTAGGCCCAGAGGATCTTTTTGAAACTATATCACAAGCTCTTATGAATGCCTTTGATAGAGATGCCATATCTGGTTGGGGAGCTACAGTATATATTATGTAAGTTTAATTTTATTATGTAAGTTAAAATTAAGAGTAATGGCTAAATTGGGCATTGGTGTACACAATTTGGGTCAGCAGTTTACACCCCAGTATTTTATTAGGAATTGAAATATTTTATTATACATTTTTTTGATTAAAACTATATTTATGTGCAACAGGCTTGGGCTCAGATAATCCAAGGTTATACTTGTTAACAGTTTGGATTTAATTTTCCATAAAATTTATCAAAAACTCATGAAAGGCAATATTTTTGAGTGTGCAATCTCAGATGCCATTACAATCAACCAAAAACTGGCCCTTCAACAACACTACTTATTTATATAATGGTCAGCTCATTGTGTAAAAAAATTGTTCAGAGACCAGCCATTAATTTAGTGACACTAATGGTGCTTGATGGGAGGGGAAAGGGAAGATCAGAAACTTAGGTAATTAGTTATTCCATGTGAAACAAACAGGGAAAATGGTTGTAACCTAAGGATGGAGAGTAATCCACATGTAGTGAGCCTGAGCTAACACAGCAGGGCCGAGTAGGAAAGTTTCACTGGTAAATATTACTAGGCATGGAACATGTTCATGAAACTTGGTATTTAAGCTGTCTTTATAAAGTGGTAGATAAGAGCCAGTGATTGGTCGGCTTGATCGAATTTCAGTTATTTCAGCCTTTTTGGGTGTGTAATGATTTTAATTAAGTTATTTTGAGGAAAAGAAATATGTTTTGTCTGTAAATATCATTTCAATGGTTATTTTGTGGAGATGATTTACTTACACATTTTGTATAGTTTTTGCTAGCAATAGTCAGTCACTTAAAGCCATCACAGGTAACCTAAAATGAAAATTTAATGTTTTTGGCACTTCCTATATTATAAAACAGAAAACCTTTTAAAATTAGGTATGTTATTAACAGTAATTAGAAGTGTAATTCTTGTACTAAAAATAGTAGGATTTTTTAAGATTCTCATTATTTACAATTCCCAAAATCATTCTGTCTCATGTATAGTTTTAATAATTAGTGTTTCTACGATTTTGCAGAGAAAAGGACAAGGTGACCATAAAGAATTTGAAGACACGTATGGATTAGTTAATTTTTTTCATTTATATTTTTTAAAATAAATTGCTATAATATATTTCTTTCATTTTATCCCTATAAAATTCTTATAATGTAAATTTGTGAGAGAAAAGTTTAAGATGAGTTTGTATTTTGAGCATTATATTGTTGATGTGTAAAAAAAGGAAAACATGAAGTTATAGAATATGGAAGCAAGAACTAACCATGAAAAGTGTAAGCAATGTACCATGACTTGCATCTAGGCATAATGAGAACCATGAGAAATAATCCTGCAGCAGCAATGGAAGTATTATTAGACCTACCTCCTTTACTTTTTGTGATACAGGGAGAGCAAAACTAAGTATTGGAAGACACTGAGTAACCTAAACACTAGATAAGGGCACATTAATGAGTTGTCAGAGGATGTGCTAAGCATGAGAGTGAGGGTGGTAGAAGTTACACCTGAACATACATAAAAAAATGTATAGACTTCAAATTAAGAACCTCCTTTTTTTAGAAGTATGTTAAAACAGGGTGCAAGTATTAGACAGAGACGTTAACAACGGTAACATGTAAATCTCTTGCCTGGATACCAATTCAGAATCTATATTTAAAATAAAGGTCATAATGTGGATGGGACAAGAAATTAATTTAAATCTAAACAAACAACACTAAATATGATTTATTTTTTAAAACAAGCCACTTTAAAAATTCTTAACAATAACAATATAATTATAATAAAAACTTTTAAATACAGGCACTATTCATTACTGTTAGGTTAGGTTATATGGGCGACCAGGACCGTTTCGGTCTACTCAGAGGCCCATAGTGATACCCTTTGGCTCATGGTGTTGAGCCATCCTGTTTTTACCTATCCTTTGTCCTTTATATATTTCCTTGTCTTAGGCATTTCCATGATCCTATAAAATTCTTCAAATTTCCGATGTCCATCTCTTCTGCCTCTACTAGACTCTCAAGTGGTGTACTCCCCAAATACCTCTGGCTTTTACCTGCCACGGCAGGGCATAGACACATGAGATGTTCCACCGTCTCTTCCCCATATTCATTGCACAGATCATCCAGTTTTACCTTGATTTTCCGGAGTCTTGCCCCTACTGTGCAGTGTCCAGTGATGACTCCCGTGATCTTCTGAATTGAGTCCTTTCTATATTCTAGGATCTCTCTTGTTCTTTCCTATTTTTGGCCAGAGCTGTCGCGAAGTGAAACAATCGCTTCTCTCGCTCCATCTCTTACCGTGCTCTACCCTGGTTATATCTTTTATGGTGTCCTTCAGTAGTTGAATCAGTGGCCTTGGTCTGGCTAACGCTTCCGCCCTGTCCTTCTTCGCTCCTTCCTTTGCGAGGCTATCTGCTTTTTGGTTCCCTTCCACACCACTGTTTGCAGGGACCCAACATATACTCACCCTTCTGTCGCGTATCCAGGACAGGGCTTCGCGACAGCTCATTATCGACCGTTATGGACGTCATCGCATTCGCCCGACTGTCGCCGGTTACAATCAGCCACAACAGTGGTGAGATTACTCCCCCCTGTGGTGTTCCCCTGGTGGATCTTTTCTCGGTTGCACTGTCATAATGTGGATGGGACAAAAAATTAATTTAAATATAAACAAACAACACTAAATATGATTTATTTTTTAAAACAAGGCACTTTAAAAATTCTTAACAATAACAATAAATACTCTTATTTATATAATTATAATAAAAAGTTTTAAGTACAGACACTATTCATTACTGTTAAAATAATTAAAATTCACACAAGTATAATCCTAAATGCACTAAAGTTTACCCTTACGAAAGGGTACAAGTATTAGAAAGAGATGTTAACGTCATTTTATTTGCATAGAATCGGCTGGAATTTGAGGATTAAAATATCATAATTTGTCAAAATAAGGCAAAATGTGACAGTCGCCCTGATGAATCTGATGATAAACAAGCGTTCTTTGCACAACACGTGGTTCTTAATAGTTATTTCGATCGTGTTTGATTTCATTTAATTTTGATTTGGTGCTTTCTTTGACATTGACAAATTATCTAAAATGTATCCAAATAATTGTTTATCCTTAATTTAAATTTGAACTGCATTCATATAAAACAACTTCCTTTCGTTAATCCTCGTTGTCATCATCTCCCGGTTTTTTAATAACTCCCCACTTTTCAGCTTCTTGTAAGGCTAATCCAGCAATTTCTACAATTTTTTCTCTTCCGTCATACGGTGGCAACTTTGATAAAGCCATCAAAATTTCTAGAACATCAGTCTCGACCAATTTTTCCGCTACTAATTTTGAAGAGGAAAGAATATTGTGAGCTACACAAACTCCCCTATATTGCATATCTAAGGACGGATTTGCCAGAAGACAATGTAGAGAATCGAGCCAGTTCTTCGAATCGAAAATTTTTTCACAACATTTTACACTCGTTCCGGTAATAATTGCAAGCATACCAGCGGCCGCCAATGCAGTGTCTTTGTCTTCATCAAGACACAAGGATACGGTAAACTTGACCTGAAAAAAAAACAGTTTAAACATTAAAAGGAAGATTAATATGTGGTTTTAGGAGCCTCTCCGCTACAACCTTTGCAGATCTATTGTGTATGCCCCCATGTTATGCTAGAGTTAATTGTCTAGACCCATCCATATTGCTAGACTCCGTAGATCAGATGTTCCTTCTAGGACTAGTGAATCTGCCTCTTCACTGCCCTTGTGACTTTCAAGTCGTCATAATTCTGATACCGAAATGTTATTTCGACAGTGTTAGTGATGTCTGAAACCATTTGGACTTCACAGGGTTTACAGAGAACCGGTCATGCCTAATTCCAATTCTACTTCTCGACTTCTATTTGACCTGACTCATTTCTATTCGATTTGAAGTTACAGAATAAGCTAATATTCCAACTTACCCTGTCATTTTCTCCTTCAAACATCTTAATAACATCCTCCGACTGCGTCATGTTACACATACACTGTACAGCGGCTCGGGATATGTATTCATGATCTTCAAACATGTATTGTTCAATTTTTCCGAATCCCCCTTCTTTGATTATTCTCATTCTAGCCGATTCACTGAGCTGAGCCATATTGCAAAGAGCCATCAGCGCTTCGAAATTTTCCAATCCCGTACAATCTGGATGCAGTAAATTAAGAAGCGGTCGAATTACTTCCAAAGATTTTTGTCCCGGAAAGGCAATTTCGGGATTAATGGTTATTCCTATTCTGTAAACGTAAAAAAGAAATTCAATTCAGTGAATACACCAGCTTAATAAGAAGCGAAGCCCGACGCAATCTCTTAGATGTTTTGGTAACAAAAATTTAAGACCTTGAAGAGACCAACGTTGACAGATAACTTACATTAAGAAAATGATCAAATTAAATATCTGCGATATAATTGGTCGACAAAGTGAAGTTTGACAAGAATCTTATTATAAAAATGGCTCCTTTCAGACATGCGCATACAAAAAACGGATTGGAACTTCACTTCTTGTTAAACTGGTGTATTCTTTGGACTCATATTTATTCGTAAAAACTTAGTGGAGACCCGCTAAATACTTATTTATTTACCACCACACAATTTCCCCTATAAATTGATATTTTTGGCGCTAACATTTTTTTGGGTCTTACAAAGTAGTTTGACGTATAACCAAATTTATAATTAAGCCAAATAGGTATATTTCAATCGATGAATAATAATGTTGGATCAGTGTACAGCCAATATCATCGTATTAGGTATTAAATAGATTTCGTGGCGTTTTGAAATCTACATATTAATACAAAACTGAAAAATGTCCGAAACAAGCGGACGGTCCTATGATTTATAGTTGTGAGTAAAATTAATTTGCACTGTTTCACGTTAAAATAACAGTATCCGGCAAGGTTCCTTTGAGGATTACAAAGCCGAAAAGATAAAAAAGCCATAAATCATTTCGAGTCTTGACCTACCCACAAGCGAACAATTGATTTTTATTGTTGCAATGTAGCTTCCGTTTGGCCTATGCAAAAAATTTACTTCAACTGCTAAGCCACATTGACTGTGAACGTCCCAGGGTACGTTTAGTTCATTTCTGTTATTTACGAGACAGTGTGTTTTTAGATGTTGCTGTGATTGAGATGATGTTTTATTGATTAAAACTATTTTGTGGGTAATAATAAAAAAATATGGCTTTTTGTCGACCATTCGAAGAGGAAGATATTGTTATAGGCTCCGAACAATTAATATACTAGAAGAGTAAACAGACATATCAGACATATTTATTTTGCATGTGTCCATAGATGTTGCCATGTCGCAGGAAATATAATAAGTTGATTGATTGTTGTATTTATAAAACAGGAATATTTTATTGTTAAAATTTTTTACCAAATGTTTTGAAATTTCTGAAAGTGGAGAGTAGACAATGGACAAAAAGAAATTTGGTATGTTCTAGACACGTTCGACGCAAAATATGTTACAAAATATGTACAGGCAACTGAGACAAGAAAAAAATGGGTGAAACCATGGAGCTGCTAGAAGAGTACATAAATTGACAAAAGTTTCAAAAAAATCCATCATTACAATTATCGGTAAAACCATTGCTATTCATCGGAAAAAGAGAGTATAGAAATTGCTGGTGCGTGTGGATCCTGCAATAATGAAAAATCCGTCTGAAACTGGTTCTGCTTCTGCTTTCTTTATCTCGCCGACAAATGGATGATTCCAGTAGTCCATTCAGTATTGCCACTACACAATTTTCAGGTCTAAAACGACTGACATTTTTTAGGCCTTGCTGGATACGATTCAAAGTCGAGACAGAAATAATTTTTGATTTCGAAGGTTTCTAAATGTTCCCGAATATCTGAACCGGGCTATTAATTTTGTTATTGAAAAAAAATAAATAACCTAGGGGACTTACATTTTTACGTTTGCTGCATGGACGAAAGCTGTCAATTTAATGTCACATGTCTTGTTTTTGACATTTGAAATTAACTTCGGTTTCGTTTTTTCTCGAACGTGTATCTAATCTGAGTGAGTAATTCAGAGTAATTTGTGATCTAATCTAGTATATTTTTTTGCTAATTGTTGTCTTAGCTTGTTTTACATTGTTTTCAAATGTCAAAAACAAGACATGTGACATTGAATTGACAGGTTTCGTCCATGCAGCAAACACGTAAATATTCAAGTCCCCTAGGATATTTTATTTTTTCAGTAACAACATTAATAGCTCGATTCAGATATTGGGGAACATCTAGAAATCATTTAAATCAAAAATTAGTTCTGTCTCGACTTTGAATCGTACCCAAAAAGGCCTAGAAAATGTCAGTCGTTTTAGATCTGAAAATTGTGTAGTGGCAATACTACTGGAATCATCCATTGTGAAACGGTGCAAATTAACTTTACTGTCAGCTTCTATTATATATCCTGTGGTGCAGAGTTGTCAACGTTACTCATCATTGGCTTTTGTTCATGTGAGCTGTTTTTTTCCTACAACGTATTAACTAATGATAAAAATATCATTTCAACAAAGTAATTTATTGGAATGATTATAATTTATTTGTATTCTTCTTTTATCTCATCGAGAACAAGTTTAACCATTTTAGTGCAACATTTTAGTGGTGATGGAATACATTTGTTCGTGATTAACTTTTAGTTCTGTGATATGTGATGCATTTAGTACGCATCATAAATTGTCATATGTCAAGATTTCGGATGCTATTCTATTTACAAGTGTTTTAGAAATATATTTGCTGTACTTTGTATTAATAGTAGATAACGATTAAAAAGGTATGAACATGATATATTTATTATTGGTCGCGTTTATCTCAACGTAGCGCTACCGGAACGATAATCGATTTCCGGCTGAACGCGTGTTTTGTCAACTGATTGATATGAGCGCTATGGTAGCAGTCGCCATTTTTCCCATCAGAATTGAAATACGCTACGCTAGCGATCAGTGATACATTAACTGTCATTTATGACAAATATTATGTAAATAAACATGTAAAATATTTTTGTTTGAAGATATTTTAGACCTTTGTATCTCGAAAATGAATTAACACCACTGGGAACTATTAAACTAAGTTGAAATCGCAGATGAATGAATAATTATTGCAGTCATATGTCAAATAAAATTAGGTTATGGTGTTATATCAAGATTAGAACGTTCATCAGAATTAAGTAATGATGGATTACTCTGAAAATCGCTACCTGATCAACTTTGTTGGGATGAACGCGACAATATTTAACTAATTTGCATCCAAAAACTTGACATATGGCAGTTGTGACGTTTTCACTAAATGCACATATTCAGAATCCTAAGGCACAGCACCTAGAAGAGGGACATTTACGTAAGCTAAGGCCTGGAGATATCCTAAAATTACTTCAGGAAATGGGACTAAAGGAGCTACTAGTCTCTGAGACGTTCCTCAGGAACTAAGTAGTAGTAAGGGGGCACAATAGATCTTTTAGGTTTCAGTGAATGTCACCCCATCATACGTACATATAAGCACAGAGATAATATAGATAGAGGCAACAAGCCATAGGTCGCTGTGTAAGTGGAAATGTCCGACTAAACTCCGGTGAGATAGAAAAAGACAGACGATCAGAGGTTTTTCCGTCTTTGTGTGTATATAGCATGCACGCTATTAGAGAAAGAGAGCCTAAACCTCCGACTTCCTATCTCTCTCTTACGTGATGACGGGTTTTGGGCTGTGCATTTTATTTGTTTTGTCCATTTGTAAGGTTATTGTTGCCGTTTTTGTGTTGTATTTTCAATATTTTCCAAAAACTCAAAAACAGCATACAAATACGTTGAGGCACAACCTCATATTTTTTGACTTTTGTTTTGTCATACTCGGAACCACAAATATACGGATATATGTAAAATTAAGATTATATAATTATTTTGACGTTTCAAACGACGCGCTGTCAGATGCGATTTACCTAGTTAGATATTTGACGTTTTAAAAGAGACAATTTGATTTATTCATTGTAGCCTGAATTCTGATACTCAGAGGATGTGTTTGGCTAACGAGAGTGAAGGATTTATATCATTTGCATTATTATCTAGTCGTGGAGAAAGTACTAACCTTGCCAAAGCTTGAGCTGCTTGTCTTTTTCCCTTTTCAGTGCCATTTAAAGCTAATGAAAGTAATACTTTACTACCACCTTGCGCTACAACTAACCCTCTTAACTCGTGTTCGCTGCACATGGCGTTAAATACTCTAGCTATCAATTCTCTCGAGTTATTACTTTCCGTTTTCGCTAGCGTCACCAAGGCCGTAGTGACATTGGCGTGTCCTAGAGCTAATATTCGCTTGGTGACAAAATCTGGATCGTCTAGCTCGTGTTCTTCTGGAATATGTTGTTTGGCGAATTTTGCTAATTCTAGCATTTCCGGAATTACCTCTTGTTTTTCGTAAGCGTTACATAAATTGACTAATGTGGTTATAACACCGAATAAAACGGATTGGTCTCCAGTTTTTGCGAGTTCGACGAGAGCTTGTAGAGCGGGCTTATCTTCTATTAATTTTTCTTTTACTTCGGCATCGAGTGTTAGATACGACAATCCTTCAGCAGCCCATTTTCTAATATCGTTATCCTTGCCTGGATGTAAGAGGAATCGTTTGCAGGCTTCTGATAGTTTTAACGACGAACCTACAAAAATTAAAGTTGTATCATGACAAAAATTCAACAAAATACAATCTTACCTTCTGCAAATGGTTTCAAAGACGCATCTGTACCACCAGAACTGCCTAATTTGCATAATCCAACTAACGCTCTTATTCTTATATGGTCATTTTTCGATTTATAAAGTTGTTTTAGAATGTTAACTCCCTGACTGATAATAGCTTTAGCCTTATCGGCTTTACTAGCCGCAGCTATTATACATTCACAAGCAACTTTTTGTTGCAATTCGTCATCTGTATTTGCCATAACCAAAATCATCTCCATAATACCTTCTTTTCCTGTAAAATAAAGTATAATAGAAAAATTAACACAAAAATTCCGAGGGTCGCAAAGTGTACCATAACCTGAATAAATGTTCCCAAAAAGTGATAAAGAAATAATAGACCAACACTAATAATGAGATGCAAATAGGGAGAACTATATTTTTATCAATTAAAACAATTATAGACAGTTCTTACCTATAAAAACATTTCCAACATCCAAAGGACCTCTTAGCAGAGATGTTAAAGCAACAGCTACCCTAACTTTAGACTCTATGTCAGGAGTTAGTAGCTTTTCTTTAATAAAAGTCTCTATTTTATTCATATACTTCTCTTTTAAAGCATCATAGTACATATTCTCGTAAATTCTAGCCAAACATACAGCTGCTATAGTTGCAGTAGATGGGGTTATGTTCATAGAACTTTCATATTTAAATTCTTCAAGTTCACTGGCGCACTCCATTAATCTCTCTACACCTCCAATGTTCACCAATTGTTCAGACCAACAAAGTTGATCATGACTTATATTTCTCATAATAAGTTCAATCAATGCGTCTCTAGCTAATCCAGATATTAAACGATTGTTCAGAGCATATACCAGGCAAGTTAAAAGAGTGTCTATTTGTATTTTATTTCTTTCAACTACTTCCTTTTTTGGTTTGGTATCCCGCTTATTTTCCATACCCGAAAATGCGTTAATAATGGTTTGCATGCAATGTTCTACTACATTAACTTGTTTTTCATCGGTGGAGTCGAGGATTTCCAAGAACCAAGGCAAACCAACTATTTCTAATACCTTTTTTGTACGCATTTCACTGTGTTTACAAAGTTCGCCAATAATTCTTATACCAGCAGTTGTAATTACTTTGTTTTTGTCAACCTGCAAACAATTTAATTTTTGTACAATACTTGGAATGGTACATTATGCAACAGAGGAAGAAAGCTTAGATTTATAGCCCAATATCAATTAATAAAGTTAACAATACTTTTACACAGAAATCTGTACAATATTTGTTGAGCAATCAGCATTTTTTAGAACATCTAAGTGTTTCTCATTCAAATTATTTAATCAATTACATTGCTAGAAAGATGGAGAAAAATGCATGAAATGTTAGTAAACATAGTAAGTAGTGTAATGAACTGTTTCTTAATCTTGTCAGTTTTACCTTTATAATATTTTTAATTTGCTGAACTATTGTAGATTTTATCATCAATTCAGCTCCTGAAGATTGTCTTGCTAACACCAATAAATTGTTCATGGCAGTTTCCCTTTTTTCAGTACTTTGAGTCAAATCAAATGCAATTTTCAACATACTTTCCAGTTTGCTACTAGTTTGTTCATTTTGTCGAGCCCTTTCTTGTACAATTTTGAATAATCTTTCCAATATTGGTTGAATAGGTTTGTTTGTAGGATCATCTTTAAATATCTGTGTTGCATCTCTATAGGCTTCTTCATATCTGTCAAAGGGAAATTGAAATTTGAGTTATATAAATGTATGTTTAAAAGAAGTTCGGTGCCAAAAAGACATTCCAGAAACTTGATTGATTGGTTCAACACCACCAGTCAAAGGCTTTGAGCACACCTTTTTGTCCGGTTGGTTATACTGTTCATATGAAGAGACCAGAAGCCGCTATCAGGCTCAAGAGAATTTTTACCAGGTCCTTCTTGGAGAAATCCTCTCTTGGGTACTCTAGTCCTAGGAGTCTATATTTCCAATGAGACAGTGCTTCACATTTGAAGATAATGTGTGAGGCGTGAGGCTTATCTCTTCCATGCACAACTGACAGATAGGTTCCTCCCTACATATGCCAATTGTATGCATGTGTTTTCTAAGGGTACAGTGACCAGCATGTAATCCTGCCACTTTCCTTATCTGGCCCCTACTGAGGTTTGATATTTCATTAGTCATTGACTCTTAGGGGGACCAGGAGTTTCCAGTGTTCCTGTTTTGGTACTTAATGTCAACTTTTGTTTTTGTGTGATTGACAATTTTGAAGAAAATTAAATTTCTATGTATGGATGAGCATAGAAAAAATATAGTATGCAATTGCATTTAATGGCTATTGAGACAATCTGTTGTCGTTATTGTTTAAACAATGAAAAATTGAATGAATTTGTTGCAATGAATTTTTTTTTATGTTCTTTTGATTACTTCGAATAAAAAAAGTCCTCACACTAATTACCGTAATTTTATTAAACACCTAAAAAAAGATAAATACCATGAATCATAATTTCCGGTAGTCCAGGTAAGGAATGAAATGGTGCTTGAAAACCAGTCTACAAAGAATTGAAGTGATACCATTGAGTTATTGTTTATTATAGGTTAATTATTTGATATACAAATAGAAATCAGGGTATATCGTTTTTCAGGTGTACTATTTCGATGATTTTTAATTTAAAAAAATTCATGGGTTGAAAATACAGTGATGTGTAAGCAATTTTTTGATTCAAAATAGTCTTAAGAATATAAAAAACAATAATTAATTGCAAGAAAAAATGTTTTGCAGCATTTTTAATTGTTCATTATTTAAACAATAACAACAGCTATCAAGTATCATCTTACACTTTTATAATCTGGAGAGCCTCCCGGACATTAAACAAAATTGGGAATCAACACAATTTTGCAAACAAAAGCTCCATTATGCCCTGCACTATTGTATGAATTTGGACAAAGCAGGAACCAGACACAAATATTGTGTGTAAACTATGGACAGTGGATGCACAAAGAATATGTTAAATTATTCCCTTAAAAATATTTTGTTTTCTTTTAATTTGAATAGTTGGGATATGTTTATAATAATTAATGAAACTTTGTATTAAAAATATTTGTTTCAAGCCTCAACTGTCAAATACATGTGGCCATATATATGCAAAAAAGGCTGGGTGACAATGCCACACAATCCAGGGTTAATAGCATTAAATGCTCATTGCATAATATTCTATTAAGAAACCCCTAATGAAATTTAAAGGTCTGCTCAGTTCCTTTGTGTTCATTATTTTCATTAACTCATTAGTATATCTGAATAACACAGTTTAAATGCAATAGTTATGATAAAGCTTTCTAAATTGCATTTTCAATGTATGCTGTAGTGTTTATAGAAGAGGACAGAGTAAATATGATTAACTAGTCATATTACCTTTTTAGTCCTTCTAGAGCTTGACATCTTCTAAAAAGAGCTTTTGGATCTGTTGGTACTATTCTTAAACTTCTATCACAGTCTTCTAAAGCTGCTTCATACTTCTCTTCTTTCAGATATGCAGCAGCACGGTTCTTAAGATAAATCGATAAATTTCTGGTTTCTTCATCATTTAATTTTATTGCTTTTGTATAAAAACTAATTGCTTTTTCCCAATCTTCATTTTTAAATGCAAGATTACCTTCTTCCTTCAACTTTTCTGCTTGTATTTCCATTTTTAAGTCTGGTATCAAGAAACTTTTAGGTTATTTAGGTAATTTTTTACCGGTGGCTTTTTCACATGCTCTTATAATACCTATTTATTGTAGTAGAGAATTCTCTAGTAAGTTCTAGTACAGATAGTCCTAAAAATAAGGAATTAAAATTAGTCTATCTATTTATAAACTCTTTCTTATTTATGTTCTGATTGTATTCATTTTTAAAATTCCGGTGGTCGACACTTTAAATGATATAATACAATTATCAAGCCGTGAAACGGGATTCTGTCTTTTCTTCTACAAAACCAAAATCATCATAACAAAAGTGTTTGCTTTTTCAATATTCAGCTACACACATGCTGTATGATATAGTTCTGTGGTTATATATACGTCAACTAAATTGTCATTAGTTATTTCATTTTGTCATTGGTCATTGTTATTTTCATAGCAAATTTAATTTTGGTTCTTTGTGACAAAAAAATAAAACCTCATATACCTTTTGACTTCAGTAAATTTATACGTTTTTGTTGCTGGAATCCAAATAATTTCATTCAAAATGGTAAGATAAAATTATTATAATAATTTGCGTGTAATCAAGCAATATCTTCAGTTTCAGTTTGGATTTATGTTTCCCGAGATCCCCAGGCCATTTAACATGACTTACAAATGCTATTCTGTTGCTATGTTCCCTGGAAATGAACGGCAAGATGTAGAAAAAGGAGGAAAAAGTATGATAGTCTTTTATTAGGATTGAGTTGATTGTCAAAAATAAAGTAATTCTTAACTTGATAGATGACTTGAACAAACTACAGTACCTCGTACATAAGTAGTGTGAAAATACCTAATATTTAGAATTTTCAATACTGCAAGGTATATATAAATCTAACAATCATATTTTTTTAGTAATTATGCCTCCATCAGCTTTAGAACAACTGACTAGGTTAAACATTAACTATCCAATGTTATTTAAGTTGGTTAATAAAAAAACAAATCGCACAACTCATTGTGGTGTTTTAGAGTTTGTTGCAGATGAAGGTAAAGTGTATTTACCATTATGGGTAAGTCTACCACATGTGTGATTTACTTTCATTTCTATTTTAATTAAATTTCATCATTTTAAGATGATGCATAATTTAGTATTAACAGAAGGTGATTTGGTTCAAATGGAAAGTGTGTCACTTCCAGTTGGTACTTTTTCCAAATTTCAACCTCTAAACCCTGATTTCTTGGACATTACCAATCCCAAAGCTGTGTTGGAGAATTGCCTCAGATCATATGCTTGTCTTACAACAGGAGATGTTATTGCTGTCAAATATAATCAAAAAGCTTATGAACTCTGTGTACTGGAAACAAAACCTGGGGATGCCATTAGTATTATTGAATGTGATATGAATGTAAGTTTCAACCAAAAGCTAGTAAGGGCAAACATAAGCACAACCTTTTAAATGATCTAATTTCAATGAAACAATTATTGTTGATGTTTTTTGTGAATTATGTGCAAATCATGACATGTACACCTAAGGCCTCTTCGTACATTTCCAAGTTATTTTGTTGTTGAAGGAGCCTTGTATAACTTTTAATTGTTTTTAATGTAGTATTTGCTTAGATATTCTATATATTTTCCACTTGGATTAAACAAAAATGCACTTTCCCTACTTCTTGTAGTTTCTAATCCCATATCTTTTAGAGAAATATTTTAAAGAATATATTTAATGCTCTAGGAGTGATGTATAGAATGTGTGCAAAGGTCAATTTGACTATTTTCAATAATTTTCACATTCAAAAACCAGAAAAAAACACAACGTTGCACAAAGTAATGAGAATGGTTTAATTGGAATTGAATGATAAAAGCTTAAATTCAAGCTAGCAAAACTTCCAATAAAAATAAAATTTAATTGCACATCATTCGCACAAAATTATCGATAACATTTGAAGGGATTGTGATCACTGTAACCATGTAGTTTTTTTATTAAGTTTTTTTTATTTTATATTGTAACTTTGGACTTCCCCAATATATTCAAAAAATAATAAAAAAATGTCTTTTTTAGGTCGAATTTGCAGCTCCCGTTGGCTATAAAGAACCAGAAAAAGTAAAAAAAGAACAAGAGGAAATGAATGTGGATCCTGCTGACTTAATGCCTGAACCATCTGGGTTTGTAGCTTTTCGAGGAGCTGGAAATCGTCTCGACGGAAAGAAACGGAAAGATACAGCTGGAAATGAAAATATGATAACAAAACCTACCTATGTTAAGGGCATTCCAGATTATGATTATACATTGGGCAGTCTGAAGTTTATTAGAAGAACGGTAATAATTTTTTCAATGATTAGATTCTACATAACAAATTAATACTTCATCAAGTGTCTGCACTTTGAAAGTTGATTATAATCAAAATAACTATTGTGGATTATTAAATATTCTTTAATAATCCACTATAATGTTCTTAATACTTCTTTGTATCCATTGAAATGCTATTTTTCATTTTATTTATTCACGGTCAAGCCCGATTCTCATAACGAATACAGTGTTAAAGAAAAAATATGGAAAACTGGAAAAATCAACAAATGACAGGTATTAAATTTATGCTTACAATAGTAAAAGCAAAAACAGAAAATACAGTAAAGATCACAGAGTTAAAAAGAAGATGGATATTATAACACTACATCAATCAACAATCAGAAATTTGAAAATATCAAAATTCAAGCTCCAGCAAATTTTTTTTAAACATGAAAGTTGGCACAATGGAGACTACATAACGAGATCGAACTCGTATAGAAAAATTGGCAAAACATGTCTTCAAAATCGTGCAGTTTGTTTTTTCATCACTGCCTCGCCACTTTTCAATTCCAATACCATATAATCACAGTTTTTATAAATGACAGTAGTCAAATTGTAAGCATTACTTATTGTGGTGAATAATAAAAACTCAAAGTAAGAACAAGAAAGATTAAAATTGTTAAAAATTAAAATTGACAGGGTGAGCGTTGTCAAAAACTATTGTAATATAGGTTGGTAGCGCGGCTTATTTAAAATGACTTAAATTGAATTCAATTATTTATATCAAAAACCTGTGCATGAACTAATGCCATTAGTAAGTTGTGCCCGAGGTTGTGCCGATTGATATCAAATTTATTGTATTTTTTATTGCTATTAAACAAATAGAAGATTATGCATTGAGACTTTGGACTTCGTTCTTCACTTGTTGAACCATTTCATTATTATGTTTAAGTTTTTGTAGCTCATTCATTATTGTTTTGAGATTATTATGACTGATCAAAGCCATGTCACCTACATACTGCAAAATGTATGTTTACAAACTTAAATGGTCTGGTGCTAAATCATAGTTGTAATAGCGCAGATAGTTGTAGAGCAAATGGGACAGTGGGGGCCCTTGTTTAGGTATAAATGTTTTGCGTAAAGCGGCAATTCACTTTTTCTTGTGGTTTTATATCATATCATTTCTGTTTCCTAAATTCACTTACCTCTCATACTGTCAAATGAGCTAGCCTCCCATAAAACACCATAAACTGGAAGTGTATGCAAGGCTTGTGATTGGCTGTTATTGCTCTACAGTCAGATGTTTTTGGTATAGGACTTGAACTGCCATGTCCAGAAATTGGAATACATGGAGTCCGATCTCCTTGTCTCCATGATTGACACATACAAAATTGAAATGTCCCCAACAGAGATAGCTAAAATCTAAGTGTCCTATGGTGAAAACTATTAATTGCATAGTTTTACCTATGAAATATGAAAGGTTTGCATCTGTCTAGTAAGACGAGGAGAAACAAGTAAATATACTTTTGAGAGAATGAACTAACTCTCACATAATCTGTGTGTTTCCATTTTTAAATTGTATTGAAAATAACTTCCACTTGTTATATTGTCTTGTAGGTGAAGCAAAAGTCCAATGATACCCCAGAAGATATAGAGTTTAAAGCATTTAGCGGTACAGGATTTAGTTTAAGAGGTAGAACATAAGATTAAAATGTGATTTCTGTGATATTTATACTGTTTTTCTTTTTTCTTAGATTAGATATATCCGTTTTATCAAATAAATTATTGTTTAGATATCCATTTTTTTTTCCTAATAAATGTTTATTATTAATTGAAAAAGTGTTTTTGTGAGAAAAAGTTCAAGTATGAATTTTTGCTAGTAAAATACTATGCACAAAACAAATGTCAAAAACACTTAGCAAAACATTGACAGCTCCTGTCAACTGTGATCTATTAATGGACTACTGTCTAATTGAAAAAAATATGAGAGGTAAAGTACGGACGCAGCTTATTGCTGTGAGAAAAACCTCTGAAAAAATATCACAGTAGTTTGTTGGCACCAGGAATTGAACCAGTCTACCAAGTGCATGTCTGAAGGGTTATTACCTACTTCAATTAGTTGTTTAACGGTTTTGGGGAGTCATTTGACTGAATGGTTTTGGGACATTATAGAGATTATTATACTCAACAATAGTGCCTGTATAGACATGGAGGGATTTTCCCTTAGTGCCTTGGTGATCATAGAAAATGCCACCCACTTCTCACATGCGGGTTCCATAGTACCAGATAACCACGTAGCGCATGTATCACTTGCTTCGAATAGGCCCGAATACTGAGGGAGCTTGGAAATATTTTTCTAAATTTCTCACCTAATTAAAATTTTTCCTTCAAAAGCCAGGGTAATAATAAAATTAGCATTTTCAGTAGACTCTACATTTTCTTTGATAATGAAAAAATTGTTGGAAATATTTGGTCAAAATAAAAAAAGATTATATCGAAATAGATCAATATTTTTGACGTTTATGCAAAAATTGCATATTTGTCAAAAATACAAATCAGATGTAAAGTATGTAGCCATCTATCAACCAGTAGCCCAGCTAAATATTTCAACTCTAAAAACTCAAAAAGACTTTATACACTATCTTTTCACACCAAAAGAGTTGGGTATTGCTCAATAAATAATGCGCACATTAAAAGGAACTATTTATTGGAGATGCGTTGGTTGTTTGTGTTATTGTCGATCAAAATTGAGTAAAGTACGTCTCAAAGCGTGGTGTGTATCCCGAATGTTGATAAAATTAAAAATATACTTAATAAAAGTAATATGAAAACTAAAATTTCCAAAAGTATATCCGGTATGTCTCTCAAAATTGGTCAAAACCATGACCGTTGAATCAAACTCAAAAATAAAAACGTAACGTACAAAATCTATTTCTTTTTTGTTTGTATAATATAGTTAATATGAACGAATACTATTGTTATAGTCATGTAACTTCAATACTAAGTATATCGTAAATGTAGATAAGATTATTATACTGAAAATGTATATCCAAGAAGACGTAACGAGTATATGGGTATGGGATGCAACAGAAATGATGTTTTTCCCCAATAAATTTAAAACTGTGCAATGTCTCAGACACAGCAACGGGCATCCATTAGGATCGAACTGCTCTCCCATATTTCTCAAATAATTCACGTCATCTCATCTCTATGAATAGAGGACACTCTAAAGTATATATCAAAGCATATTTTTATTTAAGGTGACGTTTAAATAAACAATAAAAAAGTATATAACTTCTCAATCTCAATGAAATTCGTAACGGAATTAAGCAACAAAAAGGAATGAGATCCAAATACCATTACCAGACTTGGAAAGAATGCCTTTCAATGGTACATAGACGACACAAAATCAATAGAAGGTACTGGGATAGGAATGTACGGGCCAGGAACCACACACACTGAAAGCTTGTGAAAACCCCCATGTATATCTTTCAAGCGGAAATTCACGCCATGAGAAAGTGTTCCCAGTTCAATATTGACAGGATGTAGAAGGCAAAGGATTATCATTATGTCGGATCACCCATTAAAGCACTGAGCTCTTGGTGTAGTCAGTTCCAAAATGGTGTGAGAATGCCTAGGTATACTCAATGCTTACAGCATGCCAAGTTTGCCTGTAAACAATTGAATGTGGCAGATGATGACAGGTCTTTTAGTCTTCATTTCATCCTAGATTTACTGCAGTGTGTAGTGTTTAAATTGAAAATGAAAACATATTCTAATATAGATTTGTGTTTTTCCTCAATTAACAAAGATAATGACGTGAATTAAAAAAAGATGGGAGAGTAGTTCGATTTTAATGGACACCCTGCTATATCCTCAGATCGTTCTAAATTTCTGGGAAAAACGTTATTATTTCCTTTAAATCCTGTATATACTAGTAACCAGTGGCGGCTCGTGAACTTTTTAAGAGAGGAGGCTAGACATTAAACGTTTTTGTAAAAATATACTCTATTCAGCCAATTAATTTAACCTTTGCGCAGCGACCGTACCAGCTACAAAATTAATTGTTACCCAGCAAGAACCAACGTGGAGGTATATAGTTTCTCTTGCCAACACATTTTTTTTGTTTGTTTTTTGTTTTCTAATTTTTTTTTGAATATTTCATATTTTGTATTTTTGGGAAATTTCATATTATGTTTTTTTTACTAATTTTATTAACTTTTTTTATATATAATCGGAATCCTTCGGTCTTTAGTTTGCGAAAAATGATCAATAATATTAACATAAAATGTATCATTTTGTTTTAAGCGTTTTACTAAATCTTTTTCAATAGATATTAAACTAACATTGTATAAACGATTTTGGCCCATTGTATTTCGCAGGTATTGTAAGTGTTAATTCGTTTGAGACTAGAAAATGATCTCTCCACCGATGCCGACGTGACAGGAATGGTGACTGTCAAACAAAGTTGTTTATAAAACTGAGTTAAAACTTGTTGCAAATCATTATTTATCGTGACTGTCGTATATATATATAATCGTTATCCTTATACCCTAAGGTGTCGGATTTACATTTACTTTTCATATATAAATTTTTTCCAATCTTTCCTGTTTAGTGTTATACAGAGCCGGATCTAGGATTCTAGCGCCTGTGGCAAACTTTCAAAATGCGCCCTTGAAGAAATGCATTTTTTTTATATTCAACATTCACTGATTATATTTCGAAGAACTTTTTATTAACAATAATCTCCCATATTTCTCATGAAGTAATGAACAAAAACTCAATAAACAAAATTAATAGAAAAGGATAAAAAAACATTAATTTATTCTCAAAATGATACATACTTTTAAAAATCAATAAATGAGTGAACTAACTGAAAAATAATTCTAACAACAAATATTCTAACGTAAATAAATTATCTCATCAACAAAATAAATGAAAATAAACAATAACAAAAATCATTGATATATTCTTTGATAATCATAAACTAAAACCTAACTCTTTTGGTTTCTACAGGAACAATAATTCTAAGAGCAAATATTATCACAAAGTAGTTAAATGAATATGATCAATATCTTCTTTGGAACAAAATAAACTAGAACTTAACTTTTCTCGCTTTGGTTTCAGCGAAAACATCAATGATGTCATCATAAAATTCTAAACCGCTGGCAAATCTGTTTCTCTCTATTGATATAATTGCCAAATTGGCTAGCCTCTCCTGTCCAGTCGAGGACCTTAAGTAAGTTTTCACCAGTTTTAATTTACTAAACGAACGTTCACATGTTGCTGTCGTCACTGGCAACGTCAAGAATATCCTGAGGGCTGTGTCCAGATTGGGATATATTGTTTGAAGCGATAATTCACGCATTTTCCGAAGAATATCAAGGGCATTCATTTTGTCCAGGTCCGCAAACATTGCACATGCTTGAAATTTGAAGCTCTCCAATTCATTGACGAATTCATACGGATCCAAATCGGAACTATATTTCAATGCCAAATCCGCAGCTTCCTTCTTCAATTCACCAAGTGAAGACTCTTTTATTGATATTCCTTTCAAAAAATTAAAGTCTTCAGAAACTTCTGATAGCGCAGTGAATCTTTCTCCAAGTTGCATCGATATAGAGTCCAATACTTGAAGGAGTTCCATTTTCAACAGACTTTTCCTATCTATGATGGAAGCCTCATCATTAGCTTCTTCTCCTGGCATTTTTTTTAATTTTACGTTTTCTCTCCTCTCCAAAATTTGGTTCAATATTGATTGTTCCAGCAAAAGATTCTGAAGACTCTAATAGGGACTCAAAGAAATCAAATCTATAATTATGAATTTCATCAGATAGGCCTTTTATCATTTTTGCACCATCTCCAACAGATAATCTTTAGTTCTGTAGTGCCAGATTGATTTTATTAATCTTTAGAAGAACTTCATCCCAAAACAACAAGAAAACAATAAAAGTAAACTGCTTCATAGGCTTCAGCAAAAGCTTTGCTCCTTCTGATGTATCTCTATTCCAATTACTGCCATTGGACATTTCTTCAAGAATATCTATAGTTTTCATTTGCGTTCGTAAAGTATGAACGGAATTATATTTGGTCGACCATCGTGTGTCACTAGATCCCTTGATGCTTACTTTCAACTTATTTCTGAGTGAATCCCAGCTCATAGTCGAACTCACAAAGAAGTTGAACACTTGCTGAACTGTTCCAAAAAAAGTCTTAATTTTGGGTGAAACCTGGGCAGCATGAACTCCAACTAGGTTCAGATTATGTGCTGAACAGGGAATGAATCTTGCGAATTCATTGTTTTTCAAAATTCTAGTCTTGACACCTTTATATTTGCCTGCCATATTTCCAGCATTATCATAGGATTGACCTCTTATATTTCCTATATCTAATCCATCCGCTTTCAGTTTTTCCTCGATCAGTTTGGCCAGAGCTTCTCCAGTATGTTCATTAGTTGTTATAAAATCAAGAAAACTTTCTTCAATACTGATGGTACACTTATTGGAATCAATTTCAACATATCTGCAAATTTGAGTCATCTGTTCTAGATGTGATACATCTGGTGTACAGTCAAACATAATTGAAAAATATGTGGCTTTTTGTATGTTGGCTATGATATGTTTTCTAATTTTTGCAGAAACCAAATGAATCAACTCATCTTGTATCTTATGAGAGAAATAAGAAATCTGATTTTTATTATGTGTCTCTATATGATGTTTCATTATAGGGTCATAATGGCTTATAAGCTCAATTGTGCTCAAAAATTTTCCGCAATTCGGGTCTGCTATTTTTTCAGAAGTACCCCTAAGAGCATCATTATTTTTAACGCAGTGAAGTTTAAGTTTAAGTTTAATAATTAAGTAACCCACGAGTTGTATTACATATGGATATGGATACAAAGATCTGCTCAAAGTGTAAAGATGATGAAGTTAATCTAGTTTTTCCATGTGATTCATGCAAAGAGTACTTATGTGCTCAATGTGCAGACCTAACTGTGATCCTGATAATTTTTTCGGAGGCATTTCATATGGTTATAACAAACTGAAAATAAAAAATCCTAATGAATAATATGACCAGAAAATTGAAAATTGTCAAACATACCGGTTCGAGAACTATTTTTCTTTCCAGCAAAAATAAATTCCTGACGCGATAAGACAAGACGGTAAGAGAATTGCACCGTATCACTGGCCTGACTAGTGGAAACACGAGTACGAGGTTCGACGAGTATGCACTGCGAACGGTAAATGCCACACGAGTCGACACGACGCTAAACAAAATTCTGTTTTAACGATATCACGTGATCACGTCGCCTAGCAACCGATTACAATGGAATTACCGCAGAAGTGGGAGGAGAGTTTATACATATGTCACGCATCATTTTCGGAGATGTTTTACAACTTTTTTTCATCTCTGAGATATAGAACTGATAGTCAAGAAAAAGGAAATCTCCATTCAAAATGGAACACATTTTGCGCCCCTAGGTCGTTTGCGCCCGTGGCAAATGCCGCCTTCGCCACGCCCTAGGTCCGGCTCTGAGTGTTAACGTTTTAGCCTCTTCCCATGTTTTGCCTCTGTCTTGTAGAATTTTACCCATTGCTGTATTCCATGTTTCTCTTGGTCTTTTTTTTCTTTTTATTTTTGCTTCATATGTTCTTTTAACTTGTCTTTTATTGTCCATTCTTTGAATGTGTCCCCACCGTCTAAGTTGTCGTTGTTCTATAAAGTTGAATATTGGTTGCACCCCCAATTCTTCTCGTATTTTTGTATTTCTTATTTTGTCCTTTCTATCTACTCCTAAAGTTTTTCTCAGGTATTTCATTTCCGCAGCTTGTATTTTGCTCTTCTGCTTTTTTGTGAGCGTCCAGGATTCGCATCCATATGTTAAGACTGGACGATATACGGTGTTATATACCTTTATCTTTGTTTGCTTCGAGATTTATTTTTTATCTATAAATTTTTTATTCATGGCATACTATAGTTTAATAGTTTTATCGATCCTATCATTTATTTCTGCTTCCTGTTTTCCAGATTCTTCGACCATTACTCCCAAATATTTGTATTCAATTACTTGTTCAATTTGTGTGTTGTCTATCCTAATTTCTGTTTTGATATTTGGGTTTCCTATCACCAGTATTTTGGTTTTGTTTGTATTGATTCTCATACCCTCTTCTTCCATTACATTTTTCCATATGGTTATGTTTTCTTGTAATCTCTTTTCACTTCCTGCAATCAGTACTACATCGTCTGCAAAGACCTCTTCAGCTATTTCGACTCTTTCTAGATTTCTATAACCTACAGACATTTTCTTTATTTTCTCTTCACTTTTCTTGATGATGCTATCCATATGTGCGTTGAATAATAATGGGCTTAGTCCTCCTCCTTGTCTTAATCCTATAGTGGTTTTGAATCCATCTGACTTCATGTTGTTTCGTACTATGAAATTATTATTTGTTTCATATATATTTTGAATAATTTTAATGATTTTATTTTCTATTCCTCTATCTTTCAATCCTTTCCATATTTTCTCTCTAGGGACCGTATCAAATGCTTTCTCCAGATCTATGAATGCCAGATGTGTGTATCTGTCGTATTGATCTAAAATATCTTTATCCGAGGATACAACGTATAATTCATTGTGCAGTGCTATTTTATCAAAAAATTTATATTTTAGAACTAAGTCATCTAAAAGTGTATTGGGAAACTCTTTTGAAAAACATTCGAATAAGCTTTAATAGTATCTAAAATTTCATAAAAAGTTGTTTATAATGTAGTTTCTTGTCTACCAACTTATATGCAACACGCAACACGATGTGCTTTGCCACTCGTATTCTGTATTCGGCAATTGGACTGGTCGAAAAAACGGCAACTGTGTTGAGCAACACGTGTTTCGGTATTCAGATGTTTGTAGAATCTAGCCTCAGGGCACTGTTGTCAGATTCAAAAATAACTAGTGAAATCTGGTGCTATTTGCTGGATAAATTGTTGAGGAGGCTGAGCCTCCTTAGCCTCCTTCGAGGAGCCGCCACTGCTAGTAACTGTTTATTGAATAGATATTTTAGGAATAATCTTATTGCTGAAAAATAAATCTACATTTATTTTCAAATGAAAGTTAAGTTTATACTTATTTCTGTTTTATGTTTAGTTGAAGGTATAATAATTATTCTATCGCTTTGTTTTTAATACTTTTTAAATTTTTCTATGGTCTCAAAGTCATATCCCTCTCCTCTCATTTGATAAATGTTGTCTCTGTCATTTTTAAAATCGTTATTTATTGAGAACAGGTATTAACTATTTGGATACTATTTATCAAAAATGTTTCTTATTAAAGGGAGAGGAAGAGTATTCAGATGCACACAGACCACACAGTATATAAATTCTTTCCCACAGCAGAACTTATATATCCAAACTAAAACCAAAGGATTTTTCCAATAAACGATTATTGAGTTAATAAGCTATCAAGAAATATCTTGAAACAAATTTCATTCTCATTCGTTATTTTATTACATCTTTTAGTAAAAACTCAAAACACCCTGTATATCCGTGCATGAAACAATGCTCGTTCTGCAGGAATCAGCAAAAAAAGCGACGTAGCCGTTGTCTGCGCAATGTAAAGAAGTTTGTTTGTTTTTTTAATTACTTGCCATCAGCAGGGAATGTTCGAAATGATCTCTGACTGTCTTTAATTCGTAGAATCGAATGTCTCCAAAACGTGACCTGCTACGTTACTTCTTTTCTGTTTCTGTCATTATGTCGCTTCTCTTGATCATCAAGGATGATGCTCTTTAGAGACAACAAATGATTCTCATTCTCACCGTCCGTTAATGAATTACGAGCACCCGATCAACGGCACAGAAATACTTAGTTTGTAGCGTTTTTTTAATAGACTTTCTTAGTAGTTCCACATTTGTTTCAACAAAAAAAAATCTGTTTTATGCAAAAATGACCAGGTGGAAATAAAGTCGTTCTTTTTTACAACTACATATTAATCAAACTGGTTTTTTTGAAAATAACATAACATTACTAATACTGTAATAATTTGGAGATATCGAACAATAATAAATTTAATACCATTATAACGTATTACAAAGTTTTTCAAAAATATTTTTCTTAAAACAATGACTGTTCAACTAAGGCCCGGTTCTATCACCTCTGGTTAAGAGTTCTAGTTATGGTTAAGAGGGGCCTCCTCACAGGTACACAAACCTCAAAACATAAACAAAACTGGTCACTTATCTAGTTATTTTTAAGTTCAAAATATTTACGATAGATGTCGCTACTAGTATTAAATCGGCTTTTATTTAATATGCATCTCTTGACGATTCAAACAAACGCCTCTCCGGGTCAGCTGTTTCAATGTTTTGGTTTCAAAGGTTTCAAACACAATTTCTGCCAGCAGCAGTATAGTCTGGGGCCAGCTGGTATTTTTATTAATTTTCAATCTCAATAAGTAAATTATGATTTTATTTATTTACCAGCTAGTATGTTCATTTTACCTAGGTAGGTATTCTCTTTTCTTCTTTAATTGTTTCTGTAGTACTTATAGGTTAATTTTGAAATTAAAATAGTACTTATATCAATCATTATCGTCGGTTCTCTATATTTTGAAGTTTTATACCTATCCGAGATTTATAATTGCCATTTATTGAGAAGTAAGCAAACCAATCCGACAATCTAACATCTAACAAAATTCTATTGGGAGTATCTGAATGCAAAAAGCTAATCTTGTCTAAACTATCAGGTGATATAACCTATAGATATGTATTTTCTTCCACGACTATATAATAATGCACAAATACTTATATTTTTACAAAATAACTTCTATTTAATACTCTTCCTAAGAATCTACTTTTACTGTGATATAATATATAGGTATATAAAAATTGTAATTTTTGCTCAAGAGTCTCAATACCTTTATTTTGGACAATTTCAAAAATTATTATATAAAACAACCTATTTAGAATTAAAAAGAACATCCAAATATTCAATATTGTTTTACATCAAAAACTTTTCATTCTTTATTTTACAGAGAAAACATAATAAATGATAGGACAAGAAAACAATTGAAGGAGATATTTCAACTCTACCAAAGCGATTCTATCGAGAAGCGCTATTGCCATTTCTAGAGTAGGTAGACGAAATTAATTCTTTAGTCATCCTTTGGTTTACAATATTTTTTTAATATCAACAACTAATAACACTATTTACTAAGTGATCCTTTAATAATTATTTTATTGTTTTAAATGCTTATATAATCAATTAATTCGCAAGGTACCTAGGCAATTTCGATTATATATTGTAAACACAAAGTTACAAGACATTTGTGCTTCCAAAATTTTCAAAATGTAAATTTTATTCAACAATAAAATTATTCTAACCTATGGCAAGCTAAAAACTAGATAACCATCCTCATCTCTTTTTATCGTCATACTCAGAGGATTATATATAAATTATTAAATAAATTGTAAGGATTTCTAGGGACAATTTTTACATTTGACATCGATGCTTTAGAATCCAATGAAATCTAGTGATAAACACATTACTGCATTTACAATCAATGTTGCCATGTTATACGAAAATCCTCAAACTGCACGGGGAAAAAACAAACAAAAAATTTTTTTAACAGGAAAACTGTAAAACTATGCACGTCATAGATTATTAGGTTTATTTAGGTACTTGCAATATCTATATAACTAGTGATCATTTTACTTGTATGTTAGGTATTTTATGTTTTCAAAATTCGATATTCCACTACGTAGGTATGGTGTATTTGTGTATTAGCCATAAGGCAAATTGTGATTAATTTTTGTGTTTATAAAATAGAAATATATCAGGTATGTATAATACGTGCTTATATTTTATTATTGTATGATTGCAGCAGATTGAAGGTTTTTCATGATTATTTTCTCGATATCTACAATAACTAGGTAAGTAAATTAAACATTCTTTTTCTAGTTGTGGCAACTATGTAAATTCTTAACATTTTCGTTTTTTGAGCGAAAAACGAACAAGGGTAGGGGTACTAGATAAGAACATTGGGGGCGGACTAGTTCAATTTATCATTTGCGATTGCTATTGTTTCAAGCTTTTTTCGCTATACCTAGTTTTCTATTGTCTATTTATATATTATTACTTTTATTTTATTGTGTTATCTTTATTGGTGATAAGGACACCCTCCCTTCAGTGAAAGAGACACTTTCTTCAATTTTTTTACCCCCCCTTAGTGAAAGAGACTTTTTTTCAGTTTTTTTGACGATTTGTTTGGTGAAAGAGACACCTTTTTTAGTTTTTTTTTTGTATTATACTTAGGTATATTATGGCGCGAGAAAAGTGTAGGAACCATAAACGAAACAAGAAGGCAAAATCAAAGAAGAAGTAAGTAAAAAATCTTTTGCTTTACAGGTCCTTCAGATTTCGATAAAATTATTTGTGAACACATTTGGCTTTTTATATAGTTGTCGTTATCACAAATTCAATAGAATGCCATGGTATAATGTGAAATATAAATTGATTTCATTTTCAACAAAAAATAAGTTGATGCAATATTCTCAAGAAAATATTGCTAATATAAAAATAATCGTACAAACTAAATTTTTTGACACCCGGCCTGCAAAAAAAGCTATAAATTTCCATGAGTGAAGTGCCCTTAGGGTGGGGGTAAATGTTTTTAAATATCTATGAGATGGAGGTTTCATTAGCTCTGAGTCTATTATCTAGTTGAAGTAGCGATGCAGCAATTAGTAAAAGAGATGTACCTAGGAGACTCTTTTATGATACAAAATTTTGATGTCTTGGAGGTCTTAGGCAAGCTGTTTATAATGAGAGAATAAAATAAATGTTTTTCATTATTTAGGCAAAGAGAAAAGACAAAACCACTAGATGAAGAATTTTTACAACAGGAGACGGAAGTAGAGGAATTTCAAGAGGAGGACATTGGACTACAGGATGCCACAAAAGAGGATGCTGTAGAAGAGGACTTTCCATCTAATTAAATAGAAGCCTGATGTAACTGCCTAGCCCACACAGATCCAAATAATAAGTAAAAAAACCTATTTACCAGAAACATCTAATTTTTTTATTCCACTTATAGTTCTGATTATGTAACTAAGACGAAACCTGATGTAACTGTATTTGAAATAAGAAATGTTTTTTTGTTCAGTATTACAACTATATGGATCAAGACTTCAATGTTGCTGGGTGTCAGCTCCCTTTGTGAGTATACAATATTAAAAAACGGATAGTTTATATTTTTTTTTTGTCTGAGGATTAAGAAAATGGAAGATGCAGTTCAGTTGCCATGTATAAATAAAAACAAAGACAATTTATTCAGTACTTGTGTATTATCAAATTTGTAATATGGCTTCCAAGATAAAATGGATTATTCATATATTTTTTCTGAATTGGGTTAGAAAAATAATTTGTTAGTAAAAATATTAAGTATTTATTTATAGAGTATTTGAATAATATTTTTTCAGTCTTTATAACTACATGGCTCAAGACTTCAATATGTCAATAGAGGTATCACCACCCCTTTGTGAGTATAGAATTGTAAAAAATCGATATTTTTGTTAACTTTTTATTTTCTTTTTGTTCTGAGAAATGGAAGAGAAAAATAGAAGATGAACTTCAGTTGCCATGTATTTTAATAAATATGAAGACAAATACATTAAATTTGTAATAATAATTTGGTTTATATTTTTATAGAATATTTTTTGTTTCTTTTCAATAAAAGCATGAACTTATTTTTGCTGTGAGTTTTTTTAATAATCAATAAGGGTCAATGAAAAAGCAGACATGTCTGTTTATTGCTATAATACACATTTTTATAGTTTACCCAATTAGCATTTCTTTGCTATAATTCATTTGAATGATGATTGAGAGGGGTCAGTGGAAAATCAGACATACTGTATTATAATAAATATAAAAAGTACCTACTTACTTTGTACTTCAAATTTGTAATAGTACAAGTAGATTGCCTAAATGATTTGTTTTCGTATTCAACAAAATGAAACATTTTTGCTATAAGTAATTTTGTATAATGCCTATAATTTACTTGAATAATTAAGAAGAGTCAATGGAAAAACAGGCATATCCGTTCTAACAAACTGGAGGAAAACTGCAAAAAGTATTTTATAATAACATTTGGATACATAACCTGGAAAAATTGAAGATCAAACATAATATAACATTTTTATTCCTGTGTTTCGAAAATAATGGATTACAATAGAATACGAAATGTCTATTTTGGTCAATTAGTAGAATGCAATTGTTTTTATTACTATTATCAATGTAGTTTCCCTCAATAACTCAGGATGCTGATGTATATACCTAACTACGTTTATGCTGATGCAATCTACGGAGGTACAGGACCCGGAGGAACCAAAAGACCCCGATATGAGGATCAATAAATATCAGGCACTTCGTGGAATCACTAGCAATAACTAAAAACATTTGTGGTTTATTTCACACCTAGTCCCCTGCACTAAACACTATAGGTACTTGTGGTGAAGCACATGCGAAATGAAAATAAACAGCATTTACGGGGCACAAATTTAATTTTCCAGCATGAAAATTATTTTATTATAACCGCCTACAAATACTAACAAACTATAAACAATAAATAATTTGAAGTATTTTTATTTACACAAAACACATGACAAGACAACGACATTTGACCTTATCTGTTATTTGACCTTCGTCATCTGTCATTGAAGTTCCATCCATATCCATCAAGACGGTGGAACAGCTGAGCTAATACTAATGTACTTGCAGAATCTTCCGTGCAACAAATCTCAAAAAATACAATGAATTGAGATTTCATAATTTCAGAATCGAATTCTCTAGGCAATCTTTTCGGGATAAGGTCTTGGCGTTCAAATTAGTGACCACAAATTGTCAAAATCACACCATCACTTGATGGCTTATATCTTTTTTATAACAATCTAAAACTTGACCAAAATACCTCATCCCCAAGACAAAGGTGCAAGTAATATTATGTTCAAGTTTCAACTCTTAATTTTACTGCATTCTATAGATTTGTTGCATACAAAATGACCTAAATTTTGCTGCAAGTCAGGAGTGCCAACTGTTTTGAGCTGTTTTAATCACAACACATTATAACAATCTAAAACTTGACCAAAATACCTCATCCCCAAGACAAAGGTCCAAGTAATATTATGTTCAAGTTTCAACTCTTAATTTTACTGCATTCTTTAGATTTGTTGCATACAAAATGACCAAAATTTTGATGCAAGTCAGTAGTGCCAACTGTTTTGAGCTGTCTAAATCACAACACATTATAACAATCTAAAACTTGACCAAAATACCTCATCCCCAAGACAAAGGTCCAAGTAATATTATGTTCAAGTTTCAACTCTTAATTTTACTGCATTCTTTAGATTTGTTGCATACAAAATGACCAAAATTTTGCTGCAAGTCAGGAGTGCCAACTGTTTTGAGCTGTCTAAATCACAACACATTATAACAATCTAAAACTTGACCAAAATACCTCATCCCCAAGACAAAGGTCCAAGTAATATTATGTTCAAGTTTCAACTCTTAATTTTACTGCATTCTTTAGATTTGTTGCATACAAAATGACCAAAATTTTGCTGCAAGTCAGTAGTGCCAACTGTTTTGAGCTGTCTAAATCACAACACATTATAACAATCTAAAACTTGACCAAAATACCTCATCCCCAAGACAAAGGTCCAAGTAATATTATGTTCAAGTTTCAACTCTTAATTTTACTGCATTCTTTAGATTTGTTGCATACAAAATGACCTAAATTTTTCTGCAAGTCAGGGGTGCCAACTGTTTTGAACTGTGTTGTGGACTAAATATTGCTGATATATTATAAATAATCCCACAAACAATTTTTTGACTTTGACCCTCAGTGTGCAAAAAAAAACTGAATTTCCATAAGTAAAGTGCCCTTAGGGCGGAAGTAGATATTTTTAAATATGTATGAGATGGAGGGTTCACGTGCTCTGAGTTTATTATCTAAGAGTTGAAGTAGTGATGCAGCAATTGGTAAAACGATATAGTTATACCTAAGAGGTCTCTTTGATGGTACAAAATTTTG
Source organism: Lochmaea capreae (assembly GCA_949126875.1). Classification (NCBI taxonomy): domain Eukaryota; kingdom Metazoa; phylum Arthropoda; class Insecta; order Coleoptera; family Chrysomelidae; genus Lochmaea; species Lochmaea capreae. The sequence continues at coordinate 19,191,597 of OX421403.1, forward strand.
ATTTCTTGGGTTTCAGGTGCTGAAGAAAATGAAATACATTTTTTTCATTATCTAACACCTATTTAAAAGAAACATCTAATTCTTTTATTCCATTTACAGTTCTAATTACAAAACTAAAATGAAGTCTGATGTAACTGCCCACACAGATCCAAATTATTTCCATATAGAAGGGTTCGCTAAAACTATTCAGTAAGTAGAAAAATTACAACACCTACCTAGAAGAAACATCTAATTGTTTTATTCCATTTACAGTTCGGATTATGTATCTAAAATGAAGTCTGATGTAACTGCCCACACAGATCCAAATAATTTTCATATAGAAGTGTTCGCTCAAACTGATCAGTAAGTAGAAAAATGACATATTTAGAATTGTGAAAAATTGATATTTTTGTAAACTTTTTTTTTTCTTTTTGTTCTCAGGAGAAATTTAAGAGAAAAATGGAAGATGAACTTCAGTTGCCATGTAATCATAAATATGAAGACAATTATATTAAATTTGTAATAATAATAATTTCATTTATATTTTTATAGAATATTTTTGATTTGTTTCTTTTCAATAAAAACATAAACCCACTTTTGCTGTGGTTTTTTCTAATAATTAATAAGGGTCAATGAAAAAGCAGACATGTCTGTTTATTGCTATAATAAATTTTTTTATAGTTTACCTAATTAGCATTTCTTTGCTATAATTCATTTGAATTATTGAGAGGGGTCAGTGGAAAATCAGACAATCTGTTTTATAATAAATATAAAAACTACCTACTCACTTAGTACTTTAAATTTGTAATACTACTAGCAGATTGCCTAAATGATTTGTTTCCGTATTCAATAAAATGAAACATTTTTGCTATAATTTACTTGAATAATTAAGAAGAGCCAATGGAAAAACAGGCATGTCCGATTATTACAAACTGGAGGAAAACTGCAAAACATATTTTATAATAACATTTGGATACCTACATAACCTGGAAAAATTAAAGATCAAACATATATATATATATATAACATTTATATTCCTGTGTTTCGAAAATAATAGTGTACAATAGAATAAGAAATGTCAATTAGTAGAATGCAATCATTTTTATTACTATTACCAATGTAGTTTCACTCAATAACTTAGGAGGCTGATGTATATAACTATGTTTATGCTGATGCAATCTATGGCTACGTACAGGTCCCCGGAGGAACCAAATTTACTTTTCTAGCATGAAAATTATTTTATTATAACCGCCTACAAATACTAACAAGCTATGAAGCTATAAACAATAAATAAATATTTTTATGTATACAATACAAAACACATGACATGACAACGACATTTTTCCGTCGTCATCTGTCATTGAAGTTCCTTACAGCGCCATCCATCAAAACGGTGGAACAGCTGAACTAATGTACAGAAGCGTTCGTTTACAGAAACTTCCGTGCAACAAATCTCAAAAAATACAATGAATTGAGATTTCATATTTCCAGAATCGAATTCTCTAGGCTTTCTTTTGGGGATAAGGTCTTGGCGTTCAAATTGGTGACCACAAATTGTCAAAACTGTCAAAATCACACCATCACTTAATGGCTTATATATTTTTTATAACAATCCTAAACTTGACCAAAATACCTTATCCCCAAGACAAAGGTCCAAGTTATATTACGTTTGAATCTCAACTCTTAATTTTACTGCATTCTTTAGATTTGTTGCATACAAAATGACCTAAATTTTTCTGCAAGTCAGGGATGCCAACTGTTTTGAGCTGTCTAAATTGTGAGGCCCCTCTTAACAAGATCTGACAAGAGGTTTGCTGTTCTATGACCGCTTGCTACGCTATATAACCATAGGCTGAAGTTCTTTGACCAAAGGATAAAGTAACAGGCACTTTGAGTTCTTGTTAAGACTGTGACCACTGGTTAACCTAATTTTGGTGACACTTGACAATTCTAAATAAATATATTTTTGTCATAGCACATCGATCTCCATTTATTTTTAATTGATTATTTGTAAATAAATGACGTTAGCGCTTAATATAAATCCTATAAAGTATCATAATAAAAATAATGATTGATCCCGGACTTGATGGCTCAGATGAGGAAGAATTATTCTTTCCCCATGCCTCAACCTCGAAGACCAAAATTAATCCGAGAAAGGGTAAATTACTATGAAATTCTCAGTGACGATCAGTTTTTTATGAGGTTTCGTCTGAAGAAAGAGACTGCAAATTTTGTTGGAAACGATTCGAAGAGATATTCAATGTAGATATGTACATTGTATTGGTTTTGGTAAATTAAAACTACATTGGTTGCAGTAATTAGGTACATTTACTTATGGTATTCTCTTACGGCATCTGTGGTTTTATTCTCTATTATTTTATAATATTTTTTGCTTAATACCAATAGAACATCAACTTCGGGTTTTGAAAAAGTTTTTCCCCTACTTTTCTTTTCTTTTCTTTTTTGTTCTTCCTTTATAGAAACGAAAACAATCTGACAAAACAAGGTGCTTTGACATAATCTTTTACTTTTATATGCAATTTTTAGGCGGAAATGTCAAATTTTGTACAATATCTTTATATACATTTACGAAAACTATCGATGTTAAGTAACCACTAGTCAAAAGTACCTAACACATGATGATAGAACACATTTTTTCCGAACCTCAAGGTCAACACCTGACCAGTGCTTGACAAACTATCACTTTTAGAACCGGACCTAAGAAAGAACAACTACTTCTCGGGCTATATGCCTCGACAGATATTGAATTACACTTCTAAGTTGAACAGGGTCGGTATGATCTACAAGATTTAACCAACCATTTTGGTTTGCAATTAGAAGGACATCGCTTGTAGACCGTTTTCGGCGTATTTGTACCTCATCAATGCAAGGTAGATATTCTCCGTCCGGGAGCTCTCAGAGTGTAATCCCGAACTGAAGATGACACTGAAATCACAACCAATGCATATCTCCAAGTTAATTACTGTTTGCGCCCTTACTTTGTGAAATCTACTCATATTACTGTTATAAACCTGAAACTTCCACCACAAATTTGGCACTAAACCATGGTATCAGTCGACGTTCTGTAGGAAAGATATTAAAAATTGAAAAGTATCATCCGTATAAGGTACAGTTGGTTCAAGAATTGTCAGACGATGATTTTGACCGACGGCTGGAATTTTGCGAACGTCTAATGGACATCTGTAATGTCGACGACAATTTTGCTTCTTGCATAGTTTTTTCCGATGAGGCAACTTTTTGTTTAAATGGAACAGTTAATCGCCATAACTCAAGGTATTGGTCGAATGAGAATCCTCATTGGATTCATGAATCACATACCCAGCATCCACAGAAGTTAATTGTTTGGATGGGAATTGTCGAAAATAGGATTATAGGCCCATTTTTTATCGACTTAAACTTGAATGGTGACAAGTATTTGGATGTACTAAATAACGAAATTATTCCTGCACTTCAACAGAATGGCAATTACCACAAAATGTTTGGTTTCAACAAGATGGAGCACCTCCCCACTATGATAGACGGGTTAGGGATTTTCTGGATACGAATTTTCTAAATCGATGGATTGGACATAGAGGATTCATAGAGTGGCCTGCTCGTTCCCGTTAGATTTTTTTCTTTGGGGTTATCTAAAATCACATGTTTACGTTAGACGACCAACAAACTTACAGGAATTGAGACAAAGAATTATTGATGAATGTGAACTAATACGTGGAGAAGTCTTGGAAAGAGTGATTCAAGAATTTGTTAATAGGATGGCATATTGTCAACAAGTAAACGGCGAACATTTTGAACATTTGAAGAATTTTGTTTCTCATTATTCTAAAATAATGAAATGTACACCTATTGTACAACTAATAGTGAGTTATTCCTCGTTTTTACAATTTTTTTTTACACTAAACTCAGTATGTATGTATGAATTCAAAATAACAAGCTCTTTCAAAATCTGTAAAAATATATAGGGTGTCCCATTTAAATTAAAGAAGTTGATGGCATTTCCGATTAAACCAGAAGTATATTATTAACAAAAAAATGTACATCAGATGCATTTTGTTCCATTGCACTTACCTGCAAATTTTCACAAATATCGTTTTTTTCGTTTAAAAGATATTTACTTGGTTCCATACTTTATCCCAATCCCGTATAAATAAGTTTAATATTGTTGATAATGGTTGATATGTATTTGGTGTTTAAAACCAATTAGCTGAATTTTTGTTTTTATTTTTCTCAAGGGCTTCTAAAATATTTAATTTAAAGGATTTAGTTTCTACATGTAAAATTTCGAAATTTGAATCGAAAGTGTGTTGCTTTGTTAACTAATGATTTGAATAAATCAGATTATTTGTTGCCAAGGTTTGTGTTCTGAAAGTCTAGTTTTAAAATTTCTAAAAGTACCACCGATATAAATTTTGTCTCATTATCACTACACTGAAAAAAATATACTCTTGGAAGAAAAGATTATACCTTTGGCCCAAAGAATTGGCGCTTTTGAATAGGTCCAAGAGCGAGGTTTCTTCAGCCAAAGGATTAATTGTCTTTTCATAAGTTTTTAAAATTCCTTAACGGAAGAACTTAATCTATTTGTTCAAAGTCCTTACAGTCTTAGCTTCAAACTAGTATGTAAGATATTTCTTGATACAAAACTTAAATATTTTGTTTCAAGGAATCCACTTCTTGGGACAATGCCGTAGAACTATAACAAAAAACAACTCTCTTGACATAAGAACCTTAGAACTTGCTTTAAAAGGAAATCTTTCTTGGTCTAAGAGCAAATACATTAGACATAGACATAGACATTGAGAGGATTTCCACCAGGTACTTGGGAGAATTGAAATGTCTCTTGAATGAATGCCGTGATATTTATAATTTTCGTAGCTCTTGAAGCAAAACAAACTATACTTGGTTGAAGAAAAAAATATTCAAGAGATTCAAGACATTTCTTCAAGATAACTTATGTTGGTTTTGATTCATCTTGGAGCACCCTAACAGCCGACTGGTTCATAAGAGTGAATCCACTGATAATACTATATATTAATTTTTTTTTGAGTTTCCTGCGTTAAACCGGCTTAGAGTTTTTTGACACCAATTGACTGCAATTGATTTATGTTCTTCCGTCAACAGATGAGGTATGCAACGAAAAACTCATTTTTTTACAGGTAATTGTGGCTTTTGAACTGCCAGACGATGCTATAGTTTCACAATATGTGACAAGTTCATCTTTTTGGATCAGCTTAGTCAAGTATAGCATGGACGTTTTTTTGGGTGAGTGCTGGTGCTGGTGGACCGGCAAGACATTAATTTCGAAAATTGTGAGAAAATGATTGCGCAAAGAAATTTCCTCTGCCCAATTCCATTTTTCGACTTACTCAGTTAACCAAACATGACAGTTTATTTTGACATTTGATATTTGTTGACAGGCGCCAACTATGTTGTTATATGCAACACTTAAAGGACAACCCTCGTATTATGAGGATGTTATAAAATGTATTATTCCGCAAAATTAAGGATATGGACAAACAATAAATCAATATCCCTTGCCAATGTGCAGCCGTTTCCCATTACATTGACGGGGTGGTAAACTAGAGATTTTTGAAAAGATGTAACGGTACAATTTTAGTGTTATTTATGAAGCAGTAAATGTACATTATTTTTGTGATTTCTTAAGGTCTTTCAAAATTATATTATCCCCCTATAATTTTTTATGAATAAGAATAATTCTCAGGTATAAAATTGTGACTTTGAAAGGAATATCGAAATTTATTTACAATTTTTTTTGATATATAACACCAATAAAAGAAATTTATGAATTTTAAATTTTTTTTGAAAGTTGTCTTGCTATTGTTATGTCGCTAAATTATTCATAATTTTACTTCTCTGCTGTAAATTCTATTGAAACAAGAATATATTAAATTCAAAAAGAAATAATAGAAAATATTAACGATTTATTTGTAGTGGAGATAATTGTTATTGTATAGTTACACGCAACAAAAGTTTATTACTCTTTTTAATTTTTCTAAGAAGAAATTTTATGTACAACCGCTCAAGTCATGTCTATGTATCTAAACTAAATATTTACCCAGTCGTCCTTAGAACTTGTTAAATAAGAACAAAGGCATAAGATTTTATGAACACTCATAAAAATCACTAATCTCCCAGCTTGCCTTTGATGTGATAAAAAGACATGGTTTTGAGCAGTGTCAAATAACATTTCATATTACTAAAAATAAAATGTCCTTTCAGGATTATGTACCTTTGAAATAAAAAAATACCGTTGGTGGATAAACTGCATTCACTAAGAAATTCTAAAAATTACAACAAAGCATATTTCTAGAATTATTTTTCAAATGCATTAAGCAATTTTAAAAACAAGGGTAACGAGAACAATTAAGTACAAGATAAACATTCCATTTCTGTTTTTGGAAATAGACATGTTTTATTAAACCCTATTATCATTATAACGATTAAAATAATACGAAACCCCATCCAGAGTATTTAGAGAATAGAAATAATAGTATATTATGCAACGATCATGTAATGATGGTTATTAATACACAAGCATTAACCGGGATACGAAACGAGCCAAAGGTGGGTTTCGTATGGTTAATGCGAGTGTATTAATAACCATTACATGAGAGTTGCATACACTATTTTGTCTACGAACAAGAGATTTGATTTGAAAGAAAGATAAAAAAAATGCTCTAACCGGGTCTCGAACCCGGCATGTACAGATCGAAAACATCCTTTTGCAGCGCCTTTGCTCACTGTACTACGGACCCAGATTTTTTAACTAATCGCATATAGCGTATATAGGTATATGTCACTGTTATACAAAATTAGTATTAAATTATTGTGAACAAAAATTAACAAGTTTAAATATGTATATGTATTTACCTTGGTCATTGAGTATTTTTGGTCTGGTGCTCGACATTTCTTTTAAAAACTAACGCAAAAGATTTAAACTATCATAAAACCCATCTCTTAGAAACCATCAAACATTCTACAGAAAATATTGGGTCTGCTTACTTGGTTATTTAAAAATCTATATTTTTATTAGTCAATTTTTCAGTTTTATAATGAAAACCAGTGTTGAAACTGAAAATTGGCATTTAATTAAGAACTTATAGTATAAGGAGTGGAAAAATACGCATGCGTTGAAAATGATAGGCGATAATTTGAACATTTAGGTTGAATTCCGTACAGTAGAAACAGAGCAATCGAATATTCATAAAATTCACATGTTTTTGAAGATATACTGGGATATAGGAGGAATATCTCATGTACCAGTTTGATGTTAATTTGGTCACTTTTGTAATCCATTATTAGAATTGCAAATTTTCATTTAATATTTTTCTAAGAAAACTTGATTACTAAAAAAGCTAAATAGTGTTCTCTAATGTGCATGTCACTTATTACGTTGGATTGAGTACCTAACATTAGACAGTTGTCTGGTGAAATGAATGGCGCAAAAATTAGGGTAGGATGATGGGTAAACAGACTTTTTTATTTTTTTTTAGCCAATGGAGACAAGAAGTCAAGTATCTGAGTTTGACTCTAGACAGTAAACTCCTGTGGAACAGAAACGAAAATATATACAAAGCAAAAATGGCTCTTATGGTGTACAAGAATCTGGCAGGGCGAAACATGCCCAACGGCAGCCATGAAAGTGATTTTCAACCTCACACCACCACGTATATGGTGGTGGAAAGTTTTGCAGAAAAAACGAGATACAGACAAAGTAGAGACGGAATCACTAAAAAAATCGCCTCCTTACTTTTAGAAATCAAAAAACCTGGGACATGTCACAAGATGGTATTATGAACAGGTATAACTTTTCAAAGAAATTCGTTACGGAATTAAACAACAAGAAGGAATGGGATCCAAATACCATTACCAGACTTGGAAAGAATGCCATTCAATGGTACACAGACGGCTCAAAAGCAATAGAAGGAACCAAATACTCTGAAAGCTTGGGAAAAATCCCAAGTATCTTTCAAGCGGAAATTCATGCCATGAGAAAGTGTGCCCAGTTCAATATTGACATAGGATATAGAAGGCAAAATATTATCATAATGTCGGATAGTCAAGCAGCCATTAAAGCACTGAGCTCATGTGTAATCAGTTCCAAAATTGTGTGGGAATGCCTAGGCATACTCAATGAACTAGGCGAGAACAATATAGTAAACTTACTGTGGATTCCAAGACACACTGAAAAAGAAGGAAATGAAATAGCAGAGGAACTAGCAAAGAGGGGAACTAAAAGACACTTTTGGGGGCCGTAGCCCTTTTCTGGTACCAGCCCCAATGTAATATTGGAAGAAATAGGCAAAGCCGAAGAATAGAGAAGATCTGTACATTAGAAAGGTCTAATAAGGCTTAGAGAATTAGATTCTGATGGGTGACTACAACCCGTTGAGATCAAATGAATGCATAAGTCAAAGTAAAACTGCACTAAGAGTTTTAAAGGGATCCTAAAAGGACATTCAACGGGCACCTGAAGAAGCTCAAAATAGTGGAGGAAGAACAATGTAGATTCTGTGGAATGGACGAAGAAACCTCCATCCACATACTTGCGAATTGCACAGCAATTCAAAATCCTAGGGCACAACACCTAGAAGATTATTGGATAGAAGAGGAACATTTAGCTAAGTGGAAGCCTGCAGTTATCCTAAAATTCCTCAGGGAAATAGGACTGAAGGAGCTACTAGCCTCTGAGACGCTCCTCAGGAACTAAGTAGAAGTGAGGGGGCACAATAGATCTTTTACGTCTGAGTGAATGCCACCCCATCATACATACATACATACATACATAGCAAATATTTCCACAATAAAAAAAACAAGAATGACTACATCTATTTCTATAATTTGTAGTAAGTTTCACTGAAAGGTGACACTTGTGCTACCCAGTCGGGTCCCAGGTATATTCAGCTTTTACTAGTGTGTATGTGGTCACAAATGATACTATAAAAAAATATATAGAAAAAGAGAATTGCAAAGATCTTGAGGAGAAACGTTTAATTTTTCGACATTTTTTTTTCACTTTTACTAATCAGAAATACACTATAGGTATCGGAAATATAAAGAGAAGAGAGTAAAATCGTAAATTATTGTTAGCTTTTTGTTGCCGCTTTTGCAGTTGCCCTTCAGTGATTTGTATCAAATCAAAACAACTAAGAATATTCCCAGACGAACCGCTCGTGACCCTTCCAAATATTTACCCAGAATGTTAACCATGTAATGATGGCAGTAAACATTATCAGCAAATAAAAAAGAAATTTTTCTGAATTCGTCAACAGAGTGTGAAAACTCTTAGAATTTGGAATGTAAACGGAGTTTATTGTTTTAAGCTGGGCTGGGATAATATGAACATGTGGTTACAGAAGGTAATAAAATGCCGGTAAATGTCGTAAGTAATGAGCCGTGTTTCTTTGTTAGGAGATTATTATGTGAAATTTCTATTATTTGTTGGACTACAACTTACTTCAAATGAACAAATAACTGTTTAAAAACATGTTAGTGTACGAGGGTGATTTGATAAAATTTACTATTACAATTCGAAGAAAAAAAAAACAGTAAAATTTATGGTTTATCTGCTAAAATGTGGTAATTAACATTTCCATTTATCTGATTAATGAATAATTTGGAAATTAATTTTTCCCTAACTGTCTGAAAACAACTAGAATTGTTCCACTGCACAAGGGTGGCGAAAATGGGTGCCGGCACAAGAGGGGATTGCAGGTAATGAATTGGCGAACCAGTTAGATAAAGAAGGTTCTAAATGAGACTTGTATGAATGTATGTATGTATTTTGGGGTAACATTCACTAAGACCTAAAAGATCTATTGTGCCCCCTTACTTCTACTTAGTTTCTGAGGAGAGTCTCAGATACTAGTAGCTCCTTTACCTTTAGTCCTATTTCCCGGAGGAATTTTAGGATATCTGCAGGCCTCAACTTAGGTAACTGTCCCTCTTCTATCCAGTAGTCTCCCAGGTACTGTGCCCTAGGATTCTGAAATGAGACTTTGTAGGCCCGGAATCGTTTTCTAGAATAACAAAGGATTGTAAGAGTAGGAAATCGGGAATTGGCTAGAGAAGGAGCACCAATTCAAATGGAGGTTGACACAAGATTAACTCCATACAAAGAGTTTACTGAACCAAGATAGACAAAGAACTCTCAACAAGGCTATTGTTAGTGAACCTATGTGCAGAAAATGTTAACTAGTATATGATGGAACACCCACTTAAAAAGTCCCAGGCTAGAGCACCCCACCTCAGGGAGTGGAATTCGGCACCAATTAAACTATTTTAAAGGTGGAAAGCTGGAAACACCTCGTAAAAATTAAAGTCAAGTTACTTAAAAAAATTAATAAAATGGAACAACTTATTCCCGAACACGTGTATCCAATTTAATAAATATTGAATAACCAATACAAAAATTGAAGATATTAAATATTTATTGAATTATCCAAAAATTTGTATAAATTGAATACTCAAAAAAACCAAACGAAGAGGATACCAATTGTAATATAACACGCCAAATTCAAATCTTACACACACTAAAGATAAGACGAAGGAACTTATCTTAGAGGGCTGGGATGTTCTGCAGCTCTTAGCGCGATGGCGGCGATGGCTTCAACAGGCTGTGTACCTCGTGCACGGGAACAGGAAAACTGAGGTTGGCTGAATCTTGCCTCAAAACGTGATTTGCCCAAAACTTGCCTTAAATTTGCCGGCTGCAGAGCTGCAGAAAAAAGAGAACAAAGGATAAGGAACTAAAAAAAACATTAGGGAAGGAACGAATAAATAGAACAGATCGGGTAAAACGGAGCTTATGCTATAACGCATATAAAACCCGAACTCCTCATGTTAAAAAACAACTTGACAGTGATCTGTTTTATTCTATTCGTTTTGTTCCTCAAATATAGGTACATAAAATGGAAATTAGCAAATAAGCAATAAACATAAATAAGCAGTAAGCACTTCCCTAGAAAATAACCTAGGGAAAATACAATAATTAACTTACCAACCAGACGATAAAAATTTGTTCATCAACATTAAATTGAAAATAGTGAATGTTGCCTTGTTAGTATCAGTTAGAGGAAAAGAAAGAGTTCGAATCGAAACTTGAAATAGAAGGGGAATTTGATAAAAATTAATGTTTTATTTTGGAGTAACTAATGCGTCAAGGAAACGGCATGTTTAGAAATTTAGTAGAAATTTGGGAGGAAGTGACTAATGAGCCACAAAAATTAACTAAATAAAATAGTTTTTAAAACGAAAAACGTAACAGGCTGAACAGCATGTTACAAACCACAGATGTTCAGCCCTATTCACTCTTCCTCCTTCCAAATCAGATACAAATAGACATTTTATGTAATTCCATTTCCATTAGCCGCACTGGTCTAAACTTTTGCTACCTTCAATTAGTTTTTTTTTCATTACATGAAACTAAAAATATAATAGGTACACATTACGAGTGTAAAAAATTATACGAGTAGCAGATGAAAGGTATAATAAAATATAGAGGACCTAGTACATTTTTAATGATGGACGTCCATCATTCAAATAAATCTTCACGACAAGTGGTGAACGAGAACTGAAGGTCCAGTGAATGTCCCCAAACGGATATCCATTACACTAGTGGTAAATGGACATCCATTGGATGTTCATTCTGTGTCTATGTCCATATGGACCAATAGGGATATCCATAGGATATCCTGTGTTTACTGGGTATCATGTAAATTAGATAAACATCGTTAGAATAAACATAAATGCAACAAAAATGTTTCTAAAGTGACAATAATATTCTTACACATACTAGAAGATTACAACTATCATATACAATGATTTAATCAACATTTTTTTGGTTTAACTGACTAAGACATTGTTACTATTCTTAAACTTTAAAATATTATCATTGATTGTTAAGTTGACGAGTTTTTCAATAACTTCAATTTTTCTTAATAATGGTGACTGGAAAACGTTGAAACGAAAAAAATGATGGTTTAGTTTCCCCCAAAATGACAAAAGAATAATGAATATATCACAAGGAACATGCAGAAGACTGACCGTCAAAAAAATCCGGACACCAACAATTTTACATATTTTCAAGGGTTATTTTTTGAATTACTCAACTGTGGATCAATTCTTCTGTATCAATACTGAGCTTGGAATTTTAATGTATTGATTAAATTTGAATATATACGGAGTGCCTGAATGTGGAGCTGTATTTTACCCGAAACTTGAAACACCCTATAGGATTCAGCCACTACAATAGAAGGTGTCAACTAGTGGCAAAATGTAACACGAAGCTTTATGAACATTTTGGTTTTTTATTCACTTTAATATCTGTTATTATAGAAATGACATACGTTTAAAGGAAATCCTTCAAACGCAGTTGTCGTCAGCAAAAATTCTTACGAATGGTTTGGCTAGCTTGCAGTCCTGTTCTTAATCAAATTGAATTTTTGGGACCAGCAGCAGAGACGCATTCGTTATCGGTGCGCTTTGCCTAATAGCGTTGATTGATAAGTTTTATCAATCAACGCTAATAGCCTGCAAGATCTTCGAGTAGCACTACAAGAAGAATTTGATGTAATTCTTAATTATTTCTCTACTAACCTGATCAATTCAATGCCATGTTGATTGAACATGGTCATTTTGGCAAGAGGGGGTCAAACTCGATGAACACGATTTTACCGTTGCCAAATGAATCTTCTTCAAGAAGCAATATTGAAACCTTAAATATACATAATCTTAAATCCCTTCTACCACTAAGTACCAGTGGTGTGGGGCGTGGTGCAGTTACTCTTCCTTCACGAATTTTTTTTATTCTTTCCCATTTTCAGCTGAGTACTCTACTTCTTTCCAGCTTCTTTCTCTTTTATCCAGCAATCCGTTGAATGCACAAGTGGAAGTAAAACTGCACTAAGAGTTTTAAAAGGAATCCTAACGGGACATTGTCGCCTGAATGGGCATCTTAAAAATCTCAAAAAAGTGGAGGAAGAAGATTGTAGATTTTGTGGAATGGAAGAATTCAGAATTCTATGGCACTGTACCTGGGAGACTACTGGATAGAAGAGGGACAGTTACCTAAGCTGAAGCCTGCAGATATCCTAAAATTCCTCCGGGAAATAGGACTAAAGGAGCTACTAGTCTCTGAGACTCTCCTCAGAAACTAAGTAGAAGTAAGGGGGCACAATATATCTTTTAGGTCTGAGTGAATTTTACCCTAAAATACTTACATACATACATACATACATTCATCCAGCAATCCTGCTATTACCTTATCCTGTCTTCCCCATTTTTGTTTTTTTCAATTTTTCCTTTCTATACCCTCTTAACCGGTCTTCCTTCGTTGTAAATGTCCCCACCATTGTAGTTGTCTTTCTTCTATAGAGTCTAGTTCTTTTTTGTATCTATGTCTTTATAAATAAATACTCCCTGTGGCAGCCTAGGATGTTTCAAATTTCGCACCATACTTATGCAGCTGGTAGGTATATTTTCAAATTTAACTGTACATCAAAATTTCAACAACAGTATTGCTATGAAAAACTCATCAAAATCAAATGAGTTGTTCATAAGATAACCAAGTGGCCGAATTTTTTTGACGGTCAGTGTATTTTCGTTTAATTGAAAAGAACGTTTCACCTTTCGAAATTTATTTGTGTACTGCCACTACAACCAAAAGGACCATTAAATAACCTACAAAAACGCATTCAGTTACATCTTTTGTCACAAAGAATTCATTATTATAATTTTCTTTTCTACAGCTTTTAAAACGTGTAACTAAATCCTACGAGAGATGTGCTCCATTGAAATTTAGGACCCTTTTTGGAATATTCGACCGGAAACTTAGTCAAAACTTTGAATGAACCTATACAATGGAATTCAATCTCATTGTGTTTCTCATTTTTGAAAGTGCCAAAAATAAGGCTTAAAATCGCACAGGTAATACAGTAATTCGTAACTATGTCAGAATGGAATGGGAAAAAGATTAAGGTAGTTGTCGATGTGCCTTGGGTAAGAAAATTTTAAATTTTGGTATACTTTTTAAGGATAGTACTACACAACCACCGTTAAAATTTCAAGTCGATTGACTCTCTTGAATTTGGAATAAACGTAATTTGTTTTAGTGTTTGAAAGGTAAATTCAAACGGACAGAATTTAACTTTTATTATTATTAATTGGAATTGAACAAATAAAACATACAGGTGGCCCATTATATACTCTTTGTGATTAGTTACATCTAATTGGCAGATGTTATCAAAAAATGTTCCAAATAAAAAAAAAATTTGTAGTCTGCGAAACAGTAGAGGGTATCAAAGTTAAATTTTTTGAATATTAACTGATACGAAATTGAAAAGTAGCAGAGTGAAGACATGGATTATGGTTTTAAATCATACATTAAAGCTGGGAGTGAATGGAGAAACAAGAAAATATATATAATTACAATATATAACGATGGGAGACCCCTAAAGGAAACTGTGATGAAGCAATAAAAGTTCTAAGGCAGCTTCTTGAGTTATTGCCTTTATTCCAAGTTCAAGCTTTCGTTTGTAATTACAAACTTCATCAGGATAATTATAAAAATATGAGAAACACTCTATTACAAGTATGTTTGAGTACAATATTATTGAAAAGCCCACCAGAATCAGCAATTTAGCTCTGAAAATCTAGCGACCACATGGTAATAAAAGTTGGGTTTTAACATAATATCCCATTTCGAAATGTACATATTTAATTAAAATAAATGGATATGGATTTGTTTAAAAATATCAAAACTGTCTACTTTACATTATAAAACTTTAAAATGATATCTTCCTTAATGGATGAATCAATATTAAAATTAAAACATTAAAACCATTAAATGTCATTTTAAAGTTTTATAATGTAAAGTATACAGTTTTAATAATTCATATATTTCAAAAAATTATCTTTTGAGTTTGTTATACACTTTTTTCTTTCTACTATTGGTTGGGTTGGCAGTAGTGTTACAATGGAAGAGAATTGCATGATGTCAAACAGTATGCAAGATTCATCATTTTGCAATATACTGTCCTTGGAAGAAATTTCACCATGTCCAGCGGCCTTTAGAGTCAATTCAAATTTGAAAGAAACTTCACGAAAAGTACAGAAATTTACCCAACTCAATTAAAATTAGTTGATTGAGTGCTACAAATGGATACAAGCTCAGATATGATTAAAACTAGAATTAATTAACTGTCATGCAATCAATTATTTTCCATGTTTCAAAATTTTTTACAATAGTATCATAAAAATTATACATTTTCTACAATAAACGGCTAAATTTTACAAAAATAAGCATAATTTTGCCGTAAAAGAGCAAAAGTTTAAGAATTTACCAGAGGTTAACTTTAACGTTGAATACCTAACTTTTGGAGGAGTAAATTCATCGAAAAATTTCAAGAGATCTTTTTTGTAGATCGTTCAATTCTGTGAACGGATTTAAGTTTATTATTTCTACAAAAAAACGAGTTCAAGAAAAAAAAATTTGTAAAAAGTGGCAAAATCTCGTGTAATTTAAATGGAAAATGTATCGTCTTTATGGGTCTGATATATTTGTTTAGATGATAAATAAAAATTTACGGGTTTTGCAACAAACATAATCAATCTCGTAAATATCGGACACTTTAGTGTATATACATTATGTGGTGATGTTGGTAACAATTCAATAATCATGAGAAATGGGATTGGTACAGTCTTTAGGAAATATTTGTAAGATAGTGTTTATAAAAAGGGTTTATCAACCATGGTGGATTATTGTGAAACGGTTGAAAGTCAAAATCTTCAAGCTTTTGGTAAAGTGGGAGATATTTTTTATTTGCGTAGATGGTTTGTGGATTTAAAAAAAAATGTATGCTGGATTATATCTATTCGCTGATATTCAGGCTGGAAGCGTAGGAGTGAAGAAGTTACTTACATTTTCATTCTAATAGCATAGCTTTTGGAATTACTTGCAGACTGGAACATGGGCTTGTTCTGTAAGCACCAGCAGCTACTCTCAGGGAATGATTTTGTATAGTTGACGTAAAGCATATTGTGCAGCTATCTAATCGTATATCCCCTTTAAGTTATGATGTTGCGGAGCTAGACTCTGAAAGGTATTAATATTATTTCTGTCTACCTACCAAATATCTTTATTGTATTTGTATTTTGACCCATCAGTCCATCCTTTCTTAACCGTATCGTGTGTATTATACCAAGTTTCGTCCAAATAGATAATTGGCCGGTTTCCTTCTCTATACTTAGTTACTTGTTCCAAGTATATTCACTATTTTTCTGCTTCCCATGATTGTCTGACGTGTATTAATCATTTTGAATTTGAATCCCAATTTTTTAATCCAGTTTTCAATGGTTTTCTTACAGCAATTTACATTAGGGCCGGCATTTTTGTCAATTTATTTCTTATAATTTCAATCGTAGGTAACTTATTACTTTTGTAACAGCCATATATGGTGGTTTTTAATAATCTTATCAGAGACACATCTGAAGGTTTGACCAATCTCTTATCACATCGCTTCTTGCGTTCATAAGGCCCATTCTTGGCTATTTTACGTATAGCTGACAGGAAAACTTCAGTTAAGTCAGACACTGCTTGCATTAATTCTGTTTTTTTTATCGAAACCAAACTTTTCTCGTATATTCTTATACACATTGGAACATATTTTCTGTGCTTCCAAATTTAAATGTCGTCGAATCCTGTTTTCATTACTTTCCCTATTACTGAAATCATCACTCTCATCAGCATTATCTAAATTTTCGTCTTTGTTACACACAATATTTTGGACCGAGCTCGATATTTCCCAAAGACGCCACATGATGAATATATAATTTTTAACTAAAAATATAATTGCTAACAAATATATGTATACTTACTTACAATTTCCACACACACTTTCTTAATATCAGACCACCGACTAAATAGAACACGTGTTCGAGTAAAATAAATAAACCCTCTCACAAAAATAGTTATAGTTCAGACAAAGATGTAAAAAATAATGAATTATTTGAAATTTATATTTTTTCTACTTCTTCTTAAAAAAACGAGATATAAGGTAGTGTTATTTGTTTATTGTCTGGTATTATATTAAAGATGTTTTTAAATATAAATACGTTAATATTGTTTAAAGCAAAGTTTAATATTCGGGTTATAAATAGCAGAGGAAATAACAAATAGATTTTAGATTGAAAGAAACCATGAATACATCAAAAGAAAGCTCGAGTCGTCGTTTAGGTAAATATTTATAAAAAAAATGGATTTTGTTCTATACAGTAACGCTAAGGCCACTTTCAGAAAGGACTGATGTTTTGTACTGACCATCAGTCGTGATTCTACGTCTTTGGTATGGAGTTGACATTATTGTCTCCTAATAGTATTTGAGGAAAAGTGAATTTTGCCACAAAAAAAGAGTTTACGGTCAACGAAAAAATACTGTAATCAACTCATTTGTTAATGGGCGATTAATAAACTCAACTATTAAAGGCACTCACTCGCTGTCGCTCGTTCGTGCTTTAAACAGTTTCGTTTATTAACCGCCTTCATTAACAAACTAGTTTATTAAATAACTATTAACCATTATAACATTAAATGCATTTATCGTCAACTAATAAGTAAGCATTTTAAATAATTATAATATTGATTGGGCTATGACGGTATACTCTTAGTCTTAGAGTCAAACAAAAAGCCGACAACTTTAAGTTCGCACTTCATGTTTTACGTCAACTATACCTTTCAAGATTTACTTCTGATCATGGAGTTGAATATTCTTAAAAAAGTTTTTGTATTATACTCCCATTTATGGTTAGGTGAATATTTTATCAAGTTAAGTCCGGGTTGTGAGTTAAGCCGCGTTTACACGACACCAGTAGGCGTGCAGGTTACTTGGAGCAGGTAACCTGAGGCAAGTAACCTACCCCGTGTGGAAGACCACGCTTGTAAATCACAGGCGAGTTGCCTGTCAACCTGTCTGCCAGGTCGACTTGCACGAGGAGTAGACAACCTGCCCCCCCACCAGTCGAAAACAGTACCTACCACATAGCCTGCTTTGCACTGACGCCGTGTGGACAACTCATTGACGAGCAAGTGAGCGAATTGGTGACAAACAGTGCTTTATTGGATGTTTCTTTATTGTTTAATTGTTAACATTTTATATATTTCTATAATACTGTACTAATTCAATAGCTTCACGTTGGACCGAAGAGATGAAGTTTTTGGAACTTTACAAGGACCGGCCTTGCTTATGGGACCAGTTTTTTGAACTGTACAAGAACAAGAATGCACGCGAATCAGCCCTTGGTGAAATAGTTTCCGCTATGAAAATTGAAGGGTTTGGAATAACTGAAGCTAAATCTAAAATAAAAGCTTTACGAGACATTTACGTTGGTGAAATGGTCAAAACAGTGAAAAGTACAAAACCAGGCTGCAGTACAAGCGATTTATACATGCCAAATGTAAAGTGGTTGTATATAATGAAAGGTATAATGGAAAAAGCAACACTGAAAAGGGAATCTAAGAGCACTCTGGTAAGTAATGTTTGTTTATTTATACATAATCGGGATCCTTTCTGTTCTGAACGCATGTTTACCACTGATAAGGTTAGGCTAGGTTTGTATTAACCTGTATCAATGTACCATTTTTAACTCTTCCAATAATATTTCACTAGATTCACTTACAAATTCCAGTATAAGATTTCGCGTCATTTCTTGTACGTCATCATAAGATAACACAGAAGATGCACTTTCTGCCATTTTTAATACAACTTACTTAAACACTGGCTCGCTTGCAACTGACGTCGTCTGGACAGGGTCAACGGCAAGTACCCAGTACAGTAACTTGCCCCAGGTTACCAGCTCTAAGTAACCTGCCCGCCTACTGGCATCGTGTAAACGCGGCTTTAAGGCGAACCCTGCGAATATGTTCATTTGTTCATGCCACTTTAATTGTAGGTAGAAGTTAAGATACACATTCCATTTATTTCATACTGATCTTTTATTTAAAACTATTTTTGTGCCGTATCATATAAAAATTAAGGTTTCGTTCAATCACACTATAACTTAAATACCTGATTCAATTGCGGTAATGGGTGTAAAATCACACAACACCTTGAATGCCAAGCACCAATTGATATATCATTATATATATATTTCTTTCTAACTTTAGAACAGGAAAATTCCTGCATACATAATCTCTCATAATAACATGTGTCTATTCATACAGATTTCAATAAAAAAAACTGTTTGCAATTAACAAAAAACGCATTTATATTATTCGATTCAATAAACAGATAGGTACCGGAGTACCACCGTTCCACATAACAATAATGTATTTAATTGTAAAGTACCTCCTTGACCATCCAGTCACCATGGGTACTCGAGAGTATTGTAAATATTATTTTAAGGTGTTGAGAAGCTTTAACAAGCAAGAAAGCTGAAATATCCAGCAGTAAAGTAAATATACTATTTTAAAAAATTACAAGTCATCTGTGTAGGAAGATAAACGGGGTACGATCATTTTTTTTATGAGGATGGCGTGGCACATATCATGATTCGACTACTGAACAAAGTGGAGAAAGAATATTACAATATCAGATGATTAATTTTAGCTAAATCTTAAACTAAAAATTGATTTCGTCTTTTTCTTTTTCTTTTTCTTTTTAAATGCTTAGTACAGTATCTGCTGGATTTAGTTGTAAGATTTAATGTTTCTTTGCTGTTAATGTTAGAGACTCCATGGAATTAAAAAAGGTTTGTCTGTTTTTTTAAACCACTTCTAATATTCGTTTTCAAAATGGTGAGCATCTCTCTCTTTTTCCTTGCTTGATAGTTTTTTATAACGTCGGAATATTAACTTTCAAATGCTACTTTTCGTTTGGAGTCCACATCTTTCCTTTTCCCTACATACTTTCCGTCATGTTCTGGAATTATTAAAATCTCTCTCTCTCTCCAAGAATCTAGCTGCCAGCCAAGTTCTGACCTGCTTGTATACTATGTGTGTGTTGGCAATATGAGAATACCAGTAAGTTTCTTACTTCTTTTCTCTACGACTTCCCATGTGAGGCGTAGTCAAACACGGGAACCAGTCGCGCGCTCGCGGGAAAAGCCTATTTTCTGGACTCGTAATGATACAGTATACAGTAGAAACGGTGGAGCTTTACCATGATGTGATCCAATCTACGATAATACGGTAATATTAATTTCGGACTTTGTAACTTATTCACCCAGTATATCGATACTTTTAATAAATTATGTCGATGTTAGCTATATAAATAAAATAAATACAATAAAAAAGTTGAATTTCTTGTTTAATTACCAATTCGTAAAAGGCTGACCTTTGGAATATTAGTCATAACGTGTATTTCTGTTGAGTTGACAGAAGTTTTGATTTGATTCATATGAATATTGGTGCTGACGTAATAGTCACGTGATGGTAAAGCTCCACCGTTTCTACTGTACTATTATTCTACACGGATACTTTAATTTTTTCATCAGTTATACACTAATTTTAAGAACTGCAGAGAACTGTCAAATTAAATAAAATTAAGATCTGTTATCACGTGATCAAGATGGCAGAGGCAGCCTTCATAGTTGCCAGACGCACTTACGGCACTAAATGGGGACTTAGACCAAGCTTGGTACACTGGTTGTACAAAATGGTTGTCATCCCCAGGATAACATATGCATGGAAGACCCTAAATGACTCCAAAATTCTACAACCAACCAGTAAAGAACCTATATGAGCTAATACAGAGAACGGATTGGCTGAATAGGCTGTAGTCAGAACACTAGGAGAATCCACAATAAGCCCAGGCTGAGGAGGTGCCGGCGAAGGGACGGCTCCTTTTTTTACAAAAAAAGATCTGTTATAGATACGGGGTCATAGCCTTATTGGATATTTACTAAGTATTAGGATATTGCATTCCTGTTGGAAGTTAACTTGTTTCCTAATGATATTTCGTTTGTTCGTTTAAATTGTACTTATTCAAAAAATGGTAATACGCTGTGAAGTATGCAAGTTCTGAACGGTTCTGAATTCCGAGATGCTGGCTACAAACAAAGTGTGTGTCAGTATTGTGTGTTATTAATCTAGTCTATTCAATAATCGAAGGTACTGATCATCGTCATAATTTTAGAGCTGTACCTATCTTAAGTACTTTTCTACCGGAGGAAAGTAGAGTTAGAACAAGAAATTAGGAGAATAGGGCAAGTCCACGTGGCGTCATGCCCTGAGGAATCTGACACGCAATAGGGTCAATTCAATAAGAAGTGGTTGCAAATTAACGCGCTGCAATATATTTGACGAAGTTTCGACTATTAGAAATGTTTTAATCTATACATACATAGTCAAGATTAGGATTTGAATTTTAACTTATATGGTATCCAATTAAGAGTTTTCCGTTTATATTTTAAAGATTATTATGCATACATAATAGTAAAATGGAGTCATAGAATTGCACCTAATAATATATATAACATGTTCCGTGAATCTGATGATAAACACGCGTTATTTGCTAAGCACGTGGTTCTTAATAGTTATTTAATTTTGATTTAGTGCTCTTTTAGAAGGTGTTTTAATTGCTTAGGTATTTTAAAAGCTATATATGATTGAATAGATGAGACCTTTACTTGATGAAGATCCATACTAAACGATGAAACGCGTCACGAATATAATATATATGATTAATTTAAAAAATTAGGAAAATTGATAGACCCATAAAATAACTGCTATTTTGATTTACCTCGGCGCGCCTCATCTACCTTTGTATGCGCATTTCCCAATTAATCACCCTGTAAAAAATTTACAAGGGCTTAAAAATAATGATTTGCTTTTGCTCGCATTACTTTTGAATATAAATAGTTTACATTATAAAAAGGGAAAAATCCCATTTTTTAGATCCTTTTTTGTATATCCAGTCGATCATAATGATTGAGAGTAGTAGACCAGTTTAGAAAATTTAAGAACGCATATCTCGTACAATTGTAAGAAATCCTTAATAAATACAATTATCTCACTTGTACACACTAGCGGAGTTTTCAAAACAAAGCTATAAAAACCAATAAAAGTCTGTCCAGTCTCTTTCTTGCTCCTATTAGCAGTAAAGCAACAATTTATTAATTAGCTTTTCTTAGATACTTCACAGAGAATTATCTATGTTTCAAAACTGGCTTTTTACCATGGACTTATTGGGTCAAATAGCTTCAAGTTTAGATATTTTTATTAATAAAAACTTGAACACTTACACTATTTAATAAAGTTATTTGGATTAATGGAGTAATTAGTCCGTTGGCGAATGTTAATGTATACGTTTAACGTTTTTAAATTAGATAAATATAAAGTCATCCATTACCACTGAAAAAGCAGCAGTGTAATAAATAGAACATATGTAAGTAATGGTATGATATTCTTTTCATGTTTCAATGAAATCACCATTTCTTACTATAGCATCATTTTTTTCTACAAATAATACGCAAGTGTTTTTTTTTAAATAATGTTATAGACTGTCTATAAATATGAATATTTAAGAAATAAAATATGTTTCCATGGCTTAGATGAATCCATGATAATTCTCGTAACAACATCAGTTCGTTACTATATTGGTAACGGTATAATTTGTAACGCCAACATTTATAATATAGCTTTTTAGCATTACTGGATTTAGATAAAATGCATTTTGCATACTTTCTTTCCTACACTGAAAATGATGGTATATTTTTCAAGACCACTTTTAACATATTTTTGTTAATACGACAACTGAAGAATAGGTATTTTCTTATTTTTTATCCTGAATTCACTTTATCTATATCACTTTAAAGTACCACTAAGTCTGAATAATAATGAACATAAATTAAAACCACTTCTATAATAGTGGATTTATTATGATGATTAAAAATACAATTTATAATTTCAACATCGGTAAAGGCATACAGTTTTAAAAGTGTTGTAACCTTACTTTTCCCACATGAGCCAGATCCGGGCAAGGGTCTCCATGTTAATGCTACACTGGGTATGCCAGAGTGTTGACAAACTATAAAAGCTTTAGCCTCTTAGTCGTCGACGAAAGAATGAAAATGTATTTAATTAAAAAGGAAACTAGGGCGAAAAAGGTAGAAACACCTTGTAGAATTGAATTAAAACAAAAAATTAAAAAACTTGCGTCAACCCAGACACGATCCCCCCAGAGCTCTTACAGCCGGGTGGATAAGAAATTAAAGATAAATAAATATAAAAATCAACTTTACGCCGACGCCGACGCCGACGCCGAACCGAACAATCCGTTATAAAAAATATTCTTTAATAGAAATATCCAGCGGCGTTCACATTTATCCGTTGCCGAACAGTTTAGCCTGACTGCTTGGAAACTGTTCGGCAACAGATTGTTCGGTTCGGCGCCGGAACTGTGACGTGACGGGACTGATGTGTTTGAATCGACCTTTAGGAAGGAAAGAAAAAATGAGGCCTGCACTTTTTATGGCACTTAGCTTGTAAACGAAGGTAGAGATGACTTGAGCAGGTTTGGTAGGTGAAGATAGAGATGTCTTATTTTAGCTTGTAGACGGAGGTAGAGAGATGACTTGAGCATAAGGTGGTCTGGGTGTTTACTGAGGGTTATAGCGGTATATTGGAGTGTAACGGTATCCTAGCTGTATCTTAGCTGTTTTGGCGGTATTCTGGCTGTGTCCTTACCACAGCCATTTACGGTAAAACTAAAAAAATAAGCGATACGGAAAAAGGTACGCCTTGCTTCCGAGACGGCCGGTAGCGAAAAAGATTGATGCTGTCGTTCTCAAAATGGAAGCGGCCGTTGGAAGATGTCAATTGTCTTAACGGCCAGGGAGGGGAGATTGGAAGTGGCTAGTGAGTCGACAAGAGGGAATTAAAGGATGGTTTGAAATATGAATTTAAAAATCGAAACAAAAATTGTAACAGGTCGATAAACATGTAACAGTGTGTATATTTATTTATTGTGGAAATTAAAACTTGTGCGTTATATAGGTATCTTCTCATTTCAACATTATAATCCGGGACGACTGTTATTGAACGTGATCCTTATATTTTTATTTATGAAAATATAACAAAAAGAAGAATGAATATATCACAAGGAATATACATACAATAAGTTCTAACAGGTTTCACGTGGAAGAATGTGAAGTACGAGGAAAATAAATATGAAATGGAATAGGTAAGCATTCTTTTTTAAGTTAAACGGTCTTATAGAAAAAAAATATTGATGATGTACTTGAAGCTGAAAAATAAATTGACGCAAAAATAAAATCGGCGACGTTCACAGTTAACGCCAGAGAAAGGGAACAGATGTTTGTTAACCCTGACAAAGTGTAATAGAAAAAGGAAATTGGACCAACTGTCTCCACTTTCCTACAATGATGAGACTATACCATTTGCAGTGGAAGTGAAATATTTGGGGATTATCCTATATATGTATGTATGTATATTGGGGTGATATTCACTGAGATAGAGATCAATTAATAATAATAATGTTTATTCATGAAAAATAGAATCACAATACATAATTTAAAGAAAATAAACATAATCTACACAAAATTGTTCCCCTTACTTCTACTTAGTTCTCGAGGAAAGTCTCAGAGACATAGTAGCTCCTTTAGTCCTATTTCCCTGAGGAATTTTAGGATACCTGCAGGCTTCAACTTAGGTAAACGTCTCTCTTTTATTCAATAATCTAGGTGTTGTGCCAGAGGATTCTGAATTGCTTAGCACTTCGCAAGTATGTGGATGGAGGTTTCTTATTCCATGCCACAGAATCTACATTTTTCTTCATCCACTATTTTGAGCTTTTTCAGGTGCCCGTTCAGGCGGCAATGTCCCGTTAGGATCCCTGTTAAAATTCTTAGTGCAGTTTTACTTTGACCTATGCATTCATTTGATCTCAATGGGTTTTAGTCACCCATCAGAATATTTCATTGTCTAAGCCCTACTAGAACTTTCTAATGGTCAGATTTTCTCTTTTTTTCGGCTTTACCTATTTCTTCCAATAATACATTGGAGCTGATACCGCAAAAGGGTTCCGGCCCCCAAAAAGTGTCTTTCAGTCCCCCTCTTTGCTAGTCCAACTGCCATTTAATTTCCTTCTATTCAAGTGTGTCTTGTAATACACAGTGGGGTTACTATATTGTTCTCGCCTAGTTCATTCAGTATGCCAAGGCATTCCCACATAATTTTGGAACTGGTTAGACAAAAGCTCTGTGCCTTAATGGCTGCTTGACTATCCGACATTATGATAATCTTTTTTGCCTTCTATATCCTATGTCAATATTGGACTGGGCAGACTTTCTTATGGCATGAATTTCCGCTTCAAACATACTTGGGGTTTTTCCTCCCAGTTCCTTCTATTGCTTTTGAGCCGCCTGTGTTCCATTGAATGGCATTATTTCCAAGTCTAGTAATGGTATTTGGATCCCATTCCTTCTTGTTGCTTAATTCCATAACGAATTACTTTGAAAAGTTATACCTACTGTGTCATTATAACATTTTGTGGCATGTTTAGGATTATCCTAACTGAAATATTTATATGGAGCGTTCACTATTCCACAAGGACAAACTATCCTTGTTGATATATTCTAGGATTTCCAAACAAATTTATTGGGTATATATGTGACCAATGATCACATGGAATCTGTGTTCTATCTCTATAACCGTAACTGCACCTAAAAAACTGATAACTATTTTATACAAATGTACGTAAAAACTACAACTTCGATTGCAACGCGCTTAGTGTGGTATAATTGGACATATTTCACCTTGAATAACTTGAATAACGTCCAAGCCAAGCAATTTTATTGTATGCATAAGTAATGAGTGCATAATGTATGATTTTCTCCAGTAATTTTTCAAATCCATTATTTGTTTTGCCAACAGTTGTATTAATTCAATTACTATTGTTATTATAGTCATTTTAATGTTTGTTAAAGCGAAATTGCAACCAACACCCATGTTCTGATATACTAATCCTAATAAACATAACATTTTATCACTACTACAACATACTATATTAACTTGATCCTTAATAATCACCAACAAAATAACAAATGCAGATATATAGCTTGCAAACAAGAAATTATTACAATTGAATAAAAAATAAGTGGATGTGCATTTTCTACTTATGAGTACACAATACATAAATAGTAGAACGAAGGTATAGTAATAATAATAATAATAAATTATAATTATATGTGATAGAGAGGAATTGAAATTGACTAACCGATATTTAGAGGCATCAAATAAATAATTTAAGCATCATTACCCACCATTCATTTGCCATTGCCGTAAGAAGAAATTGGAACATACCAATGCTGTACTCGATTTTTTTTCGTGGGATAATCGGAATCAGATATAAGTTGGTTGGGTTAGGTTAGGTTTGTACTGAGTGGGTTTGTTAGTCCCTACTCTATGACTCGTAAGATTTTATAGTGGCTCACACCTATTCATATTTTACCAAACAATTTCAGCTTCTTCACAAAGCCGATTAGTTGGCTTATGGAATTCAATTTACGCTGCCAATAGATATGTTTTTTTAAGTAGGAATACTTCTGAATGGAAAAAGGAAAACCAAAGAACACGGTTTTATAACAGATCGAACTAAAGTAGATATTCCATTAGTAACTACATATTTCTAAAGCTTGAGTTAGGTTAGGTTAGATTGAGTTATAAAAATTAATAATTGAGAATTAATTTTCACTTTGCAACTTTATCTTTCTGATATAATGGCAGATTTTTATCCAAAAATCGATAGCATGAAACATTTTATCAAATTTATTTGTATAAAACTAATTTGTGGTAAATGTACTAGTATAGTCGAATTAGGGTTTAGGGTGGAACTAATTCCCACAAAGACGAGGTTTGATTTTTTGAGCTCATTACTCAAATCATTTCAACATACTAGAAGTCTAGAAAAATGTGAGTGTGCGAAATGCGTATTTTGGCCGCCATCTTGAATTTTTTTTTTACATTTATGAAAAATCGTGTGTGGTATCAAATAACTGCAAATTTTATGCTGAAAAAGAACAGATTATGGATTAAAAAGAATAAAAATGAATCACAAAAGAGTATGGAATAAACTAAGTCTATACGGTATGTTCTTGACGATGGTGCACTAGTACACAAATTGTCATGGCCAAGAACTGGGAAGTTTTCAGTGACAGTCAAGCTGCCCTTAAAACACTTTAGAGCTCTAAGGTAATATCTCGGTTGGTATGGGAATGTGGCGAATAACTTAGAAGACTGGCGACTCGTAACAGTGTAACACTGCAGTGGGTCCCAGGTCACAAAGGAATCGCTGGCAATGAAAAAGCTGACGAACTGGCAAACGCAGGATCGTCAACCCTGATGAACTGACCCGAACCATCTGTGGGCATTACCAGATGCTCCACTAGGTCATGGTTAAAAGGGTGGGTGAAAGAACAACACAAAAAACACTGGAAGAATACGCCCAGGCAAACACATGGGAAGAAATTCATAATAGAACCATCAGAAAAAGTGGCGAAAGAACTGCTCTCAATGAGCAGGAACAAACTACGCACCATAACGGGGCTTCTTACGGGACACTTTCCCACAAAGGAGCACCTGAACTAAATAGGGCTGTATAACGGAGACCTTATATGCAGAAGATGCAAAAAGGACACCGAAACAGCTCTGCACATATTATGCAACTGTGAGACGCTGGACCATAGGAGGCAGAAACTGTATGGAAGACCCCA
Organism: Lochmaea capreae; assembly: GCA_949126875.1. Classification (NCBI taxonomy): domain Eukaryota; kingdom Metazoa; phylum Arthropoda; class Insecta; order Coleoptera; family Chrysomelidae; genus Lochmaea; species Lochmaea capreae. The sequence goes on from OX421403.1 coordinate 19,219,341, forward strand.
AATGACTCCAGAAGACTTCTACAACCAACCAGTAAAGAAACTGTATGAGCTAATACAGCTAATAGGCTGTAGTCAGAACATTAGGATGATCCACAATAAGCACAAGAGGCTTAGGTGGTGCCGGTGAAGGGACGGCTCCTTTAAAAAAACAACAGTTGTTGCTGATGACACCGACAATCAGCTACTTTTAATTTACCATAACACACGAAATATTTGTTTGCAATCATCTATGTTCAGTGTTAGAAAACGTGCTATTAAATCGACGCAACATATACTTAGTGAAACGGGGTGCCAAATCATTCTCTTTTCCCATGCTTCAACCGGATGCGATCACAAGCTCCTTATTTGAGAAAAGTAAATTGGCAGCTTATGAACATTTTTGGAAATGTGAACAATTTAGCATTTGCGCTACTTTGTTTAGATCAGAAAATTCAAACAGAAAGGAACTTACAGACATTGGCACCAAAGCATTGGTATCGTTGTACGGTGGAAATCCAAACACAAAGACATTAAATCTACTACGATATAATCTCTACTTAAAAAATCACAACTGCCAGAAGTGAATTCAATATTACAAGGTTTGCCACCAACTCGCGTACATTTACAATGCATTTATTGGAAAACCATGAACACCAATATTGGGGTTGTAGAAAAGTAGGAGACCAACTACAGCCCACAATATGCGAAATGAGCCCTGCACCAGAATTATTACTAAACACAATCCTCTGCACCTACAAAACAGATACAAATGAGCCGTGTGGTAGTGGTAGATGTACTTGTCGACGATAGGGTGTGGAATGTATTGAGATATGCTGCAACTGTTCTGGTCGCGATTGTACAAATAGTTTCTCGAAAGAACGTCTTGAAAATAATGAAGAAGACTATTAGACTTAATTTTTGCATTTTTTATACAGCCTTTTGATTATTAAAAATAAAATTTTCTGGATAAGCTTCCTATTTTTCGCCCACCACTTTGTTATTATTTTTTATCTTTTTGCTCCTCATCATAATCATTTTCAGCATAAAATTTTCCGTTATTTGATACCTCACACGATTTTACATGAAAAAAAAATCAAAATGGTGGCCAAAAAACGCATTTCGCACACTCACATTTTTCTAGACTTTTAGAATGTTGAAAGGATATGAGTAATGAGCTTAGAAAATCAAATCCCGTCTTTGTGGGAATTAGTTCCACCTTTGGCCAATTTTTTGTGTAAATCTACTATACTATACCGTAGCACTGGCTTCATAAAAATGAAGGATATAAATTAAACTATTAACGATTGGTTTTCCATGAGCTGGAAATTTGTCATAGAGAAATAAAAGTATCAATCAATACACATTTGCATATCGGTCAGATAATATTACGCAGAGGTGACGCTGTAGTAGAAAAATTGACAATTTGTTATCCATAGCTCGAAATCAACTGAAAACATGTTGCTGCTATTAATATTAAAAATATATTTTAACTAATTCTGCTAACAAATGTGACACTTTAAGTCACTCCTTGACATTAGGAAACGTCACATTTTTATAACCTTCATATATCAGTTATAAAAACTAGTTATGTAAAAACTTTACGTAACTGTTTAAGTTTCAAAGAATAATTTACTAATTACTGTAAAAACTGACAATTATTTCATTATTTAAACTGACATAACTCATTATTTTAATTCAATAGTATTTTAAGATTTATAAACATTGAAAACAGCATTATTAAAAACAGTTATTTAAAGTAAGTCCATTTTCTGGGTGAATATTCTCTTGAACTTCTGTCTAATGTTTATTTATTTCATTTGAAGCTGTGAAGTTTTCTATCTACATTTCAAGTAATTACTTCTGACTTATTTGGAAAAATCGTTGTTTGCTTCCATAGTAACAATACTTCTAGCACCATTTGATTCCACATTAATTGTATTAAATATTATAAAAGCGCGGAATTAGATAAAACGTTGTACGTAAACACGTTATGAAAAGAGCGATATTGTTCAAGAAGCGTAATATTTGCCAAAACGAGAGCCAGCAAATTACGCGACACAACTAGTTAAGTAAATAACTATTTTAAAACTGTACCTGCCAATCTTTTCTATATTCAACTCTTCAGACATGAGCACACCTTTTTACCTTTTTGTATGTATAATTCGGTATCCCAGTGACAAATTATTTATGTATACTAAGTAAACGAGATAAAATATGGAAGTTATATGTTTATCGAACCGTGCTCAGCGAGGTTGACAATACTACACAAAGTTGAAATAATAATTTTTTTTTGTTCACGAAGCAGAAATGGAGCGGACATTTGGCTAACAACACGGTCAACCAGGACGTCGTGATATCGAATACAACAAACTGCGGTGTCATACTCCACAATGAACGTACTAACAAAGATTAATGTTTTCAGTTTCTGGTTGTCACTTACAAAGTGGACAGTGGTGGCGGTACTAATCCAATATCACCTTCAGGCCCTGTAATTAATGATAATTATTAAAGGAATGAAAGTCTAAGGATGGTATGTAACATAGGTTTTGGGAGAATTTCCACTCGCAAATTTTTATTACCAAATAAGGTTCAATAGAAAACGCAAGGACTGTAACATTTTGTGACGTACGGCAACTATGGTTGAAGGCACTGATTCAATTTCTTGTAGCCTAGAGATTTGATGAGGTGGCTAATCGGTCTATTCCACTGCAGCCTCTTCAGATCTATTGTTGTCCTCTGAATCTAAACTACATTCTCTGGCCCGACTCTTTTTAAATATCCAATCAGACTCGAGACTGAACCTTTTATGTATAATTTCTTGCCGGTGGATTCACATCGCCTAGTACAAGAAACTGCTTATTCACAAGGCCGTCGCACTGGCAGAGGATGTGCTCTGTAGTTTCCTCCTTCATGTGACAGAATCTGCATATACTTCGTCATTAAGTATGTTAAGTTTACAGTGCCCTGTTAACGTAGGTACCTACTAGGGCTGTGACAGTTATCGTATTTTTGCTTATCAGGTTGTCTCCGTCTTGGTCCTGATGACCCACCGATCTAGAGATTTCTGTGCTACTCACTTCCTTGTGGCTATATTTATTGTTGACTTTGAGACGCCGCGGAAGGGTTCAGGTCCAATGAGTTGCATATATGGGGACGTTTCACTCGCCAATTCATTGCCCTTATGACCCTTGTATCCTGTTTCCAGGCTATCATGACCTTGCAATGGTCTCCCAGTGCGTTTAAGCACCTATGCATTCCCATACTAGCTTAGGGTTGCCTTCTGTGCAGGTTGGCTGTCTGTGAAAAACTAAATTGAACGGTATGTTCCTTTACTGCCTTTCAATTTCTTCAACGTAGTGGTGAATCGCCTTCACTTCCATTTGGAAAATTGTATCGTCCTCTGATAGGCTTATTGAAATAGCAATCCTTTGTTTTAGTCCTACAATTCCGGCTCACCTACTTCTGCCTAGGAACCGTCCATATAGCAGATTGCTTCAGCATGTATGGGTGCACCTTTCTCCCAGTCTTCCCTACCTAGTATAGTTATTATATATCAATCAGGTATAATTTGGAGGAGTTTATTTCAGAAATTCAAATTTTACCTTTCCTGCACACGTGAGTTTTTTGGTGTTGGCTCGGAACTACTTTTACCAAAATTGATAGAAGAGTTTTTGGCAGTTTCAGCAGCATTTTCATTTCCTTCACTAGTTGAAAAAAAGATAACTTAGTTACTTGCCAAAACATAATATTCTATCTAATGTCCAATTTGGTTTTCAACCAGGAATTTTTAACCTTTTGGACAGTCAGTATAAAACAGGGCAATGCTGTGGCAGCAGTTTTTTGTGATTTTTCCAATGCCTTCAATTGTGTTGGTCATACAATTTTGTGGCAAAAGTTAGCACATCACTGCCGTAGGGGAGTCATTAGTGATTGGCTTAACACTTATCTATCAAATATATACCAGAGAGTGAGATCACTTCAATAATAAGTTGTCCTCAGGCTGTTTTGCTATAAGAATTGTTAGGATAGTTTACTTGTATTTTATCAAGTTCCACCCACGCTTTATTTTTCGATTTCAGTTCTAGCTATCTGTTAAACTCAGTTTTTGTTTTGCAAAAGAAGGCTCTCCGATATTTGTGTAAAGTGAGCTATTTGGAACATTGCAGACAGGATAAGATATTCTCACTATTTACTGTCTGATCATTTTGGAGGCTGATGTATACGGACGTTATTACGTGTCATGTTCGAGTTGTCTCCCATTCAATTCAGGTATACTTTCTTCAACTCCACGAAACTCTTTAAATTTATTACCAAATGTCATAAAAACTGGAATGTGATAAATTGACCAAATTTTGTGATTGTTTGGTCGAAACTTATAGATGAAAATTCAAAGTTTCCACCTCAGATCTGAGCAGAGCATTCATCATCATTATTAAGAGCCATCAATGGCTGTGAAGCATTTCTCTATTAATATAATTTATCGCTTTACTCACCGCATCCAAATACAAATTTTTGAGTGTTGTATTGGACTTTTAAATAAATATTACTGCCGAAGGAGAGTTTGGTAAATCACGCAAATACGGTAAAGCCACCTACCGTAAGTGTATTTTATCTACAAGCATGTTTTAGGGCACTAATATTAAAAACTCTAAAAGAGCGCTCTTTTAGTTTACCCCGTAGGTGCCTCATGAGTCATTATCAACAGTGCATTAACATCGGTTGTTAGGGAAATAAATTATAGAAATTTAATACTTTTGGCTTTTATATGACAGATGTAAAACGGAATAAATACTTGTTTTTATAGTCTGTAATTACTTACAGCACTAGTGCGGTAAAGTGATACTTACCGCACTCAAATCAATGTGGTAAGTAGTTACTTACCACACTCTTGTATATAATACCTAATATATTACGTAACAAGAGTTGTAAGTAACCCATTACGCGCGAAGTGAAAAAGTTCACGCACGAAGCCGCACAGCTGCGAGTGCGTAAATTTCACGAGTGCGTAATGGGATTACAACTCGTGTAACGTACTATACTTTTTCTACGCCCATCTATTTTCTTCTGAGTGCTAATAATTTCACTACTAACTGACATATTCGTAGGTGAAGTTAAGAAAAGTTCGGATACTATAATTTGTTACAAAAATTGACAGTATAAATGAGATGACGTTTATTTTAATATCAAGAAAAAACGAGTTACTTTTTTTTAAAATGTAAAATGTGTTGCCGACATTTATAGGGGCATCACTCTTTTAAACCAAAATGTATTTCACTAATGCTAAGAGCTTTTATGTTCTTACTCTGTATTTTGTGATTATATTTTATAATTCATTTTGAAAAATTTCACGGTTTGTCAACAAGTTTTAATTTTCATGACAATAACGTATTTTTATGTTCTCTTCAATGTCTGTGTGTGATGGCATTCAACAAATTTCTGAAGTCTGTTTTCTGAATATTTGTTTAATTTATTTTATTACTCAGTTTCGCTTTTTTATTAAATGGCTTTGAAGGCATCATTTGAGTAAGTTTTATTAGATGTACGTGTATTTTTTGAAAAATACGTATCAGATTTTTAAATTTACAGACAAATCGTTGACAGAAAACTCCAGACGACAAAAGACAAATGAAAACTTCGAGACATATAAATTTAAATCGAGTAGGTACATTTTAATCCGCGATAATTAAGAAGGTCATAAAGATCTATGAAAAACGAGTGGATTTTAATGAATGTCCTCGTCTAAATGCTCTTTCCATGATAACGCGCTACCAACATTTGAAGGAGACTTTGTATCAACGGCCTTAAAATATTGCACCAAAAAGTAAATCATTTGATTTATAATAAATAACCACATGCGATAGTTCAGGAGAAAATTAGATTCGCCTGAGACAATTATTAATATAGTAGAAATACAATATCGGTATGGAACAAGAGCTGTAAGTAACCCATTACGCACGAAGTGAAAAAGTTTCAGGGGCATCACTCTTTTAATCTAAAATGTATTTCACTAATGCTAAGAGATTTTATGTTTTTCAATTGATTAAAAGTATGTAAATAAACCAAATAAAGTATTACGTAAATGAAAATTTGATTGCAATTTGATTCAACAAAGAAATCTAAGTTTTTCTATCTAAACGCACATGTATGTTATGAGATTTTCATTACGTGCATGTTATTGTTAAATGTCACTTACAAGGAATGTTGTCAGTGCGATTTTTGACGTTTACAGACATGGGCGTAGAAAAATCGATTTTACGTCTATGTCTGCATACTTTTATAAGTAGGTACCACGTTACAAAATGCTTAAAGTACTCATAACATTAATCGTTCGTAACTTGTATTTCGACAGCCAGGGCGGGGGCATGGTCTCCATGGCCTCCCCTTAGATCCGCCACTGTAGTTTAATGAAATGTAAAACAACAGAGTGAACCACTAAAAACCTAATTCTGCTAAATGTAGGTAATCGTTAATTGAAGGGAAAAGAGCGAGCATCATTGAGGTTGGATTTTACACTCAGCATATTTTTTAGTCAGCTACACCCTTGTGGATGCACGGAATGAATAGGAAAATTACCGCTTGCACTGGAAAATTTCTGTATACAGCTTCTTGAGCGTCATCGATAATACGAGTTATAATTTTATTCTTTGTTAAATGACAATATCTTGTGTAGATGACTATTATACACAATCGTTTTTATCAAAGATAAAATCTATTTTCTGTGTAATTCATTGTCTGGCGGGGCATATTGCCCGAGAAGTAGATGTTGCTTCCTGGTGAACGATCTATCATTTGGAAATTAATTTTCTAATTTGCAAAGCGTTTTAATAGTTTTATACTATTATTTTGACTTCTATGGATAACACGCTTTACTATGACAATAATTAATACAGGAAACTGTAATCAAGCAATTAAATATATTGTTTATCGAATGTCTGCTGGATGATGGTCAGGTAGGGAGAACATTTTCTTACGCTGTTCTTCTCTTGCCCATTAACAATTTTTTTATAATTACTATTACTCAAGGCTTCACTTGCTAACCAAGTAACCTTAATAAGTACTTGCTTCCTTTAGGTTGGATTATACACTGCATAACTATGCTTCTCAAATTTATTATGAATACAATTCACTAACATAAAATTAGTTTCGGTGGAATTGTTTTGATGTAACTTGAAGAATGTTTGATTTCTTGTTTCGTGAACAAGGTTTAATAACTTGCTAAAGCGAATTTAAAGATAAGGAAGGACAATTTTTGCATTTGGCTCCTAAAACTAATGGCTGCCTTCCTTTCTGCAGTAAATATCACGCAAATGTTTATGGTTTTCACTAAGTGGCTATAGGAAAAATTTAAAATTTCATGAAAATAAAATTCCCTTTCGAAAAGTAGTTATCCATGAAATAGATACTCTTTATTGATTTTATATTTGGTCGACATAAATTCAAATGATCGAGGAGTCATTTTCCAAAAAAACAAAAATAGCTGCTAAAATTTTAAAAGGTGAACCAAGTACCGGAATCTTCACAGTTCGAAAAAGAGCTGTGGAAATGAAGTTTTCCATCACTAAAAATTGTAAATTGCATTAACTGAGAAATTAAAATCGAAATCAACTCAAAAAAGTTAAATTAGTAACGAATTTTTGTTAAAGTTACCTATTTATAGCAAAATGCAAAATTTGATACAAAACATAGCCATATTATTTTATTTCTATCGTACAAAAGGCATATTTGTTGCACTCAGCATGGTTGCAGCTCGAGACAAAGTCGACTTCATGCATCGTGCAATAAATATGCACTTTTTGCACTAGTTACACAAATAACTATTTTCACCCCTTGTGAATCATCTGTGGACAAACTTTCCTTTGAATCATTGATTGATTGATTGACAGACATAAAATTACACTTCTAAGTTACACGGGGTTGGGGTATCTGCACAATATAACCAACCATTCTGGTTTGTAATTAGTAGGGACAACATAACTTGCTGAACAGTTTCGGCGTATTTGCGCCTTGTCAGTACAAGGTAGATATCATCTGTCTAGAAACTCTGAGAGCATAATCCTGGACTGGAGACAATGCTAAAATCCCATCAATACATTAAACTCAATAATGGAAATGCTAAGAATAAGGTAAAGCGACATTCCCACATCTAACCACAAACCAAAATTATATATATATTGACAAAACACCGTTTCGGTTTTGTAATTTTTCATCTACTTAAAGTTTCCTTTCCCTTCTAATTATAAACCAGAATGGTTGGTTCTATATTTTCATATATACCAACCCCGTTTAACTTGGAAGTGTAATTCATTGTCTGCGGGGCATATAGCCCGAGAAGTAGAAATTAATTTTCTAATTTGTAAGGCGTTTTAATAGTTTTATAAACAAACAAATTCAACAAAATTGAGACTGAAAATACAATATTAATATTTTTAAATATATAAAAGGAAATAATGTAATTGCTATACCTCCTTGCCATCAACTTATTACCATTTCCATAAAAATATGTAAACAAATTTAACAAAATTGACAATGAAAATGCAATATTGATATTTTTAAATATATAAAATGATTTAATGTAACTTTTATATGATTTTAGCTGACTAGAACGCCACTGATCTAAGATGGACATCGCAAGAGAAAGAAATCCAAAGTATTCACCTGATCACAGATCACAGGTAGTTTGGAGGCTGGTTGTCGGACTCGGCAGTGGATCGGTGTAGATGACAATATACGTTGGTATCCGTAGTACCCATGTCACACTCGTGTAACGTAATGAACCCAATAAAAACCTGTATCTAATCAAATTTAGCTGGTTACAATAAACAACGGACACGGTGGTAGGTACTCATGGACAAGGACAAATACGTACTTACCAAAAAGTTTTAAGTACTTAAAGTGATTATTTTGACAACTTTGTAAAAGTTCAATGGTATTTTTTAATGTGGGGGGGGGGGTGATGATTTGATTCAATTAAGTGTTTTATATAATTTGACTTATCTGGATGTTTATTTCTAACTAAGATGTTCACTATATCTTTTTTCAAGATTTCTTTGTGTTTCACCGATATAGACTGCATTATAATCAGAACATATATGATTTCATACCGAGTGTGAGTGAGTTATGGGCCACTCCTATGATTTTTAAATTCGTCGCAAGATCTAAGTCAAATTCACTAACAGGAACCCACAGTGAGGTGACGATGCTGCACTCGATAAGTTCATTAAATTTTTCTAGGCATTCCCATATCTTTTTAGAACAGTTTATAGTGTTGGTTCCCTAGAGGGGATTTTGCGCGTTACTCGAGCGCGTCAGAAAATCGTATAGGGAGAAACCTTAAACCCTGTAATGTACCCTTACCATATATGAACCTTTAATACAGGGTCGTGCGTTGAGGGCAGACGATCAGATTAAAAAAATGAGCCCCAGGAAAACTCGAAAACGTCAGATTAAGACGAGGTAAGTTGAGTTCATGGAGAAAAGTGTATATTTCAATAATCTGAAGATTTGAGCTTGACATAAGGAAATGGCCGAGTCACAACTTTTAAAAAAAATAAGGATCTACAATTTTTTCACATAAATAGGTTGTCTAAATATGGAGCCCGACTTGATAACAAACTAGACTTCATTTTTTAGTAAATCCTCTACACAAACAATAGAAAGAAATTGGTAATGTTTTTTTGGTAGGAAAAACAACTATGAAAAATATAAAAAAGTCCACCAAATTTTTTTCTGTTACGAAAATTGTTATAATACAGGGTCAGGCAAACCTCCGTAGTGGTCCCAATTGAAAAAACTAAAAACTTCAATTCAATAAAAAATTCATTTTAGGAAAAAAATTTCAAACCGACTCTGAAAATAATTTTCATTTCTTTGTATTTCTACATTGGTAATTACAAATTTTTTAAAATGATATGTGTATTTAGACAACAAGTTATATAAACATATTGCTTGTTTTCAATATTTTGCATTTTTTGAGACTAGAACGATAATAAAATTTGTTGCTAGTGTCAATTTAATATTTTAATAGAGAATTAAATTTTGAGATAAAAATTAAAATTATCTTCCTCATGTTAACACTGTGTCTAAACATACTCTTAAAGATGTAGGAGTATAACTGAACTATCATAAAATGTTCTTACTGTTCTATCAGTAGCGTACATATTAAAAAAAATGTATTTTATTTACTTGATTAGAGTTTCCTGTAACAATTGTCATAGTAAAGCGTGTTATCCATAGAAGTCAAAATAATAGTATAAAACTATTAAAACGCCTTATAAATTAGAAAATTAATTTTAAAAGGTTAGGCCGTTCACTAGGAAGCAACATCTACTTCTCGGGCTATATGCCCCGCAAACAATAAATTATGCTTCCAAGTTAAACGGGGTTGGTATATATGAAAATATAGAACCAACCATTCTGGTTTATAATTAGAAGGGAAAGGAAACTGTAATCAAGTAAATAACTACAAAACCGAGATGGTTTTTTTGTCAATATAGAATTTTGGTTTATGGTTAGATGTGGAGATGTCGCTATTATCGCATTTTTGGAATTCCCTTCACAGGGTTTAATGTATTAATATGAATTCAGGGTTGTCTTCAGTCCAGGATTATGCTCTTAGAGCTTCTGGACAGATAATATCTACCTTGTAACTACCGATGAGGCGCAAATACGCCGAAACCGGTCTGCAAGTGATATTGTCCCTTCCAATTATAAACCAGAATGGTTGGCTCTATATTTTCATATATACCAACCCCGTTTAACTTGGAAGTGTAATTCATTGTCTGCGGGGCATATAGCCCGAGAAGTAGACGATGCTTCCTAGGGAACGGTCTAAACTTTGGAAATTAATTTTCTGATTTGTGAGGCGTTTTAATAGTTTGATACTTACTATTATTTTGATTTCTATTTAAGGAGTTGTTTGTAAAATATTCCAGATGTCAGCTATTATGGATCGATGAGCTACAAGTGGACCACCCTTACATTCACAATTACCAATATATGTAGGTATTTATTCCGACAATGTTGAACAATAATGTACCAATGAAATTACCTTCGCTTTTCACTCAATAAAAATGTTTAAGCAAAAGTTACATACAGTGCGTCCATTAAAAAACGTATTTATTATTTAAATAAACAGAAGTTTGGAAAAATCTACGGTTAACTTGATTTTAATTTATCATTTTTTAAAGGTGAATATAACTTTTGAGTGATGGCATCAGCATCAATTTATGAAATGAAATATAAATTTTTTATTCAATTTGAGAATTTCCTTTCCTGAGCTGATTCCAAGTCTATTCAAATTTGTAAAGGATGGACAAGAATGTAAAGTTGAATGATAATATATTATTCACAAAATATTTGATGAAACAAGCATAAAGATATTTGAACTAAACTTTGAAGTTGTTCTGTATTGACCACTGAACAATGATATCATGGTAATAAATAATTTTTCAACTTTTTGTGTTACATCCTGCATTTCCTGAATCAGGACTTGGGATCACGGATATTGTCCGGTCTCTAAGTAAATAATTATAGATATATTCTGTATGTTCCTTATGGTGTATTTATTTTCGTTATTTTTGTTAATTATTTTCGGAAATCAAATCACACTCTTTTTAATATTTTTTAATTCAACGTGTCGGCGCACATAATATTGAAAGAGTCCAATATCTGTATCTGTATCTATAGAGTAGGGAGGGAATTCTAGTTTTCAAATAACCTCATGAAAATAAATCTAATGGGGTAAGACATAAACTCAAGAACAACAAAAATCCTAGCAGCAAAGATCCTCGCAAAAAATATAATTAAATGGGCTATTAATCGTTTTTAAGCCCTACAAATCACTTGGAGAGGATGGTATCATCCCAGCCTTTCCACCTACAACAGGGCTCTGATATCCTAACTCCTCACCTAATTAAGATATTCAGGATGAGCTTAATCTTGAACTATATTGAGCTCAATAGTGGTTGATGACCTCTTAGCGAAGCTAAAAAGAGTAGGACTTCGTGCTGTGGACAATCCTGATGATTTAGTTTTAATGGTTGGAGGTGAACACGACGATATTATTGCCAACTGTATGCGAAGTGCCCAAAACCTTATTACCACTTGGTGTTCGAAGAAAGGGCTATCAGTAAATACTAACAAAATGACACCTGTTTCATTCACTAACGTAGGATCTGGAACCGATAACAATCTGTCATGTCTAACCGTAATGTATCTATTTTTTACGTTAATATCCAATGTTTAGAGGCTAATTATGATGTCTCATGTTTGACTGAAATTTGGGTAACTGAAAACCAAATACTCACCATACATATGAATAAATTCACTCTATCAAATTATTATACAAGAGTAGAACATATACAGGGTGTTTCTTAAGTAATCTAAAATATTATATGGGGCGCTTCGTTACTCAATTTTAAGACGAAAAGTTCATATAAACATGTGTGATAGGTGTTGTCGTTTATGAGATACAGGGTGTTGTACGTGAAATTGATTTTTCTTGGTGACGCTACTGATTTATATTTTTTTATTATTTTATTACAAGCAACATGTGTTAAACATAAAGAAAAAATAATACATTTCAGAGCAAATGTTCAAAATGTCCACCTCCGGCTAAAATGCAAGCATCCGCTCGATGTCTAATAGATTGTCGAATACGTTCGAAGATACCAGGATTGTTACGAATAACATTACAGCCGTCTATGATACGATTTTGAAGATCTTGTACGTTTAATATCAGTGTTGTGTAAACAAGCGATTTCAAATATCCCCACACACAAAAATCCAGAGGATTGTGTCCAGGTGATCTAGGGGGCCACGGGTGTGGAGATCCTCGTCCGATCCAATGGTTTGGAAAAACATTATTTAAAAACTCGCGTACAATCACTGAAAAATGTGGAGGAGCTCCGTCATGCATGAACCACATGCGCCTTCTAATAATAATAGGTACATCTTCCAAAAGAAGTGGAAGTTCATTTTCTAGAAAACGAAGATATGTCTCACCAGTCAACCGTGCAGGAAGGAAAAATGGTCCAATTAAATAATCATCGATGATGCCAAGCCAAACATTGACCGAAAATGTTTGTTGAAATCGTTTTACACTAATGGTATGTGGATTTACATCTGCCCATATGTGGTCATTATGAAAATTCATAATCCCATGTCTAGAAAAGTTGGCTTCATCCGTAAATAGAATATTGACAACAAAATTCGGATTGTTCGCGATTTCACGTAAAATCCTATCACACATGTTTATATGAACTTTTCGTCTTAAAATTGAGTAACGAAGCGCCCCATATAATATTTTAGATTACTTAAGAAACACCCTGTACATGGTGGTGTTGCAATATATATTAGAAACCGTATTATCTATAGTGTATGACATAAGCATAAAATAATAAATAGTGAAATTGATTTTGAAGTTTGTTCAATATATTCGAATAAAATAAGTACAATTGTCTCTTGGCTATATAGATACCCGGAAGGAAATTTAAACATATTTTACAATAAACTGGGGGAATATTTGGATTTAACTCTAAAAAATGGTAAAATAAATATTTTGTTTTATGGGGACTTCAATATTGATTGTTCAGTAGAATCAACGGAACCTAAATTTCTAAAAAATCTTTTTCTTACATATGGATTGAAATATTTAGTTTACCAGTATACTAGGGTGTGTGGTGAAAGTAGCACAAGGAATGACAATCTTTTCACTAACGTAGATCTTACAAAATAAAGTAGCGTAAAGTTATAAGTAATGAAAATATCAATAAATATAGAGTAGCTCCATCCAAACTGAATTGGAACAATTTTTTTCAAGTAGATCCAAGTAGTATGTCTGAGATATTAATAGCAAACATTATTTATTGTTTAGATTAAAGTTTTCCGTTAATTCAATCGAAAGAGAAGGAAAACAAAAATAAATTAGTATTTACCGCTTACGAAACAAAATATGCGGATTTCAAAAAGTATTATGAAAAGTCTCTGCAGCAAGAGACAATGAAACAAAATACTGAAAAAATTATAAATTCTAGTAATATACAGAAAACTACTTGGCATTTAATAAATCAAAATCGTAAAAGTAGTAGACCATGTCACAACAAAATCGAGATCACAGCAGAAGAGCTAAATACTTTTTCTCTCCACTGTAGGAGAGTCACTAAATAAGGTAGAAAGTATACTTAAAAATACCAATATTATTTTTGACAATTTAATTCATGTATAAAAAATCCCATAAGCCGCGTGATTTTGTCATTATGACAGCGAAAAAAGTTTGCCCTAACTTTTCCAGTGACAATAACGGAACCTAACTTTTGAAAGCATGACAACCAGCATTGTAAACAAATTTTTGATGACGTTACGTCAATTTTTCTCAAATTTCCGTTGTCAGAAAAGTTTTCATTTGTGGAAATGTCGCGATCTGGAGAGTCTTCGAGAGGAGGAATTGATGATAATGTGCCTCGTAATACTGTGAATTCAACTACATCAACATTCAACTACCACTGCTCAAAATACTAGCATGCAGCAAAATATTAACAAATGACACGAAAGTTCTGAAAATCAAGCTATTTTTAATAATTGTACTTTTCCGTTAAATTAAATAAACTAATTTACATCTCATTTTTTATTTTATTGATTTACATATTCATTAAATTGTCTTTCCGAATTACACTCTAGCTTTTTTTTGAGTCGTAGTAATTTTTTCAGAGGCAGTTTTTTTCGTTTCGTTTTTTGCGCTGTCGTTTATACAGTCATACTAATTAAATAGAAGTCAGTACACTCAAAACGGTAGTGATGTATCATCATGCATGCCAATTACTATGGGGGTCCCACAGGGTTGAATACTAGGACCAATCCTATTTATTATTTACATTAATGATATAACAGACCATATTGATTATAAAAGTGTGATTTATGCAGATGATACTAGATTAATAACTTCATGTAAAGCAAACAGTGACATAGAAACTGTAACAAAAAGTATGATCTCTCAGGCAAAAGATTATTTCAATAATATTTCACTTCATTTAAATTAAAAGAAAACAATAATGTTAAATTTTAGTGTGAGCCAAAAATTAACATTTAAAGAATCAGTTAAATGTCTTGGGCTTTATTTAGATAATACACACATTGACAAACTATATGGTAAATTGGTTAGTATAGTATTTCTACTTAAAAACCTAAGAATGATAATAAACAAAAAGTCTTCAATTATGGCATATCACTCACTTTTCCATGGTGCAATGTCGTACTTGCAATGGGGATCATCAGTACATGCACACAGAGTTTTAGTGCTACAAAAAAAAGCAATCAGAACTATAACAAAGTCCAAGTGTTTAGACTCATACCGCCCTCTCTTTAAAGAACTAGGCATTTTGACATCAACGAATCAGTACATTCTGGAGGCTTTGAAATTTGCAAAGGAGAATGAAACATCTTTTTATAGTCAAGATATATATGACACAAGGCTTTAACATTATAGTATGCCATATTTCAAACTGTCTAGAAATATCAAATCATACAGGTAGGTACCAGTCAATTAAAACGCTGCCTAAAGAGAGGCTCAAACTAACAATTAGTAAATTTATAGTTTGGCAAGTTTATCTGAAGCCGTGAAAGGAATGCAGTCGAAAACATTCGATATTGCCACGTTTAACTATGAAAAAGATAAAGTGCTAAGTATGTAGTGATAATAATTAGAAAATGGACTTTTTATTATCAACAATATTAACAATATGATTAAACGTTAATTCTTCAATGTGCTTGTTGCTTGGATTTTGTCTATTAACATTATTTTTTTAATTTATGAATATTAAAAGATGAACACTTTTCCAAATTTGTTATGGGCTTCTTCAAGCTCTGGCATCGTTGTGCGAAAACCATAATTTTCACGCCCTCAGAACTAACTCAAATGGTGAAATTTATCGAAAGGCCTTCGTTGTTTAGTGACCAGCTGACTTCCTATTGGCAAGCGTGTGCGTGTGTTCTTCCCTCCCACTTTGTCAATTGACTGACATTGGTTATCCAGTGGCAATGGTATTGTCAGTGTCATATTTTGAACTATTTCGTATCAATATTGAATTCAAGTACGATTCTTAACATTATTTGTTTTTAACAAATACCGTGTTTTGAAAAATACCTCACCTTTAAAGCAAAGCAAAAATCAGTTTCTATATATAATTATTATATAATGATAATTATTATTTTTTATACCTTTATAAAAATAGGTATCGAACACCATTGGTACGTTTTTGACAGATATCCGCCATGTTTCCTCGCCCCTTACCGATGCCGTGTAGCTTCAGATAAACTTGCCAAACTATACAAGGATATATAAGGAGTTTCTGATGGTAAACGTTTTCTACGATCTCAAGGAATTTTATACTAGTTTTAATTTGTTTCTATTATTTTTAGGAGTTGGTGAGGTTTCAAAGGTTTTAATATTTTTGTTTTGTAACATTATTTTGAACTGTTTGTATGACGAATGTTTGTAAATGGTGATATGTATAATACAGAATAAATACTAAAAAGTTAAAGTTATCAGACGAATTATTACCAATGGTGAGAGATTAAAAAATGCAACGACTCCCCTGTACGGAAATCACGGGTACAATGAGATCGTGTCCCAGCTCAGCCTTAGGAGTAATACTAGACCTTCCTTCATCTCATCTACATGTATGGAGAAACGCTCTGGAAAATGCCTACAGGATAAATAATGAAGCCCGGCGATCTTACTGGGCATCTTGAGCCTCTAATAGCTGGAGCAACCCAATCCAAGATGCCCACGGACTTTATGTCTGCGAAACAGGATTTCAAACTCTCGTTAGATGTTATCAACGAACGTGAGCTAACACAAAATGAAACCACTCAAATTAATTGTTACACTGATAGGTCTAAAAGAAACGAAGAAGTAGGAATAGGGGTAACAGATCCTAATAGGTACTACGTTCCTTCGTTACTGGGCGACCTCTTACTTATTTGTGTAAATATGGACCTGTATTGTCTAAAACATCATCGTGAATATTTGACGAATTTATATTTTCGCATATATTTGTGGAACCGTCACTGTTACTGAAAATTTTGAAACGTCAGTAAATAACTAATGGTTCATGGGATACCAATAAGGAACTTTGAAATAGTGGCCATCTTGTATATTGTCGCAACTTGTATTTCTAAAAATCAATCAAAACAATCAATTATTAAAATTGAAATTATTTATTCATTATAAAGTGAATTTCCGTTTTACTTCATGATTTTTTGTTTAATTTTTTAAATTTTCGTGAATTCTACGCCAATGTAAACTTTATGATGTAAAACTATTCAGACTAGCGGGCAGGCAAACAGCCAATATCTCAAGAAACGAAGAAGAAAGGTACGAAAAAGAAGAAAAAGATGAGATAAGAAGACGGATGTCACGGCCTCCACCATCTTAGAGCGCGGCTTGATTTTCGATCACAGGAAATAATACATGGACGACATATCAAGGCAGACTCCGATCGATCAGTGGTTTACCACTCACTCGTCAGGATGTGATATTATTTCGGAGTAAAAAAAATTAAAAGACAAATCATGTGTCAAAAATATAGTACTGTAGGTATAAGGTAAAATAATGTTAATGTTAATGTTCATGGATAACTTTGCTTTAAAAAAATTTACAAAAGAATATGGCATCTGAAAATGACGGATTCTGAGGTCTAGTAGATTTTTCTAGAGTTTTTTGTTTGTTTATGTTATGACTTAGAATGTCATTTGTAGACGAGAGACATTTTTGTGAACTAGAAAATAAAATATTTCTATCTTGTGCAAAGTTAAAAACGTGCTTGTGATCTCTTGCTGAAAGACCGGTAAAACGAACTTTCCAATAGTGTTTGTAACAATTATAAAGGATGTATGTATGTATGTATGTATGTATGTATGTATGTATATTGGAGTGATATTCACTGAGACTTAAGAGATCTATTGTGTAGGGTAGGCTTTATTTTAGGTAAGTCTCTCTTTTCTATGCAGTAGTCTCCTAGGTGTTGTCCACTAGGTTTTTGAATTGCTATGCAATCTGCAAGTATGTGGATGGAGGTTTATTTTGGGGTAGGTAACATTCACTGAGACCTAAAAGATCTATTGTGCCCCCTTACTTCTACTTAGTTTCTGAGGAGAGTCTCAGAGACTAGTAGCTCCTTTAGTCCTATTTCCCGGAAAAATTTTAGGATATCTGCAGGCCTCAACTTAGGTAACTGTCCCTCTTCTATCCAGTAGTCTCCCAGGTACTGTGCCCTAGGATTCTGAATTATTGTGCAGTTCGCAAGTATGTGGATGGAGGTTTATTTTTTCATTCCACAAAATCTACAATCTTCTTCCTCCACTATTTTGAGCTTTTTAAGGTGCCCATTCAGGCGACAATGTCCCGTTAGGATTCCTGTTAAAACTCTTAGTGCAGTTTTGCTTTGACCTATGCATTCATTTGATCTCAACAGGTTGTAGTCACCCAGAAGAATCTTTGATTGCCTAAGCCCTACTAGATCTTTCCAATAGTCAGATCTTCTCTTTTCTTCGGCTTTACCTATTTCTTCCAATATTACATTGGGGCTGATTCCGCAAAAGGGTTCCGGTCCCCAAAAGGGACCTATCTACCTATTAATAAATATGTTGGATTACGGTAAACGCTTGTTTCATACCCTACAGATGTTGAGAACATCTAAAAATGGCAAAGAATTGTTATTCTCAATTTCAAATTTCATAGATCCATATTGCGAAAATGTCATCTATATATCTCCACCATCAGAGAATTGGTTTTAGTTTTTGATTATTTACTGTTTGGGTTTAAAAATGTTCTATGTAAATATTTGATAAGATTCTTGAGAGGCAAGACCAAAATTCTTTTCATAAAAATCGTTATTGAATTGAAATGATGTTTTCGTTATAGGTACATTATTTTAATAATTCTATTATTGTTGTTAAGCTCAATTTGGTCTGTTCTATAAGTGTCTGGTCAATTTCTAGCTCTGATTTGAAAAGTTCCATTATTTTTTGGACTACTACTTTGCTAAGAGGGTTTTTTTTCCGACCCCGTCTGACAAGTCTCCGATATCACTGCAGCCTAATGGCTTATTGTATTTTTGCTCGTGCTTTCTCATAGCACCCAGTACAGCACCTTTGTCCCCTGTACCAGTTTCTTACCTGGGTGTTTGCTATATAATTCAGCGTTTCCTTGCGGTTGGCCAAGTAATAACTGTCTTTTGCGATCAAGAGTCTCGCATGTAAACAGTATATGTTTCGCTGTCTTCATTTCCTTACCGCATAATCTGCATGTAACGTCTCCGTTGTATATTTTTTAATTTGTACAGGTGTACAGAAAATATTATGAAAAGATGGAAAGAGCATTTTGAGGAGATTCTGAACCCAGAAATACAGACCCAACAACCGGAGGAAATATATGATGAAAACATTGTGAATTAAATGAAATTGAAGAATTTACTAACCTAGAAGTTGAAGCAGCAATAAACTTACTGAAACGAGGAAAAGCTGCAGGTCACGATGGAATTACATCGGAAATGCTAAAAAACCTAGGAAGAAAAGGAGTAGAAAAATTAACTCTTTTACTGAATAAAATCTGTACTGAAAGAAGAATACCACAGAAATGGGAATTGGTATTATTACCTCTATATAAGAAAGGAGATAATAGAGACTGTTCAAACTATAGAGGCATTACGATATTAAGTACTGTGTTAGAAGTTTATGAAAGGATTCTTGAAAGAAGACTAAAAACTACAATAACACATCAACTAGAAGAATCACAGAGTGCTTTTCGTAAGGGCAGAGGGGTTCAGGATCACATCTTTACAGTGAGACAGTTAATTGAATAAAATGCTATAAACAATATATATTATATATGTTGCTTTTTTGGATAAAGAGAAAGCGTTTGACAGTGTCCCCAGGCTGCAAATATGGGCTAGTCTAAAGAAGAGAGGAGTAAACCAGAGTTTAATCGAGGGTATAAAAAGTATATACAAAAATACGAGGAATTATGTAAGAACCGGAAACCTACAATCTGAAGAGTTTACTACACAAGAGGGTTTAAGGCAGGGGGTAGTCTTACTCTGTTCAAAGTGATAATGGACGATATAATAAAAGAGGTAAAAGTTCAAGTAAAGAAATTCACTGTGGGTTATAGAAATATGGAACTTGTACAGAAAAAATCTATACGTCTGGAAAAGATCTCTTCAAGGTAGAATTCTAAAAATAAATGCAGAGAAAACAAAAGTAATAGTAATAGGGCAAGAAAACAAGAATCTCGAAATACAGCTAAACGAAGAAAAAGTACAGCAAGTGGATACATTTAAATATTTGGGAGTGAAAATTCATAAAGAAGGGAAAAATAACGCTGAGATTAATAGACGCATTGAAAGTGCCCTCAATCTATATTATGCAATAAGTAATACTTTCATTCGCAAGAAAGAAGTGTCAAAGAGAACAAAAATGACAGTCTATAAAACCGTTTTTAAACCCATTTTAACTTATGGGAGTAAAAGCTGGGTTCTTACGAGAGAGACAAAAAGAAAATTGCAAAGGTTGAGATGAAGTATCTAAGAACAGTACTGGGAGTCACTAGAAGGGATAAAATTCGAAATGATTATATAAGAGAACAACTAGAAGTGGAACCCCTAGAAAGAAGCATAGAAAGGAATCAGTTAAGGTGGTTTGGCCACTTAGTACGTATGAAAAATGAGCAACAAGCAAAAATGATATGGCAAACAAAAACATGTTGAAGACGACCGAGGGGGAGACCACGAAAAACCTGGGATGATGCAGTAGCGGAAATCCTGAAAGAACGGGTACTAAACTGACAGGAGGCGAAGTTAAAGGCTGGAAATAAACGGGAATGGGCTAAATTTGTACATAATTAAAAACACCTTAAAACCTTAGGGTACATTAAGGTTCTGATTATATATAACAGGTGTTCCTTTACTGGTGCATGACCAGTCATGAAACCTGTTGTGATTCTCAGCTAATTTCTGCACAGTGTTAGCAAATTCGCTGTACGTTTCAGGCATGGTTCTTTTATAAAAGTTTTCCCATGCATTTGCCTTGGAACGTTTACCCAGAAGTTTTTATGTTGTTCTCTGATCCAGGTCTTCACAGATCCTCGTACTATAGCTGAGTTGTAATTAATCATAATAAATTAATATATTGCTCAACTTTATTTTGAGAGATATTAGCTATGTTTCACCAAACTGACCAAAATCATGCAATTCTCCAGAATTTTTTTGAATTCGATTTTTCATTTTTTCTTGAGAACGCCGAAAATATTAGTTTTACAGGGTTCCTATTGTATTTAAATTGAAGCCATACAACTACGCTACACATTGAATTTTCATGACTTCCCGCATAGAATGAGGTATTCGAACTTACTGGAAAAAATGGCCCAGGATTTAAATTTATGAGTAAAAGAGATTGATAATGTAGGTATGTAAATTTTTTTTTCATTGTAATTATTCAAATAATTTATATTTAGACCTGTTTAACGTACGGCTCTGGAATAAGGTAGGTAGCTGCTAGATAAAATGTCCGTATTTCACCAAGTATCACATTCTATCATGCTTTTGTCGAGAAATGCCAGTTTCGATGTGTTTGGAATGATGAGGATATCGGGGAAGTTTTTCTATCGAATCTAAGTAGAATATTCCGATGCCACTTAAAGTGCTGCCAATCTGGTTTCATTAAAAAAAGAATAAAGTAATGTTTCAATGACTGATTAAAAAAATGTATTCCTTTGTTTATGTAAATACAGTCATATGAGGCAATCGGATAATAATATTTATTTATTATATCATTTGACTAGGAACATATTAATAAATAATGTAGACTTACAACTACAACTATCTGAATAGATTAAACTCTTATTATTGAATCACAAGCCTTTTGGAATTATTCTTCATTGTAATTGAAAATAAAATGTTTATAAATTATTTACAAAACCGAATTTGGCGTATTTTATAGGATTAATATTAGGATGGTTTCCTAATAAGAATTTTTATAAAGCTTATTATAGTTTTCTGTAATATTGTCGTGTTTAATAAAGTGATTTATCAACAGATGTCGAAGAATAATTATTTATATTCACACTTCATACATTTTTGAAAAATAATATTTTTCAAAAACAGTGACCGTTCAACTAAGGAGCAACAACTACTTCCCGTGCAATATGCACCGCTGGATATTGAATTACACTCCAAAGTCAAACGGGGTTGGTATATCTACAAGATATTTAAAAGCCAACTATTCTGGTTTGCGATTAAAAGGGAGAACACAATTTGTAGACCGGTTTCGGGGACCGGTATGTGCTGTCCGTCCGTAATTCAATACCCGGCGGTGCATTTTGCACGCGAAGTAGTTGTTGCTCCTTAGTTGAATGGTAACTGTTTTTGAAAAATATTATTTTTCAAAAATGTATGAAATGTGAATTGAAATAATTTTTATATTCAATATTGAGGATGACTTGGCGAAACTGCCTTAGATTACAGCTTCACGGTGGTAAAATTAAGTACTGCAGTGTACGATGTTCTTAATCTTCAATGTGGTACCCATTTTTCTGTTACACTGCTCCTAAATTAACTGGGTACAATCAATAAGAATTTATGATTCCGAATCACAATGGAATTCTGGGTAATTAGAGCCACTTGAATAAGATATCTCTGTCTAGAAGAAGATGAAACAGTGCGTAAGGGCCTGAGACTTTAGGGACCTGAGTAACACATTGTTTTTTAGTTTGCTGTTAAGTTCACACAACACTGCATTAATTAATTAATAAACTATACAAAAAATTAAAACCAACCACTTTTTCAAGCATGCATTCTGTTGGGGTGAATGTGTACAGTACGGGGGGAGGGGCCCAACGAAAAGTTTTGCGTAAGGGCCCCAAATTTCTAGTTACGCCACTGAGTAGTGTAGGGAGAATAACAGAGTGAACACCAGTTACGAACAGACCAAAAGGTAGTAGAGTGTTGCTTAATTTATTTCTATTCCATTTTTTTCAAAGTGATGGTTTTGTGCTATGTACTAGGCTTGTACAACTGAAACCCATCTTTGGTCAGGTTAGCCTTGGAAACAATTGTAATCATTCAACTGACGTTTTCCAACATTAGTAGTGTATGCAAACGTCACACTGATCTGTTTATTTCGTTTATGTTTGACAGCGATTTTAAGTATTGTGACTTTGAAATGGCGTTTGTTGTTAACAATCCGTCCAAATGTGATAAGCGTGCGGTCATTCAATTTTTGTGTGCCGAAGGTGTGCAACCGTTGCAAATTTATACGCGAATGCAAGCAGTGTATGGAAACGCATGTTTTGCATATCCAACTGTGAAGGAATGGTGTCGAAAATTTAAGAATGGAGAAGAGAGGACGAATGATAAGCCACGACCAGGTGCATTGATTACTGCATCAACAGACAGGAATGTGGCATGTGTGGAAGGCCTGATTAGAGAAAATCGTCGAATTTCAATCAGAGCAATTTCAGAAAATGTTGGTGTGAGTATAGGATCTGTCCATAGTATCGTACACAAACTAGGTTACAGCAAAGTTTGTGCGCAATGGGTTCCTCGTCTTTTGTCTGAGGACCAAAAAAGATTGCGAATGGACTAGTCTTTGCAACACCTCACGGAATACAGTCAAAATGGTAATGACTTTCTCTCGTCAATAGTTGGTGGCGATGAATCTTGGTGTCATTATTTTGAACCATCCAGTAAGCTGTCATCGATGCAATGGAAACACGCAAATTCTCCGCCACCAAAGAAGTTTAAAGTTCAACCTTCTGCAGGCAAGGTGATGTTGACATTTTTTTTCGACCATGAAGGACCCTTGCTGATAGAGTTTACAGAACCTAGAGTGCATATCAACGCAAACCTGTATAATGAAACTTTGAACAAGCTCCATCAAGCAATAAGAAGAAAACGTCCAGGGAAGCTTTCACGTGGTGTTATTCTGCTTCACGATAATGCTCGGCCTCATGTTGCCAACGTAGTGAAAGAAAATCTGCAACGAAAGAAATGGAGGATATTAGAGCATCCACCCTATAGTCCCGATTTATTGCCTTGCGATTTTCACATCTTAGGGCCACTAAAAAAGGCGTTAGAAGGTAACCGTTTTCAGTCGGACGCAGAAGTACAAAACGCTGTTAAAGAATTCTTCCAGCAGCAGCCACAAGAATTCTATAAGCAGGGTATACATCGGTTGGTGAAACAGTGGGATATGTGCCTCAATTGTAGTGGTAGTTATTTGTAACTGTACCTGTCAATAAATTTTTCCTGGACCAAAGATAGGTTTCAATTGAACTATCTTTTATCTTTATGTTTGTTATAACCAAAAAAATATTCATTCCGTCAGTACTGTTGACGGAAAATTAATTAAAAAAAAAACTAGGTACTCAAACAAACATTTTGCCCTTAAAAACCCATTATAAAATTGAAAAATGGGTATGTACGTGTGTTATATTTGGGAGCAGATTATTTTTCCTCGAAAAGTAAAATGCTGATGCTGCTCACCCTTACCCAATATATTAAAATTGTTGTGTTGTGTTCTTATTCAGCACATTAAAAAATAAACTAGATATTGCTATTAATTTTGTTGTCCTCAAAGAAGCATTCTTGTACCAGTACTTCACCTTTTGTATAAACTGGTTTTACCATCACTAGAACAAAGGACCCAGGTGACTTTGAATCACTTTAATAAAAAAGTAAATTACCCTCGACAAATAAAAATGAAATAAATGCAAGTTCCATACGAAAATTATGCAGAATATCTTGGTGTGACTCTGCAAGCCAAATTGAAAAAAAAACGGAATATCAAAGAGAACAAATAAGAATCCAATTTCAAATAGATAGAATAGTTGGATCCTTGCAAGATATCCAATTCTTATCAATGGTACCAAAACAGCGATATAAAAATTATTATACAGACCTTCCATAATGAAGTCCATGGTCATACATGTAGATATTCACGGATATCTTGTAATACGACATGCTGAAGGAAATATTGAGAGTGTTCTATTTGCAATTATATTAAGGGTTCTTTCACTTGAACATCTTAATATAGGTTTTACGAACTTTTATTATTTTTATATCTGCACGATATGAGAGCGATCTGACTGTCAGTTAGACAGTTGCTAGATAGTGTCATAATGCCATTAGCTGACAGTATATCTCCCTCTTTACAAAGGCAAGTTTTAAATACAGGTTTCATGATAATACATAATCTTTTAAATATGGAGGACGCCTGGGAATTCTTCACGACAATGCAAAGATTCTTCAGCAGCTGAATGACCAGCATCTCCAAAGATTTAAAGAGAACCAAATCACATGAGCGAGTGAGATGCGTTGATGGATGGTTTTAAGTGGGATAAGTTATTAGTATCAAGATTTATTAGCTGAAAATTATTGGTTGATCTACAAGATTAGTTTTAACTATATGAAACACTGGATAGTGATTCCATAATTTCACTTTAATATTAATGAATTAGTATTTTTAATATCCCCTTTCAAAATGCGATGTAGTTACTGTTGTTTTTATCATCGATCTGCAGTGAAAGAGACGTAAAAATATATTACTTTTCAAGCTATAAAAATATACGACTCATATATTTAATTTTATTCTACTTGTTGTTACAACATTAACTTTCTCGAAAATAATTTTCAACTTTAGAATTCTCTCTTTTTCCTTTTGCGAAACACCCGATACATGTATATTCCTAAATTGCATCTCCCACAACAAATAGCTGCTGTTGATGGTACCTATAATCGAATCGCAATCGGTGTTATCCGATTTGTCTATATAAGGAACCCGTTTCTGCTCTACGTTTAAGCAAGAAAGAACCCAAGTACCGACTCGACCGTCGTATATCTTAATTTGCAATGTTATTCAAATGAGATGTCTCCAAAGTGTGCCAGGTTCGTGCGGAATCTTTTACGTACTATTTCAGACAAGTTGTATGTACAAGGAACCTACGAATAGTTTGAAATTTTAATTGAGGCAATGGAAAACTGTATATTATAATTTGATTATGTGAGTCTATGAGATAAAATCTTGAAAATAACAAGGATAACCAACAATCAACATTGTTGAGAAGCACCGATTTATTTAAAAAGTAGTAGAGAAGGAATTACAGAATAACCTTCTTCAAATGAAACCCTATTTTTTTTAGTTTGCTGAGCTGATACTAAGAATTGATTACAAGTTGATTCAAAAAGGTACGGCATAGACAAAAACCCAAAAGCTATTTGTTATAATAACGTTTTATCTATATCCACTTTAAATTTAAAACCAGAATGGTTGGTTATATCTGGCAGATATTTCAACTCCCTAAAACTTAGAAGTGTAATTCAATGTTGTCGTGGCTTATAGCCAGAGAAGTAGTTGTTGCTTCTAGATGAATTATCTGCTCTTTAGTTTCCAAAAACTTTGTGAGGCGTTATAATAGTATTTAACTGTTATCTTTGACATCTATTGATAATACGCTTCACTAAAATGACAATTTTTTTCAGGAAACTGTAATTAAGTAAAAGAGTCCATTATTTCCAGATTAAGTCTCAACGATACTCTTGCCAGGACCGGTGAGGCATCCAATTTGAGTAGGCCAAACTATTGACCACTGACTTGCATCCGTCCAACCGCTGAGTTGCATCCCGTCAACAAATTTAATATTGTGTCTAAAACTGGTAGATAATTAAATAAAATCGGGCATTGTTGTCATGTTTATTCTGATATCGTAATTGATACTAAATTTTATTTCCGAAACTGCGACTAATACAGTTTTATTATATAGTTATTAATGTATTAGTTTAATGTAAACAATTCCACAATTCCATTTTTCGATTGGGTTAGGGTAGGGTAGTTAAGAGAATATCTTATGTATAATTACGATTCAAACAATATATCGGCAACATTGTTCTAAAATTTGACCAGCCTTTGACCATGATAGGCGATTTTTAATGAACAGACCTTTTTGGATTACGGATGCAATTCGACGGTTGCTTTTTTTCGTTCGAGTAAAATTTAACTTTTTGTGATGCAACTCGCCGGTCGCCATTCTTGCCTCAACGTACATCCGAACCGATGAAGTACCTCAAGGCTATGTGCTTATCTGTCCCACCTTCCTCTGTATCTGTAGAGTAGGGAAGGTGAGTTAGGCCCACAGCACTTAGGCCACATGTGACCCAGTGTACATCCTTCCGAGGAGTTGTCCTCCTAGGTCATCGTCCATCCTGTCCTTTCCAGGAAGGTGGACAGGTTACTAGGAGACATCTCCTTTATATCGGCAGGTGTAGGCCAAGACTCAACGAACACACACTCTCTTATTGACGATAACTCCGGACACTACACGCATAGGACATGCCTGACAGATTCATCTTCCTGTTCACACATCCTGCATAGAGGTGTTTCCTTAGTTGACAGTGGCCAGTCAAGAATCCTACTGTTAAACGTAGGTTTTTCCTGGTCATCGCCAAATATTTCTTTGGCGCCAGCTTCCCAGGGTCGCCCAGGGTGATCCTGGCAAGACTGCATCCTTTGATTCCATCCCATCTCTTAAGGGATTGAGCATGGGTGTAACGTTTGGCTAGTTCCGCAATTGTCGAAGTCGTTAGGCCGTAGGTGTCACTGGGTCCTAAAATTTTTAGTCCAGCCGCTTCCCTGGCTAAAGAATCGGCAATGCGATTTCCTTTACTCTTGTCGTGCCTTTTAACCCTCCTCAGGATAATATTGTTATCTGCCGAGGCGTTAGCTAAATCTTTGTGGCATTCTAGTACTAGCCCCGATATAACACGTTGTCTGTTCCAGGCTATTAGGGCTTGTCTGCTATCAGTGCAGATTGTTATGTTTTTGCCAGAAATTCCTTTTCTGGTTAGTTCTTTTGTGACAATTGAGACACCAGCCAGTTCTGTTTGAACCACGATGGTATTGTTTCCCATTCCCCACTTAATCCTTAGGCTTAGTGCTCTGGAGTAAACTCCACATCTTGAGCCTTCTTTCATTTTTGAGCCATCTGTATAATGTCCCACCTTATTTAACCCCGTAACAAATAACCTTCCATAATAAACATAATGCAATGCAATACAATTTAGGGCGCGTTGTATCTCACACTTAAACTCGGTTTAATTATAACTGATGTTTAGACTGTGACGTATTGATTTATTTATTATCATTAATTACATCAGTCTAAACTTCAGTTATAATTAAACCGAGTTTAGGTGTGAGATACAACGCGCCCTTACATATTAGAGGTTGAATTTTATTATACATATTATTATATACAAATGGCAGATAACATTTATTTGATATAGGATTGCATTTAACATTGAGTTATTTGGAATTATATAATTGTTCCTTTTCCATCTACCCGGTTCTTTTATCTGTCTAATGCCCGGTTGCAAGAACGCTAATCAAATCTCTCATCATGTGATGGTTGATTAAAAAATTATTAACCATCAATGGGAACCCGATTTCACGAAAAAAATAATGGTCGATTAGTTGTTCATCATTGCAGGTACCTATCCGTTGCATTTTGATTGTGTAAATGATGGTTGATTTGAAGAATTAACGAGTTATTATTTCATTGATTAGCCGTTAATCATTCATCATTTTTAATGAGCGTTCTTGCAACCGGGCATTACATGTATCATAATATAACAGTAAACATACATAATATGGCCGTCAAAACATAAAGAACTGTCAAAAAAATTCGCGTTTTATTATCAGTAGTAATAACCCAAGGACATTGATAATTTTATGACAGATTTCGAAAGCTTGAGAAAGTTGTCATAAAATTTTTGAGCATTTATCAATGTCCGAGGATTATTCGGATAAAAAATTTTTTGCTAATTATAGAAAAAAATCGTGACACTTCGAAATATTCAATATTTGAAACTTCAAAATCGAAATAAATCAATATGTGTCCATAACAACGTGAAAATAGCCCATGGTCTGTTATCAGTGTAATGTTGACATGATTGGGTGAAATTGTTCATATGATAAAAAATGAGGAAATTTGATTGGCTCTTGGAACTGTCAAAAAATTTTCCTTATAACTGGTTTGTATGTGTGAAAAGTTTTATTCGGTAAAAACTGTCTAGTGACAGCACATGGATTTAACCCCATCCAATATAACGGAAATCGCAGAAATATCCAAATGCACCTTATTACCGGCGAAATCTGAGAGTCGTTACAAACATACGTACCAAAAATTGATGGAATGGAGGTTAAAAAATCGGTGTAAACTCATTTTCCGGGAATGTTATGATGGCATATTTCCAAGATTTGTCAAATAATATTACGCATTCTTAACTTTTGTGTTTTTACTTTATGTTGCGCAACACAATATATATAAATCAAGCACTAGGTACTTAAAAGAAAATCTGACGGATTTGAACCCAAAAAATCCCAAATTTTAATAAACCAGAATATCAACTATTTCCTAGAAAATGCATCAGACGATAAATATTTTCTTAATACGACACATATGGTATTGCCTGGACACTGAACCAACATCATTATAATTGATTGAAAAATATTTTAAAGAATTTCATCTCTCAGTGGTCATCTCCATTACCTTTATTTCTAAACTATGTAAACGGAAAATGTACCAGGCAATGTGCTGGTATAAATAAAATAGGGACTATCAGACCCAGCATCTTAAACAGGACACTGTTTTCGGCGTTCGTCTGCGACTATTCTTGTTGAGGCAGTGGCGCCTCTAAAATAGCATGTGCTATAGCAGCAACAAGTAATACTAATAATATAAATGTTTCTTATGCTTCACAGAGGAACCGATTTACCATAAGTGTACTGTTACCATAAATAATTAATATAATAACTAATATTACGTAATTAAATACATAAACTTATTAAAAATATCTATCTTGATGCTTAAGTATTATTCATAATACAAGTTGAAGTAGGTCGTAGGTGAAGTATAGTACGTAACTCGTGCTGTAAATTGCGTGTTTTCCGTTCGTGCGTAAAATGCTTCTTACAATACACGTTACGTAATATACGATAACAGCTTCGTTGTTAAAAGTTCTGAATTATATTACACACAAATAATGGTATTAATGTATTATTCAAGTGATA
The DNA here is from genome assembly GCA_949126875.1 of Lochmaea capreae. Lineage (NCBI taxonomy): Eukaryota > Metazoa > Arthropoda > Insecta > Coleoptera > Chrysomelidae > Lochmaea > Lochmaea capreae. The sequence continues at coordinate 19,249,434 of OX421403.1, forward strand.
TTATTAGTTGTTTTTTTTTATAAATTATACATTTTATGCATAAAAGCATAGTTCTCATAAAATATTTCCTTATAATGCGAAAACTATACCTTATTTTGTTCTATAAATTTTAGAAATGTGTGATGGAATACCTCAAATGACACTCATTGTATAAATAGATATTATAAAATGATAAAGAACATAATAACATCCCATTAAAGGCAAAAACAATGTAATGTGGATTCCAGGAAACACTGAAATAAAAGGAAATGAAATAGCAGATGAACTAGCAAAGAGGAGGACTGAAACACCGTTTTGGATGCAGGAACCCTGTTGTGGTATCAGTTCCAATGTAATATTGGAAGAAATAGGCAAAGCCGAAGAAAAGATGAGATCTGACCATTGAAAAGATCTAGTTGGGCCTAGACAATCAAAGATTCTGATGGATGGCTACAGCCCGTTGACATCGAATGGATGCCTAAGTCAATGTAAAACTGCACTAACAGTTTTAACAGGGATCCTAACGGGACATTGTCGCCTGAATGGGCACTTGAAAAAGGTCAAAATAGTGGAGGAAGAAGAATGTAGATTCTGTTGCATAAATGAAGAAACCTCTATCCACATACTTGCGAATTGCAATGCAATTCAGATTCCTAGAGCTCAACATATAGGAGACTACAGGATAGAAGAAGCGGTACATTTACGCAAGTTAAAGCCAGCAGATATCCTAAAATTCCTTCGGGAAATAGGAGAAATAGGAGACTTTCCTATGGAACTAAGTAGAAGTGAGGGGGCACAATAGATCTTTCAGGTCTCCCCATATGCACACATACATACATACAATCATCCCAATAAATTATTCTTTATTGTTTGAATAAATTTGAATGAATAATAAAACCCCAATAATGAGAAGCTTCTAAATAAATATGAATATGTAGTTTCATGGTTGTTGTTAATAATTTTTTTTAATCGTAGAGAAAAAGCATTTTAAGGATTTCAGGAGTAATATTAAGCAGTTATGAGTCAAGTATAAAAACTCGAACTTAGATACAATAATAGTAATTTCATTACTAACCATGAATTTAAGAATAATTATCTCACAAAGCTCACCAAAATTTTGAGTTTGAGACTTTTATAAACGGAAACTTGTTCTTAAAACTGAGACACTGGTGTCTCGTTTTATTTAAAACTATATTGAGTTTATATAAATTTCCGACAATATTAAATAGTGCTTTTTAAGTGGAATTTATATCTACTTTTATCTACTTATTTTTCGATAGCTGGGTATAAATAATTCTGTATCCCTCGTAGTATAACAACTTCAGCATGTAGGTATTATACTTCTTTAGTTGGATTAGTGACTCATTGATGCTGTTCAATTACGCGGCAGCGACTCGTGATTTAAACGACTTGTTGGAGAATGAACGAACGAACTTTGAAGTGTGAAAAGAACATGGAAACTGCTAATAATACTACAATTTATGCGTGTTCAGGACTTGTAGTACATATAGATGGAACATTGTATTTATTTTTTGTATTTTGTGGTGATCGTGAATTCAGAAATAAAGAAACGTTAACGAAAGTAAAATTCCACTTTGTGAAATAAATTGTAGACGTACCTATATGGTTTGAAAACATACATATATTCAGCAAGAGTGTGAAATAAATAGTAGACAGACGTCTATGACACTTTTTTAATATTATACCACTTCCACCAATTATTTAAACAAAATAAGTTGTAAGCAAGACAAAAAAGCGAACATTTAAACTTCATTACAAATATAAAAATATAAACCAAGAAAAACAATGGGAAACAACGTGAGAACAAAACAGAACAAAAAAAAATGAAAAACATTGAAAAAAAAACAAAGAATCATGAAAAACAATTGAACAGCAACGAAAAATGAAGAAAGACAAAAAAAGAAAAAAACATTAAAAAACAATAAACCTCAACGAAAAACGACGACCAAAAACAAGGGAAGTTAAGGAAAAAAGTATACGTTTCGAAAAATTTGCACGATGTGGAATGATGATGAACAGGAAACAAAGGAAGAACAGCGAAAGAACACAACGGAAAACAAGAAACAATAAAACCAAAAAAAATTAAAACAGAACAAAGGAAGTAAAATGAAAGTATTAAAAAACAACGAAAGGCTACGCTAAACAAAGAGAATCCAAGAAAAACCACGAAAACCAATTGAACAGAAACAAAAAACGAAGAAAAACAAAAAAGATCCAAAAAATATAAAAACCAACTAAAAAAGAAGGAAAACGATGAAGAACGACAAAAAAGCAAGGAAAAGCATAAAAATAAAAAAGAAAGGAAGGCAACGTATGATGACGTAATAAAAAATGCTGAAATACGGAAAACAAAGAAAAAGCACAAAGAAAAAACAAAACAACGCAAAACAGCGAAAAATAATAAGAAATAAGGAACAACGAAGGAACACAACGGATAACAAGAAGAAATAAAAACAAAGCAAAACAAAGGTGGTCAAAGAAAATATAATGAATGAAGAAACGAACAAAGAAAAGAAAGCAAAACAAAGGAAGTCAGACAAAACAATGGAAAAAAAAGAAAAACTACGAAACCAATGACATACAACGAAATAAAATATGAAAATATCAAAAGCAGGCAAACAAAGGAAGACTGAGGAAAAAACAAAAAAAAAGAGCAAAAGACAACGAAGTACAATGAAAAATAAGAAAAAGCAGCGACATACAAAGAAAAAACTAAGAAAGTCAAAGGAAAACAACAGAAACATAGACAAACAAATCGAAAAGAAAAAAAACATTGGAAAACAACAAAATATAAAACAGGTGTTATTAATATTATCTATTTATATCTAAATATATTTATTGTATATCTAAATACTACCAAAACATATAAATGAATCATGAGTATTTGCTCGATGAATAATTCAAAAGTTGTGGCACATGATCAGAAAAAACCTGGATAAAGGCACTTAATAAATTTCCATTGGAATTTTTTTGTCTACTATACTCACTGAAATAATTTGATATGTTTTGTTTTCGTGTGGCTGTAATAGAAAAAAAGCCCTAATAGATGATGAGAAACTAACTAACTTATTGTGAGGTATATCAGAATAATGGAAATTGGAGATTATTTACTTTCAAAAGATGACAACCTTTTTTTATTCAAACAAAAATTTGTATAAGCAATCCTCTCTATCTATTATACCTACCTATCTTGGACCCTAATTCGCTGCAAGGGCAGCTGAGATCAACTTTCATATTTCTGGCCTGATATTGGATAATAATGGAAACATTTGCTGTGTCTACAATCAATTTCTTTCTAAATTTGATTAAACTGTTTCTACATATCAAATTCAGTTACAAAAAAATCTCTTCAGTTGTTACCTGTTGTTGTTGAATGATCATTATAAAATTTTGGAAGTTTAAAATAAAATAGAATATAATATGCTTATATATTTAAATAGTACAAATTCATCACAAAATTATATCTTTTTTCTGGTCATCTTTCCCTTCATGTGATTGCAATTTATTCAAATTGAAGTAAAATTCTGACAATTTGGTCAATATTGTACCAAAGTAATGGTTGCTTCAACGCCCCATAAAAATTATAACAGGCATTAGATATCCTCAAGCACGAACAACCAGCATCTAAACTATGTGTGGTCTCTACGTTTCCATTGGCACCATGTAAGTAGCTATTCCAATATTTAACTGTATCACGACATATACATGTGGTTTAATAAAACAAAAAATCCAGTGAAACCTGATTTATTTTCTATACAGACTTCATTTATTGATATTTTTCTACCAACTTTAGATGTATTTTAAGAAAAACTTTTGAATTATAAGCGACAGGTACCTACCCAGTAACATACCTCATATGTATATTATATGTCACTTTTTTGTATTACCAAGATCTGTTAATTTAACATTAAAAATATGTGATTAATATAATAGAGATCTGGGTTACTTTAAGGCACAACGTAGTAAACGGAAAAATACGAAGAAAAGGAATGGGTCCAACCAGTGTTGCCGCAAACTCATTAGTTTTCGGGAGAATTTTAAGATAAAAATCAAGAGACAATGTTTCTTGAGGATTCAGTTTTTTTAATAAATTGATTATTGGGATAATAAGCAGGTGCCCAACCAGACATTGCCACCTGAATGTATATCTCAAAAAGCTCAAACCAGTGGAGCAAGAAGAATCATGAATCTAAAAAAAATAATTGAAATTAAACAAATACATATAGAGTTCATCATTGTTTAACGGAGAGGAGCGAGCGAGTAAATTAAGCACCGCGCGCACTGAATCGACTCGGAGTGGTCGACTCGGATCGGCACGATCGGCTTGTTTTGCTATGCACTGCTTCGGCTCGGCACGGTCGGATCGTTTCGATCGACTCTGCATCGACGGAGAATGATCGAAGGGGCAAAAATTGCCAAACGTTCCGACGACTTTTATTTTCTTCAGTACGTTTTCAAGGAGTTGAGGGCTATGACGGACGAAATTTTAATTGAATGTGTGCTGGAGTATATCATTCTGTACGATCCCCAAAACATATACTACCATTACAACATACGCAAGGAAAACGCATGGAGTGAAATCGCAAAAAAACAGGATTCTCTTCATCTCCAAGTAAATCAGGAGATAAATGGTAAAATTCTCCATACGTTTCTCTTTTATGATTAATGTTATGGATCCAAAATCTTGGTTTATGTTTTTCTATTTCTTCGCCATCTAAAGCTGCGTCTGTCGATTGACATGGTCGATCAACAAGTCGACAAAACTGCATCCGTCCACACCAGAGTTGGCAGAAATGATGTCGATCAGACTAATCAATATGTCTGACGAAGATTCATTAGCAATTTCCATAAGGGCATCGTGCCTCATGTTTCGGTTTTAATAGTTATTAGTTTTGGAATCCCATAGATTTTATTTTAATTTGTATGCCTCAATAAAAGGTATGGCTTTGTCTTGTTCATGAAAACAAGTCGACATGTCGATCGATTTATTTTGTCGATCGACAGTGTCGACTCGGTGAGGACGCAGCTTAAGGCTATCATAACATCTTCGTCAGAATCTGATGAACTTGAACTCATTCTTTTAAAATTATAGATATAAAATTTTTAACATCAAAACGCATCAATGACTGCTACAAACTAAATGAGCTGCGGAAAAAACAGAATGTCCCGATTCAAAACCGAACGTGTCGATTCGGTGCGCGGTTTACCCTGTCGTGCCGCTTGTGCCGATCCGAGTCGATTCAGTGCGCGTGGTGCTTTAGAAATGAAAGGAACAAATACCACTCGAATGAGCGAGCTGTGGTAGTATACACTAGTATACTAGTACACTAGTATACACTAGGTTTATCAAACCGCTATGCGAGTATTCGTCATAAACATGTACAAGTGAGAATACTTTTCCCATATTGTCAGTGAACAGGGACCAGATTTGAACAATATCTCTATCTGTATAATACTTCCATGAGATTTTCTGTCTTATTTATTTATACAGGGTGTTCCATTACTAATTGGAAAAAGTCGGGAGTGTATGTGTATTTCAAGTTTGTACAACAAACAGATCATCCAAAAATATATGCACAATTTTAAAAGACAATAATTCTAAGTATTACTTATTTACATGCGTCAAATGGAAGAGACTAGAATAAAATAAGCAAAAATATTGCTTGCCAGTCACATACGTCCCTGAGAACGTATATGCATGTTTAGAATTTGTCATTATAATCTCAACAATTTTATTGATATTCCCACGCATAACGATCGATCAGTGTGTCTGTTGAATTATTATGTACATTACACGTAAAAAATTCATTGAATGCAACAGCATAGTATCTAAATGACTAATTATTTGCTGAAATGAATTATTGAAAGCATTCGATTCTAGTGATATACTTGGAAGTAAAAGATATTGTAGAATATATTGAAATAGCTACGTTTTGGAAATAATAGTATATTATTAAACGAGCAATTTATGATAGGGATCATTCACACAGGGTGACGTTTGCGTCCCGAGCCGTAGGCGAGGGGCGCAAGTCACCCAAGTGAATAATGGCTATAAATTGCGAGTAGAATACTATACTTTGTCCTCGACCCTTGTTTTCTTTATTAAATAAGGCGAGTGTAGAACGGCAAATAATAATTTGGTATTATTGACAATTCTAACGTCAAGATTAATACATTTCAGAAGTACGTCAAATAATGTGACAATGGAGATGGGCGATACTGTGTAAAGTATCGATACTCCGTACCTTTATAGATATATTGTTTTAAAAATATCAATATTAGGAAATATCGTTATGAAAAGTATCAATACTAAAAATTTCGATATTTTATCGATACGATATATTTCAGAAACAATTTTCCTACAAAAATACGCAGATTTAAGGTTTGTTCCAACACATGAAGAAACCGTTCTTGGAATGGTGACGCGCATGTGAAATAGCAAAAATGCGTTCCAACCACGAGAGAACCGTTTAGCGAACGATAATTGTTTTGTTCCAACCCGATTTGGTATCGTTATGGAACCGGTTCAAGAACGATGATTTCGATACTTGACTGAAAGCAGGTATCAAGGAAACTGACTTGCGCAGTACATATAACCATATCTAGTTAGGTTAGTTGCCTTGATTTGTTGTTTTTGTATATGTTGAATTTTGTGGGAGCGAACTTATTTATATTTGTTTGTGCTATATGTTATAAATAAACAGTTTTTTACTTAACAACATGTAATATAAACTTAAAAGTATGGTTATGTTTGATACGTTCCAGATTTATGATTCGAATCAGTAACCAAAGCGTTCCAAATGATTTATTTTAGAATCGTTATTAGAACGGTAAACACTTGGCGACTGCGTAACAAATCCCTAAGAACCATATCGATAACGATTCAGGAACGATTACAATTTGTGTGTTGGAACAAACCTTTAATAATTTATTTCATATTGTACCCCCATCTCTAGCCGGAATGTTGTTAGTGTTGTGTTATAGCAACATATGCTATTTAAATGCAAAAGCGTGAATTATGAACCATAATCCACTCTAGTAGATATATGGGTACCATATATCTTTTGTTATGAGGTAAAATATTGATTTATTATTAAGTGGAAGTGGACAAACTTTTTTATTTGATTATCAACAAGGTTTTTACTTTTTGTCTTTTAACAATAAAATTTCAGTTCCAATGGGTAAAATTCTGTAGCATATCTATCGAAATGTTTCAACTTGTCTCTGTCTCTGTCTAGTCTCTCTACTTTGTCTTAGGTTTGGTTTAAGTACATTCATATATTTTATAATGTATATGTATTTTATATTCAACAAAATTTGCCATCCACAGTACCTACAGTGATTGATCATCACCACGCACAAACTATTATTATGGTTTCTGTGGTGTCATTTATTTCTGTTTTTAAATATAAACTGTGATTTTTGTTGCAAATACATTATTTATTGATATTATTATTATCGTTAGCTAATTGGGTAACAATTTTTCTCAAAGATTTGGAATAAATGTTCCCATATACAGGAAATGCATAAATTGCTTCATCTTTCGGCAATTCAGTAGGTACCTAATTTATATGGAATCTCAATGATCTGGTGGAAGTGGTACATTTGCTTCCAAAACATTTATTTTAATTGAATGGAAATTAATAAAAGTCATCAGGTGGTTTAAAGATTTTATTTTTCTTTCAATATCTGTGTCAAATACATCCGATAACTCCTTCTGTGTTTACAACGTTTGAAAACCCTATTAGGAAGATTTAGAAACACTTAAATAGACTAATCTCTTTTGCCAAAAAAGAAAAAGTATATTTGTAAACATTGTATGAATTCTCTTCTGTATACAAAGAAGAATACTTATTATGGTATTAACCAAAAATACAGAGTTATGACAGCTCTTACTGGTCGGGCTGCCACTTTGGTCACTTGCCCAGATAAAATTTATTCCCTACAAATCTCAACAGAGTTGGCCGTAATCCGGATTACTGTCAATCTGAAACGAATGAACACGATAAGATACCAACTGTCTATAAAAACTTCAGTGGTAGGTAGGTACGGTTGTGAGAAATTTAGGTGAATTTGAATTATTATAAACTCATAAAATGGTTTGACAATCACAGACTTATAGTTTGATGCCATATTATGGAATGAAATAACACTTCCAAGTGGAATAAGCGCAAACATTTGTTAAAATATACGAATAGTTAAATTAGATTGATTTTAACCTTTTCGTTGATATTGACTACAAGAGAATTGATGTTTTCTGATATCTGAGGGTAATTATTCGGAAGTGAAATTTCCTCTACAATCCGGTTACATTTTTTGTATCATAATTCATTGAATTTACTGTTTAAACCTTTACCTTTACATATTTGTTTTGAATGAAACTAAAAGTTTCTAATTAACTACACTTTACTACTAAAAAATATATGAAAACTAAATTGAATTGATTATTTTTTTCACTTGTCAAAATCGGACATTTTGGTGGTTTCAACCAATAGCAATAAATTATTTTAGCCAATCATTCGGTATTATACTTATTATTTCCTTCCTATTAATTTTGACCAATCGCTATCAAGAATTATTATGTCAAATATAAATTTTAAGTTGAAAAATTACTTAACAACTGTCAACTTAGCTGTCAGCAGTTTTTCCGGAAAATAACCAAAAAAACTTCATGCAAGTTTGACATGTTGCCTTGTGAAAACAAACTTGAAAGGACAGAAAATAGACACTTCTTCGAGCCACATAATTAAAAACAATTTAACCGATATGGCTAACAATACTCCTGTAACCTACAATAATTGTAATTTTTATATTAATTGTCATTTAAAATGAGTTTAATTACCTTTCCTAGCTTGAAAGTTATATTGCTCTCATTAATTATTGTTCTTTTTATTTTAATTAAAAAAAATGTTGTATTAAAATAAAATGTTTATTTAACTCAGGAAATAATCTTACCAAATTTGAACACTCGTTTCTAAGTAATCTGTTTTAACAAATAGCATTCGCGAAAGTGGAAAAATCCTCGTTTTCGACTTGGATTTTTAAAACTACTCTCGCTTATGCCGTTTGTTAAAACAAATTACTAAGAAACTCGTTTTTCCGAATTTTTCCGGAAAAATTAAATGCACTAGGGATATTACCCCCGATAAAACTGCTTCCTCATCGATAATACCTTGTTTAAATTGAAACCTCAAAATTTCTTCCAATTTTATCACATAATTTTTGAAGCACTCGTGGTATTATCAGTAGTAATATCACAAGAGAGTGAGAATAAATTGAAAATAATTCGATAGATTTTAACAAACTTGTTGCCAAATGCCAAATGGCAACAAGTTTGAGAAAATACCTGGAGAATTATTAACTAATTTATTCTTGCCATTTGGCAACAAGTTTTCTAAAATCTGTCGAATTATTTTCAATGTATTCTCACTCTCTTGTGATATTACTACTGATAATTATTACGATACCTAAAAATATCATCGTCAGAATGACAGAAGTTACATGTATTGTGTTATATTCATAATTATTTTCTATTTTTGATGGGAAATTAAGCCACAATATCTTTTTAAACTGTTATTCCAACGTTTCGGTAGCGTTTTTTTGCTTTTAACAAGAATTATTCTCGTTTTATTCTTAATGTGTCCCTGGCAAATAAACATACATTTTTTAAAGTCGTGAGCAGATTTAAGAAAGTGTTCATTATTAGAAAAAATCCCGTTACTTTATCCACGCACTGTATACTGTATTGTCTCTATTCAATTTTAGTCGAGAGAAGAACACCACTAGAGCAAAACTGTCTTTAAATGGTAAATGAGTTTTGGGATTTGATGGGAACATGCTAATAAAAGCAAATATCTCGGTCTAGCAACTATACAATTAGATATTCACAGAAGTGTCCTCTGCAGTGAATATATTAACTGCAATCCAAGAAAATCCCTTCTGGGTATTAATGAACAGCATGGGGATGGCATCAATGAAAGACCTTATTGGACTTCCTCCTTTGGAACATTTTGTAAAGGCGGAGGCAATGATGGCAATTCTTATGCTGAAATCGGGAGACTTATGGTCACCGAACAATGTTCGAGATGGGCACACTGATACAGCTGGGATAATACTAGATGAGCCCATACTTCACATGAGTTTTGATAGCATGACACCGGAGAAAATATTCACTGAGCGAGTGAACATCATCATCCCATCTAGGGCAGAGGTGATGCAGCCAGGTAATTCTGGAGAAATCATCTAGTTCACTGATGTTTCCAAAACAAACTGAGGCTGGTATAAAAGGACATAGAAAGAAAATGATCTTTAGCTTGGGCCGCCGATATACGACTGTGTTTCAAGCAGAGACGATTGCCGCTATAGCTTGTATTGATGAAAACATCAAAAGATGATATACCGGACAAACAATTAAAATATTCACTGACAGCCCGGCTCTTCTTAAAGCTATCAGTAATCCAATAACTAAGTCTGGACTGGTGAAAAACTGTGAAGATCCTCTAACAGGCTGGCAAGAGACAACAAAGTGTCTCAAATATGGGTGCCGGCACATGAAGGGATTGCAGGTAATGAAATGGCTGACCAGTTAGTTAAAGAAGGTTCTGAAGGAGACTTCCTAGGTCCGGAACCGTTTTGTGGAATCACAAAGTATTGCATAAGAGGGGAAATCGGGAACTGGCTAGATAGGGAACTGCAACCCAAATGGAGGTCGACACAAGGGCACCTGCATACAAAGAGTTTACCGAGAAGGTAGACAAAGAACTCTCAACTAGGCTGTTGAAAGAGAGTAAGAGACATTTGAATATAGTTTCCGGCCTGGTGACTGAACACTGCACCCCGAGGAAACATCTGCACAAAATGGGCAAAGTTAGTGAACCTATGTCCAGAAAATGTGAACTCTATGATGAAACACCTACTCACATACTTTGCTTCTGCGAGAACTTATATGGACTCGGACGGAAGTACTTTGGAGAGGAAATAATACAACCATCACAACTACTGAAAAAATCCCTCCAGTCAAACTAGTGGCCTACATAGAAGACACAAAGCTTCTGGAATGAAAGTAGATAACATGAAAAATGGTGCAAAGATTCAGTTCAAGTGCCTTAGCTGTTGAGCACAACCCAATCGAATGAATGAACCATCGTCTTGCGTTCACTCTAATGTTAAATATAAAAGCTGGAGTTCTCCAGGGATGAGGGTTGAATCCGGTACCATACAGTGCGGATATTGAGTCTTACCCTTCCTAGGAAAATCCGTTATTAATACAAAGATGAAAATCCTCGGAATAGTCAATTTTTATTTTAATCGAGGTGTTTTATAACATACAAAAAATTGTCACCCCTTCTACCCCCTACGCTTGACAGCTACCCCACTTGCTATTTGAAAAATCTGATCCGCACTGTATATAGGTACACAAAGTATTACCAAAATTGTCTACTTTAATAGTTCTGATAGACAAGATACAAAAAATAACCTAAAACATAGGACTAAAAATAGAAGAAATTGAGTTACCGTTATGCCATTTTTCACCGCTTTCTAAATGTTTTTTAGTTTAACCATAAAAAGCCATTTTAAACGCTAAAACGTCAGTGAAATACAAGGTACTCCGAATAAAGGACGTGGAAATATGGATTTTTTTGTCTCTAGTCAATGGGATTTGATTTGCAACACCTATTTTTAGATTATCAAAGATTAATTTTTTTTGTTTTGACTAGGTTTGAAAAAAATAACTGTAGCTGCAGACACAAAATTAGCTGCTTCAGTGTTAATTCATATGAAGTTATGAACCAAAATCCTGATGAAAACATACCCAGCATCACAAAACAATATAAACATTATTATAAATGGTAACAAGTTAATGACGTTCTGTGTGTAACGCCACTACAAATTTGATGTACAAATAGTAACAATAGACATTCAATATGTGAAAACTTGATGGTGGTGATTACAAGGAGACTTATTAAAATTATATAGAACACGACTGGTGGTGCAGTGTCTTATCTTGCAAAAAGATGATATCAATACACAGAAATTCATAAAAATTACAGGTATAAATCAACTTACTCCTTTAAAACCTTATTTCCAGTTAGACAGTGAACACCATTTAGAATAATCCGAGAAAAAATGCGTAGGGAAATATTGTTAACACAACAAGACAATGCAATGTTACCCACGGGAAAACTTCAATAGGCATGATGTCAGTCACTAAGAATTATTGAAATAATAATTGTATAGTATAGATTATAAAGATTCTTATTTTCACATTACAACTGTAATTATATTTATTTTAATAAAAATATAAATACAGAATATGACAATCCGCCATCTTAGCTGAAACAGCTATTACAAACGTATGACGTCAACCTTTTGGATATCGTATTTTCTGGTTTTGCATCGTTTAATACCTATTTGTGTATCAAGAGCAGAAAGTAGTAGTTCAAATAAAATTATTATTAACAAAACGTTTTATCATTGTAACGTAGAAAAAGTATCTAACAAATGTCAGATATTTCCTCAATCCTATTGCAAAACAACAGGTTTTCGACCATCTGTCAAATTATTTCCACTTAAGTGCCCCTCTTTTATGGTATTACTACTGATAAATTATATGATGCTTAGTCGAACATTTGTCACATTTCCCTAACCACTTGTAATCTTACTTTGAATTCAACACCTGAACTTTTTCAATTCCTACTGGCAATAATGCTGAATTTTTTTCTGAAAATTGCTAATACCGTGAAAAATGCGGATGCGGGTCTATACTGAAGAGAAAATCTGCCTCGAAACGCCTATTAGCACTTTGGAAAACAACGCGGATATACATGGTATGTAAACCACCCCAGCGGGATGTTTTTAATTGGCAAAACAATGTAACTAATGGAATTATCTTTTGCCACAGTCCGACACCAGTAGCGTGCTGTTAGTCGTTCAATAATGGTCGCTCGTCCCAACAACGTTTATCAGGTAGCGATTTTTTTTTAAATTCTTCTGAACGTGCTTATCTCGATATCATAACCTAATTTTATTCAATATGTGACAGTTAATGAAAAAAATGGCGAATTTCATTTATTGTATTGTAAAAATCGCTTATAATAATTGGTTACAGAGCAACAGCACAACATTGTTACCAAGCCAGTTTTGTCCATTATCCTTTAATTAGACTACCACTGGTTTAAATGAAAATGATTACTACACGGCTAATGCCCCGAGTAGGGCGCAGAGGGGCGCGCGATAAAACGCAAGGCGGTCTTTTCTTACTTAGGCGGCATTTTGCATGCTCTTATATACTTTGCCTTTTACATAGCAATTTATTTTCTTAGAGAAATTAAATATTACTCATGTAGTAAATACAATCGCGTTTTTTTTATGTAAGACGTTTCTATTTTAAATATGCGGGCGGAGCAAAAAGAATAAATTGTAAAAAAAGGAATCAAATAAATTATCGCAATGTTATGTCGTCTTTCCCAATAAGGTATTATTTTTCACTGTTATCCAATACAGTAGTAGATGTTTGTGTTTATAGAATGATTATTTTTTTTTCCTCTTACATAACTTATAGAATTTGTAGTTTTGTAACCAAACAAAGTGCATAAATTGTGTACAACATATTTTCATACGAATGTTAAGTAATATTACGACAGGCTTGAGTTATTCTTATTGTCCTGAATTTTCAATTGAGGTTGGTTGAATTTTATAAACAACCGCTTTAAGGTGACCCCACAGAAAAAAATTAGGTGGTAGTGAGTCTGGTAACCAAAGTGGCCACTCAATTGAACTTACCTTTCCAATTCAATCCCTAACTGCTAGTGCATAGTGGGGAGGTAGTCCGTCTTGAACTTTGATCATTAAACAGACTAGATGAGTACTCTGCTATACCGACAACATACTTTAATTACAACCAACGTCTAAATCGATTCTCTCATTCCAAAACGAGGATAGCAATACACACAGCAAAGGTCACTCATGGCAACATCTGTGGAATGCAGCAGAATAAATAAATAAACTTTGATTTTGTTTATCTTTGCATAGGATGATACGTTTATTTCTGTCTAGTCCATAAACAATTACGAGCTCAGAAGTGTTTTCCAGTTAATCGAGGAATAATATTATTTTATCGTTTATGTTATGCTGGTATAAATAATGGATCAATCCCTTAGATTGCTGAATATCAAGCATGAAGGCTTGTTGCCCTAGAAACAGCATCAAAGCCATTTTATTGTTGTTTGATCAAAAATTGTTCGATTCGAAGGGGAGAATAACAATAAAAATGCATGAAAGATGCCCTTTAGCGCAGCAAATTTGCATGATCATAATTAAAAACACAGTTATTATATGTATGTTTATATTTGAAGTTGCTAATTGTCGTGTATTACTGTAGAAAGCGGTACAGTTTCTACCGACACTATTGAACTTGAACCTGACAAGGTTTATGCAGCAGCAAAACCTCTTATGGAATGATTTGTTATTTTCTTTGTAAGTTCGTGATCAAAAACTAATTTCTACGTGAAATTATAAATGGGGGAATATATATTAGCGAAGGTGACAATTAAAATGTACAATAGCCGCTCATATTTTCAATTAATAGTTATTTAACGAACAAGATTATTAATAAGGGCTATTAACAATTGAGATATTTTGCGAGCGTGTTAATGATTGAGATTGTTAATCGCCTTTTTAATACTCGTGTTAGTGTCGACTGTACAACTTGAATCCTTTTTATCAATATTTAAAAACTAAGAATATTTATTTTATTCATAGGTAAGTACTGTCAAAAATAAAACATTACATTGAAATGTCACATAATTCACCAGTTGAGAGGTGACTGTTTTCGTTTTTTTTTAAATTATTTTTTGAATGTTTTAACATTAATAATGATGATAGTTTTGTAGAATAATATAATAAAAACGATAGGTAAGTTAAAAACCAGTAGTAAAAACTAGTATTTTATACTAGAAGTTTTATACCTTTTTTTGTGAATATTTTTATATGTTTGGTTGCCTACGGCAGCAATGGAAGTGATTCTCAACCTCGCACCATTACATATGGTGGTTGAGAGTGTTGCAGAAAGAACAAGATACAGACTAAGTAGAGAGAAGTAGAAAAAAAAACCTCTTCACTTCTTAGAAATCAGACAACCTAGGACATGCCACAAGATGGTATGATGAAAAAGTATAACTTTTCAAAGAAATTCATTACGGAATTAAGCAACAAGAAGGAATGGGATCCAAATACCATTACCAGACTTGCAAAGAATGCCATTTAATGGTACACAGACGGCTGAAATGCAATAGAAGGAACTATGATAGGAGTGTACGGGCCAGGAACCAAACACTCTGAAAGCTTGGGAAAAACCCCAAATATCTTTCAAACGGAAATTCACGCAATTATAAAGTGTGCCCAGTTCAATATTGACAAAAGATATAGAAGGCAAAGAATTATCATAATGTCTGATAGTCAAGCAGCCATTAAAGCGCTGAGAGTTCTTGTGTAATCAGTTCCAAAATGGTGTGGGAATGCCTAGGCAAACTTAATGAACTAGGCGAGAACAATATAGTGTGGATTCCAGGACACACTGGAATAGAAGGAAACGAAATAGCAGATGAACTAGCGAACATGGGGACTGAAATAACCTTTTGGGGGCCGGAACCCTTTTGCGGAATCAGCTCCAATGTAATATTGGAAGAAATAGGTAAAGCCGAAGAAAGGAGAAGATCTAACCATTGGGAAGATCTAGTAGGGCTTAGGCAATCTAAGATTCTTCTGGGTGACAACAACCTGTTGAGATCAAATGAATGAATAAGTCAAAGTCAAACTGCAATAAGAGTTTTAACAGAAATCCTAACGGGACATTGTCGCCTGAATGGGCATCTTAAAAAGCTCAAAATGGTGGAGGAAGGAGATTGTAGATTTTGTGGAATGGAAGAGGAAACCCCCATCCACATACTTGCGAACTGCACAGTAATTCGGAATTCTAGGGCACGGTACCTGTGAGACTACTGGATAGAAGAGGGACAGTTACCTAAGTTGAAGCCTGCAGATATCCTAAAATTCATCCGGGAAATAGGACTAAAGGAGCTATTAGTCTCTGAGACTCTCCTCAGAAACTAAGTAGAAGTAAGGGGGCACAGTAGATCTTTTGGGTCTCAGTGAATGGTACCCCCCCAAAATACATACATACATATACATGTTTGGTTACCTATACCACAATGGATTATTAATAGAAAATCGGTCATTAATAGGGGTCATTGAAGAACTATTTTGTGTAGGTATATTAATATAGCTCATAACGCACTGTTGGCGGAACAATAATAATAATTGCCTTTTCTTAAAAACGTATCATTCATTAATTTTACAAATAAACTACAATCCACTACAAAGTGATATACGTGAAGAACACGAAAAGTTCAGTTACAGTGGCACACTCGGCGGCAACCTATTAGTAGCCAGGTGTAAACAGGTAATACTTTTTCACATTTATACATGCATAATGTATATTTATCATTTGTATGAAATTTCTTTTGTGATTGTGTGAACGTGGCCACAAATAGGGGTTGCTTATAGCTGGTAAAGATAGAAGTGAAAGAGAGTTAGCGGTTGTCAGACAAGTATGGCGATCGCCAGCTGTACATACGTGTTTTTGAAGCTAGGATAACTGTGGGAATGGAAGTGACAGCTGGGATGAAATTGAAAGCAGTGAGAATCTGATATTGAATAAATCGCATAAAAACAATATAAATTTTACTAATTTGTAATTTGTTTCATTTATAAATTTTTATATCACAAAAAAATTGTTGTATATTCTGAATATCCATTTTATTGTAACCTGTTGTATAAAACTGGAATAAACTCGAATATTTTTCCAACCATTATGTGCAGAATGTAATTTTCTTTTATATAAATAAGCAAGGTTTTCATTCTTCAAAAATAATAATTTTTTGTTGTAATTCTAGAAAGCATAGACAAATTGATTTCTTATTTATTGACATTGAAATTGGCAGACACTTTTTTAATTTTTTTAAATAAACTAGGTCTACAAAACTATTTATATACATACATTGCACTTATTATTTTTAGAGCTTCTAAAGATGGAATTTTTAAAATGAATTTCTCATGCTATAATTTATTAAATGGAGAATTTCTAAAAATTGTCTGATGTCTCTCAATTTCAGTATCATCATTTTAAATATAAAAGTTTTTTTTTTTAATGTAACTGAGTGCCTTCATAAAAAAGTAAATATTGGTACACAAAATATTACGAACATTTATTTTAATAACTAACAACAATTGGAAAGAGAACGTCATAAATAAAACTGTTTTTGTTACATAAATATTGCGATTCAGAATTAATTATTTATTTGAATCAGTGTAAAAATTAAAAGTAAAATTATTATGAGTGCAATTTATAAATTGCAATGGTGTATGTGCAAGATTGTTTTCGATATTTTCTCGGATGTCACTTGTAATTGTACTCGATTTCTGACAAACAGTAAGGTGGTTCGAACCCGGGCTCGGTGGGTTTTTTTTAATTCTAAATGAAATAAATAAATTATATTATATGGACAAATCTACTTAGGAAATACGCATTTGACATATACATAAATTTGCGGGGTAAATAGACTAGCATTTCAATATTCAATTTGACAGCTTTTTTATCCGTACACGTACGGATAAGTTTTTTTTCCGTACGCGTATGAATAAAGGCCACTTTCCATAGAACTAGACAGTGCGATATAAGTGAATCCTCATTAAAAATGAATATTTGTCTCGAGGGAATCGATGAAAATACAAGCGAGGGAGTTCCCGATGAGATTCTTCTGGCAGTAGAAAATGTGAAAACGGACCTGTTACCAGAAAAATCAAAGAGAAGATATGTTTCTAAATAAACTATAAGCACTTATAATCAGATAAAAATATCTCAACTTTTGATTAGTTCTGTTGACTTTCCTCACGCTCGTAGAAAAACTATTGTACGTAACACTTGCTTCACCGAACTCCGCTACGCGTCTTTCGGCGAACGGCAGACTCGTGCGGAAAAATTCATTTTCCGCACTTGTTAGGTAAATAGCTATTTAAGAATATTAAAAAGGCGTTTCACACAAGCAGATATATTTTGTCAACCACAGCAGATAATTATAACTTCAATTTAAGACAAATGATAAATATGCATCATGAATGTATAAATGTAACAAGTATTACTTGTTTACGAGTGGCTGCAAATAGGTTTCGGCCGAGTGCAGCTACAGCTTTTCGAATTCTTTACGTAGGTATATTGCTGTGAAGTGGATTGTAGTTTATTTGAAAAATAAGTGAATATTATTTAAAAACCAAGTCAATCAATATTATTCTCATTAAAAATATTAGCAGCTACATTTTGACTATCAACAACAATCAAATGAGCTTCAGCATCCCAAGACTATTGGATTCACGAGCGTGCGTAGTGAAGTGAGGACAGCTAATAGTTAAGGGCTGCTAAAGCGTTTCTTGCATGTGAGAGACACACAATTGTTTTCGTCTACCGAATACACCAAAAAATGGGAAAATATAACAAAAAACTTTGACATAGACTGACGTTTAATTAAAAAATTCTCGTGAAACGTAAACGTAATCAAGTGACAGATGGTGAATGAATTTTCCGCCCTTGGGCTGCTAAAAACAAACTTTTCGCCCTATTTTTGGTGTTCATATGATTGGTTTTCCGACAAGCTAGGCGCAAATAGCTATTTGTGTAGCAAGAGCAGAAAGTAGTACTTTGGTAGTCGAGAAAAAAAGTTGCAATCTGTCGAAACTACCAAAAGACTTTCTGCTCTAAATACACACAAGATTTTTTCTACTATCACACCAAAATTAACTACTAGCTCTCTTTTATCTATAAATAAAATTAGGCGTGCGCCAAAGTTAGGTACTTTCAGCTTAAGAGCGCCAATAATGTTAAATTATGACAGCTCGCGGAAAACATCAACTTTGCAGTTGCTTTTCAAGGCACAAAAGACGACTTTTGATAGTGATAGTAGAAAAACGATTTTCTGTTATGTCCAAAAATTTTTAGCATCAAAATTAATTTTATATCCAGCGTATATGAGATACGAAATCGAACAATAAACCCAGTCGATGGAGTTTTGTGATTATTTTGCCACGCTTTATTACTTTTAACGAGTATTTTTTCATGTTTGGGAACCTCTGCAGTGGCCTCAGCATGGTGGCGCTATACCAAACGATTATGTGTTCGATCGTACATCTTACTACAGCGGGCTACATACTTCGACTTTACCCTTTTTGAACATGAACGTCGTTATGGGATGTTGTTTATTCAAAGTTTCAATCGAATTTTTCCAGTGAGACTTCTTAGGCGATGATTTGATTATCGATAACTAGACGAGCATTGAGAGTGAAATATTAAGCAAGAGAAAAGAAAGCTATGATGTAAAAAGTAAAATAGCTATGTATCCTGCTAGACTTGTTTGCTACCGCTTCATAAACTTACAAGTGGGTGTGTTGGTGTGAATCAAACCAAAGTATTTATTAATTTCAATTCGTGTAATTATCAAGGTGAACTTTATTTGAAGACCAAATATAATCGGTTGCCCCATTAAGAAATCTGGTCTTAGCTTCTCGATAAGCTTTCGATAGTCAGCACCGTGCGGTTGGCTTATATGTTGTTTACTTTTCAGTAGCCTGTGAGTTACAGATCTGGCTTCGCCTTGTATAAAAATGTGTCCTGGAAAGACTTTCGTTGCACCCCAGAAATGTTACATAATGTTCCAAAATCATTTGAGGCTCGATTGTATTTTTGGATGGAAACCAATTGAAGTAAATTTGAGCACCTTATAAAGTAATTTAGTATAGTTTTGCTAATTTGTTACGAATTGAAATGTTAGTAAATTGGAATTATCCGTAACTCCCAACTGACTTACTTTTCACTTATGGATTCTTGTAATCCTCTTGTAGAGAAGAATCCAACAATGCAATGCTATAGGGTGTTCCATTTAAAAAATTGGGTGGGATGGCCATAGGTGGAAGGGGGTTAAAGTTACATATGAGCCCCTTTATATGATTTTTGACGTGATTTTTCATTTTTCATAAAAGTGCAGTTACTTTTTATTGAATGTCTCTGTATATTTATATTGTCTTGTATATAGAGCGAATGATAATGTCAAAAGTAAGAAAATGACGTTTTTAATAATTTATAGCTGATTGTAAGAATTTTAGTTATTGTACTGAATTTAAATTGAAATTACTAGAAAATATAATATGAAAAGCTAAAATGAATGTTACACCGCCAAAGATAAGAGAAGCCGAATATATAGTATTCTCGAATTTATTGCCAGAAAAGTTGGAATAATTATATTTTATGAAAGTCTATAATCCCTTCCTAAATTGAAGAAAAGAGGAAAAAAACAGGTAATTAATAGTGGTGGACAAAGAATAGTATTCTACTCGCATATAATGGTTAATATTCTCTAAGATGTTAATGTCACTCGCCTGCGGCTTTCGATACAAACGCACCTTCGTGAATAATAGCCATCACTATATATGCTTGTTGTATAATATACCATTATCCACAATCACATTACAATTGGAGTTTTTTCCACATATGAATCATATTATAAAGTACCGCTCTATGGAATACCGTTTTTTTTTTTTTTTTTTTTTTTTTTCGGGCCGAGATGGGAAACTCATGTTCGAATGGGCCATGTCCCATGACCCAGACAGTGTTGGACTCATCCCAAGGGATGCCTACTAACCAAACCCACCTCAAAGCTCGCCGTTACTCCCGCCTCGGAATCACTACCCTAGCATACTTCGAGACGGGCGGCGGTCCCTCACACACTCCGTCATCTTCTCCCTTCTATCACTCCTACGTCTCATGTCAAATCATTTCCTTCTCTCCCCCTAATCATTCTCTCCACTACGCCACTCACCTCCATCCATTCCTCCTCTCCCCTCAACATAATCTCCACCATGTTCTCCCAATACACAGCCTCCCCTAGTTTCTGCTCTAACTTTACCAGCTCGTCCACGTTCTTCCAGCATCTGAACACATGCCCCACATCATCCTCCACTTCACATCTCTCGCACAATCCAGTCTCTCTTTTCCCAATCTTGTGGAGGTACCCTACTCTCGACCCATACCCAGTGAGCACCTGTGTCAAGAAGTAGTTTACCTCCCCAAATTTCCGGTCCATCCATTCTCTCCTACTCCCAATCGCTCCTTTTAGCGCGCCCTCATACTTCTCCCATCTTCTCTCCATTTCCTCCTCCATCCATTCCTTCATTTCCTCTACAGTCGCACCCCTCCAACGTTTGTTCCTGGCTCTAGCCTCTAGGTCCAATGAGTAGGATCTTGACAGCACCACTGCCGCCAGTCCACCCACTGTCCTATATCCCTGTACCACCCTCAGGAGTATCCCTCTCTGCAAACGCAGGCGTGGCCTAACCCTCGCGTTCACCCCCGCTCTTTCACCCCAGACTTCCGCACCGTACAGCATACTCTGCTCTATTGTCCTACCAATTACCCTCCTCTTCCACTCTCCCGGCCCTTTCACATTGCACAACAATCTCCCCAGCCTTGCTGCTCTCACTTTTGCTTTCTGTGCCGCCTTTGCCATGTGTGTTTTGAAGGATAATTAGCTATCCAACCACACTCCTAGGTATCTCACAGACTCCTCCATCCGAATTTTCCTTCCCTTCACCGTCACCGCAACTTCCCTCGTCTTGCTCCGTCCCTTCACTAGCAGTCCCACCGTCTTATCTTCCGCCACTTCCAGTCCGCACCGCTCTATCTTCTCCACAATCTTCCTGCACATCCTCCCCGCCTATGGAATGCCGTGGAATAATAAAAATTACAATCTTGTTTCAATAATTTTTGACTGTGATTGTGGATAAAACGTTGTATTGCATTCGTGTTTTTATTGCGTTTTATCAACTTAAGAAAATTAAACCCTCGAGCTTCGCTCTCGGGCTTATACTTTTTGGCGTGGATAAAACACTATCTTGAACACTTATCCAATGAATAACTATTCTTATATTCACAACGCCACTGATTATATCCTTCATCTTTCATTCATTTTTATTGTGTGAAACGTACACAACATACACCCCGATATTATTTACATATTTTATGGAAGTGAGCTTTGATTGCTCTTTGCTCTGATCTCTCGTGCTAGACTTCTCTAACTTCTTAGGATCTACAAGATCTATATCTACGGTCGGGCGTTTATAGTACATTAGTTATTCACTATACGGAGTTATCTATTCCGCGAGATGTGAGAAACTGATTAACGGTATTCCGGAATAATACAACGTTCACAGACACGCAGGTGTAATACTATAATTAAGGAATGTATTGTTTGATTCGTTTTTTTACAAGATTTATTTGGAATTTCACAGTTAACTGTTATTGTCATAAAACACCGCTTCATACATAGTATCGTGAAAATGGGAACTGGGTTCAAACATGCAACAAATATCAACAATAGCGGAAAGTGCTACTTTGTCGCTTGAAATAAACAGTTATATTTTGTGTTCATTGATGGGGAGCACAAAAGAAAGAGTATATTGTATACCTAGGCGGTAAAGTGGCCAGTAATAAAGACATTTCTTACCTTTAAAACGGTAGGAAAGTGACTCATTACTTACTTTCACTTCCACGCCTTAGCCGGAAAAGTACTTTTCCTACAACCACTATGCAAAACACGCTTTTTTACACAAATTTCTATACGCAAAGCAGGCCTTTTCCTAATTCTTTTGATAACTGTTGGAAAAGTAATGCAAAAAGTACACGCTATGGCACTTTTCCGCACCGAAATGTCAAACAAACCTACCTATGACCTGTCAACTTTTTTTGACAATTCAACATATTTATTATACTTAGTGAATTTCTAGGTGTAAAAATTTTAAATTTAAACCAAAAATGAGTAAACTATTTATTTGATTATTTATTTATTCATTATTCATTGTTCACTAGTATACATACACTCAACTGATTTTTCTATATTGAATTTTCATTTTGTATGTTCTTTCTGCTCAAAGTTTAAATAAAATACCTATATAAATTTCTGTTTTTATTTCATTAATAAATGTGGTTGTAGAAAAAATATTGTGTACCACAGAAGTTTGTGGCTCGAGCCTTAAGGCAAGTGCCGCAAACTTCTGCGCTCGTGGGAAAAGTGACGCTTTGCGCACTAGTTGTACAAACTACTATTTCCGGCTGGAAGCATGTGTCACTTTTCTGAAGTATGACAATATTGTGTTAAGCTGGTTTAAAAAAAGTTAATACCCTTCTTTGCTTTTCTACGGAATTATTCCCTCAACCGCAGCTTCATGGACTTCCGGAGGAGAAAAGGTTCATTCAAAATAAGACATTATAGTAAAAACCAAATAAAGTTGCGTTTACGTCACCAAGGTCGTATTTCTATCGCATGTGTGGCTACATTTCTATCGAAAAGTGCATATACTTAAATTTGTTAATTAATCGGTTCTAAAGATAACCCAATCAATAAAAAAACTTTTGTACCAAAATAATGTATAAGCAATATAGCTTTATTGGGTTTAGACGTCCCTCGATGTAAAAATTTGTGTTAAAATTTTCATAAAGAAGCCTCCAATTATTGACGGTAAAATAGTCACTGCCAGAAATAATGTCATGTTGTCGCGTTGTTTGTGACTTTTCTACTCGTGTAGTGTCATCGATTTTTGAGGTTATAGTTACGTGCTTTATAAAATTTTCTTGTGACAAATATTTATAATCAAAACTGTTTTCTTTCAAAACAACAAAGCATTTTCTTCTGTGATTGTTAAAATGTCCAAACAGCTGAATAGCCGATGCAAAGAACTTGTGGCTTCATTAGTAAATTATTGATGACGTAAACGCAACTTTATTTGGTTTTTACTATACGTACTTGTTTAAGCAAAAAAATTAAAATTTCGTGACAGTAAGAATATTTGAGGACATAATTGTCAAAACCAATAAATGAGTAATATTGCCTAGCAACAGATTCATGAAGTTCTTTGTCGAAAAAAATATTAAATTGTGATAACAAATTTTCTTAAAATTACGGTTTTTAAAAGCTTGTAACTAAGCGATTGTGAATAATATAGTATACATACCACGCGGGAAGGATCATTCCAGCCACGGCTTTTAGCTAACAAAGCCTGGGCTGTAATGATCTACTTCCCCGCTAGGTATGTAATGTACTATTTCTCGGCTAGCCGTAGAAAAGGTAACTTTTTCGACTCCGTGAAGCTGGTAAAATTCAACTTTCTCATAGTGTAGGATACAAAAATATTATGACTCCGTCCGACTCATTGATTATTATATCTACAAAATAAATGTACGAAATAATATTTCTTTTGCCAACAACAAGTTCCAGATCCAACAACCTCAAACTGATAGAATAATCGATTTCAAGAAATGGTGGCCTAATGTCTATAAAAAAGTTGTACTTTCTATCGATTCATATGGAAAAGGTGTACCAAGATATGAATCAGAGCAAGGTGTAGTTGAAACAGGTTCGACTATAGATTGTTTTATCAAAAATAAGTTTCAGCTTCGCAAAGAGGTTTGACAAGACCACCTCTTCCATTACCTACTCTAGAAGCATTGTTACGGTTGACCCTGAATTAACAATAAAATTAATTAAGAACTATGGGTTGGATGTATAAAAGATGTATTTGTTACCTTGAAAATGTATATTTACAATAATCTTATGAATGTGTACACTGTAAATATTTTTAGTCAAGTGGTAGAAACAAATCTTTATAAGTTGACGTAGGTCACTGGTTTGAAACTACCATTTTGTATTGTACTTTTCCCGAGTGTAGATAGTTGATCAGCTTACGTTTGCTATGGTTTTGTGTTTTGGAAAAAATTAACAACCAGGGATTCTCATATACAAAGTGTTGTAAAGGGTGCATGTATGCATGGAAATAGTTCCTGATTTTACAAAGACAAAACGCTTAAAGGTCATCCACTCTCTAGGGTGAGTAATCTACCTGATATCTGTTGGGACTCAATGACCAACACTGTTTCTTATCTTTATTTTCTATTTAGACCTTCTTTTGTTTCTTTCCATTTTGGTTCTTCTTCACTTGTGTTTCCTTTTTCTTCGACTTCAACCGTATATCCCTACTTATCGCTATACCTTCATATATATAATACGGTCTGGCAACTCCAACTTCGACTACATTCCAACCTTATTTCAACTCACTACTTCAACTGCAGAGCAGAGTTCCACCTGTAGGTAACCTCACCAGGATTTCAAGACATGAACATACAAGTAAGACCTTTCCGATTTGTAACTATTGATATCAGTTGTAGTCTAGAGTTCATCCTTTACCTGTTACCGGCTAATTAGTGACAATAAAACTTATTAACACTTTGGAAGTGAACCATACCGTACGGTTTATCTGGACTTCATTCAGGCTTTATTTAGAACTTTTTCCATTAATTGAGTTAAGTGCATCTAGGAGTATATCTTGTACAGTTCGTCCTATACTTGCTAATATCAGCAATACTTTAATATATCTAAAACAGATGTTTATCTTTAATATACTAATATAAGGTAGACATCCTAATGTAGATAGTACCTTGCTAACAAACTATCAGTAAGCTAGTTGTAATACATATAATACTTACAAGGAAACACGTGCAATCCCAGAAGTATACTTTTGTGCAATCTTTATATATCAGAATTTGAATTTTTCATCTTATAATAATCACTACTGTAATTAATATCGTTGTTTATGTATAAGGCAACCAAAGCGCTGCCAATAGTATCAATCTGTGAGTTCACAGAACCCCATTGTTTAATACACAGAATATACACTGTGTCCGTAATATATGGAACAAATTTATTTTTAGCTAAACAGACCATCTTAAGAAATAATACTGAAACACGTCGACTTTTAATTTTGATTTACCGTATTTTAAAATAATCTAATCTCATTTTGTCTCAATTTTCGGATTACTCTAGCTGAGCTGATACCAAAAATGTATCACATGTTGATTCCAATTGGTACAGGGTGGACAAAAATACAATAGTTTTGTATGTGCCCATAATGTAATCCTGGAGGTTTTGATGAAAGTTTATGGTTTCAGACGACAGAGAAGTCGGCCCTTCGTGGAAATCATTGAGATGATTATTATCCTAGCACAAAAATATAGAGACTATACCTTGTTTTTAAACTAGGAGAAGCATTTCCGGAAACCTCAACCACACCACTAAAAGTTACTAGATTGGGAGTGTGTTTCGAAAGGGTCGTGTTCAGACTTTTTGAACTAAATGAAAATTACGTGAAATATGTATTGTACTGCTCGCTGTTGTCGGGTCCAATGAGGGATCAAGGCATGTCTAAATATCGAATGATGATTGGCCACAGGTCATTGCGAAAGTAGTATCCAAATGTCACTTTATTGTTAAAAGATGTAAGGTTATAATAAGTCGTTTATGTAAAATGTTTTAAGAATTTGAGGATAAATGAGAATATAGAAATGCAATTGTATGATCAATTTTTTTTTAACATTTGAGGGTTTGGTGTAGCAAAACTGGAAGTGAACAGAAATTTTGTTATCGAAATATACCATAATATAGTGCCGCAATGTATGTAAAACTTGATGTGAAACTTATATTATCAACAAGAAAAAAGAAGCATGAATTTTTTTGATGAAAGGGAATAAATAATAAAAATAGCAAATACCTTGGGTAAAATATAATACTTTGTTAAAAATAAACAATAAACAACAGACGTGGTAGTAATGATTGAACTAATGGCTATTTTTATATAAATAAACACAACACTGACAAATGTCAGTGTCAGTGGTATCAAAAGAGCTGTGTGAAACTGGTGGCAATCTCACCAATCACTAGGCAACAGATATGCCAACTTAAATTCAAATCGCTCCTCTTAGTTTAAAAACAAGGTATAGGTATACCTAATTTAAGTCAAGCTACAATTTTCTTTAAAGTAGTTTTTTCATTTAGAATGTACAAAAATAAAACAATGAAGATTAAAACAAAAACAAAACAAAATGCCAGTTGCATTATTCCAGCAATCTTATAGAAACTGTTAATTTTTTTAATATTTATTGTAGATGCATCCCAGTATTCTGTTCTCATGAAATTAAAACCGTCTATTTATGACACAAAACGTAAATTTCTTGTGAATACACTTTTTCAAGCAAACTAGAATAACAGTACCGTGATGTATAGTTTCTTCTTAATATAATTTACATCTACCGACCATATGTTTCCGTGATATACGGCTAAGAGGTATCTATACCTAAGTATCACCAAACAGTAAATTCAAATTAAAGTTGAGAAAACAATGGGTAACGTTACACCTTAGAAAAGTTGAAAGTACCATGAGTGTACCACGCCCTAAAAGTCTCATGAATTATTAAGCATAAAGATCCCTCTAAGAGAAACCGATAGTATTATAAGTATTCGAATTAAAAGCCCTATATAATCATTTTGAATATTTGAATGAAATACTAGGATAGTTGAAATTATGTACACTGGAAAAAAATTGTATAAAAAGTGCGGAATAATTGAAACTAAAATAAATACATGTGGGGACATTTATACAGAATGGAAGATTCAAGACCAATAAAAAAATTTGACAGGCAAAAATAGGTTAAAACAAAAAAACAGAGGAATACCGAAAATCTCATGGGATAACTGTATTGGAAATATATTAGAAAAAAGGGGAACTACATGAAGAGAAAAGAAAAGAACAGCAAGAAATAATGAAGGATGGACTAAATTCGTATACAATTTGTGCAGTACATAAATGTACATCACCATACACTACCATGTGGTACAGGTAAACTGGTATCTCGTGACAAAGCGGAGCTTCCAGTACGCAGAGAGAGAACGTATTCGGCCAATATCGAGCTGCCCACTGCATAACGTCTACCACACGATTGGCTTTGCTGGATCCCCACTTTCAAATTTGTTACAGCGCATCGTCACCTCATTTCACGAGATACCGGTTGGAGTGTACATGTGGATTCGATTATATACGTGGCGCTACTAAATTCATGCGGAGTTCAGCAGGTGATTGGCCGTACAAAATTAAGATGGGTGTTTCCTATGACAAAATTATATCAACTCACTACCTTCCTAGATATCCCCATAAAATGTTCTCAGTACGATTAGGTTATTTTCTCTCTCAAATTTAAGTAAAGATTTGAAAAATTTAAAATTTAAAATTCTGTAATTTTCCTGCTTTTGCAATGACTAGCCACCGACATTTTTCCAACATTCCTGTTACACATAAGGGAGTGAAATTATCAACTCTTAATATATTCTATAGGTTCCTTGTGATGTATTCATTATTCTTTATTGTTAATTTTTTTGGGAAATTAAACCACAATGTTTTTTAAATTTTTATTTGTTTGTTGGAAATGAAAGATTAGATGTTGACTGGTCATGGAATAAGGAACATAAAAATTCATTATGTCAGCTTAAGCACGTACTATCGCATGCCCCTGTTCTGTCATTTTTTAATCCTTTCATTGATGTGGTGATTGAAACTGATACTTCTAAGGATGGCTTAGGAGCTTGTCTCTTGCAAAATGGTCACCCAATAGCATTTTCATCTCGAAGTTTGACAAAAAGCGAAATTAATTATGCACAAATTGAGAAGGAAATGTTAGCAATTTCATTACTTAATATATGGTGTAAAAATGTATTAATCAATACAGATCACAAACCTTTGGTCTCAATTTTCAAAAAAGATTTGTATAACATTACACCTAGATTGCAACGTTTACGTTTGAGATTGTTGAAATATGATGTGAATGTTACATATATAGACCTGGCAAATATTTATACATTGCAGATACATTATCTAGAGCATATTTATCTGATCCAGATTCTAATGTTGCTGAACTGGATACGGAATTAGAATATGCTATTCATTCATTAGTCAATTATTTGCCTATCTCAAATGACAGAAAATTAAAATGAAAACAAGCCACCACTAAATATGTGGACTCAAGAACCATAATAGAATTTATTAATTTTGGTTGGCCTGATAAGATGCAAATTCCTTTCCATCTTAAGCAATTTTTCAAGCTTAAAGACAACCTCATAGTTTGTGATGATCTTTTATTTTATGATAATAAACTGGTAGTCCACAAATCATTACAACCAGTTATGCTTAAACAACTTCATGTCTAGTCTAGTCTAGTTAAGAAATCACTGGCGGAAGGTGAAGAAGTGTTAGAGGCATCACTTCAGTATCGCAATACGCCATAAAAGTACATCAATTATTCTCCGGCACAGTTGTTGTAGAGCCGTATGTGTAAAATCAAAATTCCTGTTTAGGCAATTCATTTACAACCCAAACTTTGCGTGTATGTTCAGAATAAATTAAATCATAAACTAAGCTTAAATGAACCGCACTAAGACGAAGCCGCATAGATTTGAGAGAGTCTCAGAATGAGTTTACTGTTATACGAGAACCTTATGAAGAAGTTAATGAAACTAAGACTGTCTCAACTCATGGTTCGCCACCTGTAAAGACCTCCACTCCTTATGTTAATAATAATGGTACTTTTGAATTAGCAAATCCAAAGACCAGCCCAGAACCCATGCGTACCAGATGTGGTCGTGTTATAAAGGCTCCTCAAAGATTGGATTTATAATCTTTGAGGTAAAAGATTAATATATTGTAAACTTCTGTGTTGCTAGTCTCTAGGCAACAGGAGAGAACAACGCTTGTAACCTATCTTCTTGTTAGTATGGATTGCATTTTGGAAAATAAAGTTGAATGTCAATTGATTAAGTGAATTTTATTTTATTCCAATATTATACCCAATAATACACTATCATTATTATTATTTAAGCAATTAAAGTTATGCAGCTACGAGTATAAAAGCAAACTTGAAATTGGGGAACCCTGACGAATCATGCGAAACGGCGTGAAGGCAAACATTTATTTGGTACCAAACTTCAAAATCATGGAACAAATCAATTTATAGTGTTTTTGGAATTGTCATAAGCCTCATTCATAACACATTTCCTCTTTGATAATAGTTAAGTACCTATCCTGCTTTGGAGTTGTCATGAACGATCCATTAACTACTATACATTTCCTATTTTATTTTTTTTGGTGAATCTTCTTAGTCTTAAACTGCTGACATTGAAGTGGAACTACCTTGGAGCTATAGTAGTATATCCCTATTTATAGTCAGTACCTACTCTATTTTGGAATTGTCGTAAACCTCAATCACTGAACATTTTATATTAGTTTTTGATTATTTTCTTGGTGTATCTTCGAAGGATTTGGTTCAGTACCTATGAATTTGAAATGGCCTTCTTATACGTCCCTAATTATAATTATTAATACATAAAAAATTGCTGTTTAATTCCCATAAAAACAAGTTAAATAACTATTACATTATAGTATTGAATATTTTTCTACTTGTTACTCAACTGATCTTACTTTTGTGCGTCTTGAAGTCGTTTATTTGTATTGCAACAATTATAAATAAAATGGACATCAACCATCCAATGGATCAAATCTGTTCTTGAAAAAGTATTAAAACCTCAGATTAATACATTAAAAAGATACATTTGTCTACATTTGAAGGTGAGCCCAACATAACATTACATTCTAAGGTAACTTGCCGACCCTTTGCCGCATGTCTTACTTTTCCTTTGAATTGCGACAACTGAATTATAGGACACGATAGAAACGTACAAAATAAAAATGTACTTTTCGTGCAATCGCACGCGAAGTCAGTATTTCGCGTTCTCAGTACAGTCCGCGAAATTTAATTTCGCGGCCGTTACCCATAGCATCGGCTGCGAAACCAAACGTCACTTCCAAATTTGAATATCACTTCCAAATTTGACATTTCTAAAACCCTACAAAGACAAGGATTATTTTTTATTGTTTACCAACAAATACATAAGTACTTATATTATTTAGGATGAATATTAACATTAATTGTACAGCTTGTATTCTTACTTATATTTACTCCAGAAGTTGAAGCGATAACTGTCAAAATATTTTGTATATTGAAACATATCATTCCCATAGCACACGGTGACATTGTTAAATAAATTGATTTGCTGTTGATTTTAGAGCAATAATATATTTATTTACAATGATCTAGTTTAATAATTTTAACGATTGCACGAAAAATAGTGTGTATGCCATGGCCACGAAACTTTTTAATGACCTCAAGATTATCTGTTCTTTCGGTACGTTAAAAGGTATTTCGCGGCCTAAGGATACTAATAACTAATTCAGAAATTACATAGAAACGACTTTAAAATAGTTATTCTAAGTAGTTTATGTGATAAAAATATGTTTTTGTTTGAAACTTTTGAGGCTTAAACGAAACAAATGCCTGTTAATAATTTTGTCTGTCTGAAATACGGCAACAGAGAACCTAACCATTTTACTATCAATTTTATCTTACTTTACTATGAAGTTTCAACGTTCCTAGTTTATTGAACCTTTTGTTTTCGTCTTTTCAACTGATATTTGTGTGTGTGCGTACAGATTTAATTAAAAACAATATTTTTGTGAAAATCATGGTTCGTCAGTGCCAAATTTGCAAAAAAAACAGTTGGAATTTTCCTAACCTCTCTTTTCACCTGTAAGTGAATAGTTTCTCCCCACTCCTTGAAAATCATTGATGAAAACCTATGTATGGCGATAGAATGTTAGCCGTCTTTTCGGATAGTTTTATGAATGACTTGCGGACTCTATTTGTAGTATTACTCTAAGATTAAAACATATCAAGATTGATGAACACGTATCTATTAAAACCGCCACTATTCTACTAATATTTCGAAGCCAACAGTAATTCAATCGGTTATCAGATGTGGGAAACTAGAATTTCATAAATTATTATTACCTTTGCTTCACTCTATTCTCAAAATCCCTCCTTCGATTGTCACTCGCGTGCTTAAATACACAATTAACGATGTGCGGTTGCTTCTGTAGGAAAGAAATTGTTCTTTAAGTGTATAATTACAGGTCTAGAAAAAATAAACTGAGTAATTTTATTCAAACATACTCATCAGAGTCCATTAAATAACCATACATCAAAACAGTGTTAACAAGCCATTAATTACGGCAAAAGGAGTTACGCCTTCCGTTCTCGATGATAGTATTCAGGTAAGGAATTGAACGCTTACGAGCAGAACCGAAGGAAAAGGACAGTTAGTATTTGGGTTAATTAGGTTGTGTCAGCTTTTATTGAATAAATAGTGCATGGTAACTCATTATTTGAAAAAAGTTGTTGTTTTTATCATCTTCGCATGCGAGTAAGTTTCTAACGGAATATTCAAGCAACTTCCATTGATTTCAAAATTAGATTAAGTTGAAATTTTCCATTATTGTTTCATTATTCCGACCAGACTAATAGGGATTGAGTATTCATTCATTATACAGAGTGAGTTTTAAGTATGGAGCGCCTCAATTATCTTGGAAACGGATAGTACGATTTTTATAGATTTTGGTGTGCAAGGATACGGCTAATATTGTGGTGGTATTTACATTGTTGTCAGATCTTTCATTTCCCGGAATAATAATAATGGACCATGTTATTTCAAATGAATCACCCTGTATATTTTTTTCCTTTCGAAAGTTCAAATAATACATTAAGATGGCTTTGACTGCTACAAAAACAACTTTGACGTTGTTTGCTGTAAGTAACAATGGATCGTATATCTGAAAAAGAGCTAATTGAGATTTTAATGATATTAGGATATGGTGATATGCTTAGAAATCAACAAGAAACGTGTAATATATTTAATAAATTATATCCTAACCCAGCAGCAGCAGGCAGCATTAAAAGCTTTAGCATGTCCTCAGATCAGATCTAGACTGGTCTGGGATTGTCTACAGAAACTTAAAACCCTGGCTAACCATAATAGAGTTACTCTTAAGTGGGTCCCAGGGCATAAGGGCATTGTAGGAAATGAAAAGGCGGACAACCTAGCAAAGCTGGGGTCCGAGACAGCATTCACTAGTCCTGAACCAGTATTTGGGATATCCAAAACTGCTGCACGTGGTTGTATATCTCAAAACAGGAACACAGCAAACTCCTGGTTAAAAAACCCTCGGAGAAGCTGACCAATGAAATACTAAACCTTAGCAGGGCCCAAATAAGGGTAGTGGCGGGTTTACTCACCGGTCACTGTACTCTAAGGAAGCACATGCATACAATCGGCATATATATAGGGAGGAACCTATCTGTCGGTTGTGCATAGAAGAGGAGGAAACAGCCTCTCACATTATCTTTGATTGTGAAGCACTATCTCACTGGAGATATAGACTCCTAGGACTAGAATTTCCAAGGGAGGATTTCTCCAAGAAGAACCTAGTAAAAAGTCTGCTGAGCCTGATAAGGGCTGCTGGTCTCTTCACATAAACGGCACAACCAAGAGCACAAAAAGCCTTGAGGCTGAGGTGCCGAGGACATCAATCCTTTGACTGGTGTGCTGATCCAATCAATTAATCAATCAATCAACCTAACCCAAAAATCTCACAATAAAATCAGTCAATGAATTCGTAAAAAAGCTCAACGAAACTGGTTCAGTAGAAGATTTATCCAAATCAGGGAGCAGAAAAACTGCATCAACTGAGAACATATCTTTAGATGTTTGTTTCCTGTAGGAAGACGATCCACACTTGAGTACTAGACAAATATCCAGGAAACTTGATATTTCGCAAACATTCGCCATGAAAATTTTACGTGAAAATATATTCCTTCCATACAAAATAAGATTAGGTTAAGTCAGATGTTTTAAATTATGTTTTGCGATGAGGCCAATTTTTTTATTAATGGAAACGTAAATCGGCAGAATCGAAGATACAGGTCACGTAACAATTCTCACTGGAAGTTTGAATCCCACACCCAATATCCAAAGAAACTGAATGTATGGGCTGGAATAATAAGCGACAAAATAATTGGTCCCTTTTTCACATTGAGGGAAACTTGAATGATTCGGCGTCATTAGATTTATTTTATTTTTTTCCGGGCCGATGGGAAACTCACGAGGAAACACATGTTCGAATGGGTCCTAACCAGGACCCAGACAGTGTTGAACTCATCCCCAAGGGAATGCCTACCAACCAAACCCACCTCAAACTCGCCGTTACTCCCGCCTTGGAATCACTACCCTAGCATACTTCAGGATGGGCGGTGGTCCCTCACACACTCTCCGTCATCTTCTACCTTCTATCACTCCTACCTCTCTCATGCCATATCGAGGCCTTTCCTCCCCTTATCATAATCTCCACTATGCCACTAACTTCCATCCATTCCTCCTCCCCTTAGCAATTCCTCGTTCTTATAGAATCTGAATACATGTCCCACATCATCCTCCACTCCACACCTCTCGCACACACCAGCCTCTCTTTTCCCAATCTTGTGAAGGGACCCTACCATTGACCCATGTCCAGTAAGCACCTGTGTCAAGAAGTAGTTCACCTCCCCGAATTTCCGGTCCATCCAATCTCTCCCACTCTCAATCGCTCCTTTCAGCGATCCCTCATACTCCTACCACCTTCTCTCCATTTCCTCCTCCATCCATTCCTCTATATCCTCTCTCTTAAGACAATCAAATTAGTTCAACCTAAGATTAGTCAATTCTGATAGATAAAAAAATGTAAATGTCAAATATATGAATTGTAAGTCGTTTTTAAAAGAGATAAAGTTCGTTTTTCATTCATCGTTCATTCATATAATATAAAGAAATACTTCTATGGCTCACTGTTCAACTTAACACTCTCTGGACGCACCCCTCCAGGTTTTTT
Source organism: Lochmaea capreae (assembly GCA_949126875.1). Classification (NCBI taxonomy): domain Eukaryota; kingdom Metazoa; phylum Arthropoda; class Insecta; order Coleoptera; family Chrysomelidae; genus Lochmaea; species Lochmaea capreae. Next base: position 19,284,219 of record OX421403.1, read on the forward strand.
GTCTGGCTCTAGCCATGACGTCCAATGGGTAAAACCTTGACAGCACCGCTGCTGCCTGTTTACCCACTGTCCTGTACCCATGTACTACCCTCAGGAGTATCCCTTTCACCACCCACAGGAGTGGCCCAACCCTCGCATTTACCGCCGCTCTTTCACCCTACACTTCCGCACCGTAACGCATACTCTGTTCTACCATCCTACCAATTGCCCTTCTCTTCCAATCTCCCGGTCCTTTCACATTACACATCAATCTCCTCCGCCATGCTGCCTTTCTGTCCAGCCTTCAGCATATGTACTTTGAAGGATAATTGGCTATCCAACCACACCCCTAGATATTTCGCAGACTCCTCCATACGAATTTTCCTCACCTTCACCATATTTAGATTTATTGGGAAATAGTATTACACCTGATTTGACTCGGTTATTCCCAAATCCAAGCGCTTGTATGATGTGCTTCCCAGAAGATGGATTGGAAGGCGTTTTTTCATCGAATTGCCCCCGCGATCACCCGACATGAATTCATCAGACCATTTCCTGTGGGGTCACTTGATGAACATCGTTTATAAAACAAAACCTGCTAATATTCAGGAATGAAAAGATAGGATTACTACAGATATAATAATATTTGAGCTGTCAGGGATGTTGCGAATTGTACTGCAAAGTGTTAAAAATCGCATGGCTTGCTGAATTGAAGTGAACGGACAACATTTTTCGCATCAGCTGTAATCACCTTTACTGGATTCCTAATGTTTCTACTACTCAAATGTGGACATACCTTTAACATGGAACAAATATTTGAAGATTTGTCTTCAGTTGATGTAGGTTTTCTGCGCCATGATTTGGATGAATCTTTTACTGAGTTAGTTTCGTTAAACTTTTTACTAATTTACTGACAGTAGACCTTGTTATGATATTTCCAATAGGATATAAATTATTTGAAATTACTCAAATGAAACTCCAAAATGTTGACATTGTTCAAAATATTAATCTCGTTCACATTCTGTAAATAGTACCTATGCAAATTGTAACTATTGTACCAATTGGAATCAACAGCATGTTAAAATGGACAAAATTCTTGGCAAAAAAATTGGCGTGAATGCCAGAAAAGTCACGAGCCATTCACATCGCTCATACACTATTTCTGTCCTTGCATAAAAGGTGCTGGTGAACAAAATTAACAGGACATTAACATGCCAATTCTATAAAACCTTATTTCCAGTTGGACTCTGAACATCGTTCATAATTAATTGAAAACTTAAGAAAAAAGCTCCAAATCAAGTGAAATGGTTCATAATTCACGCTTTTGCATTTAAATAGCATATGCTGCCATGACAACACAACACTCACAACATTCCGGCACATAGGTGTCTAGAGATGGGGGTACAATATGGAATAAACTCTTAAATCTGCTTATTTTGTTCAAGAAATTTGTTTCTGAAATATATCGTATAGATAAAATATCAAAATTTCTAGTATTGATACTTTTTATAACGATATATTCTAATATTGATATTTTTAAAGCACTATACTTATAACGGCACAGCACTACAATTTACATAGTACCTATATGTCACATTATTTGACGTACTCCAGAAATTTATTAATTTTGACGTTAGAATTGTCAATAATACCAAATTATTTCTTTCCGTTCTACACTCGCATTATTTACTTGACTTTTACTTAATAAAAAAATCAAGGGCCGTGGACAAAGTATAGTATTCTACTCGAAATGTATGGCCATTATTCACTCGCGTGAATAATGGCTATCATAAATTGCTCGTTTAATAATACACTATATCTTTTTCTCCATGCTCCATTGTCAAATAAAAGTTCTCTTATTTTATTGTATTTTGTCTTTTTCTCGGGAAATAGTCATATCGAATTGTGTAGGCAAAATTGTTTTCAGGGTTTTATTCAAGGTTGTAGCTTTTCGGCAATTTCGCTCACGAAATTGCGAAGCAGCAAACTTTCATACCCTTCGACAATTTTGCCGACAAAAATTTTCTCTTGTGATATTATATGAAATAGTTATATTTACGTGTCAAACTCGGAAAGTGATACTTTACAGGGCGAGCATGCAAGCTCTGTAAATACACTTTCCGAGTGTGTCGCGTACAATATTTTTTGTGCAGCCATCAATAATTTGACAATAATATAGGAACCAAATATTTATTGCTCAAAAAGTATAACAAAACTTAACTCATTTATTATTAATATTTATGTTGAATGTGCAGTTATGCAAAGTACAATTATTAAACGTTGATGTTTCGGTCAATTTAGGCATAATAATATTTGTGTAATCAATAATATTGGTTGAAAATTTTGACATAAGAGCTTGGGAAAGTAGGTACTTTGCCGAGCAGTTCTGTCAGTTTACCGAGCAGTTAAGTCAATTTTCAGAACTTTCCGAGTTGAAAAATGATCGCAAAAATGCATTTTCTAACTGTCATTTTTCGACTGTGTATATGAGACCGTGAAGTTTCATTTTTCCTCCGCCGTAGCGTTAGTTTTCACTTTCCCACCAGCGGAGGGAAAAGTGTTATCATAGCAACATAGATAGAAACAAGAAAACAAGCGTCAACAACTCAAGATTTATTAAACTAAAAACAAAATTAAAACTTGTATTTATCATTCAAATGAATATTGAATGTACAATGCGAAATTCTTGCATTTTGAAATTTAAACCCGTGCAATACCGTTGTAGCATCTTGTTGTGAATTTAGAGTAGCGTTTACAACTCTTGATGTTACCGAGGATTTTAGTGATGAGGATTCAGTGCAACTTTTGTCAATATTGTTGACAGTGTCCACTGACAGTTTTATGTTACATTACTATAGCAACAACCTGTGCCTACTCACCGCCACCGGTCTAAACCGCCTTGCGAGCGCGTCATGAAAAGTATCACTTTTCCTCCATGAAAAATAATATACTATTATTGTGACATGTTTACACACCAATATAAATGGCAAAGGTCACTGGAGAATTTAGATTTGCTAAGTAAATGGAGAGGAAAACAACAAAACCCAACGGATACGAAAAAGAGAAACTACATTCCCAGTTCTAAAACTAAAACAAACTACAAAATGAAGAAATGGGTGTTGTGGAAAATTATTATAAACTATAACCACAATGTCAATTGTCAAAAGGAACGAATAAAGCTGAAAACTATCAACTATAACCACGAATTGTTAAAATAACCCAACCAATCATACAAATTCCACTGTTGTGAGACCTGTAATTTAAATAGTTACCACCATTTATTAAAAGTGGTATTGCAGTCAATTTTATTAAATTTCCCCACAGCAGTATACCCATGTGACAAGAAATATATTTTTAAAATATTATTCACTCACTTCATTAGAATAAAAAATAATCAGTTAAGGCTTTCGAAAAAAAAAAAGAAAGGTATCTGTTATAATGAAGCAGGTAAAAATAGCTTGAATAATATTTTAAGTTTGTCATAGGATGTTATCTGTAGTTCAATCGACGAATGATGGGTCTTATCTGAACGGTAGATTTGGAGAATGTATACAAAAGATGTTTCATGTAAAAAAAATAGTTCTTCTTGTTTCTTGTCGTTCGGCTTTCCGGTTCTGTTCTATAAAACATCGTCTGTAAAGAACACTTTTAAATATTACTTACGATTAGTCTACGAGGGTGGTTTGACTTTTTGATATCTTAATAATATGATTGTTTTTTTTTTAATTTAGACACGTCATACACATTTCCTGTTTTACTGAATTATATTTTTATACCTATAGAATATTGTGACCAAAACCATTAAATCTGTTATTAGGTACATTCGTATCTTTGGATATAAAAATTCCTTCAGAGATACTTGGTCTGTTACTATTGATAAAAGAAACCAAATTCGTTCATCAAACTTTGTTGATCTTGATCCAGACGAACTCGACAATCCCTTTGTAAACGCCAAGAAGAATATTATCCCTGATATATCTCATAGTCTTGCTTGTCTATACGGTCAACTTGATCAAGTAGTAGTGGGGAATGTGTATTAATAATTGCACCTGCTTTTAAGTCCCGCCTTTTCCCACAAGGAGCTGTGAAACCTGGTCGTTGGTGAGGGAGCCGAGTAGCTGCTCCTCCTCAAGCCACAGGAGACGGGGAGGAATATGTGAAACCGAGAACAGCTCAAAGTATTCCCGCGGAATTCAGAATCTCAATATCAGGATTTTCAGCGAAGAGAGAAGACTGTTGTCCCGACGAGTTTGTTGATAGCCGGGTAAGGGGAAGATTGATCGATAATATGAAGACTTTGTATACCTGGGGACATCCAGTTTAAGTACCCTTACTCCTTTATGCGGGGCTCAGCAGAAATCGACCCTTATATTTCCCTTCCTACTCGTGGGACCAGCCTTGAACATAAAAAAAAAGAATACCTCGCGGTAAGACACGCAGCAAGGCACAAATTGGAACAACCCATCCGCAGGGCCCAGCAATACAACAAAAAAAAAAGAGAACGGTAGGGGTACCTATTACCCTGAACTCCTTCTGTAGAAAAACCCCCATCCTTCTCGAACTGGGAGAGCACGGATGAAAAGACGAGCCATTGATACGAGGACTTAGTGGATCAAACGGCAGGGATCAGGGACTTGCACCGGAGGAGAAAAGAAAGAACGCTACAAAGTGCAAAGATTAAGAAGAGGACAGAAAAGGAACATCTCTCCTAGAAGTCAACACATAAAAATTTCTGGTTTCCCGTTAATAATTTCAAATTTCCCGCCCAAATATCAGGTTTTCAGCCAAAAATTTCAAGTTTCACGCCGAAATTCCAGGTTTCTCGCCAGAACAAGGAATTTTTGGCGGAAAACCTAAAATTTGGGCGTGAAACCTAAAATTTGAGCGGGAAACTTGAAATTCTTAACGGGAAACATGAAATTTTTAGCGGGAAACTTGAAATTTTTGGCGAGAAACCTAAAACTTCATAAATTAATAGAAAAACCTACTCATTTTTTGACATAAACAATTTTCTTATAATTCTAGATTCAAACCAATGTAACTTTGGAATTATTAAAGTTAGAATTATGCGGTCTTGACGGTAGTATTTGTAGTTTAATAATTTATGAAAAACTGAAAATATATACATGGTGTACTATTTAAAAAAAATATGTTAATAAGTTATTTTGGAAAAACGGTGCACCCTGTATAGTTCCAATCGACTTATGTAGATGGTCTGGATTATTTGAAAACACTTTTATTCAACCTTTTTTTGTGTAATCCTTTCGGAAATCGAAATATTGGCAAGTTACGTTTCTTTATGTACACACTATGTATCAGTTATCCGAAAAATTAAACCAGATTTTGTTATATACGGCGAAAATTTTTTTGAATAAATTCTTAAAATAAAAAAATGCCACTCATCCTTCAAAAATACAGGCGCCCTTTTCGGTCGACTACTACAAGATGCCCCTTTTTCAGCAAAGACTGTGGGAGCTAAATTTCAAATCTTCGGTTGGCTATGCTAAGAATGTAAGTTAGACCACCGAGCGACATGGGTCCAACATGCGATCTCGTATAACGAATATGTGTATGAAGAACATAAGAGTACGGCACGGTTACTAAAAGATCAGTTATGCTATGGTAGACTGGCCCCAATCAAAATAAAGTAGAGGTGTGCACGGACAAAACTATTTATTTAAGCGCTTCTTGATAATACGTGAAAATCGTCTGGTATTAAAAAACCTGATGAAATTTATTTGTTTGTGATTTTTAAATTGTCAAACCTTGTTTTTTATGTTAAATAAATCACAACAAATACTAAAACTTCAAATTTCTTCGAGTAATAGTTGTTATAAGTTTAGTTGTCAAGATAATCTGGTTCTCAGAGCAGAAAGGCAGCGAAAAGGCGGATAAAATGGTTAAACAAGTCCCATGAATGTCATTCATTGGACTGGAACTCTTCTACGACCGACAGTAAACATGGTCACATGGACACCTCAGCCTTTATGCTCTTTGTATTCTTGGTTGTACCGTTTATAGGGAGAGAATAGTCTTCTTTATCAGGTTTAACAGTCTTTTTACCAGGTCCTTCTTGGAAAAATCCTCCCTTAGATTCTTTAGTCCTAGTCCAATGGATCAGTGCTTCATTTTCGGAGATGATGTGTGAGAACTATTCCCGCTTTCCATGCTCAACCAATAAATAAGTTAATCTCAGTACATGCCAATTTTATGCATGTGTTTCCTCGGGGTACAGTGAGCGGTGCGTAATCTCGACCTTTTCCTCATTTGGCAGCTGCTGAGGTTTAATATTTCGTTAATTAGCTCTTCCAAGGGATATTTGACCAGGAGTTGCCTGCGTTCCTGTTTTAGCACGTGGCACCAGTACACTCCATGACTGCAGTTTTTGATAACCCAAATGTTGGTTCAGTGTCAGTGAATGCAGTTCCACACCCTTGCTTTGCTAAGGTACCTGCCGATTAATCGTCTACAATACCCCGGAACCTACTTAAGTGTTAACTTGAATACTTGGACAGCGTGAGGAGTTTCAGACTTCTGCTGTATTATTCTACTAATTATGTAGCTAGGCTATAAGCTGTAAGATTGGCCTACATCGGCAACGTGGCTAACTTCACAGTTTTCTTCTAGCCCGTTTTGCAAATTCGGTATTCTCTTAAATTTTGTAGTCGTTTTTGCTACTATAAGTGGGGATATAATTGTAGACCGCTTTATAACCTACGACAGTGGTGGCTAAAAGCTTTTGTTGTTTTTCCAAAATTGGTATGTTCTATTGAATTGCTATGGCTTTACAATGGTTAGGTGTACGTCTACATCTACGTCAAATTGAAAGAATACGCCGACAAAATTTCAATGTAGAAAGGAGACGTCTAAAGGACAATTCTAATCCATTTAATTTAACAAATTCTGAGTTTATTCGACTATTCAGAGCAGACAGGGAAACTGCTAGGTATCTTTTAAACAGACTAGGAGATGATTTATCGACACTGCGCTCTTTTGAGGTCCTATTTCATTCAATTCTTTGGATAAACTTTGCCACATATCACTCAGTCCTTTGTTTTCTTGTACACCTTAGAATTGTCCTTTCCCAAATTTTGGATGGCTTAGCATGAAGTCAATTGAATGGTCCAATTGTTTTTCGGAGCAACGTGTTTTTTTCTTTTTATCGTCCATTCCAAAACCTTATAGTTCAAAAATGCTTGATTATAGGTTATACTTCTTCTTCTGTTACACGGAAAAGCGGTGTTGCCAATATATTTTCTAGTCGTCTCCTAGTATCCGGCTTTCATTATAGCTGGTTCATTTCTAGCGTTAGTAGAATATGGATGGACTTAAATATTGGCATATAACTGTAGCCCCCTAAAGTTATAGCCAATGTTATAGCTTTTTAGTAGAATAATAACGCTGGCATAGTTTATCAGGTTTGGTTGATTCGAAGGCATTCATACATCATTTGGCAAATATTAAGTGTTAGGCTATAGTAGGCACGACCAGCGTGGGAAGATTCGACGTTTTTGTCTGGAAAATGATGAAACAGCGCTAGAAAAGACTATTTTGATATTCACGTCTGGAATTTGACACTTGTCGGGCATGAAACGTATTTATGTGGTTTCGAAAATTCGTTTCCAGGGACCGTATTGCGTATGCGCACTTCGAGAGCTTCGTTCGATTTGATATTGTTGACTCGTGAGTGATTGCGAGTATTCCTATCTATTGTTAATATTGTAATAATTGTTGTCAAACACAAAGACAAGTATTTTTCAATTACCAACAAAAATGAAAGTCGAATTGGCACATATGATGTTGTTTGATGCAATGGAAAGTGCGGAATAAAAATAGAGGCGAAGATTTAAATAGCGCGGAAGTCATAGACTGATTTAAGGGACAATAAACGCTATTTAGTATGATACTTATTTCTGTCAATTTCCTGTCGCCACCTTTGTATGTGAAATTAAAGATACGAGAATTTTTTAGGTACTCAATAAAACAATTCTTCTGGAAGTTGGTCATTTGACTTTTGACGATTGTTTCGACGATACGTTAATAATTAAATTAGCTCTTTCTCAAGTTCCTATAAACCTCTTTGTGTGACGAATGTGGATTTCACTTTGCCAGTTGTCAGTTTTTTAATTTGAGTCCACGAAACGTTCAGTGTGATCAGGCAGCACGCTATTGTTTTATTGCGTGCTATGCAGCGCAAATGCTATTCGGGCCGTTCAGGAAGGTTTTAGTACCATGCTTTACCTCGTTTTTAAAATCAGAGGAGCTATTAGAATTTAAGTTGGCATTTCTGCAGACTAGTGATTGGTCAGATTGCCACCCGTTTAACACAGCTCTTTTGATACAACTGACAGCAACATTTGTCAGTTTTTTGTTTATATGAAAATATTATTAGACTCCGTTCCACGTAAGAAGAACCCACTTGAAGTTGCAGTCGTATGCGCGTACTTGTTGTTAATAGAGTGAATGTATCAACATCAATTATTCCTTTCGCCATCTGTTGAAAATATATTACCAATTACTTTGAGAGTGTTATACCTAGATTCACCTGTTAACTACGCAGCTTACATGACTTACATGACATTAAAACGGAACAACACGTCAGCTGATCGCATTTACCCACTGGTATACTATTGGGTAGAAAGGATCCAATGATATGACTATGATCCACTCAATTAGTTCAGTTTCCGAACGTATGTGATCGTGATCCAGATTACTTTCCGAACATTCAGATCATGATAGGGTTAACCCGATCATAGTTTTCGAAAAGCCCTACAGATAAACAAGACCGGTTTTCATTTCTGCGCAAGACAGTTTGCAAACTTCACGTGGCTTCTTCTTATGTGAAACGGAGTCTACTTCAATCTTTATTAGGTACACCTTTTTTACGTTTGCTGTTCTAGTGTTATATTCCAACCAAATTAAGGGATAGTTTTATTATTCATTCAGTTTGATAAACAAAATCCATGCTTCTTTTCTCTTGTTGATAATATACATTTCCCAGTAGAATCTTATTTTTGTATAATATATTTGTACATCAAGTTTTACCTACATTACACTATTATATTATGGTATTTTTCGATATCAAAACTTTTGTTGACTTTTAGTTTGTGCTCAAATGTAAATACAGATTAATTTAAACATACAGTACCACATGGAGACAAGATATATATCTAGTCTCTATGCAGTAGCATTTTCCACATCCTTATCTATCATCAAATTTTGCATAAACTACTTATTATAACCTTACATTCTCTTCACATTTGGTTGCTACTTTCGCCAAGGCCTGTGGTTGATGATGATTCGAATTCTAGACTTGCATTCAACACGAGAACTGCGAGCAATACAATACGTGTATGTCACGTAATTGTCAATTAGTTCAAATAGTCTGAACACGACCCTTTCGGAACACACTCCCAATCTAGTTACTTTCAGTGGTGTGATTGAGGTTTCTTAAAATGCTCCTACTAGTTTAAAAGCAAGGTATAGAGCTTTGGCAACATCGAGCTCCTTGAACATCAGTTATCGATCACAGATAACCCACAACCTATTCAACTTATGTCAGTAACAGCATTTTCTATCTCCATCAGTTCATTTATTTTCAAATCAAATACAATAATTTCAGTGGATTCCTCCGTTCCAGGATTGTATAATCTCAATGAAGTAGTAATTTTAAAATGATAATTGATACACAAAATACAACTGTTGAAGACACTGGTTATTCACCTAAATGTTAGGATGTTATTAGTGGTTATTAAAAAATATTTAGGCGGTCTTCGATGGTGATATTTCTTGGTTGATTAATGGATAAAACCAAGGTCGAAAAAGTATTTACCCCGGCTTAAACCGTTGTGTTCGACTAAAATCGGTTATTGAGTAGAATAAGACAGAACGATATATCTCTTAAATAGAAAGACCCTTGAAGTTGTCGCTATTATTCGCTTCGCTATCGATTCTTCGGTCATGTTCAGTTATGCTCGGAAACGACCGAACTCAAAATCTGTATCGCTATTTTGTTGCCCTACCTCGCTTTGGTTTGCATCAATTTGCATTTCATTGCATAGGCTGCGGAAACAATGACGTCACATGAGCTTTATAGTGCTAGTGAACTGCTCCGCGTTCGAAGTAGTACCAGGACTAGCACTCTATAACAAAATACAAAATAGCGATAAAGATTGTCTTCACTATTTCGTACTTTGTAACTGAGTTCGGTCGTATTAATGATAAAAGTCAAATTTCTTCTTCCTTTTTATTGTTATCATGAAATAGTCAAATTTGTATCATGTTTTATGGATTATTAGTAGATTATTTTCTATCCGATTGACGATCACGTATCTTGTCGAACTATAGCCGATGCGACAGAGATTCGCTTATAGAGTGTCACTAATAAAGTATAGCGATAACGTTTGCTTATTTTTTATTTCTACAAATGAATGAGTTTGCTAAATGAACGAACCAATTTTTTCCATTAATTAAATGTTGCAGTGATGACGAATGGTCGTCAAGAAGTACTCGCACACGAACTATTAAGCGGGATTTATAGTTTGACGGACTGTAAACGTAGACGCACTGTGAAAAGATCAACTATAGAATTTACGTACCTTGTTTATAAAGGAACGTAAGTGCATGACGTAACGTAAGGGGAACGGACTGGAACGGAAGAGTTGGCCAACTTTTATCTTTTTACAGTGCGTTCTTACGTCCGGCCAATCAAAGGGAAGAATTTTTTGTGATGTCAGCGTGGCTATCAGCTGTCATTTAATGTTGTGTTTTTGAATGTTTCATAGATATCCTTTGTTTACTGTTTAGTTTAGCGTCGTTATTCGAGTTTGTGCTTGTCGACACTTTTCCAATGCTACTGCACACAATAGTAGTCCCACGGCTCCAAGAAGAATATCTTCATGTATTTCGTAATCCATTGTGATTCAAACTATATAAATATTTAGATTATAATACAAAATTTGAAGCTCAAAACAACATAGGTCACAGGCTGTAGATGATTTGTATAATTTCTAGGTTAATTTGAATGTCGCGAGTACGTTACCTCTGCCCATGCGCAAAATTTCCGTTCCGTCTATTTATAAATGCAACAATTTTTACATACCGTTCGTTACGTATCAAGTGAGTCTACGAGTGGTATACGTTTACAGTCCGTCAATCTATAAATCCAGCTTTAGTTGTAATGCGTAAAGTCAAATAGCTCAGTCAAGAACGTCCCCGATTGCGTTGCTGGAGATGAACGTGTTTAGTTTTTGATAAATTAAGTGTGTAAACGTTTGTATTTTAGCTTAATTACGATATTTTCACAAACAATTTTTTTATTTTCAATAAAGAGTGTAATTAAATTAAGAAAATTTAAGCCATCTTCTGATAAAGCTTCTGCAATACAAATTTCTTTAAGGTTTACGTAGTAGTGAAAGTTTACTCAGCTGCAAAAGTAACGGTTTAGCCCACCTTCACCTTCTTTCAAGAATCCACAATAGAGGTTACCTGAACCGAAGAGTCACCACCATGTCTGCATTCTCCAACTATGAATGCATCTCGTACGACGAATAATACAATGAAGAAGTGAAATAAGACGAGACCTACGATGGTAAAGTGAGAGTTGTGCATTATGTGGACGTGTACATTGTTTGACAGCATACCAGAGTATTTGATTTCCATCAATCGTTAGTCTCAAATAATTTAGCATGAAATTATATACCTACCTATGAAGTGGGGCTCACATTTAATATGGGGTTATACTACTTGCCACGATCTTTTTCTAATAGTATTCCAATAAACAAAAAATATGATATATCAATGAGAAGCATAATAACCTTACAAAAACAAACTAAAGACAAACAAAAAGGAGTACAAACTCTGTATATGAAGGATTTATTTCTTGTACCAAATGTATCTTGTAGGGATGAAACTTATGATGTTCCAAAACCCTACGAACGGTAGTGCGCGAAAAACCAGATACTTCTGCCAATTTTCTTGTACTTGTTGTAGGACCTAAATTAATATGACCTAAAATTGCTACTTCTGCCGCTTCATTCCTAACCCTATTTTCATAGTTCTTTCTTTTTTATTAGCTGCTGACCCTGTTTAACGAAATTAGCTGTAATTCGTATGAGTGATGAAGCTGTCTGTCTTCATGAAGCAGATTAAATAGATTCGCTGCTCTTCTTGCACACTTTTTGCAACCGTTTTCAAAAAATATGGAAATAATCTTAACTCGTTCTGCAATAGAATATACAATTTTGGAAGTATTCAGAAACTATCTAATAACAATGTTAAACAAACTGTCTAGAACAAAATTACTACTTGTTTGCAACAATTGTTTCAATTTACTTTTGCTGTGACAGAAAAAATGGCACATTAGGAAACTATAGGTGTTGCGTTTCACTTTCAAGAGGTGTTGTGGTTTAAATTAATTAAACTTTTTTTGCAAAGACGGTGTAAATATGGAAAAAAATCGTGGACGATCATTATTTCTAAATACACCATCTAAATGCGTTTCTAATGATGTGCCGCACATGGTAGATCCCTTAAAAAAAGAGGGAATAACAGCACCACATGCAAATGGATAGGACAACTAAAGGATGTCCTCAAGGTGAAGTACTTTCACCACTTTTATAGAACCTGATTTGTGGATGACCTGATCTTCAGGTTAAATGATCAAGGCATATGGACGCAGTGCTTTGCGGACGACATAGTGATTATCACCAATGGGAAATATTCCCAGAGGTGGTTATGAATGTCATACAAGAAGCACTACGAATTGTGGATGAATGGTGCCTTAAAGAGGACCTATCAGTCAATCCAAAAAAAAAACCAAACTAGTTGCTTTCACGAATAGAAGAGTTATCCCGCTGTGTAGGATACTGATGTTCGGAGAAGAGCTAGAAATATCCAAAGAAGTTAAATATCTGGGGGTGACCCTTGATTCCAAATTGAATTGGAAGGCACACCTGGAAAAATTACTACTAGGGCAACTAGGCTTTTCTGGCAATGCAGAAGAGTTATGGGCAAAACCTGGGGAATACGACCTATATGGTTCACTGACTTTACAAAACTGTAATATTTACACAACTGTAATAAGGACTACGATCACTTATGGATCAATAGTCTGGTCGAGGAGGACAGAAGTATCCTCTGCAGTGAATATATTAACTACAATTCAAAGACAAGCCCTCCTTGGTATTACCGGGGTAATGAACAGCACGGGGACGGCATCAATGTAAGCCCTCATTGGACTTCCTCCTGTGGATTTTTTTGTAAGGGCCTAGGTGATGATGGCAATTCTTAGGCTTACATCTTCAGGGAACTACAAAGTGAGAAAAAACATAATTTATAACACAGTTCCGCTACAACAATTTTATAACTTACGTTAATCGAGAATGATTTCTAGATTTTAACATCAGGAGAAGTGATAAGCAGTTAATATTTAAAAAGAAAGGAACATGTCCAGTAAGAAATACAAACACAAGTCAATAGTCACATATTAAAATTTTATAAAATAAAATGGAAGTTAAAATGCGAGAATCACACAAACACGTGGATTTAAACTCGTTTAACAATTTTATGGAAATAGGTTAATGTGAATGTATCCTAAATTTCTTCATGTTTCCTTTAATTTTGGTGATTGCACGATCTCATGATAATTATGTTCCATGTCAACATTTGTGCATAACTTCAATTTATACTAGTGACATAATAATCTGGAAGGCGGATTTTGAGACATTTCTAAAAAACGACTTATCAATTGGGGATGAAACTATACTGTCAAATTAATATTTTACGTTTATTTATTATAATAGTAGGTTAAAAACAAGCGTTAGAAATTGAAATACATACTAAAATCTCCGAAAGCGTAATAAAAAGTTTCATACTACTTCTTACAGTATTTGGAAGTTTTGTACAGAACCTTCAAAACCAACAAGAGTCTGCCAGACTCATGATATGCATTTAGCGACTGTAAGTGAAAACAATTTTTTTTTTGTAAAAAGTTGTAAAATACAGAAGTTATGAAAACATTTTAACTAATAATAAACAAATTCTTAAAATAGTAATGCTGTAGGTAAAATACATTATAATTTGTACCTGTTTAAATTTGTTCATGAGTCTCTGAGACTCATGTTATGCATCCTAGGGTTAAACATGAAGCGATATAATTTGTTTCTTTAGAATTAATTATGTGTTATGCATAAACAAGAATATATTTTTAGATGAACACCCAATTGTAAATTCTCTATAGGTTTATAGACAGTTATAAATTTGCTGGCAGATGTGCACAGAATTGACCCATAAATATCTTTACGACTATCATTCTGGAACAATATACCGTTTGAAAAACAATCTAACAAAATAGTTATTTGTGTAACTACCGCAAAAAATGAATGTTTGTTGCATAAATGAACCTGAATTTAGCAAATATGCTTTTTGTATGTGACAAAACATTTTCTTTACAATTAAATTCAAGTTGTTTTTATCTGAATTTCAATTTAAATTATTTAACTACAAGGAATAGTACTCATTCTTGGAATAGTTTTAACAGGAACATGAACGTTATTTTTATAAAAGTATCCATTCACATTTTTTAGTTAATTTTATTTTCTAGAGACTAGGTAGATTTTGGTAATTGATCAATAAAATTTCATTTTCAGTAATTTTCTGAATTCCGTGCCTATTTTTGCTTGTGGAGGTCGTGCAGGATTCCTTTTCTCTTTTTTGGATTGTTGTATTAGTATTTGGTTCACCTCCAAGTTTTTTTTCTAATTCACTCTCCAATATAGCTGTCAGATACAGATTTCCATTCTCCTAGACGTTTAAATGGAAATTCCACACATGTGATTTTTAACCAATCAGAACGAGTATTTCTGACAGATCACCACCGCAACGGATGAATTTTAGTGGAAATTTTTTCCTCGTGGGTACCCAACAGCGAATTATACTGGAGATTTGTTTGACGTTTAAGGGTCAATTCTATAAGAAGTGGTTAAAAATTAACGACAAGCCGTTATATTTGACAGAGTTTCCGCTATTATAAATGTTTCAATGTATACATAGTCAAAATTAGGATTTGGTATCCAATTAATAGTTTTCCGTTCATATTTTAAAGATTATAATGCATATAGAATAGTAAAACGGAGTTAGCAGATTGTCTAATTTTTAACCATGCGTTAAAAGTTAACATTTGCTTACAGAATTGCACCTTTATAATGACAGAATATTTTTTTTGACAATCTAATTTTTATTTGTGCACATGATAATTTTGATTCATTTTAACAAGGTACAATCTTAGATGTTTTCTAACTTATTTGGACCATTATGATTAATGTTTATATTAAAAACGCAATTATTATATACTATGGCAGGTTGATTGGAAGTTACTTGTTCTTGATTTAGAGATTCTTGGATTGTCTTTGCAGAAGCTGAAGCAGACCTCATTGCGTCAATTATATCCTGATGATGGCCCGAGTCAATTTGCAGATATGGTTTAATGGAGGGCACTGCTACCATGCCCTGTTATTTTAATTAATTGCTTTTCTCCAATTCCCGTTTTGGCTAAAGTTGAAACAGCAGTGGCCCTCGCAGAATGATTTGTTATCTTGATCTTGTTGACATCGATTCCAATCACTGATGCCGCCGACTTGATCCAAGAAGATATTGTATTTTGTCCAACCGGGCTGTTCTTGTACCAGCCTTTGGAATTGGGCTGCTGCCAGTTTGGATTTGGAGTTAAACATAAAAGATTCGTTTTGATGAGTTGGTCTCGCTTGCTTTTTAGTTTTTTGAACAGTCTTACTGGGCATAGCTCTTCATTGACTGTATTCGGTACTAGCCACTTACTGTCGGCCATTCTTTTTGAACCGCCTTGGGTGGTCTTGGAGAAAACCGGGTTATACTCAATGCGTCCTGTTGATTCCCCTTGATTGTCAATTTCCTCCACAAAATATTCTATTGTTGCTGCCGCTCCTTCATTTCCTATCCAGGCCAATTCATGAGCAGCAATGTGACAGAACTTTCTTTGCAATCCTTCCGGAGTGTTTTCGTCATTAATCTTTGTCAATTCGTCTCCTGATAGTGCGGATGAACTTGTCTATCTCTTCGTTGGATCTATTTGTAGCTTCCGACGCCTAGCATTTTTTGCAGCTCTTGCGTTGACAACTTCTATGTCAGAGAATGGATTAAATTTGCGATTATACCTTTCGAAAAAATATTCCTGCAACTGCTTAGCTGAAGAGTCCCATAGAACTTTGATAACACTCTCCTTGTAGTCTTCGGAGTTCTTTTTTCGCATGTTGAAGGCATAGTCTTCAAGAATAAGCGCCAGTTCTTCCACAGGTATATCTGCTCTGTCGAAATCATACGCTTTTTCAGCGCAAAAGTTCATAAACTGCATCCATACACTTGCCTTCGATTTCCTAGTAGTCGCGGGTGTCAACTGCTTGATATTCTGGCGAATATTTTCTTTACTTCAAAACAGAAATAATTTCTAACTTAGAGTTTCACTGAGTTGCCATGGTAACCAAATAATCAAGTCGACAAAACCTTTTATGTTTTGCAAGTACTTGATGAAGACGAAAATTGATGTTTGTGGAAATAAACACATTTGGTGTGGAATTTTCTTACCGAATACCACACGAGGTCAAATTAAATTCGGATATTTTTTCGAGCTCATGAATATTTTGAAAATGATCCCGAGTCGAAGACGAAATAATTTGACCTCTTGTGGTATTACTAGTGAAAATTCCACACCTGTAATTTTTAACCAATCAAAACGTATTTTTTGACAGACAACGGATGAATTTTAGTGGAAATTTATTCCTCGTGGAACAACGAATTATACTTTGACGTTTGTGATGACAGAATATAATTTTGACAGTCTGGTTTCTATTTGTTTACATGATAATTTTGATACATTTCTATTATAAGATGTTTTCTATATTCTTTGGACATCTCCTTTCCTCTTAATGGCGAAAATGCAGGACTTGGAATGGAATGAATAAAATCTTTATGTCTAATGAAATACATATATATTTAGACACTATTTTATTAACTTTTTTTCCATTTAGCACTATGAATTTTGAGTAATTTAGATGCAAATATTCGTGAACAAAACGAAGCAAGTTTTCTTTTTTCAAGAAGGAGCCCCCATCCTCTATTAATGCTGGTAAATAAGTAATCACACGATGATTGATAATTACATCAGAAATAAATTTTTATTTTTTGATTTCCAAACACAATCTAATGTGGAATTTTCTTACCGAATACCACACGAGATCAAATTGAATCCGGAAAATTTTATCATGAGCTCGAAAAAAATTTCCGGAAGTAATTTGACCTCTAGTGGTATTACTAGTGATAACATGTCTGGTCTCGATTCAACAAGTAATGTCGCTGAAGATCTGCAAAATCAGTATCCTGTGTATTGTATAGGGTTTTAGACATTCAAGTATTCTGCAATATCACTTAAAATTTCACTAAAAGTATTTACACCAACAGGTGAACTGAACATTTTCCGTTATATCTTGTAAGAAATCTAAAATGACTGGTAGACTGGAGATGAAGAGATGCATATTTGCGATACATTTAAGAAATATCTGATTTTACCGCTTATTACAAACGATCTTGCTGTCGGGAACTTTCACAGTTATGATAAAACCCATGTCATTAATATCATTTAATGTCAGTTTTTGTAACTCGTCTCAGCGGCATGTTCCTTCTATTACCAATACTGCAACTATCTATAACAGAACACAAGTAGGTATGGAGTTGAAAGTAATAGTTACTTACCTAACGTGTTTGGGAAGTAGAACTTTTCGCATGAGCATTCAGTGTAACGAATAATTTGAAATAAAAATAATATCTTCTGAAAGTTCCTTGTGGCATAACTTATTCGTTTTTCTAATTTTTTTGGGAATCAAACCACAATAATGTTTTTTACTTTTTATTTCGACGTTTCGGTAGCGTTCCAGCTACCGTTGTCAAGATTAACTAGTATAGAAATAATTTTTTGGTCCCTGTCTGACACAACGAAAAAAGTTGACAACTAGACAATCAATAATATTTTGAAGTTTAAGACTACAAAACTTTGTTGTCAAATTTTATTAAGGTCCATTCATAGTAGATAACATCTCTGGTAAAATGTGAAATAATAGTTATTTGTTTTACTAGGCATAAAAGCACAAGATTTAATGCCGTGGCTATGAAACCAGTTAAGGCATTAAATCTGCTTTTCTGCCGTGTGAAACATATAATTTTTTCTTCAAATTTGTTCCAATTCCACGCAAAATCGACTTTTTCATATTTAAATTTATTACCATCAGCATCATTTTGAGTTTTCTTAATGTCATTGTCAATTTTAATAACCAGTTTGATTTAAATTATTACTTGGAAGGTTGCCTAGCAACGAACTTTTTCTGCCTAGGCAGTAAAAGTGGACTTTTTCTGCCTAGGCATTAAAAGTACAACTTCTAAGCCTGCCAAGTGTCATTAAAAGGCCGCTTTTAATGTCATTTGGAGAAAAAATATTTTATTTTATGACATTCTAACGATATGTAGTCCACTAGAAATGGAATCCAGTGAAGTGCACGTACCAGGAACGGTTTTTATTGGGATAGTGCTTTTTTTCGCTTATTTTGGAAATTTTGTAAAATAAAAAATAAAAAATATTATTGTGGTTTGATTCCCAAAAAAATAAGAAAAAAGAATAAAAATAATAGTTAAATATAAATTTTATTTAATTCCTTTTTTGTTGACAGTTGGTATAATATATGTACAAATGTCAAATTTAAATTATTTGACACTTTCCACAACTTTCAAAAATTAAATCTATCAAAATGATTGAGAGAGATAGTGAAGCTAATAATACACCTGAAATTAAAAAAAAGCAGAGCAAGCAATTTCTAGCTTGCTTCCTAAGAAAAGTCGAGATCGTTATGAAAGAATTGCCAACTGTTTAAAGCAAATTATAGAAGAGTAAAAAGCATCCGGATGCGTAAAATACACTTTCCTGCACTCCGTCGATAACTGTGAGATATGCATTTAAAAGTAATGAGTACAAAAAGATTATTTTTTTACGACCGTGCGCTTTAACCCATTTTCCCGCACGCATTTTAGTTTCGAAAGTGCCAGTCGTATTATGCAAATTTTGACCTTATTAGAAAGCGCCTCAGTGGTTGGAAGTCTACTACTGTCGCTGCTATTTGGAGGACTCCGAGAATCAGAAGAAAAATATATCAAATAAAATTCTTTCATCTACAAATGACTTAAAACCGTTGCCGTCACCGTCATCGTCATCTTTATGCGATCTGCAATCGATGCCGTCCTCATCGACGTCATCTACTTACCAGTTAACACCAAATAACTCCACCGGACCGGCAATTTTAAGTAATTTACAGAATGTAACAAATTATGCTTTTTATATTAATATTTATATTAATTGGTAGTTTTTAGTTAAAGTTTTGTATATGTATGTTGAAATAAAATAATTTTTGAGAAAAAAAGGGGCTGGTATACTTTTTTGTATATACGGTCGTAGAAAAAATATTGTTCCTATAAAAGACGAAAAATCAAAGAAAGTGGTTCAATAGAACTAAATGCGGATGAATGTGTAACTAGAATTTCATCCGAACGTTATCAAATTTGGTTACTAATGTTACGAAGAAAAATTTCCAATAATCAATTACCTGCGTTATCAGGATAGTATCATAAGTTTTTATCCAGGCTTTCTTATGATTTAACCTTGGAATTGTTGTTAATCGATACACACTTCAATACACAAAACTGCTACCAAAACGTTGAATTAACAATATAAAAAAATTGTTGGTGTGATTTCCCAAAAAATTAACAAAAAGAATAAGGAACATACCGAAGATATTATCTCCATGTGTTACCTTTATCTTTAGGTATTCTTTATCTAGAGCTCCAGTTTGCTAACAAAAGTTGATTTAACTCGTAAATAAAAATTAATTCCACAAATATCTTTTTCAGTCCAAAAACCCTTAATAAAGTAATAAATAGTTCAAAGTAATAAATGGCCAGCCTGTTGACATATTTCTTCCGAAGGTGCCATAAATAAAAACCTGAGGGTTGGTAACTATAAGTAAATGAGCAAACCGGTCAAGAACCCTTGGAGGACGGAAGTTGGTTTAACATTAAGTAATTTATAGATTCACCGGGATCGAATTCTTGCGACAAGAATAGACGTGCAGTGAGGTAATCCATAAATAATGTTAGTATGCTGTTCTAGGTAGGTACAGGTATTCATTTTGAAGTCACCCAAGAAGAAATTATAAGTTTAATATAAGAGACTTATCTTATAGATATACAGTATCATTTTTCAGTAACTAACAGGTTTGAGAAGAATTTGTTTTAATAAAATTTCGATGTATTAACATCCCATTGGTAGTTGGAAAAATTCGATTCAGCATATTATCACGGTTGAAGGTACCTACTTACCGAAATGCTTTTGTCACTGTAGCACCATTAGCTATTAATTCAAATGAAGACGATAATGATACTGAACTAGATTTGGGTTTAGTTAGTTGTAAATAATATATAATTAGTTAAATAGTTTCAATTAGGTAAAGTATTTACTCCCAGCTTTTTTGTATTATTTAAAGTAATAGTTCATGTACTACTCACTTTGCTTCTTTCCGATTTTATTTCAATATCATATCAGTTATTATTCAAAAGATGTAACTTTGATTCCTTCCACTGTATAAACTGACTGTTAAAGATACAAAGATTCCGCTAGGAACTGAGCACTAGTAACATGATCCCTGGTACTGGAGAAAGAAGCGAACCAAAATGCATTCAGGTCTTTTTGTATCAGAAAGGTTGGAAAGCATTTCGAGTTACTGGAAATAGAATTGAAGGACAAAGGAGTAATCGGTCTGTGGCTAATTCAAGGGGCGGATGGGTGGTTGCCTTTAACTCGGACATCTGGAAAATAATATGATAAGGATATTAAATGGCTCCATCCACAAGATTTCATTGTTAACTACCCGAATGACAGGTCTATAAGCATTTCAAAAACCGATTACATTTAGTTGTCGAAGGGAGTCGCTCAATGGTCAGTTTAAGCATCTTTGTGGATTTTGCTTCACAGCGGAGCTTTGAAGACAAACTTGGGCAGAGGATTACAGACTATCGCCTAATCGAATAATCTGGTCATGTAACTAGAGCATGCTACAGCTCTCGCATGAGTACGAGAATAGCTGCTTATAACTGAGCTGGAACTAGCTTCGGAAAATGGAAGTGGTGATATTAAATGAGATTAAATCTACAAGAGTAAGTGATAGAATCAAAAAAGTCCGCATGATATCTACTGGTAATTGTTGATACTAGACTTCGCAGAGCACGGGATATATGTGAGCAAGAAATATGAAGAAAAGGTAGCAGCTCTATAAAGAATTATACACAATGTACACTCTACGCTAGCATATGGAGCAGCAAGCTGGAACAAGTGAGTAGAAGTGAGCCTAGAGGAGAGCAATGCTCAGAGTGGTTACTGTCTATTCAATGGTATTAACAGTTGTTGTACATGTTATAGCGGAAGCGAATATCATATCCGAAATAACAAAAACATATGTCACGGATGAGATGGAGAAGTGCAGAGTGAGATATGAAATAATAGAAGAATTGGAAAACTGGTGAAAAGAGGAAAAAGGTAAAGTAGACTGAGCTCGGATCTAGGTAAGTGGTATAAACTATGATTCAGAAAAACCAATTACTTCTCATCCAATTACTGAGGGGCTCCTACAGAGTATTTATTTATAAAATAGGTCTACAAATGATAGGATGACTCAGAACACAGCGTTTTTGAATGCAAGAGATTGGCAGGAGAGAGAAACTGCATGTTTGCAAGGATGAGAAGAGTAAATCCCACAAAAAAAAAGAATACAGCTACGAAAGATATCAGTCACTTCAATTCTGTAGTCGGATATTACCAGGAAAAAAGAAATAACACCAGAAGGAGACCTACAACAACACAGTTCAAAAAAATATATATTTGACATATTTTAGTTTCAATTTCAAACCCTAAACATCCGGTATCTCGGCCACAATTAACGAAAAATTTCTTAGAAAAAGAACGTCTTTCGAATTAAGAAGCACCCTGTAATATTTTTAAAATTATTGCTCCAGTTTATCATACTTGTCACTCAAATTTTGTTTAACATTTTAATGTGGCATCTTCATGATTTTTTCATGGGTCAGATATGATGCAAGATGTATACAAATATTGTAATTTTTAAATTAGTAGTTAACGGTGGAGTAGAGACTGCAAAAGACAGCAGTAAGTGGGAGGAGTCTTACAAAAATAAAAAAACAATTCAACCCTTTGTTCTGTGCGCTGAAAGGTATGGAAATAATGGGAATGAGAAAATACAGCTTCTTCAATTTTGCTTGCTCAACTTGTAAAATTTAACTTCAGTTGTTGTAGTCCAAAAATTGGAGAAAAATCCGTTATTTACAATATTTTGTCAAAATAGTTTGTTGGGCGAGAGACGAGTTTGCGTTACTTTATTCATGATCGTCCTGTATATATCAATTAATACAGTTACATTGCTAGGTCAAAGTAGTAGGACAAAGAACTTCAGACTCTCTAATTGATAGTAGCGGTATAAAGTGGGTAATAGCCACTGAATGATTTCTTATCGGTATTATAAAAATTCTCACATACGCACTTAACGAGGAAAAAAATTAATCAAATCAGATAATTACCAGCAGTTATTAACTATTTTTAAGCCAAAAAGAATATTGGAAAGTATATGTTGTAGTTATTGTGGCAAACCTCAAGAAACTTGGCGAGACTTTTCACCAGGGTACATATAAAAATAACGTGGCTGGAGCTATAAACAAAACCACTCATTAACATTTTATAGCTCAATTATTTAAAAAAAAACTATTCCTTTCTCAAGGTGCCGACAATAATTGTGGTTGAAATATAGAGAAATAGTACCTACTTGGAAAGAAATAACCGCTAAATTTAAAACTTTAATGAGAGTTGGTGGTAAGATAAATAGAGATTGCTATTATTTTTTTATGCTGATCTAATCACAATAAAAATTCTAAATTTTTCAGTCAGGAATTTACTTTGAAATATCTATATTTATAGATTTTTAGAACTGGATATTAATATACGGGGTTGGGATAAAGTATGGAACCAAGTAAATAACTTTTAAACGAAAAGAACGATATTTATGAAAATTTGCAGGTAAGTGCAATGGAACAAAATGCATCAGATGTACCTTTTTTTGTTAATAATGTACTTCCGGTTTAACCGGAAATGCCATCAACTTCTTTAATTTAAATGGGACACCCTATATATTTTTACAGATTTTGAAAGAGCTTGTTATTTTGAATTCATACATACTGAGTTTAGTATAAAAAAAATTGTAAAAACGAGGAATATAGCACGTGAATCAACCTCCTTTTAGTTTTTTGCATTAGAGCAAAAAACTATTTAGATAAACTAATTGATTTTGTTTGTATGCATAGTAATAAATAAACGAGTACTGTTTAGTACGTCCTTTGGTTCTCCAAGTGTCAAATTTTAATTGACGGAAATAAATTTTACAATGTAGAATGGTTCAATTAAGTGAAAAAGAGCGTATTGAAATTTTAATGATGATTGGTTATGGTGATCGTGTTAGAACTCATGAAGAAGTGTGTCATATTTTTAATAATTTGCATCCGGAGAGAAATCCTATATTACGTTCAACAGTAACTGAAATATTACAACGTTTTAATACAACTGGGATGGTAAAAAATTTGCTAGAACCTGAAAGACCGCGGACTGCAACGAACGAAACTGTTAAACAAACCTCAAACTTCCACCACAAATTTGGCACTAAACCATGGTATCAGTCGACGTTCTGTAGGAAAGATATTAAAAAGTGGAAAGTATGATCCGTATAAGGTACAGTTGGTTCAAGTTTTGTCAGACGATGATTTTAACCGACGGCTGGAATTTTGCGAACAACTAATGGACATCTGTAATGTCGACGACAATTTTGCTTCTAACATAGTTTTTTCCGATGAGGCAACTTTTTGTTTAAATGGAACAGTTAATCGCCATAACTCAAGGTATTTATCAAATGAGAATCCTCATTGGATTCATGAAGCACACTCCCAGCTTCCACAGAAGTTAAATGTTTGGATGGGAATTGTCGAAAATGGGCTTATAGGTCCATTTTTTATCGACGGAAACTTGAATGGTGACAAGTATTTGGATCTACTAAATAACGAAATTATTCCTGCACTTCAACAGAATGGGCAATTACCACGAAATGTTTGGTTTCAACAAGATGGAGCACTTCCCCACTATGATAGACGGGTTAGGGATTTTCTGGATGCGAATTTTCCAAATCGATGGATTGGACGTAGAGGATTCATAGAGTGGCCTGCTCGTTCTCCGGATCTTAGCCTGTTAGATTTTTCTCTTTGGAGTTATCTAAAATCACGTGTTTACGTTAGAAAGAATTATTGATGAATGTGAACTAATACGTGGAGAAGTCTTGGAAAGAGTGACTCAAGAATTTGTTAATAGGATGGTATATTGTCAGCAAGTAAACGGCGAGCATTTTGAACATTTGAAGTAATTTTGTTTCTCATTATTCCAAAATAATGAAATGTACACCTATTGTACAACTAACAGTGAGTTATTCCTCGTTTCTACAACTTTTTTTACACTAAACTCGGTATGTATGAATTCAAAATAACAAGCTCTTTCAAAATCTGTAAAAATATATAGGGTGTCCCATTTAAATTAAAGCAGTTGATGGCATTTCCGGTTAAACCGGAAGTATATAATTAACAAAAAAATGTACATCAGATGCATTTTGTTTCATTGCACTTACCTGCAAACTTTCATAAATATCGTTCTTTTCGTTTAAAAGATATTTACTTGGTTCCATATTTATCCCAACCTCGTATAGTAATGATGAGAAAAGTTCATTGCTTGTTATGGATCATTACTTTTAAATATTACATGAAGTATTCATTTTTTGAAATTTGAAACGACTTAACCAGCGATATCCTGACATAGCCCATATCTGTCAAAAAAATCTGAACATTTACAAGTTTTTCTTTTCTTCTTTACTTCTACTCTAATGACTTTTGGTGCTTTCTTCGAAATATGTCCGATGCTACAGTATCGCCATCAATTTAACACGGACACTTTTTTTACATATATAAATTTTATGCTTCCTAAGTTTAGTCTCCATGGAAATGGATTTAAATAAACTTTGATTTGATTCGCTGTGAAGTGTGAAAAAGGGGTGTTTACAATACATCGTTTTAGAGGTAAACAAGTTCTGAACAGTCTCGAACTACGAGAAGTTGGCTTTAAAACAAAGTGTGTTGTTATTTATCTCTTCTGTTCATTGATCGGAGGATAGAATTACTTTACAATTTTGTTGATGGGTGAATGAGTGAGCGAATATGTCAGTGACAAAATTAAGGAACTTTAACTTAAACTATGAATGCAATGTAGGAATCTAGTTATTGGTTACTAGAAATTCAGGGTTCTTGCTTCATCCACAACTAGGCTGGAGCACTGCGGTGTCCATATTCATTAGTTTGGGTTGTGCTTAACAGCCCAGGCACTTGAACTGACTCTTTGTACCATTTCCCATGATATCTTTTTCAATTCCAGAAGCTTCGTGTCTTCTATATAGGCCGCTAGTATGACTGGCGGAATTTTGAATAGTTTTAATGGTTGTATTCTTTCCTCCACCAAGAAATAATAGGTATATTTGTAGAAAAAGAAATGAGCAGTGTAATAAGAGCAAAAAGACTTGGATGGCTAGGTCATATACAGCGGATGCCAGACACCAGAATGACAAAAAAAATGATTGACATAAACATAGAAGGAACGCGGAAACGAGGAAGACCAAAAAAAAGGTGGTATAATGAAGCCATTGAAGACCTAAAAGAGGGAGGAATACCGGACTGGCAGGCGAAAGCCAGAGATAGAAAAGACTGGAAGGAAATTATCACAAAGCTATGGGCCTAAAAGGCCTATGTGATGCATTATATATTTTTCCTCACCAAATTGATTTATTGTAAGTTGTCACAGGAGCAAAGTATTTGAGTAGGTGTTTCATCATATAGTTTACATT
This sequence comes from Lochmaea capreae, assembly GCA_949126875.1. Classification (NCBI taxonomy): domain Eukaryota; kingdom Metazoa; phylum Arthropoda; class Insecta; order Coleoptera; family Chrysomelidae; genus Lochmaea; species Lochmaea capreae. The sequence continues at coordinate 19,310,315 of OX421403.1, forward strand.
TTTTGCACATACGTTCACTAACTTCTCCCACTTTGTGCAGATGATTCCTCAGGGTGCAGTGTCCAATAACCAGGTAGGTAACTGTCTTTAAATGTCTCTTAACCAGCTACCTAGTCGAGAGTTCCTTGTCAGTAAACTCTTTGTAGGTGACCTTGTGTCAATCTCCATTTGAATTGGTGTTCTCTACCTAGCCAGTTCCCAATTTCCCCTCTTTTGCAATCCTTTGTGATTCCACAGAACGGTTCCGGATGTTTGAAGTCTCCATTAGAACCTTCTTGATCTAACTGGTCCGCCTTTTCATTACCTGCAATCCCCTCATGATGTGCTATCACACAAATCTCTTAGCAGAGCTATTCACTTCTAATGTTTTCATCAATACAGGCTATAGCGGTAATCATCTCTGCTTGAAACACACAGACGTATATCGACCAAGGCTAAAGAACATTCTCCAGAACTATCTGTGATCCCTAGATGGGATATTGATGTTCACTCACTCAATGAATATGTTCTCCGGTGTCATGCTATCAAAACTCTTGTAAAATATGGGTTCATCTAGTATTGTCCTAGTTTTATCAGTGGGTCCTTTTCAAAACTTGTTCGGAGATCATAAATCTTCTGATTTCCGCCTAACAATCGCCATCCTCCGCCCTTACAAAAAATTCCAAAGGTGGAACGCCACTAAGGGCTTCCATTGATGCCGTTCCCATGCTGTTCATTGCCCCGTTAATACCAAAAAGGGCTTGTCTTTGCATTGCAGTTGATATGGTGTCCCTAGATGAAGACGAGCAGCTGATAAAGATGTTTATAACTGAAAAAAGAGAGGAACTACTCAAAAGGGTAGGCTACTCGTTGAATTTTAATATAAAACATAACAAAATGTTGTTACTACTAACTTCATAATAAATTAAACAAATATAACAAGATTTCATAATTTAACTAATTTATCAGTACATTTATCAATTGATATGCAAATTAAAATATTATTTAAACTATTTTTGTATTCACTGATAATTATATTCTAATTTACATCCGTATTTCTAGAAATTATTAAAACGACTGTGTTTATGTGTACCTATATTATAAGTTTTTTAATATAAAAAGTAATATTCTGTAAATAAGCATATATAGGTACCTATCTTAATGTCAACCGGTTATAATTTGAATCAAGGCTGCTACTTACTTGTAATTGGATGAAAATTAATATCAACATGTTGATATGATTTTTTTTACACGTCATTCACATACATTGTATAATATGATATGGAATATTTAAGTATCTCGAAAATAATTACAATGTCGAGTCGACAATTATCGTTTCACAGAAGCATATACAACTTTTTATAAGGTTAATCGTTTTTAAGATAAATCGCGAACAGTGCAGAGCACTCAGCAATTCATAGCGCAGGTATAATCGCTAATCTTATTCCATAAAGGTTCCCCCAAACTGGCAAAGAATTTTCGCGCGAAGAATTCACTAGCGGCGCGGCTGCGAAATCGGAACCACAGATAACATACTTATAGATAGGTGAATTAATTTTGACGGGTGTCGTCACCTTACGAGTCGGAAAAGTAAGCTCTAACACCTTTTACATGGTTGTGGTCCTCGCTAACTGCCGAAAAGGGCGTCGGCCTAGCACTGTAGTGGAACGTATCTGATGCGATAATTACAGTGAAGCACGGTTAGTACTTGGATGGATGACCGACCCACTGGGAAAGATCGTCGTCTAAAGAGCCCGTACAGCCTGCAGCAGAGTAGCATATCACAGCTCGCAGACATTATACCAATGAGCACGAGGTATAATGTAGGTATGCCGTCTTTCGGAGGAAACGTAAAACCGAGGTCCCGAGTCCATGGATGTTGGGCTCGTTAAAGAACCCTACCACTGGTTGGAACACCAGTGGGTTTTCGGCAAAATTTCCGGTTAGGGGTAGAGTGCTTCCGGCGTCGGTGATTAGAAAATTACTTTCCAAAGGATAGACCGTTCACCAGGAAGCAACAACTACTTCTCGTACAATATGCCCCGCCAGACAATGAGAGAGCTATTTCTAGATTTCCTAGTGCAGCCTCAATTTTCGACACCAGTCGATGTAAGGCTATTTCACAGGATTTTCGGCGTGAAGTTAAGAGCCACTTGTATGGACGACTCTGGGCATGCTTTCATTGTTCCTATAGTGCATATACAGGCTAGTCTTTGAATTGAGCGCAAGACCCTTCGCTACCTTAATGTAAACAAACAATACCGACAAAAGCCAAAAAAAATTATCAACAACTACAACAACTAGCTAAATAGTGAAAAATAATTTAGAGAATACCTTTCACCACTTTAGCGTTGCTGTTCAGGTGCCATATTGTTAACTGAGGAAGTAGAATGGAATAGATATTTTGTCTTAATATTTTTTGTTTACTTTATAACTGCAATGACTGACAAAATATCTGTTATCTCTGGAGGTTCTACTCCCTCGATCAAGAATCCCCAGGAGTGTTTCACTAATTTTCCGATTGTGTGAAATTTTCATTTGAATTTTGTTTGATATTTAAATATAAATCTCAAACTGATCTAATCTTTAGGTCTGTTTTTATAATTAAAGAAAGAATAATCATTATTCTCGACCTATTATATAAAAAAAAACCAATAATAAAATCTAACAATAAAATAAATCTGATAAACATCAACAATGAATACCCAGTAAAAAAGCGGTGTTCGTTGTGGTGAGAGCGTGCCGTCTACCGGAAAATATAAACTAATAGTATATCATTAAGATGATATTGTAGGTTGTTAACCTAATTTACAAATTGTTCTTGATTACAGTTTGGGCCGATGCAATTTGCAGCTAGCACTTAACATGTAATTTGGAAGGTGTGTACGGTGTGTTTTTTTGTGTCTACATCGTTCATAGCACGTTAAATTCGTTGACATAATTGTATGGGAGTATACGTTAATGAGTGTATTATTTTCTAACCAATAATTGTATCTGAATCACCTGGTTTTAATGTGACAGGTATTTTATTTTATATTATAGGACAGATGTGGTCGAATTACTTATGAAATAACAATTGAAATATTAATTCAAGTATTGATGCTGGTGTTGATTAATGTTAATATTTTATTTGGACACTTATAAACTTTAACAACTAAATCTATGACAGAAATATTTCCCGTGACTAGGGAGAATTCATACAGTGGGAGAAAGAATAGTTGGTTTTAAAATATCTTGTAGATACTCCAACTCCGTTTGACTTTGAAGTGTAATTCAATATCCGTCGGTGCATATAGAAGTGGTTGTTGCTTCTTAGTAGAACGGTCACTATATTTAAAAAATATTTTTCAATAGTTATAACGCGTTAGGATAAAAATAATTATTCTAATCTATTGTTGTTGTTAAATCGCTTTATTAAATACGACAATATTACAGGAAACTGTAATAATTAGTTATCTTTTTTTGGGAAAGTGCCACTTTTCTTCCGCTCAGCGCTGGGCAGGAATAATCCAATCTTTTCTGACAATCCTCTCTGATAGGAGGGAGCAAAGTGTATACTTTCTATCCTTCTCCTTAAAATGAGAAGTGACAGCATGTTGGCAAGATGCAACGACACCCAACCATACCAAATCCAGCTAAACTGGGACGGGTTGGAAGAAAGCAGTCAGGAAGGAACGTTGATGTGGTACACTGACGGATCAAAGACTGACATTGGAACAGGTGCTGGAGTTCATGGTGCTAGACCCAGGTGCAATTTTCATGCACCGCTGGGGAATCTTGCTTCTGTATTCCAGGCAGAAATCTATGCTATCGATATGTGTTTGCAACTGAATATTGAAAGGGGTTACAGGGGTCAAAAGATCCTAATACTCTCTGATAGTCAGGCAGCACTAAAAGCTTTAGCATGTCCTCAGATCAGATCTAGACTGGTCTGGGATTGTCTACAGAAACTTAAAACCCTGGCTAACCATAATAGAGTTACTCTTAAGTGGGTCCCAGGGCATAAGGGCATTGTAGGAAATGAAAAGGCGGACAACCTAGCAAAGCTGGGGTCCGAGACAGCATTCACTGGTCCTGAACCAGTATTTGGGATATCCAAAACTGCTGCTCGTGGTTGTATATCTCGGTGGACTCAAACTAAACACCAGTCGTACTGGAGACACGTGCCAAAACAGGAACACAGCAAACTCCTGGTTAAAAAACCCTCGGAGAAGCTGACCAATGATATACTAAACCTTAGCAGGGCCCAAATAAGGATAGTGACGGGTTTACTCACTGGACACTGCACTCTAAGGAAGCACATGCATACAATCGGCATATATAGGGAGGAACCTATTTGTCGGTTGTGCATGGAAGAGGAGGAAACAGCCTCTCACATTATCTTTGATTGTGAAGCACTATCTCACTGGAGATATAGACTCCTAGGACTAGAATTTCCAAGGGAGGATTTCTCCAAGAAGAACCTAGTGAAAAGTCTGCTGAGCCTGATAAGGGCTGCTGGTCTCTTCACATAAACGGCACAACCAAGAGCACAAAAAGCCTTAAGGCTGAGGTGCCGAGGACATCAATCCTTTGACTGGTGTGCTGATTCAATCAATCAATCAATCAATAGAGGAAGGAGTAAAAAAAGTTTTTCTGTTGACAAGAAAGTTGTGTCTTTGTTAAGTAAAAGCTATCACCTTAGACAAAAAAAGAGACGGATTGAAGTATAGGCGGTTTCTACGCACGGGTTATCGAGTCGCTGCAGTCGCGCTAACTACAAGACTGTTTTACATAAGCAAAATGGAATAAAATAGTTTAAAATATTCTAAATTAGAAGACCTCAAGGAGCTGAATCAGTAACCAACAATATCTTGCAGTGGAACCTAGGAGGAAGAAGGAGACGCGGTAGGCCCAGAACAAAGTGGCAAAATTAAGTAGAGGTGAACCTCAATAGAGCAGGAGTAGCAAACTGGAAAGAAAAACAAAAAATAGGAAATTATGGAGGGACGTAAGTGAAAGAATTTAAACGTATAACGGGGACTGATCCACCCCAATTAAGCGGATCTAGAAATCATATGCGGCGTAACCCCACACGGGGTGTCAAGCCATTATATATAAATCACGCAGTGAAAACCGTCTTGTGGGATCTAAGCGCAAAATTTGATTTTTCCCCCAAATGTAGAATTTTAAGTAGTGTGTATGGGTTACCGGATGAATCCACTATAAATAATGATGTATCTATTGTCTTTTCCTGTGTTATTATTATTTCTTCTATCCGTTGCCTGTCTTGTTTGTGTTTGTATAAGTTGATATGACGGGCACCTTAGCGTGAAGACTATCCCTGATATTCTTATTGATGTTATTTGATCTTTTGTTATTACTCTATTAGATCTAGTTTGACGGAGGTATGAATGACTGAGTGCATGAATTTACTTAGTGCCTTCACTCTTACATTTGATTTTATAGTGTAAACAGTGCCCAAGACCAAAAACCAAAATAATAATATTAATAATAATAATGGGACATGCCACTGGATGGACTGTTGAAATGGTACAACTTTTTAAAGGAGTTCAAGATATAATAAATGGCGTAAAGGAACGGGAATCCCATAACCAAACTTGGTAAACATTCCATTAACTGGTATAAACAGACGGATAGAGGTGTACAGACAGGAGACCAAACACTTTTAATGTTTGGCAAGCATATTTCCAGCAAAAATTCACGCCATAGGAAAGTCTGCCAGTTCTATAGTGATCAAATATATAAAAGTCAAAACATTATCATGAATATCTGTTGGAATTTTTCAAAAATATTGATTTTTGGTGGAACAAATGTTCGACAAGCGGACGGAACTGTGAAGCGGACTGCTACAACAGTGTAAGGTCTTAACAAACACGACATGGGTAGAGTTGTGGGAAGGTATATTTTATTGGTCGACCGCATTAGCATAACAAATACCGTAACAGCCCAATTCGTTTATATTAGCAGGATTTTTTTTTGGAAAACAGAATTACCATTTGAGAAAAAAAACTATTGAATCAACTACTAATTTTTTACTTATTTAGATACTGCTAGTTTTTTTTAAACAAAGTGATAGATAAAGTGTTACATAAAGCTTTATTTAAAAAATTTTATTTTTTTCATAAATTCTTAGGTAATAGCAAAAAAAATATACAGAGTAGAGAATTTACAAAAACAAGCAATAATATTTTTTATTGAAAAGTGTAAAACCAGTTTTTCATGAAAAACATTTCAGCGCCAGACATCAGGAAATCCCCACATTTCCATGAAAAATAGGGAAGCAGGTGGGTTTTTTTTAATCAGTTTATTCTACAATTATCTCATCGTTTATAATATTTGGAATTTTATTACCGATGCCCTTGTTATACTTTTCCTTTTACTATCTTTTTCCGCGTGCCATACTGAAATTTTATACCGTATGTCACTCTTCCGATGAAGATAAATCTGATGATACCTTATATGTTGAAATCCGTTGAGGTGTTCAGGCTACAGAGCGTACCAAAAATTTGACATAAATATACAAGGTGCGGCAGATCGATTACAAACATATCGAGTACTGAAGGTGTCTGAAAGGGAATAGATTATATTTTAAAACAACTAAATACACGCTTTATAGGTAATTGATCTAAAAAGTAAAGAATAATTCCTAATGCAAGGATAAAATGATCAAAGAGAAAATTAATGTAATTGTGGTGAAAGCGTGTGGTGCTTTGTACTAAATTTTTGTACACTCTGCATTTCGGACTAGTAAGAAATTATAACAATTGATATACGCTATTACCATAATGACATTCATTTTCTCGTTAATCATTTTATTCTTAAAATGAGAATTATCTTTTACCTTTTAGGTCGATTACCTACCTATAAAGTGTTTTTTTAGTTTTTTTCAAAGTTGATGCAAGTTCTAAGTTATGTTTTATTTTTAAATGGAATACACTATATTTAACTACTATATTGGTCCGTGACGAGGGTAGGAAATATTCGTATTTTGGTATGTAACGAATAAACTTAAAAACAACTGGACCGATCTGTAGAGTAGGGAGGGTGAGTTAGGCCCACAGCACTTAGGCCATATGTGACCCATTGTATATCCTCCCGAGGAGTTATCTTCCTAGGTCATCGTTAATCCTGTCCTTTCCAGGAAGGTGGACAGGTCACTAGGAGACATCTCCTTTATATCGGCAGGTGTAGGCCAAGACTCACCAAACACGCACTCTCTTATTGACGATAACTCCGGGCACTCGCTTAAGGCATGCCTGACAGATTCATCTTCCTGTTCACACATCCTGCATAGAGGTGTGTCCACTAGCCCCATTGTATGGAGTTGTTTCCTTAATTGTCAGTGGCCAGTCAGAAATCCTACTTTTAAACGTAGGTTTTTCCTGGTCATCGCCAAACATTTTTTCGACTCCAGCTTCCCAGGGTCGCCCATGGTGATCCTGGCAAGACTGCATACCTTGGTATCATCCCATCTCTTTAGAGATTGAGCAAGGGTGTAACGTTTAGCTAGTTCCGCAATTGTCGAATTCGTCAGGCCGTAGGTGTCGCCGGGTCCAAGAATTCTTAGTCCAGCCGCTTCCCTGGTCAGCAATGCGGTTACAATGCTCCTGTCGTGCCCCTTAACCCACCTCAGGATAATATTGTTATCTACCGAGGCGTTAGCTAAATCTCGATGGCACCCTGATGTAACACGTTGTCTGTTCAAGGTTAGTAGATTATTATGTTTTTGCCAGAAATTCCTTTTCTGGTTAGTTCCTTTGTGGCAATTGAAATACCAGCCAGTTCTGTTTGAACCACGCTGGTGTTTTTTCCCTTTCCTCACTTAACTAAACCGATATCAAAAATTCTTAAGCCGCTAGAAAGCTAAAGTATTACTTAGTAGTATGGGCTATATTAATTATTCCTAGAAAAAGTTAGATATCCTTAGAAATCCCCTCTAAAACCAACCCAAGGTGTAAAAATATATTGTAAAATGAAGTCGCTTCCGTTATCTTTTAAACTATACAACGGATTCCAATGCAGTTTGCAGCAATAAATAGATTGTTTCAAAAGGAAGGTTTATATATACAGATACTTGCAATGAGAAACGGAACAAAGCTATTTTTCTCCAAATGACATTAAAAGCGGCATTTTAATGACACTTGGCAGGCTTAGAAGTGGTACTTTTAATGCCTAGGCAGAAAAAGTACAACTTCTAAGCCTGCCAAGTCTCATTAATTATTTGGATATTGATAATGAAACGCAATTTAAATATGAAAAAGTCGATTTTGCAAGGAATTGGAACAAATTAGAAGAAAAAATTATATGTTTCACACGGCAGAAAAGCAGCAGGTTTCATAGCCTCGCTACGCTCGGCTATGAAACACCAGCCGCGGCATTAAATCTTGTGCTTTTATGCCTAGTGAAACAAATAACTATTAATGTATTCTCCGATCTAAATAGTCCACTAACAAAAAATGTCCATAAAGTTACTTCAATAAATATCGTGTATTTAGCTAAACAGCTGGATTCAGAACCACTGTAAGAAACCTCGCCTCTTCTCCTTCCAGTATTTGTTAGTTATGTGGTCCAATGATGTAATCACCTGAAATTACCGTCCACACACCAAGATTTAGCTAACGCCTCGGCAGATAACAATATTATCCTGAGGGGGGTTAAAGGGTACGACAGAAGTAAAGGAAATCGGATTGCCGATTCTTTAGCCAGGAAAGCGGCTGGACTAAAAACTTCAGGGCCCAGTGACACTTACGGCGTAACGACTTCTACAATTGCGGAACTAGTCAAACGTTACACCCATGCTCAATCCCTGAAGAGATGGGATGGAATCAAAGGATGCAGTTTTGCCAGGATCACCCTGGGCGACCCTGGGAAGCTGGCGCTGAAGAAATATTTTGCGATGACCAGGAAAAACCTACGTTTAACAGTAGGATTCTTGACTGGCCACTGTCAACTAAGGAAACACCTCCGTACTATGGGGCTAGTGGAGACACCTCTATGCAGGATGTGTGAACAGGAAGATAAAACTGTCAGGCATGTCCTATCGAGTGTCCGGAATTATCGTCAATAAGAGAGTGTGTGTTCGGTGAGTCTTGGCCTACACCTGCCGATATAAAGGAGAGGTCTCCTAGTGACCTGTCCACCTTCCTGGGAAGGACAGGATGGACGATTACCTAGGCGGACAACTTCCTCGGGAGGATGTTCACTGGGTCACATGTGGCATAAGTGCTGTGAGCCTACACTCACCCTACCTACTCTACAGATACAGAGATACCGTTCACACATTAAGTTTTTGTGCATATTGCGTACGAACGGGAATACTTAGGTGCTTATTTTCGACAGATGGATTGTGCTTTCTGTGAAGAGAAAATGTTGATTCATCTGTAAATGGAACGTTATTTAAAAAATTATTATTTGAATTTTCTTTCTCCATCATTTCTTCACAGAACTCTATCCGTTTAATATTGTCGTCGGGAAAGAGCTCTTGTGTAGTTTGCACCTCATAGCACCGATACCCATTTCTTTTTAAAATACGTCAAACTGTACTTTGATTTATGTTTACTTCTTCAGCAACTTTCCTGCTCGAACATGGTTCACTATTTTCAACCACTGCACAAACATCTCTGTTTATTCGTTGTTCACCCATTTGCCTTACAGGTGGTTGACGTTTATTGCAGTTTTGTAAACATTCACATTTACGAAGATTTTCAATTATTCGATCAATTGTAGACTGCTAAGGCTCTGGTCGGTTTTCAAAAGCAACAATAAATTTACTATTTCCCTTTTCTCCTGAAGGGTGTACATTCTGATTTCACTACGAATGTATTTTATTTTGAATAGTTATGGGCTTGAACAGTACTCAGATATCGACTGCTGTTTACTGACTGTCTGAGGCTAATTAAGTACCGTCCACGCCCCGGAAATGCACGGGTGCAATGTATTATATTAATATAAACAGCTACATGAAATTTATTGTGTCTGTTTGAGTATGTAACTGTATGGTTCAGATTTAGAATTAGTTCCGGTATGTGGTGCTGCAATCGGATTCATGCTGAACAAATCCTGAACAGATGGGCCGATTTAATGGAATTTAGTATAGGATTTTTTTTATACGGTCATTTCAAAAAATAGGTTAAAAATTTATTTATCCGAAACATTGAAAGAAAATTTAGGAAAGTTAAATTTTCAAGAAATATATTCCTTCTATTGAAAAATTAACAATACTGTCTGATTTTTTCACCCAAAATATGTAACAATGTGATATTTTTTAATCAAAATAAAAATAGTCAAAATTTGTAGATATAATATGGTAAGGAATGACAGGGCAACGTCTGTTGGGTCCGCTATAGTCTATTTCGGAAAGGTATAGGGTAATAAAATGGGAAATTCCGTCCATTTCGGCTCAATTTCGGTGTCGGCCATAGGCGTAGGTCTTGAAATAGTATTGCTTGTAATATTAAAATTTCAAGTAATTGCGTAAATGAATTAGGAAAAGTATGTTTTCTGTCCTGAAGTGCCAATATCAAAATATTGTGTAGGGATTACTTAGGTAGTAAATTATACAGTTACGTTTTGCTTATATGGGCACAAGTGACAGGATTTGTGGCAAGACACAACACAACATTCAAAATGAAAGACGTTAAGCTACTGTTTCATCATGCCATTAAGGAGGTGACACCATTGAACTAGCGAAAAGCAGTCCAACATGTCAATAAAGAAGAGGAGAAAATGTGGGATCTTGACTACTTGATCGATCGGACCGTCGCCCCGTTAATTATAACGTCAAGAGGAGATGACAGTTCCTCAGATGACGGAGAATATTATGATTTTTTATAATTCAATTTCTGTATAATGTATTTTTTAAATAATAAAAAATAAGTGTACCTAATACTATGTACATAATGCCTAATTTTTATTCTGTTAAAATAAAATTCTTTATTTTTCACGAGTATCCTACCGGCACGCCTTTGGCACACTATTTTCAGTGTTTGTGAATGGATAACAATAGGCTAAACCCATATATTTACCCCAATCCGGGTGGTACTACCTGCACTTGATAAATAGAAAAAAAAATTACAATGAAATCAATGCCTAACTATGAAAGTCGCTTAAATATTCGTTGGGTCACTCTGTGCTCTCTTTGCATACCTAATGAGGTTTTATTAGATACCCTATACCTTTCTGAAATAAACTATAGTTATTTACATAAATAAGCTCTCAAAATAAGATTTATTCACAATTCACCTTTTTTCATTATTCTCAAATTACTAAATAATAATGGAAAAAATAGATTCAATCATTTTTTTAAAGCTTTAGCAAGTTCAAAAATAAGGTTCCTGAGATGACTAGGTGAATAACAAGATATCTGTAAAATTGACAGGTCATATTATGTTGTTAAGCATGATGCTGCTATGATAGCAATATATTCTCTAAAACAATATTGCTATTTGCGAACAGAATCGCACTGATTGTATAAGGTTGTCTATTGAAAAATAGATTTTTATCCGACAATGTTAGGACGCTACTGGTATGTGAAGTAAATACCTTGACTCTTACAAGAAATTTTTTTCTAAGAAAGTGGGAGGGGGTAAATTTAATCCAATAAATCTGTACTTCGCCGTCGCTGTGTTCTGGTAGTACAGCCGCCACGATGTACAAACGGACACCATTCTCCCCTTCGTCCCACCTGCAACAATAGTTTTATTCATAAGTGATTCATCATAGGAGGCCTAAGAAGAGATTTATCAAGTATGCTGTCAAGTTATGTTAGGATAAAGGACGGATTGAAGACGGGACGATCCAATGGCGTATATTACAAAATGGTGTTATTATGAAAAATCTAAAATCACTTAAATTTAATTATTACAGTACGTCTTTATTATTTTTGTAGGGAATTGGACGAGGCTTCTTCATTGATAAGAAATTAATTGTGAAAAAATGATTGATATTGGAAATTTTTTGCCTTCAGCATTAAACTTCTTGAGAAATTACAGATATTATTTTATTCCACAAAAAGGACCATTTAGGTTACCGTGAATGTAGTAACTACGGTAATAAACATTTTTTTCTACTATAACTATCGAAAGTCGTCTTTTGTGCCTTGAAAAGCAACTGCAAAGTTGATGTTTTCCGCGAGCTGTCATAATTTGACATTATTGGCGCTCTTAAGCAGAAAGTAACTTTGAAGCACTCCTAATTTTCCGCGAACTGTCATAATTTGACATTATTGGCGCTCTTATGCAGAAAGTAACTTTGACGCACGCCTAATTTTATTTATAGATAAAAGAGAGATAGTAGTTAAGTTTGGTGTGATAATAGAAAAAATCTTGTGTGTATTTAGAGCAGAAAGTCTTTTGGTAGTTTCGACAGATTGCCGCGCTCCGCTAACGCGTTGCGTTGCAACTTTCTGTCTCGACTACTTTCTGCTCTTGATACACAAAATAGCTATTTTTGCTCAGATGCTGGTCGTGTTTCCAGCTAAACCTCAGCCTTTTGGGATGTTTTTTGTGACCTCCAGACTTAGGTTCTCAAATCTCACTCCGTTACTCTAGTTCCTTGTACAGACTGTACAGGTTCTTCACCGGCTGTCGGGTCTTCATAGCCTAGACTGTCCGAATATTGCATGTCTTCCGCATCGTTATTTTCCTGTTTTGATTTCTACTCTAGTTCTTCAACTCTGTTCTCTGACAGCTTTTTAATAATTGCTTTCCCCTGGAGCATGGTAGGGGCTTAACTCCACCCCTCTCTTTTTTTTGTGGATGTGGGTTCTGGGTCATCTCTAGCTAGTTCATCAGTTTTATCATTGCCCTTGATCCCACAGTGTCCTGTGACTCTTATCAAAGTTATGATTGTGTTCCAAGAGTACTCTGCGCTGCAATATGACATTAACTCCTTGAAGATATTTTTTGGTTGCAATTTAGAGTGAAGGATCCAGATAATGTTAATAAAAATTATTTTAAATCCTACATAGTAAACAATGATAGGAAACTTATTGAGTTTATATAAATAAGTTATATGCTGTGAAATAGACTGGTGAAGTGTACTACTAATAAAACAGCTTTTTAAAAACTCGTCATTACTTTTCTATATTCAAGATTAATTGTGAATTTTATTTTTTCCCAAAGCTCCAGCTAAGAATTTACCGGACGTACTGTATGTTTGATGATTAAAACTAGTCAAGATTTTGTCTACTCCTTTTCAGGTAACCAAATATTTTCGAATAGACGATAACGACGCCGACAATGACGACTGCATTGAAAGGAAACATTCTGTTATAAAGTAAATGTTGGTAGAAACAGACAGCAAGTTATGTATGATAAAGAGGTATTGTGTCTAGTATCGATGAGCATTCCATAGGAAATATGTGTTTTTGGATGACTTACTACAATGACATTTTTAAGCTCATTATAATATCCACTTTGGTGATTTTATTTAAGGAACCAACATATTTTTTTCAATAATGTTTATTATATTACCAAAGTGGATATTGTACATAATTATTTATCTTTAATGATAAAACGTGTGTCTTACAAAATGTACAATCTTACCAACTTCTAGCCTGAATAATTCTCTCCACTCAAATACAACATTCTACAGGTATCTGAATGTGAAATTATTTTATTATTAAGTTTATATACGAGGGTATATTGAAAAATTCTTAGCCCACTATAGAACCAAACAAAATTTCAATGTCAAAATATTTTATAACCTCTCTCCTATTAATTGAATACATTTATTACTGCGAACCTGCAACGTCTCTAGACCTTTCATAAAAAATATTTCTTCTTTCTCTGCAAACCAGACCTCCACAGCTTTTATTACCTCCTGGTTGGAAGAAAATTAACGACCTTTTCAACTTTTTTTCAGTTGAGGAAAGATATGATAGTCGGACGGAGCCAAATCTGGTGAATAAGGGAGGTGTTCTAGTAATTCAAACCCTAAATCACGAATTTTTTTCATGGCAACATGAGATTTGTGTGCAGGGGCGTTGTCCTTAAAAAAACACCTTTGGATAGCTTTCCGCGTCTTTTCTCTTTAATTTTTTTCCGTAGAATGGTCAGTAATGTCGAATAGTAATCTCCAGTTATTGTTCTACCCTTATCCAAAAAATTAATCATGATTACTCCATGGCAATCCCAAAAAACTGAAGCAAGAACATTTCCAGCAGATTTTTGGACACGAATCTTCTTAGGTCTTGCAGAACCAGAGTGTCGCCATTCCATCGATTGTTGCTTTGTTTCTGGATCGTAGAAATGTACCCAAGTCTCATCCATAGTAACAATTCGGATTAAGAAGTCTACATCGTTTTAAAATCGAGCATAGATCGAACGCGATGCTTCTACCCTTGCACGCTTTTGGTCAACATTCAAACATTTGGGGATACATTTTGCAGCAATTTTTGTCATGTCCAAATTGACGTGAACTATATGATGAACGCGTTCGTATGAAATCTTCAGTGCTTCAGATATCCGTTTTAGCCCAATTCGACGGTCTGATAAAATCATGTCATGAACTGCATCGATATTTTCGGGGACTGACACAGAAACTGGCCTTCCCGATTGCTCATCATCTTCAATGGAAAATTTACCTCTTTTGAAGCTTGCTATCCGATTTTTCACGGTCGCATACAAAGGGCATAGATCATCAAGAGCATTAAGCACATCTTCGTAAATCTGCTTACCTCTTAACCCTTTCAAATACAGGTACTTGGATGATGATTTTCACAATTTCGGTGGACATCTTTTTTCTATTAATTTATTGCGTAACTCTGGTTTACTTTTTTGACGTCAAACTTCACACTGATTCTTCTAATGAGTTATTGTTCGTTGCTATGGTAACGCAATATTTTGTTTATTCATGGAACTGGTCTAGGATATCAATACATCCTTGTATGACGTTTTCTTCTTTAAATATATTTATTTTTTAGTTATTTTTTGAAATTAGTTCAATTCCAGCTTTAATTCTAATTATTGGCTGGGGGTATCAGCCAGAACGTTTAGAAACAGGAATTTATTTATTATTTTAAACCTTATTTATATCATTACCAATAATAATTATAATTTTTTATTTAAGTGAAAATTTATATTTAACAAGGTTTAGGACTTTGGGCAGTGCTTTTAAGCAGAAATGCTTTATAGATTGTAAAATATAACAGCAAGAGCAGGCATAATTATTTTTGGACAGCCTTTCAAAATTTACTTAAATACGGGAGGTATAACTAATCCCAGCATTCCTAAATTAATTTTTTTGGGAGCTTCTCATGCCGGATGAGTGCTATACGTTTTATGTAGCACATTGGTATATTCGAAAGTTTGTCTCCTTGAGTCCTGTGTCTCAAAGTCCTTAAGGTCCTGATCTTCATGCCATAAAGTTTGCAGATGAGATCCCCGCTATACTGCTTCATTGTATGAAGATAACCTAATATTTAGTAGTTCTTCATCCTGCTTAAGTAAGGGTCTAACAGTATTCCTCCACAATAGTTTATGTTGGCTTTGTACCCATTTATGTATTTGTCCTCGATTCCCTTTCTTTGTGGTCTCAAGGACTGGTTCTGCTTCAACATAATATTGCTGCTTAATCTCTTTTCGCGAGTTCATCAGGTTGTTCATTTCCAGGAATATCATTATGCCTTGACACACACTAATCTCACTTTAATGTAGTCAGTCAGTTTATTCTGTTCTTGATGGAATTCTTCTACCAGTCTGGATTTCACCTTGCATATTTCTCCATTATGACACATTATAGGATAACAGAAATATTCATCTGAAATCCAAAGGTATGTTTTCCTAGCCAGAATTACCAGACCATCTGTTATTTTGCATTAATTTCTCTATTTAATGCAAAAAATATGAAATGATGATATTTAGATACTAACTGACAATTATTTCGATATCGACATCATCGTCATATTGACAAAAGTAACATTTGATGTGATGTCTACCTGATGTTTAATATTATTTTTCGTTAATTTGTTTGGAAATTAAACCACTATATTTTTTATTTTTTTTATAGGAATATTTTTGTTTTTCACAACACGGCTCCTGAAGAAGAAGGTGAATCCTTTTTTGGCCTATTTCTTACAATTCATAATCATGATTTATACTTTGTTACAGCTGAGAATTATGAAGCCGATGATGACAAAGCGGATGATATATTGTCACATGAAGAAAATGTGATCTCGAAGTATTACTATAAAAAATGGTCTATTCTTTCTAATATGGCCCGACGTCTGCAAGAAAATATTATTGTTCACTTACCGGGAGTACGCCCTTAAGCTGAAGCACTAGGAAAAAACCAAGCTTTCTGGAAATTTGGGAGATATTGTATATTGTTGAAATCTACAGTATTATACTTATTATTAAGTGGTCGTGGACAAATATTTTATTTGCTACTGACGGAACTGGTCGAGAAATAATGTATTATGAGTAAAGGGAGGTCTTGAAGTCAGCTTAGTTTCATCTTTCCATCACCATGAAAGCGAAGATCCAGAATCTGAAAAACCATATATGATCCTGGATTATAATTCAACAAAAGGGGGAGTATACGTAATTGATGGAAAATGTTACGACTGCCAAAACCCGATTTGCTTAGAGTATGCGAAAAAAATGTTCCCAGATTGTGCATCAACTACGTGATGTGCAGGCATTGTAAATTTTTTCAGTTTTTATATTTTAGATTCAGTGTTTGGACTTTATTTCAATTCTACTTCTAATGTATTCACAGAAATAATGAATCCATGGACAATTTAAGTATTTAAATCTCAATTTTATCAGTTCACAAAATAAAAGAAACCTCTGAAATTTACAGTTAGTGATGAGCAAAGTAAGAACCAAGACCAATACCAAGATAGTCTTGGTAAAGGTCTCGGTCTTGCTTGTCCTGTCCTAGTCTTGAACTTGCCCAAATACTTCTAATCTTGGTCATTCGTACTCAGTCTTGGTCTTGGTCCTGGTCTTGCTCAAATAGTTTGTTACTCACTACTTACGTCGTTTTGGAAAATTTTCCAGTCTGTTGATAGTTATAAATTATACATGATCAACAACATATATTGAAATTAAGACGAATATTCTCATGTATCCTATTTAAAATGAAAGTTGTAATTTTTAGTTTAGTCTTGCACTTTGGTCTTGGTCATGCATTCTCGGTCTTGTTCATTCGGTCTTGGTTTTGCTAGTATATGTATTATATTTTGCAAGTCCAATACCAAGACTGCAAGATCAAGGCAGATTTTGCTCATTACCATTGACAGTTATATGTGAGTTTAAAGGTTTGTTCGTAGAACTAAGCCAAGCAATAGGTTGATATTTTTGCATGCATGCATGCGCAAAAAAAAAGCGTTCGTCGAAACATTCATTCGATTGGATTGTGCTCAACAGCCAAGGCACTTGAACTGAATCTTTGTACCATTTCCCATATTATCTAATTCCATTCCAGAAGCTTTGTGTCTTCTATGTAGGCCACTAGTTTGACTGGTGGGATTTTCAGTAGTTGTAGTGGTTGTATTATTTCCTCTCAAAAGTGCTTCCGTCTGAGTCCATGTAAGTTCTCGCAGAAGTAGAGTATGTGAGTAGGTGTTTCATCATAGGTTCACTAACTTTGCTCATTTTGTGCGGATGTTTCCTCAGGGTGCAGTGTCCAGTCACCAGGCCGGAAACTGTCTTCAAATGGTTGAGAGTTCCTTGTCTACCTTGTTCAGTAAACTCCTTGTATGGAGGTGCCCTCCATTTGAGTTGGTGTTTCCTATCTAGCCAGTTCCCGATTTTCCTTCTTATGCAATCTTTTGTGATTTCACAAAACGGTTCCGGACTTATGAAGTCTCCTTTAGAACCTACTTTAGCTACCTCGTAGAAACCATTTGGCAGTTGGTGATTCAAAAATACGTTGTTCAAGGAAATAAATTTGCAGCTTTGGACCAGTTGCCAACTATCAGAATAATTCGCTGACCGGGATCATGTTAAGGGAATGTTACTTGTAATTGATACTATTGGTTTATAAAAAACATCTACCCTCCATAAAAAAAAGACAATTTCAAAAAATCATTTGAATTACTATTTTATTACCAATTCCCTGCTTTCCCATTTTCAAAAATGTAGTATTTGATTCATTCGTTTTGGTGTATAAGTAATACGGAGAAATAATTTATGTAATATGTACCTTTCGAAATGTACTTTTTCACCGAAATTATTACATAATGGTGAATACATTCAAATATCCACTGAAGTAGCCAATTAATAATTATTATAGGAATGAAAACTTAACACGAACAATATAAATAGATAGGTTTCAAAGCTCTTTTGCTTATTAAATATTTAAATAACATTCCTAAAATATTTTATTTCAGTATAACCACTGTTCAAACGCAGCATAGGTACAACTTTGGAATCTTACAAAATAAAGCATATAAATTATTTTTACAAAGAGATTTTTATCTTAAAACCTGAATTGGGTATCATATGTTTACGTCTGAACCTCAAAAACGATATAAATATATTTTTTATTCATGAACAGCTTTTATCAAAAAATAATATTAATGTGAACAGGTATTAATAATCTCTTATTCATATTAAATAATGGACCTGAGAACTTATTTGGATTTTTGGTACTCGTGCTGATAGTAGTTCGTGGAGTTGTACAGTCAAATTATTTTTAAAGTATTATTTTGGAATGACCCTAGATATCCTTGGAAGTCCTCGGGAAGTCCAATATAAATATGGATTTCTCTGATCCACATTTGAGTCGTCCTCTAAACAATGAATTTCAGCCTTCCCGGAACTTCATTCTTCTAGTTGTCCTAAGGACGCCCGAGGTAGGTCATTATCTGACATCAGCACAGGGTGTTTTACTAATGTTGATCAAATTCAAAGGGGAAAATATGTACTATTTTAAATGGAACACCCTATAATTCGAAAGAGCAATCATTCTCCTTTCCCAAAATGTATAGTTTTCTATCTTTTGTTCCATTAACAACAAAGATATTCGAGGTTTCATGTAGTAGTACATTTTTAATTAGTAGTTTTATATGAACGTATTTTGATGCCTAAAATCAACTCATGCAGTGACCGTTTGACTAAGCCCACCCTGGGACGTTAACAGTCCATGTGGACTAGCAATTCAAGTAAATTTTTCATAGACCAATCGGAAGTTACATGGATGACTTCCGTTACCCCAAAGTGTGCTTCTTCCGTCAATTGCATCTGATGGAATGTGATAGCAACTATAACTGGGCAGCTCAGGTAAAAGCACTTTTTACTTTTATTGATACCAATCTTACTTGGAATAATCTCTCCCTTCGCTTTTTACACATAAATAGAAAATCTTTCTTACTTGAATTTAAAAATAAACTTTTAGAATTAGATATTTCTCTCTGCCAACAGTCATTCTTCCTTTCCATATACAAACATTCAACAGTATCAGCGTCACGACAAAAATATCTGTGCTTATCCAAATTACAAGAACGATCGCGCAACTTCGGTTATGTATGTAATACATCCTCCTTAAAGTTAACATACAAAGGTTGTACCTATCAGATAAACCCTAATAAAATCTGCACTATTAGTAACCAAAAGGAGTTATAAACGATTCAGCACATACTTTTTGATTGTCCAATATATTGTTGTATGAAACTATCCACCTTAAATTACCTAGCCGACACCAATATTGTAGCTGATTCACTAAACAATATTACAATAAATTCAGTTAAAGCAATTGCTAGCTATATTTGGAATGTTCTATAACTCAGAACCTTTATTATAAATGAATAACTAATATTTATTTTATCATTGTAATTAGGTTTATACATTGCTCTCACCCTTTCCATGAAATTGTAAGGATTTTAAAAGGAAATAAACTATGTATGTTTGTATGTATGTACATTGCACCAATGAGAATCAATTGTTCGCTTGTGGGTAGGTCAAGACTATAGAAATGATTTATGGCTTTTTTATCTTTTCGGCTCTTCAATCCTCAAAGAGACCTTGCCGCATAATGTTATTTTATTGTGAAGCAGTGCAAACTAAGTTAACTCACAACTATAGCTTCATGCCACAGAACGCTACACGTTTAACTGCTCTCTTATTATTCATTTCTCTATGGTTAATACCCAAATACAGTCAACCTCGAAATCCTTATGATCTACCAAAATTTCGTCAACAAAATATACCTTTAAGACCAATTTGTAGCACTATCAACTTGCCACAAACTGTCAAATAATTTAGGAAAGCTATCAACTTTAGTTACCTTTAATTTATAATGCAGGTATCCTTTTAACAAATGTACCAGTCCAAAGACAATGAGAGTAGCGGCAATAAAATATTTATTAAAATTATGTATAACAAAAAAAATTCAGTTACCAATGCTAGAAAGAGAAATTTCCAATAATCCATTACCTGATTTATCAGGATAGTATCAAGTTTTTATCCAGGTTTCCTTATGGTTTATCATTGAAATTGCTGTTAAGCGATACACAATTCAATACACAAAATCACAAAACTGATTTAGATATAATTTAAAACAAAAACAGTAATATCACGAAAAAAGTAAGACCAAACGGTTTTTTTAACAACATTTCAGAAATAAGCAAAAAAGCGCTATCCCAATAAAACCGTTCTTGGAGCGTGCACTTCACTGGATCTCATTCCTAGTAGACCATAATATTGTTAGAATGTCATTCAATAATAGTGCATTGCTTACAGAGTAGGAAATGCCTATTGGACGTGTAATATAATATTATGTATATACTCGTATATTTTTTATTTAATAATTATTAGTTAAGTATAAATATAATGTAGGATATGTGCATGTTAGCAATTATTGGCACACTTTGTTAATTGCAGACACCAATAATGCTAACATGTAAGAATTACATTTAGACGGGAAGTTGTAGTTTCGATGGCCAAGCAATAATTATTGCTTGGTTCATATTTTAAGTTATTGGAAACATTTTTATGATTTATTAATAAACTTACTTTTGTAGAGTTAACATGTGGCATTATTGTATACTTTCAATGACCTAGCCTTGGAAGAACCTTTATTCACTAAAAATAAATGGTACAAAAAACCATTACATTACAGACGACTCTGAAGATTGCTAAGTCGAGACGCAAGCCGAAATTAGCAACACAGACTCTTGGAATGTGGCTTTTCCTACCAGATAAACATACAATTTTTCCGCAAATCGTTTAAATTTCCACAGATATTAATTAATTTAGAAAAAATCGCAAATAATTTTTTTCAGAAATAAATAGTGCTTTGAAATTCGTAATAAAATTACTTGGGTTACTATGGAAACGTATTAAGGTTGAATTGTCAAACTCGACGCATATAAATTCAATTGCTGGTGTTTTCGGAAGTCAAATGACAAGTGATTAATATTTTTCCATTTCTGGGACTTCTCCAGAGCTGGTTAAGGCAGTGAATACTGTTTCATTAAAATTATTGCCAAATAAATCAAGAGAAAAGTTCGAATAAGCATATGAACGTTTTATGGACTATGGCAAGAGTAAAAACACGAGTTCTCTCTCAGAAAATGATGTAGTGGTATACTTCCTAGACCTTTGTTCAAAGATGAAATCTTGAACATTATGGGCCAATTATTCAATGTTGAAGTCAACCCTTGCATTTAAACGCAATGTGGATATATCTACACATTCAAAAATTCGTTCTTTATTTAAACGGCAAGCTCAAGGTTGTAGAGCGAAGAAATCTAGGATTTTAACGAAGGAATAAATTGAAAAATTCATCCAGGAAGCTCCAGATAAAGGAAATTTAATGATCAAGGTTTCAATTTCTATTTAGATTACACATTTATTTATTTTTTAGGTGCTTCACTATTTGGTATTTCTAGGGCCTGTAGAATGGGTTAGTCCGAATGACTCTACACGATGTAGAAGACCCAGAACCTAAGCTTTTAACTAGCATACCTGATTCGAACACCAAAATATCAACTAATTCCTTACGAACACTGTGTTTTCAATCATCTATATAGAACAATAACAACTGTGTATGAGGAAATAGCGTTTACCGTAAACCACCTCATACTAATAGGTATTTGAATATTGAGTCCAATCATTCTATGCTACCTTGATTTTCGCGGTCATGCAGATCTCAGGGTGGTATTCAAAATAAAAAAACCGATTGTACTTTAGTGATGATTTAATATAATAAAATACTTGCCTACTAGTTGTGACACCAAAAACTCCCTGTCGTATTTCCGCTGTCCCTATTTATATGAAGGATGAAGTTGACTTTCAAAATTCTAGGTTAATTAGAAAGCATGGTAAAAGTTATATTCCAAGAGAAAAGTTTTAAAGTATCCACCCTAACCTTAGGGGTTGTTGGATACCGGACAATATTAAATAAATACCCTTTGTATGCATACGCTGGTTTACAAACTCTAGTATGATAAACATATTAACTGACAGCCAGGCAGCCCTTGCAGCTCTAAATAGCCGTAAGGTAAAATCCAGACTGGTAGAAGAATGCCAGAAAGAATTGAATGAACTGGCAGACCACAGTAGAATAAGACTAGTGTGGGTGCCGGGACATAATGATATTTCTGGAAATGAACAAGCTGATGAACTCGCGAGAAGAGATTCAGCAACGACATATGTTGGACCAGAACCAATTCTTGTGACCATAAAGAAGGTAGTCCGAGAACAAATACGAAAATGGGTACAACGCCAACATAGACGACAGTGGAGAAACACTCCAAAGCAGGTACCCAGTAAGACCTTTATAGGTGATATGTGTGTTAAACGGGCTGAAGAACTACTAAATGCTAGTAGGAACAAGCTAAGAATTATTACAGGTTATCTAACGGGTCATGCCACGGTAAATGATCATCTGCATAAAATGGGGCTATATAATGGGGATCTCAGCTGCAGACTTTGTGGCATGGAGACCGAGACCGTAACCCATATTTTGTCCGATTGTGAGGCATTGGACTCAAGCAGACAGACAATCTTCGGAGAGGCCTATGTGCCGCCTGAAGCATATGGCATGCATCCAGTTGACCTATATCATCTACTCGAGGGTACGGGAATGGCTGGGTGGGTGGAATAAAGGTGGTAGGAGAGTATAATAAGCCAACAGGCTGCAGTGTTCCCGGTACTAGGATGGCTCCCCCAAAAAAAGTCTGACAAATGTTGGTTTCTACTTAAACTAACGGACTCCTTGATACAAGTAAGGTGTGAAGGTTACCTGTTGGCGATCGGGTAATAAAATGTGTCCCTTCAATAGAATTGGTGTAGGTGTTACCTCAGATTGGTGGAAACCTTATAACGCACCCTGTTCTTAATAGTCCAATTGCCAAGGTATACTTGATAGGCTACAATGGTCCACACTGGATTTAGTATATCCTAAAGGTAAAGGTGTGCTCAGGTGAATCCGATATGATGAGTTGATGCAGACAATATCCAATATAGTAGATGCAGGAATAAAATGGATATAACGAAGAGCAAAAAGAAGAAAGAGAAAAGAAAAGAGACCGTAGATGTCGTCTGGCCTCAAAGTGGTTAGCGTAAAAATGGGGTAGTCAAATCACTATACGATAGAGCCAAAACCATTTCTTCTAAGAATAATAAATTCACAAAGGTAGAAGCTAAATAATAATAATAATTAAATAGATATCGTTACTATTCAAGCAATCTTAATAATTTTGTTTGTGAAAGAACCTTAATATTTTTCATTTGGTACTAGTGAAGGTAACTTTGTTCATTTGAAATTCTAATGATACAATCTTCATATAGATGTTTGTACTTCCAAAAATGAGCAGTGGGATAGAATTTTCTCCCGTGAATGCGACAGATTAAAAGTCGTAGACAAAAATAAAGTTTTTTATTAAGATATTTTCAGAAAGAAATGACCCACTATTCCAGATTCAACTATGAAATCCTGTAATAAAGATATAAAATTATGGAACTCCTTGTATTAAACTTCGTATAAAAGAATTTCGTCATCAACGCCGTGTGTTACCATATTGACTACCTTTTTTCCAACTCTGATTAGCTTGTGGTCGAATTTATCATCTCCAAACTGTCAATTTCAATTAAAAAGCAAGATAAAAATTATCTGAAACCTGTTAAGCATCCTGAATCGACTTTAAGTCAAAGATACGATTACAAATTATGTTAGAATCGGAACATGCTACTATTTCTCTTCGGTTTTTCTAGCTTGTTTTAATTAATGGCGTACATTTTTTAATTTCGTTCAACAAATTAGTTGGATTGGAGTTTTATAGAAAGTACTTAAACTTCATCTGTTAATTTTTTTAAAATTTCTTTGAAGTAGATAAAGAACGAATACTGAATAAAAAAATAAAAATTCACTTTTATAAAGCTAAAATAAGTAACTGTTAAATATCATTTATCTAAAATATTATTATTATTAAAAATGCGGGTTTTAAAGACGGAATTCGCCTTTTTAAAATACAGTTTCAATTTCGTGCCAAAACGTTAGAATAGTAATGGTGTCTGTTTGTTCCGTAAACACTCGAAACACTTGACAGCTGACAAGTTCAAATTTTGATAAAACATTTCGTAAATGAATTCTAATCGACCGTGTGCGGTTTCACAACTTATCTATACATATGAAATGCTATGTCCTGAATAACTGACGGATCAACGCACATTTTAAACTGCTGATAGTAGAGTCCTGAAACTTCCTTTGTATGACGTAGGTATCAGAGGAGAAATTTTACGAAATTCTATCTCTAAGGAGGTGAAAAACAATTACCAAATAGGTAACGATTGGCCTTGACCACGAGTTGTAATTAAACCTACCACCCTTGTGTTAGTACAATCAGCACAATTATCATTTACAAAATTTGAATAAATGTTTCTCGTTTTTTCTCAATTTGTATGAAATGTTCTGACTCTATAATTTCTCCATCTCTAGCCAAGTTTTCTGTTACTCTTGAAGTAATGTATAAGACTTCGTAATATTGTATAAAATTTTATTTGCAACTTCCTTCTTATTGTTGACGCTCTCCGCTACATAACTTTCCGCAATAGTTGCAGATTCCATCCACCATGTCGCTAAGACATCAACTCCAGTATTCGCTAATAAAGGGCCGACGTTCTTTTAAGGTAGTGTCCACTATACTCCTTCTTCAAAAATTTCGAGATTTTACTTGGAATTGAAGGAGTCGAGTGTTTCCCAACAGGCTGGTTTAAGCACTTTCCATTTTGATATCGTCTCTTCATTGTCTTCATTGCCAGTCCTCACTATCGTACGGGCGCAAAATCGTACTCGACTTGTAAATGTTACTTACATACCTTCTAGTATAAATTACTTTTTCATTATACGTTACTGAAAACCCTGTCTTAACATGCCTATTTAGGGTGTGTTGTAACTCTACAGGTTAACCCACTGGTCACAGTTCTTCCAACGAGGAGGTAATAAAAGCTGTGGAGGTCTGGTTTGCAGAGCAAGAAGATACATTTTTTTTGAAAGGTCTAGATACGTTGCAGGTTCGCTGTAATAAATGTATCCAATTAAGAGGAGAATATGTTGAGTAATAAAATATTTTGACATTGAAATTTTGTTTGGTTCTATAGTAGGCTAGGAATTTTTCAATATTTCCTCGTATTTTGCGCCAGAAAAAAAATTTTAGAAGAGTAAGTGATGATATTCTTCCGGTATATTTGTCGGAAAAAACTAAATACTTAAATGCTTCAACATTATGGATTAGAATCTCAATTATAAAAAGTTGTATGACAATTAAAGAATATATGGATGCTACTAAATTGCCCAAAACTATTGCATTTTTCAAACGACAAAGTGTTGGTTACACTCCGAAAAAATCTAAAGAATTAAGTGCAGACCAAGCTGCCAAATTCATCCTTGAAACATTAGATGAGATGTGGTTATTTACTAAAATAATTTTAATATTTGGTATTTTCCGGGCATGCCGAGGAGACGGCAAAACTCACACATCAGAAGCTTCACAATTATAAAGGAAGGATATCCCTTTGACACATACACTTTGTATCGTGAATATAGAAATATGAGATGCATGTTGCTAGGTTAGATGTTAGGCCCAACATGCATATTGCCATACTATAAGTGATACAACAAAACAGATTGCAGAATAACTGAACTTAAAAAATCCTGAAGAATATACGGGACTCGATTTAAGAAAGTCCTCAGTATCTATGTTGGTTAGAGGAGGTGAGGATTTGCTTGATCTAAAATGACATGGTTAATTGATTGATTGATTGATTGGTTCGGCACCATCATCAGTCAGAGGCTTAGAGTCTCCGGTACCTCAGCCTTTAGGCTTTTTGTACTCTTGGTTGAGCCGTTTATGTGAAGGGACTAGTAGCCATTATCGGGCTCAACAGTGTTTTCACTACGTCTTGGAGAAATCCTCCCTTGGATTCTCCAGTCCTAGGAGTCTAAATCTCCAATGAGATGAAGCTTCACAATCGAAGATAATGTGAGAGGCTTTTCCTGTATGCATGTGCTCCCGTAGGGTACATTGACCCGTCACTTTTTCTATGTGGCCCTGCTGAGGTTTAATATTCCATCAGTCAGCGTCTCCGAGGTTTTTTTTGACCAGTAGTTCACTGTGTTCCTGTTTTGGCACGTGTTTCCAGTACGACTGATGTTTAGTTTGAATTAATCGAGATATACAACCACGTGCATGAGTTTTTGATATCCCAAATACTGGTTCAGGACCAGTGAATGCAGTTCTAGACCTTCAAAGCGTGTGTGCCTTATCATTTCCTACAATGCCCTTGTACCCCGAGACCCACTTAAGAGTTATTCTATTTTGGTTAGCCAGTTAGTTTTTGTATGCGGTCCCAGACGTCTAGATCTGTTCAGGGGACATGCTAAAGATTTTAGTGCTGCCTGACTATCAGACAGTATAGGGATCTCTTGGCCTTTACACCCCTTTCGACATCCAATTGCAAATGAAAGTGGATAGCGTAGATTTCTGCCTGGAATACAGACGCAAAATTCCCCAACGATACGTGGATGTTGCACCTGGGTCTTGCACCGTAGACTCCAGCTCTTGTTCCAATGCCAGTCTTAGATCCGTCTCTGTACCACACCAACCTTCCTTCCTAACTACATACTTCCTTCGCATCCCAGTTTATCTGGATACGGTATGGTTGGTTGCCGTTTATTGTGGCCAACATGTCACTTCTCATTTCAAGAAGCGAGTTTGTGATAACATCTGTATTCTGAAATGACTATGGGTGTTGGTTCCTTCATGCCAGCTAGGCGGTATCAGTTCGAAAGAAATATTGGAAGAAATAGGCGAAGCCGAAAAAAAGAGAAGATCTGACCATTGCGCGAGCACGGAAAACCCTATTTTCTGGGCTCGTATTGAAATTTACTATTTTTTGGAGGATTAAAAATAACGACACCAGTTTTGCTAACAATTTATTCACAAGAACAAAATTATTTAATTATTTTAATTATTCCTATTCATGGCCAAAACTCTTTTTTGTCGCTTACTTTGTTAAGAAAATCATGGAAGTATCTCACAAAATTATTTCTTTATCCAACAATTCATTGATAAAATCAGAAGAACTCAAAATTAACTTCATTTTTCAATTGTATGTACCATAACCAAAAATAAAGAACAATCCTCAAATATTGATTATGTGGTAGTCAACAGAAATTATTCACAACGTTTGTGTGCCCTTTAGGTGTCCTTTTAAAATTTACAGACATATTAATTTTGTTTGCGGCAACAAACACTTCGTGGAGACATTTGTAAGAGATGACCTTATAAAATAAACCAGAAATTATGAAAATAATATATTCAGAGCTCAGTAGCGTTACATAAAGTTATATACAATCGTTATATTATAGGAAACATCATAAATATATCTAAAATAATATAAAAAGTTGAGATCTAGCCTTGAATGTTGGAAACTGTTAGGACGGGTAAATGGTGAAGTTTTTGAAAATCTACCTATAGGTTAGGTTAGGTTAGGTTTATGGTGAGTGAGTCTATAAGGCCCTCCACTGCGACACACAAGAGTCTATTGTGGCTCACACCTATTCAGATTTCACCAAACAAATTCAGCTTCTTAACAAAGCCGATTAGCTTATTTGGTGAATGATTTTTCAGGTCCGAGGGCGAGAGAGCATCCCTGCCAAACATCAGATACCTGATTCGAGCCGCGGCGGGGCAGGCACAAATTATATGCTCTGCTGTTTCATCATCTTCCAGACAAAGACGACAGGTCGGATCTTCCGACAGTCCAAGTTTTAGCATATGATGATTCAGATGACAGTGGCCTGTTAAAAGGCCTGTTAGAGCGTAGGTCATGCCTGCTATAGTCTAGCATTTGTTTGGAGACATTCTTCGAAGGATGCTCTTCTTGCCGTCCAGGTATTCAGTGTTTGTTTGGCAAAACTTATTGCGATGCCAATTGTAGGTTCTGGTCCGATAGAAACACGTGCGGCACCCTCCCTTGCAAGAGAGTCTGCCTTCTCGTTTCCTCCCATGCCAGAATGGCCAGGGATCCAGACCATTAATACTTTATTGAGTTCTCCTATTGAGGAGAGTCTTTGTTGGCAGTCTAATACCAATTTCGACGTTACACGGTTAGTGCTAAGTGCTTTCAAAGCCGCTTGGCAGTCCGAGATAATTTGTATTGTTCTATGTATGAGATTGGCCTGCTCCAATCTCTCCACTCATGAAACAATGGCGTAAATTTCCGCCTGAAATACGGTTGCATAGGATCCTAGAGAGGTTGAGATTTCTGTCCTAGGTCTGCGCCCGTATACACCTGCACCAGAACCTGAGGGTGTTTTTGAACTGTCTGTATACCAACAGCTGTCTGCTCTTAATAGTTCATCCTTACGGAGGACCCATTCATCTCTATTTGGAATTAGGACGGTATAAGGCAGGTCGTAGTTTACCGTTGGAGGCATTATGTCAGAGGTCATTCCCAGAATACTGTGACTTTCAGTGTCCACTAGCATTCTGCTTCGTTCTGTATAAGCCTGATTTGTGCATTTAGAAATATGCGCAATTCTGTATGTTGTCCATCTAGCCTCTCTTTCCAAAAATATATGGAGAGGAGGTAGGTCCAGAAGGATTTCCATGGCTGCTGATGGTATGGAGCTGAAAGCACCAGTAATTGCCAGGCAAGCCTGACTCTGTAAACCAGAGAGCTTTAGATGTTAAGAGAATAGAATATATTGAGAGAAATTTGTGAATGTAACAATAATGTACCAAAAACTGAAAAATAATTTGGTAGATCCTACTTCCATCCTAAGCCTAACCCCCGTATTTGGAAAAAAATTGAAAAATGAGATTTTTTGCTTTAACATATTAAAATATGTTAAATTTAAATGTTTCCTATGGTGAATCACCGTATCTGGACGTATCTGGACCGTATCTGGACGTAAATGTACAAAATCGAATAGTATTAAAATCATATTTGAAAATAACTTTAGAAATACTAAGGCTAAACCCAGTATTTTTAGTTTACTAAGAGTTTTACCCGTATTTCTAATCAGATACGGGTATTTTGCATAGCAGCTTCCAAATACGTGGTTTATACGTAAAAATTAGACCTAATAGGTCTAATCGTGTCTATTTTGCTATCCCGCCCTTTGTTTATGTTCTTATTTTCAGTTTACCGGTAACCTTATTGGTCGTCAGGCAAGGTGGTCTTTTGAATATTGCAATCATTTTCTATTTTCGTGAACAATAAAGTGTAAAATGAGTTCGTGGGGCACCGGGAGTAGAGGAAAAACATTTTAGTTGCCCTGACCACCACCTCAAAAGGGCTTCCAGTTTTGTGACTAGACTGCTCTAGCCAGAACAAAAACTGGGCTTTCCTGTCTTTCTTGATTTGTATTGTGAATTTGACAGGTTTAGCGTCAGAAACCGGACATGTAAACTATTTTGAACCTTCATGTCTGTGAATTCATTCCATCATTAAGTGGAAGAATCACTAAGACGACAAAAGAAAATGTATAATTTCGCAGACTTTAAAAATGCTGTACAATCAAGCAACAAACGAAAAGTACAGATTAAGTCTATGCAAGTTAATGATTTTCAATTATGGAAAAATCTCAATTTGGCTAGTAAAACCAAAAAATCCTAAATTGTATATTGCCAAAATAACTGAATTAATGGTGAAGAGAAATGAGTTTGGAATTCACTACAAAAACAAATCCAATCAAAAATGGAGAGAACTGGATTTTTTGCTCAAGATTATCTTGCCTCGGCCGCAAGCGGCCTCGGCTTTAACTATTCTTTCGGTACGTTAAAAAGGTATTTCGCGGCCTAAGCATACAAACAACTATTAGAGTATACATAAGGATTGTTTATTGTTTAATATGAGCAGCTAATATTGATAACGCAAAAGTTCGTTGAAGCTACAAAAAATTAGGAACTTTAAATCAATATTCCGCCATTTCTACAAATTTTTAAATACGGAGGTTAGGATTAGGAGGGCAGCCTAGGTACCAGTCCTCACACTACTGCCTTCATCAATCTAGATCATTGACCAGACGCAAAAATAAATTTTGGGGCGTGAGAAATTGCCATTAAATAATCAACCCCTCACATCTCACATCTTTATAAGTGCTATCAGAATATTCACTCAGTTTACGCTATGTCCCACGATTTTGTTTGAGTCTGATCAATGTCCTAGATTGATGAGAAAAGTAGTGCGATAACTGGTACCCAGGACCTGCCATATTATTTTTGAGCTGCTAGTTCATTATCTTCATCATAATTTTATATTCTTTCCAATAAAACTGTTTCACTCAATTTTTTTTTACCTTTATCCATCTTATTTTAAAGTTTTTATTTCTTCACTTAATGTTTCTCATTTCATTCAGTTCTCTTAGTTCCTAATTATTAAAAGGTTTTTTCCTGTCAATTTGTTGCCTTAATACATAATCCTTCTAAAGACTTCAGTCGACTCAGTTCCACGAAAACTTGTCCTTCGTTAAACCATTTCGTACCTAAATACACAATATCGTGGTCTACAGTCCTGCCTTGCATTTTTTGGACAGCTGAAGTCCATGACAAAATTAAAAGCAACAACTTTTTGTCAGCCTTCCTATAACTGAACTTTACTGGAAACTGTATGGCATTAGGGTCTTGAGACCAAAAAATTTCAGTAATGTAGCCGTAACATCACTTTTGCTCATACAAATGTTTCAAATTGTGTTGACAAGTCTCCAGTTTCGTTTATACTTCTTGGTATCGTATTAACTAAATTTAAATTATTTGTATCTCGTGAGGCCTCAACTAGTTGGTCCGGTGCTTTTATTTTATAAATTCGATTACCCTTGCCTTGAAACAAATTCAAAACAGCAGTTTTGTGATGGCTAACAAAAAAAATATGAAATCCGCCAGTTCGTGCTGGTGGCCATCTTAAATTTAACTTTTTTATGATATAGTGTAATCTACTAGTCAAACCCTTCCATTTCGAATCTATATTGAGATTGTTGAGAAAAATTTTGTGGTGACGGTCATTTTCAATTTACAATGGCCGCATTCAGAAAAGCTCATCGGAGACTAATTGATGAAAAATTTTGTGCTGAACGGTGTATCGGAAAACGTCACGCGTATATTATGTATCTGATTATGTCAAAACTTTATTTCAAAGTTCGATGGAATTCTCAGATGTATTCAGAAAAAGTTATCGAGATTAGTTGTGAATATACATAATTATAGGCGTTTTCTTGCGCCTTTGTATTTGAATAGTATTTGCCTATACCTTGTTTTTAAACTAAGAGGAGCGATTTGAATTTAAGTTGGCATTTCTGCTGCATAGTGATTGGTCAGATTCCCACCAGTTTCACACAGCTCTTTTGATACCACTGACACTGACATTTGTCAGTTTTGTGTTTATTTATATAAACATAGTCATTAGTTCAATCATTACTACCACGTTTGTTGTTTATTTTTAACAAAGTATTATATTTTACCCAAGGTATTTGCTATTTTCATTATTTATTACCTTTCATGAAAAAAATCCATACTTCTTTTTTCTTGTTAATAATATAAGTTTCACATCAAGTTTTACATACATTGCTGTACTATATTATGTTTTTTTTCGATAACTAAACTTCTGTTCACTTTTAGTTTTGCTATACCAAAGCCTCAAACGTTAATAACAAATTTAATTATACAATTGCATTTCTATATTCTCATTTATTCTCAAATTCTTAAAACATTTTACATAAACTACTTATAACCTTACATCTTTTCACAATAATGTCACATTTGGTTACTACTTTTGCAATGACCTGTGGCCAATCGTCATTCGATATTTAGACATGCCTTGATCCCTCATTGGCTACGACAACAGCGAGCAGTACAATACATATTTCACGTAATTTTCATTTAGTTCAAAAAGTCTGAACACGACCCTTTTGGAACACACTCCCAATCTAGTAACTTTTAGTGGTGTGGTTGAGGTTTCCTAAAATGCTCCTCCTAGTTTAAAAACAAGGTTATAATATTTGAATACATGCATTTTGGCGTTGAACTGATGACGTCACTTTGCAACTGATTTAAAACTGAAGCTGTCAGTTTCAAAACCAGTATGAGAGTGGTTTTGAAACGTATTTCACTCACATGACACCATTATTTCGTGTAATCTTTAGGTTACTTTGGTTTGTTCATACATATGTGAAAAAAAATGTTCCAAATTAATCTTGGAAAATATTTATTAAATATAGATTCTGAAACACTGCAGAGTTTACAAGGTACTGTATATGTTTTTTCTAAACGTTGGCTCCAAGTAGGATTTTACATATCCTAATTTCGCTGCCGCCTATCTAAAAGAAGTTGAGCAGGATTTCGGAGATGTAGAACATACCACTGTGGAACATCATGAGCAACAAATTGGTGGTAGTCAAGCCAACGAAGCTACGCATGTATTCCTTTCTCATTCTAAATAACTGAAAAAAGTAGTAATTTATGTAAAACTCTAACCATTCCTCGCTAAATAAAGGGATTCTGCAGTGTTCTTCACCGGACCCCAATAGAGTAAAATAATTCTGAGGAGTATCAGCAAACAAACATAAATTTAAAATATTCTGGTACATCCACTTTTCTTCATCCTCTATTAATTGCAATACTGCTGTAAGTAGTCTAGGTACTTTAATATTATCCATTTTAAAAACAATTAAAATGGTAATTTAAAAAAAATATCTACAGCTACGCACAGAGATAATAGGTATACACGCCGAGGCTACGCAAACTTTTTCAGGTTGTTTGTTTGACAACAAAACAAGTTTTAAAATTAAATAAGGGGGGACATTTTCGCGTTCTATAGAAATGGTGACGTCACAAATCATCGTTTTCAAATATATATTCGAATACCCATGGGCGCAAAAAAACGTCTTATATCATCAGAACTAAAGATGTGTATCAAATTTCAAATCAATCGATGAGCAGGAAGCGGATAATATTTGAACTACAAAATTTGACCAAACAAACAGGGCAAGCTAAATAAAACCGGGTAATAAGTAATGATTGTGTGAAAAGATTAATTTGGTATAACGGCGCCACTGCAATTCGAAGTAACAATTCAAGATTGTGTGCTGGTCGTGGTCCTAGTGTGCCATGTTCTTCTTCGACAAATTCCAATAATAATAAAGAAAGCGTTGGATCTCCCGTAGAGATCGTCTATGGCCATGAGAAACATCTGAAATACCCGCGTCTATTTATCATAAGCCTACCCTGATTGTAAACAATCGAAAAGGACAACGAGGAATATTTGTCCAACGGATGCGGTCTTCATATTTTTTATCTTTCTCCTTCTTTTACTCTCCGGTTTTTTATCAGATCTTGATTTGATTAATATTAATAGTCGTGGATATGGTCTTACCCCGCTGATTAAGATATTTTTATTTTTTATCGACGATGTTGAATCAAGTGCTATATCAAGTGTTGATGACCTTGACCTGATCTTTGAAGATTCTTAAGAAAACTTAAAATATCAATAACGTTTATGTGATATAAATGTGATTGCGCGATTGGTCTTACGAACAAAAGATGCTTTGTTGTTCATGATCTGATAAAAACAAGTTCAAATGTTAAAACAGTTAAC
Organism: Lochmaea capreae; assembly: GCA_949126875.1. Taxonomy (NCBI): domain Eukaryota; kingdom Metazoa; phylum Arthropoda; class Insecta; order Coleoptera; family Chrysomelidae; genus Lochmaea; species Lochmaea capreae. Next base: position 19,344,343 of record OX421403.1, read on the forward strand.
TCGTTGAATTTAAAACATTCAGAAGAATGCCTACAATATATTTATTGTAGTGTAATTCCGTTGAGTGAACAATTTTTCACTCAACGGTAATTCTCAATTGTATTAATGACTATTGGATACGTACTTTATTAAGGGAAATGGACTGTTGACTCTGCTTGTGCCAAAAAATTATGTATGTTACTCAAACACAACAATTCCACGATAAAGTGTAAAATTTGTGTCATCGTGTTTTTTATTTCCCTTTTTTTCACTAAAGGCCAAGCAACATAGTAATTTTTGGAAAAAAATCCTAGTCTTGGACACGCAAATGTTTTTCAGTAATTTGTTATAAACATTTGAAACGACAAAAACCTTCCTTTTCCTAGTTTTTCCATATAACGTGAAAAGTAATGATGGAATCTCAATGGTATGTATAGACAAATCGTAGGTAATTAAAATACGAACAAAATGAGGGATCGGGCAAATCAATCTGATAATTAAGAACCCAGGAAATTTAGAAAAATTAGTAATTTTTTTGAAAATTGATATTTTTGTCATTTTTCAATTGCAAGAGCTTAAACTTGGTACAAATGAAGATCTTCATATGCACTTTATATGTGCGAAGAGCAGACGCCAGGCGACGGTTACTTTTATTGCAATTGCAATTATAATTTGTTGATGAGAAAATGTACATCGTGTCTGACGTGTGTGTACGGTTTTGAGAAGTATAGATATAGAGCAACAAAACGTATATTTTCAATTTGTAATGAAATGATTCACAGTTGGCCAAAAACACCACCAAAAAGGACCGGTTACGCCGAGCGCCAGCGTGCTTATTGTATATCGTTTTTGGCCGACTTCACATTATTTTATTACAAATAGAAAATATACCTTTTGCTGCTCTACATATATATACTTTTCAAAACCGTTTTTAATCCATAATCTGTTCTTTTTCAGCATAAAATTTCCCGTTATTTGACGCCACACACGATTTTTCATAAATTTTGGATAAATATTCAAGATGCCGGCCAAAAAACGCATTTCGCGCATTTTTCTAGACTTTTAGTATGTTGAAATGATATGAGCTTTGTGGGAATTAGTTCCACCCTAAACCATACTTCGACTATTATAAGTTCTCGCAGAAGCAGAGTATGTGAGTAGGTGTTTCATCATTTCCTGCACATAGGTTCACTAACTAACATTTTGTGCAGATATTTCTTCAGGGTGCAGTGTCCAGTCACCAGGTCGGTAACTGTCTTCAAATGTCTCTTACTCAGTTTCAATAGCCTGGTTAAGAGTTCCTTGTCTACCTTGTGTCGACCACCATTTGAGTTGGTGTTCCCTATCATAGCCAGTTCCCGATTTCCCTTCTCATGCAATCTTTTGTAATTCAACAAAACGGTTCCAGACCTGTGAAGTCTCCTTTAGAGCCTTCTTTATCTAACTGGTCAGCCATTTAATCCCCTTATGTGCCGGCACCCATCTTAAAGACACTCTGTTGTCTTTTCTAGTGAATGTCACTCATATATACACAAAAGGTGTGTTTGTAGTTTGTGGTTTACAAATAGTATTAGAGATGGCGAAGAGTGGCATCCTGCAGTTATAAACAGAACAGATTTTTATTTTGATTTATATTCTACTTTTCCAATTAGTTTTTTACGTTATTATGAATGTCAGTGTTGCATTGCACCAAGCTTTTAAGTAGTTCAACGTTTTTTGAATAAAATCGGATTGAGTTTTCAAACGTGTCAAAATGAAATGTAATTTAAATCAAAACCATTAAGGAGAATTAATAGGAACATTGATACAAACCATCCACCAAATAGCCTTCCACCCCTTTTTAACCCCGCTATGCGATGAGTTTCAATAAAATACGAAACACGTCTTTCATCAATTTTATCACGCAAAATTTTAAGTAGTTTGGCTCCATTTTTCACCCCCTAGAATTTCGGAAAATCCGTTCTTATCGGATACCTACGTCATACAAAGAACACACCCTCCAAGTCTCTACGTCTCTACGATCAGCGGTTTAGGATGTGTTGGTCCATCAGTCAGTCATTTAGGATAAAGCATTTTATATGATTATGTGGGAAATTAAGTATGATAATAACTTTTGAAAGCACTCGAACGTATTTATACAAAGATCCGCAGGAAATGATAGAACATATCCAATAAAAATAAACAAAAAAATCGAACAGACGAAAAATAATATATGGGATTTTTACCTGCAGCTCTTCTCACAGAAATGTCAAAAGTGTTTACACAATTTTCTTAAGATAATGGCCTTAGGCAGTTGGTGCGAAATTATTCTTGATGAAATATACACCGAATTCTTTGATGCCGTGAATAATTAAAATAAATGGAGTTCAGTCTATTATAATTCTGAGAAAAAGAACAAAAAATACAATATGCTTTTGAAGATCCGAAAAGCATTTGAATTATAGTGTTATTTGGTCCGATAAAATACAAAAAATTTTCTTTAAATATAAATACTCTCTTTTTTTATTAGATTTATCTGTATGATCGTCAGATTAAATTGAAAGTTTATACATGTATCAAGGACCGAAGACAATTCAATAGTTTGTTCCAATATCCCAATCAGGATTAACAATTAAATTATTATATTCTATACAATCTCTGTTTTATAATTAAATTATTAGTTTACAGCACACCGATACTTGATGTCAACGATTTGAAGTGAGGTATTCAAATAGCATGCGATAGTATAAGAAATACGCCTAAAATATTTTAGCTCATTCGACGTAGACTACTTTCATGTAGGCTGGAGGCGATCACTCCCAACATTTATCATAAATCATATTTTATTCCCGCTTTTTCCATTTTTATAAACATTTTTTTGTTCGAGCATGATTTGACTTTTGAAATTTGATTCATCCTTCATTGGATTTGCAAAAAATGTTCTAGGAGCATCCCTACTACGACCTTTTCAAATATAGTTTGAGTATCCTTCTGTTATTCTAGAGTTCCTTGTCTAGACTCGACCTTATTACTAGACTTCGAATGGCAAACCACAGGTCCTCCATATACTGGGAGTGTTGTGGGTTTTCCTTTCCTATCGTATGTGTACTGATGTTTCCCCATATTCTTGACAAAACCTGCATATGGCTGTGTCTGTCGATCTGATATTATCGTTATGTTTGTTGAGTCTACAATGCCCTATCAGGAGCCCAACCACGATCCTGATTCTTCTCCTATTCTGGCTCAGTAGATACTCCGTTAGTTTTTGCGAGGGTTCCTTGATGAGCTCTTTGGTCTGCCTCACTCTTGGCGCTTTGTCCAAGTACTGGTATTTGCTCTTTGCATCGATTTCGCTATTCCACAGAAAGGTTCTGGGCCAATGGGATCACAACGTGCCCCTTCTCGGGCTAGTGAGTATGCCTCTTCAAACAAACAGATATGAAAAGCTTTTTATTGAAAGTCAATAGGTAGTGGGTAACCTACGCAAATTATTTAAAATTTCACTTGCTATACGCAGAAATCAGCTAGGAAAAGAAGAAATAAGAGTCTGATATCCCAATAAAATGGGTTTAAAAACTGGAAAATTGAAAGAAAGGAGGTTGAACGTTAACGAAGCTTAACTGAACAAGTGGTAAGGAAAAAGGTAACATGATTATTTGTTTCAGGAAGCACATTAAGAAATCGTTTATCAGGGCACCAGGGTAAGGCGCAACGATCCAAGAATTGGAATACGCACTTCTATCCAGGGTGGCCAAAACCACATAATTGATTACATTAGCTCGTTATTTTATTTTTAAATTTAAAGAAAGACAGGTAATTCAATCAGAAAAGGGGTTCCTGGAACTGGCTCATGAAATATGCATACTCTTATCGTTACTGACCTTCTGGAATTTCTTGTCTCAAAACTGCATCAAATTTGAGGGTATCATTAAAAATAATGTTAACGTTACCCATAACGTGCAAACATTTTAAAAGTACTTCCTGTATCTCGCCATTCGTAATTTCTTGTATAATTTCATGTACTTCCTCGAACTTTTCTTTTTAACTGCTTCGATTTCCTCTTCTATTCCAGAAATTTATATTATCCTTCCGCCTTGAACCCCCTTTTTCGTGAACGTTATAAAATTTATTAGGTACCCGTTGTGGTAAATTTTAAGTCCGACTTGAATCGGTATCCATAAGTGAGGTAATACACCTTCGAATTAACATACAATCATTAATTGTGCTGTCAAAAAATTATATGGTATATATTAATAATAGACATAATTTATTTATTAAAGCAAAAGAAGTAACTGTTCATCTGACCACGTAGGTTTGGTTATGAGCAGTTCTCTAAGAATTACCTTGAATTAGCAACTTTGAAAAAATATTATTTGAACTTTGTACTTTTAGACACCTATTCAGTATTCAACGGACCAAACTGGATGATGCGAAAAATATACAGTGCTTTTCAGATAAAAGTATCCACCTTTAATAACTTTTGTAATACTGGTATTTAGAAAAAATCCAAAAACACGTCAATTTATGTTGGAAGGGGCAAGCATTATGGCTTATTTAAACTTACTGGAAAAGCCAGCCCCTCGCCCCTAGCAGCATCCCCTTTATTTTTTTAAATTACTTTTCATATTTTTTATGTAAAATTTGGATACTCCTCTTTGAGCTGATTTCAAAAATGTATAATACTTGTAGGTTAAAGTGGTTAGTTTATGAGATAAACAATTTTTCTTTTAAGAGCACAAATTTTACTTATTATTTACTTTCACCTTATTTGCCTGTACTAAAATGGGTTGTACAACAGTTCAAACTCTTTAATCTTTTTAACTATACTATTTATTATGAAGTTACAATAAGTGTTCAAAATGAGTACCATTCACTTCCATACAATGGTATAATCTATTTTGAAATGCCTCTCTGACATTGCTTAATACGGCTGGATTTAATTGTCGACATTCATTTTCTATCCTCTCTCGTAAATCATCCAGAGATTCTGGTTGGGTAGCATAAACTTTTGTTTTTAAATACCCCCATAAAAAGAAGTCTAGGGGTGTTAAATCCGGTGACCTAGGCGGCCACTCCATCATCTGCCCCCTTCTACCTATCCAACGAGCGGGGAATGTTTCGTTTAAAAATTGTCGGACAGGCATAGCATAGTGTGAGGGAGCTCCGTCTTGTTGAAATACCAGTAAATCTTCGGAAAGGTTATCATCATTTTCTATTATTGTTGTAATACCTGGGTCAACCCCTTCCCTGAGTAACTCAAGATATGATTCACCATTTAAATTTCCGTTGATGAAGAAAGGTCCGACAATGTGGTCACCTAGGATACCACACCAAACGTTTAACTTTTGGGGATGTTGTGTATGGAATTCACGCATAATATGTGGATCACTTTCAGCCCAATATCTACAATTATGCCTACTTACTAAGCCATTTAATGAAAATGAGCATTCATCAGAAAAGCAAATATTGTTTAACAATTGTGGATTGTTATTGATAATTTGCGTCATTGATTCGCAAAACTCTAGACGACGATCAAAATCATCTTCATTCAACTCCTGCACCAACTTAACTTTGTATGGGTGGTACTTGAATTTATGTAGAACTCGGAAAACTGTAGAAGATGAAACACCGATCGCTCTACTTATTGTTGACAACGATTGGGGTTGTTGAGCCTCTAAGCTGACTTGCCCTAAAATTGCCACTTGGATTGCTTCGTTATTTACGAGTCCCTCTCGCTTATGCACTTTATTGCAAACAGACCCTGTTGTGGTAAATTTCTTCATCAGTTGAATTACATACTTATGAGTTGCATGTCTTCCGTCATGTAATTCGTTAAATATTCTAGCAGCAGCTCTTGCACAATTATTATTTTGGTAGTATAAACCTACAATTTCAATTCTTTCTTGCAAAGAGTAAACCATTTCAGAGAAACAAAATAAATAATGTATCAAATTACACTATCAATAGTGACTAAAAATTCTAGTTGACAATGTCAAACTTTAATAAAAAATAGAGTTTTTTGTTGTTTGGATTTTTTAAGTAGTTTGAATAGCACAGTTAAAAAGATTAAAGAGTTTGAACTGTTGTACAACCCATTTTAGTACAGGCAAATAAGGTGAAAGTAAATAATAAGTAAAATTTGTGCTCTTCAAAGAAAAATTGTTTATCTCATAAACTAACCACTTTAACCTACAAGTATTATACATTTTTGAAATCAGCTCAAAGAGGAGTATCCAAATTTTACATAAAAAATATGAAAAGTAATTTAAAAAAATAAAGGGGATGCTGCTAGGGGTGAGGGGGTGGCTTTTCCAGTAAGTTTAAATAAGCCATAATGCTTGCCCCTTCCAACATAAATTGACGTGTTTTGGGATTTTTTCTAAATACCAGTATTACAAAAGTTATTAAAGGTGGATACTTTTATCTGAAAAGCACTGTATATGTTATAAATAAATAGATTTATATTCTGTTGAATTAACTATTATAATAATATAAACACAATAAAGAAATATAATATAATATTTAATAAGGCACAGAGTGGTTCAACAACATTTATCTATGTGTACGTGATCGACTGACTGGGATGGCTAAGGTGACCAAAAGTCTTCTTGTACCAGTGGCAGCGGTACGGACCATGGTCGTTCAGGTTGTAACATTTTATTATTGAAAAGGTGAATGAAACCAAAAGTTTAAGAAAATGATTAATAATTATAGAAGTGCTTTATCAACAAAGTTATTGCAATTGTTAGCTTGAAAAAAAATTCTAGTTACGTCTTATAGGTACTATTTTTATTTTTCTTGGATTTGTAGGAAACTAGTTCAAAACTCTCGTTTCAATCCAGTCCTGATTCTCCTTAAAGAATTTACGATGGACGCTCATCAACTCAACTCAGTCAATCTGTCCTCTTCCCTTGTGCCTCTCAGCCAGGAAAAAATATATATCAGTCTCCTCCAAAAATGCAGCCACTTATACAATAATATTCAAATTATCTCCTACAGAATCGTTCTTTTTTCACAGACTACACCACAAATCTAATTCTGCAGAGATACCACCCAACTCATGAAATTCCATGAAAGATTTTGCATTTTTCTTTTGAAGTAATGATTTCCTCTTGTAGACTTTTCTAGAGCCTGCTAGAGATATCTCCGTCTCTTGAATCCGACTAACTGGCTGACATAGATTCATCTACCAGTGCTAGGTGGCTCTAGATCAGTGTAAAGCTTTGCGAGACGTACCATAATTATCCGATTTGTTTTGTAGTATCACTTCTCTGTTTTTCTATTGATGAAAAACCAAAAGTATGTAAAGAAATAACATTTTTTTGGTTAGAGCTTTTTCGTACAAACATCGTGGGGTCGTTTTCCAAAAGGAGTTAGTGAACTTAACACCAAAGTTTCAGGCCGCTTCGCTTGAAGCTGTACCTAAACTTAATTTTTAGAGTTGATGAGTCAGTAGAATATTTTCGCGCTATATCTTTTACCATTTTGAGGACAGTTGTCTCAGCAAAAATGCCTTGCAAAGTTGATTTCTGTTTTCGGCAATGAAACACCACATTAATCGACAATTCCTTGTGGTATGGAGAATTTAAATGTGGACAGATTAACCTTAAGGCGATACAAACGGCTCAAAAGCAATAAAAGGAACTGGGATAGGAGTGTACGGAATAATTTGAAAAACAATAGTGATTAAAAGATATCTACTATTTTTTTTCTAGCTCTATATACAAGATATAAAAGACAACCATATGTTATGTTATGTATGTTATTGAATTTAAGTATGTTCATAGCATAGTGTTGGTAAGAATTAATTGAAAATGTCATAAAAGTCAACATTCTCATGTACTATGGGCGTTTTTTTTCTCGAAATTCTACATAAACACATTTACACAGTAACCCGTCATTAAAAACACTTCTATTAATTATTATTAAACAAAATATGTCTTCATTAATTTTCAAACAATTTACGATTCGTTCTGAAAACGTGTCAATTATTTTTTTTAAATGGTATCTCTCTGTGGCACCATATTGGTCCAAACTACCGCATCACATTCCTGCAGCGTTTTTTGACTGGTTTTATTGTTTGTGGGCTTGGGGTTTTTTTATTGTTAAATTTGTATTCGGGTTTATGTGTGAATAAAATTATTATTTTATTGAAACGTTGGAAAATACATGATGCTTCTTTCTAAAATAAAAAACGGATAGATATAAAAAAAGCTGGTTGAAGGAAACCTAATCTAATTTTAATTTTTTCACACGAGAATAAGTAACTTATATTGAATATTTTTTTTTAAATTAGGTTTCATATGATAGAAAAAAAGAAGGATCGAATATTATTGGAAAAAATGGGTTTATAGTATTCATCTTTACCGGATTATGCGTTATCGGATTTAATTTTTTTTAATCACTTCCGACAAACGCTTCTTGTATTGTAAAGAAAATATTTATCCGTATTTAGAACAACAATTTCATATAATAAACTAATTTTGGCACAAAAATTAACGGACCACTAAAAATCACAATTTTCTCGTAAAGTATCACATCGATTATTACTGTAACGGGTGTCCACTGAAATCGAACTGTTCTCCTCTTTTTACAGAATGAGTTGTTTCTCAATTCACCTCATCATCTATATTAATAGAGAACAAACTAAAGTCTACGTCACAACAATGTTTTAAATGACAGGTGACGTTTAAGTAAACAATAAAAAATTTGGCAAAACTTGAAAAAACCTGCTGACAAAAGTGTATGTAGCGAGTATTACCGCCTCTAGCACTAATGACTTCTTGACAACGGTGGCATACACTAATAATAAGTAACCTTATTTCAATTTAGTATACCTAGTTCCTCCCAGATTCAAATTAGATTCCGTCTTGCGTTGTGTTTATTTGGCGTCGCTTTTCTCGTTTTCTCATTCCAAGAATGTCACAGAGTTTCTATGGGATTCAAGTACGGGCTTTGAGCTGGCCATCCATGGTTTTAATTTCTACCTCTTCAAGATTCGAGCAGCATTCGATCTTGCATTAGCAATTATCCAATATGTATCTTTCAGCTGCTACCACTGATTGAGTAGGTTAGGTTTATGGTGAGTGGGTCTATAAGGCCCTCCACTGCGACTCACAAGAGTCTATTGTGGCTCACACCTAATCAGATTTCACCAAACAAATTCAGCTTCTTAACAAAGCCGATTAACTTATTTGGTGAATGATTTTTCAGGTCCGAGAGCGAGAGAGCATCCCTGCCAAACATCAGATACCTGATTCGAGCCGCGGCGGGGCAGGCACAAATTATATGCTCTGCAGTTTCATCATCTTCCAGACAAAGACGGCAGGTCGGATCTTCCGACAGTCCAAGTTTTAGCATATGATGATTCAGATGACAGTGGCCTGTTAAAAGGCTTGTTAGCCAGCGTAGGTCATGCCTCCTATAGTCTAACATTTGTTTGGAGACATTGATTGAGTAATTCGCTACGTTATTATTCCTTCTAGTGTATTTTCTTCTGCTGCAGCTACTCTGGCTTTGCCTGATAGCCTGGTTTTTACAAAAGCTACTGCAGTGGATGATAAATCTCTCGTCACATTAACAATTCCAATACATCCAAAAACTCGAATAATTTCCCAAAAGTTCCGTAAAATTGTAGTGGTATAAGCTTACACATGAAATCTACTTGTGACAAAGGCATTATGTCTAAGGATTCGCTTTCGTCACTCTCAATATCTTCCTCAAAAATATTTTTATCCATCTGTCTTTAACTTACAAAAATTTTGAATGACACATCGCTTTTTGATTAGTATCAAGTGTATCCCATGAAACAGCTATAGTACGAGTGAATTCATTAAATAGCTGAATCAAATTATTTTAAATCTCTTCCCTAACTGCATCACTTTTGGGTACCACTGTTTTCAAAACTATTTTTGATTGATTTTTAGTTTCTTCAGCTAACCTATTTAATATTATTCCTAACTCTTCCGGAACCACAGACACCTGGTGTAATCGGTTTTAGGATAAGCAGTCCCATTACTGTACATAATATACAGTATAAACAAATAAACCCATCAAAATATATGCAGTAATAAAATAACACAAAAAAAAATTATATAGAAAATAAAAATAATATATATGTATAAATATTCAGCAACGGAAAAATTGTAAATCGGTTAGGAAATAGTAATTTACGTTACAAGACCGGAAAGTAGTGTTTTTCAGATCGAGACAAGCCTACGGCTCGCCCTGGAAGCTTGGAGAGTCCTGAAAAACACTAATTTCCGGTTGCGTGAAGTACAATATTTTTTTTAAGACAGACACTTCGATATACATTTAATTCTTTATCGGATAATTCAAAATCTGAATTCATATTATTGTTAAATTTGCGCACTCGCGAAATAAGTTTGACATGAACGACAAATTAAAAATCAACGAACTGTCATCACTCGACAATGTATCGAAACGTTGTTGTCATAGTAACGAAATCAAGGTAGATTGTATTATAAAAGAGCGAATGGAAAAATGAAAAATCAGGGACCGGAAAAAGCTTTTGCCGATCCCTCACGTCCATTTTCCGGTCTTGATCGGCAAAACGTTATTTTCTGGACGAAAAATTGTCCAGAACGTGTATATTTTCTGGTCGGTCTTAAACAAATATATAATCTTACCACATTTACACTACACTGGTTCTGGACTGCGTCAAATTCCTCCTTCCTCCTTCCTTTTCATATTCCGTCTGTACATCGTCCATATGAAAATCGCCAACTTTATCAGTACTGCCGCAGTTAACACATATATCAGCACACGAGCATCTCCAGGCAATTGGATTTGGCTTTCTTGCACAATGAAATTGGAATTTACAACTCCATTTTCTTCTACAGCTTCATGCGTAGAGTAAGACTTCCCCATTTTATTGCTTACAATCTAAATGTACTCTATCCATTGCAATATTTTTGATCATAATTTACCAGTTTAATTTGTTACCATTCAGTTAAAATCCTGGTAGGATCACCATGTAAGGTATTGGGAATAATCACTCTCGTTTCAACAAATAGGTCATTTATTATAGTCACAATCAAAACTAATCAGTTACAAGATGTCTGTAATAATGATTCGTAACCCACTTTGGATATTTAACGCTTTTAACAAAATATTTAATATTTATATTAAATATTGTTATATGTCTAAATGCTGACTCTACTGGTCCTTGACCAACATATCTTTGAATGTTTAATCACTAACGAATTACTTGATATACAGGGTGTTACAGTCGAGTGATATAAAAATAAGTGATGATGACAATTTGGCAACTCCCAAATATAATACTTTACCCTTTAAATATTTTCTGGCTCCACATCGACTGAATTTCAACAGTCAACAACAAAGGTCTTTTTAATTTCGCAATTCGAAGCAAAGCAAATGAAAGCAACCACGTCGGAGACCACGTGTGAACTTTAAATGTTGTTCTCATTGTGTCATGTGCAATGTGAGTCACATCGAAGTGTGAAATGAGAAATGTCTGTTTCCTGTTCATTTTGTCGGCACGTACTGTTCGCTCGGTGATTATTGTTCGGTATTCCGAGAATATATAGGTATATACCTTACGAGGGATAAAGGTATTTTTATTCATCACGAATGTCTTTAGTCTCATTCGAAAAATACTGGCTTTGTTCTTAAAAGGAGAATATGAGCTTTGTTAAAAATTCGCTGTCGTTAATGCAACTTTTATTTTATTTTGTTACCCGATACTGGCTAGCCCAAAATTACCTTCAAAAACACCTCTAAAGCCACCCCCGAAGCCACCTCCAAAACCATCACAAAATTAAATGTTTCATTAGTTTTCAGAAACTCTGAATACATCGTATCACACTTTTTTTGTTTAAATGAACGTGTCACTACATATGATACAGACTGAGTTTGGAATATGACCAGTCTGAGGGTAGTATTGTAAGACGCAGCTGTGGTTAAAGGTGGCATATAATATTGAACATATCATTGATAGGTAGAAATCGCCCGAAGCGCAAGGGTTACGTAAGGGTTTTGTGGCAGCGGAGTCCCAGGTTCGAATTCCGATGGTCTCAGCTCATGTCTCAGAAGTGGGATTTGATCTACGAAATGTCCACTTGAGGTCATATAATGTGATATGATGAGAGTAAGAATGGGTGCCATTTTTGTCTTTAGATATTCGAAATTTCAAGTTTCGATTGGAACTCTTTCTTTTCTCTAACTGCCATAGAGAAAGCAACATTTCCATATATTTTTTTTATTTACTACTTTACCAGAAGTGTAAAGTATAGGCAAAGTTCCAGCCAACCCCAGTTTTCCTGTTCTCGTTCCCGTGCTCGAAGTCCACAGCCATCGCGCTAAGTGCTGCAAAACGTCTCCAGCCCTCTAAGGTAAGATATCGTCTTATCCTTAGCGTGTGTAAGATTTGGATTTGGCGTGTTAGATTATAATTTGTTATCCTCTTTGTTTGGTATTTTTTGAGTATCCAATTTATGTGAATTTTTGGATAATTCAATAAATATTTGATATCTTCGGTTTTTGTATTGATTATTCAATATTTATTAAATTGGATACACGTGTTCGGGAATAAGTAGTTTCCAGCGTTCCACCCTTTGCTTTCGTTTTCCATTACTTTCGTTCGATTTTAAAAAGCTGGTGGCGTCCAATTTAATATTAATTGTACACCCCATCCTACTGATAGTGCATAAAATAGTTTAATTGGTGCTGAATTCCACTCCCTGAGTGGGACCTTTTAAGTTAGAAGCTGATGGAGTAAACTAGATAAAGAGAACTACAATTAGTAGGTAGATCTGAAAAGGTCGCAGTACATTTTCTGCAGCTTAACTAGATGAACTTTAACAAATAACTATACTGGCATCAACTTGTGTTATAGTGAGATCCAGTCTTTTCAAAGTTAATTTAGAAGTACCAATTGTTATTATTTACACAGGTCAACAGAAAAAATAATTTTTGATGCCTTATGCGTGCATTGGCCATAAAAAATGTTTTTTCCCCCACATGCTATTTCATCACTGCATTTTCATAAAAAATCGATTTTAAAGTAATGTCTTTATCGCGAAGTTGTCTCAATGAGGGAATATACAGTAGAAAAATTTAGGAAGCTTACAAGAGATTTTATTTAAAGTGCTTATTCTTTCTGTAATTAACCAGTGGCATCATTCAGTGTTAAGTAGCTTACGAAGAAAAGAAAAAAATTATAAGCACACTATTGGAATATAGAAAACTTCCTATATATAGTAATTTAATTTACAGAAGTTAATTTTTCATTTTTAACGTTTACCACAAACTAGCCTCTAGCTTGAATTTTATATTTTCCTACCTTCTCTGTATGAAATATAATTAAATTTGGACCATAAGAAACATCACCGTAATTGAACATAACTGAAAATTAAAACAATAAGATATTCGCATAAATAACTTGCATTATAATGTGCTAACAGATGTCTATTACCGTAAATATGTTTTTGTTTAAAGAATGCAACACTGCACACGTTCTTTTATAACCGTCTTCTGAATTACAAATTTTTTTTCGTCGGTAATTATATGATAGTAATAATGTTAATGATAATAATAAATAATAACGGATTATTTAGTTTCAAGTAACAACATGAATTTTTTTTTAAATTTGAATACATGATGTAGCCGTAGGTACCCATTGAAATTGAAGGGCGGAGTATCATTACGAAAATGTTCTCCCACTCAGCCATAAAAGAGATAAAACCAAATGTCTGTCATACGTAATAAGGAAAATAGAATGAAAAAGAGTAAATATACTGGTATATAAGTATAGTAGGTATATAATAAGAGTAGGTGAGAAAAGAATTAGTAATAATTTCCTCTGAAGTAATATATTGTAACAGAATGTATTTACAGCCTAAATTTTAAATAAATAACTGGATAACATTGATCATTTAATACAATTAGATTATAAAAGAATATAATTATTCTTAGTACAATAGTTAGATTTATTCACTAAGTTTATAACATCCTGTAGATAGCATTCTGTCACAAGTAAATTTTTTTTAAACTGGGACATTTCTATTAGTAACACAAATTAATAGAAAACTCAAATTTCACAAAAGATAGTTATAGTTTTAATAATTTAAATTAACAAAAACTTCATTTTACAAACTATGTTTAAGTTAGATTTTCATAAACTATTAATTTAATTCAAAATGAAACATGAAATTTGAGGTTTCTATTGAAATATGTACAAGGGCAGTACATAAACATTAAGAGTAAAAAACTTACCAATGGAAATTGTTGTAATCCAATCCGGAACCTTTAGTGTTGTAACCATGGGGAAAAATAAAAGAGTTGGGTTGTTGAGTTGAAAAGAAAACTGGGGAGGAGTGTGAATTTTCGAAAAAAAGAAAAGTATTCTTTTTTCTCGTTTGGAGCCTCGTTAGAAAGTAATTCTATAGCGAGTTTTTCTTGGTATTACCAAGAAAGTTCTTCATACTGAAATTTTGACAAGTTTGAACAAATTTGTATTTGGTAAATATTTCTTTTATAATTTACTATTTTCGTCACTTGTATCCAGTTCCAAAGAAGTTCCGTTATCTACTTGATACCAGAGTAGAGAGAAGTTCGTCGATGAATAAGAGTTCTTGTTATTGTGAAACTTGAAGGCATTTTCACAATTTTCACCCTGTCTGCTGTTGTTAGTGAGGATTTCTCACTAAGCCATAAGAATTCTAGCATAGTGCTGGCTATTTTTTAAAAAAAAGGTATTTGTCGATTTAATAATATTTAACTTATTTGTATTCTAACCATAGAATTGTATTTATTGACAATTGACATAATCTATTTTGAGAAACACCATAGATATAAGTGTTGATTCTGGAGGTTTTTGACAGTTGTCTAAGCAAAGTATAGTTATACCTTAATTAAATTAAGATATAATAGTTGTATTTAGTTATGTTCATATTGTTTATCTGATTTTTTACTTTTAATTTGACTACATCACCATTTATTTAGAGAGCAACTAAATTAAATTATCTTTGAAGGTTTGTTGGTATTTTTATTTATGTTGGAGATACTGTTGCTAGAAAAGGATTTCAAGATAAAGAAAAATTGCACTAATTTTAAAATTATAATCTTACCACCCGTTCACCCTGATAGGAATATAATTCTCATGTCTCTTAATTTTTGTAACTGAGCTAGACCAAAAAATAAAGAACGAAGAACTGTGTCATTACTTCTCACTGCAAGAGATATCGGATAACACTGGGCAAAGATGGATCTTAAATCCATTTTTAAATGCAGCTATAAACTAGGCAAATTTAGCAAGTAAGCTCAAAGAGATTCTGCTGGAACAATCTTCCGATGGGATGTTACACTTGGAATTCAACTCTGAAAATTTAGATACGTTTTGGTTAAAAAAAAACAGAATACCCGGAATTAACAACCGAGGCTTTGAAGTGTTTGATTCCATTTTCTACCTCCTACTTGTGCGAGTTGGCATTTTCATCAATGGCGTAAATAAAATGTAAACTGAGAAATCGCTTAAATTTGGAAAACGATTTAATACTTAACGTGGCAAAAACGGATCCACGATAGGAGAAATTATTTAAACAAACTCAAGCGCAACCTTCACATTAAAATGAACGAAGATAAGCAAGCACAGATGAACCATAATTCACTCTAGTAGATATATAGGTACCATATATCTTCTGTTAGGAGGTAAAATATTGACTTATTAAGTGGTCGTGGACAAAATATTTTATTTCACATTTTACCAAGGATATGATCTACTGTGAATAGAGTGTCAAGGTTTTTTGCATCTAGCCGACTCAATGATTCTTATGATGACAAATATTAAGAGAAAAAACTGTAACAATTGGTTTATAGATACTTATATGAAAAAAGTCTTTCATATTTTTCAATAGTTCCCAATATATTAACGAACAATAAACCCAAAAGTTCTTTAATAGCCCCCGTATTAGTATTCTAACCGTAACGTTTGACAGTAAAGAGATCCATTTTCATTTTAAATTCCAAATTGTTATTGTTTGAAATTCGTGTGGTAGCCATGATTTATTTCATTATTACTGCCTTAGTAGTTAGACCTCCTCTGTATCATTCCCACACTTCACCAACGTTTTATGTTTAAGCTCATACTGTTTGAAAAATATCGTAATGAACAGTAATAACTTTACAGAATTAAAATAAAGATAACAAGTCGATAAATTGAAAATTGTTTCTTAAAACAAAAATTCCTGAGAAATAATTGCTGGTGAAACTTAAATAAAACACCTGTCCTATATCAATATAAAATAGGAGGATTTCAACTTTTTAATTGGAAATAATATGGTTATAGTCTGTGATGTTAGTTTGGAACTCAATGAAAAATACGATAATAGAAACAGCAAAAGAAGTATTTGGAATAAATAGAAAACAAACAACTGCATGGTGGACTGATGAAATTTGGAACCAAATTAAAGTAAAGAAAAATATGTGGAGAAATTACCTAGGGTCTAAGAAAATAGAGGATAATGAGAAATATAAAACCGAAAAAAAGAAAACCAAAGAATTAGTTAAAAATCCAAAAAAACCTCAATAGGAACAATTTGGACAAAACAAGGAGCAGGATAGTAATAGTAACCAAAAACTATTTCACAAAGTGCTAAAATCATGGAGAAAAAAACACAAATATAACTAATATTAAAAACAGGAAAGAAGAAATGTTAACAGAAGATATGAAAGTAATGGAAAGATGGAAGGAATATTTTCTAGAATTATTAGATAACGGAGGGAGCCCAACTAAATAAAATGAAGAAAAAATACAAACAATGCAGGACTATAATAATGAAGAAATAGCCATAGATGAATTCACGGATATAATTAAAAAGTAGAAAAAAATATGGAAGCTCCAAGATGCGCCAAAATAACTGGAGGAATTATCAAGAATATGGGTAAAATTGAAGAAGAACTATTACTAAAAATATATATTAAGTACTGGAAAGAAGAAAAGATACGGAAAGAATGGCAAATTGCATCAATTGTCTTTGTATGGAAAAATGTAGTAACTGCAGGGGACTGACATTGCTCTATACAAACATGAAAATATTAGACAGAAAAATTGGAAAACACACTAAACGATGCGCAAAATGGGTTTAGATGGGGAATGAGCATACAAGACAATGCATTTATTATGAAACAGATAACAAAGAAATGTATACAAGAGAAAAGAAATATATATTGCGTATTCACAGATTTAGAAAAGGCATTTGATATGATATCAAGGGAAAGAATGTGGAAAATATTGGAAAAAAGAGGGGTAGATAATAAAACAATAAGAATGGTACATCTAAATACTGTTATATTCAATAATAGAAGATCAGAAACGTTCACAGCTCAAAGTTGACTTAGACAAGGCGGAGGATTAAACCTACTCCTTTTCATTGTGTTTATGGCTGAAATAATGTAGAAAGTATGTGGTAGGACATAGAAACTTGCAAAAAGTTGAAATAACAAATAAAGCGTTTGCAGACGACATTGTTATATTTGCATAAAGTGAAAGAGAACCACAACAAAACTAAACATTTGGAATAAAACATCAAAAAAATGATTTCCGGTGATAGAAACTTACGTCATAACTCCGGTACCTAATTCAAGTATTACAGTACAAATGAGATGTTTAAGGACGAGGCGACGAATGATTATCAAAATATACGATTAATATAAATATTTCTGATCCATCGAACCCAGCGATTAAGTAGGTGATTTTCGTGGTATTTTCAAGAAATTGGATTTTGTTAAAAAAGTTTCATTTGAGGCTTTATTGTGTCTAAACTAAAAATTAACAATCCAATGCTTTTTGGTTACACTTACCGGCTCTGATACTGTAATAGTTCACTTACCGGACTCAAAATGAAGTCAGTAAACTAAATCTACCAGACAGAATGAAATAAACTAATTTAAATTAAAACTCAAAATTAAACGTTTCCTGTGTTATTTTTGCTATTATTAGTACT
Source organism: Lochmaea capreae (assembly GCA_949126875.1). NCBI lineage: Eukaryota > Metazoa > Arthropoda > Insecta > Coleoptera > Chrysomelidae > Lochmaea > Lochmaea capreae. Next base: position 19,362,288 of record OX421403.1, read on the forward strand.
ATCAGCAGATGTTTTCTACCATTTGGGAAACCGAAAACCTTCATCAGTCAAACGAAAAAGTGACACCTGGTGACAAAGGTTGATTTTTTTAAAAACTCCAACGCTACCTCTCGTTTTGTACATGATTTTACAGTGAATTCCACTGAGAACATCGAAGAAATAGAAAAAAAATTAATGAACCATTGTAGACTACGCGTCAAGCCAAATATTATGGTGGTCTTCAGACTTTGAGAAGAAATACAAGGGTTGATTTTTGTACCTTCAGTCGTATTATTGATCTTCGAACATTCATCGGAGCTGTTTTTTTTTGTAAGTATGATGATCGATGGTTTTTTTATTTTGAAATTCACGATTTGGTTATCCATTGATATTTATGGGTTGCCGATATTAGATATTAAAAATAGAATTTATTTATCAAGTTTCTTTTGACATATTAACCGATACAAAAAAATTCCAACATATTCTTCTTAAAATTTAGAATGGTTTTTCTGTCGATTAAATTGAGAAACTCAAATTAATCGTAAACTTTTGTGTACAATGAAATTTGAAAAAATCTGTTTAAAGACACATTGGAACAGAATGACAAACATTTCAAGTTCACTAAACTCTTTTTTGAGAAGAGGTTGACTATCTACAAGTCATCCTTGACAGTAGACGGACGTGGAATGCACACCTCGCATATATTATCTCAATAGCAGCAAAGGCTCTCTGGACGTGACGCAGGCATTTTGAGAAATCGTGGATTCTGAAACAATATAATGATATAATACTGGTCACTAGTATCTAACGGTTGTCAAACCATTTATTACCTACGCTGCAATGTTTTGGTAAAACAAAACAACGCAACAAAGGGCAAACAGAGTTGTGAAAAATGTAACGACTCGCTTGCATAGGAATCACTGGTGCAATTAGATCACAATTCACTAATCTCTAGATACCCCACGCAAGTTACCGCAGGTCAAACTAAATATATAGTTCAGGGACAGATCAGTAGCTGTACTCTTCTTCTTTCACTATTGTCAGTTGTCAGTTCTACAAAAGATATTATCATATTTCTTAGGAAAATGATTATGTTGTTCACGTGTTGTTTCAATAATTAAAAGCATCTAAAATGTATGTTTTATTCGTCTTTATTTAAAATAATAATAACACGGTGTGTGTGTGTGTGTGTGTGTGTGTGTGTGTGTGTGTGTGTGTGTGTGTGTGTGTGTGTGTGTGTGTGTGTGTGTGTGTGTGTGTGTGTGTGTGTGTGTGTGATGCGTGTGTAATATTATTGACGTCGTTAAAAACTGCCATAATTTTGAGACTAAATTTACATAAAACTGAAAATTATTGTTGTTGTTTTTGTTCAAATTGCATTATTTTAATACGAAGAGGGTTGTTTGTGTGTACTATGTTTTCTTCCACTACTACTCCATATTGTACAAAAAGTTTATTATTTTTTCATTATTTATAATACAAGATAGTTCAATTGAAACCCATCTTTGGTCCAGGAAAAATTTATTGACAAGTACAGTTACAAATAACTACCACTACAATTGAGGCACATATCCCAATGTTTCACCAACCGATGTATACCCTGCTTATAAAATTCTTGTGGCTGCTGCTGGAAGAATTCTTTCACAGCGTTTTGTACTTCTGCGTCCGACTGAAAACGGTTACCTTTTAACGCCTTTTCTAGTGGCCCAAAGATGTGAAAATCGCAAGGCGATAAATCGGGACTATAGGGTGGATGCTCTAATATCCTCCATTTCTTTCGTTGCAGATTTTCTTTCACTACGCTGGCAACATGAGGCCGAGCATTATCGTGAAGCAGAATAACACCACGTGAAAGCTTCCCTGGACGTTTTCTTCTTATTGCTTGATGGAGCTTGTTCAGAGTTTCATTATACAGGTTTGCGTTGATATGCACTCTAGGTTCTGTAAACTCTATCAGCAAGGGTCCTTCATGGTCGAAAAAAAATGTCAACATCACCTTGCCTGCAGAAGGTTGAACTTTAAACTTCTTTAGTGGCGGAGAATTTGCGTGTTTCCATTGCATCGATGACAGCTTACTGGATGGTTCAAAATAATGACACCAAGATTCATCGCCAGCAACTATTGACGAGAGAAAGTCATTACCATTTTGACTGTATTCCGTGAGGTGTTGCAAAGACAAGCCCATTCGCAAGCTTTTTTGGTCCTCAGACAAAAGACGAGGAACCCGTTGCGCACAAACTTTGCTGTAACCTAGTTTGTGTACGATACTATGGACAGATCCTATACTCACACCAACATTTTCTGAAATTGCTCGGATTGAAATTCGACGATTTTCTCTAATCAGGCCTTCCACACATGCCACATTCCTGTCTGTTGATGCAGTGATCAATGCACCTGGTCGTGGCTTATCATTCGTCCTCTCTTCTCCATTCTTAAATTTTCGACACCATTCCTTCACAGTTGGATATGCAAAACATGCGTTTCCATACACTGCTTGCATTCGCGTATAAATTTGCAACGGTTGCACACCTTCAGCACACAAAAATTGAATGACCGCACGCTTATCACATTTGGACGGATTGTTAACAACAAACGCCATTTCAAAGTCACAATACTTAAAATCGCTGTCAAATATAAACGAAATAAACAGATCAGTGTGACGTTTGCATACACTACTAATGTTGGAAAACGTCAGTTGAATGATTACAATTGTTTCCAAGGCTAACCTGACCAAAGATGGGTTTCAGTTGAACAAGCTTAGTAATTGTTCATATATTATGTTATCTTGTATGTTAACGTTGTGCATTTCAGGTGTTTAAAACAAATAATAAAGGAGAACCTAAGCTAACCTGAATGTATCATAAACAATTACAAACTTAAAATAGAAAAAAAAGACAAGATCGACCATCCAAAGAAGGGTTTGTCCTGACCTTGTTCTTTGTCTTCCCTTCGGGTTGTGGACTGTATTTTTGGGTGGTATTTCTTACGGCTTTCGAAAGCGAGGAACTGTTCACTACTCTATTTGCTAGCTACTAAATACTAGTTTCATCAAAAATTGGTCGTGGCTTCGGATATTCCAACTTTGATGGTACAAACGCGGCAGAAAATAAATATACAAGTAAATGAAATTAAATGACCAACTCTCGAACATTTTCGTGCAATCGGACGCGAAGTCAGTATTTCGCGTTCTCAACGCGGGTCGTTAACACTGAAATTATTTCCACTTTTTACCATATTTTGAAAAAGATACTTCCAGTTCAAATATCTTACCTTTAATTATTTCCGATTCAAATCAGCAGAGGGAGCAAAATTGGTCCATTATGTAGTATTGCCGTGGAGCGTCTAGAGGTTAGTGGACTGTGAATGAGATCGTGCGCAACCTTAGAGGTAGATATAGTGCTAGACCTTCCTCCACTACATCTACACTGTTTCGCGCGTGTCCTCGCTTTAGCGCGAAGACGCGAACCTGCACAGCTGATAGTATAAGCACGTTTACGTTTGACATTACAAGCTAACACCCTAATTTAATCATTTGCGCTAGCTAGTTCTTTGTAACTGTTTTGGCTAGTAGTTACATTTGCAATTGACCAAGAAGAATGATTAGTGCTAAATCATTATTTAATGGATCGACCTCCGAGAAAGATACTAAGATGCTAGATTTCTCAACAATTCTGTAATTTTAGTATAAGTAACACAGTAAACGATGATAAGCTCAACCCGATAAACACTGCCCTTCATTTTTCTCACCCAAAATCCGAAGAAAGACAGGATAAGCTGCATCTACATTGTGGTGAGAGCTAGCGTGCGACATTCCAAATAATCGGAAATACTAGTTATCTGTTTGGAGAGAACAACTTGTCAACGTGATGTGATCAAGGTGCTGTCTCAAACAATCGGGAATTGACGTCCAGATGTTGGTTTCTGCACCTCCAGATGAATTTGAATTTTATCTGAAAAACACCTAAAAAACAGGGTTTTTTTTGTTCAAATTACAAAGTATCAAATCGTGATTTAAAAAGCTTTCTCTTAAAATATTGATGTGAATATTTATAAATCCGGGTAATTTTATTCTGTAACTTCTTTCATTCATCCACGATTTTAGCCTTTCGTAACACAGAGTGAGTCAGGTATGTATGTACCTATGTATAATGAGACCTGAAAGGTCTATTGTGCACCCTTAGATTAAATTAGAAATGGAGTGGCTCTTTGTCCTATCCCACTTCTGACACCATGTTTCGCGGGTCCTTTAATAACACATTTAAGCTAAATTTAACTCTTTATTAAGTATAATTAAACATTTAACATCGGATTTTACATAAGACCTAGCATATACAATGAAAGGCGCCAAGCCTTAATATCTGACTGTCAAACGTCAACCTTCATGAGTTTAACCAGGCAGCCATGTGGTGCGTTCCGCAATACAATGGCGAATAGGCCGCGTTCAGTAATACGGCTAGAGCAAACCAGGCGCATAATATAACATACACCACTACGGGCATCTTGAGATACTAAAGGCTGGAACAATCTAATCTATGAAGATGTCCACTGACTTTATGTCTGCGAAAAAGAATTTGGAACTCACGTTAGACGTTGTTATCAACGGAGCATGATTTAACAAAAAACGAATTCTTTGCAAGTACGAAAGGAGCCCGCACTTATTATATTGATGGTTCAAAAACAAACAGTAGGGATCTGTGTTACAGATTGTAATACTAGGTTACAAAAGTTTATTCAGCATTATTAAGAATATAGTTGTAGTAGGTAAAAACTTTAATACGTATCAGGACACAACAAATGTTTAATTATGACAATAAAAACGGCTTCAATTATCGTTATCAAAGTGGGGCACAATAGATCTTTTAGGTCTCAGTGAATGTCACCCCAACATACACCCCAGCTACAGCTATCAAGAATAATTAAGTTTTTAAAATCTCTTGGCACAACGAAAAAAAAATTCGACAACTAGAGTAGTGTCAGATAGGAACCAAAAATGTTAAAAACTTGATTATTCTTGATGACTGTAGCTATAGAATCGTTGAAATATGAATCCAAAAAATATTGTGGTTCAATTTTCCAATAAATTAACGAAAAAGAATCATGAATACACCACAAGGAACATACAGAAAATTAATAAAACACTTTAACAACCTATTAAAAACAGTACCTAACCGCTAATGATCAGAAGTCAATTAACTTAAAAAACAAAATGTTTGGGAGTATTAACTATTTCACTTACCAGTTAATTATAGTAATTGATTTGTTGTTAATAGTGATTAAACCTGTTAGTAACTAGTTAATAATGATTATTGAATAGATTATTAACAGTAATATAACTACAGTAGAAACGGTGGAGCTTTACCATCACGTGACTGTTACTATACGCATATACGTATACGTATATACGTTACTATACGTAGTATACGTTACTGTACGTATATACGTATACGTATATGCGTATAGTAACAGTCACGTAATGGTAAAGCTCCACCGTTTCTACTGTATGTGATTGTTAATAATTGAGAACTTTTATTATTCGGTTGTTTTAGTATAGATGACGTTTGAATCAGTATTTATCTTTGTCATTCATTGAACGACCAAAGATAAATATTGATTGAAACATCATTATATAGTAAAACAACGTAGACAATGGAAGCACAAAATTAGCAATAACATATATTTGCTATGGAAATTGAAAAGAAATAAAAAACCATTCTTTTAAATATATTAAATATAAATTTCATCATATATTATATTGAACCCAAAAATATAAATTATGTGTAATGAAAATTAATATCAGATTCGTATTCAGCAAACTCGAAAACATAGGATGAAAGTGGTTTTAGCAATTGGTAATCCGTGGTCACATACTGCTATTTCTAAGCTACTTTTTGGGGAAGTTCTCGGTCTCCTGTAACACGAATGTGTACATATGTATGTAATCTTCAAAATATAGGTACCTACTCATTCAAATATAAATTCTGTTTGTTCAGGAATGTTATTTCAGATATTCAAATACAAATTGACATTCAATTTCATACTTAACTCTGCCTAACAGAAAAAACTGCTTTTTAAAAGATATCAAAAAAATTAATTTTCTTTATAGGGCTACTTTCACTGCAATGAGGTTAGATTGCTCTTTGCAGGTAGCTCAAATTATCAGGAATTTTAGGATATCAGTAGAAGAAAAGTGATGTTTCCTTTAAAATAATTAGGCTAATTTGAAAGGGGAAGTGATGTGACTGTGCCTTTTATAGCAGTCCATAGCTGTGGATATATACCAAACATTGACTATACTATACTATTGAATTTGAATTCACAAGTGTGCGAAAATGGGACAATTTGCGTATAATAATGTCACTTTTTCGCTCAGTCATGTCTTATTTTTGTTGAAATATGGAAAATTGCCTATTTTGGGGATAGAAATTTATACAGAATAGTGGAATTTGAATGATGGTTATGGAAAATAGAACTTATTGCTCTTAAAATATATCAGCTAATGTATTAGATAACTTATTTTTCAGGAAAACATAAAAAATCGAGACTTAAAATGTACAAATAGACACCTCCTCGTATTTAACATTAAAAATAATAATTACTATGTAACAAAACTTGTAGATTCACATAACGAAGTGTCTCTGGTTGTTTAAAAGTTCAAGGTTTCTAGTGTGAAAGGTTACACTATGACGTAGTTCAATATTTGTAATACTTTCGTGTTAAGCATTCATAATGTGTATTATAAATTGAAAACAATAACAGTGGGTGGTATAACAAATTACTTCAACTATATTATATTCACAATATTTACACTTTGCAGAAGAGGTAGCCGCGAAAAAAGTTGTTTTAAACTGGTAGAAGCATTTATTTGAGAAACCAGAAATATTTCCAGTTAATATTTTCTTTTTTAAATGTTGAATCAACTTCCATAGAATACCTACATTGCTGAGTTTTCTTGGAATATGGGCTGTTTATCAAATCAAGTAACTAATCGCAGATATCAGCCTAGTATTCACATGTAATTGATGACACCGTTAAAAAGTTGCCGTTTTCCTTTTTGGCAACCATTCTCGCCGGACACAGATTATCTTATATCATTTACAAAGAGATATTATGTTGATATTACAATTTTATTAAGATGTCTTCTTAATTGAGTTTCTCACAGCGACTGCAAAATAATCACAAATACTGAATATTTATTATTAGTTTTGAGGCAGATTGTGACATCCTAAATACTTTTTGATTTATGATAATGATTTACCATTACCGTATATTATTAAAAAATATTGATTCAGTTCAAAGTGGCCACATCCGTGTTTAATATTTGGAACAATAATAGATAACATTAATAATATCACTGAACCATGCTTCAGTGATTTACAAAATGGTGAAGTCTACAAATATCTATGATTTCAGCAAGCTAGACCAGAAGCAAGCAAAAGCAAAAATAAGAGGCCAGTTCACTGAAAGCAGGGAATCTAACCAAAGCAATTAACACCTATGTCATACCGGACCCGACATACTAATTTGGAATTCTGAAGCGGACAAAAACAGAACTGGCCTGCAAAGTAAAATGTTAGAACCAAAAAGCCAGCAAGATACTTGGGAGTAATTGATGATACAGAGCTTAAATCCACGGAACACGTCTATTATATTACCAAGAAAGTTGAGGGGGGGATGGCAGTTCTAGCTAGAATTATAACTAATGTTGAAGGATCAGGATATTGAAAAAGGAAACTACTGGACGCTGTACACTCAATGCTAGGAGTACCCATCTGGCACAAGGTTGTGGAAGTGGTAGAAGTGAGGGTATACAGGAAGAAGCTAGAAGCTGAGGAGAGAAGACCAATTCTGAGAATGGGGAGTGCCTACCGAACGGTATAGTTTATTTCAACATGTGAGAAACTGACCTGACCTGAGATGGGATAATGAAATGCAATAAAGCCATAAAACTATTAGACAGGGTCGTATTTATTTTGTTGTTGGCGAATAATAAATTATTACCTGAAAACTCTTTACCTAAGACTTTTGGGTCATTCTTATTTTTCATCAGGTATAGTGTGGCCCTTATGCACGGTAAATCCGAAAAGTTTTATGGTTTCATTACATCTCAAGCCTAAGTCAAGTCAAGTCAGTTTCTAACATGTTGAAATAAAATATATCAACAATTGCCCTACAGCTTATATCGGAAGCGATTCCAATACACCTTATCATTTGTGGCAAATGGTGAAAGCTGATTATCCCTCCCAACACACACAGCTTATCATAGCCGAGAGAAGCAGAGCATCGGCAGGGATGGGATAGATAAGAGAAGGAAGAGAGAAAGTACTATAAGGAACTGGCAAAACGAGTGGGATGAAAAAAACAGAAAAGCTGGCTAATACCGGACAGAGGTGACCGAATAGGCGAAGCCGGAATTGAGGTATGCGAGGATTGCTGAAAAAATGATAATGTAGAACATTGTGTTTTCGAATACATGTACATATGGACCACAGTGTACACAGTGTCCGAGAACGTTGATTTTCTATAAATAAAAAGAACCCTGTCTATTGTTACATTTTTATAAGGTTTGTTTTGTCGACAGTATACTTGAAATATGATATGTAGTATTCGAAAAGTTACGAGTAATTTGGGTATAATTAAAGTTTTAAGTTATTTTTCATAAATAGTTTTGCACAAAATTATTATTAACGATGGAATAAAACAATTTAATTTGTTTAAATCTTCATTATATTTGAACTAAGTTCAATACACAATTATTCGTGACTTGCTTCGCTAACACAGTAGCTTTCTCAAACGAGTGGAGGTATAATGAAAATTTTTTAGTTTATACAGTGCATTAATAGGGAATTTTAGGGATATTGGGAAAATTGGGAAAATTACCTATTAATGCACTGTATAAATTAAAAATTTTTCATTATACCTACACTCGTTTGAGAAAGCTACTGTGTTAGCGAAACAAGTCACGAATAATTGTGTATTGAACTTAGTTCAAATATAATGAAGATTTAAACAAATTAAATTGTTTTATTTCATCGTCAAGTATGGATCTTCATCAAGTAAAAGCCTCATCTATTAAAAATTATTAATGTTAAACCAGACAATGATTGACAAATATCCAAAAGTATTTATATGTTGAACTACGGAAGAAAAAGTGTTTTTGGTAGAGCATTATTTTCGTTCATACGGAAAAGGTCCAAGCTTAAAACAGGTGTCAATAAAATATCAACAAAAATTTAATAAAGCAGCTCCTAGTAAAAGTGTGATGTTAGCTGTTGTTGAAAAATTTCGTCGCACTGGTAGTGTATTGTGTCAACGTAAAGGTTCTTCAGGTCGTCGAAAAACAGTATGCACTAACGAAAATGAAGGACGTGTTTTTAACCAAGTTGTGCAATCACCTCAAAGAAGTCTTGTAAGAACTGCATGTAAACTCAACATTAGTGAAACGTCTTTACGTCGCATGTTCAAATCAATTGGTGGTTATCCATACCGTATTCAAGTTGGACAACGACTAAATGCTGCGGACAAACGTGCAAGAGAAATTTACTGTGGTCGCATGTTGAGTTTAATGTACGAAGATCCCGAATTTTTGAAAAACATATGGTTTTCAGACGACAGTCACGTTCATCTTAGCGGCTATATTAATCGACAAACAACCAGATTCCTAAGATTTGAACGTCCTGATGTCATTGTAGAGAAACCACTCCACAGTCTTCGAGTTACCGTTTGGTGCGCGGTATCTGGTCATGGAATGATTGGTCCTTATTTCGTTGAAGATGATAATCAGAATCCACTTACTGTCAACCAAGAGCGTTATAGAGAGAAAATTATTATACCTTTTGTGAGAGATCTAAATAACTTTTGCCGTGCACGAAATCTACAGTTTCGCACACAATGGTTCCAACAAGATGGTGCAACGAGCCATACAGCTGTGCGCACCTTAGACTTACTCCGTCAGCATTTCGATAATAGAATAATTTCTCGGGGAACAGACTTCGAATATCCTTCTCATTCACCTGATCTGACGCCACCTGACGCATACATTTGGGGCATAATGAAGGACAAAGTATTTCACTCGGAAAATCCGCCGGCGAATATTGCCGAACTACGGGAAAGAATACAAAATATTTTTCGGCAGTTACATCAACCACTTTTTATAAATATGTTTATTGACTTACAAAATCGATATGAAGCTTGTTTGCGTCGAAATAGTGAACATTTTGAACACTTACATTACAGAAATTAAAAATTAATTTTTATTTTTATTTTCGGTACTGTTTATTTTGGCGGATACTGTACTTACTCGATTTTGATACTTTTTTCGTGAATTGTAGGTTAATTATTTGTGGTAGAAATTTTGGTGTAGAGTTGAAATTGAAAATATAAGGCGAGCATAAAAATGTTGAGATGTTTCATACCTGTACGATACAGCAGCTGCAGCAGGTGGTAACAACTGGTGTCAAATTGTAGCACCAAGTAATCTGATTATTCTGGTTTTAAATTTTCGTTATTATCTCGGTTATTAAAAAGGTATAGGAGCAATTTAGAAAATATTTAATTTCTCAAAAATTAGGGAAAAACCTGAAAGATCTCAAAAATTGATTGAATGTAGTTGATCATAAGCAACAGATGTCTCTATCCTCAACATGAGCAATTAACTCCACAGATACTATTTACGCCAGCGCAGCTTGTGGCTAGGAAATTAACTAAAAAAGTTAGAATATGAAGATCTGCTTGGTTGAAACAATAAGAACGGAGTCCCAAGTCCCCACAAGAAAATCAATTTTTTCCATTGATCAAAATAGTCTACAAATAGATTGTATTTGAGGTGAGTATTCGTAAAACCACAGATTTATCAAACTAGCCTCGTATTATACGTTCCTTATCTGTACATTATTGCACTCGTCTGTTTCACCTTTGGTTCGTTCTGTGAATTTTATACGCGTGAGATAAAATACCTTATATGGTATTTACGAAATAAATAGCTATTATTCCATACATATGGACCACAGTGTAAGCCTGCTAATTATGTAATAATGAGTAGTTACGTCCGAGAACATGGATTTCTATAAATAAAATGAACCATGTCTTCCTTTTTCTTCACGAACAATCATTGTTATAATTTGTGAATTCTTGTTCTATTAGTTTTTTCCTATAACAGATTATGTTCATTATCTTTAGCCATTCTATAAGGAGAGTTTTCTTAACACCTTAAAAAGAAGAAGATTATGAAGTAACATATTCTTAAATTTATTAAGGTATTTTGCAAATAGGTACTGATAGTTAATAAATCCATGAGTTTAACAAATCATACCAAATTTGTATCTTAATGTATATAAATACAAAATGAAAAATTAGTTAGAATGGTCTGGAATTATGAAGTTCAATACGGTATATCACCAATATTTATATTTAATTTTTAAAAGATTGAAATTTTTTATTCATGTCATTGAACTATAAGGTACTGCTCCAGACTCACTTTCCTGGTAGTCGGTTTCTAGAGGACCAGTTACCCATCCCACTTCCAACGGGATCAACAGAACGACCCAAAAAGGAAGATGGGAAGTTGACAACAAACATAGTCACTCAATCGGCAATTGTATGGGCAGTGAACGAATTCTCGCCGTACAAATCACCTGGGGAGGATGGCATTTTTCCTGCTCTACTACAACAGGGCAGTGGAGAGCTGGTACCCCCTTTGGTCAAGTTATTAAGAGCAAGTCTGGGGGTACATCCCTCTAGAATGGTCAGTGGCGAGGGTTGTATTCATACGGAAAACTGGGAAAGTGAACAATTCACTTCCCAAATCCTATCGTCCCATCAGCCTGACCTCGTTCTTAATAAAATGTCTAGAAAAAATTTTAGACAGGCATATTAGGAAAGGAAGGCTACAATAGTATCCGCTAAATCCCTCCCAGTATGCTTATCAAACGGGCAGATTTGGCGGTAAACAATCTAGTGGGGAAAATCAGCCCTTCCCTTGGTAACAAGGAAATAGCGCTGGCGGCCTTCCTAGATATAGAAGGAGCGTTCAATAACACCCTTCCAGACTCTATATGGAGAACGGTGGTGCGCAGAGGAATCTGCAAACCAATCCGTTACTGGATCAAAAGCATATTATAAAACCGGTAAATCACTACATCACTGAATGGAGTCACCGGATATGGCAGCCAGGGGATGCCCACAGTGAGGGGTGCTTTTCTCCGTTTTGTGGTCACTACTGGTTGACGATTTACTGGGTGAATTATGCAGTCAGGGGATAGATGTGCAGGGATATGCTGATGATATAGCAACAATTATTAGAGGCCAATTTGAAGAGATAAGTTCTAATATCCATCAAAAGCACCAAACATGGTACATAGGTGGTGCGAGAGGGAACAGATGTCTGTGAACCCCTCAAAACCGTAATTGTTCCCTTCACAAAGAGGAAAAAACTACAGCTACTCTGCCAGCCAATTTTAGGCGACGTGAGCATTCCTTTTGCGACAGAGGTGAAATATCTAGGGGTAATCTTAAATAAACAACTCACCTGGAACGCCCCTTGGAAAGAGTGATAAACAAAGCCAGATTATCCCTCTGGAATCTCTGAAGGGTACGCGGAAAATCTTGGGGTATGAACCCCAAACAGATTTACTGGATTCACCAAACAATGGTCAAGCCAATGGTCAGCTAGAGCAAAGCTGCAAGGCTTGCAGCGAACAGCATGCCTGGCCATTACCGGAGCAATGTCATCCACACCAACGGCAGCTATGGAAGCCCTCCTGCAACTAACTCCTCTCCACATTCAGTTGGAGAAGGAAGCCAGGAGAGCAGCTCATAGAATGCTATCAGTGGAGAGGCAAATAAATGGAGATACTCTGAGGGAAACACAAAATCACCACATTCTTGGGATGCCCTCGGATCCCTCTGTCACAAAACTTCACGTGGTCCTCATTCCCAGGACGATGGGATAGCGAAGAAATCTCCTTCCTAGAAACGGACTACGTGATTTACACTGACGGATCCAAAACCGGAAGCGGGGCTGGAGCGGTGGTCTTCAGCAGGAAACCCAGAGTTGAAATCACAGCCAACCTGGGTAGGTACGCTACCGTCTTTCAGGCTGAAGTATACGCCATTGAACTGGCAGCAAGAGAGCTGATGAATCAACCTGTTGTAAAAAAGAACATACACATCCTGTCAGATAGCCAAGCGGTTCTTAAAGCACTGAGATCGAACAGGATAAAATATAAGCTGGTGATTAACTGTCTACAATCCCTTAAAATACTAGGCAAGGAGAACAGAGTCATTTTGACCTGGGTGCCGGGGTATCGAGGAGTGGAGGGCAACGAGAAGGCCGACACTCTGGCAAAAAAGGGATCAGAGTCTCTATTCATCGGACCCGAACCATTTTTTGGCATTGCGGAAAGCACTGCTAGATCAGCCATAGCCAGCTGGGGGAGAGAAAAACCTTCACGTACTGGGAAGACATACCGGGGCTCTCTTACTCGAAGGCGTTTATATACAACTCTTTGAGTACAAAAAATCAGCAGATCCTGGAATGGAGTAGAACAAACCTACGCATTCTGACTGGACTGCTTACAGGACATTGTAGACTGAATTACCACCTAAAGAAGATGAGTCTGGTTCAGACCTCGGATTGTCGGTTCTGTAATTTGGAGGACGAAACTGCGGAGCACATATTATTCCCAGATTTGGGTAGGGTAAGATATAACACATTCGGTCTTAGTACCTTAGAGCCGAGGGACTTCAAAAAAGTATCACCAAATACTACCTTGGACTTCGTCAGAAGCACAGGCTTGTAGGGTGAATTGTAATCCCTAAGGGTAAGCCAAAATAGACCCAACGGGGGTCGCAGTGGAGGTGGCGAGAAGGCCCCACTCACATAGAACCTAACCTAACCTAACTAAAAGGAATAAAAATTTGTCTCTAAACGAATTACTTTTCATAACCTCCAGTACTATTTAACAGTCATCATCCTATTGTCAATGTGATCAAAACGGAATTAAGCGAATTAAAGGATAAAAATATTTTGTTTCTTCACATATAGGATTGGTAGGTCTACAAACAAAAAATTGAGAAAAATTGCAGAAGCAGTCTTAGTCTCGAGAGATCAAAATCATTCCCCTAATCGGTTCACGCAAGTTGTACTGAGCAGATTAGGACTAGGACATAGCAGACTCGGCCATTTACATCTACTGTCGAAGGAATGTCAACCGTATTGTGAAGTATGTGAACTCCACCTCACAATAAAACATTTTGATTGAGTGTCCCCTGTATAGTAGCGCGAGGTTACGTCTACCGAACTGTTTTAGTGCAGTGATCAAGGAGTGCAATGTCCAAGTTTTAGTAAAGTAATCAAAATACTCTAATTCACTTTATAAAATATGTATAATAATTATGTATTGTACAAAGTAATTATTCGTTGCTTCAGCGCTAATATGTTGATGCGGAAACAAATAAAAAAATGTGTGTTACTTTAATTAGTATGCGGTTTCCCATTATCTTTGCGTCTCTTGAAACTTTTTCTCGTACTTGTTACCGTTACTATATATCCAAATTGTTTGTTTCGAACGAACTCTCCGGCACTGGAGAGAAATAGTTGGCTTCGCAATAAAGATAGCATTTGCCTCTTCGATATACAAAAGTGACATTTTATAAAAGGGTTCGTTGTATGAATGTAAAGCAGAGTTTTTTGGGTCTGACGTGGATGAGTTACGGCTGGATTAATGTGGCATAATCGAGGGTCATTTTGAGCTTGTATCCTATGAATTATTTATAATTCGTTACTTATGAAAAAAGGCCCTAGTTTTGGAGGTTTACTCTTGTTATTATGTTTTAACAATTTTATGGGGTTTGCTTTGTCGACAGTATATTTAAAATATGAGATAAAATATTCAAAAATCACGGATAATTTAGGTATGAGAAAATGTTTGAGTTATTTTTCATAAATGGTTTTGCAAATAGATATTCTTGTTGAAGCAGACACATTTACATACTTGCGAATTTCACAGAAATTCAGAATCCTAGGGCACAGCATCTGGAGATTATTGGATAGAGGAGGGACATTTACCTAAGTTGAAGCCTGCTAGATATTCTACTAGTCTCTGAGATGTTCCTTAGATACTAAGTAGAAGTAAGGGAGCACAATAGATATTTTTGGTCTCAGTGAATGTCACCCTATCATACATTTTGGTATAGAGTTGAAATTGAAAATATAAGGCGAACATAAAAATGTTAAGATGTTTCATACCTGTAGGATATAGCATCTGCAACAGGTGGTAACAGCTGGTGTCAAATTATAGTACCAAGCTTTCTGATTATTTTGGTTTCCTAATCACGTTAGTATCTAGGTTGTTAAGAAAGATTCATTGTTTTTAAGCAAACAGTATAAGAATAACCAAAGAAAATATTCCATTTGAAAAAATATGATCAAAACCTCTAAAATTTCAAAAATGTTATTCATCATGAGCCATAGCTATCCTTAACATGAACTATTCACTCCACAGATACTACTTACTGACGTCAGCGCAGCCTGTGGCTAGAAAAGTAACTAAAAAAGTTAAAATATGAATATCGGTCTGCCTCCTTATAGCCTCTATAGTTGAAATAATCAGAACGGAACACAGTAAACTCCTTCTTAAGTATTGAAACTAAAGCTACATAGTCCTCAAGGTATTCGTTGGTTTCTCCCCCAAGGAGCAGTCTCAATGGTCGTTGGTGGGGGAGCCGAGTAGCTGTTTCTCCTAGGGTCTTACGGGACTGGGAGGAATACGTGAATTCAAGGTCAGCTCAACGGATTCCTGTGAAATGCAGAAATCCGACATCAGGATCTTCAGCGTGGAGAGTGGACTGATGTCCTGACGAGTTCTGTTTAGACGGTCGGTTGCTGAGCAGCAGTGTACTCGTGGAAACCTACCTGATATAAACCGTATCTAGTGGAAGGTAGTTGGTTGATGAGGTATATTCACTCGATGTGAGGGCCTGCCTTAAACAGCTGGCCAAGTGTAGACCACAACAAAAAAAAACCTCTCAAGTCAAGGTGGAACAGCATATCCCGAGGACTGCGTGGTCAAGCGTAAGCTTGATCGCTAATATGCGGATTCTAGATACCTGGGGACATCCAGTTTAAATACATACATACATACAAATCCCCACCAGAAATTCAATTTTTCCATTGATTAAAATTTGATACTACAGTAAAAATCACGAATCCTTCCCGTTACGTCATACTTCCCTGAATGTATCAAATACATTCATTTTATGTGGATATCGCTGACCGCGTATGTCCATTTAAAACAAATGGAAAGGTATATATTATGTCTTTTGTGCCTGAATTAAGCTACGCCATTACATCTTCATCAGTTTGTCACTCTGTCTTGTGTTGTGAGAACGATTCTACTTAAAAAGCGAAACGTCACTTTATGCGGAAATCATTCTGTCACCATTGAAGTTCGTCGCCATTGCCATTACTTTAAACAGGTAAAATTCATTTACATTTACTGTGATATTTTTCGAGACAAAATGGCTGGTAAACGTTTGGACGAAAGTAAAATATTGAAATATTACATGAATATTTCCAAAAGGAAGAGGTAAGTTTTGTAACAATTTATTTGTAGAATTTCAAATTGTAGTCTAATTATGACATGTTAAATTTGGTTTTTATTTATTTCTCTCATAATTAGATCACCAGAAATGCATGCCGAACTCTAAAAATGATGCGCCGTTGGTGAAAACTGTCTTATTGATTTGATTCGGATGCTTATGAGTTATGACGTAACGAGAAAGATTCGTGACTTTTACTATAGTCTATTAATAGATTATATTTAAGGTGAACATTCGAAAAACCACAAATTTATCAAGCTAGCCTCGTATTATACATGCCTTATCTATACATTATTGCATTCGTCTGTTTTACCTTGGATTCGTTCTGTGAATTTTAGGCGCGTGAGTTAAAATACCTCATATGGTATTTATGAAATAAATAGCTATTATTCCATACATATGGACCACAATGTAAGCCAGCTAATTATGTAATAATGAGAAGTTACATCCGAGAACATGGGTCTTCTATAAATAAAATTAACCATGTCTTCCTTTTTCTTCACGAAATATCAATGTCAAAATTTGTGTATTCTAGTTCTATTAGTTTTTTCTTATAATAGATTATGATCATTAGCTTCAGCCATTCCAAGGATAGTTTTCTTAACACCTTAAAAAGAAGAAGATTATGAAGTAACATATTCTTAAATTTATTACGGTGCTTGGCAAACATTGATAGTTAATAAATTCATGAATTTAACAAATCATACCAAATGTATGTAAATGCCCAATAAAAAATTAGAAAATTATTAAGAATAGTATGGAATTATAATATATCACAATTTTTAATACGATATAATACCAAGATTTATAATTGATTTCAATTTTTAAATCATTGGAATTTTTTTATTCATGCCATTAAGCTATGAAGAATTGTGAGAGCTACAAACCTCCAGTATAATATTATTTTACAGTTACTTGAGGTACTGGTATTTCTTGATGACTGATAATTTTTTAACACATTTGAAAAAATTTTAAAAATCATATTGGAATATGTACATTACCATTTTTGATAATTTTCTTGAAATTAATATCGCAAATTCTCACCTCTTGCCCCTGACTACAATAGCAATATCGTTTGACTACAGTGGCAGTCTGTTGTGGACAGTTCCCGGAGAAGGTCGTCTACTAAGGTCTCCCATAGAAACGGTGAAAGAACTGATCATTGTGGATATCCTACAGTTGTCCTTGCCTTAATGAAATCCCTTTTCCATTTTCGAAAACTTCATATGTGGAATACAAATTATTTGATATTTTCTCGAGAAGGGGAAGGGAAAAAATATGTTTGTATATAGATAGACATAAATATCAAATAATTTAATTGATTGCACTCTTTGAATTAATTATAGCCCGACCAACAGTCACAAATTTTTGTAGTGGAATTGTAATGGAATGTTTTAGTACCGAATAAGCATAATAAGGAATAACATATTTTTATCTAATTTCGACCTATAAAGTGACATTTTTCAAAACTGACTTCTGTTATCAAACGTCACATTTTTCGTAACCAATTACATAATGAAAGATATTATGTAACTGGTGATGAAAAATTAATTTTATCACCAGTTAATAAAAACAAGAGAAAAAAGAAGAAAGTTAATTGTCATATTATAGAAAAATAACAACAACTAGAACTGAAGAGAACAATAAGGACAACTAGAACAATTTACTTTTCATTTTATACATTATAAATATTTATGACACAATTCGAACAGTTTGTTAGGTTAACCCCCGCAGAATTAGAAGTTGATGTAATTTAGTGATGCATAATTTTAATTTAATATTAATGGTAAAATAATAAAGAAAAGTCTGGGGACCCAAACAAATCTGTTTGAGTGATGATCGTTAGACCAATGATCACATATGGAGCTCGAACGGCCCCAGCAAAGCTCTCTGGTTTGCAGAGACTGGCTTGTCTGGCAATTACTGGTGCTATCAGCTCCACACCGTCAGCCGCCATGGAAATCCTTCTGGACATACCTCCTCTCCATATATTTTTGGAAAGAGAGGCTAGATGGATAACATACAGAATTGTGCATATTTCTAAATGCACAAATCAGGCTTATACAGAACACAGCAGAATGCTAGTGGACACTGAAAGTCACAGTATTCTGGGAATGACCTCTGACATAATGCCTCCAACAGTAAACTACGACCTGCCTTATACCGTCCTAATTCCAAATAGAGATGAATGGGTCCTCCGTAAGGATGAACTATTAAGAACAGACAGCTGCTGGTACACAGACGGTTCAAAAACACCCTCAGGCTTTGGTGCAGGTGTATACGGGCGCAGACCTAGGACAGAAATCTCAACCTCTCTAGGATTCTATGCAACCGTATTTCAGGCGGAAATTTACGCCATTGTTTCATGTGTGGAGAGATTGGAGCAAGCCAATCTCATACATAGAACAATAAAAAATTTCTCGGACAGCCAAGCGGCTTTGAAAGCACTTAGCTCTCATCGTGTAACGTCAAAATTGGTTTTAGACTGCCAAAAAAGACTCTCCTTAATAGGAGAACTCAATAAAGTATTGCTGGTCTGGATCCCTTGCCATTTTGGCATGAGAGGAAACGAGGAAGGCAGACTCTCTTGCAAGGGAGGGTGCCGCACGTGTTTCTATCGGACCAGAACCTACAATTGGCATCGCAATAAGTATTGCCAAACAAACACTGAATACCTGGAAGGCAAGAAGAGCTTTAGACTTCTGGCATAATTTACCAGGATTGGTTCATTCAAAGGCTTTCATACATCCTTCGAAGAATGTCTCCAAACAAATGTTAGACTATAGCAGGCCGTTGTCTAACAGGTCTTTTAACAGGCCATTGTCATCTGAATCATCATATGCTAAAACTTGGACTGTCGGAAGATCCGACCTGCCGTCTTTGTCTGGAAGGTGATGAAAAAGCAGAGCATACAATTTGTGCCAGCCCCGTGGCGGCTCGAATCAGGTATCTGATGTTTGGCAGGGATTCTCTCTCGCCCTCGGACCTGAAATATTATTTACCAAATAAACTAATCGGCTTGTTAAGAAGCTGAATTTGTTTGGTGAAATCTGAATAGGTGTGAGCCACAATAGACTCTTGCGAGTCGCAGTGGAGGGCCTTATAGACCCATTCACCATAAACCTAACCTAGCCCTTCTAGATAATTTAACCTATGATCCTGATTCAGTTTAGGAATACCATCAGGGTAAGTTTAATATTTTTTCTTCTATCATACGAATGGCCTAAGCATTAGCTAGTCAGTTTATTAAATTTTGTAACAAATGCTAAGGCTGATATTCCGCAGGCCGCTAGTTGAACGGCGCTGTTTACTAAAGAGGCTAGGCTGTTGATTTAAAACTAGTTGGCTGCGACATGTATAAGATCAAACTTTCTCACTGCAATGCAGTTCATATCAAAGAAATATTGGAATAAATTATAGTGATCATCCAAACTACTTTAGAAAAAAAAAAATCTAGAATAGTCAAATTATGCAAAACACTCGATTGAATCAAATAATCACCACTCATTTAATACCGCCTTTGAGCTTTTAAATACTAGTTTTCAAATTATCACAGAATTTATTCATTAGAATTATTGGGATTTAAAATAAATACGTTTAATACACTTTTATAAATGAACAGGTAGATACCTACCTACAGTAAAAGTCACGAAAGTTTTTCGTTACGTCATAACTCACAAACATACGACTCAAATCAATAAGATAGTTTTCACCAGCGATGCATCATTGTTAGACTGTTCAGCAAGGTATTCCTGGTGATCTAATTATAGGAGGAAGTAAATAAAAACCAAATTTATTATTTATTATTTTTCATGGAATTCAAAAGGCGAAGAACATATAGGGTGCCCTTTTAAAATAATAATGTTCATTATTATTCCAGAAAAAGCAAAAATCTGACAACAATATCCATATCATCACAACATCTTTGCACACCAAAATCTATAAAAATCGTTCAATATTTTTCTGAGGTAATTGAAGCGTTCCATACTTAAATCTCTCTCTGTATGAAAATGTGGTCCATCTATTTATATCAATTTCAATAATTCACTCCCTAAGATGCCAATCTGTACCCCAGAGCCAGACTATGTTATGTCCAGGTTTGCTAAATTTTAACTCAATTATGTTAAGTCGCTAACGAAAATAGTTGATTTTAAACTGCGTTAAGTCCAGAAGTCACCTTAAGCCAAACTATGTTAAGTCATACTAACCTTGTTTAAAAACATACCCGAGGTGACAAATTTTGCAGAAAGTTCCTGTTCCTGTTCTCGTTCCCGTGCACGAGGTACGCGCCTGTTGAAGCCGTCTCCGCCATCGCGCTAAGAGCTGCAAAACATCCCCAGCCCTCTAAGATAAGTTCCTTCGTCTTATCTTTAGCGTGTATAAGATTTGGATTTGGCGTGTTATATTAAAATTTGGTATCCTCTTCGTTTGGTTTTTTTAAGTATTCAGTTTATGTGAATTTTTGGATAATCTTCAATTTTTGTTTTAACTATTCAATATTTATTGGATAAACGAGTTCGGAAATAAGAAGTTTCATTTTAATCTTCTCTTGAGTAACTTAACATTAATTTTTACAAGGTGTTTCTTCCAGCTTTCCACCTTTTGCTTCCGTTTCTCATCACTTTCGTTCGATTTAAAAAGCTGGTGGCGTCCAATATGATATTACTTGTACACCCCATCCCAGTAATAGCGCATAAAATAGTTTAATTGGTGCCGAATTCCACACCCTGAGGTGGAGTGCTCTAGCCTGGAAACTTTTAAGTTACAAAGTATCCATTTCAGAAATATTTAGGTGTCTAACAGTTAATATCGTATAGTTTATCATAGAACTCGACAATTTACTGGATTTGTCTTATTACCGGATTTGACAAATTACTGGACTTAACAAGAAACGTAATAAAAACCACTTCTGCGACGTACACTGTTTATTCAATTTAGGCTAAATAATTTCTATGTATCAATGTATTTATTTTTATTGAATAAATTATTATTATATGATAATTATTGATAGAATCCATGTAGTGAGAGCTGAAACAATTCAATTTCAGAAAATTTAATTTATATTATTAATTTTTCTTTTTTAAATTGTTTTATTAAAATCTAATTTATTCAATAATCCAATTGTAACTCCAAAGTTACAACATATCCACCAAGTCTACGTCACTGTTCCTCTCAACCTTCTCATCACAGCTGCCACTTCGTCTCTCTTCAACTCATCGAAGAACTAACCATCGTCGAACCTTCTCCTTCTACTAAAATATGTCAGTAATTCTTCCCACTACTCTGCTCTTCAGTATTGTTAAGACCAAGAAGTAACTCGTCGTAGCGATCAGTCTAAATAAGTTATCCAAACAGGAGATACTACGTCTGAAATCGTTTGAATCCGTTAACTCTCGTTTGAATACCGAACGACAATTTGTGCTTTACCGGTAGTGATGTGCTCAGTAGAGAGTTAAAAACTTGAAAATGGGTTATTTCGGTGTCAAAACCTCGTTACAGTGGGATAGTGATCTAAAACCTCTTCAGTTAAAAACTAATCAAACTTCGGTTTATAAAAACTTATGTTTGTTTAGTGTAATTTTCGCTTTTAGTGTCGGATTTACAATAGGAATTCTCATACCAGTAATTTATCTAAAATCGCCTAGTACGAACAAAACTGAATCCATTTTAATCGATTCTCTTGCTACTAATTCCTCGGTAATAAAAACAATTTTCTTAAATAACAGCTACGGTTACAAGAACCATACTAGGAACGAGTTTACATCCGTATCTTTCGTCGAAAATATCAAACAGAGCGCTAGTGATGAACAATTGATTGAAGATGGTATTTATTGGGGACGAAGAATAGAAAGAGCGTTACCAGAAGGATACCATGATAAGAAGCACGTAATATGGGAAGATTATGTCAAAAACGCAGTCGCTGTTAAAATGGAAAACGGTTGTGGAAGGATGCAAAACCGTTTGATAACTTTCCAAGACGGTTTAAAAGGTTGCGTGAGATATAGACAGAACACCGATCAAATACAAGGAGAATTATTCAGTTTTTATTTAGCTAAAATTTTAAATATACCTAATCTTGCTCCAAGTACAATAAGCGTAGTCGATTTAAAAGAGCCTCTATGGCGTAATCTACGCAATGAAATTGCTTCAGCTCAATGGAACTCAAACAGACCGATTGTTTTAACTCAATTTATATCAAATTTGAACTCTGCCAACATTCCAAATGTGTTTAAACCGGTAGAACGGCACTTGAACAAATTCGACGTTATAAATATGACAAAAAACGAGATTTTAGATGAAAATGACTTAACCAAAACCTTTGTGGAATTGGCACAATGGTCTGATTTGATAATTTTTGATTACCTGACGGCCAACTTGGATAGAATAGTTAACAATCTGTACAATTATCAATGGAATGCAAATATCATGGACGCGCCTGCGCATAATCTGGCAAGAAAGGCCAACAGTGATTTATTGTTGTTTTTGGACAACGAATCCGGACTTTTACACGGCTACAGGTTACTTAAGAAATACGAAATTTATCATTCCATTCTTTTGGAGAATTTGTGTTTGTTCAGAAGGCAAACTGTAGAGAAAATTAAGACGTTAAGAAGTAAAGGAAACATTGGACACATGTTACGGGATATGTTTGAGAAGTTAAACAGTGAATCCGTTAAAGACATTTTACCGACGATACCAGACAGAAGTGTAAAAATTTTGAACGAAAGAATAGACAAAGTCTACAATCAAATTTCCAAATGTGAGTCTGTTTTCTCTAATAGTTAGTTTAAAGAAATAAGTAATAGGAATAAATTTTTATCAAATTTTTAAAATTCTCAAATTTTTATAATACCTATTAAATTTTATTGGTGCAAAAGTAACTTTCAATACCTCAACTTGATTGGTATCTGTTGATATTAGGTGATAAATGTTACTCTTATTCCCGAAATAATGATTAAATACAGCGAGAGCTGTCAATAAATAATTTATTGGGTCAAAAATAACGACTGCGTATTGACGGTATTTTTAATGATGTTATTAATTTAAAATTAAAAATACTAAACATCCACCAAGTTGCTAGCTATCTTTTGAAACTATGTTTTACCTGCATTTTTTTGGAGCTTGTGTTTTTTATTACCAAATATTAACAGAACTAACTATCTGATTAAAAGTAAAGATTCTCTATTTAAAAATAAATTGAAAACGACAGTGCCTTATTTATTTGATTTACAAATTTTGAGAATTTTAACTAGGTATAATTACGCAAATATTCCGAATTAAAGTTTGCATTTCTACATCGATACAGCTTGAAAAATTGCATATTATGTACCTATTGAAATATTTATTAAAAGAGTAGATATCGTTGGGTACATAACTACAAGTGGGTAGGTGTTAGATGGTTTGAGTACCTGTACTTTAGTAGTTCAACAGTTATTACAGTTTCAGTCTGTGGTTGTGTTCCGAATCAAGGTCCCTTTAAAATTTAGGCCTTAAGGTTGGCTAAAGTTGCTCGAAATTGCATAGCGACCAAGTAAACAAGGGCTTTCGAGTTGCGAGACTGATCATCGTTGCTTGTCTCTCTGTTGATTTTGTGTGCCTTACCTAAACAATAATACAACGACCATTTTCATCATCATCAGAATCTGAGTCACTAGAGCTACTCGAAGATGACACAAACTCTTCCAGTACTACATCAATTATTTCATTCTGTGGATCCATTATATTTTTTTATAAAAATCAATTAAATTAGGAAACTGCGCACTAAGTACTATTTCAACAGTTTTGTAACTGTCAGTAACTGTACCGTACGGCCGAAATTTTAAAGGGACCTTCATTCGCAACGCAACCTGTATACATAAAATACAATTGTATAGTGTTTGCATAACGTGATTATTCAGCTTAAAGATCATATAGAAAAATCATCAAAATAAGTTTTTTTGAACTATTTGCAGAGGTATTAATGAACTTACTGAAAAAGATATATGAAAATTTAGAACAAATCGTTAGATTTCAAAAATAAATATTGTACAATACATGAAAATGAAATGAAGGCATTATAAACTGTTTTCGGTGACCGAAATTGTTAGAAAAGTGAACATCTTCTTTGGATTTGTCAAATTAATATAGGTAGGTGCATACCTACATACAACAAGTATATTGTGTCACAAGGGCAGAAAATGTGCTTTAGCAGCCCAGGACTATCAGATGCACGAGAGAAAGTAGTGAAGCGAGGGCAGATGATGGTCTTGTGCTTCTAAAGCATTTCTGACACACAACTGTTTTCCGCCTACCGAATAAACCACAAAATTATGAAAATATAACAAAAATCTTTGACATACACTGACGTTTAATTAAAAAATTCATGTGAAACGTCAAAGCAATGAAGTGACAGATGGTGAAAAAATCGTGGCGTTATGAATTTTCCGCCCTTAGGCTGCTAAACAATACTTTCCGCCATATGTTTCGTGTCTATATGATTGGTTTTCCAATAGGGTAGGCGGAAATAGCAATTTACGTTACATTTAACTCAGGTTAACATAGAACAACTTTTTCAAAGTGATCGTGAAACCTGAAAAAAATATCCCTGTCAGATTTGTTTTTTTTTTCCTATTGACTATGTTGGAATAGTAATTTACGTTACAAGACCGGAAAGCTTACAGGACTCGCCTACGGCTCGTCCTGGAATCTGCATGCCTCGACCTTAAAAACACTAATTTCCGGTTACGTGACGTACAATATTTTTTTAAGACAGACACTTCGATATACATTTAATTAGATACACAAAATTAAGACAAACATTATCATGATATGTAACAAAAAAGTAGCAGCAAACGCGTTTTGTTAACAGTATTTCTAAAATAAGCAAAAAAACGAAATCTTTCAAGAAACCGTTTCTGCACAGAGAAAAAAAAAGTATTGAATCAAACAAAATATATTTCAGTCAAACAAATTTGTTGTTTCAATATGGCGAAATAAAACTGTTATTTAAAAGAAAACGCTAGTTTATTTGGATTCCAACTCCAATATTTGTTTGATACAAGAAAACATTTGATGAAGTCAATTGTTATATTTCTTCCATTCAATTCTTCGTGTTCATTTGATGCAAGAATAATTTATTTTCATCTGAGAATGTATTCCACTATGGAAGCAAATAAACAAGTTTGTATATTCAAGAATATTAAATACTCAAATGAAACAAATATTTCCTTATATTTTAGAATACTCATTGCTTGGTTGAATACCAGACTGTTAAAATAAAAAAATAGTTATTAATTTTGTTTAAATAATCATTTAATTTCAGAATTCGTAGTATTGAATCAAGAATATTGCTATTTGAAACAATTGTATAATTAGGAATTGATTGAAAATGATACTGGAATGAAGGGTATGAGTTACTCAAGTGAAACAAATATTCATTTAATTCAAAAAATATATTGCTTTTGTGATATTATTTTAGAATATGAAATGGAGAATAGTCATTTGAACCAAAGAAATAATTAGGTAAATTAAGAATTGATAGAATTCGTTTAAAAATATAAAACACTTGCCTGAAGAATGTGAACCCTGTTTCCGAAGTATTTCCAATGGACAGGAGTTGAATGAAAAATTAATTTTTCCTAATACTTTATTTATATTTTATAAAACGACAAACGAAAACCATTTTTGCAATTACAATACTTTTAGATAATATATAAATTTGCTATATATTCGATATTTTCCAATTAATGTGTAGTTTCACTTCTGGAACTAGAAGAGGTTGATTACACTGGAGATGAATCTACAATATACTTTAGAAGAGTAATAGTCTGTTCCTCCTCTTCTTTTTTTTTTGCTAGTGGTTCCATCCACATTTGACTGAATTATTATTGTTTTATCCTCTGTGATCTGAAAATGTATTGAGTTTTACATATTGCAGTTATTTTTTACCACATGATTTCAGAGGTCATCTAAACCCTTCATCAATTTAAGCAGATTGCCCGACACAAATTAAATAACTAGGTACTCCATATAAAACGATAAATAGATTATTGAAATTCTTAATCAGAATAAATGAAATATTACATCGAAACAAGTGAAATACTAAATCGAAACAAATGAAATACTAAATCGAAACAAATGAAATACTAAATCGAAACAAATGAAATACTAAATCGAAACAAATGAAATACTAAATCGAAACAAATAAAATACTGAATCGAGTGAAGTTTAATACATACTCTGGAATAGACATACTACAGGTTGTACGTTAAGTAACAGATCAGACGAATAACTAGAAAAATATGCATTTTCAGAGTACAACACGTTTAAATGGGAAAGTAATTATGAAGCCTTCATTTAATGAAGTAGATCTAGAAGAAGAGAACAACTTTTTCCAAGGCTTTACTGAAATTTCGTACTATTCGATTACAAAAAAGGGGGCCCTATGGGACCCGAGAAGAATTTTTTTAAACATGTTCAAACATAAACTTTTCCGTTCAGTTCGAATCAGCTGTCAAAAATAGGATGTTCCATTCCAAAAAATTGTTGTGGTCCCCTGCAAGGACCTAAACATAACCCTTGGTCAAATTTGTATGTCTCATCTAGTGGAGAAAATAATTCTGAACAACTTTCTCATTACATGTGTTTCACTAAAAATGCATATTTTTCGAGTAGTTCGCTATTCAAGGTACACCCTGTATAGTATAAAAATAATCTCCTGATATTAGGTATAATTATTGTGTTTTTAATGAAAGCATCTTAAAACAATACAACTTTGGACAATAAATTGACAATCAACTTACCTTCGAAAACACTTTCTAAGTCCTGTAAATTATGTTCTCTTAGGAATTCTCTTACTTCTTCCATTTGCACACAGTGAGTATCACAGACATAGTTTAACAACGACACACGATGCACTACTGGATAGGATACTCGATTTGACGTCGGTCGGTATACTTTTGCGTTCATAGAAAAATTTCATTGGTTCTAATAATTTTTCAGACCAAAATTGAAAAATAATATATTATTTGAGTGAAATAAGCCCATTTATTTCATTCCAAACAATGATTTTTGAGTGAAATGAATATTACTTAAACCATGTATTTTGAAATCAAATAAATCGAAATACTACATTCAATCAAATAATTGCATTGCTTTGAATAATTTTCGAAACCTTAATTGAAATAAACCTATTATTTGAGTGAAATAAACCAATTTATTTCATTCCAAACAATAATGTTTGACTGAAAACAATATTACTAAAACCAAGTATTTGTATTTCAAATAATTCAAAATACTAGATTCAAACATTCCTTTTTTTCTGTGTGGAACGTGCACTTCACTAGATCCCATTTTTAGTGAACTATAATACTATCAAAATCTTATTAAAATAAATTTTCTTCATTCACAATCATTCTTATTATAGTATATTATTAAACGAGCAATTTATTATAGCCATTATTCACGCAGGGCGAGGAGCGCAAGTCACCCGAGTAAATAATGGCCATAAATTGCGAGTAGAATACTATACTTTGTCCACGACCCTTGATTTCTTTATTAAATAAGGCGAGTATAGGACGGAAAGTAATAATTTGGTATTATTGACAATTCTAACGTCAAAATTAATACATTTCAGAAGTACGTCAAATGTGACATATAGAGATGGGCGATACTGGGTGAATATATTGTTTTAAAAATATCAATATCAAAAAACATTTTTAGTCTAAAATCAATATCTGAACGCACACGATGAAATATTTAACAATTGATAGAATTTTTATGAAGCTCACTTCCTTAATAGTTATTTATTTAAATTAAATAATAATTTTTTAATATTTTTTTTGTATAATCTTATCAACCTCATAATACATCAGCAAGAGACAGTTCCAGCTATCTTAAATTTCCATGGATTATTTATGTACAAAATCAGTGTCTGTGACATAACCCATTAGTTTAAAATTTAGGTACCTACCTACCAACATTAAAAATCAAGAGCTTGTTTTACATTGCGTCTCTTTCTCGGATAGTAAACAATAAAATAAAAGATACAGTTACGTTCTCGAACTAAAAAGGAATATATTATGTAAAACTAAACGAAAGAAATGAACTCAAATAATTAAGAGACTTGAATGAGCAGGAAGAAGCCTAACCCAATTTCTAAATTCAATGAGGTGATGAAATTAAATGAATTTAATTATGCTCAAAATATTTTTTTAAACAAAAATTCAATAGGGCAAAGAAATAAAACCAAAATAACGTCGGAAAGTGGATGTGTTTGTTGGAAAATAAAATTACCAGCAATTTCAATTCGAGGGGTAAACTGCCGGCAGAAATGTTGTTACTTCCACATTTTGAAAAAACTTCTGATGTTGATGTTCAGACGTCCTTGCGTGGTGCGGCAAAACGGGGGTGTAAATAGTGGACAAACGACCGAATACGACAGTGGCGTGCTCTAGTTCCGTAATAGGTTTCCGGGTATACAGGGTTTTAATGAATAGGTGTTACAAACTGAAGGGGCATGTAGGAAATGCGAAAATAGGCGAAAATGTTCATGTAGACATGGGTCGTTAGAGCTTCAGTTTTCGAGATACAGGATGTTAAAATTCTTGGAAATTTTTTTCGAACATCTTAAAATTGACTGATCAGAATAACTCGAAATTGTTGCACTAATTGAAGTACATTATTTGATATCATGTTACTCCCGACGAAAAATTATTCAATCCAGAGGCGGATATCTGGGTGTGTTGTTACATTTTTTATTAAACAATTTCTACGTCACTGTCTTTAATGCAATTATGACAATTTTGGTAGGTACCTCATTTTGTTTAAAGGAAAAAAGTCATCCTACGTTTTTGTTGTAGAGCGCACTTTTTTCAAGATAGTTGACAATGTAAGAACCCATGCAACCTTTTTGTAATGCAACAGGCTTCCATAACGAGCACAAACTTTTTTAATTTCCGAAAACACTCAATAGCAATGATTTTTATATTTTACTTGTTGTATGGGTAACTTTAACACCCTGTATCTCGAAAACTAAAGCTCCAACGACCCATGTCGACAGAAAATTTCACGCCAATTTTTGCATTTTCTACACGCTCTTTAAGTGTGTTACACCTATTCATTAACACCCTGTATAATAATTCAGAAAATAATGTATAATAAACGAAAATAGCGAAGACTTTAGTTATAAATTTTCGCTATTTTACCGTTTTTACGCCTACTTTGAAAACGAGATCAGCGTTCACGGAACTAGAATGTTACAGGATGCACATTTAACCTAGTTGTTAGAGATGATTTAATCACACGACACGTTTGCTATCATTATAACCATCAACAGTGTCATCTTCAGTACCTACATACAATTTCTCATTCCGATTTCGATAAGGAAAATAGTTTTTTTTTACTATCCATGACATTTTCTAATTGTATGTTCCATTTCTCTATTTCTTTCACTGTTTTGAGCATTTGACATAGAAAAAGTCGCGAATCTTTCTCGTTACGTCATAACTCATAAGCATCCGAATCAAATCAATAAGACAGTGGCGCATCATTGTTAGAGAAATTGGCATGTATTTCTGGTGATCTAATTAAGAGAGGAAATAAAAACCAAATTTAACATATCATAGTTAGACTACAATTTTAAATTTTTCAAATAAATTGTTACAAAACTTACCTCTTGAATGCCATTCAACGGCAGAAGTGGTCCGCTATTAGCCAATTCCTTTTGAAAATATTCATGTAATTTTCTAATAAAAGTCGGATTTAGCGGATGCATAAGCATAAGCATAACTTTACTGTATAACTCATAACAGTTGAACACTAGTTGCAAATGAGACGGTTTATCCAACTCGTAACAGATAGTTGTAATGCACATTCCATAACGCATAACCTTGAAGTTCCCAACTTTTGACTTTTATGGATAATGATGTGTCGAAATAGAAAGTGCACCTGCGTGGATTTCATTGCGCTGTATTTTTATTCCCAAATGTCACTGTCATACTTGTTAACCTAAAAAGTTTATCCAGAATCAAGATGTAAATAAAAATATCAATAAGTAATGAGTACGTACACTATCATCGTTTTTGTTAAAATTTACCTGTTAGTATGAGTTTGGAAGAGGGGCTTTTCATTGAGGAAATTGAAAAATTTCCATGTATATGGGATCTCAAAAATAAAGAACACAAAAACAAAGTGGGACTGGAGAATGCCTGGGTGACATTGTCTTTTTTGGCAGAGTGTACAGTAATTATTCATTTTCATGCATATAGACCTTCAGTTTCCCTGTTGCGGTTGATAGGCCTCACACCCCAACGTCTTTTTTTCTCATATTTGATGCAACAGCTGCGACACTTGTCGTTGATAATGTGTAGAAGTATGAGAATAACGATACAAGGAGCTTTTTGGTCTTCATGATGAATATTTTATTATTTTGATGAAATTGAAATACAGAAATATCAATGAATGAGGTTATAACACCTATGATTATGCTTAGGAATTGAGGAATGGATAAATGACCCATCTGTTAAGCACTATGTGTTAGAAAAGTTGTAATAGTTATGATTATGCATTAATGAAAATATGATGCTTATGCATCCGCTAAATCCGCCCAAACTCTCCTTTACTTTCGTCCCAACGTTTACCAGGCATTTTGTCGAAAAATATCACAATAAATGTAAACGAACTTACCTGTTTAATGTAATGACAATGACGACGAACTTCAATGGTGACAGAATGATTTCCGCATAAAGTGACGTTTCGCTTTTTAAGTACAATCGTTGTCACAACACAAGACAGTGTGACAAACCGATAGAGACGTAAAGGCGTAGATAGAGACGTAATGGCGTAGCTTAATTCAGGCATAAAAGTCATATGTACCTTTCCATTTGTTTTAATTGGACATACGCGGTCAGCGATATCCACATAAAATTAGAGTGTCTTTGATACATTCAGTGAAGTATGACGTAACGAGAAACTTTCGTGACTTCTACTGTAGGTACTTTCTCTTCCAACCTGGATGAGAAATAATGCTTTGTTGAATTTGTTTCTTGTGTTCCTCAATATTTGTCAAACTTCATATATGTGGTGCATTACATTTTTGTCATAAATACTTTTTAGTTTATTTAGTACAATTACCATCGATGTATTTGGAACCAAACTATTTTGTGGTATTTAAAAAAAATGCGCATCGTGAAAAATGGGAAAACGAACTTAGTACAACTGACTGGAGATTTACTCCAGACCAAAGACAGGCAATAATATCATCATTCACGAGCTTCTTCTCACTATGCTAAATTGCTCTCGGAGCTTCAGAAATCTGATCTCAGAATAATCACGGTAATCCCTAGTGGACACTGTCCAGTCAGATACTGTCTCTGTAAGATGAGCAAAGTCGACAGTTCAACATGTAGATTGGACGGCGAAACTCGACATTAACTGCAATGACAGCAGCGGGATTATATTTCACGACACGATTTTATCGAGTCCTCCGATTCTACTAGGCATAAGGTTGCCTCGTTGCCACGCCCTGTGAGCTCGACGGCAGCTATTTGGTAGAACTTTTTAAAGCCATCATAGCTTTGCACAATTTTGCTGATCACTTCAGTTGTCAGAGCTGCAGAACTGTATTTTCTTTTCTCTGGAAGCGCTTGTGTGTCTCTTCTTTAGTCCATACGTGCGCTGCTAGCATATTCAAAAACTATGTCTTTAAATGGGTCTATTTTTCAATTAAAATACTGAAATAGCTATTTGTGTATCAAGAGCAGAAAGTAGTACTTTGGTAGTTGAGACAGAAAGTTGCCGCGCGACACGTTAGCGGAGCGTGGCAATCTGTCGAAACTACCAAAAGAATTTCTGCTCTAAATACACACAAGATTTTTTCTACTATCACTCCAAAATTAACTACTGGAGCTCTCTTTTATATATAAATAAAATTAGGCGTGCGCCAAAGTTACTTTCTGCCCTAGAGCGCCAATAATGTCAAATTATGACAGCTCGCGGAAAACATCAACTTTGCAGTTGCTAATCAAGGCAGAAAAGACGACTTTCTACAGAAGCTTCGCGAAAATATTCCAAATCGTTTCCACAACTCCCTCCTTTTAATCGGTGCCATTAGCTCACTTCATATTGGAAGCCGAGTCTTTAAGAATACCTGCCAAGTGTTCTTTCGAAGTCTCTTCAAGAAATTCAAACTTTCCCTCGAAAACTTTCTGCGGTTTCAGCGTGTTCAGAGGCGTTAAACATCCCATTTGTTTCGCTTATTTCCCAACTTGAAGCTTTTCCGAAGCGATTCATTGCGATTTTAAGACGTTTTCTGACTTTTTGAGAAACGTCAAAAGGTGGTTACTAACGTAACACACATTGCTGGACCCACCGGAAAAACGAAGTGATTAAACTATGCGGTCAAGCGTATAACCGGTTATTAATATATTATTCGATTGGCTAATTTTATGATGAATTATTATAGAATCAGCTATA
This sequence comes from Lochmaea capreae, assembly GCA_949126875.1. NCBI lineage: Eukaryota > Metazoa > Arthropoda > Insecta > Coleoptera > Chrysomelidae > Lochmaea > Lochmaea capreae. Next base: position 19,395,315 of record OX421403.1, read on the forward strand.
TCATAAATTCATACGCTACCTCTTGAACGCATTGTATACTAATAATTGATAATAATTAATTCCATTTTTTTGTTAGATATATTATTAGGTATCTTGGCTAATTCTACTCAATAGAAAATTCTAAACCAATCCGGTAGCACTTTATTATTCTATCTGCATTTGTTAATTGTTAATTTTTAAAAAGTTGTAAAAAGTTTTCACCATATTGCCTCTTAAATAGTATTTACAGCATGCCATAACGTTTTTACACCATAAACAGTTACTTACATCATTCGCAAGCAACTAAAGTTGAAGGTTATGTTCACCATCGTGGTATAAGGTACTGGAAAAAGTTAAACCCAATAATTGTAAGAGTATTATTTACTAACTGTTGATTGTTCAGTTGTTTCATGAGTAATTATTATCGATTATTTATTGCTATTAGACATACGTAGTACAAAAACTACCGACTTCTACACGGTACCGTGAACATTTAAATATTTAAAACATGCGCATTTTAATTGCTATAATAGCTTCATTTCCAAATAAATTTGATAATTATCTTGATGAAAGTATTAGGTATAGTTTCACTTGATATTATTTCTGCAAATAGAACGTACTATATCGACCAGCTTCACAAAATAAATCGCATCATCAGAACACGTATGATTTTCATCTTGTTCAATTAATTAAATTTTGAGAAATGGAACCGCAAAATATAAAAATTCATCAACGTCATTTGGAATAGTTTAATTGCGAATTTGCATCAAATTAGAAAATGAAAGAATCCATTAAATGTACATCTAAGCAAATGTTAACTTATCTCATTAGATTCTGATCATGATGAGTTAATTCCGTGAAACCGGTTGGTAATAAATTAGGAATGTTTATATACACTTGAAGTTTAACTTTGGTAAAATAATTAGCTAATGTAAAAGTTACCTATTTAAACTTTGATTTAGTGAGCTGATATTTTGACAAAAAATTCTATTCAAGTAACGCTGTAGACATGCAAACTTTATTGTGATATACATATTACTATTTATATATTCGCTCAAAGATGTTACGGTACTCCGGATATAAATTTTATGATGCGATGTCAGTGAAATTTTGTTGTTACTATATACATTACACGGACACGTGAATTGAGATATAGGTACTTCTTTGGATGAATTCATCGATGTCCCATATGAGATAAAAATATATTAGATTTAATACCCAATATATTATAATTTCTTTTTAAAAGACTACTAGTTTCGGTACACTTCAGGCAGTCATTTCTTAGACTATTATATATACCTACTGACCGTCCAAAAAATCCGACTCAATATCTTGTTCTTTTGATCCACTTATTTGATTTGTATTATTTTTTTTTGTAAACTGCTGGTGACTTCTTCTGTAGCAATAGTGAGCCTGGAATTTTGATGTGGGGTTGAATTTAAAAAAATGCGGATGAAAATGTTTTTTAATTGAAATTTGAAACAACCCCATGGAATGCAGCAACTACAATATAAGGTGCCAAAATGTAGCACCATGCTTTATAAACATATTCGTTTTTTTCACGTTGCTATTTCTGTTATTGAAGAAAATACATGCTTTGGAAGAAAACCCTTCAAACGCAGTTGTCACATGCAAATATTTCCAACCAAGAAGTTGGCCAGCTTGCAGCAATGATATCTATTTAATTGAGCATCTCTGGGACCAACTGACTTTGCCTGATATCCTCCAAGGTCTTTTAGTTGCACTACAAAAAGAATTCGATTAATCATTCTTCTCATTATTAACTAGATGAGATGTCGTCTAATTCGTCATTAAATTTGACAACAGATCACACTCGATATTAGAGCATTGTATTAGATTTATTTCTAAAATAGTGATATTTTATCAAATTTGACAGATTAAACGTTGGCTTGAAAACAATGAATCTTTTACAATCTCAAAGATAGTAGCGTGAATGAAAAACTAAAACGCTCATGAAGCATGGTGCTCTGTTTTACCACGAATTTGCTCCCTATGCTGCATCTGCTTTATCCTACAGGTCGTTTCAGATTTCGAGTGAAAAACATCTTCCCATTTATACACCCCGTAATTGCAAATTTAGCTCTACATCAAAATTTTAATCACAGTTTTGCTACAAAGAAATTGACCAACAATTCACCAAAAAAGTAATTCAAGGAATAGCAACTTTTGAAAATGTGTGAAGGTTTTCATTGTCAGATTTTTTGATGGTATTGTGTGAATCCGCACTTTTGTTCTGCTATATACAACCAACCAACTCTTAGGTTTTTTCCTTGAGTCTTCTTGTCTGATTGGAACTGGGCAGCCTCAACATATCTCATGGCTCAAGAGGTTTTCTTCTTTTCACTTGGTAATAACAAGGCGCATTGACAGAACTTCTCAGTACTTTGTTTTGAAAGCATTGTATAATATGTATGCTGCTTTCTCTGCTGCCCATTAGGAATAGGGCTGGCTCTGATACATTTCCTTGTGTAGCCACTGTTATATTGAAAACGACATTTGCTCATAAAATTTCTGTTACAGTGATGGTAAGTTCTCCTTAATTTTGAAATAAGGCTAATTTATTCTTCTTTAGACTACATAGTTAGTTTAGTTTGGTTTCTATAAGTGATCTATTCAATCATCGCAAGAACTTCAAAATATGTGGAGATGTGAGTTTATCTACATCCTCAAGGCACAGAACCTCAGCTTCTACAGTCTCGTTCAGCAACCAAATAATAATACAGAGTGTGTTCTTCCTCTCTGTACTGTTCTGCTTCGAGTTTCGAGGCACTGGGCTTGTCTTAATACTGGTATCCCCTTTTTTCACAGTCCATCTATACTGAGGTAGTTCTCTTTGTCAGATTTAAAAGAATTTCCGGTCTTGGCTTCTGATATAAAAAGTGGGACTGACCTCCTTTCCAGGCAAATTTACCCAGTGTTAGCCAAAACTAATACTAAGACGGCCTTACTGATTTCACCCAGTAGTTTGAGTAGTAGACTACATAGACAGTTGATACTACAATTTATAACAACTTTGGGTAAGTTTTACAAATTGACTTTTTTGTGAAATTCAAATGTTCCTACCCAAAAGTTTTCTCTTCCGCCAATTTTTCAGTTTAGTCCGTAACGATTGTACTGAAGGTCATTCTTTGAAGGAATTGATATATACCCATGATTTCGTTTCTTCCTCCCATTGAATCTTTTAAAAAGAATCGTTTGGTAAATGTTTTCCACTATAATACACATCACAGTATGTTATGACTTGAAGTTGACATTAGGGTCTTTAAAAATGACAGAGCAAAATATTAATTTTATTGATATAATTATTTAACATGTACAGCGACACAAAGTTATACTGTTGATTGATAAACATCTTTTCCCACGAGCGTAGAAGTTTGGGTCAAATCATTGAAATGGGAAAAGTAACTTTGTAAACACAATACTTTTTCTCAAACCACGCTTTTCCTTGATATAAATGAATGAATAAGACCTACGGAATCCTTAGCATACAACAAAATTTATTGACATATCGAGACAAAGACAGGTACCTGCCGCTGGTACGGTACTGGGTACCGATCGTCGGATGCGGGTACTATCGGAGAGAAGTACCTACCGTGACATCTTTAATTTATTGGAATATCATTCAAGGAATCAGTACTATATATCGTTTGCCATATAAATATTTTTATAATTCCAATTGGTACTGCGTTCTTGAACGTTTGGTTGTTTTTATTTATTTATTTATTTATTTGAAAATGCGAGTACGAATATTTTATCTAAAGCAACGTTTTTAACATGAATATCTTTCGACACTACTTGTATATGTAACATTGTAAAATATCCTATGATATTTTAATACGAATTCAAAGAAAAAGATACTGATAAGTAACATGGTAAAATTGCTAAAAAATTATGTGAACAAGAGTATAAAACCTTCCTTTATAAACCACCTTTTTTAACGTACAGTTTAAGCAGCGGAAAGCTTGGCGACATTTTTTTATATTTTCATCTATTGTTGCTATTTCTTCATCATGTGTTTGTTATACATACAAGCTGCAGATAAGTAACCTCACACTGTTTTCTATTCACCCCAATATTAACTCGCTCAAACTTTTCTCTACTGTTTTTTCTAAAATAAATCTTTGTTTTAATCACTTTCAAGTTTCTGAGAAATTCTTATCTAAAAACAACATCAATTAACAATAGATTTACAAAACAAATCTCTCTTCGTTGGCGCGTAGGCTTAACCAGAAAATCCGTGAAACCACCGACATTTATAATATTATACCTCAGCAAAAAAATCTAAACAAATAAAAATTAATTGCCGACTGGTACACTACCCATCAAATATTATAACGAACCATGACAAATTTTCAAACTTTACATGGTCTAATGCAGGTTTCAAACCGAGAACGCTAACCACGATGACTATACAATATTATTAGAGAGCGTCTAGACACGATATATTCATTCATTATGATTAACTGAAGCTTTATTACAGCAATGAAGTGGTCATTTATATAAGCAGTTTTCATGGATTTGATTTTACTGTTGGACAATGGAAAAATATTAGCAGTCGTTGAAGGTTGGGAGACCCAACAGAATTTTGGTATTTTAGTTATATTCAGTGGCAAAATCTCAATTTATTCCCTTAGTTATTTCATTATACTTGGACTAAACAAAATACCACTAAAACAATACCTAATTATTAATGTAGGGTCTATGTGTTCCTAAAAGCCTCTCCACTCCGACTTTTGAAAATCTATCCTGCGTGCCCTCATATTATACTAGAGTTCATTTTGTAAATCCGTCCTTATAACTATACTCCATTTACCAAACCAGAGGTCATCACTTTCGTCGATAAACGTAACCTAGTCAGGCTAGTAGCATAGCTTCTTGGCAAAACCTGCACATTCGAGGTTGTACATTTTGTGAGGAGTAAGTAGATACTCCGTGAATGTTAATGATGGTTCTTTGATGAACCATTTGACATGTCTCAATACTCCACTATTCTCGAGATTTTCCTGCGAGTAATGGTATTGCAAGACCCATGCAAACTGAAGTTTCCCCGAGGAGAGACCTGGTATACAGACGGGTCAAGACTCGGGAAGGGACAGGAGCAGGGGTGTATAGTGAGATAAGGAACACAAGATATTATCACTAGGAGTACATGCCTCTGTATTTAAGACGAAGATTTATGCCATCCTAGAATGTGTCAGAATTAACAAACTGACACTCATAGGATAAACATATTAACTGACAATAGGCAGCCCTTGCAGCTATAAATAGCCGCAAGGTAACATCCAGACTGGTAGAAGAATTACAGACCACAGTATAGTAAGACTAGTATGGGTGCCGGGACATAATGATATTTCTGGAAATAAACAAGCTGATGAACTCGCGAAAAGAGGTTCAGCAACGACATATGTTGGACCAGAACCAGTTCTTGGGACCACAAAGATGGTGTTCCGAGAACAAATACGAAAATGGGTACAACGTCAACATAGACTACAGTGGAGGAACACACAGTAAGACCTTCATAGGTGATATATGTGTATGACGGGCTGAAGAACTACTGAATGTTAGTAGGAACAAGCTAAGGATTATCACAGGTTATCTAACTAGTCATGCCCCGGTAAAGGATCATCTGCATAAAATGGGTATATATAACGGGGATCTCAGCTGCAGACTTTGTGGCATGGAGACTGTAACCCGTATTTTGTCCGATTGTGAGGCATTGGACTCAAGGAGACAGACAATCTTCGGAGAGGCCAACGTGATGCCTGAAGCATATGGCATGCATCCAGTGGACCTATATAATCTACTCGAAGGTACGGGAATAGCTGGGTGGGTGGAATAAAGGTGGGAGGAGAGTACAATAAGCCAACAGGCTGCAGTACTCCAGGTACTAGAACGGCACCAAAAAAAAAATGGTATTGCAGCGCTTTCCCTCGTGCTCCTCTCGTGTGCCTCTCAATTTTCCTCGTGATCTGAATTGCCTGGTACAGATGTTATGCATACTCTATTTTGACTAGCCACGCAGTTCCAAACGAAGAATTCATCTGCATGAAGCTGATTGCTTGGCTGTCGGAGTATAATGGTCTTTTTCCTAAACTGTTGCCTTAAAAGCTCTCACAATGACAATCTTGGCTCGTCTATATATACACTAGGGTGTTTCATTTTTAGGCGATATTTTTTTGGTCCTACCTGAAAATCTGATAATTTATAGAAAAAAACACTCCTGCTAGAAGAAAGTACAGGGTAGATATTATCCGTCCAGAAGCTCTAAGAGCATATTCCTGGACTGAAGACATCACATTGATACATATTAAACCCAGAGAAGGGACATCTTCACAACTAACTATAAACCAAAATTCTATATTGACAAAAAACCATTTCGGTTTTGTAGGTTATTTACTTGATTGCAGTTTCCTGTATCAATTGTCATATTATTAGAAAATTACCTTGTACTGATGAGGCGCAAATACACCGAAATCGGTCTACAAGTGTTAATATTCCTCCTAATTATAAACCAGAATGGTTGGGTCTATATTTTCATATATACCAACCCCGTTTATCTTGGAAGTGTAATTCATTGTCTGGCGGGGCATGTAGCCCGAGAAGTAGATGTTGCTTCCTAGTGAACGGTCTATCCTTTGGAAACGTAATTTTTTGAGCTTTAAAGCGTTTTAATAGTTTTTACACTATTATTTTTACTTCTATTAATAACACGCTTTACTTAAATATGACAATAATTGATACAGGAAACTGTAATCAAGTAAATGATTTTAGTAAAGTTTACTTCTTTATGAATTCATTGATTGGATTCAAAATTCAAATATCTATTAGTGTGTGTTAGTTTCCACTAAACCCTTGTTTCATTTCACTTTCAAACTTCATAGAGTTTTCTCCTGCATTCATATTAGTTAAGAAATTATTCAGAGATACTAAATCACAAGGCCATATTGCGGAAAAGTCGTCCACATGTCTTCACCAGACAATTTGTTTCAATTTTTTATTATTTACTATTTGGGCTTCAAAATGTTCCATGTAAATATTTAATAAAATTGGTTAGAGGTTAGAGCCCATAGCAAGACCAAAATTCTGTTCATAAAAATCGTTATTGAATTGAGAATAAGGTTTCGTTATACATAATTTTACGTATTGCTGTTACGCTCAATTTGGTCTCGGGAACTGGTTCTGTTCCAACATATGTTGCTGCTGAACCTTTTAAGATTATCCTGTGCTAAGCATGGAAGCATTTTCATGGATATATATTGCACTAGCAAATAATCTGATTTACACAGTTCAATCAATCAAGAAGCTGTCGATGACAAGATAAAATACGTGGTATGTTTGCACTAAACAAGATGATAATGGGCGATACCTTTTGTAAAAGTGTGAAGTTATAATCAATCATGTTAGGTAATTTTGTAAAGTTGCAAGTGATTTCAAAATGAAATTTGAGCCACAAAAATGAGATCACTATTAATTCAATTAGTGAGTATAAAAATACCATTAGATGGTAAATTGTATATAAAAATAATAATTGGTTCACATCCATGTACAATAAAATCAAGAATATAAATCAATACGTGACAGACTTAGTAGAAAACAGGAAATAAGTAAGTTTAAAACTACCAGCTCTTCTTCTACGCAGTATTCCAACTTTCATAGAAAAAATTACAAATGACGCTAGCGTGTTGGACGTTGAATTTATTAAATTGTGATGGGGTTCATAGTACAGGGAATGAAGCATTTCACCTGGCAATTTTTTCGTCCAGCATGGATTGACTTGAAATTTTAACAGAAGGTAGGTGATAGCCCAAGGATCAAAATCTATATCGAACCGAAGGGCGCTAAAGCCTTGGGGGTGGTTGCCACCCCATCTCGGTGGTGATAATTTTTTATTACATTTTAACCACAGGAATCGATTGAAAAAGTGATTCTAATCAAAAAATGTTCTATACCTTTTTTTTGTAAATTCAATATTCGCGATTGAAAGTAACGCTTTTTAGAGGAAAAAATCGACGTTTCTCGCGGATAACTCGAAAATTATGCATTTTATCAAAAAAACTGTAGAGAGCAGAGTAGCTTTTAAAAAAACAAGCAAAACCCTTTTTTTATAATTTTTCTAAAACCAATGGGAAGCGAGATATGGCCCATCAATGATTAGCTTTTTTTCCCAAATGCAAAATGTGATAGATTCAAAGTCAAATACCGGAAAAATGATGCATTTTTCGTAGAAAACTCATAGAATCTTTTTCAAAGAGCATAATTAGACCTTTCCTTAAAAAAAATTGAGTGAATTATGACAAAAATAATGTCAGTACCTACTGAATTTTTTATACAAAAAAATCGGTGAAAACAACCCCCTAACTACCACTCTGATTAAAATTGATCTTTACCCTTGTGAAATTCTCTTTGTACATATATGGTTAATATGTCCAAGAAGTTTGACCAATTTAAAATTCATAGTTTTCGAAAAATTATGGCTTAAAGTAAAAAGTTATTTTTCATAATTTTGTATTTTTTACCTTTTCTTTCAAAATAACTCCGAAAATATTAGAGGTACAAGCAAAGTTAAGAAACGAAATTGTAATATTTGACGAGATATAGCCGTTTAAAACGTCTATTTACGCATGAGCACCACCTTTTTTTAGCCCTTTAAACTCACCCCATTTAAAAACGAAAGGGTCTAAAGAGATTTAACTTACAGATCCTTGTAGTTCTTGAAAAACCCTACAAAATCGTTTTTGAATAAACTTTTTATTATCAAAAATGAAGGAAACACTTTAAAAAAACCAATAGTACACTTGGGAGCATAATTTTTTTTTACATATAACACTAAGAACAGTTGATTTTTAAGGGTTGAAAAAGTATAAAATTGTATTTTGAAATGTAATAAATTCATTATTTTACTAATTTAAACCCACATTCACCTATCTTAAGATTTATAATGCTATTTTTTAATTTTTGACATTTAGGGGTAGTTTTCACCCCTAAGGAACAATCAGGGTTCGTCGGCATGACATGATATATAAGCAGAGGGTGAGTTGAGCCTAATCCCAAATTTTCATGCAGATCAATCAGAAGCGAAATCATTTTTTAAGGATTCGTGATTTTTTTTACATTAAGCTGTAACAGGGGCTGCTTTTTAAGGGTTGAAATATGATGAAATTGTATTCCAAAGCTCAAAACAATCATTATTCAACTTATCCAAACCAAATCTTACCCATTTTCAGGTTTAAAATGTTATTTTATGATTTTTGACAAATAAGGGTAGTTTTCACCCCTAAAAACCGTTAAGCGCCCTTCGGTTCGATATAGATTTTGAACCTTCGGCTATCACCTACCTCCTGTTAAAATTTCAAGTCAATCCATGCTGGACGAAAAAATTGCGAGGTTTTACCTTTTTTTGAGCTTCATTCCCTGTACTATCAAGCTTTGCTTCAAAATGCTTAAATATACATGATTATACCTGCAACATGGGAAACGTTATATCTACTGTTCATTAAAAATATATATAGTATTCCAAATTTGTTATTGCCATTTGCAACAAAAACTATACCTCATGAATAGGAACAAATTCCTAAGTTGGAAAAATAAATAAAAGCTTGTATTTAATATTTAGCATTTAATAGTCCTACTTAAAGGATATGTTACAAAAGTTGTATACCCCTTTCGGGGCGACAATAAACAATACATCATAAATGTTAGACCGACCTGGCTTGAAAAATAATCCAATATAATATTTTATTAGAATTGCATTACATGAATTAATAAAAATTATCATCATACAGAATGCTATAACGACAATTATTGACAATTAATCCACACTGTAGAATGTATGTTTACATAGGACATTTTTACAAATTTTCAACTTGGTCAGATACAGAATTCATTTTTAAACTTATCGGGTAGGTTAAGTGTTGGAACGGCAGTTGAAACCAACTTGTGAGATCAACTAAAGATGTTTTTTGGTTCAAAATGTTGATGACACACTCTTTTGGACTTATCCACCTTACATGGTTCCATTTCAAAGACTACGGAGTTTTTACATGCATCTTTCTATTTTTTAAATCGATTGATATCCTTGTTGGGGTTAGGAAATGTATCATGTATATTATGGTAAACCATGTCGGATATTCACAGTTGTAAAAAAAATGTTTATTCAGAAACTCAAATTCGAAAACAAATTTGACACTGTCATTTGACAGAATAATAAATAATATTCTTACCCTATAAATTTCTGCTCCTAAGAAGAGAAATACAGAGCCATCTGAAGATTCGCATGGGTACTAATAATTTGGTTCAAGGTCATGTAGCCGGCGAGAAATGTCTAAGGATAATGTGGTTTGTGATCGCTTTATGGCTAATGTCAAATAGTGCAGTAAGAGAAACCTCAAGGTAGAACATGATACATTTTTGCGTTGTATTTAGGAACATATGGAAACAACGATTGGCACGGGTCTAATAGTGGGAATTTTGGAGGGTGGAGTGTGGAGGGTAACTTACATGTAGTAAATGAGGAAAACATATAAAAATGGATGGCCCTTCTATTTTTGAGTGCAAAACGATACTTGAAATATTCAACACGATTTAAAATAATTTCCCCCCCTTCAAGTTCTTTATTTTAAAAATTGCGATTTCTACTGCTAAATGAAGTGTTTTTCGACATACCTTAAAAGCTAATTATGCAAATTGAAAGTTTAATATCTCAAATTGATCATAAAAATGCAAATAGTTTTTGACCAGTAATAACGAAGTAATAGCGTTTTAATGGTGTCGCTGTAAAGAAATAGCGATATTTGACTGAATTATAGTATAATATTGGAGAGGAATAAATTTAAAGTCCCAGGTAATAGGGAAATTAAAATTTACAACCTACACAATTGGATTGTTATACCAAACAAGTATGGACTTTTTTAAATTAAATTAATATTATTTAAAAACTAACTTGAAAATATTTAAGAAAAAATAAAAATTGTTCATAGGTATGTTTTAATATTGTAGTGTGTGATAATCTAAAAAAAAATTGTTAGTAATTCAACCAATAAATTGAGGAGGCACTTATAAGAAAAATAATATAAAAAATGTCACAATGATAAGAAAAGGAACTGACATAATGATACAGTCAATGAAGGTTTTCACCTCAATTGTCGTTGAATCTCCATCGATTTTCATGAAAATACAGAATGAACATTGTACAATCAATTGTAATTGTAAATGTTAATTAAGGTGTTGTTAACAACACTGGCCTCTGATAGTCTACATGGCTGATGCGGTTTCTCTTTAAATAATTTAAAAAAATAGTTCTATTGATGGAAGTCACAGGAGGTTTTCTTAAATTTCCAGTAAACTATCAATTTAGTATAATACAAAGAAAATAAACAAACTCGACTAAAATTATTTTAAGAATTGAATTTCCTAAATTATTACCCAGCAATCATTAATCATTTTGGATATAAAGAGTTTTTTTATTGGTTGTAATTTTGAAATTTAAAATATTGTAAAAACATTATTTAGAAACGTATTTGTTCATGAATATTGGCCAATTATTTACCATTATAATAAGCTTAGAATAGACTCTAAATTTGTTTAATGCTACATTTGAATAATTTATAAAATATACTATTGTTGAAGTGTGATGCCTGGTGGTTAATTTATTTTTATTATTTTTAAAATCGAATAGGTGAGAATAAATAGAGTAAATTGGAAATCTAGATTTAAATATAGAACTTGCCCCTCTGTAGAGTCAATTCATGATAAAAAAGCTTATATTAGATATTGAAATGGAAATCACGAAATAAAAGGAACAATAAAACGACAGCATTTACCACAACCTCTTTCACAGGTACATTATTATAATATCTAGTACGCATTCTGAAACAGAAGGTTGTATCATTTTGAAAGTAACCATGTAAGATCCAATTTTTTTCCAGTCCCGATCTTAAAGATTTAAAGTATCTAATCCCATTCAACTCTTTACCTGTAAAATTTATATTATTTATATTTAATTTATATTATTTATATTATTTAATTTATATTTAAGTATATAATACAATTTACAAAACCCATAGGTAGGCACACCTAGACATTTTGGCTAGTATATGGATATTCGATGGTGTAAATTGGAAATGGCTATATACCTACTTACAAATTATTATTATATTCCAACTCTGTCTCAATTAACCCCATCAGATACAAAACTGTATCCTTTTAAACCGAAAACGTGTGAAAAATGTTAGATTATCTAGTTCTTCGGAATAGTTTTTTCTTTCATAGATTTTACGAGGAAATCTAAAGTCTATAGCATCAAGAATATCTAGGTCGTCCTCTAAAAACTTATCGTCAATCTCCGCAAAATCCATTTTTTGAAAAAATAGTTAAATTGAAACCGTGAACAACGAACTTGTCAAACAAACTATAATACCCACAAATAAGATACGAAAAAGATGTAGAAGTAAGGTTAGAAATACTAATCAGTCGCTTTATTAACCAAAAAGGAACGTTTAAAGAAATCAGCGTTTACTTCATGTTAAACCATGTTTAATGAACGGTACAACACAATTTACAAATTAATCGCCGATTAACTCTTTAAACACTGTTTAGCCAAACAGTGCAATCGGCCATTAATAACGGTATTTAAAACGCTTTCAAAATTTTAAAAATAACGCTTTTCCGTTCGCCATTTTTGATTCCATTTAACAAATTTTCATGGTAGTGTACGAAATATTTCCTGATATATTTAAATCGTTTATTTATACTTTTTATTAACTAACTTGGACTTTCCTACATATCAAACTATATCAGCAATTTCTCTAATACATCCCTAAGACAATACAAGAGGTTTGAGAACTGTATCTTGAAGTTCCTGGAATAATTTCTCACTTTCCCATCATTCACTGGACTGAATCAATCAATTTCCTCTCCTGTATTTTTATTGTCTTTGCATCTTTCCAGACAATATTCAAATCCAGACTGTTATCTTCCTGATCATTTTCAATATGTCAAGATAAACTCATAATATTATGACCACATGTGTGCTTCCACTTCCTTGTACTGTTGCTTCATAATTATTTTTATTAAATTCCGTACTGATATTAAAAGATATTTAAAGGATTGTATGTTGATTTGAGTCATATAACAATTGGATGAAATACTGAAAATTGTTGTTCTGTTATCCATTTGTGTTTTTAAATGTCATTTGGAAAAACTTGTAATATATCGTTTTATCCAAAACTTTTTTGCGTAGCACATTTCTATAAAAAATCTTATTTTCATGTTAAAACGTTGCTGTAGGTGAAACTATTTAAATTTTGTCTGTATATATTGTTAAATTATTGAAATATTCCACGAATTTTTTGGTGATATATTATATTACTAACTAATTATATATGTGATACAAAAATAGTGTAAAAGGAAATTTCCAGGATCATTGAAGGAAAACGAATTATGATGTTTTGTCTTCATTTTATGCTGGGAACAATTTTTTAGGAACTCGAACCAAAAAAAATGACTAACTAGTTCCATTCAGTTCCAGTTTGAACCCATAGTGAGTTTTCTAAACGTATACAGTGATAAAGTTATTGCAAAAGACAAAAATATGCTGCTGTTATAACAAGTAGTTCTCGATTTTTATATCGTTCTCAGCAGAAAAAAGAATTGCTGTCATCTTCTCTTAAAAAAATAAAGCACACAACTTTTAAACTTGACTTATTACTTCAATGAATTTAAAAATGTTTCCTTGTATGTACATATTGTCCTAGATTATTTCATCTATCCTTAAACATAAAATAAATGGATAATCATGAAGGTATGTACTTTCTTAAATATATTCTCAGAAAGTGGTATTTAATATTCTAATTAAGATTTTTTTAAACTACCTACCTAGTGGTCTTAACCTTTAATTGGATAATGTGAGGTGACTGCTGATTATTATTAAACGGCAATAAAAAACTTTTGTTAATATATGACGCTATAAATAAGTTAAATTTAGAGAAATTAGCTATCAAGCTTTATATTAAATAATGATTTACCTCTATTTGTTAATAGAAAGGTATAAATTTGTAATAAAAGCCAATACGAATCTAATGTATTCAATAAATCACTTTTTACATAAATCACAGATTTAAAAAAATCTTAATCGGATAGATACAGTCTATACTGAATATTATCTTTTATATTTCTAAGAATATTTTAAATTTTATTTTATGTTTTGTGTTTTAACATACAAAATTTTAATTGTAGTTTCTGCCAAGAACATCCAATGTTCTTAAGACCTGAAGAAGAGCCTCATAACAATATTTAAAGTTTTTCCGAGTGATGTATGTATGATGGGGTGACATTCACTGAGACTTAAAAGATCTATTGTGCCCTTTTTCGAGTGATAGATGTGGTTCTTCTTCATGGTCTCGAATAATGCTATCAGTCGTATCCAATATATTGTACAAACACAAATGTGAAGCAAATATTTTAATAAATAGTACCTATGATATAATATTACGAGTTGTGATGATTTAGTCTAGCTCACAGGTTGAAAAACTTGTTAATTATTGTAATAAATCCTAAAAATAGGAGCGACAGCTCATTGAATTCGGAATGGCGTCTAGTGGAATATTTTATCAAGGCTGCAAATGCTGAGAGAAAATTAAGATGAAAAGAGTAATTTACTGCGATTATTTCCTTCTTATTAATTTTGACCAATTGCTATCAAGAATTGGTTTGTAAAATATAAATTTTGAGTGGAAAAATTACTTAACAACTGTCAACTTAGCTGTCAGCAGTTTTTTCGGAAAAAAAAATCGAAAAATTTTCATGCAAGTTTGACAATACTTCTGTAACCTGCAATAATTGTGATTTTTATATTAATTGTAATTTAAAATGAGTTTGAAGTAATTACCTTTCCTATCTTGAAAGTTATATTGCTCTCATTAATTATTGTTCTTATTATTTTAATTAAAAAAAAATGTTGTATTAAAATAAAATGTTTATTTAACGCAGGAAATAATCTTACCAAATATCCCTCGTGCATCTAATTTTTCCTGTGGAAAAATTGGAACACTCGTTTCTAAGTAATCTGTTTTAACAAATAGCATTCGCGAAAGTGGAAAAATCCTCGTCTTCGACTCGGGTTTTTAACACCACTCTTGCTCATGGTATGTGTTAAAACAAACTACTAAGAAACTCGTTTTTCGATGTATGGAATCATGGAACTTTATCTTCATTGCTAATAGTTTTGAATTAACTTTGAAAATATAAGTACGTTACATGAAATAATTATTATGAAGTATAAGATAAAAACGATTTTGGTATAGGCAAACAAACAATAAATTAAAAAAAAGCCGTATACAGAACTCACTTCTTGTATAGAATACTCCTGGTTTTTGACTTATCTATCGTTTTTATTATATTATTCCATAGAACTATGATAATAATTAGTGTTAGAGCAAACAAAAAATAATTTTTAAAGATCGACAAAAAATGTAATATCAACCTCGGCGAATAACTGTCTATTGTCTCGACTGCTTGCTAGTCTCATATAACCATTAAGAAAAACGAAAACAGTGACATTTGAACAGGCGACCATCTCTGTGACATTTCAATGTCATTATTTATTTTTGACAGAACTAACCTTTGAAACAAATAAATACTCTTGTGCGTTAACGTTCGAAATTGTTAATCGCCCTTTTAATACTCGTGCTAGTTACAAAACTTTTATGTCGACTCTACAAGTTGTATTAATCTTAATTACTATTTAAAAACTAAGAATGTTTATTATTTATATGTTGTCATATGTAATTACTATATTTTTGTAGAATACTATAATATAAACGATAGGTAAGTAAGTACCTATTCCATACTATAATTCAGTTTTACGGCTTTTCAAAAAAATATTTTTGTAAGTTTGGTTGCCTATACCATAATCGTTTATTAATAGAAAATCGATAATTAACAGAGAGCATTAATGAATGATTTTGTGTAGGTACTTAATCTCAAAAACAGTCGAGGTAAAAACATTTGAATACATTCTTCTACTTGTTAATCCGAACCCAATGAGCTATCGAACATTTTTACTAGAATTGATACGTTTTTAATCTTGTGAACTAGATTAAATTGATCGAAGTAATATATTCGTGAGATACTTTGCGTATAAAATATATTAAATGAATGAATTTAGGACGATCTGTATATGAGCTGTATATTAATAATTATTGTAAATATTATTGTGCATAGTGTTGTATACCTATGATATGAAAAAAACTATTTTGTGATGTCCTTCAAATGCCAAATATAGATTGTAAATATGTGTATTTTTTTGTAAATGATGTAAATATTTACTCCGAATAAAATTAAAAGAAATTCAATTTGGCTTTCATTTCTTGTTGAAACCTGTTTTGTTGAATATTTGAATAAGTTCCAGCGATGGTGTATAACTCAAGTATACAAGATGTTAACACACGATTTTATGGGTAATTTTGTGAGGAAGGTAGGTAGGTAAAATTGTTTCTGAAAAAGATTCATTCTTGGTGTTACATTTTTTTAGTTGCAAGGTTTAACAGCATTCAAGAAGAAATAATGAATAGAAATTTTTGCTTGAAGGGAGTAACCTTAGAATATAGTAATATAATCCTTACAAAAATATCAGTGTACCGGGGCGAGAAAAAACATTTTTTTCACAACTAATTTAAATTTTCATACATACAATAAGTATACTTGATAAAGGAGGAAGAAAATTATTAAATAAACTTACATGGCAGTAGAATGAAAGGTAAGTTACTACAGCTTCAGGGCTATTTATTATACAAAGTGATTTTAATCAACTGCTTTTTTTGGATAACAACCTAATATTAAGGATCAACCACTATTGTGTGAACTTTAGGTCGTCTCTTCCAAACTTGTTTAATATTTGTCTAAACGGTTTACGTGTCCCTAGATTAGATTTGATGGGGTGGCCAGTCGGCCTATCGGACTGCAACTTTTTCAGATCTATTCTAGTCCTCTGAATCTAGATTACATTCTGCTGCTTGACTCTTTTCAAATAGCCAATCATCCTTGAGACTGAACCTTTCATATAATTTCTTGCTGGTGGCTTCCCATCGTTTAGTACAAGAAACCGCATATTCTCCAGGCAGTCGCACTGGCATAGAATGTGCTCTACAGTTTGCTCTTCTAGGTGACAGAATCTGTACATGACATCGTCTGTGAACCCCATTAGCTTTGCATGCATGTTAAGCTTACAGTGCCCTGTTAACACAACTGCTACGATGTTGACAGTTTTTTTTATTTATGCTCATTAGGTTTGCCGTAAATATTAGGGAAATATGCTCTAATATACTTAATCCTGTCTCTGTTCTGGTGAGATTACCCACCATTCTGAAGATTTCTGTGCCACCCGCTTTCCTGCGGCCATATTTATTGGCATCTGTCAATTCGTTGCCCTTATGATCCTCGTACCCAGGCTACCTTGACTTATGCAATCCCATACTAGCTTAGAATTGACCTCTATGGAATCAAGTGTTCTCAGTGCAGCTTGGCTGTCGGTGAAGATGGCTACTGAAAGGAACCTACGTCCTTTTCTGCCTTTTAATTTCTTCACCGTCACTTCCGGTTGGAAAGTTGAGGAGTAGCTATCATTTGTTTTAGACCTACAATTCGGACTCCCACACCTACTTCTGCCTTGGAGCCGTTCACACACTAGGTTGCCTCAGCCAGTATGAATGCGCCTTTCTTCTAGTATATTTATTTGGAACTTATTATTGAAGCCATATCTCGAAGTCGTTGCGTCAATGGGCTCCCATTAAATCATCCGTTTTTAGCTTCTCGGTAAGCCTTCGATTGTCAGCACCGTGTCTTTATCCCTACTTTATTTTCCCGTTTAATCGTAATAAAAAAAACCGGCAAATTGTGAGTCGGACTCGCGCTCGAAGGGTTCCGTACCAATATCTATAAAAATTGGAAAAAACTCACGTTTGCTGTATGGAAGCCCCTCTTAAATATTAATTTTATTTTAATTTAATTATTTATTTTCAAAGAGAATAATATAACTACATATTCTGTGAATATTTCAAGCGTCTACCTGTTGCCGTTATCAATGTCGAGCAAAAACCAGCAAAAAAGTCTCATTTGTTATATAGGAGTCCCCTTAAATATTTATTTTATTCTGTTTTTAGTATTTGTTGTTATAGCGGCAACAGAAATAGATCATCTGTGATAATTTCAACTGTCTAACTATCACGGCTCATGAGATACAGCCTGGTGACACACAGACAGACAAACGGACAGCGGAGTATTAGTAATAAGGTCCAATTTCCAATCTTCGAGTACGAAACCTCAAAAATTAATACAGGGTGGTCAAAATTTCCCCATTTAATTATCAAAGGTAATATCACGAGTGGTTCAAATTTTATCGATAATTTTTTCTTTTCCACGAAAACTTGTTTATTTGGCAAACATATGAAAACAAACCGATTGATAAAATCACGAGTCCGTTCGGACGAGTTAGACTAATGGAACCGAAAGGATCCGCAGTCAACATGACAACCTCACACACACAAATAAACAAGTTTTAGCTGAAAAAAATTTTAAATGGGAATCAAATATTCAAAAAAATGGGTGTCTATGTTTCGTTGATAAAAAATTGTGTGTTGGAATGAATAACTAGAGCACGTATTTTGTAGAACGATCAAAGCACAAGTCTATAATTAAAACTAATAAAGCACTGTTTTAACACCGATTTAATTCAACTTAGTTCTGTAATGTGTAATGTAATGAGGATACTGGGTGTAGTAGGATAGTAGAAGGGCCTCTGACTAGGTGGTGCTGCTGGTCACTTGGTGGGTCATCCCCCAGGAATAAAACAACTACCTGTTTCACTGGGACATGTTCTATTTAATATTTACTATACATTAACCACTAACACTAATTGACTACTCTTAGATTACTACTTAGAATGAATGATACTGACTGTAATCATCCTTTAATGAATGACCATAACAATGACTTAATAATAATAATGAATCAATAATGAATTAATAATGAATTAATAATGAATTAATAAATACTATTGTTACCTATATATACAAAGAGTCAAGTTCACTATAAGTAAACATACATGATACTAGATAATGTTTATTTGCTTTGACATTGACTCGTACGTGTAACCTTTATATTTATTATTTATAAAACAATTCGTGGTTTATTGGAATTAGCTGAAGGGAATTTATTCGATAATATTTTAAATAATTAATGACTTAATGTTTAGGCCAAAAGGCATCACACCTTCCCCTTTTACAAAAAGAATAAATTCCGTTGAGCTTCCTTTCCCCCTAATGAAATGAATTTACAATTATCCTAAAAATAAATGGTAGATGGTTATTAAATAATGTCACTAACCTACGATTACATAATATATTCATAAATAAATGAATGTTCATTGCCTTTAAAAATTGTTTACGATCACTTAGTTGTTTATTTATTTTCACTTCAATGTTTTGAATGTTTGTTATAACACTTTTGTTTATTATTCGGAAATGTTTATAAACTCACTCGCACTTTCAATTTTACAATTTTTAATTCATTTTACAATAAGGATGGATTCTGTTTTTGTGTATTTCTTTTATCACACCTGATTCTAATTTAATTTTACAGTTAACATCGCTCACCTCTGTGACTGTAAATGGACCTATATATTGAGATTCGAATTTGGTTCTATTTTCCCTCTTTACTAACACTGAATCCCCTATTTTAAAATCAACTGGATTAGCTACCTTACTATTTTGACTTTGTCTACTCAGTTTATGTTTGGTTAAATATTTCTCTGCTCTCTTATGAGCTACCTGCAGTTTATATTTTAACTCATTCTGATATTCATCAATATTATAGCATGGCTCAATCTCGTTTGTTAGATTCTCGGGTAAGTTAGCACGTCTACCGAACAATAATTCAAATGGCGTATAACCATGATACGAGCTTGGAGTCGTATTATAACAATAAGCAAATAGTTTACACCATTCATCCCAATCATCCTTACTTTCATTTATAAAGTGTCTCACATACTCATTAAGCGTTCTATGTAATTTCTCACAACCTCCTATAGATTGATGATGATATGCTGTTGAGTAATTATGCCTAATATTTAACATTTTAGTTAAAGCGTTGAATATTTCATTTTTATATTCTGTGCCTAAATCTGTCCTAATTTGTTTCATTAGACCGTAATTTGGTATGAAATTTTCAAAAATTCCACGAGCTATCGTGTTCGCTTCTTTGTTTTTAACTGGAATTATTACTGCATATTTCGTTAATTCACATAACATTGTGATGCAATAACGGTTACCATTTTCACTTTGTGGAAAAGGACCGACCGTATCTATATATGTTATATCCCATGGTTTTTCTGCTGTATCCGTTAATACAAATTCTTCCTTGTGATTATTCTTTGCTTTATTGACCTGACACTTGTGACATTGCTTAATATATTTTCTTACATCTTTTTCCATGTTTTTCCATCTAAAATTCGCTCTTAATTTTTTCAATAGCCTGTTATTTCCTACATGACCTCCAAATAAAGGATCATTATGATAAGTTTCTAAAATCTGTTGCTTTTCTTTTTCTTTTTCCACCATCTTAGGTATATCGCAAATACATATTTGTACGTTTTTTAACGTATTGTTTCCTTTTTCCATAAACTCTTTTATAGTGCACTGTGTGAAAATAATATCATTCATATAAATTTTCATCCTTTTTATACCATTATTTACCGCTAGCTTATCAAGCTGAACTAACGTTTGACCTAAATCAAAGTTAACTATATCGGTATTTAATAAGGCTTGGCTAAATCTCATCCTGTTTTTGATCCGTATGTTCATCCTTAACGAAACACGGTTATTTTCAAATTGCAGAATTGGTAATTTATGCGCCTCTAAATTATTCAGTACTTTATATACTGCTGGCTTGCGAATATCTTCCTTTATTTCTGTGGAAACTATTTTATCTTCTCCTATAGGCTGAGCTTTATTATGACGAGTTTTTGACCTCGTTATTGCTAAAATGTGAGCATTGTCAATGTACAAGTCTTTTAATTCATTTATGGATATCCTTGAAATACTGTCCGCATAATTTGAATTTCCTTTCAAATATTGTATTTCGAAGTTGTATTCTTCTAGGTCTAGTCTAATTCTCGTAAGTTTCGAAGTTGGTTCTGTCATCGAAAAAAGATGTGTTAACGGCTTGTGATCCGTTTTCACAATAAAATGTGGAGAACCATATAAATAACACTTAAAATGATTAATTCCCCAATGGATAGCTAACAATTCTTTCATAATTATAGGTTTATTTAATTCACTTTTCTTAAAACCTCGCGATGCATAAGCTATAGGTAGATCTATACCTTCGTATTCCTGGCTAAGTATTGCAGAACACGCAATATTTGAAGCATCTGTTGTCAATATAAATTTTTTATTGAAATCTGGATATTTCAAAATAGGCGGCTGAATTAATGCCGATTTTAGTATTTGGAATGATTTTTCGCAGTCTTCCGACCACTCGAATTTCACATTTTTCCTAGATAATTTATTGAGAGGTATGCATATTTCAGCGAAATTTGGAATGAAACGTCTGTAATAGTTACAGAATGCTACGAACCTTTTAGATTCTTCTGAATTTTTGGGCACTGGATACTTCTCAATGACTGAATATTTTGCCTTATCGGGTAGAACCCCTTCGCTGGACAAATTGTGTCCTAAATACGTTACTTCTCGCCTGAAGAATTGACATTTTTGTGGATTTAATTTAAGGTTGAATTTCCGACATGTGTCAAACACCCTTTCGAGATTACTTAAATGATGATTTTCTGACATCCCTATTACGACTATATCATCCATATAAAGAAATGCTTTTTCTGGAGTTAATCCTGAGAATGCTATGGACATCATTCTTGAAAAACTATTTGGACTTATATTTAAACCAAATGGTAATCTTGTATACTGAAAAGAACCTTTTTCTGTACTAAAAGATGTATATTTCCTTGACGACTGTTCTAAAGGAATTTGATGAAAACCTGACATAAGATCTATGACTGAAAACCATTTCGACCTCCCTAACTGATCTAAGATCGAATCTATTCTGGGTAATGGAAATTTATCTGTGACTATTTTCTTGTTCAATTGCCTGAAATCTATACAAAGTCTCCAAGACTTCTCTCCATTGATTGCCTTTTTGGGAACAAGTAAAACTGGACTGTTATAATCTGAGATTGAAGATTCAATTATACCTTGTTCTAATAACTTTTGGACCTGATTATTAAGTTCTGAAGATTGAGAATGTGGCGTGCGATAATTTTTAATATATACTGGAGTATCATCTTTTACCAATAGCTTTTGCTCATAAAAATTATTATGCGTTAAAATGTCGTTCTTTAAAGCAAAAATATCTGAAAAATTCTCACAAAGATCTATTAGCTTATCCCTCACGTATTCTGGTACCTCTAAATTTAATGTTTTTCTTAATTCTTTCAACCTATTCTTACTTTCATTCTTCACAGCATATACATGAAATAAATTTAAATCCAATATTTTAATATTGTTTGTATTTATCGACTTGCTTTCATAATTTGTGTTTAAAATTCTGACATAAGGATTAGTTTTTGATATAATAGATCTTGCTATAAATATTCCTGGTAATAGTTCTTGTTGCTCAACAACTTTATCTTGTCTTAAGTTTTTGAAACTTTCTACCAACCGATAGACTTCACATCTAGGCGGTATTGCCAAAGTATCATATTCAGGATTGTCAAGAATTTCTAATGTTACTGTATTCCTAGATTTACAATCTATGTATAATTTTAATTCTGAATAATCTAAAATACAATTATAATTTCTTATGAAATCCCTACCTAGAATTCCATTCGTAGGTATAGGAAATTCTTCCTCTACTACATGAAAACAATGTTGAAATGCTACACCCTTAATAAAAAGAAAAGTTTCTATTGTACCCAAAGTTTTAATTTCTCCCTGAGTTATTCCTTTAATATTTAAGATTTGTGTTGTCTTTATTAAGTGATGTGGAAAATTATCTGAAATTTTTAATAACGATATATCTGCACCTGTATCTAATATAAAAGTATCTATATTATCCGATATGTCAGTTTTAATTTGCACAAAGTTTGAAAGAGTTAAATCAAAGTTATAAATGTAATGATTATTATTATGCAAGTTATTTAAAATTTTGGATTTTTCACCTTTCTTTTTCAAAACCCCAATTCTTTCTGTTCATCTTCCACTCTCGTCTCTCCACTCTCACACATTCTTACATTTCTATATTTATTATCATTGTTAAACCTATTGTTAGGCTTGTTTCTATATTCTTCTGGTTTCTCCCTGTAACCAGTAAATCTCCTATTGCCTTGATTGGCGTGAAATTTCCTACTGTTATCGTAGTTATTTTTCCTATGGAAATTATTTTCTCCATTATGATTTACATACGAGTGTCTTCGCTGAGGAAAATAGGTATTTCGCTGTGGAAAATAGGTATTTCCTGACACAAACTTATTTCTATCTGCCTTATAATGCAGAACACTTCCTGTTGACTGATTGTTTCCCACATTGATGGAAACCAATTTAGTCATCACCTCTTGCGGTGTCGTAAAATTCCCAGCTGCTATAACGGTTTTTATCCGTTCTGATGCTGAGTTGTCGATCAGTGATTTTACTGCTGCTTCTGTTGTATACTTAGTTGCTAAATGTACTGGCATTCCTTCTGCCAAATACGCGGCTTGTAACTGATCTGTTAATTTCTCCATCTCTGAAGCATACTCAACTATATCCTTATTGTTTTGTCTTAATTTGCTTAATTTAGCTCCTACTAAACTAGCACTATCTCCCTTTAGTCCCTTTTTAAGGGTTCCTATAATTTCTACCAACGATTTTTCGGTGGTGATTAGACTCCTGGCCTTTCCAGTTAGCCTAGTTTTCACAAATAGTACAGCATTCTCCTCATGCTCTGCTGCACCAACCTGTAGCAAACTTATAGCATCTACAAAAGATTGCAATTTGCTTATATCCCCATTAAATTCATTTGGTAATATCTTACCAGCTAAATTGAAAAAGTCATTCATACTTAATGCCATTTTCTCCTTTTTATCTATGCTCATTGCTTCTAATACTATTAAATTATTAATTAAATTATTACGCGTAATTAATTGAGACGGAACTTCATACTGACAATCTAACACTTGAAATGCTTTCTCTACCTTTTCTCTAATTTTGTTAAAATATAAAATACATGTACTCTGCTGATTCTCCTCTAACTTATACCAATTCTTATTTATTAACTTAGAGAAACTATTAAATGAATCACACAACTTATTTATTATATCTATATGACTATCTGAGCTTTTTGGAACCTCCTTTTTTTAACACACGCTTACTATTCCTACGTATATCTTCTAAAATTAAATTCAATCTAATCTCAAATTCATCCCACGTTACTGCATTTCCATCACTCGAGGACATTTAAAATTCATTGTCAATAGAAATAAAAATATGAAATATCAATTATCAAAAAAAATTTTAGCCACAAAACAGAATATACCCTTAAAGTTTACAAAAAAAAATAATATTCTCACCATCCTACAGATTTAGCGTGCTTTGCTGTAGATTTCTTCTTATCTCCCTCTTCATTTGTCTTCTATGATTCTTATATATAGACCATCCAAATTGTAGTACCAAAACAACCACAATAATGTAGATAAGAATCTTCACCTCCAGATCTGCTTTGAGTTCCTCTTCTTGTACTATAAAATTACTGTTGACCACGCCATTTTCTTGGACCGCTTGTTTCGTTGCTTTACCACCCATTGTTACAGAACTCCAATTGTTTGCAGGATCGCCATGTAATGTGTAATGTAATGAGGATACTGGGTGTAGTAGGATAGTAGAAGGGCCTCTGACTAGGTGGTGCTGCTGGTCACTTGGTGGGTCATCCCCCAGGAATAAAACAACTACCTGTTTCACTGGGACATGTTCTATTTAATATTTACTATACATTAACCACTAACACTAATTGACTACTCTTAGATTACTACTTAGAATGAATGATACTGACTGTAATCATCCTTTAATGAATGACCATAACAATGACTTAATAATAATAATGAATCAATAATGAATTAATAATGAATTAATAATGAATTAATAAATACTATTGTTACCTATATATACAAAGAGTCAAGTTCACTATAAGTAAACATACATGATACTAGATAATGTTTATTTGCTTTGACATTGACTCGTACGTGTAACCTTTATATTTATTATTTATAAAACAATTCGTGGTTTATTGGAATTAGCTGAAGGGAATTTATTCGATAATATTTTAAATAATTAATGACTTAATGTTTAGGCCAAAAGGCATCACAGTTCGTTGTTATGTAAGGAAGTTTACCTGAGAACGAGTCACAAAAAATGAATAGCAAATTATCATAATTATAATTATCAACCTCGAAGATAATAAATTAAAATAAAAAACTAGAAATTAAAAATGAAACGAAGTATAGAATTTAACCAACATTTTAGGGACATAAGATTATTCTACACCAATTAATAGGTAACCATTAAATGGATATAAAATCCACGATGATATGAAAAATAATATATTTGCTTAATATCGTTTTCATAACAGAGGAAACACCGCCACTAAAACAGAGTTGCGGTCATTAAAAATATTTATTTAATGGTATATTAAAAAATTATTACTTAATATTCACGATTGACTTGATTTATTTTGAATACATTAAGTTGATTGGTTATGTTTTAAAAAATTTTTATTGTACTACTCGTAATTTCAGTGGATCACTAGACACTTATTATTTCTATACTCTTTCTATGTCACGGTAGTGACTAATCAAACGTGGTTTGTCCATTACCCTTCTTATGCTTCTTTGAATATAATTTAGTGTTGCCCAATTTACGCTCTCCATCTTCGCCTTTAGTCTCACAGCCTATAAATGTAATCGATATTTTATGGTAACTAAAATAAGTAAAAAATAAGATGTGAATCTTATTTTTTCAATGTATCTAGAAAAAACCTCATCTATAGCAGTACCATATCTCGTGGCTGGTATTTTTCATTTCAAGATTGTCTATCATTGGTTTCCCAATATCATCCACAGTTTTCTGGCATATCTTTATGAAACCTACATGACCTACATGCCAATGACCTACCATTCATTGTCTACCCCTACTCCGCGGCCTGCTGGACAAAAAAATTTGAGGCGATGTAATTCACTTTAAAATATTGCTGGAGTTGTGTAAATACACATCTATTTAGAGGAAACCTTGCTCAGTATCCTGAAAAACTAAATGCTTGGCCAATACATGGATTCGATGGATATATTCTATTGGGGTCATCAGACTTACCAGCACCTACTTTTTTTGTGTCGTTATCTTAAGTCGGTTCATTATAAAACACAACCGACCTCAATTGAGTATTCCTTACAAATAATTACTCAAGCCTGACGTGATATTACTTAAGCAGCGTTTCCCAAAGTTCGTATGTAGTTTGAAAACAGATTTCAGTATTGTTTACAAAACACTCTGAACATTTATATTTGATTAATTCGCATTAAATACCATTTTTTTCTTCGTTTTATTGTTACACCCACTATAATTATTATTTATACCGTTTAATTGCATTTTTGTAGGTGAAGAATGAGGTGTTGTATATCATTTTAGCTTTTCCCTCCACCCCAGAAACGGTATCATCATTTTTTCGACATCTCTTCACGCTCGCGAAATAAAGTCCATACGTTTCAAAACTGTCAACCTGTATTGTTCTATGTACCTAATTAATAGCTATCTGTATTACTTACACTTTCCTCCCCGAGGAAGGCAGTATGAGTTTTTTCCCTGATGTGAGGGAGAAAAGTAGGAAATAGCTATTTTTATATATGGAGTAAAGTGTCATTTTTCCTCCCGCAGAATGTACTTATAGTGAAGTTAATAATTCAAGGGATGAAGACGCACTTCACCCCTTTGTTATATATATATACATACCTACTATATATAATTTGTCCTCCTACCCACTTATTAAATTATTTTCTGTGGTAATATCACAGGAGTCAGAATAAATTGAAAATAATTTGACAGATTTTAGAAAACTTGTTGCCAGGCAATGTATACGAAGAGTCCCAATGGCTTTAGTGGCTATTGCCAAATTTGAGAAAAGGCCTGGAGAATTAATTATCATCAAAATCGCTTTTGGGATTTTATATATATATTTTTTTCTTTTTGGCCTTGTGTCCGTGCCCAAAAGTACACTAGGGTGAGAAGAATGAGTTCCTTCTTGATATAAGGAAGGAGCATTTGTACTTTTTTTATGGGTAGGGAGAAAAATATCCTCCTAGGGTGGTAAGTATGAGGTTCCTTCCTGGTATTAGAGAGGAAATATGTACTTTCTATAGTGGTAGGAGGAAAAAATATCCTCCCTAGGGTGGAAAGTATGAGCTTCCTTCCTGATATGAAGAAGGAAGATGTGTACATTCTATAGGGGTAGGAAGAAAAAATATCCTCCCTAGGGTGGAAAGTATGAGCTTCCTTCCTGATATGAAGAAGGAAGATGTGTACATTCTATAGGGGTAGGAAGAAAAAATATCCTCCCTAGGGTGGAAAGTATGAGCTTCCTTCCTGATATGAAGAAGGAAGATGTGTACATTCTATAGGGGTAGGAAGAAAAAATATCCTCCCTAGGGTGGGAAGTATGAGCTTATTTCCTAATATTACGAAGGAAAATGTGTACTTTCTATATGAGCTGGAGGAAAAAAAATTATTTTAGTTTTCTTTAATGTTTGGTATTACAATACTTTTTTATTTTTATCTTCACTTAGCTTTGTTCATTTGATCTTTGAATTCCAATGTATATTTCTTCCTTTGTCTCGCTCTGGACGAGTTCCATTGATTGGCTTCTTATTCTGTATACTTTTTTGAACATTTTTATTATTATTATTATGAGATTAAGAGCTGAGGCCTTATAGATCTCAATGCAATTTCTAATAAGTGAAAAAAGTTGAGATGCTCAGTTACATACAGATATAAATGAAAATAATGTTCCCAATGCTTTGAAGGAGTCATAACTATTTTTAAAAGAGTTCACTGGTTAGGTACCTACAATATCTTCTGGAACAGAGTTCCAAATGTCAAATACCCGATTTGACATGAAGCTCTGACAACAATGGAGTCTTCAATTATTGTTTAGTGGAAACAGACAGTAGGAAACCTAATGAAATTATCACTCGGTCCATACAAATCTCACGTGAAATATAATATATTTGTTTCGTTTTGAAAATTTTGCTGAAACTTATTTTCTCATAATAGTAAACCTTTTAAAAATATTCTGCTATGCAAATGATAGGTCCAAATACAACAATCATATAATCATTTTTTTTTCGCGGCATTAACCATTCATATCCGAAGAATAAGGGTGGAACTGCAAATTATTTCTTTCTTCCCAACCGTATTTTCGTTACGGCCTTTTTCAGCACTATATCATTATCTACAATCATTTTTCATATATTCGAGGGATTTCGGGTTTCCGTAGAATAATTCTAACATGCAAAGTAGATAACTGGTCGGATTTCTACCTTTAAAAAATGGATATAATAGGAACATTTATACTAATTCACTGTTTTTATTCGATTTATTAGGTTAAATCGTTTCCAATGATTTGAAAATATATTTTAAGAATTGATGTTATTATAATTAACATATCGAACAAAAAACTTATTTAAATTCCTTTCGATACTTTGCCTCGCCTTGCCATACTAAAGATGTGGAAGAGATTATACAGGGCAACACTAAGAGATGGGTCAGAAATAATAATATACTTACTATGTATTTTTTATTGTGAGCTTTCAATGTAAAATTTTTTAGACTTCCTATTTCAGTTATTTTCCTCCTACATACCCGGACTCACTCAAAATAAGGGTCATTTTAATCTGCATAGATATCTAACGGTTGTCAGACCAATTAATAGACACTTTAAGCATGTTCAAAATTTCAAACGTATCCGTATCCGCATCGATCTGCGCAGAATAGATACGGTTGTTTCGGTGCGTTACGTTGCACGTATCCTAACCGACCTGTCAGTTTGTCAATAATGTCAATTTTGTCATTCAAGTAACCTAATTTGAGGTTAGAAAGCACAACGTCACCTGTTTCGTATACGTATGGGTTGATAGATGCTGCTTTAGAGGATAATTTGCAGTGAATATAAAACGATACGTTAAGGTATAGGGATACAGATACGCAGAACATTTTACGGTTTGCTTAAAGTGTCTAGGATCTACGCTTCGCTGGTTTAGTGGAACAGAGCAATGCAACAAAAATCAGAGCTGCAAAAAGTGCAACTACTCGCCTGCTTAGGAATTACTGCTAAATCTTTGAAACCCGGCAATCTAACAGGACATCTTGAGATAGTAAGGTTTGGTGCAACCCATTCAATGAATATGCTCACGGACTTCATAAATGCGGAACAGGATTTCGATGCTGTTCTAAACGGGCGTGATTTAACACAAAAAGAAAACTCTTCTCACGGAAGGGGCCCCACTTACTATACTAAGTTATCCACAGCTCTGGGAAATACTCCGAGAATATCCCAAGCGGAACTATTAGCTCAAGGTGCTCAAGAGTGCCTCAAGAAAAGCCTCGACAAAGTCAGAATGTTTATTGCGTCTAATAGCCATATTGCTATGAAGGCTTTGCAGTCTACCTCTTTCGAATCTAAAACAGTCTGGAACTGCGAACAATTCCTTGGGCAACTTGCTTGATACAACAAAGTAACTTTGTTATGGATGCCAGGGCATGAAAGAGTTGAGATTGCTGACAGTCTCGCAAATTAAAAAGTTTGTGCTCCTTCTATTGGACACCAACTATTTTGTGCTATCCCAAAAAGCCGTTTCGTGAAATGGGAAAAGGAACCTAGTGCAGCCTACTGGAAAAATAATACAGGCTTACGCCAAAAACAGGCAAAAGGGTTTTTAGAACTTACTGCGCACTATGCTAAACTGTTCTTAGTACTTCAGAAATCTGATCTCGGAGTAATCAGAAGAATTCTCACTGGACACTGCTCACTTGGATGAGCTCAGTGGATAGTGGACCAAGCAGATTATGAAATGATGCAGATGACACAGCAGGGTGATGGGCCTTTTCAGTAAATTTTTATCGCTTTAGACTGGAGTAATTTATAAAAGAATGTCCCCGTATTTTCTATTTTTTTTAGCTGGTTCAACTAAAAATATATCTTTGTTTATGCATAACAGATAGTTAATTCTAACGGAACAATTTACATCACACCATATTTTATAAAATGTAATAGTGTTGTTTCGTTTTTATACACAATTGAAAAATCGAGTTTTTAAAATCCGTCTTTTACATTCTGACGTCACTAGTATAAATTGAAGCTAGACACAAATTTTGACGAGTAACAAAAAATTCATAAGATAGTGTAGTCACCAAAATTGTAGAAGGAAGAAAGAAGTTTTTCGCATTTTCTTGTAGTTTCACTTAGGTTTATATTTTATTTGTGATTAGTTTGTGTGTATGCTATGTTTAATGAGTTATTTTCCCTAATTATGTATTTTACTTATATTAAAATTATCTTCAAAACAAAAATAGTTTGTTGAAGTTTTTACAAAAGGCTCTAACAGCTCCAAACTAACTTTTTCTTCTTTCATCTGTGTTCCTCAAAGTAGTGGAAGTTTATTTGTTATTCTTCATGTATTAGTAGAATTTGGTACAAAACACGATCTAATACTAAATCTATTATAATTCATTCATTCAAATTTTCTGCACTACCCCTTGAAAATCCTGGCTCCATTTCTTCCAATAACATATATAAACTACACAAACTCAAAAGTACAACAATATTCAAAAAGTTAATCAAATGAACTAACACAATACACAACCACAAAAACAAAATTATCATCTGAGGTTTTTCTTCGTTGCTTTGGACTCGGCCCTAGCAGCAATTGGCCAGCCACTCTGACAAGTACTGCCAGCATAATTCCATGCCTTATGACGTCACTTGCCCCATTAAGGTCAAACGAAAGTTTGAATTACCATAATATTTATTAAACTTTTTTTTTAATTTTGTAACATTTATATTTCAAACAAAGCTGCACAAGGTGAAAAATTATCAGTAAGTTTTCTGTTAAATATATTTGTTTTGCGATTCAAGCATTTACTGGAAAGGCCCATTGTCTACCAAAACCCAAAATTCATTAAACTAGTCTACTTAGAGCCTGTTACAGACTTCTCATAAGCCAAGATTTTTTGGTAAGGCTAATCGGACCAATCTACTCCCTTATAATCTAATCTGCATACAATAGAATTACAAGTTTGATGAATTAAAGTTATGTTATAGCGGTTTTATTACAAGCAGTTCAAACGGTTGTTCTGCTTACTCTGGGGGAAATCAAGATCATCACTGTCAACGGATGAATGAAAAATATTTTTTCGAATGATTGGATAGATATGAAAAGGCACTGACATTTCTGGGATTTTGCAAAAATTGGATAAGGTAGGTACTGCAAGCTGAGATATATAAATTCAAAATTTCAAGCATTGATACCTACTTTTAAATTATCTTTATTTTCATTATCATCCAAATAGTCGATATCTTCATTTACATTCTGTTAGTTTTATCAATGTGACATTATCATCCATTTCCTTTTTCAATAATTTCAAAATTACAGTTTCTACCGCATAAAGTATTGGACACGTGGTCAGTCCAGGAGGATTTTAAAAATTATCTGAACAGACATATTTCGAAAGCTCAAAATTTATGAACACTGGTTGATTCACGGATTCTTCTGCGCCATATAACAGTGACGATATGGCGTAACACTTTACGACTCATTGTGTTTTTCAATTTATATCAAGACATAATCCTAGTAGAAAAAATATACAACGAGAAAATATAAAAGCTTGATTGCATAGTGAAGGTTTGGTTCATAAAGAACATAATAATCAAAATAGAAATTACCTAAAAAGCAAATTTATACATCAATCTAATACGTATTTGTGTTTTCATTTGTGACAGTTCACATTTTGCTTCCACTCATACTGATCAATCTTCTTTTTTTCCTTCTTACTTCATATTTATCTTCAAGTATCCGTAATTATCTGATCTTTATTGAGCAGGTATCGTTCTGGTACTCAGCTGGATGTTGGTCCTAAAATTAAGAAGTGTTTATATACACTGTGTCTTTTTAAGATCGCACCATGGGAAACTTTTTTTATTGTTAATATTACGAAAAAAAGTTATTCTTCATAAAAAGTTCTGCATGGTGTAAAAACTAAAATACAAACATCAGATATTAAAATGTTTCAGTCGTATACGAGGAATGTTAAAAAATATGACTTTTACTCAAGAGCGAAGTACCTTAATTTTTTATAATATCGAAAATTGTTATCAAGAAAATTTATTTATAATTGTAAACTAGTATCTAATAAACATGTAACTCATTTGTTATCAAAAATTTGATAATCTTTTAGTTTCCCAACTTTGTGTTGCAGCATTTTGTTGATGTTTTAAAATAATTGATACACATAACAAAATTATTTATTTTGCAATTTAACATGAAAAGTGCTAAATAATAATTATGCAATAAGTTGTTAACAATAATTACCAAAAATTTTACGTAATAGCTTTTCTTCTATCAAACCACCATTGCCTCAACGTACTCACCTTCTCTTTCAATACAAGTTTACGTTCTACGAGAAAATTCTCTCAACATATTTCTAATCATGTTGGGAGTTATAGTCTGAATGGTTTCCGTAATAACCCTTCTCTTATCGTCTGTCGTCGAGTCAACAAGTGTGGAACTGTGCAGTAGTCCACAAACTATATTTTTGCTGAAATTGAGAACTAAAATTGGCCGACATATTATCTTATAAGAATCTGGATTACTGCTCAGTTTCCTGGGGTTATAGTTTCCTGGAATACAGTTTACTGGAGCATAGTTTCCTGGAGTACCTATAGTTTCCTGGAGTTCCTATAGTTTCCTGGATTACCTACAATGTTTTTGGAGTACCTACAGTTTCCTAGTATCATAGCAGCGCAGCAACTTTCAACGCCGGGAACCTCATATTGTTTCATTGGCACTCCAACGTGTATAACTTTTAACAGTTGTTGTCGGCTCTTAAGAAATTTTTATAGCTAAAAATTATTTGTCTTCCTGCTTTTTGGGGTAATTTACTTTATCTTTATATTAACTTTTCTTAACTTTCTTTCTTTTTGATAATATAAATCTGGTGGTTCAGTTTAGTAAATATCTCTTTCGTTATCTGAAAAATTAATTGTATCGAAAAAAAGAGTAAAGCTTAAGGATTCGTATATTCAGTAATTAATTTATCAATTTATCGTCATCTTTCAGTGACCTTCAGTCGAAACATATTTTAATAGTTTGCTGTGGATTTGCTTCCAGTTTTCTTTGCCGTAAATATATTTTTAACTTAATTCTCATTATCACCTATTAGTTAATTTATTGAAGTAGTTTTTATCAGGAATAATTGCCTTTCTTTTGATTTAAGATTTTTTTCACAACTTTCAGCGCTGGGAACCTCATATTGTTCCAAACACCTGAAAATTGAACTTTAGAGAAGAATGTTTTATACCAATATAGCATCGTTCACATCATAAAACTCTTTAAAATTGGAATTCATTAAAATCCTATGGGTCGTTTCA
The DNA here is from genome assembly GCA_949126875.1 of Lochmaea capreae. NCBI lineage: Eukaryota > Metazoa > Arthropoda > Insecta > Coleoptera > Chrysomelidae > Lochmaea > Lochmaea capreae. The sequence continues at coordinate 19,429,038 of OX421403.1, forward strand.
TATTTTAAATCCACTCTGTATATTTAAATCCTAAATTAAAATGTAACGTAGCCGACTCTGTATGAAATGAAAATTATTATTATTCGGTCGACTAAATACCTACCTCATATTTATATTCTTCTCCAATAAAATGTAGTAAGTACACCTCGCCGTTGTTTTTTGTCAACTTCAGAAAAAAGTGCTTTACGAATTGATAACAAAGAACGAAGTGTTGTTCATTGTGTGTTAGTGATTTGGGTAGTGAACATTAGATATTTTTGTTGTTATTCAGGTAATTTTTGATTATTTTATTTTTATAAATATACATTTTTAATGTTTGATACTTATTGGGTATGTTGTGTAACTTTTATCTGTTTGAAAACCTTTTATTTGTTAGATAATTTCAGCTAGAAATTTGTTTTATGTTGACACAAGTGTATACATTCAAAAGGGATTTCTTAAATATCGAAAATAAATGTGGTTGATAATAATTTGTATCAAATTGAATCGACGAATAAAAAATTGAACCACAGACATATACCACTACAACATTACTCAACAGGCTTCATAAATTAAATTTACATCCTCAGGAGTGAATTTATATATCGTTATACTGTTTTGATAATGATATATATATGTTCTATTTAATAATCATGAAAATATTTTACGTAGTAAGTATTGACATTAAAAACATTTGAAACAGCTATTCTTAAAGAGGTGAAAATTTCTAATAAAAAAGTCCTGTCTCCCAGAACTCTATATCCATTATTCATAATTTTAATTCAATGCTACAATCAACTTGTCATTTTTGGTATGCGCGCGCCTCGTCAAAAGCAAACAGGTCGAATAAAATTACTAGTAAAATTATATATGAGGTATTAATTTATGATTTAAGAATTTAAAAAAAAATTGATGTATTCTAAGCAATTTGAAGAATTCATTGGTTAAAAAAAATCTTAAAGTACCTTAGTTTTTTTTTAAGTAGCAAAACTCTCTGGAATATTCATCTTCACTGTAAACTAAGAAAAATGTTCAAATAATTGTTGTATTTTTATAAAAATATCTCGCTTCATATGCACATACTTAACAAGATTACGTCATACAGGTTCAAGAAATTCCTTTGCTTTGTTTATTATAATATTTTTTTTAACAATAAATAACTGATTCGCAGTTTTTTGAGAAATTATATTACTCATTATGAACAAAGTATTGGAATGTTTAAAACTCTTATGACGTGATCTTATTCGGTATGTATATAGAAAGGACTCCGTACGCGAAACATTTTTAATACAATTATCTAAACATTTTTTTGAGTTTACAATAAACAAGGGAGTTCAGGAACATTTTGTTAATTAACAACTACTCAGCTTCTTGAAAAATTAGTTTGAAGAATATTTCACAACGCCAAGGAACTTCTTGAAGGGTTTATAATACACCATAACTTTTTCAAATTTTTGAATAAACTATTAATACCTTAAACATTTCTTTTAATGTTTCGTATACCCAAAACAACGGGTGGAGACCTATTTTCAGTGTTGAATTAAAATTATAAATAATGGAGATAGAGTTCCGTGAGTTGCGACTCTTTTATTGAGAATTTCCTCTTATTTAGGAACCCTCTTTTATTAATTACTTAAATATTCATACTGTTCGAGATATTTTAAATATTTTTCTTTATTGTTCATAATCAAGCAATACCTATTGAATTGATATCGTTTTATCTTTTTTACAGATTTTACCGGTCTCGTTTCAGTAGAAACGCGATATGCCTGAAGGTAGGAGAATGTTGTGACGAATAACAAAAATAGAAATAATTGTGAAAATAATAATATTTTGAATTTTGGAAAATCTTCTCTTTTAAACATTGACCTTTTACAGCAATAATTAATTACTTTTTTTTCAATTTCTGACTGTTTTTGATTATTTTTTTCTATATTTAATTTTTTTATTTAAATATTTTTGAAATATAGATAATTTCCATTTTTGTTATTTAAAAAGTGTACCTGATTTTGCTATTCGTTAATTTTTTCGTATAGGTTGTTTCACTTTCAATAATTTTATAAACATATTAAATATTGGAAACACCCCACCAAGAGGATATTTTTATGTGGATTCTGTTCGTGTTTCTACTTTTTCAGGTGAAGTTTTTTCAGCGCTGCAGCCTTCTGTGAGCAAATCGGTCAATCAATTAGGCTATAATCAAAATTTTATATTTTTTATTTCAACAAGAAAGTTATCAAAACAAGAATAATGAAAAAAATACCAAAAAAATGATTTACTGAATAGCAAAAAAATCACTTGGAAATTTAATTTTTTTCTATAATTTGAAACCTTATTAAATACAAAGCATTAATTTTATCAATTATATAATATAGAATGAAAAATTGGTCAAGAATTTAATTTTTTCTATAGCTTAATTCAGATCCAGATATATTTTAAGTAAGTTTCTTCAGTCAGGCACATTATTAACCATTTTATTGTGAAATTATAATTTTTGAAATATTAAAACACTCAGAGTTCCCTAGGTAAAACCGATTGCTCTAGACAACTCAGGAAGGACAATTAAGGAAGAGAAAAACAAAGGATTTCTGGTGCGACGTTCTGGTGTCAATAGGTCAACCACTTAACACAACTTTATATTCAATGAAATATAAAAAATAAATGTCATCAAATCTAATATAAAAAGTAAATTCGCTTCAAAAATCAATTTATATAAAATTTTGAGACACCTCCACCCTATTTAGTCTATCATATTTTTAAATAAATAAGAGAAATTGTTGGAAAAATCTTTTGTTTTCCATAATTTGACTCTAAATCAGAAATTTAATCAAGACACTCCATTTTTTTTCCAAATTTAAAATTTAATTTAGCATACATATTTACTAAAAATATCGTTAGAAAATTATCATTTTTAAAAATTAAGTCCCAGAACGCACTAGGTACACTGGGATCTTCCAGACAACTCAGAAGAACTAAACAATAATTTATTATTTCGGGTGTTTCCAATTTTTTACATTTAACTGTTTATCATGAATTTAATTTTTTATCAGCTGAGAAATTTTTTTGTAGTTACACAAATTTTCAAATCTTTGTATGCCTGTATTTATAGTAGAATATGTGATCACAGAAATTTTGTTGGGGACGATAAAGACGTAATCACTTCAAACTTATTTCTATATTTTCAGTATAAATTAATTTTTATATTTTTAATCTCTCCCAACTTCTTTAAAAATTTTAATATTTCACCAGAGACACTTTCTCTGTCCAAATTACTTGGACTACTCTCTAACTTAAGGTACTTTGGTTAACAAGTTTTTTTTCAAAATTAGATCTACTTGAAATTATATTGTTTGAAAATATTAATTTCTTTTTATGTAATTTTTAATAGTGTTCAATACAATATAATCTTAATCTGGATACTGCACCGGGCTCCTTTTTTAGACAAGTTTCTTACTCTAGCAATTCTAAATTTTAAAATATTTTTAATTCTCACACTTTCCCCAATTAGAATTTTGTAGAAACTTGTTATTTTTGTATTACTTAAAAAAGTATTTGGGTAATATGGTAAAATTTCACGAACTACTAGGACAAGGCGGTCGGGTTATACTAATCGAATTGTATGATTTTTTTAATTCAGTAAATCACAACATGAGATGTGTATTTATACAGTACTATAAAATGTAATATATTTTTAATGACATGCAACCGATTTTCATAAATAGGTGAGTTACTCTAAAAACATAGGCACTGGCTCGAGGTAGCTCTAACGTAGTGGACTTAGAGTCAGTATCATAGGGAAACTATGTGATGTATGCCTTTGACTAAGAGATAAATGTGGTGGCAATCGCCGGTCGGTAAATGGAAATGGTCGATTTCGGTTTTTAGTTAATGGTTCAATGGCAAAAATGGCACAGTCCAAAGGGTATTGGAATGGAGATTGCGCCGTGGATGGTTCCAAATGTAAGTGTTTTAAATATTTTCTGATTTCTTGAGTCGCTACTGTTTACTTCCACTATTTTATGCATAACTTATAATAAAATGATTTAAAGCAATGATAAACCTTTGATCATTTAATTATATTAATATACAATGTGGTCCAAATGGAAGGAATAAATGCATCATTTCGTAAACCGGCAAAATACGAGCAGGCAACTCTTCCTGAGTTATTTTTGCAGTCTCAATGCGTATCCGTTCTTTCAGTTCGGTCATTCAATAGGTCCACGTCTACCAATCCACCTGTTCGAAAAAATTTCATCTAGGTACAATTCTAACATCTACAGCATAATGTGGAGGTTCACCATCCTGTTGAAACCATAAACTTTCATCAAAACCTCCAGGATTACTTTATGAGCACACACAAAACTATTGTATTTTTGCGTTTGAAGGTTGCGTTATGAATGGAACACCCTACATTTCACTACTATATTGTATTGTCATCGGTCTTTCACAAGTATGCAAGTTTCGAATTAATCTGTTTGTTTAAAGTGAGTCAAAATCGAGTCGGTTACAAACAAACAAACATACATACATACATACAAGAGAAGCTAATGTAAGCGTATTAAAAAAACCATTTCTATTTATTGCAACTGCAATCTAAATACCATTTTTTTTATAATATGCCTTCTTCGATTGCTGCAAACGATACAAGTTTGCAATTTGTGTCAACATTATATTCGGACTGAATATTTGAGACAAGTTTTGATATCCATTGATAAGTATTAATTTGGGACGTGTGTTCAAATCTAGTAGCTTTTTCTCTTATTCACAGAGAAAGAAAAAACGACTTGGGGTATTTTTTTGACCATAGTTAAACATTAAAAATAAACGACTTTGATTGAAACCATAATTTGTAGTCATAATTAACCAGCAGTACTCACATTTCCAATGAAATGTATCTATTATCTTTATAGAAAAGTACCTACGTTCTAGCTACTTACAAAAAAAAATTTATTACAAGAAATAACCGTAACTGGAGACAAGAAGTGCCCATTTCTAAAACATCACAACTCAAAATATTATTGAGCATTATTGTAAGAGACGATAATAATACTCATTTTGTAGATAATCTACTGCTCGGCCGAAAGTTTTTGACCACTGATTTAATGTGGATGCCCGTCTCTTAGGACAAAATCATAAATACTCACCCAAACTTGTTCTACTCTGCCCAATCTAGTCATCCGTGCTTCGGATTGTAGTCGAGCGGGATATTATCAATTCTCCTAACTTTTATAAGATATTTTAATGAATATGATGGTCATTGTAAATATTCTACTCGAAATAGAGAAATGACAAAATATATTCTCACTAGTAGTTAATCTCGGCGTTGCCGGGTAAAATACATCGTATGTTTAATAAAAGAGTTCATAGACAGACACCATTTTTTCAACTTGGGACAAATTCCTCTATCGAATATATAGAGATCCATATATAGCACATAAATACAATTTACTAATTATTGGTTAATTATCAATGAAAAAAAAACTTATTCAAATGAAATATACAGCGTGTCCACGGATGGGATATCCTATAGGTGAGAAATCTTTAAATATTGGTTTTAGTGAAAAATATCATTCTGGATAAAACGTTTTGCTTGTTCTGAAACCCCAGAAAATGAAATAAAATTCAAGTTTTTCAAAACCTGTCTCTTTTTATTGCCGGTTTTATGAAAACCTTATGAATTTTTGCACTAAGCTCGAAAATAATGTATTAATCTAATGAGTGACGTTCACGATGTAGCAAGTAACTGTCAACTTTTATAAATGATTTTCAAATTATCATTATTTAATAAATATTTGACAACATTGTTAACTGTTCAACAAAGAGTATATCTTATTAAGTGTTACGGTATTGGAGAAGTTTCATACCATTATGCAATTGCAAAATTTCACGGAAAAATGAATAAAGAAGTTTGAAGAAACAGGATCTGTCCAATAAAAAAATAAATTGAAAAAGACGTACGTTGAGGAGGATGATGCAGTTAGTGCACTAGCTACGCATTCGTTAAGGGAAAATCCTAAGATGAGTATACGAAAAAGAGCAGTGGTTTTTGCAAGAGTCACTGAAAGAAAATGTTTAAGCAAAACAAAATTCATCCATTGAAACCGAAATTTATTCATACTTTACAAGATTATGATTATGACACAAGGTTAGACTTTTGTGCGATGATTGGTGAAAAACTTATGCATGATCCATTCTTTCACAATAATATTTTATTTTCGGATGAAGCAACGTTTACAACGAACGGAGTCGTTTCTTCCCAAAATTGTCGATAATATGGGCTAGTGGAAACCCGAGCTACAGGACTAACTGTAACAGTCAATTTGCTAAAAAAGTTAATGTTTGGTGTGCGAATAATCGGACCGTATTTTCTGGAAGATACATTAAATCAGGAGGTATATTTGTATTTGTACAACTTCTATATACCTAAATTAGAAAATAACCCCTTCGAGCAAAGGCGTAAAATGTACTTTCAACAAGATGGATATTCGTCTAATTAGACGCTGGCTGGATGAATATTTTCCTGGGCGATGGATGGTACGTTACGGACCAATATTTTTTCCGCCCCAGTCCCCCAATTTAAATATTTTAAATTTTTTTTATGGTGCTTCTTAAAACAAAAAGTTTACGCAGATAATTTAAATCATAATATTGAAGACTTAAAACGAGCTATCATTGATGCCGTTAACGAAATTACCTCAGGAATGCTGCGAAATACTTACAAAAGAATTTAGAAAGAGAATTGAGAGATATTTTGAAGCTGGGGAGGATATATTGAATAGATGTTTTTTGTTTACTTAGTGTTTCTTACATTATTATTCTGTATTGTTATTTTCGATAGTGATTGTAATTCTTGAATAGTTAACATTGTTGTCGAATAAAAATTAATTAATTAATACATTTTTTTCGAACAGGTTTTGAAAAACTTGAAATTTATTCCATTTTATGGGATTCCAGAACAAGCAAAACTTTTTATAAAGAATGACATTTTCCTCTAAAACTAATATTTAAACATTGTTCACCTATAGGATACCCCCTCCGTGGACACGCTGTATATATTTGTTTATTGTTTATGACCAACCATTCTGAATTATATCAAAGTGTTCGGACTGAACCTGATTATTTTAGGTCAATTCAGAATGTTAAAGAACATTCTAGAACGTATAGGAGCATTCTGCATGATAATTTTAAAATCTCTGATTTAAATTTGAGTATTCTAGATCATTCCATTCCATTAAAGAATATTCAAGAACGCTTAGGAGCATTTAAAAAGTTTGTAAGGCGTTATATAATCAATTACCGTCTGATTTGAAAAAAATTGACTCTTCAAGTTTATATAAAAAGTTAGATCCAATTTTATCCGGCTGATACAATGCAAAACTTTATTTCTCCACGAAATGTAACTTATTATAGTCTGTCAATCTTATCGTGATTTATAAAACTTAAAAAATCTTTGTCTTATTAATATTTTAATTGATTTTACTTACATTTTTATTGTCGTTTTATATTCTATATGTTATATCTTATATTTCAATTCTTTAAAATGTTCTCATATATATTTAAAATATTTGTTTTAGTAAATGAATGCTTTTTAATTTTTGTACATCTATTTTTCATGATAAATGAACTACCGCACAAGCCTGGCTTTGCGATGAAAATAGGCGACTACTTATTCACTTAACTTATTTATATATACTTGTATCTTTTTAATTTTCTAGTAAGTTTAGCCATAACTCATTAGACAAAAAAGATATGTTGTAATTTACCTAAGTAACAGGGTGTAACTAACGCCCTGTATGAATAGTGCTAGATTCAGCATAAAATTCGTAATTTTCATGCCAAGAAACATAAAGTTGCCAATTTTCAAGACGATGCTGCTTAAAATCACAAAGTTATTAAGACATTTCAAATTAAAACTCCAACTTTAAATACCCTGTATCTCGTAAACCTGCAACATTTGTATGAGACATATTAAGCTCAATCGCCATATTTTGGTGTGTAGTGTCTCCAATTTAGAGATTGCCCATTCTTAATAAATCACCCTATATATTGTAATTATTGTAACTGTAACTGAGGCAAATAAATTATTATTAGTATTAAACTATTGTCTTTGACGTCTAACCAAATTGTGGCAATTTTATCATTTAAAGAAAGGAAGAGCATCACAACTATGAAATATATTAGAGCTTACGTGATCAAAATAACTGTTGAAGTCATCTGGGTCAAGATTAACAAAATTTAATGAACTAGTTTTGTTCCTCAAATCATTATAATCTGTTAATGATTTATTTAAAATCATAATGAGTGGAATTTACTGAAGCCCACTGTTGAATGCAAAGACAACATTTTACATGCAATTCGGCCGACAAATCTGACATTATTATAGTCCGTAACTTCGAATAAATATAATTCATAAAACAATATGAGTTTTCGCAGCGGTCGTCGCTGTTTCAATCTTTGCAATTAGAATCACGTGTTCATTATCTACAGGGTATCTTAAAATTAAGTTAGAAAATACATTATGGCAGAAATTGGTTCAAATATAAGTAATTAAAGTTGATTAACGTTCAGGAGTTGATAGTGGTTGATAAGACTTTTTTGTAAATAATAGTTCTGTTCTCCTCAATTTTAAAAATTCTCTAATCAGCAATTTACTTGAAAAAACAATCATTTCACGAGTATTAAGCCCCCACTCGCTATAATAATGTCGAAAAACAAACTCACATAAGCACCCATAATATTGGTAGAAATTTATTTGAAAATCACCTACAAAATTTTTTCGGTGTACCAATAACTATAAGATTGTATTGAGCTACTCTGGCGTAAAAGTACATACCACCCAGTTAGTTTGCGACTATGGTGGTATACATACCAAAAAAGTAGGTCGCACAGATCTTTAGGCAGTTGGAAAAATTAGCCTAGCATCATTTAACGTTACACAACTTAGTTGAAGAAATCACCAAATCCCTTAACAAAAAAATGATTGACATCGAAGAAGCATTTAATAAGGCAATACCGACTTTCATTGGTTTAGATTTGGGCAAAGAGAGCATAAAACCAACGATCCTAAGCAGAATAGCCACAGCATCTCTTCAAGATGGGGCCATCAGCTTTAAGGTTTCCAGAGGCTGCCACAAGGTGAGGTACTATTTCCCTACTGCGGTCATTATTGATGGGTGACTTAGTTAGTGCTCCCGAAATAAGAGGGGCAGAACTGCACGCGTATGCTTGTCATAATGAAAAAGACCAAGTCAGGAAGAGTAGCCAATTAAAACATGTCTATTAATCCTGGCAAGACTGTGATAGTTCCCTTCACTAGGAAAAGGAAATTGGAAAAACTTCCTACACTTTCCCACAATGGTGAGGTTCCTCCATTTGCAGCGGAAGTGAGATATTTTAGGATTACCCTAGATGAAAAACTTGCATGGACAAGACCAGAAGGTATATGTATGTATATTGGGGTGACATTCACTGAAACTTAAAAGATCTATTGTGTCTCCTTACTTCTTTCTACTTAATTGCTTAGGAAAATTTCAGAGACTAGTAGCTCCTTTAGTCCTATATTCCGGAGGAATTTGAGGATATCTGCAGGCTTTAACTTAGGTAGATTTTCCTCTTCTATCCAGTAATCTCCTAGGTGCTGTGCCCTAGGATTCTGAATTTCTGTGCAATTCGCAAGTATATGGATGGAGGTTTCTTCTTCCATCATGCCACAGAACTTACATTTTTCTTCCCCCACTATTTTAAGCTTTTTCAGGTGCCCATTTGGGCGACAATGTACTCAGGCTGCAATAACGGCACTGTGCTCCAACAATTCATTCAATTCAAAACGGGTTTGAGATACTAGATTACTCCTAAACTAGCTAGGTAAAATTAATGAGGTTGTCTTGGTATAGATTAGGGATTACTCCGAAATCCTAGGTAACGAAGTTGTGAACCGGGCGTCGGCCCAACACTGTAGTGGAACGATAATTACAGTGAAGCAGTGTCGAGCGCGGTTAGTACTTGGATGGGTGACCATACTAGGGAAGACTGTCGTATAAATAGCCCATACAGCCTGAGCAGAGTAGCATAGCACATCTCGCAGGCATTATACCAATGAGCACGAGGTATAATGTAGGTATGCCGTCTTTTGGAGGAGACGTAAAACCGAGGTCCCGAGTTCATGGATGTTGGGCTCGTTAAAGAACCCTACCACTGGTTGGAGCACCATGGGGCTCGGCAAAATTTCCGGTTAGGGGTAGAGTACTCCCGGCGTCGGTGATTAGCCTCAGTTGCAGATATAGACCGACGTTAGATAACCAATTTTTAAAAAAAAAAAGAAGCTGTGAACCAGCTTGCCAGGAAAGGAAACCAGTCCCAGCTCTCAGGTCCCGAACTAGAAAATCCTTCGAACTTGGCGGTGGGATTTATCCTTGACCAGATAGACCGCAAAGCATGTACATATGTAATAGTATACCAAATTTCATGCAAGTCAAGGTCTTTATGAAAGGTCCTTCAAACCTCAAAGCAGGAGCCTTGCTAAATATAGACACTGCAGGGAAAACTATCATCTGCGCAGACTGGGACTGGTGGAAAACACCTAGTGCCGTCTTTATTTAGAAGAAGATGAATCGGTGAAACAAAGGAGCTGCGTTCGTGCGCCCTTCCTTGGGAAGATTTAACTGAAAGTGGTAATTCAATTTGGATTGAGGCAAAATAGACAGTATTGTCGCAGTGTACGGTTTTAAAAAGACTACTCTGAAAATACAAACCAACTAATTACTGTTGTTCGAAAATAGCGTACACGAGAGTTTTGCCGTTTGCCGTGTTATTGGTGTTTTCACTGAAAATTTACATTTGATTGCCTCGGCCTCTAAGTACTCAGAATAGATGAGAAAATACTGAATTAATAGTTGAGAAGCATAAAAAATTCTTGGATTTTTTCATCAATCATACAAATTGACTGAAGTTTCATGTATAGAAATCTAATGTCACACATTGTAATAAAATAGACATAATTACAAGTCCAAGATTGATTTCTAAAGCAACTCAATCGTTAAGAAATATGATATTCGACGAATTGACGAGTAGGGTGACAGCCGTTATGTAAAACAATTAGAAAAGATCGTTGGCATTATTCGATTACAACAAAGTAAACTTGCATTGGAAACGCATGTTCAATTTGCATATTATAGACATTCCGTTTGTAATCGCGAGCTCGAAACGAGATGTCGAATCACTTCCACTTCAGTGACATGCCGGAATAAATATCCGTGTCGATTGCAGAGCAGAACAAAAAAAAAATGTTGGTCGACATTCCCATATCACCAACTAAATTTTTATACAAAAAATAACACTATAGGAATCGATCTTTTGGCTATATCCAGTTCAATTTCGTATCCTAATAAAATTTTCGCTCAAGTATAGGAATCCAATCAGTTAATTTGAGTATAATTGAACACAACTAATCAAAGCGTCGATAAAAACAAAAAATATAATAGTTTTTCCGGTATGACACCCCTTTAGCGACACGCTATCAGTATGGCAGTGTAATCCCCGCTAAAGTTTCGCAACAGTGCATCTTGGAACCGAAACGCCATACCGGTTTATTCCTTCAATTAAAATTGGAAATTATTTTACAATGTAAACGTGTTGTATAGTTTATGAATAAACCCTATTATTAATAGACGTCAAAATAATAGTGTAAAACTATTAAAACGCTCTACAAATTAGAAAATTACTTTCCAAAGGATAGACCGTTCACCAGGAAGCAACATCTACTTCTCGGGCAATATGCCCCGCCAGACAATGAATTACACTTCCAAGATAAACTGGATTGGTATATACAGTGTGACCCATTTTGTTTGGAAGCACCCCTAGAAAATCCGCATTTTTCAACCGATTTTGATTTAGTCTTTTTTGTTAGATTCAGTATCAAAAACAGTATTTGAGCACAAATTTTCATACCATAATAGCTATTTTCAAGGCCATCTACGTTAATTTTTCTTTGCCAAAAAAGACGAAAGTATATTAGGCATTTTTTTTTCTCAAATATGACTACACCACTGGATTTAGAATCATCACAAATGTAAACTATCAAAATTTTATAAAAAAAGTTTTATTAACAACAAAGTTATCACTACATGAATTTGGAAAAAGTTGTTTTTTGATTAATTTTTTACTAAGAATGTAGACACATTTTAAAAATGGCAACATGGTAAACAAAAACTAGGACTTAAACATATTGCACTGTAAACATTCGAAGCCGATACCTTAACCCGTTCTGGAGTTATAGCTTCTGAGAGTAATGTAAAATTGTGCTGATGTGACGAAAATACAAATTAACACCAAATAATACATTTTAATAATTAAACTACTTAATAATAATTGAATTCTACATTTTTGTAGCCTCGACTAGACCTCCGTTAATTTCCACACATTTCTCGTATTGTTTGCAACTATGTCTTAGCGCTTTTTTATTTCATGTGGCGTTATTCCAGCACACGCCTGTCACACAGTTCTGCTCTATTCCTTGGACGTGTCTTATACACTTTTTGTGTCAAAAGACCCCACAGATAAAAATCCAATATAGTTAAATCGGGCGATCTAGGAGGCCATTCGATTAACTCGCTACCGCGACCTATCCAACCATTTGCATTTGGACATTTTTCGTTAAGCCACTGCCTGACAATCCTAGAATAGTGTACAGAACAACCATCTAACTGAAATATCAAATTTCTTCTTACTGCTAGTGGCAGTTCGTCAATCACTGCGGATAACTCACCTTCCAAGAATTCCATGAAGTTATTGGCATTCATGTTACCCTCAAAAAAGAATGGACCTATTATCCTGTCTTTTAAAATTTCGGCTTCGAATTTTTACAGTGCAATATGTTTGAGTCCTAGTTTTTGTTAACCATGTTGCCATTTTTAAAATGTGTCTACATTCTTAGTAAAAAATTAATTAAAAAACAACTTTTTCCAAATTCATGTAGTGATAACTTTGTTGTTAATAAAACTTTTTTTATAAAATTTTGATAGTTTACATTTGTGATGATTCTGAATCCAGTGGTGTAGTCATATTTGAGAAAAAAAATGCCTAATATACTTTCGTCTTTTTTGGCAAAGAAAAATTAACGTAGAGGGCGTTGAAAATAGCTATTATGGTATGAAAATTTGTGCGCAAATACTGTTTTTGATACTCAATCTAACAAAAAAGACTAAATCAAAATCGGTTGAAAAATGCGGATTTTATAGGGGTGCTTCCAAACAAAATGGGTCACACTGTGTGAAAATATAGAACCAACCATTCTGGTTTATAATTAGACGGAACAATATCACTTGCAGACCGGTTTCGACGTATTTGCGCCTCATAAGTACAAGGTAGATATTATCCGTCCAGAAGCTCTAAAAGCCTAATCGTGGACTGAAGACAACGTTTAAATCACATTAATACATTATATCCAGAGAAGGGAATGCCAAGAATGTGATAATAGCGACATCCCCACAACTAAATATAAACCAAAATTCTATATTAACAAAAAACCATTTCGGTTTTGTAGGTTATTTACTTGATTATAGTTTCCTGTATCAATTGTTATATTTAAGTAAAGCGTGATATGAATAGACGTGAAAATAATAGTGTAAAACTATTAAAACACTTTATAAATTAGAAAATTATTTAAATATGACAATTGATACAGGAAACTGTAATCAAGTAAATAACTTTTTTATCCTTCACTATCAGAAAGTTGAATTTTACCAGCTTTACGGAGGCGAGAAAATAACCCTTTCTATGCCTAGGAGAGAAAATAAATTTTACGTTTCCACGCTAGTTGGCGCCCCGATTGACAAATTAAATAAAAATTGATAATTTGATTGATATCCCACTTAAAATAGCATACCTAAGCGATTTCAATCACATCATATTCAGAAGAAACAAAAACGAATCGCTAAAAATAAACAACACCATTAAACGTCAGTATAAAAATAAATTGTTAGCCGTTGTCAATGTCTGATGCAAATACAATCATAAGTTGTCGTATTTCGATATTTGTTTGAAGTTTAACTTGTCAGTTATGGAACCTGAATCAGATAAAATAATGTAACAATTATTGTGTAGGATAAAAACGGTAATGAATTTCATATTATAAAATAAAATTTTTATAGAAAGAATATTGGGCGGAGTAGAATTCAATGAGACCTCTGGCGGAAAAAATTGTAATTGTCGCAACGAGTAAAATAATTTGTTTTGCATTGTTTTTGTATTATATTTAAGTCAACGTAATTACCGTAAATTCGTACTTTATCTGTTTAATTTTGTGTCGGTGACAAGCTTAAAACTGTGTTTTTCTATTCAACTCAACTGTCATCATTTCTGAGGTAATATTCTTATAACAATCAGAGATATTATGGAAGAGGTTATGTTATTCTATTTTTTGTTTTCATTGTAGATCAAGTTTGATTGCAATATTCAGTACCTTTTTTAAAGTTTTATACTTTGGATTATGTCGCTGCATAATCGAAACTGTTGTGGATTTGGTTGCACTAGCCGTAAAGGGAATAATCCCGATTTTTTTTTTCCCATAAATTTCCTCCCATGTGAAGAATGGTAGAGTTTGTTTAATCGACCTTTGCCGTTACGTCATACATTGCCCAGCTTTATCTCTCATTCGTGAAATGGATGAGACGGAATTATGACGTCATTAACGTATTTCTTAACTAATGTCGACGTAATTTTTATTTGTTACTTTTGACAGTTCAGTTGTCACATTTTGATTTGATCAGTATTTTTGGTCGTTTTCGCTTTTTTCAATTAATTTTTCATTGTCAAAATGCCTTCCCGGTATAATGAGAAAGAGCAAAGTTTAATTTTGAAGTTAATTAATTACTTTTCATAAGAAAGGGATGCTGGAATGCCGCTTTTACCGTTAAATGCAGTCTACAACGTAAGTATCTATCTATATTATGCAAAATTAGAGTTAGTGTCTATCTTGATTTGATTTTAAAATTTTATAATCGTATATATAATTTTATAATCGTATATAAAACATTTTCAATATATATTATATAATTCGCCATTTAATCACAATTCGGTAATCCATAATTTTTTAAATTCAATAAAAAATCATGCTTAGGGGCGTTAAACATCCTCAAGCTGAAAATTTGAAACAAATCAGTTAAAAAAAACGGGGATTTCAAATTAAAACAAAACTAAATTAAGTAAAAAAGTACGTAACGCATAAAGCAAAATACAATTTTTGGCATTACTAATTTATTCATACAAACACACCTTAACAAATGTCATTGATTATGATTGTGTGTAAAATAACATTCAACTAATATGAGACAAACGTAAAACAGCGGAATACGTCACCGATTATGACGTAACGGCAAAGGTCGATTAAACAAACTCTATATATTGAAAATACGTTTGGAGTTATGGAAAATATATCTCAAAAAAAGGCTTTGGCAGGCAACGAAAGTAAACATGGGGAAACCAGTTACAGATAGTATGTCCGTGTGTTCTTTACATTTTAAAAGGGAAGACTATACTATAGTCAAGGTTAGTACCAAGTATGTAATAGTTATAAGTTAATATGGTATAGTTTATATTTGTGAAGGTGAACAGTATATAAGTGAGTAACATATTCTTCAGGTATTGGTATAAGAAAAAGTATCTTCTTTTAAATGCAGTACCTTCCTTAAAACTACCACAGTCAAGCCACGACTACAACCATTAGTTTATAAATTTTGCATTACGTTTGTACAAAAATAATTAAACTCAATTTCAAAAATAATAAGTGTTTTTATTTATTCAATACATACAGTATTCACAATGAAGAAATCCAAAAGGTAAGTCACAATAAAATATACAAACATAAACATAATTAACACTCCCGGTAACACTTAAAAAGTTGAACACCTATTACTCCAAAAATAAAAATATTAGGAGTCAAAATTTAGTTTGACAACACAAATTACTAAAGCACAATCAAAGAAAAAGCAAAAGTTTTACAAAACACACACTGAAAATAACTAAAACAGCAAAATAAACCCACTTAAATATCAAAGGGCTTATACGGCAGCTGATTTGTTTTACTCGTTGCTAAGATGACATTGACATTTCAGAGCGCCATCTATCGAATTCTACTTTTCCCAATTACCATTATTATTGTGTAGGATAAAAAATTATGTGTAAACCCCGGCAGTAAAGTGCTTTTCCAGGCCTTCTTTCGGCCTGAAAAACGCCACTTCACCGCTTAGGTATACAATATATTAATTATTAATATTGAAAAATATTGTTTTTTATGGACCCTGGAGAACTTGACTACTTTTTTTGTATAGTTGTATGCTCCAGAGTTTTCACTATGAACCTATTGTAATACATCATTAAGGAATGCAAGGTTTGAATTAATCTGTCCTTGGGAAAGTTGTGTTACCGATCACATTTATTTATTATTACCAAACAAAAATGCTTCAAGTAAAAGGAATATAATTGTTTTAGCGCCGCTTAGACGCGTCTATTATGATATTAATATGCCAGCAATAACAATTTATAATGTAAATGTGTATGTTTCTATTTTAAAATTTATTGTCTGGCTTCAAATTGAAATACACCTATTTTATCTCGTTCACCTTTGGGTTTTTTTAATCTATTTCACAATATCATGTCGATTAATGTAACATTTCAGTTAAATCATTATTCACTTCACTATGTAATTTGCATGGTATTGAATTTCAATAAGTTATTCAAAAAAAAAATTATAAAAGCGCATATATTTCACATAACTATCAAGGCAAATAATATTATTTCATAGAAATGATATACTATTAGTTTTAAAAATCTTCTCTATGTTCAACATTCATTATTCTTTTTTTAAATTTTTTGGGAAATCAAACCACAATATGTTTATACTTATAATTCAATTATTCTTGATAACGGTAGTTAGAACGCTACCGAAACGTTGAATTAGGAGTATAAAAAAATTGTGGTTTGATTTCCCAATAAATTAAATATTAGTTTATACGTCCTCGTATGAACTAACTTTGGAAAATTATTGGAAAACGCCATTCTTTCAATAAAATAGACTAAAGCAAAATAAATGGTCAATGAAATATGAAATACAGTAAATGAAAGCAAAAATCAGTGTGTTTAATTAGGGAAAATCCATGTTTTTTAATATTTACATGCATGATTTATGATTTTAATTAATTTTTCAAAACTTTTAGCAACCACCCCTTAAATCGATTATTATGAAAAAATCATTTTTTGTATTTCTGGGTTTTGAAATCGCATATTAACATTACATTAACAGTTTGTTTGATACTTATGATATAATTTTTGGTTGGCAGTGAAATTTCAACCCTGTTAATGCAGAATCACTTCAAAAAAATGTTTCAAAAATTTTAACCTATTAAATAGTACATTACTGTAGTGAAATCTTATTTACTGAGCATTAAAATATCTATTTATTTATTGCGATATTTTTCACCCTTTAAAACTACCCCTTCTCATAATAATAACGGAATATTTTTTTTATCAACAGTAAAAACACAAGAGCTTTTTTCTATCGGATCGCGACACCGAAGGTGGAGCGATTTTATCTGTCAGTTTTTCGAGCAAACCTAGTGATTGGCAAAACTTTGAGTTAAAGAGAAATTTATCTGATAAAAGAAAAGCTCGAGTGTTTTTTGGCAAGATAAATTAACGACAGAATATATGAATGAACAACAACAATAATGATCTTTATTAATACACAAACTACAGAATATATGGATGAACAACAACAAAAATCTGAGAGACTAATTGACAGTTTTTGCTTTACTTTGGGACACTCTATAGCAAAAAATTGTTCCATTTTTCTTCTTGAACGCTTATTCCCATTTATTTCTTCCGAAGTAATAATTTGTCCAGCCCATCTAATTTTAATAGTTATTTGTATGCTTAGGCCGCGAAATACCGAAAGAACAGTTATCGCCGAGGCCGCTTGCGGCCGAGGCAATATAATCTTGAGGTCGTTAAAAAGTTTCGCGGCCATGGCATACACACTATTTTTCGTGCAATCGTTAAAATTATTAAACTAGATAAATGTAAATAAATATATTATTGCTCTAAAATCAACAGCAGTTCAATTTATTTAACAATGTGTGCTATGGAAATGATGTGTTTCAATATATACAAAATATTTTGACAGTTCTTGCTTCAACTTCTGAAGTAAATGTAAGTAATAATACAAACTGTACAATAAATGTTAATATTCATCCTAAATAATATAAGTACTTATGTATTTGTTGGTATTCAATAAAAAATAATCCTTGTCTTTGTAGTATTTTAGAAATGTCATTGGAAGTGATATTCAAATTTGGAAGTGACGTTTGGTTTCGCAGTCGTTGCTATGGGTAACGGTCGCGAAATTGAATCTCGCGGACTGTTGATAACGCGAAATACTGACTTCGCGTCCGATTGCACGAAAAGATATTAATGTAATAGATTCTTTTTTTGATAATCTTCATTAATTATACATTTTTAAGTTGCGTTTCTCAAACCCTTTCAAACGAAATATCGCACGACCTCTCTTGCTATCTAAAAAATCTCAGTAGGTAGCTGTCATTTATAGGGGGTAAAAGGGATGACAATTTTTTGTATTAAAATGAAAATTGACGGGTACGAGAATTTCTCATTTTTGTCTTAAATAACGGAGTTCCATAAGATATTCGCACCGTATAAGTATTGATAGTGAAAGAAACCCAGTGGTTTCAACAATTACTTCACAAAAATCCGAGTGGAAACTTATGTCACATCAGGATTTTTTCTCAAATTATCTAAATTTCCTTTTATAAAACACCTATAAAACGAAGTTGCCTGAATAACCATATCTGTGGTTGTCGATATTTATTTAGGTACACCGTTAATTTAAATTTTTATCGATTGTAAATTGTTAAGGGGGTAACAGTTTAAGACAATGAATTAACAATTCCCCAAATAATTGACAGTTATTATAGTAGTCTCAATAGCAAATAAAAATTCGCTTTATGCCAGTGGCAACTGAACAATTAACTACGAAAGTTATTACTGGTCATCGAAAATTCCAATAAAAAGCCCTCCATTGTTTCAAACCGTTAAAGCGAAAGAAACAAATAAAAGGAAGAAGAATCAATAATGGCCTTTTTCGGTTAGTGAGTGTGTGCTGGATATTATTTACAATGTAAATCGTGGCAATCACATATAAATAGTCGAGAAACACGTGTACTTTTGGCTAATTAAACATAAATATCATGGCGGGTAAGTACCAGAGAATAACTTCGACGTATTATGGGCTTTCGTGCAGGTTATGTACGTACGTGTACGACAAAGTGCAGGCCCATGCAAATTCTTTATGGTCAATTAAGGAATTCCAGACAGGACCGGTCCTACATTCTATTGATTCACCAATTTCTTGTTTCATATAAAAGTAATTCATGCACATGAGTAATATTTAATATATCACAGGCTAAACCAGTGCGTTTGGATAAACTAGTTTTGCCAGATTTTAATATTTAATATTTCAGACCAAACTAGTTTTTCTGGATATTAATTTTTAATATTTCAGACCAAAACTAGTTTATCCTAGGACAAACTAGGATATCCTAAGACAAACTTTTTTTTTCGGACTGAGATGGGAAACTGATGTTCGAATGGGCCATGTCCCATGACCGAGACAGTGTTGGACTCATCTCAAGGGATGCCTACCAACCAAACCCACCTCAAAGCTCGCCGTTACTCCCGCCTCGGAATCACTACCCTAGCATACTTCGAGACGGGCGGCAGTCCCTCACACACACTCCGCCATCTTCACCCTTCTATCACTCCTACCTCTCATATCATATCAATTCCTTCTCTTCCCCTAATCATTCTCTCCACTACGCCACTTACCTCCTTTCATTCCTCCTCTCCCCTCAACATTATCTCCACCATGTTCTCCCAATACACCGCCTCCCCTACTTTCTGCTCCAATTTTTCCAGCTCCTCCACGTTCTTCCAGCCCCTGAACACATGCCCCACATCATTCTCCACTTCACACCTCTCGCACAATCCAGTCTCTCTTTTCCCAATCTTGTGGAGGTACCCTACTCTCGACCCATGCCCAGTGAGCACCTGTGTCAAGAAGTAGTTCACCTCCCCAAATTTCCGGTCCATCCTTTCTCTCTTACTCACAATTGTTCCTTTTAGCGCTCCCACATACTTCTCCCATCTTCTCTCCATTTCCTCCTCCATCCATTCCTGCATTTCCTCTATAGTCGCACCCCTCCAGCGTTTGTTCCTGGCTCTAGCCGCTAAGTCCAATGAGTAGGATCTTGACAGCACCACTGCCGCAAGCCCACCCACTGTCCTGTATCCCTGTATCACCATCAGGAGTCTCCCTCTCTGCACCCGCAGGAGTGGTCTAGCCCTCGCATTCACCCCCGCTCTTTCACCCCCGCTCTTTCACCCCACACTTCCGCACATTGTCCTACCATTTCCCCCCCTCTTCCACTCTCCCGGCCCTTTCACATTACACAACAATCTCCCCAGCCTGGCTGCTCTTACATTTGCTTTCTGTGCCGCCTTTGCCATGTATGTTTTGAAGGATAATTGGCTATCCAACCACACCCCTAAGTATCTCACAGACTCCTCCATACGAATTTTCCTTCCCTTCACCGTCACCGCAACTTCCCTCGTCTTGCTCCGTCCCTTCACTAGCAGCCCCACCGTCTTATCTTCCGCCACTTCCAGTCCGCACCGCTCTATCTTCTCCGCAATCTTCCTGCACATCCTCCCCGCCTTCCTTTCTTTCTCCGCCTCTCCCTTTGCCCTACATACCAGATATACATCATCCCCATACACCGTAATCTCACATCCCTCTTCACATACTATCCCACAAATCTCATCAAACACATATTTCCATAGCGTCGGTCCCAGAACCGAGCCCTGTGGCACTCCAGCTCCTGTCCCATACGACGAACTAGTTTATCCTAACGCACTTAGGATAAACTAGTTTCACCGGATTTTAATATTTAATATTTCAGACCAAACTATTTATTACTGAAGTTATGAATTAGTTTTTCTCCAATGGCGTAATAGTCAAAGAAAGTAAAATCAAATAAAATTTTATTGGAATCTGTTTATTCGTTGATTTTTACGATTTTTTAAATTTTAACTCTCTTAAAAATCCCCTTAAAGTTCACCAATGAGTTTGATGTTTTGAAAAATAAAGAACATTGAACTAATTGAATGTTTTTGGAATTTTTTTTTGAATCGGCATCTTCTTTCTTTTTTTATAAATTTTACAAATTAACCTCAAAATTCCCCTTCCTAAGGTTAATTTATCACTTGATTCGCTTGATAATTAAAATAAAAAATATGCTTGGCTTCAAATAAAACCCTAATAAAACACTAAAGAGTACCTAAAATTCGCAAATTAACAGAGAAAATAATATTAGGTATACCATCAAATTAGACATAAATAATAATTGAAACGAGAAGAAACATTTGTCGATGCGTACACAAGGCTCACGAAAAACAAACTGCTATGCTATAAATTCACATGTACTAACCTATATGAAATAACTGCCAGACAAGATCGAGGTACAGACATGAGAGCATTAATTGCATCAAGCACTACGAAATCAGTTTTTCCTTGGACAAACTAGTTTGGTCTGAAATATTAAATATTAAAATCCCACAAAACTAGTTCATCCTGAGTTAGGATAAACTAGTTTGGCACAGGAGAAACTAGTTTATCCGAACGCATTTAGGACAAACTAGTTTGTCTTAGGACAAACATTTTGGCCTACAGCATGTATATTTATATAGAAAAAAGATAATATAATAATACACATTTGAGCCGATTTTAGTTTTTGAGGATAATTTTATTTAAACTATTGATGGACAAAACTGTTTCCTTTCAAAGAAATGAGTTTGAGTTTGTCAATTTTGTCAATTGCTGTTAAAATGATTGAATTAAGTTTTAATTTTTGACAATAATGACGTTTCTTCCTTACCAAAATAGGTCATTCTGGCAAATATTATTTGAAGTACCAGGTTGTTTAATGAGATACTATTGTCTACCCATTAGACGAGAAAAACTACCAACTATTTGAAACACTACACCAAAGTGGGGCATGTTTAGGTTGTCATTTTTTCAGAGTTCTGAAATTTGTCTTCTTCCAAAATGGATTTGGTATAACAAATAGTAGTCTTTCCAGTGCGTGCTCCATTTGCTGTGACATCATTCGTTGTTTTTCCATCAATCTCAATTTCAGATAAGGGATAAGTTTGCAATTAGTTGCTTCTCACCGCGGAGCTAATTCAAACGCAAAAATAAAAACGGGCGGGTTCATCCTAAAGGCGAACTTGTTAACATTTAAGGTATGGCCAACTCACGAAACTGTCACCCCTAGCGAAGAATCTAAGAGCAACGCAGAACCTTTCCTGAACTGAAATTACCTTTCTTAGCTGAACATCTTTCTCCTTATCATATGTCCCACTATATTCAGTAGAAGTTGGTGTAAGATAGTCGCAGGAATTTCTCCAGTCTTCCTGACGGTTCTCGAATCAGGTCCTCTATCATAATGGAGGCATTGTACTGCAAAAAAATTATTGATTAGTGTATCAATTTTTAAAATATATATAGAGGCATGGTTCCTGCATTTGGTCGATCAGGACAGATAGAGGTATTAACTCACCTGTCTCGACTTCTGTTCAAGAAGTCATCCACCATCTTCTTTTTCTTTTTGGCTTCTGAGCTTGATAAGCTTAAATTCTTCTCACAAAGCAACCACTCAATACCACAAATTTTGATTTAAAATAAACACTGATGGCCGAGAGACGTCGAAACCTGCTGTACTTGCCAACTACACAAATATTGGCGTACTTACCAAACTCAAGAGTAGTGGGAGCGCCGCACTTGTCAAATTGAGTTCGAACTTGGTGTACTTGTCAAATATTTGCAAACTTGCCAAATACATGAGTAGTGGGAGCCCGGCCTAACGTAGCACTACCGGAGGCACATTTACAATGGCTCCTACAACGATTGCTCGTCTCTACTAGTAGGAATTACACTGCAAAAATGTGTACTCCAATCGAAATCGAAATGCCAGCGCGAGCGCGAAACGTATTTAAACGCATTTATTTATTAACGAACATGTGTATTGGGGTGCGCGAGGTTAGGAACTAAACAGTCTAATTTTATCACGTTAGCAATAAGAACTGCTTTCGGAGAAAACTGCAAAAATGTATCGAGAACTTTTCAGCGACTACTCCTACGAATTGGATTGTTAAATATACATATCCAAAAATTGCAAAATTGGATTTTCGGAAACACTGGGTTTGCCAGCACCATCAAAAAAATAAACAAAGGAGTATAGAAACTAGCAGAGACAGAAATAAGTCATGCAGTGCAAAAATTGTTATGAAAATAAATAAAGAAAACATAGATACAAGATACAAAGACCGACATTTAAAAAGTGGCCTGAATGCAATAATCTGGACGTGAACCAATGTCATCTTCATGTTGTAGATGACCATTAGTTTTGGAAGAGTGAATGGGACTGAACGTATAGCAGTATATGAAGTGGTTAATTTGTTTCAAGTCTGTTTTCCTCTTCGTATGAACTCTAATTAACTTGTGAGGTTGACTTAGGGTGGGTTTATCAATGCTCGGTTGAATATTATAGCCTTGGGCTGAATTTTCGCTGTTGGCCAAAGTGTTTATCAACTGCCAGTTTGCATTAGCTGTCAGTCAAATTTTCGGCTATCCTACCATAAAACATACTGTTAAATACGAGAAAGTGGTGTTCCGTTATTCTAACTGTCAATTGTGACATGATTGTCTTATATTTGCTAACAATTTGCATCAAAGATTATTTCTACTTTAAATTTGATTGTGTTATCATCATTTGGGGTGAAATCGAGAAGCTTTGATTAATTTATAGTAGTTTAGTATAGAATCCAGGTTCTGTGTGTTTGTATTTCATTTTATTGTTATTGTCAAAGGATCTTGAGGAACTTGACGACCTTCTCGATGGACATGTTCAAAAGCGAACCACTCATAACCACAACACGGACCAAATAAAAATAACAGTACCACAATTTTGACATTGACAAATAACATTTTCTACGATGTTGTCAGAGTGAGCTTACGGTAACATACAAACATAAAAACTTTCACCTCTATATTCTTGATTCAGTGTGTTATAACAAAATATGCGAGTAAAATTTATAATATATATATTTCATGTGACAGAAGGTGATTCTCCTTACGCCAAATTAAAATGAGAAATTTACACTTTGACAACATTACACCTACGTTTATAACACGAACAAGGTTGTCAAATGCTCAATTACACTTAGCCTCCAGTTAGATATCTGTCCGTTATGTGGTGCATTGATAAACGCTTTCTAATGTAACCGATACTTTGGCTGACGGCTAGAGATAGCTAAAGGCTACGTAGCTGACAGATTTAACCGGGCATTGATAAACCCGCCCTAAGTAATACATTGTACATTACTTTGCCAATGTTTTCAATTACCTTTCCTTCTATCCAATTCTGCGAGTGGCTCATTTTTATATAGACCGCTTGCAAATTTACAATGGCTCGTGATAAAATTAGACTGTTAACTTCCTAACCTCGCGCACCGCAATACACATGTTCGTTAATAAATAAATGCGTTTGAATACGTTTCGCGCTCGGGCGGGCATTTCGAAACCTTTTTCGTCCTGCCCGATGAGGGATAGGAGTGCACATTTTTGCAGTGCAATTCCTAACGGGTAGAGACGAGTAATCGGTGTCACATAGGAGCCATTGTAAATGTGCCTACCGGAGCGATCAGCAATTTCCTGCTGAACGCGTGTTTTTGTCACCTAATCAGTTGTGAGCGCTTTGGTAGCAGTCGCAATTTTTTTCATCCGAATTGAAATACGCTACGCTTCCGATCAATGATGCATTCACTATAATTTACGCCAAAAAAACATATAAAGTGTTTTAAAAATAGCATGGCATAGATTGAAGTAAATAGACAACATCTGTTGTAATCGCCTTCGCTACCTAAATGGTTTCTGAAACTACTTATTTTCCTACTAGGTTAGGCTAGGTATTTTACTGTAGACGTTGTTACGATATTTTCATCAGAATATAAACTATGTATTTCTTAAGGAGTTCGAAAGACAAAAAATATACAATTTGAAATAACAAACTTAATTATGATTACGGAAAAAGAAAAGATCTGACAACAATGTGAACACCACCATAATATTGGCTATATCACAATATCCTTACACACCAAAATCTATGAAAATCGTGCTATCCGCTTCCGAGATAATTGAGGCGTTCAATACTTAAAACTCACTCGCTGTATGGGTAACAAAGTTGATTTGTTCTTATATCATTCAAGTTTGTATTCCATAAACATTATTCGTCTCCATACAGTCTCACAGTCTCAGTACCACTTAACCATTTTAAACAACTACACGCAATGATCACCTATTACAGTTACTATTTAACGACCTCAGTAGCGCTAAACTAACCACTTGTACGTATTACCCGAATCATGTAGTCGGTTTCTTGACCGCGCTAGTACGTATTATAGTAGAGGTGTGGTGGGGGCACCAACAAGTACCTACTAGTAAATATGATTGTTTTCAATTCACTCGACTGGTATGGACACTCTTATCGAGTACTCTACTGGAATTCAGGATAGTACTAAAAGTTTTCAATTGGTTTTAGTGACTCGTATGAGCTACTAGTATAGTGTAAAGCCACCCTAATACCGAGCTACAGGAGTTTTTCAATCTAAGATAGCAAGCTAGATACTTGTTGACTGTTTTGATTGACCTTCCTGGCTTGCTGTCCTCACTTGGAACATGCTAGTGCTGTCTACATGATGCCAGTTAATTTTAGCTATCTTGATTGGCCGTCCTGGTTTGCTGTCCTCACTTGGAACATGCTAGTGCTGTCTGCATGATGCCAGATAATTTTAGCTGTCTTGATTGACCGTCCTGGTTTGCTGTCCTCATTTGGAACAAGCTAGTGCTGTATACATGATGCCAGTTAATTTTAGCTGTCTTGATTGACCGTTCTGGCTTGCTGTCCTCACTTGGAACATGCTAGTGCTGTATACATGAAGCCAGTTAATTTTAGCTGTCTTGATTGACCGTCCTGGCTTCCTGTCCTCATTTGGAAAAAGCTAGTGCTGTATACATGATGCCAGTTAATTTTAGCTTTTTTGATTGACCGTCCTGGCTTGCTGTCCTCATTTGGAACAAGCTAGTGCTGTCTACATGATGCCAGTTAATTTTAGCTGTCTTTATTGACCGTCCTGGCTTGCAGTCCTCACTTGGAACATGCTAGTGCTCTCTACATGATACCAGTTAATTTCAGCTGTCTTGATTGACCGCCCTGGCTTGCTGTTCTCATTTGGAACAAGCTAGTACTGTCCTGTCTACATGATGCCAGTTAATTTTAGCTGCCTTGATTGACCGTCCTGGCTTGCTGTCTTCATTTGGAACATGCTAGTGCTGTCTGCATGATGCCAGATAATTTTAGCTGTCTTGATTGACCATCCTGGCTAGCTGTCCTCACTTGGAACATGCTAGTGCTGTTTACATGATGCCAGATAATTTTATCTGTCTTGATTGAACGTCCTGGCTAGCTGTTCTAACTTGGAACATGCTAGTGCTGTCTACATGATGCCAGATAATTTTAGCTTTCTTGATTGACCGTCCTGGCTTGCTGTCCTCACTTGGATCATGCTAGTACTGTCTTCATGATGCCAGTTAATATTAGCTGTCTTGATTGACCTTCCTGGCTTGCTGTCCTCACTTGGAACATGCTAGTGCTGTCTACATGGTACCAGTTAATTTCAGCTGTCTTGATTGACCGCCCTGGCTTGCTGTTCTCATTTGGAACAAGCTAGTACTGTCCTGTCTACATGATGCCAGTTAATTTTAGCTGCCTTGATTGACCGTCCTGGCTTGCTGTCTTCATTTGGAACATGCTAGTGCTGTCTGCATGATGCCAGATAATTTTAGCTGTCTTGATTGACCATCCTGGCTAGCTGTCCTCACTTGGAACATGCTAGTGCTGTCTACATGATGCCAGATAATTTTAGCTGTCTTGATTGAACGTCCTGGCTTGCTGTCCTAACTTGGAATATGCTAGTGCTGTCTACATGATGCCAGATAATTTTAACTGAATTGATAGTTTTATGCTAGTACGATTAAATTTTCCATTTCATTCTTCACGTCTTTGGTAGTCATTTGTACATTCATTGTCATTAAGTTGCTACATATTTTTTGTAGTGCTGAATCACGTTTAGATTTATCTTTATAGGATGCAATGGAGGCGCTCCACAGGCATTCTTCCTCAAGGTACAATTATTGTATAAACTTTAAATTAATTTCGGTACTCAGTTTGGCATTTTATCACTTCCAAAATACGCAGTTGCGGGTAGAAAAAAAAATGCGTGGTGACTTTTAGACACCAAATACCTCAAAAAATAGGAGGTCATCCTATTTAACTATCCTATCCTAAGTCGCTGGCATACTAGCTATTTCAATAGCTTATTAGCCTAGAATAGAAGCTAGTTCTGTATACCCGAAGGCATAGTTACTGGCTTGCTAGCTTACTAATACTAGCTTGCTATCCTACAACTTACCTGGTCTGTTTTTTTCCCATTCATAAGAGACTGTTTTTAAGTACTTTTTAGTATTGAAGAATGTTAATTATCGTCAAACATATTTAAAAAATAAAATGGAACAGTATAGTCAAATTTCCAGAAAATATTTTGTAAAGATATGCTCACATAAAATGACCGTTTAAAGCTAAGCTATACTTATCCAAGCGACCTTATTTATTAAAATTAACATTCTAAAGACCATAAACTTGTAACTAAAATTTAAATTGCAAATAGATCAACAGAATGCTATTACCTCACGATAATTACTAGAGTAAGATACTTTCAAATGGTGCGTTTCCTACTTCCTGGGGCTCCCATACTTTCACGTTGTATGATAACATTACGAACGAAAATAACTGATACAATCATTGGTCCAGTTAATAAGTTCAAAAACGTGTTAATTCTTGATAAAGCTCCTAAAAATATGAGCGATGGCTCATTCGATTCGGAATGAAGTCGAGGAAAATGTTTCGAAAGTATGTATCAGTACTTAAAAAGAATGCGATTCTTAATAACAAATTTGGATGAAGAGACGATTTTGTTTTTCGTTAATAACTCAAAAACTATTATAATTTGAGGAAGTTTGAAAAAAGATACTTAAAGACGAGAAAATGTCCAACAACAAAGTTCCGACTACCAGATTTCAACCACAGTATTGCTATAAAAAAATTAACCACAATTCCCGAAAAAAATCAGTATGAGAAGTGAAGATAGGCCCATGACTAAAGAGTAGGCTCAAAGTCAAAAACGAAAATGGAAAAATCTGTTCTCTTATGCCCACGCTGTTTTTTCTTAGCTTCCCAGACAGCACAGGATATCCTTAGGACGTCCATATTGAGTCCTAAGTTGGTCCCAACGTCCCAGACCTAATTTGTACGGTCCAGGGACGTTCTAATTCGTACGTATTAGGGACGTTTTAATTTGTACGTCCTGGGGAAGCACAATTTAGAATCAAAAATTGGAAAATAATATACATCATTATTAGAAACCACAATTGTTTACAACTTATAGGTATATAATAACCAAAAACCAAAAAATACGTAATATCTCCATTCTATTTTTTTTAATTCAGCACAATTTTTCTATTCATTAAATGCGCATGTGTGGCAGCACATTCGTTACTTCGCCACCCACCTTCGGGGATCTTAACATGCCTCTATGTCTATAATGCGTAATATAAAGTATTATGTTTGGTATAGTTTTGTGTTGTGATATTTGAAATGTGTTATTGAACCCGGTGGTACATATTTTATGTAAGTGTGAATAAAATAGGATCATCCTATCCCATTCATTATCATGGCATTCATGAAAAAATACTATATGCGTGCCAAGAGATTTAAAGTTGCCGATTTCAATATACCGGCGGAGCCGGCACTCTGTGTTGGAGACATCAACGTTGATTGTAGTAGTAGTGATGTATCTAATAGACAAATTATTTTAAATTACCCTAAGGAAGATGCAACAGTGCATAACCTCAATCCTGATTTTTCTACAAAAATTGAAATTTTTACATTTTTTTTGGCATAATAGTGCGACTTATCAGAATTTCATCAAATTGTGTCAAAGGATAATTTTTTTCATAGAGTTCTAGTTTTAATTTTTCTCTTAAAAAGGTGGAAGGCATAGAACATTTTGAAAATTATTGTGTCCTAGTCCTTAGTATATAAGTATAAATATTTGAATAAATGTATATAGAGATATTATGGTATTTATTTTTAATGATTTTTCCTGTGTCCATTAAAGAGATCCTAAGAAAGTCCATTAAAAAAAATAAGAGGACTTGGGAGGTTCATTACCAAAATTAAGGGACGTACTTGGGATGTTCTAATTAGGACTTCCCAGGGAAGTATGGTCTAGTAACAAAAGATGTCCTCAGTACGTCTTGAGGACGGCTAAGGGTCTGAAACAGACGTACCTGTGACATCGAATGTCTGATAACGGACATCTTGGGAACGTTTTAGGTGAGCACACGTCACATTATGAATGGCGGATTATTTAAATCGTCCAAAAGTTGAATTTTTAAATCGGCATAAAAACCTTGTGAGAATAAAAATATTAAAAATAATCGATCCCCATTATGATTTTGTCCTCCACTAACTATTAACATAGAGAAAACATCATATTTTTGTTAAGTTTAACACCCCATTGATTGAATTTATTTAGATTGGATTTGAATAGAAAAACCCTCATGTAAAATAAAATCTCAGTATTAAGTGTTATTCACAAGAAGTAATAGGTACCGCTGTTAAAAAATTCCTCAATTAGTAAAACTATAATTAGATTTTACTCATAAAACGAGAAACTAATGATCTTGTTCAAAAGTGGAACAAATTACTTTATGAAATAATCTTAAGAATCCGAAGGTACGCACTAATTTTGATTAATGAAGAAAATCCCAAAACTGCAGAATAATAAATCTCAATACAACATAATAAAAATATTTATGTAAATTTAAATATTTATTTTCGTCATAAATCAAACTTACACTCAAGTATATGTATGTTATTTTAACTAGTTTTACATGTCACCAAAAACAAGATAAAATTCTTCACAATTTAAGTATGAAATAAACTCCTCAATCTGACATCTATTGAATATTTCGATAAATACCTTCACCAAACATTCTACATACAGTGTGTGTCTGAAATCTCTTCCCTTCCTCTTCCCACAATATTAGTAACTGAACTAAGGTACCTACACATATAAAGTTTTCTATGGTACTCAGTGACGTAATCATGTTAAATGGCGGATGGAAGATAATTCAAGTAATACCCCACTTGAAAGCACGTTTCAAGTCCCACTCAACGGCACCAATGCGCTTAAAATATTACTATGTATTTTTTATATATCAATGTGTCACTATAATGAAATAAATTTTTGTATTTATTTGAACTATTACATATGACATAATATGATGGAGTTTTTTGTCAATTATTCAAAAAATAAGATAAAGTCAGATTGAAATCGCATGTCAAAATTTTGAATTAACCATTAAAAATTTTTAATTTGAAAAGAAGGGTTAATTAAAAAAAGGGGCGTTGCGAGATAAATAAAAGGATGTTAATTTTATAAATATTTTAGAGAAGCTGGAAATAGTTATTTGTATGCTTAGGCCGCGAAATAACTTTTAACGTACCGAAAAAACAGTTATCGCCGAGGCCGAGGCAAGATAATCTTAAGGTCATTAAAAAGTTTCGCGGCCATGGCATACACACTCTTTTTTCGTGCAATCGTTGAAATTATTAAATTAGATAATTATAAATAAATATATTCAATTTGACTTTGACTGCAAATCATAAAACTTCGATATTTTAGATCGTAATTAGACGAAAAAAAAATGCATGGCATGAAACAGTTTGCTTTTGTGTTTAGGGGAACTTTAATAAATTGACCACATATGAAACAAAATGCATCAGCATTGTATTTACACTTTCGTGACTTTTCTGGGCTTGTACAAAACACCTGATGGTTGTTTATGACTCGGGTGCCATCTAGTGGCACTGTGTAAACGTAAACACCCCACTCTCATAGCGCGGATTTTTTGAAAGTATTAAAATTAATTAAAATTTATAAGAAAAATTGAAAAATGAGTATTATTACAAAAGCAAACTTTATATCAAAAAAAGGTATTTTATTTTCGTTTTTGTGAATAATTAACCGGAAAAGGAGTTGTGTTATTGCTCTAAAATCAACAGCAGTGCAATTTATTCTAACAATGTCACCGTGTGCTATGGAAATGATATGTTTCAATATATACAAAATATTTTGACAGTTTTTGCTTCAACTTCTGGAGTAAATATAAGTAATAATACAAACTGTACAATTGATATTAATATTCATCCTAAATAATATAAGTACTTAGGTATGTATTTGTTGGTATTCAATGAAAAATCATCATTGTCTTTGTAGTATTTTGGAAATGTCAAATTTGGAAGTGACGTTTGGTTTCGCAGCCGTTGCTATGGGTAATTAAATTTCGCAGACTGTGCTGAGAACGCAAAATACTGACTTCGCGTGCGATTGCAAGAAAAGTTATTTTATCTAATTTCAACCTATAAAGTGACATTTTTCAAAACTGATTTCCGTTAGCAAACGTCACATTTTTCGTAACCAGTTACATAATGAAAAATATTATGTAACTGGTGATGAAAAATTAATTGTATCACCAGTTAATAAAAACAAGAGAGAAAAGAAGAAAGTTTAATGTCATATCATAGAAAAATAACAACAACTAGAACTCAAGAGAACTACTAACAATAAGACCAACTAGAACAATTTACTTTTTATTTTATGCATTATTTTCGATTTTAATTTAATATTAATGGTAAAATAATAAAGAAAAGTCAGAAATTAATGTATAAAATAAAAGTATTGTCTTGTGTAATATTTGTTGCATAACTTGTAGGAATCATAAAGTGCTGTTTTCAAATCAGAAAAATTAATTAAAAATTGTTAAAAAACACATAAAATAAATTAAATTTTCTTTTTGTCAAAATCAGATAAAATCTTGTATGAAACACATTATGAAATGCTTTTTTGTGTAACTCGTGTCATTTTACGGTACCTCGCTCGCCCCGCAAAAATTTCACTCATTACACAAAATGATGCATTTCATAACTGCTTACATAAATAGCTATTTAACATAAAAAATCAATTAAATAAAAAAAAATTATAAAGGCGGATTCATGAAACGTCCATTATGATTACATTTTCATTATATTATAACTACACTTAAATTATTAAATTTTCACTGCCTAATGAAACCAGTTCATGGAACGAGTTAATTATGGATTTGCAAATGCGCATGAACTGACACGAGTGACAAGACTTGAAATTGATAAATGTCATATTTTGAATAGTTTGTTGTTGTGTTGGAAAGTCGGTTATTTGAAATTATTTGGAAATTATGAGGTTCTCACTCACTGCAAAAACGTGATTGAATATTATAAGCATCACTATTTTTGAAACTATTAGTGGTTGGTCGAAATAGAAGGTATTAATAATGAGAAATAATAGATTGTTTTCGTCACTTGAGCAGTTCATTACGCTTGCAATATTATTGTTGACCAAGTATTTTGCTTTGCTTGCTTGTTCTTGAACTGTAGGTGTCATAAAGATGAGTATGTTGACCTTCCAAGTCAATTAATGTTCCTCGATTCAATATGATTTTGGAAAATTATCAACAAAAATGCCTTCAGGCGATTTTATTATTGTTGTTCAAAATGATAACACTGAAAGCTGACAAAACAAAAATCAAAACAAACCTAGGAATGACAGCTGAAACATTTTTGGCGCACGCGATTTCATGGTTTTCACTAAAAATATAATGTAATTATAATTTATAGTTGAAAGTAAATCTACTTCTTAATGCAATAGTGTAATTAAAATTCAATAATGTGGTTGCATAAACATCATATAGGAAACTATAGTAATTAACTTTTTCTAATGTAAATGTAATTATAATACAATGAAAATGTAATGATAATGAACGTTGCATGAACCCACCTTAAGTAAAAGTATGGAATTAGAAATTTTCAGCACATAGAAATGGTAGAAACCCAATCAGACTTTTGAATTTGTTTCATAATAGGAAGATAAAGGATCTTAATATCATGATATGAAGAGTTAAAATTATAACGAGAGGAAGGAGAACGAGGGAAGTAAATTTTCATAAATTGGAATTAAAAAATTCACTTCAAATTATTTAATTCCGGAATAAGTTCATAGTATGCAGTTGTAGAAATATATATTTATAGAATTTGTTAATATTTTTGACATTTTTAAAAATTATAAACATTGTGGGAGCAGAAAAGTGATAATAACAATGATGATTATTAAATTTAAGAATAATTATTATTCTTCATATAAAAATTTGATTAGATAATTTATATTTATAAACATAAAAAAATTTGTAATGTAAATTTTTTTGTATCAATATAATTCCATATAAAAAAATATATTTCTTAAACTTCAGCCTTTAGAGAAGAGTTAGTAGCTGGGACACATATAAAATTGAAATCAATAAAACTAATAATATTGACCAGAAATTAAAATTCAATACAATACATAGTAGTACCTATCAACATTGCTGTAAGATTTGTTTTACTGGACATATAATGAACATTACTTTTTTTTGTTCATTCATTCGTTCGTTTAGCGTTATCTACTTCCATTCCAGAAGCTCCGTGCTTTTTAAATATGTAATGGTTGTACTATTTCCTGTCCAAATTGCTTTTTTCTGAGTCTTTGCAAGTTCTCACAAAAGCAAAATATGCGGACGGGTGTTATAGTTCACATTTTCTGCGCATAGGTTTCCACTTCGTACAGTGTCCAGTTAAGAAGATTGTAGATTTTGTGGAATGGAAGAAGAAAAACCTCCATCCACATACTTGGGAACTGCACAGCAATTCAGAATCCTAGGGCACTGCACCTGGGAGACTACTGGATAGAAGAGGGGCAGTTACCTAAGCTGAAGCCTGCAGATATCCTAAAATTCCTCCGGGAAATAGGACTAAAGGAGCTACTAGTATCTGAGACTCTCCTCAGAAACTAAGTAGAAGTAAGGGGGCACAATAGATCTTTTAGGTCTCAGTGAATGGTACCCCAAAATACAAAGATACATACATACATACAAGTTATGTGTGAAGGAGTTTTAACATTTACTATGTAACAATTCAGTGGATTTTGTGGGCCTGAGTGGATAATAAAGTGGCCACCCAGATCTGTTACCTCACCCACAGAGACGACACCATCAGATTTTTTCCTATAGGGTGATTTGAAATAAAAAGTATATCAAATGAAAGCAGATACAATCAACCAGGGTTAGAGGGGAATTAAAAAACAGGTTGCATTCTGCCAAGACGTGAATGGTGAAATGGATTTTGCAGTTCGTGAATTTTGTAACCAATGTTTTTGCATTTTGGAGAGTTTCCAAACGCAGTGTAGAATGATGTACTTAAAAAAATTGAAGGGTTGATTGTCCCATGAAACTGGTAGATCTTAAAGTGCCATGATTAATATAAGAAAGACTTGTCCCAGTATTCTTCTTATTATATAAAAATGGTGACGTTGAAATGTGGAGATAACACTTTTTACAGTGCACGGTATAAAAAATGTATGGGTCTATTCTGTGCACGTCTGTAAGA
This sequence comes from Lochmaea capreae, assembly GCA_949126875.1. NCBI lineage: Eukaryota > Metazoa > Arthropoda > Insecta > Coleoptera > Chrysomelidae > Lochmaea > Lochmaea capreae. The sequence goes on from OX421403.1 coordinate 19,463,837, forward strand.
TAATCTGTAACTTTACAGGGGAATTGCTATTCTGCGTACAACTTTATCTTACAGGAATCTTTAAAATAGTTACAGATTTGTTAACTATTTACGTGTGTATTGACTGCTGTCGTTGGAAATGGAATATTTTTGTACAGTTTGAGGTTGTCTCTGGTTATTTGGTTGAAGTTATAGGTAAGAAGTATCGAAATTTGACGTACAGTAGTTCAAATGTCTATCTGTGATTCAGTGAGTTACAGACAACATCACAGAATCGCAAAGTTACAGATTCTGTAAAATCCCATTTACAGAACTTTCGTTAGCTATCAGATTCGTAAGCTATTACGAAAAACACAGAATCGACCTATTAATCTATAGTGAATAGAATTTTTGTAGTTTGAAATTTCTAATTTTATCATTGATTTTCTAGTTGTCGAACTTGTTGTGACTGTCAGACAATAAGGACCAATTTAAATATACTTCATAACGGGGTAGCTAACAAAACATTGAGAAAAGAATTTAAAAAAAGTTAGTGGTTTAATTTTACAAAAATAATAAGTGTACCTACCACCAAGGACATAAAAAAGTTATAATAAACTTTGTTATCTCAAGCGGATTACCATAAATATTTTCCTATTTTGAAACTTCCAAAAAATACTGAATATTTTACATGTAATGTTTGCCATATCTAAATGCCACAATTTCGGGGTTAAGGTGAATTTATATTATTTTCCCCGAAATTGAAATGATCTATTAATGTTTCTATAATTAAATACATTTAATAATCTAAATAATTTTGGATAATCTATATCCTGACAACGTATTAATGAGAGTGAAAAATTTAAGGGAACATGATAATTATTTACCAGCAACTGAAAGCAGATATTTAGAATACTACCATTGGATCAGTCATATTACAAAACCTCCATAAACCAAATCCAAGCTAGCCGTTTCAATAATGATACAGACGTTCCATACTCAAAACTCACTCTGTATATTCCAATCCTAAATAAAAATGTAACGTAAGCAGCCTTGTATGAAACTTAAAATATTTTGACTACTCCTGGTATGTTTAAATATTGATCACTTGCTTTTACTACAAATTAATAGCGATCAACTAGATACCATATCTAGCGCCAATCAAGAGACGAGCCGGTGAGTAGGTATTTTACTTTTTTGCTTGGAAAAAAACGCTTTCAAGAATGTATACATTGGAAACAACAGAATTCAGTATATTTTGTGTTGGTGTATCAAACAATGAACATGCATATTTTTGATATAATTCAGGTAATTACATCGATTTTTCAATACTTTTTTAATATTTTTAATGTTATTATGATAATTGATTTGTTGTACTACTTATGTATCAATGTTTAAAAATACTCATTTCACATTTCACAATATTTTTTATAAGTTTTAGAAAAAACTTAGACCCGACCGGTTTCGATGTTTATACATCATTTACAAGGGGTGGAATGAAAACATTGTTTATTATGTAACTAAGAAAATGGAAGGAATACTTTTAGGATAGGATAGTAATAGGTATCATATAGATAGTGAAATTAAATAAAATAAACAACTGTATTATTAGCTAAGTTAAAAGGTGTATATATGTACATATTTTCGCGATGAGCAGAATTTAGAAAAGATAGGTGGAAACACATTAAAATATATCGGTCAAACAGTCTAACAAAGGAGATTGTAAAGTATCTATTTGCTCATTTTCAAGAGTATCCTGAGGATCATTGGAGTACCTCGTATGAATTTCACAGTGTAAGGATTGAAACTATCAATGTCCTACTACTTATGATTATGATTTTCAAAAACAAAATATTTAGTCATTGTGCAGAACAGGTACCTCTCGATTTTTATACTTTCACATTCCTTAATTACAATACCAACATTAATAGGTATTATTTTCTTTTGTCGCTGACCTTCAAATTTTATACAACGGGCTTATGAAGTTGCAGTTTTTCAATTTACGCGGCCATTTTTTCAATACTTTTCCTTGCTCTTCTCGATAAATTAACCAATGATCTGTTTTGGAATGTAATATTATAATTGCGATGTTGTCAGATTGTCAGGATAGTCTTATTTCTCATTATTTTCTCCCTTTGCATTTTGAGGGTACACTACTAATTTTTAATTTTTTTTTCTGATATTGTTAGATAATAATATACACTTTGGTCTGTGTCAGTTGATCGAGAACATGACTAAATTCTTTGAGTATGGACACCTTCCTTGGTAACAAATTCATCACTATAGTTTACAGTGCGATACTGATACCCATATTCGAATAGCTTATCATAAGCTTTCCACATATCCGAATTGATAATGGAGCCCTTTTCCACATGTTGCTCCAGTATGGAGATTGGGGCTGCCGCATCGCGTTTTTTGTCAGGACAGATCACTAGTCTGAGGTCTTCTTAACCGTTTGCTATCATGCCAAATACCCAGTGACCTTCAACTATCCTTCCTCTATTATACTTTCGAGACCCGAATTTCAATTTATCAATCTAAAATGTTTCATTAACATTATTTAGTAAAATTGATAGATATTTATTATTGATTTTACCTGCACGATAATATTGGGACCTCCAATTTTCGGCAGATTTGTTTGCATTTGCGAGAAAGCACTTGTAACCATTTCACAGCAATATTTATGTCTTGCTTTCGTCAAATGCATTTCCGAATCTGGACGTGTTGTACCAAATATTATCCTTTCGTACGACACGTTGTGTGCAAAACCAAACAAGGCTATAAAATATTTAATAATATTGTTATGAGTTTTTTAAAGAAAAAAAACGTACCTTATTTCGATTTCGGGAGACAAATGGCTGTGTTCAAACCACGTGTTTTATGCGACAGTTTCATCTGGACGACACTTTGCTAATTTTGAACAACGGTATATGCCCAGATCTTTCTCCATGGTGATAATGGGAAAAAATATCAGGTTTGTTACCATGCCCTTTACATTTGGTTTTACATAGGGGCGTTTAGGCAAGAAACCATGTAAAAGACCGAATTCATAATCTTCTTGTTGCGAACGAGGAAGAACCATTTCTACAACTTGAGTCAACATTTTTGTAAATAATATGAACGTAAATATGAACGAAATGAATTACTTTCGAGTTTCGAGTTTTTTTTAAATGGAACACCCCCATTTTGTCTCAATTTTCGGATTACTCTAGCTGAGCTGATTCCAAAAATGTATCACATGTTGATTCCAATTGGTACAGGGTGGACAAAAATACAACAGGTGGATTGGTAGACGTGGACTTATTGAATGGCCAGCAAGGTCACTAGATTTCAATCCTTCCGATTATTTTCTGTGGGGCCACCTGAAGAATGTTGTGTATCAAACGAAACCAGCAAATATTCAAGAATTAAAAGAGAGAATTCGGACAGCAATAAACAATATTTTTCAAGACACAATAAACAAGGTTCAAAAAGAATTTGTACACCGTTTGGGTTACTGTCAAATACAGCAAGGGCTGCAGTTCGAACATTTATAAAGTCATGTATTTCATCATATTCTGTCCAATAAGTATTTTTGATAATATTGTTAATTTAATTAATAAAGAATGTTACGCGTTACTTCATGAGCACACACAAACTATTGTATTTATGTCCACCCTGAACCAATTGGAATCAACATTTGATACATTTTTGGAATCAGCTCAGATAGAGTAATCCGAAAATTGAGACAAAATGGGGGCTTATTATTTTAAAACACGGTAAATTAAAATCAAAAATCGACGTGTTTCTTCAGGATTATTTCTTAAAATGGTCTGTTTAGCTAAAAATGAATTTGTTCCATACTTTACGAACACAGTGTATGTACAATGTATGCATCATCTACTTTTTATGCTTTATCAGGATTGTCGTTTTCATGCTTTATTGACAATTTTTTCAAATTTTCGCATTTATTGATCATAGCGATAATAAGTTGATAGGAATAGATATTATTCATTGATCTGTGTTAAAGGTCGGGAAGAGGCTCACTGCATAGTGGTGAAACAACGCATTTCCGTGGATTTTCATTTTCGTATTAGTGCTTAAAAATAAGTCTGCAATATAAAATAACATTAATTTTTCATGTATCTCATTTCGTTACTTCCAAATCGCATTCAAAAAATGGCAACAGCGCATTTTTTCAGTAATATACTCCATGAGGTACCTAAATGACAAATTTTTTTTTCTTTTTCAACAGATTTCGGCTAAACGAAACTTGACCCCGGGGCTAAATCAACCCCTACATTTTTTCAAAAATTAATCTTTTTTTGATAAAAATATGCTTGAGGCAATTTGAATGTTTTATATGTTGTAGTTTAACATTTAAAGAATTAAGAAAAAGATAAGCCAGACGATTTTGTCGGGTTTTTAACTTTGCCGGACGTGCGCAAAAATATTTTGCAAGAAAATATAATAAATGTGTTGGGGCAACTTGAAATTTTAATAGGGTATTATTATTTGTAATGAAAAAAAAATAAATTATAAGAAAGACAGATCAAATTGGTGGGACTTTTTGCCTGCCAGGTGATCTAAAAAGTATGTATAGGTTTGAGTGAGTAGCAACTATAGGCAAGCTGTAGTGTGTGAAAGAGTGAGAAAGAGTGAGAGAGAGAGGAAGAGAAAGCGTTTATCGGCAGCTAAATATGAAGACGAATTCAATTCATACGTGGACTAAATTACTTTATATTTTTGTATTCATAATAATTCTTCTATTGTATAATTATTTTATCTAAATGAATCTGATTATATGATTTTATATGTTTGTAATCTTTTTTTCCTTAATACATTATCCTTTAGTAATCTTAACATAAAAATAAATAGTCAATTATTTAGTATACATTTTTAGTTGAAATGCTCTCTCACACTTCAGCTTGCCTATAGAGCTACTCACTCGCATCTATTTTCTTAGAATATCTGGTAGGCAGAAAGTCCAACCAAAATGATTTGTCTTTTTATGATATATTTTTTTTATTATAAATAATACCTATTGAAATTTCAAGTGACCTCGAATACATTTTTTATATTATTTGGCAAAATCATCTGGCTTATTTTTTTCTTAACTATTCAAACATCAAACTATAACAAATGAAAAATTCAAATTGCGTCAAACATATTTTTGGCAAAAAATATTAATAATTTAAAAAATCTATGGGTTGATTTAGTCCCGATACAGACCTGGCGTCTGGTATATTGGGGTATAATGGGAGAGGCTTGCCTCAAATACCTAACCAAAAATTAGTGGTTTGAAATTTGTTCCACTTACAACTGTATAAATTCAAAAGAGGGGGCTTCGCGAAAAATGTATAGTACTCGCCTATTTTTAATATTATTTTCCGAAAAATTTGCGGTGAATTCAGATTTTCCCGGGAAAGATAAAAAAATTTATATTTCTCCACGATTTCGATGGAAATTATTTTGTCCGATAGTTTAAATAAAACACATCTCAAATATGTCACATTGTACAGGAAACTATTTGAAATTATATTTTCGTCTCCCTTCAAGAAAAAATTTCTTTATTTTTTCTATAATATTTTTAATAAATAACTGACATAAGAAAGTATGAGGTATTTGTCTGTCAAACTGGATATTTGTGACTATAATGTAGATGTGTGAATATTCCCAAGTTAATAAAGTGGAATAACAGCCAGTATTTAAGTTGTCAGATTATACTCCATTCAAAACATACAGTTTGGCACTTTTCATTCTATATATGACGTCTATAGCACAGAAATAAAACTATCAAGCTGTTAATTCCTTAGATTGTGTATAAAAACTGATATGAAAACCATGAAGTAGTACGTTTCTCTGTTACGCTACTGCCAAATTTCTAATAAGTACCGGAGTACATCAAGAAGAAAAAGGAAACACAATAATTTCTTTAAAGGATGGGGATGGTGAATGGAATCGTTATTTTACCTTCCATTTCAGAAAAAAAATGGATGTGTATTATAACGCACATTAATTTTTGCAAGTCGGGTAGCGCGTTTTTTGTAATACACATCAGGATTTTTTCAAGGAGTGGAAAAAATTATCAATTTGACGGCCAGTGTGTTATGCGAAACTTGATAATTTAACAAAAAAAATAGGATGTATTCAACGTACAATCGACAGTTTAAAAAAACAAGTCTACATTATCAAAATTCACGTGAAATTCATAATAAAGAATTCAAATTTTTTCCTCAATAACTGTATTATCAAGTAATATTAAATTTAATCACTTCCATTTTCCTTTTTTTACAGATTTCGAGGTTCGTTTTGGTTCGAAAAATGCGATCTGCCCAAAAGTAAGTGATTGTAGAGAAAAATAATTTTTTTTTAAATTAACAGTAGTTTAGATTGAAGAATTGAAAAAACACATACTTCTTTTTGGTTTTGGGCTGTGAATTTTGTTATGGGAAAAACCCATCATAATTTTATTAAGTACTATAAAAAAATCTTGGATAACTAATTTCGGCTAAGCAGAAGATTTTTTTCGGTTCATGGGTTTGATTTAACAGTGTTACTAGAGGTCCACCGGCGGAACTATGCATTTAAAATTAGAATTCCGCCTTGAGGCGGAAGTTTATACCTACCAAATATACAGAAATCAGCCTAAAATGCTATAACACTACATACCTACTTTGCGGTAATCCTGAGGGCCCAGGCTGATATTTGATACATAAATTCCGTCTAACGACAGACTTAAGTTCATTTTTTCATAAGTTCCGTCCAAGTCCCGAGTTCCATTTGCTGTCAGACTTACAAACCCAAGAAAATAAATGGAGTATTAAAAACAACATTTATACATGATAGTATCCTTATATTGTGTATTTAAAGAAGAAGAATGAAATATTATCATTGCATTTACCCTTCCCCTTAAAATAAAATAATAGTAAACCACATTGCGGATGAAATTCTTACAAAAATAAACTTTAATTCGCCGTTGAACGGAATTTAATCAGTTGTCTGCCGCTGGGCGGCGGAAAGCATATACTCGTATAATTAGTGAATAACTCCGCTGAGCTTGCGTAAATTATGACATTTTCAGCGGATTTCTAGATATGTCAAGGTGGAATTCTAGTTTTAAATTTATAATTCCGCCGGCGGAGCTCTAGCCACACTGTTGATATAAAGTCAGGTGAGAGTTGAAGGGCTGGAACAACTACTTCAATATAGGTTGTTTTTGCGTCAAATGTGAAAAATAACAAGATTAAAAAATAGAATAAAACCAGATTCACCTGAAAATAAATCTAGTTTTACCACCAGATCGCTCCGTCACTGCGTAACAATGTCGACTCGTCGAAATTGTTGTCGGGTAAGGCATGCGACGAATTCTGTTTTTGGCTACTAATTAACAAACATAAAGGCATTGTTTTGTCCGGTTCACATTCAGTAAAGACTCGTTTTAACAAGTTTATGCATCTGTTCATGCGAATTTTTACGGAGAAATGCCACCGACGGAATTACAACGCTCCATTCGAGAAATCATCTCATGCCATACCACCAATGAAGTCCCACAGACCCAAAAATATGTCGGATATGTCACAATATAACCGTTAAAACATTCGTTTACTTAAATTGGTGCAATGAGAGACGAATATGGTTAGGTAATTTTGAAGATTTACACGTTTTAAGGACCACGAAATTAATAAAACTCAAAGAAGCTTTTATCTGACAAGCCGTTGGTAATAACTAATTCAACACTGCATGTTCAGTTGCTTGTTCAGTGCTTTTTATAATGCAGTGCTAATTGTAAATTTGGTATTAATGAGAGCACGAATTCAAATTATGTCAAAATATTTATGTTCCAATTAGTAGACGAATGGAGTGTTAAACTCAACAAAAATATGATTTTTTCTCAATGTTAATAGTTATAGGCCTGGAGCTGGTAACAAAAGCAAAGTGATCATAATACCATTTCTAAAACCTATTTGGGGGGGTTCCTTTTGTCGAGTCTACCACAAATATTCAATACCCCATTTTGGAAATGACGCGTTAACCCCTGCGCATCCCCTGAATATATCAAAATTTAACATTATAGATTAATAATAAGACCACCCTTGATTTTGATTTCAATGAGAAGATTATGTATGATAACCCCTATACGAACGCTATTGTCCGACAAAAAAATTGACGCGTTCGCACAGTCCGACAACCCGAGCATGTCGAAATTTAGCCTTATAGGGTAATGATTGGACCACTCACGATTTTTTGCACGGGGCTTAAGAATTGTATGTGAAACACCATGGTACACTTGTCCGACAAAAAAAAGTGACGCGTTTGCCCACAACCGGAACATGTCAGAATTTAGCCTTATAGGTTAATGATTGGAACTTGTCGGAAATTTGCACCACGTGATTCAATTGTGATTTCTGAACTCATTTATAACTGTGTCCGACAGAAATGTGGTCGGTCTGACAAAAAAAATTGAAAAAAGGATGTTTCAGGGAATTTTTTTTATATAAATAATAGTATATTGTATAATTAGTGGGAAAAGCATAATATTCCCAAATGACTGTGATAATTACCAGACGAGGAGCGTCTGAGCACATTGAGGTTGGTCTTCTTTGCTAATTAGGAGAGTTAGGATTGTGTGTCCAGTCCTCAATCGGGTAGTTTTTAATGTTTCAGCTCTTGGAATGTGTAGGGAAGGAGTTTCTTCCACATTTGGACCTGTTACTGACTGATTCTTGAGCTAAGAAATCTGCTGCTTCGTTGTCTTTTATACGGATATGTGATGCAGCCTATAAAAAACACATTTTCTCAATTGGACCCGTATTTAAGCTTCCAGGTTAATTATATACAGATTGTTAAAAAGCTTAGCTTGACATACGATTTACGCAAGTACGACAAGGATAATTAGAATTACACTACTTGAAAGAGTGAGATAAGCATTGGTCTATTTGTGAAACTAAAAATTAGATCAGTCTCCTTAATAAGAAGGAGGAGAACAGTGAACACATTCACACCTGTTTTGGTAAAGAGGACTGAGCGAAGAATTCATCTCCCTCTTTTAAATAGTCCTGTCATATCATCCTTGTCGTACTTAAAGAAAAGTATTATTTAATTTTTCATTAAGTCAATTGTTTTGAACAATAATTATCATATATTCCGTTCAAATCATATTATTCATATTTTGAGGTATATTTCCAAGTTCCATATTTTTCAATATTTCAAACCATAATTGTTATTTTTCCTTTTAATTCAAAATATATATATATACCAATCTTATAAAGAGGAAAGAAACTTAAAAACTACTGGACCGATTTCAAAAATTCTTTTTCTGTTGGAATAATCGTTATTTTATCAAAAATGTATGTGTTATAATGTTGTGGATAACCACTTGCCAAAAACTATTTACATTGTTTAACAAAATATAAATAATAGTGCGTGGCAAAAACCGCTCCGCCGATGGCCTGGCTCCACTAGTCGTTCCCACAATCGACTTAACACCCTCCATAATGGTTCCTTGCTTAAGACATTATCCTTACGTTTTGTTCTTATGATCTGCAATCGATCCGACCGAACTAAATAGCAAAAATTCCCTCAGATTTTGTGATGTTCTATCTCTAAGTACGTTTACACCGGGCGTACCAAATTTTTAGCCCTAGGTCTAAATGACGTCACGTGTACTTTACTTTCGGTGTAAACACCCAAGGAGTAAAATTTGGTACTCGAATTCGATCCATCTCATCTATGGTAGTTTAAATTCAATTTTTAACGGTATAAACACGGCACATTAGTATTCGTGGACCAAAGTGACGGTTTGCTAAAAGCACAGAGAAAAAATGCGTCAGCTGTCACGTAAGATCGGGTCAAAATAACCTAAAAAAACTGACTGTGATAAATGCTAAAAAAATAATACCAAATGATATTAAAGAATGGATCCAAAAAATGATATTAAAAGTAGTCCATATTCTTTGATTGTTTAACAATCCCACAAAATTACTGCTACTTATAAGCAAATAAGGTAAATTGCTTCTTATATATGGAGACTTCGATAACTCTAATTTGAATCTTTTAAGACTTTGAATATTTTTTTCTTTTTCAGAAACTCTATTACCACTGCAACTATTTTTGTATCCATTTTCAAATAAAATCAAAATCCACCATCAAATTATCTAAAGATTTAAGGTTATGTCATGTCATGTTATGTCAACCTGGACTATTTTAATCCAGCAAAACAGTCGGTATAAACACTTATGTCCTAAACTGAATAAGTTCACGATTTGGTCCACGGACCAAATAGCTCCACACGGCGTAAACTAACCTTCTGAAAGGCTTGCGAAAAACAGAGTCACATATTATCCCCGATGAAATGTGAAATGTGAAAATTTTATTGTAGCTCAAGCATTCTATTTGAAATGAACTCTTAACGATTTTTGTAAGTAATAATTTCTGGGACATTTAAAAAATTAACTAGGAAAATAATTATATTTTCAGTAACTTTAGAATAAAAAATTTCAAATATTGTGGTACAACTTCGTTTTGATGAGAAAACTTTCCACCAAAATTTATCCAAATTAAAAGGATATCAACTATTGGTCGATTTGACGTGAAACGATCCATTATTCATAATTCAACCATCATTATTACAGTGTGAACAAAAAGCATCGTAACTTGCTATTATTTTGATTTCCGAGAGGATTACAAAAAAAAGTTGAATACAATTTTTTCAAATAATCCAGACCATCTGCATAAGTAGGGTGCACCGTTGCTCAGAAATAACTTATTAACATATTTTGTCAAATAGTACACCATGTATATATTTTCTGTTTTTCATAACCTTATAAATTACAAATACAACCGTCAAGACCGCATAATTCTACCTTTAATAATTCCAAAGTTACATTGTTTTGAATCTAACTTTATAAAAAAGTTGGTTATGTTAAAAAAGTAGTAGGTTTTTCTGTCATTGATATTAATTAATAAAGTTATAGGTTTCTCGCCAAAAACTCCAAGTTTCCCACCAAAATTTCAAGTTTCCCGATAAAAACTTCAGGTTTCCCATCAAGAATCTTAGGTTTCCCGCTCAAATTTTAGGTTTCCCGCCCAAATTTCAAGTTTTCCGCTAAAAATTTTATGTTTCTCACCGAAATTCCAGGCTTCCCACAGAAACTTGGAATTTTTATCAAAGGTGGAATCATGCGGATGGTCTGGATTATTTGAAAAAACTTTCTTATTTAACATAACGGAAATCGAAATATTAGCAAGTAAAGTTACTTAATGTACACACTGCATACGTTTTTCTTAGCTCCATAAAATATGAAAATTATTCTAGATATTATCGTAACGCATAAGCTTTTACTTCGGAAAGATTGAATAAATATTAGGACGACTCCTGAATCGTATAACAGGTGACGCTCATGTATATAACGAACTCAAAACTGGTTAAAAACCTGCTAATTAATTATGATAACTGAAAACAAATGAATTCTGGACTGTATTAATCAAAACGAGCACGTCGAATTTTAAGCCTATGCATACCACTGTTAAAAAGTACACTATGAAATATTTCAAATGAAAACAAAAAATATTTAAGAAATTATTCTTTGGTTATAAATACAAGAGACACGGTGAATATAAAAAAAAAATCCAATAGTTTGAAGAATTTGATTTTCCATAATTCGAATCTAATTTCCATTTCAAAGAATTCAAAAATTGTTTACGATACTAGCCATATTGGGTTGAAGAAATTCCAACAAAAACATAACCTGTAAAAAAATCCAACGCAATTTCACAATTTTACCGCAAAAACTTTTGAAAAACCAAATCGAACAAAGACGTCTTCAAATCAACAACGAATTAGTCAAACCATTGTCTAACGTACAGGGCTGACTATCGAGGAGCTAGAAGCGGGGCGAGCAGGAGATAAGGTATCTTCTTTTCGATTTTTGGCAGTTTTAACCAACTGAATCAGTTGCTCTTGAATCACATAACTTCTCTGTTGATTGTTTTTTCCATCGTCTGACATTTCAATTATTATTTAATTCAATCTAGACAGTTTACCGACTACGCGTTATTTGTAAAGATTTTATCATTTAAATGAAATATATATTACATTGAAATTGTTCTACAAAGTCTGTGTGACAACCAGTTGACTTACAGCACATGCCAAAACACACAAGGCTCAACTCCAGTGTGTGTATTCTGGAATAAGGGAGTAGAGCTTCCCAAGAGAACACATTTTTTGTCTTTATTTCGCTTGGTTACTCTGTCACTTCAGTGACAAAGACAAAATATCTCTTTTCTCAGAAAGCTTCACTTCCTCAGTCAAAAATACGGCCCCAGCTGGGGCCCAGTTCTTCAAAATCGGGGAGTAGAACAGTCAATGAAAAGGAGGCGTGGTTCTATCGAGAATAAGTAAACGGTATTCTTGAACGTCATTCTATGGAACGTCAATAGAAGGATGACTTCCTCAGGCTTAGACAAATTAGTTTTCGTGTTCTCCTCAGTAAGCCCTTCCATTGTCATCCAAAATAGGCGTGTATACCAAATTTCAACTCAATCGGTTAAAGGTAACTGAATTAAAATTCAATTGGACAAACAAACATGCAAGTTAAATAAAAGCATGTAAACAATTGACTTATATAGGTACACTAACTTTCGATGAAATGCCGAGAACACACACGCAAAATTTGAAATTTTAAGGCACTAATTTAAGCATCGCGGCGTTTATCAAAGAAATCAATTAAATAGTCACCTCGCTTCGTTAAAACAGCCGGAAATCGAAAAAGAGATATTATATCTCTTTCTTCCCGCATTCTACAATTAACAACACCACAAAACGATGTCATTTTAGATGCATTTAAAAACTATTTTTGTTAATTAAAGTCTAACTTCTCCAGCAGAATATGGCCGACGTACGGAGTGCAATAAACATCTCCCCAAACAATACAGTAAAATTCACGAATGTTCTTTGTTACGACATACTTCTCTGAATGTATCAAAGACACTCTAATTGTATGTGGATATCACTGACCGCGTATGTCCAAATGGAACGGTACATATGTCTTTTGAGTGTGAATTAAGCTACACCATTAAATCTTTATCGGCTTGTCACTCTGTCTTGTGTTGTGACAACGATTGTATTTAAAAATTGAAACGTCACTTTATGCAGAGATAACATACGAAAGGTTATGGAAAATATTTCTTCTTAATTAATGTTGGTAGCAGCATTTAACAACTCAATGATTCGATACTTTGAACGTATAGACCAAGAAGGCAGACACATCTAACATACAATTTAGAGTGTCCTTTAGCATGATCTTAAGTGTTAACTACTCATTACTTTTATATCTGGATCATCACAGTATCCCAATTAAAGTTCTCTTACTTCGCTCTCCATGTACTGATTTAGCTTTAATGTCCCGTTCAAGAATATTGCTTAATATACAGAGTGTCACATTTAAAAAATAATATCTGAAGTCTGCTGAAACCACACAACCTTTACAGTGGGTTAACCGGAAGTAGGTCATTTATATAAATATGTCACAATAGAACCTACAGTGTATTTAACGTAACTCCAGGAACCGCATCTCATTATCCAGAGCCGCTTGGAAGATATAATCTTCAAAACAATAAAAATATAATGAGAATGTAATGTATTTTACTCTCTCCGTTTTCTTATCGCATAATCTACATGTAAAGTCTCTGTTGGATAGTTTTATTTGTTCAGGTATTTCTTTACTGGTGCATGACCAGTTATTCATTCATTCACTCGTTTGAGTTGGCATTTCAACTAAATTTTTGTACCATTTCCGATTCCAGAAGGTTCGTCTCTGGGAGAATTTTCAGTAGTTGTAATGGTTCCAAGTGCTTCCTTTTTTGTCCGGTATGTCCTTTTCTGATGTTTTCATCAATACAGTTTATAGCGGCAATCGTCTGATTGAAACACAGACGTATATCAACCAATGCTAAATATCATTCTCTTTCTACGTCTATTTATAACAGCCCTAGTGCCATGGTTTGTATTGGAACCATTGGTGAGCCTGATGATTGCTCCAGAATTACCTGGATGCATCACCTGTTTCCTAGATAGGATAATTATGTTCAGTGAATATAATCTCCAGTGTCATGCTATCAAAATTCATGTGAAACATGGGTTCATCTAGTATTATCCCCAGTTGTATTAGTGTGTCCTTTTCGAACATTGTTCAGAGACCATAAATCTCCTGATTTCATCATAAGAATGGCCAAAATTGCAAATAGTCTTTCCATTAATGCTTCCATTAATGCCGTTCCCGTACTGTTCATAATACTAAGCAGGGCTTGTCTGTGGATTGTAGTTAATACATTCCTTGCGGAGGACACTTCTGTAATCTTCTACCAGAATATTGTTCCATAGGGGTAGGGGATAGTTAGCCGTATCACAGTTGTGTAAAGCCAGTGAACCACCTCGGTTCGTATTCCCCAGGTTTTGCACATAACTCTTCTACATTGCCAGAAAATCCTGGTAGTAATTTTCCAGGTGTATCTTCCAATTCAGTCTGGAATCAAGGGTCACTACCAAATATTCAGCTTCTTTGGATATTGCTAGTTCTTCTCAGAACAGCAGTTCTCTACCCCGCGGGAGAACGCTGCTATTTGTAAAATCAACTAGTTTAATTTTTTTTGAATTACTGAAAGGTCCTCTTTAAGGCTCTATACCTCCACTCCAATTCGTAGTGCTTCATGTAGGACAATGGGATTTCCCATTGGTGCAATCACTATGTATGCACTATGTGAGGAGATCCTTTAGTTGTTCCTATAACGGTGTTAATTATATGATCAGTCATAAATCCTGTCATAATTGTCACTTGATTCCTGCAAAGCTCTGCTGGAATGTATATTGGACCAAAACAAAAGTATATTTTAGTATGTCTGTACTTAGATTGTGACGAACAATAATTCACCATCTTACGTTGCTTGTTTTGGCTCAAGGCAAAAGGTTTAACTCAATCCGTTTCTCAAAAGATATGCGATGTAAAAAACATCTTTTCATTTCCCAGTTTGTAAAGACAAAAAATATTGCTTGAACTCTCCTCTTTTCATTATACCCCCACACACATGACAGTTAAAAATTTTTATGTTGAAAATATTTATTATTTCGTTGTTGAGAATTGTGAATAAAACAGGACATAATCATACTTATCGTTAACCTTCTTTATAATAGCAAAGTCTACTCAAATACCAAGAAAAATTCTTAGCGAGCAATAACTGTTACTTCAACAATATCGCCAAGAGATTGTAACAAAAAAATAAAAAGTTAATGAATAAAACCAGTTTCTTATATTCTCCATCACACGTTATTTTCTCCAACCCGATAATAAAATGAAATAATAATAGCAATAATTTATTAAGAGCAAATAAGATTGATTTATGTGGATATTCACAAAAGCTGTAAATATTATGAAAAGGACATACTTTATGTTGGCGATGAAATATTATTGTTGTTAAACATTGACTGGTTAATAATAGTTGGATTAAATAGAAAATATTAATAATCTAGTCATCATAGCTACCGTTCTATTTTTATATATATAATCACAGTCTTGGGACTTGCGTGTGTTCGGTATTTTCGTCCAGTCAGATTTGTCTAGCTAGATTGTTTGTTTATGACATTTAAGGATGGTTTCGTAATCATTTTTAAAGGAGTCTTTGAAACGAAAAGCATCCTTTAAGTCATAATTAGTGGACCACGAAGCAAAAGCGGCATGTAGAATATCTAAGTTAACTAAAACACAATCATTTTCAGACTTAATAAATAGCCACAAATTAGCCCGCACACGTTGAAAAAAGTATTATCAAAATATCGCAAAAACAAACAGCAATCAGTATTTCCATTTATATCCTCAACTCCCCAGTAAAAGCAGCCTCTTAAATTTAGATTATAGCAAATGACATCAGGGAATCCTCACACGTTTAAAAGTGAATCAAGGACGTTTCCAGGCTCATCTACACAAAAAAGGTATTTTCAACACACCTTTTTGTTCTTGCGACAATATATCAATAGCTGATCTTAACCATATTTTTTTGCATGTGAGGATCGAATAATAATAATATATATAAAAAGAGCATGCAAAGATTTTGTAGAGACGGCAGAAATAGCCAGCTTGATAGTAAATGCAGAGAAGTCAAAGTTTTTGAAAATGACAACCCCACAAAGAAGAGGAACAAAGAGACATTTTGTAGTAGAGCTGAACGGACAGAGATGAATGGAATTCGAACAAGTCCAAAGCTATATCTATCTAGGTACAGTTATTAAGGAGGATGGCGATGAGGAGATGAACATAGAAACAAGACTAACAAAAGGAAGTAAACAGACAGGAGCCCTAAATAAAATAATAGCTTCAAAGAAGGTAGCTAGAAAGACCAAGTTACATCTATACAAAACAGTTATTAGACCAACGGCACTATACGGTAGTGAAACTTGGATATTGAGTAAAGAAGAGGAAAATAAAGTAAACATATATGGGAAAGGAAAATACTTAGAAGAATATTAGGAGGGAAAAAAGAAGAAGGGGTATGGAAAAGAAGAACAAGAAATAAGAGGTTTATTTTGAGAACAAGAAATGAACAGCGTAATAAGAGCAAAAAGACTTGGATGGCTAGATCATATACAGCGGATGCCAGACACCAGAATGACAAAAAAAATGATTGACATAGACATAGAAGGAACGCGGAAACGAGGAAGACCAAAAAAAGGTGGTATAGTGAAGCCATTGAAGACCTAAGAGAGGGACGAATACCGGGCTGGAAGGCGAAAGCAAGAGATAGAGGACACTTTTTATAAAGATAACTCCAAAAATATTTATGAAACAAACTTACTTTACCACTGTTGGAAAGGACACTTCAACGAAAAGCCGCCTTTTTATAAAGTCGACTTAACTAACATACTAGATGTAGGAGGGGTAAATTTCGAAACGAATCGAAATGGAACGTATTTAGCACTAGTGCCATATGATTAAATCGCGCTAACGAATCACTCTGTATATCAGTGTTTTCATATTGCTACGAATTCAAGTTTATTTATTCCCATAACTATTTTTAAGTGAATACTTATACGTTGTGAAGGATTTTTCGTCTATTAGAAAAATATAGGAATTTTCATCAAACAATGAAATGCTTGATTCACTCACCCAGAAATTCATATTGTAGCGATTGAAACGACAGAAGGATAAGCAGGCAGTATGGAGCACATTTTATTCTTAAGTAGGAAATTAGTATTATTAGTTTTTTTGATCAAACATATTCTTAAAACATTTTGTTTTTTAGCTGGGTTGTCGGAAAAGTATAGTGTACAACTCTTGCAGAAACTGGATATTCCATACTCGTGTAACCAGATAATGAATCATTTACAAGCTCATGTTTCATCACCTTGTCACATTTCTATGAAATACCGCATGATTTACAAAAACAGGCGCAAAAGGAACAGCACAATATCTACACGGCTTTCGTAGATTGCAGCAAAGCATTTCATAGCGCTCCACATTCCTGGCTTAATAAAGTTTTGCAAATTTAAAAAGTACACCTCACTCTTGTTACTTTTTTTGAATCATTTATGAAGCACCGCCTTTTAAGAGTGTGGCAGAAAGGTCCTCTCTTTTTAAAAATTATTTCAAAAAAATATTTCTGCAGCACTTGTAGTTCATCCAATTACAGATCTACAGCTCCAAAACATGCTAAAATACCTTAGAACAACCAAGATTCTACCATTGAATAATAGAGCATTTTTAAATGGGATAAATCAAGAACTTTCGACAAGTATTTAAATTGTCCCGGAAAGGGCTAACGCAAATCAAACATAACCCTTAGCTTTTCATTTCAATATTTTTTCTACGCACATGTCCGTAAACGTCAAAAATCGCACTGACAACATTCCTTGTAAGTGACATTTAACAATAACATGCACGTAATGAAAATCTCATAACATACATGTGCGTTTAGATTAAAAATCTTAAATTTCTTTGTTGAATCAAATTGTGATAAAATTTTACTTTATTTGGTTTATTTACATACTTTTGATCAATTGAAAAACATAAAAGCTCTTAGCATTAGTGAAATACATTTTAGATTAAAAGAGTGATGCTCCTAAATGTCGGCTACACATTTTACAATTAAAAAAAAATAATTCAGTTTTTCTTGATATGGGAATAAACGTCATCTTATTTATTCTGTTAATTTTTGTAACAAATTATAGTATCCGAACATTTTCTCAACTTTACCTACGAATATGTCTATCAGTAGTGAAAAAGATGAAATTATGAGCACTCAGAAGAAAATATATGGGCGTAGAAAAAGTATAGTACGCTGCGCGGCTTCGTGCGTAATGGGTTACTTACAACTATTACTATTACTATTACGTTGTGGATGTCCTTCTACTTATTGTTGATATGATCAAAAAATACATCAGTGAGGAATCTCCGTTTTGCTAGATCAGTGTATCTGACATCTTTTATTTTTCACATATAACTGGTTTGTATATAAAATACAGTTTAGTTAAATGTTTTGTTTTTGGTTTTTGAAGCGCCACTGGCCGAGATATATGAAATAAAAATTAAACTCGAGCAAAGTAACCGATCGCTAGTAAAAAATGAGAACTCCTAGGGATCCTTACACAATTCTGAATCTTACACAAACACAATATCGATAGAGGCTTATTATTTACTATGGTTACAACTGTTAAATAAAAAAAAGTTATTTATGCACTCTAAACCATGATTAATCATTGTTAAAGATGTATGTGTAGATGTCAAGAACACGGTGTTCTTTATTGACCCACGTTTGTTCTGTGCCTCGATGCTCTCTTACTCTTTCATGCATTTTTGTCCCATCTGCCCCTTGTGAAACTACTCCTGATCAATGGCGTAGGTAAAAGGGATTTCTCAACCAAATAATAATTATACAATATGTCCCAGTAAGTTGGAACCATATGGGATACTTTTTTATTATCAATTTTAGGAAAAAAACGAATTCTTCCTAAAAGGTTTTGCATGTTCTAAGATATAAACTACAATCATCAATCAAATTTTTCAGTATCATACGAAGTTTGTCAAAATATATGAATTTTACTCGAGTGTAAAGTACCTTTAAATTTGACAATATCGAAAGATGTTATTGAAAAAAGTTGATTAGAACTGAAAACTACGTTAAAATGTGCTTGTTTAACATTGTTTCTATTTTGAATGAATGAACATTTATATCTTGTAATTATAAAAGTCATGATAATCTTCTCGTTTCTTAATTACGTCTTACAACCTACGTAATATTAATTTCCAATAATGCCTTGACATATCGACCACCTTTTCGTTCAATGCATGCATTCGTTCTATTGTAAAATTCACGTGATACAATACTAATCATTTTTGGAAAAATTTTCTGGCATTTTTAAAAAAATTATACCTACTAAATCGTTAACATCTTGAAAAGGCCCTATTGGTGAACTTTTTGTTTCAAGTAGCCCCATAGGAAGTTGTAGCATCCTGTATATCAAATATTTCGTTAGTCATTAAAGATATGTTGATGAAGGACCAGTAGAGTCAGCATTTAGACATAAAACACTTTTAACAATCTTTAATATAAATATTAAATATGGTTTTAAAAGCGCTGGATAAACAAATATAAATATAGAAGTTTTGGTTAGGTGAAGTAAGTGGGCTACGAATCATTATTAAAAAGATATTGTAACGTGTTTTTTTTCTTTCACAGTTCCATTATAATATTATATGTCTGATAATTTTCTATTTCTCAAGTACTCGTAAACAGTGTCGCATCCCTTAAGTTACAAGTCTATTATTCGTTTCAAATAGTGTCGCATACCTAATTTTGGCAAAATTCGTTTGTTAATGTCTACGAAAGATCTACCTTTTCTTGTTGTTACTGGAGGATCCCAACTCCAGCAGTTTCGTCTGGAGGTTCAACTATAAAACCGAGCATCTAGAACGCTTAACCTTTCCTGAAGAAAACGGTTCGCTCCCCGAATTGGGCCACCGAGTAACTTCAGAATCACAGATAAGCTTATCTAACTTTTGTTTATGTTTATTTTATGGTAATCTCAATTTAGTGTCATCACACGTACGCTCTATACGAATTTTTTTTTATCTAATAGTATTATCTTTCTTTGTACGTAATTTTGTATTTATGTTGTCTTAATTTTGTTTTAATTGTGTTAGACAAGTTCAACTTCAATTTGATTCACATTTTTTTTTTGTTAAGTAAAGTAATTTAACATATTTTGGTAATAGCTTTATTTATTTAGTTCACCATATTTTCATCTTGTGGCTCTGCTAGTGCCTACAAGACCTAGGGGTTTCCGGCTTGAACCGTCTAAGCCGGTGGCGCGGCTCAACTTTTTTTTTTCTACCCTCTACGGCTGAGCTCGGGCATAATTTGCCAGTAGAGAGACCGCTAGTGGAGTACGAATAGTACGATTAGTGAACTGAAAGAAACGTGGCAATATTGTAACCGATTAATCCTGATTTTGAATAAAATAAAGTAATTGTTAAAACGAAGGTGAGCTCTTATCAAATACCCTCACAAAGTAATCAAGGGGAGTTGGGCCAGGAGATCTAGCAGGCTAAAGAAGATCAGAATATCTGTGGTTAACGTTTCCATGGAACATATGTTCAAGATATTCCCTAACATTCAATGTACTGTCACAATACATGAAGCACCGTCTTATTGGTACCAAATACATTGTCGTTCTTGTAAGGGTAGTACGTCTATGAAGTCATTAATGTGAATTTGTAAAAACTGTGAATAACTTTCGGCATTCATGGTTTGGCGACGTTAATCTTGAGTTTGAATGGTCTCTATTGATTCTTGCCACTGTATCTGTATAATACCTAACCGCATTTTCATTCGATAGATCAATCTCGCAAACCGTTTACTAAAAATGTTTATTCTGATCGCTTTTGCCATAATGTCTAATGTTCCCTTGAAAACTATCACCCTGTATATTACTGTTGAAAATACTTTCGATAACATTCCAAATGAGTATTTTACAGATTTTAATACCTACAAATTAATAAAATAAAGTCTCTGGTACAGAATTGAGTCACTTTCAATAGTCAGTCGTTGTATAAAAATACCATCAATCGTAGTGATTTCCATATTAAATTAATAATATAATATTTTGAAATAAATACTGGTATAACTAACAATTATGGGTAGTTTAAGCTAATCGGTACTTCATCTAAATACTGGTTGCTGAACAAAAACAGTTTCCCGGTTAACTACATAGCAATTCAAAATTAAGTGTATTTCATTAAAAAATGTTCGAGATCATCAAGTAATCGAGTGTATGAAGTAATGTTAACAAGTCTACTGAATAGACAATGTATCTGAAAAGATATGTTCAAAGTTATTTCCATGAGATAATTTAATAATTTTATTAATAACATAATCGCTATAAAACTAGTTTATGTTGTATTACAGAAAGAAGAATCTTTTAACATTTGACAAAAAAAGTTTACGATGTAAAACAAGGAGGAATGTAGTTTTTGTGAGTTTTTAAAACACCTTGTAAAGGATCTTGGAAGGTTTATTTCAACTCTCAGCATTCCTAACAGGATCGACGTTTAAAGGTTTGGGTTGTTGTTAATAGACACTTTAATCAGATGTTACTGGTAATTTATATTTTAACTAAATGAATTTCAAGAACATGTTATATTTAGCTCTGGTCAGTCCCAAACGATATACAATGTGTCCAATTAAGTCCATACGGGAAATTTTTTATTCTTAGTCTTATGAAAAAAAGTTATTCTGTATAAAAAGTTCTGCAAGGTGCGTAAACTCATCAGATATGAAATCTTTGGAGCCGTATAAAAGATTTGTCAAAAAATATAAATCTTACTCAAGAATAAAGTACCTTTATATTTCAAAATATTGACAATTGTTATTGAAAAAAATTTATCATAATTGAATACTATTATCAGATATAATACAGTCAATGAAGGCAAAAATCAGTTACAACCTCCGATTTCGTTGAACCCCTATAGATTTTGATGAAAATTTGGGATTGAGTATGTTTCTACCCTCTACTTCAAAAGTGACATATGCTCGTCTTGCGCTTTTTGCATTTTAGGGGTGAAATCCACCCCTTTTGTTAAAAATGGGAAAAAATGCAGATTTAACCATTCTGGCTTGAGTAATTGTAATTAATTAGATAAAATAAATATTTTTTAATATTTACATGCATGATTTATGATTTTAATTATTTTTTCAACCCTTTTAGCAACCACCCCTTAAATCGAAATCATGAAAAAATCATTTTTTGTATTTCTGGGTTTTAAAATCGCATATTAACATTACATAAACAGTTTGTTTGATACTTATGATATAATTTTTGGTTGACAGTAAAATTTCAACCCTTAAAAACCACCCCGTTATTGCAGAATCACCGTAAAAATTGGTTTCAAAAACTTTATTCTATCAAATAGTTCATTACTGAAGTGAAATCTTATTTACTGAGTATTTTATTTATTTATTGCGAAATTTTTCACCATTAAAAACTACCCCTTGTCATAATAATAGTGGAATAATTTTTTTACTTTTTTTATTATTTAGTTAGTTAGAATCTTTTTTAATAGTCAAGATAAATTTTATTAATACATTTCAAATTTTTTTAATATTATTCAATTCACATTCTTCAAACTACCCTTTGAGCAAAAAGTGATGAAAAAGCATACTAATTGGAAATAATTTTTTAATATTTTTTGACTAATGACATATTTTTTGAATGAAAATTTAATTTATTAATGAAGAGAAAAACTTTCAATAGACACACGTCATTCTAGAAAGCCCCACCACGTTTTCGAGCAGATGTTTACCGTTACTTTCACTTTCTCCATCTTCAAAACATACACACACCCAAACATCTGTATTTAGTGATCATGTAGGTACCTATTGACACGTTCTCCTATAATATACGCATACCAAATCACTGCTCCAAAAATTTTTCCAAAAAAACATAATTTTTTTACAATAACTCCGTTAATTTTTAAGATATTGAGTCCATCCATAAACCATTTGAAAGGTAACTTCAAGAGCTATAAGATCGTCTTAAATAAGATTTTTTAAAGCCCTTGTTTTTTAAAAGATAAAGGGTTAAATGGTCCCGGTTACATGGTGCTCGCAGTAAAAGTTAGGCTAAAAAAACCAAAATCTTTGTTAAAAAAGAACTCAAATTTCGTTACTTATAATTTTTCACGAATATTCAATATTTCTGAAGTTATTTTCAAAAGAAAATGAAATTTACGAAAATTTGGATTTTATTAAATCATACTTTTTTTCAAAAATAAACATTCTAAACAGCGCAAAATTTTTGAGGTCATCACTTATGCTAAAAAAAAAGAAAGTCCTTTAGTTATAACCAATTTTTGTGGAAATGGTGAGGGTTTTATTTTTCGTTTTTTTAAAAAAAAATGCTATTGACTTTTCACAGTGCTCATTAGAAAGGTATTTCCGAGTACTTTAAAAAGTGTTCAGGAAGTATATGTTATAAAATGCATCGGTTTCCCGTTATTTAAGTTTGAATGCTTAGATTTAATACAATTACCTATAGTTCACTTTGAATTAATATTAGAAGGTTTTTCAAAGTAGGGATTTGTTGGTTTCCTTATTTGCTTTAATTTTGGTAATGACACATTTTTTGTGAAAACTTATAGTTTTTGAGTTATTTATGAAAAACCGCTTTATTCACGAAAAATCACAATCTTTGATCTCTAATAACTCAGAAAGTATTGATTTATTCCAAAAACTTCATACATATAACAAATTTTGCTTATAATTTTGTCTCTATATCGATTCCTGGGGTTATTTTTATTAAAATAATTTTCACCACCGAGAAGGGGTGGCATCCACCCCCAGACAAAAATTCAAGTTGGCACGATATCACTTTTGTTTCTTGTTCCCCCACCTACTCACCAATTTTCATGAAAATCGATAGAGATTCAATGAAATCGGAGGTGAAAACCTTCATTGAATGTACTAATATCAAATATTATCAATTTGTCATGGAAAAATAATTTTTGTTACTTTTGTTAATTTTTCTGTATTAGCATTGATCAGTTGCAAAGGACGATTACAGAAGCGTGTCAGGAAATCACTGCAGATCTGATCAGGAATGTATTAAGGGAATTTAATAGAAGAACCATTAAATGTTTAGAGAGAGATGGTGAATGTACTGAGGCTTTAGTCATTTGAAACAAAAAATAAACTATTTTTCCGCCAACCTCTTCGGCTCTTGCTGCAAATTTCATACTCGTGCAAAATGGGCATCATTTTGTGCTCATTGCATAATATACTATTTTGTAAATATTACCACATCAAGCTTCACATACATCACAGTGCAATATTATGGTATTTTTCTATATAAAAACTTCTGATCAATTTCAGTTTGTGCTATAGCACAGTCTCAAATGTTATCAAAAAATAATTTAAGAATAGAAGTGCATTTTCTACATGCTTTATTTACTTAATTACCTGAAAAATATTGTCATTTCAGTAAAGCGTGTTATAAACATGTGTACAAGATAATAGTTAAATACTATTATAACGCCTTACAAAGTTTTTGAAAATTGTCAAAGAGCGGCCTGTTCACTAAAAAGGAACAACTACTTATCTGGCTATATGCCACGACATATATTGAATTACACTTCCAAGTTAAACGGAGTTGGGATATCTTCACGATATAATCAGCCATTTTGGTTTGTAATAAGAAGGAACAATATCACTTGTAGACAGGTTTCGCCGTATTTGCGCCTCATCAGTACAAGATAGTTGTCGTCTCCGTCCAGAAGCTCTGAGAAAGAAGTAGTTGCTGCTTATTAGTGAACGGTCTGCTCTCTGAAAAGTAATTGTCGAAAACTTTGTAATGCTTCATAATGGCATTTCATTATTATCTTTGACATCTATTTCTACACACTTATTTATACTCAAATGATTAACAAATTTTACATAAACCACTTATTATAACCATTAAAGAAGATGAGTCTGGTTCAGACTTTGGATTGTCGGTTCTGTTATTTGGAAGACGAAACTGCGGAGCAGATATTATGCTCATGCCCAGCTTTGGGCAGGGTAAGATAAAACATATTCGGTTTTAGTACCTTAGAGCCGAACGACTTCAAAAATGTATCACCAAATACAGCCATGGACCACGTTAGAAGCACTGGCTTATGGGGTGAGTTGTAATCCCTAGGGGTGTGCAACAATATACCCAACGAAGGTCGCAGTGGAGATGGCGAGAAGTCTCCACTCACATAGAACCTAACCTAACCTATTAAAACCATAAATTTTTTCACAATAATGTGACATTTGGTTACTACTTTCACCATGGCCTGTGGCCAATGATCATTTGATATTTAGGCATGCATTGGTTCCCCAATAGTACATATTTCAAGTAATTGTCAATTTGTTTAAATAGTCGGAACATGACCCTGTCGGAACACACTAGTAACTTTTAGTGGTGTAACTGAAGTTTCCTAAAATGCTCTTGTTAATTTGAAAACCAGGTATAAGTATACTCTACTCTACTAAAAACGTGCGTGGGTGGAACGACAAGTCTATGGTATTGGTTTTCAAAATCAGCTCAATTTTAATTGGTCAAATTCTACAAAGTGACTGAAACAATAACTATATTTTGATTGCTTCAAGAAACCAACAAGATAGAAAATAAACTGGTCTGGTTTTATAAAATATAACCTTCTTCTCAGATAGTGTTATAACAGAAAATAAATTTATCTTTGCACTTAAGGCTGCATAATCAATTATAGTCGGGACACGCGTTTAATGCTCCGGTCCTGGAATGTCGCAATGAACTGCACTCTCTGGTAATAACACTTGAACCTTCAGTTTTTATACGTACCTAATTTATTTAGAATGTATTTCTGAGGATTACTTATATGATTGTCCTTCTCATGTACAACCCTACTTGTAATTATCAAGTTTAATCGTTATGGGAGACAATATATGTTGTTATTGGAATGGATGCTTTTTCTTTTTACCTTTTTTTGCTTCTTACATGCTGAAAAGCAGATTTTAAGAATTATCTCAGAAAATGTACTATGAGAAACCACATTTTTAGCGTTTCTGTTTCTTAGACTAATTTTTGTTTACTATTGATTCCCCCCTTTCCAATTATTAAGTTCAGATTAAAAATGCGATTTTAATACCCTAAATACAATAAATTTTCGTAAATCTTCAGCTAATTGCCTGATTGGCGACCATTCGAAGAGGAAGATATTGTTATAGGCTCCGAACAATGAATATACTAGAAGAGTAAACAGACGTATTATTCTATGTCATCATAAACAATGTCAAAGTTTATTTATTTATTCTATTTGATTCCATGTCGCCGTCAATATAATAAGTTGTTTGATTGTTGTATGTATAAAACATGAATATTTTATTATCAAAATTTTTTAGCAAATGGTTTGAAATCTCTGAAAGTGGATAGTAGGGATTTGAGACAATAGACAGAAAGAAATTTGGTATGTTCTTGTCGCTATTCACGCAAAAAATTATTACAAAATATGTACAGGAAACTGAAACAAGAAAATAATGGGCCCAAGCATAAGGAACTGCTGAAAGCATACATAATTGACAGAAGTTTCAAAAAAATCCATTATCATAGTTATCGGGCTGTGCTGTATACATCCAAAACTATAAAGAATCGCTAATGTTTAAGTTGAATCAGCATTGTTCCATATACTCCGCAAAACTATAAGCAGTATACCAAGCTCTAGAATGGGCCGTTAAAAGGCAAATCACTAATCAGCAAATTGTAATAATGTCTGATTCAAAGTCTGCATTATCTGCTTTAAAAAACTCACATAATCAGCTTCACAAGAATGGACTCATTGTAAGAATTTTAGAGAATCAACTAAAATTACATGAAATAAATAGTTCTGTTTGGTTCATTTGGATGAAGGGGCACGCTGGCAATTTTGGCAACATTAGAGCAGATTACTTCGCTAAAGAAGCGATCTTGAAAGGTACAGAAACCAATTGGTTATATAGAACAGATCTTACAGCGGCACGCAGACAGTGTCTAAAGCAAAACTGGGATATTGAATGGTATACCTTCTGTAATCGAAGCAATAACCTTCATACTAAAATCCATCCTACTTTACCAATTGAGTCTTTTGCTGCTAGAAGTCACCCCAAGTTCGTCAGATGTATTTTCAATCATGCCACCGTAAATGCGCACCTATACAGATTTAAACTAAGTGAAACGGAATTATGTGACTGCGACGGCAATATTGATGACATCAATCACTGGATGTTTGGCTGTTTACATAATGACAATGCAGTTAAGTATATGACAGAATCCCTCGCAAAAGAACGGATTCCGCTCCCTCAGAATCAAGCTAGAGTTCTGTATCTCTCTCGTCGTAATC
Organism: Lochmaea capreae; assembly: GCA_949126875.1. NCBI lineage: Eukaryota > Metazoa > Arthropoda > Insecta > Coleoptera > Chrysomelidae > Lochmaea > Lochmaea capreae. The sequence goes on from OX421403.1 coordinate 19,491,193, forward strand.
CTAGGCTAAACCAAATAATATGGGAGTTTTTAAAAAGGACTAAAAGAAGAATTTAGTATCGGATGTCTGTGTCAATGTATATCATGTGTATATCTGTTCAGTCTTGTTCCTCTCGTGTCTATCCCTATGTTATATATTTTACCTTATTTCCGTTGCCCGTTTTGTGTGTTGTAAAGTCGCTATGAAAGGCACCTTAGCGTGAAAAATAACCCTGTATAATCATGTTGTTAGTTTCCATAACTAAGTAACCATCATTAAAGTTGATTAGTGCCTTGAATGGAGAATACTTGCCTGGTCAATGCAGTGTTTAGAATATACTTGTCTTGTACAACCTAAGTACCATAGATAACCTACTATGCTGATTATTGTAACAAACAGTGCAACAGTACAATAAATTCGTGGCTGAACGGATCAAGCTGTCCAAAGCCAAAAAAAAAAAAATAATTATCGGTAAAACGGCTATTCATCGGAAAAAGAGAGTAAAACGCTAGTGCGTCGGGATCCTGCAATAATGAAAAATCTCTCTGAAACCCGTTCTGCTTCTGCTTACAGATTTCTTTACCCACTTCATTTTATTATAAAGAATTGCAGTGGCTTACTCTGGAAGAATGTCGCAAGGTACATAAATGTGTATTATACTTTAAAATTTTACATACACAAAAACCTCCGTACTTGTACAATAAACTTAGATTTAGAACCGACGTACACAATCTAAACCTGAGAAAAGTTTGGTCGCTTAATGATGCCTAAACATTCAACTGCCTTATTTGAGGGCTGCTTTTCATTTAAGGTAGTTAGGACTTGGAACTGTATACCCGATTATTTAAAGGTACTCATGTCTAGTCAACATGTGCCTTTTAGGTCCAAGTTTTTAGCTCGCCTAGGAAAATTATGATCGAGGTGTCATTTGATTCGTCATCGCATCTAGAAACTTTTCGAAAAATTTGGAGTTTTTATTTGCAAAAATTACAAAAGTTACAAACAATTTAGTAAAAAAAAATGGGGTTATGCTTTTTGCTAATACCTCAAAAAGTATTAAAAATTTCCTAAAAAAAGTCCTACCTCCCGGAACTTTACGACCAGTATTTATAATTTTTCTAGAGGGTTGAAAATACGGCCGAAAACGGGAACTCTCACTTGCGAAAGCTCCTCCGCCCACTTCGGATCTTTAATAAGAAAATATTATTTAAACTTATTAAATCTGAAAATTAAGGAAAGAAAAAATTCAGGCACCTACAGGATAGATCAATGAACAATAATCCGGCGATCAAAAATTTTTATCGCGATTTTTCAATTAATTATATGATAATTAATTAACAATTTTTTGTAGCACGAACATCAACATTGGAAGTGCGATAATTGTTAAACTATTTATCTGGAATTTTTTTCCTTTCATGTAGCTATTTTACAAAGGTTATAGAATAGATTCCCGTTGGAAAAATTTAAAAATTGTTAATTTTCACTTTGGTATTAACAATTTACTTAAGTTAAAAAATAATCAACCTCGATTAAACATTGAAAAAATATCTTCCCATAATCTTGCTACTGGTCCGTTTTCTTATGATCATAAGCTACTTAAAAATGATTTTTAATAATTTTTATCCCATATTGTTTAAAAAATTGTTATAAACAAATGCGTTGTTTATAGGATAATCAAAAATTTTTTTTTGATAACATAATCTTCGATGAAAATTACGATTTAAAAAAAAACCGTTTCTTAGAAAAAAAATTTTATTGCTTAAAAACGCATTTATTAATTAACCTCTTTTTTTACCACTTGCTATGAAAATTAAGGTACCATTTTTTTTAATCATTTTTCATCTTGCTCTTCGATATTTGAAAAACAAATTTTATTTTTATTCAAATTTCAATTGTTTATACAATCAGATTCAGATTCAATGCACGAAGAAATATCAGTCACTCACAGCCAACTTATAGGTACATACCTACCTATGCACCCTATACTACTATTTTCCAGTACCCAATAATTATTTACTAATAATTATTATGTATGTATTTTACTGAATTCTGTATCTTCCAATCACTGATTTAAAAAAAAAAACTCAGATTCAATAACCGTTTATTATACCTACCTGTATTTTTATAAGACTAGGTATAACTACATACAAATTTATTATTATTATTATCTCGCCGACAAATTGTGAAACGGTGCAAATTAATTTTACTCACAACTATAATACAAGTACCTACAACTATAATACAAGTACGATCCGGTATTATGGATCTATTCTTCTATAGCTCCTATGAGGAGAGTTAACTTTAGGACTGTATAATTTACCCCAAAAATTTGCTTGAAATTGGGTTTCAATTAAGAAGATGCCAAATTAGCGAAAATACAAAAAATGACTGAAAACGAATAGAGATTCACTCACCTCCGGTTTATCCCGTCAACACTATACTTTCAGATAGCTCTCTCCAACACAGCACATGGGGTTTGTGACGCACATGGGGTTTGTCACCCCGTGTGGTTACCTGGATCTACACTGCAATAATAAGACCCATGTTAACGTATGGAGCAATTGCATGGGGACCGAAGGTTCTACAAGCAACTGCCATCCAAAAATTATATCAAATACAGCGAATAGCTTGCTTAAACATCACAGGAGCCATGAGAACAACACCAACCGCAGCAATGGAACTAATTACTGGTCTGACCCCTCTGGACCTGTACGTCAAGGAGGTTGCGTTAATGGCCATGGTACGATTGCGCACGGCTGGTGTAAACCCCGAAGTAGGAGTGGGCCAATTGAGGTTGAGCCTGTGGCAGGAAGCGCTCACTGCGCTACCTCTGCTGCAGGCAACCAATGATGCAATTGAACCCAGGTTTTTGTTTAACAAACCCTACAAAATTCAAATAAAACAGAACACAGAGCCAGGTGCTGCAAATGCAATACGCATATATACAGATGGTTCAAAAATGAAAGAAGGCTCAGGATGTGGAGTTTACTCAAGAGCACTAAGCCTAAAGATGAAGTGGGGAATGGGAAACAATACCAGCGTAGTTCAAACAGAACTGGCTGGTATCTCAATTGCCACAAAAGAACTAACCAGAAGAGGAATTTCTGGCAAAAACATAATAATCTGCACTGATAGTAGACTAGCCCTATTAGCCTTAAACAGACAACGTGTTATATCGAGGCTAGTACTAGAGTGCCACCAAGATTTAACTGACGCCTCGGCAGATAACAATATTATCCTGAGGTGGGTTAAAGGGCACGACAGGAGTAAAGGAAATCGCATTGCTGATTCTTTAGCCAGGGAAGCCGCTGGACTAAAAATTCTAGGACCCAGTGACACCTACGGCCTAACGACTTCGACAATTGCGGAACTAGCAAAACGCTACACCCACACTCAATCCCTTAAGAGATGGGATGGAATCAAAGGATGCAGTCTTGCCAGGATCACCCTGGGCGACCCTGGGAAGCTGGAGCCGATGAAATATTTGGCGATGACCAGGAGAAACCTACGTTTAACAGTAGGATTTCTGACTGGTCACTGTCAACTAGGGAAACACCTCCATACTATGGGGCTAGTGGACACACCTCTATGCAGGATGTGTGAACAGGAAGATGAAACTGGCAGGCATGTCTTATGTGAGTGTCCGGAGTTATCGTCAATAAGAGAGTGTGTGTTCGGTGAGTCTTGGCCTACACCTGCCGATATAAAGGAGATGTCTCCTAGTGACCTGTCCACCTTCCTGAGAAGGACAGGATGGACAATGACCTAGGAAGACAACTCCTCGGGAGGATGTACAATGGGTCACATGTGGCCTAAGTGCTGTGAGCCTACACTCACCCTCCCTACTCTACAGATACAGAATTCACCCCAAAAATTTGCTTGAAATTGGGTTTCAACTAAGAAGATGCCAAATTAGCGAAAATACAAAAAATGACTGATAACGAATAGAGATTCACTCACCTCCGGTTTATCCCGTCAACACTATATTTTCAGATAGCTCTCTCCAACACAGCTTCGTTTTCCATCACAAGCAGTCTTTTTTTCTATCTCAGCACGTAGAAAAACAGTACTAAACGCATATGTAATTATTTTAAATTTTATCACCCTTAACCAAAAGTTGATCCGAAATCCACATACCTATGCCACTCTACGGTTTCATAAAGCTTACCTTTTCATTGTTTATCATCATTATCAAGACACAAGACAATCCTTGAAGCCAAATTAAATCACCTTTCACGAAAATAAACATTCTTGTTCTTTTTTCTTATTTTTTTGGGAATCAAACCACAATATAATGTTTTTTTATTTTTTATTTCGACATTTCGGTAGCGTTCCAGCTACCGTTGTCAAGATTAACTATTTATTTATTGTGGTTTGAGTCCCAAAAAAATTAGAAAAAAGAATAAGCAATGCCACAAGGAACTTATAGAAGATATCAATGTTTAAAAATACTCATTATTTTTATTTCACAATATTTTTTATATAAGTTTTACAAAAAACTTAGACCCCACCGTTCTTACATGTTTTAAACGCTGCATTAGATGTTGGTTCAATTTTAAGTAATGTTAAAGAGAAGACGCCCTCACTTGAGAAATCTGGTGTCTATAAAATCAACTGCTCTGAATGTGATGCAGTATATATTGGTCAAACAAGAAGAAATCTTAATATAAGGTATAGTGAGCATCTTGGAGCCTACAGAAACAAGCACCCTGACAGATCAAATTACGCAAAACATTTGTTAGAACAAAACCACAAACCAAATTTGAACAATCAAATACAGTTACTATATGACTGTCAGAATAATTATAGTAAACTTAACTTTTTAGATACTTTAGAAATAAGAAGGTACTCCAATGATCCTCAGTATACTCTTGTAAATGAGCAAATAGATACTTTACAATCTCCTTTGTTAGACTGTTTGACTGATATATTTTAATGTGTTTCCACCTATCTTTTCTAAATTCTGCTCATCGCGAAAATATGTACATATATACACCTTTTAACTTAGCTAATAATACACTTGTTTATTTTATTTAATTTCACTATCTATATGATACCTATTACTATCCTATCCTAAAAGTATTCCTTCCATTTTCTTAGTTACATAATAAACAATGTTTTGATTCCACCCCTGGAAAATAATGTATAAACATCGAAACCGGTCGGGTCTAAGTTTTTTGTAAAACTAATATCAAAAATATTATGAAATACAAATAATGAGTATTTTTAAACATTGATATGTATGAATTTCACAGTGTAAGGGTTGAAACTATCAATTTACTTATAGAAGATATTTAAACATTCTTGTGTATACCTAATACCAAAGACTATATTTTTGTTTGTCCTGGGACGCCATATTGAATTTTATTTGGCAAGTCGCTAGATAGAATAGAAATTCGGAAATTTATCTTCCGAAGCACAAATCAATAATGGAATAAATAAATAAATTAAAAAATTTGTCTCAAATAACATTTTACCAGCCTAACATTTCAGTTGAAAGACAATAGACCCATTCACCGCAAACCTAACCTAAGATAATCACAATATTAGGCATTATATTTTCGCTTTTCGAAGAAACGATTATGATATTGTGCTATGGCTATCGGGTTAACGACTACCTACTGTGAGTTTTGGTCTTGAATCAATCCTGTTGGCATAAGTCAAAACGAAATATCTTGGAAGTAAGTAGGTACACTGAAAAAATTCACCGACTTGATTTTACAATAGATCTAACAACTTTTTGGGTTCCGAAACCATTTTTTCTAATGTTATATTCTCCACCATAATAGGTTAAGTATCGAAAAGTTAAAATTTCACACTTTATTTTTACGATTATTTTTTAAAATGAAAATCGAGAGACTGGGCTACAAGTATCGAATTACTTTAAAAGGTCATCTTGCCAGTGAATGTGTCAAAAGTTTGTATTTGGGTTATTAATAATAATAATGATAAATATTAATTGCGTTACGAATGAATGATTTCAAAAGGTATGTATATTATTAGAAATGATATTGTATGCATTTTCATTGACCGCCAGTGCGATATTTCATACGGCTACAAACTTGACAGGTAATTTGCATTCCTCTTCCTGCATTAGTTATAATGGTATGACTCCTATTGTTATTGTCGTCAACTTCAGTGTTTTTTTTTTAAGCAAGCGGAAATTGTTTGAAGTTAACCATTTATTTCGGATATGGATTCATTGAACACCTTGATAAGAATTGCTGGTTATACTAACACTGACCCTCGTTGGGTATCTACGAAATTTAAATAACCACAGCGATGTCTCTAGGAACCAGATAACCTGATGTTTGTAACAGTAAACTACCCAGTTCAGGACTGGTAGAAGTTCTGGGCTGAGTGCTTCCACTGTCTTCTTCACTTTTATCCGTCATATAAAGCAAAGATATTCCATAATTTCACGAAGGTTATCTGATAACGGATTTATTGCAATGACGACTTCAGTAATAATTGACATTGTTAGTCACCCTGACAGCCTAATATTTGTAATAATTTCACCACTTTCACTGCCAAATCAATAAACTATACTTTAGCTTTTATTTCGTTAACACCCGATTGCACCACTTTGGTTTAACAAGTATGTATGTATGATGGGGTGACATTCACTGAGACCTAAAAGATCTATTGTGCCCCCTCACTTCTCACTTCTCAGTCCTATTTCCATGAGCAATTTTATGATATAAGCAGGCTCCAACTTAGGTAAATGTCCCTCTTCTATCCAATAATCTCCTAGGTGCGTTGCTCTAGGATTCTGAATTGAGGTTTCTTCTTTCATGCCACAGAATCTACATTTTTGATCCTCCACTACTTTGAGCTTTTTCAGGTGCCCGTTCAGGCGGCAATGTCCCGTTATGATCCCTGTTAAAACTCATAGTGCCAGTTTTACTTTGACTTATGCATTCATGTGATCTCAACTGGTTGTAGTCACTCAACAAAAGGTATGATATGGTACCCATATATCTACTAGAGTGAATTATGGTTCATAATTCACGCTTCTGCATTTAACTAACATGCCATGACAACTCAACACTCACAAAATTTCGGTAAATAGGTGACTAAAGATGGGGGTACAATATAAAATTGAATGATTGAATTGAAATGATTCTAGTCTAAAATGTCTTTTAAATTGCATCTACTTCTGTTTCACAATCACTTTCAAAAAATATTTCATTAGAAAATAATAAAATAGGCGGTAAACATCTGTGAAATGGGGGCCTATTCCTATTAGCCATTTTATTAGTTTCTTAAAATACTTTTTTTATGCGAGAAGCACCACCGCAAGCAAGCAAGAAAGTCAAGATGCAAAAAAATCGATTTATTCACTTCATTTTTTACTAAAGTAAGGATCAGATCAATTCACACCGTTGAGAAGACCCGTTTGATTATTAGCTTGACACACTGATCACTCCATCCTTACACCATCAGCACGTGACTAAACTCTGCACTACACGAAAACTACACTATCACTGCACCAAAAATCCATTCCGAACTCTAATATATCACTCCCAGGTCAAGTTTATGACAGAAGTCCACTTCTACAATCAAAAACAATAAATTCAGGCTAGAGTCATAATTTTATTAATGTATGTCTTATGCATATTATATGCACAAGGTACCCAACTCACTTGGCGCTCTAGTAACGCAGTGAGTACACTATAGTTACTTCCTGGTTTTGAAAATAATGATTCAAGACTATCTAAGTTATTTATAGAGACCGAATTCATTCCTGAGAACAATTCCCGTCATAAGATATAATATATACTAGTTTCTTCTCATAATAAAAAATAAGAACCTAAGTTGCACTTACCTGTCGAACTTTTATAGTGGTAAACCCTTCCACTAATTTAGTTGCTTGGTAAGTTGAATAAGTAACACCACTTCTCTACGAATAATGTGAAAGTAAAATGTAATGTAGCGGAATTTATTTTTCATATATAATACCACGTGAGTGAAAATTTTGTCGGCAAAATTTTTCGATTGTCATGAAAGTTTGCCTGACGGCTCGTGGTTCTGTTAAAAATGTCATTCGCAAAATTACCTAAAAGCAACAAACTTGAATACGACAAGAGAAAAATTTTACCTTACAAAATTTTTAATTGAGTGGTATTCGACATGACTATTTCACGAGAGAAAAACTAAAAAATGTTATACACATAGATTTGATATATTAAACGTCAAAAAATTGCCGCGACAAGACAAAAAATTGCCAGTTCAAAACCTTAAAATTTGGTCAGTTATCAATTTACTCTAGTGAAATAGTCATATACAGGGTGTTTTCAAATGACACTTACAACGTTTGCATGTAGATACCTCTCATAAAACTGAACAAAATGATATAAGGAATGAGGGGTCCAGCTCATTTACTTTTCGAGAAATGGACAAAATTTTGAACATCTCTTGTGATTTGTTGGCTGCTTAGTGAAGAATTATGTATATTGTTTAAATTTGTAACTACCTATCTAATTTTTTATTGTCATCAATTCTTATGTTAATAAAATCACAAGTTTGGAAAAGTATGTTTAACAATCTTTTCTCAATGTTTTAGATGCATTGCTGTTTCACAGAATAGTTTTTGTTACATATTCTAACCATAACTAGTTTGGTAGTCATTAAAAAAAATACAAGAAAAATATTTTTTTATTTCTTTATTAAAAAGTGATCTTGCAGACTTCATGAAAACATTAAATATCTTGAAAACTATACATCTTTTGATATGTGAAGGTCATGCGGTTTTCTCGTGAAAACGATTGAGGAATATGAATTTGAATAAAAATTGCTTCAAATGCCAGTGGCGTAAAAAATGGGAGGGGAAAGGTGACATATTTTTCTAAATGTACACCACTGGATCAATAATTGAAAATTGTTTTTCCATCAAAATATGCCCTTTTACATTTTAAAACAACCTGCCAAATGTCAAATCAATTTATCCATGCATTTTAAAGTTATCGAATGAAAACATTTAATTTTTCATAACTTCAACACCCCGTATCTCGAAAAGCAAATGAGCTGGACCCCTCATTCCTCATATCATTTTGTTCAGTTTTATGAGAGGTATCTACATGCAAACGTTGTAAGTGTCATTTGAAAACACCCTGTATAATACCACGAGAGTGAAAATTTTGTCGGCAAAATTTTTCGATTGTCATGAAAATTTGTTGCTTGGCAATTTTGCGAATGACATTTTTAACAAAACCACGAGACGTCAGGCGAGTGGTTTTGGATTAAATGTCATGAGCAAAATTACCTAAAAGCAACAAACTTGAATACGACAAGAGACAAATTTTACCTTACAAAATTTTTAATTGAGTGGTATTCGACATAACTATTTCTCGAGAGAATTTTATACACATAGATTTGATATATTAAACGTCAAAAAATTGCCGCGACAAGACAAAAAATTGCCAGTACAAAACCTTAAAATTTTGTCAGTTATCAATTTACTCTAGTGAAATAGTCATATATAATAACACGAGAGTGAAAATTTTGTCGGCAAAATTTTTCGACTGTCGTGAAAGTTTGTTGCTTGGCAATTTTGCGAATGGCATTTTCAACAAAACCACGAGCCGTCAGGCGAGTGGTTTTATATTAAATGTCATGAGCAAAATTACCTAAAAGCAACAAACTTGAATACGACAAGAGAAATATTTTACCTTACAAACTTTTTAATTGAGTGGTATTCGACATGACTATTTCACGAGAGAAAAACTAAAAAATCAGATTTGATATAGACAAAAAATTGCCAGTTCAAAACCTTCAAATTTTGTCAGTAATCAATTTACTCTAGTGAAATAAACATCATAATAAATTTCAGAAATAACTAGTGTAAAATCAATATAAAAAAAAATATAATTGAACTTGAAACATATGTAAACTGGGAAATTATTTAGCAAATTAATTCCGTTTTTTTCAGCATATTTCCAAATTCTTTTCAAATAACCATATTTTTCTTGTTAAGCAATTCACATCTTCAAACATAATACATATCTTCGAATCCTATTTGCTTCCGTCCCTTCATCTCTGAAAATTTCGTCCATCAGAACATTTAAACATTCCATTTATCCGACAAAAAACGCATCGGCAATACCATAGGCCACGTGGTTCGCGGAAAATGCTTCGGTAACCCAGACAGGCATTTATTTGGTACCTACTCACTGAATTTACCTTCCCGACCGGACGACGGATCTGCCAAACGCCGTTTTTGTTCAAGCTAAGTGACCATCTCTTCGGAATACTAATTTTTGGTCAGAGGTGGAGTGAAAATCGGGCTCCAATTATTACAAGTTGACATAAGAGACATAAGAGTTGGGATAAGCATACATTTTTCTTCTTGAACCTGGTACTCATAATGAAGTTAATTTGTCATTTGTCATAAGGTATAAGGATAATAGATATCCGCACCGATTTCGCTTAGTGTCTCACTACTTGGTTGCGCTATCCTGACAAAAAAAAAACGTTCCTAGAGCGTGCACAATGCACATCACTCAATCCCATTCCTAGTAACTACTATCAGAATGTTATCAAAAAAAATATTTCTTAATTTTCAATCATTTTTATCAAAGATATAATCTACTCTAAATGAACCTTGAGAAATTGAGAAAAACTATTTGTTTGCAAAAGGAAAATTTATATTCAATTGCAATTTGAATTGAAATTGGATTTATTTGACAGATAATTTACGTTGAATTGTTCATTTGATTAATTGTTTGGTTCGGCTTAAAGACTTCGGCATCTCAGTCTTTACGCTTTTTGTGCTCTTGGTTGTATCGTTTATGTGAAGAGACCACTAGCCCTTATCAGGCTCAACAGTCTTTACACTAAATTTTCCCTTGATTACTTTAGTCCTAGGAGTCAGACTTTCCAATGACAATGCTTCACATTCCAAGTTAATGTGAGAGGCTGTTTCCTCCTCTTCTATGTACAAACAACAGATAGGCTCCTCCCTACATATATATACCAATTCTAAGTATGTGCTTCCTTAGGTTACAGTGACCGGTTAGTAATTATGTCACTTTCCTTATCTGGCCCCGGCCGAGGCCTAATATTTCGTTAGTCAGCAACTCCGTGAGTCTTTTCATTGCCTACAATACCCTTGTGCTCCGGGACCCACTTAACTGTTACTATTTTATGGATTGCCGGAGTTAATAATTTCTGTAGGCATTCCCAGATCAGTCTAGATCTGATCTGGGGACATGCTAAAGACTTCAGTGCTCCCTGACTATCTTAGTGTACAAAAATATTTTGGCATCTATACCCCCTTTCGATGTTTATTTACATACGTGTCATAGCGTAGATTCTTGCCTGTTACCATATCAGTTTTAGATCCGTATGTGTACCACGGTAACGTTCATTCCTGTCTGCATGGGTTCTGCTTATACCAGTTTAGCTGGATATGGTATAATTGGTTGACGGTAATTGTGGCCAGCATGTTATCACTTCTCATTTCAAGCAGCGAGTTAGTGATAACATCTGTGATTCTGGAATGTCTATGGATGTTGGTTGCTTCGTGCCAATTCCCATTGCATTCCAGCCTGTATGCAGCCATTCTCACTTCCGCCTTAACATGCAGACCTAAGGGCGGAAAATTGAGAATGGCTTCCATTGCCGCAGTCGGGCTGTTTCCCATTTCACCCGTAATACGCAGACAGACAAGCCACTGAAGTTCTGATAGCTTCAGCTCGACTTTTCTCTTATCTGTTCTTGGCCATCAAACTAAGGCTCCATTGGTAACCATGGGTATCACCACGGTTATGTAGGGCCAGTATACGATCAGTGGATTTAGTTCCCATTTGCTTCCTATCTCCCGTTTGGCAGCCATTATGGTAATTTTTCCTTCATTGGTATTTCTTCCAGGAATTCGTTTAAGACGAGGTTCCACATCAAATGTGATAAGACTCCTCCATGTGGGCAACCCTTCATTATCGATAACTCCATGGAATAAGGAATAATCCTTACCTGGTTTGGGAATAAGGACGATTCGGGCTATTTTTCCAAGCAGGTAGAATATATCCATTTGCCTGTAATTCCCTGGAGAGCTCACAAAGTAATGGAGATAGATGTGTTCAGCCATGCTGCAGAAGCGCTGGGACTATACCATCTAGTCCAGGAGCTTTGTATCGCTCAACCAAGTTAATAGCCCAGTTCAATTTGCACTGGGTTATAATTTAAGTATATATGTACTATATTATTCATATTGGCAATAATGTGTCCCTGTACTGACAATTTACCAGGATTGGTTCATTCAAAGGCTTTTATACATCCTTCGAAGAATGTCTCCAAACAAATGTAAGACTATAGCAGGCATGACCTACGCTGTCTAACAGGCCTTTTAACAGGCCACTGTCATGTGAATCATCATATATAATAAACCTTGGACTGTCGGATGATCCGACCTGCCGTCTTTGTCTGGAAGATGATGAAACAGCAGAGCATATAATTTGTGCCTGCCCCGCCGCGGCTCGAATCAGGTATCTGACGTTTGGCAGGGATGCTCTCTCGACCTCGGACCTGAAAAATCATTCACCAAATAAGCTAATCGGCTTTGTTAAGAAGCTGCATTTGTTTGGTGAAATCTGAATAGGTGTGAGCCACAATGGATTCTTGCGAATCGCAGTGGAGTGCCTTATAGACCCACTCACCATAAACCTAACCTACCTAACCCTGTACTGAGGTACCTATTTAAAAAAAATGGACATCCACATTTACAATTTGAACATGTAAAAACACAATACCATAAACATAACCTAAAATTCATAAATAGCCGAGTTTTTGCTTGACTCCTCCATGCTGTTTGAACAAACTTGAATTGGGCGTGGGAGTGTCCTTGAAGTTAATTCACAATGTAAATGAGGGTACATTTTTTCATTTGACGAACACCGAAATCTCACTTCGTTGATTGAATTTTTTGTAAGTGTCAGATAGGGACTAATTTAAAATATATAATTATTGTTGATATCGGTAGATGAAACACCACCCAAACCGCAGAAAAAAGAATATTGGAAAAGGTTATGATTTAATTTGGCTAAAAATAACTAAGAAAACAATGAACATACCACAAACAACACACAGATATTTTGTTAAAATGCCTTTACCCTACCTTAAGATACTCAAGCGGAGTTTAATTTGAATCGGAATTCAACTGAGAAGTCACAAAAAACAATTTCTTTGAAATTATATTTTGAAGAGAGACGGCGTCAGCATATTCGACAAAATAGAATTTCTGGGGAATAAACTCCTAATACTTATTACTTTCTCCAATTTACCCATCCAATAGGTCTGAATATTTCCATTTTTTTTTTTTGCACTAAGAATTTCTAACTGTGAAGTATCGTTGTGCAAAATAATCCATTATAAGTATTAACATGGAATAAAATCATTCAAAAGCGACAAAGAAAATGTAAATTGAATTTTCAGTACACCGAATTTTTGCTACTAGAAGCATTTCCCCGTTATACCGCGTTTCGCCTGAATGGGCACCTTAAAAAGCTCAAAATAGTGAAGGAAGAAGAAAGTAGATTTTGTGGAATGGAAGAAGAAACGTCCATCCACATACTTGCGAACTGCACAGCAATTCAGAATCCTAGGGCACAGCACCTGGGGGACTACTGGATAGAAGAGGGACAGTTACCTAAGTTGAAGCCTGCAGATATCCTAAAATTCCTCCGGGAAATAGGACTAAAGGAGCTACTAGTCTCTGAGACTCTCTTCAGAAACTAAGTAGAAATAAGGGGGCACAATATATCTTTTAGGTATCAGTGAATGTTACCCCAAAATACATACATACATACATACCTCGTGACAATGGGGGAAGCATTGATGGGATTATTTATGCTGCAAAACAACCTGAGCATGAAACAATTGGATCAGAACACACATTGATAGAGGAAAACGTGAGTGAAGCCATTTTAAATATGAAAACGGACTATATGGCTACTAAACTTCTTTCCGGTCCTAGATGTGAGGTAGAGATACCCCACAGAATGAACTGGCAAGATCCAAGCAGACTGACGTTTGTCCAAGGTGGGACCCGGTGCAAAGACTATTGGTGGAACAAGAAAAGGAGTATGTGTATAGACGAATGAGAAAACAATACGTTCCGTCTCACTAGCAGAGCTTACCTCTGTATTACATATATGTAGGCTAAATACATCTATTGACAGCCAGGCAGCACTTGCTGTTTTAAATAGTAGGGAGCTAATACCCAGTCTCGTGAAGGAGTGCCAAAAAAACTGGAGGAACCGGCAGACCACACGAATGTAGTGCAGTTCTCTTGGTACGAGGATGGTTCCCAACAAAATTATGGTCGCTTGAGCTTATCAATTGTATATGATCCAGGAATTACACTTTTATGCAATATATTGAGAATTTTCTGAAAATATTTTACTACTATTACATGCTAGATTACCCACGTTACCCACAACATATTTAAAGTGGAAGGAAAGGCTTTTTGATGTGAAACATCTATTGGCGCGAGAAATTTTGACATTTTTAAATTGAAACCAGAAAGATCAATACGGAATCGGGAAGAGTAAAAAACTACCCCCACCCAAAAAGTAGTTCAATAAACTAAATTGGCCATTTTGAGGTGTGGGATATCAACCTCTACAAATCTCATCCCAATCCGTTTTTGGATGTTTCTGGACATTTAGAGAACCCACAAAAATAAAACAAAATTTCCTTTCAAAATGGTCCAGCCCCAAGGACATCCGACTTCGATTTCGAACTAAGGAAATTTGAGATTAGCAAAATTGTATTGTTTTAAATGATGAACTCAAAATCGAAATGAATACGGATCGAAATCTCTCAACAACTAACAGTGGTACTGATCTTGACGGAGTTTTTCAAGGTTTTTTAAATTTTTTGGAATCACTTGTATACGTTTTATATTTTAGTTATCATAAGTCTATTGTGTCCGCTCTCCCCTATATTGAACCAATATAAAAAACGTATTTAATAAAAATTGTATTACACCTATTTTTAATTGAATAAAATACAATTTTCATTAATTTACTTGGCGGCAAGAATCTTGGCAATAACAATTGTTATTATTATAATTATTTTATGTTTTACATCTGAATGGCGTCCCGCGACGGCTACCTATTTTGGCCGGATACGAAATGCCTCCCGAAAAAGGGTTTCTTACCTGTCGCTAAAAGGGTCACATACGAATTGCCTCCTAAGCTCTAAATAAATTACCAGCTTCTAATCTTTGTACGAAGGTGAGACGTTGCCAAACTTTCGTCCTTTTATAGAATTTCGTTAATAACTCAATATTAACCATTATTTTTTGGTTTTAATATTTTGATTATTTTGATCAAAAACATAAAGACATGATAAGTATTTTATACATTTATTAAAACAAATCATCAGCAGAAACTTACAAAATTACATAATATTATCATCGCAGAAAATTTAAAAACACCAATTTTTAAGAAAATTACGACTCAAACAATAAAATTCAGTCTGCAGACTGAACTATTCAATTTTATATACAAATCATCAGAAGAAATTTACAAACTTACAAATTATTTTTCCTAAATTTGTATGACACTAGTTTCACAAATTCTAATTTATTTATTGTACCTTCTCTTAATTGTAATATTTTTTCATTTACAAAATTGATTTTTGCTGTACTTTCCTCAACAATTCTTTTTGGTACCGAGACAGAATTTATTTTAATATAGGTATTTATTTGAAATTGTAAAATAATCTCAATAAAATTATTTATATTTGGATGAGGGCAGTAGAAAGACGAGTTATACTTGGAATGGAAACTTTCACATGGGTTTGTGGTTCTTTCTAAAGATGAAGAGTGCTCAGCCCAGAGATGTGGCGGAAATTTCGAATTTTCCGATATATAATTATCCACAAGATAATCACAAAACTGAGTGACCCTTTCATCGACTGGTTTAATTTCGGACAAATCTATTGCAAAAAAATCGCCAACTTCTTCAGGATCTAAGAATGATAGGCCAAAAATATATGACAGAAAATGGGTAATTTCACTTGAGTCAGCACCTTTTTTCTGGTATTCTGGAGCTAAGCCCAGTGCTTGAAGCTTTCTATACCAAGCCTGACCCAAATGAAAACGACATCCACGAAGATCTGCTTCAGGGAATGCCTTACGGATACCATTATGTATAGAAATTTCAAAGTCTGAAGTTATTACTTTAGGGGATACAGGGCAATTGAGTTTAATACATTCTTCTATGATATATTTAAACACGAGATAATAAGAAGATGACTTTTTATCTTCAAGTAAACAGAAGACGAGAGGAATATAATGTCCATTTTTTAAGCCATGTATAGTGAACAATTGGGTGAAAAAGCGAGGACAGTACTCAAAAGTTCCGTCGACATACCAATTGGAAACAGTCGAAAGAAAAGAAAGATTTGAAGAACAGGATAATATAACAATGTGATTATCTTTGTCATTTTTAATTATAAAATTTTCGTTCCTATTTGTAATAATCGAAGTTGAATCGATAGCAATATGAAATTCAGATATACTTTTAGGAAGTTTAATTAAAGAATTAGTTGTTCTAGCGTAATATAAATTCTGTCTCACCCTATAGATATCGTTGGTAGTAAATGTCTCTATATTCGTCTTCTTAAGTTCTTTACATATGAGCTTCATTGGTTTTTCGTTGATATCTTCCACGGCTGCTCTTTTTATCGAATTGCTTACGGCTTTCCTATTGGACACTTCGGCAGACAACTTCTCGTGATTGTGATCTAATATCGACTCAATTATCGAATTGTCACATCCCTGCGTTTTCACAAATGCTTTGCAGGTTTTCTTAGTACATGTCCATCGCTTTACCGTATCTTTGGCCAACATTTTTTGAAAACCGAATGTGAAACCATCAATTGATATTAAAGGTTTGCCCTTTTGACTCGAACACATCGTTGATTCCATTATTTCGAATATTATAACTTAATCCACTTAAACACAATTTGAACTTAAAATTGACAAACTGATACAAGCTTTAAATCGACAAAACTGAGACAAGAACTAATAAACTTGAAGTATTTATACAAAAATTAAGTGATCACATAATTATAGAAAGAATATTTATTATAAACAACTAATTACCAGATTTAGTAGGTGCAAACTACCCTATTCATGGAATAGATTAGAGATTAGAATCGTGTTAGATCAAAACAATTAGAATACTTAGTGTAGGTACATCGGCTTTATTTTTAATGGTAAACAATTTTATTTTCTAAACAAAAATGTACACTGATTAAGTAATCACATCATTATAGAAAGGATATTTATTATAAACAACTATAAACAATTGGAATACTAAGTGTACTTCGGCTTTGTTTTTAATTGTAAACAATTTTATTTTCTAAACAAAAATGTCGTACTCTGAAATATTTTGTTAACAGATTTTATGTACAGTGCATAAGAATTAGAAAAATAAAAATAGATATATATTTACCTATTCAAATTATAATTTGGCAACATTGTGTCATTATACAAAGATTAAGCACACAAAATATTACCATAAATGATTAAGGACCCGGAGGCATTTCGATTGTACCCGGGAGGCATTTCATCTATGAAAATAGGTACCTGAAAAAACGGGAGGCATTTCGATAACACCGCCTATTTTTTGTACTGCACCAAATATAATTTACAGATAACCCTTTCCATGGAAAAGGTAAACTGAAACAATCTCACAACAGTGACCAAATTATCGTGAAAAATTAACAGCTATTTAAAAAATCCATTCACAGCTTTAAAATGCAATAAATAAGTAGAATTGATTATCGCTTACCTGAAAAAAATTTTAAATGTTAAATTTTAATAGGCTTTTAAATTTTAATGTGTCGGCTGGGCTGCGCATGCATTTCTTACAAAAGTTAACGGATTCATTATTTCACCATTCTATTCTTTCTACATCCCATCGTAATTGGGACCATCTGGGATATTATTAATTTTTACGGGTTTATTAACATTTCAGTTATTTACATGTAATTTACATGCTGCTCTGCAACTGCTACAGAATAGTATAAAACTATTAAAACACCTCACAAATTAGAAAATTACTTTTCAAAGGGTAGACCGGAAGCAACATCTACTTTTCGGGCTTTATGCCCCGCAGACAATTAATTACACTTCCCAATTAAACGGGGTTGGTATATATGAAAATATAGAGCCAACCATTCTGGTTTATAATTAGAAGGGATAATATCACTCGGAGACCGATTTCGGCGTATGTGCGCCTCATCAGTACAAGGTAGATATTATCCTTCCAGAAGCTCTAAGAGCATAATCCTGAACTGAAGACAACGAGGAAATCACATTAATACTTCTATTGATAACACTCTTTACTATGACAATTGTTATAGGAAACTGTAATCAAGTAAATACATTACAGGTAGATACCCGCAACATGTTCACAATATATCACATTTGGAAGGAGACTGCTTTTTGATGTAAAACATCTATTGACGCGCCTTGGCAGTGAAATCGGCTGGTTTGCCGTCTTTGCAAACGGCATGACCAGTTAATGGCCCGATTTTTAACGATGTGCGTGCACACCGACATTTGAGTCCTGGTGGAAAAAATTGAACGTCTTCAAAATTTTTAAAGGAAAACTTAAGGCTCCGTCAAAGAGCTCTGTGAGCTTAATCCCGGACCGAGGATGATGCTAAAATCACAATCAATACATATCCTTTAGTCACGTTTTTAAAAATATTTTAAAAACTTTGTAAGGCATTATAATAGTATTAAACCATTATATTTGACGTCTATTGGTAACACGCTTCACTAAAATATAACAATTTTTTACAGGAAGCTGTAATTAAGTGAATAATTACAAAACCCAGATAGTTTTTTGTCAATATAGAATTTTGGTTTGTGGTTACATGTGGAGATGTCGCTGTTCTCGCATTCTCAACATTTCCTTTGCTGAGGCTGATGTATTGATGTGATTTCTCCAGTCCAGGATTATGCTCTCAGATCTTCTGGACGGATGATTTCTACCCTGTACTGATGAGGCGCAAATTTGCCGAAACCGGTCCGCAAATGATATTGTCCGTCCTAACTGCAAACCAGAATGGTTGGTTAAATCTTGTAGATCATAGCGACCCCGTTTAACTTAGAAGTGTATTTCAATTTCTGTCGGGGCAAATAGTCCGAGAAGTAGTTGCTTCTTCCAAGTGAACGGTCACGTTTTTGAAAATATTTTGAAAACTACGACAATTTTACAGGAAACTGTAATTATCTATGGAAACATAAAAGATCAGCAAGAAATTGGTAAAAAACCACCCCTGTCCCTAGAAACTACCCCCAGCCAAAAAGTGGTTTAATGCTGTTTATGCCAGTATAAGTTGCAGTTTTTTTTTGTCAACCTCGCACTAAAATTCCGATTCAATTTTTTTGATAATGTTTAGGATCACTCACTGAGCATAAAATCACAAACTGCTGACAGTGAAGTTTCGGTGGAGCTTCAGGAGCCATCTTGGAAAAATCCTTTTGGGCAGATATTTCGGAAACTTTGCACTTTAGGGTGAAAGTAATTTAAACCATTATTGTAGAGAATGAAATTCAGCATTTTTCATTTCCAGCAAATTTTTTTGGATAAATCGCCGTAAACGATTCATGGCCGAATTAATGAGCTGGTTTTTCTATCTCGACCGATAACTTTATAACTTTTGAAATATTGGATTAATCAATGAAATACATTTATCCATTTTTAAAGATCAATTTATTCTCTGCAACCTTTGTTCATAATTTTTTCCTCTAGCGTCCATACTTTTTGAGATATAGGACGTTTATTGTGGAAATTCCGACGATCGGCGGGTAATGCAGCAGCTCAAAAGGTTTCTTCTGTAGCAGGTAACCGTTTATTTATCAAAAGAAGGCACAAAAAAGCCTGGGCCTCCTACCAATCGCTTCAACAATTAAAGTAAATATCGTGCAAATGCCGAAATGGACGTGGTAGAGAATTTGGGTGCCTAATAGCAGGCTTGGACTGCACTGTAATATATATGAACTACACGACGGAAACCTGCACTAATCTGTATTTAAATAGAAAAAATCACCTACTGGCTTCTTAAAGGTCCGAGTCACTCACATTTCATTATTTTATTTGTTATTTTTTGGGAAACTACGAAAAAGTACACATAGTTTAGTTCTATCAATTTAAAAATTTTATAGGGAGCTTTTGATAGAGTTAATAATGATCTGCTGGAGTGAAAACTTATCAGATTTTCAATTATTTACAATTTTAAGGACTCCCTCAACATGTATGTTATTAAGAGACAGGCTTGTCTCACAATGGAGAGCCTTAAACCCATTCATCACAAACCTAACCTAATCCAACATGTTGGAATAGTATGAGATTATCAAATACTTTTCTCGCTCTACAAAAAAATTGTTTTTTGAATATGTTTCACAAACAAACATATCTAGATCCGCTCCTGTACTTAAGTGGCTTAAAATGAATGTTGACAAACATTTGGCCGGTTCCAAACTTACCAAGAAGAGAAGTAACTAGATGTTTAATATCCAAAGAAATACTCCCTTAATTACCACCTGAAGAATTTGTCACAACAAGGCTACCAATGAAGACAACGACGTACAAAGGTCTAAGAATAATAATATACAAAGATTGAAGATGCACCAAATAAATAAGCAGAAAACTATTCGGAAAATTTCAGATAAAATCAACTGCAATAATTAGATGACTTATTTGGCTCTAGAATAGTCCAGCTTAGACAAAATAATTGTGTTATTGGGTTTCATGAATTATAATCATACAAATACTTTGAAATTCATCGATATCTAACTATGCAAGAGTCCCGAGAAACTAGTTTAGAAGGAACATATTATATTCCTTATAATTCAACGAAACATAAAATGGTGTCTAGTCTATAGAATTGAAACTGAAAATACTTAAAGAATCTGAAGTTGAAAATAAGTCAGATTAACTTACTTTGGTTTGTTAATAAAAATTATGTTATAAATTATGCAAATAACCTACAGCCACATCTCGATTACTCATCATCTGTAGCACATACTTTGCCATATACCGAGCTGTAGCTACCATAATACAAGCCAGTTGCACAGACTCCCCATCATCGGTACACAAAACCGTGAAGAACATCTGTCAACAACTCAACAGTAGTGTCAGTACAGTGACAATAATTTGGATAAAGTTTGTCGAAAATTAATTGCAAAAGCCCCTGATGACCTTTTCATGCTGATTGAAGGAAAAAGTATGCCGATGAAAGGAACACGTTGGCAAGGGCGAGGAACACGTGTTTTAGCTTTTGCAATTGATTTTGGACAAACTTCATCATACCAAGCAGTATTACCGGAATAAAAACTCTGACAAAGCAGAGCAGGAACCTAATTCTTGACCGAGCTTCCCGAGACAAAACAATTTTTTATCATTATCTATCTTGTTTTCGTCGTCACTGCAGTGACGAAGACAAAATATGCGTTCTCTCTTCGTCATGAATAAAAATGGAGCATTTGCTCAAAGTACAATGTAAAAGCAAAAGCAAAAGCAAATGCATCGAAGCAAAAGGTAGAAGAAAAAGCATTTAGCTCGTTTCGTATGAATAATGTTTTGCTTTTGCTTTTGCTCCGTAGCAAATGCTCCGTTATTTAGACCGTTTGCTACACTTTATGACAAGCCTTGACAGAAATATTTTGTGATGTTTGGTTGAATAAAATAGGCGAGCTTTATTAGTTATAAGGTGATTGCGAAAGAAGAGGCAACGCTATGAGTTCCGATGAAGAAAGCACGACCTGAGAAGAGAACGATATGGTGAAATTTGTAGACTTCCTGAAAAATTCTAAAATCGTACTCGAAAAATCGCAAGCAACCACTATTAAAAAAAGCTAAAGAGAAGGCATTAATACAGTTACAAGCGGAATGGCAGGCAGACACCGGAAAAGCTATAGGCTTAAAGCAATTATCTAAGAAAATCAATAACATGAAAACAAAAAAGCTTATTACAGTTTCCTGTAATATTGTCGTATTTAATAAAGTGATTTATCAACAGATGTCGAAAGAATAATTATTTATATTCAACACTCTATAAATTTTTGAAAAATAATATTTTCCAAAAACAGTGGCCGTTCAACTAAGGAGCAACAACTACTTTCACACCGCCGGATATTGAATTACACTCCAAAGTCAAACGGGGTTGGTATATCTACAAGATATTTTAAAACCAACCATTCTGGTTTGCGATTTTGAAGGGTCAACACAACTAGTAGACCGGTTTTGGCGTATTTGCGCCTCGTCAGTACAAGGTATGTGCTGTCCGTCCGAGAGTCTCTAATCCCGGACTGAAGAATACACTTCAATCACAATCAATACATGTCTTCCAGTAACGGAAATGTAAAGATTGTGACAGTAGCGACATTTTCACTTCCAATCGCAAACCAAAATCCTAAAGTGTTTCGAGTCGGCCTGACTTGTTTCCTACGATCATTGAATTAGACATAGAATAACTAAATATGGACTAGCAAGTTTGAATTTGTTTCTGGTTATTGATGTAATAATTAATAGTTGTTAACGCAATATTTAACAAAATGTCAATCATTTTTTTTAATTTCAAAATTATTAAATGCAACAGTTGAGCGGTAGAGTAACATATAACGGGTGGAAAAGTACAATTCTCCACACATCATGCGGTAAAGTAATACTTTCTAAACTAAAATGCTCGTAGAAGAAAACTATTTGTATTACACAGGAGTAAAGTGCCATTTCTCCTCCCGCATGATGTAGTTTACAGTATAGTTTAAAATAATCATCCAAAGGAGGAAAATACACTTTACTCCTGTGGGATACATAGAATTTATTCGCCTACCCACTTATTAAACCTTTTTCTAAATTATTATTTATTTTGTCTTCAGTCCATGGCTTATATTGTATATACAGGGTGGCGCACCGAAAACGAAACAGATGCATTTACTGGCAGATGATTCCTTTTTAAAAAAATCCCTCGGACCCGTCGATTTTGTTTTCGAGGGGGACACAAAATTGGCATAAAATCACAGTAACATTTGCAGCCCCCTAAGCGGGGGTGGCACCATCCCTAAAATCTTAAATGGAAAGGGGGGTCGAATGATCCATCATTTAAAAGGTCTTTCAACTCCCTTTATAATGATGTAAAATTCATGTACTTCAATTCAGTAGTTTTGGAGATTTATTGATTTAAAGTTTAAATACATCATCGTAAGAGGAGATCAATACATAGCAGCAAAGTTGTTAAAAAATAAAGAATGAACTGACCTGTCAGCCGAGTAAATGTTGAAAATGACCACCATTACTTTCCATGCAATAATAAAGATTTTGCTGAAAACGTTGCCGGACATTTTGCAATATTTGAGGAGTAATTTGATGGCACTCATTCACAATTCTTTGTCGCAAATCTTCTAAGGATGTTGGCTGAGTAGCATAGATTTTGCTTTTTAAGTAACCCCACAAAAAGAAATCCAAAGGTGATAAATCTGGCGATCTTGGGGGCCATTCAACGGCACCTCTTCTACCAATCCATTGACCTGGAAAGGTCTGATCTAAATAATGCCGAACTCTTAATGCGTAATGTGGTGGGGCACCATCCTGTTGGAACATCAACATATTCTCAACGTATCGACCATCATTCTGATTTTCAATTATATCTGTTAGCGCAGGATCTATGGCATTTTGCAGTAATTCCAAATACATTTCACCAGTCAAATTTCCAGGTAAGAAAAAAGGACCAACCAAATGATCGCCAAAAATGCCAGCCCAAACATTTAATTTTTGTGGCTGCTGTGTGTGTACCTCATGGTAAATTCTGGGATTAGAGTCCGACCAATATCGACAATTATGACGATTTACTTCGTCATTTAAAAAAAAGGAACATTCGTCGGAAAAGCAAATGTTAAATAAACATTGTTCATCGTTTGTAATTCGTTCACTCATAACTTCACAAAATTGTAATCGCTTATCAAAATCGTCTTCATTAAGTTCTTGTACAAGGTGAATTTTATACGGATGAAAATTATGTGCCTTTAGAATCCGTTGGATAGTACGTCGACTAACACCACACGAAGTTTGCAATTTGCGGGTACTTAATGTAGGATCTACAATAACTTGCCCTAAAACCCCCACTTCTGTTGCTTCGTTCCTTATAGGATTTTCAATATTACGTTTTTTATTGGCGACTGATCCAGTTTCCCGAAATTTAGCTACAAGTTCTATAACGTATTTTCGGTGCACATTATTGTTCTCATGTCGCTCATTAAAAATTTGTGCTGTTCTATTAGCGCACTGATTATTTCCGAAAAATATTTCAATAATTTCAACCCTTTCTGCCGTGGAATATACCATGGTTAATTTATGTAAAAGCAATAAATGATATTTTAACAACAAAGATTGGTCAAATCAATCGCAAACTAATGTACTATTTCCTATTTAAAATAAGTACGTGGCATTCTCTACTTATCTTTCTTCAAGAAACAACTTTTTTTGTCACAAAGGACACTTCAATTGCTATTTTTATTATTAATAAACCATGGGCGTAGTAAATAAAAGCATTTACTTATCAAGAAAATGCTTTTACTCAAATTTCTTCTGAAAGAAGTACAAACTAATTTGATGTACCTATTAAAGTCTACTTTAAACTTTAAATCAATAAAACTCCAAAACTACTGAATTGAAGTACATGAATTTTACATCATTATAAAGGGAGTTGAAAGACCTTTTAAATGATGGATCATTCGACCCCCCTTTTCATTTAAGATTTTAGGGATGATGCCACCCCCGCTTAAGGGGCTGCAAATGTTACTGTGATTTTATGCCAATTTTTTGTCCCCTCGAAAACAAAATCGACGGGTCCGAGGGATTTTTTTAAAAAGGAATCATCTGCCAGTAAATGCATCTGTTTCGTTTTCGGTGCGCCACCCTGTATTGTTTTTCGTATTTCTTTTGAATCGCTCTATATTTCTCAAAAAGTAAATAAAGTTAACAGCTTTGCGCTCTAAAAGTAAATTGCAATGTTTACTGTCAGTGAGCCACAGCACACTATGTTACTCACATTCGTGAGTCAAAAAACAATTTTGAAATTGAAATTTTCATTTGTAACTCTAACGTTGAAGTAACATTTATAATTTATACACAAAAGTTAATCAACCTTGCGTTGCTGCCATAAAGTAGAAGAAGCGGAATAATTACTTCCATAAATTATTATTTTGGAGGCTGAACTCTTTTGCTTCCTAAAAATTAATTTTTATTTGCGGTCACTTTTAAGAAGACAATTAATATTTTCTCAATCGCTTGTACTATACCTCGTATATACGACCTGAATACCAAAGCAACAACAACAAAAATAATGTGTAAACGAAACAATAACTTCCAACCTTATTCAATTGACACTCCAGAGCTGTCAAACAACTTCAAACAGTTAGAGTCGTTCTAGAAATTTATAAATACGGTGAGGTTTTTATATAAATTCTTCAAAGTTCCATTTACTTTGAAAAAAAATATGTGTAGTACCAGGAACTGAGAATAATCCACTTTGAAGTAATTACCTGCATCCCATAAAGTGATAAAGTGGCTCATACTAAACCTTGAGGTTCTAATAGCCTCGTTGCAATTTTCAACTGTTATAATTTACACTTAACTAATGGTTGCGGTACCTAATTAGATTCAAAACATTCAACTTAAAATAAAAATGTAAAACGATTCGTTTATCACACAACCCCACAAAAATAAATGTTCACCTATCGGATTAAATTTGATATTGTATTTTCGTTAATCACAATAACTTTGTTAGGCAAATTTATAGGTGGAATCTATTCATCCGTCATCGATAGCACAAATCGTCAACTATATTGATGAAGTAAAAAGTTTTTTCAAACAAAATACAGAGTTTCCAGAAACTCCCCTGCCAAACGGAAACTACAGTTACTAGAGGTGATTTTAAGTCGATTTCGCTCAAATTACCTTAATCCGGAAATGCTTCCTAAGTGAGCTACAGCCCTTTGAAGAAGACGTCCTCATATGAGTTTTCTTCAAATTATTCAAAAATACCGTTACTTAAAATATTCAAACTTTGTATAATCAATAAACAGTCGTCCGCTGTAAATACATTTTTTTCAGATCCATCACAAGCGTGTCAGTCGGGGGGACCAACAGGTATTTTTATTAAAAAAATTTTATTTTCAAGTTTTTTATGTATCCGACATCGAATTTGGAAAATTCAGGATAATTTTCATAAAAAATGCTCTCTTCTTTCAAATCGATATTATGAACCGTTTTCGAGAACTTTTTGTGTTTCTTACATAAAATCATGTTGGATTATAAAATTGTATCTGAAATAAAACCACAATCTTTTTTCATGTTTTGACCTTCTTCTTGTCAGATTTTTTGTGAGTGTCACGTAAAGACAGTGGTTCAAAAAAACTCAATTATTTTCCATAACGAACGCTACGGAAGATAAAAAAATGAAAGTGTAAAAAATTTACATCATTTATTTATGTGTGATGAGATTGAAGGAAACCAATCTTACACAGAACAATGAAGATTTCCTTGGGCAACCAAGCGGCTTCAGAAGCAGCTGAGCTCTTAACATGGAACTCAGGAATTGGTATCAAACTGCTAAGAAATACTCTCCTAAATATGAAGACTCAACAAAGTCTGTCTCCCTCTTCTGCTATGGAAGGCAACAAAAATGCTGACTCCCTTACAAGTGAGTGTGTCACAGGTGATTTTATTGGACCATAAGCTGTATTTAGCATCTCGTTGAGTTATGCCAAACGAACATTAAACACATGAACAGTGGGGTTTTTTATATTTAGGCGATTGTAATATAATATTACGTATACAGTGCGGATATTAAGTCTCACCCCCCCTAGGAAACTCCGTTATTAAATGTATCATTTTTAAATTTTGGATTTAACAATTAATTAAAATTATCAAAAAATAGTGTATTACATTAATATCTTGAAAATTAAAGGGACTGGACAAATTATCCTAAAGAAAACTTGATCTACTACAGGCGATCCTCGCAAAGTTCTCCATTCACTTCCTGGCAGAAGTAGATTCTGTGTCGTTACCTCCCAAACCTTTTGTAGGGTCTGAATATCAATCCTATTACATTCTTCCGTTATTGTTTGACGGAGTTCAGCAAGTGTCCTCAAATGGCTCACATACACTTTGGATTTAAGGTAACTACATAGGTAAAAGTCTGGAAGCAAACACTCTGAAAGCTTGGGAAAAACCCCAAGTATCTTTCAAGTGGAAATTCACGCAATAAGAAAGTGTGCCCAGTTCAATATAGACAAAGGATATAGAAGGCAAAGGATTATCATAATGTCTGATAGTCAAGGAGCCATTAAAGCGCTGAGTTCTTGTGTAATCAGTTCCAAAATGGTGTGGGAATGCCTAGGCAAACTTAATGAACTCGGCGAGAACAATATAGTCACCTTACTGTGGATTCCAGGACACACTGGAATAGAAGGAAACGAAATAGCAGATGAACTAGCGAAAAGGGGGACTGAAATACCCTTTTGGGGGCCGGAACCTTTTTGCGGAATCAGCTCCAATGTAATATTGGAAGAAATAGGTAAAGCCGAAGAAAAGAGAAGATCTGACAATTGGAAAGATCTAGTAGGGCTTAGGCAATCAAAGATTCTTCTGGGTGACTACAACCTGTTGAGATCAAATGAATGCATAAGTCAAAGCAAAACTGCACTAAGAGTTTTAACAGGAATCCTAACGGGACATTGTCGCCTGAATGGGCACCTTAAAAAGATCAAAATAGTGGAGGAAGAAGAATCCTCCATCCACATATTTGCGAACTGCACAGCAATTCAGAATCCTAGGGCACAGCACCTGGGAGACTACTGGATAGAAGAGGGACAGTTACCTAAGTTGAAGCCTGCAGATATCCTAAAATTCCTCGGGGAAATAGGACTAAAGGAGCTACTAGTCTCTGAGACTTTCCTCAGGAACTAAGTAGAAGTAAGGGGGCACAATAGATCTTTTAGGTCTCAGTGAATGTTACCCCAAAATACATACATACATACATACATAGGTAAAAGTCTAGAGGAGACAGATCTGATGATCTTGGTGTCCATTCAATGAATCCATGATGCCCAATCCATCTTCTCAGATATAAATTATTTAAAAAATTCCCAACTCGAGCAGCGTAATTAGGTGGAGCTCCATACTGCTGAAAAACAATATCTTGAGTGAATTCGCCTGGATTTTTTCTAACTACATCATTAATTGCAGGGACTATTTGTGTCTCTAACAGGTTAAGATAGGTTTCTCCTGTTAAATTTCCGTCGATAAACAAAGGGCCTATAATATGATCCCCTAGTATACCTGCCCAAACATTTAATTTATTCGTATGACACTCTCGAAACAGTCGAGGGTTTTCGTCAGACCAATATCTGAAGCTTTGTCGATGTACATGACCATTAAAATAGAATGTAGCTTCATCGGAAAAACAAATATGTCTCAAGTAATTTGGATCTTGTGAAATATTATTATCCATAGTTTCACAATATTGCAGTCGTCGATCTGGATCATCCTCTGTCAATTCGTGCACCATTTTAACTTTATATGGATGGAGTTTTTGCTTTTTTAAAATGTTTAAAACGGTCCTGTGACTTACTTCGCATTCCCTAGCAACAATTCTACTTGAAATTGATGGATTTACTACAAATTGAGACAAAATACCTACTTGTTTTTATTCAGAAGTCTTTTTTCACCATCCCGTTTCTTGTTTTCGACAGAACCAGTTTAAAAAAAATTTGTGATAAGTAGTCCATAGTAATGTCGATCAATTGAACGATCTGGAAAACTTTCATCAAATATTCTCACAGCTTCATGGTAGTTACGGCCTGCTTCACTGAATATTAGAACTGCTTCACATTTTTCTGCTAAACCATGAGGCTGTGCCATTTTGATTGTTATGGATAAAAAAGTGTCAAATTGCAAGTGTCAATTTCACTTTGTTCTTTTCAATATTATTTACAATCAATTATTGATAACTGCTTGGTTTTTTTGACATCTACCAAAACCCAAGACACACTAACTAGATTTTTTAAAAAGTATTCTAAACACGGTAGGTACGTTCTAACAATACAAAAGTATTTATTCGGGAAAAATAAATCGGTATAAGCGTTCAAGAATAAAAATTAATTAATTTTTGTTATATCGAGTGTCCCAAATTAAAGCAAAACCAGTGTTTCTTTTTTTGTATTGTTATATCGCAAAGTGTGAATCTTAAACTAATAAATCGTTATTAACGAACAAATAATTGAGATTAAAGAAAAGTGTGAAAGGGGTGACAGTTTTTGGTATGTTATAAAACACCTCAATTAAAATAAAAATTGACAGGTTCCAGGATTTTTCATCTTTGTCTCAGATAACGGAGTTTCCTAAGAGGGGTAAGACTTAATATCCGCACTGTATATTGTCACTTCTAGAATTGAGTGAGCGCAAGGTTGAACAGTAAATCTTCAACAAATTCATCCACTGTTTTAACATTTTGTTTTGCTATTAAAATTTTCATCTAAATTTTTGTTTTAATTCAGTTTTTAATTTTGATTACTTTTTTTTAACGAGATTATTATCTCTTCTGTAAGTTCCTTGTGGCATTACTTATTCTTTTTTCTTATTATCTGGGAATGAAGAACAATCTTCAAAAAACTGCATATATCAGATATCTTGTGAATGCGACAAATTCTATTTAAGTGAAACATCTAGACCATTGAAAGTCCGAATAAAGGAACATAAAAAGTATATCAAAGATAGGGAGTTCTTTAAGTCAGGTATTTGCAAACATGGGTGGGAAGAGGGGCATAAAATCCAATGGGATTCGGCAAAAATAATATTGAAAGAGCCCAATAATAAAAGACGAAAAATCAAAGAAAGTGCTTCAATACAACTAAATTCAGATAAATGTGTAGCTAGTATTTCAGCCGAATGTAGTCAAATTTGGTTACCAATGTTAGGAAGAGAAATTTCCAATAATCAATTACCTGCGTTATCAGGATAGCATCATAAGTTTTTATCCAGGTTTCCTTATGATTTATCTTTGGAATGGTTGTTAATCGATACACACTTCAATACACAAAATCACCAATCTGAGTTATACATATTTTGAAAACAAAAAAGTAACAACAAACGCGTTTTTATTAACAAAATTTCCAAAAAAAAAAGCGCTATCTCAATAAAAACCGTTCTTGGAACGTGCACTTCACTGGATTCCATTTTTAGTGGACTACATATCGTTAGAATATTTTATTTCACATTTTACCAGAGGTGTGATCTACTATGAATGGACCTTAATAAAATTTGACAACAAAGTTTTGTAGTCTTAAACTTCAAAATATTATTGATTGTCTAGTTGTCAAATTTTTTTTGTTGTGTCAGATTGGGACCAGAAAAATTATATTTCTATACTAGTTAATCTTGACAACGGTAGCTGGAACGCTACCGAAACGTCGAAATAAAAAATAAAAAACGTTATTGTGGTTTGATTCCCAAATAATAAGGAAAAAGAGATTATTATCCTTATTAAAATTTCTATAAAAACTCTAACTTCCTCCAATAAATGTATAAAATCATATAAAGACCTTACCTATTTTCCTGCTAATCCTTTGTAACACGCATTTGCCACTTAACACTCAGACTATTCTATACTATTTCTTCCTTCCATCCATGGATATCATCTTATAGGTACGACGTTGTAGGTAGTTCATTCATTTCTACGCTAGCTAAAATATACACAATACCTACCAAAAATTAAATATAACTGCCTTCTTCTTTTTCGGACCATAACTCCTATTTCCATTCTCAATAACAATGAAACAATTCTTTCTTTTCCTGAATCTCCATAAATGATCCAATTTTTTTAATATATAAGTTCCATATTCAATAATACTCAGAATGTTGAGAATATTCCATAACATATCCGTAATTCCATTGAAAACATATCATTAAAAATATATTTACCATATCAGCTATCGTATTTTCCATTATATTAATGTTTTGTTAAAAATATGTAAAGCTAATTCAATTTATTATTTTGCGACTTCGTCCATACCGTATTGCTCCATAAAATAAAACCCATATCTAAAAATCCATACCATAATAATAATTTGCTTCTTATGTTGCCCCCAAGGGCCCAGCTCGGAGTTGTCGTGGCCAATGAGGGATCACGGCATGTCTAAATATCGAATCATCATTACACAGTCCACGGCGAATACAGTAACCAAAAAATGTATGTATGGTTATGAAATAATTTTATGTAAAATTTGTTATAATTTGAGAATAAAGAAGTATAGGTGCAGAAAATGCAATTATATGTATAAATAATGCTTTAATAACATTTAAGGCTTAGGTATAACACAAACTAAAAGTAAACAAAAGTTGATACCAAATAATACCATAATATTGCACTGTAATGTAGTTAAACTTGATTTAAAAATATTAACAAAAATAAGCTTTCAGTTGGAAATTCATATATTATTATAAACAATGACCATAGATTGTGTTCATCAAATAAAAAAATAACAGTTAACTTAGTTGGAATTTGATAGTTTGTTGAAAATAAGTAGTAAAGATTGAGATAATGAATATATTTATACAGTATGTCCGAAAAAGTTGGCAACATATGGGAAAATTTTTTATTTGTAATGTTACGAAAAAAAGTTATTCTTTATAAAAAGTTCTGCATAGCCCATAAAGTAAAAGGCAAATGTGAGATGTCAATTTTTTAAATAGTATACGAGGTTTGTCAAACAATATAAATTTGATACAAGAGTAAAGTACCTTTATTTTTCACAATATTGAAAACTTCAATTATGAAAATTTGTTGGATATAGAAAATTATGTCTTAATATGTAATTAGATCATACTACTTGAAAAAATTATATTATTTTTACAAATTGTTCTCAAAATATTAAATATCATTTCAAGGTGTCGATAGGAATTAAAAATTACGTTTAAGTGCAATTACTCATTACTTCACTCATTATCTTATTGCAAAATTAATAAACTTTGACTTTATATATCAAGAATTACCTCAAATAGAGAAATACGTAATTAGAATTATTTATTTCGAAAACGTTACATCAAACTTTATGTGCATGAACAAGAAAAATCCGTTTCAATTTTTTCATCACTAAATATGCATCTCAATTTACCACCATTTCATTCTGAGCATTCAATTGTTCTTTTAGAAAATGCTTTTATTACATTCCTAATAACAGCCGGAGTAATATCGTCACATGCTTCCTGAATTGTTCTTTCCAAATGATCAATATTGTCGAGTGGTCTTTTAAGGTACACTTTTTCCTTTAGGTATCCCCACAAAAAGAAGTCTAGTGGGTTTAGGTCTGGAGATCTTGCAAGCCAAAGAAATTCCACAAATTTTCCTAATACTCGTCCATTAAAAGCTTGCAGTATATATTAATATAAAAATGTAACAAACTACAGGGTGTTACATTTAAACGAATTGCCGCTAGACAATAAGTATTTTTGATAGTTTTGTAATTTAACTAATAAAGAATGTTACGCGTTACTTTATGAGCACACACAAAACTATTGTATTTTTGTCCACCCTGTACCAACTGGAATCATCATGTGATACATTTTTGAAATAAGCTCAGCTAGAGTAATCCGAAAATTGAGACAAAATAGGGGTGTTCCATTTAAAAAAAATTACGGTGACGTCATTACTCGAAAGTAATTCACCCTGTATATTAGATTATTATTACGGTAAATTAAAATCAAAAATCGACGTGTTTCAGGATTATTTCTTAAAATGGTCTGTTTAGCTAAAAATGAATTTGTTCTATACTTCACGGACACAGTGTATGATAATAACTGCTCCACCCATTATACTAAATACTTAACTAAATAAAAACTTGGAATTACCAAAAAAAATTATATTTCCATGTTTTTTTTTTCAATTCCAGTATTATTTTCACAATGGCGTGTTAATGAAATATCTTTGGGATAAACTTCAAAGAGATATTTCCTCTTTCCGTTGTGTATAGGTTGAATATAATTGATTAATAAGATCCAATTGCCGTGTAGGTATTAAGAATGAATATTTGTTTGTTGTTTCATAAAATGTATTAAACAATACGTCGAGGAACAAAAACCTCACGCCTTCGCCTTATTACGGCAGTCAATGTAACAAACGCGGACATCTGTCTAGTCTAGCGACTCGTTCCCTAACCAAGCCCAAGACTTATAAAATAAGCAGCACATCAGCTACTTATAACAGTTATTCTCTTCTTCATTGGGATTTATTATGGAAATAACATATTAATATAATCAACATATTATATCAGACTTAGTACGTTTCGAACTGTAACTCAGGTACAATGTCGTGAAATGTGTAATTTTTGTGTGAAAACGCTAGATTATTTGCATTTACTGAATGGTATTCTTGAAATGTCATTACTATTATAGTCCTGGGAAGCTAGGACACAAATATCAAATTTTTCGAGAATATTATGTTCATTTTCCTAAATTCTGGAATAAATTCCGCTAAAGAACTCAAAATTGGGATCTCTTTCAGTTTTGCGGTGTGATAGTAGAAAAAACCTTGTGTGTATTTAGAGCAGAAAGTCTTTTGGTAGTTTCGACAGATTGCCGCGCTCCGCTATCGCTGTCTCGACTACCAAAGTACTACTTTCTGTCACGATATTTTATTTTTTTGCTCAAACAAGTACATAAGTCTCATTTTGAATTAACCTCTACTCCTCCGGAAGTCCAAGAAGCTGCTGTTGATGGAATAATTCCGTAGAAAAGCAAAGAAAGGTATTAACTGTTTTTTAAAACCAGCTTAACACAATATTGTCATACTTCAGAAAAGTGACACATGGTTCTAGCCGGAAAAGTACTTCTTTTAAGACCGACCAGAAAATATAGGTAGACTTTCTGGACAATGTTTCGTCCAGAAAATAACGTTTTGCCGATCAAGACCGGAAAATGGACGTGAGGGACCGGAAAAAGCTTTATAATACAAACTACCTTGATTTTCCATTTTTCCATTCGCTCCTTTATAATACAATCTACCTTGATTTTGTTACTATGACAACAACGTTTCGATATATTGTCGAGTGGTGACAGTTCGTTGATTTTTAATTTGTCGTTTATGTCAAACTTATTTCGCGAGTGCGCAAATTTAACAATAATATGAATTCAGATTTTTAATTATCCGATAAAAAATTAAATGTATATCGAAGTGTCTGTCTTAAAAAAAATATTGTACTTCACGTACTTCACGCAACCGGAAATTACTATTTGCGGCTATAGCGTGAAAGTGAAAGTAATTAATGAGTCACTTCCCTACCGTTTAAAAGGTAAAAAATGTCTATATTACTGACCGATTGTGAATAAAAGCTATTTTAACACTCTTTTAGTGCGTACAGAAAACAATCATTTTCCCCCCTCTCTCTCATAATCGTTTTTCTGAAATTTTTTGGTGTCGATTGGTCAACAAAGAAACTTAATATAGGTGATTAAATGGACTGTCATTCAAACAACAAACTGTTTGTAAACGATTGATTTTAGTATTTTTTAAATCATGAATTGAATATTTCTAATAAAATTTACTCGTTACATAAGTTTCTGAAAGTATTGCGTGATAATATAAATCTTCACACTTCATTTTTGGAATATCCTTCGTTATAATAAACATAAATCATAAACAGGTCATAAAAAAATTGGTTAATGGAATCTGCAGTTAACATAACTTGAGTTCCAGTATCTGATTATAGTGCCGCATTAATAAAAAAAATATAGCGCTGCTGGAGAACGTTGTTGGTGAATTTTGCTACCAATTATCAAAATCTGGGTAGGTACTTACTGCACCACATCAGTTATTTTGGTTGATGTCGAACAGTCGGTTTCTCGATAAAAATGGACGTTCTCACTACAACGCCGCTCTTAAAATCAATTTCTCATTAATACTTCTTCTTTTAATGGCAATTTATAATAATTAACGATAAATTAATAGGAGTCGTACATTTCACCACCCTTAATTATTTTTTGTAATATGTAATGGTCATAAGTTGGATATTTTGCTGAGTGTTGTCGCGAGACGAGAAGGGACGAGAGAAGGCTTTCTCTCGTCTCGTCTCGTCGAGAGAGGACGACCTTCTCCCATCTCTCATGATTTTAACCAAATATAGTAAAAACCAAGCAAAATTTTAACTCGTTTAGGTTAGATTCTATCATATTTGACATACATTGTGTGCAAATAAAAAAAAACAAAGATTTTATTTCAAGAACGTTTTCCCAAAATTAGAACCTTTCGAGTTGAAAGAAATTAATTTTAGAGGTTATTAACAACGCGGTTATAAACATTTTTATTGTGCTAATTTCAGAACCGTATGTATGTCACATAATCAATAAATTTAAAAAATTTTGGGACATCCGTGCATTATGAGATTTAAAATTTTCTCAAATTCCTCTTTCCAAAAATATATACAGGGTGGCCCATTAGAAACAGTCCACCTCAAATATTGATTGCGGGAAGGTTTTTCCGGCAAACACCGAGACACGTCGATTTTGTTTTCGAGGGGGACAACTTTTGATAGTTATAACTTATAGTTGTACGGTAATCCCCCTAAAAGGGTTGACTCCCTTTCGAGAATCTTTAGTGGCATGAGGGGCAAGTGGCACATAACTTGAAAGGTATTTCGATTCTCTGTAAAGACATGATAACATTTTTGTGTTAAGTGTTAAAATTAATGACAAAAACCAGCTGAAAGTGTGAGTGAGAGAAATAAAAAAAGTTGTCAGAAAAGTTTTAATCAAAGTAAGTGTTCAAATTGTGATCTGTTTACTTCCAAACAGTAATACAACCTTTGTTCAACACTGTTCCGAACATTTTGTAGCATAACAGGAGTTATTTCACCACATGCCACAGTTATCCGGTGGCGAAGATCTTCTAAAGAATTCGGTTGCGTTTTGTAAGCAACACTTTTTAAATAACCGCTTACGAAAAAGTCCAACGATGATAGATCACGCCATCTTGGGGGGCCATTCAAAGGAACCTCTTCTACCAATCCAATGTGCGGGAAAATGTTGGAGAATTTCAAAATAAATTCTCCTCAGTGATGCCCTACTAACTACTTCCCTGTCCATCGCTCGTCCGCCCCCTTTCCGAAGGGTCGTGATCGATACAAGTCGACAAGTCAATACTCATCGGGGAAATCTGTGACAACCGTTCACCGGGCAAGTGCTTAACGCTCGCTCTTCAATTGCAATGTTCATACTGTATATTCTACCTAAACTATAAGTTCAATTATCTGCTACCTACAACTGTAAGTTCAAATAACATTCAAAGTGATTAGTGCTTTGGTTCCAAATTACTGTAAGTAAACTGTTTTAATAAACAAAACAAATGTTCAAATGCCGATAAGTCGCGGTGTTGTCAAATTCGTTTTATCTTTATGTTTGTGCATCAAGGAAGCTAACCGTAGTAATGTTTGTACCTATGTATTTTGTTAGAACCTAATCGTATTTATGTTTGTACCTATGTCTTTTTTATGTACTATGTATGTTTGTGGTTTGTACTTGTTATGTACTGTTTATGTTGTGGTGTTTGGAAATAAATAGTAGTACCTCGTCCATTTGCTTATATGTATATGCGTTCCATAAAGCGCAATCAAACTTTGGGGTGGTCCTTCGAAACTTTTCTCATCATATACCTACCTGTTTTCCGTCAAGCTAAGTATGTCATTTTGAACCACTCTCTATCTATTTTTCTATACATACAGTTCGCCGCTCATGTGCTATAAGTCAACCTGCTTATCTACGTACAAATGTTGATCTAAAAAGTCACGTACAGGAGCTGCATAGTGTGGTGTGTGGTGCATAGTACCAAGTTTAGAACTGATTCGTGATAAACTGCGGGATATTCCTGAATATACTTATCAGTGTTTTATTGAATTGTGGATTCAAATATAAGAAGTTAGATAATCGAATGGTGATAATGGAATCTCGGCGTATCGTTGAACTAAGACAGGACTATTTGCGCAAAATAAAAGGGTATCGTGATTCAAATAGAACTAGGTATAATTTATTTAGACGAAACTTGGTTTGATACGCATGATGTTGTCAAGTATGGTTGGGTTAACGATACAAAAAACTTCTTTACATACTCCGTGTTCTAGAGGAAAACGTGTTATTATTGTATTACAAATTTTATGAATTTTGTATGCAGGCTGATTTCTTTCATTCAAATTGATATAGTAGATTAACATTATTTCACAATATTTGAATTTATAAAAAATTTATATGCACGCCATTGGGCGGCTTTTTTCTTCAAGGGGATTAAAAATATAGTTCATCACACTGACTTTAGTTAGACTTTACCCGTAAAATTCTACTAAAAACTATTATACTATCACGTCAATAGCTGACAAACATATTTTTTGCTATTTTAGTAATAAATGAGAATAGGTTTATAATTTAAAAGGTATAAGAGGTTTAATTTTATTTGTATTATTTAGATTTCCATGTATTTTTTATTTTTCATTCCTTTTTTTATTTGTCTTTCTTTTTTTATAAAAATAATAACATTTCATTGGAATGTTATTACATAATTATTAATTCAGCTTTTTATTTCGATTCCTTCAACGGAGATTTCAATGTGGTTTTTGTCATTAATTTTAACACTTAACACAAAAATGTCAGTATGTGTATAAAGAGAATCGAAATACCTTTGAAATTATCTGCCACTCGACCACCCATGCCATTAAAGATTCTCGAAGGGGTAGTTACCCCTTTTGGGGGAAGACCGTACAACCAGAAGTTAACTATCAAAAGTTGTCCCCCTCGAAAACAAAATAGACGTGTCTCGGGGTTTGCCGCAAAAACCTCCCCGGCCAAAAATATTTGAGATGGACTATTTCTAATGCGCCACCCCGTATAATGTCCATATTTGGACCGACGGTTTTCGAGTTATTTGACTGCAAATAATTTTATCCAGCGATAAAACGTTATACCTACTTAATAATAATGTAGGTATGTACCTATGTTATTCTGAATGGCCTGGCATGGACGGCTAACTAGATGAAACTGTTTGTAGTCGTATAACTCGAAAACCGCTAGTCCAAATATAGACATTTACATTATATGTATATATATTTTTGCAAAAAGGAATTTAGGAAGATTTTAAAAATCTCAAAAAAGTAACGTTTTTTGCTCGAGAGAGTCGAGAATTTCTCGACGAGAGGCTTCTTCCACCTCGTCTCGAAGCTGTATTCGAGAGACGAGAATCTATCGTAACAGCGGCAACACTAATTTTGCTACTTCAGGTGTGCCGCAGGGTTTCAATATCGGTCCCTTGTTGATTATCAATTATATTATTTTTGTTACAGAAGTGAGAGGCGCAGTTTCAACTATATGGTTGGTAACATCATCTCTCAGAGTTGGTAGAATCTCCTTTTATTTCCTGTCGGCTGCTAAAGGTATGTTCTCATTATACAGCATTGCAACTTATATTATACAGTTGTTCGATCAAAACTGGAATATATGTATCACTGTAGTTTGGAATCCATAGTATCAAAACAAACTCTTGAGCCTGCTCACAAACAATTTTGAAAGGTATGTGTCCCTCTTCTATCCAGTAGTCTGCATCTGAATTGCTGTGCAATTCGTAAGGTGGATAGAGGTTTCTTCTTCTATGCCACAGTATCTACATTCTTCTTCCTCCACTATTTTGAGCATTTTCTGGTGCCTGTTAGGATCTCTCTTAAAACTCTTAGTGCAGTTTTACTTTGACTTATGCATTCATTTGATCTCAACTGGCTGTACTAGATCTTTCCAATAGGCAGATCTTCTCTTTTCTTCGGCTTTGTCTATTCTTTCAATATTCCATTAGGGCTGATACCGCAAAAGAGTACCGGCCCCCAAAAGTGTCTTCCAGTCCCCCTCTCTGCTAGTCCATCTGCCATTTCATTTCCTTCTATTCCAGTGTGTCCTGGAATTCACATTAAGGTGACTATATTGTTCTCGCCTAGTGTGCTTAGGCATTCCAACACCATTTTGGAACTGATATTACACTACAGCTCAGTGCTTTAATGGCTGCTTGACTATCCGACCTTATGATAATCTTTTTCCTTCTATATCCTTTGTCAATATTGAACTGAGCACACTTTCTTATGGCGTGAAGTCCCACTTGAAAGATACTTGGGATTTTTCCCAAACTTTCAGAGTGCTTGGTTCCTGGCCCGTACACTCCTATCCCAGTTCTTTCTATTGGCTTTTGGCACTCTTTCCAAATCTGGTAATCGTATTTGGTTCCCATTCCTTCTTTTTGCTTAGTCCCGTAACGAATTTCTTTGAAAACCTATTTCTCTATATTTCAAATGTGGTTAAAATCCAATGATGATTTTCAAAGAAACACAAAGTTAAACCACAGTGTATACGTATTATATATAAAACACATATAGAATCGACGAAAAAATTCTTGAACTCGAACACTGTTCACCATTAAATAGACAATATAAAACTGACTAGCTGTTCAAATTGTTTGCCCTGGATAGCTATATTAGGTTACGGGATCTGAATTGCCTAATAAGGTAATGACATGTAAGACTGATCGTCAATATTTACTAGAAAAATTAAACTTTTTGATTCCTGGGTTCAATGAAAGCTTAAGTGCAGGTTTAAACAAGCCACGCTTAACTCTTAACTCAGGTTAATAAACAGTGAAAGTCATACATGTCAGATTTAAGGAGAAATCAACAAAGTGCGGCTCAGTGAAAATTTGTTAGGCTAGTAGTCTGCAGTCTGTCATTTTTATAAGTTTGTGGTGGATGCTTAAAATCGGTCTTGTAGCTTCCGATACTATCTTGTTTAAAGTGCCCATATATACACTGTGTCCGTAAAGTATGGAACAAATTCATTTTCAGCTAAACAGACCATTTTAAGAAATAATCCTGAAACACGTCGATTTTTGATTTTAATTTACAGTATTTTAAAATAATTATCTAATATACAGGGTGAATTACTTTCGAGTAATGATGTCAGCGTCATTTTGTCTCAATTTTCGGATTACTCTAGCTGAGCTGATTCCAAAAATGTTTCACATGTTGATTCCAATTGGTACAGGATGGACGAAAATACAATAGTTTGGTGTGTGCTCATAAAGTAACGGGTAACATTGTTTATTAGTTAAATTAACAATATTATCAAAAATACGTATTGTCTAGCGGACAGAATTTGATGAAATACATGACTTTATAAATGTTTGAACTGCAGCCCTTGCAGTATTTGACAGTAAGCCAAACGGTGTACAAATTCTTGTTGAACCTTGTTTATTGTGTCTTGAGAAACATTGTTTATTGCTATCCGAATTATCTTTTTTAATTCTTCAGTATTTGCTGGTTTCGTTTGATACACAACATTCTTCAGATGGCCCCACATAAAATAATCCAAAGGATTGAAATCTGGTGACCTCGCTGGCCATTCAATGGGTCTACGTCTACCAATCCACCTGTTCGGAAAAAGTTCATCTAGGTACCTTCTAACATCTACAGCATAATGTGGAGGTGCACCATCCTGTTGAAACCATAAACTTTCATCAAAACCTCCAGGATTACTTTATGAGCACACACAAAACTATTGTATTTTTGTCCACCCTGTACCAATTGGAATCAACATGTGATACAATTTTGGAATCAGCTCAGCTAGAGTAATCCGAAAATTGAGACAAAATGGGGGTGTTCCATTAAAAAAAAATGAAGGTGACGTCATTACTCGAAAGTAATTCACCCTGTATATTATATTATTATTTTAAAATACGGTAAATTAAAATAAAAAATCGACGTGTTTCAGGATTATTTCTTAAATTGGTCTGTTTAGCTAAAAATGAATTTGTTCCATACTTTACGGACACAGTGTATACACCCATAAAATCACTCCTATCCTTAAAAGATATATCTGTACTACCTGTTGTATTTTTCAATTCTTGGAAAGCTATTTCTTCTGATGTCTCCCTCCAAAAAGTATCTTCAAATTTTAGAATCGTGTATTTTCACTACAGCCTTTTCTCTAAGAAATATTTCATCTTTGGAAGTTGTCTTCCTTTTTCTCCCACAATTAACCTTTCCATTGAACTTTAACTGATCCAGTCTCTCAATTTTGTTTAATTAACTGATTCAAAACTCTCAAACTAGTTTTTTGTAACCTGTATTTTATACTTATTCTGTTATTTATTAATTCTTCGCTTCCTACTTTATTATTATTATAGTCCTCTAATTTGTTACTGTTAATGAGAGTAAATATACAAATGAAATTCGCTTAAATCCTTCATCAAATGAAAAAGTTATTTGCTATTGAAATTTTATTATTGTTTATAGAAACAGATCGGGCTCCTCGGATCCTGGAATAATGGTAATAACTGATTTCCGCGGGTACCCATCATGTTGTAAAGCTTACCTTTTGAACTCAATGTTTTTCATTGTAAAGTATATAAATTTCTGCCCCCGTACTATAGACAGTAAGTCTCGTGTATGATGAAATCCGTTGTCTAAGGAGAGATATTGATATTATCACCGTCAACATCAGTTTTGAATTACACGATACGAGGGCGTTATTTCATTTTCTTTATAAAAAAATTCAACACACTCTATAAGGTCAAACTAGATTAAATGTAATGCTATGTGTATAGTTTTCAAAGTCAAAGTGCTTTACCTTTTTGACATTTGCCGACGTTTGCCATTTATTACGCCTTGCCAACTTCCACAAGCGTCTCATAGAAGATTTAAATACACAATTTGAAATTAATGCAAATAATAAAATTACACACGTGTTGAAAAAGGAAAAATAGTTATTTATGTACCAAGGCAGTAAAGTGATTCTTTATCGGACGAGTCTGAAATTATGAGACCAGCGAGCGAGGCGAATAACAGGCGAGTTCGATAAGGACACTTTACTGACGTGGTGCATACAAAATTGTATCGCTAACCGTTCAGAATTCAGAATAGGAAAAACTGAGGTATATTTCAATGCATTATTATTTGTTATATTGAAATTGAACGTACACCCTGAAGCATTAAAAAAGTGAATTCCTGAAGTCAAAGGAGTTCCAACTGAAAACGTTTGAGGGTTATTATCTATATTGAAAATGACGTAATAGGGAGAAGTGTGACACTGACAGATGATTTTCGATTAAATGTCAAAGTCAAAATACTTTATTTACAATCGGTCAGTAATACTGACATTTCTTACCTTTAAAACGGTAGGGAAGTGACTCATTACTTATTTGCACTTCCGGCTAGAAGCATCTGTCACTTTTCTGAAGTATAACAATATTGTATCGTTGATTGAGGACTCCTCAATCAACGATTGTATTAAGCTGGTTTTAATAAATTGTAATATCTTTCTTTGCTTTTATACGGAATTATTCCCTCAACCGCAGCTTCTTGGACTTCCGGAGGAGTACAGGTTAATTCAAAATAAGACATTATGTACTTGTTTGAGCACAAAAAATAAAATTTCGTGGCAGAAAGAATATTTTATGACACAATTGTTAAAACCAATAAATTAGTAATATTGCCTAGCAACAGATTCATGAAATTCTTTGTCGAAAAAATATTAAATTGTGATAAAAAATTTTCTAAAATTAATGTTGCTAGTAACTAAGCGATTGTGAATAAAATAGTATACATACCACACGGGAAGGATCATTCCATCCACGGCTTGGCTGTAATGATCTACTTCCCCGCTAGGTATGTAATATACTATTACCTGCCGCAAATGTGGCAGATAAAGTACTTTATTGTACGATAAAATAAACTGTTTGTTTACTTCCGGAAATCAATCTGATAATTGACGGCTTTACTTACGGTTGACGATAAAAATTATTATCCTAGTCGATATGCATTTACAGTCTCTAAGCTTCATAGGAAATATTATTCTGTCCCCCCATTTTGTGCAGAGTTCGTCTTGTAAATTAATTTCATTGGTATAAACTAAGGACTAAGTTGGAGATTTTGGAACCGTTGGTGATATTTAACTAAACACTTCTCAAACATCTACTACACCAACACTCTACACTTTCTTTCGCTAATCTAATCTAATCTAATAGCTATTTCTATTACTAGGGAGAAATGTGTCACTTTCTTAAAGAAACAAGAGGCACTTTACTCCTGTGTAATACATATAATTTTCATTTTCACCCACTCATTAAACCTTTTTGTGAATAATTATTTATATTGTTATCTTCAGCCCATTGCTTATCTTCTATATCCATACTAATACTATAAAGAGGAACGATTTGTATTTTTGTATGTAACGAATAAACTACTAGACCGATTTCAAAAAGTCTTTTGCCGTTAGAAAGCTACATTATCACTGAGTAGCATAGGCTAAAAATATTGCTAGAAAAAATGAGAGATCCTTAGAAATCCTTACTAAAACCAACCCACAATAAACTCAAACACTACTGTACCGATTTTCATGCTGTTTTCACCGATAGATAGAGAGGTTCTCGAGAAAGGTTTCAGTACATTATTTTTTCATACATTGGCTAAAATATAACGATATTTGTTGGAGGTGTCGGAAAAAATAAGCTGTTTGGGAGCTTTCAACGAAAATGAGTGGCAAATGACAAGTGGATTCAATTGACATGAGTCTTTCTCTAAGAGCATGTGGATTCTGTTCTTTCCAGTACTGGCTGTTCTGGTAAAAGTCGCTTCATCGGTGAACAGAGAACATAATAGAACATAATAACCTCAATAAAATGTTAGTCATTATGCTTGTTGAGAATAAGTTGTCAAAAAAGCAACAGTGATAAGATATCTATCTCTTGGAAGCAAATTTGGAACAGACGTGAAGTGATAAAGGTGAAACTTTCCTTTTATTATAATTCTAAGAAAAGTTGTTGTGCGTTCTCGAGAACGGATGAAATTATTGTGTTTAAAAAGAAATTATGT
The DNA here is from genome assembly GCA_949126875.1 of Lochmaea capreae. Classification (NCBI taxonomy): domain Eukaryota; kingdom Metazoa; phylum Arthropoda; class Insecta; order Coleoptera; family Chrysomelidae; genus Lochmaea; species Lochmaea capreae. The sequence continues at coordinate 19,535,135 of OX421403.1, forward strand.
TAATATCATCTTTTCTAATCAAAACTACTAGGAAGTTTAGACAAAAAAAGAATACCAGTTAATTTTATTTTCAGGAATTATTCACAATTGAAATAATGTTTCCTGTCTAAGGCTAAGAGAAAAAATCAAATTCAACTCCCTGTATGCAATATTTTACCAACACAGCCTTTGTCTCAATAGTTATTAATCACTTTGTATATTATGCCAATATTCAAATTATAAAGGCATTTTTTCTTGACGAAACTGTTTCGAAGAACATTTTGAAACAGTTTGGTCGTGACGTATTGATTAGTGGCAATCGCAAAAATGAACCGTTTTAAAACGTCACGTGATCAGTATCTATCTGTTATCTGTCCTGCCAGTTTCGCTTTGTTTACTTTTGTCTGTGAGCAGAGATTTTTTGTCGTTTCGGTATTACAATATTATTATTTTCCAGAACTTGTTGAAGTTGAGCCTAATATTTTTGAACAAAATCAGGATCTAAAATCGGGTACCTATAATATTTAATTTAATAATGAAAAAATTAAAGTGTCCCTTTCAATCTTGCCATTCTCTAAATAAACAGCGGTGGATATATACACTGTTATTTCAAATTCATCCAATGTGACTTTCACCATTTATTCCATTGCAAAACACAAAAAATTAAACAAACCGGCACTATAAAAGTAAATAAATTAAAAACGGAAATTCCATTTGTTTTGCCTAAAAACATAAGCAAAAAATTCCGAAAATGACAGTAGTGACACTGCTGACAGATTAAAACGGTCTTGGAGAACGTTCTGAAACGTTGACAAACAGTTTTATTCCTGACGTCATTAACCGATCAAGAAAATAGACCGTTTTAAAACAGTTTGAAACAGTTTCAGAACAGTTTTTAAAGAAAAAGTGCCTTACGTACTGTTTAAAATCACCCACATTGTGATCAATACAAAGCTGATAACGCTTTTTGTTTTCCTTAATCACAAAACATTCAAAAATAATATTTTCATTGTTGATTCCATGCTGATTCATTGATTAATATCATCCTGTAACTTATTTTTAATTGGAAAAAGGTTATTATTGTTAGTAAACTATCAAATAAAGTAAATTAATATATAATTTTGTCCTTTAAAAAACTCCATTAGGGGAGTTAAATCGAGGTATTGTTCTATCATTTATTATTTATTTTTGAAATTTATATACAACTCATTCATTCATACGTTTGAGTTGTACTAAAAAGCCCAGGCACTTGAACTGAATCATTGTACCATTACCCATGTTATCTACTCCTATTCCAGAAGCTTCGTGTTTCTTATATAGACCACCAGTTTAAGTGGAGGGATTTTCAGTAGTTGTGATGGTTGTATTATTTCGTCTCCAAAGTGCTTCCGTCTGTCCTTGTAAGTTCTGGCAGAAGCAGAGTATGTGAGTAGGTGTTTCATTGTAGAGTTCACATTTTCTGCACATAGGCTCACTAACTTTACCCATTTTGTGTAGATGCTTTCTCGGGGTGCAGTGTCCAGTCACCAGGTCAGTTACTGTCTTCAAATGGTCGTTACCCAGTTTCAACAGCATGGACGAGAGTTCCTTGTCCACCTTATTCAGTAAACTTTTGGTATGGATGTGTCTTTGTGTCATCCTCCATTTGAGTTGGTGTTCCCGATATTTCCTCTTATGTAGAGGAAAACGAAATCTAAATCCGTAACTAGTTAATTGAAGAACACCAATAGACCATTCCAGAATGACATGTCGGACATAATGTTCTGGATCCTCATGTCACATTCTATTTAGTTTTCTGTTAGGTGACTATTTAATTTATCTCTCTGTGCACTAGAATCTGTTGCTCTTGAATCTCATAATTCCTCTGTTGATTGCTTTTTTTGTCGTCTAACATTTTAATTACTATAACTGAACTCACACCTCATGTCAAATCACACACTTCAACTCCAACTGATCAGCGGATCTAGCGCCATATGGCCAATCTGTCAATGTCAGGTGTTCTGGAATCACCTAGTCAAAGGTTCTCTTCATGCAAAGACTTCACAGAACTAGGGAACTCTCAACCAGATTATTGATTATTGAAAATAATGGAGAAACATTTTATAGCTATACCAAAATGTGAAATTCAGTGAATCGATGAGCAGAAAATGTAAACTTGGGGATGAAACACCCACTTACATACTCTGCTAATTTAAGAACTTACAAGGTCTCAGAGAGAAATACTCAAAATTCCACCAATTTAACGAATAGCATATATAGAAGCCACGAAGCTTCTGGAATGGAAGTAGAGAATACTGAAAATAGTAAAAAGATTTAGCTTGAGTGCTTGGGCTGTTGAGTACAGTTCAAAGGAATGAATGAATTGAAAAAACTGTGAATTTCTTATTTAATTTTGAGGTATATCTTCCAATTCTATTGTCCAATACCAATAAAATTAAAGTAGAATCACCTTGGCTCTAGTGATTTCAATTCAAAAAAGAATTATTGAAATCGGCTTACGAACGAAGACGTTGTTATAAGCCAGGTTAAAATAGTAAGCAACCAAATGCAAACCCAATTTTTCTTCTAAAACTAGTTCTCCATATGAATTGAATATCTCATTGTTTGATTTGTACAGCAAACAACAGATATCAATCTTCGGTATTTTCTCATCTTCCTTAAGTACACACACCCATTAAATGCAAAATTTAATTTCAAATGCATTAGAAAACAAAAAGGCATATTTTGATCTATGTGCGGTACAACTTATAAATCTGTAGGTGGAAAAATGATTTATGTCTTACAGATGTACACGCTGGGCTGGGAGTACCACAAGGTGCGATATGAAAACTTAATTATGCTAGTACCTACACAAATTTTTGATATTTTTTAAGAACTATACACAAAGGAAATTTTCTTTAACTTATAATATACACCGTGTTCATTTGAGAAGGACCCACTCTTGATACTTCAGAAATGCGACATATTAGAAAGAAATGCCGAAACACGTCAGCCTTTAACTTGAGGACGACATTTTTTAGCACCAACGCCATAAACGTCATTTTCACCCCCTCACTACTGGACATACCCCTCAAAATTTTTCAAATAGCGTTAGGTATCAAGTCATACCTCATTTAAACGTTCTAGTAAATCTCTATTAAATCATTTTGTTTTGCTTTTGTTACCAGTCCTCCAGTGTTTTAATCGATGTTTAAAATTGGCTCTTTCAACCTTTCATATGCCCCGCATTATGTTATGACAGAAACACTCTTTCAAGATTAAAAAAATTTACAAATTTACAAAAAGTGAAGAGACAACTGCTACGAAAAATTAACTGTTATTTAAACACCGTTAACATTCAGGGAATAATAAAGTTGAAAGAGAGGCAATTTTAAACAGCGATTAAATAACAATCTAAGAACACAAATCATGCCATGATACCCTTCTTGAGAACCTGTATATGAGGTTGAATGATGGTGAGGTCGCTACGGCAGTGTTTTGTGAACTAACCAAAGCTTTTGATTGTGTGGATCATAGAATACTTCTGAGCAAACTCGAGGTTTATGGGTTCAGGGGCACGTCACATTTATTGGGTATCGTCTTACCTTTCAAATCGTTAACAGTCAGGTTTTTTTTAACAATGAAGTATCCACCCAGAGGATAATTACTTCTGGTGTTCCGCAAGGCTCTGTACTTGGACCTTTGCTGTTTTTGCTATACATAAATGATTTATCAAAACTGAATATATCTGGGGAATTTACTACGTTTGCTGACGATACAACCATTTTGTGGAGTGACACTGATCCTGTTTGGTTACAGAGTTGTATCAGCAGACATTCTAAAAATAAGGGGATGGTATGATTCAAACTTTTTAACACTTAATGTCTCTAAAACTAATATAGTATCATTTAGATGTGAGATAGATCATATATCTTTGGGTTCTGAGCCAATATAAAGTCTACAGACAAACACATTTTTGGGTTTATATATTGACAGTAAATTAAAGTTTGAACCACAAATTCTTAGTTTAAATAAATATAGGTAACGACGGTTAAAAGTTAACCAACAGTCGCATTGCACCGTACATACCTAACAGTTCCGTAACTGAGAAATACATTTGACAATACAGCAATAGTTAGTGAATTTTATTTTTCGATGATTGTGAGAATTGAGAATCTGCCAGTGGAAAACAAAAAAACTGACGCTGTCACATGGCAAGATAAATCAAATGCTTGGGCCAAAAATGCGGCAGAATTTAATGCAACGTCTACAGTTAGAAGAAGAGTGTTGAGTCCTTAGAGTAATACTACAAATAGTCCGCAAGTCATTCATAAAACTATTCGAAAAGGAGGCTAATATTCTATCGCCATACATATGTTTTCATCAATAACTTTCAAGGAGTGGGGAGAAACTGTCGACTAGTCGGACAATGCCACTGACATAGAACTATTCACTTACAGGTGAAAAGAGAGGTTAGGAAAACTCCGACTGTTTTTTTTTGCAAATTTGGCAATGACGAACCATGATTTTCACAAAAAAATATTATTCTTAATTATATCTGTACGCATGCACGAAAACAAAAGCTTCAATAAACTAGGAATGTTGAAACTTCGTAGTAAAATTGATAGTAAAATGGTTTCCGCCGTTTTCTCGGTGTTGCCATATTTCAGACAGACAAAATAATTAACACGCATTTGTTTCGTTTAAACAAAAACATATTTTTATCACATAAACTACTTACGATAATTATTTTAAAGTCGTTTGTATGTAATTTCTTAAAAGTACATTTTTATTTTGTACGTTTCTATCGTGTCCTATAATTCAGTTGTCGTAATTTAAAGAAAAAGTAACACTAACTATGAAATAAAACAATGAATTTTTGTTTAAATCTTCATTACAATTTGTAATTGTAATTTGTAATTGTAATGAAGATTTAAACAAAAATTCATTGCTTTATTTCATAGTTAAGTATGAATCTTAATCAAGTAAAAGCCTCATCTATTCAATTTCAAAAAGTAACACATCTGGCAAAGGGTCGGCAAGTTGCCTTAGAATGTGATTTAATGTTGGGTTCACTTTTAAATGCAAACAAATGTATCTTTTTAATGTATTAATCTGAGGTTGAATCATTGAAAGCTAGAAACGCAAAACCCATTGTTTGAACACTGATGCTACACGTACTGTAAGTAAAGCTCAAGTATTGCAACAGATACGACGAGCGTCAACTTACATTAGAATCCGGATTATCCGGAATAATGTGGACCACAGCAATTCCGGATTATCGCGAGTTTGCCATTATCAAGCCGCCGAATTGCCTATAGTTTTTATATAATGTGACCATTTCATTTGTGCACTTTAAGTATGCCGCCGCGGTAGTCTGTAACACGTAAAGACAAAACCAGTGAAATCCTGTAAATTCCGGATAGATGGGGGTTGTACTATATAAAATCCAGATAAAACGGAGAATCAGGGCTCTTCTGTATTTGTCTTCTGTAAAAGTTCAAACGAGCCGAGGTCAATCACCTATATAGCTTGAATAGAATATAATAGAAATGAAGTAGAACAATAATAACTGTATAATAAAAAGTAGTCAGTTTAGGGCAGTTAATTTGTAGACATCATATTTTTTTTTTTTAAAGAGTTTAGTGTTTAAGCCTTCACGATGTTTGATGGGAGAGAGTTCCAAATGTCAAACACTCGATCTGATAAAAAGCCTTCGGAAACCTACGGAATTGTATTTTTTTTAATTTGAATCGATGTCCTCGAAGCCTGGTATCGGTATTCAGAGGAAAAATATGTGACAAATCACAACCAAACTTATCATTTAAAGCTCTGTAAACTATTGTTGAATCGTTGCTCGCCCTGTCAAAGCTCTAAAATACAGATTATTAACGGAGCTGGTTTGAACCCGAGCCTTCCGTTACCTTGTTTCTACTCCAGTTCGTGTTCTGTAAGTACCAACAAATTCAGAACACACTCTTAAAAGACTAAAATGACGTCGAAATGCATTTTTATCTAACAAATCAAAATAGTTCTTTCATCCGTATATCTGCCGCGGAATTCCGTTTACCACAAACTCAAAACCATCCAGATCGTCATCATCTTATAATACATCAACGTTATTCACAAATTCTAACGCCATATATTCTGATCAAAATTATACACACCATAAACAAGGGTGAAGACATCAAAAAGTGATAATAATTAATTGACCTATGTGTAAAAAATTAAACATCAAGCTACTTAACCGACGCGTGATCACCACTTCTTCCACTGATTAAGTTAATGCCGGTTAGGCTGAAGATAATCAGCAGTTGTTGGGTGGTAGACATTTTAAATGTCCGTTAGGAATTCGTTAAATTTTAACCAGAACTGGTGCAAATGGGCATTAATCAGATTAATTTGTATCAGATCTAGTACAATTGTCATATCTCTGGCATTACTGAAACAAAATTAATGAAATGGAATTACTAGATAACCTATAAAAAGCAAATGAAGCAATATTCTTCTTTTTTGCAGTTTCTATTCTACAGCTGATGAAGCTATAATATTTCTTTAGAATCAACGGCACTACAGTGAAAATCACAAATCTTCACCGTTACGTTATACTTCCCTGAATGTATCAAAGACAATCTAATTTTATGTGGATATCGCAGACCGGGTAGAGTTTGTTTAACCGTCCTTTGCCGTTACGTCATACATTGTCCAGCTTTATCTTTCATTCATGAAATGGATGACGTCATTAACGTACCTCAAATTAAAATTCACAGCATATGACGTCATCTTCTTAGTTTGATCAAATCCTGTAAAAATATAGGAGTCTCCTTTTGATTGGTGGAAAAAGAATATTGACGGTTGACGTGAGTGCCATAAATGTCATTGTAAAAATGTAAATAAAAATATTGCTGTGACTGGTTTCGTTTCGTCGAAGAAGCCAAGATCTAGCCCACATTCTTCGTTTTTCCTTTTCTATTTTTCCAGCCCGGTATTCCAGAACAATAGCTATACTTAAAAGACCCAAAACAGATTAAATTTTTTTTATTTTCATTGTGGAAAATACAAAAAAATTGCAGTTCAATCACATTAAAACAACACCAACAATTTTTAGTTTGACAAATGACAGACGCCAATTAGACATCCGTCAATAAATTTGGTCAAATTTTGAATGATGGTGTGAAAGACAGTTTCCTAAAATTTGAACAAACTATAGGTATGACGTCAATACGTCACTTTGGTCAAACTAATTTGATCAAAAATTTGACCGTGAGACATGGGCTTTAAGCTACGCCATTACGTCTTTATCGGTTTGCCACTCTGTCTTGTGTTGTGACAACGATTGTACCATGGAGATATATAGTCTCCATGGATTGTACTTAAAAAGCGAAATGTCACTTTATGCGGAAATCATTCTGTCACCATTGAAGTTCGTCGCCATTGTCATTACTTTAAAAAGGTGAAGTTCATTTACATATATTGTGATATTTCTCGACAAAATGCCTGGTAAACGTTTGGACGAAATTACATGAATATTTCCAAAAGGAGTTGGCCAATGGCGGACCACTTCTGCTGTTAAATGCCATTCAAGAGGTAAGTATTGTAACAATTTATTTTTAGAATTTCAAATTGTAGTCTAAAGGCCGTATGACATTATGTAGTTTTCGATATCGATTTCTGTACAGTTGTCAATGTCGACAAAAACTGTACAATTGTCTGTACAGGAAACTTTATGTCCATAGAATTGTGTAAGACACTTATGTAGTTTTCGATATTGAAATTTTCAAAAACAACGCCTCTAGTTGGTGGTATAGAGCTGCCAAAAGTCCTTGTCAATTGACATAACGATTTCATTCCATCCTGATTTCATTGTTATATTATAGAGACGTGTTATTTTCCATTGAGTATTTATTGTTAATCTTTTTAATTGATTTCGTTTCCATTTTCAAACAAAAAGTCCATAAAAACAAGAAACCGAATGAAATTATCTCAACTAAACAAGGAAAGTTATTATCTAGGTTAGGCTAAACATAAACACATATCTGTATCTGACACCGATACGATATTTGACCTTTTGCGCAGAAACTGTACAAAAATATGATGGGGAATGGTATTTCAGTACAGTATTCGAAGTCGAAAACTACATGCTTGTATGACACTATACAGTTGTTGTCAACATTGAAAACTATACAGAAAACAATATCGAAAACTACATAGATCACCAGAAATACATGCCAAACTCTCTAACAATGATGCGCCGAAGGTGAAAACTGTCTTATTGATTTGATTCGGATGCTTATGAGTTATGACGTAACGAGAAATATTCGTGACTTTTACTTTAGTTTCATCTACTGGTTGGTTCCAAAACCACGATGGAATGTATTTCCTAATTACACAATTGACGTGCGCATCTTGTTTATTATTTATCTCTGCCTAAGGGGTGTTTAAATTTTTTGGTATAAAAAATCTTTACATTTATGCACTCCGTATATTTTCACATTCAATTTTACATCAAAATTTCAACCACAGTATAGCTAGAAAATAACTGACCTATTATTCACAAGAAAATCATCGAAATGAAATGATTAGTTGAAGATATGGGTAACCATTTTTGAGAATGCATCAATTTTTTCGTAACTGGATTTTTTTTAAGGTTAGTATATATGGAACAAATTTTAAATTATATAAATAGTTGTGTGCTAGGTGAACATAAGAAAAATGGGATCTTTTTTGCACTACGTTCTGATTGCAATAATAATAATTTAATCAATGTTTCCGTAGTTATCCATTAAAATGCATAATTATTGTGAAGCCTTCAGTGCAATCCATCTAATCTTAATGTTAACCATCCTTTTAAATTTACTTATCAAATTTCATTTGATTTTCTTCTAAGTTAAAAATAATTAGTAACAAATAATTTAATTTAAAAAAAAAACGAATTCCAATTCATCAACGTTATGAATATGTTCAAAACTAATTTATAAAAGCATTAAAATTAAAAGACAATAAGCTGTTAAGAAACAAATCGTCTCGTTCTGATTTTAGAGGGATTTACTGTCGAAACCGCTTAATATTCTGAACTCGGAAGATTTATAGCTGTTCATTAAAAACACACCAATGATTTGAATGCAAATAATGCAGCAGGATCGGATTCAGAAGCCGATAAATTTGATCTTGCTTGGTTGGTTGGTGTATCTATACATGCGTATTTATATTTTTCCCTTCACTTGCAACTTAATATTGTTAATACCCAAAAACTAACAGCAATCTAGTTATATTAACTCATTCGAAAATACTTAAAACTGCTATTCAATTTTTTTTATTTCGTTCTGGCATGTGCAGTTTCATGCATTTTTTAAGAGATACTTCATAATATAGTATTTGATATTCCATCTAATTAAGGAAGTCTCCCCCAAAAATGAAGTTTCGAACTGAAAAATCTCCTTTTTCTCAAAAAAAGAAGAATAGAAATAGAATTAAATCGTTAGATCTCATACAATTTCAACAATAATTTTCAAAGAATAATAGGATCACAACTGAAAAAAAGAAGCGTAGAGGTTAGAAAGCCTCGGCACCTCAGCATCAAGGCTTTTTGTGCTCTTGGTTGTACCGTTTATGTGAAGAGACCAGTGGCACTTATCAGGCTCAACAGTCTTTCCACTAGGTGCTTCTTGCAGAAATTCTCCCTTGCATACTCTAGTCCTAGGAATCTATAATCTATATCTCCAATGAGACAGTACTTCATATTCGAAGATAATGTCTGAGGCTAATTCCTCCTCGTCCATGCACAACCAGCAGATGGGTTACTCCTTTCCTCAATAGTATACTTGTGCTTACTTATGCTACAGTGATCGGTTGGTATTCTGGTCACTTTCCTAATCTGGCCACTGCTGAGGTTCAATATTTCGTGAGTCAGCGACTCCTAGGGTTTTTTGACCAGCAGTTTGCAGTGCTTCTGCTCTGGCACGTGGCTCCAGTACGTCTGATATTCAGTTTAAAACCACCGAGATGTACAGCCACGTGCAGTAGTTTTTGATATTCCAAATACTGGTTCAAGACCAGTGAATGCAGTTTCAGTCCCTAGCTTTGCTAGGGTGTTTGCCATTTCTTTGTCTTGTGCACCGGGACCCACCTAAGAGTTACTCTATTATGCTTTGCCACGTTTGAAACTTTTGTAGGCAGTCCCAGACCATTTTAGATCTGATCTGGGGACATGCTAAGGATTTCAGTGCTGCCTGACTATCTAAAAGTGTAAGGATCTTTTGGCCTCTATACCCCTTTCGATATCCATTTGCAAACACGTATCGATAGCCTAAATTTCTGCCTGGAATACGGATGCAAGCTTCCTCAACGATGCGTGGACATTGCACCTGGGTCTAGCACCGTGGAATCCAGCTCCCTTTCCTATGTGAGTTTTAGATCCATCTGTGTATCACACCAACGTTCCTTCCTGACTGCATCCATCCAACCCATCCCAGTTTTTTTTATTCATACCACGTGGAGTATCTCCTCCAAACTCAATGCTCATTTTTATTCATACCATCCAATGTCGCGTTCCCCTCTCCTGAGAGTGTATCGAGACCAATTGAGTCTAGAGTGATGGGTTTTTCATGGAGGGGAAGTATTTCGTTCTCTCTTTTATGTATAAGTGCTCACTGTTGCGCCTATATGAGATGCTATATACGGAAGATAAATATTTGCCGAACCTGTATATATTTTCTGTTTTATTAATATTTTATTCAAATATATGTATATAGTTGTAGCTTTTAACTGGGAAATAAGTAATTATGTAATAGTGTGAAAAATTTTGTTTATGTAGTTTTTGTTTATAATTCAATGTTTCGGTAGCGTTTCAGCTACCGTTATCAAGAATAATTAAATTTTTTTATATAATATAAAAACTTTATAAGATTTTCCATCTTTTTATCTTAAACTTCGATGTATAACTACGACTCTGTTATGTAAAGTTGTCGGGTAAATTTTTTCCAAGATATTTGTATGTTTCTAGGAAGTACATTTAGTTGCATTATTATGAGAATCGATTTCGTAGAGAGTACGCTCTTGTTCTTAATCCGCTGAACGTTACATAACACTCATACATACATACATCGAACAGTACTTACACTGGATATTTTAGCATGACAATTTAACACCCTCGCGGGATTATTTTATAGCAAATGGTTTATTATTCTTTGAATGATTCACACGACATCTTATGACAGTTTCGATATGAGAAGTCCGATCTTTATGACATGTATGTAATTTGCGCACGTACCTACCTAGGTTCTTTGGGTACTTACTTTCTGAACGGTTTTTTTTCACAGAGTATGAGTAGGAATATTGCACACCTGATCGTAAATCATTCCTAAACTTTCTACGTAACCTTTTTATTTAAATAAAAAATCCTTTATTATGGTAGCAGTAAACATAATGCTAAACAAAATTGAATTTGGATTTAAATAATATTTATAGATACTACAGTGCTTTTATTTAAAGTACCTAATGTATACATTATTTTCGAAATGAACAAAAGATTCATGAAACATAATAAGTAAAATAGAAATGCCATCTTTATATTATGCTAAGCTCAAACAAAAATGAACCAGCTGTACTGAAGTTGTTAATTCGGCATCTAACACAGATTCCTAATTATGAGATATCGAAGAATAATTATATATATTCCAACACTTCATAAGTTTTGAAAAATATTATTTTTCAAAAACAGTGACCTTCAACTAAGAAGCAACAACTACTTCCCGTGCTATATGCTCCGACGGATATTGAATTACACTTCAAAGTCAAACAGGGTTGGCATGTCCACAAGGTATTTTAAAACCAACGATTCTGTTTTGCATTTAAAAGGGACAGCACAACTTGTAGACCGGTTTCGGCGTTTTGCGCCTCATCAGTACAAGGTATGTGCTATCCGTCCGAGAATCTCTAATCCCAGATTGAAGAATACACTCCAATCACAATATATATTACAGGAAACTGTAATAAGCTTTATTGTTTCAAGCCCACGGACTTGTCAAAATTTTTTCGAATTTTGGTTTGCGATTGGAGGTGAAGATGTCACTACTGTCACAATCATTACATTTTCGTTACTGGTAGACATGTGTCGATTGTGATTGAAGTGTATTCTTCAGTCCGGGACTAGAGATTCTCAGACGGAAAACAAATACGCCGAACCCGGTCTACAAGTTGTGTTGTCCTTTCTAATTGCGAACCAGAATGGTTGGTTTTAAAATATCTTGTAGATATACCAACCCCGTTTGACTTTGAAGTGTAATTCAATATCCGTTGGTGCATATAGCACGGGAAGTAGTTGTTGCTTCTTAGTTGAACGGTCAGAGCTATTGAAAAATATTATTTTTCAAAACTTATGGAGTGTTGGAATATATATAAGTATTCTTCGACATCTGTTGATAAAACCCTTTATTAAATACCACAATATTACAGCGAACTGTAATAAGCTTTCTCCTAATTATATCGATACAATTAATTACGAAATGCTGTCTTCACTTTAACCATGTATGCATTGCATTGCATTGGTAAGATTTAATCAAGTTATATGTACAATAATATTGGTGTTCCGCAGGGGTCTGTTTTGGGACCAATTTTGTTTTTGATTCATTTAAATCCGGAAAAGTTCGGAAAAACGAGTTTCTTAGTAATTTTTTTTAACAAACCGCATGAGCGAGAGTGGTTTTGAAAACCCGAGTCGAAGACGAGTTAAATAAACATTTTATTTCAATGAAACATTTTTTTAAATTAAAATAATAAGAACAATAATTAATAAGAACAATATAACTTCCAAGCTAGGTAATATAAAAATTACAATTATTGTAGGTTACAGGAGTATTGTTAGCCATATCGGTTAAATTGTTTTTAATTATGTTTGTAGTAGCACTATTCTCTATGTTGCTGTGAGGTGTGTCAAACGATTGATGGTGTTGGTTTGAAGAAGTGTCTATTTTCTGTCTTTTCAAGGTAGCTTCGAAGCTTGTAGATGGTACATTATTCTGGACGGTTCTTAAGGCAGAGATGATATTTGAATGATGTTAACTATCCATTTGTAAATACGGTTGGATAGACGCAGCTTTAGAATGCCCTGTGATTTTGATGAATATTGCTGCTCGCCTACACCTGCCTTTACTAGATTAGTAACAGCAGTTGATCGCATGGAATGGTTAGATATTTTAACTTCTGTCGTGTTCATACCTGTTTTTTCGGCTGCGTCTTTTGTCCATTTTGACAGTTGATTTCTTCCAACAGGAATGTTTTTAAACCATCCAGTGCTACAATTGGATTGCCATGATGAATTTGGTGTCAAAAACAATCTATTTGTGGTAACTTTAGACGTTCGTTTGTTTAACAGGGATTTTTACAAACGTACCGGACAAAACTCAGGGTTTTTTGAATTAGGAACAAGCCACTTGCTGTCGCACAGATTTTTTGCACCACCTTGTGCAGTTTTTCTGAAGACTCTGTTATACTCGATCCTTCCTGAAAGAAGGGATACATAATTTGACTTAAATGTCAAAATATATTTAGTAGTGTGATTTTAAAGTAGATGTACCTATATAGCTTTTAATTTTTTTGGAAAAGCAAAAGGAATTTCAGTGGTTATATATATATATATATATATATATATGATTTATACATGGTATTATAAAAAAGACATTAAAAAATTGCCAAGCCAAGATAAAAAGTATGCGCACATATTTTGTTTTTATATAAGCGTTTTTTCTGCCAAGTTACAATAAACATTCACAGATTTTGTTGCAAAATTAAAAAGCAATATCTCACCTGTTTTGATTCCATAATTATCAATTTCTTCTTTAAAATATTCTATTAAGCAACGAGCTGCTTCTCCGCCCCTCCAAGCAAGCTCAACTGCTGCAATAAAGTAGAATTTACGCTGCAACCCGGTTGGGGTTGTCTCATCCCATAAGAACACAATCTTGTAGTAGTCATCCATATTTAAAGAAGCTGAACTTGTTTTCCTTTTTTCTTCATGTTTTTGGAGACTCCTTTTCGCATTTCGAGCGTCTCTAGCTGGCTTGAAAAAAATGTCGTGGAATGGGTCGAACACGATATTAAATTCTTGAAAATATTTTTTCTGCAGTTTTTTGGAAACGATATTCCACATTACTTTTACAGACAGTTCTTTGTAGTCTTCCCTATTAGCTTTACGCATGTTCCATGCCCAGTCCTTGAGGATTAAATTTAGCTCCAGTGTAGTTGTTGTCTGGAGTAATTGGTAATTTTTTGCTTGGCAAAATTCCATAAATTGCTTCCAGATCGATGTGTGAGTTTTCTGAGTATTTAGTGGAACACTATTTTCAACAGCCGCATTAATTTTACGTTCGTAAACATTTCCAAGCCGATTCATTTTGAGTTGAAAAATTAATAAATTCGTAAGCGTTGTTTGTGATCTTTGTTGTTGGTAACGGTACATAGCAACACAGCATGTATGTATGTATGTATGTATTTTGGGGTAACATTCACTGAGACCTAAAAGATCTATTGTGCCCCCTTACTTCTACTTAGTTTCTGAGGAGAGTCTCAGATACTAGTAGCTCCTTTAGTCCTATTTCCCGGAGGAATTTTAGGATATCTGCAGGCCTCAACTTAGGTAACTGTCCCTCTTCTATCCAGTAGTCTCCCAGGTACTGTGCCCTAGGATTCTGAAATACTGTGCAGTTCGCAAGTATGTGGATGGAGGTTTCTTCTTCCATTCCACAAAATCTACAATCTTCTTCCTCCACTATTTTGAGCTTTTTAAGGTGTCCATTCAGGCGACAATGTCCCGTTAGGATTCCTGTTAAAACTCTTAGTGCAGTTTTACTTTGACTTATGCATTCATTTGATCTCAACACGTTGTAGTCACCCAGAAAAATCTTTGATTGCCTAAGCCCTGCTAGATCTTTCCAATTGTCAGATCTTCTCTTTTCTTCGGCTTTACCTATTTCTTCCAATATTACATTGGAGCTGATTCCGCAAAAAGGTTCCGGCCCCCAAAAGGGTATTTCACTCCCCCTCTTTGCTAGTTCATCTGCTATTTCGTTTCCTTCTATTCCAGTGTGTCCTGGAATCCACAGTAAGGTGACTATATTGTTCTCGCCTAGTTCATTAAGTTTGCCTAGGCATTCCCACACCATTTTGGAACTGATTACACAGGAACTCAGCGCTTTAATGGCTGCTTGACTATCAGACATTATGATAATCCTTTGCCTTCTATATCCTTTGTCAATATTGAACTGGGCACACTTTCTTATTGCGTGAATTTCCGCTTGAAAGATACTTGGGGTTTTTCCCAAGCTTTCAGAGTGTTTGGTTCCTGGCCCGTACACTCCTATCCCAGTTCCTTCTATTGCTTTTGAGCCGTCTGTGTACCATTGAATGGCATTCTTTCCAAGTCTGGTAATGGTATTTGGGTCCCATTCCTTCTTGTTGCTTAATTCCTGCAACACAGCATAGAAACCATCAAGCTTGTTTTTACAAGGCAACATGTCAAACTTGCATGAAATTTTTTCGATTTTTTTCCGGAAAAACTGCTGACAGCTGAAGTTAACAGTTGTTAAGTAATTTTTCCACTTAAAATTTATATTTGACATACCAATTCTTGATAGCGATTGGTCAAAATTATAACGAAGAAAATAATCCAATAAATTTAAATACGCCGGACCATTCAAGTGTCCTTCAATGAAAAAGGACCAATTATTTTGTCACCTATTATTCCAGCCAATACATTCAGTTTTTGTGGATATTTAGATTCACGCACCCAACGAGGATTGTTACGTGACCAGTATCTACAATTTTGTCGATCCACGTTTCCATAGATAAAAAAGCTGACCTAATGGAAAACCTAACATTAATTGAAAAAATTCTATTGTTTTAATTGTAACGTTTTTCCATCATTATATCTGCAAACTCTTCTCGTCTATCTAAATCATCATCTGAGAACGTTTGAATTTATCTTATTTAGTATGGATGGAATTTATTTTCACGTAAAATTTTCATTTCGGATGTTAGTGAAATATCAAGTTTCCTGGATACTCGTCTTCCAACATGTGTTCCATACGTAAAACTCACTTTTTATATCTGAAAAATCGATATTATAAATTGAATATTTTATATTGTTGCCCATTTAAAGACGCCTATGGACCGCCTGAATTTCATGATAGCACCAACATCCTGTCGAAAAACAGTTACTAAACAACTTATCGAAGGTACCACTGGTACAAATCAACCAAAATGGGCGGTACCACCTCCAATCGTTATCGGCGAACGAATTACGGGTGACAATTGCGAATCATTGTTAAGTAATGTCAGAGATGTCGGTTTTCGTTTGTTTTAGGCTAGTTTTTTTCCAGTATCCGCCATATTTTACGACAATTTAAATTAAACTTGTACTGTATACGTATCAGTGGTCATTATGCCATCATAATTCCGAGAAATCATATTTTATTTATATTTTTTTATAATTCGACTAATTTCATAATTTAAACAAGTTTCAGAGAATGTAATTGGATGTCTGGGAGATCAAAAATGTCGATGTGACCGATTTGGGATGGTGAGGTGGTTTGGTTTATTTTTCATTTGTGTCTTTTAATTCATACTGAACTTCGAATTTCGAATAACATTATAACTAGAAATTAACAATTATTCTATAATTGTTACCCATTATCATAAATATGTAAGTATAATGGGTTCACTTCTACTGATTCCTAAAAAATCTATTGTGCCCCCTTTCCTCTACTTAGTTCCTGAGAAAAGTCCAAGAGACTGGCAGTTGGTTTAGACCTATCTCCCGAAGGTGTTTTAGGATATTCAGAAAAGTGAGTTTCCCTTTTATATCCAGTAGTCTCCTAGGTATTGTATCCTAGGATTC
The DNA here is from genome assembly GCA_949126875.1 of Lochmaea capreae. Taxonomy (NCBI): domain Eukaryota; kingdom Metazoa; phylum Arthropoda; class Insecta; order Coleoptera; family Chrysomelidae; genus Lochmaea; species Lochmaea capreae. The sequence continues at coordinate 19,551,984 of OX421403.1, forward strand.
TGTGTTGATATGCAATCAGCAAGTATGTGGATGGAGGTTTCTTCTTCCACTCCATTCTTCTTGCTATCAAAACTCTCAGTGGAGTCGTAATCTGGCTTAGGCTTTCATTTGGTCTCAACAAGTTGTAGTCACCCAGAAGTATCTTGATTGTCTAAGCCCTACTATATATTTTTAATAGTTCTCTTTTTTAAGCTTTGCCTATTTCTCCCAATATTACATTGGAGATGATACCACAAAAGAGTTCCGGCTCCCAAAAGGTTTCAGTCCCCCTTTTTGCTAGTTCATCTGCTATTCTATTTCCTTATGGTGACGAAGATGTCTAGTTAATTGAGTTTTTCTAGGCATTTCCATGTCATTTTAGAACTGATTACACTGAAACTTATTTTTAAATCTGCTCTATTTGTTTATAGTATTTTAAATTTTTGTTTTATTATTTTTCTGTTATTAAATTTTTTTTATTTAATTTAAATTGTTGATTTATTTCAAAAAAATTTTTATCCCAGGGTTGGATTTGATACTAAATAATTTTTAAATAAAATTTTGTTTCAATTATCCTTATTTATTAAACAATTTGAAAAAATATATAAAAACTTTGGATCTATTGATTAATTATTATATCGCTTCTAAAGCTGCTTCCTCACCGAGTCGACACTGTTGATCGACATGGTCGATCAACAAGTCGACAAAACTGCATCCGTCCACACCAGAGTTGACAGCAATTTCCATAAGGGCATCGTGCCTCATGTTTCTGTTTTTATAATTATTAGTTTTGGAATCCCATAGATTTGATTTTCATTTGTATGCCTCAATAAAAGCTATGACTTTGTCTTGTTCATGAAAACAATTCGACATGTCGATCGATTTATTTTGTCGATCGACACCGTCGATTGCAACGTACACAACAAGTCGACACTGTCGACTCGGTGAGGACGCAGCTTTAGAATTGACTTTCTAATATGAATATCCGATTAAATTTCTTATACTTATCAAATATCAAAATTTCTAATTTATAGTGGTTTGAGGCTCGGTTGTACAATTGTAGTTTAGTGAAGGCTCAAGTGTGAACTCAGGTTCAGAGTCAGATTGCTGTTGTACAAAGTAAGCTTACGGTTGAGCTTGATTTAAGCCTCAAGCTTAGTAAAGCCTTCAAGAGGGCAGGTTTAATGTAAGCTTAAGCACGGAACATAAATTGTTATCATGTTCCGTGGCTTAAATGTAAATAAATTGTATGCAAACATAACCTGTACTTAATTTATTTTCAAATTAAAAGTTTATCAAAGTTAAATATGGATATTTTAACCGTTGATGAGGATTTTTTGGAACTTATTGAAATCGTACAACACCCGAGAAGACCTCGGTTGTATAGAGAGCGTTGAATGTTGGAGGGATCATGAGTTTACTCAAAGATTTCGTCTTTCCAAAGATACTGTTCGCTTTGTGACAGATTGTATATCAGAGGAAATTTGTTGCAAAACTAATAGGTACGAATAATCCCCTCCAAATGCCAAATTATGGATGGTTTCCGAAATAAACCATGGCACTGGGGCTGGTATAAACGAACCAATAAAAAAATGTTATTCAGCCTTGGTCCATATACGTCTGTGTTTCAAGCAGAGACGATTGCCGCTATAACCTGTATTGATCAAAACATCAGGAGAGGATCTACCGGACAAAAAATTAAAAAAGCCACTGACAGCTAGGGTCTGCTTAAAGCTATCAATAATTCAACAACTAGGTTTGGACGGGTGGAAAACTGTGAAGTCCCTTAACAAGCTGGGAAGAGAGAACACAGTGCCGGTACAACAGGGAATTGCAGGAAATGAAAAGGCGGACCACTTAGCTGCAGAAGAATGAATAGTAATCGTATTGTTATAAAAGAAATATTAACGGCAACATTCGAAACAAAATCCTAAATTTCCATCTATCTCAGTAACGTCACTGTCTTTATCATGTACAATCACTTGATAAATGAACATCCATTACCGAAATCTTAATCCAAACAATAAACAATAACGGAAAATAATACAAAGTTTATGCTGAATTTTTTTATTTTTTCATTACATTGTTCGAGAAGGTGAACTGTTGTAATGTTGCAATCAAACGTGCGCTGCGGCGAAAACAAATGAATATCAACAATTGAACTGTTTGATAGATAAAGATCAATCGAGGTTACATCGTTAAGATCTAAAAATAATATAACTATATGTCGCGAAGCAGTTATCGATCAGTTGAAGCAGTTATTTTAGTTAATTTTTTGGGAAATCAAACCATAATCTTTTTCATATTTCTAATTCAACGTTTCGGTAGCGTTCCAGCTACCGTTATAAAGAATAATTAAGTTTTTATTAAATTCTGCTCCCTATGTGACACTACGAAAAAATTCGACAATATGGCCTTATGACTTAGAAATTGTCCAGCTTTATCTCTCATTCATAAAATGGATGAGACGGAATTATGACGTCATTAACGTATTTCTTAACTAATGTCGACGTAAATTTTATTTGTTACTTTTGACAGTTCAGTTGTCATATTTTGATTTGTTCAGTATTTTTGGTAATTTTCGCCTTTTTCAATTAATTTTTCATTGGAATGCCGCTACCTATATTCGTTCCTTTTTCCTGTTTTTATTAGGGGTTTTGTTCAGAAAGAAATTTATTTATTGCCTGTTTTCTCCCATACACGTATTTTTTTGCATTTCTCAGGAATACTTACGAAATTGTTTCTCACAATGACACAGGCCATAATTACTATACAAAAATATGAGCACATAGATATTCTATCTAATTTTACATAACCTTTATATATTATAGGTCCGTAATCTTTTAAATTCAGTAAAAATCATGCTCAGGTGCGTTAAACATCCTCAAGCTAGAAATTTTAAACAAATCAGTTAAAAAAACGGGGATTTCAAGTTAAAACAAAACTAAATTATGTAAAAAAGTACGCAACGCATAAAGCAAAATACAATTTTTGGCATTACTATTTTATTCATACAAACACACCTTAACATATGTCATTGATTATAATTTTGAGGTTAAGTGTAAAATAACATTCAAATAATATAAGACAAACGTAAAACAACAGAATACGTCACCGATTATGACGTAACGGTAAAGGATGGTTAAACAAACTCTATCTCTGAATGATTTTTTAACAAATATAGAAGGAGAAAAATCTCTTAAATTTGAAAACGAAACTAACAATGTTTTGCCATTTTTAGATGTTCCTATCAATAAAACATCTACAGGATATGAAATGTAAACCGTAAACCAATACACTAATAGCGTAAAAAAAAGGATAGTAAAATTTTCATACGATAAGGCAAAAATCGTTTCAAGGATAATGAGTTCACTAAGGAGAAACCTCAGTTTTAAATAACAATAATTACCCAACAGAATTTATAGACAATGAAATTATGAATATAGATAATGGTTCATTGTTAATACCCAATAATAATAATAATTCAGCTAATATAATTTTTAAGAATTAAGAAAATTGGTAATCAATTCAATATTCGAACTAGCTTCAAATCGAACAATACCTTGAGATGTATACTAAGAAAAACTAAACCAAAAAATGAAACATAGTCCTCAAAAAACTGCATATATCAGATATCCAGTGAAAGTAACAATTTTTATTTAGGTGAAACATCTAGGCCATTGAAAATCCGAATAAATCAACACAAGAAGTAAATTAAAGATAAGGAGTTCTTTAAGTCAGATATTTGCAAACATGCTTGGAAAGAGAGGCGCCATAATATTCAATGGTATTCGGCGCACATAATATTGAGAGATCCCAATAATAAAAGACGAAAAATCAAAGAAAATGTTTTGATACAACTGAATGGGGATAAATGTGTTGCTAGTATTTCAGCCGAATGTAGTCAAATCTGGTTACCAATGTTAGATAGAGAAATTTTAAAACAAAAATAATCATATCACAAAAAAAGTTACACCAAACGCATCTATTTCTAATATTAATACTCGTGTATTTAGTTTGGTTAACTGCAATAATGTGAACATTACTTGTCATTTTAATTCAACAAATAAAGATTATTAATGTTACTATGGTACGTTTTTATTTGTACTTCCCTCTGTATCTGTAGAGTGGGGAGGGTGGGCTAGGCCCACAGCATTTAGGCCACATGTGACCCATTGTACATCCTCCCGAGGAGTTGTTTTCCTAGGTCATTGTCAATCCTGTCCTCTCCAGGAAGGTGGACAGGTCACTAGGAGACATCTCCTTTATATCGGCAGGTGTAGGCCAAAACTCACACTTTCTTGCCTGACATATTCATCTTCCTGTTCACACATCCTGCATAGAGATGTGTCCACTAGCCCCATTGTATGGAGGTGTTTCCTTAATTGACAGTTGTCAGTCAGGAATCCTACTGTTAAACGTAGGTTTTTCCTGGTTATCGCCAAATATTTTTTCGACTCCAGCTTCCCAGGGTCGCCCAGGGTGATCCTGGCAAGACTGCATCCCTTGATTTCATCCCATTTCTTTAGAGATTGAGCATGGGTGTAACGTTTAGTTAGTTCCGCAATTGTCAAATTGGTCAGGCCGTAGGTGTCGACGGGTCCAAGAATTCTTAGTCCAGCCGCTTCCCTGGATAAAGAGTCAGCAATGCGGTTACCTTTGCTCCTGTCGTGCCCCTTAACCCTCCTCGGGATAATATTGTTATCTAGCGAGGCGTTAGCTAAATTTCGATGGCACTCTAATACTAGCCCTGATGTAACACGTTGTCTGTTCAAGGTTAGTAAACCTTGTCTGCTATCAGTGCAGATTATTATGTTTTTGCCAGAAATTCTTTTTCTGGTTAGTTCCTTTGTGGCAGTTGAAATACCAGCCAGTTCTGTTTGAACCACGCTGGTATTTTTCCCATTCCCCACTTAATCCTTAGGCTTAGTGATCTGGAGTAAGTTCCACATCCTGAGCTTTTTTTGGTTTTAGAGCCGTCTGTATATGTATATGCGTATTGCATTTGCAAAATCTGACTCTGTGTTCTGTTTTATTTGTATTTTGTAGGGTTTATTAAACACAAACCTGGGTTCAATTATTTGTACTTTAAATCCCTTGAGATTTCAACTGTCACTTTATATCCCTTGGGTCTAAAATTGACACTTGGGTCCGTTGAACTATAGGGAAACACGAATTTTTGACTGATTTTGCGAAAAATCGATAGTACTAACCTATTTTGACGATTTAGTTTCTAACATGTGAGACTAATAAAGTGACCACTTTTTTTGGGAATTGCAAAAACTTGTTTTTATAGTATGTAATTACTTACCGCACGCTTGTAGATAAAAAATGTGACAACAAGTTTTTTGCAGTCTTAAACTTCAAAATATCCTTGATTGTCTACCTGGAACGCTACCGAACCATTGAATTGAAAATATGAAAAAGATTGTGTTTTGATTTTTCAAAAAATTTACAAAAATAATAATGAATACACCACAAGGAACATACAGAAGTTATTTTAGATAGTACCGTGAGCATCATAATATTCCATATAATTTTTAAAAATTGTAATAAATGAGACACACCACATAAGACATAGCCTGTATAATAATTCGACATTTTAATCTCTTATTCATACGACTCAGCAACATTAATCAATCCTTCCTAACATAAGAGATGTGAAAGAGTTTTGATAAGTAGTTCGTTATTTAAATCTACTCTTTCTTGTTAACCTTGATGAACCTGTTTACAGAATATCAAAAGCAGCAAAAAAGCCTAGCTGTAAAAATCCTTACAAAAAATAGAATTGAATGAGCTATCAACAGCCTGTGAGCCCTACAAATCCACTAGAGATGATGGTATATTTCCAGCACTGCTACAACCACTCCCAATTGATATTCGGGATGAGTTTCATCTTGTGCTCTATACTCTATTTCAAAGGGATGGAGACTGGCTTCATTCCTAGTAGTAGCAAACGCGTTCAAGAGAAACCAAAGTCTTATAGCCGTATCAGTTTCATCTCTTTTCTACTTAAAAGAATCGAAATAGTATATTTCATCACGTGTATTTATGGATGTGTAATGAACGATGCTCGTGGTCTTAAGAGGGTTCGTTCCCTTGGCACCATTTGTTGATTATTTTCAGAGTAGCTTGTGTCTGCTCCGATACTCTGTATCATCAGCATACCCTAAGCAATACATGCCTTTGGATTTCTGCTTTTTCAGTAATTATTCTACTAGGATAGCCCACAGAAGTGGTGATAAAACCCTGGCAACCCCGGCCTGTTCTACCTGTGACGGTGGTATCGCCAATGGACGAAATGATTACTCTCTGAAGTCTGTTGACTTGCTTGGCTTATGCGCATATATTGTCGCTCGTTGAGAGGGTTTGATGATAAAACCCCATCTTTTAAGTATCTGTCTATTAGTCTCTTCAACTTTTTAAGCAGAAATGACACTAAACTGAATGGACGGAATGATGTGAGCGACATGTCATGTTAATATCCATGTCTTGGGTATATAAATGATTCTTACCTTTTGCCATTCCGTTGGTATGTATTGCATAGCTAAGCAAGCCTTGAATACCCTACATAGGTGTGGAATTTATTATATATTTACTGTTCCTTTTGAAGTAGGATGGGGTATATTCCATCCTCCACTGGGGATTTAAATGGTTGAAGTTTGTTTATAGCGCACCTTATTCTATTTGGCCTTGTTATATCTGTAGCCAGTTTCCCAGTTAAAAGCATTTGGTGTTTTTGGCTTGCTTTGCAAACTATTCACCGCTATAGGGTTATTCAGAATTGTTGGGGCCATAAGTAGCATTGATAAACTTTCTTAAAATGTTGTAGTGTGGGTATCTCGTCCTTTTTTAGGAACTCTACTTTATTTATAGTACCTTCCTTTGCCAGCACTTTGTGGGTTCTAGAACAGTAGAACATATGGGGGTATCTAAAACCTCCTCACAGAACTTCTTCCACGATACAGTGAAAACGATTAGGTACATCAGATGCTAATAATGTTGTCTGTACACTTTAATTTAATAATCCATACAATTTTTAAAACAATACATTTTGCAACATCGCTAACTGCTCAATTATTCTTACCTCTGTGGTAATCCTATCTTTCAATTCCCAAATATTGGCAGGTTTTGTTTTATAAACGATGGTTTTTAAGTGACACCACAGAAAATAGTCTAAAGGATCCATCATAAAAACACGGATTTGAATATATATTCTGGGAAACACATTATTTAGCCTCTTCACATTCTTTATGCAGCCGAATATCGTCGTTTGGGATATTGTTTTGTCTGAAAGTTTGGAATAATGAAATTTTTTACATCAAAATGTAATTGAAAACAAATACTTACTTGGATTTGGAATAACCTAGCCAACACAGGTATAACACTATTTTCCAATAAATCTAAATAAGCCGGACCGTTTAAATTTCCGTCAAATAAAATGGGACCAATTATTTTGTCGCCCATTATTCCAGAGCCCATACATTCTGTTTTTGTGGATAGGGGGTGTGGGATTCACGCATCCAACGAATACTGTTACGTGAACAGTTTCTACAATTATGCCGTTTCGATTCATAAAAAGTGGCCTCATCGCAAAAGATAACATTACTCGAAAGATTTGGATCGTTTTGATTGTAACATTTTTCCATCATTAGGTATGTCTTGAAACTCTTCACGCCTTTAGAAATCCTCATCTATTCTGACATCTCATGAACTAATCCTATTTTGTATGTGCGAATATGTATGTATTTTCTGCGCACTGATTTGGATAAATCTTTTACCTAACCAGTTTCGTTAAACTTTTTTAATAATTGACTGACAGTGGATCTTGTTATGGGACTTCGGTTAGGATATAAACAAACCTTCACCAAGTTTCGTGAAGACGTTGTGGAATAATACCTTAGAATATCAAATAAAACACAAGATGGAGTAAAATTAGTACATTCTGGCTCAGTACGTGGAGGAAAAGGGAGACAAACAAATCCAGCTATCTCTGCAGGAGATGACAGACAAATCAATCCAAGACCAAATAATGCATTTTTCAGATACAATTCCGAAAGTTATAGTCATCATATGAGATGTAAGCACTGTGTATCGCAGAAAAGACAATTCAAAACACTTATGCGAAACCTGCCGTAATATACCTGCGCTATGTGCAGTTTCATGTTTTCTTATGTTCTCTTCTTTGCTCTTGACTGTTCAATACAATGTTTCAGTTACTTTTATCTTTTGACGGCGATTGCTGTCTTTGTGATTTAAAAAAATTCCTTCTGATTTGAGCCAGCATTTATCGCTTGTTGTTTTTTCTACGAAGAATCCATCTTGAAAGTATTAGCAGTCCACATATATTTTTGGCAGCTCTAATTTTTCGTTGGTGTCCGCGAATGTGTTAAGAATATTTGAAATGAATAAACTTTGCAAGATGACATGAACGTGAATAAAACAAGCAGCTTCAATGTAATTATTTTATTTCATGACTTAGATACATTTTCTTCTTAATACTATCGCACGTTTTTTATATAAATATTAAATTTAATTTTACATGAATAAAAAAGAAATACGAGTCCATATTTTTCATGATAATTTGAAATTGTGGTATACTTGAAATCACTATTTATTTCATTTCTTGGATGAGGTATTCATTCTTCGGAAATCATTGAGAAAATAATTAATTAATTCCTACTAGCTAACAAAACGAAAGAAACCATCAAGATAGAGAAATAAATGAACTGAGATTGTGAGATGGACATTCCAATACAATACACTTAAAATCGTTGAAACGATCAAGTGATCGAAAAATCTAAGGTAATTGAAATATTTGGGTATACCTATTTCTTTTAAGATTAACACTTATAGAAGGTGTGGTCTTTAAACCCCTTTCAGTAGATTCTGAATCACAGCATCTGTCATGCAGCAAATATGCGGTCAAATGTAACCACACGTAGCTACTCGGAAGATTTCAGAGTTCATAGTTCGTATTTATTATATGTGACCTTTCACACCGAAATTTGGGATAGGTATTTCCAAATTCAAATTTTTGCGATCGCAATAAAAACAACTATGTGTTTGTATTATAGAGAAATGCCCGAGCTAATGATGTCAATATCATGATAAAATAAATTGTAATTGATATTTTGCTGGATTTAGTCCGAGCTTTACCAAATTTGACATAGAATTGACAAAAAATATTGCACGAAAAACGTATTATGCAAATATTTATATTTTACCTACTTAACATATAAACAGATGTTAAAACCTGTTGACATTTCACAACATTAAAGAAAATACAAATTTCCTAATATTAAAACAGATGTTTGAGTTCCTTTATCCACAAAATTGTAATACAATTTTCAATAAATAATTTAAAAACATAATTTAAAATTTTAGTCGCATTGAATACAATTAACAAGTCTATTAACTTACCCATTGAAGTGAAAGTGAAAAAATTTAATGAAAAGAAATAAATATGTCACAACTTACACCGTGGCCCAAAATAAATGTACATTTTTTAATTCGAATCAACTTTCTTGTTTTCAGTGCGATTTCATTTTCCTTCCTCAGAAATTTTCCCAATATATCCTTAATAATATTCCAAAAGTAGATAAGTAATAGATATACAGGAACGGATTTTTTCTTAATCGGTGCATTTGACCTCTTTGCAAATTAAACCTGTTTCGACTACATTTGAACTGATTTTTTTTTCTTCTGGGTGAACTATCCAGTATATTGTAGAAATAAAAGTCCAATAATTTCTTGTATTCGCGAAATATAATTTTTTATTTATGTAAAACCAGATCTGTCGTAAAGGAAAAAAAGTGAATGATGCAATATTTTTTAATTATAGTTTTGCTTTTGATTGGTTTTCCAGCACTGCCATACATTTGAAAAAACATCTATTTGAATTAAAAAATATCCCTTAAATTGTACGTCGGCATACACTCATCATATCATACCTACCATAATTTGGGGTATTCATAGGTGGCCTTAAGTGTATCTAATATCCACAGGAGAACGAACCAATCAGAAGCAAAATATGTTTGCACCTTAAAATTTGATTTCTTGAAGGCAAGAGTGCGTTAAATATTTGGTATCATTCCAATAAATAAATGATTCTCGTGAAACCAAGAAAGCAGAGAATTTTGTTTCCACTTGAATATTCTGGATAGTTTACCTACCAAAACGGCATATCAGTTTAAAAGAGGTTTCAATTACGAGCTCAAATGCATCGTCATAATGACGTATATTACCGCATACGTATATTTTTCTCGTGATTTCTCTGGCACAAGATTTAAAATAACACTGAAAGCTGCATTTTCATTATCCGAAGGGACATTGTCTTCGCTTGAACTCACTTTTTTATAGATTTTTGTTCATTCAACTTTGACAATTTGATGACATATTATGTTTGCAGCCAATTTTATTAACAACAAAAATTTCATGATAATATACTGTTAATAATACTAATAAACAGTTGTAGATAAAATTGTGTACATAACACGTGGGTTAGGAATTATTAACGCACTTATGTGAATTCACATGCGTGCGTTAATAATGTCCATATCCCACTAATTACGTAAATAACTATTAGTTTGCCATATGTTTTTATGTTGAAAATTTTATCATCAGTTTGATGACATTTAATACATTCTCATTTATTGACCAGGTATGAGAATAATGCAGACAAAAATGTATATTAGTGGCCAGAAATAAACGGGATCGCCGAGTTGTACCAAGGGAATCCTACAGTCGAGTTGTACCACCGAATTTCCTGGATGGATATAGTTCTGAAAATTCCATTATATCTTGATCTTGAATTCTAATGAAAAAGTTGATAACCTATTGGGGTGGCTAGGGGGTTAGGGTAGGTTACTAAAGTAATAGCGTGTGAGAGTGCCAAACATAAAACATTTATAACTATTTCTTATTTCATACATCTGAAAACGGACCTCCCTTAAAACTTTTACTGTTCACTTAGTAAAATTACTGAGAAAATAAAAACAAATATGTGCCTAAATACAATTTATTATTAGTGGTACTGGGTATTTCCTCAATAAATACGGCTTATGTGTAATTTCGTAATGATCAACCTCGATGGTCAGTATAATCCCCAATAAAGACTCAGGTAGTCGTGGTACAACTCGGTAGTCCCCGAAATAAATATAGCAGGAGTCACGTTATTAATAGGATTAAGATATTTTCGTTTCAACAAAATTTGTCTTGACATACAGATTTATTGACATTTTAATGGTGAAGAGCAAAAATAAGGAATAGGGGATAGTTTATAGTTAATGTTTCCATTCATAATTGCACTACAGAGACGTTTTTGTATTCCCTGTATCAGATCCGGTTTCCGAAAAATTTAAAAAAATTCAAATTGGTGCTTTTCTTCTTTCAGATGCAGTGTTTATTTCTAAAAATAATGAGGGAAATTATAGGAAAAGTTTGTTCCAAGTTCAATGCAGCTGAAGGTTCCATACTAAAATTTTCAGTTTGAATTACATTTTTTTTTAAATTTCCAGATATATATCTCTTACATATGATATTTTGAAAGTGCTTTGAATTCAGTAATATTTAACACGGTATTCAACTAATAAAAAAACTAATATTGCCAATAGAAAGGTGAAAATGTATTATTTTGGGGCATAAAATCCATAATTTCAGTATTTCAATGAAGTTTAACAGAAGCACCATTCACATACACCGACACGTAGCATGGCCAGCACGCAACGTGACAAACACAACAAAATATATCATTACATTCAGATTATATGTATAGGCGTATTAATATCTAAGGAAACATTAGGAGCGCGTCGTTACTGACATGAGTCAGCACCGGATGGAATTCCCTTCAAGAACATCCGAACGATGATGGCGCATGTCTGTTCGTGTCTGTAGCACTTACACGGTACGTATGAATACTGAGGTGGTGTGTGTCTGTGGCGTTATTTCACTTTTTGAAACTAAATAATGGTTAGAAAGTCATTATCTACTATCTCTTTGTAGAGCGTGAATTCCTTCTTTTTTTCTCTCTCTATACATGTTTAAACTACAACGAGTAAGTTTGCATCTGATTAGACTCTCTAGGTGTATCTGTTGACGTCTGTAATGAGCTATCCTGTTGTGAAAACTTGTGAAGGTATATGTAAACGGTGCTTTAATCTGCTTTTTATTTATTATTGGAAAATGTTGAAGCTGTTTACAACTGCGGATTTGACTTCCTTTTTTCGGAAATTATAACTTTCCAACAGCTCATTGTTTTGATCAGTCTAAATTAACGACATATTTAAAATTATAAAAACACTCTCACTTAAAATGGTAAGTTGTTAAATGTTATTTTCATCATAACAAGACGTTTTCTTGTTAATACCATTGTCCATAATTTTATTGCTATAGAGTATGTAAATAATATGACGATGACAATAAAAAAACCAACAATCATGTTCTTAAGCATACCTCACACCAACAAAAATTCGAACAATCAAAAAACATTCATTTAAAAATCGTTTCACTTTCACCTACCTTAACTTTTTCCCAACAAACTTTGACCAGTAAAAAATGTAAGTACGTGCCGGGTTCTATTCTAATTTCATATCAATGCATTTGATGACATTTTGCGAAAAATCAGGGAAATACAATTAAATTTAAACGTCAATATCAAAGTTTCACCAACATTAGGGCTTTTCGGAAACCGTAATCCTGGATCAGATAGATCACCTATCAGCTGATTGCGGATCCTAACCATGAACGAGATTTTTATCTGAGTTTCCGAACGACGCGAGCTGTTTTTGTGGCAACGTCAAACTTAAAACTTGACCTACAAACCTTTTATTATCAAAAGTTTCGTGGATAGATTTTTTATAGTTTTTCTGCGTTTATAGACCTTTATCAAAAACCCTTTTTTCAGTTGTAAAAAGATTTTAATTGTTCAATAATTATTATTAGCGAATTACAAACATGGACAGGTTTTTATACAATACGTCCAAACTATTATTTTTGAGGGGGATGAGCAAGACGATGAGGAATACTTATTAATATATGCATTTAATGCTTCAAAAAGGCCATTCATTATTCGTTGGTAATGATCCTGACGATCCTGAGTAACGAAGAGCTATAACTTGTTTTTCACTCATCGTTCACGTTAAATCACTGACAAAAAACAACCAACTAACACTAAATTTTGAAGCCAACAAATTATTTTTTTATAGAAAAACTGAAAAGTACAAAACTCGCAAACTTCAAACACCTGTCAACTACGCAGCTTACATGACTTTCAGGTTAGAGGCTAAAGAAAACAATTGAAACGGAAAAACACGTCAGCTGATCGCATTTACCCACCGGTATACTTGGGTAGAAAGGATACAATCATATGACTATGATCGTGATCCGGATTACTTTCCGAACATTCAGATCATGATCGGGTTAACTCGATCATAGTTTCCGAAAAGCCCTATTTTATTAAAAACTCAATAGACCATTCCACAACACGTGATAATCGATAAGTTAGTGTTATTTCCATGAAACTGAAGCAGATATGTCTCGAAGTACGTATTATTTATCTGTAGATATCAAGTGCCGGTGCTATATGAAAAAATTCGGACTTTAGACAATATCGACCCTCACGCCCGTTCGACCGAAAGTCGGGAGAAAGATAACCTATCTATTTCTCCCCGCATTCCACACTTGGGGCCGGTTATACAATTTGAGTATAAACTTGGTATTCGCTATACGAGGGATATGATGAGCATTTTGCTTTTGGCTGTAGAAACAGACATGTTGTATGCAGGCCTAATTCTTTCCCAGTACTAGTAACTTGTCAGTTTTTTGCATTCCGAAATAAATTTATTGATATGAAAGCTGAATACCTACATCGAAAATTAATGTTTTTCTCCACCTTACTGGGAAACCAATCATATGAACACCAAAAATAGGGCGGAAAGTATTGTTTAGCAGTCCAATAGGTCAGTGAGAACAACAAAAAGTGGTTTTCATGACAAGGATGACGGTTAATGTCTACCATTCAAAACATTAAATTTTTGCAGGTTTTTTTATCATTTTTGTTTTATTTAAATGGAATAAAAGAAAAAATATTTATGCAATTTGCTTCAACAACTGAGGTAATTAGCAAATATGCATAAATTGGTACAATAATCACAATTTGCATAGGTATTATTTACAGAATGTGAACGAGATTAATATTTTGCAGGTACATAATTAAGTTTCCGACATTACAGGAGTCTCCAAGCAGTTCTACAAGGTTATCGCTAAGATTACATTGAAATTTAAAATGACTTCTTCGCTGGACAATAATTCTAGGAATTTTTGGCAAGTCACCGTTTCCCTTCTGTCATTATGTCACTAGGCATGTCAGATGTCATTTAAAAAAGCAATCAGAAGAATAAAGAGATACAACTTACTAGAACTACTACAAAAGTTTTGGCCACCGATGCGTTGAGTATTCAGCAATAACGTCATTCTGAATTTAAAGAATTACGCATCGGGGGGTGTATTCATTGTTTTAATAAAGCAATGGAAATGTTCCCAATGATGAAAAACCGGCAAAAATCTTATGTTTTGAATGGTAGACATTAACCGTCATTCTTGTCATAAAAACCACTTTTTCTTGGTCACACTGTCCATAGACTGAACTCCTCTAATCCTAACTCCAGTTTTTCACCAGCTGTCACTTGACTACTTTGACGTTTCACGTGAATTTTTCAATTAAACGTAGGTGTATATCAAAGTTTTTTGTTATATTTTCCAATTTTTTGTTTATTCGGTAGACGAAAAACAGTTGTGTGTCACACATGTAGGAAAAGCTTTATCAGCCATTAACTATCAGCTGACCTCATTTCGCTACGCTCGCTCGTGCATATAATAGTCTTGGGCTGCGAAGGCTCATTTTATGCCCTTGTGACACAATATACTCAATATCCAATTCATTGATGTGCAAATGTTAATACGCTATCCATATTTTCGATACCAGATTAACAAAAAATAGACTAATCGTTTGAATCTAGTTAATTGGAACAAGCCAAAAATTTTTAGTTATTATAGAAAATGTAGAAATTCCAGCTTTTCAAAGTGCCAAATGGCAAAACGTTGGATGACTGTACCTGCCATATGAAGCCATTGTAGAACTGACCAGTTATTCTAGTTATAAATTTAGGTATAAAATATTGGAGGAATAACTATACTGACTTTTATACTGAAATTGTATAATCGGCCTTAACAATACTACAAAACGATGGCATTTTAGATATCTTCAAGAACTTATCGTTAACTAAAGTCTAACTATTATCCGTTGTTAACCTCTACATAATGGAAACTACATAGAATGTGCGCCCTCCAGCACAAAATAATGGCCGACCTGTCAGTGACATCATTTTGGAACGGTCTATTCATCATGGCAAGATATTATACTGGAGGAGAAACATTGGAAATTGTAATATGGTACAAGAACGGAATAGGCAGTGAAATTTGATAACAAATTGATGCACTGCAACTTCCCTCAGTGAAAAGAAGAAGATCAATATTGTTTCAGCCTATGAAATTGAGCATCTAATGCTATGTAAAATATAGCATATCTTTTAGCTGTAGCTAGGCACTTCAATGTATCGTTTAGTTGCAGATAGTACTTATAGATACAGACTTGAACATCCAGACTGGATCATTTTTTGTAGCGTCAAATAAAAATATGATAGTAGAATTAAAGGTAACTTTCAGATGTCGTCACTAGATCTCATTGATTAGATTGAGCTTCCTTTGAAACGTTTTTAAAAGCTTTCGAGATATTTTAAAATTTCTAATCTACTACACTCTATAGTGCAATATTTTTAGAATTGATAAATTGAAGAATATCAAGAGTATTTTCAAAATTTGGCGAAGTTGTGAATGGTATGCTAAAACACCGATTGTAACCAAGAAAAAATAAAAAATCTAAAAAATTTATTGTGCTCCTTTTTTTTACTCAGTTCCTGAGATAACAATACCTAACTTAACTGAAAACCGAAGACATATTGACTAGTCCGAAACATTTTCAACGTGGCCACCTCCAACTATTATACAATGTTTTAGCCGTCGACTGAAGGATCATCTGACTTTGAAAAATGTAGCTTTGTTATTTTTTATTGAATCCTGAATTTCATTACATAACTCTTTCCATGAATTGATAGGTTTAGAATAAACCATAAATTTCATGTAACCCATAAACATCTAGTAAGTTAAAATTGACTTTGCGAAAAGGCCATTGAAATTCAGGCCATCGTGAGAATATTTAACTATGACCAGGTGACCGTGTGGGGAATTGGACATTTTCAAATACCTAGACAACAGTTAACATTTCAAAGTTCAAATAACTTCAATTTCTAGATTTTTAGGTGCCAAAAATTATCCCGGCTTTCTTCTATTCAATGAAGAGTGAGTGTCAACATTCACAAGTAACCTTAAATCAACCATCATCTTCTTATTTGATATAACAAAAAAAAAAGCAGAGCTGAATAGTTATGCCTGTACCTGATTCCACGATTACACTATAGCCCATTACTCATGAATTACCGTGTATGAATCATGTCAATTAAAAATATATAGTACGTTCATAATTTTCGGCACTGTACTTGTTGGAAAATGCCTAAAATATCGTTACTAACATATTTACCAAAAGTTTGGTGAAAGAAGAGTTAAGATAGGCGATTCTAAATTATTTTAATCAAGTACTGCCCAACTGGGAAAAGTATCTAAGTCCCAAATAAGTTTTGAGTAAAACGGAAAGATGGTAAACAGCACCAACAGTGAAATTAGTGTCATTCCTATTCCAACTTTTGTCATTTCTTTAGAAGCCATGTTGCAGGGAGCTGCTGCTATCGCATTGGGAGGAGTTGATACTGGAAGACAGTATGAAAAGGAACAGCAGAGTGCGGCTGGCATCATGAGATACATGGGGTGGATTTTGGCATCCTAAAAAAATTAACATTATTATTTATCTTTTAGAATTTGGTTGATTATCACTTTTTGTGAATGAGTAGATGTACTTACCACAGACATTTCAGCCAATACTGGCAAAATCACGTTTGCGCATGCAACATTACTGGAGAACTGCGTCAAAAAAGTTCCCATGCATCCGGAAATTAACATGACGTAATATTTATTTAATGAGGTGAATCCTCTTAGATGTTGAGCAATCATGTGACTCATTCCACTAGCTTTTGAACCTTCAGCCATGGCAAAACCACCTCCGAGAAGGAAGAGGAGACCCCAAGGCATTTTTTGTTGGACAATTTTCCAAGAAATTAGAGCCGTGGAAGCAACCTTTGGTCTCTTTTGATCATTGTTGCTAAACATGTAAATAAAATCGAGTTTCGAAGGGACGACAAACATAACCATTACTATTATCAAAGCTGCTGTTGCATCTGTTACCTGCAAAAATATTGTCATGAAATTTGATTTTTTTTATAAAATTGCTCAATACAAATAAAAAACTCAAAGGTATAAAAATTAAATTGATAAGAAATAGTCTTGAAAAGGCATTGTATCTCGACTATTTTTTTACGTATCCAAAATATAATAGACATCCACAATTTCAATAATGTGCATTCGGTATAATCAAACAAAAAATTATTATTATACTGGGAATATTCCCATAAACCTTTAGCAGAGGAAATAATTGATTTGCACTACACTACAGGTGTCAGTAAAGTGCAGTCAATAAAATTATTAATAAAATCATCGGTAGATGAAATTGTTGTGAAAACGAAGAAAAATGAATGCGAGAACAAGTTGGTGATCAATAATTCCAATTTTATTAATTTTGTGAATATAATTCACCAGAAATTGCTAATACGATATCAAAAGTGAATGGATTGTTTCCATTCATTTTGGAGAAAAAGTTAAAGGAACCTAAGAGTAACGAAAAACAAAGAATTTACGTATCAGGAAAAATGCAAAGACTACGGAAATTATTATAAGTGGAATTCACAAAACTAACAGAAGCAAATTTATTTGAGGCAGATTAGAGCCATTTTACCTCAAGCTTTGTAATTTTTTTTATGTTTATACCAGCTAAAGGATATTTTTTTATATTTCCCATTTTCTGTTCAATTTTTACCTCGTGTGAACCGCACGCAAGTTCTAATTTTGATTTTATTTAGACTACAACGCTATCACCACAATTATTCTAGAATATGAATAACGTTCAACTTCGATCTTTTGTTCTAGAAACGCAATGGCCATGACCGATCCAATTACAATTTTTCAAAAAACGCGATTCATTGGTGTTTATTTGCTAATCTAAAATTCGTCGTCATATTTTATCTAATTGGACTGTGTAATTCAGATAAAACCAAAATATAAATAAACAAGTTATTACCAATAAAAAGTTTTCATCTTCAAATATTCAGTTTCTTGTTTGTCTGTTTTTCCCCAATCGGAAAAGTATTTTCAATTAAAACCTTTTAGAGTAGTATATTTTATCAAACACATCACATTAACATAACCTGTGTTATAATTTGACATTTTCATCTCTTATCTTATGCATAAGACTTAACAATATTAAGCAATCCTCCCTAACAAGAAATGTGAAAGAATTTAGATAATTAGTTCGTTATCTATTTAAATCAACACTCGTTGGTTATGTTGAAATATTATCATTTTTGGGTTTTTACTTAAAGTTCACTAGTTGTTAGGTACTTGTTGATAATAGAGAGTTAATATACTTGTCATATATAATTTTTAATAGTTGTCATAATTATACATTTTCTACAAACATGAAAGTCTTTTCATAGAGTATTTCTGTATTATTGGGTGTACTTCAACAGGTTATGGGCCCAGGAACGCAATAACATAAGTAAAAAAGAATATACCCCAACTTTTGTCACAACAGATTTAGTTGACAAAATGGATTATACAAAAGTACAAATTGGACTTTTAGAAGGTAAATCAAATTGGTCTACGTGGAAATTTAAAATTTGCACATTACTAAAAGGTATTATTGGAGCTCTAGAAATTGTAGAAGGTATCCTAAAAGAACCTACAGCTTTAGCAGAAAATGCTACGGAGGCAGAAGGTATCAAGTACAAAGAAGAGTTGAAAGAGTACAGAAAAGTAGAAAGCAGTGCAATGATTATCCTAACAACCAATATGACCGAAGATACCTTGAAGAAAATTATGAGATTTTCAACAGCAAAAGAAATATGGCAAGAGTTACACAGACTATTTGATGGTGCAACGGAAGAAAAAACTTATGATCTCTGTTTAGAATTCTTTAGCTTTGAAAAAGAACCAAATGACGATGTAGCTACACATATGTCTAAGCTTAAAAATCTTTGGAATGAATTGAAATTAGCTGTACAAAAAGAAAACGCAATTGAACTACCAGAGGTGTTACTAATTTGTAAGATTTTAGGAACATTACCAGACAATTATTTCTCATTTAGATCTAGTTGGATGTTAATATCCAAAAATAACAGAACAATAGACAACCTTACGAATCAATTGTGTGTTTATGAGAAAGCCTTGAATGAAAAAGACAAAAATAAGGTGAATCAAGAAGTTCTTTTTTCTGGTACGTCTTCATATCCAAATAAAAATAAGTTTAAGAATTGGTACTGTAAATATTGTAAAGAAAAAGGTCATAAAGTTAAAATGTGTCCCAAATGGCGTGCTGATGGTAAACCCCCCAAGCCAAGTACTACAAATTCAAAAGCTAACGTCATTCTAGTCTGTTCAAATGAATGTTTTAATTCAGAAGAAGTTGTTCGTAACTGGTATGTAGATAATGGTGCTACAAATCACATTACATTTTGTCCAGAATTATTTGAAACTTATGAACCTTTCACAACAGTTCATCAAGTGATAACTGCAAGTGGTGAGTCAATTGAAGCCCTAGGAAGAGGAACAATAATTTTTGAAACATTGGTCAATAATAAAAAAGACACACTAATTCTAAGTGATGTTTGGCTTGTACCGAAAATCAAGAAAAATTTGTTTTCCGTTCTCGCTGCTCAAGATAAAAAACCTAATAGTCAGTTCATCTCCAGAGCTACAAAATGCTTTTTAAAAATTGATAACATTGTTGTTCTTGAAGGTTACAGAAGCCAGAATTCTGGATTATTCAAACTAAATATAAACACTTTTACGAAACCACCTGAATTGAATAGCTTATCAAATCAATCCCAACTACAGTTATTTCACGAAAGACTAGGTCATCAAAACAAAAGACATGTAAAAAACTTAATAGAAAGAGAATTTGGAATCAAAGTACATCTCGATAGCGAAATATGTGAAGGATGTATGTTTGGAAAAGCCAACCGAAGAAAATTTAGTACAAGAGAACATGCAACTCGACCTGGAGAACGTATTCATACGGATGTATGTGGTCCATTTTTAAATTCTATGTCAGGGTTTAGATACTACGTTTTATTCAAAGACGATTTTACTTGTTTTCGTGAAGTATTTTTTATCAAACATAAGTCAGAAGTTTCCTCTAAGCTGCAAGAAATGTTACTTCAGATAAGAGCTGCAGGTCATGTAGTGCAAGAACTGCTATGTGACAATGGAGGTGAATTTGATAACAAAGAAGTTAAAGATATTTTAACAAAGTTTGGAGTAAAACAACGTTTCACTATGCCGTATACACCACAACAAAATGGTTCTTCAGAAAGAGAAAATAGAACGCTGGTAGAAACAGCTAGAACTCTCATGCACTCCCATGAAGAAATTCCTCAAGGATTGTGGGCTGAGATGATAAATACAGCTAAATATATTCTTAATCTCAGTGGTTCTTCTAGAATTGAAGGAAAATCACCAATACAATTATGGACTGGGAAGAAACCAAGTCTTAAGCATCTTAGAATTATCGGAACTACATGCTATGCTCATATACCTAAACAACAAAGAAAGAAAATGGATAAAAAGGCCACGAAAGGAATTTTAATCGGCTATGATGGTGTAGATGGGTATCGCATATGGTGTAGAGAGAATAATAAATTAATCAGGTCACGTGATGTAACTTTCCAAGAGAACATTCTCCCAATTAAAAGTAATTTCAAGTTAGAAGTTGATCAGCAGAAAAATGAAGAGACTCATGTGGAAAATCGAGATGTCGCTAATAATGATATTGAAACAGAAAAAATCTTGAAGAATACAGAATTTATAAGTCAAGATGAAGATGATGGTGAAATAGAAAATTCAGAACCCCAAATAGATGAAACAAGAAATCTACGAAATAGAGCATTAATAAAACCTCCACAACGTTTTGAAGACTTTGTAATGACTTCATTAGCAAGTATAACTGAACCTTTAGAACCATCTTCATACAGAGAAGCAATAAACAACTCTGAAAAGGAAGAATGGCAAAATGCAATGCAGATAGAGATAGCATCTTTACAAGAAAACCGAACTTGGACCTTGGAAGAACTCCCGGAAGGAATTAAACCACTTCCATGTAAATGGGTTTATAAAGTAAAGATGAATCCCGACGGCTCCATTGATAAGTATAAGGCTCGACTAGTCATAAAAGGTTTTGCTCAAAAAGAAGGAGTAGATTATGATCAAACATTTAGTCCAGTTGCAAGATCTAGCACTATAAGACTTTTACTTAGTGTTGCAGCAAATGAAAAGTTGAAACTGACTCAGTTTGATGTATCAACTGCTTTTCTTTATGGAGAGCTAGATGAAACAATATACATGCGTCAACCTGAAGGATTCAACGATAACTCTCAAAAGGTTTGCTACACAAGAGTCTATATGGGTTAAAACAGGCGCCTAGATGCTGGAATCAACGTTTTGTTAAATTTCTAAGTGAATGTGGATTTATAAAGAGCGAAGCTGATCCTTGTCTTTTCATAAAACTACATGGAAAAATCAAACTTTTACTTGCTCTTTATGTAGACGATGGTCTGTTAGCTTCTAATCATCCCGAGCATACTGCAGATTTTATTGAAAAACTGAAATCTGAATTCAAAATTACCCTCAAGCCTGCTTCATATTTTCTAGGTATAGAGATATCTACCAAAGACACTGGTTCAATAAAAATACATCAAAAGTCCTATACTAAGAAAATTTTAGAAAAGTTTGGCATGGAAAGTTGCAGATCCGTTTCAACACCTATTATTAAGGACTATTCTCAATCAGGGAAAGATCAAGATGATTCTCTAAATTTTCCTTATAGAGAAGCTGTTGGTTCATTAATGTACCTTATGGTATCTACGAGACCAGATATTTCTTATGCACTAGGAGTTGTCTCTAGGTCGTTGGAACATCCAAGTAAAGAAGATGTTATTAAAGTGAAACGTACATTTAGATACCTTCAAGGAACATTGGATTATGGAATCACTTATGAACCACACCATCTGCAAGGAATCATAAAAATGTACAGTGATGCTGATCATGGTGGTGATACACTCACTGGTAGATCAACATCAGGCATTGTTTGTATTTATGCTGCAGGTGCGGTATCATGGTTAAGCCAAAAACAAACTTCAGTAGCAATTTCCACAACCGAATCAGAAATAGTTGCTGCAAGTGAGGCTGCTCGCGAAATTGTTTGGATTAAACGTCTCTTGACAGAAATAACCGATTTAACAGCTGTACCAGAGCTTCATATTGACAATGAACCAGCATTGAGGTTAGCTCAAAATCCCGAATTCCATAGACGTACCAAACATATTCGAACAAGGCACTTTTTTGTACGGGAATTGGTATCAGAAGGCGAAATTGTCGTTAAAAAAGTATCTACCGAGCATCAGTTGGCTGATATGATGACCAAAGCTCTTCCAAAACCTAGATTAGTACAGCTTTGTACAAATATAGGATTAAACTAACTAAGTGAAAAGAAAAACCACTTAATGAGGGAAAGTGTTGAAATATTATCATTTTTGGGTTTTTACTTAAAGTTCACTAGTTGTTAGGTACTTGTTGATAATAGAGAGTTAATATACTTGTCATATATAATTTTTAATAGTTGTCATAATTATACATTTTCTACAAACATGAAAGTCTTTTCATAGAGTATTTCTGTATTATTGGGTGTACTTCAACAGGTTAAACTTGATAAACCTGTTAAGAATATCAATATTAGCAAGAAACCAAGATGGAAAGATCACCACAAAACATAGAATTAAATGAGCTATTAATAGCTGTGAGCCCTACAAATCCCCCCCTGGTGAGGTTGGTATATTTCCAACCCTGCTACCTGTTATACAAACGGGTCAAAGACTGGAGAAGGGACAGGAGCAGGGGTGTATAGTGAGATGAGGAACACTGACAGCCAGGCAGCTCTAAATAGCCGCAAGGTAACATCCAGACTGGTAGAAGAATGCCAGAAAGAATTAAATGAACTGGCAGATCACAGTAGAGTAAGACTAGTGTGTGTGCCGGGACATAATGATATTTCTGGAAATGAACAAGCTGATGAACTCGCGAGAAGAGGTTCAGCAACGACATATGTTGGACCAGAACCAGTTCTTGGGACCACAAAAAAGGTGGTCCGAGAACAAATAACGAAAATGGGTACAACGCCAGCATAGACTACAGTGGAGGTTGTTTTCTTTTGTATTTTCAAGAATTTTACATCAGTTATGGTTTCCACCTTCTGTATCTGTAGAGAAGGGAAGGTGAATTAGGCCCACAGCACTTAGGCGCTTAGGTCACATGTGACCCATTGTACACCCTCCTGAGGACTTGTCTTCCTAGGTCATCTGTCCTTGCCAGGAAGGTGGATATGTCCCTAGGCAGGTGTAGGCCAAGACTCACCGAACACACACTTTCTTATTGACGATAACTCCGAGCACTCGCAAAAGACATGCCTGACAGATTCATCTTCCTTTTCACACATCCTGCATAGAGGTGTGTCCACTAGCCCCATTGTATGGAGGTATTTCCTTAATTGACAGTGGCCAGTCAGAAATCCTACCGTTAAACGTTCTCAGTCCAGCCGCTTCCCTGGCTAAAGAGTCAGCAATGCGGCTACCTTTGCTCCTGTCGTGCCCTTTAACACACCTCAGAATAATATTGTTATCTACCGAGGCGTTAGCTAAATCTCGATGGCACTCTAATACTAGCCCTGATGTAACACGTTGTCTGTACAAGGCTAGTAGAGCTTGTCTGCTATCAGTGCAGATTATTATGTTTTTGCCAGAAATTCCTTTTCTGGTTAGTTCCTTTGTGGCAATTGAAATACCAGCCAGTTCTGTTTGAACCACGCTGGTGTTTTTTTCCTATTCCCCACTTAATACTTTTCACCTTATTCAGTCAGTGAAAGTGTAATTTCAACGAGCAACTGGGAATTAAAGGATATACCCAGAAGTGGACGATCCTCGCACAATATCGTTATTTGACTATGTATACCTGCAGAGAGCATTTTGAGTACTTGTCGGATCATGTAACAGCGTCTTTTGAATGCTTCTGGTGGTTCGGTTTGAATTAATACACCACATCGAAAATAACACAGCTTTGACATATACTGCAGCGCCCACTAGCGGAAAAATTTCCGTGAATTTATATACCTATTCATTAAAATAAATATAATCAATAGGCAGTTTTCGAAGGTGTCCACTTTCTGACGCTTGACATAAACATATACGTTAACTTAGCCGCTATTTGACAGATGCCCAAAAAGTGTTTTCGAATGTACGTAATGTTAACCGTTCCGTAGCCGGTAACCTTAACCTAAAAAACGTGATTATTAATTAACTACTTTTTCTGTTTTGTTGACTTATTTTGGTTTCAAGTTGATTTTTTCGTTCCATTTAAAGCATAAATTGGCCAAGTAGTTGCTGAGAAGGGGTACAGAAGAGTGCACTTCACTTCTATTCTATTGAAGGAAGCAAAGGTGAACAGGATGTTAAACGAGGATTTCGCAGCCCTAGAATCCTCAGAGTCTGACAGCGACTTGGAAGATGCTTTGCTATTAGAAGTCTTAAATGTATGGAAATTTCAGTCTCAACGATTTCAGTCTCAACGGTTTTGCGCATGCGTTTCGTTACCGATATCACTATGGCTACCGTCCGTAATATAGCGGAGGGTGCCGGTAGCGTTATACGTTAAATGACATTTCAAATGTCATACTTGTCAATTAGCGGTTACCGGTGATCATTTTTATACGCTTCGAAAACTGTCTAATATAAACATCTTTAACGAAAGACGTCTTGTGGTTGCTGCGACCGTTTATGCCTATAGGTTTATATAGGAACTAATAGAAGCTAACTGTAATTTTAAAAGGAAACTGTTACCAGAGAACTGGTACATCGACAAGATTACGTTACAAGCGTTTTCTATACGAGACCTATATGTGTTCTCGTTCTCTTGACAAGTCCTTAAAAAAAGAGCAGAAATCTACCATTGCCGTAATCTTAGGTACACCTGTCCAAGCTTTAGTTTTATTTTAAAATTACAGTTAGCTTCTATTAGTTCTTTTAAAATTGATAGGTGTACAACGATCGCTACAACCACAAGATGTCTTCCGTTAAAACGGTCTATTGTAATGTAAACATAAGTCATTGCTATAAAATCTTTGTAATGTGTACAATTATTTCAAATTATTATTATTCCAGTTATTCTAAGTCATTTTTATCATGCTTGGAAAATAACGTTAAAACTAAAGTTTTTTCAATACAGGCTCTTGATTACAATTTAAAGGCCTCCAATACTAGAATTGCACATTTAATTTGAATTTTAACAATATTTACTTCATCTGAATACAATGAGGTATTCAACTTCAAATTTTGACCCCATGTTTCATTATAGGTAATATTAATAAAAGTGACAAATGGGATATTCAAAAATAAAATGAGTTCAAATTTAGTTTTTAGATTAACAGAAATAAATTAAAACAAAAATTTAATAGAAATTAGGACACTTATAACGCAGATACATCACCAGTTTAAATGTGAAGTTGTTGATAGACTTCCTTTGCTGTTCCATGATTTAACTTCTTTTTTCTTTCTTGTGATGTTTGAGCTTATTCAGGGCAAAAATGTTGATATCTGATATCTATCACTCTGTTGTTTATCTTGTTCGATTTGAATTTGAAGCATTTTATTAATAAAAGGCATAAAGCTTTATCTCGAACTAATAAAAAACTTAAACCAAGATGAAACCACATGAGAGTGCAAACAACTCAATGTCATTCTAACCTAAGCTCCTTTCCTCTTTGGGTGACTAACCTCTCTTATGAATATTTTGTTACATGTCAAAATATGTGACTACCTTCAATTTATACTAGTGACGTCAAAATCTAAATGGCGGATTTTAAAAAGTTTTTAAAATAAAATTCTTCAAATGGGTATAAAAACAAAAAATATTATTAAATTTGATGAAATACATTGCGACATAATTTGTTCCCTTAGAATAAACGACCTGCTAATTATGAACAAGAATCTGTTTTTAGTTGAACACCCTATTATCAGTATACTTAGAATATTTGTGTATCTTCATCTTAAGTGAAAAGATATACTTGAAGTCAGAGATGTACCAATCGTAATGGCTAGACATCCTCAAATTTTGTAGGAACAACTTCCTCATATCCAGAGGTAACTATAAAAGGTACCCTTATTGCCATTTGGTAAAAAAAGTGCTCTAGCTCATACTTACCATTTTAAAACTTCCTTTTTTGCAATTATATCAATTTTCTGATGTTTTCCTGTTAAAAGATTGAAAATATTTCTTACCTTATGGTCGGTGATGAGCTCAGCCCAGCCTGGTACAAAATGCGGTTTTCTGAATAGCCACAAGATAATTGATAACACGAAACACACTCCAACAGCTTTTTCATGGAAAGACATAGGACCTAATTGTTCTAGCTGGTGGCTGATAAGTTTCTTGGCTACAGTTGTTCCTTGTGAACCAACCTTTATCTTCTTGGCATCCACTGAGTTGGGTCTAAACAAACCCATGTACCAAAACTGAAGCCAAATAACTCCCAAGTACATCATTATTAACATCATCGGTATGTTCAAAATCATCCATTTTGTAAACTCGACACCTAAGCAAAAATCAGTTATTAAATTTAAAAGTTCTAATATGACATTGTTTTGAAAGGTGCAAGTTTACTACACAGTTATTTTTTCTTATTTTCTTGGGAATCAAACCACAATAATGTTTTTTTATTTTTTTATTTCAACGTTTCGGTAGCGTTCCAAGAAAATAAGAAAAAATAACAAGTAATGCCACAAGGAACTTATAGAAGATATTTACTACACAGGTATTGATTGTTTTCAAAAAAGGGATGAAAGTGTTCATTCACTTTTCTAGGGAAGTAAACTTAAGTAATTGCATAACCAAAGAAAAATTAATTCATGGTATTAAGAAATTATTTTTTAGGAAATTTTGTCACGTAAGTCACGACGCTGAAAATATGTTCATATACAGAAAATGATACTATACAAGTATGTTTTTTCTCTCATTTAATATTGGCTTCCTCTTGTAATTTTTTGATTATTATTCTCAATAAGGTACATACTTCAGTCAACAAGCTCAAAAACGTGTTAATTCTGGATAAACCTCTGAAAAATTGTTAATTTCAAACTTTATGGTGCATGTTTTAATTAACAAAATGCTCTGGAACTTTTTTGTTTATTCTAAATTAAAAAAAAATGTTTAAATAATTCTCTGAAGAATTTCATGATTTTTTATGGGATTGTCACATGATGGCAGATTACTGCTGGTCTTTGAAAAGAGATTGTCCCCTGAAAAATTATAAAAGAAAAGCTCATAAAAGGCGTTTTATGGAAATATAAAATATTTTTTCGACATTTTCCTCTTTTTTTACTTTGATGTATCCTAATTTCTTAAAACATAACTGTCATTATAAGTATATATGTTATTTTGTTTCTGGTTTTTTTGATTTTTGTAATGTAGAATGAAAATAAAGATAAAAAAAAAATCAGAGCAAACCTTACAAAATCATTGATAGTTTCATGAATTGTGGGCATAAATAGACCCAAAATCATTTTCATATCTAGGGCAACAAAACCACTGTAGACCAGTTTAATAAATGACTGATTTACCATTATTTTGTAGCTTTGAAATTTTTTAAACTTGCTAATGACGAATTCGACTGGGGAGCACGATCCGAGCGCACGGCCTATCCCATTTCCATTCGCATTTTCTCAGTGCCATGTAAAAGTTGCTACAACTCGGATCCGGTTGAGTTACCAAGCGGCACTAAAGAAATGCTAGCCACACCAGTGCAGTTCTTAAGCCTACGTTGATTCGACTGGGATTGTTCCTCTAGAACTGTACGCAACGAGTGAAAGCCAGCCGAATTTTCACCAGGACCGCACTGAATTAGTGCATGTCCGAGACGAACATAAATGTTTTTAAAGCCAGCGTTTGTCAGTCGAACAACCAGCACCAAGAGAGAGTGCTTTCAGTGCTGCTTAGTGCGCACTAGCGCAGCCAGTCGAATTCGCTATAAGTAAAATGACAGATGAGTGCAATAAAGAATTAGTTTTTCCACTAAAAAGAGTTCAATAAAGTTTTGTTTTTTGCATGAACGTAGAAAACATAATTTTAATCCTTCTTTATTCTCTAGTTAAGAAGACTGTGATACTACTGTCTTATCATTAGTTGAATGTTTTGATGCGTCTCCTATTTTAATGCGACTTATAGACTTGTTCTCACCACCGAATTGCTATTTATAGAAACTAAGGTGTTTCAGAAGTAGATATGAGTTATTTACCTGGACTATCTGGAAAGTAGGTTTCATATAACCCCTTGAACGTGAGGTTGGTTCCCGAACCAATAATACAACCCATTCCTCCAATGCTGGCAGCGTAGGCAGTAGAAATGAAATAACACATGGTAGTTCTAGTAGGTCGCTTATTCTCCATATCGCCATTATCTACAGTTGTTATGACTTCACCCTCGAGATCATTTCTTTCGAATACTTCGCCTATACCTTGTTCCTCTAATGCATTTAACGTCGCTTCTGTAACATGAACATTAAGGTATTAAATTCTGTTATAATACCGGGTGTCCATATTTATTTTCCCTCATTTTAACTGCCCATAACTTCTAAACGGTTTGAGATAGAAACATGCGGTTTTCATTAAAATGTTTCATTTTAGCACAAGTTTTGTTTAAAAAAGTCACGTCACGTCACAACAAAAATGTTTGACAAATTTTTTGTTGACTTTTGTTAATGGAATACCCAGTATATTTTTTTGTAGTTTGAAAGAACCGACCTTTACCTATTCTTCAGTGCAAAATTTTTTAAAATCGGTTAACGTGGGACTGAGCAATTAATTTTTAAAATGAGAGGACAATTGAACACTTCTACGCCTAGACAAAATCGACAATAAACTTGGTACACACAAGAAAGTGGCAGTCTCTAGAATGGTATAAAATCTCATTAGGACAAGCAGGCTAATGCTAAACAATTTATTCGTAGGAGCATAGATAAGAAAACTGTCAACGCAGTAGTAAGTATGCTGACGAGGCACTGTTAGCTTAAATAGACATGCAGAGCTAATGGGGTTAACACACGAAGCCATCTGCAGATTTCGTCACCTATAGGAAGAAACTACAGAACATGTCTTATGCCAGTGCGATAGCCCGGTGAATGTGCAATTTCTTCTAAAGTTTGTCCAAAATCAATTGGAGCAGCGATCGTCGCCGTTACCGACTTTTTTCTTTGATCTGCATATGACGGAAATTGTTTTTGGACAAACTTCAACAGGGTATAAAAAGCCATCTGCAAAAACCTATTTGATAGGTCTCATAGGAACATTTTTCAAAAACTTCTACCTTCAAAACTCAGTCATTAGAGAGCGACACAAGCGTAACCACTGAACACAAAGCTTTATAATTGAAATGAATTATAAAAAATGAATTTAAGTACAATTTTTAAAGAGGCTTCTGTAATATTAAGTAATGAATTAATTATTTCAATTTAAATCCCGTTATCCCCAAAGTGGTCCAGATGGACCCCCAGGAGGCCACGGGAGAGTCGACGGGGGTCTACGTTGGCGTGACAAAAAAATGGGGATTCACAATTCGTAAGCGGGGGTCCACGACAAAATCCATCCGGTTTCGATAGTGAAGAGCTGAAATGTTGGCAGATAATATTTCAAGGAGCTCAGTAACTGTTACATGTGAAAACTATATTCCATATTCAGTACAACGTGTCGAGACTTGCAAAACACCGTTGCCGCCGCCGTCCTCAACGCCTGTTCAAACGGGCGAAATAACGAAATACGACTTGTGGTGTGTGTACCTGCATGAGCTTGTTTGATTCTTCACCAACATAAATACGAATACCAAAGATAAAAGTTACTCATTTGTTTCCGGAGTTCCGAAGAAAAAAGTAAAGTAAAACGAGTCTTCACATATTCGTGACGTTAATGAAAGTAATAAATATTGATCAAAATATTATTTAAAAGTATTTTCTATCGAATTTACAGAAATATATTAAAATATAATTAATGAAAATATGTTTTACATTAGACTGCTTTTAATAATCAGAATCAGTATGCCGCCGGTACTTTGTTCATTTCATTACAATAACTAATTATTCATATTCTGTTAAAATAGCCATATCCGGTTAAGTAATCTAAGAAGAAATATCGACAGTACAGTGTTGGTTATTAGGATTTGGTTTTCTTCCATCAAAGGCCAATATACTTTATAAATACGTCCCACGACGAGTTAAAACTATCTGTATATGGCAAAATACTCATAGTAAAATCATGAAAATTTCTACGTTTAGGTTTTCGGATACGATCTTTTTAACTAAAATATTTTCAAACTTCCGGTTCTACCGGAAATCGACTGTAACTTTGTTATTTTAAATGAAACACCCTGTATATTAATACATTTTTAAAATTCACGTGAAATTTTAGTATACTTTTGTCTGAAAACTTTTTTCGAAAAATGCATACTTTTTGAGTTATTAATTTTTTTGTAAAAAATTTGGCCGTTGCAGACCCTTATAAATTAATTTTTTACGAGGATACCCTTAAAGATATGAAAATGGTTTCTATTCAGTTGCTTTTGGCAAGGTCAGACGTATTTGAATATATGTTAAAAAAAAATTCATTTTATACGGGGTGTGTATAAAAAGTGTTCAAATTTTAACTTCATAAATATCAAATTTCTTTTATTTTTTTAAATAAATCCACCCGTTTTTTTCCATTTTAATGCATTCAGGGGTAAATAATAAGGCAAATTCATATATACTTTCCTATACCTAAACCTTACCGTAATCCAGATATTGAATGTTTTCTGTAAATTGTTAAGTATTCTTTTAACAATATGCGATTTCGATCGTGGTCTATCTGGATATCTTACTGCAAATAAGGCACATGTTCTTGTAACCACTTTGCCATATTTACCATGTATTAAAAGAAAATTTACATAATGTTTTTTATTTCTTAGTGCTTGTATCAACTACCGGGTCAAAATAAAATTTAGACCACACCTGCATCTCTAAAAATTTACAGAAAACATTTAATATCTAAATAACGGTAAGGTTTAGGTATAGGAAAGTATACTTGAATTTGCCTTATTTTTCACCCCTGAATGAATTAAAATAGAAAAAACCAGGTGGTTCTATTTAAAAAAGTAAAGAAATTTGATTTTCATGAAGTTAAACTTTGAACACATTTCATACAGGGTTTCAATTTATAAGGGTCTGCAACGGTCAAAGTTTTTACAAAAAAATTAATAACTCAAAAAGTATGCATTTTTCGAAAAAAGTTTTCAGACAAAAGTATACTAAAATTTTACGTGTTCTATTTAAAATAACAAAGTTACAGTCGACTTCCGGTAAAACTGGGAGTCGGCCATCTTTGAAAATATTTTAGTAAAAAAGATCATATCCGAAAACCCAAACGTAAAAATGTTCATGATTTTACTTAAGTATTTTGCCATGAACAGATAGTTTTAACTCGTCGTGGGACACCCTGTATATCATTCCTTTGAAGTAATATAATCTCTGACTTACCTATAATTGGAATCATCATAGCTGCAGCAGCGGTATTAGATATCCACATCGATACAAACATAGTGACAGAACAAAGTCCAATGTTCAACCGTCTCGGACTGCATCCCACCAATCTTATCACGTACAAAGCTACACGTTTGTGTAGATTACAATGTTCAACGGCTATGGCTATAATTAGACCACCGACAAACATCATATTCGTTTCCTTCAGATAACAAAGAGACGTTTGGTCTGTACCGAGGATGCCCATTAAAGGAAACAGAACCACTGGTATGAGTGATGTCACTGGAAGAGGAAGCACTTCGAAGACCCAATAGCCTATAGAAACATAATAGGTACAATAAAAAATAAGCAAAAATCCATCATTGTCAAATAGAGTTAAGTGAAGTAATTATT
Source organism: Lochmaea capreae (assembly GCA_949126875.1). Lineage (NCBI taxonomy): Eukaryota > Metazoa > Arthropoda > Insecta > Coleoptera > Chrysomelidae > Lochmaea > Lochmaea capreae. The sequence goes on from OX421403.1 coordinate 19,584,295, forward strand.
ATCAAACTTCTCAGTTCTACCAAAAGTGTATAAAACAGACACACATTGTCCAATTTATTCCGAGAACCGGCTGCAGAAAATCTAGCCGATCGAAAACGGCCTAGAATATATTTGAAATTTCGGTATCCACCCTTCAGTGAACGTAAGATAAATCATTTAGTGTTTGGATGCCAAAGTTTGTAATATCCTCTTTCTTGGATCATGCTTCGTATCCTAATTGTAACCAATCAAGAAACTCCTAAAATATTTTTTATACATAGTAAAAAAATAATAAACTGTAGTGCCTCGCTGAATCCGACGCCAATGACCTGGCACCATTTTTTTTTATTTATAAACTGTAATATTTTGTCGGACGTAATAATAAATTAAGGATATTTGTCAGAAATAATTGCAATGGTTAATTTGTAAATACTTTCCCAAAAATGTATATAAGAACATCTAAGAAACTGACCTGACCTGAGATGGGATAACTTTTCAGATTTACCGTGCAGAGCCGTACTATACCTGATGGAAATGAAAAAGTACTATAGAGTCTTCTGGTAATAATTTATTATTCGCCAATAACAAAATAAATACGACCACGTCACGGCTAATACTTTTATGGCTTTATTGCATGTCATTATCCCATCTCAGGTCAGGTCAATTTCTTAGATGTTGAAATAAACTATACCAGATATTTTTCAAAAGAATAATAATTGTGTGATTTACCTAGTTAATTTTCAAAATATTTTATTTTGTGAAAAATTGCTTAAATATTCACCTGCCATAAGTAGTACTACGTAGAGGCATCTGAAGGCCGATGTGTTATTTGTCAAAAAGACTGGCAATAACACAAGCGGGTAGATTAGGACGAACAGCGTTCTCCAGTAAATTTTGACGGCTCGGAGCAACATGACGGCCTTCGTTAGTAAATTTTCGAAGATTTCCCCTGAAAACAAAAATATAAACTAAACGTAATTATTTGAATAGGAAAATAGTTATGGTTTTAAATATGTAAACGAGTTATACTCTGGTCAATATAGACATTTGAAATAAAAAAAATTCCTGGAAACCCGAATATTGGTGGAGAGCTGGGGTTTACCATTACAAATAAAGTTTTAAAAATCCCCATCGATCCTACGTGTGCTACAAAAGCTATTCGGGGAAAAAGGTCAAAATTCAGGAATGGTAACTCTTAGGAAAAAAATTATGAAACCATTTTTGTAGAGAACTTTAAGATCTACAAATTAGGTTTGAGGTTTTTTTTTATAAAACACCATTTTCAAGAATAAACCTCAAATTTTGACCTTTGGCCCCGAATAACTTTTGTAGCACACGTAGGATCGATGGGATTTCAAAAACTTTATTTGTAATGGTAAACCCCAGCTCTCCACCAATATTTTTCTTTCCGGGAATTTTTGTAATTTGACCACTATTTTTAGGTCTAAATAGACCGGACTAGGTATTAGTTTAATCATCCGCTTGCCTTGCCTCTTGGGTTACCAAAATATATATTCACTGCTATTCCTCTTATACATTGTCGGTCTGTCGGGTATCTTCTGTAAGTTCCTTGTGGTGTATTCATCATTCTTTTGCGTTAATTTATTGGGAAAAAACCACAATATTTTATGTATTTTTATTCCAACATTTCGCCGGAACGCTACCGAAACGTTGAGATAAGGTACAAAATATATTGGGGTTTGATTTCATAATAAATTAACAAAAAAAATACAGTTTATCGGAACTGTTGTGCTCGATTGATTTTATTGTATAATGATTTGTTTAACTTAGAATTATGCAAATATTTTAAGATAGTTGCAAGAAAAAATGATTTATCGATAAGATATCCAAGCAATTTACGGTTAACAGTAAAGGAGTAGAGACAACGATGGAAAAAATATATTTTTCCAGAACCATTCAAGAAAAGATATTATTTTGTGATAGAATACCTTCAGCGAAGGCGTAATTTCCGTCTCAAGTAAGGCAAATTCTCATAACGTTAACTTTCGTCTCTAGTGACAAAAGTTGAATTTATATTTTCAATCATTTCCTTTCCTTGTTTATAATAATAATCTGGAGTGACATCTGTTAACAATACAACAGATTTGGCATTGTTTAACTCCTGCACAAGTTTGATTTTATAAGGATGCTATGTTTCAAGCTTTAATAGTTTTTGTACCGTTGTTTTGCTAACACCGATATCGCGATTAAATGTACGCACAGAAGTGTGCGCATCTTCTTCAAAACTAAGTAAAACATCTAATGCTGTATCAGCATTTGCGGAGGGACGACCTGATTTGCGTGCATTCTCAACCGTACCAGTTTCTCGAAATTTCTTTTCAATCTTACTGACTGTTGAACGCGTTATAGGTCTTTCTGGATATTTATCATTAAACAAATTGCACACTTCCAACTGAGTTCGCGATCTGTCTCCATACCCAATCATCATAAGTATTCCAATTTTTTGTTTTACACTTAACTCCATTTCAATTTCAAATTAAATCTAAGCAATAATTAAAACATTCACGAATACAAAAAATATTGTAGTACTAAACTGTCACTGAACATCAATAAATTACTAAACAAATAATGACATTTCACAAAAAACTAGACGACTATGTTTTTTTTAAAGTGATAAGAAATAATTTCTTTCATATTCTGTCTGCTAGACCACAAGTACCAAACATGTTTGGAAACAGCTCATTTTTATTAATCTAAAAATGTAACAAACTACAGGGTGTTACATTTAAACCAATTGCCGCTAGACAATAAGTATTTTTGATAGTATTGTTAATTTAACTAATAAAGAATGTTACGCGTTACTTTATGAGCACACACAAAACTATTGTATTTTTGTCCACCCTGTACCAATTGTGATACATGTGATACATTTTTGGAATCACCTCAGCTAGAGTAATCCGAAAATTGAGACAAAATGGTTCCATTTAAAAAAAAAACTCGCTTAATTAAAAAGACAGTGAACACAACAAGTACTTAGATTTGTATCAATTCATACCATTTATAATTACATGTTTACTTTGAAGTGTCAATACTATACTCTCTATACAAATAATTATACATACATAATCTAAATAACTCGTAAAACCTTAATGTTATTCATATTATCGAGATTAAATCTTAATTCATCTGGAAATCTATCGGCTCATTAATTTTTTAGGTTAAGTTGGAATTGTATCAAACATATTATTTCCATTGATATATATTTGTTACGACAAAAAAAAGAGTGAAATTATTATAATAAACTGGATTATTATTAGAAATATAAAAAATTCCCACCGGAACATGATTATTTTTACATATTTCATGGCAGTTGCAGTAAGGTTAATTAATAATCTTTTTCCGCCCTTATTAATATTCTTGTTTGTTAAATAACTTTTAATTATCAAATACACTAGTAAATCACTGGTTTAATTGTGATTGTAATGTCTCTATTGTGCAATGACTAATAACAATAGCTTAGAATAAAGTTGATTGAATCCAGTATCTTAGTTAGTATGTCTTAGAAAATTGTTCACGAAAACTAAACATAAAAACATGGTATTGAAAAAAATTTATAAATATTTGATATTATATGGAAATGTTCCTATGAGGGTAGGAAAATTTTGTTTTAATAATGAAAAACGATTGAATTTATTCGAACACAATCTGAAATGAGGAGTTCCTATATATCTTCAATCTTTATATTGGAACCACTTTTGCAAATGCTAATTATGAAGAATAAGGGCGTGTAATATGTATACTGCCTATACAACCATAGCTAGACATCTAGATTTTTAGTCGTTCATTGAATCGCCTCTTCATTAAATATCTGAGTGTGAAAATAAAGGAAAATGGAACATGATATCTTGAAAAATTACTCATCAAATATAAAAAGCAAAACGATTGGTCCAAATTGTAAGTTTTTAAGGGTAAAAAACGGTTTATCTTGATTTCCGGCAAAACTAAAAGTCCTATGGAAGTAGAGTTGTAGGTATTAAAAAGATCTACAACTTTTGTATCCACACTTTTTTCACATAACCTCAAAATTTATGTGGAAATTACAAAAAACCAAGTTTTTGGTTTTTATTTTTATCTTCTACAAAAAAATATTTTTTTTCACGAAATTTGATGAAAACCTTTTTATGTCCCAAATACACTGTAATTTATTTGATTCGAAATATTTATTTTTTCACCTTATTTTGACTTAATATCGAAAAAGCACCCTAGTTTTCATGCGAAAATTCACCCGTCAAAATATCAGCTTTTTACAAAAAGTTGGTGTTTTCTGTTAGTTGAACTCTCTACTTTCCGATAGTGTAAAAAAATATATATATATTACTATAGTAAATCTTCTCAGAAAATGCAAAAAATCGAAAAAAAATTTTAATGCCATATTTATACAATTTCATCTGAAAAATGTGACTACTGCTATTTTTTTCACTTAAAAATTTGATCTATTAAATTCTAATTACATTTATGTCATAGAAAATCTCATAATATATAAAAATAAATGTAAATCGTACTATTGAATTTAGATACTTTATTCTGTTTACGTAATTCATTACAATATTTTTTGCTTTTTCAGAGAAGATTTACTATAGTAATATATTTTTTACACCATCGGAAAGTTGAGATTTCAACGAACAGAAAGCACACCAACTTTTTGAAAACAGCTGATATTTTGACGGGGGAGTTTTCGATTGAAAATTAGGGTGCTTTTTCGATATTAAGTGAAAAAATAAATATTTCAAATTGAATGAAAAACGGTGTATTTGGGATATGAAAAGGTAAGTTTTCACAAAATTTCGAGAAAAAAATATTTTTTTGTAGAAGATAAAAATAAAAAACCAAAAGCACATACATTTTGAGGTTATGTGAAAAAAGTGTGGATACAAGAGTTGTAGATCTTTTCATTACCTACAACTTTGCCATTTGACTTTTTTCCATAGGACTTGTAGTTTTGCCGGAAATCGAGATAAACCGTTTTTAACCCTTAAAAACTCAACCCCTACCCCTTCCCGATCTCAGATCGCCCGTAAATTATTTTTTCTTTCATTTTTATAATATTCTCCTCCTTTTCCAATGGGTTCCATTTTACTATTATTTTTTTGTTTCCAAAATTATCGATCCTGGTCTAATAATGTAACGTACAAATTTAATAACAATGTTATGATACAATATAATAATATCGTAGATCATACTAAATATTGAATTATGCCAATGTAACTAAAAAGTCTAGGGTAGATTGTAGAATTATACCACTGAATAATAAAGTGTTTCAGAGATGCCTTTGTCAATATTTTTTCGGAACCTATTAAAAGTATTTGCCACACTTTTAATTCTGGTAGCTGATTGAATAATTTTTTGCCATTGAAGTTAATAGAATTTTTTACTAGATCAGAGGTGGACAGTGTTAAATAAATATCGAAAATTTTCCTCCTAGTAGGGTAGCTATGAATTTGTCTCTCAATTACATTGTGAAAGTGTTTTCGAACCAAAACACGGATTCCAAAATATACCTTCTGGTTTACAAAAAAAATTGTCTCATCGCTTCATTTGAATTTCCATGTCTTGATGGTCAATGTTGTACATAATTTTTAACGGGAAGAAAATAACAATGATTCGGAGAGTATATAACCCGATGTTACCATAAGACAGATCATAAAGGTGTGCAAACAGTAAATGGTTAATACCCAATGAGAATAACCCTGATATTCACCTTGCTGTTACGCTCAAAAAATTACTGCGTAAGCTAAACGAAAATATTGAAGTTGATAGTCCTTTTCTCACAGTAAATCAGGCTTGGGACAATTCATGAGATGGATAAAAAATATGCCAATTGGCTTGTATATTATTTTGAACTGGTTCAAGGAATCTGCTGAAACGATTGATGAAGATACCACAGAAGTTAAAATAACCAATCACTCTGCAAGATCATAGCATAAGTATCATCTTGCAAAAGCAGTAATCAATAAAAAGATAATAATAAAAATTACGGGTCACTATCAATTCACATCATTAATACTTTATCTCGAGTAAGACAGTGAACACCATTCAAAATTAATAAGTATTCTAAGAAGAAATTCAGAGTGCCAAGACAATAATTTATTATTGGCCAAACATCAAACGAGGGAAAAAACATTCATAATAATTGCTTTTTCACGTTCAAAACTTCAATTCTCATTAGTTTTTGTCTTTTGTTTATGTCATTTATATTTTTTATCTAGTTGATATAATAAAAATAATATTTGTCCACGACCACTTAATAATAAGTATTGCCTATCTCTGTATGTCACATTATTTGACGTACTCTAGAAATTTATTAATTTTGACGTTAGAATTGTCAATAATACCAAATACCCTATTATTACTTTCCGTTCTACACTCGCATTATTTACTTGACTTTTATTTAATGAAGAAACCAAGGGTCGTGGACAAAGTATAGTATTCTACTCGCAATTTATGGCCATTATTCTCTCGGGTGACTTGCGCCCCTTGCCTACGGCTCGGGACGCAAACGTCACCCTGCGTGAATAATGGCTAAATTACTCGTTTAATAATATACTATTAAAAACGTTTTAATACTGTAACGTTGAAAAATAATCTAACGCATATCACACGCTAATAACAATAAAAAGAAAATAATTATCCAGATATTTCCTCTTTTGACAATAGGTTTTCGAAAATCTATCATATTATTTTCACGTTATTGTGATTCTCTTGTAATGTTACTGCTGACAATTAATACACAATACCAATTTGCGACGAGATATGAAGACACTTAATTTGACTCAGTAGAAATTATAAATTAAACATAAGTCATGCATTATCTATTATTGTTAATTTAATAATAATTATAAGTACTTACGAGACTAACTATTGATTATGCAGTTTGCGTGTAAGTATACCTACTACTATTAAAAATTATATCTTCTATTATTGTGCACAGAAAAAATCAAAATGATGACCTAATAAGATAATAAAAGTTTTTAAAGGTAGGTAACTATAAGATTTTTAATACGTATTGCATATTATGCTAATTATACGGTGAGCAAAAAAATGTTTATAAGAAAAATCGTTTGGTCTAGTGAAAGCTACAAATGTGTGTGTGTGTGACATAAATGGAAAGGAAGCAAGTCCCTTTGCAGCAAGTTCTTTAATTCAGGAATTCGTCAATATTACCTTTAAATTAGTATTTTGTTTGTTGTTTATATTTCATCGCATACACTGGGTATACATTTGAAATACAAGTTGGCAACTTCAATAAATTATAACTAATTTAACAAACTATAAATCACATATAATTAACAAAAAGCAATAAAATCAGCTGACTCAGTTACTCTAGATACGCGTGTAATCTTAAAATCCAAATGAGTTTAAGATAATTAGTCGTGCGAGAGAATATTGATTGAAATTATCACCGAAAAATTATTGTAAGTAAAAAATATATCTTCATTTTTGTTTCCATATTCTACAGAAACAGGTGTTCCAAAAAGTTCTTGCTCGAGAAATCAGGAAGAGACGATTTCTACAAAGTCCAAACCATGTGGCCCACTGTGTCTGTAAAGTATGGAACAAATTCATTTTTAGCTAAACAGACCATTTTAAGAAATAATCCTGAAACACATCGATTTTTAACGGCCGCGAAATCAAATTTCGCGGACTGTGCTGAGAACGCGAAATACTGACTTCACGTGCGAATGCACGAAAAATAATTTTTCTGCGTATATTCATAACATGTCAAAACATTCTTAGGATAAATCTTTCATCTTGCAGGATGCACTGATGATGCAATTGTTACAAAATACACCTTTTCCCTTCCTTTATTTCAAAACACAACATATACATAGTACTTTATTAGCTACTAGTAATAATATTCTTATTACGAGCTAGATCCCAAGCCTCTTTTTTATCCCTACAATTTTTATTGCCTGACGAAAATCCTGGGACACGAGTTTTGACGTGTTTAAGTGTGTTATGGGCTTCTGATGACAAATCACAATAATATGTGCGGGTCACTTGAAATAATTTATTGTAACGGATATTTTTATAACACGTGTTAATAAAATTTGTCCGTACAGTGGAGGTTTGTTTACAATGAGTAAGAAAGCTATAATATTTTAAATTCGAAGTGATCCACCACAAGTTTTCTTTTATAAACTTAAAATTGTTGCACTTAAAATTATTCATTATTCAATAGTACCTAAAGTTACTATTAAATTATTGTAAAATATTTCATCAATTTTGTAATATCCAATCAACACCTGTTAATTAGGGAGTTATTACATTCCAATACTCTACTATTGTTGAAATAAACTATAGTTGAGAACAGCATTGTCACCTTACTGTGAGTTCCAGAAGACTGGAATAGGGGGAAATGAAATAGCAGATGAACTAGCTAAGAGAGAGAGACTGAAACACTCTTTGGGGGCTGAAACTGTTTTATGACAAAAGATCCAATGTAACCAATAGGCAGCGCTGAAAAAAATATCTGACCAATTGGAAATATCTAGTAGGGCTGAGACACTCAAATATACTACTGGTAAATTACAACTAGGTGAGCACAAATAAATACCTAAGCCACTTTCTTCTGAACGGGTACTTAAAAAAGCTGAAACTATTAAGCAAGAAGAATGTAGTTTCTGCGGAATAGAAGAAGAAACCTCCATTCACATACCTGCGGAATGCTTAGCAATACAGAACCCTAGGTCACAAGACCTAGGAGACTACTGGATAGAAGAGGGTCACTCACTTAAACTGAAGTCTACAGACATCCTGAAACTTCTACAGGAAATAGGTCTAAAGGAACTACTTGGCTCTGAGACTTTTCTCAGGAATTAAATACAATAAAGGGAGCACAACAGATCTTTTAGGATTTAGAATGTCATCAGATTACCTTCAGTATCCGAAGAAGATAAGTTGGTTATCGAAAAGATAGTTTAAAGTGTTAATTTTACTGTAGTGTAAAATCATAGTACCTGAACAAAAATTAATTTTTTATAATACAACACTCAGTATATTCATCACCACTCAGCAGAAAATGCATTTAGGTTTTGTTATTTAGAGTAATTAAAATTGTTACGTGGGTAAATACTGTGAAGTTTAATTGTTTAGAGGATAGATTGATTTTTTTCTTTTTAATGTAATCAACTATACGGGGTTGGGATAAAGTATGGAACCAGTTAAATATCTTTTAAACGAAAAGAGCGATATTTATGAGCTTGCAGGTAAGTGCAATGGAACAAAATGCATCCGATGTACATTTTTTTGTTAATAATATACTTCCGGTTTGACCGGAAATGCCTTCAACTTCTTAATTTAAATGGGACACCCTATTTATTTTTACAGATTTTGAAAGAGCTTGTTATTTTGAATTCATACATACTGAGTTTAGTGTAAAAAAATTTGTAAAAACGAGCAATAACTCACTGTTAGTTGTACAATAGGTGTACATTTCATTATTTTAAAATAATGAGAAACAAAATTACTTCAAATGTTCAAGATGCTCGCCGTTTATTTGCTGACAATATGCTATCCTATTAACAAATTCTTGAGTCACTCTTTTCAAGACTTCACGTATTAGTTCACATTCATCAATAATTCTTTGTCTCAATTCCTGTAAGTTTGTTGGTCGTCTAACGTAAACACGTGATTTTAGATAACCCCAGAGAAAAAATCTAACGGGCTAAGATCCGGAGAACGAGCAGGCCACTCTATGAATCCTCTACGCCGAATCCATCGATTTGGAAAATTCGCATCCAGAAAATCCCTAGCCCGTCTATCATAGTGGGGAGGAGCTGCATCATGCTGAAACCAAACATTTTGTGGTAATTGCCCATTCTGTTGAATTGCAGGAATAATTTCGTTATTTAGTAGATCCAAATACTTGTCACCATTCAAGTTTCCGTCGATAAAAAATGAGCCTAAAAGCCTATTTTCGACAATTTCCATCCAAACATTTAACTTCTGTGGGTGCTGGGTATGTGCTTCATAAATCCAGTGAGGATTCTCATTTGACCAATACCTTGAGTTATGGCGATTAACTGTTCCATTTAAACAAAAAGTCGCCTCATCGGAAAAAACTATGTTAGAAGCAAAATTTTCGTCGACATTACAGATGTCCATTAGCCGTTCGCAAAATTCCAGCCGCCGGTCAAAATCATCGTCTGACAATTCTTGAACCAACTGTACTTTATACGGATGATACTTTTCACTTTTTAATATCTTTCCTACAGAACTTCGGCTTAGTGCCAAATTTGTGGTGGAAGTTTGAGTTGAGTCTTCTAAATCGATTGCAATATTTTGTTCAACAGTTTCGTTCGTTGTAGTCCACGGTCTTCCAGGTTTTAGCAAATTTTTTCACACTAAACTCAGTATGTATGAATTCAAAATAAAAATCTTTCAAAATCTGTAAAAATATATAGGGTGTCCCATTTAAATTAAAGAAGTTGATGGCATTTCCGGTCAAACCGGAATTAACAAAAAAATGTACATCAGATGCATTTTGTTCCATTGCACTTACCTGCAAATTTTCATAAATATCGTTCTTTTCGTTTAAAAGATAGTAACTTGGTTCCATACTTTATCCCAACCCCGTATACAAGGTACACATAGGTATACATAGAGCTATCGTTAACTGATCAATTTTTATATAGGAACATGAGCTCTTAAGGGGTTACCGAGGTACAGAGAGTTTGAAGTTTGGAATCAAATATAAAAATTTTCCATGCTTCGAAAATGGTTTTGTACAGGATGATTAATTAGTGCGAGTATGTCTAATGTATAGTAAATCCTCAATGATATTTGAATAAAATCAAGATCGATTCTAGCCATATTTTAAAATTAGTCGCAAATGTACAGCGTGTTCCATTTTGCCATGCCGATCAAAGGTGCATTTTTTTAAATGCATTTTACATCAAATTTGAATTCTGATTGACTTCGCTATATTAATGATGCACTATTGAAATAGATTATACAGTGTATTTAAAAAGTTCTGACCTCTTGTTCCTGTAAATCGTAATGAATTCAATGCTTCGTATACTTTAAACTTCACAATTTGAAAATAATATTTCACATCGATACGTCTGTGATGGTCGTGGTGATCATAATTCACTAGACTTGCTTTCATCTCTAAAAAACCGTATACAAGACGAGTCCAAACTCGAAAACATAAGTTTCACAATGTTTTAAAATGGATCACCCTGTATTTCATATCGGTAAATTGAAATTACTTCAGTATACTTTAAATTTGATTGCGTATTCCCTGTACCGAAACTAAATAGTTTTTGTGATATTGAAAGATTAATTCTAGATTGCTCAGTTTAAAGTATACGGGGCTTTGAACTCATCGTTACGATTTTCAGGAACATGTGTCACAATTTTTCAAATACACTGTATAACCTGTCAAAGCCATATATCATTGCAATGAAAAAAATGTACCTTTCATTTGGCGCAGCGTTATGGTACAATTGCGACTAATTTTAAACTATGGGCCCTTATGTTGGCTAGAATGAGTTGAAATTTTATTTAGATATTATTGAGGATTCACAAGATATTGGACTTTATCACACTAATGAATCTCCCCTCATATATTTTTTAGTTTTTGTGAGTGTAATACTCTTCATAAATGCAATTGTTTAGCCTTGATCTATTTTTCCAAACACTAACCAGCTCCGTGCTCTAATGATTGGTGGTCACTCTGCACATGTCCTACCTTTCATGTGTCTAGAGCCATAGTTCACAAAAAAAAACACAAAACTGAAAAGTACTTTAGCATTAAGACTATATGGAAATTTAGATTACTGTTACCTCAAGTGCTTGTATGTATGTATGTATGTATGTATTTTGGGGTAACATTCACTTAGACCTAAAAGATCTATTGTGCCCCCTTACTTCTACTTAGTTTCTGAGGAGAGTCTCAGATACTAGTAGCTCCTTTAGTCCTATTTCCCGGAGGAATTTTAGGATATCTGCAGGCCTCAACTTAGGTAACTGTCCCTCTTCTATCCAGTAGTCTCCCAGGTACTGTGCCCTAGGATTCTGAAATACTGTGCAGTTCGCAAGTATGTGGATGGAGGTTTCTTCTTCCATTCCACAAAATCTACAATCTTCTTCCTCTACTATTTTGAGCTTTTTAAGGTGTCCATTCAGGCGACAATGTCCCGTTAGGATTCCTGTTAAAACTCTTAGTGCAGTTTTGCTTTGACTTATGCATTCATTTGATCTCAACAGGTTGTAGTCACCCAGAAGAATCTTTGATTGCCTAAGCCCTACTAGATCTTTCCAATTGTCAGATCTTCTCTTTTCTTCGGCTTTACCTATTTCTTCCAATATTACATTGGAGCTGATTCCGCAAAAAGGTTCCGGCCCCCAAAAGGGTATTTCACTCCCCCTCTTTGCTAGTTCATCTGCTATTTCGTTTCCTTCTATTCCAGTGTGTCCTGGAATCCACAGTAAGGTGACTATATTGTTCTCGCCTAGTTCATTAAGTTTGCCTAGGCATTCCCACACCATTTTGGAACTGATTACACAGGAACTCAGCGCTTTAATGGCTGCTTGACTATCAGACATTATGATAATCCTTTGCCTTCTATATCCTTTGTCAATATTGAACTGGGCACACTTTCTTATTGCGTGAATTTCCGCTTGAAAGATACTTGGGGTTTTTCCCAAGCTTTCAGAGTGTTTGGTGCCGGGCCCGTACACTCCTATCCCAGTTCCTTCTATTGCTTTTGAGCCGTCTGTGTACCATTGAATGGCATTCTTTCCAAGTCTGGTAATGGTATTTGGATCCCATTCCTTCTTGTTGCTTAATTCCGTAACGAATTTCTTTGAAAAGTTATACTTTTTCATCATACCATCTTGTGGCATGTCCCATGTTGTCTGATTTCTAAGAAGTGAAGAGGTGGTTTTCTTTTTAATGATTCCCTCTCTACTTAGTCTGTATCTTGTTCTTTCTGCAACACTCTCCACCACCATATGTGATGGTGTGAGGTTGAGAATCACTTCCATTGCTGCCGTTGGGCATGTACTCATTCCTCCTGTTATGCATATACAGGCTAGTCTTTGAATTTTAGAGAGGTTTTCTCTCGTCGTCAAGAGGCTAGCTCTACTACTCCACGCAATGGCTCCATAAGTGATAATTGGTCTCACTATGGCAGTGTACATCCAGCTCAGGATTTTTGGGTTACAACCCCAGTTTCTCCCTGCCAGATTCCTGCACACCATTAGAGCCATTTTTGCTTTGTATGTAATCTCCTTCTCGTGTTTGTTCCACAGGAGTTTGCTGTCTAGAGTCAAACCTAGATACTTGACTTCTTGTCTCCATTCAACGTCGTTCCCATCAAGTTTAATGGTTTTGAGGTTGAGTTTTCTTTTCTTAGTGAAGGCTATCAAGATGGTTTTGGTGGGGTTGATGCTGAGTCCCACTTGCCTACACCAGCTATTTGTATAGTTCAGACCCTTTTGTACGATGTCACAAAGGGTGTTTTCAAATTTTCCCCTGGCTGTTATGACAATATCATCGGCATATCCTTGGCAGGATATTCCGAGGTCCGTCAAGCCACACAGGAGTTCGTCAACCGTCAGACTCCACATTAATGGGGATGCTACTCCTCCCTGTGGGCATCCTCTGGTTGTGCAGATGGAGACAATGTCTTTGCTCGTTCTCGTCTCTGCTACTCTGGTGGTGAGCAGTTCCGACATCCATTTGGATGTTGTGCTGTCTACACCTCTTCTATTTAATGCTCTCTTGACAGCCTCATGTGGAGTGTTGTCAAAAGCTCCTTCTATGTCCAAAAATGCACATACTACAGTTTCTTGGTTGTCTAAGGCACCTCGGATATCCTCCGTCAGTTGTACCAGTGCAGTCTCCGTAGATCTGCCTGCCCGGTAGGCGTGCTGATACGGGTGGAGAGGTAGTCTCTCTAGGATTTCCGTTCTAATATAGTTGTCAATAGCTTTTTCCATCGTTTTAAGCACAAACGATGTTAGGCTAATTGGTCTGAAGGATTTGGGGTTTGTTGTGTCCCTTTTTCCAGCTTACCTCAAGTGCTTAATAATAAAAATAACAAAAAAACTTGAGCAGTTTCACGGACTGAATAATAAATTATTATCAAAACAGCCGAATTACTTGTTTGATCTGTACTGAATGTAAATTTGCTTATTAAAAGCTAACTACACGTTACGATTGTCATAAAATCAGTTACAATGTCTTAAGTGAGGACAAGGTCGAGGATAGCGTTTTTAATTATCCATTGACACCAACTTATCAAGCGAAATAAAATATTTTCTGGTAAAGTATTCTCAAGGTATACTAATATTTATGTATCAAGGTTTTTCTTTACATTTTATCCACATTATTTTAAGTTAAATTTTATCAATATAGTTAGATATTCAGTTACAAAAACTCCTCCTTTAACTCTGTCTTTTGATGAAGTTTTAACTTTTTCTAGACTTGTACAAGCTACCTGATTGTTGTTTATCACTCTATACCTCATTTTAAAACCAGGAGGAGTAATTTGAATTTAAGCTGGCAATTCTGTAGACCTCTGATTGGTCAGATTCCGCCCAGTTTCACACAACACTTCGTAGCATTGACATCAGCTGATAATTTATTAATTTCCATTTTTGACAATTCTGACAGATGAATATGCTTATTTTTGTCATTGCATCCGCTGTTGCTATTTTATTATTTTTACTTAGTTTCCACTCTATTTCGTTAAAACTGTTCCTTTAAAACATTCAGTAAGCGATTGTATTGAATATCTGCAATTATGGATCCTTCTACTTCGAGTACAGCTCTTCGGTTATTAGGCCGGCAAAACAATGTAAACGCTGAACATAGGTTATTTAGGACTCTCAGAAACACAATGTACAATAAATGTGTGTAAAAAATATAATATATTGGATGAAAAACCAAAAATATTTATGTCAAATCCAAAATGTCTCAAACAGTTGGTGGCGTGGCTGGTTTCTTCGTCCGTCAAGGCATATTTAAATTTAATAGATTTGGAACACGACTATTGACTACTTTCTCGGAACATACCCTTTAGTAACTAACCTGGTATCTTTTAGTGGTGTGAGTAAGGCTTTTCAAATTACTCCTCCTGGTTTTTAAATTAACTATAGTACCATCTAAATGCACTGTGGGAACCATGGAGACTATATGTGGGAACGTAAAAACCACACTCGGAATGCGCGGTGTATTTAAATGTATTAGAGTAAATGAAATTTTATGAAGAATTTCGAAAATCAGTATTATTACTTTCCAATACATTTTTGCGACTTTTTTGTCTCATTTTTGTTCTTCTTCCAAATCCGGAGACGTTTGCAAGTTTCGTCTCGAGTCGGTCAAGATCAAAGAGTCTCTATTTGTCAGTGTTTTTTGCGACAAGCCGTCGGCGCAGTGTGCATAGCGTGTGTTGACAAAAGTAGGAGACCAGTGAAATCAGGAATTTAGTTCTGCTGTTGTTGTGATTAGCACCTCGTCTTTTTTAAAAACTCCGGGAGAAATAAGTGGAGCATTGAAAATACATGCAAAATAATAGATTTGTACCAAGACTTTCCAATATTATCATCAGATTTTCGACATATTCGGTAGACATTATTAAAGCTTAAACAAATCTCACCGCTTAGTCCAAATCTTCACGTAAGTCAACTAACAATTCATCTATGGAATAGCTATCTCGCTTTTTCAAACTTGGTCTCATCCAAAAACGTTTGCGTTGTCTTTTTGCAGCATCGGGTGACAAAAACATAAAACAACTAGCTGCCAGTAATGCATCTTTATCTTTTTTCTTGTAAAATACTGATTCCTAAACAAAACTAATATTTCTTGTTGCACTTTTGTTTGTCTCAATTTTGTCTTGTCTTTGCTTTGTCTTTTTTGAGACAATTTTGTCGTATCTAGCCTCAAAATCGTATTCGTATCTGCTTGGTCTCGACCCGGTATAACAAAGACAATTCGTTTATTTGATTATTGATATTTCAAGTCTGATGGCTAGAGAGACCCTTCCAAATATCATATACCTGTTTCGGATCGCGGTGGGGTAGGCAAAAAGTATGCTCTACTGTCTCATCATCTTTCAGACATCGGACCTTCTGATAGTCCAAGTCTTGCAATATGACGATTCAGACGACAATTGCCTATCAAAAGGCGTGGTAGACAACAAAGGTCATGTCGGCTATACTTTAACACTTGTGTAAAGACATTCTTCGAAGGAATTAATGAAATGCCAATAGCAGACTCTGGTCCGACAAAACCGTCTGCGACATTCTCTCTTGCGCGGGAGTCTACTATTTCATTGCCATTCATAACAGTATGGTCAGGGATTCTTACCAGAGACATTTTATTGAGTCTTCTTTTTGAAGTCTTTTTTGGCAGTTTGATACCTATTTCAACATTGCACAGTAAGAGCTGCGGGCTTTGAAGCCAAGAAACGTTTCAATTTTTTGTATGAAATTGGTTTCTTCCAATCTCTCCACACATAAATTAATGGCGTAAATAAAATTGCATAGTAAGTACCCTATACAGGCAGATTGATAATTTTGTATCAAGTTTGCACAAATCCTGGTGGTGTTGTTGAGTTATTTATTTATCAACAGCTATTTTGTTTTTAGTACTACCTCCTTATAGAGAACCAGTGCCATACCCACTGACCTTAACTGTTTATTCGGGCAGCAGATTTTCTTAATTTGACTCTAAATCAAAATTAGTCTGCACTGTGGACGTACCATACGCAGATAGTAGTTTACTCTTGGAGGCATTATCTCATTTTGACATTTTATAGACTAAAAATACATGTTTACTAGATATTCATTACTTTAAAAGTAACCGATGATATCCAAGCATCTTTGAACGCTAATAAATCAGTAGCTTTAGTTTTTTCAAATTATTCCAAAGCCTTTGATCATATAAATCATGAGGTATTGTTTTACGTATCTTTAGATATTTCTTTTTTATTTATAAATTTGGTATTCATGATATAGTATAGTTTATTTGTTTCAACTATATTATTAATATCTGCTTCCTGTATTCCGTTTTCGTGTTTTATTGTTCCATGGTACTGGAAATGTTTAGCTTGCTCCATTCTGTCTGTATCTATTCTTATATTTCTTCTCTTATAGCTCTTTTTCATTTTTTACTATTAATATAACATGATCTGCAAATGCTTCTTCTTCACTGATGTATACCATGCACAATTGCAAATGTGAATAATAAATAACAAAGGTCTCAGGCTCCGTCCTTCTCTCAGTCCCATATTTCTAGAGAAATATTCTATTGTATTGTTATTTTTTGTGACTGCGTTCTTATTTTTGTTCTGCATTATCATACATTTAATCCCCTAACTTAAGACATAAAACTTGAGGAAGTGTTACTGAAAAAAAAAGAATCAATATTTTCATTGTTGGTTTCTATGAGTAAAAGTTCACTAAACTTGGAAAATGTATAATTAAAACATGAGGAGACAATCTTTTTAAATAGCTTACACCATAATTAGGATTATTAAATCTCTTTTCCGTACTTTCTCTTGAAACTAAATTGGTAGAACTGGAATTTCATAGTATTTACGTGAAACTGATCATTGTAATTAGAATTTATGTGAGTCACTTAAATTTTCAAGGAATTCATAGGGAAATGATCATAATTTAATTATTCATAACAAATGTTATCTTATAAGATACGCGTGAAAATGTGAAGAAATATATATTATTATCTTATATAAAGGGGATATAATACTTAAGACCGTAATATAGGAAGGTACGTAAGTGTTGTTTAAACTTTTCTAATACATAATAATTATATCACAACGAGTATAATTTTTGTGTCTACTAACAACAATAATTAATCAACGAAGGTGATAGACTGGATTCATTCATTCGTTTGGGTTGTGCTCCACAGCACAGGCACTTGAACTGAATCCTTGTACTATTTCCCATGTTATCCACTCCTATTCCAAAAGCTTCGTGTTTCCTATTTAGGCCACTAATTTCACTGAGGGAATTTTGAATAGTTGTAATGATTCTATCGTTTCCTCCTCAAAGTCCTTCCGCCTGAGTCCTTGTAAGTTCTCACAGAAGCAAAGTATGTGAGTGTATGTTTCATCGTATAGTTCAGCTTTTCTGCACATGGGCTTACTAACTTCTTACATTTTGTGCAACTGTTTTCTCAGTGGCCCGGTCGGTAACTGTTTTCAAATGTCTCTTACCCAGTTTCAACAACCTGGTTGAGAGTTCCTTGTATATCTTGCTCAGTAAACTGTTTGTATGGAAGTAACCTTGTGTCAACCTCCACTTGAACTGGAGTTCTTTTTCTAGCTAGCTCCCGATTTCTCCTTAGTGATTCCGCTAAATAAATAAGTTTTTGGTTTACCCATTTTTGGATGCCATGACCGACTGGTAGAAACAACAAATCTTCACCTACCCCATTTCCTTCAACCTTCTAATAACTGTCAATGTATATACTCGGAAAAAACCATTTTTGACTCACTGATAAGGCTTATTGCTGATTCTAAATTGGACAAAAATTTTCAGTAGGATAACTTCAAATCCACGCAAAGACAATCCCTTTTATTCATTCACTAGCTTTTGCCCGCTATTTCGTCTATGAAGAAGTCAATAGGATTTTTGATCAGTTTTTTACGTTATTGTGAATTGCACCAAGCGTTTTTTGAATAAAATCGGATTGAGTTTTCAGATGAGTCAAAATAAAATATAATTTAAATCAAAAGCATTTATCAGTATGTATTGATATCAACTTCGATGCAAATCACCCCCAAAATAATACGAAAGTCTTCCATCAATTCTTCTAAAGAATGTTTATGCAAAATTTGAAGAATATTGAACCAATACAAACTTTGCCCCATTTTTCACCCCTTTTAGTGGTAGATGGTCGGAAAATCCTTTTTTTATCGGAAGCCTACGTGATACAAAGAACACATCCTCCAAGTTTCAGGACTCTACGATCAGCGGTATAGACTGTGAGTGGATCTGTCAGTCAATCATTCAGGACAAAGCAATCCTAATATGGTTAAATGTGAATTATAGACGTTTTCTGGCTTACCTTCAGAACCTTAAGAATACATCTTTTTGTACTGTCGTTATCGTATCAATAGACCTCAACCTTATTTTTTTGGAGTCTGGTTGTCTTTACCTACCCCATTTCCTACAACTTTTCCATGCCTGTCAGTGTACATACACGGAAAAACCATGTTTGATTCACTGATTAGGCTTATTACTGATTTTAAATTGGGCAAAAATTTTCAGTATTCACGCAACGAGAATTCATCTGATTCTCATTCATTCGTGACCTCAAAATAATACTGTGGTCAAATCAAAGGTCCTACTGATTTCAAGTTAAACAATCAACTAATGTTCTTTGCTAACTAAGTCTAATACATTTTTTAATGCCTGGAATAATATCAATGTTGATCTGTTTCTTCTACCAAATAGACTGGATATTTTTAGATTCAAATATTTTTTTAATAGGATAAATTATTGCATTTTTGTTTAATTTATTATTTTTCTCTATTAAAGGAGGTTCTCAATTCTCTATTCGAAGTGTATATATTTCTTATCTATCTTAGGGCATAACTGAATATTTTTGCATAACCAGGTTAGCTCCAAGATGGTCCTATTTTAATTTCATTGGTATTGGACCTTCGGTGTTTGGTCAGGGTACAGTTGTCTCTCGAAACGGACGTTATTATCTGTTCTCGAAAACTATCATTTTCTAGTTGTCTCCAATTCAATTCAGGTATACTTTCTTCATTTCCAAGAACAGACGGATATTGCTAAATTTTTGACCCTATTTCTTGATTAATTTGGTCTAAACCTATATAGATGGAAATTCAAAATTTCCACCTCATATCTGGGCAGAGCATTCATCTTTATTATTAAAAACCACCGAAGCATTTAACTCGAAATATAATTCATCGTTCCAAATATAAATCAATTTTTGAGTATTTCATCAGACCTTCAAATAAACACTAGTATATTATTAAACGAGCAATTTATGATAGCCATTATTCACGCAGGGTGACGTTTGCGTCCCGAGCCGTAGGCGAAGGGCGCAAGTCATCCGAGTGAATAATGGCCATAAATTGCGAGTACAATACTATACTTTGTCCACGACACTTGATTTCTTTATTAAATAAAAGTTCAGTAAATAATGCGAGTGTAGAACGGAAAGTACCTAATAATTTGGTATTTGGTAGTATTGACAATTCTAACGTCGAAATTAATAAATTTCTGGAGTACGTCAAATGTTGTGACTACAGAGATGGGTAATACTGTCTAAAGTATCAATACACCGTACCGTTATAAATATATTGTTTTAAAAATAACAATATTAGAAAATTTCGTTATGAAAAGTATCAATACTAAAAATTTCGATATTTTATCGATACGATATATTTCAGAAACAAATTCCCTAAACAAAATACGCAGATTCAATAGTTTATTTGATATTGTATCCCCATCTCTATACTCACCTATGTACCGAAATGTTGTGAGTGTTGAGTTGTCATGACATGCTATTTAATTGCAAAAGCGTGAATTATGAGCCATAATTCACTCTAGTGAATATATGGGTACCATATACCTTTTGTTAGGAGGTAAAATATTGACTTATTATTAAGTGGTCGTTCACAAATATATTAAAATATGGAGTTGTCATTCAGTAAGACAATTTTATGACATGCAAAGAAAAACTTTGGTACCAAAATAAAAAAGCATCAAATAATGTAAATTTTGAGCAGTTTCTTATCGTTTTAGAGCTTTTATGAAATAAAATTTTATATACAGATTCTACTGAAACCTGCGGCCAGATAACAAAAATATGAATCTTAGTTATCTGGCTTTAGGGATAGGTTGGATGTGTGTATTGTAAAATATAAACTAATAAATATGTATCTTATTATTGTATATTCTTAAACTTTTATCAACATATTTTTTTAAACATTTTTCAATAAACATCAAATAAAATTGCTCTATTCCTGTTTATTTTACCATTTGTTTTATCCATTTCATTTAAATCTAATAATCAAGTACAATAATATTAAAATGGTAGAATTCGTTATTTGTTTAAGACTTAGTTTCACTATCTACTCCAGGTGCTGTTAGATTTATGAGAATTCCAAAACGAGGAGGGTACCTAACTATGTTCAAGGATGTACTAGGTCTATCAATCAATAAAAATAGTGAAATGAAAAAAGAGAGTTACCTAAAAAGCAAACAAAAAATGTTTTATACAACAATTCAAACTTATCTGCTGTTTCATTTAGTGTAATTGATAAATTATTGTTTATTATGTAATTATTGATTGTTTAACAGATTCGTGGACATCAACGAAAAATGAGAACTGCCCAAAAACCCACGACAATATCTTAGGAACTGGAAAAGTTACATTCTAAGAATTCATGTGAACTGCTAATACTTTCGAGATGGATTTTTCGTAGACCAAAAACAACAAGCAACAGATACTGTCCCAGATGAGAAGAAAATTTTTTAAAAGCAAAGAAAACCTGGAACTGCACATAGCGCAGGTATATTACGGCAGTTGCATAAGTACTTTGACTTGTTTTTTCTGCGATGCACAGTGTTTACATCTCATATGATTATTGTGAATGTATAGCTTTGGGCATTGTATCTATAGTCTTGGATTCCTTCGTTTCTCATCTCCTGCTAAGATAGTTGATTAGTGCGTTCCTCTTTTCCTCCACATACTGAGCCAGAATGTACCAATTTTAGGTAATATTGTGTTTTATTGGATATTCTATAAGGGTATTATTTCATGACATCTTCACGAAACTGGAAGAAGGTTTGTTTTTCATGGGTTTTTTTTCACGAATGTGATGCGCATGCTATATAGGTATAGCATATGTAACAGAACTTTATTTTGACATCTGATATTTTTTTGCGGTGCATACGTGTGAGTTATTAACAAGTATTGGCTGATCTAATATCAAAACTTATACCTTGTAGGAAGGTTTATGCCGATTTGTCCATGAACGTGTTAATAATTTTGAAGCCGGTGAGATGTGAGCCATGCAATTTATATACAGTATAATAGCTTGAAAGAACGGGTTTACATTTAAAATTGCCGAGTGCTGACGAATTGTCACTTTAAAATAATAAATCAATTAATAATAAAATAATAAATATTGGTTTCTGAATTACAATAATCGAAACAACAAATAAGTATTAACTTGTTAAATACAATATTTGTCCACGACCACTTAATTGTAAGTTAATATTTTACTTCCTAACAAAAGGTATATGGTACCCATATATCTACTAGAGTGAATTATGGTTCACAATTCACGCTTTTTTATTTAAATAGCATATGTTGCTATGACTAGGTGACTAGAGATGGGGGTACAATATGAAGAAAACTATTAAATCTGCGAATTTTTGTTTAGGAAATTTGTTTCTGAAATATATCTTGTTGATAAAATATCGAAATGTTTAGTATTGATACTTTACACAGTATCGCCCATCTCCATATGTCACATTATTTGACGTACTCCAGAAATTTATTAATTTTGACAATAGAATTGTCATAAATACCAAATACCAAATTGTTACTTTCCGTTCTACACTCGCATTATTTACTTATAGTCCAATAAAGATCCCTGAGATTCTGCATGGAGAGCTGTATGGTTGCGAATACGTTCATAAGGGTATTTTGGGGATCGAAGAATCTAATGGCACTATTCGCAACATCCAATTTTCCCGGGAAACAGTGAAAATCGCGGAAAATTTCTTAAAATTCACGTTTTCTTGGCAACTATTCGATTTATCAAAAAAAGTTTCAAATAAATGTTATAGAGCGCAAAATTTTACCTCACTTGATGAATTTCATTCAGAATTATAGATTTTCTCGACCATTTCCGAATCCGCTGGAAATGAGTAGCAAAATAATGATTAAGGACTTATTATTTGTAACATTTTTTTGTATATGAACAACTGTTTTTTACACTGGTTTATCAAAAAGTAATTGCTTTTACTATTTTTGTATTTTTAGATCTATTAAATCATAAAAATGTTTGTTTCCAGCGGATTCGGAAATGGTCGAGAAAATCTATAATTCTAAATGGAATTCAACCAGTGAGGTAGTATTTCGACGTAAAATTTTGCGCTCTACAGCATTTATTTGAAACGTTTTTTGATAAATCAAATAGTTGCCGAGAAAAAGTGAATTTTAAGAAACTTTCCGCGATTTTCACTGTTTTCCGGAAAAATTGGATGTTGCGAATAGTGTCATTCGATTCCCCGTCCCCAAAATACACTTATAAACGTATTCGCAACCATATGCAAAATCTCGGGGATCTTTATTGGACTATTAACTTTTATTTAATAAAGAAATCAAGGGCCGTGGACAAAGTATAGTATACTACTCGCAATTCATGGCCATTCTTCTCTCAGGTGACTTGCGCCCCTCGCATACGGCCCGGGACGCAAACGTCACCCTTCCTGAATAATGGCTATCATAAATTGCTCGTTTAATAATATACTTTTATTTTTTGCTTTTCAGTTAAATGTGTTTGTTGAACTTATTTATTTATCTAGTTTATTTATTTTGTATATTTGATGGAAGGTAGGAACTTGATTTGCCCGCTATTTGCTGCCTTTAGGGTTTTCTACATTTATTAGTAATGTTTCAAGGAATTAATTTTTTCACCACTCACTACGTGAAATCTGTCGATAATTATTGAATTGTATAAATAAATAACAAATTCTACGACAAAAATACAATTTTGTTGTGCAATTTGTTATTTATTGTTTTATTTTATAAAAACGTGTTAGTTTTAAAACGATAAAATTTAAAAAATATTATTTCTGCTCTGTCAAATATAAAAATGTGTATGAATTAACTAAAAGCTGAATAGAATGTAAAAAATACGTACGGTTCCACTCCCAAACGGCCATACTAAATCACAATAAACACTCCAATGAATCACAGTACATAAAAGTTTTTACTAAGCAATTTAAAATATGAAATCAACCTAATTATATTTTATTCTTCACTTCAACACCACTAAATGACAATATTCAATAGACTTGCTATCACTGTTTTTTCGATAACCATGAAATACTCTCCAAGTCAATTGATTTTTTAGCGTAGTAAATTTTCGAATTTTCTTTTCAAGAACCATTCGCATTGTAACTCGAAGTTTATTATTATAAATAAATCGTGGTACTCGCGTTTATATAGGATTGACTGAAGTTGATAGCGGTACGACTTATCACATTAATTACATGTTTATATTCTCCAGCCTGCCGTATTCAGGGGTCAACAAAACTCTACCCAGTGCATTTTTGAACTTCAAATACTAATAAGATTGATAAGCTTCTGCTTCGCTATTTTTATTTATTTTTTTTGATGTTTATTGATTATCAAAGCTGATAATGTACAAAAATGAATGTAATAATAATAATAATAATAATAATTAACGTCTTTATTATTCTCTTCAAAATGTACAAAAGCATAGACATAATTATTTACATGTGCGTAGAAGAAAATAAAGGGCGAAGTAATGTTGGTAACCACCAATAAACTGCTCTTCCACTTAACCCTTAAGTAATTGTAGAGGCATTAATTAAATAACAAAAGTTAAACAATAAATAAAAATACATAACTCAATGAAAATATTTAAACATTGATATAGTGTAATTTTTCTATACCAAGCATATTTGGTAACTGTAGCTTTGACGGAATATTTCTAGTCTAAAGAAGGGTGGCGATATAATGCATTTATACCTTGTGTTGATGTTATATACAGTGTGAAAACCACTTATGGAATAAAATTCTTTATGTCATTATTTTAGAAAATTATAAAAAATGCCGAGACACGTCAACTTTTGAATCGAGTTGTGCGTTATGTAAACATAAATTTAAATGTAAATTCACGCAAGTATGCCATAGCCGGTGTTTTTTTTTAATGAAACACCCTGTATTTTTGAATTTTTTTGAAATCCCCTTAATGAACCGATTCCAACAAACTGAATAATGTATGGTCAATTATGAATTATACATGGTGAAATTTTTATTTTTACAGTTATTAAACACATACATAAAATACCTGATGTATTTGATTTTAATACATTAAAATAAATGCTCAAAATGTTCTCCACCTAGTTGTTGGAAATAGCACAGTCTCCTATAGAACTCCTCCTTAACTTTGTTTAAAGTTTGAGCTGAAATATTCCGTATTTCTGTAGTTATCCTGTCTTTGAAGTCTACAATGCTAGTTGGTTGTCCTGCATATACTTTGTTCTTGAGATAACCCCACAGAAAAATATCTAACGGCGTAAGGTCTGGTGATCTAGCTGGCCACTCAATAGTACCTCTTTGTCCAATCCATTTACTGGGGAAGATTTCATCTAAATAAGTTCTTACCATTAAAGCATAATGGGGTGTTGCCCCGTCTTGCTGGAACCAAACATTTTCATTCGGTAAGCTAGGATCTATTGCGTTGGGATATAAGTTTGCCAACGCAGGAATAACTTCATTTCTAAGCTTCAGCTGTCAAATTTCACAATTCTGTCGGTTTACCTCTCCATTCAATGTGAATGTTGATTCGTCAGAAAAAACAATGGTACCAAGAGCTATCTCATTTCTGTTCAGCTTATTCATCAATCTTTCGCAGAAATCCATTCTACGATCTGGATCGTCTTCTGTTAACTCCTGCACAAAAGTTAATTTGTAGGGATGAAGTTTTTCTTTATAAATACATCTTAGAACAGTTGTATGACTAACATTATTTTCACGGGCAATTTGACGTGTACTTGAAGTTGGATTCTCTTCGACACTTAACACAATATCCATTTTCACATCATCTTCAACGAAGTGTGGTTTTCTTTTCAATAGTTTGACATGTCCAAGTTCTCTGAATTGAGCATGAATTTTAGACACAGTACTTTGTGAAATATTAGTCAATTCGGGATACCTGTGATTAAATAAGTTTTCCACTTCAACTTGACTTCTGCAGTTATCCCCGTACCCGATCATCATTAAAATCTCAATTCGGTGAGTCTCAGTTAAATATTTCATTGTTATGTCGACAAGGAAAGAGTGTTTGACAAAGATTTTACTTTTTCAGTATAAACTGTCAACACATCAACAACTGACAGAATAGAAAACAATCCACATTATTTACCGATTTTGTCTAATTATTGGCGTTTTTAGGCAATTTTTAGGTTTTGTTTAATATACAAATACGTCTAATAATTAGTTAGTTTAGATTTTTGATAAATCCATATTTAGCTAATTTAAAAAAGTACCAATATTTCAAGTGTAATAAATTATTAATTTTAAAATTTTACACTGTATAATTCATAATTGACCATACATTATTCAGTTTGTTGGAATCGGTTCACTAAGAGGATTTCAAAAATATGCAAATATACAGGGTGTTTCATTAAAAAAAACAACACCGACTATGGCATACATAAGTATGTATATAAAATAAAATAATATTTAAAATATAACCACAAAATAATTGAAATTTCTCGATCACAGTAAGCAGACTGAAATGTAAACATCCAGCCAATGTCTGAAAACAATCTCACCCGCTCAAAATTTGTCACGCGCTGACGCCAGAGGAGAGAGCGAGGCAGAAGATAACGTGCGCGTGAGCTTATCTTGTAGTTGTAGTATCATGGATTATAACATTTAATATAGCGTATTAGTTTGTTGATATTCATTTAATGTTGTTATATTTTGTTTTGTGTTAATAAATTAAAGTATTACTATACTGGCGCCCAACGTGGGGCACGAATCAAGAATTCTTGAATGCAAATGTGAATTTTGTGACTTCTTCGACATTTTGTTGTCTTGTAGAAGCGAAACTCTCACATCTTGCAGAGTGGTTTTCACACTGGGTTTTTGTCAGTCCGGCTTTTTCCAGTTATAACGACAGGAATATTCGATGTTGACTTGACCCAGTCTCATTTAAAATACTATTTCACCGTCTCCCACTACTAAACATTCCGCGTCGGAGTAAACGTATTGCTGCAAGCCAAACAACCATGGCGATGTCTCCGGAGCAGTTCCAACAGCTTTTACAAGCCGTAGCCGGTATAAGGACAGAACCAGATAATCCGAAGAAAGGAAGTTTGAGCAAATGCACAGCCCGATTTGACAGAACATGTTGTCATGAAACAGTTGACACAATGAATATACTAGAAGAGTGAACAGATGTAGTATTCTATGCCAATGTCAAAGCTTATTTATTTATTTTGCTTGATTCCACAGATGCTACCATGTCGCAGTGAATATAATAAGTTGATTGATTGTTGTATATATAAAACATAAATATTTAATTGTTCAAATTTTTTACCAAAGGTTTTGAAATTTCTGAAAGTGGAGAGTAGGGATTTGAGACAATAGACAGAAAGAAGTTTGGTATGTTCTAGCTACGATCTACGAAAAATATGATACAAAATATGTACAGGCAACTGAAATAAGAAAATAATGGATCAAAGCATGGAGCTGCTGAAAGAATTCATTATTGACAGAAGTTTCAGAAAAATCTATCATCACAGTTATCGGTAAAACAACTGCTATTCATCGGAAAAAGAGTACAGAAATCGCGTCGGGATCAATAATGAAAAATCTGTCTGAAACCGGTTCTGATTCGGCTTACAGATTTCTTTAAATTATCTCGCCAACAAATTGTGGAACGGTGCAAATGAATTTTACTCAAAACTATATAAAAGTAATATTTCTTTTCTTTAGTGACATGCGTACTTTTGATATTGTATTTATTTGAAATTATTATTCCTATTGAACTTCATTGACTTCACCATGACATTTCTAGACTTTTATGTAGAAGCTTTTATGGTCCATTAAAAAAAAAGACATACATCTGGAGTCATCTATAACTGGAAAAATATAGAAATGTCATTGAAAAGTCTATTGACATAACGATATGAAGTATTGTCTGTTTGAAGTTGTCACATTCACTCACTCACTTTCCATGTAATGAGATTTAAAAAAAATATTTTTTTTTAGTTTTCTTCTATACATCATCATAAGTATTTCAATTTTCTGTTTTACACTTAACTCCATTTCTACTTCAAATTAAATCTAAGCAATAATTAAAACATTCACGAATACCAAAAATATTGTAGTACTAAACTGTCACTGAACATTACTAAACAAATAATGACATTTCACAAAAAACTAGACGACTATGTTTTTTTTAAATTGATAAGAAATAATTTCTTTCATATTCTGTCTGCTAGATCACAAGTACCAAACATGTTTGGAAACAGCTCATTTTTATTAATCTAAAAATGTAACAAACTACAGGGTGTTACATTTAAACCAATTGCCGCTAGACAATAAGTATTTTTGATAATATTGTTAATTTAACTAATAAAGAATGTTATGCGTTACTTTATGTGCACACACAAAACCATTGTATTTTTGTCCACCCTGTACGAATTGAAATCAGCATGTGATACATTTTTAGAATCAGCTCAGCTAGAGTAATCCTAAAATTGAGATAAAATGGGGGTGTTCCATTTAAAAAAAATGACGGTGACGTCATTACTCGAAAGTAATTCACCCTGTATATTAGAATATTATTTTAAAATACGGTAAATTAAAATCAAAAATCGAGGTGTTTCAGGATTATTTTTTAAAATGGCCTGTTTAGCTAAAAATCAATTTGTTCCATACTTTACGGACACAGTGTATAAGTGTATTTCAGGTTAAATATCGGACTAAGAATAAAATTAGATTCGATTATATTGTTAATGAAAGTTGAATTGAAATTTATTGTATTGAATTGGTGATAATATTAATTCAGTTGTACTGCTAACGAGATAATTTTAGTAGCAACTATTTTAGAACATAATTGAGCGTTGAATATAAAATACAACATAATTTCATATAAACAGTCTGAATAGGCACTTCTATTTATGTTTCATTCATGAATTAGTTTCATACATACACGGCTATTTACAATGATGTGAAAATAACCGCTACTGTTCAATAGAAAATTCTAACTGGATAAGAGAAGAGCATCAGAATACCCTTAAAAGGTTAGTGTTCTTGTACAAAATTTAACAGACTGATATCCTAGTCCATGTAACCTTCAAGTTACATCTAAATCTCATCTAATTCAAAAGTTGCAGGAGCTGTCCACCCATCTTTTTGCGAGATTGGAGACGGCCGCAGCTCGTAACGAATGGTTAGTAGGCTTGATATTTTGTGTCTTTAAAGCAGAATCTTTGGCTTATAGAGCAGTCCATTTGCTCACTGTATTTAGTCCAGCAGGAATATCTTTATACTATTTCCAGGAGAGATTTACAGTTCGAAAGAGTCGTTTTGTTCACGCCATATGTATTTTCTGTTCTGTTTTGTGTTATTTTGTTTGTTCTCCAACACGTTTTCTTCAGTAGCTTGTAGTGAAGTCCGATCGAAGCAAGACATTTTTAATAAATATTTTTGACATCACTTGTCAAACTAACGTTACTTATAAATAATCGAAAGTAATTACACAAGTGCATCAAAATTACCGATAATTTTTCCTGAAAGCATGTTGTTAGTAAAAACTGCATGAGTTTATTTTCACGTTTCAAAATATGAAAATAACCAAATGCAGTTTTTACTGACAACATGCTTGAATGAAAAATTATCAGGTTTATTTTGATGCACGAGTATTATAATTCGGTAGAATATTTCTCGAGCAGAAAAAATAAAGTAACTTTTCGTGCAATCGGACGCGAAGTCAGTATTTCGCGTTCTCAACACAGTCCGCGAAATTCAATTTCGCGGCCGTTACCTATAGCAACGGCTGCGAAACCAAACGTCACTTCCAAATTTGAATATCACTTCCAAATTTGACATTTCTAAAATACTACGAAAACAAGGATTATTTTTTATTCAATACCAACAAATACATAAGTACTTATATTATTTAGGATGAATATTAACATTAATTGTACAGTTTGTATTATTAGGTACTTATATTTACTCCAGAAGTTGAAGAAAGAACTGTCAAAATATTTTGTATATATTGAAACATATCATTTCCATAGCACACATTGTTAAATAAATTGAACTGCTGTTGATTTTAGAGCAATAATATATTTATTTACAATTATCTAGTTTAATAATTTTAACGATTGCACGAAAAATAGTGTGTATGCCATGGCCGCGAAACTTTTTAACGACCTCAAGATTATCTTGCCTCGGCCGCAAACGGCCTCTGCGATAACTGTTCTTTCGGTACGTTAAAAAGGTATTTCGCGGCCTAAGCATACAAATAACTATTAATGAAATCCATAAACTGTCTCCATATATATTTATGGTTCAGTATTGTATTTTTGAGTTTGCTTTTGGTCACTTTTTCTTGAATAGAACTCAAAGAATCTTGTCAAAATCGCGACATTTCAACGAATTTTAAATTTTGGCATGTGTCAAAATGACAAATGCGCAATTTTAATACTCGTTACTGTGGTTACGGACCTGCAGGGAAATTTTCGATAGCTAGCGGGAAATTCTCGGATTCTACCGGGCAATTTTCACTTATAATCTCCCTAGAGCACGAATTATTTTCTCGAAGTGCGTATTTTCTTAAAAAATCCTCAACTGGGGAAAATTTCCGGAATATTAATTCATATTCTAGGGAGATTCGGTAAGAAAATTTTATACCAAAACTTTCAGAAATTAAATTGGTGACATACTTAGGTGACATATTATTATCCATCCTTCATTTGTTAACCTCGGATTTGATGTCAAATATTGAAATTTCCCTATGCTCTATCTAGTTAAACAAGGTTTAAATATTAGTCTTTATACTTTTCCTAATTTTATACTACTAGAAACAAGGGAAAGTATTAAAAGATTTAAAAATAATAACGCATAAAAAATAAATGATAATTTTATGTGTTTATGACAGCTGTCAAGCCAGAGGGAAATTTCCACTTATTAATTTCCCTCTACGCAGGGAAATTTCCGAAGAAATTAGGCTATTGCCATAGCAACACGTCAAAATGCAGGCATCTGATTGGCTAAAATTAACTGGTATAAAATTTTCAAATGTAATACCACGAGTGCTTCAAATTTTATCGATAATTTTTTCTTTTCCAGTTGTATTTGGGAAGATTATTTTTTTCAACAATTTAGAAGGATTTTGGATCTGTAATGTCGACGAAAATTTTGCTTCTTACATAGTTTTTTCCGATGAGGCAACTTTTTGTTTAAATGGAACATTTAATCGCCATAACTCAAGGTATTGGTCAAATGAGAATCCTCATGATGCACATACCCAGCATCCACACAAGTTAATTGTTTGGATGGGAATTGTCGAAAATAGGATTATAGGCCCATTTTTTATTGACGGAAACTTGAATGGTGACGAGTATTTGGATCTACTAAATAACGAAATTATTCCTGCACTTCAACAGAATGGGCAATTACCACAAAATGTTTGGTTTCAACAAGATGGAGCACCTCCCCACTATGATAGACGGGTTAGGGATTTTCTGGATGCGAATTTTCCAAATCGATGGATTGGACGTAGAGGATTCATAGAGTGTCCCGCTCGTTCTCCAGATCTTAGCCCGTTAGATTTTTTCCTTTGGAGGTTATCTAAAATCACGTGTTTACGTTGGACGTCCAACAAACTTACAGGAATTGGGACAAATAATTATTGATGAATGTGAACTAATACGTGGAGAAGTCTTGGAAAGAGTCACTCAAGAATTTGTTAATAGGATGGCATATTATCAGCAAGTAAACGGCGAGCATTTTGAACATTTGAAGTAATTTTCTTTCTCATTATTCTAAAATAATGAAATGTACAACTAACAGTGAGTTATTCCTCGTTTTTACAAATTTTTTCACACTAAACTCAGTATGTATGAATTCAAAATAACAAGTTCTTTCAAAATCTGTAAAAATATATAGGGTGTCCCATTTAAGTTAAAGAAGTTGATGGCATTTCCGGTTAAACCGGAAGTATATTATTAACAAAAAAATGTACATCAGATGCATTTTGTTCCATTGCACTTTACCTGCAAATTTTCATGAATATCGTTCTTTTCGTTTAAAAGATATTTACTTGGTTCCATACTTTATCCCAACACTGTATTTGGGTAGATAATATAATGAGAATGCCATTT